>JAVQMF010000029.1:0-5000000 GCA_032878935.1 Erythrophleum fordii
TTCCCTATTGAATGGGCCTTATGCTGGATGAAATTGTGCATGGAGGAAGTAACCAAGAAAAGCAAGAAAGTCATGGAAGTTTACCTTGATTTCAAAACTTTTTCAAGGAGCTTTCACTTGGTTCTAGCTTCTCCTTCAAATTCTAACTTCTTCCTACTAAACAAACCCAAAATTAGTCATAAAAACCATGGAAAAAAATAGGAGAAAGAGGAGAATAAGATTGTTGAAGGAGAAAGCATGTAAAACCATGGAATTCTTACACTTTTTGCTAGGTTTCTCTCCTCCTTCTTCCCTCCATCGTGTGCACCACTCTCATCTACCCTTGGTTTTGTTTTAGATGTGAGAAGGTCAATTATGAGGGCTAGCCAGATGTGGGATGTTTTTTAAGAAGACAAAAAGTCCATTTATGTAACTTTTATAAATTGCAAATTAGTCCCTCTTCTTACTTATTTCCAATTGGGCTCATTTCAACTTTTTCTTTAGAACCATCTTTTTCATTATAAAATTTAGGTCCTCTAATTCATAAAATACCTTTGGTTTTCCCCCAAATTGGATTAAAAACCTTCTTAAATGAATCAGTCAAAGTTTTAGTCAACCGATGACTAAAAACGTAAACCGGAAGGATTTTAACCATTCTAGGAGTCCCTCTGGATTTTAGGGCCCTAAGAACTCTGGAAAACTCATTTTTCTCATTTAAAGATTCTTCTTTTAAGTTTTCTAAAAGTTGCTAAAAATTATAAAAATGCCACTGGCCTTTCGTCTATTTTTATTTAGCCTTTTTTGCTCTGATTTTTAGGCATCTTTAGCCTTATATCCTTTTTTCAATTATCTAGATTATTGTTCTAATTTATTTGGCCTCTAATCATTCAATTTAGGAGACTCTCTTTTATAATTTCCTCAGTTTGAGGCTTTTAAGACATATGGGTATTACAAAGCAGATAACCAAACTTGCAACTTTGCCTAAAAACTCACTAGAAAATGAAAATTCTTCTCTTCTTAGAATCAAAGAAGACACAATAGAACTTTGCAAATGGGAAATAGGGAGACAAAAGTATGAAGCAGGGAGAAGGAAGGAATCATACTCTTATAACATAAAAAAGCTAGTTCTGCATTCAATTTCATGCATGAAATAGTGCAAATCAGTGAGCAATCTTTAAGACTACTCACTAACTTGTTTGGAATGCAAACCATGAGGGTCTATGTTCCAGAGTTGATGTTGTAATATTCAATTTTTTAGAAACTAAACTGAAACTAATATTGTGATGTAATAAAACCTTAAAGCAAAGTAAATTAAGGTAAATTAAAGATAGAATGCTAACTAGAGCATTTAAAATGTGGGTAGAAAACCAAGAATAGCTAGAAATGATAGCCAAAATAGCTAAATAGAATAAATAAAAAACACAGTGGCAAAATTGTAATTTTGGAAAACTTTTGAAAAACTTAAAGGATGAAATTTCAAATGGTAAAATTGAGCTTATTAGGATTTTCAGAGGCCTAAAAAACTATAGGAACTATTAGAATGGTTAAAACCTTTTTGGTGTATAATTTAGGTCATCAGTTAACCTAAACATTGACTGGATTATTTGGAATTGCTTTGAATCCCATAAATTTGAAACTCAATATTTTTAACAAACTAGAGAACTTAAATTTCATAATAGAAAAGATAGTTCTAAAAAAAGAGTTAAAATAAGCTCAAATGGAGGAAGAGAAGTAGAAGGGCAAAATTAGAATATAGAAAACTCATGAAACCTTAGCCTGCCCCTATATATATCACATCCAACCTCTCTCCCTTCACTTTAGCCAACTTTGAGCAACTGAAAACTAGACCTAAGGAGTGTCCAAGAACCACCAAGAGCCACAGGGAAGTGAAGCTACCTAAGGTAATGTGCACGGTTTTCAAGCACTATGACCTTAAACTTCCAAAAGACAATGAAAGAAATTTAGCAGTGGATGCCCTCTTTGGTTCTACTTAGTTGTGGCCTTGGCATATCATTTATTACCGTAGGTTGAAGAAGGGACCAATTTCAACTTAGAACTATGCCAAGCGAGTTGCTCAAAATCAAGAGTTTTATATTGTTGATAAGTATATTAGATGCAGCTGTGGATGGGGAGAGTTCATTCTAGGGAACTCATAATAATGCTGCCTGCCACCAATGATGTCTTTTTAGTAGACTTGTTTGTATAAAACCTCGATATTTTGTGTATGCCCTTTTTAGAATCTCATTGGAATTCGGATGTGATTTTCTTAACAAAGTTTTCCAAGAAGTTTGTCCACGTAGCCAAGTAGATAATTATGCAAATCATAACATAATTAATATTGCACTACCTACTTGGATAATGGTATAGGTTCTGGAATGGCTAAAAGTTACGTTTGTGTTTACTTTTGTTATGTTCATTTTTGTGTTTGCTCAAAAAAGGAGTGAGCTAAAGGAGCTTCCTTTACTTAACTTTCATCACTGTTAACCTATATAGCGTTGGTTGTATTAGTCTAGCATCACTTTTATGTAAATATTATGTAATCCACAAATTTATAATCTTATGAATGTTAAGTCTAGGTCTTGCTTTTATCTTTATTATTGATGGTAGTTGGAATCACACAATTTAGGATCAAGATTCTAATATGTGACCATCCAATTCTTATAGTTATAGGGAAAGATTCATACTTGTTGACAAAATTTGGAACTTCAGTATAATATGACCCTAAATTCATATCCTTGAAGTCCTATCTGCACTAGTAAAAAATTGTTGTCTTTTTCTCTAATTTCACATTCTTTAACATGTCACCTTTTCCCTTTTCTTTCCAAGAGAATGTTAGCCTTAAATAATGTTTACAAGTATTCAATTGCACATGTTACTTGTGATATTGTGATTATTTTCTCCACATTTTCTATCTGTGAACACAATATTTTGTCTAGGTATAATCCAAAATAATAAAAGGGAAATAAAAATATAAAGAGAAAAGGAAAATAGAAAATTAAGAAAAAAAAAAAGAGAGAAACAAAATGAAAAAAAAAAAAAGGGGGGGGGGAAGCCCAAAGCCTTAAAAAATAAGAAAAATGATGAAAAAATTGAAAAATGAAAAAGAACTAAAAAGATAAAAAATGAAATTAAAAAATGGCCCAATCTATTAAGCCCAAACCTTCCTAAGCTTACATAACCCCATTAATTCCTTCAGCCCCATCAACACAATAGCCAAAAGAAAAAAATTTAAAAAAACACACAAACAAAACAACAAAATAATAATAAAAATCATATCAAAAAAAATTTAAAGATTAAAAAAAAAAAAAAAAAAAAAAAAAAAAAGAAAGAGAAGCACATGCAAAAACTTTTCAATTATAATTCTTGTGCGGGCCTACAAACCCAATTTCAAAAGCCCAAACAAAAAAAGAAGAAGAAAGGTCGCATAAATAAAAAAGGAATATATAGGGCCCACTAACCTCAAATCCTTCAGATTTACCAATTCAAGGCCCATCTTTCAGTCCAAGCACTCATATTAAGGAAACAGGATCCCGCAACAAATTAAAGAAAAGTGCAAGGCCCAAGTTCTGAAGCCCAGGCCCGTTATCCTGTTATTATGAAACCCATGGTCTCCACCTTTGTGGGTGACTCCTCTGGGATCATTCGGAAGTGGCCAAAGGGGAACAAACCTATAGAGAGAGAGTGGAAGGGCGAACCATGCAAATGGAGTGGGGGAAGCACGATTAGAGATGCGACAAAAGGCTACGGCCCTGCTGCTCTCCTTTACGGGTGATTCCCTTGTGCAGTGCATCCTCTAGCCGCAGATTGAATTTGCAGAGAATGAAGTGGAGCAGAAAGGCGTAGAGGGGGACCACGCGAGACTGACTATAAAAACGAGAAGAAGCAGAGACAGAGGGGGGAGAGTTGGCTTTGGATAGGCGAAAAGGTTAAACGGGTTTCAGAGATCGAGAGAAGAGGGTTTTCTGAAAGGGGCCACGGGGTTTTTTAGGACTAGAAGAGGCTGGGAGATTTGAGGATTCAAGAGTGAGAGATTTAAGGGGTTTCTTTTTGAGTTTGAGCGACTCCAGGGCAGAGAGTTACGATAGAAGAGAGCCGAGGGAGAAACTGAGAGCGGAGGAAGAAAAAAATGAGAGGAGGCTTTCTCCGAGTGTTCAGCTCTGTGGCAAAGGATTTTGGAAGAGGCTCTCTGATCGTTGGTTTTCGGGAAAGGAAGAACAATTCCTAGCAGCTCAGAATTAGTTGAATGCTTCTGTAACTAATCTGAAGAAGCAAGCCTCGAAGGGTACGGCTATTTATTCGTTTTCTTTTCCTCCTCTCTTTTCTCTATTGAGATGGATAAATCATGACTCTGTTTCAATGGCTTGACTCTGGGATCTCAATTGCTATTTCGATGATGCTATTATTTCGAGTCTGTTCTTGAGAGATAGATTAATTTTTTGGGAGAAGTTCTTTCCCTAGTTTGTAAGTTTCGTTTCAATGGAATTTTATCTAGAACACTATGGCTATGTGTGTAGTTTTGGTTGTATGCATTGGTGTGATCCCGTATTCTATCTGTTCCTTAAAGCAGGCCTAGTATGTGTATGATAGAATGCTCGAGTGAGGTCCAATGAATTGTTTAAATGTCTGATGGTAGAATTTCTAATATGGGATGCAAAGATTCCCTCAATTCTGTCTTGCTCTGTTACGTGGATTAGAGGATTGAATTTCAAACATGGATTAATTTTGATTGTCTACCTACACCAGTTGATCATTCGTGCTCATTAAGCTTCATATATAGGATCTTGTTAGTTTAGCTTAATTTGGAAATATTGATGTCACGGAATTCTAAAAGTGAAATCATGGGAAGGAAATCATGGGGCCTGGTAACTAAATTATTCTGTAAATGCATTTACAAAATTTCCTCGCTGCAATGTTTTTTTAGCTGGGTTGTTTTGGTGGCGCTATTTTTTGCCATTCGAATATGTTGGGGAGCAATACCCGAGGAACCCTGGCTTGCAACCGTGAGAACTGGGCGTTTGATTCAGTCTGTGACAGAGACACAAGCATAAATGTAGAGCGGTGTATGGAGAACTCTGACTGGCAAAGCCTATGGGGACTATTATATAAGACTGAATTTCTGCTGTATAATTTCTCCATTCCCATGTAACTGTATTCAAATATAGTGCGATAGTATGATATACACCAAGCACACGCAAATCTCATATGTCTTACTTTGTTTATTTTCATATTTATCTTCATTTATTTTATTTTATTTTATCTTGTTTTGATTTTTTTTAGAACTGTCAAAGTGGGATCTACATAGGAGCTAAACTTAAAGGATAATGTAAGATAATAAAGTCGCTTTGATATCCTTAGGTCTCATATTTACGTTTTATAAGTTTTGGGCCTCAACGGTCAAAGTCAAATTAATTTTCTTTAAAAAAAGAATTTTAAAAAGAAAACAAGATAAAAAGGAAAAACAAAAAATAAAAAATAAATGAAAAAAGAAAAAAGAGCAAAGCAACAATAAATAAATTTTTCAAATTTAAAAGTTAATTTTAGGTAATCAAGTTTTTTAAAGCTCTCATAAAAAAAATAAAAAACAAAACGATGCAAAACAAAACAAAAAGAAGAAACCCTTTTTACATTTTGAAACTTTTCTCCAACCTTCACTTAATAAAATTAGGAATTAAAATGTATTTTATAAAAAAGGAAAAGGGATGTTTCCAAAAAAATCAAAGAAGTTCGAAAATATATATATAGAGATCTTAAAAAAAATCAATCAATCAAAAAGAAGAATTACTAAAAATTATAAAAAGAGGAAAAGAAAAAAGTTGAAAATTAATCATTAAAAAAATTAAAAACAAAACAAAGCAAACAAAAACAAACAAACAAACAAACAAAATATATTTTAAAAAAAACAGAGAAAAAAGAAAAGCTAAAAATATAGTTCAAAAAGTCAAAAAAGGAATCAAAGATTACAAATCTTTTTACTAAAAATCAAGTTGAATTTTAAAGATTTATTTTTTCCTTTCTTAAAGGTTCTCATGCAAAAGTTGAAAAATAGTATTTCAAAAATTCAAAAATAAGTTCTCCTTTTAGGGTTTGTCCTTTTTAAACAAGGATAAAAAGTAAAAATAGGCAAATAAAAAAGGGGTTTAATCAAGAAGGGAAAACAAAAGTCAAAACAAAAATGACATGATAAAAAAAAACTAAAATACAAGAAAAAAATTTTAAAAAAACTAAAAAAAAAAAAGAGTAAAGATGTAAAATTAACTTAGTTTTGCAAATTAAAACTTATTAACCAATTTCAAAATCGTTTTATTTGTAAAAATTAAAGTTATTTTTACTATATTTTTTCTTTTCACTAAAAATAAAAAACAAAACCAAAAACCAAAAGCAAAACAAACACGTTTTTTATTTGAACCACATAGATTTTGATTCTTTCTAAAAAGTACATAGGCTCTAGGCTTTCATCCTAAGTTAAGTCAACTTTTTCAAATAAACATTTTTTAATTTCTTTGTTTCTTGTTCTTAATTTTATTTTTTTAATTTCTTTTTATCTTATTTTACTTTTAATTTTATTTTCTTAATTTCTTTTCTTCTTATCTTATTTTTATTTCTTTAAGTTTTTTCTTTTTTATCTTTGCATGTGAATGTCAGGAGAATCAAAATAGAATAAAAGTCATATTAATTTTGTATAATTAATTTAGGGGAACCGTTCTTAAAAATGAATCTAGTAGGGTGTTTAATATTTTCCCTACTCACAATCGACTCTTGAACCCATATTTAGTTTGTAGACAATTTTTTTATAAAAAAAGTTTTTCAAAGTTTTACCTTTTAAAAATAAAAATTTTGGTAGCAACCCCACTATTACTTTGATTTTAGTTTTTGTTTATGAAAATCAAATTTTTAAAATTTTCTATAAAAAAATTTTCCTTGCACCACGCAATTTCATTTTTAAATGTGACACTATCTTTGCAAAACAACAAGTAAAAACACTATCACCACTTTCACATATGCGATGGGCCTTACATAACACCTTGATGCTTTCTATGTGAGCTGCCCCACGGTAGAATGCACAGATGATCAAATGCAAAAATTACAACACAAACAAGCTTCATTCTCGTGCCTTCATACTTGCGTGCAACAATGTTGGTTTTCCTGCCCAAATGAGACAGCACGAAAGGTTGAAGGTGGTGATTAAAAAACAGGACATCAAATCCTACACAAAACACTGGATTTCAGGTGGCTAAGGGAACAGCTCAGATTACACGAGAATAAACAGCTGAGATTATGTCTTATTGTTTTAGCAAACTGCATGAAATGCACCGTTTCATTAAAGCTAAAATGATATGTTTTGATCCCCGTCACGCGTGGTATCACTTGGTCCATAGATGTGGTGCACGGGTGAGATTACATGATTGAGATGATATCGTTTTGATGCAAAGTATGCGCTACTTTGCAAGAGGCAAAGCAGAGAATCTATTTGCCTTTTTTCTTTTATTCGTCTCCATCCTTTGTACTTAAATGACACTGTTCAGAAGCTCAAGAAACCTCCAACCACATGGTCCTTTCCCATTGCGTAATTGCCATCATGAACGCAACTCTGCCCTTGATCAATGGCGGTGTCCCACTCTCATTCTCACATGACAACCACACGCATCGGGAATTTGAAATGCAACTCCAAGTCGTACCACATCTCTACCGTTGATGCTATTCCTTCCACCGTCATTTGTCATTGCCATAGAGCTAGTGGATTGCCAAAAAATCATGCACCAAAAGCTTCATTCTCTTCTACTACTTGCCCAACCTAGAAATGAGCTCTAATGGAGGGTTTTGCTTGTTCCTGAAGACCTAAATCTTAGGTGTCCAATATGATACTCATATTTCCTTGTTTCAATTTTTGGTTCCTCAAAGTAATTTTAATGATCCAATCAAATGGGTGTCTAGTAAAAAGCCTTAATAGAATATTTTTTACACTTATCCTTAAATGCGCCTCTATGGTTGTTGACGCATTATCGTCTTGCTAGTCTATGCAATGTTTGTTAGAAAATCCCTTCAAGAGCTTTATGTAATAGATCAAAACAAGTTTTGCCAGTCATTGTTGCCCCAATCAAAGTGTTTTTCTTAAAAGTCAGCTTATCTCTCATAATATCATTTTGGCCTTAGAAATTATGCACAAAATATACCACAAAATTTAAAAAATGAAATTTTGTGAAAGGCTAGTGTACGTATGAATTTGATATTATTAAAGCATATGATAAATTATCTTGAAATTTTCTACAAGAAGTTCTCATCAAAATGCTTTTTCTGCCGTATTGGGTTTGAATGATACTGCAATGTATAACCAAGACTAATTACCAAGTATTTCTGAATGGTAACCCCGCTCTTCTCCTTTCTCACCTCATGATTAATGGGGGATAAGACAAGGTAACCCACTATATCCTGACTTGTTTATTATATACGTTAATTTATTTTCATGTATGATATCTAAAGTAGAAAGAGAGTAGCAATGGATTGGTATTAAAATTGGTAGGAGTTGGAAGCTATTTCTTATCTAATATTTAAGGACGATATTTTACTTTTCTTTCGAAGCAATGGGTCGGGCTTAAGAAGTATTATGAGGTTTGCTGAACAAATGCAATATTGTCAGTTTATTAACCCTTCTAAATTTGAAATTATCTTTAGCCCCAATGTTTTTGCTTCTGTAAAAGCACGTTTGTCTTGCATTTTTGGAGCAAAGTACAAATCCTCATTGGATGAATATTTGGGTACATGGGTGGACATGGATCAAAATAACCACCAAATATATAATGAAGTGTTGGAAAAGATTGAACATCATTCATGGAAGGCCATGTTCATAATTTCAGTGTTAAATTCCACTTTGATTACCCTCTTTCGTGTTTTGAGTTACCAAAAAAACTATGTTAAAAAGATTGATGCCACAATTGCATATTTCTTTTGGGGTTATAATCAAAATCGCCCCAACATTCACTTTCTCAGTTGGAGCAATCTATGTAATACACAAGAATGGGGGTCTTGGGTTTAAGAGGATGCACTGTTTAAATCAGGCTCTGCTAGCCAAACACACTTGGAGATTGATTCAGCCGAACCAAAGCAATTTCTGTGTCAGAGTGATGGAAAGTAAATATTGCAGAAACCCTTTGTCAGGGCAGCTAAATTTCCATTCTAATAAATTGTGGATGTAAACTAGTATTTGGAAAGCCAGCAATGTCATTTTTTTCACCTTCAATTGCAAGTAGCGGATGGTAAAATTATCCCCCTAACAACCACATTTAGTGGCACATGCAGTTTCATCCTCCTACTTCAGTGAAGGATCTTATCCTACGTGACAGAGGCAGTTGGATTTTACCTTTAATTGCTACATTATATCCGCAAGCATGGTTCAGCAAACGGCAAAGTTTGCTGTTTTCTGGTTCAGCAAACGGCAAAGTTTGCTGTTTTCAGTGAGTGGTCAACGAGACAGGCTGTTATGGATGGGAAATAAAATGGGGAGATGTACTGTGGCTGATAGGTATAAGGTTCTGGAACAGAAACGTTTGTGGAATCTAAAATTACTGTATAGGATTATTATGTTCCTCTGGAAAGTACTGACTATGATTACCAACAGCAGATAATCTTTCCAGACACTATTTTAGGATCGAAAATATTTTCCCTTTTTGCAAGACTAGTACGGAAACTCTTAATCATGTTTTTGTTTAATGTACTTTTGCAAGAGTAGTTTGGTTTTGATTCTCCATTAGCGCTTCGTGCAGACTTATTCCAATCTCAAGATATTCAGGTATGGCTGTAGTTTGCTTTAGTTGATAAGGCTTCACAAGGCTATGAAGTTTACAGTCAGTATATTGTTCCTATGCTATATGGAATATGGTATTATCGGATTCGCAACGTTTTTGATAATAAGCACTCCTCTCCACTGGAAGTTATTAATCTAGCTAGTAGGCTGTTATCGCAATCTCATATGGCATGGTCTCGACAGAAGAATACTACTCGAGATTCTGAGGAAAAAGCCACATGTAAATGGGTTGGAGTTCGATACTTGGCGGTCAATGGTGATTTGGATGTATTCAAAGGAATTTAAAGAGGAAAGTAATCATTCATAACTGGTTCTGTGGTCATTTAGTAAGGAAATGGAGGTGGGAAGATGGATATCGGGCTAGGAGAACCGTTTCTCTTTTTCTTTTTTTTTTTTTTTTTTCTTTTTTAAATGCACCAAAGAAAGCGATTGATTTTATTTTCCAACAGGATGTCATTCCTTACACTGCGAACAATTGATTACGGACCATGGTTTTATTTGAATCACATCATTGGCTACTTGCAGAGCCTTCAAACAAATTGGCTTTAGGTTCTGTTTGGTTTAACGGAGGGAAAGAGAAAGGAGGTTAATAAAGGGGAGGGGAGGGGAAGAGATTTAATGAGTTTTGTTTGGTTAGAAGAAAGGAGAAGGGAAAGAAGAAGAGATTATTATTTGGCTCGAAAAGGGAGGAGAAATAATTATATTTGGACAAATTTACTTTTTA
Organism: Erythrophleum fordii; assembly: GCA_032878935.1. Classification (NCBI taxonomy): domain Eukaryota; kingdom Viridiplantae; phylum Streptophyta; class Magnoliopsida; order Fabales; family Fabaceae; genus Erythrophleum; species Erythrophleum fordii. The sequence continues at coordinate 10,503 of JAVQMF010000029.1, forward strand.
TATTATTTTAATTTTATTTTTTAATTTTTTAAAAAAATTATAAATTTTAATTTTTTTATTTTTAATTTTTGATAAAAAATTATTTTAATTTTTATTAAATATTAAAATATTAAAATATTAAAAGAAATAAAAAAAATAAATTAAAATTTAAAAAATATCTCATCCCACTCTACCCTAACCCACTCCTCCCTCCAAAACCTCCCAAATTGAAGGAGAGACAAATTTGGCTCTTTTCCCTTCCCTCCCCTCCCCTCCAAAAACTCCAACCAAACACACCTTAAACTTGTTAGGTGAGGACCTTCATCGACAATCTCACAGGTTCATTGACCCCTGGATTTCCATTTTGGACATAGCTAGAGAGAAGATATGATACATCATTGCGAACAAGAGGGGCTGTTAAATTCCAGTTTTAGCTATAATGTGTTTTTAAAATAGGATATTTATCTTTATTTTTCAGTGGAGAGGAGATTTGGTGGAGAGAATCCAAATCCGGACAAGAGGGGCTGTTAATTTCCAGTTTTAGCTATAATGTGTTTTTAAAATAGGATATTTATCTTTATTTTCTTTCTGTTTCTTTGTTTAAGGGGAGATTATTGTTTAGTTCAGAAGGGGAGAGGAGAGAAGGGGAAGTAATTATATCTGGATAAATTTATTTTTTATATTATTTTAATTTTATTTTTTATAAAAAAATTATTTATATTAATAATTTTTTAAAAAAATTATAAATTCTAATTTTTTTATTTTTTATTTTTGATAAAAAAAATTATCTTAATTTTTATTAAATATTAATATATTAAAAATTAAAAAATTAAAAAAACAAAAAAATAAATTAAAACTTAAAAAATATCCCACTCTACCCCTCCAAAATCCTCTTAATTTGGAGGGGAGGTAAATTTGGCTCTTTTTCCTCCCCTCTCCTCTCCTTCCCTCCAAAAACTCCAACCAAACACACCCTTAAACTTGTTAGGTGAGGACCTTCATCGACAATCTCACAGGTTCATTGACCCCCGGATTTCCATTTTGGACATAGCTAGAAGAGAAGATATGATACATCATTGCGGGCAAGAGCGGCGGTTAATTTCCAGTTTTAGCTATAATGTGTTTTTAAAATAGGATATTTATCTGTATTTTCTTTTTGTTTCTTTGTTTAAGTTGTCTTGTCCTTTATGATTTATTCATAAAAGAGAGAAAAGAAAAAAAAAAAACCAAATGGGCGTGAGATAGATATCTGAGAAGCCATTTAGTTGTTGAAAAGAAGTTTTATCGAAAGCAATAGAAACAAATTTTGTAATCCGTAAGTTTATTTAATATGATATAAAAAATTAAATATTTTATTTTTCTTTATATCTAACTAAATAAAAATAAGAAAGTAATAAAAAAATGAGTAAATAATTATAATACCTATAATATAAAAATAATAAAATAATTATTTTTATATTACTAATAATAGTAAAATATAATGAAATAACTACTGTAATTACCAATAATAATAAAATATAGTAAAATGGTCATTCTCACTTACTACTAATAACAATAATTTTTAATTTAAAAAATGTTTTTTATTGACCAATAATAGGAAAAATATAAAAATATTCAATTTTTATTTTTTAATTTGGAAAAAAATTGTAATTACTAATAATAAGAAAACACATACAAAGTACACTTTTAATTTTTTAAATCAAAAAAACTTTTTAAAGAAATATACAAAAATAAAGATCCTACTTTACACATGAGAAACTAAAGAAGAAAGAAACTTTTATTGAATTAATTTTTTCACGGGAACAAAAGGCCGCTAGACACTAGCGCTGATGGTCAGCAGTCACTAGCAAAATAAATGTACAAATTTTAGTATGGAGATAATTAGCTCAAGATCTATAATTTTAGTAAGACTAAACCGCATTGTAGCTAGCTACTCCCCAAAAAGAGAAAAAAAAAAAAAAAGGAGGAGGAGGAGGAGGAAAAGTCAGCAAGCTTCCACAATTTTCCATCAATTCAGGCCCCATTTGAAGCATTCCATTGTAAAGAAGGTTGGTTGTGTTAACATCCAAAGCCAATTTGGGACCACTAGTCTCATTCATCACACTCCTTAGTCATGCATATTTCTGAGCACCATCATCAAATTGGACATGTTCTAATGGAGGTTGGGATTGAATTGGACAGCCTATGCTAGACTCCACCAAACCAAACTCGAAAGAACTCTGTGCCTGAAGGGCTGACAAAAGATACAGAGAAGAATCCGAAGGCATCTTCAGGCAAATATTTCTGCTTGCTAATGTTAATGGGCCTATCGTGATATCAGCTAGCAAATCAGAGCTTGAGATACAACTTAAAACATATAGCAATACGCCGTTTTTCATTGCTTTTATGGCAGGTATACTGCTACTTGGCCTACTAATAAAAGACAAATCATGTGGCAAACCAACCACAAACCAATCAATTGCAATTATAGATAAAAATAAAAATTATCACCATGTCAGGATTCTACTACACTGGAATTCAATTATAGAGAAAAATACAAATTCAAAAAAACAACAGAACAGTTACCTCAGTTGAGCACAATATCATTATGCAGTCAAATTATCACCATGTCAAAATTCCACAACACCAAAACCAAGTTGGTCGAACAAACAATTTAAACAAATGTAATAGTCTATGGAACAAAATTGAACATTAATCCATACCAAGACCATTAAATTTTGCAGCTTATCTGATTTCAACACAACCTTTATTTTAAGGTTAAGGATCAAGTGGAAAGATTATTAAAAGAGATAGGACCACAAAATAAGGTCAAAACAGCTGAAAGTCAATCCCAAATTATATCTAACTATCTGTTATCCCAAGCAACACAAATATTGTCATATGAAGTCATAGAAGACAATTACATATAAGCATTCGTTTCCAGCTATAAGTTGCTTACATAATGAATATTAAACAATAGGGTCAAAAGCTCTAATATGTTTTTAAGAATAAAGGATTGAGAATTAGACTTCACGTTGACATACGAGGGTGGATCAGTGCATTCACCCCAAAATGGAGCTTTTTTTTTTTTTTTAAGGTTTATGTCTCAAATTGTAAGTTTGAAAATAAAAATAAAAATCAGAAAGTCAAAAATTGTAAGTGATGAAAAATTAGATATTAAAAATTTTAATTGTACTACATAGATAAAATTTTTAAAATATAATTTTTTTCATAGCTATAGTTGTTAACTTTCCTTTTCGAATGTTTATCATCAAACTTACAATTTGTTCTTCATAATAAGCTCAAAGACAATTCACTAATTAAATCACAGAAGTACAGATAATTACCATTTGCCTCTATCCATAAGAATCATCCTTGCAGTAACAGATAAGATCCTGATCTCTTGTAAAATATAAATATATATATATATATATATATATTATTAGTATTGCACACTGGATGCCATGACAGGTGATCCTGAAATGATAGAATAGATTCATTCATGGTACCAAAAAAAGTTGATCGATTCTCTGAAAATAATCAAAAAAGAAACAGCGCTCTAATTATACTTTGATTTGGACTGTATATTAGGCGTGCAGGAGAACAAATAGTAACGGCATACAATATATACATGAATAAAATGAGAGCTGTAGGACTAATAAAACACAGAATTTGCTACTTTAAGATCTTGTCTTCACAAAAATTAATTCTTGATTATTAGATGAAAAACTAATTCTTAACAATTTTATGACGTGGACCATAAATTCCTAAGACAGCTTATTATCTTTGCTTCGTAGGATACTATGTATTTTCTTTATGACTCTATTAATATGAACTCAAGGCATCTGATAAACTGTGTGTGTCTTGTCTTTGCTTGCTAAATGAATCTGCTAAAGCCTCCCACCTGAACTTCTTTGTGCCCATCAAAATTTTCGTGCTGATTTCTAGTTTGGCATCTTCATATTAGTGCAAACTCATGGTCGTTCAATTAGTTGAGTCTTTTGCAAGTTTTGGCTGTTAATAATAACTGCAAGAATAATGTCCTAGGTATACCATTTATCGGAGTACAGGATAAATAATCCAACCAAGCAACCAAGATTATCGTTACTATCCCACCTATAGTTAACAGGAATAGAGATATAATCCTTTTCAAAAAGGATCACTTTTCTTGTCCATTTGCCGCGACACCATCATAAGCACTTGGAAAGCTTCAGAAATAAATTATTGAAAAAAATGAAACCTGTTCTGGTCATCAGGTAGGATTCTGTTTTTCAACAGCCTTATAGATTTAGCAAACATCAGTTATTATGCTGTATAGTTTTAGCAAAGCAAGTGAAAGATATATATATATATTCAAATTAGTAATCTAGTATATTTCTCAAACTAAATAAGAATAAAAAAAAATTTTAATCAAAATTTAGGTGAGGGGTTCTATTCTTCTTTAGTCCATTCTCGATTGACATGAAGAGAAAATGTGGTTCTTAAGCACACTGAGAAAGAATCATTAAAGTTACTTCTTTAATAGCGCTAGCACTGAATCTACACTGATAATGTGGTTTTTAAGTTTATTGTATGTAGCTGTAAACTTCGATAGGGTTAAGTTGGTATAAACAGTTTTAAATTTGTTCTGTATAAAAGCGCTAGCACTGAATCTTCTCAAGAGCAACTAGATGTTAAATTACAAATTATTGTTGATTAGGATTGTTTCAGGTACTTTTGAAATATAGTTTGCATATGTATTTGCTGAAGCCTAGAGCAGGTAAACTGTCTGGTTTTGCGGGAATGCAACAACAAGATCAGCACAAAATCTGAACATTATACAAGGAAGCCAGAAAGTAAAACCTGACACAGCATTAAACCTTTAACTTGGCTTCGACAATTTCAGAATGCAGTATGTGGGTACAACACCAAAATACACAGAAATGGAAGAAAGGAACAAATACCCAGAATGGAAGCACACCTTCGGATTGAGCATTTGGAAGAAAAGTAGCAGCTGGAATGAATAATGGTCGACAGTTGCTAGTCCTGATTGCCAGCGAACACTATGAAGGGAGGCCCACTCGTGCTGGGAAGTACAAGACCACTCACCTGCTGCTAGGCTTCGTACAAGGAGAACGCTTCACCAACACTGGCCGAACACAACGGATTTTATCACACTGAGGGCATTTTTATCCTTGCTGATTTGATTCCATGGCAGTGGCGCCCTTCCATACAAATCTCAGATGGATTCTTTACTACAACAAATAATGGAATGATCATTCTCTAATGGAAAGCTGTGATTCTGCATTCTTTCAACTGAACACTATAACTGAGGTAATCTATTTTCCTTTTCCGAATCCCGAGCCTCAATTCTGGTATGCAAATGGGGCCTGAGATAGTGGTAGAAAGTACGGAATAATAATGGCATAAACACAGTGCTAAAGTTAGATGATTTGAGAAAGAATATTTGAGAAGTGGATAAGGAATCTCCTACTAAATCTAATAGGGTACTAGACATGCATTATTATGACCTCAGAAAAACTTCCAAATTTCAAATCCTTGAGCAAACCAGAATAAGTTATTTACGATACAGGAAAAATATTGAAGCTTTTTCGTGCATAATTTCCAAATAGCTAGTGTTGCACGTGACTCCTTAAGAGTCGTGTCGCACGACCCTCAAAATAAATTAAGTTGGATATTATATGCAATATAAGATACAACCTAGGTCATCTTTCTTGGAAATAGAATTTAATATTCAATTGAGTTTTCTAAATATTAAAGGATCCTAAAAGCTATCTCAATTAAGGGGGTTTTTTATCTAATTAAATTGAGTAAAATCTAATTGAAATAAAATTCTTAATTGCTACCTAATTGTATGAATTATGGTTGATAATGATCTTGTGACTAGCTTTGGATTCATCCCTTGATATCCACTATCCTTATCCTAATCCAATTGTGATTAATTCTGACTTAAGAATTCCCAATTGTGTCCATTAGCAAATGATCTTGAATTAGCACTCAATATTCAAAAACCTAGTAATTTGATATTAATTGAGACCTCAACTACCATTAAATTACTAAATATTGTGATTAAGATCTATGAACACTTGAATTGAATAATTAATTGATCAATTAGCCTCTGAATTAATATCCTAAGATATTTAATTAACCAACCAAACTCCAAGAAATCCTTAAAATCAAACAATAAGGCTCATAATTTCACTCATGCATTTCATCGAACACCTTCGTGGCATACATGGGAAATTAAAGGAAAGTGTAAAATTCAGTGTTTAATTCAACCAACCAATCAATCAAAAGTATCCTAATTAGTGTTTAACTAGCCACTAATTATAGACAATACAAATTCCCAATCAAATATAACATTAACCAAGATAATACAAGAAAAGGGAAAATGAAAGAAAAATAAAAAATCTTAGCCAAAAATATGTTGCTCATCTATGGATTCAAGCTTCAACTCAAGTGCCTTCCTCCTAGCTAGCCACAAGGGAAATTAAAGCTTCATTTGAATGGAAGGAGATGGAGGAAGTGGATGAAAATGGCGTGGTGTGTGATCTCTGGACGAAGGATGGACGAAGGGCGTGAATGTGGTGAATGACGGAGTGTGCAAAATCAAAATGTGTATCTTTTATTCAATGATCCTCCAGCTATTTTTAATAGGTCACGTGCCCCTCTCATGCTCACTTTTAAATTCTTCTTCTTTCATTCCACTTGCCCTAGCAATCCACATCAATATCTTGTTTTGTTTATATGAGTGTGGGCCCCAACGTGCATCTCATGTGAGCTTTATTTAAATTCCACGTAAAACTCGAGCTGCATGTTTCTTAAATCACATAAGAGTCTTCCTTTGTTGCTTCCAGTTATCTATGCAGCTCATACTTCTTTTAAACTTCAGCCCATAGCATTCCTTCTCTTGTGTTTCTCATTCATGCAGCTGCTTCTTCACTTCTTCTCTACCCCAAGCTCCAGTGTGTTTATTCTCTTTTCATTCTCAACTTTTCACATTGAAACTGCAGCTCCTTCTACTTCTCACTTTGCTTCTTTTACCTACTCTGCTCAACGTTGTTCTCCAACTATTTCCTGTCGTGTTTTTAATGTTAATTTTCAGCTGCCCTTCTTCGTGTTTGCTTGCTTTCATTCTCTTCCATGCTCTATCCAGCTCTCCTAGCTTCAACCCCCCTAATCACGTTCTTTTCACAACCTTGTTCATGAGTTTTCCATGAAAGCTTCTACTCAAGCTACTTCTACTCTATTTCTGCATGTGTGTGTATTTTTTTGCTCGCTAACCCATAACCTTATACGTGTTTCTTCTCCTCTGCTCCATGCAATGTTCAACTCGTGCAACTGGTGGAAATCTTCTTGCTTACAGGCTGCTCTTTAATGAATCACATGCTTTCTTTCCTTGCCACTAGTTTCCTTCCATGTTAGCTTCAGCGTTTCTTCATCGTGGTACTGTTCACATACACAGCCCATTTCTTCCAGCCCCAACACGTTGTTTCTTCTCTTCATTCTCCACGTGGGCGTGGCTTCTTGTTTCAATTAAGTTACTTGGTTCTGTCTACAACCATGCTTCATGCAACTACTTGCTTTTGAATTCGTAGCTTTTCTTCTCCCCTCATGGACATTCTTCTCATCCACATGTTTCTTTCTCTCCTATAACAACTTCACAAGCTCGTAGCATTCCATCAAACTCATGGCTCATCTCTACTCTGCTTCACATTCTCAAGCCCATTCACGTGTTAGCTATGCTCTTTCCTTCTCTTGTCCCCACATTAATTAAAGCTTTCCATTCTCCAATTTTCAGCTCCACAAAAAGTACACTTGAAGCTCAATCTTCACCTTCTCTTCTTTAATTCAAATTTTCATTCAAACTTCAATTGCCCACTAAAATCTGCACAAAAAAATGAAAAATATTGAGTAAAATTATTTACAAAATTATTTAAAAGAAATTCATGCATAAAAATCAATCATTTTGCAATATAATTCTTAAAGTGCAAAAAATGGCCATTAAATTCAATTATCATCTAATAAAATGCAATTAGCCATATTCAATTATTAAAAGTCCAAAATTAGAGGGAATAAAGTACATGAAAATTAGCAATTATCACTCCACACAAAATATGTTTAAACTATACCACAGATTTTTCAATTAGAAATTCTTATTCTTGCTATATTCCTAAATTATGAAATGCCCAACTTTTCAATTCATGCCCAGCCAATTTCTCATTAGTTTTTGATAACCCATAAGACAGGGGCCAAAGAGGCAAGTAGGTTCATGGGCTGACTTGGCTCATGAATAGGTCTACATGCATGGCATGTGAATAAACTCACTTGCCAGAGCTATTTCTAAAGCTACTTCATTATCAACTTACAAATTACTTCATTAACCATATATTCCTACCAATACCAAGTTAGATATATTCATGTCAGTACACATGATCATTTCCATAGCAATCAGCATAAATGAAGAGCACAATAAAAACTGAACTTCCCAACATAAGTAACTGCTTGTTCCTTAGATAAATTATAATTAAAGGAAAAACTTTATAGTCGAAAAAACCCTCTTTTAATTGGACCAAAAACAAAAAAGAGATAACCCCCTTATAAGGTCAATGACTATGACTCCTTATTAACTGGTCAAAGCTTTTTAGTCTTTTATACAACAAATCTTGAATTCATGTATCACAACAAATCAGTCTTGGATGCCAACAAATCCTTCAAAAACAGCTAAATCAACCAAAAAACAAAAGGAACCAGGAAAAAATATTACCTTGAAAGAACTCTCCAATTTCTCAGCAAATCCATATGTGACCATGAGGTGATACCCAAAGAGAAGCCAAAGAAACAACCCTTTCCCACAAGAGATGTGATAGAAGAAATATAAACGCCTGGCATTATGCTCCAACTACAAGCACTACAACCCCTCAAGAATAGCACACCTCCAAAGGATCTTAAAATCCTACCTTGCACTAAAAACTCTAAAATAGATTGATAGATTTGTTTCAAAGAGACCAGAGAAATCCACTACTCCTAGAAGACAACAAAAAGTTAATTTCAAAGTTTTGACAGATTTGTTTCTGTTGAATATTGTACATATTTTAGTCTAGATTCGTAGTGTCTAGATTCATTGTATCTGCATTTGTTTTGCCTATAAATAAATCACAATGTAAGGGATCAAATATACCTTACAACTTATTTTCTCATCTTTTCTTTCAATTTCACATGGTATCAGAGCCTCTGTGATTCTTTTTAGAATGTCTCTTTCTCTCTTAGGCTGTGTTGTCCTTCCAGCTTTCACCACAAAAAAAAAAAAAAAGAAAACCCTTTTTTTTAACTTTTTTCCTACGCTTCTGTCTGAGCCAGAACACCACTACCCACGCCTGATCTCGAGCAACGAACCCCGCCATCACCTTTAGATCTCCCAAAATAGCCAAACCCCGGCAACCAGTCACCGAATGATGCCACACGCACCGTCACGCACCAGACGAAGCTGTAGTGTTCTGCCGTCATGCGCCGGTGCGTGAGAGCCCGTGGGAGATCCTTTTCTGACGCCACTTGGACAAACTTGGTCGAGTCCCTTTCCTCTATCCAGATCCGAGGTTGATTTGTTGATTCCGTGACGTTTTGATACTATTTCAGCCCTTAGAGCTTTCTTCCTCATTGATTCCGTGACATTTAAACACTGTTTCCACTCTTAGAGCTCTCTTCCATCCAAACTACGATGTCTTCATCCTTTGACAAGCCTAAATCAGGTATTTTTTCCTCTATTGTCAGTGGTTCTCCAATCATTACTTCTGAAAAGTTGCATGGTGCAGCCAACTATAAGTCATGGGCTGCTTCTATTCGTCTCTGGTTCAAAGGTTAGGGATATTTAGACCATCTAGAAAAAAGAGACACTGACATTCCTTCTGCAGATAGATCACAATAGGTCAAGGTTGATGCTCAGCTTTGTGCCTTGTTATGGCACTCTCTTGATCCTCACTCGCTTTGGTCATACCAGCCTTACGAGACATGTTATGAGGTTTGGCATAAGGCTACTTCAGTATATTCTAATGCTATTCATCGATACTATGATGTTTTGTTTGCTCTCATGAATCTTAAGCACCAGGATATGGATACCACCACTTATGTATCCAATATTGAAGCATTTCAGCATGAGTTTCGTTCCTTGATGCCAGCTACCTCTTTCAGCGAGGATCAAGAAGCTCAATGGAATAAGTTATTTATGGTCATGACTCTTATCAATCTCCATCCTGACCTTGATTCTATTCGAGATCAGATTCTTGGTGGTTCCACTATTCCTACTTTCGATGATGTTCTCACTCACTTGGTGCGAATCTCTTCTGCCAGTGTACCTATTTCAGGCAACTCTAGTGTCCTTGCTCTAGATACTTCTGCCTTGGTTTCTTACATTGGTGATAAAGGGAATCAAGGTGGCGGGAGTCGCAACACTCATCGCAAACGTCCTCAATGCACTCATTGCGACAGGCTTGGTCATAAAAAAGATAGTTGTTGGTCTTTGCATGGTCATCCCCGCCACACTGCAAATATTGCGCAAGCAACTATTGAGCCATCTATGAACCTGGCACTGCAAATCATTACTTTGATGGGTGATGACTATGCTGAATATTTGCGTTACTAAGCGGCCAAACAATCTTCCACCATTGCTTCTGTCGCCTAAACTGGTAATTCCATGGCTTGCCTTGCTCATTCCTCTCTTGGACCATGGATCCTTGACTTTAGTGCCTTTGATCACATTTTTGGTAACAAAGATCTCTTATCTTACATTTATATTCTTAGTCTTCTTCTTCCTGTTATTCTTGCCAATAGTACTCAAATAATTGCCAAAGGCATTAGTCAGGCTACAATTCTTTCTTCCCTCACTTTAGATTTTGTCCTTTATGTTCCTGAGTGTCCTTTTAACCTTGTTTTTGTCAGCAAGTTAACTCATACTCTTGGTTGCTCCATAACCTTTATTGACAAATGTGTTTCCCTACAAGACCAGAGGACGGGTAGGATGATTGGCATCGAGTGTGAGTCACAGGGCCTCTACCATATTACTACATCACCCGTAGCATGCATAACTACTTCACCACATCTTATCCACAGCCGCCTTGGCTATCCGAGTCTTTCCAAGCCTCACAAATTGTTTCCTTTATTTTCTACTTTGAAGTCATTTGAATGTGAGTCGTGTCAATTGGGTAAACAAGTTCGTGCTTCGTTTCCCAATCATGTTAATAATCGGGCTGCGTCCCCTTTTAAACTTGTTCAATTTGATGTTTGGGGCCCATGTCGTGTTCCATCTACTTCTGGATTTCAATATTTTGTTACTCTTATTGATGATTATTCTCATTGCACTTAGTTATATTTAATGAAAAATCGCTCTGAAGTGTTTTCCATTTTTCAATCTTTTTGTGCTAAAATACAAACTCAATTTGGTTGTTCTATGTCTATTTTACGGAGTGACAATGCACGTGAATATTTTCCTACTCCTTTCCAAACCTTTATGTCTACATAGGGCATTCTACACCAGACTTCATGTGCACATACTCCACAACAGAACGGAATAGCTGAACATAAAAATCGACACCTCATTGAAACCGCTCGTACTTTGCTTCTCCATTCCAATGTACCTCTTTGGTTTTGGGGTGATGCTATTCTTACTGCTTGTTACTTGATTAATCGTATGCCTTCTTCTGTGTTACAAAATCAAGTTCCTCACCCTATTTTGTTTCCATCTTAATCTCCCTTTCACCTTCCACCTCGTATTTTCGGCTATACTTGTTTTGTTCATGATCTAACCCCTGAGAAGGATAAACTTGCAGCCAAGTCCATCAAATGTATCTTCCTGGGCTACTCTTGACTTCAAAAGGGTTATCGGTGTTATTCTCCCGACAGTAACAAATGTTTCATATCTGCCGACATGACCTTTTTTGAAACAACTCCCTTCTTTTCCACTCCCATAGTTGAACCTCAGTCCATGTCAAGTGTTCTTCCATCCACTTACATTGATCCTCCAGCCACTACTCCTTTCCATCCTCTCCAAACTTATCATCGTCGTCCTTGACCATAACTTCCTGTAAGCTCTGCTGATGTAGTTGTTGACTCACCCCTTTCTCCAATACCGGCTACTACTTCGGTTCCACCTTCCTCAGAGGATCTTCCTATTGCTCTTCGTAAAGGCACTCGTTCCACTCGTAATTCTCATCCCCTTTATAATTTTTTAAGTTATCATCGTTTGTCTACTCCCTATTTTGCTTTTTATGTCTTTTTTGGATTCTGTTTCTATTCCTAAAATAGTCAATGAGGCACTCTCTCATCCTGGGTGGCGACAAGCAATGCTTGAAGAAATGGGTGCATTGCATTCTAATGGTACTTGAGACCTAGTTCCTTTTCCTACAGGCAAATCTCCTGTTGGTTGTCGGTGGGTGTATATTGTTAAGGTTGGTCCTGATGGCAAGATTGATCATCTTAAGGCCCGATTGGTTGCCGAAGGTTACACTCAAATTTTTGGCTTGGATTATGGTGACACTTTTTCTCCCGTAGCTAAGATTGCTTCTATTCGGTTATTGCTTTCTATGGCTACTATGCGCCATTGGCATCTTCATAAACTTGATATTAAAAATGCCTTCCTCCATGGCGAACTCGAGGAAGAGCTTTATATGGAGCAACCGCCTGGCTTTGTTGCTCAGGGGGAGCATGGCAAGGTTTGTCGGCTACGTCGATCACTCTATGGATTAAAACAATCTCCTTGGGCTTGGTTTGGCAGGTTCAGTTCAGTTGTTCAGAAGTTTGGCATGATTCGTAGTGAAGCAGATCATTTTGTGTTCTATTGGCATACACCATCTAATCAGTGTATCTACCTAGTTGTCTACGTAGATGATATCGTCATTACTGGGGATGATGAACAGGGTATTGATAAACTCAAACAACATCTATTCAAATCTTTTCAGACTAAAGATTTAGGAAAGTTAAAATATTTTTTGGGTATTGAGGTGGCCCAATCATACACTGGAATTGCCATATCCCGGAGAAAATATGCTCTGGATATACTAAATGAAACAGGTTTGTTCGATTGCAAACCAGTTGATACTTTTATAGATCCAAATGTCAAACTCCTACCAAGACAGGGGGAGCCTCTTGCAGATCCTGGCAGATATCAAAGGTTGGTCGGAAAACTTAACTACCTCACCATTACTTGTCCGGATATCTCCTTCGCAGTGAGTGTAGTTAGTCAATTTTTACAATCTCCCTATGACAGTCATTGGAATGCTGTGATTCGCATCCTTCGTTATATCAAAGGAGCCCCAGGTCAAGGTTTGTTATATGAAGACAAGGGTAATCCTCAAGTGATTGACTATAGTGATGTAGACTGGGTTAGGTCACCTGTTGATAGACAATCCACTTCAGGGTATTGTGTCCTCATTGGAGGTAATTTAGTCTCCTGGAAAAGTAAGAAACAAAATGTTGTTGCAAGGTCGAGTGCAAAGACTGAGTATCGTGCTATGGCTTTAGTAACATGTGAACTTTTATGGCTTAAGCAGCTCCTCCAGGAATTAAGATTTGGAAGCATCGGGCAAATGGAGTTGATTTGTGATAACCAAGCTGCAATGCATATCGCTTCCAATCCCGTATTTCATGAGAGGGCCAAGCATATTGAGATCGATTGTCACTTCATCAGAGAGAAAATCCAATCCGGGTGTCTTGCTACCAAGTATGTCAATTCTAATGATCAACTAGCAGACATTCTTACTAAGTCTCTTAGAGGTCCTTGGATTAACTATATATGTAACAAGTTGGGTGCATATGATTTATATGCTCCAACTTGAGGGGAAATGTTGAATATTGTACATATTTTAGTCTAGATTTGTAGTGTTTAGATTCATTGTATCTGCATTCATTGTATCTGTATTTGTTTTACCTATAAATAAACCATAGTGTAAGGAATCAAATATACCTTACAACTTATTCTCTCATCTTTTCTTTCAATTTCATAGTTTCAAAGAGGCCAGATAAATCCACTGCTTCGAAAAGATAACAAAAAATTAATTTCACAGTTTCCTAGCAACCTTGAATGTCAAAAAAGATAACTGCTTGTCCCTGAAATCCAAATTCTCATTACACAACCATCAAAGGAAAGAGCCCTTTGAGTCTTCCAAATATGTAACAAATAATTTGTATTATTCTTGTTGAGCACCACTTTACAAGCACAAGTCCAAACTTTAGAGGGATGCTTAACCTTACATAAAGAGTTAGAAAAAGAGAACATATGAACAGTAGGTTTTCAAATTAAATACGTGCGAAAATGAACGAAACTAATTTTTTCATGAGGGAAATGCCATAATTAATTTAGTCAACTTGTATATTTTGTACATAAAGATAGGATAGCCAATCCCCTGATTTTAGGCACTATATCAGGGAGAATCAACTTTATTTCAGACAGTTTTTTAGGCAAATTAATTCCTATTCTTGTGCTGGAACAGCTGTATATATTCCTAGGATTGTTTGTACCATTTAGAAGTTTTTCCCCAATACAATATCCTGAATTGCCACAAATACAGAAAAATGATCTGCAAGCATAAGAACAAGAGAAATCTAAGGACTATAACTTAGTATCTGTTAAGATATAAAAATGATATAACAACGTCAGCAGCCAGCCTATATTTGTTACTAGCAAACTTTTCCCACAGAGAATTAGATTCTGACAAAAAATACCATAACCACTTAACTGCTTGAGTAATGTTCTTAGACACCACATTATTAAGACCGTAGCCTCTATCCTTTTAAGGCTTACAACAATCCTCCCAACTAACCAAATGAATAATCTGAAAATCCTCAGTCCCATACCCCAAACAATTCTCTTAAAGCTTCTTAATCTTGTCCATGTCACCCACAGGGATCCCAGACAAAAGGTAATAAAGAGAGATACTGGATAATGACGCCTAGGTCGAAGTGAAACAACCAGCTAAAGAGAAATAAGCAGATTCCCAATCATCAAATCTCTCAACAATCTTTTGAACCTCCTTCACAAACAATTAAATGTTTGATTGAAAGTTATCTTACATAGAGAATATTTAAATACTCCCACAACAAAGTGATAATAATTGCCTGAGTATTCCATGCAGCATTAGCAGCAGCAAGAAGCTGAGACGAACTATCACCATTAAAATCAAATTCATCCTCCAATTTACATTCTCCACCCAGCAGAGGTTGTAAGAGTAAGGGTACCAGCACAACACAGGCAACAAGAGCAGAAGGAATCACCCAATTCTCATAAGAAGGAGATGCAATTGTGTGCATCATTTTCGGAAATCTGCAAAGGTGGAGACAACAACAATCAGATTATATTTTCAATTCTTTTCCACGGAAGTATTTATATATTGAAACTACAATCTTTTTCATAACTTATGTCATAAAAGTAAATAACAAGATCTATTTCTACTCCGGCTCCTATATTTAACACAAAACTTAAATTAGATAGGTATCAAAGTGGCATTTAAGTTCACAGGGTGTATTGGTGTAAACAAGATCATCAGCGCTTCAGGGAAACATTAAAATAAAAGCATATTTATAATGTAAAAGTAACAAAGGGAAACCTGATTCTAAGAAACTTCTTCCAGCTCACGAAGGATATTGCACAGCTAGATACAAATTATTGATTGGATCGTCATCTGAAGATCCAAGACAATAGGATCTACAAAAATAAAGTTCCAAAATTCTTTCATGGCTCTAAAACTGATAACTGATAAAAAGGAAAAAATAGACAAAGGAAGAAGAAAAAGGCGAAAGAGGAAGACTAGGAGAGAAGCCAGAAAATAAAAACAAGAAGAAAATTGTCAATAAATCAACAACTAAAGCACCTCAAGAATATGGCTATTTTACCAGAGAAAGAAAAGTAGATAGTGCTTGCAACATAACAAAATTTTGAAAAAGACAATAGGAGCCTTACTTAAGAGCACCATGACAAAGCTAATGTAGGATCAACAAGTACTCTCGAAAGCATAATACATCATGAAGTTTGTAATTGAAGCTCTGGATGAGTCTTGCTCAGTTTCATTAGGAGCTCATTGCAAGTAACACTTGTTCCTTTTGATGTTTCTCGCGAAAAATTTGGGAGAATCTCCATTAAATTAAAATCTTCTGAGCTATCGCAAAGGCAAGTTAAGATAGTAGAAGTTAATTCTGAGTCCAGAACAACACCCTTATCTGCCATCTGATGGAGCAAGTAAATGATTTTTTCTGTATTGCCCATTGAACTATAGCCCTTTAGTAAGGAATCATATACAAAGGCATCTGGCGTGTGACCACTAGTGATCATCCTTTCAAAAAGCAAATTTGCCTCATCCAAATGCCCACGTTTGGAAAACCCATTTATTAATATTGAAAAGGTAATAGCATCAGGAAGTAAATCCATTTTAACCATGTCCACTAGCAATTCATTGGCAGATTTAAGATCTCCTGCTTTGAGAGTTTCATTAATTATTGTATTGAAGGAGACAACATCAGGCCCATGATTCACATTTCTCATGTGTTGAAATAAGCTTTTAGCCTGCTCCAAACTACCTTCCCTGCACAAGGATTTCATCAGTACATTGTAATCATTTACTGATGGTCTAATCCCAGCAACCTTTCTTTTACTAAAAACTCCTTTTGCCATACTGAGTAACTGCATTTTGCACAGACCATTAATCATTATACTATAGGTCATTGGGTTTGGAACAAATCCCAAGTCTACTGCATGTTTCCAGAAATTCATTGCCTTATCAAATTTTCCAGAATTTAGAAATCCCTCCATCAATATATTATAAGTCTCCATGCTACCTGAGAAACCCCTTCTAACCATTGTAGAATGGATTTCCATAACCTTGCCAAGGCGTTTTTCCTTACAAAGTCCCTTGATTAGCAAATTAAAGGTCCAGACATCAGGCGTCACATGGAATTTCTGGCTCAATAATAGCTTGAAAAGGCACATTGCCTCATCAATCTTCCCAAAATTGCAAAGTCCCATTAATAATGTATTGTATGTGATTACATCAGGCTTTTTCCCCTTCTTGATCATCATTTCCAGAATCCTAAGTGCATTGTCTACCAGACCTTCCTTGCAAAGTCCATTTATCATTACATTATACGTAAAGGTATTTGGCTCTTCCCCATTTTTTTGCATCAAATTCAACAGTTCCGTAGCACTGGAAGCTCTCCCAGTTTTGCAAAGGCCATCAATTAAAACTGTATAAGTAACAACATCAAGATGAATTCCACGGCTTGTCATGTCATTCAACAACTTAGAGGCTTCTTGCCACTGTCCATTCTTGCAAAAATTATGAATCAGACAGCTATAAGTAATTACATTTGGAGTAATTCCCTTTTTCAACATATCACCAAAGAGTTCTTTGCCCCTTTCAATTTCTCCTTTATTACAAAATCCACTAATGAGTGCACTATACACAAACACATCTGCATTCCAACCCTTCTTCTCAATCTCCTCCAACAAAGCCAATGCCTCGTCCACTGCTCCAGCCTTACAGAGACCATCTATCAAAGTGGCATAAGTCACAAGATCAGGCGGGCAATCCTGCTGCTTCATCATCATGAACAAATCCACTGCTTCTTTCAAATTCTTTGCTTTACAGAGTCCATTTATTAGTGTATTGTAACTAAAGCTATCCGGTAGGACACCATTCCTTCTCATTTCACATAACACCTCCATCGCCTTCACAATATCATTATTCTTGCAAAAGCCCTTCAATATTTGGTTCACATTAGATACATTAATTTCAAAACCACGCTTAATCATCATCCCCAGGACCCCCAATGCCAATTTGGGCCTCTGGTCATTCACAAAACTTTCAATCAAACTACTTAATGATGTAAACCTCGGCAAGACGCCGACACTGCTCATCTTACAATAAACCGACAAGACCAAGCGATATAATTTCGCCCTCTTCAAATTATCAATGAGAAAGCAGCATGTTAACTCAGAAGGCACCAAACTAGAATCAACAGCGCCGTGAAAGAGCGAAATTGCCTCGGAAAATTGAGGATTCGGGTTTGCACAGAGAGATCTTAACTGCGATTCTACTTCATTTAATGAAGCAGAAGAAGAAGTTGAAGACAAAGGCTTCAAATGAACATGAAAGACATAAACATTGCGGCGAATAGAACAGGCAGGACGAGAAGCAAGAAGCAGTTTTGACATAATCATCCAGCGTATAGCCAATTCAAAGGCTCAAAATACAAAGTATAAGATTAACACAAACCTAGAAATTGTCGCTTAACAGTTGCTTCGAAATTTGGAACCTTGATAGAGCAAGGAAGGCGCGTAAAGACGATATAATCCAGACTTCCTCGGTCTCCTTCTTTCTCATCCCTTCTGCGCCTGCCCCTTGATACGGATATTTTTCTTTTTTTGGGTGGGATTACTCTTGAAATTTTTTTGGGGTGAAAACTCCTAGAAATTTTTATTTTCCCGTCTAGCTTATTCTGGTTTTAATATGCGTTTTATTCTAATGTATTTTCTTAATCTTATGTATGTCAAACTCAAACTTAACTTAGTTATGAAAAAAAATATTTTATAATTTTTATTAGGCACTATTTTTTCTCACTTTTCTAATGGGCTTTTCATTATTTTTGAAATTTATATTACTAATCATATTTTAGAATAATAATTATAATTATAATACAATTATTAAATTTCAAGGTAATCATTTCATAATAAAAATGTATTATTAAATATTTGCAAGTTTATGCTTAATAATTTCATTAGAAAAAATGCTTCCTTTGTAATATATTGAAATTGGGATACATGCTCTTGAAAAAGCATATCCAACGCGCGCTATTATACCTTTTAAAAATATTATCTATCCAAACAAACATTTAAGCAATTCTATCCTTTTCAAATTCATAACTATTTACTTAATCTTATATTTATACGTTTTTTAATTTTAAATACTATGATTCTTCTACAACTATTTATTATATATTGTTTATCAAAGTATAATTTACCCCAATTTTTATCATTTTTTCAAATAAGATCCTAAAGGTTCTTAATTTAATAGTAACTTTTATAAATAGCACCTATATAGCATTACCATAAATCATACGAAGCTATATGTTGTCATTGAGAGTAAGGTAAAGAAAAAATGAGGAAGTTTAACTTAACTTAGGTATTGCTTAGTTCTTAAAATAAAATACTATAAACTTCCTTTTTTAGAATCATAGGTGCTATTTGTAGTTATCAATATGTGTTATGTATACTTGAGATGGAATGACTATCTTCTAAGAATAATGACCAAATGTCAGGGTCTTGTTTTAGAGTTTATATCTTTACATATCTAGGGATTGGTGATAGCTATTGCTTGATCCTAAGGTCTTGTGATGTTTCATTTGTCTTGTAAACTTTGATGAAGTGGACTAAATGACTTTGAGATTATGGGATTAGTTTGCATATAAGGTTCCTATAATATTTGTCTCAAGTTTGTTAACAAAGCCTTTAGCTAAGCGGGCTTAAAGTAGTGAATTTTTCAATTTCCTATTTCAAATCTTCTGGGTGGCTAAATCACTTATGTTGTCTCAATTATGATTAAGGTTTCTTAGTTAGAATGATTGCAGTATCTCTTTTCTTTGAAGAGGAATTTGCTTACCCCTTTAGGGTTTATCAGCAATGGCAAGTTTCATTATAGGGCCTTACCTTGCTTCATCTTTAGCCTATTATGTGTATTCTAAGATGATTGAAGAGGATCTAAAACCTTTATGGAAGGAATTTATCATCCCTTTTTTTAGTTGTTCTCATGAAAGGTTTCCTTATCCTTCAATATACTAGCTCTAAAGTGGTATAGTATATGTATAAGGATCTTTTGTTTTATGGATTTCTATTCCCTTCTCATCCTTCCATCAGGACAGTTTTGATAATATTCAACTTATTGTTGACAAAATTACTTCCCTTTACTATTGCATTGATTATGAATTTTGTTATATTATGTGGGCAAGTTGCGCTACTTATGCACTTTGTAGTTTTTATTACCTTTTATAGTTTGAAACAGTGTTAAGGTGAGGATGAAAGTTGGTAGGAATTCATAGCTTAAGTGGAGGTCCTTTTTAAAGCTCATTCTCCATTTGATGATTAGAAGTGTCATTTCTTCTTAGTAGAACTTTGTCCTAACTCTGGGCTTTATGTCATTCATTTGAATCGAGGTCGAAGAGATTCCATGCCTTAGACGTGTTTTTTGGATGTTTATTTTACAAGCAAGATCAAGGGCCTGCATGGTTTTGCAAAGTTATTTCTTAGTAGTTATGTTAGAGTTTGCCAATGTTCAAGTAGAGGTGGAATTGAACATCTAAGCTAAAATGGAGTTGGTGTTACTGAGATTGATCCTATTTTACCACCTTTTAATTATGTCTCATGCTCAAGGAGGTTTAGGTTCAATATGTTCTTCTCTTTCCTTTCTTACTCACTTTTCAATGCTATGCTTATAGACACTAACCATTTGTCTCCCTTTTCTTACTTGATTTTCTTAGCATCCTCTTTACTTTGTTTGTTGCTACAATCTATTACCATTAGTGACTCCATGATGAAATCTTAAGGCAAGTGTAAGAAGAAGGGACCTTCCTATGCTTCCTATGTAAAGGAATTGTGATGTGAGCTTATCAATTTTGATATGAAGCGACTGAGGAAGGATCATAGAGTTTCTTTGAGTTTCCTTTTGTTCTCTCCTTTTAGAGACCATAACATCTTTAATACTTAGAGTAACACTATAATAAATGTTATCTTTAAGGAATTCTTTCATGGAGTTTTGTGATTTCTACATGATTCTAATTTTTTTATATTGTTTCTCTCCTAAATGTGCCACCAAGTTAGCTTCTTTTGATAACAGTAAGAAAAAAGAAATGCACACAAGAAATGATAGAGAGCTACATTGGTTCAAGAAGCATAATTTTCTTCCTTGAACTATACTTTCCTTTTTCAGCCTTACACTGACACCTAGGAGGAGCTTGGTTTGCTTAGCTTAGATACATCAAACAAGGCACAAACACATCAATGGAACCATCTTTAACTTCAAATAAACTCCACACAAGCTATTTCTAGTTTATGCCATGGTTATGGTTGCATACAAGGGCATAATGATACAATTCAAGATCTTGGCTCTAATTTCTCACTCAATCTAAGTCACTCAACTTTATTTAAGGTTATCAGAGCCATCACAAACTCAATCCAAGGAGCTAAATATCAAGTTGCTTCTTTATACCAAAAATGAATCTAAACTTTCAACTTTCAAAATATGATTTTTTTAAATTCAAACCAATGGTTCCTTTGGTGTCTGTTATGCATTTCTAGGCCATTTGTATCCTTAGAATTAAGAAAAACTCTCCCTAGGTACATAATCCTTTATTAGGCTAAGATATGGAGCATATTGAGAGCCCATGGGGTTTCATTCCATTTCCTAGGGAATTTTTCATCCATAAAGCTTCCTAGATGTCTTGAGAACTTAAACATGGTCTTATACAATTTTAATCATTACTAGAAAGTTTCATAAATCCTTAGGTGTAACTAAAACCCTAAATACTATAACTTGTTATCTATAGGTTCTTTTTGAATCCTAATTACTTCATATGGTTCCTCATGCTTCAGAATCCCAATTCCTATAAAGTTTGGATTGAAATAAAACTCCCTACATATGACCTTTGTTCTAGCTAAAATGAAGAAGACAAGAAGAAGCACTTTAAACCATGCTTTCTTACCTTATTTACAAGTTTTTCAAGAGTACTTTCTTATACTTCAAAGCTTCCCTTCAAACTCTCCCTCTCCCCTATTGAACCAGTCACAAAACATGTCCAAATAAATCATCAAAACCATGAAAAGAGAGAGGAGAAAGAGGAGAAGAAGCTTGGTGAAGGAGAATGCATGAAAAAGTAAGGAATTCTTACACTTTTTTGCTTGGATTTTCTTCTCCTTGCTCCCTTGCTTGGTGTGCCTCTTGGGACAGACCTTAAATCTGTTTTAGACCAAAGGAATGTTGGTTAGAAGGCTACAAAAGAGAGGGACGTGATTTAAGAAGGCTAGGGGTCCGTTTATAACATTTTTTAAAATTTTAATTTAGTCCCTCATCTTAGTTCTTTCCTTTTGGGCTCATTTCAACTCTTTTCTTAGAATCATCTTCTCCATCATAAAATTTAGGTCCTTTAATTCATAAAATGCTTTTGGTTTCATCCCAATTAGATTTAAAACCTTACTAAACAATTCAGTCAAAATTTTGGTCAATTGACACTCTCCAGAGGGGTTTTGACCATTTCAAGGGTTCTCATGATTTTTAGGTTATCTGAGAACCTTAAAAGATTTAATTTTTCCATTTAAAGACTCCCTCTTTGAGTTTTCTAGAAGTTGCCCAAATTATAAAAATGACACTGGCCTTAGTAGCTTTTCGTTTCGCTATTTTGGTTTTGGTTTTGGTTTTGGGCTAACCTTAAACTCTAATCCATATTTTAAGATGTTCTAATTAACATCTTAATCTCATTTAGCCTTAATTTGTCTTGCTTTAGGGTGTTCTCATTTCAATTTATCAAATTTAGTTCAATTCTAGATTACTAGGTATTACAAGATGCAAGGAAGATTGAAGCCACCTAAGATAAGAAAATCCAAGGAATTTGCCTATTCCATCCTTTTGCTTAGTTTCCATTCTTTCTCCTCTCTTTCTCCTTGGTTTTGGCATCTCAAAAGATGGAGTTTTAAATTTGAACTTATAGAGGAAAGGGCTTTTAACAAAAAATCAAATACACCAAAATAACTGCTATGGAAGGCCTTTTCATTTGGTGTATGTTTTGGTATGGGAGAATTGCTCTTCTTTGTTTCTCTTCCACACCATGAGCTCATCTAGCCTAGGAGGGATATGGGAGGAGCTGGTTTTTCATTGAATCATGCTAGGAATTAAGGTTTTGGCATGTGGAGATTATGATTTTGCCATTAGAACAAAGTAAGAAGCCCTAAAATGTATAAAGGGAAACCCAAGGTTCTGATTACATCTTGAAAAACATGAAGTTTTCTAATGATAATTTAACTTATGTAAGAGTGTGATTAAGTCAAAAAAAGATTGACAAAGCATCATAGATGTCAAATTCCCAAAAGAATGGAACAAAACTCTATGGGTGCCATTATGTGCAGGTGTCTCAGCCAAGAGTGATTCCAAGTACCTAGGGAGAGTTTTCTTTGATTCTAAGAATATAAATAGTCCAGATATGAATAATAGATACCAAAGGAATCATTGGTTTAAATTTAGGAACCATATTTTGAAAATTGAAAGTTTAAGGTTCCGTTATACATAAAGAAGTAACTTGGTATTAGACTTCTTGATTTGACTTTGTAATAACTCTAATGAATTTAAATCAAGTCATGTAATTTAGATTGTGTGAGAAATTGGAGCCAAGATAATGAATTGTATGAGTTGCTTCATTATGCTACAATATGAAGCTATATGGAAGCCTAAAACTAGAAGTAGCTTATATAAGGCTTGTAAGAGGATAGAAATGGCTCCATTGATACCTTTGTGTATTGTTTGATGTGTCTAGGTGAAGCAAATCAAGTCTCTCCCATGTATTCTTGTGAGGACAAGAGAGAAAAATGAGAGACCAAGAAGAAGATTTGTGTTTCTTGAATAAAGGTAACTCTTCATCCATTCTTATATACTTATTTTGGTTGTTGGATTGTCATTGATTGCTCATATGCGTGTTTGAACCATGACTTATGTCTCTTGCTATTGGTTTGTTGATGTGACATCATTATGGTTCTTAAAATATTTTTAGAAAGTTTATAGCTCTTAATGGGTGAGGTTGTCCAAAAGTCCCTTGAATTGGATGAGGTGAGACCAAAAATCCTTAAGTAAAGTTGAGACAAGGCCAAAAGTTTCATAGAATAAGTGAGGCTAAATCAAAAATCCTTAAAATGGGTGAGGCTAATCCAAAAGTCTCATATAATTGGGTGAGGTTAGACCAAAAGTCTCTAAAACTTGATTTTGACTTTCATAAATCTATTTGATTCCATGAATATAATTATGTTTGATGTTCAGATGAATATGACACATGCTTGCTTTCTTTGAGATGATAACATACCATGTATGTATGCTTGGATTATTTGAATTTCACTCTCCTCCATTCTGTGTCTAACCATGTTTAGGGAATCTACAATGAGCAAAGAATGGAGGCCTAGAAGCTTGAATTATGCTACTTTGACAATAAAATAGGATTTTGTGTAATTTGATATCAAAGTATGGTTGTATAAGTTATATATGTAATGTAAACCTTCACTTGTGTGTAAAAGTATGAGCTTATGATGTATAAACCATGTTTGGAAGCAAATGTATAAGAACATGGATTTTTGACATGTGTGTGACTTGTAAAGTGTGTGCATAAAGCCAAGTAAGGGAGTAATTTTGAGTTTCATGATATTTAGGACCAGATATGATGGCCACATATGTTGTAAATCATGTGTTGGACATGCTCAAAGGGTCACTTACACAAAGGAATTTTATTTTGGACCATTTGGAGCCACTTTGATATCAAAATGAGCCATAATTTACCCCTAAACCAAAGCAAAACCAAATGAACGAATTTTGACATAAAACTTTGCAACCATTTAAATCTCATTTTGAGCTTTTCATAGAGCTAAAAAATACAATTTTTGAAACTTTTTAGAATTTCTTATGATTTTTCAAAGTTGGCTGAAAAATATAGATAATGTCTATACATTGTTCATTTGGTTATTTCTGGTTTTCTATATATTTGAGGGGACACATGAACTCCAATACTTGTGAGATTTTACAAGCCTATATATGGTATTATAAGCTTTCTATAGCCACTAAGATCAATTAATTTGGAACTGTGTAACTTAAGATATGCATTTCCAAAATTTTAGGTCTACATATGCATCAAATTCTAACAGTGTTACTATTCTATTAGATTTTCATTGGCCAAACGAACTTGTTTTGACATGAAATCTTTACATCAAGTTCTTGATGTCCTGAAATTTCCATAGAGTCCTAAGTTACATGATTTGGAGCTCTGTAGCTCAAAATATAATTTTTTGAAAATTGTGACAGAATTATAGAACCATGAAAAAATGATGTTATGGTGCTACTTTGTTAATGCATGATTTGAACCCAAATTTCTTGTTCTTTTTGTGATGTTTCTGGTTGAGCAAACATGTTAATGATTGATTTTGAGATTGGTAAGTTGAAATGGTGCATTTAAGCTAAAATAAAGAATTTACACCTTTAATGACGGTGTTTTCCACTGCCAAAAGTGCTAAACATAAGGAAATTGATACTTTAAACACATTAAATGTAAATATTGTGCTATCTTATTATGGTATGACATTCTCCTTCATCATTCTTCTATCTTAGTGTCAAGAGTGATTTGAAATTTCCAGCTCTTCCTTCTTCAAGATTAACCATTAGTGAAGCTTGAAATTGAAAGGTTTTGGGGTTCTAAGCTTTCAAGGAAATTTACACCTCTATTCTTCAATTCCCTACTCCATAATTTACTTTCTAAGTTTAATTTAAATATAAGAAGCTAATTTGAAATTTCTAGGTCTAGGGTTAGTGGTGATGATAGGGAACTTTGATTAAAATTAAGCCTTATAAGTTATGTTTAGTGAAATTAATAGTATATAGTGTTAATTAAATAGTTAGTTGTTAATTTTATCTTCAATAAGCTTTATTGAGGATACCCTATCAATTAAGGTTATGACTTGAGCCTGTAACAGAGACCTCTACTATTGGTCCTTATTAGTAAATGTATTAATAACGCGATTGCCTCATTCATTTACACCCTAATTATATTTTCTCACCTTAAATATCATTTTAATAATTTTTATTCTACTATGCTATGAGAAAGAAAAATCTTAAACTTTTGAAATTCTTCAATTGCAAAATATATTATAAATAATGGTGAAATTTATGTATGTATGCATGTATGATATGAAAATAGTGACATTCTCCTATATGTAAAATGTAAATAGTGGTAAAACCCTTGATATGTTATAACCTTTCTTTTTCTTGTTATACACTTTATTTAAATTTTTTGCTTTATTTATTTTATAAATTATTTTTCTTGTCTTAATTTTTCTTATGTAATTTTCTTGAAATTGATTTCTTTCTAGTTAATTGATAATTATAAATAAATAAATATGTATATGTGTATATATATCTTTGAATTATCTTTATTTTTATTTTTAATTTTATTTATTTTTTTATGATGTATATTTTGTTTAAATTATTAAAAATAATGGATAATAGCCTGGATATACCTAGATGAAGTAAAATGTGACAATAGTATAGTAACACTATGAGATGTGATAAACAACATAGTGATACTATGATATTGTAAGATAGAGTGGTGGCACTTGTGATATCTTTTATTTTATGAATCAAAATAGTTCCTAAATAACGAAATAGATTAATTAAAAAGGGGTTACAAGGCCAGGAAAAGCTAGTGAAAATTAAAAGGAACTGATACAAGCTTAATCGACAGAAAATTTAAAGATTTAGAAAATATAAGAACTGGTATCAAAAATCAATATTTCTCATCATAATATAATGAAATAAGGTTAATAAAATAATTAGATGAAGTTGGTTTGATTAAATCCCTGATGATGTTCGGTTTAGGATTTTGATTGACCATAACTTTGACTGAAATTTTTTTGAGTATTTTAAGTCCTTATAACCTTAAAATAAATATTTTTAATGAAGAGGAGAGTTTAAGTTTTATTATAGAGCCATCGATTTTCAAGAATATGAAGAAATGAGCCTAAACAATGGAATTGAAGTGTAAGGGCAAAATTAAAATTTTTACAAGTTATAAAACCCTAGCTCCCTTATATAAATACCACCCCTCGCTCCTTCTTCTTCATTTTGGTCGACCTAAGGTAGCCATTGGAGCTCTCTTGTGGCATGATCAAAGGAGAAGGAAAGGAGGGGAAAGAAGTTACCCCAAGGTAAGTAAACATAGAGAATTCGTATATGATATAGTTGTAAGATCTTTTCTACTCCTTATCCTCTTTCTTTCTATAATTTTTTTTCCCTAAAAGAGTGAGTTTTGTGGTTAAATTCATAAATGAAGAAGCTTCTTCAAGGAAACCAATTGCACCAAAATGATCTCCATTAGGAGTACTTTCAAATGGTATATGATTTAGGCTAGGAAAATTGCAAAATCTTAGAACCCTAGCCACTTTAGGTTTTGGCCAAGAGAGAGAGAACGAAGAAGTGATTGGTATTTGATGAGAACTTGATCCAAACAAGGGTTTTTGAGGGTGAAGAAAAATAATATGCAATTAGAATTGATAAAGAACTATTAGAATGCCATTTAGTTTCACCTAGGATTTGGAGTAGCCCTTTGAGAAATTCAAAACCTAAGAGAGTTAATTAAGGTCTCTAATACCATAATTAAGTGAGAAATGAAACATAGATATCCTAAAGCTTTGAATTTCCCTAAGTTGTAAACAAAAGTCCAAGGAACCCATGCATAGTGTATGTCTCGGTGAAGACATTATTTTAGTACCTAGGGAGTTGTTTCAATGATTTTAAAGTTATAAGTGGTCTAAATATGAATTATAAACACTAAAAGAATCATTAGAATAAATTTAGGATCCTTATTTTAAAAAGTAAAATTTTAGGATTTAAATAGGCCTAAAGAAGTAACTTAGTATTAAACTTATTTAACCATACATGTGATGGCCCCAGTGAGTTCTATTAGAGTCAAATGACTCATATTAGGTGAGATTTTGAAGCGAATAAGTTAAATTATAAGAGTTACTTCTTAAGGCATACAAGTAGGTTATAAGTACACCTAAAACCCTAATTTGTCTAAGGCTAGTTTAAGTATAAGCATGGTTCCATTGATTATTTTGTACTCTATTTGATATGTCTAGGCCAATTAAGTGAATTCTCATCTAATTGTGTGTATAAAGCTGTGGGGGAAGAAAAGGAAGCCAAGGGAAACTAATTGAAATTGTGTGGCAAAGTAACTTTTTCTTCATTCTTATATGTGTATGATTAGTTTGCTTGAATTTTTTGATTGCCTGTATGTATTGTTTTTTAAGTATATTAATTGTTGGTTGCTTGATCATGATATGCAATGGCAAGAAATTCATTTGCATTTAAGATTGGATTAGCTATTGAATGGGTGAAACTATGTCGAAAGTCCCTTGATAATGGGTTAAGTGAGGCCAAAAGTCTCAAATATAGGTGAGACTAGGTCAAACGTCCCAATTGTGGATAAGGCTAAGTCAAGAGTCCTTAAATATGGGTGAGGCTAACCAAAAGTCCTTAGATGTTGGGTGAGGCTAAGCCAAAAATTCTTAAAGCATGACTTTACTCTTGATTGAGTCATAAGATTCCTAGAGCATGATTTATGATTTGACTATAGTTGTATAGCATGCATACTTGCTTCCATATGTTTAAGTGAACTATATGTGCGTTTAAATGTTGGATTAGCTATTAGGATTTTTTGAATCTCATTCTCCTCTATCTCCACTAACCATGGCCAGATAATACTCAAGGAAGAGAGAAAGAAGAGCAAAAGGCTTATGAAGATCACTTTTGACAATGAAATTTAACTTAAGATGTGATATTGTATATATGAATATGTACTCATATTATAAGGTATGAAAATGCAAGCATGTTTAAAAGCACTAGACTATGTTATGGCAAACATTTAAAGCTTGTATGATATGATGTAATGTGATTTGGTACCTTGAGTTCCTATATGTGTATGTGTATTCTTGTATATCGAATGATAATTTTTAGTTGCAAGGTGAATTTTACATGATGGATCAGCCATACATGAGGCATTTGTGGACTGAAATTTGCTCAAAATGTGAAATGACATTTTAAAACTCCTTTGGTACCAATTAGAACCAAATTTTGGACCATTCAAGTTATAAAATATTTCTTTACCCTTAACAGCCCATTGATCTAGTTTAAGATTGAAATTTGGCAAGTAATTAGAAAACATATATAACTTTCCAACAAATTGAAGTTTTTATTTTTTGGAGCTTTATAAAATATTTGGTGAATTTTTAATTTGGTCTAAAAAACTTGAAATTCTACAATACTGATCATACTGTCATAGCTACAGTTTTTAGGTCTTTTTAGGGGCCAAATGGATTCATTCTGACTTAAAATTTTTACAGTAAAAAGTTCGTATCATAAGCTTTCCAAAAAAAAATCTAATTTGAGTTAATTGGAGTTGTGTAGTTCAAGTTATGAATTTTTAAAATTTGATCTTTATTATGTGACCTATAACCCAAAATGAGCATATGACCAATTTTGCGAATTTAATACTTATCTATATGATAGCTTGGTTGGGACAAACTAGTTATAAATGGAATTGTGAAATGAATTAGTACAAATCCATTATTTTGCATTATTGTGCCATTGAGGTTTTTGGCAACAAAAAATTCCGCTGCTAAAAGTGTGAACATTATAATTTGCTACCAAAAAATGAATATAATATTGGATATATATATATATATATATATATATATATATATGAAATATGTAATGGTATGACAATAGTAAGAGGTGAATTTGTGGCAAGTGTAGTGGCACTAAAATATAAAATGAAATGCAATGGTACTAGAGGTAAAGTTATAAAAGAAAGTGTAATAGCACTAAAATGTGAAGCAATTGTAGTGCGGTGGCATAATAAATAGTAACATGATATAATCACTCACACAACACTTATTCAATGAGTTTTTATTTATTTATTTTCAAAAATCATGCTTTTTGGAGTTAGTTATTACCTATATGAAAGAGTGTTAACTTTTCAAATATTCATGAGTTGATATCTTATCTTAATTTATTTTCTTATTAATGTTACTCGATTAAGAAAAACTCATATATGCATCTTATTTCCCCTCCTGAGAATTTATAATTTATACACTCATTCAGTTAGTTAACTTGCCCTTCAACTTTACATATATATATATATATATATATATTCTTTTTAGAATAAAAGCTAGTTGAGTGAAATGCCCTGGGACTAGCGTACTTTCCTAGACATGCTAAGTAGGCTTCTTATTAGGGGTTGGTGATACAAAACTCTAATGTCAAGTCAAATAATGTAGAGTCGAGTATGCCTTGTAATGGTCATAGTCTTTTAATGATATTTACTCTTCTTTTTCATTTTCTTTTTATTTTATTTTGAGTAAGTGTTGAGTCCTGAATTGTGGCTAATTATTTAGATTGAAAAACATGTTTTTCATGAAAGTGTCATTAAATTTTTGACAATGCTTAAAAGATTTTATTACAAAATAAAATTGGCATTTTAATTTGTTCTAAAAACATTAAGATGTCTAAGTCTTTAATTTGATTAAGGACCTACATCCTTAGGTTTGCTAGGCTAAATGGATTTAAGTTGTCTCAGTTTATGTGTCGATTATGGCCAAGAGTTTGGGTCATAACAAAAATTCTCTATGTTAAAATTATTGTTAAAAGGGGGACTAATATCGTGTCAAATAATGGAAAACCAATACATACAAGCGATACAAATCAATCCAAAAAACATTTTATGTTTGTATTAACTACTAAATCAATTCGAGTCTCATATCATTTTAACCTAATAATTGAACAATTAGATAAGTGTCTACGAATCATTGAGTCAGATCAAATTTTTTTCTTATTAATAAAATTAAATTATTTTTCATACAAATTAATAATAATTTTTTTATTTTTAATTTTTCTAAAATAGTTTATCAAAATAAAACATATTGTATTTATTGCATTTTATAATTATACCATAAGTAAATTAAGTCAATTATTATCATGATAATTATTTTCACCCTAATATAATGAGTTCTGGTGTGCATTGATATCATTTTGTTACATATATATAGATATATATCATTTTTCAATTAAAAACAACTAGTTTAATTAATAACTTAGACAATTATCCAATGATTTATTATTTTTACTAGTTCAATATCAAATCTAATTTTAAAATTATGCTTTTTGATTCATCAATAAATTTTAAAATACACAATCTATTGTTTAAAAGATACATACTTCAATTATTTAATCTTTGAATCTCGAAGATACACATTTTCAATCTATAAAAGTTTTAAACTCACTAATAGCTAGCCTTAAAATATGTGCTGAGAGGGATCAAAGTGACTCAAAAATTAAAAAAATAAATAAATTATATATTTTGCCAATTCAGAGACCAAACAATTCAATTGTATATCTTTCAATAAAAAATTATATATTTCTAAAACTCAATGGCCAAGTAGTTAATACATAAAACTTCTGATTAAGTCGTGCCTCTCACATCTGACAATTCGGCTATTCTCTGGTATTTTCTTCCGCTTGCACCACCACATCCACACCCTGAAGGATTGTCTTGCTTTTGGGTCTTGGGTATATACCACATTTTGGCTCTAATACAGGATTTATAAACCTCCCATTTCTTTACTTAATGGCATGAGAGAACAAGGAGGGCAAAGGACTTGGAAATTACATTAAGCGTGAAAAATGCTATTTCTATCTCAACCACATGGTACTTATACAAAAACAATTCCCACGAGGAATTAGCCATCACATAGGTAAAAACTGCCATGGCTCTGTAGTTCAAGATGATTTTGTAGGACAGAAATTTCATGAATAATTTCATCCAAACAGCCCAAACCGAGATTGAATTGCCATATTGGTGCGAATTGATCGATACTCTAATTAACTTAACTTCAATAGACGGTTTTCCAGACATCTGGAATCAGTGCATCAGATTAACTCCAGAAACAAGGCTTCTTGCTTGTTGGTCAGACCAAGTTCATTCAGTGTTGATGCGCTTTCTCCATCACTAAATGCAAGCCTAGGATATGGTCTCACCTGTACCAAGAATAACAATAAAAAGGCATGATCACAAGGAGAATATAAACTATAAGCAGAGTATGACTGATAAGTCTGAAAGGCAATACACTTACCAGTCTGTAAGTTCCTGGTTTCACCACCCTGCCAATATCTATAAAGTCGAAAAGAGACTTATATAAAAAAAGAAAAAAAAAAAAAAAAACCAGACATAGGTTAAGCAATAATATGCATAAAGAAAGAGAAGAGGGGTGGGGGGGAGAAGAAAAATCCTAGCAGGGCTTTACCTGTAGATTATCAGATCTAAGGAATCGACGTCTGTGACAGCTGCCATCTGGCATTCTTACCAGCAATGTCACAGCATTCTCGTCATCTGAGGATGGCTCAGGTGGTAGAGAAACTTCCTTTGCTGCTAATTGCGTTTCCAATTCCTGTCACCCAATTAGGCAAAATACAAAGTGTAGGCACCTTGGAAAGAGTAGTCTTCCTTGTGCTCAGAGAAAATAATGTATTCATATTTAGGTTTTGCATAAGCCATTATATTAGAGCCATAAATCACGAAAAACTAAATACAACATTTACAACCCCAACTTTTGTATTGTATGTGAAATATATTTTGGTTTTTGAAAAATCACTAAGGACCCTAGAATCTCCACCAGAAAAAGACAAAAAAAGGGGGGGGGCACCACACCATATTAGCGGTCAAATGAATCCTTTTTCCACGATATCATCAGAATCTTTAAAGTATGCCATGTCACACTATAAAGCAAAAGGAGAGGTCCAATATACAGCTTCCATCTTTATAAAAAGGCTTAAATTATGTAACCAGAACCTAAAAAAGAAAAAGGGCTTATATTAACTTAGTATTCTGGTATATAAGACTGCAAAAATATATGTTAGCATAGAAGTCTAAATTGGAATTATAAGTTATAAACAGACTTTTTGAATTAGCAACTGAAGGACCCATTAGGCCCAATAAGGAAGGGAGAGTCTATGAAAGAAGAAAGGGGAAGAATAAGGCCCATCAGGGGAATGAGATGGTTGAAGGAGGACAAAAAGAGGAATTTATTGGAGCCTAACTAATTCTGACATCAGGGGGCACTTTTGGAAGAGAGAGAATGTGTGGTTGTGTGGGAAGGAAAGTAATTACTATCGGTGCATTAGCTGGTAAGGGGGAGGAAAATTCAGAGTGGATAGTGGAGAGGGCCTTGCCTCTCAAAAGCCAGGAGCAGTGCTATCTTTGCTACTCTTTTCTTTTGCTTTATTGTTCTGTTGTGTATCTCTTTATTGTAGCTATCTCTTCTTATTACCTTGGGTCTCAGAGGGAGTAGTAATAGCCTTTCATAAATAAAACTTTAAAGCCTTGGATTACATCACTTTGGTATCAAAGCAAAGTTTGTTTGGGGCATGGTTGGTACTAGGATAGAAAGCCAAATAGAGTCACTGAAAAAGAATGTTAGAGAGCGACGAAAAGACCAAGGGAAAATGAAGGAAGAGATAACGACAATGAGAGAGATGTTAATAGAGTTGAGAAAGCAAAATGGAGTAAGTTCCGAGCTACCTTCAATCCTTGAAACTAGTAGGATGGACTGCAGGTGGAACCACAAAAGTCACCAACAGAGAAGCAGGAGGCTGTGAATGAGATAGAGGGTGTCGACATGGTCAGGGAAAGGAAGATGAGCAACCATCGTCGACTGGAGCTTTCCATTTTCTCTGGGGAAGATCTGATAGGATGGATCTTTAAAATTAAGAGATACTTCATGGTAAACAGAATTTCAGAAGAAGAAAAATTAGATGCTACAGTGATAGGATTAGAAAGGAAAGCCCTCAAACGGTTCCAATGTCTTGAAACAAGAGCCCATATGCAGAATTAAAGGGAACTCCAGAGAGAGATGCTGGACCGATTTCACTATCATCAGTTTAGGAAGTGTACAAAAGGCTAATGGGGTTAAAACAAGATGGTATAGTGCAGGAATATAGAGAGAAATTCGAACACATGTTGGCACCTTTGAGGAATGCTCCTCATGAGGTTCTAATGGGCATCTTTAAAAAAGGGTTGGCTAATGAGGGAAGGGCAAAGGTCCAACTAATGCAACTAAAGACATTGAAGCAGCTAATGGACTAAGCATATCAAGTAGAAGAGAAAAATGAGGTTCTACAGAAGGCTAGGGAGAAAAGGAACTCAATGGGAATGAAGACTAGTATGGGAACTAGATGGGGAAGACAGAGATCCAATTTCTAAAGATTTTCTAGTGCTCTAGAGACATCTAGGAATATAAGCAACAATGTGGCGAGTAATAGGCAAAAGATGAAAACAAGGGAGAATAGCAAGTCTATTACCAACAAGGCGACCATTCCTGTTACTTCCATTACTAAAAATAGTAATGGCAGCAACAATTGTAAGAGGAAGTTGTCAAAAGTCAAGATTAAATGAAGAAGCTAGCTAGGGTTGTGCTTTAAATGTAAGGAAAAATTCAACCCCAGTCACAAGTGCAAAAACAAGCAATTTCAAGTGATGATATTAACTGGGAAGGAAGAGGCAAAGGAAATAGAGGCCCAAAAAGTGGAGACCCCCAAAGAAGAACCAAAAAAAGTGATGGCAACAAAGGAATTATCCTTGCCTTCGATAGTAGGGATGACCAGCCAAAAGACCATGAAACCGGTAGGGAATATCAAAGGTGAAGAGGTATTAGTGCTCATAGATAGTGGGACCACCCATAATTTCCTTTCTACTCAGGTGGTCAAGAAGCTTGGCATTAGAGTGCAAGATACTAAATTGTACTCAGTCATTGTAGGTGATGGTAGGAAAACTTTTACGAAGGGAAAACGTAAGATGGTGAAGGTGGTGTTACAAGGGGTCCCAATTATTCAAACATTTTATCTCTTTTAATTGGGGAATGTTGATGTAATGTTGGGAGTAGAATAGTTGGAGTCCCTTGGAGAGTTAAAGGTAATTAGGGGAATCTCAAATGAAAATCAAGTACAAAGAATGGGTGTGTTCAAAAGGGTACCCCACCCTATGGGATCCCTTAAAAGCATCATTAAAGTAATCAAAGGAAAGGAGTAGATATTTTTATTGGAATTTGGGGCACTTACAGTGGAAACAGGGGCTGGACAGCAGGTAACTTGTCAAGAAATTCAGAAATTGCTTGAAGAATTTCCCAAGGTGTGCAAACCTATGGTGGGCCTACCACCTCATAGGTCAAAAGATCACTCTACATGATTAAAGAGGGAGAGCTGCCCTCACAAGTAAAACCACTCTTGGAAGAATGAAATAGAAAGGTTGGTCAAAGCAATGTTGGAGGCAAGGATTATTCAACCTAACACCAACCTCTATGCTAGTCCAATATTACTAGCTAAGAAGAAGGATAAGAGTTGGAGATTTTGCATCAATTACTAAGCCCTTACTAAAATCACAGTCTCGAATAAATATCCTATACCAATGATTGATTAATTACTTGATGAGTTGGGAGGAGCTACATTGTTTTCAAAGCTTAATCTTAAGTCCGACTACCATCAAATACCAATTAGATCAGGGGATAAAGCCAAAACAGCCTTATAGACCCATAACAGATACTATGAATTTTTGGTGATGTCCTTTAGGCTAACCAATACTCCATTTACATTCCAATTTCTTATGAACGACATCTTTAGGGATTATTTGGGGAAATTCATCCTTCTCTTCTTTGATGACGTCTTCATATATAGTAAAGATATGGAAACTGATGGGGGACATTTGAGAGTGGCCTTGGGAATTTTTCCCCAAAAAAAAAAAGACAGCTGGTAATCAACCCAAGAAAATGAGTTTTTGGACAAAGTAAATTAGAGTATTTGGGACATATCATATCTTCTGAACGTGTACAAGTTGATTCCTCTAAGTTAGAAGCTATGACAAAGTGGCCACTCCCATGAGACCTTCGGTCACTAAGGAGATTCCTTTGGTTGACCAGTTATTATAGAAAATTTGTTAGAGCTTACAAGAAGATAGCAGCACCACTAACTGATCTACTTAAAAAGGATTCATTCAAATGGAGTGAACAAACTCAACAAGCCTTTAATCAACTTAAATTCGCCATGGTGTTTGTCCTTATCCTTGTGATGCTTGATTTTACTATACCCTTTGAAGTGGAATTTGATGCCTCGGGGAATGGAGTGCAAGCTGTACTCATACAAAAAGGAAAGTCCATTGCTTATTTTAGTCATCAACTTTCTATATGAGGGAAGCAAAGCTTAGTTTATGAGAGGGAACTTATGGCTATAGTATTGGCTGTGAAGAAATGGCAACATTATTTAGTTGGACATCCCTTCTTGATTAGAACATATCAAAGAGCCTTGAAGTTCTTGTTGGAGCAGAGGGTCATGGATCCAGATCGAAAGAAATGGATTTCCAAATTGATGGGATATCAATTTGAAATGTAGTATAAACTAGGGAGAGAGAACTGTGCGGCTGATGCACTGTCAAGAAGGGAGAATATAGCTAAATTGAAGGCCTTTTCATTATGGAAATATGAGGGAATGAAAAAGTTGGATGAAGAAGTAAAAAATGACAGCAAATTGATGGAGATCATCTAAAAATTAATTTCGAGTGAAGCTGTGCCAGAAGGATATAGCCTTAAGAGAGGCTATCTACTATACCACAACAAGCCAATATTGCCCAAAAATTGACCTAAAACAAAGGAACTCATAAGAGAATTTCATGACTCAACTATGGGAGGCCATTTGGAATACTTGAGAACCTAGAAGCACTTAAGTGAGGTGGTTTATTGGGAGGAAATGAAAAGGGATGTGCAGGAGCATATGGCTAGATATACAATTTGACAAAGGAATAAGTACAAATCTATAAGTCTTGCTGGCTTGCTTCAATCGTTGCCCTTTCCTCAAAGGGTGTGGGAAGACATCAACATGGATTTTATGGTGGCTCTCCCTAAATCAAATCGGCTTGATACTATTATGGTTGTGGTGGACAGACTCATCAAATATGGTCATTTTATACCTCTTTCTCATCCCTTCACCACAAAAGATGTTGCTGAAATATTTGTCAAGCAGGTTGTCAAGCTCCGTGGGTTTCCAAGCACCATAGTGTCAGACCAAGATTGAATCTTCATTAGTCAATTTCGGAGACATGTTTGCTTTGGCAGGTACTACCATCAAGTATAGTTCAAGTACCATCCAAAAATCAATGGACAAGCGGAAGTGGTTAATAAGAGCTTAGAGACCTACCTTTGTTGTTTTATAGGAAACAAACCCAAGTTAGAATGCTACCTTGGGTTGAATATTCATTCAATGCCAATTATAATCGTTTTATAAATATGACACCCTTCAAAGCACTATATAGAAGGGATCCACTCACCCTGTTTGAGTGGCAAGATAGCCTTTCAATGGTGGAAGAAGTCAATGATTAACTAAAGGAAAAGGATCATATTCTGACCAAGTTAAAGGTCACTTAGAACAAGCTCAAGTGAAAATGAAAAAGCAAGGTGGCAAAAAGATAAGAGAAGTGGAGTTTGAGGTGGGAAATATGGTTTATCTTACATTGAAACCTTACAAGCTGAAAGCTCTAGCTAAAAGCATAACTAAAAGTAGAATGAAAAATTACCCCAAGATTTTATGGCCCTTACCAGGTGGTAGAACATTATAGGAATGTGGCTCATAAGTTGGTACTCCCAAATTCAGCAAGAATTCATCCAGTGTTTCACATCTCCCAACTTCAGAAATCTCTCCACCCAACCGTTCCTACACAACAAATACCCATATCCTTGTCTGAAGAGATAGAACTTCAAGTCCAACCTAAAGTGTGAAGAAAACAAGGGTCCTAACTAATGGCCAACAGCAAATGCTCATCAAATGGGAGCACTTACCCAATTGTGACAATACATGGAATGATGTGGAGACTATTAAGGTGCAATTCCCCAATTTTCACCTCGAGAACAAGGTGAATCTTGGTGGGGAGGGTAATGAGGGACCCATTAAGCCTGATAGCACAAAAGCACAAGTACAACTATTTAGGAGCCATACCCATACCGAATACGATACACGTATAGTACGGGTACAAACATACCCTGTAGGCTTCTTTTTGCCTCGCTACATTTTGAAACATTTCTGTCGATACTGATACGTTTCGAAATGGCTCCAAAGCGGCAACGAAACATTTTTGTTTAAACGTCGTTGTTCTCTCCCTCATTTAACCTTCCTTATCCGTTGAAGGCTTGAGTGCTTCTCCCTCCAAAACAACTCTCTACTTCTACTTCTGAGGCTATTGCATTTCGCCGTGTGACACCTGCCTTCGTTCTCCATGTTGCATCATCTTCTCCAATGAGGCTTTCCATTCCTCCGTCATCTTCTCCGGCTAGTGGCAGGTGCGTCTTCTTCTCCAACAAGGCTTCCGTTTTGATTTTCTTTTTTTAAGAAACTTGAATGACGGAGAAAAACGAGCTTGACCCCCTCTTATCTTTAATTAATATTGTTCCTTTTTCTTCTAGTCAAGATATGAGAGCTTGTAATCTTGATTCTTACTGGTGTTATGTGCAAATTTGATTCAGAATTTATAGCCCATCTCTTTCCCCATTGTCCATCTGTTTCTGTGATTTACAATGTGTGTGGATTTTGTAGTTTCTTTCGATTTTCAATTTGGCAACTATCATAGTTGCACTGATTTCTGTGGTTTCTTTCAATTTTTTAGTTCTTCCTTTGTGTGAGTTAGTAAAAGAAAAAGCACATGTAGTTTTTGGTCTATCTAATAGTAAAAGAAAAAGAACATGTAGTTTCTGGTCTACTTAACTTCCCTTATTCTGTGCCCTTGCATGAAAATAAATTATACAAAAGATACCAAAAATAGTTGATGTAAGATAAGAAGTTTCTCTAACCATAAATTCACCCACCAACTTATGTCTTGTTGGTTTTCATAAGGTAGCTTGCTGCTAGCAAGAGAAAGGAAACTTATATCATGATTTATGATGTTTATTTATTTAATAAATTGATTTATGAAAACCATTTATTTCTAGAGGAAGCAAGCCCTTTTTTGGAACAATAGATAAAAAAATTCATTTTCTAGAAATGTGTGACTGTGCAAAAAAGAAGGATTGGAACTAAAGGGCAAAGTAAGACTGAGATGTTGATTGCCATATGCACTAATATACATTAATCTTGTTGTTGCTCCTCCATTATAGGTATCATGGCAATTGGAAGTTCTAATTCTGCTAGTAATCCTAGATCCATTGCTTCTGCTGAATATTGTTCTAATAATGTTCTCCAAAAAGAGGGAACTCTTTTGTGGGCTTATGTAACTTTGACTGTTAGAAGCAAAGAGGGAGAAACTACTAATCCTAGTGGAAACAAGCATTGGAAGTGTAATTATTGTAATCGTGAATTTCAAGGGTCTTATTAAAGAGTTAAGTAGCATTTGCTAAGGGTATCTGGTAAAAAAATTTCTGTGTCTCAAAGTTGATGCTCATTGTTTGGCATGGATGAAAAATTTGCAAGAGAAGGCTGAGAATAGATCAACACCAAAAGAACTGCCATCACCACCACCAGCTAGAGGCTTATCTCCTTTAGGTGCTCAAAGTGAGTACAATCAAAGAAAAAA
Source organism: Erythrophleum fordii (assembly GCA_032878935.1). Lineage (NCBI taxonomy): Eukaryota > Viridiplantae > Streptophyta > Magnoliopsida > Fabales > Fabaceae > Erythrophleum > Erythrophleum fordii. The sequence continues at coordinate 49,884 of JAVQMF010000029.1, forward strand.
GAGAGCTGTTGGTGCTTTGGAAAAAACCTTCAACCAAACAACTAGGAAAAATTTATGTGCAGAAATTGCTAAGATGTTTTATTCAAATGGTTTATCTTTTAATTTGGCACGCAATCCATATTATATTAGCTCTTATCAATACGCTACAAACAATGTGATTTCTGGTTTTAAACCTTCTGATTATAATGTACTAAGAGACCCTTTGTTGCAACAAGAAAGGGCAAATGTTGAAAGGTTGCTTGAGCTAATAAAAGGGACTAAAAGTGAGAAAGGAGTGAGTATTGTGACAAATGGTCGAACTGATGTGCAACGAAGGCCATTAATTAATTTTATGGCTGTATCTGATAGGGGTCCTATTTTTTTGTAAGGCAATTGATGAGACTAAGAATACAAAAATAAATTCTACATAGCTGAGTTGATGAAATAGGCAATTGAAGAGGTAAAACCTCAAAATGTGGCTCAAATTATTACTGACAATGCCACTGTAAAGCTACTAGCAAGATTATTGAAGCTGAGTATCCTCATATTTTTTGGACACCATGTGTTGTCCACGCACTCAATCTTGCGTTGAAAAACATATGTGTAGTTAAAAATACTAAGTCAAATGAATTAGTATATGAACAATGCCATAGGATCACTCAAATTAGGGATGATGTAATTTTTATTAGAACTTTCATCATGAATCATTCCATGAGGGTTGGCCATTTTCAATGAATTTGTACCCTTGAAATTGCTTGCCATTGCTGAGACTAGGTTTGCTTCAACCATTGTGATGCTAAAAAGGTTTAGACTCATAAAATCTCTCTTTGCATAATGGTAATTAGTGATGAATGAAATACATATAAAGAGGATGATATTGGAAAGGCTAATACTATTAAAGAGTTAATTCTTAAGGAATTTTGGTATGATAAGATTAATTACATCATCTCTTTCACAAAGCCTATTTATGACATGCTTAGATTTTGTGATATGGATAAGCCTATACTTCACTTGACTTATGATATGTGGGATTCAATGATAGAACAAGTGAAGGTATAATATACAAGCATGAGAGAAAGGAACTTTCCAAGCATTCAAGATTTTATGAAGTTATGTATAGAATTATAATTGATTGTTGGACAGAGTTGTACACCACTTCATTGCTTTACTCATTCGTTGAATCCCAGGTAAGCTATACAAATATTCCATACTTATATTGTTAATATTCTTTCCACATTTAATTTTGTGCTAAACAAGTCCAATTCTCATTGTTTTTATTACATACGACATAAGTATTACACTCCTCAATGGCTTGACATGACACCAAATAAAATTCCTCCTCATCTAGATGCTGAATTTCAACCGAGTGGGCCAAATGCTTTAACATGTATTTTAGAGATCCTAGGAGGAGAGAATTGGTCCTTCAAGAGTTTTTAATGTTTTGTGGAGCTTCAGATGTATATTCATTATTTGATTCTTTACAAGATAGATGGAATTTGGAGCCTAAAGATTGATGGTTAAATTATGGTTCTTCAACCCCAATGCTCCAACAGCTTGCATTAAAGCTTCTTCGTCAACCATGTTCATCATCTTGTTGCCTAAGAAATTGGAGCACCTACTCTTTCATTCACTCATTGAAAAGAAACAAACTGAATCCAAAAAGGGCTGAAAATTTGGTTTATATTCATACCAATTTTCGTCTTCTATCAACAAAGAGTGAAAAGTATTCTAGTGGAGTGACTAGAATGTGGGATGTTAATGGAGATCATTGGAAGCCATTTGATGGGGCTAGAGGTCTTGAGGTTGCAAATTTGTCTTTAGATAAACCAGATTTAGAATAAGATCTCATAAGGAATATTACTAATGTCTTTGAATTGGAAATTCTAATATTAATGCTTGTAGGGAATGTAACTTGTTATAACCATCTTATTTATGCTTGTAAATTGTTTATTATTTATGCGATTGTGACTTATTTATGGTTTAATTCAGTTTTTAATGTGTTAGATTATTGAATATATATATATATTTTTTTTTTCTTCCCGTACCTGTATCCTAAAATTTTAAAAATTGCCATATCGTATTGTATTGTGTTGTACCTGATACACGTACCCGTATCGGTGCTTCTTAGCAAAGGAAGAGTCTATGAAAGAAAAAAGGGGAAGAGTAAGGCCCATCAGAGGAATGAGATGGTAAGAGGAAGACAAAATGGGGAATTAACTGGAGCGTAACTAATTTTGAGATCAGGGGGCACTTGTGGAAGAGAGAGAATGTGTGGGTGTATGAGAAGAAAAGTAATTAGTATCGGTGCGTTAGTTGGCAAGGAGGAGGAGAATTCAGAGTGGACAGTGTAGAGAGCCTAGCCTCTCAAAAGCCAGGAACAGTGCTATCTTTGCTGTTCTTTTCTTTTGCTTTATTGTTTTGCTGTGTGTCTTTGTACTGTAGGTACCCCTTCTTATTACCTCAGGTTTCAAAGGGAGAAGAGGGAGAAGTAGTTGTCTTCCATAAATAAAACTTCAGAGCCTTGGGTTACATCAGCGACATAATTATTCCACAAGATTGTAGTTCTTCATGTTATAAAGTAATTAGCATTTCACAACAAGATTTACTTTTGTTAATGTTAATGTAACATCATAAAAGTATCACCTAGTTTAGTTATATATTGATAGCTCATTATTGATATATTTCTATTTACATTCCATAATTATTTCACTAATGGGACTATCCAATACGCATTTTATGAGTTCCAGATATTCATCCTGTATTAATTGAAACCTGAAAAGCTTCCTCCTAGGATCAGCCTATTATCACTTTGTGCAATGAAGTAAAGATGTCAATAAAACCTGTGCCTGTGAAATAATGGCTAGTTCAACAGCCCCTGTCCTATCCCCTCCTCCAAGAATAAGGTATAACAATTAGTTACTATTGTAGCAGAATTTCCTAAAATAACAAAAACAAGAGATGTATGGCAGCTGCCTTCTATTACCAGATTGAACCTAACAACCAAAGAAGAATAAAAGAATGGAAGCACAAGCAGCAGAAAGCAAGAGACAATGAAGAAACCAATTATTGATTCAGCATTACCTGCTCCTCCCTCAATTTCCGGTGAGATTCTTCCTCTCTGCGCCTTTCCTCTTCACGAGCAGTCTCAGCTTCCTTCAAGGCCTTCAATTCTTTTTCTCTGTCTGCTTGTAATGACGCAAGATATTCATCATCCTGCACCACAGAAGCATAGACAGCAATGGATGCAATTAGATCACACTCAATCTATAATTCCAACCTTTTCAAGAAATGACTCACACCTGCTGTTCTCTTATCAGGCGCTGAGCTTCCAGTGACAGAGAAGGCGGGCGAGGTACAGGTTGAGGATAGGAACCCCTGGCTTGCATGAACTCGTGTGGTGCACAAGCAAAGCAAAACCCGCTCTCTTCAGGGATTCCGCCAAACATTGCAGCCTCAAGCATTACTGCTTCATCATGCTCCTCAGAAGAAATGCCACCCCACTTCAGTTTCAGAGAAGTCAAATATTGGGAATTAGGAGGCATGGACAATCTATGAAGATATGACCAATAAACAGAATTTTAATCTTTCATGAAAATTCATAAAAGAAGGGCTATACCTCATCAGAATGGAAGGAATTTCCATTATGCTGATGATGATTACTGCTGTCCTGCTGTCCCGTGCTTGACAATGGGCTAGTTTCAACAACTTCTACATCTTTAGCTGATTCAGCGGAGCCCAATGACATATGTCTAGACCTGTTTCTAACCAAAGGCTGCTCCTCTATGTCTTCAGCTTCATCTTGGAAGGAAGAGGTTCCTGCCTGCATTCTAGAATGATCATGAACAACCTCATCAGATTTGAAAATTTTTAAAAACCATATTGTTAAGCAAAATGGTAAGTTTGGCACAGAGAATGCAGCAGAGCATTTGTTCACAGCCACAGAAAGGAAGCAGAAACAAGTGCATGACCACATGACACTAAAGGACAAACAAAGAGATGACTGCGTGGCAATAAAGGACAAACAAAGAGAATATACCTTCCATTTGATGCTGCTATTTTCCCTAGTTCCACAACAGATGACTTAGATGGCACCACCGTTGGTGCTGCAACATCTCCTCCTTGGGCATGCCAAGCTTTCTCTTGCTCAGCAGCCTGGACTCATTTAATGTTAGAAGCAATCAAGCATGCAAAATTAATGAAAATCAAGGTAGGAGCACTGGTGATGCAGTACCAGAGAGAAAATAAGGAGGAATATAGGAAGTGAGTGACAAAAGAAAATCTAAAAATTTATTTAATAATCAAGGAGTGAAATTCTCAGTTATAGCAGGGTCCTATTATATAGAGACCAGAAGATAATTACAACAAAAAGATAAAATAGAGATAATCACTATCCTAGATAACAAAATAGATTGGACAACAATAAATAAATGAATTGGTCTCTAGAATCCCAGTGGAACACAGTAAATGCTGTGGTGAACTTACTCAAGACGACCTGTTCAAGACCCAAGACATGGTGACATAATAGCAGAAGAGAAATCAAAGGAGTACCTTCAGGGACAATGAAACTGGGTGGGCAAGTTCGGGATCCTCCAAGAAAGACTGCCTTTGCTGAGGCCCAGATTCACTTAAATCCTACATCAGATGGAAGATAAATGCTATTGCTAAGGCAAGAAGTCAGTATAACACAGCAGCAAAAAGCGCTTCCCGAAAGATACATACAATTTGTCCGCCATGCTTGTAATTTGGGTACTTTTCCTCAGCATCCCATTTAGAAGCCGCAATGGCAGCATGAATCATTTCTTCTTCTATGTCATTGCCATAATTTGGCACATTCTCAAGCTCAGAAGCACAAGGCCTAGTACTTCTGTCAAGTGATGTATCAGCCAACATCTTTTTTTTTTGTTCATCTTGGCATTCGGTCTGAGCAGGTGAAGTATTTTCATCATCTTCATCATCAAATATGACAGTCCCATGGATATCTGGACCATGGGCATGAACAGTTCCAGTGACATCTTCAATAGTTGGAACATGACCAGCTTGAGGATTGGATTGATTGCCATCCTTAACCTCTATGGGAATCTCCCTTACCTCTTTTGGATGTGTAACAAATGGTTCCTGGTTGGCTGAATCAAGATAGGTATCAAATATACTTCGACTAAGTGTCGGATCAAGAAGAGAAAACGGGTTGAAATTTCTGGCTGAAGACAAAAGTGAGCAAGGCCTGCGTAGTTCATCATGTAGTTGATCATCTATATCCATGAAATCATCTTGTGGAACAGCAACAGAGGTGCCATGAGTGCTGGCCATGAAGAAATGAATCAAGATATTACTATTTGTAAAAACACACAGGAATATGAAGAATGAAGAGTAATACTATTTAGACGATGATGCATTTCTAATGGATTGCTGGCTCACAAGTCATAGAAAAAGAGTATACCTGGTCAACATATTTCTGTCTCCTTCACTAAAATGTGCATCGATGGCTTTGTTAAGATCGCCACCATGCTCCTGCAGGAAACAACATTCACAAATGAAGAGGAGAGATAGAGAACTGCTAAATGCCTAAAATCTTTAGTCAAAAAAAAAAAACTGAGCAGAGCTGGTTCAATACAAACTGACTGGATACCAAAGACCACAGTCTCAAGAGAAAATCAGAATATCCAATTGAAGCTTAAACTCGCATATGAAGAGTGGTTGTGTTAATCTAACATCAAGGTTATTAATTTTCAGAAAAACCTTCTATATATGATAGAGCAACTTGGCCAAAATATTCGAACAAGCATACAAACATCATCTTCCATATGTTACATGAAATACCAATTTTGCTATTACAACAAGTTTATTCAAGTTGAATCAAGAGACACATATGTTTAGTCACTGAAAATGTCTCTTCCTATTCCAATTTATTTATCCATCCTCTTTTACTCACCCAAGTTAGGCCCACAACTGGAACTGATTACAGTTACTCCGAAGAAGACAATGAAACATAAACCAATTAAGAAAATAAAACAAGCCAATCCAACTGACAGAAAAAGATTATCCCATGAAAGAAAAGAAAAAAAACAAGAACATGCCCAATGCCCATTTATCAGCAAATGGAAGCATACGTTGGAATAAAACGAACAATAAACCAGCGCAAAACATTGATAATGTACCTAGGTTAACGAGACTAAACGAAATTCGAAACTAAACTCACTGCGCAATGCACAAAAACCCTAACCATGGCCCATTGAGCAAGAGAAAATTTACCTATGTAGTTATGTCATTACTTGATTTTGATAATTAAAATAAATAAATAAATAAAAGTTAACCTCGAGCTTTTGCACTGCGATTGCTCCAGATAGGTCCGTGATGCTCATGAATGTCTCAATTGCCTCCATTGAAATCTGAATAGTTTGCAACAAGAATTCACCTACAAAGTTCACAGCTCCTTTTTAAATTTTCAAAAACCAAAAATCAAAAGATATCCATGTGTTTCCTTGAAATGAAGTAAGAGATATTTCTGGGAAATATATAGAGGGGCGGCGGGTGGGCTCTGAACAGAGAAAGAGGCGGTCGCTTTGGTCTTGAGAGGATAGTTTCTGGGGTGAAAATGAAAATGGTTGGGCGTCTCCAACCTTCTATGCCTTTTGAAGAAAATGTATCCGAATATTTTTTAAAGGGAAAATGTACTTAACAGAATAAAGCATATAATATGCTAATATTAGGAAAAAGTCTATTTTCTAAAATTTCATTTTAATCTCAAGTTTTTGAATTTATGTGATTAAGTTAAAATTACTTGAAATTTATCAAAAATTAAAAACAAAAATGGTATGAATTTGGGTGTGAGTATATTAAAAAAAAGAATATTACATTATTTTCAAAATTTTAAAGAGCATATTAATTATAAAATCATCCTATTATAACATCAGAATAAATTATTAGTTATCTCTAGATGTAAACAAAATTAAAAATTAATTTTTATAAGCCATAAGAAACTTATAATATAGTTTTTAAATTTCAAAGTATCATTTGCAAGCTACAAGAATAAATTATTAAGAGACAATTAGGCTTCAAAATGTACTTTTCGAACAAGAGCTATATATAAATTAAAAAATTTTATCATAGATATGTATAATTTAGATTAAGAAAAGTTTTTTTTTTTTTAGTTATGAAGTCAATTCTACACTAACTTGATGTATTTTCTTTCGACCCTTTTATTTTCTAAGAACTTAATTTATCCTCTATATTACTCGTGTTTAAAAACAAAGATTCCTCTTAGTTTCTACCACATAAAGAATTTTTTATGCTAATCATATAAATGCTTAAATTTAAAATTAAAAATATATAATTTCATTCTCAAAAGATATACATGTTGAAGCTTTTGGTAAGATTATCCTTCATTACATATGGATGTTTTGCTTACCAAGTATTTAGGGAGTATGGTATAAAGCTAAAAAGTTCACACTTTTATTTTTAAGATCTCAAATATACAATTGTTATATTTGCTTTCACTTCATTTTATTATAGGCTAGCTAATGTAGATCCAATAGCAAAGAATAGAGAACAAGGGAAAGAGAGAAGGAAGAGAGAGATGTAGAAGAAAGTGGAGAAATATAGAAAAATAGAGGGCGAAGGAGAAAGAAAGGGGAGAAAAGATGAAATTTTATATTGGTAATCAATTCAAGGCTAACCCTAGTATAATTGCAAAGAGATTTATATAAAACCCAAAAGATAATGAGATAAACTAAAATAAACAAACTAACACAAAAAGGATAACAATAGGATAATTCAAGCTAAAAATTAAAAATGTAATTAAATCATAATTTCTTATGCCTAAAGAAGATCTTCTGTGATTTCTCATCATTTCCCTTCAGTTGGAGAGAACTCTCCTCTGGAAAGGAAGAATGTTGATAAGACTACAATAATATCACACCATAATATATATTATATATTCTTTTTATCTATATAAGTCCATTGATGGCAAAATTATGATAACTAAACCTTTAATAGTAGAAATTATCGCCACTAAAAGTATCAAATGGCTAAAAAATGCTTAATTATGGATTTTCATCTTTTCATTTCATAAATTCAAGCATAACTAATGTGTTACATGTAACGCCTCAAAATTAATTAAGGATAATTATGATTAATATAGATAATTAGTAAAATTAATTAAGTGGAAAGGGATTTACTAACCTTTAATCTCTATCCCTAAAATGCTATTGACCAAATCAAAGTTGTGAGCTTAATTTTAAGGTAATTGTGCACTTAGCCTCTTCATGAACAAGCTACAAAAGGATACAAGAAAGGAAATATCATAAGAATTTTATAATAATTGGACCCTTGAAGAAATTTCATTAGTTAATGCTTGTTTGGTCGATACCCTTTTGTCTTGTTGAAGTTCAAGGCTAGTAGAAGTTGGTTCTATCATTAGACTTGGTTTTATTTAACTTTGTCAATGCAATAGTCATATATTTCCATTTCACTCCTTATGCATCCTTCCACTCAATTATGTTGTCATTACTTCTTTTCTTGCATGTCCTTCATAAATAACCAAAATAATAATAATAATAATAATAATAATAATAATAATAATGTTCAGACCTCCTTATGAAAAGATTCAATCGATGTGAAGAAGGGTCGAATTTGAAGCTGATTATATGCCCCAAATTCAATTAAACATTAAATTAAGGATAAATGCATGTCCCGCAAATAAGCTATACTTAGGATACGAGGCATTCTTTGTCTTCCCAAATACAAAAGAGTAACCTCTAGTCACCTCAATTGAGGCAGAAGTGATATTTATTTCCTTCACCATAACCATGGAACATTTGGAATGAGTAGTCTTTAATAGATTTGTATATTAATAATTCAAATATCAAGAGAGGGTCAAGTTCTTTCAATTATCCAAACACTACTTAATCATTGTTAACCACTTTGAACTTTCAAAATTCTTCAAATACCCAATACAGAACAAACTTGTAAAGCAATGAGAATTCCATATAAAGGAAAATAATCTTGGCATTATAACAGATTTTTTTAAAAGAAAAAATGAAAGGAAAAAAAGAAATTGGAGGAAGAAAAGAAAAGTTATAAGAAAAAGAGATTCACAGAGAGGAAGTTCTTGAGGACTAAAATTTGGGAAAGCAAAAGTTTCTAAAATGGAACTTTACCTTAGCATGTAACCAAGGGGCAAAATCTTCAAAGAGAAGTTTTATGTGGCATAAGAAGTTAAAAGAAAAATCTTTCAGAGGAGAGTTGAGTTGAATAGAAAAGATCTTTTGAAAAAAAAAAAAGCTCAAGCAAAATATCATGAGCCAATTGGTCTTGCCAAAATAGTACAATTACTAGAGTAAAATTCTCATTGTGAACCTACATAAATATTTAGGCTTTTTCATCTTTATTCCTTAAGCCACACTTTTACCCATTAGACCCTATTACAATCTTGAAACATCCTCTCTTGCTAAGTGAATTTCGAGTATAGAATTTTGTTCAAGCAATAGAAGAAAGAGACTAATGGGAGACTTGATGGGGGTATGTTAATTCTTGAGTCTAATATCTTTTAGTTCATAAACCCATTTACCAAGGCCACATTACAAATATACAAAGTCCTTATTGAGGTTTGGCTTGTTTGAAAATAATTAAGGCAAATTTTTTTTAAAAAAAAAAGATTTTAAAACCAAGATAATTGAAATTGGGGCAAAAAGTTTGATACAAAGCAAATTCTTTTTATTACATCAATCGTTTCTTTCAAAAGGAGTTCAAATTTAGAAGTGAGGCTTCTCTCTATCTTCTCATATCCATTTTCTTAGCATTTCACTTCTTTATTGTTCAAAAGAGAATACTTTAAGTTTAGAACTAGGGCATCTTCTTATTATGTTACATTGTATCAAGCCATTGTCTATTATACTTCTCCACTCCCAAATTATTTTACATGACTACATGCTTCACCATTCCTTTGCATTTCTATGATTTTAAGGTCTTTTTTCTTTCTAAGCTCATGAGTTTGTGTCCCTTAGTACATGATTGTATTGACATTGTTAACTAAAGTAAGAGTGAATTTCACTTACTGACCTTTCAAGCATTAACGATGAAAAGTTGATAAGAGGAGATTGCCTTATCAAGTTAAATAATCTTAGGTCGATGGCAAACAAATCATTTGAAGAAAAATCATTTAGAAATAAGTCAAAGCAAAAACCTTGGAATGTTCCCTTAAGGGCATTATTGGCTAGCCAAAAGCCATCAATAAAATCCTTCATCCAAATGACAAAGGGCAAATTTGGCAAGATAATCAAGAGGCCAATTTTTCTCACCAGCATTAGTGAAGAGCTACATGAGAAATTTTTCCAGATACAAATGATAAAAAATCCTATATTTTACAAGTTTTAAGGTTTTTCTTGCATCATGTGCTTGCATTGAATTTGTACATAGATGAAACATATTTTTCCTTTCAAGTCAAATTAATAAAAATAAAAAAAAGGATCACATTTTTCCTTATCAATTCATTTTTCAAAAAAAAAAAGTCCAAAATTCAAAATCAGTTTAAGGACATCCAAAAATAATGTCACTTCTCTTCTCCTTTCCTTTAAGGTGATTTTGTTTGCATAAGTAAAAAAAAAAAAAGATTCAAAGTTCAAAATCAGTCTAAGAATATTTATAAATAATGTCCCTTCTCTTTCTCTTTCTCTTTCCTTTGAGATAATCTTATTTGCTTAAAAAAAAAAGAGGAGAGGTTTCAAAACTCAAAATCAAGTTAAGGATGTTTAAAGATAACATCCTCATCTTTTTCTCTATTTAGAGTTAACTTTGCTTGCATAAATTGTGTATATCTTGGAAATTAAAAAAAAAATTCAAATTTAAAAATTCAAAAAAAAAAAAGAAAAAACACAAAACCTGCTTCCCATATGCATTACATATTACTAGGTTCAAGCAAGGAACAACATACATTTTGTACTTCAAAAAAAAAAAAAAGAGAAAAGAACAACTTGTATCTCATGTGTTTCATATATCATACACATGCATACCTTACATTGGATCAAGTTCACATTAGGGCAAATAAAAGGCAAAATCTACATTTCATAAAACAAAAGAAGGCATCTCATATACTTCACATATGCATACATTATGTGGACCTCAAGTTCATATTGGGGACAAAGAAAACACAAAAATGTGCATTCCATAAACTGCAACATCTCATATGCATCATGCATCTCATACATGCATATATTACATTAAACTAAGCTCACATTGGGGCAAGTAGAGGTAAAAATTTGCATTTTATGAAATAAAGCATCATAGGTTTCAAGTATCCCATACTTGCATACATCACATAAACCCTAGTTTACGTTAGGGCAAGCAAAAGAAAATCTACATTTCATGAAATGAAGCTTTACATATTTCATGTATCCCCACACTTGCATACATCACATAGACTCTAGTTTACACTAGGGCAAGTAAAAGAAAAATTTAGATTTCATAAAATGAAATATCAAATGTTTCATACATCCCACATTTGCATACGTTGCATAGACCTTAGTTCATACTGGGGTAAGGAAAAATACACAATTTGCATCTTAAAAAAAATGAAGAAAGGAAAAAGTTTGCATCTCATCTGTCACACATATGAAAATGTTACATTGAATTAGGTTTGCACAGGAACAAGAAAAACACACAATTTGTATCTAAAAATAAAAAAGGAAAAAGTTGCATCACATATGTTTGCACATGCATACATTACATCGAACTAGGTTCACATTAGAGCCCAAAAAAGGGAAAAAGCAAGAAGCAAATTTTTTTTCACATTTCATCAAATAAAGCATCTCTCATGCATATTGGTTCACATTAAGGTAAGACAAAAGCAAATATTTGCATATCATGAAACAAGGCATCTCATATGCTTCACGCATCTCGCATATGCATATGTTATATGGACCATATTTTACATTGGGGTGGGCAAAAAAAAAAAAGGAAAAAAAAAAGTAAAAAGTTACATTTCATCAAACGAAAACATCTCTTATGCATATTGGTTCACATTGGGACAAGGCAAGAGCAAATATTTGCATCTCATAAAACAAAGTATCTTATATGTTTCTCACATATCATATATGCATATATTATGTGAGCCCTGACTCATACTGGGGCAAGCAAAACAAACATTTTGCATTTCATGAAGCATCTCACACGCTTCACACATTCTACATATGCATTCATCATATGGATCCCAAGTTCATATTAGGGCAAAGAAAACGTAAAAAAAAGAAAAATTTGAATTATAGCATCTCACACACTTCATGTAACACCATAATTGATTAGCCTTTTTTAACCTCATTTAGCCTTCACTTAGGCTTGATTCCATGCAATTCCAAAGAAAAGGGGTAAAATCACGGCATTTTATTATGTTATGTCAGGGTTTAAAAGTTCATACTTCACCCCGTAGACCTCCATGGATCCATTAATAGCATTCTCTACTTGTACTTCATCCATACAACTCATACATATTATAAAATAATCCATGAACCATAGATTTGAAGCCAAAAACTAGAAAATGGCAAGTTACTCACGGGTTTAGAATTCAAGTTTTTGACTCCAACTTTGGAAAATTATAATTAATTTTAGAAAAATCCAAATTAAAGAAATGTAGATTTCTAGAAAGCTTTAGATGTCAACTATAGGTTAAAAATAGTTCCAGGCCATGAAACCTCAGCTGGATCATGATTAATATCAGAGAAGTTTGAAAGGTTCGGCTACCCAGGTTTGCTGTCACAAGTTACTAATATGAATTTCAAAAACTCATAACTAAATTTAAAAAAATCAAAACCTTGCAAAACATACCAATATATAAAACTATAGATGTTAACTTGAGGGGATAAATAAGTTTAGACCAAAACAAAAGCAGTTAGGGCATGAAAACCTATGGAACAGTAATAGAGGTCTGGCTATATCCCTGATACTAATCTAGAACTTCAAAAATTCATCTCTCTCTATATAAACCAAATGAGGTGCTTTTAAGTGCTATAGAAAGCTTATCATGTCTAGTTTATACTTGTAAAATTTTATAGTCATTGGACATCATTTGACCTATGAATAACAGAGGAAAATGATCTAATAATTTGCACAGTAACAATGTCAATTCTATCACAATTTACTAATTTTAAAAATTCACCAAAAATTCTTTAGAGCTCCAAATAATATGAAATTTAGCTTTTCAAAAAGCTCTAGGTGAAATCTATATGCATGCCAAATTTCAAGCCAAAATGAGCTCATTTTGTTAGATCTTAACATAGTTCAAGAATATGGCAAATTTGGCACTATATGAGGGTCCAAGTTAGTCAAAATGGCTTCTTAATTACTCTACCACCTCTTCAGCAAGTTTTAAACCATAAATATAACATATACAAGCTTCTCAAATGGTCCAAATTACCATGCATCATAATCTCATTATGCCACATGCGAGAATACATAACTAAGAATGAGTTACCAAATACCCAAAACAATTTCTCATTCACTTTATTACCACTTTGGTTCATACACTATATTTATATACTTTTACATTTACTCACATGTTTACATCTAAAAAATAACATGTACATATAAACTTTGACATTTCTTTACATTAAAAATTACATTAATGATAAAGTATAGTCTATCAAGTACCTTGACTTCCACTTTTGGCTTCTTGTGCTCCGCCAAGACATGTTGAGATGGGAGAGGGAAGGGGGTGAGATTCAAAGAATCTCAATAGCTCATACATTCATTCAAGTAAGCAATCAAGGCATATAAATATGTCAAAGTACATAAGTAGGCATCCAACACCATTAAGAATCATTCAATACATAATTTACATGCTATGAAAATATATCAAAGCTAAGAACAAGCTCTAAGGACTCTTGGTTTAGTTTTATCCTATTTTTGGGACTTTTGGATTAGCCTCACCATTGGTCTAGGAACTTTTGACTTGGCCTTACTCATCTATGAAACTTTTGGCTTTGTCTTACCCATGTCTAGGGACTTTGGCTTCACCTCACCCATTTCAAGGAACTTTTGGCACCACTTCATCCTTAAAAACAATTTTCACAACCAAATCATAATTTAAGAAATATATTGGTACCAATGCAATAAGGCAACATCAAATGGAATGTCTCAACATATAAATGCACATACAAGCATATAATGACAATTAGATATCCAAGAATGTAAACAAGAAGGAGTGAAGAGCTACCTTACAATCTAACACAAGCTTCCCTCTTGGTTACTCTCTTGCCTTTTTGGTCTCACACTTATAAATAGATAGAGCTTGATTTCTTTAGCCTAGACACAACAAATAGGATCTAATTACATTCTTGAAGCAAGCCATAACATTAAATACACACTAAGGAAGCACACTTGGCTTTATGGTCACATATTAGTTCCATAAAAGGCCTAATGAAACAATTACCATAATTCAAGCTCTTGACCCCATTCTCTTCTTATATCTAGGACTCTTAACTCCATTTGGAATCCTTAGAGCCATCACACACTCATTTGCAAAAGCCTAATTATATATTGCTTTTATAGGTTATAATATGGAACCTATACCTTCAACTCTCAATTTATGTGTAACACCCCGAAATTAATTAAAGTGTTAATCATGGATTAAGGTTAATTAAGGATAATTAATAGAGGATCATTAGGCAAGTAGTGAATAGGTATTCTAGAGAGATAAGCTGTTAATCTGGGTTAAGAATTTATTTGGGATAGAAACTTCACCGAGGTCCAAATTAATGAACCATGATAAGAGGCTAATGGAGGCCCAATGAATTAGAGGCAGACCCAAACTAATTTAATGAGATAGAGGCCCAAAATTTATCTTATATAGGCCCAATTAAGTGGCCCAATTACCCTTGTGCAGACCCAAGCCCTTGAGCCTTTCAAATTAGGCCCAAAATCCATTAAACTTCAGCAACCCAATGTATGAAAACTGGCCCAAAATAATTCTGCAGCCCAACAAGTGAAAACTGGCCCAATAAGCAAAATCTGAAACCCAATTGGGTTTAGACTTGGAGCAACCCATGACCCAGTCTTTTGACCCAACTTAAACCCAACTAAACCCTAATGCTTCAGCCACATCTTCATTTTTCTGAAACTCAAGAGGCAAATTCGGAGGTTGAGAAGGATGCTAGGGTTTGGGGCAAGATTTCTGCATTTTCTCATACTTAGAGCAAGATTTGGCCAAGGTAATAGTTATACAACTTAATCCCCTCATCTTTCTCTTTAATTTGGTCCAATTAGTTTTTCATTTGGAGAGATTTCATTATACCCAAAATCTGGAAAGTGAGTGTTTAGGGGTTTTCTTGATGAAATTCGTAGGTTGAGGTTGGGGCTGGTATTTGGTGACTTTAAACCCCCCATTTTGATGCTTTCCTTGTTGGTTTGAGACCCCCATAGCGGATTTATATTATGGGTACTAATTTTATACGAATTTGCTTAGGATTTTGGGTGAAACATTGAGAATTCTGGTGGGAGACACTTGAATCTGAATTTTGGGATTTGTGGTGGCTGTTGCGAATTTGTCTACAAGTGAGGTAACCGGGGTTTACGTTAATTCCATGCATATGTCAGTTTAAATTTCATACATGCTGTATGTGAATGATTTGAAATGTTGAATGAATTGAAATGTTAAATGAATTTATTGGCTATCTGTTGTATTATGATTGGACCTTGTGAGTCTATGGTGGAGCTGTGGTGCGGCTGCCACCCGTGCATGTGCCGCGATCGGGCACCGGGTTATGATCAAACCCCAGATGCACTGAGCCCAGGTTGTGCTTAATGGGGAGTAGGTGCCATGGACGGGCCTCTCCCGGTGTTAATGGCCTTTAACATGTGATAATATGATTGCTAGTATGGGATAGTAATCATGATAGCCTAATTATTTCATTTTGCTGAGATGACTGATATGAATCTGAATGATGATTTTGATTCTTGCTTATATGTTAATTAAACTGGATTATATGATGGAATTGTCTTGGTTACTGAGATTTATATCTCACCCCGTGTTATGAGATTACAATTTCAGGTGAAGGTTCATCAGGTAAGGATAAGGGTAAGCAAGTGGATGAACATCCATGAGCTAAGGCCCGGTGTGGAGGAGCTACACTTGGTCTGAGTAGAATAGGATAGATGCTAATTTTTGTCAAGTATTGTGTAGCATCATCATGTATCTGTATTGTCAAGTGTAGGAGCCTGTATTTTGATAATGTAATGTATATTCATGAAGGAGTAGACCTTACTTTAAATTAAAGATTGATGTATGGAATTATGTTATCTGAATGAGCCTTGTGGAATTCATGTTATTATTGTATCACAAAGTGCTGATAATTACAAAGTGCTGATATATGGACTTGCTGTCATAGGGTAATTAGAGGAAAGAAAATGACCCATTAAATCTTGATTTAGAAAGGATAGATTAACTGGTTAAATTAGACTAGTGGAGGACATTTAAGCCCCACAATGAAGATAGAGGAGCCCTAGGGTGGTAATGGAAAGAGAGTGGAGAGTAGGAGGCAAGAAATTCAGAGTTATAGGATCAGGAGGAGTTTAGCCGCGGCTAAAATATTATTGGCCGCGGCCAATAGTGGCGAAGTTGCCCAGGGAGAGTTCCAGAGAGTAATTCGCCGCGGCAAAATTTGAGAGGTCAAACTGGGAGTCATCCAGAGGGGAATTTGCCGCGGTGAATTAGGGAATTGGCCGCGGCTAACTTTTAAGAAAATGTCCCCGGCATTCCAGAGAGTAATTGGCCGCGGCGAGAGGTGGAATTGGCCGCGGCCAATATCGAGAGGCGAGCGAGGAAGCTCCAGGAGGCTTCTTCGCCGCGGCGCCATGTAGGTTAGTCGCGGCGAAAGTTCAACTCGCCGCGGCGAATAAAGAGAGGGGTAAAACAGAAAGGAATTGGCCGCGGCGAATAGTAATTTGGCCGCGGCTAACTTGCTTAAACACCTATATTACTTAGAAAACCCTGGATTTCCATATGCTAATCATAAGGGATGACCTAGAATCGTTAGGATGAGCTATAATTGATGAGTAATGGAATCCAAAGCTTATAAATAGATGTTTAATTCCCTTATGAACATAAGTGTATGAAATTGTATGATTGATGACTCTAATCACATTAAGGTTTAAATTTTTCCATATTTTCATGTCCTATAGTGATTAATCACGTGTTTAACCTTAATTATGATGATAAGAAATTAGGGTCATCACACTATGCCTTTTAAGTTTTTCCCAAGGCTTCCTCTCATCTTCTTCCATCACATATGGTTCCAAACTAAGTTTAGAACAAATTAAAACACTCCTTAGCCTTATCAACCATGCTTGGCCAAAACAATGGGGGAAAATAAGACCCATGAAGTTTTCAATTTTTTTTCTTAATGAAAGGGGCACTTGGGAGGCTTCTTAGGGGCCTTAGGAACTTAAACAAACACTTACAAATGTAGGGAATTCTTAAATCAAAATAGATTTTACAAGATGTTCAAGAACCCCTAACTTTGCTATCTTGAAAATTAATAGCTTTTTTTCCACTTTCTTTGCATTTCCTAGGTTCCTACATACTAATTCATAGGTTCCTTACTTGTTCTAGGTCAGAACTCACTCCCTCTTTCAAGCTCTCTCTTTGGCTAAAACATCACATATGAAAAGCAAGGGAAAAAGAACAAATGAAAGTATGGATCATACCTTGGTTTCCCTGCTTCTTCAAAAGTCTTTTCCTTTGCCTTAGCCTTCTCTTGGAATTTCTAAACTTCTCCTCTTTGTATATGGCTCAAAACAGAACCAATTCAACAACCAAAACTATGAAAAAGGAGAGGAGGAGGAGTAGAATGAGTTTGCTAAAGGAAGGAGCTTGAATTTCAAGAATTTTTTTACCTTTCTCCTTATTCTCTCTTCCTCCATGAATTTCCCCTTATCTCTCTCTCTCTCTCTCTTAGATAGAGCTTCTTCTATTTTTAGCTAGCCCAAAGTCTGTAAGAAAAGGGAGAGGATTTTTTACTCTTTAAGAAGCAAAATCCCACTTTTTTACAATTTTTTCAGACAAGTCTTGCTATAGCGGGAAGTACCTCTCGCTACGGCGAGAACTTATTAGTTTTAGGTCCCAACTGTTCTCACCACAGCTGGTACTATTGCAAGAAATTCCCTGGATTTTGTATGAGACACAAACTCATTATAGTGAACGGGCATCCTGGCTATAAAGAACTGGCACCCTGGTTTTAGCAAATTGGCACTTTAGCTATATCAAGGGGGCTTAAACAACATTTAAGCCTTGAATCCTCGATTCATCACTTACGAAAAACTGGATATTACACTTCATGCTCTTTGCATCTACATACATGGACCCTAATTTAGTTGTTAAGCTCAAAAATCAAGCATTTTGTATGCATTACACATTTCATATAGGTGTATACCTTACATAAAACTTATATAAATAAAGTTTTCAAACTTGAAAAAATTCACACAAAAATTACACCTTTCAAAGCCTTGCACAGACTAGGTACTTTCAAAGCCCTGTGTAACATCGCAAAATTAATTAAGGTATTAATCATGGATTTAGGGTAATTAAGAATAATTAATAGAGGATAATTGGGTAAGTTAGTGAATTAAAATTTTAGAGAGATAAATCATTAATATGAGTTTGAGGTTTAATTGAGTTAAACCCTATCTAGGCCCAAATTAAATTAAGTAGGCCAAGATTAGGGACTAATGGAGGCCTAATATTTTTAAGTGCAAACCTAACCTTTTATTGTGATGCTTGGCCCAAGAGGTAGCATCTAGTGATGGCTTAATTTAATTTAATGAATCAGAGACCCAAGACCCAAGTTGCATAACTATGTAATTAGCCCAATAACCCTTGAGTAAACCCAAATCAAATGAATCTTTTAAATTTGGTCTGGCCCAATTGAATTTCAGCAGCCCAATACATAAGAGCTGGCCTAACAAAGCTATAATCTGAAACCCATTAGGAGTTGGATTTTTGGAGCAGCCCATAACCCAACTTAAACCCTAAAAACTAACCTAGCCACCCCCCATTCTGCAGAACCACAAGAGACACACACAAAATTTGGAGGTCCAAAGGAGAGGCTAGGGTTCTTGGCATATTTCTACATTTTCCCACTTCTAAAGTAAGATTCAGCCAAGGTAATAGTTATATAACTTAATTGTGTCATTTTTTTCTTCATTTTGGCCTGATTAGTTTTTTCATTTGGAGTATTTTCACCTATATCCAAAATTTGAAACTTGCCATTTGATGTTTCTATGGTGAAAATTCGTAGGTTAAGGCTAGGGCTGACATTAGATAAGTATAAACTCTTCTTTTTGAGGTATTTCTGTTGGTTTGAGACCCCAATGATTGGATTATAGTATAGGTATTAATTTTGTATGAATTTGCTTAGAATTTTGGGTGAAATATTGAAGTTTCTGGTGGAGGATATTTCAATCTGAAGTTGAAGGCTTGTAGTGGCTGGGTAAGTATTCCCTAGGTGGTAATTAGCATTTTAAATTCTTTGGATACCTGTTGCTACTGTAAATGATGAATTAAAGTAGTAATTCTCTGATGTTATGGTTATAGGGGGAATTTTGTACCATCTACAAGTAAGGTCACTGGGATTTACATTAATTCCATGCATATATCTACTTTAATTTCATATTTGCTGTATATGAATGATTTGAAATACTAAATGAATTGGTTGGCTATCTATTGTATTGTGATTAGACCTTGTGAGTTCTTGGTGGAGCTGTGGTGTGGTTGCCACTAATGCATGTGATTCGATTGAGCATCGAGTTATGATCAAACCCCTAATGCACTAAGCCTTGGTTGTGCTCAATGAGGAGTAGGTGCTGTGGATGGGCCTCTCCCGGTGTTATTGGCCTTTAACATATGACAATATGATTGCTAGTATAGGATAGTAATCATGATGGCTTAATTGTTTCATTTACTGATATGACTGATATGATTCTGATGTTGATTTTAATTCATGTATATATGTTAATTAAATTGGATATAATGAATGGAAATTTCCTTGGTTATTGAGATTCATATCTCACCCCGTTTCATGGGATTAATATTTCAGGTGAAGGTTCTTCTGGTAAGGATAAGGGGAAGCAAGTGGATGAAAATCCATGAGCTCCAACATGTGGGGAGAAGGCTACACTTAGGCTAATTTATTTAGTATAGACGCTAAATTTTGTATTCCTTTTTGTATAGCATCATCATGTAATCATGTTGCCAAGTGTATGCTTTTATATTTTGAGTACTTAGGATGTATTTATTGAGGAGTTAGGCCTCATTATAATTTGATATTGGATGTATGAATCTCATAACACCTAATGTATGAATTTTACTGAATTTATGGTATGGTATACTATTGGAAATATAATTATATGATGTATTAGATATTGATATGAATCATTGATGTATGAAACCTTTAACGGAATGTGTATCAAATATTAATTGGCAATAGTGCATGAATTCTTGTTGCTATTACTCTGTGGGCTTGCTGATATAGGGTAGTTGGAGGAGAGAAAATTTACATTTAAGTTTTGAATTAGTAATGGTAGAATAGCTGGGTGAATAGGGTGGATAAATACTATTAGAGTCATATAAAATGGGAGGAAGTAGTCCTAGGGTGCTCCTAAGAAGAGAATTGGAGTGCATGAGATGAAATGTAGGAGATATAGCTACAAGAGGGAGTTACGCCACGGCTAGAAAGGCCTCGCCGCAGTTTAAAAAGTAACAGTGGCGAGGGACGCTGAAGCTTGAGAAATCTTGTCGCGGCACAGTGCGAAAAAAATCGCCCAAGAAGGTGGCAGAATGAAACCTCGCCATCGTGGCACAATAGGTCCTGCTGCGGTGCAAGTCGAGGAAATTAGTTAAGGAGAGTACAGTAGTAAAACTCGCGGTGGCACAAGTGTATTCTGTTAAGGTGAGAATTGTGGGACTTTCAACAGTAGCTCCAGAAGGCATTTTCGTCGTGGCGCCACATAGGTTGGCTGCGGCGAAGGTCCAACTCGCCACGATGAGATAATTACCCAATGGTTCCTGAGAGCAACTTAGCTGCAATGTGGAAGGTTGAGGCCGCTACGCAAAGTGAAAAACTTAGTTTTTGAGCTCTAGTACCTAACTTAGCCACAGCGGGAAGGTTTCAAGTCGCAGCACAAGTCCCCAAACTCCCACCTTTAGCCTAGAAACCTCAATTTCTTCAATGGTAATGCCAGGAAATGATATAGGAACACTTATGGATGATTTTTGTGTGTTGAAACTAATGGATAGATGAATCATAAACCTCTGATGATAATGCAATTCCTTTTATGCATTCTCCCATTTATGGTTGTTTGGTTGATGACCCTAATAACATCAAGGTTCAAATTTCCTTATACTTTCTTAATTTAATTAATTGTAATAACTCTAAACCTTGATCATTAATTATTAGTAGCGTATTTAACCATAATTACTGGGATTAGAAGTTAGGGTCGTCACACCCTGTACATACAGACACCCTTTAAAGCCTTGCACAGACCAAATACTTTTAAAGCCCTGCACAAACCAGGCACCCAAAAATCCCGCACAGACTAAGCACCCTCAAAATTCCTGCATAGACCAGGCATTTCAAAGTCTTGAACAGACTAGGCACCCAAAAGCCCTACACGGACTAGGCACTTTTAAAGCCCTGCATAGACCAAGTACCCCTTAAGCCCTAAACAAACCAAGCACTTTTAAAGCTCTGCACATACCAAGCACCCAAAAGCCTTGTACAAACTAAGCACTTTCAAAGCCCTGCATAGATGAGGCATCCAGTAACCCTGCACGGACCAGACACTTCCAAAAGTCCTTCACATATCAGGAACTTTCAAAACCCTACATAGATTAGGCATCTTTTAAAGCCCTACACAGAACAGACATTTTTAAAGCTTTACACAGACCAGGCACCTTTTAAAGACTAACATAGACCAGGCACCCAAAAGCTCTTTATAGACCAAATACCTTTCATAGTTTTGCACAGAATAGGTACCCTTAAAGTCTTGCATAGGCCAGACACTCTTCACAAGTACTTTTACCTTCCATTAGGTTTCGGCGCTTCCAGGTAAGTTAGCTCGCCTTTATCTTTTACTTCCTTAAACAAAATACATGTTTCTATCTTTACTTATTCTTAAGCTAAAGAAATCTAGAATTACATTTTCGATCTCCTCACTTAAAGAATAAGTAAAAAGGGATAACTTGTAAATATTATATTTTGTTTGGTTCACTTTTTCCTTTTATTTATTGCTCAGTTATGTTAATGGGCAATTAAATCATCCTGGACAAAGTACATGTTCTTATCTTTACTTGTTTTTTATGCAAAAATATTAAAAATTATATTTTCAATTTCCTTACCCAAGAAACAAGTAAAGAGGGGCAATTGTGAATACCATATTTTGTTGAGCAGATTCCAAAAATAATGACAAAATCAAATTAGCAGGAAATATGAAAAAAATAAAAAGATAAAGAAAAATAAAAACAAAGGAAAAGAAAATTAAAGAAAAAAGAATACCCATTTCTTTTCCCAAAAAAAAAGAAGAAAATTAAAAGAGAGAAGAATATCCATTTCTTTTTCTCCAAATTTAGAAAATAACCAAAAAAGAACAAAAAAAAGGAAAAAGAAGTAAATTAAAGAAAAGTAAAAAAGGGTCCCCAAAAAATAAACCAAAAAAAAAATAAAAGAAAAGAAGGAGAAGAAAAAAAAAACTTCAGCCCGAATTCAAAAAAAAAATTAAACAAATAAAACAGTTCAAGCCTAACCCAACACTAAAAAAAAAATGAACTGAAGGTGGTCAAAATGCAAAAAGCCCCTTTTGCCCTTTTACTCTTTGCCATCAACAGAGAGAAGATGAAGAGAACAGTAGCTAGAAAGGAGGAAAAAAACAAAATGCGTCAGAGAAGTAGGGAATTAGAGGGATCAAAGAGCAGAGAGCATGACAAAGGCAGAAAGAGATGCATAAGAGAGGCAACAAGGAGTAAAACCCTAGCTTTGATTCAAGTTGAGAGGGGGGCCTCACTTTACGTCTTAGCGGCAAAAAAGAGGAGGTGAGTCCGATTGACATTTCCATTGCAGCAAAAAAAGGAGGAGCATCCAACCTCTCTTAGACAGACCCCAGTGAAAAAAAAAAGGAACGAGCTAAGAGGCCAAGAGAGGGGAGTCATGCAAATGAGGGGAAGGAGCCTAAGAGAAAAAATAGAGAAAGAAATTGAAGGAGAGACGGAGGAGCACGATGATACACCAGCAGACGAG
Source organism: Erythrophleum fordii (assembly GCA_032878935.1). NCBI lineage: Eukaryota > Viridiplantae > Streptophyta > Magnoliopsida > Fabales > Fabaceae > Erythrophleum > Erythrophleum fordii. The sequence continues at coordinate 73,133 of JAVQMF010000029.1, forward strand.
ACCTGAAGGGATTCACACATAACAACAATAACAAGCCATTTCTGGACTGAAGGGAGAGAGAGGATCCATAAATAGGAGGTGAAGAAATCGAGAGAAGAAATTGAATCAAGTTTGAGTGCAGATTTGGGGCTTGGTGGCAGTGGGTTCGATCAAAAAAGAAAAGTCACTTTCGAAAGCTTAAGGTATATTTCTTATGCTTTCCATTTTTGATCCTGAAACCCTGAAGCTATGTGTGTTTTCTGTGTTTTTCCATTCTCCATTATAAAACTACAGAGCTGTATATGTATGCTATTTGTGGATGCTGGATGGTCTAGTTTCATTGTTTTTGGATGATGATGTTTGTTTTTGGAATGATCCCTTATTTAATGGTCAGTCTCTGATGAGAAAACTCCTACGTATGTCTCGGATTAGTGCGTAAACAGGAATATGAGTCTAAGTCTTCAATTTGTGTGGACAGTGGTTTGCTGCAATGAATAATTGGATTTGAGTTTATGTCCTTGCCTCTGGCATATTTTTGAATTCGAACGTTTGATTTCCAATTTTTCCTGCTGTATCATGGTGTTATAATGAGATTCCTCTTTAATTCCATTGTTAATGGCGTTAAAGTATAATAGCCTGATTGATGAAGGTGAGTCTTGGATTATTATGGTTATAATCAAGACAATGCTTGCTTGTCATCAAGTTCAGTCTCTGAGGGGAAGGTCTCTCAGCACTTCTTCATGTTTTGATTCATGGAAGAATCTTGATTGGATTTTTTAGTTAATGTTCCTGATAAGGCTTAGTCTTTAGCATAAGAAATTTAGGCTCAAATCTCTACTGATGAATCTGGAATGTCATGCTCAGTTTTTAGTTTGATTAAAAAAAAGGAAAGAAAGGAAAGAAGAAGAAATTTCAACCTAAGTTGTTTTGCTTTCATTAGGAATTTAATTTAATTTTCATGTAATTACTTATTCCTTATCTCATGCTCATATTCATTGGGGTTGCTTTTCTAAATTGGTATGCTACTATTATATGATTTCAATTCTGATGATATATGGAAATCTTGACGTATTGCTAAAAGATGGTGGTCGTAGTCCTATTACTTTTAGCTTCATTCCTTATTGGAATCCTCTGCAAATGTCTAATTAAATATTATGTTTGTTATTCGTTTTGAGTTGATCCTCCTTTTCATATTGGTTTATTTGTTGTTTAACATGTGGAGCAATATGAGGAGCATGGCTAGCCTAAGGGAGTCACTTATCAATTTAACGAAAAGGACTGGAAGATGACATATAATTTAGGGTTTTTATATTGTCTCCTCCCTCTTGCATGTTGTGATACTATCCCCTCTTGGTGGAATATTTTACTCTTGTAAATATTTCAATTTTATTTTTGTTGTTATTTTATTTTATTTTTTTAATAGTTTAATTTTAATCTAAGTTTTATTTTTATCTTTATTTTTAATTCCTAGAGTTGCTGTGTGAGATTTTTTATCTCCTCAAACTCATAGGAATCAATCCAAGGATTATGTGTGGCAATAAATTTCCTTGGTATCCATTGGGTCACAAATTATATTTTAATAAATTTTGGATTTCAACCGTTCATGTCAAATTGATTTTCTTTAAAGAAAAATTTTCAAAAAAGAAGAGATAAGATAAAAGAAGAAACAAAAAAGGAAAAAAAAGGGATAAAAATAAATAAATAGACTTTTCATATTTAAAAGTTAATTTAAAGTAACCAAGTCTTTATAAGTTCCCATTTCAAAACATTATGAGAAAAAATGGATTAAATTCTTTTTTGTAAACTTTAGAGCTTTCCTTTAACTTTCATTTGACAAAATTAGAAATTAAAATATATTTTATAAAAATACCAAAAAGGATGTTTAAAGAAAATCAAAAATCAAAAATTAAAAATCTATCATTAAAAAAATAAAGAATCATTAAAAAAAACTAAAAATCATAAAAATAAAGGGTAAAGAGGTAAAATGGATTTTGTCTTTTACAAATTAAAACTTGCTTTGTTTGTAAAAGCCAAAAGTATTTTTTACTTTCTTTGTCTTTTTACCAAAAATTAGTTAAAATGTAAAAGTTTTATTTTCAAAAAATAAAAATCAAATAAAACAAAAACAAACAAATAAGAAAAATTAAAAAAAAAGATATTTGAAATTCTTGTACTTAAGTAAAGATGTTATTCCAAGAACCAAAATCAAAAAGAAGAAGAGAGAAAAAATCCTTTGTTTACTTAAATAAAAATGGTGAAAATATCAAAAAATAAAAAAAAAGATTAAAAAAGCCAAAACTAAAAATACAAAATAAAAAATTAATTTAAAATATATTAAGAAATTAAAAAAACAAAAAAAAAAAGAAATAGAAAAATTTAAAAAATTTAAAAATGAGAGAAAGAGTAAAGAACTAAAATTAATTCAATTTTTGCAAATTCAAACATACAAATCAACTTTAATATTGTTTTGAATGCGAGAGTCTAAATGATTTTCACATTCTTTCTCTTTTTACCAAAAAAATGAAAAAACAAAACAAAACAAAATACAAAAACTAACCCATTGATATTGTTTTTTATTTATTCGAACTGCATGAACTTTGATCATTCTTTAAGGGTACGTAGACCTAGGCTCTCATCTTAGGTCAAATCTACTTTTGTAAATAAACATTTTTTTCAATCTTATTTCCTTAAATTCTTTTCTTCCTAATTTTAATTTTAATTTTATTTTCTTAATTTCTTTCCTTTTTATTTTACTTTTAATTTTATTTTCCTTGAGTTCTTTCATTTTTATTTTGCATGTAATTTGTCAGGACAAGTTAAAATAGAATATATGCTATATTAATTTTGCACAACTGATTTTGGATAACTGTTCTTAGTAATGAGTATTGTAGGGTGTCTAACACATTCCCTACTCATAATCGACTTTCGAATCTATTATCTGGTTCGTAAAACATTTTTCTTATAAAAAGGTTTTTTTTTAGTTTTTCTTTTTAAAAATTAAAATTTTGGTGGCGACTTTACTTTAATTTTGATTTCATTTTCATTTTGACAAAAGTCAAAATTTTGAGATTCCTTTCTTTTTTGGTACCACACAGTCACATTTTCAGGTGTAATAATATAACGATTCCACTAGGAATAAGTTTGAGAGTCAAGTCTAATTTTAAGTTAATTATGCAAAATTATTATAGCCTTCTTTTATTTTGAATCTCCTTATGTGTGTTGTTTGTCTCACATGATTAGGGTAAACAATATGCTTATCACATGTTTGTTTCATATGTTTGAATTCTTTGATTATGTAAATAATATATGTTAGGATAGATAACATATGGAATAAAATCTTAGGGTAGATGACAATATTTATATATATTTTTTACTTCTATATATCTATATGTATACTTTTCTACCTTTTGTTCTGCCAATCTGCTTAGCATATGAGGGCTGGGGTAGTTCATAGAATATAAAGATAAATACTTTCCTCATGCATGTCACTGATACACAACTACCTCACACACATTATGGGCCTTATACCCAAGTCTGAGTGTGCCCTAAGTTAGTAGAGGTTTATATTGATTTTCCTATGAAGCCTTGTACTTTCTGAGGCTATCATGAAGACATCGCCTAAATTATACCTTGTTATATAAATTGTGTAGGATTTTTTCCTCTTAAAGTCAAATTTGTATAATGAGATCCTCATCTTATGGTGGGGACAATTTGGGGGGCAAATGTTTCAAGAGTCATAGACCTACCTTGGAAACTTGCACTAATAGTCAAGCCATAGATGCCTCCTAAATAGTTAGAGCCAAACTTATGCAAACCAATTATCTCAACCTAGGGTCTACCCATATAAGGACCATGGAGGGCATTTTTAATCGTTTCTTCATCACATTCATACATTCAATAAAATCTATAGGAAAAGTAACATATTGTCACTATTTACTAGAGTAGTTAATGAAATGTCATTACATAGTTCGACATATGTTAATTATGATGAATGTATGGGTTAATTAAACTAACCCTTGCCTAGTAGGTTTCTAACCCCGAAGAGGCCATAACCACATTTATCGTAGTCCCTCAAAAGGGAAACCTTTAACACACATTTACTTTCTTTATACATATGTATAAAAAAAAAAGAGATAAGATAAATAAGAAATGATGTACAATCCAATTTTTTTTATAAAAAAAATTCTTTCTTTGAAATTTTCATCCCCACAAAATAACAAACTACTTAGCAACCATAAAAATGAAGGAGAGTGTAATATCTGATTTTTTAGAAACTAAGCCAAAATTGATATTGTGACATAATAAGACCTTAAAACAAAGTAAATTAAGGCCAATTGAGGATATAATACTAATTAGAGCATCTAAGAATGTGGGTAGGAAACCAAGAATAGCATGAAAACTGAAGCCAAAATGACTAAATACAATGAATGGAAAATGTAGTGGCAAAATTGTAATTTCGGGTCACTTTTTGAAAACTTAAAGGAGGGAGTTTCAAAAGATAAAATTGAGTTCATTAGGGTTTCCAAAAGCCTAAAAAATCGTAGGAACTATTAGAATAGTTAAAATCTTTCTTGTGTATAATTTAAATAATTGGTTGACCTAAATTTTGACGAGATTGTTTAGGATTGCTCTGAATCCCATAAATTTGAAACAAAATATTTTTAATAAACTATAGGACCTAAATTTTATGATAGAAAAAATAATTCTAAAAAAAAAGTTAAAATAAGCTTAAATAGATAAATGTAAATGAAAGGACAAAATTGAAATCTTAAAAAATGTTATAAAACACCCTTTTTTTCCTTCTTATAACATGCCACCCTCTCTGCTTCATTCTAATTGACTTATTTTTTAACCAAACTAGAACCAAGAATGTGGAGGAAGGGAGGAAGGAAAAGGGAGGAAACCAAGGCTAGGTAGGTAAACATGGAGAAATTGCTTCTCTTGCCTTTGTAAAAGTTTTTCTCCTCTTTCTCTTCTTTCATTCTATGGCCGGACCAATAGGGGGAGAAAAGGAATTTGGAGAAATCATTGAAAGCAAAAGAATCACCACTTGAAAAGAAATTGAACAAGGTATGATTTCTTATGTAAAGCTTGCCTTCCTTTGATCTTCCATGCCCTTTCTTGTTCAGCCACCATGTGATAATTATAGAGGGAATTAGTTTTTGATTGAAACATGAAGGGAATTGGGGTTTTGAAGTATGAGAATTAAGAGTATGTACTTCAATTCAATTAGGAACTTATAAATTATAAGATATGGAAGTTAGGGTTTTGTTTGCACCATAGGGAGTATGAAACCTTAAAATTATATTTTAAACTATGTAAGAGTAATTGAGCTAAGAAGAGGCTACGAAAGCTCACAAGTGCTAATTCCCTTAAGAATGAAACAAGAACTCCATTGGCTCCCAACATGTATGATATCTTGACTAAGACCTACTTAAGGTACCTAGGAAGAGTTTTTTTTTTTTTAATTCTAAAGTTATAAGTGATTTAGATATGAATTATAAACACCAAAGGAACCATTAGTTTTAATTTAGAAGCCTTATTTTGAAAGGTAAAGATTTAGGGTTCCATTATGTATGTGAACACCGTATTTTATATGGACCAATTACAAAAATAATAAAATTAAGAAAAGAAAGAAAATATAAAATTAAGAGAAAATGAAAGAAAAAACAAATGAAAAATTATTAAATTTAAAAAAAAGGGGGATCTTAAGAAAATAATAAAAAAAATCAAAAGAATAAGAGAAAATGAAAAAAAAACAAATGACAAATAAAAAAATTAAATTAAAAAAAAGGGGAGCTTAAGAAAACAATAAAAAAAAAAGAAAAAGCCCAAAACCTAAAAAAAAAAAGACAGAAAAAGGGTGAAGCCCATTCCTTCAACCCAGCCCACTTCGATGAATCCATGGACCCAGCCCCCAAGTGTTTTGACCATATGAATCCATTCAGCCTCTGCTGACCAGCAAAGCGTGAGGGACGCAGAGAACAGAGCACGAAAATGGAAAAATCGTTCAGTAAGTCTGAAGGGAGCAGCTCGTGACCAGGGGGCTCGAGGAATGGACCTCCTCTCCCATCCTTTTCATGGTCGGAGGCCAAGAAAAGGAAGCACGGAAACAGAAAGAAAAAAAGGAGGCATGAATCGAGGAAGAGAGGGAGCTTTTGAGATTCGAAGACTGAGAATAAGAAGGGTATAGATTGGGAGGCAAAAAAAAGGGGGAAGGAGGAACAGAGAGGAGCAGACGAGGAGAAAGAGAGAGCAGGAGAGTGCGAACAAAAGGAGAGGAGGGGTTTTCGAAATAGAAAGCAGAGGAGGAGATTGAGAGGCGGAGAACCAGGGAGAGAATGACTGCAAAATCGAAGGGAAGCCGTGGTACATATCTGGAATAGAAGCTCCTAATTTCGAGTGGAGAGGGAACAACAGATATACCCTATTCGGTCCGAGGATTAAGCGTAAAGGAGGAATCCGTTCTGGTGCCGTGATCCCACAGGTAAGCTACCAGAAATCTTTTCTAGCTTCTGATGAATTCTGCTTGAGGTTTCTTGTGATCTGTAACTGAAATGGGTGAACTAGAGTTTGGAATGCGATGGTTCATTGTATATTTGGAGATATGCACACTAGATGCTCGATGAAATGCCTGAGAGAAAACTCAAGTCAAGCCTTTATATTTGATGATTATAAACTGTGCTGGATCTGTTTAGACATTCCCCTACCATGATTTCGTGATGAATGTTGATATGTTCCAGAGTAAAAAAAAAACTGTACGAGGGTCTATGCATGATGAACGGTGGTATATCTCGTGTGGGATGGGGTGGTGTTAATCTGTGATTTAGTTTCGTTTTGATCTCATTTTCGTTGAATGCTGAGTGAAAACAAAACTTATCCCTGAGAGGATCCTTATTGCATGAGTAGGTCCATACAAATCTTAGCCTCGCTTTGGTTTAGATGTTTGGTACTGTTCAAAGTTCATGGTCACCCCATATTCAGCACGATGTTTTACGAGGAGAAGAAAAGAAAAGGAAGTCCTGATAACGTGGGGTGGTGTTCAATCAGAAAGTAGGATCAAAGAATAAGAAATATATATAGCTAAGTGACAACGGGAAATCTTAAATAGATGAAAGGAGTAAAAGAAATGAGTCCGAGAGTGTTCTCCATAAACTTAAAATCCTTTTGTAATTTGCAAGTAGAAGCCCAAACGATATAGACGGATTATCTGTGTTCAAACATGCATAACGCTGATGTATGAACGTTGACATTACTGTTGTTGTTTTTATTTCATTTTTTGTTGTATTTTGTTTCATTTTTAGTATTTTAGTCGTGTGGGATTTCTTGTCCCCTCAGACATAGGTGAATCAATTTGATGGTCATGTGTGGCAATATGCCTCCTTGGCATCTTTGGTTTTCAAATTCACGTTCTAATGAATTTTTTTTAGGCAAAATCTGATTTCAAAATAAAAAATGTAATAAAATCAAAACAAACAAAAATCAAGAAAACTAAAAAATTAGAATGTGTGGAAACCAAAAATTAAAAGCCAATTGAGTGAGAAATTCTGAAAATGCAAAGAAAAAGGAACCAAGCTTTTCTATTTTTGTTTTGTTTTTTTATTTTCTTTTTTTTTATTCATAAGAACACACAAAAAAATGATGACACCAATGACCAACGAACTAAGAAAAAATATTAAAAAATAAAAAGTCAAGAACAAGAATCAAATCTAAATAAAGAGTTTCAAAAAGAGCGGTAAGAAAAATCAACTATAGGAAGATCTTCCTATGGTCATTAAAAAATTCATAAAAGAAATTCCAAAGAAAAAAAAACAAAAAAAAAAAGAGATAAAAAAATGAAAATACAAAAATATAAAAACAAAAAATGAAGATCAGTTATTTCCTTTATCTTTTCACAAAAAATTTTTAGTTAAAAAAAAATATGATAACCAAAACAAATAAAAAACAAATAAATAAAAAACAAATAAAAGACACAAAAAATCATTAAAAAAAAAACAACAAACAAACAAAAAAAACAAAAGCAAAAAAAAATATAATAGTAAAAAAAAAGAGAAAAATGAAAATAATGGAAAAGCAAAGAGTAAAATTAATTTTACTTTTAACAAATTAAAATATATCAATCAATTTCAAGATTCGTTTTATTTGCTAAAGGAAAAAGTAATTTTTATTTTCTTTGTCTTTTCCCTAAAAAAAAAAAAAGAAAAAAAGACAACACAAAAACAAAAAAGAAAAGAGAAGAAAAAAACAAGAATAAAATAATAACACAAAAATTGAAAAAGGGAAAACAAAAATAGAAAAAAAACAACAAAAACAAATGAAACGAAAATGACTAAAAGGAAAAATAAGCATGAGAGAGGAAAAATTTGGAAATGCAAGAAAAATTAAATTAAATTTTCTTTTAGCAAATTAAAATACATAAACCAATATCAAAACTCATTTTATTTGTTAAAAGAAAAAGTAATTTATTTTTCTTCATTTTTTTTCAAGAAAAAAACACTCAAACAAAAATTAAATATAAAAAAAATAATAAAAGTAAAAAAAATAATAAAAAACATAAAAAAAAGAAAGACAAAAAAAAAAAAAACAAAAACAAAACAAAAACAAAACAAATATAAAACAAAGAAAAAAACCAACCATCAAATATGACAAATGTCGAACTACGTGGACTTTGATTCCTCCGATGGGTATGTAAGCCTTAGGCTCTCATTCTAGGTGAAGTCCGCCCTTGTAAATAAAATTTTCTGTTCAATTTTCATTTCCTTGATCTCTTTTCTTTCATTTTGTCTTTTTCTAATTTTGTTTCTTCAATTTCTTTCTTCTTTTTCTTTGTTTTTTTTTAAAACTTTATTTCCTTTATCTTTACTTCTTATCTCGCATGTGATTTGTAGGGAGAATTAAAATAGACTAAAGGCCATATTGATTTTGCACAACTGACTTAGGATAACCGTTCTTAGCAATGGGTGTTGTGAGGTGCCTAACACCTTTCCCACTCACAATCGACTCCCGAACCTATTTCCTGGTTCGTAGACCATTTTTCTTATTTTTCACATAAAAAGGCTTTTCCAAAGTTTTGCCTTTTCAAAAAATTAAAATTTTGGTGGCGACTCTACTACTTATCTTAATTTTGATTTCAGTTTTCATTTTCTTTGAAAATTGAATCGAAATTTATTTGTTTAAATTCTCTCTTTAAAAAATTTCTCTTTTAAAAGCGCCACGCAGTTGCATTTTCGGGTGTGACAATGTATAAAGAAACAACTTGGTATTAGGCTTCTTAAATTAAGTTTATAATGGCTTTAAAGAGTTCTAATAGAGTCAAATAACTCATAATAAGTGAGATCCTGAAGCCAAGATATTGATTTATGAGGGTTGCTTTATTATGCCATTAATTTGAACTATATGGGAACCTAAAGTTCTAACTAGTTTGTATAGGGCTTAAATGAGTTCAAATATGGTTCCATTAATGATCTTGTGCTTTATTTAGTGTGTCTAGGCCAAGCAAGTGAAATCCCCTTCAAGTGTAGGTGTGAGGCCGAGAGACCAAGCCAAGAACCAAAGAGAAACTAAATTGAAGCTATGTTTGTTTTGTTTTTAGTAGAGCCATGTGATCCCTCATACATGAATTGAATGTATTTGATGATGTAATATATATACTTACTCTTTTTGACCTTGAGAATGCCATATAGATGTGCTTGAATGATGAATGAGCTATTGAGATTCTTTGAATCTCATTCTTTTCCATATTTTCTCTAACCATATCCAAGTAATCCTCAAGGTAGCAAAGATGGTGAGCAAAGAGCATGAGAAGCATTATTTTGACACTAGTTTAGAATTTAATGTATATTCTTGCTAGTATGAAGATGTATATGTATCATATGAGATGTAACCATTCCTACACATTTTAAAGTATGGAATTATGATTTAGATGTAAACGTGTGATATTATGAAGTTTAACCATGTGAGTTCTTGAATTTGCATATGTATAATGCCAAGTGAAAGTATGGTTTTAAGTTGTATGACACTTAGGGCATGTTAGACCAACCATATATGTTGTATTTATCATTTAAAACTTACTTAAATTGTGACATACCATGATATGGCTCAAAAAGAACTATTTGGAACTAAATTTGACAATTTTTTGAGTCTCAAAATGTCCTCAAACCAAAGTCTAACCAAATGGATGAATTTTAAACTAAAATTTGGATGCATTTAGAACTTATCTAGAGCTTTCTGTAAAGCAAAAGAATACAATTTTTGGAACTTTATAGAATTTATTATGAATTTTTAAAGTTAGCTAAATGACGCAAACCTTTTGGTTTACTATTAATTTGGTCCAACTATTGTTTTCGTGGGTTTTGGGGGACCAAACGAGTTTGTTTTGACCTAAAAGTTTTCTAGTACATAGTTCTCACTATAAGCTTTCTATAGCCACTGAGTTTTGTGCAAATTGGAGTTATATAGTTTGTAACACCATAATGTCTTAACCTCAATTAATCTCCCTCTGGGCTCAATTCCATATGATTTCCAAAAAATAAGTACAAACTGTGGCATTTTCATGCTATAAAACGGGGTTCAAATGCTCATATTTTGTCCTGTAGGTCCCGTGAACCCATCAATCACATTCTCTACTCACACACCATTTGTACGACTCATACATATCATAAAACAATCCATAAACCATGGTTATGAAGCCAAAAACCAAGAAAGTGCAATTTCTTAAATGGGCCCAAAAGTCAGATTTTTGGCTCTAACTTTGGAAAATCATAAATAATTATAGAAAAATGAGAATCTAGCAAACCATAGCTTTCTAGAAATCCCTAAGTGTTATATTTACACTAAAAATAATTTCCAACCACAATCTCAGTATTTGGACCATGTTTGACATCGAAAAAGAGACAGAGGTTTGTTTGTCCCTGATACTGGTGCAGCTTGCTGTCATGAACTTCCAAAATTCATATCTATTTCCACAAAAATCCAATCTAGGAAAAATATACCAATTTGGAAAGCTACAGATATTAAATAGAGGAAAAAAATAAGTCTAGATCAGTTTAGAAGCCCTTAGACCTCGAAAACTGATGGAACAGTAACGAAGGTCGGATGGCTTCCTTGATGTTGATACAAAACTTCAGAAGGTTTGTTCTCTCTCTACAGGCCTCCGATTTTCGTTCTTCAAGTTGGTATAGGTCACTGTGGTTGTCTAGTTTATGCCTATAAAATTTCATGACAATTGGACACCATTTGGTCCATGAATGACATAGATTTATTTTTAGACTAGTTACAAAGTACCATGACCAAACCATCAAAATTTCCTAACTTCAACAATTCGCTAAATATTCTCTAGACCTCCAAATATTACCCACTTTAGCTTTCCAAGAAGCTCTCTACAAACTCTAGAGGCATGCCAAATTTCATATCAAGAAGAGCTCATTTGGTCATACTTTGATGGAACTCACAAATTTGACAGTTTTGGCACCCAAAACGGTTCAAAGTGGGTCTAAGTGGCCTCCCACATGTTCTCACACCTCATGGACAAGTTTTAAAACATGAACATAGTATATATAAAATGTTCAGGTGGCCCAAATTATCATACATTTCAAACTCACTATACTACGGGCCAAAATACACTATCGCATACAATCCACAAAAAGGGCAAATCCCCTATTTTTATTACTTTAGCTCTCTACATAGTTTATACATCATTTTTCCATATATTTACACTTGCTTCAACATTTACATCTAAAAAATAGTAGGTGCATATTTATTTTAGTACCTCTTTACATCAAAAGAACTAAAATAAACTAACATCTATCTAAACATGCTCCTATACTTCTTGGTGTGCACTTGAATCTCCTTGAGCTCCACCTAACATGTTAAGATGGAGGAGGGAAGGGGGTGAGATTCATGGAATCTCAGTAGCTCATGCACTCATTCAGGGAAGCAATCAAGGCATATAAACAAGTCAAAGCATGCAAATAAGCATCTAACCATTCAGAATCATACAATACATAATTTTCATGCCAAGAATGAGCTCTAGGGACTTTTAGTTTAGCCTCATCCAATTTTAGGGACTTTTGGATAGCCTCACCCTTGGTTTAAGGACTTTTGACTTGGCCTCACTCAGTTATAAGACTTTTGGCCTTGTCTCACTCAGCCTAGGGACTTTCGGCTCTACCTCATCCATCTCAAGGGACTTTTGGCACTACCTCACCTGAGCAATTTTTACAATCCAACACATAAGCATATTGGTACCATTGCATCAAGGCAATAACATATGGCATGTCTCACACAATAAGCATATACACAAGCATATAATGACTATTACATCCAAGAATGCAACAAGAAAGAGTGGAGAGCTACCTTATGAGCCAACACAAGCCTTCCCTTTCAATTTCTCTTCCCCCTTCTTGGTTTCACACTCACACCTTGATGGAGGTGCTTCTCTTGACCCTAGACACAATAAAGAGTATGGGATTATTCACCAAGCTAGGGGGTTCTTTAGCAAACCTTGCAAAGCATATATTCACTAACTCTTCTTCTCTCTCAAGCTCTCAAGTTGGTAGAACTAACATATTCCACTTTCACTCTTCTGACCCATGTCTAAAACCCAACTAATTTAACAACCAAAACCATAGAAAGAGAGGGCAAAGAGAGAAAAACAAGATGCTAAGAAGAAAAGAGAGGAAAATCTTAAGCTTGCTTACCTTTTCTTTGTTCTTCCTTCCTTCTTTTGGTCTCTCTCTCTTTCCACGCCCCTTTTCTCTCATTTGGTCGAAGCTTAGGTCAGATAAAAGAAAAAGAATGAATGGGGATGTTTTAAGAAGTCAAATTCTCCCTTTTTACGCTTTTCCGGACTAACCCTCGCTATAGCGAAAATTAACATTCGCTACGGCGAGCACGTATCAGTCACAGACCCTTGTTTTCGCTATAGCGCGCGCTACGGCAAGCAGTTCCCTATTTTTTGTATGGGATGCTCGCACTCGCTATAGCTAGAAGTATTCTTACTATAGCGAACAGGTACCTTCACTATAGCTAGACCATTTCTCGCTATAGCGAACAGGTACATTCGCTATAACTAGGCCATTTCTCGCTATAGCTAGCAGACTTAGAAAAATTTCAGGATTTCAAAAATTTTCAACTTTCTTCTTTCTTTTTCTTTTCTTTTTCTGGTTGTTACATAGTTCAAGTTATGATTTTTCAAAGTTTAATGCATATTATATGCCAAAGTTGTGAAATGAAGCATATGAAATGAGATCCAAATTTTGAGCTTCTTTTTATGATATTCCAAGCCTAACAAACTTGTTTGGCATGAATTTGGATATTTCTATGATGAAATTATTTATTTGTGCATAATTGGTGAAATTGATACATTAATAACGGTAAATTCTACTGCCAAAAGTACTAATATAAGTAATTATTGTTATAAAAGGATTATGGTATAAGATGTATGTACATTCCTAAATGGTATGACATTTGTTGGTATCAAAACAATGGTTTAGGTAGCCTAACTCTATATTTGGGTCTTGGAATATTTGAAAGAGTAATGCTTATAGTGTGATTCTCAGGACAATCAGTTAAAATGATTATGTATACTTTCAAATTTGTGTATGTGTATTAAGGTGGTGGTTCCTTTTAGACATCATGGTGAACACTAGGAAGGGCAGACCATCTAGGGCAAAAGCTAAGGATCCTATGCAAACCATTATGGATTGCTTAGATCAACAACAAGCCATGATGGAATAACAGAGGCAAATCATGTAGTAGTAGTAGTAGGAAATGATATTGTAGCTACAAAATGCTCTGGCCAGGAAAGATGATGATAGAGGAAACACCCCAGAGCCCTAGTTACCTGCTCCTAACAACCCACTGCACCCTCTCAAAATCAAGTACAAGCCCAGCTAACCAACTAATAGTTATTGAATCAATTTAGAAAGAACCATACACCCTCACTTGATGGAGAGTTAGATGTAGAGAAAGTAAAGGCATATATTATGTAGAAGGAGAAATTTTTCAGAGTGACAGGTTGTATATCTGAGCAAAAAGCAATGCTTGCCATCTTTATATTACAAAGAGAAGCTGATCACTGGTGGAACAATACAGAGGAAATTATGCAGATAAAGAATATCATATCAATTGGGAGAACTTCTTAGTTGAGTTTTATGAAAAATCTTTCCCCAATTCTATTAATGATCACAAAGATATGGAATTCATAAATTTGAAGTAGACTGAGGAGATGTCTGGGGACCAGTACGTGATAAAATTTATAGAGCTATCTTGGTATTCTTCCTATCTCAAAAAATGTGATGAAGAAAGTTAAAGATGTAAACAATTCAAGAAAGGTTTGAAGCCCTTAATTAGAGATAGGAAAACTCCACAAAGAATTAGAACCTTTGATGCTCTTATAGAGATCAATAGGTTAATAGAGAATAACTTACGAGGTATTACGCTAGTAGTGACTAAGGCTAATTAGAAGGAGACCTTAAAATTAAAGAGACCAAGGTGTGAAGATAGTATTAGTATACCAGCTAGCAACTAATAGAAAAGTAAGGTGCCTTAAAACAAAAAGGCACAGAAGAGAAAGAAAGTGCAGCCCCGCAAAGGACAGCCATCCATAGTGACTTGTTTCAAATTTATAAAGCCTGGGCATATAGCTAGAAATTGTCCTCAAATGGAGATGACACCTCCACCTAGACCACAGACCCAGGGTAGAGTGTTCACCTTCACTAAGTAGGAGGCTATTGCGTTTCCTAGTTTGATTAAAAGTACGATCATAGTAAATAATTTTTTTATAATTGTTACATTTGATTCTTGTGCTAGTCACTCATTTATATCCTATGATTGTGTGAGAAAATTAAGTTTGGTTATTAGTACTTTACCTTGTGATTTATTTGTTTCTACCCTTATTAGAGGCCATATGATTACTTCCCATATTTGTTTAAATGTCATTGTATAGTTTAACCATTGTTATACCATTATTGATTTGATTTGTATGCTTTTCCATGATATTAATTTGATTGTTAGCATGAACTAGATGGCTACTAATAATGTTATACTTGGCTATAAACATAAAATCATCACTTCATCTGAGTGTGGGACTATACCTAGTATTGGAGCTGAATTATCCTTCTTGACTACCACTCAAGTTGAGAGATACTTAGAATATGGATGTTAACGGTTTCTAGTCTTTTTTTCTATATGAACAACGGTAGAGGAAGGGGGAGATCTCGGTAGTTAATAAATTCTTTAAGGTTTTTCCTAAAGATTTTGATTTTAGTGGCCTACCTCCAAAGAGAGAGAGATAGAATTCTCTATTAATATAGTGTCTAGGGCTAGATCAGTATCTAAAGCTCTTTATAGGATGGCTTCCACCGAGCTAGTAGAACTAAAAAAATAGATTAAGAAATTGTTAGAGAAAGGGTTCATATGTCCTAATGTGTCACCCTAAGGAGCTCCTATATTGTTTGTGAAAAAAAAGATAGTAGCCTAAGGTTATGTATAGATTATAAAGAACTTAATAAGATTATCATTAAGAATAAGTATCTTCTCCTTAGAATAGATGACTTTTTAGATCAGTTAGCAGAGGCATTAGTATTCTTTAAGATAGATTTTAAATTAGAGTACCATCAGTTCAGGGTTAAAGCTAAAGATGTCCGAAAGACAGCCTTCAAAACTAGATGTGGACATTATGAGTTCCTAATAATGCATTTTGTTTAACGAATGCACCAACTATCTTTAAGGACTATATGAATAGGGTATTCATAATGTATTTGGATAAATTTGTAGTAATTTTTATTAATGATATTTTGGTGTACCTTAGGACTTTTGAGGAATATGAGAGGCATATAAGAATAATCTTAGAAGCCTTGAGAAATAAGAGATTGTATGCTAAATTTAGTAAGTGTGATTTTGGCTAACTATGTAACACTTTAGCTATTTAGCTCTTATTTAATTGTTATGGTTCAACAATGAGTCCTTTTATTAATGACAGAAAAATATTGAATCCAAAATTTCTAAAATTCATGTACTTGCCTTTTCCATAATTTCCATATCCAAACAATTTAACCATTAAAAGTTACAACAACAACAACAACAACAATAAAGCCTTTTCCCACTAAGTGGGGTCGACTACATGGATCAATCGACACCATAAACCCCTATCATAAATCATATTTTTAGACAAACCATTTAAATCTAAATCTCTCTTAATAATTTCTCCTATAGTTTTTCTTGATTTTCCTCTACCTCTAATTATTAGACTATTCTCCATCTCATCTACTCTCCTAACTAGGGTTTCTATAAGTCTCCTCCCCACATGACCAAACCACCTAAGTCTCGATTCTATAATCTTTTCTACAATAGGTGCGACTTTCACCTTCTCTCTGATGCATTCATTTCTAATCCTATCTCGTCTAGTGTATCCACTCATCCATTGCAACATTCTCATCTCTGCAATATTAAACTTATTTTCTTGTTGACTTTTTATTGCCCAACACTCAGTTCCATACAACATTACAGGTCTTATAACAGTGCAGTAGAATTTACCCTTAAGTTTGAATAGTACTCTTCTATCACAAATAACACCCGAAATACTCCTCCATTTCATCCACCCTGCTTGAATCCTATGCTTTACATCTTCTTCTATTTCTCCATTATATTGTATAATGGATCCAAGATACTTAAATCGTGTGACTTATGGTAGGATATGTTCTCCAATTTTTACTTTTATGCTAGAAGTGGTGTGCCTCTTACTAAACTTACACTCCATATGCTCCGTTTTACTTCTACTTAAATGAAATCCATGAGCTTCCAAAGTTAGTCTCCACCTCTCCAACTTCTCATTCATTTCCTCTCTCGATTCTCCAACTAGGATAATATCATCTGCAAAAAGCATGCACTGTGGCACCAGCTCTTGGATATGTTTAGTAAGCACATCGAAAACTAAAATAAAAGGATAAGGGCTCAGAGTTGACCCTTGATGTAGACCAATAGTTATCGGGAAATCTTTGGTAAGTCCACCTTTTGTTACTACGCTAGTTGTGACCTTATCATACATGTATTGGATTGCTCGAATATAAGCTATACGAACTCCTTTTTTCTCCAAAGCCTTCCATAGAACTTCTCTTGGCACTCTATCATATGCTTTTTCTAAATCAATAAACACCATGTGTAAATTCCTTTGATTCTCCCTATATCTCTCCATTAATCTTCGCAACAAGTATATTGCATCTATAGTTGACCTTCCTGGCATGAAACCAAATTGATTCTTTGTAACTTGACTCTCTTTCCTTAACCTTCGCTCAATTACTCTTTCCCATAATTTCATAGTGTGGCTCATGAGTTTAATTCCTCTATAATTTGCATAATTTTGAATGTCCCCTTTACTCTTATAAATAGAGATTAAAGTACTTTTCTTCCACTTATCTGGCATCCTCTTAGATCTCATAATTTCATTAAATAACTTTATGAGCTAACTTATACCTTTCATTCCCAAACCCTTCCATACTTTAATGGGTATATTATCTGGTCCAACTGCTCTGCCATTCTCCATTCGCTTTAATGCTTCTTTTACCTCTACCTCACAAATCCTACAGTAAAAAGTATAATTTCTATCCTCTTCTCAAGTGTCTAGCCTATCCGATTGCAATAAAATCTCGTGCCCTTCATTAAAAAGCCTATGAAAATAACCCTTCCATCGTTCTCTGATATCTCGCTCCGTGACTAACACTTTCCCGTCTTCATCCTTAATGCATTTCACTTGATCCATGTCTCTTGTCTTTCTTTTCCTACTTTTAGCTAATTTTTAAATACTTTTTTCTTCAACTTTAGTACCTAAAGATTGGTATAACCCATCAAATGCCCTTGCTCTCGCTTCGCTCACTGCCTTCTTAGTAGCTTTCTTAGCTACCTTATATTTTTCCCAATTTTCATTACTCTTACATAATGACCACACTTTATAACACTCTCTTTTAACTTTAACCTTATCTTGTACACTTGTATCCCTTCACCAAGATTCTTTATCTCTAGGTCCAAAACCTTTTGATTTATCTAATATTTCCTTTGCCACCTTCCTAATTTCTTTAGCCATTTCATTCCACATATCGATAGCACTTCCTTGTATTTCCCAAGGTCCTTCCTCCACAATCTGTCTCTGTAAATTCTTTTCTCTATCCCCCTTTAGTTGCCACCACTTAGTTCTTACTACTCTATTTTCACCTTTGCTTTGTACTCTCATCCTAACTCTTACATCCATAACCAAAATTCTATGTTGAGTAGTTAAACTCTCTCCCAATATAACTTTGCAATCCATGCAAAATTTTTTATCTGATTTCTTTATAAGAAAGAAATCAATTTGAGAACATACCCTTCAACTTTTATACGTGATAAGATGTTCTTTACGCTTTTTAAAATAAGTGTTAGCTAATATAAAATTGAACGCTAATGAAAAGTCTAGAATAGTTTTACCCTCTGCATTTATTTCTCCTATACCATGTCCTCCATGAACACCCTTGTAACCTGAAGATACACTTATCACATGACCATTTAGATCTCCTCCTAAAAGAATCTTTTCTCCTAATGGTATTCCTTGAACTAAACATTCTAAATCTTCCCAGAACTTTATCTTATGATATTCTTCTAACCCTACTTGTGGTGCATTAGTACTAATAATATTAAAGATTTCCTTTTCTACTACAAACTTTAATGCAATGATTCTATCTCCTAACCTTTTGACATCCACTATAGTATTTTTTCAAAATTTATCTACAATTATACCCACCCCATTTCTAGATTTAGATTTACCAGTATACCAAAATTTAAAACCTGAAGTATCTAATTCTTTCGCTTTTTCTCCTACCCATTTAGTTTCTTGTAAGCACATAAAATTAATCCTTCTCTTAATCATAATATCTACTATTTCTATAAACTTACCCGTAAGTGTACCTATATTCCAAGTTCCAAAACGAATCCTACTCTTATGAACTAGCTTCTTTAGCCACATTCGTTCACGAAAATGTGGGAGCCCTTGCTTATTTTTCACTACATCCAGGCGACGATGCAGCGGCTCTTGCTCACTTATCACTGTACTCGAGCTATACAGCGCGTTACTTACGAGCAACAACCTAGCCTTATGTCTAATATATCGATTGTCCATGTCATAGAGATTCGACAAAGTTTTACGTTGGCTGTCGACTGCCTAACACAACCCTCCTATTTTTTCGAGCTTGGGACCGGCTATGACAAATAAAAGTTTGTCATAGGCAAAGTTTTAACCATTAAAAGTTAGATGTACATAATTTTCTACAAAAAATCCAATGAAGTTTCCCCTTATAAAATTGACCGTCTAAACCAACCAAATGGTCACATAACAACCTAAACATATAGACATAGGAAAATACAAATAGTAACAGTTTCATATACCACAACCTGGACATAACACATCAACTAAAACTAAATAACT
This sequence comes from Erythrophleum fordii, assembly GCA_032878935.1. Lineage (NCBI taxonomy): Eukaryota > Viridiplantae > Streptophyta > Magnoliopsida > Fabales > Fabaceae > Erythrophleum > Erythrophleum fordii. The sequence continues at coordinate 92,562 of JAVQMF010000029.1, forward strand.
CAAGCTGGAGCTATACATCACTATTTATAATATACTAGTATACATAATATATCATGATGGAGTTAAGCATAAACTATGTACATTCTTTGTACATTACAACAAAATTTAAATACAAAACATTTAAATAATTCTGCAAGTCCAACATCATTCTTTCTTTTTTCCTTTGTTGGCATTAGGACTTCCACTTAGAACTGGTTAGTGGGAAAATAGATATGGGGGTGAAATTTGGGAGAATATTAGTAGCTATACTCAAATTACCTAAAATGAACATGAGATAGTCAAGTAAGAGCAATGCAAGTATGCAAGGTCATATGAAACTAGCATAAATGCCGTAAATGTTTATAACATACTTAATTATAGCCATGAATATAAGCTTAGCTTAGGCTTTTCTCTTGGGTTTAGGAGAACTACTGCATTTGTTCCCATTGCCACTCTTTATCTCTGAGCCTTAGCTCATTAAACATAACATGCAAACATGACATATGACTAGTATAGAGTGCAATAAAGCATATACTATAATAAAACAACCAATACAATATAATGCAGATCAAGGTCAAACAAACAGCATACAACTAAATAGGAAAAGAGTAAGCTACCTTGGATAGGTGATAGAACCTAAATAAATCTCAACTCTCTTGCATTGTTTCTAGCTCCATCTCTTTTTCGTTTTTAGCTCTACACTTACAATAGGATGGAGCCTCACTAGCTTGTCTTAAAAAGATCATATAAACATATCATCAACATCTAATATTCATAACTACTTTTTTTAAGTATCTATAACTTTTATCTATACTTTAGGCCACTTAACTACACTTAAAACCCCCTTTTTACACACTTTCGAAAATGCATGCTTATTGGGTGGCAATTTAACTATCTAAAGTGCTCAAATATTACCATATTCAAGGGCCTAAATATATGAAATTCCTTTTAGATTTTAGTTCCTCATGATTGTTTCAACACTTAGGCTTTAGATTAGGGATTTTACTTGTAACACCATATTCATTTCCCTCATCTCATACGATTTTAGCTTACATTTCCTTGATCTAGCACATTTACTCAAGAAAAAGTAATAAAATAATAGATTATTTTTGCGTTATGTCATGGATAAACTTTTCATTTCATGTTTCATAGACCATATGAACTCATTCATCTCATTCTCATGTTTAAATACACAAATACAACTCAAAACCATTTCAAAAAGTGGCCAAGAACTCAAGCTCATAGAACATTTACACACATTTTACAAGTGCAGCCTCGGGTTAGTGTATTAGTTTTCTGTCATCAATTTTAAAAATTTATAACTAATTCTAGAAAAATCAAAATAAATCACACAATACTATTCTGGAAAGCTACAGATGTCTACTTTATGCTAAAAATAAATCTAGACCAAAATAAGGATGTCTAGCCACTGGAAATTGATAGAATAGTAAACAAGGTCGCCTAGCACTACTAGTACTATCATAGAACTTTAAAAATTCATATCTCCCTGCTCAAACATCTAATTGGGGTAATCTTGGTAGCCATAAAAATTTTATCATATCTATTTATGCCTATAAAATTTCATGAGCATTGGACACCATTTGTCCCTCAAATGACATAGCACAAGAAATTAACCATATGAGTAGTGTTTATACTAGAATAGCAGAAAAATAACAACTTTGAAAAATCATAATTAATTCCACAGAGTTTCAAATAATCTAATATTTAGCTTCTTAAGAAGCTCTGGATGAGATCTATATGCATGCCAAATTTCATAGGAAAATCCGTTCATTTGGTTAGAATGTACTATAGGGTTGCAAAATGGTACTTTTTGTGTCTTATAAGGGTCTCAAATGGTCTAAATCCACTTCTAAGACATCCATAGCCACTTAAGCATGTGTGAAAACACCAAATGGTCTACTAAACATGTCTCAAAGGTGCACAAACCCAGATTTCATATACTCACGCTCTTACCCCAAAGTATTCACAAGAACACAGAAGCTATATCTTGCCATTCAATGCACAAAAATTGCTATATCAAACATATGACATCAAATCTCATTCATACACAATATATTCATATATTTACACATGTTTATGAGGTCATACATCATATACAATGAGGGATTACATCACATGCCATTCATATGGCTACAAAATAGACGTTTTCACACACTTTGTTGTCAAATTCTCTTCTTCAAGCTTGGTGGCTCTCATTTCTTGGCTCACTTGGTCCACCTAGTCATGTTAGACAATGGGGAGGAAGGGATGAGATTCTAGAAATCCCAATAACTCTTCTCCCTTTCAACCATACATAAAGAATACAAATCGATGTCTAAAAATGCATACATGAATATCATGGAACATATAATCATTTATGGAACATTTCTAGCATTCAAGGAATCATATAAGACATGCATAGGCTTGTCAAGTAAGTGGTTTAGCCTCACCCATTCTCTTTAAAGATTCTGGACTTGTCTCACCCATTTTCTTAAAGGGTTCTTGACTAAGCCTCACTCTTTATGAACTTTTGACTTTGTTTCACCCATGCTTGAGGGTTCTTGGCTCATCCTCACCATTGCTAGGGAACTTTTGGCTTCACCATACTCAAACAAACTAAAGCAACTTCACAAAGCATCATTTAAATGCATAACAATAACATCATGGTACTATGGCATTTAGATACATGCTAAAATAGCTTTCATGGCTCAAAACATGTATACACACATTCAAAGAGAAGATAAACATCTACTCATGCATAAGAGAAAGAAGAAAGAGCTATCTTTGTTACAAATACGCACTTTTCCCTTCAAGAATGCTTCCTCTCCCTCGACCACACACATAAAAGAAGGTGGTACTTAGTTCCTTTGGCCTAAACACATAATATGGAAGCCAATTACACTCTTGGAATAAATTCTAAAGCTATATATTCATTTCAAAAGTTAGATGGTTCACATAGCTCTTTTATGGTTCTATAATGCACTTAATAAAGCAATCTTAAGAAAATATAATCTTGGCTCCATTCTTTTCATCCATCTATGTTTCTTGACTCCTTTTAAGTCTCCTGGAGTCATCACATAATTAATTTAAGGAGCCTAATTAGGTGTTGCTTCTTTAAGCCATAATATAGAACCTATGATACTATCTCACTATCCATGACTTCTAAAAATTTTCCAAGGCTTCTTCTCATCCTCTCATATCATAGATGACTCAAAATTAAGCTTAGAATGAATTAAAACTACTCCTTGGTGCTTCATCTAGCCTAGGCCATGGCTATGCACATAAAGGAAAAGCAAGGAGTTTGTCTTATTTTTTTGATGGGAGATGCATATGAGAAGCTTCTCAGGGATCTCTAGAGCTCATATAAACATTCATTTTAGCTTAGGAACTCTTGTATCAAAACAAAATTTTAAGGAAACACTTGAAACCCTAACTTTGCTATCTTGAAGTCTAATGGTTATTTAATTATTTCCTTTGCATATTCTTGTTCTTCTTTCTCATTTTCCTAAGATTCACTCTTGGTTTGGATAGAAATTTAACTCTTTAGGGCTGGTCTTATATGGGTCAAAAATCACAAGAGAAGAGACAGGAAGAATCATGCATAAAGTGGCAAAATACTTTGGTTTCTTGGCTTTCTTTTGCTTGTTCTTCTCTTTGGTTGGCTTCTCCTCTCTAAACTCAAAAATTCCCTCCTTGTTCTAACCTTAAAATAGACCCAAAAGCTTCAATAAAACCATAGGAAAGATGGGAAGATGTAAGAGGAGTTTACTAAAGTGAAACCAAGAAAATCCATGAAAAATTATGCCTTTTTCTTGCTTTTTCTCCTCTCTTTCTCTCCTCCCTTGTGTGCCTCACTCCCTTGCTTCTTTCTTTGGTTTAGGGCAAAAATAAAATGAGCTAAGTGAAGGGAAGAGTGGGGCGTGGGGTATATATAGGTAGGTTTAAGAAGTTGTTTCCAAAAATTCCAATTATATCCCTTAATCTTGGCATTTTTGTTTCTTATTCATTTTAGCTCCTTTTTAAGAATCATCTTCTCCATCATAAAATTAGGTCCTCAATCTTATAAAATGCTTTTGGAATCACTCAAATTTGAGCTAAAACCTCCCCGAATGAAATAGTCAAAGTTTAGATCTACTGACATTAAAAAACGTACACCAGAGGGGTTTTAACTATCTTGGGGCTTTCTATGATTTGCAGGGCTTCTGAGAACCCCAGAGAATTCAAAATTTTCATTTAAAAAGCCCTCATGTAAGAATTTTAAAATTTGCTCAAAATTACGAAAATGCCATTATGTTACGTAGCTTTTCCGTTAATTTCTATCTGATTATTCTGGCTTTATTTTTAGGGCACCTCTAACTTTGGATCATCATTATTTGAGGCCTAGATTATTACTTTACTTTTATTGGACCTCAAATCATTCTATTTGGGGGACTTCCTTTTGTACCCGGTAAATTACACACGTTTACGGAGAAATCGGGCATTATGTTTGTCACATTTACGGAGGTACCAGATGTTACATTACTAAACTTAAATCCTAGACTTACTTATGCTTCTAGAATTTACAATTCAAGCCACAAATTCCACATTTACTATTTATTTGGTATTTTCACTTTTCTACATAATGGAATTCATTATGGAACCTTAAGCCTCAAGGGATAACTTCAAAAATCCAACTTCTAAGATTCAAAATCTTGCTATGTATGATCTATATAGCCATATTAAGATTGATTAGAAGCATCACAAGCATGTTCACACAAACTTAATATCAATTAGTTCCATTTTATTCTTTCTTGACTTCTGAATTTTCGACTTTCAAATCTAGCTTCTAAATTCAATCTAATGCTTCCATTATTGTTCTTATATCATTTTAAGACTATCCATAGCCCAAGAATCCATTGGACAACTTCCTAACCCCTTGAACTTATCCTTGGCCTAATTAGGTTCCATATTTACCCTAACTTAGGAATTTTAGGTTTTCAATCAATTCTAGACCTAGATCCTTGCTCCTTGCATCATAAAACATCTAAATATACTAATTAGGAATGGAAAATAACATGGTTAGCCATTGAAGTAGCCTAGGCCAAACCATTACATAACATAGTGTAAAATTACTTCTTTTCATGATTCAAGGAAAACTAATGTTAGATATGGAACCCTTGCATGCTAAAACCCTTAATTCCATGAAGAACACATGAAGAAAAACTCTTCTCCTCACTTTCTCTCTCTAGGCCAAAGCTATCATGGTATAGAAACATAAGGATTTGCAATTGTTTCAAAGGACATCTTATCTCGCTACAAAGTACTCTCTGTATAGATTAGTTTTCACTTATTGTTTTCTTAAAAAGAGCTCCTTTTTAGCTTGGGTTAGATTTGAATCTTCAAATTTTCAAGAAAACCATTAGAGAGCTCTTAGAGAGAGAAACTACTTTCCTAACTGGCACAAGGTGAAACAAGGCTATTTACTTACCTAAATGAAGGCTTATTCTCTCTCTCTCTCTCTCCTCCCTTATGTGTGACGCCATGGAAGAACTCAAAATCTAAGATTGGAAGGTTGGAGAAAATGGTGAGGTGTATCTTACTTAAGAAGCCTCATTTTATAATTTTTCTAAATTACTATTTTGCCTTTACTCGTACATATGCTCCATTTGAATTTGTTTTTCAGGCTTTTTAGAATCTTACTACTTCTTATAAATTTTTGGGTGCTCTTTCACATAGAAAAATTATTTTTGGAGTTTAGTGAAAAATAGCTTTACCTAAAGTCTCGATATTATCTGACACTTTTAGCTCACCAGAAGGATCTTAACTAATTATGACTGCTCTTATGATTTTCAAGACCTCTGAAAATCCTAGTGAGCTTAATTTTGGGCTTTAAAACTCTTTTCCTTGAGTTTCATAAAATTTACTCAAAATCACAATTTTGCCACTAGTATGCCCTTTTTCTTCATTTTTCTGTTTTTGCTTCATTTTCTTTTCACATATGATTTCCTATCCCTATTTCTTGGCATGCTGATAAATATTTTACCCTTATTTAGTCTTAATTTAATTTACTTTAAACTCATCTTTTATTAATATATTGATCCCAGTTCAATTAAAAAGCCAGTTGTTACAAATCGAGGTGAGGTTTTTAGGTCTTATTATATTACAAGTGATGGTTGCGATTGATCTCCGTAAAGTTAAAGTTATGTTACAATGGGATAAGCCTAAAATTATCACTAAGGTTATGAGTTTTCTAGGTTTGGTAAGATATTATAGAAGTTTTATATGAGGCTTTTGTCAAAGTTATGTTACAATGGGGTTCCATTATGGTCGTTTTTTGTTCCATATGGGGTACCAAAGTGACCAAATGGTTTTCCTTTGGTTTTGGCACCTTTTAAGTAAGTCTAAAAGTAAACTTAAGACTTGTGTGAGCTATCCAAATAGTTCCAAACCTCATACCCCTCATTTTGGCCTCTTCATCCATACATATACACATTACATCAAACTTTCCAAAATGCATACCTTGGCATTATATACCCAAATTCTATTCTAGGATTCATACATCATATCCATACATTTATGCATCACATAATATCATAATTACACATGCCTAAGAAATCATAGACCATATACATCATTGGATTATAATATTGGACATAAATATGGCCTTAAAGTGACAAAACTCCAATACTTTGTTGTCAAACTCTTTCCTTCAAGGTGGTTGGCTTCCATTACTATGTCCCCTTGGTCCACCTAGCATGTGAGATCATTGGAGATGAGGGAATGAGATTCAAAGAATCCCAATAGGTCATCTCCCATTCAATCATACATAATATATGCAAAGCAAGTCTTGAAAATGCATGCATGGATATCATGAAAGTCATGAACATTCAAGAAGCAAGCTTGGCATGTGAACAAGTCATACAAGACATTCAAGAGCTTACCAAGTATTTGGATTGGCCTCACACTTTTTCTCATGGATTTTGGACTTGCTTCACCCATTCTTTAAGAGATTCTTGGACTCAACCATACTCTTAAGAACCCACTTTACTTTTGGAAGAATCTTTGCTTTGTCTCCACCAATTTCAAGGGTTCTTGGCTTATCCTCACCATGGTTAAGAGTTATTGGCCTTGCCATATTCAAGCAAACTCAAACAAACATCATACATTCATTTGAAAACATAATATGTTATCATGAAATCATGGCATATAAAGTCATGCTAGCATAATTTTTTATGGCTTAAAAATACACATACACATATTTTAAGACAAGTTAAATACACATCCATGTATGAAAGAAGATAGAGAGAGCTACCTTGCACACAATCACAGTTTTTCTCTTGAAATTCCCTCCTTTACTTTGGCCACACACCCACAAACTTGTAGAGATGGTTTCTCTTGGCCTAGATACAATTTAGGGAAGCCAATTAGGTTCATGAAAAAAATTCTAAGGCCATACAATTTGCTTAGACACTAGGTTACTCTATAGACCTCATTATGGTCTATAAATGCACCTAATGAAGTAACACCCCTCAAATAACTTCTCGGCTCCATTATTTTCTTTCAAATATGATTCTTGACTTCTTTTAAGCCTTTTGGAGTCATCACGCAATTTAAATAAAGAGCCTAATAATATGTTGCTTCTTTAGGCCATAATATGGAACCTAAAGCACCAAATCACTTTCTATGAGTTCTAAATTTTTTCCAAGGCCTCCCTTCATTTTTATTCATCATATATGACTCAAGAATGGCCTTAGAAAAATTTAAAACTCTCCTTAACTCTGAAATCTCACTTTGGCCGAGACTATGGAGCTTAATGGCTTCCTTGGAATTTGCTTAGTTTTCTTGAAGGAGGAAGCATGTGGGGAGCACCTTAGGGATTTTAGGAGCTCATTTAAACTCTTAATTAGACCTAGAAATCATCATATAAAATCAGATTTGGGAAGGTGCACACAAAACTCTAGAATTTACATATTGAAATCTAATGGTTTTTTGATAATTCCTTTTGCATATTCTTAATTTCCACACCCTTTTTCCTTAGATTCATGATTGGTTCTACCTAAAAATCATCTCCTCCTATGATTCCTAGGGTGTGTCGAAATGGAGAAGGAGGGAGGATGAAGAGATCAACCATAGGAAGAGAAATTACCTAGTTTCCTTGCTTATTCTTGTTTAAATCTTACTTTTTCCAAGCTCTTCTCTTCAAATCCGAAAATTTTCTTGAATTTCTCCCTTGAATCAAATTTATAAACTCCATTTTAGTCAAAGGAAACAAAAAAGAAGGTAGGAGAGAAGGTGTGGATGAAGAAAAGCATGAAAAACTACCATGGAAACATACCATAAGCTTGGATTTTCTCTCCCTTTTCTTCTTCCCTTGGTGCACCACTCTCTTAGGGTTCTTCTTCTAATTTAGGGTAGAATAATCTGAAGCTGAATGAGGGAAAGTGTGAGGCGCCACCTATTTATAAGGAAGGAAGAAGCACTTTTTCATAAATTTCCATTTTACCCTTCGTTCTTGGCATTTTCGTTTCTCCTTCGTTTTAGCTCCTTTTTTAGAACTGTTTTTTCCATTATGAAATTTAGATTTCCAATTTAGTAAAATACCTTTAGAATCACTCAAATCGGAGCTAAAACATTCTCGAATGAATCCATCAAAGTTTAGGTACACCGACATTGGAAAACATCCACTTGAGGGGTTTTAGTTGTCTCGAGGCTTTCCATAATTTTCAAGGCCTCTGAGAACCTCGAAGAACTCAAAACTTTCATTTAAAAAGATCTCCTGTGTATATTCTAAAATTTTCTCAAAATTACGAAAATACCATTACGTTTCCTAAGCTTTTCATCAGAAATTGTTTCTTCATTCTAACTCCATTTTTCTTTCTATCTGAGCCTGGGATTCTCATTTTTAAGAGTCTAAAATATTTTCCAAATTTTTTGGGACCTTAACTACATCATTTTGGGGGACTTCCTTTTGTATTTGGAGAATTTTGTTCGTTGACAGAGAAACCATACGTTATGTTTCTCACGTTTTCTCTTGTTTTAAGAGAACTGGATGTTACAGCTACTACCTAGGACTAAAAGGTATTAGCCTCTTTTTGTAATTAAACTATTTGAAAGCTTATTTCCCTAAGCTTGGCTTTTAGGAAATCAAATCTATCCATTACCTTAACATAACAAAAAAGAAAAGAAATCATAAGCTAATTTGTTACATTCTACCAATGATTCCATGAGATAACTAAAGTTATAGTTCAACAATGTCTTTGTAAAAGGAATGTTGGGATAAATGGGCAGATAAGAAAGGGAGCACCTTAGTAGCCCTAAAGAAGGCATTGCTCCATCCAAGAGGTAGAGATTAGAAGTTACTTAGCTTAAACAATTTAGAAACTATCTTTTCTAATTAACAAAGACTATGGGAAAAAGGTACAAAGTCTCCCATTAACCTCTCAAAATTAAAAATCAATTTAGATATCATAGTGGTTTTACTAGAAAGGAATAATGGAACTAGCAAAACGTGCCTACAAAAATGGTAATAACAAGAGTGTTTGTTATTGCCCATTTAAATGAAGTCTTCAAAAAGAAAAGAAGGGACTTATCAAAAATCATATCAAATAGGAAACTATTAAGTTAGAAAGAATCTAGAGATAAACCTTAGAATTCTATATGCAAGAATTCTCTTAAAACAAGTGAGACATAGGTATACATCATTGTCATCAAAAGAAATAACAACTAATTCTTGAAGAGAAAGAGCTAACAGAGTATAAACCAAAAGACATTTCCTAAGCATGGGTGGGGAGCCAACCTCCGAGAATAATCTGACAACCACATCCAAGGCATCCTCTAAGAAAGACAAACAATGTCCGTGACCTTATGCTCTAAGGATGGGAAATAGTGATTTGCCTTATCAATCAACCTCTACTAAGAGAGGAAGGTTGTTACAACGTGAACAAAACCAAACTACCTCACGTAGCAGTTGTGATAGTATAGCTACAAACAAGGCTAGTTGTTACATGAAGAAAATGAGGTTCTAATTAACATAACCCTAGAGTAGAGGTAACTCAACCAAGCCTTGCACACTAGTTTATGATGATTGGATAATAGGTCCCGATGGTCAAATGTGAACCATCTTGGTCCATATAATCATTAAGAAAAGGAGGCAAATTCATATGGCTAGAGAACCTAAAGGTGATAGATAAAGAAAATAACCCTAGCTAACACTATATTGGGCAAGATTTATTGGTATAAGTTATTATAGCAATGTACATAATAGGAAATGCAGTCATTCTATAGCCAATTGAATCCAAAATATGAAAAAAAAAGGCCTAAAACCACATGTAAAAACCAAAATGGACTAAGGATTGCATCCAAAGAAGAATTGTTGTTCAATCTACTCTAGAAAATGTGTAAACCTCGATATTAAAACTAATAAAAAAATGCCCATATTCATAGCCTTGTCTTTTACGAGTACAACTACTAATGGTTGAGATTCCATCACCACTTAGACAAAATCAAATACAAAGAAAGAAACAACAGAGCAAAAATATAAAGAAAGCTATGTGCTCCTCTAGGTAGGGAGTTGACCTATCAAATCAAGCATAAGCATTCAAGACAAATGAGTAAGGAGCCATTTTATAATGGAAATCAATGACCACATCATTTATAGAAGGAAACAAAGTAAGTTACCAATCGATCAATAAGAAGCTCATTAACGTTGCCACGTCTAATGTAATATTTGATTCTTCTGAAACTGATCTAGAACCAATAAGATAATGAGAGAAGACCCTAAAACAAGAGAAATTAAGCATAAGTAAAGGTCAAATAATAATCAAAGCATTCAGATATGAGGTTACGAAGCTTTGAATAACCTGAAACCAGAGCCTAAATGCCTAAACAGAGGAACCAATGAATTAGTGGCAAAATCATAATTTCATGCATAATTTTAAAAACTTAAAGGAAAGGGTTTTAAATGCCAAAGATAAGCTCACTAGGGTTTTCATAAGCACTGGAAACTATAGGAATTATTAGAATAGTTAAAACCCTTCTAATGTATGATTTAGGACGTCAGTTGACAGTAACTTTGACTGAGCTATTCGAGATTATTTTAACTCTTAAAAATTTCAAAGTAAATGCTTTTAATAAAGTAGAGAGCCTAATGAAAAAGATGGTTCTCAAAAAAGATTTAAAATGAGTTTAAGCAGGGCAGTTAAAGCATACTGGTAAAAGTGTAACTATAAGAAAAAGTTATAAAAATCTCTTCTACCTTTAAATAGATGGCATGCCACCTTCTTCCTCATGTTTCACTGACCTAAAACATCTTTAAACAGGTCTAGAATGGTGTCTAAAGGGGGAGGAGAGTGAGAGAAGAAAAAGGAAAAATAGGTATAAAAACTTGCATAATTTCATACTTTACTAGTTGGTAACCTTGCTCTACTCTTTATGCTCTTTCTAATAATGGTTTTGGCTTCTTGAAAGGATAAAATTTGTAGTTAACCTCACGATAAAAGAAGGAGATTTGAGGAAGCCAATTGTACCATAAGAAACTACAAGAAGAGAGCTTCCAAATGATGTATGTATTAAGCTAAGAAACTTGCTCTTCTTTTGGTTCTAAGACCCTCTCCTATTTGACCTAAAGAAAGAGGGAAGGAAACAAGTATTTATTTGATGAACACTTGAGAGCAACAAGGGTTTTGAAGGGTGTAGATTAAGCTTATGCAATTAAAATGCCATGAAAAGCTATAGAATGTAAGATAGACTACCTAAGGTTTGCATTGCACCATGAGAATTTTAAAACCCTGAGAAGATGTTTCAAGCCATATAAGATCATATTTAAACTAGTAAGGAATCAAGGAACCTCCATATGTGCCAATTTTCTAAGAGAAGTAACAAAAAACTCTATTAGCCTTTTATGAAGCATAAGCTCAGCTAAGGCACACCTAGACTAGCTAAGAGTTTTCTTTGATTCTAAGGTTATAAATGGTCTAGATATGAGTTATAAACACTAATGGAACCATTTGATTGAATTCAAAAGCCTTATTTTGACAGATAAATTTTTAAGACACCTAAAGAGCCCAAAGAAGCAAATTAACCCTAGGCTTGTGTAATTATATAAATGAGAGTCCAAATGAGTTCCATTAGAATTATATGACTCATATCAAATAAGATTGTGGAGCCTAGAAAGTGAAATCTAAGAATGGCCTCTTAAGGAACCTAAATGGCTTAAAGTTGCATATTAGATTATAAGGAAGTTAAGTATTAATAAGACTTGAAATGGATCCTCATGAGTTATTTAGCATTGCACATTGCTATAGGTAAGCTGAACAAATGCAAACTCACTTGATAGAGGTGTGAACTAAAAGGGAGGAGGTGAAGGACTGAAGAAAAGAAAAGGTTTATGGGAGTTAGTGGTAACTTGAGGCTTCTAGCTACACAATGTAATTTTATCTCCCTATCTTACATGCATTTTAATGCTTGAATGAGTTGATATACGTATACGTGTTGTTGTATGATGTATTCTTGAGCTATACTTGAACATACTTTCCATTATGAGCTTTATGCTTGAGTTTGATATGTTTTTAGCTCTTAACTCCCTATAACATGGAATTGAGTCTAGTAGCTCTTTCTTAGAACCGAGTTGAGATTAGTTAAGCCTAACCAATATATTTAAATGCCATGGCTTGATAAGAAATGAGTTTTTATGCTAAAAGTATGTTTGAGATACATAATGCATATGAATCACATGTTTGTACCACATGCATTGCATTTTCTCATGATATTTATGTATGCATGTATGCATAGATATGGTTGAGATTAACTACTAAGATTATCCCTAGAATCTCATCCATGTCCTTCACATTAACCATTTCAGGATCTTCAAGTATAAAAAAGAAAAATGAGAAGCAATAGAGGTTAATAGTCAAGTCTTAGAAGCCTTGTATATAACTATGAATTTAAGAATGCATATGGTATATTAATGATGAAATATGTTGTATATGATAAGCAAATGTAATGTTGGTATGTGTATGAGCATAAGACCATAATTATATGGCATTTTGATGCATGAATGAGCCTTTGGTGCATAGTTTTCTATATGTAATGCATTATGGTTTCTATGCATAAATGAATATGTGATGATCAAATTTTGATGCAAGCCAAATTACATGTAATGGATTGAATGGAAATGATGTATAAATGGATTAAAATTTACTCAAAGGAAGATATTGCATATTGGAGGCCAATTGGACTAATTTAGAACCAAGTTCCGGTCCCAATGAGCCATAAATTGAACCTCTACCCTTGAAAGCCTAAATGACATAGTTTGGGGCTAAAATTTACCATGCAATTACATAATTTATAGAGCTTTCTAACAAGCCTAAAATAGAAAATTTTAGAACTATATATAATATTTTATGAATTTTTAAAAATGGCCAAATTATGTAAAAATGACTAATACTATTCACTATAATGTAGCTATTATTCATGCACGTTTTGAGGAGACAAATGAATTCATTTTTGCTTGAAATGTTTACAACATATAGTTCACATTCATAGGCTTTCTGTAGACACCTAATTTGCATAAATTGGAATTATATAGGCCAAGTTATGAATTTTTGAAATTCGATGCATAATATGGTAAAATGGGGCATTTTGGGTTATATGACTCTTTATGGCAAATGAAGTGCCACTTATGATTAAGTGAGTTCAAACAAACTTGTCTAGAATAATTATGAGGGAAGAAGAAGAAGAATTCAAAATTTGACCCTCTATAACTCCAAATAGTATGTAAATGAACTAAAATCCGCTACTAAAAGTATAGTAACAGTTAAGAAATTGTTGCTATTGAAAATAAATGGATAAATAAATCCATAAAAAGTTAGTTGTGACATCTAACAAAGTGGGGTTGCCATACTAAGAGGAAAAAGGGAAGTGTTGTTAATCAAGGACCAAAACAAAATGGGTACAAGAAGATTATTGATGTGCCTCAATGTCTAACATCAACAATCAGAGTACATTAAAAATCCCTACTTCCCTCCATACCTTACCAAAATGAGGTTCAAGATTAGCAAACCATGATTCAATAGCTTATAAGGAAAAAGACTAGGTTTAGGAGAAAAAAAAAAATATGTCGATAATGGAGGGCATGTCTAGAACAAAGAAGTGTAATCTTAGGGAATTGGAAAAGATTGTAACTGCCCAAGAAAACACTTCAATGTCTGAAAAGAAAGGCCCTAAAGCATAAGCCTTGGGTAACAAATCAACTTTTAAGAAAATGTTGCCCTTCATTCTCAAACAAGTAAACCCTAAACTGCATTAAAAGATTAAGGCTTACTCAAAAGAAAAAGTCGAAGGAGAATAGCTTTAATCAAGTAAGTAGAATCAAGAAAGGATGGAATGATAGAAAAAATCAGAATAGCTATGTTCCTAATCTAATAGTTAAACTAAATTTGTAGAACTAATAAGAAAGTAATGGATAATCAAAACTCTAAAAATATATCGTGCCTCTTGATATTCTAAGTAATGGCTTATCCATACCAGGAGGCATAAGGGGGGCAACGTGCTAGCACTAAAAATCATAAGGCTACTACTAATGACTAGTGGTTAAGATAGTCAAGTGAGATTAAGAGAAATAGCCAATACAAAATGTTAACTGAAGAACTAGGTGCTAGTCGATCTCTCCTTAACCAGTCAAAGAACCACACCTCGTGTAACAAGATGCTGGCAAAATAGAAAAAGCATGAATGCAACAAAATATCAACCTTTAAAGGCAGTTGGGCTTCATGATCTCTATTCCTAGCCACCAAGCAAGTATAATGACATGAACATAAACATGGCTTGTTGAAGATCATGTAAAGGATGTTATAAATATAAATAAGGAGCAAAGGCTAACATGAAGGACACATAGAAACCTTCTAAAAACGTATTGTAGAACCTTTATTTACATGCTTTATGTGTGGCTTTTAATCCAATTCCAATCTAGTTGTGTTCAATTTTTTAAAAGTTCTTCTGTTGTCATCTCCAAAGTATATACAATTTATGCGATTCAATTTAATATTTACTTTTCGTCTACAAGCTATACATTTTCAATCCCAAGACATCATTGATTGCTTTATCCTAAGCTTAACAACATTTAAGACTTAAGAGACCCTTCTAGGAGAATTGTGTCCCAATTTCATAACAAGGTTGTATTGACTTTAGAGCCAATCCCACATTTTTTTTTGAAAAAAAACAACACACACGAACATTTTCTTTTTTATTTGTTTGGATTAAATTTTCTTGATTTCATTTCTTTTGGTTCATAGATTTTAAAGAATGATGGGGATTAGGTTTCATATTAAGGAGACAAGGAGAAGAAGATGGAGAGACAGAGAAAGAAGAAAGAAGGAAGGAGAAGATGGATATTGTTTTGGGTGGGGAAGATGAGTGTTATAGTGAACCCAACGAAGAAGAAGAAATTCTTACCTATACATAATGTACTACATCATTTATATATTATCTAATAAAATGGAGTCAAATCATATAAGCATCCATACATAGCACTTCATTTATGTGATGTATTATAATGGGTAATGGAATGGGGGTCCCATTATATGATAGTGTTGTAATGGGTAATGGAATGTAAGACTCAATTATGTGATTTGGCTATATTTTATTGGACAGTGTATACCATTTGCAACTAAGGATTTTACATGAAAAGGAAAGGTTGAGAGAAGAAAGAAGGCAAGAAGAAGACGAGAGTCTTTTACTAAGATATTGCCACATTTCCATGTTAGTAATCTCCATTAGCCATTTAACAAAAATACTAATAAAAGGGCTAAATGGCTACACTTGCAAGTTCGGCGGACTCAAAGTCAATTATAGTTTAAGAGTAAATTACCCAAATTCCAACGTCAAAAAAGATCTTGTATATTTCAACCTTATTTTTGTGTTCTTATGAATATTTTCTCTTGCAATTTAATGGCCAAAAAAAATAAACGATATATTACACACACACACATATATATATATATATATATATATTATATAAAACTAAGAGTGAACTACTATTTTTGATGTCTAAAAGATACTAGTTTCATTAGTTTAGTTTTTGAAAAATTATTATTAAATTTGTCCAAACTTCTTCAAAATCACATCAATTGAATCTTATATAGACTATTGTTAACTTCATGTTAACATAGTCAACCACTAGATGTTTGCCAACAAAAAAACGACACATCCAAATGTGTTGCTAACCATTCACATTAATCACTAGCCTTTTAAATGAGGAAAGTTGGTTCATCCGAGCAACGTTGATAACATGAGGTTAGCAAAACTCTCATAATCCTAAAATCTCTCTCTCTCTCTCTCTCTCTCTCTCTCTCTCTCTCTCTTCATAATCTCAGATAAGAGGTAAGAAGGGCAATTATTCATCATTAGATTCCAAATTAATTATTAATATTAATGCAAAGATCAACAAATATATGATTATGCATATATAATACTTTTGCACCAATCCTAATTTAAGATATAACCTATGTTTTAAAAATCAAAGAACTAATAGAAATAATGGATTATAATTCACTAATCTAAATATGATCGAATATATATATATATATGTATTAATTTTATATATTAAAAATATATACAAATATATTACTACCATTAATGGATATATCCAATTGGTCTTTAGTAACTATTTCTTTTTCTCAGTCTTTATTTTACTTGGTCTTTATTTTTCTTGATTTCTTAGTTATGAAAAAACCCCCCAAAAAGAGAAAGATTCACAATGTTTGACATATTTAGCCAAATTTTATTTTTGAAGGTTAATCAAACCAATTAAATGACTAGTTCAATAATCCAATCAAAAGATCAAGTCTACTTTTTCATTCTATAGATATAATGGTGATTAATTACCCCTTTCTCCTCTTACCTATGATCTCATATATATCACATAAAAGAATGATTTTAAGTGAGAGACAAAGGAAAATCACCTATAAATCACAAATCAATCATTAATATTAATGCAAAATTTACCATAAATGTATAATAAATATCTTCGATTTTTGCATTGATATTTGTTAATCTTGACCATTAATTGGCAATAAAAATTATTATTTTCTTTCTACTTTCATTTGAAATCACTACTCCCTTGATGCGCTTCTTTTATACCATCATCAATGTGTAAAAAAATTTTTGATTTTCACATTAATGATTTTTTTTTATTAATATCAATCATTCATTTGTGATCTAATTATAATCATTTTCTCTTCTCACCTTTAAATATCTTGATTTTCACATTAATAATTTTTTCATTAATATCATTCATTAAATTGGGATCTAATCATCATAATTTTCTCTTGTAACCTCAACCTAAAATCATTCCTATCACTAGATACGCTATATGCATGTATATCAACGAATAAATACCGTTCTCTAAAAAACAAAAAGGAAGTTTCATGCAATTCTCATTATTCCGATAATTCATTGCTCTAGCAATAGGAACGAGACAACAAATCTCAAGTCAAGTTCCATATTGTTTCCTGGAACCTAAAAGTATCACTCTAGAGATTCTCATTCGCATATGTACATACAAAAAAATCCTACATAACCTGAAGCTCAAAACTGAACCTATTGTCAGGTCTAGCATCCGCACTTTTCATATAGTGATTGATTTTCAAACTACATCACAACCTATAAACTAGTAGATCTATACAAGCATGACAAGGAGCCAGACAGAGAAGGGTTAGTAGCGATACTTCTACAAGATATCAGAAGCATCCTTCCTTGAACTAACGATTATAGGAGAAGCAGAGAGACCATTCTTTTCGTCAGAAACCAGAACATTCTCACCTTTCTTATTTCCTTTCTGTTCTTGGTTAGACTCACTCGCTGATCCAAATATCTGCACTGTTAAGCTTCCCCCTAACATGGGATATTTGAAAGAGACAAAATGCAATCGGATTCAAAAGCTTCAGGTTAGATATCACCGAAAAGGTATTTTATACCTCAAGATATTAAATCAAAAGAAATTGACGTCGCTGAAGAATATTTTTAATAAAAAATCGTTAGAGACAAAAGTAGAGTAATACAAGTATAGAATGTCAACAATACAACTATAGTAGGATAAGAATCCTAAAAAGAAATCACACAGACACAAAATAAGCAAAACAAAAGGAGGCTAGGCTTTTTAGATGCAACAAAGCTGTCTAATATTAGTCAGATTTTCAAAAATTTTAGAATGCTTCTTATTGGTTTATTCAACATGGTTTTCATCACCGGATTGCAGAGACACTAATTCTGCAGATTCAAGACACAACTCTAAATTATAAGGCCTGAAGAAAGCAGTCTCTTCAGCGTTTTAACTCAGGTTGCTATAAATAATCACATAATTCTAGGTCATGTCTCTCCAAAAGTTTTTGCATACTTCTGTAGCTTATTCATATTTAAATTTTCTCAATTGTATACGCTTCAGAACCTGCTGAACATCCACTTGGATGCAAATTTTCAAATTATGTCAAGTTTATCTCTCTCTCTCTCTTTCTCTCTCTCTCTTCTCTTTCAAATTTTCCCTCTTTTGATAGAAGAATTATTAGTGTGGGGAAGATAACAAAAGACAAGCCTAGAAAAAATTAGAATGAGTCAAAACTGTATCAATCTGACTGAAATCAACTTTATGATAGTAAAGCATATAAATGATAAACAAGGGACTGACAGAGAGAAGGACAAAGGTACAGGGTGTAGAAAGAAAGCCAGTATTACTAATATCTCACATGACAATTCCTCGGAAAAGTTTGTCACTTCATAAATTTTGTATTATTGTAGCTTGGACAGGGTGAATTGTATGCGTGGGCACTAAGCACATGCATATATGCTTGAAATGAGCATGCACAGCATGGAACAGTGGTAGAGAATGAGATAGCAAACTTTTAATTGCTGTGTCAACAACTGATATATTTGTAAGTTAGGAACTAGGCTTTATAGCTTGGCATTTAGGATTCTATTTTCTATTTTGAATTGAATTATGAATTCTTGGGCTTGGGTTTTCCTTACATATCCAAGAAGAATCAAACTTCTTTGGTTGTCTGTACAAGCCTTATTGTCTGTCTGAGGAATTTTCGTCTTGCCATTGAAATTTATCAACAAGCATTTTCTTTGTCTTTAATATTTGTTCCTCAATTTCCCATCCTACCTACATCTAATAGTTCCACACTCACAGCATATATACACCAGCTTGGCTGGACTGAATTCTTCACTTTTAAAGTAACATTTATATTCCTGATACATCCCAGGATGTCAAACCTTGACATTCTCTGAAATGTTTCTCAAGCAAGGGGTTCAAAAAAATAGAACAGCAAGTAGTACATAATAACTGCACTATAGAAGTTATTTTACCTAACACAAGGGCAGCACCAATCCATCCTAAGGTACCCCACCTTTCGCCTAAAAGAAACCATGCAAAACCAGCACCCCAAACTGGCTCCAATCCATAGATTATAGCAGTTTCTGTGGCTGATACATCTCTCATTGCAGCCATCTGTAATAAATCACTTAACCTTAAAAACATTGCCAGAAACAAATGAATCAAATAAAGATATGCTTTTTCTAAGGAAATATTAAAAGGGGGATTTCAAAGCTAGATGCTACGTCATTTTTTACACTATCAACTGTTTAAAACCTTAGCAAGGGCTCTAATTGACGAGCAACCAAATGTGATTTTGAAAGACAAACAAAAAAATGCTACATATAAATTACTTTAGATAATTTAATTGCCGTGACTTGGTCATTATATCCATTGTCAAAACACATAATGATCCCCTATAATGCATCAACCTTAACACCTAGGCCAACCCCCAAAAAGAAACATTAGGAGTAAAAGCAACCATATGATCAGAAGTCTTGTCTCAAAAAGTATATCACCTTGACCACACCAAAACCATTAAATATGATGTCATCATTATTCCAGTATCAAGTTTGACATATGTCATCATGAATTGCTACAAAACTAAATAAAAGAACAAACGAAAAAATATATATATTGTCTCTCTCAATCAAGGACAGATATTTTCTAAAATCAAATTAATCAAAACAGTCAAACATTGTGTGCCCACTAAAGCGCATCTTATTCCTTAGAGTGACTAGACTTCTAGTCCAAACAAAATTCAAATGACATGAACTTTGGTTGGAGGCATTGCTCGTGGGTCGCACATCCATGATGTGTTGACCAAGATGCTTCTGTTTTTGGAAGTTTTTATTTGTTATTTATTTCCGTTATTTTCTCTAATTTTGTGATTAATTTATTTCCTTTATTTTTGATGGATCCTGCTGCTTATTTGTTTCCGTTTGATGTGGGATTTGAGTAATAGGGTTGCTACTACCAATCCTGCATATATCTTCCCCATTGCTGCTGTCAATAATATACTTGAGAATTGCATACAGTTTCTGGTTTTCCTCATGGTATCAAAACCTGGTCAGGCATATACCCTAGATATGTAATCTCCTTTGGATCCATGCTAGCCATGAACATAAGCTCCACCTGCTCAGAGTTGACAACAGTGTTGCACCCAAACATCTCTAGTTTTGGGTCTACACCATCCATGGCTGTCAAGAATCCACTCCAGATAATTATCGGCCACCGTCTCAATGGTAGCAACTACTGACAATAGTCTCAGAGTACTCTAATGTTTATTACAGGCAGAGAAGGAGAAGTAACCCACAAGAGCCATCCAACAAACAAGTGAGACAGATCCGAAGTATGAGATGTGGCTAGCCATGTCATGGCTTGTGAACTCCATGACTTTAGAGATTAGCAAGATGTATCTTCTCTCCAAGACAGCGAAAGAGATCTAAGATGTAGTGAATAGAACTTATTCCTCTATGGAGAACACAGCAGCCCTGTTTCAGATTAAAGATCTTCTACACAAGCTAAAACAAGGAGAGATGAATGTTACAAGTACTACAACTCCCTAATGAAGTATTGGTAGCAGATGGACATTTACAAGACCCATCAATGGAATTGCAGTGACAATACAGCATGCTATAAGAGGATTGTTGAAAGGGAGAGAACTTATGAGTTTGTCCTTGGGTTAAACTCCATATTTGAAGAAGTAAGAGGTAGAATTACAGGAACATGACCACTGCCTCCTCTAGAGGAAGTCTTTAATAATCTCAAATGGGAAGAAAGCCAGAAGCAATTGACCCTTGGTGCACAAAGTATTCAATCTGCGCCTGAGTCTTCAGCCCTGCAGGTTAGAGGAAATCCAGCACTTGAAACAAAGGCAGAAAGGAAAATAAGGCCTTGGTGTGACCATCGCCATAAGAGTGGTGACACTAAGGATGCGTGTTGGAAGTTACATAAGAAACCAGTCGGTTGGAAACCAAGGCCAAGGATAGAAAGCTGAGGGTACATGGTTGCTGGTAAGGAGAAGACCAAATCAAAAGACATAACTTTTAGTAGAGAAGAGATGGAGCTGTTATAAGTTGCTTGACAAACATCATCAGCCACCTCAGGAAATGGGTGGAAATTTAGCTCAGTCAAGTAAATTCCCTCTAGCTCTAAACACCCAAGTTCAAAAACACAATATATGGATCGTTGATCTTGGAGCCATGAATCACATGTCTAGTAATGCCTCTCTACTAGATAATTTTGAACCTTGTTTGGATGATTTAACTGTGAAAATAGCTTATGGAAGTTTTACAAAAATTTGTGGGACTGGCAGTGTCACAACTTCAAATAACGTGGTGTTGAGGGATGTTCTATTTGTTCTCAAGTTGACTTATAACCTATTGTCTATTAGCAAACTTGCTAAAGATCAAAGGGGCATCACTAACTTTTATTCTGATGGCTGTTTTTTCTAGGATTTGGAATCGAGGAAGGAGATTGGCAATGCTAAGGAATGTGAGGAGCTATACTGCCTTAAAGAGTCCAAGAAGGAGAAGAATAAAGCTGTTTTTACTTGTACTTCTGCTGATAATAATCTTATAGCATTATAGGTTAGGCCACCCCAATTTTTGCTATATGCAACAAATGTTTCCAAATTTGATTAATAAAAGTTGTCTTCCTTTCCGATGTGAACTCTGTCAATTTTCCAAGCATGTCAAACAACCTTATCCTCTGCACAACTACAAACCTACTCAACCCTTCACTATCATACACAGTGACATTTGGGGTCCATCTAAAATAAAGACTTTGAGAGTTGTGAGGTGATTTGTAACATTTATAGATAATCACGCATGCCTCACCTGGGTATTTCTCAATGAAAGAAAAATCTGACATTGCGCACATATTCAAAACCTTCTATACCTTAATACAGAATCAGTTCAAAACCAACATCAAAATTTTCAAGACCGATATCAATTCCACACTTGAACAATATTCAAACAGTCATGGGATCATACACCGAAGTTCATGTGTCAATACACCCCAGCAAAATGGAATTTTTGAAAGAAAAAACTAACATCTCCTTAAAGTAGCAGAAGCTATAATGTTTATCACTAATGTTCCTCAATTCTTTTGGGGGAAAGCTGTTCTTAGAGCAGCTTATTTAATCTATAGAATGCCATCTAAACCCCTCAACTTCTAGACTCCTTTGAACAGACTTCTTGAAACCCATCCAAACATACCTTTCATAACAACCATTCCTCAAAACTTTTTTGAGTGTACTACATTTGTTCATAGTGACCATGGGGGAAACTTGACCCATGTGCCATCAAATGCATCTTCGTTGGATATTCTCCTACTCAAAAAGGCTACCAATGCTACTCTCCAACCTTAAAAAGATTCTCTGTTGCCATGAATGCAATTTTTTTTTGAAAAAAAAAAAAATCATCCTCTTTATCCCAAAATACCCATTTAGGGAGAGAAATCTAACAATAAGTGGCTATTTTACCATAGTGACAACCAAAAACAGACTTGAGCCTGAAATCAGCGAGAACAGACCTGAAAATGTCGTCAATGAAACCACCCATGAACCTGTTGAAAGTTGCACTACGCCTGTTGAAACCAGTACTGAAGACACAGGAAAAGTTACGCAGAACAATGAACCCAAGGTGGACTACCTTAATACCAATGCACGGGAAAAGGTTCTAGTTTACTCTAGAGAAGGGGGGAAAAAAAAAGGAAGAGAAGGAAGGACACAATTGGAAGTTGAACAACAAACACAGCAGCAAATAGCCGAAGAACTTGCACTCAACATCCTATTAGTAAATTCATCTCTTATGATAAATTATCATCAAGCTTACAGGCGTTTGTGACTAGTGTTTCTCCTGAAAAATTGTATGAGAATTTCCATGATACCATAAAACGAACCAAAATGGAAGGTAGCTATCCCAAAAGAGCTAGACGCCTTGGAAAAGAACAAAACATGGAAAATAACAGATCTTCCCCTAGGCAAAACTACAGTGGGTTGCAAGTGGATGTTTACCATTAAATACAATCCAGATGAGAGCATAAGCAAACATAAGGCCATATTGGTTGCCAAAGAGTCCAAACTCATGGCATTGACTAACTAGAAACCTTTGCACCCGTGGCAAAGTTTAACACCATAAAAATACTGCTTTCTTTTGCAGCAAGTTTGGACAGGCCCTTACATCAGGTAGACATTAAAAATGCCTTCTTTAATAGAGACTAGGAGGAAGAAGTGTATATGGAGATTCTCAAGGCCTTATGACAAGTGATAACCAACTAAGGTGTGTAGACTCTATAAGTCTCTCTATGGATTAAAGCATTCACAAAGAGCTTGATTCAAAAGATTTACAAACATGGTTAAATAATATGGGTATGAATGGTGCAAAATAGATCACAACTTGTTTGTTAAGCATGCATCTAATGGCCAGTTGTCAATTTTGATTGTTTATGTTGATAACATAGTAATCATGGGAGATAATCTTGAATAGATAAGAAACTTAAAGAAGCCCTTGCAACTGAATTTGATGTGAAGGACCTAGGTAATCTTAGGTATTTCCTTAGGATGGAAGCTGCTAGGTCAAATGAGAGAATTACAATGTCTTAGAGAAAATATACCCTAGACTGGTTGAAGAAAATTAGCATGTTAGGGGTTAAAACTAGTTGACATTCCAATAGAGACTACTTACAAACTCAGCTTGAAGCAAGAAGGTACTCCTATAGATACAAGAAGATATTAGAGATTAGTAGATAAACTTATATATCTTCCTTATACTCAACTTGACATCAACTTCTCAGTTAGTGTCGTGAGTCAATTCATGAGTAAGCCTAATGGGGAGCACAAGGAAGCAATATTTTGAATCTTAAGGCACCATAAGATGACACTTGAAGAAGGTCTTTATCTCCTAAAAGGGGACTTCCAGGAGTGTTGAACTCTACAATGATGTAAATTGGGCTGGTTCTGATGGAAGGTTTACAACAGGGTATTGCACATCTGTGTTGGGGTCATTACATGGAATCAGTGGCTAGGAGTAATGCAAAAGTAGAGTATCATGCACTAGCCCTAGGAGTGTGTGAAGAAATGTGGATAAAATGCTTACTATCCAAGTTGAAGGCTAACATTCAGTCTCGTATAAAGGTGTAATGTGATAACATGGCAACAATAGGAATTGCAAAGAATCATATTCACCATATAGGACCAAACATGTGGATATAGATTGTCATTTCGTAAAAGAGAAGATAGATTCTTGTTTGATTGATTTATCCTACATATCTACTAGCTCTCAAGTTGCTGACCTTCTTACTAAACCACTTTCAAGAGTGTAAGTTTGAAGAACTTTGTAATAAGCTGGGTATGCTGTTATAGGAGGCGAGATGAAAAATGAAAAATACATTTCAGAAGCAAATTCAGAAAGTAGAGCAAGAAATTTGAAATCCTATGCTTAATATAGAAACCAAAATGAAGGATACGATCTCAAAGCAACTTGCATAATCAAGAAGTAATTTTCTCATTAATCATCTAACTGCACAAATTGCCAATTAAAAAGAATACTCAAATATTCTATATACATAGACATAGAGGTCCAGAAAACGAAACTCTGGCCATTTTATCCTTACCAATCATATTTATTATATATAAAAGCTAAAGTTCCTTCCAAGGTCAAGAAACTCAAGATCCCTGACTAATGTCCTCAATATGAATGATAGCGTCAAGGAGGTTATATAAGGCTCTTGTTCTAGACGTTTGCACTTCCTTCCCAGGTCAAGAGACTCAAGACCCCTGTCTGATGTCCTCAATATGAATGATAGTGTTAGGGAGGCCATATAAGGCTCTTGTTCTAGATGTTTCTACTATTTGTTTCCAGTAATATAAAAGGCAAAGTCCTTTCTTTTTTTTTCCCCCTCTTTGAATCATCGCAATGACCTGAATATGAGGAAAAGATTTGCTATTCTCTTGCAATGGTTTTGTCCAAGTACAGTAAGGACATCTTTTTACTGAGTTTTGGGATTTCAAGTTTAGGAAAAATCAACCAAACAAGTGGTAGTGAAACAAACCACATGGGAGTTAAATAACACATTTTTAACTACAAAGGAACAAATTAATTTCAAGCCAACCACTGGGGATTAAACTAATATTTTTGTGACCAATTCCTAAATTGATAATTCCCCCCCCCCCCCAAAAAAAAAACCCCCACAAAAGAAGCTGTTCTTACAATGTTCTATGGTTATCTTCTTTGGCATATATTGTTTTGATGGAGCTCAACTTTTAGTATTATTTATATAGAAGAATTATAGCTCTAAGTCCCCAAACAGAGGAAGGAGTGGGCTAAATTCGATAGATATAGAGCTCAGGCAAACCAAAAGAAAATAAGAAAAATAAAGAAATGCACTCCTGACGTTTGAGAGGTCAGGTCCTCTCCCAACTATCCAGAATTTCCTCGATAAAGATGGCTAAACCACCCTCCAAACCAGATATCATCATCCCAAACATTCTCTCTTTCATGCCACCTACAACATGACATAGTTAGCTACTCCTATAATGAGTTTCCCCATTTACCCTCTCAACCCCACCAGCTCACCTCAATTCTTCTTATAGGCCTCACTTTTGTTTTCCTCACATACACATTACCCCTTATTTATTATTTTGCACCCCTTGGGTCTTGGACCTCTTCTCATATACCTTATAGGCCTCGGATTCATCATTTCCCTCCCTATCAAGATTCACCTTGTCCTCAAGGTGAAAAGCAAAAAATTACTTTTTGATCACTTCAATATCTTCCCATGTACTATCACCTTTTAGAAGACCCACCCACTTAATAAGGGCCTATTGTTGCCCATTTCTGCACTATCATAAGTTGCACCTGTAGTTTCATCTTTTCAGGGGGTCATAGGAATAGGGTTGCATAGGAACAAACAAGTGGAGAGACCTTTTAAGCTGGGAAATGTGAAAGATTGGATGTATGCGTGCTGTACTAGGCAGTTCCAACTTATAGGCCACCTTCCCAAACCTCTCCAGTATCTTTATAAGGGCCATACAATCTGAGAGAGAACTTCCCATTCTATTTCTTGGCTAAGGTTCTCAATTTATAAGATTTAAGCCAAAGGTAAACCATATCTCCAACATTAAACTCCGTTTCCCTCCGCTTCTTATTAGCTTGCTCTTTCGTTCTGCATTGTGCCATTTCAAGATGCTCTCTCAATTAGGCTAAGATCAAATTTCATTCCTTCTACTACCCATTTACCTCTTCCACTTTAGACAAGCCCTCTCGCCAATTGAACAAAGTTGGTAGTCCCCTCCCATAAAGAGCTTTGAAAGGAGTCATTCCTGTGGAATGACTAAAAGTGGTGTTAAACCAATACTCAACCCATAGTAACGTCTTAACCCACTGCTTGGGTTTATCACCTACAAAACATCATAAATTGGTCTCCAAACTTCTATTCACCACCTCCATTAGGCTATTTGTGTCAGTGTGGTAACCAGAACTATATTTAAGGTGGTGTTAGCCAATGTAAACATCTTCCTTCAAAATTGGCTAATGAAAACCCTATCTTTGTCCAACACTATGGTTTTAGGAAAATCATGAAGTTTGACCACTTTTTTAACAACAATCTTAGCCACTTCCTTAGCACTACAAGGATGGAAAAGGAGAATAAAATGGCTATACTTTGTGAGCCTGTCCACAACCATTATAATAGTATCAAATACGTAGTTTTAAGGAGCCCCACTACAAAATTCATGCTAATATCCTCCCACAGCTGTTGAGGAATAGGTAAAGGTTGTAATAATTTCATAGGACTTAATGCTCCATATTTATTTTGTTGGCATATCTCACACTTTGCCACATACACTTGAATGTCTTTTTTCATCCCTCCCTAATAAACTACCTCAGCTAGTCCCTTGTAAATTCTCAAATAACTCGAATGGCCTCCCATAGGAGAGTTATAATAGTCCTTTAGTAACTCCAAAATCCTAGCTTCATGGCAGCACCAATTTGTGATTATACATCAAACGCCCTTAATGCTATACCCTTCTAGTGCTCCTACTCTTGTAAGGATCTACTCCTAGGCCTCGTTTGGTATGATGGAATCAGAGGGAGAGAATGGGAGAGGGAGATGGAATCCATCAATTGAGCTGTTTGGTATGCAGGAAGCCTCTTTCCATAGGTTTGGCCATTCCTACATTTGTGGGAATCTCCTCTCCTCTCCTCTCCTCTCCTCTCTTCATGCAAGGGATTAGGCTTTCCATGAAAGAAAAAATGAAAAAAATAATTTTTTTATCAAAGATAATTAAACATAAATTTTTAAATTAAAATATTATTTTATTAGTTTATTATTGTTATTAGTAATTCAAAATTGTTATTTTATTATTTATTATTATTAGTAATTAAAAATAAATATTTCATTACATTTTATAATTATTAGTAATTAAAAATAAATATTTCATTACATTTTATAATTATTAGTAATAATTAAAGGTATTTTGATCTTTTAATTCTCTTCTCATTTTATTTTTATGTCATTTCTATCCAACCAAATATAAAAAAGTAAAAATATTTATATTTCTTCTTCCATCATACCAAACATAACTATGAGAGACAAGATTCCTTTCCATTCCTATTCCTATTCCATTAAAAACTACTCCTCCCTACCAATCGAGGCCCTAGATTCCCTTCAACTTTTAATCCCTAATTCACTTCTACTTTAAACTCTTCTATTCCCTCATATTGCCACAATGATACACCCATAATCTCCATTATATTGTCCCTCCTAGATAAGGCATCTGCCACCCTATTCTAAGCCCTTAGTTTATAATGTATTTCAAACTTATATCCCATCAACTTAAAAACCCACTTCTTTTGGTCAGGGTCTGTCACATTCTGCTCTTATAGATTCTGATCATTTCTAATCACAAATGGCTGCCCAAACAAATAATGTTGGCACTCTTTCATAGCAAACACTATATAGCCATGAGTTCACATTCATACACCAAACATTGCCTTCCCTTTTCTGATAATTGCTAGCTGAAATAAGTAATAAGCCTCCC
Source organism: Erythrophleum fordii (assembly GCA_032878935.1). Classification (NCBI taxonomy): domain Eukaryota; kingdom Viridiplantae; phylum Streptophyta; class Magnoliopsida; order Fabales; family Fabaceae; genus Erythrophleum; species Erythrophleum fordii. The sequence continues at coordinate 120,932 of JAVQMF010000029.1, forward strand.
CCCGCCCCCCCCCCCCCCCCCCCCCCCTCTCCCTTTTTTTCTTCTCCCAGGGAAGCATCAGCTTCCACCTCAAACAGAATGTTGAAGTCAAGCATTGCTAATACCAGCACTATGACCATGGCTATTTTGTTCAAAGGCTCTTTGGGCTCTTTCTCTCCAAATAAATGAGCCCTTCAACAATTCAGTAAGAGGTGTAGCAATCTTTCCATAATCATAGACAAACTTCCTATAACAGCCTATCGGTCCCAAAAATGCCCTTAACGCCCATATGTTCTTAGGAATTGGCCAACTCACCATTGCTTCTATTTTGCTTAGATTAGCTTGCACCCCTTCCTTATAAATGATATGGCCCAAATATTCTATTTTCTTTTGCCTGAAAACAGACTTTCAAATTAATTACCAACTAGTGCTACTATAATTTTTCTAATGCCACGCATAAATGCTCCATATGTGAATTTGTCTTTGCTGTACATCAAGATATCATCAAAGAAAACCATAATAAAATTCTTCAAATGCTCCATAAATATATCATTAATCAAGAATTGAAAGGTGGAAGATGAATTGGTTAACCCAAAGGGCATCACCAAAAATCCATAATGGCCATCATGTGTTCTGCAAGCTGTTTTAGGCTCATCCCCTCATTTAATCCTCATTTGGTGGTACCCTAACTTGAGATCTAGCTTTGAAAATAATGTGGCACCCCCCAACTCATCTAACAACTCATCAATGATCGGAATAAGATATTTACTAGGGACAATAATCTTATTCAAAGCATGGTAGTCCACACAAAACCTCCAACATCCATCCTCCTTCACTAACAACACCAGATTAGAATAGTGGCTGGTACTAGGCTGTATTATCCCAGCTTGCAACATTTCCTTGAACCCTTCAATTTTTTTTTTTTGGGGGAATAAGCATAATGATAGGGTCTTACGTTCAGGGGTTGTTCATTTGCTTTGATCATGATAGAATGGTCCTTTAACCTATGAAGAGGTAGCTCAACCATTGATTCACATTCTGCAGCATAATCCCCAAGGAGTTTTTTCACCTATTCATCAATCACCTACTGTCCACCACCTTCCTCCAAGGTTACAACACCAAACTCTAGCAAATATCCCTCCTCCTTTGCTTTATGGACTTGGAAACTACCTGAGGCTCAAGCCAAGGTCAAAGATGGGTCCCCCTTAAGGCATACCCACCTCTTCTCAACTCTAATCTTCATATATGATTACCCCCAATTCATCTTTAATTTTCCAAAGGACTCTAACCAAGCAATACCGAGCACCAAATCAACATTATTCAAGCTGAAAGGATAGAAGGTTTGGATATAACCAGCCCTTGCAAAGCCAATTTTACATTCCTACATTCATCCTACATATATAGCTTTCAACCATCCCCCACTATAATCAAATACTTCCTAGTTTCTTGCACCTGAATGCCCAATCTTTTTATCAACTTGGTTAAGATAAAATTGTGAATGGCCCCACTATCAATCATCACCAAAACTTCTTCATCAAAAGCTCTCCCTACCAACTTCATTGTCTTGTATCTTGTAAGCCCCACAACTAACATTAAAGACAGCTCCATCAAAGCCATTTCTTTCTTTGCTTCTTCCACTCCCTATTCCTCTCTTTCAATTGTTGCAACTTTAGTGGGCTCCTCTCCCTCTTCAATCAAAATTATCATCTGAAGTTGTTCTTACATTTGCAATTGGGGCTAAACTTTTCATCACATTTAAAACAAAGGCCCAACTCCCTTCTTCTATTTATCTAGGACTTGAATAGTCTTTTCTTATTGCTACTACTGCCACTACTACTTGTGATGGTGGTTATGGTTATAGTAACCTTGCTACTAGCTATGTCATCATCTCCTTCACTCTCTAGGTTCTTGCTTAGCCATCCACTCCTTGAACTTCTAAGCACTTCCACTGACTAGTAAACTTGGTGAAATTGGGTTTATATCCACTCCAACTGCTTCCCATATTAGATTTCAAGCCTTTTGTAACACTGCATTTCTTCCTTCCACTTGACAAGCATAGTCCGTGAGTTGTTTTAAGGATTTTGGTTGCATCAAGCTCACCTCAACTCTAATTTCTTCCATTAACCCATTCTTAAAAGCTCCCATAAGCATCTCATCAGGCACATCTCCTAACGGGGCTGAGAGTAGTTCAAACTTCTCTCTAAAGTCTTTCACTAGGGTTTCCTATTTCAACACTATCAATCTTTCATAATTATCTCCCCAGTTGATGACAATGGAATCCGTCTAACACCTCTTTTTCAAACTCCCTCTAATTTTGAACAAGTGACCTCATCTCAAGCCAATGGAACCAATTCAGTGCTCTTCCCTCCATGCTAATAGCCATAGCATCCATTTTCTCAACCTCTATTATCCCATTTACTACAAAATAACATTCCACTTTGAAAAGCCATCCAATGGGATCCTCCCCTAAGGAACATAGGAAGCTTTAAATGACAACACTTCCCAATATCCTTGTCTATGGCGTTATTAGCCACTTCAATGCCTAGGATTGTATCTATCATTCCTATTGGCATGTTCTGTGCCATATTCATGCCTAGTTTGTGTCTATTGTCCTAGTCAATACATTCTATGCCATATTCACCTATGGATTATTGTGTATTGCTCCTATCTGCATATTCTAGGTTTGCTCCATTGACACAGGAGCTTGCAACTAGGTATCAAATGCAACTCTAAAATTGCCCAGCTGATCCATTAGTTCCATCAATGTCAATTTCACAAAAGTAAGTTCATCCTTCATGCCACCTTGGCTCTTTTGTAATTCTCCCACATTCCTTTCTAACGCATCCACTCGAGCCTTCATTCTTGTGCTAACCATACCCTAACTACAACCATGCTTTGATACCAAAAGTGATGGAGCAATATTATTTATATAAAAGAATTACAGCTCTAACTCACCAAAGAGAGGAAGGACTAGGCTGAATTTGATAGATACAGAGCTCAGGCAAACCAAAAGAAAATAAGAAAAACAAAGAAATGCACTCTTGACTTTTGAGAAGTCAAGTCCTCTGCCAGCTAGCCAGAATTTCCATGATAAAGATTGCTAAACCACTCTCCAAACCAAATATCATCATCTCGAGCATTCTCTCTCTCATCCCACCTACAACATGACAAAGTTAGTTAGTTACCCCTATTATGAGTTTTCCAATTTACCCTCCCAACCCTGCCAGCTGACCTCAATTCTTCTTTTGGGCCTTACTTTTGTTTCTCCTCACATACAAATTACCCCATTTATTATTCTGCACCCATTGGGTATTGGACCTTCTCTCATACACCTTGTAGGCCTTGGGTTCATCAAGTTTGTTTAAATAAATATTAGGATCTTCAGGATCAACTTTCATCTTTGTAGCTTGTTAATTTGTGTGTATTTGCTCTCATATTACTTACCCTCATGATTCATGGTCAACACAAGATTTACAAAGAGGTAAGAGAGAACTAGGTACATATATTAAGCATATTTGATTGGAGGCAATATATATGCTACTCAAGTAGCACATCCTCAATAAATTGAGAGGCCTCATAAAAAAATTTCAAAAAAACCATTTAAGCCAATTGCAAGAGTGATACTAGTTTATAAAAGAACATAAGTAGTAATTTGAAAAACGAGCCTGGAAATTCCCATGGAAAGCACCCTTAATTGGAAATTGACATTTTTAAGTAATTGTGTATAATAGGTTTAAAAGGAACTAGATGTATAGGTTAGCATAATTTTAAGCAATTGTGTATAATAGGTTTAAAAGACCCTGTTGTTGTTGTTGTTGTTGTTGTGTATAATAGGTTTAAAAGGAAATATAGGCTGAAATTGGTACAGATTGCAAGTTATTCCTCACTTTATCAAAGAAGAAATTTCAAGGCTGCTTATTAGCGAACCAGATCTGGGAAAGATCCTACATGGAACATAAGAAAATTAAGCTCTTTCAACATGAGCGAAGAAATTTAGTTTGGGGTTCTAATGAGGATATAATTCTGATGTGAAACTGAGCAGAAAAATTTTAGTGGTACCCACATGAAGGAGTTAGAAAAAAAAAAAAAAAGGACAGTCAGATAGGCACAGAAAGAAAGGATATACGGTAGGAAAAATTGCCTTGCTCCCAGACAATAAAATTCGTTATTAGATGAAATGACCGGCAAAAGAAAAGTATACAGAGTTACAGACCCTAGAACTATACTAATGCCCTTGGACTGTAAAACTACCATAACAATTATAGAACTTAAGAAAATCAACCCAATTCTAGAAACTCTTCTAAAACTCCCTGTGATGTGCAACCAGTGGCAAAGAATATAGGAAAAGGGGAAGGAGGAAAGAAATATAGAAGAAAAAGGGGAAGGAGAAGAAGGGAGGGAGAGAGACGGCTACCAAGCCAAGAGAATTTTATTAATAATTAATCAAAAGCTTCCGTTATCCTAATTACTACAGGATTTATATAGAGCCCAAGAGAAAACACTTAATCAGATAAATTAATTAAAAAAAAAGGATAATTATCAAAATGATAATATAAGTCTAGCAAAAAAGATAATTATTAAAACCTAACAAAAAACAATTAAATTCAAAATAAAACTAATTAGTAATTTATAATTCCTATGTTTATCTTTAATTCCTAATTGACAAATAATTAATAATATCTCTCCTAATATTATCCTCCCATTCTCCATTATTCTCCTCTCGTTAGAGAAAACTCAACCTCAAGTTTTGAAATATGAAGCAATAGAAAAATCCATCTTGGAAACTTAGGCAAGCATTACTTTAAAATATGGTAGCAAAAACAGCTTTGAGCTCTCCAATACATTAGGAATAATAAATTTGACCGGGTATATAAGTTCAATTGGTTGAATCTGGATGTGACCTTTGGTAGCGTGAAATTTAAGCTCTAAATGTTATTCTTCAGAAGCCTTATGATCTTCACATTTTAAATTTCCTTCCAACTATTCTTCAAAACCTATGATGTTCATCATCAATATCCAGTGGGCAAATGAAAGGTTTCACTTTGATATCATTAGGCTCCTCTAAGATAGCTTCCTAAGGACATTCTTCTTCTACCTTGCCTAACCTTGGTTGCGTGATCTGAACTCTATTTAAATCCTTCAAGCTGTTGCCAATGATTTGTCTACTTAACAAGTTATGAGCACTCATCACCTCCTCAAAACGATGGTCAAACCCTTCCTTGAAATTATTGAGTCTACTTTGCATCCTTTGGGTTTGTCATTGCATGGCATTTTTCAAGGCAAAACAAGTGGAAAATACCGCTAATTACTTCTGCTAATATAGAGTATGAAGAGGGCTACAAACTGACATGAAAAGGGTTGTATTCTGGATCTAGAAGTCAAGCGTGTGCAAGCACATGAGAACCGTGTGCAAGGAGGTCTATTGACGCATGACAACAGCTCCAGTAATGCGGCTTCAAGGATGGGCTGAGTTCAACAACGTGCTTCCAACAATGTGGTCAATTGATCGATTATGTGACTAGAGATGTGAGTTTCAGCACTGACAAAGGCAATTTGAAGTTTTTGGCGAGGTTTCCACAAAGTCCAAGAGACAGAAACTAGTATGGCTCTTGGTTTCCATGTGGTTCAATATCTTCCCATGGGTTGTGGGAAGTTGCCGTTTGAAGATATATTTGGCGTAGCTTAGTCTAGATTATTGTTTTTCTTTCCACAGTAACCAAAATATATATATATATATCTTTTTAAAAGTCACATCAATAAAAGTTGACTTCCTCTTATATGAAAGATCTTTTAATTAGAAATAACGGCTAGTTTATATAATTGTCCTCTAACTCATTTCTTACCCACAAAAAACCCTATATATTGAAGGTCTTTTCAAATAGGAATGAACCAAAAACTTGCTCCTACCTGTCAAATCATCTTTTAAAGCTCTTTTGATCAGTTCTTACTCTTCTAGTGCACTTTCTACTTGTAAATCTACCCTTTGTAAGAGTTTGCTGATATAGTCACCTCCTCCTTTCTTCCGAGATTCATATTTTCAAGGGAAGGGCTCCCTTGAAGTAGGAATTGGGTATAATGAAATTGTAAGGTTAGTGACCCTAGTTTTGCCACTCTTGTTGAGAAATTTAGTAGCTCATAAATCTCTTTGATTTTTTTTTTTTTGGGGGGGGGGGGGGGGTGGTGTCATAAATGCTCTTTGGTAAACTAGTGGACATAATGGAAATTTCAAACTGAGGCTTGGAGACTAGATGTAGGCTAGATAATAGCTCAATCAAGATATATACCTGTGTTTGATTATCTTCTCCCTTTCCCTCTTTACTTGCTGCACTTTAATATTGAGTTCTCTCTTTCTCTTTACTTCTTTACACCTGTATTCATTTAACTGCTTTTCTTTTTCTAACTCGTGATTTTGCCTTTGATTCTCTTGCATTTTAGGTTTCCATTTTTTACCAAAGGCTTTCAAATTTCAGTCTTTCTTTCAATAGAATTTGATTAAACACTCAATTCACCCCCTCCCCCACCTCCCAAGTCACTATGGAGTGGAAAGGAAAAGAAAGTGTACAAAGGTTGATAACTTTACCTCTATCCATAAGCATAGCCCAGTAGAGAATATGCCAGTATAAAGTGCAGGTATCCATGGAAAAGCAACCATCAAATCTCTAAGCATAGTCCAGGACCAAGTTGATGGCCATGGATCTTGAATACCACCAAAGGAACTGCCCACAAGATACCATATAGTAGAAAACAAAGCAACAACGCAAATCTGCAGTTGGACCTTCGGTAAGTGTAAATTATGCAAGAGATTAACAGAATGATATTTATTTCAAATTACATAAGCTTTAACAGATGAACAAACAGGTAACTCACCTGATATCCTAAGAGGGGCAGAAACTTCTCTTTGCTTATGCTTCTCGATATATGTTCGGTTCTTAACATATGGACACCGAAAAACACTGCACTTAAAAAGTTTAAAAGATCTCCAACCTGAATTTAGTACAAAACTTTTAGAAGTTATTAAAGAAGAGAAACACAGAACAAAGCATTCAGGTAACATTAACTCATTGGAACTTATTATTGATTATAAATCAAAACTTACTATGAATAGAAAGAAAAAACAGGAAAAGTAAAAAAAATGAGTGAGATACACTTACACTTGGAGGAGAACCACTGGATTCCAGCACTCCAACTCCTACAATGGACACGATAGCTCCAAACCAGATTCGAGCAGGAATGACTGCTCCTAACATGCCATCAAGTAAGGGAACCACAATTACCTGTAAATTTCACCCTAAAAATGCTTAATTGCACCTTCAAATGGTCTAACTATGTAAAAATCATTCACATAATAAACAAATGATCTTACAGTGAACATAGATATAAAAGATGCACGACCAGCATCAGAGGTTAGAAGTCCAATCGTCTGCATAAGGTATCCCAGACTGACCCAAAATCCCAACTCTATTCCTGTATTTCGAGTGTGAGCATCACCCCTTGCTTGCAGTACAAATGGAATGAATGGAATAGCAGAAACAGTAAAACGCACAGCTGTGAAGGCTGCTGGACTCATAATGGCCTCAACCTCTTTTATAATTGGAATGTTACTAGCTGGATATAAAAAATATATATAAATAATGAGTCAGTGAATCAAGGATAAAGATAGATGTGCTTATGGCACATTGATGTAATAGAAAGTTTGACTCTAAGGTTTCTTTACACAAATTTGACACCAACTAACAATTGCAATTGTAACTATAGAGATTTGGAAGCAGGACCCATGCATGAACGCAGAGAAAGAGTTTGACTATTGACATAACACTACTTGGTAGATCAATTTTGTGCTTGTCAGCATAATATAGATCAACATATACAACCAAATTAAGCTCCTAATTTTCCATTTTCCATTTTCTAGGATTTTGTAAGATGTTAACTTTTCATAAAATACTCATGCTTTGATTATAGTGAATACAAAAGCAACAGAAATTGAGACAGCATAAATAAAGCCTGTATGGTTCAACATGCAACAGAGTGCAGGCCTCAAAGACAAAGCTTCCTTTAAACTTGCAAATTACTAAAAACCATGTAAAGGGGACTTGTAAGGTTTATTTCCTTATATCCTTATGTACATGTTTTTATTTGCTCTTCTATCAATGATTAAATATCCATTTGTACCCAAAGGCCTACTTCATCAGGTTCAGTTACTATATAATGAGCAACATCAATATCAGCAGAGCCATATGTTTTCATTTGTAGAAACAAAATAGCAGGAACTAAACCACACTAAAAAGCAATCTTGGAAAGAAAAGAACTTTTGTCTATCCCCCTCCCCCCCTTCTTTCCTCAGAAAAACCATACAATGAATTGCAGTTTCATTTGTAAGACAACAGCATCCCAATAGATTATAAGATTTGAAAGCTTCATTGTGGGTAATCAGTTTCTATATAAAATACAATGAATGATATGGAGAAACTCAAAAACAACATAATTCAATTCATGCACACACTCTACATGCATCTATCTCCTATTTAATACTAATAGCGATACCATTAAAATCTCCTAACAAAGCCAACAGCCTAACCAACTAACTAATTTCACTAACCACCTTGTAACAATATTCCCTTCCTTGAAAATGATCCTTGTCCTCAAGGATCATGTACAAATCAAAAATTCAGAATTTTAAAAAATGTAAAAAATTTATTGGTACAATTTCAAAAATTCAGAATTTCATCGGTACAATTCAAAATTTGTATTATTCTTCAAAGATTCCCAATCTTGCATAACTCTTGGGCCCTTGCTCAACTCCATAATAATCCTTTGTGTCATAACATATTCATTTAAGTCATTCTAATATCGTTATCATTCAAATGTAACACAACAACTGCTTCACAATCTCTAACAGTGGCTTTGTGGCCATGCCATATATCAAACAGGCTATGGGGGCCAAAGTGTTTACGGAAAGCTTATGATCTAAAATTGCTACTGTAAAAATTTCAGAGTGAAAATGAATCTATTTGACTCTTCAAAAGTCACAAAAATCGAGGCCATAACAATATAAACAGTAACTACATAATTCCATAATTTTGGACTAGATTCAAAATTTTTCAAATATTCTATAGAACTCAAAAAAATACCATCTTTCGCTTGTTGGAAAGCTCTATAAATCTTTTAAATGTCCACCAAATTTCAACCCCAAACTAGTGAGCTATCAAAGTTAAGGTTACACTTTATGGCTCATTTGGATCAAAATGTGCTTACAAAGTAGTTCATTTGAGCTCCATAATGCAATCTCTTCCTTTGAGTAAAAATCAATCCATCCATACTTCATTTCAATAGAGGCCAACATAAGAAATTTGGCTGGCTATTAAAAACCACTATCTCACACCTAATCATGCATAAAGAACCCATGGCCTCTCATACATAAAACTATATTCCATTCATAAATTCTTGCATCAAAGTAGTATATATACATAGTCTCACAAGTGTATATGCAAAGCTATCACAATTCATCATCATATATATCATGATCTCAATTTCATACATAAAGGATTATTACATCTCATCATAAAATATATCAAGTATGCAACTAATTTGTCTCATGACATACACCACTATATATATAGACACATCACAAGCCTCTTATTATATTCTTCCATGGTTCTAGTTCTTCTCTGATTCTTTTTCCATGCTTATGGTTCCTATCATAGTTAGTGGGAGATGAATGGAGTGAGATTCCTAGGAAAATCTCAATCGCAATCTCAATTCCACATCAATACATACAATGAATGCAAATGAGGAAATGTAAGCATGCAGTCATGTGCATCAATATAGTTCAAACATAGAAGAATTGGCATGAAACTTTACTTTTCCTCTAGCCCTGGCATAAAATATATTAGATAGGCTCAATTAAACTCAACTCTAAGTTAAGAAAGAGCTAATGCGCTCAATTCCTCGCCATAGGGAGTTAGAAGCCAAACATAACATCATTCATGCATAAAAAATATCATACTAAAAGCTAATTCAAATCATAACTCATAGAATCATCAAACAACCATACATACAAGCATCTCCACTCATACACACACTCAATTGTATGCAAAATAAAAAGAGATAGCTACTTTATGGAGACTAGGACCCTTGATGTACCACTAAGCCCTTTGCTTCTTTACTTTCCTTCTTACTTTTCTCTTAGTCCTTTCTTAGTTAAGACATAGAAAACAATGGAATTGCTTTAGCTTGGCCCAGATGCATTAATTCAAATGTAAAACAACTCATTAGAATCCATTCAAACTCATTTTACTATCACATAGGGTTACTCAAAAGGACAAATTGAACTACTTTAAGTCCCTTTAAGTAGTAACTCTCATAATTCACCTTCTAGACTTCAAAATTTCATTTGATATGAGCCATATGATTCTTATGGAACTCATTAGGGCCATCACATACAAGTTTAAACAAGCCAAGTATGAAATTGCCTATTTAGGCCCACAATGAACTTTAAAATTTCACCTTTCAAAATAAAACTTCTAAATTTATTCTAATAGTTCCATTAGTATTCATTACTCATATTTAGACCATGTATAACCTTAGAATTCATGAAACATTCACCTAGGTGCTTCTTTCACCTCTAGGCCAAGACCATGCACCCTTGTCCTTAAATGAAACTTTTGTCATTTCCATGAAGAGTTGATAGATATAGAATATCTAGGGCTCATTTTTAGTTTAAGTATGGCCTTAGATGATTCAAAATATCTTCTTAAGGTTTTACATCTTCCACAGTTCAATTGGAACCCTAGGTAGCCCTACATGACTTTCTATGGCTTTCTAGGTTATCTTTTTTACATAATCTTAATCTCCATATCTCTAAACCCTTGTTTCTCTCAAATTTTCGTCAATCTTGCTTCATACTCTCTCTCTCGCTAGGCCTGATTGAAAAGGGTCTTGGGACTAAAAAAAATACAAATTTTCTAGCTTAATACATACCTCATTTGAAAACTCTTTTCTTATAATTTCTTGTGGTAAATTTGGCTTCCTCAAATCTCCTTTTTTTCTTATGAGATTAGCTATAAACTTTATCTTTCCAAAAAACTAAAACTACCATTAGAAAGAGCAAGAAAAGAGGAAGATGTTTCATAACTAGCATAAAGCAAAATTCTACATATTTTCTTACCTATTTGCCTTGGTTTCCTTTCTCTTTCCTCCCTTCTTCCTCATGCCATGGCTATTCTGGTTTGGAGCTAAAGAAAGTTGGTTATGAAGAGGAGGGGCTGACGTGAAAATATAAGGAGAAAGGAATATTTTTACAACAATTTTAAAAATAATGATTACGTCCCTTCACTTAATTTTCTTCCGTTTGAAATCATTTCATATCCTTTTCAAAAACCATCTTTTCCATACTAAATTTTAAGCTCTCTACTTTATTAAAAACATTTGCTTTGAAATTTTTTAAATTTAAAACAGTCAGGAAAAATTCGATCCAAGTCATGATCAACTGAAGCTCCATACACCGTCAGAGATTTATCATTCTGACGGTCCCTATGATTTCCAAGACCTCTAAAAATCCTAATAAGTTTAATTTTGACATTTAAAACTCTTTTTCTTATATTTTTAAAATTTTACTCAAAATTACGATTTTGCCATTAATGTATTGATTTACTCAATTTAGCCATTTTGGCTCCATTATGGCTCTTTTTGCTCTTTCCTCTCATTTTATCTGAACTTCTAGTCCTTCATTATCATAATTATTAACCTCTCTTTTAATGTTTAAGAATTTAGAAAATACTGAGTATCACACTTTGTATTAGGCCTCCCTCCAATAGCTTGTATGACATGGGAAGTAGTATACCTAAGCCCATATGCTTGTACAGCTACCCCAAACAACACAGGGCCATTTGCCCAATTTTCATGCGGCACAACGCCCATAATTGTTTATAAATTAAACCAACCCATTGCCATGAAGAAAGATACATTAGCCACCTTTCACTTGTTATGCAAACAAAGAGGAGTTTCAAACAGTGTGGTTGATGTCGTATAAGATCCAGGTCGCGCACAGGAGGGTGATTACATTATTCGAGGAGTTTGTAGATGTAGTGAATGATGCATTCTAAGAGAGGGATGTTGAAGTAGACACAAATGAGGGAGAAGATGAAGTCAAACAGGAGTCATGGGTAGGTGATGATGGCAGTGGATGCGGTTGGGCACTACAATAAGCAGATGTGGAAGATGAAATTATGATCCAATTCGCAATCTCCTATCCCAATATTAGGTGACTCATCATCTGAGGCAACTACTCTCCACCACTGTCCACTGGCACTCTTAGAAATCTCTACAACTACAACCACCGCATTACCCTCAACCCCAAACGCAAAGTCTATTGCATCACATATAGCATAAGCGAACCTCTTCAACTTCCCCACCAACACACCAAGCTTATCTTTGGATTCACTTCAATCTCTATTCCTAACACCTTGTCCCCACCGAGAAAATCCCTCACAAACAACTCCACTATTATTGTTGGATTCCCCATCACCACCACCTTCTTCTTGCATCGATTAAACACCTCATAACTTTCCATTCTCACATCAGTGACATAGAACAAAAGGATAGTAGCACGTGAAGCAAGGGCTGTAAAGCTTCATAGTCCATCCCCCCTCTACTTTTCCGTGACTTCAATCTTCAAAGATGAACAATTAGACAAAGGATTCGTATGTGTCAACTTTTCTAAGATTATGATCTTGGAATCTCATCATTTAGTATCTCTCCAATTTTCATCATTGTTAAAATGTGACGAGGGATTGGGTGTCTTTCCTCATCATCATCAACAACAACAAGCCTTTTCCCACTAGATAAGACTGGTTATATAAATCAATTGACGCCATAAAATATTATCGTAAATTATATTTTTAAACAAACTATTTAAATCTAAATCTTTCTTAATAATTTCGCTTATAGTTTTTCTTGGTCTCCCTCTACCTCTGATTAATAGACTGCTCTCCATCTAATTTACTCTCATTACTGGTGCTTTTACACATGTCTTCTCCACACATGCTCAAACCATCCAAGACGTGATTTTACAATCTTTTTCACAATAGGTGCAACCTTCACTTTTTCTCTAATGCATTTATTTATAATTCTATTTTATTTGGTGTGTCTACTCATCTAACGCAATATTTTAATCTCCACAATATTGAGTTTATTCTCTTATTAGCTTTTTATTACCCAATACTCGATCTCATACAATATCATAGATCTTATATTTGTGCGGTAAAACTTACCTTTAAACTTGGGTAATACTCTTCTATCATAAATAACACTAAATACACTCCTTCATTTCATCCACCCTATTTGAATCATATATTTTACATCTTCCTCTATTTTTCCGTCATGTTGTATAATAGATGCAAGATACTTAAATTGCGTAACTTATGGTATGATATGTTCTCTAATTTTTACTTCTACGCTAGAATTGATGTGTCTCTTATTAAACTTACATTCTATATATTCCGTTTTCCTTTTATTTACACAGAATTCATGTGCTTTCAAAGTTAGTTTTCACATCTTTAACTTTTCATTCATTTTCTATGTCGATTTTTCAACTAACATTATGTCATATGCCAAAAGCATACATTATGGCACCGACTCTTGGATATGTTCAATGAGCATATCTAAGATTACAGTAAAAAGATAAGAATTCAAAATTAACCCTTGGTGCAAACCAATGGTTATTAAAAAATCTTCTGTAAGTCCAACTTTTGTTCTCATACTAATTGTAACGCCATCATATATATCCTAGATTGCTCAAATATAAACAATAAAAACTCTTTTCTTCTCCAAACCTTTCTATAAACTTTTCTTGGCACCCTATCGCATGCCTTCTCCAAATCGATGAATACTATATGTAAGTCTTTTTTATTCTTTTGATATCTTTCCATCAATGTTCGTAACAAATATATAGCTTTCATGGTCGATCTTCCTAGTATAAAACCAAATTGATTCTTTGTAACTTGAATCTCTTGCCTTAATTTCCACTCAATTACCTCCCCCATAACTTCATAGTATAACTCATGAACTTAATTCTCTTATAAATTATACAGTTTTGTATATCATCCTTATTCTTATAAATAGAAATTAAAGTACTTCTCCTCTACTCGTTCGATATTCTTTTTAGACCTCACAATCTTATTAAACAATTTTATAAGCCAACTTATACCTTTCACTTCTAAACCCTTTCATACCTCAATTAATATATTATTCGGTCCAACTATTTTGCCATTTTCCATCCTCTTTAATACTTTTTTTACCTTTAACTCTCAAATCCTATCATAAAAATTATAATTTTGGTCTTCTTCTTTAGTGTATAACCTATCTAAGTGCAATAAAATCTTATATTCTTCATTAAATAGTCTATGAAAATAACCCTTCTATCTTTTCTTCATATCTTATTCCATAATAAAGACTTTCTCTTCTCCATCCTTAATACATTTTACTTAGTTCACGTCTCTTATCTTCTTTTCCTACTTTTAGCTAACTTGTAAATACTTCTTTCTCCAACTTTAATATTTAAATATTGGTATAACCCATCAAGTGCCATAACTCTCACTTCACTCACTGCCTTCTTAGTGTCTTTCTTATCTACTTTAGATTTTTTCTAATTTTCATCACTCTTACATAAAGACCACACTTTATAATACTCCCTTTTAATCTTAACCTTATCTTGCATGCTTGCATCCCACAACCAAGATTCGTTATCTTTAGGTCCAAAACCTCTTGATTCACTGAATATTTCTTTTGCCACCTTCCTAATCTCTTTAACTATCTCATCTCACATATCATTAACACTTCTTTGTACTCTCCATGACCCTTCCTCCAAAATCCTTCGCTACAAGTTCTTTCCTTTATCCCCCTTCAATTGGCACTACTTAATTCTTGACACCTTATCTTCACATTTTCTCTTTATTCTCCTCTTAACTCGAACATCCATAACTAAAGCTATATACTGGGTAGTCAAACTCTCTCCAAGTATAACTTTACAATCCATGCAGAGTTTTCTATCCATTTTTCTCATTAGAAAGAAATCAATTTGAGAGCATATCCTTCCAACTTTGTACATAATAAGATGCTCCTCACATTTCCTAAAACAAGTGTTGGTTATGATAAAGCCAAATGCTAATGAAAATTTTAGAATAATTTTACCCTTTGCATTTGCTCCCCCTAAATCATATCCCTCATGCAAATTCTTGTAACCTCTAGATGTGCTCCTCACATGACCATTGAGATCCCCTCTTAGAAAAATCCTTTTTTCTAATGATATTCCTTGAACTAAACCTTTCAAGTCCTCCTAAAATTTCATCTTGTGGTATTTTAACCCTGATTGTGGTATGTAAATATTAATAACATTAAAAGTTTCCCTTTTTACTACAAACTTTAACCCTATGACTTTATCTCCTAACTTTTTTACATTTATCACAATATTTTTCCAAAACTTATTCACAATTATACCTCCCCTATTTTTAGATTTAGTCTTACCAGTGTACAAAAGTTTAAAATTTAAGATATCTAATTCCTTCACTCTTTCTCCTATCTATTTAGTTTCTTATAAGCACATAAAATTAATCCTCCTTTTGATCATAGTATCTATTATTTTCATTAATTTACCTGTAAATGTACCCATATTCTAAGTTCTAAATTGAATCCTACTCTCATAAACTAACTTCTTTACCTACATTCATTTACGAAAATGTAAGAATCTTTATTTATTTTTCACTACACCTAAGTGTCAATACAATGGCTCTTACTCATTTAACATTATACTCAAATTATACAACGTATTGCTTCCGAACAATGACCTAGCATTACCTCTAACATATCGATAATCAATTGCATAAAGATCCAATAAAATTTTACATTGGTTGTCGACGGCCTAACACATCCTCTTTTTTCTAGACTCAGGACTAGCTATGAAAATGACTTACATCAAAGTACAACACAGGCAGAGTTAGGTGTTTTTCTTCGTCATTGTAGCAATACCCAATTATGGGTTTCTTGTTGGCATTGATGTCGATAAAGATCTCCATTTGATTAATAAATTGTTCAAAACTATCACAAGTTTCTACGAACAATTTTAGAGCCCCTATTCTACTCACTCCTTCATTCTCTTCGCACTGTCATCTTCATTAGCCATGACTTCCACATAGTCATCTTCTTTGTTTACATTTGGTTCCTGCATTTTCGCTACCTTGGTAAAAATCTTCCCATCTCTGTCTTCCCGCCGATTCGTGCCTCCTTGTCAATCTTTAGATTTGGAGGTAATTGAACTCAATTTCCTTCTTCTTCTTCTTGAATTTTCATGGCCATAGGTTCTTGATGTAAGATGGCCTGCTTCCAACTCTTATTCGCCATCTCTATTCTAGAGATGCCTATTGCCATTTTCTTTAATTCCTCTCTTATTCCTATTATGCAGCTTAATATTCCAGCAATATCTAGTTCCACTCTCTTCATCTTGTTCTCACATATGCTAACCCACAACTCTTCTTCCATTCCATAGGAATGAGACTGCTTTGATACCAATTAATACAGAGAAATCCAAAAACAACACAATTCAATTCATGCACATGCTTTACATGCATCTATCCCCTATTTATACAAATAAGGATACTATTAAGATCTCCTAACAAAGTTAACAGCCTAACTAACTAATTAATTTCACTAACTACCTGTTACAATAAAGGTTTCCACTCAATGGGAGTGTATTTCACTCATTCAACCTATCATCCAATGACACAAACAAAAAGACCGAGTGTGCATGAATGTCTGTGAACAATATAGAAAGAGAGAGAGAGAGAGAGCCCAGAACTATTGATCTTCAATGGATACAACTTTAGAAAGATTCAAATAATAGAAGACTTTCCCAAAATTTCCAATAGGCTCTTGAGAATTTTTTTGCAATTAATACTTTTAGGATAAGAAGATCCACTATTATATGTTATGAACTTATGATATGAATGGTTCACCTGACAAAAAGCCTCAGCCTACTGGATGAATTTCCAGGTGGGATTTTTTTCCTTTTTTTTTTTGGAGTTAATCTTCATTCAAACGAAAAAGTGTTTTTTGAAAATAAAGACTCAAAAGTAAGGCCATATCATAGGTAGAGTCTAGAAGAAATAAATAATTCAAGAAAACTACTTCAATCTTTATCTTAGATCACCATGAAATTAAAAAATCAATTAACAAATACGCAAACTTTACCTGGCCATTACAGCTTTAAACTTGCATAAGATCAGACATGGATTAGCTAATACAGAATATATGTTTTAGTTTCTGGAAAACTTCTGAAATCCAATATAGGGTAAAAGAGTTGCTGACCCCAGAAAACCCAGTGAACCAAAGAAGAAGAAGGCTTTAAGTATAGAACAAGGGATTTTGAATAAAAGATCATATATGTGAATTTCATTTAGTTGTACATTTATTACCAAGACAGCCGCCAAGTAATAAGGAAGTACTTGGAATTTCACAAGTCAAGAGCAATTAAAGCTCAAGGACCACTTACATTTAAGATGTTATATTGTAATTTCATTTTTTTGCTATATATAAGAAACAAGATTTTCATATTTCAACTATTCAACCTGCAAACTTATTTAAAATTGACACAGCCCTGCACTTCATAACAATTTTCAAGCACGTAACCAACTTAGGCACTCTTTTCTTCTGATAAGAAACTTACTCCTTTCGAAAGAGCCTTATAGTCCTCCTTTTGAAAGAGCCTTATAGAAATTGCCAACTCAAGAGATATCCTGAGAAGCTCATATCCTTCTGATGTAGAGCGTCTTTATTACTTGTTTGAATTGATTTATCAAATAGGGTTTAATTTGGAAATTAGGCTTTCTAATTATTACTTTTATTTTGGGTTGTTTGGAAATTAGTTACTCATATCCTAAATGAACATTTACTTCGTTTGCTAGGGTGTTTTAGCTATGTTTGCTAGGGTGTTTTAGCTATGTTGGACTCCTGCAGCCTATATGCCTTTATATAGGATTACTTTTTCATTGGTTGTTTGGAAATTAGTTATTCATATCCTAAATGAACATTTACTTCGTTTGCTAGGGTGTTTTAGCTATGTTGGACTCCTGCAGCCTATATGCCTTTATATAGGATTACTTTTTCATTGGTTTATTTACCATTTTTCATTATTGACATTGATTAAATAGATTCTTCAGATTTTTCATTTGTTTTCTCTTGCTTTTTCTTTTGGTTCTACACCACCTTATCATATCTAAAGCAGCAACAAAACTAAATCTGGGAAGAAATACTTCATAGGAACCTAAGGGCAAAGTGATTATGCCAAAGCATTACAAAGCCCTTCTGTCCACCTAAACATGAAAACAGAACCCAAATTCCACTAATAAAAAATTGTTCTTTTTAAGTAATTCTTGAAACACAAGTGGAATTACAGAATAATTTCTACAAAGATACAATTTAAGTAATTTCAGAAATTATTTTTCCAAACCGTAAAACTTCATCTATTGTAGAAGGGGTAAGCAAAATTAATTCTGGTAAGAAAGCCTTCATAGAGAATTATGCCAACAGAGCACCATGTTGTTATGTCCAAGCCGAAACATATAGAGGGCACCAAATTTCCTCTCATTTCAAATAGTTTACATAACCCAACACTGATCACAAAAGAAACAAACCAAACCCCTCAGGCAACTTCTCAATCAAAACACACAACCCTTCTCCAAACAGTACTGATGTCCACAGCAAATCTCCTTCAAAAAATTGCTTAGGAATTTCCAGTTAAACTTACAAGGCGTGTTGGTCACAAGCTATACTCATTAGCTTTTCCCCTCACAATTTTACTCTGCCACTTCCTCTTAACACAAGAAATGACTGAAAGACACGGAAAAAGTCAACTTCACCGGTACCTGAAGCAAGTCTTCTGGACATGGACAAACTTCCTAGGAGAAAGATCTCCTAAATGCAAGATAACATCTCATGTCACCCCATGCACATTCAGCATAAATAACTTTCGCCATCCAACACCACGGCCAGAAACAAAAATTCATCAAAAGATCAAGAGTAGATGATTTTCTAACACAATCAGTATTGGCAATCCTAATCACCCGAAACCAAATTGGAAGCATAGATACAAATCTACCAAAACAAAACAAACAGCGACAGTGTTGAAAAGAAGCTAGCTTACCATAAACTATAGTTATGACATTGAGTAAAACAATGCTTCTGAGTTTCTTGGATGCGAATAGTATCCTCCGCCATAAAGACCTCTTACCGAAAAAAGACTTGAAAATCAGGTACTCTCTCTTCTGAGTCCGGATTTGACTAGAAAGGCTCGACGAAACCTCTTTCCTCGCAGTGTTGCTGAGTTTCTTGCGTTTCGAACTCGAAACGTTTAATTTGATGGGATTGCTCAATCTGAGACCCGAATTGGACGAAGAGGGAGGAGAAGATGATGGAGGACGAGGCAACGAGCAAGCAATCAGACGATGTCGTTTCGCGTAGGCGGTGTGAAATGAATAAAGAAAAGAGGAAGCGTATGCAAAAGAAGAAGATGAAGAAGAAGGCGAAAATGGATCGGGATAGCTCGCTCTGGTGCACGACCACCACCGACAATGCGATTGGGCAGCCATGATAGGCCTACGAAGAAGCTGTGCGTGCTCGTGTTTAGCGGGCGGCTTGTGCGTCTTCCCGGCCGAGTCCACGCTTTCAGGAGTAACGCGTTGATTTTTCAATCCCCGCCTGGGGCGCCTCAGATTGAATTGTGTCACATATACTAATAATTCATTTTTTGGTCAAAATACTTGGAGTAAATTATATCCAACTTCTCTAAATTTATCTAAAATTATATAATTTTTTTAATTTTAAAAATATATACTAATGCAGTTTTAAATTTTTTTAAATAAAATGTATTTTATTAATTTAAATATATAAATATATATTATATCTAAATATACATAAATAAAAATAAAAAAGTAGATTTTCTTAAATATACATAAAATAAATAAATAAAAGAGTAGATTTTTTATCATTGAATTTAATGAAAAATATGTATTTACGTTGAAAGAAAATATTTAAATAAAAAATTTAAAATTAAATTAAAATATAGTATAATATTTTATTTTATAAAAAATAATATATTTTTTAAAAAGGAAGAAACGTATATAATTTTAACAAAATTAAATTGAGGGATAATATGAAACATGTTGTACAATGGGAGATGAATACAAGATACTAGCATAGCATTCCTTATCAGCCATTGATTCCAGTTTTCATGAATGGAAGTAGCTTTAGGAGGTACGGATGTCATACCAAATCCTTTTCTTTATATGGAAATTATTAACTAATTTACCCTTGCTCTCCATAAGCATCACACGCCCATGGAAAATCTGTCACTTCTGTCATGTTGATGCTAAAACAATTAATTAAAAACAATACGATAAAGATTAAATAAATAAAACTAAATATTACTAATTGTTAAAAAAATATTTATTTTTAATTCTTATTAAAGTTCATAACATTTTTAGAAACAAAAGTCTAGCTATTAATTGACGTAAAATCTAAAATTCAGTTTAAAATTGACAAAATGTGTAGCATCAAAAATTTAGAGAAAAGAAGTCAATAGATCCATTTAAGACTCCTTCTCCATAAAAACTCTGAAGGAACTTCGCTCCATGGTGCTCTCTAGTATGCTTTCACACTTAAGAATGGCTTAGAATAGACATATGTCTCTAAAGCCTCGAAGCCTATTTTAGAAGATTTCCAAATCCTAATCCTACTAAGCATGCTTCTTATCAGGTATCAACTTGGGATTGTAATACCATAACTCATTAGCCTTTCCTTCTCTTTACCCATACTTAGCCTAATTCACTTTGCAAGAAAATTAATATATTTAATAGTATTAAATTGTGTTATATAAGGTTTTAAAAATTCATCTTATATTCTATAGACCACATGAACCCATCAATATCATTCTCTATCCATAACATATCTATACAAGTCGTGAACATCATAATTCATCTCATATATTTCGGGTATGAAGCCATATATCAGAAAAATCAAGTTTTACTCTCTGGTTGACATGTCCAACTTTTTAATGTGAACTTTGAAAATCCATAACTAATTCTAGAAAAATCAAAATAAAGTAAACCATACTATTCTAAAAAATTTTTAGATGTTAACTAATGATTAAAAATAATTTCAAACCAATGAACTAGCATTTAACTAATGAAAATTAATAGAATAGTACCAAAGGTCAAGTTACGTTACTAGTACTATCATGCAACTTCAAAAAATTTGGTTATCCCTCTATAGAGCTCCAAATGAGGTGATCTCAGTGGCTATGGAAATATTATGATGTCTAATTTATATCTATAAAATTTCATGAGTATTGGAATTCATTTGACCTACATGTGATATAGAAACATAAAATAACCATATGAATAGTGTTTTTACCATTTCAACATAATTTTCCCAACTTTGAAAAATCATAATAAATTTTCTAGAGTTCCAAATTAAGTACTCTTTAGCTCTGTAAAAAGTTCTGGATAGCACCTATATTCATGCCAAATTTCATACAAAAACTCATTCATTTGATTAAACTTTGACTCAGCTCACAATTTGGTCACTTTTTGAAGTTCAAAATGGTTCTTAAGCCACCAAAAGACTCTCTTAATGTTCCATAACCACTTAGACACATCCTATAGCACAAACACAACCTAGGCAAGTATGCCAAATGGTCCAAATCCTCATGGAGCTAATTCTCAATATGCCACTTCCTATCATACACAAGTATATCATATTACATAAGGACTCTTTAGTGGCAAAAACATACATATTCATTCATATGGTTCCAAAATAGGTACATACATCATATTTACATACATTTAAATGTGCTCAAGCATCTACATAACATATACATCATATGGTTACATCATTTGACATTAATATGTCAACAAAATGGTTAAATAACAAATTCTTTATCAAAATATTGATTTTCAAGATTGTTGACTTCTATTTCTTTGCTCACTTGACTCGCCTAAGCATGGTTAAACATTGGAGAAGGAAGAGTGAGATTTCAAGAATTCCAATAGCTCTTTATCCTTTCAAACATATATAATGGATATATTTTCAAGGCTAAGAATGAATGTATGACAATTTAAGCTGATGTAAACATACATAAAGCATTTTCCATACTAAAAAAACTCATACATATCATATATAAGCTCTCAAGGGTATTGGTCAAGCTTCACTTATTTTTCTTGAGACTTTTGGATTTGCCTCATCTATTTTTAAGGGAATTTTGATTAAGCCTCATTTTTCTTAAGACTTTTGGCTTTGACTCATCCAATTCTAAGAACTTTTGGCTCATCCTCACCCTTGCTAAGGGACTTCTGGTATCACCATACCCATTCAAGCCACATAACATTCATAAAACACATTTCAAGAATATCATGATACTATAACATGTAGGCAATAGCTAAAAACATTTCTCATGGCATAAACAAGGACACAAGCACCTAAAGACAAGTAAACATCCAACAATGCATGAGAAAAAGGTTAAAGAGCTACCTTTAAAGCAAAATCACAAGTCTTTCTCTTGATTATTCTTCCCCTCCCTCGCCCACACACTTGCACTTAGGTGGAGCTTAGTTCTTTTGGCCTACATACATCAAATGGGATCTTATTACATCATTGGAACAAGCTTTGGCATCACACACACTCTATGTGAAAGCTATTTTATTCTATGGCTCAATTATAGTTACATACAAGGCATAATGAGACAACTATAGAAATTTATGATCTTGGCTCCATTATCTCCTTCAATCTAAGTCTTTTGACTCCATTTAGACTCTTTGGAGTCATCATACATTCATTTTAAGGAGCCTAGCTATGAGTTACTTCTTTATGTCTTATTATGGAGCTTACTCCTTCATCTCACAATCTAGGCTTTCTAAATTTTTTTTCTAAGGCTTCCTTTGATATTCATCTATTATATCTAGTCCCATTTTAGGTTTAGAAAAATTTAGAACACTCTCTAGGTGCTTTGGATGGTCTAGGCCAAGACATGAGCATGGTATGAAGCCCATGGACTTTTTCAATTTTCCTTGAAAGGAATAGTACTTGGGAGGCTTCCTAGATGTCTTAGAAACTCCATTAAGTTCTCACATAAGCTAGAACATCTTTGAAAGAAATTAGATTTTGCCATTTGTCAAAGAATCCCTAAGTTTTCATTCTTGAATTCTAAGTTTTCTTTTAGATTTCATTACATTTACTAGTTTTCCATACTCTAAAACCTAAGTTCCTTGCTTACTCTTGGTCAAAATTTACTCCTTTCTACATGCTCTCAAAGTGGCCGAACCATACACTAGGAAGAACAAAGAAAGAAAATCAAGTAAAGCAATGAACTTACCTTGGTTCTTTAGCCTTTTCAAGAGCTTTTTCCTTTACTATAGGCCTCTTCTTTAAATTCTAATCTCCTCCCTTTAAACCAGATCCAAAATAGTCCAAAATCTAACATGAAAACTATAGAGAGAAAAGGGAGAAAAAGGAGAACAAAGTTAAGGAAGGAAGGAAGGTTGAAATTCTATGATTTTCCTTACCTTTTTCCTTGATTTTTCTCCTTCTTCTTCCCCTCCTCTTGTGCGCCTCACTTAGCTGAGTTCTCCTCTAGTTTGGGATAGCAAATAAGTCAATTAACCAGATGGGAGAAGGAGCACGTGTTATAGAGAAGCGGAAGAGTTATTGTATGCACTTTTGTACTTTGCATTTTAGTCCCTTTTTCTTGGTTTCTTTCATTTAGGCTCAATTCAACTCCTTTTTTAAATTCATCTTTTCCATTAGCTTTGGTTTCACTCAAATCAGATTTAAAATTATTCTGAACTATTCGGTCAAAGTTTCAATCAACTGATGGCCGAAATCGCTCACTGAAGGAGTTTTAACTGTTTTAGGGGTTCCCATAGTTTTTAGAGCCTTTGAGAACCCCAAAAAGTTCAAATTTTTCATTTAAAAAACTCTCCTATGAGTTTTTCAAAATTGCCAAAAATTAAAAAAGTATCCTAACTTTCTTTCACAAACTTTTTTAACTCATCTGGCTCGAATTTTTAGGTAACTCAAATCCTTATTTTTTTCTTATTTATAATTTTATCATAATTTTATTTGGTCTTAAATCATTCATTTTAAGGAACTTGCTTTTATAACTAACTCATTTCTGACGTTTTAACGAAAATTGGATATTACAGGCACTACAGCAAAAAATTTCTAACTGCAATCAAATTGTGTTTTGTCTCTTTACTATGTCACATCTTGCTTTTGGGCATCATGGCTAAAACATTTTGCCATGATGCCATTATACACTAATTGTGTCTCAATTTTCTTCTCTTATTAAGTCACAATTGAAATATTTTAGCCATAGTTAAAATTGAATTCGATTATTTCTTTTATATTTAACCTTTACAAAATACCGAAAACCAAATTACTTTCTAATTTATGCAATTATAAACCAAAACTTGTCATTTAAAATACCAAAATCCATAAGAATAAATTATGTACATTCTTATAAAAACTTGCATGAAATCAATCAATTTTCTCTTCAAAATAAGTTATTTATCTATTGAAATTCATCTTAAATCATGCAACATATCTTAAAATAATGAGAATTAACACACCCAAAAATTTGAATTTTTACTTATCTTAGAGTAAAATAACTCAAACAATGGAAAGCTAAGCTACCCAAGAACAAACTCAACTTTATGTTTGTAGATACCTCCTTTAAAAGTTACCTCATGTAGTATAATCAATAAGAGGATCATGTAAGATATACAAGTTAAAAGGATAAGTAAGGTAATGTAGGCTTGTCTAATATTTTGAAGTGTGTGTGTCTTGTTAGATAGTCATTATCATGCACATATCAAAATCAATTTCATGCACTTCAAGGTCAAATCTAATCATAAGTTGGGTTTCATAAAAAATGAGTTGGGCTTGTGAAAAAAAAAAAATTGCAAAAAGATTGGACATGAGCTCATACATTTTTGCTATCTTTGGGCCTAAGCCAAGCCTATTTCCCCTTTTATTTTCTTTCTGGCATAAACCTTTTGATAATTCCTTTTTTCTTAAAAAATTAGAAAAAAAGGCATCTTTTAAAAATTCACAAATAAAAAGATTAAGTCCTAAAGTTAACATAAAGGGATTTATTATTTTTTAGGTTTTATAATCCAATACATTTAAAGAAAAAGAAAATAAATCACACCTTTACCCAAACCCAAGACCAAGAACTATGTCTATATAGAGTCTAATATTCATGTCACTAGTCAAATTTAAATTGATGAATAAATTAGCAATGACAGATTTTTATGTTGATTAGATAAAGATCATAGCTCCCCTAATGTAACAAGTATAGAATGAATATTTTTAGTCTTTCTTAGGCTAATAGAGAAGCATTTAAAGGTATTAGTAATACTTATTACAAATATAGTCAATTTGTGCAATAATTATAATAAGGAATTTTGAAGCTTAGGCTAGAGAAATGTCCAATAATTAACCTCTATATTAAAGCAAGCAAAATAAGGTCTTACATACAAGAGTGCCAAAGTTGATAATTTGTTAGAATAGAACTAGCATTTCACAAAGCATAGCATTTCACAAAACATAGTACTAGAATGTCATAAAATAGCATGTCACTTAAAATATAAAGTCTATCCAACCTACTCTTATTTCCCATTTTCTCCTTTCTTAACTCATTTTGCACTTTTGAATACATATAACAAGAATCAAGTACTTCACTATAATTTATCCTTTTGTAGCTAAGAGCTTCCTTAAGAATAAGCAAATTGTTTCTTCCATTTGCATGAGCTCCTTCCATGTCTTCCAACTGCATGCCCAGCTTTATTAATCTAAGAGTTGTTTGGGCTCCCTTCTCTTCATTGTGAACCATTCTGAACCTTATAATAAGAATGCATTCCACTACTTGACAAGGAAGAATGTCCTTGGTAGGAAGAATGTATCCAAAGCACATGACAAAATCCTTATATGTTGGTCAATATCCTTGACCATTAAGAGGAATCTAGCTAGCAAGATTAGCAACTTACTTTATCTTTCTACTTCACAAAGAGCAAAAAAGGCACGACTAGTTTTTGAAGATGGAGTATATGAAAACTTGGACAAAAGACGACTCATGGCATACATGTACAAGATCCCAGCTTCACCACTATTCATGTTGATCATGAGCAGTGTGTCAGCCAATAGGTAACTCAGACTTGAAAAAAGCTTACACCTGACTTGTTTTATATTTAGGCTTTTTAGGCCTAATTTTTTTAAGACTTTTTTTTTATCTAGGTTCATATACCAAGTAGGCTTTCTAACCCATGATTAGGTATACCTAAAGTGTATATATGCAACCTTAAATGTAGGAACTTCATATACCTACTTTTTTACCCTCTCTCTACTAATATAAGTATCACACAACCCCTGATCAATAGGTCTTTAAGGCTTGTAACATGGCTTATAGTAATGGTTATTCAAGAATGGGTATGGAAGAAAGCAAAAACCTCAATTAGGCACATATCTACAAGGAAAGCAATCTCCCTAACCTTTCTAAACACATTGCCACTTTTCCACTTGCTTTTCTCCCAAACTTGGATCTTTTTTATCTAATTTTTTTTCCTTTTCTTTTCTCATATTTTCCTTGCATAAGTTGATGAATTATATATAAATATATATATCAACCTTTACATTCCTCATTAGCATTAAGGGAAAAAAATATTTGTGTATAAATATTATTTTTACTACACACAAATAATCTATCTTACCTTATTCAACCATCAACCATTCCTTTCTAGACACATGAATAATGTGCAAAAAAGAAGTTCTCTTTAAGAAAGGTCTATCTTTGGTTTTTAGGGCTAAGATTGGGTAAGGTAAATGTAGGTAAAAACAAATAATTCAAATAAGCACTAAATTTAAATTTAAAAGCTCAAGACAGCTGCATCAAATAATATTTATATATGTTAATCTTGAAAGGCTCAAACATTAAAAAAAAAATGCCTACATCATGTCTTAGTATTATGAAACACCTAGGATTTTGCGTTGAGAGAGTATGAAATAAGTTCTAGAGCCCTAAACTTGAGATAGCCTATACAAATTGATTTATATAAAATTTTCTCCCAACAACCTACAATCTAATTATGCATGGCCAAGAATGCATAAGTTCTGTGTCAAAAAAATTGGAAAAAAATGCAACTTTATAATTTTGAACTAAGAAGAAGCATAACTGGCCATCAACTTCCTATTAAGCATACCCTAATGGCAACATTTTTCATAAAAGTAGATACTTAGGTGACAAGCTCAGACATCTTTTAAATAAATCAGACAAAGTAAAATCTTAAGTAAAAAATTTCAAGTTATTTTGCAACCTATCAATCTAAAAAATTATCCTCCCTCTCCCCTAAATTTAAAATAAACATTGTCCCCAATGTTTGCAAAAGAAAAATGGAAAAGAAAGACTCCTTATATTTTTGTTCTCTAAATCTTAGTCAACTAGTAAGGTAGTTGCAATGTAATTAGTGCTCCTCTTTTTCTTTATTGTGTTTATAAACAAAAAAAAAAAAGAAGACACATGTCACAACCTAATAATTAAACCTAATAATTACCTAATCTAGGTTACTAATAAGATATGATTTGTTAAGGGTTTAATTGATCAAGCTAAAATGGGCAAAGAAATGAGGAAAGCTCAAAAGAATACATATAATGGTTAATACATAATTAATTAGAAATTAAGCAAATTAATCTTACATTTTCTTAATTGCTTAGCCATTCCTTAATATAGGAAAGATCATATGAGAGATAGATTAATATAAGTCAAGGAGATTTAATTATGTTAGGCATACCAGAATTTTAACTTTAATTTAATTATTATGTGTCTTGAATCTCCATTTAAATTTATACTATTTATCTCATGATAAAATAATCCTAACTACCACCATTACCCTACATTTAATCATCTCCTATATGTCCTATTAGCCTCATTCCACTTCTTCATGTGTTTGACTAAAAAGTGAAAAGAGATGAAGTAATTACATGGCATCAAATTAGGAAGCAATGAATGCTTATGACACCTAGAACTAGCACATTCCACTAAACCAAAGTGCATGAGTTTTAACCGCATCATATATGTATCATACACTTAGACTCATTCCAACTAAACACATCTATTTGATCACCTATCCCATTCCACTGGCCTCATTTCATCTCATTTCTTCATCTTGGCTAAAATTAAAATGAGAAAGCATGTGTGGCAAAGAGAAACTCTATGGAAGGAGAAAGAAAGAAGGAAGAAAAAGGCCATACATAAGGTATTTTCTTAGCTTATCTCCTTTAGTGCTAGAAGAATAAAATGTAGAGAATCTTCTTAACCTCTTCTTGACACCAATTTTATGTTATTTCATTTTTGAATTGGACTATTGGTAAATGGAAGAGGTAATTCAAGCTTTGTATAAGATAATTTCATGACTTTTTTTCCTGATGTTAGAAGAGCAAATTATGTAAAATTTCTTAAGCTATCTTATGACACTAGTTTTAGTTGCTAAAAAAAATTTGTTGGGTATTTTTGTTGCACTTGGGCAAAGAAAAGAAGCCTACAAAGGTTTCTTCAGGTGTAAATTTTAATTCCACTCCTTAAGCCTTATAAAAGTATGATATAGATGTTTGGGGAGTAGTGGATTTGTAATGATTTTTGGCAATTTTAGACAGCTTTGGGATTGAGAATTTTGGCTATTTCTTTGGACAAGATTATAGTGCCAAATCAAAGAAAGTATAGGTTAATTTAAGAATAGGTAAACAATAGTGAATTTAGAATTTGTTAGGAGCTAACTATTAATTGTTTTGTAGGATATGTAACTTGTATATGTTTGATGACACATAAGTTAAGATATGAAACAACCCTAACTACTAATCTCTTTAATTAAGAATAATTATACTCTTAATAATTAGTACTTAAGGTCTAAAGCCAATATTAGTCTACTTAAGGGATAAAAATGTGGAAAAATTTGAACCTTTTATTAATAAAATACCTCTATTAAGATAAACAAGAAAACTTAAGCCTGTATGGAATTGAAATCCTTACCTAGAACCTCTAACATGCTTTTGAATGGATATAAAAGCTCAACACTTCTATGTATTCAATTATAAGTCATTATGTAACCCTAACATTGGGTAAACTAAGCTCTAGAGGCTAAAATAGGAGTTTGGGGACTTAGGCCATGACTTGGAAGTTAAACTCACGCTATGACTTAAACACTCCCTACATGACTTAATTCGATTCTATAACTTTAAAATTAAAATACTAATTTTGTGTCGCGACTTAAAATATTCATTTCCTGACTCAACTTGCTACTGGAACTAACATACCTTAAAATCATGATCCCAGCTGCAACTTAAGATCCTAACTCTGCAACGAAGTTATGTACTATAACTCTCACTGGACAAAAACCCACAACTAGCGTCGTAGCGGTACAAGTTATGCCATGGTGTGGCTCGATTCCATAAGATCCCTAGGCTGAATTCCATGACTTGTGAAGCGATGAGACATTTTGTGCCACAGTGCTCCTCATTTCTGTAAGAGCCCTGACCGCGATTTAAGTAGTTTTGATCGTGACTCCTTTACCCTTTAGATTTAAACTCCCCAATACTTGTCCCAATTATTTGATATAATCACTAATGAAGTTCTAGCGTCTTACTATGGCTTATTTGCATGGTTATAATGACCTACCAACTCTTATATACTTCAACCTACTAATTTTCATTATTTAGGAACTTAAAGATGGCTTATATTAATTGGGACTCATTACATATCTGCATTCTACCTTTATGACAGCAAGGAATACCTAAAACCACTAATGGCAACATCAAAATGTTTAATTCTTAACCATCTAGCCTTAGACTACTTCAGACAAGTTTCACTAGTCCAAATAAACTTGCTTTTAACCTTAAATTGCCAAAGTATCCTCAGGTACATAATATAGATATTATACCTTACCTAATTCACACCTAAGGCATCAATGTTAGCAGAAATCTTCATACATCAAAAGTATATATTAAGCATTCATATAATAACAAAAATTCTCAGTCATAGATTAACAATTTAAACTCCATACATTCACAGAAATCCATATCAGATCAGCATTTGGTAAATACATCAAAATCCATGCAATTTAAAGTTTAGCTTCCTAATGGTTACATTCTTGATTACAAAATATCAAAATATCAAAATACCTACACTTAGCAATATGAATGTATCATGATGCTATACAAAATAAATTACAAAAGCAATAGTATCTACTTTAAGCTAAAATAATCAAAGTGTAGAAATTCCACACAAGGCGTCAAATTAGGGATGATCATTTACTTCTTTATCCTTTTCCTTAATTAAGGAGCCTTCACTTACAATCGTTAGCTTATAAAATGGGGTGAGATGTGAATCTAAATAACCAAAAGGGAAAATTCTATACATATTGTAACACCGTAATACATTAGACTCAATTATCTTTCACTTGAGCCTGATTCCATATAGTTCCAAAGAAAAGAAGTGAAATAGTGGCATTTTAATGCGTTATGTTGGGGTTTAAATGTCCATACTTTGTCTTATGGGTCTTTTGAACCCATCAATCATATTCTCTACTCAAACTTCATTCATACAACTCATACGTAGCATAAAACAATCCATGAACCACGGATTTGAAGCCAAAAACAAGAAAAATGCAATTTCTTTCATGGGTTCAAAACTAATATTTTTTGCACTAACTTTGAAAAATTATAATAAATTCTAAAAAATTGAAAATCAAGAAAGTATAGCTTTTGAAAAGCTCTAGATGTTAAATTTATTCTAAAAATAGTTCCAAGCTATGATAACTTCATTTGGACTACGTTTGACAATAGAAAAGCTCAAAATGTTAGACTGCCCAGTGTTTCTGATATAATTTACTATTATGAACTTCAAAAATTTATAACTAATTCCACAAAAATCCAATTCAGGCAAACTATACTAATTTGGAAAGCTATAAATGTTAACTAGAGAGAAAAAATAATTTTAGACTAAAATAGAAGCAATTAAGGCACAGAATAGTAACCAAGGTTTGCTGGCATCCCTGATACTGATATGAAATTTTAAAAATTCGTTTCTCCCTATCTATAAGTCCAATTAAGATGGTATCAAGTGCTATAGAAAGCTTAATATGTCTAGTTTATGCCTGTAAATGTTCATAGCCATTAGATATCATTCGACCACGAGTGATAGAGTTGAAACTACTAACCATTTGTACAATATCACTGTCAAATTGAAAGAATTTTGCCAATTTTGGAAATTCACCAAAAATTTTTTAGAGTTCCAAATAATATGCAATTTATCTTTCCAAAAAGTTCTAAATAAGATCTATATGCATGCCAAATTTCAAGCAAGCAGAGGTCATTTGGCAAAATTTTGACTTAGCTCTAGAATTTTACAAATTTAGCACCATATATAGTTCAAAGTGGGTTCAAATGGCTTCTTACATGTTTTAGCACCTCTTGAGCAAGTTTGAAAGTAGAAATACATCATATATGAATACCCAAGTGGTCCAAACCATCATGCATTTCAAATTCACCATGTTAGATGCAAGAATGCATTACTACATACAAGTCACAAAATGTCCAAATCTCACATTCTCATTCATTTGGCTTCGAATTTGATTCTCATATCATGCATTTGTCCAAATATTTACATCTAAAAAATAATATGTACATAGAAATTTTGACATTTTTTTACAAAAGAAAAACTACATAAAACAATACACTTGTCAAGAGATATTCCTTTAAACTCCTTGGGTTCCATCTTTAACCTCTTAAACACCACCTAGACATGGTGAGATGGGAGAGGGAAGGGGGTGAGATTCAAGGAATCTTAATAGTTCACACACTCATTCAAGGAAGCAATCAAGGCATATAAACATGTCGAAGTACACAATTAGGCATTCAATACCATTAAGACTCATTTAGCACATAGTTTGCATGCCATGAAAATCATATCAATGCCAAGAATAAGTTTTAGGGGCTTTTGGTCTAGTTTCATCCTATTTTTGGGACTTTTAGATTAGTCTCACCTTTGGTCTATAGACTTTTGACTTGGCCTCACTCACCTATGAGACTTTTGGCCTTGTCTAACCTATTCCTAGGGATTTTTGACTCCACCTCAGCTATCTCAAGGGACTTTTGGCACCACTTCAGCTATCTCAAGGGACTTTTGGCACCACCTCATCCTTAAGAATAATTTTCACAACTAAAATATAACCATATTAGTACCAATACAACAAAGCAACATCAAATGGCATGTCTCACATACAAATGCACATACCAGCATACAATGACAATCATGTATCCAAGAATGTAAATAAGAAGGAGTGAAGAACTACCTTGCAATCAACACAAGCTTGCCTTTTATTATTCCTTCTCTTTTTTGGCTATACACCCAAAACTAGATGGAGCTTGAGTTCTTTGCCTTAGACACAACAAAGAGGATTCAATTACTCTCTTGGAATAAGTCAAAGCATTATACACACACTTAAGAAGCATACTTAGT
This sequence comes from Erythrophleum fordii, assembly GCA_032878935.1. Classification (NCBI taxonomy): domain Eukaryota; kingdom Viridiplantae; phylum Streptophyta; class Magnoliopsida; order Fabales; family Fabaceae; genus Erythrophleum; species Erythrophleum fordii. The sequence continues at coordinate 153,516 of JAVQMF010000029.1, forward strand.
CTATTGGTTTCATAATGGCCTAATGAAGTAACTACCATAATTCAAGCTTTTAGCTTCATTTCTTTCTCATATCTAGGCTTGTTGATTCCATTTAGACTCTTTGAAGTCACTACAAGCTCATTCCCAAGAGTCTAGATATAAGTTGCTTCTTAAGGCTACATTATGGAGCCTATTAACCTAACTCTTAATTTATGGCTTTTAAGTTTTTCCCAAGGCTTCCTCTCATCTTCCTCCATCACATATGGTCCCAAACCAAGCTTAAAACCAATTAAAACACTCCTTACCCTCTCCCAAATGCTCTAGGTCAAGCCATGAAGGCTATTTAGAGTCTATGGAGTTTTTAATGTTTCCTCGATGGAAGGGGCACTTGGGAAGCTTCTTAGGGGTCTTGGGAACTCAAATAAACACTCATATAGGCTAGGGTATTTTTGGACAAAATCAGATTTTACAAGATGTTCAAGAACCCTTATCTTTCCTATCTTGAAGTTCAATAATTTTTCTTCCACTTACTTTATAATTCCTAATTTCTCACACTTTAATTCAATGGTTTCTTGTTAGTTCTAGGTTAGAGCTTCCTCCCCTACAAACTCACCTCTTGGCCAAAACACACACATAAAGGAAGCAAAAAGAGGAAAGCAAGAAAAGAGTGGAACTACCTTAAATCCAAGCTTCCTTTAAGAGCTTCTTCCTTTGCCTTAGACTTCTCTTCTAAAGTCTAATCTTTCCCCTCTGAGCCAAGGCCAAAGCACACCTATATCATTCACCAAAACCATGAAAAGGAAGAGCAAGGAGAGGAAAACAAGATGTTAATAACTAAAAAAAAGTAACTATTAGGGCGGGTTAGGTAGAATATGTCTTCGCCTGTGGCTTCATCTGACTTGATATAGTTTTGTTTAAAGTTCTGCCTATTTGTATTTTTAGCTCAGCTTGGCTCGACTTGATTAGACTAGGTTAAGGCAGGCTCCTAAGGTCTAATGGGCCAATAAATACCTCTAAGCTCACTTACTATCTATAAAGATTGAGGGGGGTCTACTTCATCTCAATTTCATTCTTTAATCTTTAACTAGATTATTCCTTTTGGGAAGGAACTTTATTCTATGTGAACCCTAGAGCTTATTTCTCTTAAAGCTTTTGAGCTTATACAGCTATTCTTCTACGACTTGGAACTCAACAACCTAGGTAGCTTTTTACTTTCTATAGCTTCTCTAGAAGCACTAAGGAACTAATTGCTTGCCTCAATTCTTTTCTTTATTGTACTTACATGTATTCAACTATACTGAATCTACTTTGCAAGAAATTTTATACTCCATATAATAATTTTATAATTCTTGTGCTTTTATATTACTCTTATTTTATATTAGGGAAAACCATCTAACTCAATGGTAAATTCCTATTTTTTTTTACATCTATTGGGGTCTAACTCTTCTATGTGTTTTTTTTAACCTACTTGATCTAATAACTCTCTTTTAGTCACTACTAAAGTAAGAGTTCTTGTTTCCATGTGCTAATTTCCTAACTCTTCCCCACTTTCTCTACATTCCTATAATTACTAATTCAGGGGTCTTATCTCTTAGAGAGTTAATGACCACTAACTAAGTGATCTTATCCTTTTCTTTTCAAACTAAGAAAACCTTCCTCTGGTTGCCTTTCTAAGCCATTTCCCTTTAAATTATGATTCTTTTTTCTGCTCATCTCCTTTTATTTGAATTTCTAGGCATTGGCATTCTCAGGCTGCACTCATAACTCAAGCTAAGATGTTTTACTTATTAAAAGTTCCTTATAATCCCCAAGTAAAAACTTATTATGGATTCAGCCAACTCACTTGGGCTTACTATATATTATCATTAGACTTTTTTAAGTTTTTATTTTCTAGTCTTATTCTCTTTTCTACATCAAACAGTGGGCCCCAACAACTTTAGCGTCATATCCATTATTTGCATTCCCTTTATATTTGACACTAAATTGATCATAATTTTTCTAAAGTACAATCTTGTTGGATATTCCTAACATTCTCTAACCTTATCTTATTCTTATATATATATATATATATATACTAAGAAAATTTTTTTAGTATGTCTTGGGTCAATACTATTGACCCATCCATCACTATCATACAGAGTAGCATTCTAGGTGGGAGTTAATGCTTGAAACTGGCCTCTGCAACCTTTACTACTCCTATACACTATCACTCTTATTTTAAAGTATTGTTGTTTCTTAGTTACTCTTAGCTTAATGTTAAAACACCTGAGCCTCTTTCTTGGACTCATATACTAGGCCTACTATTCTTCTATCACTTAACTATTCTCTAAAAATATCGAATCTATTTTTAAGGTATCTAACTTTCTTTTCTCTATCTCAACCATAGCAATTTGTTACTTTCATTAACCTGAATATGGCCAACAAGGCCTCCTATTTTGAATTACACTCCATTACCATGAGTAACTCTTCTAACTATATAATCCAAGCTTCAATTGTTTCTATATTCATCTCACTATCAAGGTTAGGGGATTGTATATTTTTCATTAATCATTCATTAGCTAGATGGTGAATTAAAGCTGGTCAGGGCCTTATGGAATGATACTTGTGGGTTCAGGCTTAAGAGAATAGTTTCTTGGACTCTCTAACTTACCAGGGCAATTGGTTTTGTGGCTAAGGGGAGAAACTTTCTTTCTCAGTTTCCCTTTGAATTAGTCTCTCTTGCAGTTGTAGTTTTACTTCCTGTTGCACTGCATTATCATCAATTATTATTCCAAGTGAAATATTATACTTTATAGAGCTATTAGCTTAAGATTTACAAACTATACGCTAGATAGCCTTCCATTCTAATACTCATCGTGCTATTTGTGCCAACTAAACTTCATAACATAACTTGCCTATATGCCATTAACATGCACACCCAGAATTTCATCAAAAAGCCAACTCCTATCACATATATTCCATTTTCCCAAGCCCTAATCATATCTAACATACCTAAAATTTTGCTCTGATACTAACTAATGTAAAACCTTCACTATGTAGTTCTTCTTTAGCTATTATGGTTCCTTATTGAGTCCATGTACTTATGCAGTTAAAATACTAAATCCAGAAATTTTAAATATGTTCAATTCTCTTTATCTATAATTCCATGTCATTTCAGTTCAACAGATAAAGCATTGGTAATCCTTTACTACTAATCTATCTTAACAAATGAAAACTAAAAACAAACCTATGTTACATTCTAAGAAAAATCTAGCAAAGCTTCCCCTTATAAAATTAGTTATCCAAACCATTTAAATGGTCACATTTCAATCCAGAACTTATAGCCATGGAAAATATAAATAGTAGTGAAATTAAATAAGACTATCTAGACATATATCATCATTTGATATAACAAATTTAAAATGGAGTTACATCATTATTAACTTTATATTATTTCACATATTACATCATTAAGAAAGTAAAACTTGACATATACATTCATCATAATATTACAACAAAAATCAGATATATATATATATATATAAATATAATTCATATTGTTTTCTAATTCTGACATCATTCTATTTATTTTTCTCTGCTAGCATTGGAACTTTCACCTAGCATTGATTAATAGAAAATAGAAATAGGGGTGGATTTGAGAGAATATTAGTATTTAATCTTAACCAAATCAATGCATATAAGAATGCTATGAGGAAAGACAATGCATGTGGTGTAAGCATGTGAAACTCTAATATAACTTTTAATATGAAAACTAATTTCATAATAAGTCATGGCATCTAAACATTCTCAACTCAACTCATTTTTGGGCCAAGGAAGAGCTACTACATTCAATTCCCTACCATAAGAAGGTTAAAGCCAAGACATAATTCTTTTTCATACTAGCTGGCTTTAGTAGACTTAACTCTGAGCTAAGAAAGTGCTACTGTGCTTAATTCCCCGTCTTAAGGAGTTAGGAGCCAATCATAACATCTTATGTGCATAAAATTCATGATATAAGCCAATTCAAAGGATAACTCATAAAATCATTAAACAAACAAGTATACATGCATTTCAACTTATTCAAACACTTAATTGCATGTAAGATAAGGGGAGATTGTTACATAAGAGATCGAGAGTTGATCCAAACTTCTTACTTTGCCTCTTGCCTTATTTAACTCTTTTCAATTGTCTTTTTTACTCAACCTTTATTTGCTTAATTCTTCACTTCTAGGTCTTCTTGTTCAAAGACCACTCTAGCCATCTCCACATGCCTAAAATATCATATTGAGTATCACAAATACATAACCAATGCGCATCTAAATAACTTGCTTATATGCCCCTCAAGTCCCCTTTATATGACATATTATGACTTAATTTTAAAATTATATAACTTAAGCTAAAGACCTTCAAATTAGGCAAATAATACCTTTCTAAAAAGCTTATAATATTTACTTTTTATTATAAAAATCTCATATTTAATTGAATTCACATGGTCCCTTAAAAATGACAAAATAGTGACTAGTTTCTGCTATAAGACAGTTTTCTAGTGGTAAATTTGAAAATTTATAACTTCGGCTAAAAATGTCCAAATTAAGTAAGCGAAGACTTGTTGGAAAGATCTTAATACCCTATCTACTATAAAAATTTCATGTTAAAATGAATCTATTTGACTTCTTAAAAGATATGAAAACCGTGGCTATACTAAAGAGCAACATTGATACAGGGCAATTTTACTAAGGCAAATTCAAAAATTCATAAAATATTATGTACTAATCTAAAAATTAAAAACTTTAGCTCATTGGAAACTTTAAGATGTTTACTAAATGCCTACCATGTTTCTCACCCAAATTTATACATTTTTAAACTCATTATGGGTCTGTTTTAACCATTTTAGGTTCTAAACTTGTCAATTTCTTGCTAAATTCATGCTATACTCTAATTCTAAATGCTCTATTCTATCATCAAAGTGCATGAGAGCATGATGAAGAGCCTTTCTCTCTCTCTCTCTCTCTCTCTTTCTACAAGAAGCATTTTAAGATCTAGGGTTCTATGTATAGTTTCATTCAAGGCTGAACTCATACTTCATCCTAAAGCCCTCTTTGTGCTCTTTTAATTTCCATTGATTAATTTTTTTAAAAGAGCTTCCTTTTGCCTTGCGTCAAATCTTAACTTCAAGTTTTGACATAAAGAAACCATAATTAGAAAGTTCTCAAAGAGTATATCAACATTTCTAACTAGTGTGAAGTGAAACGGAGCCATTTATTTGCTTAAGTGGAAGCTTGAAATCTCTCTCTCTTTTTTCCCTTCCTCAAAGCTCCATTAATGGCTGAAAATTTTAGAAATGGAAGTGTGGAAAACATGGTGGGATGTGGCTTTTATAAGAAACCTCCTCTATAATTTTTCCAAAATGACCATTTTGTCCTTTATTGCACATTTACTTTGTTTGATATCATTTTTTAGGCTTTTTAGGATCTAACTACTCCTTACACAATCTTGGGTGCTTTTTCATATAAAAACATTATTTTTAGGGTTTAGATGGCTTAAAATAGTAAAAAATAACTTCGCTTAAAGTCTAGGCACTATTTGACTTGTTTAGCATACCAGAAGGATTTTTATTGATTTTGACTATTCCTATACTTTTTAAGACCTTTGAAAACTCAAATGAACCTAATTTTGGCCTTTAAAACTTTTTTCCTTGATTTTCTCAAATTTATAATTTTGCCACTGAGGTACCATTTTTCTCTATTTAGCCATTTTAGCTTTGTTTTCTTTTCGTAAGTGATTTTACAACCTAGTTTCTTGATGTCTTGATTAATTCTTTACCCTTATTTAACTTTAATTTATTTTATTATGGGGCCTTTTTTCTTTATCTTGTTGAATTCTAGTTCAATTTAAGTTAGATGTTACCCCTAGCAACAAATCCAGTATGTTTAGCTTCTTTCTAAGCCACTAAAAACTTTTCTTAAAGTCTTTATATATCTTAGTGATGCCCAAATGGATGGTTTACCTACTCTTATGGGCCTTAGATAGCACTATGTTTCTTATCTCCTCATCCCTGGGTATGCACACTCTACCCTAATACTTTTCCAAACCATCATCTAATAGGTCAAAGTCCTTGACTCTTCCACTTCCCAGCTGTTCTCTAATCCTACCCAAATGCTCATCTTGCTCTTAGGACTTCTTATTTCTCTTTGTAAAATCACTCTCTATCCTTAACTCACCCAAAAGAAAACTATTAAGGGCACTTTCATGGACAAATTCAGATCCCTCAATTCCTTAATTAATCTTTATTCCTTAAGCATCATCATTACTATATGAATAGATTTCCTACTTAAGGCATAAACGACTACATTCACCTTTCCTAGATGATACTTTAAGGAGAAATCCTAATCCTTAAGGAATTCCATCAACTTCATTTGCCTTACATTAAGTTCCTTTTGATCAAATAAATACTTTAAACTCTTATGATCATTATATCATCAAATTGTGCACTATACAAATAGTGCTTCTAAATGTTTAGAGCAAAAACTATAGTGGTTAGCTCTAGATCGTAGATGGGATAATTCTTTTCATGAGATCTAAGTTGCCAAAAGGTATAGGTTATCACTTTACCTTGTTGTATTAAAACCTAAACCCTTCTTAGATGCATTGGTATAAATCGTAAAGGTCTTTTTGAGGTTAGGTATTATTAGCACATGTGTGGTGGTTAACCTATTCTTAAGTTCTAAAAGGCATCTTTACACTTAGCATCCCATACAATAAGGTTGGTCCTTCCTAGTCAACTTAGTTAATGGCATTGCTATTTGAGAAAATTCCTTAATAAACCTCTTATAATAACCAACTAGACCTAAGAAACTACAGATTCTAGCTATAGTTTTGGTCCTTTCCCAATTCAGCCATGTTTCTACCTTACTAGGATCTACTGCCACCCTTTATTCTGATATCACATGACCTATAAACTTTTACCTCTTGTAACCAAAATTCACACTTGCTATTTAGCATACAACTGATACTCCCTCAAGGTCTAAAGAACTATCCTAAGATGCTCTTTATGTTCCTTACTACTCTTGGAATAAACAAGGATATCATCAATGAACAATACCACAAACCAATTAATGTATAGCCTAAAAATCCTATTCATATAATCTATAAAAATAATTAGGGCATTAGTTAATCCAAATTGTAACACCCCAAAATTAATTAAGGTGTTAATCATAGATTTAGAGTAATTAAGAATAATTCATAGAGGATAATTGGGCAAGTTAGTGAATGTAAACTTTAGAGAGATAAATTGTTAACATAGGTTTGAGAATTAATTGGGATAGAAATTTCATCTAGGCCCAAATTAATAGATCATGATAAGAGGCTAATGGAGGCCCAATGAGTTAGGTGCAGACCTAAATCCTTGAACCCTTCAAACTTAGCCCAAACCTAATTAAACTTCAGCAATCCAATGCATAAGAACTGGCCCAATAAAATTCTGCAGCCCAACACTTAAAAACTAGCCCAATAAGCTAAAGTCTGAAGCCCATTAGGAGTTGGACCTTGGAGCAACTCATGACCCATATATTTGACCCAACTTAACCCCACTAAAACCCTAAAAATTGACCAGCCACCTCCCCCATTCTGCAAAACACAAAAACACAAGGAAAATTTGGAGGTGAGGAGGAGAGGCTAGGGTTCTTGGCATAATTCCACCTTTTCTCACATTTAGAGCAAGATTTAGCCAAGATAATAGTTATACAACTTAATCCCCTAATCTTTCTCTTTAATTTGGTCCGATTAGTTTTTCATTTGGAGTATTTTCATCATACCCAAAATCTGAAATGTGGGTGTTTGGGGATTTTCTTGGTGAAATTCGTAGGTTGAGGTTAGGGCTGGTATTAGGTGAGTTTAAATCCCCCATTTTGATGCTTTCTTTGTTGGTTTGAGACCCCCATAGCTGATTTACATTATGGGTATCAATTTTGTATGAATTTGCTTAGGATTTTGGGTGGAATATTGAGATTTCTGGTAGAGGACACTTTAATCTGAATTTAGGATTTGTGGTGGCTGGGTAAGTATTCTTTAGGTAGTTAGTAGCATTTAAATTCCTTGGGTACTTGTTGTAACTGTTAATGATGAATTAGAGTAGTAATTATCTGATGCTATGATTATAGGGAGACTCTGTACCATTGGTAGCTGTTGCAAATTTGTCTACAAGTGAGGTAACCGGGGTTTACATTAATTCCATGCATATGTCGGTTTAAATTTCATACTTGCTGTATATGAATGATTTGAAATGTTGAATGAATTGGTTAGCTATCTATTGTATGATGATTGGACCTTGTGAGTCCATGGTGGAGCTGTGGTGCGGCTGCCACCCGTGCATGTGCTTCGATTGGGCACCGGGGTATGATCAAACCCTAGATGCACTGAGCCCTGGTTGTGCTCAATGGGGAGTAGGTGCCGTGGACGGGCCTCTCCCGGTGTTAATAGCCTTTAACATGTTAAAATATGATTGCTAGTATGGGATAGTAATCATGATAGCCTAATTGTTTCAGTTATTGTTATGACTGATATGATTCAAATGTTGATTTTAATTCATGCATATATGTTAATTGAACTAGATTATATGATAGAATTGCCTTGGTTACTGAGATTTATATCTCACCCCATTTTATAGGATTATAATTTCAAGTGAAGGTTTCTCGGGTAAGGATAAGGGCAAGCAAGTGGATGAACATCCATGAGCTGAGGCCTAGTGTGAGGAGCTACACTTGGTCTGAGTGTAATAGAGTAGATGCTAATTTTGTTAAGTCTTGTGTAGCATCATCATGTATCTGTATTGCCAAGTGTAGGAGTCTGTATTTTGATAATATGATGTGTAACTATTGAGGAATAGGCCTTGGTATTTGATGTATAGTTTTATGATATCTGTTGTAAACCTTATTAAACTTATGATATGACTTACCATTTGGGAATGTAACCTTGAGATATTGATATGAATCACTGATGTATGGAACCTCTAATGGAAAGTGTATCTAATGTTAAATGTCAATGGTGCATGATTGGTGTTGTTATTATTCCTTGGACTTGCTGATATAGGGTAATTAGAGAAAAGAAATTGACCCTTGAGTCTTGAATTAGAGAGGAGAGATTAGTCGGATAAATTAGACTAATGAAGGCTATTTGAGCCCCATAATTAAGGTAAAGGAGCCCTAGGGTGAGATTGAAGGGAGAAAGGAGAGTATGAGTCCAGATTTTCGGAGTGTAGGACCAGAAGGCACTTCACCGCGGCTAAAATAGAGTTTGCCGTGGCCAATAGAGGCGAAGTTGCCCAGGGAGAGTGCCAGAGAGGAATTCACCGTGACGAAATGTAAATTGGCCGCAGCGAAATGTGAGAGGTCAAACTGGGAGTCGTCCAGAGAGAAATTAGCCGCGGTGAATTATAGAATTGGCTGCGGCAAACTTTTAGGAAAATGTCCCTGGCATTTCAGAGAGGAATTGGCCACGGCGGAATGAGGAATTAGCCGCAGCCAATATCGAGAGGCGAGTAAGGAAGTTCCAAGAGGCTTCTTCGCGCGCGGTGCCATGTATGTTAGCCGCGACGAAGGTCCAACTCGCCGCGGTGATGAAGAAAGGGGTAAAACAAAAAGGAATTGGCCGCGGCTAAGAGTAATTAGGTTGCGGCGAACATGCTGTAACACTTATATTAACTAGAAAACCTTGGTTTTCCATATGTTAATCACAAGGGATGATCTAGAATCATTAGGATGAGTTATAATTGATGAGTAATAGAATCCAAAGCTTATAAATGGATGTTTAATTCCCTTATGAATACAAGTATATGTAATCATATGATTGATGACTCTAATCACCTTAAGGTTTAAATTTCTCCACATTTTCATAACCTATGATGATTAATCACATGTTTAACCTTAATTATGATGATAAGAAATTAGGGTCGTCACACAAATGACATAACTAGGAACTCATAATGGTCGTACCAAGTCTTAAAAGTAATTTTAGATATGTCCTCCACTTTCACCCTAAGTTGTTGGTACCTAGACCTACGATCAATCCTTGAAAATACTGATGTTTCCATTAATTGGTCAAGCAAGTCATCAATTCTAGACAAAAGGTAATTATTTTGGATGGTTACTTGGTTGAATTGCCTATAATTAATACAAAGTCTAAAACTACTTTCCTTTTTCTTGACAAATAACACCAGTGTTCCCTATAGAGACACACTCAACCTAATGAATCCCTTTTCAAGTAATTTTTTCTATTTGACTCTTTAACTGAACAAGTTTAACAGGCACCATTCTATATAGAGCCTTAGAGATTGGACCTATACTAAAGACTAGGTTCATGAAACATTTTAGTTCGCTCTCCGGGGGTTGGCTACTAATCTCCTTGGGAAAAACTTCTAGGAATTCCCCAATTATAGGTATATCTTCTAACCCAACCTCAATCTTAACATGCAAGGAAAAGAACTCAAGGGACCCTTGGCAATCACGCTTAAGGTGCCTCCCAACTTGGGTAGTAGACACATAAGCAAGCTCTGTCATAGGGTATGATTTAGGTATATTAATAGGTAAAGAAATAGTCTTTCGGTTGTAATCAAGTATCATATTATTAGCTAATAACTAATCAATACCAATGATCACATCAAAGTCATGCAAAGGGATACAAATTAGATTAAGGGTAGTACAATGGCTATTTAATTGTATAACATAATCTAGGCACACAAGATGTAATAATAGAATATCTAGCAGGGGTAGATACAGATAATTCAAATAGTAATAGGCTAATTTTCAAAACTAAATGTTTAACAAAGTCATATGAGATGAATGAGTAGGTCATACCTGAATCAAATAATGTATCTACAATATGGTTATGGACAAAGAGAGTATCTCAGATCAGACTAGGGGATTTACTAGCCTCTTGCTACATAAGTGCAAACACCTGTCCTTACATAGGTGGCTTGATGGAAGAAGTTGACTTTTGTGACATCGTGCAAATCCCTGTATAGTGTTTGGGCTTCCCATAATTATAGCACAAGGGGCATGGTTCACTTCTATGGTTCTTCTCACACTTGCCATATATTGATGGGGCACTTACTGAACTCTTCAGGGGTCTCATATTCTTCCTTTGAAAGACATTTCTTAGGGGTGGTCTCCTACCTAAGAGCCACTACCATTACTAACCTCTTCTTATTGCTACCTTTAAAAGTTTCCATGCTTTTATCACGCTTGCCCTCCATTGTCTTCTTCCTTTTGGCTTCACTCTCTATTAAGGCCTTTTTAGACACCCTACATTTCTCCACTAACTTATCAAAATTATAAATGTAAGGAGCATAATTTTATTCTTTAATTTTAGTTTAAGGCCCTTTTCAAACTTATCGATCTTCCAAGGTTCATCATCCAACTATTTCAAATATAAAGAAAAACAAGATAATTGAATAAATTTCACAGTATATTAGTCTACATTCATCTCTCCTTGCTCAAAAAAATTAAACTCAGTTTCTTTGTTAGTCCTTACTGATAGTGGGAACTATTTACTATTAAAAGTAGTTTGGAAGCTCTCCCAATTCAAGGCTATCCCCTTGATGCTAACAATCGAGATGCACTATGCCACTATGTTTTGCCTCACCCTCTAGCTTATAAATGGCTAACATAGGCTTTTGTTTAGTGGTGTAAGTTATAATTTCAAAGATTTTCTTTAGTTGCATTAGCCATCTCTCAACTTTTTCAATGTCTAATTCCCCTAAGAACGATAGAGGATCAACCTTTCAAAACTTGCCCAATATAACCGAGATGTCATCCTCTACCCCTTGATGCCCTATACTAAGGTTTTGACTGGCACCAATCTGATTCCTAACTAGCACCTCCTAATTCTATTTGTTCATGGCCTCATGTAATTGTTGCAGCACTTGAATAGTGGTTGCATGAGTCTCAGTTTACTTTTAAAACTGATCAATCATTATCCTCATAGTAGCCTTATAGGCTTCAGTTTGCTCTCTCATATGGTTGGTCATTGTAGTCATAGCCTTTTATACTTCTCTCAACATCTTAGCGATTTCATGATGTGTAGCCATAGCACCCTACATTGCCATAAGCACAACTAGAGGCTCCCTATTAAGCTACAACCTTAAGGGAAAATCCAAGCACAACTTTATCCATGGCAAATATACAGATACTAATGACATTACTAGACTATAATGTTCTTATTCTTAGCATGCATACATCATAATTGCCAAGTTTTTTAACTACAAAGTTCAAATCTAGCATAATTTTCTAAATCATTGCTTTGATACCAAATGTAACAACCCTAACTACTAATCTCTTTAATTAAGCACAATTACACTCTTAATAATCAGTACTTAAGGTTTAAAGCCAATATTAGTCGACTAAAGGGATAAAAATATAGGGAACTTTGAACCTTTTATTAATAAATTACCACTATTAAGATAAACAAGAAGACTTAAGCCCACATGGAACTAAATTCTTACCAAGAACCTTTAACTCACTTTTGAATGGATCGAAAAGCTTAACACTCCTATATATTCGATTATAAGTCATTATGTAACCCTAACATTGGGTAACCTAAGCTTTAGAGGCTAAAATAGGGGTTTGGGGACTAAGGTCGTGACCTAAAAGAACTCTACCATGACCAAGTTAGCTACTAAAACTTTTCAAGTATTAAGTTAAACTCACACCGTGACTTGAACATTCCCTACCGTAACTTAATTAAATTCTATAACTCTAGAACTAAAATATTGAATTCACGCCACGAATTATAACACCTATGCCACAACTCAGCTTATTACTGGAACTAACACACACTAAAATCATGATCTTTGTCGCGACTTGAGATTCCTATGCTGTGGTGAGGTTACGCACTATAACTCTCCCTAGACAAAAACCCCCGATTAGCATTGTAGTGGTACAAGTTATGCCACAGTGTGCTTGCTTCTATAAGATCCATATGCTAAATTCCTTGACTTCATGCCACAGAGGGACACTCTGCATCGCGATGCTCCTTGCTTCTATAAGAGCTTTGGCTATGACTTAAGTAGTTTTGGCTGCAACTCATTTACCCTTTGGACTTAAAACTTTTTAGTACTTGTCCCAATTATTTGATATGCTCACTAATGAAGTTCTAAGGCCCTTCTATGGCTAATTTGCATGGTTTTAATGACCTATCAACTTTTATATACTTCAACTTCCTAATTTTCATTATTTAGGAATTTAAAGATGGCTTATATTAATAGGACTTATTACATATCGGCATTCTACCCATTATGACAACAAGAAGTACTTAGAGCAACTAGTGGTAACATCAAAATGTGTAATTCTTAACCATCTGGCCTCATACCACTTTAGACAATTTTCACTAGTCCAAATAAACTTACTCTTAACCTCAAATTGCCAAAGTATCCTCTAGTATATAATATAGCTATTGTACTATACCTAATCCATACCTAAGGCATAAATATTAGCAGAAATATTCATACATAAGAAGTATCGATTCATATAACAACAAAAATTCTCATTCATAGATTAACCATTTAAATTCCATACATTCATATAAATCCATATCAAATTAGCATATGGTAAATGCATCAAAATCCATATGTTTTAAAGTCTAGCTTGCTAAGGGTTACATTCTTGGTTATAAAACATCAAAATACCTACACTTAATAATATGAATGCATCATGATGCTATACAAAATAAATTACAAAAAGAATAGTATCAACTTTAAGTCAAAATAATCTAAGTGTTGAAATCCTACACAAGGCCTCAAATTAGGGATTATCATTTACTTGTTTACCCTTTTCCTTAACTGAAGAGCCTTCACTTGTAATTGTTAGCCTATGAAACAGGGTGGGATGTGAATCTCAGTGACCAAAAGAGAAAATTCTATACATATCAATAAATTAATCAATATAAATGCATTTTTTACTAATAAATACCAGAATCATCAATTTAACCAACAAATGAACTAGTTGGGTTACTAATAACTACTATCCCATACTAGCAATCACATATAACATGTTAATGGCTAATAACAATGGGAAAGGCATGTCCATGATGCCAACTCCTTATCGAGCACGCTCATAACTTAGTGCATTTATTAAGTCTGATCATAACTTGGTGCTCGATTGAAGCAAAATGCATGGGTTGCAGTCAAACGATAGTTCCACTAAAGACACGCTTATGGTCCAAACATAACAATCAAGTAGCGAACCAATCATTTAACATAGCAAAACAAGCAAGTGCAGCAAATATAAATTAAAAATGATCATATGCAAGGAATTAGAATTAACCTCAGTTACCTCACTTAATTGCATTAAATTCTAAAGTCAAGACAAGTTTCCACACTCTATAGGTCTTAAGTTACCAAAACAAATTTCCAAATTATTATCCATTAAAGAATCAACTACCCATTCATTCTTAATATCAAGAACTACTAAAAAATCACTTATCTTGCCTCTGATGAATCTCAAATTTAGACTTGGATCTTCCTACGCTAGAAATCTCAAGGTCTTACTCTAAATTCTTGGCATTTTCGTGCATTAACAGAACCCAATATATAAATCAGTTCTTAGGGCCACTTTCTAGCATGAAATACATCATAATGAAGAGAAGATACTTACCTTATAGTCTATTTAGCCTTAAGCTCCAAAAATCATCCAAGAAATCATTGAGACATCAAATTTGTGTGGAAGGTAAAAACTCTCCAAACGAAAAACCAATTAGTCTAAAATGAAGAGGAGGATGAGAGGATCAAATTTTATATAACTTATCTTAGCTAAATCTCCCTCTAGATGTGCAAAATAGTGGCAAGAAGCTAAAAAGCCTAAGCTTTCCCTTAGAGATGTGAAAATGTCTTTGTGTTTATGTAGAACAAAAGTTTTGCCTCAAGGGTTTTAGGGTGGCTGTAACACCTTGAAATTAATTAAGATTAATAATGGCGATTATGGAGTTAATGTGAATTAATTAGAAAAATTAATTAAGAGAGTGGACTTTTATTTTAGGCCATGTGGATAACTTAATTAAGCTTTAGACTAAATGTAAAAGCCTAATCTTAGTCATAGGAGGATCTAATTCCACTTCCAAATGGCCCAACACCTATGTAGTGCAGACCCAAGCTAAATAGGCCCTTAAAACAACCCAAACCTACCATAAACCCTCCAATTTATGGCCCAATAAATTTTTACCATAATCTAAATGAATTTTTAGGGCCTTTAAATCAGCACACTCTCTATAACCCCAAGAGTTTCTGCAGCCCATCTCACCTAACACCAGCCCACTTAGAATAATGAGCCCAAATGAACCTTGAACTAATGGGTTAGCCCATTCCCCACTAAAAACCCTAAGAGCTCAGTAGCCACATTCTTTTGTTGAGGGTAAAACATTTGGTTCTACTGAGCAAGAGTTCATTTTTGCACTTGAGGAGAGGGGCTAGGGTTTTTCTGCATTCCTCTTCTATTTCTCACTTCTAGAGGAAGATTTGGCCTAGATAATCTATATAAAACATATCCTTTTCATTCTCCTCTTCATTTTGGTTCGATTAGTTTATGGTTTTGGGCATTTTCATCTCCTTCTCAAATCTGAAATTTGGTGTTTAGGTGATTCCTTGCAAGATTTTTGGAGTTAGAAGTTAGAGGGATGATTGGGTAAGTATTTCCCTTCTATTTTATGTGTTACTTTACTAGAAAATGCCCCTAAGGATTGATTTTCATAATGGGTTCTACTATTGTGCGAAATTACAAGGAGATGAGGGTGAAAAACTGAAATTTTTGGGCTTGATGACTCAAATTCGAATTTGGAAATTTCCTATGTTGTGTTCTTGATAGTTGAGGCTCAACTTAGTCCATTTGACCTCTTAGGTATATAGGTAAGTGTTTCCTATTCTTTTGTGTGGTATATATACTGAATTTCCATCATTTGGACTGACTTTTGGTGCATGGCTTTTACATGTGCGAAAATAGAGATGTTAGGAGTGACCCATTGTGAGTTCTTGTTGTTGTGATCTTGAATTGGTATAGTAGACCCTTAGAAAGCTTGGGTAAGAAGTTCTTAATATACTCTTGTTAAGATTAATCTGTGGATAGAGAAATTTCTTACTAATGGTAGTTGAATAATGATGATTATGCTTATGTTAGGCCTGGTGTGCTTTGAATCATAATAGTAGCTAGAGGATGAGCAATGATTTTAAAATGCTAAATGATTGGTTGATTACATGAATTACGATTGTGATTGGACCTTTTGAGTCTATGGTGGAGTTGTGGTGCAGCTGTCACTTATGCATGTGCTTCGATCGGGCACTGGGTTGTGATCAGGCCTTAGATGCACTGAGCCCTGGTTGTGCTCATTATAGAGTAGGTGCCGTGGACGAACCTCTCCCAGTGTTATTGGCCATTAACATGTTGTGTATGATTGCTAGTATGAGACAGTAGTCATTGGTAGCTCAACTAGTTCATTTGTAAATTGAATTGATGATTCTGGTATTGATGATATGAAATTATATTGTATTAATTAATCTGTACATATATATAGAATTTGCCTCTTGTTACTGAGATTGTATATCTCACCCCGATTATGGGCTAACATTTTTAGGGATCGAACTTCTTAGTAGCAAGAAGAAAATTAATGGAAGTTTATTATATGGTTTAATAGTAGGTACGTTTAGAAACCTTGTCAGATTGTATTTGTATAACTAGACTACTAGCTTTATGTAACTGCCGCATTGTATAATGAATTGCCAAGCATAGGGACTGTAATCATTTAATACATCAGATGTCTACTTAAACTAGTGATGTATGGAATTTTTAATAGGACTTATGTTTGAATGGAAATGTCAGTAGTGTATGAACTATTTGCTATCATTGATCGATGAACTCACTGGTTTATGGTGGCTAGAGGGTTAAGGATCTATATTTGAGTTTTGAATGGGTAATAATAGGTGTGTTAGGTAGATTAGGTAAAAAGAAGACACTAAATCTTCACAAACTAAGTTAAAGTAGCCTAAAGTATTGTTAGAGGGAGATTTGGAGAGTATGGGATGACATCTTGAGAGTTATAGGAAGAGAAGGGAATTAGCCGCAGCCAAAATTTAATTAGCCTCGCCCAAAAGCGACAAAGTTGCCCAAGGAGAGTAACAGAGGGTAATTGGCCGCGGTTAACATTTAATTGGCCTCGGCCAAATGTGGGCTGACAGGGAAGAAAACAAAGAGCAATTGGTCATGGCAAATAATGAGGTTAGCCGCGGCTAAGTTTGAGAGGCAGGTCTAGGAGTGTTTCAGAGGGTATTTAGGCATAACGAAATGTGCAAAATTTATGAAGGTGTAAGGAGTTGAACCCAAGAGTAATTAGCCACGGTACGAGGGAATTTAACCCCAGCAAAGGTGTTCAATTTTTCATATTCACCTAGAAACCTTAGTTTTTCTTATGGTAATACTAAGGAATGATCTAGAAACACTTGTAGGAGGATTTTGTGAGTTGGAATTGATGGATGGAAGAATCAAAGGCTCCTTATTGATAATTAAATTCAATTGCACATTTGAATAATTATGGTTGTCTAGTTAATCACACTAATAACATTAAGGTTTCAAATTTCCTTACATGTTTAAATGTAATTAGTTGTAACGACTTTCAACCTTGATTTATGGTTATTAATCACGTACTTAACTTTAATTATGATGATTAGAAGTTAGGGTCGTTACAGTGGCTACAGAGGGTTTTACAATTTTAAGTTAGAATGGGCTGACCTAAGGCTGACCTAAGTGTCCAAAATCCAATTGGGCCTATTTTCTAATTATTGGGCTAAGACTAAAAGGGTTTATTTAGGTTGGATTTACATAAAAGTGTAGTTAGGCCTATACTCATGGTCCTTGTAATATTCAATATTTTGTAAAAACACTGAAATGAGTTAATTATAAAAGCATGTCCCTTGAGATGAATGATTTAAGGCTGAATAAAATTAGGATAAAATTTTAAATAATGAAAAATGAGGATTTGACATTGAGTTGTCCAAAAATCAGAGCCAGAGTGGTTTAATAAAATTGTCAAAGGTATAGTGGCATTTTCGTAAATTTGTGCAACTTTTGGAAAACTTATAGGAGGGCTTTTCAAATAGAAAATTTAAGCTTTTCAGGGTTTTTAAAGGCCCTAAAAACCATGGGAACCCTCAGGACAATTAAAACCCCTCTGATGTGTGGTTTTAAACGTCAGTTGACCTAAACTTTGACCTCTTTGTTTAGGAGGGTTTTAAATCTAAATTGAGTGATTCCAAAGCTATTTTATAAAATAAAGGACCTAAATTTTATGATGGAAAAATGGTTCTAAAAAAAGAGCTTAAAATGAGTTTAAAATGAAAATGCTACGAAGACAGGACGTAAACGTCATTTTTAATGGACAATTCTTTTAATCTTCCTTCATATAAGAGGCATCCCACTTCTAGTCCCTTCTAACCAACTTAGTGTTCTATCCTAAATAAAAAGAAAAGTGCGAAGAAAGCAATGCATAAGAAGGGCTTAAAAAGAAGAGGAAGAAGTTAGGAAAATGTATGGAAATTCAAGGTTTTCATGGCTTTCTCTTTTAAAAATCTTATTCTCCTCTCTTTGCTCTCTCTTTGCATGGTTTTGGTGGATGATATGGGTTGTTTTGGTCTTGGTTTAGAGGGAGGAGAGTAGGAATTCAAGGAGAGGGTTAAAGCAAGGAAGAAAGCTCTTGAAAAAAGCTTAGAATCAAAGTAATCTTCTTGCTTTTGTTGCTTTCTTCCCTTTGCTTTTTGTGTGTGTTGGTTCGGCCATGAGGAGAGCTTGTTAGAGGAAGGAATTTCTGACCTAGAGCAAGTAAAAAATCTATGATTTAGAGTGTGGGAACCTAGGAAATGCAAAGGAACTTAAAGAAAAATAAGTGAAATTTAAGATATGAAAGTTAAGGATCCATGTATGTGTTGTAAAATTTGGGTTGATTCAAGAATTTCCAAACTTATATGAGTGTTTTTTTGAGTTTCTAAGACCCCTAGAGAGCCTCCCAAGTGTCTCTTCTATCAAGGAAAAATTGCAAACTCCATGGGCTCCAAGTACTAGGATGGTCTCGGCCAAGAGAAGAGCAAAGGGCTAGGGAGTATTTTAATTTTTTTCTAAGCTTAGTTTGGGACTATGTATAATGGAAGAAGATGATAGGAAGTCATGGAAAAAATTTAAAAGCCTTAAATAGAGAGTTGGAGTAATAAGTTCCATAATATAACTTAAAAGAAGCAACTTGTATCTAGACTCTTAGAAATGAGTGTGGGATTGCTCTAAGGATTCCAAATCAAGTCAAGAGGCCTAAATATAAGAAAAGAATAGAACTAAGACCTTGAATTATGGTAGTTGCCTTATTAGGCCCTTTTATGGAACTAATATGTAACCATTAAACTAAGTGTGCTTCTTTAGAGTGTATTTAATGCTAAGGCTTATTTCAAGAATATAATTGGATGCTATTTGTTGTGTCTAGGCCAAAGAAACAAAGCTCTATCTAGTTATGGGTGTGTGACAAAAAAGGGAGGCGAATTGTAATATCTGGTTTTCATTAAACGATAGAAATGGGTGCGTTTGCAAAGTAAGTCCCTTGAAATGAATTAGTTAAGGTCTTAAAAAATTTGAGTAACATTCTAGACTTCTAAAAATAAGAATCCTAGGCTCACAAGGAAAGAAAAATGGAGCTAGAATAAAGAAACAAAATTTAATAAAAAACTTACGAAACATAATAGCATTTTCATAATTTTGAGCAAATTTTGGAATTCACATAGGAGGGCTTTTTAAATGAAAGTTTTGAGTTCTTTAAGGTTCTCAAAGGCTCTGAAAACCATGGGAAGCCTTGGGACACTTAAAACCCCTTTCGGTGGACCTTTTTTAACATTGGTGTACCAGAACTTTGATGGATTCATTTAGAAAGATTTTAGATCTGATTTAAGTGATTCCAAAGGCATTTTACTGAATTGGGAACCTAGTTTTATAATGGAAAAAATGGTTTTAAAAAAGGAGCTAAAATGAATTAGAAATTTAAAATGCCAAAAATGAAGGAACAAAATGAAAATTTTTAAAAAGTCTTCCTTCCTCCCACTTATATATATAGGGCACCCCACTTTTCCACTCATTTAGCTTTATATATTTCTGTCTTAAACCAAAGAAAAACCTTAAGAAGAGTGGTGCACAAGAGAAAGAGAAAGAGGAAGAGAAATCAAAGGCCAAAGGTATGGATTTTTGGTAGTTTTTTATGCTCTTTCCTTAGAAAATCTCTTCTTCTCCATTTTCCTTTATTTCCTATGATTATATTGAAGTATATGGATCTATTTTAAGGGAGAAATAAAAGGGAAAAATTCAGATTTGAAGAGAGGAGGCCAAAGAAGAAAAGATTCAAGTGAGAAAATAAAGAAAAATAAGGTAATTTCTCCTCCCATGATTGCTACCCCTTGCTCCTCTTCTCCCCTTAGTTTACCCCACTCAAGAAGCCATAGGAGGGCTTGGATTTTGGACAAAACTATGGGTGAATCTTAGGAAAAGAAGTGTGGAGAATAAGAATATACAAAGGAAATTAGCAAATAACCATGAAAATTCAAGATAAAAATTTTAGGGTTTCATGTGTTCCTTGTAAAATCTGACTTGATACCTTAATTTCTATGCCTAAATAAAAGTTTGAATAAGCTCTTAAGATCCCTAGAAGTCTACCCATGTGCTTCCTCCATCAAGAAAACAAAGCAAAGTCTATAGATGCCCTTCTGCTTCATTGTCTCAACCAAGAAGGGTTAGGACACATAGGGAGAGTTTTAAATTTTTTCAAGCCCATTTTTTAGTCATATATGATGAATGACAATAAGAGGAAGCCTTAGAAAAAATTTAGGAAGCCTAGAGAATGAATTGGTGTCTTATGTTCCATAATATGACCTAACGAAGCAACATATAGTTAGACTCTTTGTTTCAATTGTATGATGACTCCAAGAGGCTTAAAAGGAGTCAAGAATCATATATGAAAGGAAAGAATGGAGCCTAGAATTTATTTGATAGGTGTTGCTTCATTAGGTGCATTCTTAGAACCATAAAAGGGTTAATAGACCAAGTTAGTATTTAAGGAAGATGTGTGGCTTTAGAATTAATTCCATGAACCTAATTAGCTTCCATAAATTATGTTTAGGCCAAGAAAAGCCAATCCCACACCTTTGTATGTGTAAGGCCAAGGAAGGGAGCATTGATTCAAGGAGAAAAGTGTGTAGTTGCTTCTAAGGTAGCTCACTCCTCCTTCTCTCGTGCATGAATGTATGTTTGGCTTGTCTTTGAATGTGTGTATGTGTAATTTTAAGCCATGAAAAGTATTCTAGCATGACTTTTATTCTATGGTGCCATACTATTACATTATGCTTTCATATGATGTTTATTATGTGTGCTTGAGTTTGCTTGAGTGTGGTGAAGCCAAAAACCCTTAACCATGGTGAGGATGAGCTAAGAACCCTTAGAAATGGTTGAGACAAAATAAAGAGTATCCCAAAAGTGAAGTTGACTCCCAAGAGTAAGGTTGAGTTAAAAACCTTTTAAAGAATGGGTGAGACTAATCCACTTACTTGGCTAGCCTATGTATGCTATGTATGACTTGCTTAAATGTTAAAAATGTCTCTTGAATGATTACACATGTCAATATGCCCATGCATGCATTTGTAAGACTTGTTTTGCATCTTTTATGTGTGATTGAAAGGGAGATGAGCTATTGGGATTCTTTGAATCTCATTCCCTCCTCTCCAATATTCTAACATGCTAGGTGGACCAAGTGGACAAGGCAATGAGAGTCCACACCTTGAGAGATGAAATTATGACATCAAAGTACATGGATTTTGTTTCTTCAAGGCCATATGAGTGGCAAATGTTGTAATCTAATATTGTATATGTCCTATGATGTTATGAACATATGTATTTATACTAATGTATCATGTGTAAATGAGATTTAAGGTTATATGTATAGAAGTGTGCATCTTAGACATGTAATGGCAAACTAGCATTATGGGAATGTATGTAATAATGGAAGTGGAAGGGCTAAATTGAGATGTTTAAGGTTTGAAATCACTTGGGCAGTTCATACAAGTCACATTCATGCTTTTAAACTTGCCCAAGAAGTGCCAAACATCAAGGGAAGCCATTTGGATACATTTGGCATCTTATATGGAGTAAAATTGACCATATTGGAAACTTATACCACTTTTTATCCAAATGAGCTCCTCTTGGCCTGAGATTTGGCATGCATTTAGAGCTTGTTAAGAACTTTTTGAAAAGTTAAAGTGCAGAATTTTTGAAGTTCTATGGAATATTTGATGAATTTTCAAAGTTGGAAAATTTTCTGAAATTGGTTCAGTGCACTGTTCACTTAGGTCTGAAATTAAATTCTATCCCTCATAGGGCAAATGATATCCAATTGCTACAAAATTTTATAGGGAGAAATTAGACCTTTTCAGTAACTTGTGCTAACTAGAAGCACCCCAATTAGATGTCTAGAAAAGGAGATATGAATTTTTGAAATTTATGTCTAATATTAGGCGTTTAGACAGACCTAGGTTACTATTTGATTTGTTTTTGAGTTCTGGACGTACCTAAACTGGTCTAAAGTTATTTTGCTCCTCTAGCTAACATCTGTAGCATTTCATATTAGTATTATTTGTATAGATTGGATTTTTTGAAATTAATTGGATGTTTTTGAAGTTTATAGCAGAAAGCTGAATCAATACCAGTAACCAGTCGGACCTCTACATCTTTTCAAATGTTAAACCTCTTCTGTGTTATGTCTCATGGCCTAGAAATATTTTTAGCATATAGTAGACATCTGTAGCTTTCTAGAATAGTAAAGAATGCATGATTTTGATTTTTCTAGAATTAGTTATGAGTTTTCAAGTTTTGTGACAGAAAAGGGAAAATTCTGGCCGAGACTACAACTATGAATTTCATGTATTCCCTTGCCTTACACGAGTTCTAGGCCACTTTTGGAGATGGAAATGAATTGTATCCATGTAATTGAATATCAAAATGTGATACATGAGCTCACATGGTCTACTAGACACCGAATAAGAAATTTATACGCTATGTAATGCTAAAATAATATTCATATTTTAATTGCTTTTTCTTGCCTTCTATGTGAGATGCATTCTTTGAGGCATGGGAATAGCATAAGATAAGCTAAAAAATTATGGTGTTACAAGAATAGCCAAGGGAAGAATTTGTGTTTTACTTCAAAAGTAGCTCTCCACTCCTTCTTGTATGCATTCTTGGTTATATATATGTCATTAAATGCTTGTATGTATATTTATATCTTGAGACATGCCATTTGATGTTGTTTTGTTGCATTGGTACCAATATGCTTCTTGAATTATGTTTTGGTTGTGAAACTTGCTCTCATGGGTGAGGTTGTGCCAAATGTCCCTTGAAATGGGTGAGGTGAAGCCAAAAGTTCCTAGAAATGTGTAAGACAAGGCCAAAAGTCTGAAGGATGAGTGAGGCTAAATCAAAAGTCGTTAGACTAAGGGTGAAGCTAATCCAAAAGTCCCAAAAATGGATTGAGGCTAGACCAAAAGTCCTTAGAGTGTGTTCTTAGCTTTGACATGTTTTTATGGCATGAAAAATTTAGATTGGCTCTTGTTTATGTTGAATGCATGCTTGTGATACTTGACATGTTTATATGTCTTGATTGCTTGCTTAAATATGTGTTTGAACTATTGAGATTATCTGAATCTCACCCCCTTCCCTCTCCTATCTCAACATGTCTAGGTGGAGCTCAAGGAGACCAAAGTGAAAGCCAAGAAATATAATTGGACATAGTTTGACATTAAGGTAGTTTTGATGTAATGGAATGTCAAAGTTTGTATATACATATGATTTTTGAGATGTAAATGCTTGAACAAATGTAAAAGCATGTGAATGTATTGTATATATCAAACTTGGAACCAAATCAATGGGAATGCATAATTTGCTCACTTGGATGACCAATCTTGCATGTGCATTAAGGCTTGTGGCATAGTGAGTTTAAGATGTATTACAGTTTGGATCAATTAGAGAGCTTATATATTGTAATACCATATTATTTCTAACATTTATTCTTTTATTGCAAATGAGGGCATGCACTTTGTCAAGAAAGTCTCAAGAAAATGTATTAAAATAATAAATTAAATTGCTTTACGTAGAGGATAAATTTTTCACTTTGTGTCATTGGGGCCCTATGAACTCATCAACAACATTCCCTGATTATTTTTCATACATACAAATCATAACATTCTCAAAAAATGGCACAAACCAATGATCAAAGGTCAAAAACCCCAAAATCTGTTCATTTCCCGCGGCTGCATAGTGGCAATTTTTAGGCGCAAATTTGAAAAATCATAACTAAATGTAGAAAAAATTGAAATCATACAAACCATAGCTCTCTAGAAATATCTAGATGTTGACTTCACACTAAAAATAATTCCAGGACATGAACATAGGCTTTGGGCCATGTTTGATAACGAAATAGGCATAAAGGTTTGTCTGTTCCTGGTACTGATATAGCTTACTATCATAAACTTCAAAAATGTCCAATTAATTCCACAAAAATTCAATACATGCAAATGATACCAATCTAGAAAGCTCCAGATGTTAGCTAGAGGAGAAAATAGCTCTAGACTAGTTCAGCATGTTCAGGCCTTGAAAACCAATCAAATAGTGACACAGGTCGGATTGGATGCCTAATATTGACAGCAACTTCAAAAATTAATATCTCCCTCTCTAGACATCCAAATGAGGTACTTCTAGTTGGTATACATCACTAGGATTGTCTAGTTTCTCTTTATAAAATTTCATGGCAATTGGACATCATTTGCCTCATAAGTGATATAATTCAATTTTGGACCAGTGCTACAATATTAGTGACCGAAACTAAAAAATTTTCCAATTTTAACAATTTGCCAAATATTTTACAAACCTCTAAAAATTATCTACTTTAGTTTTCCAAAAAGCTTTCAATAAACTCTAGTCAAATTTTGGACCAAGAAGAGCTCATTTAGACAAAAAATGACATAGCCTCATGAAATGGTTATTTTTGCTCCCTATCAAGAGTCATTTTGGTCTACATAGCCTCTTCTTGAATTTGACACCTCTTGGGAAAATTTAAAAGTATAATTATGACTTGGGTAAGCTATGTAAGTGGTCCCAAACCCTATACATCTCATTTTAGCCATTCAACATCCATTAATACACTAAACATACATGCCATTCAAGGGTCCAAATCCATAATCTCATTGATTTAATGTTACATAAAGTTTACATGGAATCCATACATCATATTACAAGTACTCAAGGTCTTACACTACCAAAAATAATATATATAAAGCTTCTTTAACATTCCATTACAAGTTAGACTACAAAATGAACAAGGTGTAGCCATTTAATGTTCTTGGCTTGTATTTCCTTGGTTTTGAGCACCACCTAGACATTTCAAGAGTGAGAGGGAAAGGGGAGTAAGATTCCAAAAATTTTAATAGCTTATACACCCATTCACCTATACATTCAAGGCATACATATATCAAGAATACAAATATGCAAGCATAAAGTGTGCAAAGCCATATTTCCATGCCACATTAATACATCAAATCATTTCTATGCCCTAGGGACTTTTGATTTTGCCTCACCCCATTTCTAGGACTTTTGGAAGTACCTCACCTTTGGCCTAGGGACTTTTGAATTAGCCTCACCCATCCAAGAGACTTTTGGCCTAGTTTCACCCATGCCTTGAGACTTTTGGCACATCCTTATCTACTTTAAGGGACTTTTGGCATCACCTCACCCTTAAGAGCCAATCTTACATTCAAAGGCATTCAAGAGCACACATTGGTACTAATGCAATTTCAAGAGATCATGTGGTATGTTACCAAATCATAAGAACACATACAAGCACACTATAACATACATATGCACACAAGAAAGTATAAAGAATAAGGTAAACTACCTTTCAATTTATGCAAGCTAACTTTGCTAATTCCTTCCCCTCCTTGATTTCACAAGAGCACTTAGGTGGTTGGTTGTTCTCTTGGCCTAGACATCATAAGGAATACACAATCATATACTTGAAGCAAGCCAAGACACTAAACTAAAGTTTAAACACACACTTGGTTTCATACTTGACATTATAGTTCCATAATTAGTCTAATTAAGCAACTCTTGGAATTTAATTTTTAGGTTCCATTCTCTTGCTATTTCTAGACTTCTTGGACTCATTTAAGGTCCTTGGATCCATCACACATTCACTTATACAATTGGAAATCCAAGTTGCTTCATAAAGCACCATTATGGATACCATTGCTCCATCTCTTATTCAATGGCTCCTAAATTTTTTTCAATGGTTTCTCCCATCTTCTAACATCATATAAAGTCCCAAACCAAGGTTAGAACAAATTAAAACATCCTCCAACCTCATGCTGTTGCCTTGGGCGAGATTAGTGAGCATAATGGGGTTCAAAAGCTTCTTGTTTTCCTTAATGGAAGAACCATTTGGGGAGGTTTCTAAGGTCTTAGAGCTCAAGGAAATATTCAAATGGCCAAGGGAATACTCATACAAAACCAGATTTCATAATCTCTTAAAAAACCCAACACTTTCCTAACTTTCATTTCAATGAATTTCCTTACAATTTCTTGCCATAATTCATCTCCTTAAAGTCTAAAACCCTTGTTCCCCTCTTGGTTTTAGACAGAAAATCCCTTCCCTATATGGTTCTGGTTTAGGCTGAAAATCCACCAAGAAAGAAGCATCAAGGAGAAGCAACAATAACAAGTAGTTACCTTGGTTTTAAGCTTCCTTTTAATGCTCTTTTTCCTTGGTTTGCTTCCTCTTATGAAATTCAAATTTCCTCCTTATGTTATGGCCTAAAAAGAGAACCAATCATCTTAAGAAAACCATAAAAAGAAAGCCAAGAAGGAAATGAAGAAAATTAGAAGACAGAAGGGGATGAAATTTTATAAATTTCTTTACCTTTTTCTTAATTTTTCTTTTCCTTCTTCTCCTCCTTTTGTGTGCCTAGAAGAAAGCTTTCATTCTTGAAATTTGGGCAGAAGAAAAGTCGTGCTTAATGAGGGAAGAAAAAGGGAGAAACATGAGAAAGGTTATGGAAGATTCAAGAAGCTTATATTTCCAATTTTTCCTTTCTGTAATGGCAACTTCATTTTGGCTTTGTTTTAGCTCCTTTTTTAGAACCATCTTTTCCATCATAAAATTTAAGTTCCTAATTTAATAAAATATCTTTAGAATCACTTAAATTGGAGCTAAAATCTTATCAAATGGATCTATCAAAGTTCAAGGTTACCGCCTTTGGAAAAAATACATCAGAGGGGTTTTGTAACATTTGGTTTCTGAACAAGAGAGAAAATGTGAAAAACACAATGTACAGTTTCTCTGTAAACGAATAAAACTCACTGGATACAAAAGGAAGTCCCCCAAAATGAGATAGTTAAGGTCCCAATTTGGGAAGTATTCTAGACTCCTAAAAATGAGAATCTCAGGCTCAGATGGAAAGAAAAACGGAGCTAGAATGAAGAAACAATTTCTTACGAAAAGCCTACGAAACATAATGGCATGTTCGTAAATTTGAGCAAATTTTGGAATTCACAAAGGAGGGCTTTTTAAATGAAAGTTTTAAGTTTTTTAGGGTTCTCAGAGGCCCTGAAAATCATAGAAAATCCTAGAACAGTTAAAACTCCTCCGGTGGACATTTTCAAACATCGGTGTACCTGAACTTTGACGGATCCATTTGGGAAGGTTTTAACTCTAATTTGAGTGATTTCAGAGGCATTTTTCTTAATTGGGAACCTAAATTTTATAATGAAAAAAATGATTCTAAAAAAAGAGCTAAAACGAAGGAGAAACGAGAATGTAAAGTATGAAGGGCAAAGTGAAAATTTTTGAAAAGTGTAACTTATCCCTACCTATATATATGATGCACCCTTCTCCTCCCTTCATTATGCACGACCATATTTTGCCTAAAACCAGAAGGAAACCCTAGGGGATGAGGCACACAAGAGGAGGAAGAAAAGGAGGAGAAATTCAAGGTAGAAAGGTATGGTTTTTCATGCTCTTTCTCTTCCAAACCTCTTCTCCTTCATTCTCCTTTATTTATTATGATTATAATGAAGTATATGGATCTATTTTAAAGGAGAAATTGAGGGACAAATTCGAATTTGAAGAGAGGAGCTCAAACAACACAAGATTCAAGTGAGAAAAAGCAAGAAAATAAAGTAATTTCTCTTCCTATGGTTGTCATCTTTGGTTCCCTCCTCCTCCATTTCGCCCCACTTGAGAAAACCCTAGGAGGAGATGATTTTTAGGCAGAACCAAGCATGAATCTAAGGAAAAAGGTTGTGGAGATTAAGAATATGCAAAGAAAACAACAAAATAACCATTAGAAATCAAGATGCAAATTCTAGGGTTTTATGTGCACCTTCCAAATTCTGATTTTGAATAATGATTCCTAGGTTTAATTAAAAGTTTAAATGAGTTCTTTAGACACCTAAGATGCTCCCTACAAGCATCCTCCTTCAAGAAAACTAAGAGAACTCTAAGAAGGCCAAGGAAGCCAATAGTCTCGGCCAAAGAGGGTTCTTGTAGTGAGGGAGAGTTTTAAATTTTTCTAAGGCCATTCTTGAGTCATATTTGATGAATGAAAGTGAGAGGAGGCCTTGGAAAAAATTTAGAACTCATAGAATGTGATTTGGTGTCTTAGGTTCCATATTATGACTTAAAGAAGCAACATGATGCTAGACCCTTTGTTTTAATGGTGTGATGACTCCAAGAAGCTTAAAAAGAGTCAAGAATCATATTTGAAAGGAACAAATGAGGCCTAAGAATTATTTGAGGGGTGTTGCTTTATTAGGTGCATTTATGGACCATAATGGGGGTTATAGAGCAATCTAGTACTCAAGCAAGTTGTATGGCTTTAGAAAATATTTCATGAACCTAATTGGCTCCCATAAATTGTATCTAGGCCGAGAGAAACCATCTCCACCAATTTTTGGGTGTGTGGCCAAAAGAGGAGGCTTGAATTTCAAGAAAAAAGTGTGTGAGTGTATACAAGGTGGCTCTCTCCACCTTCTTTCATGCATGGATGTGTGTTTAGCTTGTCTTAAAATGTGTGTATGTCTATTTTCAAGTAATGAAAAGTATGCTAGCATGATTTTATATGCCATAATTTCATGATGTCATGCTATGTTTTCAAATGAATGTATGATATTTTTTTGAGTTTGCTTGAGTGAGGTGAGGCCAAAAACTCTTCACCATGGTAAGGATGAGCCAAGAACCCTTGAGATTGGTTGAGACGAAAGTAAAGTGGGCTCCCAAGAGTATGGTTGAGTCCAAAGCTCTTAATGAATGGGTGAGGCAAGTCCAAAATCCATGAGGAGAAGTGTGAGACCAATCTAAACACTTGGTAAGCTCTTGAATGTCTTGTATGATGTGTTCATATGCCAAACTTGCTTATTAAATGTTCATGATTTGTATTATGTCAATGCATGCATTTTTAAGGCTTGCTTTACATATATTATATATGATTGAAAGGGAGATGAGCTATTGGGATTCTTTGAATCTCATTCCATCCTTTCCAATGATCTAATATGCTAGGTGGACCAAGTGGCTATGGTAATGAGAGCCAACAACATTGAAGGAAGGGGATTGACATCAATATGTCTAGTTTTTGCCTTTTTGAACTATAATGATGCTTCATTATGTATATTATTATTGTAAATGGTCTATGACCCTTGAGGCATATGTAATTATGACATTATGTGGTATAGAAATGAAAGAATGTGTCATATGAATGATAGCATGGAAATTGAGCATGTATGGGAAAGGTAGTTTCATGAATGAGTTTAAGGAAATGTGCATAAGTGTGGGTTAAATGGCCAAAATGAGATGCATGAGGTTTGGGACCATTTGGGTAGCTTACATAAGTCTTATATATGCTTTTAGACTTGCCTAAAAGGTGCCACAACCAAGGAAAAGCCATTTGACAAATTTGGTACCTTATATGAAGTCAAATTTGACTATAATGGAACCCTATATCACTTTTTAGCCAAATGAGTTAGTACTAATCAGAAATTTGGCATGAAATTAGGTCTCATTGAAAGATTTTTGGGAAGCTAAAGATTATAATTTTTGGAGGTCTATAAAATATTTGATAAATTTTCAAAGTTGACAATTTTCATGGTTTCTTGTTTGCTGCACTATTCATTTGGTCCGAATTTAGATTCTGTCACATAAGGCTCAAATGATGTCCAATTGCTATGAAATTTTATACAGAGAAACAAAATAATCACAGTGACTCATACCAACTAGAAGTACCTTATTTGGA
The DNA here is from genome assembly GCA_032878935.1 of Erythrophleum fordii. Lineage (NCBI taxonomy): Eukaryota > Viridiplantae > Streptophyta > Magnoliopsida > Fabales > Fabaceae > Erythrophleum > Erythrophleum fordii. The sequence continues at coordinate 183,853 of JAVQMF010000029.1, forward strand.
GGTCTAGAGAGGGCGATATGAATTTTTGAAGTTTCTGTCTAGTACTAGTAATTTTGCCAGATCAGAAGTACTGTTCCATTGAATTTCGAAGTTTGGGATTGATGAACTGATTTAGAGATATTTTTCTCTCTAGTTAACATCCACAAATTTCCAAATTGGTATTATTGGCATGGATTGAATTTTTGTGGAATTAATTGGACATTTTCAAAGTTTTTTGCAGAATTCTACGACAGTTCCAAAATTCAATCAGACCTTTGGGCTATTTTGGATGTCAAACATCCTCTGTGATGCATGTTAGGGTCTGGAAATATTTTTAATGTGAACTAGACATCCTAATCTTTCCATAATGACTAAGATTGCATGATTTCAATTTTTCTAGATTTAGTTATGATTTTCTAAAGTTTGGTCAGAAAGTGGAGCAATTCTGGCCGAGAATGAAACTCCATATTCCACACTCCATTTCAGTTTCTATGAGTTATGGGAATAATTTTGTGATGCAAGTGAGGTGTAATGATGCATTTAAATATGAGGATGCATAGCATGAACTCACACGATCCACGTGACACTGATTGAAATTTTTAGATATGATGCAATGCGAAATTAATCCCATTTTCCTTACTTTTCTATGGGAAATCCATATGGATCATGATATTATGCCATTTAAAAGCATGCGATGAGCTAGAATTTATGGTGTTATATTTATTGGTATCAGAGCAAAGTTTTAGACTCTCTTAGATTGCATTTGGCTTAAGGATGTAGTAATTAGGCTATGTAAAGAGCTAGGTAAAGATTTGAATGGACAGGTAGAGCTTTGTATGAGACATTGTGGGTGTATGAGGATAGGTTGTGGCTTTGTTCATGATAAGTAAGTTATAGAATGGTCTTAGAGTAGTTAGTGGACACTAGGAAAAAGTGGCCTTTAGAGTAGCTTGAGTAGAGTTAACCTTGAGAAGGGTTAAGTGATCCAACGGCTAGAGCTTGATGAAATATGATAGCTCACGCAGGATCAGTGGCAAGCCCTAGATATAAATGATAAGAAATGATCTCATTGATAGGAAGAGGCTTGCTAGAGAGAGTACTTAAGGCCTAATTCTCTCTAGTAGTCATACTCAGGCCATTCCTAGCTGTCTCGCATAATGCAGAGACGAGTAGTGATGCAGTGTGGTATGAGATTAGACCACGGCTGCACAAGACCAATTTAGAGGGGCCTAGCCACGACACCCAAATGTCTAGATAAGTATTAGAGCCCAAAAAGCTAATTCCCTCAGGCTAGAGGTTTGAATTACAAGCTACATACTAGAGCCTGACAGCCCTGAAATGATAGATAGTTATGCATGAATGAAGCAAGAGGTATAATCTTCTAGCTTGATGATGGGCTAGATATAGAGGCAATGAGGCTTGGGTTGGTAGCTAAAGATGAGAATCTAATCCTTGAAAAATAAGCCAATCAGAGATCATTAGTCGTGGCCAATTAGTTGCTTAGTCGTGGCCAATTATTTCATATAGCAGAGAGGTAATCCAGAGAGTTCCTCGTCATGGCCAATTGAGGAGTTAACCACGGCCAATACTAGGATAGGAAAACTAGGGCGAACCCGAGGCTGATTAGCTGCAGCGAATGATGTGTTAGCCACGACGAATGGCACCATGAATGCCTTGTTGGTCATATTTAGGCCAACTTGAAAAAGGAACTGATAAAGGGTTAGATAACCCACAGAGAATAGGTACCCTTAGTATAAGTAGAGGAAAAGAATAGCTATGAAAGATTAGTAAGAAGTTCATGGGCCTAGTAAATGAGACTGAGAAAAGAGCTCAACACAAAGGGAATTAGATACAGGGATAATGAGGTCGTTGAGAGCCGTCTATGAGGCGTTAACTCCAACCTAGAGTGCTACCTAGTGGGACACTGAATGATAGAATACTAGTATAGCCTCAAAATGACATAAGATAAGACTACCAGTAGTAAGGTGTGACACCTTAAACTACTACCGCTACCTAGCCTCTCACTGGGCTCGGTTCCACATGATTTCCAAAGAATCACTACTCTTCCGTGGCATTTGCATGCTATGAACCGGGGTTTCATATACTCATCTTTCACCCCGTGGGTCCTGTGAACCCATCTCAAGCATCCTCAACTCAAACTCTGTATATACGATTCATACATAGCATGAAACAAACCATAGGCCACGGGTATAGAGCCGAAAATCATAAAAATTACACTTTTTCACTTGGGCCCAAAAGTCATATTTTGGCTCTAAGTTTGGAAAATCATAAGAAATTGTAGAAAAATGGGAATACAGAAAACTTTAGCTTTCTAGAAAGCTCTAGGTGTTAAATTTACACGAAAAATAATTCCTAATTAAAATCTCAGCATTTGGACCAAGTTTGACATCGAAAATGGGAGGAAGGTCCAGCTATCACTGTTTCTGGTGCAGCTTTCTGTCATGACTTTCGAAAATTCATAACTAAATCCAAAAAAATCCAATCTGGGCACATTATACCAATTCGGAAAGATACGGATGTCTACTAGAGGAGAAAAATAAGTCTAGATCAGTTCAGTAGCTCCTGCACCCCGAAAACCGATGGAACAGTGATGGGGGTCAGGTAAGCTCCCTGATGCTGATACAGAACTTCAGACGGTCCAATCTCTCTCTACAGACCTCCGATTTGGGTGATTCCAGTTCCTACAAGTCACTTTGGTTTTCTAGTTTATGTGTATAAAATTTCACCACATTTGGAATCCATTTGGTCTAAAAGTGCCACAGATTTCATTTTCTGGTTTAGATGAACAGTACATGACCAATTCATTAAATTCTCCCAAATTCAACAATTCCCCAAAATATTCTATAATCCTCCAAATATTACCCACTTTAGCTTCTCAAGAAGCTTTCTACAAACTCTAGAAGCATGCCAAATTTCATGGCAAACGGAGCTCATCCGGTCATACTTTGACGGAGCTCACAAAAATACCGGTTTTGGCACCCCATAGGTCCAAAACGGGTCTAAATAGCCTCTCACACATTCTCACTCCACATGGACAAGTTTAAAAGCATAAAACTAGTATATCTAACATGTCTATATGATCCAAATCATCATACATCCAAATCTCACTATGCTATGGCCAATTATGCACTATTCCATACATGCAACAAAAGGGGTAAAACCCTCATTTCCATTCATTTGACTATAAACATAGTTCATACAATATCCTTTCATACTTCTACACGTGTTACAAACTTTACATCTCAAAATAGTAGGCACATCTTCATTTGGCACCACTTTACATCATATTTACATCAAAATATCAAAACATAAACTCATAACTAGCTACGCATGCTCCTAGGCTCCTTGGTGTGTGCTCGGTTCTCCTTGAGCTCCACCTAACATATTAGTTGGGAGGGGAAAGGGGTGAGATTCGGAGAATCTCAGTAGCTCATGCACTCAATCCAGCAAGCAATCAAGGCATATAACAAGTCAAAGCATGTGAATAAGCATTTAGCTATTCTCAAACATCCAACACATAATGTACATGCTATGGAATTCACAACAATGCCAAAAATGGGCTCCAGGGACTTTTGGTCTAGCCTCACCCGAGTCTAAGGGACTTTTGGATGGCCTCACCCGAGTTTAAGGACTTTTGACTTAGCTTCACTCATTTGAGACTTTTGGCCTTGTCTCACCTATCTCAAGGGACTTTCGGCTTGACCTCACCCATCTCAAGGGACTTTCGGCACTACCGCACCCGAGCAATTCTCACAACTCATCACACAAGCATATTGACATCAATGAATCAAAACAATAGCATATGGCATAATCCACACATTCAGCATATACATATCATACAATGACTATCATATCCAAGAATGCAACAAGAAAGAGTGAAAAAGAGAGCTACCTTTGGAGCTAAAGCTAATACTAGCTTTTCCTTTCAATTTCTCCTTTCCCTCCTTAGGTCCACAATCACACCTTGATGAAGGTGCTTCTCTTGAGCTTAGACACACAAAAGCATGCAATTACTCTTTTATAACTTAATTCAGAGCAACCCTTCTATCACATAAAATCCTAAGGTTCTTTCTCTAGAATGCCATTAACCCTTTCTCTCTCTCAAGCTCCCATGGTAGTGGAAAACCTCATTTTCAAAGAAAACTCAGGGATTCAAAAGAGTTTTCCACTTTCCCTCTTCTGACCTATGCCCAAAATTCGTCCATTTTCACAAATAAAACCGCAGAAAGAGAGGGCAAAGGGAGGGGATCAGAGTTCTAAAGAGAAATGGGAGAAGTTACCTTATCTTTCCCTTGATCTTCCTCCTTCTCTTGATCTCTTACACTCTCCACGCCTCTTTTCTCTCTTTGGGTATAAGCTTAGGGCAGATATGAGAGAAGAAATGAGTTTGGGCGTTTAATGAAGTCTGATTCTCACTATTTACTCTATTCCGGACTGACTCTCGCTACGGCGAAAACTAACCTTCGCTATAGCGAGCTCGTGTAATCTGGCTTCGCTATGGCGAGGTGTAGCTTTCGCTACGGCGAGATCGGGTCAGTTCCCTTCGCTATGGCGAGATTTACCATTCGCTATGGCGAAATCGCGTCAGTTCCAGACTTCACTTTCGCTATGGCGCACGCTACAGCGAGCAATTCCCTGTTTTCTATATGGACTGCTGCCAGCACTCGTTATAGCTAGAATCGCCTTCGCTGTTGCGAACTAGCTCTCTCGCTGTAGCGAGACTGTTTCTCGCTATTGCGAGAGGACTTGGCAGAAATTCTGGATTCCGAAAATTTTCAGCTTTCATTTTCTTTCTTTCCCCTTTTCTTTTCTTTTTCCCGGTTGTTACATAAGGCATATAGCGAGTGGCCTAAAAAGGTATACCTCATAGGTAACGCCTAAAGGTAAGTATGAGTAGCCTAGTAATAGAGACTCAGAAAGGAATGCAAATAGTTAGTAAGCTACAGGTCCGATAGGATGGCTAGCCAGGCTGAGCATAAGATAAAGCCTAGGGAAGATGACTAGTAGCATCATTCCAGGTGAAGTATGTAAATGAAACACTCGGTAAAAATTCTCCTTAGATCGAGAAATGAAAGATGGGACATTCTAAGTTAGGGAAACCACCCAGTAGTAGTTAGTAAATTCTCCTAGATAGACCCCCTGACTGTAAAGCATAGTGATAAGAGAAGCAAGGAAGAGCTGAGAAACTAGTTACAGAAAAGATGCCCTCACTTTAGTAATGATTAGATGGGTAAACTAAGCCAAAGAGGTAAACAGACAGGAGTCCGATAGTTAGTTAGACGAGCTCCCTAATATGAGAAGGATATAGGGTTAAGGCATGTGAGTGATTAAAGCACCCAGTAGAGCATAAGTTTTCAGTAAGATAAAGTCCGGACATTGAGAGCACATGTCCTAGATTAGGTTAGCAGAACCCTAAAAATAGTATACTGTGCTCCTGAGGATGAGGCTAAAGAGGCTGAATAGAGATAAAGCCTAGCTCTGATCCAAACATAGAAATAAGCTAAGACAAACAATTAGTGCCTTAGTACCTTCAGCAAAGCTTGAGGAAGTTAGAGACCGCCTAAGAAGGCGAGCCTCATTTTATGTAGAGAATCCAAGAGTGCCGTATAATAAAATTCCTAGGATTATATGAAATAGAATCCTTTTTACTAAGGGATGGTCTAGCTAAGAGTAGAATAAGAGTATGAGCAAAAGGTCGACCCCTTTTATGTTACAGAGAGTGAATAAGTAGAGGAACCCCGGGAAAATACAGGTGCTCTTGAGTGTAAAGAAACCTGAACTGGCAATAGAAACAACTAGTAGTAAAACATCCTTTTACCTAAGTAAAAGGATAAGAAAGGTAGAAAAAGCATATATGACAGTCTTCAAGCCGAGGACCTATTATATTGAGAATAGATATTCAGTTAATGTGCTTGAGTACTTAAAAAGGCACATCTATCCTTGACATAGATGCCCTCTAGCATGATACTGCCCGAAGTAAAAATAGCAGGGCGATACAGAGAGATCTTGGGATGTAGTAGAGGAAGAATCTTACTTTCCCCAAGTGCCCTATGAGAATAGGGTAGATAGAGAAAAGTAAGAAAGGGATACTTTAGATTAGTGGGAAACTTGTAATATACAGGCGATAGTGGCTTTGAGCTTAGTCATGAGATACTTGTGTATTAGTGTTTGATGTTATGGCTTGCTTGCAACAATGGTTACATGATATTGGGTCTGGCCAACCTAGTAGTAATGTGACTTGAGTGTGTAGCAAATGATGTCATCAATCATCAAAGTGTCTCGATAATCTAAAGGTATCCAAGTTAGCTAGATAATGAGATAAGTCAGAAAGGAAAGGTAAAAAGATTCCTATAATATTAGAATAGTAAGGAAAGTATGTAGAAAGGGACCCCTAGTAGAGGATGTTCAGATTCAGTATGCATAGCCTGAGTCCCTTATAGTATGTATAAATGAAATAAATAGGAACCAGTGCATAGCCTCTTTCCTGCCCTAGTGCCAAAGCACTTAAAAGTAGAACGTGGGCATAGTTAGAAACTGCAGGATATGAGAGGAGGGCTAAAATGAGTATCTGTAAGTAAGTATGTCAATAGAGTAAGAAAAGAAAGCCCAAGCAAAAAGAGGCTGAAGTGAGAATTTAAAGATCCTATGAAGAGTGATGAATAGAAATTAAACTGCTCCCTAGTATCAGTATGATAGGATCCTAGAAAATCAAATGACACAGAACCCACTTCGCATGAAGAGCACGATGTACCTTTGAGTTTAGCCTTAGCTATTATGAGCAATGGTTACGGGACTTAGTGAGCATGTGTTTTACTATCAGATACAGTGATCTTAGGCTTTGATGTCTCTTAAAGATGGATTGCAGTAGATTCCGGCATAGCACAGTGGGTTACAGTAGACCCTAGCAGGGCCCTGAAAGGTCGTAGTAGACCTAGGGGTCATAGTAGATCCCATAGAGTTACACAGAGCCCTAGCCATAGCATGATAGATCTCTAGTAAAGATGACAGCCTGAGATAATTTTACAGAGCAGTTAGTCTCAGAGACCAGTACAGTTTTAGCTAGCCTTTGTCTCAGAGACTACAAATCTCTCGAGTCTGGTAGACCGTTGCTATAGAGAAATAAAGACTTTACTCAGACAGTTAGACCACTAACTAGCTCTCTTTAGAGATGAGCATAGTTTATGGGATAAGGAAAGCAAGATATTAGCTTCCCAGCATTAGAACCAGATGAACCACTACTAAGCAGATAGTAGCCCTGACCAAGGGATAGAGAGATCCCTACATGCTAGCTTATGTATTTAGAAAAAGTCAGGTGCAGTTTTTATATGAAGTAAGTGGTATAGTATGTCTCCAGTGAGCAAAATTGTGAGAATAGCTAACATCCCATCAGAACTCAGCAATAGTCAGTGGTAGTAGCTCTTTGGTGCCAGTATGAGATACACATGTTAGGCCTATCAGTGTTAAAATGAGGGACTATAAAATGCCACTGCAAGTGAGCAAAGCAAAGTGAGAAAAAGTCCCGGCCTACAAAGACAGATACAATAGTAATAACAGAGGAACTGGGATCATTAAAAGAAGAAACTCCTCAAAGGAGGTGTAATCCCAGTAAGCAACTAAGATGTGAGGCCTATGATAGAAAGAAATGTAAATTATAATAATGGGATAAGCTAGTAAGAAAGAACGCAAAGATGAATAGTGGACAGAACATGTGAAAAGTAAACAGACAGACAGGAACCTCTTATAGCTGTAATGATCAGAAAAGATAATGAATTTATGAGAAGCCATTGAGAGAGGATATGGGAGACATAATATAAAATGAGTTACCTCCCTAAATGTGTAAATGAGTCCACTGAAAGAAACGTCAATCTTGGGAATGGGTTAACATTAACCCGTCATGATTAGTAAGCTCTCCCAAGATAGGCCTCTAGAATATGAAATTTCTTTCCCTTATGAGAGAGAGAACTAGCTAGTATTTTATAGCAATAGAACCGTTATTAAAAGCTAGTAATAAAAGTTCCCTAGTTGAGAGAAAATTTGAAAGAATGAAATCGTTGAGAAAGCGTATAGAGCCAAGACGATGGGAAAGAAAAGAACAGTTAGCCAGAAAAGAATAAAGTAAGAGGAAGTGTACCTAAATTTTGATGACAAAATTTATTTAAGGGGGGAGAAATGTAACATTCGATTTCCTGAAAATGAGAGAAAATGTGAGAAACGTAACGTAAGGTTTCTCCACAAATGAACAAAACTCACCGAAAACAAAAGGAAGTCCCCCAGAGTGAGATAGTTAAGGTCTCAAAAAATTTGAGAAGTATTCTAGACTCCTAAAAATGAGAATCTCAGGCTCAGACAAAAAGAAAAACGGAGCTAAAATAAAAAAATAATTTCTTACGAAAAAGCCTACGAAACGTAATGGCATTTTTGTAATTTTGAGTAAATTTTAGAATTTACATAAGAGGGCTTTTTAAATGAAATTTTTGAGTTTTTCAAGGTTCTCAGAGGCCTTGAAAACCATGGAAACCCCCAGAACAGGTAAAACCCATCCGGTGGACGTTTTCTAATGTCAGTGTGCCCAAATTTTGACAAATTTGTTCGAGAAGGTTTTAGCTCCGATTTGAGTGATTCCAAAGGTATTTTTCTTAATTGGGAACCTAAATTTTATAATGGAAAAGATGATTCTAAAAAAGGAGCTAAAACGAAGGAGAAACGAGAATGTAAAGTCTGAAGGGCAAAATAGAAATTTTTGAAAAGTGTAACTTATCCCTACCTATATATATGATGCACCCTTCTCCTCCCTTCATTATGCATGACCATGTTCTGCCTAAAACCAGAAGGAAACCCTAGGGGATGAGGCACACAAGAGGAGGAAGAAAAGGAGGAGAAATTCAAGGTAGAAATGTATGGTTTTTCATGTTCTTTCTCTTCCAAACCTCTTCTCTTTCATTCTCCTTTATTTCCTATGATTATAATGAAGTACATGGATCTGTTTTAAAGGAGAAATTGAGGGGAAAATTCGGATTTGAAGGGAGGAGCTTAAAGAACACAAGATTCAAGTGAGAAAAAGTAAGAAAACAAAGTAATTTCTCTTCCTATGGCTGTCATCTTTAGTTCCCCCCTCCTCCATTTCGCCCCACTTGAGAAAACCCTAGGAGGAGATGATTTTTAGGCAGAACCAAGCATGAATCTAAGGAAAAAAGGTGTGAAGATTAAGAATATACAAAGAAAATAACAAAATAACCATTAAAAATCAAGATGCAAATTCTAGGGTTTTATGTGCACCTTCCAAATTCTGATTTTGTATGATGATTCCTAGATTTAATTAAGAGTTTAAATGAGTTATTGAGACACTTAAGATGCTCCTTACAAGCTTCCTCCTTCAAGAAAACTAAGAGAACTCCAAGAAGGCTAAGGAAGCCCATAGTCTCAGCCAAAGATAGTTCTTGTGGTGGGGGAGAGTTTTAAATTTTTCTAAGGCCATTCTTGAGTCATATTTGATGAATGAAAGTGAAGGGAGGCCTTGGAAAAAATTTAGAACTCATAGAAAGTGATTTGGTGTCTTAGGTTCCATATTATGACATAAAGAAGCAACATGATGCTAGGCCCTTTGTTTTGATGGTGTGATGACTCCAAGAAACTTAAAAGGAGTCAAGAATCATATTTGAAAGGAAAAAATGAGGTCTAGGAATTATTTGAGGGGTGTTGCTTCATTAGGTGCATTTATGGACCATAATGGGGGTTATAGAGTAATCTAGTACTTAAGCAAGTTGTATGGCTTTAGAGAATATTTCATGAACCTAATTGGCTCCCATAAATTGCATCTAGGCCAAGAGAAACTATCTCCACCAATTTGTGGGTGTGTGGCCAAAAGAGGAGGCTTGAATTTTAAGGAAAAAGTGTGTGAGTGTATATAAGGTAGCTTTCTCCACCTTCTTTCATGCATAGATGTGTGTTTAGCTTGTCTTAGAATGTGTATATATCTATTTTCAAGTCATGAAAAGTATGCTAGCATGATTTTATATGCCATAATTTCATGATGCCATGTTATGTTTTCAAATGAATGTATGATGTTTTTTTGAGTTTGCTTGAGTGAGGAGAGGCCAAGAACTCTTCACCATGGTAAGGATGAGCCACGAACCATTGATCTTAGTTAAGACAAAGTAAAGAGTCTCCCAAAAGTAAAGTGGGCTCCCACGAGTATGGTTGAATCCAAAGCTCTTAAAGAATAGGTGTGGCAAGTCCAAAATCTATGAGGAGAAGTGTGAGGCCAATCTAAACACTTGGTGAGCTCTTGAATATCTTGTATGATGTGATCATATGCCAAACTTTCTTCTTGAATGTTTATGATTTGTATTATGTCCATGCATGTATTTTTAAGGCTTGCTTTACATATATTATGTATGATTGAAAGGGAAATGAGTTATTGGGATTCTTTGAATCTCATTCCCTCCTCTCCAATGATCTAATATGCTAGGTGGATTAAGTGGCTATGGTAATGGGAGCCAACAATATTGAAGGAAGGAGATTGACATCAATATGTCTAGTTTTTACCTTTTTGAACCATAATGATGCTTCATGATGTATATTACTATTGTAAATGGTCTATGACCCTTGAGACATATATAATTATGATATTATGTGATATAGAAATGAAAGAATGTGTCATATGAATGATAGCATGTAAATTGAGCATGTATGGGAAAGGTAGCTTCATGAATGAGTTTATGGAAATGTTCATAAGTGTGGGTTAAATGGCCAAAATGAGATGCATGAGGTTTGAAACCATTTGGGTAGCTTACACAAGTCTTATATATGCTTTTAGACTTGCCCAAAAGGTGCCACAACCAAGGGAAAGCCATTTGGCAAATTTGGTACTTCATATAGAGTCAAATTTGACCATAATGGAATCTTATATCACTTTTTAGCCAAATGAGTTAGTCTTAATCTGAAATTTGGCATGAAATTAGGTCTCATTGAGAGATTTTTGAAAAGTTAAAGATCATAATTTTTGGAGGTCTATAGAATATTTGATGAATTTTTAATGTTGGCAATTTTCATAGTTTTTGGTTTGTTGCACTATTCATTTGGTCAGATTTTGCATTCTATCACACGAGGCCCAATGATGTCCAATTGCCATGAAATTTTATACAAAGAAACTAGACAACCACAGTGACTCATGCCAACTAAAAGAACCTCATTTAGAGCTCTAGAGAGGGAGATATGAATTTTTAAAATTTCTGTCCAGTACCAGTAATTTTGCCCGACCAGAAGTACTGTTCCATTGAATTCTGAGGTCTAGGATTGATGAACTAATTTGGAGATATTTTTCCTCTCTAGCTAACATCCATAGATTTCCAAATTAGTATCATTTCTTGGATTGGATGTTTGTGGAATTAATTGGACATTTTCAAAGTTTTCTACAGAATTCTGTGACAGTTCTAGAATTCAGTTAGACCTTTGGGCCATTTTAGATGTTAAACATCCTCTGTGATGCATGTTAGGGTCGAAAGTATTTTTAATGTGAAGTAGATATCCTAAGCTTTCCAGAATGATTAAGATTGCATGATTTATATTTTTCTAGATTTAGTTATGATTTTCCAAAGTTTGGTTAGAAAGTGGAGCAATTCTGGTCGAGAATGAAACTCCATATTCCACACTCCATATCAGTTTTCATGAGTTGTGGGCATGATTTTGTGATGTAAGTGAGGTGTAATGATGTATTTAAATATGAGGATGCATAGCATGAACTCATACGATCCACATGACATCGATTGAAATTTTTAGATATGATGTAATGCAAAATTAATCCCATTTTCCTTACTTTTCTATGGGAAATCCATATGGATCATGATATTATTCCATTTAAAAGCATGAGATGAGCTAGAATTTTTGTTGTTACAAGTTTTACCAGTTTTGGGGCTTCTCATGTTTTTTGGGGTCTTTAAGAACCCTGAGCAACTCAAAACTTTTATTTAAAAAGCCCTTCTATTTGTTTTTCTAAAAGTTACACTTATTTACAAAAATGCCATTACATTTCGTTAGTTTCTGTCATAAATTATTTCTCTATCCTAGCTACGTTTTTCTTTTTGTTTGAGCCTAGAATTATCATTTTTAGGAGCCTAAGACTCTACCTAAATTTTTTGAGACATTATCTAGGTCATTTCAAAGGATTTACTTTTTATATGGCTCATTTTGTCATTTTACAAAAATTGCATTCGTTACGTATATGCTATGTCTGTGCTTTAAAACTTGCTCAAAATGTGGTTGAAGTGTCAGAAGGCCATTTGGAACTAAATTGACCCATATATGGTATCAAAATTTCCATATTCTTGAGCTACATTAAGATCTGACCAAATGAGTTTGTCTTTGCATGAAATTTGGCATGTGTATAGGCCTTACCTAGAACTTTCTATAGAGTTAAGGAACACCTAAACTGGAGCTCTAGAGAATTTATTATACTTTTTCGAAGTTAGGAAAATTTGACAGTGTTGGTAGTGGTATTGTACAATTGGTCAGTTTCTTTGCCTATGTTATTCGTAGGTCAAATGGTGTCCAATGGCTATGATGTTTTATAGGTATGCTTTTTGTAACACTTAAGGGCACCGCATTTGGATTTATATTGAGAGAGAAATGAATTTTTGAAGTTCTAGTTTAGTATTAGGGACGCAGTTAAACCTCTGTTATTGTTCTATCCATTTTTAGGGGCTAAATGCTTCTGTTTTGGTCTGGAGTTATTTTTAGCCTCTAGTTAACATCTATAGCTTTCTAGAATAGTATGGTTTGCTAGGTTTTGATTTTTGTAAAATTAGTTATGAATTGTTGAAATTTATATCAGTAACCTATGATACTAGACCTAGGTAGTCAGACCTTTAGTGCTATTCTATTGTCAATCATGGCCCATCTAATGCTTTCATCACTTGGAGGGATTTTTAACCTATAGTTGACATTTAGGGCTTTCCAGAAAGCTATTATTTGGTTAATTTCAATGTTTTTAGAATTAATTATAATTTTTCAAAATTAGTGATAAAAACTTGAATTCTGGACCTGAGGCAAAACTCCCTTTTTTATGATGTGTGGCTTCTAAACTAAAATTTATGAAATCTTTTGCAATGGTTATGACTTGTTTAGATGGAATATGAGTAAGGGATAATATTAGGGAGTCCACGAGGTCCACAGAGCAAAATTTAAATTTTTAAAGTACTACACAATGTAAGAAAATACTATTATTTTATTTTATTTTATTTTAACTTTAATGAGATTAAGCATGAGCACTAGTCTAAAAGGGTTAATGAATTATGGTATTACAATCCTTATCATAGACAAAACAAGTATAGGGCCCAAATATTAAATGTCCTCTTTTGCTTAATTATTTTTTTCAATTAAGCCCCAAATCCATAATGAAATTTATTTTTCAACAAAATTACTAAACAATTATTATGTGCCTTAAGATGCCCATCATGATTCTTTTCCTAAAAATTCCTCATATTCATTCTTAATTCTTCATAATTACTCTTAATAAATTTTGAGGTGTTACAAAAGAACTCTCATTTGGAAGCTTATAAGTAAGAAGAACTAAGAAACCAATAATGGAAGGTTGTTAATATATTTATTCTTGCTATATTTACACTTAAATTGAATTATTAATGATGGAATGAATTGTCTTGCTATGTATACAAGTTTGGTTATTTATGCATGTATGACAAAGTGCTTAGGAGCCACAGAGTGCTTACCCAGTATCATGTATTGGAGTAATGTTAGAGACTACTCCTCCTATATTATTGGCCATTAACTAAGACCATGTAATTACAAGTATAAGATTGTAGTTAATCAGGAAACAAGTTGAATCTACAAGGTGATTCATACATAGCCTATGATACTAGTTAATATTTTGAATTGTGTATTAGAATATTAGACCAACTACTAATATTTTATATTTCACTATTTCAATTTCTTCTAACTAAATTTCAAAGTGAAAGTGAAAAAATGACAAAAAGGAAGCGTATAATTGACTAATGTGTTTTTAAAATGTTTACTTCATATATATATATATATATGATATTATATATGTATTACAAGTTTTGCAAAGCCTTTGTATGGGGTTGGATTTGGATAGTATGATACTATAATTAATAGTTTTCTTTAATTGTTATTGGATTAGTTATTGGTAAGTTTGAAGAATGCTAGTGTAATAGGCGTTTGTAAGATAAATATATAGTTGTAAATTTTATTTTATGCTATAAATGTGTATGAGAATATATGGCATAAATCTTAGGGAGAATTATAATAAAGGACCAAAAAGTGAAGAAATTTATTCTTAAGGACCTATTACCACTTGTTTTAGGATGATTACCACTGAGTTTAACCACAATAAGTTGAACTTAGTGGTAAAGGTCCTTAAAAATAAATTTTTTCACTTCTTGGTCCTTAAACATAATTTTCCCTAAATTTTACGTTAAAACAACAAGGATAACTAGGTTTATAAATTCTGTAAAGCTGGGGAATTTTAAATTGCTTTTGTTGCTAGGAGGTTCTAGATTATGCAAATTTTTGCATGCAGATTAGGTACCAAATGCATTCTTCTTGCCTTGGAATTCTTATGACACTTAGATAAGATCTTGAAGTTATGTTTTGCAAAGTTTAATTATGTTTAAGATGTATAGCTAGATTAAAAGGCATTAAAACATAGTAGAATGTTCTTGAATCTAAAATAAGATGGTTTAGGAGATTAGTGTAATTGAGGAACTAAATGAATGAATTTTCATACAAAATTTTTATAGTATGTAATTAACTTGTCATAGATGAGATCTGGTAAGTTTTTATAATTTTGCAAAATGTTTTACTAGTTTGAACAAAGATAGATCAATGTAGGTAATGAAGTTGGATTGAATCAATGTAGTTCTAGAAAATGAGTAGGATGAAAGGTCAAATAATATATTTTACAGTTGAAATTTTTATGGCACCTAATTAACATGTAAAATTTAATCCTCCTAAGTCTCTTAAAATTTTTACTACATTTGAACCCTTTATGTAACATCCAACTTTTTAATTGAATTGGGGTCGATATCTTAGTAAAAGAAGAACTTAGAGTAAATTGGATTACGGTCATATAAGAGTAAAATATTAATTAACATATCAAGAAACAGGGTTATGAAATCACTTATAGAAAGAAAATGAAGTTAAAGTAGCTAAGTAGAGTAAAATTGTACATCAGTGGCCTAATCATAATTTTGAGCAAAATCTTAGAAATTTAAGAAAAAGAGTTTTAAATGCCAAAATTATAGTCACCAGGTGTAATGCCTTGGAATTAATTCAAGATAATTATGATAAATTAGGAATTGATATGAGTTTAATTAGGAAAATTAATTAAGAGAGGTGGACATTAATTTGGGCCTTATAATTAATTAAATTATACTTGGGCTTAATATAGAAGCCTAATCATGCCATGAGTTTAGTAGGAGAGCCTAATACTAGTTTTCTTATAAGCCTAACTTAAATTTTTTAGAAACCCAAAACTTATGAGTCAATTCAAGTAAGACAAGAGCCAATTTAGCCTTAGCTCAAACTTAGGGAAGTAAGTCCAAATGGGCCTTGGGCTATTGGATCATCACATTTCATCCTTAATCTTAAAAATTTTGTAGCCTAACCCATAATGTTTGGCCCAACAAGCTAAAATCAGAACCCCACTTGGACTTTGTAATGTCCCGCTTTCATAAAAATGACAGAAATGGATACGTTTTCAAAGTAAGTCCTCTAAAATGAATTGGTTAAGGTCCAGAAAATTAGAATGATAATCTAGATATTAAATCATGAATTTATGAGGGCAGAAGTATCCTGAAACAGAGGCTAAAATAGCCAGACAAAAATTAAAGAAATAATTATGAAATGTAATGGCATTTTTGTAATTATTGGAAAATTTTAGAATTCTCACAGGAGGGCTTTCTAAATGCAAAATTTGAGTTCTTTGAGGTTCTCAGAGGCCCTGAAAACTATGGGAAGCTCTGGGACAGTTAAAACCTCTCTGGTGTATATTTTCTAACATTAGTTGACCTGAACTTTGACTCCTTCATTTGGGAAAGTTTTAGCTCCAATTTAAGTGATTCCAAATGCATTTTATAAGATTGAGGACCAAAATTTTATAATGGGAAAGACATTTCTAAAAAAAAGCTAAAACAAATTAGAAACAAAAATGCCAAGATTAAGGGTAAAATTAGAATTTTTGTGAACGAGTAGCTTCTTGAACACTCTTTAAGAGTCATGCCCCTTCTTTATCTTTCTTCACCAACTTTATTCTACCCAAAAATAAAGAAGGAGACCAGAAAATTTAGGCGCACAAGAGAGGAGAGAAAGGGAGGAGAAAAACACAAGATAAAGATATGAAATCAATGGAATTTCTTAGTCTTTCCTTTAGCAAAGTTGTTCTTCTCCCTCTCCTCTTTCTTTCTATGGTTTTGTTGAAATTTTTGGCACTGTTTTGAGGGTAGAACAAAGGGGAAAATTTTGAATTCAAGGAGAAGAAGCCAAGCATGCTGAAAAACAAGCAAAGGGAACCATGAAACTAAGATATTTTGCCATACCTCAAGCTTGATGTTTCTTGTTCTTCTTGTGTTGTTTGACCTACGTAAGACCAACCCTAAAGGGTTGAGTTTCTAGCCAAACCAAGGATGAATCTTAGGAAAATGAGGGAGGTGAACAACAATATGCAAAGAAAATAACAAAAGAACCATTAGATTTCAAGACAGAAAAGTTAGGGTTTCAAGTATTCCCTTAAAATTCTATTTTGATTCAAGAGTTCCTAGGCCTAAATGAGTATTTGAATGATTTTTGGAGATCCCTAAGAAGCTTCCCACGTGCATCTTCTACTAAGAAAACAAAGCAAACTCACTCGGTGCCTCCTTAAAGTATAGCCTTTGCCTAGGCTAGATGAAGCACCAAGGGGTAGTTTTAAATTGTTCCAAGCTTAATTTTGAGTCATATATGATGGAAGAGGATGAGAGAAAGCCTTAGAAAAATTTTAGAAGCCATGGATAGTGAGGTGTAGTTATAGGTTTCATATTATGGCTTAAAAAAGCAACCCCTAATTAGGGTCATTGAATTAATTATGTGATGACTCCAAGAGACTTAAAAGGAGTCAATAATCATAAATGAATAGAAAGAGTGAAGCCAAGATAATGTTTTCATAAGGTTGCTTCATTAGGTGCATCATGGAAACATAAATGAACCTTAAAAACAAGTTAGCTTTTCTAATAAGTGTGTGGCTTTATAAATTGTTCTAAGAGTGTAATTGGCTTTCATATGATGTGTCTAGGCCAAAGGAAACAAGTCCCATCTTCTTGTGTGTGTGTGGCCGAGGAAGAGGAACCAAACTCAAGAATAAAAATGTGCTTTTGTGACAAAGGTGGCTCTTTTTTCTTTCTTTTATGCATGAATGGATATTTATCTTGTCTTTAAATGTGTATGTGTATGTGTTAAGTTATGAAAAAGTGTTCTAGCATGTACTCATATGCCATGGTATCATGATGTTACATTATGTCTTTAAATGATGCTTTGTGTATTTGCTTTGGTTTGCTTGAGTATGGTGAAGTCAAGAACCCTTTAACCATAGTGAGGATGAGTCAAGAACCCTCAAGAATGGTTAAGACAAAGCCAAGAGTCTCCCATGAGTGAGATCTAGTTCAAAGCCTTTAAGAAAAAGGGTGAGGTAAGTCCAAAATTCTTGAAAAGAATGGATAAGGCTAAACCACTTACTTGGCAAGCCTATGTATGTTCATGTATGCATTTTTAGGCATAGATTTGCATTTTTTATGTATGGTTGAAAGACAGAAGAGCTATTGGGATTCATAGAATCTCATCCCTTCCTCTCTACATGTCTAACATGTCTAAGTGGACCAAGTGAGCCAAGGAACGGAAGCCACCAAGCCTAAAGGAAGAAGGTTGTCAACAAAGTGTGGAATTTTGCCATTTTGTAGCCATATGAGTGGCATATGATGTAATCCCTTATTGTATATATTGTAAGACTTCATGAATATATGTAAATATGTAAATATATTATGTATGTATGAGATTTGATGCCATATGTATGTTATAGCGTCAATTGGACATTGAATGGCAAGGACTAATATATGTGCTCTTGTGTATATCTTAAGGTGGATGAGTGAGTTTATGAAATCTGGGTTCGTGCACCTTTGAGATATGTTTGGTAGACCATTTTGGTGCTTTCCCATGTACTCAAGTTGTAACACCATATTTATATAACTCATCTCATATAAATTCTAGGCTTTCTTACATGAACAATAAAAGAAAAAGAAGGAAGACCATTAAAAATAATCAATTTAATTCCATTATGTCAAGGATAAAATTTTTATTCGGTGTTCCATGGGTCATATAAACTCATCCTTTTCATTCTCACATTTAATTACACAAATACAACTCATAACCATCCCAAGAAGTGGCCTAGAACTCGTGCAAGGGGATGGAATGTATGAAAGGCAATGGTGCAACCTTGGATTGATTTTCTAGGTTACTGTTACAAATATTGAAAAATTATAACTAATTCTAGAAAAATTCAAAATCAAGCATACTTTATCATTTTAGAAAACTATAGATGTCTAATTTATGTTGAAAATAAATCCAGACCATAACAGAGGCTGCTAGCTATCGGGAATTGATGGAACAGTACCAAAGATGGACTATTGTTACTGGTACTATCCTCCAACTTCAAAAATTCACATCTCACTGCTTAAATGTCCAATTAGAGTGATCTTAGTGGCTATGGAAAGCTTATTATGTATAGTTTATTCCTATAAAATATCATGAGCATTGGACATCATTTGTCCCTCAAATGACACAGCCCAAGTTACTGACCATATGAACAGTGTCCGCAATAGTTTAGCAAAACAATGACAACTTTGAAAAATCATAATTAATTCCACAGAGTTCCAAATAATCTAGTCTTTAGCTTCCGAAAATTTTTTGGATGAGATCTCTATGCATGCCGAATTTCATGACTAAATTTGTTTATTTGGTCAGATTTTGACATTGGGTTGCATAATAGTCATTTTTGTATCTTATAAGGGGTCCAAATGGTCTAAAATTGCTTCTAAGACAACCATGGCCACTTGAGCACGTGGGAAAGCACTAAAATAGTCTACTAAACTTGTCTCAAAGGTGTACAAACCCAAATTTCTCAAACTCACTCATCCACCCTAAGTTATACACAAGAGTGTACATGTCAAGGCTTGCCATCCAATGCCCAAAATGCACTATATCATATATATGACATTAAATCTCATACATACATGATATATTTACATGTTTGCATATATTTATAAGATCATACAACATATATGATAAGAGATTATATCATGTGCCACTCATGTGGCTACAAATTTGCATTTTTACACACTTGATTATCACACTTTCTCCTTCTAGCTTGGTGGCTCTCACTTTTTAGCTCCCTTGGTCCACCTAGACATGTTAAACATGTGGGGAGGAAGGAATGAGATTCTAGGAATCCTAATAACTCTTTTCCCTTTTAATCACACATAAAGAATGCAAAACCAAGTCTAGAAATGCATACATGACTATCATAAAGTGGGTGAACATTCAAGAAGCATTCTTAGCTTTCAAAGAGTCACATTAAACATACATAGGCTTACAAAGCAAGTGATTTGGCCTTACCCATTCTCTTCAAGGATCTTAGAATTGCCTCACCCTTTTTCTATAAGGCTTTGAACTAGGCCTTACTCTTAGGAGACTCTTAGCTTTGTCTCAACCATTCTTAAGGGTTCTTAGCTCATTCTCACCATGGCTAGAGGGTTCTTGGCTTCACTACACTCAAGCAAACCAAAGCAAAGTAATAAGACATCATTTGAATGCATAAAACAACATCATGGTACCATGGCATGTAAAATCATGCTAGAACACATTTTTATGGCTTAACGCATACATACACACATTCAAAGACAAGATAATATTCATCCATGCATGAGAGAAAGGAGAGAGAGCTACCTTTATTACAAATGCAAACTTTTTCTCTTGAATTTGGTTACTCTTCCTTGGCCTCGCACACACAAGAAGGTGGAGATTATTTCTCTTGGCCTAGACACATCATATGGAAGCCAATTATGCTCTTGAATCAAATTCTAAAGTCATACATTCACTAGAAAAGCTAGATAATTCATATGGCTATTTTATGGTTCCATAATACACTTAATAAAGCAACCTTAAGAAAACATCATCTTGGCTCTAATCTCTTCACTCATTTATGATTCTTGACTCCTTTCAAGCCTCTTAGAGTCATCACACAATCAAATTAAGGAACCTAGCTAGGTGTTGCTTCTTTAAGCCATAATATGGAACCTATGATACCATCTCACTATTTATGGCTTCTAAAATTTTTCCAAGGCTTCCTCTCATCCTCTTCCATCATATATGACTCAAAAATAAGCTTGGAACAAATTAAAACTACCTTTAGGTGCCTTAACTACTCTAGGCTGAGGCTATGCTCCTTAAGGCTACCTTTGGAGTTTTCTTTGTTTTCTTGATGGAAGATGCATATAAGGAGCCTTCTAGGGATCTTAGGAGCTCATTCAAACACTCATTTAGGCCTAGGAATTACTGCATCGAATCAGATTTTACAAGGGACACTTGAAACTCTAACTTTGCTATCTTGATTTTTCATGGTTGTTTGTTAATTCTCTTTGCATATTCTTATTCTCCACACTCAATTCCTAAAGGTTCACCTTTGGTTCTACCTAAAATCCATGTCTTCTTAAAGCTCTATAGGTGGGGCAAACCAAGGAGAAGGAGGGAAGAAAGAGTAGCTACCATGGGATGAAAATTTACCTTGTTTTCTTGGCTTTTCTTGCTTGTTTCTCACTTTGCTTGGCCTCTTCTCCTCAAATCTGAATTTTTCACCTCTATTCTGCCTTTAAAATAAATCCAAGAACTTCAATAAAATCATGGAAAAGAAGGAAAGATGGAGGAGAAGGAATTTGCTAAGGAGAAAGTATGAAAAATCAAAAAAATCCATACCTTTTTCATTGTTTTTCTCCTAGCGCCTCATATATATATAGTTAGGTTAGGAAAAACTTTTCAAAAATTTCAATTTCATCTTTTCATTTTGGCATTTTTGTTTCTGATTTTTCTAGCTCTTTTTTTAAAACCGTCTTTTTCATTATAAAATTTAGTTTTCCAATTTAATAAAATACCTTTGAAATCACTCAAATCGAAGCGAAAACCTTCTCGAACAAATTTGTCAAAGTTTGAGCTCACCGCTGTTAGAAAACGTCTACCAGAGGGGCTTTAACTGTTCCTGGACTTTCCATAGTTTTTAGGGCCTTTGAGAACCATGGAGAACTCAAATTTACCATTTAAAAAGCCTTCCTATGAGAATTCTAAAAGTTACATGAAATTATAAAAATGCCATTATGTTTTGTTGCCTTTTGTAAAAATCTGTCTAGCTATTTTAGCTTCGGTTTCAAGGCATCTCTGTCCTTGAATCACCATTATTTGAGGTTTAGAATATTATCTTAATTTTATTAGACCTTGAATTACTCTATCTAGGGGACTTCTCTTTGTATCTGGTGAATTTCATCTATTTACGAAAAAATTGTACATCATGTTTCTCATATTTTCTCTCATTTTCAAAGAATCAGGTATTACACAAGTGGCCATGGAAGCCTTGGAACCAAAATTAACCCTCTTGAGACCATTCAAAAAGCTTAAAAGTGCCATTTTGCAACCCAATGCCAAGATCTAACCAAATAAACGAATTTGCCCATGAAATTTGGCATACATATAGATCTCATTTAGAGCTTTTTGTGAAGCCAAAGACTAGATTATTTGAAGCCTCGTGGAATTAATTATGATTTTTCGAAGTTGGCATTTTTCTACTATTCTAGTATAAGCATTATTCATATGGTTAGTTTCTTGTGCTGTGTCATTCGAAGGGCAAATAGTGTCCAATGCTCATGACATTCTATAAGCATAAATGAGACATGATAAGATTTCTATGGCCACAAAGATCACCCCAATTGGACTTCTGAGCAAGGAGATATGAATTTTTGAAGTTTAGGGATAGTACTAGTAGCGACAAGCAACATCAGTTACTATTCCATTAATTTCCAGTGACTAGATATCCCTGTTATGGTCTGGAATTATTTTTAACATAAAGTAGACATCTATAGCTTTCTATAATGGTATAGTTTACTTGATTTTTATTTTTCTAGAATTAGTTATGATTTTTCAAATTTTATGACAGAAAATTGAAATACCAATCCGAGGCTGCACACATTATTTTCATGTATATACTCCATTAGCTCGAGTTCTTGGCCACTTCTTGAGATAGTTTGAGTTGTATTTATATATTTAAATATGAAAATGAGATGGATGATGTAATATCTAGTTCTCTGAAAACCAGAGAAAACGTGAGAAAAGTAACATACAGTTTTTCCTTTAACAAACGAAACTTACCAGATACAAAAGAAAGTCCCCCAAGATAGGGTCTTAAAAAATTTAGAAAGTATTCTAGACTCCTAAAAATAAGAATTCCAGCCTCAAACAAAAAGAAAAATAGAGCTAGAATGAAGAAACAATTTCTTACGAAAAGCCTACGAAATGTAATGGCATTTTCGTAATTTTGAGCAATTTTTGGAATTCACACAGGAGGGCTTTCTTAAACCAAAGTTTTGAGTTTTTCAAGATTCTCAGAGGCCTTGAAAACCATGGAAAGCCTCAGGATAATTAAATCCCCTCCGATAGATATTTTCCAACGTCAGTTGACCCGAACTTTGATCGGTTCGTTTGATAAGGTTTTAGCTCCAAATTGAGTGATTCCAAAGGCATTTTATTAAATTGGGAACCTAAATTTTATAATGGAAAAGACGGTTCTCAAAAAGGAGCTAAAATGATGCCGAAACAAAATTGCCATTACGGAAGGATAAAATTGAAATTTTTGAAAAAGTGTGTTTCTAGAAGCTCCCACACACTTCCCCTTTCTTCTCCCATCTTCTTAAGCATGAAATTTATGTCCAAAATACAGAATATGATCTGATCTCTTAGGCTTACAAGAAGGGGAAGAAAAGGAGGAGAAATCAAAGGCTTAAGGTATGAAAATTAGTAGTTTTTCATGCTCTTTCTCTTCCAAACCTCTTCTCCTCCATTCTCCTTTGTTTCCTATGATTAAAATGAAGTGTATGGATCTATTTTAAAGGAGAAATTGAGGGAAAATTTTGGATTTGAAGAGAGGAGCTTCAAGTGAGAAAAAGGGTGTGGTGATTAAGAATATGCAAAATAAATTATCAAAAAATCATTAGATTTCAAGATACAAATTCTAGGGTTTTGTGTGCACCTTCCAAAATTTGATTTCATATGATAATTCCTAAGCCTAATTAAGAGTTTAAATGAGCTCCTAAGATCCCTAAGATGCTCCTCGCAAGCTTCCTCTTTCAGGAAAATAAAGCACACTCCAAGGAACCCTAAATCATGCATAGTCTCAGCCTAAGCAAGTTCTCATAGCTAGGGGGAGTTTAAAAATTTTCTAAGGCTATTCTTGAGTCATGTTTGATGAATGAAAATGAGGGGAGGCCTTGGAAAAAATTTAGAACTCATAGAAAGTAATTTGGTGTCTTAGGTTTCATATTATGACCTAAAGAAGCAACATGATGTTAGGTGTAACAACCGAAAAAAGAAAAGAAAAAGAAAGAAGAAAGCTGAAAATTTTTGAAATCCTAAAATTTTTCTAAGTCTTCTTGCTATAACGAGAAATGGCTTAGCTATAGCGAGAGTGCCTGTTTGCTACAGTGAAAATGCTTCTAGCTATAGTGAGTGCGGGCATCCCATACAAAAACCAGGGAACTACTCGCCGTAGTGCGCGCCATAGCGAAAGTGGGGGTCTGGAATTGATACGTGCTCGCCGTAGCGAAGGTTAATTCTTGCTATAGCGAGGGTTAGTCCGGAAATGAGTAAAAAGCGAGAATTTAACTTCTTTAAACGTCCCAACTCATTCTTTCTCTTCTATCTAACCTAGACTTCTACCCAAGGAGAGAAAAGAGGCATAGAGAGTGAGAGAGACCAAGAGAAGGGAGGAAGAATAAAGGAAAGGTAAGAAAGCTTTTCTCTTTTCTTCTTAGAATCTTGATCTCCTCTCTTTGCCCTCTCTTTTTATGGTTTTGTTTGTGAAATTAGTGGGGTTTTAGGCATGGGTCAGAAGAGTGAAAGTGGAAAACACTTTTAAACTTCTTTGTTTTCCTTGAATATGATGATTCTACTACCATGAGAGCTTGAGAGTGAAGAAGAGGTGGTGAAATTATAGAGAGAGGGAGGAAGTTTGACCTAAAATGAACAAGAAACCCTTGTGTTAAGTTAAGAAATGCAAAGAACTAGGAGAAAGGCTAATAAAGTTTAAGAAGGGAAGAAGTAGGGCTTTAATCTTCTAGCCTTGTGAAGGTTTATTTGCATGAGAGTAATTCCATGTTCTTGATTGTGTCTAGACTCAAGTGAAGCACCTCCATCAAGGTATGATTGTGAAACCAAGAAAGGAAAAGAGAAATTGAAAGGGAAGGCTTGTGTTGGCTCAGAAGGTAGCTCTCTCTCCACTCTTTCTTGTTGCATTCTTGGATGTAATAGTCATTGTATGCTTATGTATATGCTTATTGTGTAAGATATGCCATATGTTGTTGCCTTGATGCATTGGTACCAATATGCTTATGTGTTGGATTGTGAGAATTGCTCGAGTGAGGTAGTGCCAAAAGTCCCTTGAGATAGGTGAGGTAGAGCCGAAAGTCCCTTGAGATGGGTGAGACAAGGCCAAAAGTCTCATAACCGAGCGAGGCCAAGTCAAAAGTCCATAAAATCGGGTGAGGCCATCCAAAAGTCCCTAAAATTGGGTGAGGCTAGACCAAAAGTCCCTAGAGCTCATTTGTGGCATTGATAGGGTTTTCATGGCATGTACAACATGTATTTGTATGATTGTGAATGGTTAGATACTTATTTACATGCTTTGACTTGTTATATGCCTTGATTGCTTCCTTGAATGAGTGCATGAGCTATTGAGATTCTATGAATCTCACCCCTTCCCCCTCCTATCTTAACATGTTAGGTGGAGCTCAAGGAGAATCAAGTGCACACCAAGGAGCCTAAAAGCATGTTTAGCTAGATGATAGCTTATTTTGATCCTTTTGATGTAAAGTGGTGCCAAAATAAATATGCACCTTCTATTTTTGAGATGTAAATATTGTAGCAAGTGTAAATGTAAGGAAACATGATGTATAAACTATGTAGATAGCCAAAGTAATGCAAATGTGGGATTTGCCCTTTTTGTGGCTTGTATGTGATAGTGTATTTTGGCTCGTAGCATAGTGAGTTTGAAATGTATGATGATTTGAACCACTTGGACATGTTATATAGATTATTTTCATGCTTTAAAACTTGTCCATGAGTTGCTAGAACATGTGGGAGGCCATTTGAACCCATTTGAACTGTTTGGGTGCCAAAACTGCTAAATTTGTGAGCTCCATCAAAGTATGACCAAACGAGCTCTTCTTGCTATGAAATTTGGCATGCCTCTAGAGTTTGTAGAGAGATTCTTGGGAAGCTAAAGTGCGTAATATTTGGAGGCCTAGGGAATATTTGGTGAATTGTTGAAATTGGGAAATTTTGATGGTTGGGTCATGTGCTATTACCATAGGTCTGAAAATGATTCTGTGTCATTCATGGACCAAATGGAGTCCAATTGTTATAAATTTTATAGGCATAAACTAGACAACCACAGTGACCTATACCAACTAGAATCACCTAAATCGGAGGTCTTTAGAGAGAGAACGAACTGTCTGAAGTTCTGTATCAGCATTAGGGAAGCCATCAGACCTCCGTTACTATTTCATCAGTTTTCGAGGTCTAAGAGCTATTGCACTGATCTGGACTTATTTTTTTCCTCTAATAGACATCTGTAGCTTTCCAAATTAGTATAGTTTTCCCAGATTGGAGTTTTTTGGATTTAGTTATGAATTTTCGAAGTTTATGACAGTAAGCTGTGCCAGAAACAGGGACAGCCGGACCTCTGTCTCATTTTGGATGTCAAACATGGTCCAAACGCTGAGATTGTGATTGGGAACTATTTTTAGTATGAAGTTAACACTTAGAGCTTTCCAGAAAGCTATGGTTTGCTAGATTCCTAGTTTTCTCTAATTAGTTATGATTTTCCAAAATTAGAGCCAAAAATCTGACTTTTGGGTCCGTTTAAGAAATTGCATTTTTCTGGCTTTTGGCTTCATACCCGTGGTTTATGGCTTGTTTTATGATATGTATGAGTCGTATACATGGAGTTTGAGTATGAAATATGAATGATGGGTTCAAAGGACCCACGGGGCAAAAGATAAGTATTTGAAACCCCGTTTTATAGTATGAAAATGCCACAGTTTGTATTGGTTCTTTGGAAATCATATGGAATCAAGCCCAGAGGGAGGCTAGACAGAGTTAATATATTATGGTGTTACATTAGGCCCTTTGTTTTAATAGTATGATGACTCCAAGAGGCTGGCTTAAAAGGAGTCAAGAATCATATTTGAAAGGAAAGAATGAGGCCTAAAAATTATTTGAGGGGTGTTGCTTCATTAGGTGCATTTATGGACCATAATGGAGCTTATAGAGCAATCTAGTAACTAAGCAAATTGTATAGCCTTAGAGATTATTTCATGAACCTAATTGGCTCCCATAAATTGTATTTAGGCCAAGAGAAACCATCTCTACAAGCTTGTGTGTGTGTGACCGAAAGAGGAGGCTTGAAATCTAAGGAAAAAGTGTGTGATTATGTGTAAGGTAGCTCTCTCCACCTTCTCTCATGCATGGATGTGTGTTTAGCTTTTCTTAGGATGTGTGTATGTGTATTTTGAAGTCATAAAAAGTATGCTAGTATAATTTTATATGCCATGGTTTTCATGATGTCATGTTATGTTTTCAAATGAATGTATGATGTTTGCTTAAGTGTGGAGAGGCCAAGAACTCTTCCCTTTGGAGAGGATGAGCTAAGAACCCTTGAGCTTGGTTGAGACAAAGTAAAGAGTCTCCTAAAAGCAAAGTGGGCTCCCAAGAGTATAGTTAAGTCCAAAGTTCTTAAAGAATGGGTGAGACAAGTCCAAAATCCATGAGGAGAAGTGTGAGGCCAATCTAAACACTTGGTGAGCTCTTGAATGTCTTGCATGACTTGTTCACATGCTAAGCTTACTTCTTGAATGCTCATGAATTGTATTATGTCCATGCATGCATTTTTAAGGCTTGCTTTACATATATTATATATGATTGAAAGGGAGATGAGATATTGGGATTCTTTGAATCTCATCTCCTCCTCTCCAATGATCTAATATGCTAGGTGAGCCAAGTAGCTTTGGCAATGGGAGCCAACAACAATGAAGAAGGAAGAATGACAACTATATGCCTAGTTTTAGTCTTTTTGAATCCATAATGATGCTTCACAATGTATATAATGTTGTAAATGGTCTATGACCTTTGAGACATGTGTAAATGTGATATTATGTGATGTTAAAATATATGGATATGATGTATGAGCTCTAGAATACAATATGACTATGTAATGCCCAAGTATACAATTGGAAAGTTTTATGTAAATGTGCATAAGTATGAGTTGAATAGCCAAAATGAGATGCATGAGGTTTGAGACCATTTGGGCACCTCACATAAGTCTTAAATGTACTTTTAGACTTGCCCAAAAGGTGCCAAGACCAAGGAAAATCCATTTGGTGACTTTGATACCCTACATAGAGCCAAAATTGACCATTATGGAACCCTATATCATTTTTTAGCCAAATGAGTTAGTCTTAATCTGAGATTTGGCACAAAATTAGGTCTCATTAAGAGCTTTTTAGGAAGTTAAAGATCATAATTTTTGGAGGTCTATAGAATATTTGATGATTTTTCAAAGTTGACAATTTTTATGGTTTCTAGTTTGCTGCACTATTCATTTGGTCCGAATTTGTATTCTGTCACACCAGCTCAAATGATGTCCAATTACCATAAAATTTTATACAAAGAAACTAGACAATCCAGTGACTCATGCCAACTAAAAGCACCTCATTTGGAGGTTTAGAGAGGGAGATATGAATTTTTGAAGTTTCTGTCCAGTATTAGTAAATTTGCCTGACCAGAAGTACTGTTCCATTGAATCCGAGGTCTAAGTTTGATGAACTGATCTAGAGATATTTTTTCCCTCTAGTTAACATCCACAGCTTTCTAGATTGACATCATTTGCATAGATTGGATTTTTTTGGAATTAATTGGACATTTTCAAAATTTTCTGCAGAATTCTGTGATAGTTTTAGAATTTAGACCTTTGGATTATTTTGGATGTCAAACATCCTTTGTGATGCATGTTATGATCTAGGCATATTTTTATTATGAAGTAGACATCCTAAGCTTTCCAGAATGACTAAGATTGCATGATTTAGATTTTTCTATATTTAGTTATGATTTTCCAAAATTTAGTTAGAAAGTGGAGCAATTCTGGCCGAGAATGAACCTTTATATTCCATGCTCCATTTTAGTTTCCATAAGTTATGGGCATGATTTTGTGATGCAAAGGAGTTGTATTAATGTAATTAAATATGGGAAAGTATAGTGTGTACCCATATGGCCCACAAAAGTCTGAAAGAAAAATTTATACATAGCACAATGCAAGCAAATGCCTTTTTTTAATGCTATCTTCTCTTATTCTTGTACAATTCATGACATGAGACTTAGAAGTAGCATAAGAGAAAGCTAGAAATTTATGGTGTTACAGATGACTTCATATGGTCCACGGGACATAAAACAAAAAATTTATACACGATGTAACATAATTTGATTGAATATTTTCTTACTTTTTCTTGAATGAATATGATATACCAAGAAAAAGGAGCTTAGAAGTAGCATGAGATGAGCTTAGTAATTATGGTGTTACAAACTTGGTCCTTTAGGTCAGCCCATAACCCAACTAAAATGCATATAAACCCTAAATACACTTTAGTCTCCTCCCTATTTTGCAGAAAAAACATAAGAGGCAAGAGAAATTTTAGAGGTCCAAAGGGGAGGCTAAGGTTAGCCGCATAATTCCATTATTTCCTATTCTTAGAGAAAAATTCAGCCAAGACAACTTATATAATACTTAATCCTCTCTTCTTCCTCTTCAATTTGAATTGATTGGTTTCTCATTAAGAGCATTTTCATCTTCAACCCAAAATTGAAACTTGTTATTTGGTGTTTACATGGTGGATTTTCGAAGGTCAAGGTTAGGGGTGTTGTTAGGCAAGTGTTTCCTTCCTATATTAATGCATTTTTTGCTAGTTTAAGAGCCCTATAGTAGATTTATAATATGGGTAATAATTTTATATGAATTCACCCAGAAAATTGAGAGGTATCTTGAGGTTTCTAGTGTGAAGAACACTAAATATGAATTTGGAGCCTTATAGTAGTTGGGTAAGTATTCTCTGGGTAGTTTATGATGTTTAAGTCTTATAGTATCTAACTTATGTTACAATTAACACCTGAGGATATGCTTGATTTGATTTAGGATCCTTAAAGTGTAGGGATTCATCTTTGGCTTTAGAATTTAACTCATTTGAGTGAGGTAACCAGGGTTCATTCTAATTCCTTGTATATATTCTATTTAATCTTATATTTGCTGCACATGTATAATGTTAAATACTAAATGAATTATTAACTATTTGATATGTTGTAACTAGACCTTCTGAGTTCATGGTGGAGTTATGGTGCAGTTGCCACCTGTGTAACGTGCTTCGATCGGGCACTAAGTTGTGATCAGACTCTTGTATGTATTGAGCCCAGGTTGTGCCCATTAGAGAGTTGGTACTGTGAATAGGCCTCTCTTAGTATTATTAGCCTTCAACATGTTGTGTATGATTGCTAGTATAGAATAATGATCATTAGTAACTCAACTATTGTGTTTGCTGATATTATGTTATTTTTCATACTTATCCAATTTAATACATATGTGTTGATTAATTTGAAGTATATGAATGGAATTTACCTCTCGTTATTAAGATTTGCATCTTACCCTATTTCATTGGCTAACTATTTTTAGTTGAAGGCTCTTTGGATAAGAATAAAGGGAAGCAAGTAGATGAACATCCATGAGCTGAAACTCTGTGTAAGGATTGCTACACTTAGGTTAATCTAACTTATGCAAAATTTGTTGTTCTTTTGTATAGCATCATCATGTAATCATATTGCCAAGTGTAGATATTTTGTGTTTTAGTAAACAATGATGTAACTAATAGTGGGTTAAACCTTATACAAATTTGGAATCTGATGTATGCACTCATTTATATTTGATATGACTTATTATTTGAGATTGTAATTATGTGTTGCCTTAAATACTAATTTAGACTAGTAATGTATGGAACCTCTATAGGAATTTACACTTAAATGATAATAGTAATGACTTTTACATCCTTTGATGTCAAGGTCTATGATTTGCTGACATATGGTAGATGGATAGGTAGAGAAAACTCTAAAATTTTGAATTTGATTGGAATTAGTATGCTAAGTAATTTGGATAGTAGGATGCTATTATTATCTTACAAATTAAGGTAAAATGACCTTAGAATGTTACTAGAGGGAGGCCTAGTATGTGTGGGGCAAAATTTAAAGATTTTAAGTGTAATAGGGGGTTGAGTTGCAACCAAAACTACTTAAGTCATGACCAAGGAAGATCTAGAAGCTAGGAGTGCCGTAGTGCAATGCAAGAAATTCGCCCAAGGAGAGCAATAGAAAGCAAACTTATTGCAGTGCAAGGGAAGCTCACCGCGACAAGCATTAGGAGGTAAGCTTGGTGAGTTCTAATAAGCTCTCTTACCACAGCACCACATGGGCTCGCTGTAGTGAGGCACCAACTCACCATGGTGAGAATCATGAAAGTTTAAATAATAGGCTCCTAAGAGCACTTTCGTCACAACATGGAAGGCCTGAGTCATAGTGCAAGGTTCATATTGTTGATTTTAAGTTTCAGTAACTAATTTAATCATAACAGCGAAGCTCCAAGTCATAGCCTAAGTCCTCCAAACTATTATTTTTTCTTAGAAACCTTAGATTTTACTATGAACATAATATGTAATGACTTGGAAGCATTTGTAAAAGGATTTTATGATGCATGGGATTAATGGTAATGTGAACCAAATGTCTTAATTGATAATTGGACTTACTTGTGGGATTAAATGGTTTTGGTTGTTTAGCTAATAACCCTAATAACATTAAGGTTCAAATTTTCTCACTTTTTCTTAATTTAATTAATTGTAATGACTTTAAACCTTGATTGATGATTATTAATTGTAAATTAAGCTTAATCACAGTAGTTAAGAATTAGGGTTGTTACACCAAGATTTTTAGAGGTCTTGAAAACTATAGGGTTAGTCATAATTAGTAAAAATCCTTTTAATATGCTAAAAGAGTCAGCTAGTGTCGAAACTTTGAGCGGAGCTATTTTCACTATTTTAAGCTATCTAAACCCTAAAAATAATCTTTTTTATGTGAAAGAGCACCCAAAATTGTGTAAGGAGTAGTTAGATCCTAAAAAGCCTAAAAAATGAGCCTGACCGGAGTGAATGTGCAACTAAAAGCAAAATAGTCATTTTGAAAAAGTTATAAAGGAGGCTTCTTATGAAAGCTATGTCCTACCATCTTCTCTAAGCTTAAACTTTCAGATTTTGAGACCATTAATGGCATCACACTTGAGAGAGGAGAGAGGAGAGAGGAGGATTTCAAGCTTTAGTTTAAGTAAGTAAATGGCCCCGTTTCACCTCGTGCCAGTTAAGAAAGTTATTCTACTCCTTGAAAGCTTTCTAATAGTGATTTTCTTTTGATGAAAACTTGAAATTTAAGTCTAACCCAAGGCAAAAAGAAGCTTTTTTCAAGAAAATATTATGTGGAAATCAATCTATGCAAAGAGTACTCTATATTGAGGTAAGTTTTTAGTAAAAGCACTTGACAATCTTGGTGTTTCTTGGCATTAATGGTTAGGCCATGAGAGAGAAAGTGAGGAGGAAAGCTTTTCATTAAGTGTTCTTGATGAATTCAAGGGTTTTGGCATGTAAGGAATTCATATCTACCATTGATTTCCTTTAAATCATGAAAGAATGAAAGATGGACCATAAATGTGTGTGGGTGTGTGTGTTTTGCCAAGGCATAGAAGAATAAAAAACCATGTTATTTTCACTTCCTAATTAGTGTATTTAGATGTTTTATGATGCAAGGAATAATAATCTAAGTCTAGAATTGAATGAATCTTTGAAATTTCCAAGTTAGGATTCATATGGTTTATATTCAGCCACAATGAAGTTAAGGGCTCTAGGAAGTTGTTCAATTGATTGTAGTGATATGGATAGTCTTAAAATGATATAAGAACAATAATGAAAGTATTGGATTGAATTTAGAAACTATACTTTGAAAGTTGATTTTTTAAGGTTCAAAAAAGGGCATTCTAAGATTAAATGGTCATAAGTTTGTCTAAGGAAGTTTATGATAGGTCTAATGAATCCTAATGAGTTCATTTAGATTATATATAATGAGAATATAAAGTTTAGAAGTTGAATTTAAAAAATTTCCCTTTGAGGCTTAAAGTTTCATAATGGGTTTTAATATGTCAAAAATGAACAATACCAAATGAATAGTGCCAATGACCATATGAATAGTAAATATGGAATTTATAACTTGAATTATGAATTTTAGAAATATAAGTTTGCCTAGGATCCATACTTAGGGAAATCCTTAACTTAAAGCCTGAGTGAAGGACTAATTATGGGAAGTTAAAAGCCAAGAGGAATTTCATATGGTTAAGCCCTTGATATGGTAAAAATTGAGTATTTTAGATAATGTGATTGCCTCCTAATAGGCTTGCAGCTTGGAATTGTGCAAAAGAGAATCCTAAGTATACTTTTAGTGGCCTAAAGCATAGTTAAAAGTCAAAGAAGTAAAGTTGTTATGAGCTTTAGATGTTGATGCTATGTTCATGTGATATTTTTAAGACAAGCTAGTGAGGCTCCATTTCATTATAAGTGTATAGTCGAAAAAGAAAAGGAAATAGAACAAGAAAAAGAGCGAGAATGTTAGAGGCTTTATTGGTTTCCTTTCACCTATTCAAGGTGGCTTACTTTTCCTTATCTAGTTGCATGTAGACTTATTTGAGCTTGATATACATTGTATTGTATTGGTTGTTTTATCATAGCATATGTTGTATTGCATTGCATCAATTATATGTCATGTTTTGCATATTATATTTAATTAGCTAAGGCTATAAGATAAAGAGGGACAATAAGGATGAATGTAGTAATTCTCCTAAGCCCAAGAGAAAAGTTTAAGCTAAGTTGAGATTCATGGCTATGATAAAAGTATGTTGTAACATGTAAAGCATTTATGTTAGTTTTCTATGACCATGCATATTTGCATTGTTCTTGCTTGATTGTCTCATACATATATTGGTGATTTGAGTATAACTACTAAGATTCTTTTGAATCTCACCCTTATCTCTATTCTTCCCACTATCCAATACTAGGTGGAAGTACTAGTGCTAGCAAAAGAAAAGAAATAGAATGATGTCAGGATAAGCAAAACATTATGGATATTATATGTGTCCAATTTTGTTGTAATGTTACACTGAATGTATATGTTAAGTTCTACTTCCTTAGTGATGTATTATATGGACTAGTATGATGTTAATAGTTATGTAACACCAGTTTGAGATGTTAGTATTAGATGATAATGTATGTCCATATAGTGTTATTTGATATTGTAATTATCTGTATTTTCCATGTCTGTGAGTTTTGGGTTACCATTTAATTAGTCTAGATAGCTAATTTTATAAGGGGAAAGTCTAACAGATTTTCCTCATAATGTAATATAAAATTTCAGTGTTTATCCATTAAGGTAAATTGGTAATATAAGATTACCAATGCGTTATCTACTAAATTGAAATAACATGGAATTATGGAAAAGGTAAGTAAATGTGTTTTGAATTTTTGGATTTAGTATTTTACCTGTTTGAGTAAAAGAACTTGTTATCGAATCCTATTAGTCAAAGAAGAACTAGATAGTTAAGGTGCTACACTTTACCAACATGGAAATAGTAGAGTAATGCATTAGGGGATAATGCAAAGCAAAGTAAAGTTTGGCCTTAATTAGTGTAACAAACAAGGGTGTTAGGTGTCCAAAATTTTTCTAATGTTCCCTAGACATTTAAAATTTAATTTCTAGAAAGTTTAACTAATTTGAAACGTAATATCTAGTTGTTTGAAGATTTATAATTTAGGGCAAAATTATGTAAAACTTCTAAGTAAATAGGCAATTTATGTAATAATTGATTTTTTAGAAATTAAACCAAAACTGATAAAATGATATGATAACACCCTAAAGCAAGGAAAATTGAGGCTAATTGAGATTACAATGTTAATTAGAATATCTAAAAATGTGGTTAAAAGTCTAAGAATAGCCTAAAATTAGAGCCAAAATGGCTAAACGGAGTGAATCAGAACCTAGTAGCAAAATCATAATTTCGAGTAGCTTTTTGAAAACTCAAAAGACGGAGTGTTAAATGATAAAATTAAGCTCACTAGGATTTTTAAAGGCCTAGAAAGCCATGGAATTGTTAGAATGGTTAAAACTCTTCTGGTATACAATTTAAGTCATCGATTGGCCTAAACATTGATCAAATAGTTTGGTAAAATTTTAAATCCAATTAAGTTGAAACCAAAGACTTTTAATGGATTAGAGGACCTAAATTTTATAATAGAAAAGACAGTTTTAAAAAATGAGTTAAAATGAGCTCAAACCACAGAATTAAAGAATAGGGGCAAAATTAAAAAATTTTCATTTAAGAAACCCTAGCTTCTCCTTATAAAAAGGCCACTCCATCTCCTTCCCCTTTGTAACATTTGGTTCTCGTAAAAACGACAAAAATGAACTAGTTATAAAAGGAAGTCCCCTAAAATGAATTATTTGAGGCCAAATAAAATTAGGAAAAAATTCTAAATAATAGAAAACAAGGATACAAGGCTTAAGATGTCTAAAAACCAGAATCAGAGTAGTTCAATAAAATTGTCGAAACTATAATGGCATTTTCGTAAATATGAGCACTTTTTAGAAAAATTAAAGAAGGGATTTTTAAATAAAAAAATTGAGTTTTCTGGAATTCTCAAAGGTCCTAAAAACCATAGGAATCTCTAAAATGGTTCAAACCCCTCTAATTTATGTTTTAGAATAATGGTTAACCCGAACTTTAACCTTTTCATTCTGAAAGGTTTTTAATCTAATTTGGGTGATTCCAAAGCCATTTTATAAGTTAGAGGACCTAAATCTTATGATAGAAAAGATGGTTTTAAAAAAGGAGTCAAAATGAACCTAAATAGCAAGAGCCAAGCAAAAGGAACATAAATAGAAATTTTCAAAACAATTTTTAAGAAGCTTCCTCCTATATAGCATGTCCCATTCTTTTCTCCATCCTAGTTGACTTTGGTTTTGTCCAAAATAGAGGAGAGACTAATAGAAAATAACTCACAAGAGGGAGGGCTTAGGAAGAAGGAAAAGCTTAGGAAAAAGGTAAGATAACCTTCGAATTTCATGGTCTTTCCTTCATTAACCTTGTTCTCCTCCTTCTTTTTTTTTTTTTTTTAATGGTTTTAGTGTTTGATTTGGGGCTTGTTTATGGCTAGTTCACAGGGAAGAAGTTAGAAATTGAAGGAAAAGCTTATAAGAAAGGAAAAAGCTCTTGGAAAAGGCTTGTGTTTGGTTCGGCCAACTAGAGAGCATGTAGAAGGGAGTGAGTTTTGACCTAAATCAAGTATGAAACCTAGGTTTCAGAGTGTGGGAAACAAGTATATGCAAAGAAATTCAAATAAGATGCATTAAAATGTAAGTTGGCAAAGTTACGGATTTAGTTGCACCTAGGCCAATATGAAGCTTTCTAGTGATAATTCAAGTTGCCTAAGAGTGTGTATGGGTTCTCAAGACACCTAGGAAGCCTTACATGTGCCAACTTCCTAAAGGAAAACTTCAAAAACTCCATGGGCTTATACCAAGTGCATAGTCTCAGCCAAACCTAGTTCAAGCATCTAACGAGTGTTTTAAATTTTTCTAAGGCTAGAAAAGGACTAGATATGATAGATGGACATCAAAGGAAACCTTGAAATAAATTTAGAAAGCATAGGTTATGAGATGGAGGTATAAGCTCCATAGTGAGACATAAAGAAGCAACTTATAGCTAGGCTCCTTAAAATGAATTGGTGATGACTCTAGGTAGTCTAAATGGAGTCAAGAGACTTAGATTGAATGAGAAATAAGAGCCAAGGTCATAAATTTCAATAGTTGCTTCATTATGTCTTATATGAAAATATAATGAAGCCATATGAGAGAGTAACCTCACATAGAGTGTGCGTGGTGCTAGAGCTTGCTTTAATGATGTAATTGTGTCCCATTTGATGTGACTAGGCTAAAAGAATCAAGTTTCACCTAGTTACAAGTGTTTATCCAAAAGAATAACCTTTCTCTCATGCATTACTTAGATGTTATCTTTTCTTTGAGTGCTTGTGTGTATGTTTGAGCCATGAGATATGTTTTTGGCTAATGCTTACTTGCTATGGTACTATTGTGTTTCTTGAAAAGTGTTTATGTATGTAATATGGCTTGAATGGGTATGGTTAAGCTAAAAGTCTCTTAGCATGGGTGAGGATGAGCCAAAAGTCCCTATAATTGGGTGAGACAAAGCCAAAAGTCTTAAGAAAAGTGAGGCTAAGTCAAAAGTCCCTTGAAAGTGGGTAAGTCAAATCTTAAAATCCTAAAAAAAATAGGTGAGGCTAGACTAATACCCCTGAGAGCTTGTGTATGATATGTATGAGTTTCTATAATAAGGAAAATGCTTTATGTATGTTCATTAGTAGCTTAAATACCATGCATATATTCTTTGACATGTATATGCATCTATTATGTATGTTTGAAAGGGTTAAGAGCTATTGGAATTCTTGGAATCTTACTCTTTCTCCTCCATATGTCTAACCATGTCTAGATGAGCCAAGTGGACTAAGAAATGGAGGCCAACCACCTTGAGAAGCAAGAGTTTAACAATGGAGTAGCTAAATAGGCATTTTGATGACATATTGATGTCAATATATTGTAATTATATGATGTGTATATGACATAGACCATTGAGCATATCCAAATATATATAATGATGATGTATGTGTCCATTTTGGAACCAAATGAATAAATACATGAGTTTTTGTCATTCCTATGTTATGATATGTATGTGTATAAACGCAAGTGGCATGGTGAGAATAAGCTTCATGATGATTTGAGTTATATGGCATGCATCCATAGGCTATAATTATACTATAGGATGTGTCTAAGTGGCTATAGTTTGATAAGAAAGTATTTTGGTGCCGTAAGAATCCATTATGGACTTTAAATTTGACCAATTTGTGCGCTAAACTAAAGTCTAACCAAATGGATGTATTTTTGCATGAAATTTTGCCAGTAAGTAGGTCTCATCTAGAGTATTTTATGAAACTAAAGAAAACTCAATTTGGAGCTTTAAATAATTTATTCTAATTTTTCAAAATTGGCCAAATTATGTAGAATTGGTATGTGCACTATTCATATGATTAGTTTTCTTCTTTGTATCACATGTGGGATAAATGAAATTCAATACTCATGAAATTTTACAAGCATAAACTAGACATCATAAGCTTTCTATAGCCACTAAGATCACCTTATTTGGAGCTCTGTAGAGGGAGAACCAAATTTTTTAAATTATAACTCCTGGAGCTATCTTAGAATTGACCTACAATATTATTTTATCACTTTTTGTAGGCTAAATGCTTCTATTTTGGTTTGAAATTTTTAGTCATCAGTTAAAATCTAGAGCTTTCAATAAAGGTATCATATTCATGATTTTTATTTTTCTAAAATTAGTTATGAATTTTCAACTTGAGAGCAATTTTGCTTGTTCTTGAATTTTGGTTCCAAATCCATGGCATATGAGATGAATTGGGATGTTTATGATTTGAATGAATATATTATAGATGGAAAATAATATTAGTAAGTTCAAAAGGCCCTTAAAGCCATGAACCATGTATATGGCTTCCCATTACACAATCATCCATGAATAAAATATATGATTTCTTATAAATGTGTTCCAATGTGCATGAGATATGTTAAGATAACCTGACAAAAATTTGCAACCCTAAATTAGGCCCAAGGACGTCCTAAGAGGCACTAAAAACCAAGGAAGATTAAAGCCACGTAAGGTAAGAAATTCAAGGAATTTGCCTATGATATTCTTTTTACTTAGTTTTCATTCTTCCTCCCCTATTTTTCCATGGTGTTGACATCTCAAAAGATAGAGTTTTGGGTTTAAACTTATAAAGGAAAGAGCTTTTAACAAGGAACCAAATACACCAAAATAACCATTATGAAAAGCCTTTCCATTTGATGTATAACTCATGGCATGGGAGAAGCATCTCCTTGGTTTTCTATCATCCTATAGGTTCAGTCAGCATAGGAGGGAGGTGAAGGGAGCTAGTTCTTCATTGAAACATGCTAGGAATTAAGATTTTGGAATGTGGAGATTAAGATTTTGTCATTAGAACAAATTAAGAAGCTATGGAATGCATAAATGGAAACCTAGGGCTTTGATTGCACCTTAGGAAGTATGAAGCTTTAGAATGATGTTTTAAGCCATGTAAGAGTCTAATTGAGCTATGAAGAGGCTAAAGGACTCACATAGATGCCAATTTTCCATGAAAGAAAACAAAAACTCCAAGAAAGGCCATATATATGTATGTCTCGTCCAATGACTAATCGAAGCACCTAGGGAGAGTTTTTGTTGATTCTAAGAGTAAAAATGGTCTAGGTATGAATTACAAATGTAATATCCAATTTTTGTTAAACGATGGAAATGGGTACATTTTCAAAGTAAGTCCCTCGAAATAAATTAGTTAAGGTCCTGAAAAATTTAAGTAGTATTCTAGACTCCTAAAAATGAGAATCTCAGGCTCAAACAGAAAGAAAAATAGAGCTAGAATAAAAGATTGACGAAATATAATGATATGTTTGTAATTTTAAGCAAATTTTGGAATTTACACAAGAGGGCTTTTTAAATAAAAGTTTTAAGTTTTTGGGATTCTCACAGGCCTTGAAAGGCATGGGAAACCCCAGGACAGCTAAAACCTCTCCAGTGAATATTTTCTAACGTCAGTTGACCCAAACTTTAATAGATTCATTTGGGAAGGTTTTAGCTTTGATTTGAGTGATTTCAAAATCATTTTATTAAATTGGAAACCTAAATTTCATAATGGAAAAGATAGTTCTCAAAAAGGAGTTAAAACAAACTAAAAACGAAAATGCCAAGACGAATGGACAAATTAAAATTTTTGAAAAGTCTTTCTTAAACCTACCTATATATATATATATATATATATATAGGGCGCCCCACCTCCTTACTCATTTAGCTCATTTATTTTCTACCCTAAATCAAAGGAAGAACCCTAAGAGTGAGGTGCACAAGAAGGAGAGGGAGAGAAGGAGAAACACAAGGCAAAAGGTATAGAATTTCTTAGTTTTTTCATGCTTTCTCTTTAGTAAACCTCTTCTTCTCTATTTCCCCCTTCTTTTTTATGGTTTTATTGAAGTTTTTGGATCTATTTTGAAGGAAGAACAGAGGGAAAATTTTAGATTTGAAGAGAGGAGGCCAAGGGAAGGAAGAATTAAGGAAAAAAACAAGGAAAAACAAGGTAAATCTTTCTTCCATGGTAGCTACTCCTTACTCCCTTCTTCTCCTTGGTTCGTCCAACTCATGGAGCTTCAAGAAGGCTTCGATTTTGGGTAGAACCAAGGGTGAATCTTAAGAATTTAAGGGAGGAGAATAAGAATATGCAAAGAGAAATAACAAATAACTATGGAAAATTAAGATAGCAAACCTAGGGTTTCTAGTGTTCCTTGTAAAATTTGATTTGATATAATGATTTTTAGGCCTAAATGAATTTTTAAATGAGCTCCTAAGATCCCTAGAAGACTCTCCATATGCATCTTCCATTAAGAAAACAAAGCAAACTCCATGGAGGCCAACAAGGTGCATAGGCTCGGCCTAAAGGGGTTGAGGTACGTAGGGATAGTTTTAATTTGTTCCAAACCCATTTTTGAGTCATATATGATGAGTAAAGAAGAGAGGAAGCCTTGGAAAAAATTTAGAAACCATAGAAAGTGAGATGGCCTTATATGTTCCATAATATGACCTAAAGAAGCAATACTTAGTTTGATTTTTTGATTGTATGATGACTCCAAAAGGTTTTAAAGGAGTCAAGAATCATAAATGAAAGGAAAGAATGGAGCTTAGAACTCAAATGATGGATGTTGCTTTATTAGATACATTTTGGAACCATAAAAGGGCTATTAGACTAAACTAGTGTTTAAGGAAGATGTATGGCTTTAGAAATGATTCCATAAACTTAATTGGCTTCCATATATTGTGTTTCGGCCAAGAGAAACTAATCTCACACCTTTGTGTGTGTGAGGCCAAGGAAGGGAGAGCATTTTCAAGAGGAAAAGTGTGTGGTTGCAATAAAGGTAGCTCTCTCCACTTTCTTTTATGCATAAATATATGCTTAACTTGTCTTTGAATGTGTGTATGTGTGATTTAAGCTATAAAAGGTGTTCTATCATGTGCATATGTATTATGATATCATGATGCTGTAATATATTTTTAAATGATACTTAGTATGTGTGCTTGGGTTTACTTTAGTATAGTGAAGCCAAGAACCCCTAGCCATGGTGAGGATGAGCCAAGAACCCATAAAATTTAGTTAAGACAAAGTAAAGAGTCTCCCAAGAGTGAGGTTGAGTCAAAACCTCTTAGAGAAAATGGGTTAGGTGAGTCCAAAATGTAACACCATACTTATCTAGCTTACCTCATGCCATTTCAAGGTTTTATTCCATGCATTTTGTAATGAAGCAAGAAAGATAGCATTTAAAACAATGAACATACTTCTATAATGCCACAGATAAATTTTTCCTTCGAAGTCTTGTGGCTTATATGGACTCATCCATCTCATCCTCATATTTAGATACTCAATTAAAACTCATAATAAGCTCAAAAAGTGGCCCATACCTCGAACAAAGGGAGTAGATACACAAAACATACTAGTGTAGCCTCAAACTGGTTTTCCAAATTTAGTGCCTAAATTTTGAAAAATCATAACTAATTTTTAAAAAAATTAAAATCAGGCACACTATACCATTCTAGAAAGATACAGATATCCACTTCATGCTAAAAATAAATCTAGACCACAATAGAGGCTGCTAGGCACCAGAAACTAATGGAATAATACCAGAGGTCAGCTATCATCCCCAGTACTAATCTCCAACTTCAAAAATTCATATCTCCCTACTCAGAGGTCCAATTGGGATGATCTTGGTGGCCATATAAAGCTTATCATATCTAGTTTATGTATGTAAGATTTCATGAGTATTAGACATCATTTGACTCATGAATGATACAGCCTAAATTTCTAACCATATGAAAAGTATTTGTATTAGTTTAACAAAAAAATGGCAAATTTGAAAATTCATAATTGATTTCATAGAGCTCCAAATAATTTAGTCTTTGTCTTCCTAAAAATCTCTAGATAAGATGTACATGTGTGCCAAATTTTATGGGCAAATTCATTCATTTGATCAGATCTTGACATTGGGTTGTAAAATGGCTCATTTGGTGTCATATGAAGGGTCCAAATGGTCCATTTCAAGTTCTAAAGCAATCATGACCACTTGAGCACGTGGGATTGCACCAAAATGACTCTCTAAACTTGTCTCAAAGGTGAATAAACCCAAATTTCTCAAACTCACCCATCCACCTTATAATATACACAAGATTACACATGCTAGCTTTGGTCATCCAATACCTAAATTATGCTATCTCATACATTTGGCATCAAATTTCATTCATACATC
Organism: Erythrophleum fordii; assembly: GCA_032878935.1. Taxonomy (NCBI): domain Eukaryota; kingdom Viridiplantae; phylum Streptophyta; class Magnoliopsida; order Fabales; family Fabaceae; genus Erythrophleum; species Erythrophleum fordii. The sequence continues at coordinate 225,844 of JAVQMF010000029.1, forward strand.
ATACACTTGGGTAATTACATATGCTCATATGATTACATAACAATTTCATCATAGGATTACATCATATACCACATGTGTAGCTACAAAAGAGGCAAAACTAGGCCATTTCATACACTTAGATGTCAATCTCCTTCTTTTAGGCTTGGTGGCTCCCATTACCTTACTCAATTGCTTCACCTAGCATGTTAAGACATTGGAGAGGAGTGGATGAGATTCAAAGAATCCCAATAGCTCATCTCCTTTTCCCATCACATATAAAGTATGCAATACAAGCCTTGAAAATGCATGCATGGACAAATTGACATATGTGAGCATTCATGAAACATTCTTGGCATTTGATCAAGTCATACATAGCATACATAGGCTTGCCAAGTGAGTGGACTACCCTAACCCATTCACTTATGGATTTTGGACTTGCCTTACCCATTTTCTCTAAGAGGTCTTGACTCAACTTTACTATTGGGAGTCAACTTTACTCTTAGGAGTCTACCTCACTCTTGGGAGACTCTTTACTTTGTCTTAACCAAGTTCTAGGGTTCTTGCTTTATCCTCATCATGGCTAGAGAGTTCTTGGTTTCTCCACACTCAAGCAAACTAAAGAAAGCACATAAAACATCATTTGAATGCATAAAACATCAACATGGTACCATGGGATAAAAACTCATGCTAAAATATTTTTCATAACTCAAAACATATATATACACATTTAAAGACAATATAAACACACATTCATGCATGAGAGAAGGTGGAGAGAGCTACCTTGCTTGCATTTACACACTTTTTCCTTGAGTCTTGAGTCCTCTCCCTTGACCTCACACACCCAAGGAGGCAGGGATCATTTCTCTTAGCATCATATAGAAGCCAATTATACTCTAGAATCAAATGCTAAAGTTATACATTCACTAGAAAGGCTAAGTGACTCGTAAGACTCTTTTATGGTTCTATAATATACCTAATAAAGCAACCTTAAGAAAATATCATCTTGGCTCTATTTTCTCCATCTATTTATGATTCTTGACTCCATTTAAACCTCTTGGAGTCATCACACAATCAATTCAATGAGCCTAGATAGGTGTTGTTTCTTTAAGGCATAATATGGAACATATAAGGCCATCTCACCTTTTATAGTTTTTAAAATTTTTCCAAGGCTTCTTCTCATACCCTTCCATCATACATGACTCAAAACTAAGCTTGGAACAATTTAAAACCACCCCTTGGTACTCCAAACTCTCTATGCCATGGCAATGGACCAAGGAGACACCAAGTGAGTTTGCTTTATTTTCTTGATGGAAGATGCACATGAGGAGCCTTCTAGGGATCTCAAGAGCTCATCCAAACACTCATTTAGGTCTAGGAACAATTACATCAAATCAGATTTTCAAGGAAGCTTATGAAACCCTAGGTTTGCTATCTTGAAAATCAATGGCTTTTACTTGAATTTCCTTGCATATTCTTACTCTCCTCCCTTAAATTCATAGAATTCACCCTTGGTTCTGCCCAAAATTCAAGCCTTCTTGCAGCTACATATATGGGGCATAATAGGGAGAAGGAGGGGGAAGGAATAGCTACCATGGGATGAAGATTTTACCTTCTTTCCTTGCTGTTTCTTACTTATTCCTTGCCCTCCTCTCTTCAAACCCAAATTTTCCCCTTTAGTTCTACCCTCAAAGCAGCACTAAAAACCTCAATAAAATCATAGAATGAAAGAGGAGAAGGAGGAGAAGAAGTTTAGTGAAAAAAAGTGCTTGAAAAACCAAGATTTTCATACCTTTCTTGCCTTACTTTTCCTATTCCTCTTGCCTCCTCTTATATGCCATTTCCCTTTGCTCTCCCTTCTGTTCTTGGGTAGAAACAAGGTCAGTTCTAAAAGGGAGAGAAAGAGGGCGCGATTTAAGGGGGGCTTCCTGAAGCTTCTTTTTCAAAAATTTCAATTTTGTCCTTTGTTCTTGGCATTTTTGTTTCTAACTCATTTTAGCTCCTTTTTTAGAACTATTTTTTTCATTATGAAATTTAGGTCCTTAATTTAATAACATGCCTTCAAAATCACTCAAATCAGAGTTAAAACCTTTTCGAATGAATTAGTCAAAATTCGGGTCAACTGATGTTGGAAAACATCCACCGGAGGGGTTGTAACTGTCCCAAGTCTTTCCATAGTTTTCAGGGCCTTTGAGAACCCTAAAAAACTCAAAACTTTCATTTAAAAAGCTCTCTTATGAGAATTTCAAAATTTTCTCCAAAATAACAAAAATACCCTTATGTTTTGTCAATCTTTCGTTTGAATTCGTTTCTTCATTCTAGTTATATTTTTCTTTCTATCTGAACATGGGATTCTCATTTTTAAGAGTCTAAAATGCTTCCAAAATTTTTTGGGACCTTAACTAATTCATTTTGGAGAACTTCCTTTTGTATCCGATGAATTTTGTATGTTTACGGAGAAATTGTACATTTCATTTCTCGCGTTTTCTCTCATTTTTAGAGAATTGGATATTACACAAAATCCACAAGAGAAAGGGGTGAGGCTAATTCACTTACTTGGTAAGCCTATGTATGCTTTGTATGACTTGTTCAAGTGCCAAGAATGCTTCTTGAATGATTGCACACTCCATGATGTTCATGCATGCATTTTCAAGACTTGTTTTGCATTCTTTATGTGTGATTGAAAGGGGGATGAGCTATTGGGATTCTTTGAATCTCATTCCCTCCTCTCCAATATTATAACATGCTAGGTGAACCAAGTGAGCAAGGTAGTGGAAGCCATCAACTTGGAAAATGAGAGTTTGGCATCAAATTGCCTAGTTTTATTTCTTTTGTAGCCATAGACATGGCATATGATGTAAACCTATGATAGAATTGTTATGTAATTATTTGAACATATGTAATTACATAAATTTTTAATGTATGTATGAGTTTTAGTGCCAAATGAATGGAAATGTGCATTTTGGGTAGTGAATGGCAATGTAAGACATATGTGATCTTGTGTATGGCATGGCGTGAGAGAGTGATTTTTCAAATTCTAGGTTTATACACCTTTGAGAAAAGTTTAAAAGGTTATTTTGGCGTATTCCCACATGCTCAAGTAGTCATGGTTGCCTTAAAACTCAAAATGGACCATTTAGACCCTTTGGTGACACAAAATGAGCTATTTTGTAACCCAATGTCAAGATCTGACCAAATAAATGAATTTGCCCATGAAATTTGGCATACATATATATATTATATAGAGCTTTTTGAGAAGCTAAAGAAAAAATTATTTGGAACCCTGTGGAATTAATTATGAATTTCCAAATTTGGCATTTTTCTGCTGAACTAATGTAGACACTGTTCATATGGTCAAAAACTTGGGCTGTGTCATTTGTGGGACAAATAATGTCCAATACTCATGAAATTTTACAAGAATAAATTAGACATGATAAGCTTTTCATGGCCACCAAGATCACCCTAATTTGACCTCTGAGCAAGGAGATATGAATTTTTAAATTTGGAAGTCAGTACCAAGGATGACAGTCTACCTCTGGTACTGTTCCATCCATTTCCAATAGCTATTAGCCCCTGTTGAGGTTTGGGCATATTTTTACCATAAATTAAACATCTGTATCTTTCTATAATGGTAAAGAATGCATAATTTTTATTTTTTTAGAATTAGTTATGATTTTTCAAATTTATGATAAAAAGGTAAAAATCCTAACCAAGGCTGCACCTAGTGTTTTTGTGTATTCCATCCACTTGCACGAGTTTTAGGCGAATTCCTTGGATTTTTTTAAGTTTTATTAGTGTAATTAAATATGAGAATGAGTTGAATGAGTTCATATGGTCTATGGGAGACCGAATGAAGAATTCATATGCTACGCAATGCAAAAATATTCATTTTTTAATGCCATTTTCTTGTTTTCTTGAGAAGTGCATGGCATAAGACATAGAATTCACATGAGATAAGCTAGAGAGCTATGGCATTACAATAAATACCAAAAAAATCATTGATTTGAATTTAAAAGCCTTATTTTGAAATGTGAAAATTTTAGGGTTCCATTATGCATAAAGAAGCAACTTGGTGTTAGTTCCCTTAAATTAAGTTTATGATGACTCTAATGAGTTTAATTGGAGTCATATGACTTATATTAGGTAAGAAATTGGAGGCAAGACATTGAATTATATGGGTTGCTTCATTATGCCACTAGATGGAACCATATGAAAATCTAAAGCTAAAGTTAGCTTATGCGAATCCAAAGATAGTTCCATTATGTCTTGTTTGATGTATTTAGGCCAAGCAAGTGAAGTTTCTCCCAAGTATATGTGTGAGGTTGAGAAAAGGAGCTATGAATCCTGTAACACCATAACTTCTAGCTCATTTCATGCCATTTATAAGATTTGTATTATCAATCCCACAATAGTATATGAAAAAGGGGATAAAAATAATAGACTATTTCTGCGTTGCACTATATCTAAAAGATTCAATTCGGTGTCATATGGACCGTGTGAGCTTAGACTATACTTCCTCATATTTAATTTTATTATTACAACTCATTTTCATCACAAAAACATGCCTAAAATTCATGGAAACCGAAATGGAGCTCAAAATAAGCAAGCATATTTTCGTCCAGATTTGCTCCATTTTCTAACCTAATTTCAGAAACTCATAACTAAATCTAGAAAATTTGAAATCATGAAATCTTAGTCATTCTAGAAATCTTAGGATGTCTACTTCACACCAAAAATATGCCCAAGTCATATCATTCATCACACAGGACGTTTGACATCTGAAAAGCTATAGAGGTCGCTGGTTGCCTGGGCTATTGTTTAGTTTACTGATACAAATTTCTAAAATTCATAACTAATTCTATAAAAATTGAAATCACACACATTTGGTCATTATGGAAAGCTACAAATGTTAAATTGATAATAAAAATAATTCTAGAATGAAATAGATACGTTTAGTCATTAGAAACCTATAGAACAATAACTGAACTCTTGGGGCGCTACTGATACTAACAATTAATTTCATACGTGCATAACTCTCTGCTCAGACCTCCAAATGAGGTGATCTTGGTGGACAAAAAATCTTATGACCTCTAGTTTATGAATATAAAATTTCATAAGCATTGGACACCATTTGGCCATTGGGTGACACAAAACACAAAACTGCCAGTATGAACAGTACCCATACCAGAATCCATGAAAAATCCCAACTTTGAAATTTCATCAAATATTTCTTAGACCTCAGAAAATTATGATCTTTAACTTTCCAAAAAGCTCTCAATGAGATCTAATTTTATGCCAAATTCCAGATCAAGACTAGTTCATTTGGCTAAAAAGTGACATAGGGTTCCATTATGGTCAATTTTGGCTCCATATTGAGTACCAAAATTGCCAAATGGATTTCCCTTAGTCTTAGCATCTTTTGGGCAAGTTTAAAAGCATGTTTAAGACTTAGGAGAGCTTCCCAAATGGTCTCAAACCATTTGCATCTCATTTTGGCCTTTTCACCCTCACTTATACACATTACACCAAGCTTTTCTCAAATGCATACATTGGCATAAACACTCAATTTATGTTCTAGAATACATACACCATACTCATTCATTTATCTATCACATAATATCATTTTTACATTTGTCCAAGGGGTCATAGACTATTTACAATACTAATATACATCATGAAGTCTCATTGTGAATCAAGAGACCAAAAATCAAGCATAAGGGTGGCAATCTTCTTTCTTTAATGTGGTTGGCTCCCATTGCCATGTCCACTTGGTCCACCTAGTATATTTGGACATTTAAGAGGAGGGAGTGAGATTCAAGAATCTCAATAGCTCATCTCCCATTCCATCACACATAATATGTGCAAGCAAGTTCTATAAATGCATGTGTGGGAAAAATAGAAGTCATGAACATTTAAAATCAAGCTTGGCATAGAAACACATCATACAAGGTATTCAAGAGCTCACCAAGTGTTTGGATTGGCCTCACACTTCTCTTTATGGATTTTGGACTTGCCTCACCCATTCTTTAAGCACTTTGGACTCAACCATACTCTTGGGAGCCCAATTTGCTTTTGGGAGACTCTTTACTTTGTCTCAACCAAGCTCAAAGGTTCTTAGCTCATCCTCACCAAAAGGAAGAGTTCTTGGCCGCTCCACACTCAAGAAAACTCATGTAAATATCATGGATTCATTTAAAACATAACATGGCATCAAAGATCATGACATGTAAAGGTATGCTAGCATACTTTTCAAAGATTGAAAATATACATATACACATTCTAAAACAAGCTAAACACACATCCATGCATGAGAGAAGGTGGAGAGAGCTACCTTGCTTGCATTCACACACTTTTTCCTTAAGCCTTGACTCCTCTCCCTTGACCTCACACACCCAAGAAGGTGGAGATCATTTCTCTTGGCCTAGACACATCATATGGAAGCTAATTACACTCTTGAAACAAGCTAGGACATTAAACTTATATTTAAGAACATACTTGGTTTCCATAAGTCACATAATGGTTCCATAAATGGCCTATTAAAGCAACCATCATGATGCAAGTTCTTGGCTCCATTCTCTTCTCATTCCTAGGCCTCTTGACCTCATTTAAGATCCTTGAAGCCATTACATATTCATTTACATATCCATTTACAAAAGCCTAGACACAAGTTGCTTCATAAGGTCACATTATGGAAGCCATTGCCTCATCTCCCAATCCATGGCTTTTAAATTTTTTCCAAGGGTTCCTCCCACCTTCTACCATCATATGAAGTCCTAAACCAAGGCTAGAATAAATTAAAACACTCCCATCTGTCCTGGGCCGACATTATGGAAGCATTTGGGGTTCAAGGGGTTTGCAATTTTTCCTTGATGGGAGAGCCACTTGGGAGGCTTCTTAGAGGTCTTAGGAGCTCAATAGAACATTTAAATAGCCAAGGAGATTCATAGATTAAATCAGTTTTTACAATCCCTTCAAATGCACTACACTTTTCCAACTTAGAGTTCCTTAGTTTTTCTTACAATTTCTTTGCTTTCTTGGATGGGAGGTGCATGTGGGAAGCTCTCTAGGGGTCCTAGGAACTCATACAAACATTCACATAGGCTTGGAAACTCTTAGATAAGATCAGATTTTTGGTTATGTTCACAAACCCTTAGCTTTTCTATCTTATAAATTCATGGTTCTTTCTTTGTTCTCTTTGCATATTCTTGTTTCTCATGCTTAAATATTCTTGTCTCTACCTTGTTTTGACTTGAATTCCTTCCCCTCTCTAGTTTCTCTCTCTAGACCTAATATGGAAGCCATTGGAATTCAAAGAAAAATAAGTTTTTCTAGTGCACTTCATACCTCATTTGAAAGCTTGCTAAATGGTGATTCTCTTGCTCTATTTGGTTGCTCAAAACCTCCACTTTTTCTCATGAGGTCAGCCACCAAATTCCTCCTTTTAAGAATCTAAAACCATAAAGAGAAGGAGAATGAAGAGAGGAGAAAATTGTATAACTAACTTGTTGTAAAATTCTATGTATTTTCATACCTTTTTGCCTTAGTTTTCTTTCTCACTCTTCTCCCAATTTTCACGCCATTTTTGGTCTATTTCTAAGCTCAAGAGATGTTCTTGGAAGGGTGGAGAAGCTGCCTAGTTATTTAAAAAGGTGGAGGATGATTTTTATAACAATTCTCGAAATACCAATTATGTCCCTCCACTTCCGTTCCTTTATTTGGGCTCGTTTTAGCTCCTTTTTGATAACCGTCTTTTCCATCATAAAATTTAAGTTCTCTAATTTATAAAATAATTTAGGAATCACTCAATTTGGATTTAAAATCATTCCGAACCGTTTGGTCAAAGTTTTGGTCAATCGACGGCTGAAATCGCTCACTGGAAGAGTTTCAACTGTCCCGGGGCTTTTCATGGTTTTCAGGGCCTCTGAGAACCCTGAAGGACTTAGAACTTTCATTTAAAAAGCCCTCCTGTATGTTTTCCAAAAAGTCTACTTATTTACGAAAATGCCACTGGCCTTTTGACAAATTTTTTGAATCACTCTGACCCTGGTTTCTAGGCAACTTAAGGCTCAAATCCTCATTTTCTATTATTTAAAATTTTATCCCAATTTTATTTGGCCTTGAATCATTCATCTCAGGGGACTTGCTTTGAAAACTGACTCATTTCAGTATTTTACGAAAAATTAGACATTACAAATCCAAGGAGAATTAAGTGTTCTTTGTACAGAAGTAGCTCTTCATCCATTCTTATATGCTTACATTAGCTATTTGATTGTCATTGATTGCTTGTGTGTGCATGGATTATGAATTATATCTATTGCCATTGGTTTGATGATTTTATGTAATTATGTGATATTGAATGCATTTGAAATGTGGAATGGCTTTTAATGGGTGAGGTTGGGCAAATAGTCTCTTAATTGGGGTGAGGTAAAACCAAAAGTCTCAAATTATAGGTGAGATAAAACCAAAAGTCTCTAATGTGAGTGAGGCTAAGTTAAAAGTCCTTAAAAGTGAATGAAGTTAATCCAAAAGTCTCAAATAATTGGGTGAAGCTAGACCAAAAGTCCCTAAAGCTTGTTTTTACTTTGATGGATCTATATGATTTCATGTATATGATTATGTTTGATATTTGATTGTCCATTATGCATACTTGCTCTATTAGACATGAAAATATGCCTTGTAAGTGTGCTTGAAGGATAAATGAGCTATTGGAATTCATAGAATCTCACTCAACTCTATATTACTTCTAACCATGTCTAGGAAACTCTTAAAGAGCCAAAGATGAGACTAAAAAGCATGAATGACATTACTTTCACAATAGTTTAGGTTTTTATGTAAAATGTTGCACATGAGAGATTGTATATGATATTTTTGTAATGTAAACATTTCCACAAGTATAGAAGTATAACATTATGATGTAAATGTCATTTTTAAATGTACATATGCAAAATTATGCAATTTGACTATATATGAGCCATGGAATGTGTATGTATAATGGCAAATGGATGAGTGAATTTGAGTTGCATAAGGTTTTGGGCATAATAAATCAGTCATATATGTTGCATTTTGTAATTTAAATGTGCTCAAGTAGTCAGTCACATGAGTTGAAAGAATCCATTTCGAACCATTTAGACCCCCATATGCACTACTTTGAGCCATTTTTTGTCCTTGAACTAAAACCAGGACCAATGAACAAATTTTTAGATGAAATTTGGCAAGCATTTAGATCTCATTCACAGCTTTCACAAAGCTAAAGAACACAATTTTTAGAGCTCTATAGAATTTATTATAATTTTTCAAAGTTGGCTGAAAATTATAGAATTTACTAGACACTGTTCATGTGGTCAAATCTGGTTTTTTGTGTATTTGAAGGGCCAAATGAACTCCAATGCTTATGAAATTTTACAAGCATATAGTTGGTATTATAAGCTTTTCATAGCCACCAAGTTTGAGTAAAAAAGGCTATATAGCAAGAGATATGCATGTTCAAAGTTTTTTAGTTTTGGGTTGGGTAAATTAATGCAGTTACTATTCCATCAAATTTTTATAAGCCAAGTGAACTTTTTTTGGCTTAAAATTTTTACAATATGTAGTTCATGTCCTGAGCTTTCCATAGAGTTCTAATTTTCCCAAATCGGATTTTTTCTTACTTAAGATATGAATTTTTGAAGTTAGTGCCTAATATGAGAACCTATGTGAAATTGTACAAAGGTGATAATTTAAAACATATAGCTTGAGGTCCGAAATTCATGATTCTTTTTATGATGTTCCATGTTGAACAAACTTGTCTAATATGAATTTTGAGATTTATATGTTGAAGTTATGTGTTTATGCCAAATTGGAGAAGATAGGCCTATAATGTTGGTATTTTTCGCTGCTAAAAGTATTAAGGATAAGAAATTGATATTATAAACATGTTATAATGTAAAATAAACGCTATTTCTTGATAGTGTGACAATTTGTATAAAGGTGTAACATGTAATTGATTTTCCTTCATTAGATATAAGTAAAGACTATTTGCATTTAAAATAAAATTACTTATATAGCACTTACATTTAACTTTTAGCTTAACTTAAACCATATAATGGATGCTAAGTATAAATTAAATCCTTTTTCCTTTTCAAAACCTTGTCATAAATTGGTCTTAGTAGGAGTTTAGTCTCCCTAGTCTGTCGAATTATCAAATGAAAAGGAAGTAACTAACTTCTAATAGCAATATATGTGACGACCCTAAGTTCTAACATCGATAATTATAGTTAAATACATGATTAATAAATAATGATCAAGATTTGGAGTCGTTGCAACTAATCACATTAATAAAATATAGAGAAATTTAAACTTTGATACTATTAGGGTCATCAACTAACAACCATAACGGGAACATGCGTAAAAGGGTTTTATATCATCAATAAAGGTTTATGATTCATCCATTAATCAATTTCAACCCACGACAACCTCCCACCAATGTACTCCTGCGATTCCCTAACATTAGCCTTAAGGAAATTAGGGTTTCTAGGTTCAATATGGGAGTTTAGGGACCTGTGCCGCGACCTGGAACTTTTCCGCCACGGCTAAGTTAGGTTCTGGAGCTCGAAAATTGAGTTTTTAAACTTGCGCCGCGGCGAGTTTTGCTACTGTAACCTACCTAATTAATTTCCTTGACTCGCGCCGCGGCGAGGTTACATTCTGTCACCCTCCTGGGTGATTTTTTTCACTCTGCGCCGCAGCGAGAGTTATCAAGCCACGGCGTCCCTTGCCACTGTCACTCCCTAGGCCGCGGCAAAGCCTTCCTAGCCGCGGCGTGACTCCCTTCTGTAGCTATTTTCCCTATATTTCGCCCCCTACACTCCATTTCTCTTCTTAGGGACACTCTAAGGTCACTTCCCCTCATTTTATATGGCTCTAATGGCATTTATCTACCTTATTTACTTAGCTATGCTTCCATTACCAACTCAAAACTTATATGCCCATTTCTTTCCTCTAATTACCTTCTATTAGCAAGTTTATAAAGTAACAACAACAGATTATACATGAACTACCAACAGCTATCTTTTAATACTCAATCAATGGGGGTTCCATACAATAGGGGTTCATATCAATATCTCAATGGTTACATTTCCATTAATAGCCATATTGTAGGTCCACATAATTTACAACAGATATCATGAATCCATACAGCAATTACCAAATTAAGATGAGGTCTAACCCCTCAATACATATATCCTCAGAAACCAAAATATGAACGCCTACACTTGGCAATACAGATACATGATGATGTTATACAAGACTAAACAAAATTTAGCATCTACCCTATTACACTCAGACCAAGTGTAGCCTCCCCACCCTAGGCCTCAGCTCATGGATGTTCATCCACTTGCTTGCCCTTATCCTTACCCGAGGAACCTTCACCTGAAATTGTAATCCTATAAAATGGGGTGAGATACACATCTCAGTAACCAAGGCAATTCCATCATATAATCCAGTTTAATCAACATATATGCATGAATCAAAATCCATATCAGAATCGTATCAGTCATTTCAGCAAATGAAACAATTAGGTTATCATGATTACTATCCCATACTAGCAATCATATATTTAACATGTTAAAGGCCATTAACACTGGGAGAGGCCCGTCCATGGCACCCACTCCCCGTTGAGCACAACCAGGGCTCAGTGCATCTGGGGTTTGATCATAACCCAGTGCCCGATCGAAGCACATGCACGGGTGACAGCCGCACCACAGCTCCACTATGGACTCACAAGGTCCAATCATAATACAATAGATAGCCAACCAATTCATTCAACATTTCAAATCATTCATATATAGCAAATATGAAATTAAAATAGATAAATGCATAGAATTAATGTAAATCCCGGTTACCTCACGTGTAGACAAATTTGTAATAGCCACCAATGGTACAAAATTCCTATAACCATAGCATCAGAAAATTACCACTCTAATTCATCATTAATAGTAGCAATAAGTACCCAAGGAATTTAAATGCTAATATCTACCTAAATAACACTTACTCAGTCCCTACAAGTCCCAAATTCGGATTCAAGTATCTCCCACCAGAAATCTCAATGTTTCACCCAAAATTCTAAGCAAATTCGTACAAAATTAATACCCATATTATAAGTCAGCTTTGGGGGTCTCAAATTAGCAAGGATAACATCAAAATAAGGGTTTAAACTCACCTATTGTTAGCCCTAGCCTCAACCTACGAATTTCATCAAGAAAACCCCAAATAACCACATTTCAGATTTTGGGTAAGGTGAAAATCCTCCAAATGAAAACTAATTGGACCAAATTAAAGAGAAAGATGAGGGGGTTAAGTTGTATAACTATTACCTTGGTTGAATCTTGCTCTAAGTGGGTGGAAATGCAGAATTCTTGCCCCCAACCCTAGCCTCCTTCTCAACCTCCGAATTTGCTTCTTTGAGTTTCAGCAAATGAGAAAGTGGCTGAAGCATTAGGGTTTTAGGTGGGTTTAAGTTGGGTCAAAGATGGGTTATGGGTTGCTCCAAGGTCCAAGTTCAAATGGGCTTCAGACTTTAGTTTATTGGGCCAATTTTGAAGTATTGGGCTACAGAATTTCTTTGGGCCAGTTCTTATGCATTGGGTTGCTGAAGTTTAATTGGGTTTGGGCCAAGTTTGAAGAGCTCAAGGGTTTGGGTCTACACCTAATTCATTGGGCCTCCATTAGCCTCTTATCATGGTTCATTAATTTGGGCCTAGATACAATTTTTATCCTAATTAATTCTCAAACCCATGTTAATAATTTATCTCTCTAAAAATCCCCATTCACTTAACTTGCCCAATCATCCTATATTAATTATTCTTAATTAATCTTAATTTATGATTAACACCTTAATTAATTTTGGGGTGTTACAATATAACAGTATAAAATATCAATAAGATGCAAATATAAAATAATTCAAAGGGAATCACGTGACTCAATGACATTGGAAGACTCTTCCAATTTTTTTAAATCTAGCATAACTAAACCCAATCCACCACCAACAAGCTTAAAGCAAGAAATTCAAGGCAAATTCATATGGCTTACTATAACAAGCAAGTCAAAACCTATTCATAATTGTAGTTGCAACGCATTAAATTCAACATAGAATGGTGCTAGTACTTAGTTTGTGCCTTCCTATGCAAATTGAGAAAATAAATCAAAGAAAATTGCATAAGCCATAACAACTAAGTTTTTTACCCTTACATTTTTATACACACAAGAATGACACATGAAAATCCTTACAATTTTATAACCACCAAGAATGATATATGAAAATAGAAACAAAATACCTAGAGAGTTCTTAATTCCTAAACCTATGAAAACTCTTGAACACTTATAAGGGACTCAAAGACTCACTTGATTCTAGCACCTAAACACTCAGATACTACACCTTTAATTGATGCAAACATAAAAGAAATATAGATATTTGGCATTAAAATGGAGGGAAAAAGCTAAAAAGATCAAGTCTTTAGAGTGTGGTGACAAGACCATGGAAAAGAGATGATTTTTTTATTGAGGGAATTGGGCTTAGGGGTTTTCAACATGACTTGGCACCATAGTTAAAAATTTTTAGCCGTAGCACTCAATCTTTTTTTAAACACAATGTTTGTTCTAGTTGAGATCAGTGCACCATGGTTGAAAAGTTTTAACCATAGCACCATCCCATTTTGAAATTTTAAAACTTAAACAAAGGAAAATAAGGTTGCAGCATGGAAATTCTAGTTGTAGCTAAAATTAGGAAATTATACTTGGAAAAAATGATATGCTTCTATTGTTGCTAAATTAATTCCCATCTCACAGATATTTAATTTCACATTCTTTAAAAGCAAGAAATATATATATATATATAAAGCATAGTGACTTCATTTTTTTTTCTTTTTCAATCCACACATGGCATGGGCTTTAAAAATTATTTGTTTTTATCTTCTAACCGAAAGTGAATTTTTGTATTTTCTATTGGATGGACCTAAATAGACAAAAATTAAAACATCAAAGGTCATATGTTTATACTAATCTAATTATAACAATTTGAGTTACCTATTAAGAAATGCTAACTCTAAATTACTCAGCCCAACTTCCCTGTAGTCTGTAGTTGCCAATATCATTAATCATCATTGCATTACTTTCAAACCTAGATACCCCTTATCATTTTCATGAGAAAACATTAGTTGATAACATTGTTATTTTGATTAGTCTACAAATTCTTATTTCGTTGTGGGGAAATGAAAGTACAGAAAGTCCACCTTGCTCATGATTCTGCACTTGTTTTTGTGGAAAATTTTTTTCCCATCAAATGTTATCTAAAAATCATAAAAATTGGTAGATTAACTCCCTATTATGTTAACTATAAGCCATTAAAATAGTTTTTTTGAAACTCTAATGGATAACCCTTTAACCAATGCTATCTCACTCCCTACCTCAGTTGAGTTCGTTGCACCATGGCTTCCAGTTTAGTCTCTCACACTTTATTGCGACTAATTTCACTTTTAGCTGCATCCAATTCCTCTTTGTTTCCTTCCCTGCATAACTTCGTCACTTGGAATTAGCCATGGCTAATTCCCCTCTGTTCCTATAACTCTTAATCTATGACAATAATAGAGTAATTCCTAATTTGTCTTACTTCAAAAATTCTCTAATTTTTTGGATTTCAAATTTAAGAAAAGGACAACCTACTATATAAATTTGGACTTTAAAATCCTCCTCTAACTATGTCCACAAGAGGCAAACATTAGCTGTCTCTAAGACACAGCAACATAACAATGTCATATTACATATGTTTTGTTATTTTAGTCCATGCAATGAGTCTCTATACAAACTTTAATACTGTCTTTTCCACATTAGTTAAATACATACCATTATTCTAGAATTACTTTCAAAATTGTGATAATCAGTTTCATTCAAACACAATTACGAGGAATTACTTGTATATGAAGTTTAGTGGTTCTAATACACATCGTTGCTACACTACAGTAATTTTCTCATGTATGATATTTATACAAAAACCCACGAGAGGTTAGTAAAACAACACTAAATATTCAACTAGAGTCAGACTTCAACCTTTAACATTATTTGGGGAAATCACAACCAACTACAGTCAGTACATAGTCCTTTAATTAGTTCAGTTATCCTCTGTCAATCGAACTCCGTCTGTCATATGGATACTACCTGAAATAAATGGTTAGGTTTATAATGAGATATAATCCCAATAGATAATAATATATTCATGGTATACATACATAAGGAACACTGAAAATTAAACAAGGTATAGTCGATGCCCAGTTTTATGTAAGAGCATGTAAATCCCAAGTAGTAGGATATTTTCATTCGTTAGGCTAATACACTTCAGTCATTGCCCAATAACAGTGATCTAATACTTATGATAGTCACTTTAGTGGGCATATATGCAACCATACACAGCATAAGTAATTCAAAAATCATTCAGTGCAATTATGTATGTAAATAGACAGAATACCATATTAGCTACATGTTTTGTTACCACTATTACGTAGAATTATTCCTTAGCTCTTGTTGCTCCAATTGCTTTTCCTAAAATTTTGGTTACACATTACCTTAATTAAAGATGGATCATGGTTAATATTTACACTTCAATTAAGCTACTAATTCCGCGTACAAAAATCCTAGTCCCCTTTCATTAATTAAAGATTAAAAATTTCTAATTCCCTTAACCTTAGTACATCCATTTCAATCATAACACTACGTGAGCATATATTTCTATGCTAACTGATTACATGGTTTCCTTTTTGCCTCTAATCATTTCTTCTAGGTTCTGTTCTCCTACATAGTCCTTCTTATCTAAATTATGATATTCCCATGGTGTTATTCCAACTATTAACCAATTACACAGAATTTTCTTCTTACTCCTTCACCCTGTAACATCTGGTTCTCTGAAAACGAAAGAAAACATGAGAAACATAACGTACAGTTTCTCCGTTAATGAACGAAACACACCAGATATAAAAGGAAGTCTCCCAAGATGATGTAGTTAAGGTCCCAAAAAATTTGGAAAGCATTCTAGACTCCTAAAAATGAGAATCCTAGGCTCAAATAGAAAGAAAAATGGAGCTAGAATGAAGAAACAATTTCTTACGAAAAGCTTACGAAACGTAATGGCATTTTCGCAATTTTGAGCAAATTTTGGAATTCACATAGGAGGGCTTTTTAAATGGAATTTTTGAGTTTTTCAGGGTTCTCATAGGCCTTAAAAATCATGGAAACCCCCAAAATAGTTAAAACCCCTCAGGTGGACATTTTTTAAAGTCGGTGTACCCGAACTTTGACAGATCCGTTCAGGAATGTTTTAGCTCTGATTTAAGTGATTCCAAAGGCATTTTTCTTAATTGAGAACCTAAATTTTATAATACAAAATATGGTTCTAAAAAAAAAGCTAAAACAAAGGAGAAACAAAAATGCAAAGTATAAAGGGCAAAATAGAAATTTTTGAAAAATGTAACTTATTCCCACTTATATATATGATGCACTCTTCTCCTCCCTTCATTATGCATGACCATGTTCTACCTAAAACCAGAAGAAAACCCTAGGGAATGAAGCACACAAGAGGAGGAAGAAAAGGAGGAGAAATTCAAGGTAGAAAGGTATGGATTTTCATAGTTTTTCATGCTCTTTCTCTTCCAAACCTCTTCTCCTTCATTCTCCTTTATTTCCTATGATTATAATGAAGTATATGGATCTGTTTTAAAGGAGAAATTGAGGGAAAAATTCGGATTTGAAGAGAAGAGCTCAAAGAACACAAGATTCAAGTGAGAAAAAGTAAGAAAACAAAGTAATTTCTCTTCCTATGGTTGTCATCTTTGGTTTCCTTCTCCATCATTTCACCCCACTTGAGAAAACCCTAGGAGGAGATGATTTTTAGGTAGAACCAAGTATGAATCTAAGGAAAAAGGGTGTGGAGATTAAGAATATACAAAGGGAATTATCAAAAACCTATTAGATTTCAAGATGCAAATTTTAGGGTTTTGTGTGCGCCTTCCAAAATCTGATTTCATATGATAATTCATAGGCCTAATTAAGAGTTTAAATGAGCTCCTAGGATCCCTAAGATGCTCCCCACAAGCTTCCTCTTTTAAGAAAACAAAGGAATCTCCATGTAGCCCAAATGATGCCTATGTCTCGGCCAAGGAGGGTTCTAGTAGTGGGGGAGAGTTTTAAATGTTTACAAGGCCATTCTTAAGTCATATTTGATAAATGAAAGTGAAGAGAGGCCTTGAAAAAATTTAGAACTCATAGAAAGTGATTTGGTATCTTAGGTTCCATATTATAACCTAAATAAGCAACATGATGCTAGGCCCTTTATTTTAATAGGTGATGACTCCACAAGGCTTAAAAGGAGTCAAGAATCATATTTGAAAGGAAAGAATGAAGCCTAGAAATTATTTGAGGGGTGTTTCTTCATTAGGTACATTTATGGACCATAATGGGGGTTATAGAGCAATCTAGTACTTAAGCAAGTTGTATGGCTTTAGAGAATGTTTCATGAACCTAATTGGCTCCCAAAAATTGTATCTAGAATGAAAGAAACTATCTCCACTAATTTGTGAGTGTGTGGCTGAAAGAGGAGGCTTGAATCTGAAAGGAAAAGTGTATAATTGTGTGTAAGGTAGCTCTTTCCACTTTCTCTCATGCATGGATGTATGTTTAGCTTGTTTTTAGAATGTGTGTATGTGTATTTTCAAGTTATGAAAAGTATGCTAGCATGCCTTTATATGCTATGATTCTTGATGCAATGTTATGTTTCTAAATGAGTATATGATGTTTGTTTGAGTTTGCTTGAGTGTGGAGAGGCTAAGAACTCTTCCTTTTAGAGAGGATGAGCCAAGAACCCTTAAGCTTAGTTGAGACAAAGTAAAGAGTCTCCCAAAAGTAAAGTGGGTTCCCAAGAGTATGGTTGAGTCCAAAGCTCTTAAAGAATGGGTAAGGCAAGTCTAAAATCCATGAGGAGAAGTGTGAGGCCAATCCAAACACTTGGTAAGCTCTTGAATGTCTTGTATGATTTGTTTATACGCCAAGTTTGCTTTTAAAATGTCCATGACTTCCATTTTCTCCATGCATGCTTTTGTAAAGCTTGCTTTGTACATATTATGTATGATGGAATGGGAGATGAGCTATTATGATTCTTTGAATCTCATCCTCTCCTCTCCAATGCTCTAACATACTAGGTGGACCAAGTAGCTATGGTGAAGGGAGCCAACAACAATGAGAAAAGGAGATTGACAAGCATATGCCTAGTTTTATTCTTTTTGAATCCATAATGATGCTTCATAATGTATATGATGTTGTAAATGGTCTATAACCCTTGAGACATGTGTAAATATGCTATTATGTGATGTTTAAATGTATGGATATGATGTATAACCTCTAGAACCTATTTTGAGTATGTAATGCCTAAGTATTCAATTTGGAAGTTTAATAGAAATGTGCATAAGTGTGGGTTGAATGACCAAAATGAGATGCATGAGATTTGGGATCATTTGGGCAGCTCATACAAGTCTTAAATGTGCTTTTAGACTTGCCCAAAAGGTGCCAACATCAAGGGAAAGCCATTTGGTAATTTTGGTATCCCATATGGAGCTAAAATTGACCATAATGGAACCTTATGTCACTTTTTAGCCAAATGAGTTATTCTTGATCTGAGATTTGGCATTAGGTCTCATTGAGAGCTTTTTGGGAAGCTAAAGATCATAATTTTTGAAGGTCTACAGAATATTTGATGATTTTTCAAAGTTGGCAATTTTTATAGTTTCTGATTTGCTGCACTATTCATTTGGTCCGAATTTTCATTCTGTCACATGAGGCCCAAATGATGTCCAATTGCTATAAAATTTTATAAAGAGAAATTAGACAATCACAGTGACTTGTGCCAACTAGAAGCACCTCATTTGGAGGTTTAAAGAGGAAAATATGAATTTTTGAAGTTTCTGTCCAATATTAGGAATTTTGCCCAACCAGAAATACTGTTCCATTGAATTCCGAGGACTGGGCTTGATGAACTAATCTGGAGATATTTTTTCTCTCTAATTAATATCCATAAATTTTCATATTGGTATATTTGCATGGATTGGATTTTTTTGGAATTAATTGGATATTTTCAAAGTTTTCTGTAAAATTTTATGACAGTTCCAGGATTCAGTCGGACCTTTGGATCATTTTAGATGTTAAACATCCTCTGTGATGAATGTTATGATCTAAACATATTTTTAGTGTGAAGTGGACAGTCAAATCTTTCCAGAATGACCAAGATTACATTATTTCTATTTTTCTAGATTTAGTTATGATTTTCCAAAGTTTGGTTAGAAAATGGAGCAAATCTGGCCAAGAATGAACTTCCATATTCTATGCTCCATTTCAGTTTCCATGAGTTGTGGGCATGATTTTGTGATGCAAATGAGTTGTGTTGATATAATTAAATATGGGAAAGTATAGTATGTGTTCATACGGCCCACGTGACATCAAATGGAATTTTCATATGTAGCGCAACGCAAATTTAATCCATTATTTATATTCCATTTTCTTACAACTCCTAAGCAATGCATGTCGTGGAGCATTTGAATTGCATGAGGAAGGCTAGAAAGATATGGTATTACACACCCCATTCTTGGTTTTTCTCATTTCAAAAGAGGAATTTGAATCACTCACCTTCAAATGTTCGTGGCTTTCCTTTAAGATTCTTTGATATTCTCTTCTTCACACTTTTATGGCTGTCCAACCATTGCAAATTATTCCAAATTCAGAATTTCCACTAAGAAAAAGGAAGCAACTTATGAATATACAAAAATTTCTATTCTGACCTTTGATGGAATCTTAGTACCTTGGTTTATCTCCTAGTTTTTTCTCTTCTATGGCTATTCGAATTTTCCTTCTTTTAATATCACTATTTCTCTTTGCCTACTTGAAGTTAAGATGGATGATAACTTTTGCAATGGACAACTCATACTCCAACCACTATTTGAATGTTATCAAACCATTTACAAGTCCATCTTCTCATCATTCATTTGGTGTAAGGTTAGGTGGCAGCATATGTGTGTATTATCCTCATCTAAGCCACGTATTAGGTCTAATGTTTAGCTTTCATGGTCAAATGAAAATATAGTCCTAACCAAATACAATTGTAGGCATATATATATGTATATATTATGGGGCAGTGAAGCATAAGGCAGCCAGAATAAATGTTTAATTTAATTTTCTTACTTCCTTTCCTACTTGATTATCCAGCCGTGTGTCTTTTATTCCAATTTTCACTCAAGGGCTATCTCTTATATTTATCCCTAGCTTCTCCAGGGCTGAACACACCACTTAAGTTAATCATATGCCATCTACACACATATATGTATACGTTTTACATAAGGAAGCATGAGCTGTCAAGGGAGGTTAAGATTTAATTGCTTTAATTCTTTTCCATTACCTATCTACCCTTGCGTGCTAGGTATCTCTCCTTTAACTTATGCCAACTATTATATTACATGCAACTTCCTATTATTCCCCACGACTAGACATACAATTGAAACAACTGAATAACTAATGCACATTATGGATGAGTGGAAGTCAAGGTGGCAATGTTTTGTCTTTATTATCATTTGATTGTTTGCCTATTCCTGCATCACTTTCTTAGCCATGCAAGGAGTTTATGATACTTGGATTAATTTAAGTGTTTCTCTAGATCTTGATCCTTACTATACATGGCTAAGGAGATTGTTATCACAAAACTGAAGATGCCTACCTATATTTCCATGTATGTGGAAATAATGAGACATTATGATACTAATGGTCCCAACCTCATCTTGACCTGTAGTTGCATACTTCCTCACTAAAGAAATTATCAAACTAAAGTCTTAGTAGGGCTTCCTAACATGTGTCTTCCCTTTTTGAATCCTAATTGAATTCCTTAGTTTTAATTAACTTAGGGTAGTTCCCTAACATTTTCCTTGATGTTATTCATTAGTTAGTTTGGTTACGTTGATAGTTACAGAAAATCTAAAATGTGACAATTACCTTCCTTTATAGATTGGAGAACATACTTTAGGTAAGGTAAAAGTGGCTTTAGATTCAGAGGAAGGGTTTTCTCAAGAAAATGTTACATCAAAGCGCTAGCTTTTTCAAGTAAACCTACAAGCTCTCTTTGTGATTTTTCTTGAACAACTTTTAGATTGAGCTTCCAAAAACTATAAACTAGGGGTGTTCACCGAGCTCAAAGGCCCAGTGGGCCCAGCCCTACCCGGTCAAATCGGGCCGAGTTGGGCTAGGCATAAAAAATTTCTTTAAAAAAATTTAGGGCCAGCAGGGTTATAAAATCGGGTCAGGTCGGGCATTAGGCCAACCTTTAGGACAATAAGGGCTTGGCCCAACCTGAAAAATAAATTTATTTTTTTAAAATATTTTTTATGAAGATTTATATCAAAATTTTAATTTTTTTAAGAATAAAATATAATTTTATAAAAACTTATATACAAATTTTCTTTTTTAAGTATTATTTTATAATTTTCATAATAAATTTAAGTTGCCCCTAAGAGATATATTAATCTAATCAAATCTAAAAAAATAAAAAAATATATTTTTTATAAAGATTTATACTAAAATTTTAATTCTTTTAAAGATAAAATGTAATTTTATGAAGATTTATATAAAAATTTTCTTTTTTTAAGTCATTTTATAATTTTTATGATAAATTAAAAAAAATTGTCGGGCCACCTGGTTTAGCCCCACCCTGCCCTATATTAAATTGGGTCGGGTAGGGCCAGGCTCAGGTTAGGCTACCGGGCTTCAATTTTGAAGTCCCTCTAAAATTGGGTTGGGCATCGGGCACAGCCGAAACCTTGTCTGGCCCGACCTATGTACACCCCTACTATAAACATCTTATAAAATCATCTTTTTTATATTCTTCAATACGTACAACCATTTCTTTTAAAAGCTCCTTAATCTTCATCATAAAAATTATTAGGGGATCCAATAATTGTTTCATTTTATAATCTTCCCTAACCACATTAGATGGAACTTTCGAAAATTGTAGACAACCTATAAAGTCTGTAATTCCTTCCTATCCTCAATATCCCTCAATTGCACTATTAAAAGATAAGTATTCATTTCACCTTCTTTCCACACTAGACTATTCACCATACTAACTATAAAGCATTCATCATGATCATAAGAAGTTTTTATCTTTTGAAAGGCCTTAAAAGTTACTTTTTACTCTTCAACCTCATGGTTACCCCACCTTTTTTAGGGTCAATCAAAGTTCTATCAGTGGTTAAAAAATTCTTCCAAAAATAATGGGAATTTTCTTATATTCCTTATAATCCATTATAATAAAATCAATGGCCAATGTCAATTTATCAACTTTAATTAGAACATCTTCAATTACACTATTTGAAGAAGCAAAAGTTTTATTAGCAAGTTGTAACATTATAGTAGAAGGTTTAGTTTCTTCTAAACTTAACTTAATAAACATAAACAAGGGATCAAATTAACACTAGCACCTAAATTACATAACACATTACCAACGAAATGCTTACCTATATTACATGTGATAGCGAAATGCCCTAGATTTTGTAACTTTAGAGGTAATCTGGTCTTCACAATAGCATTACACTCCCCTGTTAAAGCAATAATCTCAAATCTATTAAACATTCTCTTCTTTAACAACATTCCTTCATGAATTAGGCATAGTTTAGCATCTGTTCAAGTGTTTTAATAAAATGAATATTGATGTGTAATTACTTAAACATCTCTAAAAACATTTTAAATTATAGATCCACATATGACTTTCTTCAAGGGAAGAGTAATAGAGAAAAAAGCTTATTTTGAGCTTTCTTTAGAACTTTTTCTTTTTCAAAGCCTTCTTCTCATTCTTCTTATCAATTTTCACCTATTGATCATTTTGTGCTACAAGTGAGGTAGAAGGATTTGGCAATTCTCTTCTTTTCCTTAATGATATTACTTTGCACTCTTCCTAACCTTTTCTTCTAAATTTAGGTATTGTATCATTAAGAAGACTTCTTGGCTATCTAGTGTTCATAATTGAAGTTAACTAATCAATCTTGGTTTCCAAATTTATAAAAGTTGCATCATTTTTAGCCATGTATTACATGAACATCTCTTACATATTTAGTTTCTTTTTCAGACCAATGGTCTTGACTATTATTGGAAACTAGGCGAATGATTTAGCCTCACCTCAAATGATAGAACAAGTGCTTGATTTTGACTTATGACATGTTTGGATGATTCCTCCAGCCTAAATTATATGTGCTAGAATAAGGGTAATTCTAATTCTAGTTGAAGTTACCCATAAACTATACTAATTTAGAAAGTGATGGGCATTGTTCCTTAAGGTGGCTCTATCCACAAGATCACAAATGATGAAAGGAGTCTATACTAAATTCAAATGAGTAGCTAAGCTTTGATGCCTTTTCATATTATCAAACTTTTTACTTAATGAAGCTTGCATAAGTGGAAAATGCAGTTAAAGCATCTAATTCATGAACACTTGTAACTTTCTTTTATGGAACTTTCTTGAATGGCAATTGAACAATACTAGAAGCCATACTTTTTAGCAAATTGTAAGCATCTTCCACATTCAAATTACACATTGAGTTGCCACTTGCTACATCATTAACAATAGTATTTGTTTGACTTGATAACCCACTATAAAATGTCTACACTTGTAATCCAAGTCGGTAGCTTATAGTTCAAACACTTTCTTAGTAACTCTGTAAACCTTTAATGCTTTATATAGATGTCCATAATCATTTTGCACAAACGAGGTGATGTCATTATGTAGTTTGGTCATTTTTGCTAAAGGAAAATAGCAAATGAAAAATTTTTATGCCAAGTCTTCCTATGTGATAACGGATTCAATAAGTAAGGAATTGAGCCAACTCTTGGCCTTCTCCCTTAATGAGAGCAAGAATAGCCTCAATTTGATAACATCATTACTAACTTTATTTTGTTTGAATAAGTTGCACATTTCAAGAAAATTTAAAACATGAGCATTCAAATCTTTAGATGACAAACCCCTAAACAATCTTGCTATTTGTGAGATCTGGAGGACAATCAATTTAGTCTCAAAATTATTAGCCTAAATTGTCAATCTTTGGATACTAGAATGTAAACTATGTAAAAATGGGGGAGCATAGTCCATTACTATTATGTTATTCTTGTTATCGCCTTCAACCATGTTATTTCTTGTTTTGAAGTCTAAGAGCTCTGTCTGAGGAGTTTCCTAAAGGCTCTTAAAGCCTTTAAGTCAAAAGGCTTAAATTCAAAACCTTTAGTTCTTCATATAAGTTAGCTTTGGCAACTATAACACAAAATAAAATAAAATACAATAAAGTTTGAACCTAAGTAAGGAAAGCTTGATATTAATATTGGCAGAATATCAATTTCACAAACCCCCAACTATGACATAAAAAACTCGCTGCAACTAACACACATGTCTATACATCAAAGAAGTAATATAGAATGAGTAAAGAGTATCAACCCACAAAGATTTGGTTGATGACAATTATCAATTACTAAAGTTAACACCCTAATTTAAACTAGACTAATCGTGATTAAGTGAATGAAAACTAATTAAAACTACAACTAATTTGAGTAAATTCAATAAGTGAGAGGACCTAAGATTATTAATCCCCTTGGTATTCTTCAGAGACCTAATTGCTTATCTTTTACTTGCATTTAATAACATTAATTTTGCTAAATTAGGACTCCTATTAACATATAAATATCTTTTGAATTACCTAAAGGTTTTTGATTTAATCAATTCTCTAATTCCTTGTGAAATTTGGCCAACCACAAATTATGCAAAAATCATACCTTTGACCATGCAAGGTTAATTAGTATATCCCTATCTTATTAACAAAAATTCAATTTGTTACAATAAAATCATATACTTATGCCATTATATGGTCAATTCCCTATCTCCCCTTCTTAAGTTCAATCAGAAAATCCGAATCAATCTAACTAATGGCTAGTTAATTAGAAGCAATACAATTAACATTGAATAAACAAAAATGAATGTTATTAATTACAAGAAAAAAAAAAAGAAATTGATAGATTCCTAATTCCTACCAGAGTTCATAACAATCTTAGAAACAAAAATCTAACTACTAATTGACATGGAATCCAAAATCAAGTTCAAAATTAACAAAGAGTTTAGCATAAAAATTTAAAAAGAAGAGAAGAAGTAGATGGATCTATGCAAGCCTTTGTCTTCTCTGTAAAGCTCTAAAGAAACCATACTCCTTTGTGCTCTCAAGCTCACTCTCACACTTAAGAATAGCTCAAAATAGTTATATGTCTCTTAAGCCATGAATCCTCTTTTAGAAGATCCCTAAATCCAAATCCCAACTAAATATGTTTCCTAATAGGTCTCGACTTGGTGTTACAGTGAAATTTTTTTTGCCAAAGCGAAAATTCATTTTTCCTTTTTGTGGCATCAAGTCTTACAATGGTTGAAATATTTTAGTTGTGGCTTTTCTACACACTAATCTTGTCTCAATTTTTGTCCTTTTTAAGGCTACGACTAAAATATTTTAGCTATGGTACCACTGCACATTAATCTTGGCTCAATTTTCATCCATTGTCAAGTTGTGATTGAAATATTCTAACTATAGCCAAAACTAAATCTAGTCCTTTCATTTGTATTTAACCCCTAAAAAAAATACTAAAAACCAAGTTACTTCCTAATTTATGCAATTAGAAATTAAAAACTTGTCATTTAAAATACTAAAATCTGCAAAAATAAGTTACATACACTTTCAACAAAAATTCATATGAAATTAATCAATTTTCTCTTCAAAGTAAGTTATTTATCTATCAAAATTCATCCAAAATCACACAAAATATTTTGAAATAATGAGAGTTAACATAAAAATATTATGAAAAGGAAATGTGCAAGATATGTTCAGTATGTCAATAAACTTCATGAGAAAGTTAGATGGCTAGGGGGTTACTAATATAGTTTCTTACTTTGACTTTTCTTCTAAGCTTTACACTCCTCATGCTTATATTCATATTTTTCTTGAAATTATTTTTATAGGGAGGAATCTTATTTAGAATGCTATAACTAATTACAGTATCTATTAGCCCTTAATGCACTTTGGCTAAAACCCCAGCTAAAAGAGGAATGATGATCTTATAAACCCCATTTGGAGGTCAACCCATTTGGAATGATTGAGTGCTATTGAGAGAGTCAAATTGAATAAGATTCTCATATTAGTTAGTTACCTCATCAGCTATGTGCTCACATCTAATTATTGTCTTTATAGGCTTTGTGCTTGTATCTATTTAGTTACCCTCATGAGCTATATGCTCTTGTTTATTATTGGTTTTGTTAAAGGGTCATCTTATTAATTATGTTTTTTAATGTTTCTTGCATAAGTGTTCTCATATCCTATGATAACATGATAAATTCATTTTATGATTTGTAGTAGTCTTTATAACCTTCTTAAGTTTTCTTGCATCTACTAAGTTTCATTTTACTAATTTGATCATTTAATTTTAATGCCTATGTTAATCCTTTTTATCTTTCTTTAAGTTGCATAAATTCTAGTTAATGTTATACTTTGAACATGATTTTCTTTGTAGTGATAATACTTTTATTTTATTAATAACTTAATATTTTACTTAAGTTTTTAATTAAAATACTTGTACTTCTACTTGTCTCATTTTCCTATTATGGTATGTATTATTTGCTCATTAAGGTCTCAAACTCACCTTCTCATTTTATATGTTATGAATAGCAGTGTAGAGTCTAGTCCATCGTCTATAATGTTGTTCATGTTGTGATTGAGTAGTAAGCCTAGCACCAATATTGTTTAGGCCTCAGGGTATTTTTATTCCTTTTTGCTAAGACAAATTTGCTACTGTAATTATTGCATTACAATGTACACACAAGTATACATATTACGCGAGTAATATAGTAATCCATAAAGTATCATTTTGATGAAAATTTCTCACCAAGATAATTGCTAAATACTAAAATTATGTATCTTAATCTAAGTTAAGCCAACGATAAAGGTGATAAGAAATTAAATAAAACTAAAGATATAAAAATTGCCAAAATAAATGAAAGGCACCATTCTAGATTAAATTGAAAAGTAAAAGATTTAGGATTATGATTCCCTATAGCATATCATATGAAATTAATTTCTTCTCTTCACCTTGCTTTTAATGTTAATTTTTTTTAATCTAGGTCTCTAATTCACTTACAAGCATATTCTGAATTACCTATAGGCATTCTTGTAACACCCTAAAATTTATTAAGGAGTTAATCATGGATTTAGAGTAATTAAGGATAATTAATAGAGGATAATTGGGCAAGTTAGTGAATATGAATTTTAGAGAGATAAATTATTAATATGGGTTTGAGAATTAATTGGGATAGAAACTTCATCTAGGCCCAAATTAATAAATCATGATAAGAGGCTAATGGAAGCCCAATGAGTTAGGTGTAGACCCAACCCAATTTTATGTGATAGAAGCCCAAGATCCACCTTGTATATGCCCTTATAAGTGGCCCAACAACCCTTGTGTAAACCTAAATCCTTGAGCCCTTCAAACTTGGCCCAAACCTAATTAAACTTCAGCAACCTAATGCATAAGAACTGGCCCAATAAAATTCTACAGCCTAACACTTTAAAACTGGCCCAACAAGCTAAAATCTAAAACCCATTTAGAGTTGGACCTTGGAGCAACCCATGACCCATCTTTGACCCAACTTAAACCCACCTAAAACCCTAATGCTTCAGCCACTTTCTCATTTGCTGAAACTCAAGAAGCAAAATTCGGAGGTTAAGAAGGAGGCTAAGGTTGGGGGCAAGAATTCTGCATTTTCTCACATTTAAAGCAAGATTCAGCCAAGGTAATAGTTATACAACTTAATCCCCTCATCTTTCTCTTTAATTTGGTCTGATTAGTTTTTCATTTGGAGTATTTTCACCCTACTCAAAATCTGAAATGTGGTTATTTGGAGTTTTCTTGGTGAAATTCGTAGGTTGATGCTAGGGCTGACATTAGGTGAGTTTAAATCCTCTGTTTTGATGCTTTCTTTGCTAATTTGAGACTCCCATAGCTGATTTATAATATAGGTATTAATTTTGAGCGAATTTTCTTAGAATTTTGGGTGAAGTATTGAAATTTCTGGTAGAGGACACTTTAATCCGAATTTGGGATTGGTGGTGATTGGGTAAGTGTTCTTTAGATAGTTATTAGCATTTAAATTCTTTGGATACTTGTTGCAACTGTTAATGATGAATTAGAGTAGTAATCACCTGATGTTATAGTTATAGGGAGATTTTGTACCTGTGGTGGCTGTTGCAAATTGTCTACAAGTGAGGTAACTGGGGTTTACATTAATTCCATGCATATATCTGTTTTAATTTCATATTTGCTATATATAAATGATTTGAAATGCTGAATGAATTGGTTGGATATCTATTGTATTGTGATTGGGCCTTGTGAGTCCATGGTGGAGCTGTGGTGCGGCTGCCACTCGTGCATGTACTTCGATCGAGCACTGGGTTATGATTAAACCCCAGATTTACTGAGCCCTGGTTGTGCTCAATGGGAAGTAGGTGCCATGGATGGGCCTCTCCCAGTGTTAATGGCCTTTAACATGTGATAATATGATTGCTAGTATGGGATAGTAATCATGATAGCCTAATTGTTTCATTTAC
This sequence comes from Erythrophleum fordii, assembly GCA_032878935.1. Classification (NCBI taxonomy): domain Eukaryota; kingdom Viridiplantae; phylum Streptophyta; class Magnoliopsida; order Fabales; family Fabaceae; genus Erythrophleum; species Erythrophleum fordii. Next base: position 254,544 of record JAVQMF010000029.1, read on the forward strand.
TGATATGATTGATATAATTTTGATGTTGATTTTGATTCATACATATATGTTTATTAAACTGGTTTATATTATGGAATTGCCTTAGTTACTGAGATTTATATCTCACCCCATTTTATGGAATTAATATGTCAGGTGAAGGTTCTTTGGGTAAGGATAAGGGTAAGCAAGTGGATGAACATCCATGAGCTAAGGCCCAGTGTGGGGGAGCTACACTTGGTCTGAGTAGAATAGAGTAGATGCCAATTTTATTAAGTCTTGTATAGCATCATCATGTATCTGTATTACCAAGTGTAGGAGTCTGTATTTTGATAATATAATGTGTACCTATTGAGGAGTAAGCCTTACTTTAAATTAGTATTAGATGTATGGATTTATGATATCTACTATGAGCCTTGTTAAACACTGATATAGCTTGTTATTGGAAATGTAATCTTGACATATTGCTATGAACCCCCATTGATTGGGTATCAAATGATAGCTACTGATAGTTCGTGAACTCATGTTATTGTTATTTTATAAATTTGCTAATATATGGACTTGTTGATATAGGGTAATTAGAGAAAAGAAATTAACCATTGAGTCTTGAACTAGTAAGGATAGATTAGCTGGATAAATTAGACTAATGAAGGATATTTGAACCCCACAATGAAGGTAGAGGGGCCATAGGGTGTTAATGAAGGAAGAGTGGAAAGTATGAGACTAGATTTTCGGAGTGTAGGATCAAAAGGCACTTCGCCGCAGCTAAAATGGAGTTGGCCGTGGCCAATAGAGGCGAAGTTGTCCAGGGAGAGTGCCAGAGAGAAATTCGCTGCAACAAAATGCAAGAGCCAAAACTGGGAGTCGTCCAGAGGGAAACTCACCGCGATGAAATGAGAAATTGGCCGCAGTGAAATTTTGCAAAAATAAGTCAAGCATTCCAGAGAGGAATTGGCCGCAGCAAAAAGAGTTACTGGTCGCGGCCAATATCTAGAGACAAGCGAGGAAGTTCCAGGAGGAATGTAGGTTGGCCGCAGCGAAGGTCCAACTCGCTACGGTGAAACTAGTGATGAAGAAAGGGGTAAAACAAAAAGGAATTGGCCGCGGCTAAGAGTAATTAGGCCGTGACGAACATGCTAAAACACTTATATTAACTAGAAAATCTTGGTTTTTCATATGTTAATCTCAAGGGATGATGTAAAGATATTAGGATGAGTTATAAATGATGAGTAATAGAATCAAAGACTGATAAATAAATGTTTGTTTCCCTTATGAATATAAGTGTTTACAATCGTATGATTGATGGCTCTAATCACATTAAGGCTCAAGTTTCCCTGTATTTTCATAGTGTAATTAGTCTTAATATCATGTAACTCTGGTTTATGGTTATTGATCACGTATTAAACCTTAATAATCGGGATTAGAGATTAGGGTTGTCACAATTCTCCTAACCAATTTATAGTTCGTTATGCAATTGCTTGAGAGACTTAATCAATAACAAGTCTTAATGTGGCTATATGTAAGGCCACTAGATATATTATTATCCTATAAGCAAATAAATTCACTTGATATTGCAAGTTTTATGAACCTACGCTATGCAATTTATAGTCTAGTCCTAAAATTTCTTTTCCAAGTTCATTTAGGTTACCTAACTCATCTAATAGTTTTCATACACTTAGAAGCATAAAGAATAAGGATTGAGTAAACAAATCACACTATTAATTGTAAGTAAAGAGAGTAATTGCAACACATTACATACTAGAGTTTTTTTCACAATCCTAAATCAACAAGTTTAGCTTAATATTGCAAGATAAATCAATGACAAAAAAAGAGCATACATTAAATGGGAAAATAAATACAAGGAAAAGCAAAAGAAGAAAAGAAAAATTAATTTAATTGATGAATATTTCTCAAATCCAAGCTTTTCTTATGCCAAAATAGAGCTCTAAGCCCTTCTTTTGCTCCCTCTAAATCTTAAAGTGGTAGCCTCCTACAAGAAATGGCAAGAACCCTTTAAAACCTTAAAAAATGCAATTAAAAAGTTGTGTTTGGTTAATTGTATAACTGGAGTGCGATGGTGGTTTTTAGTGTCACAACGACACTTTTTTTTTTTCTTTTGGACAATAGATACGGGCACTGTGACTCTAAAATTTGGCACTATAGCACAATTCGTTCTATACAAAACTCTATGTTGGTGTTGCAAATTTTTTTATAGCAATGCTTTTAGGCATCATTTTTTAAAGAATGCCTCATTTTTAGTGTCATAACTTTAAGCTTTCATGATTTTAGCTCCAATATGACTTTGGTTTATAATTCATTGTATTTTCCACCTACAAAAGTGGTCAAAGTACGATCAATTCTTATTCTAAATAAAATTAAGTGAAAACATGTCATTTAAAGTGTCAAAACCTAAATATAGAGCTCATTACAATACAATTCCCATTTTGCTCAAAGTTAGCTATTTTAGTTATGAATTAACAATTTAAATATCTATTTCCTAGTTAAAAAATGCAAAATAACAAGAATAGAAAAGAGTTAACAGTAATCTAGATTATGGCTTCCTTAAACTGCAAGCAAGATACTTGCTTCTTGAGTAATTCTATTTTGATTATTGATGCTTTGGAATGTTAGAATTTGAGAATGGAGCGCTCTTTAAATATTTTTGGTTTTTAAATGGTATTGGTTGTTAATCTAGGATAGTAGTCCAATTTTTAACAGAGACTTTGCCAAAATTTTTAAAAATTATTGGATGATAATTTGAGATATTTTAGATATTTGACATGTGTATAAAGGTGTACATCTCGATTTACAAGTTTAAGGGATCAAGATTAATCTTGTGTTTCATGTTGGTTACTCCTCTAAGGGTGTGATACTTGAAGTAGTCAATTTGAATATTATCAAAATAAGTGGTCATTATTGAATCAACCTAATTGATCTTACATGATGTTTCTTTTAAAGAAGGTTGACTAGTAGTAGGGTTTAGGGGGCAAGGCTTAAGTCAAACAATGGATGCCAGGTCAGGGAATGAGAGGCAAACAATGGATGAAGGGCTAAGAAGACTACTTTGTAGCCTTAAGTATTGATAAGACCACTTTAGCAAGAGATACACAATGCTTTGACAAAGGATAGTGGGTGACATTAGAATTTTAAGTGACTTAGAGGCTAAGAGAGATATTTGATGTTGTGACCCCAGAAATCACCAACTAAAAATCAACCTTTAGTGGTGACAATAAATGGTAGCTATAAAATCTCATCCCCTAAAAATGTATTCCTTTTATTGGATAAAATTTCAATGACAACATATGAAATGTCACCACTAAAAGTCTTTTATGGCCCCCAAAAAATAATCTTGAAAAAGCTTTTGTGGCAACAACTCTTCTATTGCCACAAAAGAAACAAAAACTTTTTCTTAGGAATTCAACAAAATTTTGTTGCAAAACATTTAGTGGTGACTTAGTTGAGTCTACACAAAAACAATAAAAAAGTTTAGTGGCAACAAGTAAATGTCGCTACAAAAGGTCTTTTGTAGCATCATTGAGTTGCCACAAAAAGTTTATCACAATTATAAACTAATTTTCAAATATAGATTAATAAAATATTTAGTAGGAACATCTGTTATTAAACAACCCCATTTAATGGTGACACTTAATAATCACCTTTTAAGCAAACATTTAGTGGTGACATATAAGTCCTAACTTAGTGGCAACACCCAATGGCCACTACTAAAGCTTTTGATTAGCGGTGACAATAAGTCCCCATTTGGTGGCGGTAGTCAATCATCGCCACTAATTTGTGACCAATAGGTGTGATACTTTGTTGCCATTAATGTGTGCTTTAATGGCAACAGTTGGGTGTTGCCACTAAAGAGGGATATCCAATGGCAATGAATCAGAGCTTAAATTCATAACGGATTTGTCATGCTCACTCACACACACACACACACACATACTGTTAACTGTAACATCAACATATAAACCGGAGGCGTTTCCAGTATGATTTATAGTTTCACTCTTTTGTTTCGTAGTGCATAAGGTCAGTACTTGCTGATCTTGCTGCTTGACTTTGATGTTCATATGTAGTATCTGATGCATCATAATTATATGTAGTAAGGTTGCCGAAGTTTGAGAGATCTAGAGATAGAGATACGACTTGGGTTTTGATTCTTAATATTTTGCCATGATCTGCGGTTGTAGTGTTCATGCAGGACGATTTTGTGTGCTAGCTTTGATAATCGTTTAAATTATTTAAATTATGAAGAGAGATTATTCCAAAAAGCTAATTTCTTGAGTGAGGCTGCTTCAATAATTAAGTATTATCTTAAATTTTATATTAAAGAGGTTATACATAACTTCTCAGTCCCCGCTACGATTAGGTTATCCTTGCTGAACTAAAAATTAAGGTTTGTCCAGGAAAAAAAAGATTTAGGAGGTATATATATACTTTTGTTGGCCAAAAACGAAAAGAAAAGGTGGCGTATATATATACTTTGAAAATAACTACTTATGTACTCAATACTAATAAATGATAAATCATTCATCAATTAAAGATATTATTACAACCAAAGAAATGGGTAACAAGGAAGAGTGTGATTTCTTATCAATTTAGATATGATTATTTTGAAAAAAAATATTTTGAATGCAATATAAAAGTGTGTGCCTTAAAGATTACATGAAAATTAGCGGAGATTGTAACACTTGAATACATCTTGACAACAATATTTGCAGGGGGGCATGTCATTACCAAGTTGTATGAATGAGGCCCATATTAATTAACTAAATAATAGGGCCTTCATTTTTGGCAGTCGATATTATTTATAGAACTTAGGTTCGAGCCAACTTACCTCACATAGTGGGCCCTTTTACTTTCGTCATGGCTTAATTATAAATTAAAGAAGGAAAATGGTGCTCCCTCATTATATATTGAGTGGAAGCTGGAACATATCCCAAAGAGAAAAATATAAGGGAAAATAATATTTTTTTATTGGGCAACAATAGAGATATAAAATGGTATTTAAGCTTTGAGATCTTCTCACTCAACGTGCTCAAGTTGCATCAATGTCTTCTACCAGGGTTTTAATTGCAATTATGTAGCGTAGTTGGTATATTGTCAGTATTGTAGTATTCATCCAGGGACTAAAAGATTGCCAAAACATATTGACTAGTTTGTAAAATAGTGTGGGATGTAAAATCCCATGCCGGAAATGGAAAGGGATTTCTAAAAGTATCTAAGGATTCCATTTGTTAAGTGCGTGTGACCTGGACTTACATCTCTTATTTGCGAAAGCACCACTAGCAAAAGATAACACTCAAGTCCTGTAAATATTTTTACTTTTCCCAAGGAGTTAAAGCAATATGTTTCAAGAATCTTGTTGTATTGTAGAAAGACTTGTTTGTAATATCCTAAAATATATAGGTGATATCACTTTGGGGAAAAAATGATTTATCATGCCTAAAGTCTATTCAAATTCTATATTTTTCTAATATATGTTAAAATTTGAAGACCCAAAATTCAAACCGTATCAGAAAATGGTTAAAACCCAACAAGTAACAGGGAGACATAAGCAGAGTTGGGTGGGTGGTAGTTGCCCACTTATCACTTCCTCTTTAACCCACATTTATGTGTGTGTTCTATAATGGTTGCAAGCAAACATTCAATTCATTTCATGGGAAAACTGCATTTCCCTTGTAATGAAAGTGTGAATAAATTAAACACATCTTGGCCTCATTCTTGAACAGATCGAATCTTTTGAAATAATAAAAGACAAGGAAAAAGTTTAGGTTAGAAGAAATATCTACTCTCTTCTCTAGCCATTTCTTTGGGTGTGGTTTTCTGGGGTTCAGTTGACAAAAACACATTCCAAGGAAGTTTCTATAGCTTCTTTATATAGCTCCCACCTTGAGAGCGTGAACTTTTGTTTTGTCCATGGGTGACATTGTGAGCATTAAAGATCTGATATTGAAAATAGAACAATAGGCGTTGAAGAAAGTGATGATTTTCCCTAGTTCACAAGGATGTTTGTAAGCTGATTTGCTCACTGAATTGAAAGAAGGTCAGTTTTGTCTTTTCAGTAGAAAGGGTGACTCATTTATTTTATATATATATATATATATATTGGGAGGGCCCCGAAGAGGGCTTGATGCAACATTTTCTGCCATTAATTAAATATTCAATTAATTATTTTAGGGCACAGTGTCCTGAACCTTAAGAAAGCTTGTTGGGCCATCGAGACAGGCATCCTGTTTGGCATTTAAGTCAAAAACAGATAGGACTTCTAGGAATGATCAATCTGCGGAGCCCTATTACCACCCAACAATTAATGCCTCATACACACCACACCACGGTAAAACTAAGCCTCGTGCTTTTCATAAATATACGAGAAAATTTAAATGTAATTTTTATGTTTTGTTATGATGTTATATAAAAGAATTAGATTTAGATATATTTATTGTTGTTTATATTTTTATTATCAAATTTTTAAATAAAAATATAATATAAATAAATTTTTTTTATAAAAATTTAATTATATAATACTAAACTGTAAAATTTACACACTTATCTTTAAAAATTATATATTTATAATACTTTCATTAAAAAATTTAACAGTAAAAAATATAAAAATTGTATTTAACTTTTCTCCTTTACAATAAAAAATAGGATAACTGAATATCCAATTTAACAAAACAGATAACCAAACTGTTAAAAAATTTATTTACATGTCATATTATTGAAAAACTTGATAATAATTATTTAGACAATTTTATTAAGTTTAGTCAATAAAAATAATGGTAATTTTATAAAATATATTTTTTGGGGAAAAAATCAATTTCTTATAGATAATTTTGTTATAAATACTCTAAAACTAATTATTAACATTTTACTTAACAATTTAAATTGTTAAATTGAAATGAATTTTTACGTATCATATATTAAAGCATTCGTAATGATTAAGCGAGTAGTTTTATTATTGTCATTTCCATGTTTATAATTAAATTATATTTAATCACAAAATATAGCAAGGGCGTATTTTATTTATGCTTCATGTCTATCAACTTTTTAAAGTAAATTAAATTAATTTTTTTAAAATATTTTATTAAATTATATTTGATATCCTTTTTATTTAAAAATTATTATTTGACTCTCATAATATTTAATATATATTACAAAAAATTTCATAATAATTATTTTTTATCAGTAAAATTATTTTTTTGCACAATATGATATTATAATTTTATTTTTCATATGACAGTAAAAGTTAAGTTAATGTTAAACCCTAATTTGTAACTATAATTTTATTCTTAATATAATAACAGAGATAACTAAATAATTTTATTTTTAAAGGAAACATGTATTTTGTAAAAAATTAACTTCATTATTAGAAAATAAATTAAATGAGAGGTTTTTGTATGATATATATATATATATATATATCTATATATTAAATGTTAGGAAACTGAATGATATTTTAAAATAAAAGGATTATTAAATATAATTTAACTAAACTTCATAAGAAGTTATTGTAATTTATTCAAATTCTTACATAGAGAAGTGTGTTAAAAATAGTAGCATAAATTAAAATAACCTCTCTTAAGATTTCATTAAATTATACTTGCTATTTCTATTATTTTAAAAGTTATCCTCTTCTCTCTAATTTATTTTTTATTAATAAATTAACTTTTTATATCTTTTAAAAAAATAAAATATTTTACTTGTTTTACTGTTATATTAAAAATAAAATTATAATCTTGTGTTAGATGTTAATATCAACTTATTTATATTTATAATAAGTATAAAATTAAATGATTTGACAGAAAATAAATTAAATGAGATATTTTTGGAATATATATATATATATATATATCGAAATGTTAAAAAAAGTTGAATGTAATTTTGAAATAAGAGAAATATTATGTATAATTTAAGCATTCTTTATGAAAAATTAATGTAATTAATTCACTCAGATAAAAATAAAAGTAATAATCAAAGCTTCAATTAGCAGCTACATTTTTTTAGTTGCAATGTTTGCCTTATCCATGCTGCACAACGGTGATCAACTGGTTAGGAATTAGGATCCTTCTACACTGAGCCCGTAAATATAGGGAGCACCATAAACAGAGCACTACTGTGATAATGACAGATAAAAATGGCATAATCACTACGATCTTTATTTGGCCTATTATTTTTACCATTTTGGGCGCAGATTGCAGAAGGCAAGGCATAACAGACAATGAGAGCAGTAAATATGAAGTCAATGACTTCGCTGGTACTTATATATAATATCTTACATATGAAGTTACTCTAGTCTTATAAAAACACAAATATTTTTATCAAACAAATAAAAATAAAACACAATAAATGTATTTCATTGGTTATTTATTTTAAAATTATCATTAATTTAATCGTTTGGCAATATATATATTTATATATGGTGTAGAAGTTAGTAATTTTTACATTTGTATTTTGAACAAAAAAGTTTTTATTTTGTTGTAAATAGATAGTTATTTTAAGGATATTAAATCATTTCCTAGGAAAATGACCTAAATTACATGCCCGAGAAAAGATGTCATTCATCCCAAGTTTGATCATCATTTTTTTTGGCCTGTTCAACAAGAAGCTGTGAATGATAAGGTACTCGTAGTAATTAGCTAGCAGGCACATGGCCATAAAACATCTGAAGACTGAAAAAGAAGGAGAAAAAAAGTAGATGAAATAGGAGTACCTGCAAATTAACTGAAACACGGTTTTTCTGATTTGAACAGAAGATTGGTACAGAAAAGAAGAAAATTCATCATAATTACCGCAAAAGAAAGGAGAGCATTAACACTAGCCTCCTCATTTCTCTCTCATTTCCTTCGCATGCATTCCCTACACCCCAACTCATGAAAAGGCTAAAATTATGCTCTCATTCTTCCTAAATCCAAAATGTAAGAGAAGAAGCATAAGGATTCTTACACTGATAATTTGCACTTAAATTTAAACCTTCCTATACTAATTAAGGAATTTCCTTCTAGTTATGAAGAGGATTTGGACCAGTGTGAATTACTCTTTTGCCATCCGCATAAGTGGTTTCTGGATCACCATTGACACTAGCCCTAGTACCCAAAAGCTGAGCTTGATCAGTAGGACTTGAGGAGGGTGCATGATGAAACAAAGCTCTGCTGAAACTACGTCGTTCTGATCTTCTTGTTGGAGGTGGGTGAGGCCTGATTGAACGGCCGCTGCTGCTGCTGCTACTACTACTTTCATTGTGAATGAACAAGAACAAGCTTAGCAGAGCACAAAGTAGGATGGCCCACAAGAAGAAAATTGCAGCTCTATTACCTCCAGAAAGCCTTCCTTCCCTTGCCCTTTCTCTTTCTGCAGATCCTATCATTGCAGTTGCTGGCGATGTAGAAGCATGGGTTTTTGGATAATTCAGAGAGGGTTAAGGGAGAGGGAAAGATAGAAAAACCTAAAACGTTGGGCGCTTCCTAGTCTTATGGGTCTAGTCACATGTTCTTGACCCTTGATTCCTGGAACCTTCTTATAATTCTTTTGTTTCGCTCTCTGAAGTCTTTGGACTTTGCACCCTTTTGTGATAAAACACATCATTGCTTGAAATTGCTCCAGAATTGTCTACCGTACTGCATTGTTTACATGTTTAGAGAAAGTGTGCATAGGGTTTATATTTTTTTTAATCTTTTTTTAAATATATATAATGTATTTATTTCTTAAATATAAAGGATTTAGACTCTTTAAAATTAAATTATCTCAACTTTTTGTAAATTTAAAAAAAAAAAAAAAAAAAAAACTGAACTTCATACATTCTCCTCTTTTTTTTCTAAATTGACAAAAAATTGAAAGAAAGAAAACTTACTAGATCCAAATCAACAATTTTTCCCCCACAAAAAACATTTTAGTCATTTAAAGAAAATTTTAATTAATTTTAAAATATAACAAAATAATTCCTTTTTTAAAAAGTTAAAAATGTGAACTCTCAATCTCATTTTATGTGAGAATGTGTTTAGTATGTTTTCAAAAAATAAGGAATGTTTTCTTAGATTTTAAAAATAATATATTAAAATTGTAATAAGACATCAATTTGAGTAAAATGTACTATTTTTATTTTTTATTTTTCACATATTTTTGTGTTGCTTGGTAACTGGTAAGATGTGGGTCCGATATCAATAGCCATTGTTCCTGGAAATTAATATATTCAATTCACAGGGCATTGGTAAACCAACTCTGACTCCTTTTTTTTTTGGGGGGGGAGGATTTAAATTCTCTTTTTTAAATTTGTTTTGTAATCTCTGGTTTGAGAAATATGCCGTCAGGAAACCCAAAAAAAACAAAGGGTTAAAACTAGACAAAACTCCTTAGTGAGAGAACATCCGCCTTCTCTCTAGAATTGGGAGTTTGGCTGCTTCTTTGGTTGACTACCCCAATCCCCTTTCTTCTTAACTGACCTTTCCTATCTATGCCCATCTCCCTCAACAATCAGCGTTGATCTTAGCCCGCTTTCTTGTCGGTCTCATACTACCGATTGAATTTGGCCCAACTCCTCTTGAACGTCTCTAGCAGTCCAGTTTTTTACGCGCTTCGTCAGCCCAACTCTGGACCTGATATTTGGTCAAGTTGCTCTCCGGGTCATCATTAAACATTTAATGCTTCAGTCAGATTTTGCTTGTTAAATCGGCCAGATTATTTGCGTTTTGATTTGGTGTTAAGCTTCATTGCGCCGTCTGATTTCTCTCTCCTTGCATGACGCTTATTTCCCTCCTTGGCCTAACTAATAGCCTTTGCTGTAGCTGTCTTCCGCCTTTCATTATCTCACTTCCTTGTTCACCGTTGTCTTCACCACCTCGCTAACACCAGCAACTCGTCGCTAGCTTTCCCAGCAACTATTACTATCATCATTACATGGCTCCTTTTTCAAGCTGGTCATCCTCTTGTCTCTCTTAGAGACCCTCTGCATAATAAACATCCTTGGTATCGTCTCCTTACTCCCCATCTGCTAAACTCCCCGACTTCTATTTTTTCCAGTCTCTCCAAAATGCTTCCCCATCACCCACAATCATCTTTTAGTCCTTCCATTTTTTCTTGTTTTACTTCTTGTTTTTGGTGTGATTCTTCTTTTTCTCTCATTGTTGGCTTCATCTGTCTCACGGTCGCTTTTAAGCCTAAATCAGGCGCACGTTTTTTAACTTGTGTTTGGATATACTTTTGGAGAGACTGAAACCATATTTGCTGACTATGATTTTGTAAAAACAATACATTGTTGCTCTATACAAAACGTGGTTTAAGTAATAAAAAAGTTTTTTCAAACATACACTTAATTTCATAATGTTCTGGCATGCCTTTGAGAGGAGTCCATAGTTAAATTGTGTGTCGGCAATAATTTTACGTTGATCTTATATCTCTCTATTTATTGTTATAGTATAAAAATTCTTTAAAACATAATTAAAAAAAAGAATTAAGTAGTTTCAAATTAAAAGTGATCCCTTTCATTGCATTTTAAACCTCCAATTTTTTCGTCTACATTTGAGGCTCTAGCCATTTGTCTTATATTCTGAGCCACATCGAATTCCACCCGCATATTACTTGGTTTGCAATAAAATACTTTCACAAATTCATCAAAATATTAATTATGTTTAATATTAAAAAATAAAAAGATGACATTGAGCTACTTTATGTATTTGCTATTCCAGGTTTTCAATGGAAATATAACATGCTAAATAATTTCTATAACTCAATACTATATTATTATCTTTTTTAAAAAAGATATTTCTTCACATACATCTTTTCTTCGCATACATCATTTAAAATATAGCTCTTTGATCAAATTACACTTACTCCCATGTGGTTTGGCTAATTTTGAATATCCTTCTTATTTCAAAAGTATCATTCTATCCTTGTAGTAACATATAAGAATAAAATTACATTTCAGTAATTAAAAAAAATATAAAAGTAGGAAAGAAGGTTCAATTAATTGAACTTACTAATTAAGGCAGAGGCTAACACTAAGCTCCAGAAGAACCTGCTAAAGACTATAATTTTATTCTTACCTCCTATGACAATAAGGGCATTTAACTAATTTTATTTTTTGGAAGGAGTACATCTTGCATAAAAAAATTAACTCCATCAAAATAAAGTGATCGTAGCAAAGTAAGCTTTTACAAAATATGTCAAATGTCAAGAGATGGCATAATACTATTGAAAGGGAAAAAAGAAAATATCAAATTTGTTTTAAACAAACTTCCGAAAGTTGTCAGTTTAATTTATTCTATATTTTTACAGTTACTTCACATAAAGTTCTTGTAATCCCCACCATACAATTTTACTCTTTTATGCATTTCACTTGTTCTTAATCAATATTTCTCTATATACGCCTAATAACCATTAGGTCCAAGTTGGCTAATGACAGATAAGATCATAAAAAGTACAGTTACCCAATTACTGTCCTACCTTACATTTAAAAGAATAATTATATTTGTAGTTTTTCCATAGTCACGCTTGAAAGCAAGAGATGTTTGTTCAGATGTGGAAAACATGAATTCCTTGTAACTGAATCCATTGCGAGGAGAGTCACATGATAGGAGACTGTGTGTTCAAACTAGCCATGCACTTTTATTATATACATTTCACTTATTTTAATCAAATATTCCTCTATATACGGAAAATTTTTTACCATTGGATCTCAGCTGGCTAATGACAAATAAGATCATAAAAAGTACAATATCCAGTAACATTCTCAAAGTCAGCTATTTAATATATATATATATATATATATATATATATAAAGTGAATTAAATAATATTAAAAAAATGTTTGATTATTAAATTCATAAGATACTATGGGAATTTCTTGAATTTTAGACACAAGAAAATTGACGGATTGATTGAGAGTTTAATAAGAATTGTTAGGAAATATTTATAAACTAATAAATATTTAAGCGAGAATTTCAGTAAAATTCTCTAGATTTTTGAAGCCTTAAAAATATAAGAAATTTATTAAAATAATAAAAATATTTAGACAAAATTTTGGAGTCAAAATATAATTATTAAAAGTTTAAGGTATAAAATGCAATTTTAGCTGGGACTGAAATATAATTTTCATTAGGACCAAATTACAATTTCTCATAATATCAAAACACAATTTTAGCAATGAGGAAACCTAGCTAAACTGATCCTACTAAGGATTAGAATCGAAACTCAAATTTTTAGTTGTGCCTTCTACTTTTAATAGGCCATGAACTAGATCAAAATCATTCTCAATAAATTTTATAAGAAGTGATCTCATTTTTTTCTTTCATCATGTCCGAGTAGAAACCAAAGGCCTTGAACAATCAATCTAGCATAACAACTCAAAAGATAAAGAAGTATCGTTAAATTTTTCATGCTTGTTCCAAGTTCAAAGTACCATTTGTACAAATAAGAATCCTCTTCGTTTCATGATTTCTTCTTCATATAGATAGATATAGGATCTATAGAGCCAATTATTTAGAAGTATATTTTTCTTAAACAACCTTTTGTCATACCTAGCTTTTCTAACTCATTCATATAATTGATGGAATTAGGAATAAAATTCACAACTACTGTTATGCATTTAAACACTACAAATAGTCCATTTGCATGCCATATGAAGTTATAGGGGTCTAAATTTAGTTCTTTGGTTTCCTTTATTCATTTTCATCATAAACAAATTTGTTGCAACTCGTTAGGTCAAAAATCATGCATTGGAAACCAAGGAATACATGTAATCCGAAGTGGCCCCATTTTACATAAACTGCACTAAATTTTGAAAATTCATAATTTGGGCTACGAAACTCTGATTCAAATTAGATGTCTATAGAAAGCATAGGATGTGACTATATGATGTAAAAATTTCAAGTACAATTGACTCCATTTGGCCCACCAAAAACCATGAAGAACTAAGGCTATGCAAGATGGATAGCATCAGACCAACATATACATTAGACCCTAACTTCAGAAATGCATAACTTTAGCTACATAATTCTAATTTATATAAATTTAGTAGTTATGGAAAACTTATAATGTCAACTATATGTCTGTAAAATCTCATAAGTATATTTGGCCCCTCAAAGACATGAAAAACTAGAGTTGTGCAGAAGGAACAATACCATAGACTAATTTGTAAAATTTGTTAAACTTTAGAAATTTGTGAAATATTCTATAGGACTCCAAAAATTTTGATTTTTAGCCTGTTAGAAAGCTCTATTAAGGATCTAATTGCATGCCAAATTTTAAACTCAAACTAGGTCATTTGGACTACTCTTGATATAGATACAATTTAGGTCTCCATTATGTCATATTTTAGGTCCCAAATGGCTCAAATGGTATCCAAATTGAATTCTTTCACTTAAGCAAATTTTAATCATGTAAAGAATACATTCTTTGTGGTTCAACACATAAAAATAAGCTTGTATCAAAATATGGCCATCTCACCCATATATGCATATATACTCTATGGCTTAACATAGTTAAGAATACACATAAGTGGCCATATCCTACCGCAACATAACATACATTCATGTACTCAAGCTCATACATGTAATTCCATTATAAGTATCTTCAAATACATGAGTATTCACTATACATACTTAAATTCTTTGGCTATTCCATTACATTTTGTACAAGTAGCCACATTTACATTACATAAGCTTTATCACATACTTTTTTTAGAGTCTAATGCTTCTTTATCTCCTCTTTGTTTGAAGAGCCTAAAATGGTTAATGTGAATATATGGGTGATATTCTTGGAATAATTTCATTAGCCAATCTTAACCAATCAATGCACACATAAATACTTTGAGAAAATGCAATGCATATGGTGCAAAGATGTTATGCATATGCCTTATGAAATTCAAATGTATTATATAACATGAAAACTCATTCTTTCTCAAGACATGGCATCATCATAAATTAGTTGGGCTTAACTAATCTCAACCTAAGTTTAAGGAAGAGCTACTACATTCAATTCTATGCCTTAGGGAACTAGAATGCGTCATATAAGCTTTTCATACACATATAGCTCATTTTAAAAAACATAACGCAACATATCTCATGAATGCATTAAGTAACAACACATACAAGTATTTCAACTCATTCAAGCATTCATATGCATGCAAGAAAGGGAGATGAAGCTACCTTAGTACTTATGAAGTTTCAATACACCACTAACCCACTTGCTCTTGGTTTTTCTTTTTCTTTTTTGTCACTTAGCATCAATACTTTAGTGAGTTTGAATTACCTTGGCCTACACATATCAATTACAAGGCCAATTAATTCATTTTAGGTCTTATACTTATCACTTAATTTCATTAGATCTTAATAGGTACTTAAAGCTAATTTAGGTCTAATAAAAAGCAACCCTTAGTTTTCACTTTCTAAACCCCAAACTCTCATTTGCTATGAGTCTTCTAATTTTAAAGAAACTAATTTGAATCATCATAGGCTTGGTTAGAGGGTTTTAAAATCAACTTGCTTCTTTAACTTCATTTAGACCTTACAAATTTAACTTTCAATTTAGAGCTCCTATATTCAATCCAATGCTTCCATGATTATTTATTTATCATATCTAAATCTCCAAATTCATTAGAACTTAAGAAAACACTTCCTAGATACCTTAACCTTAGCTAGGCAAACCATGATACAAAAGGGTCCAATTGGAGTTTTGTTTCTTCTCTTTAAGAATTTGGTGCATTCATACATTCCTTGGTTTTTCTATAACTTAATTATGAATTCATATAGCTTAAAATACCTTTGAATGGTTCCAAAACTCCCTGAGTGCAATAGAAACATTAACATCCATAAGTTGCTTTATATGGCTTTCTTCTTGATTCCCATAATATAATCGTACTCTACACCCTTCATAACCCCTATTCCCTTTATCATTTCCATGGTGAGGCCAAACCAATAGAGAAGAAGAACACAAGGATAGAGCAAGTATTATAGTTTGCATCTTACCTTGTTTAATTACAAGAAAAATTCCTGCCGCTACCATAGTAGCAGCATGGATAAGAGCGGAAATAGGGGTAGGCCCTTCCATAGCATCCGGTAACCATACATGAAGGGGGAATTGGGCGAATTTAGTAACTGGTGCTATTAATGGTTTTTTCAAATCCTTTTCTCCTTCTAAAAGACTAGCCACAAAAGTTCTCCTTTCAAGAAGTTAAAACCACCATTAAAGAGAGCTTAGAGAGAAGAAAAAGGTTAATAAAAGCAATACCATGAAATTTTGCAAATTTTCATACCTATTTTGCCTTATTCTTCCTTATCTCTTCCCCCTTTTTTGGATGCCATTTTCAAACCTCTTGAATATGATCTAGGTCAGTTCTAATGGCTAAAGGAGTGGCATGGCTTTATGATAAGGAAGGGAGGATATTTTAGAACATTTTCAAAATTTCATCCATACCCTTATACTTTGATCACTTTATTTAGGCTCATTTTATATCCTTTCTAAGAACCGTTAGTTTTATACAAAAATTTAGATTCTCTAGTTTATTAAAAAAATATTTATTTTCAAATTTATAGGGTTCAAAATCTTACGGAATTATCCAGTCAGAGTTTAAGTCAATTGATGGTCTAAATCGCCCATTTGAAGGGTTTTAGTTATTTTGACTATTCCTATAGTTTTTAAGGCCTTTGAAAACTCTCGAGAACTTAATTTTGCCATTTAAAATTTTCTTCTTTGAGTTTCTAAAAAATTACTTAAAATTATGATTTTTCCACTACGTTAAAGTTTCTTCATTTAGCCACTTTTGCTCTAATTTCGAGCCATCATTAACCTCATATCCTCATTTATGGATGCCTTAAATTATTATTCAATCCTTGTTTCATCTCTTTTCATTTTGTTTTGGGATTTTCCTTTAGTATCTAATCGATTTTAGTTTAGTTTTAAGAAAATCGAATATTACATGTAATATCTAGTTTTTTAGAAACTAAATTGAAACCGATATTGTGACATAGTAAGACCTTAAAGCAAAGTAAATTGAGGCTAATTGAGGATAGAATGTTAATTAGAGAATCTAAAAATATAGTTAAAACCTAAAAATAATTTGAAACTAGAGTCAAAATAGCCAAATAGAATAAATCAAAAATGCAGTGGCAAAATTGTAATTTAGGGCAACTTTTGAAAAGCTCAAAGGATGGAGTTTGAAATGCTAAAATTGAGTTCATCAAAGTTTTTAAAAGCCCAAAAAACTATAGGAACCATTAGAGTGGTTAAAACCCTTTCAATGTATAATTTAAGTCATCAGTTGATCTAAACTTTGACTAGATCGTTTTGGATGGTACTGAATCTCCTAAATTTGAAACCAAATATTTTTAATAAACTAGAGGACTTAAATTTTATGGTGGAAAAAATGATTCTCAAAAAGGAATTAAAATGAATTCAAACAGAGAAATGGAAGTTCAAGGGCAAAATGGGAATATAGAAAATTCGTAAAACCCTAGCTCTTCCTTATAAATAGCCACCCTCACCATTCCTCCTTCATTTTGGTTAAGCAAAACCAGTCATTAGGACACTCTTCGAGGCATGACAAAGGAGGAGGAAGACCAAGGAAAGAGAACTCCCTTTAGGTAAGTTTATGTGCTAAATATAATTATGTTGTTATTACAAGCTCTCTCCTACTATTTCTCTACTTTCTCTCTATGGTTTTAACTTCCTAAGGGATAGAGTTTTATAGCTGACCTTATGAAGGAAGAAGCTCTTTCAAGGAAACTAAATATGCTATATTATTCTCCACTCAAAGTCTTTTCATTTCATATATGACATGATGTAAGAAGATTGCTTCTTCTTGTCTTTCCATGGATCCCTAGGTTCAACCATTGTAGGAACATCCTAAAGGGAATTGAATCTTGACCAAGGCATGGTAATTTTAGAGGTTTAAGAGCATGGAGATTAATATGGAACCAAAAGAAACAATTAAAAAGTCACAGGTTGCAAAAATTGGAACATAGGGTTTTGATTGCACCTTAGGGAGTATGAAACCTTAAAATAATATTTTAAACTATGTAAGAGTATAATTGAGCTAAGAAGAGGCTAAAGAACTCACATAGGAGTCAATTTCCCAAAAGATGGAACAAAAACTTCATGGAGGCCATTCTTGGGCATTGTCTTGGCCCAGATTCTTTGGGATACCTAGGGAGAGTTTTCTTTGATTTTAAGGCTATAAATAGTTTAGATATAAATTATAAACACCAAAAAAACTATTGGTTTGAATTTAGAAGTGGTATTTTAAAAGGTGAAAATTTAGAATTCCATTGTATATAAAAAGACAACTTGGTGTTACGCTCTTTAAATTGAGTTTGTAATTACTCTAATAAGTTTTGATAAAGTCATATAACATATATTAGGCGAGATTTTAAAGCCAAGATATTGATTTATAAAAGTTGCTTCATTATGCCACTAATTGAATCACATAGGAACCTAAGACTTTAACTATTTTGTATGAGGCTTAAATGAGCACAAGAATGGTTCTATTGATAATTTTTGCTTCAATTGATGTATCTAGGATAGGCTAAGCAAGCGAAACCTCCCTCAAGTGTAGGCATGAAGTTGAGAAGACAAGCCAAGAGTCTAGGGAAAGTTAATTTGAATTTTACATCAAGGTAGCTTTTCATCCATTCTTGCATTTGTATGTTGATTGTTTGATTGGTCTTGAGTTGCTTCTATGTCTTATTTGCTAATTATATATGTTATTGATTAATTGATGATTATATGTAATTGCATGACATTTGATTGTATTTGAAATTGGCTTAGCTCTTAAATCGATGAAGTTGTGCCAAAAGTCTCTTAAATTGGGTGAGATGAGGCTAAAAGTCCCAAAATATAGGTGAGACATAGTCAAAAGTCTCAATTGTGAATGAAGCTAAGTGAAAAGTCCTTAAAAAAGAGTAAAAATAGACTAAAAGTCCCAATTTAATAGGTGATGCTAGATCAAAAATTCCTAGAGTTTGTTTTACTCTTAGTAGAACCATGTGATCCCTCGTGCGTGATTATGAATGATGCTTGATAGGTTAATATGTATACTTACTCTCTTTAACCATTAAGCATGTTATATATGTATGCTTAAATGATGAATGAGCTATTAAGATTCTTTGAATCTCATTCTTCTCTATATTTCTTCTAACCATGTTTAAGTAGTTCTCATAGAGGCAAAAATGATGAGCAAAAAGAATGAAAAGCACCATTTTGACATTAGTTTGATTTTTAATGTATATTTTTACACATATAATGATGTATACATATGTTATGAGATCTAATCCCTCTCACATACCCAAAAGCATGAGACAATTATGTATAAACCATTTTTGGATGTAAATGTTATGCAATATGACCATAGGTGTTCCATGTTATATATATGTATGATGATAAGTGGAGGAGTGATTTTGAGTTGCATGGCTTTTGAGACATGTTGGATTAGTTATACATGCAATGTTTGACATTTAAATCATGCTGAAATGGAGCCTTGGCAAAACATAAATCAAAATGGATTACTTGGAACCAAAAATGGCATTCTTTGAGCCATAATTTATCCTTGAATCAAAAATACATCAAGTGACCAAAATTTTGGCTAAAATTTGGCAAACTTTTAGAACTCATATATAACTTTCTATATAGCTAAAGAATATAATTTCTGGAATTCTATAAAATATTTTATAAATTTCCAAATTTGGCTAAATTATGTAGATTACTCCCTGTACTGTTCATTTGGTCAGTTTTGATATTTTATGTATTTGAGAACTCAAATAAACTCTAATACTCATGAAATTTCATAGGCGTATAGTTGGAATTATAAGCTTCCCATAGCCATTAATTTTGTGTAAATGGAGTTGTGTATCCAAAGAGATGCTTTTTTAAAATTCAGGGTCTGGTTATGGTCGCTTATTGTAATAACCTATAATCTCTACAAATTTTAATAGGTCAAATGGATTCATTGCATTTGAATTATTTTAACATATAGTTCACATCTTAAACTTTCTGTAAACATTTAATTTGTGCGAATCAGAGTTTGGTAGCCCATGCTATGATTTTTCAAAATTTGATGTCTAATATGTGCCAAAATTGTGAATTTGTACATATGAGGCAATATCCAAATTTTGAGCTTCTCTTTGTGATATTTTAAGCTTAACAAACTTGGTTGGCATAAATTTGGGAAATTCTATGATGAAAATAATTATTTAAGCACAATTAGAGGGATTGATGCTTTAGTAACAGTAAATTCCATTATCAAAAGTGTTATTATGAACAAATGTTGTCATAAAAGGGAAATAAGATGGGATGCATATACATTATTTAATGGTACAACATTTGTTGGTATCAAAGTAAATGTTTAGGTAACCTAACTTTATGTTTGGGTTTTGAAATGTTTGAATGAGTTATGTTTAATGAAACTTTGAAATAATTGAGGTGCCATTGTGTTTGGGGTGTTTGAATGTTGAATGTTTGGGGTGCGCTTGTCAAGAAACTGGTAGAAATAATTGTAGGTGCCATTGAATTTGTATAGCTATACTGAGGTTGTGGTTCCTTTTAGACATCATGGTGAACACTAGAAGGGGCAAACCAGCTAGGGTTGAACTAGGGGATCCTTTGCGAAGCATCATAGATCGCTTAGACCAATAATAGGCCATGATGCCATAGCAAAGACAAATTATGTAGTAACAATAGAAAATGATACAGCATCTACAAAATGCCCTAGCTAGACAAGGGAATGATAGGGTTAATGTCCTTGAGCCACAACCATTTGTTCCTAACAACCCACTAGCACTCTCTTAGAATCATGTATAGGCCAAGCTATCTCATCAGCACTTGCTTAATTAGTTTAAAAAGAACCGTTCACCCTCATTTGATAAAAAGCTAGATGTAGAGAAAGCTGAGGCATAGATCATGTAGTTAAAGAGGATATTTAGAGTAATGGACTGTACCTTGGAGCAGAAGGCAATGATGGCCATTTTTATGCCAAAAAGAGAGGCTGATCATTGGTGACATAGCACAAAAGCAATCATGCAAATGAAGAATATTGCTATTAACTAGGAGAACTTCCTAGCAGAATTTTATAAGAAATATTTCCCCAATTCTATTCATGATAAAAAAGAAATGGAATTCATAAATCTGATGTAAATTGAGGAGATGTCTATTAATCAATACGTGATAAAATTTATAGAGTTGTCTTAGTATTCCTTTTATCTTCAAAAATGTATTGATGAGAACTAGAGATGTGAACAGTTTGAGAAAGGTTTGATGCCTTTAATTAGAGACAAGGTGACTCCATAGAGAATCAGAACCTTCAATGCTCTTGTGGAGATTAATAGTGTAATAGAGAATAACTTGTGAGATATTTTGCTAACAGTGACTGGGGCTAGTCAGAAGGAGACTCCAAAGTTAAAGAAACTGAGACAGAAGGATAGTGCCATTGTAGTTGCTAGTAATAGGAAGAAGAGTAAAGTGCCTTGGAATAAGAAGATGCAGAAGGGAAAGAAAGTGCAGCCCAATAGAGGATAGCCATTTTACAGTGACTTATTTTGGATGTAGAAAGCCGAGGCATACAGCCAGGAATTACCCTTAGATAGAGATGGCACCTTCATTTAAATCATAGACTTAGGGCAGAGTGTTCACCCTTACTCAGTAAGAGGCTAGTGCGTCTCTTAGTTTGATTAAAGGTACGATCATAGTAAATGGTTTTCCTGTGATTGTTATGTTTAATTCAAGTGCTAGTCACTTGTTTAGATCTTATGATTGTGTGAGAAAATTAGGTCTAGTTATTGGTATTTTGCCTTATGATTTATCTATTACTATCTCTATCGGAGGTCATATAATCACTTCCTACACTTATTTGAATGTCACTGTATAGTTTAACTATTGTTATACCACTATTTATTTGGTTTGCATGCATTTTTATGACATTGATTTGATTGTTGGCATGAACTAGATGGCTGCTAATAATGTTATACTTGATTGTGAAAATAAAACCATCACCTTACTTGAGTGTGGGACCATACCTAGTACTGTAGCTAAATTATTATTTTTTACTACCACTTAGGCTAAGAGATACTTAAACATAGATGCCAAGGATTTCTTGTCTTTTTCTCTATACAGGCTAAGGTAGAGGAAGGGATAAAGGAGATCACTGTAGTTTGGAATTCTTGGAGGTTTTCTTTAAGAATTTTGATATTTGTGGCCTACCTCCAAAGAGAGAGATAGAATTTCAGCGTGGAGCTATCAATTTCTAAAAATAATAAGAAATGAACTTAAACAATAGAATTAAAATGGGCAAAATCAATATCTTGAAAAATTCATAAAATCCCTAGAACTCTCTCTTTATATATATAAGATGCCACTCATTCCCCTTCCTCATAACTAACCTAGGGTAGCACCAAACTCTCTCTTGAAGGCATGAAGAAGAAAGGAAAAAGAAGGAGGAAAGAAGGATGGATTTGCTCCCTTGTGTATGATATGGCTATGATTACATAACATGTATGCTTGCTTCCATGTACTTAAGTAAACCATATATGTGTTTAAATGTTGGTTTAGCTATTGGGATTCTTTGAATCTCATATTTCCCTATCTTCACTAACCATGACCAGGTGATGTGCAAAGTAAAGACAAAGATGAGCAAAAGGCCTAAATGAGCCATTTATGACAAAGGAATAGGCCCAAGATATGATATTGCATTAATACTTATGTATCTTTATATTTTGGTGTAATAAGATGCAAATATGTTTAAAATTATTAAACCATAGTCATATGATCATTGGATGTATATATAAGATGACAAATCATGATTTGGTATATGGATAACCACGAGATTTATATGCATTTTCACATGTGGGATATTAAATTTTTGTTGCAAGGAAATTCTTATGTGATGAATCATTGCTATATGATGCATATGTGGATTGAAAATTGCCCATGGTAAGAAATGATATTTTAAAACTCATTTGATGCCAATTGGAATCAAAATTTTAGCCATTTGAGTTATAAAATATCCTTTTACACCTGACAATCTTAATGACTAAATTTGTAGCTAAAATTTGGCAAGCATTTAGAGAATATTTTGAGCTTTCTACAAAGTAAAAGATTATAATTTTTAGAGTTCTAGAGAATATTTGGTGAATTTTCAAACTTGGATCTAAAAGGTTGTCAAATCCTATTACTATTAATTCTGGTATAGTCTTAAATTTCATATTCATTAAAGGACTAAATAGATTCATTTTGTCTTAAAATTTTTTTTAGTAGAAAATTCACATTATAAGTTTTCTAAGGACACCTAATTTTCATTTAGAGTTACGTAACTTAAGAATTTTTAAAATTTGAGTTCCATTATGTGCTTTATAGTCAAAATGAAAATATGACTAATTCTATGGATTTAATCTTTACTTACATATTATCTTGGATGGAATAAGATATTCAAGCATGAATTTATAGGATGAAATGATGAAAATCTATGTTTAAGCACTATGAAGCCATTTAATGCTTTAATAACAAAGATTTCTATTGCTAAAAGGTTAGTTTCCATTATTTTGCAACGTGGACTTATACATATAGAGAAAATATATAATATGTTATGGTGTAACATTTTTGGTATTAGAGTCAAGGTTTAGGCAACCTACTTCTTTCTTTTGGTTTGGGGAGTGCTTTAACAATCTATATGTAGTATATGAATTGTTAAGGATATGGAAATCATTGTTCATTGTGTTATGAACATATATGTTATGTGTAAAGGTTTGTGGTCCTTTTCAAACAAAATGGTAAACATTAAAAGGGGTAGACCTACTAGGGCAGATCTTAACGATCCTATGCAAACTATTATGAACCGCTCAGATCAATAATAGGCTATAATGGAACAACAAAGGTAGATTGTGCAGTAATAGTAAGAAATGATACTATAACTACAAGATGCCCTAGCTAAAAGAGACAATGAGAGAGATAATACTCTTGAACCATAAAATGCTTTAACACCACAACAATTAGTAAATGTTCCTAACGATCCTCTTGCACTCCTTTAAGACCAAATATAGGTTCAGCTTACTAATTAGCAGCTATTAAATCGACTTAGAAATAATTAGCCACCCTCTTTTGATAGAAAGTTGAATATGCAAAAAGCACATACTTAGATTATGCAATTAGAGAAAATTTTTAAAGTGATGGATGGTACTTTTGAATAGAAGGCTACGCTTGCCACATCCTTGCCAGAAAAAGAAGCCGATCATTGATGGTGTAGCACAAAAATGATTATGCAAACTCAGAATATCCTAATTAACTTGGAAAATTTATTAACTAAAATATATTCCCAATTAAATTAGGGATTAGCAAGAGATAAAATTTATCAACTTAAAACAAATAGAAGAGATGACAATTGGTCAATGTGTGTCTAAATTTATGAAATTGTCTCAATACTCTTCCTACTTATAGAAATATGATGATGAAAAATGGTGTGAGCATTTTGAGAAAGGATTGAAAGCCTCCATTAGAGATAAAGTCACTTCACAAAGAGTTAAAACATTTAATGTTCTTATGGCAGTTAGCAGGATAACTAAGAACAAATTAGATGACATAATGCAAGTAGAGTCTAGTCAGAAGGAGACCCTAGAATTGAAAAGACTGAGGCAAGAAGACATTGTGAGTGCTACCACTAGTAACAAAAAGAAAGGTAAGGTACCTTAGAATAAGAAAGCATAGAAAGGAAAGAAGTTTTAGCTTGGTAGAGAACAACCAACCCAAGTTACCTATTACAAATGTGAGAAGCTAGGACATATAACTTGAAATTGTTCTTAGACAGAGATAGTGCCTCCACCTAGACCATAGACCTAGGGTAGGGTGTTTGCACTTACTCAATAAGAGGCTAACACATATCCTAATTTGATAAGAGGTATGATGCAAGTTAATGATTTTCCTATTATTGCTATATTTGATTCAAGTGCTACTTACTTGTTTATTATCTTATGCTTGTATGAGAAATTGGGTTTAAGTATTGGTACTTTACCATATGATATGTTTGTATCTACTCTTATCGGATACTACGTGATTACTTCCCATGTTTGTTTGAATGTCACTATACAATTTAACCATTGTTTCACTACCATTGATTTGGTTCACATGCTTTTCCATGATATTGACTTGATAATTGGTATGAATTGAATGGCTATTAGTAATGTTGTGCTTCATTGTATACGTAAAACCATTATCTTACTTGAATATGGGACTATTAGTAAAGAAAAATTGTTCACTCGTAGTTGCCAAATTAGCTAAGATTAGTAAATTTTCACTGATTTGCAATATAATGCTCACCAGGTCGTCTCCTAAAGAGCTCTTAATCAAATCAATTAGTTTAGAAACCACAAAATTGAAATCAGAGTAACTGGGACTTCAAATATAAAATTGCACACTAATTAAACAGAATAATGAATTAATTAACAAAATGAAATGAAAATCAATCAAATGAAATGTAACCAATCTAAAATCCTTCCCTTGATATTTTCACCATCCTTGTCACTTAATAATACCTTTGGTTTTATTTTAATCCTTTGGTTATTTTTTTTTATTAATATTCATAAACTACCATTTAGGATTTTAATTGGTTCGCATCATTAATCCTCATGCAACCACGCTTAAACCAACAAAATGAGACCAATCTATTTTGCATTTGACTAGAGATGCACATAGAATCCTTAATGCATCCAGAATGAATTATTTGCTAAATCAACTAATTAAATCAAATCAAAATATGTTCTTAGATAGCTTAAACGAATAAGAATTCATGCAACTAAAATTATCTAACTAGAATGATATAAATTACATGAAAACAGAGAGAAAAGTAATAAAATTCTTTTGAAATTAAAATCCAAACTAGTGTTCTATACAACCATGGACTTAAGTTTATCATCATATTGATTACAAAGGGAAATTAGAAAGCCATGGAGAAAAACAAAAACGAAAAAAAAAAAATATATAGATGGAGTGCTCTTCTAGTGACAGCTCTCTAAGAATCCCTAACATCTTCTTAATTTTTTTAACTAAAAGTAACCTAAGAAAGATCCAAGGGCTCAGATGGCCTGGGTACATCTAACAGTTTAAAATTTTTCATATTAAAAGAAATACAACACTAATTTTAAAGCAACAAAACCCACATCTTTGGCCTAATTTGAATTATCTAACCTATGTCATTCTAATTTGCTGATCCATCTAGTCTGCAAAACAAAAATATGGATTGGGCCTATAATGGAAAAATTATAATAATGGCAATTTAACTCAATTGTAATAATAATGCAACTAAAACTCAATTATCTAATTTTGGCCCATTTTATATAAAACAGACCTAAGCTCATTAAATTAGCCACAATGAATTATTATTAAGACTAAATATCAGGGATATAAAATATATTAATGTCGAATCATCAACCATACCTAGTATTGGTCTTATCCATTGCTTAGGTTGAGAGATACTTAAAATATAAATGCTAAAGGTTTTTAGTCTTTTCCTCTATAGGTAGAGGTAGAGGAAAAGATAAATGAGATCTTTAAATTTGGGAATTGTGAGAAGTTTTCCTTAAGGATTTTGATTTTAGTGGCTTACCTCTTGAGAGAGAAATACAATTCTCTATTGATATTGTGCCTAGGACTAGACTAGTGTCCAAAGCTCCTTATATGATGGCTCCCACCGAACTAGTAGAGTTGAAAATGCAAATTGTGGAATTGTTAGAAAAATGGTTCATTCGCTTTAGTATATCATTATGGGGAGCACTTATTTTGTTTGTGAAAAAGAAAGATGGTAGGCTTAGATTATGTATAGATTATAAAGAACTTAATAAAGTCATTATTAAGAATAAGTATCCCTTTCCTTAAAATTAATGATCTTTTAGATTAATTAGCAAAGATATCAGTACTTTCTAAGATAGACCTTAGGTCTAACTATTATCAATTGAGAGTTAGAGTTGAAGATATCCCAAAGATGGCCTTCAAAACTAGATATGGCCATCATAAGTTTCTGGTTATCCCATTTGGTAGGAGGAAGTAGTACCTTCAATAGGCATATATAAGGTTTTTGCATGAGTGTCATAATGTTGATGCATGTCTGCAACATTAGGTTGTTAGCTTGACAAGTAGCCTTAACATATTTTCCCCAACCTAGTTGTTGGAATTTGGGGCCTTGGTAAAACAAGTGTTAGTTCAATAGAATAAGATATCATTGCAAATCATTTTTCCTCAAGAGCAAGCAAGATATTCTTAGAGCCTTGGCCCATAATCTCTTGAAATTTTGTGGAAAGAGGTTTTAGTAATTGCAAGCTATATAGTCCCTTTGCCTGATTAACTTAAAGAAAATAAAGATAAAACATTAAAGGTTAACATAATGTTTAGTAAGAAAAGAAAAACAAACAAAAGTGATAACTATTTAAAAGTTTACTGCATAGCTAGTAGCAATACTAGTTGGATCCATCCACCTTCAGGTATATTTTTAATACCATCACATGTACTCAAATGTGCAATTAAAAAGTTCTATAGCATAAGGATTCTTAACCATAATGTCTCACTATGCTTTCCATGTAATGATGAAAGCTGCATATTCTATTATCTAGTTAATCTAGGTTCTTTCTTGGAGTTGCATGGCATGTAAGACATCCAAATTTATCATATCTTGAGCGATTGGGTATTAGTTGCCAAACTAGGGTGCAATATTAATGGTGCCACTTTATTATGTGAAAGCATATGAGTGGGATTGAAGCCTTCCAGATATCCAAAGATATTAAGCAATACTCTAGGACTAGTTAGTGCACATGCTATGGTTCATATGAGCACTAAATAATCCATGGACAAAATTATTCAAATAATAACTAAATAAGGAGTTTGAAAGATATAATATGATAACCATCAATAGAGCCTTTAAAAGAGACAATAAACCTCTTCATTCCCTATCACATCAAGTAAAACCTTATATTGTCCAAGGGCTCACATACCTAGACAAGGAAGTCAATCGACATTATTTCATCTGCCAAGATGAGCATGCATATTAGCTAAATAATGATAAATAAATGGAGACAATATGGATATAACAAAATCAATGGTAACATGTTCATACTTGAACCTTAAAGGTGGAAGGAGAAGATAATCCTTTATGTAAGGATCTGGGGTCAATAGTCTCTCATGTGCAAGTATGAGGAATCAATCTCATACCCATAGATGTAATAGTGTTAAGCATCTATTGATACCATGTTCACCCACATATATAGCATTGTAGAGCTCTTGATAGAGGTGAGCTAACACTGTTGACTCCAACTATAATGGCAAGCTTGTTCAAAGTCTTCGAGCAATGAGAGGTACATCAAATATACTTTGTGGCTGGATCTATCTAGCAATAGACAACCCTTAATCAATTTGAGAATGTATGCGTGCATGAATTGACATAAATGCTTGTCATCGGCATTATTGGGTACTACATTAAAGTTTCAACTAGTTAGTTAATATTTAACTGTTAACCTTCAATCTTATCTTTCAGCGTGTGACCCCAAGGAGCAACTCGCATATTTCCCTCTATGTATAGCTAGTTGAACCAATAATGGGATCCTCTTCACAAGGCAAGTTAAGTTGCATAGCAACATCTTTACGTGTGATCGTGCTTTCACCAAGAGTAATGTGGAATGTGTATGTCTCAAGATGCCACTATTCTACAAATGTTGACACAAGCAATAGATCATGCTTGAACTGCCCAAGTTAGGCCATCCCATAAAAACTAGCTTATTTGAGACACTTAACAATGGCCAAAGATAGATCATGTAAACGATCCTTATGCTAGGTACATCGTGGCAAAACAAACGGCCCTGCAAAAAAGGGTAGGCTTAAACCTACTTCATTAACTCCCTTCTAGCTTCAACTTGAAGGCTTTTTCTAACTTCAACCTAAAGGTATATCATGAGCATAGTTTGAAAACATCATATAGCAATTGAATCATTTCACTTCAAGAATACAACTTCCATTCCATTTCATATGCTTTACATCAAATACATATTTCAATACATCATTTCCTCTAATACTTTAAGTGTAATTAAAATCAATTCATAAATCCATCTCATAAAATATGAGAAAGCATCTAAAATTATGTTTATGGAACTAGCTACCTTGCCAAGAAGTCCACACAAACCAAGCAACTTCAAATAGTCATATGCCAACAATTTATAGCATTAAATTAAACTACATATATATATATGTGTGTGTGTGTGTGTGTGTGTGTGTGTGTAATTCTCAATATTATGTAATATAATTCTCAATATTATGTATACGTGTGTGTGTGTATTCAAATTTTATTGAATTTTTGACATAGTAATTAATAAATAACAGCCAAAAATAGATACATAAATTAAAAAACATAAATTATTAATATAAAAACGAAAATGAAAACAGAAAAAAATACAGGATTAAAAAAAGCCATAAAAAAATAAAAATATATAAATTACTAATATACAGCCAAAAAAAAAAAGAAAAAGAAAAAAGTACTAAATAAAAAAATGAAACAGACAAATAAAAAAAATAACCAATAAAATACAGAAAAAATAATAAACAAGAATAAATTACTAATAATCTTTTACTAATCTTCTATTGTCAAACTTTGTTACTAATATAACAGCTAAAATAAAAAACATAAAAAATTGAAAGAAACCAAAAATTAGAAACATGCATAGTGAAAAGCGAAAATAATAAAAAGCAATATATATATATATATGTCACATTAACTTCCTTATTTTCAATGTAAAGAATGGAAAACAAATGTAAAATTTGGTGCACCCCTTGTGGCGCAAACCCTGACTGGGGCTTCCAACATATGGCTGAAATTTTTGAAGAGGAAATCGACGTCTCTTTCGGCGAGGGACGGCTGCCAAATAAAAACTACAAAATATAACAAAAAAATAATAATAAAAAATACAGAATAATAAAATATACTAAAAATTACAGAATAAAAAATACAACGGCTAAATAAAAAAATACATAATAAAATACAGAACGATAAAGCAGAATGAAACAGACAGGTATAGAATCATTAAAAAAAAGGAAAATAACAAACATAACAAAATTTCCTTGACTTAAAAATGAGTAAAATTTTAGAGACCACTAGACAATTTAACTAAAAAAATTAGACTAAATTACCCTAATATTTTTTGAATTTTGTTAAAATCATACAGATATTTTTAATTTTCAAAATATATACTTTCTTTTTAATTTTTTAAAATATTTTCCATTAACCTTAATAAGCAAATATGTACGATATTCAAATATATACAGATAAAAATAATAAAGGAATTATTTTTACTGTTAAAAATACACCAATAAAAATAAAAAGAATAGATTCTCTTTTCATTAAATTAATAAAAAATATGTATTTAGATTAATGAAGAGTATTTTAGTTAAAAAATTTATATAATTAGATAAAATATAACATAATTTTTTGTTTTAAGAGAGGTATATATATTTTAAAAATAGAAAAAATCAATATAATTTCAATAAAACTTATAAGAGGTCTGTGAAATTTATTCAAAAAATTAAGTTAAGTAAATTTAATAATTTTTATTATTAATTATTAAATAAGCCAATATTAGGTATATACATGGGACTTGATAATTAAGGAAACTTGGTTTTTTCTTTTTAAAAAAAGAAAAACAAAAATTAAGCTGGGTGGCAAATTAGCTTTCTTGACTAGATTGACCTAGTTTGACTCACCCTCTTGTTAAAAAAAAATTATGGAGTAAATTGAAAAATTTTTTTTTTAAGGTTATTTTATAATTTTAACAAAAATATTTAAATATATTTTATAAATTATAAATAGTTAGAAGAATTGAGGCTTTTATCAAGCTTCTTTTGAGTGTAGTTATCACATTCAAATAAAATAAAATAAAAATGTGTGTTATTTGAATTTAAAAGTTAAAAAATCTTAATTTGAAATAGTAAACATTTGATGAGAAAAATAGTTGGGAAACTTACCTTTGGCAATGGGATTGGCCTCATTTAAAAAAAATACTTAAAATAAAAAAATACCTCAATTAGACTATTACTAAGTTATTACATTTTAAAATTTTAATCAATATATTTATATATATATTTTTCATCCTATTTTCTCAGTTGAATTCATACTTTTTTATTTTCATTGCATAAATTTTAAAAAAATCAAAATAAGTGGTTATATATTTAAAATAGTTAAATAAATATAAAAATATAAATCTTTACAATTTTTAAAATTTTCAAAAAACAACTAAGGCCTGGCTGGCCCAACGGTTAGGCCCGACTTGGTTATAGACCGCGCAAAGAGAGGTCTTGAACTCAAAATTTCGAACCCAAGTTTAAATCGAGCTGAGTTTCAGGTTAGGATGAAACGCGGCTGGGCCCGCCCATCCCCAGCCGATACCGAGGGGGCAGAAGTTGGGAAAAGAGAATCGCGAATATGCGCTTAGTCAGTAAGGAAGATTCGTGACTCATGCGCATCTTCCCCCTCTGATTCTATTCTCCTTTTGGTTTCGTCCAAAAATTCAAAACTAGTTCCTTTCTCAAACTGAATCAACCACTACCTTCTCATCGCATCATTGATTGTTTTATTTAAGCAAACCCTCGCTCTTTCCTTCTCAGCTTTATTGCTCCAGCATTTCCCATCAGGTTCTCTCTTCTTCCATCTCTTTGTCATTCTCACCCACTCCCTCCCGCGCACACGTACGAATGCACGGGCTACATATTGATACTTTTATCAGTATATTTCCGAGAAGAGTGTTGGTTTTATACGTTAATATGAATAAGAATATAAAAATCTAAATGTGATGTTGCTGTGTCTGCTTATAGATATTCCTCCTTATCTGCATTTTCTTTCGCTGGGTTTATTGTTGAAGTTTGGAAAAGGGGGGAATTTTGGCATCAAAATTCTAAAACCTAGATAATCGTCTGTGCTCAGGAATATGTTTTTTTTTTTGTTTTTTGTTTTTGGGCAATATTGATTACTATACGACGAACTGTAGTACTGTAATTTGATGTAGCACGACTTGTTTGTTGAGAATATTAGATGCATTACGCAGGAATTACTTGTTTAGCCCGCAGCATCTATCAACAGTTTCAAATTGGTGTTTTAGGGTGTTTGAGACTGCTTATGTCCACTTAATGTATATGCTCGAAGAGCTCAAACATTGTAATAACTAATATATGTATTCTTCGTTTCGGTCCCTAACTGATTGTACCGCACTTTCACAATAGAAATTTTGAAACCAATTGGCTGTCTATCTATCTATTTGTCTGATTCCTTGAGCTTGCATCATGTTACTAGTTTCGATTACGGTTATTGCTTCTGTTGGTGCATATGAGCATCAACTGCCCATTGGGAGATTCTGGGTAGGGCCCTTTTATTGAGATAAGTTTAAAGGGGTCCAAGTTTCAGTTAGTTACATAAACGCCAATAAATGAGATGCTGACTAGTTCATCTTATGAGTATACATCACTTTTTTTAAATAATTCATGACACTTTTTGGGTTAGAGGAAGAGAACCTAATTTTGAATTGGCCAAATTATTTGACATATGCATTATTTATAAACTATTGGTTGTGTGCCTTTTGTTCATAGTTATTAGTTAAAATTGGGTTTTGTTGAAACCATACATATTTTTCAGATTGTACACAGTGATAGCGAAATTTTCTTGTTCCACAGCAGAATTATTGGCTTGCATCCAGCACTCTCCTTCCAACATCAAACTTATACCAGCAATTTCTTGCTGGTACAGAAATTGATCTGCACTTCTTGTGGGAATGCATATGAGCCCTAATACTACATTGAATAATAGTGGAGCCCTGGAGGGTGTGCATGGGGTCCATGTGGATCCTCATTCACCATTTTCATTGACAGAGACTGATCGAAATGGGGAATTTCATTCATCAACATGTGGAATTTCTACTATCGGTGCAAATCATCTGCTGTCATTGCAGTGAGTGAAATATTTATCCATCATATAAAAAAATTACCATTTTTAAGTGCTAATAATTATTTGTGGTAGTAAGGCTCTGCAAAACATGCAAAATAACCTACTACCTATATGTACTTCAGGCGGGTATGGCAACAAAGACCAGCTTGTTTGAGACCCATCAAGTGTAGTATCAGTGGTACTACTAGATGTTTTCTTGTGGTTTGAATTTCTATAATTTTTCTCCAGAAAACAATCCAATCTCAGGGCAATAATTGATATATTTACTCCAACGTTGCTTCCTTCATCAGGTGATTTGCATCTTGCTGAAACAGTTGCTAATGTGATTACTTCACTTCCTTTTATAGCTCTTGGAATTTATGCCCCCAGGTAGTATTCTTCTCTAAGCTTATTGAGTTCTTTTGGACTTGGAAATCATCTTAGTTATCTTATGAACACTTATTACTTATCTCCAAATGTAGGAAGGATTTCAATTCTAAGTTGTATGCTAATTCATTGATTGGAGTTGGAGTGGCCTCAAGCATGTACCATTCTTCAAGAGGAAAGTTGAGAAAATTCTTGAAATGGGTTGACTACAGAATGATAGCCACATCAACTGTTGTAAGTCCCACATTTATAGTTGAAAAATAATTGTTTGCTAATTTTTTTAGTGTCACCAACATGCAAAAACCTGAAGCTAGGCAGTACCAAATTGCGTATTCTCCAAGTTATTTTTATTCATATGTTCCTATGCATAATTGTGAGCAAGGATTATATGAATGATCTATCAAAAATTCAATAAACAAGTTAGTAGCCTGTAATTTAATATCTTTACTGGACACTGGTCAGAAGAACTGTGAGATTTTGGATTTTCACATTAGCTATGTTGAGAGAATTAATGCACTAACTCCTCAGTTTGATGAGGAAGTTAGTTTTAATACTGAGGACCAGTTTCTTTCTATAACTTTTAAAAATCAATTCCTCTTTAATTGTTTTCAATTTTTTCACTATTATTGGCATTCAAAAAGCTGTAGCTAAATAGTACCAAGTCTTTTTCATCTGTTTTTTGCCCATGTCATATTTATTGATTTGTTCCTGTGCTATATTCTAAACAAGGACTGTGTGAAGTATCTATGGAAAATCAGATAAACAAGTTTGTAGCATCTCTTTACTGAACAGTGGTTAGAACTGTTTATTGTTTAAAATCCACATGATTATTTTCATTAAAATTGGGACAGTAAATATTATGGACGGGTTGAGTGGTAACTGAGCTAAGCTAACTACCAGGAGGTTGAATGACGCACTTTAAATCACAAAGGGTGAAACATAATTTACCCTAATATTTATATCTTCAATCACCTGATTTTAACAATATAATTAAGGTATTATTGGTTGCCTTATTTTCAACCTTTGTTTTGTTTTGTTTTTGTTTTTTTTTTAGTGGCACTTATCATGTGACAGTTTAAAAGCTCATCCATTTCACCCTTTGCAATCAATAAGTTATGTAATTACATCTCTAACCTAATTAACTGAGAAAAGAAATATATCTGCTATAGGACTTTGTTGCCCATGTTTAACTTAATGAGCGATAAGAATTGGCGTAGGCCAGGGTGGTTGTTATTGGTGAAATGAAGAAAGGAAGGATGCTCTCAAGGTTGAGATTGTATGTAGGATCACCTGAAGGGTAAAAAGGTTGAATTGTTAGATCAGGTCGAGGATGGTAAGGTCCTACCTCTTGAGGAATAATATATATATATATATATATATAAATGAATGCATTTGACGAGATAGGATTAGAAATGAATGCATTAGAGAGAAGGTGGAAGTCGCACCTATTGTTGAAAAGATTGTAGAATCAAGATTTAGATAGTTTGGTCATGTGGGGAGGAAACCTATAGAAGCCCCAGTTAGGAGAGTAGATGAGATGGAGAATAGTTCAATAATTAGAGGTAGAGGAAGATCAAGAAAAACTATAGGAGAAATTATTAAGAGAGATTTAGATTTAAATGGTTTGTCTAAAAATATGATTTATGAGAGATGTTTATGGCGTCGATTGATCCATGTAGCCGACCCCACTTAGTGGGAAAAGGTTATATATATATAACTTCAATAAAACTAACAAAACTCATCATACTTCAGTAAAACAAGTCAAAAGTTGCAAAAGTCACAAAATCTCATAAACACAACCCATAAGTTACCAAAATGATAATATCCATACCTTAAACAGGTCATATGTCATAAAAGTCACAAATTACGAGAAAAACTAAATAATAATTCATTAAACTTAGACACATTCAATAATCAAGTTCATCTTACAAATTCCAAGAAAATCAATAGTCAAGACACAACAAGAGGCATGAAATCAACAAGCTAAATCATGTAATAGAGACTAGATATAGTAATGTCAATCACAAAGGTGATTTGGCCTTAAATAAGGTGCATTTTGAGTCAAACAAGAAATAGAAAACACAGACGTAGACACAGACACAGACACACACATATATGCAATCTTCCTGAATTAGGTAGCATTGCTCGATCCTACGATCTTACAATCTTGATCATAATCCTACCACAATCCTGGCCTTTTTCGCTCCTACATAGGATTGGGATAGTTTTTGGGAGGTGGGATTGTAAGATCTTACGATCTAACTAGCAATCCTGACAACCATGGGTGCTCCTATAGTTTTAGAGAGAGCTTGCTCTATTTTTTTCTGGTAAACTTATCACTTGAGAGACGGAATATTCAAGGCCTATCTACTAAGGCATGCTTGTCCTTTTCCCTTTTGTTATGCTGCTTACACAGCTAAACAATCACTTTTGACTTTAAGCTTTGGCTTTACCTTTTGGGATATTTAGATTTTAACCTGGGATGTCTTACATCGTACCAGTGCCACTAGGGAAAGCCTGTTGGCAAACTTACTTTTATTTTACTTTGAATCTTATAACACATTCTTGTGCATGTGTTACATCTTGCATATTTAACCAGCAAAGGCTATGGTATTGCTTGGTTGAGATTATATAGAAGAGTGCCCTAAAATAAGCCTGAACCAGTGTGCCCAAAGCCATCGTGTAAGTCTGGTATCTCTTGTTGGGTGTTGACTTATGGTTAATACTATTCTGCATTCAATATCGCTATGACGCTTGAATGATTTTATGCCAAAGATACTTGTCAATTCTCGGATAAAAATGGTTTTGTGTGCAGTCTTTGAACAGTTTTTCAATCATTGACTACATATGTAATTTTTAATTTAAAACATAAAATAACGATTAAGACATCAATCAATAAAATTTAATCTCTGTACATTTCCTTCTGATAGCAACTCCACCCCCTTAAAGAACTTAATTAGTGGGAGACCATATTGTTCAAGTCCTATATGTGCATGTATATGACACAATCTGAAATGCCTTCCCAATATTTCATCACCACAGCCTCTTTTGCAGTATTTTAGACTGCCTAATTTGAGATTACTTTAGGTTCTGCAATCACCGAGTCACTTTTGAATATGACATCTTTCTGCAGTGTCTGTCAAGGGCCCTTAGAAATGAGAATCCAAAGCTACTGATGGCGGCAACTGCAGTATTTCTTCCTCTTCAGCCATTCATGGTTTCACTTGTTCACACTGGGATGATGGAGGTGACTCATTTTTTACCTCTGTTCTTGATCTTGAGTTATGACAATTTGGTTCCATTTCCAATTTTTTTCCATGTAATACTTATTGTGTTGCTCCAAAAAACCATGTATGCCCAGTGAATAACATTACTACGGACCTCAATTTTGGATCTATTAATGGACTGGGTCAAATAACATAATCTAATTACAATCTAATCCAAGTATAAACTTGATCACAATTTTATTGTTAATCACTTATGACAGTTTAAGCCAAAAATGTAGGGCTATACATGGGTTAGGTTTCCCCAACTGGGCAGAAAAAAATAGGCCCGAGGTGTAGCCCAGCCTTGGCTTGGCCCACTCTGAAATCAGGCCAGGCAGCTAGGATTGAACAGGGCTTTTCATTTTTTTTTTTTTAAATTTTGAAAGGCTTCAAAAGTTTAAAGGCTCATATCTTTATAATTATTTGACAATTTTAGGCATATGACCAACTGTTTGGGTTCATCTTTGCAAAATCTATGCAGTGGAAACAAAAAAATGTGGGTCTAGGTGAAGAAATAGGAAGAAAACGTAAGTGTAAAAAGTGAAACTTTAAAAAACTATAACTTGGAACTTGATGGTCCAATTGAGGCGATTTTTTTTAGGTGATTTTTCGATTGATTTGGCCTGCTTATTTTTCAAAAAAAAAAAAGAAAAAAGAAATACATGTTTACTTTCTCAATTTTGAGTTTTTTTTGCTTTCAACTCTAAATATACACATCTTTTATCTCTTCTTTTTCATTTGGATGTGATAATCATACTTATAAGGGGCTTTGACCCTATAATTATTAATAATTTATAAAATTTGTAGCGAAAATTATAAAATGACCCTTAAAAAGATTTTTTTTTTTTTTTTCATTTTAGTCTATACTCTTTTTTAGTATCATATTCCCACTGAGTCGGGCCAAGCAAGATGAGCTGGCACAGCCAGCTTGGTGTTTGGCCTGGTGTTGCTTTGCTTTTATTATTATTATTATTATTATTATTATTATTATTCTTTTTTTCATCTATCTTAACCTGATTTGGTTGAATAGCGTCGAGCTGGCCAGGCTGCCCTACAGAAACCAATTGCACTTGGTTTCAAGATTTTGCTTTTTTCTGGTTTGAAATTTCTAATCACTGTCATTTGGTTTGAGTGATTAAGTAAATCAGTAAATCAGCCAAGCCTAACAGGAGGGGGATGTGTGAGATCCTGCTTTAGAGATTAAACAGTACTGCTTTTGGGCCTTAATTCTATTTTCGTTCTCTTGTACAAACAGCAACTTATGTAAACAAGCAAAATATGTGAATTGCTGCAATTGATAAAAACTCCAATTTGTTTCTTAAAGACCTTGGTATGCAAGGATTTCCTAGTTCTTTGCCACCTTGCTCCAAAGTTTGGACAAGCATGCTATGATGAAAAATCTTAATAATTCATTCTAATATTTTTCAGTGGAGAATTTGATCTAATTGTTGTTGAAACTTGAGTACTGCACATAAATAATAAGGCAGAAACAATGTTCGCAGAGAAGATTGGGACTAGAAATATACCTGGTGGGAGAGGTCTTGAATTTATTTTATAAACAAAAGAAGGGAAAGGTTTTATTAGTCCAATATATAAAAAAAAGGAAATCTGTTAATTTTTAAATGAAAATAGGATGGCAGGACAACATTGAAAATATTTTAATGCTTTAGGGACAAAATTGAGAAAAGTGCTTTGTGAAGGACAAAATTGAAAGTACACTTATCTATCTATCAGGACCAGAATAGAGTTTTGCTAATCTTCATATATCGGTCTTGCTTCTTCTCCTTTATAAAAAGCGAATTTTATGCAGGTAGCATTTGCAAATAGGGCATTGAAAGATCCAGACTTGAGGATGGTCCACACTGTGCATAAGATGTCGTCATTACTGGGTGGTATGCTTTTCATAGCCGATGATTTATTTCCTAAAACTCCATACATTCATGCTGCTTGGCATCTTGCTGCAGCTGTTGGCGTAGGCACCTGCAATAAGCTTCTTAAGTAGGTGTATGTGTCTCTACTCTATTTAAAAGCTGCAAATCATGCTGCTTATGACACATCGATCATCCAAATTTGTCGATATAACCTGGTGTTAGTATTGGATTAGAAAGTAAGAAAGGTCATTTGTATTAGATTATTAGTTCAACCCCCTTCGGACTCCTCAATATTTTTCCTCTCTCCTATTGCAACAGTTGTGTATTGCCAAATTCATTGGAAAAAGGGATGAATAATGCGAAAAAATTGGCAGAAAAAATGGATCCTGTTATTGAACATGCAGGTGTAGTTATATCATCGTCCATTGTAATCCTATTGATGAATCTGTGTTGTTGTATTGCAAGTGTTGAGACTATTTAGTCTTCTTTGAAGAATATATAATGAAAAAAAATTCACAATTTGATCCATAAATTATTAGATCTGTTTAAATTTTGTTTTAAAAAAAGTTAGTGAAAATACAAATTAGTTTCTAAAAATATCACATTCATTGCATTCTAAAAGTATCAGATTCATTGCATGTTAATTTTTTTGTCAAGTTATTCAAAAATGCCAAAAAGATTAACTTATGTATTCACAAATTTTAAAGACTAAAAGTAAATTGACCTAATAATATATGATCAAATTGTTAATGACTTTGTGAGAGATGGCTGGGGCACATGGAAACATATTATATTATTAATTCTACAGTCATCAGGTTTGAGAGAGTTTGGCTTGAGATATAAATTAGAGTTAAGAGGCAGCTCGTGTTAAATCATTCACATGCTCCTGTGCCTCTAATGTCACTCAACTTTTTCCCTTACATTTAATGAGCATGCAGTCACAGACAATGACGTGCATGTTTGGTTCAGCTTTTGCTTTTCTCAAACCGGGGTTTTGGCCAAAGCAACAAAACATAGCTTCTACATTTTGTGGGTTACAAACCGTGGTTTGGGAGTCTCCAAAAGTGTTTCCAAACACAGCAGATGTACCTTTTCCATGTGCTCTACACGTAAACCTATATTAATTTATATTATACCGTAAATAATAATAATAATAACAATAATAATTATAGTAATAATAATTAAAGTAACTAAATTTGATAGATATATATAGGGACAACGTTAAGGGAGAGAACGAAGTATTTGTTTTTATATTATCAATTAATAGTTAAGATTAATGTAAAAATAAAGAAAGTTATTTATTATATATTTATGATAATTATTTGCTTTTTATCTCAAATATTGATTTGTGATTTAATAATAATAATAATAATAATAATAATAATTTTTTACTTTTCATATATGATCACTTATCTTACAGGAGATACCATGTATGTACATATAGATTGATTACACAAAAATCAAATTAATCTTATTAAGAGCTATTAATTATTAAATAATTAACTTGAAAATTTAAACAATTGTATATGGAATATTTAATAAAATATTATTCTATAAATATTTAATAATTATTGCATTATAATTAAAACGCAGTTTGTTCTTGAGATTCTGCATTTATTTATGATTTACTATATCATCTAATTAATTAGTTGATAATACACACACACACACACACGTATTGAATTTACGAACTACAAAAACTTCTACAAAATAGATCTCCCAACATAATAGATGTGTTCGTTCTTCCTTTAGAACTCACGAATTTATATTATGTGTTGCTTTCACTTTTACCAATATTATGTTTAAACTAAAGCTCTTATATTCTGTGAGATTTCACCGGTTGTCACTTTCAATGTTAATCCATTACGGAACTTAGTTTTCTAATGGTACATGCATGCTACTTAAGGCATTTTTATGGCAGTACTGGTACGATTTATAACGGTGCAAATAACCATATAATTATTATCATAGCTGGATATATTAATAAAACGTTATCATTACATTACAGAGTCATTACTAACACAATGAGATGGCGTTATTAATTGACTGATTATGACATTTTAGTAAAGTGTTACCAACACATTACAGAGTTATTGCCGGTACGATGAGAAAACATTATTAATTGTATGTATTATGCACTTAACTTTTTAATGTGCGTTGTAAAATCTACCTAATTATTTATTAATGCTAATTAATGGTTATTGTTTAAGTGTTATCATGAAGGTCATTACTTTTAAACCAACTAATTATACAAAAGGAGAGAAAAATGTTAAGCTAGTGATCATGACTTAACTATATATATTCTCCATTTTTTGGGCTACAAGTTCTCATAAATAACTTTCAGGCTTTTTTATCCCAATGAAAACTTTTGGGGTTAAAAGTTGCCGTCTAGCTATTCACCAAACGTAGTGTGCATGTATATACTGCGCCAAGTATCAGGAAGAATAGGTTTCCATTGCGCTACTGTTAGTTGTGTCTCTGAAACGGAGGCAGATTGAGAGAGATCAGAGATGGAGATGTCAAATCTCTAAAGAATAGCTTTTAATTGGACAGAAGAAAGGAAGAGTGAAGTGCATAAGGCACAATGCTCAAGGCACTGTTAATGAACGATAAGTAGTTTCTGCTATAGTGTTGGAGAGAAGGAAGGTCATAACCAGGGCTTGGATAATTCAACTTAATTAAAAGAAAATTCCAAAGCATATTGCGTCAATAAAAAATAGTTGGAATATATTAATAATGAGTAAATATATAAATATATCATGCATGAAAAAGGTTTTTGTGGTAGACTCAAATATCAATAAAAAATAAACTAAATTAATTATAAATATATAAGCAACTAAGCATGTCGGATGCAATTTTATGTAGTAGAATTTATTTTTGACATATTTATACAAAATTTGGTTTTAAAAAAAAGATTAAATTAATCATGAAAGAATGCATAACTATATATTTTGACATACTTTTCAATTTCAATAAAATCAATACATACAATCTCTCTTTTCACAATTAATCTGACCAATTTATTTATTATAAACCATCTCTTAGAAGCTCTCTGATGCTTATTTATTGCCTTTATCTACCTAGAAATTTATGATCATACGCACTTCTTAATTTAGAACCGATATCTTTTATGATTAATAGGTGGATGTATCTATTTAAAGTATAACTTTTCCAACTTCAAAAAATCATCATCCTCTTTTTCACATTTGGTCCTCAACTTGCAAGACTTACAGTTCCTCTCTCTGTCACTCGGTCTCTCTCTCTTCCCACATCTTTCTCTTATAATTTATATATTTGATTTCTATATAATGTTATAGAATAGTCAACTAATTAACGTATGCTCTTGCTGCTCCCCCAAAGGCTTTCACGACATCATCCTCTCTTCTAGATTTCTACAATACACTTCTTCCTCCTCGTGTTCTTCATCTCTTTCCTTCGCTCACTTTCTTCTCTAAGCTTCATTCAAACTCAAAACCTCTGATACACAAAACCCATTTCTCTAACAAAAAGCAAAGGGCTTTTACACCAATATTGCACAATATAACATATATACATAGAGCTTAAAAGTGGTGATTGATTACGATCGATCGATTTCAGTATGTCTGATTCATTCAGTGCCTTCAAGCTTCACTCTAACATTCCAAATTCCACCATTAACTCTCCATCAGCTCCCGAAATCACTACAATTTCTTCACTAACCCAACCTTATTGTTTTTGTGCCCACTGTACCCATCTTTTCACCTTCAATATCCACCATCTGGGTAAGCCACTTTTTCTTAAATTTCTCTCTTTTAAAAAGAATCTTTCTTACGTGGGATCATAAGTTAACATTCATTAATTTGGTGTCGTTTTCTTTTAAGGGTCTACAGTTATGTTAGAGTGAAATAATTTTTCTTCTTCTTCTTGGGAATTTTTTTTTCAAAACTTTTTATATTGGAAAAACTTAAAATTATAGAGGAGTAAAGATTTTGAAAGATTTTGAAAGGTTATTTAAAAATCTTTCATTATTGTCCCATCTTTAATGACTCCCAAATAAAAAAAAAAATCTGACAAAATCTTTTCTTCTCTTTCATTTCCCTCCATATATTATCCCTCATTCAAACAATAGACTCACTATGTTTGAATTGAGAAAAAGAAAAGAAAAAAGACAGAAATTATTTATTTAGACATATTCTTTGATTTGAATTTCAAAACACATTTTCTTTTTCTCCCTTCTCATCTATCCTCAATTTAAACATACCATAAATGATAAAAATATTATATTTAAATCTAAAATTTTCTCTTCCTTTCTTTTTCACTCTTCTCAACCCAAACATATTGATAAATTTCGTGGTTCATGCATAATGCGAATTGAACACTTCAGCTATATCTCCTACAGGTTATGTAGGAGAGCAAGGAGGTACAAGTAGTGGTGGGTCCCAGCAAAGCTCAAGGTGGAGTCCAACACCAGCACAGCTATTATACCTTGAGGAATTGTACAGACAAGGAACCAAGACACCAACGGCTGAACAAATCCAGCAAATAGCTTCGCAGCTACGTCGTTTTGGCAAGATCGAAGGCAAGAACGTCTTCTACTGGTTCCAGAACCACAAAGCAAGAGAGCGCCAGAAACGTCGCCGTTGCGAGACGGAAATTTCTGCTTCTTCTGCTCAAGAAAAAGATTTGTACGTTAAGGGATTAAGCTCAGAAAAGCATTTAGAGCAAGAAGCTTATCAAGGTATAACTGCTAGAGGTTACTAATACTATAACTTTTGGTACGAGTTGTTTCATTGGTCAAAAAGATTTTTAACAATTACATAAAAATATCTTTTGCAATATTGTACTAGTTAGAGAGAAAAAAATTAGAAAAATTCTCAATATTAAAAATTTATCTCTTCAACTTCTAATATTGCAAATTGTTTTAGT
The DNA here is from genome assembly GCA_032878935.1 of Erythrophleum fordii. NCBI lineage: Eukaryota > Viridiplantae > Streptophyta > Magnoliopsida > Fabales > Fabaceae > Erythrophleum > Erythrophleum fordii. Next base: position 297,859 of record JAVQMF010000029.1, read on the forward strand.
TGATCTTTTGATCTTTCTTTAATTGTTTATCATGTATTTAGTTGCTATATGTTGAGAGTCTAGTGACGTGTTTGAAAAAATGTTGAGGCATTTTTAAATTATATTTTATCAGAAGCAAAAAATTTGAATTTTTACTAAAAGATGATTTTTCAACGGATTCCCAAACGGGTACTAAATTGACTATGCAAATGGATTCTTTACAACGCTTAATGTGCAACCTTAGTATTCTTGAATTTTTAATATATATAAATTTAAACTGATAAAAATTATGAATTTTTAGTATATATAAATTTTTTTGAATATATAATTTATGTAAACTATAGTATTTATTTATAATTTTTGGTAAAATTATATATAAGTAACAAAATTAATTTATCAGCGAACTGTTTGAGTTTAAAGAGTCAAGTAGAGTTGAATTTGACAAGTTTAAGAATATCAGTTGATTTAAACCCCAATGCAGCTTTATCCAAACAGCGAGAGAGAGATTAATGTCACTTTAATTATTAGATATTTGGCATGCAAGATTTGAAATTGATTTGGGTTGTTTGGATTTTGGCTTCAGGCTTGAGAGGGACAGCTTATGAAGTTAAAGAGACAAAGAAGTGGGCATCTCCTTCAAACTGCAGTGGGCTTGCAGAGGTCTGTACATTACTTTTGGCTTTGTGTTTGGTACATATACTGTTCGGCTTTGTTAAGCAGAGATGCCCAAAAGGATTATAAAGGACAGCAATAATAGGATCTTATTATTTGCTCATCAGGTCAAAGAAAAAGGTAAGGCCGAAAAACAATTTTTTGGAATATAGAAAACGACAAAAAAAAATCTAAAAGAGATCAATGTTAAATATATTTGATTTATTAAAAATAAATAAATAAATCATATTCATAATTAAACGTGTGCTTTGTATGCTTACGTACATATCTGTTAGTTTAGCCTCAAATATTAAACCAATCTACCTTTGATTTTTTTTCATAAACATTTGTGAATTTTTATGTTGAGTAGCAATTCGAATCTTTTGCATTTACTAATAAATGTATAATTAAAAATATGATTGAAGATGTTGGTCAAAAAAATGTTGAAAGCTTTTAATATTTCTCCCTCCAACTACATTTTATATAATATTGTAGATAATCCATTTGCATTAAGTAGAGTTCAAAAGCTGGTTTTCTTTTACTTCCTGTCAGGGCTGTTTTATGCTGAAGTTTAGAATTTCTCAAATTAAAGACCCCCCCACCCCAAAAAGCCACCCAAAAAAAAAACCCACTCCGCAATTTATTAATTTTTTTCTATTACAGTTTTTATTGGTTAATTCAGTATGATTCAAAGTTGGTTCCTCTTCAACCCTAGAAATTGACTCCAATACCACTAATTAATTCCATAATATCAATTTCTATACCATCTGAAATTTGCAGGTATCTGCTTCACTGGATATAGCAGAACGGGTAGCCAATAGGTGGATTCAATCTGAGGAGAGAGAAATGCAAATTTTGAGAAGCAAGAGAGGGGAAAGGCAAGAAACCAAGTGCCAAAATAGAGAGATGTCTTGCTTCCCTTCAAATTCCAATCGAACCAAAAAAATTACCATCTCAACTACAACTCATACACAAACTTCAAACCCTCCAAATTATTATGATGAAGAAATTGCCGATACCCGAACCCTTAAGCTTTTTCCACATAAGAGGGATGAAGATGGCATTTGTCTTACTGAAATGAAAGATAAATTCTGTGCCATTACTGCTGCTATGAACTCTGAAATCATTTCCAACCAGTTTTTTGAGTTTCTTCCTTTAAGAAACTGAAGGAAGCTGGCTTATATGAAAATGTGATTTTAGAATATATGCAGCTGTTGTAATCTAATTAAATGGTTATCCATGGACTGCCTGCAGGACTCGTGTGTGATATGAGACGTATGTTTTACTGTTTTTGATCAACTTCACGCGTCTTCCAGTTCGAGGGTACCAAGTTTTTGAGAATGACGTGCGTGTAATGCTCTATTTGTCACCATAATGTTTATCATACTAAGCTAACCTTTTGGAGTCATTTGGTAGATTCAATATACGTACCGAAGTATCTTTATCTCATAGAGGAAAATAATCTACCGCCTTTGAATCTAGTGTTAAATACACAGACCTTCCTTTGATTTAGAAAAAAATACACTTCCCTCATGAATGAGTAAGGAGCTCAAATGGCACCAACATGAACCTTCCATTTGGTCGAGGTAGGTTTGATGTCAATGGCTCCCTAGCCCTATGCCAACCTCTTTCTCTACTGATCCTAAGATTTTAAGAAATCAATAGTTTAAAAAGCTCATTGTTCGGTCGTTAGCTTCAAATTGCCATATCTTTTGATTTTGACTAAGTTTTGAGAATATTTTGGAGCCCAAAATCCACTATTTAAGTGCATTTTTAAGATTGTTTTAATTATATTTCTTAATTTATTTGTATTTTCTAAAATTTTGTCGTTTTATTTAATTAATTAAAGTTGATTACCTATAAATAGTCATTGTTTAATTTTGACAGCATCAATTGAATAAAGGTTTAGATTTGATTTCTCGATTTAAGTTTATTTCCTTTTCTTTCGCGCTAGTTTGCAGTGTAGTGAGAGACTGGTTTCTCCTTCTTCCCCTTTGCTTTGCTTAAGTTTTTAAAATCTCAAACAAGAAATCCTCCTTCCCTTCCCTTGTAATTGACCAAACAATCTGTACTTACCATTTATACACTTTTTAGAATTACTAAGTCTCATTGTAAGATTTTAAGTAATTTATCAATTTATTAGTAGAGTAGTAGTAGTATTATTAGTTTATTCTATATAAATGTGATAGTTAATTTAAAAATTCCTACAATTTCTTATTAGAAAAAAATTATTATATAATACTTTCATTTAAATGCAATATATAATCAAGAACACAAGTCTCTAATATCTCTACCACTTCTGTCATCCAAATATAAAATTTTTGTTTCTTTTTTATAATAAATAATTATATATTGGTCATGGTTAATAAGAATACATTAAATTGTTCAGCAGTGCAAAATAAAATTTTTCAGAGACAGAAAATATATAGAAGGTCTATTGCTATCATTTGATATGTTTGCAATACTTTTTTAAAATTTGAACTCAACACATTATCAATTAATTTTGTTATAAAATTGACTTTTACACTATTTTTGTCAGACATTATCCCTACACAGTTTAAATAACAATCCTTTCATGTTAATTAGCTTTTAAAAAGTAACCACATTCCCAAGAACCCCTAATTAGATACATTAACCCTAATAACATTAATTAGTTTCATGCCCTAGTTTATACTAATGGTAGTTAATTAAATGATATAACAAACAGTGGAAACATCATACTATCAGCTTCAGATTATAAATTTATTTTCTGTTTATCAATAATTGCCTTTGCCACTACCTTATAGACAGCAGGAATAAATGAGTATACAAACATTTAGCAAAAGTAATAAACTAAACTATATAACAAACTTAAAATGAATTTTATCTTTATGTCTGAATGACTTTTGCAGCCTAAACTAGACGGTACTTTTTCCAAGTGCAAGGAGTTTAAGCTTTTTTCTTCAATTTTATTGAGTGAGTTGGAACATACTTCTGACTCCTATGGTTTAAAACCCTACATTTTAAAACCCTACATTTTACCATGTATTTTGCATATCTCTCCATATTCTTCTAAAGTGAAGAAGAGGCATCTTTCTAAATATAAAATAAAGGAATTTGTCTTTTTAATTTGTTTCTTTAAAGCATTGTTTGTATATATAGAGACGCTATGGTTTACCCTAATATCTAATTACTTAAACTATCAATTAATACATATGAATTACAATAGCGTAGATACATAAACTATAATATTTTAGATGCACAACTAAGCATTGAACTTGAACATATAAAAACCCAAATTAAAAAAGCTATGACCTTAGACACCTAAAAAAATTCAAAATTATGAAATCCAACACTTCCAATTCGTATCCCAAATTGTTTAAAAATGATTCAAAAAAATAGAAAGAACTCTTTCAGACCAAAATCACCTAGCTAGACAGATTTTCTAGGATATTAGTGATCATGAGCAAGCATGCCATACTATCTAGCTAATAGAATTATTCAAAATTTTGGAAGTGAAATTAACAGTGTACTTATATTTTATCAGATTAAAAGTAAAGTACCCGTGGTTGTTTGACCCACACCCACCAAAAGAAAATTGAAGAGAAAAAGTAATGATTTTCGTGTATTTGCAAATGAGTCTCAGTCATAATTGAAGAGCGAAAGAGATAAGGTCTGTCTATGATTTTGCAAAACTGAAACTTGCAGGATTCTTTTCTCATCACTGAATTGTCTGCAAACAATGCATGAAAAAGTAAGAGTCAATATAAGACAGCAAAATGAGTGTACGATGAGGCAGAAGGAGAGACAGAGATGGCGCCGAGAGAGGAAGATAACCAGAGATAATAAGCTATGATGACATAAAAATATATAACTGCCCATCATTATTTGTCTTCAAGAAAAAGTTGAGAGGCTTTTCTGCTTCTGCTTCCTAGTGCCAGCGTCCTCTTCAACTCTCGTCTCTTTGTCCTACACCACCAATACACAACACTCACCGGATCCATCTTAGATCTTACTATAAAATTTTTTATTTTATTTTATGTATTTCCACTTGCAATGACTAAAATATGTATAAGAGATCAATTGATATCGGTATGTGTATTAATTAAAATTAATCTTTTATTATTGAATAACTTTTTATAGTAAGAGTTTTTTACAAAATTAATCGTTGGATTAAAATTTTTAATCATTAATATTATATAAAATTTTACATCAATTTAATATAATTTTTTACTCCATCAATATATATCAAGTAACTAAAATATTTTTCAAATATAAAGAGATTATTAGTTCTTTTTTTTTTTCAATCAAACTATTAATTATTTGATTATATACTTATTGTTATTTAAATTTTTAGAAATTTAGTATCCAAAATTATCATGACATATAGTTACTTCTAATTTAATTGATAGATGAATGGAAATCACTTTTCATAATCAAATGTTGAAAGGCCAAGGCAAATCCCTCTTTTATATATATTACTAGAATAGATAAATAATTTTATTAATAAATTATTTGTAGGTGTTAAATGAGATGTCATATTTTATAATAGTAGATGACACTATCTAGAGATGTGAAAATGGATTAATCCACAATAAATAAGAAGTACCTTATGTTGATAAAATGACAGCCCATTTAATCAGATTATTCTTTACATGACCCGTGTAATCTACATGTAGCTTTTTTTTTTTTTTTTATTAAAAAAAGAGCCAAATTGATGTTTTACTCAAGTAAGATTCAAATAATGTTCTTGATGAAGATGAGACTTAAAATAATTCATGGAATGATTAATTTTAAAGTTGCTTTGAATTCTTATTCGTCATTTGATTTGATTATGTTAAGCTTAAGACTTATCTAATGTAACAAGATATTTTTATATGTTGGATATATATGAATTATGCAATTATATTTTAAGTTGGAATATTAGTATTTCCATTTAATACACTAATTTGATCTAAGTTTTCTTTTTTTTCTTTTTTTGGTAAAAGGGAGACAAAGCCTAAAGTTGCACTGCAACTAGTTTGGGAAACTAGCATCATCAAACAACAACTGAACATAGGGATTGTTTTATTTGGGGAGTTAAATTCAATATTTTTTTTGGTGAGAATAGGAATAGAAAAAAAAATTCCAAGACTTAAAGTCATTTTCTTTTTATTAATATTTATAGCTTTTACACTTAGCAAGAATGCACTAAGCATTGTTAGGTTTTATAAATATCAATATACTTAATTATATAAATTTGATTTATTAAATTAATTAAGCCTCTCACTTTAACTAGTATACCAATCAAACAAGTAATATAATTCCTTGAATATGAGGTCCATCTCATAAGGAAGTATATTTAATTGGCAAATTTAATTAAATTATCTATTTTTATGTTAGCCTAAATTACACTATTTAACGTAACTAGTGTCCTAAAATAAGCCTAGTCACTAATAAGAAGAAGATTTGTCACAAACCTAGCAAAGACACTTTAACCTAGACTTTAGACATAAAAATTCCAATTAAACTCTCAATTTATGCATTCTAAACTACTGACAATGCTAAGATTATGGTAGGCTAATTCTTGTTGTCATTGAATTGCCTATGCCCTCAAGATAACCAACCTTACAATATCCTAGCTTGCTAGTGTAGATTGTGGTTAGCTAGAAACACCTTAAAATTTGAGAATCACAATACTAACTAATATAGTAGCTCTCTTTCTTGTGCCATTGTGTAACACCATAACTTTAATACTCAACTCATGCAAATCCTATGTCTCATCTCATGTAAATTCTATGGAAAGCAACATAATGACATAGGGAATCATAAATCAAGATGCCTTTCTCCACAGGTAAAACTTTTCTCTCTAGTGTCCCATGGGTCATATGGACTCATCTTTCTCCTTCTTACATTTAGATGCATAAATACAACTCATAACAAGCTCAAAAGATGGTCCATACCTCGAGCAAAGGGAGCAAATACACAAAATACACTAGTGCAGCCTCATATCAGTTTTCTAGATTCTGTGCCTGAATTTTGAAAAATCATAAATAATTTTAAAAAAATTAAAAATAGGTACACTATACCATTTAGGAAAGCTACAGATGTCTACTTTATGCTAAAAATAAATTTAGGCCATAACAGAGGCTGATAGGTACTGGAAACTGATGGAATAGTATCAAAGGTCAGCTATAATCCTTGGTACTAATCTCTAACTTCAAAAAGTCATATCTCCCTGCTCAGAGGTCCAATTGGGGTGATCTTAGTGACCATGAAAAGCATATCATGTCTAGTTTATGTCTGTAAATTTTTATGAGCATTGGATATCATTGGCCTATGAATGACAAAACCTAAATTTCTGACCGTCTGAATAATACCTATATTAGTTTAGCAGAAAAATGGTAATTTTGGAAATTCATAATTAATTTCACAGAGTTTCAAATAATCTAGTCTTTAGCTTTCCAAAAAGATCTAGATACGATCTACATGTGTGTAAAATTTCATGGGTAAATTCGTTCATTTGGTTAGATCTTGATATTGGGTTGCAAAATAGCTCATTTTGTGTCATATATGGGGTTCAAATGGTCCATTTCAAGTTCTAAGGCAACCATGACCACTTGAGCATGGAGGAATGCATCAAAATGACTCTATAAACTTGTTCAAAGGTGCATAAACCTAAATTCCTCAAACTCACTCTCTTACCCCATGCCATACATAAGATTTCATACACTTTCTCTTGCCATTCAATACCTAAAAACTACATTATCATTCATATGGCATTAAAGCTCATACATACATCAAATATATGGGTATTTACACATGTTCAAATGGATACATAACAATTTCATTATGGGATTACATCATATGCCATAAGTATGGCTATAAAAGAGACAAAACTAGGCCATTTCATACACTATAATGTTAATCTTCTTCACCTTAGCTTGGTGGCTTCCCTTACCTTGCTCAATTGATTCACCTAGCATGTTAAGACATTAGAGAGGAGGGGATGAGATTTAAAGAATCCCAATAGCTCATCTCCTATTCAATGACACATAAAGTATGCAATATAGGTATTAAAAATATATGCATGGTTATATTAATATATATAAGCATTCATAAAATATTCTTGGTATTTTAACACATCATGTTTGGCATACATATGCTTGCTAAGTAAGTAGATTAGCCTCACCCATTCACTTGTGGATATTGAACTTGCTTCATCCATTTTCTCTAAGAGGTTTTGATTCAATCTTACTCTTGGGAGTCTACCTCATTCTTGGGAGACTCTCTATTTTGTCTTAACCAAGTTCTAAGGTTCTTGGCTCATCCTCACTATGGTTAGAGTTCTTGGCTTTTCCATACTCAAGCAAACCAAGGCAAGCATATAAAATATCATTCGAATGCATAAAACATCATCATTGTACCATGAAATAAAAACTCATACTAAAATACTTTTCATAGCTCAAAACATATATACACACATTCAAACATAATGTAAGCACACATTCATGCATGAGAGGAGCTGGAGAGAGCTACCTTACTTGCATTTGCACACTTTTTTGTTTATGATTCTTGATTCCATTTAAACCTCTTGAAGTTATCACACAATCAATTCAATGAGCCTAGCTAGGTGTTGCTTCTTTAAGCCATAATATGCAACATACAAGACCATCTTACTTTTTATGATTTCTAAAATTTTTTCAAGACTTCCTCTCATACTCTCCCATCATACATGACTCAAAAATAAGCTTAGAATAAATTAAAACTATCCCTAGGTGCCATTTCTACTCTAGGCCGAAGCATATACTCTTCTTAGCATCCTTGGAGTTTCTTTGCTTCCTTTGATGGGAGAATCATGTAGAAAGCTCTCTTTGTGTCTTAGGAACTCATATGAACACTTAAACATCATAAAATATGGCTAGGGTTCATGGTAGAGTTCAAGGTGCAATTAAAACCCTAAATTCTATAACTTATGTTCTAAAGTTCCCTTTTCAATTTTAGTTGTATATTCTTAATCTTCACACTCCATAACCTTTGGTTCCATCAAGAACTCATAAAGAAAAACTCTCCTCCTCACTTTCTCTCTCTAGACTGAAGCTTAAATGGCTTGGAGACATAAGATTCTGTAAGTATTTCAAGTAAAGTCTTACCTTAAAATAGAGCTCTCTTTGCATAGATTATTTTTCACAGATTAATTTCTTAAAAAGAGTTCCTTTTTGGCTTGGGTTAAACTTAAATCTTTAAGTTTTCAAGAAAAGAAAACCACCATTAGAAAGCTCTTAGAGAGAGAAACAACTTTCTTAACTAGCACGGGATAAAACAAGGCCGTTTACTTACCTAAACAGAAGCTTAAACTTCTTTTCTCTCCCCCCTCTTAATGTCACGCCATTGCTTCCCATTTTTCTACAAATGGAAGCTTGGGGAAGGTGATGAAGTGTAATCTTACTTAAGAAGCCTCTTTTATAATTTTTCAAAATGACCATTTTGTCCCATATGCCCCTGTTTACTCCGTTTAGGCTCATTTTAACTTCTTTTTTAGAACTATCTTTTCCATCATAAAATTTAGGTTCTCTAATTCATAAAATACATTTGGTTTCATCCAAATTGGATTAAAAACCTTCCTGAATGAACTAGTCAAAGTTTAGGTCAACTGACATTGAAAAATGTCTACCGGAAGGGCTTTAGCTGTCCCGGGGCTTCCCATAGTTTTCAGAGCCTTTAAGAACCTTGGAAAACTCACAAATTTTATTTAAAAAGCCCTCTTGTGAGAATTCTAAAATTTTCTCAAAATGATAAAAATACCTTTATGTTTCGTTAACTTTTCATTATATTTCGTTTTGTCATTCTAGCTCCATTTTTCTTTTTGTCTGAGTCTAGGATTCTCATTATTAGGAGTCTAGAATGCTATATAAATTTTTTGGAACCTTAACTCACTCTATTTGGGGGACTTACTTTTGTATCTAGTGAATTTCGTACATTTTACGGAGAAACTGTACGTTACGTTTCTCACGTTTTCTCTTATTTTCAAAGAACTAGATATTACTTGTTGCATCCCATACTAGCTACCTAGACCTCAATTCATTAACACATCCTGTGCATGAACTAGTTGAATGTATTATGTGTGGAATAGGAAGCACTAAATGCTTTTTCTTTTTTAACATTCATCTTTCCTTACCTAGCTAACTCTCCAAGTATTTTCATTTGATTAATTAACTCCTAAAGTCATTGCCATAATATCTAAGAGCTAATCAATGAACTAGACACTAAAAAAGTCACTAAGATCATTGAGAATATATGTTCACACTAACCATACATTGATTGAAAGAAATCATCAAAACTTGTAATTAATCAACATAAATTAGATTGTAATTGATAAAATTAAGTAATAAACTCAAAAGACAAATGAAAACCTATAGGAAATTGGAATTAACCATCATAGATTACAAAAAGAATAGAGAATTACATCACCAATCTACCATAGAAGCAAGAAATCATACCTTTTAGAAGATGATTAATATCCAAATTCCACTTCTAAATACTCTTAAATGCTAAAAAATGTAACAAAACCTCTTTGGAATATTAGAGAGAAAATGGAAAAATCTCTAAATAAAAAATCTCTAATTTCATACACTAGAGGGCAGTTATAAAAAAACTACATCAAAGCTAGCTATTAGATGAGAAAAAAATGTCTCGTCATGGTGACAAGATCTTACCTCATTTTCTAAAAATGGCTGCTATTATCACGATGACAATTATTCCTTATCACAACAATAGGCTCCTAGTAGGAATTTTGTAAAGTTATTACATCCCAGTCCTTGAACTCCTCCAATTTGCCTCCTTAGTGCACAAACATTTTTATTTATAGTTTAGTCCCTGTAAAACAAAATAGGAGCACAAAATATGAGATATAAAGTTGTAAAATCAAAATAAAACTAATTATTTACAAGAATTTACCAATGGCTTTCTAATAAAATAAGGAATTTCCATAAAATCATTTTATAAGTAAAATCTATGAATTAAAATTCTTTTAAATTTAGTCCTTTTTGGAGGCTTTTTGTACAAAACTCTAATTTATACCAAATTGAATCCAATTGCAATTTTAATGAAAAATAAGTGCAAAGTTAAAAATCAATTAAAACAAACCTTTGATGAATCTATCAATTAACTCCTAAAAAATGGTAGTTTTAGGGATTATCACACTTCCAACTTAGCTTTTTACTTGTCTTCAAGTAAAATTGAAATAAAAATCATAATTAGCCTTCATAAATTGAAATTCCTAGACATTATAGGACTTAAATCCTCAAGAATTACTTTAGATAATATGCATGAGAGGAAAGACTATAGAATATTCAAAAGTAATAATATGAAGAAAATTATTAGCAAGCTTTCGAATATTTAAGAATGTGTATGTGTGTGTACCATAATATAGTCAACACTACAAGAAAAATAAAAATTAGTGACAGAATAGAATTTTCCATTGCTAAATCTGGATAATTCCATTGCTAATAAATTAGCAATGGAAATATTCCATTGCTAATTTTATCGTCACTAATTTATTAGCGACAAAAATGGAAATTCCATCACTAATTAGCCACAAAATATTTTGTAACTAAGAAGAACTCCATTTCCAATTATGGGTATAGCATATTTTGAGTTAACAACAGATTAATGACGGAATATTCTATCACTAATTAGCGATAGAATATTTTGTTACTAATTAGCAATGGATCAGTAATAGAATATTCTGTCAATAATTAATGACAAATTGGCAACAGAATATTCTATCAATAATTAGTGACGGGATTTTCTAGGGAAAATTATGTTTAAGGACCAAGAAATGAAAAATTTTATTTTTAAAGACCTTTAACATTAGGTTCAACTGTTTGTTGCTAAACTTAGTGATAATCATTCTAAAATAAGTGGTAATAGGTTCTTAAGAATAAATTTCTTTACTTTTTGATCCTTTATTATAATTCTCCTAATTTTCTATCATTGATTAGTGACAGAATAGGACTTTGACAATAGAAATGGGAGCAAAGCACCTTGAATTGAAGCATAGGACTTTGATAATAGAATAGGAAATTTTGTATTTTGATGTCAAAGTTTGTAACCATATGATGTATATGTGATGTAGACCCTTGAACATATTTAAATGTATGTAACTATGATGTATATATCAATTTTGAAGTTAAATGAATGAGTATGTGAGAATTTGACATCATGGAGCCTTGATGCATGCATGTATAAAGTCATGTAAGAAAGTGGTTTTGAGATGTATGATGATTTGGACCATTTTGGATGCTCTTATAGGCTATGTTTATGCTTTTGGATGTGTTCAAATGGTATTGAAATGATTAGAAGACCATTTGGTGCAATTTTGACCCCTTTGTAGTTCCAAAATTGACATAATCTTAAACTGAATCAAAAACTAGCCAAATGGATTATGTTATGCATGAAATTTTGCATGATTATAGGTCTCATATAGAGCTTTTCATAGAGTTAAAGAGCACTTAATTTGGAGCTCTAGAGAATTTATTATGAATTTTTAAATTTGGCCAAATTATGTAAAATTATCTCAGTCATTATTTATATAGTTAGTTTGTATTTTTATTTCATTCGTGGGACAAATGAAATCTAATGCTTATAAAAGCTTATAAACATAAACTACACATCATAAGCTTTCCATAGCCACCAAGAAAACCTCATTTGGAGCTTTGTAGAAGGAGAAATGAATTTTTGAAATTTGAATTCAGTTGTAGGATGCATCAGTAACCTGATGTAGTCTTTCATTGAATTTCGTGGGGCAAAACTAGTTTTTTTTATCTAAACTTTTTATGGTAGTTAGAAGAAATCTGTAGCTTTCTAGAATGGTATAATTTTCATGATTTCAAATTTTTTAAAATTAATTATGATTTTTCAAAATTCATTTCAGATTATGTAAGTTAAGGAAAATTGCAAAGTGTATGTGATTTTGATATGTATGCTTTGGATCCAACCTTTGGGCCTTAAATTGAATTAGTTATGGTTAAGCAAATGTGTTAAGGATGAAAAATAAAAATATGGTAACCTCACATGGTCCATTTGGTAAATAATGAATTATTTTAGATTATAATGTCGATTATTTCTGCTACTAAAGGTGTGGAATCAATTTAAATGGATATAAATTGATACTTTTAGCTAGTGTTGGTATAGAATCGATGCTAGATAATTATGGTGTGACATTTTTGGTATTAGAGTAAAGGTTTAGACACCTTAGTGTGGGTTATGGCTTGAGAATGTGACTTACCAATTATGTATAATGCATATATGGATGAATTGAGTGCTAGTTGTGGCATGTGTTCCTAGGTTAGGCTAAACTATGTTTAATTGCTTTAAAAAAGATGGTGAACACCAAGAGAGGTAGGTTCCCTAGAGTGGTTAGAGTAGAGCCTAGAGAGGCAAAAGTAGAGCGTAGTGATCCTATGGTGGGAGCCTTACAAGCTGTTATGGCTCCCTTAGATCAGCAGCAAGTCATGATCATGCAATTACAAGAATGACTTACTCAGAGAAATAGTGAGAGGCATACTCCTACTCCACCATAGCACTTAGATCATCTTGAGAATTCAGAGGTGGTCCCTTCAGGCCAGCACCCATATACTTCACAAACTCCATTAGCTCAGATGCCTCTTACCCTGCAATAGGCTTCTACATAGCATACCATAGCTCAATTTAAAAAGTTTAAGCCTCTCACCTTCGATGATAAATTAAATACAGAAAAAGTAGAGGCCTGAATTATACATCTAAAGAAGATATTTAGGGCTATGGAATGCATGTCTGAGCAGAAAGCAGTGATGGCCATATTTCAATTGGAAAAGGAAGAAGATTACTAGTAGAGAAGCACTGAGCCATTAATCAAGTCCAAGAATCTCTCAATCAACTGTGAAACATTTTTACAAGCTTTCTATAAGCAATACTTCCCCAGTTATATTTGGAATTAGAAAGAATCAGAGTTTGTTCTGTTAAGGCAAACAAAGGGAATGTTAGTAGACTAGTACATGGCCAAGTTCCTAGAGCTCTCCAAATATTCATCCTACTTATAGAAACATGATGATGAAAGGTAGAAAGTAGATAAGCTAGAGAAAGGGTTGCTACTAAAGAGTAGAGATAGGGTAGTTCTCCAAAGAATTAGGGACTTCAATGCCTTAGTGGAGGTGTGTAGGATTATAGAGACGAGCTTGAGAATGATGCAAGTAGTCCCTGGTGAAAGACCTCTTATCCCTAATAACAAGAGGCCACATAAGGAGATACAAGCCACAAGTAGCAATAAAAGAGGCGGTAGAGGATATTGGAATAGGATAGGAAAGGGGAGAAGGAAACCAACTCATCTGCCAGAGGCATTTACACTTCAACAACCTATAATCAGTGTGGTAGAAATTATGGAGCCAGACCATTTTATGCAGGCCAGAATGTGTACTACAAGTGTGGTAGATTGGGGCATATAGCTAGAGATTGCACACAGCAGAAAGAGGTAGCTCCTACCCTAAAACCTCAGATCCAGGGTGGAGTCTTCGCCCTAACACAGTAGGAGGCTAGTAGATCTCCAAGCCTAATATAAGGTACTATTAGGATTAATGATTGTACTATAAGTGCTTTATTTGATTCATGTGCTAGTCATTCTTTTATATCCTATAATTATGTTAGGAAGTTGGGTTTGAGCATATATACTTTACCTTATGATTTACATGTATCCACTTCTATAGGAAACTGAGCCATTACCTCCCATGCACGCCTAAATTGTGTAGTCTAGTTTAATCATTGTTTCACCACACTTGACTTGATTTGTATGCCTCTAATTGGTATTGACTAAATCATTAGAATGTACTGGATGTCTGCAAACAATGCCATATTTGATTGCCATAACAGATGTATCACTTTATCTAAATAGAGAATTGTACCTAGTATTAGGATTGAGCTAGCTTTCATGATCATCTTTTAGGCTGAGAGATCACTAGAGTATGGTTGTCAGGGACTCTTAGTCTTCTTTTCAGTACAGGCTAAGATAGAAGATGGTATAGATAAGATCCCTATAATGAGAGAGTTCCTAGAGGCGTTTCTTAAGAAAATTAGTAGACTACCCCCTAATAGAGAAGTAGAGTTTGCTATAGACCTTGTACTTAGAGCAGGTCCAGTGTCTAAGGCCCCATATAGGATAGCTCCCACTGAGCTAGCAGAGTTAAAGAAACATATAAAAGAGTTTTTAGAGAAAGGTTTCATCAGACCCAGTGTTTCACCATGGGGAGCCCCAATCCTATTTGTAAAAAAAGAAGGACAAGAGCCTTAGGTTGTATATAGATTACAGAGAGCTTAATAAGATTACAATTAAGAATAAATACCCTCTTTCTAGGATAGATGACCTCCTAAATCAGTTGGTAGGAGCATTAGTATCCTTTAAGATTAATCTCAGGTAAGGATATCATCAGCTGAGGATTAAGGCTAAGGGTATTCCTAAGATAGCCTCTAGGACAAGGTAAGGGCACTATGAGTTTTTAGTCATGCCTTTCAGGTTAACGAATGCACCTGCAGTATTTATGAATTATTGAGCAGAGTGTTTAAGCCATACTTAGACAAGTTTGTAGTTATCTTCATAGATGATATTCTTATATATTTTTAGAGCAGAGAAGAGCATGAATGACATTTGAGATTAGCCTTAGAAACTTTGAAAGAAAAGTAATTATATGCTAAACTTAGTAAATGTGAGTTTTGACTCATTAAGGTGAGATTCCTAGGCCATGTGATCTCCCATGCAAGGGTCGCAGTAGATCCCCATAAGGTAGAGGTAGTACTTCAGTGGGAAAGACCTAAAATAGTGATAGAGATCAGGAGTTTTCTAGGTTTAATAGGTTATTATAAGAGGTTTATTCGGGGCTTTTCTCAAATAGCTATGCCACTGACTAGGTTCACTTGAAAGAATGTATCATTAGTGTGGGATGAGAAATGTGAGTAGAGTTTCCAAGAATTAAAGTGTAGGTTGACCATAGCCCCAGTTCTAGTGATCCCTAACCTTATAGAGATTTTTATAGTCTACAACAATGCTTCTAAGAAAGGGTTAAGATGAGTGCTTATGTAGAGAGGCAAGTGATAGCTTATGCTTATAGACAATTGAAACCACATGAGGAGAACTATTCCATTCATAATTTAGAGCTAGCAATAGTGGTGTTTGCTTTAAAAATATAGAGATACTACCTATATAGTGCATCTATAGAGATATACAATGATTATAAAAGCCTTAAGTATCTGTTTGAACAGAAAGAGTTGAATATGAGATAGAGAAGATGGTTACAATTCTAAAAGGACTATGATTTCACCTTAAAAAACTATTCAGGTAAGGCTAATGTGGTTGTAGATGCACTGAGTAAGAAATCTATATACATGGCCTACATGATGTTGAGAGAAGAGGAACTTATTGAGAGATTCAAGGATATAAATCTGTCATGTCAGGTGTATTCTAGAAAGTTGTTAATAAGCAAAACCTGAACAAAGAGTGACTTGAGAGATCAAATAAGAGAAGCCTAGCAAATAGATGAGCATGAGAGAAAAATTAAAGCCTATCCCAGGTTAGCTTTTTAGACTTCAATCTATTTGAGGATGGAGTAATAAGGTACAAAAATAGGTTGTATGAGCCTAGGATCTTAGAACTAAAAGAAAAGAATACTAAAAGAGACACACAAAAGCAAATACACCATTCATTTAGGTAGTAATAAGATGTATTAGGATTTAAAGAGAATGTTTTGGTGGCTTGGAATGAAAACTAACATAGCTGAGTATGTCTCTTGGTGTTTAGTATGTCAGAAAGTTAAGATAGAACACCAAAAGTCGACTAGGTTACTTCAGTACCTAGATATCCTAGAGTAGAAATGAGATAGTATAGCTATAGATTTTGTTATAGGATTACCCAAGACATCATCGGGGCATGATGCTATCTGGGTAATAGTGGATAGATTAACCAAGTCAGCTCATTTCTTAGCAATGAAAGCCACTTATACCCGAGATAAGTTAGCCTAGTTATACATAAAGGAGATAGTGAGACTACACAGGGTACCTAAGAGTATAGTATCAGACAGAGATCCCAAATTCACTTCAAATTTCTACAGATCATTACAGGATGCCCTAGGAACCAGATTAAGATTCAGCATAGCTTATCACCCTTAGATAGATGGTTAAATAGAAAGAACTATTAAAACCCTAAAAGATATGTTGAAGGCTTATGTTTTAAAGATGAAGGGTAGTTGGGATACCTATTTGCCTTTAGTGGAGTTTGCCTATAATAAAAGTTATTAGTTTAGTATTTAGATGGCATTGTATAGGCATTATATGGGAGGAAGTGTAGGTCCCCAGTATGTTGAGTTAAGCTTGGAGAGAGAAGCCTTATAGGCCTAGAACTAGTGGACCAAACCTCAAGACAAATAAAAACCATTAGAAAGAAACTTATAATAGCACAGAGTAGACAAAAGAGTTATGCAAATAAAAGGAGAGGGTTGTTAGAGTTTGAGGTTGGAGACTATGTATTTATTAGAGTGTTTCCACTCACAGGGATAGATAGATCCATCAAGAGTAGAAAGCTCAGTTCAAAGTACATAGATCCATTCTAAATTCTGGATAAAGTTAGACCTGTGGCCTATAAACTTGCCCTTATCCCAAATTTGAGCTAGATACACAATGTCTTCCACATATCCTAACTCATAAAGTACTAGCCTGACCCCTCACATGTCATAGAATATGAAAATGTGCATTTATAGGATAATATATTTTATATACTATCACCAGATTAGATTGTGAATGATAAGCTAAAGCAGTTAAAGAACAAGACAATACCACTGGTGAAAGTGGTTTGGAGGGGGCTATCTCCTAAGGAAGCAACCTGGGAGCTGGAAGAAGAAATGAGAAAGAAGCACCCATAGCTATTTCCATAAGGTACATATTTAAATTTTGAGGACGAAATTTTATTTAAAGGGAGGAGAAATGAAATACTCGTTTATTCCAAAATGCCATAAACTAAGGGAATTACTAAAGGAGGTCCCTAAAATAGAAATATTTAAGGCCAAATAAAATTAAGACAATAATCTAAAAAATTAAAAATGAAGATACAAGGCCTAAGATCCCTAAAAACTAGAGCCAAAGTAGCTAAATAAAATTAGATGAAAATTAGTAGTATTTTCATAATTTTAGGTACCTTTTAGAAAAATTAAAAGAGAAATCTTTAAATGGAAAAAATAAGTCTTCTGGGGTTCTCAGAAGCCCTAAAGACCATAGGAAACCCTAAAATAGTTAAAACTCCTTAAGTGAGTGATTTTAGTCATCGGTTGATTAAAACTTTGATCGAATGGTTTGGAATGGTTTCAAATCCAATTTGGGTGAAACCAAAGGCATTTTATAAGTTAGAGAACCTAAATTTTATGATGGAAAAGATGCTTCTTGAAAAGGAGTTGCAATGAGGCCAAATAGAGAAACTATGGTTCATAGACTAAAATAAAAAATGGAAAAGTGTCTTAACTTTACCTTTTTACTTCTTAAAAATGTCCATCCTTTAGCCTCCACTCTCTAAACTGATGCTTGCTGATTTGAGACAAAACCAAGCCAGCTGAGAGACACACACAAGAGGGACCAAGAAGAAGGAGAGAAATTAAGCAAAAAGTGTAAGGATTTGTCACTTTTTTCTACTCTTTCCTTCATTAAAATTTTTCTCCTCCTTCTCTTCTCTTTTGCTATGGTTTTGGTGATTAACTTAGACATGTTTGGTGGCTAGTTCCATAGGGGGATGAGAGAAATTGGAAGAGCTCTTAGAAGCATAGAAAAGCACCTTTGAAAAGCTAGCAAACAAGGTAAGAGATTATGGTTATGTTGCTTCCTCTTGGCTTTTCTTCTTCATCCTATTTTCAACTAGAATTGAGACCATATGTTAGGAGTCTATTTCTAATTTATACTTGATAGTAAGTGAGGCTTTAAGGCATGGAAAACCAAATGGAATAATTAGAATTCAAAGGAAACCAATAGATAACAAAGTATGGCCATTAGGGTTTTGAATGCTTCTAGGAATTTATGAAGTTTTCTATTGGTAATTTAGGTTGTCTAAGAGTGTGTTTGAATTTTCAAGACATCTAGGAAGTTTCATGGATGGAAAATTCCCTAGGAAAACTAAGAAAATCCCATAGGCTTCCATTAAGTGTGAGCATCTCAGCCTAGAGGGGAAGTGATACCTAGGGAGATTTTTCTTTAATTCCAAGGTTATAAATGGTCTAGATATGATTAATAAATATCAAGAAAACTATTGGTTTGAATTTAGAAGCCATGGTTTATAAGATGGAAGTTTAGGCTCTATTTTAAAGCATAAAGAAGCAACTTGAGTTTAAGCTCCTTGAATTGATTTGGAAATAAGTTTAATGAGTTTAATTGGAGTCATATAACCTAGAATGAATGAGGAATTGGAGCCAAGATCATGAATTCTAGAGGTTGCTTCATTATACTTTTATATGGAACCATATTGATATTATAAGATAAAGTAGACTTTGTATAGAATTTATGTGAAGTTAAGATTAGTTCCAATGATTAAATTGTGTCTTATTTGATGTTCCTAGGCCAATTAAATCAAGATCCCTCTAGTTATGTGTGTGTGGCCAAGAAGAAGAAGGAGAAATTCAAGGGAAAAAGTGTACTTCTTAATTTGAGGTAGCTTTCTAACCTTTCTTGCATGCATTCCTTAGATGCTTAAGTGTCATTTGATGTTTGTATATATGTTTGAACCATGAGATATGGTCATAGCCATTGATTATGTGTTATGGTACCATTATGCTTCTTGAAATGTATTTTTGAATGCAAAGTGGCTTGAATGAATATGGTTGTTTCAAAAGTTCCTTAGAATGGGTGAAAAGAAGTCAAAAGTCCTTATAAATGGGTGAGACAAAGCCAAAAGCCTTAAGAAAGAGTGAGAGTAAGTCAAAAGTCCTTAAAAGTGGGTGAGGTAAATCCAAAAGTCCTAAAAAAATTAGATAAGGCTAGACCAATATCTTTTAAAACTTATGTTTGGTATGTATAAATGTAATATAGAAATATGCTTAGGTATACTTATTAGAAGTTTTTATGACATGCTTGCATTCTTTGACATGTAAATGCATCATATATGTATTTTTGAAAGGGTAAAAAGCTATTGGAATATTTTAAATCTCAGTCTTCTTCACATATGTCTAACCATGTCTAGGAGAAGCTCAAGAAATAAGAAATGGGAGCTAAGCACCTTGAAGTATAGGATTTTGACAATAGAATAGGAAATTTTGTATTTTGATGTCAAAGTTTGTAACCATATGATGTATATGTGATGTAGACCCTTGAGCATATTTAAATATATGTAACTATGATGTATATATCAATTTTGAAGTCAAATGAATGAGTGTGAGAATTTGACATCATGGGGCCTTGATGCATGTATGCATAAAGTCATGTAGGAAAGTGGTTTTAAGATCTATGATGATTTGGACCATTTAGGATGCTCTCATAGGCTATGTTTATACTTTTGGATGTGCTCAAATGGTTGTGAAATGATTAGAAGACCATTTGGGGCAATTTTAACCCCTTTGTAGTTCCAAAATTGACATAAAGATGAACTACAAACTGGCCAAATAAATGATTTTGTGCATAAAATTAGCATGATTATAGGTCACATCTAGAGCTTTTCATAGAACTAAAGAGAACCTAATTTGGGTCTCTATAGAATTTATTAGGAATTTTCAAAGTTGGCCAAATTATGCAAAATTGTCTTAGTCACTGTTTATATAGTCAGTTTGCATTTCTATGTCATTCATAGGCCACATGGAATCCAATGCCCATGAAACTTCAGAAACATAAACTAGATATCATAAGCTTTTCATAGTCACTAAGATCACCTCATTTGGACCTCTATAGAAGGAGAAATAAATTTTTGAAATTTGAGTTCAGTTGTAGGACACATCAGTAACCGGATGTACTGTTTCATTGAATTTCATATGACAAACCTAGTTGTTTTGATTTGAAATTTTTATGATAGTTAGAGAACATTTGTAGCTTTCAAAAATGGTATAATTTACATTATTTCAATTTTTCTAAAATTAATTATGATTTTTAAAATTTTATATTAGATTATGGAAGTTAAGGAAAATTGCAAAGTGTAGGTGATTTTGATATGTATGCTTTGGATCCGTCCTCTAGGCCTTAAATTGAGTTAGTTCTGGTTGAGAACATGTGTTAAGGATGAAAAATAAATATGGTAAGCTCACATGGTCCATTTGGCAAATAATAAATTATTTTAGCTTATAATGTCAGTTATTTCCGCTGCTAAAGGTGTGAATTCAATTTAAATGGATATAAATTGATACTTTTAGCTAGTGTTGGCATAGAATTAATGTTAGATAATTATGGTGTGACATACTACAAATATATTCATTCATCATAATCAAAGTTATGAAATATTGAAATTACACGATTAGGTACATGAAAAGAATATGCAATGATGTTGATAGCCACTGAGCAATTAAACAAGTAAAAGACATTAAATAAAAAATCAAACAATTCTAGTGACAAAAAAAAAATGAAGACTCATATTACAACTAGTTAGGCTTTCAGCCGTTAGCACAAGTCTAGTGACAATCAAAACAAAAAATTAAGACTCACATTATAGCTGGTCAGGCTTCTAATCGTCACTACAAATCCAATGACAATCAAAATAATGACTCACACTACAACTTGTCAGGCCTCCTACCATCAACACAAGTTTAGTAACAATTAAAATAAAAAATAAAGACCCACACTATAATTAGTCAGGTCTCTAGTCATCAGCACAAGTCTAGTTACAATCAAAACAAAAAATAAAGACTCACACTACATTTAGTCAGACCCTTGGCCATTAGCCTAAGTCTAGTCATAATCAAAACAAAAAATAAAGACTCACACTAGAGTTAGTCAGGCCTCTGGCCATTAACCTAAGTCTAGTTACAATAAAAAAAAAATAAAGACTCACACTACAGCTAGTCACTGATCCGTCCATCAGCACAAGTCCAGTTACAATTAAAATAAAAAATTAAAACTTACAATACAACTAGTTAGGTCTTCTATTGTCAGCATAAGTCTAGTTACAATCAAAACCAAAAATAAAGACTCACACTATTGTTGGTCAGGCCTTTGGTTGTCAACATAACTGTAATTACAATCAAAACAAAAAATAAAGACTCACATTATAACTAGTCAGGCCTCCAACCATTAGCATAAGTCCAATTACAATCAAAATAAAAGATCAAGACTTACATTATAGTTAGTCTGGACTCCAGCTATTAGCATAAGTCTAGTTACAATTAAAACAAAAAATAAAGACTTACACTACAGTTAGTTAGACCTCCGGCTATCAGCATAAGTTCAGTTACAATCAAAACAAAAAATAAAGACTCACATTACAACTAGTCGGGCCTCTGGCCTTCAGCACAAGTTCAATTACAATCAAAATAAAAAATTAAAACTCACACTAAAGCTAGTTAGGCCTTTGGCCATTACCACAATCTTAGTAAGAAAGGAAAAGATAAACATATACATACATAGATTTCAGCTGTCCTATGGTCTACAAATTAATTAATTGCCTTGTCCTAGTACGTGTGCTTGAACAATTCAAACATTGTAGGTGGCCTTCCAAGTGCTGAAGTCTGTAGTTATTTATTAATATTAGTTATCTCATGCATTAAATAAATGATGATTACATTGGAATTTAAATGCTTACCAGCCTCCTCTTATACTTAGTTGAAGGAATGCTGCCCCCTTTATGTTGCATGCCTCCTATGGTAGATACCTAGTTATTTTCAGCTATCTAGCACACGGCCTTGTATTCGTCTGATTCCCAATAGCACTTTAACTGGACCATTACATTGTCTGGGATCTAATTAGGTGTAATCCCCTTTTTGAAGTCTAGCCAAACTCTGTGCATTGCATTTCACATCACGTCTCCATACTTTTTGTTCCAATTACGTCTAACAACTTGGTTATATTATGGCTGCCATTTATACTTTTTCTACATAAGCACTAGAAAAATCAAAACTAAGATAATTTGAGGAAAAAAAATCAACACATGATACATATATAATGATGGGATAAGATATATACCGCCTATTCATCAAACCATAATTGCCTGACCTTAAGAGGTGTTACTTTCCAACTGTAACATGGATGTTCAAAATTTTTTTTGGATTACGAGCAGAATATTGCGAACAACAGTGACAACAAGATTAAATCTAATCATTTAACATCAATGATTAAAAATGCTATAATGACACTAAGTTGTTAAATGAATAACAAATAAAATAATATAAACGATGACTTACATATGCTTGTCAGGATACAACCATGTTCAACCATTTGTGGGGTCATAGCCAAGAGGTTGGATAGGTGACATTAGTGTAGAACTAGTGGAAAGACCCTAAGGAGTGGGATGTGAATACTGGGAGCCAGGGGATGGTACAGAAGGAGATAATACAAGTGATATAGAGGGTCTCTTAGATGATTCAGGCATGATTAGAGTTGATGCAGAAGCAGTGGATGTGTTTGGTGTTATAGGAGCTAAGGGAAGTGCTAAAGTTAGAGGATGAAGAGATGATTAAGGGTGCAGAGGTGGCAATGTAGAGGTACGCCATTGAGCACAACCTCGCCTAGAGCTACAACTTGACATCTACATATGCAATAGCACATTTAAGTTAGTATAAGTTGACAAAAAATTAAATAGAATGTAAACAAAATAAATTCACGCTAAAAATAGGAAAATATATTATAAAAAAATCAAACTCAAAATTAAATAAAACCCAACCCTAATCTATGCATCATCATCTTCATCATATTCAGAATCATCATCTTTATTCTCATCATCATCATTATCATCATCATCATCTTCTTCTTCTTCTTTACAAACTATATTACTGGTTGACATATCTATTTCTCCATAGGAACCTTCAGTGCCTCTTAGGTTATAGAATTCATCGTTTGGGATGATTACAGGTAGTATGACTTCCAATCTATCCACTTGAAATGGCCCTATGTTTGTTTTAGATGAAGGAGCATCAATTATGCTATGAGCCTTAACCTTGATTATGGCTAACCAATTAGCCTTTTGATGGCAACTAAGATAATACACATAGCACACTTTTGTTGCTTGTTATGCAAATATAAATGGATCAAACTTGTTATACCTCTCTAATTCGTGAACTTCAATGATCCCATATTATCTGTAAACCCTCATACCATGATTAGGTGAAGGATCATACCATTGAAAATTAAACAACACTGATCGCTTTGTAGGAACCCTTCTATTCTATTCAAAAATTTTCTCACAAAACCATAATATCTAGTTTCATAGATGTCACAGCCTTAGCCACCATATTATCTCCTCCAATTCTCACTTTTCAAACTATAAATGCTTCTTTTTTTTTGGCTTTTCATTTCTAAACTTCTCTATAATCATCTCTGACCATTTTCATGAGTCCCTCCACCATAATTAACACTTAATTTTCTGACAAAACTTTGTGGCTTTTGACGTGATAAACAAATTACATGTCTACATCTATTTTTTTTCATATTTAAAATCATAGCCACAAGTTTTATTGTTGTCTCTTTTTTTGCATTTAGTGTCACTAGACATACACTGCATATGGGTCTATTACTCACTTATGACATAGTTAGTCATTACTATCATCTCTAAATCCCTAAAACTTTCTTATTTGTTTCAAAATTCAATCGATATACTAGTCCTCCATACCTAAGTGACTAGAACCAAATCACGCCTGGCATTCTCTTAAGCAAGCTAAGGATTCAAATGCAAATTATAGTGGAAAAGTAGAGCTGGTGGAGAAAGGGAAAAAGAGAGAACCTTAGCTGCTGCGCATGTGGTTAGGAGATGGGTCTGAAAGCTCCAGAGACGACCTTTGACAAAGCTTTAAATAGTGAGCTTTGAACGACAATGGTGAGATCAGCTTCAAACAAAAAGAGGAAAGTGGATAAACTTGGATGGTTAGGGTTTTCGGCTAAAGGGATGAAAGACATCCTAGGGGCTAAAACTTGGTACTGGTACGTTGATCTGTAGTACTACATTAACTTAACACATAGGGCCTAAATAATGTTTGTCTAATTGAGGCCCAAACTAAATTTGGGCATGTGGAGCCCCAGTATGAATTCACTAAGAGTCCTTAACTGTTTAAATACTATATGACACTTAAAAATTTTTCATGATTATTATATTAAAAAAATTTCTTTCGACATTATAATTTTTATGAAAGAAAATAAAAATATATACAAGCTTAATTAATAGACACAATAATATCTATAGAAAGATGAGTAGGATATCTAAACATTTTTAGTTTAATACACTATTTATAGAAGCATATAACTTTATCCTGTTCATATTAGTGTGTTGCTTTCTACTCTTGCATAGGGTAAGTATTAACATA
This sequence comes from Erythrophleum fordii, assembly GCA_032878935.1. Lineage (NCBI taxonomy): Eukaryota > Viridiplantae > Streptophyta > Magnoliopsida > Fabales > Fabaceae > Erythrophleum > Erythrophleum fordii. The sequence goes on from JAVQMF010000029.1 coordinate 322,929, forward strand.
ATTGTATGCTAAAATCAAATATTTACCATGATTATATTTTGGTAATTGTGATTTCTTTCTTAGTATGAATGCATTACTTAGTATTTTTAAAATTTTAACTTTTATTTTTTTAAGAAGTAAGAATTGAAATTGATCCCTTGACATGAAAGTACTTCAATTTATGGATAATATTATTTATCAATTTTATGTGAATGTATGACGTAAATATTATACGTATATAATTGTACACTACCATAAACATATCCTAAGTTTCAAGAAACTAGATTGGTTCTTGCATTTGCATGAAATTCAACAAAAAGGGAGAAAAGAATAAAAACAAAATTTTCCAATATATATATATATATATGGGGGTTTGTTTTTCACAAAATCAAAGAGTGGTCGTATACTGAAATTGTTTAAATTGACTCAAAAAATTTGTACAAGAGTTAAGTTTGAACTTTTAATCTATTGTAAACTTAAGATCATTTAATTAGTATAATTAATCAACATTATGAGTTGATTAAAATTTAGAAGTGAGATCTGAGATAGATAAAGGTTTAAATAGTTACTTTATTGAAGTAATGATTATGATCCTTTGTGGTTTGGTGAAAAAAGTTTTACTATTTATTGATTACATACTGTAACTAATATGCTTATCATAAATTTTACTATTTTAGGATCCTTTGTGGTTTGGTAAAAAAGTTTTTTTAAAAAACTTTATCATTATTTTGCTGATATAATGTAATATTTGGCCTCTCTAGAACTGGACTGAAATCGATGAGGTTACAAAAGAGTTAGAATGAAATGATTAGAGGCTAAACAAGATTAGAATAATAATTTAGACATTTAGAAATAAGAATACAAAGCTAATGATAGCCCAAAATTGGAGCGAAAACGACCAAACAGAAAGCTACAGTGGCCAATGGCATTTTTGTAATTTTGGATAACTTTTAAAAAACTTAAAGAAGGGACTTTTAAATGAAAAGTTGAGTTTTTTAGGGTTCTCAAAGGCTCTAAAGACCATAAGAACCTCTAGAATGGTTAAAATCCCTCTAATTTATATTTTAAAGCGTCGATTGACTAAACTTTGACCAGATCATTTAGTAAGGTTTTAAATCCAATTTGGGTGAAACCAAATGCATTTTATGAATTAGAGGACTTAAATTTTATGATGAAAAGGACAATTCTAAAAAAGGAGTTGAAATGAGCCCAAATGAAAAGAACCAAGTTTAGGGACTAAATTGAAATTTTGAAAAAGTGTTAAATCAGCCCCCTGAACTTGTTAAATCACGTTCCACTTTTGCCCAGCCCTCATAATTGACTTTCCTTTGGTCCAACATAGATTCAAGGTGTAATATCCGATCCCTTGAAAATGCAAGAAAAAGTAAGAAAATGCGAGAAATGTAACATACGTTTTTTCCGTCAATGTACGAAATTCACTGGATACAAAAGGGAGTCCCCCAAATAGAGTAAATTAAGGTCCAATAAAATTAGAATAATATTATAAACTACAAATAATGATGAGTCAAGGCCAGAAGTGCCCTAAAATTGAGGCCAAAATAGATTAAAAAAAAATCAGAAAAAGGTCCTGAAGAGTCTCCAAGGTTAAGTATGAAGGAGCTAGGGACTAAAATGCAAATAAAAGTTATGCCGGGCAAAATGTATAGATTGCATGAAAGTTTAGAGAATTCTAGTTTCACCTTCTATTCATGGCTTTAGACACGAATATAAAAAAATTGAGTAGAAATTTTAGAAATCTATGTTAAACTCCGTTTGATGAGACAGGTCCGATGACGCCACGTTGTCCGAATGGCTGGAGGGATCCGATTAGCCCGATTAGTAGCCATGAGCAAAATAGAAAGAGGAAGTTGTAACAACCATGGAAATAGAAATAGCTAAAGGGATAAGAAACCCTGAAGGAGTTTTAGGGACTAAATTATAATAAATGAAAATTTTAGAGCACAATCATAATACAAAATGGTGAAAATTACACCTAAAGACTTGAATGTTCGATTAACACCGAAATTTGTGAGGATCAAGGTTGAGGGCCCCTGATCCATGTTTGAGGCTTAATATGGCCAAAAAGTAAAAGAAATAATATTTATAAATCTTAAAAAGTCTAAAAGTATGTATTGTACAGTAAAACCTTAATCGAGTCTAGACACCGATTTTTAGACTACTGTAAGGCCTAATAGCCGATTCTAAAGGCCCAATAAGAGGAAAGAAAATATAATTAGGGCTTTACAGAAGATGAAACCCAAATATAAAATATAAAATAAAAAGGAAAGAAAGAAAGGATTTTAGTTAGTTTAAAGAATTGACCATGGTTGAGTTAAAAAAAATTAACCATGGTTACTAACCATCAAATCACCATAACTTAAAGGCTAAGAATAAGCATCCAAGTGTGTGGCTAAGGAATTTTGAGAAGAGGATATTTAGTCATAAAATTAGAAAATCAAAAGAAAAAAAAGGAATGGAAGGCTAAGATTTGATATTGAAAAGGTTGATCCAAGGGTCCACATTTGGTATGACCATTTAACTTCATTTAAGTTCATCTTCTTCACATCCATTCCACCATTTTTATGCCACACACAAGGAAAAAAGAGAGAGATAATCGTGAAGAAGAAGAGCAAGGGAGAAAAGGTGGGAGAGGAAGTAAAATCAAGTGAAACTACCACTACTCTTCTCCAAATTTCTTTATCTTCTTTATCCTCCAATCATTTTCTCCAAAGGGCAATTGCATCTTCATCCTTTCTTCAAGGTGGAATGTTTCTCTAAGTGGGAAAAGAAGGGATTTTAATGTGAGAAAGCAAAGGAAGCAAGGATTAAGCTTATAGAGTAAGTTTTCTCCACCTCGCACTTAAAAATCACATGGTTTAAGTTAGTTTTGTTAAACCTTAGCTATGGGCCACTTTTGGATAGCATATGGATGATTAAAAATGGATTTTATATGTTGAATATGAAGGCCTAGTAATGAAGTTTATATGTTGAATGTGAAGGCCATATGAGCTTAGTCATTGTTGTTATGTGTTGGGGCTTCGAAAAACACAAAGATTGTAATTTTTGGGAAAATAGAAATTATGAAGAGATGCTGTCCGAATTTCCTCAAAATTTTTATGGTGTTTTATTAATGTCCTAAAGTCATGTATACCAAATTTCAAGTCCTAAAACGTAAAGAAAGAGGCTATGGAATTTTTAGAACTAAAGAAACTCACTTTTAGGGCTAAAATAGAGCTAGGTTACGTTATGACCAAAATTTGTTGTTAGGGCTGGAATTTGATAATTTTATCCATTCCAATGGATTCAAAAGGGTGTTTTTAGCTAGGAATACCTATGGCAAAGCCCCCAAAATTCATGGAATAAAATTTCTAAATTTTGGCCAAGATATGCACACTATTCGGCCATAATGAATTGGAAGGGAAGGAGTTGGATTTTTCCAATTCCAATGGTTCCAATGAGTTTAAAAGGGTCATACTACTTTAGAAGTTAAGGTTTATGTGTTTATTGTCATGAATTATCATTATGATTATAGGGTTCGATATTTGTTTTAGGAACTCCAAAAGTAAGTAAACCGAGTTCCAAGGCTTAAGGAGCAAAGTTTGCTAAAGTAGTAGTTTTTCTTTCTTTTTCTTTAAGCTTGTATGTTTGTATAATGATGAGTGTTTTATGCTATATCAAGTTGTCATTTATGCTATAAGATGAGACATGTATGCTTAGATTGTGTTTGGCCTTGTATGAAATTCTTTGTATTCCTATGTGGTATGTGGCATCTTGATTGGCATTATGTTATATACTTACATGCTTGCTTGTGAATGAGATTGGTTTACTACTACTAAGATTTCATAATCTTACCCTAAATATAACCCGTGCTAGGTTCGAGTTTAAGCAAAGAAAGGGCAAATGGTATGGAGGTATAAATTGAGGACCTTACTTTTATGCATCACATTTTGTCATGTAATTAAATATCTTTGGATTATAGTATGTATAAGTTATGTTATAATGCTGTATGATAATAGGGCATGTAACACAAAACCATGTATATACCCAACCCTGAAGTAAAAAAAAAATTTTAATCAGTTTAGGTTTCCATTGACTCCTCTAAGTTCTATTTGAGGTATTTGTAGTAGGAAATGTGTTATATACTAAGGTATGACATAAGGGCTGCTCAAAGTGGTGCACAAGTGGGAGAGCAAAGGAAAGAGAAAGAAGCTTTGAAAGGGTAAGAAATTCAAGCTTTTTAATGCCTCATTCTTCGCTAAACCTCTTTTCTTCTTTTCCTCTCTTCTTTCATGGTTTTGATGATTAATTTAGGGTTGTTCTATGGCTGGTTTAGTAAGAGGAAGAAAGAATTTGAAGAAGAGCTTAGAAGCTTTAGAAAGCTCATTTGAAAAGCTTGGAAATAAGGTAAGATATTATGGTTGTTCTTGCTTTATCTTGTCTCCTTTTTCCATGCTTGTTTCACCCAGACCTAAGCCCATGAAGGAGAGAGTGAATTTTGATCATACCAAGGTAGGAACAAGGGTTTTAGAGCATGAGGATTAAGAATATGTAATTGGAAGTAAAAGAGAAGCTTTCAAATTCAAGTTATGTTACCTAAGGTTCTTGTAGCACCTAGTAATTTTTGAACCTTTCTAATGATAATCTATCTTATGTAAGAGTATGTATGAGTTTATAAGAGGTCTAAGAAGCTTCACAAGTGGCAAATTCCCTAAAGAAAACAACAAAACTCTATAGGCTCCCACACCATGCAATGTCTAGGCCAAGAGAGGGAATGAATATCTAGGGAAAGTTTTCTTTGATTCCAAGGATAGAAATAGTCTAGATATAAATAATAAATACCAAAGAAATCATTAGTTTGAATTTATAAACAATGGTTTGAAAGATGGAAGTTTAAGTTAGGTATAAAGAAGCAACTTGATGTTTGGCTCCTTGGATTGAATTTGTGATGACTTTAATGAGTTTAAATGGAGTCATAGGACTTAGATTGAGTAAAAAATGGGAGCTAAGACCATGAATTACATAGGTTACATTATTGTGCCTTTGTATGGAACTATAAGTATGTCATAAGTTAGAGTATGATTATGTAGGGCTTATGTAAGACTAGAATTAGTTCCAATGATGTAATGTTGTCTTATTTGATGTGTCTAGGCCAAGCAAATCAAGCTCCTCTTAAGTGTGCATGTGAGGTTGAGAAGGGGAAGGAAAAGTTCAAGAAGAAAGCTTGTAATTCTTGACTCAAGATAGCTCTTTATCTTTTTTTGTATGTATTTTTTGGTTTTTTGATTGTCTTGGAATGCTTTTATGTATGTTTAAACTATGAAATATATTTATAGCTACTGGTTTGATGCCATGGTACCATTATGAATGATGACTTGAATGTATATGGCTCTTAATGGGTGAGTTTGTGCTAAAAGCCCTTAATAATGGGTGAGATATAGCCAAAAGTCCCAAGAATGAGTGAAGCTAAGTCAAAAGTCTATAAAAGTAGGTGATGCAATTCTAAAAGTCCTAAAGAAATAGGTGAGGCTAGACCAAAAGCCCTTAGAGCCTATGCTTAACTTGAATGAGTTTATATGACATGAAAATATACTTATGTATATTTATTAGAAGTTTTTATGGCATACTTGCATTCTTTCACATAAAAATGTACCATATATGTATGCTTAAAAAGATAAAAGAGCTATTGGGATTCTTTGAATCTCATTCTTCCAAACATCATGTCTAGGTGAGCCTCATGGAGCAAGAAATGGAAGTTAAGGAGCTTGGAGAATGAGACTTTGATAATAGAATAGAAATTTATGTAACTTGATTTCAAAGTTTGCATGTATAAGTAAATTATGAGTTGTGAACTTTTAAGCATGTGTAAAAGTATGTAAGTATGATGTATGAACCAAGTTTGCATCTAAATGCATGAGTATGTAAATTTTTGACATCCTTAAGCCATAGTATGCATGTATGTAAGATCAAGTGGAGAGTTGATTTTGAGTCCTAGGTAGTTTGGACCTATTTTGATGTTTTTATATGCTGAAAATAAGGTGTTGGACATGCTCAAATGGTCATCGTTCAAGATGAAGGCCATTTGGAACCATTATGGAGCCATTTTGAGCCACTTTCTTACCTTAAACCAAAATTTGACCAATTGGATGAGTTTCTACATGAAATTTGGCAAGCAAATAGCTTTTATCTAGAGCTTTTACAAAGCTAAAGAGAACTAATTTTGGAGCTCTAGAAAATTTATTATGAATTTTTAAAATTGGCCACATTATGTAGAAACTATAATGATTACTATTCATATAGTTAGTTTGGTTTTTAGTGTCATTTAGGGGCTAAATAAAACCAATACTTGTGAAATTTTACAAGCATATAGTAGATATCATAAGCTTTCTAAAACCACTGAGAACACCCAATTTGGGCTCTGTAGAGGGAGAAATGAATTTTTGAAGTTCCAGATTTGCTGCAAAGCCCCCACTAGACCCAAAGTATTTTCCATTTGATATCCTGAGATTTTTCAAAAGTTATAGTATGCATGATTTGGATTTTTATAAATTAGTTATAATTTTCCAAAATTTGTATTAGAATATGAAATTCATGAATAAATGCAATAAAGATGCAATTTCATGTTCTATGCCTTAGACCTAAGTTTTGAGCTTCAAATTGTAATATTCTGATTGAACAAATGTGTTAAGGATGGAAAATAAGTTTGGTAAGCTCACATAGTCCATTAAGCCAAGAAAGAATTAATTTAGCTTTTAATGACGGTAAATTCTGCTGCTAAAAGTAATTCTTGAGTATAATTTGATACTTTTAGCTATCCATAATGCAAAATCAATGCTAATTGTAATACCTTAGTCTCTTAGCTCGTACACAATGGTCCCATTGTCTATCTTAATACATTTCATACATATTGGAGCATAAGCGTGATGGATCATACACTTGACATGAAAATAATGCATAAATAATGGTATTCAATTCTGTTATGTAAGACCTCATTGCTTCATTTAATGCTGAATGGACCATGTGGACTTACCAACATCATTTTCCATCCATAACATATCCACACAAATCATAAAACACATTAAACATCTTAAGAACCTTGGGTTTTAAGCCACATCCCATAAAATCAATGAATAGAGTAAGGCCTTGTCCGTTTTATTATGTTACATATGGTTTTAAAAATTCATCTTAATCTCCATAGACCCCTTGAACTCCTTATATCATCCTTTACTCATAATCCATCTATACAAGTCATAAACATTATAAAACATTACATACAATTCGGATTGGAAGCCTCACATTAGAAAAATTAAAAGTTACTCTCGGGTCCAACTTCCAAGTTTTTGACATCAAGTTTGGAAAATCATAATTAATTCTAAAACAATCGAAATCAAACAAATGATAGTTTTTTGGAAATCCTGAATGTCTACCATAGGTTAAAAATCATTCTAGATGATAAAAACATCAACAAAACCACGAATGACAATAGAATAACACCAAAATTCTAACTGCCTAGGTTTGCTATTACAAGTTTCTGATATAAATTTTAAAAATACATAACTAATTCTAAAAAAATCAAAATATAGCAAACCATACCATTATGGAAATCTGTGGATGTCTACATTGGACTAAAAATAGTTTTAGATTAATAAAATGGCATCTAGCTCATGAAAATTGATGGAATAGTACTAGATATTTGTCTACATGACTAGTACTGACCACCAATTTCAAAAACTCATATCTCCCTCAATATAAATCCAAATGAGGTGTTCTTAAGCGCTATAGAAAGCTTATCATTCTTATTTTATATCTATAAAATTTCATGAGTATTGGATATCATTTGGCCTTTGAATGACACAAGAGAAGAGATTGACTATATAAACAATGCACATACCAAATTAAAAAAATTTTCCAACTTTGGAAATTCATAATTTATTCTCTAGGGCTCTAAATAATGTGATTTTTATCTCTTCAAAAAGCTCTAGATGAGATCTATATTCAAGCCAAAACTTCATGGGAAAATCCTTTCATTTGGTCAACTTATGGTATAGGGTGCCAAAGTGAGCTTTTTAGGCACCAAATGGAGTCAAACTTGACTCAAATACTCTCCTACCCTAACCATGACCTTTTAAGCACGTGAGAATAGCTAAACACAACATAAAAAACTTGTCTAAGAGGTTGAATTACTCATGCATTGTAATATCCAATTTTCCAAAAACGAGAGAAAATGTGAAAAACGTAACGTATGACTTCTCTATAGACGAACGAAATTCACCATATATAAAAGCAAGTCCCCCGCAGGAAAAGTACGCTCGTGAGGGGGAGGATTCTCCCTACTTATATGGGCTAGTCACAAGCCCCTTCCAACCGATGTGGAACTTTATAATCCACCTTCCTTTTGGGCTGACCTGTCTTCGGGTTGCATATGGGTTAGGATTGCTTTGATACCAACACACATACAGAGCCCTCACGAGTATTGTCCCTTCCTTCCCGGTTCGTGGGTCTTTGATCCTACCTTCTTAGTTCATTGGGCTTTGTCCTTTCTCGTAGAAAAAGTGCACTTATAAGGGGGAGGATTTTCCCCACTTATATGGGCTAGTCACAAGCCTTTTTCAACTGATGTAGGACTTTACAATCCATCCTCCTTTTGGGCCAACCCATCCTCGGGTCACACATGGGCTAGGATTGCTCTGATACCAACACACATACAGAGCCCTCACGAGTATTGTCCCTTCTTTCTCAGTTCATGGGTCTTTGACCCTGCCTTCCTGGTTCATGGGCTTTATCCTTTCCCATAGGAAAAGCACGCTCATGAGGGGGAGGATTCTCCCTACTTATATGGGCTAGTCACAGGTCCCTTCCAGCCGATGTGGGACTTTATAATTGGTGCCTTAAGTTCCATAATATGACTTAAAGAAGCAACATGTAGTTGGGCTCTTTGTTTTAATTGTGTAATGACTCCAAGAGGCTTAAAAGAAGTCAAGAATCATAAATGAAAGGAAAGAATGGAGCCTATAATTCATTTGATAGGTGTTACTTCATTAGGTTCATTCTTAGAACCATAAAAGGGTTAATAGACCATGTTAGTGTTTAAGGAAGATGTGTGGCCTTCGAATTAACTCTATGAATCTAATTGGCTTCCATAAATTATTTTTAGGCCAAGAGAAACCAATCCCACACCTTTATATGTGTGAGGCTGAGGAAGGGAGAGCAAATTCAAGAAGAAAAGTGTGTGATTGCAACCAAGGTAGCTCACTCCTCCTTCTCTCATGTATGAATGTATAATTAACTTGTGTTTGAATGTGTGTATGTGTGTTTTAAGTTATAAAAAGTGTTCTACCATGAGCTCTTATTCCATGGTACCATGATGATGCATTATATTTTCAAATGTTGTTTATTATGTGTGCTTGGGTATGCTTAAATGTGGTGAATCCAAGAACCCTCTAGCCATGGTAAGGATGAGCCAAGAACCCTTAAAATTGGTTAAGATAAAGCAAAGAGTCTCCCAAGAGTAAGGTTGACTCCCAAGAGTAAGCTTAAGTAAAAAACCTCTTAAAGAAATGGGTGAGGCAAGTCCAAAATTCACAAGGGAATGGGTGAGGCTAATCCACTTATTTATTAAGCCTATAGGTGCCTTGTATGACTTAGGCACATGCCAAGATTGCTTCTTGAATGTTCATGTTATTCAATATGCCCATGCATGCATTTATGAGACTTGGTTTGCATATTTTATGTATGGTTGAGATGGGAAATGAGCTATTGGGATTCTTTGAATCTCATTCCCTCCTCTCTAATGTTCTAACATGCTAGGTAGATCAAGTGGATAAGGTAATGAGAGCCAATAACTTAGAAGATAAGAGATTGACAACAATTTGCATAGATTTTGCTTATTTATGGCCATGTAAGTGGCAAATATTGTAATATATTATTGTATATGTCTTATGATCTTATAACCATGTGTAATTATGCTACTATATTATGAACAAATGAGAGTTTATTTTATGTGAATGTTACAATGCAATATGGGTATGTAATGGCAAGACTAGCCTTATGGAAACTTGTGTGTGGCATGGGGTGAGAGAGTGAGTTTGCAAATTTTGGGTTTGTGCACCTCTGAGACAAGTTTAGAATGTCATTTTGGTGCAATCCCACATGCTCAAGTTGTAATATCCAGATTTTGTTAAACAACGGAAATGGGCATGTTTCCAAAGCAAGTCCCCCAAAATAAATTAGTTAAGGTCCCAAAAAATTTAAGTAACATTCTAGACTCCTAAAACTGAGAGTCCTAGGCTCAGACCAAAAAAAAAAAAGAGCTAGATTGAAGAAATAATTTCTAATGAAAAACTTATAAAACGTAATGGCACTTTTGTAATTTTGAGCAAATTTTGGAATTCACATAGGAGGGCTTTTTAAATGAAAGTTTTGAGTTCTCCAAGGTTCTCAGAGGCCCTGAAAACCATGGGAAGCCTTGGGACAATTAAAACCCTTCTGGTAGATATTTTCCAATGTTAGTGTACCCAAACTTTAACGGATTCGTTCAAGAAGGTTTTAGCTTTGATTTGAGTGACTCCAGAGGCATTTTACTAAATTGGAAACCTAAATTTTATAATAGAAAAGAAAGTTCTAAAAAAGGAGGTAAAATGAATTAGAAACGAAAATGCCAAAAATAAAGGGCAAAACGAAAATTTTTTAAATGTCAATCTTCCTCCATCTATATATATAAAGGGCACCCCACTCTCCCATCCGCTTAGCCTCATATTTTTTTGGCCTAAACTAGAGAAGGAACCCTAGGAGAGTGGTGCACAAGAGGAAGAAGAAGAGGAGGAGAAATCAAGGCTTGAAGGTATAGAATTTTGGAAATTTTTCATGCTTTCTTCTTTCCAATCCTCTTCTCCTCTATTCTTCTTTATTTTCTATGATTATAATGAAGTTTATAAATCTGTTTTAAGGGAGAAATGAAGGGAAAAATTCGGATTTGAATAGAGGAAGTTAAAGAAGATAGGATTCAAGTGAGAAAACAAAGAAAAATAAGGTAATTTCTTCTTCCATGGTTGCTACCCTTTGCTTCCCTTCTCCCTATGGTTTGCCCCTCTCAAGAAGTCATAGGAGGGCTTAGTTTTTAGGCAAAACCAAGGGTGATTCTTAGGAAAAAAGGTGTGGAGATTAAAAATATGCAAAGAGAATTAACAAATAACCATGAAAATTCTAGGGTTCCATATGTTCCTTGCACAATCTGATTTGATACCTTGATTTTTATGCTTAAATGAGAGTTTAAATGAGCTCCTAAGATCCTTAGAAGTCTTTCCATGTGCTTCCTCCATCAAGAAAACATACCAAAATCCATGAAGGCTAAAGTCCTCCCTAGGTTCGACCAAGTGAGTTTCATATACCTAGGGATAGTTTTAAATTTTTCTATGCCCATTTTTGAGTCATATATGATGAGTGAAGATGAGGGAAGGCCTTGAGAAAAATTTAAAAACCATAGAAAGTGAGTTGGTGCCTTATATTCCATAATATGACCTAAAGAAGTAACATATAGTTAAGCTCTTTATTTTAATTGTGTGATGACTCCAAGAGGCTTAAAAGGAGTTAAGAATCATAATTGAAAGGAAAGAATGGAGTCTAGAATTTATTTGATGGGTGTTACTTCATTAAGTGATATTCTTGGGAACATAAAGGGGTTTTTAGACCAAGTTAGTGTGTGAGGAAGTTGTGTGGCCTTAGAATTAATTCTATGAATCTAATTAACTTTCATAAATTATGTTTAGGCCAAGAGAAATCATTCCCACACTTTTATATGTGTGAGGCTGAAGAAGGGAGAGGAAATTCAAGAGAAAGTGTGTGCTTGCTTCTAAGGTAGCTCTCTTCACCTTCTCTCATGCATGATTGTTTGCTTTATTTATCTTTGAATGTATGTATGTGAATTTTAAGTTATGAAAAATATGCTAGCATGAGCTCTTACTCCATGGAGCCATGATGATGCATCATGTTTTTAAATGATGTTAATAATGTTTGGTTTAGTTTGCTTGAGTGTAGTAAGGCCAAGAACCCATAGTTATGGTGAGGATAAGCCAAGAACCCTTAAGATTGGTTGAGATAAAGTAAAGAGTCTCCTAAAAGTGAGGTTAACTTCCAAGGGTAAGGTTGAGTCTAAGAACCTCTTAAAGAATAGGTGAAACAAGTCCAAAATCTACAAGTGAATGGGTGAGGCTAATCCACATGCTTAGTAAGCTTTTGTATGCTATGTGTGATTTGCTCAAATGTTGAAAATGCTTCTTGAATAGTTGCACATGACAATATGTCCATGCATGCATTTGTAAAACTTATTTTGCACCTTTTATGTAAGATTGAATAGGAGACAAACTATTGGAATTCTTTGAATTTCATCCCCTCCTTTTCAATGTTCTAACATGCTAGGTGGACCAAGAGAGCAAGTAGATGGGAGCCAACCACATGAAAGATAGAAATATAACATCAAAGTGCATGGATTTTGTTCTTTAAGACTACATAGATGGCAAATGATGTAATCCATAGTTGTATATGTCCTATGATGATATGAACATGTGTAATTAGGATAATATGTCATGTATAAATGAGAGAATATGTTATTTGAATGGTAGAATGTAATTTGAGTATGTAATGGCAATTTTGGTTTTTTAAAGACTTGATGCATTAGTGTATAAGTGGAAATAGAATGGCCAAATTGAAATGCATGAGATTTAGGACTACTTGGGTAGTTTATACAAGTTATAATCATGCTTTTAGACTTATCCAAGAGGTGCCAAACATAAAGGGAAATCATTTGGACACTTTGGTAACCTATATGGAGCAGAAATTGACTATATTGGAAACCTATACCACTTTTTATCCAAATGAGCTCTTCTTGATATAAGATTCAGCATCAATTAGAGCATGTTGAGAGCTTTTTGAAAAGCTAAAGAACAAAATTTTCGAAAGTCTAGAGAATATTTTATAAGTTTTCGAAGTTGGGAGAAATTTTGATTTTGGTTATGTTACTGTTTATACTGGTCTAAAATTAAAATCTGTCACTCAGGGATCAAATGATGTCCAATTGACACAACTTTATAGAGAAAAACTAGACATTCCCAGTGACTTTTACTAACTAGAAGCACCTCAATTGGATGTCTAGAGAGGAAGATATGAAGTTTTAAAAATTTTGCCCAGTATTAGGTGCTCAAACCGACCTCAAGTATTGTTTAATTGGGTTTCGATGCCTAGACGTGCCTGAACTGGTCTGGAGTTATTTTTTTTGCTCTATCTAACATCTATAGCTTTCCAAATTGGTATCATTTGTATGGATTAGATTTTTTTAGAATTAACTAGACATTTTTGAAATTTGTAGTAGAAAGCTGTGATAGTATCAAATATCAAACATCTTTTGTGTTGTGTTTCGTGGTCTGAATTAATTTTTAGCATAAATTAGGCATGTTTATCTTTCCAGAATGGTAAATAATGTATGATTTTAATTTTTCTAGAATTAGTTATGATTTTCCAAAGTTTGTGACAGAGAAAGGGAAATTCTGGCCGAAAATGCATATATGGATTTTATGTATTCCCTTGCCATACACGAGCTCTAGGCTAATGTTAAGGATGGAAATGGGCTGTATCTATGTAATTAAATATGAAAATGTGATGTATGAGCTCACATAGTCCACGGGACACTGAATGAAAATTTTACACGTGACGCAATGCTAAGAAATGCATTATTTTAATGTCATATTTCCTACTCCCTTATACAATTCATGACATGAGACATGGAAGTAGCATAGAATGAGCTAGGAAATTATGGTGTTACATTTATTAGCATTAGAGCCTAGTTCAGGCTCTTGATGTGGGTTATGGCTTGTGTTTATGAGTTGCCTAGATGTATATAAGCTTGTTTATGGATGAATTGAGTGTGTTGATGGTGGAAGTGTTCTCTTTTTCATGTTAAAGTATGTTATGATGTTTCAACGAGATGGAGAACACTAGGAGAGGTTAGCCCTCTAGAGAGGCTCATGCAAATGACAGAGTTGAGCTTAGTGATCTAGTTGCTAGAGTCTTACAGTCTATTATGGCTCATCTGGATTAGCAGCAGGCCGTGATTATGCAGTTACAATGTAATATCCTATCCTCTGAAAACTAGAGAAAACGTAAGAAACGTAATGTGCGGTTTCTCTATAAATGAATGAAATTCACCGAATACAAAAGGAAGTCCCCCAAGATGATGTAGTTAAGGTCTTAAAAAATTTGGGAAGCATTCTAGACTCCTAAAAATGAGAATCCCAGGCTCAGACAGAAGGAAAAATGGAGCTAGAATGAAGAAACAATTTCTGACGAAAAGCTTACGAAACGTAATGGCATTTTTATAATTTTGAGTAAATTTTAGAATTCACATAGGAGGGCTTTTTAAATGAAATTTTTGAGTTCTCTGGGATTCTCAGAGGCCCTGAAAACCATGGGAAGCCCCAGGACAGTTAAATCCCCTCTGGTGGACGTTTTCTGACGTCGGTGTGCCCAAACTTTGATGGGTTTGTTTGGGAAGGTTTTAGCTCCAAATTGAGTGATTCCAAAGGTATTTTTCTTAATTGGGAACCTAAATTTTATAATGAAAAAGACAGTTCTCAAAAAGGAATTAAAACAAAGGAGAAATGAAAATGCAAAATATGAAGGGCAAAATTAGAATTTTTGAAAAAAAGTACTTTTCCCTACCTATATATAGGTGGTGCCTCACACTTGCCCTCATTTCTCTTCATATTTTCCAGCCCCAAATCAGAAGAAAAACCCTAAGGGAGAGCCGTCCAAGAGAGGAAGAAGAAGGAGGAAGAAAACCAAGCTTAAGGTATGTTTTCATGGTGATTTTCCTTGCTTTTCTTCATCCACACCTCCTCTCCTCCCTTCTCCTTTCTTTCCTTGGATTAAAATGAGGTTTATAAATCTGATTCAAGGGAGATATTCAAGGGAAAGTTCGGATTTGAGGAGAGGAGCTTGGAGAAATCAAGATTCAAGCCAAATTAAGCAAGGAAACAAGGTAAAAATACATCCTATGGTTGATACCTTTCATCACACTTCTTCTCCATTTCGACCTAGCCTAAGAACCATAGGAAGATCTGATTTTCAAGCCCAACCAAGCATGATTCTTAGGTATTTGATGGAAAAGAATAAGAATATGAAAAGGAAACCATGAAATAGGCATTGGAATTCAAGATGCAAAATCTAAGGTTTCTAGTGCACCTTTCAAGTTTTGAATTTATGTGATGCTTCCTAGGTCTAAGTTAGAGTATAAATGAGTTCTTGCGACACCATAGATGCTCCCCACAAGCTTCTCCCTTCAAGAAAACAAAGACAACTCCAAGAAGTCCTAAACCTAGGCATGTCTCGGCCAAGAAGAGTTCTAGGTGTGAGGGAGAGTTTTAAATTTTTCTAAGGCCGTTCTTGAGTCATATTTGATGATTGAAAATGAGAGGAGGCCTTGGAAAAAACTTAGAACTCATAGAAAGTGATTTGGTGTCTTAAGTTCCATATTATGACCTAAAGAAGCAACATAGTGCTAGGCTATTTATTTTAATGATGTGATGATTTCAAGAGGCTTAAAAGGAGTCAAGAATCATATTTGAAAGGAAAGAATGAGGCCTAGAAATTATTTGAGGGGTTTTGCTTCATTAGGTGCCAAGATGGACCATAATGGAGGTTATAGAGTAATCTAGGGTTTAAGTACGTTGCATGGCCCTAGAAATTATTTCATGAACCTAATTGGCTTCCATATATTGTATTTAGGCCAAGAGAAACCATCTCCACCAATTTGTGGGTGTGTGGCCGAAAGAGGGGGCTTGAATCCTAAAGGAAAAGTGTGTGTTTGTATACAAGGTAGCTCTCTCCACCTTCTCTCATGCATGGATGTGTGTTTAGCTTATTTTAGAATGTGTGTATGTGTATTTTTGAGCTTTGAAAAGTATACTAGCATGCCTTTATATGCCATGATGCTTGATGCCATGTTATGTTTTCAAATGATTACATGATGTTTGTGTGAGTTTACTTGAGTGTGAAGAGGCCAAGAACTCTTCCCTTGGGTGAGGATGAGCCAAGAACCCTTGAGCTTGGTTGAGACAAAGTAAAGAGTCTCCCAAAAGTAAAGTGGGCTCCCAAGAGTATGGTTGAATCCAAAGTGCTCAAAGAATGGGTGAGGCAAGTCCAAATTCCATGAGGAGAAGTGTGAGGCCAATCTAAGTACTTGATGAGCTCTTGGATGTCTTGTATGATTGATTCACATGCCAAGATTATTTTTAAAATGTACATGTCTTACATTTTCACCATGCATGCATTTGAAAAGCTTGCTTTGCACATATTATGTATGATTGAATAGGAGATGAGCTAATGGGATTCTTTGAATCTCATCTCCTCCTCTCCAATGATCTAACATGCTAGGTGGACTAAATAATTATGGTGAAGAGAGCCAACAACACTAAAGGAAGGAGATTGACAAACTTATGCCTTGGTTTTAGCCATTTTGGAACCATACTTATGTATCTTAATGCCTATGATGTTGTAAATATATTATGGACCTTGAGACATGTATAAATATACTAATATGTAATATTTATCACCATGAATGTGATGTATGAGCTTTAGAATACAAATTGAGTTTTGAATGTCCAATTATGCATTATGGAAGTTTGATGGAAATATGCATAAGTGTGGATTGAATGGCTAAAATGAAATGCATGAGGTTTGAGACCATTTAGGTAGCTCACATGAGTCTCAAATAAGCTTTTAAACTTGCCCAAAAGGTTCCAAGACCAAGAGAAATCCATTTGGCAACTTTGGTACCCACTATGGAGCTAAAATTGACCAATGGAACCCTATATCACTTTTTAGCCAAATGAGTTAGTCTTACTCTGAAATTTGGCATGTAATTAGGCCTCATTGAGAGCTTTTTGGGAAGCTAAAATACATAATTTTTGGAGATCTAGAGAATATTTGATGAATTTTCAAAGTTAGAATTTTTTTATGGATTCTGGTATGTGCATTGTTCATACTAGCAGTTTTGTATTTTGTGTCACCCGATGCTAGATGGTGTCCAATGCTTGTTAAATTTTATATTCACAAATTAGAGGTCATAATATTTCTTTGGCCACTAAGATCACCTCATTTGGAGGTCTGAACAAAGAGTTATGCATTTTTGAAATTGGCTGTCAGTAGCAGTGGCGCCCCAGGAGTTCAGTTACTGTTCCATAGGATTCCAATAGCTAAAAATATCTGTTTTATTTTGAAATTATTTTTATCATCAAGTTAACATTTTTATCTTTCCAGAATTATTGAATTTTTATGATTTCAATTTTTTTAAAATTAGTTATGAATTTTAGAATTTTGTATCAGTAATCTGAACAGCAGCCCAGGTAGCCAGCGAACTCTATAGCTTTTTGGATGTCAAACATCTTGTGTGATCAATATTGTGACCTGGACATATTTTTAGTGTGAAGTAGACATCCTAAACTTTCCAAAATGACCAATATTGTATGATTTATAATTTCTTAGATTTAGTTATGATTTTCCAAAAATTTGGGTCAGAAAATGGAGCAAATCTGGTCGAAAATATGCTTGCCTATTTTGAGCTCCATTTTGGTTTCCATGAATTGTAGGCATGTTTTTGTGATGTAAATGAGTTATAATAATGGAATTAAATATGAAAATGCATAATATGATCTTACATGGTCCACGTGACACCGAATAAAATTTTGAGACCAAGCGCAATGCTAAAATGAGCATTATTTTCCTTACCTTTTTCATGCAAAACTCATATGATTCATGATATTAAGTTACGTAAAGGCATGAGATGAGTTAGAATGAGCTAGAATTCATGGTGTTACATACAGGAATGGCTTGTTGAGAGAGATAGTCAAGGCCCTACACCTCCTCCCCCACAGCCACCTCACCACTCAGATCGTCCCGAGCATTTAGGGGCGACTCATTTAAATCCGTAGCCACACATACAGATAGTTGCCCCCATTCCACCAGCTCAAACGCCTCCAGCCCAGGAGTAGCACTCTATCAGTTAGGTTATCACCCAGTTCAAGAAATTCGAGCCTCCCACCTTTGACGGTGAGATGAACATAAAGAAAGCTGAGGCCCTAGATTATATAGTTAGAGAAAATCTTTTGGGTGATGGAGTGCACATATGAGCAGAAAGCTACTATAGCTATTTTCCAGTTGGAAAAAGAAGCCGATTATTGGTAGCAGGGCACGGAGCCTATCTTGCAAGCAAAGAACCTTTCGATTACATGGGAGGCATTCCTCTAGGCCTTTTATGAGTGGTACTTCCCTAGTTCAGTCAGGGATGAGAAGGAGTCAGAATTCATACTCCTGAAACAGATAGAGAGGATATCCGTGGACCTATATGTGGCCAAATTTGTAGAGCTCTTATGATATTCCTCCTATTTACAGAGACATAATGATGAACGATGGAGAGCAAATAGGCTAGAGAAAGGTTTACTTTTTAAGATCAGAGATAGGGTAATGCCACAGAGAATTAGGCACTTTAATACCCTAGTTAAGATATGCAGAGTGATAGAGGTGAACCTTGAGACGATGCAGCCTACTTCCAGTGCCAGAACACCCTTCTTTGAGCTCAAAAGACCTAAAAAGGGATCACAAGCTACAGTTACTAGCAGGAAAGGTGGCAGAAGCCAGTGGAGCTGAAGAGGTAAGAAATAAAGGACTCAGTCCAGCAGAGGTAGCTTTACACCTATCACATGTCCCTAGTGTGGCAAGAACCATGGGACCAAACCATGCTACGCGGGGCAGAATGTATGTTTTCGGTGTGGTAGGCCAAGACACATGGCTAGGGATTACACCTAGGCTCTTCCACAGTTCACACAGCAGAGGGAGATGGCTCCTGCTTCTAGACCTCAGACTTAGGGTAGAGTCTTTGCCCTATCATAGTAGGAGGCTAGCCGATCCTCGAGTCTGATTCAAGGTACTATTAGAATAAATGATTTTTGTATAACTGCACTATTTGATTCAGGTGCTAGCCATTCTTTCATATCATATAATTGTGCTAGGAGGTTGGGTCTGAGTATGCATACACTCCCATATGATTTGCATATATCCACCCCCACAGGAAACCAAGCCATTACCTCCCATGCTTGTTTGAATTGTGTGATCCAGTTTAATCACTGCTTTACCACCCTTGATTTGATTTGTATGCCCTTTATTGTATGAACTGGATGTTTGTACATAACACCACACTAGATTGTAGTCACATATGTATTATTCTACCTGAGTATGGGACTGTGCCTAGTATGAGGATTGAGTTATCTATTATGACCATCTCCTAGGCTAAGAGATCTCTAGGGCATGGTTTTTAGGGGTACCTAGTTTTCTTTTCAATCCAGGTTGAGGTAGAAGGGGGTATAGATGAGATTCTTGTAGTGAGAGAGTTTCCAGAGATATTCCCTAAAGAGATTAGTGAAATACCCCCAGAGAGAGAAGTAAAGTTTCCTATAGATATTATACCTTGGGCAGGTCCAATGTCTAAGGCCCTGTATAAAATGGCTCCCACCAAGCTAGCTGAGCTTAAGAAACAAATAGAAGAGCTTTTAGAGAAGGGTTTTATCAGACCTAGTGTATCATCGTGGGGAGTTCTAGTCTTATTCGTAAAGAAGAAAGACGGGAGCCTTAGGCTATGTATAGATTATCGAGAACTCAATAAGATAACCATTAAGAATAAGTACCCTCTCCCTCACATAGATGACCTTTTAGATCAATTATTAGGAGTATCAGTATTCTCTAAGATAGACCTCAAGTCGGGATATCACCAGCTTAGAATAAAGGCTGAGGATATTCCTAAAATTCCATTTAAAACTAGATATGGGCATTATAAATTTTTAGTTATGAGCTTTGGGTTAACGAATGCACCCGTAGTGTTCATGGATTACATGAATAGAGTTTTTAAGCTATACTTAGATAGATTTGTAGTTGTCTTCATAGATGACATCCTCATCTACTCAAAAAGTAGAGAGGAACATGAGTAGCACCTGAGATTAGCTTTGGAGACCTTGAGAGAGAGATAGCTATATGCTAAACTTAGTAAATATAAGTTTTGGCTCACTGAAGTTCAATTTCTAGGTTATGTGATCTCCCAGACAGGGGTTGTAGTCGATCCCCATAAAGTAAACATAGTGTTACAGTGGGAGAGACTTAGGACAGTGATAGAGATCAGGAGCTTTCTAGGTTTAGCAGGTTATTATAAGGGGTTCATTTAGGGCTTTTCTCGGATAGTGATGCCATTGACCCAACTTACTAGAAAGAATATACCATTTGTGTGGAATGAAAAATGTGAGGGTAGTTTTCAGGAGTTGAAGCACAAGTTAACCACAGCCCTAGTTTTAGTACTTCCTGACCCTAGAGAAACTTTGCAGTCTACAATGATGCCTCAAAGAAAGGGTTAAGATGTGTGCTTATGCAGAAAGGCCGAGTGGTAGCTTATGCTTCTAGACAACTAAAACCCCATAAAGAAAATTACCCCACACATGACCTAGAGTTAGCCATAGTGGTGTTTACTTTGAAAATATAAAGATACCACTTGTATGGGGCAGCTATAGAAATGTTCAATGACCATAAAGAGTCTTAAATATTTATTTGAATAGAAAGAGTTGAATATGAGACAACGGAGATGGTTAGAATTTTTGAAAGATTATGATTTCACATTGAAATACCATCCCAGTAAGGCTAATATGGTAGCTTATGCCTTAAGTAGAAAATCCATACACATGGTCTGTATAATGATCCGAGAGCAGGAATTGATTAAGAGATTTAGAGATATGAATATCTCCTGTGAGGTGTATTCAAGAAAATTATTAATGAGTAAAACTCAAATAGAAAATGACCTAAGGGATCAGATAAGAGAGGCCCAGTAAATAGATGACTATATAAATAAAATTAGAGCCCAGATAGCCTAAGGTAGCATTTAGGAATTCAATCTATCTGAGGATGACATAGTGAGATACAGAGATAGGCTGTATGTGCCTAGAAATATAGAAATCAGAGAGAAAATATTAAATAAGGCACATAAAAGCAAATATACCATTCATCCAGTAGTAATAAAATGTATCAGGACTTGAAGAAAATATTTTGGTGGCCTGGAATGAAAATAGATATAGCAGAGTATGTCTCCCGATATCTGGTATGTCAGAGAGTGAAAATAGAATACCAGAAACTAGCTAGGTTACTTTAGCCCCTAAATATCCCAGAGTGGGAATGTGATAATATAGCTATGGATTTTGTCATGGGTTTACCCAGGACATCATCAGGGTCTAATGCAATATAGGTAATAATGGATAGATTAACATAGCTATGAAAGCCACTTATACCCTAGATAAGCTAGCCTAGCTGTACATCAGGGAGATAGTTAGATTATAAGATATGCCTAGGAGCATAATATCAGATAAAGATCCCAGATTCACCTTGAATTTTTAGAGATCATTATAGGATGCTTTAAGCACTAGGCTTAGATTTAGCATAGCCTATCACCCACAGACAGATGAACAAAAGGAAAGAATCATCCAAACCCTAGAAGACATGTTGAGGGCGTGTGTACTAGAGATGAAAGGAAACTGGGATACATACTTGCTTTTAGCGAAGTTTGCCTATAATAACAGTTATCATGCAAGTATACAGATGGCACCATATGAGGCATTGCATAGGGAAAAATATAGGTCTTTGATGTGTTGGGTCGAGCTATGAGAGCAGAGCCTTATAGGCCCAGAATTAGTGGACTAGACTTCTAACCAAATTGAGACTATCAGAAAGAAACTCCTGATGGCCCAGAGTAGACAGAAAAGCTACGCAGATAAATATAGACGGCTGTTAGAGTTTGAGATTAGAGACTATGTCTTTATCAGAGTGTCTCCAATCACAAGGATAGGTCAGTCCATCACAAGTAAAAATCTTAGTCTAAAGTACATAGGTCCTTTCCAAATTCTTGATAAAGTAGGACCTGTAGCCTATAGACTAGTCGTTCCCCCAAATTTGAGCCAATTACACAATGTATTCCATATTTCACAACTTAAAAAGTATCAACCCGACCCTTTACATGTCATAGAATATGAGAATGTGTAGTTACAAGATGATTTATCATACATAGTATTAACAAATTGGATCGTGGACGTTAGAGTCAAGTTGTTATGAAATAAGACGATACCGCTAGTGAAATTAGTTTAGAAGGGATTATCTCTTGAAGAAGCTACTTGGGAGCTAGAGGATGATATGAGAAAGAAATATCCAGTGCTCTTCCCATGAGGTATATTATCTAAATTTCGAGGATGAAATTTTTTTAAAAGAGGGAGAATTATAATATTTGGTTTTCTTTAAACGATGGAAATGGGTGTGTTTCCAAAGTAAGTCCCCCGAAATGAATTAGTTAAGGTCTCAAAAAATTTGAGTAACATTTTAGACTCTTAAAAATGAGAATCCCATGCTCAGATGAAAAGAAAAATAGAGTTAGAATGAAAAAATAATTTCTTATGAAAAACTTACAAAATGTAATGACATTTTCGTAATTTTGAGCAAATTTTGGAATTTAGACAGAAGGGATTTTCAAATGAAATTTTTGAGTTCTCTGGGGTTCTTAGAGGCCTTGAAAATTATGGAAAGCCCTGGGACAGTTAAAACTCCTCCGATTGATGTTTTCCAATGTCAGTGTACTTGAACTTTGACAGATTCGTTTATGAAGCTTTTAGCTCTGATTTGAGTGATTCCAGAGGAATTTTACTAAATTGGGAATCTAAATTTTATAATGGAAAAGATAGTTCTCAAAATGGAGCTAAAATGAATTAGAAACGAAAATGCCAAAAATGAAGAGCAAAACAGGAATTTTTGAAAAGTCATTCTTCCTCCACCTATATATATATAGTGTGCCCCACTCTCCCATTCACTTAGCCTAATATTTTTCTGGCCTAAACTAGAGAAGAAACCCTAGGAGAGTGGCTCACAAGAGGAAGAAAAAGGGGAAGAAAAATTAAGGCTTGAAGGTATGGAATTTTGGTAGTTTTTCATGCTTTCTTCTTTCCAACCCTCTTCTCCTCCATTCTCCTTTGTTTCCTATGATTATAATGAATTTTATCAATCTATTTTAAGGGAGAAATTAAGGGGAAATTCAAATTTGAAGAGAGAAGGCTAAAAAAGACAAGATTCAAGTGAGAAAATAAGGAAAAATAAGGTAATTTCTTCTTCCATAGTTGCTACCTTTTTCTTCCCTTCTCCCTATGGTTCGCCCCTCTTAAGAAGTCATAGGAAGGCTTGATTTTTAGGTAGAACCAAGGGTGATTCTTAGGAAAAAGGTGTGAAGATTAAGAATATGTAAAGAGAATTAACAAATAACCATAGAAATTCAAGATGAAAATTCTAAGATTTCATATGTTCCTTGCACAATCTGATTTGATACCTTGATTTCTATGCTTAAATGAGAGTTTAAATGAGCTCCTAAGATCCCTAGAAGTCTTCCCATGTGCTTCCTCCATCAAGAAAACAAACCAAAATCCATGAAGGCCAAATTCCTCCCTAAGTTCGACCAAGTGAGTTCCATATACCTAGGGATAGTTTTAAATTTTTCTAAGCCCATTTTTTAGTCGTATATGATGAGTGAAAATGAGGGAAGGCCTTGAGAAAAATTTAGAAACCATAGAAAATGAGTTGGTGCCTTATGTTCCATAATATGACCTAAAAAAGTAACTTGTAGTTAGGCTCTTTATTTTAATTGTGTGATGACTCCAATAGGCTTAAAAAGAGTCAAAAATCATATTTGAAAGGAAAGAATAGAGCCTAGAATTTATTTGATGGGTGTTATTTCATTAGGTGCATTCTTGGAAACATAAAGGGGTTTTTAGACCAAGTTAGTGTGTGAAGAAGTTGTGTGGCCTTATAATTAATTCCATGAACCTAATTAGCTTTCATAAATTATGTTTAGGCCAAAATAAATCATTCCCACACCTTTATGTGTGAGAGGCTAAAGAAAGGAGAGGAAATTCAAGAGAAAAAGTGTGTGCTTGCTTCCAAGGTAGCTCTCTCCACCTTCTCTCATGCATGATTATTTGCTTTACTTGTCTTTGAATATGTGTATGTATATTTTAAGTTATAAAAAATATTCTAGCATGAGTTCTTACTCCATGGTGCCATGATGATGCATCATGTTTTTAAATGATGTTCATGATATTTGTTTTGGTTTCCTTGAGTGTAATGAGGCCAAGAACTTTTAGTCATGGTGAGGATAAGCCAAGAACCCTTAAGATTGGTTGAGACAAAGTAAAGAGTCTCCTAAAAGTGAAGTTGACTCCCAAGAGCAAGGTTAAGTCCAAGAACCTCTTAAAAAATAGATGAGGCAAGTCTAAAATTTACAAGTGAATGGGTGAAACTAATCCACTTACTTGACAAGCCTTTGTATGCTATGTGTAACTTACTCAAATGTTGAAAATGCTTCTTGAATAGTTGCACATGACAATATACCCATGCATGCATTTATAAGACTTGTTTTGCATCTTTTATGTATAATTGAATGGGAGAGGAGCTTTTGTGATTCTTTGAATCTCATCCCCTCCTCTCCAATGTTCTAACATGCTAGGTGGATCAAGAGAGCAAGGAAATGGGAGCCAACCACATGAAAGATAGAAATGTGACATCAAAGTGCATGGATTTTGTTCTTTAAGACTACATAGATGGCAAATGATATAATCCATAGTTGTATATGTCCTATGATGATATGAACATGTGTAATTAGGATAATATGTCATGTATAAATGAGAGAATATATTATGTGAATGCTAGAATGTAATTTGAGTGTGTAATGGCAATTTTGTTTCCTAAAGACTTGATGCATTAGTGTGTAAGTGGAAGTGGAATGGCCAAATTGAAATAAATGAGGTTTGGGATCACTTGGTTAGTTCATATAAGTCATAATCATGCTTTTAAACTTGCCCAAGAAGTGCCAAACATCAAGGAAAATTATTTGGACACTTTGGCATCCTATATGGAGCAAAAATTGACTCTATTGGAAACCTATACCACTTTTTGTCCAAATGAGCTCTTCTTAATTTGAGATTCAACATAAATTTTAGAAAGCTAAAGAACAAAATTTTTGGAGGTCTAGAGAATATTTTTTGAATTTTCAAAGTTGGAAGAAATTCTGATTTTGGTCATATTACTGTTTATACTAGTCTAAAATTAAAATCTATCACTCAGAGGTCAAATGATGTCTAATTGACACAAAAATTTATAGAGAAAAATTAGACATTCCCAGTGACTTATGCCAACTAGAAGCACCACAATTGAATATCTAGAGAGGGAGATATGAATTTTTAAAGATTCTGCCCAGTAACAGGCGCTCAAACCGACCTCAGGTACTGTTTGATTGAGTTTCGATGCCTAGACGTGCCTGAACTGGTCTGGAGTTATTTTTTTTGATCTAGCTAACACTTTTAACTTTCCATATTGGTATCATTTACTTGGATTGGATTTTTTTGGAATTAACTGGACATTTTTGAAATATTTAGCAGGAGGCTATGACAGTACTAATAGCCAGCCAGACCTCTACATCTTTTCAAATGTCAAACATCTTTTATGTTGTGTTTTATGGTCTAGACATATTTTTAGCATAAAGTAGACATGTTTATCTTTCCAGAATGGTAAATAATGTATGATTTAAATTTTTCTAGAATTAGTTATGATTTTCCAAAGTTTGTAACAAAGAAAGGGAAATTCTGGCTGAAAATGTATATATGGATTTTATGTATTCCCTTGCCATACACAAGCTCTAAGCTAATTTTTGGGATGAAAATGAGTTGTATCTATATAATTAAATATGAGAATGTGATGTATGAGCTCACATGGTCCACAGGACACTAAATGAAATTTTTACACGCGACACAACACTAAGAAATATATTATTTTAATGTCATTTTTCCTACTCTCTTGTATAATTCATGACATGAGACATGGAAGTAGCATAGAATGAGCTAGGAAATTATGGCATTACACAAGTGGCCACACAAGCTTGGGAAGCAAAATTGGACACTTTGATGCTAGTTGAAAACATAAAAATGACCAAACCGAAACTCTATGGTACAAACTGACCAAATGGATGAATCTTCTTATGAACTTTGGCAGACATGTAGAGCTCATTGAGAGATTTTCAAGAAGCTAAAGTTCAAAAAAATTGAAGTTCTAAAAAATTAATTATGAATTTTTAAAGTTGGGATTTTTTTGCTATTCTAGTGCATGTACTGTTTATATGGTCAATTTTATATTCTATATCATCTGATAGTCAAATGGTGTCCAATGCTTGTGAAATTTTACAAAGATAAATTAGAGGTTATAAGCTTTTTGTGGCCACCAAGATCACCTCATTTAGAGGTCTGAACCAAGAGTTATGAATTTTTAAAATTTGATGTTAGTACTAGTAATGCCACTTGACCTCCAATATTGTTCCATCATAATTTAGTCCCTAAATGGACTTGGTATGGTTTGAAGATATTTTTTTCATTAACTTTAACATTTGTAGCTTCTCAGATTGACTAAATTTACATGATTTGGAGTTTTTAAGAATTTGTTACGAATTTCCAAAGTTTATGATAGTAACCTATGATAGTAGCCCAAGCAGCTGAGACCTTGGATGCTTTTCGAATGTCAAACCTCTTCTACTTGATGTTTCATGACTTAGACATATTTTTATTATAAAGTAGACATTTGTAACTTTTTATAATGGTAAAGAATACATGATTTGAATTTTTCTAGAATTAGTTATAATTTTTCAAATTTTGGAATAAAAAGTGGGAAATTCTGGCTGAGGCTACACTATGATATTTTGTGTTTCTTGCACTTGCATAAGTCCTAGGCCCCTTTTGATGATGGATTTAAGTTGTATCTATGTAATTAAGTATGATAATGAGATACATAAGTCTATATGGTCCATGGAACATCGAATGAAAAAAAATTACATACTAGGCGACACATAAATACTCATTATTTAAAGCCATTTTTTCTTGCTTCTTCATAAAATACATGTATGAGTCATGGAAGTAGTATGAGATAAGTTAGAAAGTTATGGTGTTACAATGTTTATATAATGTAAACCCTTGAGCACATTTAAATGTATGTAAATATGATATATGTACCTATCTTGAAATGAAATAAATGAATCTGTAACTTTAACATCTGTAGCTTCTTAGATAAGCTAGGAAAGTTATGGTGTTACATTTATTGGTATCAAAGCAAAGTTCCAAGCTCTCCCTAAGGTTGGATTTAGCTTGTGGATGTGGCTACAAGGCTATGTAAGGGTTTGTATAGTTATCTAAAGCCTTATATGAGACATCTTGAGTGTGTGAAGGTAGTCTATACCTATGTTCATGATAAGTAAGTTGTAGAATGGTCTTGGAGTAGATAGTGAATATCAGGGAAGGCTGGCCGCTAGAATAGCTTGAATAGAGCTAAGAGATCTGATGGCTAGAGCTTGATGAGATATGATAACTCACTGGAATCAATAGCAAGCCCTAGGTATGAGCAATAAAAAATGATCTCTTTGATATGAAGAGGCTTGCTAAAGAGAGTATGTGAGGCCTAATTCTCCTGGTGGTCATACTCAGACCATTTCAAGATGTCTCGCATAATGCAAAGACAAGTAGTGATGCAGTACAGTATGAGATGAGACTATGGCTACACAGGACCAGTTTAAAGGGGAAGTGAAAAAGAGTCACCCCCTAGCCACAACATCTAAATGTCTAGATAAGTTTTAGAATCGAAAAGTTAATTCCCTTAGGGCAGAAGTTGAGTTATAAGCTACACTTCATACAGCCCTAATAGCCCAGAGGTGATAGCTGGTCATGTATGAACAAAGCAAGAGGTAAAACCCTCTAACTTGATGATAGGCTAGATATAGAGGCAATGAGGCTCAGGTTAGTAGTTAAAGATGAAATTCCAATTAATCCATGAAGCAGCAAGGCAATCCAGAAAGTCCCCCACTATAACCAATTAAGAAGTTAACCGTAGCCAATACTTAGATAGGAGACTAGGGTGAACCCGAGGCTAATTAGCTGTGGTGAATGACAATATGAATACCTTATTGGTCATACTCAGGCTAACCAGAAAAATAAGTTGTTATAGGGTCAGTTGACCCACAGAGAGTGAGAACCCTTAGTGTAAGTAAAAGAAAAGAATAGTAAATAATCACGAAAGGTTAGTAAGAAATCAGTCGGCCTAGTAGTTGAGACTGAGAAAAAAGCCCAACTTTGGAAAAAGTTAGACATAAGAATGATAAGGTTGTTAAGACCTGCCTTTAAGGTGTTAACTCCAACCTAGGGTGCTGCCCTATGAGACACTGAACAACAAAATGTTAATGTAGCCTTAAAATTTACGTAAGAGAAGGCTACCAGTAGTTAGGCATATAATGAGTGGCCTAGAAAGGTGTACCTCATAGGTAACACCTAGAGGTGAGTATGATTAGCCCAGTGACAGAGGCTTAGGAGAAAATAAGGATAACTTATAAAGTACTAAGTTATTGTAAGCTATAGGTTTGATGAGATAGGTGGCCAGGCTAAGTATAAGCTAGAGCCTAAGGGAAGTGGCCAGTAACATCGTCCAAGTGAGATGTATAAAAGGAGAAATTAATTTGATAGGAAGCTCAGTGAAAGTTCTCCCTGGATCGAGAAAGCGAACATGAGGCATTCTGAATCAGAGAGGGCACCCAGTAATGGTTAGTAAATCTCCCTAGATAAACCCTTTGAATTGTAGAGCACAATGATAAAGGAAGCGAGGAAGAGCTAAGAAATTAGCTACAGAAGAGATGCCCTCGCTTTAGCAATGACTAAATGAACAGACTGAGTACAGAGAAGTAAATAGATAGGGGTTTAATAGTTAATAAGACAAGCTCCCCAATATAAGAATGATGTAGGGTTAAGGCATATGAGTGATTAGAGCACCCAATAGAGCATAAGTTTTCAGTAAGATAGAATCTGGACATCGATAATACATGTCCTAGATTAGGTTAGTAGAACCCTAAAATCAGTATACTATGCTATTGGGGATGAGGTTAAAAAGGATAAATAGAGAGAAAGTCTAGCTCTGATGCAAATGTAGAAATGAGCTGAGACAAATAGTTGGTATCTTAGTACCCCCAAGGAAGCTTGAGGGAGCTAGAAACCACCTAAGAAGGTAAGTCTTTGCATTATGCAGAAAAATAGTGTATGTCGAGAGTGCCATAGAATGTAATTCTTGGGGTTTCATAAAATATTTAAGAGCAAAGCAAGAGTAAAAGAGAAAGTAGACCCCTTTAATCTTACAGAGAGTGAACAAGTAGGGGAACCTAAGGAAAATACAGGTACTCTTGAGCTAAAAGAAACCTAAACTGGTAACAAAAATAGCTAGTAATAGCATATCCTTTTACCTAAGTAAAAGGATAAGAAAGGTAAAAGAGAGAGAAGATATAACAATGTTCAAGTCGAGGACATAATAGATTAAGAATAAATATCGAGTTGATGTGCTTGAGTACTTGAGAAAGCATACCTATCCTGGGCATAGATGCCTTTCTAGCATGATAGTGCCTGAAGTAAAAGCAGTTGGGTAATGTAAAGGGATCTCGGGATAAAGTAGAAGAAGAATCATATTTTCCCCGAGCATCCTACGAGAATAGGGCATATAAAAAAAAATAAGAAAGGAATACTTTAAATTATTGGGAAACTTGTAATATACTAGCGATAGTGGCTCTAAGCTCAGTCATGAGGTACCAGTGTATTAGTGTTTGATGTTATGAGTTACTTGCAACAATAGTTACATGATATTGGGTTTGGCTAACCCAGTAGCAATATGACTTGAGTGCATAGCAAATGATGACATCAATTACCAAAGTGTCCTAATAATTGAAGGGTATCCTAGTTAACTGGATAATAAGATGAGTTAGAAAAGAGAGGTAAAAAGATTCCATGAATATTAGAACAATAAGAAAAGCATGCAAAAAGGAATCTCTAGTAAATAATAATAATATAAAAAAGAGCGTGCTAATAGTAAGGAATGTTTATATCCATATAGCACAAGTTTAGCATGTATAGCCTGAGTCCCTTATAGTATAAATAAATGAAATGAGAAGGGACCAGTGTATGGCCTCTCTCCTGCCATAAACATTAGCCATACTCAGTGTGTGAGATGCTCTGGTACCAAAGCACTTAAAAATAGAATGCGGGCATAGTCAAAGATTATAGAATATAAGAAGGAGGATAGCTGAGTACAATTAAAGTAAAAAAAGAAAGCCTAAGTAAAAAAAGGGCTGAAGTGGGAATTTAAGGATCCTATGAAGAGCGATGAATAAAAATTAAAGTCCTTCTGAGTATCAATATGATGGGATCATAGAGAGTCAGATGACATAGACCCCACTTCGCACAAAGAGTATGACGTATTGCTAAGTTTAACCTCAGTTATCATGAGTGATGGTTACTGGACTTAGTGAGCATTTGCTTTACTACCAGATATACTGATCTTAGGCTTTGATGTCTCCTAGAGATAGATCACAGTAGATCCTAACATATCACAGCGGATTGTAGTAGACCCTAGCAAGGCTCCGAGAGGTCATAGTAGACCCAAGGGTCATAATAGATCCCACAGAGTTACAGAGAGCCCCAGTCATAGCATGATAGTCTTTTGGTGAAATGACAACTTGAAATAGTTTTTATAGATCAGTTAGTCTCAGAGACTAGTATAGTTTCAGTTAGCTTTTATCTTAAAGACTAGAGATCTCTTGAGTCTAGTAGACCATTGCCACAGAGATATGAAGGCTTTACTCAGATAGTTAGACCATTGACTAGATCTCTTGAGAGATGAGCATAGTATATGGGGTGAAGAAAGCAAAAAAGTAGCTTTCTAGTGTTAGAGCCAGATGAACCACTACCTAACAGACATTCACCCTAACCAAAGGATAGAAAGATCCCTATATGCTAGACTTTGTATTCAAAAAGTGGTCAGGTACAATTTTTACATGAGGTAAGTGGTACAGTATATCTTTAGTAATCAAAATTGTAAGAATAGCTAGCATCCCACTAGTATGAGGAATATAAGTTAAGCCTATCAGTGTTGAGATGAGGAACTATAAAATGCCACTATAAGTGAGCAAAGAGAGTAAGAAAAAGTCCTGACCTACCAAGATAGATGTAGTAGTTTAAAAGTAGAAACTCCTCAAAGGAGTTGTAATCCTATTAAGTAATTGAGATGTGAGGCCTATGATAGAAAGAAATGTGAATTATAATCATATGATGAGCTAGTAAGAAAGAACACAAAGATAGATAGTAGACAGTATATTTTAAATCAATAAGCAGAAAAAAATCTCCAATGACTGAATGATCAGAAAAAGATAATGAGACTCTATGAGAAGCCATTGGGAGAAGATACGGGAGATTTGATACAAAATAAGTTACCTCCTGAAATATGTAAATGAGTCCATTGAAATAAATGTTAGCCCCTGCGAATGGGTTAAAACTAACCCGATATGATTAGTAAGCTCTCTTAAGATAGGCTCCAGAGTTAGAAATTTCTTTCCCTTATAAGAAAAACTAGCTAGTACTCTATAATAATAGAGTCCTCATTAAGGACTAGTAATGAAAAATTCCCTAGTTAAAAGAAAACTCAAACGAGGGAAATCACTGAGAAAAGCGTATAGAATCAGAAAGAAGGGAAAGAAAGGAATAGTTAGCCAATATATAAAAGTAAGAGGAAAGCATACCTCAAATTTTGAGGACAAAATTTATTTAAGGGGGAGAAATGTAATGTCTAGTTCTTTGAAAATGAGAGAAAATACAAGAAACGTAATATACAGTTTCTCCGTCAACATGCAAAATACACTAGATACAAAAGCAAGTCCCCTGAAATGACTTAGTTAAGGTCTTAAAAAATTTGGATAGCATTCTAAACTCTTAACAATGAGAATCCCAGGCTTAGACAGAAAGAAAAATGGAGTTAGAATGAAAAAAAATAAATTTGAATGAAAGGTTGAAGAAATGTAAGGGTATTTTTGTCATTTTGAGCAATTTTTGAAATTTTCATAGGAGGGCCTTTTAAATGAAAATTTTGAGTTCCTCAAAGTTCTTAAAGGCCCTAAAAACCATAGAAAGTCCTAAGACAGTTAAAACCCTCCAATGGACATTTTCTAACATCAGTTGACTTGAACTTTGACTAATTTGTTTAGGAAGGTTTTAGCTCTGATTTAAGTGATTTCAAAGGCATTTTACTAAATTGGAAACCTAAATTTCATAATAGAAAATATGGTTCTAAAAAAGGAGCTAAAACGAGTTAAAAACGAAAATGTCAAGAATGATGGGTAAAATAGAAATTTTTTAAAAGTCTTCCTTAAACCTCCCTAGGCGCCTCACCTCCTCACTTCATTTGGCCACACTTGTTTCTGCCCTAAACTAGAGAGAAACCCTAAGATGAGGTGCACAAGAGGAGGTAAGAAGAAGGGGAAAAGCAAGGCAAGAAAGGTATAAAAAGTTTAGTTGTTCAAACACTTTTCTTCACTAAACTTCTTCTCCTCCTTCTCCTCTTTCTTTCCTATGGTTTTATTGAAATTTATGGATCTGTTTTAAGGGAAGAACAAAGGAGAAAATTTGGATTTGAAGAGAGGAGGCCAAGGAAAGTGAGAAACAAGCAAGAAAAGCCATGGAACAAGGTAAAATCTCCATCCTATGGTAGCTATTCCTTCCCCCTTCTTCTTCCTATTTCACCCCATATATGTAGCTGCAAAAAGGTTTGAATTTTAGGTAGAACCAAGGGTGAATTCTATGAAATTAAAGCAGGAGAGTAAGAATATGCAAAGAAATTCAAATAAAAGCTATGGATTTACAAGATAGGGAGGCTAGGGTTTTGATTGCACCTTGAACTCTATCATGAACTCTAGCCATATTTTATGATGTTTAAGTGTTCATATGAGTTCCTAAGATACCAAGAGAGCTTCTTACATGATTCTCCCATCAAAGGAAGTAAAGAAACTCTATTGGTGCCATATAGAAGCATAGCTTCAGCCAACGAGAGTTTATGCACCTAGGGAGTGTTTTAATTCCTTCCAAACTTAGTTTTGCATCATGTATGATGGGAGAGTAAGAGAGGAAGCCTTGGAAAAATTTTAAAAACCATAGAAAGTGAAATGGTCTTGTATATTCCATAATATGGCTTAAAGAAGCAACACCTAGCTAGGCTCCTAGAATTGATTGTGTGATGACTCTAAAAGGTTTAAATGGAGTCAAGAATCATAAATAGATGGAGAGAATGGAGCCAAGATGATGTTTTCTATAGGTTACTTCATTAAATGCATTATGAAACCATAAAATAGTCTTATAAGTCACCTAGCTTTTTTAGTGAATGTATGGCCTTAGAATTTGATTCAAGAGTATAATTGGCTTCCATATGGTATGTCTAGGCTAAGAGAAATGATCTCTACCTCTTTGAGTGTGTGAGGTCAAGGGAGAAGACTCAAGGTTTAAGGAAAAAATGTATAAACATAAGCAAGGTAGCTCACTCCTCCTTCTCTCATGCATGAATGTATGCTTGACTTGTCTTTGAATGTGTGTATGTGTGTTTTAAGCTATGAAAAGTGTTCTAGCATGAGCTCTTATTCCATGGTACCATGATGATGCATTATGTTTTCAAATAATGTTTATTATATGTGCTTAGGTTTGCTTGGGTGTAGTGAAGCCAAGAATCCTCTAGCCATGGTGAAGATGAGCTAAGAACCCTTAAAATTAGTTGAGACAAAGTAAAGAGTCTCCCAAGAGTAAGGTTGAGTCAAAAACCTCTTAAAGAAATGGGTGAGGCAAGTCCAAAATCCATAAGTGAATAGATAAGACTAATCCACTTACTTAGCAAGCCTATAGGTGCCTTGTATGACTTACTCATATGCCAAGATTGCTTTTCGAATGTTCATGTTATTCAATATGCCTATGCATGCATTTGTGAGACTTGGTTTGCATACTTTATGTATTGTTGAAATGGGAGATGAGCTATTGGGATTCTTTGAATCTCATTCCCTCATCTCCAATGTTCTAATATGCTAAATGGACCACATGGACAAGGTAATGAGAGCTAACAACTTAGAGGATAAGAGATTGATAACAATTTGCATAGATTTTTCTTCTTTATGACTATATGAGTGGCAAATATTGTAATCTATTGCTGTATATGTCTTATGACCTTATGAATGTAACATCCCGTCCTCTGTAAATGAGAGAAAACGTGAGAAACATAACATATGGTCTCTCTATCAACGAATGAAATTCACCAGATACAAAAGGAAGTCCGCTAAGATGATGCAGTTAAGATCCCAAAAAATTTTGGAAGTAGTCTAGACTCCTAAAAATGAGAATCCCAGGCTCAGACAAAAAGAAAAACAGAGCTAGAATGAAGAAACAATTTTTTACGAAAAGTTTACAAAACATAATGGCATTTTCGTAATTTTGAGCAAATTTTGGAATTCACACAGGAGAGCTTTTTAAATGAAAATTTTGAGTTCTCTAGGTTTCTTAAAGGCCTTGAAAACCATAGAAAGCCCAGGGACAGCTAAAACCCCTCCAATGGACGTTTTCCAATATTGGTGTACCCAAACTTTGACGGATTCATTCGGAAAAGGTTTAGCTTCAATTTGAGTAATTCAAAAGCATTTTACTAAATTGAGAACCTAAATTTCATAATGGAAAAGACAATTCTTAAAAAGGAGCTAAAACGAAGGAGAAATGAAAATGCCAAAAATGAAGGTAAAATGAGAATTTTTGAAAAGTGTAACTTCCTCCCACCTATATATATGATGCACCCTTCTTCTCCCTTCATTATGCATGACCATATTCTACCCAAAACTAGAAGAAAACCCTAGGGGATGAGGTGCACAAGAGGAGGAAGAAAAGGAGGAGAAATTCAAGGTAGAAAGGTATGGATTTTCATCGTTTTTCATGCTCTTTCTCTTCCAAACCTCTTTTCCTTCATTCTCTTTTATTTCCTATGATTATAATGAAGCATATGGATCTATTTTAAAGTATAAATTGAGGGGAAATTTTGGATTTGAAGAGAGGAGCTCAAAGAATACAAGATTCAAGTGAGAAAAAGCAAGAAAACAAGGTAATTTCTCTTCCTATGGTTGTCATCTTTGGTTCCCTCCTCCTCCATTTTGCCTAACATGAGAAAATCCTAAGAGGACTTGATTTTTAGGTAGAACCAAGGGTGAATCTAAGGAAAAAGGGTGTGGAGATTATGAATTTGCAAAGGGAATTAACAAAAAATCATTAAATTTCAAGA
The DNA here is from genome assembly GCA_032878935.1 of Erythrophleum fordii. Classification (NCBI taxonomy): domain Eukaryota; kingdom Viridiplantae; phylum Streptophyta; class Magnoliopsida; order Fabales; family Fabaceae; genus Erythrophleum; species Erythrophleum fordii. Next base: position 358,203 of record JAVQMF010000029.1, read on the forward strand.
TGCAATTTCTAGGGTTTCAATTGCATCTTGTAAAATCTGATTTTGTATAATGATTCCTAGGCATAAATAAGAGTTTAAATGAGCTTTCAAGATCCCTAAGAGGCTCCCCACATACTTCTTCCTTCAAGAAAACTAAGCAAATTCCATGAAGCACAATAAGATCCATAGTCTCAGCCAAGCAAGGTTGGGGTAGCTAGGGAGAGTTTTAAATTTTTCTAAGGCCATTCTTGAGTCATATATGATGAATGAATATGAGGGGAGGCTTTGGAAAAAATTAGAACTCATAAAAAGTAAGTTAGTGCTTTAGGTTCCAGACTATGACCTATAAAAGCAACATGTAGTTAGGCTCTTTGTTTTAATTGTGTGATGACTCCAAGAAGCTTAAAAAGAGTCAAAAATCATATTTGAAAGGGAAGAATGGAGCCTAGAAATTATTTGAGGGGTGTTGCTTTATTAGGTGCATTTATGAACCATAATGGGGTTTATAGAACAACCTAGTGTTTAAGCAAGTTGTGCAACCTTAGAATTTGTTTTATGAACCTAATTGGCTTCCATAAGTTATGTTTAGGCCAAGAGAAAGCATCTTCATAAGTTTGTGTGTGTGTGGCCGAAAAGAGGAGCTTGAATCCAAAAGGAAATGTGTGTGATTGTGTGCAAGGTAGCTCTCTCCACCTTCTCTCATGCATGGATGTATGCTTAGCTTGTCTTAAAATGTGTGTATGATTATTTTCAAGTCACGAAAAGTATGATAGCATGATTTCATATGCCATGGTTTAATGATGACATATTATGTTTCATATGATGTTTTGATGTATGCTTGGGTTTGCTTGAGTGTGGTGAGGCCAAGAACCCTTAGCCATGGTGGGGATGAGCCAAGAACCCTTAAGATTAGTTGAGACAAAGCAAAGAGTCTCCCAAAAGCAAAGTGAGCTCCTAAGAGTATGGTTGAGTCCAAGAATGCATTAAAGAATAGGTAAGGCAAGTCCAATATCCATAAGAAATTGGGTGAGGCCAATCCACTTACTTGGCAAGCCTTTGTATGCTATGTATGACTTTCTTAAATGATGAAAATGTTTCTTGAGTGCTTGCACATGTCTACATGACCATACATGCATTTATAAGACTTGTTTAGATCCATTATGTATGATTGGATGGAACATGAGCTATTAGGATTCTTTGAATCTCATTCTCTCTTCTCCAATGATTTAATGTGCTAGATAGATCAAGTGGACAAGGTAATGGAAGCCAACCACCTTGAAGAAGAGAGCTTGGCAACCTAATGCATAGTTTTTAGTTCTTTAAGGCCATATTTATATCAAAGCATGTAAACCCATAATGTATATGGTCTATGACCTCTTAAACATGTGTAATTATGATATTGTGCCATGTATGAATGAGAGAATATGTTATGTAGCTACTAGAATGTGAATTAAGTATATGATGGCAAATTAACTCCATGAATGATTTAATAGAATTATGTACATGTGTGGATGAAATGGCCAAAATAAGATGCATGGAGTTTGGGAGCATTTGGTCAGCTTACACAAGTCTTAATCATACTTTTAGACTTGCCCAAAAGGTGCCAAACCCTAAGGAAAGCCATTTGGTTACTTTGGAACCTCATATAGAGCCAAAATTGACCATAATAGAACCCTATATCACTTTTTAGCCAAATGAGCTCTTCTTGATCTAAGATTTAACATGAAATTAGAGCTTGTTGAGAGGTTTTTGGAAAGTTAAAGAACATAATTTTTGAAGGTCTATAGAACATTTGATGAATTTTCAAAGTTGGCAAATTTTTTGATTTTGGTCTGCTGCACTATTCATTTGGTCCAAAAATAAAATCTATCACACAAGGTCTAAATGATGTCCAATTGCCATGAAATTTTATAAAGAGAAACTAGACATTCACATTGACTTGTTCCAACTAGAACCTTCTCATTTGAATGTCTAAAGAGGGAGATATGAATTTTTAAAGATTTTGTCCAGTATCATAAGCTTCACCCGACCTCAATTACTGTTCTATTGAATTTCTAGGTCTGGGCATGCTAAGCTAGTCTAGAAATATTTTTCTCCTCTAGCTAACATCCATAGCTTTCCATATTGGTATTATTTGCATGGATCAGAATTTTTTGGAATTAATTGGAAATTTTTGAAGTTTGGTGCAGAAATCTATGATAACACCAGTGAGTAGTTGACCTCTGGATTTTTTTGAATATCAAACGTCCTTTGTGATGGATGTGATGGTCTAGACATATTTTTAGTATGAAGTGGACATTTTTAGCTTTCCAAAATGACTAAGAATGCATGATTTTGATTTTTCTAGAATTAGTTATGATTTTTCAAAATTTGGTCAGAAAAGAGCCAAATATGGCCAAAAATGGACATGAACATTTCATGCTTCCCTTCGTGATTCTTGAGGTGTAGGCTACTTTTAATGATACAAATGAGTTTTATTCATATAATTAAATATGGGGATGTGATTTTTGAGCTCATATGGTCCACATGACACCGAATAAAATTTTTATACGTGATGTAACGCCAAGAATGTATTAAAACAATGCCATTTTCTTGCCTCTTGTATGAATTGCTTAATGTGAGGCATAGATACAGTATGAAATGAGCTAGAAATATATGATGTTATAATGAACATGTGTAATCATGCTTATGTATTATATACAAATGAGAATTTATGTTATGTGAATGTTACAATGCAATTTGGGTATGTAATGGCAAGACTGGCCTTATGGAAACTTGTGTGTGGCATGGGATGAGAGAGTGAGTTTGCAAATTCTAGGTTTTTGCACCTTTGAGATAAGGTTAAAATGTCAATTTGGTGCAATTCCACTTGCTCAAGTGGCCACACAAGCTTAGGAAGCTAAATTGGACACTTTGATGCTAATTGAGACTATAAAAATGACTAAACTGGAACCCTATAGCACAAACTGACCAAATGGATGAATCTTTTGATGAATTTTGGCAGACATGTAGGGCTCATTGAGAGGTTTTTGAAAATCTAAAGTGCCAAAAAATTGGATCTCTACAGAATTAATTATGAATTTTCAAAGTTGAGATTTTTCTATTGTTCTGGTGCATGTACTATTCATATGGTCAATTTTGTGTTCTATGTCATCTGATGGCCAAATGATGTCCAATGCTTGCAAAATTTCACAAGAACAAATTAGAGGTTATAAGCTTTCTGTGGCCACCAAGATCACCTCATTTGGAGGTCTAAACAGAGAGTTATGAATTTTTAAATTTTAATATCAGTACCAATAATGCCACTTGACCTCTAATATTGTTCCATTATAATTCAGTCCCTAAATGGCCTTGTCATGGTTTGGAGATATTTTTTCATTAACGTTAACATCTGTGGCTTCTTAGATTGACTGAATTTACATGATTTGGAATTTTTTAAAATTAGTTATAAATTTTCAAAACTTATGACAATAAACTGTGACAATAGCCCAGGTAGCTGAGACCTTGGGTTCTTTTTATATGTCAAATCATGACTTGGAAATATTTTTATTATAAAGTAGACATGTCCAACTTTCCATAATGGTAAAGAATGCATGATTGTAATTTTTTTTAGAATTAGTTATAATTTTTCAAATTTTGGGACAGAAAGTAGGAAACTCTGGCTGAGGCTATACTATGATATTTTGTGTGTTTCTAGCACTTCCATGAGGCCTAGGCCCCTTTTGATGATGGATTTGAGTTGTATCTATATAATTAAATATGATAATGAGATACATAAGTCTATATGGTTTACGGGATACCAAACGAAAAAAAATTACATGCTACACAATGCATAAATACTCATTATTTAAAGCCATTTTTCCTTGCTTCTTCATGAAATACATGTATGAGTCATGGAAGTAGCATGAGATAAGTTAGAAAGTTATTATGTTACAATGTTTATATAATGTAAACCCTTGAGAACATTTAAATGTATGTAAATATGTTATATGTACCTATCTTGAAGTGAAATAAATAAATCTATGAGTTTTTGCCACCTATATGCTATGATATCCATATGTATGAATGCAAGTGGCATGGGGAGAACGAACTCCATGATAATTTGAACCATTTGACATGCTTTTATAGGCTGTAGTTGTGTTTTTGGACATGCCCAAGTGGCTATGGAATGAGAAGAGAGCTTTTTGATACCTTAAGAACCTACTTTGAACTTCAAAATTGACTAATTTGTAAGCTGAACCAAAGTTTAATCTAATGAATGATTTTTTACATACAATTTGGCCAGCAAGTAGGTCTTATCTATAGTTTTTCATAGAACTAAAGAGTATCCAATTTAAAGGTTTAGAGAATTTATTATGATTTTTTAAAATTGGCTAAATTATGCATAATGGCAAAGGTTACTGTTCATATGATTAGTTTATATTTCTATATCACTCATAGGGCAAATGAAGTCCAATATCTATGAAAATTTACAAATATAAACTAGACATCATAAGCTTTCCATAGCCACTAAGATCACCTCATTTGGAGCTTTGTAAAGGAAGAACCAAATTTTTAAAGTTTTAGGTCCTAGAGCTATCTGAGAACATACCTAAATTACTATTCTATTACTTTTCATAGGTTAAATGCATTTGTTTTGGTCTAGAATTATTTTTAGTCAACATCCAAAGCTTTCTAGAAACTTATCATATGCATGATTTTGATTTTTCTAGAATTGGTTATGAATTAATGTTCATATCAGAAACTTGTGACAACAAACTCGAGAGCTAATCTAGTTCTTCTTGAAGTTTGGTTCCAAATCTGTGATTTATAAGATGAGTTGTGATGTTATGATATGATTGGATATATTATAAATGAAAAATGATATTGATGAGTTCACATGCTCCTTAAAGCTAATAATGAATTAAATGAGCTTTCCATTACGTAATTTTTCACCGTTTAATGCATTAGTTTCATGAGAATATGTAACAATGAACCTATGGAATATAAAGTAAAGGCTTGGGAGCTATGGTGTTACACCTAATATACTAGAACTAAATTCACAAAGTAATCACACATCTTGAATTTGAGGAAAATCCACAAAGTTAAGTAGTAACAACAAAATTCAGCAACAGTGAAAAATAGGGTAGCACATACTAAAAATTTCTATCAAATACATCTTATCCAAAAATGTAGTGCAAAAAATTTTCCTAGAAACTACATATAAAGAGGAAAATTTTGGAACCAATTTCATTTTAAAACTCAACCAAACATATAAATTACTAAAATCAGGTCATTAACTATTGGAAAAAAAAAAGAAAAAGAATTGAGTGTTGAACCAAAAATGGAATTAATTGAGTAATCAAAAGAAAAAATTTTTTTATCCTATTCACTAGACATATAAACCATCTTGCATACAAAAGTTTAGAAAAAAATTTTCATCCCAATTCTAGTAATTCTTGTAAGTCAGCACTTGAAAACTTTGAAACATTAACAAGCAATTTTCACAATAAAATATTAGCTAAAAATTAAAAATTCACTCATTCAACACTTTCAGAAATATTAAGAAGCAAGAAACAAAAAAAGTTAAGGGAAGAAGACTCCCTTGAAGCTTCTTACTTCATCCCTTGAAATCTTCAAGCATTAATCTAAGAATGATTTTTTTTTCAACTCTTGATACTTATTACCCCTTCACATGAGTGCTGTATGGATTCAACTCTATTCAGATCACATCCATAATAGATTCATTGTTGTCTCTCTTTACCTCAATAGAAGAGACGAACTCCATTGATAACTCTTGAACATTGACCCTCTTCTCCCATTATGCTTACAGATGATAAAAGAGAACATATAAGAATCACATTATGAGTCAATAAAGATGCACAACCTATATCATCACAAGGAGAGATCATTCAAAGTAAGCGTTGCACCTTTTAAAGAACATTACAAGTTTTGTCACCAAGCTAAACATTACAAGTAGTAAGCATTAAAAAACATGGCTAGAATCATCAAAACAAGTCAGTGTTCCTCAACTTAGATGACATATAAAATAAATTCAAAAACAAGAATTTGAAGCTTAACTATAACTAAAAAAGTAAGGAAAAGTTTGAGAAATATACAATATAAAACCATAAAAATAGCATGATAGTTTAACTGTACAACTAACAAAAATGAAATTATTTGCATAAACAAATGAGGTCAATAATTTATGAAAAATTTATTTAAAAAATTTAACACATATACAATCAACATATGAAAATTTCCAAAAATAGTATCTATAGAAGTGTAGAAAATTATCCAAGGTTGACTTTGAGTAAAAAAATTTGTTAGAAACAAAGCCTTTTGACATTACTAAACAATCAAATCATTTGGACAACCAAATAAATTTTAAAAATTCTGAAAATATTTATACAAAGTATAAACATGTATAGAACACTTGAAACAAAATTTTGAACAAAGATCATTTCTGAGTTGCTCATAGTAAATCAAATAATAGTAAGCACATTGTTAAAATTCAATGGAAATAGTTCAATAAAGCAACATTTGAAATTCATAGAGTTTAGCTATCTTAGAGAGATTAAAAAATTATGATAAAAATCATAGAACAATTAGACATATAGCAGAAACTTTTGCAAAAATTTTGGAATTTTTCTCAATTTATATAATTCCCAAAAATTTGGACAAAATTAGTAATAATCTCAAAAGAATTTAGCATTGCCACTTAATAAAATAAATCAAATAATTAAATAATTAATTAACAAATTGATTATAATAAATAATTAAACAATAATTAGTAGAAAATTAACATCAAATAAACAAAGATAATCAATAATTAAAACAAGACAAATAATTAACCAAAAATTATATTTCAATGACATAATTACAAATTAGCAATAATGTTACTAAGTTAGTAACAATGTTAGTGGTTAATCTATCCTAAGGTTAATCATTTAATTTGATTTTCCTTTAAATATACCTCTCTATTCAACTTCTTACTCGAGTTTCGCTAAGCCACTACACAAGGAATAGATAATTTGGAAATTAAATGCATATACCAATTAAATAAAAACTTCTCTAGTAGTGCCACCAAAAATTTGATCACAAGAATTTACCTTACTATTGCACAAGAATAAATTTTATCCACAACAATGATACCAAAAACTTCTTGGAGTGGCTTTTACACTTAGCAAGAGTGTATTAAGCATTGCTAGATTTTTATAAATATAAATTTGCTTAATTATTTGAATTTAATTAATTAAATTAATTAAGCCTCTCAATTTAGCAAGTATACCAATCTAACAATTAATATAATTCCTTAAATACAAGGTTGAACCCCCAAAAAGTATATTTAATCAACAAATTTAATTAAACTAATCTATTTCTATGTTAGCCTAAACGATACTATCTAACCTAACTATTGTCTAGGATAAGCCTAGTTAACAGAAAATGTTAAAAAAAGGTTTGTCATTAACCTAAATACAATTTAAAATAATGTGTGTAATACCATAATTTAGTAAACTCCATATCCTCATATCCAAGCTTGATTTCACAAGGGTTTATATAATTCCAAAAAAAAAAGAACAAAAATAATAATATTTTCTTGTATTGTGTAGTATTTTAAAAATTCAAATTTTGCTCCATAAGTCCCGTGAACCCATCAATAACATCATCTACTCATACTCCATCTATACAATTCATACACATCATAAAATTATCCATGAACCATGGATTTGGAACCAAAAACCAGAAAATTACATTTTTGCTCTCAGGTTTAAATGGCAGGTTTCTTACACAATTTTGGAAAATTATAATTAATTCTAGAAAAATCAAAATCAAGAAAATGGTAGCTTTCTAGAAAGCCCTAGATGTTAACTATAAGTTAAAAATCATTCTAGGTCATGAGAACCTAGTTAGGCCATGATTGACATAAAAAAAGTACCAAAGGTCCAACTACTCAGGTTTGCTATCACAAGTTACTAATATAAATTTTATAAATTCATAACTAATTCTAAAAAAATCAAAACCCAGAAAACCATACCATTTTGGAAATTTATGGATGTTAAATAGAGGGTAAAAATAATTCTAGGACAAAACAAAAGTAATTATGCCACAAAAACCTATAGAATAGTAACAGAGGTCTAATTGTGTCCCTAATATTGATCTAGAACTTCAAAAATTTGGTTCCCCCTCTACAAACCTCCAATTGAGGTGATCTTAGTGGCCACAGAAATATTATCATGTCTAGTTTATGTTGGTAAAATTTAATAGTCATTGGACACCATTTGGCCTATGAATGACAGAGGCAAAGAATTTGACCATTTGCACAGCAACCAAGCCAAAATTGTCAAAATTTGCCAATTTTGAAAATTCACCAAAAATTCTCTAGAGTTCCAAATAATATATACTTTAGCTTCTCAAAAAAATCTAGATGAGAATTATATGCATGCCAAATTTTGGACTAAGAAAAGCTCATTTGGTCAAATCTTGATATAGCTCACAAATATAGCAAATTTGGCATCCTATAAGGGTCAAAGTTGGTCCAAACAGCTTCTTAATTTCTCTACCACCTCTTGGGCAAGTTTTGAAGCATAAACACAGTATGTATGTGCTTCCCAAGTGGTCTAACACATCACACATCTCAAACTCACTATGCCATATACAAGAATACACAATCAAGGATAGGCCACCAAGTAGTCAAAATGCATTTTCTCATTCATTTGGCTAGCACTTCGATTCATACACTATCTTTACACATTTTTACATTTGCCCAAGGGCTTACATCTCAAAAATAATATGTGCGTGCAATTTAACAATGGAATACATCAAAAACTACACTAGTCTCAAAGTATAGCCAACTATGCTCCTTGGCTTCCATCTTTAGCGTCATGAGCTCCACCTAAACATGGTGAAACAAAGGAAGGAATAGGATGAGATTCAAAGAATCTCAATAGCTCAAACACTCATTCAAGTAAGCAATCAAGGCATATAAACATGTCAAAGTACATAAATAGGTATCCAATCCTATTAAGAATCATTCAAACCATAATTTACATGCTATGAAAACATATCAAGGCCAAAAGTAAGCTCTAGGGATTCTTAGTCTAGCCTCACCCTATTTTTGGGACTTTTGAATTAGCCTCACCCTTAGTTTAAGGACTTTTGACTTGGTCTCACTCATCCATGAGACTTTTGGCCTTGTCTCACTCATGTCTAGGAACTTTTGGCTTCACTTTACCCATCTCAAGGGACTTTTGGCACTACCTCACCGTTAAGAGCAATTTACAACCAAAACATAATTCATGAAACATATTAGTACCAATGCAACAAGACAACATCAAATGGCATATTTCATAATACAAATGCATATACAAGCATACAATGACACTTACATATCCAAGAATGCAAACAAGAAAGAATGAAGAGCTACCTTAAAGTAAAACACAATTCTTCCCTTGGTTATTTTCTTTTCTTTTTGGCCACACACCCATAAATAGATGGAACTTGATTTCTTTGGCCTAAACACAACAAGTAAGATCTAATTACACTCTTGAAATCAGCCACAACATTAAAAACACACCAAGAAAGCACTCTTGGCTTTATGGTCACATATTAGTTCCATAAAAGGCCTAATGAAGAAACTACCATAATTTAAGCTCTTGAATTCCTTTTCTTCTTATATCTAGGCCTTTTAGTTTCATTTAGACTCTTTGAAGTCATCACAAATTCATTTCTAAGAGTCTAGATACAAGTTGCTTCTTAAGGCTATATTATGGAACCTATAGCTCCAACTCTCAATCTATGGCTTTTAAACTTTTTTCAAAGCTTCCTTTCATCTTCTTCCATCACACAAAGTCCCAAACCAAGCTTAGAATAAATCAAAACACTCACTAACCTCTCCATCTGTCTTGGGCTGAGACAAGCACTCATTATAGAAGCCATGAAGTTTGCAATTTTTTCTTCCAAGGAGAGGCACTTAGGAGGCTTCCTAGGGGTCTTAGAAACTCAAACAAATACTCACATAGGTTAGGGAATTCTTAGATCAAAACAGATTTTATAAGATGTTCAAGAATCCTTAAAGTTCTTATCTTACAATTCAATAGCTTTTCTTCCACTTTATTTACATTTCCTAGGTTCCCATACTCTAATTCATAGGTTTCATGCTTGCTCTAGGTCAGAATTCACTCCCTCTCCCTAGCTCTCTCCAAGGCCGAACCCACACACACATACACAAGGGAGGAAGAAGTAACAAAACAAGAAGATGTACCTTAGTTCCTTAGCTTCTTCAAGAGTCTCTTTCTTTGCTTTAGCTTTCTTTTTGAAACTCTAAACTTTCTCCTCTGAATCAAGGTCAAAATAGACCAAAATAAACAACTAAAACCATAAGAAGAAAGCTTAAAAGAAGGAGAACAATGTTAAAGAAGGAAAAGTCATGAAATTCTTCCATTTTCCTACCATTCTCCTTGATTTCTTCCCTCTCTTTTCTTCTCCTATGACACGCCTTTCTTAACAGAGCTCTCCCCTAGTCTTGAGCAGTAAAAGAGTTGATTAGAATGGGAAAGTAAGTGGGACGCCTAATATAAAGAATAATCAATAAGGAATTGTTCATTAAAATAACGTTTACGTCCCACGTTTGTGGTATTTTCATTTTAGGTTCATTTTAGCTCCTTTTTTAGAACTGTCTCTCCATCATAAAATTTAGATCCTCAAACTTATAAAACAACTTTAAAATCACTCAATTTGGATTTAAAACCTTCTCGAACGAAACAGTTAAAGTTCAGGTCAACTAATGATAAAAAACATACACCGAAAAGGTTTTAATTGTCTCGGGGGTTCTCATGGTTTTCAGGACCTCTAAGAACCTCGAAAAGCTCAAATTTTTCATTTAAAAATACATTCTATGAGTTTTCTAAAAGGTGCCCATATTTACAAAAATATCACTATACTTTTGACAAATTTTTTGAACCGCTTTGGCTCCAGTTTTGGGGCAACTCAACACTTAAATCCTTATTTTTCATTATTTAAAATTTTATTCTAATTTTATTTGGCCTTAAATTATTCAATTTAGGAGACTTTCTTTTCAAACTAACTCATTTCGGTATTTTTATGAAATACCGAATATTACAATGTGCATGTGCAAAGGCACTCTAACCTATGCTCTATACACAAAAATACCAATGCATATTAAGATTTATGAAATTTTAGACTAAATAATATAATAGCTTTGCATTACATTCCATACTAACCACCTAGACCTCAATTCACATCCTTGGCACACTTGCTATATCCACTAAGGCTTCATCCTACCAACTATACCAAATATAAAGTCATTCTATTACAATTTAAAACAACAAGAAAGCAATAAAAAAAAAAGATAGTGATTGGTTTGGGACTGTCAGGGGGAAAAATAAGGGAGTTATATTTAAGGACCAGAAATGAAGAAATTTATTTTTTAAGGACCTGTTACTACTGGGTTCAATTATTTGTTGCTAAAATTAGTGGTAATAAATTCTAAAACAAGTGGTAATAGGTCCTTAAAAATAAATTTTTTTCACTTTTGAGTCCTCTGTTATAATTCCCCTAAAAAATAACCTATAACACTAGGCTAACACATCATGTATGTAAACTAGTGAATGTATTATATGTAGATTAGTGAGCACTAAATGCTTTTGCTTTTTTAACACTCACCTTTCCTAACTAACCAACTCTCCAAACATTTTTATCTAATTAATTAATTAGCTCTTAAAATTATTGCCATGATATATAAGAGCTAATCAATGAATTAGACATTAGAAAAGTCACTCTAAAAGCATTAAGTTTTAAGTATATACATTCACACCATAAACCATATGTTGGTTGTAAGAAATCATTATAGCTAGTAATTAGTCAACATAAATCAGAATTTATTGGGTGAAATTAAGTAACAAACTTAAAAGACAAATGAAAATCTATAGCAAATGGGAATTAACCATTATAGATTATAAAAAGATAGAGAATTACATTACACTCTACTATATAAGTAAGAAATCATACCTTCACAACATAATTAATATACAAATTTCACTCTTAAATGCTCTTAAATGCTAAAAAAGATGTAAGAAACCCTCTTTGAAAAATTAGAGATAAAATGGGAAAATCTCTAAAAATGTCATACATTAAAAGGAATTTAGAAAAAACTACATTAGAGTTAGTTGCTGCAATAAAAAAAAAATGTTTCATCAAGACAACGGGACCTTGTTACATTTTTAGGAAATTGTTGTTGTTGTTGCGATGGGTAATTATTTTTCATCACAATGATATGCTGTTGGCAATAATTTCTAAGCTCTTCCAATTTGCCTCCTTAGTGCATAACACTTATGTATTTACAACCTAATCTCTACAAAAGAAAATAAAAGCACAAAATATAATATTTAAAGCTATAAAATCAAAATAAATCTAATTAGTGACAAGAATATACTAATGGCTTTCTAATAAAATCAAGAATTGCCAAAAAAAGCTTTGCACAAGTAAAATCTAAAAATTAAAATTCTTTTCAATTTAGTCTTTTTTAGAGGCTTTTTTATAATAAAACTCTAATTTGCATCAAATTCAATCCAACCACACTTTTAATGAAAAATAAGAGTAAAAGAGTCAAAAGTCAAAAGTCAAATAAAAACCTCAAATAAGTCCCTTAATTAACTCCTAAAATGGTACTTTTAGGGATTTATCAATTGCACTTGATGAAACTAGCTTGGTAAAAAAAATAAAGCAAAATTAATGCAAAGCTTTATAAACCTATTTGGAATGTTTATGTTAATTGGTTCATATAATGCAATAAGAATAATCTCATATCAGACTTAGTAACATCTATGTATAATTGAAGGTCTTCTATATGGATGGCATAGTAATAACTTCAACACATTTAAAACATAAATTGCCAGTGACTTAGAACCTTGCAAACATTCAACCTCTCATTTGTGAAAATTTTACATTACATTAGAAAATATACAAAGTATGTAATAGGTCAAAGTTGGTCTCATATAGTTAGATAGTTTAAAATCAGTGGCCTTCAAAGTATAGTTTTCATCTTTAGAAGTAAAACGAAAATTTCTAAAGCAAAAGAAATAATCTTCTATGTTAGAAACTAGTAGAGGATGCCTAAATTGAAGAGTAGATATTTACTTGGTAAAGAAATATTCAGCTGTACACATCACTTGATTTATCATCAACATTAGTGCACGCTAATGTCGTTAAGAATGATCACTAATCTACAAAAGAATGAAGAATCCATAGAATAAAAGAAATCCAATTTTTGTCATACATGTTCAAATGCTATAGTAGCTAGGTATCTAGTAAGGGAGTATAATAACCCAGTTGACCTAGTAAAATTGGCCTGACTTAGCCTAATTACTAAACAAAAGTTAGGTTAAAGAATTGGGTTAGACCATCAAGTTGAGGTGGGTTACAAGCCAAGTCTTCCAACTTATATAACCTAACCCAACCCATAGCAATATTATTTTTTAAAAAAGTATAGCTTGTTTTGTTAACTTTGAAGAAAAAACCCTAAACACGCTCCTTTATAATCTCCTTTGACCCTTGCATTTTAGGCTCTGATCTCTACTCGTCTTTACTCCACTCTTTCTTATCCTCAAATATTGAGCCATGCATAAAGCTTTCTTTTCCTTCATCTCCCACTTCCATTTAGCCATCAACGACGACACAGAGGAGGCTAACTATCAAATTGTAAGCAACCACACATAACATAGAGAGAACTGGCTTTCAAGAGTTTTTGGCCACCAATGTAGAGGGGATTGGTAGGTTGTGAATCTCCATTCAACTTCTAAATTTTCCTCTTTATATTTTTAGATAAGGTGATATTGATGAATTATTAATTCTTTGAATTTTATGGTATTGAGTGCCCTGTAGATTGTGATTTACCATACCCTAATACATGCACTTTCCAAAAATAAAAGAGTAAATAAGGCTATGTAACTTTTAAGGGAAATGTTCTCCATAAGGCTACTATAGGTGTTCATATAATTTTCTTTATTTAGTGTTGTACAAATTATATTCAATTATTAACTAAATTTTCTCAATTTTCTTTCTAGTTAAGGAAAAAAAACTCAACTTGTCTTGACTTGTTAAAAACTAGCCTAACCTGATATAAGATTAGGCTTAGTTAGGTCAGGTTAGGCTATGAGTGTAACAACCCTAACTCTTAATTATGGTGATTAAACTTAATTACATAATTAATGATTGTAAATCAAGGTCTAAAATCATTAAAATTAATTAAATTAGGAAAAAGTGAGGAAATTTGAATCTTGATATTATTAGGGTTATTAGCTAAACCATCACAATCATTTAAGTCCATAAGTGATCCTAGTTATCAATTAAGAACCTTTTATTCATATTACTACTAATTTCAACTCACAAGATCCTCTTTAATTTTCCCACGTTATTACTAACCTTAACATAGTGAAATCCAAGGTTTCTAAGTCAAAAGTAAGAGTTTGGGAACCATCACCGTGACTTGGATCCTCCCTGCCTCGGCTAAGTTGGTTACTAGAACTTAAAAACTAAGTTTGGAAACTTATGCCATGACGCAATATATGCACGCCATGATGTAAGTAGCTACTAGAGATCAAAATCAAAATACAAACCTTGCGCCATGATTCAGGCCTTCCGCGCCGTAGTGCAAGTGCTTTTAAGAACCGATTATTCAAACTTTCTTGACCACAGCAAGAGAGCCTCCTGGGACTCTCCAAGCTTGCCTCCCAATGCTCACTATGGTAAGTTTCCTTTGCACCACGGTGAGTCTACTCTCTATTACTGTCCTTAAGCGAATTTCTTGCATTGTGCCGTGGTGAGGCATCTCATGCTGTAGCACACCTAGCTTTTAGAACTCCCTTGGCCATAACTCAAGTAGTTTTGACCATGACTTAACCTTCTTCCACACCTAACCTTTCTAAATTTCATCCCACACATACCAGACCTCCCTCTAGAAACATCTTAAGGTTATTTTACCTTAATTTATAAGGCTTTAATAGCAACCAACTAACTAAACTACTCAACATCCCCTCGCATCCACTTAGAGACTAAATAATTGATTTCAAATCTTTTTATCAATCATACATAAGCCATTTTATGAATTATTGATAGCAACAAGATTTATAAGCCACTAACATGATCATTCATGATGATATAATAACATACTTCAAGTGGCGAGTCTTGTATCCATACTAATAAGGTTCCAATTAGATTGTAAGTAAGTTCATACATCATATTCCAAATTATATAAGGCCTAGCTCCCTATTGGTTACATCATAGTCTACCAAAACACAACTTGACAATATGATTACATGCTAATGCTATATAAAATGAGATATAAAAACTAGCATATACTCTAAACCAAATCAGTCCAAATGTAGAATTCCACACATGATCTTAGCTGATGGATGTTCATCCACTTGCTTTCCCTTATCCTTATCTGAAGATCCTGAATTTGAAATAGTTAGCCCATAAAATGGGTTGAGATGCAAATCTCAGTAACTAGAGGTAAATTTCATTCATATGTACCAAAGTAATCAACATATGCATTTAATCAAATAAATATCAGAAACATCATAATATCAGCAAAATACAATAGTTAAACTATCGCTGACTACTATCCCATACTAATAATCACATAAAACATATTATAGGCCAATAACACTAGGAAAGACCCATCCACAATGCCACTTCCCTATTGAGAACAACCAGGGCTCATTGCATTCAGGGGTCTGATCATAACTCGATACCTGATCGAAGCATGATACATGGTTGGCAGCTACACCATAGCCCCATCATGGACTCACAAAGTCTAATCACAATATATCAAATAGCCAACTATTCATTTAGCATTCAAAATCATACATGTGTAGTAGATATAAGATTAAATTTGAACATATGCAAGAAATAAAAATTAACCCCAATTACCTCACTCTGTGAATAATTTCTGAAGGCTACCAGCAGTATCAAAACCACCCTATAATCACAATATCAAATAATCACTACTCTAAATTATCATCTATAGTAGTAAACTAAATACCTACAAAATTAAACTACTAATGACTACCTAAAGGACACTTACCTAGCCATCAAGGAGTCCCAAATTCGAACTTAAACTTTACCCACCTAGATACTCCAAAGTACCACTCAATTTTCTGGGTAATTTTACATAAAATAAATGCCCATATTATAAATCAACCATAGAGGTTTTAAACCAACAAAAACTATCTCAATATGGGAAGGACATACTTACCCTATCGTCCTCATAGCCTCAACCTCCAAAAATCCTCCATGAAAACACCAAACAACACATTTCAGATTTGGGTGTGTTTGAAAATACTCCAAATGAAAAATCAATTAGGACAAATCAAAGAGGAAGAAGAGAGGGTTAAGTTATATATAAGTCACATTGACTGAATCTTGCTCTAGGAGTGAAAAATGATATAATTATGCTAAGAACTTTAGCTACCTCCTAAGATCTCTGAATTTCCTTTGCTCTCAAAGTGTTTCTACAAAATAGGGGGAATGCTGAAGTGTTTTTAGGGTTTGAGTTGGGTTATGGGATGACCTAAAGGCCCAACTCTACACTTGGCCTATATTCTTAATTCTAGGTGTAATACCCGATTCCTCTGTAAACAGCCTAAAACTAATTAGTTATAAAAGGAAGTCCCGTAAATGGGAAGAGTCAAGGCCAAACAAAATTAAAGCAATGATTTAGACATCAAAGAATGAGAATACAAGGCCAAAGGTACCCTAAAAATAGAGCCAAAATAACTAAATAAAATTTGATGAATATATAGTGACATTTTTGTAAATTTGGGCACTTTTTAGAAAACTCAAAAGAGGAATCCTTAAATAAAAAAATTAACTTTCCTAGAGTTTTCAGAGGCTCTAAAAACTATAAAAATCTCTAGAATGGTTCAAACCTCTCCGATTTACGTTTTAAAGCATCAATTGACCTAAACTTTGACTAGTTCATTCGAGAAGGTCTTTAATCCAATTTGGGTGAAACCAAAGGCGTTTTATAAGTTAGAAATCCAAATTTTATGATGGAAAAGATGGTTCTCAAAAAGGTGTTAAAATGAGCCTAAATGAAAGGAACCAAGAAAGAGGACAAAATTGAAATTTTGAAAAAAGTCTTAAATGAGCTCCCTTGCCTTTATATAACATATCCCTCTCCTTTTCCTCACTTAATCAACCTATTTTCTATTCCAAACCAAAGGAGAGACTAGCAGAGAAGGGTGCACAAGAGGAGGGGAAAAAGGAGAAGAAAAGCTTGGTAAAAATGTGAGAAAACCATGGAATTTCATGCTCCTTCCTTCATTAATCTTATTCTCCTCCTTCTCCTTTCTTTTCCTATGGTTTTAATATTTGATTTTGGATTGGTTTAGTAAAAGGAGATTAGAAATTGAAGGAAAAGCTTAAAGTAAAGGAAAGAGCTCTTGAAAAGCTTTGAAACTAAGGTAAGAACCACGGCTTTCCTTGCATCGCTTTGCTTGTTCTTCCTTAAGTGAGATTCGGCCAAGTATATTCCATCTAATAGGAGATGAAATCTGACCAAACCAAGGGAGAAACATAGGTTTTAAAGTATGAGAAACAAGAATATGCAATGAAATTCAAAAGAGAAGCATTAGAAATTGAGTTACAAAACCTAGGGATTTAGTTGCGCCTTAGCTAATATGAAGTTTTTTAGTGGTAATTTAAGCTTTCTAAAAGCGCATATGGGTTCTCAAGACACTTAGGAAGCCTCACGTGTGCCAACTCCCTAAAGAAAAATTGCAAAACTCTATAGGTCTTCAAGCTTGCTCATGTCTTGGCCTAACCTAGTCCATGCACCTAGAGGGAGTTTTAATTTCTTCCAAGGCTAGAAAGGGACTAAATATGATAGATGAACACCACAGGAAGCATTAGAATAAATTTAGAAAGCAAGGGTTGTGAGATGGAGGTGTAAGCTCCATTTTAAGACATAAAGAAGCAACTTATACCTAGACTCTTTGAAATCAATTTATGACGACTTCAAGGAGTCTAAATGGAGTCAAGAGACTTAGATAGAAAGAGAAATTGGAGCTAAGATCATAAATTCCCATAGTTTCTTCATTGTGTCTTCTATAGAACCATAATTGCATCTTAGAACAAAGTAGCCTTACATAGAGTTTGTGAAAGTTAGAGCTTGTTCCAATGATTGAAATATGTCTATTTGATGTGTCTAGGCCAAGAGAATCAAGTGCCACCTAGTTGCATATGCTTGGCCAAAAATGGGAAGAAGAATTAAAGAGAAAAGAGTTATATTCTTGCTTCAAAGTAGCTCTTTAACCTTTCTCACATGCATTGCTTGGATGTTTGCTTGTCACTGAGTACTTGTATGTATTTTGAACTATGAGATATGTTTCTAGTCATTGGTTTTATGTCATGGTACCATTATGCTTCTTGAATGATGTTTATGAATGCAATGTGGCTTGAATAAGTATAGTTATGCCAAAAGTTCCTAGGAATGGTTAAGACCAAGCCAAAAGTATCAAGAAGAGTGAGGGTAAGTCAAAAGTCCTATGAAAGTGGTTGAGACAAATCCAAAAGTCCCAAGAAAATTGGGTGAGGCTAGACCAATGCCCTTGAGAGCTTATGTTTGATATGTATAAGTTCATAGGACAAGGAAAATGATTTATATATGTTAATTGGTAGCTTAAATGCCATGTATGCATTCTTTGACATATAATTGCATCTATTATGTATGTTTGAAAGGATAAAAGGCTATTGGAATTCTTTGAATCTTACTCTTCCCCTACATATGTCTAACCATGTCTAGGTGAATCAAGTGGACTAAGAAACGGAGGCCAACCATCTTAAATAGTAAGACTTTGACAATGGAATAGATATTTAAGCATTTTGATGTCAAGAATTGTAACCACATGATGTATATATAATGTGGACCCTTAAGCATGTTTAAATATATGTAAATATGGTGTATGTATCAATTTTGGAACCAAATGAATGAATATGTGAGTTTTTGCCATCCATGAGCCTTTATGTTTATGTGTATAAATGCAAGTGGCAAAGTGAGAATGAGCTTTATGATAATTTGAATCATCTTCCATGCTTCCATATGCTGTAACTATTCTTTTGGATGGCCCAAGTGGTTATGGAATGATAAGCAAGTCATTTGGTGCCTTATGAACTCATTATGGACTTCAAATTTGACCATTTCTTAAGCTGAACCAAAATCTAACCAAATGGATGATTTTTTGCATGAAATTTGGCCAGAAAATAGGTCTCATCTAGATCTTCTCATAGAGCCAAAGATCACTCAATTTATAGCTCTAAAGAATTTATTATAATTTTTCAAAGTTGACCAAATTATTCAAAATTGACAAAGTTACTATTCATATGGTCAGTTTACATTTATATGTCACTCATAGGCCAAATTAAGTTTAATGATTATAAAAATTTATAGACATAAACTAGACATTATAATCTTTCCATATCCACTAAGAGAACTACATTTGTAGCTCTATAGAGGGAGAAAATTGTTTTTGAAGTTGTAGGTCCTGTAGCTGTCTAAGAACAAACTTGATATACTATTCTATTCTTTTTCATAGGTTAAATGCTACTATCTTGGTTTAAAATATTTTTAATCATTAGTTAACATCTAGAGCTTTCCAGAAAGCTATCATATGCATGATTTTGATATTTCTAGATTTAGTTATAAATTTTCAAAGTTTATATCAAAAATTTGGATAGCAAACCTGAGAGCAAATCTGGTTTTTCTTAAACTTTAGTTCCAAATCTAAGATTCTTGAGATGAATTGTAATGTTTATGATTTGAATGGATATGTTACAGATGGAAAATGATATGAATGAGCTCACATGGTCCATAAAGCCAAGAATGATCTATATGGCTTTCTAATTACAAAATTAACCATGGATAAAATTTTTACTTTCTTGCAAATATGTAACAATAAGCCTATGGGATATAGAGTAAAGGCTAGAGAGCTAAGGTATTACACTAGGCTTCTAAATCACTAAACTAGATTAGGCCATTGTTAAGTAGTTTCTCTTGGGTTAAGCCTCACAAGAGGAAGTTGGGTCTACACAAAATATAATTGGGCCTCCAATAATCTTTATCCTTTGCATACTTAATTTAATTATAGGCTTAGATTAAGTTTGTAACCCAATTGAATCTTAAATCTACATTAATAATTTATATTTCCATAAGCTTTATTTCCCCTTTTTCCATTTAATTACTTTTCTTAATTACCCCACACTAATTCTCTAATTCATCATAATCATTTTTAATTAATTTCAGGGTGTTACAACAAGTCAACAAAATGAGCTTGATACTAAAATTAGGCCAAGCTTCAAGTTAGATACATACTTAGCCCAACCCATGTACACCTTTGGTATCTAGTTCTAAGAAGGAAGACAAAATTAAGAAAAAGTGTAAGTTTTAAGGACTAAAATATCAATTCACTTTTAAGTTTTTAAGTTTTTTTTTCTAATGAGGTCTTTGATCCTAATAATAGTTAAGATTAAAGAAACTAAAAATCCCTAACTATACCTTACTCTTGGCCTTCTTTACTAATTCAATATGGTAACTGCCCCTACTTTCTTTTATGTAGATCCATTAGAAATCCAAATCATAAATCAACAACAAATAGTTCTATTGCTTACATATTTTCTAACCTTAAGTTTTTATAATTTTACTATAATAAATGTCTTGACTTGATATGTAAATTTGTAATTTCACTAATTCATCACATGTTTTAAGTCCTTTCAATTTTGAAAAAGCTAAAACTAAAGGAAGCTTGCTCAAATTGCAATTCAATCCATACAACTAATCAAAGGTATAGATTTTTTTAAATGTGTTTAATTCTTAAAGGCTAAACAAGTCATTAATAACATGCATATTTTCTTTACAAATCTTATAAAACTTGTTGCATCCTAGTTTTATCAC
This sequence comes from Erythrophleum fordii, assembly GCA_032878935.1. Taxonomy (NCBI): domain Eukaryota; kingdom Viridiplantae; phylum Streptophyta; class Magnoliopsida; order Fabales; family Fabaceae; genus Erythrophleum; species Erythrophleum fordii. Next base: position 379,132 of record JAVQMF010000029.1, read on the forward strand.
CTATTCTTAACTAGTTCATGCTTCCCTCACAAGTGTATTAGTTGAAATTATCATCTTCAACCAAGTAAAACTTAAAACCTTAATCTCTATATTGAATAGGAAGGATACAGTCTTTAAAAACTATATTTAATTATACGATCATGTATTTCCAAAGTTGTGCTCACAAAATCCATGATATGGTATTATCACATATCACAATAGAAATAAATCATCATGAGTACAATCATTGTTAGTGTAAGGAACCAAAATTTTAATTTCAATGCTGTATATTTTAATATTTCCATTGCATAAATTCATAAGAATATATGATAGGAAAAGTGCAATTAAAATGAACCAAGACCTTAGATTTTAGAATGACGTTGATAGCCATATCTTTCCCCTTCAAGATACGGATGCAGCAAGAAAACGGATGCGCTAACGCGTAACGTGCTACACTGCTCGAGCAAAGTGAGCGCTCGAGCGTCAGCTCGAGGGCTAATGGCGCTGCCCCTATCCTCTAAAGCTGTTGCTTGTTCCTTAGACGAGTAGGCTTTATAGGGGCAGCGCTCAACAACTTAAGCTAATAGGCTTAGCGCACTAGCTAGAAAGCCTATAGCTAGATTTTAGAATGACGTTGATAGCCATATCTTTCCCCTTCAAGATGCCTTTCTTTCCTATAGCAAAGCAAGTATACCCAAAATGCCCATGACCTACCTCTTTTCTAAGCTCATAATGAGCTACAAACTTCATTGAAAGCCTGAAATTCTTGTCAAGCCTAACCTTACATTGACCTCTTTCAAGGATTGGGCCTTGTTTGGCTTCACATTCAAATCAACAATATAATGAACAAGTGCAAAAGATCTAAACATAGAAAGGAAAGGGTGAGCTACTAAATTAAAAGCTTTAAAGCTTAAAAAAGAAATTGATAGGAAGAATAAAAGAGGAAGAAGAAGGGAAAATAGAAGGAAACTTTCCAATAGAATCTTATTCAATACCTAACATCACTTTATAAATGCTATTTATAATATAGGTAGCTAATAACAAACTAACAACTTATTAGTTAGTTATCAACTCCCTAGCTAATTTCTTTTACTATTTAATCTCCTAACAATACACCTTTCCTTAAGAGACCCTTGCCCTCAAGGGTTATTTTTGTTGATGAACCTTGGGTGAATCCTTTGTAGATCATACAGATGAACCCAATTAGCATCTTCCTCAAGGAGATCCTTCCATTTAACTAACACTTCAATGATAGGTCTTCCTTTCTTTTGAATCAGCCTTTGATGTAGTATTTTCTTAGGAACTAAATCTATAGTTTATGTTGGCCAATCAAGCGAAAGATGTCTTTAGGTTGTAGTTGGTCCATGACAAGGCTTAAGCAATGAAACATTAAAAGTATTATGGATTCTCAATGAAGCTGGAAGATCCAACTTATAAGCAACTAGCCTAACGCACTTGATGACCTTACAAGGTCTGAAATAGCATGGAGCCTATTTCTGAGCGCTCCTAGAAGCTATTAACCCTTGCCTATAAGGTTGAAGTTTTAGGAACACTTACTTTTCCTCCCAAAACTCTCTATTGGTCCTCTTTTTATTAGCCTGCTATTTCACTCCATTAGTTACCCTATTCAAGTGATGCTTTACTAAGGATAGCATCTCTTACCTTATTATGAATGATCAGTTAACGGCTTCCACCATTAAGTCTTATGTTACATAAGGTATATGGATAGGTGACTTTTGTCTATACAAAACTTCATAGGTTGTAACTTGAATAGAAGTGCAAAAGGTAGCGTTGTACTACCATTAAACAATTAAGAGATAACCACCTATGCCATTCCTTTAGATTCTTCATGTCATACACCTTAAATAAGTTTCAAGGCAATGGTTCAAAACTTTAGCTTACCCATCAAAATGAGGATGATATGCTAAGACAAGGTTTTGTTGAATCCCCAATCATGCCATAAATTCCTTCCAAAAGTTGCTTAGAAAAATAAGATCTCTATTACTAATAATGTCTACTGTAGCTTATACACACTATCAAGGAATTGTTAAGCTACTTGGGCTACTATGCAAGTATTTGCTCATTTTATCAATTACAACTTGTATAGTATCCTTTCATCTTGAACCATTCAATAAAATATATAGAGATGCTTATCTATATCATAAGGGGATTAGGTAAAGGTCGAAGAAGACCTAGGTTACAATGGTCTATCCACTACACCTAGTACACACCCCATGCTACTTCACATATATTGTTTATCATTTGCTTATTTATTCTTCCACTAAAAGAAGGCCTTTGAGTCTATGATAAGTAGCACTAACAACCGAATGACTCCTTTAATATGAGTCATACAAGCATTTATGAAAGTAGTGTCTTCCTTAGCTCAACATTATCTCTAATGACTATCTTCCCTTTTGTAACAACCAGGAAAAAGGAAAAGAAAAGAAAGAAAGTAGAAAGCTGGAAATTTTCAGAAGTCAGAATTTTTGCTAAGTCTTCTCGCAATAGCGAGAAATGATCTCGCTGTCGCGAGAGTGCCTTCTTGCCATAGCGAACGAGGTTCTAGCTATAGCGAGTGCTGGCAGCAGTCCATACAAAAACCAGGGAGTTTCTCGCTGTAGCGTACGCCATAGCGAGAGTGGAAGTCTGAAACTGGCGCGAGTTTGCCATAGCGAAGGATAAATCTCGCCATAGCAAAGGGAACTTATACGTGCTCGCCGTAGCGAAGGCTAAGCCTCGCCATAGCGAAGCCAGATAATACGAGCTCGCTATAGCGAAGGTTAATTTTCGCCGTAACGAGAGTCAGTCCGGAAGAGAGTAAAAGGCGAGAATTAGAGTTCATTAAACGCCCAAACTCATTTCTTCTCTCATTTCTGCCCTAGACTTCAACCCAAGGAGAGAAAAGAGGCGTGGAGAGTGAGAGAAATCAAGAGAAGGAGGAAGAGCAAGGGAAAGGTAAGGAAACTTCTCCCATTTCTTCTTAGAACTCTGATCCCCTCTCTTTGCCCTCTCTTTCTGCGGTTTTGTTTGTGAAAATGGTTAGATTTTGGGTATGGGTCAGAAGAGGGAAAGTGGAAAACACCTTTGAATCTTTGTGTTTGCTTTGAAAATGTTGTTTCCACTAGCTTGAGAGAGAGAAAGAGTTGATGGCATTCTAGAGAGAGAGAGAGAGAACTCTAGGTTCTGGTATGTTAGGAGAGTTTGATCTGAGAGATTACATTATAAGAGAGTAATTGCATGCTTTTGTGTGTGCTTAGGCTCAAGAGAAACACTTTCATCAAGGTGTGATTGTGAACCTAAGGAGGGAGAGGAGAAATTGAAAGGAAAAGCTAGAGTTGGCTTTGGCTCATAAGGTAGCTCTCTTTTCCCACTCTTTCTTGTTGCATTCTTGGATGTAATAGTCATTGTATGTTTATGTATATGCTTGTTGTGTGGAATATGCCATATGCTATTGCTTTGATACATTGAATGCCAATATGCTTGTGTGTTGAAATGTGAGAATTGCTTGGGCGAGGTAGTGCCGAAAGTCCCTTGAGATGGGTGAGGTGAAGCCGAAAGTCCCTTAAGATAGGTGAGACAAGGCCAAAAGTCTCAAACGAGTGAGGCCAAGTCAAAAGTCCTTAAACTCGGGTGAGGCCATCCAAAAGTCCCTAAACTCGGGTGAGGCTAGACCAAAAGTCCCTAGAGCCCATTTTTGGCATTGTTATGATTTCCATAGCATGTACAATATGTGTTGGATGTTGAGAATGGCTAAATGCTTATTCACATGCCTTGACTTGTTATATGCCTTGATTGCTTACATGATTGAGTGCATGAGCTACTGAAATTCCCTGAATCTCACCCCTTTCCCCTCCCAACTTAACATGCTAGGTAGAGCTCAAAGAGAACTGAGCACACACTAAGGAGCCTAGAAGCATGCTTAGCTAGATAGTAGTTTATTTTGGATAATTTGATGTATTTTGATGTAAAGTGGTGCCACAATGAATATGTGCCCACTATTTTTGAGATGTAAAGGTTGTAGCAAGTGTATATGCATGAAATGATGATGTATGAACTATGTATATAGCCAAAGTAATGGAAATGAGGGTTTTGCCCCTTTTGATGAATGAATGGAACAATGTGTAATTGGCCGTAGCATAGTGAGATTGGAATGTATGTTGATTTGGACCACATGGACTTGTTATATATTCTAGTTTTATGCTTTTAGACTTGTCCATGAGTGGCTAGAATGTGTGAGAGGCTATTTGGACCCGTTTTGGACCTTTTGGGTGCCAAAATCGGTGTTTTTGAGAGCTCCGTCAAAGTATGACCGGATGAGCTCCTCTTGTCATGAAATTTGGCATGCCTCTAGAGTTTATAGAAAGCTTCTTGAGAAGCTAAAGTGGGTAATTTTTGGAGGTCTAGAGAATATTTAGCGAATTGTTGAATTTGGGAAAATTTAATGAATTGGCCATGCACTGTTCATATAACCCAGAAATAAAATCTATGGCATTCATTGACCAAATGGATTCCAAATGTGGTGAAATTTTATACACATAAACTAGACAACCACAGTGACTTATAAGAACTAGAATCACCTAAATTGGAGGTCTGTAGAGAGAGAACAAACCGTCTGAAGTTCTGTATCAGCATCAGGGAGCTCATCTGACCCCTGTTACTGTTCCATCGGTTTTCGGAAAGTAGGAGCTACTGAACTGATCTGGACTTATTTGTCTCCTCTAGTAGACATCCGTAGCTTTTCAAATTCGTATAGTGTGCCCAGATTGGATTTGTTTGGATTTAGTTATGAATTTTTGAAAGTCATGACAGTAAGCTGCACCGGAAACAGTGACAGCCGGACCTTCTTCCCATTTTCGATGTCAAACATGGCCCAAATGTGGAGATTTTGATTGGGAATTATTTTTAGTGTAAATAAAACACTTAGAGCTTTCTAGAGAGCTAAATTTTACTAGATTCCCATTTTTCTCTAATTAGTTATGATTTTCCAAAGTTAGAGCCAAAATATGACTTTTGGGCACAAGTGAGAAAAGTGTGTTTTTCTGGTTTTTGGCTCTATACCCGTGGCTTATGGTTTGTTTTATGCTATGTATGAGTTGTATAAGTGGAGTTTGAGTTGATAATGCAAATGATGGGTTTACAGGACCCACGGGGCAGATGATGAGTGTGTGAAACTCCGGTTCATAGCATGTAAATGCCACGAAAGAGTAGTGATTTTTTTGAAATCATATGGAACCGAGCCCAGTGAGAGGCTAGGTAGCGGTAGTAGATTAAGGTGTTACACCTTTTCTCCTCAAGGTCTGCCCTTTCTAAGCATATCTAGATTGAGTGTACTATGTTGAGTGAAATGGGAGATGATGACCTTTAGTTGAGTATCCCGGTGCCAAAAGTTTTGTATCTTTTACCATACATCACTAAAGATTATTGAAAATAGCCATTTGATGTAACTTAACTCCCTTACTTACGAAAGCATCTGTTGGTCTATTCTCAACCCCTATCTTATACTAAATTTCATGAGTGTACCCCATTAGCTCAGCCAACTAGAAATTTTAGAAGGAATTCTTCATTTTCTAATCCAACAAGTACCTAAGACTTTGTTAATTTGTTTCAATGATAAAATGTCTCCCGTTTAAGTATTAATACCATTGATGCATTGCTTGGATAAGAGCTAAGAGCTTTTTTTCATATAATGAAAGAGATAAATGTTTAAGAAATAAGGCTCTACTTTAGTAAGCCACAGGCCTATGGTGGTGCATTTGAAATGCACCCATTCCTTGATTAGAAGCATCTATCTCTAATACAAAAGGCTTTGAAAAATTAGGTAAGACTAAAATAAGTGTTTTTGCTAAGGTCTTTTTCAATTTTTGGAAAGCATATGAAGCTTCCTCTATTCACTTTGATGTGTTCTATTTGAGTAGTTAAATCAAGGGCTTAGCTATCCCACTATACCCAAGAATGAATCTTTTATAATACCTAATGAGTCTGAGGAAGGATCTAAGTTGTTTAATTATGGTTGAGATCGGCCATTGTCTTATTGCTTTTATTTTTTGAGGATCAATAGGCACTCTTAAAAACTTTTATGATATGTCCCAAATACTTAACTTGAGTTGCTACAAAAGAACACTAGCAAGCTTTTACAAAATGCTTTTGCTCCCTTAACTTTGCTAGCACCTTCTTTAAGTGTTCTGCATAGCTTCTTAATGGTGGACTATAGACTAAAATGTCATTAAAAAAAGTACAAATTTTCCCAAATACTCTTTAAATCGACTATCCATAGCTCCCTGAAAAGTGTATAAAGCATTGGTTGAGCCAAAAGGAATTACCATAAACTCATAATGGCATAAATAAGTTATAAATGTCATCTTCTCAATATCGTTAGGTTTATCCATATTAGACTATACCCTGCCCTTAAATCCAACTTGGTGAATACTTCAACCCCATGTAACTCATATAACAACTTTTTTTGTAATTTGAAATATCCTTAATATTATACTTGTTAAGCTCTCTATGATCTACACACATCCTTAATGAACTATCTTTTTTCTTAACTAATACCTTCAGAGCTATAAATGGTGAAGAGCTATTATTAATAACCCTTAATAATAGTAATTTGCCTACCATTTTCTCAATTGCATCCTTCTATGCTAAAGGGCATTTGTAAGGTCTAATATTAATGGAATTTTCTTTTTATTACAACTTAATGTTGTGATAATGACCTTCCTTAAAATATGGAAGAGCATAAGGTGTTTTGAGAGCATCTTTATATTAAGTTAAAAGCTACTAATTGGACTTGGATATCTCTTTCCCACCCCTCCTTTTTTTTAGATAGACATACATTTCACCCCTTACTTCTGAGACTTGCATCAATTGTAAAAGAAAAAATTAAGCCTTCTCCTTTTATCTCTTGCAATAGCTTATGTGATATTACCTTCCACTTTTAGGTCTACTAGCCATTAATTTAATTAGCTTTACCTTCTATCAAAACCCCATTGTGAGTTCTATAATGTCCCATTGTACAAACCCTATGGCATTTAACCATTGCATCCTAAAAGTCATATCACACCTATTTATGGGAATGATTAATGCATCTATATAAAACTCCTCTCATTAGATTCTCTACGTAAAGTCTCTACAAATTCCCTGAATTGGTAGCTTGCTACTATTTGCCACTTTGACTTATGCCTCTCCCATTTATTCCATTAGTCATTTGATGCATATTTAAATTATGACTAGCTTACACTAAATAATAATAATAATAATAATAATAATAATAATAATTGTAAGTTACAAAGCTAGCAAGTGTACTAATCGCATAAGTAATAGAGTAGATAGCAAGTTCGAAAATTATTCCCATAAAGATTGTCAAGCAATAGCAAAAAGTTTTGAATGCCAAAAAATTAAAGAATAAGAAACTACTCATTTATAGCTAGCCAATTAATTTACATGATAATATCTCAAGTCTCCTTAAGTATTAGCAAGAGAGTATGAGAGTATGATGTGTACATGTATAACAAAACAAAATAAAGCAAATGACTTAAGACCTAAGGACTCTAAATCTAATGGAAAAAGACTTGAAAGGCATACTAGATACCTAATCCTAGTTTATTGATAGTGCAATTCTTATTATCCTATGTTTCATTATTATAGATATCTTATCTCTAAAGTGATAACTACTTATAGGGGTGTTCATGACTTGATCGACTGGTTAGCCCGATTTGACCTAGCCACAATCGGGCCAAGTTGAGCTAAGCCAAAAAAAAATTAAGCCAGGAACCAGGCCAGCTTAGGGGTTAGTGTGACCTAATCCTCTTATGAAAAATAATTTATAAAGACTTATGTGAAAAGTTTAATTTTTTAAGGGAAAAATGTAATTTTACAGGAACTTATGTGAAAATCCTTTTTTTTTCAAGAGTCATTTTATAACTTCTACTAAATTTCTCTTTTTAAAAAAGACTCATTCTAAGCACTGGCTTCAATTTTAAAGTTAGTTAAAAACTAGGCCAAGCATTAGGCTAAATTAAAGCCTAGCCTAGCCTAATCTGTCTATAGCCCTAACAACTTATACAAGCAAACCTTCTATCTTATCTTAAACCTTAGCCTTCCCCCAAAAAGTTGAATGTAGAACATCCTGAGTTGAACTAACCTCAAAACATATTAAGCACATGAATTCCTAAGTTGCAAGAAGCTGACAAGGTGGGCTTACTAAAATATCTTATAACTAACTTCCTCCTAGATAAGCCAAATGTAGTTCACACTTAGATCTGCTTAACTATAAGACTCCTCAAGGTTAAGTGAATTTAGAATTAGTTACAAATGATTAAACCCACACAAAGACAAATTCAAGTTGTAAATAATAATAATAATAATAATAATAATAATAATAATAATAATAATAATAATAATAATAATAATAATAATAATAAGATAAGAGAGATACTTTATAATTATTTCATATTTGAAAGAAAAAGGTAGCCAAAATTATAAAGGGAACCATGGCATCAAGCTGCCACTAGAGTTCTACTAGAAAAAGACTTAAAAAGGGAAGATTTACATTTGAATAAAAGACATGAAATTAAGAAACATTAATAGGCAATAAAATAGTTAACCTAATCCCTCCAAATTTAAAAGGGATGGACAACATAGGAGGAAAGAAATAGTAATAGTCAAAAAATAAATGCTGAAGAATAAATGCTATGTAATGGCTAGAGGAAGAAAGAGGAAAAGTGCAAGACAAAATAAACATTACTGAAATCACTAACACTCCCCCTCAAGCTAGAGTGTAAATGTCAATCATGCCTAATTTGACTCCCACTTCCTTAAATCTGACTCTTTTTAAGGATTTAGTAAGAATGTTAGCAACTTAAAGTCTAGTAAGGTTGTGAGGCAAGTTAAATTGACCGTTTTCTAATTTTTCTTTAATGAAGTGATGATCTATTACAAGATGTTTGGTTTTATCATGTTGAATAAGATTCTTATCTATATTGATTATAGCGAAATTATATCATATTAAACCTTCATAAGGCCTTTACACTTAACTTTTAACTCTTTAAAAGGCCTTTATATCTACAAACCTTCATAAATGCCTCAAGCTAAGGCCTTATGTTTTTCTTCAGCACTGCTTCTTACCATAATAGATTGCTTCTTGCTCCTTTAAGTTACTAGGTTCCCCTAAACAAAGGTACAATACCTTATGGTGGATCATCTATCAATGATGGATCCTGCCTAATCTGCATCACAATAGATTTCCACCTTACGATTAGAATTTATAAAGAAGATACCTTTTCCAAGAGTCATTTTTAAGTACCTTCAGATTCTATAGGTCGGCTCAAGATAAATCTCAGTAGACTTACTTATAAATTAACCAATGACACTCATGGTAAAGCTAATATCAAACCTTGAGTATGCTAAGTAGATAAGCTTGTCTACAAGTTTTTCATATCTTTCTGTGTTGACAAGCGAGCTCTCTTGGGACAACCTAGTCTTGTAGTCAACTTCAATAGGGTGTAAGTAGGCTTTACCCTAACATCCTAGTTTCACTTAGGAAGTCAAAGGTGCACTTTCTTTATGAGATGACAATTCCTTTCTTTAACCTTGCTACTTTCATTCCTAAGAAGAATTTTAATAATCTAGGGTCCTTGATTTTTGAATTTTCCAACAAGAGCTTTTTTCAACTTTAAGATTCCCTCTATGTAGTCAATTGTAACAATCATATCATCTACATACATAATAAGAGTATATATCTTTCCATTAGTTAAAAGTTTTGTAAAAATTGTTCAATTAGCTTGACCTTGCTCATAACCTTAGCCTTTCATAGCCATGGTGAATTTCTTGAACTAATTTCTGAGTTTGCAAAGCTTACCATTAGTTTAAGTGTCAAACCTAGGGGATAAAGCCATATAAACTTCTTTCTTCAAGTCACCATTTAACAAAACATTTTTTATATGAAGTTGGTACAAAGTCCAATCAAGGTTAGCAGTAAGAAATAACAAATTTTTAATGCAATTAAACTTAGTCACCTATGCAAAGGTTTCTTGATAATCTATTCTATACGATAATAAAACCTTTTGCAACAAATTTGGCCTTATACCTATTTATGCTATCATTAGCATTATATTTAACATTGAACATCCATTTGCACCCTATAATCTTTTTCCCTTTAGGTAAGTCTGTAACATCCAATTCTTCCAAAAATTGAACTAGAATCAATAAGATAATGAAAGAAGATCCAAGAATAAAATAAAGTAAGGAAAACTAAGAGTAGAATATTAAATAAAGCATTTAGAAATGAGATTATGAAACTACGAAAAGCCCAAAATTGGAGCCAAAGTGGCTAAACAAAATAAATGGAATAAGTAGTAGCAAAATCATAATTTCAAGTAAAATTTTATAAACTTAAAGAAAGAAGTTTTAAATGGTAAAGTTAAGCTCAATAAGGTTTTTAAGACCCTTAAAAACCATAAAGACCATTAGAATGACAAAATCCCTTATAGTGTGTGATTTAAATTGTTAGTTGGCTAAAATTTTGACCAAACTATTATAAATGGTTTGAAATCTCAAAAATTCCAAAGTAAATGTTTTTGATAAACTAAAGAGCCTCAATTTTATTATGGGAAAGCCGATTCTAAAAAAGAATTCAAAATGAACTCAAAAATAGGGATTAAAATTGTGGGATGTAATGGGAATGTTGTAAATTATTTTAAAACACCTCATTCCCCTTATATATGTGTCACACCACCTAGTCAACCCTTCATAACCAACTTTGCACCTTTAAAATAGACCAAGGAAGACATCCAAAGAGAAGGGAGAAATAAGAAGAAGAAAAAGCAAGAAAGTTGCTCAAAAGAAGCTTTTTGGTGGCTAAACACTTGAAGAAAGAAAAGAATTTAGAGCAATCAATCCCTCCACTCAAATCTCCATTGAACAATGTTTCATATAAGCATGATATAAGATAGGAAATTTGCTTCTCCTTTGGAACTCTTCTCTCTATTGGTTTAGCCTAACCAGGGAAAACATAAAGGGAATTTGATTTTGGCTTAAAATTGATAGGAATAAAGGTTTTGAAGCATGCATATTAAGATAATACAAAAGGAACTAATTAAAAAGCTAGCTAGACCGGAAGTACTAATGATGACGGAGTGTATTGCCATATGGATGGCCATTAAGAGATGAATAGAGAGAGGTCTCTAATGGCTATTAATGAATAGAGAGAGACAATAAGATATTATAGAAAGCCATTAACAGATGATAAGGGAGATTTAATATTAAGTGTGTTATCTCCCAAGGCATATGTAAGTAAGGCCACTAGATAGGAAAGTCAATCCCTATAAATGAGATAAGATTAATCAGATATGAAATAATAAGCTCTCCCAAGAAATAAGCCAGAGTATAAGAGTACATGAAGTGTTAGAAACTATTTTCCCTGATGACTAGAGCAAGTTAAAGGCTCTGTAGCAATAGCACATAAAAAAGAATCAGATACAGTAAACTAGTGACATAAATTCCCCAGCAGAAGAGCTTAGTCTCTAAAGGAAGTAAATAGAACCAGGAAGAAGGAAAAGAAAGGGTCAATTAGTGAGTATATGAGAAAAGCTAGATGAGGTCATACCCCTAAATTTTGAGGACGAAATTTATTTAACGGGGAAGAAAATGTGATATCTAGTCCTCTGAAAACGTGAGAAGACAGAAGAAACATAACGTTCAGTTTCTCCGTAAATGTACAAAACTCACTGGATACAAGCAAAAGTCTCCCAAAGAGAAGGGTTTGAGGTCCAATAATATTGTAGATTTCAAATAATGATGATCCAAGGCCAAAGGTGCCCTGAAACTAAAGTCAAAATAACCAAATGAAATTTAACGAAAATGCAATGAAACGTAATGGCATTTTCATAATTTTGGGTACTTTTTAGAAAACTCATAGGAGGGATTTTTAAAGGGAAAAAATGAGTTTTTTGGGGTTTTCTAAGGCCCCAAAAACTATAGGAACCACTAAAATAGTTAAAACCCCTCCGGTGTATGTTTTCTAATATTGGTTGGCCCGAACTTTGACCCTTTCGTTCATGAAGGTTTTACCTCCAATTTGAGTGATTTCAAAGGCATTTTATAAGATTGAAGACCCAAATTTTATGATGGAAAAGACAATTCTCAAAAAGGAGATAAAACGAACTAGAAACGAAATTGCCAAGTTAAAAGGACCTAAATGGAATTTTTGGAAACAATTCTTGAAACCTAGCTATACATAACCCATGCCTCACTCTTCTCCTCATTTGGATCATTTCATTTCTGCCCTAAACCAGAGAAAGGACCAAGGGAGTAAGGCACACAAAGGAGGAGAGAAAGGGAGAAGAAAAAGCAAGAGGAAGGTATGGATTTTCATGGTTTTCTTAGTTTCTCCTTAGCAAGCTCCTTCTCCTTCTTCTTCTCTTCTTTCCCATGGGTTTATTAAAGTTTTTGGGTGTATTTTAAGGTAGACCTAAGGGGAAAATTTTGAATTTAAGGAGAGGAAGCCAAGCAAAGTGAAGAGCAAGCAAAGGAAGCCAAGAAACCAAGGTATTTTGCTACTTTATAGTTGATTTATCTTGTTCCTTGTCTTATGTGTGTTTCGCCCCCTATAAGAGCAGCCAAGAGGGCTTGAATTTCTAGCCAAACCAAGAGTGAATCTTAGGAAAATGAGAGAGAAGAACAAGAATATGCAAAAGAAATAACAAAACAATTATTAGATTTTAAGATAGCAAAGTTAGGGTTTCAAGTGTTCCACCAAAAATCTATTTTGATGCAAGAGTTTCTAGGCCAAAATGGATGTTTGGATGAGCTCCTAAGATCCCTAAAAAGCTTCTCACATGCATCTCCCATCAAGAAAACAAAATAAACTCACTTGGTGCTCTCTTGGTGCATAGCTTCATACTAGACTAGAAGAAGTACCAAGGGGTACGGGGTAGTGTTAATTTATTCCAAGCTTGATTTTGAGTCATATATGATGGGAGAGGATGAGAGGAAGCCTTGGAAAAATTTTAGAAGTCATAGATAGTGAGATGTAGTTATAGGTTCTATATTATAACCTAAAGAAGTAACACCTAGTTAGGCTCCTTAAATTAATTATGTGATGGCTCCAAGAGGTTTAAAAGGAGTCAAGAGTCATAAATGGATTGAAGGAATGGAGTCAAGATCATGTTTTCCTAAGGTTGCTTCATTAGGTGCATTATGGAACTATAAATGAGTCATAAGAGCCACCTAGCTTTTAAAATGAATGTGTAGCTTTAGAATTTGTTCCAAGAGTGTAATTGGCTTCCATATAATGTGTCTAGGCCAAAGGAACTAAGTCTCATATCCTTGTGATTGTGTGGCCGAGGGAAAGGAAGCATTCTTGAAAGGAAAAGTGTGCAATTGTAACCAAGATAGCTTTCTCTCCTTTCTCTCATGCATGAGGGGATGTTTATCTTGTCTTTAAATGTATGCATGTATGTTTTAAGCCATGAAAGATGTTTTAGCATGTGTCTATATGCCATGGTACCATGTTACTATGTTATGCACTTAAATAATATTTTATAAACATGTCTTGGTTTGCATGAGTGTGGTGAAGCCAAAAGTCCCATAGCAATGGTAAGGATAAGCCAAGAATCACCCAGAATGGGTGAGACAAAGCTAAAAGTTTTCCAAAAGTGAGGCTTAGTCAAGAACCCTTAAGAAAATGGGTGAGGCAAGTCCAAAATCCCTAAAGAGAATGGGTGAGGCTAAACCACTAATTTGGAAAACTTATGTATGTTTTATATGACTTATTGAAAGCTAGAAATACTCAATGATGTCCATGCATGCATTTTAGACTTGGATTTGCATTCTTTATATATGGTTGAAAGGGAAAAGAGCTATTAGGATTCCTAAAATCTCATTCCTTCCTCCTCCATTGTCTAACAGTCTAGGTGGACCAAGTGAGCCAAGGAATGGAAGCCACCAAGCCTAAAGGAAGGAGATTGACATAAAATTGTGGGTTTTGTCCATTTTGTAGCCATATGAATGACATATGATGTAATTCCATGATGAATATGTTGTATGATCATTTGAACATATATAATTACATGAACATTTGATGTATATATGAGATTTGATGCCATATGAATGATATAACAAATTTTGGACATTGAATGGCAAGATGAAGCATGTGTGTTCTTGTGTATAGCTTAAGGTGAGAGAGTGAATTTGTGAAATCTTGGTTTGTACACCCTTAAGACATGTTTAGTATACCATTTTGGTGCTTTCCCATGTGTTCAAGTGGCCATGGATGTCTTAGAAGTGGGTTTGGACCATTTGAGACCCTTATAAGACATAAAAAGTGTCATTTTGCAACCCTATGACATAATCTAACCAAATGAACAAATATACCTATGAAATATGACATCCATATAGATCTGATTTAGATCTTTTTAAGAAGCTAAAGACTAGATTATTTGGAGGTCTATGAAATTAATTATGAATTTTTAAAGTTGCCAAATTTTAGCTATTCTAGTATGGTTATTGTTCATATGATCAGTCTCTTCTCTTATGTCATTCAAGGGCTAAATGATGTCAATGCTCATAAATTTTATAGGAATAAACTAGATATGATATGCTTTCTATGGCCATTGAGATCACCCTATTTAGATGCCTGAGGAGGGAGATATGAATTTTTAAATTTCTATGACAGTACCAGTGATGTCAAGTAAGTTTGGTACTGTTCCATAAATTTCTAGTAGCTAGAAGTCTTTTTTTTGTCTAAAATTATTTCTAAAATAAATTAGGCATCTATAACTTTCCAAAATGGTATAGTTTACTTTATTTCAACTTTTTTAGAATTAGTTATGATTTTTCAAAATTTATGACAAAAAACTGGCACACTAACCCGAGGCTGCATATGCAATTTTTGTGTATATGGTTCATGAGCTCGAGTTTTTGGCCACTTCTGAGATGGTTCTAAGTTGTATTTATGTGTTTAAATATGAGAATGATATGGATGAGTCCATATGGCCCATAAGACATAAAATGAATATTCTATCCATGACATAACGCAAAAAAATAATCTAATATTTTAATGTCATTTTCTTGAGAATGTGTGCTTGGCTAAGGAAATGCAAGCTATAATGGCATGAGATGGGGTGAATAAATATGGTGTTACATTTATTGGTATTAACACTTAGGGTTTTTGTTGCACCTTGGAAATTTTGAAATTCTAGGAAGATGTTTTAAACTACCTAAGGCCAACCTTGAACTAGAAAAAAGCCAAGGAACCTCTACATGTGCCAAATTCCTAAGAAAAATGAGAAAAACTCTCTTAGCCCATAACTATGACATAGGCTTAGCCAAGGAGTAAATGAGGTACCTAGGAAGATTTTTCATAGATTTTAAGGTTTTAAAAGACTCAAATGGGATGAATAAATACTAATAAAACTATTGGAATGAATTTAAGAGCCCTAAATTGAAATGTGAAATTTTAGGGTTTAGAAAGGCCTAAAGAAAAAGATGGTTTTTAGCTTGCGTAATCATGTATATAATGGCCTAATAAGTTCCATTAGAGTTATATAGCTTATAGAAAATGAAATTTGGGAGCCTAGAAAGTGAAATCTAAGAGTTGCCTTTTAAGGGACTTAAAATGGCTTAAAGTTGCACATTATGTTCTAATAGAGTTAAGCCCTAATAACAAGATTTAGAATGGATCCAAATGAGTTATCTTGCCTTATAAATCTACATATATAGGCCAAGCTAGCTCATGTTCACCTATTTGTAGGTGTCAAGTCAAGAAAAGCCAAAGAAAAGAGAAGAACCAAGAGGGTTGGTGGTGGTTAGAGCTTCCAAGTCCATAAGGTAGCTTTCTCTTGGTTATGTAGCTTCCATATGCAAATGGATCCCATATTCTAGTCTTATAGATCAAAGTAAACTTGACTATTATAGCCTTGAGTGAAAAAGGAAAGGAATTTAAAATTTGACCCCTATAGTTCCACTTGAAGTATACAAAGGGCTAAAGTTGCTGTCCAAAGTCTAGTAATGGTTGTACTTTGGTTACTATTGAAGTTAAATGGTATAAATATGTCATATAAGGCTATTTGTGATGAATTCCATATATATTATATGCCATTTCTTTCTAAAGCTCTCACTTTTTCAATTATCACAATCCCCATTCTTTTTGCTTAAAAGCTTTAGATATATTCTATGTTACCTTGACATTAGAAAGTTTTGCAACAAAATCTTGGTAAAAGGATGAGAACTTATTATAACCAATGAAATTCTCAATTGCATGCTTAATGCAGTTTCTAGCTCCCTTTCTAAGAGCAATAAGGATATCTAAATTATCAAAATCTATTTCAATTTGTGGAATTATACCAAGACTTGGATCTTCATAAGACAAAGTGCTTTACTCAAGGGTAAGACCAGCCTTTATTTCATAAGCCCTCTTCTTCATGGTGCAAAGAACAATTTCTTTGTGCTAGTTTTTATTAATAGGTTTAGGCTGCTCAAGTTCACTATGAATAGTGATAGGATCAAGATTGGTTTTGAGTTTGATAAGGAAAGAATTGAGTTCAGTGGTATTTGGGACATACTCGAGGAAGGTCCATTCCCCTTTGTGTCCTCCCCCTAAATAGAGGTATTTGACAAGAAAGCTTCATCCTTTAAAAAAAAAGTAACATCTTTATAAGCAAAGAACTTCCATAAGATGAGAAATAAACAATTTATAGCTCTTTTGAGAGGTTTCGTAACCAATAAACACGCACTTGATAACTTTGGGATCCAATTTATTTATGAGGTGAAGATGAACAAAAGTTATTCAACCAAATACCTTTATTGGTAAAGTGGATATAATTTAAGTATGAGGAAAAATGATAAAAAGTTTAATGTAAGGGACCTTAAAGTTAAGAGTTCTAGTCGGCATTCTATTAATTAGGTAAATAGAAGTGAGGATGGCCTCCCCCCAAAAGGTTTCTAAGACATGCATGGTGAACATAAGGGATCTAGCTACCTTAAGAAATGCCTATTTTTTGTCTCAGTAGTTCCATTTTGTTGAGGGGTATAAATGCAAGAATTTTGATTCCCTTTTCAGCTAAACAAGTGCCAAGATGAGTGTTTATATATTCCTTACCATCATCCATGTGAAGAACTTCAATAGATGTTTGGAATTAAGTTTGGATAAATTAGTGTTTTTAAAATTAGTTGGCACTTTAGATTTTTCAATCATCAAATATTCCAATATAACTCTAATATGATCATCTACAAAGGTAATGAACCATTTTATACCTAAATACTGTTGGACTTTTGAAAGGTTTTTAAACATCACTATGAATGACTTGAAAAGGGTGAAAAGGTTATCATGTTGGGGTTGAAATGAAGTTTGGGTATGTTTAGAAAATTAACAAGTTTCACATTAAAAAATCAAAATCTTTATTAAATAGATTAGGATATAAGTGTTTCATATATGGTCAACTATGGTGCTCTAAGCAATAGTGCCATAATAAAAAATCAAAAGTTTTCTTAGCACTATATCTTACTTTATTTTTAGTTCTCATGCTTATAAGATAAAGTCTAGCTACTTCCTTAGCATTCCCAATCATCTTCTTGTGTGCCAAGTCCCAAATAACATATTCACCATCTAAAAAATAAGCAATGCAATTGTTATATTTAAGTAATTTGCTAATGGATAGCAAGTTGCATTGGAGGCTAGAAACTAATAGTACATTTTTCAAGGTAAGATGTTCTAAAATTTTTACAATTCCTAGACCAAAAGCAATAGCACAAGTACCATCAGCTTTTGTTACCTTTAGAGATGAATTACATGAATGAAGATGTTTAAATAGAAATGAATTATTGGTCATATAATCAAATGCTCCTGAATTTATAACCCATGTATAGTCATTTAAGCTTTGAATACTTAAACCAAATAAAAATTTACCTGTTTGGGCAATATTCACAGTAAACAAATTACCCTTAGAATGGTCATCAGTGGCTAGATTTTAGCTCATAAACACCTTTTGAAGAAGGCCCAACTACTCACAACTAAAAAAAGAAGGATCTCTTAGGATGGCAACTTCGATTGTCACCTTGTAACCCTTAGCTTCATTTTCTGGATGCTAGTTTTTCATATTATTGGGTTTTCCATGCAATTTCTTGCACTTCTCTTTAGTATGACCAACTTTCATGTAGTGATACACTAAGGCCTTTTATCTTTCCTTTGCCTATTGTTAAGGTTTTGATTTAGGTGACGACGAGCTATAAGGACTAAATGTTTACACTGAGTTTAGTATTTTGTGATCCCAAAAAAAGCTTCTCACGGCTTTCTTCCCTTTTAACCTTAAAGATGGCTTCTTGGAAGGAAGGGATGAGTGAAATTCCCATAAGCCTTCCGTAAACTTCTACACATTTGTCATGCAACCCAAAAAAGAACTTGAAGGTTTGTTTTTTCTTAACAAGTTGCTTTTAAGTGGCTGCATCTTTATTACATTTCCAAGTGTGAACTTTAAACACATCAAGTTATTGCTAAAATTTTTTAAAGAGAGAGGCATATTAGACCATCCTTATTTTCCCTTATCTTAAATCAGAAAGAATCCCTTTAATTTCAAACAATTCCATATTGTCTTCACTAGTAGAGTAGGTCTCTTTAGTGGCTTCCCAAATATCCTTAGCAATTTTGAAAACAATAAAACTTTCACCTATGTCAATTGTCATGGCTTACATTTTGATATGGCACCAGCAAGGTACCCATGTAACAACCCTAATTCTTAATTATAGTGATTATCCTTAATTAAGTGGAATCATAAATTAAGGTCTAAAATTATTATAATTAATTAAATTAGGATAAAGAGGAAAAATTTTAACCATAATATCATTAGGGTTACTAGTTAAGCAACTCCAACTAATTGAATCCATAAGTGATCATAATTATCAATTAAGACCTTTCATTAATCATACTATTGATTTCAACTCATAAAACCTCTTATAAATATTCCCAAGTCATTACATAACATTATCATAATAAATCCTAAGGTTTTGAAGTCAAAAATAAGAGTTTAGAAACCTTCGTCATGACTTAGACCTTCTTTACCACAGCAAAGTGGGTTGCTAGAACATAAAAACTAAGTTTGGGAACTCCTATCACAACTTGGTATAACTACACCACAACATTAGTGCTATCCAAAACTACTATTCACACTTTCACGACATGGCAAGTTGGAGCATTGCCACGAGGGGAGAGTATCCTGGAACCTACTATAGAAAATTTCATGATTTGCACTATGACAGGTCATACCTGTGCTGTTGTGAAACTAGCTACTAGAACACAAAATTTTCCTCCCTTAATTCTCACCGTGACTTGATCCTCTTGTGCTGCGATGAATCCACTCTCTGGAGCACTCCCTACCTGACTTCCTCGACTTGCGCCATGGTTAAACATCATGCATTGCAATGAGGTTACTCTCCCTGGGTGAATTTTTTGTTTTGCATCACGACGAGATGTCCCACACTATGGCGCTCCTCGCCCCTAACTGCCTCTTGGTCAGGACTTAACTCTTTTCTCCACCTATACCTCCTAAATTTATCCTTACACTCTAGCTCTCTCTCTAGCAACACTCTACCTTAATTTGTAGGCCTCTAATGGCATTCAACTACCTAATTTACTCAACATGTCTCTTATTACCAAATCAAACCCTAGGTGCTGATTCCTCCTCATCAAACTATCACACATCAGCAATTTATGTATCAATGACAGCAAGAAGGATTTATAACTACTAACATTATCATTCATGATAATACCATAACATACTTCCAAGAAACAAGTCATACGTATATATATATATATATCCATCAAACAAAGTTCTATATCAGATATAAATAAGTGCATATATTAGACACCAAATTGTAAAGATCCTAACTCTCTATTAGTTACATCATTGTTATCTAGTACACCAAACTACCTACACTTGGCAACATGATTATATAATGATAATGCTATACATTAAAGTAACCAAAATTAACATCTACCCTAATTAACTTAACCTAAGGGTAGCTTCTCACACAGGGCCTTAGCTCATAGATGTGTATCCACTTGTTTTCCCTTATCCTTACCCAAAGAGCTTTCACCTAAAATAGTTCAACCATGAAACGAGGTGAAGTGAAAATCTCAATAACTAAAGAAAATTTTCATTCATATATTCTAATTTAATTAACATATGTGCATTAAATCAAATAAGTATCAGAAAATATACTAGTTATATCAACAAATAAAATAATTAGGCTATCAGTGACTATTATTCTACACTAGCAATTATATTTTCACATGTTAAAGGCCATTAATATCGAGAGAAGCCCATCCAAGGCACCAACTCCCCAATGAGTATAACTTAGGTTCAGTGCATACAAGGGTCTAATCATAACCCGATACCAAATCAAAGCACGATCCATGGGTGGCAGCCACACCACAACTCCACATAAACTCATAAGGTCTAAACATACAATTTAGATAGCTAACAATTCATTATGCATTCCAAAATTATACTTGTGCAGCAGATATAAAATTAAAGTAGACATATACATAGAATTTAACACCAATCCTGGTAACCTCACTTGTAGATAATTTTTTAAGAGCCAACCACAATGCTACTTTAGCCTACAGACACAAAACCAAACTATTACTATTCCTAATCATCATTTATAGTAGTAAACCCAATACTCAAAGAATTAAACCATAAAAGACTACCTAGAGAACACTTACCCAGCCACTACAAGAACCAAATTCAAATTTAGTTGTGCCTGCACTAGTAATCTCAAAACAACACTCAAAATTCTGGGCAAATTCACACAAAATCACCACTTATCATAAATCAGCTATAAGGGGTCTTAAACTAGCAAAAAATGCATTAAAATAAGAAGTTTATACTTACCTAATATCTCTCCTAATATCAACCTCCAAAAATCCTCTAAGAAAATATCAAATAACCCATATTAGATTTAAGGTGTAAGAGAAATACTCTAAATAAAAAATCAATTGGGTTAAATTGAAGAGGAAGAGGAGAGGATTAAGTTATATTTCAGTTACCTTAGCTTATTTAAACTCTAGGGGTGGGAAAAGATGGATTTTTGCTAAGAACCCTAGCCTCCCTTCTCTAAGTGCGAAAATGAACTCTTGCCTCTTGTGTTTTTTGCAAAATAAGAAGGGGCTAGAATGGTTTTAGGATTTAGATGGGTTTAAGTTAGGTTGCGAGTTGACTTAAAGGCCAAAAAACTTACATGGGGCTAGATAGGAGTCTGTTGGGCCATAAGTTGGAGAGTTTATGGTAGTTTAGGCTATCTTAAAGGCTCATTTAACTTGGATTAGCACAATATAGATGTTTGACCTCTAAGAAGTAGAATTGAATCTCCTTAGGGCTAAGATTAGGCTTCTACACTTAGCCCAAAACATAATTAAATTAATGATAAAAACTAAATTAATGTCCACCTCTCTTAAGTAATTTTTCTAATTAAACCCATATTACTTCCTAATTAATCATGATTATCGTTGATTAATTTTAGAGTGTTACAACCCATACTTTCCCTTACCTTTTGATAAACATGAGGACCACTACGTATAGTTGTTTCTATTTAGCTTGTGTCCAATGATGATCACTAGATTTAATTTGTTGAAGTCATTTAGTAGTTGTAGCCCAATATTGGCAGAGTCCCCGAATGAATTAGGGTTGCACTAGAAGTAGCAATGCTTTACTTTTCCAAAGTTTCATAAGTGAAAGCCCTTATTTGACCAAAAGTAAGAAAAGATGGATCAGCCATAGCTCTAATACCATGTAAAAAAAAAATAAGAGAAGAGCGATGCTAAATAATTTTTCTATATTCAAATGAAGGAGGTAGCCAAAAATATAAAAGGAACCATGGCAACAGGCTGCCACTAGATTTTTACTAGACAAATACTAGAAAAGAAAAGATTTACATTTGAATAAAAGGCACAAAATCAGGAAACATTAATAGGCAATAAAATAGTTGACTCAATCCTTTAAAATTTGAAGGGGATGGACAACATAAAAGGAAAGAAACAATGATGATCAGAAAATAAAAGAAAATAAATGCTGAAGAATAAATGGTATGCAACAACTAAGGGGAAGAAAGGAATAGCACAAGACAGAATAGAAATTATTGAAATTATCAACACAAGTACATTATTCCTAAGTTACACCTATCATAGACAATGAATAGTATGCATTCATCATTAATCATTTATATGCACAACTAATAAAGCAAACGTAATAACATATGAACTCAAGTTGATATTAATATCACTACCTAATCATTCATAACCAATCAAAATTAAGTAATGATAATTAATCTAACTAGAGAATAATAACAACAAAGGCTTTGAGTGCAAATGCATGCTTGATATAATAAAATTGTAACATAAAGCATCACATCAATCTATACATTAGTATCAAATATACTAATCCTAAATTAATCCAAAAAAGTAGAAAATACAAATAGAAAATAAATATGGATATAAGAGGAAAACATAGCTTAAGAAAAATGTCCTAAGCAACTGACTGCAAAAGACTACAAATCTTTAACTTGGAACAACTATTATTGATGTTCAAGCATTAATAGCAGTTCAGATTGTTAGATAAATAGTTCAATAACATAATGGTACTTTATTGATGTTTTTCATTCCTCATATCATAATAGGGTATTTATAAGCAAAAGAGAAAGCAAGGCAACTAGCTCATGTCAGTCCTAATTCTGCCACACATCATATGTAATGTCCAATTTTTGTTAAACAACAGAAATGGATACATTTTCAAAGCAAGTCCCCTAAAATAAATTAGTTAAAGTCCCAAAAAATTCAAGTGATATTCTAGACTCTTAAAAATAAGAATCCTAGGCTCAGATGGAAAGAAAAACAGAGCTAGATTGAATAAATGAATTTTAACAAAATGTTGACGAAATATAATGGTATTTTTATAATTTTGAATAAATTTTAGAATTCTTATAGGAGGACTTTCTAAATAGAAAAATTAAGTTTCCTAGGATTCTCAGAGGCCCTAAAAACCATGGGAAGCCCTGGGACAATGAAAACCCCTCCGGTATACATTTTCCAATATCGATTGACCTAAACTTTAATGAATTCATTCGGGAAGGTTTTAGTTCTGATTTGAGTAATTGCAAAGAAATTTTGTTAAATTGGGAACCTAAATATTATAATGAAAAATATGGTTCTCAAAAAGAAGCTAAAACAAACTAAAAATGGAAATGCCAAGACAAAGGGATGAAATTGGAATTTTTGAAAAGTTCTTCCTAACCTAGCTATATATATATATGTTACACCCCATCTCCTCCTTCATTTAGCCACATTTGTTTCTACCCTAAACTAGAGAAGAGAGCTAGTGTTTGAGGCACACAAGGAGGAGAAGAAAGGGAGGAGAAAAACAAGGAAAAAGGTATGGATTTTCTTGGTTTTTCATGCTTTCTCTTTAGCAAACTCCTCCTCCTCCTTCTTCCCTTCTTTCCTTTCATTTTATTGAAGTTTTTGGATATGTTTTAAGGATAGAACAGAGGTGGAATTTTCGGACTTGAGGAGAAGAGGCCAAGAAAAGGAAGAATCATCTAAGAAATTAAGGAAAAACAAGGTAAATCTTCACTCCATGGTAGCCATCTCTTATTCCCTTCTTCTCCTTGGTTCGTCCCACCTAGAGAGTTTCAAGAAGACGTGGATTTCAGGCAAAACCAAGGGTGAACCTTAGGGAATTGAGTGTGGAGAATAAGAATATGTAAGGAAAACAACAAACTAGCTATTAGATTTCAAGATAGAAAACCTAGGGTTTCAAGTGTCCCTTGCAAAATTTGATTTAATACAATAATTTCTAAGTATAAATGAGTATTTGAATGAGCTCCTAAGATTTTTAGAAGGCTCCTCACATGTATCTTTCATCAAGAAAACAAAGAAAACTCCAAGGGTAGCCTTAAGGAGCATAGCCTTGGCCTAAAGGACTTGGGTCACCTAGGGGAAGCTTTAATTTGTTTCAAGCTTATTTTTGAGTCATATAGGATGGAAGAGGGAGGAAGCCTTGGAAAAATTTTAGAAACCATAGAAAGTGAGATGGCATTATAGGTTCCATAATATGGCCTAAAGAAGCAACACCTAGTTAGGCTCCTTATTTTAATTATGTGATGACTCCAATAGGCTTAAAAGGAGTCAAGAATCATAAAGGAAAGGAAAGGATGGAACCTAGAACTCAAATGATGGATATTACTTCATTAGGTGCATTTTAGAACCATAAAGGAGCTATTAGACCAAGTTAGTGTTTAAGGAAGATGTATTGCTTTAGAAATGATTCCAAGAACTTAATTGGCTTCTATATATTATGTTTAGGCCAAGAGAAACAAATCTTATACCCTTATGTATGTGAGGCCGAGGGAGAGGATTCAAGATTCAAGGGAAAGGTTTGCAAGTGCAACAAAGGTAGCTCTCTCCTCTTTCTCTCATGCATGTATGAATGTTTGCCTTGTCTTTGAATGTGTGTATGTGTGTTTTAAGCCATGAAAAGTGTGCATAGGTATTATGGTACCATGATATTGTATTATGTTTTCAAATGATGTTTAGTATGTTTGCTTTGGTTTACTTGAGTGTGGAGAACCAAGAACCCTTGAGAATGGTTGAGACAAAGTCCAAAGTCTCCTAAGAGTAAGACTTAGTTCAAGATCTTTAAGAAAAAGGGTGAGACAAGTCCAATAACCTTGAAGAGAATGGGTGAGGCTAATCCACTTACTTGGCAAGCCTATATATGCTTTGTATGACTTGTTCAAATGCCAAGAATGCTTTTGAATGATTATACATTCCATTATACTCATGCATGCATTTTTAAGACTTGAATTGCATTTTTTATGTATAATCAAAAGGGATGAGCTATTGGGATTATTTGAATCTCATTCCCTCCTCTCTAATGTCTTAACATGCTAATGAACAAGGTAATGGAAGCCACCAAGTTGGAAGATGAAAAATTGATAACAAGATGTATTGTTTTATTCAATTTGTAGCCATATGAGTGGTCCATGATGTAATACATCATTGTAAATGCTCTATGACCTTATCAACATATGTAAATATGCAAATAAATCATGTACAAATGAGATTTAATGTTATATATATGATATAATGCATTTTGGACATTAGAGAGCAAAACTTGACTTCTTTGTTCCTGTGTATAACATAGGTGAAAGAGTGAGTTTTTAATTTTTAGGTTTATGCACCTTTAAGACATATTTAGTGGACTATTTTGGTGCTTTCCTACGTGTTCAAGTGGCCATGGTTGACTTAGAAGGTAAAATGGACCATTTGGACCCCTTATGAGATATAAAAATGACCATTATGCAACCTAATATTAAAATCTGACCAAATGAACGAATTTGTCCATGAAATTTAGCATGAATATAGATCTTATCCAAAGCTTTTTGGAAAGCTAAAGACAAAATTATTTAGAGCTCTGTGGAATTAATTATGATTTTTCAAATTTGGCATTTTTCTATTGAACAAATGCAAACACTGTTTATTTGATCAGTTGCTTGGGCTGTGTCATTTAAGGATCAAATATGTTCAATACTTATGAAATATTCAAGCATAAACTAGACATGATAATCTTTCCATGGCCACTAAGAACACCCCCAATTGGACCTCTGAGCATAAAGATATGAATTTTTGAAGTTAGATGATAGTATCAATATTGATAGTCAACCTCTAGTATTGTTCCATCAATTTTTGGTGCCTAGCAGCCCCTATTATGGTCTGGATTTATTTTTAGCATAAAATAGATATTTTTAGCTTTCTAGAATGGTAAAGTATGTATGATTTTGATTTTTCAAGAATTATTTATGATTTTTCAAAGTTTATGACATTAACCTGGATGGTTCTCTCCATTTGTCCATCTATTTAAGGGTAATAGGTTGTGCTAAATCTAAGCTTGGTATTTGGAGCATCCTGTAATGATCTCCAAAAATTTGAAGTGAATATGGGATCTCTATCTGACACTATGCTTCTAGGCACATCATGCAATCTAACTATCTCTCTTATGTACAATTGGGCTAGCTTATCTAGGGTATAAGTGGCTTTCATGGCTAAAAAGTATACTGACTTTGTTAATCTATCTACTATTACCCATATTGCATTATGCCCCAATGATGTCCTAGGTAAACCCATGATAAAATCTATAGCTATGCTCTCCCATTTCTACTCCAGGATATCTAGGGGCTGAAGTAACCCAGCTAGTTTTTTATGCTCTATCTTAACTCTCTGATATACTAAATATCGGGAGACATACTCTAAGCTACCAAAACATTTTCTTTAAATCTTGGTACATTTCATTACTATTTGGATGAATGGTGTACTTACTCTTATGTGCCTCATCTAATATTTTCTCTCTGATTTTTATATTTCTTGGCATATACAGCCTATCTTTGTATCTTACTATATCATCCTTAGACAAATTGAACTCTTGGATGCTACCCTGGGCTATTTGGGCTCTAATCTTATTTATATGGTCATCTATTTGTTGGACCTCTCTTATCTAGTCCCTCAGGTCATTTTCTATTTGGGTTTTGCTCATTAATAATTTTCCTGAATGTACCTCACACGAGAGACTCATATCTCTAAATTTATCAATCAATTCCTGCTCTCGAATCATCATACAAGCCATATGTATGGATTTTTTACTTAAGGCATCAGCTACCACATTAGCCTTACTAGGACAGTATTTCAATATGAAATCATAATCTTTTAAGAATTCTAACCATCTCTGTTGTCTCATATTTAGCTCTTTTTGTTCAAATAAATATTTAAGACTCTTGTGGTTGCTGTAAATTTCTATAGGTGCCTTATATAAGTAGTGCCTCCATATTTTCAAAGCAAATACTATTACGGATAACTCTAGGTCATGTGTAGGGTAATTTTCCTCATAAGGTTTTAGTTGTCTAAAAGTATAAGCTACCCCTCGGTCTTTCTATATAAGCACACATCCTAACCCTTTCTTTGAGGCATCACTATAGACTACAAAAGTCTTTTTGGGGTTAGAAAGTACTAAAACTGGGGCCATGGTTAACTTGTGCTTCAACTCCTTAAAACTTTTCTTACATTTCTCATCCCACACAAACGGCACATTCTTTCTAGTGAGCCTAGTCAATGACATCGCCATTTGAGAAAAGCCCTGAATAATCTCCTGTAATAGCCTACTAAACCTAGGAAGCTCCTGATCTCTGTCACTATCCTAGTTCTCTCCTACTGTAATACTGCCTATACCTTATAAGGATCTACTGTAACCTTTACCTGAGAGATCACATGGCCTAGGAACTGAACTTCAGTGAACCAAAACTCATATTTACTAAGTTTAGCATACAACCGTCTCTTTCTCAAGGTCTCCAAGGCTAATCTCAGATGCTGCTCATGTTCTTCTCTACTTTTTGAGTAGATGAGAGTATCATCTATGAAGATAATTACAAATCTATCTAAGTATGGCTTAAACACTCTATTCATATAATCCATGAACACTGCAAGTGCATTCATTAACCCGAAGGGCATAACTAAGAATTCATAGTGCCCGTATTTGGTTCTAAATGTTGTTTTGGGAATATCCTCAGCCTTTATTCTAAGCTAATGGTATCCCAACCTAAGGTCTATCTTAGAAAATATCAACACTCCTACTAACTGATCTAGGAGGTTATCTATGTGAGGGAAAGGGTACTTATTCTTAATAGTTATCTTATTGAGTTTTCTATAATCTATACATAGTTTAAAGCTCCCGTCTTTATTCTTTATGAATAAGACTAGAGCTCCCCACGATAAGACACTAGGTTTGATAAAACCTTTTTCTAAAAGCTCTTATATTTGTTTTTTTAGCTCAGTTAGCTCGGTGGAGCCATTCTATATAGGGCTTTACACACTGGACCCATCTTAGGTACAATGTCTATAGGAAACTTAACCTCTTTCTCTGAGGATCATCCACTAATTTCTCTAGGGAACACTTCTGAGAACTCTCTCACTACTGGAATCTCCTCTATACCCTCCTCCACCTTAGCATAAACTGAAAAGAAAACTAAGTATCCTTGACAACTATGCCCTAAAGACCTCTCAGCCTAAGAGGTGGTCATAACAGATAACTCAGTCCTCAAGCTAGGTACAGTCTCACACTCAGGTAAAGTAATACATATGTGGCTACAATCTAGTGTAGCATTATTTCTAGACATCCAGTTCATGCCAATGATCAAATCAATATCAATAAGGGGAATACATATCAAATCAAGAATAGTAAGGTAATGATTAAACTGGACCATATAATTTAAACAAGCATAGAAGGTGATGGCTCGATTTCCTATAGAGGTAGAAACATGCAAATCATAGGATAGTATATGCATACTCAGACCCAACCTCCTAATGTAGTCATATGATATGAAAGAATGGCTAGCACCTGAATTAAATAATGCAATTACAGAAAAATCATTTATTCTAATAGTATCTTGGATCAAACTTAAGGACTAGTTAGCCTCCTACTGTGATAGGATGAAGACTCTACCATGGGTCTGAGGTCTGGGAGTAGGAGCCATCTTCCTCTGCTATACGAACTGCGAAGGAGTTTGTGTGTAGTCCTTAGCCATGTGTCCTGGCATACCACACCAATAGCATACATTCTGCCTCGCATAACATGGTTTAGTTCTATGATTTTTACCACACTAGGGACATACTGTAGGCTTAGAATTGCTTCTACTGGACTGAGTTCTTCTTCTCTTGCCTTATCTATTCCACTCACTCCTACCACCTCTCCTACTCGTAGCTGCAACCTGTGGTTCCTCTCTAGGACTCTTGGCCTCAGGGAGGGATGGTATGGCATTAGAGGTGGGCTGCATAGTTCTGAGGTTAGCTTCTGTCACTTTGCAAATCTCAACTAGGGTATTAAAGTTCCTGATTCTCTGTGGAACTACCCTATCTCTGATCTCAGGAAGCAAATCTTTCTCTAACTTGTCTGCTCTCCAATGTTCATCATCATGTCTCTGTAAATAAAAAGAGTATCTGGAGACCTCTACAAATTTAGCCACATACTGATCTATAGACATCTGCTCTGTCTGTCTCAAGAGTACAAACTCTGACTCCTTCTTGTCTCTAATAGAGCTAGGGAAATACTTCCCATAGAAAGCCTGGAAGAATGCATCCTGTAACACCATAACTCTAGCTCTATTACATGCCATTTATAAGCTTCACATCATAATTTCCATGAGGGCACATGAAAAAGGGGATAGAAATAATCGACTTTTTCCGCATTACGCTATATCAAAAAAATTCATTTCGGTGTCACAAGAATCGTGTGAGCTCATACTACATTTTCTCATATTTAATTTCATTATTATCACTCATTTGCATCACAAAAACATGCCTATAACCCATGAAAATCGAAATGGAGCTCAAATTAAACAAGCACAATTTCGGCCAGCTTTGCTCCATTTTTTGAACCAACTTTGGAAAATCATAACTAAATCTAGAAAATTCGAAATCATACAATCTTTATCACTCTGGAAATATCAGGATGTCTACTTCACACTAAAAATATGTCCAAGTCACAACAATCATCACACAGGACGTTTGACATCCAGAAAGCTACAGACTCACTGACTGCCTGGGCTGTGATTCAGGTTACTGATGCAAACTTCTGAAATTCGTAACTAATACTAAAAAAATCGAAATCACACACATTCAGTCATTTTGGAAAGCTACCAATGTTAAATTTACACTAAAAATAAGTCCAGAATGAAACAGATACGTTTAGGCATCTGAAACTGATGAAACATTGATTGAGCTCTGGAGATGCCACTGTTACTGACAGCAAATTTCGAAAATTCATAACTCTCTGTCCAGACCTCCAAATGAGGTGATCTCGGTGGCCACAGAAAGCTTATGACCTCTAGTTTGTGTGTATAAAATTTCATAAGCATTGGACACCATTTGGCCATCGAGTGACACGAAAATCAAATCTGCCAGTATGAACAGTGCACATACCAGAAACCATGAAAAATGCCAACTTTGAAAATTCAGAAAATATTCTCTAGGTCTCCGAAAATTATGATCTTTAGCTTCTCAAAAAGCTCTTAATGAGACCTAATTGTATGCCAAATTTCAGGGCAAGACTAACTCATTTGGCCAAAAAGTGACATAGGGTTCCAATTTGGTCAATTTTGGCTCCATATTGGGTACCAAAATTGCCAAATGGATTTCCCTTGGTCTTGGCACCTTTTGGGCAAGTTTAAAAGCTTATTTGAGACTTGTGTGAGCTGCCCAAATGGTCCCAAACCTCATACATCTCATTTTGACCATTCAACCCACACTTATACACATAACCACCAAACTTTACATTCTCATACCATGGCATTTCATACTCAAAACATGTGCTAATGGTCATACATCATTTCCATACATCTAAACATCATATAATATCATTTTTATATTTGTCCAAGGGGTCATAGACTATTTACAATAATCATATACATTATGAAGTTTCCTTATGAATCAAAAGACCAAAAATCAAGCATAAGGATGGCAATCTTCTTTCTTCAAGGTGGTTGGCTCCCATTGCCATGTCCACTTGGTCCACCTAGCATATTAGGGCATTTAAGAGGAGGGAGTGAGATTCAAGAATCTCAATAGCTCATCTCCCATTCCATCACACATAATATGTACAAGCAAGTTTCACAAATGTATGCATGGAGAAAGTAGAAATCATAGGCATTTTAAAATCAACCTTGGCATGTGAATCAATCATACAAGACATTCAAGAGCTCACTAAGTGTTTGGATTGGCCTCACACTTCTCCTCATGGATTTTGGACTTGCCTCACCCATTCTTTGAGCACTTTGGACTCAACCATACTCTTGGGAGCCCACTTTGTTTTGGGAGACCAT
The DNA here is from genome assembly GCA_032878935.1 of Erythrophleum fordii. NCBI lineage: Eukaryota > Viridiplantae > Streptophyta > Magnoliopsida > Fabales > Fabaceae > Erythrophleum > Erythrophleum fordii. The sequence continues at coordinate 410,020 of JAVQMF010000029.1, forward strand.
TTGCTTTGTCTCAACCAAGCTCAAGGGTTCTTGGCTCATCCTCACCAAAGGGAAGAGTTCTTGGCCTCTCCACACTCAAGCAAACTCATACAAACATCATGGATTCATTTAAAACATAACATGGCATCAAGGATCATGACATGTAAAGGCATGCTAGCATACTTTTCAAAGCTTGAAAATACATATACACACATTCTAAAACAAGCTAAACACATATCCATGCATGAGAGAAAGTGGAGAGAGCTACCTTGTATGCAAGTACACACTTTTTCCTTAGCTTTTAAACCTCCTCTTTTAGCCACACACCCACAAGTTGGTGGAAATAGTGTCTCTTGGCCTAGACACAGATTATGGGAGCCAATTAAGTTCATGAACCACACTCTAAGGCTACACAATTTAATGAAACACTAGATTGCTCTATAGGCTCCATTATGGTCCATATTAGCACCTAATGAAGCAACACCCCTCAAATGATTTCTAGGCCTCATTCTTTCTTTTCAAATATGATTCTTGACTCCATTTAAGCCTCTTGGAGTCCTCACATCATCAAAACAAAAGGCCTAGCACCATGTTGCTTCTTTAGGTCATATTATGGAACCTAAGACACCAAATCACTTTCCATGAGTTCTAAATTTTTTCCAAGGCCTCCCTTCATGTCCATTCATCAAATATGACTCAAGAATGACCTTAGAAAAATTTAAAACTCCCCCCACCTACACAAACAAGCCTAGGCCGAGACATAGGCTTCCTTTAGGCTTCTTGGAGTTTTCTTGCTTTTCTTGAAGGAGGAAGCTTGTGGGGAGCATCTTTGGTGTCTCAAGAACTCATTTATACTCTAACTTAGACCTATGAAGCATCATACAAATTCAGAAATTGAAAGGTGCACTTGAAACCCTAGGTTTTGCATCTTGCTTTCTAATGCCTTTTTCTTAGTTTTCTTTGCATATTCTTATTCCTCTCCATCAAATACCTAAGAATCACCTTTGGTTTGGTTAAAAATCTGAATCCTAAGATCTGTCCAAGTGTAGGTCGAAATGGTCATGGAAGGGAGGAAGAAGACCAAGTGGGAGAATTGCAAAATACCTTGTTTTTCTTAGATTTTCTTGCTTGTTCTTGCTTTCCTTGGCCTCCTTACTTGGAATTCGAACTTTCCCCTCTGTTCTCCCTTCAAAACAGCCCTTAAAACTTCAGAGAAATCATGGAGAAGAAGAGGGAAAAAGAGGAGAAGAAAGTGGAGGAGAGAAAGCATGAAAAACAAGCAAAATTCCATACCTAAAGTCTTGAATCCTTCCTCCTTCTTCCCTTCTCCTTGTGCACGACTCTCCAAGGGATTTGCTTCTGATTTAGGGCTGGAAATTCTGAAGTGAATGAAGGAGAGTGTGAGGTGCCACCTATATATAGCTAGGGTAAAGTGATTTTCTTTAAAAATTCCTATTTTGCCCTTCATACTTTGCCTTTTTGTTTCTCCTTTGTTTTAGCTCCTTTTTGAGAACCGTCTTTTCCATCATAACAATTAGGTTCCCAATTTAATAAAAATGGCTTTGGAATCACTCAAATCGGAGCTAAAACCCTTCCGAACGAATCGGTCAAAGTTCGGGTCAATCGACATTGAAAAACTTACACCGGAGGGTCTTTACCGGTCCCGGGGCTTCCCATGGTTTTTGGGGCCTCTGAGAACCCTGGGCAACTCAAAATTTCCATTTAAAAAGCCCTCCTAGGTGCTTTTCCAAAATTGCACTTATTTACGAAAATGCCACTGGCCTTTCGGCAAATTTTTCAAATCACTCCGACCCCAGTTTCTGGGCAACTCAAGGCTCAAATCCTCATTTTTTATTATTTAACATTTTATCCAAATTTTATTTAGACTTGAATCACTCATCTCAGGGGACTTACTTTGAAAGCGTGCCCATTTCCATCGTTTAATGAAAACAGGACATTACACATCCCATGTAATCGGAAGGTTCCTTGCCCTCAAAATAGGCTCAGTTCCCTTCCACCAATAATCTTTCTTTCTCTGTAGTTAAAAAATAACCATCTTGGCTTTCTGCTCAGACATGCACTCCATTACCTCAAAGATTTTCTCTAACTGCATAATCCAGGCCTTAGCTTTTTTTGAGTTCATCTCACCATCAAAGGTAGGAGGCCTAAACTTTCTGAACTGAGTCATAATCTTTCTAGTCAAGAGCCGCTGCTAGGTTAAAGGTGTCTGAGCTATCTCTATGTGTAGCTGTGGATCTGGATGAGTCACCCCTGAATGCTAGGGATGATCTGAGTGATGAAATGGCTATGGTGGAGGAGGTGCAAGGCCCTAGCTATCTCTCTTAGTAAGTCGTTCCTGTAACTACACGATCACAGCCTACTGCTGATTTAGGCGAGCCATAATAACTTGTAAGGCTCCAGCTACTGGATCACTAGGCTTAGCTTTATCATCTGCAGGAGCCTCTCCAGAAGTTTAACCTTTCCTAGTGTTTACCATGGCCCTAAAACATTATAATAAACTTTAGTATCTAAGGGAACACTTTCACAACCATCACACACTCAATTCATCTGAAAATTGCACATACACATTAAGGCAACTCATAAACACAAGCCACGACCCACATCAAGAGCCTGAACCTTTGCCCTGATACTAATAAATGTAACACCATAACTCTCTAGCTTATCTCATGCTATCTCCATGTCTTATACCATATATTTCATAAAGAAGCAAGGAAAATGATATTAAAATGATGAGTACTTTTATGTTGCGTAACGTAGCATATAAATTTTTCAGTTGATATCTCATTGACCATATGAACTCATTCAATTCATTCTCATCTTTAATTACACTAATACAACTCAAAACCATCCAAGGAAGTGGCCTAGAACTTTTGCAAGTGAAAGCAACATACAAAATACTATAGTGCAGCCTCGATCAGAATTTCAGTTTTCTATCACAGACTTTGAAAAATCATAACTAATTTTAGAAAAATCAAAATCATATTTTTTTTACTATTCTAGAAAGCAACAGATGTCTACTTTATGTAAAAGTAGTTTTAAGTCATGAGACATCAAGTAGAAGATGTTTGATATTCAAAAAGCACCCAAGGTCTTAGTTGTTTAGGCTACTGTCACAAGTTATTGTTATAAACTTTAGAAATTCATAACTAATTCTAAAAAAATCCAAATCATGCAAATTTAGTCATTCTGAGAAGCTATAGATATACTCTAAGGAAAAAATATCTCTAGACCAAGCCAAGTTCATTTAGGAACTGAATTATGATGGAACAGTATAGGAGGTCAAGTGGGGTTACTAGTATTGACATTAAATTTCAAAAATTTATAACACTCTGACCAGACCTCCAAATGAGGTGATCTTAGTGGTGACAAAAATCTTATAACCTCTAGATTATGCCTATAAAATTTTATAATCATTGGACACTATTTGGCCCTCAGATGATATAGAATACAAAACTAACCATATGAACAGTATATACACCAAAACAGCAGAAAAATCTAAACTTTGAAAATTCATAATTAATTTTATAGAGATCTAATTTTTTACACTTTATCTTTTCAAAAATATCTCAATGAGCTCTACATGTCTACCAAATTTCATGGGAAGATTCATCCATTTAGTCAGTTTGTGCCATAGAGTTCTGGTTTGGTCATTTTTATGGTCTCTACTAGCATCAAAGTGTCCAATTTTGCTTCCCAAGCTTGTGTGGCCACTTGAGCAAGTGGGAATGCACCAAAATGACATTCTAAACTTGTTTCAAGGGTGTACAAACCCAGATTCCTCAAACTCACTCATCCACCCTAAGTTATACATAAGGTTACATAATGCTAGTGTTGCTATTCCATACTCAAAATGCACTACACCATACATATAACATTAAATCTCATTTGTACATGATACATTAGCATAATTATACATGTTTATAATGTCATAGGACATATACAATAATAGATTACAACATTTGCCACTCATATGACTATAAAAAAATAAAATCTATGCAAACTATTGTTAATCTCTCATCTTCCAAGTTATTGGCTCCCTTTACCTTGCCCACTTGGTCCACCTAGCATGTTAGGACATTAGAGAGGAGAGAATGAGATTCAAAGAATCCCAATAGCTTATGTCCCTTTCAATTGTACATAAAGAATGCAAAACAAGTCTTGAAAATGCATGCATGAGCATAATGGATAACATGATCATTCAAGATGCATTCTTGACATGTAAGTAAGTCATACAAAGCATCCATAGACTTGCCAAATAAGTGGATTAGCCTCACCCATTCACTTATTTATTTTAGACTTGCCTCACCCATTTTCTCAAGGAGGTTTTGGCTCAACCTCACTCTTGGAGATACTTTGCTTTATCTCAACCATTTCTAAGGGTTCTTGACTCATTCTCACCATGACTAAGAGTTCTTGGCTTCTCCACACTCAAGCAAACCCAAGCAAACATAATAAACATTATTTAAAACATAATTCATCATCATGGTACCATAGAATAAGAGCTCATGCTAGAACACTTTTCATAGCTTAAAGCACACATACACACATTCAAGGACAAGTCAAGCATGCATTTATACATGAGAGAAAGAGGAGTGAGCTACCTTTGGTTACAACCACACACTTTTCTCCGTGGATTTGATCTCCCTTCCTTGGCCTCACACACATAAAGGTGTGGGATTGGTTTCTCTTGGCCAAAACACAATTTATGGAAGTCAATTAGGTTTATGGAATTATTTCTAAAGCCATATATCTTCCTTAAACACTAACTTGGTCTAATAACCCCTTTATGGTTCCAAAAATGCACCTAATGAAGTAACACCCATCAAATGAATTCTAGACTCCATTCTTTCCTTTCATAGATGATTCTTGACTCCTTTTAAGCATTTTGGAGTCATCACACAAATAAAATAAAAAGCCTAACTACATATTGCTTCCTTAGGTTATATTATGGAACCTAAGACACCAATTCATTCTTTAGGCCTCCTAAATTTTTTCCAAGGTTTCTCTTCATTTTCATTCATCATATATGACTCAAAAATGAGTTTGGAAAAATTTTAAACTCTCCTTAAGTGCCTCATTCCCTTTAGGCCAAGATTATGAAGCATAACAGCACCAATGGACTTTGCTTTATTTTATTAATGGAAGATGCATATAGGGAGCCTCTTAGGGATCTTAGGAGCTCATTTAAACATTCATTTAGGCCTAGGAATCTTGGTATCAAATCAGATTTTTCAAGAAACACCAAAAACCCTAGGTTTGCTATCTTGAATTTTCATGATTATTTGTTAGTTTCTTTTGCATATTCTTATTCTTCACACTCCTTTTCCTAAGATTCACCCTTGGTTTTGTCCAAAATCCAAGCACTTTTAAAGCTTCATGAGTGGGACAAACCAAGGAGAAGAAGGAAGCAAGAGGTGGCTACCATAAAAGGAAGATTTACTTTATTTTTCCTTGTTTTCTTACTTGAATCTTCCTTTCCTTGGCCTCCTCTCTTGAAATCAGAATTTTCCCCTTTGTTCTTCCCTCAAAACAGATCTATAGACTTCAATATAACCATAGGAAAGAAGGGGAAATGGAGAAGAAAAGGTTTGCTAAAGAAAAAGTATGAAAAACAACTAAGAATCCATACCTTTTGCCTTGTCTTTGTCCTTCTCTTCCTCTTCCTCTTATGCACCTCACTCTTAGGGTTCCTTCTCTGGTTTAGGGCAGAAACATATGTGGTTAAGGTGAGTGAGGAGGTGGGGCACCCTATATATATAGGTGAAGTTCAAGAAAGACTTTTTGAAAATCCCAAATTTGCCCTTTCATTTTGGCATTTTTGTTTCTAATATGTTTTAACTCCTTTTTTAGAACCATCTTTTTCATTATAAAATTTAAGTTCTCAATTTAGTAAAATGCCTTTGGAATCACTAAAATTGAAGCTAAAACTTTCCCAAATGAATCCGTTAAAGTTCGAGTCCACCGTTATTGGAAAACATCCACCGGATGCATTTTAACTATCCTGGGGCTTTTCATGATTTTTAGAGCCTCTGAGAACCTCAGAGAACTCAAAAATTTTATTTAAAAAGCCCTCTTATGTGAATTCCAAAATTTGCTCAAAATTACAAACATGCTATTACGTTTTGTAAGTCTTTCATTTAATTTTGTTTCTTCATTCTAACTCTATTTTTCTTTCTGTCTGAGCCTGAGATTTTTATTTTTAAGAGTTTAAAATGCTACTTAAATTTTTTGGGTCCTTAATTAACTCATTTCGGGGGACTTGCTTTGTAAAAGCACATGTTTTCATCGTTTAATAAAAATTGGGTATTACACTCTTCCTCAGCCCCACACACAAAAGAAGATGGAGATTATTTCTCTTGGCCTAGACACATTATATAGAAGCCAATTATACTCTTAAATCAAATTCTAAAGCCATACATTCACTAGAAAAGCTAAGTAGTTCATATGACTCTTTTATAGTTCCATAATGCACATAATGAAGCAACCTTAAGAAAACACCATCTTAGCTCCATTCTCTCCATCCATTTATGATTCTTGATTCCATTTATACCTCTTGGAGTCATCACACAATCAAATCAAGGAGCCTAGCTAGGTGTTACTTCTTTAAGCCATAATATAGGATCTATGATATCCTCTCACTATCCATGGCTTTTAAAATTTTTCCAAGGCATCCTCTCATCCTCTTCTATCATATATGACTCAAAAATAAGTTTGGAACAAATTAAGACTATCCCTAGGTACTCCGACCTCTCTAAGTCGTGGCTATGGAGCATGTGAGCACCAAGTGAGTTTGCTTTGTTTTCTTGATGGAAGATGCATATAAGGAGCCTTCTAGGGATCTCAAGAGCTCATCCAAACACTCATTTAAGTCTAGGAATTATTATATCAAATCAGATTTTTAATGGAACATTTGAAACCCTAACTTTGCTATCTTGAAATCTAATGGCTATTTGATTGTTTCCTTTGTATATTCTTATTCTCCTCCCTCATTTTCCTAAGATTCACCCTTTGTTTAGCTAGAAATCTAACCCCTTTTGGCTGGTATCACAAAGGGAGAAATGGAGAGAAGAAGAGCAAGGAAGATTAAGTTGGAAAATGGCAAAATACCTTGGTTTTCTTAGCTTTTCTTACTTGTTTCTCACCTTGCTTGGCCTCCTCTCCTCAAATCCGAATTTTTCTCCTCTATTTTGCTCTCCATATAAACCTAAAAACTTCAACAAAACCATAAAAAGAAAGAAGGGAAAGAGGAGAAGGAGATTGGTGAAGAAGAAAGCATGAAAAACTATTAAATTCTTACATTTTTTGCTAGGTTTCTCTCTTCCTTCTTCCCTCCATCTTGTGCACCATTATCCTCTGCCCTTGGTTCTATTTTAGCCTAGAAAATTCATTCATAAGGAGCGACGCAGAAGTGGGGACGTTTTTATAAGCTTAGGGGTTCATTTAAGCAATTTTTAAAATTTATAATTTAGTCCCTCTTTTTAGTTTTGTCCATTTGGGCATATTTCAACTCTTTTTTAAAAATTGTCTTTTTCATCATAAAATTTGGGTCTTCTAATTCATAAAATGACTTTGGTTTCACCCAAATTGGATTTAAAATCATTCCGAACTATTCGGTCAAAGTTTTGGTCAACTGACAGCCGAAATTGCTAACTGAAGGGGTTTAAATTGCTCTGGGGGTTCTCATAGTTTATAGGGCCTTTGAGAACCCTGGAAAGCTCAAATTTCTCCTTTAAAAAACCCTTCTATGAGTTTTCTAAAAATTATCCAAAATTACAAAAATGCCATCATGTTTCATTGCATTTTCGTTAAAATCCGTCTGGCTATTCTAGCTCTGGTTTCAGGGCACCTCTAGCCTTGACTCATCATTATTTAAGGTCTAGAATATTATTCTAATTTTATTGAACCTCAAATCAATATATCTAGGGGACTTCCTTTTGTATCCAGTGAATTTTGTGCTTTTACGGAGAAACCCTAGATTACATTTCTCGCATTTTCTCTCGTTTTTATAGAACTGGATATTATAGGCTCTCTTCAATAGTGATGGATTGAGTAATACTCCATTACAAAGGATTAGTGAGCATTTCCATTCTCATACTCTCAACTATATCATCTATCTCATCAGTACGTAGATAAACTCATCTACTTCCTTTAATGGAAATTTCTTTATACTTTTTTTAATATCAAAGACCTTCCTATGCTTACCTTTTTAAAAAGCAATCCTTCTTGCATTAAAATTAATCAAAGTCTTTCCTGTGGCCAAAATAAGCCCCAATGCTAAGACCATAAAGTCATATGGGAATACAAACTTTTTCCAATTTGACTAACACATCATCAATGATTCCCACTAGCTTTTTTACTTATCCATCAACCATTTGCAACATAAAATGCACATCTCTTCAATTTCTAATGCCTAAGTTGTAATGTCCAATTTTAATAAAAACGACGAAAACGAAAACGTTTTCAAAGTAAGTCCTCTAAAATGAATAGGTTAAGGTCCCAAAAAATTAGAATAATGATCTAGACATTAAGTAATGAAATTAGGAGGCCAGAAGTACCCTAAAATGGAGGCTAAAATAACCAGATGTAATCGAACAAAATATTTACGCAATGTAATAATATTTTTATAATTTTGGGCAAATTTTAGAATACTCACAGGAGGGCTTTTTAAATAAAAATTTTGAGTCCTCCGAGGTTCTCAGAGGCCTTAAAAATCATTGGAAGTCCTGAGACAGTTAAAACCCTTCCAATATATGTTTTCTAACGTCAGTTGACCCAAACTTTGACCTTTTCATTCAGAAAGGTTTTAGCTCCAATTTGAGTGATTTCAAAGGCATTTTATAAGATTGAGGACCTAAATTTTATGAAAGAAAAGACGATTCTCAAAAAGAAGCTAAAACAAACCGAAAATAAAAATGCCAAGATTAAGGGACATAAATGGAATTTTTGGAAACAATTCTTGAAACCTAGCTTCATATACCCCACACCCCACTCTTCTCCTCATTTGGTTTATTTCATTTCTGCCCTAAACTAGAGAAAAGACCAAGAAAGTGAGGTGCACAAGGGAGGAGAGAAAGGGAGAAGAAAAAAACAAGAGAAAGGTATGGATTTTCATAGTTTTTCTTAGTTTCTCCTTAGTAAATTTCTTCTCCTTCTTCTTCTCTTCTTTCCCATGGGTTTATTGAAGCTTTTAGGTCTATTTTGAGGTCAGACCTAAGAGGAAAATTTTGAGTTTGAGGAGAAGAAACCAAACAAAGTGAAGAGCAAGCAAAAGAAGCTAAGATACCAAGGTATTGTGCTACTTTTATGCTTGATTCTTCTTGTTCCTTCTCTTGTGATTTTTGACCTATATATGACCAGCCATAAAGGATTGAATTTCTAGACAAACTAAGAGTGAATCTTAGGAAAATGAGGGAGAAGAACAAGAATATGTAAAGGAAATAACCAAATAACCATAAAATTTTAAGATAGTAAAGTTAGGGTTTCAAGTGCTCCACCAAAATTTTGTTTTGATGCAAGAGTTCTTAGGCCAAAATGGATGTTTGGAAGAGCTCTTAAGATCCCTAGAAAGCTTCTCACATGCATATCCCATTAAGAAAACAAAACAAACTCCTTTGGTGCTCTCTTAATGCATAACCTTGACCTAGGGAGAAAGTGGCACCAAGGGATAGTTTTAATTTATTCCAAACTTGGTTTTATGTCATATATGATGGGAAAGGATGAGAGGAAGCCTTAGAAAAATTTTAGAAGTCATGGATAGCGAGATGTAGCTTTAGGTTCCATATTGTGACTTAAAGAAGCAACACCTAACTAGGCCCCTTAAATTAATTGTAGGATGACTCCAAGAGGCTTAAAAGGAGTTCAGAATCATAGATGGATGGAAAGAATAGAGCCAAGATCATGTTTTCCTAAGGTTTCTTCATTAAGTGCCTTATGGAACCATAAATAAGTCATAAGAACCATTTAGCTTTTGAAATGAATGTGTAGCTTTAAAAATTGTTCCAAAAGTGTAATTGGCTTCCATATTATGTGTTTAGGCCAAAGGAACCAAGTCTTACATCCTTATGAGTGTGTGGCCAAGGGAGAGGAAGCATTCTTGAAAGGAAAAATGTGTTGTTGTAACAAAGGTAGCTCTCTCTCTTTTCTTTCATACATAAATGGATGTTTATCTTGTCTTTAAATGTGTGTATGTGTGTTTTAAATCATGAAAGATGTTTTATCATGTATTTATATGTCATGGTACAATGATGTTTGTGTTATGTACTTAAACAATGCTTTATGAATATGTTTTGGTTTACTTGAATGTTGTGAAACCAAAAGTCCCTTAGTTAGGGTGAGAATGAGCTAAAAGTCCCCAAGAATTAATGAGACAAAGCCAAAAGTCTCCAAAGAGTGAGGCTTAGTCAAGAATCCTTTTAGAGAATGGGTAAGGCAAGTCCAAAATCTCCCAAGAGAAGTGGGTGAGGCTAAATCATCTTATTGGCAAACCTATGTATGTTTTATATGATTTCTTGAATTCTAAAATGTTTCATGAATGATTATGAAAGCCATGATGTCCATGCATGCATTTTTAGACTTAGATTTGCATTTTTTATGTAGATTGAAAGGGAGAAGAGTTATTGGGATTCCTAGAATCTCATCCCTTTCTCCCCATTTGCCTAACATGTTTAGGTGAATCAAGTGAACTAAGAAATGGGAGCCACTAAGCTTGAGGAAGAGATATTGATATCAAAGTGTGTGAAATTGTCTATTTTGTAGCCATATGAATGGCATATGATGTCATCCCATGATGAATATGTTGTATAATCATTTGAACATATGTAATTACATGAATACTTGATGTATAAATGAGATTTGATGCCATGTGAATAGTGTAGTCACTTTTTGACATTGAATGGCAAGATATAGCTTATGTATTCTTGTGTATACCTTAGGGAGAGAGAGTGAGTTTGTGAAATATGGGTTTGTACACCTTTGAAACATGTTTAATAGATCATTTTGGTGCTTTCCTAGTTGCTTAAGTACCCATGAAAGCCTTGGAACTAAATTTGACTCTCTTGAGACCCTTTAAGAAGCATAAAAGAGCATTTTTGCAACCATATAGCACAATCTGACCAAATGAATGAATTTGCTAATGAAATTTGGCATTCATATAGATATCATCTAGGGCTTTTTAGGATAACTCTGTGGAATTAATTATGATTTTCAAAGTTACCAAATTTTAGCTATTCTAGTATGGTTATTGTTTATATGGTCAATTTCTTCTCCTGTCTTATTCAAGGGCCAAATGAAGTCTAATGCTCATGAAAATTTACATACATAAAATAGACATGATAAGCTTTCTATAGCCACTAATATCACCCTAATTGGATATCTGAGTGGGGATATATGAATTTTTAAAGTTCTATCATAGTACTAGTAGAGTGCAGGGGAATTTGGTTACTGTTCCATCGATTTCCAGTGGCTAGATGTCTCCATTTTGGTCTGGACTTATTTTTAACATAAAGTAGACATATGTAGATTTCTAAAATGGTATAGTGTGCTTGATTTTAATTTTTCTAAAATTAGCTATAATTTTCCAAGATTCATGATAGAAAGTTAGCACACTAATTTGAGGCTACACATGCAAATTTTATGTATATGATCCATGAGCTCGAGCTTTTGGCCATTTCTTGAGATAGTTTTGAGTTGTATATGTGTATTTAAATAGGAGAATGAGATGGATGAGTTCATATGATCCATAGGACATGAAATGAAAAATTTATCCGTGACGTAATACAAAATAATCTATTATTTTAATTGCATTTTCTTGAGAATATGTGTTAAACCAAGGGAATGTGATTAGAATGGCATGAGATAGGCTAGATAAATATGGTGTTACATAAGTTCTCACATACTAATAGGGGCATCAAATTGATTTTGGCTCCTAAATCACACAAATCGTTAAAAGATAAAGTATCTTAAGAGCAAGGAATGGTGAAACTCTTAAGGTCACTTGGTACATAAAGGATTTTATTTTGCAATGTTGCACTACAAAATTCTTACAATTATAATCTTGAAACTATCAATCTTTCTTTTATGGTAGAGGATTTGCTTAAAGAACCTTGAATAAATAGGCATTTGTTCAAATGCCCAACTAAAGGGAATGGTGACCTACAACCAATGGAATAGTTTATTGAATTTCTTAAAATACTTATCCATTGTATCCCTTTTCAACCTGGAAGAATAAAGTAATGCTGCATTCTTCTTTGGATTCTTTATGCTAAAGCTAGATAATCCAGTTACTTCAAGAGTTTGCATCTCTTTATGTTAAGGTTGTTCCTCTGGCGGGATAAGTTCTTATTTAGGTGGGCTAAATTCTATTGCTTGGGGTAACTGTGGTTCCTCAATTGATTTACCACTTTGAAGTTGTATTCAAATTGATTCTTCTATTAGATCTTCCTCACTTATAATCTCTTCAAGGTGATATTTTATAGGTAAAAAGTCTCCTTACTGTTTTGTAGTCAAGATTCATTATTACTAGAAAGCCTTGAATCTTACTCTTTTAGCTTTGGCTTTCCTTCCTATATTAAGGAGTGTGATTCAATTTAAGAATTATGACCATGGGATTCATAAGGATTATCAATAAAAAAATATAAATCTTTCTCCTAACACTCATTAGGTATATGTCTCTTAAAACCAAAAAAAGAATTATAAATTAACAATTCAAAAAAATCCCCCTATTCCATCCTTCCATTTCTTCTCTTGGATCCACAATGTTGTTTACAAGATTATTAATAATTCCTACATAGAATCATAATCTTTAGTAAAAAGTAATGGTCATACAAATCTTTTTCCAAATCTGCACATAACACTTCTTTCACGTAACCAATCAATCGATAAATTCATAACGCGTAAAAAAAGGATATAGTTACCTTAAATTAAATTATGTGAATGGCTAATCTTTAATCAAGCACAATAAAGAACAAGCCAAACAATTGGAAAAGGAAAAAATTTTAACTTAACTCATTGCATGCAAGTCTCAAAATATCATAAATGTATATTTCTACTCATAAACACAAGGGAGAATTATAGATAAGGATGTAGAGTTGGAAAAAATTATTTTAAAGGACCTATTACCATTGTTTTAGGATAGATTACCATTGACTTTAACTAAAATTAGTGATACCTAGTGATTATAGGTTTTTTAGAACAATTTTTTCTAATTCTAAATCCTTAACTATAATTCTCCCTAAAAACAAAGCATCTAGAACTAAATTCATAACATACCTATGATTATGCTTTGAAAATTCTTCAAATTCTACCTAAACTATCATACCCTTGGGATTTTTTTTTAAACTACTTAGGATTTATTAGACTAAATTCTAAAAATGAATTATGCTAAATCTATCTTGATTAACTAACTTCCTAAGGAAAATAAGGTATAAATGGTTAAGTGCACCTTAAGACCTAGTAGTGAAAATGTAAAATTCTACTATTTATCAAATAAAGATTATTCTAGTGTATACAAAAGTTCAACAATGTATAAATTTTCAAAAAGCAAAGAAAAATATTTTTGGTTTCCCTATCACTGAACAATTCTCAGGTATTGATAATTTTTTGGCAACCCATTGCACCAAAAAATATTACATTTTTGGACAATTCTTGGCAATGGTGCAAAAAAAATTCATGTGTATTTGGATTTTGACTTGCACTAAATAATAAAAATCTTAAGTCACAAAACTAACAAGTGCACTAATCACATAAGTAAAAAAGTGGATAATGAGTTTAAGTATCAGTCCTACAAGTATTGTTAGGCAACAGCAAAGAGTTTTAAATACCATAGAATTAAAGAATTAAAAACTACTTATTGATAGCTGATTAATTTACATGTTAATATCTCAAGTCTCCATAAGCATTAATGACCAAGTATAAGAGTATGATGTGTACATGTATAATAAAACAAAACAAATGACTTAAGACTGAAGGACTCTAACTCAAAAGGCAAACTAGTTACCTAATACTATTTTATTAATAGTGCAACACTCATTATCCTATGTTTTATTATTATGGATATCTTATCTCTAAAGTGATAGCAGTTAATCAAAGAACACCTCTTATCTTATCCTATCATAGACCTTAGCCTTCCCTTAGAAAGTTGAATGTAGAACACTTGGAGTTGAATTAACCCTAGAATGCATTAGGCACACAAATTCCAAAGTTGCCAGTAGTTGACAAGATAGGCCTATTGAACTATCTTATAACTAACTTCCACCTAGATGAGCCAAATGCAGTTCATACCTATATTTGCTTAACTATAAAACTTCTTAAGGTTCAATGAATTTATGATTAATTATAAGTGATTAAACTCTCACTAGAACAAATTCAGGTATATTAATAATAAATTACACCCATCATAAACAATGAATGGTATGCATTCATCATTAATCATTCGCATGCATCAGTTGATTAGGCAAACCTAATAACATATGAACTCAATTATAGAATCATTTCAGAATTAGTATTAACATCATTACATAATCACTCCTAACTAGAGAAAATTAGGTAACAATAATTAATCTAACTAAGGAATAATAACCACAAAGGCTTTAAATGTATATGCATATTAATACATGTGAAGTGTGTCAAATAGCTAATATAGCAAATAAAGGGTTAGTATGTTTTGTTAGGATGATTCTATTAAAGCTAGTTATAAATGTTCAAAGAGTAGTTAGAAAGTAACAAGTTAGAAGAATTAGGAATGAGATATAAAGAAGAGAAAAGTTGTAAAGGGAGGAGAATAAGAAGTAAATAAAATTTAGTGGCATAAAATACAAGTTTGTGAAGCCTCTGCACCAAAGTGGTATCAAAGCATTCAATCCTTAGAGATGGTGAAGGAGATGCATTTAAACGATCGCTTCCATGAGATGGAGCAAGAAGTATTACTAAGTCAGTTGGAGATCAATGACTTACATTTGGCAATGAATGCATCGATCACATAATTAGAGTCGAAACTAGAATCATCGAATGCAAGAATGGAGAATCTGTAACACCATGACTTCTAGCTCATTTTATACTATTTATAAATTTTGTATTATCAATCCCACAAGAGCATATGAAAAAGGGGATAAAGATAATAGACTTTTTCGCATTGCGCTATACTTAAAAATTTGCAATCAATTGCAATCAGTGTCACGGGGACCGTGTGAACTCATGTTATGTATTCTCATATTTAATTCCATCATTACAACTTATTTACATCACAAAAACATGTCTATAATTCATGGAAACCGAAATGGAGTTCAAAATAAGCAAGCATATTTTCGACCAGATTTGCTCTATTTCCTGACCCAACTTTGGAAAATCATAACTAAATCTAAAAAATTCTAAATCATGAAATCTTGGTCATTCTTGAAATCTTAGGATGTCTAATTCACACTAAAAATACACCTAGGTCACAAAATTTATCACACAGGACGTTTGACATCTAAAAAGCTACAGAGATCGCTGGCTGCCTGGGCTGCTATTCAGTTTACTGATACAAATTTCTGAAATTCATAACTAATTCTATAAAAATTGAAATCACAAAAATTTGGTAATTCTGGAAAGCTAAAAATGTTAACTTGATATTAAAAATAATTATAGAATGAAATAGATATGTTTAGCTATCAGGAACCTATGGAACAATAACCAAACTCCTGGGGCGCTATTGGTACTGATAGTTAACTTCAAAAATGCATAACGTTCTACTCAGACCTCCAAATGAGGTGATTTTAGTGGCCACAAAAATCTTATAACCTCTAATTTATGAATATAAAATTTCATAAGCATTGGACATCATTTGGCTATCGGGTGACACAAAACACAAAACTGCCAGTATAAACAGTACCCATACCAGAATCTATGAAAAATCCCAACTTTGAAAATTTATCAAATATTCCCTAAACCTCCAAAAATTATGATATTTAGCTTCCCAAAAAGCTATCAAGGAGACCTAATTGTATGTCAAATTCCAGATCAAGAATAGCTCATTTGGCTAAAAAGTGACATAGGATTCCATTATAGTCAATTTTAGCTCCATATTGGATACCAAAATTGCCAAATAGATTTCCCTTAGTCTTGTCACCTTTTGGGCAAGTTTAAAAGCATGTTTAAAACTTTGGGGAGCTTCCCAAATGGTCCCAAACCATTTGCATCTCATTTTGGCCTTTTCACCTTCACTTATACACATTACACTAAGCTTTTCTCAAATGTATACATTGGCATAACACTTAATTTATGTTCTAGAATACATACACCATACTCATTCATTTATCTATCACATAATATCATTTTTACATTTGTCCAAGGGGTCATAGACTATTTACAATAATAATATACATCATGAAGTCTCATTGTGAATCAAAAGACCAAAAATCAAGCATAAGGGTGGCAATCTTCTTTCTTCAATGTGGTTGGCTCCCATTGCCATGTCCACTTGATCCACCTAGCATATTAGTATATTTAAGAGGAGGGAGTGAGATTCAAGAATCTCAATAGCTTATCTCCCATTCCATCACACATAATATGTGCAAGCAAGTTCTATGAATACATGTGTGAGAAAAATAGAAGTTATGAACATTTAAAATCAAACTTGGCATAGAAACACATCATACAAGGCATTCAAGAGCTCACCAAGTATTTGGATTGGCCTCACACTTCTCCTCATAGATTTTGGACTTGCCTCACCCATTCTTTAAACACTTTGGACTCAACTATACTTTTAGGAGCCCACTTTGCTTTTGGGAGACTCTTTACTTTGTCTCAACCAAGCTCAAGGGTTTTTGGCTCATCCTCACCATAGGAAAGAGTTATTGGCCTCTCCACACTCAAGCAAGCTCAACCACACATCATATATTCATTTAAAAGCATAATGTGGCATCAAGAGTCATGGTATATAAGAGTATGCTAACATACTTTTCATAACTTGAAAATACACATACACACATTCTAAAGCAAGCTAAACACACATCCATGCATAAAAGAAGGTGGAGAGAGCTACCTTGTATACAAACACACACTTTTTCCTTAGCTTTCAAGCCTCCTCTTTTAGCCACACACCCACAAGTTGGTGGAGATAGTTTCTCTTGGCCTAGACACAAATTATGGAAGCCAATTAAGTTCATAAAATAATTTCTAGGGTCATACAACTTGTTTAAACCCTAGATTACTCTACAACCTCCATTAGGGTCTATATTGGCACCTAATGAAGCAATACCCCTCAAATGATTTCTAGGCCTCATTCTTTACTCTCAAATATGATTCTTGACTCCTTTTAAGCCTCTTGGAGTCATCACATCATTAAAACAAAGGGCTGACATCATGTTACTTCTTTAGGTCATAATATGAAACCTAAAGCACCAACTCATTCTCTAAGCTTCCTAAATTTTTCCCAAGGTTTCCCCTCACATTCATTCATCATATATGACTCAAAAATGGGCTTGAAACAATTTAAAACTCTCCCTAACTATGCCATCCCTACTTGGCCAAAACTTAAAGCATAAATGGGATTTCATGGCTTCTTGATTTTTCCTTGATGGGGGAACCATTTAGGGAGGTTGTTAAGAGTTGTAGGAGGTCAAGGAAGTACTTAAATAGCCAAGGGAGCTTATGGATTAAATCAATTTTTACAAGCCCCTTAAGTGCTCTACACTTTTTTAACTTCTAAGTTCAGGACTTTCCATGGGGTTTTGTTCATTTTCATGGAGGAAGAGGCATATGAGGGACCTCTTAAGGATCTTAGGAGCACATTTAAACATTTATTTAAGCCTAAGAACATTTATGTTAAATCAGATTTACAAGGGAGCATTTAAATCCCTAATGGTTCCATCTTGTTTCCTAATGATCCTTTCTTGATTCTATTGGTTCCTTCTTAATCCTTGCCATCTAAAACCTCTAATCCCTCCATGAATTGGGCAGAAAATAGCCCCTAAGAATTGGACTCATGGTGGCCAAATTCGTGCAAGAGGAAGGGGGAGGAAGAAACTACCAAAGAATAGAAGTTTTACCTTATTTTCTTGCTTCCTTTGGCTTGTTCTTCCACTTGGTTGACTTACTCCCTCAATTTTTGAAATTCCCCTCTCTGATCTGCCCCTAAAACAGCAGCAAACTCTCCATTAAAACCATAGAAAGAAAGCTTGAGAGGAGAGGATCAAGTTTCAAGAATGAAGGATACGGAATTTCTTAAAGTTTCTTACCTTTTTCTTGAATTTCTTCCTCCAAAATCTTCCTCCTCTTGTACGCCTAAGAAGCTGGAGTTTTCCTCTAAAAATGGGCAGAAGCAAGTTGGTCTTAGAGAGGAGAGAAAGAACGTGGCATATAAAGAAGAAGAAAGAAGCTTCCTCTAACACTTTAATACCAATTTTGCCCTTTGTTCTTAGCATTTTCGTTTCTCCTTCGTTTTAGCTCCTTTTTTAGGACCATCTTTTCCATTATAAAAGTTAGATTCCCAAGTTAATAAAATTCCTTTGGAATCACTCAAATCAGAGCTAAAACCTTTCCGAATGAACCGGTCAAAGTTTAGGTCAACCGATGTCGAAAAGAGTACACCGGAGGAGCTTTACAAGTCTCGGAGTTTCCCATGGTTTTTGGGGCCTCTGAGAACCCTGGAAAACTTAAATTTTCCATTTAAAAATTCCTCCTAGGTGCTTTTCCAAAATTGCACTTATTTACCAAAATACCACTGGCCTTTCGGCAAATTTTTTGAATCACTTTGACCCTAGTTTCTAAGCAACTCAAGGCTTAAATCCTTTTTTTATTATTTAAAATTTTATCCAAATTTTATTTGGCTTTGAATCACTCATCTCAGGGGACTTGCTTTTAAAGCGTGCCCGCTTCCATTGTTTAACAAATCTGATCAGCAAGTTGGCAGCGAAGGTCCTTCCGGCAACAATGAATCTTATGGATGAAACAAATAACATGAATGGTGCAACCAACATCTAGGGAGGTAGGGCTATGTAGGTGAGATCTTATAACAATAGCCAAACAACAGGTAACCAATTCCCTGCCAAACTCTCTCATGTAGAATTCCCAATGTTTGATAGACCAAATTTTAAGGAATAGTTCTTCCACTGCAATCAATTCTTTAAAATTGATGAGACTCCTTTAGATCAGCAAATCAAACTAGTGACCATGCATTTAGAGGGAAAGGCATTACAATGGCACCAAAGCTTCATGAAGAAGAAAAAGGCAAGTGAGGTCAGGTGGATAGAGTATGTTGATGGGCTAAAGGCCAAATTCAATGATGTTTTGTTGATGGATTCAATGGCAAGACTCCAGAACTTAAGACAAGATGGTTTGGTGGAGATGTATCAAGAGAAGTTTAAGGAATTTCTCACTGAAATAGAGTTTCTTGAGGAGATTGCTATTAGTTGTTTTTTAGAAGGACTCAAACTAGAAATTAAAGCACAGGTGAGAATGTTTCAATCCAACTCCTTTCAAAATATTATGTACCTTACCAAATTAACAGGATTGTCCATGAATGCACTACAAATTTAGCAACCAAACTACCAAAAAAGGCCACCTACAAACTTTACTCCTACAAGTTCCAGTACTGTAATCTTAGTAACGTCAAAAACTAATGCTAGCACTACTTCTCTTACATACAAAACCTTTTATACAACAAACTCACACAAGAATATCATGCCCACTGTCAAGGAAAGTACCACATCCTCTTTCCATTCTATCAAACTAAAAGCCAATACCTATAATACAAAGCCCATTAAACAACTCACCAAGAATGAGATGTTTGAAAAGAGGAAACAAGGCTTGTGTTATTAGTGTCCCAAAAAATTTACATTTGATCACAATGTAAGAATTCCCAACTATTTATGTTGATGGTAAAAGAGGAAGAACAGGGGAATATAACAAATATTGATGGATAGAATGGATATTGATAAAGTTTATGAAGGTACTGAAGAACAAAGGGAACTAATTCAAATCAGGATATCCTTAAATGCTATCCAAGGGTCACTGGAGGAGTCCAAGGAATATTCTACAATGAAAGTTAAAGAAAAAGTTAAAATGCATTCAATTATGCTGCTCTAAGACAACGTGAGCACTCATTATTTTATGGATGCTACTCTAGTAAAAAGGTTAAAGTTGAAAACACAACCAATTAAGGGGACCAAACTATTTGTGACCAGTGGACAACAACTGACAATAGGTGCTAGATATGTACAGCTACAATAAAGTATGAATGGAGAGTTGTTTGCATTAGACTTTTTGGTCATGCACCTAAGAGGTTATGACATAATATTAGGAGTACAGTGGCTTTATACTCTGAGTAGGATTACTTGGGACCTAAAGAACCAATTTATGAGTTTTATTTTGGGGATAAATACTATGAACTACATGGAGTCGATAAACCATGAATCTTATTATAGGATAAAAACTGCTAGCAAAAACATCTACATAGGGTTGGCCAATTGTACTTTATAAGGATTGATGAACCAAAAGCATAAAAGGTGGGAGAACTAAGTCCTGGAGTTCAAGCAACAATAGTCAAGATAGACTACTCCCTAGAGGAATTATTAGAGGAATTTGTTAATGTGTTCAAGGAGCCAAATACATTACCTCCTTCAAGAGTATTAAATTATAAAATTGCTTTCAAGGAGGAAACACCCATATGTTTGAGGTCATACCACTATAGACCTCTATAGAAGGATACAATGGAGGAATTAATCAGAGATATGTTGAAGAATAGTGTTATTCAGCCTAGTAGTAGTGCATTCCCTTCTCCTGTAGTATAGGTAAAGAAGAGGGATAATACATGGAGATTTTGGTGTCAATAATCAAAAGCTCAATGCTTAAACCATCAAAAATAAGTTTCCCTAGAACTTATTGATCAGTTGAAGGGTTTTAAATATTTTTCCAAGTTGGATTTGAGTGGGAAAGGGGTATCACCAAATAAGCATGAATCCAAAGAATATTCACAAAACTGCTTTTCAAGACAAATGAGGGTTTATATGAATTCATTATCATGCCCTTTTACCTAACAAACGCCCTTGCCATTTTCCAAGTTCAATGAACACAATTTTTAAGCCTTTTTTAAGGAAATACATGTAGGTTTTCTTTGATGATATCTTGGTATATAATAGTTCATCGAAAGGCCATTTCCAACATCTAAGAAGCACATTGTAGCTATTATGACAATATTCTTTGTTTGCAAAATGAAGTTATTTTTAGGGCAAACTAGATTGAATACTTAGGTTTTATCATCTTTAAAGAAGGTGTGAAGGCAGACCCTAAAAAGATAGAAGCCATGATGAGGTGGCCTACTCCATTTACTATCAAAACTCTTAGAAGCTTTCTAGGACTTAATGCTACTATCGAAGATTTGTTAGAAATTATGGTTCCATTAGTAAACCCTTGACTAACTTACTGAAAAAGGGGACCTTCAACTGAGTGATAAAGCTAAAGAAGCATTTTAGCAATTAAAACATGCCATGGCTTCAACTCCTGTATTTGTCCTTCCAGATTTTTTGACCTTTTTTACAATAGAAACAGATGCTTATAACCTGGGCATAGGTGCTATTTTTTCACAAAAGGGCATCTTATAGCCTTTGTTAGTAAGGCCTTATCTCCAACAAAAAATTACATGTCAACAAATGAAAAATAATTGACAGCCATAGCATTTGCTATGAAACATTAGCATCAATATCTTTATGGTAGGAAATTTACCATCGTTACTAATCACCTACCCCTTAAACATTTGTTAAAACAAAAGGCAATTACCCCAGAGCAATCTAAATGGGTGAGTAAGCTGTGGGGTCTTACATATGACATTATCTATAGAAGAAGATTGCAAATGAGAAGAAGTTGTCTCAAGGCTGTTTTGCCATTATTTCCATAATATCTAGCTTGAATGATAAGGTTAAAGCCTCTTAGAAGTCAAATGCTAAGATACAAAAATTGATTGCTGAATTAGAAAAGGATCCTAACTCTCATCCCAAATTTACTTAGGAGCATCAATGTTTGAAAAGGAAAGGAAGCTCGCAGTTAGGAATGATCAAGCCTTAAAGGTTCAGCTCTTACATCACTTTCATAGTGCTCCCTTAAGAGGACATCTAGGGGTAACTTCTACATATAAAAGGCTTGCAACTGTCTTTTATTGGAAAGTATTAGAGAAAGAAGTAAGGCAATTTGTTTGTGAGCGCTAAACTTATCGATAGTTCAAATATGAAACAGTAGCAACCCCTAATTTCTTGCAACTGTTACCTATCCCAAACAATATATGGTGTGATTTAAGCATAGATTTTATCATGGGCTTGCGTAAGTCCTATCATAAAATAGCCATACTGGTAGTTGTGGATAGACTAACTAAAGCTAGCCATCTCATCACCTTTTATCATCCCTTCACAATTATGGATGTAGCCTAAGCATTTCTTGATAATGTTGTTAGGTTGCACGGATTTCCCACCTCTATTGTTATGGATAGAGATCCGATCTTTCTTGGAATTTTTAAGGGACACTATTAAGGGTTAATAAGGTGAAATTATTATAGTCTTTAGCTTAATCACCCTCAAATAGATGGGAAAACAAAGTCCTTAAATAAAACTCTTGAATGCTACCTATGTTACATGAGTAAAAATTATCCTAAAGAGTGGGTTAAATGGCTATCACTTGTAGAACTCTGGTATAATACAACCTATAACTATGTTATTGTTATGACTTCGTTTGAAGTCGTCTATGGCATTTCACCCCCAGTTCATTTGCGTTACTTGGCTGAGGACTCAAATAATGCAATTGTAGATTGAAGCTTAAAAGAGAGAGAAGTTACAAAATAATTACTCCACTATCATTTGGAAAGAGCTCAAAACATAATGAAACAACTAGTAAATAAAACAAGTAAATGAGCATTTCAAGTAAGTGGCATGGCTATTTGAAGCTACATCATTTTCGACATAATACCATCAATAATTCAACATTGCATAGATTAACTGCTTAGTACTTTAAGCCTTTTAAGACACTGAAAAGGATAGGCCAGGTTTCCTACCAATTAGAACTGACACCAAAGACAAGGATTCATCCTGTCTTCCATGTTTCTCTACTTAAGAAACATCATGGTCAATCTATTCTAGTGACTCAAGCCTTACCATGGCTCAATGAAGATGGCTATTTTTCCATGGAGCCCAAGTTCATCTTAGCAAGGAAGGTAATGAAGAAGAATAATAGGCCACTAATACTGGTGTTGGTCTAGTGGAAGAATACAAGCCCTAAGGATGCTACACGGGAGTCGCTTGTTGCTATTCAATAATTTCCTAATTTTGATCCTATTGTCCTTACTTATCCTCAAGGACATGGATGTTTTCTAGGGAGGGGGAAATTGATACATGTGAAGTGTGTCAAATAATTGATATGGCAAATAAAAGGTCATTATGTTTTATTAGGATGATTCTATTAAAGTCAGTTAGGATTGTTCAAAGAGTAGTTAGGAAGTAACAAGTTAGAAGAATTAGGAATGAGATATAAAAAAGCTAAAAGTTGTAAAGGAAGGAGAATGAGAATTAAATAAAATTTACTAGCATAAAATACTAGTTTGTCGAGCCTCAACACCACATACTCTATATAATAAAATTATAATATAAATCATCAAAGCAATCCATACATTATATCAAATATACTAGTCCTAAATTAATAAAAAAAAGTATAAAAGACAAATAGAAAATAAATGTGAAGAAAGAAGGGAAACATCACTTAGGATAGATGTCCTAAGCAACTAACTGTGGAAGACTATAGATCTTCAATCTTGCATAGTTTCTATCAGTTCCCAGACATTAGCAATAGTTTAGATTATCAAATAAAAACTCTAGTAGTGTAATGGTACTCAACTAATGTCTCTCTTCCCATTTCTCATGTCACAATGGGGTATTTATAAGGGAAAAAAAAAGTGGTTGGCTCACATCAATCCTTATTCTACCATGTATCGTAGCTATGGAAGATGTACCTTCCATAGCTATACAAAGTCATTGAATTCCATGGTTCCAAAATGCCACATATCATAACTATGAAAAATCTTTCTATCGTAGCTACTTAGCTATCATTTTAGGATTTCTAAATTCCTTGCATTATAACTATACAAAATCCATTTTTTGCAATTGCGGAACCTCCCTGATGAACCCTTCGATGTTCTATTTTCTAAAAATATTGACTTGCAACTAGCATTAAGCACATCCCTAATTAGATTTATTTAATTACTAAAAATTAATTAAAATTCCTAATTTATCAATTATTTACACAAAATATAAAAAGAAGAAAAACACAACAAAATACTATAAGATCAATTAAAAACCAATTATAAGCCCCTAAAATAGATATAAAAATATAGATATAATTAAAACTTATCACCACCATAACCTCGTGACTACTTGAAGGTCTAGAAAATCATGAGCACTACCACTATCTATTAGAATTTGTAATACCCTCTTCCCATATGGCCCAATACTCTCTTTGTC
The DNA here is from genome assembly GCA_032878935.1 of Erythrophleum fordii. NCBI lineage: Eukaryota > Viridiplantae > Streptophyta > Magnoliopsida > Fabales > Fabaceae > Erythrophleum > Erythrophleum fordii. Next base: position 434,490 of record JAVQMF010000029.1, read on the forward strand.
GTATTGCAGTCAACACCTTCTATAGCATTCAGAGAAATTTCGGGAACTCTTTCTGGTTCTTCGAGATCTTCACAATCTTCCATAATTCCATTCTGTTCTTGACTAGGTTTTCTTCGATCTCAATCAAGTGCAGCTACATTTTCTTCCTTTAGAGGCATTCATGCTCTTGAGTGTACTTCTCATAGCAAAAGTGATATAAATTGTTGGCCCTGTATTCCTCAATTTCTTCAGGTGAGAGCACCTTTTGTAACTTGTATCCCTTCTTATTACTCCCCCGTTTTTCTTGGCTATTAGTGGTTGCAGGTCCCATGGTGAATGTTTTTGTGGCCACTGGCCTTTATTGACTGCCATAAGCACGGCTTCCCCGTGAACCCATCTTTTCTATATTCTTGCTTCCTTAATTCTTGTTCGCAGGTTGACAATTTAACTCTTGTAGCTTAGCAATTCTCTTAGTGTTTAGCAAAGTCTTGGGCCTGAACAATCTCACTCCTCCAGCTATCTCTTTCTTTAACCCCGCGATGTAGCAGCTAATCAAATAACTCTAACAATTCTACCTTGCTTATAAGATCGTCAAAGGCATCTTGGTACTCACTATCGCTCCCATTCTGCCTTAATTGCAGCAGTTCCTCCATTGAGTCTTCGTACACTAGACCGAATCTTCTTCTAATGGCTGCTGCATGCATCTCCCAGGTGATTTAGAGACCTTCTTCATTCCTCTCATATGCCTAATGCCACCTAAAGCTTCTTTCATCCAGAAGCAAGGTTGCAATTGTGACTTTCATCTCTTCGGCCGTTTAGTCCAGCAAGAAGTACGTCTCACATTTCGAAAGCCATCCAAGAGCGTCTTTGTGATGGAATCTTGGGAATTCCATCTTTATGAAACAAGTTGGCAGCTGGTATTGCCTGTTCATGCTCTGTTGTCAGCCATCTCTATTCTGTTCCATATTGTTTCTATCCCTTGAATTCACCAATCTCACCAACTCCGTTACCTGCACCACGAGTCCCTTCATCAATATGTGGATGCCCTAAACACGTTGCTTCATGCTCGACATTCTCTGGTCCAGACTCGATCAAATCCTGTCCTCCATTTCTCAAGCAGAGGCTTACGAAACATGTGGTGTCGACCATGGTCCGGGGACCAATGGCTCTGATACCATTAATAGGAAAAATAGAAGAGGAAGAAGAAAGAGAGGGAAATAGAAGGAAACTCTTCAACAGAATCTTACTCAATACCCAACGCCACTTTACAAATGCTATTTATAGTATAGGTAGCTAATAACAGACTAACAGCTTATTAATAGTTATTAACTCTCTGACTAATTTCTTTCAGCATGATACTCCTAACAAAATTCGGCTTTTTGACATATATATACAAAGAAAAAAATAAATAAAAAATCTAACTTTAAAAACTAATTTCATAAATATATAATTTATTTAAAAAAATAAAATAAAATAGACTCAGCATCCCAAATAAAATAAACTTTTTTTATATTTAAAAAAAAATAAAAAAAAATGACTTTGAAAGGGTCACAAAAAGTTACTCTTCAAAGTCACTTCGTTGATCTTGACTGACATCAAGGTTAGCTTGACTAGTCAAGGTCAGTTTGACTGACCCTGACTAGTCAGTTTTGACTCATGGGTTGACCCGTGGGTTAATGGGTTGACCCTTGGATCAAATTAAAATTTAATTTAAAATTTATAAAAAATATTTTAAAATTTATAAAATTATCGTAATATTTATATTTTATATATTAATTATTTAAATTTGTATTAAGGATTTTAATAAATAAAAATTTTTTATTTTCATTTTAAAAAATATAATGAATAATTTTATAACTTTATAAATGGTAAAATTATTTTGTAATATATATATATATATATATATATATAATTTTTTTAAAAACTTTATACATAAAGTTTTTTAAAAAAATTTAACTTAACATATATATATATATTTATATTTTTAATTTTCTAGTTGTTAAAAATTTATATTTTAAGAAATATTAATTAATTTTGTTAAATTTGAAAAAATTAAAATTTAAAAAATCATTAAAAAAATTTAGATAAGAATTTAAGAAGATTAGGAAAAAGTATTTATAAAATTATATTATAATTTATTAATTCTTTGAATTTATATAAAATTTGTTCAACTAAAAAATATGTTTATTTATATATTAAAAAATATAATGTCTTAATTTGTATATATAATTTGTTTAATTTTTTAATTGTTAAAAATTAAGGTTTGAGGAACAATAATTAATTTTTTTTAAATGTATAAAAATTAAAGCTCAAATAGTTATTTAAAAAAAATTCAAACAAAATGTTTAAAAATTGGCAAAAATATTTTTAAAAGCATATTTTAATATCTTAACTGTGTGCATTTATAAAAAATTTGTTCGATTATTAAAAAAAATTATTTATATTTTGAAGACCATAATGTCTTAATTTATATAGATAATTTTTTTTAATAATTGAACAAATTTTTTATAAATGCACACAGTCAAGACATTAAAATATGCTTTTAAAAATATTTTTGTCAATTTTTAAACATTCTTGTTTGAATTTTTTTTTAAATAACTATTTGAGCTTTAATTTTTATACATTTAAACAAAATTAATTATTGTTCCTCAAACCTTAATTTTTAACAACTACAAAATTAAATAAATTATATGTACAAATTAAGACATTATATTTTTCAATATATAAATAAACATATTTTTTAGGTGAACAAATTTTATATAAATGTAAACAATTAATAAATTATAATATAATTTTATAAATACTTTTCCTAATCTTCTTAAATTCTTATCTAAATTTTTTTAATGATTTTTTAAATTTTAATTTTTTCAAATTTAACAAAATTAATTAATATTTCTTAAAATATAAATTTTTAACAACTATAAAATTAAAAATATAAATATATATTGTTAAGTTAAAATTTTTTTAAACTTTATGTATAAAATTTTAAAAAAATTATATATATATATATATATATAAAGTTAGAAAATAATTTTACCACTTATAAAGTTATAAAATTATTCATTATACTTTTTAAAATGTAAATAAAAATTTTTTACCTATTAAAATCCTTAATACAAATTTAAGTAATTAATATATAAAAAAATAATTATTACGATAATTTTATAATTTTTTTATAAATTTTAAATTAAATTTTAATTTGACCCATGGGTCAAAACTGATCAGCGAAGTGATCCTAATAGTGACCCTTTCAAGGTCATTTTAATATATATAAAAAGTTTATTTTATTTGAGACGAGGAGCCATAAGCTCCGCGTCCCATTTTATTTTTTATTTTAAATAAATTATATATTTAGAGAATTAATTTTTAAAGTTAGATTTTTTTATTTTTTTTTATATATTTATGTCAAAAAGCCAACAAAATTCATAAAAGAGAAGCCATAAATGGTGAAATTCATCGAACGGTGCATTTTGAGCGTCTGATAGATGGAGGGCGACTTGGCGTATGCTTCTCCCGTTCATCGCTCAAATGGCCAATATATCCTCTGCATTGCATGGCGTCCATTCAACTGCTCAGTGCACCATTTTGAGAGAGGGAAATGGTGCGTTTTAATGTGTTTCAAGTTATGTGACATAGTAAGATCCATTGATCAAATACACGATTGGGATAACGCAAAATTTACTGTGTCAATTTCCTAAGTAACGAGAGGATCCCACAAGTAGTGATCTAGAGGGATAAGAGGTGTGAGTAGTTAACGGAGAGAATTAAAATTAAGTATCCAAAGTTAAAAAAAATTATTCTGAACAATTTATTACTACTAAGTTTAAAGAGTTTTACTTTAAATTAATGATAATTTATTATAAAATAATAATAATAAATCTTTTAAAATAAATATTTTTATTTTGAACCCTTAACTCTAATTGTCTCAGGCTAACAAGTAACCTTAGTTCAACCCTTTACTTGCCATGTACTAAAAAAATTGCTTTAAAACATATAATTATGTTAAAAGGTTGGGTATCTCATAACAAAATTAGTGCGAATATATAAAATTACAAAAATAAATCTATATCGGTTTGAATATTAGATGACATAATATAATATCCACCTGATCATTTGCAAGCACATGTAGCTTTCAACTGGTTTATAAAAAATTTACAAACACATTCATCAGTTGTCATTTTAAAAAATAAAAATAAAAATAAGAGCAAAAAGTAAAAAGTTATAACATTCCCAGACAGAAGGACACTTATTATATATCCTAATACTTATGCTTTTCAAAATTTTAATGAATCAGAAAAAAAAAATTCTATACGAAAGCTTACTTCCCTTTATATTGTTCAAACAACAAAAAATTAGTACATCTAAGAAAATATTTTCCACATTTTTTGGAGGAAGAAAAAGTCCACCTCCACTAAACTGACTTTATATATAAAATCTATTTCAAGATTCTAAGCTTTAATACTCAAATTAGAAGCCGCAGGTGTCACTTACAGCCACAAATCTAGAAATAGACACATTAAAAGAAATCTCGAGAGCTTTTGCATTTGCTCGTAATGCAACACAAATGAATTAATTACATTTAACAATTTCATCACTAAAATAATGGGGAAACAATGTAAAAGAATAACAAATGTGCTCAGATACAAGTTTACAGCTAACAACGAAACCCTAATTTTGAAGGAAAATTTAAAAAGAAACTAAAAATATTTGAAAAAAGGGACATCCAGAAAGAAATAATCTGACAAAAAAATAACAAGGAGACGAAAGACCCTGAATTTGTACACAACAACAATCTGCTGCAACAACCGTAACACATGGAGATATCAAACTCCAAATAATGTACAGGCAGGGTGTGAAGTATGAGTTTGTCATTTCACAGCTCGTTGGATACAGTAGTTGCTGATTCATTCATACATGAAACAATCTCCAGTCAAATGTTGTGGGAGAGATTCCCTGCGATGGAACAATTTCCAATCCGTTCACAATCGGCATTATATGCGAAAAAAAGATGCCACTCCCTTCAAAATCCAATCCCAAGAAATAATTAGATCATGTGACCTTCAACAAAATCCTTTGATCACCGAAAAAATGAGTGTATGCCCCCTCACCAGATGGAAAGGGGAGGAAAAAAAAATGAAATAACCACAGTACCAGAAAAAGATGGTCAGCGGCAAAGCATTCTCACAGAGTTATAGCTTAGAGAAAGCCATCAAATTCTCCAATTCAATTTGCTTTTGAAGTTCTTGACTCATCAGTTCTGTTTGCACGGCACATGCAATGTGGGCATGGAAAGCTATATATTGAATCATTGGGTCTTTTGAGCTCAAATCCCTTGGAATCACTATGCGACCTCATGATCAGCAGTTGACGTTTGAGACTTTTCCATCTGGAAATTAATCATACAGGAGGAAATCTTCAACATTTCTAGTTACTACGGGGACAAAACAACAGTCATCTTTTCTTAAAAAGATCAGCAAACTTGAATTTCTCGGAGTCATTAACTGTCTTAATTAAAGTGAATAGCACGAGGTACAGTTCTGAAAAAGATTAAAACCAGACAAATTTAACACTCTCTAATATATAAAAAGTATTGCTACTCACAAGACCCTTGCATTCACAATTTTGTACAGATGAGGCTAACTCAATTCAGAGGGCCCCGCTTATATTTTTTTCTTTTAAACTCAAATGACCAACTCTGCAGTTGGGCAAAGTTGTAAATTCAAGAGTTGTTTGTGTGACAATTTTTTCTACATGAGAGATATTTGTTGGTGGCCCAGCTCAGCAAAGTTCCTCAGTAGCGACATTCTTCAGAGGGGTATTGGAAGTGTATGTTCCCTTGAGTTCAATGAATATATAGCATGCCCTTAATAATAATAACAATAATAATAATAACTACTACCACTACTACTTTGACAGACATAAACTTGTTTTAAATCCATCTTTATTTATATCACAGTTTTCATAAAAACTAATAGATAATATTACTTTCCCATCAGCTTCAGCCAAAAAGAAGGCCATCCATCTTGTAGAAATTTAAATTTGTAGTCTCAAATCTCAATTATTCCTGCTGCATGAAACTGAACAAAAAGAAATATGCAGTGAGGTAACATGATACATACCCAATATTGAGATTATCAAAAAGTAATGCTAACTTGCGCTTATCAGGCTTAATTGTCTTAGAGTGTCCACCATATAAGTATCTTCTGTGGCCCAGCAGAAAATGAGGGAAGTTACCACCTTGAGTAGTGACAAACACCTCACTATAAAGACAAACAGTGTAGTCTATGGCAGCCATCCTGGAAGAATAATTCTAGAAGAGCAGCAAGTCAAAATCAGTCATTAATCAAGCATGAAAGTGGGGCAGCTAGGGCAAAGTACAAATCTGTACCTTAAATGGAGCAAGCTCCTCTTCAGATGCCAGTGTTTCCTTTGTTTGCAAATTAGGAAACATTTCCAGTAGCGGAGCCATTGTTTTCTCAGCATTATATATTTTTCCAGATGCCAAAAAGATAGATGTGTTCTTAGTGAAACCCATTCCCCTAAGCATCAACCCAACCTGAAGAGATGGAAGAGCATATCAACTATAATTTTGAACAGCACAGTTTGAGGAAAATTTATAGAATTTTGCTATCATTATAAGAACAGCAGTGACATGAAAGTAATGAGGAAAAAAAACTACTTCCAGTGAGCTTTGAACCTCCTAGTTGGACTGAGAAAAATTCCAAGATGAAGAGAAGGGTTTCCTGAAATATTCCCCATCTTCTTGCAGATCGCGATCAAAAGAGATTCAAGGAGACTATTACCTCTAAAGGAGTGAGGGGACACTTCCCATTAATCCTGATAACACCAGGACGTATAACTCTTCCAGGTTTTGTAAATTTCCCTTTCCAACCTCTTTCCCTTGCTGCATCCATGTCATTTTTTTCTTGCTTTCCACCATCAAAAACACAACAAGAGAAAGCAACCATATCCTGCACATGATAATACATGGGACAATGGTTGCAGCCAAAATTAAGATATAATGTCAATGTCCACAATTTAGAGCAACAAAATATTCATATCTGATTAAATCAAACCTCTTCAAAACGAAGATGTATGGAGACATATTTGCCACCATTTGTTCCACTATGTTCTCTCATCCTTGTGACCAAAGATTCACCTAAAGTTAAGATAGGACTAGAAAACTGTAAAGCCTCATAATTTGCTAAGCATTTGAGCCGCTGGACAGCTGGAGGTGCATCAAATGACAATCTATTTGCAAAAGGAGAAATCCTTATGACCCTGCATGGTTCAATAGAGAAATTTTTTTAATACAACAAACATAGTAGTTTTCCTCTCGTCAAACATTGGAGGTTACAATAAAGCTATTCATGAGCCCTCACTTATCTGTTTGAACTTTTGAGTTGAAATTAGCTCTGACATGGTATCAAAGCCTCCAAGACCAAGTGGGCAAGAGTTCAAACTTTGCTGCCCCTCATTTTCCTTATTTCAAAATAATAATAATAATAATAATAATAAGGTTCAACACAAAGTATGATGGCCCAATACTTTGTCAACACTTCCAGCTCAAGACGCTTTCATTGAGGGGCAGTGTTCGAGGGTATAATAAAACTATTCATAAACCTTCACTTAACAGCTTAAACTTCTAAGTTGAAATGATCATTAACATAACCTCTAACATCAAATGTTAACCATGCCATGATGTAAAGATATGTTTTAATAATTTTTCTACTTTCTCGAGTAAAATTACCTACTTTTCCAAAAGTTTATCCAGTTAGAAGGCAAATAAATGTTAATAATTTTTTTACCCTAAGACTGCCTAACATGCGGGCTTAATATCTTTCAGGTGGGGACAAGACAATGACCCTTTAAACAAGGTAAAATAACAAGAAGAAGCATTAACCTCTTCTTTTCAAGTGGTGAGTAACAGAAATGAGCTGGGAGGTGAATTTATTCCCCTTCCTCTAACACCATGGCCATTTACAAATTATTCCAAATCGTTTGACTGCTATAGATCATGCTATTATGTTCTAAAATTAGCAATTCATTCACACAGTTAATATCATATACTCACTTTTCTTCGAGTAACTTTGGGAGTACCACATCTCTGTAGTACCCTATAGATGACCATGCCTTTATCCTGAAATTATAAACGTTTGAGAAGTTGTTGCCAAATCTTTCCATCAGGTACTCAGGAATCTTATTGACTACCCGTACATCATTTTTCAAGGTATTGACAAAATATTCTTCATCATAAATGTCCCTAAATTTGCTGGACACCCAAAGCATAATGAATCAGTTTAATATGTTGAAAAAAAAAAATTTGATAATTATCAATATTAATATCAAGGAACTATTTATTTAAAAAAATCAATTTTATAAGCACTAAAATAATGTTACATCTGACACAAAAGTAACAGTAAATTAAACACTAGGAAAGGGAGTTCAGAGAACATCCACTTATATCTAATTGCTTGTCTTTAAGGCAGCTTGGTAATCCCATTCTCATGACACAATGCAATTTTGGTCATTTATGGATGTTACAAATCTTTAGAAAATAATGTCCTAAAACGAGATCTTCTATGATCAATACAGATGCTAATATCATATGAGAAAATCCACATGGTAATCTCATGTAAATCGTAATGAAGTGAGCATATAATCAACATGAACAAAAGCTACAATCAAGACCAAGATAAGGAAGAAGAAGATCCAAGTCTTGAATCCTTTAAATGCTATATCAGCTACTAATTAAGCAAACCCATAAAAGATGAAATAACATCAGAATTATCAAGTTCTCTCATCACTAGAAGAAAAAAGAGTAAGAAGAGAAGTTCAAATAATATAGATGATAAGATTTTGCAAGGGGATTTTCTTTCAAGAGATTTTCAACAAAAAGATGGTCAATTTAAAAAAAATGATGAAGATGAAACCATCTCCCAATAAATTTGTGTGGGTTTCAGCTTGATATGATTTTTCATGAAAAAATTAGGAATCTTAAGTCATTAACTCTATGATTACAAAATCCCAAAAGATGAATATTATAAATTTCCACAACTTTTAACTGAATTTCAATACTGCAATTTGTAAGAGTTCCTTGAGTTTATATCAAAACCCAAATTCTTAAACTCTAAACAGTAACCAGTTAATCTCAGCCAACAACAATGGGCCAAAGTCTAAAAGCAACTCTATTCATAGCATAATAACTTAGAGAAAACCCCAGACCCAACCCAGCTAAAAAGGCAGACGCACAAAATAACTAACAACAAAAATTTACATAGGAAAAAAAAAAAAGAATCTGTCATTTAAAGTAAATATCATTCCAAAAGATGGCCAAAAATACTGTATTAAGACTTAGTTTCCAGAATTCCCACCAGCCTCAATCATCATGAGTTCCCAGGCATATGGTTAAGAAAATATAATCCAGCCAAACCACTGCTAAATTGGTAGTCCAAAACTGGAAATATGAATAACTATATTAGCATAAAATTTTTGAAAATCTTTAGGATCCATCTGCTCTTAATCAAAACCTTAGCATGCATATGCACCTAGCATTCCCAGAAAACAATGAAACCAAGGGGAAATGCTGCAAAGTGCATATACAACTGAAACCTTTAACATTAGTGGTGAAACCTATTGTTTCTAAAGAAGAATGTAAGTCTCACCATTAGTTGACAAAAATACCAAGGGGAGTAAGTGGGAAAGATAACTAGCACTAAACATTGGAATAACCAAACCATCTAATCCAATTGTATTAAAAAAAATAAAAAGGAAAGGAAAATGAAGAACAAAACAATGCTATCCAAAATGAAAAAAGCCCAACATACCAACCTTAATCCAAGTCATTCTAGTCCAATCAAATTTCATTTTGCAAAATATAATGACCAATTCAAGATGCCTAATAAGCAAACCCAAACGACAACAGCACACACACACACACACACACACACACACACATATATATATATAAAATCAGCATTGGTTCAAAAGTAATATTAGTAAGCGATTATGCCAACGTCAATTGCTAAACCTTCTAGTCCTAAAAAAACTAAAAACTTGAAGGATAGAAAAATAGACAAACCTCGGATCTTTCCATATGCTATGATAGTGGAAGTTGGGGATCAAAAGTGTAGCATTGAGATAGCCAGCCACTGCAACAGCATTGCATATCTATGAAGCATTGACAACATTCATGAAACAACATAGTCAAGCGTAGTACTATCTTAAGCAATCTTTAGGTCAAACTACAGTAACTATATGAAAACAAGAGATGCATAGAAAAATGAAACTAACCGATGTCCTTTGCTGATTCAAGCCACCATTGGCCTCTATATAAATGTAACCATTTGATTCTGGTAGGCCTATCAATAATATAAGAAATATACACCAAGTTTAAAACCACTATATATCGGCAAAAGATATATGTATCTTCCTAATGTTATATACATATATGCTACAACTTGATCTATCTAAGGCATATCATATATTATTAAAGAGCAACCCACCACATTAAATAATTGATGACCCAATTAGCAAAAGGAGGAAACTGATGCAGATAAAAGCCAAGACAGCCTAAAAAGATAAAACAGAGTAGAATAGGATTCTAAGTCCCCAGAAGACAAGGAATGCTAAAACCATCAGCTCCTTTTTTGTTTGTTGCATGATATTTCCCTTTTCATCCAATTGAGCACAAGTATCACATTTCTCAAGCAAGGTAGGTCAGGCCAAAAAGGAATGTTACAAGGCACCCAGTATAATATTACCTTCCATGTAAAAAGAAGGAAAGAGAGAATTGCAGTGAAAGAATAAAGAGTAAGAAGCTGCTTCAAGCACTCCAAGATAAAATAAACAGCCAAGCTTGGCTTTTATTTGTGCCCATACTCATGTAATCATTGCACATTTTTTTACTACAATAAAACCAAGAACAAGCTAATTAACAACTAACAACATAAGTTCCCAAATCCCCATCATTTCCAGACGTGAAGTCACTTGCCGATGCAGACTCTACTATGCCACAAAGTCCCACTATAACCGATAACAAACAAGTACAGTGGTTCAAGCCCCATATATCCATAACACTTTGTGGTTCCCCGAGTTTATCTTCAACTTCCATTAGTCCACACAAAAACTTTATCAAATATCAAAAACTACAAACACAAGATTTCATGGGATAAAGGGAAACATTGTTCCAATCCCCTTAAAGGAAGTCATCTTATAACTAATTATGCCCCCAACAAGTTATAGAGATTAGATAAAGAAAGTCCTTTAGCTTGTTTCCTTTTTCCTTTCCGGATAAGAAAATCGAAAAATTATGATAAGGATTAGAACAATGGAGCATGGTCCATTTTCATAGGACGTACAATTAGAGGAAACTCCAAATGAAAGTAAAAAAGAAATGAACTAAGGCTCCGTTTGAAAATGTTATGGTTCTATGTTCTGCAAAAACAATGCCACAAATTTCTGTTTAAGGAAAAAAAAAAATTTAAAGGTACTTCCCGTGCTTCTTCAAAGCCACAATTGCTATTGAGAGAAGTACCTAAGGGGATTTTTTTTAGATACTCACAAATGCTTGTAACAAGTAGCAAACACTTTTGTGAATCAAAATGCAACCCACAGCAGGATTCACCCATTTGTACCAAGCAGTACTTTCAATGTTTTTCAACAGCAGTTTTTTTTTTTTCATCACACCTAGCACAGCAGCTTTCGAAAAGGCAAAAGCATTACCAAACAGGGCCTAAATCACCAATAGAATATCAGCTTGCAGGAGTAAGGATTCCAAAATAAGAATGAACATAAAGGGAAAAAAATAACTACAAATGCTGCTCTGACCAAATAAAGCAATTCAGAATGTGCAATTCTACTTCCTCCACTGAGACTACTCACCATCCAGAATCTCTCATTTGTTTCTAACATAGTCTGCAACTGAATAACGAGGCTTTTTTTCTGTCTCCTTGATAACAATTAAGAGGGCCAAATTAGACACTGGTTAATATCAGCCTACTCCATTTGGCTCAATCCCCCATAGAAAATTTAATAAGTAACAAACCTCAACCACCACATCTTATGAGTCAGTATATAATCACAACCAAACCCACATCATTTCCTGTCTTTCAGTAAACATACTCAACAGTCTATTTATATGAGCAATAGAAAGTAAATCAGGGAACATAGACTTCATTAGAAACTTGCACAACGCTCATGCCAAAGACTAACTTTCTATTTCAATTCTGTATAACATAGCAAGAAAGGATTCCCATCCCATACCACACAAATGACCTTCCATGCGTAAACTCATTAGAATGTTTAACAACATTGACAAAATGACCATCCAAAACCAACTTTATATTCATGCAACCAGCCGACTAAACTTTTCCACAGTAATTTTCTCTCCAGAGCAAAGTATTAAAATCACTATTACAATAAACCTGGTTAAAACACCAAAAGACTTATCTCCCCCCCCCCCCCCAAAAAAAAAAAAAAACAAAAAAACCACCATTTGCACATGAAGACACTTAAATTCACCTTCCTCAATATTTCTGAGAAGACTACTCTGTATCTTTCCATTTAGCAAGAATGGAGGGATTAGGATAATGACACATGACAATAAGAGGGGAAACTAATTAGAGCTCTGTTTCCAAAAGTTTAACAAAGAGATTCTACCTCTCTGCCATGAGATGAGAAAAGGAATATGAAATTAGAGGAAAAGGAATATGAAATTAGAGGCACAAAATGCAACCACGAGTATTTTATCCTTCAACAAATTTATATTTCTCCTCACTAATAAATTTTCTTCTTTTATGCCCCACCCCCAAAAAATAAAAAAGAAAAACCAAAGAGTGCAGAATGGAAACTTTCCTGATTGTTAAGTTTTAGAACATATCTCAAGTTTAAGCCAGTCTTAAAAAACCTGCACGTTATTGTATCAACACATTTGAATTTTCTGATAGACAATGAAGGAATGTTTATATTCAATACACAGACCAAGATACAGTGAACATAATTTAAGAGAAGAGATTATCTTGACAATGCATATAAAAGGCAACGGTATACTGGGTGTTTTTAAATTTTTTCAAAAGTACCATCAACAAGATGCAGCATTGGTTGGAAACATGACCTTTTAAAGAGATGTCTAAAACTTTTTTTATCAGTCTGCCAATACGGACTAGCCAATTAAAATAATTATCAAAAAGAATAGAAAAGAGAGAGAGCGAGAAAATAATATTTTCAGTAACTGTGCATCAATTCAAATTATACTATACCATACCTTTTGATGATTTGTTGACACATGGTTTCCACTCACCACCTTTGTAGGAACTCTTCCATATTGTTGATATCTGAAATAAATTTAACTAATTATGTCAGTAAACATAACAAATTTGACAGAAAAACAAAGTGGTACTCAAAAGTATGAAGATTATTACCAACAGCAACCAAGATGAATTCAACTAAAGATTTAAAGAGAATCAAAAAAAGAAAAAAGTTGAACAGATGTAAAACCTATATAGCCAGAAGATGACCATTACAAAGAATCAAGGCATGACCTTTACAGAAGCTCATAAACATAAACTATGTGGTCCTGAATTCTTAGATATCAGAAGTGCAGATTAACCCAAATTTTAGGTAAACAGACAAAGGCTATGATAATGTTTAATGCCTCATTTAATACACAGAATGGAAAAGAATGGAAAGGGAAATGGAATGAAAAAAATAATTTTGTAAATGAAAAATGACCCTTGTATCCCTACTTTAAAAAAATAAAAAAGTAATAAAATGCGATAGACACTATTGAAAAATGATAATAAGGAGATAATAGACATTACAAAAAACAAAATGGAAAAGGCCTCATACCAAAAGACCTGTAATATCACACATGAAATATTTTCAAAGCAAAAGTATAGGTCCTGCATCCTCAACAGCTAAACAGAGGTATCTTGAATTTTTTAATGTATGCTTAACATAAATGAAAACTTCCATTTCTTTGTTTCACTAATATTACTCTCACCTCAACTCCTCAAGCCTCAAGGGAATCCTTGGGGGAGGGGGAGACAGATTAGCAAGAAAAAATAAACGAGAAGTGAAGCTCATGACAAAACAGCAACAAGAACATTGCTGCTTCTGAATTAAACTGCCCAAACCTTTTGGTTTCCTACTTCTCCAAACAACAAGCTAGATAATACACAAGAACACTTTTTCCACAAATAACCATCCCCTGTTAATTTCCATACACATATCACCAAATACTAGGAGCAAGAACCGCAAGCTTTCAGCCACCTTATAGTTATCCATTTCACTTTTGTAAATCACTTTTCTCATAGGAAAAGAGATAGCATCAATTTCATCTGATAGAAAACCGTTACTATTCAGCTCAAGCAGTTCGGTCAATCAGTTAGTCGTTTTGCTTCCATTAGATGTTTAGCAAGGGGACTCAGACTAGATGAAGTTGTCCAGAAAATGCATTAAAAAGATAAAAAGTTTAAATATAAACATTGCAAATATAAAAAAAAATGCAAAACTATAACATTTTCCGAGCCTTCCCGTTCTTAATTCACAAACTTTTGTAAATCACTTTTCTCATAGGAAAAGAGATAGCATCAATTTCATCTAATAGAAAACCGTTACTATTCAGCTCAAGCAGTACGGTCAATCAGTTAGTCGTTTTGCTTCCATTAGATGTTTAGCAAGGGGACTCAGACTAGATGAAGTTGTCCAGAAAATGCATTAAAAAGATAAAAAGTTTAAATATAAACATTGCAAATATTAAAAAAATGCAAAACTGTAACATTTTCCGAGCCTTCCCGTTCTTAATTCACAAACTTTCCAAAAAAGCTAGGACAATGCAATACATATAATGAGACCCTAATAACTAGATCGACAGAATCACAAGAAAGCCACATGAATCTTCAGAGTTCGACAGAAATCTAAGGAGGGGAAAAAAATTCAATTGTGATTCACAAAAAGTGATCGAAATTCATAAAATTAAACTATCAAAGCAAATAATTCTTCTGCGTCAGAATTCAGAGCCATTTGAAAAGAGAAAGGCAACCAAGCAAATCTGCCATAATACCAACCGCATCGACAGAGGAATTATCGGCATCCATCTCAAGGAGTAGCTTCGCATACAGCTCGGGGCTTCGGTACACAGACCCAGGAGCAGGGCGGTGCTTGATGAGCGGAACGACGTCAAATGAGACAGTTCCCATGTAGAGAAGCATGCCGGAGATGTAAACAAGAGGAGCGAAAAGGAAGACGCCCTGGCGGCGAAGTAGGACGGAAAGAAAGATCCAAGAGAGTCGCTGGGCAACGGTCCTGCCAGATGGCTGAACCGTAGAGAATCGACCAGTCTTGGACCGACCGCGGCGGAGCCTCGGAGACCGGAGTGGTGACTGCGGCGGCGAAGGCGTGGAGTGGCCACTACTGGGTAGCCGATTGTGGGGGTGCATTTGGGATCAAACTCTCTACATCACATCACCTCACAACAACTGCATGTACAACGCATCCCTCGCTCTGAACCCCTTTGAGATTTTGCAAAAATCCGGAGAATCAGAGAGACACCCAGACAAAAAATAGCAACTTGTATTGGGGGCAATTGACATGAAAGAAAGGAAGACGGGAGAAAACTTTGCGCCAAAATCAAAGTGAGAGAGACCAAAAGACAGAGTGATAGAGAGCGCTGGAGAAGAGAGTGCACGTGCTACGACCTATGAAGGAGAGGGAAATGGGCTGGTTTGGCCAGCTTGACAGGTTTTAGGCAAAATTTGAGCTAAGGGCCAAAGGAAATCAAAAATTAGAACAAAGGATCAAATCAATTTTTAAATTTTTTGAAAATGACATAATATTAAGAGTAGATGGGCAAAAATGCCCTCTGGCTTATCTGGAGAGGCAAAACTCTACCTTAGCCTCTCATGCATTGTTCCTCATTTTCTCCTACTCCTTGCCGTATGCAAGAAATGTCACCGAATCATCCTCCTACGACTTTCTCCTTAACACCTTTTGACGTCCAAGTGAGTCTTCCCCTTTTATTTCAAGTGAGACTACATTGGAGAAGCATTTACAACAATTGATAATGTTCTAGTATGGTTTCAATTTGTGTTTGAACTTTGATAAGGAATTGAAGCGAAGAAGATAAAAAATGAACGAACAAGATCCTCTATTAACAGAACTAAAAAGCGGCTCTCATGCGTCTCAAATTGGAGAAGTTAAGGAGTGGCTTGCCAAGACATTTGAAGCCATTGGCAAACCTGTACCTAAATCTGAATACATTCCATGAAGCGTAGCTCATTTGCATAGTTCACTTACCCTCTTTAAGTCCAAAGATGAAGCTGCCCAACTTTGTTATTCATGATTTCTATCAAAAGGCTGCAAAGTATCGATTCCAAGGTAGGGTTTCTGTGATAGTGATGTATGTGCAAATTTGGTCTTTGCGCACTTGGTATTTATGCAATTTTGAAGATGACAATATTGATTACAACAATTGATGATTTTTTGTCTCTATTTTTGTATGAAAAGATTCAAAGGTCAATTAAGGAAGACTAGTGTGGAATTAGCATTCTGATGTATATAAACCCTTTTACTAGAAACTTGAACTACAATAGCACTAAACCACATGGTATAAACAACTAGTAACTAGTGAGTTTTTTCTTTTCTACTTATCATGTGAGTCTTCTGTGTCTCATGCTAGTGATTTTCACAACATCCATGACATCAATAATTTGAATTGCATTTCTTGGCATCAAAGTGAGTTTTCCCGTTCGATTTCATATTTCATTTTCTATCACGTTTTGCTTGGCTAACACATAACAAATTGATGTTTTCAAAAACAATTGGATAAGTTTCAAGTGTATGTCACTTGGGACTTGGTTAACCATCTAAGCAACAAAAGTCGACATAATCTAATGTGGCATTACGTGTAAGCAAGGGAATGAAGTGGTAAGTTTAGTAGGAACTACAAGTGATGATGTACTTAGATGTTCCTAAGACTTAATCCAAATGTATTGTATTATTCCTTTTGGTTATAATTATTATGATGATATACTAAGTCGTTCCTAGGTATTTATGCTGCTGTAGTGGTATGAGGTGTATTGAATGGTGTAATTGACTTAGTGTGCTACCAAGCATTAACATCATACTTATTTATCACACTGAACTTATTAATCCAAAGTTTTTTTTATTTTTTGTTATGATTCATGTGATGATACACTATTATTCAAATTCCCAAAACCAAGTAGTAACTTTACTAAAATCTAATAGTCAAATTCCTAAAACCAAGTAGTAATTCTACTAAATTTTGGTGATAGCATTTTATGAACCATGGTGGTAACTCCACCAAACCATAGTGGTAGTGACATGGTAACTCCACTAAAATTAGGTAGTAACTCCACTAATATATGATAGTAACATTCTTGAACCATGGGGGTAACTCTCTTAAAATAAAGTGGTAAGCTTCCTAAGCCATTATGGTAACTCTAGGTCATACGAAATTTACAATTACTATTAAAGGAAGTTACTATTAGGGTTAAGCAAAGTTATTACCATATTTTAAATCTTACAAAAGTTACCATGAGGGTTAAAGGAAGCTACCATTAGGGTTTAGGGAAATTACTATTAGAGTTAAGCAAAATGACAACCAGGTTTTAAGTTTTATGAAAGTTACCATCAAGGTTACAAGAAGTTACCATTAGAGACAACCAAAGTTACTACTATGTTTTAGGTTTTATGAAAGTTACCATCAGGGTTAAGGGGGGTTAACATTAGGGTTTAAGGAAGTTACCATCAAAGTTAAGCAAAGTTACTCTATGTTTTAAATCTTATGAAAGTTATTATCATGGTTAAGTGAAGTTACCATCGGAGTGTAAGGAAGTCACCATCAAAGTTAGGTAAATTTACAACTATGTTTTAAGTCTTACAAAAGTTACCATTAGGGTTAAGGGAACTTACCATCAAAGATAAGCAAAGTTATTACTATGTTTTAGGTCTTATGAAAGTTACAATAAGGGTTTAATAAAGTTACTATTAGGGCATGTTTTAGCTCTTATGAAAGTTACTGCCAAGGTTTAAGAAAGTTACCATCAATGTTAAGCAAATTAACATTATAGCAAATTTCCTAAGATCATGTGGTAACAGGCCTAACACAACTTATTCAACTTAGGCAAACAATATTGTGACCACAACTTGTGTGATCATAAAAGACAGTAGCTATTTGACAAAGTTACAGCCATTGTTAGTTCTCTTTTACCTATTGATCCCTTTAGGATTCTAAGAGATCCACTTCAGAGTTTATAAAGGTGCACCATTGGAGATAAACTATTAAACTCTTTAGATTTAGCTAATTGTGTTTGATGGCAAAATCAAAGTAGAAGAGCTTATTGTTGACCCAAAAGATAGTTCAATGCATTCTTTTTTTCCATTTTATGTTTGATGATGTGATGTCAGAAGAGCTTATCTTTGACTTAGTTTGATTCTTGTTTCAAAATTCCCATTTCAAGCTCTTTTTTATTCTTGCATCACATTAAAAAAATATATAGCCTTACTTGTAGATTCTAGTCTAATAATCAGAAGAAGGATGCAAGAGAGGAGCCCACCCATACTTTTTGCTAAATTTTTGTGACTTTTCTCTTATCATCTCCCTATTTTCTCAATTATTCCTCACTTTAACCCTTTTGGTAGCATTGGTGCCCAGAAATACTAGACTTCTGTTAGCGGTAGCCTTCTCCACCATGCTACTCACCCTTTTAGTGAGTATAAGAACTAGAAGGCAAATGGGAGGATGAAGAAATAGAGGGAGCAAGAAGGAAGATGCAGAACTAGTTAGAGGAAAATGAGAGAACTAATGGGAGGAAGGAATTGGTTTTTTGCTAATTGTTGCATCATAAAAAAAATAGGCAAGTGGCATTTTTGTCCCTTCACTCCTAATATTATATGATTAGCTCCTTCAATGAAATTAAAATTGGATTAGTCCTTTTATTATAATTTTTGCTCTCCTCTAATCCTTAACTCAAATTTCCCCAGGTTTTAAAGGGCTACATGGAACTCAAAAAAAGGAAATATGATTAAAGATATGATCAATATATAAATAAATAAGTGCATATGAGTCGGGTTTAGTAGGATTTTTGTTTAGACTAATGTTTGGCTAAATTTAACACTAGGCTAAAAATTCAAGCATATTGCTTAGCTTATGCCATGATTGGGCCATGCTAGGAGTGGCCCAGTCACATATGAGGCTTGTTAATTTTTTTATTTATTTTAAAGGATTTAAAAACTTTGAAGATTTATATTTTTGTAACCATTTAACCATTTTAAGCATATGACTACTCATTTTGATATGTCTGTATAAAATTTATGGAGTGGATATGAAAAAAATGTGGGTCCAAGAAAATAAATAAGAAGAAAACATATATATAAAAGATAAAATTCCAAAAAGTTATAACTTAGAATCAAGTGGTCCATTTTAGGTGATCTTCTTTTATTTTAAGTAATTTTTTAAGATGGAGGTGATGCATATGCTAATGGCAATTTATCTGCTTATTTTCTCCAAAAATGCATATTTACTATCTCAATTTTAATATTTTATTTTCAAATTGAAAAAATATATTTTTTCTATCTTGTCTTCCTTTGTCTTAGTGTGATAATCATACGCATAAGGAGCTTTAAGCCTCCAGCTATTTATAATTCATAAAGTGTGCTAAAAAATTTTTGGTTAAAATTACAAAATGAACTCTAAAAATACTTTTTTTTTGTTTAGGTCCCTATTGATTTTTTTTATAGATATTACTAAGCCTAACTAGACTAGTCAACATGGTGCTTAGCTTGGTTTGCCCTTTTCTCACATAAACTTGGCTTAGCTTGGTTCGTCTAGACAACATTGAGTCAACTGGGCTAATGTACACACCTATATATAATATACAAAATGTACAAAATTAATATTAAGCACGATCAATCTAATATGGTATAAGAATGTAACTATGCAAAATTAATATACAAAATATAGCCATCAATGGCTTAATAAATATTCCTAACAATATTACTATTTAGAATATAAATATTATGTAAAATGTAGCCATCAATGGTACATATGAGATTTAAAGAATGTTTCTTATAGTAAATATGAATAAGTTATTGATGATTTGGTACATTCTTTATGTATTGTAGCAATTAATTACAAAGATAAATAATCTAAAGAAAAATTTTTAGACCTTTTTCCATTGCTTAGCTGCCAAAACAACCAAAAAAATTAAAAATCAATTAAGAATCAATATTATTCTACAACTTTCAAAGAAAAAAGTTGGGAATTTGGATGTAGTGAACCAAAACCAAAAACAAGAAAATATAAATGGAAGAAATTTGAACACCTAGATATATTAGAAAAAAGAAAAGATATGCTAGGAAAAGATCTAAAAAACTAAGAAAGGTTTGAGGGGTTACATTTGTAATAGGGAAGATCATATAGATCCTCAATGTCCTAAAGAAAGAAATGGTACTAAGAAAATAATATAAACCCTAGATATAAATAAATTAGAAATATGGTTTGGTGAAGATATTTCTAATTACATGTTAGTTTTACATGAAGTCACCAACGCATGTGAAAGTGAATCAAATAACATTTTGAATTTATTTTCATCATAAATACCCATTAATTTAAATCAATCCTTGAAGAAGAAACTTCAACAATAACAGAATTGGAGAAATAATAAAAGAATATATAATTGTAGAAGACAACTCATTAAATAAATTAAAAACAACTTCAAAAGAAAAAAGTCTACAAATTTTCAAAAATGAAATTTTAGAGTGCTAGACACTTTGAACAATTTAGTGAAAACATCAAAGCAAAAAAATTTTAAAGATGGAACTATTGAAATTTTAATCTTTAACAAAAATAAAGTAAAAGGTTTAGGCAAAAATATACATATAGGAGTTATTCAAGTTGAAATAATAGCTTTATTCTGACAAGGAATAAATATTCTTATATGATCTATTGTTGGATTTATCTACTTATAAGGGGACAAATCATAATCCAGTTGTATATCTGAATTTTGAATTAAGATTTTAAATAATTAATTATTAGGATAATTTATTATTATCTCAAAAGTAGTCGAGATAATTTATGTTTAAATTTAAAATGAAAAGATATATCTTATTAGTTGGATAAGAGTTGTATTTTGTTATTGCTCTATTTAAGAGGTTTATAAATAGGAAATTTGGGAGAAACCCCTAGACACACCTAAGTAATATTAAACTCATATAGAGATTTGAGACAAAGTGTTTAAGGTATCTATATTGTGAAGTTTAGATCAAAGCCTAGTATGTGACTACGATTTGACCACATGGGGTGATTAATTTGAAAGATCTATCCATTACAAAAGTAAATATCCTGACCCATCTTAAATGATTTCCAACATTGGTATTAAAGTTCTAGTTCGCTCGATTAATTGCTTTCTCTCAATATGATAATCTTGTCTAGATTGATTATGAGTAGAATTGTACATGAATAACATGTTTTTCCATATTTTGAGTTTTGGACTTCTAGAGGCCTTTAATGGCAGAATATATTAAAGACCATTATAGGCCATCAAATTTACATTGTAAGAAAAAATATATACATGCAAAAAAAATGTAAGATATTAATCAAACATACAAAGCATAATTTTCAAAATATGCTATTGTAACCTTTGTACTTGGAAATAGGCCTTTAATGGCCAAAGAGAAGATATTTTAGAAAGATAAACATCTTTAGAATAAAGTCTCTTTTAAGTATAATTTTGATAATTAATGCACTTTATGAATGCATTATATTAAAGATATTAAATAAATATAAAAGAAAATACTTTATTAAGTGAAAATTCTTAGACTAGTAGACCTGGATTATTTAAGAACTATAAATTAAACAATATTCGTAGATAAAATTTGATAGAATGATAATGGCATTCTTAGAATACATGTGTTAGACATAAATCAAATATAAACTATCGATCATAAACCTAATAATGTCATTATAAATCTTATCAAAGTTTATTGCAAATGTACATATATAGCATTATGTATATGTAGTTATTTTGTGCTATATCTATGTAAAGGTTAAATTATTATTGTGACTATTAAGGACATCATTATCCAACTTGATAAGAGTGACAAGCTAAACAGTGTTAATTAGAAAAACTAGCACCATAAAGTTCTTACATCTTAGAAAAGAATAGGATACAAAGAAACAATTGAATAATAACATATAGAAGTCTAAACATAGAAACGCGACTCAACTAAAGAAAGATCTAGAAAATCTTTTATTGAAAAAGAAAAAAACATTATTGCTGGCATAACAGTGTTAAGTAACATGATTGAAAACCTCATGTGTAAGTATAAGTCATATTTAACTATCCAAATCATGTGGATAGTCTTTAAGAGCAAGTTTGGTTATACTTTTATACTTAAATTAAGAAAATTAAAAATTAAGGGATTCCTTACTGATAAACAGTAAGTTAAGACTATCATAAGACCTCTTTCTATAAGCTAGAAATATATGAAAGTGAACTTGACCCACAAAGAGAGCATTTTTTTTTATGATGCCACTCATCATATAAAGTTTGAGGATGAGTATTTATAAATTGCTAGACCCTCTGGAAAAGCTAATATGAGAGAGATTGTTGTGATTTCGAAGTCCAAGCACAAAGAAGGGCAACACTTTTATAATAAGAAAAAATTTGACCAACATTACAAGAAGGCCAAGAAAGCATTTAAGAAGAGAGATAAATGTGACTAAAAAAAAAGCTTGACATGGTAAAGGTCAAGTATTATGCTTGTCAAAGTATGGGTCGTTTTGCTCGAAATTATGTTAAACAAAATAAGTCAAAGACAACAAATCATGTAACTAATGATTGAGGATCCTTTGCAAAATATTGTTGGCTACTTTTTAAAAGCAAATAGCCTTATGTAAGAAGCAATACAAGATTTAAAATTAAAAATATCAGAACATGTAAAATTAGTTTTGCATAGAGGACAAACCTTTATCCTACATAGTGTATTATATACTTTAGAGATATGACAAAACTTAACATTAAATATTTATCTTCTTACTTTGAGTTTCAATACTAATTTTTCATGACAACTTCATTAACATTAAAACAAAGACAAGAAATATGATTCTAGTTTCCTCTATAATGTTTTTATTGTGTTGTGCATAATTATAAATATAATTACTTTGCCCAATACTCTAATTCTAATTTAGTTTTAAATATCAATATTTGGCATATTAGGCTAGATCTTATAAGTAAAGAGAAAATGAATAAGCTAGCAAAACAAGAGATTATATGATTCATTTCTATTTCAAAAATGTTAGTATAAGAATGTTGCTTAATGAGTAAACTAAATTAGAAAACCATTTGGAAAAAGAACTAAAAATGAAAATCCATTACAATAAAATTCATTCTAATATACATGGTCTAAAGAGTATTAGAGCAAGATAATTATTCACAATATGGTTAAATCTATTTAATCTCCTATGAGTCAAAAGTATTTGAGTTACACACTATATGAATACGATTGAAAATCAAATAACTATGAAGAAGAATAAAAATAATACAAGTTGAGTTATGACTAAGGATGCAAGTATTTATTAGATTAGTTCAAAGAGTTCTAAAAAGATAACGGAATCATGAGACAATTAAAGATTTCCAACACTCTACAATAAGTGGAAATGCTAAGAGAAAGAAGAAAGTTTAAAAGCCTTACTTAAGATAGCTAAGGTTTATAATGGTCCAAGCAAATTTACGCATTCTTATTGGGTGACAAGTTACAAATTGATACTTTCAAACTTAACATAATACCCTTTAAATTAATTACTTCCACACCTTATGAATTGTGGACAAAATAATAAGTTAGTTTTAAGCATTTTAAAACCATAGAGCTAGCTATTTATATCCATGATAATTCTTATGAGCATGGAATAATTCTTATGTGCATGGAAATAAGGCTCAAGGAGTAAGGAATGTATCTTAATTACATACTCAGAACAATCAAAATGGTGTATCTTCATTGTTGAGAATGAAGATAGAAGTATAACTAAAATTGAGTTAATGAACACTACACTTAGAGAATTAATTACATAGTAAAGGAGAGATTGACAAGTATACATTTTGTCATGAGACATAAGATTAAGTTAATAAAAACAAGTAATTGTATCTTGACCTATTAATCTAAGTAAAAGCTTGATACAAGATGAAAATGTTACACAAACAACTCTACTATTTTAAAGCAATTACAAGAATATGCCTAAATATAATTTTTTAGATTGAACAATAAAGAGCCAAACACAATTCAAGAGGTTCAATCATACCCTACTATGGATGAAAGCAATGAAATAAGAGATAAATCTGATGATGATAAACCATTTTGAGGCTTGGTTAACCGTCCATCTAACTGAAAAGGTAACTAAGAACAAATGGTTCCTAAATTAAATAAAATAGATTGATCAATTGAGAGATATAGGACATGCCTAGTTGCTAAGTAAGTATACATAATAGAAAGGTACAAATTATGAAAATACCTTCCCTTCTGTTGTATCATATAATTCAAATTATACTAATCTTAGCTATATTTATTAGTTTAGACTTTGAATTACGTCAAATGGATGTGAAAGTTTCATTTCCAAATGAAGAAGGTATATGGAATAACCTTTAGATTCCATTCAAAAAAAGAAAAAGAATGAAGCAAACAATTTATAGGCTCCAAAAGTCCATTTACGGACTAAAGCAATCATCAAGACAGTGATATTTAAGATTTCATTAAGCAATGACCTCATATGAATCTCAAATGATTGATAAAGACCATTGTATCTATGTTGAGCAACTTTAATAGAAATGTTTTTATATTATCTTTTATATGGACAATATATCATTAGTTAGAAATAATCAAGATTCTTTAATAGTTATTAAAGAATAATTATCTTTTTTTTGTATATATGAAAGATATAGGTAAAACAAAGTATATTCTTAGAATTAAGATCGAAGAGAATCATTCAAAGAAATTAATCACTCTTTCACAATAGAATTACAATTAAAAAGTCCTTAAACGATTTAATAGAAAATACTATAAACCCATCAATATCTCTATAATAAAAAATGATAACCTAAGTTATGAGATATGTTTTCAAATTAAATCTTCATTGAAAATTATGTAGAAAGTCCCTTATTTCAACTTTATTGGATATTTGATACAATGATTCATACAAAGTCAAACAGTTGTTAGCAGTTGATCTTGTGAACTAGTATTAGTCAATTCCTAATCAATAGTATTAAAGTGCTATTAAGTAAATCCTAAGATATCTATAAGGCATTGTAAGTTAGGCACTATATATAAGAAGAAGTCCAAATATAAGAAATTAACTTCTAAATATACATTCTTGCTAAATAATGATATCATATCTTAGAACAGTAAGAAACAGACATGCATAGTGTTATTTATCACATTATTATATGTTCTGCAATAATGTGAGAGGCTATATGGCTAAAGGAAATTGTAAAACTCTTGGGAATCATTAGTGAGATATTGACTCATATATTAGCCAATTGTGATAGATGAATCATAACAAAAGTAAAACATGTAGACACAAGAATAAAAGAGACTAATAGCACAGAAGAGTGTTACTCCATAATATGTCTATACATAAAATGTTAGTTGATCCCCTACGAACCCTATACCTAGATATGTTGATGAAAAAATGTAAATTCTCTTAGTATGCATAGAATATAAAGTATCACGTCTTATATATAACTTAGTTGTTGACTAAATATATGTGTTATGTCATAATCATATATAGCATAAACACAACGATAGTATGTCATATAGATTGATGAGGTCAGCTTTTTTACACGAACAACTACTTTTGGCACTCATGAAGAATGAGCAAATATAAGATATTAGTGTTTTCCATGTGAGGCAACAAAAGCACTAATATAGAATAAAAAGCAACACAAAAAATAAATATGTCACCTTGACAAAAATAGAAAAGGAGTAAGATAAGATAATATCCAAAAAGCATAATTATATAGGTTGAATTATGGAATCCCTCTTTTTTTTCATAATACTTGTAGCCAAATTCAAGTTCTCTTCAAGCATGCCTTAGGAGGCAAGTGGAATGATATAATTCAAGTTAGATATTGTGTATATTTAGACTAAAATCTATACGATATTAACCAATAAATAAAATCAGTATGCACTCTTACAATGTAAGAGAAATATTATAACATACGATTCATACTGCGTATGTTTAAAAACCATAATTGGGAAACAAGTAAGTAGATCTCTACTTAATTATTGTATGAGTTCTAAAAAGAAACAAATCTTTTCATAAGTGCTCTTATGACTTTGACAATATCATAAGGAGATGAGTTAGTATTTGCTCTTTAAGACAAATCTTATGGTTACAATATATTCAACCTAAAGGACTAATATCAGGAAAGTAACTAATTTTGATTTGAGTGGTATGTAGTTGAAAGAAAGATTATTAAAGATCTACATAACTATGCAAGTATATGAAGCAGGCCCGTTATAAAGTTGCTTTTAGTAACATCATAAATGTAGATATTATGCAGATGGGAAAGGCAATCTAAGTATTACCAAAACTTAAAGGAGTTAGATTTGTCATGAGTATAGAATATAGTGTAAATGGGTGAATTTAAGGCATTAGGGCATATAAATAAGCATATAATATATACCCAAGGGTAGTAGTCCTTTATGTTAGTCCTATAAAAGGATTAAGAGTTCCTAAACATAAAGCCCAAGCAATCATGACAAACACTTTATATAAAAACCCAAGAGGAAGTACTCTATGTAAATTCATCCTATTATGTGCAAGTGAGAGATGTTAGATTTATCCACCTATGATGAGATAAATCCTAATCTTACTAAATATTTTATTGTTGAATTAAGATATTAGAAAATTAGTTATTATCTCAAAAGTAGTTACGATAAATAATATTTAAATTTAAAATGAGAAGATATATCATATTAGTTGGATATATCTTATTAGTTAAATAAGAGTTGTATCCTGTTGATACTTTACTAAAGAAGTCTATAAATAGGAAACCATAAAGGAATCCCTATATGAATTTGAAAAATATTACACTCATACATAGAGTTAAAAGAAAGGATTTAAGGTGTCTCTACTTTGAACCTAACATCAAAGGCCAATCTATAACTATGATCTACCACATGGAGCAATTAATTTGAAACATCCATCTGCTGCAAAAGGTAACTATCTCCACCTATTTTGGAATAATTTCCAATAGCTATCGTGTTAGATAAAAGATGGATAAACAACCCAATACAATTTGTCATATGTGGAAGTCAATCCAACCTAGTAATTAGAACATTTTAGTTTAAAGTAAAAACAAGTTATTTTGTTTTAATTATAGATCCCAATGTGCAAAACATTATACCATTAAGAATTCAAACAAAAAATATTATTATGAAAAAAGATAGTTATAATTTGGCCATATAATGAAAGGTAATCCATGAGTTGACTAATATAGCCAAAACACTTATCAAATAGATAGATGACCAAACAATTGAAATCTTCGAAGCAAGAAAATTTAATATTGATATCCAACCCAGATTAATGAATATTAGATATTTAGAAATATCTAAAAAAATGATTGTTAGATAACGTTACTTAAAAACAAGAACGTCAACTTATAAGGCAAAATAATAATTACTTTATGATCAAATATATATTTAAAAGGAAAAATAGCCTTTGTAGGAAATAAACTACCTAGGTTTACGCTAGTACATTCTTCTAATCAAGAATAAAGTGATAATGAATTTGAAAATTCAAATAATTTCCAAATACTTATTTTACTTGGTAGAAACTCTACTAAAAGAGAACATATAAACATAACAACCATATCACAAGTAAAATTGAAAGATGAAGAAATACTTTTCTCTTACAATCAAAATAAAAAATACTATGCTTATATATAGTTAAGTTTAAAGGAAACAAACAATATCAATTAAATGTTTTAAAAGATACAAGCACTACAATAAGTGTTTGTAAAGGCAATGCTTTACCAGCATAAAAATGGAAAAAGTTCAAAAGACCCATAATGGATGGAGTAATAAATGAAAGAAAAAATTTAACAAAATATAAAGCTAACAATCTCTCAATATGACTAGGAAATAATGAATTTCTTATATAAAAAATATTATATTTTCCTTTACTGGATGAAGATTTTCTTTTAGGAACAAACTTCTTAAAAAAATATTATTTAATAAAAATAAATCATCATGAAGTATGTCTTACAAGTAAGGGATTGAAAATATAGATACCTCTAGTAATAAAAAAATAAAAAATACAAATGTGATAAAAAAATTCTATCCTCAAACATAGGAAGAAAAGATATATGAATTAGATACTAAACACTAAATTTATCCCCTATTAGAAGAAAATTTTAGTGAAAACCCATTAGAGTTATTTTCTAGAAATTCTAAATATTGTGAATTAAAATTAGAAGATCTTAACAAATAATTAGAGTTAACCTATAGTCTATACTAAACAAGATATAAATAAATTTAAAATTCAAATTCAAGAATTGTTAAAAAATGGATTAATTGAACCAACAAATAGTTTGCAATTTAATCATACTTTTATGGTAAGAAACCATGCAAAAATAAAAAGAGAAAAAGCTAAAATGGTAATTAATTACAAAAGGTTAAATCAAAATTTAGAATCTAACAATTATGTTACTCCTAAAAAAGACATTTTAGTTACACAAACAAAACAAGCAAAAATATTTAATAAATTTGATTGTAAATTTAGTTATTATTAGAAGTTAACAAAATAGTCAAAACCTTTGACAACTTTTAACATTTTATAGGGACACTACTAATGATTTGTTATGTCTTTTGGATTATATACAACCCCACAAATTTTTTAGAGATGGATAGATAGAATCTTTAAGTACCTTAAAGATTTTTATGTAGTTTATTTAGATAATATTTTGATTTTCTCTAACATAGAAAAGGATCATAAAAAACACTTAAAACATGCATGCGATAAATTTAAAGAAACAATAATTATACTCAATTAAAAAAAAGATTGAAGTAGATAAGAATGATAGCAAACACTAAATTATCTAATTTATGAAAAATAGTTATTAGTCATAAAAAAATGGACTTAAATACTTTCATATTTATTTAGTTTTTGAAAATGTTTTTACTAGAATTGATAATCAATTGATTAAAGACTTTCTTAAAAATAAGGGAAATGAAGAAAATTAAAAAAATATTATATGCCAATATAAATTTTATTTGTCAACATAAATATGATGTTGAACATATTAAAGGAACTAACGAATTTCTTGCAGATTATTAAAGCAAAAATCCTAACAATGGATAAAGGAAAAATCTTCAATCAAAAGGATAAATCTCAGTAAGACAAAATCTTAAAAACGAGATGATATGAATCTCATAAAAAAATTTTAAAGACCAAGTGTAAATCCTATATTGGTTCCACAATAGTTTTTTGGCCCATTAACATTTCATCATGTGCCAAGTTCTATCTAAGAATTTTGTAATACATATTCTTCTCAATATTCTCAAAATCCTTAGAAATTGCAAAACTCTCAAAGTTTTAAAGAAGTATTACAACAAGCAAAAAAGTTTAGTACCTTTTCAGACTTTTGAAGATAAGCAAATCTTAGATTTCTACAATCTTGATTGTCTTTTCAAATTTATAGAGGAAAAAAAATGTTAGTTCAAAGAAAAAAAATGACAAATCTCACTCAAAATTTTTTGAAAAATATTAGAAAAAATAGTTAAAAGAACTTATTTTGAAAAATATCAACAAAAATGATTATGATTATACTAACTTTGATCATATTGAATCCACCATGGACTTGATAAATCTCTTGGAAGAATAGGAGAATCATGTCTTTGAAAAATCTAAAAGAATTTATCCTTTTGAAAAACGCCAAAAAGATTTTACTATTATAAATGTATGCTCTAATAATGAAACACATTGAATTTGATCAATTTGAAGGTTTAAGAGAAAAGTTTAAATAGAACATTTCATAAATTATTTTTACTAATTATGATATTTTAAAATTACATATTTTTATTAACCACAATACTTGAAATATTTTACATATTGAGTAGGTATTCTCAATAAGATTACTTTTCAAAATTAAGTCTGAGGACAACTTAATAAATTTTCTTGTTTTATTAAAATAAGGATTTACTCTATTATAAAAAATGATAGATTTTTGAAATATTATACTATCTATATTTTTAGTACTATAAGAGAAAGAATTCAAGAAAGATTCTTTCAACCATATCAAATTTGAAAGTTAGTAAAAATAGAGCAAAATGATTTAATTGATCATGAAAATCATAACCAGATTCAATTTGTTCTTGAACAATTTTCTTTTCACAAGTTGCAATAAAAAGTTTCTTAGTTTAAGCCATGAAGCTATATTGTTAAATGGTAAACTAGAATTTAGAGTAACAAATGGTAGAAGAATTTTTTGTACATCTTTTCCATGTGATTATTAAGCCACTCCTGATTAGCAAGAATATATCAATAGGACATTGTATAATTTGATAGAACTCCAAAGGATGTGTCATACAAAAGATTCATTAAAGTGCAAAACTAAAATAAGGAAGAGCATATTGCTAATGCCATTGCAAGCAATCAATGACCCTATAAATCCAGAAAGTTTGGATTCAGTTACTCTTACACAATATAGAAAACATAATTGAATCGTGAGGCTTGTACAAGAAGTATTGTCAAAACATATGGAGTAGAAGATAAGTCTATACTCAACAAATACATGACACAACAAAACAAATACATTGTATAAAGAAATGTAACATGTTTTCCTTCTTTGTGACAAAATATGAATAGAAAGATAAGTTTCAGTATATGTAAGGATAAGTTTTAGGGTGTGCGTGTATATATATGTATATATATATTAAAATTTTCCATTTACCAAAGTTAAAAATCGTGTACTTGTACAATAAGGCATGCAGTTGTGTAGTAAAGGTTGTACTAAAGGATAAGTCATGCAATTTCCTTGAAGATATGTTACACAAAGAAACACGCTAGCTTTAGAAATTTTGTCTTATTAGGAATAGTATTATTTTTATATCATTAGGTTTTAGGCTTTTTATAAATGCCTGTACCTTATTCATGGAGAGATATAGAAAAGTTGTATAACAAAATTTTGATAATGTGAACAATAAGATTCGGTAGAAACACTTTCTAAATATTACTCTCTTTGTCAATTCTACCTTCCATTTATGTAAAATATATCCATTGTACTATATTTACGTAACTCCAATAAAATTGGTATTAAAGTGTAATATTTAGACAAATTGAGTATTACAAGATACCAATTTATATTTGGAATTGAAATTGTTTACACTTCCAAATATATTGAATATTGATTGCCACATTTTGTATATTAATTATTTATGGCTAGTAGGAATAAATACCGAGCCTCCTCAATCTTGTTTAATCAATCAGCCAGATTAGGTTAAGGACCAAAAAAGGTCAAGTCGAACTTAAGGGTTACATTAGCCTAAAACTTAAATTAGAAAAAATTATAAAAATTTATATAAAAATTTTATTTTTTAAAGGATAAAATATAATTTTATAAGGACTTATATAAAAAATTTTTAAGATTTTTTTATAATATTTTCAATAAATTAAAAAAAATAAAATAAGAAAACAAGAAAAATTGAATGGCTACATTCTTAGGAATATTTATTTAGTTACATTTTGCTTAGTTAAATCATCCCTTCTATTATTTGTAGTTGGAATTGTTTTCTTAGAATGTTTAGATTGAGCTAAATAAAAACTTATGTTTATAAAAAATTGTTATAAGACTGTAACATTTAGGAAAAGTTTCTTTACCAATTTAATTGTACCATTGATGGCTAAATATTACTCTCTTAATTTGTATTTTATTAAGATGAAACAAAATTATTTATTTCAAAATTTTATATTTTAAAATTATTTTAGAAGACACAACGATCTAATATTTGAAGTGTCAAGACAAAAATATTTTTAATAACATTGATAATTAGAGCAACAAATATCTTATTTTCATTCTCTTTTTTTCTCTTAATTTTTATTATAGAAGGAGTAGAGAGCATTGACAGATTGAACGGTGACAACGCGAGAGTCCAGAAGCCCAGCTCCTTGCCCCCCGCCGTTCAAGGCTGATTGTGCCCCCTCCTAACCCCAAGTGAAAAAGTAGACAGAAAATAGTTTGCAATTTGGGTCCACATTCTTGCTTATGCCATGCCTTATTGTGTTCCACTGTCTGCAAATAAAATTCAACTCAATTTGTTTTGCTGATGTTCTTGTTAGGGGTGCTGTCTCTAGTATAAAAAAAGTTTGGGTTTAAATGTCCCTTAATGTGTCTCTGATATACTGTTCTGTCTATGCCTGGGAATTTTCAGATGAGTCCTCAGCGTTTTGCTGCGTGGGTCAACATATGGTGAATAAATTAGGGAAATTATTTTTTGGGTAATGACATTAGTTGATTAATTCATGTGGGGAAGCACATGATTATGCGCAAACGTGTTGCATGTCATAATCAAAGATGCTACGACTTTTGTGTCTATGCTTTGACTTAGCAAGCACAAATGAGGGGATCCTGCTGCTTTCCCTCTTGAGCACAAATTAATTTATATTATATATAAATTAGAGCTAAAAAGAAAAAAAAGAGATTGTCAGTCTTATACTCTTCTATTTTATTTAGGTTGTTATAATTTCATTGCAATGAAACAGATGATTCTGTTAAAAAAGAAACACTTAACTTGTATTATTTTTATATGAAAAAACCTTGTGTTTAACTTTAATAAATTACAAAAAGTCATCACACTTGAAGTTATAGCTTCTTGAATTCTTTAAAACAATTTTAAATATAAAGTCTTTTTAAGAATAATTTTATTTCGCAGTCCTCAATTGTAATTTGAAAAAAAAAAAATCATTTTGGTTGATGAATTGAAAAGGGGACACCTCTTTTTTCTGTTAACTTTTTTATTTTGTTTTGATCCTTTTGATTTAATTCTAAACACACACACACACACACACATATATATATATATATATATATATTGGTGTTTGTATGAAAAAAAATGAATATCACTTTTTATTCCCAGTTGTAAATTTTTATAAAAGGAATGATAAATTAATTATTCTTATTTTAAGTAAACAAAAATTTTATTTTAAGAATAATATAAAATATTGAAATCATAAATTAGTAAATAAATACAAAAATTATCTTAATATAAGAGGTTTAAATTGTCATTTACTAATTCATAAAAAATAACATTAATTATTAGCCAAAATCAACTAGCGCATTTAAACCTGACGTGTCACAAACTAGTCATAAATAAGCAAGCCTTTTTATTAAATAGCTTGCAAATACATAATTTATATTTGTCTATTATAGCTAACAAATTAAACTGATCAACTAATGAGTCAAACAGGTTTCACATTTAAAAAAAAACATTTTTAGATTAAATAATAATAAATTTTACATAAAATGTATAATTATTATAGTGTATATGTATATTTATTTAAAATAATATAAAAAAACTTCAAATTAAAAAAGTTTAACTTCAAAGTTACGTGGGTTAGCTCTTTTATCGCCCAACTAGTTCTTTTTTTGGTCTAATTTGTTAACAAGTCATAAGTTAAATGAGTTAATAATCTTTAAAATTTGCGTGGATTAAATAGACCCCAGACTCTAACCAGTCTCAACAATAATATTAATTGTATAAGGAAGAGGAATTTTTTTTAATAAAAATCTCTACCATTCTCTTTTATATAAGTAATATCATTAATTGTTGAGTAATAATCTAACTCTCATATGGAAAAAAAAAAAACATTTTTTATTTTTTATTTTTAAGATTTACTCTTTTTTATTTTTATTGATACCAGTAAAGTCCAAACACATATTATCTATAACATTTATATATTTTTGTTAAATATGATTAATATTTGTTTAAATGATCATATTTAGTTTAATTTTAAAAAAAGGGGGCGGGGGAAGTCGTTAGATTTTGAATATTATTTTCATGCCGAATTAAAAATAGCCACGATGTTGGTTATTCACCGTGCAACAAATGAAGGAATGAAGAATTGATGTTTGAGGAGTGATATCCACTATGTGACTTGGTTATTCTTTTCTAAACTTATCCACTATGCAACTAATCTTTCGAGTGAGATTTCATAACATTTAACTGTGTCAATAAATTTTTTTTTCCGGCTAGTACTTAGAATTTCGAAATGCATTATTAAAATTATTGGATATGTGGAAATTTGAATATTGATCATAATTTTAATTTATGGTTAAAAACATAAATATAATTTTCTTATAAATGTTTCCCAATATTAGTATCATTAATTATGATCTGATCATTGCAAATTTACATACAATATTTGCCTGCTGAACGAAGTAAAATGCCTCATTGATAATAGTCCTCTTATAAGCTAGTTCTTTTCTTCTTCTTTTTTTTGGCGGGGGGGGGGGAAGGGGAGCATACTCTGTTTCAAATTATTCCCTCCCATAACTTCAAGTTTTGGAAAATTATGTGTAAAGAAAAAATAATAGGTTATTTTGTTCTAAATATTATTTAAAAAAAAAAGATAAAAAATTTTATTTATAAAAAAAGAAAATATATTTATGAATATAGAGAAAGAATGTGATTGAAATTATTTTTTCGTCTATACTAATATATGTACGGTTCTATAAGAGTTTTTCTTTTCAATATACAAATCCTAACTTGAAAAATAGAAAGTCCTAAGTAATGAAAATTTATTTGGAATTTCAAAACTCATGCATCACCTCTGTCATCTTTATGTGAAAATATAAAATAAATAAATAATTGGTATGCACTCACTGTTAGGGTAAAGTTTAAAATTCTCCCTCTCTCATGGGTGTATAGCTGTTTAAAGGTTTTTATAAAATAAAGTATATATGTTTATTATTATCATATTCTTTTATTTAACTTCTTATATACAAATTTGTATTCTTTCCATTTTCCTTCTCTCAATTTTTTGTTAATTTTAGATAGAGATAGATATAGCATGAGTAAAACTCATCATTCAAGTAGATCCTATATATATTTAAATGGAATCTACCACTCAAATAGATTCTACACACTCTATCAATCTTTTTACAAAATTGACAAAAAATTACAAGAAAAATGAAATGGAGAGAATCCAAATATGTTTTGTACCCAATGTTTAATGTATGTCTACTCTTCAGCATCTTTTACAAACACTAAAGGAAGCACTATTGCGTATAAATTCTTCTAAGATTGCTGTTGATAGGAATGCTAAATAATCACAGTGAGCTGTTGAAAGGTGTAATTTCTTGTTGGATTAGTCTTTCTAAGTTTAAAATAATTTTTAACTCTAAATGTTTTCCATGAATTTAAAAGCATTTTATTTGGTATATTTGGGTTGCAATATATATCTCGATTAGGCAAATACTTTGACATCTAGATTGAAGTTAGATGCAATAAACAATAAGTTTATAATGAGGTGATAGAAAAAGTGGAGAAGAAACTATAAACACGAAAGGCTATGTTATTATCTCAAGTTGCAAGAATGACTCTCATACAAACAGTGATGAGCTTTAGTATTATTTACCCTTTATCCAGCTTTGAATTACCGAAGAAATAATTTCAATAGATGGATGTGAACATCATTGATTTTTGCTAGGGCTATGAACAAGATAGACCTTAGATAAAACTATTGGAATGGTCAACTTTATGTCCCTCAAAGGACTGTGGAGGTCTTGGGTTTTGGTCAACTCAGCTGGTAAATTTGGCTCTATTGGCCAATCGCACTTAGCGTTTACTAGGCGAGGAAAGTACATCTTTACACACCATGGTATTGCAGCTTAAGTGTTATAGGAATACTAATTCTGGCCAGTTGAATGCACACTCGAATACGGGTTGGATATGGAAGGGTATCCACAAAGAAAGTCATATCGTTTGCTTAGATCTGGAATGGCCAGTGGAGGATGGTAATCGTAATTTTGTTAATGACCACCTATAGTAGCCTATGCAGTCACATCTATCTACGAAGTATTCAAAAGTTGTAGATCTTATATTACATGATAAAGGCATATGGAATTCTCAAGCTCTACATCTCTTATATCCCCAGTCAATGGTTCTGACAGATTTCCCAATTGGGGTTTTCACTTACAGGACTGAAGGATCGATATGTCTAGAGACTTATGAAACATGGTCGACATAGTGTGGCGGACAGCTATTACATTTTGGCTAGGGATAATGCTTCTTCCGTTGACTCTTGCTATCAAGAACGGAATTTACTATGGAAACTTGGGATGCCTCTTTGCATCATTTTGTTTATTTGGCATCTGCTCACTCAGGCCTTTTCGCTTAGCGATGTATTACAGCGACTATGCGATTCGAGAATCTATGTCCTCTCTGTAATACTCATGAGAAAACTATCAAATCATCTATTTTACAATGTCATTTTACTTGAGTTACATGGTTTGCCTCGTCATTATCACTTAGATCTAACCAAATATGGCTACCAGATATTATTAAATGGCTGCACATTTGGTTTTCACATATTTCGTCCTCTTTCAAGATGCGGAGAATTATACAAGATGCTTAATTCTTGTGTTACATGGAATTTGGAAGGCACACCTTAAGTTTTTTGTCTATAATAGTAGGATGCATTCAAAGATTATAAAAAAAAAATTATATTTAATGACTCATATCATATAAAATTTATAATAAAAGACTTTAAAAATTAAAATTACTATTAAAAACCATCATTACCATAAAGTTTTAAAAAATTTATTACTGAATGTGATAAAGTGCAATATTTTCCTACACTTAATAATAAATTCTTTAAAATTGATAGTAAAATTTTAAAAATTTTATAGTAATTATGGTCCTTAAAAATAATTTTAATTTTTAAAGTCTTTTATTATAAATTTTATATGATATAGGATTTTAAATGCAATTTTTTTAAAATTATTTGCTCAATGTGTGACAGCTTGAATAACATGAATTTGCAAAGGTGTCTAGACAGGGTCGGTCGACTCAAGTAGTTTGACAGGGTCAGCTCGTGGCGAATGGATGGACAGTGGCGCTTTGGATGCATCCTCAGCAAAGCACAAACTGAGTAACCGAGTTTGAATTTCAATTAGTTTCAAGCAAACATTAATTAGAAAATGGGGCTCGGAGGAACGAATTGGGATGGAGAGATGGCAGGTTGTCATCAATGCTACTTGAAAGTTTTATTTTTCATATGTAGTCAAGATGTTATCTTGTCCAATATGAATCTCTTGCATTTAGGAACTAGCACCATGTTTGGTTACCAAAATGTAAATGGAATTCATTGATATGATTTGTATAATATCTATTAGTCATTGTAATTATTACTCCATTATTAAATTACTATTTTAATTATTAAATTATTTTTTAAAATGTAAAATATATAATAATAATTTTTTATTTTACTTACCCACAAATGATATTTCCTTTCCAATTTCATTATCCAATCAACCTATAAATACAAGTAGTAAATTTGGTAAAAAAGAGATCAAAAGGACAGTGTATGGGATCTAATGAGTAAATTCGACCAACACACTTTCGCTTATTCTCTTACCAAATTTGAAGATTTGAATCCTCTTCATTTTTTTTTTTTTATCAATTTCAGAAAGGAATAAACACAAAATATATAAAATTTACTTAAGTGGTAAATCTCATTTGAATATATAAAACCCATTTAAATAATAAATTCTACATACTTTATATTTATTTGATAAAAAATTTGAGATAAAATAAATAGAAAAAATTCAAATCCAATTCCGGGTGCACTAAGATCATCTCCTCATTTGTGGGAGAGAAATACACAATGGATGGAGTCCAATAAGACTCATCCGTATGAGCTCCATAATCACTGTGCTTTTTCTCTCCCACAGCGAGAGAGAGAGAGAGAGAGAGACTCCAAGTTTGTCCCAAACGTCTTTTCCGTTAACTTTGTCTGCTATATACGCGCGCCATTTCAGGTTATTAAATGTTGCAAATGCAATCGAACCGAATCAGCAAACCATATGGATGGACTTTACAGATGCTACAGAATTTTGCTGCAGCACAAATCAATGTCCTATCTTAGCCCATATGGGAGGAAACTATTTGTGTTTGCTCACCGGGAGCTCAGTTTAGTTTTTTTTTTTTGGGGGCAATGCTAGTTATAACTTAGTTTTATGATTTTATGTAGGCTTGTTAGTTTTGTTTCGTTTGGATGTATCAGGGGAAAAAATAAATAAATAAACATACTGAGTCTAACCAATCTAACTTAAATCTTTGTTCAATCTAATCAGCATAAATAATTAGAGCGATAACTATCATTAATAATATACAAATGAAAGCGTTTTTCAGGAAGATCTGAAAAATGAGTCAGATTACAATTGGACCTTAGGGAAAAACTGCTAACCAAAAGAAGAGAAATAGTCAACAAATTCTAAACAAAAAGCGTAACTACTTAACAGCTCCTTCGTTTCCTCATTTTCTCACTGAGAGTAGGATCCAAATAACACAAAAGGTCGATAAATAAGAAACAAACCTTCCCAACGCCTATAAGTGTAAATGCTTGCGAGTTGGAATGAAATCTCACACCTTGCACCTATAAAAATAACATAAACAAATAGGGAGAGACCGTTGTGGATTAAGTCATGAATCTACAACAACAAAAATACAAAATTAAAACTAGACGAATACAGAAAATTTCAATTCCTGCACTCGTATATAATTCCCAACAATAAGCAGCAATAGACAGTTAATGTTTTATCAAATCAATTTGAAGCAAAATGAACAATGGGAAGAAAAGCAAAATAACTAAAATCCTGAGAAAGTGAAGACTACTCCAGAACTCTTTGCATCCAAAAGTGCATTGTCACAATATTAGGGTTTACAATTGCCAGCTCTCTAGAGTCATTGAAGGGAAGAACCATGGTTTTAAAATGCGGCATCAGTCTACCCGCATCGCCCACAACCGCAATTTAAAACCATGGAAATAACAAATATGGGGCAAGCCACCAGGGAACAGCAAATAATTAAAAGGGCATTTCTTGGCAGAGGAAACCACAGCAACGCAAAGAGTTAGGAAACTAAATAAGGCAAAAGAATCTATAAAACGGGATGAAACCTAAAACAAGAAATAAACTCAGAAATTAAGTTTCCTATACTAGCAATTTTCCAGTATTTTTTACTCCTTTCCTTCAGACGTTCTCCCATATGCGAATGCATAAACACCACTACTAAGCTAATGTCTAATGATTTTGATTAACAAGCCTGTCACCATTGATTGTGCTTCTAAAGAATTTAGTCCCAACATCTAATTTAAAGAGATTAGACAGAAGCGGCAATATGATAAAGTAAATAAAAGAATAGAGGAACTGCTCAGAAAATGAAAACTACAACAGCAAAACTCATGACGAAACTCCTGATACAGATTTGTGTAGTGGTAGATATGTAGAGAATACATAAAATATGCACTCTTCAGCACGCATCAAATTTTAGCTGCTTAAAAATATTACATAATAATGACTAAGGATCACTTTACTTCACATGTTAGAATTGAGGAAGCATTACATCACAAGTAAAACTAGTAGAAATTTAAGGTTAAGACCAGGGTTCTTTTCTCATCCCGTAGATATACAAATTCTCAAGCCAATCAGCATATATTAGGATATAAAGTACAAGTAATTTACATATATACTTGCCCTTAACTAACTGCAAACATTAAAACCTAATACTGACCGATGCTTAGCTAGACAATGCTAAAGGCAATATCAAAGGGTCTGACACCCAATTTCTCAGGAAAATGGCTGTGGCCTTGCAATACCGACCAGATAATAAATTCAAATATTGTCATTGTTTAAACATCCAAGACAAGACTAACAAACAACACATTAACAGCATGCAAGGTTATGTATGACACCAAGCATTAGCCTCCACCAATTCAAGTATCCAACAAGTTTGAGAAAAGGTTACATATGCTCTTACCAATAATCAATATTGATACTGAGTAAGACAGGAAGCAACAACAAACTAACCACAACTTTTACATATTGACACTAAAAACCATATGAACCTGCAACATATAATTTTTCAAGGAAAAGCTGCGAATTTATAATCAAACGATAATCTAGAATTGGACGCACACCACAGTTCAAATTGGAAAATAATGAATTATAAACAAAAGGATGGAGTCTAATACAAAAAGAGTTCCAGAATTACCATTATATTATATATAAAATAAGAAAATGGACGACAAAGGGCAAAACAAGTTACATAAAACCGTAGGATTAAGTAGAGATTACAGTCAATCCCTGAGCAAGGTTCAAAACGAAACCCCTGCAACAAATGCAATTACTCCTCAATACTCACTACCCACAAAACACTGCCTCAATACCCATCTCACTTGTATTCAAAATTCGGCACTGGCGGGGCATCAAAACTCTCCAAAATTTTGGTCTCGCTTCCTCCACTCGTAGGGGTCTCATCCTTCTTGCCTCCACCAAACCACCCACCAAACCATGATTTGCTCGAATCCGAACCCGAATCGGA
Organism: Erythrophleum fordii; assembly: GCA_032878935.1. Taxonomy (NCBI): domain Eukaryota; kingdom Viridiplantae; phylum Streptophyta; class Magnoliopsida; order Fabales; family Fabaceae; genus Erythrophleum; species Erythrophleum fordii. The sequence goes on from JAVQMF010000029.1 coordinate 475,086, forward strand.
AGGCACAGCTGAGGGCTGCATCACCTCTTGAGGCAAGCTTTGGCCAGGTAATCTATTAGTGGGGTATCCACCAGGCATGGGTTCATCGATTATTATAGGCATCTGTTGCTGTGCACTGAGGAACTTGTTGAGCATGATCCCAGCTCCTTCAATCAAAGCCAACAAGACGCCACCAAAAGCCGCAGAGCGAGCCGAAGCTCCGAGCCCCTGGCGCATGGAGAGGAAGCCGCCAGTGGCAGCCCCTGCGATAATGGAGTTCCACGGATCCTCCTTCTGGCGCACGTACACCATGGTGCAGTCGAAAGTAGAGAACAAGCCACCCCACACGGCGAAACTGCCGCCAACGCGCGGTGCGTTGAGGCGAACGGCTTGCGAGCCGCCGACGAGCCGAGAACCCTTAGGAGAGTTGTAGAGGCCTTTGAGGAAGTGGAAGGCGGTGCCGCCGACTGCTCCCATGCCGAACGCGCCGCCGATGTCGTCGAGGATGCGATCGGGGCAGGGTTCGCGAGAAGTCTCAGGAGTTCCCATAGAATGAAAGAGGAAAAGATTGTTTGTATCTGGTTGGAAGGAAAAAACGGAAAAGAATCGAAAAGAAGATTATCGAAAGAGGAGACTGATGATCGTGGATCTCTAGTCTTCCCCCTTTTCTGTGTGTTTTCTTGGGGAAGGGGGAGATGGTGTGCGGGCGAAAGACGCAAGTTTTGATGCTAGATAGGTTAGGGTAATTCCTATGACGGTGAATGATCGAGTTAAGGACCCGTTTCTTAACGAATACGGGTCGGGTTGTACTACTAGGAGACGGTGATCGCAGGGTGCTGCTATACAAACGTTTTATAATTACTAGTAAAAAAATTGAGTAATAAACGGTTCTTTTTTAGTTAAAAAAAAAATATATATGTATGTATATATATATTATTGAAAACTTTTTTTTTAACACAACATCAGTACATTCAGTCATATCATCCCTAGCAAAATTGATAGGGGAACGGCAGATTCCAATTTTAGCAAATGACAGTAACTTCTTGCCGACCATGCTACTATTTACACCATAGTTCTTGGCAATTAATTTTAGAGGGTAACTGAGAGCTCTTTTTACAATATCTTCGCCAACCTGCAACAAATAAAAATAATTTTGGGTCCATATTCAGTTAAAAAGCTAAGTAATAGAAAATTTATGCTATTGAATAGAAAACAACAGCTATCATGAACGTTTCTCAAAGCATACAAAAAAATATTTCCACATTTATAAGAACTCAAGCTCTTCCCACATCATTTTAAGTGGCTTATTTTTTTTTCCTCATCATTGTCAAGGCCCTCCTTGATAGCATCCACCTTTGATGCGAGTGCCAACAGGTACCTCCTCAACCAACTACAATATCCTATCCAACAGCATCCTGTATGTAAATACAAAAGTTAACTTACATGTACCAGGATCTGAGGAGGAAGACAAGTGAACAATTTGGAAAATAAAATGTGACTTTTGTAGCATTGAGCATCTTCAACTCTCAAATTCTTTTCTTTGAGCTCAGTCTCAGTTTGTACCCCAACCTACACATAACAGAGGTAATGCATTACTTGAACCAATCTGCCAGGCAAAGTCAAACTTGGTTAATTATCAGAGGCCAGTATGTTTAACCGCATCACAGCCATACCACCTGACAATTTAGCAATTATTACATTAAGCTTTTGCTTTTCATACTCATATTTTGCAGCCTGCAGTAACATGCAGTGACCAATCTAATCACTCCATCATTTCTATGTTCACATTGTGTACGCTATGCGCTTGTATATGGCTGCGAAGGCATATATCTCACCCCTCATGTTTGTGTCTAAGCCAAAAACTATCCTTTTCAAATTCAGTAAAAATATCCCTCTAATATCGGCTGTATCTTATGGTCTTAGTATACTTTCATTCTGTGCTGATATTTATGAGTACACCGGCTTTTTGAGTTAAATCCTATAATTTAAAAAAAAAATTATAAAATTCCTATTCATACATAATATTACACCCATGTCTTGTACATATGGTGGAAGTCAGAATTTTTTTTTTTAATTCACTATCTTTTTCTTAATAAAAGATGGATGTCAAAATGGGAAGTCCCAATATCCACATGCTGACTTTTTTTTTTTTTTGAATAAAAAGTGAATGTTGAAATTATAGGTTCTGACATCCACTTTTTATCTTTTTTTGATTATATTGCAAGGCATATAGCTAGCTTGTAGGTAAGGCTTGCATCGCATGTAAGCCTTGCTTATAGTATTAATCATTAGGGTCTTTTGACTTTGATTGAGATAATACTTTTGGAAATTTAGTTTAAAAATTAAAAAAATTGTGTCCAAAGAATTCCATCATTCTATTTTTCTCCCTTGTATTAATGTCTCTTCTCCTCTTATATATGAAAACTCCTCCAAAGCACTACACATGCATATCATTTTCTCTTCTTTAGCCTCTTATATTTTACACTTGTCTTTTATTCTTTTCTCTAGCCTCTCGCATTATACACGCTTCTCTTCTCTTCTCTTCTCTTCTCTTCTAGCCGAAGTTAAATTCTTCAATTTTTTATTATTTTCTTTTTTTTCACTGCATCATTTACAATTGTGAAATTTATAACTTTTATTTTTTTTAATTTTAATTGCTAGAAGTATCCAAGGCCTTTCTACTTTCCTTATCTGACATGACAAGGTTAGTTTTTTTTAATTGTTTATAGATATTTATTAGTTAAGTTATATATTTATATTTAATGTTTTTGTTATATTGGTTTTAGTTGCATTTGTTTTTTTAGTTATATTTATTTTTGTGGTTATATTTATTTAGTGGCATTTATTTTTTTTTAATATATATTTTGTTTATATTTAATTTTTTGTTATATTTAGCATGATTGTATTAATTAAATTTATGTTAAATTTATTATTTTTGTATTTAATTAGTTTAAATTTAGTTTACATTTATTTTTTGTGTTATATGTATTTTCTTTACACTTAATTTTTTTGCTATATTTAATATCTTGGCATTTTTTGTGTCTTATATTTATATTATATTCATTTATTTTGTTGTTGTGTCTAACTATTTTTTGTTATATTTATTTTGTAGGTATTAAAATTTTGTTGATCTACTTATTTACTTTGCTTGCATTAATTTTTTAATATTTATTTTGATGACATTTAATGTTTTTGCTATATTTATTATGTTACTATTTAATATTTTATACATCTTTTAGTTATATTTATTTTTTTTCCTATCTTAATTATATTTGCATTTATTTTTTGTATTATATTCAGTTTATTCACATTTATTTTTTTATATTAATTATGACTGTTGTAAATTTTTTAAGTATATCTATTTTGTTTACATTTTTATATTTAGTATGTTTGTATTAATTATCTTTCTGTTTAATTTATTGCGATCGCATGTTTATTTAATTAGTTCAATTTTAGTTTGCATTTATTTTTGTTTTGCTATATTTAATATCTTTGCATTTTTTTTGTGCCTTATATTTATACCATTTGTAATTTTCTTATAGTGCCTGTGATAAATTTATTTTGTTTGCACATATTTTGTGGAAATATTTATTTTGTTGGAATTTATTTTTTTTAACATCTATTTTGTTTGGAAATGTTATGACCAATAAAAATGAGATTGTATATATATTTGTAAATGGACAAATTTTTTATGGTTAAGACGGTGTGACATTTAAGTACGCTAGAGTGAAGATAATGAGGATTGATTTAGATACTATTATAGAGAGATTGAAACAGATGGTTAGGCAAAAGTTACAACTTTCTCTAAACCATTTTGTATTAGAGTTAGTATATAGGTGCTCGGCATCATTAAATCCAAAATGATACCAAGTATGTTACTTAGAAAATGATTCTGATATATATAAGATGTGGCAAGTGAACTCGTGGTTTTCATCCCAATTAATTGATGCAGAGTTGTATGTGTGCATCTTAACTAATTAAGTTGATTTGAATGTTGAATCACAATAAGATGAGGATCATGTTGCATACACATTACCATCTACTAATAATATCCATGAGCCAATAGAATAAGCATTTATGTTTAGTGCATATCTTGGAGAAGTTCACCCATTTGATCCACAACCAGTTATAGGCAACAATATAACATCCTTCCTATAGACCACACATTTTAGCCGAGTTCATCCTATTAAGCAATTAATGATACTTTATCTCAATCTTCTATAGTTGTGACAAAAGACTTAATGGATGAATTTAAGGGTAAGGATGAATACAACTTTGCCATCCTTGATGATTATGATGATGATGATGATGATGAAGATGACAATAAGTCTAATAAGGAAACCAACAATGGTAAGGATGGTCTGATAAAGCTAGCGATAAATGAAATTGTGAGTGAGTATAATAAGCCAACAATTGCTTTCTTCTCAGGGGTTAATATAGAGGTAGTAAGTGGTCCTGAGTTCCCTGGAAGGGGAGTTCTTATGAATCTTAATGACAACCAAAGGTTGCATGTTAACATGTAGTATGCAGATATAAAGGTACTACATTGTGCAGTTAAGCTATACTCCATTTAAGTACACCGTACATTTCATATTTACCATTCTTCTGTAAGAAATAAAGAATATCGGTGTATTAACTACAGATACATTAGCAGTTGAAGGGTTAGAGTATGCAAAAAAGTAAAAAAAACACATTGGGAGATTACAAAGTACAAGGACCACACATATGTCTTTTTGTGACATTATCCCAAGATTACCCAAAGTTAGATTCTAATGTTATATTGTCGTATATTGTAGCAATGGTGACTAACTAGCCAGAGGTGAAAGATTCCTAGATCATTGAGAAGATGCAAAGTTTATTTGACTACACTATTTCCTATAGAAAGGTATGAAAAGCAAAACACCAAGCCTTTGCCTTAGCTTTTGGTAATTGGAAGAATTCATATACTTTATTATCTAGGTGGTTAGCTATTGTCCAATATTTCATGCCTGTCTTAATTGTACATTTCTCAAACAATCGATGTCAACAAAACAATTTTAATAGGTAGCCTATGGAGATGCCCATGCATTGACACTTTTGAACATCTTAAATCGATTATCTAAATTGATGGGATATTCTTGTATGGATAATACAAAAGCACATTACTTATGGTTATACCACAAGATGATGATTAGAAGGTTATGCCCTTTGCATTTACTATAGTGGAGGGAGAGACACGAGGAGCTTCGTTTTATTTCCTTTTCAATCTCTGAATGAGTGTTGTCAAGAAAAGAAGGAGGATTTGCTTGATTTTAGATAGACATCTTTCCATTTTATTTGCTATCTCTTATTTAAGGGTTGGATGGTAGCCACCATATGGGCATCATATTTTTTGTCTTTGGCATATGACTTGCAACTTGCACAAAGCACATGGGATGAATTAGATAAAGAAGAAATTCATCAATATTAGATATGCATATGAGCATCATGCTATTAACAAGAAATTGGCTGAGTTAATAATTTTACATGGTCCAGCGGTTGTTTGGATAGCCAACATTCCCAAGGAGCCAATACTATAGTCACATGATAATAAACTTGACTAAAATAATGAATGGTGTCCTCAAAGGTATCAAGAGTTTGCCTATAACTAACCTTACAAAGGTAACCATGTACAGGTTAAATAGATACTTCATTAAATGGGCTCAACAGGTGCATGTACAACTAGCAGCTAGCCAGGTATTTTGTGAGACTCTGAATAAGAAGTTGGCTCCAATTACCCAAGCTACCTCCACATATATTGTCCAAGTGTTTTATAGAAGAGTAGCATCATTCAAGGTTAACAAGCCTTATAATGTCTAAAACTATTAATTTAGTCAATGTTGCAAGGTTAATTTAGTTAAGCATAAATGTGATTATGACAAATTTTAGGTCGAAAAAGGTACCTATTTCAACATGTTATTGTAGCATGTGCTAACGTTGACCTTGACCATCTTCAATTTATCAACCATATTTTTTGCTTAGAAACAATGCGTAATGTATACAGCAAAGAGTTCCAAACTATTAAAGGTGAAGTTCATTACCACAGATAGATTCTCCAAAGTTGATTCCTAATTCATTGATTATTCGAGCTAAAAGGTGCAGCTATTCAACGTGCATACACAATGAGATAGATTGGATATAATTAGATTAGCCTAACAAGTATGGGTTATGTAAGAAAGTTAATCATAATCATTCTATTTGTCCACCGTCACCCTACTAACTAGTAGTTAGATTAAGATTGAGGTTGTTTATGTATAAAATCATGGCTTCAATGTATCTTGCCAATACACCTTACTTTCAAATACATCTTACCTTTATATATAAAAACGAATTATTATTATCTTTGATGTGTATATGTATAGAAGTTTGGTTTGATTGTATATGGGTTAAGACCTTGCTTTTAAATACATTTTCTTGTGTGTATAAGTAGTTAAAAGCATTTTCATACATTTGTACTTCAGTTTCATCTGCTGAAAAATTCTTGTAACCTTATTATGTTAATTGTACGTATATTGCTTATATGTAAATTTAATATTTTTGTAATTTAATATTAAAGAAATGACATGCTCATCACAAGTTATCTATATAAGATCGAAGGATGACTAGCTTTTGTACCTTAAGATGAGGTATGTTTCACAAGTCATTTGGGCAAGGAATGATAAATTGCTCCATCCACAACAATTCATGCATAATGATCGTCTACCTGCTTCTCCACCTGTCATTATTGACTATTTACGACAAGTTAGTTTTTATGAGGTGACCTGATTAAGGCAATCATGCACTTATATTGACACTTGTAGAGAGATGGCATCCTGAGATTCATACTTTTCACATCACTCAAGGAATGCATGATAACTCTAGAAAATCTTACTATCTAATTAGGCCTCTTTACACAAGAATCCCTATTATTGCTCATACAAATTATATTTGGAAAAATATATGTAAGTGACTACTTGGGCTTAGACAACTAGATGACTAAATCTATGGCTAGTTAATGGCTATTACTTGATTGGAAGAGAACTTCAATCACCTACCAGAAAACGTTGAAGATGAAGAAGTGCAATGATTTGCATAAGCATACATGCTAAGATTGATTAGAGTTTTTTTATGTTAGATAGATCTAGTTATAAGGTGTACATGATATACTTACCACTATTGTGAGATTTTGAACAAGCTGGCATATACAGTTGGGGATCTAAATTATTGGTTCATTAGTATAGAGAACTTTTCAATACAACTAATCTCCTTGAACAAGACATAGGTGGATACATGACCCTCTTCCACCTTTGAGCATGGGATATATTCCCAATATTAACTCCAAAGAAACCACTACAGCCAGATCTCTAACTAGATATTTATCCAATATTACCACCTTAGGTTTCAGGTAAGATATATAATATCATAGATTTATTCATTGAGGTTTAATCTATTATAGCTTCTTCTTCTTCTTCTTCTTCTTTTTACAAATATGTTATGATTTGCTTCCTTTTAATCACAGATAGAGGAATGTAGGTAAATCTTCTTATCTGTAGGATATGACTTTATGACGATATCGGATATTGTTGGATGCGATGCGAAATAATAGGTATGATTGTGTTACTGGGATAAATTTTTAGTAAATTATCTCTTGAATATGTCTTAATTATTATGGCATTTTAATATTTTATGCATAGATTTTTTGACAACCATATGAATCTGATGATATTCATGATCTTTATCCCACAATATTGCTTGGACGGTCGAGACATTTAGTTAACTTTAATGCCATTCATTTACTTTAATATTATTGAATGGCATCTCCCTAGATTATGTGTTATGCCAACTTGGACAACAACAGCCAATATCGATACCTCTAATTAATTTGGGGGTCTTATGTACATTGTAGTTGCAAGGAAAACCCACTATGAATTGGCTAGAAAAGCACTTGACCTTTGTTGAGTTTTAAAATTTATGACAAAATTGTCTAGCTCAGATGCCCTTTGCCATGACACCTGTGGATCACACTTTTGATTACATGCGATAGTGGACATATACTTGACAGTCGATCCACCCTGAGTGGTGCTACTGGTTTCGCAGTAAATTTAAAATATTTGTAGCCATTTTTATTTTCCTTTGCTTACTACATAGTATCTCTTCGTTTAACAATGTATCTTTTTTTTAGGCCAATATCACTGATGATCTCTATAGGTTGAGCATTCATGACCATCCATTGATGGAGTACCATGAGTTTCAAGAGAAGGTGAATTTAAACCAAATGAGTATCTTACCTGCTCTCGAGGAATAACATTTCACCATGGCTTTCAACCTCTTCCATCAACACCTGATTTACCATAGTCAGAAATTCTGAAAGGTGTGATGGTCATATGTCAGCCTAGTTGCTTATTGTCACAGATGATAAACTATATCATATTGGTACTAGGGTAGCAACATCGTATATATTAGTAGGAGGTACAACGATACAACAAGATATTGATATTGTTAGTCCATCTTTTTCTATACCAGCTAGCTAATAAACTAACTTTGAAGCTATAGGTCCCTCTAATTATGTACCTCCATCACCATTGTCGCAATTTAGATCTCCTAATCCCTCCCATTTTGGGTCATTCATGTCATTATGATCCAAATGTTTTTAATGCTAAATATGATGGTCAATTTTTTGAAACTAAGGGATCATCTCATCAAGGTTTTGTTACCCCCAGAACAGTTGATTCAGCCACTTTCTTCCCCTATATTCAATTGAAATACTCCACCGATTAATCCTGTTAACACTCCACCATATCAAGAAATGGAAGAACCTATGGGTCAAAAGAGACTGCAATGTGAAAGGTAGAGGGCTCGTTGTGGTGCTGACAACCATTACTTTTGATATGTATGATTGAATAAATTATTATTATTATTTTGTATATTGTTACAAATAACTTCAATGATATTAATCTAGTGTATCCCATACTTAAAAGCATATTATATTGTCATTAATTTTCTACCATAATCACTTATATTTTTTAACTATATCCCTATACAATTTTTTTCTTAATTTATTTTTTTATTGAATACCTTAACAATTATATTTTTTATTACTACTTCATTAATAATTATTAGTATTTACTATCTAACTAAAATTATTAATTAATTATTACATAACTAATATTTATTATATATAACACATTAATAAAGGATAATTCTAATACAAATCAATTACTAACTCTAATTAATTAATTATATAATCATTATTAATTTTTAATTATCCACTCACTCATTAAATAAATTAATGATAATTAATTTTAACTATTTAATTATATAATAACTATTACTTAATTATAGATAATCATTGACTAATCATACACTAATTATTCCCTCTTCATTACATCACATAAATCAAAATTTTCTTCTTAAAAGCTGTGCCACACCAAAGTTGGATTGATGGGATTTGGCTTTGACCAATTTGTGAGATTTAGGGGTAATGTTTTTTTTAAACATGGATTTGACTAAATATTTAATAATAAAAAAAGATTCTAATAAAAAAACCTAAGTACACCTGCACATGTAATATCTGCATGCACAAACATGGTTGTTTGTGTTCATGTAGAGAGAGAGAGAGAGAGAAAGAGAGATGCAAACCTCAATTTGGTTTCTAATTTGTGCAACCCTCTTATTTATAGCTTCTAGGGTGCTTCCATTACCAACAATTGTGTTAGTATCTTTGGTAAGCATCACGTTAGAGGCCTGACCCAAGATTTCCTTTTCAATGTTGTCCAAAGTAAGGCCAACCTCATTTATAAGTACATTACTTGCCAATTGGATGGACATATATGCTTGTGAGCAACTAGGAAGAAGGAAGAGAGGAGGCAACACTAATGCACTTCTTGATTAGACAGTCAACTAGAGAACATGAAATTTGTGAATGTTAAAGACCTCCTATCAAGATGGCAATATAAAAAAGCTAAATTTGAAATGTAAATCCATTAAGTAAAAGTAAAAGAATAAAATAAAATTTAATGGATGTACATTTCAAATTGAGTAGGCTGTTATTCCATTATGAGGATTAATGTAGACGAGAAGTAATCCATCATTAGGAAAAGGTTGATTAAGCTGTGTTATAACATTTTCCACCTGAAAGAGTGCAATTCAATCAATGCATTGCTAAGCGATAAACAAATGCACAAAAAGTTAATCAATGCCCTCAACCATATACTCAAATAAATATAACAGTTAGTCTCTTAGCAAGTAAAAAGAAGACAAGTGGCATAATTACAAGCTATATGGCATGAATGTAGCATATTGTAACCAATAAAGGGAACAAAAAACACTTGATGTTCATATATTTAGTTTCACCCATCACAATTGCAATACCCCCACCCCCCCCCCCCCCCCAAAATTGGAACATATACAATGATATAAAAAAACAAAAAATAAAAAACTTCTATTGATGCTTTAGTAGCTTAGGGTTATATTACGGAGAAGTTCTACAAGCATTGCTTTTATTCTTCTTCTTAAACAATAGTATTTAAAAACTACAAAAACATGTTGATGAGGTTAAGAAGTATAATGATAGCTAGCATGAGCTATTAAGTAAATTGTTTTGAAAGTTTTCCCATTGGTAAAAGATAACTAAGAACAATCAAGAGCACAACAATAAACCAACCCTATGTTGACATATAAGAGCATCCGAATCAACCCAGTGGCCACTTATATCATCTAACCTATCTAATCTAAGTGTTGATTTGATCCTTTTTAGAGCTTGTTTAGGCACCAGACCTTGCTGCAGTAGGAAAACCAATGGAAAGAATTCAAAGGTAAAATTTAAGGCACTAAACCAAACCTCTAAGAATCTAATGCTATTTAATATCTTATTTTGATTTACTTCATAAACGCTTTTTACTTCATAGACTATCAGAACAAGTATTTGAAGTTGTTTGAAAATTCCAAATAAAATAAAATAAAATTTACAAACCTTCAAAGCTTTTAGAATTACTTTGGTTCGCTTGAGTCTCTTCACTTTTAAAAGCAATAATTTCATAATGAGAAGTTCCCTTTAGCTTTGTTATGTGCCTTGATGCTTCTCTTATTTAGGCCAAGTGGTTTAACTTTGTAGTTTGTACTAATAGAAAAAAGTAGTTTTAACTTCTTTTTTATTTCAATTATTCAGAATCAAGTCACATATCTTAATAGTTAAAAGTGAGTTATAATCCAATATATTGATAAATTGTAACTAAATAATCTTCATATATTCTATTATAGCAAGGAAAACAATTTAAACTTACATCTCTTAATATCACAGCCTTTATGGACACAACCACTAGTGTCACTATCCCATAAAAATATAACATGTCCCTCATGTTTAAATTGCATCAAAAATGAAAGAATTTGGTATATATTTTACAATGAGCTATTAGTTTGAAAACCTTTGTAACAATTTCAAATTTAGCATTGCAATGCATTAAAAAAATGTAAATCATAAGGATGAGCTAAACACTTGCAGTGGTAGTACTTTAGTTGAATGGGCATCTACCATCACATTTTCGATCATTCCTACATATATCTGCATTATATAGAAAAGCAAACACTAAGATAATTAGATTGCAAATTTCATATTTATGCATAATTCTTTCAAGAAATGTCAACAAATGAACACATTGGCAGGTAATTTCCTAAAAGCGAATGCATCATTGATCTAAATCTCTCCAACAAAAAGCTATAAGAGAGTGAAGATTATCAAAACAAAAAGGGGATAATGGAGTTCACTTTAGGTCATAGCAAATTATGGTTCTAATCATGCTCAGCATCTTCAATTTCTTCATCCTCTAGTACTCTTGGAAGTTAGAGAACATTGTTATATTTGGAGATACAACGAAAAAGAATTAATACTTCTAGTTAGAAGACTTGACACTTTTTCAATGTAATCTTATTAAATGAACTCATTTGCCATACTACGGCAGAAGAGGATCAAGCATGAGATAAAAGACAAACTAAAATAAACTCTAAAAGCTTAGCAAAAGAAATTTACCATAAGATTAGTCAATACATGGGAAAATAGAAAAACTTACAAAAAGAAAGAGTATGTCCAAAACCAATTAAATGGATAACATCCTAGTTAGTTGCTGAAATTGCAATTAGTTTAGAAATGGCTCATCCCAAAAATAAATTAATATCTAGAGTTTTTCTAACTGCACCTAATAGCAATTACAATAATTGTGACTCCACATAGAATGTCACCTTCTTTAGTTTAGAGGTAGAGAGACCACATACGTAGTAATGTATACTCTAGAAGCTTGGCTTTGAGAGACAACCTCAATCTGTCATTGAGTTTTTGCCACGTCTACTGGACATGTGGTAGTAGTTGCCAAAGTTCCAACAACAAAACCAATAGAAAAGTTTGCCTTAAGCACAATGGTTACATTTGCTTTATCAGCGACTAGACCAATAATTCTTTTTGTTATTTGAAATGATTCAAAAAGAAGTGGCACTCAATATATGGACTAAAACCCACAAGTGAAACCAAAAATCTGATGCTTTCATCTCTTAAATAGTAATATCTTACTAGCCCAAGGGTTGACCAGCAAATTGTAAAAAATGGAACATCCCTTGTAAGTTGTGCTCTAAGGCCAATCCACTAAAAATAGTAGCTTTATATTGCAACAAAAAAATGTCATCGAGACAATTACTAATTAAGGCAAGCAAAAGAAGTATGAATTGACTGAAAATGATAAGAAAGAGGAGAAAAATTCATAGAAAAAATTCAGGTTTGCACTTATAATTTTAAAGGAGGCTTATGCCATTGACAAGTTTGATGATTCTAAGTAATGTCTTCCACGCCCCTCCAAGCTTGCCACTTTGGGTAACTTTAAATGCCTAATCAAAGAGGGGTAAATGAGAAAATGATGAGTGATTTGAGTAAAATAAAACTCACATAATACAGTCATTTAGAAAAATGTGTTCTATTAAAGATAATAATTAGTAAGGATAAAGCTATAGATATTGCAAGGTTAGTAGGATCTCATTAACCAAAATAGCCAAACCTATGCATCCAAATTTTGGTATATAGAATAATGAAGTTATGGAATTAAGATAACCTGGACATGGATTAGAGTAATTTTTGAAATATTTCCTTATAAACAACTTTTTTTTTTTGGTTGAAGGTTCTTTGTTTGAATCATGTATTAGGATTTTTAGTCTAGATTTTTTCTTGACCTTGGAGATTGCAACATACAATTGACCATGAGTAAAAACTAGCCTTGAGTGATATAGTCCAACATTCACAAGCGACTATCCTTAACTTTTTTTTTTATAGTCATTGCAAATGAAATGATTAAAGGAAACTGTTTTCTTTAAAACTTGATAGGCCACTTTTGCTCAAATGGAGTTATATTCATTTTTAAGATGAGGATTTTCTGACCAACCATGTTTCTAGAAATTATTATGGCTTTAATCACATGTTTCCCAACTTGAGCGATAATAAGCCAAGATCCATTGCACTATCCAAATTATTGATCTATATTTCCAAGTAACATGAATAAGATCTCAACTTTTAAGGAAAGCAACAATTGATGCTATTTAAGAACTCAGGTATGTAAACATTGTCAAATGAGTTAGTACTTGGATTATTTTAGCAGAGTATGTTACAATTGAAATAATTTATATCATCACCAGGAATTAAGGATAACATGTAGGTGTTAACTTGGTTAACAACATCAAGTGTTGGAGCAAGAATTGCATGATCTCGAAGAGTTAGGTTTGAGTAATTTTCTATTAGAGAAGGGTATGTTGAAGACACTAAGGCAAGAAGAGAATCACTATAATTTGTAATCAACAACTTTGTAAGAGTGTCAATCTCTACCTTTCTATCATATGGTTCCATTGCCTACACTTAAAATCCAATCAGAAAAGGTTTTAAGTTCTTAAACCTAGTTATTGGATTCATGTGATTGTAGTAGCATGTTTTAAGTTAACTTAAGTGTAACAACCGGGAAAAAGAAAAGAAAAGGGAAAAGAAAGGAAGTGAAATCTGGAAATTTTCGGAATCCAGAATTTCTGCTAAGTCCTCTCGCAACAGCGAGAAACGGTCTCGCCACAGCGAGAGAGCTAGTTCGCAATAGCGAAGGCGATTCTAGCTATAGCGAGTGCTGGCAGCAGCCCATACAAAAACCAGGGAGTAAAAGCTGAGTATATGAAACCCCGGTTCATAGCATGTAAATGCCACGGGAGAGTAGTGACTCTTTGGAAATCATGTGGAACCGAGCCTATGGAGAGGCTAGGTAGTGGTAGTAGTTTAAGGTGTCACATTAAGTACATAGCAATGATTCTAGCAGCAAGATGAGTTAATGGAAGATGATATAATGTTAGCTTCATTGCCTTCTAGAATATCAAGTAATATTTAATGGAAGTCGCCACCCATGACAAATGATTTACTTCTAAATGGCATAGCATAAATGTTTGGGTTGTCTACTTGTAAAATGTCTTGTAAAGTCTAGTTTAAAGCTTTAAAGCAATGTCTATATACCACTGGGGCTTCATCCTAAATTATTAATTTGGTCTTCCATAAAAGCTTAGCAGTAGGTGATTCTTATTTAATTTATAAGTTGAATCCTCTATGATGATAATTAGGATTTTGAATCTAGAGTAAGTTATCTTTTCTCAAGGAAACAACATAGTTGCAATTCCACTAAATGCAATAGTGATAACAATTTCACCTTTGCATCATAATGTTAATGTCAATGCATTCCATAAGTAAGTCTTCCCAATTCTCTTATAACTATCAATAAAGAAAATAGTACCATCATAGTTATTTACTAAATGCATGATCTTCTCATATGCATAAAGTTGTTTAGTAGTCATGGTTGAAAGTAGTCTAGTGGACTCTTCCTCTAATGAATTATGATTCAAACTGAATTGTTCAAGAATAAGATTTTTTTTATGTGAATTCTAAGTGAATGAAGGTGGAATAAGCATTGATGGATAATCAGTTAAGCTTTTGCAATTTTTGCTAATATTATTAATCTCAAGCAAAGTAGCATTAACTTTATCAAGCAAAGTAACATGTTACCTAAATAATGAGTAAATCAACATCAATGGATGTTTTAGAAAGATTTGATTATAGGGTCATAAATATAATTGATTTTTCAAAAAGTGAACTATAACTGACAAATTGATATAAGAACACCCTAAAACAAAGCAAATTGAAGTAAAATGAGATTAGAATGTTAATTAGAACATATAAAAATATAGGTAAGAGCTTAAAGATAGTTCAAAATCAAAGCCAAAACAATTGAATGAATTTAAGGAATAACGTAGTGACAATATCGTAATTTCGAATAATATTTTGAAAACTCAAAGGAGGAAGCTTTAAATAGAAAAATTAAGCTTTCCAGGATTCTTAGAGGCTCTAAAAACCATAGGAACACCTAAAATGGCCAAAACACATCCAGTGTATATTTTAGGTCATTGGTTGATCAAAAGTTTGACGGGATCATTCAAGGTTGTTCTGAGTCCAATTATGTGAAACCAAAGACATTTTATAAATTAAAAGACATAAATTATATAATAGAAAAGACAGTTCTAAAAAGGATTTAAAATGAGTTTAAACGAAAAACCAAAATTCAGAGATATAGTTGGAATTTTAAAATTTGTTATAATTAGCCTTCCCCCCTTCTTATTTCAGCACGCCACCTTTTTTCCTCATTACCATTAACTCTAATCTGCCTTAGAACAAAACCAAAACTAGCTTGAAGAGTTGCACTAAGGAGGGAGAAAAGGGGGAGAAACAAAGACAAAAAGGGTAAGATTTTGCTTCTTTTTCATTCTCTTCCTTTCACTAAAGTTTTTATCCTCTTTCTCTTATCTCTTCTCATGGTTTTAAAGTTCTGAATGGTGGTGATTTGTGGCTGGTTCAGTAGAGGGAAGGAAGAGTTTGGAAAAAACTTTGAAAGCTTAAGAAAGCTCACTTGTCAAGCTTTAAGAAAAGGTATGAAACTATGGCCAAACTTGCTTCTTCTGGGCTTTTCTTTTATGTATGTGTTCGGCCAAACCTAAGGTGCTATGTAGGGAGTTTGATTTTGATCCAAACTTGAAAGAAAATGGAGTTTTGGAGCATGAAGAATCATATGGAACAAATAGAACTCAAAAAGAAGCTAGAGATAGTAAGTTATAGAAATTAGGGTTTTAATTGCACTTAAGGATTTATGAAACTTTCTAAGGATAATTTAGCTTATGTAAGAGCATATTTAAGTTCATAAGAGACCTAGTGTTACCCTTATTCCAAATTATAGTGATTAGGCTTAACTGCATGATTAATGATAGTAAATCAAGGCTTAAAGTCATTATAATTAATTAAATTAAGAAAAAATGAGGAAATTTGAACCTTGATATTATTATAGCTGTTAGCCAAACAATCATAAGTATTTGAATCCACAAATGTTTCTAATTATTAATTGAAACCTTCAATTCATTTAACCATGGATTCCACCTTATAAGTGTTTCCAAGTCATCACATAACATTATCATGAGAAAATTTAAGGTTTCTAAGTTAAAATAAGAGTTTCGGAACCTTCGCCGTGACTTGGACCTTCCTCGCCTCAACTAAGTTAGTTATTAGAACCTAAAAATCAAGTTTGGAGACTCCCATCACAACTTAGTATACCCGCGCTGTAGCGAAAATGGCTATTAAAGCTCAAAATCCAAAATATAAATCTTGCATCATGACTCAGGCCTTCTGTGCTGCAGTAAAGTTGGTTTCAGGAACTTACTGTTCACACTTTCATGATTCTTGCCTCGATGTGTTGCTGTCCCACCATAGTGAAAGGGCCTCTTGGAGCTTTCCAAGCTCACCTTACAGTGAGCCTCCCTTATGCTGCAGCAAGACTACTCTTTATTACCCCTTAGAGTTAATTTCTCACTTTATGCTATGACTCAAATTACCTTGGTTGCTATGCCCCAGCTTCTGTTACCTTAAACTTCAATTTTGGCCACAGCTCAAGTCTTATAAGCAGTGACTTTGCCTCCTCTTGATGCTATTTTCTCATTTTCATGCTTTCTAAACCCTTACCACTGATTCTAAATGAATTCTAAGGCTTTTATGACTAATATGCATGGTTTTCTACATCTCCTAACTCCTAAATATCATGATTTACTAATCCTTATTGTCTATGAGTCTAAGACTGAATTAGAGCAATCAAAACTTAGTTTCATATCATTCAACCCTATTCCTTGATAGCAAAAATAGTTCAACTACAAATGTTTATAGGGCTAATTCTTAATAGCCATAAAAGATTAAGTTATTAATCAATTATTAGTAAGTTACAATCACAATATTTAATCCTATAATAATTATATTACATAGATAGTCCCTATACTTGATAATTCATGATACAATATGACAAATATATAAAAACTAGTATTCTCATTACACAAACCTAATTTTACAAGGTCTCCAAACCTATGGCTACCAAACTATACAATAGGCTTCCATTAATTCTTCTTGCCACTAAGAGGTTCAGTCCCTGAAAATGTTAGCCCACAACCGAGGTGAGATTTACAATCTCAGTAACAAGAGACAAATTCCATATATATATATATATATAGATTAATCAACATAATACATTTTTATATCATTAAGTATCAAAATTATCAATTCAATTAGCAAATGAACTAATTGAGTTACTAGTGACTACTGTCCTATACCAGTAATCACATACAACATGCCAATAACACTAGGAGAGGCCCGTCCATGGCACCAACTCCCCAATGAGTACAACTTGGGCTCAGTGGATTCAAGGATCTGATCACAATCTGGTGCCCAATCGAAACACGATACATAAGTGGCAATCGCACCACAGCTCTACCAAAGACTTACTCAAGGTCCAAACATAACAATTCAGATAGTCAATCATCTATTTAGCATTCAAAATCATACATGTACAATAAGTATTAGATTAAAATGAGCATATGCATGGAATTAGAAAATTAACTCTGGTTACCTCAACGAAGCCAATTACTTTTTCTCTAACTACCATCATGATCCAAATGCATACCAAGCCTAAGATAAGTATAGTTATTATCATTTCTAGTAATAAATCAAATACTCAAAAAATTAAACTACTAATAACTACTTAGAGGTTACTTACCTAGCCACCAATGGATTCTAATTTTGGGTTTTAGCTTTCCCACACTAGAAACCATAATAGCTCACTCCAATGTCTAGGTAATTTTGCACAAAACTAAAGCCCATATCATAAGTCAACAATAGGGGCCTCCATCTAATCGAAAATACATCAAAATAGGGAGGAAATACTTACCTAACAGCACTCCTAGCCTCAACCTCCGAAATTCTACTATAAAAACACCAAATAACACATTTTAGATTTGGGTATATGTGAAAATGCTTTAAATGAAAGACCAATTGGGGCAAATTGAAAAGGAAGAAGAGAGGATTAAGTTTCATGGAGGTTACCCTAACTAAATCTTGCTCTAAGTGGGAGAAATGGAGTTAAAATGGTGATGAAAACCCTAACCTCTCCTCAAGGTGTGAAAATAGGTTTTCACTTCTACAGAACTAAGTGTTTTACTTTCACAAATGGGTGTGGCTACTGACCCTTAAGGGTTATTAGTGAGAAATGGGTTGACCCATCAGCCCAAGGTCCAATTAGGCTCATTTCTAGTTGTTGGGTCATTGCTTGATGAGGTGGGCTATAAAAACTCTTGGGGTTGGGAAGAAAGGTGGTAACTCAAAAGCCTAAAAATCAATTTGGTTTCTGGTGTAAGCTTATTGGGCCTCAAATAGAAAAGTTTATTAGGGTTTTAGGCTAACTTAAAGGTTTATTTAAATTGGGTCTACTTAAAAGTGTAATTGAGCCTCTAGGAAGAATTAGACCTTCTTATAACTAAGAATGGATTTCCATATTGGGCTCCAAACATAACTAAATGGATCATATGGCCAAAATTAAATATCTACCTCCCTTTCCATTTAATTAACTTTATTAATTATCCAGATTAATTCCCTAATTTATCATAATTATCCTTAATTAATTTTAGAATGTTGCATTTAGGAAACTTCATGGATGCCAAATTTCCAAGATAAATGAATGAAACTCCATTGGTGGCCATACTTGTGTGTGTCTCAGCCAAAGTGTAATCCAAGTACTTAAGGAAAGTTTTCTTTGATTCCAAAGATAGAAATGGTATAGATATGAATTATAAACACAAAAAAAAAAAACCATTAGTTTGAATTTAGGAACCATATTTTGAAAATTAAAAGTTTAGGGTTCCATTATGCATAAAGGAGTAACTTGGTGTTAAGCTCCTTGATTTGAGTTTGTGATGATTCTAATAAGTTTAAATAGAGTCATATGACTTATATTAGATGAGAAATTGGAGCCAGGATGATTAATGATATGAGTTGCTTCATTATTCTACAATATGGAGCCATATGGAAGTATAGAACTAGAACTAGCTTGTATAAGGCTTGTGTAAGACTAGAGATGGTTCCATTGACATTTTTGTGTGTTATTTGATATATTTAAACTAAGCAAATCAAACCTCCCCCAAGTGCATGTGTAAGGCCAAGAAGAGGAGTTAGAAACCAAAGAAGAACTTTATGTGTTCTTAAGAACGGTAACTCTTCATCTATTCTTGTATGCTTGTCTTAATTGTTTGATTGTCATTGAATGCTTGTATATGTGTTTGAATCATGAGGCATGCCTATTGCTATTGATTTGATGAATTGATATCATTATGCTTCTTGAAGTGTATTTGGATTGTGTAATAGCTTTAATGGGTAAGGTTGTGCCAAAAGTCCTTTGAATTGGGTAAGGTAATGCCAAAACTCATGGAATAAGTGAAGCTAAGTCAAAAGTCCCTAAAATGGGTGAAACTAATCCAAAAGTCTCAAATAATTGGGTGAGGCTTATAATACCATACTCTTCTAGCTTTCCCATTCCATTACATGAGCTAAACTTCATACACTTTGCAAGAAAATCCATATATTTTAAGGTATTAATTTGTGTTACGTAAGGCTCCATTTACTCATTTCATATTTTGTGTATTATATGAACTCATCATTATCATCTTCCATACATAACAAATCTATATAAATAAAAAACATCATAGAATATCCCAAGAGTCTCGGGTTTGGCATTATACTCAAAAAATTCAAAGTTTACTCTTGGGTTTGCCATGACAACTTTTTGGTAGGAATGTTGGAAAATAATAATTAATTCTAAAAAAATTAAAATCAAACAAATGATAGCTTTTTGGAAAGCCCTAAATGTCAAATAAAGGCTAAAAATCATTCTAAATCACAAAAACATCAACTAGACCACAAAAAATAATAGAATAATACCAAAGGTCTAGTTGCCAAGTATGCTATCACAAGTTTCTCATATAAACTTTGAAATTTGTAAGTAATTCTAAAAAATTTAAAATCAAGCAAACCATACTATTATAAAAGTCGATGGATGTTAAATAATGACTAAAAATAGTTTCAGACCAATGCAGTGGCATTTAGCCCATAGAAATTGATGGAACAATACCCAAGGTCAGGCTGTATTATTGGTACTGCCGTGCAACTTCAAAACTTTAGTTCTCCCTCTATATAAATCCAAATGAGGTGATCTTAGTGGTTATAAAAATTTTATGGTGTCTAGTTTATATTTATAAAATTTCATAAGCATTGGATATCATTTAGCCCACATGTGGCATAGAAACATAAACTGACCATATGAACAATGTTGTTACCATTTTAGCAAAATTTTTCTAATTTTGAAAAATTATAATAAATTCTATAGAACTCCAAATTGAGTGCTCTTTAATTTTGTGAAAAGTTATAGATGAGACCTATATTCATGCCAAATTTTATGAAAAAATTTGTCCATTTATTCAGTTTAGGGTTTAGTTTAAGCATTTGGTCATTTTTTTTGGGTCATAAGGGATTCTTAAAGCACCATTTCACTTTATTAATATTCCATAACCACTTGAGCACGTCCCAAAGCACAAACACATCCTAGGGAAGCATCTCAAATGGTATAAAATATTATGGAGCTCAATCTCACCATGCCACTCACACTTATACACATGCATATCATAGGACCTAGGTGGCAAAAATTCATACATCAATTCATTTGGTCCCAAAATTCATACATAGATCATCATTGTACATATTTGGACGTGTTCAAGAGCCGACATCATACATACATCATGAGATTAAAATTTTTGACATCAAAATGCTTTTGAAATGCCCATTCTCCTACTTCTTTGTCAAAGTATCATGCTTCAAGACTTTGACCTCTATCTTTTGGTCTTCTTGGCTTATCTAGGCATTGTTAGACATTAGAGGGAAAAAAATGAGATTCAAAGAATCTCAATAACTTTTTACCCTTTCAAATATATATAATAAATGTATTTTCAAGTCTAAGAATGCATGCATGGCAATTTAAGCTACTAGTAAACATACATAAAGCACTTTCCATGTTAAAAAAACTCATACATATCATACATAGGCTCTCAAGAGTATTAGTCTAGTCTCACCCATTTTCCTTAGGACTTTTGGATTTGTCTCACCCATTTTCAAAGGACTTTTGACTAAGCCTCACTTTTCTTGAGACTTTTAGCTTGGTCTCACCCAATCTTAGGGACTTTTGGCATCACCAAACCCATTCAAGCTAAAACACATTCATAAAGCATATTTCAAGAACATCATGGTACCATAGCATGTAGGTAATAGCTAGAAACATTTCTCATGACATAAACATATATACAAGTTCTCAAGGACAAGCAAACATCCAAGGCATGCATGAGAGAAAAGGTTAGAGAGCTACCTTGGAGCCAATGTCACACACTTTTTTCTTGAGTTTGCCTTCCCCTTTTTGGCCAAGCTCATGGAATTGGCTAGTACTTGATTTTCTTGGCCTACACACATTAAATGGGACATAATTCAATCATTAGAACAATCTTTGGCTTTATACAAACTCTATGGAGGCTTACTTTCTCATATAGATCTATTATGGTTTCGTACAAGATACAATGAAACAATTATTGAAATTCATGATTTTGGCTCCATTTTCTCCATCAATCTAATTCTCTTAACTCCATTTAGACTCTTTGGAGTCATCACAAATTCATTCTATGGAACTTAACTATAAGTTGCTTCTTTATATCTCATTATGGAGCCTACACCTCCATCTCACAATCTATGCTTTCTAAATTTTTTTCAAGATTTTCTTTGATATTCTCCTATCATATCTAGTCCCATTCTAGCTTTAGAACAATTTAAAATACTCCTTAGGTGGCCAGACCTTTCTTGGTCGAGGCTATGTATTAGTTTTGGTCCCATGGAGCTTGCTTTATTTTCTTGAAGGGAATGGCTTATATGCAACTTCCTAAAGGTCTAAGGGACTCATACCAAGTCTTACATAAGTCTATTTGCCCCTAGGAAAAATCAAATTTCAATATTTCTCTCAAAACCCTTAAGTTGTGCAACTTGAATGTTAAGGTTCCCTTTTTGTTTTCAATTACATAGTCTTAATTCTCACACTCCATAACCCTTTTTCCTACCTTAACTTAGACATAATTCCTTCTTTTTTGATTGGGCTCAAGGCTGGCCGAACCTCCTTCCATGAAGAATAATAAGAAGGTGCAAGGAGAAGTCATAATTCTTACTTTGTTTTAAAGCTTTCTCAAGGTGCTTTTTTATGATTCTAGCTTCTTCTTCAAATTATGAATTCTCTCCTCTGGACTAGCTATAAACTAGCCCTATATAAGTCTTGAAAACCATAGGAAGGAAGAGGAGAAGGAGAGGAACAAGATTAATGAAGGAAGGAGCATGAAATTTCAAGGTTTTCTCACCTTTTTTCTAAGCTTTTCCTTCCTCCTTTTCTTCCTTCTTGCATGCCTTCCTTAATTGGTCTCCTCTCTGTTTTCATATGTCCAAAAATGTGGGTGAAGAAAGGGCTGAATAGGAACGTGTATTAAGGAGTCAAAGGGTCACTTTTTGTAACTTTTTCACTTTTTATTTTAGTTCCTAAATCATGGTTCCTCTATTTGATCTCATTTCAACTCTTTTTTGAGAATCGTCCTTTTTATCATAAAATTTAGGTCCTCTAACTTATAAAATACTTTTGGTTTCACCTAAATTAGGTTTGAAACTATTCCGAATTATTCAATCAAAGTTTTAGTCAACCAAAGACTGAAGTTTCGTACCGGAGGGGTTTTAACTATTTCAGAGGTTTCCATGGTTTTTAGTATAACACCATATTTAATTAAGCTATCTCATCTTATCCATCTCACATTTCCTTGGTCTAAAATTCATTCTCAAGGAAAATACAATAAAAATATTCAATTATTTTGCGTTACGTCATGGATGAATATTTTTCATTTTGTGTCCTGTGGATCATATGAATTTATCTATCTCATTATAATATTTAATTATATAAATACAACTCAAAACCATCTCAAAAAGTGGCCAAGAAGTTGAGCTAATGGAGTATATACATAAAAATAGCATGTGTAGCCTTGGGTTGGTATTTCAACTTTCTATCATGAATTTTGAAAAATCATAATTAATTCTATAAAATTAAAAATCAAGCACACTATATCATTCTAGAAAGATAAATATGTCTAATTTATGCTAAAAATAATTCAAACCATAAAAAGGATATCTAGCCACTAGAAATTAATATAACAGTAACTAAGGTCACCTGTCGCCACTAATACTGTCACTGAATTTCAAAAATTCATATCTCCCTGCTTAGATATCCAATTAGTGTGATCTTGGTGGATGTAGAAATCTTATCATGTCTGATTTATGCCTCTAAAATTTTATGAGCATTGGACACCATTTGTCCCTCGAATGACACAGCATAAGAAATTGACAATATGAATAGTGCTTATACCAGAATAATAGAAAAATGACAACTTTGAAAAATCATAATTAATTCCATGAAACTCTAAACAATATAGTATTTAGCTTTCTAAAAAGCTCTGAAGGAGATCTATATGTATGCCAAATTTCATAGATAAATTCATTTATTTGGCCTGATCTTGACATTGGATTCCAAAATAGTCATTTTTGTGTCTTCGATGGGTCTCAAATGGTCGAAAACAACTTCTAAAACATCCATGGCCACTTGAGCATGTGGTAAAGCACAAAATGGTCTATTAAACATATTTCAAAGGTATACAAACCCAAATTTCACAAACTCACACTCTCACCCCAAAGTATACACAAGAACACATAAGCCATATCTTGCCATTCAATGCCTAAAACTTGCTATATCATATATATGACATCAAATCTCATTCATACACAATATATTCATATATTTACATGTGTTCATGAGGTCATGCATCATATACAATATTGGATTATATCATATGCCATTTATATGGCTACAAAATGTACATTTCCATACACTTTGTTGTCAATCTCCTTCCTTATACTTGGTGGCTTCTATTTCTTAGCTCACTTGGTCCACCGAGTCATGTTAGACAATGGGGAAGAAGGGATGAGATTTTAGGAATCTCAATAGCTCTTCTCCTTTTCAACCCTATATAAAGAATGCAATCCAAGTATAAAAATACATGCATAGATATCATGGAATATGTAATCATTCATGGAATATTTTTAGCATTCAAGAAGTCATATGAAACATATATAAGCTTGTCAAGTAAGTGGTTTAGCTTCACCCATTCTCTTTAGGGATTTTAGACTTGTCTCACCCATTTTCTTAGATGCCTTTAACTAAGCCTTACTCTTAGGAGACTTTTAGCTTTGTTTCAACCATTTTTGAGGGTTCTTGACTCATCCACACCATGGCTAGGGGGCTTTTAGTTTCACTACACTCAAGCAAACTAAGGCAATTTCACAAAGCATCATTTGAATGTATAACATAACATCATGGTACCATGGCATTTAGACACTTGCTAAAACATTTTTCATGACTTAAAATATCCATACACACATTCAAAGACAAGATAAACATCCACTCATGCATGATAGAAAGAAAAGAGAGCTACCTTTGTTACAACAACACACTTTTTCCTTTTAAAATGCTTCCTTTCCCATGGCCATACACTCACAAGGATGTGAGACTTGGTTCCTTTGGTCTAGACACATAATATGGAAGCCAATTACACTCTTGGAAAAAATTCTAAAACCATATATTCATTTCAAAAGCTGGGTTGTGCTTATGTCTCATTTATGGTTCCATAATGCACCTAATTAAGCAACCTTAAGAAAACATGATCTTGGCTCCATTCTCTCCATTCATTTATGATTCTTGACTCCTTTTAAGCCTCTTGGAGTCATCACATAATTAACTTAAAGAGTCTAACTAGGTGTTACTTCTTTAAATTATAATATGGAACCTATGATATCATCTCACTATCCATGGCTTCTAAAGTTTTAGCAAGACTTCCTCTTATCTTCTCCCATCATACATGACTCAACATCAAGTTTGGAATAAATTAAAACTACCCCTTGGTGCTCCTTCCTCTTTAGGCCATGGCTATGGACCAAGGAAGTACCAAATGAGTTTGTCTTATTTTCTTGATGGGAGATGCATGTAAGGAGCTTCTTAGTGATCTTTAGAGCTCATTCAAACACTTATTTTGGCCTAGGAAATCTTGCATCAAAACAGAATTTTAAAGGAACACTTGAAACCCTAACTTTGCTATCTTGAAATCTAATGGTTATTTGGTTGTTTCCTTTGCATATTCTTGTTCTTCTCCATCATTCTAAGATTCACTCTTGGTTTGGCTAGAAATTTAACTCCTTAGCATTGGTCTCATATGGGTCAAAAATCACAAAAGGAAGAACAAGAGAAGTCAAGCTTGAAGCATGGCAAATTATCTTGGTTTTTGGCTTTCTTTTGCTTGTTCTTCTCTTTCGTTATCTTCTCCTCTCCAAACTCAAAAATTCCCTCCTTGGTTTGACCTCAAAACAAACCTAAAAGCTTCATTAAAACCATAGGAAAGAAGGGAAGATGGAGGAGAAGGAATTTGCTAAAAAGAAACCAAGAAAATCCATGAAAAAGCATACCTTTTCCTTGCTTTTTCTCTTCCCTTTCTCCTCTCCGTTATGCGCCTCACTCTCTTACTTCTTTCTTTGGTTTAGGGTAGAAATAAAATGGACTAAGTGATGGGAAGAGTGGAGCGTGGTTATATATATAGCTAGGGTTCAAGGATTTGTTTCCAAAAATTTCAATTATTTCCCTTAATCTTAGCATTTTCACTTTCGATTCATTTTAACTCTTTTTTTAGAACTATTTTCTCAATCATAAAATTTAGTCCTTAATCTTATAATACCTTTGGAATCACTCAAATTGAAGTTAAAACCTTCCCGAACGAAAAGGTTAAAGTTTGGGTTAATCAACTTTAAAAAACATACACCAGAGCGGTTTTAACTGTCTCGATGCTTCCCATAGTTTTCAAGGCTTCTAAGAACCTTGGAGAATTCAAAATTTTCGTTTAAAAAACCCTTCTGTGAGAATTCCAAAATTTTTCCAAAATTACGAAAATACCATTACGTTACGTAACTATTCCGTTAATTTTTGTCTGATTATTTTAGCCTCTATTTCAGGGCACCTTTAGCCTCTTAATTTCATTACTTAATATCTAGATCATTATTCTATTTTTTTGGGACCTTAACTAATTCATTTCAAAGGACTTATTTCGAAAACATCGTTTATGTGAAAACTGAACATTACATTCAAGGTTAAAGGCCTTAAAAGTTCAAAGTTTTCATTTAAAAAATCCTCGTGTGAGTTTTTCAAAATTGTCAAAAATTATGAAAATGCCTCAACTTATTTTTACAAATTTTCTTAGCTTTTTTGGCTTAGGTTTCTGGGCACCTTGGGCCTTAGATCCTTATTTTTTATTATTTAGAATTTTTTTCTAATTTTATTTAGCCTAAAAAACATTCTATTCAGAGGACTTGCTTTTATATTTGGTGAATTTTGTACATTTATGGAGAAACTAAATGTTATAAGGCTAGACTAAAAGTCTCTAAAACTTGATTTTGGCTTTTATGGATTTATTTGATTTCATAAATATTATTATATTTGATGCTTGATTGCTAATGATGCATGCTTGCCTTCTTTGACATCATAACATGCCATATAAGTGTACTGGAAGGATGATTGAGCTATTAAGACTCTTTGAATATAACTTTTACTCATACTATCTCCAACCATATTTAAGGAAATCTCAAGAGGCTAAGGATGGAGACCAACAAGCTTAATTTGTGCTACTTTGACAATAGAATACTACTTTGTATAATATATTGTCAAAGAGAGCTTGTACTTGTTATTTTTGTAATGTAAACCTTCACTCATGTGTAAAAGTGTATGATTATGGTATAAAAACCAACTATAGATGTATATGCGCAAGAACATGTGATCTGGGTATATAAGTGGCATGGAAAGTGTGTGTATAAAAAGCCAAGTGAGGGAGTTATTTTGAGTTCTATGATATTTGGGACCTAATAAGATGGCCATATATCTTGTAAATTTTGTTTTGGATGTGCTCAAATAGTCATTAACATTAAGAAAATTCATTTTGGACCATTTGGTGTTACTTTGATGTTAATTTAAGATATAATCTATCTTTAAACCAAAACTAGACCAAATGGACAAATTTTGGTATGAAATTTAGCAGGTATTTAGATCTTATCGAGAGCTTTTCACTAGCTAAAGAAAACAAATTTTGGAACTCTATAAAATTTCTTATGGTTTTTCAAAGTTGGCTAGAAAATGAAAAAATTACCTGATACTATTTATTTGGTTAGTTTTAGTTTTTTGTGTACTTAAGAGATTAAATGAACTCCGATACTTATGAAATTTTATGGCATATAGTTGGCATTACAAGCTTTTCATAGCCACTAAGGTCACTTAATTTGGAGTTATGTAGTTCAACTTATACATGCACAAATTTTCAGGTCTGCATATGCACGAAAATCTGACAGTGGTACTATTCCATTAGATTTTTGTGGCCTAAATGAATTTGTTTTGCTCTGAAATTTTAGTATGCAGTTTATGTCATGAGCTTTCTAGATTTGGAGTTATCTAAGTCAAGATATGAATTTTTGAAGTTTGTGGTAAAATTATGGAACCATGAAAAATGATGCTATGATGCTAGTTTGTAATATAAGGCCTAAGCCCAAAACTCCTAGCTTCTTTTGTGATATTGCTAATTGAGTAAATATATTATGGATGGATTTTGAGATTTGAAACACTTAAGTGATGCATTTATGCCAAATTTAAGAAATTAGGCCTTTAATGTCAGCAATTTTCACTGCTGAAGTGTTGAATATATGAAAATGGATGTTCTAAGTATATTGAAAGGTAAATTAAGTGTTATTATATGGTATGACAATAAAAATAATGCAAACATAAACAAAGTCAACTTAATTTAAATTCAATTATAAGATCACATGATGAACTAACATTATTGTAATGTGCAAGGGTTGTTTAAGTAAGATATGTATGTTAGAATATCATAATATGGATATATGGTTGGCAAATGTTTTATGAAACAGTAGTAGAGTAACATGGATTTATGAAAAAGGACACAAATCAAAATTCATATCTTAGCATCAAAGAGCACAAATACGGACAATGAAAAATAGAATATCATAAAGTGTATGTTAGTAGGTACATGATACAAATAACAAAATATATAAAGTATAAGAATCCCAAAGGGAATTACGCTAATTAAGGGATTTTATGCAGGAATAGGATCTGTTGATAAGGTAGTAAAAGCATTAAGTAAAGGCATATCTGTGCAAGGGAAGCCTATACTTTGAATGTCATCAAAGTGACCATAAAGAAGGTCTTTAGAGAGAATTTATGTTGTTTTGGTCCAAAAAATATTTGCCCTTGATAAGTTGTTGGAAAAAAGTCTGTTCACAAAAAGGAAAAAAAATCTCAAGAATCATCCAGTACCTTAAGCAGTAGCTTTTTCAATTGCATTGCTAAATTCTTAATCATCATTAAGTAGTCAATATCATATCAAGTAGATTAAAATGAAGTGTGAACAATGTTGCCAACATTTTAAATGTTATCAAATGAAGTTGCAACTCAAACTTTATTCAAAAGTATTCTTAGGTAGTACAATTCACCAAAAGTTAGAGGTACAAAATGTAATCTACCAATAGAAAATCCTTTTTTTCTTTGGGTTTACATCCTTAGATGGGCACTAAAGACAAAATGTCGGGGGAATTTCATTTATGTTAATTCCTAAGCTTGTGGATACTTTTTATTTGCCTCCATCTTAAAAAGAAACATTGTTTCTTGAATTCTTAGCTTTTGCATGACATCTTAGATTGTGTCAGTGTCTTCATAGACAATTGGTTGTTAATTGGATAGGTGGAAGCTTAATCTCTCAACAAGAGGTTGTCTATGATAAATAAAAAAAAAAGAAGATCCTCTATGAAGCTTCACATGTTGAAATATATTCAGAATCATAATATTGCTTAATTTGGTTTGCATCTAAATGAGGTGTCCTATCATTAGAATTTTCATATAATGTTACTATAACCTGGCCATTGCCCTTACTAATGTATTTTAAAAGATATTTAATAGATGTTGATTGGTTGCATTTTCCAATATTAAGGTGAGCTTGAAATGGATATAACAAAGTTAGATTGTAAGGCACCACAAAATAGTTGTCCTTATCTTGAGGGTTCAGAAGAAGTATAATATGAACATATGGCAGGCCTATCTTTGGAACTCAATTTTTTATGCATTTCCAATTCAAATAGGCAAAAGACTATTATCAGAGAACAAAATGTTATAAGCAAAGTTTTATGTGAAAGTTAAAAGTGAAATTGAAAGGGAAATTGACGATAAGCAGTTTAATGGCTAATGCAAATTGAAGCAAACTTGGTTATCAAGAACTTGCTTTAATTGACCAAAATAATGTTTTTCTTTAAGAATTGTCATGAGTTGTTGTAGCTTTAATTTGAACAATTTGCATAATATATCTAGGCACTCTTTAGGCCAAAGATTCTTTGTTTCAGTAAATTGCTTAATTTCTAACTAATTTAGACTATAGGTGAATGTTAAGAAGAGATCAAGGTAACTTGCCCATCTACATATTGCCATTACATCTTGATAATTCTAAACCATATATCTTGCCTCTCTATGAAGGTTGATGATGCGTTTACTAGTGGAACTTGCATCTATATTACACTTCTATAATGCATTTGATAATCCCTTATAAAGTTCAACCTTTAAATTCTTTTGATGACAACATATATAATTGAGCCATTATGACTCAATCATTGTGTAGTTGTTGATAATGAATTGGCGCAATAGCTAAGAAGCATGTAGGAGAACAAAAGATTCAATATCCTTGTTCATAAGGCAAGAAGCCAAAAATTCTTGAATTGTAAGCTTATTATGCTTGTTGTCTATGCCATTTGAGCAATTATAATGGTAAATGTTATCCATATAATTGTCTTCACCATAAAAAAGTAATGGATATTGTAATAGGAGGTTTGATGAATGCAATTCATTGATATGCTAAAGAACTTTTGATTATGATTCAAGGACCCTTTCAACATAGCATGAGTCAAAATCCTCAACTATTAAAGCTAGTAGGTTGTAAACTCTTCCATCTTTATCTCTTTTGTGCAGCAACCATAGTCTAAGTTATCTTGTATTAGTGCATTTTAAACTTGAAACTGCCAAATGAGAACTTCTAACAAATGGGTTGTATCTATCAAGCATTGACTTAAGGTTAGCAATAATTTTTAGAAGTATCCAACTTTATGGTCAGATCTAATGAAATCATTAAAAGGGAATATTAGTATATAATAAGACAATCTATAAGATAGGCAAAAAAATTGATGTCTTTTAAGAAAGACTAAACCTCACAATAGAAATCTGATTGTTGATTTCATTGTTGACATTGTATATATAAAGCTAAGAATATGTGAGACATGACCGTTCAATAGGAAGAAGATTGCTGCTAATTTGATGATAGTTTTGCCCATTCATTACAAAGGTGTAAGGCCCAAGAGTGTTGACAATATTGTTGATTTGACCACCCATTGATATGAAAAAGAACATTGTGTTTAAGCTTTAATGTTTGCAAGAAATTTTTGGATTGTTGAGAATTCTTGATGAAAAAGAGATCTTGCAAATATTATGGAGGAGAGTGAAGCGAAGGTAATTTAATTTCCCCTTAGGAGCAACACAAGGAGAAAGATGGTATTGATGATTTGCTTTTCTTTTTGTTTCTTTCATTGAATCACATCTTTGCATTGCAAGGACTACATAAATAGTCAAGGTTTCCCTCATCTAAGTAGTTTGAAAACAATTATGATAATTGATAGAGTTAGTTTACAGCGCATTTATAGAAGAAAAGTAAATTATTTACTATCTTATAGAAGAAAGATATAAAACTTTTGTACCAGGTTGTCTAGTAATTGATGATATGTTCCCAAGAGCAACAGAAGCTTGAGCATGTGAAGCTAAATTAGGTATTTTAACCACCATGAGTGTAAAAAGAAATTGACTTCATATAGTAAAACAACAATCGCAAAAAACAATGATGAAAAGAAAGAAGAATTTAGGATGTACACAATATTGAAATACTTACAATAAGAATAGTTGCATAAAAAGAAAGATATTGATGAAAGAAAAACGAAAGTTTAGTATGAAATGCCTTTAAGAAAATGAGTTTAAGTTGTGCAGCATAAGGGCCTATGTTGTTGGTATTATGAGTGAAGAAGAGTAACTAATTTTAGCTAGTAAATTACATGAAGTTGTGGGACAACAATAACACATACCTCTGATTGATGAATCTAGTGATATGTTTATGTTAAGAACAATCCCTATATTGTCTCAGAGATAGTTTTCCTATTCTTGTTGTAACATGGGTTCACTTATGCTGATAGCTTATTGAGAAGGCTGATGATTACCTAGACCACAACAAAGCTTTATTGGTATCGTTATGTAGGGAGATTGAATATCTATGTTGTTTGGTTGTATGTTGGTTGGTTCATGATTGTAAGATGGATTTGAAATATGATGGAAGACTATATTTTCCATGTATTTAGAAGATTTAAACACTACATAAATATAGTTTAGCAATCAGTTGTTAATGGAAAGGAAAACTAAAGAATAATAGAAAAATAAAACAAATACATATAGATATATGTATGTATGGTCAAGTGGGAAGACAACATGGATGTAAATGAAACATACTGTAGAAAAAGAAATAGACAGCTTTTTCTAGATTGAGATGCATGCCTGTGACATTGTGATTTTCTCTTTTTTTTTTTTTTTAAGAAAATATTGTATAAGATCAATGATTACACAAAGATATAAGCAATTCATAAGATCGTTTGAAATTGGTTACCATTAGAGCTTGCACTTTCAAACTTCTTACTTAAATTCATAGTAACCGTGGAGATATATCTTGTCGTTAGATGGTGAAATGGGAATGTAGTGTTTTCTAAATTGGTGAAAGCCTCATCTTGTCCACAGCTAGGGTTTGCTGATGTATTTTTGCCTACTTTGTAAGACTATTATGGACAACGAAGAAAAAAACAAATTATTGATTTGGAAATAGATATAGTAACAAAAAATGGCAAATGTGTCCCATGTTTGACACTTAATCTTGAAGCAATTTGCTCTAACAACTAGGTACTTAGTTATCACCTACTAATCGTTAAGAAAAAAAAAGAGAAATAATTAGTATTTTGTATATAACATGAGGTTACAAAACTTACTGAATTTCAGTGACAGTTGTTGTAGGAAAAGAGATGAACAATTTTTCCTACATTGAGGTGCATACCTGTGATATTCACCAAAGATGATTGTTTTAATCATGGCACAAAGATACTCTTTC
The DNA here is from genome assembly GCA_032878935.1 of Erythrophleum fordii. Taxonomy (NCBI): domain Eukaryota; kingdom Viridiplantae; phylum Streptophyta; class Magnoliopsida; order Fabales; family Fabaceae; genus Erythrophleum; species Erythrophleum fordii. The sequence continues at coordinate 507,924 of JAVQMF010000029.1, forward strand.
AGTCAGCTTTTGATTCAAAGTAAAATCAACCATGTGATCAATATAATGCTTATTGAGTTCCTTTCTTGCTATAACTTGGTTGTAGAGATAGCTTTCAGCAATTACAGGAGTATCTTAGATTTTCCAAAAGATCTTAGTTTTTTGTGAGCAATGAAAGGTTTATTGTGTGAGTGTAGTGTAATGTTACATAAAAATCAAGATCAAAAGATAATTTTTTTTATGGAGAACAAATAACTTGCACATTTAAAAGATGACAAAAAGAGAAATAACAAACCATCTAGGAGATGTAGTTGTTCTGAGAATTAATGGTTGCCAATTAATCTTGCACTTGTTCTTGATTTCTTACTTTTCTTGGTAGCAATATCTATAAAGAAGTAGAAGCAGTTTATTCATTTTGATAAGGAAGTTACGAGTATATGAACATAAAGATAGTTAAGTTTGTCCAATACTATAAGAATAATATCTGACCTAACACAAAGTATCAATGTCCTGACAATGCATGGATATAGTTCAACGTAAATGTCCTGAATGAATATGTTGTTAACTATTAGGGTGATTTTATTGATTCTAAATAAAAATGTATTATAGTAATAAGCGACTGTGAATAAAGTGAAAATAACTAAGGAATAAAAATTGATATGATAAAAGATATGAAAGGATGACTAAAATAGATGGATGATGTGGTTTAACAATTTATCTTTATAGCCTACAAGGTTGTTTAGCAGCATTGTTTACCTGGGGGCTAGTACCTAAATAAGAAAAAAAAATAGGGAATTTGGAACAAGAACCCTAATAGAAATGGCTAAATTAAAAGAAGATTGAGTTGAGGTATAATAAATGATAAGGTAGAGGTGATGATCTAATTGCTATGTTGTTATTATAAGATATATGGTTATAGTTTTTGCATTGGAAAGCAAAAAAAATGAAAAAAAGATCATGTATCCAAGAAGTAAGAGATGACTACAATGTACGATATGAATTTTGTGTGCAAGATCAGTGGAAGCTTGCACGTCAATGGGTTTGGGTTTGGTCTTGGTCTTGACTCTCTTGGCTGTAAGCTCGGTTATTCAACCATTCCATTTGGAACTAAATAATAAGGTGCATTATGTAGCTACTAATCAATGGTAAATTTGAAGGTTGAATCAAACATAGATTTAGTTTAACTTGGCTGAGGGAAAGCTATTGATAGATATGTTATACACAAATGACAAAGTTGCAGAATAGAGATTTCGTATACTTGAGTTCACTTCTTGAAGGACTTGCTTAAAATGAGTAATACTATTAGTAAGGAGATATCTAGCTCACAAGTGGTTGAATTCTGAAATTTTCTTGTCTGAGCAAACTACTAAAAAAGAGATAGAGGCGGGAAAGTGATTACAGATAAGAGAAAGAAAAAAATTGAATGAAGTGGTTATGTTATAGGTAGTACAAGGGAAGGGTATGTTTATGAACTTGTAAGCACTCTTATCTACATTAAATTGCTTTTTAATAGTAATTGATAAAGATAAGTGTCTTATTATGTACCAGATATGGACTTCAAATGGCCAGCAGAAAAGCTAACTAAGTTACAAAAGAAAAAAATAAAGGATTTAGATTTGATAAAAAAAGGGAAATTGGTGAATAGATTGACTATAAAAGATCTAGGGTGCTTGTCACAAGTTTCTATGTAAAGCCTAACTAATTATTGAGTGATATAAGAAACATATAGATAACTATCAACAAATCTCTTGGTAACATGTATGTACTGAACACGTGTATATAGGCAATGCTATATAATGTATATCAATCATTAAATCAATTGTATGGAAAGTTATGCTTATAATTATAATGATGAGTTGACAAAATGAATTGGCATTTCTGATCACAATGAATGAATGTAGGGCAAGATCTCTATGTATAAGGAAACCCAGAAAAAGGGACTTAATTTAAGTGTGGATTTAATACTTATAATTAGAATGCCAGAATTAGTGTTCTTTTATTTTGGAAACTACTGGAAAAAACTAATATATGCATGGATGGAATGTAAAGATGTGGTTATTTAATAAGGAAAACAAGCTTAAAGTAATAGTATCCAATTGTTTAAAAAAGGTTGGCTTCCCTAAGAATAATTTTTCAGCATAAATGCATAATAGTAAAAGTCGAATAAAAAATCAATGAAAGGACTTATAAGAGACATAAAGAAATTAAAACAACAACAACAACAATAATAAAACCTTTTTCCCACTAAGTGAGGTCAGTTACATGGATCAATCGATGCTATAAAGTTCTATTGTAAATTATATTTTAGGATAAACCATTTCAATCTAAATCCTTTTTAATATTTTTTTTCTATAGTTTTTCTTGGTCTTCCTCTACCTCTAACTATTGGACTACTTTCTATTTGATCTACTCTCTTTACTAGGGTTTTTATAGGTCTCTTCCATATATGTCATAACCATCTAAGTCATGATTCTACAATTTTTTTCACAATAGGTGCGGCCTCCACTTTCTCTTTAATACATTCATTTTTAATCCTATCTTGTTTGGTGTACACTTATCCAATACAACATTTTCATCTTTGTAATATTAAACTTATTCTCTTGTTAGTTTTTTATTGACCAACATTAAGTTCTATACAACATTGTAGGTCTTACAGTTATACGATAAAATTTACCTTTAAACTTGAGTGGTGCTTTTCTATCACAAATAATGTCCAAAATACTACTCCATTTTGTCCACCCCGTTTGAATTCTATACTTTACATTTTCCTTTATTTCCCTGTCATGCTATATACTTAAACTGTGTGACTTATAGTATAGTATATTCTCTAATTTTCACTTCTACGCTAGAACTAGTACATCTTTTACTAAACTTACACTCTATATATTTTATTTTACTTTTACTTAAATGAAATTCATATGCTTCCAAAGCTAGTCTCCATATCTCTAACTTCTCATTTATTTCTTTTCTCGATTCTCCAACTAGCTCTAGGTTCAAGTGGCATTTCACCCTTAACCACAAACTCATCTGCTGATTCTTTAACATCAGTCAGTTCAGACCTCTACTTAGTTTCACCCAAGCTTCACCCTAGTCATGGATAGATTACCTAGGTTCGGGTCCATAAGTAGTGACAATTACCTTATGAAGACTTGCTTTCACTACGGCTCTGGTGGGTTCCCTTAATATCATCTACAAAAAGTATGCATTGTAGCACTGGCTTTTGAATATGTTTAGTGAGCACATCCAAAATTAAAGTAAAAAAATAAGGGCTTAAAATTAACCCTTGATGCAAACCAATAGTTATTAAAAAATCTTCTATGTGTCCATTTTTTGTTTTTACATTAGTTGTAACCCTACTATATATATCATGGATTACTCGAATATAAGTAATACGAACTCTTTTTTTCTTCAGAGTCTTTTATAAAACCTTTCTTGGCACACTATCGTATACCTTCTCCAAATTAATGAATACCATGTGTAAATCTTTTTATTCCTTCAATATCTCTTTATCAATCTTCGCAGCAAGTATATTGTTTTTATTGTCAACCTTCCTAACATAAAACCAAATTAATTTCTTATAACTTGAGTCTCTTGTCTTAATTTTCACTCAATTATCCTTTCCTATAACTTCATACTATGGCTCATGAGCTTAATTCTCTTATAATTTGTACAATTTTGTATGTTTCTATTGTTCTTATAAATAAGGATTAAAGTACTTCTCCTTCACCCATTTAGTATTTTCTTAGACCTCATAATTTTGTTAAATAACTTTGTGAGCTAACTTATATCTTTTATTTTTAAACCCTTCTATACCTCAATGGATATATTATCCAGTCTAACTATTCTACTATTCTCCACTTGCTTTAATACTTTTTTCACTTTTGACTCTTGAGACCTATAATAAAAAAGTATACTTTTGGTTCTCCTCTTTAATGTCTAGCTTATTTGTTTATAATAAAATCTCATGTCCTTCATTAAATAGTTTATAAAAATAAACCTTCTGCCTTTCTTTGATATTTTGTTCTATGACTAAGACTTTCCTTTCTTCATTCTTAATGCATTTCATTTGGTCTACATCTCTTCTTTTCTTTCTTACTTTTAACTAACTTGTAAATATTTCTTTCTCTAACTTTGGTACCTAAGGATTGGTATAACTTATCAAGTGCTCTAACTATCACTTCGCTCACTGCCTTCTTAGTATTTTTCTTAGTTATCTCAGTTTTTTCTCAATTTTCATCACTCTTACACAAAAACTATGCTTTATAACACTCTTTTTTAATCTTAAGCTTATCTTACATGCTTACATCCTACCACTAAAATTTTTTATCCTTAGGTCCAAAACCTCTTGATTTACCGAGTATCTCTTTTGCCACTTTCTTAATCTTTTTAGCTATCTTGTCCTACTTATCATTAGCATTTCCTTGTACTTCCCAGGATCCTGCCTCTAAAATCCTTTTTTGCAAGCTCTTATTTTCTATCCCCTTTAATTGCCACCACTTAATTATTGACACCCTATCTTGGCCTTTGCTCTTTACTTTCCTCTTCACTCGAATATCCATAACTAAGACTCTATGTTGAGTAGTCAAGTTCTCTCTAGCTACAACTTTGCAATTCATGTAAAGTTTTCTATCCACTTTTCTTATTAGAAAAAAATCAATTTAATAGCATATCCCTCCACTTTTGTATATGATAAGATGCTCCTCACTCTTCTTAAAACAAGTATTGGCTAATATAAAATTGAATGCTAATGAAAAGTTTAAAATAGTTTTACCCTCTACATTTGCTTTCCCTAAGCTATATCACCCATATGCACCCTTATAATCTCTAGATGCAGTTCCCATATGACCATTAAGATCCCCTTCTAAGAGAATCTTTTTTCCTAATGGTATATTTTGAACTAAACTTTTTAAGTATTGGCCAAAATAAGTATTGGTTAATGTACGATTAAATGCTAATGAAAAGTTAGAATAATTTTATCCTTTACATTTACTTTCCCTATGCTATATCCCCCATGTGCACCCTTATAACCTTTAGATGCATTTTTCACATGACCATTAAGATCTTCTCCTAAAAGAATCTTTTCTCCTAATGGTATATTTTAAACTAAATCTTTTAAATCCTTTTAAAACTTTACCTTGTGATACTCTTCTATCCCTACTTGTAGTACGTAAGCATTAATAACATTAAAAGTTTCTCTTTATACTACAAACTTTAATGCAATGATTCTATCTCCTACCTTTTTTATATCCACCATAAAATTTTTTCAAAACTTATATACAATTATACCTACCTCATTTTTAGATTTAATTTTACCAGTGTATCAAAGTTTAAAACTTAAGGTATCTAATTCTTTTACTTTTTCTCCTACTCATTTGGTTTCTTGTAAGCACATAAATTAATCTTCCTTCTAATCATAATATCTACTATTTTTATTGATTTACCTGTAAGTGTACCTATATTCCAAGTTTCAAAACAAATTTTATTCTCATGAACTATTTTTTTTACCCACATTCATTTATGAAAATATAGAAACCTTTACTTATTTTTCACTACACTCAGGTGTTGATGCAGTGGTTCTTGCTTATTAGACACTGTACTCAACTATACAGTGTGTTTCTTCTAGGTAATGACCTAACACTACCTCTAATAGATTGATGATCTATGTTATAAAGATTCGACAAAATTTTACATTAGTTGTCAATTACCTAACACAACCCTCTTCTTTTTTTGAGCTTGGCACTGACTATGAAAAATGATTTATATTAAAGTATAGTATATGCAAAGTTATGAGACATGAAGAAATTATTTAGTTAATAAGTAAGAGAAAGAAAGAATGAAAAAAAGCAGGTACCATAGTCTCTTGAAGGTCCTACAATGATAATATAGGTTGAAGCCAAATTGTTTAATTTCATATGAGGATGGGGATCCCATTAGACATAAAATTAGTATGATGAAATAAATTTCCTATTATATATTGCCTAAATAAGTGTACAAACTATACAATATTCAGTATGCTATTATTATTATCATCATCATCATCATTATGATGTTTTTGGTTTTGAAAATGTGATTAATTTCTAGATCGTTTTCTTGCTTCAGAAATTCAATTGGTTGCTTAGTATTTTCTATATAAGGATATACATTTTTTTTTAATCTTTTGCCTCTTAGTGCATACCTATTTCTTTATGTATTTTATAAAAAAGCACAAAGACACATAGACATTTTTTTATTGGCAATTTTGGTTATTTATATATACATAATTGCACATGCTTCCTAATTTGTGCCTATGAGATTTAACGCTATTGCTCTACATGCTCCTACAACTACTTATATTATCAATTAAGAAAGTTATGCTTTTAGGTGTATTGGCTTTATTTTCTACTTTTAAAAGGGAAATAATTGTGTAAAGTGATAGTTGGTTATCTCTCAGTATTTGCTAGTTTGTAAAGACTATGGATGTCATATGGAATAAATGCAAGTGCTACATATGATTTAGAATTTTCTAACAAAACCATTTAGTCGCTACAATTATAGCTTTTTGGGAGACTCAAAATAGTGTACATCTCTTGGCACAGGAGGAAAGGCCTCTATAGCTTATAACTGGTATATTCATTGAAGTGTCATGAGCTGTAAAAGTACGAGAAAATTGGGCTATCTTTTGCATACTCCCAACTGTGGTAGTATACAATTTCTTTGATTATAGATTAGAAGTAAATTTTCTTTGACTACTTTTCAGCTCCATTGATCAAAAGTTTTTAAAAGGACAAAAGACTTGATTGAGATCAATTAACTAAACTTGTTTTGGAATTGCCTCTTGTCTTCCACTTTTGTTCACTTAACCTTTTAGATTTCATTGTTAGACATGAAAATTAGTAAAACTTTTTGGGTCTCTTTCTTTCATTATAAGCATCATAGAGAGATGATGAACAAGAAAATAATAAAGTAATAACAATAGAAATTAACAAGCAGCTACTTTCCTTATTGTTGCGTAGAACTACATAACTCTTTAAGAACAACTAGAGTTTTTTATTTTCTCCTGATAAGTAAGGTCAAATTAACCAAAAAAAAAAAGGCACATGTTGTCTTTTAGGACATTGAACCTAAAGAGCTTAAAGTATTAGCACCACATTCAAGAATGGAAAACTTTGAAATTGACACACCAAACAACCAATTCAAGGCAAATCTCGATAAGTAATTAAATAATTTTTTTCCCTATTTTTTCCTCCATCCTTTATCACTCAGAGGTACATGGTCACAAAACTCACTCAATTGGCTAGTGATAATTAGAAACAAACTAACAACTTAGTATCCACTACACAGTGTTTGACAGCTTGCAAGTCTTAACAAATGCCAACCAAATTATCCATTCAAACTATAAGAGGATCAAAATTTATGTCTTAAACAACAAATTCCTAGTCTCAAGCAATTATAGACTCTATGCATGACTAATGTCTATTGTAATATCCTATAATTTGAAATTTTAAAATAGTTCTTAAAGAATATAATAAATTATTTAAGCGGGATCACGAGCTTAGCAAATGGCAATACGAATTAGGAAAAGCCACAAATTGAATCATATGGTTAATGAGAGAAGACCTTAGAATAAATTGAGGCAAAGTAAAGCTTGAATGCTAGATAGAACATCTATAAATGACATTAGGGAACCAAAGATTGTCTAAAATCAAAGTCGAAATAGCTAAACAGAATCAACTGATATCACAATAGCAAAATTGTAATTTTAGGAAACTTTTGAGAAACTTAAAGGAGGAATTTCTAAATGATAAAATTAAGTTTACTAGGATTTTTAGGGGTGTAGAAAACCATAAGAAGCATTGGAATAGTTAAAACCCTTTTGATATATAATTTAGGTCATTAGTTGACTCAAATTTTTACTGGACAGTTCGACAAGGTTTTAAATCTCATAAATTTGAAACAAAATATTTATAATAAACTAGAGGACCTATATTATATGATGGAAAAGATGGCTCTAAAAAAGAAATTAAAATGAACTCAAATGGAGGAATAAAAGTGGAGGGGCAAAATGGAAATATTGGAAATGTTATGTCCACTCTTCTTATAAGGACGCCACCTTCAAGAGAACTCCATAACCGACCTATATCTAATTTGAACTAAAGCTAAAACATGGAGGGAGATGGAGAAAGAACCAAGGAAAGAAGATAGCACCTAAGGTAATCAAATGTGTAGAATTTGCTTATGATGCTCTTGTAAGCTCTTTCCTATTCTTTCTCCTCCTTCTTTCTATGTTTTTAATTTTCTAAAAGGTGGATTTTTATCGCTGAAACCTTGGAGGAAGAAGTTCTTTCAAGGAAACTAGATATATCATATTAAACCTAATTTAAAGCCTTTTCATTTGATATATGATATGATGTAGGAAGATGGCTTCTTGTTCTTCTATGCTCTCCTTGGCTCGGGTTAACTAAGGGCAAATTAGTGGAAGCTTAGTCTTGGCTTAAACTTGATAGGAAATAGGGTTTTGAAGTATGGAGATTAACATGGAACCAAAAGATCAAATAGAAATCCATAGGTTGCAAGAATTGAAATCTAGGGTTTTATTACACCTTAGAGAGTATGAAACTTTAAAATGATATTTCAAACTATGTAAGAGTATAATTGAGTTTAAAAGAAGCTAAAGAACTCCTATAGGTGCCAATTTCCTGAGAAATGAAGCAAAAACTCTATGGAAGCCTAATGGGAAGCTTGTTTAGGCCTAGAACTAAAAGTAGTGCTTAGGGAGAGTTTTCTTTAATTCTAAGGTTATAAATGGTCTAGATGTGAATTATAAATACCAAAGAAACTATTAGTTTGAATTTAGAAATTTTATTTTGAAAGATGAAAATTGAAAATTCAATTATATTTAAAGAAGCAACTTGATGCTAGGCTTCTTAAATTGAGTTTGTGATTACTCTAATGAGTTCTAATAGAGTCCTATGACTCATTTTAGGTGAGGTCTTGGAGCCAATATATTGAATTGTAAGAATTGCCTTATTATGCCCTTAATTGAACCATATGCTAACTTAATAGTCTAGTTGACTTGCATAAGGCTAGTACAAATATGGTTCTATTGATAATTTTGTGCTTCATTTGATATGTTTAGGCCAAACAAATAAAGCATCACTCAAGTATAGGTGCGAGGCCAAGAGACAAAGCTAAAAAGCAAAAGGGAGTTAACTTGATTTCTTGTGTTAAAGTAGTTCTTCATCTATTCTTGTATATATATGTTGGTTATTTGATTAGTCTTAGATTACTTATCTCTTGTTTGTAAATTAGGTGTAGTATTGATTGGTTGATGATCATATGCAATTGCATGATATTTGATTACATTTGGAATTTGTTTGGCTCTTAAATGGGTGACGTTATGCCAAAAGTCCCTTGGAATGGGTGAAATAAGGCCAAAAGTCCCTAAATGTGGGTGAGACTAAGCCAAAAGTCTCAAATATAAGTGAGGCTAAGTTGAAAGTCCTTAAAAGAGAGTAAGGTTAAACCAAAAGTCCTTAGAACTTATTCTTACTCTTGATGGAGCCATGAATCTCTAATGCATGAATATGATTAATACTTGATTGTATAATATGCATACATGCTTTCTTTGACCTTGAAAATGCCTTATATGTGTGCTTAAATCATGAATGAGCTATTAAAATTCTTTGAATCTCATTCTTTTCCATATTCCTCCTAACCATGTCTAAATTGTCATCAAGGAAACAAAAGTGATGAGCAAAGAGTTTGAAAAGCCTTACTCTAACAATAGTTTATATTTTAAGGTGTAATATTGCTCACACATTGATATATATGTATTTTATGAGATGTAACTTATTTCCCACACTAAAAAATATGAGACAATAATGTATAAATCATTTTTAGATGTAAACATGTGGTAATATGCAAAATGACAATGAGTTCTTAAATTTCCATGTGTATTATGACAAGTAAGATAGTGGTTTTGAGTTGCATGGCTTTTGGGACAGGTTGGATCAATTATTCATGTTGTATTTGACATTTAGGACGTGCTCAAATGAAGCTTTAGTAAAAGATGGCTCAAAATAGAACATTTGCTATTATAATTAATGAGCCATACTATATCCCTGAACAAAAAATCATTCAAATGGATGATTTTATGGATAAAATTTGGCAGGTAAATAGAGCTCATATAGAGCTTTTTACAAAGCTAAAGAATGAAATTTTTAGAGTTTTATAAAATATTTTATAAATTTTTAAAATTCAGTATATTTTTCACGTTAGTCCCTATTATTGTTCATATGATCAAATTAGATGTTTCATGTATTTAAGGAGACAAATGAACTCCAATATTGATGAAATTTACAAGCATATATTTGGCATTATAAACTTTCCATGCCATCGAATATGCATAAATTAGAGTTGTGTAGCCAAATATATATATTTTTAAAATTCGGGATCTGTTATTTGAGTTCCTTACTATACTAGTTACTATTTCATTGAATTTTTGTGACTCAAATGAACTCAATTTCATTTGAAATTTTTACAGCATATAATTTACATCTTGAGCTTTCTATAAACACTTAATTTGCATGAAATAAAATTTGTGCAGAATTGTGGAATCCATATCATCTCGAGTTACATGCATTCCTAGACCTTCCAATACATGAAGTCTAATTTAATAGGTTGAAATAAGTATTTTACTATAAATATGACTAAGGGAAAAGAAAGAACCGAATTTAGACCCCTATAGCTTCATATGACATGTAAGTGGGTCATTTTCAGTGTTGAAAAATTTGAAATCTATTGGAAACTTTGTCTCAAATTCCCTAAATGGTATGAATGAGCCTAATAAAGTTAAGTATGACATCTATCATTAAAGACACAATTATTTCCACCATGTATATATATAATTACCTTATATATATATAGATAAAAAAATACCCTATAATGATGTAAAATGAAACATATGCCAAAACTTTCAAAATAGAAAAGAGTAAAATATGTCTACAAGTTTGATACAATATACACTAAGGAAAGTACCAATGTCTATAAAAATAGGTCAATTAAAGTTGTAGCAAGCACATACAAAACAACTTGGTTAGAATATTTGGCTAGCCAAAAGATGGTAGGAAATAGAGGCAAAATGTGGTTGATAGGTACAAGTCCAAGTTCATATTCACTAACTAAATTCTAATTGTGATATACCAAACCAAAAATTGGACTTTTTCCCTGAAGACTTAATCTGCCTTCTCCTATTTAATGGTTTTTGCATATTTGTTGGTTGAGAATTATGGGGTACTCATTTCATCCAAGCCAATATTAGTTTCTTGAGAAGTAGCTCTTTTTTCCTTTCTCTTTTTTTGGTGGATCTTGTTAGTTTGTTGCTCAAAAATTGAGTAGTGTGGGTTTTAGTTAATGGAACATGATTAACTTCAATGCTGGTTATCTTGAAAGGTGTCATAGTATTTGTAGATGAAAGATTTATCTCCTTATGTCCCATAATTGAAATTGTTTCCTATGAAAGAAAGAATTAAGGTCTATTAGATTGTTGTGAAACATATTAGTAAAGAAAAAGGAATATGAAGATTATGAAAACCTTATATTTTTAAATAGTGAACTTTTCTGAATCAGATCTTTTCTATCTATAAGCTGCATGACATTGTAGCTGGACTTTCTATTCAATTGAAACTCAATTGTCTTTAGCTTGAAAAGGAACATTTAACTGACAAGATTCTCTAGCTCATCAAGAAAAGTGTGTTCCTGTCCTACCTATTTTTTTAAGAGCACCAATATGAATAAAAGCAATGAGGAAGAGCATATGAGAGTAAGAATTCGTTTAAGGTTTATTGAAGAAAGGAAGATACAACCTAAATTAATTGCTGGCAAAGTTCTTGAGAAGGCCTATGGATCAGTTGGATAACTATATCATCAAAAGCAACAACAGATGTTATGCCAATGTCATCACTAATAGCCAAATGAATTTTATATTTGTTTGACATTATATGTTTTGATAATGTTAGGAATAAGGGAATGAGCTTAAAACCTAGAGGATAAGTGAAAGAGGATTAATGTCTGTGCTTGAGAATAATCATGGATGGTGTTTTCTTACAATCAAGACAGGTGATTAAACCATCATAAATCTTTAACTTTTTTTGACACTTAGTACATGATTTGTAAAACCAGCCAAAATTTGTGTCAATCTTGTCCACAGTTACAAATATAGTGGAAATAGCAGGCTAGTAAAGTAATGGCATTTATTTTAGTGATGCAAGATAGATTAGTAATTTTTCATAGACGGGTGCAAGAATAATTAGCCACAAGATATAGGGCAAATCATGTAGTTGAAAATTTGTTAGACAGTTAGGTATGGTAAGCATTTATTCATCAATTGACTATGTGAATTAGGATGATACATGGTTTTACTATTATGAATTGATTGCTAAAAAAAAAGCTACTAAAAGAGGGAAAAAGAGAAATATATGATTAAATCAAAGTTGTGACAAATTCTAAAGTAGAAAAAATTATGAATTCATAATAGACTTTTGTCAGAACTAGGAAACTTTAGGGATTTCTGGATCGAAAAGTGTAACACCCCAAAATTAATTAAGGTGTTAATCATAGATTTAGAGTAATTAAGAATAATTAATAGAGGATAATTAGGCAAGTTAGTAAATAGGAATTTTAGAGAGATAAATTATTAATATGGGTTTGAGAATTAATTGGGATAGAAACTTCATTTAGGCCCAAATTAATAAATCATGATAAAAGGTTAATGGAGTCCCAATGAGTTAGGTGCAGACCTAATCTAATTCCTTGTGATAGAGGCCCAAGATCCACTTTATATAGGCTCTTATAAGTGGCCTAATAAACCTTGTGCAGACCCAAGACCATGGAGTCCTTAAAACTAAGTTTGGCCCAATAAAATTCTGCAACCTAACACCTTAAAACTAGCTCAACAAGCTCAAATCTGAAGCCCATTAGGAGTTAGACCTTTGGAGCAACCCATGACCCATATTTGACCTAACTTAAACCCAACTAAAACCCTAACACTTCAGCCACTTCCTCATTTTGCTGAAACTCAAGAAGGAAAATCGGAGGTGTGAAGGGAAGCTAGGGTTTGGGGTAAGAATTCCATATTTTCTCACATTTAGAGCAAGATTCAGCCAAGGTAATAGTTATATAACTTAATTCCCTCATCTTTCTCTTTAATTTGGCCTAATTAGTTTTTCATTTAGAGTATTTTTACCATACCCAAAATCTGAAATGTGGTTGTTTGGGATTTTCTTAGTGAAATTCGTAGGTTGAGGCTAGGGCTGATATTAGGTAAGTATAAACCCTCCATTTTGATGTTTTCTTTATTAATTTGAGACTCTCATAGCTGATTTATACTATATGTATTAATTTTGTACGAATTTGCTTAAGATTTTGGGTGAAATATTGAGGTTTTTGGTAGATGACATTTTAATCCGAATTTGGGGATTTGTGGTGGCTGTGTAAGTATTCTTTAGGTAGTTATTAGCATTTAAATTCTTTGGGTACTTGTTGCTACAGTAAATGATGAATTAAAGTAGTAATTCTCTGATACTATGGTTATAGGGAGATTTTTGTACCATTGGTGGTTGTTGTAAATTGTCTACAAGTGAGGTAACCGGGGTTTACATTAATTTCATGCATATATTTATTTTAATTTTGTATTTGCTGTATATGAATGATTTGAAATGTTGAATGAATTGGTTGGCTATTTATGTATTGTGATTGGACCTTGTGAGTCCATGGTGGAGCTGTGGTGCGGCTGCCACCCGTGCACGTGCTTCGATCGGGCACCGAGTTATAATCAAACCCCAAATGCATTGAGCCCTGGTTATGCTCAATGGGGAGTAGGTGCCGTGGACGGGCCTCTCCCGATGTTATTGGCCTTTAACATGTGAAAATATGATTGCTAGTATGAGATAGTAATCATGATAGTTTAATTGTTTCATTTATTGATATGACTGATATGATTCGGATGTTGATTTAGATTCATGCATATATGTTAATTAAATGGGATTATATGATGGAATTGCCTTGGTTACTGAGATTTATATCTCACCCCATTTTATGGAATTACAATTTCAGGTGAAGGCTCCTCGGGTAAGGATAAGGGCAAGTAAGTGGATGAACATCTATGAGCTGAGGCTTAGTGTGGGGAGCTACCCTTGGTCTGAGTGTAATAGGGTAGATGCTAAATTTTATTAACCTATATATAGTATCATCATATATCTGTATTGCCAAGTGTAGGCTTTCATATTTTGATTACTTAGGATGTATTTATTGAGGGGTTAGACCTCATCTTAATTTGGTACTTAATGTATGGATTTATGATATCTGCTGTGAACCTTGTTGAACTTATGATATGGCTTACCATTTGGGAATTTTAATCACATGATGTATTAGATATTGATATAAATCATGGATGTATGGAACCTCTAATGTAATGTGTATCAAATGTTAATTGTCATTAGTGCATGAAATCTTGTTGCCATTACTCTATGGACTTGCTGATATAGGGTGGCTAGAGAAAAGAAATTGACCCTTAAATCTTGAACTAGTAAGGAGAGATTAGCTAGATAAATTAGGCTAATGAAGGCTATTTGAGCCCCACAATTAAGGCAGAAGGGCCCTAGGGTGTTATTAGAGGGAGAGTGGAGAGTATGAGGTAAGAAATTAGGAGTTATAGGACCAGAAGACAATTCACTGCGGCTAAAATGGAGTTGGCCGCGGCCAATAGAGGCGAGGTTGCTCAGGGAGAGTGCCAGAGAGGAATTCGCCGCAGCGAAGTGGGTAATTGGCAGCGGCAAAAAGTGAGAGGCAAAATTGGGAGTCGTCCAGAGGGAAATTCGGCGCAACGAAAGGGGGAATTGGCCGCTGCAAACTTTTGCGAAAATGAGCTAGGCATTCTAGAGAGGAATTGGCCGCGGCGAAAGGAGTTATTGGTCAAGGCCAATAGCGAGAGGCGAGCAAGGTAAATTCCAGGAGGCTTCTTTGCCGCAGCACCATGTAGGTTGGCCGCGGCGAAGGTCCAACTCGCCGTGGCGATAAGGGGATGAAACCGAGAAGAATTGGCCACAGCTAAGGGGAAATTGGTCGCGGCTAACACCCTGAAACTCTTATATTGGCTAGGAAATCTTAATTTTTCATATGGTAATCTTAAGGGATGATTTAGAGACATTGGGATGAGTTATAACTGAAAAGTAATAGAATCAAAGGCTTATAAATAAAATGGTTATTTCCCTTATGAACATAAGTGCTTGTAATTGTATGATTGATGACTCTAATCACATTAAGGTTCAAATTTTCCCGTATTTTCATAACGTAATTGGTTGTAATACCTTGTAACCCCAACCTATGATTATTAATCACGTATTACACCTTAATTACAATGTTTAGAAATTAGGGTCATCACAAAAAGGATCTTGGTAGTGTTTCATAAACTTGACAACTACACGCCACCTATTTTAATAGTGGTAGTAAAAAAAATATTTTTGCTTAAGGGCAAATAGAACAAAAGCATTAAATATAAGATACATATAATACAATCAATTGGCTATGGTTGAGTTTATACATTGATTAATGTAGCGAGTAGCAATTGAAGCAGTATCTTTAAAAAGAATGCATGATACACAATTATTTCTGTATAACATACAAAGCAGAAAAATGGGAGAAGTAAAATGATATTACAAATGAAAAGATATCATGTATAAAATATGAATTAAAAGACCTTTCACCTTCTAAATTAAGGAGCAACTTTTTGTTGGTGCTACCATTTCTTTCAAATTCATCTAATGAATCAAATGTTTTCAATTATCCAATAATGTCTAAATAGGCATAAGTAGATTTGGTTAAAAAATGTAAAATAAATATGATCTTGAAGAATTTTGGTAATAATTGACTTGTTTCATATGCAAACTTATAAAGCTACTAGTGGTAACTTTGTACTGAAGGATATCAATAATGGGATAGCAATCAAAGACATATTTAGCTATTGAAGCTTGACATGGTTTCACATTAGTGGTAAGGTTGAATATAATTTTAAATGGATTTTTAGTCGCTTTAAACTGGCTAGTGTTATATACAACAACGAAGTTCTAGATTTGATAGCAATTGCCTTCAAACAAGGAGAAGAGGTAATTAGGGATGAGTCATTTCATACTTTGGAGGCGTCAATCCTTGTTCCCTGAGAATATAATGAAAAGTTTATTAGCAAGCCAAGAAAGATCTATTTTCTTTAGGTAAAGATGTGATATTATGAAAGATACATGTTCATCCACAAGGACCGTGTTAATACAATTGATGTCATTGGATGGATATTGTTGCTTAATGGTCCACACCCAAATGACTTGAACATAGATTCTCTAAGTTTCTTTACTCGAATTAATCTTTGTGATGAAATCATAAATGGGTGAATCCATAATTTTCCTATAATTTAATACATAATCAATACATTTGCTAGGGGTGAACGAGTAGATTACAAACAAAGAGGACAATCAACGACATTAGGCTTTAATTTTGACTTATTTGCCTCATTTGAAGCTATACTTAATAACAACTGAAAATGATTCTTGCTCTTAAAAAAATACAATTTCAAGTTTGTGTCTCAACAACTTATACACTAACAAAATATTAGGGACCAACCTAGTAAATCTAATTTGCAAAGACTATAGATGTCATATGGAATAAATGCAAGTGCTACATACGATTTAGAATTTTATGACAAAACAAAACCATTTAAGAACAAAAGGATTCATTCTCAACTAATAACTTATTATAGCAAGGCTCTTTGGGGGATTTTGACTTATTTGTCAGCAATAGTCATATATCATTTCTTTAACACTGAATTCTATCTCAAACCACAACACTATTCAATAACACTAATTCTTTTGTTATGAGAGCTATGAGACAGAGTTCTACGCTTTCTTTAACAAAGTGAAGTTAATTGGGTGAGTTAAAAAACAAAGAAAATGACAAGAAAAAAAAAATGGAAGTGAGCTACAAAAGGCGGAGAAAAGTAGTTATTTTTTGCACACTTCCAACTCTTGTAATATAAAATTTCTTTTACTATAATCATATTAAATTTGTGAAAGACAATTATTGCACTTCAACATCAATTGATGATACCCCTAAACCAAAATTAGGAGCTATTTTCAACCAAAGAGCATTTGCACATATACCTATTTGATCATATCAATTTAGTGCTAAAGCTTATCATCATTTATATTTAAAAATGATAAACTTCAATAGATATAGAATGATCACTATGATTGAGAGTTAGAAGAACATGTTGATGATGCCAACTAATATACATAATCAACTTGAATATCTATAATGCAAATTTGTTTCAAAGTTGCAGTTGAATTAATAGCTAGTATAATTTTCTAAGCCTCTAACATGAAGATAAGATGGTCTAGGAGGCTTGACATAAGCAAATGAAATTTGGAAAAATAAAGTATTAAAAGACCAACAACATGGTAAAAAAGGTAGTCAACAGTGTATAAAACATGTGGTAAGAAACAAATGAGTATAGATCTTGGAGACCATGAAGGGAAAAATTGACTTGAAGCTGTGGCTTTATCTTAAAGAAGCACTTAGAAGTAAAAAGGAAAAAAAATGATAGATGGAAATGAGTAACTATCAAGAGTATGGAAAAAATATGCCAAAATATGGATGAGCATAGATCTTAGGGTGTGTTTGGTATGACGTTATAAAAGGGGAGAGAATGTAAAAAATAAATTGGTGGGAATAGGTGAAATAGAAAATTACTTTTATGTCTTATTTTTAAAAAAGTAATTTAATAGTTAAAATAGTAATTTGATAGATAAAATAATAATTGTAAGAGTATAATAGATATTATACAACTATATAAAAAGAATACGTCTGCATTCGCATCATACCAAACATTGTGTTAGATACTTTGTAAGGAAAAACTAACTTGAAGTTGTGGCTTTGTGGTAGAGACTTTGCAAGCTTCAAAGAAGTAAATTAGCCTAAAGAGAAAATTGAATACAAAATGCAGGGATATTGGAAGGAAATACTAACCTAAAGCTATTGGTTGATTTGAGAAAAACACTTGCAAATAAAAATGGAAGAGGGAAAACCTTGCTTGTTTGTCAAAGTGAGCACGTGTTAAAAATTTGTTTAATTTGAAGAAATAAAAACAATGAAATAATTTTTAGAAAAGCATGGGTAATATATTATTACTTCAATTAATTGTTCTCGTTGTTTGGTTAGAGGGTTGTCAATCAAAGAAAAAAGAAAAAAAAAAGTAGGAAAATTGAAATAAGATGTGTAGAGCATAAAACAATGGAGGGAAATTTGAAATGAAATAATCGAGATATGTGTAGAGCAGTTCATTAAAAAAAAAAAAAGAAAGATATGTGTAGATCAAAGATACTAGGAATGGGGTAAAGAATTTAAGGAAATGGTTAGCAATCAAATCAAAGACAAATCAATGTCAAAATTAAATAAGGTAATTAATTGTGTTACAATGTACAAGAAGATAAAGGTAATTAAATTTCTGGCAACAAAAATTCTATCAAACTAAACAAAAAATGGAGTTAAAAAAAATTATAATGAAGGACCCATATCATCAAATATTTATAATAAAAGATTTTAAAAATTAAAATTACTAGTAAGAATCATTATTACTATCAAATTTTAGGAGATTTTATTACTGATTTTAGAATATTTACTAATGAGTATAGGAAAGTTCAGTTAAATTCTAATAGTGAATTTTTTCAAACTAATAGCAAAATTTTTTAAAATTTGATGATAATGATGGTCCTTGCTAATAATTTTAATTTTTTAAATTTTTTATTATAAATATTTGATGATATAGATCTTTCATTGTAATTTTTTTTTAAATAACTAATGTAAAAATAAACAAAAACAAAAAATAAAAAAGATTATATGGAAGGTCCTTCGTAGCTTCACAAAAATCTTCAATCAATCGGTGCATGGCTTCAAAGAAATCAACAACGCGTAGCATGCAGAGGAGTAAATACATATTTCAGCACTGAAGAAATGGGGGAATACCCAACAAACTAATAAATTAAGAACACAAGAATGAACAAAATCAATATTGCAAAATCTATACAACAAACCCCAAAGGAAGTATGATGAATGGGTAACCAACATAGAAATATGAAAAGCATTTTCGGAAGGATGAAGAAAAATAGAAGCATTAAAGAAGAAATAAAAAATAAAATAAAATTAGAGAATTGAATAGTAGAATAGTTAAAGAAAGGATTGAACTTTTATTTATTATCTATTATATATATAAATTGTAATGGAGCCACATAGTAACTATTGTGACTAAGCTGGTTATTGTGTGACTTCTCATTGAGTTATATGTCAATACTATTTATGTTTGTATAAATACTTGTCACTTTTTTTTTCTTTTTTTTATTCTTTTTTTTGTATAGGATCTATGGGAGTATTTGTGAGTCCCTGCAAATGTAGGGAATAGTATGTATATTTGATCGATCATATATTGTGAGAGATAGTGGGACTGAGAGCTCAAAGCAAGTGGAAGAGAGGAGGACATGAGAGAGAGAAAGATTTGATTTTGAAAACGCAGTGTTAGCCTATATAGAAAAGATTTGAAAATTGAAAGAGAGATTGAAACGATAATTTTAAAAAAATAAAGAAAACGAATGAAGTAAGAAGGGGAAAGAAAAAAAAAACGAAGGGGCTCCGCAAACGCATCAGTTAAGAACAGTGCATCAATGGATTAAAAATTTCGTACATGTTAGATGGTAGACACGGAGTTACAAAGAAAATAGAACGTATATATTCAATTAAAATTTTCATAAAAATATAAGATAAGATTAAAAGGCTTTTTTTTCTTTTTTCAATAAAGCAAAAACGCCTTCGCAAGACAGAGGGGAGGACCCCACGGTGCTCCACGTTCACGCAGCCGACGAATTACGCTAAATAGCTTAGCACTTGCAGGCGAAAGAACAGTCCAAGAGAGAATGGGGAAAAGCGCCGTCGTGGATCCTCCAAACTTCAAGAAATACGGCGTTCCTCTCTACTCCGTCGCATGGATTCCAGAAGACACTATCAAATCGCAACAGAATCAAACAACCGATGAAGCCTCCGACAGCTCTGCGCCTCCGCCGCCCGACCGGTCCGGCGAGCACTACCTCGCGCTCGCCGGCGGTGGTGGAGAAGGCCGCAGCGGTATTCCCAATGCTGTGTTGCTGGCTCATTTCGCTGTCGCATCTAATTCTCTCTCTGATCAGCCGGTACATTACTTCTTTTACTTCTTGCTCGATTCCGAATTCTTATGGATTTGATTTCGCGACGGTGTTTTATGATTCGAAACTGGAGGGATCGGATTTTATTTTGTTTTGATTTTTGTTGTGAGATGCAATGCGGATTCATTATTTTTTTTATCACAACGGTAGGAATTTAGGCTCGTCTTAGTGGTGATAGAAGCTGTCGGTGTCTTCTCCATTGCTTGATTGAGCTGCTTTGTTTTTTTGCTGCGTTATGTAAATGAGTTGTTTAGATTGCATGAATTCGTACGTGTGACTGCATTTGGCCACCGATTGGTACGGTAATATTTTTATTGGCCGTCTAAAATTGTAGAAAGATATCAGCAGAAATATGGGGTTCATGTGTTTCTAATAATGTCCTTCTTGTTTGGGTAATTTTGATCAATATTTCAGGTGGGCAAGCTTGGAACTGATTCTGAGTTGCCTTATAGAATGGCACTTCATCCCGGTGGAGATGGCCTTATTTGTGCAATGCCAAAGAGTTGCAGGTCTTTTGCTTCTTATCTCTCCCTTATTTGCTAGAAATTGATGCTTTTATTAAAAATATTAACTTGTACTAGATTATGTTGAGGAAGTCTATCTGTTCTTTATGGTCATACGTCCGAATGTCTGAGCTTAATAAGAATCATTTATTAAGCTTTCTCCCAAATGTTAGGACAGAAAATTCCATTGGAGAATTGAGAAACCAAATAAAGTGTATGAAATTACATTGATTCTTTTCATTATATGTGATGAAAGACAACCTTTAATAATAAGCACTTTTGAAAATTAGTATAAAATATGGAAAGAGAGAAGAAGGAAAAGCCCTTGAGTGAAACGTAGTCAGTAAGTCTAACCTATATCAGATTTTGAATTTACAGGAAAATGTACAAGACAAGTCATTTATAACTTATAATTATAGAATAATGTCCTAATTACAAAATATCCTTCTACTAATTACAAAATCATAACCTACTTAATAATTATAAAATATTTACATTCTAACACTCCGCCTGAAGTAAGAACATATAAATTATATGCATCAAGCTTGTTTGAAATGTAGGAAATGCGTGGTCCTCTTAATACTGTGGTAAGAATGTCGACTAACATGGCTGGTGATGAGAGTTCCATATAGTATTTTCTCTCTAGTAGAATGACAATCAACTTTAATGTATTTTGTTCTTTCATGAAAGATTGGATTAGATGCAATATGTAGAGCAACTTGATTATCATAGATTAATGTCATCTTACTTGAATCTCCAAATTGGAGTTCTTGAAGCAATTGTTTTATCCACACAACTTCCCATGTTGCCAATGCCATGATATGGTATTCGACTTCAACACTAGATCTAGCCACAATATCATGTTTCTTGCTTTTCCAAGATAAAAGTTTTCCTCTAATGAAAATGCGATAACCTATAGTGGATCATCAATATATATGAGATTCTGCCCAATTTGCATAAGCATGCCAATCACCTGGGTGTGTTTATGATCCTCGAATAGTAAGTCTTTCCCAGTAACCCTTTTGATATACTTGAGAATATGTGTCATTGCATCTCAATGAGTAGTGTACGTTGCTTGTAAGAACTGGCTTATTACACCCACAGCTAAGGAGATATTTGGTCAAGTGATGGTAAAATAATTCAATTTTCCAACAAATTGCTGGCATTTACTAGGATCTGTCAAAGGCTTCCCTTGCCCTAGTATTAGTTTAATATGAGGATCCATAGGAGTATCAACTAAGCATCAATTTGACATACCAGTTTTTTCAAAGATATCCAATGCATATTTTCTCTGAGAAATCACTATTCCAGTATTGGATTGAGCTACCTTAATGCCCAAAAAGTATTTTAATTTGCCCAAATCCTTGGTTTGAAAGTAATCAAGTAGGTGGTATTTAAGTTGAAAGATTCCATCTTGGTCATTCTTGATGATAACAATATCATCGGCATAAACAATCAGATATATGCCAAGATTAGGAGCTTAATGCATGTAGAATAAAGAGTGATCGGCTTCATTTCTAATCAACCCAAACTTTTGACAACATTGCTATATTAGGTCTGTGAATTTGCAACATGTTATTTGCATTTAGTTCCACTGTCTAAAGAAATAAGTTGAATTTTGAAGGAGCTTTAGAATTCCTAGTGGATTTCTCAAGAAAGACACACACTAAATGAATCAACATTCCAGACTCTCCTTTCTGTGGTTGTTGAAAGACAAAAGGATCAAGCAGTAAAGGGGTGCTAATTCATAAACATCCCTATCAGGAAGATCCCTTAATTATTGGAATTCCAAGAATGATTGTTCTCCTGATTTGACCAAAAACTTTTAAAGTTATGCAAAGAAGAAAGATGATATAACCTAGGAAGGCTTGAAAGAAATACTCTCCATCCAAATATGCTCCCAAAACCTGATAAGAAGACTATTGCCAACTCTTAAAGAAACCAAAGATCTAAAAGAATTATATCTTTGAGGAATAAATTTCCAACAGCTTACATGAGTATCGAATGGCAATGATCACTGGGTTAGCATCCCACTGATTCTGATTCAGACCATACTGATTTCAAATAAGCTGATGCCTTAGAGATAGCCTCTGGAGGAAATTGTCAAAGCCATTTACTGCCAATGCAGTGTGTGATTAACTCTATTGATGTTTCATTCCAAATAAATATTGACTCTCATTTTCCTTTTACCACATTAGTGGAGTTTCTGTGTTTCCAGCTTTGAAACATTATAACCTGGAATTCTGAATTGTTCATGCAGATGGTTTGAGTGGGACAAAAACAAGAGTACAGAAATTCATAAGTTGGGTCTGAAGGTATCTGAGAAAGTGCTTATTCAGTCGGAGAATGTTGGGCAGCAGTTGGCATTGGCATTTGACAATGATGGCACTACACTAGCTGTTGGTGGGGAGGTACAGTTTTCATTTGTATGTATGAAAATGGCACTACTTATAACACAGGAATTCTTATGTAACATGGAAGAAATAGAGGCTGTACATGAGCATCTCAACTCATTTTCTGTTACTTTCTTATTCTATTAGTGTGCATATTTATCGTGGTATCTAGATCCATCCTCTTCCTAGTCAAGTCGTAATGGCATTTAATGCTAGTAATTTTAATTAATATCTCCCCTAAGATAAAGCAATGCCAATGCATTGTCCTCATTTGAAAAAAAAAAAAAAGATATAAGTCAATGGTACCATCATCGTAGAGTGTTGTTGGAGAAGTTTTGGAGGACTACTACCTCAGTAGATAAAATGTCAATGCATGTGGATCCTAAAGATAATTACAATGCTAAGTCCAATTGGAAGGAGTTTTGTTGTTACAGATGTAACCTTTTGTTAGCACAATTCTTTCCTTTTAACTCTCAATAGCATAGTTTCAATATTTGAATCTTACCATTTGTGACAAGTCACAAAACCAATGATATGAATTGATGGCTAAATCGAAAGCAGTCCCTAATTGGCCATGAATCATGCAATTTGAGCCACAATGGCAGAATCACTCAATTTTACAATTCAGAAATGTGTGAAACAATAAGTTGGCGTGACAGTGTTATATTGTTGTTAAGTGTTGTCTATACTTCTTATAAAGAAAGTAAAAAAGGATATTACTTGAGATTATTTCAAGAATTACTTAAAAATTTATGACTAATAAGCTTATCTATGACACATGTTTAAGTACGTTTTTTAACTCTTGGGTTAGATTTACTATTTTGAGTAATTTATGCATATTATGAGGATATATATGTCATTTTTTATATTTTAAACTATTTTTTTAACTTGTTACCGAATTTTACGATTCAATACATTTTACAATTTACAATTTGGAAACATACTTTCTAATTCACTATATATATCATGATTTGATAACTATGCTTAATAGAACATAAAGCTGAAAACAATGTTGTCAAAAGAAGTGAATTTATTGAAAACCCAACCAAAATGGATGCATAAGGAAAATTGAGTTATGTCTTCTTTGAGCATTTTTTTGTATGCCTAGTGTTTTCTTCTTTAGTATAGCAATATATATGTCAAGAAAGATTTCATCTCACAAGCTTAGACTATTAAGAGAAGGCTATGATGGTTTTCTTTATATTTCAACATGCCTCTTCACATGAAAGCCCTTTGGGTATAAACCTACCATATCCTATGCCAAAAATCTAATTTAATTAGGAGAATGGGGGAAGTACAGATCAAACTTGAGTCTTGAACACTTGGTCAAAAGGCTCTTATAATATTTTGCAATATCTTGTAAGAAAATAAATGTAGTATTATGTTTTCTTGCTTCTATGAATTAGTAAATAATTCTAAGTTTGTTATTATAATTATTATAAGAGGTGTTTTTGTGATTTGGAATATTTGGTGGGACAAAGGAGGGTAGAACTTTGCGGCGATGGGTGGTTTTTGTAGTGATTTGGAATAGTTGGGTGGAGCTGAATGCTTGGATCCTCAGGGTTTTTCCTTGTCTTTAGATGCTCTATGGGCAAGGATTTTGTTTGAAGCTTCTTTATGATATTTGGCTTAGGGCTTGTGCAATTTAGATATGCAGAGAAGTTGGCAGCTTTGCTGCATGTTTAATTTTCTTTCTTTCTTTTTTGTTCTGTTGAGGTTTTTTGACCTTCTCCTTGGAGGATACCTGTCCTCCTCATATGTATCTTTATTATTTTATGAAAAAAGTATATGAGGCTAATCTATCATTAATCTATTTCATTCAAGTACCAAAATTATTTCATGGGCTGCCTTATAATAATGCTTTGTGGAATCTTTTGAAGTTTTGATTTGTCATTTGAAAGCTGTCAAAATGCTAACTTCACCAGTGCACCCTGACTTTTTATAGTAAGTAGTTAGAAATTTTTATTTTATGGGACAGTTGTTGCAAGTCATATGATAATTTGACTTCTCTTCAATCCTGTATTGAAGTCCTTTCATTCATTTGACAAATCAGCATTAAAATGTAGAGAGTTTGTTTTGAGACAGGAGTGGCATGCAATATGATGTTCTAATTTTGGTGCAGTACAGGATGGCAACCTAAGGGTTTTCAAGTGGCCTAGCATGGAAATTATTCTCAATGAGACTAAAGCTTATTCTACAGTAAAAGACTTACATTTCAGGTTTGTTGTGTAGCAATATTATGGAGAGATGTTACTTTTTAACTGGAGAGTTCACAAAGAAAAGAAGAAAAGGTTGAGAAAGAAAGAAAAAGAGAAGCTCTGTTCTCGCATTTTATTTTTGATGAGGTTTTTGCTTATAGTCCGGTTTTGCTGTCTTGCAGTTCTGATGGTAAATTGCTTGTCTCTTTGGGAAGTGGTGGCCCCTGCAGAGTTTGGGATGTTTCCTCATCAACGGTCTTAACTTCCATATCAAGTAAAATTGTGAGCAATTGATTGTGACTTACAGTAAAGAGAGTTAAGCTGACTATAAAGTTTAAACTAATATAATTGACATGGGATATGGCATGAACTGTACTCTAGTATGGGCAATGGATAAGATAATGAAATGCGGAATGTATAAATTCAATAATTAATAGCATGCAAACACACTTAGCCTCTGTTTTTTTTTAAAGTCTGGATTATATATTATCCTTTAAAATTGTATATTATAAAGCCTTATTGTAATTTGTTGTATAATTTTCACATATAATTTTTCCTGTAGAAATTAATTTGTTATCTAGTATCTGCTAATTTATTGGTAGATATCTTTAAGAAGTAAATTAGAAAAAGGTGATATTTCACTATGTTCATTATCAATATAGCTGTTTGTTTCTGACTATTGCATCAGATGGTGTGTTGGTTTAGTGATCATATATTTGTGTTGTTTGCTTTCAGTGGCATATTTTAACCCAATTCAGGACAATTATTTAAAAGGAGAGGCGCCCCTTTAAATGATTGGGGTTGGTTCAAAATATTGAACTGAAGTTGATCAGTTCTGTCTAGCTTACTGTTATACTGGCTATTGCTAAGTGAACTGACCGACTTTTTGGTCAGTTCTCAATTTATCTGGTCAAACCAGCAGGTCTATTCTGGATTTTGTATGTTGCTTATTAGATGATATTTGAAAGAGCTTTAGATTGTAAAACAACTCTAAAAGAGAAAGAAGAGGAATTTGGTATCCAATGGTAAAGCCAGTGATGGTACAAATTAAGTGGCAAACAATAGATGATAGGATGAAAGAAAGCTGATAGCATATATTCAGAGAATAATTAGTATGAACTGAAAAATTATAACTATTCTTTGATGGTTTATTCATCTCATGTCACAAGTATATGTATCCTAATTACAGCCAAACTGTTATACTTCAATGGGGAATATCCTAGATGTATCTGTACAGAAATGATGATTCTAATTACTGAGATCTAGCTAAAATGTATTAGGAGCTTTCAATTTGTTTCCACTATTCCATTGTTTAAATTTAAGTGGTAATGTTCTGGATTGCATTGGTTGATCATAAGAAAATATAGTCCTTTATACAATCTTTTGAATAAACTTTATGTTCCACCATCATTTAACTTGGTCATCTCTTTCTCATTAGTTATATACTGATCATATTTTGTTAGCTACATGCAGGGTGAGGTTTTTAGCTCTTGCAGATTTTCTCAAATTACTGATAGGATCCATCTCTTGTATATTACTGCCATGACAGGTATATATCCACTGGATAGAATTGTTATTATGCTAATTGTATTTTATTTAACTGACAAGTATTTTTTAGCTGGAATAGACAAAGGTGGAAGCATTCTGACATGGGATACAAAAACTGGGGCAAGAATTGGCGCAAAGCATATTCTTCGTGATGCAATCTCTGCATTAAATGTCTCAGCTGATGGAAAGTTACTTGCCTGGTAAGTAATCTGCTCTGTGTCTCTTCTAGCGGTCACCCCTTATCTTCTGCTTAAGCTTACTGGACGCCAGTAGTGATTTATCCCCACCTTTTAGAGAACTTAGGCTGCATTATCTCTTTTATCTATACCCAGCGTTATGCTTTGAAGATTTTACTCTGGTAAACTGTGAATTGGGAGTCAAACTGATTACCTTGTGCATGCATTTGGTAATATCTTGAGAAGAAACCTTAGACCATTGAATGAATTGGCATAAGGCGGAGGATTAAATTGCTGAGCAATGTTTTGCTCTTCTGAATCACCTGCAACCTTCTCATAATTGTTATCTGTCTGTGGTCTAAAAATATTAATGGTTTGTTTTCTAGTTCCATTTTGTGTTAGGGATATATATTATCTGAAGAACCCTGACATATAGATGCTAAATAGTTTATCATCTGTTTTAGTGTGGTATTGCTGTGAATTAATGACAATAACCAGGTCTGCAATCCTTTTAAAGTCTGTTGACAGAGTCCATCCTATCAAGTAAAATGCTCATTGAGATTATCACTATGTACAAGATTGTTTGTGAAAGTGCATAGTTCAATTTTAATTAAGTGCCATATAATTGTTAATTTTGACTTCCTATAGATTTCTCAAATATGAATAAATACTTATGTGTCAAGCATCTGAATAATGATGATCAGTCGTATTCCTGTGTTTTACTACCTATATCTAGAAAGAAGGATTAAAAAGAAAAAAGAAAAGGAAATTAACACTTTCAGACCTCAAGGATGCGGCCTTGCAAAAACTTATCTATTCTGTTTTGGTGGGTTGACATGCAGTGGAACACCTTCAGGAGACATTGTGATTGTAAATTCAAAAAATATGCAGATTTTGACAGTGATAAAAAAAGCTCACCTTGGCATAGTAACTGCGTTAGCATTCTCCCCTGATTCAAGGTTTGAAGTCAGTATATTTATACTGTTTTTACATGGTACTAGAAGTTTGCATATCAAAAGTTAGTGATAGTTGTGGCTTTTGAATACAGGGCCTTGGCTTCTGTATCCTTGGATTCAAGTGCAAGGGTTACTGTAATTGAGGAGAAACAAAAAAGTGGTATGTGCATATTTAACATTAAAGTAGCTTGATAAATGAATCAGATAAGTCCTTGGTTTGCTATTACATAATTACTTATGTGCTCAAGCCGTTGGATTTTACATTTTACTTGAGGCTCTTATCACTTCTCTGTTTTGAAGGCTTTATTTTGTAGCAACTGTAAATGGGTGCTGCATGCTTGGGTAAATCTTTCATGAAACCAAATATTAACTTAGAATACCCTATACAATCCCTACTTTGGCTGCCCAACTTAATGCCTTGAACTTTTAATGGTTTCTCTTGAAACATAACTTCTCAAAAAGGTTATTGGACAGTCTTAGATTTACGGCTGTCAAGAATTCCAGGATCATTATTGAATAAAATATAAAATTTTCAAATTGATGTTATATTGTCTAAGTATCAAGTGAAGTGCCTCCTTGGCAAATTAGTCATTATTTTTATTATTTTTCAATATATGTATATATATATATTAATTAATTTCTTTTCAGGAGGACTGGGCTTTTGGATTGCCGTACTCATCATCTTACTTGCAATAGCTGCCTACTTCCTGAAACTTGAAGAACTTGACGAGTGGAAGTTATATTTTCTTCAAAATTGACATGTAATGTTAGCTAAAAAGCTTTATAAGTGTAACATCATAATTTTGATGCAACTTTGGTTTTTGGGGCTCTTGATGTCTTTTTGTGTCATACCAAGGGATTGTTCTACGGCTTGACCTCATACTTGTCTATACAACCTGCCTTGTGGCATGGACTTGTGTATTTTCTTACGTGTTTTGTACAAACGATATCCAGTGAAACCAATCTGTAATTTATTACTTAGTATTGCCGTATTCTATACATTGCTTTCAAAAGCTTATTTGAAATATGGCATATTTTATGAGTAGTGGGTCTAAGTGACCTTTTGCCCATTCAACCACTCCCCCCCCGCGGGGGGCGGGGGGGCCCCCCCTACGGGCAAGCACCCTCCTTTTGTTTTGAATAAGCAAAGTAAATAAATTGTTATGGTTATTTGGTACAGATAATTCTTTTTGATAAAAATGTAAAGAGAATATTGAATGGAATAGAATTGAGTGTATTGCATTTACTGTGATCTGAAAATAAAAGGGAATTTCTTTCTATATGTTTGTTCCGTATGATAAAAATAGTGATGGAATATAAAGTAGCTGATAACAAATAATCAAAATACTCTTGATTAAAAAAAAAAGACAAGAAATAAGCTTTTGTTTATCTTATTGGCTTTGTCTAGAGAGCAATAAACATGGACGTTAAAGGTTTTCTTGGTTCATTTTTCCCCTCTCCTGTAGCATCATGGTGTCAAATCACCCAAGGGACTATTGTCAACTCTATTAGTGTGCTAACATTGAGCAATTGGTATTGAAGCAAGAACAATTATTTGGCTGTAACACTCTTTGTGTAGGATCGAAGAGCGTCGCCTTTGCCTCAGGCCAATAGCGACGACTGGTGGAGCATGAGACAGTGAAGGAGGAGGTGGAGCACGACACAGTGGATGAGGAAAGCAACACAGGGTAATAAGAAGATGGGTCAGTGTGCTTTTTTCTCTCACTAGAAGGGCAAAGTTGACATTTTCTCATTTTGGCTCCAAGCCATCTCTCCAGTCGTGGGCAACAAAGGCTTAAAAAGACATTCCTCAAAGCTTTCCCTATTTGCCCCATTTTTTCTATACCAAACATGAAAAGCAACGGATTCCTTTTGACTTTCTGTATCTGAAAGATACCAAACAAGCTATTAGATACTCACCAAAAACCCCAATAGTATATTGGGGTGGGTAAGTTACATAAGGCTGCCGAAAAGAGGACAGACACAAATCTGAGTATACCTAAATGCAAACAAAAGCTGTTTATTATCGTGCACGACCAATTATGTTGCCCAGTCCAAGCAACCTTTGGGAATTAAGAGTTTCCATATATGTTGTGAAGGGCAGACTATTAGATGAGATTGGCACTGTGGAAATGAAAGGAAAACGCCTATTCTCTAAGCTACTGAAGTATATGAAAGGTAATGCCCTTCCTTTGCTTACTGATATGCCATATTGCTTTTTGTTGGCTTCCTTGCATTAAAATTGCTGCAAAGGAATACTTCTTCCTTCTCCACGAAACTTACTATGTGCAAAAACGATAGAATAATTATAGAGATGGGGATAGAAGGGTTGTGTAGCTTTGACCCTGGGAGTTGACTGGGGATGTTGAAGAGTGTTATAACTTATATTCTCTGAGCTATTGTTTTATACTAAGGATTAAAGAATTCGGATCTGGATGCTTTCCTTAAAAAATTACTTGATTTGTGTAATATCATAGATTTCCCAGAATAAGAGCTCCAAGTAACAAAAACAGATGGATATTAGCACTATCAATGTTTGCAAACCACATTGTTTAGCCATTGATCTATTTGCTGAGGAGGAAGTGCTTTTAGTTTGAAAACCCAATTCAAAGCCAAAATAGATTCCTTTAGCAAATGGACAAACTAGAAGAAGTTATCTATGATTGTTTGTTAATCATCAAAATTTCGAAAATAAGGGCAATGAAGTCAACAATCTCTTCCTTTTTTATGATGTCAAACACTTTAGTGAGCAGAAGAGTATTCTTGGAAAAATACACCATAAACTTACAAATGCTCCGTTTCATGTAGTAATGGGGATTGAACAAAAAATAAAATAAAATCCATATATTCATCATTTTTATTTTCAATACACATGCAACATGAACATAATCAACACTTTTCCAATACACATGCATTAGGAATATAATTAGCACTTTTCCAATCCAAATGCATAGATTTTGAATAGATCAAAACCAAGACAAAGTTGACTTTGAAAAATTATCCCGAATACCAACAAAAAAGGGTCAACAAATAAATACTAGTATTTAACCAAAGTTAACTTGAAAAATTCCCTGGTAAACCATCAACTGAAAAGTACTAATCAATAGTTAACAAAATCAATAAACTAAAAGCAATGGTCAGATTAGATAAACCATCAACTAAAATATAATCCAAAGTTAACAAAAACAAAACCAAATGGTCAAATTAGTTAAAAATAAATCATCAAATCATATGATCAAAATTATGGTCTATTTTGCCACTTTTGTCATAAAAAAAAGAGGAGAATAAGCTAGTTCGAGTCCTCACTATCAACAGCCTTTAAAGCCATGACCTGTGTCGACATGTCTTGCAGAGTAGCTTTAATGGAGGTAAATTTGATTTACATGCAAGAGTAGATGGAGCAAAGCTTAGCAAGGATGATGGGCTTTGGAATGATGGCTTCAGTCAAAGGAGGAAAGGATGCAAAAGTAAATGGGACCTTGGTGTGGGAGCTAAAAGGAGCTGCTAATGCATGCCTCAAAGGCTTAGCTCTACCTTCCTTCTTAACCCATTAAGTCCATTGCTTGGTATATTACATTCGCAAAAGATTATTCACCCTAATTTCTTATGGAGCATAAGTGTCTTCATTAGTGGGATCAATGTCATAATGGTTCAAGATTGTGATGATGATGGAGCCATAGGGCTGGGGTGAAGATAGCTTCTTTACAATGCTCGACATTTTATGCATAATCAAATGGGAAGCTTGAAAAGGTTTACACTCTAGGATGCAATACATAGCATATAACTCTGGCTTACTTTCATAATTTAGATTTCTAGACTTGTTAAAAATACAATTAGCAACTATATAATGCATTAACCTTTGATCTATGGATAGTCTAGATGAATGTAGCATTGGACCTTCATCAGGAACTTCTCCAGCTTCTTCATAGGATAGTCTTTCTACACATAACCTTTTGCTATAACCCTGTAACTACTTTCAAAGAAATTTGATTATCACTAAAATATGGTCTTGAAGGAATGGGAAGTTGCAAGATCTGTGTAAGTGTCTTAGTTTCCAAAATAATTTTTTTACCCTTTACTTCAATCTTAAGAACACTTATATTCAAATCAAATTGCATGTTAGAGTAAAATGCCTTTATCACTTTGAGACTTCAATCCTATCTCAAACAAATCATGTGCTCAAAATCCAAAGCTTTTAGATCATCAATAAAATCAAATCCTTCTTCAAAAAAAAAATCTAAATTTACATATTGACAAGCAAGAACATTTTTTTAAAATTAATCCTTAAACCTTTGTTCTTAAGTTAGGTTAAAAAATAGAAGAGAAACATCTAAAGAAGGGGCACTCCCAAAAGCATTTTTTGTCCTTGCACATTGACTTAGTCACCATTTGCCCAAAATCAAAGACCCTAAGAGAAAGCCAAAATTTGTGAAATTAATCGAACAAAAAAGGCAATTTCACACCTCCAATCAAAGAAAAAGTGATAGAGAAAGATGGATTTGATTAAAAATAGGTAGGAGAAGTGGGTAGAAAAAGGGAAGCAAATGGTGTGAAAGAGGAAGAAGAAAAAATGAAGAAAAAAAGGGTTTCTTCATTAAAAAGCCTTTTTTGACGTTTAATTAGTCAACTAGTGACCTCCTATCGATCGACTATTGAGCCACAAAATAGGCCTCCTTTAAGGTCCTCAACTAGTTGACTGTTAAGGGGAGACTGGTTGATTGGTCTTAACTCAAAAGCCACTCCAAAACAACTTTTCTTAACCAATAGATTATTGGGCTTACCCTAGTCAATTGGTATCAGCCTAGGAGTGAAAAATGGCTCTATGATGCATCTAGAATCAGAATTTCTTCCTAAACATCCTTTTTCCTCTAACTTTGATCCTCTCTAATTAGTTTTGAGCCACTAAATTTTCCTTGAATACTTCTATCAACATGTAAACATTTGAAAAACCTTTCCATGACTACTTTAACATCTTAAGATAAGACACTTCTAAATAGGTGTTCTTTTGTTTTTTGTTTTTTTAACACGAGAGAGTTGGAGAGGCTAAATAAGTACTCATGGAGTACCATCAAAACAAATCTAAAAGATAATTCAATGCTTAAGTTAGTAAGAGTGATTAAAAGGGAAATAGGGGTAATAATAAAATTTATAATTCATTTGGATTAACCATGCCAAGTTTTCTTATATTAAAATATAACCTTTCCTTAAGAAAAGATTTTGTAAAGACATCAGTAAGTTGAAAATTAATGGGAACAAACTCAAAAGAGATATATTTCTTTTGAATATGGTCTCTAATAAAATGATGCCTAATTTCAATATATCTAGTACATGAATGCATAATGGGATTCTTGGTATGATTAATGGCACTAAAATTATCACATCTAATTAGAATGTCTTTAAGATACACTCCAATCCTTAAGTTGCTACTTTATCTAAAGGATTTGAGCATAACCCCCAGTTATAATATACTCTACTTCAATAGTAGAAAATACCACACTATTATGCTTTTTACTAAACTAAGATACAAGAGAATTTTCAAATAGTTGACATGATTCATTAGTGCTCTTCTTTTTTTGTTTTGTTTCCAGCAAAGTTAGCATCATAATAATTAACTAAGTCACTCGTAAAACCTTTGAGATACCATAGTCCCATTTGAGTAATACCAATAAGGTATCTAAAGATTTGGTCTCCTTATAGTCAAATATAAGAATAAACCAATCATACCTTTATATTTAGTAATATTAAAGGGGTTTCTATCTTCATTCTTGTCCATTTTTGCTACAAAGTTTATAGAAGTGCCAATTAGTTTTGCCTTTTCCATTTCAAATTTCTTGAGCAAACTCCTTGACATACTTGATTTGACTAACAAAGATGCCATGCTTTTATTGTTTGATTTAAAGACTAAGGAAGAAGTTGCGTTTACCTATTATAGACATTTCAAATTTACCTTATATAATCTTGGCAAACTCTTTATGCAAAGACTCATTAGTAACACTAAATATAATATTATCAACATAAATTTGTACAATAGGAATGTTATGATTTTTCTTTTTAAAGAATAAAGTTGTATATACTTTTTCTCTTAAAAAAGATTTTCAATTAGAGATGAGTTTAATCTTTTATACTAAGTTTTAAAAGCTTGTTTTAAATCATATAAAACTTTTCTTACTTTAAAAACATGTTTAGATAAATGAGTCAAATTTTTACCACAAAACATGACTTTTCTTAATTTAATTATTTATGTTGTGCGTGCTGTAACAACTTTAGATATAATGATAAATTTTAGATTTTAGATAAGTATAAACTCTCAATCCATTAAGGGTTATACTTTGATAAAATTTTCAATGCCCCTTTCAAAGTGAAGGTTGTACAAATTTTAGCTTATTATTAATAAAACTTAATTGAAAAATTAAAATATATCTAGATTGAGGCACTTAAATACTCCGCCGAGTTTAAAATAATATATGCTAGTTGGGATTGGCTTTTTATGCAAAAAAGATCCTGAAAGTATTTTTGGTAAAAAATCCTCGCTAACTCATTCCGTTAGTTTCTAAATTTTCACTAATTACTCTTTTGTTCTTTTTTATAATTTTAAAATGCATAATCAATTCTCTATAATAAAAAAATTCTAATGCTGTTGGAATTAAAAGTACATTGATAGTTGATTTGTTTAGTACCTTCCACAAATAGTGGTATTTGCAAACAACCACATAATGGAAAAAGTCAATCAATACAGATTATTTTGAAATCTAATTCAAATCCAAATCCTTGCTGCTCGAGGGAAGCAAGGTGTTGCATTTTTTGAAATAAATTTGAATTATTTAAATTAAATTTAAATAGTTTAAAATTTATTTTTATTTTTATTTTTTTATTCCAATTATTTATTTTTTTATTTTAAAAAAATAAATTCAAGATAAATACAATTTTTTTAATTTTTTATCTGGCATATTTTTTGCTTTATGATAATTAAAAAAATTATTTTTATTATTCATTTACTTCTTTCAAAATTAAAAAATGTATTAAAATAAAAAAATGAATGATAGAAATTAAAAATAAAGAAATTAAAGTTAAACTCTGTATATTAAATCTAAGTAGTCTAAATAAAATCTAATCCCTACTTGTAGTGCATAAAAAATGTACTGAATTAATATTTTATTAATGAATCCCATCGCAACATTGAATATAGAATTAAAGATATCAAATAAGGAATGATACTCTGAATTACAAAATTATAATAAAATAGATAATCGACTAAAATTTATCAAATTCGGAAAAGTGTCAGAAGAAATAGTTTGAATTATTTTCCTCCTATATAATTCATGCCCAAATTAAATATTCGATTTTACAGATACCAATGTGACGTGGCTAATAAGATAAACCCATTCACAAGGCTACAACAACACGAGATTGGGGACCAACAAATTAGCTCTGCCAAGTCAGAAAGGCATCAATCAACACCAGATTCTACTTTGTGTGATCCAATAGCAAGACTGTTTGGTTGTTTGAAACCAGGCACAATAAATTAATTGGGCCCAAGTTGCCCCGAAAATTATAGGTCCAAACCACCCAAAACCCATCACTTTTGGGTTGCTTTTGTTTGGTTTGATACCACTTAAATTGATGCCCTTCTTCTCATTGAACCGATTTCAGCGGTTTGATTAGTCATTGTACAAAAAATGGACCGAAGCGAATCACTGAACACCCTTACTTCCATGCACGTCTTTAACAGCACAATATCTATTTTTCTCTCGACTTACAATTAATAAAGAAAACAATAAGGTATGTATACATCTTTGAATTAAAATGTGTTTCACATGGTATAAAATATGTAAGAGTGAGACTTAGAAGATATATGTTAGAATAAATTAGCGATTTATACCCAAGGAATATAAACAAGTTATAAAAATATATATTGAAAAATCATCGGGTATAATTTTTAAATGTTGTTTCATATAGACATATCTCTCTAAAACATCGCAATATAATAAGTGAATTATAATTATTTTTGTCAGAGTTGAGTATGCACATAATTTGTCAGAGAAGGACACAATTTCTGGGGATAATTACTAAAACCGAATCATATATGGAATAGTCAAGGGTTCAAGTCATTAGTTCACTTGTTCAACCGTTAAGTCACTAATTAAACTATATATCTCTCTTCTCGGAATGTTTGTATGATTTGTCTATGAAGATCTTTTTTGAAAAAAATGAAAAAAACTTAGCCTTGGAGTATATCCTTATCAGATTAAAAAAATTAAAATAAAAGTTGTTATCCTTTATATATATATATATATATATATATATATGGAGCTAGATTAATTGTTTGGTTAAAGTGGTTGCTGGATTGGAGAGGAAACCGCAGTTGTGTGAATTATGACAAAAGACTTAGTGGGCATTTTGTTGAGCCTTGAGCAATAGTTATGACCACAAGGTGTCTCAAACAAAAGGAACAAAACCACAAATTGAGCAAAACCCAGTTCACTTAAATTGCATGCAATCATTTCTAAGCCTTAGAAATCAGAGTCAATTTTAATTTAAAAATATTTTGAATAATATTCCTCAAATGAATAAACACAAATACGCACATTGTCACAAGTCTTTTCGGTAACTGCATTTAAAAGGAGCAAATTGCTCAAACTGCAAGGTTGTTGACTAGAAAGCAATGGTTCTATGGTAATGAGAGAATAAGTACTCGGGGAATGATTGGGGAATTAAAGGATAATCTACAATTTGGAGACATTAAAAAGGGTTGATGGATTTTGAATTTTTACCATTTTCTTCTCACTCTATCATTCCTTTCTAAAACCAAAATAAGTATTATGAAAGCAAAAGATGGAGTCAAAGAGGAGCATAAACTGAGGAAGAGTGAAAACCTTTGCAATTCCAAAATCTGTAAGTTTGACAGATCCATTTGCATCCACCAAAATCTTTGCACAATAACTATCCATTTAATTTAAAATGTAGTAGATTAGATTTACATAGATTGCTTCCTGATAATACAAGCGAATTAAAAAAAAAGTGATGATTTTATGTTATTTGAGAATATTGTATTTCTTAATTATGATGCAATTAATTATTAAATATAGAAAAGTATTTCATTAAATAATTACAAAAATATTATCTTATTTAATAATTAATTATTTTTTTTAAAAAAATTAATTTGATTTTTTTGTAATTAATGAGTATAGTAAAAATTTATGAAAATTGGTTTATGAACCCATGCAATGCACGGATTGTTACTGCAAATCAGTTTAATATTAATTTAACATGTTTTAATTAATACATTTATTTTATTAGGTATAAAATACTAAAGGACACTGCATCATAGTAGATTACTGGACAATAAATGATTAAGCATAACTATGCCTTAACAGCTTCATATTTAAAATATAGACACAATAGTGCTCCTAGAAACAATAGTATTGACAAAAATACAGTTGAAGTTATAGAACATCATTAGGGTAGAATTGATACTTTAAAATTAATAGCCTTATTGTGGCAAAATTTAGCATGGAATTGTACAATAAGATAAAATATAATATCAAATTAATTCACCTTAAAAGTTGCCAAAAACTTCCTTGTACATGACATTATTAGCATTGCTTGAAATTCTACCTTCATTATTGAGCATTAAAATCCTTAATCCGCTTCTATTGCAGACTCTTGAAATTGCTATGTATAGTTCTCATGAGTGAAAATTGGTATGGGGAGATTTAATCCAACATTTGACAATGTTTGGCCTTAACTCTTATGGATTGACATGACAAAACAAAGTGCCAATGGAAATTGTCTTCTTCATAACTTGAAAGGTAGTTTTGAATCAAATGGGACCAACATTAAGCTAGGAATAAATGCCTTATATCCAGTATTATTACGTGAAATAACATGTGCTTTAATCACATGATTTTGCAACTGAGTAATAATTAGTCTAGCCCCCTTAGATAATCCACTTAATCTATTAATATTTCTTAATAACATTGCTGAAGCACTAGCTTTTGACTTTAATATATGACTTGGCATACCTGAAATTCGAATCCCATTTAAAAATTTTATAGTATAAATGTCATCCATTGAATTAACATACCCATTTTCCTTATAAACATTGTTAGAACTGAGATATATTTTTTCTTCACCTAGCATCAAAGATAGCATGTATTTGTTCACAACATCAACATTGTGTAACATTGCTGTTAGAATAGCCCTTTCTTGGAAATACACATGGTTATTAATATTGTCCAAGAAATTAGGATATGTACTTTAAACAATTATAGATATTGGCTCACCAAAGCTTATAATAAGATCATCTAGAATTTCAACAACACTTTCACCATCATTATTATTGTTTAACAATCTTTTTCTAATGCTTAAAATCCATTTTGAGAATTCATTGACCTCCTTATTGCTATTACTTACACCACAAGATTGCAATCTCATGTTTTTTGTTAGTGTCATTGTAACAACTCTAATTCTTAATTACTATGATTAGACTTTTTTATACGATTGATTATTATAAATCAAGGTCTAAAATTATTATATTTAATTAAATTGAAAAAAAGTGAGAAAATTTGAATCTTGATATTATTAGAGTTATTAGTCAAACTATCACAACTATTTAAGTCCATAAGAAATTCTAATTATCAATTAAGAATCTTTGACACATGTTTAATACTGATTTCCAATTCACAAAATTCCATTATAATGATCCCAAGTTATTACATAATCTTAACATAGTGAAACTTAAGGTTTCTAAGTCAAAAATAAAAGTTTGGGAACTTCGCTATGACTTGGACCTTTCCCGCTACGGTTAAGTTGGTTACTGGAACCTAAAAATCAAATTTGGAGACTTCCACCGTGACTTGGTACGCTAGCGCCATGGTGTAAGTGGCTACTGTAACTCAAAACTAAAATTTCGCATCTTGCTTCGTGACTTAGGTTTCCACGCCACGTCGAAGTGCTTTCGAGGATCTTCTATTCACGTTTTCGTGATATCGCTGTGGCGGGTTAGAGCCTTGTTGTGGCAAGCCTATATGGCGCTGCAGTGAGAGACCCTCTTGGAGCATTCCAAGCTCGCCTTTTGACGCTCACCCTAATGAGCTTCCTTTGAGTCATAATGAGATTACTCACTAATACTCTCCTAGGTGAATTTTTCACCCTGCGCCAT
This sequence comes from Erythrophleum fordii, assembly GCA_032878935.1. Classification (NCBI taxonomy): domain Eukaryota; kingdom Viridiplantae; phylum Streptophyta; class Magnoliopsida; order Fabales; family Fabaceae; genus Erythrophleum; species Erythrophleum fordii. The sequence continues at coordinate 547,108 of JAVQMF010000029.1, forward strand.
GGTGAGACAGCTCACGTCGTGGCACTCCTTGTTTCTGACTGACCTTTAGTCGTGACTTGAATCATTTTGGCTGCGGCTCAACCCCCTATTGCACTTATAGCTCCTATCTCATACACTCCAACACTCCCTCTAGTAGTACTCTAAGGCCACTCTACCTTAATTTATAGGGCTCTAATAGCATTTAACTACCTAATTTACTCCGCATGTCTTTCATTGCCAAATCAAATCCTAGGTATTGATTTCTACTCATCTACTATCATACATCAATAATATATGTATTAATGGCAATAAGAAGGATTCATAACCACTAACATTATCATTTATGATAATACCATAACATACCTCCAAGAAACAAGTCATATATATATATATATATATATATAACCATCTAACAAGGTTCCATATCAGATATAAACCAATGTATACATTAGATACCAAATTGTAAAGAACCTAACCCCCTATTAGTCACATTAGATTCCACGATAATTAGATTACATAACCAGTCCCTATACTTGGCAATTCATGATGCAATACGACAAATACATAAAACTAATATTCTTGTTACACAAACCCAATTTAACAAGGTTTTCAAACTTATGTGCTACCAAATCATACATTATGCTTCTATTAATTTCTCTTTGCTACTAAGAGGTCCGGCCCTTGAAAATGTTAGCCCACAATTGGGGTGAAATATACAATCTAAGTAACAAGAGGCAAATTCCATATATATATATATATATAGATTAATCAACATAATGTATTTCATATCATCAAATACCAGAATTATCAATTCAATAAGCAAATGAACTAGTTAAGCTATAAGTGACTACAATTCTATACCAGCAATCACATACAACATGTTAAATGCCAATAACACTGGGAAAGACCTGTCCACAATACACAGGTGGTAGTCGCACCACAGCTTCCTTATTGAGCATAATTAGAGCTCAGTACATTCAGGGGTCTGATCATAATTTGGTACCCGATTGAAGCATGATGTACAGGTAGCAGTCATATCATAGTTCTACCATAGACTTATAAGGTCCAATCACAATATAATAGATAGTTAACCATTTATTTAGTATTTAAAATCATACATGTACAACAAGTATAAGATTAAAATGAGTATATACATAGAATTAGAAAATTAATCCCGATTACCTCAATAAAGCCCAATACTCTTTCTTTAGCTACCATCATGATCTAAATGCATACCAAGCTTAAGATAAGCATAATTATCATCATTTCTAACAATAAATCATATACCCAAAGAGTTGAACTACCAATAACTACTTAAAGGTTACTTACATAACCACCAATGGATTCCAATTTCGAGTTCTAACTTTCCCATACTAGATAATACACTAGTTCACTTTAATTTCTAGGTAATTTTGCATAAAATAAAGGCTCATATTATAAATCAACTATGAGGGTCTCAAACTAACAGTAGATGCATCAAAATGGGAAGAAGATACTTACCTAACAATATCTATAGCCTCAGCCTCCAAAAATCCACCATAGAAACACCAAACAACAAATTTTAGTTTTGGGTGGAAGATAAAAATGCTCTAAATTAGAAACCAATTAGTTCAAATTAAAGAGGAAAAAGAGAAGGTTAAGTTCTATATATGTTACCTTGGCTAAATATTGCTTTAAAGGTAGGAAATTATGGAAATATGTAAGGAACCCTAGCCTCTCCTTTGGACCTCTGAAAATCTCTCACTCTTCTTGTGTTTCTACAGAATGAGGCAAAAGGGAAGGGTTTTCTCTTAGGGTTTTAGTGAGAAATAGGCTAACTTATCAGCCTAATGCCTAAAGTCCAATTGGGCTCCTTCCAAATAGTTGGGCGATGGTTTAATGAATGGGCTGTAGAAAATTTAGAGCTAAAAGTGGAATATGCTGACCCAAAGGCCTAATTCCTTGTGGGTTCAGATTTTGGTTAGGTTAGGCCATAGATTCTAAGGTTACATAGGTTAAATGAAGGTTGGACCAAGCTTCAAGGGTCTATTATTTCAAGTAGCTTAATGCTTAACATGTTGGGTCATGATATATGGGTTAGTTAGGTTCAAAATGGGTTGGACTTCCTTAAGAATAGAGTTGGGTCATATTTAGATGAAATTGAGCCTTTAATAATATTCTTGATATACATAATTTAATCATAGGCCCAAGTCACATTTAAATCTATAAATATTATTATACTTCCTCAAAATGGTCTAATTAATAATTATTATTATGTTAAGATACTCAAATTTGTCATTTTCCTTAAACTCTCTTAATAATTTTATGATCCCCAAATAATTATTATTAATTATTTCTAAGGTGTTATAGTCATCACCTTGCAAAAATCCCAAATGTACAAAGAATTTATTTTTGAAGAAATGATATCTTTCCTGTGCTTTTTGGGATCACAGGAAGAATTTACTTAAAATCACTACCTTATACAACAACTTTATTGCCAAATAATTGTGATTGGCTTATTGGGTTAGAAAATCTCATTTTATCTAAAGCCTTAAAGCAATATTTATTTGTCATCAGTGCTTCATCCATATGATCAATTTGGCATTAGCCATCAATTTAGCAACCATTGTGTTTTACTTGATATTACAAATAGATTCCTCATTGATGTCTAATGGTATTGAAAATCTTGAATGGGTTGTTTTTTCTCTAGGAATCAAAAGTGATGTAATTCTGCTAAAAGCAACATTCACTACAATCATACCTTTTCCACATAGGCATGAAGATAATGTCATCCAAATAAATGTTTTTCCTATTCCAATATATCTATATACAAAATAGACACCTCCTTAATTAGCAAGCATTGCATTTGTAACCTTAGCATAAATATTTCTTTGTTCATTAATAAGCAAAGATGTCAGTAACAATGAATCTTTTGCCACTTTGACCTTATCATAATTGAGTTCCTCCATTGTAAGTCTATTCGATTGACATTGACCTTCACTTATATTTGGTTGTGGCATGGATTCAAACATTGCTTATTTTCTACCATTGATATGGAGAATCTTATCTATCTCAATAAGAACATAATTCTTCAACTCATCATTAGAAAGCTGCAACTTTGTTTATATTTGTATATGTGAATGAGTATTTTAAAGCACGAACACTATGAAATAATAATAATAAGATATTAAATTAAGAATAAACTCAAATGCATTAATAAATATTGGGGTGATTTAGGAAAACACTAACCATGATGTTTAAATAATGACCATTGTTAATACAAAATGTCATCAGATAAACTTGCCAAGTTTTCTCTTAGACAAATTCATGTCTTGATAGTGAATTTGAGAACAAAGGTAAAGATCTTCCATATGGATTCACCAAGAGACAAATATATATAATTATAAAACATTTTTATCTCATCCATAACTTTATTAGTTTGAAGATTTCTGGATGCACCGAAAAATGTTGTAGTCACCCTATCATGGCCTTTATTAATATATTTAAATAAATACTTAATAGGTCTAGATTGCACTAGGCAACATTAATATATGCCTTGTATCTCATCGATAAACTTGGATTATGTGGATTAATACTTATTGTTTAGCAAATTATTTGTTCGCCTACATTGTGGGAAGCCATCTTCATCAATAGAAGTGGAAGAGTTAAATGATTTAGGAAAATGTTTCAAATACTTTCCATCTACCATAAATGGTGAATTTTTATTTGCATCTCCACATGGATCATGTATCATGAAATTAACTTACTGCTTCACATGACCTAGGAAACTTAGACTTATTAGGGATTTTAGCTAATATAATCTTGTCAATGTCTGTGAAGGTAGGATATTTGTCATGATGTGCAAGAAATAAAAGAATATGAGCATGTAGAAGTCCATGTTTTTTAAATTTAATTATATAAATGGCTGTCAAAAAGTTAATATAGAGTAGTTGGGCATATAAAATTACAAATAAGCATTATAACAAAAATATATAAAATATATATTACTTGTAATCACATGACTAAAATGCTTGTTCTTCTTTAGATCTTTCATCAACTAGTCAAGTTTAATCTAAAAAGCTCAACATATAATATTAGGCCTATCTTTAGTTTTAACTTATTCATCTTTAAAAAGCATGTAATTTATGGCTACTTAGGATTACATGTAAAAATAATGAACAACTTGGAATAACCTGCCCACTTACAAATAGTTATCGCATCTTGGTAGTTTTGAATAATATATCGTACCTTCCTAGTAAATGAAAATGGAAGAATAATACATTTCCCCTGTGATGATGGCTCTATTTCACCTATAAGAATAGTATTCACCAAACCCTTATATAACTCTGCTCTAAGGTTTTTTGGTAAGTCATTATATATAGTAACCATTGCAATTCAATCATAGTATCTCCATATATGCAATCATCCATAGTTCCATATAAATTTATATTACTAATATTATTATTACTTTTCATTGCTAGTTCCTAAGCCTATGCAATGCAAATGTTATAGCAAGTTAGGATTTAATATCAATTTAACTCATCCTATAAATTGGTAAAAACTTCCTCATATACAAAATTAATGGTATCATTTGAACTTTTACCTTCATTTTCGAGTATTAGAATCTTTCATCCACTTTTACCGTGAACCTTTGAAATTACTACATATAATTGTCCATGAGTGAAAATAGGACTGAGGAGATATAATCCAACATTTGACAATGATTTCCCTTGACTCTTGTTAATCATCATGACAAAACAAAGTGCCAAGGGAAATTGTCTTCGTCACATCTTGAAAGGTAATTTGGAATTGGAAGGGATTAACATTAACCTAAGAATGAATAACTTAAGGCCAATATTATTATCTAAAATAACTAGTGCTTTAATCACATGATTTCCTAACTAAGTAAAAATTAGCCTAGTTCCATTACATAAGTCATTTGACTTGTCAATATTTCTTAATAACATTATTGGTGTGGTAGCTTTTAGCTTTAAGATATGATTAGGCATGTTTGAAATTCAAATCCCATTTAAAAACTCTATAGTATAAATATGATCTATTGAATTAGTATTCCCATTTGCCTTACAAACACTATCAGAACTAAGATACATCTTTTCTTCACTTGGCATTAAGGATAACATGTACTCATTCGCAACATCAACATTGAGTAAAGTTGGCATCAGAATCACCCTTTCTTCAAAATAAACATAGTTATTAATGTTGTCTAAGAAACTAGGATATATACGTTGAACAATTGCAAATATTGGATTTGTCAAATCTTGCAATAAGATCAATTAGAATTTCAACAATGCTTTCATTATCATTCTTTTGTTTGACAATCTTTCTCCAATACTTAAACTCTAGCGAGAGAATTCATTCACCTCATTATTACTATTGTATACACCACAAGGCTACAATCTCATCTATTTTTTTTTTAGTATTATCAGCTTCCAAGAATCCCACATCTATGAAGAATTTATTATTGAAGAAACAATATCTTGCCTTTTGGTTACTTTTAATTAATATTTTGTTTATTTTAAAAAATTTAGTTGACCTCTTTTTAATTCGTTTTACATGCTAATATGTTGTGATTACTTTTAATATATGAATTATTGATTATATTGGCTATAATGTTTTATTTTTCTAAAGGTAAATTATACATAATAATCTGTTTATTTTAAGCTATACTAAAATTATAACTTAAAATTTTGTTTGTATTTATAAAATTAGCTTTTTAATTGCTAGGGCTAACTATGTTGTATGCATAATGCTTGCTAGAAGTAACTCTACTTAAGAAATGTAAATATAAATTATAATTTAATAAAAAAAGTTATAATATATGTGGAAGATACTAAAAAGTTATTTCATGTTCTATAATTTTTCTTTTTAATTTTTAAAACTTAAAATCATTATAAATTTTTAAATAATATTTAAATTTAATTAAAAATATTTATATATCTATAAAAAGAGTTCCACCAAGTGTAATGAATGCAGCAACTTTAAAGCATCACCTTCTTTATCCACTTGTCAGTAGCTTCTATATGTCATAACTTTTTCATTTTTGCTAATTGTTTTAAAATGTAGAATATAAAAAAATATACATTTAATGGTGATAGAGCTCTCTTATGTCCACTTATTTTTCTTTCACTCATTTTTATAGATAAATTAATAAAAAATTCATAAAAAGACTAATAGCCTGAATGCAAAAAACACATAGGAGAGAAGTTAGTGTGATGTGTAAAAGAACTATGCATTTAATGTTTGTAGAATTCTTCATGATAAGTTGGGGGGAAGGGACAAGGAGAGTTAAAAATTTTGAGTAATACTTTTCTGTCCTTATAATTATTATCTAATAGTATCTATTTCTTTTTATTACTTTTTTAAATTAGAGACACAAAAGTTATTTTCCATACACAAAATTACTTTTTATTCTTTTTCATTTCTTTTTCTATTCCTAAATTTGTGTAAACCAAATGGGCCTCGCTGTATTTTTTTACAAAGAAACATAAAAGAGAAATATGATTAATCTTTTTTCTATTCAAAGGATCCTCTCTTAAAAAGAAGAACATTTTGTTTATATGACCCATTTAATGGGTTTCACTCATTAAGATAATTCAAATTAATTATAGCTAAATAGATACTTTGCATTATTGCACATAGTATAGTAATGGCCAAGAATCCAAATTACTATGCTTTTTATAATTGGAGAAATTCTTAATACCTTTTAAAATGTTATATTATTTATACTTTTTTTAGTCTGAAAGAGTCCAAATCAAATAAAATGAAAACTTATCTACTAATAAAATAATGTTAAATTATATAGTTGAGTCGAATATTCAATTATTCACTATCCTATAATTGTGTAGGCCTACACACTATGATTTACAATAACATTACTATTATATAAGGTCTATTATATGATTTTGTTTTATTTTATTAATTAGTGTATAAATAAGATAATACGTCACTATTTGTATGAATTTCTCTTATAATTAAATAATGATTTATATTCTTTGAAATATCTTTTTTTTAATTATAATATAATTAATTATTGAATATAGAGTAATATTTTATTAAATAATTATTTAAAATATTAATTTATCTAATAATTACTGATTCTTTAAAAATTTAATTTTTATGTAATTGATAATTATAATTATAATAATAAATTTATTAAAATAAATAAAATATTTTACATATAACAATTAATTATATTGTATGATCACTTTTATAATTTCCTACATTTTTATTATTTATTTTGAAAATATTCATAACAAATAAATCCCATATCCATTTTGATAGATAATTTTACTATGTGGAAGACTAAGCCATGCTGCTGCTCCTGACCAAGGAAGATCGCATCTGGATTCTTTGCTTGGCGTCCTGCAATGCTTTGCATCGAAATTATGTCGTCCCATCTTGCAATCTTAGCCACTTGCGACATCTACGGACTAACTGACGCCATATGTAAATTTGGTTGGAATAATAAGACGCAATTCCAGCCATACAAATCATGCAATCTTAGCTGTGGAATTAGCCACTCGAAATGCAGCATTTTGTGCAGCAAATAATGGGCCTAATGTTGCATTTTTTAATTGCCATCTTCAACGCATTGGTGCTGTCTCATATCACCATCTTCAGATCATGCAATCTTAGTCGTGGAATTGGGTTGGAATAATAAGATGCAACCTTCTGTAATTAATTCGTCAGCTACCTTTTTCTACTTTCTTCTTCTTCAACCTTCTTGTCCATCTTCTTCCTCACTTTTAGTAGTGCGGTCGAAGAAGCAGAAAAAGAAAAAGTATTTCAGATTTGGGTGATGGGGGAAATAGGGTGGAAGCTATTAAAGCAAATAGACTTAATCATCACCATCAAAATCGAAGTAGCGATGATCAAAGTCTTGGATTTGGCATATACCTTTTGAACGGCTACTACTTTGAGTCCAAAAATGCCATTCCCTTTAAGGACAAGACCTTGGCTGATTGTGTCGAAAGAATGAAATCTAAGTTCATTTTCTTTTTCTTTTTCCAATCTCTTTCTGAAATTTTTGTGTCTGTCCAGAACTCTTATATTACTGCTTTAACCTTTTCTTTTGTTTTTTAAACCCATTTTTCATTTTAGCTATGCTACTTATGGAATACAAACCTGTGTGGAAGCATTTCTTTCTTGCACAATTGTTTTGTCACGCATTTATTTCAAGTTCAAAGAATTAGGATAAGAACTCTTGCATTGTAGGTGTGTTTGGTGGAAATTTTAATTTTGCAAGCATTTCAAAACCTATATATTTGTGCACAACAGATATAAAAAATTTAAATCTATGTATTGTATATGTTATAAATAATTATGCTATTAAGTATTTGGAAAATTGGAATTGGAATACCTCTGTGCCAAATGCCACCTTAGTAGCATGCAAAACTATCACTTTTAGGATTTAAGATTGTTGTAATTGGTGTGATATAGTTGAGTAAGAAATACAAATACAAGTAAAAACCATTCCTCAGCCTTTACTTAATATATAGGATAAATGGTTATTGACATGGTATTAGACTTTTACTAATCAAGTTAATCTTCAGTCAATCTTGCCATCCTATCCTTGTAATAAATTTAATTTCAACACAAGGTAGTTGTCCCTAAGGCTTTTGCAGTAAGGAGGGGTGGTTTTCTCTTTAATAGGTTAGGCTTTTAGAGGGAACAAATTCTTGATCAGTTTGGATTATAATAGTTGCTTAGCAATGAGTGGGACTTTCATATTGGCCATCATTTACGTTTCACCAGTGCTTGAAATTCTTAATTTGATTTAAAGCTTAATTTTTGGTTATGTCTTATTGGGATTTTATTTAAATTTTTTATCCTGGATAAATTAGTTTTTTTAGTTAGTGATTAATAGTCAATTTAAATATATATTAAGAAGAAATATCTCCATGAAGATGGAGAAGCATTCAGTGATTCACTTGGGCAATTTCATGCAAGTATTAAATTGGCATATTGGTAAAGGATTAAAGGATGATGGAACACTTGTACTATGCCTAAGGTCTCTGATTTAGTTGCTGATTTAAAGAGTCATGTATGTTATTTAGCTGAGACTATTGAATTCTTTCTCATTTTGTCCCCGATTTTGCTATCAAGATGTTTGTCAACTTCATTTATAGGACATAAATCCTTCTTTCTTCTATCCTTTGGGAAGGGGAGGGGAGGGACTTAGGCCTTGCTTGACTTGGATCAAATTGGATCAGAAAGCAAGATAGATATAGGTGCTATGTGAATAAATGGGATATTGCAAATGTAATAACTTAAAAGGTGTTGGGCCACTGCACTTAAACCCAAAATTATTAATTAAGCTTATTATTGTGACTACCCATCACTACTTATTCTTCAAATCTTTTAGTGCTTCCTCTGTGTAAATTCCACACATCCTTATAATCCTCAAATCTTGGTGATATGGGACCTAGGCTATTATAAGCTAATCACATTGTTGCCTTATCCCAGACAATATAGTTGGTTTTACTGGGAAAAAGCCTAATGTCCTTGTGCGATCAACATGGTGTGAGATTGAGCAATCAGTATATTTTGCTTTTTGCAATATTATGGGTTCTCTTTCAAGGTCATCTTCAGTTTTTTGTTTTGCTGTGGGGATTCATGCTGTACAAGACACAAACTAATTGCTAATTTAGGTATAACAACATTGCTCTTTCTAGTCTAACCCTGTTCACAGTTACCACCTGTGAGTTCTAAGTTTTTCTGTAATTGTTATGACCTATGCATTTTAGTTAGATGATAGACTTTCTAAAATTTTGCATCTATTTTGTGATAGGAAATTTCAATTGTAGCCAATGTGCCACAAAAGGAAATTAGGAAATACATCAAGATATTAGGAAATGAGGCTTTGCGGCTAAGTCAGCCTATTAACAACAATTCTATATTAGTCTATATGCCTAGATTTTGTACACTTCTACAACTTAATAAATCTGCTCAAAGCTCGCAAGCACTTTTGGCATAAGGATCATTCTTGGTGGGAAAAAAACAATTTTCAATTTTATAACAATCTCCAAACTGCTATTTTGGTTCTTATTTCAGATAGTAGAATGCATAGATTTGCACAAAGTACATCCTTTTTTCTTTTTCTTTTTTTTTTCCTTTCCTTCCTTTTCTCTTCTTCATTTTCTAGCAAATTTCTTGTTTGGAAAAATTGCTTTTCCTTCTGATATCATATATGAGCTTTATGTCATTGATGTGCTTTAGATAGTTCTGTTGACCATTAAGGAACATCCTAATCACTTAAAACTTGTAGGAGCCCTAAGTTTCTATTACTAGATAAATTTGTTGGTTCTTAATCTTAATGTCAATATAGGTATCGAAACCAATATCCTGAACTTGTTTCATTTATGTCAATGCAGGGCTTGTTAAGCTTCCATAATGCATTAAAGGTTTGCTAAATGGAAGTGTATGTACAGTTGCAGACAAAAGAACAACTACATGTATATTTGTGACCAAAAGAGCAAATAACCAGTTAATAGTACATGAAGCCCGTTGCTAGCTCCCATGGAAGTGCATGTCTGGTGATAGTACTTGTCTTTGCATCACATTGTTGGAAGCTCCTATGCTGTTGATATGAACCTAACCATGACTTGTTTGTCTTGCCAGAAAGCTTGTTGAACCTAAATTTGCATAAAAGATAGTTGCTGCTTACTATGATGTATTGTAAATGAAAAAAAATTATTATGGGGACTTGTATATCTCAAAGTCAATTTTTTTTATAGATCATAACATTCCTCTATAATAAAAAAACTTTTGTAGCAATTATTTATTTTAATAAAGTTAATTGATTTGCATAGTGTCTATTTCTTTTATTATTACGCACTTTGTAAAATATTTTCACTGAACTCTAATGCTTTTAGTGATGGTATGTGACAATCTGGTGGCGCCTACATTACAAATGAATAAATTTCACATTATTGACACTAAATACCATATATAACTATTTTGTTTTTAAAAAATGTGATCTACACTAATAATAAGCATTTGAGTACAGGTTAATTCACTTGATGTTGGAGGTACTAAAGTCATGATTCCATATTACATGTGAGGTGTAGTGTTAGAGCTACTTCCTTACTTTTGATTGTCCTAAAAGAAAAAAAGTGTCACTAATATTTCTTGAAGATTAAGTATAAAATGGATGAGCACATATATGTTCCTACCGTGGCTAGGTGATTCTATGAATTATCAATTGTGGAAGTTGGTCTTCTTTTTTTCAGTAGTTTCTCCCACCAACTCTTTGGTTGATGCTTCCTCCTAATGTCGTCTTTTTTTTTTTTTTAATCCATTTGGTTGTGCAATGCTATCTGTCAGAGGTGCTGTGCTCATACTACCATCATTATTTAGACTCTTCAGGCTAGATTGAAGTTCTGCCACTTGCTTACTTAATTCTATCATACCCTTATACACTAATGAGAATACTTCTGGATAGTTAAATGCTTCATAAGCTAATCTAATCATCATAGGACAAAGTTGGCTATACTGCTACATGCTTTCACGCCTAAGATCCACTTGCACCTCATTTCCTTTGATATCATAAATTATACAACTTCTTGCTTCTTTTGTTCATTTTTTAAGGATATATTGTTTAGGAAGTTTTTTTTACATCTCTCACATCATACACTTTTAAAGCATGACAACATAATATCTCTCAAGTTTCAAACTTCTGACAACTACATGAAATTGAACCATTGCTAGGATCAAAACGAATGATCCATTTTCCCTCTTCATCAACCATGTTAACAACTTATTCAAACACCAGACCTATTTCATCTTTGTGAGTTATAGAAGCAGCTACAAAAAGATCCCATTGTTCTTGAAACAACTCAAACACAGGGGTAGTGTAAATTTTAGCAAGTTGTCGAAGCATGGGTGAACTTAGAACAATCAATCACGGCATTTTTTGTCATGACTCAAACTCACAAATTAATTCATTATATCTTTTGTCCTCCACAATACATTCGAAGTATTTGAAAAATTAATTGATATCTAAGTCCGATTTTGTGTTACTCTTTATATCGGCATTCAAACTTTCAAATAGTTGTGTGCTCTGCATCCCTAATGCGACAACATTCTTCATATAACACTTTGCCTATTTCTCCTTTATATTATAGACTGATTTAAGCCATGTGTTTTGCAGCACATTGTAAGTTTCTAGCAACTGACTCCATGCAGCTTCAAATTGTGTCTCCTCTGTTGGGAATTATGAGAGGCACACAGCGGAAACATTAAAAAAATTTTGATCCCAATTCCCACCAAGGATCCGCCAAAATCACTTAAACTGAATAGGTTCAGAGAATTACCTTTTTTCTTCCGATTGAGTTTGTTGTTTGCTTTTATTTGGATCACAGGAACTGACCGCAGATCAGCTCCCTCTACTGGTATCCACACGAACGGGGTTTAGCAACTCAAAGCAGTATGCTAGCAATCTGTCTGTACAGTCCGTACAGTCTGTACGACGTTCGTATAATTCCGTACGACGTCCGTACGATGTCTCTCTCTTTAAGGATTTTGGAGGTAGCTCTAGCTCTAGCTATGTATTTTCTTTTTTCTAATATGGAAATCCCTATTTATAGACTAGAGTTTCAGATATATTTAATTAATCAAAATTAATTAAATATATCTATTAGTTTAAATTCAAATCTATCCTATAGTTTAAATTTAAACTAACAATATCTAGAGCTTAATTTAAATTATCTGATTAGTTTAAATTTAAATGTATCTGATAGAATTAAATTTTTAAACCTATATGATAGAATCAAATTTAAATTATCTGATTAGTTTAAATTTAAATCTATCTGATAGAATCAAATTTAAATTAATCCACATATATATATATATAATATCAAATATAATATATATATATATATATATATATATATATATATAATATAATATATTTAATTAATTATTTATATATATATATATATAAATAATTCCTCCATCCTAGATATTCATTGAATCTAGACACTTTTCTGATTCAATGAATGTGGACATTTTAGTTCGAGTTGGTCCGTTCTTGTGTGCGACCCTGCAGGCCCATATGATGTTGGCAGTGGGCCAACTACACTGTTTAACCCACAAATCACAAGCGGCCTCTAGCAAGACATTGTGACTACCCAAATCATACGGGATCGGTGATCCGATGCAACCTATCTTATAACCCTATCATATCCCTTTTGTCACGCGATATCTAGATCGAGTATGAGACATGGAAATGTCATTCTCAACTTGCTCGATCATAACTTTCTCGATCTCCGAGAAGACTGATATAAGATAGAACCCTTTCCATTTGAGCATGGCCATGCATTTCTCAGTCATACTTATCGAGGGGCCCAGAGATATCTCTCTCTATTAATTAGAGGGACAAATTCCATCTTGACCACTCATCTTCCTCTGCATGAATTTCATTATACCTGATTATAGTCTTTATAATCACTCGGTTAAAGGTGACATTAGACTATGCCAAAGTACAGTGTCCTTCATGTAGGAATCTATGGTGATCTCAGGTCCAAGGGATCAATGACATAGTTATATATGAGATAAATTTATGACCTAATCCATGTAACTTATCTCATGACGGGTCTATCCAGCGTCCTGTTCTTTAACACACGCCTATAATTTTGATTCATATCATCATATATGATTAACACTTAATCAATCAAAATCATACTAATCTTAATTCATCGTTGTTCCCACAAGGATGATTGATTAGGGACATTTTGGATAATTCAAAAAATAATTTATCCATGGATATTATTATATATAAACATGCAAATAATATAATAATGTAATAAAAAGAAAACTCTTATTTCGTAATAATAAACAATGTTCGCAATACAATGATTGGCCTAGGGCACAATCTCCAACATCCTCTACATATTCATGCATGCATTTTGAGAAATTAGACAAAAAATGCGATATACTCTTCATCAAATTTTCAAGATACTTGATGCCATTTTGCTTTAAATGCCATGTGCATAATCCATGTTTTGTTTCTTGAACGACTTCATGTAAGGCTCTTGTCATTGCTTGATTTTGATCGGTAAAGACTGTGAAAGGCCTTTTTTTTCATATGTGCCTTTAAGAAAGTTTTTAATAGCCACTTAAATGAGTCTGTTGTTTCATCGTATAGTAATGCTGCACAAAAAATAATAGCTCCTCTATAGTGATTAAAGTCTGAAAATATTGCAAGTGGCCTATGATTGCAGTTGGTGCTGTATGATGTGTCCATCGACACCACTTTCTCAAAATATGCATAATTAATTAACATGCGTGCATCTGTTTAAAAGACATTTGTTATTCACTCTTCCATATTCATCTAGTACACATGGTAAAATGATGGATTTTCTGAGTATTGTTTCTAAAAAGATCGTAATAGACATCCAGCTTCTCCATAGACCATACTTCTTTGCCTTTTGGAATTTAGATAATTTTTAGCATCCAATTGAGTGTAACCAAGGTTTGCTTTTTCTCCAGTATATCTACTCATTATCTCAAATGAAGATTTCTGTTGGATCCCAACATCTTCTGCCAAATCTATTTGGTAAGCTTGAACTTCGGTTAATTTATGTTGTGAAGACAACATGTGAATTGTTTCTGGAAGATGAAGGGGGCGATTATGTTTTTCAATAAAGATATCAATTTTATATTTATCACCCACACGTGCAACTCTTATTTTTGCTTTACAACCTGTCCTTGTTTCAGGCTGAGGATTGATGGTCATAACATCCCTTTTGTCTTTTTTTTCTCCACCCCTCTCTGTAGCAGACATATCTATATGAAATGATTGAGCTATCTTTTCTACTCTTTATGAAAGTATGTTTCCTCGCTCCAAAACCAATTCTTCCTGCATAAGTAACCCAAAACTTCCATACTTCTTCTAAGCTATCAAATTCCTTACCTAGCCTAAGGGTCAAGTCATCGTCCATAGATTGGTTCTTGAAAAAAATATAAAAAGGGAAAGTTAATGAAATTCTTGATTTACACTATATTATCAGATGAGGCAAATAAATGGATCAAATAATAATTGTGAAAAAATAAGCATAAAATATAACCAAATAAACATCATATTATCATTTCACTTTTCATCTATTTTAATTTGAATGTTGGGTTATACTTTCGATATTAGATTATACTCTCAATTGTTATAACATATGAATTGTGATATAAAGCGAGTATAACTAACGTCATTAAGGAAAACCAAAACTTTTTAACTCATACTTTGCCTTTGCATGTATTTTAAGGTGCCAAAATATTTTAACATAATCCAACATTGACATATTTTCTACAAGCATACATTAATATTTACAAATACTTCAATCAAAATTATATATTACTATGCACTTATACCAATTTATCTAGAATTAGACAATAATTTTTGCAACGATACAAAATCATTCTTACATACTCTTACTTTGCACTTAATCAAAATTTAACATTTTCAAAATACAAATATAATTTTTTTTGAACAAGAAACAGACCAAGAGTATAATATCAGAAACAAGTTTCAAAAGTGTCGAAAGCTGCAAGTTATGCAAGATGTAAGCTTTTCTATGAATGCTCAAGAATCCTGAAACTGCAAAAAGAACAAATAATGAACAAATGCATAGATGATTATTTAAAACGCATAAATTGCTATGCAAACAAGCTTCATTCTCGTGCCTTCATACCTGCGTGCAATAATGTTTCTTTCCCGCCCAAATGAGACAGCACCAATGCGTTGAAGATGGCGATCAAAAAATGCAACATCAAACCCATTATTTGCTGCACAAAACGCTGCATTTCGAGTGGCTAATTCCGCGGCTAAGATTGCATGATCTGATCGGCTGGGATTGCGTCTTATTATTCCAGCCAAATTTACGCGTGGCGTCAGTTAGTTCGTAGATGTCGCGAGTGGCTGAGATTACAAGATGGGACGACGCAAAGCACTCTCTGCTTTGCAGGACGCCAAGCAGAGAATCCGGGCGCCGGAAGAGCGCCCGTGTCGCTGATCTTGCAAGATATCCGTAACGTTCTCTTCATTTGAACTAGATCGCACACTCTCTCTACCCTTTTCGACGAGTTAGTAAACAATTTTGCTTCTAGCTGTGTTTGGATTCTGAGAAAATGTCGGAAACTCGCTTAGCTCTTTTGTTGTATAATGTAGCTCACTTTAAGGCTTGGTATACTTTGGCAACCAAAATTTTCTCAATTTCCTGAGCGCTTTGTTGTTTCGTGCAGTTTCATTTGTGTTTCTTCCGAGTGTGAAAATGGATCCATCTACAATACTGTATAACCAGCTGAAGGTTTAAAGCGATCTGCCTTTTCTCAGTAATGTTTGATCAAGCATTTTGTGCGTTATGTTTATAATGGCTGTTTTTGATTGTATTGTGTTGGTATCGATTTCACCAGGCAGCAAGCCCATTCTTCTTGCTGGCGGGTCCAAATGTGATTGAATCTGAGGAGCACATTCTACGGATGGCTAAGCACATAAAGAGTATCGCATCTAAGTGCGTTTTCCCTACTTCTAACTACTTTGTAGGCTACTGTTAACATATGTCTTTTTCTCTTCCTTTTTAAATTTTGTGAGCCATATACTTCATCTGGGACTGGTAAACTGATATTTGTCCACTCCAACAGTTAAATGAGTTCACTTTGTGCTTTAACTGACATAGCCCGAATTGATTTGGAATCCCTGTATGCTTCTTTCTGTTTGCTATTTTAGTCATGAAAAGAAAATTAATTTTTATGAAATAGAATAAAATAAAAGGAGCAGTGGGCATCAGATATGGTTTTGTATGTGTAGGCGTCTAACATGATCTAGAATTCATATAACTTCCAGAGTTGGAGTGCCATTAGTTTTCAAGTCAAGCTTTGACAAAGCCAATCGGACATCATCAAAATCATTTCGCGGCCCAGGCATGGCTGAAGGATTGAAGGTTCAGAATCCTACTGCTTTTAATTGCACTGTTGTTGTAACTTGTTTCTTAAGGATGTATGATGTTATATTTCTTTAGTGATTCTGGAGTTCTAACAAAAAATTTAAAGCATCAGTTGTAGATACGTTAAAAGAAAACAATCATTGATATTTGTGCTAGATCCACTTTTATCTTGGAGGCTTTGGAGTTAAATTTAGGTTGGACGTTGCACATGCAGACCTTGCAGCAGGACCCTGGGTAATCTTATCTCAGCCCCTTGTAGGGCTCAGAAAGTTATGCCTTGGGAGTGCTGAGCTGGATCAAATGTCACCTCTTGCACTGTTAACTACATTTCTAGCCAAAGGAAAATGCTACTATACTAATGCTAGGAAAATTTACAAGGATTCTTCATTTTTTATGGTGGTTATGATAAAAATATTTACAGGGAAAGGAATTAGGGCTTTGAATAGCTATTAGTACAATTTTTGTGACATCCCTAGATGTAGTATTTTTCTTTGACATGCAAATTGCATCATAATAGTAAGTTATGTCAAAACCGCAGAATTTTGAGCTTGATAAAGGCATATTATAGCTCTTGCTTAGACCAAATAGTTTTGAGCCTTTGCTGGCTCTGATTTTGTTATGTTTTATTGCCATGTTAACTCAATCTTTTCTACAGATACTTGAGAAGGTCAAAATAGCCTATGACATCCCTATTGTGACAGATGTGCATGAGACTATCCAGGTAATATATTTGCTTTTGCCTAAACATAACTATGTGAATTTCATATTTCTGTTCTGCCTGTTCAAAATTCTTAGCCTTGTTGCTTGGAAAGGCCTCTTATTCTTCTATATTTCCATAATGGTGAATTCCATCCCAAGTATCTGCTATTTTGACAGGTTATCTGATGCAGTATGAGGAGATGCCAATTATGATATTTGCGTTAATTTATAAAGTCATTGTAATGTGGAAATTATGGTTTTTAGTTTGGGAATTTAGGGTTTATATGTTTGGATCTTTACAAAATTGTCACATACTTTAACCAGCAATTTGCAAATTTGCAAATTAGTTTCATCTTCCAATAACACTAGGACAAATCCAAAACACCATAAGCAAGGACAGAACCAGAAAAAATAGTATGGGGGGCAAAATCTATTGCACTACTTTTTGGGGCGCAAAAAGTTGGACCTAGTACATAACAACAAAAAATTACTTGTCCCTAAATTATACAAAATGTTACTTCATCATATAAGATCCATAAATGTCACGATCCAGGGCCAAAAGAGTAGATTCCAGCCTTGATTTGTCTGGCATGTGTCAGTGCCTATTGAAGGGTTCGATTCCAAAAGATGTTCACCAGATATTTGTTTAGGCCACAAGACTATGTTTCAATCATTATCATTACTAAAAGATGAAAAAAAGCACAATGAAAGCTTAAATGGTGCTCTCCCAAATGCAAGAAATAATACTAGATAAAATTCTATACCTTTTGCAAGTGATCTCATTTCGATGTAACTACTGGATGAGCAAGGACAAAAAAATTGGGCCAATATTCTCTGAGTGTAGACTTTAGACCTTGATTTTGGATCAACAGGCTTAGGATTTCAAAATAAAAAAATGTTGTTTAAGTGGATTCCAGGTTGGCTCTCCATCCTTATTTTCAATGATTCCCTTGCCTGCTGAGTGCCCCCTTGCATTACATATTTGTGGGGCATCATGCATGTGTCTAGGTGACCAAAGAAATTGATCTGCCTGGAGATATACCTTAAAAAAATATTCTGCCTAGAACATTAATTGGTTACAGACTATATCTTGTAAAGCTTAATTTGACTTTGCTATTGTTCCCTTTCTGTTTGGCTTTTACCCCTTCAAACTTGTAAATTAAATTGGTTAGCAATTTTTTATTAATAACTTCATGATATATTATTATTTTAATTTATTGAACGGATGCTTCCAATATATTCTTGTTAGAGATGCATTTTAATGAAGGTTTAGACTTCTGATTTCTGAACTATTTATTACACAGTTATCTTTTCTTTTGCTAGTGTGAACCAGTTGGCAGAGTTGCAGATATTATTCAGATTCCAGCATTCTTATGTCGTCAAGTAAAATAATTTATTGTTTTCAATACAATTATCAGTACTTGTATAACTGACTGGCTTTTTTGATAGATAGATAGATGTCCCGGCTTCACTTCTTTCTTTTATTTCCCCTCTGATGACAGACAGATCTTCTAGTTGCAGCAGCCAAAACTGGGAAAATTGTCAACATCAAGAAAGGCCAGTTCTGTGGTCCTTCTGTAAGTATATTTTCCAACCTGATGTGTTAAAATTCTAATTGTTGATTGTTTATAGATTTCATAAATGTTGAATATGCAGGTCATGGCAAATTCAGCTGAAAAAATTAGATTGGCTGGAAATCCAAATGTGATGGTTTGTGAGAGAGGAACAATGTTTGGTTACAGTAAGTTTATAGCATCTGTTTGAACTCTCTATAATATGCCTTTGAGTTTTGAACTGTGCTGATCTTGCATAATAATCAATATCAATATTAATATTATGTAAATTGCTGCATCTGCAGTTTGAATTAGGATGTTTTTTAAACTTCAATTTCTAGAGTACTTGGCAGTATTGAAAGATGTGACTGTAAAATCTATGCCATAGTTCCTTATGTGTGCTGATTTATTGTAGTTTCATTGTAGTCTTGTACTTTTTGACTTGTCATAATTTCTTTTTTGAAGTTCAAATTGAGTTCTATTCTAAGTCACCTATTCTCCACCCTGCTCTTTCTTCTGCAATTATGATTGGTATACTTGAAGTTTAGTCTTGCCTTAAGCAAGTTAGCATTTAATTCACTGATAGGCTGATTATTTTAAAATCCAAAATATATTAATTCTTTGCTTTGCTCTGTAGATGATTTGATTGTTGATCCACGCAACCTGGAGTGGATGAGAGAAGCCAATTGTCCTGTTGTAAGTAAATATTTCTACTATGCTTCTCATTAAAATATAATGAGACTAGTTACATCATTGTATTCTGTCCTTCCTAATAAAAGAAAGGATAAAGGATATTCAGGATAAAAGGGCATCTTCTTGCTCCTTCCTCACCGCTGCTTAATAACATCTTTCCCTAATCATTTGATAAAAGTACTATCATTGTCAGAAAGAATGAATTACTGTGAACTCAACCTAGACGGAACTTTTAAAAAGGGTAGTTGTTTCTTTAATTACTAACATTAAGGGGCATATGCTCTAAAAAATTCGCATCTCTACCCTCTTAGCACCTTAGGAGAAAGTTCTGCCATAGCTCCTGAAAATGTTAATTTCTCTGACCTCCACATCTACCTAAGCTTGGACACATAACTCCTCTTGAAGACCTTTTATAATAATTTTAATACTAGAGTTGTTTATACGCAAAGAATTTATTCTTTGATGTGTATCATAGGACCTAAGTCATATTTGCTGATATGTTAATTAAAGAGCATACAATATCCCTCTCAATTTATGACCCCAAGTTAACATACAATCTCCTATTCAATTTACAAATCAATTATGACGAAAAACAGAATGTAGGTGTTCATTTGGCTCTCTATGAAAATGAGACTGAACTCTTTTTGTACTCTTATTAGAGTACTATTCTTCTCAGAAGCTTTATTGTTTAAAGTATTAATTTAAATTTTGGTGCAGTCATATTTGTTGGTGCTACCAGTGGAATAATAAAAATTCTAGAATGCGAAAGGGAAGTGAGATTGAGAGACTAGAGAGGACTTGTGAAGATAGAGTCCAAAGTAGACGTTTATATTTTCTTCTGCCTTACAGCTGGTTACAAGAAGATTTCCCATGGTCGATCTCTGATTTCAGCTAGTTAGTGAGGACATAAGTGTTCAAATGATCCCTTGATCCTAGCTAATCAATCAAACATCAATGCAGCAGTCAACATTATGTCCATACACCATTTAATTTCTCATTAAACTAATCATTAAAATGTTGTTTACCTCAGGTAGCTGATATCACACATTCATTACAACAGCCTGCTGGAAAAAAGGTATGCTTAGTATATTATAATTCTTTTTTTCGTTTTATATTGAATATGGTTCTTGCTTATTTTATTTTTTATATATACTATATTATGCAGCAGATAATTCTAGCCTGTGATGCTCTTGACAATCACATAAGATAGAGATAAATGTATATATCCTTTTTTTTTTTCTTATTTGAATAAACCATTTCATAGTATGTCAATACACTGTAGGAAGGTTACTCATGGTACTTTTGAGGGAAATTCAGAGCATAATTTTGGTTTCTTTAGATTCATGACATCAAAAGTCCTTGTGTTGCCTCCATTCGTTGCCAGACCATTAAGATCATTTGGAATCTTTGAATATTTTCTCTTTCTTTCTGTGTTGTGCATGCCTGTAAGTCATTTTGCAGACGCAGGGCAAGGATAATATGTTTCTCAAGTATCATATATGTCAGTCATCAAACTGAAGTCTTTCTACACCTATGATTATATTTCATCTAAATCTGACTATCAGACCTGATATCTATTTTCCCACTCTTACCTAACTTTTTATAACAGCTTTTTCAAATCTCTATCACTGATTATAATTCTGCTTCTTTGTATAGTTGGATGGTGGGGGTGTTGCAAGTGGAGGCCTTCGAGAGTTGATAC
The DNA here is from genome assembly GCA_032878935.1 of Erythrophleum fordii. Classification (NCBI taxonomy): domain Eukaryota; kingdom Viridiplantae; phylum Streptophyta; class Magnoliopsida; order Fabales; family Fabaceae; genus Erythrophleum; species Erythrophleum fordii. The sequence continues at coordinate 568,668 of JAVQMF010000029.1, forward strand.
CATGCATTGGAAGAACAGCAGTTGCTGTTGGAGTGGATGGGATTTTCATGGAGGTACAGAGAATATGCTATAGCCAGCACTAATATATTAGTTATATCATAAAAGAATAGTTAAGAGTAAATTTTCAGGTATATGAGGCCCCTTTTGCTCTTCTGGTGTAGTTTGTGAAACTTTGCTATGAAGGAGAAACTGCTTTGGTAGTGTCTAAAACCGTGTTTTCTACTAACTTATTATGTACACGGAGTATTTAAGGGTTATGATTACCTATTTAGTTTGTCTATCAGTGAGATTCTAAAGTCTTTCTCGGGTCTGTAGGTACATGATGATCCACTGAATGCACCTGTTGATGGTCCAACACAGTGGGTGAGTTTGGTTCTTATCATAATAATTCATATTCACAAACAATCCTCAATGTTCATTTCTCGTTGTTTGCTCTATACATTTATTTTTGAAAGGGAACCTTTAATGAATCATTTATAAAACCCCGTCATATGACAGCCTTTACGCCATTTGGAGGAGCTGCTGGAAGAACTTGTAGCTATTTCTGTAAGTCTGTCACTTGATAAACTACTATGAAAAGTGATGATTTTATAATTTTTATTATTAAAGTGCTAATCTTTACAGCAGTGAATGATGTGTACTGATCATGAACTTGGGTCTAATTGATGTAGAGATGGCAAATATTGGTGTGTGATTGTGGAATCATTGTTGGTTTATGAACTGATATTTGTGCTTATTTCACGACTATATAATGCTCTGTTATGGCAAGAAACTTTTAGACAGATAAGAGAGAGAACCGGAGAAGATAGAGAAAAAGGAGAGTCTAGAGACGGAAAGGGAGCACAGAGAAGAGAGGGAGAGTGAGGATAACAATTTAAAATAATATCATTATAAATTCATCAAAAGATTGGACTTCCAAATTAAGGTTTGGTCTGTGACCGTGCAGATATCTTGCTTACCCTAACTTTTGTTAAGACTACTGCAGATATATGTGACATCAGTTAATTTGATTAATCTTTTACATCCTAAACCTCTTTTTAATGGATTAGAAATGTATCACAAAGATTGGACTTCAGCTATGCTCTCTTTGTAATCTGTGACAGTGCAGATATCTTGCCTGCCCTGTTTTGATTAATGAATATTATTCCCGATTCATTAAAAGAAAAACAATTGCAATTATGTTTTCCTATTAACTGGACATTCTCTTAATATCTCAATCTTATATTCAGCTGTTCATATTCCATGTAGTACTTTTCAAATATGAAGTGACTATATTTTTATTGTTAATATTTGTAATTTCGAATGTATATATTTGATTAGCTATTCTTTGCTGTATTTTAGAGGGTAAGCAAAGGGAAACAACGATTCAACATTGATCTCACGCCATATCGTGAATAGAGGTAGGCAATGTTTCATTTTTTTTTCTATTTATATGTTGTTGGTAGTTTCTGTTTATACAGATAATTTTGTAATCATTTTTCTTTTTTTTTTGGTTTGATTTGATGATGAAATTTAAATTGTAATTAGTATACTAATAATTTTTTTGCTTCTTGATATTCTTTTGGATCAATGCTACAGCTTTGGTTACACTCAGTTTTATGGTTGATTCTTCTCTAATGTAAATTTCAATTGCAGGTAACAATGGCCTTTCCAGTTATGCTGAATCCAGTTCCCTGAGTATTGTGTTTTTTGTGATTATTTTTTAAGGTTCAATGCAACACTTTGAACCGTGTTCATTTTCCAAACCGCATAAACTGAAGTGGTCAGAGATATATCTTGAAAATGTTATCTGCTGGTCCATGCTTGCTTCTCCCTGGCATTGGCACTTCTAATTGACACGTTTCGCCAGGATTTCTGTTTACTTTCACAGGAGTTCATATCTGCCCTTTAGTCTGGCATTTGTTGTATAGTTGAGGCAACATGAATAGAAGCGCAAGTTCTCATCGGGAAAATAAATAAATAGAAGCCAAGTTTTCAGCACGCATAAGCTGTGTCTATTAATATCTTTATCTTTCTTTTTTCTGGCAATCCTATTTCTCTTAATATACATTTTCCGTACTTAACTAGACCAGGAAAAATAGCTTGTACTGGGTGAGGGAGAAAAAACTAGGAAGGAAAAGAAAATCGTTTTAGGACTAGAGCCCGCAGCCACAATCTGAACAGGAACTGTTAGGTGAGTTATGAATTTAATTTGATTTCATCAATTGAAGTTTGTTGTAAAAAAATTGTTATAATAGATGGTAATGCTGACCACAGATAGATGATGGAGTAATATATATTCTGTAAGAATGATCGAAGGAGCTGGTTGTGGTGGTGGTCTCAGCATCCAAATATATTAAGAAGGTCATTGCATGGGCCCATCAGGGTGCTCTAGGTGGTCGCATTGTCCCAGTGTCATAAGTTTCACGTTTTAGTACAGTAAAAGCACATCCCCTTTCGCCATCAGTTGCATTAATTTAAGTCTCTTATTTCTTTGGTATTAATAGAGTAAACAAACAATTTGATTTATGAATTGGAAGGTCTATTTAACATTAATTTTTTAAAAATTACTAAGTGCACAAGTTAGTTAATAAATTAAAAATCTTGTTGGATGTTAGTTCTTTCTTCCAATATTAAGTTATCTGACAATGTTCCTTTTTTAATTTTTCCCCAAATATCTTCAAGTTATTTGACAAAAACGCTGATGTTGAAAGAGTTTGTTATTCGTAGAGATTAACGTATGTGTTCACTAATTTCATAGACAAACTAAAAGTGCTTTATATAATTCAGCGATCAAAGGGTTAGCTTGTATTAATATGAATCCTGTGATTCAATCATCGAGTACACGACAAGTAAAGAAGTGTAGAGGAGATGCTTAGGTGTGCAAATACAATTTTTCTAACTTAGAAGTAACTATTTAGAGTGCATTAGGCTGTAAACGTGTCAATAGTTTAGCACTTCGCTATTTTAAATCATTGAGATGGTCATTTATGTAGTAACTTGCAGAACATATGTGGCAATGCAAAGCAGTATTTCCATTCCTCCTCTTCGTTAAAGGACAAGAGAAGAGGAGTGCTAAACTGTGCACACCAATAGTTCTTTAAAGCTAGTTTAAGGGAGAGAAATGTGTGCAATGGTGAGTAACTGTTACAAATGAGTTTATTGTATAACTGCAAATGACTCATCGGGGCAACTTTTGGAAACTCCTAAATATGTAGAGCGGCATCATATTCACTATGATAATATGCATGAAGTGGAAGAATGGACAGGAAGTTTTTGTGAAAATCAGTGGTATTTATTTTTCTAGATTTGTAAGCGCAACACTAGATAGATGAGGCACAAACTTTTCATTGGGGTCTGGTTTGGAAAGACGGAATTGAAAAAATGACAGTGGATGGGACACATTTGGCAACCCAAGACATTGGATTTGCCTCGTGCAGTTTGTCAAGCACTTCATGTTGGTTAACTAGCACACAATTAGATATTCTAAGCAATATTCTTTACAACTGCTATTTGCTTAAATCTCATTGTTGTATATTCACCCAAAACTATGTTCTTCCTATCCAATTACAAGTTGTTAGATACGATATTTGGAGACAACTATCATAGTTTGGGATCACTAAATGTTTGTATATTCCCCACAGGCTAATGACATAGACCTAGGTCCATTGGCAAACTAATGTTAAGTGGTTTTATTTTATTTTTTAATTGTTAACACAATGTGTTGGTATTGATTCACTGGTTGTGCTTAGGAATGACATGATACACACAAGATATTTTAAAATTTTCTAACATTTGAAGAGTTATTTTATAAGTCACCTATACAAAAGAGATGATTGAAAAATGAAATTTGTGTACAGCTTTTTTTTAATAGTAATTGGTGGATTATTAAATAGATTAAGTCAAAACATTTACTTAGAATAGATAATTTTTTCATATTATTGTTCCATATGGTGGATCCCCATCATGACCCAAATCTTTAGTCATAGGTGCATAGATTAAGTCAATATAAAGTTAACTCAGCCTAACAAGCCTCAAAAAGAAAAAAGTCTCACTTGACCACGATAAAACTAATAATGTCATACCATATCAAGATATATCATAATTTTGCATTACAATTGCCATAAAGATTCATTTTTATTAAATTCACACTTTTAGCAGCAGAAATAATTGTTATTATATAAACCCCAATAATTCAATTTCTGTTGGATGGCCCATATGGGGTTACCAATATCATCTTCCATCCATAACACATCTAATAGACTAGAAACTTCACAATTCTAAGCTTTCATTCGGGTTCGGACAAAGCCACACAAATTCAAGAAGCAAACTTACATTTTCCTTGATTCCATAACCTATCATGAATTTTTAAAAATTATAACTAATTTTAGAAAAATTAAAATTATGCAAATCATACCATTCTGAAAAGCTTAGGATGTCCCTTAATTGCCATAAAAATTTCAAATCAAAACAGCCAAGTTTGCCTCATGAAAATTGATAGAACAGTAACACTAGTCACTAATACGTCCTGCAACCAAACCTAAACTTAAAAAATGCATATCTCCCTCTACAAAGCTTCAAATGAGCTGCTTTTAGGGCTATGGAAAGCTTATGATGTCTATTATATGTTTGTAAAATTTCATGAGCATTGGACTCCATTTGGCTTTTGAACGACACAGAAATGCAAACTGACCATATGAACAATAACTAGAACAATTTTTCATAATTTAGCTAACTTTGAAAATTCATAATAAATTCTCTAAAATTCTAAAAATAGTACTCTTTAGCTCTAAAGCTCTATATGAGACCTATATTCATGCCACATTTCATGCACCAAATCATCAATTTGGTGAGTTTATGGTTTAACTCAAGATTATATCACTTTTTAAAACCATAATAAGGTCAATGGGTGCCAAATGGTCTCCTAGCCATTCCATGACCAATTAAACAGATCCCAAAACATAAATGTAGCATATATAACCTTCCCAATCGGTCCAAATTATCATATATCTTAAAACCATCATAGTTGCATATATACACATTCACATCAAGGCTCCAAGATGGCAAAATCACACATTCTCATACATATGGTTCTAAATTTGATTCATACACCATATTTACATGCTTTTATAATTACTCAAAGGTTTACATCTCAAAAATAATTCATAAATACATGCCTTAATATTACATTACACAAAGGCTAATTCTATTGTCAAAGTGTTGCAATTTATGCTCCTTGGGCTTTACTTGGACATGGTTAGATAGAAAATGGGGGAAAGTGAGATTTGTAAATCCCAATAGCTTTTTCACCCTTTCATGTAGGCATACAAGGCATATATTTTTATCAAAAAATACAAATATGCATCAAACACTTCTAAGAATCATTCAAATCGTATTTTTTCAAGTCACATAAACATATCAAAATCAAGAGCAAGCTTTATAGACTTTTGCTTTAGCTTCATCCTATTATTTAAGACTTTTGGATTAACCTCACCCACTTTTTAAGGACTTTTGACTTAGCCTTACTCATTTTAGAGACTTTTGACTTTATCTCACCTATTCTTAAGGACTTTTGACTTCACTACACCCATTCTAAAGGACTTTTGGCACAATCTCACCTATAAAGAGCAATTTCACAATCAAAATGCAATTTAAGAAGCATATTGGTACCAAGGTAACAAACCAATAGCAAATGGCATGTCTCATGATTCACATATATATAAGTATTCAATGACAACCATACAACCAAGAAATACATACAAGAAAGAGTGGAGTGCTATCTTGGTTCAAGATGCACAAATTTCTCTTTAATTTCTTATCTTCTTGGCTCGGCCTCACACCCACACTTAGGAGGAACTTGGTTTGCTTGGCCTAGACACATCAAATAAGACACAATTACATCATTGGAACCAACTTTATCCTTACATAAACATTACACAAGCTATATCTAGCTTATAACACCATTATGGTTCCATACAAGGTATAATGAAATAACTCATATAATTCAAGATCTTGGTTCTAATTTCTCACTCAATCTAAGTCATATGACTCCATTCAAACTCATTAAAGTCATCTCTAAGTCAATTCAAGGAGTCTAATACTAAGTTGCTTCTTTATGCATAATGAAACCAAAAATTTTCAACTTTCAAAATGTGGTTTCTAAATTCAAACTAATAGTTCCTTTAGTATCTATTATTCATTTTTAGGCCATTTGTATCCTTAGATTCAAAGAAAACTCTCCCTAGGTACATGGACTCTTTCTTGGTCAAGACACACATCCAAGTAGAGCATGGAGTTTTCTTCCATTTCTTAAAGAAATTGCTATCCATGAAGTTTTCTAAATGTCTTGAGAACCCAAACACGGTCTTAGATAATCTAAATTACCATTAGAAAACTTTATAAATTCCTAGATGCAATCCAAACCCTAATTATCATAATTTGTTATCTAATGGTTCTTTTTTAATTCTAATTGTTTCATTGGATTCCTTAGGCTTCAAAAGCCACATTCCTTTTCTTATTAGCATAACTTTTCTGTTTATTTTAAATTGTAAAAAGTTTATTTCTAATCAATTCTATCTGCTTGATGGTTTAGTCTACTATCTTAGGCCCTATCAGACTTTTCTCACCTAACTCAACCTAACACAGAAGGAATATACACTTTCTCCTATACAGAGCCTCATAAGGGGCCATCTGGATATTGAAATGGTAACTGTTATTATACGTAAACTCCAATTACCCCTCATTTCTAATACACATGCCCTTAACATGTCTTTCAGGGTCTGCATGGTCTTTTTAGTTTGACTATTTGTCTCAGGGTGATATGCAGTACTGAATCTCAATTTAGTCACTAAAGCATTTTATAATGATCTCCAAAAGCTTGATGTGAACCCGGGGTCTTTATCTAATACTATGCTATTGGGTACCCTATGAAGTCGCACGATTTCTCTTATATACAACTGGGCTAATTTAATTAGTGTGTAAGTAGCCCTGATAGCTAAAAAGTATGCAGAGTTCGTCAATTTGTCAATAACTATCCAGATAGTATCATGTCCAAAGGATGTCCAAGGTAATTCCATGATAAAATCCATAGATATTATATCCTATTTCCACTCAGGGATGTCTAGGGGTTGTAATAACCACACTGGTCTCTGATACTCTACTTTCACCCTCTGACACACCATACATCTAACCATATAATTGGCTATATCATTTTTCATTCCTAACTACTAGAATGCTCTTTTCAAATCATGATACATCTTGGTGGCACCTAGATGGATAATATACCTGCTTTTGTGTGCCTCTTCTTAAATTCTTTCTTTCAATTCAGTTTGATTTGGCACGCAGATTCTATCTCGATATACTATCATACCATCTTTAAATATCCTGAAATATGAGGTCCCACCTTGGGAAATCTCACTTCTAGTCTGTCTTAAAAACTCATCTTCTCTCTGGGTATCTATAATCTAGGCTTTCAATTCATTTTCTATTTGGGTTTCATTTAAATACAACTTACCCGATACTATATGGCAAGAAAGGTTTATATTTTTAAATCTCTCTATGAGTTCCTGTTCTCTGATCATCATGTGGGTTCCATGGATAGATTTTCTATTAAAGCATCAGCCACCACATTAGCTTTACTAGGATGGTATTTCAAGTTATAATTATAATCTTTCAGGAATTCTATCCATCTTCTTTGTTTCATATTCAGTTTTTTTCTGATCAAATAAGTATTTCAAACTCTTATAGTTATTGTAAATTTCTATTGTAGCACCATACAAATAATACCTCCAGATTTTGAGGGCAAACACCACTGTAACTCTAGATCATGTGTGTGATAATTCTACTTTTGAGGCCTCAATTGCTTAGAGGCATATGCCACTATTCTACCTTGTTTATAAATAATGCCATACTTGATTGCCATAACAGGTGTATCACTTTACTTGAATATGGGACTATACTTAGTTAAAGACAGAACTAGCCTTTATGACCACCTCCCAGGCTGAAAGGTCTTTAGAGCATGATTGTCAAGAGTTTTTGGTTTTTGGTTTTTTTTTTTTTTTTTTTTTTTTCAGTACAAGCTAAGGTAAAAGAAGGCATATAAGAGATACCTATAGTAAGAGAGTTCCCAGAGGATTTTCTAAAGAAATTAGTTGACTATCCCTTGATAGAGAAGTAGAGTTTGCTATAGATATTATGCCTGGAGCAGCTTCAATGTCTAAGACCTCGTATAGGATGGCTCCCATCAAGCTAGTTGAGTTGAAAAAGCAAATAGAAGAGCTTTTAGAAAAAAGTTTTATCAAGCCCAATGTTTCATTGTGGGGAGTTCCAATTCTATTTGTAAAAAAAAAAAAGGACGAGAGCCTTAGATTATGTATAGATTACAAGGAGCTAAATAAGATTACAATTAAGAATAAGTACCTCCTTCTCAGGATAGATGACCTTCTAGATTAGTTGGTAGGATCGTCAGCATTTTCTAAGATTAATTTCAGGTTAGGATGTTATCAACTCAGGATCAAGGTTGAAGATATTCCTAAGATAGCTTTCAGGATAAGGTATGGGCATTATAAGTTTTTAGTTATACCCTTCGGGTTCATAAATACACTTGTCATATTTATGGATTATATAAACAGAGTGTTTAGGCCATACTTAGACAGGTTTATAGTTGTCTTTATAGATGATATTTTCATATATTCTAAGAGCAGAGAAAAGCATAAATAGCATTTGAGATTAGTCTTGGAAACCCTGAGAGAAAGGCAATTATATGCTAAACTTAGTGAATGTGAGTTTTAGCTCACTGAGATGACATTCCTAAGCCATATGATCTCTCAGGTAGGGGTCGTACTAAATCCCTATAAAGTAAAGGTAGTATTTTAGTTGGAGAGACTTAGTACAGTGACAGAGATTAAAAGTTTCTTAGGTTTAACAGGTTCTTATAGAAGATTTATTCAAAACTTTTCTCAAATTGTGATACTACTAACTAAGCTCACTAGAAAGAATGTACCATTTGTGTGGGATGAGAAATATGAATAGAGTTTTTAGGGATTGAAGCATAAGTTGACCACAGCCCCAGTTTTAGTGATCCCTAACCCTAGAGAGACTTTTGTGGTCTATAGTGATACTTCTAAAAAAGGGTTAAGATGTGTGTTTATACAGGGAGGTAGAGTGGTAAATTATGCTTATAGACAATTGAAACCACATGAAGAAAATTATCCCACTTATAACTTAGAGCTAGCAACAGTGGTTTTTGCTTTTAAGAAATAGAAACACTACTTGTATAGTGCATCCATAGAGATATACAGTAACCATAAAAGCCTTAAGTATCTGTTTGAGTAGAAAGAGTTAAATATAAGGTAGAAGAGATGGTTAGACTTCTTAAAAGACTATGACTTTACTTTAAAATACCATCCCGGTAAGGCTAATATGGTTGTAGATGCACTGAGTAGAAAATCCGTACATATGGCCTACATGATGCTAAGGGAGCATAACTCATTGAGAGATTTAAAGATATGAATCTCTCATGTCAAGTGCATTCTGAAAAATTATTGATAAGTGAAACTGGAATAGAGAGTGACATGAGAGATCAAATAAGAGAAGCCCAACAAAAAGATGAATATGTGAGGAAAGTTAGGGCCCAGATGTCCCAGGGTAGCACTTGAAACTTCAATCTGTTTGAGGATGGAGTAATGAGGTATAGGAATAGGCTGTATGTGCTAAGAATTTAGAATTGAAAGAAAGAATATTAGAAGAGGCACATAAAAGTAAATATACCATTCATCTAAGCAGTAACAAAATATATCATGACTTGAAGAAAATATTTTGGTGGCTTGGAATGAAAGTAGATGTAGTTGAGTATGTCTCCTCGTGCTTAGTATGTCAGAAAGTCAAAATAGAATACCAAAAGCCAGTTGGATTACTTCAGCCCCTAGATATCCCTGAGTGAAAATGGGATAACATAGTTATGGATTTTGTCATAAGTTTATCTAGAACATCATTGGGGCATGATGCTATATGGGTGATAGTGGACAAGTTAACCAAGTCAGCTCATTTCTTAGCAATCAAAGCTACTTACCCTCTAGATAAGTTGGCCCAGCTACATGGTATACCTAGGAGCATAGTATCAGATAGAGATCCCATATTCATTTTGAATTTCTAGAAATCATTATAAGATGCTCTAGGAACCAAATTGAGATTTAGTACAGCCTATCACCTTCAGACAAATATTAAAACAAAAAGAACCATCCAAATCTTAGAAGATATGTTGAGGGTTTGTGTCTTAAAACTAAAGGGTAACTGGGATACCTATTTTCCTCTAGCGTAGCTTGCCTACAATAACAGTTATCAGTCTAGTATTCATATGGCACCATATGAGGCATTATATGTGAAAAAGTGTAGGTTTCTAGTATGTTAGGTTGAGCTTGGAGAGAGGAGCTTTATAGACTTAGAATTAGTGGACTAAACTTTTAGACAAATAGAAACAATCAGAAAGAAACTCCTAAGGACGCAAAGTAGACAAAAGAGTTATGCAAATAAAAGGAGAAGACTGCTAGAGTTTGAGGTTAGAGACTATATGCTTATTAAAGTGTCTCTAGTCATAGAGATAGGTAGGTTCATAAAGAGTAGAAAGCTCAGTCCAAAGTACATAGGTTTATTCCAAATTCTAGATAAAATTCAACCTGTGGCCTACAAATTTGCCTTTTCCTCAAACCTGAGCTAAACACATAATGTCTTCCATGTATCCTAACTCAAAAAGTACTAACCCAACCCCACAAATGTCATAGAATATGAAAGTGTGCAATTACAGGACAATCTATCTTATATAGTATCACCAGATCAAATTGTAGATGCTAAGCTAAAGCAGTTAAGGAATAAGGCAATACCGCTGGTGAAAGTGGTTTGGAAGGGGCTATCTCCTGAGGAAGCTACCTGGGAGTTAGAAGAGGAGATGAGAAAAAAATATCCAAAATTATTTCAATGAGATATGTATCTAAATTTTGAGGATAAAATTTTATTTAAGGGAGGAGAAATGTAATATTCCATTATTCTAAAAGCCTTAAATTAAGGAGATTACAAAAAGAAGTCTCCTAAATTGAATGATTTGAGTCCACATAAAATTAGAGTAATAATCTAGACATCTAAAAATGATGATACAAGGCTAAAGGTGCCTTAAAACTAAAGCCAAAATAGTAAAACAAAATTAGACGAAAAGCAGTGGCATTTTTGTAATTTTGGTTAACTTTTAGAAAACTTAAAGAAGGAATCTTTAAATAGAAAATTTGAATTTTTCGGGGTTCTTAGAGGCTCTAAAAATTATAGGAACCCCTAGAATGACTAAAACTTCTTCGGTATGTAATTTAGTGTGTTGGTTGATTGAAACTTTGACTGATTCGTGTAAGTTTTTAAACCTAATTTGGATAAAACCAAAGGCATTTTATGAATTAGAAGATTTAAATTTCATAATAGAAATTATGATTCTCAAAAAGGAGTTGAAATAAACTTAAATAGAAAGAACCAAGAGAAGGGAAAAAAATGAAAATTTTCAAAAAATTTTATAACTTAGCCTCACTCCTTATTTCAGCATGCCACCTTCTCTCTTTATTTTCCACTAACTTCATTTTGCTCCAAAATAGAACTTGGATAAACTTGAGGAGGCACTCAAGATGGAGAGCAAGGAAGGAAGAAAGCGAGTAAAAAAGTGTAAGAAATTCAAAGTTTTTCATGCTTTTTCCTTTTTTCAACTTCTTATCCTCTTTCTCCTCTTTTCTCTCATGGTTTTGATGACTTATTTGGAGCTATTTCATGGTTGGTTCAATAGGAGAAAGAGAGAACTTGAAGAATGTAATGCCCAGTACGAGCGAAATCTCCTAGGGTAGGACCTCAGATTTCGGGATATCTAAGGATGATGTGATAGTATATAGGGATAGAATCTGTGTGCCTAGTAGTAATGAGTTGAAAAAGAAAATTCTAGAAAAGGCACACAAGAGCAAATATACTCTCCACCCAGGTACTACCAAGATGTATCAGGATCTAAGAAGAATCTTCTGGTAGCAAGGAATGAAGAATGACATCACGGATTACATGGCGAGATGTTTAGTGTGCCAGAGGGTTAAGGTTGAACATCAGAGACCCGCTGGGTTGCTACAACCCCTAGATATTCCTAAGTGGAAATGGGATAGTATAACTATAAATTTTGTTACGGGATTACCCATAACATCCTCTGGACACGATACTATTTGGGTAGTGGTAAATAAGTTGACAAAGTTGGCACACTTTTTAGCAATGAGGGCTACTTATTCATTAGATAGTACAACTTCACAGAGTACCCAATAGCATCATATCAGATAGAAACCTCAGGCTCACATCGAACTTCTGGAGGTCATTACAGCATGCCTTAGAGACCAGGTTACGGTTTAACACTACTTACCACCCCCAGACAGATGGTCAGACTGAGAGGACCATCCGGACTTTAGAGGGCATGCTAAGAGCATGTGTATTAAAGATGAGGGGTAACTAGGATGCATATCTGCCATTAACAGAGTTTGCCTACAATAACAGTTATTATTCTAGTATTCAGATGGCCCCTTATGAGACTTTCTATGGGAAAAAGTGTAGATCCCTGTTATGTTGGGTTGAGCTAGGGGAGAGGAGTTTGCTAGGACCTGAGTTAGTGGACTAGACTACCCAACAGATAGAATTGATTAGAAAAAAACTCCTTACGGCCCAAAGTAGATAGAAAAGTTATGTTGATCGGAGAAGAAGGCTGTTAAAGTTTGAGATTAGAGATCGCATATTCATCTGAGTGTCTCCTGGGGTAGGTTGGTCTATGAGGGTAAAGAAGCTCAGTCCTAGGTATATTGGTCCATTTGAAATTCTTGAGAAAATCGGACTCGTGGCTTACGGGATAGTTCTGCATCCAAACCTAGCCCAAATCCATAATGTCTTTCACATCTCCCAATTGAAGAAGTACTTACCAGACCCCTCACATGTCATAGAAGCATATTTAATTGTAGGAAAATCTTTCCTATGTAGTGAGGCTAGAAAGGATTGTGGATGCCAAGTTGAAATAACTGAGAAACAAGAGCATTCCTCTGATGAAAGTAGTCTGGAAGGGCCCAACGTCTGAAAAGGCAATCTAGGAACTAGAGGATGACATGAAATGAAAATATCCAGAGCTATTTCCCTAAAGTACGTATTTAAATCTCGAGGACAAAATTTATTTTAAGGGGGGTGGAAAATGTAACGCCTGGTACGTTGTAAAAACATCGAAATAGGTCAGTTTGAAAAGCAAGTCTCCTGAGATGAATGATTCAAGGTTAAATAAAATTTGGATAAAATTTTAAATAATAGAAAATGAGAATTTAAGCCTTGAGTTGCCCAGAAACCAGAGTCGAAGTAATTCAAAAAATTTGTCAAAAGATTAGTAGCATTTTTATAAATAAGTATAATTTTGGAAAAACACCTCAGAGGGCTTTTTAAATAAAAATTTTGAGTTGCTCAGGGTTTTCAGAGGCCCCAAAAATCATGGGAAGCCCCAGGACCAGTAAAGCCCTTCCGGTGTACTCTTTCTGACATCAGTTAGCTTAAACTTTGACTGGTTTGTTCGGAAAGGTTTTAGCTCCGATTTGAGTGATTTCAAAGGCATTTTATTGAATTGGGAACCTAAATTTTATGATAAAAAAGACAATTCTCAAAATGGAGCAAAAAAAGCCAAACTAGAAATGCCATTATAGAAGGCAAAAAATGGAAACAAATTGTCAAAGGAAGCTTCTAAATTCTCCTTTTTAAGCCACGTTCATTCTCTCCCTCCCTAAATCGACTTTCTTCCTAAATCTCAGAAAAAGAGCTACTGTTTTGGGCGCACAAAGAGGGACTAAGAAAAGTCAAGGAAAGATGAGAAAGTGTAGGATTTACTACTTTTTCCTCTTGAAACTTCATCCTCCTTTTCTTACTTTATCTTTCCATGGTTTTGATGCAATTTTTGCTGGTAATTTAGGGTCATACCAAAGGAGAGAAATTCGAAATTCAAGGAGAGGGAAGAGAGAAGAGGAAGAACTCTTGAAGAAGGCTTGATTTAAGGTGAATTCTTGACTTTCCATTACCTCTCCTTCTTGTTCCCTTAGTGTGTGTGTATTCAGTCAGGCCAAAGCCATGAGAAGGGAGGAGATTTTGTTTTGAAATGAGAGAGAAGTGAGAGTTTTAGACCATGGGGAGTTGGCAAATACTAAGAAATTGCATGAAAAACTAGTAAAACTCAAGTTGAAAAAGTGTAGGGTGCTTGAACATAGTTTAAAATTTGGTTGATTCAAGACTTTTCTATCATATGTGAGTGTTTGTTTGAGTTTCTAAGACTCCTAGGGAGCCTCCCAAGTGCCCTATCCATCAAGAAAAAATCCCAAACTTTATGGGTCTTTAATGGAAGCATAAGTCAGTTAAGACCCTTAGAGATAGCTAAGGGATGTTTTAAATGGTTCCAAACTTGATTTGGGACTTTATATGATAAAAGAATATAGGAAAAACCCTTGGAAAAAATTTAGAAGCCTTAAGTTGGAAGATGAGGCAATGGCTTCAATAATATAACCTTGTGAAAATGAGTGTGTGATGGCTTTAAAGACCTTAAATGAGGTCAAGACGCCTAAATATGGCAAGAGAATGGAACCAATAAGGTTTATTAGGGTAGTTGCTTCATTAAGTTCTTAATGGAACCATATTGTGACAAATAAAATAAAGTGTAGTCTTAAGAATGAGTTAGATGTCATAACTTGTTCCAAGAGTATAATTAAGTGTTGTTTATTGTGAATAGGCCAAGAAAATCCAACCTACCTCCTTATGCTTGCAAAACTGAAAAGGAGAAAGAACAAATAAAGTAAAGTTTGAATTTGCACCAAGGTAGCTCTCCACCTTTTCTTGTTACATATGTGTCATTGTGTGCTTATGTGTATATTTGTATGTTTGAGACATGCCACTTGATGTTATGTTACTATTTTGGTACCAATATGCTTTCTTGAATGTTATTGAATTGTGGAAATGACTCATAAGGATGAGGTAGTACCAAAAGTCCCTTAATGTGGGTGAGAAGATGCCAAAAATCTTATAGTATGGGTGAGACAAAGCCAAGAGTCCCTTGGATGGGTGAGGCTAAGTCAAAAGTCAAAAGTCCTAAGAACTAAGAGTGAAACAATCCAAAAGTCCTAGAAATGGGATAAGGCCAAATTAAAAGTCTCTAGAACTCATTCTTATACTTGACATGAGTTTGTGACACAAAAATGTGAAAGTGGAATGCTTCATGAATTGATTTATTATATACTTGTACCTTTGACATGTTACATGCCTTGAAAATGTGTTTGGATAGGTGTATGAGCTATTGAGATTCAATGAATCTCACTTCCTCCTTTCTCTCATCTCATATGATTTAGGTGGAGTTCAAGATCTAAAGGATGAAAGTCAAGGAGCTTAAATATCTATCTCTTGGCAAATTTTACTAGTTTTGATGTACTAGAATGTCAAAGAATATATGTATATGTTATTTTTGAGCCATGGCACTTTGAACAAGTTTAAAACTATGTAAAGATAGTATATGTATTAAGAATAGAGTTAAATGAATGGAATTGTCCAATTTGACCTCTTGGAAGCCCATTTGTGCTTGTATATTTATGGAAGTGGCATGATAAATTTGAGTTGTATGATGATTTAGACCTTATGAGAGACTCATTTATGCCATATTTATGCTTTTTAAGTTGCTCAAATGTATGTGGAACAATGTAAAGCTCATTTGGACCAAATTTGCCTATTATTGGGACTAAAAGTGCCATAATCTTGAGTTATGGTAAAGTTTGACCAAATGACCTCTTCTTGACTTGAAATTTTGCATGCAATTAGATCTTGCCTAGAGCTTTTTGGAAAGCCAAAGATCAAGTCATTTAGAGGTCTGTGAAATTTTCTATGATTTTTCAAAGTTGGTATCATAATTTCGGATTTGTACCAATATTATTCATTTGGTCAATTGTGAAATTGGGTCATCCAAAGGGCAAACATGGTCCAATGGCTACAAAATTTTATAGGTAGAAACTTGACATTCACAGTGACTTGTAGTAACTAGAAGCACCTCGGTTAGAGGTCTGAGCTAAGAGATATGAGTTTTTGAATTTCTAGAACAGTAATAGTAGTGCAACACGACTTAAGTCATTATTCCATTGAATTTCAATGGCTGAACGTGCTTGATCTAGTTTTAGTCTATTTTTAACATAAATTTAACATTCATAGCTTTCCAAATTAGTGTCATTTGTATGGATTGGATTTTTTGTGGAATTAATTGGACATTTTCGAAGTTTATAGCAGACACTTGCATCAGTACCAGAAGCTGTCTAAACCTTTGCCCATGTTCGCGTGTCAAACGCTTTCTGTGTATGTTTCATGGCCTGAAAATATTTTTAGTATAAAGTAGACATTGTAACTTTTCAGAATGACCAAGAATGCATGATTTCAATTTTTCTAGAATTAGTTATGAATTTTGAAACTTCATATCAATAATTTGAACTAGTAGCCCAGATAGCAATGATCTCAGTGGCTTTTCAAATGTCAAATGTTCTCCCCTTAATGATTTATGAGCTAAAATTATTTTTAACATGGAGTAGACATCCATAGATTTCTGGAATGGTAAAGTTTGTTGGGTTTCGATTTTTGTGGATTTAGTTATGAATTTATGAAGTTATGACAAAAAAACTGAAATTCTGGCCGAAAATAATAGTGTGAGTTTGATACTTCCTTTTGAATTCCATGAGTTATGGGCCAACATTGGTGATGCAAATGAGTTGTATTTATATAATTAAATATGAGAATGTGATGTATGAGCTCATATGGTTCACGTGATACTGAATAAAATTTTAATACGCAACGCAACGCGAAATAAGGTATTATTTTGATGCCATTTTTCCATTCCCTTTATGCAATTCATAATGTGAGACTTAGAAGTGATAGGAAGCAAGTTAGAAATATATGGTGTTACAAAGAAGATAGTGGAAGCTTTAGAAATCTCGAAAAGCTTGAAGACAAGGTAAGATATTATGGCTTTCTTGCATCTTCTTGGTTATTTCTTCTCTTGTGTGTTTCGGCCATCCCTAGGCCCATCAAGGAGGGAAGGATTTCTAGTCATAACAAGATAGGAACAAGGGTTTTAAGGTATGAGAAGTAAGAATATGCAATTGGAACTGAAATAGATGTTTTAGAAATTAGGTTATATTACCTAGGGTTCTTGTTGTATTTAGTCATTTTAAAAACTTTTTAATGATAATCTAGCTTATGTAAAAGTATATATGAGTTCTTAAGAGGTTTAAGAATGTTCATGGAAGCCAAATTCCCTAAAGAAAATAACGAAACTCCATGGGCTCTTATATGTATACATGTCTCGACCAAGGAAGGGAAATGGTACCTAGAGAGAGTTTTCTTTGGTTTAAAGGATAGAAATAATCTAGATATGAATAATAAACACCAAATAAATCATTGGTTTGAATTTAGAAGCCATGATTTATAAAATAGAAATTTAGGTTCCTTTTTAAGGTATAAAGAGGCAATTTGAGTTTAAGCTCCTTGAATTGAATTGGAGATGACTTTAATGAATTTAAATGGAGTCATGAGACTTAGATGGAATGAGAAATTAGAGCTAAGATCATAAATTTTAGAGGTTGCTTCATTATGCTCTTATATAGAACCATAACAATGCAATAAGTTAAGATAAGTTTGCATAAAGTTTATGTGAGGCTAGAATTTGTTCTAATAATGTAATTATATCTTATTTGATGTGTTTAGTCCAAGAAAATTAAGATCTTCCTAGGTGTGTGTGTGTGTGAGGCCAAGACGAGGAAAGGAAAATCTAAGGAAGAAAACTTGTGTTTCTTGACTCAAGGTAGCTTTCTATCATTTCTTGTGTGCATGTCTTGGATGTTTGATTGTCATTGGATGCTTGTGTGTATATTTGAGTCATGATATATGTTTATAGCCATTAATTACATGCTATAGTACTATTATGCTTCTTGAAACATGTTTGGAATGCAAGATGGCATGAATGAGTGAGATTATGCCAAAAGTCCCTTAAAATGAGTGAGGAGAAACCAAAAGTCCCTAAGAATGGATGAGACTAAGCTGAAAGTTTCAAAAATGAGTAAGGCTAAGTCAAAAGTCTCTAAAAGTAGGTAAGGCAAATCCAAAAGTCCCCAAAGAATTAGTGAGGTTAGACCAAAAGCCTTTGAAGCCTATATTTGATTTGTATGAGCTTATATGACATGAAAATATGCTTATGTATGTTTACAAGAGGTTTTTATGACATTCTTACATTCTTTGACATAAAAATATGCCATGTATGTATGCTTGAAAGGATAAAAGAGCTATTGGAATTCTTTGAATCTCACTTTTCCCTATGTATTGTCCAATCATGTCTAGGTAAACCACATGAAGTAAGGAATGGGAATCAAGGCCCTTGAAGAATGAGTTTTTAACAATAAAATAAGAAATTATACATTTTTTATGTCAAAGTTTGTATCTATATGATATATAAACACTTGGGCATGTATAAAAGTGTATGATTATGATGTATGAATCAAATTTGAAACCAAACGTATGCTTATGTGAGAGTTTGACATTCTAGAGCCTTAATGCATATGTGTATAAGAGTAACTAGGAAGTTGGTTTTGAGATATATGATAATTTATACCATTTGGGAAGCTTTTATATGCTGCATTTATGCTTTGAAATGTGTTCAAATGGTCATGGCTTGGTTAGAAGGTCATTTGACGCCATTTGACCCCATTATGGTTTCAAAATTTGTCATATTCTTAGCCTGAACCACAAACTGATTAAATGGAAAAATTTGTGCATAAAATTTAGCAAGAATATTGGTCTCATCTAGAGCTTTTTACAGAGTCAAAGAACACTATTTTTGGAGCTCTAGAGAATTTATTATGATTTTTTAAAGTTGGCTAAATTATGCAAAAATTGTCATTGTTATTGTTCATATGGTCAGTTTGCTTTTCTGTGTCACTTAGGGGTCAAATGAAATTCAATGCTCATGAAATTCTACAAGCATATAGTAGATATTATAAACTTTCCATAACCACTGAGAGCACCTAATTTGGAGTTCTGTAGAGGAAGAAATGAATTTTTGGAGTTCTAAATTTGTTGCAAAATAACCACAGACTTGATGTACTGTTCCATAAGTTTTTGTGGGTCAAACATGGTTGTTTTGATCTGAAATTTTCATGGCAACTATATGACATATTGAACTTTTCAGAAAGCTATAATTTGTATGATTTGATTTTTCTAAAATTAGTTATAATTTTTTAAAGTTTATATTAGAATATAGAATTCATGGCAAAATGTAAAGTGTAATGCAATTCCGTGTTCTATGGGTTGGACATGAATTTTGAGCTTTAAATCATGATAATTCTGATTAAACAAATGTGTTAGGGGTAAAAAATAAATTTGGTAAGCTTATATGGTCTATTAAACCAAGAATAAATTAATTTAGCTTTTAATGGTGCAATTATCTATTGCTAAAAGTGCTATTTTGATAAAAATAAATGTTATAAGCCAATTGTGCCATGACTTAAAACCTATATAGATATGATATTGCAATAGGAGTTTCTCTCAGCTTAGTAAGAGTGGCAATCACACATTTTGGAGAATGTGTATAATTATATGTTTTTTATATTGTGTCAAATTTTTATTGGTAGTTTTTTTTAATGACATTAAAAGTTAGATTTTTCTTCAATTTTACAATTTATCAAGTCGTGCCAAATGAAGTTAACTTTGGCTTCGTATAGCTTGCTAAACGTTATAGCAGTATTACTTCTATTACATTAACATTATTGCAATTTATCATCATAAATAGATTTTGAGAAGAAGCAATATATAATAAAAATAATAAAACAACAATTGTTGCAAATTCCTTTGTTCCTGGGCAATTTTGCCATTTCCTTTATCTATTCAACAATTGCTGAGAAGGGGCAATAAATAATTAAATAGATAAATGAAACAACAATTGCTGCAAGTTTTGAATTGGGGCGTTCCTATTCTCTGTCTGCATAATCCCATTGGTCACCAATTGCTTGTCTTGATTTCTTTTAGTAAAATTTGTATCATGTTATAAGAATGTTTTAAGTTTTTTATTTTTTCTTTTTGTTTATAACAATACAAACAAAATTGTTTCTTTAAGGGATTGAAATGTTAGTCTTATGATAATTAAATTTTACTATGTTATTAAATTAATATTTACTCAATAGAAAATCTTAAAGATGTACAAAAAGTTTTATTTTATTTTTTTCTAAAAGATAACATAATTGTGTATTAGTCAATATGCAATTATTTTTTTCAAAAAGAATGAAATGCTTATCTTATTATAATTAAATTTTATTATGTTATTGGAATAATATTTATTCAATAGTAAATTTTGAAAATATTTTTTTTTATTTTTTCCAAAACATAATATAATTGTGTATTATCCCTAGAATAAGTAGAACGCTAAGGAAAAAGCTATGTGGGAGCAGTGGAATTTGCAGCAATTGTTTTTGTTAATTATTTATTGCTTCTTCTAAAAATCTGTTTGTGAAGAGAAATTATAACACTACTAAGGTAATGACAATAATACTACTGCAAAGTTTTTGAAACTTGTGAAGCTATAGCCAGCTTCTCACGGCTTGGCTAGATGGCTTGTACATTAAATGAAAATCTAACTTTTAATGTTATTATAAAATCTCTAAATAAGAATTTGATACGTCTTGAGGACGTGTATATAGACACATTCCCAAAAATGTGTGATTGCCACTCTCAGTAAAAATTGGTGGTTTTTTTTAAGGGGAAAAAACCTAAACACTTTTTCTTTCTTTAAAAATAGGGATTCATTCAAGAGAAAAAAAGAGGATAAAACTACCTAGTCAACAACGAGAGAGGAGGGTTAATATTAGATCCAAATATAACCTTATTTACATTAAGTTCTATATAAAGGGCTAGGTCCAGGAAAACAAAAACAACCAATGAAACTGTCCATAAAAACAAGATGTTATAAATACCCTAACCCCTCAACAGCTAACAGCTTGGGAGAATCAAGCAATTTCTCTTTGGGGGAAGGGCTTTGCTTTATTCAGGAGACTGATTTGTGCCCGAGTCATCACTTGCTCTTTAGAATGGAAAGGATCTTCAATCATCAAGTTGCTAATTATCTCACAGTACAGATTTTCTGTATTTGAGGGATAAATGCATTGTATGCCATTGGAGAGAAATAAACTCAGGGGTATATGGCCAAACAATTTTTAATGTTGAAAATTAAAAAGAGAAGTTTTAAACGTTAAAAACTCTCTAGTCTTTCTCTTTTTACTTGTATACTATAAAAGATCAATTTGTATTATCTCATCCTTTGACATGAGTAGCTTCCTTCTCTAATTTTTTTTTTTTTAAATTTTGAGTTTTCTTTAAAGAGCAAAAGAGAAGAGGGGCTCAAGATTTATTTTTTCTCCTTGAGTCTCCACTTTTTCAACTTGGCTTATTTGTAAAGAGTAAAGCTTGAACACGATCTCTTTTTTAGAACCTCTAATGATTTGATATGTAATGTCTTGTGAATTTTTTATAATTTATCCAAAAAGTAAATATTTCTTTACGAAAATTAAGAGTGTTCAGAATTAAATCAAATTAATTAAATTAAATCAAATTGAATCAAATTGATCGAAACCCCAAAAGAAAGTCCAAATTAAGTTTTTAAATGTAAAAACCAATTAAATCTATTCAGTTTTTGAGGATTTGGCTCTATTTTAACCAACCCAAACCAAACTACTATGCTACTTTTGTTTTTTGTTTTAATCTTTCTTATTAAAGCCAACAAATTTGTTCACCATGCACATTTAATGTGCAGTTTTGATAAGTATAACGAGAGATTACATAATAAATAACAAATCAAAATTAATTGTTTGATTATTTGTATAAGATTTACTTTGATATTTGCAAATAGTTGATTAATAGTGTGGATAATAGATGATTGGGAGAAGAAATAATTTGTAAGTTATGAAGGATTGTTTGAAGAAGAAAATAAGCAAGTTAGTGATTATAAACATTTAAAGTAGATTATTTTAAAATTTTTATTATCACACAAATATCTTTAGAAAACCAAAAAAAAAGTCAAATCATTTTTAAAAAAAAAAAAAACATGAACTACATCACCCAAAGTTGAATAAATTTTCTATTTTACAAAACTAGTTCGATTCAATTCAGTCTTAGATTAAAATTAAACCAAATCAAACTTTTAAACACCTCTTAAAAAAAAAATTACTTCCCAGTAACGAAGCACTTCAGATATCCTGTATCCCATTCCGTCCTGCCCCAAAACTAAGTTTTTGTACAAATATTTTCTCCAAGCCAAAAACAGAAATTTTGACCAATTGGGTTTTATGTACGCCGCTTTCTAAGGCATCCATTATATACCATGCGGCGGCAACGCTCTTGTGCTGCGTTTTAACCTGACCTTGATCTTACGATTAAATCAATTATTTAGTTTTGAAAAATTATTTAATTTAGTCTTTCGAAGATAAAGTTTTTTTAATTTAATCTTTCAATTTTTTTAAAACAAAAATGATCTCTTTGTCAAGTAAATTTTTTTCAATTAATAAACAAGACCCCGCATAAACATTAATTTATAACTTAGAATTGCCCATGTGATAAAATTTTTTTTCCCCAAAACATCATCTAAGCAAAATTTCATCTAAAACATAGCATCATATTGATAGTCATTTAGCATCGTAAAATTTGCCTAAATGATGCTATTATGAAACAAAATGTCACTTGGACAAGCTAATAGTCACATGGATTCCCATTTATAAATTGATAGAAACTTGCCTAATGAAGAGATTATTTTGTTTAAAAAAAAATCTTTAGAGAAATAAATTAAGAAATTTTATGTTTAAAGGACCAAATTATAAAAAGAGTAATTTTTCAGGGATTTAATTGTTAATTTACTTTTCATCTAACAATAATGACCATTTGGTCTTGTTTTGAGGTTTTGCTTATTTTGAACTTTTTTTGGTCCTTTTTTTTTTTCATCAAATTGAGTTTCATGAAATCGGTTGAATCGCCCTGGTGTCAAAAGTGATAGCGTGCAACCCAGTACCTAAGCCTCTTATATGGACATCAACATCTCAACCAAGATGTTGGAAGTTGGCCTCGTCTTATATTGTGCATACTTTTATGTAAATAAACTTACGAATTCCGTGTGTAACGATGGACCTTCTTTACCGTGCAAAGTTTGGGTTACAAATCTGTCATAGTTTCAACTTTCAAGACCAATTAATTTTCCATCTTTAAAACATGGTGAATTAATATATTGAATAGACCTTCCTACTCACTTGTAATATTTGATAGTTATACTTAATAATAAATAAATTATTTTAAACTCAAATTTTAAAATTAGTTAATCAATTAAATTTAAATATTATGTCATAGTTAACTTTGTTTTTATATATAATCAATAATAAAATATTTATAATTTATTAATATTTGTTTGTTATTATTTAGTATATTAAAATTTTAATATATAAAATAAAAATATATATATATATTTAATTATCACTTACAATCAAACCAATTTTTTTATTGATCCAATTTTAAAAACATTGATAAAAAGTAATTAGTATATGATAAAATTATTTGATAAGTACTTTTATTAATATTATTATGTTTGGCCAACTTTATTTTAGAACAATACAATTACTAAAAAAAAGATGTATGTAAAGAGGCCTTTGCAATTATAATTATTTTTTAAATTTTTATTTAATTAAAATATAAAAATAAAATCACAATAAATATATAAAATATTCTAGTCAAATTAAATGTATATAATATATAACGTTTAAATGAAGAAATAAAAATTAGAGGATAGAAAGAAGAAGGAGACTTAGGTTATAAAAGATAAGTTTGTAATTAAAAATCTTGAATGAGTTCTTTGTTTTACGAATAAGGGGAAAGTGAATATATCTTTATTAAACTTTAGTTCAATTGCAAACAATTTCTTGAACTTTTGAAATTGGAAATTATGTTTTTCAACTTTTACACACTAAAGAATGTCTTTTTGCCTATTTTTCTCTGATGTTAATTATTTGCACATCAAACATCCCCACAATTGACTTACTAATGTTGAAGACAAATATGAACTTATCACATCAGTTATCCAGATGTTTGAGATGATAAATGAATTAGGGTTGAAAAGAGGATAATAGAAAAGACCTATTTTCTAGAAAGTAAAGTTGAGAAACTTAATTTGCAATTTTAATAGTTCTTGAAATTATTTATAAATGACGTAAAGTTCAACAAAATTTTTATATTTTTCCCCTAAGAAATAATTTCTTGCATTGAGGGAGAGGCTTCAATTTCTTTATTTCTATCACAACGGAAAAATAGATTTTATTACCAATTAAAAATAGGTTTGGATATAGGCCTAATACAACCAAAAACTAATGTGTGTGTGTTTTTTTTTTTTTAATTTTAAAAAAATGAGCTGCCTCTTGCTTCTTTTCTCAACAGCAGGGGCCTTAGCATACCTACTGTTTTTGTGCTTGTCCGTTAGTGCTTTTAGGTAGGATTTCGCTGTTCTCAAATGTCAATTAAAGATTAAAGGGTAAAGAACAGATGGCAAATTATTAATGAAAAAATAAAATCAACATTCACACAATCATAGGTTTTCATCAATTTGCTTGCATTTCATATCCATTTAAATCAGTGTTAGAATTATTTAATCATCAGAATTCCTTTCATAATTTTACCCATTCTAAAAGGAGAATTTTTATCTGTTGCCATCTTTGCACTATTTGTTCAAGTCGAGGGAAAAAAGAATCTCTACATTGTTTGTTTAAAGTGTTGTTTTGAAAGTTAAATTAAATTGGTCAATTCAACTGGTTGAACCAATAAAAAATCTCCACATTATTTGTTTAAAGTGTTATTTTGAAAGTTGAATCAAATTGGCCAATTTGACTAGTTGGACTAAGAGTCCAACTTTAATTCAATCCAATTAACCCCTAAAACCAAATAGACTTATAATCAGTCAAAAATTAATGAAATTGAGAAAATTGATCAGGCTACAGTTAAAACGGTTTGGGAAATTATTGTTCAAAAGTAACAAGAACATGCAACTCTCTACCAAATGTCAAGTTTTTTTACCATCTGATCCACAAATTTTCTTCAATAATATTACATATTTTTTAATATATATAAAGATCTCAATGAAATAATATAATAAATAATTATATACATCATATATATAATATATAAAAACATCTAAACTATATATATATTCATAACTATTTTTAATTTGGTTAAATTATTTTCATTTGATAAATTATTTTTTTTTAATTTATGATTTCTGAACCCTTACTTTTTTGTTTTTAAATAATAGGTAAAATTTTAATATAATTTGAGAATCTCAAAAATTAAACACTTTCAAATTTTAATCATAAGTAATTTTTATTTTTTAATTAAAAAATAACTTCTTAATAATTAAATACTTAAAATTTATTAATATTTATTTGTTATATTAAAATTTTAATCTATAAGATTTAATATATATATATATATAATTCCTAATTCAATTATAATTAGCTCACTGAACCATAAATCCGTATCTCTACTAGTTTAGTTTTAAAAACATTAGTTTAAAGAGATAATTTTTGTCCTGTGACAGGCGAGAATATAAGTAATTTCTGTGTACTATTATGTGAGCATGCCCCTAATGTAAGTGGTTAATAATTTTACGCGAATTTCTGATATGGCTTACCATCAGCAAAAGTTTGGACTGTAATTTCAGTCTGAAATATATATATTAATTCCCTCATAATACAGTGCAAGAATTAAAATGATGAGCGCCACAATAACACAATAATGGAGAAAGGACTTACTTTACAATGCCTTTTAACGCCTTGTAACTATTGCTCCACCACTAAATTATTTACAGACAAAATGCTCAAAGTGGGGAAGTGCCGAGCCGTTGTCTATTCTATACCGAAATCTGTTGTAAGGGATTAGTGACTTTTGTTAGCTTCTATGTTGCCACTTGAAACGTTTATAGCCCCGTATTATATTCCAACAGCATCATTGACGCTTCCTTTGATAGAGTGAATAACCCACAAGGGCAGACATCAGAAATGTCCATAAAACCTTCTCAAAAAAATCAAATAAACAAATAAATAAGTAAAAATGAGAAAGTCATAGTGAATTCCAAATCAGTAATCAGTCAGGAAAAAAGTCAGAATACCGTATTTACAGTAAGCCACCGTTCAAGCCTTCTAATCCTCGACTGCATCTCCTCGATAATCCCTTCAATTGGAGACGCCACCCTGGTTGGTGAGCATTCTGATGCTAAGCTACTTCCCTGTTCACTCCAACATATTTAGACCAAATGATATATGCAAATACATATATACGTGTGTGTGCGTGTGAGTACACGTTCTCAAAATACAAACAACGTTCTGTACATGAAGGCAATGAGGAGTCTGGGTGATTCTTATTTGAGTGCTTAGGTAGGGTGAAGAGATATTCAGAATTTAGAGAGGTCTTGTAGTTGAAGGTGATCTTGTTGTGCACCCGAAGTAAAGGATACAAGTCTTTCAGTGGTCGGAGTGTTAGTATAAAAAGAGTTTGAGGGGTCAGTTTTATACTATTTTATACACCGTAATCCTGTCAATGTCACTCAATAATATATCTTGTTTGGTGTCCCTTCATTTACTCCATAACTTATGCTTTCGCTATTTTCTCAATAGGTAGGGTTCAGCAGCTATATATTGATAGATTAAGCTTGGTAAACCCCCTTAGCTATTTGCTGCCATCTCCTCTTACCAAGCCTCCACAATCTGCGGCCCCTGGTTGTCTGTTAGCTGCTACATCAACATTAAGCTTTACCCATCCTAAAGGGGGAAAATACCACACCACTTCGATGAATTTCATGAGGTTTCATAACACTCTAACTCTTGCCTTTACAATCTCTTCTACATAATTCTTAATAAGTTGGACAGGGGACCTACATTGCATAAAGTCAGATTGGAATAATGCCCCATTCCTCCAATGCCACAAGTGCTAGCACATGATCCCAAAAGTAACGGACCACTGCAAGTGAAATGCTGTCTTGCATTTGCATGTAAGGTTCTGAACAAACTAGTCTTGATGCTGAAGGAAGAAAAAGAGGGCTATGTTGCTTGGAGGAAGAAGCTCTTTTCAGATCAAAGACACTACCAGCAGTCCTGAAGCACATGCATGGTGTCTTCTTCAGACTGATAGCAAGCAAAACATAAAAAACACATGCTTTTTCTTGCCGACACTAAGAGTCTATTGCGTGCAACTTGTCACAAAAACACTTGGATCTTATGCAGTCCTTGCCAGCACCATGCGAGATGCTGAATCTCATCCTTCCATGAGTAATTGTAGTTGCTTAATTGTCCATACATCGAAGCCACAGAGATACAACCATCAACCTTGCGCTTCCACTTAAAAGTGTCAATGCTGTCAAACTCAGAGGGAGGAAGCCATGCTCTGAGTTTCATAATATCACAATGGAGCAGAAATATCTCTAGCTTAGCAACATCCCAACTACCATCAAGAGTAACCCACTCCCTGACCAAGGACCCTTCTTCCTGAGAAATGAACTTACTGCACCTTTCCTTTAAGCAAACTCCTCAATCCAACCGTGAAAAAGTCTAGAAATGTACATTAGCACCATTCCAAACCTCACTTGACACGTTATAAGCAATCCTTGGCCAGAAAGAAGCTAAGGATTTCCATAAAGTTGAGTTAATTTGTTTTGCTATACAATCTCTCATAAGATTAGTGTAAAGTTCCAAATCGGATAAAAGAATCCTGAGCTAGGTCCATATAAGTGGGAGTAATACTCTCCCTTTCGACGAGGCCTTTTGGGTTGTGACTGAATATGAGAATGAGTTTAAACAACTTATGGTGTGACAGTTAGCACCCCTCATGTACTTCCCTCTTTAACACTTTAGAGCATAGCTTATCTGGCTTTAAAATAACTTCCCATCCCACATTGCAAAGAAGAGCTTTATTGATGGTTTTCAAGGATTGAAGGCCGAAGCCTCCTAGTTCTCTTGGTTGGCAAAGATAGATCTAACCAATAGCATAAGTTTACGGTTGCCCTCTAACGTGCCCCAGATGAAGTTCCTTTCAATCCTTCCTAAAGCGTCACAGATAGCAATTGGAACCTTACTATGTTCCATATGGAAAGTGGGCATTGAGGAAGTTATTGCTTGAACTAGCGTTAGCCTACTAGCCAAGGAAAAACAATGACTTTTCCAGCCATTGAGTTTACTCTAAACTTTACCTATAAGAAATTGTAGTTACTCCCGCAGCTCCTACCTTGCAGGATGTAGGAGCCCAAGTACCTACCCAGATTAAAGGCCTTAGTAAAACCACTTTTCTCAATAATTGCATTCTAAATGTGTGCACTTACATTTTTAGAAAAGTAAATGCATATGTCCTGAGAACTAATGTTCTGGCCAAAAATACCACCCAAAAAAAGTCTAGGCATTGCATCCCATTGTTTGGTTGCTCTATATTAGCTTCACGAAGTAGTAAGAGGTCATCTACAAACATTAAGTGAGAAATTGGGGTACCTCAACGCCCCATCTTCAAAAGGAGCCATGACTTCGTGTCTATCGCATTTGCAGTGATGTGAGATAGTTTTTGCATACAAAGAACACACAAGTAAGGAGATAATGGGTCACCTTGTCTTAAATCCCTTGAAGAAGGGAAGGGGCTTGTTTTGTCGCCATTCCAAATAATAGAAGTGGTAGAGATGGATATACACTTCATAATAATACTGATGAAATGTGGGTCCATCCCAATTTCCTCCAAGACTTTCTCCACAAAACACCAATTTAGCCCATCTTAAGTTTTCTTCAAATCAATTTTTATTGCCATGGAGCCCTTTTTAACCCTCATTCTTCCCATAATATGCACCATCTCTTTGGCAATAATAATGCTATTTTGAATGTTATGCCCCGAAACAAAACTAAACTAATAAGGAGAAACAATTATAGACATCAAAGGCTTAAGTTTGTTGACTATAACTTTGGTTAACCCTTAATAAAGCACATGCATGAAGAAATTGGTCTAAACTAAGAAACTAGTTTTGGCTTGTCAACTTTTGGAATTAACACAAGAAGAGTTTTATTGATTGTTGAAATTTTCTCTAGGTCATTCCAAAAAGTTTGGATAAAACCACAAACACTATCTCCTAAGAGCTCCCAATTACATTGGTAAAAAGAAGCTGGGAAACCATCCTCACCTAGAGCCTTTAGGCCATCGATTAAAAAAAAAAACACTTTCTTAATCTCTACATTGTCTAATCTCTTGTCTAAATGTCAAAGAAAGTCATTATCAACATGAGCCCCATTTTGATTAGTCAAATGCCACAGCCAATCTCTTACTGATTCTTGAAGAAAGTTTTTGAACAAACCATGAATAATGTCAAAAATTCCTGTCATCATCTATCCACTCACCAATACTATTTTTAAGCTTATTGATTATGTTCTTCCTCCTTCATATAATAGTTTTTGTATGATAAAATTTAGTATTCTGGTCACCCTACAAAATCCACATTCCTCTCGACTTTGGGTGCCACAAAATTTCCTCCAGTGCTAAAACTTCTTCTAACATTTTAGAAAGTTTCACCTATAATCCCTTCAGAAAGGGGTTACTCCTAAGACAGATTGCTTTCTAAATCCCATTTTTTTTTTGGAGAAGCTTTCTCTTCCTCTGGTGAATATCACTACAAACATTATTGTTCTAGTCTTTCAAAGCTTCTTGCAACTCTCCGAGTATCAAATGAGTTTCTTTGGAATTCTGCCAGGAGCACTCCAAGAAACTAGGGGACTAGCTATGGATTAGCCAAGCTACTTCAAAGCAAAAAATCCGTAGCCCAGAGTTGCCAATAGAACCACAAGTATTAATTGGGGGTGATGATATGAGCTAACATGCAGGAGAACTCAAACAAAAGCATGAATGAAGAGTGTTTGCCATTGGGCATTACAAAGAGCTCTATCCAATCTTTTGAAAACTCTTTCCAAGTCTTGCTACTTTGGACCCTTCCAAATGAAGAGAGGGCCATTAGACTCAATGTTGATAAGGTTACAATTATGGATCCACTACCGAAAGTAGTTACATCTGCTTCTACTAACTCTCACATCCCCTCATTGCTTTAAAGATGAAGAGATTTTGTTAAAATCTCTTGCTATATGCCATGGCTCCCTAGTGTAGTCAGCAACATTCTGTAAGTAAGACCAAAGATCCCTATGTCTAACCTTGTAGGGGCGAGCATAAATGACCGTGCAGAACCAATGACCTGGATCCCTCCTTCACAACCTTCAAGTGGATGAAATGCTCATGCTTCATCGTAATTGAGAACTCCTGCCCTTCATCATTCCAAAGTAAACAAATTCCCTCAGCATAACCATCAACTTCAACCACCTCCAAAGATCAAAAGCCCAACCTCCATATGGTGCTACTTGTTCTAATACTGCAAACTCGAAATTCCAAGAGAGCCACCATAAAGGGTTTATGCTATCTCACAAACTCCCTTAAAGAGCTATTGAATTGCTTGCTAGCCGCTCCTCCGCTATTCCACACTAACATTTTCATAACAACTAACTAAACATGAACACATCCTCCAAGAGAGACCTTACACTACTGCCTGAAGCGTTAATACCCAATACTCTCACATCCTCCTCCATATTCGAGTGACACTTATTTGAAACCACCTTATTGAGAGGTCTTTCCATGTCACCCCTGTTCATAATGCATGGCCTATGCATAATGACATTGCTAACGTATTTGTTGCAATATGTTGCCAATCACATAATCATCCAAATTGAAGAGGGGGTTCTAAACTAAATGTCTTGAAGCATGCCCTAAAGCATGATTATCACATGGATCCTTTAGAAGCTTAGTAATTTGGTCAGAGGCTGGTCCAATGGACCTACAGCTAGCTAATGGGCTTTGAAGATGATGAGCTGAGGCATTGGGGGACCTTGAAGTAGCACTTTTGTTAATGGCCCACGTTGACTTGGAGTGCTCTTCAGTATGATCACCATGAAGAATGTTGGTTTCTTGTAACTGATTTATCCCCCCAGTAGCTATATCTCCAAGTACCTTATCCAAGATGGTAAATCTCTAATACAATTGATGATTTGGCCTATCCCAATCATTTCATAGTTTCTGTCGCTTCCGTAACTATTGTACCACTTTCCAAGGGCCATTCTCCTCCTTCCCTAGGATTGAAGCATCAACATTGTGAGATTCAGTGGTGGTCATATTCGAAGCTTCTCACGCCATTATCACGTGTGCTCTATGGGTTGTGGCTTGGTCTCCTTTGAGCTTAGGAATGAATCTTATTTATGTCCATAACTGCTATAGATAAAGCAAATCAAGTGGATACTCTCATACTCGATGGGCTTCTTGATGCCATTGATGCTATAGCGAGGAAGTAGAGGTTTCATCAGGTCCAATTCCATGCAAATAGAAGCATATCTACCTCTTGATCTCATGGCATTGTGTGCCTACTTTCATGATCTTTCTGACAACATTCCCCACATCGAACAGGAACTTCTTATCACAGTACTCTAATGGTAATTTAGGAAGCTTAACCCATGCACCTATGTGGTCAATTTGTTTAGTCTTAGGGTTAAAATCCGATTTCCAGCAAGAAACAAAAAGGTAATGGTCTAAAATGATCCAGGGTCCTCCCGCAAGGGCCTTTTCATAATCCCTCATCTTTTGAAATTCCATTAAAAAGAAGTGATTCTCAGCATCCACTAGCTCTAGCCATCCAGTTTTCACCTGTAGTTGTTAAAGCTTTTTATTTAGAAAATTAAAAGGGAAAATTACATCCAAGAACCCATATCATATAAAATTTATAATGAAGGACTTTAAAAATTAAAATTACCATTAAAGATCATTATTACCATAAGGTTTTAGGGTCTTTACTATTGGGTATAAGAAAGTGCTGAACTTTCCTATAACCAGTAGCAAATCCCTTAAAACTGGTAGCAAATCCCCTAAAACTTAACAGTGATGATGGTCCTTGGAAATAATTTTTATTTTTTAGGTCCTTCATTGTAAAATTTTATATGATATGGGTCTTTGGATGTAATTTTCCCAAATTAAAACCCATTATTTTTCCCAAGAGCTTAATTATCAATGTCCTTCTGAAAGGCTTCAACAATCTTTCTCTTTCATTCCTTCTAAAAGGCTTCAACAATCTTTCTCTTTCATTTCCATAAAACACTAAGTTAGGGCACAAGTTGTCCTTATCCTCAATGCAAACACCATCCTCTGGATTTAGTAGCAAGTTGAAATTTGTGCTCCTATCCCAAACATCATCAATAGAATCACAATCCTCACTAGATGAAGAATATGATGAGTTTTCCATATGCCAAACTTGATGCATGGAATTCTTATAGGATTTCGAGTGATCACCATAGTCTTCCTTCTCCTCTGAATTCTCCATCCACTCTTCCATCTGTGGCTCCAATGAACAGTCCCTAGTGATGGACTCCTCTCCCTTCTGGACTTTCTTTCTACTATGAGTGAAAAAGTCTATCTCTTCCTCATGATTCTTTATAGCTTAATATCATATGAAAAATTAGAATAAACTAATTTATGATTTAAAGAGGCCCTAACACCCCATATTAAAACATCTAGTCCATTAACTATTAGTTGAGTTGGATATCATGCTTTCTCATTTGTTCTTTACCATTAAAGATTCATCCAAATCTGAAATGTGATAATATGAATCTGTGCGTTTCAAGAAAAGTGTGTTTGCACATTTTATGCAAAAAGGCATGAGATTAATTGACAAGTAAAATTTGAGAAAGTTCCCAAAAGGTAGACAAATATCCACCGAAAGAGTAAATGATACCTGAGATTGAATAAACTCAACAATTTCTTGCAGCCTTGCTGACTGCTGAGAGTGAATGCCACCAAAAGTTCTTTCTAGTGCCGGTAATCTTTCCAAAATTATTTGAAGATAACTCTAGCAAAATAACAATAAAGTAATTATTAAGAAGCTATGATATGTACCAGAAGTTAAACAGAAAACAAAATAAATTCAAGCCAAAAAGTTAAACATTAATACTTTAGTGGTATATGAACCATCCAATTTAAGCATCGAACCCCCTGCTGCCACAGCATCTTTATCGACACCCTTAATCTGAATGTATGGACCTGAGACATCTTGTAGATGGTCAACCTCAATTAGAATCTGAAAGCAGAAAAGAAATTTTTTTAAAAGACAGTTTATAAGTTAATTAACTAGAAAAATGCCCACAGATCCTTTTGCCAAACCAGCCATCCTCATGTTTTATACTGTTAAGACGATCCAAGTAAACACAATATGCAAATGGAACATATTGAAGCAATGTTGGGGATTGGAAGGATATTAAAGCAGGCACAGGTGTAACAACATTGCTAACCAACAAGTGATTTTGTATTAGTATGTAAGCTAATGTTTGTTCATCAGCCAATAATTTATGCATCACATATAGCAAGGATAAAGAATTGAAGTGTTTCACTATGAATGAACTTGGTGCATATGCCATGTGTACGTATGTGTGTCAATACCCAAGGGTTCTCACATCAAGTACTAAAAATATGTTTAAAAAGGGGTATTTAAGTATTAAATAAGCATGTTAGCTTTACATTGAAAGTTAAAGGGCTAATATAAAAAAAATTCTGTTCTCACAGACTCCAGTTAAAGATAACTATCAATATCTCTTAACTTGTCTTCTTGATAATTGCAAAATTTAACAGAAGGAGTTCTCATATGCACTGGGCTCCACTTTTGAAGTTCCATTAAAAGTGCTATTAGATGTGGTTGACAGTTTAAGTTGACAGTTTAAGAGTTCATGTAACTAGAGACTTGACTCTGCAAAGACCCAGTTGCAAAATGTTATTTGGAAATTGGTCAGGCTTAGAGTTGGAGGGGAGGGGAAACCAAAAATAAATTCATGTCAGGCATGTAATTTATACTCAGAGATATGTGAGTCATAGAATAAACCACGTGACCTTTCCATCCTGGTAAATGAATGCAGATGCTTCAATATAAGCCACTGCCTGATACCTGGAAAAAAAACAGATTAAACATTATTTCAACCATAATTCATGAATACATTAACTCTCAGACTGATGGAATTTGCAAAATGTATCAGTAGCTGAACATCATGCCATGGTCAAATTTGTTACGTAATGTCCATTCACTTGGGTTGCAGCAAATATTATTGAATGGCAGCAATACAAAGAGTCTACTCTCAATATTCAAGAGTTTCTGCATGAACTTCTAATCAGATCCTGGGAAGAGGCTATCATTACTGCTAGATGAATGATGGGCATCCAAGCAAGGCAAGAACCCTACCCCAAAAGCTAGTTGTGAAGGTAGAAGAATCATCTTACTAAACTACTCCATCGAATAGCTCATATTACTTAATGTGAAGCTTTAGCATCTCATATTACCTTGGGTTCTATCAATTAGCCATCCGTGGAAAGCCAATGTTTCGGTCGTTACACCCTATAGCACTTCATTGAACTTTTCGCTAGTTAGAACACTTAGCACTTTGCGGGTAGCCCTTTTCAAAGCCGTAGACTAACAACTCTCATACCAATTGATGGACATCTAAACAAGGTGGAGAATTCTCTCTCAAAAGATAGCTATTAAAGTAGGAAAATCACCCTACTTAAATACTCCATTAAGCAGCCCTTACTACTTGATGTGAGACTTTGTCATCCTATACTACTTTAGTCTCTATCAATGAACATCCTCATATTTCAACCTATATTTACCTCTTTTGCCATTCCTCCACCCTAATGCTATAAAGCATGGTGGTAAGTGTAGTAGAAGTGGACCCACCCAATTATCCACACTCTCAAGAAAATACAAAAAGGTTGGACTTGATTTGAGAATAAAGAAAAACAAAAAATTAGACATGCCTTGAGCAGTACAGGACTATCACTTGGTGTTGTTGTTTTTCCTTCCCATCCTTCTTGTTTCATTCCAGTCATCTCTACCATAGCTCACCCCCCTTCTTTTTCTTTTAATATTCTTTATTGCAAGGGGGCTGCAAAGTGCCATACTAAACTGCAAACTGAAACACTAGAGACTCTTGCATGCAGCTTTTACTTTGGTCTCTTGATGTCTGAAATATAGACAACAAACTCTGATAATTAGCTACCCTTTGAACTCTATGGACAACATCACCTGCCCTTGGCACTCTCTAGACAACAGCGGCAACAATCAAGATGTTACT
The DNA here is from genome assembly GCA_032878935.1 of Erythrophleum fordii. Taxonomy (NCBI): domain Eukaryota; kingdom Viridiplantae; phylum Streptophyta; class Magnoliopsida; order Fabales; family Fabaceae; genus Erythrophleum; species Erythrophleum fordii. The sequence goes on from JAVQMF010000029.1 coordinate 603,965, forward strand.
TCCATACAATTCCCACAATGACACTGTTAATCACTCTTGAAGTGTTTGTAGCTCAAACACCATAAGTCAATCCACAAACAAAGTAGTATTCTATTTAATGAAGATCTGTTGATAAGAAGCTTTTTAGCATCAAAATGTGGCTTACCCAAGATTGAGAAGACCAGCAACCGTACTAATGCTAATATCAAAATCCACTTTAGGTTGAATGATGAAGTTTCCTTCTCTAATAGGCTGACAATTTCAAGATAATAGGATAAAATTAAAAATCAAGCATAAATACAAAGACATACTGTGAATTGACATATGTAATGTAACTGTAAATGTGTGCTGGTATCAGGAAGGAAATTATGGAGATGGAAAAGAGGGAAAAAAACAAAAACAAAAAATTTTCCAACCTCCCGTATCAACAAAGCAAATTTTCCTTCACATATTCTGACTCTTATACAATCACCCTCTGTCAACTGTCCATTAGAGGGGATCCCAGGAAGCTTTAAATATATATCAATGAACTTCTGAACAGAACTGCAAAATTTTGCTGGATCAAGAATCGTAAGAATATCTTGATAAGCTACCTGTTGTCAATTGTGATTTTCAGTAACTATGATGAAGAAAATTTTTTAATTTAATTTGACTTAAAAATACATCAAGCTCTTACTTTTTTGTTACTCTTCAATACAAACAATGAGCTCTCAGGGGAAAGGACAGGGTCAAAGTCATTTCTTATCTTAAGCTGCAGAGAGAAGAATAATAAATGTAGCTTCCACAAGTAAAAAATTATTTAATAGTTAAAAATGGTATCCAATCCATCAGTTTTCTGAAAAGTGAAAACAACTGTCCACCATCTAAAAGGCTAAAGACAGTATCTCAACAAATGGGATCAGGGTGGAAGGAGGAATTAAAAGAGTAAATCGGGGAATAATCAACATTAGCAAAAATTATCAACATTTGATATTCTAAAGGAAAAATAAACAGCAAGCACGCCATCCACTAACATGTGCATGAACAAGATGTGGTTCAATGTGCAGCTGGAACATAGGAAATACTGTCATCATAATCTCATTTTGCGACATAAAACATCCCACTCTACTCTTATCCCTTTGAACTCGAGATATCAAATGCGAATGAACACCTCCTACCTGTTTCAAACGGATGAATCAAAAGGAAATAAGTTATTTCATAGGCTTCCTTGCCTTGACCAAACTGAATTAGAATTTTAAAAAAGAGGTGGAAGGTATGTCATTCTTACAACAGCAATCCACAAGTCAAGAGATTTTCGGATATCGGGATGCAAAGCATAAACCCCTTCAAATATAATCTGATCAAAACAAACACAAAACTCTAAGGGACCCACAAGAATAAATGGGGTAGAAAGACAGACTAGCATGATATGACCAGAAACTATGTCAGAATTCTGCAGAACATACAAACTAGAATAGATCAGATATTCAAGTTAGGGTCTTATACATATCTATGCTTCATCGTTCTGATGTCCTTGGGTTCTAAAGAAACCAGAAACAAACAAGAAAATTACTATAGAGTATAAACAACTTTTTAAATGCATAATGATCAATTCTGTCACTGGCTCCCTAAAATAGACCAAGGGTGTTCGTGACCTTCAGTAAGTAGAGTTGGTTATAGCACAGCCTACATGTTATGACAATTACACTCTGCTATAATTTCTTAACTCTGGAGCAGCCATGGTAACCTTGGGGAAATGGGCTAGTCCATATTGCCAAAAAGGGCTAGCCCAGGTCCTGCACTAGCCCATTTCTGTGTCCATATCTAGGGCAGAACTTAATTCAAAATCCACTCTAATTCAAAATCCACTCCCATATGTATAAAGGCAGAGCCACAGGCGTGTGTATCAACAAAATCCAATATAGGACTGAACTAACCAGTTTCAGGCCACTTTAAGAAAGGAGTTTTGTTTGTGTCTGATATATATTGGACACTCTCATATTGACACTGACACTTGTAAGATACCTTCTAAACATGTTCTTATGTATATGGGACACTCCCTGTCCTTACCTACTTCATAGATTAGAAGCAAGGCAATAATGCAGATAATAAATTCCAGTTTTGAGTGCAAATAATATAAGGTTTTATGACTAACCACTCCACAATCTTCAGAAACTTCAAGTTCCTTGAAGCCACTCCGAGCACCACTTTCCAAGTCAAATATAGGCACTTTTGTTCTTCGAACATTTCTTACATCATCAATATTCTGCAAGGAACTCAACAACAAGAATGATAAGTTTACAATAGAATCATGAGTTAAATTAAAGAAAGGCATTGAGAAGTTATATGGCTGCAAACTTCAAATTTTATTTCACTATCTGCAGACTATTCCACAATTTAAAGCCAAAAGTAATAGCTTTAATAACATTTGAGTAACAAAATGCTTCAATCAAAGTAATGAAAAACATTACCACCATGGAAAGCAATGACTACTCTAAGTGTTTCAAGAGACATCAGAAAACATAACATCATCATTTTATCCATAAAATCTGCAGCTCAATTACATCATCATTTTATCCATTAAAAGGTTTCACATGCAATCAATTCATAAAGTTTAAAAAGAATGAATTAATATACATGTTACAGACTAACTACACAAAATCTTAGGGCTACAATAGCAGGTTTGGGTTTTGAAAAACAGAAATAGTAAATACACTAAGCTCTTAAACATCTGACAAAGAACTCCCTAACCTCACAAAGATCTACATCATTTTCTAGGCAATGCTTCCTATAGACCAGCACATCTTTACTCCAAACAATTGAGGTAGCGGATTTTTATAAGAACCAGAGGAGGTTTGACTGTGCAAACACACAGTTTCACATGGTCATGTAAGAAAAGCACACAAAAACTCCTTAACTAATCACACCTTTGGGATGCCAAAAAAGATGAGGTACGTCTACTTTTAAAAAGAAAATGAACCTACATAGGGAAAAGTCATGTACTCATGGAGTTCAGCAGATATAGATATAAAGGTGCAACATTCATCAGCCATAAAAAATACATAGAGTGACTCAATAAACTAAATATAATAAATTTAATGCCCTTACCTTTGATAGCAAAGACAGATCGAGTGAGCTGAAGTTATCATATTTAAAATCCTTTACTCGTTTATAATAGCTTTCCAGAGAAACTACTTCACAACCAATGATATTTGCCATTTTATGGGCCAAACTAGTCTTTCCAGACCCACTTGGACCTCCTACAGTAATAGCAGCATAAACCACCCCCTAGATTAATCTTTTGCAGGACTACAGCAATTATGTGCTTCAGAATGAAGATATATTGATCTCACAACTATTATTACATCAGAAACTAATAAAAGAAGAGAAGAAGAAAATAGAGAAAATTGCAGAGTATGCACGCTCCAGTGCACATATGTATATGTGAGTATCCAATAAGTTAACCATTTATTATTCATAATAATAACATGTATACTTTTTTTGTTCAAAAACAATATACCAAAAAAATAAAAAAGGAGAACAAAAACAATACGGTTAATTTTTTTTTAGTTAGAAATAAAGTTAACATTTTTTACTCACAAATACATTTAACAAATACCAATGCCAACACTTGCATACAAATGATGAAAAAAAAAAATCTGTTTTCTTTTCCATTATTCATTGAATAAAACAATTCATGACAATGCAAAAGACACTCTTGAACTGTAAGGATATTGACAAGTGGAAAGAATTTCAGCATTAAAAATGGAAGAGAATAAATGGGAAACTAGTATACAACATAGAACAATTCTCAAACATCAAAATTCATGCCTTTAATACTAAAATTATCATTTCTATACAAAATTAAAAAAAAAATTAAGAAAAATTATCATCTGCTTCACATTTAAACCTTTCAATATTAAGTTTGTTTCAACTTTCACCAAGCACGCATTCTGGGCAGCTGGTGCTTAAACATAAATCATTGGTAACTTTCAACCTAGATTAGATATAAGGCATCTAATGCGACAATTTGTTAAGAAAGTTGAAGTCAAGTCAAAATCTCAAGTACTCAGTATCTCAAAATCCTAAACCAACCTTAGACTGTTCATTTATTTATTATTAATTTTATAGAAAAATTGTATGACTTCACCAAAAGGCTTAAAACACTTAAATGATATGACAGTTTTGTTTTGGCATGTCTCCTCCTTATCCACATTTTTCCTTATAGATTGAATGTTCTTTAATTGTTGCTAGCTTTAATTTGTAGAAGAGAACTAGTTGCACATATAATTTGTGTACAGAAAATGGAACATGTCCCTGTATATAATCCAATACTACAAAAGAATAAGATAAATGTTCATCATGTCTATGGAACTACCATAAATACACCACATCCAACATCCAAACCCTCTAATGTGAGAGAAAAATAATGACATGTCGGGCAAGTCTGCATATGTGTGTAAGGGCACATGTGATATGCGCACACATGCAGAGATAGATATCAGAAAACATCTGTATTACCAATTCCAACTATGACTGGAACACCTTTATTCTCCAACAAAGCCTGAAACAATGATAATTAGGGAAATTGGATTCAATCAAACTCATAAATTTGAATTTTTATGGAATACTAATCTTCAAATTGTGATGCTCTGAAACAATTTCCAAGCTTATCTTCTACTCCTTACTTGTATTGCTTGAACAGCCAAAAGCAATCCCCTATCCAAGTCATATGAATCAGGCATTGGAGCAAGCCTCATGGTATCCCTGAAAGATGAAGGATCTGCGGTTGCTTCATGAGAGAAGTCTCAATATAAAAGGTCTATAGTAGATGTGCAGGAATTTATTCAAAAAAAATAAAAGGAAAAGTCTAGGATATATCCACCAATTTAAGGAAAAATACCTAGTACTGAACTGTCAGGCCGAGATGAATCTAAAGATATGAAATGCCAAGTTGCTATGACAGGTTCCATTTTAGATTTTCTTGGGGATCGAGTCCATGGCTGAGATAAATCTTCAAGCCCAGTTACAAGGTCAGGAGTAACTCGTATTGGCTTTGGTGCAAAAATTGCTCTTTCTTGATTACCAGATGTAGGTATATTAGACACAAGTGGTGGTGTACTGAGACGAGGTACACCTGCATGTGAAATTGAGAAGGAGACATAACTATTACATAAATCAATGTTAAACAAGAGTAACAGCAACAACAGAAAATTGTGCTTTTTATTTTCTTGTTAATTAAAATAATCTACTGATGAAAGACAATATGAGAGTTGCAGCTAATTGACCAAGTGCTGCTCTCACAACAAATAATCTCCAAGTAGTTACCAACACATAAAAAAGAAATATAAGAAAAATAGCTGATCATAAAGATGAATAGACTGTTAAAACAGAAAACACAACCCAAAGCCCTACCTTTTCTCTCAAGAATCATTTCCAGATATGATTTAGTGATCCAAGGGCCACTTACACCCATCTTTAATGCTTCTGTCCCAACTGTCTGCAGAAAAACAAAAATTCTGCTTCTTTCCGATCAGTAACTTAAAATATTGTCAAAGAAAAAGGAACTTGATCACCCAGGTAGCAAGCACACAATATGAAAACAACCACCACCCAATAAAAATTATATAATATACAGTGGAAGGAAACAAAAATTCAGACTCTGCCAGCCAAACCTTTTTGTGATCCAGTTAAAATAACCAACACAGTATAGAAATTTTGGGCCAAATCATCATAAATGAAATTTATTTTAACTGATGATACTCAGATTAAAGATCATGGTTTATGCTATTAATATGACAAGATTAAAATGATGCAATTTAAGAAGTCATGTAAAGCTATAAAGTCAAGGACCCATCTATTAGATAACCTAAACCAGCCAAGGAAAAGCAAATGCTGAAAACAAGATGTATGCAATCAGAGGAGAAATTGTATTTCAAAAAAATAAAACCATGATATGATAAAACTTCCTTAAAGCACATATATATATATATGGTATTGAAGCATCTATAACCAAGTGATCAGGAATTTGATCTTTGCCACCCCCCACCCCCCATTCTCTCAATTAAATTAAGTTTCAATACAAGGTATGGTGGGCTTGTGATTTGTCCAAACATCAAGCCTAAGGGCCTTCCATGTGAGCAGCATATTAGAGATTATAAGGACTTCACTTAACCGTTTAAGCTTTAGAGTTGAAATGGTCCTTGACACACATGCATATATAAGGAGGGATCAACTGACACCGATATTAATCAAAATCAGTCTCACATCATTGAATAACTTTAGATATGATAAGTTTCTCACAAAACCCATGGTTGGATTAAAACTTCTAATCATGAATATCATACTCATAAAATTGTACATTAGTCCAACATTGTTTGGCACCCCACCAATATATCATATAATTAACATACAATACAATTTCAAGTATAAAGACACTATTAACTATTTGATTATATAATTATTGTTGTCTAATTTTTCTATAATTTGGCAAGCAAAATCAACATGGTAGTTATTTCTAATTCAATAGTTCTATTATTTGAAATCACTTCCTTCAGATAAATATCAAGAGGTGTAAGTGTGACAAATCTTGCAATAGTGTCAATTACACATACATAATATATCATATTATTATACATATATATTTATATATTTTCCCATAACACATACTTTTCTTATTCTTTTCTCCTTTTCCATTATGCATAAAGCATGGAAGTGCTGGGATTCCATGAATCTTAGAGTTATTAATTCAAGTTTAGAAAGAAAAGAAAAAGTGAAGAACTGGAAGTCTTGATATATTACTACAGACCACCAGATATGAGTACAATATGAGCATAATCTCATTGACTAAATAAACATAAAACCAGCAAGTAAAATCACTGAAATGTAGGGACTTGATGCACTTTAGAAGGTTCATTCTAAAAGGGAACATAATCTAGAGTAGCAAGTAAGGAAAGAATTCATACTTTCCTATTTGTTCCCCTCAGCACCATGTATGTCTCACCAAGAGCATCAATGGTTTCCAAAGACATGGAAACATTGCCATTACTGACAGTTGTAGATGCACGTTTATAACTAACGACAACAGAGTAACCCAGAGCCAGCAATCCCCCCAATGTCATTCGCCCAACCTGTTTCAACAGTGTAAAGCTGATATTTCTAAATTCAAAGCAGGAGCAAATATCTTAAGCTTCTAGAATTACAATATTTGCAAAAACATATAATGCTAACAAGTTTACAATAAATCAGATGGTTATTCATTCTCAGACAACAATAGACTGAAAGAACTAACTGTTCAGAGATGGGTGATTTCAGTTTCTTTGACAGATAAAAAGACATATTAGAGAGGAAAAAGGCAAAACAACGCAGAACAACTTAAAACCAAAGATAACTTTTAATTGAGCTTAAAATCTCAGGCTACTATGTGAACAAAAGCTTCAAGAAAGCCCATTAAATATTCTGATTTCAATATAAACAAAACCCACCCTAAGCACATATTGAAATAGAAGCTCTTCACCCTGAAAAATGTTCCCATTAAAGGATGAGTTTAGTAAAGCATTGGGGACATGCAATCAACTGGAGCAGAACAAACCTACTTCTCTAAAGCAGGATACTTACAGGCCCAGTCAACAGGAACTAGTGCAGTATAAAAGGACAAATTCTCTCCACCATCATCACAGCTTGCCCACATTTGTGAGTAAAATAGCAAAAATCCATTTGTGGCAATGCTCCATTTATGGGATTTTGTGGTTTGTCTTGTTGGAAAGGAATTCCCACCTCTTCAAGGGTGTCTCTGCCTTTAAATTTGGTATGATTTGGTTCTCTGCCCATGGTCTTTTTAAAGGGTCCTTATCTCTGGCATGCAAAGAGATTGGATAGCTCTCATCCTTTGATTAGTTGTTTTACCTAGGACTTATGTAGTTTTGTTTCCAGATTGTTTTTGTGTTCCTTGATTGAGGATTTCTTATCCTCCAACTTTCTGTACTCTCTTCTCTTCTTAATAAAATTTTTTTCTTAAAAAAATAATAAATAAATAAATAAAAAAAGACCTCTGGTTCTTTAAAGCTGTAGTTAGAATTTGAGTCTGAGTCTAAGACAGACTGTATTAATATGAGTCTACACAAGAAATATTTTGTGAAAAATGCCTGCTCAAGTTGAACTTGTGGAACAGTTTTCCTTACTTAGAGTAAGTTTTTGATGAACTTACATATGAAGCACACTTAAGTTCACAGTTTCATGTCCTATGTTGATGTTACGCATACTCAGTATAGTTGTTTCTTCCACAGTATACAAGCTTGTTTTTAGTTTAGACTTATGGGAAAGAAAAATCCTAGCATCTGATGCTGTGCTGGTTACAATACCTTAAATCGAGGGTTGTGACAGTAAATACGAAGTGCACGCAACAAAAGACCACTTTTACTTCATTAGTTAGTTGATTAAAGCACTTGTTTGTTTTCACAATAAATTTTCTTGGTTACACCAAAAACTGTGATGCATCTCATGTAAGTATTATGATGACGGAAGGAAGATGATTAGAAGGTTGGTTGCTGCTTATTATATGTTGCCTATAAGGCTTCAGAGGAAGAATTAATATTTCTATGAAGACTACTTTATGTTTTTTCTTTTGCTTTTTTTAACAAAATATTCATGCCTTTTCATACTAAACATGCAGCATTATTTGCAGTTTTTAGAATTACCTTAATATTTACCTTCAAATATGTTTTATGGAATAGGAAACAGATATGAACTATTTTCTTTCCTAACTTGTTGGTGAGGAACACAACCTTTGAAGGATTAGGCATGTCCTAAGGGCAAAATGGAAGTGGAAAAAAATATGCAAACAACCAGTGACTTTACAGTAGTAAATAGTAAAAGATTATGAACTCTTTGCAATATGTTGGTTGAATTTTACAGCCTCATTGTGATTTTTCTTAGTCCTTTGGTATCTATCCTTTAACTAAATTCTGAAAACATGAGTTACATCCTAACTCATGCTATTTGATGTAATTTTACTATAAAAAGAAAATAATGAACAAGACTAAAAACAAATTCACACCTCAAACTCAGCCTTAGGCCTGATAATGAAGTTTTTGTCAACAATCCTCTGGTCACCAAGCGATAGATAATATCTAATTCCAGACTGCCGCACCTTGATCCAATCATTTATCCTTGCTTCTTCACTTGCCGAGGGAGGTCTGAGGTACATCTCTATAAAACTGGAAACACAAGTTTTTAGTACGGATATTTCGAATTCTAAATATTAATGGTGAAACAGAAAATAATTTTAAAAAAAGTATTAACTAGCAGCCACACACATCTCAATAAAACTAAAGACAGTTTCTAATAAAGATATTTAACATTCTAAATATTAGTTGTGTCATGGAAAAAAGTTAAAGATGGGATCAACTAGCAGCCACTCACTTGTCTGTTTGGGCTTCATCTTGTTGAAAGGCAGAACCCAAATGTCCATCTGGAGACTGTCACAGAAACTAGAATTTTGTAAGAAGCTTGAAATTCTATGTTAGAGTGCCAATCTTAACACTTGGACAAATTCAAAGGCTGTGCAGTTGAATGTCAGCCTGCTTTCCATATAGCACAAATAGAAAGCGCTACAAAGAGTATGCTATATTGCATGTAACAATCATTAGATTGTGCTACACAAGAGTTGCTACTCAACACCTGTAATGTAGCACAAGTCCTGTGGCAAATGTCCACAAGCTGTAACAAATGCTATAGATAGCATTAATAAGTGGCCAAAACACAACTAATATCTTCACCAAAGATAGGAAAACACCACAGTCAAACAACTATGACAAAGGAAAAGAAGCCACTCAATCAACCGATGAAAATTGACTTCTGAAACACTATATCTAATCACAAATGATGAGAGAAAGATACAAAAGAGAGGAAAAGCATATTTTGGTCCCTGAAAAATAGGTGCATTTTTAATTTCATGTTCCCCAGATCATACTTCTGAAACACTAGATCTAATCACAAATGGTGAGAGAAAGATACAAAAGAGAGCAAAACCACATTTTGGTCTGTGACAAATAGGTGCATTTTCAATTTGGTCTTCCACAGATCATTTCTTTCAATTTAGTCCCCCAATCATTAAAATGCTTTGAATGTTGCCCTTCCATCCTATCTTCAACCAAAAATTAACACCAAACCTAACAGATTGCTAACTTGGAATAAGCAATCTAAGGTGTGAGTTAACGGTGCAAAATAACCCGTAAATATCTGAATCAACAATTTGTTAGGTTTCTGTATAAATGGCTGGCCCACTTTCCTTAGGTGCATGTACCAGCGAGTATTATATTCTGCATTTAGTGCTTCATTATATTCATCCTTTCTGCAATATAAATTCAACTTTCCAAATATATTAGAAAGGTTCCATCATTTGTTCAGAAAATACAAACTCCACTGAAGGAAAATCTATACAGAATGAAAGAAAAATTGGACAAGGCACTGGATGGTTCAACTGGAGTTAGACCATAAAACACACCTGCATGCAGCACAAAAAGGGGATCTCAAGATAAAGGACAGAGAAAACTACAGCCCAATGTAGAATCCTAGAAGTCAATTGGCCTCTAGTAGACCAAGGAAGAAAATGTACACAAGCAGCCATGAAAGGAAAAGGAAAACCAACAAAGTAAACTTGGTTGCTCATTGACAAATAATTATAGAAATAAATCCACATAAAATAAGAGACAAACAATGGTTGTGATTTATAGATGATAGACACACCTCACTTCTGCATTTCACCTTGTAGATGGCTTCTCTAAATGATGAGACAAAGCTGTTATTAATTCTGATCTGCCATAAAAGAAAGGGGGGAAAAGGTAAAAGACTTAGAAGTGAAATTTGGTGGTGAGAAAGAAAAGAGACCCACCTGCGCATGATGAAGATCTGGCTCAATGTGCTTCCGAAACAATGGGAAAATGCTGTCAATAAGGTAATCCAGTGAACAAGAATCTCCAATATCATAGCGAACTTTAGAAAGTAAGCTAAAATGAACACCACCAACCTGATTTGTTGAAAATATAAGTTAATCATAATTTTGAAACCTTATAAGCAACTATCTCAACAAAGTTTTAAAAGACAACATATAACAATTTGGTGACTATAACTTACAAATATTAATAAAAAAGAAAGAAAGGAGTAAATACCACAGCAACTCGAATATCTAGCAAAGACCGCAGTTTTGCATGCAGAGCATATGTACCATCAACTACTACCTGAAGCCACAAGCGAAAAACAAATGAACCCAGCAAAAATCAAGGATTGCCTTCAAAAATCAAAACCATAATTAGCCTGGCCTACCACCCCTGATGAAGCACTCTTTATTGCTTTATATCTGACACGTCTCTTTTGTTGATAGTCAAACACAGGTATTAGAGTACCGTCACCTTTTGTCAAATCCTAATTGCAACACACAAGAATGTTAACAAATTTAAAAATATATATATATATATATAACTTTAAACAAAAGTAGATGTAAGGCTCATTTGTATTTATTATTAAAACCATAAGTTAGTCCCAGAAAGTACATGTTAGATTGACACATAATCTGGCAGTTTCACCTAAAAAAGAACACAAGCAGACAATAACTTGCACAATTTCAGCAGCTACTATTCTTACTCTGTCTTTCTTTCTTTCTTTCTCCTCCCCACCCCCCTTCCTTCTCTTTTTTTTTTTTTTTTCTTCCTTTTGTATTAGTCTTAGTCAGAACTCCAGAAGATAATATTTTGATAACATAAAGAATTTGAGAAGGACAAAAAGAAAGGTATGAAACCAGAGGATTTAGTAAACCATAGTAATTGTGAAAAGGCTAAACCAACAATTTTTACATAGTGTATTAAAATAGACACAAATGCAAACCTCAATATTCTTGACCAAGGAATCAAAGTCTATAGAATCCAAATCATTCCCTTCATCAACTCCATCGCGATAATTCTCCATTGATATAACAGTACAACCAATAACAGATGCCACCTTCTCTGCTAAGCTTTGGGAACCATGAAACAAAATCCATGCTTAGCTTAAAATAATTAGTCAACAACTAACAAGAAGCAAAAACTTCCATAGATTACTACCTTGTTTTACCAGAACCACTAGGACCACCAATGGCAACTGTAACTAGACCCTCTTTTTTCTCTCGGAGTTCTTGGATAGATTTTACTAACAAATAATAGCCATGATCAAAAGACTGCAACATTTTATCAAAATTTTAGTGATGCATTCCATAGATTTCTTGGATAGTGAGAACTTGGCAACTAAAGTTAAAAATACATGAATACCAATAAAAAACAAACTGAAACTATACTAGTCAGCAACTCTCACTCTCTCTTTCTATCTCTCTCTTACTTATAAGATAATTGTGAATTGTGATGAAATGACAAATAAAAATAGACCAGTCTTACTATTTAGTCACAAGTGCTTATTGTTGAAAAATAGTAAAGGCTATTACCAAAATTTGACAAAAATGCACAACCTATAAATTCAACAATTGCATCCAGTCATTCACGCAATTTCACACTAAAAATCAGTTAGGTATTTTGTAACCAGTGGCTAATAAAAGGAGACATATGTTCATGAGAATTGACACCTATATTAAATAATTACCTGCAGTTTCTCTTTTACAGTCCCACTAGTAAATGCACATTAAGAAGTTTACATAATACACACTGAAGCAATTAGGAGTAGCCGTTATCTAAAGACTGCTATAGCGTCCTATATAAGTCAGCTAGCCCATAGGGTCTAACTCAGAATCAGCACCCAGGCAGGAAAATGCCAACACTAGTGTTTCTAATTGATTATGCAAAATTGTAAATAGATAAATACCATTTTCCGTAGCTGATGAAGCATAGGATCAGCCAAAACAAAAGAGAAGTGATGAAACTCTGAATAAATGGGATTATTAAACAATATCTTGAAGATATATTTGATGATGAGATTCAGTCTCTTACAACTAATACACGTGCTATAAGCATATAATTCTACACCAATTCAACGTGCGGATTCTAAAATTTAAGATACATGCATGAATTTCAACGTATACTCACTAAATTTCGTTTATCCAATTTGCGAGAGTCGAGAATTAGGGAAGCAAAGTCATGAGGGGGGGATGAAAAAGCAAGAATAATTTTGTGAATTTAGGGAATGCATACCACATGGAGAGGGAGAGATTGAAGGATAGAGGAGGAAGATGAGGAAGTTGAAGACTGTTGTTGGAAGAAGTCGCGGCCTCCTTCATGGAAGACGCGCTGAACAACTTCATCGCCCATTTCGCAGTAGGGCAATTGCCTCGTTCAAGCAAAAGCTCTCGAGTAAACTTCTTTTGCTGAGGACAGGAATCAGTTCTCAATGAAAGTGGGAGTTATATATCAAAACGAAAAGAAGTTACAGTTTTCCAATATTTTTGTGGTTGGTATAACTAAAATTATATATTAAATACACAGATATATATATATATATATATATATTTGTATATGTTCTGTTTCCTTGGAGTGGCCGTCTCTCCTTACTTTCCAGCCTTTCCTCCTTACTCTTTCGGTTTCTTCTCCCGTTATTCAATTTTCGTTTCGCTAGAAACTTTGACGTTTGAATTTTTCTTAATAAAAATTTGAGTTCAATTTCCTTCAAATTTGTCAATGTTTTAATTATAAAAAATAATTAATTTAAATTATATGATTTATGTTGTATAAAATAATTACTATGTCTAAACTTCTGATTTGATTATAATAATTTTCAACCAAGTTAAATGTAAGTATATAACATAAACCTAGTACCATTAATATATATATGAATTTCTGGTGTCAAATATATATATATATATATATATGAATTTCAAAAACCAACACATGAAATGGAGAAACCAAATCCTCTGAATTGGGATTCTGAAGTCTCTCTAAAGTGGACAATCATGGTTGTCCAATGAATGGAGTGTGGAGATGTTGCCACGTTGCGCAGCAGGAAGCAAAACGCACCATTTTATTATTTGCAATGGTGTGTTATGACACAGTGAGATGGAGGGTTGATCAAGCAAACAAAATGATGCATCCAGGCTAGTTGAAGAAAACCCTAGCAAAAGATATAAAAGGTTTGTAATGGCTTCTTCTTCAATCACGCAGACCGCAATGGCTTTTCCATCGCAATCTCCTTCCTTTCTTCCTTTTCTCTCGATAACACGCCGGGTTTGTTCTCAACTAATATTGCGATTGGCTGATTTTGTTAAAGATCAAGTTTCTTTTTTATGAGAAACAAAATGGTTGTTTCATGTTGATATGTATCTGGCAAGCAGTTTAGTTTCAATTGTAACTTTAAAGTTAAATTATTATTTGAACTTGTGTTTATTAATTTGTGACTGGGCAAATATTTATTAAGAGATTTGCAAGTTAGAAAGTTTGTGGATAGCCATCTCATTTTCATTGAGTTTGAACTTTGAAGAAAATTTTTATGTTGTTGTGAGTCTTGATAATATATGGTAAGGCCATAATCTTACAATTTTCCAAATTGATGCTATAGTATTATCTCGTCCCTACACTGATGTTATAGGGAATGTGTAATCCCTTCACTTATATTAACCAATTTTATTGAATGTTATGCGCAGCAAAATAGAACTTAATAAGCATTGCAATGTAACAAGGAAATAACATGCATTAATAACAGAACAACTAATATCTTCTACTATTTTGCATATCATTTGCCATAGGATCTAATTAAGCGTCAAACAAAGTTGACAATCATCTACATAGTATATGCATCATAACCTAAGGTCAAAAGATTATTTAATCATAAAGCTAACATGTACATATATACACAAACATCGTGCTCCATGAAGCCAGCCTTGCCACTCAATTTCTTGCATTTGTCCCCTAAATAATTAAGTCGCTGGTGGGGAAAAGGAAATCGATTGAGAGTCTTCTATTATAATCATTGACTTTATATTCACTATCTTTTGTACCTTACTTACTCCTAGTATGTCTACATAAGCACACTTAATTTCTACTATGTAATGTGTTACCAGCATCTTTATTATCTATACATATTGACCAAAAGCGCAAAAATTCCCAATAAGACATAATATAGTTTTAAAAACAAGTAATGGTTCAGCCACTATATGTGCATAAAATACTTTTCATTTTTATTCTTTGTTTATAGAAATCAACAAGTCAATCATAATAATAAGCATAATTTTCCTAGCACATATCTAAAACAAAATAACTTGTTCAACAATTCAAATACAAAATAGAATCATGCATTAATCATTCAGCTTATAAATGTAACATCATATATTTTTAACTTATTTCATACTATCTTCATGTCTCATGCCATAGATTTCATGAAGAGACAAGGAAAAATGATATTAAAATAATGTCTTTTTTAATGTTGCATCGCATATAAATTTTTTATTCGGTGTCTCGTGGACCATGTAAGTTCATGTATTATATTCTCATATTTAATTACATAAGTATAACTCATTTTCATTACTAAAAGTGGCCTACAACTCGTGGAAAATAAGGGAACACATAAAATTTATGAATGCAATTTTAGCCAGAATTTTATCACTTCTGTCACAAAATTTAAAAATTCATAACTAATTCTAAAAAATCAAAATCATGCATTCTTTGCCATTTTAGAAAGCTACACATGTCTACTTTATGTAAAAATAAGTCTAGACCATGAAACATAACATAAAAGATAATTGACATTCAAAGAGGTGCAGAGGTCTAACTAGCCATTAGTACTATCACAAGTTTCTGCTACAAATTTTAAAAATATCCAATTAATTCTATAAAAATTCAATCCATGCAAATGATACCTATTTGGAAAGATATGGATGTTAGCTAGAGGGAAAAAAAAAATCATTCTAGGCTATTCCAGGTTCGTTCAACCCATGAAAACCAATCAAACAGTGGCACAGGTCGAATTGGATGCCTAGTACTAGATAGCAATTTTAAAAATTAATATCTTCCTCTCTAGGCATCCAAATGAGGTGCTTCCAGTTGGCATAAGTCATTGGGAAGGTCTTGTTTCTGTCTATAAAATTTCATGACAATTGGACACCATTTGTCCCATGAGTGACAGAGTTTCATTTTGAACCAAAGCTACAGTGACAACAGCAAAAACCAAAAAAATTACCAACTTTGAAAATTCACCAAATATTCCATGGACCCCTAAAAAATCTGTACTTTAGCTTACCAAAAAGCTCTCAACAAGCTCTAGATGCATGCCAAATTTTAGACCAATAAGAACTCATTTGGTCAAAAAGTGATATAGTCCTATGAAATAGTCATTTTTTTTTCCCTATCAAGAGTCACTTTGGTCCAAATGGTATCCTCTTAGGTTGGACATCTCTTGGGTAAGTTCAAAAGCATAATTATGACTTGTATAAGCTGCCCAAGTAGTCCCAAACCCTATACATCCCATTTTGGCCATTCAGCATCTATTAATACACTAAACATACATGTCATTCAAGGGTCCAAATCCATAATCTCATTGATTTAATGTTACATAAAGTTTACATAGAATCCATACATCATGTTACAAGTGCTCAATGTCTTGCACTACCAAAATAATATATACAAAGCTTCTTTAACATTCCATTACAAGTTAAACTACAAAATAAATAAGACGTAGTCATTCAATGTTCTTGGCTTGCATTTCCTTGGTCTTGAGCACTACCTAGACATTTCAAGAGTGAGAGGGAAAAGGGAGTGAAATTCCAAGAATCTCAATGGCTCACACACATCCATTCACATACATTTAAGGCATACATACCTCAAGAATAGAAATATGCAAGCATAAAGTGTGCAAAGCCATATTTCCATGCCACATTAATACCTTAAACCATTCCATGCCCTAAGGATTTTTAGTTTTGCCTCATCCTATTTCTAGGACTTTTGGAAGTACCTTACCCTTGGCCTAGGGACTTTTGACTTAGCCTCATCCATCCAAGAGACTTTTAGCCTAGTCTCACCCATGCCTTAAGACTTTTGGCACATCCTCACCCACTTTAAAGGACTTTTGGCATCACTTTACCTTTAAGAGTCAAAATTACATTCAAAGGTAAGAGCACACATTGGTACCAATGTAATTTCAAAAGATCATGTGGCATATTACCAAATCATAAGAACATACACAAGCACACCATGATATACATATGTATACAAGAAAGTATGAAGAATAAGGTGGAGAGCTACTTTTCAATTTATGCAAGCTTGCTTGGCTAATACCTTCCCCTTCTTGATTTCACAAGAGCACTTAGGCAGTTGGTTGTTCTCTTGGCCTAGACATCACAAGGAACACACAATCACATACTTGAAGTAAGCCAAGACACTAAACTAAAACTTAAGCACACACTTGGTTTCACATTTGACATTATGGTTCCATAATTAGTCTAATGAAGCAACTCTTGGAATTCAATTTCTAGGTTCCATTCTCTTGTTATTTCTAGACTTCTTAGACTCATTTAAAGTCCTTGGAGCTATCACACATTCACTTACATAATTGGAAATCTAAGTTGCTTCATAAAGCACCATTATGGACACCATTGCTCCATCTCTCATTTCATGGCTCCTAAAATTTTTTCAATGGTTTCTGTCATCTTCTAACATCATATAAAGTCCCAAATCAAGGTTAGGACAAATTAAAACGTCTTCTAACCTCATGCTCTTGCCTTGGCCGAGATTAGTGAGCATAATGGGGTTCAAGAGCTTCTTGATTTTTCCTTGATGGAAGAACCATTTGTGGAGGTTTCTAGGGGTCTTAGGAGTTTAAGGAAACATTCAAATAGCCAAGGAAATACTCATACAAAATCAGATTTCATAGTCTCTTCAAAAACCTAACACTTTCCCAACTTGCATTTCAATGAATTTCCTTGCAATTTCTTGCCATAATCCATCTCCCCAAGGTCTAAAATCCTTGTTTCCCTCTTGGTTTTGGATAGAAAATCCCTTCCCCATATGGTTCTGGTCTAGGCCAAAAATCCACCAAGAAAGAAGCAACAAGGAGAAGCAACAACAATAAGTAGTTACCTTGGTTTTAAGCTTCCTTTCAATGCTCCTTTTTCCTTAATTTTCTTCCTCTTATGAAATTCGAATTTCCCCCTTTTGTTTTGGTCCAAAAATAGAACCAATCATCTTAAGCAAATCATAGGAAGAAAGCCAAGAAGGAAAAGAAGAGAATTGGAAGAAGGAAGAGTAGAAATTCTACAAATTTTCTGACCTTTTTCTTAATTTTTCTCCTCCTTCTTCTCCTCCTTTTGTGTGCCTAGAAGAGAGCTTTCATTTCTAAAATTTGGGCAAAATAAAATTCATGCTTAATGAGGGAAGAAAAAGGGAAAAATATGTGAAAGGTTATGGAAGATTCAAGAAGCTTATGTTTCTAATTTTGCCTTTCCATAATGGTAATTTCGTTTCAGCTTTATTTTAACTCTTTTTTAAGAATCAGATTTTTCCATCATAAAATTTAGGTACCTAATTTAATAAAATACATTTGGAATCACTCAAATTGGAGCTAAAACCTTACTGAACAAATTGGTCAAAGTTCGGGTCAACTGATATTGAAAAACGTACACCGGAGGGGCTTTACCAGTCTCGGGACCTTCCATAGTTTTTGGGGCATCTGAAAACCTTGGGTAACTCAAAACTTTCATTTAAAATTCCCTCCTATATTTTTCTCTAAAAGTTGCACTTATTTACGAAAATGTCATTATGTTTCGTTAGTTTTTATCATAATTTGTTTCTTCATTCTATCTTTATTTTTCTTTCCATCTAAGTCTGAATTTATCATTTTTAGGAGCTTAGAACTCTATCCAATTTTTTTGGGATATTATCTAGCTCATTTTAAAGGACTTACTTTTATATAGCTCATTTTGTCATTTTATAAAGATTGCATTCGTTACAATAAATATAATGGCAAAGAATTAGGCAATTTCCTTAAGAACTATAGTTAATAACATCTAAAAATGATGGTTAAGAAATAAAAAGTTTCATAGGTACGATATCAAGTATCCCAGACTACTTAATATCAACCTGAGTTTTTAAATTAAAAAATGTCACATCAAATATCCCATACATACTACGTAATGTGAAACCCAGATTTTCAACATTTTAAGACTAAATAACCACATTCCGATTCATTCACTATGTTTATACCCCATCCATAAAGAATGTTAAGGAGATGAAGTGGTGGGTGAAAGCAAAAACTATACACATCAAGTCATATATTGAATTGCTTCTTTTCCCTTTTCATATCTATGGCTCAATTCATCATGTTGCAAACATAGAGATGGAGATAAGATCAAGGAGGAGGAAGAGGAAAGAGAAGATCTATAAGCCATGCTAAAGAATTTTTTTATTAAGATAAGAGAGATGTTTTAATGGATAGGTTAATTAAGAAGTCTTCTTTTTCGCTTCCATTAATTCCTTGTTTGCAACTCTTCACCATGTTCTAGCTCCCTTTCTTAAATTCTCTCTCATGTCCTTTCTATCTCAATTTATAGAGGAACAAAATTTTAAGTGTTTTATTGTGTGGAGAAAGCTATAGATGAAGGAATAAGAAGGTTTATATAGAATGAAAAGGTGGTAGCTTAGCTACTCTCTTTCTCTCTTGATGCTTAATCCCTTGAGATAAGAAAATTATCTTTTGAAACTTTGACTTATTATGTAAAAGAAATTTGATCTTACTAATTTGATATGAGGTATAAAAATGATTGGTAACCATTGGATAATATATTTTAAAGTGTCTTAACATATTTTTACATTCATGCCTCTACCCATTTTGCATGAAAAAGGTGAAGTTTTAAGTCTTAAGGAAAATTATAATTTGGCTCAACTAAAATCGTATTTTAGTCTCAGTGGGAATTAGACTTTTAAGCCTTAAATTTTGGCTAAATTTTATTGAAATATTTTTATTTTTCAAATATTTTGCTTATATTTTTAGACCTTAATGGTTTAGGAATTTCTTAAAATTTCAACTCCTAAATATTTATTTCTTAATTAGTTATTATTCAATAAATTAGTTTTAACTTTATGTAAATCCTACAAATCTCAAAAAATTCTAGTTAAATTCCTAATGTTTTCAAAAAATGTGGGTTTCCTTCCATAAATTCTCATATTAGGGCCTAGTATTACTAATTTAATGGATTCCAATTTAGTTAATTTAATAAATTCTAATTAAATATTAATTTGAGGATGATGTTAAAATTATCTCCCCTTTTTAGAAATTTTATCCCCAAAATTTAGAATTACCTTAAAGAAATAGTTTAGGATGGATTTGTCTAATATGATCCTCCATTTCCTATGTTGCTTCTTCTATGGTTAGTTCGTCCCATACTACTTTTACTAAAGGGATAGTTTTATTTCTTAGTTGCTTTATATCAATATCCACAATCTGTACTGACTTTAGTTTATAGGACAAATTATGTTGTACCTACACTGACTCCTCTTCTATGATGTGTAAAGGATCATGAATATATTTATGAAGTTGAGAAATCTAAAAAAACATGATGAAAATTGGACAGTCCGGGTTGTAATGCAACTTGATATGTAATAGATCCAATTCTTTTTAAGATCTGAAATGGGCCTTTGGGAATTAATTTTCTAGGTTTTTCAAAAATACATGTTTTCCTTCATCGAACTTTAGAGGTTTTCTTCTTTGATCAGAGTAACTCTTTTATTGACCTTAACCAATAAGCATCTTTTTTTAGATTAACCTAATCTATTTAAATGTCTCCTATACTTGATCCTAACAAGTACCTATATTTTCTCTCTTCCATTTCATACCAGTATAATAGGTACCTATATTTTCTACCATAGAGAGCTTCATAAGATATAGTTCCAATACTTAAATAGAAGTTGTTTGTTATAAGCAAACTCTAATTATGGTAAGTGCTTATCCTAATTTCCTCCTTGATCTAAGATGTAGGCTCTTAACATATTTTATAAAATTTGAATTATTCTTTCTATTTGACCATCTATTTGAAGATGTTAAATTGTAATAAAACATAATTTAGTTCCAAAAAAGCCTTTTACAAAGCCGTCCAAAGCCTAGAACTACGCAAGGTCTCTATCTAACATAATGCTAAAGGATACTCCATGTAGCCTTACTATTTCTTGCAAATATAGTTAGGCTAACTTACCTAAAGATACATGGCTTTAATAAGTAGAAAATGTGCAAATTTAGTTAAACTATCTACTATAACTCATTAGCATCAAATCTAGCTTGAGTCCTAAGTAATCCTATCACAAAATTCATTAAAATGCTATCCTACTTCCACTTAGGGATCTTTAGTTATTGCAACAAACCAGAAGGTCCCTGATGTTCTACTTTAACCTTTTGTCACACTAAACACAATTCCACATTATTAGTTATTTTCTTCTTCATTCCTAGCCACCAAACTAAACACAATTCCACATTATTAGTTATTTTCTTCGTCATTCCTAGCCACCAATATATTTCTTTTAGATCTTGGTACATTTTAATAGATCCAAGGTGAATAGTGTGATAACTTTTATAGGCTTCTTCTAAAATTTTATTCTTGAGTTTTGGTTGATTAGGAACACATACTCTTTCTTGAAAAAGAATGGTTCCATTAGAAGCTTTTAAAAAATTATGGGATCTCAATTGTTTTTGCATGAACAGATAAGTTCTTTGGGCTTCCCTAATTCATGTCTTTAAATCACATTCAATTCTCAATTCACTCAATTGCAATCTATAAGGTAGTATGGTAGTAAAATGTCTCATATATTTAAAATATTCCAAGAGTTTGATTTCTTCCATCATCATCTTTGCAATTTGTAAAGACTTTATACTAAGTGCATCAATTACCAGAGTAGGTTTTTAAGTTTAAATCATAATCTTTTATTAACACCATCCATCTTTGTTGCCTTATGTTTAATTATTTTTGGTCAAAAAGGTATTTAAGACTCTTATGGTAACTAAACATCTCAAAATCAACACCATGCAAATAGTGTCACCAAGTTTTAAAAGGATTTATTATGGCTACTAATTCCAAGTCAAGGGTATGGTAGTTTTCTTCATGTGATTTGAGTTGTCTAAAAGTATATGCTACTATTCTCTTATTCTACAATAGAACACATCCTAAACACTTTCTTAAAAGCATTACTATATACCTCAGAAGTTCTTGAAAGATCAAGGATTATGGAGATAGGCATCGTTGTTAATTTTTCTTTCAATGTTTGAAAATTATACTTACACTTAGGTGTCTGCACAAAAGGGTTTCCCTTTCTAGTTAACCTTGTTAAGGGTAGAGCTATTTGAGAAAATCCTTGAATAAAATGTAACATCCAATCTCTTTGTAAATGTGAGAAATGCGATATTCGATTTTTTCGTAAACGTAAAAAATGGGTCAGATATAAAAGGAAGTCCCTAAAATAGAAAGATTTGGAGCCAACTAAAATTAGCATAAAATTCTAAATAATAGAAAATAAGGATTTGAGGCTTAAGTTACCTAGAAACCAAGGCCAAAGTGATTTGAAAAATTTACTGAAAGGCCAGTGGCATTTTCGTAAATATAGGTACTTTTTGGAAAACTCACAAAAGGGCTTTTTAAAAAAAAAAAATTTAAGTTCTCTGAGGTTCTCAAAGACCCTAAAAACCATGAGAACCCTCGGAATAGTTTTAAATCCAAATTGAGTGATTCCAAAGGCATTTTGTAAATTAAAGAACCCAAATTTATGATGGAAAAAATGGTTCTAAAAAAAAATATAAAATGAGCTCAAACGACATAGTCAAAGTGTAGTAGCAAGAATGGTAATTATGGAAAAAGTCAAAACTATTCCCCCTACCTTTTCTTTATGTCATCCATGCCTTCTCTATTGGAATTACCGACTTAAATTCTGCTAAATACCAGTAGCTATGGCATGATGAAGGGAGGGAGGAGAGAGAAAGGAAAAAAAAGCTAAATAGGTAAGCATATATGCAAAATCTCATGTTATGGTAGTTAGTAATCTTACTCCACTCTTCATGCTCTTTCTAATGGTGGTTTCAACTTCATGACAAGATGATTTTGGTGCCTGACCTCATAAGAAAAAGTGGAGGTTTTAAGCAACCAAATAGAGCAAGAGAATCACCATTCAGCAAGCTTTTAAATAAGGTATGATATGCAATAAAAAAACTTATTTTCTTTGAATTCCAATAGCTTCCATATTAGGTCTAGAGAGAGAAACTAGAAAGGGGAAGGAATTCAAGCCAAAACAAGGTAGAGACAAGAATATTCAAGCACAAGAAATGAGAACATGCAAAGAGAACAAAGAAAGAACTATAAATTTATAGATAGAAAAGCTAGGGGTTTGTGAACATAACTAAAAATCCTATTCTATCTAAGAGTTCCCAAGCCTATGTGAATGTTTGTATGAGTTCCTAAGACCCTTAGAGAGCTTCCTAAATGCACCTCCCATCCAAGAAAGTAAAGACACTCTATGGACTCCTTAAGGAAGCCTTGCCTTGGCCTAGGGCAGAAGTAATACTTAGGGAGTGTTTTAGTTGCTTCCAAGCTTAGTTTTGTATCATATATGATGGGAGAGTATGAGAGAAAGCCTTGAAAAAAAATTTAGAAGTCATAGATAGTGAGATAAAGGTGTAGGCTCTATAATGTAGCATAATGAAGTAACTCCTAGCTAGGCTCCTTAAAATAATTGTGTGATAATTCCAAGGGGTCTAAATGAAGTCAAGAATCATAGATTAAAGGAGAGAAGGGAGCCAAGATCATGAATTTTTGTAGTTGCTTCATTAAGTGCCTTATGGAAGCATAATGGAGTCATAAATCAAAGTAACATCATGTAAAGTGTGTATAATACCAAGGCTTATTCCTATGAGTAATTCATGTTTCTTTTGGTGTATCTAGGCTAAGAGAAATGATCTACACCTTCTTGGGTGTGTGAGGTCAAGAGAAAGGATTCAAGGCTTAAGGAAAAAGTGTGTAAATGCATGCAAGGTAGCTCACTCATCCTTCTCTCATGCATGATTGTTTGCTTTACTTGTCTTTAAATGTGTGTATGTGTATTTTTAAACCATGAAAAGTGTTCTAGCTTGACTTTAATTCCATGGTGCCATGATATCACAATATGCTTTCATATGATGTTTATGATGTGTGCTTGGGTTTACTTGAGTGTGATGAGATCAAGAATCCTTAGCCATGGTGAGGATGAGCTAAGAACCCTTGATATTGGTTGAAACAAAGTAAAGAGTCTCCTAAAAGTGAGGTTGACTCCCAAGAGCATGGTTAAGTCCAAGAACCTCTTAAAGAATGGATAAAGCAAGTCCAAAATCTATAAGTAAATGGGTGAGGCCAATCTACTTGCTTGGCAAGCTTTTGTATACTATGTATGACTTTTTCAAATGATGAAAATTTCTCTTGAATGTTTGCACATATCAATATGACTATACATGCATTTATGAAACTTGTTTGTATCTTTATGCATGATTGAATAAGAGATGAGCTATTGGAATTCTTTGAATATCATCCCCTCCTCTCTAATATTCTAACATGCTAGGTGGACCAAGAGAGTAAGGTAATGAAAGCCAACTACCTTGAAGATGAGAACATGACATCAAAGTGTCTTGAAATTGCTACTTTAAGGCTTTATGGATAGTAATTGATGAAATCCCTAATTGTATATGACCTATGATATTATGAGCATGTATAATTATGTTAATGTATTGTGTATAAATGAGAGCTGGGGTTATATGTATGGAAATATTCATTTTGGTCATGTAATAGTAATTTTGCATTATGGAATTTCATGTACGAATGGAAGTGGAATGGCCAAATTGAGATATATGAGATTTGGAACAATTTGGGTAGCTCATATAAATCCTATTTATGCTTTTAGACTTGCCCAAGAGGTGCTAAATCCCAAAGAAAGCCATTTGGACATTTTGGTATCCTATATGGAGCCAAAATTGACCATAATAGAACTCTATATCACTTTTTGTCCAAATGAATTCTTCTTAATTTTAGATTTGGCATATAATTAGAGCTTATTAAAGCTAAAGAATAGAATTTTTGGAGGTCTAGAAAATATTTGATGAATTTTCAAAGTTAAAAATTTTTCTGGTTTTGGTCACGTCATTGTTCATACTAGTTTGAAAATGAAATCTGTCACATAGGGGCCAAATGTTGTTCAATTGCCACAAAATTTTATACAAAGAAACTAGACATTTCCAGTAACTTGTTCCAACTAGAATCACCTCATTTGGATGTCTAGAGAGAGAGATATGAATTTTCAAATAATTTATCTAGTATCAAGAACTCCAGCTAACCTTAGTTACTGTTTGATTGAGTTTTGAGACTTGAACATGCTTGAACTAGTCCAGAGTTATTTTTTTCCTCTAGCTAACATCTACATCTTTCTAGATTGGTATTATTTATATGGATTGGATTTTTTTAGAATTAATTGGACATTTTTGAATTTATTTATAAAATTCTATGACAATACCAGTGAACAGCCTAATCTCTAGACCTTTCCAAATGTCAAATACCTTCTGTGATAGATGTTATGATTTGGAAATATTTTTATCATGAAGTAGACATGTGTAGATTGCTAGAATAGCAAAGAATGTATGATTTTGATTTTTTTCAAAATTAGTTATGATTTTCCAAAGTTTGTGACAAAAAAGTGAAAAATCAGGCCGAAAATATATATATGTATTTCATACTTCCCTTTGAGTTTCACAAGATGTAGGTCACTTTTAATTATGCAAATGAGTTCTATTTATGTAATTAAATATGATAATATGATATATGAGTCCATATGGCCCATGGGACTCAGAAAGAAAAATTTATGCACAACGCAATGCTAAGAAATTTATTATTTTATAGCATTTTTCCTTGCTCCTTCATGAAATCCACGATGTGAAGCATGAGAATGGCATTAGATAAGTTAGAAAATTATGGTGTTACATAAACCATCGGTAATATCCTACTAATTGTGAGAAACATCTAATCTTCATAATAGTTTAAAGGTCTCTTTGACTTCAATATTACTTTCACTTTACTAGAATCTACTGCTACTCTTTTTTAGGTAATTACATAGCCCAAAAATTTCACCTTTACAAGCCAAATATCACACTTCTCTAGCTTAGCAAATAGTTATTTTCCCTTTAATACTTATAACACTATCTTAAGGTGATTCTTACACTCTCCTTTGTTT
This sequence comes from Erythrophleum fordii, assembly GCA_032878935.1. Taxonomy (NCBI): domain Eukaryota; kingdom Viridiplantae; phylum Streptophyta; class Magnoliopsida; order Fabales; family Fabaceae; genus Erythrophleum; species Erythrophleum fordii. The sequence goes on from JAVQMF010000029.1 coordinate 630,103, forward strand.
TTAAATAGATTAGAATATCATCTATAAATACCACCACAAATTAATCTAATAAGGTCTCAAAATTCTATTCATATAATTCATGAATATTGCTGGGCCATTGGCTAACCTAAAAGACATAACCAAAAAATCGTAATGTCAATATCTAATTCTAGAAGCAGTTTTTGGTATATCTTAAGTCCTTGTTCTAATTTTATGATATCTTGATCTACGGTCAATCTTAGAAATTGGTCAAAAAATTCATCTATTTTAAAAAATGGATATTTGTTCTTAATAGTTACCTTATTTAATTATTTATAGTCTATACATAATCAAAGGCTTTCCTAGACAAAAAGTATTAAAGCTCCTTGAGGTGATACAATAGGATGAATAAATTGTTTAGATAACAAATATTCTATCTAAGTATTTAATTAATTTAGTTCTAGCAGGGACATTATATATGGTGTGATTGGATAGGCCTTGCCCTTAAACTAGATCATTAGTGAACCTAACTTCTTTTTTAGGAGGTAAAATGGTAATTTTAAGGGAAAAACTTTTAGAAATTCTCTTATTACAGGGATGTTAACTAACTCTAATCTTCTTTCCTATTATAGAGCTCTAAGGGATACACAATTTGAATTTCTTTTCCCAGAATAACATCAATTTTTCTCAAAAGTAAACAAACTAAATGGCCAATGAAGAATTTATTTTCTACTTGAATGGGGCAATTTAAGTAAAGGAAGTACAAAATTTTCTCTCTTGTAGGGGTAAAGACATGCATTTTATAAGGTAATTTAGAAACATTCGACTCTCTTCATACCATCATTAGATATAAATGAATGTATTACTCTGGAGTCAAATTATGCAAGTAAAGGAATTTTTTGAATAAAACACATAACTTTTACCAAATTGAGAGACTAAATTGCTTCTTTTTGGCTTATTGTAACATTCTTCCTTTAATTAGTTGTTTTTAGGTCAGTGCCTTTCCCTTTGATGTTCTTCTTTTTAGTGCTTTCTCATTATTTTAAGGACACTCTTATGAGTAATGTCCTAACTTTCACACATGTAACAAACATTCTATTAAGCAAAATAAGACCTAGTACCATAAAACTTTCCACATTTATTGCATGTAATGAGTATGTTGCCTCTTACAATTTGCTTTCCTTTTCTAGGATTAAACAAGAGCTTAAAATTTTTCTTTGAAACACAATCCAATCTTCTCTTCTTCCAAAATTTTTTCTTTTATTATTTCATCTCCATATTTGCTAAATGTTTTTTGGTAGCTCGGCATTTGTTTACTAGTCTAGTGAAATCCTAGATTTTAAAGGTGATTACAACACCCTTAATTTCAAGTCATAGTCCTACTTTAAACTCTTGTGCCTTCCAAGCCTCATCTAGATTATTTTCTAGATAAAAAGAGAATTTGGACAATGTTTCAAATTTCATGATATACTAGTTTGTCATCATATTTTCCTACTTCAACTACAAAAATTCTATTTCTTTTCTGCTCTTGACACTGTTAGGAAAATATTTTTCAAGAAAAACTATTTTAAATATTTCCTTAATAATTTGAGTACCTTGGGCCTCCAATCCTCTTTTAGTCTCCATCCACCAAGTGTTGGCTTCATTAGTTAACATATAAGTAGCAAATGTCACCCTTTAAGTGTTGGTATATTCTAGTGTTCCAAATATCTTTTTTGACTCCTTCTACCACTCATCTACCATTGTAAGATTATATTCTCCATAAAAAGATGGAGGTTTGGCCTTTCTGAATTCAAATGAACCCTAAAAATTTAGGTTTAATACTAGATTTAGTGCTACATCACGATTCAATAGGTAGAGCTGGATAATTAATTCTATTTCCTTATATTTGTTGTATTAGTCTATTAGTAACAACAACTTGCTCTTTCACAACAATAACCATCCTTTCAACTTGTTTTCTTATAGCAACAATTATCCTTTTAATAGCATTCATCATGCCATTGCCATCATTATTATTGTTGAAGTTACTTCTCCTTCCTAATTTCATGTTTTTGCTACACAAACAAAATAAGTTATATGGAGGTGATCAAGGTCAATAGTTCTAGTCCTACTGACAAAACAAAGTCTTAGCATCAAGTTCGAATATATAAGTATACAAGTGTTGGTACCACTTACACTTATAGTTACCTACATAACAAAATAAAGTTAGGCTTTCAAACTCCTATCCTAATCTGGACTTTCCTAAGTATCCATAGGATGAACCATTTTGATACCATAAATTACCCCCTCACTTATATTAACCAATTTTTATTGAATGTTATGCATAATTGAATAAAACTTAATAAGCATTGCAATGTAAAAGTGAAAAGATCACACACATTAATAACATAACTATATTTTCTACTATTTTATATATCATACTATCTAGCATATGATTTAGTTGAGTGTCAAATTGAGTTAATTGTCATCCACATAGTTTATACATCATAACCTAAAGTTAAAAGATTATTTAATCATAGAGCTAATATTTATATTTATGTACAAATATCATTCTCCATGGAGTCATACTACACTACTCAATTTCTTGCATTTGTCCCCTTCATAACAAAGTCATTGGTAAGGTTGCAAAAGAAGGAAGAATCTATTGGAAGTCTTCTATTATAGTCACTAGCTTCCTGTTCATTATAACCTATTCCTTTCCTACTTCTAGTATGTCTACATAAACTTACTTGCTTTTAACTATGTAACAAGTCACCAATATCTTTATTATCTAAGTACATTACCCAAATTATCCAATATCTTCTATTACAGTCACTAGCTTCATGTTCATTATAACCTATTCCTTGCCTAGTTCTAGTATGTTTATGTAAACCCATTTGATTTTAACTATGTGAGGAGTCACCAATGTCTTTATTATCTAAGTATATTATCCAAATTAGTGAGAATTTAATAATTCCTAATAAGACATAATATAGATTTAAAAACAAGTAATGGTTCAACTATCATTTGTGCAAAAAGCAATTTTCATTTCTATTTCTTCTTTATATGGGAAATCAACAAGTCAATCATCATAACAAGCATAATATCCTTGGCACATGTCTAAAACTAAATAACCTATTCAACAACTCAAATGAATTATAGCATTTTGCATAAATCATACAACTTATAGACATAGTGGCAAAGAATCAAGCAATTTCCTTAATGAACTATAGTTGATTACGTCTAAAAATGGTGGTTAAGAAATAAAAAGTTCTATAGGTACCATATCAAGTATCCTATACTACCTAATATCAAGCTAAGTTTTTAAATTCAAAGGTGTCACATTGATTATCCATACTATCTAATGTGAAACCTATGTTTTCAGCATTTTAAAAATGAATAACCACATTCCTTACTCTAGCATATCTCAAAGCATGTTAATACAACCAATATTAATAACCATTGATATCATGATTGGAAACTAAGGTGTCCTCTAGAGTGGATTTACATATAAGTAATCTAAGGTCACTTTCTTTTCAGAATTCTAACCAGTGAAGGACACTAACCCTCATGACCATCTTGTTAAATGTAATACTGAAAGCAAGAAACTTTATCCCTTAATATCGTGCTAGCATCATCATATAAATATTTCCAATTCTATATCATTGCTTGTTACATGAAGTCATGAGGTAAAAGTCCTTTACACATGAAATTCTAAAGAACTGTGGATAATGTCAATTAATTATATATAAAACATGACAAATAGATCAACATAATAACTAATAATTTGCTTAAATAAATTTTGATGGAAATCTATTTCTTATTAATATGTCTTTTAAATATCTTCAGTGTTTCAAGAGTCCAAATATTGGTCTATGTCAATGTATTCCATAAATACAGTCATTTATACATAAGAACAATCTAAGGTATAATCATCCATGCATAGGAATTGAAACTTTGGTCAACAAGTTTTCACGATCTTGCATGCATAAGTATCATTTTAAGTTTAATCTTCTATGCATGGGGTTAAACACACTCCTTGCTCAGGGATGAAATGTCTTGAGAATTGACCTAATATCTTTGGGTTTTAAAAGAATTTATAAAAGCAAACAACATATAAATAAGTAATTAATCGCCTAATCATACTATGTGCAAAGATTCTAGCTATTACAGATAAAGACGAACTAAGTGGTGGACCATTCAAGATAAATAGTTAGCTAACTTTAGTCCCTCAATTGACTGAAGGTCATTCATGGGTCAACTAGGGTGTCGTTATATGGTGAGTCGTTAGGCACCAATTGACTAGTCAACTATCATGAGAGCAGTCAACCAGTATGTAACAGTTGTTTGATTGATTGAAAAAAGTAGTCAATTAGTCACTTATAGACTCTTCAATTGTTTTTTAAAGGCATAATGATTGATTGCTCCTTTTGAATCGGTCAACTAGTCATGGCTGCTATGTTTTATGAAACAGAACATTTTCATCATTTTCTTCAACATTTTGTTCCATCAATCCTTCTTAAATAACCAAATTATCAAACAAGCAATCAACATAGGGTAATTCTAAGCTTGAACTATGACTTTTTCCTCCCTAAAACTTTCAACAAAGATCTCAACATCCCAATTCATTCACTATGTTCATGCCCCATCCATAATGATTTTCAAAGAGGTAAAGTGGAGGATGAAAGCAAAAACTATCCACATTGAGTTATATATCAAATTCCTTCTTTTCTCTTTTCATATTTGTAACCCAATTCATCACATAGCAAACATACAGAGATGAGATGCAAGGAAGAGCAAGAGGATAGAGAAGAGATGCAAGCCATATTGAAGAATTTCTTAGTAAGATAAGAGGGATGATGTCTTACTGGATAGGTTGATTAGGACGTCTTCTTCTTCTCTTTCATTGATTGCCTATTTGGAACTCTTCACCATGTTCTAGCTCCCACTCTCAAACTCTCTCTCATATTCTTTCTCTCTCAATTTTAAGAGGAACATAGTTTTAAGAGTGTTTTATGGTGTGGACAAAGTAGTGAATGAAGGAATAAGAAGGTTTATATAAAACAAAAAATGTGATGGCTTAGCGTTTTCTCTTTCTCACACAATGCTTTGTCCTTTAATATAAACAAAAATATCTTTTAAAACTTAACTTAATATGCAATTAAAATTTGATCCTACTGATTTGATAAGGGATATAAAAATGATTATTAACCATTAAATGATATATTTCAAAGTGTCTAGCATATTTTTATATTCATGCTTCTGTCACATTTGCATGAAAAAGGTGAAGTTTTAGGTCTTGGGGAAAATTATAAGTTGGCCCAATTAAAATTTATTTTGGTCTTTGGGGAAACTACACTTTTAAACCCTAAACTTTCGCTAATTATATTTTGACCTCTAAATTTCACTTGAACATTTTCATTTTCCAAATATTTTGCTTTTATTTTTAGGACCTTAATGGCTTATGAATTTCTTAAATTTCATCTTCTAAGTATTTATTTCTTAATTAGTTAAAATTGCAAATTAAATTCCTAACATTTTTTTAAAAAATTTGGTTTCCTTCCCAAAATTCATAAATCCCTACATTCTTATCTTAGGGCTTGATGTTATTAATTTAATGGGTTCTAATTTAGTTAATTTAATCATTCTAATTAAATATTAATTTGAGGAAGATGTTATAGTATGAAACATAGCATCTATTTTGTTGAATTTGGATTGCAAAATATGGTACCACATTGGTTTATAGTGTTTATAAGGAAATGCTTGTACAATAATCTATGTGTTTAGGCATTTTAAAATGATGTAAAATTGGAGCCAAGAATTCATTAGATCAAATTCTTAGCTGTAGAACACTTTGAACTTTTCTTATCATGACAGCTACTACAAATTGCTAGTTCTCAAGTGCTTTTCTTATCTTTTGCTAGATCTCAAATTTATGTTTGTCTATTGAGTTTTGTGTTGGTTATTTAGTTGTTGTCTAGTTAAAGAATAAGTTGAAGAACAAGTGACCAGAATTATAATATAGTTGAAGAGCAATTCATACTTGAAGAACAAGTCAAAGAACAAGTTTAAAGTTAAGAAAAATTCAAGCATAGTTGAGCAATTTCAAGTCAAAAGAAGAGAATTAGAGAACAAGAATATATGAGATGTAAATAGATAAATTGTAAATGAAGCCAATTCTATCACCTAAATAAATGAATTGTAAGTGGATGAATCCATGAATCTTGTACAATATGAGTTGTGCATGTATCCAAAAAGAATTCATGACTTGTACAATATAAACATGTGAAAAGTATTTTTCTTATCGTCTTTCTTAACTCTCTTAATTTCTAAACTTTATAATGTGGCCTACCTTTGAATTGTCTTTAATTGGCTTCACAACATATGCAAGGTGTATCTTGACTAGTAACGCAATGATACATGCACACAAATTCAACCTTACAACATAAGATGATGAAAAAAGGAAAAAAAAAACATTAAGCATTCAAATCCTATTTGAAAAAAAAAAAACTAAGAGTAATAAAAGCCAAAAGCAAGGCAAAAATATGATCAAATATTGTAATCCAAAATAAGCATATTTAGTAAACTTAAGAAACTACTTAATAAATTTTGAACTTTAGAACATGTGAAGCAAGTAAATTAAAACCCGATACATAAGATACATGGTTAGGAAATGCAAGTGAACATATTTAAGCTCCATATGTAGATTGTTCATAGATACATGCAAGTTACCAGCCAAGGAGGCACAAGTAACCATAACCTATCGGTTTAAGAAGCATTATTGTTATTATGTTAAAGTATATCCACAAATTTATATGATTTAGGAGGGAAAGGAGAACTATTTTTATTATGTTTAAGGTAATAAACAAAACATTTTCTATTTTGAAAAGGATCAATGCTAACAGAAACTGTAGTTATTTTTTTTTTTTCAAGCCAAAGATTCTAGTGATGCATGGTTATTGACAAAACAAGGCCCTAAAATGGATTTTAGCCTACTTCGCATAGTCACTTTATGTTAATGACCAAGTATACAAATTCTTGAAAGAGAAAAAAAACTCCCATATTATTCGTTAATGACAATATCATTTTCTTGTTTTTCTATTAAAAACCATTATTAAAATTGTGAAAGAAATCTTCACCAATGGCTCCATATATGTGCTTACTACTTGAATAATTAATTTTGTCAAACTCAAGGAACATTTCAATACTTTATCAATTAATCATTTATATTCATCATTATGGTAGTCAACAGTGTCAATAGACTAACATCAAAGCTATAACATAGAGAAGTATAAGGACATTGCCATAATTACTACATGTAAATTTCAATTTCCTAAGAAGGTAACATTGAATAAAACCATATGCAGGATACAAAAGTTTGCATACATGTCAAATTCCCAAACCATTTTAAAACCAATTATATCTTATATACATTATTAACAACAATAAGAACAGCTCAAAATAATTCTCTAAACTCATATATCCATCAATTCAATCACTATTAGATTTGGAGACCAACTTTAGTAAGAGAGATCTCCATGAGATGATTTGATCACTACCATTGCAAATAGATGAATATAGGATTAGGTACAAAAATTCAAATTAAGAGAGATCTCCATAATCATCTTCTTAAAAAAATAAAATAAAATAAAACTTGAAACTCATTTGAGAGAAATTCATTGAGCCTAAAATAAGATTGAGAGAAACTGATTGTGCATGGCAACAAGGGTTCTAATGTGGCAAGCCTTAGAATCAAAGGAATTAATAGGTTTAGGAGCAAATTCTACCATTGTGATCGAAAAGAGTAAGAAAACAAGAAGAAGCAAAGATGAGACTAAAGTCACAATAAAAAAAATAGAAAGAAAACAAGAAGGAGCAAAATTAAGATTAAAAGAAACAAATCAATTAGGAAAAATTTGCTTCTAGTGTGCAAATGGAAAAGGAGAAAATGGTGCTTCAGACAATGCAAAATGAAATGCTTTAGATGATACGTTTTGATAGAAAATTGTACATATGACTCTGTCTCCTACTTTAATGCAACAAATAGCCTAGATTGGCTTACTTTAAAGGAACTTTAAAAGGATTTGGTTCCATGATATGGGTGTCTTATAAGCTTAATATCCTTATAGATTCAAAATAATTCAATCTATATTACCAAAGTCTATATTACTAAGGCAACCCACATAACCCTAAAATAGACTGAAAATAGTTGCCACAAGCACAAAATTCCTAGCCATAAATGAAAGCCAAATCGAGTAATTCCTAGGCATTCATTACCTTTCTAAAAATATCAACAAATATTAATGGCTACAAATCATCTCCTTTCTTAGAGCTCATAGAGGAAAGAACTTATACCTCTATATAATCTTTTTAGTAGCCTAATTTATCCTCTTTTCCTTTTACCATTTACTTAACACTAACATTTAGCATACTAGGTAAGGGCAATCTCAAATTTGTCGATAAATTAAAGACCATAGCTCAAATGAGGAGAAACTTCAATAACTAGAACAATAATCAAAACACCAAAATCTATAGTAAGGTTCATTCATAATGCAATAGGTAAATGACATGACGTTTAGAACAATCCTAACACATAAAGTTAAGTAAATCAACTAAACCTAACTAGTCTCATACAAGCAGGCAACATTGCCATCTTGATACTAGCAGTTACTAGTGCCAACTTAACATAAGCGGGTAATACTGCCAACCTTTTACAAATGGGTAATGCCTTCAACCCAATTTTAGTGGGAAACACCATTAACCACACATACCTTTACTAACCCACAAGTTGATATTACTGGGATCCTTCAAATATTTTATCAATAGTAATAATGTATGATAAACATGCAAAAAAACTTATGGCCTTATAGGAAAAATCTTATTGAAATGAAGTCATGATGCTCACTAAAGAAAAAAATTAACAATGAAGAAGTTGTTCAAGTAGTAGAAGAACGTTCCCAAGTAAACATGGTCTAAGGTGATAAGGAAAAAGGAAAGATGCATGAGGCCCCCTTAATGAAGACTATATGTCCTCAAAAAAGGATAACACTAACTATAAGTCTCAAGAATAGGAAGATAGCATAAATGATGCCTTTTATAAAAGGAAATGGGATAAAGAAGTTTAAGAGAGTGCTCAAAGTAGCCCAAGAAAACAATCTAGAAATTTTCGATGAAGTGAGGATTTATTGTAAGCTCATTGATGTTAAAAGGCTAACAAAAAAGGAGAATGAGCTCCTACATAAAGTGAAAATGATGAAGGAAAACCAATAAGCCCAAAAAGAGAAGTATGAGGGTCTGGAGGCTATGTTAAAGCAAGGAAGCATGAACACCTTGCTAGCTAGCTATTTCAACAGTACAAGTTTCCCAAGGTATAATAATTCCCCATTCACAAATAAAATCTAGAAGGCATAGCCCTAAGAAGATTTATAACACTTGAACCATATGATGGAAAGGCTAACCCTGTCCATCTTCTTTAAAATTTCACTTTGCAAATGGATCTAGCCTGAGTGTTAATAGATTCCTTATAACTCTAAAAGATAGGATGAAAGCATGGTTTAATGACTTACCTTAAAACTCAATTAGTAGATTCAACCAACTCACCAAGCATTTTCAACCCCAATTTACAATGAGAAAATGTAGACCTTAGATGTGTCCACCTTCTTAGGAGTCTATCAAATGGAAGATGAAAGTTTAGAGGATTATGTGAAATGCTTTAAGAAGAAGTGCACATTTTCAAAAACCTAGACCAAGGAATGTTTATCACAACCATACTATGGGATTGAAATTAGGAAAGCAAAAATTTTCCAAAGCAAAAAAGTGACATGAAATTATAACCAAGCTTATGAAAAAAGTGTTGTAATATGTCAAGGCAAAGAATTGCCTAAAAGCTAAACATGAGAGAAGGAAAGAAGAAAGGAAACCTAAAGATTTAAAGAGAGATAAATAACAAGACAATGTATTAAAAACAAACCATAAGGAAGAGCTAACTTAAGGAATACGGAGCCTCATAGGCCTCAATATGACCATTATACCCCTTTAACAATTTTTTGGTGCAAGTGCTAATGAATGTACATAAAGAAAGATACTAGAAGAGACCTTCACCAATGAGGACCTCAATGGAAAACCATGACCAAGGTAGATACTACCATTATTATTGTTACATCGGTCATGACATAAAAGAATGCAAAGATCTTTATGCTGCCATATAAGATCTTATTCAAAAAGGCTACCTATAAAACTATATTGCCTAAAATGACAATAGAAAAGGAAGTAAAACTTAGAGGTGAAATGATAACAAAAGGCCAAAAGAAGAAGCTAGTCAGAAAAGAGGGTAAGAACAATCTCAAAATTAATCATGATCTCTAATCACACCTATAGAAGTCATCAATGTCATCCTTGCTCAACCTCACCACATATAAAGGTGCACAAAGAATTACTTGAGTGAGTGATAACTATTGATGATAATGTTTCATCTCCTTCCTAACGTCAATCACAAGTGGTTACGTTATGCAAAAGAGTCTGGCATGGTGATTAATAGCAAGGATGACAATATAGTGATCATAACAATAACTAGCCATTGGATGTTTAAGCATATCTTGGTCGATACCAAGGTTATGGTGAACATATTGCAATATATTCTTTTGAAGGACATAGGCATCTCTAATTTTGAACTTTAACCCAATAATAAGTCCATGTACAAGTTTAGAGGTTTATAGTTGTGAATTGAAGGGATGGTAGCACTCCCTATAACCTTGGAAAAAGGCCACCATAGAGTCACCACCTTCACTACTTTCTATGTCACCAAGGCTTAATATGCATACAACACAATCCTCAGTCATATTGGGATAAACAAATTAAGGGTATTTGTTTGTCCTTATGACCTTTTTCTTAAATTTAGCATGCTCATAGCCAAGGCACAATTTGGGAAGACCAAAAGGCATGTGAAGTTGCATCATGAATATATAAAAATCAAGAACAAGGAAGAATATGAGTGTAAAAGCCTAAGGTAGAGAAGACCCCCATTAATAGTAGAAATAACAAAGTAAGCTTTAAGAGTGCCAAGCAACTAGCTAAGATAGACTTTAGTATAAGAGAGCTGCTAATGATCTTCATAGGCAAATAACCCTCAGGAAAAGCATCTAAGAAAAACAAAAAACGAAATAGGGGAAAAACTTCTAAAGGCCAGTTTTATCAAAGAATTTCTTTACCTATAATGGTTGGCTAACCTAATCATGGTAAAAAAAGGCCAACAAAAAATGGCATATAGGTGCTAACTTCACTGACTTCATTAAGGCCTACTTAAAGGACAACTATTCCCTCCTAAACATTAAAAGACTTATAGATGGCTTGTTAGGTTATAAGCTCTTAAGCGTCATGGATACCTATTTTAGGTACAACCAAATTAGAATGGTAGAAGAAGATGTTGAAAAGATTGCCTTGGTAACTAAAGGATGAATATACTATTACAAGGCCATGCCATTTAGGCTAAAAACATTAGAACAACTTCCCAAAAACTAGTCAATAAAGTCTTGTTAAAATAATTAGGTAGAAATATGAAACCATATGCTAATGATTTGTTAGTTAAGAGCAAAGAAGAGAAGGATCACATAAATAACTTGAAAGACACCTTTGATACACTTTAAACCTATAACACAAAGCTAAATCCTACCACATGTGCATTTAGAGTAAAGGCAAGGAAGTTCCTAGGTTTCATGATAACTAAAGAGGAGTTGAAGCTAACTCACAAAAGGTTTGAACATACTTGAAGCTACAAACACCCTTGAACATCAAGATTGTGCAAGTCTTAACTAGTAAGGTGGTAGCTCTCAATAGTTTTATCTTGAAAATGGCAAGCAAATACCTTCCCTTATTTAAAATCTTGCAAATGACCAAAGAGTTTGAAAAATGGACTAAAGAATGCGAGCAAACATTATAACAGTTGAAGGAATATCTCGATTCTCCCTTGCCACCATTAGCTCCATCATAAGAAAGCCCCATGCATGTTTATTTGATAGTTTCTAATAGCCTCAATGCTAGTATAGGACAAAGAAGAGAACTAACACCTTATATACTTTGTGAGTAAGATTCTATAGGCTGCAAAAAAAAAAAAACCATGTGGAGCTAGAAAATATGGCATTTTGCCTCTACTTCAAAGCCTATTCCATTTTTGTGCTTGCTAATTAACATTGAGGCATACCTCATTTAAACATGAACTCTTAGGACATTTGGTTATATAGGCAATGAATCTATCCAAGTTTGATAAATCATACCAATCTTGCATTGTAACATCTTAGCTATCTAATTCTAATTTAACTATTATGGTTCAACAGTAAAACCATTTGTTCATAAGTGAAAAATATTGAATTCAAAAATTTTTGAAATTCATATACTTGCCTTATTCATAAATCCCATGTCTAAACAACTTAACCATTAAAAGTAAAAGAACACAATATTCTAAAGAAAATCTCATAGAGTTTCCCCTTATAAAATTGCAGTCCAGACCACTTAAATGGTCAAAATACAGCCCAATCTCACAGACATAGAAAAATACAAATAATCTCAGAGTCATATATAACAACATAGGCATAAAACATCAATTGTAATGAAATAACTCAACTAGAGTTATACATCACTATTTATAAGAGACCAGCATACATAATACAACATGATGAAGTCAAACATAATCTATTTATATTCTTTGTACATTACATCAAAATTAGATGCATAACATTCATATGTTTCTATAAATCTGAACATTATTCTTTCTTTTCCTTTGTTGGCACTAGAACTTCCACCTAGAACTAATTAGTGGGAAAATAGAGATAGGGGTTAGATTTGGAAGAATCTTAGTAGCTATACTCAAATAACCCATAATAAGTATGAGACAGTCAAGCAAGAACAATGCAAGCATGGTCATCTAAAAATTAACATAAATGCTTTACATGTATGCAATATACTCAATCATGGCTATGGAACTTAGCTCAGCTTAGGCTTTACTCTTGGGTTTGGGAGAACTACTATGTTCATTCTCGTTACTCTTCTTTATCTCTTAACCTTAGCTTATTAAACATAACATAAAAAACATGCCATATAACTGATGCAATATATATCAAGCTTAAACAAGTCTACATGCAACTAGATAGGAAAGAATAAGCTACCTTAGATAAGTGGTCAAAACCTAGTAAGAATCTCTAATTTCTCTGTTCTATTTCTTGCTCCATTTCTTTTTCTTTCTCAACTTTAACTATAATGGGGTGGAGCCTCACTAGTTTGTCCTAAAATAACACATAAATATATTAGTAATATCTAATGCTTACAACTATTTTTCTAGAGTCTCTATAGCTTTTATCTATGTTTCACGCCACTTAAGTGCACTTAAAACTCCTTTTTTACATACTTTTAGGACACTTGCTTATTAGGCGGTAAATATGTCATCTAAAATACTCAAATTTGATTATATTCAAGGGCCTAAATGTTTGAAATCTCTTTTTGATTCTAGCTTCCCATAATTGGTTCAACACCTAGGATTTAGGTTAGGGGTTTCAATAAGCACAAATCCTAAGCCAACTTATGCTTCAAAAATTCATAATTCAAACTATAAATTTCATAGTTACTCTTCATTTGATCATTGGCACTCTTTATTTGGTATTTTTCACCTTTTTTACATAATGGAATACATTATGTAATCTTAAGCCTCAAGGGGAATTTTCAAGAATCCGACTTCTAAGCTTCAAAATCTTGTCATTCATGATTCATATAGCCATATTAGGATTGGTTAGGAGTATTACAAGCTTGGTTACACAAGCCTAAAGTTAATTGTTCCCATAATACTCTTTCTTGAACCATAAATTTTCAACTTCCAAAATCTAGTTTCTAAATTCAATTTAATGCTTCCATTATTGTTCTTATATCATTTTAAGACTATTCATAGTCTAAGAATCCATTGAACAACTTCATAACCCTTTGAAATTGCTCTTGGCCGAATATGGAACTATAAAACTCTAACCTACACATTTCAAAGTTTCAATTAATTCTAAACTTAGATTCTTGTTCCTTCCATCAAATAACATCTAAATATATTAATTAGAAATGGAAAATAACATGGTTAGCCATTGAAGAAGCCTAGGCCAAACGATTACATAATCATGGTCTAAATTGCATCTTTTCATGATTCAAGGAAAACTAGTGTTAGATATAAAATCCTTGCATGCTAAAACCCTTGGTTCCATCAAGAACACATGAAAAAAAAACTTTCCTTCTCACTTTCTCTCTCTAGGCTGAAGCTTAAATGGCTTAGAAACATAAGATTTTACAAGTGTTTTAAGTAAAGTCTTACCTTAAAACGAAACAATCTTCACGTAGATTATTTTTCACCAATTGGTTTCTTGAAAAGAATTCGTTTTTGTCTTAGGTCAGACTTGAATCTTCAAGTTTTCAAGAAAAAAAAAATCACCACTAGAGATCTCTTAAATAGAGGAATAACTTTTCTAACTAGTGTGAGATGAAACGAGGCCATTTACTTACCTAAACAGGAGCTTAAACTTCTTCTCTCTCTCTTCCCTTAATGTCATGCCATGGCTGGTCTAAAATTCAAAAAATAGAAGTTTGGAAAAGATGATGAGGTGTAATCTTACTTAAAAAGCCTCTTTTTATGATTTTTCAAAATGACTATTTTGTTCTTACGAGTTTGTTTATCCTGTTTAGGCTCATTTTTCTAGCTTTTCAGGATATGAATACTCTTTACAAATTTTTAGATGCTCTTTCACATAAAAACATTAATTTTAGGGTTTGAATGGTTTAAAATAGTGAAAAATAGTTCCGTCTAAAATTTTGGCACTATCTAACTTTTTTAGCACCTTGGAATGGCTTTATTTAATTTTAATTGTTCCTTTAGATTTCAAGACTTCTGAAAACCCTAGTGACCTTAATTTTAGGCTTTAAAACTATTTTTCTTGAGTTTCCTAAAATTTACTTAAAATTACAATTTTGCCACTGATAAGCCCTTCTTTACTGTTTTGCTATTTTAGCTTTGTTTTCTTTCTGTGTATGAGTTCTTATCCCTATTTCTCTACATGTTGATTAATTTTACCCTTATTTGACCTTAATTCAATTTACTTTAGGGTCCTCTTGTATTAACATATTGGTCCCAGTTTAGTTAAAAAGCAGGTTGTTACATTTCACCCCCTATAAATAAAAATATCGTCTTCAAAATTTAGAATGTACCTTATTGATAAAGCTCTGGATATTTTTCTTTGATACCTGCTTTCATCTCCCAAGTAACTTCTTTAGAAGTTAACCCTTTCTAAACCACTTTTACTAAAGAAATGCTTTTGTTCCTCAGCTGCCTGACCTTGGTATCTATAATTCTTTCTATCTACTTAACTTATTTAAATATTCAATCTACTATTTAATCTTACCCTTCTTTCTTATTAGCTATTCCTATAACTAAGGTTTATATCTCTTTCTATTATAAGCCTCATATTTTGACTACTTACTAGGATTAAAACTCCTTTATAGAGCTTTTATTCTTAATTGTCCCAATTTCTTGACTTACTACTATACTTGCCTTTTTATGCCTGAACTTTGCTTTACTCTCTTTATCTACTTGAGAGTAAGTATTATTCAATTTCTCAATTTTATAATTGACTACTATGACTTTTAGCTTTTCACAATAGAATTGAAGAGCGACTAACACTCATTAATACTATCTTCATGTGGGATACTGCCTTCTCATATTCTCAACTATTAGAGACATAGTCTACCACTTACCCTATCATAAAGAAATATACATGGCCCCTTTTTAAATACATAACTCTAGCATAGACTGATTTCTCTCTCTCTTGGTCAGGCTTAATAATTGTTGGGTAATGGTCTATCTAACTATAACTCTGGAAAGCTACTTATTGCTTTCCTTATCTCGTATAGCCCTAATATCTCTGTGGTAATAATCTATCAGATCTAAGAAGTCTTTAGTCTCAGAGATGAAAGCTATCTAAAACTGTGCGAGTCTCTAAGACTAAACTGATTTATAAAACTATCATAGGTCGTCATCTTCTAAGAGAACTGCTATATTATAACTGTGGATGCTTTGTAACATTGTGGGATCTACTACGACTCCTGGCTCTATTGTAACCTCTTAGAGCCTTGTTAGAGTTTACTGCAACCTGCAATACTGTGCTAGGATCTACTGTGATCCATCTCTGAGAGGTTTTAAAGCCTAAAATTATTGTATTTGTAAGTAAAATGCATACTCATTGAGTTTGGCAACCATTGCTCATAATCTCCAAGACTAAACTCAAATATCTTCTATGCTCTTCATGTGAAGTGAGTTCTCTAATATTTGCTTCTCTGTCGATCCTATAATAATGATATTTAGGAGTATTTTGGCTTTCACTTACTACTTTCCATAGGATCATCAGGTTCCCACTTTTAGCCTTTTCATTATGCTTTCTTTCTTCACTCTTACTAGCTTATGTTATTTTACTTTCTTTGATTGATATGCAAACTAGGCTTACACTTTACATATATTTATTCTGTCTTTTCTCTCTTATCCTACAATTTATAACTATAACCATATTATTCACTCAAGTGCCTTTAGTATTATTGCATCTCAAACATTAAGTGAAGTGTGCCTAACATCTTTCACAGGATAGGTACCATATACTGGTTCCTTTTCATTTCATTCAGTTGTATCATAAGGGACTCATACTATGTATGATGAACTCATGCTGCTTAGTTTTTAAAATTCTAATCATACAAGCACGTTCCCTTTACATCATTCTATACTGTGTATTCATTCTTAATATTTTTTCTTAAAGTTTTAGCATTATTGGAATCCCTTAATTTCTTTTTCTTTAGCTTATCCTCTAATTTAACTAACTAGGAGACTCTTAGATTATCGGGATACTCTTTATAGTTGATACCATTATTTGCTGTGTACTTAAGTAGCATTACTATTGAGTTAGCTAGACTCACTATCATGTAACTGTCATTGCAAGCAAACCATAGCATCAATCACTAATACATAAGCGCATCATGATTGAGCTCAAGTCACTATCACCAATATATTATAAGTTTTCCAACAATCTAAAGTACTCTTTTGTTACTTCTATATATCTTTCTTTATATCTTATAGTGTAACGACCCTAATTTCTAATCATGGTAATTAAGGTTAAAGACACAATTAATAATCATCAATCGAGGTTTGAAGTCATTATAAGATTACTTACATTAGGAAAAGGTGAGAAAATTTAAACTTTGATGTTGATAGTCATTAACTGATTATTCATAGCCATTTATGCATATGAGGGAATCAAACACACAATGATAAGCTTTTAATCCCATCATCCATTAATTCCAACTCACAAGAACCTCCTACAAGTGCTCCTAAATCATTCCTTATCATTTCCATAGAGAAAACTAAAGTTTTTAGGTTAATATGAGAAGATGAGCTCTTTCACGAATTTTACACATTTCGCCGTGGCCAAATACCTCTTTCACCGTAGTGAAATACCCTATGGAACACCAATAGATTTGCCTCACACAATTTGTTGTGGCCAACCCCACCGTTCGCCACGACCAATTCTCTTATGTTCCTATAACTCCCTAGATTTCATCTCATACTCATCAATTCTCCTTTTAGTAACACTCTAGGTTATTTTAACCTAGTTTATGAAGATTTAGTGTCTTTTTTTTACCTAATCTATCTAACACATCTATCATTACCTATTCAAAACTTAAATGTGGATCATTAACTCTTTAGCCACTAAAAACCAGTGATTTCATAAATCAATGACAGCAAAGAGTTCATACACTACTCACATTTCCATTCAAACATAAATCCCAGTAGAAATTTCATACATCACAAGTTTAAGCTGACATCTTATGTATCAAATGATTACAGTCCCTATGCTTGGCAATTCATGATGCAATGCAACAATTACATAAAACTAGTAGTCTAATTATACAAATACAATCTGACAAGGTTTTCCAACCTACCTACTACTAAACCATATAGTAAGCTTTCATTAATTTTCTCCTAGCCACTAAAAGGTTCAATCCCTGAAAATGTTAACCCACAATTAGGGTGAGATGTACAATCTCAGTAACAAGAGGCAAATTCCATATATATGTATAGATTAATCAATAATGCAATTTCATATCATCAATACCGAAATCATCAATTCAATTTGCAAATGACCCAGTTGACCTGCCAATGATTACTGTCCCATACCAGCAATCACACACATGTTAATGGCCAATAATATGAGGAGAGGTCTGTCTATGGCACCTACTCCATAATGAGTACAACCAAGGCTCAGTGTATCTGAGGTCTGATCATAACTCAGTACCCAATCGAAGCACATGCACGGGAGGCAGCCACACCACAGCTCCACCATGAACTCACAAGGTCCAATCACAATCATAATTCAAGTAGTTAACTAATCATTTAGCATTTCAAAATTAAGCATGTGTAACAAATATCAGTTTAACATGAGCATATACATAGAATTAGGAAGAATAACTCCAGTTACCTCAATGAAGCTAATTACTCTACCTCTAGCTACCATTATAATTCAAATGCACACCTAACTTAAAACAAGTATAGTCATCATCATTTCTAGCAATAAATCATATATCCAAAGGGTTAAACCACCAATGGCTACCTAAAAGTTACTTACCTAGCTTTTTAAAGAGTCAATTACACTAATTTAAGATCACAACAGCAAGGACTTACAAGGGGTCACTTCTAACATTTCCAATTTCGCACATGTAAAAGCCATGCACTAAAAGTTTATCCAAATGATGGAAATTCGACACATAAACCTCATAAAAGAAGAGGAAACACTTACCCATAATGGATTGAGTTGAGCCTCAATTACTAAGAACATACTATAGGATATTCCAAAATTTGAATTTGAGTCATCAAGCCCAAAAACTTTAGTGTTTCATCTTCATTTCCTTGTAATTTCTCACAATAACAAAACCCATTATGAAAATCAATGTTTGGGGACATTTTCTAGCAAAATGATGCATATAATGGAAGGGAAATACTTACCCAATTATCTCTCTAACTTCTAACTCCAAAAATCTTGCAAGGAGTCACCCAAACACCAAATTTTAGATTTGAAAAGGAGATGAAAATGCCCAAACCTCGAAACTAATCCTACCAAAATGAAGAGAAAAATGAGAAGGACATATTTTATATAGATTACCTTAACCAAATCTTTCTCTAAAAGTGAGAAATCATGGAAGAATGCAGAAAAACCCTAGCCCCTATTCTCAAGTGCAAAAATAACTTTCTAAGTCTATAGAACATGAGTGTCTTAGTAGCCAAATAGGTGGGGAAAAGGCTTTTTAGGGTTTTAGTGAAGATGGACCGGTCTAATGGGCCCATTATTTCAAGTGGGCTAGTGTTAGGTGAGATGGGCTACAAAAACTCTTGGGGTTGAGGAAAGTGTGCTAATTTAAAGGCCTAAAAATCCATTTAGATTATGGTGGGAATTTATTGGGCCATAAGTTAGAGGGTTTATGGTGGGTTTGAGCTGCCTTAAGGGCCCAAATATTACCTATGGTCTTATTTATTTTTAGAATTGGGTCAAGGTTCATAGGTTTAGGCTGCAGAATTTATTTTATTTTTATATTGAGGATAAAGTGTGTTGATCCAATAGCCCAAGACCTACTTGGCCTCACTTCCCTAAGTTTGGGTTAAGGCTAAATGGGCTCTTGTCTCACTTAAATTCACTAATAAGTTTTAGGCTTTCTAGAAAATCTAAGTTAAGGCTACAAGGAGACTAGTATTAGGCTCTCCTACTAAGCTCATGGCATAATTGGGCTTCTACTTCACTAAACCCAATTAGACTAATGCTAAGTGGTCTCTCTCGTGGGCCAAATCTCACAATAAGAAATTAGGCGGGCCTCTATTAGTCTCTAACCATGGCCTACTTAATTTAATTTGAGCCTCGATGAGGTTTCTATCCTAATTAAATCTCAAACCCAAATTAATAATTTATTCGTCTCTAAATTCCCATTCACATGGTTTGTCTAATTGTTCTATAATAATTATTCTTAATTATATCTAACCCATGATTAACACCTTAATTACTTTTAGGGTGTCACATTCTCCCCTCCTTTTAAGAATTTTGTCCCCAAAATTAGTCATATGTTATGCAATTTGTGCTAGATAATCCTTCTTCATAGCCTCCTCTTTGATTCCTTAAATAGTCTAACCAGAAACTAGTCCTTCCCTATTGAAGAGGATGTTCTTTTTATGTTACTACTTCACTTGGTATTCACAATTCTATTGCTTCTAATCAACCTAGGTCAAATGACATGCAAATTTGAACATTTTGTTCTCCTTCTTTGTCCACAGCTAAAAAGATCCTGACCAAGTTACCTTTGATCATCTTATAGCAAGTTCTAAGCACTTAGCTCAAGTAAGTCTAAATCTCTCTCCCTTTATGGCTTTTGTTTTTGTTCTATTTTATATTTATCTCTTTTTTTCCTTTTTTTTCTTCTCCTGCTCCCCTTTCTCTTTTTTTGTTTTTATTTTTTTTTATTCCAATAGCTGATTATTGAATGTTCATGTTAACTTCATTTCCTTCTTAACTCTAAATCTATTTAAGAGATAACTCTAGATACTTTAGCTTAACTCTCTTTAATAGTTGATACCAAGAACTATAAGGAATTCCACTTAGTTAACCTTTTCACTAATAGCAACATAGGTAAGTAACCTTATTTCATAATGAAGTTTCATTCGTCCTTTACTTAAATTATCCCTACATTTCTCTAACCCAACCTCCTTAATTGAAGCAGTTCTTACCTCTTATAGGGTCACCTAGCCTAAGTTTTCAAGTCTTACACCTAACTATCTTATAAAATTATTGCACACATTACCCTCATTTATTGTCCGTTAGTAGAAGGTTCATTTTTTTTTTCCATTGGATGTATAAAATTCCCCTTCCATTTTCAATTAGTACCCAAGATTCCTCTTCCTTATTCTTTCAGATTCCCTAGTGTTGAAACTAATATAAAATCTAATCTCACAACTAATCTATTTAAGGCACCCAAACACTTCTAGGTTCACCTTTCACATAATCAAAATCAAACATAATCTTTCAAGTGAAAATAAACACAATATTTTAGGTCTAGATTACCTTCTTTAATAAGACTTGATTTCAAAGGTGAAAGTACCTTGTCTAGGGTATCAAAGTAATCTTTTAAGACTTAGGAATGAGTTTCCTTAAATCTTACAAGCCATAACTCAAGTGGATGCTTTATTAGATGACATAGTTTCAACAACTTGCATACAACATTAAAATTTCCAATTTATGGTGGTGGTTCATTATAGGCAATCTAATCGTCATCCGTAGGTGTAACCAACATAGGAAAACCCTCAATAGACCTCTTCTCTCTCTCTCTCTCTCTCTCTCTCTCTCTCTCTCTCTCTCTCTCTCTCTCTCTCTCTTTGTCTCTCTTGCACTAGCGAAGGCATCATATATATCACATATATGTGATTCTAAAGATTACCACAATTAATAAATCCAAGTGTTTCATCTTAGTTTTTAACTACTACTAGCATTAGTAGTTAACTTAATGGCATCTATACTCGTTTGATGTCAACTAAACATCTCTTTAGGTCTTATGCCATTATATAGTCCTACAAGACTACTCCTTTGTATCCTTTACACTTAACCGAGGTATTTTCACACAAGTATAATCATACTTCAACTAGCATATTACTCATCCTCTCCAAGATGTACCAATTTCCTTTTAACTTCCTTACATATAACTAAGTTTTTTTTTTTGTAATATGCTACAATTTAGAGGTTCATAAAAATCCCTAAAGAGTAATGAGATAATATCTTATCAACAAGATCCAAGATCTTGTTCACAAGAACTTGCATTTAGTAGTGTGAAAATCTGAAACCTTGTTTACAAGGTTTTCTGACGGTAAGTACAAGGTCTTTTAATAGCAAACTATAGCATATAGTATGTGAGGGTATGATAGTTTTTTTTGTCCTTGTATAATGGTTTATACCAGTCACAACTAATTCTTTTGCTCCCTAAAAGTTCATAGGTCTCAATTTACATCTAACTATTGGGAGTTAAACTAACATAATAAGGAGCCTTAGTGAGTTTTTTTATTATCAAGCATTGCCTAAATATCAACAGATCAAGTAAGGATTCCCAGTGAGAGAACTCAAGTATAATTTATCACTAGTGTTTCGCCCTTCCTCGTCAGTCATTATACCAAGGTTTTATTCTAATAACATAAGTTAATTGCATTATTGCCACCTTTCATCCATTTCCCCCGAGTTATTATTCTAGATCAGGGAGTCTTCTTTTAAAATTAGGGAGTTTTATCACTAGAGTGAATGTTAGTCCATCTCAGATTTTCAATGTTATCTCTATTGCCTTAATCACACCACAAGTGATACATGACAATAAGACTACTGATGATGAAATCAAACTTTTCCTTCAATATTAGCAAGCAATACTTTTCTGTGGTTATACATATACTCATCACCTCATAATGATTGTATCTCAACCACTTATATGCACACATGTACTATTTTATTCCCTTTTTAGGTGGATCTTTGCTATCAAGATTTCCTTTTTACCTTCTAAATAAAAAGTATACTTAGTCTAGTTTGATGCCAATTTGATAGTCAAAATTCATCAAATCATATGGTAAGTGGCATGCCTTGCATGCCCCTAGCACCAAAGTGCAAGTAAGTGAGCACGCCCCACATGCTTCTAGCATTGAAGTGCTAGTAAATAAGCATGTCCTATGTGCTTCTAGCACCAGAGTACTGTAGAATCTTACCTTACACTCCCTGAGTGTATCATGCACGTAAAGTGCCTCTAACAACCACCCAAATACACGTTAACACATAGCATAAGTATACTGAACCATATAAAAGAGACAACATGCTTGAGCACCACGTGCCTATACACATCCCTCTTATCATACTAGGGCTTCTCTCCCTTATCATTATTTGGGTACATTAAAGGAAGAGCCTCAAAGCTCTCTCAAGATTCCTTCCAAAATATCATCTCCCTTAATCTCTTACTTTAAAGTTGCTATCCTCTATTTAGAAATGGATTTTGCAATTCTAAGGATTTCTTGCCCTCTTTCCTTATCATCATTAACTAAAGATAGCTTACTCACTCCAATAGTTTGAATAAAACTATTTGAAATATTCTTTACCTCTTATCGCCCTTATTCATTAGACATAAGTTGTGGTAGTTAGGATTGAGTAATTGCATTCTTTATTAACCAAGATCAAGCAAGTGAGTTTGGACCTCCGTACCTATAAAGCCTTAACCTTGAAGACCTTTTGAAGTCTACATAATTCTAACTCATTATAGATTATACATCACTTCATATATTTAGTCAATCATACTAATCTATTATATATTAGTTCTCAAATTGCCATTATCAATTTCTCGACCATAAGTAAGACTTACTCCTTACCTCCACTAAGGCATCCATAACTAGTCAAGTGTTCTACTCTGTATCATTGCCTTCTAAGTTCTTAACATCACTCTAGATGGCCCTTGAAAAGCTTAGAATTTTGCTTAGGTAAAGAATTATTATTCTTGTTATGATCAGTTGACTACTTCAATAGGCCAATCAACTGGTCAGCTATACCCAGTTGGCTTGCTTAGTAAATGGTGGTTAATTGGTCATAAATACAATTAGTAGCCTTGTTCATCATCCTCATTAGTTACCTAGTCTCATTTATTCAGTCAAACAATGCCTCATAGTGAGTGACTGGTGTATCTAATGTGTAGCAAGTCAGTTAGTAACAAGCCTCAACTGGTTGTTTATCTAGACTGAGACCAGTAAGCCAATCTCAAAAGAAAAAGAAGGACAAAATTCTAGCCTTTTCATTGGCATTAACAACTTCAAGTCTTGAAATTAGTGTTACTAAAGTGTTATGAGATATAATCTCACTACACTTTATTATTCTTAGGATATGCTTATTGTGATGAATGATCCCCTCATTAGAATTCAAGAAACATTCGTTTCAACAATTGCTATAAGTCTCACATCATTATTCCTCTATATTTCTTTTTCTGAAGGTGAAAAGCAAAAAGCATGTTCACATAATTAGCTATTCCTATAAACTAATACTATGCAAAGTATGCGTCATGATTACCAAGCTTCTAACCATAAAGTTTAAATTAGAACAATTTTCCTAAACCATTACTCTAATATCAAATGTAACGACCCTAACTTCTAATTATGGTAATTAAGGTTAAAGATACAATTAATAATCATCAATCGAGGTTTTAAGTCATTATAAGATTACTTACATTAGGAAAAGATGAGAAAATTTAAATTTTGATGTTAATAGTCATTAACTGTTTACTCGAGGCCATTTATGCATATGAGGGAATCAAACCCACAATGATAAGCTTTTAATCCTATCATCTATTAATTTCAACTCACAAGAGTCTTTTACAAGTGCTCCTAAATTATTTGTTATCATTTCCATAGAGAAAACCAAAGTTTCTAGGTTAATATGACAAGTTGAGCTCCTTCATAAATTTTGCACATTTCACCGTGGCTAAATACCCATTTCGTCGAAAAACCACAAGATTTGCCTCACACAATTCATTGTGGCCAACTTCACCTTTCGTTGTGGCTAATTACTCATTATTTCCTTCCTTGGGCAACTTCGCCGCTTTTGGCAGCGGCTAATTCAATTTTGGTCACGACCAATTCCTTTTTATTCCTATAACTCCTAAGATTTCATCCCGTGCTCTCTATAGTAACACTTTATGCCATTTTAACTTAGTTTGTGAAGATTTAGTGTCTTTCTTTTATCTAATCTACCTAACACATCTATCATTACCTATTCAAAACTCAAATGTGGATCATTAACCCTTTAACTACCATAAACCAGTGAGTTCATAGATCAATGACAGCAAAGAGTTCATACACTACTCACATTTCCATTCAAATTTAAATCTCGGTAGAAATTTCATACATTACTAGTTTAAGCTGACATCTGATGTATCAAATGATTACAGTCCCTATGGTTGGCAATTCATGATGCAATGCAACAATTACATAAAACTAGTAGTCTAATCATACAAATACAATCTGACAAGGTTTTCCAACCTACCTACTACTAAACCACATAGTTTCTATTAATTTTCTCCTTGCCACTAAGAAGTCCAATCCTTGAAAATGTTAGCCCACAATCATGGTAAGATATACAATCTCAACAATAAGAGGTAAATTCCATATATATCTATGTATAATTAACCAACAATGCAATTTCATATCATCAATACCAGAATCATTAATTCAATTTGCAAATGAATTAGTTAAGCTATCAATGATTACTATCCCATACCAATAATCACATATAATATGTTAATGGCCAATAATACCGGAAGAGGTCCATCCACGGCACCTACTCCATAATGAGCACAATCAAGGTTCAGTGCATCTGGGCTCTGATCAAAACCAGGTACCTGATCGAAGAACATGCATGGGTGGCAGTTACTCCACAGCTCCATCATGGACTCATAAAGTCCAATCATAATCATAATCATAATTTAAGTAATCAATCAATTATTTAGCATTTCAAAATTAAGCATGTGTAACAAATATCATATTAACATGAGCATATACATAGAATTAGGAAGAATAACTCCAGTTACCTCAATGAAGCCAATTACTCTACCTCTAGCTACCATTATAATTCAAATGTACACCCAGCCTAAAACAAGTATAGTCATCATCATTTCTAGTAATAAATCATATATCCAAAGGGTTAAACCACCAATGGCTACCTAAAAGTTACTTACTTAGCTTCTTAAAGAGTCAATTGCACTAATTTAAAGTCACAACACCAAGGACTCACAAGAGGTCACTCCCAACATCTCCAATTTCATACATGTAAAAGCTATGTACTAAAAGTCAATCCAAATGATAGAAATTCAACACATACACCTCATAAAAGAAGAAGAAACACTTACCCATACATCTAGGAGGTCAAATGGATTGAGTTGAACTTCAACTACTAAGAACACACTATGGGATATTCCAAAATTTGAATTTGAGTCATCAAGCACAAAAACTTTAGTGTTTCATCTTCATTTCCTTGTAATTTCTCACAATAACAAAACTCATTATGAAAATAAGTGTTTGGGGACATTTTTTAGCAAAATAATACATATAATTGAAAGGAAATACTTACCCAATCATCTTTTTAACTTCTAACTCCAAAAATCTTGCAAGGAGTCACCTAAACACCAAATTTCAGATTTGAGAAGGAGATGAAAATGCCCAAACCCCGAAACTAATCCGACCAAAATGAAGAGAAGAATGAAAATGACATATTTTATATAGATTACCTTAACCAAATCTTCCTTTAAAAGTGAGAAATCATGGAAGAATGCAGAAAAACCCTAGCCCCTCTTCTCAAGTACGAAAATAGCTTTCTAAGTCTATAGAACATGAGTGTCTTAGCAGCCAAATAGGTGGGGAAAAGGCTTCTTAGGGTTTTAGTGAAGATAGGCTGGTCCAATGGGCTTATTATTTCAAATGGGTTGGTGCTAGGTGAAATAGGCTACAAAAACTCTTAGGATTAGGGAGAGTGTGCTGATTTAAAGGCCTAAAAATCCATTTATATTATGGTGGAAATTTGTTGGGCCATAAGTTGGAGGGTTTATGATAGGTTTGGGCTGCCTTAAGGGCCCAAATATTACCTATGGTCTAATTTATTTTCAAAATTAGGCCAAGATTCATTAGTTTGGACTGCAGAATTTATTTTGTTTTTATGTTAGGGATGGAGTGTGTTAATCCAATAGCCCAAAACCTACTTAGCCTCACTTCCCCAAGTTTGGGTTAAGGCTAAATGTGCTCTTATCTCACTTAAATTCACTAATAAGTTTTGGGCTTTCCAGAAAATCTAAGTTAAGCCCACAAGGAGACTAGTATTAAGCTCTCCTACTAAGCTCATGGCATAATTAGGCTTCTACCTTACTAAACCCAATTGGGCCAATGCTAAGTAGTCTCTCTCTTAGGCCAAGTCTCACAATAAGAAATTGGGTCTGCACCTATAATTATTGGACCTCCATTAGTCTTTAACAATGGCTTACTTAATTTAATTTGGGCTTAGATAAGGTTTCTATCCCAATTAAATCTCAAACCCACATTAATAATTTATTCTTCTCTAAATTCCCATTTACATGGTTTGCCCAATTATTTCGTAATAATTATTCTTAATTATATCTAACCCATGATTAATGCATTAATTAATTTTATAGCACTCAAGAAAGAAAGGAAACTCTTCCTTTAATCTCTTACATAATTTTCTATTTTATCCAGAGGTCATTTTATATTGCACAGTTATCTTTACTTAAGGTATTACATCATACCTTATGGACAATAATGCTTTCTAATGCACTCATTTATGTTACCTTTTTATCTGTTCTCAATTTATTATGTCCTCAGCTCTAATGTTATCACATACCTTCTGGGTTCACCTTTGTTTACTTACTTTCCATAAAGATTGAAGAGGTTTAATTCATCTTATTCTCATCCTCTATTCTTAACTAGACCATTCCTCTTGGAAGAAACTTATTTCATATGAACCCTAAAACTTGTCTTCCTTAAAACTCTGTAGCTTATATAATTATATTTTTCTGTCTTGGAACTCACCACTTGTAATACCTGGTTACTAAAAAAAAAGGAAAAAGCCTGAAACTAATCAGTTATAAAAGGAAGTCCCTTAAATGGAAAGGATTGAGACCAAATGAAATTAGAGTAGTGATCTAAATATCAAAGAATTAGAATATAAGGCCAAAGATGCCCGGAAACTAAAGTCAGAATAACTAAATAAAATTTGGCAAAAAAGCAATGGTATTTTCATAAATTCATGCAACTTTTAGAAAACTCAAATGAGAGATTTTTAAATAAGAAAATTGAGCATTCTAGGATTCTCAAATGCCCTAAAAACTATAAGAATTTCTAAAATAGTTAAAACCCCTCTAGTTTACATTTTAAAGCACTAGCTGACCAAAATTTTGACCGAATTAGTCAATAAGGTTTTAAATCCAATTTAAGTAAAACTAAAGGTATTTTATGAATTAAAAGACCTAAATTTTATAATGGAAAAGACAATTCTCAAAAAAGATTTAAAATGGGCCCAAATGGAAAGAAGTAAGAAGAGGGACCAAATGGAAATTTTGAAAAGTATTAAAATGAAGCTTCCCTTCTTATATATCACGCCCACTTCTATCCAACTCTTATAACCAACTCTTCTCTGGACTAAAACAAAACCAAGGCCAGCTTGAGAAGACACACAAGGGGGAGAGCAAGAGAGGAAGGAAATCAAGTAGAAAAGTGTAAGAAATCCATTTATTTTTCATGCTTTCTCCTTCTTCCAACTTCTCCTCCTCTTTCTCCTCTTTTTTCCAATATTTTTGATGGCTTATTTAGGGCCGTTCGGTGGCTAGTCCAATAAAAGGAAGGGAGAATTTGAAAAAAAGACTAGAAGCTTTCAAAAGCTCCTTGAAAAAGCTTGCAAATAAGGTAAACTTCCATAGTTTTTCTTGCTTCATCTTACCTCCTTCTTCCATGAATGTCTCAGCCAGACCTAGGCCCATAAAAAAGGAGATGATTTCTGACCAAACCAAGGTAGGATTAAGAGTTTTAAAGTATGAGGATTAAGAATATGTGAGTGGAACTAAATGAAAAGTTTTGAAATTCAAGTTGTGATGCTTAGAGATTTTGTTGCACCTAGCCATTCTTGAAGCTTTCTAAGGATAATTTAGTTTATGTAAGAGTATGTATGAGTTCATAAGACATCTACAAAGCTTCATAAGTGCCTTTTCCCTAAGAAAAATTAACAAAACTACATGGGCTCTCATTCTTACATATGTCTTGACCAAGAGCTCCAAGAAGTACTGAAGGGGAGTTTTCTTTGAATCTAAAGATAGGAATGGCCTAAATATGAATAATAAATACTAAAGAAACTATTGGTCTAAATTTAGAAGCCATGGTTTATAAAATGGAAGTTAAGACCCCTTTATAGACATAAAAAAGCAACTTAGTATTTGGCTTCTGGAATTGAACTTATGATGACTCTAATGAGTCTAAATAGAGTCATATGACCTAGATTGAATGAGAAAGTGGGGCCAAGATCATGAATCTTAGGGGTTGCTTCATTATGCCCTCATATGGAACCGTATTAATACCATAATAAAGTAAGCTTGTATAAAATTTATGTGAAGCTAGAATTGGTTCTAATGATTGAATTGTGTCTTATTTAGTGTGTCTAAGACAAGCAAATCAAGACCCCCTAGGTGTATACGTGAGGCAGAGAAGGGGAAGTGAAGAGTAAAGGAAAAATTTTGTATTTCTTGGCATAAGGTAGCTCTCTAACCTTTTCTTGTATGCATTTCTTGGATGTTTAATTGTCATCGGATGCTTGTATGTATGTTTGAACTATGAGATATGTTTATAACCATTGATTGAATGTCTTGGTATCATGAAACTTCTTGAAACATGTTTTGAATGTAAGGTGGCTTAAATGGATAAGGTTATGCCAAAAGTCCCTTGAAATGGGAGAAGAGAAGTCAAAAGTCCCCAAAGATGGGTAAGACAAAGCCAAAAGTATCAAAAATGAGTAAGGCTAAGTCAAAAGTCCCTTAAAATGGGTGAGGCTAATGCAAAAGTCCCAAGAAAATTAGGTAAGGCTAAACCAAAAGCCTTAGAGCCTATGTTTAACTTGAATGAGCTTATGTGACATAAAATTATGTTTATGTATAGTTACTAGAAGCTTTTATGATATGTTTGCATTCTTTGACATGAAAATGTATCATATATGTATGTTTGAAAGAGTAAAAAGCTATTGGGATTCTTTGAATTTTACTCTTCCCCACATTATGTCTAACCATGTCTAGGTGAGCTAAGTAGAGTAAGAAATGAAAGCCAAGCTTTTTGAAGAATGTGACTTTGACAATAAAATAGGAAATTATATGTTTTGATATCATAGTTTATGTTCATATGATGTATATGAGATGTAAATACATGAGCATGTATAAAAATAGTACTTATGATGTATGAACCAAAATTGAGGTCAAATGAATAAGTATATGGGGTTTTGATATCCTAGTGCCTTGATGTACATATGCATAATGACAACTAGGATGGTGGTTTTGAGATGTATGATGATTTGGACCATTTGAAAAGCTTTTATATGCTGCATTTATGCTTTGAGATGTGCTCAAATGATTATGGAATGGCTAGAAAGCCAATTGATACCATTTGACCCCATTATGGTTGCAAAATGTGATATAATATTAAGTTGAATCACAAATTGAAAAAATAGATGATTTGATAAATGAAATTTGACATGAATATAGGTATCATCTAGATCTTTTCACAGAATCAAATATCACTATTTTTGGATCTCTAGAAAATTTATTATAAATTTTTAAAGTTGGCCAAATTATGCAGAATTGTTCCAGTCACTGTTCATCTGGTCATTTTTCATTTTTATGTTGTTTAAAGGACAAATGAAATTCAATGCTCATAAAATTTTATAGGCATATAGTATACATCATAAAATTTCCATAGCCACCAAAATCACCCCATTTGAAGCTCTATAGAGGGAGATATGAATTTTGAAAATTTAGGTTCAGTTGTAGGATATATCATCGACCAATGGTATTGTTCCATTAAATTTCATAAGGCAAACCTAGTCGTTTTGATCAAAACTTTTTATAGTAGTTATAGGATATCTTGAGCTTTCCAAAATGATATAACTAAAATTAATTATGAGTTTTCAAAATTCATCTCAGATTATGGAATATTTGGCAAATTGCAAGGTGTGATGCTATTTCGTGTTCTATGGTTTGGATCTGAATTTTGGGCTCTAAATTATGTTAGTTCTAGTTGAACAAATATTTTAAAGATGGAAAATAAATTTGGTAAGCTTATATGGTCCATAAAGGCAAGAAGGCATTATTTTAACTTATAATGTCAGTTATTTCTGCTACCAAAAGTGTGAATTTTGTGAAAATAGATTTAAATTGATACTTTTAGCTAATGTTGGTATAAAATTGGTGCTAGATAAATATGGTATAACACTATTGGGTAACTTTCAACTTTCTCTAGCTTCCCGGGGAGCATTGAGGTGCTAATTGCTTGCCTTAGCTTATCTCTACATTTTGATCAAGGATTAGGTTCTCTTTTTGCTTAGACTTTTTACTTTCACCTTTAGGAGCATCGTTTACTAATTTTTTAGGGTTTTACTAACTCGATTCAAGTCACATATCCTCAATGTCCTAAATCTACTTTACCGACAACTTTATTCTCTACTTAGTACTTTCACTACTTGTGTGCTTTTACATTGCACCAATCTCATATTAGGGAAGGTCATGTGATTAAGTACTAAATTCTTATCTGTTTAGTTTTACTGTGCTGACTCTATTAACTCTCCTTTAGTCACTAGTAAAGTGAGGGTATCTTTTTTTATATACTAGTTTCTCAACTCTTTCTTACTTCCCCATATCTCTATAATTTTTAAATTAGGGGTTTATCCCTTGGAGAGTTGCTAACCACTAATTGGGTGATTCTCCATCTTATTACATCTTATTTTCTTCTTATCAAACTAAGGAGAGCCTTTATTTAGTTATCTTTTTGAACTACTTTCTCTTTAGATTGGGGTTCTTTCTTCTACTTATCTTGCCTTGCATGTGAAACTCTACTTATTGCTTTCTTAGGCTTCGGCTTACACTCAGCCTAAGGCATTTGTCTCACTAAGGCTGCAACTTATCATGGGTCTAATTAGCTCACCTAGGCTTGCTATATACCATTACTAGACTCTTTTAGACTTTTCTTTTTTGCTCCCTTGAATTTTTGACACTGAGCTAGTCATATTCATTTTAGGGTACCACCTATAAGGTACACCCTCCTTGTATACTCACAACATTCTCTATATTCTTATATCATTCCTTTGCATATATACTTACAACATGTTCTACATGTCTTGAGCTCTCATTGTTGATCCATCTTTTATTATCACATAGGATAGCATTTTCAGTTGGAGTCAACACCTTGTGGGCGAGTCTTTACAACCTTACTACTCCCGTACCTAACAATCTAACTCTAGTTGCTACTCAATCTTAAATATCCTTGGGGCTTAGTTATAAAATAGGTTATTCTTTTTCCTTAGACTCATGCACTGGACCCGCTACACTTTTATCACTTATTTATTTTCTGTGAACTTGCTAAATAGGTCATTTATCTATTTTTTATCTTGCTCAAACTATGGGCCTTAACTTTCTTTTCTCTATTTTACCTATAGCAATTCATTTCCTACGTTAGCTTGAATATGACCAACAAGACCTTTTGTTCTGAAATGCACTCCATTACATGGCACACCTTTTCTATCTATATGATATGAGCCTTAATTGTCTCTATTTTCAGCCCATCATCAAGACTAGGGGATTCTATATTTTGCATTACTTATTCACTAGCCAGATAGTGAATCATAGTTGTCAAAACTCTATGGATTGATGCCGGTAGGTTTTACCTTGAGGGATTAGATTTTTAAACTCTCTAATTCATCTAGAAATTTAGGTGTCGTGGCTAAGGGCTAACTCTCTCTCTCTCTCTTTCTTGTTTTCCCCTCTAAACTCATTTCCTTCACAGTTGCAATTTTACTTCATATTGCGTTGCATTAATACCTGTCTCTACATCAGGAAAAATATCTCGAAATAGTTTAAGTGTGGTTATCAGGGTGGATTAGGCCTTTTATAATCCCTCTAGGCAAGCATCTCTTGTAGCTATATAATGATCTCTTACTACTGCTACTACATCATGACTTGTTACTAATCCAGGTGAGCTACTATAACCTATAGGGCTCCAACCATAGGATCAACTAATTCTATTCTAAAAACTCTAAAAGACCTACCTCTCCTAGCATTCACCATCTCATCTGATACCATTTCAACATAATTTAATGTAAAACATAAACATATGCCACACTTAAGCACTTAAAGTGTCCTGTATAGATCATACATGACTAAAAAATCACATCCTCAGGCCATAACCAACATTAAAATGCCTGAACTATTGCTCTGATACCAAAAATATAACACCTTAGCCATCTAGCTTTAATTTAACTATTATGGTTCAACAGTAAGACCATTTGTTAATGAGTGAAAAATACTGAATTCCAAAATTTCTGAAATTCATATACTTGCCTTATTCATAAATTCCATATCCAAACAACTTAACTATTAAAAGTAAAATAACACAATATTCTAGGGAAAATATGACAGAGTTTCCCCTTATAAAATTGACCATCCAAACCACTTAAATGGTCATAATATAGCCCAATCTCACAGATATAGAAAAATACAAATAATCTCAAAGTCATATACTACAACATAGGCATAGAACATCAATTGTAAAGAAATAACTCGAGCTAGAGGTATACATCACTATTTATAAGATACTAGTATACATAATACATCATGATGAAGTTAAACATAATCTATTTATATTCTTTGTACATTACATCAAAATTAAATGCAAAACATTCATATGTTTCTATAAATCCAAACATCATTCTTTCTCTTTTCCTTTATTGGCATTGGAACTTCCACCTGGAACTAATTAGTGGGAAAATAGAGATAGAGGTAAGATTCGAAAAAATATCAGTAGCTATACTCCAATAACCCATAATAAGCATGAGACTATCAAGTAAGAACAATGCAAGTATGCATGATCATCTAAAAACTAAGATAAATGCTATCCAGATATGTAATATACTCAATCATGGTCATGAAACTTAGTCAGCTTAGGCTTTACACCTGAGTTTGGGAGAACTACTATGTTCATTCCTATTACCCTTCTTTATCTCTTAGCCTTAACTCATTAAACATAACATGCAAAACATGTCATATAACTGATGCAATGCAATATAGCCTATTCTATCATAAACTACCAATACAATACTATGCATATCAAGCTCAAACAAGTCTGCGTACAACTAAATAGGCAAGAGTAAGCTACCTTGGATAAGTGATCAAAACCAAGTAAGAATCTCTAATTTCTCTATTTTGTTTCTGGCTCCATTTCTTTTTCTTTCTCAGCTCTACATTAACAATGGGGTAGAGCCTTACTAGTTTGTCCTAAAATAACACATAAATATATTATCAACATCTAATGCTCATAACTATTTCTCTTAAGCCTCTATAGCTTTTATCTATGTTTTATGCCACTTAAGTGCACTTAAAACTCCCTTTTTACATACTTTTAGAACACTTGCTTATTAGGTGGTAAATATGCCATCTAAAGTACTCAAATTTGATCATATTCAAGGGTTTAAATGTTTGAAATCTCTTTTTCATTCTAGCTTCCCATAATTGGTTTAACACTTAGGATTTAGGTTAGGGGGTTTTACCAACTTTAAAAATTCATAATTAATTCTCTAAAGTTCTAAATAATCTAGTTTTTAGCTTCTCAAAAGCTCTAGATGAGATCTATATGCATGCCAAATTTCATAAAAAAATTTGTTCATTTGTTCATTTTGTGACATAAGGTTCCAAAATGGCCATTTTATGCATCCTAAAGGGTCAAATATGAACCAATCTTTCTTCTACCTTGCCCATGACCATTTGAGCACTTGAGAAAGTTTTAAAATAGCCTACTAAACTTGTCCAAGGGATTCAAACACTTATGTATCACAAAACCACTACCTTACTTGTTCTTATACACAAGAGTATACAAGCTCTTCAAGGTATAAAGATGTCAAAAACATTCATTTCCATTCCCATGCTTCCAAAGTCAATACATACATCACATGTCCATATAATTACATATGTTTAAAAGGCTATACATCATATACAACATAAGATTATATCATTTGACCACCATATGATTACAAAATCACCATTTAGCAATTTCTTTGTCAATCTATTTGTCTTCAAGATTGGTGGCTTCCATTTCTTGACTCACTAAGTCTACCTAGACATATTTAATCATTGAAGAAGGAAGAATGAGATTCCAAGAATTCCAATAGCTCTTCACTCTTTCAAACATACATAATGGATGCATTTGTAGGTCTAAGAAGAATGCATGGCAATCTTATAACTTATGAACATACATAAAGCATTTTTCATGCTCAAGAAATCAAATATATCATACATAGGCTTATCAAAGCATTAACTTGGTCTCACCCATTTTCATTGGGACTCTTAGACCTGTCTTGTCCATTTTTAAGGGACTTTTAGCTATGTCTCACTCTTCTAAAGACTTTTGGCTTTGTTTCACCCATTTCTTAGGGACTTTTAGATCATCCTCACCCTTAATAAGGGACTTTTGGCTTCACCAAACTCATGCAAGCCAAACCACATTCATAAAACATCTTTCAAGAATATAACAAAAGTATCATGGTACCATGGCATGTAAACATTGACTAGAAACATTTGCATAGCATAATCATTCATAAACACATCCAAAGATAAGAAAACATCCAAAAATGCATGAGAGAAAGGTTAGAGAGCTACTTTAGAATCAATGTCACACATTTTTCTTTGGATTCTTCCTCTCTCTTCTCAGCCAACCCATGAAACTTGGAGGCACTAGGTTCTCCTAGCCTAAACACATTAAATAGGACATATTTAGATTATTGAATGAAACTCTAGCATCACACACTCTCTATGGAAGCCTACTTAGTTCCAAGACTCCAATATGTTTTCATAAAAGACCTAATGAAGCAACTATGAGAATTCATGATCTTGGCTCTATTTTCTCCTTCCATCTAAGTCTCTTGACTCTATTTAAACTCCTTGGCATCATCATAAATTCATTTTTAAGGAGCCTAGTTACAAGTTTTTTCTTTATGTCCCATTATAGAGCCTATATCTCCATCTCACATTCTATGGCTCCTAAATTTTTTCCAAGACTTTCATAGGTGTTCTTCTATCATAGTTAGTCTCATTATAGTCTTGGAACAAATCAAAACATTTCCTAGATGCTACTTCCCCTCTTAGTCGAGACTATGCTTGGCTTTTGGACCCATGGAGTTCTATTCTTTAAGGAATTGGCATATGTGGAGCCTCCTAGGTGTCTTAAGAACTCATATACACTCTTAGACATCTTAAATAACCCTCAGGAAGCTTCATATTTGCCAAGGAACACTAAAATCCCTAAGTAGCATAACTTGTTCTTTAATTTTTCTAACTTAGTTCCAATTACATATTGTTAATCCTTACACTCTAGAACCCTTAATTCCACTTTGATATGGACAGAATTTATCCCCTAGTGATTGGGATCTATAACACCCCGAAATTAATTAAGGTGTTAATAATGTATTTAGACTAATTAAGAATAATTATGATGGAATAATTAGGTAAACTATATGAATGGAAATTTACATAAAGATAAAGCTATTAATATAGATTTAAGTTTTCAATTGAGTTAAGGCTTACTGTAGGCCCAAAATTTAATTTGAATAAGCCATGGATAAAAATTTATAGAGGCCCAATAATTTTTAGGTGTAAGCCCACCTCCTTATCATGAGACTTGGGCCAAGAGAGATCATCTAACAATAGCCCAATTTGATTTAGTGAAATAGAGGCCCAAGACCGAATTTACATGAGCTCTTATAGTTGGCCTAACACACATTATGTAGACCTAAGTTGGATTGACTCTTAGAACTTGGCCTAACCCAATCAAATTTCTGCAGCCCAACTCATGAAATAAGGCCTAACAAGTATAAAAATTAGAACCCATGAGGATTTAGGCCTTCGGGTCAACCCACAACCCATTTATGACCCAACTTAAACATAACTAAACCCTAAATACACTTAGCTTCCTCCCCCATTCTGCAGAACACAAAGACACAAAAGAAAATTCAGAGGTTGAAAGGGAGGCTAGGGTTTTTCTGCATTCCTCCACCATTTCACACTTCTAGAGGAAGATTTGGCCAAGGTAATCTATATAAAACATGTCCCTCTCATTCTCCTCTTCATTTTGGTCCGATTGGTTTGTCATTTTGAGAATCTTATCTCTTCTTAGGATGGAATATGGTTCTTGAATGATTGTTGTAAGATTTTCAGAGTTGGAGGTTAGAGGGATGATTAGGTAAGAATTTTCCTTCCATTTTGTGTATTACTTTACTGGAAAATGCCCCTAAGGATTGATTATCATAATGGGTTCTGTTATTGTGTGAAATTACAAGGAGATAATGGTGGAAAACTAAATTTTCTGGGCTTGATGACTGAAATGCGAATTTTGGAATTTCCCATGGTGGATTTTCAGAGGTTGAGGCTATAGGTGTTGTTAAGTGAGTATCTCCTTCCTATTTTGATGCATTTTCTATTAGTTTGAGACCCCTATAGTGGACCTATGATATGGGCTTTGGTTTCATGTGAAATTACCCAGAAATTGGGGTGAACTATGGCAGTTTCTGGTGTGGGAAAGTTGGAACCCGAAATTAAATCCCTTGGTAATTAGGTGAGTAACCTCTAGGCTGTCATTAGCAGTTCAATTCTTTGGATATCTGATTTGTTGATTAAAAATGATGATAATTATACTTGTTATAGGCTTGATATGCATTTGGATTTGTATGATAGCTAAAGGCAGAGTAATTGGCTTCATTGAGGTAACTGAGGTTATTTTCCTAATTCCATGTATATGCTCATGTTAATCTGCTATTTGTTACACATGTTTGATTTGAAATGCTAAATGATTGGTTGACTACTTGATTGTTATTGTAATTGAACCTTGTGAGTTCATGGTGAAGCTGTGGTGCGGCTACCACCCGTGCATGTGCTTCGATCAAACACCGAGTTGTGATCAGACCCCAGATGCACTGAGCCCTAGTTGTACTCATTATGGAGTAGGTGCCGTGGATGGACCTCTCCCGGTGTTATTGGCCATTAACATGTTATATATTACTGCTAGTATGGGACAGTAGTCATTGGTAGTTCAACTAGTTCATTTACGAATTGAATTGATGATTCTGGAATTGATGACATGAAATTGCATTGGATTGATTGACTTGTACATATATATGGAAATTGCATTTTGTTACTAAGATTGTATATCTCACCCCGTTATGGGCTAATATTTTCAAGGACCAGACCTTTTAGTGGCAAGGAGAAAGTTAATGGAAGCTTATTAAATGGTTTGGTAGCACATAGGTTTGGGAGCCTCGCCAAATTGTGTTGTAACTAGGTTGTTAGTTTTGTATCATTACTGTATTGCATCATGAGTTGCCAAGTATAGGGACTATATATGTAATTTAATTATCATGGGATTGAACATTATGATTGTAATTGGCTAACAATAGATAAGTGATTTGATCTTGTATGAACATTAAGCATTGACCCCATGCACCTTGTAACCAGAATACATTTGCTGTCATTGATCTATGAACTCACTAGTCTATGGTGGCTAGAGGGTTAAGGATCCACATTTGAGTTTTAAATGTGTAATGATAGATATGTTAGGTAGATTAGGTAAAAGAAAGATATTAAATTTTCACAAACTAAGTTAAAATGGCCTAGAGAGTTACTAGAGGGGGAATTGGAGAGTATAAGATGAAATTTTAGGAGTTATAGAAACAGAAGGGAATTGGCCACGGCCAATATTTAATTAGTCTCGGCCAAATGGTGACAGAGAGGAATTGGCTGCGGCCAACATTTAATTAGCCTCGGCCAAATGTGGCGAACCTGCCAGGGAAGAAAAGAGAGAAAAATTGGCCGCGACGAATAGTGATGTTAGTCGCGACTAAGTCTGGGAAGCAAGTTTATAGGTGTTCTAGAGGGTATTTGGCTGCAGCTAAAGGGGTATTTAGCCGCGACTAAATGCATGAAATTTGTGGAGGTGAAGCCGAGGGTAATTGGCCGTGGCTAAGAGTAATTTAGTCGCGGCGAACATTCTGAAACCTTTATATTGGCTAGGAAATCTTGGTTTTTCACATGGTAACCTCAAGGGATAATTTATAAGTAGTGATAGAAGATTCATATGATTTGAAATGGATAGGTAATAAAATCAAGGCTTATAAATGAATATTTGTTTTCCTTGATATACGTAAGTGTTAGTAATTATATGATTGATGACTCTAATAACATTAAGGTTCAAATTTTTTTCGTATTTTCATAATGCAAGTAGTCGTAATGCCTTGTAACGCTAATCTATGATTATTAATTACGTTTTTAACCTTAATTACTATAATTTGAAGTTAGGGTCGTTACAGGATCCACTTGGCCAAACAAGCACCATGGGAGATAACTAAGAAGATGCAATGAAAGGCTAGGTTTCTTACCTTATTTCAATACTTTTCCAAAGGCTTTTTCCATTACTTCATGATCTTCCTTAAAATTCTAAGTTCTCTCCTCAGAACCAGTCATAAAATAACCCTATATATAGCATAAAAGCCATAGGAATAAAGAGGAAAAGGACAGAAATAAGATTAATAAAGGAAGAACTATGAAATTCCACACCTTTTCTCACCTTTCCTTAGATTTCTCCTTCCTCTTTCTCCTCCTTTCTTATGCATTTCTTTGGGGTAGAACCTCCTCTAGCTTGGGCAGCAACTAAGTTAGTCTAAATGGAAGAGAAGAATGGGACGCTATATAAGGAGCCAAGCAGCTTAAAATTGTTCATTAAAAATTCTATTTATGTCCCGTTTCTTGGCTTTTTGGTTTTAGGCTCATTTCAACTCCTTTTTAAGAACCGTCTTTTCTATCATAAAATTTAGGTTCTCTAATTTATAAAAGGCCTTTAGAATCACTCACTTTAGATCTAAAACCTTCCCAAACAAAAGGGTCAAAATTTAGATTAATCAACGTTGTAAAACATCAACCAGAGGGATTTGAACTGTTTTAACTATTTTAAGAGTTCCTATAGTTTTTAGAGCCTTTAAAAACCCTAAGAAACTTATTTATCCCATTTAAAAATTCCTCTTTTGATTTTTCCAAAAAGCGTCTAAAATTATGAAAATGCCATTACATTTTTGTCCATTTTTGTTTCTTTGTTCTGGCTCCATTTTCAGGGCATCTTTGACATGAAATCCCCATTATTTGAGGTTTAGAATGTTGCTTTAATTTTATTTAACCTTTCCTTAGTCTATCTAGGGGACTTTCTTTTATATTCGGTAAGTTTTGCACGTTTATAGAGAAACCAAACATTATGTTCTCTTATTTTCGGAGGAACCAGATATTATATATAACATAAATTAATTTCCTTGATCATATTGCCAAAAATAGCCCCATAACAAGTGACATATTTTGCAACTGAAATTGAGATAGCTATAAGTGTCCAAGTGTCACCTTGCAACAAAATAGTTACTTTAAACATTATACGATGTATACAAAAGTTGAGATAGTTGTTAATGTTTAAATGACACTTTTCATGAAATAGCTCCTCCAAACATTATAAGATGTATATAAAAGTAGATTTCACGTCATCTATACAAATTTTGTAATCTAAATCCAAGAAGTCTAGTGATTATAAATGGATCATATTTACACTAATTCAACATATGATCCTAAGCACCTTATGAATACCACATAATTTTTTTAGTAGCTTTCCATTGATATAATCCAACATCACTCAAGCATATTTACCAAGCACACTAATAGCAAAAGCAATGTCAAAACGAGTATATACATGAGCATACATCAAGATTATTAGCATAGCAGAAGAAATGGGACTTACTATGTTTGTCATTGAGGACATCAAACATTGTTAGTTCTTTTTTTTTCTTTTACAAAAATAAATCATATTAACATAAAAGTGAAGGCAAAGGTTTCACTCACAAATAATCCAACCAAATGTAAGGTTTATGAGAAAAATTGAGGACATAGCAAGTTAACAATGGACTTATCATACCCAATGTTTTATAAACCGTTAAGCATCAAAAGAAAGGTTCATAACCGTGATAATAAAAGACTAAAAGTTCAGATAAAATGAAAGAAAAGAGTAGGAAAAGCATAAACAAAGCTAAAATGTCTAAACAAAGTAAACTGATATACTAGTGGTAAAACTGTAATTTAAAGCAAAATTTAAGAAACTCAAGGAAAAGAGTTTTAAATACTAAAATTAAGCTCACTAAGATTTTTTAATGTCTTAAAACCATAAGGACTATCAAATGGTTAAATTCCTAATGGTATATGGTTTAGCGCTCCAATTGGTCGCAACTTTGATTGGACTTTTTTAGGTTGTTTTAAATTTTAGAAATTTCAAAGTAAATGTTTTGAATAAAGTAGATAGTCTAAATTTTCATATAGAAAAGAAGATTTTCAAAAAGGATATAGAATTAGCCCAAATGGAGGAAATTAAGCAAAAAGATGTAATTAGTATTTTCAAAAATTATTATAAAAATCTTCCTCCCCTTTTTATGTGTCATGCCACCTTCTCCTATCTTCCATAACTGACATACATAGCCTCTGAACTAGCATGGATATGGTGTGAAAATAGGAAGAGAGAGAAGGGAAAAGAAAGCCAACAAAGGTAAGGAAACATACCTATTTTCATGCTATGCTAGTTAGAAACTTCTTTCTCCTCTTCAAGCTCTTTCTAATAGTGGTTTTAGTTTCTAGAAAAGATGACTTTGATGGCTGACTCCTTGAGGAAAAGAGGAGATTTAGAGCAACCAACTATACCACAAGAATCACCATTAGAAGTGCTTTCAAACAAGGTATGTATTGGTTAAAGAAAATTGATTTTCCTTGAATCTTAAATGCAAGGTAAGCTTAGCCTAGATAGAGAAGAGGAGGAGGAGACTCTAGCTTGATTATAACTTGAAAGAAACAAGGGTTTTGAAGGGTGAAGAGTAAGATTATGCAAATGAAATTTCAGGAAAAGTCATAGAAATCAAGTTATAACACTTAGGGTTTTAATTGCACCATGAAAAATATAGAACTCTAGGAAGATGTTTTAAACCATCTAAAGATTGAGCTTGAACTAGAAAAGAGTCAATGATGTTATACCTAGCTTTATCCAACTCATTCATATAGAGCATGAAGTTTAGGACAAAGTTCACACCCACTTATAGGTATTTCAATGCTGAAATTGGCTCATTTATGGGTCATATGTAGCTATAGGAGTCCAAATTTATTTCCTTCTTTTCCTTTATTCATTTTCATCATTAAAAACTTTGCTCATACCCGTTTTATCATGTTTAGCTAATAGAAACCTTAAAAAGGTCTATAACCCGAAATGACATAGTGGTTAAAATTTTGCACTAAATTTGAAAATTCATAACCCGGGCTATATAACTCCAATTCATACAAATTAGATATCTATGAAAAGATTAGGATGTAAACTACATGTTGTAAAAATCTTTGGTAAAAATTGAATTCATTTTCCCCATGAAATTCAATGGAACAATAACCTAGTTCTTATTGGAAGGCATATAACATACCTAAATTTTCGAAATGCATATCTTTGGCTATACAAATCCAATTTAGGTGATCTCAATGGCCATAAAAAGCTTTTAATGTCAAATATATGTTTGTAAAATTTTATAAGCATTGGAGTTTATTTAGCCCCTTAAAGACCTAAAATATCATATTTGCACTAGGTGAACAGTAATGTGACCAATTTGAAAATTCTATAAAATTTCATAAATTCATGAAATATTTTGTATAACTCCAAAAATTTTGACTCTTAACTTGTTAGAAAGCTCTAATAAGGGTCTAAATGCATGCTAAATCTTAAACTCAAATTAAGTCATTTAGGCCACTTTTGATATAAGAGTTGTTTATGGCAAATATAAAACCATTCTTAGGTTCAATTTGGATCATTTGGTGTCCAATTGGTTTTCCTTCACTTTCAGCACATTTTTTTCATCCCAAGTAACATTTCTAACTATTTCATAACATGCCAAAAGGGTTAGATCAAAATTTGACCTCTTTACTTTCAAGAATGCATATGTATCTCATGGCACTTAATAGGTCATTTACTTTACTAACACCTATAAATCAATATAAACTATCATTCATTCACATTCTCATGCTAATACATGAATTTCCATTCTAAAACATAATGTTATACATTATATTACATCAAAATGGTCATATGTACATCATGTGTGTCATCTATATCATAGTTGATACATAAATCAAAATTTGGTACATAATAATATCTTAATA
Organism: Erythrophleum fordii; assembly: GCA_032878935.1. Taxonomy (NCBI): domain Eukaryota; kingdom Viridiplantae; phylum Streptophyta; class Magnoliopsida; order Fabales; family Fabaceae; genus Erythrophleum; species Erythrophleum fordii. Next base: position 673,192 of record JAVQMF010000029.1, read on the forward strand.
CATGATGTCTATTGTCTAAACTCTTTCAACATCTTTGTTCTTACTTGGTGACTTTGAAAATGCTTAGTGAGAGTATGGACTGAGATTTAGGGAGAATCTTAATAGCTAATCTCAACTAATTCAATACATACATGAATACCATGAATAAATACAATGCATGTGGTGCAATGATGCTATGCATATGTCTCATGTAAATCAAATGCATTATATATCATAAAATTCATTCATTCTCTAGCCATGGCTTTATCATAAACTTATTAGGCTCAACTATTCTCAACTTGGGGCCAAGTAAAAGCTTCTGTGCTCAATTCCATGCCTTAGGAGAGTTAGGAGTCATCTCATAAACCTTTCATACACATGTAGTGCTCATATAGCTCATATGAAAACATAATGAAATACTTTTCATAAAAGCATTAAGCAACAATACACATAAGCATTTCAACTCATTCAAGCATTCAAATATATGCAAGAAAGGGAGATAAAGCTACCTTGTGATTTTAGAAACTTAAATCTACTATTAACCCATTTGTTGGCTTCTTTTTCCTTCACTTTATTTGGCTTGACACCCATAAATAAGTGAGTTTAAGTTAGCTTAACCTACATATGGCAATTACAACATAGAATGACTCATTAGAATCCATATGAACTCATATTACCTTCATCTAAATATACTAAGACTTAGGTTGTCATTTAAGCCACTTTAGGTGCTATAAGTAGTAACTTTTAAAAATATCTTTTCTAGGCTCTAAACTCTTACTTTGCTATAAGCCATATAAATCTAAAGAAATTCATTTGGATCATCAAATACTTGGTTAAAGGTGTTTATGACCAACTTGCTTCATTAACCTCATTTAGGCCCTTAAAATTTCAACTTCATTCTAGAGCTCTTAAATTCAATCCAATACTTCCATAATTATTTATTTATCATATCTAAGTTTTAGATTCATTAGAAATCAAAGAAATACGCTATAGGTGCCTAATTCTCTTCTAGCCGAGACACCACTTTAAAAGAGGCCATATGGAGTTTTATTTCTTTTCTTTGGGAATTTGATACATTCATTCATTCTTTGGTTTCTCTTTAATCTAAACATAATCTAATATAGCTTGAACTTCCCCCCTAGGGTTTCAAAACTCTCAATGTGCAATTGAAACCCTAATTTCCATATCTTGAATTCTAAAACTTTTCAATTGATTCTAATTGTATATTCTTATTTCTCATACTTGAAAATCCTTAGCTCAGTCTTGCTATGGCCAAAATTCATCCTCCCCCATATGGTTCTAGGTTTGGCCAAATAGGAGAAGAAAGGAGGAATCAAGGAAGAGCCATTTTCATGCATGATCCATGCATCATCTTAAAGCTTTTCAAAAAGAGGATTTGGTGCAAAGTTTAGTTCCCTCAAATCCTTTCCTTCTTCCAAAAGTTCATCCATGAAAACTCTCCTTTTAAAATCTAAAACTACTAAGAAGAAGAGCTTGAAGAGGAGAAACAACTTAATAAAGAAAGTAGACTGAAAAAAGTAATATTTCCTTACCTTTTTTGCCTTATTTTTCTCCTTCTTCTCCTTCTCTTTTGGGTGACTCTTGGTTTTGGTTCAAAGGGCAAATAAGTTGGTTTTAACAGTGTAGAGGTGGCGTGGCTGATTTAAGAAGAAAAGGGAGTAAGTTCTAACAATTTTTATAATTCCTATTTTATCCTTCAATTTCTATTTCCTCATTTTTTCTCATTTTAGCTCCTTTTTTATAACCATATTTTTCATATCAAAATTTATGTTATCTAGTTTACTAACAACATTTACTTTCAATTTCATGAGCTTTGGAGCTATCCTGAATCATTTGGTCAAAGTTCGGGTCAATTGATAATTTAAAATATATACTAAAAGGGTTTTGGTCATTTTAAGGGTTCCTATAATTTTTAGGGCCTTTGAGAACCTTGGGAAACTTAATTTTACTATTTAAAAATTTCTCCTTTGAGTTTCTAAATATGTTGTTTGAAATTATGAAATTGCCACTGCATATATGATTAAATTTATTTAGCCATCCTGGCTCTAGTTTCGGGCCATTTGTAACCTTACATCCTCATTTTTGGATGCCTAAATTATTGTTCTCTCCTTGCTTAACCTTAATTCATTTTATTTTGGAGTTTCCTTTTATATCTTATCAGTTCTAGTTTAGTTTAAGAAGATCGGGTATTACAAAGGATACTCCATGTGTATCAAATTTTCTAAGAAAAGTGACAAAACTCCATTGGGCTATTAAGGATACAAAGGACATTAATGGAATCACTAGAATAAATTTAGGAGCCCTATTTTGAAATGTGAAATTTTAGGATTCACAAAAAGCCTAATGAAGTAAATTAGAATTTGACTTGTTTTAACTTGCATGTGATAGTCTTAATGAGTTTCATTAGAGTCATATGATTCATATTAAGTGAAATCTTGAGTCTTAGAAGTTGAATTAGGGAAGTCACCATATAAAAGGGCTTAAAGAAACCTAAAGTTACCTTATGAGTTCTAATGAGCTTATATAATAATGAAGTGATTTAGAACAAATTCTAATGGGTTGTATTCCATCTAAATTTATATATTTTAGGTCGAGCAAATGCAAGTTCTCTTGGTGGGTATGTGTACCTGAGAAAGACAAGGTGGAGGACCAAAGAAAAGTAAAGAACAAAAGGGATTAGTGGGGCGCTAAGGGTCCTAATCTCTATAAGGTAGCTATCTCTCCCTATCTTGCATGCATTTAGATATATAAATGAGTTGAGATACTTGTATGTTTAATTATTTAACAATTTCATGAGTTATGCTTTGAATTGGCTTTTATCATGAGATTTATGCATATGATATTATGTTTGACTTCTAGCTCCCTATGGTAAGGAATTCAGCATAATAGCTCTTCCTTAGCCCAGAGTTGAGCTTAATTGAGCTAACTTGTATGTTTTTATGCTATGGCTAGATAAGAGTTCAAGTTTCATGCCAATTCTCATGCCTAAGTTACTTGAGGCACATAGCTTCCGTGTATGCATTTCCTCATTTGCATTCAATGCATACATTGATATGGATTGAAATTTGCTACTGAGATACTCTTAATAATCTCACCCCATTTATCTCCCACTATCCAGCAAGGAAAAGAAAACCAAGAAGAAATAGAACTTTAGGCTACCTATTAGAAAACCTTAATGTGTATATAACTATGATGCATATTTTAAGACAAGTCAGTAATGAACCATGTCATATATTGTAAGGTATTGTAATGTATAAATGTGAGAGGATGAACACAAGCTATATAGATGCAAAAGCTTATAATTGGCACATGCTTCATTACTTGAATGATATAAGGTACTTTAATGTATATTATGGAACCAAGGGAGTTGCATACATGATGTGTCTATAATGATATGAAATGGCATTGTATGTATAAGGATGTGAACATAAATATGAGCTAATTAGGCCTCATTATAAGACAATAGGATATGATTTACCATATAGTATGCTAGTGGTTCTATGTGGCTATTTGGGTTTGAGATGGTGAATTTTTTATTCTAGACATATTTCATGTAATGGTTTCTATGGAAATGAAGTATGAATGGATTGGTTTTTGCTTAAGGAAAGAGATTGCATTTTGGATCTCAAATGGACCACTTTGGGAGAAAATTTTAATCCAAATGAGCCATAAAATATACCCATACTCTTGATAGTCCAAATGACCTAATTTGTAGTTGAAATGTGGTATATATATAGAGAGAATTTATAGATCTTTCCAACAAACTAAAGATGGTATTTTTCCAAATTCTATAGAATATTTGAGAAATTATTAAATCTAATCGAGAATTATAGAATTATCCAGTTTCTGTTCATGCTATCATGGCCTCAATTTTGATGTCTTTTTAGGGGGTCAATATATTCATTTTCACTTAAAATTTTTACAATATAAAGTTCATATTATAAGCTTTTGGTAGACACTTAATTTGCATAAATTAGAGTTATATAACCAAAGTTATAAATTTTTTAAATTTGGCCCTTATTATGTCCAAAGAAGCCAACATGAGATATATGACTCCTTTATGTATTTAGGTCTTGGATGATGAATATGTGAGTTGAAACAAATGTGTCTATGGAGTTTATGAATGGAAATAGCAAGAAAAACAAACTTGGACCCTTAGAGGCTCATCTGACATAGAAATAGGCTAAAAACCACTACCAAAATTTTTGCAACGGTTGTAATTTTATCATCTTAGAAAAAAATTATATCAATTAGTTGTACAAAGCATGTTATGACACCTAAGTGTCAAAATGAAAAAATACCATAGGATCCCAGTTCACACAAAAATGAACTTGTACCCACTTTTCTTTGGCAAAAAAATATTTAGTAAGATTTTACTAAATCAAAGGAATATATTAAGGTAGTGAAAAAAACATTTGTGAGGTATCACTATAGGTCCCATTCAAAGCTCTCATAGAAAATAATTGCATAGGCACAGTAGCTTAAATAACAACATAAGAAAACTTGATTATGTATACGACATAATCATGAATAAGAGTTCTCTTCAAAATTCAACTAATACAATTATAAATACAAAATTATTAGTTATCATGATCCTTGCTTAAGGGTCTCAAATCCTAATAAACTATGAAAATTTAATAAGCATCTAAAAGATAACAAAATTAATGTTTTTGACACTTTTGTACTAATAGAGTACAAGAAATATTAAAACATCAAGTGAAATGTACTACAGTATCAACAAAATAGGTTGACAATGTCATAAATTAAAAAATATCCTTGATACAAAGTCTCATACAATCAATCTTTTGATATTTATAAAATTTATCATTTATCATATTTGTATATTATTAAAATTATACCAAATAATGTCACACCAAAAACGTATGTCCATTATTTGTATAATATATCCCATGTAATCTAATAACCAAAGTAAAAACATTATATTTCACATAACAATTTTTATGACTACCTCCATGATAAGTGAAAGCATAGTTATAGAATTATATAAAAATTGGATTACCATAAAAATTCTTCTTAGCCAAAAATATCAAAACTACATAATTCTCAATAATAAAAATAAATAAATAAATAATCATTACTAAAAGATAAACACAATTTTTATATCTATTAGAAAAGAATATATCTTTGTTACAAATGACTACTATAGCTCTCACAAAATTTTCACAATTTAATTATGAACTAAAATATCATGAGACACTTAACATGTCATAAATAGCACAATTATAATTTTGTAAATATGTCTTTAACTTTCACAAAATGTGTAAAGGCTTTCTATAATATTGACAATAGAACATAATAAAAATGTCATACCAATAAAGTACTTGCATTGTTAATGTAATTTGCCTAGCAACTATTATATAGTGAAGAACTGACAAAGATATTCCAATATGTATATATATATAACAAATCAAATATTTTAATTAAAATAAAAAAAAAAACCCCTATCATTGGTCCCATGACAAGTGAGCTCATAATTACAAAGTATCAATAGCCAAAATTATTTTACAAACAAATAAAAGATATGTTATAATCATTAGTGCCACGTGTCAATTTAATAATATCTTCCTCTCATATGGCAAGTAAAAATAAACTTATCAATATAAAGATTTAAGCAATTACATGAATGGTTCACCATAAAGTAAGATTCACTTTCATTACTAAAATCTTTCAAAATTATAATAATTGCTCATAAAATTTTCATATCTAATAAAATAATTCCCTTTTAGGTTCATTACAAAGAAAATATAAGAAATTACCCAAAATAATTTTCTATAATTTAGAAGAAAAATTAAATGGCACCAAAATAACTTCATAAAATTTTGGATTAAAAACTTAGTATAGGTTATTAATTTCTTTAAAAAAACCCAAAAAATAAACAAAGGTTTAAATTAATTTCTATTTAAGGCCTAGAATAATAAATTGTTCAAAATTTTAAATAGCACATAATCACTTATCAAAATGCACTAAAATTGGGCTCAAAATTTAATTTTAGCATAATATAGGATATAAAAGCCTATAAATTATCAAAAAGGAAGAACAAAAATCTCACATGTGAAAATGCATGTCTAAAGAGAGTATGAAATATATATTGTACAAAATTACATATAATTCATGCACAATAATTTTTAGTTCAAAAGCTAAAGAGTATATAGCTAAAACACAATGCAAAATATTATGAAAATTTAAGAAGTCAAGTTTATGACTTCCCAAAAATTTAGAAAATAAAAATTACAATTGAATAGAGAATAGAAAAAGATATGCATCTAGGCTTAACTCGTGGGCTCACATATGCACCCACACACATGAGGGGGTATGTGTGGGCATGGCCCTTAACTAGCTTCTTCAACCTTGAAGAAGTTGGTACAGCCATGGTGAAAAATTTCTGCCATAAGAGCTCAACTTGAGCTATTAAAAAACATATTTTAATGTTATTTTTTGATCCCAAACGAGTTTAAAACCTATGGATTCCATGATACAAGAGATTAAAGTCAAAAATCAAAGGAAAAAAAAACTTACACTTGTAAAGTGTAACAACCGGGAAAAAGAAAGAAAAGGGAAAGAAAAGGAAATGAAATCTGAAAATTTTCGGAATCCAGAATTTCTGCCAAGTCTTCTCGCAACAGCGAGAAACGTTCTCGCTACAGCGAGAGAGCTAGTTCGCCATAGCGAAGGCGATTCTAGCTATAGCGAGTGCTGGCAGCAGCCCATACTAAAACCAGGGAGTTGCCCGCTGTAGCGGCGCCATAGCGAGAGTGAAGTATGGAACTGACGCGATTTCGCCATAGCGAGTGGTAAATCTCGCCATAGCGAAGGGAACTGGCACGAGCTCGCCGTAGCGAAGGTTACACCTCGACATAGCGAAGCCAGATTACACGAGCTCGCTATAGCGAAGGTTAGTTTTCGCCGTAGCGAGAGTCGGTCCGGAAGAGAGTAAATAGCGAGAATCAGACTTCATTAAACGCCCAAACTCATTTCTTCTCTCATATCTGCCCTAAGCTTCGACCCAAAGAGAGAAAAGAGGCGTGGAGAGTGTGAGAGATCAAGAGAAGGAGGAAGATTAAGGGAAAGGTAAGGTCACTTCTCCCATTTCTCTTCAGATTTCTGATCCCCTCCCTTTGCCCTCTTTTCCTACGGTTTTGTTTGCAAAAATGGACGATTTCTGGGTATGGGTCAGAAGAGGGAAAGTGGAAAACGCTTTTGAATCATTGTGTTTTCTTTGAAAATGTGGTTTTCCACTACCATGGGAGCTTGAGAGAGAGAAAGAGGTTAATGGCATTCTAGAGAGAGAGAACTCTAGGTTATGGTATATAGGAGAATTTGATCTGAAGGATTATAGGGTAAGAGAGTAATTGCATGCTTTTGTGTGTCTAGGCTCAAGAGAAACACCTCCAACAAGGTGTGATTGTGGACCTAAGGAGGGAGAGGAGACATTGAAAGGAAAAGCTAGTGTTAGCTTTGGCTCCAAAAGGTAGCTCTCTCTTTCACTCTTTCTTGTTGCTTTCTTGGATATGATAGTCATTGTATGATGTATATGCTTGTTGTATGGAATATGCCATATGTTATTGCTTTGATGCATTGAATGCCAATATGCTTGTATGTTGAAATGTGAGATTGCTCAGGTGAGGTAGTGCCGAAAGTCCCATGAGATGGGTGAGGTGAAGCCGAAAGTCCCTTGAGATAGGTGAGACAAGGCCAAAAGTTTCTAACGAGTGAGGCCAAGTCAAAAGTCCTTAAACTCGGGTGAGGCCATCCAAAAGTCCCTTAAACTCGGGTGAGGCTAGACCAAAAGTCCCTGGAGCTCATGTTTGGCATTGTTGTGATTCCATAGTATGTACATTGTGTGTTGATTGATTGAGAATGGCTAAGTACTTATTCACATGCTTTGACTTGTTATATGCCTTGATTGCTTGCTGGATTGAGTGTATGAGCTACTGAGATTCTCCGAATCTCACCCCTTTCCCCTCCCAACTAATATGCTAGGTGGAGCTCAAGGAGAACCGAGCACACACCATGGAGCCTAGGAGCATGTATAGGAAAATGTTAGTTTTATTGTGATATTTTGTTGTAAATATGATGTAAAGTGGTGCCAAATGAAGATGTGCCCACTATTTTTGAGATGTAAAGTTTGTAACACGTGTAGAAGTATGAAAGGATATTGTATGACCTATGTTTATAGCCAAAGTAATGGAAATGTGGGTTTTTACCCCTTTGATGCATGAATGTTGATGTGTAAATTTGGCCGTGGCATAGTGAAAATAGAATTATGATGATTTGGAGCATATGGACATGTTAGATATACTAGTTTTATGCTTTTGAACTTATCCATGTGGAGTGAGAATGTGAGAGAGGCTATTTGGACCCGTTTTGGACCTATGGGGTGCCAAAACTGGTATTTTTGTGAGCTCCGTCAAAGTATGACCGGATGAGCTCCGTTTGCCATGAAATTTGGCATGCCTCTAGAGTTTGTAGAAAGCTTCTTGAGAAGCTAAAGTGGGTAATATTCAGAAGATTATAGAATATTTGGGAAATTGTTGAATTTGGGAGAATTTAAGGGATTGGTCATGTACTGTTCATCTAAACCAGAAAATGAAATCTGTGGCACTTTTAGACCAAATGGATTCCAAATGAGGTGAAATTTTATACACATAAACTAGAAAACGAAAGTGACTTGTAGGAACTGGAATCACCCGAATCGGAGGTCTGTAGAGAGAGATTGAACCGACTGAAGTTCTGTATCAGCATCAGTGAGCTTATCTGACCCCCATCACTGTTCCATCGGTTTTCGGGGTGCAGGAGCTACTGAACTGATCTGGACTTATTTTTCTCCTCTAGTAGACATCCGTATCTTTCCGAATTGGTATAATGTGCCCAGATTGGATTTTTGTGGATTTAGTTATGAATTTCCGAAAATCATGACAGCAAGCTGCACCAGAAACAGTGACAGCTGGACCTTCCTCCCATTTTCGATGTCAAACATGGTCCAAACGATGTGTTTGTGGTTGGGAATGATTTTTAGTGTAAAGTTGACACTTAGAGCTTTCCAGAAAGCTAAAGTTTGCTGCATTCCCATTTTTCTACAATTAATTATGATTTTCCAAACTTAGAGCCAAAATATGACTTTTGGGCCCAAGTGCGGAAATGCAAATTTTACTGGTTTTGGCTCTATACCCGTGGCTTATGGGTTGATTTATGCTATGTATGAGTCGTATGTATGGAGTTTGAGTTAAGGATGCGTGAGATGAGTTCACGGGACCCACGGGGCAGATAATGAGTATATGAAACCCCGTTTCATAGCATGTAAATGCCACGGGAGAGTAGTGACTCTTTGGAAATCATATGGAACCGAGCCTATGGAGAGGCTAGGTAGTGAAAGGAGATTAAGGTGTCACATAAAGATATTCAAAAGCCCTAAAATATGCCTTAAAGTTCTTTCTCTTTGATTTACCATGAATCCAATGAGTTTCATGCAATTAAACAAGTCCAAAAGCATTATAGGCTTAAGAATAATGATTCCTAAATGAAAATTGAATCAAAAAATTCCAAAAATGCTATACAAATTATGGGATTCCAAAAATCAAATCAAGGGCAATCCATAAATCACAACCACAAGAGACAAAAACCAAAAGCTTAAATCTTTTAAAAAAAATGCAAATAGAAAACAATAATTTGAAGCTTTGAAAAAATTCAAACAACGCAAAGCAAGACATAATGAAACATCAAGCTTTTCCTAAAAAGAAGTTATTAGTCATAGATTGATTTTCAAATGCCAAAAACACATAAAAAATGTTCAAAATTTTCCCTAGTACGTAAATAGAAAAACAAAATCTTAATTTTAATTTTTTTAAAAATTTGATCATCAGGTCAAAATCACATATCAGTTATTTATAATAATTTTATTAAGCTTTATTCATAAACAATTTGATTTTGAATTATGTACCTATTTGGATAGGTAGCATACACCAACAAACCTATTAATTGAAGTATCATAAAGCAAGCAAAATCAAAAATTGTAAATTTATAATAGAGCCCAGAGATTAAAGAATATTAAAATTTAACAAATCAAGAAAATTGAATTTGAATGCAAATCTTGATTTGCCTTTGTAAGGCCCTAATATCAATTGCTAAATTAATATAGGAAATTAAATTTAGATAATACTTAATATAATATGATAGTCCATGAATACTCCTTGCAAAGAAGATAGTCATATGTAGAGATAAGTGGAGAAGTAGGGACTACAACTTATAATACCTAGAAATTGAGAATTTATCATAATGCCTAATTAAGTTAACCAATAAATCCTAATTAGTATTAAATAGAATTACTAATCTAAATAAACTGAGTTAGGGCCTATTATCTAAATGGACTTATAGATAGTCTAGCCTATTACAAGCTACTTACAAATAAACATAATCCATTTACATAGTACTTATTACTAAATAGATTATTTGATATTATTCAAATATAATGTGTTAATTAGTCTGATAATTAATTAATATTAATTCATAAATTAATTAATTTTCCAATTGAGTAAAAATGATACTTTTCATAATAGAATTGATCTAATCAAAAGCATCAATGAAAGTCTTGGTGCATAATTCAAGACCCAACCATGGAAAAGACCAAATCGAAATAATCTCAACTATAGCAACATAATTTTACAACTCGGTCATCCTTATCCAAAGCTAATTTACTTCTCCATGATTTCCCTTCTAGGTGTCTCTTTCTTTCAAAAATTGGCCACCTCTTCCTCTAAGCTTACTTTAGCCTTTTATATCCAAAACAATAGGATTTTCTTCATAAGGGAATTTCAAATCATCCTTCAACTCTCTCCTTTTAAGATCACAACTAATTCAATATTTCCTTTTTTGAAAGTTTCCTATTTCTAATGTGCCTTGCTTCTCAAGATAAGAGGAATGCCTTTGCATTCAAGTATTGGGTTTTGGGCCACTTTTCCTTCTTTAAAGATGAATTAGGTTTAAAAACGAAGTAAGACCTTAGGGTTTTATCTTTCTTTTTTTAATTTTTTTTTGGATTATTTTATTGACTCAAAATTAAATTAGAATTGATTCATAAATTAAATTTGACTCAAATGAGTGAAATTACTCAAAATTAAATCAAAACTAACTAAAAAATAACTATGACTCAAATGACTCTAAAATAAAATTGAAAAATGACATTAAATAAAAACTTGAAATTAGAAGTTTTTAATTTAATGTATTTTTTTATTTTGGAAATGCTCTTATAAAATACAATATTCACACTGGATCATCATTCAAATCAATAAATTATGTAGCCTTTGTTATCTTAACTAGAATCCAAACATGTGAAAAAAAAAAAAAAGCTTTTTGCAATGATTCCTAGATAATGACCATACAAGAAATGCTAAATAAAGTTTGAAAGAAATCAACTTGGACCTTTGTTCTTGAACTTGAAGATAAGTTTATTATTAGAACAAAATGGGTTTTGAAAAATACGATCTCATAGAATGAGCCGAAGGCACATGGTGATGAGATGAGCCCATAAGGAAAGCCATCCTTGAGAGCAACAAGAAAGCAAGGAACCAAAAAAAAAAAAAAAAAGACTAGAATCTCTTTTCTAGAAGGGGAGAGGAGATATTATAATTTTTTAAAGATATTCTAATCGTTTAAAATATAAGTTCCAAAATCCAGAATTTTAAATTTGATTGATAAATACATGCTTCTCTTAAGTTCACTCAATTTATAATTTAGCTAGCAGACTTGAGGGCAAGTGGCATAGGTGCTTTACAAACTTAATATCATCATACACTTAAAATGATCCAGATCATATTACCAAAACTCACATTACTAAGGTGACTCATATAACCCTAGAGAAGACTAACAATAGCTAACACAAGAACAAAATCCCAATTTATAAAAGAAAGTTAAATCAAATAATTCCCAAGCATTCATTACCTTTTTAAAAATATCATCATATGTTGGCCCATGCAAACCATCCATTTTTCCTTAACTCATAGAGCAAGTAACTTGTATCCCTAATATTTTAGACAATACATCATCTTTTATAGCCCTAAACTATTATCTTCGCATTATTCTATCAAGTCAACACTAACAACATCTTAATTCATAACATCAATTTAGTCTATTATAAATTTTAATTATAATGCAATGTTTATTAGATATATAACAATTTTTTTATTTTATTAAGTATTTCATGTTTAATTGTTTAAAATATTATTTGATTTAATAATTAATAAATATTAATAGAATTAATTTAACTTTTGTATAATTATAAATATAATTATATCCATAAAAAATTCATCATAGTATCACCACTCATAATTTCTCTTAACAAAACACAAGAATCAAAGCTTAAAATGCTAAGTTTTTTTTTTGGTTGTGATACTTTAATAAAAACATAAACAAGTTTGATGGGCTTATAATTAAAAAAAAAAAATTAATTATATTTTCTGTCCTCACAATTTGGTCCAAATTACATTCTAATGGCTCCCTACACTTAGTTTACTCGTAATGAGACCCCTTAATTTTATTTTCATTTACAATATTACCCCTACTATTAATTTAGATATAGTAGTTAGTATAGCCTCTAGTGTAAAGGATATTTAGATGGCACTGTACTCAGTGATAATGTGACATGTTTTTTCTATTAACAAGAGTTACAATATTTTTATATTTGTTATTTATATTAAATATTAAATATTTATATTATTAATATATAATAGTTATTTTTTAAATTTACAAATTTTAAAATCATTTAATAAATAAATAAACATTAAAAACAAACAACAATTTACATAATAACTTTTTAATAGGCTATATTTTTAAAAAGAAAACATAAATGTTCTCTTTTAACTTTAGTTGCAAACACTTCTCGTAACTTTTAAAATGAAAAAAAAAAAATCCATATCAATTATCACCTTTTAAAATTTAGATCTTTCAATCATATTCTCGTTAACATCTTTAATTGAAACGCCATTTCAAATTTTGGTTTGTCACGTGATATTCTCATTGGTCCTTAACACTCGTAGGGAACACCGTCCCCTTGATTGAAATTAAATTAAGCGGATCTGCTTCCAGACTCTTGTAAGTGAAGGAGGAATTATCTGTGATCGTCATGGTAATTGGGTTTCCAGCTTCCGCAAATTCCTTGGATTAGGAGAAATTCATTTTGACTGAGGGTGGAACTCGCTATTTCTTTTGGAATCAGACTTTTCACTTGCTGTCTACTTGATAAACAAGGATTTTCGTCCTCGTTCATGAAAATTCTACTTGAGACCTAGCAGAGGGGCAATTCCATTGAGTACAACGTTGCCATATGCTACTCACAGTTATTGAAAGCACAAATAAACACAAAAATTAATGTGATTGCATCTGAGTTTATTTAACCCATTGAAATATGATAGGAGTACAGCGGAAAGAACCAGAAGATGAAGAATAGACGAGAAAGAAGAAGAAGAAGAGAGAAGGGAGCGGAGAGAAAATGAGGTCTGAGAGGAAATTCCACTTCTTCGATGCCGAATTCTGTTACACAATGAGTATAAAAAACACGGGGACACGCCAAGCGCACACGCCCCACTAACAGCAACTAAAACAACGGAAAGGGAAAAAACAAAAAGACTTGTATATCCTTACTGTCTCTGATAAAGACACAGATGTCCTATTTGTATTTTAATTTCATATCATTGCCCCCCTTAAGAGCATCCTTGTCCTCAAGGATACGGTGCAGCTGCAAATTTAGGAAAGCGATGCTGAATATCCAACCACGTCTCCCACGTGGCTTCCTCTGGCAATTCTCCCTTCCAATGTATCAGCACTTACGTAATAGCTCGGTGTTGCTTCTGCACCATACGCCTAGCCAATACAGCATACGGTTCCTTTGGGAACTTAGTGGCATCCAGCTCATCTGGAAGATGATGTACAGGCATATATGGGTCAGGACACTTCTTCAAAAGAGAAACATGAAAAGTAGGATGAACCTTGGAAGAAGCAGGTAAAGATAAGGTGTAAGCCACATCATTCACACAAGCTTCAATCTGGTAAGGACCGAAATAACGAGGAGAAAGCTTCTCAAAATTGCGTCTCTCAATTGAGACTTGCCGATGAGGATGCAATTTGAGGAACACCCAGTCACCCACTTGAAATTGGCGCTCAGATCTGTTCCTATCAGCATACTGTTTCATCCTATTGATAGCTCGGCAAAGATTATCCTTTAGCTTAGCTATCATAAGCTCCCGGGCAGTAAAAGAACGGTCAATGGACTCCATAGCTGATTCATGGGGCAGGTAAGGAAGTTGTAATGGTGGGGGCTGACCATACATGATTTCAAATGGAGTAATACCTGTGGCAGTGTGATGGGAGGTATTATACCACCATTCGGCTAAAGGAAGCCACTTGACCCAATCTCATGGCGATTGCCATGAAAAATTACACAAGTATTGTTCGAGGCATCGATTTAAAACTTCACTTTGTCCATCTGATTGTGGATGATATGCCGTGGACATCCTTTGTTCAACACCCAACTGGAGTAGAAATTCTTGCCAAAAGTGGCTTGTGAAGAGAGGGTCTCGGTCACTCACTATGTTAGCAGGGGCCCCATGTAATTTGTAGATATTATCAAGAAAGATTTGAGCTAAGTCAGCGGCTGTAAATGGGTGAGCCAAGGCGATGAAATGGGCATATTTACTTAGTCTATCAACAATAACCCAAATAGTGTCTTTACCTTCTGATTTAGGCATATGTTCAATAAAATCCATAGCAATACTTTGCCACACACCATCTGGTATAGGTAAAGGATGAAGAAGGCCAGGATACGCAATTGTTTCATATTTGCACCTTAAGCATGTATCACATCGCTTAAGGAAGGATTTTATATCATTCATCATTCCCTTCCAATAAAAAATGGCACATATTCGTTGATAAGTTGCTTTAGAACCCGAATGTCCCCCTTGAGGACTTGTATGAAGCCACTGCATAATGAGGTGTTTTAGCTCAGATTGTGTGGGTCCTATCACAACCCGATGATGTCGGAATAGGATATTGTTCTGCCATTGATATTTTGGATGAGAATTAGCATCAATAGCCAAATCATCAACAATTTGCTTGAGGATAGGATCTTGCTGCCATTGGAATTGAATCTTATGCCATAATTTTGTAGAAACAGAAGAGACACTTAGCTGCAACATTCCACCATGAGAAGTGCGTGATAATGCATCGGCAGCCCCATTATCTTTACCCTTTTTATATTTAATTTCATACTGTAACCCCATCAATTTTGTGATCCAAGTGTATTGGGAAGGGGTAGAAAGGCGCTGCTCGAACAAAAATTTGAGACTCCTTTGATCAGTGAGAATTGTAAAGGGCTGACTGCTCAAATATTGGTGCCATTTTGAAACTGCATAGACAATAGCTAATAATTCTTTATCATATACTGATAAGAGTTGGTTCTTAGGAGAAAGAACCTTACTAACATAAGCAATAGGATGTTGTTGTTGAGTCAAAACAACCCCAATTCCCACATGGGAAGCATCTGTCTCCAGAGTAAAAGGTTGTCGCATATCTGGAAGTTGGAGAACTGGAGCTTCAACTAAGGCTTTTTTTAGAGTTGAAAAAGCGTGTTCAGCATCAGAAGTCCATCTGAATCCATCTTTTCTAAGCAACTCAGTGAGAGGTTTAGCAATAATGCCATAGGAACGGATGAAGCGACGGTAATAACCAGAGAGTCCCAAAAATCCTCTCAATTCTTTCACTGATTTCGGTACAGGCCAATCAGCTACTGCTGTCAACTTAGAGGAATCAGCAGCCACCTTCCCATAAAAAATAACATGCCCCAAATATTCAATACTAGTAGTAGCAAAGGCACATTTGCTTCTCTTCACATAAAATTGATTCCTTCGTAATATGTCCAGCACTGTGCGTAAATGGTTGATATGGGCCTCCACATCAGAACTATATACAAGGATGTCATCAAAGAATACGAGCACATATTTCCGCAAGAAATCAGCAAATATTTGGTTCATGATCCCTTGAAAGGTAGAGGGAGCATTAGTTAAGCCAAATGGCATAACTAAATACTCATAATGGCCCGCATGTGTTTGAAAAGCCATTTTATGGACATCTTCCTTCTTCATACGAATCTGGTGGTACCTGGATCGTAGATCTAGTTTGGAGAAAATTTTTGCTGCACTCAACTCATCGAGAAGATCCTCTATCAATGGTATAGGAAAGCTATGTCTCACGGTGGCCTTGTTAAGTGCTCTATAATCAACACACATTCGCCAAGAGCCGTCTTTCTTCTTGACTAAAACCACTGGTGAAGCAAATGGTGATGAACTATGCTGTATAATGCCTTGCTCTAGCATATCCCTGACCAAACCATCTATAACATCCTTTTGAAATGCTGGGTAGCGATAAGGCCGAAGATTTACAGGGTTAGTTCCCTCTTTGAGCACGATTTGATGGTTATGCCTCCCTCTACTAGGCGGAAGCGATTTGGGATCTTCAAAAATATCACCAAAAGAAGATAGTAATTGTTCAATAGAGGCTGGTACAACCACTGGTGGTGCAGCCATGACAGTACAGCAAGCAACATTTTCAAAATATGGAACTAACTGTAATGCCATAAGATTCGGCTGAACATGCAGCAGTTTCAGCATCTTACTGTTATCAATAATGTGGTTTCTTTTAGCCGAATGAGCCGTAAGCCTCACATTCATACCTTTCCATCTAAATTCCATAACTAAATTCTTGCAATCAAGTTGAATTATACCCAATTCGCTTAGCCATTGCATGCCAAGGACCATATCACATCCAGTAAGAGGAAGAAGGATCACATCGACAGTGAATTCAACTCCCTGAGCTATCTAAGAAACATCATGACATTTCTCCCTCCCCATCATCTTGTTACCATCAGCCACTGTGACTGTAAAAGGCTTAGTCTCTTGTATAGGTAAATGCATTTCCCTAGCCACCACAGAGTCTAAAAAATTATGGGTACTACCAGTATCAATTAGGATATGCAACAACCGTCGCCCTACCCTGCCTTCAACACGCATAGTATTATAAGTGGAAGTACCAGATAGAGCATTCAGGGAAATTACTGGCTCGTTCTGCATTTCTTCCTTTGTGGCAGCATCAGAGGAACCTTCGAGCATTTGTATTTCCACTCCAGCCCCACTTCTAGGCTCTTCATCCATCTCCATAAAGAATATTAGCGTCTTTTTTTTTCTGAGGGCACTCATGTCCAGGTGAGTATTTATCATGACAAAAATAGCATAGGTTCTTTATCCTACACTCTTCTAGTTCAGCCGGTGATAATTTTTGTTTAAAAGTGTAATTGGGTCGCCCTAACAGACCTTTAGAGCTACTAGGTACCACAGCAGTAGGTTCAGGGGAGTTTGGTTTCTTATACTTAATGGCAAGAGTTCTGGGTCTCTCAGAAGATGCAATAGCCTTAGAAATCGGAGGATAAGGCAATAATCCTTTCATGGTGTTTGAAGAAAACTTGTCGCCCATCAAATTCATAGTGTACTGATGCAGTGAATTCAGGTGAGTCTCCTGTAGCCGAGCTAGCCTTCGAGCTTCCAACAATGATTGTGGCCGAAGCACCTTAACACCTGAAGCTAATTCAAGTTTAAGACCACCAATGAAGCAGCTGAGTTTCCTTGCATCGGGTAAGTCGAGCTTGCAAATTACAGTGTCAAACTCAGCTTGATAATCTGACAAACTCCCTTTTTGTCGTAAGTGCATCAACTCCTCCATTGGATCATCATATAATGGTCCAAACCTTATGCGAATAGCTTCAGTAAACACATTCCAGGGAATGGGTCCATTGTGACCACGCTCGAAATGTTGAAACCATTTATACGCTTCATTAGCACTACACTTGCTATCAAAGTTTTTCGAGCCTCTGGAATTCCGTCAAGAGTGAAGAAACGCTCACACTTAGCGAGCCAAGCATCGACATCAGCCTCTCAGAACTTGGGGAAATCTAATTTGGTAAATCGAGTAGGAATATGATACTCCCCATCTCCAG
Organism: Erythrophleum fordii; assembly: GCA_032878935.1. Lineage (NCBI taxonomy): Eukaryota > Viridiplantae > Streptophyta > Magnoliopsida > Fabales > Fabaceae > Erythrophleum > Erythrophleum fordii. The sequence goes on from JAVQMF010000029.1 coordinate 691,244, forward strand.
TGTCATTCCGGCCACAGTCTCTAGGTACATTAAGGTCTGCCAACTGCAGAGAGATATGGCGCATCCAGTTCTGGAGTTCCGTCACTTGATCCTTCACGTCCCGCAAACCAGCAACCTGCTCCTGCAACACATCTATCTCCGCCTTCAGTCGGCCTTCTATTTCATGAAGATGGATTTGAGAACGTGTTGCGTCTGCCATCAGGATTCGCTCGCTCTGATACCAGTGATAGGAGTATAGCGGAAAGAACCAGAAGATGAAGAATAGACGAGAAAGAAGAAGAAGAAGAGAGAAGGGAGTAGAGAGAAAATGAGGTCCGAGAGGAAATTCCACTTCTTCGATGCCGAATTCTATTACACAACGAGTATAAAAAACACGGGGACACGCCAAACGCACACGCCCCATTAACAGCAACTAAAACAACGAAAAGGGAAAAAATAAAAAGACTTGTATATCCTTACTGTCTCTGATAAAGACACAGATGTCTTATTTGTATTTTAATTTCATATCAAATAACATTACTTTAATCAAACGCAACTATGTTTACAATTTGTATCCCCTTGCGATTAAAAAAATTGTTTTATCCCTCTTACAGTACTTCATAAAAAATAATTTCAATGCCCATTCCTAATTAAATATTGAAGACAAATATTTTATTCGTACTTGTATTGACTCAGTTTAAAGTTTCTGCGATCCTGCGACACGTTTCTTGCTTTCTTTCTTCTTTGACTAACAGCGATCCCCAAAGTCCCACTGTCTCAGAGAGTATGACTTCCAAGCTCCAAGAAAAGGACTAGTTCCGCTCTTAATCTTTCTCAAGGTGAAAGTCAACGCCTTTTAATTTTCATCTATGGAGTTTTATCTTCCCTTTCCCTGTTTTAAAGATTTGACCTTTACGAGAATTTTTTTTTAATTTATTTATTACTCATTCAGCTTGGTCACTCTGGAAGCTTCAATTAGTCAGACAAACTGAGAAATCAATGACCCTTGTGTGATTTTTTAAATTTGTTTCTATCAGGCCTCTAAATAGTGGAAAATACTGAAGGGGAAGAAGATACAGTGTCCGATCCTGAGCTTTTGGATTCCTCAGTTTTATGATTTCACTTATAATCAACCATGAATCTTCTTCTTGTTATTGTACTTGTCCTTATCATATGCTTGGTGAAAATTTTGTTCTCGATTTTCTGGGTCCCATGGAAAATCCAGAATGATTTTCTCAGACAGGGGATAGGAGGCCCTGGCTACCGTCCGATCGTTGGGAACTCAGGAGAGATCCGACGGTTGTTTGCAGACTCTCAGTCTAAGCCAATCCCTTTTGAACACGATATCCTAAAACGAGTGGTCCCATTTTACGACAGGTGGTCAAGCACGTATGGGAAAACTTTCCTTTACTGGTTCGGGTCAAAGCCTCGGTTGGCTATATCTGACCCGGATATGATTAAAGAAGTGTTGATGAATAGGGGTGGAGAATTTGGCAAGGTGCCCTATAACCCTCAGTCTAGGCTTCTTTTTGGACAAGGACTTGTGGGCTTGGAGGGTGATCAATGGGCACTTCACCGAAGGATCATAAACCAAGCGTTTAACATGGAGTTTGTCAAGGTGACTATTGTTGTGCTTTTTGTTATTTAAGAATTTATATATGTGTGTGTGTGTGTGTGTGTGTGTGTTACCATGACAACGCAACACTTCATTTTGCATTTGAATACTACATATTTTGTTGTATAACATTGTTTGTATCTTGATGTATTCTATATCCACACTTCTTAGCTTCTCAAGGCAACTTGTACTTTTTGTTGATAAGAACTTTTGATATTGATGGTATGATGAATCAATTGCACTTGAAAAATGAAGTTGTATTGTGTAACATACTCATTAGACAGTATATGACACTTTAAATTTATACTTGAACATTACATATTTTGTCGTATAATGGTGTCTATATTGTGCATATCTCATATCTATACTTCTTAGTTTGTCAAGGTGACTTGTGCTTTTAGTCATTCAAAACTTTTGATATTTATATTATTTTGAATCACCAATACTTCAAAATTAGAGTCATACCATATTAGACACTGATCAAACACATGATGCAATATTTCGAATTTGCACTTAAACATTACATATTTTGTTTGTAACAATGTTCATTTTATGTTATGTCCTAAATCTATGCTTCTTAGATATGTTAACATGCTTCTTAGCTTGTCAAGGTGGCTTGTGCTGTTTGTTATTCAAATCTTTTAATATCTATATTATTATGAATCATCAATACTTCAAAAAATGGAGCCATGTTATGTTAGACATTCATAACACACACTGCAACACTTAAAATTTGAATTCAAATGCTATATATTTTGTCATTTAATGGTGTGTATACCGTGTTGTGTTGTGTATTCATTCTTCTTCAATATGTTAACATGGTTCTTAGCTTGTCAAGGTGACTTGTGATTTTTTCTATTGAGAACTTTTGATATCTTGACTTGTTCCTTTTGTTATTTAGAACTTTTGATATCCATGTTACTATGAATCATCGATACTTTAAAAATGGAGCCATATCATATCAAACATTCATCACGCATAATGCAAGACTTCAAATTTGCACTTGAACACTACATACTATGTCAAGTATCATGTAGTGTTTTGTATCAATACTTCTTAGCTATGTTAACATGTTTAGATTAGAAACATTGATAATAAACACAGTTTCTTCCATGACAATTTTTGCAGGGTTGGGTGACAGAAATTGTGGCTAGCGTCAGAAAGATGCTGGAGGAATGGGAGGAAGTAGGAGGAGGAAGAGAAGAAATTGAGATGGATGTGCACAAAGAAATGCATGATCTTTCTGCAGAAGTTATATCAAGGACTGCTTTTGGCAGCAGCTATGAAGAGGGCAAGCGCATTTTCAACTTACAAGAGCAGCAAATGCATCTTTTCTCACAAGCAGTGAGGAGTGTCTATATTCCTGGATTTAGGTAACCAAGTTAACTCTTTTTTTTTCTTTTTTTAAGAAAAAGAAAGGTAATTTTTTAAATAACTATACAAAATTAAACTGGATCATTGCCGTTCAAAGTATCACACTAATCATGAATAATTATATTTAAAAATCATTGGCTATATTCATATGAAGCACGGAGCCACATAGGCTTCAAATAAGGAGCTGTATTCACGTTTGATACACGTTGAAGACTTGTATTAAACACAATATTAAATACAATGCAACACTTTAAATTACATTTAGAATGAATGCAGGGCTATAGTGAGTTGGTGACTAAACACAAGTACATTGGCTGAATGCAAAAATGTTTTCTCTTAGCTATATCAAAATAACGTTCTTATTTGTCCTTTACATTTTTTAGGACCAAACTTTGATCAATTTAGGAATAAAGAAAAGAAAAGAAAGCATCGTTGGTGATGTTCATTTATGATTTTCATTGAATCTCTTTTCATACCATAAGTGACAAATGCAAAGACTTATCAATTTATTAGTTTGAATCAGTATAAAAGCTCCCTTTGCTTGAATTTGGTTTTATTATTTTATACTTGTTCAATAAACTTTAAACTGTACTTGAGAGGTTTTACCTTCTTGACTTGCAAATTGAGTTTTACTTTTACCATTTTCTTTTTGAAATTTTGATAAAATAAAAGATATTTGCCTACCAAGAGGAACAGAGACAGGAGGAAACTAGAAAAAGAAACTCGCGAATCAATTCAGAAGCTGATTGAGGCTAAGAGCAATTTAAGAGGAAATGCAAGAAATCTGTTAAGTTCATTGATGCATACATACAAGAATGAGGCTGGTGGAGAAGAGAGATTGGGAATGGAAGAAATCATCAATGAATGTAAAACCTTCTACTTTGCTGGAAAGGATACTACGGCTAATTTGATGACTTGGGCACTTGTTCTCTTAGCTAAACATCAGGAATGGCAAACTAAGGCACGAGAAGAAGTTCTTTGCGTCATTGGTCACAACCAGTTTCCTGTTGCAGACAACTTAAATGACCTTAAGATTGTAAGCTCAAATTTTTGTTTTTTTCAAATCTGGCTTGAATTATAATGTTGTGAATGCTTATGTTTATATAAGTTTTAGGATGAAGATTGCTATACACAGTGATTTATCTGTCAGAACATCTTTATAATCACTAATTAGTCATGCTGTCTCTTGTCTGCCTGCATTCAACCTCTGCTATATATGGCTTTAAGGAGAATCTGCAGAAATTCAGAAAATTAACCATGTAAAAAAAAGGGAAAAAGGCAAACATAACAGCTAAATTTTTTTTAATGATACAAGTGCAATCATTCAAGAATGTAACTAATATCTGCAAAAGTGTAGTAGTAGTTGAATTCACTTGTTCTTGAAATGTATAAATAAAGAACAACTATTAGAGTTTCAACTTATAAGGGGGAAGAAGAATTATGCCACTTAAGTACCACAAGTGCTGTTGCACTCTACGGCGTTCACTTCGGCCACTAATCTAGCTTTGATACTAATTAATAGAGATTTAAGCAAGTTTGGAGAACCCATCCTTAAAAAATGACTAAAATCATATTACTTGTATATCACAAGCATTACTTGCGATTACCCGACGTGGAATTCCATCAGAGTAAAATCCCATTTTGGTCCTCCAAAAATTGCTTCAATTGGCTCCCTCTAAAAAATTTTGTATCACTTTACTACTTGAAGATTTGACATTATTTCTGCCCTAGGAATATTTGCCCTTGCAAAGATTGTATAGTATTATTTTACAACCTCTGGAAGGATGAAGTTGGAACAAAATTAAACTTTATCATTTGGTAGTATGATTGAAACAAATTTCTCTGCATGAATAATTATTATTGTTGATTTACATTTTGCAACAGGTTGGGATGATAATTAATGAAACACTCAGGCTGTACCCTCCTGCTGTAATGCTAATGAGGCAAACATCTAAAAAGGTTATGGTCGGGAGCCTTAGTGTTCCTGCTAAGACTCAACTCTACTTGGCATTGGCTGCTGTCCATCATGACAGAGAGATTTGGGGAGAAGATTGTAATGAGTTCAATCCAAGCAGGTTCAGTGAACCTCGAAGACATTTAGCTGCATTCTTTCCTTTCGGGCTTGGCCCTCGAACCTGCGTAGGTCAAAATTTAGCAATTGCTGAGGCGAAGATTGTTCTTGCCATGATCATTCAACATTTTAGTTTTGTGGTATCTCCAACCTATTGTCATTCTCCTATGTTGTTTATAACTCTGCAGCCACAATATGGTGCACAAATCCTCTTCAGAAGGATTTCATGCAGATAAATGTCGGATCTGTATCCTCTCTGTGGTACTGTGTATGTGCCCCCCCCCCCCCCCTTTCTCTTTTTCCTCCAAAAAAAAAACTTAGATCTTTTGCTACGTAGCATAGGGACTGCACAACAGAGAATCTATTCACATAAATGTCATGCCCTAGGCTTTTTCATCTTATTATTTTTCTGTTCTGTTAGTGTGCAAAAATTTTATGAACATTTGGAAAAGATCGTTTTAGATCTTCTAAAATGTTGTATAATTTGGCAAGCTAAACATGAAAATATCTGTGTTGGTAGCTAATGATAGTTTCGCAGGCTGATGCAGCATCATTTTCATGTGATGTGAAGGTTTGGTTGGTTGGTATACTCACTCATCCGTTGAGACCGGGTTTGAAGTTTGGTGGACATGAGAGAAAGAAGAAATTATGTGGGAGAAATAAACATTCATAATGCCTGGAGGCATCATATTCTCTTTTCTTTTATTAGCATGGCATTTTTTTCATCTGAAATTTTATTCTTTTATACTTCATAATCCTTGATGATCAGAGATGGAACAGATTTTGCCTCAAGAATCCGACAATGATGATAACAGTAATAGCGATGGTGTAAAAAAGCTTTTTTTTTTTTTTCTTTCTATCATTATAGCAGGTTTTTTTAAAAAAAAAAAATTTTGATACCATGTTATAACATAGTTGAATTTTAAGGACTAGATTTGGGTACTGTGAAAAATTAAAATATTGTTCAGTTATAAGGATAATTAAGAGCTTGAACTTAGTAAGTCATGGAATATAATTTTCTTTCTCAAGATAAAAAGTATTGATATAGACCCATCTAATAATTGTGAACTGTATTTGTTTTGGATTTTTTTTACTTGTTACTTAAAATTTTAAAATATATACACATAAAAATATTAAAAGTTAAAAAATGCAAGTTAAAAAATTATTATTGATTTTAATTTTAATCCCCAAACTTAAAAATAAAAAAATGAAAAATGAGAACATTCCAATAGGTTTCTTGTTCCATCAAGTTTTAGTCTTGTTATTAATTTCAAGTTTTATTTCAGAAAGTACGATCAAACAATAAAAGATACCTTATAATTTAGATCAAGAGGTTTCTGGAGAATCTCATGGCACATTTGAATTATCTATTTTTTTTATTTTTAAATATCAAAGTATAAAGAAATAAAGACAGAATAAACTATATATATAGATATATATATATATATATATAATGAAAATGGAGAATGACAAGACCTACCCCACCCAATTGCAGATAGGAATTTTAAAGAAGCAAAATAAAGCAATGTTTTTAAAATTGGACTGGTCATTGAACCGGTAGAGGTACTGGTTCACGGTTCATTGGTCGAACCGTGGTCGAACTAGTAATAATTAAATATATTATTTAAAAAAAAATTTATGTATTAAAATTTTAATATAACAAATAAATATTAGTAAATTTTAAATATTTGATTACTAATTTAATATTTCTTAAAATATTACACAAATTAATGTTTAGTTTAAAATAAGAATTATCTATGATTAAAAATTAAGAATATTTAATATTAAATTTTTAGAATTTCTAAATTATATTAAGATTCTACTTATTATTAAAAAATAAAATAATAAATAATAATTTTAGCTAAGTATTTTGATATTTGAGAGAAATATTATTAGGAAATTAAACATGATAAAAAGTAAGTATAAAAAATAATTAATTATACACATTTTATTTTTCTTATATTCTCTTTTTTTAAAAAAAAATTCATATTTCAACTCCCTCATCTTTTTTATTACCATCTATTTTTAATTTGTCAAAATTATTTAAAATGAATTATTCTGTTATATAAAAAAATTAAAAAAAAATTGCTTCAGTCCAGTTTTATCGATTTTTGACCGGTTTTTTACTGGTTTTTTAATTAGCCAATTTTTAACTCAACCGAACCGGTAGAACCGGCTGGTCCGGTCCGGTTTTGAGAACATGAAAATAAAGTGCAACGCCCATAGCATCCTATTGAAGAGATTCGATCACCCTTGACCAAGATAACCAATCTCTTCCAATATTTCAAGTGAAGGTTTAGCTCCCATGTTTTTCATTTTCGTAGTGGCTCGAGTTTTGATTTGGCGTACCTAGAGTGATATCCACTCCTTTAGTCAATCTTTGGCTCCTTAAGCAAGCTTTTAAGCTTAATCTTGAATTTGAATACCTAATTAAGAAGATTTATGTTATAGGTACAATTGTATGAATACTAACTAGTCATATAAATATGTATAGGAATATAGTTGAAGCTTTTGACATTGGAGAATGTATTTAGTTAAATTGAAAATCTTAGTTACTTGTCAATGTGTTAATTTAATATTAACTGTATTCACAAATAAATCTAAGAGTATCTTGCAATTGGGATTTAGCTCCGGTTGAAAAGTTCACCATTCACTCGATGTCATCTTCGAATAAATAACATCACATAATATGATACAATTTTATTACTTTTTTAACATTCCTTATTTTCAATTTCCTTAAAAATTTTAAAATTAATTTTTTTTTACCATTAACAAATCACTTTCTTTTTATCCCTTGATTTTACTTCTTATTCAAGCTAATTTAGAGGACAAACTCCAACCATGTTTTTCCTTTTAATAGCACATTAAAAGTTACATATATGGAATCAATGGAACCCAATGATTGATTTTGAAAATTTTTTTATGGATGATTATGATAAGTATATGAATGATATAATTCAACTTGCATGTCACTTTAATTATTGGCATGAGGATACTACATGAAATGTTTTGCACGATCGATGCTAGGATAAAATGAAATTCATCCAATTCCATATATGCATGTGACTTGTTATTAAAAAGAACTTGGTTATAGAACATAGGGTGCTGATAGCGGTTATGTTAACCTTTGACTCATCTTAACTTAAATCCTAGCTAATAGTGGTAGAAGTGATGCTAGACCTGTGTGACAATCAACACATGTGATACATAAAGATGTTACAGAGTGAGATACTCTTTAATGGTAATTTACCCTGTAAGCAATGTGCTTACAACATATTTGATCATTTACTCAAGTAAATTGTATACTCACAATCAATTTAATTAGTTAACTATATATATGCGTTGTGTATTCATAACTAATAAACAATTTTGGTTGAAGTCCTCCTAATAGAGAAATTTTAAACGAATTGGAGTTAAAATTTTTCAATTGTATATTTCTTTTTAAGTTGGTTATTTCATTTTTAACATTATATATATTGATCTTGAAGTACTCAGTCGCTAGAATCTATTATATGTTTGACAATTGAAATTTTTAAATTTCGTTCCTTATTATTGTGAAGTGTTATTTGGAATCCTAACATTTCTTTCAAAATTTCCACATGCTATTTCATTATTGTAACACCATAATGTCTTAACCTCAATTAATCTCCCTCTAGGCTCAATTCCATATGATTCCCAAAGAACAAGTACAAACCGTGACATTTTCATGCTATAAAATGGAATTTCAAACACTTATATTTCGCCTCGTGGGTCCCGTGAACCCATCATTCACATTCTCTACTCAAACTCTATTTATACAACTCATACATAGCATAAAACAACCCATGAACCACGGATATGAAGCTAAAAACCAAGAAAGTGCAATTTCTTAATTGGGTCCAAAAGTCAGATTTTTTGCTCTAACTTTGGAAAATCACAACTAATTATAGAAAAATTAGAATTAAGCAAATAATAGCTTTTTGGAAAACTCTAGGTGCTAAATTTACACTAAAAATAATTTCCAACCACAATCTCAGCGTTTGGACCATATTTGACATCGAAAATGAGATAGAGGTCCGGCTGTTCCTGATACTGGTGCAGCTTATTGTCATAAACTTCAAAAATTCAATACTAAATCCACAAAACTCCAATATAGACAAAATATACCAATTTGGAAAGCTACAGATGTCAACTAGAGGAAAGAAATAATTCTAGATCAGTTCAATAGCCCTTAGACCTTGAAAACTGATGGAACAATAACGAAGGTCGGATGGCTTCCCTAATGCTGATACAAAACTTTAGAAGGTTTGTTCTCTCTCTACAGACCTCCGATTTAGGTAATTCTAGTTGGTATAGGTTACTGTGGTTATCTAGTTTATGTCTATAAAATTTTATGACAATTGGACTCCATTTGGTCCATGAATGACATAGATTTAGTTTCGGACTAGTTACACAATACCATGACCAAACCATCAAAATTTCCTAACTTCAACAATTTTTCAAATATTCCCTAGACCTTCAAATATTACCCACTTTAGCTTCTCAAGAAGCTCTCTACAAACTCTAGAGGCATGCCAAATTTCATATCAAAAAGAGCTCATTTGGTCATACTTTGACGGAGCTCATAAATTTGGCAGTTTTGGCACTCAAAACAGTTCAAAGTGGGTCCAAATGGCCTCCCACATGTTCTAACACTTTATGGACAAGTTTTAAAGCACAAACATAGTATATATGAAATGTCCAAGTGGCCTAAATCATCATACATTTCAAACTCACTATGCTACAGGCCAAAATACACTATCGCATACAATCCACAAAAGGGGCAAATCCTACATTTTCATTACTTTGGCTCTCTACATAGTTTATATATCATTTTTCTATACACTTATACTTGCTACAACATTTACATCTCAAAAATAGTAGGTGCATATTCATTTTAGCACCTCTTTACATCAAAAGAACCAAAATAAACTAACATCTATCTAAACATGCTCCTAGGCTCCTTGGTGTGCACTTGAATCTCCTTGAGCTCCACCTAACATGTTAAGATGGGGGAGGGAATGGGGTGAGATTCATGGAATCTTAGTAGCTCATATATTCATTCAAGGAAGCAATCAAGGCATATAAACAAGTTAAAGCATGTAAATAGGCATCCAACAATTCACAATCATACAATACATGATTTACATGCCATGGAAACCATATCAATGCCAAGCATGAGCTCTAGGGACTTTTGGTCTACCCTCACCCGATTTTAGGGACTTTTGGATGGCCTCACCCTTGATTTAGGGACTTTTGACTTGGCCTCACTCAGTTATGAGACTTTTGGCCTTGTCTCACCCAATCTCAGGAACTTTCAGCTCTACCTCACCCATCTCAAGGGACTTTTGGCACTATCTCACCCAAGCAATTTTCATAATCCAACACATAAGCATATTGGTACCAATGCATCAAGGCAATAACAAATGGCATGTCTCACACTATAAGCATATACACAAGCATACAATGACTATTACATCCAAGAATGCAACAAGAAAGAGTGGAGAGCTACCTTATGAGCCAACATAAGCCTTTTCTTTCAATTCCTCTTCTCCCTTCTTGGTTTCACACTCACACCTTGATGGAGGTACTTCTCTTGAGCCTAGACATAATAAAGAGTATGGGATTATTCACCAAGCTAGGGAGTTCTTTAGCAAACCCTACAAAGCATATATTCACTAACTCCTTCTCTTTCAAGCTCTCAAGTTGGTAGAACTAACATATTTCATTTTTCCTCTTCTGACCCATGCCTAAAACCTAACTAAGTTAACAGCCAAAACTATAGAAAGAGAGAGAAAAGAGAGAAGAACAAGATGCTAAGAAGAAAAGAGAGGACAATCTCAAGCTTGCTTACCTTTTCTTTGTTCTTCCTTCCTTCTCTTAGTCTCTCTCTCTCTCCACGCCCCTTTCTCTCCTTTGGTCGAAGCTTAGGTCGGATAAAAGAGAAAGAATGAATGGGGACATTTTAAGAAGTCAAATTCTCCCTTTTTACGCTTTTTTGGACTAACCCTCGCTATAGCGAAAATTAACCTTCGCTACGGCGAGCACGTATCAGTCCCAGACCCCCATTTTTGCTATGGCGCGCGCTACGGCGAGCAGCTCCCTGGTTTTTGTATGAAATGCCCACACTCACTATAGTTAGAAGCAATTTCGCTATAGCAAACAGGTACATTCACTATAGTGAACAGGTACATTCGCTATAACTAGACCATTTCTCTATATAGCGAACAGGTACATTTGCTATAGCTAAGCCATTTCTCGCTATAACTAGCAGACTTAGAAAAATTTCAAGATTTCAAAAATTTTCAGCTTTCTTATTTCTTTTTCTTTTCTTTTCTGATTGTTACAATTATCTCATGTGAATTGTTCTTGTAAATCTCCTTTTTTTTTGGGTAGATTTATTACTAGTATTCTCAACTTTTATCTTATAATAACCTCACAGATCTATAGATACTCGTGCCTTGCTTGTCTCCCTTTAAACATTATGGTATGTTATTTCCTCACTAGGTTATCATAATTCATCCTTTATTTTCCATGTTTCAAAAAAGTAGTGCTGACCCATGTCGAACTCCAACAGTACACTTGTCTATATAGGCAAAATATGTCAATGTTATTTGAATCTTTTTGTTGTAAAAATTGTAATCTAGTTCCTAGCTTCATAAAACCTAGGGATTGTTATTTATTTTGAGTTCTTTTGTACATTTTGACTGGCTATTGTATCCAAGAGTAAGGCCTTCCATTAATGTCTCCAGGAAGTGATTGTTTTGATTGATTATACAATTGTGATACGTGCTATTTTTATGAGTTTTTGTTGAAAATTTTGAAAAAATTTTTGAATAAAAATTTGAGTTATTCTAACAGTTGGTATCTTTGCACAAATAGATGGTTGAGCTTGCAAGCTTTCCAAAGCCAGATTACTTGCATTTCATGCTACTTTCATCTTTGACTTTAGGCTGTGATAGGCATAATTTTTTATGCATTTATTGTTAGGTTTTTTAATAAAAATATAACATATGTAAAATTTTTTGAAAGACTCAATTATATTTATAAAACCATACATTTTTATACTTATATCAAAAAACATAATAATATAAATATAAAATTTATATTTAAATTTTCTTTTTAAAAAGTTTTAACCATACTTTTAGAATGCCAATTTCAAATAAAGAATATATATTAATAAAATGGATTATTTAAGATTTAAATAAATTTTATAGGTGTTTGAAATTTTCTTTTTGTCTGTATTTAAGTTCTATTTAAACTTTTTCAATTAAATTCAAATTTAAGTCACTCAAATTATCATGTTATTCATAATCAGACTACATTAAAAAAATACAAAAAAAAAACTATAATAAATCATGTTTCAATTTAAACTATGTTTGCTTAATTTTATTTTTATCAATGAATTATCCTTTAGAGAGTATTAATATAATCTTTTTAAACACAAGATGGGTGGCCCCTATGTAGATGGATGGGACCTGAGAAGTTTAGGGAAAGAGTTTGTAAAAACAATAGATGATAAAAAATAAAAAATAAAAAAGCTCGGAGCCCAAGGTAAGTGTGGCTTATGAACAGTGACATTTCAAGCTTTGTCATGTCCTGGTGTCCATATCAAGATTGTGTACCGTGTCAATGTCTATGCTTCCTAGTTGTATTCACTTGGACTCCGTTTGGTTCAACGGAGGGGAGGAGAAGAGAGAAAGTTTAATGAGTTCTGTTTGGTTGGAAGGAAGGGGAGGGGAGGGAATGAGAGATTATTATTTGGTTCAAGAGGGGAGAGGAGATAATTATATTTAAAAAAATTTACCCTTATATTATTTTAATTTTATTTTTTATAAAAAAAATTTTTTATATCAATATTTTTTTAAAAAAAATTATGAATTCTAGTCTTTTTTTATTTTTAATTTTTGATGAAAAAAATTATCTTAATTTTTATTAAATATTAATATATTAAAATATTAAAAAAATTAAGGGACAGTAAAGTAAATTACAATTTAAAAAATACCCCTCCCCTCCCCTCCCCCCAATTTGGAAGGGAGGAAAATTTGCCTCCACTTCCCTCCCTTCCCCTCCAATTTTGTCCAACCAAACATCTTATCTCCTTTTCCTTCCCTCCCCTCCAAAAACCTCCAACCAAACACACTCTTAATAAAATTTTGGATGAATGCAGGGCTATGGTGAGCTAGTTGATTGCAAAAGTCTTTTCTCTTAGCTATATCAAAACGACATTCTTATTTGTCCTTTACATTTGTTAGTACTAAACTTTGATCAATTAAGGATTAAAGAAAAGAAAAGAAAGTGTTGTTGGTGATGTTCATTTATGATTTTCATTGAATCTCTTTTCATACTATAAGTGACAAATGTAAAGACTTGTTAATTTATTAGTTTGAATCAGCATAAAAGCTCCCTTTGCTTGAATTTGGTTTTATTATTTTATACTTGTTCAATAAACTTTAAACTGTACTTAAGAGGTTTTACCTTCTTGACTTGCAAATTGAGTTTTACTTTTACCATTATCTTTTTGAAATTTTGATAAAATAAAAGATATTTGCCTACCAAGAAGAACAGAGACAGAAGGAAACTAGAAAAAGAAACTCGAGAATCAATTTAAAAGCTGATTGAAGCTAAGAGCAATTTAAGAGGAAATGTAAGAAATCTGTTATGTTCATTGATGTAAATATACAAGAATGAGGCTGGTGGAGAAGAGGGATTGGGAATGGAAGAAGTCATCAATGAATGTAAAACCTTCTACTTTGCTGGAAAGGATACTAAGGCTAATTTGATGACTTGGGCACTTGTTCTCTTAGCTAAACATCAGGAATGGCAAACTAAGGGATGAGAAGAAGTTCTTTGCATCATTGGTCACAACCAATTTCCTGTTGCAGACAACTTAAATGACCTTAAGATTGTAAGCTCAAATTTTTGTTTTTTTTTCAAATATGGCTTGAATTATAATGTTGTGAATGCTTCTGTTTATCTAAGTTTTAGGATGAAGGTTGCTGTCACACCTGAAAATGTGACCGTGTAGCGCCTAACCAAAATCAAAATTAAAAGTAATAGAGTCGCCACCAAATTATTATTTTTTGAAAAGGCAAAATTTTGGAAAAATCCTTTTAGTTTGAAAAATAGTTTACGAACTAAAAAATGGATCCGGGAGTTGATTGTAAGTGGGGAAGGTGTTAGGTACCCCATTACACCCGTTCTTAAGAACGGTTACCCTAAGTTAGTTGTGCAAAATTACCATAGCCTTTAATCTATTTTAATTCTTCTTAACAAATCACATGCAAAATAAGAAGTAAAGAAATTAAATGAAATAAAATTAAGAGTAAAAAAAAGAAAAAGAAATTAAAGAAATAAAATTAAGAATAAGAGAAAAGAAATTAAAGAAATAAAACTAAAAGAAAATATTTATTTACAAGAGCAGACTTAACCTAGGATAAAAGTTTAAGGTCTACGTACCCTACAATAGAGATCAAAGTCCACATAATTTGAATCAAAAATCGTGTTCTACTTGATGTTTTGTTTTTGTTCCTTGTTTTTCTTTTCTTTTTCCCTTTTTTTTAATTTTAATTGTCTGTGTTATTTTCTCTCCTTTTTTAGTGAAAAGATAAAGAAAACAAAAACCACTTCTTTCTTTAACAAAAAAAATGAGTTTTTAAATTGGTTGATATATTTTGATTTACGAAAAGTCAATTTAGTTTTACTTTCCTTACATTTTCAGTTTTTCCCTTTTTTTTCATCATTTTTTGTTTTTCATTTTTTTATTTTAATTAATGTTTTTGTGTTTTTTTGTGTTTTGTGTTTTTGTTTTTGTTTTTGTTTTATTATTGTTTTGATTTCTAATTTTCTTTTGTCTTATTTCCCTTTTTGTGTTCGATTGCTATTTTTTTAGTTTTTAGTTAATTAATAACTTGTTCTTTTATTTTTTTACCCATTTTCAATATTTTTTATTTTGTTCCTTTTGTTTCTTATATCTCCTTTTTTGTATTTTGATTTTTGATTTTTTTTAATCTTTGTTTTGCCTTTTGTCTGAGTTTTCTTTTGTTTTTTTTTATTTGTTTTGTTTTTTTACTCTTCTCCCCTTTTTTTGCTTCTACTTTTAACTCTTTTTTTTTAATAGACAAATTTAAGGAAAGGACTTGATTTTTATTTTGATTTTTTTGTTTTGATATATTACTTTTGATTTTTAGAGAGGCACTTTCAAAAAAGGATAAATCTTTAAAATTCAAGTTGATTTTTAATAAGCTTTTTTAAAAAAAAAAATGAGGAAGTTTTTAAACATTTGGTTTCTCTTTTTCTTGTTCTTTTCTTTGACTTTTGAAATTTACTTTCTTTTTGTTATGCTTTTCTTTTCCACTTTTTTTTTTTGATTTGATTTGTAAAAATTATTTGACTTTTCAAAAATTATATATTTTTATTAATTCTTGAACTCTCTTTTTATTTAAAAAAAGTACAACTTACTTAAAAAATAATTCATTTTATTTTGTCCTGAAATTCTCTTTTTTCTTGAAAATTTACTCTTTTTTATGTATTAATTATTGAAACTCAAAATTAATATAAAAACATTTGACAACCCAACCAGGTGATTGAGGGGACTTATTGTCACACACAGCACTTGGTCACTCCTAAATGCCTGAGGAGATACCAAATCACACGCGGCAACTCTAAAAGTTAAAATAAAATAAAATAATAATATATCTCACGGACACAAGGTAATTAATGATTGTGTGTGTGCCATTTTATATTTTATCATTTTTTGAAGTACACTTTCTACGGATAAAAAGAACAGAATAAACATTTCTTCCCTACTCATCCGTTGAGGTCCTTAATGCATCTCCCCCAATACAATCTCGTCTTGGATGTCACGAGCCATGTGCCATAATCCTCGCACAGAGAGGGTAAAATTCACATTAGTTTTCGTAGCAAAATAAACAAATCCACAATCACCTAAGAGTTTAAAAAAAAGCTACTGTCCCAAAGAAAATAAGCCCATTTGAAATTTCAGCAAGCAAAATTCCCATCATGAAACCAGTGCAAGATTTATTGCTAGAATTTGTTCTTAAAATTGGGATTCATTTGTGGCCAATTTATACTAGCATAACCAAAGAGAGGTGTTCAAATCACATGGACAGCTAGCATTCATAAACTGAATCACACAAAAGATACTAATGAAACAACAAATTAAATCATTATTCTAACACACCAAACTGAAGCAAGAACAGGAGCTAAACCCCTCAACCTGAATCATCCACTTTCCACAACCAGTAAATGATAGTAGCAACGTCAATCATAAATTATCTATTTCTCGAAAATCCTAAACCATACTCTCATTAAGGAGGAATTTCTACCAAAGCCATTTCCTACATGTTTAGACTAGCTAAATGATTTCCCTAGTCATTGGCTCCACCAGATCCAACGGATTAGACCATCAACATAGCAATTGCAAAGGCCAAATGCTTAATTCGAACCTAGACATTTCTCTCAAGCCTTTCATCGAACACTTGCTAGGCGTATTTTAAAACATATACAGATGACACATCTGAACCAGCATGATCCAATACCAGAGTTACATGATAGAACAGCAATAGGAGCTACCAATAAGGCTAATCATATTTACTCGTGGAGGACTTATAATGCAAACGACAAACTCCATCTATTTGTTGCAAACAACGATCCCACCAAAATGAAGCCTCATATTCATGTCTAAGCAAAAAGCAATGCGTAGAATCCTACTGAAGTTTTCTCATTCCTAAAGCAGTAGGGGCCTTAACTAATTCACTAAACCAATTCCCAATCTTAAGCAAATCTTGGCATTCCATAATAGAAGCCTTCCACAAATTCATTCAGAACAATAAAACTCCATTTCTAACATTCTAAACATGCATACCCATGAGAAATTGGGATTCCCAAGTATACAATCTAGCTATTGGTTCATAAAATAGAAGATAAGGGAAGCGTACCTCTTATGCTAAGAAGATCAAATCCACCAGATGGCTTCCTCCTTGTTGAATTTGTTTCATCACTCCCTCGGTCCTTGTCCTTCATCTGAAACTGCGCCCCTTCTTCGAATCCTCTCTGCTTTTATTTTTTAGTCTCCAGCTCCTTTTTTTTTCTTATTTTTCTTCAGTCTTTCACCTTAGACCTTTTAACACTCTCCTTCCTCCCTCGGTCTGAATTCTTTCCTTCTCTTTTAGACCTTCCTTCTGATGCATCCTTTTCTTCATCGATCCATGCCTCCCTTTTCTTTTATTCTCTCCCGCCTCCTCCTCGACTTTCGACAATGAAGGGGACAGGAAAGGGAGGTCAACTCTTCAGGTGCTTCGCTGTGAATCTGCACCATTCAGACCCCTCGAGACGCTGGATGCTACTTTCCATTCCTATGCTTCGTTCTCTGCCACCATCTTGCACTCTGTTGATGGCAGAGACCAAGCAAACGAAAGGCTATGGGAGGCTATGGGTCAAAATGTAGAACACTCCCTTCAGCATTTTGTGATCCAGGTCAACGGGCTCAAAGGAAATGGGCCAGTTTGTTTTAATTAATTTTAGGCTTTCTTTTCCTTTTATTTGGGCTGAAGGTGTTTTTGGTTTGTTTGTGTTTTTTTTTGTTTTGTTGTTGTTTTTCATTAAGGTTAATGGGCTTAAGAAAATGGTGGTACTAATGGGCTTGAACAAATTAGACTATAGTTGGTAACTTTTTTTTTTTAATTAGTCTTACTCTTTTTCTTTTTTCTTTTTTACTTTTTTTTTTCCATTTTTTTAATCTTTTTTTTTTTCTTAATATTTATTTTTTCATTTGATTTTCAATTTTTGGTTTTCCTTTTCCTTTTTTTTTTGGAATTTGAGCTTTAGGAATTTGAGAAAAAGAGAAAAAGTCTAATACCTTTTGAGTAACTTTTCCTCATTTTTCATTTTTTTCACATTTTTTTATTTTATTATTATTTTTTAAGTTTGCCTGGACAACATATGGTGTTTATAGTTGCTCCTCTTTACTTGTTTCTTAGGTAATGAGATTGAAAATGTAATTTTTAATATTTTTGCATAAGGTACAAGTAAAGATAAGAACACATATTTTGTCTAGGATAATTTAATTGCCTTTTGACAATAAACAAAAGGAGAAAGTGACCCAAACAAAATATGATATTTACAGATTGCCCCTGTTTACTTATTCTTTAAGTGAGGAGATTGAAAATGCAATTTTGGATATCATTAACTTAAGAATAAGTAAAAATAGAAACATGTATTTTGTTTGGGGAGTTAACAAATCAAAGTGAGCTAACTTACCTAGGAAAGCCAAACATAATCAAAGATAAAAGGCTAAGAAATGCTTGCTAGAGCAAGGTTTAAAGAGGTGCTTGTTTTAGTGCAGGACTTTGGGTGCTTGTTCTGATGTAAGACTTCGAAATGGTGCCTATTCTCGTGCAGGAATTTTGAGTGCCTGTTCTGGTGCAAGACTTTGAAATGGTACCTGTTCTGTGCAGTGCTTTGAAAGGTGCTTGTTCTTGTGTAAGACTTTGGTTGGTGCCTATTCTGGTGCAAGACTTTTAGGTTGCCTGTTCTGGAGCAGGACTTTTGTGTGCCTATTCTGGTAGGACTTTAGGTTGTCTGTTCTGGTACAGGACTTTGTGTGCCTGTTCTGGTGCAGAACTTGATGCCTATTCTGGTAGGACTTCTAGGTGCCTATTATGGCAAGGCTTTTATTGCTTATTCTGGTAGGACTTTGGTGTCTGGTAGGACTTTTGGTACCTATTCTGGCAGGACTTTTAGGTGCTTGTTCTGGCAGGACTTTGGTTGCCTATTCTGATAGGACTTCTGGTGCCTGTTCTGACAAGACTTTTGAGATGCTTATTCTGGCAGGACTTTTGGGATACTTGTTCTGGCAGGACTTCTGTTTGTGCCTGTTCTGTGTAGGAATTGGTGCCTATTCTGATAGGACTTTAGTTACCTATTTTGGTAGGACTTTTGGGTGCCTGTTCTGACAGGACTTTGGTTACCTATTTTAGTAGGACTTTGATGCCTATTCTAGTAGGACTTTTGGGTGCCTGTTCTGGCAAGACTTTGAATGCCTGTTCTGTGTAGGACTTGGTACCTATTCTGGTAAGACTTTTAGTTACTTATTCTGGTAGGACTTCTGGGTACTTGTTCTGGCAGGACTTTGGTTGCCTATTCTGGTTGGACATTTGGTGCTGGTTCTGGCAGAACTTTAGGTGCCTATTCTAGCAGGACTTTGGTTGCCTATTCTGGTAGGACTTTGGTTGTCTATTCTAGTAGGACTTCTGGTGCCAATTCTGGCAAGACTTTGAATGCCTATTCTAGCAGGACTTTTGGGATGCCTGTTCTGGCAGAACTTCTGTTTGTGCCTATTTTGTGCAGGACTTAGTGCCTATTCTGGTAAGACTTTTAGTTGCCTATTCTGATAGGACTTCTGGGATGCCTATTCTGGCAGGACTTTTGAGATGCCTATTCTGGCAGGACTTTTATTTGTGCCTGTTCTGTGCAAGACTTTGAATGCCTATTCTGCGTAGGACTTAAAGGTTAATTGTTATGTAATTTTTTGGTTTGGAAACTCTTTTTTTTATTTGCCTAAATTTTATGCAAGGTATGCATGATGCATATGGAATGCTTGACCTTTGCATTTAACAACTCAATTTTGCCTCAATCAAGGTCCATGTATGCAGATGTAGAAAGCATAAAGTATGTAAGGTGCTACACTTTATGATTTTTTTTTTGGCCCTGACATGAATCAGGGTCTATGCAACATATGCAAATGTGGAGTGCATGACACATGTGAGGCTTCCTTTCATGAAATGCAATTTTTTCTTTTGCTTGCCCCAGTGTAAACTAGGATCTATGTGATATACGTAAATGTAAGGATGTATCAAACATATGATGCATTATTTCATAAAATGCAGATTTTTCTTTTACTTGTCCTAGTGTAAACTAAGAGTTAAGTGATGTATGCAAATGTAGGGATGCATGAAACATGTAATGCTTCGTCTTATGAAATGCAAATCTTTACCTTTTATTTGCCTTATTGTGAACCAGAGTCCATATAATGTATGTGTATGCGAGATGCGTGAAGCATCTGAGATGTTTTGTTTTATGAAATGCAAATTTTTTTTTTTGGCTTTTAACTATCCTAACATGAACTGAGGTCTATGTAACATATGCAAACGTAGGATGCATGAAACATATGAGGCTTCATTTTATGAAATGAAAATTTTCCTTTTACTTGCTCTAGTGTAAACTAGGGTTTATATGATTTATGCAGGTATGAAACATGAAGAACATGAGGAAATGCAAATTATCTTGCATTTTTTTCTTTCTCTTTTCTTTTTAGATATAAATTGTGTCTTTTTTTTTTATTTCAGTGCAAACTTGGTCCAATGTAACGTGTGCATATGTGTGACATGTGAAACATATGAAATGCAAGCTTGTAGGTTCTGTGTTTCTCCTTTTTTTGAATTTTTAAATTTAAAAAAATTTTTATTTTCAAGATATGCGCAATTTATGCAAGCAAAATTAACTCCAAATGGAGAGAAAAAAAAAGTGAGGACATTATCTTAAATTGATTTTGAGTTTTGAAACCTTTTTTTTTTTTTGTAGAGAAAGAGGATGAGATGAGACATTGTTTCTAAATGTTTTTATATTGATTTTGAACTTTGAAATTCTTTGTTTTTTTTTTTTTGGTAAATGAAATCGTCTCAAAGGAAAAAGGGAAGAAAAGGGACATTATTTTTTGGTGTCTTTGAATTGATTTTGAATTTTGGATTTTTTTTAAAAAATGAATTGATGAGGAAAATGTGATCCCTGTTTTTAGTTTTTTTTTTTTTAAATCAATTTGATTTGAAAGGAAAAAGACACTTTGTCTATATACAAAATCAATACAAGCATAAGATGCATGAAAAATCTCAAAATTTGTTAAAATATAGGATTTTTGGCTATTTGTATTTGGAAAAATTTCTCACACTAGCTCTCCACTTGCCTTGGTGAGAAAAATTGAACTTTTGATTATCCCACCAAATTTGCCCTTTGCCATTTGGATGAAGGGATTTATTGATGGCTTTTGGCTAGCCAAAAATGCCCTTGAGGGAGTATCCCAAGCTAAGAAGACCCAAGGTTCTTGCTTTGATTTATTTTTAAATGATTTTTCTCCAAGTGATTTGTTTGTCATCAACCTTGGACTATTAACTTGATAAGGCAATCTCCTCTTGTCAACTCTTCATCATTAATGCTTGAAAGGTCAATAAGTTAAATCCACACTTACCTTATTTAACAATGTCAATACAGTCATACATTAAGGGATACAAACACATGAGCTTAGGGAAAAAAAAGTCCTCAACATTAGAGAGATGCAAGGGCTGATGAAGAATGTGATCATGTAAAATGGTTTGGGAGTGGAGAAGTGGAATAGATAATGGCTAGGCACAATATACAGAATAAGAAGATGCCTCAGTCCTACACTTGAAGCATTTTTCTCTGAACAATAAAGAAGTGAAATGCTAAAAAAAATGGATGTGGTAGGTCAGAGAGAAGTTTCACTTTTGGATTCGAACTCCTTTTGAAAGAAGCAATTGATGTAATTCAGAGCATTTTCTCTAAATCAAACCTTTTTGCCCCAATTTCAATTATTTTGATTTTTTTAATCATTCCCTTCAAGAAAATCTGCCCCATTATTTTTTCAAACAAGCTAAACTTCAACAAGGACTTTCAATATTTTTAATGTGGCCTTAGTAAATAGGTTTACAAAATAAGAGATATTAGGCTCAAGAATTAACATACCTCCCTCAGGTCTCCCATTGGTCTCCTTCTCCCATTGCTTTAACAAAATTCTATACTTGAAATTCACTTAGCAAACAAGGATGTCTCAGGACTGTAATGGGGTCTAATGGGTAAGAAAGTAGCTTAAGAAAGAAAGGTAAAAAGGCCCAAATATTCATGTGAACTTGCAATGAGAAATTTGCCTTGGTGATTATGCAATCTTGGCAATATTTATTGGGCTTGAGCTTTCCCTTTAAATGGTCCTTTTTTTTTCAATCCTCTTTTAGCCTAATTCTCCTTTGAAGGATTTTTTGTAACCATTGCATGTTCCTACGTTCCACGTTGATCAAGCATTTCCAGAGTGGTCTGAATTACGTGAGATTTCAGATTCATAGTTATCGGTTATTTTCATCCATGTTTCCACATTCCCACGTTCCACCACTTCTTTTTTTTGCGGCACTTTTGATGGGAAGGTGCTATTCAGAATCATCTATAAATAATGGGTCCCTGAGCTCGGTTGAAGCACACATTACTATTCAAAAAATCATATACACCATTAAACACTACTGAGAGCTCAGAAGCTTCCCTTATCAACGTTGTCATTCAGATATTGAGCAATGGCTGGAGGTGCGTTTCTTTCTACTTTTATTTATATTGGATATGATTTATATGTTTTACATATCCTTAATTTATATTTGGTATCAGAGTCTACGGTTAGAACCTCTATCTTATTTATTGCTAAAACTTAAAAATGTAATTTTCCACTGGAGTTTGGGTTACTTCATATATGGAGTTTATCCATCTTTTGAAATTTTAAATCTCTTTCCCATTAAGTTTTGATCATGTTTGGCCTTGAGAGCATTCAAAAACGAGTTCTAAAAGGCAAGAAAATGGCGGGTCTCTAATCGGGCTACATCTCGGGTACACAGCAATTAGTTTGGATCAGTGAGATCCATCTTAAAGAAGAAGACGATATAAACGGCATGTTGCTTCTATTATATAATTTGGCTATGTTTCTTGCCTTGTATAACATCTCGTGGTCTGATGCAAAGGTACACCATTTTATAAACCAATTTGGCTTCTTGGCTACCATTAAATTGGCTTTTAAAATTTATTTTAAATGTATTGTGGGCCCCTTAATTACTAAATTGATGTGTTGGGAAATACGTTCAAACCTTCTTTTTAGTGCATTTGGACTACATCATTTAAGTTTGACAATTTTCAAACACTTGAATATATATATATATATATATATTTTTTTTTTGCTCTTAATTGGAAGTGCTTTATTGGAATCCACATATGAGCCATCACGTCATTTTTATAGCTTCAAGTTTCAGATCAATTTTTCTTATGATTTTGTATGGCCTTTTAAATCGCATAATGGATGTGAGTCATTATTAAAATAAAAAAAATAAGATCAATTTATTATTACACTGTGGGCCAACATATTGAGCTCATTTGAGTGGGATTTTTTCCTATAGCTTAATTTATTCGTTTATTCTTATTCACATACTGAGCTCATTTATTAAGTGTATTTTTAATTTGTCCAAATTTTGGCAAAATTATTTTGGACAAACTTAAATTAATAATATTCAGTAATTCCTTGTCAAGAAAATTTTTGTGAAATTTATTTTATGCCTTTAAAATTTGCCTAAATTTTGGAGAAACTATTTATTTTAGCAATTTTGGCACACTTAAGAGTAAAAATAATTAATTTATGGTGTCATTTAAATTATGCCTAATATTTTGATACTATTTTAAGGCATTATTTTGGCACATTAAGATTAAATTAATGAGGAGAATTACAATTAATTTGTCTAATTAATTAATTAATTAATTGTTTAATTCTCATTATGTTAAGCTTGATTATACATTAATGTTTAGTCATCTACAAGCATTTAGTTATTATTGAAATGCTAAATGATTAGTGTAATTTTAGTTTAATTAGAGTTTAGCCACAACACCTATAATTATTCTAAAATTATACATTAAATATTATAATCATATAAAGGAAAATAGCATCAAGTTATAATTAATTATATTTAATATGATAATTATTATCCCACAGGAATGTTATCATATTTTGTATAATTAATTAAAGTGGGATGGCGAATTTTCCTTTACCTTAATTTGCCTGTAGGTATTAAGATAAGGGTTATAATTTGCTAATTTCACTATTTAGTATATGACCCTAATTAAATAAAATTAAGCCCATAGGCAATTTTATTTGTTACTAGGATTATGGTTTGAAAGAGATGTTTTGCATTAGCAAAACATGTTATATGGAATATTTAATTGCCTCAAATTATTGATATAGTAGTAAATTTTGTGCAGCTTTTCAACCATTGAATATCTCTGACTTTCAAGTTCCTGAATTGACTGATAATAATTATAAAATTTGGAAGGAGAAAATACTTCTCTAATTAGGGTGGATAGATATTGATGATGCAATTAGAAAAGATGAACCTCCTAAACCAATAGACACTAGCAGTGCCTCTACAATTACCCTTTATGAACATTGGGAACAATCAAATCGTCTCAGCATGATGTATATCAAAACAAAGATATCTGTTAGTGTTCGTGGGTCTATCGGAGAGCATTAAAATGTTCAAAACTTGCTCAAAGCCATTGATGAACAATTCGAATCCTCGGATAAGGTTTTAGCAAGCATTCTAATGACAAGGTTATCATCTATGAAACTTACTAGCATAAGAGGCGTGCGAGAACACATCATGCAGATGAGGGATATAGTGGCTCAATTGAAAACACTCGAGGTTAAGATGTTTGAATCTTTCCTCGTGCACTACATTTTAAATTTTTTGCCACATCAATATGGGCCTTTCAAAATCTCCTATTACACACATAAGGAGAAATGGCCAATCAATGAGCTTCTGACCATGTGTGTATAAGAAGAGGGAATGCTTATAGCAGAAATGGGAGAAAGTGCACATATCGCAACACAAGGAAAGAACAAAAGACAATCCAAACCAAAGGGAAAGGATAAGGCACCCATCCAAGCTAATATAAAGAAGGAGTCCAAGTGTTTCTTCTATAAAAAGAAGGGACATTTAAAGAAGGACTACATCAAATTTAAGGCTGGGCTTGAAAAGAAAGGTAACTCAATCTCATTCTTTTGTTATGAATCTAATATGATAGATGTTAATAGTAACACATGGTGGATTGATTCTAGTTCTACAATCCATATCTCTAATACCTTGTAGGGCTTTCTAAACCAAAGGAAGCCAGTGGGTAGTAAACAATACATCTATTCAGGCAACAAGATGGGCTCATTAGTAGAAGCTATAGGAACCTGCAAATTAGTTTTAGATATTGGCTTTAGTTTGATATTGGAAAAGACTTTTTATGTACCAAGTTTCTCTAGAAACTTAATTTTTTGTTTCAAAACTTGTACCTTATGGATATTCCTTTAAATTCTCAAATGATATGTTCAAGTTATTTTATAAATCTAGTTTTGTTGGTAATGGTACAATTTTTGATGGTCTTTTCCGAATTCAATTACAAGACAGTGTATCTAATAATTCTATGCATGTTTCTAATAATATAGGTATTAATAGATGTGTTATTAATGAGGATTCCTCTATGTTATGGCACCATAGGTTAGGTCATATATCAAAAAAGAGGGTTAAGAGGTTAGTAAAAGATGGTGTACTTAGTACACTTGACTTTACTGACTTTAATACCTGTATAGACTGCATTAAGGGAAAGCAGACTAAAAAGACCAAGAAAGGTGCCAAGAGAAGTTCTACCATATTGTAAATCATACATACAGACATTTGTAGTCCAGATTTAGACTCTAGTAGTCAAAAATACTTTATCACCTTTATTGACGATTACTCATGATATATATATCTCTATCTGCTGAGTAATAAAAATGAGGTACTTGATGCCTTTAAAGTCTTTAAGGTAGAAGTAGAGAAATAATGTGATAAACAAATTAAGATAGTGAGATCTGATAGAAGTGGTGAGTATTATGGAAGATACACTGAAAATGGACAAGCACCAGGTCCATTTGTTAGATTTCTTCAAGAACATGGGATTATTGCCCAATATACCATGCCTGGGTCACCTGACTAGAATGGTGTAGCTGAAAGAAGGAATCGAATATTATTGGACATGGTGAGGAGCATGTTGGCTAGCTTTAAACTTCCTAAATCTTTGTGGACTGAAGCTCTTAAAATGGCTATGTATATTCTTAATCGGGTTCCAATCAAGGCTGTTGAAAAGATACTATTTGAATTATTCAAAGGTTGGAAATCGAGTTTAAGACATATGCGCATTTGGGGATGCCCATCTGAGGTTAGAGTTTATAATCCATAAGAAAAGAAATTAGACCTTAGGACCATTAGTGGCTACTTTATTGGGTATGTTGAAAGGTCTAAGGGTTATAGATTTTATTGTCCATCTCACAGCACTAGGATTATGGAATCAAGAAATGTGAAATTTCTTAAAAATGACTTGATCAGTGGGAGTAATCAAACTCAGAACTTAAGTTCTAAAAATAATAAGTCAGATGGTCAAACTCATACATTAAGTAATAGATTGATTGTGATCCATGCCCCTCAAGCCCAAACAAATATTGAACAATCAATCATTCAGGATCCACAACCTATTGATTGTGACCAAGTTGATCTAGTTGATGAACAAACTCTAAGGACTGTTGAACAAATAGTTTAGCAACATGCTCCCCAAGAGAATGTTGAGACATCATTAAGAAGATCAACTAGGATAAGGAGGTCAACAATTCCTAGTGATTATACTGTGTATCTATAAGAATCTGACTATATCATAGGAGCTGTAAATGATCCTGAGACGTTTTCACAAGCCATCAGTTGTAGAGAATCTGAACTATGGCACAATGCCACGAATGAAGAGATGGATTCTATGGTGTCAAATCGAGTATAAGATCTCGTCAAATTGCTGAATGGTTATAGGACCATTGGATGTAAATGGGTCTATAAAACAAAAAGAGACTCATTGGGCAATATTGAGAGATATAAAGCAAGACTCATGGCTAAGAGATTCACTCAAAGGGAAGGAATTGATTACACAGAGACTTTTTCTCCTGTATCTAAGAAAGATTCTCTCTGTATAATAATGGCATTAGTTACTTATTTTGACCTAGAATTGCATCAGATGGATGTGAAAATCGCATTCCTCAATGGGGAGTCAGAGGATGAGGTATATATGAAACAACCTGAAGGATTCTCCTATAGTACCAGTGAACATTTGGTATGCAAGCTTAAGAAATCCATATATGGATTGAAACAAGCCTCCCGCCAATGGTATTTGAAATTTCATGATGTTATCTCTTCATATGGATTTGTGGAGAATGTTATGGATCAATGTATATACCAGAAGGTTAGTGGGAGTAAAATCTATTTTCTTGTATTGTATGTGGATGACATATTACTTGCAACCAATGATAAAGGGTTACTATATGAGGTGAAACAATTTCTCTCTAAGAATTTTGATATGAAGGATATGGGTAAGGCATCTTATGTCATTGGCATTAAGATCTATAAGGATAGAACTCAATGTATTTTGGGTCTATCACAAGAAACTTATATTAATAAGGTCTTGGAAAGGTTTCAGATGAAAGATTGTTCACCAAGCATAGCACCTATTGTGAAGGGTGACAAGTTCAATTTGAACCAGTGTTCGAAAAATGATTTGGAAAAGGAACATATGCGTAACATTCCATATACTTCTGCTATCAAAGCCTTATGTATACTCAGATGTGTATAAAACCTGACATTGCATTCTTAATTGGAATGTTAGGAAGATATCAGAGTAATCCAGGTATGGATCACTGGAAAGTTGTAAAGAAGGTGATGAGGTACCTTAAGGGTACTAAAGACTACATGTTGATATACAGACGAGCTGAAAATCTTGAAGTAGTTGACTACTCTGATTTGAATTTTACTAGATGTGTTGATTCACAGAAATCAACATCAATGTATATTTTCATGTTTGCTGGCAGAGCCGTATCTTGGAGGAGCGTGAAGCAGACATTGACTACTACTTCTACTACAGAGGATGAGTTCATATTTTGTTTTGAGGCAACTTCACACAGTGTATGGCTAAAGAGCTTTGTTTCTAAGCTTAAAATCGTGGATTCAATTTCTAGGCCATTGAGAATTTATTGTGATAACTCAGCTACAATTTTTCTAGCTAAGAATAACAAAAGTGAAAGTCGAAGCAAGCACATCGACATTAAGTACTTAGCAATTCGAGAACGTGTTAGAGATAATAAAGTCACCATTGAAAACGTTAGCACTGAGTTAATGTTAGCAGATCCTTTAACAAAAGGCATGCCACCTTCAGCATTTAAGGATCATGTATCTAGAATGGGACTTGGTACCATGATAAGTCTTTGATGTATATATATACATATATCATTTGTAATAAAACTCTTATACAATATGAGTTGTTTTTCTCATTTTAGTGTATACATTTATGTTTGAAGAAAAATAGCATTAGGAGGACCCAGAATAAGCATAAGGTTTATTCATTAAGTTATGGTGGGTTGAGAAAGCAAAATGCATTGTAATACATGAATGAAAATTTTCATTAAGTTTTCTATTCAAAGAATGAAAATTTTCATGAATCTCATAGATCATTAAGACATTCGGACCAAGTGGGAGAATGTAACCGTTGCACGTTCCTATTTCCATGTTGATCAAGCATTTCCGGAGTGGTCCGAATTACGTGAGATTTCAAATTCATGGTTATCGGTTATTTTCATCCACGTTTCCATGTTCCCACATTCCACCACTTCTTTTTTTTTTACGGCACTTTTGATGGGAAGGTGCTGCTTAGAATCATCTATAAATAATGGGTCCCTGAGCTTAGTTGAAGCATACACTACTATTCAGAAAATCATATACACCATTAAATGTTAAGACTAAAAGCTCAGAAGCTTCCCTTATCAACATTTTCATTTGGATATTGAGCAATGGCTGGAGGTGCATTTCTTTCCACTTTTATTTATATTGGATATGATTTATATGTTTTACATATCTTCAATTTATATTTTTCTCTTTTGACTTTTTGTGCAATGTAAAACCTCCCCTCGAGAACTTTGTCCTTAGATTGCATATTAAGGTGAAGTTCCCTTTTGAAAGCTATTGCTTTATCAATTTTTATTCTGTAAGAGATTTTTCTTTGAACATTTTTTTCTCTATGATTTTTCTTTTCCTTCTCCAATTCATTTCCTTTTTTTCCATTTAAATTTTTTTTAGAAGGAATCTACTATGGTGCCAAAATTGCTTTTATTTATGTGGAATTCTCATTGCTTCCTCGGTTCAATCCATGTTGGATATTTGAAGAATTTTAAAGCTCGAAGCGGCTAGCAACGATTAAATAGTATTTGGATGATTGAAAAAATTTGATCCTCTCTTGATACTTAGATTATCGGCATAAAAATTTGTTAAAGACTTCCTATCTCAAATGTTCCATGATTAGGGTGAAGGAAATGAACATCACTCCTGACTCAATTGATGTGACTAGATGTTACTCCTTTATATTTGGGAAGACAAAGAATACCTTCTATTCTAGACATAGTTTGCTTATGAGACATACATTGCTATCTCTGATTTGGTTTTTCCTCTTCTTTTTTTTTTGGTAATTGAATTTAGGGCATATAATTTGTCTTAGATTTAACCCTTTTCCACATTGATTAAATCTTTTCATAAGGAGTTCTGGACATTATTATTTTTGGGTTTTTTGGTCATTTAGGAAAGACATGCAAGGAAAGAGGTTACGTCAACATGACTAATGAAACAGGAGGATGCACAAAGGGGGAGAATAGGAACATATGACCATCGTACTGACAAAGTTAAATAAAATAAGGTCCAATGGAAAGAATTAACTTCTATTAGCTTTAGATTTTAGCTATACAAAAGGTTATTAACTAAACAAGCATTAACTGATTATGATATGATAAGAAATTTCTTTGAGAGCTCAATCACCAATAAATCCTCATGAAATCCTATTTCCCATATCCTTCTATACCTTGTTCATGAAGAGGTTGCAATTTCCTCTTTTTTCTTAGAGTGCCCCATTACCTTAGGATTAAGTTCACACTTTTTTGGACAATGCTATTTTGGGTGTGGAGGTTAAAGGCTAGTGAATGAGGCATCCTACTTTTGTTAAAGCTACTCATATGAAAGTTAGGAAAATAGCTAATATCATAATTGAGGCAAATGACAAGTGTCTCAATTGAGATAGCTTGGGGTGTTTAACATAGTCAAGTTTGATAGATGTTGATGAGTTTTGAGATAGATGGCTCAAATTTCTTTGAAGTGGAGAAGATGGAGATGGGCAATAGTAAAAAACTGAAGGATATGGTGGTATGAAAGGTTAGGGAGTAATAACCAGCTTCATCAAGACCTCTGGTAGGTTCCTTTTGCCTAATCAAGTGACACACCTTTTTCGTTTTGCTCTTATACCTCAGTTTCTCATCCTGGCCATTCATGAGTATAGCTTCTTATTTGAATTTTTAGATTAAGCTAATCTTTCCATTACAAAAGACTAAGAATCCTATATCTTATAAATTTCAAGATTTTTTTAACATGAAATTCCTTATGACAATGCATGGATGCAATTTTATTATGTTGTTTGACTTAAAACTAATGGGTGCTTTGATTTTGGCATGAAGGCCCTTCAAGACAAGGGATAATTATTTACTTTTGGGAATCTACTGCCCCTATAAGATAGATTAAGACTACCAATTGATTTGAGAGGAAGACTAGACCTTTCCCGTTTACATTTATGATAACAATTTTTATCATTGAACCTTTATTTTTCTCAAATGCTTATTGCACACAGGGATAAATAAAGTTGACAAATCATCCTAAGGAAACAAGCTAAACTTCACATGAATGATGTCTATGGAAAAGACTAGCCAATTTGGATTTCTTTTGACAATTTGTAGGGTCATCTTCAAATCCTTCCATTTTTTTTAGGATCATATTGTTTCCTAATGAGGGATGAAGTTAATAGTATTGAATAGCAAAGAGTTCCAATTTTTTGCTAGCAACTCAAGTTAAAATCTTAGTCGACTTAGCCTTTGCAAGTAATTTGGCCCTTATCTATTTCGAAATTAGACATATGATATTATGCCAAAGCTTGCTATCTTTGTGTAGGTCACCCAAATTTGGCTTTTCTAATTAATCAGTGAATTATTAGCATTAGTTAATATCCTTCCGCATTCTTCTAAAAGCCTATTAATCTATAAGGAGTCATGACTTATTGTTCAACTTGAGAAGGGATAGTCATACACCATCGATATTTAGAACTTTGGTTTTGATGGCATTTGATGAAAACAAGCCAATCTAATGATCTATTAGCATATGACAGATTTAATATTGCAGATGTGCTAGTACATCATTGAGAACTATGTCTTGGTATAAGAAAAGATGAAAAATTTTGTACTTTTTCTCGAGAAACTTATTGCTTTATTGGAGAAAAAGCAGTTGACAATCAAATCGAAAGAAATATACTTTTCCACATGATTGATGCCTTAAAAATGATTCCAATCTTTAACCAAGACATGTTACTCATTTGTTGATACGATAAAACTTAAGGATATTGGAAAAAGGAAAAATTAAGGATATTGTTGTTTTTCAAAATTTTGAAAATACCCTTTTTCTATTAGAAATTTATTATTTGGTGGGAATGGAAATTTTAGGAGAAAATTATAAGTCAGATTACGCATTATTTATTATTATTTTATCTCATCTTCCTTTTTAGTGCACGTATGTATGCCAAAAGGTTACCCTTTCAAGGGACTATCATGAATGCGATTATGGCCTCTTAGGGATGGAAACGCATTAGGCAAGGGTTGGTTTAAGTAACTCATACCTTTGTCATAGTTAACGTACTCGTTAGCTACTCTAGTAAACATTGACAGTGTGTCACTTTCCTATGAGTTTTATTGGATACAGGGAATTAGTGATGAAAAGATTAAAAAAATGTCCTCCTTTTTCCTAGTATGGGTAAACCTTAGGTTAGGATCACAGGCTTGCAAAAGTCTGACTCTAACTGTTTGGAAGACATTTAGAGCTTAACTATTAGTGCCTTTTTCAGGCTAGGTCTATGACTTCTAAAATTGTTGATCTCCAAATTGCTCCCATCGTAAGATAAGGATCTCATTATATAAATCTGACCTTAAGAGAAAAAAGATCCTACACAGGTCAAATTCATATAACAAGGTACAATTTAGGCAAGGTCTTCATGATAGCCTCAAGAAGCACAAGGCTCTACAAGGAAATCAATATAAACCTCTATTAACCTAGGCGCACTCAGACACGGGTATAGGGCCCATAATGTGTGTGAGGTGATTGTGTCTCAGTGATGTGTAGGGGGAAAGCATTCACCTATTCACCCTATGAATTACCCAACCCTCATCTACTAAGCATATTGGTAGAACAAAAGGTAGAGAAGTATATATACAGATACAAGTAAAAGAAAAAAAAAATATGTACAAATATGGTCATCAACCTTAAGGTTTTATTTCACATGTTATCTAACTCTAACACATGTTATATATACAATCAATGAAATAAAATAGATGAAGCAAGCATGTGAATGGCATGTTATCTACCTTAATCACATGAGGCAAAAGAAGAATCAAAATAAAAAGGAGGTCATAATATTTTGTACAACTAACTTAAAATTAGGCTTGACTCTCAAACCTTCTTCAATGGAGTCATCATACTGTCACACCCGAAAATGCGACCGCGTGATGCCTAACCGAAATCAAAATTAAAAATAGTAGAGTCACAACCAAATTTTTATTTTTTAAAAAGGCAAAATTTTGAAAAAACCTTTTTAGTTTGAAAAATGGTCTACGAACCAGAAAATAGATCCGGGAGTCGATTATGAGTGGGGAAGGTGTTAGACACCCACTACACCCGTTTTTAAGAACGGTTACTTTAAGTTAGTTGTGCAAAATTACCATGGCCTTTAATTTATTTTAATTATCCTTAACAAATCACATGCAAAATAAGAAGTAATGAAATAAAATTAAGAGTAAAAAAAAGAAAAAGAAATTAAAGAAATAAAATTAAGAATAAGAGGAAAGAAATTAAAGAAATAAAACTAAAAGAAAATGTTTATTTACAATAGTAGATTTGACCTAGGATGAGAGCCTAAAGCCTACATACCCTACAATAGGGATCAAAATCCACGTAGTTCGAACCAAAAATCGTGTTCTACTTGATGTTTTGTTTTTGTTCCTTGTTTTTCTTTTCTTTTCCCCTTTTTTTAATTTTAATTTTTTTGTGTTATTTTCTCTCCTTTTTTAGTGAAAAGACAAAGAAAACAAAAATCATTTCTTTCTTTAACAAATAAAATGAGTTTTGGAATTGGTTTGATTTGTTTTGATTTGTTAAAAGTTAATTTAGTTTTACTTTCCTTGCATTTTCAGTTTTTCCCTTTTTTTCATCATTTTTTGTTTTTCATTTTTTTTATTTTAATTAATTTTTTTTGTGTTTTGTGTTTTTTGTTTTGTTTTTGTTTTTATTGTTCTGATTTCTAATTTTCTTTTGTTTTATTTCCCTTTTTGTGTTCAATTGCTATTTTTTTAGTTTTTAGTTAATTAATAACTTCTTCTTTTGTTTTTTTTTACACATTTTCATTATTTTTTATTTTGTTCTTTTTGTTTCTTATATCTCCTTTTTTGTATTTTGATTTTGATTTTTTTTTTATCTTTGTTTTGCCTTTTGTCTGAGTTTTATTTTATTTTATTTATTTGTTTTGTTTTTTTTTTACTCTTCTCTGCTTTTTTTGCTTTTACTTTTAACTCTTTTTTTTTTTTGAATAGACAAATTTAAGGAAAGGAATTGATTTTGATTTTGATTTTTTTTTTGTTTTGATATATTAATTTTGATTTTTAGAAAGGAACCTTAAAAAAGGATAAATCTTTAAAATTTGAGTTGATTTTTAATAAGCTTTTTTTTTTAAAGAAAGAAGAAGTTTTTAAATATTTGGTTTCTCTTTTTCTTGTTCTTTTCTTTGACTTTTGAAATTTACTTTCTTTTTGTTCTGCTTTTTCTTTTCCTTTTTTTATTTGATTTGTAAAAATTATTTGATTTTTCAAAAATTATATATTTTTATTAATTCTTGAACTCTCTTTTTATTTAAAAAAGTACAACTTACTTTAAAAACAATTCATTTTATTTTGTTCTGAAATTCTCTTTTTTTTCTTGAAAATTTACTCTTTTTATGTATTAATTATTGAAACTCAAAATTAATATAAAAACACTTGACAATCCAACTAGGTGACTGAGGGGACTTATTGTCACACACAGCACTTGGTCACTCCTAAACGCCTGAGTGTGGCAACTCTAAAAGTTAAAATAAAATAAAAGAATAATATATCTCGCGGACACAAAGTAATTAATGATTCTGTGTGTGCCATTTTACATTTTATCATTTTTTGAAGTACACTTTCCACGGATAAAAAGAACAGAATAAACATTTCTTCCCTACTCATTCGTTGAAGTCCTTAATGCATCTCCCCCGATACAATCTCATCTCAGATATCACAAGCCACGTGCCATAATCCTCGCACAAAGAGGGTAAATTTCACATTAGTTTCCATAGCAAAATAAACAAATCCACAATCACATAAGAGTTTAAACAAAGCTACTATCCTCAAGAAAATAAGCCCATTTGAAATGTCAGCAAGTAAAATTCCCATCATGAAACCAGTGCAAGATTTGTTGCTAGAATTTGTTCTTAAAACTAGGATTCATTTGTGGCCAATTTATACTAGCATAACCAAAGAGAGGTGTTCAAATCACATGGATAGCTAGCGTTCATAAACTGAAATCACACAAAAGATACCATTGAAACAACGAATTGAATCATTATTCTAACACACCAAACTGAAACAAGAATAGGAGCTAAACCCTTCAAACTGAATCAACCACTTTCCACAACTAGTAAATGATAGTAGCAACGTCAATCATAAATTATCTATTTCTCCGAAATCCTAAACCACACTCTCATTAGGGAGGAATTTCTACCAAAGCCATTTCCTACATGTTTAGACTGACTAAATGATTTCCCTAGTCATTGGCTCCACCAGATCCAACGGATTAGACTATCAACATAGCAATTGCAAAGGCCAAATGCTTAATTCGAACCTAGACATTTCTCTCAAGCCTTTCATTGAACACCTACTGGGCGTATTCTAAAATGTATACAGATGACACATCTAAACTAGCATGATCCAATACCAAAGTTACATGATAGAACAGCAGTAGGAGCTACCAATCAGACCAATCATATTTACTCGTGGAGGACTCATAATGCAAATGACAGACTCCATCTATTTGTTGCAAACAACGATCCCACTAGAATGAAGCCTCATATTCATGTCTAAGCAAAAAGCAATGCGTAGAATCCTATTGAAGTTTTCTCATTGGAGACTTACTTCTAAATAGAGGATCATTCCCAAAGCAGTAGGGGTCTTAACTAATTCACTGGACAAATTCCTAATCTTAAGCAAATCTCAGCATTCCATAATACAAGCCTTCCAAAAATTCATTCAAAACAACAAAACTCCATTTCTAATGTTCTAAACATGCATACCCATGAGAAATCAGGATTCCCAAGTATATAATCTAGCTATTGGTTCATAAAATAGAAGATAAGGAAGTGTACCTCTTATGCTAAAAAGATCAAATCCACCAGATGGCTTCCTCCTTGCTGAATTTGTTTCATCACTCCCTCGGTCCTTGTCCTTCGTCTGAAATTAAGCCCCTTCTTCAAATCCTCTCTGCCTCTATTTTTCAATCTCTGTCTCCTTTTTTTTTTTCCTTTTTTTCTTCATTCTTCAACCTCAGACCTTTTAATGCTCTCCTTCCTCCCTCGGTCAGAATCCTTTCCTTCTCCTTCAGACCCTCCTTCTGATGCGTCCTTTTCTTCATCGATCTGTGCTGCCCTCCTCTTTTATTGTCTCTCGCCTCCTCTTTCGCTTTTGACGATGAAGGGGACAGGAGAGGAAGGTCAACTCTTCGAGCACTTCACTGTAAATCTGCTCCACTCAGACCCCCCGAAACGCTAGACACTACTTTACATTCATGTGCTTCATTCTCTACCACGATCTTACACTTTGTTGATGGCAAAGACCAAGCAAACGAAAGGCTATGGGAGGCTATGGGTCAAAACGCAGAACACTCCCTTCAACATTTTGTGATCCAGGTCAACGGGCTCAGAGGAAGTGGGCTAATCTATTTTAATTAGTTTTGGGCTTTCTTTTCCTTTTATTTAGGCTGAAGGTGTTTTTGGTTTGCTTGTGTTGTTTTTGTTTTGTTGTTGTTTTTCATTGAGATTAATAGGTTCGAGAAAGGGGTAGTGCTGATGGGTTTAAACAAATTAGGCTATAGTTGGTAACTTTTTTTTTAGTTAGTCTTACTCTTTTTTTTTTTTTTTTTTTTACTTTTTTTCCATTTTTTGACTCCTTCTTTTTTTTTTTAATATTTATTTTTTCATTTGATTTTCAATTTTTGGTTTTCCTTTTTCTTTTTCTTTTTTTTTGAATTCGGGCTTTAGGAATTTGAGAAAAAGAAAAAAAGTCTAATACCTTTTAAGTAACTTTTCCTTATTTTTTGTTTTTTCACATTCTTTTTTTTTTTATTTTGTTATTATTTTTTAAGTTTGTCTGGACAAAATACGGTGTTCACAGTTGTTATACACAGTGATTGATCTGTCAAAACACCTTGATAATTACTACTTAGTCATGCTGTCTCTTGTCCGCCTGCATTCAACCTCTGCTATATTTGGCTTTAAGGAGTAATCTACGAAAATTCAAAAAATTAACTATGTAAAAAAAGGGGAAAGGGCAAAAATGACAACTAAAATTTATTTAATGATACAAGTGCAATCATTCAAGATTGTAACTAATATCTACAGAAGTGGTGTGGTAGTCAAATTCTCTTGTTCTTGAAATGTATAAATAAAGAACAACTATTAGAGATCTGATTTATAAAGGAAAAAATGAAGTATTCCATTTAAATCCCACGAGTTGCTGTTACATTCTATGGCGCTTATTTCAGCTATCAATCCAGCATTGATATCAATTGATGGAAATTTAAGGAAGTATAGAACCCACCCTTAAAATTTGACTAAAACCATGTCATTTATATATCACAAGAATTACTTGTGATTACTGTATGTGAAACTCCATGAGTAAAATCCCATTTTGGTCCTCCAAAAATTGCTTCAATTGGCTCCCTCTAAAAAATTTTGTATCACTTTACTACTTGAAGGTTTGACATTATTTATACCCCATAGAATATTTGCCATTGCAAAGATTGTATGGTATTATTTTGCAACCTCTAGAAGGATGAAGTTGGAACAAAATTAAACTTTATCGTCAGGTAGTATGATTGAAACAGATTTCTCTGCATGAATGGTGATTATTGTTGCTTTACATTTTGCAACAGGTTGGGATGATAATTAATGAAACACTTAGGCTGTACCCTCCTGCTGTAATGCTAATGAGGCAAACACCTAAAAAGGTTATGGTAGGGAGCCTTAGTGTTCCTGCTAAGACTCAACTCTACTTGGCATTGACTGCTGTCCATCATGACAGAGGGATTTGGGGAGAAGATTCTAATGAGTTCAATCCAAGCAGGTTCAGTGAACCTCGAAGATATTTAGCTGCATTCTTTCCTTTTGGGCTTGGCCCTCGGACCTGCGTAGGTCAAAATTTAGCAATTGCTGAGGCGAAGATTGTTCTTGCTATGATCATTCAACATTTTAGTTTTGTGGTATCTCCAACGTATTGTCAATCTCCTATGTTGTTCATAACTCTGCAGCCACAATATGGTGCACAAATCCTCTCCAAAAGGATTTCAAGCAGATAAATGTCGAATTTGGACCCTCTGTTGTACTCTGTGTGTGTATGTGTCCCCCCCCCCCCCCCCCCCAACCAAAAAAAGAAACTTGGATGTTTGGCTACGTAGAATGGAGACTGCACAACAGAGAATCTATTCACATAAATGTCATGCCCTAGGCTTTTTCATTTTTCATTTCTGTTCTGTCAGTGTGTAAAAATTTTATGAACATTTGGAAAAGATCGTTTTAGATCTTCTAAAATGTTGTATAATTTGCCAAGCTAATCAGGAAAAAATCTGTGTTGGTAGCTAATGATAGTTTCGCAGGCTGATGCAGCATCATTTTCATGTGATGTGAAGGTTTGGTAGGTTGGCATACTCACTCATCCATTGAGACGGTGTTTGAAGTGTGGTGGACATGAGAGAAAAGAAAAATTATGTGGGAGAAATAAATATTCATAATGCCTGGAGGCATCATATTTTATTTTCTTTTATTAGCATGGCATTTTCTTTCATCTCAAATTTTATTCTTTTATACTTCAAATTCCTTGATGATCAGAGATGGAACAGATTTTGCCTCAAGAATCCGACAATGATGACAATAGTGATAGTAATGGTGTAAAAAAGTTTTTTTTTTTCTATCATTGTAACAGGTTTTTTTTAATTAATTTTTGTATACCATGTTACAACAGTTGAATTTTAAGAACTAGATTTGGATACTGTGAAAAATTAAAATTTTGTTTAGTTATAAGCATAATTAAGAGCTTGAACTTAACTTAGTAAGTCATGAAATATATTTTTCTTTTCTCAAGATAAAAAGTATTGATATAAACCCATCTAATAATTGTGAACTGTATTTGTTTTGGATTTTTTTTCACTTGTTACTTAAAATTTTAAAATATATACACATAAAAATATTAAAAGTTAAAATAAATGCAAAATTATTATCTTGAATTTAATTTTAATCCCCACATTTAAAAATAAAAAAAATGAAAAATGTGAAAATTCCAATAGGTTTCTTGTTCTATCAAGTTTTATTATTGTTATTAATTTCAAGTTTTATTGCAGAAAGTACAATCAAACAATAAAAGATATCTAATAATTTAGATCAAGAGGTTTCTGGAGTCTCTCATGGCACATTTGAATTATCTATTTTTTTATTTTTAAATTCCAAAGTATAAAGAAATAAAGACAAAGAGTAAACTCTATATATATCTACATACATATATATATATATATATATATATATAGAACGAAAATGGAGAATGACAGCACCTACACCACCCAATTGTAGATAGGAATTTTAAAGAAGCAAAATAAAGTGCAACGCGCATAGCATCCTATTGAAGAGATTCGGTCACCCTTGACCAAGATAAGCCAAGAAAACCAATCCCCTCCAATATTTCAAGTGAAGGTTTAGCTCTCATGTTTTTCATTTTCATGGTGGCTCGAGTTTTGATTTGGGGTACCTAGAGTGATGCCCACTCCTCCTTCAGTCAATCTTTGGCTTCTTAAAGCTTAATCTTGAATTTGAATACCTAATTAAGAAGATTTATGTTATGGGTACAATGATATGAATTCTAACTAGTGATATGAATATGCCTTGGAATAGAATTGAAGCATTTGACATTAGAGAATATATTTAGTTAAATTGAGAATATTAGTTACTTGTCAATGTGTTAATTTAATATTAATTGTATTTACAAATAATTCTAAGAATATCTTGTAATTAGGATTTAGTTCCGAGTTAAAGGTTTACCATGCACTCGATGTCATTTTTAAACAAATTATATCACATAATATGATATAGTTTGACTACTTTTTTTATATTTCTTATTTTCAATTTTCTCATAAATTTTAAAATTGATTTTTTTTTCACCATTAACAAGTCACTTTCTTTTCATCCCTTGATTTTACTTCTTATTCAAGCTAGTTTAGAGGACAAACTCCAACCATGTTTTTCCTTTTAATAGCACATTAAAAGTTACATATATGGAATCAATGAAACTAAATGATTGATTTTAAAATTTTTCTAACAGATGATTATGATAAGTACATGAATGATATAATTCAACTTGCATGTTGCTTTAATTATTAGCATGAAGATGCTACATGAAATGTTTGCACAATCAATGCTAGGATAAAACGAAACTCATCCAATTCCATATACGCATGTGACTTGTTATTAGGAAGAACTTGGTTACAGAACATAGGGTGCTAATAGCACTTATGTTAACCTTTGACTCATCTTAACTTAAACCTTAGCTAATAGAGGTACAAGTGATGCTAGACCTGTGTGACAATTAAAAAAAATGACACATAAAGATGTTATGGAGTGAGATTCTATTTAATGGTAATTTACTCTATGAGCAAAGTGCCCACAACAAATTTAGTCATTTACTTATGTAAATTGTATACTCCCAATAAATTTAATTAGTTAACTATATATGTGAGTTGTGTATTTACAACTAATAAACAATTTTGGCTGAAGTCCTCCCAATAGAAAAATTTTAAAAGAATTGGAGTTGAAAATTTTCTATTTTATATTTCTTTCAACTGAGTTATTCCATTTTGACATTATATCCATTGATCTTGAAGTACTCAATTCTTAGAATCTATTATATGTTTGATATTTGAAATTTTGAAATTTTGTTCTTTATTATTATGAAGTGTCATTTGGAATCCTAACATTTCTTTTAGAATTTTCACATGCTATTTCATTATCTGATGTGAAGTCTTGTTATAAATCTCTCTCTCTCTCTCTCTCCCCCACTTTTTTTTTGGTATTTATCGCTATGCCTACTATTCTCAACTTTTACCTTATAATATCCTTACGAATGTATAGATACTCGCGCCTTGCTTGTCTCCTTTTAAACATTACGGTATGTTATTTCCTCACTCGGTTATCGTAATTCATCCCTTATTTTCCATGTTTCAAAAAGGCAGTGCTGATCCACGTCCAACTCCAACAGTACAGATTGAGTCACCTTCCACATTGAGCCCAACACTTGTCTATAGGGTAAAAATATGTCAATGTTGTTTGAATCTTTTTGTTGTAAAAATTGTAATCTAGTTCCTAGCTTCACAAAACCTAGGGATTGTGATTTATTTTGAGTTCTTTTGCACATTTTGACTGGCTATTGTATCCAAGAGTAGAGCCTTCGATTAATGTATCCAGGAAATGATTGTTTTGATTGATTATACAATTGTGATATGTCCTATTTTTTTGGGAGTTTTTGTTGATATTTTTGAAAATTTTTTTAAATAGAAAATTGAGTTATTCTAGATAGTTGGCATCTTTGCATAAATGTATGGTTGAGCTTGCAAACTTTCAGAAGCGAGATTACTCGCATTTCATGCCACTTTCATCTCTGACTTTAGGTGTGATAGGTACAATTTTTTTATGCATTTATTATTATATTTTTAATAAAAATATGACATGTGTAAATTTTTTTTAAAAAATTCAATTATGTTTCTAAAAACTATATATTTATTATACTTTTAGTAGAGAATATAATAATAAAAATATAAAAATTATACTTAAAATTTTCTCTTTAAAAAGTTTTAACTTTCCTTGCAAAATGCCAATCTCAAATAAAAAAAATTAATAAAATTCATTATTTAAGATTTAAATAAATTTTATATGTCTTTGAATTTTTTTTTGTCTGTATTTAAATTCTACTTAAATTTTTGCAATCAAATTCAAATTTAAGTCACTCAAATTATCATATTATTCATAATCAGACTACATTCAAAAAATATAAAAGAAAAACTATAATAAATTATGTTTCAATTTTAACTATGTTTGCTTAATTTTATTTTTATCATTGAACTATACTTTAGAGAGTATTAATATAATCTTTTTAAACACTAGATGGGTGGCCCTTATCTAGGTGCATGGGACCTGAGAAGTTTGGGGAAAGATTTTGAAAAAACGATAGATGAACCAAAAAACAAAGAGCTCGAAGCCCTAGGTGAGTATGGCGTATGAATAGTGACAATTTAACTTAAAAACAGTATTTGGAGGGAAAATTTCTCCTATCATATATATATATATATATATATATATACTAATGGGGCCCTTATAAGAGCCAAAGGATTCAAAATTTTTTTTAAAGTCTCATAGAAAAAAAAAGAAAAGAAAAAAAGCAATACAAATAAATAATATATTAATGAGACAGAAAAAATGATATATTAGAAGCAGTAGAAATGAACAGGAAAAAGTTACGAATTTATTATATATAAAGATGAATAGTACAATAATAAATAATAAATAATATGATAATCACGAGAAAATTTATATAACATGATAATAAACAATAAAGAAGTAGAGTAATATTACAAATTAGAAGAGAGTTATTTGTAATTAACAATAAAAAGATAAAAGTATAATATTAACGGTAAAAAGATAATTCTTTACAATTTTACATATTTGGCCAGTGATTTGGTATTGACAAGGTAATAATTACAAATTAACGTGTGCTATGTGTCATGGAATAGTTTGGCCAGAATGGTCATAACGTTTGCTTATATTGTTTAATCCAGAATTATACTAAAATAAAAGCATTTAAGAATAAATATTTGATGTTTTTAAAGTTTTTTTGGGGGCCAACATCTTTTAATAAACAGTGTCTTGGGAGGTATTTCATAGTAGCGTTTCATAAACTTCTCTTAAAAGGGAATGAGTATCATAAAAAATAAAAAATAAAAACAATTCTAAAATACTAGTGGCATGACATATACGTCAATTCTCACTTTAATTTATTTCTAAGTAATTTCTTAACAAAATATACTGTAGCTATTTTTTATCATGCAAATAATCTATTTGAAAAAATAGTGAGAAACCAAATAATTTTTCAACTTCTCACATCGTCATCAATAGTTATCTTCTTTTTTTTTTTTTCAAATACGATTATTTGTGTTAGTTATAAGATCAAGACACCAGAAGGTCCCAAAAGATATGCATATCAATATAGATAAATAATGCTAAAAAAATAAACACTTGAATATAATTAACAATAATGTTGAGGAGTATATAAATCATCTCGCCTTATTTTAAGTATTGTCAAAGAGA
Source organism: Erythrophleum fordii (assembly GCA_032878935.1). Classification (NCBI taxonomy): domain Eukaryota; kingdom Viridiplantae; phylum Streptophyta; class Magnoliopsida; order Fabales; family Fabaceae; genus Erythrophleum; species Erythrophleum fordii. Next base: position 734,005 of record JAVQMF010000029.1, read on the forward strand.
CCTAAAACATTTTGAAATTGGCTCGTAACTGGGAAAAAAATATAAAAGATAATTGTGACAAAAAGATAACGCAAGTAGTACTCTTTTTCCACTTTATTATATTCCCTCTTTTACAAAAAATACAAAGAATAGAAAAAAAAAATGTCATGATGGGTTGATCACTAGATCCAACAATTCCTTAATCTAAGCCACTGAAAGTCAACGCCCTATGTGGTGGGCCCCACTGCTTTTTGATTCTTTAGTTTCCTATTATCTCTCCGCGTGTTCACCTCATTGACTGCGTCACTATCGGCGCACCTACTGCTATCTTGCGCCCTCTCTTTTTTTTTTTTCCAATGCGGTCCATCTCATATTATTACCATGAGCTCTCGCTCCCCTTTTTTTTTTTTTGGGTAATAATGTGAGTATTGGTTATGAGATTAGCCGATAAAGGATTTTTCTTTAATTGATTTTTATGGTATATGATAGGACGGAGAATTGAAATTCAAGTTTGTTATAAATTATTTACATCGTTTTAATATTAGATTCTATTTATTGACAATTTTTCTTATTAATTTTAATGCATACAATGTCACATTTGTAGAATGAATTTGTAATCATAATTCACCTTAAATACGTTTTGTAGAATTAAAATTAACAAATATTCATTGGATTGATCACCCCATTCATAAAAAAATTGAAATATGTTCTAATATAATATAAAAGGTACTGGAATAAAAACAAATAAAATTCAACATTGAAATATGTTCTAATATAATATAAAAAGTACTTAAAAAAAGTAAATAAAATTCCTAGAGTAAGAATTTTCGAATTGTGGTAGACATTCGTTATTGTTGTAAACATTCTGACTAAAGATGTGGAAGGGAAGTGTGGGTGCTTACTTTTGTTGTGGAATAATCTTTTTGAATCTCTGGTCCACGTAGTTTGAAATGTAATCAATTAAAAAACTACAATCATTATTTCATAAATAATATGCCATGGTCTAGAAGGATAAAAAAGATAGGAAAAAATTTTAATGTGATTTAAATTAATTACTATTAATTAATTAATTAGAATTATTTGTTAATGGATTTTGGTTCATCCCATTATGGGTGGCTTATTACTAATATTTTTCACTTACACATAATGGGATGAACAATATAAAATTTTTTACTCATTTAAGATTTTTATATTAAGTGCATTGTTGTAAAGATCATTTGGGAGGCTTTACATTAGAAATTTTATTTTCATAATTTTCGATGTAGATTTAATTTGAGAGCATATCTCACAACTTAGACTATCACTTTTTTATTATAAGAGTATTAATGGGTTTGTAGTTATTTATATTTAATCGCTCAAGAATTTTCTACCTATAATTCTCTTGTAAAAGAATAATTAATTTTTTTAAGCAATTTCCTTGGATATTAACTATAAGAATTTACTCTACTTTACCTATATCTTGCATCTTAAAATTCAAGAATAACTATTGTTTAACAATTATTAAAGAATCTAAATTATTCTTAACTAATAATATATTATCTACATAAAGAGATAATATTACAACATCTCCTTTAAACTATCTAATGTGAATATATTGATTTTCATTAATCATTTGAAATTTGTATGAAATTACTTCTTGATGAAATCTCAAATATCACTATGTAAATGAATATTTTATTCCATAAATGGACCTTTGGCATTTATAAACTTCATGCTCCATTCCTTTTCAATGGAACCTAATAGTTGTTTTATATACATTTATTCATCTAGTTTTCCATTTAGGAATACAATTTTCAACCTTATTTGATGTAGTTTTAGGTTTAAACTTGCAAGTATAACTAGGATCAACCTAATTGAAATGAATCATATGTGGTCTATGAGAGTCTTATTTTGCTTAGTGCAATAATGAACAAATGACAAGTATAATACGTAACTTTGACCATATCAGGTTTCTTTCCACCACACTTATCTTTTTTCTTAAATTGTTTCTTGACTTATTTGAAATATTAACAAGATTTTTTCTTCTTATAAAATGCTTGCTTTTCTTGCCTTTAAGTCTTTAACTTTTGGCAATCTCAATCACATAGGCATGTCTAGAGGATTTACTAGCTTCTAAATGCTCTTCCTTATGCTTTATATGGTAAACAAAATAGTGATGTTCTTATTATGGATCAAATTTATATTCATATGTTTCTAATTAATAGGAAGAGATCTCATGACAACTTAAATTTATTATTCATTGATAAGAACATGACCAGTTGACTTCAATTCCTTAATTTTTAGCCTTCTTATTTTGATTGTAAAAGTACAACCAAACTTGTCCTTAAAGGCTATCTTTATGATTTGAGCAATCGAGTAAGACCTATACTCACACTTAAAGCCATAAGCTAAGTATTGTTATGCAAGCAATATTGTCCTTACCTTTTAAAGCTTGAAAAACCTATAGATCTCTTCTATGCTGAGTTATTATTTCCATGCTCATATTTCAGTATGATATTGTTTGATGGTTCTTTAGCATTATACTTTTTAAGGATGTAAGAATCTTACCGTGTTAAATTACTTAATTGCCACCATCTAACTTATCACTTTTATTAACTTAAACAATGATATTCTTAATATGTATAATCATAATTTGACCACTACATATATATAGCATAGAATAACTACATACATGCAGTGCTATGAATTTACAATAAACTTCAACTTAACAAATAATGATATTGTTATATTCATGATTGCAAGTCTACATTTATCTTACTTCCATCACATGTATCTTAAAAATCTTATTGTCTTTCTATCAAATTTATCTGCAAATTTTGTTTAAACTGTAGTTCTTTGAAAAGCCTTAGGCCACTACATTAAGAACTCTCACTCGATAAGATATTTCTCATCTTTTCCTATTTAATTGTTTACATTTAATTCTTAAATAAGCTTAAGTCACCAATCTAAGAAATCCCACTTTATAGGATTTTTTTTTTTCCAATGTGTATCTATATTGCATTAATATCAAGATCACATCTTAAAGGGATCTAACCCTAAAAATGTTCTGCCTTCCTAAACACCTTCTCTTTAGACTTATATAAAAGGCTTGTCTCCAATTATAAGAGTCATATACTATGTACTGAAAAAATATGCTTTACAAGTTTGATAATCCTTAAGGTGGATATTCTTTTTGTGTTCTTTATGCCTAAAAACATATTGCACTTTTTGTATTTGAACATAAGAAAGCGGAGCTGGACTTTAACATTTGTGATAACATGATATTCTTTAAGGAGTTTTATCATTGATGCATACAATTAAAGGATAAATTTTTATCTTTCTTGGTTTTGTAAATTTCTTCCTAAGGTCCTCTTTGATTAATGTCTAATAATCATCATTTTGGAGTATGTTGATTAAATTTAAGAGGTTAGTCCAAAAGGTTCTCTAATGTATCTAATGTGTGTTTGAGTATTACCAAATATTGTCCAAATATGGTCATACCATATACCAACAAGTAGAGCATGATTTTAACGACTTTTCAAGACAAAAAATAAAAAAGTATGCTTCACATGCCCTTATGCACCTATGGAAGGTTTTGCTTAAAAAAATTTAGCATTCCATGTAACCTACAAAAAATTGATCTTTTTCAAAATATTCAAAATTAAATTAATTTGAATATTAATTAATTAATTAATTAGGGTTATTCTTTCATAGATTATAGGTTAGTCCATCATAGAGAATTCATTTTATAACAAATGTGTACAATAAATATTTAGAAGTGTAAGAGAGTACAAAAAACAAAACTTGTACAAAATATGTGAGGAGTATTGACACAAATGTTGATAATCAAATCAATAAGTATCCCATAACATAGAAAAAGAATTGAGTGCAAGTAGTACTAGAATTCAAGAGAGAGGTGAACCTTATTTATAAAATTGTAACCTTTACTTTGTTTGGTAAGGGGAATAAGAGGGAAAAAAAAAAAGGAAATGGGGTATGCATTTTATATTTTCTCTTTTTGGTTTGTCTAAATTGGAGAGAAAATAAAGGATTTGGAAGGAAAAAAAATACATGTAAGATCTATGCCTCTCTTGCACTAATTGAATTCTATCCATTGATGCAGAAAAAGAGGAAAAGGGAGAAATTTTGTTAACCTATGGGATCCACATCTCTATTGCATTGTTTGCCAACTTACCTCATAGTACACTTAGCCTCATATTGTTCTAATTATATAAAATTATTTTAAAAAATTAAAATTAAAATTAAAATTAATTATCAATAAATAATAAAAAATATAAAGATCAAGATAAATGAATGTAGACTTATATTAATATAAATAAATACAGATGAGATATATTGTATTTAACGTAAATATATTTAATGAGATAGAGTACAATAAAGTAATTTTATATCTTATTCATATGTATTTTCTTTTCTTTTTTTTATAAAACCAAATAAAAGAAAAAATATCTCCTCTTTTTCCTTCTATTATATCAAATAAAGTGATAGCTTATCCATTTTCTCTTCCTTTTGCATTTTTTTTTTGTTTTCCTTCTATCATAACAAATAAAACATATAAGTGGATCAAGACCTTTTGATTGTTTTGATGACAATGGTTAGAGGCAATCTTGCAAAATGTGATTGGCATCTCATAGGTAATTAGTTGAATAGTTGTAAGGATGATCTTTTTGTAAATGATAAAAACTTTTTCTTTTTTAAAAAATAAGAATAAAAATTTAAACCTTAACATCAAATAGACATTGATGTACAAAATAAAAACTATGTTTTTGTTGATAAAATACATATTATTATAATAGAAAAGGAATACAAATGGACAACCTTTTACCACATAAGATGTACCGCATGCTTAATTAGCATTATTATAATTAAATCTTAGTGATCCCATATAATAATTAGTTTTAGTCAATTAACTATAATAAAAGTGCATTACAAAAATTATACAAATTATAGTATTGCAAGATTACTTAAAAGTCTAAAAGCCTTAACTAAGTAACATATCCTTTTCACATAAGTTAAGAGTTTTGGTGCATGGGAGTTCGATTTTTCACTCCCTCTTCTCTCCTTGTTTAAAGAAACTTCCCATTAGAGTTTATTCTTCTACTTAAAAATATTTAAATTTAGATATAATTTTTTTTATTTCTATTATCAAAATTTTCAATCAAAACATGATATATATTAAAACACTAAGAGTACATTATCACGACTTCTCCTTAATTTTATTAAAATTACACAATTTTTTTTATTTTTAAAATATACACACTTTAATTCAATTTAAAATTTTTTTACTAAAATATCATTCATAAAAACTATGTAAGATGCATTTTAGTTATAAAAATATGTATTTATATTAATATAGGATATTTTAATTAAAAAATTTAAAATTAGAATAAAATATAATATAATATTTTATTTTTAAAAATCTATATATATTTTAAAAGTAGACATAAAATTCGTGTAATTTTAATAAAATTTAAAAAAATTGTATAATTTACTCAGGACCTAATTATATGATCTAATATGTAAAAATTTTAGATATTTTTATCAAAAAGATATAATAATAAATACATAAAAGTGTAACTAAATTTTCTTGTAAAAAAAATCCACTGAGGCTCACAACGGCTGCCATGATTGAGCCGCACCGCATCTCCACCCCTCAAATATAAAATATCAAAGCGAGTAATTGGTGGGGTGCGCAGGATAAGAGTCGCAAGAAACTCCACCCTCTCGTGTCTGAGTGTGAGTCCACCTTTTTGTCAGAGTCAGCGTGCGTCACTCATTCACATCAAATTAACGCACACACACCCACCCACACCCACAATCACAGCGCATCACAATTCACAATTAACAAACAAAGCGCACCCCCAAGCTCACTTCGTTTTCTTCGCTTTCTTTCTCTCTGTTTTTTTGGTTCTTTCTCTCTCACACCGATCCCATCAACAACATAACACAACACCTGAATCTCAGTTTTTTCCGAAACCATGGAAGGCCTTCCCAAAGGTTACCGTCCCAACGTTGGAGTCTGTCTCATCAACTCCGATTTCCAGGTTTTCTCTGTCTGTACTGTTTATTGCTTAATCTCTACAAATCTGTACTTGCCCTTTTAACGACCTAAATGTACTGGGTTTTTGTTATTATTATTATTAATCATTATTTTTGGGTTGCAGCTCTCTCTCTCTCTCTCTATATATATATATATATATATATATATATGTATATATTCATTTTTTTCTTTTCATTTTTATATTCTGGTGGGGTCTTGTGTTTCTGTGAATTTTCATCTCTGCTAAATTGAATAATTTTCACCAGAAAGTTAAATAAAAAAGAAAAAAGCTGCAAAATTTATCTCTTCTGGGGGCTCTTTTGTTTTCAAATATTTTTTTTTTCCATTGGGTTCTTCAAGTTTCTAATGTTGATTTAACTCTTTTAAGTTAGTGGTTAATTTGATCGGTAACTGAAATTATTGCTTGCAGCGTAATTTCATTATCTAGATTTGGAAAATTGGTTTGATGTATTACGATTTTTTTCCCTTCCCCTTCTCATGATTGCTTACAAGAAAATTGGCAAGAACTTTACATACCTAACATTTTTTTCATCCCAGATCGACAAATCTTCTACTGATTTCACTCCAAATCTGGCCAAAATTGTTGAGCACTGTTAGATGAACTGACTAAAACCTGTGCTGGGTGTTTTAGTCTATTCTCCCTGTTCTACTTTCTGCTTTCTATGTTTGAGATACCATGTTTCCAATCTCTTAAGCAAACTGGTAATTTGAACATGTGGTACTATGATTTGTGGTTTAGAAATTTTATCGATATATCCAATGTGCCATGAAGGATCTATATTCTATTTTTTTAATGCAGTCTGTTTACATTCTATATCCTGATTTTTTTTTTTGGGTTCAGGTTTTTGTGGCTTCCAGATTGAATGTACCCGGAGCATGGCAAATGCCTCAGGTGACATTGAAATTTTTTTTTTTTTATACCTTGAATTCAAATGAGTTATAACCTATAGCTGAAATAAAGAATTAGAGAAGTGAAGGCATCACATAGCGCAGAACCTGTTTGTGGTTGAATCTTACTTGGCAAGTTTCTTTGTGAGAAATCTAAAAAGCAATTCAACAGCAAAGGCATATTAATGCTTTTGCAGTTTTTCTGAACTTTGTTGTAAACAACAATTTTGTCGCCTCCGTGGTGTGAGCCGCCAAAGCCTTAGCCTCTTAATTGACATTTTGACCTCTCCTGTAGATGTTGTTGTCTTTTGTGGGGATCTTTGCGATAATGCTACTGAAATTGTCATGCTATAGTTAGCCTTCCCTTCACAAGAAATTCACCTGTAAATATTGGAATTGGCTTTACATAAATAGAGAATACCATTGCGTATAATGTAATCTGCATTTTTTCCATTGATTTAATAGATGAGTCATTGCCATTTATCTTCAACAGTAGAAAACACTCTTCTTATTGTGTATTGGGGTCTATTTTGGCCTTACAGTGTTGAGCAACCTCCCTTCTGGTAAGCTCAGTATACAGTATTGCTTAGACAACCCTGCACAGGGATGTAATTCTTAATCTTTGATGTATCAGACGGACTCTTCAATGCATTTTGGTAATCTTTGGTTATTAGTTTAAAATTTTCTGCTAGAATTTACTGTTCTTTTCCTTTGTGGTCTTGAATCTCAGGGTGGAATTGAGGAAGGTGAAGAGCCCAAATCTGCCGCCATTAGAGAACTGCGAGAAGAAACTGGAATAGTGTCTGCTGAAATAATTGCTGAGGTTTGTGCAACTCTGGCTCTCATTGGTTGATTTCAGTTTGTTTTGGTTTCTTCTGCAAACAAAAATGATTGTACATGTCTAAGCTCTACAATACAAATGAGCAATATTTTGCAATGTCCTGATATTTATGAAATTTCCTAAACAATTTCACAATTAAAAAATATTAGAGAAGAAAGAAACAGGGACAGCTTGATTCTGATTGAAGAAAAGCAATTATACATTTTATAAATATGCTGGCTTCTATTAGAAACTCTTTCCATCATGATTTGATAAGCAAGTGGAGGTCGATCTTTTCATTAATTTGCCAGAGATTGTGCTTTGCAGGTTCCAAAATGGTTGACTTATGACTTCCCTCCTCCTGTGAAGGCTAAAGTTAATCGTCTGTGGGGAGGTGAATGGCATGGGCAGGCACAAAAGTGGTGCGCTTTTTTCTTTTTGTTGGCAGACCCACATACTTGACAATCCATGAAGAAAAGCATTCTTACTTTTGAACTTGTTAATGACATGTCTAAAATTTAACCTATTCATATCATGCTGATCATATATGTGACCTAAAAGCTGCACACTGTAGTTGATGCCCTTCCCCTTGGCGCAACAGTGAGTGCATCCTGAAGTCACAATCCTTGATGCTTTTGGATTTCTCGCTTTTTTGTTGATCTTTCCATTTTGGTTCGAAGGAGATTTTAGTGTAAATAACTGAACATGCGTACATACATTTACACATTGATAGAGATGTCAAAGTGGGCCCAGCCCATAGTCCTGGCTCTGTCCATTCCTGTAGTGTGTGTGACGAATGAGTGTGTATAAACTGATATGTGCCTGAGGTGGAATTAGTTTAGCTATGGAACTGATTGAAATCAACTAACTTTGCTCACTTGATCTAGGGATGAAAAAGTCATAGGCCTAAACAAATATACAATAAAATAAAAAATATAAAATAAAATATAAAATAAAGAGGTAACTAATATGGGGAAGCATGCTTCAAAAAGGGTTGCAGTACTTTGTGTATCACTCTTTCTCTTAATGTAGCTAAATGAGCTTAGCTAACAATTAGGTTTACATCAAGGCTTGGGTTGGGCTTATCTTATAAATGAAGCATTCAAATTGAGCCATAATGCTTATCAATATGTGTAAAATAGCATTTGAGAGCATGTAAAACATTTTTTATAAGGGAAATGAAGTAATATGGGCAGGAAGAGTTACATTCTTCTCCATAACAGTTACACTACAAGTGTAATATGGGCAGGAAGAGTTACAGTCTTCTCCATAACAGTTACACTACAAACTTAAATAGCGAGACAGTGTTAATGGAAAGTTGGGTAATTACTTATTGGTCCACTTGATCATGGAGATGAAATTTACTTTTATTTGTGGCATATTTTGGTTACCAAAATGGAACTATTTTAGCCTATAATATATTAGAGAAGAATATTAGGAGAAACAAAGTTGTGAGACTTGACAGCCGCAAATGAGTTGGCCAGGTTGTACTTGCGTCTCTAGTTAATTTCTGTTTCAGAGTACTGAGCCCATTCAGTGCTCTCTTCTAAGGTTGTTTTGCATTCTCTATAAGGGGATCCGTCTGGGAAAATACAAGTGTGTAAGTTGACTTTTATTTAACAATTTTGTCTTGTGTGTTAATCACATACAGGATCTACAGCCAACCCTACATCACTTACAGAGATTGAGGAAAATAATGAAACGAAATAACTAAAAAAGATTAACAGAACCTTGTTCATATGACTATATAATATTCGTTGTTTAATTTAATAAAAAACATGTGATGTATATGTTTGAGATGAGTTTGTCCAAAATATTCGCATGATGATTTTAACCTGAGTAAGTCGGAAGCCATATCTTGTTATGTAGCAAATTATCTCATTCATTGCTATGGCGTTGGCACACAATATTAAATTCTGGATCAGAAGGAGTTGGCTAGTTAATTATCTAGATTGCTTGCATCCCATTAGCATGTAGACCCTCTTTTCTGTTTTCAGGATCAACCTATGCTTATTGGAATTGATGTTTTCATTTTTAATCTGTTAGCAAGTTTGTTACGATAAAGGGAACAACTTTGTTGGAGTCTAATTAGTTTGCTTAGTTTATGCAGTTGAAGTTAAAATAAGAATGTCTACTTAGAAATCGCTAGAGCTAAATTAATGACATAATTGAGCTTCCTTTTGTGGAGTGTGGAGTTTATCAGTATTATGATGGACTTCTGTTTTGGTCAAATTTGAATCAATAATATCTAATGAAAATTTACGAGGCCTAAATCAATGACAGTTGATAAATACAATATGTATCTATGAAATGTATATGAAATTACGCCTACCTGCCAGATAAACATCAGGGTTTGTCATGCTTATCAACTCTGGTTTCCCTAACATACTCCTTTGCTGTTGTAAATATACACTCTTCTTTGATTGTACTTTTAACTAAGCCTGTATTTTCTTATTGATGTTTTATCTGTGAGTGGACACTCATCTTTGACATATTTTTAACTTAGCCTGTAATTTCTTACTGATGTTTTAGTTGTGTGAGTAATTTTGGATGGTGACTTTTCCAAAACTGTGCTTTTTCTGACATTAAATTTGGACATTTAATAGGTTCCTCATGCGATTAACAAAAGATGACAGCGAGATCAATTTAGCTACTGGTGAAGCAGACCCAGAATTTGCAGAGTGGAAATGGGCAAGCCCTGAAGGAGTTATTGAGCAGGCTAGTTTCGGAAACTTGTTTTCAGATAGTGAATTTTAGGCTTAAATACACTTTCTGTCCCTTTAGTTTTATATAAGTTTCAATTTGGCCCTGTTAGTTCATAACCAGACAATATTGCCCTCATTATTATTATTATTTTTTTGAAGTGATTCAATTTTGCCCCTTTGTCATGTAATCCATAAAAAATTTACTGTCAAATTTAACTGTTTGCCTACTTGCACATTATTTACCTAATTAGCACTGTTATTTGGCATCCAAGTCAGCAGACTACTAAATTTTAGATGACCGCGTGACAGGCAAAATTGAATCATTTTAGTAAACATGAGGACAAGAGAACATTTCTTGCTTTTGAACTGAAGGGACCAAATTGAAACCTCTTAAAAACTAAAGGGACAAAAGTGTATTGAAGCCTAAATTTTATTATTTTATCTCTATGAAGAACTGATTGCATATAACTGATTACAGGCAGTGGACTACAAGAGACCAACTTATGAAGAAGTTATAAGAACCTTCATGCCTCACTTTCAAGGGAATGCAATATCAGGCAAATGTAAATCGACTAAGTGGTGAATATTATGAGTGTGCTTCGTAGTTTTATGCGTCTTCTTAACTAATTTCGTTACATTCTGCTCTTTGTAAATGGATAATAGTTGCAAGTTAGAACTTCTCATTAGGTGCTTGCCTTGTAATAATGAAGATGTATGCGCAAAAATACCTAGTTTCGTTTCAAAAACTTGATGCAATGATGATTGTTAATGTGTATAGAAATGGTAAAAAAAAAAAAAAAAGTAGGAAGCATGGTACTTCAGAATAGTGAAACATTATAGATATAGATTTGGTGTCACAGTGCTAGGTTTCTGAAGCAATTTTGTAGTAAATACTGGCTGTGGCTGTGACTGATTCTTACAATGGCATCTCATTATAGTGGAATTTCAAATTCATTTGAATTAGGTGGGACTTCTACAGCTTTTGAAATTCATACTTTAGATATGCTTCTTAACAGGCGTTTGACGTCAAATGCTTAGGTTATAGGTTTTCAGGAAAAAAAAAAAAAATAAAAAATAAAAAATAAAAAATAAAACGTGTTGCATTTATTGAAGTTGAGGTAGGGCAGTCGTTTGATTACTATTTTTTTTTTCTGGGTTATTAAGGTTAGGGTATACTCAAATTTTGTTTGAGCTATTCCTTCTCGACAATCTTAAATAATAACTTGATTTGGTTCCTCTAAAAGTTACGTGCTTTAGATAGTGTAGCACAAATGGGTCATAAGGGAGTTGACTTTTACAAACCTGCGTTCTCTACACGGCATCCTGTACAGGAGAGACGAGAGAGAATGAGGCCTATTCGGATGTGTTCTATTTGGATCCAGCTCCTAATTGTCTCTCTCCCATAGACCCAAGTCCATTTAAGGTTTTTACACATCCGTAAGTACTTATCTAATTGTTTTTATTTCATAAAATTTGGGCAATTGATTTGTCATAAGTGGTTGGTTATCCATTTATACTTCAGAGGACTGCGATCTATAGTTATTAGGCCAAATTTCAGTCAGATAAAACTAATTAATAGAGATAAAAGGCCTGGTGATGGGGTTTTGTAAAGCTTGTCCCTTAGGATGCGAGGCGCCCTCTTCTTGTTGCCTAAGAAAAAAATAAATAAATAATGTGACTAGTTTTATCAAATCTCAAAAGTTGTGTATAATGTATTCTTATTTGTACTCTTGAAAGCTCGATTTTTCAGGAGGGGAAAAGGCCGTCATTTTAAAACTTACAATAAATAATATTTTACTTACAATAAATAATATTTTATACCTATTGAGTGTATCTCAAAATAAGATCCAATAGTGAAGAACTAGACCCCTTTAGGAGATTAAATTGTTCATATCTTTCTTCTTTTTAGTTTGAGTATTGACAAGTAATCTGAATTATTAGTATTTATTAAGTAAATGCATAACATACGATTAGAAAAATACAAATTGAAAGTGTGGGATCAAACAATTTCTAACATTGAAAATTCTTCAATCTTATATCTCTCCAATTTTTTATCTGACATGATCGTTGTTTTGCTTGAATAATACTATAATTAGCAAATTAGCCTTTGTCCGGGGCTTGCTAAAATATTTTATAACTATATGTAAGTCTCAAGATATGATCCAATGATGAAGAACTAAACATTTAAGAGATCAAGCTGTTCATATCTTTTTTTTTTATTAATACTTTTTGAGTATTGATATGTAATTTGGATCTTATGCATTCAACAAGTAAATTCAAAATATACAATTAGAGAAAGATAGACTAAAAGTGTAGGGGTCAAACAATTTTCAATGTTGAAATCTCTTCAGTCTTATATCTCTCAAATTCTTAATTGACATGATTGCTGTTCTACTTGAATAATACTTTGATTAGCAAACTAACTTTTGTCAAAAGCTTCCTAAATGATATTTTATAACTATATGTGCATCTCAACGTATGATCCAATGGTGAAGAATTGGACTTATTAAGAGATTAAGCTGCTCATATCTTTTTTTTTTTTTTTTAACTTTTTGAGTATTGACATGTAATTTGAATTTTCAGCATTTAACAAGTAAATATACATCATATAATTTGTGAAAGATAGATTAAAAGTGTGACACCAATTTAAAACCTCTTCAATCTTATATGTCTCAAATTCTTTACCTGATATGAATGTTATTTTGTCTGAATAATACTTTGTTTAGCAAACCGACCTTTGTACGTTAGGTGGCTTATTACTAAATTCGTTCCTTTACAACTCCAAAATTTCTTACCTTATATGGGTTTGCTCCGTACACGTCATTCTCTAGAATAAGGGGCATGATTCACGTGCCCTTTCTTTACAACTTAGGTTACTTACTCTAATTGGATTCTTGCATTATTAGCATTGGTCTGTTCACGTCATTCTCCAGAACAAGGGGTGTAATCCACGTGCCCTTTTCCTTTATAGAAAATTACATTTTACCTGTTCTAACTTGTTTTTAATACATAAATATTAAAATATAACAAAACATTTCTCTAAATTTTAAACTAAAGAAGAACATTAAACTTTAATTAGAATTCATCCCTGCTTCAACAATTTTTACTGACCAGCATCAAATGTGTATATATATATATATATATATATATATATAAGAGACCATGTGATTGCAATTAATATTAATTATGATTTAATGTTTTGTTAGCTTTCTAAAATTTATATATTAATTTTGTCATTTTCAGAAGGTAAAATTCCCCTAACAAAATATAAATTGTTATTTTCATTACCACTCCGGTGTTCTTTTCCAATTAAAAAGAAGGCTTTTTTTTTTTTCCCCATTTTCTTTTGCAAGAAAGTGAGCAACAGAAATTCTTTCATTAATTCATTTACGTTAACACAAGGAGGGAACAAACATTAGATATTATATATATATATATATATATATATATATATATATATATATTTGTATGTGTATATATATGTATGTATATATACGATGCTCTACGAGGAGGTAATGCATATTTTTTTGGAAGAAAGTGAGCAACAGAAATTCCTTCATTAGGTCACTTACTTTTAACACAAGGAGGGAACAAAAATTGGAGATTATATATATGATGCTCCATGAGGAGGTAATGCATATTAGCCACATTAATTGTCAAGTCTTAACGAAATTTGATTAGAGAATTGCTTCTTTCTTAATTCTTGAGTCTTGAGAAATGGCCGAACCTGTAGTATCATTTCTAGTGAATGAACTATCCAGGGTTCTCAAGGAGGAGATTAATCTGCAAAGTGGGGTTGAGCAAGACATCATATTTGTTAAAGACGAGCTTGAAAGCATAAGGGCTTTCTTAAGGGTTGCTGATGCCAAGCAAGAGCAAGACCACCTTCTGAAAGCATGGGTGAATCAAGTGAGAGATATTGCCTTTGACATAGAAAGTACTCTTGATGAGTTTAAGTTTCGAGTTTCGGATTTCAGTAATGGAGATAGTCCACGTTGCACTTGCCTCAATCAGGTTTTGATGATTTGTAATTAATTATATTGGAGTAATTTAGGATTTGTTAGGAGTTACCAATTTTGGCATTTGATTGTTTTTCATTTATTTATTTTAGAATAAATTATTCTTAGAGGTTTATATTGATTTAGTTCGTCTAGTCAACCCAATCATATTATGCTAAGTAAAAAGGAAGGTAGGCGCAAAATCAGGCTCGGTCATACAAACTTGATCCCAAGTTAGGTTGGGTTCTGGGCTAAGATAAATATTCGATAAGATTTAATCTGATTGTATTATTTTTCTTTTGATTTTTTTAAAAAATTGCTTATTTTCATGTGCAAACATAATGTAACAATTAATCATTAAGTCTAATTCTCAGTGATGAGACACGGTGGTGTGTGTGTGTGTTTTTTTTTGGTGTTAAATGACATGCTATTTAATGATGCAAGAGCCATAACTTGCTCTTTTTGTGTGAGTGAATCCATGTCAATTGGTGTAAGTTGACAACTTTCTTATACTCTTTGATACCCCCATATGCTGCCCCATGGGGATGCATTATTGTTCACCAAACCTTAGAGTCTATTTAGTGAATTTATGACAATATAGTTTTGCAGGGTCACTCTCACAAGTAGCATATTATGAGAAGAGGAAAGAATGGGATTGAATTTGCATTTTGCAGTGTCATAATTTGCATAGGTTTGCATTTTTTTTTCTTTTGTGCATGACAGATTTCTCAAACTAGTTTTTAGCAAATAGCCAAAACAAACAAAGCCAAATCAAAAAATTTAGACTGCTTAAATATAACCAAAATATCCTTAAGAATAATATTAATTTTTAATTAAAAATATATTTTAAACTTTCATTTCAATTTTAAAATTCATTTATTCTAAATTTAAAAAATTGACAATTTTTATATTGGTTTAATACATATTTAATATATGTTATATTATGTAAATAATAAATATAAAGTTATTTTGATACAAAATAGTGTAATTGTAGCTCAGGAAGTCAGTGTAATGTATTTTTTTATTTTAAGAAAAATGTATTTTTTTATTTTAAGAAAAAACATTATAGATTTTTAAGATAAAGAGAACAGCTATATAATTTAGACATTTCTAAGGAGAAGCTAGTGTAATTTGTCTTATTGGGATTAGAATTTCTTATTTCAATAACTTATACACATTAGACTTTAGGAGAATAAAGTAGTTACCTTTTTCTAGTGCTTAATTGATATTGATAACATTTTGATGAATTGTGATTTGTCTTTTGTCAACCTTCTTGTTCTATACCAGATTTGTATCTGCATCAAAAGGTGGAAAAATAATCGCCAATTTGGTTTCAAATTATTAACCATAAAAAAAAGAGTGACTGAAATATCAGATAGACGTCAGAGATATTCTGGATATAGTTCTTCCCTCTTGGGACAACCCTCAACCTCAAGAATGCCAATCTCCAAAGTGATTGATCAGCTTCAAAGGAGCCAAAGGCAATTATTTGGCATAAGTGATCACAAGCAGAAACTAATTGATTGGCTCTTACAAAGTGACTTTGCTCTCAAAGTGCTAGCACTTGCTGGGATGGCAGGATTCGGCAAAACAACAATGGCACAACAAATTTACAACGACGATGATGTGAAGTCCCAGTTCCACCATCGCGCATTCGTATCGGTTTTCCAATCGCCGAAGCAAGAGGATCTCCTAAGAGATATGATTCATCAGCTTTTTGCTAATGAGAAGTCTCTTGGTCCTCAAGGAATTGATGCAATGGACAGCTCCCAGTTGAAAGAAACAATGCAGGAGCTGCTTCAGACTAGAAGTTATTTGATTGTACTTGATGACGTGGAGAGCATAGAAGATTGGAATCAACTGAAAGTCGCAATGCCGAGAAGCGATTCAGGTGGTAGAGTCATAATCACAACTAGTGTGGATGAGGTAGCTAATAGCGCTGCCACTGAGTTTCAAGGTATGGTCTATAATCTGCAGCCTTTGTTTGAAAGTCATTCATGGACTTTGTTCTGTGAAAAAATATTCCCAGAGCAACTTTGCCCTCCTCGTTTAGAGCCGATTTGCCAGCAAGTCATGGAAAGATGTGCGGGCATTCCTCTTGCTATAGTGATCATAAGTGGTATGCTGGCCACAAAAGATGTGTACACGGTTGAAGTGTGGGAGATGGTTCACGGTAATTTATCAAACATTCATCCTGAAGAAGCCCCTTCCCAGATCATGAAGAAAATACTCTTATACAGTTTCTATGATTTACCTTACTATTTGAAATCCTGTTTCTTGCTTTTGAGTGTTTTCCCGGGAGGCCATTCCATCGTGCGCACGAGATTGATCCGGCTGTGGATCTCGGAAGGTTTTGTTGAGGAGAAAGATGGAGAAACATTGGAGGAAGTTGCAGAGGGATACTTCTACGAGCTTCTCAATAGAGGTTTGGTACAAATATGCCAAATGACAACCGATGGAAAGGTCAAGTCTTGCCGAATCCATGACTTTCTTCTCGAGATTGTCCTCTCGATGACAAGAGAACAGAGTTT
This sequence comes from Erythrophleum fordii, assembly GCA_032878935.1. NCBI lineage: Eukaryota > Viridiplantae > Streptophyta > Magnoliopsida > Fabales > Fabaceae > Erythrophleum > Erythrophleum fordii. The sequence goes on from JAVQMF010000029.1 coordinate 750,987, forward strand.
TGCAGCAATAATTAGCAGGAGGGAAAATGCAGGAAATTTTCCTGAAAGGCTAAGGCGATTATCCATCCAAAATAATGAACGAAGTAACATACATGAGCTCAACAGGAGCTTATTGGCTCGCCTTCATTCTCTTTACTTGTTTGAGGTAGGTGATACTTCAAAGTTAATAACCAGTGGTTGCTTGAGGCTGCTCAATGTGCTGGATTTGAGAGGTGCATCTCTTGATGTGTTCCCTGAAGAAATTTTCTCATTGTTCCTCTTAAGGTATTTGAGCTTGAGAAATACTAGAATCTCAATGATTCCTAGATCTATTAGGAATCTACATAACCTAGAGACCTTGGATCTCAAACAGACATTTATCACTGCGTTACCTTCTGAGGTATCAAAGCTTCAAAAGCTTCGTTATCTTCTGATTTGCCACTGTGAAAATGTTTCCGATCTTGACCCAACAATAGTCAAGGTTAACGCAGATCATGGAGACACAATACAACTTAGTGTGAAAGGTTTCAAAGCAACCCCAGAAATTGCAAGTTTGATTTCATTAAAGAAGCTATCCTACCTTGAAGCATGTGAGGATAATGACTTGATCATGAACTTGGGGATGCTGACCCAACTGAGAAAACTATGCTTAGTGAACTTGAAACGACACCATTTCAGTTCTCTATGTTCTAGTATCTTAAAACTGAGGAGCCTTTTCTCTCTAAGCATGCAAATCACAGAGAGAATAGCGAACTTCCAAGATTTGTTGTTCCCGCCTCTTCTTCAAAGACTATATTTGAGTGGGAATCTAGAGAAGTTACCAAGTTGGGCATCCTGTCAACAAAGCTTGAGGGTGTTGCATCTGGTTTGTACTAGACTAAAGGAAGATCCCGTTAAGTCTCTCCAAGCTTTGCCCAATTTGGCTATTCTTCTACTCTTTGAAGCTTATGATGGTCGGGTAATGAATGTGTTGCCTGGTTATTTTCCAAAAGTCAAGTCTTTGAGCATTTTTGAATCATTGGTGGACAAGAGAGTGCTGATTCACGAGAATGCAATGCCTAAGTTGGAACAAGTCCATATTCAGATTGGTGATCAATACTACTCTGCAGCATTCCCCCTCTCCCCCAATGAGAAAAGGCAAAAGATGAGGATTACCGTTGGTAGATACAGAATGTAATGCCCTAGTCTAGACATGGATGACCTTTCTTTAATAAGATTAGAAATGTAAATTAGTTGACGCGCGCGTGTATAATATTCCCGTTCAAAATCTGTTGTTGTGTCCACCAGATATGTCTGTTGTTATGTCCACTAAATTTGTGTGAAACAGTTCACAATTTACTTCTGAAGTTGGCATTGTACAGAAACTTGCGTTTAGTATTTCAAATGTTCAAGTCATGTGCAAAAAAACTGAGTGTGATTATTTAACTGGAAATTTAATATATTTGTAGTGTGTGTGTGGAAAGCTTGATTTTAATGAATTTTCATTTATAATTTTCGTGAAAAATTGTGCTATCATAAAGATTTTTATATTTACGTAAATTTATATTTCTGGAGTCCTATTCACATTTGTAGCGCGTAATTTTTTTTTTCTATGAAGAATTAAGGATTTGCGTTTTTGACCATTTGCTTACTATCTAAAATTCTCACTAATTATACCATCATCTTGCGACTTATATTTATAACGTGTGATTGATGTGCTTGGTATTAAAACTTAATGACTTTTATTAATAAAGTCAAAACTTGTGTAATGAATGCAAAATATAAAAAGAAAAAAAAATCCATTTTAATTCATAAGTTCATCTCAATTTAAAGATTAAAACTGACATAGACTTCTAAATTTGACGGCAGCTTCAAATCCTTAATAAAAAAGGGAATAATTCATAACAAATAAAAATAGACATAATGAGACAAGAATTTCTTTATTGAAACAAGTGAATATATGACTTGGAAAAATACTACAAATTTTGCTGATGAGGAACCCTAAAAAAGAAAATTTGGAAAAGTGTAAAACCCAATTTCTTGACTTCAGCCCATTACATTTTTAGTGCATCAAATCCATTGAGCCTATCAATTTCAAAAGTAAAAAGCATACAAGACAGATCCTTTTATTCTAAGAAGAAGACGTGTCAAAGAAACAAAAAGAACAAGGATTTCTCAGTAAACACTTTATTCTCCGCTCAATGTCTCTTCTCTCTATTATTGTACAATATTTGTGCATGTGCTTTTTATCTAACGAAACAGAGCATTAATGAGCATTTACAGGGATTGGAAATCTTTGCACTCTTAGCTCTCTTAACTTAACCAAAAAACATGAAGCAGAAAAAAGATTACTACGAAGGATTTTTGAACGTTGCAACCTTCCCCTCTTTGTTTAAACCGAAAGGCAGTTGTGCATGCCACTCTAGTCACGCTCCTGCCGGACAGCTAAAGAGAAAGAGTCTCTCATCTCTACGGTTAGAAAGTTGTTAAATATATAAATGAGGAAGAAGCCCGAGTGTAGGAGACAAGGAAATCGAATTTTCAAAACACTCATTTACTTCATTTAATCTCTTCTTCTCTAAACCTAGTTTCTAGTTTTGCCTGCTAGTTGAGTGCATTTATTAAGCCTTTATTGTATTCACTTCCAAAAGGGTCCAAACTATTTCATATTACTTCTGTAAATCTCTCCAGTGAATCTCTTTAATAAGTGAGAGTGAGTTGTGGGTTACCTTGAGTGCAAATTTAATGTATTAAAATTTAAAGTGAGTTAAAATTTGTGTTAGAGATAAACAAAACTTATCAAATGTATTGTGTTTGAGTGATAAAAATCTCTTAAAATTTAAAAGGAATGAACATAGCTTAATGACTAAATCAAGATAATATCAATGTTGCTACTAACTATCTTAACTATATTTATTTTTGTTTTATTTTCGATTAATACTTTAAGTTGGAGTCGAGTCTAAGTTTCTTTCTCCATTACAAGTTTGAGTTAACTCTAAATTATTTGAATTAACTTTAACTTATTAGTTTGGAAAAAGAGTTAATTTCCATCTTTTTGTTTAAAAAACCTATCACCCCTCTCGATGTATCTTTCAATCATCATATAGCACATTGATGAAACTGATTGTTATTTCTTGGATTTCTATTTGATTAGCATTTTTATTTTCATTTGCCTTTCTTCTAGTTTCACACAGCCACTTCTCGTCCTATAGTAGTTTTACAAATTTGCATCAAAATAAAATCACAATTTTATTTTAGGTGTGGCTAAAATAAAACCTGGATGCAAAGGAAGCTTCTTTCATAGTAGAATGGTTGAAAGATGGTGGAGAGGTGGTAGTCCACCATATCGGCACTGGCTTCACTGAAGGCATCAATCAAGGGGTTTCCACCATGTGAGCTTAGTCTGCTTAAGATGCCCCAAACAGCTACGTCCCCACACTGTACTTCTTCTCTGCTTTGCAAGACCCTGTTCCTATCGTTAACGCCATGAATTTCTTATACTTCATTGGTCCTACTCCTAGCTCCATGCTTCTTCCCTCACTCACTTGTTTTGTAACTTCAACCATTACAATCAATGCCTACAATGCAATCACCAAACCATCAAACTATATGTTGTTAATTTGGTCATTTGTTATTAAACTTTTCCTATTGTGTCATTAAATTTTGCTTACATGGCCAACTATGTTATCTTAACGTTTTAAATATTTATAATTCAAAAAGGAGTAAAAATAGATGATGGAGTGAAATTTAATCACATGTATAACATATGATGCCACATATATTTTTAAGTGACCTTGAGTAAATTAGAATGTATGTGGACAAATATACGATAGTGATAGTTTGCAATGAAACATACAAGGTTATTTGCAACAATGCCACCATCTATGAGGTTAAACTCTCTAACTTGGCCTTTCTCATTTTGGATTTTGAAATATTGAGCAGGTAGATAGGTTGTTGCTGTAGAAGTTGAAATGCATATGTTGGATAGTAGGGCATCCAAAGCTGGCTTTTTCTTCACCTGTCTCACATTATTAAAAAGAGAATGAAATGTCAATCATTTTTAGGTAGACTTAGTATGTAATAGACTAAACAAGTAAACAAGATTAAGCATGTCATGCACATCTTTTTTTTTTTTAATTGATTAGTCAAGTATACTTATGAATTTTTGTATCTTCTCTTTCATTGTAAAAAGTTACTTAGCTATAAGATAGAAAATTCTAGCAAGTAGTAAAAATTCAAACTAAGAGGAGGGGATGAACTTAGAAGCTGAAGAAAAAAGTGGGTTGAAGGCATCGGGGTCAAATGTTATGATGACAACATTTATCAATGTTTGGTGCAATCTTTTGTCACCAAGTTTTTCCCTATTAAGGTTATGTAAATACTTGCTGTTAATGCCCACTGACTCTCTCTCTTTCTATATCTCTCTCTCCCTCGATTCTCTTTACCTATATATTTTTTTGTCTAAAAAGTTTTGGACATGAATAAAAAAATTGAACTGACTTTACAAAGTCGATAAAGCTCCTTTATAAGTAGGAGCATGGACTTTGTGGTTGTGTGTAGAAGAAAGTGAGGCAGCAAGTGTTCAATAAGTAAAGTGAGTGTGATAAGTGAGTTGCATGTTAAAGTGTGTGGCCAAGTATAATCAAGTGGAGTGTGTCATCGTAAGTGACGTGAAGTGGTGTGCAGAAGTGTCTAAGTGAGAAAAGTCAGAAGTGAGTGGGTGTATATTACACTTCCAAGTGTGACTAATAAAAAATTTTCTGTAAAGAGGTCTTCTTAGTTCTTGTATTCTCAAGCCTTCACCACTTTGATTTTCAACAAGTAATATCAGAGTGGGGTGTTCGAGACTAGTCAATATAGCATGGATTTTTTTTTGGGTTGTTAGATTGTTAGAGTTGAGATTTCTCTGAGGTATCATTAGTGCGAAGTCTTAGACTGTGAAGCCATTGGATTAGGGATTAGATTTACCTGATTGGGTGCCAAGGATCACCAAGTAACTATGGCAGAAATTGCTTTGTTGATTATAGGTATTAAGAAATTAAATCATAACAATTATTAAACACGATTTGCTCGGATTTGGTTTTATTTGCTCAAACAAGATTTATGGGATATTGTTGGAGGTAGTAGAACTACGCAACCAAAATATTGAAGGACAATCTCTTGCAACATATTCTAGATGCAAAAATATTGAAGGAAACATTGGACACCATAGTGACACTCTTCATGAGGACAAGTAACATGAAGCTCCAGCAATTAAATAATGAGCTGATGGTAGTTTCATAAAAGGCATTTTGGTAAGCCAATATCTTAATAAAGTTAAATTCATTTATGATGATATCTCAAAATTAGATCTTAAGAATAAAATCTTAGAAAAATAGATGAGACAAGTCTAAATTCATGGCTTAAGGTCAAATTATAACGAACTCATCACAACAATTAATGGACGGGTCATAGAACCAACTCTTGTCAAGTTGGAAAACATATTAGCCAACCAAGACGAGTTGGCTAAATAAATGGTAGGTGTCTCTATTGAGGACAATTAGAAATCTTTTTATACTAAGAAGGGAGACTCTTATAGTAAAAGTCATAGCTCTACAAAATTTCAACCTGAAGGGAAGACATCTAAAAGGCCAAATAATTAGTGACAAAGACAGGAGGAAGGGAGTTCTTAGCAAGGGGGAGCTCATCAAGATGAAGACAGGTCCAATGAAAAGAAGAAATATCTTAAAAAAAATTCCAATGTTACAATTATGGGAAAAGAGGATATTATGTTCGAGACTACTGGTTTAAGAGAGCAACAGGAAATACTACTACCACCAGCCATACAAATGACAATGAAGAAGATTAAGACTTTCATGCATCACTCGCGATCAAAGAAGAAGGGTTGGCAGAGGATTCTTCAAGAGAAGAAGAGATAACATCTTGCTCTACAAAACTAAAGAAGGCTACACTCATCTCAATTAGTGACAAAATAAACTATAATAATAATTGGATCATTGATTTAAGTTGCTCTAATCATATGATCAAAGATGAGAAGAAATTGTAAAGCATGATGGAATACAAAGGTAAGCAAGTCGTGATGACTATTAACAATTCCAAACTGCCAATTACACACGTTGGTGAGATAGTGATTATTCCATGGCATAGTCTTTATCAATTACAGCTACACAATGTATATCACATCTCTGAGATAAAGAAGAATGTATTATCTGTGTCACAATTTATGGCATCAGGAAATCATGTAGTGTTTGGGCCAAATGACATTAAGATCTATCAAGTTGATAGCTTGAGTTAGTATATGTAATGTTAGTAGACGTAGCATATGTTGATAAAACAAGGAGGAATAACACCATTGATCTATGGCATGCTCGACTAAGACATGTGAGTTATAGGAAACTCAATGTGATAATGAAAAAGTCACTATTGAAAGGCTTTCCTTAGTTAGATGTTCAAGATGACATTGTGTGTGCCAGTTGTCAGTATGATAAGGCACATAAACTCCTTTATAATGACTTGAAGTTTCAATTTAAGGCACCTCTTCAACTAGTTCACTCAGACCTAGTTAGGCCAATAAAGTAAGCATTGATCAGTGGGTATTGCTATATAATCACCTTCATCAATGATTTTTTGAGGTACAATTAGGTTTACTTCATGAAAGAAAGATTAGAAGCCTTAGAAAAATTTGAAGAATTTAAAGAACAGGTAGAGAATGAGATAGATTGAAAATGCAGTGCTATGAATTGATAACTAAGGAGAATATACTTTATATGAATTCTATAACTATCTGAGACAGAGAAATATTCGGCTCCAATTAACATGCATCTACACTCCACAATAAAATTGAGTTGCCAAAAGGAAAAATTGGCATCTAGCATAAGCATGCAAAAGTATAGTTCATGCCAAAAATGTGTCACCAAGGTTATAGGTAGAATGCATGAAGACAATAGTCTATATCACCACGAGATTACCACAAGTAAGGTTTGTATTCACCTTACCATTTTAGAAATGATGGGAGACTACAGTCACGGTAAGCCATTTTTGAGTTTCTGGATATGTTGGCTATTTATTCTTTCTAGACCATCTATGGAGCAAGTTTAAGGAAAAGACTATCTAATGCATATTTTTGGGCTATGATAATGAACGAAAAGGGTGGAGGTGTTATGATCTAGTGATAAGACATTGGTATGTTTCTTGAAATGTGGTATTTGATGAAGCATCATTGTGGTGGTCACCACCAGCAATTCTATTATTAAACTTTTAAGAGATTGAAGAGAAGTTGCAAGAAAAATTACATGAGCAATATAAGTTAGAGAGTTTGTAACCTATGGAGGAAGATAGAAGTCCTTTGGTAAGTCTTAAATCCAAAGCTAAGAGCTCATGGCATGCTAGAGTACGTAGAACATCTCTAGAGAAGGAAAGACTGATCTAACATGCAGAAGATGAAGAAGAGGAAGAAGAAGATTCAACACCACTACCTTGAAAGTCGATAAGGATATGCAAACCAAATCCCAAGTATGTTGATGCAACTTCAATTGAAGATATAAAGGAGCTGAGTACATATGAGAAGGCTTCAAGGCATAAGGAATGAAAGGAAGCATGGGAAGAAGAAATTTGTGCCTTGAAATAAAGCCAAATATAGGAATTAGTACCCAAATTAAGGGACATGAAACCTATATCGTGCAAATGGGCTTATAAAGTGAACATAAGACTGGATGGGCAAGGTTGATGCAACTTCAATTGAAGATATAAAGGAGCTGAGTACATATGAGAAGGCTTCAAGGCATAAGGAATGAAAGGAAGCATGGGAAGAAGAAATTTGTGCCTTGAAATAAAGCCAAATATAGGAATTAGTACCCAAATTAAGGGACATGAAACCTATATCGTGCAAATGGGCTTATAAAGTGAACATAAGACTGGATGGGCAAGGTTGGTTTTATATGGGTTCTATTAGAAGTATAGGTTTGACTATGATAAAACTTTTAGTCGAAGGGCAAAGATTAATACAATAAGAGTTCTACTAGCACTTGCCACAAGCAAGTCATGGAAGCTTTGGTAAATGGACACAAAGAATGCATTCCAACATGGAGAATTGGATAAAGACAAATATATGGAGCAATTATAAGGATTGATTAGTAAACCTCATCCAAACCATGTGTATAAATTAAAGAAGGCCCTTTATATGTTAAAGTAAGTCCCATAAGCTTGGCACGACAAGATAGCAAAGTTTCTAATGTAAAGTGGTCATGCAATGGCTTTAGCAGACTTAAGTTTATTCATGAAAAATAAGATGGAAGGCTAGCAATTATGTTAATATACATGAACGATCTTATCATCATGAGAGATGATGAAAAGGAGAACAGCCAGATGAAAGCTAATTTGTTTGTACCCTCTTTGATGAAGGAGCTCAGTGAGTTAAGGCATTTCTTGGGTCTGGAGATAAAGAATACCAAGGATGGATTATTTCTATACCAACATAAGTATGCAAAAGGCCTATTACAAAAGTTCAATATGCTTGAGTGTAAGCCTATCTCAACCCTGTTAGAGCTAAATGCAAAGCTATACTCTTACAAAGGTAGGGAATTAGAGGATATAACTATGTATAGGCAGTTATTAGGTAGATTTATTTACCTCACATTGACTAGGCTTGACATAGCTTATGTGGTTGAAGTGATTAGTTGATTCATGCAGTAACAAAAGAAGTCATATCTAAAGGCAATGTGATGAATTTTAAAATATTAAATATACTATTGATTATGATATCCTATATAAGAAAAGAGCCATATACAAAGTCAAAAGATTTTATGATGCTGACTATATTAAATACCATGACACAAGTTGGTCAACCATAAGATAAACCTTTAATTTGGGATTCAAAGTTATCTCATGGACTAGTAAGAGATAGCCAACAATATCACTACTTAGTATTGAAGTAGAGTATATGACAGCAACATTGGCAGCACAAAAAATTAGTTGGTTGATGCAATTGATGGAAGACTTACATTAAGAAGTAAACTACCTCGTGAAGCTATATTATGATAATCAGTCTACTATTTGACTTGCTATAAACCCATTATTCCATGCTTGTACCAACCATATGGAGATACACTATCATTACATTCATGGGAAGGTGCTTTGAGGAGAGATAGAGATGCAACCAATCGAGATTGAAGATCAAATAGCAGATATATTCACTAATTCATTGGAGGAACAAAATTTAAAGAATTTAAGAAGCAACTTAGGTTGACGAAGAAATCGAAAGAGTAGTCATTAAGGGGAGTGTTAATGCCTACTAGCTCTCTCTCTTCATAATGTTTTGTTGCTCACTTAATTTTTCTCTCTCTTTCTCCTTCTCTCTTTCTCTATTGATTCTCTTTATTTGTATATTTCTTTATGTAATGTCCAGTTTTTGTCAAATGACAGAAACGGATGTGTTCTCAAAGCAAGTCCCCCGAAATAAATTAGTTAAGGTTTCAAAAAATTTAAGTAGCATTCTAAACTCCTAAAAATAAGAATCCCAAGTTCAGACAAAAAGAAAAATAGAGTTAGAATGAAGAAACAAATTTGAACGAAAGGTTGACGAAACATAATAGCATTTTTGTAATGTTGAGCAAATTTTGAAATTCTTATAGGCAGGCTTTTTAAATAAAAGTTTTGAGTTCTCTGAGGTTCTCAAAGGCCCTAAAAACCATTGGAAGCCTCGGCACAGATAAAACTTCTCCGGTGGACATTTTTCAACATCAGTTGACTTGAACTTTGACGGATTTATTTGGGAAGGTTGTAACTCCAATTTGAGTAATTTCAAAAGCATTTTATAAAATTAAGAACCTAAATTTTATGAAGAAAAAGACGATTTTAAAAAAAGAGCTAAAATGAACTAAAAACAAAAATGCCAAGACGAAGTAATGAAATTAAAATTTTTGAAAAGTCCTTTCTAACCTACCTATATATATATCACGCCCCACCTCATCATTCATTTAGCCACATTTTTTTCTACCCTAAACTAAAGGAGAGAGCTAGGACTTGAGGCGCACCAAGAGGAGAAGAAAGGGAGGAGAAAAACAAGGAAAAAGGTATGGATTTTCTTGATTTTTTATGCTTTTTCTTTAGCAAACCCCTTCTCCTCTATCTTCCTTTCTTTCCTATGATTCTATTGAAATTTTTGGATCTGTTTTAAGGGTATAATAGAGGTGAAAAATTCAAATTTGAGGAGAGGAGGCCAAGCAAAGTGAGAAACAAGTAAGAAAAAGCCAAGAAAACAAGGTAAATCTTTATTCCATGGTAGCTACTCCTTCTTCTCTCCTTCTTCTTGGTTTGTCCCACCTTGAAAGCTTCAAGAAGACATGGATTTTGAGCAGAACCAAGGGTGAACCCTAAGGAATTGAGTGTGGAGAATAAGAATATATAAAGAGAATTAACAAACAACTATGAAAAATCAAGATAGCAAAGTTAAGATTTCAAGTGTCCTTACAAATTCTAATTTGATACAATAATTCCTAGGCTTAAATGTGTATTTGGATGAACTTTTAAGATCCCTTGAAGGCTCCTCACATGCATCTTCCATCAAGAAAATATAGAAAACTCTAAAGGTAGCCTTAAGGAGCATAGCCTCAGCCTAAAGTAGTTAAGGCACCTAGAGGTAGTTTTAATTTGTTCCAAACCTATTTTTGTCATATATAATGGAAGAGGATGAGAGAAAGCGTTGAAAAAATTTGAGAAACCATAGAAAGTGAGATGGCATCATAGGTTCCATAATATGACCTAAGGAAGTAACATGTAGTTAGGCTTTTTGTTTTAATTGTGTGATGACTCCAAGAGACTTAAAAGGAGTCAAGAATCATAAATGAGAGAAAATAATAGAGCCTAAAACTCAATTGATAGATGTGGCTTCATTAGGTGCATTTAGGAACTATAAATGAATCATAAGATAAAGTTAGAGTTCCAAGTAGATTGATAACTTTGTGAATAGTTCCAAGAGCATGAGTAGTTCTTATTTTATGTGTTTAGGCCAAGAGAAACAAGTCTCCCATCATTATGAGTGTGTAGCTAAGGAAGGGAGTATAATTCCAAGAGAAAAAGCATACTTGTGTGGCAAAGGTAGCTCTCTCCACTTTCTCTCATGCATGAATGTGTATTTACCTTGTCTTTGAATGTGTGTATATGTGTTTTAAGCCATGAAAAGTGTTCTAGCATGTGCATATATATTATGGTACCATGATGTGATATTATATTTTCAAATTATGTTTTATATGCTTGCTTTGGTTTGCTTGAGTATGAAGAAGCCAAGAACTTTCTAGCAATAGTGAGGATGAGCTAAGAACCCTTGAGAATGGTTGAGACAAAGTCTAGTGTCTCTCAAGAGCAAGGTTTAGTTCAAAGCTTTTAAGAAAAAGAGTGGCACAACTTTAATAACCTTGAAGAGAATAGGTTAGGTTAATCCACTTACTTGGCAAACCTATGTATGCTTTGTAAGACTTATTCAAATGCCAAGGATGTTTCTTAAATGACCACACATTCCATTATGCTTATGCATGCATTTTTAAGACTTGAATTACATTCTTTATATGTGATTGAAAGAGAGATGAGCTATTAGGATTCTTTAAAATCTCATTCCTTCCTCTTCAATGTCTTAACATGCTAGGTGGACCAAATGAGCAAAGTAATGGAAGCCATCGAGTTGGGAGATGAGAGATTGACAACAAAGTGCCTAGTTTTGTTTCTTTTGTAACCATATGTATGACATATGATATAAAATAATCCTATTATGGAAATATTGTGTAGCCATTTGAACATGTGTAATTACTCATATACTTGATGTATGTATGAGGTTTGATGCCAAATAAATGATAATGTAGTTTTTGAACCTTGGATGGCAATGTAAAGCATGTGTAATCTTGTGTATGGCATGGGGTGAGAGAGTGAGTTTTCAATTTTTAGATTTATACATCTTTGAGACAAGTTTAGTAGACCATTTTGGTGTTTTTCCACGTGCTCAAATAGTCATGGGTGTCTTAGAAACCAAAATGGACCATTTGGAACCCTCTTGTGACACAAAAGTTATCAATCATTTCACAACCCAATGTCAAAATCTGACCAAATGAACAAATTTTTTTATGAAATTTGGCATGCATTATATAAAGCTTTTTGAAAAGTTAAAGATCAAATTATTTGGAGCTCTGTGGAATTAATTATAATTTTTCAAAATTGACATTTTTTTTTTGAACTGATGTAGACACTGTTCATATAGTCAGTTGCTTGGCCTGTATCATTTGAGAGACAAATGATGTCCAATACTTGTAAAATTTTACAAGTATAAATTAGACCTAATAAGATTTCTATGGCCACTAAAATCACCCCAATTGGACCTTTGAGTAGGGGGATATAAATTTTTGAAGTTGGAGGATAGTACTAGTAATGACAGTAGATCTCTGGTACTGTTCTATCAATTTTTAATAGCTAGCAGCCCCTGTTATGGTCTAGATATATTTTTAACATAAATTAGACATCTGTAAATTTTCAGAATGGTAATGTATGCTTAATTTTGATTTTTCTAGAATTAGTTATAATTTTTTAAAGTTTATAACAATAACCTAGAAATCCTACCCGAGGCTGCATCATTGGTTTTTATGTATGCTATCCACTTGTACAAGTTCTAAGCCATTTCTTGAGATGAAATTGAGTTATATTTGTGTAATTAAATATGAAAATGAGATGAATGAGTTCATATAGTCCATGAGATACCGAATGAAAAATTTATTCATTACACAATGTAAATTTATTTATTATTTTTAATGTCATTTTCTTACTTCCTTGTGAGATGCATGGCATAAAGTATGGAGATAGCATGAGACAAGCTAAAAATTTATGGTATTACACTTTGTCTAGAAAATTTTGGACATCAATAAAAAAATTGAATTGACTTTTGTAAAGCTCTTATAAAATTGGAAGGCTTCTTGATACTTATACTTCAATTAAAAAAAAGTATTACATAGATACTATACTACCAAAACGTTTTTCTTTTTGCAAATATTTATTCCTTTTTTATTAATTTTTTTAAGGCAACACAAATTGACATAGTATGCAATTTCCGAAAATTTAAGAAAGAACATGGATTGTGTCAATCCCCATTCCTTCCATCATAAATTAGGGGGAGGGGCTTTTTTCCTTTTAGAGGGGTGGGGTGAGAGGGCATGGTGGGATTTTGGGTTTGTGGGGGATGCCAGGTAAAAAGAAAAAGGAGAGTGGGGCCATGGCAATGGGGACTTTTTTTTTAATAATGTATAGATATATATATATATATATATAATATTTTTTATTATATAAAATAAATATAATATATTATATTTGTAATTAAAAACATATATTATTTAATTTTAAAATATCAAAACATAATAAATTTATAAATAATAATTTTATTAAAAAATTATAATTCAATTTTCTTTAATTTTTTTGTATAAAATAATATATATTTCATATTATATAAAATAAATATAATAATATATATTTATAATATATATAATATATGATTTAATTTTTACAACGTTTAAACATAATTAAAAATAACTTTACAAATAATAATTTATTGATAAAATTATATTTTAAGCTATAATTTAATTTTTTAAACTTATTTGCATACAATAATTTGTTTTAGTGCATAAAAATATTTTTTATGATTCAATGTTAAATAATTGAATTATTTCGAAAATATTTTACATGCTACTCCTTAATTAACACTTACACAGTTTATTTTATATTTAGGAAAGAACCATGCAATTTTTTTTTTTGCTTATTCAGCCATGTAAATTTTTTTAGTATATAAGATAAACAACCGTGCAATTTCTTTTGTCTTATATAATTTAAAGTTAAAGATATAATTCTTTTATCTTATATGATCTGAAATCTTACAAATTTAATCAAGGCGTAGCATGTAAAATTTTTTTAAAAATAATTCAATTATTTAATATTGGATCATAGAAATTATTTTAATTTTTAATCAAATAATTTTTTAAGAACAAAATTTATTTAACATTGAATTGTAAAAATATTTTTTAATCTTATTATACCATTTATATTTTTTTAGTATATAAAATAAACAACCATGTAAATTTTTTTTAATCTTATATGTACTAATATATAATTTTTTATAAATTTTTTATCTTATATAATCTGAAATCTTATAAATTTAATCAAGGTGTAACATGTAAATTTTTTTTGAAATAATTCAATTATTTAAAATTGAATCATAAAAAATTAATTTTATGTATTAAAAAAATTTATTGTACGCAAATAAGTTTTAAAAAATTAAATTATAACCTAAGAGTATAATTTTATCCACAAAATTATTATTTGTAAATTTATTATTATTAATTATGTTTAAACATTTTAAAAATTAAATAATATGAATTTTTAATTACAAATATAATATAATATAATATTTTTTTTATATAATATAAAATATATAAATATATTATAGATAAAGAATATTATATATATACACATTAAACAAATTCCCCTTCCCCATGGTCCCGCCCCTCCTTTTTTGACCCGATGACCATCCACAAAAAAAAAAAAAGCCTCGATCCCCAATTTATGATGGAAGGGACATGAACTGATAGTTCCTTTTTTTCCTTTAATTTTTTTAAATTACACACCATGTCAATCTGTATCGTCTTAAAAAAAAATAAAAAATAAACATTTGCAAAAATTATTTTGACAATAAAATATTTATATAATAATTTTTTATTAAAATATAAATGTCAAAAAGCCTAAATGGGAGTATGAGCTTTGTGTATGCGTGTAACCGAAAGGAGTAAGAAGTGTTCAAGAAACAGAGTACAATAGGATCCTGTTTGGTACAGTGATATAAAAAAATTGTAAAAATTGAATAAACAAGAATAAATAAGAGAAAAATTACTTTTATATTTTTATTTTTAAAAAAATTAATTTAATAAATGAAATAATAATATAATAAATAAAATAATAATTATAAAAATATAATATACATTATACAATTATATTAAAAAAATACGTTTATGTTGCGTCTGGTAAAAGAATTGTAAGTGAGCTGCCGTGTCAGGCCTTGCAATCTAAGGACAATCGAGTGGGGTGTGTGATTGTGCGTAACGTGACGTGGTGTGCGGAAGTGTCCAAGAGGGAAAAGTCGGAGGTGAGTAGGTGTATATTACACTGAGTGCGAGTAATAAAATTTTTCTTTCGAAGAGGTCCTCCTAGTTCTTGTTCATTCAATCCTTTGCTACTTTGATTTCCAACACTTGCCATCATACTTTGCCCCTGACCTTGTTTTGCCGATCTCCACCATATCAGAGATTATATTATTACTGCACATATATGGAAGTAGCAATATAATGTAAATAATCAAGTAAAATATAATATTGCCTGCACACAAAATAATTTATTTATTATAAAATGTATGTCCCACTAATTTTCTTTTTCTTTAGACATATTTAATAATTCTCATTGAAAATTCAGGAAAGATTAACTAGACAATTCTTCGAAGTTGTGGATACTGCTATACGAACACCTGGATATCTTACACGCAGACTTATTAAAGTGGTTTAACATATTATTGTACATAGAACGAATCGTGGCACCATTCGAGGGATTTTTGTTGGTCCTCTTCATTGCATAATGACGTTACTTTCTTTTTTCTAACATACTGAAAATATTTTCATAAAGGATATATATATATATATATATATGTAATGAAAGTGATAACCTAGAATGATTCCCTAATTGCAGCCCTATCAATGCTTAGCACAGTGACGTTCCTACTATATAACGAGTGAAAAAAAAAATCATTGGACTTGTTTGTATACCTCAAAGTCAAAATTTATTTTATACATATAAATTAAACTCACATGTATAAAATAAATTCTAACTATTAAATTTACATACATCTGATGTGCTACACATCCTTTAATAAAGCGGTGAGACATTCTCCATAGGAAAAATTAATACGAAGGACCCAAACAATGCAAATATTATTATAAAGGACCTGAAATTATTCCTGAGGACCAAATGAAATTTGGTGGACAAGAATGCCCTCTATTAATAAGCCTCTTAAAACCTGCGCAATCTACTCCATCGGGTCCCTCCCCCCATTTTTGTTCCCCACGAGGTCCAGTGACTTCCATGATCGTCCTCCTTTGTTTCTGGAGCTGTCTGCCCTTTAGTTCGTTAGCCTTCTTTTCTTCATTTCTTCATCCATCCTCCCCCCATTTCTTCTACCCTTCATCAGATTCTTTTGTCATCCCATATCTTGTTATTTGCAGCTACTCACAATCATGGTGTGAGTAGAGCAGAATAGAATGGCCTAAATCTACTAATATTAAAGGCCTTTTTGTATGATTGAGTAAGTAGCAATTTATGATATGCTACGTCTCTTAAATTCTTATGGTTAATAGTAACTTCTTCTTCTTGTGCTTGTTAAGGATAGTCTACACCTGGAGTTATAAGGAGTTTTAGATGTTTAATAGGTTTACTACCATTATTGATGTTTTGTTTCCATCTGAGAAAGAATGCAATATTGATAGAAATAGTATTACTTGTTTTTAGGAATATTACTACCTACTTTTAGCTTTATTCCTACTAATATTATTGTTTTGGTTTAGAAAATGATGAGCAAGTCTAAAGCTTTCTAATTTTTTTAAGTGTAGTTGTGATGAGTAGAAGATGAAAAATCAAATGTCAAATGAGGTGTTCTGCTACTTTCATTTAGATGGACAAATTTTAAAAGATTCAAGCGGGAAGATCCATTGCGAGGGGGGTCGAACAGGTGGAAGATTGATAAAGGAAGGTATATCGTTGGAAGAACTAAGGAGAGAAGTAAGATTATGCATGGACTGTGATGACAATGAAATGGAAATGAAATACATTTTGAAATTTAATGCCTCTCAGCTATTAGATTGGTGGACGATAATGGTGTGCAATAACTAATCAAATACAATGATCAATGTGCACATATATATAAAATCAATGGGGAACAAATTAAAGCATCACCACCCCAGTTGGTAACAGTGTGAGAAATTAGTCTTTTATGACTTGTCCAGTAAATATCTACTTTATGTTATAATTTTAGTTGGTATACTTGGGTATCGCCCTTAGACTAACAAAATGTAAAATGAATGAAAATACAGAATGAATTCAAATTCAGTTCATTCCACTATTAGGTCTCCTTCCAAGCAGGAACTTGTACTTCATCCATGTGCAATACAAAGTGTCCTTTTACCAATGACTGAATTAAATTCTGCTAAGTGGACATATTTGATTGTTGGGTGCGAGCAAATTTTTTCGAATGCTATTAAATTGAGGCAAGTACTATATAAGTATAATATTGCTCATAAATTTGGATACACTTTCCTGAAGAATAGCCCCCACAAGATGATTGTCAAGTGCAATGTGGATGGATGCAAGTAGAAGCTAACAGTGTATGCAGTGGCTAAAAGCACACCCTTCTTAAGTGTGCGAACCTTTTGTAGTGAGCATGTGCACTCAGCACAAGATAACTTGGTAGTAACTCATAAGCAAATAACAGACTTATTAGTATCCATAATGGTTAAGAGTATAAGATCAAGTAGAAATAAAATGCCAAATGATATCTGTGGTGAGCTGTTCAGAGAATATGGATTGGCATTAAGTTACCATCAAGTATGGAGGATGTAACAACCAGAAAAAAAAAAAGAAAAGAAAAAGAAAGAAGAAAGCTGAAAATTTTCGAAATCCTGAAATTTTTCTAAGTCTACTAGCTATAGCGAATGTACCTGTTCGCTATAGCGATAAATGGTCTAGCTATAGCGAGAGTAGCTGTTCACTATAGCGAAAATGCTTCTAACTATAGCGAGTGTAGGCATTCCATACAAAAACCAGGGAGTTGCTCACCGTAGCGCGCGCCATAGCGAAAATGGGGGTCTGGAACTGATACGTGCTCACCGTAGCGAAGGTTAATTTTCGCTATAGCGAGGGTTAGTCCGGAAAAGCGTAAAAAGTGAGAATTTGACTTCTTTAAACGTCCCAAATCATTCTTTCTCTTTTATCTGACCTAGACTTCGACCCAAGGAGAGAAAAGAGGCGTGGAGAGTGAGAGAGACCAAGAGAAGGAGGAAGAACAAAGGAAAGCTAAGTAAGTTTCTCTCTTTTCTTCTTAACATCTTGTTCTTCTCTCTTTATCTTCTCTTTCTATGGTTTTGCTTGTGAAATTCGTTGGGATTTAGGCATGGGTCAGAAGAGGGAAAGTGGGAAACCACTCTTGCATTTCTTTGCTTTCCTTGAGTAGAGCTTGAGAGTGAAGAAGAGGTGGTGAAATTCTAGAGAGAGGGAGGAAGTCTGACCTAGAATGAACAAGAAACCCTTGTGTTAAGTTGAGAAATGCAAAGAACTAGGAGAAGGGCTAGTAAGGTTTAAAAAGGGAAGAAGTAGGGCTTTAATCTCCTAGCCTTGTGAAGGTTTATTTGCATAAGAGTAATTCCATGCTCTTGATTGTGTCTAGACTCAAGTGAAGCACCTCCATCAAGGTGTGATTGTGAAACCAAGAAGGGAGAAGAGAAATTGAAAGGGAAGGCTTGTGTTGGCTCATAAGGTAGCTCTCTACTCTTTCTTGTGCATTTTTGGATGTAATAGTTATTGTATGCTTGTGTACATGCTTATTGTGTGAGACATGCAATATGTTATTGCCTTGATACATTAGTACCAATATGCTTATGTGTTGGATTGTGAGAATTGCTCGGGTGAGGTAGTGCCAAAAGTCCCTTGAGATGGGTGAGGTAGAGCCGAAAGTCCCTTGAGATGGGTGAGACAAGGCCAAAAGTGTCACAACTGAGTGAGGCCAAGTCAAAAGTCCCTAAAATCGGGTGAGGCCATCCAAAAGTCCCTAAACTCGGGTGAGGCTAGACCAAAAGTCCCTAGAGCCCATTCTTGGCATTGATATGGTTTCATGGCATGTACAATATGTATTGTATGATTGTGAATGGTTAGATACTTATTTACATGCTTTGACTTGTTATATGCCTTGATTGCTTCCTTGAATGAGTGCATGAGCTACTGAGATTCCATGAATCTCACCCCTTCCCCCTCCCATCTTAACATGCTAGGTGGAGTTCAAGGAGAATCAAGTGCACACCAAGGAGCCTAGGAGAATGTTAGATAAATGTTAGTTTGTTTTGACTCTTTTGATGTAAAGAGGTACTAAAAATGAATATGCACCTTCTATTTTTTAGATGTAAATATTGTAGCAAGTGTAAATATAAGGAAATATGATGTACAAACTATGTAGATAACTAAAGTAATGTAAATGTGGGATTTGCCCTTTTTGTGGCTTGCATGTGATAGTGTATTTTGGCCCATAGCATAGTGAGTTTGAAATGTATGATAATTTGGACCACTTAGATACTTCATATATGCTATGTTTATACTTTCAAACTTGTCCATGAGGTGTGAGAATATGTGGGAGGTCATTTGGACCCATTTGAACCGTTTTGGGTGCCAAAACCGTCAATTTTGTGAGCTTCGTCAATGTATGACCAAACGAGCTCTTCTTGTTATGAAATTTGGCATGCCTCTAGAGTTTGTAGAGAGCTTCTTGGGAAGCTAAAGTGGGTAATATTTGGAGATTTAGAGAATATTTGGTGAATTTTTGAAATTGGAAAAATTTGATGGTTTGGTCATGGTACTGTGTCATTAGCCCGAAAAGAAATCCATATCATTCATAGACCAAATGGAGTCCAAATGTCATGAAATTTTATAGACATAAACTAGACAATCACAGTGACCTATACCAACTAGAATCACCCAAATTAGACATTTGTAGATAGAGAACGAACCTTCTAAAATTCTATATCAGCATCAGGGAAGCCATCCGACCTCCGTTACTGTTCCATCAGTTTTCGAGCTCTAAGGGCTACTGAACTGATCTAGACTTATTTTTCTCCTCTAGTAGACATCTGTAGCTTTCCAAATTGGTATATTTTTCACAGATTAAATTTTTGTGGATTTAGTTATGAATTTTCGAAGTTCATAACAGTAAGCTATACCAGAAACAGGGACAGCTGGACCTCTGTCTCATTTTCGATGTCAAAAATGGTCCAAATGCTGAGATTGTGGTTGGAAATTATTTTTAGTGTAAATTTAACACTTAGAGATTTCCAGAAAGATAGGGTTTGCTAGATTCCCATTTTTCTATAGTTAGTTATGATTTTCCAAAATTAGAGCAAAAAATTTGACTTTTGGGCCCATGTGAGAAATTGCATTTTCTTGGTTTTCGGCTCCATACCCGTGGCTTATGGCTTGTTTTATGCTATGTATGAGTTGTATAAATGGAGTGTGAGTAGAGAATGTGAATGATGGATTCATAGGACCCACGGGGCAGAAGATGAGTGTTTGAAACTCGTTTTATAGCATGAAAATGCCACGGTTGATACTGGTTCTTTGGAAATCATATGGAACCGAGCCCAGAGGGAGGCTAGATAGTGTTAATATATTATGGTGTTACATTTTTGGTATCAGAGCAAAAGTTCAGGCACTTTTGCTTGATGTTAGGCTCTTGAATGATGTGATTTGCTTATGTTTGGTGTGAATGGCCATGAAAGTGGTAGCATCCTTATGCATATGTGCTTGTGATATCATGGTGAACTGAGGGTTGCTACTTCTTTTCAGACATGGTTGAGACTAGATGGGGCAGGGGTAAAGGCAGACCACCCAGGGCTCAGAGAGCTGAGCCAGAGGCTCCTGTTGGGCCTGACGATCCTCTGCGAACCATCATAGAGAGGCTTGACCAGTATAAGGCCATGATGGGCCAGCACTAGGAGATGCTGGAACAGCAGAGATACATTGCCCAATAACAGCATGATATGATCATGCATTTACAAGACACCTTGGCCAGGCAAGAAGAAGCCAGGAGAGAAGCCCCTGTACCTTAACTATCCACATCCACCATTCCACCTGCACCTTCCCAGGAGCCTGCTGCTCCTCAGACCCAGACGCCTATCCAGAAAGTGTTAAAGCAGTTTAGGCAGAATAATCCACCCTCGTTTGATGAGGAGTTAGATGCGGATAAGGCGGAGGCTTGGGTTATGCAGCTAAAGAAAATATTCTCGGTGATGGATTGTACCACCGAGCAGAAAGCTCAGCTAGCCACTTTCATGTTACAAAAGGAAGCTGATAGATGGTGGTGTAGCACGAAACCCCTGATGGAGACCAAGAACATACAAATAACTTGGGAAAGCTTCTTGGTCGAGTTTTATGAGAAATATGTCCCTAGTTCGGTGAGGAAGAAAGAAAGAGATAGAATTTATGGGCTTGAGACAGACGGATGAGATGACTGTGGACCAATATGTGGCCAAGTTCATTGAGTTGTCTCGATATTCCTCTTACCTCCAGAGGTATGATGACGAACCTTGGAGATGTGAGCCGTTTGAGACTGGGTTGAAGCCCCTGATTAGCGACAGAGTCACTCCACAGCGGATTAAGAAGTTTAATACCCTTGTGGAGGTCAGCAGGGTGATTGAGACTAACCTGCAAGCTATCATGCCTGCTGCAACTACAGCTAGTCAGAAGAGGGTACCGGATTTGAAAAGGCTAAAACTAGAAGAGGGTTCTAGTTTGACACCTAGCACTAAGAGGAGAGGCAAGGGGCCGTGGAATAGAAGGCCACAGTGGGGTATGCCACCTTCTCAGAGCCAGTCATCCTTCCAGCAGTCTCCGGTGACATGTTTCAAGTGTGGGAAGCGGGGGCACATTGCTAGACACTGTCCTCAGATGGATACAGCGCCTCCTCCTAGGCCATAGACCCAGGGTCGAGTGTTCGCCTTCACTCAGCAGGAAGCCAGTGCATCTCCCAATTTGATCTGAGGTACGCTGATAGTGAATGGCTTTCCTGTAGTTGCTATGTTTGATTCGGGTGCTAGTCACTCGTTTATATCCTATGATTGTGTGAGGCAATTGGGTCTGGTCATTAGTGTTTTGCCATTTGACTTGTCTGTCACTATACCCACTGGAGGCCACGTGGTTACTTCCCATACCTGCTTAAATGTTACTGTTCAATTTAACCATTGTCATACCACTATTGATTTGATTTGTATGCCCTTCCATGATATTGACTTGATTATTTGTATGAACTGGTTAGCCACGAATAATGCTATACTTGATTGTGAACACCGAACCATTTCCCTACCTGCTTGTAGGACCATACCTAGGGTAAGAGCTGAGTTATCCTTTATGACTACCGCCCAGGCTGAGAGATATTTAGAGTGTGGATGTCAAGAGTTTCTAGTCTTTTTCTCTATTCAGGCTGAGGTAGAAGAAGGGATAGAGGAGATCCCAGTTGTCAGGGACTTTTCGGAGGTTTTCCCTAAAGAGTTTGACTTTAGTGGCCTACCCCCTGAGAGAGAACTAGAGTTCCCTATAGACATAGTGCCTGGGGCTGGACCGGTGTCCAAAGCTCCTTACAGGATGGCTCCCGCTGAGCTTGCTGAGTTAAAAGAGCCGAAAGAGGAATTGTTAGAGAAAGGGTTTATCCGCCCTAGTGTTTCACCTTGGGAAGCTCTAGTGTTATTTGTGAAAAAGAAAGATGGTAGCTTGCGTTTGTGTATAGATTACAGAGAGTTGAATAAAGTTACCATCAAGAATAAATATCCTCTCCCTAGAATTGATGATTTATTAGATCAGTTGGCTGGGGCATCTGTATTTTCCAAGATAGATCTTAGATCTGGGTACCACTAGTTGAGAGTGAGAACTGAAGATGTCTCCAAGACGGCCTTCAGAACGAGATATGGGCACTATGAGTTCCTTGTGATGCCATTTGGGTCGACGAATGCGCCCGCTGTGTTCATGGATTACATAAACAGGGTATTCAGACCGTATCTAGATCAGTTTGTGGTGGTCTTCATTGATAATATTTTAGTGTACTCTAGATCCTTTGAGGAGCACGAGAGGCATTTGAGATTAGTCCTAGACACCTTGAGAGAGAAAAGGTTGTATGCCAAACTTAGTAAATGTGAGTTTTGGCTGACCGAGGTGAGATTCTTAGGTCATGTGATCTCACGAGACGGGGTCGCGGTTGATCTCCATAAAGTTGAGGCTGTGTTACAGTGGGATAGACCTAGAACGATCATCGAGGTTAGAAGTTTCTTAGGTTTGGCAGGGTATTATAGACAGTTTATTCAGGACTTTTCTCGGATGGCCTTACCACTGACGATGCTAACTAGGAAAGAGACACTTTTTGTGTGGGATGATAGATGTGAGAAGAGTTTCCAGGAGTTGAAACTCTGTCTGACCACTGCCCCTGTACTGATTATCCCTGACCTTAGTGAGCCATTTGTAGTTTATTGTGATATCTCGGACAAAGGGTTAGGATGTGTGTTGATGCAGCAGGGTCGAGTAGTGGCATATGCCTCTAGGCAGTTGAGGCCTTATGAGGAGAATTATCCCACGCATGACCTAGAGTTAGCCACCGTAGTGTTTGCTCTTAAAATTTGGAGACACTATCTGTATGGTGCTACCATAGAGATCTATAGTGACCATAAGAGTCTGAAATACCTGTTTGACCAGAAAGAACTCAATATAAGACAGAGGAGATGGATGGAGTTCCTGAAAGACTATGATTATGTGTTGAAATATCATCCGGGCAAAGCCAATGTGGTGGCAGATGCCCTGAGTAAAAAATCTATCCATGTAGCCCATATGATGATTAGGGAGCAGGAGCTCCTAGAGAAGTTCAGAAACTTGAACTTCTCTTGTCAGGTAGTATCGGGTAAATTGTATCTGAGTGAAACCCAAGTTGAGAATATATTGAGAACCCAGATCTTAGATACCCAGAGGGAGGATGAGTTCTTGAAATGGATCAGGAATGAGATTTCCCAAGGTAAGACCTCAGATTTCAAGGTGTCTGAGGATGGTATGATAGTATATCGAGATAGAATCTGTGTGCCTAGTCAGAATGAGTTGAGAGAAAGCATTTTAAAAGAGGCATATAAAAGTAAGTATACTATCCATCCAGGTGCCACCAAGATGTATTAGGATTTGAAAAGAATTTTCTAGTGGCCAGGGATGAAGAACGATGTGATAGATTATATGGCTAGATGCCTAGTGTGTCAAAGGGTAAAGATAGAACATCAAAAGCCGGCTGGGTTGTTGCAACCTTTAGATATCCCTGAGTGGAAGTGGGATAGTATAGCCATGAACTTTGTTATGGGGTTACCCAGGACATCCTCTAGACACGATACTATTTGGGTAGTTGTGGATAGACTGACGAAGTCTGCACACTTTTTAGCTATCAGGGCTACTCATACACTGGATAGATTAGCCCAGTTACATGCCCAGTTGTACATCAGAGAGATAGTGCAACTTTATGGAGTACCTAGTAGCATAATTTTGGATAGAGACCCCAGGTTCATATCAAACTTTTGGAGGTCATTGCAGCATGCTTTAGGGACCAGGTTGTGGTTTAGCACTGCATATCACCCCCAAACAGATAGTCAGACTGAAAGGATCATCTAGACATTAGAAGACATGTTGAGGGCATGCATGTTAGAAATGAGGGGTAACTGGGATGCGTATTTACCGTTAGCAGAGTTTGCGTATAATAACAGCTACCATTCTAGTATTCAGATGGCCCCTTATGACTATTAGTATGGGAGAAAGTGCAAATCCCCTCTGTGTTAGGTTGAGCTAGGTGAGAGGAGTATGATAGGACTTGAGATTGTGGACCAGACCACCCGACAAATAGAATTGATTAGAAAGAGACTCCTCACGGCCCAGAGTAGGCAGAAAAGCTATGCTGATAAGCGAAGAAGGCCGTTAGAGTTTGAGATTGGAGACCATGTGTTCATTCGAGTATCTCCAATTACGGGAGTAGGTCGGTCAATGAGGGTAAGGAAGCTCAGTCCTAGGTATATTGGTCCATTTGAAATCCTTGAGAAAATTGGACCCGTGGCTTACCGAATAGTCTTACCTCCTAACCTAGCCCAAATCCACAGTGTTTTTCATGTCTCCTAGTTGAAAAAGTATTTACCAAACCCCTCACATGTCATAGAATATGAGCGTGTGCAATTATAGAAAGATCTTTCCTATGTAGTGAGACTGGAGAGAATTGTGGATGCTAAGTTGAAACAGCTGAGAAGTAAGAACATTCCTCTGGTGAAAGTGATCTGGAGAGGTCTAATATCTGAGGAAGCAACCTAGGAATTGGAGGATGAAATGAAGCAAAAATATCCAGAGTTGTTCCCTTGAGGTATGTCTTTAAATTTCGAGGATGAAATTTCTTTTAAGAGGGGTAGAAATGTAACAACCAGAACAAGAAAAGAAAAAAAAAAGAAAAGAAAAAGAAAGAAGAAAGCTGAAAATTTTCGAAGTCCTGAAATTTTTCTAAGTCTACTAGCTATAGCGAATGTACCTGTTCGCTATAGCGAGAAATGGTCTAGCTATAGCGAGAGTAGCTGTTCGCTATAGCGAAAATGCTTCTAGCTATAGCGAGTGCAGGCATTCCATACAAAAACCAAGGAGTTGCTCGCCATAGCGCACACCATAACGAAAACGGGGGTCTAGAACTGATACATGCTCGCCGTAGCGAAGGTTAATTCTCGCTATAGCGAGGGTTAGTCCGGAAAAGTGTAAAAAGCGAGAATTTGACTTCTTTAAACGTCCCAACTCATTCTTTCTCTTCTATCTGACCTAGACTTCGACCCAAGGAGAGAAAAGAGGCGTGGAGAGTGAGAGAGACCAAGAGAAGGAGGAAGAACAAAGGAAAGGTAAGCAAGCTTCTCTCTTTTCTTCTTAGCATCTTGTTCTTCTCTCTTTATCCTCTCTTTCTATGGTTTTGCTTGTGCAATTCGTTGGGATTTAGGCATGGGTCAGAAGAGGGAAAGTGAGAAACCACTTTTGCATTTCTTTGCTTTCCTTGAGTAGAGCTTGAGAGTGAAGAAGAGGTGGTGAAATTCTAGAGAGAGGGAGGAAGTCTGACCTAGAATGAACAAGAAACCCTTGTGTTAAGTTGAGAAATGCAAAGAACTAGGAGAAGGGCTAGTAAAGTTTAAGAAGGGAAGACGTAGGGCTTTAATCTCTTAGCCTTGTGAAGGTTTATTTGCATGAGAGTAATTCCATGCTCTTGATTGTGTCTAGGCTCAAGTGAAGCACCTCCATCAAGGTGTGATTGTGAAACCAAGAAGGGAGAAGAGAAATTGAAAGGGAAGGCTTGTGTTGGCTCATAAGGTAGCTCTCTACTCTTTCTTGTGCATTCTTGGATGTAATAGTCATTGTATGCTTGTGTACATGCTTATTGTGTAAGACATGCCATATGTTATTGCCTTGATACATTGGTACCAATATGCTTATGTGTTGGATTATGAGAATTGCTCGGGTGAGGTAGTGCCAAAAGTCCCTTGAGATGGGTGAGGTAGAGCCGAAAGTCCTTTGAGATAGGTGAGACAAGGCCGAAAGTCTCACAACTGAGTGAGGCAAAGTCAAAAGTCCCTAAAATCAGGTGAGGTCATCCAAAAGTCCCTAAACTCGGGTGAGGCTAGACTAAAAGTCCCTAGAGCCCATTCTTGGCATTGATATGGTTTCATGGCATGTACAACATGTATTGTGTAATTGTGAATGGTTAGATACTTATTTACATGCTTTGACTTGTTATATGCCTTGATTGCTTCCTTGAATGAGTGCATGAGCTACTGAGATTCCATGAATCTCACCCCTTCCCCCTCCCATCTTAACATGCTAGGTGGAGCTCAAGGAGAATCAAGTGCACACCAAGGAGCCTAGGAGAATGTTAGATGAATGTTAGTTTGTTTTGACTCTTTTGATGTAAAGAGGTACCAAAAATGAATATGCACCTTCTATTTTTGAGATATAAATGTTGTAGCAAGTGTAAATGTAAGGAAACATGATGTATAAACTATGTAGATAGCCAAAGTAATGCAAATGTGGGATTTGCCCTTTTTGTGACTTGCATGTGATAGTGTATTTTGACGCGTAGCATAGTGAGTTTGAAATGTATGATGATTTGGACCACTTAGATACTTCATATATGCTATGTTTATACTTTCAAACTTATCCATGAGGTGTGAGAACATATGGGAGGTCATTTGGATCCATTTGAACCGTTTTGGGTGCTAAAACTATCAATTTTGTGAGCTCCATCAAAGTATGACCAAACGAGCTCTTCTTGTTATGAAATTTGGCATGCCTCTAAAGTTTGTAGAGAGCTTCTTAGGAAGTTAAACTGGGTAATATTTGGAGATTTAGGGAATATTTGGTGAATTTTTGAAATTGGGAAAATTTGATAGTTGGTCATGGTACTGTGTCATTAGCCTGAAAAGAAATCTATATCATTCATAGACCAAATGGAGTCCAAATTTCATGAAATTTTATAGACATAAACTACACAATCACAGTGATGTATACCAACTAGAATCACCCAAATCAGACGTCTGTAGAGAGAGAATGAACCTTCTGAAATTCTGTATCAGCATCAGGGAAGCCATCCGACCTCCGTTACTATTCTGTCAGTTTTTGAGGTCTAAGGGCTATGGAACTGATCTGGACTTATTTTTTTCCTCTAGTAGACATCCGTAGCTTTCTAAATTGGTATATTTTTTCCAGATTAGATTTTTGTGTATTTAGTTATGAATTTTCGAATTTCATAACAATAAGCTGCACTAGAAACAGGGACAGCCGGACCTCTGTCTCATTTTCGATGTCAAACATGGTCCAAATGCTGAGATTGTGGTTGGAAAGTATTTTTAGTGTAAATTTAACACTTAGAGATTTCCAGAAAGCTGGGGTTTACTAGATTCACATTTTTCTATAATTAGTTATGATTTTCCAAAGTTAAAGCCAAAAATCTGACTTTTAGGCCTATGTGAGAAATTGCATTTTCTTGGTTTTCGGCTCCATACCCGTGGCTTATGGCTTGTTTTATGCAATGTATGAGTTGTATAAATGGAGTGTGAGTAGAGAATATGAATGATGGGTTCACAGGACCCACGGGGCAGAAGATGAGTGTTTAAAACCTCGTTTTATAGCATGAAAATGCCACGGTTGGTACTGGTTCTTTGGAAATCATATGGAACCGAGCCCAGAGGGAGGCTAGATAGTGTTAATATATTATGGTGTTACAGAGGGGGAAGGAGAAAACTTTAGCTGATATCTATGGGCCAATAGATTGGTCGTACATGCTAATTCCTTGGTTGTGCAACTATTTAATGGAAACATATTTAGAAACTATTGTAATGTGGACTTCATCGATGAACAACCATTTTGAAAGGTTGTTCATTGCATATGGATGCTATATTACTGGCTTCATGCTTGGTGCATGACCAGCATTGTACATTGATGGTTGTTACCTTAGTGGACCATACTTAGGGACTCTCTTAGCTGTATCTATGTATGATGTAGACAATGACTTGTTTCTACTTGCTTATGCAATTGTAGGTGTAGAAACATATGATGATTGGGTGTGGTTCCTTCAAAAGGTTAAAGACTTAATTGGTGATATAGAAATAACTCTAGTTTTAGATTGCCACAATGCCATAATCGGCGCAATCAGAGAAGTGTTTGGTGAGGAGAGACATGCATTTTGCTATCGACATATAAAGGAGAATTTTAATAGTGAGCTTTTAAAATTTTACAAAGGGCAAAGAAGATGGTGTAAGAATGATGTGCTGAAATTGCTAGATGGGATGGTGTTGGAGAAATTGAGGTCATTCTCCCCTGAGTAGGGTAGATGGGTGGAGACCCCAACTGATATTAATAGGTGAGCGTTGGCAAAATTTCCATACCAATGATGGGATAATATCATAACTAACCTTGTAGAATCTTTTAATGCATAGATAGTGAAAGAGAGGAAGGATAATATTTATGTATTAATTAATGAGCATAGGGATAAGCTAGCTAAAAAACTATATGCTAGCAAGGAAGGCATGACTAAATGGATAAATGAGGTGGGTCCAAGGATTGAGGCAATGCTGAAGGAGAATGTTGTAAAGGCAGAAAATATGATAGCAGAGCACTATGGTATTAATCGGCTCTTAGTTCGAATAAGAAGCAATGATTTGAGGGTGAATATGGCATTAAGAGAGTGTACTTGTCAAGCTTGGCAAATGTCTGGCATCCCATGTCCTCATGCATGTGTAGCAATAAAGAAGGTGCATGGGAATGTGTATTCATATGTAGAAGAATACTACTCACTAAGCTAGCAGCAAAAGATGTATATGAATACTATGATTCCTGTAAAGACTAATGATATGCCAAACTTGAACAATCTTTTGATTGATGATTATGCTGGCAACACCTTCCTACTATCACCCATCACCGGCCGTCCAACAGGAATATCGCAGAAAAGGTGACGTGAATCACAATTTCAAGATAAGGCTAAATACTGGTGTTCTTGTTGTTAAGAGACAGGGCATAACAGAGCTAGGTGTAAAACTCCGAATCATTATTTATCTTGATGCTGTAAAAGTAGCTCCGAGGTGGTTATATATTGGTGTTTTCTAAAGGAAGTGGTTAGTAGTATTATAAATGTGTGAAAGTTAGGCTCTGCTTGTACATGGGTAGATACAACTTACTTTTGTTTGAAAGCCTAGAAGTTGGGCTCTTTTGTACATGGGTAGACAGAACCTATTTTTTGAAGTTAATGAAGTTAAGCTCTCTTTTATACATGGGCAGATATAACTGATTTTTTTGTACATGCATCAGGGACATGTAAAGGTTCTTTGTAGTGGTTACAGGAAAGTGAAGTCCAAATTTGTTGGGCTATTGGCAACTGTATGTAATACGAATGAAAAGTAATGAAAATGAAGCTATATGTTACAAGGGCTATGTGTATGTAATATTTGTTTATGTTAAATTTCTGTGCACAGGTTATGAAAAGAATTTATAGTATATTAGTCTTTGATTGAACTGATCATTAAAGCCTCCACTACAAGGTTTAGGTGTAGGCATTTTTGTGCATCTTTTCCTTCCATACTATGCCATTTTTTGTTGGTTTTGTAATTTTTTCTTCCCTAATATAAGTGGAGGTTGATCATTTTTAACTTTCCTTAGGGTCTGGAGCAAACAAAGTAAAAATGCCTTTATAGCAGACTGCACATTTTCATCTACACATGGAACTATGATGTTGCCTTAGTCGCTTAGGCACTCAATTAAACTAAGATTGATTTAATGCAGTATAGATCAACCCTAGGTCATTCTTCCCAAGGAGCAATTTAGGGGCTAGTAAGATTGAATTTAGGTGTTTATTTGATACTTAAAAGTGTATGCAAATGGGGGGTTGAGATTGAGAAATTTAAATTCAACTAAAGGAGAAAAAATGAAACAAGTAATTAAACTAGAATACTCTAAATTAAAATAAAAATGGTTGTGAAAATGCAAAGAACTAACAAGGAGGCAACCAAGGTTTTGCAAGGGGATTTCAGCTCTCATTACTCACCAAAGATTGATTGAGACCAAGAGAAGTAATTAAACAATAGACCAATGAATTTAATTAATTTAATCCGAGGATAGGAAACCCTAAGCTCAAATGCCCATCACTTGACTTAACTAGGAAACCCATAGCTAATTCAAACAATTTGCAGTAATTAAGCCAATTAAACTTCATTAAATCTTTCAACAATTAGATTCAATTAATTCTGGAATTTTTGGTTTCAATTACCTAATTGAACAATTAAGCAATTATACTACCCAATTCAACAATCAAGTAGCACAAGAGACCAAGATATGCAATTAAAATCATAACATTAATCAAATTAATGCAAGAGAACTCTAACATCAATCTAATCAACATTATAAGGTCTAAAAACTAAAATTCCAGCAATCACAAAACATAATTTCAGTCCCAAATAATACCAATTCCAATTACAATTCAAGATAAAATTATTATCCAACCTAAAACTAGTTTTCAACATTAAATCCACATAGAAATTCCTAAAACTAGAAAATCTCTAAGTTCTTGAAATTGAAATAGGAAAAGGTAGGAAAAATAAACTCCCCAATGGTCTTCAATCCATTTAAAATTCAGAGCTCAAACCATCTTCCTCCTTGCTCCACCTTGGTGCCACCCCTCTTTAATTAAGCTTCCATGAAATTGGTTTCTTTAAACTCCCTCATTCTTGCTGCCATGAAGAGATAATGAAGGAGTTTAGATGGATGATGGTGAATCAGCTAGGAGGCCAACGTGTCTGGTGAATGAATGAGCAGCAAATCCTTGGTCTAGGAGTGGTTCTGTTGTGAAGTCCAGCAGCTGAATCAAGAGGCAGGCGCTGTTGGGGCAAGTCAATATATTTCACCAGCAACTCGTTCTTCCAGCGTCTCCCAGAAGAATGAATCCAGAATAACCAAGTAGCAGCCTCTGCTCACTCCAGACCGAAAAGAAAATCAACCAGCTCCTGGTGCGTCCCTTAGCCTCCAGTCCGAACAAGCCCCAGAAGAATGAATCAGCAATTCATCCCCCTCCACGCTATGCGTCTCTGTGTGTGTATTCTGAAGCAGCCAGCACCTCTCTACTCTCCGTTTTCACGTCCAAATCGTGCTCCCCGTCTCTGCATCAGGTCCAGCGTGAGAGAAAAGCATCGTTCTCCAGCTCCAGCATTTTCTCGAGCTTCAGGCGTTCCTCTGCTGTCCAGGTGTAGTTCGAAAATGCCAAGAATCTGAATGAAGAATCAGCCACACTCTCCTCCAGCTTTCGGCGCCTCTGCACACTCCCTCAGCGTGAATAGAACCAGAGCCCCCAGTGAATGAAATAGTTCCCCCTCAAATTCGGCATCTTCCCAGCAGCTGACTCCTCACAAAACAAAAAAAAAAAAACAAAGAATTGAAAACCTAATTTTATTTACAAAAATTCCATCAAGCTAAATAATAAAAATAACAATAATTCTACTCCATTTTTTTCCTTTAATCTATTTTTAATTTCAATTCATTTGCCCAAAAAATCTGCACAAAATTAATAAACATTTTAAAGATTGAAAATATTTAATCCCTCAAAATATATGGAAAATAAAGTATTAGCAATTTAAATCCAAAAATTCTCCTATTAATTCAAAATTATTTTATTTTCCAAAATGAACCAAAAATTCAAATATTGAATAATAAATCCATTTAAGCTCAAATTAATCATTAAAAACAATAATAAATGTGGATAAAAATATATGAAAATTAGCACTTATCAAACTACTACACTTGAGATACTCAAGTCATTCTATTTCAAGGGCATGGCTGAAAAGTATCTGAATGCAATCGTTGTTCATTGTTGTATTAGAACTCTAACTTATTTTACTGATCTGCACGTGAATCACAATTTTAGCTATAGCCAACATTGTTGGTTTGCACCCTCTATGCCTGATTAATGAAACAACGACAACTGGCTTGGCTTATGGGATTTATAACACATAGCTTCCTGAACCTTGAGGATTCATCAAGTTGGAGAAGGATGTCAGGGGATTTAGCTAGCGTGAGATTTTCAACAACTAAGTGTTTAGATTTTGGATTCTATTTGGTATTCAGGGAATTGATATTACAATCCACCATTAGTATAACACCAAACAACAATCCACCATTGGCAGGTCAACAGAAAGAAAGAAAAAAAATACAGCCAACAGATCAATTATTCCTCCTCTAGTTTTCGTTTTTGCGAATTCTTGTTGTTCATAATCCAATGGTATAGAGTTTTAGGACTATTACCATGAAGTTTAGGGGTATTACTATTGGATTTAAGCACAGTTTCGTCTATTTTTAGGGACCTTCCAAAGTATAATTAGTAGTGTTGTTTATGCTCGTTACTACATGTTTTTAAGATATTACTAGTGGACTTCAGGGATTTTACTACCATATTTAGGCTATGAGTTTAGGATGTTAATGGCAAGCTTAGTGATATGACCTAGTGGACCTTAAGAAAATAGACGATAATGTCAGCCAAAAAAAGTAACTCAAGGAATTTCATAATCTTGTTATAATCATAGCAATCAAATATTTACAACCATTAGTTTACAAAGTTTACAAGTTTACAAGGTTGACAAAACGTTCTTATCTGTAATTACAATAGTACAAAGTCTTGGGGAGGAAACTATCAATGCATCACGACTTCCTGATTTACTTCCCTTTGATTGTTGCCCTTGCAACTGCCATTACATCACCCTGGTACTTGTTCAGTGGATGGTTCACCAGGTCCCATATGAGTTGGACACAGAATGCATCCAACTTTTTTTGAAACCATAACCATTTACCTATAAGCCACCAGGCAGTAAACTATAACAAACAATAAAAGAGATGCTCAAATCGGAGTATATGTTGGCATGGTGTGCCTTTCCCACTTAGGCTTTGGTTCCCCAGTCCACAGTTACAAGTATTTTATCAAATATACTCCACAATCATCATTGAGCAACAAGTGAGATATCATAAAGTCAAGGATATACATGCAGTACTACAAATATTATGAGTTCAAAGTAATTCACTTACATGTTTGGCTGTTGGGGCAAGTCAATGTATTTCACGGTGACAATTGGGCCTGCCGCCATAAATCTTTCTGGTTTCAACAGTTTTAATAGTGTGGCTAACCGATCTTTCTATTATATCACCTAAAAAGTATCACACACAGCTTAATCATTACAATTAACTTTAAAAACTACATGCCAATAGAACACAGCCTAATTTTACCATGATGTGGGCCATCTTCCTCTAGCCTGCATTGGTCCTTTGACTCTATGAGTCAAGGATGTATAAAATGCATGCATAGGGGTCCAGAGCAAAGCAGAACCAATGGTTCAGAAATAGCACAGGGGTGAATACTTGTAACCATCTCCAAATGACTAACACTTTCTAGGGGGATAGGCCAATAGAAAACAACAAATACCCTACGAATACGTTACCAAGGTGCAGTTCATGATGTTATAGCCCACTTTGTCGGGCTATAGTTTTTCCAGCAAATAATCCACATTATACTACCTTATAAGTTTCAAGAGAGTTCTCTATACTAATAATTTCATAAAGTATATCAAAACAGGACTTAAAGCAAAGGATCATTAATGGTGATATGAAAGGAAAGACATATTAGTCACTATGAAATCTCCATCCAGAGTGTGTCATTTGACAGTTAAATTCTCCTACTTTTAGTCTTTCATAAGCACTCTACACACCATGGTTATCACCTACACACACCCAAAGAAGACAAGTATAGAATAATCACTTTTAAAAATTTTACACTAGTCGAGACATGCAAAAGTTAGACTCATTGATATGCTAATCCACTTCTGTCTACCAAGGCACTGGCACTCAGCACGGGTGAGGTAAAAGTTAAACAAATCAATTGCTACCCTAGTAATAAACCAGGCACATTCACTCAGTAATATTAGTACATCAAATACATTTCCACTGTCAGTGACATTAAATGAAATAACCAACCTAAATTATACAAACATATGAATTTTTCCATACTGATACACATACTTATTACTATTTGCCTGGGCAGCACATGAAGTGCAATATTCATACATTGTCTTTTTCTCTTTCTCTGTTCTAGCTTGAGGGCTTCTTCCACAGATGGTGACCATTTAATGCCTTTTTGACGTTGTCTTACTGACCTGCGTAGGTGTTTTTGTCTCTCAACTTTATCCTTCAAGTTAGGGGCATCTGGTGCTCTTCTCTTCTTTACCTCAATCTTATTGGCCCTTCTGGATGATTCATCCAATTTATCATCCTCCCCATCTTTACTTGACATGCATCCAGGTGATGCAGTTGCTTCTTCTCCATCCCCTGCCTCATCACCAGCCACGTTGCTTGCAGAGGTTCCCTCCATGTCACCTACAAGAGTCACTGCATGGGTAAGGCTGGTAAGTTCTATCTGCAGCATCAAAAGATCTTTAGCAAAGTCGTGAGCAAAGTTCAGGAGTCTTTTATACATTTTCTTGATACCCTACAAGGTTCCCATAATAATAGTTAGTTCACAGATGCCTAAGAACCCTCAATATAATTGATATTTAGGGAGAATTAAAGTTGAGGATCTAAATATGGAAAAAATTCCTTAACAGGACCTGTTACCACTGGGTTTAAGATAGATTACCACTGACTTAAAGTAAAACACCTTAAACCTAGTGGTAATAGGTCCTTCATAGTAGAAATACCTCAACTCTAATTCTCCCTTGAGTGGATTCAAATATAGGAAGTCGTACCGGATGGTGAAATGTAGATTTTGAAGGGAGTGCACATGGGCTTTTGGTATTAAAGATTCCTTGCATCCAGATTCTGGATTTATACCCCTAAGTTCTGGCTCCAAGTTTCTTCCATTCTGCTAGGAGCAACAACATTCCTTCCAGAGGATAACCAATGATCTTTCCTCAACTCCTTTCATAACACATTACTCGCTACTGGATCATCAAAACTTATCCCCCAACTTATTCCATATCCCAAATTCCAAATTCAGGTTTCAAACAATATCTAATACATAATAGCATTCATCCAACGCTAAAAGGAATTTCACATCCATAAGTCTAAATCCAGAGCCTCACCATTCATTGCTTAAATTCCATTTATCAACAATACCCAGATTTTCTTTTGATATAAAAGCATGTAAATACTAGCATTTATGAAGGAATGAAAGTGCGAATCTTTGGACCTATCGCATGAGAAGGAGAGGTGCTGCTTACCTTGCTTTTCACAGATTTTTGAGCACGGGAGAACCCGTTGAAGGCTAGTACTAACACGTGGTGTTCAAACCGTTGAAGGATGCCTCTCTGGTGAAAAGCTATCTATGGATTTTTAGTGACTGATTGTGAGAGAAAACTTTCAACGATTTTCAGTTACCAATTACAGGAGAAACGGTCTAATGATTGGCAATGGAGGAAGGGAGAAGCGACCAGTGTCTGGAGGGCAAAGGGCGCATTTGGATGCGATTTGATTTGAGCGGCTTATTCAATAGAAAAACTAAGGGTATTTTTATCCATCAAATTTTCCTTGGTCCTG
This sequence comes from Erythrophleum fordii, assembly GCA_032878935.1. Classification (NCBI taxonomy): domain Eukaryota; kingdom Viridiplantae; phylum Streptophyta; class Magnoliopsida; order Fabales; family Fabaceae; genus Erythrophleum; species Erythrophleum fordii. Next base: position 786,900 of record JAVQMF010000029.1, read on the forward strand.
CAGAGTAATATTAATTTTTTAGGTCCTTTATAATAATATTTGCATTGTTTGGGTCCTCCGTACTAATTTTCCTTTCTCTATAATTGTAATAGATGAATGTATACTAAATCTGTCACACAAAGGATAAGCAAATATGGGGCAAGATTTTTTATCCTTTGCCTCAGACAAGGACCCACTGCCTATTTTTTATCCTTCCCTTACATTGTAGTTTTGCTAGTTGTTCTCAGTTTGCTAAACATTTTTCTTAGTTTTAGCTAGTTTTTGAATCCTTTTCTCTTCTTTTCTTAAATTTTGGTATAATTAAAAATTAAAAAATTTTTTTCAACAACTCAAGACTAATATTATTAATATAATAAATAAAAATAATCTAATTTAAGAAATTTATATTAAATAAAATAATATTAGAAATCATAAAAAGTTAATAATAATAAATTACATATATCTCTTCTTTATTTTTAAAATATAAATAATTTTTTTTGAAATAAAAAATTGCTTTATGCTTTAATCTAATTTTAAAATTTTTGATTAAAATGCCTTCTATTAATCGAAATGCAAAAATTTTTTATTAAATTTAATGAAAATAAAATCTACTATTTTTTATTTTTATTTGTGTATATTTAGAGATAACATTTGCATATATATATATATATATATATATATATATATATGTTGATGAAGGATATTTTATTAAAAAATTAAAAATTGGACTAAAGTATATATTTTAAAAATAGAGAGAAAGCCTATGTAATTTTAATAAAATTCAAATAAAATTTATATAATTTATTCGAATAATGAATTAATTAATTATTCAACCTTAATTGTATAATAATTTCTCAAACAATAATAATATATGCACTTAGGTATTCTTCATAAAAAATAATTTGTCAAAATTTAACAGCAAGCAAAATAGATTAAAATACCACAATTTCATATATAATCTCATTCATGTTATTTTAGAGTATAAATAAGGGTAAGAGTTTAGCTTTAATATGAACTATATATTAATAACAATTATAACAACATTAAAATTAATACTTTCTTCTTGATAGATAGAAATTATAACACTTTCTTTCTTTGGTCAAGATAAATTTGATCGTAGGATAGAAAGCCGACCTAGTTAAAAAAAATATATGAGCCAAAAAATGTCTGATAAAAAAATATGGTTCATTTTAGAAAAATTCTAAATATAAAATAGGTTAGGTTTAACCTTTTTTTCTAACTTAGATTAAGCCTGAAACCACTCATATTATAATCAATTATATATATTGATTAATATTATTAATATTTTATCATATTTTTATGTACGTAACCTTTTCCCTTGCATAGCCAAATGCTTAGTATTGGTGTGTGCATAGGAAAAATTGGAGTTTCCAATAAAAAGCAAGAGAGAGAAAAGAGGTTAGCTTTTTCTCATTAAACACACTCTTTCATCATTCAACTTTTTTTTGTTTCTCCTTCTTTTACGTGCGTGTGCACACATACACACATATTATCTTTCTATCTCTCTCTTTGTGAAGGGTTGCAGAATATAAAGTTGTAGCCATGCATACCTAGACTAGCTAAAGAGAAATTGGTTTGAGAATTTTTTTTTCTTGGACTCTTATGTGTCTTTTTAGTAATTTTCATCATATCAATATGGTAACATTTTCTTTTTTTTTTTTATCTAATTTTTTCTATGATTTTATCACATGAATTTGTTTTTGTTTTTAGTTTGTTTTCATCGTTATTTTGTGGTTGGGTTTATTGAATTTCATTTTCATTTTGTGTTTTTAGTGTTTGATTGCTTTTTTTCCCTTAATTTTTTGGTTCATTCATTATTTCAATAGACCAAGTGTAACACTTAATTTGCCTTAAAAGGGCCAGAGAGGCGAGATTTTCAAAGGAGGTCCTTAAAATCAAGTGGATAGTGGCCACATAAAATTAGATGAATAAACTAAACCTTTAAAAATAAAGATTTGAGGTTTGAGTTGCCCAGAAACTCGAGCCATAAGAGCTAAGAAAATTTGCAAAAATAAGTTGGGACATTTTCATAATTTTTGAAAATTTTAGAAAACTTACATGGAAAATTTTTAAACAAAAAATTTGAATTTTTTGGGGTTCTTAGAGGCCTTGAAAATTATGAAAACCTCTTAAATAGTTAAAACCCCTCCGATGAGTGATTTCAAAAAAATATTGATCAAAAATTTGACCAAATAGTTCAAAATGATTTTAAATCTAATTTAGATGAAACCAAAGGTCGTTTATAAGTTAAAGGACTTAAATTTTATGATGAAAAAGATAAATTTTGAAAAGTAGTATAAATGAGGCCAAATGGAGAAACTATAATTTAGGGACTAAATTGTAAAAAAGTAGGATAACTTTACCTTTTTGGCTCCTTCATATGTTTAGCCACTTGTTGTAGCCCTTAATCATGTTTTGTCTAGTCTGAAGCAAAGTTGAACGACAGCCAAGGATATGGACAAAAAGAAGGAGAGCAACCAAGTGAAAGAGTAAGAATTTCAAGGTTTTTCATACTCCTTGCTTCCCTAAACTTATTCTCCTCTTTCTCCTCTCTCTTTCTATAGTTTGATTGTTTATCTTGGTGCTGGTTTATGGTTGAGGTAGTGGAGGGAGGAGGAGGTTTGAGAGAACTCATGGGAGGATGAAATAGAGCTCTTGAAAAATAGCAAATGTGGTAAGAAACCATAGACTTCTCTTGCTTCATCTTGTTTTCTACTATAAGTCATGTTTGGGTCAGACCTAGCCCACTTAAAGGAAGATGAATTCTGACCTTAGCAAGAGAGGAACAAGTGTTTGAGTGCGTGGGAATTAAGAATAGTCCATTGGAGGCAATTGGGAAGCAATGAAATTTAAGTTGGAGAATCTTAGGGTTTTGGAAGAAATGCTCAAATCTAATTTTTCCTAGAGGCATTCTAGCTTATGTAAAATATTGTATGAGTCCATTAAACCTCTAGGAAGATTTATGGGAGCCATTCCTCTAAGAAAAAGCAAGCTACTCTATGGGTCTTCTCCTAGGGTGTTGGTCTCGGCCTAGAGAGGAATATTGCACTTAGGGAGTGATTTTTTTTTAAGAGGCTTAGACATGAATTATAGGTGCTAGAAGAACCAATGGATTGAATTTAGAAAGTTTAGTTTGAGAGTTGAGGTTTTAGGTCCCAATTTAGGCATAATAAGGCAACTTAGAGTTTGGCTTCCTAGAATGAGTTTAAGAGGGTTTCAATGAGTTTATATGGAGCCATATAGTCTAGAAAGAATGAGAGTTGGGAGCCAAGAGCAAGATTTGAGGTGGTTGCTTCATTGCATCTTAAATAGACCATATGTATGATTCAAGACCAAGTGAGCTAGCTTAGGATTATATGAAGCTAGAATTAGTTCCAAGGCTTGATTTGTCTTATGTTTGATGTGTCTAGGCTAAGAAAATCAAGAGCCCTCCTTTTATGGGTGCTTGGCTAAGAAAGGAAAGGAAAAAGGAAAGGGGGAAAGCTTGAATTGCTAGCTTGATGTAGTTCTCTAACCTTTCTCTCATGTATTACTTGATTCATTGCTTGTCTTGGATTGCTTGTGTGTGTGCTTGACAATTGTGAAATGTTTGTGGCCATTAGATTTGAGTCTTGGTGCCTTGACTTGTTTTATAAAGTTGTTTTGTTGTAAAATGGCTTGAATGGGCTTGGTAAGGCCAAAAGTCCCTTGAGAAGGGTGAAGAGGAGCTAAAAGTCCCTAAGAGTAGATGAGATAAGGCCAAAAGTCTTAAGAAAGAGTGAGGCTAAGTTAAAAGTCCCTAGATATGGGTGAGGCAAATCCAAAAGCCCCAAAAATATGGGTGAGCTTGAACCAATGACCCTTAGAGCCTATGTTGGAGTTATTTGCATTTGTATGACATGAGGAAAATGACTATGCATGTTTTAGAAAAGTTTATGGCATGCTTGCATTCCTTGACTTGAAAATGCATCATATATGTATGTTTGAAAGGGTAAAAGAGCTATTAAGATTATTTAAATCTCACTCTTTCCCTCATATGTCTACTTTTGTCTAAGTGGAGCCCAAGGAGCAAGAATTGGAAGTCGTATGCCTTAAGGAGTGCAACTTTGACAATAGGATAGAGATTCATGTATTATGGTATCAAAGATTGTATGCAAATGATGTATATGTGATGTAAATAGTTAAACATATGTAAAAACATATATTTATGATGAATGAAAGGATTTTAGAACCATATGTGCTTGTATGTAAGATTTTGACACTTAGATGCCTAGTTGTGCCTTTGTGGTCTTGTGTATAAGCTCAAGTTAAGAAGTGATTTTGAGATACATGAGCATTTGAATCTCTTGAACAGCCTTTGTATGCTGATTTTAGCCATTTACATGTGCCTAATTGGTTATGGTTAGAGTAGGAAGGTTTTTGGTCTTGTTTTGACCCTTTACGATACTTAAAAGGGAAATTTTTGCACCTTATACCCCAAGTTAACCAAATGAACGAATTTAAGCTTGAAATTTGGTTTGAATATAGGTCTCATCTAGATCTTTTTTTTTGAGCTAAGAACCATTATTTTTGGAGCTATAGATAATTAATTATGAATTTTCAAAGTTGAAAAAATTCTATAGATTTGGTCTTGCACTATTCATGTAGTCAGTTTGTGTTTTTGTGTTATTCAAAGGCCTAATGATATCCAATACTTATGAAATTTTACAAGCATAAATAGATACTATAAGTTTTCTATAACAATTGAGAGCACCTCATTTGGAGCTCTGTAGAGAGAGAACTAGATTTTTGAAGTTAAAGGTCAGTTGTAGGATGCAACAGAGACCTATGTTATTGTTCTATTATTTTTCATAGCTCAGATGGTGTTTTCTTGGTTTAGAACTATTTCTATCATTAGTTAACATCTAGAGCATTACAAAAAGCTATCATATACATAATTTTGATTTTTTAAGAATTAGTTATAATTTTCTAAAGTTTATATCAGAAAATTGTCATGGCAATTTGAGAGCAAAAATGCAAATCCATGAGAAAAGGTTCTTAATCCGTGTTGTAGGCCTCAAATTGTGTGTTTCTGATATGTTTGAGTATGATATGGATGGAAATAAATTGATGTAAGTCTAAATGGCCCATGAGGGCAAAGATTGAATTATTTCGGTGTCCAATACTCGTAATTCCATCGCTAAAGTTTGAAAATTTTATGTAAATGAGTATAAAATGCTTTGATTAATATGGTATGAGGTCCATGAGATGATGGTATTACACCAAGCCTAGCTTATTTTAAACAGAGCTAAGCTTGGCCTTAAAAGCATTTGAAAAGTATCGAGTTGGGCCTATGCCTAGTTTTTTTAACATTTTTTTTGCAAGCCTAGCCTATTTTTAAGCAACCTTAGCTTATTATCAGGTCTAGGTTGGAGGCATATGTTTACCTAACCTAATATGCAAGTAGTTGTATCATTATAATTATTAAGAACTTGGGTATCTAGTTTTCAAAACCACCAATACCCCAACACACATATGTGTGTGTGTGTGTGAGAGAGAGAGTGTGAGTGTGTGTGTGTGTGTGTGTTTTGCTTGATCAAAGAAATTATTATTATAGCGAAAATATTATTTTTAGATTTTTTTTATCAATGTGTATATCATGTTCATACTTTTTGTTATCACCTGTATTATACTCATGCTCTATACAAATTAAATAGTTCACCTTAGATTTGCCTATAGTTCTTTAGACTTTCCTAAGCTACAAAATTTTGTCTTTTGTTTCTAGAAAACAAAGCCAATTCAGGGCACAAAAGCTAGCAAAAGAGGAAACTATCACCTAAGTAGATAGGATTTTAGATAACCAAGATTGAAAAATAAATAAGTCAGAAATTAAAAGAGTAGGAAGATAAAGGAAAACATACAATATTATTGATATAATTTTGCTTTTATACAATGCGCTAATACTAATTTTATCACAGTTATGCATAAGAAAAATTTATGTGGATCAATTGATGAAATTAGTTCTAATTAAGATACTAATTTCATTCTAAGTTAAAATTATGTACTATTAGAGAATCAAATGAATTTCCTAAACAATTTCAACATTAGTATCACCAGTTTTGGATTTTGGGGTGCTTATGATTGATTGACCCAATATATGACTTAACCCAACTTATTGAATCAATTAGATTAATTAAATTATTAGGATAATTATCATTTGTAGTTGTTGAGATAATTTTTTGTGTGTGATAATTTATTTAGATTCTTATTTTTTTAATTCAAAATGTGTTATTTGCTTTTAGTGGCAACAAAAGTGACTGCTATAAGTCTAATAGTCATTATTAAACACACTTAGTGGCAACATTTAGTTACTGGTAGATTGTTTATAATGCCTCTATAACAAATGGTTTTTAGAGGTGACAAAAAATGTTGTCACTAAAAAATTATATTTAGCAATGAGAGAAGTTGTTGTTAAAAAATATTTGGTAGCAGCTTATGTCACTATTAAAGCTATAGTGGTTTGGCTTTTGTAAAATATTGCTGTTGAAAGGATATTTTTTGTGGCAACATTTGGTATCGCTAAAAATTTTTCAAAGGTGTCTTTTTAATTTGCCATTAAAGAATCTTGTACCAATGACTTGTTTCGCTATTAAAAGTTTCTTTTAGTGGTGACATTAAGGATCACTACTAGAAGTGCTTTTTTTTAAGGTGACCTTTGGCATCGCTAAAAATTCCTTTATAGTTGTGATGTTATTTGTCATCACTAAAATCTAAATTCTTTTTTAAAAAAAAGTTTAATTTTTTTGATGACTTCATATTGTAGATACAAAAGACATTAATGCATGGAGAAATTTATACATGAATTAATAGTTTACATATTCATAAACCATAAACCCTAGATGCATTACATATATATAGTTCCTATTACATACAAAATTAATAACTTTATTATTGGTCTATCAAACTTTTCTTCACCATTTCTTCCTGCTTGGAAAAAAACTAGAAGGGTATGGGCCTTAGCTAGTTCATTCTTCATTGTTAACTAATAAAAGATTCTAACTCCTCTATATAAATGGCTTGAAGTATGTTCTAGCCACTGTATTTAGCCCGTAAGGAGTTGCATGCATGAAAATCCATTTTTGTCTTATTTGGTTCAAAAAATAAATTTAAGCAAACACCAAAAATCACAATTCAGCAGATAATAAATATCACAATGTTGGAAGGTGCATATAATATCATTAAGTTAATCATTCATTTAACTAAAAATGCATGAAAACATTATTTTGGTCATCCTTATAAATCATTCCTTACTCCTTACAATGTTAGGAGATGCATATAATGAAATAAAAGAGTAATTGTAAGTATGGAGTAATTGAAAAAGTCTAAAAATAAAAAAAATGTTTTCACTAGGAAACCAATTTAACCTAACTTATATAATTTTATGGTTAACATGGGAGTTTCAATAGATAACCATACTAACTCAAATATGGGTTTGACTATTTGGTCAGGCATACTAGGCTTTTAGTAATTCAATAAACCCATCACAACTTTAGCTAAATCAATAAACCCATTAGAATAATTAAGTTTATTAGCATATTTAGTTTTAAATCATTGACTAAATTTAAAAACTCAAGAAACCTATCATAACTCCAGCCAAATTAGAATACACAACTCTAGCCAAGTCAAAATTAGGTTTTAGTAATAAAACCCATCACAAATTTCTAGATCTTATGAAATAAAAAACATGACTCACTACTAAATAAAAATTTTTTGGATTGGATTAAAAAAAAAAGATAAAAAAAAACTTAGCCAAATTAACATAACTCTATCCAAATCAGAAAATTATGGATATAATAAAAACTATTGTTCTCTAATGTTTATGTTCACTAGTGTTTGCCATTGTCTTTGTCTGTGAATGTTCTTTATCGTTCTTAGACGTTGGCTGTTTCCCTCTTCATTTTCCATCATCAATCTCCTTCCTTTTTATTCTTCTTCTTCCTCTGCACCTTAGACGACCTTATAGTTGGTTGTTGTCTCTTCCTCTGCCATTCCCTCTTTGTTGTTCCTTCTCTCTTTTCAATTTCTGCCTTTGTCTCTCTTTCTCTTTATATTTTGCTTTTTGTGTTTGGGTAATAGGTTGGCTTTTGAGGGCGGGCTCTATTGAGTAGGCTATGTTCCATTCATGGTCCACTATTTTTTTTAAAGGTAAAACTAATTAGTGGTGATTAAAAGTTGTGTATACAATATACTTTTAGTTATGAGTTATATTAGTCACCACTAAATTCATCTTTTAGTAGTAACAAGTTGTTGTTGCAAAAAAGTTTGGCTTCAAAACTTTTTGGATCACTTGTGATAAAAATTTAAAAAAGAATTAGTAGCGACATATGATCATCTTTTAAATATTTAGTACTAGTGGTGATGAAATGTCGTGTAATATCTGGTTCTCTAAAAATGAGAAAAAACATGAGAAACGTAATGTACTGTTTCTCCGTTAACGAATAAAATTCACCAGATACAAAAGGAACTCCCCCAAGATGATGTGCTTAAGGTCCCGAAAAACTTGGGAAGCATTCTAGACTCCTAAAAATGAAAATCCCAGGCTCAGACAGAAAGAAAAATGGAGCTAGAATGAAGAAATAACTTCTTACAAAAAGCTTACGAAACATAATAATATTTTTGTAATTTTGAGTAAATTTTGGAATTCACACAGGAGGGCTTTTTAAATAAAATTTTTGAGTTCTTTGGGGTTTTTAGAGGTCCTGAAAACCATGGAAAGCCCTGGGACAGCTAAAACCCTTTCAGTGAATGTTTTCCAATGTCGGTGTACCCAAACTTTGACAAATTAGTTCGAGAAGGTTTTAGCTCTAATTTCAGTGATTCCAAAGGAATTTTACTAAATTGGGAATCTAAATTTCATAATGGAAAATATATTCTAAAAAAGGAGCCAAAATAAAAGAGAAACGAAAATGCCAAGAACGAAGGGTAAAATGAGAATTTTTAAAACGTGTAACCTCCTTCCACCTATATATATATATATGATGTGCCCTTCTTCTCCTTTCATTTTGCATGACCAAGTTCTGCCCAAAACCAAAGGAAAACCCTAGGGAGAGTGGCACATAAGAGGGAGGCAAAGAGGAGGAGAAATCAAAGGCTTAAGGTATGTAAATTTAGTAGTTTTTCATGCTTTTTTTCTTCCAAACCTCTTCTCCTTATTCTCCTTTATTTCTTATGATTATAATGAAGTATATGGATCTATTTTAAAGGAAAAATTGAGGGAAAAATTCGGATTTGGAGAGAGGAGCTCAAAGAACACAAGATTCAAGTGAGAAAAAGTAAGAAAATAAGGTAAATCTTGCATCCCATGGTAGCTACTCCTCCCCCCTTCTCCTCCATATTTTGCCCCATGTATGTAGATGCTAGAGGGCTAGAATTTTGAGGGGAACCAAGGATGAATTCCATGAATATAAGGGAGAAGAGTAAGAATATGCAAAGAAATTCAAGAAAAACTCATGGATTTTCAAGGTAGCAAACCTAGGGTTTCAAGTACACCTTGTAAAATTTGATTTTGTCTAATGATTCCTAGGCCTAAATAAGAGTTTAAATGAACTCCCGAGATCCTTAAGAGGCTCCCCATATGCATCCTCCCTTGAGAAAACGAGGTAAACTCTAAAAAGCCCCAATTTCTTCCATAGCCTCGGCCTAAAGGGGTTTGTGTAGCTAGGGGAAGTTTTAAATTTTTCTAAACCCATTTTTGAGTCATATATGATGAATAAATATGAAGGGAAGCCTTGGGAGAAATTTAGAAATCATAGAAAGTGAGTTAATGCTTTATGTTCCATAATGAAACCTAAAGAAGTAACATGTAGTTAGGCTCTTGATTTTGATTGTGTGATGACTCCAAGAGGCTTAAAAGGAGTCAAGAATCATATTTGAAAGGAAAGAATGGAGCCTAGAATTTATTTGAGGGGTGTTACTTTATTAGGTGCAATTATGGAACCATAATGAGGTTTATATATCAAGCTAGTGTCTAAGCAAATTGTATGACCTTAAAATTGAGTTCATAAACCAATTAGCTTCCATAAATTGTGTCTAGGTCAAAAGAAAGCATCTCTACAAGTTTGTCTGTGTGTGGCCGAAAGAGGAAGCCTTGATTCAAAGGAAAAAGTGTGTAATTGTGTACAAGGTAGCTCTCTCCACCTTCTCTCATGCATGGATGTGTGTTTATCTTGTCTTGAATGTATGTATGTATATTTTTAAGCCATGAAAAGTGTTCTAGCATGACTTTAATTCTATGGTGCCATGATATTACAATATGTTCTTATATGATTTTGATGTGTGCTTGGGTTTGCATGAGTGTGGTGAGGCCAAGAACCCTTAGCAATGGTGAGAATGAGCTAAGAACCCTTGAGATTGGTTGAAACAAAGCAAAAAGTCTCCCAAAAAGTAAGATGGGCTCCCAAAAGTATGGTTGAATCTAAGAATCTCTTAAAAAATGGGTGAGGCAAGTCCAATATTCATAAGAAATTGGATGAGGCCAATTCACTTGCTTGGCAAGCTTTGTATGCTATGTATGACTTTCTCAAATGATAAAAATGCCTTTTGAATGTTTGTACATGTCAACATGACCATATATGCATTTATGAGACTTGTTTGCATCCATTATATATGATTGAATGGGAGATGAGCTATTAGGATTCTTTAAATCTCATTCCCTCCTCTCCAATGATCTCACATGCTAGGTGGACCAAGTGGATAAGGTAATGGAAGCCAACCACCTTGAGGATGAGAGGATGACAACATAATGCAAAGTTTTAGTTCTTAAAGCCATGCCCATGTCCAATTATATAACTTATGCTTGTATATGGTCTATGACCTTCGGAACATGTGTAATTATGATAATATGTGATGTATAAATGAATGGATATGATATGTGAACCCTAGAATGTAATTTGGGTATGTAATGCCAAGATATGCTTCTTGAAAGTTTGATGGAATTATACTTATGTGTGGATAAAATGGCCAAAATGAGATGCATGGAGTTTGGGACCATTTGGGCAGCTTACACAAGTCTTCATCATGCTTTTAGACTTGCCCAAAAAGTGCCAAATCCTAAAGAAAGCCATTTGGTTACTTTGGTACCTCATATGGAGCCAAAATTGACCATAATAGAACCCCATATCACATTTTAGCTAAATGAGCTCTTCTTGATCTGAGATTTGGCATGCAATTAGAGCTTGTTGAGAGTTTTTTGGGAAGCTAAAGAATGTAATTTTTAGAGGTCTACAAAATATTTCATGAATTTTGAAAGTTGACAAATTTTCTAGTTTTGGTCATGTCACTGTTCATACTGGTCTAAAAATAAAATCTGTCCCATAGGGTTTAAATGATGTCCAATTACTACAAAATTTTATATAGAGAAACTAGACATTCACAGCGACTTGTGTCAACTAGAATCACCTTATTTAGATGTCTAGAGAGGGAGATATCAATTTTTTAAGATTCTATCCAGTATCAGGAACTTCACCCGACCTCAGTTACTATTATATTAAATTTCAAGGTTTGGGCTACTTGATCTAGTCTAGAGTTATGTTTCTCCTCTAGCTTAAATCCATAGCTTTCTAGATTGATATAGTTGCATGGATTCAATTTTTTTGGAATTAATTAGATATTTTTGAAATTTGCTGCAAAAATATATGACAGAACCAGTGGGCAGTTTGACCTCTGGACTTTTTTGGATGTCAAATGTCCTCTGTGATGGATGTTATGGTCTGAAAATATTTTTATTATGAAGTGGACATCTGTAGCTTTCTAGAATGGCCAAGAATTATGATTATGATTTTGATTTTTTTAGAATTAGTTACAAATTTTCAAAATTTGGTCAGAAAAGAGCCAAATTCTGGCTGAAAATATACATAAGTATTTTGAGTTTTTTTTTGAGTTCCATGAGTTGTGGGCCACATTTTATGATGCAAATGAGTTTTATTCATGTAATTAAATATGAAAATGTATGGTATGAGCTCACACGGTCCATGTGACACTGAATGAAATTTTTACATATGACGTAACACAAAGAAATATATTATTTTAATGGATTTTCTTACTTCCCCTCTTGTAATGCACTATGTAACACCCCGAAATTAATTAAGGTGTTAATCATGGATTAAGATTAATTAAGGATAATTAATAAAGCATAATTAGGCAAGTTAGTGAAAAGGTATTCTAGAGAGATAAATTGTTAATATGGGTTAAGAATTTATTTAGGATAGAGATTTACCTCTAGACCTAAATTAATTAAATCATAATAAGAGGCTAATGGAGGCCCAATGAATTAGAGGCAGACCCAAACTAATTTAATGAGATAGAGGCCCAAGATTTACCTTGTATATGTTTAATTAAGTGGCCCAATTACTCTTGTGCAGATCCAAGCCTTTGAGCTCTTCAAATTAGGCCCAAATCCCATCAAACTTCAGCAACCCAATGTGTGAAAACTGGCCTAAAGAAATTCTGCAGCCCATCAACTAAAAACTGGCCCAATAAGTAAAGTCTAAAGCCCATTTGAACTTGGACCTTGGAGCAGCCCATGACCCACCTCTTGACCCAACTTAAACCCATCTAAACCCTAATGCTTCAGCCACTCTTCCCTTCATTTGCTGAAACACAAAAATAGAAGAGAAATTCGGAGGTGAGGAGAGGAGGCTAGGGTTCTTGACTTAATTACATCTTTTCTCACATTTAGAGCAAGATTTGGCCAAGGTAATAGATATACAACTTAATCCCCTCATCTTTCTCTTTAATTTGGTCCGATTAGTTTTTCATTTGGAGAGATTTCATTATACCCAAAATCTGAAAAGTGAGTGTTTGGGGGTTTTTTTGGTGAAATTCGTAGGTTGAGGTTGGGGCTGGTATTTGGTGACTTTAAACCCCCATTTTGATGCTTTCTTTGTTAGTTTGAGACCCCCATAGCTTATTTATATTATGGGTATTAACTTGGTATGAATTTGCTTAGGATTTTGGATGAAACATTGAGAATTCTGGTGGGAGATACTTGAATCCAAATTTGGGAATTGTGGTGGCTGTTGCAATTGTCTGCAAGTGAGGTAACCGGGGTTTAAATTAATTCCATGCATGTATCTGTTTAATTTCATATTTGTTGTATATGAATGATTTGAAATTTACTGAATGAATTGGTTGGCTATCTGTTGTATCATGATTGGACCTTGTGAGTCCATGGTGGAGCTGTGGTGCGGCTGCCACCCGTGCATGTGCCGCGATAGGGCACCGGGTTATGATCAAACCCCAGATGCACTGAGCCCAGGTTGTGCTCAATGGGGAGTAGGTGCCGTGGACGGGCCTCTCCCGATGTTAATGGCCTTTAACATGTTAAATATATAATTGCTAGTATGGGATAGTAATCATGATAGCCTAATTGTTTCATTTGCTGAAATGACTGATATGATTCTGATATGGATTTTGATTCATGCATATATGTTGATTAAACTAGATTATATGATGGAATTGCTTTGGTTACTGAGATTTATATCTCACCCCGTGTTGTGGGATTAATATTTCAAGTGAAAGTTCCTCGGGTAAGGATAAGGGTAAGCAGGTGGATGAGAATCCATGAGTTCCCACCTATGGGGAAATGGCTACACTTGGGCTGACTTAGCTAGTATAGATGCTAATTTTGTATTCCTTAATGTATAGCATCATCATGTATCTACATTGCCAAGTGTAGGCTTGAACATTTGATTTATTGAGAATGTATGTACTAAAGGGTTAGACCTCATCTTAACTTAGTATTTGATGTATGGATTCATATTATCTGCTGTAAACTTTGTTGACTTATGATATGGCTTACCAATTGGAAATGTAATCTTGAGATATTGATATGAGCTGCTGATGTATGGAACCTTTAATGGAAAAATGTATCAAATGCTAAATGTCAATGGTGCATGAATTTTTGCAGCTGTTATCCCATGAACTTGCTAATATAGGGTAGTTGGAGGAGTGGAAATTTACTTTCTGAGAATTGGGTCGGTAATGGTAGAATAGCTGGGTGAATGAGGTTCATAACTACCCTTAGAGTTGCATAAATTAAGGTAGAATGACCCTAGGGTGTTAATGAAGGGAGAGTGGAGAGTGAGAGGCAAAAAAAAAAAATTCAAAGTTATAGGGTCAGAGGAAGTTTAGCCGCGGCTAAAATGGTGTTGGCCGCGGCCAATAGTGGCGAAGTTGCCCAGGGAGAGTTCCAGAGAGGAATTCGCCGCGGCGAAATGATAATTGGCAGTGGCGAAATTTGAGAGGTCAAACTGGGAGTCATCCAGAGGGGAATTCGCCGCGGCGAATTAGGAAATTGGCCGCGGCGAACTTTCAGGAAAATGTCCCCGGCATTCCAGAGAGGAATTGGCCGCGGCGAAAGGTGGAATTGGCCGCGGCCAATATCGATAGGCGAACGAGGGAGTTCCAGGAGGCTTCTTTGCCGCGGCGAAGGTCCAACTCGTCGCGGCGATAGTGATGAAGAAATGGGTAAAACAGAAAGGAATTGGCCGCAGCTAACATGCCAGAATACATATATTCACTAGAAAACCTTAGCTTTCTATAGGTCAATCATAAGGGATGATCTATAGTCATTTGGATGAGTCATAATTGATGAGTAATAGAATCTAAAGCCTATAAATGGATGTTTAACTCCCTTATGAACATAAGAGTATGTGATTGTATGATCGATGACTCTAATTACATTAAGGTTTAAATTCTTCCACATTCTCATGATTTATGATGATTAACCGCATGTTTAACCTTAATTATTGAGATTAAAAATTAGGGTCGTCACACACTATATGAGCATGTAAATGTGATAGAAATGAGTTAGAAATCATGGTGTTACATTTATTAGTATCAAAGCAGAGTTTCAAGCTCTCTCGGATTGGATTTGGTTTCAGGATGTAGCAATAGGCTATGTAAAGGCTTAAAGGGATAGGTAGAGCTTTGGATAAGACATGTTGGGTATGTGAAAATAGTTTGTGGCTTTGTTTATGATAAGTGAGTTATAGAATGGTCTTAGAGTAGTTAGTGGACACCGAGAAAAAGTGACCTTTAGAGTAGCTTGAGCAGGGTTAAGCTTGAGTAGAGTTGAATGATCCAACGGCTAGAGCTTGATGAGATGTGATAGCTCGCTAGGATCAATGGCAAGTCTTAGACATAAAAATAATCTCGTTGATATGAAGAGGCTTGCTAGAGAAATTATGTGAGGCCTAATTTTCTCAGGTAGTCATACTCAGGCCATCTCGAGATGTCCTACTTAATGTAGAGACAAGTAGTGATGTAGCACGTCATGAGATGAGACTGCAGTTGCATAGGACTAGTTTAGAGGGGAAGTGAGAAGAGAGTCACCCCTTAGTCATAACACCCAAATGTTTAGATGAATTCCAAAGCCCAAAAGACTAATTCCCTCAGGCCAGAGATTGAGTTATAAGCTACACCCTAGAGCTCGACGGCCCTGAGATGATAAGTAATTATGCATGAATGAAGCAAGAGGTAGAATTCTCTAATTTGATTATAGGCTAGATATAGAGGCTATGAGGCTCGAGTTAGTAGCTAAAGATGAAAATCTAATCCTTGAAAAAGTAAGCCAACTGGAGGCCGTCAACTGCAGCTAATTAATTGCTTAGCCGTGGCTAACTATTCCATGAAAGCAATGAGGCAATCCAGAGAGTCCTTCACCGAGGCTAATTAAGAAGTTAGCCGTGGCCAATACTCAGATAGGAAAATTAGGGTGAACCTGAGGCTAATTAGCCACGGCGAATCATATGTTAGCCATAGAAAATGGTAGAATGAATGCCTTGTTGGTCATATTTAGGCCAACTTGAGAAAGGAGTAAGGGATCAGATAACCCATAGAGAACGGGAACCCCTAGTATAAGTAGAAAAAAGGGTATTGAATAGTTATGAAAAGATTAGTAAGAAATTTGTGGGCCTAGTAAATGAGATTGAGAAAAGAGCTCAGTATAAAAAAAGTTAAATACAGGGATGATAAAGTTATTGAGACCCGCCTTTAAGGCATTGACTCCAACCTTAGGTGCTACCCTATGAAACATTGAATGACAGAATGTTAGTGTAGCCTCGAAATAATGTAAGATAAGACTATTAGTAGTAAGGCATATAGCGAATGGCCTAGAAAGGTGTATCTCATAGGTAACACCTAAAGGTAAGTATGAGTAGCCCAATAACATAGGCTTAGGAAAGAATGAGGATAGTTAGTAAGCTAAAGGTCCCGTAAGATGGCTAACCTAGGCTGAACATAAGCTAAAGCCTGGGGAAGATGACCAGTAGCATCGTTTCAGGTAAGATATGTGAATGAAAGGTTCAGTGAAAGTTCTCTTTAGATCAAAAAAGGAAAGATGAGACACCTTGAGTCGGGGAAGCCACCCAATAGTGGCTAATAAATTCCCCTAGATGGACCCCCTGAGTCATAAAGTATAGTAATAAAGGAAGCGAGGGAGAGCTGAGAAATCAGCCACAGAAGAGGTGCCCTACTTTAGTAATGATTAAAAGAGTATACTAAACCTAGAAGAGTAAATAGATATAAGTCTGATAATTAGTCAGACGAGCTCCCTAATATAATAATGATATAGGGTTAAGGCATGTGAGTGATTAGAGTACTCAGTAGAACATAAGTTTTTAATAAGGTAAAATCTGGACAGTGAAAGTATATGTCTTGGATTAGGTTAGTAAAACCCTAGAAATAATATACTGTGCTACTGGGGATAAGGCTAAAGAGGTTGAACAGAGAGAAAGCCCAGCTCTGATCTGAACATAGAAATAAGCTGAGATAGATAGTTAGTGCCTTAGTACCTTAAGGGAAGCTCGAGGGAGGTAGAGATCACCTAAGAATATGAGTCTTGTATTATATAAAGAAATAGTGTAAGCCAAGAGCACCATAGAATGAAATTCCTAAGATTATATGAAATAGAATCCTTCTTACCAAGGGATGGTCTAGTTAAGAGCAGAGTAAGAGTATGAGCGAAAACTAGACCTCCTTGATTTATAAAGAGTGAATAAATAGAGGAACCCTGGGAAAATACAGGTGCTCTTGAGCATAAAGAAATTCAAACTGGCCATAGAGAGCTAGTAATAGAAAATCTTTTTACCTAAGTAAGAGGATAAGAAAGGTAGAAAGAGAAATTATGACGGTGTTTAAGCAGAGGACATATTAGATTGAGAATAAATATTCAGTTAATGTGCTTAAGTGCTTAAGAAAGCAAACTTGTCCTTGGCATAGATGTCCTTCTAGCATGACACTACCCAAAGTAAAAATAGTCGGGCAATACAGAGAAATCTCAGGATGAAATAGAGGAAAAATCCTATCTTCCCCAAGAACCTTGTGAGAATAGGGCAAATAAAGAAAAGTAAGAAAAGAATATTTTAGATTGTTGGGAAAATTGTAATATACAAGTAATAGTGGCTTTGAGCTCAGTCATGAGGTGCTTGCATATTAGTATTTGATGTTATGGTTTGCTTACAACAACGGTTATATGATATTAGGTCTGGCCAACCCAATAGTAATGTGATTTGAGTGTGTAGCAAACAATGGCATCAATCATCAAAGTGTCCCAATAATTGAAAGGTATCCTAGTTAGTTAGATAACGAGACAAGTCAGAAAAGAAAGGTAAAAGGATTCCAGTTATATCAGAATGATGAGAGAAAACATGCAGAGAGGAATCCCCAATAGAGAATGTTTAGATTCAGTATACATAGCTTGAGTCCCTTATAGTATATGTAATGCAATGAGAAGAGACCAGTGCATAGCCTCTCTCTTGCCAGAGCTGTTAACCACACTTAGTGTGTAAGATGCCTCAGTGCTAAGGCACTCAAAAGTAGAGTATGGGTATAGTTGAAAATTGCACGATATGAGAGGAAAAGATAGACAAGTACAGTTAGAGTAAGAAAAGAAAGTCCAAGCAAAAAGGGCTGAAGTGGGAATCTAAAAATTCCATAGGGAGTGATGAGTGAAAATTAAAATTCTTCCTAGTATCAATATAATGGGATCCTAGAGAATCAGATGACACAGAACTTAATTCACATGAAGATCGTGAAGTACTTCTGAGTTTAGCCTTAGCTATTATGAGTGATGGTAACTAGACTTAGTGAGTATGCATTTCACTGTCAAATATAGTGATCTTAGGCTTTGAAATCTCCTAGAGATGGATCGTAGTAGATCCTAGCATATCATAGCAAGTTGCAGCAGACCTTAGTAGGGTTTTGAGAGGTCACAGTAGACCCAGGGGTCATAGTAGATCCCACAGAGTTACAGAGATCCCTAGCCATAGTATGATAGTTCTCTAGTGAGATGACGGCCTGAGATAGTTTTACAGAGTAGTTAGTCTCAAAGACTAGTACAGTTTCAGCTAGCTTTTATCTCAGAGATTACAGATCTCCTAAGTCTGGTAAACCATTGCCATAGAGATATGAAGGCTTTACTCATACAGTTAGACCACTGACTAGCTCTCTTTAGAGATGAGCATAATGTATGGGATGAGGAAAGTAAGAAATTAGCTTTCCAAAGTTAGAGCCAGATAAACCACTACCTAACAGACAGTAGCCCTGACTAAGGGATAGAGAAATCCCTACATGCTAGCTTATGTATTCAGAAAGGAGTCAGGTGCAGTTTTTATATGAGGTAAGTGCTACAGTATATCTCCAGTGAGTAAAACTAAGAATAGCTAGCATCCCACCAGAACTCAACAGTAGTCAGTGGTAGTAGCTTTTCGGTGCCAGTATGAGACACACACATGTTAGGCCTATTAGTGCTAAAATGAGGGACTATAAAATGCCACTGTAAGTGAGCAAAGAAAGTAAGAAAAAGTCCCAACCTATGATAGAGAAACTAGGATCATTAAAAATAGAAACTCCTTAAAAGAGCTGTAATCCCAGCAAGTAATCGAGATGTGAGGCCTGTGACAGAAAGAATATGAATTGTAATTATGGGATGAGCTAGTAAGAAATAGCGCAGAGGTAAATAATGGACAAAACATGTAAATAAGTAGACAAATAGAAACCTCCAATGGCTCTAATGATTAGAAAAGATGATGAGATGTTATGAGAAGCCATTTAGAGAGGATATGAAAGATGTGATATGAAATAAGTTACCTCCCAAGATGTATAAATTAGTTCACCCAAAAGAAACATTAATCCTATGAATGGGTTAACATTAACCCGATATGATTAGTAAGCTCTCCCATGATAGGTCTCAAGAGTTAGAAATTTCTTTCTCTTATAAAAAAGAATTAGCTAGTATTTTATAGCAATAAAGCCCTTATTAAGAACTAGCAATGAAAAATCCCCTGGTTAAGAGAAAATTTGAAAGAATGACATCACTGAGAAAGTGTATAGAGCTAGAAAGAAGGGAAAGAAAAGAACAGTTAGCCAGAAATGAAAAGAGAAAGAGAAAAGTATGCCCCAAATTTTAAGGACAAAATTTATTTAAAGAGGGGAGAAATGTAACATCTGGTTCTCTGAAAACGAGAGAAAATGTGAGAAACGTAACATACGGTTTCTCCATTAATGAATGAAATTCACCGGATACAAAAGGAAGTCCCCCAAGTTAATGTAGTTAAGGTCCCAAAAAATTTGGAAAGTATTCTAGACTCCTAAAAATGAGAATCCCAGGCCCAGACAGAAAGAAAAATGGAACTAAAATGAAAAAAATAACTTTTTATGAAAAGCTTACGAAACGTAATGACATTTTCGTAATTTTGACCAAATTTTGGAATTCACACAAGATGGCTTTTTTAATGAAAATTTTAAGTTCTTTGGGGTTTTTAGAGGTGCTGAAAACCATAGAAAGCCCTAAGACAGCTAAAACCAATCCAGTGAACGTTTTCCAACGTCGGTGTATCTGAACTTTGATAGATTCATTTGGGAAGGTTTTAGCTCCAATTTGAATGATTCCAAAGGCATTTTACTAAATTGGAACCTTAAATTTCATAATAGAAAAGATGGTTCTAGAAAAGGAGCCAAAACAAAGGAGAAACAAAAATGCCAAGAATGAAGGGCAAAATAGGAATTTTTGAAAAGTGTAACCTCCTTCCACCTATATATATGATGTGTCCTTCTTCTCCTTTCATTTTGCACGACCAAGTTTTTCCTAAAATTAGAGGAAAACCCTAAGGAGAGTGGCACACAAGAGGGAGGCAAAGAGGAGGAGAAATCAAAGGCTTAAGGTATGGAAATTTAGTAGTTTTTCATGCTCTTTCTCTTTCAAACCTTTTCTCTCTTCATTCTCCTTTATTTCCTATAATTATAATGAAGTATATGGATCTATTTTAAAGGGAAAATTAAGAGAAAAATTCAAATTTGAAGAGAGGAGCTTAAAGAATAAAAGATTTAAGTGAGAAATAGCAAGAAAACAAGGTAAATCTTGCATCCCATGGTAGTTACTCCTCCCCCCTTCTCCTCTATATTTTGCCCCATGTATGTATATGCTAGAAGGCTGGAATTTTGAGGGGAACCAAGGGTGAATTCCATGAATTTAAGGGAGGAGAGTAAGATTGTGCAAAGAAATTCAAGAAAAAGCCATGGATTTTCAAGGTAGCAAACCTAGGGTTTCAAGTGCACCTTGTAAAATTTGATTTTGTCTGATGATACCTAGGCCTAAATAAGAGTTTAAATGAGCTCCCGAGATCCCTAAGAGGCTCTCCACATGCATCCTCCCTTGAGAAAACAAGGCAAACTCCAAAAAGTCTCTATTTCTTCCATAGCCTCGGCCTAAAGGGGTTTATGTAGCTAGGGGGAGTTTTAAATTTTTCTAAACCCATTTTTGCGTCATATATGATGAATGAATATGAAGGGAAGCCTTGGAAGGAATTTAGAAATCATAGAAAGTGAGTTAATACTTTATGTTTCATAATGAGACCTAAAGAAGCAGCATGTAGTTAGGCTCTTGGTTTTGGTTGTGTGATGACTCCAAGAGACTTAAAAGGAGTCAAGAATTATATTTGAAAGGAAAGAATGGAGCCTAAAATTTATTTGAGGGGTGTTGCTTCATTAGTTGCAATTATGGAACCATAATGAGGTTTATAGATCAAGCTAGTGTCTAAGCAAATTGTATGACCTTAGAATTGAGTTCATGAACCAATTAGCTTCCATAAATTGTGTCTAGGTTAAAAGAAAGCATCTCCACAAGTTTGTCTGTGTGTGGTCGAAAGAGAAAGCCTTGATTCAAAGAAAAAAGTGTGTAATTATGTAGAGGGTAGCTCTCTCCACCTTCTTCATGTATGGATGTATGCTTAGCTTGTCTTGAATGTATGTATGTATATTTTTAAGCCATGAAAAGTGTTCTAGCATGACTTTAATTCCATGGTGCCATGATGTTACAATATATTCTTATATGATGTTTTTAATATGTGCTTGGGTTTGCATGAGTGTGGTGAGGCCAAGAACCCTTGAGATTGGTTGAGACAAAGCAAAGAGTCTCCTAAAAGCAAGATGGGCTCCCAAAAGTATGATTAAGTCCAAGAATCTCTTAAAAAATGGGTGAGGCAAGTCCAATATTCATAAGAAATTAGGTGAGACTAATTCACATACTTGGCAAGCCTTTGTATGCTATGTATGACTTTCTCAAATGATGAAAATGCCTCTTGAATATTTGCATATGTCAACATGACCATACATACATTTATGAGACTTATTTACATCCATTATGTATGATTGAATAGGAGATGAGCTATTAGGATTCCTTGAATCTCATTCCCTCCTCTCCAATGATCTCACATGCTAGGTGGACTAAGTGGATAAGGTAATGGAAGCCAACCACCTTGAGGATGAGAGGATGACAACTTAATGCAAAGTTTTAGTTCTTTAAAGCCATGCCCATGCCAATTATATAACCTATGCTTGTATATGGTCTATGACCTTCGGAACATGTGTAATTATGATAATATATGATGTATAAATGAATGGATATAATATGTAAACCCTAGAATGTAATTTGGGTATGTAATGCCAAGATATGCTTCTTGAAAGTTTGATGGAATTATACTTATATGTGGATGAAATGGCCAAAATGAGATGCATGGAGTTTGGGACCATTTGGGCAGCTTACACAAGTCTTCATCATGCTTTTAGACTTGCCCAAAAGGTGCCAAACCTTAAGGAAAGCCATTTGGTTACTTTGGTACCTCATATGGAGCCAAAATTGACCATAATAAAACCCCATATCACATTTTAGCTAAATGAACTCTTCTTGATCTGAGATTTGGCATGCAATTAGAACTTGTTGAGAGTTTTTTAGGAAACTAAAGAATATAATTTTTAGAGGTCTACAAAATATTTCATGAATTTTCAAAGTTGGCAAATTTTCTGGTTTTGGTCATGTCACTGTTTATACTGGTTCGAAAATGAAATTTATCCCACAGGGCTCAAATGATGTCCAATTGCCACGAAATTTTATACAGAAAAACTAGACATTCACAGTGACTTGTGTCAACTAGAAGCACTTCATTTGGATGTCTAGAGTGGGAGATATGAATTTTTAAAATTCTATCCAGTATCAGGAATTTCGCCTGACCTCAATTGCTGTTCTATTGAATTCTGAGGTCTAGACTACTTGAGCTGGTCTGGCATTATTTTTCTTCTCTAGTTGACATCCACAGGTTTCCATATTGATATCATTTGTATGGATTGTATTTTTGTGAAATTAATTGGATATTTTTGAAATTTGCTACAGAAATCTATGACAGAACTAGTAGATAGTTTGACCTCTAGACCTTTTTGGATGTCAAACGTCCTCTGTGATGGATGCTATGGTTTGGACATATTTTTAGTATGAATTGGACATCCATAGCTTTCCAGAATGGCAATGCATGATTTTTATTTTTCAAGAATTAGTTATGAATTTTCAAAGTTTGGTTAGAAAAGAGCCAAATTTTGGCCAAAAATATACATGAGTATTTTGAGCTTGCCTTTGAGTTTCATGAGTTGTGGGGTACATTTTATGATGAAAATGAGTTTTATTCATGTAATTAAATATGAGAATGTATGGTATGAGTTCACATGGTCTATATGACACCGAATGGAATTTTTACATACGACGCAACATAAAGAAATGTGTTATTTTAATGGATTTTCTTACTTCCTTCATGGAACATATCACATGAACATGTAAATGATGAGAGATATGAGCTAGAAATGGTGTTACATGTCACAACAAATAGTTGCATTTTTAGCAACAAAATACAATGGTTGTTATTCTATAATTTTTTAACAGCATGACCATGTTGCCTCAAGAAGTCATAATTAGTGGCGATAAAGAATGTTGCCATTAAAACTACTTTCATTCATGATAATAGTTCCTACTAAAATTTGGGGCATAAAAATATAGCATAAGAGTTAGGGGGAAAACATTATTGCTACTAAAAACCTTTAGTAGTGACTTTTATTGCCACAAAAAATTATATTTGCTATAAACGCTTTTAGTGGTGACTTTTCTAGTGTTACCACTACAAGTTTTAACCAAAAAAGAAAACCTTTTAGTGAAGTATTTTAGTGGCAATGTATAAATGTTGTTAAATGAACATATAGCAATGACATGATTTAGTTACTGCTAAAAATGACTTTTTTTTCGATAGATATAAGTTATTTGTAGGTTATAAAAATTTTATCTTATTAATTGGTCATCTGATCTCTTCCTAAGAGAAAGAAAGAGAGTATACATAAACAACAGTGCATCTACAAAGAGAGAAAAACATAGAAGAACATATATAGTGAGAGTATGACTATTTTACTTTAGAAATTTAGGTGTATTTATTGTAAAAGAGACTATGGTTCTTAGAGCGATCATGATTGAAACCACGTGGGACGATAAAATTGAAGATTTGTTTATGATATACATGTAAATATAAGAAACCTTCATTGGTATTAAAGTCTAGTTGGCTTTTTCTGTCACTATCTATTTAAATATTTTCTTAATGAAGCACGTACAATTTTTTAATTTCAAGTTTTAAAGCAAAATTTTGCCATTAATGTTAAAATAATGTAGAGACCATCTTAGGCTCTAATTTTCGAACCATATGTTATTTATAGGAAGTGTAACTCATCATTAAATTATGGTGCAAATCAGACAAACCATTCAAGATTAAATATTTGGATCATGAAAAACATGATAAACCAACCATCTTTTGAGGATGATTGGTCTCTCCATAAGCCACAATTATGTGGGCTAGGGAGCTCGTTCAATAAGCTTACCAACAATATATAATATACATAATTTGGATGAGAAACAAAGGAGATATGAGCTATTAAAGTTGCTTGTTTAGCTATGAAAATGTTTTGAAAAATTTTGGAAAAAATGCAAGAAACATGGTTGAAGATGTATCAGACCAAATCTCAGCCTACTCATAATAATGGTGTGTGAACTTTATCCCAGTTGATTTGGTGATATTTAAGACACTAGTAAGGAGGGTAAGCCATAAGAAGACTATTAGTGAAAATCCTGAGTCCAAAATCACTCCTTAAGGGGAGGGGAGGGGATTTAATGAGTTATGTTTGGTTGGAAGAGGGGAGGGGAGGGGAGGAGAGATTATTGTTTGGTTCAGGAGGGGAGGGGAGGTAATTATATTTAGACAAATTTACCCTTTATATTATTTTAATTTTATTTTTTATAAAAAAATTATTTATATCAATAATTTTTTAAAAAAATTATAAATTTCAATCTTTTTTTATTTTTAATTTCTGATAAAAAAATTATCTTAATTTTTAATAAATATTAATATATTAAAATATTAAAAAACTAAAAGGGGCAAAAAAGTAAATTAACATTTAAAAAATACCCACCCCTCCCCTTTCCTCCAAAACCCCCCAATTTGGAGGGGAGGCAAATTTGCCTCATTCCCCCTCCCTTCCCTTCCCCTCCCCTCCAATTTTATCCAACCAAACACCTTATCCCCTTCCCCTCCCTTCCCCTCCCCTCCAAAAACCCCCAACCAAACACTCCCTTAGGGTAGGGCATGGCATATAGCTATTGTCCATGGCATGTGGGGTGGCTGTTTTTGGGCCAAATTTTCATTTTTTTATTTTTTTAAGGTAGAATGCTTTTTAAGGCACATGGAGTCTTCATTTGGGGTGGTTTTGGTCTTAATATTATCTTAAAATTAAGATTTACATATAGATATATAATATGGGTACATTTGGTTAATGTTTAATAATATTAAAATACAATTAAGACATGTGAGAGACTTAATAATTAAGAATTTATGTTTAAAAACATCATAATTTTATATATTATTAAAATTTTAGTTACGGTAAATAAAGAGGAAAAAGAATATTTTAATGATTAAATAGGTCTCTAAGAAGATAAATTGCAAACTTTAATTAAACTTAGCTAATTGCTTAGTTGCAATTAAGTCTTAAGTGCCTAAAAGCTAAAAGTAAATTTTTAATTGGGACTTATTAGGTAGTCCAAATGGTAATGGTTTGTAGCATTGTTGGAATATGAAGAACAAGAATTCCTTAAGCAAAACAGATTGTCAATCTATTTAAAAATTTGTAATGTTAGAAAAAATATTCAACTAAGCTTGCCTAACATACCTTAAATAAATACTTCTTTTTGAAATTGTTGGAAAAAAATATCAATTTAAAACATATAAAAGAACTCCAACAATAATAAAACATAGGTTTCTAAGAAATAAAGTCTTTCCAATTTGAAAATACTAATGAGCTGAAGCAAATGTAAGATTTGCTAGGGAATTAGAAAAACTATATAAAAGCCCACTAACAACAAAATTGTCTTAGGATAGAGCTAAGACAAGTCAATAAAACATTTTCCAAAACTCCTCCTAGGTCAAAATTATAATTCATTCATTAATGACACATATTAGACACTTGTGAAGGAAAACCTAAGAGCCAAGTGTAATATCCGGTTCTCTGAGAAATCAGAGAAAACGTGAGAAACGTAATGTACGATTTTTCTATCAACGAACAAAATTCACCGGATATAAAAGGAAGTCCCTCGAAATGACTTAGTTAAGGTTCCAAAATATTTGGAAAGCATTCTAGATTCCTAAAAATGAGAATCCCAGGCTCAGATGGAAAGAAAAAATGGAGTTAGAATGAAGAAACGAATTGTGACGAAAGATTGACAAACGTAAGGGCATTTTCGTCATTTTAAGTAAATTTTAGAATTTTCACAGGAGGAATTTTTAAATGAAAATTTGAGTTCTTCAAGGTTCTCAAGGGCCTTGAAAACTATGGAAGGCCTCAGAACAGTTGAAACCCCCTCCGGTGGATGTTTTCCAATGTTAGTATACCCAAACTTTGAGGGATTCGTTCAGAAAGGTTTTAGCTCCAATTTAAGTGATTCCAAAGGTATTTTACTAAATTGGGAACTTAAATTTCATAATGTAAAAGATGATTCTAAAAAAGGAGTTAAAATGAATTAGAAACAAAAATGCCAAGAACGAAGGGTAAAATGAGAATTTTTGAAAAGTCTTAGTTCCTCCATCTATATATATATGAGGTGCCCCATCTTCCCCTTCATTTAGCCTCATATGTTTCTACCCTAAAACAAAGAAAGAAGCCCTAGGATAAGGCACACCAAGAGGAGTATGAAGGAAGGAAGAAAACAAGGTAGAAAGATGTAGATTTTCATGGTTTTTCATACTTCCTCCTTTCCAAACCTCTCCTTCTTTATTCTTCTTTCTTTCTCATGATTATAATGAAATTTATAAATATTTTTTAAGAGACAAATTAAGGGAAAAATTCAGATTTGAAAAGAGGAGCTCAAAGAAGATAAGATTCAAGTGAGAAAAGCCATGAAAACAAGGTAATTTCTCCTTCCATGGTTGCTACCACTTGCTCCTTTTCTCCACCCATTTTGCCCCACTCAAGAAGTTCTAGGAGGGATTGGTTTTTAGGTAGAACCAAGGGTGATTCTTAGGAAAAAAGGCGTAGAGATTAAGAATATGCAAAGAGAATTAATAAACAACCATGGAAATTTAAGATGCAAACTGTAGGGTTTCATATGTTCCTTGTAAAATCTGATTTGATACCTTAATTTCTATGCCTAAATGAGAGTTTAAATGAACTCTTAAGATCCTTAGAAGTCTCCCCATATGATTCTCCTGTAATACTATATATTTCTAGCTTGCTTCTTATCATTTCTAAGTCTCACATGATGAATTGCACAAAAGGGAATGGAAAAATGGCATTAAAATAATGCCTTATTTCGTGTTGCATCATGTATGAAAATTCCATTCAGTGTCACGCGGGCCATATGAGCTCATAAATCACATTCTCATATTTAATTACATATATACAACTCATTTGCATCACCAAAGTTGGCCCACAACTCGTGAATTTCAAAAGGGAGCATCAAACTCACACTATTATTTTCGGCCAGAATTTTAGTTTTTCTGTCACAACTTCGAAAATTCATAACTAAATCTAAAAAAAATTGAAACCTAACAAAATTTATCATTATAGAACGATCTAGATGTCTACCCCATGGTAAAAATAATTTCAGCTCATGAATCAGTAAGGGGAGAATATTTGACATTTGAAAAGCCACTAAGGTCGCTGTTATCTGGGCTACTAGTTCAAATTACTGATATGAAGTTTCCAAATTCATAACTAAATCTAAAAAAATTGAAATCATATATTCTTAGCCATTATAAAAAGCTACATGTCTAATTTATCCCAAAAATATGTCTAGGCCATGATACATAGCACAGAAAGTGTTTGACATGCAAAAAGGGGCACAGGTTTGGACAGCTACTGGTACTGATGCAAGTGTCTGCTATAAACTTTGAAAATATCCAATTAATTCCAAAAAAAAATCTAATCTATGCAAATGATACCAATTTGGAAAGGTATGAATGTTAATTTATGGTAAAAATAGACTTAGACCAGAGAAAGCACGTTTAGCTACTGAAATTCAGTGGAACAGTGACTTAGATGGTGTTGCGCTACTGTTGCTATTCCAGAAATTCAAAAATTCATATCTCTTAGCTCAGACATCCAAATGAGGTGATTCTAGTTGCTACAAGTCACTGTGAATGCCTAGTTTCTGTCTATAAAATTGGACCACGTTTTCCCCTCAGATGACACAATTTCACAATTGACCAAATAAATAGTACTGGTGCAAATTTGAAATTATGATGCCAACTTTGGAAAATCATAGAAAATTCCACAGACCTCTAAATGACCTAGTCTTTGGCTTTTTAAAAATCTCTAGGCAAGATCTACTTACATGAAAAATTTCAAGTCAAGAAGAGGTCATTTGGTCAGACTTTGCTATAGCTCAAGATTATAGCACTTTTGGTTCCAATAAAGGGGCAAATTTGGTCCAAATGAATCATCCTTTGTTTCACACATATTTGAGCAACTTCAAAAGCATAAATGTAGCATAAATGAGCCTCTCATAAGGTCTGAATCTTCATACAACTTAAATTCATCATGCCACTCCCATAAACATACATGCACAAATGGGCTCCTAAGTGGTCAAAATGCACATTTCTATTCATTTAACTCTATTCTTGATTCATACACTAACTTTACATAGTTTTACACTTGTTCAAAGTGTCATGGCTTAAAAATAATATATACATATATTCTTTGACATTCTAGTACATAAAAAACTAGCAAAATTTGCTAAGAGATGGAGATTTAAGCTCCTTGGCCTGCATCCTTTAGATCTTGGACTCCACCTAAATCATATGAGATGAGAGAAAGGAGGGGGTGAGATTCATTAAATCTCAATAGCTCATACACCTATCCAAGTACATTTTCAAGGCATATAGCATGTCAAAGGTATAAGTATGCAATCAATCAATTCATGAAGCATTCCACTTTCACATTTTTTGTGTCACAAACTCATGTCAAGCATAAGAATGAGCTCTAAGGACTTTTGGTTTGGCCTCATCCCATTTCTAAGACTTTTGGATTGCCTCACTCTTGGTTCTTGGGACTTTTGACTTAGCCTCACCTATCCAAGGGACTTTTGGCCTTGTCTCACCCATGCAATGAGACTTTTGGCATCTCCTCACCCACATTAAGGGACTTTTGGCACTACCTCACCCTTATGAGACATTTCCACAATTCAATGACATTCAAGGAAGCATATTGGTACCAAAACAACATCATAGCATCATGTGGCATGTTTCAAACATATACATAGACACACAAGCACACAATGACATATATACAACAAGAAAAGGTAGAGAGCTACCTTGGTACAAATTCAAGCCTTACTTTGCTTGGTCCTTCTCTTTTTTGGTTCCATAAATAAAAGGAGGTGGGTTGGATTTCTTTAGCCTATGCATAATAAACAACACTTAATTATACTCTTGGAATAAGTTATAACGTTCAACTCACTCTTAATACTACACTTTACTTTATTTGTAACAATATGGTTCCATTAATGACCTAATAAAGCAACTATCACAAGTAAAATTCTTGGTTCCATTCTCTTGCCATATTTAGACCTCTTGACCTCATTTAAGGTCCTTGAAGCCATCACACACTCACTTTCACAAACCTAGGTCCATGTTGCTTCATAAGGTTATATTATGGAAGCCATTGCCTCATCTCCCAACCTGAGGCTTCTAAATTTTTCCTAAGGGTTTCTCCTATCTTCTTTTATCATATAAAGTCCCTAAATCAAGTTTGGAACCATTTAAAACATCCCCTAGCTATCTCTATGGGTTTTGACCAATTTATGCTTCCATTAAAGACCCATGGAGTTTGAGATTTTTCCTTAATGGATGGGGCACTTGGGAGGCTCCCTAGGAGTCTTAGAAACTCAAACAAACACTCACATATGATGGAAAAGTCTTGAATCAACTCAGATTTTAAATTATGTTCAAGCACCCTACACTTTTCCAACTTGAGTTTTGCTAGCTTTTCATGCATTTCTTTGATGTAATCCATCTTCCCATGGCTCAGTTTGATAGATTCTTTTGGATTATAAAATAGAAACTCTTCCCTCTTCATGGTTCTGTTTGAGGCATCCCACCATGGAAGAGGAGAAGGAGAAAAAGAAGCAACAAGGGAAGAGAAACTACCTTAAAATTAAGCTTCCTTCAAGAGCCCTTCCTCTTCCCTCTTCCTCCTCCTTAAAATTTGAATTTCTCTCCTCTGATATAGACCCAAATCAGCACCAAAACTTGCATTAAAACCATGGAAAGATGAAGCAAGAAGGGGAGGATAAAGTTTCAAGAGGAAAAGTAGCAAAATCCTACACTTTCTCACCTTTCCTTGGCTTTTCTTCCTCTAAAATTCCCTCTCTTTGTGCGCCTAAGACAGCAGCTCCTTTTCTGAGATTTGGGTAGAAGAAATTCGGTTTAGAGAGGGGGAGGCTGAACGTGGAGTTAAAAGGAGCATTTAGAAGCTTCTTTGTGCAATTTGTTTCCATTTTTTCCTTTCCATAATGGCATTTCTGGTTTGGCTTTGTTTTAGCTCTTTTTTGAGAATCGTCTTTTTCATCATAAAATTTGGGTTCCTAATTTAATAAAATATCTTTAGAATCACTCAGATTGGAGCTAAAACCTTCCCGAACTAACCGGTCAAAGTTTGGGTCAACTGACATCGAAAAGAGTACACCGGATGGGCTTTACCAGTCCCGGGACTTCCCATGATTTTTAGGGCCTTTGAGAACCCTAGGAAACTCAAAATTTTAATTTAAAAAGCCCTCCTAGGTGTTTTTCCAAAATTTGCACTTATTTACGAAAATGCCACTGGCCTTTCGGCAAATTTTTTGAATTACTCCGACCCTAGTTTCTAAGCAACTCAAGGCTCAAATCCTTATTTTCTATTATTTAAAATTTTATCCAAATTTTATTTGGCCTTGAATCACTCATTAGAGGACTTGCTTTTCAAACCAAAGTCCATGGAAGCCCATTTCCCTCATTGTCTCGGCCTAAGAGGGTTTGCATACCTAAGGAGAGTTTTAAATTTTTCTAAACCCATTTTTGATTCATATATGATGAGTGAAGATAAGGGAAGGCCTTGGGAAAAATTTAGAAACCATAGAAAGTAAATTAGTGCTTATGTTCCATAATATGACCTAAAGAAGCAACATATAGTTAAGCTCTTTATTTTAATTGTGTGATAACTCCAAGAGGTTTAAAAGGAATCAAGAATCATATTTGAAAGGAAAGAATGGAGCCTAGAATTTATTTGATATGTGTTGCTTCATTAGGTGCATTCTTGGAAACAAAAAGGGGCTAATGAGCCAAGCTAGTGTTTAAGCAAGTTGTGTGGCCTTAGACTTTGCTTCAAGAATATATTTAGCTCCTATATGGTGTGTTTAGGCCAAGAGAAATGATCTCCACCTTCTTGGGTGTGTGAGGTCAAGGGAGAGGATTCAAGGCTTAAGGAAAAAGTGTACAAATGCTAGCAAGGTAACTCTCTCCACCTTCTCTCATACATGATTGCTTGCTTTACTTATCTTTGAATGTGTGTATGTGTATTTCAAGCCATGAAAAATGTTCTAACATGAGCTCTTAATCTATGGTACCATGATAATGCATTATGTTTCTAAATTATGTTTATGATGTTTGTTTTGGTTTTCTTGAACATGGTGAGGCCAAGAACCCTTAGCCATGGTAAGGATGAACCAAAAACCTTTAAGATTGGTTAAGACAAAGTAAAGAGTGTCCCAAAAGTGAGGTTGACTCCTAAGAGCAAGGTTGAGTCTAAGAACCTCTTAAAGAATAGGTGAGGCAAGTCCAAAATCTACAAGTAAATGAGTGAAGCTAATCCATTTGTTTGGCAAGCCTTTGTATGCTATATATGACTTGTTCAAATGTTGAAAATACTTCTTGAATGTTTGCACATGTTAATATGCCCATGCATACATTTGTAAGACTTGTTTTGCCTGCTTTATGTATGATTGAATGGGAGATAAGCTATTGAGATTCTTTGAATCTCACCCCTTCCTCTCCAATGTCTTAACATGCTAGGTGAAATAATTGAGCAAGGTAATGGAGGCCATTAAGCATAGAAGAAGAATATTGATATCAAAGTATATGAATATGCCTAGTTTTGCTTCCTTTTTAGCTATATACATGGCATATGATCTAATCCCTTGAAGAAATTGTTATGTAACCATATGAGTATGTGTAAATATGTTAATATATCATGTATGAATGAGAGCTAAAGTTATATGTATGAGAATGTGCATTTGGGACATGTATTGGCCAACTAGCATCTTGGAAATACATGTATAAATGAAAGTGGAATGACCAAATTGAGATGGATGAGATTTGGAACCATTTAGGTAGCTCATATAAGTTCTAATTATACTTTTAGACTTGCCCAAAAGGTGCCAAACATCAAAGAAAACCATTTGGACATCTTGGTATCTTATATGGAGCATAAATTAACCATATTGGAAACCTATACCACTTTTTATCCAAATGAGCTCTCTTTGATATGAAATTTGGCATAAAATTAGACTTTGTTGAGAGATTTTTGGAAAGCTAAAGAATAAAATTTTCAGAGTTCTAGAGAATATTTGATGAATTTTCAAATTTGTCAAAAGTTCTAGTTTTAGTCTGATGTACTGTTCGCTTGGTCTAAAAATGATTTCGGTCACACAAGGCTCAAATGGTGTCCAATTACCACGAAATTTTATATGGAGAAACTAGACTTTCCTAGTAACTTGGGCCGACTAGAAGCACCTCATTTGGAGTTCTAAAGTGGGAGATATGAATTTTTAAATATTTTGCCCAGTATTAGGCCCCCCAACTAACCTCAGGTACTATTTGATTAGGTTTTAATGTCTAAGTTTGCCTAAACTGATCTATAGTTATTTTTTCCCTCTATATAACATCTGTAGCTTTCTAGATTTGTATCATTTCCATGGATTGGATTTTTTTAGAATTAATTGGATATTTTTGAATTTTGCTACATAAACCTGTGACTATACTAGTGAACAGCCAAACCTCTAGAACTTTTTGAATGTCAAGAACCTTTCGTGTTGGATATTATGGTCTGAAAATATTTTTAATATAAAGTAGACGTGTTTAGATTTTCAGAATGGCCAAGAATGTATGATTTCAATTTTTTTAGAATTATTTATGATTTCCCAAAATTTGTGATAGAAGTGAAGAAATTCTGGCAAAAAATGCATATATGTGTTTTATGCTTCCTTTTGGTTTCCACGAGTTGTGGGCCAATTTTAATGATGGAAATGAGTTGTATCCATGTAATTAAATAGGAAAATGTGATATATGAGCTCACATGGTCCACAAGATACCGAACAAAAATTTTATACGCGACACAATGCTAAAATAATTAGTATTTTAATACCTTTTTCCTTGAGAACTTATATGATTATTGGAAATTAGTTATTTAAAGGCACGAAATGAGCTAGAAATTATGGTGTTACAGTAAGAGAGAGCTCAATTTTCTTAAGATGCATATGAAAGATAAAGCCTATGAAGATGGCCACAACAAAGTGAATTCAAGGCAAACTATCTCTCCATCTTAGTTTCCAAACATGAGAAGTGAAGGTATTTTTAGCGATAACACACTTATTAAAAGAAGGATTCATACAAAAGGTTCCTTTAATTAGATCAATCATGAGATTGACTAAAAGCTACCAATTGAAGTGATAGTTTGTATAGATTATGAATATAAATTATTGGAAACATTTCAAAGGAAAAATTATACTTTTGATCCTTATAGTTTCATTCAATTTTTAATTTGGTTCTTACAGTTTAAATATTTCTAATATGCTCCTTATATTTTACAATTTTTTTTTAATTTAGTCTCGACTATTAAAATTTTGTCAATATTCTATTTTATTGATATAACTAATTATGTATTGTCTTGACACTTTAAATATGTAAAATTTATGCTCATAGAAGAGGTAAAAATATAGATAGCAAAGTAAGATTACCTCATATATATAACAAAATATTAACAAAAATATAATGATAGGAAATAAATTAAAAATTATTTAAATTATAAGGATCTAATTGCAAATATTTAAACCATAAGGATCAAAAGTATAATTTTCCTTATTTGAAATAATGTATTGTCTTTAAGAAGTAAACTGTTAGATAAAATATAGAAATTCCCTACACACTAATTTTAGTAAACTTATTCATTAGTACATGAAAATGTGGATAATTTTTGGAATATTTTTGTTCATTTTTTTAATAACATAATTTTACATTTGAATGATACAGTTTATTCTTTAAAAAATGTGATACATGGGAAATATGCATCTTAAGTTATACTTGTTTAGTGGGATTTTTTAAATTGGTAGATAAAGGGCTCATTCCAATAACAGAAAAAGAAAAAATTGCACATAATTGAGTTAGGGGAATAATGATATACTTAGGTAACATGTGATGAAAGTATGACAAATGTAAACTTTTAATCATAAATCTAATTATATACCATAATTAGTCTAATTGCATTATATAATAGACATAGATATTGTGCATGTTATATTGCTATGTCAATATGTCTAGATATCTTGAGAAGAAATAGCTTCTTAGACCATCATTACTAACCTAAGCAAAGATAATGAACTAAATGGTGATAATAATAGAGTTTGACACTATGAGATTTTGTACATCCTTAAGGAACAACGTATTCTACGAGACTCTAAATTGAATCACAGATGACTCAAAGCATGGAAACACACAATAACATAGGAGAAAACTTAATGCATTTTTTCAAGCCTTAAAAAAAGAACAACATAGACTCATACAATGATGCTAAGTAGTAGATTAACAATCTTATATGCGAATTTGAGGCATATCGAATGGCTTAAGCCATGTGGATCACATTGGTAGATAAGCTTAAGGGCATTTTTGCTACCAAATTTAGGAGGTTGATCAATATTTTGATAGTTATAAATTGCCATAATAAAATGATGAGGCAGAATTTAAAAGAAATGTCAAACATGATGAAAGAGTTAAAATTAGCTAGTCATAACCTCCCATTTGTACAGTAAGAGCAAGCTATCATCAAATACCTACCTCTTAGCTTGGAGAACATGAAGGTTAAAATGACACATAATAAAAACATCAAGTCCTTTTAAAGACATTGAGAATTATCTTATGCTTGAAGATGAGTGTTATAAGGTTGTTGAGCCATCTAAATATACATGTATGGCCAAAACTACTAGAACATTCAAGCCTAAGCATAAAGGTAAAGGTGAGAAACCTTAAACCATGAAGCCTGGGTACAAGAAAGGATATGTTGAGCTTATTTAAAAGCTAAACCTAAGTTTAAGAGAGAGAGTGTGTAACACCCAAGAATAATTAATAATAATTATTTAGGGGTTATGAAATTATTGAGAGGGCTCAAGAAAAATGACAAATTTGAGTATCTTAACATAATAATTATTACTTAGACCATTTTGAAGAAGTATGATAATATTTATGGATTTAAATGTGACTTGGGCCCATAATTAAATTATGTGTGTCCAGAATATTATTAAAAGCCCAATCTCATCTAATTATGATCCAACTCTATTCTTAGGGAAGCCCAACCCATTTTGAACTTAACTAACCCATATATCATGGCCCAACATGTTAAGCATTAGCCCATTTAGAATAATAAACCCTTAAAGCTTGGTCCAACCCTTATTTAACCGATACAACTCTAGAATCCATAGCCCAACCTAACTAAAATCTAAACCCACAAGGAATTGGGCCTTTGAGTCAGCATATTCCTCCCTAACCCCAAGAGTTTCTGCAACCCACCTCAAAAAGCAATGGCCCAATGACTAAAAATGAGCTTAAATGGACTTTGGGCTGATAGGTTAGCCCATTTCCCCCTAATAACCCTAAAGTTTCAGCAGCCTCCCTTCCCATTCAGCAGAAAACACAAAAGACAAGAGAAGAAGTTAGGAGAGGGGCTAGGATTTCTCAACATTTTAGCTCAAATTTGCACTCTTGGAAGGAGATTTAGCCAAGGTAGGTTCTATATAACTTCTACATTTTAGTCCGATTGGTTTGTCATTTGGAGAATTTTTATCTTTTCTTAGGATGAAATCTAGTTTTTGGATGATTGTTACAAGATTTTCAGAGTTGAAGGTTAGAGGAATAATTGGGTAAGCATTTCCCTTCCATTTTGTGTATTATTTTGCTAGAAAATTCCCTAAGGGTTGATTTTCATAATAGGTTTTGCTATTGTGCCAAATTACAAGGAGATAAAGGTGAAAAATTGAATTTTCTGAGCTTAATGACTTAAATCCGAATTTAGGAATGTCTCATCGTATGTTCTTAGTAGTTAAGGCTCAACTTAGTCCATTTAACCTCTTAGATGTATGGATAAGTGATTTCTCTCCTTTTATGAGATGTATGTACTAAATTCCCATCATTCAAAAATGGAAATGTAGAGAGTGAACCATTGTGAGCTTTGATGTCTTAACCTTGGATTGGTGCAATTAACCCTTTAAGAAGCTAGGTAAGTAATTTTTAAGTAGCCATTGGTGATTTAACCCTTTGGATATATGATTTATTGTTAGAAATGATGATGACTATACTTGTTTTAGGCTTGGTGTGCATTTAAATTATAATGGTAGCTAAAGACAGAGTAATTAGCTTCATTGAGGTAACTAGTGTTAATTTCCTAATTCCATGTATATGTTCATGTTAATTGGCACATATATGATTTTGAAATGCTAAATAATTAATTAACTACTTGAATTATTATTGTGATTGGATCTTATGAGTCTACGGTGGAGTTATGGTGCAGCTGCCACCCCTGCATGTGCTTCGATCAGGCACCAGGTTGTGATTAGACCCCAGATGCACTAAGCTTTGGTTGTGCTCATTATGGAGTAGGTGCTGTGGACAGACCTCTCCTGGTGTTATTGGCCATTAATATATTATGTATGATTGCTAATATGGGACAGTAGTTATTGGTAGCTCAACTAGTTTATTTGTAAATTAAATTGATGGTTCTGGTATTGATGATATGAAATTACATTGTATTAATTAATTTGTATATATATATATGAAATTTGCCTCTTGTTACTGAGATTGTATATCTCACCCCGATTGTGGGCTAACATTTTCAGGGACTAGACCTCTTAGTGGCAAGGAGAAAATTAATGGAAGTTTATTATGTGGTTTAGTAGTAGATAGGTTTAGAAACCTTGTCAGATTGTATTCATATAACTAGACTATTAGTTTTATGTAATTGCCGTATTGCATCATGAATTGCCAAGCATAGGGACTGTAATCATTTGATACATTAGATGTCAACTTAAACTAGTGGTATATGGAATTTCTAATAGGACTTATGTTTAAATGGAAATGTGAGTAGTGTATGAACTCTTTGCTATCATTAATCTATGAACTCACTGGTTTATGGTGGCTAGAGGGTTAAGGATCCACATTTAAGTTTTGAATGGGTAATGATAGATGTGTTAGATAGATTAGGTAAAAGAAAGACACTAAATCTTCACAAACTAAGTTAAAGTGACCTAAAGTGTTGCTAGAGGGGGAATTGGAGAGCATGGGATGAAATCTTGGGAGTTATAGGAACAGAAGGGAATTGGCTAAAGCTAAAATTTAATTGGCTTTGGCCAAAAGTGACGAAGTTGCCCAGGGAGGGTAACAGAGGGAATTGGCTGTGGCCAAAATTAAATTGGCCTCGGCCAAATGGTAATAGAGGGTAATTGGCCGCTGCCAATATTTAATTGGCCTCGCCAAATATGGCGAAGTTGCCAGGGAAGAAAATATAGAGCAATTAGCCACGGTGAATAGTGAGGTTAGCTACAGCTTAGTCTAATAGGCAAGTCTAAGGGTGTTTTAGAGGGTATTTGGCCGCGGTGAAAGGGATATTTGGCCATGACGAAATGTGCAAAATTTGTGAAGGTGTAAGAAGTTGAACCCGAGAGTAATTGGCTGCAACGCGAGGGAATTTAGTCATGGTAAAGGTGCTCAATTTCTCATATTCACCTAGAAACCTTAGTTTCTCTTATGGTAATGCTAAGGAATGATCTAAAAATACTTGTAGGAGGATTTTGTGAGTTGGAATTGATGGATGAACGAATCAAAGGCTCCTCATTGATAATGAAATTTACTTGCACATTTGAATAATTGTGATTGTCTAGTTAATAACCCTAATAACATTAAGGTTTCAAATTTCCTTGCATTTTTTGAATGTAATTAGTTGTAATGACTTTCAATTTTGATTTATGGTTATTAATCGCGTACTTAACCTTAATTATGATGATTAGAAGTCAGGGTTATTATAGAGATTATCATTTAAGTAGCATTGGCTACCTTTCAGGAGTATACATGTTTAATGTAGGAAACAATGTAGCTATTAAGGTGAAGGGAATCAATTCAAGAAAACTAGAGTTGCATGATAGGCAATCCCTACTGTTATGTTGTTTTATATAGTCCAAAAATCTTGTAGAACATAATTTTAGTAGTTTTTTGGGTTTTAAACTAGAATTTCATGTGAATTCTACTTGTTCATTGGGCAAAATACTATAATAGATTCCATTGCAATTAATAAATCTTATGACATGTAGCCTTATGAATGTGAGGTCAAGGCATGAAGCCTTGGATTTCATTACTTTCATTGATGAACTTAGTACAGTTATATTTACTTGATCTTCCATAATTCTAAAGCTCATAATGCTTTAGAGAATTTATAAACTTGGTTTAAAATCAATTAGATAAAATACATTAAGAGTAAATTGTGGATGTGAGTATTTAACATATCAATTCAAGGATCTGTGTTATGAAAAGTGAATCATAAGAAAGTTATCGATTCCTAGCACTCTACAATGAAATAAAATTGCAAAGTGAAGAAATAATACTTTCCTTGAAATGCTTAAAATCCATGATGGCACAAGTGAATCTTCTCATATCAGATTTAGAAGACTATTAAAGATTATAGCCTTTAAACTCAATTGAGTGTTCTTTAAATTACCTCCATTTTTTATGAATTATGGGCAAGTAGAGAATCTTTTTTTATTTTATTATAGCCTTAGAGGTTAGCAACTTATTGCATAATTCTTCTCATAAGCATGGAATCAAGAGAAGAAATCATGGGGAATTTATTAGAATTTGTGTGATAAGGTAGCTCTTCATCTATTATTATATATGCATGATGGTTTCTTGAGTGTCCTTGATTACTTGTGTGTATTGGTTACTAATTATATATGTTGATGAATGCTTGATGATTATATGTAATTGCATAGCACTTGAATTTGTATTTGGAATTGTTTTGGCTCTTGAATGGATGAGGTTATGCCAAAAGTCCTTTGAAATGGGTGAGATAACGCCAAAGTTCCTAAATGTAGGTGAAACTAAGCCAAAAATCTTATTCATGAGTGAGACTAAGTCAAAAGTCTCTAAAAGAAGGTAAGGATAAACTAAAAGTCCCTAATTGTTAAATGAGGTTAGACCAAAAGTCCCTAAGGTAAGGATAAACTAAAAGTCCCTAATTGTTAGATGAGGCTAGACCAAAAGTCCCTAAAACTTGTCTTTGCTCTTGATGAAGCCATAGGATCCCTAATATATGGAAATGAATGATACTTGGTTGTGTGACATACATGCTTACTTTCTTTGACCTTGAGTATATCATATATGTATGCTTGAATGATAAATGAGCTATAAGGATTCTTTAAATCTCATTCCTTCCTATATTTTCCCTAACCATGTCTAGGTGGTTCTCAAGGAAGTAAGGATGGTGAGCAAAGAGCCTAGGAAGAGTAATTGTGACACTAGTTTAAGTTTTAGTACATTTTTGTTGTCAATATGATGATGTGCATGTGTATCTTAAGATTTAACCATTCCTATACACTCCAAAGTATGAGGCGATGATGTACCAACTATATTTGGATGTAAATACATAACATTGCATTATTTGGCCTTTTAAGTTCCATGTTATGCATGTGCATAATGGCAAGTGGGAATATGATTTTGAGATATATGGCTTTTGGGACATGTTGGATTAGTTATACATGTTATGTTTGGCGTTTAAATCGTGCTCAAGTAGAGCCTTGGCAAAAAATAACTTAAGAAGGACCATTTGAAACCAAAAGTGGCATTCCTTGAGTCATATTTTGCACTTAAGCCAAAATAGACCAAATGAACAAATTTTTAAATGAAATTTGGTAGATATTTAGAGCTCATTTAGAGCTTTCTACAGATTCAAATAATACTTTTTTTAGAGTTCTATAGAATATTTTATGAATTTCAAAAGTTGACCAAAAATTATAGAAAATCTTGTGTACTATTCATATGGTTTAGATAGTTGTTTTTGTATATTTGAGAGGCTAAATGAACTTCAATGCTCATGAGATTTTACAAACATATAGTTGGCATTATAATATTTTAATAACCATTGAATTTGCATAAATCGGAGAAGTGTAACCAAAGATATGAATTGATGAAGTTTTGGTTATGATTTACGCTCGATTACTATAGCAATTACTGTTCCATTGAAATTTTGTGACTTAAATAAACTTATTTTCACTTGAAATTTTTACATCTATCACTTTTTTAAATCTTATAATCTTGTTAAATAACTTTGTAAGTCAATTTATGCCTTTCACTCCTAAACCTTTCTATACCTCAATAAGCATATTATCTGATCCAACTATTTTACCATTCTTCATTTGCTTTAATACTTCTTTTATCTCTAACTCTTGAATCCTATGATAGAAAGTATAATTTTGGTTTTTCTCTTTAATTTCTAGCCCATCCAAGTACAATAAAATCTCATGTCCTTCATTAAATAGTTTATGAAAATAACCCTTTCACCTTTCCTTGATATCTTGTTCTGTAATAAAGACTTTTCCTTTTTTTATCCTTAATACATTTCACTTGATCCACGTCTCTAGTCTTTCTTTCTTTACTTTTATCTAACTTATGAATGCTTCTTTCTCTAGCTTTAATATATAAAGATTAGTATAACCTATCAAGTGTTCTAGCTCTTACTTTGCTTATTGCCTTCTCAGTGTCTTTCTTAGCTATTTTTTCTAATTTTCATCACTCTTATATAAAGACTACGCTTTATAATACTCCTTTTTAACCTTAACCTTATCTTGCACACTTGCATCTTACCATCAAAATTCTTTATCCTTAGGTCTAAAACATCTTAATTTACCGAGTATCTCTTTTGCCACTTTCCTAATCCCTTTAGTCATTTCTCACATATCGTTAGCACTTTCTTATGCTTCCTAAGACCCTTCTTTCAAATTTTTTCTCTACAAGCTCTTTTCTTTATCTCCCTTTAAATGTTGCCACTTGATCTTTGATACCCTTCCTTGGCCTTTGCTCTTTACTTTCCTCTTAACTTAAACATCCATAACCAAGACTCTATGTTGGGTAGTCAAACTCTACTTAGGTATAACTTTGTAATCCATTCAAAGTTTTCTATTCACTTTCCTTATAGAAAGAAATCAATTTGAGAGTGTAATACCCGTTTATTCTAAAATGCCTTAAATTAAGGGAATTACTAAAGAAGGTCTCCTAAATAAAAAGATTTGAGGCCAAATAAAATTAGAAAAATAATCTAGAAAATTGAAAATGAAGATACAAGGCTTAATATGCCAAAAAAATAAGAGTTAGAGTAGTTAAATAAAATCAGATGAAAACTAGTGGCATTTTTGTAATTTGGGAAAATTTTTAGAAAACATAAAAGAGAAATTTTTAAATGAAAAAATTGAATTTTTCAGGGTTTTAGAGACCTTAAAAATCATAGAAACTCCTAGAACAGTTAAAACTCTTGGAGTGAGCGATTTCGGTTTTCAGTTGTTCAAAACAGTTTCAAATCTAATTTAGGTAAAACCAAAGATATTTTATAAGTTAGAGGACCTAAATTTTATGATGGAAAAGATAGTTCTTGAAAAAGAGTTGAAATGAGGCCAAATGGAGAAACCATGGTTTAGGGACTAAAATAAAAAGTGAAAAAGTGTATTAACTTTACTTTTTTGCTTCTTAAAAACATCTAGCCCTTAGCCTCCACTCTCTAAATTGATGCTTGATGATTTGAGATAGAACCAAGCCAACTAAGAGAGATGCACAAGAGGGAGCAAGAAGAATGAGAGAAATCAAGTAAAAAGTATAAGGATTTGTTACTTTTTCCTACTCTTTCCTTTATTAAACTTCTTCTCCTCCTTCTCCTCTCTTCTCCTATGGTTTTGGTGATTAATTTGGACATGTTTAGTGATTGGTTTAGTAAGGGAGGGAAAGAAATTGGGAGAGCTCTTGGAAGCATAAGAAAGCACCTTTGAAAAGCTAGTAAACAAGGTAAGAAATTATGGTTATGTTACTTCCTCTTGGCTTCTCTTCTTCTTCCTATTTTTGGCTAGAATTGAGACCATATGTTAAGGGTCTACTTCTGATTTATACTTGATGGTAAGTGAGGCTTTGAGGCATGGCAAACTAAATGGAACAATTAGAATTCAAAGGAAACCAATAGATAACAAAGTATGGCCATTAGGCTTTTAAATGCTCCTGGGAATTTATGAATCTTTCTAATGATAATTTAGGTTGTCTAAGAGTGTGTTTGAGTTCTTAAGATATCTAGGAAGTTTCATGGATGGCAAATTCCTTAGGAAAACCAAGAAAATCCTGTAGGCTTCCATTATATGTGCGCATCTTGGCCAAGAGGGGAAGTGACACTTATTTTATTCCAAGGTTAAAAATGGTCTAGATATGATTAATAAATACCAAGGAAACTATTGGTTTGAATTTAGAAGCTATAGTTTATAAAATGGAAGTTTAGGCTCCATTTTAAGGTATAAAGAAACAACTTGAGTTTAAACTCCTTGAATTGATTTAGAGATGACTTTAATGAGATTAATTGAAGTTATATGACCTAGAATGAATGAAAAATTAGAGCCAAGATTATGAATTCTAGATGTTGTTTCATTATACTCTTATATGGAACCATATTGATGTCATAAGATAAGTATACTTGTATAGAGTTTATGTAAAGTTAGAATTGGTTCCAATGATTAAATTGTGTCCTATTTCATGTGCCTAGGCCAAGCAAATCAAGATCCCCCTAGTTGTGTGTGCATAGCCAAGAAAAGAGGAGAAACTCAAGGGAAAAAGTATGCTTCTTGACTTGAGGTAGCTTTCTAACATTTCCTGCATGCATTCTTTGGATGCTTAAGTGTTATTGGATGTTTGTGTGTATCTTTGAACTATAAGATATGTTCATAGCCATTGATTACATGTTATGGTACCATTTTTCTTCTTAAAATGAATTTTTAAATGCAAAGTGGCTTGAATAGATATGGTTCTGCCAGAAGTCCCTTATAATGGGTAAGGAGAAGCCAAAAGTCCCTATGAATGAGTGAGACAATGCCAAAAATCTCAAGAAAGAGTGAGGCTAAGTCAAAAGTCCTTAAATGTAGATAAGGCAAATCCAAAACTCCCAAAGAAATTGGATGAAGCTAGACTAATATCCTTTAAAACCTATGTTTGGTTTGTATGAGTCTATGTAATATGAAAATATGCTCATGTATGCTTATTATAAGTTTTTATGACATGCTTGAATTCTTTGATATATAAATGCATCATATATGTATGTTTGAAAGGGTAAAAAGTTATTAGAATTCTTTGAATCTCACTCTTTCCCCCACATATGTTTAACCATGTCTAGGTGAGTCAAGTGGAGCAAGAAGGGAGCTAAGCTTCATGAAGAAGGATACTTTCACAATACAATAGAAAATTAGGCATTTTAATGTCAAAGTTTGTAACTATATGATGTATATGTGATGTAAACACTTGAACATGATTAAATATATGTAACTATGGTGTATGTATCAATTTTGAAGTCAAAAGAATGAATATGTGAGTTTTTGACACCATAAAGCCTTGATGCAAGTGTGTATAAAGCCATGTAGGAAAGTGGCTTTGATATGTATGATGATTTGAACCATTTAGGATATTTCCCTATGTATTCATGCTTTTGGACATGCTTAATTGGCTATGGTTTGGTTGGAAGGTCATATGACACCCTTTTGCACCATTTTGGTCCCAAGAATGACCACATTCTTGACCTGAACACCAAATTGACTACATGGATGAATTTTTTCATGAAATTTGGCAATCATATCGATCTTATCTAGAGCTTTTCTCAAAGCTAAAGAAAAATCAATTTTGGAGCCCTAGAAAATTTATTATGAATTTTCAAAGTTGGCCAAATTATGCTGAATTGTCTAAGTTACTATTCGTATGGTCAGTTTACATTCCTCTATCACCTATGGGCCAAATGAACTCTAACGCTTATAAAAATTAATAAACATAAACAAAACATCATAAGCTTTCCATAGCCACTAATAGAACTCCATTTGGATCTGTATTGAGGGAGATATGAATTTTTGAAATTTGAGTTCAGTTGTAGAACGTCATCCAGACTAGTGTTATTGTTCCATTAATTTTCACAGGGCAAACCTAGTTTTTTTTTATCTGAAATTGTTATGGTAGTTATGGAATGTCCTGAGCTTTCGATAATGGTATAGTTTGTATGATTTTGATTTTTTTAGAATTAATTATGATTTTTCAAAATTCATATTAGAATATGGAAAACTTGGAAAAATGCAAAGCAAAATGCCATTTTGTGATGCATGGCTTAGATTCGACTTTTGGGCTTTAAATTAAGTTAATTCTATTTAAGCACATGTGTTAAGGATGAAAAATAAATATGGCAAGCTCATATGACTCATTTGGCAAGTAATGAACTATTTTGGCTTTTCGTGTCAGTTATTTTCGCTGTTTAAAGTGCAAATTTTATTAAAATGGACTCTTTGAACCCTTTAACATGCAT
This sequence comes from Erythrophleum fordii, assembly GCA_032878935.1. Taxonomy (NCBI): domain Eukaryota; kingdom Viridiplantae; phylum Streptophyta; class Magnoliopsida; order Fabales; family Fabaceae; genus Erythrophleum; species Erythrophleum fordii. Next base: position 831,630 of record JAVQMF010000029.1, read on the forward strand.
ATTAAGTAGCATCTAGATATGGTATGACAGAGAGCATATCCCTCCACTTTTGTGCATGATAAGATGCTCGTCATGCTTCCTAAAACAAGTGTTAGCTAATGTAAAGTTGAACACTAATGAAAAATGTAGAATAACTTTATCCTTTACATTTGCTTCTCCTATGCACACTTTTGTAACCTCTAGATACACTCCCCATATTACCATTAAGATCCCCTCTTAGGAGGATCTTTTCTCTTAATGGTATTTTCTAAACTAAATTTTCTAAATCCTCCTAAAATTTTACCTTGAGATATTCTTCTAATCATACTTATAGTGCATAAGTACTAATAATATTAAAAGTTTTCTTTTCTACTATAAACTTTAATATTATAATTCTATTTCTTAACCTTTTTATATCTACCACAATAATTTTCCAAAACTTATCTATAATTATACCTACCTTATTTCTAGATTTAACCTTGCCAATGTACCAAAGTTTAAAATCTTAGATGTTAGTTCCTTTCACTTTTTCTCCTACCCATTTAGTTTCTTGTAAGCAAATAAAATTAATTCTCCTCCTAATCATGGTATCTACTATTTTTATTAATTTATCTGTAAGTATACCTATATTCCAAGTTCTAAAACAAATTTTACTCTCATAAACTAGCTTCTTTACCCATATTTATTCATAAAAATGTAGGAACTTTTACTTATTTTTCACTATATCCAGGTATCAATACAACAACTCTTGCTCATTTGATACAGTACTTGAGTTATATAGCACGTTGCTTCCAAGCAACGACCTAGTATTACTTCTAATATATCGATGATCAATGTCATAAAGATTCGACAAAGTTTTATGTTAGTCGTTAACTACCTAACATAACCTTATTCTTTTTTCCTGGTTTGGGAACGACTATGAAAAATTATTTATATCAAAGTATAGCATAGGCAGAGTTACATATGATCATATACATATTTACAAATTATTTATCATTCTATATCATTTTATACTTTTTTTCAATCACATTATCACTTTGTCTTCTGCTTTAACATGAAGAAGGGAAAAAGTTAACTAAAATAAGTCCAATACATAGAATTGATCATCAACAATACAACATATGGCTAATGCAAATCACTTATTATGTTACCAAACTTGGTAAATAAAAACTAAGCATTAAAGTAAATCCATTTTACATAAAAGGTAATATTAAATCTTAATTTGTATGTATTTGACAAGGTCTGCATTGAATTTCACAAAGTTGCATGAAGAGAAAATGACCATCACTTTTGGAGTGATATCTTTTCAAAAAGGAATAGAGAACAAATCACTTGGCATAAGGAACAACAATATAGCCCTGCTACAATCCTTCATTTGTGGCATACATTGACAAGGATTTTGTTAGAGACTATTACAAAATAATGCTGAACAATAAACTTTTATGAAAATAATAAAACCAGGGAGACATCACCTTGGTTCTGCCATAATCTAGTTATATTTAATGAATATGAATACATTAAAAAGAAAAATCAAATGAGAAATATAGGAATCAGAAATCATGAACCAACCTTAGATCCAAGCTAGACCTCTTTAGTTTGCTCTAATGGCCCAAAACCTAAAATACATTATTGAGATGCCCAAGCATACTTAGAGTCTTAACATAAGATATTGAAAGTCCAGTCTATATTGTACATTCCAATGATTTGAACCATACTTTATAAACCTCCAAAAGTGCCATGAGATTATTAAAAAGCTTAGATTGTCCAACAACATGACCAACAAAAATTTCAAAAGAATAAAATAGAAAGTACAACAACAAAAAAACAAAAGAGTAAGAATTTCTATCTAATCAGAACCTCTTTAATGGAAGATAAAAGAATGAATAGAACTGAATAAAACATCACCCATATAACTACAATCTTTTATTGGTATACTTACTTAAAAACCTTTTTTCGAATGCTTAATGAAGCCTTTATACAAACTACCATCAAAAGGAAAACTCTACAAAAATAAGTAATAGATAAACAAAGACAAATTCATCAATAAATAACTTTTAGATAAAGGAATAACAAACATAAAGAGTCAATTGATATATAAAACCAACACTAAATCAACAAAATAAGTTGCTAAAACTCGAATGAAATTTTAATCCTAAGATTAATCATAGAAGATTTAAGTCTTTTGGAGAACACAATCATATAAAGCTATAAAACCATATTCTTTTAGCCTCACTTTCCCATATACTAAGCTTCATATATGAGTTTCAAGGAAAAATAGAATAAAAATAATGTATTATTTTGTGTTACATAAGCCTTTAAGTTTCCATTTCATGTTTTGTGGACCCTGTGAACTTTCCAATATATTCCTTTACTCATATTCCATCTATACAAGTTATAAACTTCCACCAAACATCACATACTCTTCAGATTATAAGCCACACATTAGAAAAATTGCAAAATGCTTTCGGATTCCAGTATCAAGATTCTATTATCAATTTTAAAAATTCATAATTAAATCTAGAAAAGTCGAAATCAAGTAATGATAGCTTTTTAGAAAGCTCTGAATATCTACTATAGGTTAAAAATCATTCCAAGCTATGAAAACATCAATTGGACTATGATTAATACTAGAAAAGCACTAAAGGTCTAACTGTCCAGGTTTACTGTCACAGGTTACTGATATGAACTTCAAAAATTCATAACTAATTCTAGAAAAATCAAAATCCAGTAAATCATGTCATTCCGATCTTTATAGGAAAAATAATTTTGGACCATGTTAAGCTCATTTAGGAACTAAATTATAATGAAACAGTACATAAGGTTGGTTGACATTACTATTTTTGATACAAAACTTCAAAAATTCATTTTTCTCTTTACAGACCTCCAAATGAGGTGCTTCTAGTTGCTACAAATCAATGTGAATATCTAGTTTCTCCATGTAAAATTTCGAAACCATTGGACCTAGTTTGGCTTTTAGATGACACGAAGATGTAATCTACTCAAGTGAACAGTGTCAAGACCAAAACCAACTTTTGATATGAACTTTGAAAAATCATAATGTATTTTATAGATCTCCAAATAATGCAGTTCTTAGACTAGCAAAAATCTACAAATGAGATCTATATGTGTGCAAAATCTCAGCCTCAAAATACTCATTTGGTCAGTTGGAGTTCAACTCATAAAGTGGGTCATTTTTTGTCCTAAAATGATTCATTTATTTGCCAAATAGTCTTCCCCTTGAACTATGACCGCTTGGGCACATGAGAAAGCTTAAAAATAGTCCATTAAACTTGTCTAAGGAGTCCAAATATCCATACATCACAAAATCACTCTCCACTTGTTCACATGCACAAGATCTTACAAACTCATCTATGCATCTCAATATCAAAAACATCTATTTTGATTCATATGCTTTCAATTTCCATACATACATCATATATCCATGTACATGTATATACATATGTTCAAGTGGCTACACATCATTTACAACATAGGGTTACATCATTTGCCAACAATATGGTTACAAAATGGCTAAATAACACAACTCTTTTGTCAATCTCTTATCTTCAAGTGTGGTGGCTTTCATCTCTTTACTCACTTAGTCCACCTAAACATGTTTTGGCAAATAAAAGGGAAAAATGAGATTTTAGAAATCCCAATAGCTCTTAACCATTTTAATCATATATAATAGCTTTGCTTTCAAGCTAAAGGATGCATGTATGAACATTTTGCTACTAATAACCATACATAAAATCATTGTCATACGCAAGAAACTCATACACATCATATATTGCCCTTTAAGAGTATTTGTTAACCTCACCCCCTTTTTTAAAGACTTTTAGACTTGCCTCACCTATTTTCAAGAAACTCTTGACTAAGCCTCACTCTTCTTGAGACTTTTGGCTTTATCTCACCCAATAGGAGCCTAGGAGAATGGTAGTTTTATTTTGATCTTTTTGATTAAAGTGGTGCCAAATGAATATACTAACTTATTTAACAAGTGTAAATGTATGAAATGGTGATGTACAAACGATGTAAAAGCCAAATGAATGGAAATGAGGGTTTTGCCTTTTTTGTTGAATGAATTACACAATGTATGATAATTTGGATCACATGGACTTGTTATATATCCTAGTTTTATGCTTTTAAACTTATCCATGAGGAGTGAGAATCAAAACCGGTATTGACTTGTTATATACATGCTTTTAAACTTATCCATGAGGAGTGGGTAGAGGCCATTTGGACCTATTTTTGGACCTCTTCCTGGGTGTCAAAACCGGTATTTTTGAGAGCTTCAAATTGACCAAGCTCCAATGAAATTTGGCATCTAGAGTTTGTAGAAAGCTTCTTGAAAAGCTAATAATATTAGGTCTATAGAATATTTGGTAACGTATATAAAATCACTAGAAACATTTCTCATGTAAAATCATACATACACACATCCAAAGACAAGAAAACAATTAAGCATGTATAAGAGAAATGTTAGAGAGCTACCTTTAGTCAAACACTTACAAGTGGGTGGAGTATGTTTCCTTTGGCCTAGACACACCAAATAGAACCCAATCATATTCTTGAAATAGACTCTAACACCACACACACTCAAGGGAAGCCTACTTGTTTATATGTATCAATTATGGTTCCATAAAGCACCAAACGAAATAACTACTAGAATTTAAGATCTTGGCTCCATTCTTTCCTTCAATCTATGACTCTTGACTCTATTTAAACTTCTTAGAGCCCTCACACAACCATTTTGAAAAGCCTAACTATATGTTGCTTCATTGTGCTACATTATAAAGACTTTTAAACTTGTCTCACCTATTTTCAAGGGACTTTTGATTAAGCCTCACTCTTCTTGAGACTTTTGGCTTTATCTCACCCAATCCTAGGGACTTTTAGCTTTACCAAACTTATTCAAGCCAAAAAACATTCATAGAAACACCAACATAATGGTCAATCTATGGCTTCTAAATTTTTTCCAAGGCTTCATCTCATATTCTCCTATCATATATAATCCCAAACTAAGTTTAGAAAAATTTAAAATACTCCTTAGGTACATGCTCCAAACTTAGCCGAGACATGCACAATGAAAAGAGCCCATGGAGTTTTTAACTTTTCCTATGAATTTTTTCTAAGGAGACATCATATTAGTCCCAAACTAAGAGGCATTCAAACTGGCCGAGACATGCACAATGAAAAGAGCCCATGGAGTTTTTAACTTTTCCTAAGGGTTTTAAGAACTTATTTAAACTCTCACATAACCTAGAACACCCTTGGACAAAATCAGATTTTTGCCATACACTTTGAATCCCTAACTTTGCTATCTTGAATTTTAATGGTTTTCCTTTAGGTTTCTTTGCATTTCCTAGTTTCTCATAGTTTAAAACCTAGGTTTCATGCTTGCTCTTAGTCAGAATTTACTCCCTCTTACATGTTCTCTTCATAGTTGAAACTTACACTAAAGAAAGTGACAAGAAGGAAGTAAGAAAAGTGTTGAAACTACCTTGATTCCAAACTTTCTCCAAGAGCTTTCTTCTTTGCTTTAGGCCCCCTTTTGAATTTCTAATCTTCCCCCTATGTACTTGACCTAAAACAGCCCCACTTGAATCAACAAAGCCATGGGAAAAAAGGGGAGAATGAGAAGAAGAAGGTAGAAGAAGGAAGAAGCATGAGAAAACTTGATTTCTTACACTTTCTTGGTTAGTTTTACCTCCTCCCTTGCTCTCCCTCTTGTGCTCCCCCTTGGAGCTGGTTTAGGTTCTGTCTCAGACCAGCAAAATCAGTTATGAGGGCTGGAGGAGAGTGGGACATTTTTTTAAGAAGCAAAAAAAGTTAATACACTGTTCTTCTTTTCATTTTAATCCGTAAACCATGGTTTCTCTATTTAGCTTCATTTTAGCTCCTTTTCGAAATCCATCTTTTCTATCATAAAATTTAGGCTCTCTAACTTTTGCCTTTGGTTTCACCCAAATTAGATTTAAATCTATTCTGAACTGTTCAGTCAATGTTTCAGTCAACTGATGGCTAAAATGGCTCACTAGAGGGGTTTCAACTATTTTGGTGGTTCCTATAATTTTCAGGGTCTCTAAGAATTCCGAAGACCAAATTTTTCATTTAAAAAGTCCTCATGTGAGTTTTTCAAATTTTTCAGAAATTATAAAAATACCCTACTTTCTTTCACAAATTTTTCTAGCTCATCTAGTTTGAGTTTCCTAACATCTTAAGTCTCAAATCCTCATTTTTCATTATTTAAAATTTTATTCTAATTTTATTTGCCTTCAAATCTCTCATTTCAGGAGACTTGCTTTTTAAACTAACTCATTTTGGTGTTGTTACAAAATAACGGATGTTACAAAAGCTATCCTTATTAGAGACAAAACAAAAAGATTAGTCACTTTTAGGTCAACTAAAAAGAAGATAAAAGTAAAGAACCATAAGACATATGTTACTTTCTTCATGAAATATTAGATGAAAATAGATATTTTACATTAGTGTAATTTATAAATTAAATGAAGATAGATTGAGATATTAGCAACGACAAGCCAACTTTTTAAATATTCATTCAATGGTGTAGAGCGCTATCATTGGTGGAGTAGCCATGACACAACTAATAAAGTTTTCAAATGGCCTAGAATATAGTAACTTTGTGTTAAACCTACCTCTAGAAGGGCAAAGGAAACATTACTTGCTTAATTTTAACAAGACATCATAGAAATGTAGCTAATTTAGCTCTCAAATACCTAAAAATTTAAGGTAAATTTAACATTTTGAAACAATATAATTAACCTATGCTTAATCATTTTAATTAATGATTTAAGGTATACTAGCTAGTTAGAAAGCTTTTAAGTTATCTATGGATACTAACTAGCTAGAAAGGTTTCTAAGTTACCTTAGGATGCTAGCAAGAAAGATATGTAAGATATATATATATATATATATAAAAGGGTCTAGCTAGGGAAATTCTTAGGATACATATAGATATAATTTAGAGGATTTAAAACATAGCGTTTTATAACTAAAATCACAATACTTTGCACCTATGGAATACTCCAAGAATTTGGCTAAGGACATGGAGTAAAGTCATTTTCTAATCTTCCTGAAAAAACCAAAAAAAAGCTATAACCTTCTTGCCAAATCATCTCCTACCCAAAGGTATTACCAAAAACTAAAAGTCCTACACACTGTCAATAACAACAAGAGAAAACTCTAAACATTAGACCACTAATACATAAAATTTTGCACTAAGAAAGTATTCTTAAAATCTATGCCTTTGAGCCACTAAGAGCCTAAATGGTACTACTAGAAGCTTCTATGTGAATTAACTTTAATCCCCTATCATAACCATCCAAAATACACAAATTAGACTTATTATGAACACTAGGACCTTAAGCAAACACCAAGGGAAGGTCATGACAGTGTCATAACCAAATTTATGCTCATCACAAAAACATTAAGACTTCAACCACTTGCAAATCATAAAAATTCAAGCCTAAACTCTTCCCTTGTACTAACAACATTTGGAAACAATTTAAAACTTCAAATCACCTCCATCTTCCAACTATAATAGCCTTCAATACCAAAAAAATACTAGGGCACACAAAAAATATGCACAATAGTAAAAAGTGCACTTTTAGACTTTGTTTGTGAACTAAAACTCAACCATACAATTATGATTTTAAGCTACGATTTTTCCACTTTCCTAAATACCCATACCAAATATTAGAGCACATAAGTCACTCAAAATTTAACCCAAAATAGTCTTAAACTAAATAGGATAGTAATAAAGGAAAAAATGTGGACTAGGGATGACAAAATAGGATTTTAAAAGGACCTTTAACCACCCAAACACCAATTCCTCCTAACATTGAAGCACCCAAACTTCCTTCCTAACACCATAAGGACTTGAATTAGTTTTTCTATACCCAAAACTACTTAAAACCATATTAGTTTCAAAGCTATAGGCATTAACAGCCCCAAGACAAAATTGGAATTTTGTGACAACAAAAATGGCTCTTTCAAGCAACAAGTAGGAAAACCATCTTAAGATAAATACTTCTTAAATTCCTAAAACATTTTTGGGCAACTTTTGATTACCTAATTAAGTATACCTAGACACAAAAATATTCATAAAAACTCATAAGGCAAAATATGAACACCTCAAACTTGATTTTTAGGCAGAATTTCTCATTTTCCTATACTTAAGGTTCTACCTACAAAAATTGGCCAAAATTGAACTAAATCATTTCCAAACAAGCCAACTAAGTTTCAAACACTAAAAAATATCTGTCTAAACCACCATAGTACTAAAATCAAGGAAAATGACACATATAGTTATTTTATACCTCTACACAACACATTAGGATCCCATTTGCTCATTATTGATCTTAATTCTCTAAATCAATTTTTCTAATCATCTTTACCAATTATTTCATCCATGAACCTCATAAATACATTAAATTTACACAACACACATACACACACAAAGCATCATATCCATTTCCAATAACATTACTACTACTATGTACAAGATTTAACACAATCAAGTTGAGCCTGAATTGGCAAGGCAAATGGCATTATAAGCACAAACAAAATAAGTATTTTGCAAAGCTGAGACATGGCAAAATCAAGATTTTTGGTTAGTTTGATCTCTATGAAATGAATAAAGAAAGGGGTATATGTTGGAAGATTGGAGAAGGGTAACTTTAATATGTATGCATTTAGATTTTGGAAAAAATGTATATGCATGTATGTAATGTAACTCTAAGCTTATAATTAAATGTTGCATGAAGAAATTATAGGAAATTGCTTTCTCTTTATGGATTTAACTACATACTCATGTCTAATAATGATCTATGGCAACATTATTGTTTCTCTAATTCAATGTTTGATCAAATGAAGGGCAAGGGTAGTAATAACTAATAAGCTTGTCCTTGTTGGAGCAATTAGGAAATTGAAACGAGGCAATTGTCGATACATGTGTTTTGACACTATAGATGATAACGTTTTCACAAGATAGTTCTCCGCTTCTATCCAAAAAAACAAATCCTTTTTTTTCCAAATAAAATATTAGATTACATTTTATTGATAGGCAGAGAGATTACATAAGTTTTAACATAACTAACAACTGAAAAGGTAAAACAAAGTTAGCAAATAGCAATTAAACAAAATAATTTACATAAATCTAACCTCAGCAAATCACATCGACCTATAAAGTAGTTTAACAGTGCAATAAAAAATATATAAAATAATAGTAGAACAACCACAACTGCAAACAAATTGCATTTCCAATATCACATATTGGATTCTAGGTTGAAAATTCTACGTTTGTCTAACCTTCTGTCAATATTTCTCCCACATAGAGAATAAAACAAGAAATAAATTCCATCTTGACTAAAATTGTAAATCTCTAGGTTCACAATTTGGGTTTAACCATTTGAAAGCAATTTTCATTTCTTAGAGTGTGTATACTCCAACTATCATATGTTTTGTTTCTTTTGAAACCTATAAATCTAACTAGAGAGAGAAAATTGTTAATGAAAAAGACAAACCTGCTTGTAATGCAACTTGTTGATCTGAACCTAGCCAGGACAAACAATCATAACAATGAGGGCGAATGGATGGTGACATTATGGAGGAGAAGAAGCTAGCGGCTGCATTGCAAAATGATGGAAAGGGTGGCCATGCATGCAAAGTGTCGACAACAAGGAATAAAAGAGTGTTTTGGGGTAAGTTTTCAGGCTTAGAAGATTTAGGAAATGCAAATGTTTGAAATTTTTATCATAAATTATTATGTTCTCATAATAAAATGTCATAAGATTTCAAAAATTTATATAAATTTTTTTAAATTCTCACAATAGATTATCATAATAATTAAAATATATTTTTAAAATTTTGTAAAAATCCTTAAAATTTTCATAGTAAATTATTATGAAAATTAAAAAAATTTAAATTTTTTTATAATAAAATATTATGATAACTCAAAAAATTTTAAAAATTTTTTCTCATAGTAAAACATTATAAGAATTCAAAAAATTACATACTTTTTTTAAAATTTTCTCAATTCTCATGATAAATTATTGTGAGAGTAAAGAAATTTGTAATTTTTTCACCATAATCCTCATGGTATATCACTACAAGAATTAAAAAAAAACATTTGTTAAATTTTTTTTCTTACAAAAAAATCCTACAAGAATCGTTGGCACTTCTTTCTCGCCATACCATGACATGTTCATCATGATATTTCTTTTGGAATTCTATTAAAAATTTTCATAGACAAGAAATTGCAAGATTTCATCATAAGAATTGTAAAAAATTATAAATTATGATAAAGTTACACAAGAAATTTCACAAAAATTTCTCATTACAAAAATTTCACAAAAATTTTTTGCTAGAAAAATCTTAATTTCTTGTAATGGCAATGGCAATGGCAATGTGATATAACAGGAGGGTTCTCTAATTCATATAGCCATTTCAGCCCCCCTAATATGAATTCGTTTATAGAGTTGATATAGTCATAACTCAATATCGAAAAATTTGGTATCCAAAAGTAGAGAACCATAATAATTTTATGCCAAGAAATCATCAAATAGACAACAGGGGGAAAAAATACGTGGGAAAACATTTCACCTGGCATATAGCTACTTGAACAACATAGACTTAGTTGCTGAAAAACATAGCACACCACCTGAGCAGATAGGATCAGCAAGAAGAGCATAGCAGAACAACTATTTAGTGGCACAGGTTGCCTTAAAACATTGCGAAATGGTCTTCCTAGCTAGTCAACCATTTGATAATACCATGATCAGTTATATACTGCACTAAATATCTTGCTCAGTTAAAGCGATATTCTTATTACAATTCTAATTGAGGGCATACAAAATATAGCCAAATGTAAATCTAAAATATTTGTGTTCTACTATAAACTTGCATATTATATCCTCAATCGCAGAGATATAGACTATGTGGCTTGAATGTTTGAGATATAAGTTAAAAATATGTACAAGAATCAGCAGGAGAAGTCAAGAAGCATGACCAACCCATATTGTAAATTCTTAGAATCCTAGTTAATTCCCCATTGCCAACAGAACAGAACAGTATTTTAAGAGCAAATCATCCAATGAGTATACGGTCACTTGTCAGCCATCGAAATAGGTGTATGTGTTTTAGTCTACAAACAATAACCAATATATGGGGAGATGTGAAAATAAGAATTATCATCCAAGAGAAAAATAAAAATAAAATGAACTCAAGGTTCAAACTTAAATGCACTTAAAATTCACTTGAGAGGAAAAAAAAAGAATAATAATAAAAGCATACAAAAGCCGTATCTATATATGTAAATATAATCCTGTGGGAGTTGCATTGTTCACCAGCTGTTTACCGTGTGATTTGCGCTAAGCTACATGTTAGTGTATTGTTTATGTAGTGTTTATGCACTATTTATGTTTATACATACATTGTTTATATATTGTTTTTCTCTTTCTTTTTTTCAAATTTTTTTGTTGAGACCCACGGGACATTTTTGAATTTTCTACAAAATGCAGGAATATATTCTAGTTATATGTAAATAAGCTCAAAATATGAACAGTTATGTCTTAATTGGGTACAGGAAATCCCTAACATGAGAAAGTGGACTTATTAGCATGATCATTTAGAGGAGGAAACATTTTATTTTATTTTTTTTAATGATTTAGGCAATAAAAAGTGTACTAAGCTTAATATCGAAATTAAATAAAATAATTGAAATCATAAGAAGGTAATAATAATAATAATAATAATAATAATAATAATAATAATAATAATAAATTCAATCATAATTAAATATAATAATTTCTCAGACATTAACAATATATATATATATAGGTTTTCTATATGAAAATAATTTGTCAAGATTTAACGGCAAGCAAAATAGAGTAATACCACGAGTTCATGTGTAATCTCACTGATGTCATTTTGAAGTGTAAATGGGAGTGAAAGTCTTAGCTTTAATAGTAAGTATATATTAATAATAATTATAACAACATTAAAATTAATGGTTTCTTCTGGATAGGAACAAATTATAATGCTCTTTTTCTTTGTCTGGGGGTATTCACCTACCTTGTACACAAGTAGTTGTACTATTACAAATATTAATGCCTCACTTGATATCGTGGTAGAAACAGAAAATGAAAGGAAATTAGCTGCATCTTAGGTTTGATAGCAAGAAAACATGACAGAAAGAGAATCAATCATAAAAAATTTATTTGATATTATAACGTAGGAAAAGAAAAAGCATTCCGAGCCAAAAAATAGAAAAGTCATAATACTTTTGTGGTACAAATTGAAACAGTCTTTTTGAATATAGTTGGGTGTAAATTAAGTTAAAATAGATCCTTTATTAACTGAATGTAAAAGCCATATTTAGCCAAAAAAAAAAGTTCAATTCTATTTACGTAATATAATATATTTTTAATTTTTTAGAAAATTTAATTTATATATCTTTTAAATTAAATAATTTTTAGATATTACTTTTAATTAGTATATAATATTTTTACTTTTTTTTAACAAGAGGGATCCTAAGGCTAAAAAAATAAAATTATTATTTTATTAATTTTGTAATTAACTATTTTGCAATCTAAAAAAATTAATACTATTTTTAGAAAAATGATAATGAAAATTTATAAAAAAAATTGTAAAAAATTATTATAAAAATAATTAATAGTAATTATATTTTAAAAAATAAAATATTATTTGATATTAAAAAGTAATAAATTATATAAATAAAAATTAAAAAAATAAAAACAAAAAGATTAGTCTAAATTGATCCAACCAACTGTCAATAAAGTAATTTCGACTCAAAATTAGTCGCTACATTGTGGCAATGCCAACACATTACTGCAATGCATTTACATATATATATATATATATATATAATATTTATTATATTATATGTATTTAAATGAATTAATATATTAAAATAATATATGTAAAATATTAAAATAATATAAATATTTTTAAAAATAAATTTTAATTAATTCAAAAAAGGTATCTTTTAAAATATTGTTTTAAAAAGTGAATTTTCATTAATGCTTAAATTGAATTAAAAATATTTTGTTGCAAAAAATAGTTATATAATATTGATTATTGGATTATAAAGATATTTTGTTTAATAATTTTGTTAAAAGACATCATTTGGCCAAAAAATAGTGGGTTCTATATTAAAAATATAAAATTTTCATTTCTTTTATACCAAAAATAGAAAGAAGAGCAAAACTAGAAATATTGCTATTAAAATAAATAAAAGGAAAAAAATTTAAAAATTTAAAAATTAAATATAAAACTAATTAATAGTAGTTAGGTTTTAAAAAAGATAATAAGACCATTATTTAATATTAAAATTAAAATATTTTTTAAAATCATTGCTTTATAATCCATTTTCTCATGTTGAAATAAAAAATTATATATATTAATAGATTATATATAAAAATTAATTCTTTCATTATTTTTTAAATTTTATAATATTTTAATTATTTGTCATCACTTACTTTCTATTTCATCACTATTTCTATTTTATCAAACAAATAAACAAAAACACACTCTTTTTTTTTCCTTATCTTATCAAATATAATTGATTCAATTGAATTGAATTTAGTAATCATTTTTTATTTTCTTGAAGAGAATCCTGTCTACCAAATATCGTGAAAAAACTCTGGACCCACTTTCCACAACTATGCATACTAGGGGTGTTCATGGGCTCATTAGGCCCTAGAAGCCCGCCCTAATTTGGCATAATCGGAATCGAGCTAAGGTAAAAATATAAATTGGCAGAATTTTAAACAAACTTATATCAAGTCGGGTCAGGACACAGGTAAAGATATGTTCTGTCTAACCTGCCCTGGTAGTTACTTTTTTTTTTAGTTATCAATGTTTTGCCATCTTATATATATATATATATATATAATTTTTATTTCATCTGATTCTCTTTGTATGCTATAACTTTTATTGCCTATCCAAACCCTCTCTACTTCTTAATTATTTTTATTATTGATGTGCATGTTTACTGATATTTCTTTTGTTAAATAATAAAAATACACATGTTTATCTAAAGCTAATTATGCTAGTATAACTTATATTTTGATTAATAATATCAAGTTATTTTTTATTACTAATAAAAATATAAGAGTTCTAAAAGCCTATTATTTTAAAATATATATCTATGTGTTTGCAAAAAGATATTTTTATATTATAAGTATCAGTTTATTAAAAAAAAAAATTGGGCAGCTCTAACCCATCCTAACCTAACATAAAATTAAATTTATTCGGGTTGGGTCGGGCAATAGGCATAAAAATAAGTCCAATATTTTAATTGGGTTAAGTATCGGGTCTACTAGATGTCCAACTCAATTCTACCCATGAACAGCCCTAACGCATACTCCAATCCATAGATACCTAAAGTCTATCAGACCAGTTTTGGTTTGATATAAATTGAGACAAGCCCTTTTTTTTTAGGTTTCATTTATCAATTAGTATATTATTTTTATGATATTTTAATCTTTTTTATTATACTCATTTTTTTTACATAAATTAAATATTTTTAGACTTATCTATGGTTTCTAAGACTCTTGAGCTAAAAAAATTTTTCTCCTCTATTTCTAGCAAACAAAGCCAATTCAAGTCAAAGAAACTAGCAAAAGATGATACTAATACTATCACTCATGTTGATTAAGACTTAACAAAAAAATAATACAGATAGTAAAAGATTAGGAAGATAAAAGAAAACCAATAGTATTATTTGATACCAATATTATTAGAATTGTGGAGAAAATTTTGTGGATCAATTAATGAAATTAGTCCTAATTAAGATATTAATTTCATTCTAACTAAGTTAAAATTTTGTAATGTTAGAGATTAGACAAATTCTTTAAACAATTGAAATACTATTATTACCAATTAAATGATTTAGATTCAAAATTTTTGCTAAATCACTATCTTCATAATTATGTCTACCTTGGAACGAAATATGTAATACTAGTTATAATCACTTTTTAGAAAAATCTAATGGTACCCAAGATATGTTAGGAAATTGAATTAGATATTCTAATTAAGGGACAATTAATAGATCATTTTGACTACTGAAGCAATTAAACAAGTTAGAAATCAAATGGGCATTAGATATTGTTCCATAATTCTAAAATACCATTGGAAATTTGGTTACATGGAAATAAGACCAAAACCACAAGAAATAATAATAATAAATGGAAAAAATATAGAAAATCCAAACCCGTTAGAGGATAATATCTCTCAAGCAACCAAAAAATATATCTTCGTTTCAATGATTGGCTAGTTGTTTGTGTTTGTAAAATTGTTTTGATACAGGTTAAATATGAAATAGATATAAAATAAATAAAACACAGCAATTTTTTTCAAAACTAGCGGCCGAATATACTTCAGGGGATTGCAACGTATTAGTGAGAGAATATGATGGATGGCAAGAAGTTGGCAAGGGATTTGTGAGAGAATGGCAAGGGACACTTCCACCAAATTTGTGCCTCCTTCTTTATTCAGTGAGAAAATTTTACGTTTATTGAGGGAATTGCAAGAGAATTTTAAGCATTTGGTGAGGGTATTCCTTCGCAAAACTCTTGATAATTAACAAGGAAGTTATTATCAATTTTTTCTAAAATTTAATATAAATGAACAACATGATAAATACTTTTAATTCAACAATTGGATCAATAAAAATTGCTTTTTACGATGAGATATTTAGAGATGTAAGTGTATCAATTCTTACAACAGTGTCATATATATATATATATATATATATGTATTTATTTATTTTCGTTTGACATACAAAATCAATATAATAACTTTTCCTTTGATTCAGTAGTTAATATAATAAATTTCTTGGCATATAATTATTTTCGTTTATATTAATAAGTGTGGATTTGTTTTCTATTAATACAATTTTCTATATGAAAATTATATATAATTTTAAATTATATTGTTATCTCTGCCAATTTTAAGTTAAGTATCATATATAAGAGTTTCATAAATTTAAGGATTTATATAATTTAGGATGGAGAATCTTGTCTCAAACAATCAAAATCACACTTGCCATCTTTAGAAAGATTTTGTTTCGTAATAAATTTTTATCAATCAATTTAGTCTTTTTTGTTAAACTCATGAATTTAAGTGACCCATCTAGCCTATAACAAAATGATTATGCGACCATTAAATTAATAAAGTGGTCATGTTTAGTATAAAAAATAGAATAAAATATTACAATTACCAACTGTTTATATAATTTTTGTAACTTTTTTTAATACTAAGCATCTAACAAATTAACATACCCGAACAATACATGTCACTAATATTAATTTAAATACTACTAGAGCATCAGTTGTAACTATGTAATGGAGGAACCCTCCATATGTTCATCTCGGTTTAGTGCTAACCGTATGTGGGTTCAGGGCTCGAATTCACAAATATTCTCACTAGCAGAGATTTTTGTGCATAAAGAGTTGCTGTATAATTCATTGCAGATGGTATTATTATCAATGGTAGTAATTTTTGTTGTCTTGTGTAATAAATTTTGGGCAAGGTCCCGTGTCCCTTAGGGAAGTTAATCTCGCCATTTTTTATTTCAGTTTATTGAACCATATGCATATCACATCATCACAAAGTGAGCAATATCATAGCATATTCAAGTGTCTCATATGATTTCTGAATTCGGACCCAACCAGACTGTCATACATGGATTAGGACATCTAAAATTTCTCTGCTATAAATAGTCTACGACACTAAGATATGGGTAATATTCCGTTATTATTCTCCTATATATACTGTCTGTATATCGTCTGTTGTTATCGATTTAAGAATCAAAACTTTTGTATCGGCACACGCTTCCCTATAAGATAAATATAATCATCGTAATTAAAATCAAATAGTACCAGTTGCTTTAACTGGTTGGACTAAGATAGGACCAGCTGTTTTAATGGTTAGACTAAGAATTGGACTCTGTATAGTCTAATCAACCCACAAAATCAGATAAACATAATATTGTTCAAGAATTAATCAAGAATCAGTAAAGACCAACAGTTTGGAGAAATTATTTTTTCCAAATTTATTTAAACTGGTAAAAACTCATATCTACAAACAATCAAAAATTTTGTAGCACGGACCCATGGTAGAGGGCTTGAAGGTTAGAGAGAGAGTGAAGAAGGGAAGATGACTTGTGTTTAATAGTGTGTTTGGATAGGGGAGGAGAAAGTTGAAGGAAGAGAAAAGAGGAGAGAAAAAAAAAAGAAGAAAAAAGTAAAAGAAAAAAATATTTTCTTTCTATCTATTTAGTGCATGTTTGGTTTAGCGTTGGAAGGTGAGAAAATCACGTTTGCAACCTACAAAATACAGAAGTTACAATTTGTTGTTTTGGCCAAAACCACGATTTGAAAAAAGAAAAAGCTGAACCAAACATGCACTTAGATGGATAGAGAAAAGACATAGAGGAAAGAAAACTTGTTAATTTATAAGGACAATAATATTTTTATTGTATGTTTTAAATATAAATAACTATTTTGAATTTATACATCATTATTTTTAAAAAGAAATGAGAATAATGAATTTTCAAAAAGAAAATAAATTTATAAAAACCACATTTTAATTTTTTTTAAAAAAATATAGCCAAATAAAGAAATAAAAAAATATTGGAAACCAATTAAAAAAATTTCAAATAATAGAAAAAATTATTCTTAAATAAGGTCAAAAAAAATTTTATTAAAAGAAAACACACACTTAAAATCAAAAAAAGTAATTTCAATAATTCTGAAAAAGATTTCCAACCGTAATGCAATTGAAAACATGTTCCGACTGCAATGCAATTAGAATTATCCAACTAAATTGTAGTTGAAAAAATATTCTGACTACAATGCAGTTGGAATTATCTGACCAAATTGTAGTCGGAAATTGTTAAACTGGCATATAAAAAAATAATACATATAACTAATTATTCTATTGAATTTAAAGAAAATATATATATGTTTTAAATGATTTTATTAGTTTTGGATCAATTAATTAACTAACTAATTCTATATGAAACTAACGTTAAACTGATATTAAAAAAATGAATACATATAACTAATTATTCTAGTTAAGTTGCCTTTGAAAAAATCAAATATTTAGTAACAAAATGTCCACCATGCTTAAGAACAATTGATTTATAAGATATAATCAATTTATCAAAGTATAAAGAAGAATTCTGCAAACACATCAGTATGAATTTATGAAGCAATTTAGTAAAGAAAATGAAAGAGTGAAAATGGAAGAATGGAAACCAGTGCCCTATGATTCATTTATTGAGGATAAAAAAGTGAAAATGGAGAGATAAGGTATTAAAGCTAAAGGATAATTTGGGAAGAAAATTAGTGGATTATGTTAGGTAGAGTTCTCTCTCCAAAATCTCTCTATATTTAGAGAGAAATTTTTTTTCGTGAGACTCACCATTATTTTCTTCCCAACTTTTCACTCACTTCTAATTTTCTCTCCAATCAAAACAAGTGAAAATCCATTTTCTCTCATATTTTCTCTTATAGTTTTCACTTCCCTCTAATTTTCTTTCCATCCAAATAACATGTAAAAGAGAAAGTGTGAGGAGGGATGGTCATCTTAGATGAGGTTTATGACAAAGCTGAGATCTTCAAAACAACATTTCCAAACTTGCATTTTGAAAGCTGAGGTCTTTGAAAAGTAGGAATCGAAGGAAAGAAATCCAATGACCTAGCAGAAGACATAGTAGATGCAATGATAGTAGTAACTTTTGTTCTTTTTAATGGGCTGATGGTAGTTAAAAGAGACAGACGTGGATGGGATACTTTTTTTTTTCTTTTCTGTCTTGTTTTATTTTGTGGGTAATAAACAAGTCAATGAAGTAAAAGCCATTAGAATTTAAGAAGCTTATCCCATCAAAATTGATGTGTAATGTTTACATTGTAAATAGCAGGTACCAACTATTTGGGGCTTTTTTCATAGAAAACAAGAAGAAATTGTTATAGAGATTAATTGTATTGTCACTTAGAAAAAAGTTATTGTAATGTAAAAGATTTTTTTTTTTGTTTTACATTTTATTGTTTATTATATTAGATTTTTAATATATATATATATATATATAATTATTATAAGTTCAACTATAACAAAATTAATAAATCATGAACTAATACTTTGATTAGTTCAATAAATTATTTGATTTTAAAGATATGAAATATAATACACATACTTTTGGTTCAACACATCTACTATATCAATTTCCTCTGTATTTTTATTTTTTTAATTGTTGTGTGTGTCAATTTGCCTTTTTAATTTTTTTTTAAAATATAGATTTAAAGTTTTAAAATCATAATATGTGACTAAAGATAAAATATTTAATAAAAATAGCATTTATTAAATTTTCATAAACAATATCACTTATCTTATACCTAAAGTATTGCATTTCTTAATGATCATATATACAATACTAGTGGCTTGACATATCTTTAATTATTGTCATGTTGAATTTCTCAAATTTTATTTTTCTAACTAACATGTGTGTCAATCAGTCTTTTTAATTTTTAAAAAACATAATTTTTTAAGGTTTCAAAATCATAATATGTGTCAAAAAAATCATAGAAAAATATCTTTTATCAACTTATCCAAAAATATCATTCATCTTATTCCCTAAAGTATTGCATTTCCTAATTATATAAAACATAAAATATTTGAATTTAAGAAATATTTATATTTAGGGTCAAATATATACACACTTAATTTTACAATATATAAATTTTAAACAAAATTGGAATAAATTAATTTTTTAAAGAAAAATATAAACTTAACAAAGCACTCAAAGAACTAAACTCCATTTGTTGTGTGAAAACGCAATTTCGATCGAAACTTATCAACTTTGCAAGAAGAGGGACAATTGGATGAAAAATTGTTGAGTTTTTTTTTTTGGGTGAAATATGGATGTCAAAGGCCTACAAAAAAGAAACTACATGAAGACTACACAAGGCATACAAATTAAATCCCCATCATATTAGCAACCAACCAAGGCATAATACTTTTTGTGGGGTTGGCATACAAAAATATACCAATATCATGAGTGAAACCAAGATTGGCTAGCTAATCCCCACACATATTAGCTTGCCTTTATTCTAGATCCTAACTTGTCGATCATTATTAATTGTAGCTTTTAAGGATCAAACAATACTATAAAGATCTGCATTATGATCATGAGATGAAGTGAGACCTTCAACTAAAAGTTTAAAGTCACATTTAAGAGTAATCTTAGTTAACCTAAGTTTCTGAGCTAGTTTAAGGCCTTTGGGGGTGTCATACCATCAAAGATTATACATATAGGTCATGCAAAATTTATCTTTTGATATCAATTAGTCATATTCATACTTTTGGCAATGAAATTTTCTATTATGAAAAGTCTCAATGATACAATTTTTGCACAACAAAGATGTTGATCATCTCATTCTTCAAATTCATGCTAAACCAATTTATGCTTAGATATCACAAGGAGAAGCATGAATTTCATTGGTTTGGCCATATGCATATTTTGACCCTTATAACACATAATAGGGACTAAATTTTAAAAATTCATAACTTGAACTACATAACTCCAATTTATCCAAACTTAGTGACTACTAAAAGTTTATAATGAGAACTATCTAATGTAAAAATTTTAAATCAAAATAAGTCTATTTGATCCTTCAAAAATCTAGAAATTTAAAACTAATGATATGAACAGTAAACTAGAATTTTCTGTACAACCAAATTTAGAGATTCATAAAATATTCTATGAAGCTCCAAAAATTGTGATATTTGGTTCTATAGAAATCTCTTAATGTCTTCTAAATGTCTGACAATTTCAACCTAAAACTCACTCGTTTGGGCTATCAAGGGTGCATGGACATATTATGGCTTAAAAGAAATGAATTTTGGTTCAAAAGAGTACTAAATAAGCCATGTCATGCCATTTCTTTTTATAAGCAAGTTTCAATCCACAAATGCACCATGTATGGCTGGTTCAACATGTCATAATCACCATACAACTCAAAATCACCTTTCTACTTGCAAGTATATGAATATTCATTTAGGAACTTAAAATGCCAAATTACAATATATTACGTATCACAATCTATAAATGGTCTTTATATCAAAATGTGCCAACACATATTCATAGATACAAGAAAATGCCTTAAAACAACTTTCATTGTCAAACTAACTCCTTTTATGCCTTTTGCTCATCATTCTTGCTTTCTTGAGAGTTATCTAACCATAGTTAGTAGAAATAAGGGGAAAGTGAGATTCAAAGAATCCTAATAGTTAATCCAACATTTAAACATACATATATGACTTACTCAAGTTCCAAGATGCAAGCATGTATGTCATACAACCATATATTAATTATATTTATAAATTAGAGATCGCATGGCTCCATTAAGAGCAATATCAAGCTCTAAGGATTTTGATCTAGTCTTACCCAATATCTAGGGATTTCTTGTAACATCTAATTTCTCCGTAAATGTACAAAACTTACTAAATATAAAAAGAAGTCCCCTAAATAGAAAGATTTGAGATGAAATAAAATTAAAAAATTTTAAATAATAGAAAATGAGGATTCAAGGCTAGAGGTGCTTAGAAACTCGAGCTAGATGATTTGAAAATTTTGCCAAAAAAAGTTGGGCCATTTTCATAATTTTTAAAAAATTTGAAAAACTCACAAGATGATTTTTTAAATAGAAATTTTGAATTTTTTAAGGTTCTCAAAGGCTTTGAAAATTATGAAAACTCACAAAACAGTTAAAACTCCTCTAGTAAACGATTTCGACAAAGGGTTAACTAAAACTTTGACTGAATAGCTCAGAATAGTTTTAAATCCAATTTGGAGGAAACCAAAGGCATGTTAGAAGTTAAAGGACCTAAATTTTATTATAGAAAAGACGATTCTTGAAAATGAGTTGAAATGAGGTCAAACGGAGAAATTATAGTTTAGGGACTAAAATAAAAAGTGAAAAAGTTGCAAAAAGTGACCCTTTGGCTCCTTAATACACGTTCCCCTCCTTCTTCCCATTTTAACTAACTTTAATTCTACCTAAAACCAAAGGAAAGAACAACTTTAAGAGGCATCCAAGAAGGGAACAAAGGGGGAAGGAAAAACTTGCAAAAAGGTAAAAAAAATGTCTAGTTTTTCATGTTCCTTCCTTCTTTAATTAATTCCTCTCTTTCTCCTCTTCCTTCCTATGGTTTTCATGATTCATATGGGACTAGTTTGTGGCTTGTCTAGAGGAGGGAAGTCAGAATCCCAAGGAAAGGCTAGAAGCATAACAAAGCATCTTAAAAAATTTTGAAATGAGGTAAGAATTGTGGCCTTTCTTGCACTTCCTTATTGCTTCTCTTCTATGAGTGTTTCAGCCAACTATAAGCCTAGCCAAGAGGAGATAATTTCTGACCTAACTAAGGAAGAATTATAGGTTTTGGAGTGTGAAAAACAAGAATATGTAAAGAAATCCAATTAAAATGCATTAGAAAACAAGTTAGCAAACCTAAGGATTTAATTGCACTTAGGCCAAGATGAAGCTTCCTAGTAGTAATTTAAGTTGCCTAAGAGTATAAATGAGCTCTCAAGACATCTAGGAAGCCTTCCAAGTGCCATTCCCTTTAAGAAAGCAAAGCAAACTCCATGGATTCAAAAACTAGGATCATGTCTCGATCAAGAGAGGTCTGACCACCTAGGGAGTGTTTTAAATTGTTCTACACTTAGAATGGGATTAGATATGATAAAGGAACATCAAAAGAAGCCTTGACAAAAATTTAGAAGCCTTGATTTGTAAGATAGAGGTGTAGGCTCCATAATAGGACATAAAAAAGTAACTTATAGCTAAGCTCCTTAAAATGAATTTGTGACGACTCTAAGAAGTCTAAATGGAGTCAAGAGACCTAGATTGAAGGAAAAAATAGAGCCAAGATCTTGAATTTCAATAGTTGCTTCATTATGTCTTGTATAAAAGCATAATTAAGCCATACGAGAAAATAATTTTGCATAGAGCTTACATAAGACTAAAGCTTGTTCCTATGAGTAATTCATGTTTCATTTGATGTTTTTATGCCAAGAGAATCAAATGCCACTTAATCCCATAAGCTTGGCCAAAAAAGGGAAAATAAGTTCAAAGGAAAAGTGTGTGACATTAACTTAAGGTAACTCTCTAACCTTTCTCACATGCATGCCTTAGATGATTATTTGTTTTTGAATGCTTATGCATATGTTTGAATTATAAAATATGTTTTTAGCCAATGTTTACATGTTATGGTACTATTATGTACTTTGAAATGAGTTTATGAATGTATTTTGGCTTAAACGGGTATAGTGATGCCAAAAGTCCTTTAACATAGATAAGGATGAGCCAAAAGTCCTTAAGCTTGGGTGAGACAAAACCAAAAGTCTCAAGAAGAGTGAGGCTTAATAAATAGCCCCTTGAAAGTGGGTGAAGCCAATCTAAAAGTCCCTAAAAAGTTAGGTGAAGCTAAACCAATGCCCTTGAGGGCTTATATTTGACATGTATGAGTTTACGTGATGAAGAAAAGATTTATGTATGTTTATGACTAGCCTAAGGGACATGCATGCATCTTTGACTTAAATTTTCATATATTATATATGTTTGAAAGGGTAAAGAGCTATTGAAATTTTCTCACTCTTCCCCTCCATATGCCTCATTATGTCTAGGTGAGCTAAATGGACTAACGAATAGAGGCCAAAGGTCTTGAAGTATAGTACTTTGACAAAAAAGTAGAGAAATAAACACTTTAATAGCATATTGATGTCAAGAATTGTATCCATATGATGTATATGAGATGTAACCATTTGAACAAGTTTAAATATATATATTTATGATGTGTATATCAATCTTAAAGCCAAATGAATGTATATGTTGGAGATTGACATCCTAGCCCCCTTATATACATGTATATAAATGTGAGTGGCATGGTGACAATGAGCTCTATGGGAATTTGGATCATTTGGCATGCTTTTATATGTTGTAATTATACTTTTGGATGTGTCTAAGTGGCTATGGAGTGAGAAGAAAGCTTTTTGGTGTCTTGAGCTACCAATTTAGACTGCAAAAGTGACTATTATATGTGCTTAACCAAAGTCTAACCAAATGAATGAGTTTTCTCATAAAATTTGGCCAAAAAGTAGGTCTCATCTAGATCTTTTCATAGAGCCAAATATCACTTAATTTGAAACTCTAGGTAATTTATTATAATTTTTCAAAATTGGTCAAATTATGCAAAAATGGTATGTACACTGTTCATATGGTCAGTTTATATTTTTGTGTCACACCTAGGCCAAATGAAGTTCAATGCCTATGAAATTTTACAAGTATAAATTAGACATCATAAGTTTTCTATAGTCACTAAGATTATCTCATTTGGAGGTTTATAGAGGAAGAACCAAAATTTTAAAGTGGCATGATAGTACCAGCAATGCAACTCGACCTCTAGTATTATTCCATCAATTTTTGTATATTAAACGCCATTTTCTTGATTTGAAATTGTTTTTAGTCATGTTTTAACATCTAGAGCTTTGTAGAAAGCTATCATATGTATGATTTTGATTTTTCTAGAATTAGTTATGAACTTTTAAAGTTCATATCAGAAATCTAAACATGCCAATCTGAGAGCAAAACTTGATTTTTCTTATATATGTTTTCATACCAGAGATATATGAGATGAATTGTGATGTTTATGACTTGAATAGATATGTTATGGGTGTAAAATGATATTGATAAGTTCACATGGTCCCCAAAGCTATAAATCATGTATATGGCTTTCCAACCATGCAAATAAATATGAATGAAAATGAATGCTCCTTTGTAAATGCATATCCACATGCCTAGTATATATTAAGATAACCTATGTGGCAATTATCTAAGGGCAAAGAGGTTAAGGTATTACACTTTCAGTTTACCCTTACCCTTTTTTAGAAACTTTTGGCCTAGTCTCATCCACAGTTGGGGCTTTTGGTCTATTCTCACCCACATTTAGGGATTTTTGGCATCATCTCACCTATTTTAAGGGACTTTAGGTATAATCTCACCCTTTAAGAGTCAAGATAATTCCAAATGTAATCAAATGTCATATGATTGCCTATGATCATCAAGCAATCAACAATATATAAAATTTGCAACCATTACATACAAGTAATCCAACATTCAAGCAAACTAAGCATCCATACACAAGAATGGAGGAAAAGCTACCTTAACACAAGGATTCTAATTGATTCTCCTAGATATCCTTCTCTTGTTCCATGGTCTTACACCTACACTTGAATATAAATTCATTTGATTCGCCTAGAAACATCAAATGAAGCATAAAATCAACAATGGAACTATGCTTACACTTATAGCCTTATACAAGCCAACAAAGGTAACCATGGCTCATTTGAATGCCTTATGAAGCAACTCTTGTAAATCCACTTCTTGGCTTCAAAATCTCACTTAATATAAGTTATATGACTCTATTAAAACTCATTAAAGTCATCATATGCTTGATTTAAGAAACCTAGCACTACGTTGCTTCTTTAGGTATATTTGAATCCTAAATTTTTACCTTTCAAAATAAGGTTTCTAAATTCAAACCAATAGTTTCATTAGTATTTACAATTCATATCTAGAACATTTATAACCTTAGAATCATTAAAAACTCTTCATAGGTATTAGTTCTTTCTCATGGCCAAACCTATCACTCTTTTTACCCATCATGAAGTTTTGGAATTTCTTTTGAGGAATCTGGCACATATGGAAGTTTCTTAGCCTCTTATTAGCTTAATTATGATCTTATATGTCTCGAAATACTTTTCTAAAGTTTCTAACTTTCTAAGATGCAATCAAAACCCTAATTACCATATCTTGCATCCTATAGCCTTTCAATGGATTCTCTTTGTTCCATATTAATCTTCACACTCCTAAACCTATAAAACTACCATGTTTAAGTCAAAATCAATATTTCCCTAGAATTTCCATAAGTTAACCAAACATGGAAGGATATGGAAGAACAAGGAAAAACAAATTTTACACATGGTATCATACCTTGTTTGATTTCTCTTGAAATGGTGCTTATTGTGGTGTAATTTATTTCCTTAAACTTCCTTTTTCCTAGTGATTAGCCATTAAAATGGCATTTTTAAAATGTTAAAACCATCAATGAAGAGAGCTTAGAAAGGAGAAGGAGTTTTGTAATTAATAAGTCATGAAAAAGTGCTTGAATCTTTACCTTTGTGACCTTTTCTTCCTCTCCTTTTTCCTTTCTCTTAGATGCCTTTCAAGTCTTTTTTTTGTTTTGTTCTAAGAGTTTTAATTGGTTTTAAGGTCTAGGAGACATGGCTAAACCTATATGAAGGGAAAAAAAATGTTTTAAAACAATTACAAAATTCCTGTTACATCCCGCAACTTTAATTCCTCCTTTTGAACTCATTTTAAATTCTTTTTAAGAAATGTCTTTTCTATCATGAAATTGAGACTCTCTAGTTTATTAAAAATATTTAATTTTAAATTTATGGGATTCAAAACAACCTTAAATAGTTTGGTTAAAGTTCAGGTCAACCAACAACCTAAATTGCACACTGAAAGGGTTTTAACTATTCTGACGGTTCCATTCATATTAATCCACTACCAAAGATCAAACATTAAAGAAGTCCACTAATCTCACCAAATTGACCAATTTAGTTTATAATCTTGTTGCATAAGGATAATCGTGTAAGACATGAATAATATCTTCATAAAGATTAGGATAGTCATAGTAAAAAGGAGAATCACTAGTCTATTTATTGCAATGTGCTCTAGTGAGGAGTTTCCCTTAAAGAAGTTGCCACACAAAAGCTTAACTTTTTCAGGAATCTTTAATTTTCACACCTTGAGCCATAAATCATTCTCAATACCTTTATACTTAAAATGCATCAAGTACGCACTTTTAATAGAAAATTCACCATTGGTTTCCTCAACCATCTTATTGTATCCCTCCTTCCCTAAAATTAAAGCACTACTTCAGTTAGAAGCCATTCAAGACTTTGACTACTTAGATAGGGAGATAGAACTTCAGTATTCTAAATACCATCCTCTTTAACAAAACTGCTAACTTTCTTGTCTATGAGTTCATTAGGCACAAGCCTTAAAGAATCCATTAGTAAAGGTTTGTCTTGCATTCCCCATACGTCTAGAAAAAGATATCTTCTTTATTTTCAAAACGACCCACTTTTGATTTTTTTTTTTTTCTCAAAATCCTTTGAGAGTCTTCCAACTTCTTTCAAAAGGATTAAATCTTGATCTTTGAAGACCATATTTCTACGCCAATCACATTTTCTACCATACATTCCTTTTAGAACTCTAATGCATAAGTCACTAGTTTTTATTTTCAAATTCTACACTATCTTCATAAGGAAAGCATCATTCATAGTGGCAAGCTTTCTAATGCCATAGCCTTAATTAGTATTTTCCTAATGGCCTTAGATGAAGTTTTGCTGGATTTTATGAATTGCAAGAGAAGTACTTCTAGGAACTCTCATCAATTACATTGCATAAGTGGGAAAGGAGGTGATAATAGACTTAACTAAGGTTAATCTTCTAGCCATAGAGAGGTATCTAATCTTCCAACTAGCTAGCTACTATCTAACCTTGTTTACTAAAAAATTAAACATTTGCTTACTGTGTCTTCCATACTTAAAAAGCATTCTTAATTAATTTCTAAGATTGTGAGTACTAGAAAATCTGGTAGTATTCAAGATGTTTTTCCTAAGATTTTCACTTACAATCTTAAAGACAATGATTTTTGTCTTTTTCTTTTAAATCTTGTAACTTAAGGCTTCACAAAAAGAATTAATGTAGTCCATGATGCACATCGCCTGTTCTTCTTTGCTAAGTTTTTGTATACTTTGGACTGGACAAATTTCGTGTACCACAAGTTCTCCACTCTCAAGTCCCATGTTCTCTTTAGTTTTTATCATGTGTTGAAGATTTGGGATTAGTTTGTGTTATTGTTTTGTTTGATCAATCATTTCTTTAAAAAAAATCAATTGATTATAGGTTATTATCTTAAATTTGAGCTCTTGAATTTGAAGTTTTTGGTTTTTTTCTTTGTGAGAAAGCGATTGATTTTGTTGTATCAAGGATTTGGGGGGAGGGACTTATGGTCCTTGCTATTTATATGAGAAATGTTTGGATGAAGAGGTGAATAAAAATGATTTGAAGGAATAATTAAATGTTGGGTAAACATGTTGAAGAAGAAGAAGAAGAAGAAAAGGTTAGAAATTTAGATGATGTGTCATTATTAGAAGAGGTTAGAAATTTAGATAATGTGTCATTTTTCTAAATTCTACCTATTATACAATCTTTCCATCTCCTAGGAAATTATAAAGTGTCTTTTTACAATTTTTTTGCTAAAAAAATCTAAAAAATCTCTTTAGCCTATGAATTTTTGTAGTTTATTATTGTAATTGATAATGATTGTACTTAATCATTAATAATTTGTTCATATTAATTATAGGAAACTATTTTTCTTCTAAATTTGTGTCATTTACAATTGTTTATTTAATCATCCATTTTACTATTTGTAGTTGGAATAAGATCATCATTGTTTTGTCTCGATGAGCTTGCAATTTTGGTTTTAAATATTTGTTCATATTCATTTTTAAGTATAAGGTTTTATTTTTTGGCCAAATTTTAATAAGTCTTCCTCTCCTATTTTTCTCTTTTTTTTCCTTTACCTTTTATTATAGAAGTAGAATGTCTTATTCTTTATCACATTCAAATTTCTCAATTTCAAATTCAAAGTTTTCTCTACCTCCTAAATACCTCACTTTAGTCAGGCAAAACTCACAATCACCAAGTTTGGTGTATCATCTCATGTTTTCTCAAAGTCTTAAAAACTATCCTCAGATACCTCTCATGTCCCTCAACTGCCCTGGAATATATTAGGAGATCATCAATAAAAATCACCATAAAATTTTACTCAAACACAGTCTAAATACCTTATTCATATAGTCCATAAAATAGCCAATGCATTAATAAGGCCAGTTGACATAACTAAGAACTCATAATATCCATATCAAATTATGGAGTCTATTTTTAGAATATTTTTAGTTCTCATCCTTAATTAATAATGCCTAAATCTAAAATCTATCTTAGAAAATACAGATACCCCTAATTGATTCAAAGATCATCAATTCTAGAAAGGAAACATATTTCTTTTTAATGGTAACTTTGTCAAATTCTTTATAATTTATATTCAATATTAGGCTACTATTTCCCCAGATGACACACTAGGGTGTATAAGCCCTTTCACAAATTATTCTCTCAATTCACCTTTTCAATTCTATTAGCTTGGTGGGAAACAACTTATAAGGAGCTTTAGAACTAGTCCAGATCCAAGCGCAATATTGTCAAGGAACTTTATCTCTCTCTTTTATGAGGTGGGTCACTAGAATCAACATTTTTAGGGAAAACTCATGGAAATTCCCTACTATAGGGATCTTTGCCATCCCCTTTCCTACCTCTATTCATAATTAGAAGCCTTGAACATTTATGCTCCAATCATCTCTTAGCCTGGATAGTGGACAAGAAAACAACTCAACTCCAACACTCGTTGCATACTAGGTGTGATCCCATATTCAGGTAAGGTGATGATTTATATATTCACATTCAAACGTAACTTTATTACTAGCCATCCAGTGCATGCAAATGATCAATTTATAACATGTAAAAGCATGCATCACAAATCAATAATAGAGAACAACCATCAGTTTACATAGTGACATTCAATGTACATGGAAGTACTCGTATGGCCCCTAGTAGGAACAAATGCAAACAACTATAAGGTAGAGTATCAATACCCAAGCCCATTTTCACACATAATCATAATAGTCAGAGGAAAACCATCAACTCTAATCACACCTTTGATAAAATTGGGAGACTCATTGATCTCATGCTCTCACTCCTCTAATCAAATTAGAAGACACCACTAACCTCCTATTCTATGAGAGCAACCACTGTACCCTGGTCAAAATTTAAGTGGAGGCACCAACATTATTTGGAATCAATTTTAGTTATATGTTCTAGCTTGCCACATCTATATCTTGTCACCTAGGATGGCTATCCCTTATTAGGCTAACTCGTTCCCTTCTCGGGACTTTTCTATTCCAACTTACCTTACCTTTCTTCCTATTGCTAGCAGAAACATTCCCATCATCTTTTCCTCTAATCTTCTTTCAATTTTAAGGTCTTTTCTTGTCTAGCCCTTACCTGCATCATATCCTGTAGGTTGTCCTCAATCACTCTATCAATTTCCCTAAAAGGGCATTCAATACTTTAATTCATAGTAGAGAAACTTCATCTTTAATAGGGAGTTTCACTTCCTTCTCAATTGCTTGCACTTCCCTTTCTTATCCTTTTATTCCTGCAATTAAGAAAAGTGCCAAGATGATTTATTTATACATGTAACAATATACTAGTCACTATCAATTCTTCTCTTTTAAGAGAGCAGGTAATTTGTCAGGAATTAATTACTATGGTTTTGGGGCATTTCCCTTATCATCATCTCTCTTTTTATATGGCATTCTGCAACTGTATGTTGTTGCTACACAACTATCTCTGCTATCTCATCATAGCCTGCTATTATCTCAGGCAATTCACAATAACATGGGACTTTCAAATTCTGCCATAGCAAGTCTGCTCCATCTAATAATCATCAAATCCATAAAAGAACCAAAATCTTAACATATATACACAGTAGTCACCACACATTATATGTACAAACAATCTAAATACACCCTAATTTAAACATTCCAAGGCCCAAACAAAGAGTTAGGTTGCCTGAACCATTGCTCTGATACCAACAAATGTAATACCATATTCATATAGCAATAAAATTGTAGCACAAATAGTTTAGAGTGTCTATTTACATCAAATTAGCATCTTTAACAGTGGAAAGCATTGTTATTAAAAGTCAAAATAATTCATCTTCGGGTAAATGGATCATTTGGACTTACCAAATTCATCTTCCATCTATAACACACTTATTCAACTAGAAACATCACAACTTGAGACATGAATTTTGGGTTTGAGGCATACATCACAAACTCAACATCATACTTGAATTTTCCTTAAGTTCCATAATCTGACCCAAAATTTGAAAATTTATATCTAATTTTAGAAAATTCTAAATTATGCAAATTAGGACTTTTTGGAAATCTTAAAAAGTCATCTAGCTACTATAAAAATTTCAGATCAAAATGATATCGTTTGACCCACAAAAACTAACGGAATACTAATTAGGTCAAAATTTTAGACAACAGTAGACTTAGAACTTAAAAAAATCATATCTCCCTCTATACAGATCCAAATTAAGTACTCTCAGTGGCTATGAAAATTTTATAATGCCAACTATATGCATGTAAAATTTCATGAGATTGGACTTCGTTTGGCTCCTTAAAAACCTAAAAAACTAGACTAATTAAATGAATAATACACAGGTATTTTCTGCTAAAATCATCCAACTTTGAAAAATCATAATAAATTTTCTAGAGCTCCAAAAATTTTGTTCTTTGGCTTTATTAAAAGCTCTAGATAAGATCTACCAATTTTCATGCTAAAATCCATCCATTTGGTCTAGTTTTATTTCAAGGAAAGATTATGGCTCAAAATGGTCACATTATAGCATTAAATGGTCCAAAATGATTCCCTACATGAACCATGACCATTTGAGCATGTCCAAAAGCTTAAACACAGCATATAGAAGCATCATAATAGGTCCAAATCATCATTGATCTCAAAACCATCATTCCACATGTTCATATATACAAGCATATCAAGGCTCAAGAGTGTCAAGAACTTATATTCTCATACATTTGGCTCCAAATTCATTACTTACATCATATTCATATACTTTTATATATGATCAAATGTTTACATCTCATAAACATCATATACACACATACTTTGATATTAAATTATATCAAAAGCTATCCTATTATCAAAGTATCATTGTTCATGCTCCTTGGCTTCCATTCTTTGCTCCATGAGGCTCACCTAGATATGGTTAGATATGAAATAGAGAAGAGTAAGATTCAAGAATCCTAATAGCTCATTCTCCTTTTCAAGTATACATATATGGCACATTTTCACATCAGAGAATATAAGCATACATCAAATGCTTTTAGTAGACATACATAATCACATTTTCAAGTCACATGAAATCATTTAAATCAAGTACAAGCTCTAGGGACTTTTGGTCTAACCTCACCTAATTCGTTGGGACTTTTGAATTAGCCTCATCCACTTTTAGGGACTTTTGACTTAACCTCACTCACTCTTGAGACTTTTGGCTTTGTCTCACTTATTCTTAGGGACTTTTGATTTTCCCTCACCCAATCTAAAGGACTTTTGGTACAATCTCATCTATTAAGAGCCATACACATTCAAATTGTCATTTAAGAAGTATAATAGTACCAAAGCATTAAACCAATAGCTATAGGCATATTTCATTATTCAAACATACATACAAGTATTCAAAGGTAATCAAATAATCAAGAAATGTATACAAGAAAAGATGAAGAGCTACCTTGAATCAAGAAACACAACTTTCTTCCTTGAATTTTACTTCCCCTTCTCAGCCTCACACATACACACACACACACCTAGGAGAAGCTTGACTTAC
This sequence comes from Erythrophleum fordii, assembly GCA_032878935.1. Classification (NCBI taxonomy): domain Eukaryota; kingdom Viridiplantae; phylum Streptophyta; class Magnoliopsida; order Fabales; family Fabaceae; genus Erythrophleum; species Erythrophleum fordii. The sequence goes on from JAVQMF010000029.1 coordinate 864,327, forward strand.
TTGGCCTAGATATATCAAATAAGACATAAAAATATTATTGGAACTAATTCTAACCTCATATAAACTCTACACAAGCCTATTATAGCTTATGGCATGGTTATCATTCCATACAAGGGCATAATGAAACAACCCATATAATTCATTATCTTGGCTCCAATTTCTCACTCAATCTAAATCACATAACTCTATTTAAACTCATTAGAGTCATCTCCAATTCAATTCAAGGAGTCAAACACCAACTTATTTCTTTATGTCTAAATGAACCTTAAACTTCCAACTTTCAAAATATAGTTTCTAAATTCAAACCAATGATTCCTTTGGTGTTTATTATTCATATATATACTATTCATAACCTTAGAATTAAGAAAAACTCTCCCTAGGTATTTGAAGTGTCGAGACATGTATCAAGAATGCTACTCATGGAGTTTTGCTTGCATTTTTAGAAAAATTGTCACATATATGAGTTCTTTAGCCTCTTATTAACTTAATTATACTCTTACATAGTCTAAAATATCATTTTATAGCTTTATATTTTCTAAGGTACAAGTAAAACCCTAGGTATGGAAACTTGCAACCTATAGCCTTTTATGGTTTCTATTGGTTTCATATTAATCTCTATACTTCAAAACCTTTGTTCCTATTATGATTTCATCAAAACCAACTCCCTCTAAATTGCTCAAAGTCTGATCAAACCTATGAAGTAATAGAGAACCAATGAAATGTTTCTTCCATGCTATGAGTTATTCATCAAATGGAAAAACTCTTCATGATGGTTATTTTAGTGTATTTGGTTCCTTGTTAAAAGCTCTTTTCTCAATGGGTTTAGACCAAAACTCCATCTTTTCAAAATGTTAAAACCATAAAGAGAGAGAAGAGAAAGGAGGATAAAAATATTAACAAAGGCAAGATAGGCAAAATTGCATAAAAATTACCTATATGAGGCTTCCTTTTCCTTACTTCTTCCTTTTCCTTTCTCATGCCTAAAATTTTGCTTCAAAGTTGGAGAGAGTTAGTCATGGGCTAAAGGAGGTGTGCTGGTTTGATATAGAAAGGAAAAAGTGGTTTTATAACATTTTTCAAAATCCCTATTATGCCCTTCCACTTCAATTCTTCCATTTGAACTCATTTTTTAGAATTGTCTTTATCACTATAAAATTTGGGTTCTCTAATTTATAAAATGCTTTTGATTTCACCCAAATTGGAATTAAAACCTTACTGAATTATCCTGTAGAAATTTTGGTCAACTGATGACTAAAATCACATACCTGAGGTATTTTAACCATTTTAGGGGTTTTTATAGTTTTTAGGATCTTTAAAAGCCTCCAACTCAATTTTCCCATTTAAAACTCCTTCCTTTGAGTTTTTTAGAAGTTGCTCGAAATTATGAAAATGCCACTGGTATTTGTAATTCTCTATTTTGCCATTTTGACTCCAATTTTGAGCTACTCTTAGTTTCTTACCCACATTTTTAGATGCTTTAATTAACATCATACCCTTAATTAGTCTTAATTCTCTTTACTTTAGAGTTCTTCTATATTGCAATATTTGTTTTAGTTTAGTTTTTGAAAAATCAAATATTATAATTAAATTTTAATATATAAGGTCTTATCAACATTTTTCCATTTCAACGATCACACAGGGAGTTCGTGGACTACGCCAAGTTTTAGCCTAACTTAGTGCTTGGTCTAGCTTTGCATTGGGCTAACTTTTTAAAGTCTAGTGCTTAAGCCCAAGCTTGGCACAAGCCTTTTTGGTTTAGTATTTAGTCGAGTTGCATTGGTCAGGTTTTTTTTTTAATTTTTGGTAAAAATTATAAAATAACTCCTAAAAAGAAATTTCATATAAGTTCTTATAAAATAAAAAAATTAAAAATTTATACGATCGAGTTAAGCCAAATTAACTAACACGGTCGACTCGACTAATGGCCTAGCCCAATTTACCTAACTTTTTCTTGGACTAGCCCGATATAACTAATTGGGGTGTTCATCAGTCAAGTTCGCTAGGTCATTTTTTCTTTCTTTTTTTTCTTTTAATTGTTGATAAAAATTATAAAATAACCTATGAAAAAAAAATTTATATAAATCACTATAAAATAATTTTTTTAAAAAAAATTAATAGAATCAAATTGGGTTAGGCCAAATTAGCCAATAGGTTGGCCTAGTATACTTTTTTTCTTTGGCTCGACTTAACCAAGCCTAATGTGACCAAGTAGAATTAGGTTGTCAGACACCATGTGCAGCCTAATAATATTTTTAAGTAAAGGGTATTTTTGTTAAAAAAAAGTTAATTTTTATTTTATCCAATGTTATATAATACATCACTAAATATAAAATAGTATTATCTTATATGATACATTATTTTATATCATATCACACTAAATATTACATAATCTTAAAATTTTATTAATTTTTATTCTATTAGGCCTTATCTTATATAGTGTACCAAACAAGCTTTAATATACATTTTCTTTTTTGACTTGTCATGTCATATTTGTATGTAAAACATAGATATAATATTTAATGTAATTGACTAATTCAATGTTTTCTAATTCAATCATTTTAGTACTTTAAATGATATTGAATTTGTCTTTCAATAACCAAACGGGATACACTATAATCTTATAAAAAATGTTTAAGCCTTAAAAAAAAAAGGTTCATATCCACCCTAAAAAAAATGCAATTGTATCTTGGCCTCATTGATCTAACAAAAAAAAGGGTGTCCTGGCGTCAAAAGTATAGTATATGGGCACAATATTTTTCTCACTGTAGGATTTAATATTTTGTTTTATTTTCTATCTTGTAATATTAGGCTTATAAAGCCATGAAATGTTCATGATGACGACGAGCCTTACCAAAAGTAACAAAGTGGAATATAGAATTTCTAATTAAGACCTAACACTGTTTTTTTCTTTAAAAAAAAATTATTCGACATTTGCCCTCGTAGATACTTAGATAGTAAAGTTATCAATATTAATATAAAATGTAATTTTTAATATATCACTCATTTAAATTCAAACATGGTTCTAAATTTAAGAAAGAGAAAATTAAGATATTGTTAGTGAGTTAATTTTATTTAGTTTAATTCAAAAGTTAAAAAAATATTTTATTTAAATAATATACTATAAAAGTATAAATTTTTTTAAACAAGATATAGAGTGCTTGTAATCTAAAGTCCTGACTTTGCCACTGGTTATGGAAGAGATAACTGACCAAGCATCTTTCCCAAAGGACTCGACTTTCTTGAATCATTTCCTCCAAACCAAACCATCCTGAGGGAGATACTCATTGTCAACCTCGACTAATTTAGAATAATGATTCAGAAGATAAACAAAGCTAGTCCCAAATTCGAGTATAGTATATATGTAGTAATGTTTGTAGACTTGTAAATATGGCATTCTATTTGTTCGGCTTAGTGCACACTATCCTCCTGTCCCCATTGTGGCTTGTACAAAATGATTATGCTGTTATGCTCAATATTAAAATATTAAGCATAATGATTATCCTCCAATTGTAATGGCCGAAGATACTCTTTAGGGAGATCTTTGGCAAGGGTTGGTTGAGTTGTCACTTGTAAAGACCGAACATTTTTAAAGTAATTTTTTGGGTCAGCCTTTGTCTATCTTTTAAAATTTTAATCATGTCACTTATGTCTTGATTAGTAATTTTAAAATTATTTATCCATGATTTTTTTTCCAAAAAAATTAGAAAAATCGTATATTTTGATGATAACTATGTTAATTTACTAAAAAAAAATTGTATGAAAATAACATGACTTACATTTATTATTAATTTATCGTTCAAAAAGTTTCACGGAACAAAATACTAATCACTAGTCTCTCCTTCAACAAAATAAAATTAAATATTTAATTAATATTTTTTATACAAAAATAAATCATTTTTCTTTGTTATTTACATCTTCCTCAAACAACACAATGTTTAATTTAGGACATTTAGGGCTTTGTTTTGCAAGCCCAAGTACTAATTATCTTTAACTAAAATTATTAATCCGAACCAAAAATAAAGCCAGCCGAAGGACTGATCTGTGGTTGGGACAAAAGTCCTTATCCTAAAAGGGTTTATGCATGCCAACATAAGCTACCCTATTTATAAGGTTAAGTTGGGCTCGGTAGTGGAGCCATTTTGAATTTATAATAGTTATGACCGTTAAATTTAGAGTAGTTATAATCACTTTGAAAAAGTGTCTTTTATGCTTTATGAAATTGTAACATTTTGAAAAAAAAAATAGAAAATGTTAATACTCTCTTCAGTTTTAGATTATTACAAACACATCCCTTAACTTTTGAAACTAAAAAAAAAAAAAATCACATTTAGTATGATATGAAAGAAATTTTGATGTTTAGTAGACTAAAAATAATATATGAATGAAAATAAAATATGAACAAATAACCAAAATATCCTTGGAGCTAAAGTATATTAAAAAGAAAACTAATTTTGATTAATTATCATAAAAAAAGAGAAAATTATAGTTGAAAATCTCAAGTTAAATATGCTTATAATTTTATACTCAAGGATACTGGATTTTGAAATACTAAAAGTTTTAACCGCCTAATAAATTACAATTCATGATTTCAAATTAAAATTTTAGCTCTTGAATTTTTCATAATAATTTTAAAATTTAAAATTTGAAATAACATTGTATTTTTCCTTCTCTTTTCATAGGCAACAGTACCATTCTTTCAAAAATTTGATGGGATAAATAGTGTCTCAAAACAATGGAAAAGGAATCCATCTATGATTCCATTCTTTGCCATCACTGTTTCTACTACCTTTTTATTAATATAATTGATTAATATATCACTTCAAATGCTATCTTTTGTCGTCTGACACATTGTCATTAGTTTTAATTAAATATCGATAGTCAAATTATCCCCAAAAACAACAAGATTGCATGAAAATTAAATCCCTAACTCGAAATTCTTAAATTCCCCTTAATTTTAGTTGGAAGGTTAAATGAATTGTCCAAACCAAATAGATGAACACCCCTCTATTCAACTATTCCCTCCCAATTATTCTACTAATCAATAAAAACCAATGTATTCCTCTTCCTCTAACCAAAAGAGAGATAACAACAGACATTATATATGGTCCATAGCCAATAACCATGCGTGTTATTGGTCTGATAGGTGAAACTTACAAGCAGCAATTAAAATGAAAAGAGAAACTGATTCCTTTTCCCCTTTTTTCCCTTCAAAAAGATTATATGAAAACCCTTTATCCAGTTTGTATGTTGATTATCCTTTAACTAAAGAGAAATTAATTGGAACTTCTGAGTATAGTTCCAGCAGAGTTTATTCATTAACTATGCGTCCAGCAATGAAATATCCAAATCTCATTATTAACTTTCACTAGTTTTACTGCAAAAGAACAACGTCAGAAACTTCAAAATAAGAATCACAACCCGCACATATCAAATGCAACACAATAATTTAAAATATCATATCGTGTCAGGTCAGATAGAATTCTGCTCCTTTTCTCATGTATTGGTGCTTCACAGCTTTAAACTAAATCTCAGAAACTTTACCCTGTTGCTCATTTTCAAACAGATCCCTCTCTAAAACCCAGTCTTCTATCATTGCTTGAGAGTTCACAGCTTGATCAGCTGGCAAAAGATGCCCAGCCCCCAAAACCACAACATTGGTTAGGCTCCCCCATTTTTGCACATACCCAGCAATCTCACCATTCACTTTCCAAATCTTTCTATCTGCATTCAAATACTTCCCAATACCTTCCCATTTCATTGTCTTCACCCAAGCCTCAGCTGGAACCACCCCTAACTTTAAATCGTACTGCCCTTGGTATAAAAGCACCCTGGTCCTCTTCACCAAGTACTCCACCATATACTTCACACTCTTCATCAAATCCTCATATAATACAGCCAGAACAACATCACTGCATCCTTCAAACACTAGAGATTCATTCACCCCCAATGCCTTCTTCACCTCCTTAGATTTCAAGAATCCAGTGACCAAATCATCCTCATAAGGAGCTTTCTTTGTGTAGTCATACAAAGTAGACAACCCAGTCATGTTCTGCAACAATCTGAAAGCCCTGCTTCTGGCATTTGTTGCTGCACTCCAATTCCCCATCTGGGTCAATCTGATTGCCTCCAATTGAGCCTTCTCCACCTCATTCCTCTGCCTCTTATTGATCAAACCAATAAAGTAAGCATTCGCAGCATGAGTAGCAACTTGTGTCACTGGATCCGTCAAACCATCCCCAATTGCCACACCTGCCAAATTCACTCTCTGTGAAACATTCAACTGAAAACTTCTTTGCAATATATAATACCCAATTGCTGGAACATACTTCCCAGCGTAGCTTTCGCCGGTTATATAAATTGGGCGGTACTTGAAAACAGGGTCAAGTTGAATGAACTTAGTTATAGCAGCAAATAGGTGTTTGGCTACAGATTTTTGGTCTCTTGGGATTTCTTGAGGGTGTGAGGCTACACTGAATCCAGTACCGATCGGGTTATCGAGGAAAAGGAGGCCGAAGATTCTGTTCCAAGAGCCAGGATTGGGTTCGAGGGTTAGGGATTTGGTGACGCGATAGGGCCCGAGCTCGAAGAAGTTGCCGATCATGGAGGAGCAACCAGGACCGCCTTGGAGCCAGATGAGAAGTGGAGTCTGGGAGAGAGGTGAAGTGAGGTTCTGGGCTTCGTAGAATGTGTAGAAAATGGCGGAATTGGAGGTGGGGCTAACAGGGAGGTAGCCTGATTTAGTGGGTAGGGCTTCTTTTGTTAAGGAAGGGGTTGGTTTTGGAGGAGATGGGGAAGAAGATGAAGAAGCTGAGACATGGTTGTGATTGAAGCAGAAGACAAGGATGGAGAGGAGGATGAGCATAAGAGAGTTGGTTCTTGTTGTTGACCCCATTGATGATCGGGGAGACCAAGTGTGTGTGCACCTTCTTCGGCCTAGCCGGTTTCCTAGATCAAGATTATTATTTTATTATTTTCCTGTTGGTAGAGTTTTTTCCCGATGGAAAGTATCACAGGGGATAAAATCATACAAGTTTTAATTACATAAAATATTAAGTATAAAAATAATGAACATAATTGATAAAAAAATAATTTTTATGTTATTATTTTAAAAAATAATAAAAGAAATAAATATTATTAAATAATTATAATAAAAATATAATAAATATTATATTAATTATTTTCTTTTTTTTTTGTTTAGATACCAAATGAGTTATAATATAATTATATAAATCTTTTCAATGTAATGCAACATTAATATATTATCACGTAAGAGTGTGTAACTTTATATAACTATGTATTTGGTATTTAAAGATAAAATATTAATTATTTTGACAAAAATACTCTTTTAAAATAATTAAACTCAACACTCACTTAATTGTTTTATTTTTTTAAGAAGAACTAAATTTAGAAATAATTGTTTTATATTTTTATTATCATTTTTTTTAAGTAAGACATGGAAAAGATTTATTAAAAAAATCTAATCATGTGATATTTAATTATAACCGTACACTTGTTATACACTTATTAAGTTTAAATTTTTCCTTGTTCAAAAACTTTTTATGTAGAAGAGATATTAACACAGTAAGTATAAGGTCTCCTAAACCCACACAAGTTTAGGATTTAGTGCTGTATACTCTTTGTGTCACTATTTCTCCTGTACGAGGAGCTCTTGGGCAAAAAATTATTTCTAAATACTTTGTGAGATAGAGTGAAAATTGGCCTTGTTTGTCCGAAAATTTAAAATCGTTTGATTCTGCTTCAACTCTAAATATACTCTAATGTCCTCATGAAAATGTTTTGTTGATTTCTGTTTGAGTGAACTTTCTTACAATGGAAGAATTCAACTTTCTAAATTTATCTGATACATTTTGTATTAATCTTTCTCCTAACATGATATTGTCATGTTATCCTTCACATGAGAGAATTCAAGTCCCTTTAGTCATGTGATTTTTAAAAAATCAAGTAAGAAAATATAAAAATTACACCTAAATTTTTTTCCTTCTAAAAATGTGAGATAGCTCTTTATTAAAGACACTATTTTAACAAAAATACTCTTTAGAAGCACACTGAGGGTGATGCATTTAAAATCATAATCTCATAATAGTTTTTAAAAAAGTAAACCTTAAATTATTTTTTTAGAAAAAGATTCTATCTCTATTTAATATTTATCCACTAAGCTAACCAACTCTTTTGTATCAAGAACGATCAATTTGATAATTTTAGTATGGACTAAACAAAACCATATGGAATCTTATTGACCTCCTGAAGACGAGTGACTGGTCAAGAAAATTTGCCTGTCCCATATTAGTGTTGCAGTTCATTAAAAGCTCGAATTGGCTCGTGCATTAAATGAATAAATTTGATTAACATTATTGAGTTGAAGTTGAAATTCGACTCATTAAATTCATGGACAGATTGATTAGTAATAAAGAGTTATTTTATGTAATTTATATTGTGCATATAATTTTGTTAAAAATTATAAATAAAACAGAAGTTTATACATCATTAAAAATTATAGTATATATTTTTATAAAATTCTTCATAAATATATAGAGTGTAAAGATTCATATTTTTTATTTAGTTTAATTTTTATATGTGCATATAAATATACATTATATTTATACTATTGTTTGTCAACCGTGCAAACTCGACTCCTTTATTGAACAAGTTGAACCTAATTACAATTTTTTATTTGCTAAAAACTCAGGCTCATGTTTGGGGTCATTTTATTTTGAATGAACAAGCTGATTATGCTAAAGTTTAGCTCTTTTAAGTCTCTAGTTGTAGGGACTAAATGTGATAATAATGAAAAATTTAAGTAGTTTTGACCAAAGGGATGTTTCTTCTCAATTGGTTGACAGCTAAACGATTCAGGTGTTGTTTGATACGGAACTTAATTTTTGAAGTACATAAAATTTATATATAAAATATTTGAATATAATAAATATAAAAAAGTTTAAAATTTACGGGTTATATAAGTCATAAATTATATATATATATATATATAGAAAACTCAAATATTTTATACAAAAATTTAAAGATTTTAAAAATTAGAATACTTATAGGCTAAATGCCACCTCAAAACCTTAGATGAAGAAGTAAAGGTAATGAAATGTGAGATGTGCACTTTTTTTTTAATCGGTAGATGTGGGCACTTTTATTTATTCTATTTATTTATTTTGATACAAAGAGAGGAAATTACACAGTAATATCAAGTCTTCTGAAAGAAAATAAAGAAGCTTCCGTTTTGAAGGTGTCTAGCCAGGTTGCCTGTGAGTTAACAAGAACCATACCCTTCTGAAATGAGTAAAACTCAGAAAGCAAGTCCGTGATATTAGTTCGAACAATATGCTGCTGCTTGTTTCCGAAACAGTTGAACCGTCTGAAATGCTTTTCTTCCAGAAAGGTGAGTTGAAGATCAAACTCTTTAGGTGTGGGACAAGGTCCTCATTTCTAGCCCAAAGGATAATGCGTCCGAGGCCACAAAAGATCAGAAGGAAATTACTTCCTGGTCAATTCATCTCCCACCCCCACAATTTCTCACTAATTGTTTGCTGTAGAAAATCTTAGAGACAACTTTTCGGACAATACCAGAAAAGGATGGACTAACCAACCCTAGCCAAATCGATTCAAGGAATGAAATTTCTGCAAGTGAGTTGGTCAGGAGCCGACGTCGTTCTATTAAGCAGGTGATTGTCAGCTCGATATCTCCAAGCAACAGAATTTTGGTGCATAGCAGCTTTGATCTCGTTCAAAGTTTTGATAGGATTGATTTGGCCATCTTCATGAATGATTTGATTTCTAGATTGCCAAATGTAGCAGAGGTTGGTAAAAATACCATTGGTCAAAAATTCCAAGTCTGTAAGAATCTCAGCATTTTGAGCAAGCCACGTCTTAAGCTAATCAATAATGTAATACCCGATTGTTCTAAAAAAACTTAAAACTAAAGAATTATAAAAGGAAGTTCCCTAATTCAAATGATTAGAGAGTAAACAAAATCAGAGTGATAATCTAAACATTTAAAAATGAGAATAGAAAGTTAAAAGTGCCTTGAAAACAGAGTCAATATGGTTAAACAAAATTAAGCAAAAAGGTAATGATATTTTTATAAATTTGGATAACTTTTTGAAAACTCAAAAAAGAGATCTTTAAATAGAAAATTTGAATTTTTTGAGATTTTCAAAAACTTTAAAAACTATAGGAACCTCTAAAATAGTCAAAACTTCTTTGATTTGTATTTAAAGTGTTGATTAATCAAAACTTTGACATGTTCATTCAGAAAGGTTTTTAATTCAATTTAGGTAAAACTAAAAGCATTTTATGAATTAGAGGACCTAGATTTTATGATGGAAAAGATGATTCTCAAAAAAGAGTTGAAATGAGCCAAAATGAAATGAGCCAAGTTTAAGGACTAAATGGGAATTTTGAAAAAGTGCTATAACTTGGCTTTTTGATTTTTATTTCCACATCCCATGGTCCTTTCATTTCCATTGACTTTGCTCTGCCTCAAACTAGATTCTAGGTCATCTTGAAGAGGCACACAAGAAAAAGAAAAGAGGAAAGGGAAACCAAGCTTGGAAGGGTAAGAAATGGCCTTTTTCATACTTTCTCCTTTAGTAAACTTCTCCTCTTTCTCCTCTCTCTTCTCATGATTTTGGTGTCTTGATTGGACATGTTTAGTGATTAGTTCAGTAGGAGAAAGAGAAGAATTGAAGGAAAGTTTGGAAGCTTTAAAAAGTTCCCTTGAAAGGCTTGAAAACAAAGTAAGTTTTAAGGTGTAACTTTGCTTCATCTTACTTCTTCTTCCCTTGTATGTTTCAGCCAAACCTAGGCCCATTTAGGAAAGGATGAATTCATGTCATAACAAGGTAGTAACAATGGTTTTAAAGCATGAGGAGTAAGAATATACAATTAAAACCAAAAGAAATGCTTTAGAAATTAAGTTATGGTAAGTAGGGTTTTAGTTGTACCTAGAAAACTTTGAAACTTTCTAATGATAATCTAGCTTATATAAGAGTATGTATGAGTTCATAAGAGGTTTAGAAAGCTTCATGGATGTCGAAACCCTAAGGAAATTGAATGAAACTCTATGGGCTCTTTACTTATTCCATGTCTCGGCCAAGAGAGACAACAAGCACTTAGGGAGAATTTTCTTTGATTCCAAGGATAAAAATGGTCTAGATATGAATAATAAATACCAAAGGAATCATTAGTTTGAATTTAGAAATCATAGTTTGAAAGATGAAACTTTAGGTTCATTTTTAGACATAAAGAAGCAACTTAGTGTTTAACTCCTTGAATTGAGTTTGTGATGACTCTAATGAGTTTAAATGGAGACATATGACTTATATTGGGTGAGAAATTGGAGCCAAGATCATGAATCATATGAGTTGCTTCATTATACCCTTATTTGGAACTATAACCATGCCATAAGCTACAATAACCTTGTGTAGAGTTTGTGTAAGGTTTGAATAGGTTCCAATGATGTATTTGTGTCTTATTTGATGTGTCTAGGCCAAGCAAATCAAGCTCCTCCTAGGTGTGTGTATGTAAGGCCAAGAAGGGGAAGGAAAGCTCAAAGGAGAAAGTTTGTGATTCTTGACTCAAGGTAGCTCTCTATCATTTCTTGTATACATTGTTTAGTTGTTTTATTGTCATTAGATACTTATATATATGTTTGAATTATAAGATATGCTTATAGCTATTAGTTTGATGTTATGGTACCATTATGTTTCTTAAATAACAATTTGAATGTGTATGGCTCGTAATGAGTGAGATTATGCCAAAAGTAAGTAAAGTGAAAATATCAGGTTTAGTTGTAGTTTTTAAAGAAAGGTTAACTGAGAGAAATAATGAATGATATATGTAATACCATTGAGAAATGTATATACATCTCATACATACCACATTCCTTTTATAATAGTAATTTCTCATAATAATACTTTAGGCAGTGAAATTTACTGTTATTAAAGTATCAAATTATCTAATTGTGCATAAATAATTATTTTCATTATAAAAACTCATAATTTTATGCCAAACAAGTTTGTTAGACTTAGAATATCTCAAAAAGAAGCTCAAAATTTGAGTCTTACTTCACACACACAATTTCACAACTTTGGCACATAATATGCTTCAAAATTTAAAAAAATATAACTTGAGCTATACAACTCTCGTTTGCCCAAATTCGGTGGCTACTGAAAGCTTGTAAAAAGAATTATCTACTATAAAAATTTTAGGTTAAAACAAGTTTGTTTTGTCACCCAAAACCAATAAAATAGTAGCTGGACCATATGAAGAGTAAACTAGAAAATTTTCACTTTTCGGCCGATTTTGGAAATTCAAGAATATTTTATAAAGTTCTAAAAATTATATTTTCTAGGTCTGTAAAAAGCTCTAAATGAGCTCTAAATGTCTGCCAAATTTCATCCCAAAATTCATCCATTTGATATGTTTTTAGTTTAGGAACATGTTATGTCTTAAAAAGTGTAAAATTTGATTCCAAATGGTTATGTTTGAGTTATACTATGCCAAGTCTTCATTTGAGCAAGTTTTAAATGGCAAATATAGCACATATAGCTGGTCCAACATGCTTTAAAAGCTTTGCAACTCAAAATCACACTCCCACTTGCCATTACATACATACATAATATGGAACTCAAATGGTCAAATAACACAATATCATATATTTACATCCAAAAATAGTTTGTACATCCTAGTCCATGCTTTTGGGTGTGTGAGAATGATCACATCTCTAATATACATATACATCATTACATGTATAAGAACATACATTAAAACTTAAACGAGTGTTAAAGTAGAACTTTTTAAGCTCTTTGCTCACCATCCTTACTTCCTTGAGAATTACCTAAACATGGTTAAGGATAACATGGGAAAGAATGACGTTTAAAGAATCCTAATAGTTCATTCATTATTCAAGCATATATATATGGCATTCTTAAGGTCAAAGAGAGCAAGTATATATGGTACACAATTAAATATCTTTCAGATTCATGCATGGGGGATCACAAGGCTCTACCTACAGTGAGAATAACTCTAGAGATTTTTGGTCTAGCTTCACCCCACAATTAGGGACTCTTCATTTAGTCTCACTTTCTTTTAAGGAACTTTTGACTTATCCTCACTTATATTTGAGACTTTTGGCTTAGTCTTACCCATATTAAAAGACTTTTGACTTCACCTCACCCATTTCAAAGTACTTTTGACACAACCTCATCCTTTCAAGAGTCAAACCAATCCAAATGTAATCAAATGTCATTCAATTGCATATGATCATCAATTAATCAATAACATACATAATTAACAACTAATACATATAAGCAATCTAAGACCATTCAAGCAACTAACACACATATGCAAAAATAGATGAAGAGCTACCTTAATGCAAGAGATCACTTAATTCCCTTTTGCTTCTTGATATAGTTTCTCGGTCTCACACCTACACTTAAGGGAGATTTCACTTACTTGGCCTAGACAAGTCAAATGAAGTATAAAATTATCAATGAAACTATATTTATACTCATTTTATCCTTATACAAACTAATTAGAGCTTTAAGTTCCTATATAGTTCAATTAAATGGCATAATAAAGCAACTCTTATAAATCAATACCTTGACTCTAAGATCTCACCCAATATGAGTTATATAACTCTATTAGAACTCATTAGAGCTATTATAAACTTAATTTAATGAATCTAATGCCAAGTTATTTTTTTATACATAATAGAACTCTAAATTTTTATCTTTCAAAATAAAGTTTCTAAATTCAAACCAATGGTTCCTTTGGCATTTATAATTTATATCTAGACTATTTATATCTTTAAAATCAAAGAAAACTCTTTCTAAGTATCCTAGATAGGCCGTGGCTGAGATAATGCTAAAGATTGGCTTCCATGGTATTCTTAAGGGAATTGGCACCTATGGAACTTCCTTAGCCTCTTTTTAGATCAATTATACTCTTACATAGTTTAAAATATCATTCCAAGACTCAATACTTCCTAAGGTGTAATCAAAACCTTTACTTCTATATCTTACAAGTTATAGGTTCTTAGTTATGTCCTTTTATGCCATCTTAATCTTCATGCTCTAGAACCTCAGTTCCCATCATGCTTTGATTAAAAACCAACTCCCCTCACCTTCATCTCAAGGTGGCTAAACCTAGAAGGCAATAGAAGAATAAGGAGAAGTTAACTTCTTACATCATGCTACATATCAAATGAAAAGGCTTTGAATAGAGAATAATATGGCATGTCTAGTTTCCTTAAAAGAGTTCATTCTTCCATGAGTTTAGCTACAAAACCTCCCCTTTTGAAGAATTAATACCATAAAAGGAAAGAGAAGAAAGAATGGAAAATAATTTACAAAAACATTATGGGAAAATTCTCCATAATTTTCTACCTTAGATAGCCTTTCTTCTCCTTGGTTTTTGGTGGCTTTTGGATGCCTCTTAAATCTAGTTTGCAGCTGCTCAAAATTGGCCAAACTAAAGAAGAAGGGTGAGGCGTGATATATATATATGGACAAGTTAGGGTTTTATATATTTTTTTAATTCCAATTTTGCTCTTCCATTTCCCTTGTTTTGTTTAAACTCATTTTAACTCCTTTTTTAGAACTGTCTTTTTCATTATAAAATTTAGGTCTATAATTTATTAAAAACATTTTGTTTTCAATTTTCTGAGATTTAGAATCATCCCAAAACAATCTAGTCAAAGTTTAGGTCAATTGATAACCTAAATTATACTTTGGAAGGGTTTAACTATTCTGACGGTTCCTATAGTTTTTTAGGCCTTTGAAAACTCTAGTGAGTTTAATTTTACTATTTAAAACTCTTTCCTTTAAATTTCTCAAAAATTGCTCGAAATTACAATTTTGCTACTAGGTTTTCGATTCATTTTGTTTAGCTATTTTGGCTCTAGTTTCAGGTTATTTTTAGTTTCCTAATCACATTTTTAAATATTCTAATTAGTATTTTATCCTTAGTTGGCCCTAATTTACGTTGCTTTAGGGTCCTCTTATATCACAATATCGGCTTCGGTTTAGTTTCTGAAAAACCAGGTATTACATATGACACAGGTAATCAAAAAATGAAAATGACCAATAGGCATTTAAATTTCAAATCAAGTATCATGCTTTTCAATTTTTAAGGTGATAGTTGTACCATATCACAAGGCATTAAAAAGGTAAACATGTTAGTATAAAAAATCAATAGTTGATGGTATGACTAAAAATAATAGTCAACCACTAGGCTAAATGAGAGGATTAGTTGAGAAGAACCGATTGAGATAATAGTCAACAAAGGTATTAGTCGAGAAGCGATCATAAGAGATAACAAAAAATACAAGGAAAAAAAAATAAGAAGGTGTAGATTCTCAAATTAAGTAACTTTGGAGGATAGTTATATGACATGATCTACATGATGAGGATATAACATGAATGAGGGCATTGAAAAAGGGCAATGGCCAGTGGAAAGATGTATGTTGCTATTGAAGAAGCTATGAAGATGGCACAAAGATTATCAAAAAGGACACACAGAAACTTCTTACAAAACTTGTATTACAACTTTTCTACATTTTCAATTATTTACTTGCTTTATTTATAGCTTTGTCCATAAATTTATGCAATTTATAGCTTGTCAATCTTCAGCAAAGTTATAATTAATTTCTTTCAAAACCTTTTTGTTATCATCCCATTTTATTTAAAAGCTTGTACAAATTTAACTATTAATAATAGCAAGTATTCTTCATCCACTACACCATTGTCTTTCTCAATTACACAATTCAAAAATTCATTTCTAGGCTTAGCTTTATTTAGGACCTTGAGGGACCTTATTGTAGAGAGTCTTGTCTCTTTTCCTCAAGCAATTCATAAAATAGGGACTAAAAATTGGTAGCCAAAATCATTCCACTTGACTTTTGAACAAGTAGCTGCCACTAATAGCCATAGAATAAACTTAACTTCATAAATTCAACTTTCTTTGTTGGAACTATACTCAAAAGTTTTAATTATTTTCTCCTGAGTAGACCCAACATACAAATTGGATAAAGGTTTTGCATTTATCTTTCAAGACAAAAAAAAAAAAAAAGGAAAAGGAATTATTTTTTTTTCCCCATTTAATTACTAAGTGTAAGTTATCTAATCACTTTTTAGACCCAATGAAGGTCATAGACTATTGACCCTTTAGAAAGTAGAATGTAGTTTGTTATCTTTCTTTTGGTTAAAAAGAAATATATGCTTTGGTTCTTATTGATTAGTATAATTTTGGCTTGAATTGGATTGAACACTTTATTTAATTAAACTAGTTAACTCAGTTGATAAAAAAATTTAATCAATTGATTTAATATAAATATGACAACAAAACAAATTCATTCAACTTTAATCAGTTTGAATTAAATTGGACGATCAAAATTTTTTTAAAAAAAAATTACACTCCAAAATTTTAAAGTTTACATGATTTAATCTTAATAATAAAAATACATATTTCAAATATTACATTAAAACAAAAACCACTCAAGAACAGAGAAAAGATTAAAAATTACCTAATTGAATGAGAAATTATTAAAAATAAATTATTTATACATGAGATAATATATTTAAACTATTAACTTGTTTTGGTTGGGTTATATGTAAATTGTTTCTTCAACTTTGATGAAGAAATATGTTTTCATATGAAATGAACTTAAAATGTTTATTCATTTGAATAAAGAAATTATGCAAATAAAAATATGTGTAGAAATTGAAGCCAAAAAAGGTTAAGTGTTGATATAAAAAAAAAAAAAAAGGTTGTTGAATACATTAAAACCATAACGCCAAGATTTATGGAAATATACATGATAATAGTTAATATATGATGTGACAATAATATTATAAATTTTAGAATAAATTACTTTACCCTCCCCAAATTTAACATTAAATAAATAGACCCTCTTTATTTTTAAAACATGCATGAACATCCTTTATGCTTTTGAAAATATACTACAATTTGGACAACTTTCAAAATGATGCTTAATATAATTGTTAGACATCAGAGACCAAAAGGTTATATTTATTGGTCAAATGCTTAACTTATACATTTTGATTTGTTTTTAATTTTTAACTAAGTAGGTGAATATCTTTTATGTGGGCGACAAATTTTCAAATCTTTTAATAATAATAATAATAATTCAATTCCTTTCTTCTTCAACTAACTGTTCCCAAAAAGCAAATGTAGTTCCGGTAAACGTAATGATCTCAAGTTCTCATTGAATGCAACGTTTACTTCAATTAACAAAAGGTATGCCACCAAATTGGTTTCAGGATTATGTAGTTTGAATCAAACTTGATTTTATATTAAGAATTCAATGTATATATTATCATAATTTGGAATAGAGTTTTAAATATTAGTTTATTGAAGATTTATCACTATGATTTATATATTTAGTTTCTCCCAATATTTTTAAAATTGGACCGGTCATTGATCCAGTGAAAGCACTGGTTCACGGTTCATTGATCTAATTGTGATCGAATCGGTAGTAATTAATTATATTTTTTAAAAATTTTTATATATTAAAAATTTAATGTAAAAAATAAAATATTAGTAAATTTTAAATATTTGATTACTAATTTAATATTTCTTAAGATATTGCAAAAATTATTTTAAAGTTTTTAAATTATATTAAGATTCTACTTATTATTAAAAAATAAAAAAATAAATAATAAATAATAATTTTGGCTAAATACATTTATATTTGAAAAAAATATTATTAGAAAATTGAATATAAACATAATAGAGACCAAATATAAAAAATAACAAAGTATACATATTTTACTTCTTTTATATTCTCTATTTTTTTTAATATATATATATATATATATATTAACTCTCTCCTTTTTTATTGCCTTTTATTTTTAATTTGTTAAATTTATTTGGGATAAATTATTTTGTTATATAAGAAAAAATTTAAAAAAAAAAAAAGAAAATGGGTACGAACCGGTTCAAACCGATTTTGACTGGTCCGGTTTTAGCCGGTTATTAACCGATTCTTGACCAGTTTTTTAACTAGTCAATTTTCTGACCCAATCGAACCGAGCCAGGGACCAATTCCCTGTCAATCCAGCTGGTCCAGTCCGATTTTTAAATCACTAGTTTCTCCTCTTAGAACATAAACATTTATAAATATTAAGAATCATTATGAATAAAAACATTTGGATGAGAAGAATGTTAACCATTCATTTCCTTGGCAACAAATTGAACATTGCCAACTGTTAGCTGCCAATAAGGAATTTGTTAGAATAAAATAAATCTGAGCCGTGCACAAGAACACTATCCTTGAAAGATATTCTGCCACAAGACGGCACTCCCAAAGATTGAACGGATTTTTCTACGATGTCACAGGGAAGCAGAACAGTAGAAATAAAAAATCAGGGACAAAAAGAAGTAGTAGAGGAGAAGAGGAGAGAATAACTCAAATGTTGTCCGCAGCTGTAGTGCATCGAACCCAATGAGCAACATGGTATTTATAAGCACAAGTGCAGCAAGATGTTGGACCACGTTTAATTATATTAATGAGGATGTTTCTGAACATTGGGCGGTTTCCGACATGAGAATTAAATCAGATAATAAAATCCAAAAAATGAATTAGTAATTACCAGTAAATGGATGACCAACGTCCAGAAACATTTACATTATGAACTCATAATTGAAGCCTTAAAATTGTGGATATTCTGGAAGGCTATTTGAAAATATTTAATTTTTAAAAAATAATTTCTGGCAACGGTAAAAAAGTGTCTAACATTATGTATATTTTGCGTGCAGGGGGGAAATCGACAAATTTCAATTGAGTTCAACTGTGTTGGCCCAACTTTTTGTGCGCGCGAGCCCATTCTCCTCCTATGCCCATTTTGCTCTTCCATAATCACATGTTAATATTTATACCATTGGGCCTTTATTTGTTTGAGCAATGTGGGACTCCTCTTTTTCTCTTCCTTTTTTGACACACACACACACATATTCTCCAACAATCCCTCATATGTGTGTCAAAAGATCACTATCATCTGAGTTATAAATATGAGTATAAACATTTCGAATATGGTGTCTTATGAACTATGAACCATTCCTAGACTAATAAAGATTAGTACACAAAGTTGTAAGTGAAGTTTATAGCTTCTATGAACCAACAATTTTTCATTGTATACTAGAGGCCTTAAGAGTCAATTTATACCTCCACAATTTTTGCTGTTATCGCAGTTTTGTGCTTTAAACTACGGACGTACACGTGCCTGGTTTTAATGAATGCTCTAGAGATTTTTGCCATGATCTCATAGGAGCAGCCTCACTCCACATTGATATAGGTGATTTCATCAAGTATGACTGCAATGAACACACCATCTATAAGAAATATGAAATCATTAAGAGCTTTTGCTCAGTCTCGCCAATAATGCATCCTAACACTTTTTCTCATATCATAGAAAGAGACAAAAAAATAATAAAGTGCTAGCAGAAATAACAAATGACTTGTTTTTACCTATATGAACCTTCTCCATGGGATCACCAATCACAGAGGTTAGGTTACCATCACTGTTAATTTTCAAACTGGCTTAAGTCTCATTCCCCTCGATATTTCTAAAATTTGTTTTTTCCCTAAAAGTTTAGTTAGGGAGTCTGCCAAATTTAATTCTGACCTTACAAAATCGATCGATATAACTCCATTTTTCAACAATTGTCTTATAATATTATATCTTAAACGAATGTGCCTACTTTTGCCATCGTAGGTCTTATTTTTAGTAACGGCTATTACCGATTGACTATCACAATGTAATGACACTGATGGTGTTAGTTTTTCACCTAATGAAATATTTGCCAAGAAGTTTTTCAACCACTCAGCCTCATTACTAGCCAATTCCAGAGTAATAAACTCTGAATCCATAGTAGATCTCGCTATAATATTTTGTTGAACTGATTTCTAGGTTACTACACCATCACCAAAAGTGAATACATAGCCATTAATGGATTTGGTCTCTTCTGAATCTGAGATCCAGTTAGCATCACTGTATCCTTCTAATATAGTGGGAAATCCATTATAACATATACCATAATTCATGGTACCTTTCAGATAACTCATTAATTTGTCCAAAGCTAACCAATATTCACTACTTGGACAGTGAGTATATCTACTTAATTTACACACAACATATGCTATATCAAGTTGGGTGTAATTCATTAAATGCAACAGACTCCCAATAATCTGTGCATATGTAGATTGAGCTACCAGATCACCCTTATTTTTGACTAATTTGGTGCTAGCATCATAAGGAGTGCTCACAGGTATTTTTTCAAAGAATCTAAATTTTTTAAGAATTTTTTCAACATAATGTTCTTGAGATAGTAAAATGTTATTTTCACTTCTTATGATCTTAACACCTAATATCACCTTACTTCACCCATATCCTTCATATCAAATTTAGAAAAAAGAAACCTTTTAGTTTCTATCACAACATTCATGCTTGTACCAAAAATAAACATATTATCAACATATAAACAGATAATCACACAACTATCATTCACAATTTTTGTATAAACACATCTTTCTATTTTAACAGTGGAAAATCTATCACTTGTTAAGACTTGATCAAGTTTTTCATGCTATTGTTTCGGTGCTTGTTTCAATTCATATAATGATTTAATAAGTTTGCAAACTTTATTTTCTTGTCCAGGAGCAACACACCCTTCAAGTTGTACCATATAAATTTCTTCTTCTAAATCACCATTTAAAAAAGCAGTTTTAATATTCATTTGATGAATAAAAAACTTGTAAACTGAAGCTAAAGCAATCAAAATTCTAATAGAAGAAATTCTTGTTATCGAAGAAAAAGTATCAAAATAATCAATATTTTATTTTTGAGTAAATCATTTAGCTACTAGCCTCACTTTATATTTATCAATGGATCCATCAAGATTATATTTCTTTTTAAAAACCCATTTGCAACCAATAGGTCTTGCTCTTGGAGGCAAGTTTGCCAAAACCCAAGTTTTGTTTTGATTTAGTGAATCTATTTCAGTTTTAATTACTTTTTTTCAAAGATGAGTATCGGAAGATGAAACTGCTTCAGAAAAATTTGATAGCTCATCTTGTAACATATAAGTATAAAAATCATTTCCAAAAGAAGTTTCTTTTCTTTGTCTTTTGCTTCTCCTTAAATTTTCAACAAAATTTTCATTTTCATTTACTTTAGATGAAGAAGGAAAATTTTCAACTGTTTGAGACATATGCTGAATTTTTAACAAGAAAATATGTTTAAAAAATTCTGCATCTTTGGTTTCAATAATAGTGTTATGATCAAGAACATCACTTTTCAAAACTAGAAATCTATATGATGCACTATGTTCAGCATATCCAATAAATATACAATCAGAAGTTTTAGAACCAATTTTTCTCTTTTTAGGATTAGGTAATAAAACTTTTGTAAGACACCCCTACACTTTCAAATATTTTAAATTTGATGTGTATGATTTTCATATTTCATAAGGTGTCTTATTTGTTTTCTTTTAAGGTATTCTATTTTGTAAAAAACATGCAGATAACAAAGCTTCACCCCATAAATTATCTGGTGCAGAAAAACTTACAAGCATAGTATTCATCATTTATTTTAAAGTTCTATTTTTTCTTTCTGCTATTCCATTTGATTCAGGTGAATATGGAGGGGTTACTTTGTGAATGATTCCTTATTTTTCACAAAGTCATTAAATAAAACAAATTCTCCTCCTCTATCTGACCTAACCCTTTTAATCTTTTTATTTAATTAATTTTCTACCTCAGCTTTGTATAAAAGAAATTTATCAAAAGCTTCATCTTTATTTCTCAATAAATAAATTTTAGTATATCTAGAAAAATCATTGATAAAAGTTACAAAATACTTTTTGCCACCTCTTGTCATAGTTTGTTTCAAATCACCCAAATCAGTATGGATCAAACTAAGTAATTCAGTTTCTCTTTGTACAGAAAAACGAGACTTTTTGGTTAACTTAGCTTTTGCACAAATTTCACATTTGTTTAGAAAATCATTTTTAATTTCAGAAATTAAACCAAGTTTTTGTATTTTCTTTAAATATGACTTACTAACATGTCCTAATTGAGCATACTATATATTAAAAGTATCAACCATAAAGACAGGCAAGTAAGCAGAAGATAATACATTTTCATTCATATCAGCAATGTTAAGTATAAACAGCCCCTGAGTACAATAGCCCTTTCCTACAAACACATTATTCTTTGTCATTACGATCTTGTCAGATTCAAATGACACCTTAACCCCAGCTTTGCTTAATAGAGCTACATAAATTAAATTGGCTCTAACATCATGCACATAAAGAATATCACTGAGTGACAAAGTTTTTCTAGATGTGAGTTTCAGTTCAACCTTTCCTTTTCCTAGAACTTTTGCAGTTCGGGAATCAACAAGGTAAACACGGTCTTCTCCTTCCTTGGTAGGACTATAGGAGGCAAACATCTCACGATTTGCACAAATGTTCCTGGTAGCCTCAGAGTCTACCATCCATTTTTTCACATTGGATACTAAGAGAACTTGAGAAATGACCAGTACAATGATCTCATTTTCTTCGTCTCTTTGAACCAGATTGGCCCTAGGAGGATTGTCATTTCTAGCCCTCTTCCTGCATTGAGCAGCATGGTGGCCTGGTTTTCCACAAATAAAGCAACTCCCTTTCTTTTTGAATTTGGGGTTAAAACTCTTGGGCTTGTAGTCAGGTTTTGTTTTAGAGTCATACCTCTTGCCATGCTGCTTTGTCTCTATCAAATTTACTTTTAAGGTCATCTCTTTGCCTTTTGCAGCTTGCATCTCTTTTCGATTTATGTCCTTGATTATGATGTGAGTGATTAGGTTTGACAGTGGCAATTGCTTTTGTTTGTATTTCAATTATTGTTTGTAGTCCTTCCATGATTCAAGCAGCTTCTCAATCAGAATTCCAGCAACAAACTCGTCAAGTAAGTTGATTTTTTCTGCCCTCAACTCTTCCAATAGCTTATGGTACTCGTTAATTTGCAGCTTAATATCCTTGTCCTCGGTCATCTCCCATCTATAGTAATTTTCAATAACAAACTTTTGCTTCCCAAGATCCTTAGCAGTATATTTGGCAATTAGCGATTCCCAGATTTTGCTTGCTTCCTTGTACACATAGTAAACATCGAAGAGATCATTAGACAAAGTGTTAATGATGGTATTTCTGCATACCTTGTTGGCATATTTCTAAGCAATCCTTTGATTTTGATTAATATCTAATGAAGGCTCAGGCTGTGTGAGTACAACAGCAACTCTATATAGGTCAAGGATAGAGTAAACACGTTCTTGCCACATTAAAAATTTTTTCCATCGAACATCTCAATTTTTGAAATATCAGGTGGTGGCTTAGACAGTGGCATCGGAGGCAGTGCAAACGGAACAAAAGACGTAGCACCCATATTAGCACTGGCAGGATCATCGGAAGCAGGAGTGTTGTTTTGTTGTGACTCCATAGCTCTCAAGATTGTTAGCTGCCAATAAGAAATTTGTTAGAATAAAATAAATTCGAACCGTGCACAAGGACACTGTTCTTGAGAGATATTCCACCACAAGACGACACTCCCCAGGATTGAATGAATTCTTCTGCGATGTTGCAGGGAAGCAAAATAGTAGAAATAAAAACTCAAGGATGAAAAGAAGTAGTAGAGGAGAAGAGGAGAGAACAACTCGAATGTTGTCCGCAGCTGTGGTGCATCGAACCCAGTGAGTAACACAGTATTTATAGGCACAAGTGCAGTGAAATGTTGGACTATGTTTAATTATATTAATGAGGATGTTTCTGAATGTTTGGCAGTTTTCAACATGAGGATTAAATCAGATAATAAAATCCAAAAAACGGATTAGTAATTACCAGTAAACGGATGACCAATGTCCAGAAACATTTACATCATGAACTCATAACCAAAACCTTAAAATTGTGGATAATCTAGAAGGCTATTTGAAAATATTTAATTTTCAAAAAATAATTTTTGGCAACAGTAAAAAAGTGTCCAACACCGCGTATATTTTGCGCACATGGGGGAAAATCAACGAATTTCAATTAAGCTCAATTGTGTTGATTCAGCTTTTTGTGCACGCAAGCCCATTCTCCTCCTAGGCCCATTTTGCTCTTCCATAATCACATGTTAATATTTATACCCTTAGGTCTTTATTTGTTTGAGCAATGTGGGACTCCTCTTTTTCTCTTCCTCTTTTGACACACACACACACATATTCTCCAACAATAACATAATAGCTAACAACTACTAATGCAATCTAAGGATCTTGGGATTACTTGATTCATCATGAAGGCATATTTTACTTTATCCCATGTTTCTTTGCTCCTTCGATGGGAAGGAGCTCTCTGATACCTTATTATATATATGGATCCTCAGGCTTGATTTCTACATGCTTCAGAACATCCAAAATGGGCTATACACCATCAAAATGAGAAACACTGAGTTGGTAAATAGACCATAGGTAGAAGACCTAAAATTCAAGAGTAATGACTAGAAGTCAGATTTCTTCAGCTTTTATTTTTGTTTGAATATGTTTGTGTGTTTGTATATCCCTTAGGAACCATGCAATGACAAACTAAAATTTTACAATAATATTTGGAAATAATTTTCCTAATTTTTATAATAATTAAGTAAAAAAAATTTTAAAAAAATTCAATAAAAATATTGTATCTAATTTTAGTTTCTCAAATAAAAATTTCAAAAAAATAAAGAAATCCCTGTAATGAACAAATATACAACTTTTCTCATGCTAACATTCAACCACCGTAAAAAATTATAACTAAAGACTATGAAACTAAAATATCTATTTTCAAAGATCTTATATTTAAAATTATTCTAGAGAAACAAAAGATTTAGTATTTTAAGTTTTAAGGTGTATTGAGGGATAATAAAATTATTGTATTATAATATTTTAAGTATAATAATAATAATAATTAATAAATTTTAAAAGTTTTAATAATAATAATTTTACAATAACAATTTTGGTCTGTAAAGATTATCTAAAATACTAATTGCTGACAATAATTTTACTATTCTTCAATACACCTTAAAACTTAATATATTAAATTCTGTGATTCTTTAAAATAATTATAAAATATAAAATCCTTTAAGATAAATACTTTAATTTTACAATCTTTAATTGTAATTTTTTTTTTTTAAATCATGACTTGACCATCCATTCGTCTTCACGTGCCGATTACCTATATTTAAAGGCTACCTTAGAATTTCAAATATAAAATCTTTTTGATCCTTTAAAAAATAATTATAAATATAATATTTTTTAAATAAATAATTTAATTTATAATCTTTAATTATAATTTTACATTAAAATAATCAAGTCTCAACCGTCCTCGGTGCCTTCATTCGTCCTCACGTGTTGTTTGCCTATATTCAAAGGTCCACGTGACAAGATTCCAAATCGTCCTTGTTTGTTTTATGGCCTATACTTACCAAATCCAAAGCCGTTGATTAATTTAATCCACCAAACCATATCGTTAAGCCTACAAGGAGAACACTCCAAAGCACAGTCTTCCCAAAAATGGAGTCAACGGCAAAATCGAACTCTCTCAGATTCCTCCTCCTTCCCATTCTCTTCTTCTCTTTCTTCGACGTCTCAACTTCTTCAAAACCAACCCCTTTCTTCCCAAGACAAGCGTTACCCACAAAATCTGGGTACCTCCCTGTTAACTCCACCTCCAAATCCGCCATTTTCTACGCTTTCTATGAAGCCCAGAACGCTACCTCACCTCTCTCACAAACCCCACTTCTCATCTGGCTCCAAGGCGGCCCTGGCTGCTCCTCCATGATCGGTAACTTCTTCGAGCTCGGACCATGGCGCGTCACCAAATCCCTAACGCTCGATCCTAATCCTGGCCCTTGGAACAGAATCTTCGGCCTTCTTTTCCTCGATAACCCAATCGGGACTGGATTCAGTATCGCCTCAAACCCGGAAGAAATCCCAAGAGACCAAAAATCCGTAGCCAAACACCTCTTCGCTGCTATAACTAAGTTCATTCAACTTGACCCTGCTTTCAAGTATCGCCCAATTTATATAACCGGCGAAAGCTACGCCGGGAAGTATGTTCCTGCAATTGGATATTATATATTGCAAAAAAATTCTCATTTGAATGTTTCACAGAGGGTGAATATGGCAGGTGTGGCAATTGGGGATGGGTTAACACACCCAGTGGTACAAGTTGCAACTCATGCTGTGAATGCTTATTTTGTTGGATTAATCAATGAGAGGCAGAAGAATGAGTTGGAGAAGGCTCAATTGGAAGCAATCAGATTGACTAAATTGGGGAATTGGAGTGCAGCAACAGATGCAAGAAACAATGCTTTGAGATTGTTGAAGGACATGACTGGGTTGGCTACTTTGTATGACTATACAAAGAAAGCTCCTTATGAGGATGATTTGGTCACTGAGTTCTTGAAATCCAATGAGGTGAAGAAGGCATTGGGGGTGAGTGAGTCTCATGTTTTTGAAGGATGTAGTGATGCTGTAGGGGCTGCATTGCATGAGGATGTGATGAAGAGTGTGAAGTATATGGTGGAATACTTGGTGAAAAATAGCAGGGTGCTTTTGTACCAAGGCCAGTATGATTTGAGGGATGGGGTGGTTCAAGTAGAGGCATGGGTGAAGACAATAAAATGGGAAGGGATTGAGAAGTATTTGAATGCAGATAGGAAGATATGGAAAGTGAATGGTGAGATTGCTGGATATGTGCAAAAATGGGGGAGCCTCACTAATTTTGTGGTTTTAGGGGCTGGGCATCTTTTGCCTGCTGATCAAGCTGTGAACTCTCAAGCAATGATTGAAAACTGGGTTTTAGAGAAGGATTAGTTTGAAAGCGAACAACAGAAGAATGTCTCTCGCCGAGTTTCTGAGATTTAGTTTGAAATTATGAAGCACCTAAAAAGAGTAGCTGTATTTTCATATCCTACACGACTCAACGCTTCAAATTTTATTCAAATAAATTCGCGTCGTCTCGTGTTCTGTATTAATGTATTAGTGTTAGTACATGTGCTTTTGCCAGTATTGTTCTTTTGTTGTAAAACTGTTGAAATTGAACCATGAGGTTTGGATATTTCACTGTTGGAATTACACTGCGTAGCTAATGAATAAACT
This sequence comes from Erythrophleum fordii, assembly GCA_032878935.1. Lineage (NCBI taxonomy): Eukaryota > Viridiplantae > Streptophyta > Magnoliopsida > Fabales > Fabaceae > Erythrophleum > Erythrophleum fordii. The sequence continues at coordinate 891,521 of JAVQMF010000029.1, forward strand.
CAACTTCACAAGTTCAACTTTCTTTGCTGGAACTATGCTCAAAAGTTCCCATTATTTTCTCTCTCGTTGGGACACACAACATACAAACTGGATAAAGGTTTGACATTTACCTTTTTCATAGCAAAAAAAAGGAAAAGGAGCATATATATATATATATATATATATATATATTAAATTACTGGGTGTAAGTCGCTTAGTCACTTTTCGGACCCAATAAAGGTCATAGACTGCTGTCACCAAAAAAAGAAAGGTCATAGACTGCGGACCACTCGGAAATCATGATCTTTCTTTTGGTTGGAGGATTATATGCTCTGGTGTTAATTCATCAGGACGACAAGACAGAGAACAGTTCTGACGAAGAGGAATTGATCGGTTCGGTTTAAATTAAAACATTTTATTTAATTAAACTGATTAAGTCAGTTGACAAAAAATTTAAAAGTAAATTACATAACTTTTTTTAATTTTATTAAAATTATATATAACTCTCTTTTATATTTAAAAAATATATAAAGCTCTCTTGAAATAAAAAGTTATATTATATATTAGTCAAAATTTAAATTTTTTAATAAAAATAATCTCCATTAATCTAAATATATTTTTTAAACTAAAAAAATTAAAGGAAAGATATTTTAATTAAAAAAATTTAAAATTAGATTAAAATATAAGACAACTCTTTATTTTAGGAGATGTTTATGTTTTTTTTTTTAAATAGAAGGAAAGTCTATTTAATTTTAAGAAAATTTAAGAAAAAAATTGTGCAATTCACTCAAAATTTAATCAATTAATTTAATTGAAATATCACAATCAGATGAATTCAATTCAACCTTAACTAGGACCTGCCCCTACATTTTGCATGGGGGATTCAGGAAAAAAAATTATGGGCCCTGAAAGATAAAGAGGATTAAAAAAACGTAGCTCTCACTACAAAAAAAGGGGATAAACAGTGCCACAATGTAAGGCTACTGAACAGCAATAATGAACAATAATTGCCACGGGATTATATATATATATATACATACATACGATTGGTTTGGCTTGAAGTAGATAGTCAATTATTTAAATAAAAATTATACTCTAAAATTTTAAAATTTTACATCATTTAATTTTGATTATAAAAATAAATATTTCAAATATTACATTACAACAAAAATCACTCAGTATAGAGAAGGGATTGAAAATTACCTAATTGAATGAGAAATTAATAAAAAAATAAATTATTATATATAACATAAGATATTTAAATTATTAACCTGTAATAGGTTTGATTGCATTATATATAAATTATTTCTTCAACTTTGATGAAGAAATATGTTTTCAAATGAAATAAGTTTAAAGCGTTTACTTATTTGAAGGAAAAAATTATGAAAATTAAATCATGCATAGAAATTGAAACGAAAACAGGTTGGTGAGTATATTAAATGAGAAGCAAAATGTTCCATTGCGATCACTATCGTAGAGCCAAGAATAAACGTGATAATAGGTAATATATGATATGACAATATGTTATAAATTTTAAAATAAAGAATTTAACATTAAATAAATAGGCCTTTTTATTTTTAACACATGCATTGACGTCCTTTATGCCTTTAAAGTTGGACAATTTTCAAAATGATGCTTAATATAATTGTTAATTGAGACATCAAAAGATCAAAAGGCTAGATTTATTGGTCAAATGCTTAAATGATACATTTTGATTTGTTTTTAATGTTTTAATTAAGTAAGTGAAAATCTTTTAAATGAATTAGAATTTAAATTTCTATATGAAAGAGGGAATGATATAATTAATAAAGTTTAAAAATAAAAAAATAAAAGAAATGAGAAAAAAGAAAAAAAAAATAGCACTATTCATATTATCGTTTCCCTCCGTCCAAATTACAGCAAACGTGGATTTCAAAAACGCGGTAATCCTCTGGCCCGCATTCAATGCAACGTTGAAGACAAAGACGAAGGGGAAGACGAGGCTCTCCAATCGTGAACGTCGAAGCTTCTGAATTTCGGGAGACAATGGCGGCAGAGGTACGACTCCAATCGTCGACTCGAACAATCGATTGCGTTCTTGAAATCGTCCTGTCACCAAGTAAGTAGTTCTGCATATATATGTTCTCTTTATGAAATCAAATCTTGAATAACTGCATTCTCTTCTACTCGGATGCCTTGCAAAGTTTCGAACTATATTTGTTTGGAAACGGATGAGAATAAGATGCTAACACGTGTTGGTCAAAATACAATTCACTTCTTCATAATAGTTTTGAATTCTATAATTTGTGGATTGAACTAGAACTAAAGGCGTCGGTTCAGGTGAGAATGGACTGTTGGAGTATAGCTCGAGAGTGAACAAGAGATAATGGTTGAGATTTGGTCCCGTTATATTGGATGAAAACTCGCATTTTGAGAGGACTTGTTTGTTATCATACCTATTGAATGCTAGCAAAACGTATGTAAAAGGAATGATTGCTGAATCACTTGTGAAGGGTTAAAGAGGGAAGACTTGTAATCTTGACAATTTTCTGGATAAATTTATCTATATCTGCGTTGGCGAGTGAATTTCTGATGCTTAAATAAAAATTAACATCTCCGATTTTGTTCTGGATTCATAACAACTCTATCTATTGAACAACTAGGAGAAAACTCTGTGTTTTACCCCAAAATTAACCAGAACTGATAGACCTCCTATATGAAGCACGGTAGCAGGAAGAAATGTAACGATTAATTCTTATTTGAAAGAGAATAAATTCTAATAAGGAAGTTAAATTATTTAGCTATTGAGCTTGCCATGTCAATGTTTGTGTCTAGTTTGGCAACTTGCTTTTGGCTTTGGCTACAAGTGTAATAGAACTTGTACAAAACAGTGACATCCTTTAGCTTTGTGTTTGCTGCTGACAAAACTTATAAAGTGGAGGAAAAATAATATATATATATATATATGTAACAGATTATGAAAGCAGCTTTTTCATCTTTCCCAAAAATTTAGTCCTCATCCTGTTTTTCATATACTAATGGTGAACCTACAATTCAATAATACAAGAGAAAATCGAACGGTACGTAATATATACTAACAGTGAGCTCTTGAAACCTTCTTGCAAGCAAAGGAATCAAAGGATATCAGGAAAAAAGTGTCCTTTAATTTCTGGGTCCCCTTCCCTTCTGTATGGGGAAAAACTGGATCCTTTTAGAATGCAAAGCTATTTCCAGAGTTTTGTTTCAATCACAAGCTTGTAGCAATACCCCATTATGTTGCTTTAATGGCAAAAGCAAACAATAGAAGGATATTCACCATGTTTAATTTGAGCTTTATATGGAAATTTCATAGTTGTGGAAAAAAATTATCGATAATACTAACTATAGCAATTTAAGTGAAGTGATCTAACTGAAAAGATCACAATACTTTGGCCTCCATTTAGTTAAAGTTTGTAATCTAATTCAATTTTCTGCAAGAAAAGTTAAGATTGATGTTTTTGACTCATTGAGTGTAAAGACGTAAATGATAAAATTTATAGACTTGTGTTGGTGTGGGGTCTTCCAAAATTTGTGTATGCCACTTTAAGGCCCCTCCGAAGCATGTGACAAGTCTTCACAAGTTTGTTGTTCATCAATTAAAGGAAGTCCCCGCTTCACTGCTGTCATAATAAAATGAGTACTCAAATTGTACTTTGGTCTGGTATTTTTTGTTTGCTCGTTTTGTAAACATTTGAGGAGCATCTAGCACAGATCCTCATTAATTTTTTCCAATAGGCATCCAAAGGCTTAAAAGTTTGGAGAAACAAGTGAAAGGAAGAAAGAAAAACAAGAAGAGGTGAGTAAAAGAAAGAAGGAATCCATGTGCAGTGTCAGGCAGGTAGCCTGGTTTTTGTTCATACTTTGGGTAAATATCAAGTAATTCCTCTGTTGTTTGGACTATGCGTTCTTCCTTTCATTGAAGTGTGCCTATTTATTTTTGCATGATTTACTCTGTTAGCTTATTGGCACTCTCTGATTTGCTCTATTAACATATTGTCTTGAATTATTTTTCTGTAAACCACAGTGAATAAACAAGAAATAGGCTAAGCTATAGGGTGCTATTTGTTTTTTATCTTTATAGATACTTTTTACTGCTTATTTTTTGCAGATGCAGAAGCATTAGGCATATGTTACCAATTGAAGACAAAAAAATAACAAGTAGGTTTGCGGTTTGGAAACAGAACCTATTTTGTGTTCTTAATTCGTCATGTCAAGAAAGAAGAAGACTAGTTAATATTAGATTAATGAGTTTGATATATATTAGCTTACATGAAATCCAAGTAATATGAAAATAATTGCCATTCCAAAATCATTTCTTCTTATTAGTTTTGTTTTGGTGCTTGAAAAGAGTTCTGACAAAAGCGATAGCAACGTATAAGATTAGGACATAGAAGCATATCTTGCTCCTGCACTTGTTGATGTGAGACAAAGGCACTGAATGGAATGAGCTAACTTGTACGAGTGAATGGGACATATGTAATGATATTAGTTCCTCTTTGTCACATAGGAGAAAATAAGAAAGAGAAGAGAGAAACTAATGGAGCATTTTATGGAGTTAAAGAGGCTTACAGATAGATGAAAGTTGATTGGCTCGTCGAGAAAAGTGTAGTTTGGGAATGAGCATGCTGAAGACTGTTTGACCGCCACCAACACTGTTTTCATTTCTAAATCTTTGTTTTCCTGAATTACATTACAACTTATAAGAAAGAATACCTAGGAAAGTGATGGGTAAACAATAAAACTGGCCAGATAAAGTCATAAGTCATGACCATATTCTATAAATAATTAACAATATTAGTGTATCTCTGTAACTCGTTTTACATACAGAGAACAAGAATCAGGACAATTTGTGGTTTAACTCAAAGCAGACCTATGATATGAGTGTAAGAGGAATAGCAGTCCCCTAAGAAGCATGGACACTTTGAAAAAAGAGCTCAATTTGTGTCTGACACATGTTGAACACTTATATTAGACATGACATGACATGACATTACGTGACACTTTAAATTACATATAAACATTTCAAATTTTGTATGAGTTGGAGTTAGTGTTGTGTTTTGTGTCCGTGTCTATGCTTAGCCCCCATATGAGTGGGATTGGTCAAGTATAGTAAAACATTAGCATTGCTAGGTAATGATCAGATTTAATAATTCACTATACCTTCAATATGTAACTTCATGCTGTTCTTGCTTGAGGTGCATTAAGGTTGTTACTCCATCATAAATACACTTGTTGATTTATTGAAAATTATAATACTGAGGAATTAAAAACTTTAATTTGCATAGTTCAATTACTTGAACTCTACAAATTCATTGTGGATAAAAACACATTTTCCACAACACCTCTATAAGAATACAGATAAAAATGGTGAATTAGCACTGGGTGGATGTCTCACATCTTCATATGCTTGATACAAACCCATGATCTGCGTAATTAAAGTGAACTAGAATTTAATAAGAATTCAATCCATCAGATCTGTTTGCTTATATGAACTGTTCTTTATACAAGAGTCCAGACTTAAGCTTGCAAAATGGTAAGATACAAGGGCAATATATCTAGTTGGGAAGCAAAGATTAATTAGGAAAGCAAATATTATAATTTAAATTGACTAAGACTTTTTGAAACTTGTGATAGAAAAAATAAATAAATAATTCATTATCTGTTCTCTTCTGTTAATCATTAGAGTAGATATAGTGGAGGAATGTATTTTCATAACAGATGCAAGGAAATTCCCCATTAGCAAATCATAATAGTCAACTCAAAACAAGGAAAGTTCATCAAATTTTTGAAGAAAAGAAGAAGGAAAACTTCTCTTCTCCTTTTCCTTAACTCTCCTTTTTTTTTTTTCAATGGAGTCTTTTGAGTAAATAAGTTGATCCCATCATTGAAAAGTGACTGAAATCTGTGATATCCGTAAGAAGCTACAGGGAAAAAAAAAAAAGGGGAGGGGGGTTTCCTTTTTAATTATTTTATTTTCTTTATTGGGTCAATTGCATTTTTCCTCTCCTGAGGCTTCTCCTTCCCGCATTTCTTCTTCTCCAGCTACTGTTTGCTCTTCCCCTGGTGTGTGCGTGTGAAGCTGCTCTCTTCAAGTTGCCGGCGTTTTCCTCCAGCGAAAGACGATTGCTGGCGTCGCGTGAGCTTCCTCAGCTCCCTCGTTACTTATTCGGCCACAGCGACGCGAGGAAGAGAGCTGCAGCGCCGTCGGTCCAGTAAGTTCTTCCCGTTTCCCACACTCCCATCTCCATTGATGTGCTGGTTCTCCCTCAATCCCACAGACTCCGGCTAATTTCCCCCATTTCCGGCCCTTCCCTGCTCCAAGGAATGAGAAGGATGGAGAGGTCCTTCTCCTCGGTTTGGCCGGCGCTGGAGAACAGAAAATAAAAGGGGGTTTTTATTTTTGGGTTTCCTAACTTTATGGGATATATAGAATTCTTAAAATTTCACTCCCTTATAATGATATATGAACTTGAAGGATGAAGTAGGATTTATATGGAAAGATTAGGTTAAAGATTTCTGTACATGAGTATGGTTCTGTGAATAATAGGTTGTTTGGTAGCTATTAGGGAATTTTATAAATGTAAGTGTGATCATTGTGGACCTATGTAGTGATTTGGTGAGTTGGGTGTTATCAGGAAATCCTGTGAGCACTGGCAGTGAAGGGAATTGGCATTTCAAGGAGGAACCAGTAACGTGCCCAGTGTCTGTGAGTAAATAATAGATTTTGAAGTATTTACTATCGTCATAAAACTTAGTATTGTCATTTCCTGCTCAAAATGGCTCTGAGTGAGGTAAAATATTGCTTAATACATATATATGTGTATATGTGGATCTGTTTTCTTGTTAGTAATTTAAATTCGAGGGAGAAGCTGTTGGGAAATACCTTTGGTTATTTATTCATTTATTTTATTTTTATTTGATCCTTCTTTGTATTTGTATGTTTATCTTCTTTTCATTATTTTCATTATTGGTCCTAATAAGTTGTTAATATATAAATATATATATATAAATATATATATATATATATATATATATATATACGTTTCTAAGGTCGCGTATTTATACTGATTGATTTAATTACTAAATACTGGGTTAACTTTTATGTTCTTTAAATTCCAAACTTTTGTATGAAACAATATATATATATATTCACAAATAAAGAATAGTAATAATAAAGATTGGCTAAGGGTGCATATATAGATATATATATGAATTTAAGAATCATGGGTTGGTGTGTGTGTATTAACTACCATAAGACCAGGTCAGGTGTGGTAAAGGGGTTTGGGTGGAGAAGGAGCTATCCGTTAGGCGTAGCCACCCGAGTGAAACGGGTAAGGAGCTGCCAACGAGATGTAGCCGCCCCCGGAAAGTGTGAATTAGGACATGTAAGTAAAATGGGTAGAGAAGGAGCTGCCCGTTAGGCGCAGCCACCCAAGTGATTGGGGTAAGGAGTTGCCAACGAGGCGTAGCCACTACCCTATCAAATTTAGTGATAAATCCCCACTAAGTAACCACATGAAAAAGGGCCAATTCTAAATGGGTATTCGTGTGTACAATAGGTAAGGACTTGTCAAGGTGTACTGTGTGATGGTTAATTTATACTTCTTTAAATTCATTGTAGTGATTCTTGTTATAATTCTTGAGATCTATTATCTGCTCACTGAGTTTATCTCACCCTTTCAAATTTTAATTTTTTTTCAGATAGCGCTTCTGGACCTGATCCGCCTCCCTCATCTTAGGACTGAGGCGTGTGGCGGTGAGCCTCCCTTTTTGGAACTGGGAGTTCGGTTAATTTTCTCTTGGTTGATGTTTAATGTAATGAATTAAGGATTATTTGTAAAGTATTTAGGAGTAGGCCCAGTGGTTCTGGGTGAGGTTTTTCCCCTCCCTTCTTTTTGGTTGTTGATGCTTGTTGACTGGTTAAAGAGAGCGGAGCTCTCTGTTGTTGTTTTATTAAACTCTGGCTGTTTGTAGAAATTTTGGGATGTCCTATTTATAGGGGACACTGCCGAAATTTCTATAAAAAGCTAGTATCCAAAAAGAATGACACTTTATATCCAACAAGGTTGGGGCACTTCTAATGTACATATATTAGGTGTAGGGCCACCTAAAGATTAATTATTGTAAGGGGAAGTAGATAAATCTATAGCTAAGAATTTCGTATAGACTTCCAAGTCCCCCCCTTCTCTTGGAGAAATGAGGCGTGACAAAATCCACAGCTAAGCTTAAAAAGAAGTGACTTTTTTTTTTTAATTGACAACTTATCTTTGAAGGATTTTTATGATATGTATGTCTGGTTATCACGTGACTATTGTTTACTTGGATATTTTATTGTTTTTTTGGTCTTATTTTCAGTGATTTTATTCTTGATGAGTTATATTTGATTTTGAAATCAGATCTATAAATCATGGGTGACAAAAGTTGGATTGGCAAGCTAACCAGATCAAATGAATTCTTAAATGGGGTAGTGCAGTTTCTTGATTTTGCTTTTTCAAAGGTATCTGTAAATGGACAAATTGCATTGACTTGCATTCTTGTAGATTTTAGAAAATGGGGAATAAATCTGAAGTGTTTAGTTACTTGCTTACAAAGGGAGTTTCAACTAAATATACCTCTGGGTATATGACGGGAAGAATATGTTGGACTAAACGTGGAACCAGAAGCCAAAGTATGGGAAGAAGGGAAGACCTAAGGAGTAAGTGTTTTCTTAGTAATATCTGAGTGTTCGTGATCCTGATTTTCTGCTAGGATAGTTTGATCATGCCCATTTTTTCTCCTAATACATGTGCATTTTTACTTGAAATGAGGAAAAACTTGGAAATCCAGGGTATTAAGTTCATAGAACATGAAAACAAGACCAGACTTAAAATGGTTCAGTTCAGTCTTTACCTCACATATTTAACCCACCAGTAATGAAGTATAAGGAAAAAGAACATACTTTAACCCTAATTACCAAAAAATTTGGAAAAAGAAAACAACAACAACAACATCAACAACCAGTCTTTTCTCACTAGGTGAGGTCAACTATATGAATTAATTGATATCATAAATTCTTATCGTAAATTATATTTTTAAACAAATCATTTAAGTATAAATCCTTCTTAATGATTTTTTTATAGTATTTTTTGGTTTTGCTCTACTTCTAATTATTAGACTACTCTTTATCTAATCTACTCTCTTTATTGGGAATTTTATAGGTTTTCTGCACACATGTTCAAATCATTTAAGACCTGATTATATAATGTTTTTCACAATAAGTGTGATCTCCATTTTCTCTTTAATGCATTTATTTCTAATTTTATCTTATCAGATATGTCTACTCATCTAACGTAATATTTTTGTCTCTGCAGCATTAAATTTATTATTTTGTTGGTTTTTTATTGCATAATACTTTCTCCCATACAACATTACAAGTTTTATAATTGTATGGTAAAATTTATCCTTAAATTTGAGTTGTATTCTTTTATCATAAATAACGACTGAAGTACTCTTTCATTTTATTCACCTCACTTGAATCTTATATTTTATATCTTCTTTTATTTTCTTGTCATATTATATGATGGACTCAAGATATTTAAATTATATAATTTGTAGTATAATATATTCTTTAATTTTCACTTCTACGTTAGAATTAGTGTCTTTCTTACTAAACTTATATTTTATATATTTCGTTTTACTTCTATTTAAACGGAATCCTTGTACTTCAAAAACTAATTTTCGTATCTCTAATTTGTAATTCATTTCCTCTCTTGATTTTTTAACTAGGATTATATTATCTCCAAAAGCATACGTTGTAGCACTGGCTCCTAAATATATTCAGTGAGTACATATAAAACTAAAATAAAAAGATAAGGGCTTAAAGTTGACATTTGATGCAAAACAGTCATTATCGAAAAATCTTTTGTAGGTCTATTATTTATTCTTACACAAGTTGTAATCTCGTCATATATATTTTGAATTATTTGAATATAAACAATATGAACTCCTTTTTTTTTCAAAATTTTTCATAAAACTTCTCTTAACACTTTATTGTATATCTTCTCCAATTTAATGAACACTATGTATAAATCTTTTTGATTTTTTCGATATCTTTCCATTAATCTTTGCACCAAGTATATCGCTTCTATAGTCAACTTTCTTGTAATAAAATTAACTTGATTCTCTATAACTTGAGTCTTTTACCTTAATTCTGTTCAATTACCTTCTCCTATAACTTCATAGTATGACTCATAAGTTTAATTTTCTTATAATTTGCATGGTTTTGTATATCCCTTTTATTATTATAAATAGGGATTAACATACTTCTTCTCCACTCATCCAATATCCTCTTAGACTTTATAATCTCGTTAAATAATTTTGTGGGCTAATTTATGCATTTCACTCCTAAACTTTTGCATACTTTAATAGGTATATTATTTGGTTTAACTACTCTGCCATTCTCCATTTGATTTAATATTTCTTTTACCTTTAATTCTTGAATCCTATAATAAAAGGTATAATTTTAGTCTTCTTCTTTGGTATCTAATTTATCATAGTACAATAAAATCCCCTATCTTTCATTAAATAGTCTATGAAAATAATTCTTTTACCTTTCTTTGATATCTTACTTTATGATCAAAATTTTTCTTTCTTTATCCTTAATACATTTTATTTGATCTATATCTCTTATTTTTTTTCTTACTTTTAACTAGCTTATAAATACTTTTTTATTCAGCCTTAATATCTAAAGATTGGTATAATTTATCAAGTGCTTTAACTCTCACTTTAGCCACTACTTTCTTAGTGTCTTTCTTAGCTACCATATATTTATCTTAATTTTCATCACTTTTATACAAAGACCATGCTTCATAAAACTTCTTTTTAACCTTAATCTTATCTTGGATGCGTATATCCACTACCAAAATTCTTTATCTTTAAGTCTAAAGCCTTTTGATTCATTGACTATTTCTTTTGCCACCTTTTTAATCTCTAGCCATTTCGTTCTACATATTGTTAACACTTTCTTGTACTTTCTCAAATCCTTATTCAAAAATCTTTTTGTAAGCTCTCTTTTTTATTCCTATTCAATTGTTACTACTTTATCCTTGACACCCTATTTTGGCTTTTGCTCTTTACCCTCATATTAACTCGAACATCCATAACCAAAATTCTATGTTAAATAATCAAACTCTCTCCAGGTATAATTTTGAAATCTATCTACTTTTTTTATAAAAAAGAAATCAATTTAAGAGCATACCCTTTCATTTTTATACGTGATAAGATGTTCCTCAAGTTTTTAAAAATAATTATTGGTTAATGTAAGGTCGAACGCTAACAAGAAGTCTAGAATAATTTTATTTTCTACATTTGCTTCTTCTAAGTCATATCCCTCATGTGGCCCTCATAATTTCTAGATGCATTCTTCACATAACCATTAAGATCTCCTTCTAGGAGAATTTTTCCTCCTGATGGTATTTTTTGAATTAAACCTTTTAAATCATCTCAAAATTTTACCTTGTGATATTCTTCTAACTTTACTTGTGGTGCATAAATACTAATAATATTAAAAGTTTTTCTTTCAACTATAAATTTTAACACTATGATTTTATCTTCTATCCTTTTTACATTTGCCACAACATTTTTTTAAAACTTATCCACAATTATACTTACTCCATTTCTAAATTGAACCTTATTGGTGTACCCAAGTTTAAAACTTGATATGTCTAATTTTTTTACTTTTTTTCTTATCTATTTGGTTTCTTGTAAGAACATAAAATTAATTATAATCATAATCATGGTATTTATTATTTTCATTGATATACTCATAAGTGTATCTATATTTCAAGTTCTAAAATAAATCATACTTTTGTGAATTAGTTTCTTTACTCACATTTGTTCACGAAAATGTGAGAATTCTTACTTAATTTTCATTACACCTAGGCATTGATGCAGCGATTTTAGCTCATTTGACAATGTATTTGAGTTATACAGCATGTTGTTTTCAGGCAGCAATTTAGCATTACCTCTAGCACATCGATGATCTAAGTCATATAGATTCGACAAAGTTTTGTATTGACTATTGATTGTCTAATACAATCCTTCTTTTTTTTTGGGACTTAAAACTACAAATTTTAACACTGATTTTATCTTCTAACCTTTTTATATCTACTACAATATTTTTTCAAAACTTATTTACAATTATACTTACCCCATTTCTAAATTTAACCTTACTAGTGTATCTGAGTTTAAAACCTGATATGTCTAATTCTTTTACTTTTTCTCTTATCCATTTGGTTTCTTGTAGGCATATAAAATTAATTCTCATCTTAATCATGATATTTATTATTTTCATTGATATACTTGTAAGTGTATTTATATTCAAGTTCTAAAACAAATCTTACTTTTGTGAATTAGTTTCTTTACCCATATTTGTCTACGAAAATGTGAAAATTCTTACTTATTTTTCATTATACCCAGGCATTAATGTAGCGTTTTTGGCTCATTTGACATTGTATTCGAGCTATACAGCGTGTTGCTTTCAGGCAACAATCTAACATTACCTTTAGCACATTAATGATCCATGTTATACAAATTCGACAAAATTTTGCGTTGACTGTCGATTGTCTAACACAATCTTTCTCTTTTTTTTGGGACTTAAAACTGGTTATGAAAAATGATTTATATCAAAGTACAGCATAAGCAGGGTAAAAAATTTGAAAAAAGAAAAAATTAAAAGAAATTCACACCATGGGGCAAAGTGACTGTGGTCAAAGTCTATTATATGTCAAAATAAGGATTGAAATCCATATAGTTTATACTAACATAATTATGTGATTACAATTATGTCTCTATAAGTGGTGATTTCCTCTTACACATGCAATAAGACGAATATATGATAGGCAAAAGAAAAAGCCAACTAATCATTAAAAAAAAATCAAAATCATTATTTATACATATTGTAAATTTGCCTTTTGTGTATAACATGTGAGTAGGTTGACATCGATTTGCTTTGTTTTACTTTTAGGCTAAAGTTTCAGGGAACTTATCTCAAGATATAAAACGTATTGCAAATTCAAGTATCCTTCAAAAATATTTGTTTAATCAAATTGGGAAAATGTTTATACCTGCATATCATGATTGTGTTTAAGAGTAGGTGTTCGGCCTTTTAGTATCTTTAGATAAAAAAGACAATTGGTTGGAGAGTGCATATTTTCTTATATAAGCTCATTCTTCCAATACTTGACTAAATTATCACTCTCGTTCACAACCACATTTTTAAGAGGAAAATGATGAAAGAAGAAAATCTGACAAAGTATGATCTTGTTAGATTTATAAATCATAATTACAAATAAATAATTGATAAACAAGATATTTGTTTGAAGAGCGGACTGTTATAAATGAAAGAAAACCCCCAATGCTTTTCTTATCATTGCCTTTGTTGGAAGCTAACTCAATTCTTTAACTTCCTTCATAAATGAGTAAAAAACAAACTCTGCCTAATTGTGTTCAGCTATATAAATAATGTTAACTACTGCATTTAGTAAATTTGAGCTAACATAAATACTGGACGTTGGACACAACAAATTCCCTAGTGTGAACAATAGAAATGTCCTTATAAAATTTTTATCCCATTTTTATAGCCCATTGAGTACTTACAATATAAAAGGAATGTGATCAGGGAAGAAATTTAAAAAATAATTTTGAAAAAAGAAATTATTTTTGTGCTCCTATTTCAAAATAAAAATAATAAAAATATAATAAGATACTATTAAATAATCATTATAAGAGTATAATAGACATTATATAAAAAGAATATATAATTAAACCCTTTATATGGGAAGGGTTTATCAAGAGGCTTAAAAAATATTCATTCCTTCAAATTTTTTTAATGCTTGCCCTTGAACTCACCTTTTAGTTGACAAAGCCTCTTTATTTTATTTTTATTTTTATTTTTTGTCCTCAGAAGATTTGGGAATAATTTTAGCTCCTCTGGAAGTACCTATAACTATTTCTACATCTTTAGCACTTAATGGAACATGTGAACCTCTTATTGAAAGTTTTGGTAGCAACATCAAACCCTTTTACTAATTCTATACAAATCACTTTAGACAAACTTTCTTAACCTAGGGAGAGCACCTTGTTGTAAAGGGTACCCTTAGAAAAAATAATTAAAAAGCAATATGATTAAGAAAGAGATAAAAGAATACATATTTGTAAATGTTTCTATACATTTGAGTTTGTTGTCGGATGCTCTTTTTGATATTCCTCCCACTCATGGTTTGCTAGATCAATATATTGTTTCTTTCAAGGCCAGACATTTTTCTCCATTTTTCTACCAATGTTGCATTTCCCCGTAAAATAATCTACAAAATATCTCCTTTTATAATATGCGTTGTATCAGGCTCTTTTTAACTTCTTATTCTTTACAACTATTATATTTTGTCAACTTCATAATGTCATGAAATCATCCTTTGTTTTTTGTTTTTTTCTTTTTCAAAAAATGCTTTCCTACAAAGTAAAACAAATGCATTAGTTTGCCTATTTGTGTTACTCATGATTTGTTTATGCATAAATCACAAATACAAAGGGCAAAAATAAAAAAAACCTTACCTAAACTTGTGTAGTCCAGTGATGTGCTTCTGGGATACTTGATTCTTTTTTCTTTTCATTATAATACCAATATGATGATAACTGTAAACGTTGTGTTGTGTAAATATGAGTTTGCAGCACTAATAGCAATAAACGCGTTATACACATCAATGTCACTTATAAAAATAGAAAACTCCAGGATTTTGAAACTGGACTGGAAGACCTTACAGCTTTCTCATATCAAGAGTATCATGAAACTACAAATTCAAGACATAAAGCATGTCACTCAAAATCTAACCACTTATAATGCTTTGTGCAAAGAATGTTAGTAATATTTTTTAGCATAGTTGCTATTGTGGTTCACCAAATCTGCTATTGAAGTTCAAAAATATGTTCAGAAACAAAAATACATAGTTTTGGAAGGAAGCCTCAAAGCAAGCCAAAATCCTTTACTTTAAAGCTTAATGTAATATGCGATTGATGTATTTATTGTTGAATTGGAATGGCATTGGAAATAAAACTTAAATAATGAAGGATATCAACGCAATGGACTTAGTTGTGGTTGAGAAGAAGATCAAACAAGGGAGTAGTGGGGAAGATGCGTATGGCAACAAGGAGAGCTTTCAGCTTACCTATTGGAGATTCAATGGAAGCAAAGACAGACACTAGAAAGGAAAAACGTCGCTTACCTCTGTGTGTGTGATGGCTTGAGAAAGAAACACTACTGCTTCTATGAGTGCTGAGTGATTTTGGTTATTTTACGCGACATTGGACCCTCCATGGAAAGGTAACGACTTGAGTCAAAGAAGGAGACCAATCTGACAAATTAAAAAACAAGAGACAAAGAAAGTTGAATAGTTAAGGCAATCTGTCTCTGAAGCCTAAATCTTAACCAAATGCTTCCTCTTCCCATAGAAATCCATAAGCACTAGCAGCGGCAACAACTTCGGGCCCAGCGGCAGATACCCAAAGAGAGAGAGAGACCAAAGTGAAGGGATAATTTAGGGGAGAGAGTACGACAAAAGAGAGAGAGAGACCAAAATGAGGGGATAATTTAGGGGAGGGAGAGGGGAACCAAATTGAGGAGAAAATTTAAGAAGATAAATATGATAAGGGTATTTCAATTAGCATAAGCCATATTTTAAGTTTTTTGATATCTCATAATAAATTATGAATATAACATAATTAAGAATAATTAATTTAATTTCTTGGTTCCTATTGGTAATTTTTTTTAAAAAAAGATTTACTTCAATGTCTACCTTTAGCATTAAATTATTTACCACTTTATCATGTTTTAAAGTTTGCGAATTGTTCTCTCTCTCTCTCTCTCTCTCTCTCTCGTGATATCTAAGCCCTATGATTTGACGAAGAGGACATTCTAGAGTCCCTGAAGGAAACCAAAGCAAACTAAGAAAAGTGGATACTTGTGGTTCTACATTTACCCCTACATTTTATATACACTTGAACAGATGTTATTTGACTGCGCACAAGCATACGCTCACCCTTGTATATGTGTTGCCCTGCATTTGTTTCATTTCATTTTTCCAGAAAATTAGTTAAATCACCTTTTTAAAAATAAAAAAAATATTTTCAAAAAACTAAAAAGATAGAAAAGAGAGAAAATGAGGATAGCAAAAAATTGAGATTCATCTAAATAAAACATACCAACCAATTTTAAATTTACTTTGTTTGTAAAACTAAATTAATTCTTACTTTCCCTCTCTTTTGATTTTTTACTATTCAAACTACTTTAACTTTGATCTTTGTCTTAAGGTACATAGGTTTTATATAATACCTATTAATTTAGGAATTTAAACTAATAGGAATTCAAAATAATAAATAAAAAAATTAATAATTAAATTAAGGGAATAAATTAGACTTGAAAAAAAAAAGTTTTGGTTTGACCTAGGCAGAATAATTTTCCGATTTAGAAAAATTTTAGAGAATATTGATTTCAACTTAATATTTTTAAACATTTTTTAAAAAGAAATCCTATTTTAGTTTTCTTCCTTTTGCCTATTATTTCTACGCTTTCCGACTAAGCTTTCCACTTTGATGCATGCCACGTGACTCTCCTATTTTGGTTCATTAGTTTCCGAATTACCCCCCGTGGTTATTCCACCTTTCAAGTGCAACGTGAGGGGCTCTCCTTCTTAATCTCATTTGTCTTTCATTAAAATAACCATCATGCTTTTTTAATAATACTAAGTCCACGTGCTCCTTTTCGGGCTTTTTAATTCTTCCTTTCTTCATTTTCCGTCATATTTTGTTGCTTCCGAAGCTTCAGCTATACCCCTTCCATTTTCTTAGTGCTGGACACGTGTTAAGTTCGCCTCATTTGCTTTCCTTATAATTCCCTCTATGTTCCATTATATCATTAATTTGTGAGACCAACTCCCCCGTCTTTATTGATTTCCTGAGAAGTTCTGAGGCAATCCTATCTCTCTTCTCTCTTGTTGTTATTCCTTCTTTCCTTGATCATGGACGCTCCGGTCATGCCTTTGTAATTCTCTAGCCTCTCTTTTATCCAAAAAACGTAGCTCTTTCTTCAAGGTGTCGTCGCTCTCTTGGCCATGGGTTTAAGAGTGGGGCTTCCTATGTGATTGTGTTGATGGTTTAAGGAGAAAGCTTTAGGATTCCATTAATCTTGGTAAGTCAATTCTTTCATTTCTCAACTCTCTTAACTTTGGGATTCATTGAAATTTTTGTTTTATCCACCTTTGCCATATTTTATTGTAAGTTAAAATTTGAAAGTTTTTTCTTTTTTAATTGTTGTAAGAAATTTCTTAATTTGTAGTTAGATGAGCTATCCAATACCTTAAGGTCCTAATTTTTGCTGCCTAAGGTAAGCTCTAAGTCCACATACTTTATATTGTAAATTAATATACATGATTAACTAAGTTAGTACTAAAAGTGGGTATTAGGGGTTAACAAAGTTAATTAAGTCAAGTAGAGAAGAATTTAATTTAAGAGAGATTAACTTGAGAAGCTAAAGGAATGAGAAATTCATGGCCGTAGGGAAGTCTCTCTAATTGGGTTTGGTGCTTGCTTGCCACAACCTTCAACTCTAGTTCCTAAAGTATGTTCCAGTAATCTCAATTGAAAGATTGTAGAAAATTGACTAACGAACTAAGGTAGGACTTGTACTAGAATTAAGGATCAATTAGGTAGTAAAGTAATCAAACTCATTAAGGTAGTTGGGATAATGAACTAAAATGTAGTTAGTAGTAGTAGAATTTAAATTTAAATTTAAAAAAAAATTTAAATTTAGTTCTTAGAATATGAATGAAATGTTATAATAGTGTTTTAGGAAATCCATTGGATATTTTCATTGGAGGGAATTGATGGTTGTTTGGTGACAAAATGAATGTTATCATTCAACATTCATTATGAATAAATAATAAAGTATGATACATTTTAAACTTATCTTTCAATTTAAGTTTATAATTTTTTTACAACTTTCAATTTTGTTTGTACTTATACATGTCTAGTGAACGGGCTCCCTAATAGCATACTCATATATTAGTATCTTGAAATGCTAAATTTTTCGGATTATGATATGCCAAGCATGATTATATTATTGAATTGGATATGAAGTTGTAAGATGATTAGTTTGCTGTTTTGAAATATGGAAATGTCAAAATGGTCCTTTCGATAAATATCAATGAAAATTGCCACTACAAAAAAGTAGACATTCAGTGACGACTTTTAGTGGCGACCAAAAAAAGTCGTCACTAAAAGTATACAATTAGTGGCGACAAAAAAAAATTGACACTAAACATTGCTACTAAAACCTAATGTAGCATTTTGATAGAAGTTTTAGTGACAACAGAAAAAATTGCCACTAAAAATATTTAGTGACCGCTTTTTGTGGCAACGTAAGGCTGAAACTAATGTTATTAAACAAATAATTTTACAACAAACTTTTAGTGGCGACAAAAAGTTGCCACTAAAACCTTTTTAGTGGCGACAAGTAGTACTTGCCACTAAAAAATATTTTAGTGGCGATGTTCAGTCATCACAAAAGAAGGTTGAAAATATTAGCTTGCTATAGGGAAACTTTAAGTGGCGACAAAAGGTCGCCACTAAAAGCTTTTAAGATTTTTGTGGCAACAAAGAATATTGTCACTAAAAAGTTGCCGTATTTAAATTAATAATATTTTTTAAAAATCTTTTAAGGCTTTTAGTTGCGATAATAATAATCGCCACTAATACATTAATAACAAAATTATATGATGAATTTTGTGTTTAAAGTTATTAGTGGCAAAGTATATGTCGTGACTAAAATGTTTTAGTGGCGACCTGATCTCGTTGTCACTAAAAGATTGGGCCCCAAATTTTTTATACCATAAAATTTCTGCCAAACTATTAGTGGCGACTTATTTGTATCGCCACTAAAACTTAACCTTTTAGTGGCGACATTGTTCGCCACTAAAAGAGTTGGTTAAAATTTTTTACACTATTAAAAATTTGACGCCAAAATTTTTTGAAACAATATGAGCTTGTCACTGCAAAAATCTTAACAATAATTATATGATGCATAGTTCATAATATAACATGCATATAATATAAGAAACAACAAAATTATGATATATTATTTATATGAATAAATATATTTTATCATTGGTTAGGTTTTTAATTTTTAAATTTTACGCCCTTTGTTTCTGTTTTTTTAATAATAATGGAAGCTTAATATAATTTAGGAATAATTGAAGAAGTTAAATGTTAAGTATGTTTAAATTTTCAATGTAGTTAATTTTTTTAATAAGAAATTTGAAGCAATTAATTATCTTATATATTAATAACAAATTTAAATCAAGTAATAGTAGAATAAGTCATAATAAAATAATTGTTTATGATGTATAACATAAATACTGAGATTGAACATTTAAGAAATATTATATATTTATATAAAAAAATAAAAAATAATGAAAAAAATTATAGCAAAGCAGTAAAACAATAACATAAAGCCATGGTAGAAGGAGTAAAATAATAAAGTCAAAATAATGAAATAATGAAAGAAGGACAAAAAAAACTTAAAGCCTGTTTGAGTCTGTTTTAGTTTTAATATTTTCAAAATAGATATTTTTTTGAACAAATTTTGAAAAAATAAAAAATTTATTTGAATCCTTATTCTAAAAAAATGATGTTTTCTATTTTTTTCCTATTTTTGTAAAACAAAAGTTATAAAACATTTTAAAAATGTTCTGTTTTTTTGGTCCTGAAAACATAATTTAGTTTTTTTTATTTGACAAAACACTTCACTAAAAATATATTAGCAAACAAGTTTTTTTATTTTTTGTTCTTAAAAATAGAAAGCTATTCTGGAAACATGAAATCAAAAAGGCCTTGGGACTATTTCCTTCAATCACGGCTTCTGGTAATGGTAAAATGAGAAAAAGATGAATGACATTCTGTAGACTTGGAAGAGTTTTCGTTAGATGTTAAATTATTATTAGGCTTTGTAGAACCTAATCAGAAGGAGATTCATTTTGTTTCAATTAATTTCAAACTTTGCATCTTGATGACTTGGTTTTTAATTATTCTTAGAATAAATTGAAAAAGGTCATAAATTAAAATTTTAACTAATCAATGAGACCAACAGATAGAAAGGAAAAAAAAATATTGTATTCACCATATGCATATATCCTTAAGGGTGAAGAATTAGAATTTCATATGTACAATAGGCCAATATGTGTAGATCAAATCTTAATTGTTGACCCATAAATTGCTTTATGAAAATGAGCATGAGTATTAATGTCGCAATATAACTACGTACAGATGAAAGATTCTTATACACAATATATGTTATCATTTTATTTGCACAACATCCAACAACTTTTAGCCCATTGGAGTAATGCATCCCATGCAATGCAACAATAGTTGGTATAGATATTGGCTAATTTAGATCCTTTTTATTTGGGAGGATAAATGCATCAATTAAATTGAAAGAGAGATAAAGAAGAGGAAGTGAGAGAGTGAGTGATAATGATACACTTTCTCTTCATGTCATTCTTTTTTCTAAAAGTACTTAATGCAACAAGGTAGCGATTACTAATTTGTCATTGCAAAATTTTGGTTAGGATGACTTCTGGTGTTTTGGTAGCAACAAAAAATTCATGTTTTCTTTTGTTGTGAGACTTATTTTATCTGACTTAAACTTTTTTCAGTAAAAAGAGTGTAAATGATGTAATACTCGAAGAATACTATTTTTTTTTTTAAAAAAAACACGTTATAAGATAATTACATCTATTTATTGAATGAGATATTCAGTTAATTTCTTAATATTTGTTTCTTAATTTCTTTTTTTCCCAAAAGCATAAATTCATTGAAATCATCCCTTTTTTAAAAATTAAAAAACCCTTTAAGTCAGATTCGTTCTAATGGAGTAATTTCTATTTTAATAATTTACAATAATAATTTTTACAAAAATATTTTATAATAGTTATAATGCCTGGCATTATATATATAAATATTTAAATATCTATAAACATAGCTATTTTATTTTATTTTCACTATAATTTTTTAAGAAATTTTAGTTTGGTTTCATTTTACAAACACCACAATTAAAGTAATTTGAATCCTTTCCTATATATTCAAAGCACTAATTTGTTAGATGGAGATAGGAAAAAAAAAGTGATACAAAGAAGTGAAAATATATATGAAAATTATATCTTATTTTTTTCACCTAGTATTTTTTTTCTTTTTATTTCTATTTAACAAAATGAAGGTTCACTAATGCTAAATAAAAGTAAAAGTACAGATGCTAATTAAAGATTAAAAAAATTATATATAGTGTTATATTTTTATTATCAAAATTTTTAATAAAAATATAATAAGTAATAATTTTTATAATGTAAATTATATGATTAAAATTTTATTAAACATCTTTAAAGTAAAAGTATAAAAAAG
This sequence comes from Erythrophleum fordii, assembly GCA_032878935.1. Lineage (NCBI taxonomy): Eukaryota > Viridiplantae > Streptophyta > Magnoliopsida > Fabales > Fabaceae > Erythrophleum > Erythrophleum fordii. The sequence goes on from JAVQMF010000029.1 coordinate 912,998, forward strand.
TTATATGAAAATATAATTTCTTGACTAACACTTTCTCAATCAATGATATTTTAAAAAGCTGCTTTTATAATATTGTTATCAATTATTATTTTTATCTCTATATACGATAACTTTTTACAGCATTCATAGTACAATACTGTTTAAAAAGTCACAACATTTTTAACAAATGAAATTGTATTGAACTAGATGGTAAGTGACAAAATATCAGGTTAGTCTATTATTTAAGAGTTTTTCTTTTTTTCTTTAATATTGAATGAAATGACAAACGAGAGATTCTCAAATTCCATTTTACCATTCAAAACCTAATTTTTCTCATCCTTCCAAATTGAGATGAGATTTAAAGGATGAACGATGCCGGTACTGCGTAGTGGAGTGCGCAGGGGCTGAGCAGCAGCGAAGCAACAGCAAGAGATGAAGCAACTTAATCCGATCGAAGAAGGTGAAGTGATTGCAACGAGGACAAGGAGGAGGAGGGCGGCGGCGGCGGCGGCAGCGGCAGGGCCGAAGAATAATAAGCAATTGAAACAGCAACAGCAACAGGTGGTGGATGTGGTCAATGAAAACGTAGTTGTCCCGGCCAAGGAGGAGGAAGCGAATAGGGGTTTGGTCGAAGCTCTTCTTCGTGTGGGTACTACCGGTGGTGGGGCCAGTGGTGATGTGGTTGGCGATTGTGGAGAGGAAAAGGAAGAGATAGGGGAGAAGCAAATGGATGATCATGATAGTGGAGCTCGGAGCAACGATAAGGCCAATGTTGGTGAAGACGAGGGTAGCACCGCTCCAGTTCCTGAGAGGGTATGGTTTATATTAAGTTGTCATATGAATTCTAATGCATAATAAGCACTTTGTCGCGGACACTTTTAAAATTGGAGCCACGCAATATTAGGTGATACTTTAAATTATATATGGGCATTTCAGATTTTCAGTGTTCATGCATTCTAGGTTAGCATTTCTGTTGCGTAAATGTGACTGCTGCTGGCTACTAAGTGTAACGTAAGTCTCTTGATCAGATAGCAGATTCATCCATTCCTTTAATGGATACTGCGTACGACTTAGGTGTTTTGAATGACCAATAAAAACTGAAAGTCAATCGCTTGAAGAATACTCTCTTCTGGTTTAGTATTTTCCCATTGGGTTGAATGGACAAGTGATCGTTTTTCCATCATTTCTTAGCTAGGAGATTCTAATCCATGAGTTTTCTCCTGTAACAGTTTCTGTTGGTGATGGTTATTAATATTATTATTAACTTGTGGAAGACAATGTATATTCATTATTTCTATGTGTGACATCTGGGACATTTCCGTCTTTAAATACATTTTCCGATGCTGTTGTTTTAGGTTTACAAGAAACCAGTATATTTATGATAGAATCTGCCAACGAGCAAATGTTTTCCCTTATTCTCTCTCTTTCTCTCTCTCTCTTTCTCTCTCCCCCCTCTCTGTCTGTGGGGTTAAGACGTCATACCACATATAAGACCTCATGAGTCAGTTTGTGGAAATTGATATACCTCCAGATTGAATATTATAATAGTAAGATTAATAGTCTCTGATATATGATATTCTTCAATTTCATATACTTATCAAGTCCTAGATCATAAGCTTACTTTTTATATGTCCGGTAGGCTGAAAAAGTAAAGTTACCTACAACTTCAGTTAGTAAAACCTATTATTTTCACGTAGTTTTCAATATCTTTCTAATAATTTCAAGTGTTTTCTCTGCTTTATATATATATATATACATTTTAGTTTGTGGCTGTGCCCAACTATGCAGCTTTCCAAATTTTCCACCCATATTACATTATATTACTTTAAACCGTGAAGTGAATCTTTACCATTCTCACTGGTTCTCAGTGATGCACAAGCTAACTTTCTTTATCTCATATTCTCTACTACTCAAATTAATTAGCACTATTTAACTTTTGTTTCATTGCATTTCAATGACTTTTATTTTTTTAAGCATATTATCTTTTGGTCTAATGGCACAATCATGAATCCTCTCATACGTTTATTATGATTTATGACTCCCTGTAAGTGCAACTCAAGTTACTTTTGGGGCCCCAAAATTACGTTTGGGGTGTTATAAGAGATTTCTAAACATGCTCTAGGTCTGCACATGGGGGAATTATTCGTAAAGTTTCTAACATTGAAAGCATTTTGTTGAGCAGCCATTTTTTTGGTAATTACAAGATTCAAGCTTACAAATTGCTTTCTGTTCTATAATTTCCCCTTTTTCTATGAGTGTTTTAATTGGTCTGATTGAATCTTATGAATTTGGAGCATAATGATGTATTGCTATTTTACTTGTTATGGTGACAGGTTCAAGTTGGTGGTTCCCCTTGGTATAAAATAAAAAAAAAAACTGGGAAAGGGTGGATTTGGACAAGTATATGTTGGTCGCCGTGTTAATGGTGTAAATATGAGTGAGAGAACTGGACCTGGAGCTGTGGAGGTATAGTGACGAGAGATGGTCACCACTAAAAGTTACGATAATTAGTGGAAGATTAGTGGCGACCTAAGGTTGCAACTAATTATAGGAGAATTAGTGGCGACTACATAGGGTCGCCACTAAAGCTACGAGAATTAGTGACGAGAGCTGGTCGCCACTAAAAGATACGATAATTAGTGGCGACCTTTCCTTACCACTAAAACTCACAATGTTGCCACTAATTATGAAATTTTTAGTGGCGAGAATTTGTCACAATTTTTGTTTTGCCATTTAGTGGCGACAAGGGTCGCCACTGATTGTGAGTTTTAGTGGCAACCTTTTTTGTCACCACTAATGCCGTTTTGCTACAGTTGTATTAGTGACAACTTAGTGACGACGTTTTGTCGCCACTATAAACCTTTAGTGGCGACTTTCGTTATTTTTTGCGGCGACTTTAGTCACCACTGAAAGCTATTTTTTTTTTGTAGTGTGCCCAAATGATTTATGCATATGAAAGGCAATGGTACCATATGTATAATTATGTTATGGAATAATTTATCTAGAAGATTTATGAGAATGAGCTTTATTGTTTTAGAACCTTTATATGGTAAGAATAGTCTAAAATGTTAGTTGCTAAAAATAATTTTGTTAGCTTTTGGTGAATATTGGATATTTTCACATGGTATGTGATTGAGTATTAGAAAGGAATTGAACTGAATGTTCTCTGAATATTCATAGGCTGGATGCTATTTTTTGAATTAGTTACTTAGCCTCATTGATTGTGTGTTCATGTTTGAACTATATAATTATTTACTTTTATGGGTTGTGTGCCCATGTTTGAATTTAGAGTTTTGTACAAACTTTCCTTTTGAATGTTTTGTATGACCTTATTTTTTGTTATTATATTGTAACTTTCAAAGTAAAATTTTAAAACATATTAGACACTTTTCTTTTCTTGCCTTATTAATTTAAAATATTTAAGAAATTATTATGGATTATATGTGTAAGCTTAAGGTTTCTTGTATAACCATTTCTTATTATGATCATTTAAGTTTCATATCTTTTTACTTCTTAACAGTTGCTAATTCGATTAATCCACTCATAAATTAGATTCTTTAATTGTTATATTACAACATTTATATGTAAATTTTTCTTTTTGACTCAAATGATTGTATAACTAAATTTAATTTCCATAACTGCATTTTTTCTTCTATCCCCTTGCTTATACAGTTATATAAGTTATTTCTTTATAATGTCTCTAATTTACTATCCTAATTCTATTGTTAAAAGTATTATATGTATTTAAGTCATCCCCTTTTCTCTTGTTCATCCATACATCATGTTATATAATAATTTAATTACTTTTATTTTCTTAGAAGAACTCTTTGTCCACTTGTTTTGCTCAGTTATCATGTTTTATTTTATGTCTAGCTTACTTTGTTATTTAACCATTACACATAGTAAAGAAGGGTTAGATCCATCTTCTCTAGCTTGGCTCAAAGAACTTTGATACTGGTGGGCTAATATTTGGTTCAGTTGGGTAGACATGTGATGTATCTAGTGTATAATAATTTTTTTGTACTTTAAATTTGGTTCTAAAGACTACAGGCAGGATCCTCATTCCCTTTTGTTATTATTTGATGATAGAAAAATGAAAGTAGAGCTCTCTTTATTGCATGGGGGTTGGATTGATGATTTATTGATAATCTAAGACTCCAAGTTGTAGGGCACATTTTGTTGAATTTTATACAAAAAGTTGAAACTGGATTTTGATACGAAGTTATGAATTGAATGATAATTCTATATATGAATGAATGGAAATGTTCTTTGTTGAAGTGTTCTTATTTGAATGTCTTTCATAGCTTTTAACCATACATATGAAGAAAGTGAGGATTAATATGTTTTGTTATACTAATGGATTTGAAATGACTTCTTATTTTATGCTGGTCATGTGTTTGTTTATGGGCATGACACCCTAGGTCTCCTTCCAAGGATAAGTCTACTATTGTGAATATAAATATGTATACATATATTTATTTTCTTTAACCAATTTCTTCTTTTTCTCTCTCTCTGTCTCTCTCTCTCTTTCTCTTTGCTTGTATTTTGATTAGGGTAATTAAAATATAATTAAGGTCATGTTAATTTTGCATAGTTGATTTAGGATATACATTTTTAAGAATGAGTATTGTAAAATGTCTAACACTTTTCCTACACAAAAAAATAAGCTCCCAAATTTATCTCTAGCTTGTATATCTCAATTCCATTTCCATTTTTTTTTTAAAAAAAGGTTTTTTATTCAAAGATTTACCTTTAATTAAAATTTTGATTGTAACTTCAATAAATTGACTTCTAAAATTATTTTTGAGAATCAATTTATTTTCTCTTTTTTTTTCATGTCATTCATGTTACACTTGACCCTTAACATGTTGTCAGGCATGACATTTAAAATCATCAAGAAAGGACATATAATTTTCTAATTAGTTGTGTAAGAAGCCAATAAAAATATATGTAATTGAATATTTTAAATGATAAAATCAATTAACATGCTTATTTTAATAAATTTATGTTAATTCCTTACCAAAAAACCTAAATAAGACTAAGGCTCTTTGTTTTGATACGTATAATCATGACATAGAAGTTTGAATGACCTTGTTTCAATGTTGCATTATTGCAACTATTATTTTATATAACATATACAATATATATATATATATATATATGTATGTATATGCTCTTTGCAATATGTTTTTGATATAAGTTGACCAAATGATGTAGATTGGATTAAGTGAAGGAAAAACTGATACAAATGCCAAGTCGTTTTGACATGAGAATGCAATGCATTATTTTTCAAGTCCTCTTAAGGTCTATACTTTGACATCCTCCCAATCACAAACCTCAAAAATAAGTTTGTAACTAAAATATTTCACACTTTAATCAATAGATTAACATATGTATATGGAGAGGCTGCTTATGTTGAGGAGCAAAGTGAGCTCTAGATCCTATGCACCCTTTGCAAAATCAATTAGTCAATATATCTCACGGGAACTTGTCATTGATAACATATAATCAACTTCTACAAGTGGCAACCTTGAAATCACCTGTAATTTTAAATGTAAGCAACTATGTTTCTCTATTTATGGTTCTAAATAGATTAATAAGAATTCATACCAAACATTCATATTTGCTATAAGAATCCTAGAAAACCAATGCAATTATTTGCTAATTTTCTTATTTTATTATATTACAACCCTAGTTTTATGCAAATATACATGCACACACACACACACACACACACACACACACACACACACACACACACACACACACACATATATATATATATCATTTAACGATTTGCCAAAGATAAACTTTTAAGGACCTTAGACTTTAATATGTATGTGAAGAGTGCTAAGTACGATGTGAGAGATTAAAACATACTTAAACCCAAGCTTGATTCCTTTAATTTCTTGATGCCTAGCTAAATGCAAGAAAGAAAAGAAGAGGGAAGGTAGAGAGAGAAGGGAAAAATCTGAATTTTGGAGAAAGAGAGCTTTAACTCACAAATGCCTATTATTGCCAAAGGGTCATTCTTACATATATGAATAGAAAAAAATGACCTTAGTCAATATAAAAGAGGATGAATGGGTTGTAAGTTAGGGTCACTTTCAAAATAAGCTTATTGATAGTTTAACATGTTATAGGCTATCTAATCACATGGCTCCATTCATTTTTAGCTAGTTTGATCCTAGAATTAATTACTTAATATAATCACACATAAATCTATTAGTTAGTTTTGCAATTGATTAATGCCAATCTACACATACTAATTAAAAATTAGTCTAACAATCTCCACTTAGATGACAATAATCATTTGTTAGACAAAACAACAACAAAACAACCCATATATATCAAGAATATAAAATAATCAGTAGGCACTCCAACTAGAAAAGTCTAAAAATGAAATGGCAAACCAAGAACATTGAATCTAATAGGGTGAACAATGTCATAAATGCTAACAATCTTCCACGTATAAATAAAATGGAATTAAACAAAGTATATTCAAGACGTATGGCTTAACCACGTGAAAATTTTTCAAAGTGTCCCTAAAGAGCACAATTCATATAACCCCATAACTTTCTAGCCTTCTTACTCCATTTCAAGGCTTGGCTTCCAAACATTTGCATGGAAAATACAATATTAATAATGTTAAATTGTGTTACATAAGGCCCAATTAATTCATTTTATGTTTCATGGAACATTTGAGCTTATCAATAATGTTTTTCATCTATAACATATCCATACAAGTCATAAATATCACAAAATATCTCAATATTCGTGGGTTTAAAGCCATACACCTTATATCAGAATTTTTAGCCTCGGGTTGTTGTCATATATTTTTGATAAGAACTTTGAAAATTCATAACTAATTTTAGAAAAATCAAAATCATACATATGATAGCTTTTTGGAAAGCTCTAGATGTTAACTATTGATTAAAAATATTCCAGAGAAAGTCAGAAGCATTTTGCTACAAAAAATTAATGGAACAATACCAAAAGTTGAGTTATATTACTGGTACTATTATGGAACTTTAAAAACTCGATTCTCACTCCACAAAGTTCCAAATGAGGTGATTTTAGTGGCTATGGATAGCTTATGATGTATAGTTTATGATTGTAACATTTCATAAGCATTGGACTTTATTTGTCCTATATGTGACACAGAGAATTAAATTGACCAAATGAACAGTAATTATACTAATTCTACATAATTTGGCCAATTTTAAAAAGTCATAATAAATTCTCTAGAGTTTCAAATTAAGTGCTTTTTAACTCTATAAAAAGCTCTAGATGAGGCCCACTTACTAGCCAAGTTTCATGGAAAGACTCATTTATTTGTTTAGACTTTGGTTTAGCACATATAATGGTTACTTTTAAAGTCCAAATTGGTATCTCAAGGCACCAAAAGGCTTTCTTTTCATTTCATAGTGACTTGGGCAAACCCAAAGCATAATTACAACATATAAAAACATGCCAAATAATCTAAATCATCATAGAGCTAAATCTCACCACACTACATGCATTCATACACATGAACATGTGCTAATGTCAATCTCTAACATATCCAATCATTTAGCTTCAAGATTGATATATAAATCATAAATATATACATTTAAACTTGTTCAAATAGTTACATCTCATATACATCATATCTTCATAAATTTTGACATCAAATTGCTATTAAAATATCTATTTCTCTACTCCTTTGTCAAGTGCCATGCTCTAAGACCTTTGGCCTCCATTCATTAGTCCACTTAGCTCACCTAGACATAATAAGGCATATGGAGGGGAAGAGTGAGATTTAAAGAATCTCAATAGCTCTTTACCTTTTCAAACATACATAATAGATGTTAAAACATGTCAAAGAATGCATGCATATCCTTTAGGCTAGTCATGAACATACATAAATCATTTTCTTCATCACATAAACTCATACATGTCAAACATAGGCTCTCAAGGGCATTTGTCTAGCTTCACTCAATTTTCTTGGGGCTTTTGGATTTGTTTAACCTACTTTCAAGAGACTTTTGACTAAACCTCATTCTTTTTGTAACTTTTGGCTTTGTTTTACCTAATCCTAGGGACTTTTGGCTCATCCTCATCCATGTTAAGGGACTTTTGATATCACCATACCCATTCAAGCCAAAATAGATGCATAAACTCATTTCAAGATATATAATGGTACCATAGCAAGTAAGCAATAGCTAAAAACATATTTCATAGTTCAAATACACACAAGTACTCAAAGACAAGTAAACATCCAAGGCATGTATGTGAAAAAGGTTAGAGAGCTATCTTAAAGGAAGAACATCACATTTTTTCTTTCAATTTGCCTTTTCCTTTTTGGCCAAGCTTATAGAATTTGGTGGTACTTGGTTTTCTTGGCCTAGACGCATCAAATGAGACATGAATCACTTATAGGAACAAGCTTTGGCCTTATGCAAGCTCTATGCTATACTACTTTCTCATTTAACTTCATTATGGATCCATTCAAGACACAATGAAACAACCCTTAGGATTTAGGATCTTGGGTCCTATTTCTCATTCAATCTAAGTCTTTTGACTCCATTTAAACCTCTTAGAGTCATCACAAATTCATTTTAAGGAGTTTAGTTATAAGTTGCTTCTTTATGTCTTATTATGGAACCTATACCTCCATCTCCATCTCCATCTCACAAACTAAGGCTTCCAAATTTTTTCAAGGCTTCCTTTGATATTCTTCTATCATATCTAGTCTCTTTCTAGCCTTAGAATAATTTAAAATACTCCTTAGGTGACTAGACCTCTTTTGGCTAAGACTATGCATTGGTTTTGGACCCATGGAGTTTGCTTTATTTTCTTAAAAGGAATGGCTCATATGCAACTTTCTAGAAGTCTAAGGGACTCATACCAAGTCATAAGTCTAATTGCCCTTAGAAAAAATCAGATTTCAACATTTCTCTCAAAACTCCTAAGTTGTACAACTTGAATTTTAAGGCTTTTTTTTTGTTTTCAATTGCATAGACTTAATTTTCACACTCCATAACCCTTCTTCCTACCTTAATTTGAATAGAATTCATCTCCCCTTGGTTAGGTCCATGGCTGGACAAAAATCACCCAAGAGGAATAGACAAGGAGATGCAAAGAGAGTAAGGAAAGTTACCTTGATTCCAAACCTTTTCTATGAGCTCTTTCACTTGCTACAAGCTTCTCCTTCAAATTTTAAGTTCTCTTCTCTGGACCAACCATAAACTAGTTCCAAGTCAACCATTAAAACCATAGGAATGAAGGGGAGAAGGAGGAGAACAAATTTGGTGAAGGAAGGAGCATGAGAAACTAGAAATTTTCTTACCTTTTTGCTACTTTTTCCTTCCTCCTTTGCTCTCTTCTTGGACACCCCTTCAAGTTGGTCTCTCCTCTAGTTTTAGGTGAAAGCAAAGTCGGTTAAAGGCTGGAACAAGTGGGGAACATGTTTTAAGAAGCATAAAGGTAAAGTTAACATACTTTTTCACTTTTCATTTTAGTCTCTAAACCATAGTTTCTGTATTTGATCTCATTTCAACTCCTTTTCGAGAATTGTCATTTTTATCATAAAATTTAGATCCTCTAACTTATAAAATACCTTTGGTTTCACCCAAATTGGATTTAAAACTATTCTGAACTATTCAATCTTGGTCAACCTTTTGCCAAAATCGCTCATCAGAAGGGTTTTAACTGTTCTGAGAATTTTTATGGTTTTTAAGGCCTCTGAGAATCCCAAAAAGCTCTCATTTTTCATTTAAAAAATCCTCTTATGAGTTTTTCAAAATTGTTAGAAATTACTAAAATATCCTAACTTATTTTTGTAAATTTTTTTAGCTTTTCTGGCTCAGGTTTTTAGGCATCTTGGCCCATGGATCCTTATTTTTTATTATTTAGAATTTTCTTTCAATTTTATTTGGCCTCAAATCATTCTATTCGAGAGACTTTTTTTATATTTGGTGAGTTTCATACGTTTATAGAAAAACCAAATATTACAATTCAGACTCCTACTAAACTAAGGTATCATTTAAGATTTTACAACACCCAAGAGTGACATATTTCTTAGAAAACTCCAAAGGGCAACCCTTTGGTTAATGGATCAGCTAGTATAATATTTGTAATATATGTTTAATTTAAGTATAACATTCACAAATCTTCTTCTCAATAAATAGAAACTAGACATTAAAAGTTTAATAAGACTGGAATTTCTGTGTTTTTGAGAGAAGCATACATAGTATAATAATTATTACAACTAAATGGTCAAGACCCAAAATATGCATTCAATAATATATATAGATATCAAAGATTAATTTCCTAGACTATATGGCCTTGGCAAATGGCCCCACAAAAAGTGACATATTCAGCATCCATAAATGAGGTAGCTATTAGTGTCTATTTCATACATTCTAATAAAATAGCTCTTCAAGATATCTTAAGGACAAACTCAAGCAATTGTAAGTGTTTGTTATCTTTGTACCATAAAATAACTTCTTTATAACACCATAAGATATACATAAAAATAAATTATAAATCATCCACACAAATTGCATAGTTTAAATCTAAATAGCCATTGATTACAAGTGGATTAGATTTATTATAAAACAAATATATGATCCACGGTGCCCTATTAGCATCAAACAAAATCCTAAGTATCTATCCGATGATCCAAAATAGGATTGTCTATCTACCAAAGAACATTGATAGCAACCCAAGTGGGGGTATGAAGTGTTGGATTTGTTGGATGCTTGTAGAGTGTTGACATTGTGGTAAGTGGATAAAATAAGATGGATTTAATTAGATAAGAAATATTATTTTATTTATATATGATATTAAATGCATTTTATTGATATATTGTAGATTCTTAGCTTGATGGTAGTAATAGTGGCTTGGCAAGTGTGCATTTGACTTCATATCAAGGTAGTTAGTGTCTATAAATATAATTATAGTGCATTATTATATTTTATATAGTGGATTTATGAAATGTTTGATTCACCCTTCAAGTATTTGATGAAGTTGAACTATTTGAGATGGTGTTGTGACCCTTATGAAATGATGAAATCATACTGTGAAATGATGAATTATGTTTTTATGTTATGGAATTGAACTATTCTTATAATGAGGTGGCTATTCACTTGAAGTGAAAAGTCAATATTTAATGCTTATTTGACTTTTGAAATGAAATGGTTTTAGAATTGATAAATGTTGTTTTCCAACATATGCTCATTTTGTTGTTTTTGAGATGGAACTGTGTGGTTGAAAACCCAAGGATGAATATTTATTTGATGGTTTTGATTATAATTCCAAGATTAGATTTGATCCTTTTGATTGTTAGGCCCATGGACCAAGGTGCTGGGTGAGGTGTGCATGCCTGCACTCTAGCGAGTGATCACTATTAGCATAGTGCTAAGCTTAAGACCATAGATCTCATTCGATATGAGATGAATGAGTTAATGATATAGTTAGCTCACATTGCAAATACCATTAGATGGAAAGCAAGGGTTGTGGTAGTGAGATCCTGCTTGTGAGTGCCGTCGACCATATGATTTTCTAAATTAAGATTTATTTGAGAAATTGATTTGTATTAAATGTATTAAGCCTTTATTTATGATTTATGAAAATGAATTGGAAATGACTGATTCTTATGGCTGATGAATGTTTCTTAAAGATATTTTCTCTGCATGCATTATTTTACTTTTTACTAATTACTTCTTTTTAAAAGAAAGGACTTATATTTATAGTTGGGAATATAAATTTTGGAACTCTACTAGCTAATGAGATTTTATCTCACATTTTGTTAATGGATTTCAGGACAAAAAGCTGTGGTTGGCAAGGAGAAGCCAAATAATGAATACCTTAATTAGATTAGTTGAGTAAAAAGTTATAGTGGGGTTCATAATGATGTAATAAGAGAATATAGTACTTGAAATTGTTCTTAACATCATTTACATCTACAATTGAGTTTTATTATCATATGGTTATGTAAGATTTTACTTTAGGAATTATACGTTGGAGTTGCATTATAAATTGTTTACTTTTGTTTCTACAGTTAATTAGCAAGAGATTATATAATTGAGGAATTGTACTATTTTTTAGATAAAAGTATTGGGTGTTACATGAACCATACAAATTTTTATATGACCTTCAACACAAAGAGGTAGTCTTAACATTCATTTAGTATGATCTCAAAACAAATTATGATTAATGCCATAATCCTTTCAAGAGTATCTTTAATAGACACTAGTGAGAAGACACATACCAATTCTTTCTTCTTGATTATAGTTGTTAGTATTAGTGGTGAATTAGCACTTACTGGATGTCTCATTTTTTCACATGCTTGATACAAGACTATGATCTATGTAAATAAAGTGAACTAGAATTTAATAAGAATTCAATCCATCGCATCTATTAGCTTATATGAACTGCTCTTCATACAAGAGTCATCACTTTAGCTAACAAAATGGTAAGATACAAGGGCAGTTTATCTAGTTGTGAAGAAAGATTAGTAAGGAAAGCAAATATTATAATTTAAATTGACCGAGACTTTTTGAAACATGTGATACAAAAAATAAATAATTTATTTATTATCTGTCCTCATTTGTTAATTATTGGAGTGGACATATTGAAGGAATGGGATTTCATAACCGATGCAAGGACATTCCTGCCTAGCAAATCATAATAGTCAACTCAACAAGGAAAGTTCATCAAATATTTTATGAAAAGGAGAAGGAAAACTTCTCTTATCCTTTTCCTTAATTCTACTTTTTTTTTTCCTCCGTTGGGGCCTCTTAAGCAACTAAGCTTATCCCATCACCGAAATTTGACTTGTGGCTGAAATCCATAGCTATGCTTAAAAGAAGTTATTTTTTTCCTTTTTATTGACAACATATATTTGAAGTATTTTTATGATATGTATGTCTGATTATCATGTGATTATTGTTTAATTGGATTTTTGACTGTTATTTTTGTCATATTTTCAGTGATTTCATTCTTGATGAGTAACTATATTTAACTTCGAAATCAGATTTATAAATCATGGTTATCATGTTTTATTTATCTGATTGTTCATAATTGCGATTTATCAAATAGAATCTGTTTGTTTGGCTTGGTTTGATGTTTCTCAGTAAGCATTCTGGTTTGGCCTTTGTTAGTTTTGTACCTTCTGGGTGATTTTTTATTCTTCTTTTATCTTGTATGCAATTTGATTATCAAATGCTCTGTTTTGATATTTTGAGGAAGAATGTTGTTTGTGATCTGCCCAATTAGCTGTTTAGTCTATAAGAGATCATATTAAATTTTGTGCATTAATCATTGCTTATAAGAGAGTAAGGTTTATTCACTGTTGTTTGAAAGGGAAAAGAGAAAGTTGCAGTCCAGGGAGTCATTTAATTTGTTACGAAAAGTGAATGCTAGCACTGGGAAAGTTTGAGTGCCATTGGGTATCTCTTTCAATGCCTCTTAAACAAGCTTCCCACATGTGACCTATGCCAAGTAACCTTTTAATTTAATACCCTTACTTTTCTATATGTATCTCTAGATTTATGATATAGGCCCTTTGATAGTTTCCTTTGCTAGTATGGTTTGATCATGCCCATTTTTCCCCCTGATACATGTGTATCTTCACCTGAAATGAGGGACAACTTGGAAATCTAGAGTATCAAGTTTATAGAAAATGAAAACAAAACCAGATTTAACATGGTTCAATTCAGCCTTTGCCTCACATATTTGGCCAACCAGTAATGAAGTCTAAGGAAAAAGAACATACTTCAACCCTAGAACCCTGTACACTGGATTCACTTACAAAATATTTGGAAAAAGAAGAAATAAAAAAGATTCACGCCACAGGGCAAAGTGACAGTGTTCATGGTCTCTGATATCTTTGGTCAGAATAAGAATTGAAATTGATATAGTTCGTACCAACATAATCATGCGATTACGGTTATCTCTCTACAAGTGGTAATTTCCTGTTGCATGTGCAATAAGATGAATATATGATAGGTAGAGGAAAAAGTCAACTAATCATTAAAAAAATTGAAATCTTTAATGTATTTTTTTGGGATACCATATTATTTCTCTTAAACTTTGTATCTTTTCTTATCAAGTTCTTGTCTTTTTTCTCAAGTTGGAACTTAGTAAGCAAAAATGGATAAATCCTTCTTTCCTCTCCAGCTCTCTCAAGCGTGGAGGGGAAGAAGCTTGTTGATTGAATTTTACAACAATCACCAAAAACTTAAGCTGCGCTAAGACTTAGATTAGAATATTCCAAAACAATGGATAGACAATTGCTCTCCATTAAGAGAGAGAGAGAGAGAGAGAGAGAGAGAGAGTAACAAAAGTGAGGGAATAATTTAGGAAGATAAATATGGGAAGTGTATTTTGATTGGCAAAAGTCATATTTTAGGTTTTTGGTCTTTTATAATAAATTAGAGATATAAGGTCCTTGATAATAATTAATTTAGTTTCTTGGTCTCTATTAATAATTTTTCTTAAGAATTTTTTCGATTTTTATCTCTACCATTAAATCATTTACCATTTGATCATGCTTTGAAGAAGATTGTTGCAAATTTTTTTTCTCACTCCTATTATATCTAAGCCCTATGATTTGACAAAGAGGACATTCTAAAGTCCCTGCAAGGAAATAAAAGGAAAGACAGAAAAGGGCATACTATTGGTTTCTTCATTTACCCCTGCTTTTTATGTACACTTGAACAGATGTTATTTGGCTGCACACAAGCATGTACTCACCCCTGCACATATATTGCCCAGGATTTGTTTTATTTCATTTTTTAGAGCATTATTTAAACACTTTTTCAAAAATAAAAAATATTTTCAAAAACCTTAAAAAATAGGTGAAAACAAAGGAGACTAAAGAAGAAAGATTCATCTAGTTTTCATAAATAAAACATAAAAACTTCAAATTTTTTTTGTTTGTAAAATTAAATTAACTTAAATTATTTAGATTTTGATTCTTATCTTAAGGTATGTAGGCCTTATGTAATACCCCTTAATTTAAGAATTTGAAATAACAGGAATTCAAAATAATAAATAGATAAAATTAATAAATAAATTAAGAGAATAAATTAGACTTGAAAATAAAGAGTTTTAGTTGAAACTAAGTTGAATAATTTTTGGATTTAGAAATTTTTTAGAGAATATTGATTTTAGCTTAATATTTTTACACATATTTTTTAATAAAAAAAATTCTATTTTAGTTTTCTTCCATTTTCCTATTATTTCCACCCTTTCCTACTAAGCTTCCCACTTTGATGCATGCCACGTAACTCCTATTTTGGTTCATTAAAATAACCATAATGTTTTTCTAACGCATAAGAATAATAAGTGCACACGCTCCCTTTTTGCCTTTTTAATTCTTCTTTCTTCATTTTTCCTTCATATTTTGTTGCTTCCCGAAGCTTCAGTTATACTCCCTCCATTTCTTGAGTGCTGGATACGTGTTAAGTTCGCTTCATTTGCTTTCCTTGTAATTCCTGTATGTCCCATTATATCATTAAACTTTGTGAGACCAACTCCCCCTTTTTTATTGATTTCGTGAGAAGTTTTGAAGCAATCCTATCTCTCTTCTCTCTTGTTGCTATTCCTTCTTTCCTTGATCATGGATGCTTTCGGTCATGCCTTTGTAATTCTCTAGCCTCCCTTTCATCCAAATGGCGCAGCTCTTTCCTTTAGGCGTCGTAGCTCTCCTGGCCACGGGTTTAAGAGTGGGGCTTCCTATGTGATTTTGTTGAGGGGTGAAGGGGAAAGCTTTGGGATTCCATTAATCTTGGTAAGGCAATTCTTTCATTTATCAATTCTCTCAACTTTGGGTTCCATTGAAATTTTTTTTTTATACGCCCTTGCCATATTTTGTTGTGAGTGAACATTTGAGAGTTTTTTCTTTCTTTCTTTTTTAATTGTTGTAAGAAATTTTTTAATTTGTAATTGCGTGAACTACCCGCCATTAGCTCAAGGTCCTAATTTTTGCTCCCTAAGATAAGCTCTAAGTCCACATGCTTTATATTGTATATTAATATACATTATTAACCAAGTTTAAGTTAGTACGAAAAGTAGGAATTATGGGTTAACAAAGTTAATTAAGTCAAGTAGAGAAGAATTTAATTTAGGAGAGATTAACTTGAGCAACTAAAGGAATGGGAGATTCATGATCATAGGGAAGTCTTGTTAATTGGAGTCTTAATCTTTTACATTTACAAATTAAATGCATATAGTCCATTCGAAGAGAGATAAAAAAAAAAAAAAGAGTGTAAAAAGAGAAAGTGGGCCCTACACACACTTTTACTCTCTCGTGTCACTCTCTCTCCAAATGTATGAATGTATGAATGTAAAAGATCTAATTTGCTTTAACTAGGTCTGGTGCTTGCTTTGTACAAACCTTTCATTTGAATGTTTTATATATATGACATTATTTTTTGTTATTATATTGTAACTTTCAAAGTAAAATTTTAAAGCTTATTAGATGCTTTTCTTTTCTTACCTCATTGATTTCAAGTGTTTAAGAAATTATACTGGATTATATATGTAAGCTTTAGGTGTCTTGTATAATAGTTTTCTTATTGTGATCACTTAATAAACTACATTAAATTTCATATCCTTCTACTTCTTAACATATGCTAATTCCATTAATCCATCCACAAATTAGATTCTTTAATTGTTATATTACAACATTTATATGTAAATTTTTCTTTTTGACTCAAATGATTGTAGAACTAAATTTAATTACCATAATTGCATTTTTCCTTCTATCCACTTACTTTTGTAGTAATATAAGTTATTTCTTTATAATTTCTCTAATCTACTATCCTCATTTTGCTGTTAAAGCATTATACTTGTTTAAGTCATCCCCTTTTCTCTTATTTGTCTAAACTTCATGTTACAGAATACTTTAATTAATTTCATTTTCTTGCAAAAACTCTTTGTCCACTCATCTTGTTCAGTTGTTGTACTTTATTTTCGAATCATTTAGTTTAGCGGCTTACTTTGTTATTTGACCATTACATATAGTACAGAAGGGTCAAATCCATTTTCTTTAGCTTAGCTCGAAGAATGTTGATAGTGGTGAGCTAGCATTCGCTTCAGTCATGCATTAATGTTTGATGTTTGTAGTGTATAAATAAATTTTTAGTGTTTTAGATTTGGCTCTGTAGACTACAGCAGAATCCTCATTCCATTTTGTTATTATTTGATGATAGGAAAATGAGAGTAGAGCTCTCTTTATTGTATGGGGATTAGATTGACTATTAGATAATCTGAGACATCTAAGTCATAGGGCACATTCTATTGAATTTTCTATACAAAGTTGAAATTGGATTTGGATATGAAGTTATGAAATGAATGAGAATTTGCTAGATGAATGAATGTAAATTTATTTACACAAGTATTCTTATTTGAGTCTCTTTCATAGCTTTTAACCATGCATATGATGAAAGTGAGAATTAATACATTTTATTGTGGTAATGGATTTGAGATCTCACCTTGTATTTCATGTCGATCATGTCTTCATTTGTGGGCATGAGACCCTAGGTTTCCTTCCAAGGTTAAATCCATCCTTGTAAATATATATATATATATATTTGTTTCTTTAATTAATTTCTCTTTTTCTTTTCCTATCCTCTTGTCCCTTTTTGCATATGTTTTAATTAGGGTAATTAAAACATAGTTAAGGTCATGTTAATTTTGCATAGTTGATTTGAGATAACCTTCTTAAAAATAAGTATTGTGAGATACTTAACACTTTCCATGCACAAAAATAGGCTCCCAAATCCATCTCTAGTTTGTAGATCACCTTTCCATTTCCATTTTAAAGATGGTTTTTTATTCAAAGCTTTACCTTCAATTAAAATTTCTTTTGCAACTTCAATAACTTGGTTTTTGAAATTATTTTTAACAATCAATTTTTTCCCTCTTTTCTTCATGTCATTCATGTCACACTCAACCTTTAAGTGTTGTTAGGTATGTTATTTAATATCATGAAGAAAGGACATATAATTTTCTAATTAGTAGTGTAAGAAGCCATTAAAAGTTTATGTAATTGAGTATTTTAAATGATAGAATTAATTAACACACTTATTTTAATAAATTTATATTAGTTCCTCACCATCAAAATTAAACAAGATCAAGGCCCTTTGTTTTAATATGTATGATCGTGGTATAGAAGTTTGAATGCCCTTGTTTCAAGTTTGTATTATTACTGCTGTTAGCCAATATAAGATATACAATATATATATATATATATATGCTCTTTGTAATGGGTTAAAAATAGTAATAAATTTATTGCTAATTTTGCATAAACTAATGTTGTCACAAATTTATCATGGTGCCTTAGCTAACTCCAAAAGATTTAGAGGAGTGCAAGAAGTTCCATTGAAGCAATCTATTGAAGTAATCTTATGAATGACTTCAGTTTGGTGACCCCATATATCATACTGATTGTACTCTGATCGGTTGGCACAAAGTTGGCTTGCCACATGGCAAGGAATATTTAGGTGTATGATTCCTACACATTTAAAAGAAAGCCCCAAGTTAAAGAATGGCCATAGTGTGACAAAAGATTTAAAACTCACAATGTATATTTTTAAAGCTAATGAATTTCAATTTGTCTTACCAAATTTTTCTGGTGTTGTTTGAATTTGCTTCATTAAGTTCACTCCATTATACATTGTAAATAATGAACCAGAGAGCTTGGATTGTAGTTTTTGTAGTCTCCCAGGAAGCTCTTCTGAATAGTAAATTGCCTCGCAACCTGAGGTATTTTGATATGCCTCACAAAATGTAAGGGCAGACACCAAAAACTTTCTACCTCCAAGATCATAGAGTTTCTGTGCCCAAAAAAAAAAAAAAAGAAATATATCATTATTCACAATTTAATACATTGTCATAAGCAAGCCTTGTCATTATGAGTTTCTCAAACTTAAGTTGAATCTAATCCTTTATTAAATGAAGTGCTCGAGTATTGCATATTAAACTCATTTGACAGTGTTTGTTTAAAAATGAAATAATATACAATACATAAATAAAAATATATTTTAGTTCATTCAAACTTAGGCTTGGCAAGTTTATAGTGCAACTTGTTTAGCTCATAATTCATTAAACGAGCAAATTTTGAGATAACTAAGTGGCCCAACTTATTTCCCTTCATCTTCTAATTATGGCAAATCAAATTAAAAAGATGTCAAGAAATTAAACCTGAATATGTTTTGTCATCTCGTCAAGGAGATATTGTGCAAAACCTTCTGGAGTAAATCCGTTCATGATGCCGTTATTTACATGGGAATTATAGTCGTTTAAGCCAATAAGAAGTAGATATATAGATTTGGCTAAGTGGCGTTTCAATTCTTCTGGACTCTTTATTGCTTTTGGAAGATCTACTGTTGCAGTTGATGTGAAGTATTCAATTTGTTTTCCAAGCGACAAGCATTCTCCCTTCAATATAAAACGATGAAACAAAAGCTTAGAGATTAAAATAATGTTGAAATAGAATTTTTTTTAAGACACACCAAAAGAAAAACACTACAAAATAAAAAGATTTAAAGAATCTTCAATTTCTTACTACTCCAGTTGTATTTAAGATTCCACATGAGGCTGATCCATAATTTATTCCTGTGATTATTTGGCTTCTTTCAAACTCAGAGAGGTTCAAGTATGGAGGAGGCATCGGCAAGCCCAAAAAAATAGCTGTAAAAAAACAGAATAAACATCACATGTTTTGTACTAATTATTTAAATAATAATAAGCAAAAGACTAAGTTTTTTTTTAATTATATAAATAATAGAATAAGTGGCTTTGCGTTAGAGAATTCTATGGAGATTAAACTTTTCAATATTAATTAGACACGCCTCAAAATTATTGATTAAATATTTGTTTTTTCAATTTAGATAATAACTTAATTATATATGATGAGAATGTCATGATATATCACATAAAGAAAAATTGAACTTTTTCGTAGAAGCTCTTTTATCTTTTACCAAACTTACCACTGAAATCTGCCCCATTTTTACCATTAGTAAATCGGCCATGTATATTATCAAGATCAACACCAGAAGGCCACTTATTTGCCTTTGCTATAGTGTTTAGATGGTTGTTATTTCCAGCATCTACACCGGAATCCCCAAAAACATAGATTGCTGGCACCAAGGCAGTTGCATTGGCAATGAGAACTTGGGGGGCAACAAATGATGTAATTAGCAATAACAATGTGAAGCTTTTTGCCATCTCTTCTTGAATAAGAAAGAAACCTTGATGCTGAATGTTTTCAACTTCCCTTGCATAATTTTGTATTATATAGGAGGAACCACAATTTTAGTTAGCCATGTATTGGCTTACTTTTTGTTTATGATTCATTAAATGAACTGGATCTAGTTGTTTCCAAGAAATGAAAACAAATAAATGAAGAATTTGAGCTGGTTTGAAGTAATATAGGGCAATAGTGCTATTCGTTTATGGAAAGTTTAACAACCTGGATTTACAAGATTCTTGAAAAATGTTCTATTGGATCTGTTAAGATAGAACAGAAATAAAATAAGATAATATACTAAAAATAAACCTTGTGTTGTTTTTCTTATAATTCTGTGACTGACAAGCGTTTGATGCATTCAAAAATAGGTTTTGCTTTCCAAGAATTTTTTGTTTAGGTATAATTCTTGAAAACAATTTTAGTTAAATTGGATTAGAAAAATTAGATACACCAAATTGCTTATAAATAGATATAGAAACATGTCAGATATAGTTTTAGTGGAATCTACCTTTGACGTGTCTATACTTTTATTTATAATTTAGTTTGGTCTACTTATTTTTTATATATCCAATTTATATAAAAATGTCTTGTTATATTTAAACACAGTCAATTATAATATGACATTACAATAGTTGTGTGACCCCCGAACAATGAATGCAATTTCATAAAATGATAGAAAGACAAGAAAACTATAGACTAATTGAGCAGCCTAATCAAAGTCCTTGTCCATAAATTTAAATAATATTGCTCCTTTTTTATTCTTAAGTTTAATCTCTTGGATTGGGTTTCTTTTGGAATTAATATTTAATGTTGTGAAGAAACAAATAGTGGAAGAAAATTTTAGGCTTAATTGCTATTTTAGCCCTTAATATATTTATTTGTTTTAATTTAGTCTCCTAACTTTTGTTTTTGTTCAATTTTGTCCCTTAGCTTTCAATTTATGTCACATTTGTTCTTTCCCGTCACATCTATTAGGATACTTAACTGATGTCGTAATGGTATTCACATAGCATTTGAAGTAAGAAAATTGTGTCGTTAGGATGCCGATCTACTTTCAAGAAGATCTCTTATATCTTTCTTTTTAGTGTTTCAAAATTTATGATTTGAGAAAATCTAAAACATTTTTGTGCCATCGAATTGCTTACTCAAAGTCCCAGTGATAAGTTTCATGACTTCCTGATTAGATAACAATCTCTAATCAAAGTTAAAGCGTCACTTTGGCTTGGCATTGAAGCATTGTACAAGGGACCCATTCAACCCATTCTTTGTTAACTGCACTTAATTTCTAAATATTCCTCATTATCCCACTTCTTCTTACATTAACAAATCATTGAAGCATTTTCTTCACAGGAGCTCTAAATTGTCTTCATATTTGTCTTTGGATGCTTCCCTGAGTCTCCCGTTGTTGAAACAATCAGATCGTGAATCTATTTCTCTTGCTTTCTCCTTTGTCTTTTGGCTATGATCGTGAAACTACCCCATCAATTTCTTTTTTTTAATTTGGGTGCATCAATGCCATAAGCATATGACTCTCACTTAAGGCTGGTTTTAAAGGATGGTGTTGGTTAGGGTGGGAAAAATATCCCCTTATTATTTAGATGGTTAAAATGTAATGAAAAGCAGTGGTGCCTAAGACCCTCCCTAATTTCAAACCCTTCAAATTCCAAAAGAAACCATTAGGTTGTATTTAGTAAAGAGATTTCTATAAATTTCCCAATAAACCAAACAAAAGAAACTAAGAATATCATGTTTGGAATAGCTAAACCTCTTAAACTTGGTTTCCCTTGGCTTTTTTTTTTTTTTCTTTTTCCATGAAATTTGGGCAATTTAATCCCAGATACACCCATAGGATTTCAATTTTCCCATCTTATCTTCTTCCAAAAATTTCAAAAACACTTTTTTAATGATTGCCAATATATTGAATTTCTGAGGTTAAGTTGCTTGGAAAGATAATTATTTAATCATCCCACCTCACCTCTTTTATAATCACTTCACTCCACTCTTTAATTCTAAAACAAACCCTCAAATTGTGTTTGGTATTTAAGTTTTTTAAATTTCCATATATACTAAAGTTAGGAAATGAAAAATGATCATATGTCACCCTTAAAAATGGAGACATAACTAGTATAGAATATGAGTAGACCTTGCATCTGCAAACCTGACTACAAACAAATCCTTATATAATTTTCAATGCATGACTTTATGGAAAACAATTCTAATTCAAACATGATTCCATTACTTCTTTCATTCCTATAAATTTCAAGATTTTATAGTTGCCATAGTCAAATCAAATTATTTTGCTTGCTGTAGAAAATCTGACAAAGTGTCCTCTATAAATAGAACATCTCAGATTGCCTATAACAACTAACCAATTAGAATTAACAAAAGAGAGCTCTGCTTTCAATTCCTATTCAACAAACAACATAACTACTAAGGCGAGGATCCTATTTATAATTTGTAGAGCCGACTCTAAAGTTCAATATATACATAAGAACAAAAGACAATAACTAGTAAACCAAACCAACTTATTGCTGGCTTATCACTAATTTTACTCCTGAGCTAAACTAAGAAATGTTCAAACTCAGCTTTACTATCTACAATGATATATAAAAAATGAGTCGCGATCTTCAATGAGTAGAAAGTAAAGTACAATAACTAAAAGGACAAGTGAATATACACTACAAAAAAATGATAGATTTGCGACGAAATAAATTTTCGTCGCAAATCCATGACAAATTTGTCACAAAGTCTGTCGCAAATTTTTGCGACGGAATTACTGATGGAAAATTTCCGTCGCAAATAGTTCCGTCGCTAATTCGTCGCAAATAAATTTAACGACGGAAATCAACGACGGAATTTTCTGTCGCTAAGGAGCAGAATAGCTTATTCCAATATTGCGATGGAATTCTGCGACGGTAAATTCCGTTGATAATTTGCAACGGAATTTCCATCACAAATTTTTTTCCGTCACTAATCTATCACAAATTTCGTCGCAAATCTTAATTTTAATTTTTTAGTAATTTATATGATATAATGATATATATATATATATATATATATATCTCTCTCTCTCTCTCTCTCTCTCTCTCTCTCTCCTTGGAAATGACTTAAATATTATTAATTTTATAGAAACTTTTAATAATTTATATAATATTATTTAAATTATATATTAATAATTTAATAAAAAATGAAATAAATACTAATATGCTTAATTATTCTATGCTCAGTATGGGGTTTTTGTTTTTATTAAAAAATTAAAAATTTACCATTTTATTTATTTTAAATCATATATTAAAATAAATATATAATATATATTATTAATTAGAAATAGAAAAAACTTTTCAAATCTAAAAGTGTAATTTAAATAAATGAATATAAGGAATGATTTTACTAAAAATATAAAAAAAATGAAAAGTAAGAAATAAATAAAAATCAAATAAATATTCAACTCAAAAAGGAAAAAAGATAAATAATATTAGAAAAATGTGACAATATGTTTCTTTCTCAGGATTTTACAGATATTAAAAATGGCTCCATTCATCCAATATGCTTCAATTATACCACCTGTCGCTCACCTCTCTCCTCTCCTAATTAGTTTCTCCTCTTTGTTATGTTGTTAACTCTTAGTTAAAATCATATTTTCTTTTGTGTTTTTATTTCTTTCTACACTTGCTTATCTGATCGTGTTAACGTTATTCTTTCTTTGAAAATTAAAACTTTATCTCATTTAAATATCAAATCTGTAGAATTCTCTCAAAAGAAGCAAAAGACTAAATACCCACTCTCAAATGAATGGAAGACAAAATCTAATATGTATCATATTATAAATTTGTGGAAGGAGAGGAGATTTGCCCCTTTCAAATGAAAGTAACTAAATTTTCATTGTTAATAAGCCAGTTAATTTCATATACAATCCTCTCCCTGTTTTTGAATAAATTATATTTATATGAAATCTTAAACAAATTGATTTGATCAAAAGCTCCATAGAAGATGATTTGGTGGGCACACGATTGCAAGCTAATTACTTTTACTAATGTTGGCAGTTTGACAGCCGTAAGTAAAATTTTGGTGCCATTGTTGGGAAGCTAATTAATTATAATCAATTAGATTAAAAATTGTATTGTTTTCAATATTAATCTAGCTTTCTTACTTTGTTTCTGTGGCCCATTCCAAAGCCTACAAATTTGATGTTTTGAAGTAATTCTACACAATACTAGTTATAAGGGTAACTAACTTCGATTGAGTTAAAATTTGGTATATAGGTTTTAGGTGTTGTGAGAAATAATATTCATAAACATAATTATTTTTAAATTTTATAGTACTTGATTAAGGTTTTAAAAAAATGAAGTGATATTAGAATCGATTTTTTTATTGTAGGATTGAGCCAAAAATTAGAATATTTTATTTCAAGTAAATCAAAAGTAAAAGATTATTTTTCTATTAAAATATCACATTCACTCAAAATGATTAAATTCATAATTATTTTTAATATTTTTACTTATGGTTTTGAATATATGCCCTTTGAAGTGCAATTTCTTTTTTTGGAAAATTTGCAAAACACAAAAAGGAAAAACTTATCAAATGATTTGGTTAAACAAATGAGTTTTTTTAAGTGTGCTTTATGAAATTTCATTCCAAAAAATTTTAAATTAAACAAAATTTCACAACAACGTCAAACATGCATTTAACTCAATTATTAAATTCATTAGACTATGATTGTAATAATTATTTTTCACCTTGGTAAAGATTTTACTTTGTTATATATATATTTATATATATATGTTCTCTTGGAGACAAACAATTCATGTTTACTTTGTTATATATATATATATATATATATATATATATATATATATATATATATATATATATATGTTCTCTTGCATTTTTAAATAATTATATTATGTATTTAAAAAAAAAGATTTTTGGTTATTAACTTAAATTGAAATTCACATGATTTAATTTAAAATTATCTACAAAACTCTAAAATTTAGATAATTTGTCAATCTAATTATGTACACCTATGTAATTATATAAATGATAGAGTAAATTAAAATTTTAATTTTTAAAAGATTATTCTTTTTTAATTTAGCCTTCCAAAGTTAAACCTTTAAATATAGCCCCTTAAAAAAAATTTCCAATAAAAAACGGATCAAACTCATGTTCACTTAACAAATCTATTCGCATGACATAAATAAGAGTCTATATGATTATGATGTTAACACATAACTTTGGACTTGTTCAAATAACATTTTTTTCCTATAACAGCATTGTTTAGTAAATTTTCTCCCAAAATGATTTTTGACTGTCACTTGACTTTAAATATGCCATTGGGAGAAAATGTCATCTAAGCATGCTCAAATTAGTTTTTAATAGCCACATTATTTTTGTTTATGTCACGTCAATCAATTTATTGAGTGAGTGCAAGTTTTACTTTTACCTAATAAAAATATCATTTTGATAAAATAAATAAATGAAATTAAAGCAATTTCTCTTTAAAAATTTAAATAAAAAAATAATCTTTTCCAAAGTTAAATCTTTAATTTACTATAAATAATATCACATGAATTTTCTATCATCCATTATTTTATTTTGTACATGCTATTAAAATAGTATATATAATACTATATCTAGTTTAACAAATAACTAACTTACAAAAATTAAGAAAATTGATTAAAAATAATTAATCTTCTTAATTTTGTTCTAAATAAAAAAATTCAAAAATATCTCTATTTAATCTATATATTTTTCTTGAAATTAATAACAAATATTACTCATAAGTTAAAATACTTATGCAATAGAAGGTATAATTAGAATACTATAATTAACATATCAAACATTAATGGTTTATTTTTTTTATATTTTATATCAAATTAAACTCTAAAAACTTTTTTATATATATGAGACTGAATGTAATACAAATTTTAAAAAATACAAAATCATAAAAAAGATGAAAAGAGAAAAAAAATTAAGACCCTTTGTCCGCGGTAAAAAGTAGGGAGATGAGAGTGAATAACATTAAATAGTGTGGTGTTATTTCTGGAGAATTGATGGCAATCAATTAACCCATGATAAGATTAAGAGGCAGTGAAAAGTGAGTGCCTGGGGAAACTGGTGAAAATGAAGCCCCAAGTCATTGATAAGATTCGATCGCAAACCTTCCAAGCTAATAACTAGTAATGTAAATATAATTATACGATAGATATTAATATTGATTAAATTCTTAATATTAAACATATGATTATAAAACATACACGCGTATAGGACAAAAATACGACTTATAATTGAAAATTTAAATACATCACAGCCATGAATAAGTGCTTTGGACATACATAAATCATATATGTCTCCAGAGAAAGACAGAGAGATGTCCTTGCAGCTCGGTAAATCATATCTAAAGAAAGAAAAAGAAAAAGAAAATTCTTTTTACAATTAATTAATCACATCTCCTTCGCTTGCTCTAGCAGGTAGCCAATATGCCCTCAAGGGTGGCACCTCAAGTGGGTATGTGGCAAGTTCCAGAAGCAAATTTGGGTCATTTTAACTTTATTATTATATACTTAAAAACCCTAAATCATCCCCCCATTCCAAAAGTATTGTACTCTCCCATTCGCATCCCGCTATTTTCCCATCTCATCAGCGTTCATCGGCTACCTTCTTCCCTTATTCGTCCAGTCACCCCACTGCAGGTCAGCCATTGCTTGGACTTCTGCCAGCTGCGCCCCTGATCTGCACTTCGCTTCTTATCTTCTTCTTCCTGGTAAGCCACATCTTGGGTTCCTGAGGTTGATCTGTTCAGTGCGTGTCAATGTAAAATTTTCATTCCTTGTTTAACTCAAATCTAGCTGTTGTTGCCTCCCAAGACTGTTAATTTAATGATTATGTTACTGTGTTTTTCTTTCAATCTACTACTTGATCCAACTTGGATGATTTGATTTGCCTTTGATTTCGGCACAGATCTTGTATCCCCTATTTCATTTTTTTAAAGTCAGATTTTAAATTCAGATGCATTTAAATTTCATTTGGCTGAGCAAATAGTAATATTGTTCTGGAAACAAACCCTACTAAAAAGAAAAAGAGAAAAATAAAAAATGAAAATCCTTTGTTGCTATTTTCAAGTAATGGGCAAGAGGCATTGGTTTAACATTTATCTTATAGCAGTTCTGTTGTGCTAGTTATTAGCATTTGAACTGCTTTCTTTCGCGTCTATTTATCTGCTATGGGTATTAGCGGGCAAATTAAAAAAATCTTGTGAGATTCATCCACAGTTTTATAGATCTCACATAAAGATATAAAAAAAAGTAAACAATACAAAAATAATAAACTGAATAATGAAATACAATGATTACGTCTTTTAATTAATATATATAATAGATTTGGACTTGCATGAGTGTTGTTTATCCTCAAACAACATTGTTTCACTTAATTTTTCAAAGCCTACAAGGTTTCACATGATGAAAGAAATCAAACAAAATGACGTGGTTTGATAGAAATGATACTTAGATAAGTTTACGTCATCAATTAACCCCTATGTATTATATTTCTTTATGTCATATTAGCTAATATGATAAAAAACTGTGATTTTACAATTTGGGTTTGAGTTTTCAATTTAGTTTTAATTAATTGTAAATTTATTACTTGTTGTATTAGTTATTTCTATCTTTCTTATCTTTTACACATATTTCTACCTTGATTAATTTTTTATTATTTAATAATTTTATAATAATTTTAATTTTAATATAAATAATTGTATTAACATTAAAACAAAAAATAATTTTATCGTTGAAAATAGGTTATTATTAGAATTAAGTTGACATTTCAAAAAATTAAAATTATCAATTTATTCTGCATAATAACTTCATAACATAATGATATTATTGAAGATATAAGTAAAATAAGCTTTTAGCTATAAAATTATTCATTATTTTATAATATTTTATTATTTCTATGATTACTTTTGGTAATGTGAATAAAGAATTCACAAAATAATCAAGTGAACAAACTGCATAAAGTGAAAGACCTTTCTGTAAATCATACAAAGACAAATAAATTTAACATCCAATTTTATGAAAATAAATTTACTTTTTTTTTAGACTTACAACAAAAAATTTACAAATTATATTGATTGTTACTTTGAAGTAGAGAACACTGTAATTAGTATAAGCCTTGTATATATTATATATTATTATTGTAAAGCTCATGTAAAGCTCATCCTTGGTTATTTTTTGTGGGGTTTCGGACCATAATAAAACGAATGGGTCTTGGTCAAGGCTGCGTCCACAGCTATTGTTATTGGACATCTTGGTCAACCACCTTTTAAGGAGTTATGGGTTTCGGATTGATTTATTTTTTGAGGTAATTTATATTTTCTTGTTTTACAATATACTTAAATTATGCAATTTTTTTATTTTAATAATTTATACTTCTCTTTCTTATAACTGAAAAATATATTATAATAAAAGATAAACTATAATTACATCTATTTTAATCAAAATACCATTATATTTATTATTTATATTATATAAATTGACTATTTTTATATTATACTATTAATATAAAAATAGTCAATTTTTTAAATTTATAATTTTTAATATAAAATAAATAATTTTGAAATAAAAATTAAAAATTATATTTGATAATAAGTTGTATTTTTAATTAAAAAAATTATTATTCTTTAGGAAAAATATATAAATGATAAGTTGTATACATATTTTTATTTATTTGTATTATACATGTTTTTATATATATATTTTTTCAACAGAATTGTTCAAATTAAAAATTGACAATGTTGACTATTCTTATTTCATATGGCACGCAATTATATGACATAAATATTTGATTACACTTAACACATTTTAGAAGGCACATATCACACACTTGCTTTTTTAACTAGGAATGCAATCTTTATCGTACGATTGAAGTGATATATTTTTAAAAATATTAGAACTAAATTAATTAAAATAATATATTTTAGGGACCAATATAATAAGTTCCTTAATATATAGTTAAAGATATATAAATTAAATCACATATTAAATTACATTCTCCCACTTGCTTTGTTAGACCCCCTTTAATAGCTTGTAGAAAGAAAAAAAAAAGGTTGAGAAGGCAGAGAAATTTCAAGTGGCAATATAGTATTGTTGGGTTTGCCATTTCATAGCTAAGCATTTTGATGTTCCCAAGATTTATAATTTTATATGGTAAAAGCTATGAAACTATAGCTTTTGGTAGTTAAGTCAATTTTTCAACTAATATTTCACAAGTGTATAATTTTTTTTTGGATATTAGGCTGAGATATTGGGTTGCTTTTTTCCATGTTTGACTTTTTTGTTTTTCTATTGCATTAATTTCTTTTCTAACTTTATCCTTCTACCTTGTGCTTGTCCTTCCTTTGAGAAAAATCTGTTAGACATAGTAAGAGCTGTTTTGTGGATTATTTATATAGGATTCTTATATTGTTTTTATCAAGTTATTTCTTTCTCGCAAATTATAGATATAAAGATGAAAAGATGCATACATGGACTTCACGATTGGTTCTAAAATTCTGAAATACAAAAAAATTAGATGTAAAGTAGTTGTTACTAGCCTTTTTTTGGTACTACACTGTATAACTTTAGTGTTACTGACTCTAGTCTTTATGATTAATGACCCCTACCTGGAATTGGACTTATCAAATCTTTACTTTCTCCGAATATTCTTATCCAATTACTTAACATTAACCATTATGAAAAATGCCCTAATTAATAGTAGGGGAAAAATAAAATAAGTAATCCATTCGAATACTCCCTTGTAAACTCTTTTATTATTTTCTTCAAAAGTATAACTACGAACCATTATAGCTTTGTAGATGAATCTTTGATCATTATTAAGTATCTATTGGACTACTTCATGACTACCTGAAAACAGATAGCTTTGATTGAATGGAGATGCCAGAAAATCAAAGATGGATGTATAATAGAATAGATTCGAGTCAACGATGTTTTACAACAGAGTTCGAGCAAGGTGTTGA
Source organism: Erythrophleum fordii (assembly GCA_032878935.1). Taxonomy (NCBI): domain Eukaryota; kingdom Viridiplantae; phylum Streptophyta; class Magnoliopsida; order Fabales; family Fabaceae; genus Erythrophleum; species Erythrophleum fordii. The sequence goes on from JAVQMF010000029.1 coordinate 943,231, forward strand.
GGAGTTTCTTACCCATGCATGTCGATTACCTTCTTTTTTACAGTCAGAGAAAATTAGGTGTCCATGTGCCCGGTCTAAATGTAAGAACTATCTATGTCTTGACGAGGTGAAGGTGCATATTTATAGACATGGATTCAAGTCAGACTACTATATATGGACTAGTCATGGTGAAATGCCAACTGCCTGTCATTCACCTGTATGTCTAATGTCAGGCGTCCAACATATCTCACAGGGCCCGCTTGGGAACCAGTTGTCACAATATGACACCATGGTGATGGATGCAGCCGGGCCAAGTTTCAGGGATAACTATGATTGCTCTGCTAAAGAGATGCCAAACTCAGATGCAATGGCATTTTATGACATGTTGCATGCGGCACAACAACCCTTATGGGAAGGTTGTGAAGATGAATCTGAACTTTCAGCAGCTGTACAGTTACTAAGCATTAAGGCAGAAACTAACATGTCACACCAAGGCTACAATTTAGTGTCACGACTTATACGGAGAACACAACCTAAAGACACTCGTATGCCTCCAAACTTGTATCAAACAAAGAAGTTGGTGTTAAAATTAGGGCTTGGTTATATGAAGATTGATTGTTGTGATAATGGGTGTATTTTGTATTATAAAGATGATGCAAATGCAACCCAATGTAAATTTTGTGGTGAAGCACGGTATGCCACAAGAAAGTGTCATGGAAGAAAAAAGAAAATTGCAACCAAGCAGTTGTGGTACCTATCACTAATTCCTAAGCTTCAAAGATTATTTGCTTCTGGAAAAACAACAAAAGCAAGGAGATTGTCATGCCCTATATGTATGAAAAATTCAAAGTCATTCCAATTGAAGCATGGGAGGAAAACATCTTTCTTTGATTGTCATCGACAATTTCTTCCACTAGATCACCCATATAGAAGAAATAAAAGCTCTTTTTATAAGAATAAAGTTGAAAACTCAATCCCTCCACCGCGGTTAGATGGAAAGCAAGTTTGGCAAAGAGTGTGCAAGCTGCCAAAAGTGACTGAGTGGGGAAACTTGTAACAATCGAAGGGTATCATGACACTCACCATTGGATGAAACAGAGCATATTTTGGGAATTGCCATATTGGAAAACTAATCTCATTCGACATAATCTTGATGTCATCCATATTGAGAAAAATATGTTTGACAATGTATTTCACACTGTTATGGATACAAAAAGGAAGACTAAAGATAATACACAAGCTAGGTTGGACGTGGAAGAATATTGTTGACGAAAAGAATTAGAACTTGTCAACAAAGGAAGGAAAGTTCTGAAGCCAAAAGCACAATATACTTTGAATATAGAACAAAAATGAGCAGTTTGTCAATGGATAAAGAACCTAAGACTCCTTGATGGGTATGCATCTAATTTGGCCAGATGTGTTGACACAAAAGAAGCAAAGGTATATGGAATGAAGAGTCATGATTGTCATGTGTTTATGCAACGCTTGCTTCCCATTGCCTTTAGTACTTTGCCTGAAGCTGTGTGGAATCCGATAACTAAGATTAGTTAGTTCTTTAAAGAACTTTGTTCCACTACCTTGACGATGACTCAGTTAGAGTTATTGGAGTAGAACATTGTTGTAACTTTATGCAAGTTGGAAAAGATCTTTCCCCCTGGGTTCTTTGACTCAATGGAGCATCTACCCATCCACCTTCCTTATGAATCGAAGGTAGGGGGACCTGTTCAATATCGATGGATGTATCCATTTGAAAGGTAATAAAGCCTTTTACTATATGCTTCAAATGAATGTATGTTTGAAAGGTAATAACACTTGTTCAACTACTCTTTATGTAGATTCCTCTATACCTTGAAGCAAAAAGTCAAGAATAAAGCTCGAGTGGAAGGATCTATATGCGAAGCTTATATAATTGAAGAGATCGCAACATTTTGCTCACATTACTTTGAGCATGATGTGCCATCAAAAATTATGAGACCTCCAAGAAATGATGATAGTGGAGAATCAGGCCTGCCAGCGCTTTCCATTTTTAACTATCTTGGAAGGCCTTCTGAAAAATGCAAGTGTCGTTTCTTAAATGATCAAGAAGTAGATGCCGCTACAAAATATGTTTTAATAAACTGTGATGAAGTGCAACCTTATGTCAAGTAAGTGATATTACTTAAACAATTCTTTTGTTTATATATGCTTAACACATTCCTTTACTATGCAGTTTATTTGTTCATGAGTTAGCTTTGTCCAATCCTCAAATTATAGATGCTGAGATAGAAGGTCAGATTGAAGCAAATTTTTTCACATGGTTTCGAGAGCATGTGCATAGTAATAAATTATAACTAAGTATGTATTAAATCTAACCTCAACTAACATAAAATGTTAAAAAATGTCACACAGGTTCAAAACCCAACCAACAATATTTTGGATCCATTTTTACATGACATTGCTTGAGAACCAAAGAGAAGCGTTAGAACTTGGCCTATTTATTTTGTTAATGGGTACAAATTTCACATAAATTCATTGAGCCATCGAAAATCAATAATAAATAGCAGTGTATGTATTAAGGGGATTGACTTTGCACAATCAGAACATGATTTTTATGGCATTCTAGAAGAGATTGTGGAGATTGAATACACAGGGGTTCCTGTGAAGCGATTAGTGTTGTTCAATTGTCAATGGTATGATCCTTCACCTAATCGTGGTATGAGGGTTCACAAACAATATGGGATTGTTGAAGTTCACGAATTAAGGAGGTATAACAAGTTTGATCCATTTATACTTGCACAACAAGCGACGCAAGTGTATTATGCATCTTATCCTAATTGCCATCAGAAAGCTAATTGGTTAGCCGTAATCAAGGTTAAGGCTCGTAGCATAATTGATGCTTCTTCATCTGAAACAAATATAGGACCATTTTAGGTGGATGAATTGGAAATCATATTACCTGCAATCATCCTAAATGATGAATTCCATAACTTAAGAGACACTGAAAGTTCATATGAAGAAATAGATATGTTAACCATTAACATAGTCTGTGACGAAGAAGAAGAAGAAGAAGAAGAAGAAGAAGAAAAAGAAGAAGAAGAAGAAGAAGATGATGATGATGATGATGATGATGATGAAGATGATGATGATGATGAAGATGAAGATGATGATGATGATGATGATGATGAAGAAGATGAAGATGATGATGATGATGATGAAGATGAAGATGATGATGATGATGATGATGATGATGATGATGATGAAGATGAAGATGATCATGATGATGATGATGATGATGATGAAGATGAAGATGATGATGATGATGATGAGGAGGAGGAGGAGGAGAATAAAGATAATGATTCTGAAGATGATGATGATAATGATGCATAGATTAAGGTTAGGTTTTATTTAATTTTGAATTTGAGTGTTTTATAATATATTTTCTTGTTTTAAGTGTGAATTTATTTTTGTTTTCATTTAATTTAATCTTTTATCAATTTATACTGACTCAAGTTTGCTATTATATATGTAGATGTCAGGTCGTGGTTCTAGGCGAGGTCGTCCCTGATGGAGTACCTCTACACCGCCACCTCTGCACCCTCAATCATCTCATTGTCCTTTGACTTTAGCACCCACTCCAACTCCTATAGCGCTAGACACTTTCACTACACCTGCATTAGCTCCAACCATACCTGAATCATCTAAGAGAACCTCAGCATCACCTGTATCATCTCCTCCTGTACCATCCCCTGACTCCCAGTACTCACATCCCACTCCTCAGGGTCTTTCCACTAGTTCTACACCAATGTCACCTATCCAACCTTTTGGCTGTGACCCCACAGATCCTGACAAGCATACGTAAGTCATCAAGTTTATATTATTTTATTTGTTATTCATTTAACAACTTAATGCTATTATAATATTTTTAATCATTGATGTTAAATGATTAGATTTAATCCTGTTGTTGCTGTTGTTTGTGATATTCTCCCTATAATTCAAGCAAAATTTGAACATCCATGTTATAGTTGGAAAGTAACGCCTCCTGAAGTCAGACAACTATGGTTTGATGAATGGGCGGTATATATCTTATTCCATCATTATATATGTATCATGTGTTGATTTCTTTTTCCCTTAATTTGTCTCAATTTTGAGTTTTCTGTTGTTTATGTAGAAAAAGTATAAATGGTTGTCATAATATGACCAAGTTATTAGACGTAATTGGAACAAAAAGTGTGGGGACATCTTGTGAAATGCAATGCACAAAGTACGGCTAGACTTGCAAAAAGGGGTCACACCTAATTGGATCCCAGATAATGTAATGGTCCAATTAAAGCACTATTGGGAGTCAGAAGAATATAAAGTTGTATGCCAGATAGCTAAAAACAATCGAGCATCTACCACGGGAGGCATGCAACATAAGGGGGTAGCATTCCTTCAACTGAACATAAGAGAAGGCTGGTAACTATTTAAATTCAAATGTAATCATTGTTTATTTAATGCATGAGATAACTAATATTAATAAATAACTACAAACTTTAGTGCTTGGAAGGCCACCTACAATGTTTGAATTGTTCAAGCACACGCACTATGACGAGGTAACTAGTCAATTTGTGGACCATAGGGCAGCTGAAGTTTATGTATGTATATGTTTATTTTTTCCTTTCTCTCTAAAATTGTGTTAATGGCCAAAGGCCTTACTAGCTATAGTGTGGGTCTTAATTTTTTTATTTTAATTATAACTAGACTTGTACTGATGACCAGAGGCCTGACTAGCAGTAGTGTGAGTCTTTATTTTAAGTTTTGATTATAATTGGACTTGTGCTAGTGGTGAGCGGTCTAACTAGTTGTAGCGTGTCTTCATTTTTTGTTTTAATTGACATTGGACTTGTGCTAACGACCGGAGGCTTGACTAGCTTTAGAGTGTGTCTTGATTTTTTCCTTTAATTGTAACTAGACTTGTGCTGATGGCTAAAGGGTTGACTAGTAGTAGTGTGGGTTTTTATTTTTAGTTTGATTATAATTAGACGTGTCCTAATGGTCAGAGGTCTGGCTAGCTATAGTGTGCATTTTTTGTTTTGATTGTCATTGGACTTATGCTGATGGCCGAAGGCTTGATTAGCTTTAGTGCAAGTCTTTATTTTTTTGTTCTGATTATAATTGGACTTGTGCTGATGGCCACAGGCTTGACTAGCTACAGTGTCTTTTTATTTTTTATTTTGATTGTCATTGGATTTGTGCTAATGGCCAGAGGTTTAACTACTTTTAATGTGAGTCTTGGTTTTTTTTTCAATGTAATTAAACTTGTACTGATAGCTGGAGGCCTAACTAGCTATAGTGTGAATCTTTATTTTTAGTTTTAATTATAACTAAACTTATATTAATGGCCAAAGTCCTGAATAGCTGTAGTGTTAGTCTTTATTTTTGGTTTTGATTATCACTGAACTTGTATTGATTACCAGAGGCCTGAATAGTCGTAGTGTGCTTTTTTATTTTTTATTTTTGATTATCATTGAACTTGTATTGACAACTAGAGATCTGACTACCTGTAGTGTGAGTTTTTATTTTTTGTTTTGATTGTCACTATACTTGTGTTAACGGCAAAAGACCTGACTAGTTCTAGTATAAGTTGTTATTCTTTGTGTTTGATTGTCATTGGATTTGTGCTGACGGTCAAAGCGCTGACTAACTGTAATGTGAATCTTGATTTTTGGTTTTGACTATCATTGAACTTGTGCTGATAACTGAAGGTCCAACCAGTTGTAGTGTTAGTCTTTATCTTTTTACCTTGTCACTATAATTGTTTGATCTTCTATTTAGTGTCTTTTACTTATTTTATTACTTTGTTGCTAGCAATATCATTGCATATTCTTTTCATATACCTAATTGTGTAATTTTAACATTTGATACCTTTGATTAGGATGGCTTAATATATTTATAGTTTCAAGATACTTAGTCTTTCTTATATGATTACACATCATGTTGATACTTTATGACATAAAATATACTTAAACATGTGCATACTTTTGCTTCTGGATGAATTGTCACTATTTTCTTTATTTTAAAATTTTCTTTCTTTGATTCTATTAACAGGCTGATTATTTAAGGCTTAAGAATGCCAGAACTTCTACTCAAGACTCCCCAGGCATAGCATCAAATGATATAGATGATGATGATGATGATGATGATGAAGTTGCCTTATGGTTAGAGGCTGTAGGTGGCAAGAATAAGAAGGGTCGTATCTTTGGAGTAGGATTTGCAGCTCATGATGTTGATACTGTTTGTTCTCATGGGACTTCTTCTTCCATTAATAACTCAGGACTCCATTTAGATTTTGAAGAGGAATTACGTAGGAGGATTGCCACAGAGACAGCACCTTTGAGAGAGGAGAACCAAGAACTTAGAGAGCAGAATCAACAAATCTTATCTATGTTAGACCAGCATCAGCAAACACTTAATATGTTGCAAGAACTTGAATCGCATTTATCTCGTGTCCCATCAGATCCTGTACCGGAAGAATCAGCAGTTGAGAAAACAGGCCCTGCTGATTGTCCTTTTTTATAGATGTGATTTTATATTTTTATGGCATTTTAAGTTATGTATTTTAAGTTAAAGATTGTTATAATTTGTTTTATAAATGTTTAACTGAGGATCATTTTAATCTATCTATTATTTTTATTAAATACTGTTGTGTTATTTTATTTTATTGGATAGGTAGCATAAGTAATATTGATGCTGTATTAAAAAATACAATATAATAAAAAAATTAAATAAGCAATGCATTTTTGTCACTATTCTGTCACTAATTTAGGCTAGATTAGTGTCGAAATAATCAGTGACGAAATATTCTGTCACTAATTTGTGACGAATTGACGGAATATTCTGTCGCTAATTACTAATGAAAAATTTTATCACTGATCCGTCACAAATTAGTGACAAAATTTTCCATCAATGATCCGTCACAAATTAGTAATAGAATTTTTCGTCACTAATCCGTCACAAATTAGTGACGTAATATTTCGTTACTAATCCGTCGCTAATTAGTGACGAAATGTTCCGTATTAGTGACGAAATATTCCGTCGCTAATCGGTTGCTAATTAGTGACGGAATATTCCGTTACTGATCCGTCACTAATTAGTGACGGAATATTCCGTCGCTGATCCGTTGCTAATTAGTGACGGAATATTCCGTCACTGATCCGTCGCTAATTAATGACGGAATATTCCGTCGCTGATCCGTTGCTAATTAGTGACGGATATTCCATCACTAGTCCATCGCTAATTAGTGACAAAAAATTCCGTCATTGGTCCATCGCTAATTTGGAATAAGTTATACTCACAATTAGCAACGGAATTCATATCAGTGATCTATTCCATCGCAAATTAGCAACGAAATTTTCATTTCCGTCGCTAATTATTTAGCGACGATAAAATTATCGACGGAAATAATCTGTCGCTAATTCCGTCGCTAATCAATTTGCGACGGAATTATCCATATTTAGCGACGGAAAATTCCGTCGCCAATTCTTGTTTTTTTTGTAGTGATAAAGTTTTTCTAAATAAAAATGTTTTAAATAATAATGATAAATAACAAAAACTTGAAGTATGGAAAGGCATGAAATAATTTTTATAAAAATTTAAATTTAAAAATCTTTAAATAGAAAGGGATATGAAATAATTAGTATATATATATGAAAAGAAATTAAAGATTTGAGTTAATGGAAAAAAATGGTTTATTACATTATTAATGCAATAATATACAATGAATATAGAGGCATATAATATTTTAGTTAAGATATAAAGTTAATAAAAGAAAATTATGGCAAATAATTAAACATTAAGTCCAAACATTTAAAAGTTTAATACTTAATAGAAAATAATTGTTATTTAAAAAATTTAATAAAAACACTTCATTAGGAATGTTCATGTAGAATTCTAAATCTAATATATATTAACATAGGCACATAGTCCACAAGAATAAATAATCACATATCCAGACATGAGCGCTTAGCCTATAAACCATCAAAAGGCATTTAGCTCAATACCATTATGGTACTCAATTATAGAAACTACTTGGCAATATCCAGGGTGCACCAAAGGCTAACAGAACTGTTGTTAGCCACCCAACATTCTACGCAGTTCCACTTTTTATATATATATATATATATATATATATATAAACATAATTCATATAATAAAATCTTTTAGATGACTAATTCATGACAAAATTTCTTAATTAATAATACAATATTTTGTGATCATAAAACATTTAAACAACTCATAAAAACATATTGAGGTAACTTATCTTCTTTCGAAATTTTGAATATAACATGTTTAATCAATACTAATTCATATCCATTTGATAACACAAGCAAACATGGCATATCATAGTTTGAAAGAATTAATAATAATAAACATACCAAGACACTACCTAAGATGCCTATCCCATAGACACACAGAGTTCAAACAAAAATACAGAAAGTAAAACTAAAGGATGATTAAAAATGTATCATAGTTTATATTTTACTCATAGTGCTTGCTAAATAGGCATTGGTTTCTCCATCACCAAAACCTTATTACACCCCTACAAAATATTTAAATCATTCCCTAAATTGTCATGGCAATTCTTTCAATTCAAGAACTCATTACATTTAGACAACAGAAGCTATCTTAGGTTAACTCCTAGTCCTATATTAACTTTTTTCTCCTAGTACACTTAATTTTAGTTAGCTTGTTTCTTACTCCAGTGTTTTGCAAGTATTTAGTTAACCCATTACGTGGTTTTATGTTTAATTTATTATGGTTAATATTTCATGTACCCTCGATTCCCTAGTATTAATTTAGCTCATTTGACAATTTAATTTGCTATATTCAAGGATTTAGAAATTCCTAGGAATTAACTTCCTATTCTAGTATTACCCTAGAGAGATATTTAATTTGATTAGTTAGATTCTTGTTTATTTTTCAGTCTTATTATTCGTATCCGCCTTAATATTCTTTGAATATAAACATGATAAAGTCTTTGAGGAAGTGCATTAATTTACCAAGCTTAGAAATTTCCAATTTAATTCATTTCCTATTAACAAGGTAAGATAACTTAACCAACCAAATCCTTTGATTAATTGGTAAATTGCCCAACTTACACCCATTTCCCCTTTAACTCTCAAAACTCTTAATTAAGTGACTTGCATAAGCGACTTGCATAAGCATACAACTCGTATAATACAATTAAAATTCATGATGTTAATAATCATTAGAATGTCTGGACAAGTGCATTTTGTGAGACCGTAAATTCATATAAGTGCACTAAAGTCTTAGCTATGCACTTGGTCTGAAATTGCATTATAGACACTCCACTAAACAGCATCAGTTAGTCACTCACTTCTCAAATAGAATTTACAAGCTCCTCTTCTGTACAGCCCCTAATACATACCTAAAATGAGACAAAAAGATGGTAATTTATTTTATTATTATTATTATTATTATTGTTATAACTTTTATGTATTTATTTATTTGGCCAACCCATACCAAAACAAATACCCAAATTGAACGATTTTTTTTCTCTCTATGACCTAAAGTATGGTTCTAAATTGCGGTCCGCATCATGTGATGCGGCCGCAATATTGCTGTTGCGGCACCGGCCGCATCCGTATCAATCGGTTGCAACGCCCGCAACCCTTCTTATACTATACGCAACGCCCGCAACTGCAACCGTAACGTAACCGCAACCGCAAACGCAACCGCAATTTAAAACCATGACCTAAAGTAAAAAGGGAAAAGCAAGAGCTGGCTCACCTGCAACAGTAGCTATAGCACAAGGAGAAACGCCTGTCTCCAACTCGAAACTTGGAGGAAATGGAGTTGTGAAATTTGGCCACAAGAACTGGGGAAAGTAGTAGTTAAACATTCAAAACAGAAAGGAGGAATAAGACAAAGATAAGGGCTGAATAAGGTGAGGAAAAGACTCACCAACTAAGAGAATGAACTTCTAAGATTGCTGACACCACGACGCCACTGGAGTCCAAGTGAAGCATGACGGAGCTACTGAAAATTGATGAAGCAGTGGCAATGGTTGATAGTTCGAAAAATCTTCAAATTTTAAAGCCACTCACATCTTGGCTGAAAGCAGGAAAGAAGGGAAGATTGCAACGCACATCATGTGAAAATGGAATAGCACAAAACCAGTTGGACAGAAAGTATTAAGCTGCAGAATCACAGAGCTTGTGAAGATGCTAAGGTGGATGAAGCTGCAACCAAGCACGAAGCAGATGAAGTTCGGATCACTTACTATATACCACTCGAGATGAGCGACGCGCAAAATGGGAAGGAAGAAACCTGTAGATAAAAAGGCGCAAAACTTGATTGATTGATTTTTTTTTTTTGACTGACGTCATATGGCAATTTAGGAATTGAAGAATATTGGAGCGGCAAAATGGAAAACTAACAATCTCCTTTTGTTTAAATCTTTAAATATATGTATATATATATATATTATTTTAATTTCATTTTTTATTATGTTGTTTGTTTTTATTTATCTATTATTTTTTTAGATTGTAGTTATTATTATTATTATTATTATTATTATTATTATTATTATTATTATTATTATCTAGAGTAATTCTCTTGACCTAAGTTTATAATCAAATCCCCATTATCTCTAACACCAAATTTGGGTTATTATAACATATTTAGCGTAAGTTTTCTAATATAAATTCTTAAGACTTCTAGTTTTCATTGGCATCTTTTTTTTTTGGGGGCGGGGGGTGGACAAAATTTGGGTTATTATAACATATTTGGTTGAGGTATAACAAGCCCAAGTGTTGATGTTAATGCATTCGCATATTTACTCATCTTCATGCTCTAATAATAAAAAAAGGAGAAGACCATAAATATAAAGAGTGAGTATCTTTTATTTCATTTGACCTTAAATATAAATATTTTATCACCTTTTTTATCCCTTTGCAAGAAGGGGTTGTTAGCAATAGTATTATCTAGTTTTCTTCTCGAACTTTGATAGTTACAGGATTATAGCATATTGGTTTGATCTAGTTAACGAAGCTAAATCATTGAAAATTGATTTAAACAATTTTTACATATAGAAAATGGATTTAAACCCTTTTTTTTTTTTAGTTTTGGACTATTTAATTTGATTTTAAACACCTTGTTGTGTAGGGTCAAGGTAATATAATGCTCCGACTTTTCTTTTAAATTTTTTTAAAATCATAGCTCCATCATTTTAACTCCATTTCAATTTAAAATTTATAAAAATTTTCTTTATAATTTTAAAAATTAAGTAAATATTTTAATTTTATATATTACACATTTTTTAAGTTTATAATTTACAAAATTTTTTTTTATATTTTTATAACATAATTCATATAACTTTAAATTAAGAAAAAAATAAAATGTAAAAACATGAGTTAGTCAATAATTAATATACATTGAAAAATGCAATGTGTATATTTTGTAATTTCATGTAATTCTAATATTTCATTTAGTTAATATTTTGTCTATAGAAAAATAATATCGACTATTGCAAGATTGTAGTAAGGCATTTTTATTATATTTTTAAGAATTAAAAATTTTAATTATAAATGTGAAAATAAAAATTTTAATTAAGAGTTACGTTTTTTCATTTTATCTTTTAAATGTTAGATGGAGGATGCAATAAGGGTGGAACATCTTCTACAACCAAGAAAAGTAAAATAAAGTTTGTGTGACAATCTAAACTGATTCAGATACCATTAGTTACTATACAGTCACCACTTCCTTAATTATCCCGACATGTTGGGACCCCTCTTAGATCAGCATTTGCATCATCTTTTTTTTCATCTCCACACATTTAGACACCACCCATGTAATATCCTATGATTTAGAAATTCATAATAATCCCTAAAGAGTGGAATGAATTACTTACAGGGCTCATGGGCCTAGCGAAGGCTAATAGGAACTACGTGAAATTGAAATCAGAATCGTTTGATTAATGAATGAGAACCCCAGAGCAAAGTAAACTAAATTTAATTGGGATTTGAATGTTAATTAAAATATCTAAAAATGTAGTTAAAAGCCTCAAGATAGGCTAAAATCATAGCAAAAATAGCCAAATGAAAAGATACGAAGCCGGTGACAAAACTGTAATTTTGGGCAACCCTTTGAAAACTTAAAGGAGGGAGTTTTAAATAGAAAAATTGAGTTTCCAAGAGTTCTCAGAAGCCTCAAAAACTATAAGAACCCTTAAAATGGTCAAAACCCCTCTGGTTTGCATTTTAAAGTTTTAGTTGACCAAAATTTTAACCGAATGGTTCGATAAGGTTTTAAATCTAATTTGAGTGAAACTAAATGTATTTTATAAATTAGAGAACCTAAATTTTATCATGGAAAATAAAGTTCTCAAAAAGGAGTTAAATGAGCTCAAATGGAGGAATTGAAGTGGAAGGGCATAATGGGTATTTTGAAAAATGTTATAAAACCACTTTTTCCTTTCCATATCAGACCAGCACTCCCCTTCAACCCATAACCGACTCTCTCTAGCTCTGAAACAGAACTTTAGGCGCGAGAAAAGAGGAGGGAAAAGCAAAGGAAAGGAAGCCTCATATAGGTAATTTTTCATGTAATTTTTCCTATCTTGCCTTTGTTAATATTTTTCTCCTCCTTCTCTTCTCTCTCTCTATGATTTTAATATTCTAAAAAAATGGAGTTTTGGTTTGAACCCATGGAGGAAAAATTTTTTAACAAGGAACCAAATACACCAAAATAACCACCATGAAGAATCTTTCCATTTGATGTATAACTCATGACATGGAAGAAACATTTCCTTGGTTCTCTATCACTCTATAGGTTCGACAAGACCTAGAGCAATTTAGAGGGAGCTGGTTTTTGTTGAAATCATAATAGGAACAAGAATTATTATGGAACCAATAGAAACCATAAAATGGCTATAGGTTGCAAGTTTCCATACCAAGGGTTTCACTTGCACCTTAGGAAATATAAAGCTATAAAATGATATTTTAGACCATGTAAGAGTATAATTGAGTTAATAAGAGACTAAGGAACTCATATATATGACAATTTCCTTAGAAAAGCAAGGAAAACTCCATGGGTGACATTCTTGATGCATGTCTCGGCCAAGGAGTACTTCAAGTACCTAAGGAAAGTTTTCTTTGATTCCAAAGATAAAAATGGTTTAGATGTGAATAATAAATACCAAAGGAACCATGGGTTTGAATTTAGGAACCATATTTTGGAAGTTAGGAGTTTAAGGTTCCATTATGCATAAAGAAGAAACTTAGTGTTAAGCTCCTTAATTTAAGTTGTGGTGACTCCATTGAGTTTAAATGGAGTCATGTGACTTAAATTGAGTGAGAAATTAGAACCAAGATAATAAATTGTGTGAGTTGCTTCATTATGCTACTATATGGAGCCATATGGATGCCTAAAGCTAGAAGTAGCTTATATAAGGCCTGTGTGAGGCTAGAGATGGTTCCATTGATACTTTTGTGTATTGTTTGCTCTATCTAGGCCAAGAAAATCAAGTCTCCCCAAGTATGCTTGTGAGGCCAAGAGAGGAAAGTGAGAAATTAAGGAAGAAAAGTGGTGCTTCTTGAGAAAAGTAACTCTCCATCCTTTCTTGTATGTATTTCTTAGTTTTTTTATTGTTATTAAATGCTTATATGAATATTTAAATCATAAAACATGCCCTTAGCCATTGATTTGATACATTGGTACCAAGATACTTCTTGAATTGTGATCTGATTATGAGATTACTCTTGATGGGTGAGGTTATACCAAAAGCCCCGTATATTAGATGAGGTGAAGCCAAAAGTCCCTAAGAATAAATGAGACAAGGCCAAAAATCTCAAGAATGAGTGAGGCTAAGTTAAAAGTCCCTAGAAAGTAGGTGAGACTAATCCAAAAGTCTTAAATAATATGGCGAGGTTAGACTAAAGGTCTCTAGAGCATGATTTTTTATCTTGATATGCTTACGTGATCTTGAAAACATAATTTGAATGGTTTTTAAAAGTGTTTGGTGCATGCTTATATTTTTTGACATAATTATATACCATATATGCTTACTCAAAAGGATGAAAGAGCTATTGGGATTCTTTGAATCTCACTTTCCCCCATTTTATATCTAACCTAGTCTAGAGAATTCTCATGGAGTAAAGAATGGAAGCCAAGAAGCACAAATGATGCTACTTTGACAATAGAATAGGATTTTGTATAATTTGATGTCAAAGTATGATTGTATATGTAATTCATGTAATGGGAACCTTCATACATTTGTAAGAGTATGAGATTATGTTGTAAATGTCAATTTTAGTTGTGGAATTGCAAGATTATGTGATTTGGGTATGTGTGTGGCATCGAAAATGTGTGTATAATGCCAAGTGGATTGGTTAAATTGAGATGCATGATATTTGGGACCTATTGAAATGGTCTTACATGTTGTTATTATATTTTGGACGTGCTCAAATGGTCACATATTATGTAAGAAGGTATCTTAGACCATTTGGTGTTACTTTAATGTAAAATTGAGCCATAATTTACCCCTGAACCAAAACTAGACCAACTGAACAAATTTTGATATGAAATTTGGCATACATTTAGATCTCATTAAGAGTGTTTCATAGAGTTAAAGAACATAATTTTTGGAGTTCTATAGAATATCTTATGATTTTTCAAAGTTGGCTAAATTATGTAGAAATGTGTACTATTTACTTGGTTAGTTTTAGTTTTTTATGTATTTGAGGGGCCAAATAAAGTTCAATACTCATGAAATTTTATAAAAATATAGTAGATATTATAACCTTTCCATAGCCACTAAGAGCACCTAATTTGGAGCTCTATAAAATGAGATATGAAGTTTTGAAATTCCAGGCCTGTTGCTATCTGAATCTTTAACCTAATTATTGTTTCATTCGATTTTTGTAGGCTAAAATATCTTGTTTTCATATGCAATTTTTATAGTGGTTAGATGATGTCCTAAGCTTTCTATAAAGTCCTAATTTTCATGATTTAGAGTTCTTTAGCTTAGGTTATGAATTTTTGAAATTAGTGGCAAAATTATGGAATTACATAGAATGGTGTACTTGTGCTAACTTATGATGTTTGACCTTAAACCCAATTTCTATGCTTCTTTTGTGATATTTCTAGTTGAGCGAGTTTATTAAGGATGAGTTAGCATCAAATTATATCAACTTAAAGGCTGAATAATATCTTGCCAACAAGGTCCAAGATCTTATCGACAAGAACATGTATTTTACATTGTGAAATTCAAGACCTTATTAACAAGGTTTTCTATCAGTAGTATAAGGTTCTTTAACATAACAAGTTATAGCATATGATATTTGATGGTGTGACAACCCAACTCCCCAACTTTCATTGGTTTAAATATATCTTCTACATATATTTTCATTGTAATAACCTTAACTATTTTCTAAACTAATTAAGTATAATTGCACTGTAATCGATTGCACTTAAGGTCTGATTTGGTTAATAAGTCAGTAATAGATCAAAATGATCAAAATTCTCATTAACAATTTTTATTTCAACCAAAAATACCCCCCAAAAGCCTAAAAACTTATATATGTTGGACTAAAAGTTACTACTCATCACTACTATGGTAAAAATTAAGAATTAATAACTAAATTAGGGGTTTCAAGACTTAGGTCGCAACTTAGAATGGTTGTGCCAGGGCTAACTTGGCCTTCGGAACCTCCAAAGGCTAAATTCTACATCTATGCCTTGACTTGAAGAACTTGCACTATGACTAAACTCGAGTTTGGGTCAATTTTTGACATAGACACGATTTGCAACGCGACCAACTATTTTGCATCGTGATTGAAATACTTGTGCTGCAACCAAATTAGCCTTTAAATGATTTGGCTTCATAGCCAAAATTGCTACTAGAACATTATTAGCTTATTTTGGCCGCTACTTGAAAACCTACTGCACCCAAACATTTAAATAAATGAATTGACAAGTTGTTACCACCTTAAGATCAATCTTAGGGTCTTTTAATGGCTAAAAGGCAAGGTTATTAAAGGATTTACATTTCTATAATCTCCATCTAATTATCTTCCCTAACTCAAGGATTTAAAAGCTAATCTAAGCATTTTAACTTCAATTATGACAGCAAAGGTACATGAAGCCACAAGTAACAACTTCAAAATATGTATTTTTTCCACTAACTAACCTTAAACCACTTTGAACAAGTTTTAATGAACTAAATAAGCATGTCCTTATCCTCAAAACTCCAAAACAACCTCAGATGCAACATATGACTAGGCAACATCTCCAGAATCACCCAACAACTTCTTATGACAATAAAATGAGCTAAGGTATGCCCAAGGGATGGATTAACTCATAACTAACATGACCAAAATAACTTAACCATATTCCCTAAGGCTTTTAAACCACAACCAAACACAAAGCAACCATGGTTCAAGTATTAAAATCCATCTTACTTCTTATATGATAATAATGTTATAATAAACGTAATTTCCATAAAATGACAAAATGAGTTATATAAAAGCAAGTCTATTGGAATGAGTTAGAAAATGCCTAAATAATTTGGGTAGAGTTCTAAGCTCCTAAAATGGAGTTAAGATGGAGAAATGAAATTATTATGAAATTTGACGAAATATAATGGTATTTTTGTGAATATGTGTAATTTTTGGAAAAACTCACAAAAGGGCTTTTTAAATGAAAAATTTAAGTTACCCAGGGTTTTCAGATGTCCTAAAAAACATGGGAAGCCCCAGAACCAGTAAAACCCCTCTGGTATACATTTTTTAATGGCGGTGAACCTAAACTCTGAACAATTTATTCAAGAAAGTTTTATCTTTGATTTGAGTGGTTCCAAAGATATTTTATTAAATTAAGAACCTAAATTTTATAATAAAAAAGATAGTTCTAAAAAAGGAGCTAAAATAAAGCTAAAACAAAATTACCATTATGGAAGGATGAAATTAGAATTTTTGAAAAAGCCAGTTTCTTAAATGTTCTACACACTTCACCCCCTTTTTCTCCCCTCATTTAGGCTGACCCTTTCTACCTAAAATATAGAAAAAAGGCCAGCTCTCTTAGGCACACCAAGAGAAGGAGAGAAGGAGGAAGAAAAGCAAGAAAAAGGTAAGGAATTTCATGGAATTGCATGCTTCTCCTTCTTCCAATCTTGTTCCTCTTCTTCTTAGCTTTCTTTCTATGGTTTATTTGAATGGATTGGTTCTATTTTGAGTCCAAAACTAGAGGGAAGAGTTCAAATTGCTTGAGAGGAAGCAAACCAAGGAGAAAAAGTCTTGAAATCAAGTTTGAATCCAAGGTACATCTTGTTTCTAGTTGCTTTCTTCCCTTGCTTTTCCTTTGGTGTGAGTTTGGCCAAACCAGAACCAAGAGAGGGGAGGGAGTTTTGTCCAAAACCAAGAGAGGAACTAGGATTGTAGGCGATGGGGAAGTGAAATATGCTAAGAAATTACAAGAAAAACCCATGGAAATCAAGCAAAGAAAGTGTAGGATTCTTTAGGGTCTTATGAAATCTGATTTTATACATGAACTCCTTTGGCTATTTAAGTGTTCCCTTAAGCTCCTAAGACTCCTAGAAACCTCCCTAAGTGGCTCTCCCATCAAAGGAAAATTTGAAACTCTAAGAACCCCGTTTATGGAGGGTGTCTTGGCTAAGACTACTTGGAAGGGTTAAGGAGTGTTTTAAATTGTTCTAACCTTGGTGTGGGACTTCATATGATGATAGAAGGTAAGAGAAACCATTGGAAAAAATTTAAGAGTCAATGGATTGAGAGATGGGACAATGGTGTCCATAATGGTGCCTTATGAAGCAACTTAGTTTTTCAATTATGCAAATGAATGTGTGAGGGCTCCAAGGACCTTAAATGAGGTTAAGAAGCCTAGAAATGAAAAGAGAATTAAACCTAGAGCTTGACTAATGAGAGTTAATTCAATGGGCCATTTATGGAACCATTATGCCACTTATAGAACCAAGTGTGTTTTTAAGAATAGAATTGGCATCTTGGCTTGCTTCAAGTGCATGATTATGTGCCATTTGTGATGTTTAGGTCAAAAGAACCCTACTTCACCTAAGTGCTCTTGTGTAACCAAAAAAGGGAAGGAACAAATAGAGTAAAGCTTATCTGAGATTCTCCCCACCTCATTCTTCTTACATTCTTATGTGTATATATGTCTTTGTGTGCATATATGTGTCTATGTGATTGGAAAGTAACGCCACTTGATGCTTTGAGATTGCATTGGTACCAATGTGTGTTCTTGAATGGCTTTGCTTGTGGAAATTGCTCACAAGGGTGAAGTGATACCAAAAGACCCTTAATGTGGGTAAGAAGATGTCAAAAGTCTCAAGGCAAGGGTGACACTAGGCCAAAAATCTCTTGAATGGGCGAGGTCAAGTGAAAAGTCCCTAGGCCAAGAGTGAGACAAATCCAAAAGTCCTAAAAATAGGGTGAGGCAAAACCAAAATTCTCTAGAGCATGTTCTTGAGTTGATATGTAATGGTGGCATGGAAATGAACTTCTAGCATGTTTTATGTTCATATCACCTTTGTATTTATGCACTTGATGTATGTATGCATTGAATGTGTGTGTGAATAAGTGTGTGAGCTATGGAAATTCTAGGAATCTCACTCCCCTTTCCTCCTCCATCTTAACATGACTAGGTGGTGTCCATGAAGCAAGGAATACTAGCTAAGAGCCTTGAAAAGCTATACTTTGACTATTGTGTAGTTCTACGTGTAACTAAGTGTTAAAGTAGCTATGTAAATGTTATTTTTAAGATGTAAACCCATGAACAAATGTAATATGATGTATGAATATCGTATAGCTCTTATGTGGCATTAGATCAATGAGAATGTGAAATTTGACACTTTGATGGCTTGGTATAATTGTGTATTAATGGATGTGGGATAGCCAAATTAAGATGTATGGAGTTTAGGACCACTTAGGCAGTTTATACAAGTCATATTTATACTTTTAAACTTGTCAAGTGGTGCCAAACATTAAAGAAAGTCATTTGGACAAAGTTGGTACCTTATATGAAGCAAAATGGACTAAATCAATTAGCTATGCCACTTTATGTCCAAATGAGTGTGGTTCCTGGTCTGAAATTTGGCATGGATCTAGAGGTTGTTGAGAGCCTTTTGGAAAGCTAAAATAGGTATTATTTGGAGGTCTGTGGAATTTTTTGACAAATTTTTGAAGTTGGCTGAAAAATCAAAATTTGCTGATGTTACTGCTCATTTCGTCTAAAATGAATCTCTATCAATCATGGGGAAAACGAAGTCCAATTGCTATGAAATTGCACAGGAAAAAATTAGACCTTCCCAATGACTTGTACCAACTAGAAACACCTCATTTAGATGTCTAGATAGGGAGATATGAATTTTTGAATTTGCTATTCTGTTCTAGGTGTACCTCTAGACCCTCAGTACTGTTCCATTGATTTTTGGGATCTGAATGCTCTTGAATTGATCTAAAAATGTTTTTTTTCCCTCTATTTAACATCTGTAACTTCCCAAAATTGGTACATTTTGTATGAATTGGATTTTTGTTATAAATTTCCAAAGTTTATATCATTAATTTGTATTAGTGTTTCTGGATAGTTTGACCGTTATGCATTTTTTGATGTCAAACGTGGTCTAGATGATATTTTTGTGGCTGGAAATTATTTTTATTGTAAATTTAACATCTGGAGCTTTCCAAAAAGTTATGGTTTACTTAATTTTAATTTTTTTAGATTTAGTTATGATTTTTCAAAATTTGCCCTAAAATCTGCCACATGCTATCTGAGAAGAATAAGTGGAAATTTGTGGTTTTCAAGTTTGAATCCATGGATTATGTGTTGTTTTGTATTATTTGTGATTTTGTATAAATGGTAAATAACTATAAAATGTTGTTGGGAAATCCACGAGGCCCACATAACGCGAATTGAAATTTGAACCCTGCCGTAACACAATTTAATGGCATTATTTTCACACTTTTTCTTGCATTCTTATGAAAAACATATATATAACTACCTTGAATGAGAGAGTATAATGGTAGAAAATATATGGAATGACAAACGTTCAAGAGCTACTTCTATAACCTCCAATTAACAAATCACAATCTTGTCCATGCCCTATAAATTCCTCTAAACACCTTGAGCAAGTATAAAGAATATATATAAACTAACTCAAACATCCCAATCTAATATACTAATAGTTCAATCATTAATTTTATGATATTAGATATCTATATGTCATAAAATTTTAGAATACTCATTAATAATCATCTAAATACAATCATAAGTACCAATTTCATGATGTCTTAGATTATAAAATCAATCTCCATACTTGGCAATATATGCTGCAATGTGGCAATTATACAATACAATAAACAATGCTAGCATACCTATTATACAAACCCAATTTAAATAGGGCATTCAAACCTATACATTACTAAACCACCATGGTAAAATTTCATTAGCTTCTCCTTGCTACTAAGTGGTTTAGTCTCCGAAAATGTTAGTTCACAATCAAAGTGAGATATACAATCTCAAAAATAAGAAGTAAATTCTATATATATGTACAGATTAATCAACATAATGCAATTATATAAAAAAAATACCAAAGACATCAATATCATCAATAAATGAACTAGTTGGACTACTAATGACTATTATCCCAAACTAACAATTATATACAACATGTTAATAACCAATAACATAGGGAAAAATCCATCCATGATGCCAACTCCCTATTGAGCACACTCTGGGCTCAATACATTCATGAATCTGATCATAACTTGGTGCCCAATCGAAGCACAATGCATGAGTGGCAGCTGCACCACAGCTCCACTAAGGACATGCTTATAGTCCACAACAACAACAATAATTTAAGTAGCCAACTAACCATTTAGCATTTCAAAATCATAAATGTGCAACAAATATCATATTAAAATAAGCATGTACATGGAATTAAGAAATTAACCCTAGTTACTTCAATGAAGCCTAATTACTCTTCCTCAAGCTACTAACATAATCCAAAGGTCCACCAAGCCTACGACAAGTATAATTATCATCATTTAACCATTATTAACAAAAGAGTTTCCTATCCATTAATCCATTTTATCAAGAATCCATTAGAAATCACTTACCCAAGTTCGTAAAAAGTTTATTGCACCAATTAAGGTTAAAACACCAAGAACTCACAATGGGTCACTTCCAACATCTCTATTTTCACACATGTAAAAGTCATGCACCAAAAGTCAATCCAAATGATAGAAATTTAGCATATACACCTCATAAAAGAAGGAGAAACACTTACCCATACATCTAAGAGGTTAAATGGACTAATTTGAGCCTTAATTACCAAGAACATATCATGGGCCAATCTTAAAGCTTGAATTTTCGCACATACATCTAGCTATATACCAAAATCAACTTATAACATAAATTTTGAGTAAGGTTACACTACAAAATGAAGGCAAACACTTACCTAATGACTCCACTAACTTTAAACTCTGAAAATCTTACAAGGAATCATTTAAACACTAAATTTCAATTTTGAGAAAGAGATGAAAATCCACCAAACCAGAAACTAATTGGACTAAAATAAAGAGACAGAAAGGAAGATTAACTTTCATATAACTCACATTAGCTAAATCCTCCTCTAGAAGCGAGAAATGGTGGCAATATGTTGAAGAAACCCTAGGCCCCTTTGGATATCCAAAATTCCCTCTTGAGCCTCTTATGTTTTTTATAAAATGGGAAGGAAGCTATAGAGAGTTTAGGGTTTTAGTGAGATATTGGGCTAACTCAAAGGCCCATGCTCCACTTGGGCCTATAAGCTACACATTGGATCACAATTACAAGCACTAGAGTAAGTTTAAATGGATTGGGCTACTATAAGAGAGGGATTGGGCTTATATATATGGTTTTTGCAATAATTAAATTAATTATAGGGTCTAAGCATTTAATATTTTCGTTTACTAAATTAATTTCTCTAATTGGACTTATAACTATAATTAAATCCATTTTTACCCAATAATGGCCAAAAGTTATTATTTGCCTTAGAAGTTCAAAATTCTATTTCCCTCAAACTCGTGTCCCTATAATTTTCTTTAAATTTCTCTTATTAATCCCATAATTCCCACAATTACTATTAATAAATTTTTTAATGTTATGCTCATCTCATTAGATATGAGCAAAGGGTGAGACTCAGTAATGGACAACTAGTTATTAGACCTCATGGTATTCATGAGTAAAAATCCTATAAACACATGGCCTTTTTTGTGTTGTAATTGTTACTTTATTTGTACTTTTGCTAGATAAATCTCTCTATTTTGTAGATTCTATGTACATGTTTTGCCAATCACTATATTGTCTAAAATCATCCATAGTATGTTTAAGCATGGGTAGCCAACATTTACTAAAGTCTTTAATATTGTGAAGAACTTATGGTTCGCAAAGTTTAAGGTGAGCTAATTCTACAACTCTTTAGGTGTTACAATAAGTATAGTTAATGTGTTACTATTATCCTTTACCTACTCAACTTTGCTTTTTTCTAATGTAGAAAATGTGTGCTTAGGATCTGTGTATGAAGTGACGAATTTACAAGATATAGGAAGTGTAGCATTAGCATACATGCATTCTTTAGAGATATTTGCATTTGGAAAACCAAAGGCAATTGGTTATCTGCAGCAGCCCGAGTTGAGCTAGATGAGCATTGGCAAAATGATGAGCTCAAGTATAAGTCTACATGCAATAAGGCAAACAAGGCTGTAAATACTAGAGGATGCCTACATAAATTTAAGCACGTGACATTCTCAAAGCATAAGAGAAGGATGGTAAGCATTCTTTAAATGTACTAATTTCATTATATTAATGTTTATATTGTTTTAGTTAATGTAATTCTAACATATTTTATCTTAGTGTTGTATGAAATGTAGTTGAGTGGAGAGGTTTAGATCCTTGAGATATTCAAGAGGATTTAACACAATGAGAAAAAGAAAAAAAGGTTAGGTTGGTAAAACAAACCTCTGACATTTATGTAAGTCACTTAACTAGTTTATAAATTAGATTGTTACTATATAATAAGTATATGGCTAATCTATTTATGTATTTAATATTTACCTATTATTCATCATTCCAAAGCCAGTATAAGTAGATGAACCAGACTCAAACATTAGAGTCAAATGGCACTGACGTTTCTATATGGCTCAAGATTATCAACAAAAAGAATAAAAGAGGTCGTACATATGGATTTAGGTCAGAAGCTAGTCTCATTAGTTTTAATGGCACATCACTTTGGATATAACCCTTGTGAGATTTCATAGATAAGAATGTACTTAGAAGCCTCAATTGAGAAGAAATTAGAGGAAAAGCTCTCAAAACAAGCCTAAATTTATTAGGCAAGTCTTGCTAAGATGCAGAAGGCCCATAAGGACAATATGAAAGCCTTCATGAAATAGATTGTCTCACATGAGTATAGGCACTGATAGAGGTGGCACTTTCCAACTTCAACCCACTTATAATGATGGTGATGGTGATGATGATGATGAAAATAATGGTGGTGAAGATGATAATGGTGGAGATGAGGATCATGAAGAGTGATTCTAGGACTGTTATTTATGTAACATTATTGTGGATTTGTGATTTGTAACTTTATGATTTTGAGCACATATTTGTCTTAGTTTTAATGCACTTTATGCTATTTTTCACACATATTTACTAAGATATAGCTTTGTTATTATTATAACTTTATTATTGGTTGGCTAAATTTAGGTATTGTGATTCTTAACTTTTTAAATAAGCTTCACTTGTTTAAACAAGTGTTGATGTATATATGCAATACTAATAATAAAAATTAGCAATTTTCTTGTGAAATTTTCCCATGAGAAATGTGTAAATACAAATTTTTTTTTAACCTTTTCACAATATTATACTATGAGAAAACAAATTCTCGTGATAAATATCCATGAGAAATTTGAAAAAATTTGTCAATATTCTTGAATTAATCCATTTTTCTCATGGAAAAATTCTGCAACAAGCCAAAAAAAAATTAAATTTTATGTTTTCTCATAAAATTTTCTCATGAGAAATATATAAGTTCATTCTCACAATACTATGTCATGAGAAATCATTAAAATAAATAAATTTTTTAATTTCTCATGGATTTATACCATGAGAATTAGGGTTAAAGTTTTTCACAATAACAATCTGTGAAAATTGTTTCTTATGGAATTATACTGTGAGAAAATCTCATAGTACATTATCATGAGAATTCAAAAACCTCTTCTCCCAGAATTTTTCCATAAGAAATATGTGAGAAAGCCATACAAATTTTACAATTTTTGAATAACTTGTTCTCACATTTTTTTAACAAAAGAAAATTTATAAGAAGGCTTTCTCATTAAAAAATTCTATGAGAATTTTGAATTCCTACGGCCATTTTTTCATGACCGAAAATTTATAAGAATTTCAGCGAGAATTGTTATTCTGTTGGATTTTTTTTAGGTGCTTATCACAGAAATCCCTGTTTTCTTGTAGTGAGCAAAGTGAGCTTAAGATCCTATGCATCCTTTGTAAATCAATTAGTTAGTATATTCCAAGGGAATTTGTCACTTATGGAACATATAATCAACTTCTACAAGTGGCAATCTTAAAATCACCTATAAGTTCAATTGTGAGTAATTAAGTTTCTTGGTTTATGGCTCTAAATAGTTTCATAAGAATTCATACCAAAAATTCATATATGGTATAAGAATCTTTGCAAACAAGTGCAATTGTCAATTAATTTTCTTATGTTATTACAATATAACACTTATTTTATGCAAATATATATATCACTTAACCATTTGTCAAAAATAAATATTTAAGGACCGCAAACTCTACTGTATATGTGAAGAGTGCTAAGTAAGATATAAGAGATTAAAACATACCTAAACCCAAGCATGATTCCATGAATTTCTTAATGCCCTAACTATATGCAAGAAAGAAAAGAAGAGGAAAGGTAGAGAAAGGAAGGAGAAATCTACTTTTTTAAGAAAGAGAGCTTCAACTCAAATTCCCGTTATTGCTAAAGGGCCACTCTTATACACACACACACACACACACACACACACATATATATAGATAAAAATAACCCTAGTCAGTATAAAATAGGATAACTAACTTTTAAATGGTTTGTAAGTTATAGTCTCTTTCAAAATGGGCTCATGGTAGTCTAACATCTTACATGTTATCCAATCATAAGACTTAATCCATTTTTAGCTAGTGTCATCCTAGAATCAATTACTTAATATAATCACACATAAATCTATTAGTTAGTCTTGCAATTGATTAATGCCAATCCGCATATATTAATTGAAAAATAGTCTAACAATCTCCTACTTGGATGATAATAATAATTTGTCTGACAAAACAAGAACAAAAAATCCCACGTATATCAACAATACAAAATAATCAGTACACACTCCAACTAGAAAAATTCAAAAATAAAATACGAACCAAGAACATTAAATCCAATAGGGTAAATAGTGTCATAAATTCCTAGAATCTTCCATATCTAAATAAAATGGAATTAAACAAAGTATAGCTTAACCACATGTGAAAATTTGTCGAAGTGTCCCTAAAGAGTACAACTTAGACTCTCACTAAAGTAAAGCATCATCTAAGATTTCACAACACCTAAGAGTAACATATTTCTAAGAAAACTCCCAGTGGGCAAGCCTTTTTTTAACGGACAAGCTAGCATAAAATCCATAAAAATATGTTTAATTCAAGTACGAGATTCATGAATTTTCTCCTTGACAAATAGAAACTAGATATCAAAAGTTTAATATGACTAGAATTCTTGTGATTTTGAGAGAAGCACACATAGCATAATTATTGTTGCAACTAAATGGTCAGGACCCAAAATATGTATTCAATAATACAGATATTAGAGATTAATTTTCTCGACCATATGGCCACAAAAACAAGTGGCATTTCAATATACATAAATGGGGTGGCTATTAGTGTCTATTTCATACTTGCCAATAAAACAGCTCCTTGGGATATCATAAAGATGTATCTACAAACTAAGGCAATAATAAGTGTCCATTTGACATTTTACCATAAGAAAGCTCATCTAAAACATTATAAGATGTATATAAATGTAAATTACAAATCATCTACACAAATCATGAAACCAAATTGCAAGTTGATTACAGGTGGAGTAGATTTACTATAAAACAAATATGCAATCCATATTGCCATGTAAGCATCAAACAACTTTCTATGTAGTTATCCAATGATCCAAAATAGAATTGTTCAAGTATTTACCAAAGCACACTAATAGCAACGGCCATGTTTAGACAAATGCATGGTTGAGCATATACGAAGCTACTAATAATGGAAGTATATGGAATTTTTTTCATTTCAATCCTCTCTATGTAATGTTAAGGACACTGATATCTAAATAACCTTTCACTTATCTAAATAGTTGTACCATAAAAGGAACAAGCATGCATCTTGAATTTCTTGAGTGCTCGGTCACGATCAACAAAATTAAAGTTTCTTAAGACAAACACAAAACACTGTGAGACCTATACAATGGGTCTGTATCCTTAGAATATAAAAGGTCTCACCAAGATCCTTTATGTTAGAAGTGAGAAGTATATGTTGTCTCACACAAGAGGTTAAT
Source organism: Erythrophleum fordii (assembly GCA_032878935.1). NCBI lineage: Eukaryota > Viridiplantae > Streptophyta > Magnoliopsida > Fabales > Fabaceae > Erythrophleum > Erythrophleum fordii. Next base: position 969,869 of record JAVQMF010000029.1, read on the forward strand.
ATTATTGTAGGCCAAAAGTATGTAATTAGCATAATACATAATACAAAGAAGTGACTTTATCTAATCGAATGAAGATTGATAGGAAGTAATCAAAACAAAACTAAAAAAGGTTATTTCCTCATTAAATTTCACATAGTACTACCAAGAAGCTTGTTTTATCAATGGATCCTTTGACTTACCTACCAAGTGCTCCTTTATGATTTCATAAAACCATCTAGCTAAACTATTCGAAATTTTTAGATGACCTTCAATGCAAAAAGGCAGTTTAATATCCATTTAGTGGTGTCTCAAAACAAAATCTAATTAATCTCATAATCCTTTCAAGAGCGTTTTTAATAGGTGCAAATAAGAAGACACATATACATGTAGCCAATTCTTTTTCCTTGATTATAACCATTAACATTAGTGGTGAATTAGCACTTAATGGATGTTGCACATCTTCACATGCTTAATACAAAACCATGATTGGTGTAATTAAAGTGGACTAGAATTTAATAAGAATTCAATCCATCAAATATGTTAGCTTATATGAACTATTCATTACACAAGAGTCAAGACTTCAACTAGCAAAAAGGTAAGATACAATGGCAATATTTCTAGTTGTGAAGCAAAGATTAGTTAGGAAAGCAAATATTATAATTCAAATTGACTATGACTCTTTGAAACATGTGACACAAAAAATAAATAATTATTATCTACTCACTTCTATTAATCATTAGAATAGATATAGTGAAGGAATGGGTTTTTATAACAGATGCAAGATTCCTAGCTAGCAAATCATAATAGTCAACTCAGCAAGGAAGGTTTGTCAACTTTTTTTAAGAAAAGGAGAAGGAAAACTTCTCTTACCCTTTTCCTTAATTCTCCTTTTTTTTTTCCATCAAAAGCTTATCCCATCATTGAAATTTGACTTGTGGCTGAAATCCACAATTAAGCTTAAACAGAAGTATTTTTTTTTTCTTTTGTGTTGACAACTTATCTTTAAAGTATTTTATGACTTGTATGTCTAGTTATCATGTGAGTATTGTTTAATTGGATTGTTTTTACTATTATTTTTGTCTTCTTTTTAGTGGTTTCATTCTTGATAAGTTATATTTGACTTTGAAATCATATTTATAAATCATTTGTCACAGAAGTTAGATTGACAAACTAATCAAATTGAATGAATTCTTAAATGGGGTATTGTAGTTTCTTGATTTTGCTTTTTCAAAGGCATCTTTAAATGGACAAATTGCGTTTACTCGTATTCTTGTAGATTTCAAAAAATAGGAAATAAATCTAAAGTGTTTTTAGTTTTCTTCCTTTTTCTTATTATTTCTGCCCTTTACAACTAAGATTCCCACTTCGATTCATGCCACGTAACTCTCCTATTTTGTTTCATTAGTTTCCCAATTACCAACAATGCTTATTCCACCACTCAAGTGTAACATGTAGGGCCCTCCCTTCTTTGTCTCATTTGTCTTTCATTAAAATAACCATAATGTTTTTCTAATGTATCAGAATAATAACTCCACGTGCTTCTCTTCTACTTTTTTAATTCTTCTTTCTTCATTTTTCTTCAAATTTTGTTGCTTCCTAAACCTTCAGCTATACTCCTTCTATTTCCTTAGTGCTAAACAAGTGTTAAGCTTGTTTAATTTGCTTTCCTTATAATTCCCTATATGTCCCATTATATCATTAGACTTTGTCAGACCAGTTCCCCCTTTCTATTGATTTCTCGAGAAGTTTTGAAGCGATCCTATCTCTTTTCTCTATTGTTGCTATTCTTTCTTTCCCTGATCATAAATGCTTCGGTCATGCCTTTGTAATTTTCTAGCCTCCCTTTCATCCAAATGGCATAGCTCTTTCCTTACAGTGTCATATCTCTCTTAGCCATAGGTTCATGAGAGGGGCTTCCTTTGTGATTGTGTTGATAGGTAAAGGAGAAAGCTTTAGGATTCCATTGATCTTGGTAAGGTAATTCTTTCATTTCTCACCTCTCTCAACCTTGGGATTCATTGAAATTTTTACTTTATCTGCCCTTACCATATTTTGTTGTAAGTTAAAATTTGAAAGCTTTTTTTTTTTTTTGTAAGAAATTTCTTAATTTGTACTTGGGTGAACTACCCATTAGCTCAAGTTCCAAATTTTTGCTCCTAGGATAACCTCGAAGACCATATACTATAAATTGTAAATTAATATACATTATTAACCAAGTTTAAAATAGTACTGATATTAGGGATTATAGATTAACAAAGTTAATTAAATCAAGCAGAGAAGAATTTAATCTAGAAGAGATTAACTTGAGAAACTAACACTACAAAAAAAAATGGATTTTGCAACGATGAAAGTCTTTACTAAAACACCAAAAAGTCATCGCAAAAAATATTTAGCAATGACAAATAAGTCATCACTTAGTTATTGCAACAATAGCTATTACTATAGGGATTAAATGGCAATAAAAGTGCTGTTGATACAAAGACTTTTTGCAATGACAAAACTCACCTTTAAATATATGTAATTTTTCTATTAAAACCCTTAAACTTTTGGGGCCATCACATTTAGAAGTGTAATACCTAGTCTTCCTAAAATTAAATTGAAAATGGTGAGCCAATAAAAGAGAACCCCAAAATAAAATGAAATAAGGTCAAGTAAGGGTAGAATGATAATCTAAGCATCTAAAAATGAGACTATAAAGCTAAAAATGGCCCGAAACCAAAGCCGAAATAGCTAAAAAGTTTAAACTGAAAAGTAGTGGCAAAATCATAATTTTAAACAATTTTTTAGAAACTCAAGGAAGGAAGTTTTAAATGGAAAAACTAAGTTCACTAGGGTTCTTAAAGGCCCTAAAAACTATAGGAACCACCAAATTGACCGAAACCCTTCCAGTAATATTTTAGGTCGTCAGTTAACCTAAAGTTTAACTAGATGATTCTAAATCCCATAAATTTAGAAGTAAATAGTTTTAATAAACTAGAGGACCTAAATTTTTGTATGAAAAGGATGATACTAAAAAAGGATTTAAAATAAATCCATGTAGCAGTTAAAGTTGTAGGACGTAACAAAAATTTAGTAGTTGTTATAAAAATACTCCATCTTCCTTATATCAGGTCAGTCACACCACCAGCCCCTCAAAACCAACCTAGAGCATTCTAGAATAGAACCAAGGATACTCAAGAGAAGGGAAGAAGAAGGGGAAAAGGGAAACCATTTTAGATAGGTAAATATGCACTTTTTCATGGTACTTTCTTCACTAATCTTCTTCTCCTCTCTAAACCCTCTCTCTTAGTGGTTTTAACTTCTTGAAAGAAGCATTTTAATGGCGAGTTTCTTGGAAGAAGGAGAGGATATGAGGAAACCATTTATAGCACCAAATTCTCCATTGAATAAGGAAACAAATAAGGTATGGCACCATGTGAAATTGTTGCTTTTCTTTGCTTTCTCTCTCTCCCTTTATGGTTTGGCTAGACCTAGAGCTTCATAGAGGGAATATGGTCTAGACTAAAACATAGTAGAACTAGAGGTTTGGTGTAACGCCCGGTATGTTGTAAAAACACAAAAATGGGTCAGTTTGAAAAGCAAGTCCCCTTATATGAGTGATTCAAGGCCAAATAAAATTTGGATAAAATATTAAATAATAGAAAATGAAGATTTGCGCCTTGAGTTGCCCAGAAACTAGGGCCAAAGTAATTCAAAAAATTTACTGAAAGGCCAATGACATTTTCGTAAATAAGTGCAATTTTGGAAAAACACCTAGGAGGGCTTTTTAAATGGAAATTTTGAGTTACCCAGGGTTCTCAGATGGCCTTGCCACTTACGAGGCTAACTCGGAAGGATAAACCTTTCGTGCGGGATGAGAGATGTGAGAGGAGTTTCCAGGAGTTGAAACTCTGATTGACCCCTACCCTACTGCATAACCCTCTCCTCGAGGCATCACTATATACCACAATTGGTAAACTAGGGTCAGGAATGACTAGCACAGGGGCAATGGTCATGAAAGATAGCTCGGCTCCTATCCTAGGTATGGTCCCACAAGAAGGTACAGATATAGTACGGTGTTCACAATCAAGGACAGCATTATTGGTAGTCATCCAGTTCATACCCACAATCAAATCAATGTCATGAAATGGCATACAAATCAAGTCGATGGTAGTATGACAATGATTAAACTGGACAATGACATTCAAACAAGCATGGGAAGAAAGAACGTGGCCTCCAGTGGGTATGGTGATAGATAAATCAAATGGTAGAGTACTAATGGGCAAACCCAAACGTCTCACACAGTCATAAGATATAAATGAGTGACTAGCATCCGAATCAAATATAACAATCACAGGAAAATCATTTATTATGAGCGTACCTCAAATAAGACTGAAAGACGCACTAGCCTCCTGCTGAGAAATGGCAAACACCCTGCCCTGGGTCTATGGCCTGGGAGGAGGCGGTCTGAGCGGAGGTGCTGAATTTGCCTAAGAGAAATATCTGGCAATATGCCCCGGCTTCCTACACTTGTAGCAGATCACTGTGGATTGTGGGGCGACGGATGACTGAGTCCTCAGGGATTATAGCCTCTTCCCTTTTTGTGGTCTCCTACTCCACTGCACCTTACTCTTCTTCTTATTGGTAGGTGCGGAGCTAGCTCCCCTTTGGGTCATAGCCTCTTTAATTCCAGAGCCCCTCTCTGACTAGACACTATGGCAGTAGGCATAATGTCCCTCAAATTATTCTCAATCACTCTGCTGATCTCTACAAGGGCATTAAAATGTAACACCATATATTTCTAGCTTGCTTCTTATCATTTCTAAGTCTCACATGATGAATTGCACAAAAGGGAATGGAAAAATGGCATTAAAATAATGCCTTATTTCGCGTTGCGTCGCGTATGAAAATTCCATTCGGTGTCACGAGGATCATATGAGCTCATACATCACATTCTCATATTTAATTACATACATACAACTCATTTTCATCACCAAAGTTGGCCCACAACTCGTGGAATTCAAAAGAGAACATCAAATTCACTCTATTACTTTCGGCCAGAATTTCAATTTTTCTATCACAATTTCGGAAATTCATAACTAAATATACAAAAATAGAAACCCAACAAACTTTACCATTACAGAAATCTTTGGATGTATACCCCATGCTAAAAATAATTTTAGCTAATGAATCATTAAGGAGAGAACGTTTGACATCCAAAAAGTCACTGAGGCCGCTGCTGTCTGGGCTACTGGTTCAGATTACTGATATGAAGTTTCAAAATTCATAACTAAATCTAGAAAAATTCAAATCATGCATTCTTGGCCATTATGGAAAGCTACACATGTCTAATTTATGTAAAAATATTTCCAGGCTATGAAACATAACATAGGAAGCGTTTGACACGTGAAAAAAGGCAAAGGTTCGGATAGCTACTGGTACTGATGCAAGTGTCTACTATAAACTTCGAAAATGTTCAATTAATTCCAAAAAAATCCAATCAATGTAAATGATACCAATTTGGAAATCTATGAATGTTATATTTACGGTAAAAATAGGCTCAGACCAGAGAAAGCACATTTAGCCACTGAAATGCAATGGAACAACGACTCAAGTCGTGCTACGCTACTGTTGCTGTTCCAGAAATTCAAAAATTCAAATCTCTTAGCTCAGATCTCCAAATGAGGTGCTTCTAGTTGATACAAGTCACTATAAATGCCTAGTTTCTTCCTATAAAATTTCGTAGCCACTGGACCACGTTTGCCCCTCAGATGACACAATTTCACAACTGACCAAATGAACAGTACTGGTGCAAATCCGAAATTCTGATGCCAACTTTGAAAAATCATAGATAATTCCACAGACCTTCAAATGACCTGATCTTTAGCTTGTCAAAAATATCTAGGCAAGATCTAATTACATGAAAAATTTCAAGTAAAGAAGAGGTCATTTGGTTAGACTTTGCTATAGCTCAAGATTATGGCAATTTGGTTCCAATAAAGGGGCAAATTTAGTTCAAATGAGCCATTCATTGTTCCACACATTTGAGCAACTTAGAAAGTATAAATATAGCACAAATAAGTATCTCATAAGGTCTAAATCCTCATACAACTCAAATTCACCATGCCACTTCCATATACATACATGCATAAGTGGGCTCCAAAGTGGTCAAAATACACAATTCTATTCATTAAACTCTATTCTTGATACATACACTAACTTTACATAGTTTTACACCTGTTCAAAGTGTCATAACTCAAAAATAACATATACATATATTTTTTGACATTCTAGTACATCAAAACTAGTAAAATGTGTCAAGAGATAGAGATTTAAGCTCCTTGGCCTCCATCTTTTAGATCTTAGAGTCCACCTAGATCATATGAGATGAGAGAAAGGAGGGGGTGAGATTCATTGAACCTCAATAGCTCATACACCTATCCAAGCATATTTTCAAGGCATACAACATGTCAAAGACACAAGTATACAATCAATCAATTCATGAAGCATTCCACTTTCACATTTTTATGTCATAAACTCATGTCAAGCATAAGAATGAGCTCTAAATGGCCTCACCCCATTTCTAGGACTTTTGGATTGCCTCACTCTTGGTTCTTGGGACTTTTGACTTAGCCTCACCCATCCAAGAGACTTTTGGCCTTGTCTCACCCATGCCATAAGACTTTTGGTATCTCCTCACCCACATTCAGGGACTTTTGGCACTACCTCACCCTTGTAAGCCATTTCCCCAATTCAAGGACATTCAAGAAAGCACATTGGTATCAAAATAGCAATATAGCATCAAATGGCATATTCTAAACATATAAATATACACACAAGTACACAATGACATATAGGCAACAAGAAAATGTAACAAGAAAAGATGGAGAGCTACCTTGGTGCAAATTCAAGCCTTACTTTGTTTATTCCTTCTCCTTTTCAGTTCCACAAACACAAGGAAGTGGGGTTGGATTTCTTTGGCCTATTCACAATAAACAACACTTAATTATACTCTTGGAACAAGTTATAACATCCAACTCACTCTTAAGACTACACTTTGTTCTATTTGTCACAATATGGTTCCATTAATGACCTAATGAAGCAACTACCACAAGTACAATTCTTGATTTTATTCTCTTGTCATATTTAGGCCTCTTGACCTCATTTAAGGTCCTTGAAGCCATCACACACTCACTTCCACAAACCTAGGTGTAATGTCCCACATCGGATGGATTGATCCTGGGAACAGGCCATATAAGAGGGGGCGAAGCTCTCCCTCTTGGCGAGGCCTTTTGGGTGCGGATCTCCAAGTGGCAGATCGGCCCAAGAACAAAACCCCTCCACGTGCGAAGCACGGGGCGCCGTAACGGGGACAATATCGCCAGGGGCTCTGTATGGACTTGGTATCAGAGCTGGCCGTTCGCATGTGCAACCCGAGGACGGGTTGGCCCTAAGGGGGGTGGATTGTAATGTCCCACATTGGATGGATTGGTCCTGGGAACGGGCCATATAAGAGGGGGCGAAGCTCTCCCTCTTGGCGAGGCCTTTTGGGTGCAGATCTCTAAGTGGCAGATCGGCCCAAGAATAAAACCCCTCAACGTGCGAAGCACGGGGCACCGTAACGGGGACAATATCGCCAGGGGCTCTGTATGGACTAACACCACACAGAGCCTCCAGCAATATTGTCCCCGTTGTGGCACCCGGCACACTGCCTGGTGGGGTTTTGTTCTTGAGGCGATCCGCCATTTAGAGATCCGCCCTCAAAAGGCCTCGCTGGTGGGGAGAGCTTCGCTCCCACTTATATGGGCCGTTCTCAGGACCATTCCATCTGATGTGGGACTTTACACTAGGTCCATGTTGCCTCATAAGGTTACATTATGGAAGCCATTACCTCATCTCCCAACCTAAGGCTTCTAAATTTTTCCCAAGGGTTTCTCCTATCTTCTTTTATCATATAAAGTCCCAAATCAAGTTTGGAACTATTTAAAACATCCCCTAGCTATCTCTAAGGGTCTTGACCGATTTATGCTTCCATTAAAGACCCATGGAGTTTGGGATTTTTCCTTAATGGATGGGGCACTTGAGAGGCTCCTTAGGAGTCTTAGAAACTCAAACAAACACTCACATATGATGGGAAGTCTTGAATCAACCTAAATTTTAAACTATGTTCAAGCACCCTACACTTTTTTAACTTGAAATTCAATGGCTTTTACTTGCTTCCAATGATAGATTCTTAATCCTTGCACTCCAAAACCTCTAATTTCCCCCCTTGATTTGGACAAAAAATAGCCCCTAAGAATTGGGCTCATGGTGGCCAAATCGTGCAAGAGGAAGGGGGAGGAAGAAGCTACCAAAAAATAGAAGTTTTACTTTGTTTTCTTGCTCTTTCTTGGTTACTTTTCACTTTCCTTGGTTGCGCCACTCCAAACACGAATTTTTACTCTCTGTTCTGCCCCCAAAACAGCACCAAATATATCAATAAAACTATAAGAGGAAAAGAAGGAAGGAGGAGAACAACATTGCTTAAGGAAGAACTAAGAAAATCTATGGATTCCATACCTTTTTCTTGGCCTTTTCATCCTCCAAAATTTCCTCTCTTTGTGCGCCTAAGACAGCAGCTCCTTTTCTAAGATTTGGGTAGAAGAAAGTCAGTTTAGAGAGGAAGAGGCAGAACATGGAGTTAAAAGGGGCATTTAGAAGCTTCTTTGTGCAATTTATTTTCATTTTTGCCCTTCCATAATGGCATTTTCAGTTTGGCTTCGTTTTAACTCCTTTTTGAGAACCATATTTTCCATCATAACATTTAGATTCCTAATTTAATAAAATACCTTTGGAATCACTCAAATTGGAGCTAAAACTTTCCCGAACGAATCGGTCCAAATTTAGGTCAACCAATGTCGGAAAGAGTACATCGGAGGGGCTTTACCGGTCCTGGTGCTTCCCATGGTTTTGGGGGCCTCTAAGTACCCTGGGCAACTCAAAATTTTCATTTAAAAAACCCTCCTAGGTGTTTTTCCAAAATTATACTTATTTACAAAAATACCATTAGCCTTTCTGTAAATTTTTTGAATTCTTTAGCCCCAGTTTCTGGGCAACTCAAGGCGCAAATTCTCATTTTCTATTATTTAATATTTTATCAAAATTTTATTTGGCCTTGAATTACTCATCTCAAGGGACTTGCTTTTCAAACTGGCCCATTTTTGTGTTTTTACAACATACCGGGTGTTATATTTGGGAGTGAGGAGAATAAGATGGAACCAATGGAATTCATTAAAAACTTATAGAATGCAACTTATGGCCATTAGGGTTTCCTTTGCACCTTAAGATTTTTGGAACTATAAGAAGGCATTTTAAGCTATATAAATTCATAATTAAGCTAAAAAGAAGTCAAAGAATGTCTACATGTATCAAATTTCCAAAAAGAAGAAGCAAAACACCAATTGGCTTCCATGTCTGTGTAGGTTAGGCCATGGGGTACTTCAAACACTTAGGGAGTGTTTTTTGGGTTCTAATGATTTAAGAGACTTAGATATGATAAATAAATAATTATGGAATTATGGAATTGAATTTAAGAGCCTTAAATTAAAAGTTGAATTTTTATGGTCTAAATAGAGTTAAAGAAGCAAGTTGGTCTTAAACCCCTTTAACCAAGCATATAATGATTCAAATAAGTTTCTTTAGAGTTTTAAGGCTTATAGCAAGTGAGAGTTTGGAGTTTGGAGAGTGAAAATCAAGGGTTGCTTCTTATTAGACCTAAACTAGCTTTAAATTGCATATTAAGCTCTAATGGGATTAAGTGATGATCATAAAACCTAGAATGAATCCAAATGAATTAATTTGCCTTGTAATTGCTATGTGTAGGCCAAGCTAGCCCAAACTCACCAAAGTGTGAGTGTCAAGTGGCCTCACAAGTTTTAAAGTAGTTTTATCTTCCTATCTTGCATGCATTTGAATGCTTGATTGAATTAAGATGCTTGTATCTATTGTTACTTGATGTATCCATGAGCTATGTCTTGATATGTTTTCCATTATGAGTTATATGCATGAGATTGATATCTTTTTTGGCTTCTAACTCCTTATGGCATGCAATTAAGCAAAGTAGCTCTTCCTTGGCCTTAGGTTAACTTTAGTTGAGCATAGCTAGTTTATTTCGAATCCATGGCTTGATGAGAAATATGTTTTCATGTTAAAAGCTGCATTTGAGTTACATGAGACATATGAATGGAATTTTTACACCACATGCAATGTATTTCCTTATGGTGTTCATGTATACATTGATTGGTTGAGATTAACTATTGAGATTCTTCTCAAAATCTCACCCATGTATTTTCATAAACCATTTCAGGCTCTCCAAGCAAAGGCAAGGAAATTGATAAAAGCTAGACATTAGAAATGATGTATTAGAAGTCTTTTGTGTATTTAAACTTCATAAATGTATTAGATTTGTATGAATAGTTTACCTTTGTAGCTATGATGTAAAATGATGTATATTATCATATCTTATGATAGAACCAAGTGTATGAGCATGAGAGTATGTATACTAGTTGTTTTAATGCATAAAATGGCAACTAGTTCCTAAATTGGCTTATATAGTGTAATGGGTTCTATGTGCAACTTGGATGGAAGAGGTTCATATTTTGATACAAGTTTTTTCTCATGTAATAAAATTGATGGAATTGATGTTTAAGATGATTGAAAGTTGCTCAAAGTGGAAAAGTAAAATTTGAAAACCATTTGGACCCCTTTTGAACCTAAAGTTGGTCTAAAAAGATCTTAATTACACCTCTACCAAAAATGGCCCAAATGACTTAGTTTGGAGCTGAAATTTGGCATGCTACTAGACATTTATAGAACTTTCTAACAAGTTAATAATAGGAAATTTTGGAACTCTACAAAATATTTTGTGAATTTCCAAAATTCAAAAAATTATGCATAATGGTCCTTGACACTATTCACATGACACTAATTCTAATTTTTTGTATTTTTGAGGGGTCAAATGAATTCAGTTCATAAAGTTCACATCCTAAGGTTTTTATAGACACCTAATTTTTCCCGAATAAGAGTTATGTAGCCCGAGTTATGAATTTTCAAAAATTGATGCAAAATATGGAATCCATGACCATTTTGGGCTAAAGTAACTCCATGGGCATCTAATGTGTGTTTCATGATTTAATGGACTAAGACAAGTTTGTTTATAATTAATATGAGTGAAGGCAAAGAAAAATCAAAATTTAAACCCCTATAGCTCCATTTAGCATGTAAACAAACCAATTTTTACCATAGAAAGCATAGTAAATGTTGTGGTTTTTATTGTCGATGTCTATGAATGGTATGAATAAGTTAAATAAAGCTAGGTATAACAAGAAGCAACAAATTTTGCCACTTAAGGTTTATCTAGTCTAATGTTGTCGCAAAGAATACTTTAAGTGGTGACAAATTTCACCATGAAAAGCTATTAAATGGAAAATTATAAAAAGTGGATACTAAATAAGACACTAAAGGCGAGAGATATGGTTGCTTAATGTAAGGTTTTAGTGGTCACAAAATCTTTTAACACTAAAACGGCTTTTAGCAATAACTTTTGTCTATAGCTATGGTCACTAAATGCATCCCTTTAGCGACAATCATTTGCTTAGAGCAATTTAGTGGTGACATATTCACAATAGAAATCCTTCTATCTAGTCATTAGGGGGACATGAGTGGTGACAACTATCATAACTAATTCCTCTTTAGCATATTCATACACATATGAAGCTTAAATACAAGAATCACACTTATTTACATGAAATTAGACATCGAAATTGGGCCATTTTATGGGTTTGAATCATAGGGGTCTAAACTTATTCTTTCTTCTCCATAACTCATTTTAATCATAAAAAATTTTGTTCATACTTTAATTATGGTGCATAGCTTGTTGAACCCCTTAATTCCCCATACAACCCGAAATGACAATATAAGTGCCAAAATCTGCACCAAATTTGAAAATTCATAACTTGGGCTATACAAATCCAAATCACGAAAATTATGTGTCTATAGAAAGCTTAGGATATAAAATATGTGACACAAAAATTTTAGATAAAATTGAATTCATTATCATGATTAAATGTAATGGAAAAATAACATAGGTCAGAAATGGGAAGCATGTAGCAAACCTAAACTTTGAAATTGCATATCTTGAGCTACACAACTCTAAATTAGGTTCTCTCAATGGCTATAGAAAGTGTAAGATAAGCCCTAATATTTGTAAAAATTTCATAAGCACCCAATCTCATTTGGCCCCCAAGATCCATTGCATATCAGAAGCTACTACAGTATTCAGGCACCATCAGACCTCTAATTTCATAAATTCATAACTCCTTTTATACAACCCCTTTTCATGAAAAATTGATGGCCTTAGAAATATTATAATGTCAAATATATGCCTATAAAATTTCATGAGCATTAGACATCATATGACTCCTGAATGACACCAAAAACCAAACTATCTATGTGAACAGTGGCAATGGTAGTTTTGCATATTTTAGCCAACTTTGAAAAATTATAATAAATTCTCTAGAGCTCCAAAAATAGTAATCTTTAACTCTGAAAATTTTCAGATAAGACCTATATGTTTGCCAAATTTCATACAAAAATTCATCCATTTAGTCTAGTTTTAGTTTAGGCAAGATTATGGCTCAAAATAGTCACATAATAGCTTCAAATGGTTCAAAATGGTTTCTTACATAAACCATGACCACTTGAGCACGTCCAACACTTCAATTATAGCATATGAAGGCATTATAACAAAGCCAAATCATCAAAACTCAAAATCACCTTTTCACTTGTTCTTATACACATGCACACTAAGGCTCAAAAATGTCAAAAACTTACATATTCATACATTTGGCTCCAAATCCATTACATACAATATATTCATATACATTTAAATATGATCAAAGGTCTACATCTCATAAACATCATATACATACATATTTTGATGTTAAATTATATCAAAAACTATCCTATTGTCAAAGTATCATCGATCATGCTCCTCAACTTCCATTCTGTGCTCCATGAGGTTCACCTAGACATGGTTAGACATAAAGTGGGAAAGAGTGAGATTTAAAAAATCTTAATAGCTCATTCACCTTTTCAAGCATACATATATGACACATTTTCACGTTAAAGAATGCAAGCAGCTACAAATGCTTCTAATAGACATACATCATCACATTTTCAAGTCATATGAAGTCACTTCAATTCAAACATGAGTTTTAGGGACTTTTGACTTCTCCTCACCCATTCTAAGAGACTTTCGGCATAACCTCACCTAGTAAGAGCCATACATATTCAAATTGTCATTTAAAAAATATAATGGTACCAAAGTATTAAGCTAATAGCTATAAACATATTTCATAGTTCAAACATACATATAAGCATTCTAAGATAATCAAATAACCAAGAAATATATGCAAGAAAGCATGGAGAGCTCCCTTGAGTCAAGAACCATAAACTTTTTCCTTGAACTTTGCTTCCCCTTGTAATACTTGGTTATTTTAAAAAGGCCTAAAACTAATAGTTATATAAGGAAGTCCCCTAGATGGAAAGAATTGAAGCCAAACAAAATTGGAGCAATGATCTAAACATCAAAAAATGAGAATACAAGGCCAAAGATGTCTGGAAACTGAAGCCAACATAGCTAAATAAATTTTAGTAAAAAGGCATAAGCATTTTCATAAATTCGAGTAACTTTTAGAAAACTTAAAGGATGGATCTTTAAATGGAAAAAATGAATTTATCGGGGTCCTCAGAGGCCCTAAAAACTATAGGAACTCTTAGAATGATTAAAACCCTTTGGTTTACATTTTTGGACGTTAGTTGACTAAAACTTTGACTGATTCATTTGGAAAGGTTTTAAATCTAATTTGGATGAAACCAAAGATATTTTATGAATTAGAAGACCTAAGTTTTATGATGAAAAAGACAGCTCTCAACAAAGAGTTAAAATGAGCCCAAATGGAAAGAAGTAAGAAAAGAGACCAAAGTAGAATTTTGAAAAGTATTAAAATGAAGCTTCCCTTCTTATATATCATGCTCACTTCTATCTAGCTCTCATAATCGACTCTTCTCTAGACTAAAATAGAACCAAGTCCAGCTTGAGAAGATGCACAAGAGGGAGAGCAAGGGAGGAAGAAAATCAAGTAGAAAAGTGTAAGAAATTCATGGTTTTTCATTATATCTCCTTCTTTTAACTTCTTCTCCTCTTTCTCCTCTCTTTTCTTATAGTTTTGATGATTGATTTAGGGCTATTTTATGATTAGTTCAGTAAAAGGAAGAGATGCTTTGAAGGAGAGACTAGAAGCTTTGAAAAGCACCTTGGGAAAAATTGGAAACAAGGTAAGAAACTATGGATTACTTTGCTTCATCTTGTCTCCTTCTTTTATGGATGTCCCAGCTAGACCTAAGCCCATAAAGGAGGAGATGATTTTTGACCAAACCAAGGTAGGATTAAAGGTTTTAGAGTATAAGGATTAAGAGTATGCAAATGGAACTAAATGAAAAGCTTTGAAATTCAAGTTGTGATGTTTAGGGATTTTATTACACTTATCCATTTTTGAAGCATTCTAAGGATAATTTAGTTTATGTAAGAGTATGTAAGAGTATGTATGAGTTTATAAGACATCTAAAAAGCTTCACAAGTATCATTTCCCTAAGAAAAATTTACAAAACTCCATGGGCTCTAATTCTTGCATATGTCTTGGCCAAGGAGTCCAAGAGGTACTTAGAGAGAGTTTTCTTTGATTCTAAGTACAGAAGTAGTCTAAATATGATTAATAAATACCAAGGGAATCATTGGTTTGAATTTAGAAGCCATGGATTATAAGATGGAAGTTAGGATCCCTTTATGTACATAAAGAAGCAACCTAATATTTGGCATTGAACTTATGATGACTTTACTGAGTTTAAATATAGTCATATGACCTAGATTGAATGAAAAAGTGGAGCCAAGATTATAAATCCTAGAAGTTGTTTCATTATACTCTTATATGGAACTATAACCATGTTACAAGATAAAGTAAGCTTATGTAAAGTTTAGGTAAGGCTAAAATTGGTTCCAATGATGAAGTTGTGTCATGTTTGATGTGTCTTGGCCAAGTGAATCAAGATCTCCCTAGGTGTATGTGTGAGGCTAAGAAGGGGAAGTGAAGAGCAAAGGAAAAAGTTTGTGTTTCTTGGCATAAGGTAGCTCTCTAAACTTTCTTGGATATTTGATGGTCATTGGATACTTATGTGTATGTTTGAATCATAAGATATGTTTATAGTTAGTAATTAATTAGTATGATACCATTATGCTCCTTGAAATGCATGTTGAATGCAAAATGTCTTGAATGGATATGGTTATGCCAAAAGTCTCTTAGAATAGGTGAGGAGGAGCTAAAAGTCCCTAAGAATGGATGAGACAAAGCCAAAAGTCCTAAGAGTGAGTAAGGCTAATCCAAAAGTCCCTAAAAGTGGGTGAGGCTTGACCAATATCCCTTAAAGCCTATGGTTGGCTTATATGAGTTTATGTGACATGAAAATATCCTTAAGTATGTTTATTATAAGCTTTTATGACATGCTTGTATTCTTTGACATGAAAATGTGCCATATATGTATGCTTGAAAGGATAAAAGAGCTATTGAGATTATTTGAATCTCACTTTCCCCCATATATGTCTAACCATATCTAGGTGAAGCCTAAGGAACAAGAAATAGGAGCCAAGCTACTTGAAGAATGTGACTTTGACAACAGTGTGGGAATATATGTACTTTGATGTCAAAGTTTGTATCTAAATGATGTTTATAAGATGTAATTTATTGAGTATGTATAAAAGTATGTAAATATCATGTATGAATGGAATTTGGAGCCAAATGTATGCTTATGTGGATTTTTGACGTCCTAGTACTTTGATGTACATATATATAGTGACAACTAGGATGGTGATTTTAAGATG
Source organism: Erythrophleum fordii (assembly GCA_032878935.1). Lineage (NCBI taxonomy): Eukaryota > Viridiplantae > Streptophyta > Magnoliopsida > Fabales > Fabaceae > Erythrophleum > Erythrophleum fordii. Next base: position 985,800 of record JAVQMF010000029.1, read on the forward strand.
TATGATGATTTGGACTATTTGGGAAGCTTATAAATGTTGCATTTATGCTTTGTGACGTGTAATATCTGATTCTCCAAAAACAAGAGAAAACGTGATAAATGTAACGTACAGTTTCTCCGTAAATGAACAAAATTCACCAGATACAAAAGCAAGTCTCCCAAAATGACTTAGTTAAAGTCTCAAAAAATTTGAGAAACATTCTAGACTCCTAAAAATAAGAATCTCAGGCTCGGACAAAAGGAAAAATAAAGCTAGAATAAATAAACGAATTTGAACGAAAAGTTGATAAAACGTAAGAGTATTTTGGTCATTTTGAACAAATTTTGGAATTCTCATAGGAGGACTTTTTAAATGAAAGTTTTGAGTTCTCTAAGGTTCTCAAGGGCCCTGAAAACTATGAGAAGCCCCAAGATAGCTAAAGCCTCTCCGGTAGACATTTTCCAATGTCAGTTGACCCTAACTTTGATTGATTCATTTGGGAAGGCTTTAACTCTAATTTAAGTGATTTCAAAGGTATTTTACTAAATTGGGAACCTAAATTTTATAATAGAAAAGACAATTCTCAAAAAGGAGTTAAAATGATTTAGAAACGAAAATGCCAAGAACGAAAGGCAAAACATAAATTTTTGAAAAATATTTCTTCCCCCTTCCCCCCACCTATATATGTGATGCGCCCTTCTTCTCCCCTTATTTTGGGTGACCAAGTTCTGCCCAAAAACTAGAGAAAACTCAAGGGAAGGAGGCACATAAGAATAAGGCAAAGGAGAAGGGAAAATTTCAAGAAAAAGGTAAGAAATTATTGGAATTTCTTAGTCTTTTCCTTAGGAAATCTCTTCTCCTCCTTCTTTTCTTTCTCCTTATGGTTTTCCTAAAGTCTTTGGTGCTATTTTAAGGTCAGACCAAGGAGGGAAAATTCAAATTTGAAGAGAGGAAGCCAAAGAAAGGAAGATTCAAGTGAGAAAATAAGGTAAATCTTCCATCCCATGGTAGATACTTCCTCCCCTTCCTTCTCCCTATTTCACCCATGTATGTAGCTATAGGAGGGCTGAAATTTTGAGGAGAACTAAGGGTGATTTCTATGAATTTAAGGGAGGAGAGTAAGAATATGTAAAGAAATTCAAGTAAAAACTATGAATTTATAAGATAGAAAAGTTAGGGAAGTCCTAACTATATTTTATAATGTTTAAGTGTTCATATGAGTTCCTAAGACACCAAGAGAGCTTCTTACATGATTCTCCCATCAAAGGAAGCAAGGAAACTCCATTGGTACCTTATGGAAGCATAGCTTCGGCCAAGAAGAGTCCATACACCTAGCGGGTGTTTTGATTCCTTCCAAGCTTATTTTTGCATCATATATGATGGGGGAGTATGAGAAGAAGCCTTGGAAAAAGTTTAGAAGCCATAGAAAGCAAGATGGCCTTATATGTTCCATAATATGGCTTAAAAAAGCAACACCAAGCTAGGCTCCTAAAATTAATTATGTGATGACTACAAAAAGTTTAAATAGAGTCAAGAATCATGAATGAATAGATAGAGTGGAACTATGATGATTTTTTCTTAAGGTTGCTTCATTAATTATATTATGGAACCATAAAAGAGCCTTATGAGTCACTTAGCTTTTCTAGTGATTGTGTGGCCTTAGACTTTGCTTCAAGAGTGTAATTAGCTTCTATATGATGCGTCTAGGCCAAGAGAAATGATCTCCACCTTCTTAGGTGTGTAAGGTCAAAGGAGAGGATTCAAGACTCAAAGAAAAAGTATATAAATACTAGCAAGGTAGCTCTCTCCACCTTCTCTCATACATAGATGTGTGCTTACATTGTCTTGAATATGTGCTTACATTGTCTTGAATGTGTGTATGTGTGTTTTAAGCCATAAAAAGTATTCTAGCATAATTTTGTATGCCATGGTACTATGATGATACATTATGTTTCTAAATGATGTTTATGATATTTGCTTTAGTTTGCTTGACTTTGGAGAAGCCAATAGCCCCCTAATCATAGTGAGGATGAGCCAAGAACCTTAAAACTTGGTTAAGACAAAGTAAAGAGTCTCCAAAAAGTGAGGTTAACTCCTAATAGTAAGGTTGAGTCTAAGAACCTCTTAAAGAAATGGGTGAGGCAAGTCCAAGATCTACAAGTGAAAGGGTGAGGCTAATCCACTTACTTGGCAAGCCTATGTATGTTATGTATGACTTTTTCAAATACCAAGAATGCTTCTTAAATGATTACACATGTCAATATGCCTATGCATGCATTTGTAAGACTTGTATTACATACTTTATGTATGATTGAATAGGAGATGAGCTATTGAGATTCTTTGAATCTCATCCCCTCTTCTTCAATGTCTTAACATGCTAGGTGGAACAATTAAGCAAGGTATTAGAGGCCACCAAGCCTAGAAGAAGAGGATTGGCATCAAAGTATATGAATATGCCTAATTTTACTTCTTTTTTAGCCACACACATGGCATATGATGTAATCCCTTGATAAAATTGTTATGTAATCATATGAGCATGTGTAATTATGCTAACATGTCATGTATAAATGAGAACTAAGGTTATATATATGAGAATGTGCATTTTGGACATGTAATGGCCAACAAGCATCTTGGAAATGCATGTATAAATAGAAATGAAATGGCTAAATTGAGATGCATGAGGTTTGGGATTACTTGAATAGTTTATACAAGTCATATTTATGCTTTTAAATTTACCCAAGAGGTGCCAAACATCAAAGGAGACTATTTGGACATCTTGATACTTCATATGAAGCAAAATTTGACCACTTTAGAACCCTATTCCACTTTTTGTCCAAATGAGTTCGTCTTGATCTGAGATTTGGCATGCATTTAGAGTTTGTTAAGAGATTTTTGAAAAGCTAAAGAATAAAATTTTTGAAAGTCCAGAGAATATTTGACAAAGTTGAGAAATTTTCTGGTTTTGGTCAAGGGTACTGTTCACTCAAGTCTAAAAATGAATTCTATCCCTCAAGGGAAAAATGATGTCCAATTACCACGAATATTTATAAGTAGAAACTAGAAACTCCTAATGACTTGTGTCAACTAGAAGCACATCATTTGGATGTCCAAAGAGGGAGATATGAATTTTCAAAATTTCTACCCAATATCAAGCATTCAGATAGACCTTAGGTATTGTTTCATTAGTTTTGGAAGTCTGGATATGCTAGACTGGTCTGAAGTTATTTTTTCCCTCTAACTAACATCCTTAGCTTTCCAGATTGGTATCATTTGCATAGATTGAAGTTTTGTGAAATTAATTGGACATTTTCTAAATTTGCTGCAGAAACCTGTGATAGTACCAATAGACAATTGGACCTCTAGATATTTTTGAACATAAAATGTTTTTGTGTGATGATTCATGGCTTGGTTATATTTTAGCATAAATTAGACATGTGTAGCTTTCTATAGTGGCCAAGAATATACAATTTCAATTTTTCTAGAATTAGTCATAATTTTTCAAAGTTTGTGACAAAGAAAGGGAAATTCTGGCTGAAAATACATATATGAATTTTATGCTTCCCTTTACTTTCCACGAGTTGTAAGGCAGTTTTGGTGATAGAAATGAATTGTATCCATGTAATTAATATGGGAATATGATACATGAGCTTATATGGTCCATATGACACCGAATGAAATTTTTATGTGCAATGTAACACTAAAATATTCATTATTTTTATGCTATTTCTTGCTTCTTCCATGAATGCTTGATGTTAAACATAGAGATTGTATAAAATGATTTAAGAAGTTATAGTGTTACACGACGTGCTCAAATGGTCATGGAATGGCTAGGAGACCATTGGACACCATTTGACCCCATTATGATTCTAAAAATTGACATAATTTTGAGTTGATCGATAAACTAACCAAATGGACGGTTTGATGCATGAAATTTGGCATGAATATAGGTCTCATCTAGAGCTTTTTATAGAGCCAAATAGCACTATTTTTGGGATTTTAGAGAATTTATTATGAATTTTCAAAATTGGTCAAATTATGTAGAATTGTCCCAATCACTATTTACATGGTCAATTTGCATTTCTCTATCGTTCAGGGGCCAAATGAAGTCTAATGCTAATGAAATTTTACAGACATATAGTAGATATCATAAGCTTTATATAACCATATAGAGCATCCCATTTGGAGCTCTGTAGAGGGAGAAATAAATTTTTGAAGTTTCTAGTTTGCTGCAAAACGACTACCATACTTGATGTACTGTTCCATCAAATTTTGTATGTCAAACGTGGTTGTTTTGATCTAAAATTTTTGTGGCAACTAGATGACATCCTGAACTTTCCAAAAAGCTATGGTTTTCATGATTTAAATTTTTTTAGAATTAGTTATGACTTTTCCAAAGTCCATGTTAGGATATGGAATGTATGGCAAAATGCAAGACAGACGCAATTTCATGTTATATGCTTTGGACCTAAGTTTTCAACTTCAAATTATGATATTTATGATTAAACAAATGTGTTAAGGATGGAAAATAAATTGGGTAAGTTCACATGGTCCATTAAGCCAAAAATGAATTATTTTGACTTTTAATGTCAATTATTTTCACTACTAAAAAAGCTTAATTCATACAAATATGTTTAGTTAGTTTTAATGTGAGATAGATGCTAACCACGTATGGTGTTACACCCCTTCTTGCCCTCACATACACTTAGGAGGAACTTGATTTGCTTGGCCTAGATATATCAAATGAAACACAAATACATCATTGGAACCCATTCTAGCCTTACATAATTTCTACATAAACATATTCTAACTTATGGTATACTTATAGTTTCATACAAGGACACAATGAAACAACCTATATAATTCATAACCTTGGCTATAATTCCTCACTCAATCTAGGTCTCATGACTCCATTTAAATTCATTATAGTTATCACAAACTCAATTTAAGGAGTCAAACAATAAGTTACTTCTTTATACTTAAAAAGGAACCTAAACTTCCATCTTTCAAGTTATGGTTTCTAAATTGAAACCAATGGTTCCTTTGGTATTTATTATTCATATCTAGACCATTTCTATCCTTAGGATCAAAGAAAACTCTTCTTAGGTACCTCTTCTTCCTCTTGGCTTAGACATGCAACAAGTAAGAAGCCCGTGGAATTTCATTCAATTTCCTAAAGGTTTTGGCATCCATGAAGCTTCTTAGACTTCTAATAAATTCATATATACTTTTACATAAGTTAGATTATCATTAGAAAGTTTCAAAAATTCTTAGGTGTAACAAGAACCCTAAGTAATATAACTTCAATTCTAAAGCTTTTCTTTTAGTTGCAATTGTATATTCTTAATTCTCATACCTCAAAACCCTTAATTCCATCAAGTTTTAGCCAAAATTCACTTCCCCTTTCTAGTTTCTCTCTCTAGACCTAATATGGAAGTCATTGGAATTCAAAGAAAAATAAGTCTTTTTATTACATAACATACCTCATTTGAAAGCTTGCCAAATGGGGATTCTCTTACTATATTTGGTTACTTCAAACCTCTATTTTGTCTCATGAGGTCAGCCACCAAACTCCGTCTTTCAAGAATTTAAAACCATCAAGATAAAGAGAATGAAGAGAGGAGAAATTTTCATAACTAGCTTATTGCAAAATTTCATATATTTTCACACATTTTTGCCTTCCTTTTTCTTCTCTCTCTTCCCTTCCTTCATCACACCATAGCTACTGATTTTAGGTAGAAATTAAGTCAACAAAACCAACGGGAGATGGCGGGGATAACTTAAAAAGGTATGGGGGATACTTTTTAACTTTTCCCATAATTACTATTTTGCTACTATATTTTGACTATACTGTTTGAGTTCGTTTTAAATCTTTTTTTAGAACCGTCTTTTCCGTATGAAAATTTAGGTTCTCTAATTCATAAAATGCCATTGGTTTCATCCAAATTAAATTTAAAACTTTACCTAGCAACTTGGTCAAAATTTTAGTCAACTGACACTCTAAAATATAAACTAGAAGGGTTTTAACCATTTTAAGGCTTCTTATAACTTTGAGGGCATCTGAGAATCTCAAAAAATTCAATTTTTCATTTAAAAATCTCTCCTTTGAGTTTTTAAAAAGTTTCCAAAATTACAAAAATACCATTATGTTTTTAGTTTCTTTGTTTAACTGCTTTTGCTGTAATTTTTTGCCATCATTAGCTTTGTATTCTCATTTCTAAATGTCTAGATTATTAGACTAATCTTATTTAGTCTCTAATCGTCTCATTCTGGGGTCTTCATTTTATAACTCATCAATTCTAGTTTAATTTTAAAAAGACCGGGTATTACAACAACATTTTGTCGTCCCTAAATGGACCTTTTAGTGATAGCATTACTTAACATTAAATATAGTTTTAACAACAATATTTGTGGCTACCAGAATTCCTTCCAGTTGGCATTTAGAGGAATCAATGGTGACCTTGTTGTTGCTAAATGTACCCTTTTAACGGTAAAATTTTTTTAGTGATGCTAAATAAGATTTTAGGGGCAATAATAGTGCAAATCAAGCGGCAACATTTGTGGTCACTAAATACCTTTTTTAATGGCGAGTCATTCTTTCATTACCAAAGTTTTCCTTTTAGCATAAACTCTTTTGTGTCACCACTAAAGATGTCTTTAACATCAACTATTATCAATAATAATAGTATATTATTAGCGACGGCTTTAGTTGCCAGTAAAGAGTTTATTTTATTTTTTAGGATTTATAATTTTTTTAATTATTTTCTTTAATCTTGTTTGCCAAAATAGATTTTATAATCTTGCAAATATTGAACAATAAATCTTCTCAATTTCTAATAACATACATCATTCTTATAAGATGCAACAATTCAAAATAAATAAGGAAAAAGAAAACAAATTAAACTTTGCTAACAAATCTCATATATATATTACTGCAATAGTCTATTCAACAAGTGTAAATGCAAGAACTAGCCATATGAATATTTTTTTAAGCTCATTCATATACTCCACTATTCAGTTTTGAAAATAGCATTAGAACATTACTAAATAAAAGGAAAAGAGTGGCATGGGCAACTACTTGAATCTTCATAATTCAGGATAAGGACACTAGCATTCAATCTAGACACTTTATTTTGCTTTGTAAATGCTAAGACTTTCTCCATCAAAGTAATCACCTATGTGACAAATTAAGACCACATTCCAATTCAGTGAAGCATAATGTTTAAAAGAAACTTTGTATGTCAAAAAAAAATTAATGTCAAAAATTTGAAATAGAACCTTAGGTACAAAAGTGATATAAAAGGCAATTGGTGCTTAATTAAGATGTATTCTTTGTGTTAGTTGAATGTTCAATTATTAAAACTCCTAATTACTCACAGAATTATTGAGCTTCTCCATTTGAAGCATTGTTCATTAGAGGTGTATTTCCCTGCTAAAAGGAAACATAATACTAAGTTTTTCAACATTGGAAAGAAAAAAAGAAGTGTGTAAGATATCTATTGGAATATGGCCATAAAGGCAGCCATTTGAACATAAATTTTAGCTTGCATTTAGGCTCGCTCCTTCTATAGTTTTCGTTCCATTTCTTGGTGCATCACTTCATGCATTTGTTATATTGCAGAAGAAACTTTGGACTCCACTTCAAATTTGTCGATGCTTCTCTTTCTTGAGGGTTTCTTCCTATACCCGTTGCCATGCACATACCCCTATCTCTTCCCCAATACAATATCTAGTATCTCATCTCCAATCATGCGTATCTCCTCATTTGTTGTTTGTTACTAAATAACAAGATTATGAATGTGTGACTATAGTGTACGACACAAGTTAGAAGCATGAAAAATGGTGCAAAAGTAAATAATTTTTTAAAGTTAATGAATTTGAGAACATTACATAGATCTCTTAGGACTTTGGATCTGCCCATACTATCTCCCCCTCCTTTATCTGACGATTATGTTGTCCCTTTTATACTTGATTAGCTATTGCTAACTCCCCTATTTCTAGGTTCATCTATAAATTTTTTAAACATTAGTATTCAAAGCTTCTTAATATGAAAAAAAAAAAGCATTAGTGAATATAGAAATAAATTTCTCCTAAAATACAATGAGATGCTCACCAAAGACTTCTCAACCTCTGCAAATGAGCAGGTCCCATATGTATGTAATGTTATTTGCTTTGACAGATTTCTACAATTTCTACTACTTGCAGCTTGTATATAAAGCCAAAGTGTTGTTAGCCATAAAACTCAGAAAACTTCATGTAATTAATAATAGTACAGCTACAATAAAGCTTGAATTTAGGACCTGAAACTTGTCAGACTTAAAGTACTACATTAGCCAATCCTAATTTTCAAGGCTGACATCCTTTAATTTTGTTGCTTGCCTTTCCTTATTAGTCATGTAGTCCTTCTATATCTTTGACAATGAAGCCTTCCAATTCTTGAAGAGTCATTGCATTAAGTCCATGCAGTAAGACCTGAATACTACCTCTTACACATTAAGAATAGCATATTCAAATTATAAGTAGTTATAATTGCAAATACAACATAGGCATTTGGAGATCAATTAAAGATACACATTTAAAACATGTAACTCATTACCTTCACTTTCAACCACAAGGTGTCCCTATCTTTATTTGCAATATCTTTTCAATCACTATCTCTAAACAATACGATAGTCTACACCACCCAAACAATGTAACTAGATAAGCTTTTAGCCCCATCTCCAATCAGCCGTTCAGTGGTTCTAGATGTGGTAATTAAGATCTTGTTGTCAAATTTTATTTTAAGGTTAACTCCTAAACACTTATACTTCCTCTAACCCTTTCTAATAGTGTTGCAAGAAGTTGAACAATATGAAAAAAAGAAAATAATTAAATGATTATACATAAAAAGCAAATATATATATACATGACACAAGGCAGAAATTTAACCAAACACTTACTATTTTCCTTACTCACTTGCAGTACTATGGTTTTGTGATGGCTAGGTTAGAGGTGAACCATCTTGTTCTTCCTCACCAACTGGCTCTAGTGGCAATGGAGAACGTTGAACTTCTAGTGCATCACATTCAAGTTGCCCTCTTGAATGCAGTGGGGATGCAACATCACTTGTATTATTGTGCCTTCCACATCCATTTTCACATCCTAAGCCTCATCCTCCTCGTCTTGCCCCCTCCCATACACAACACCTGACATTTCCTGGATTATTACAAGTACCTTATGAGAATAAGGTAGTTAAACAATGTAAATTTGTAAAATTGTAAAACTTTTAACTAAAAGACTACTTACAAGTTATAAGGAAAATTTTAAAAATTTAAAACAATGATAATAATAAATAATAACATGATAGAAATAGAAATGGAAACAAAAAACATACTCAGTGAAATAGGATGCTGTCTATGAATTTAATATTTTCGTCATTTATTATATCTATTTTTTTAATGCATGGATGTAATCTATCATTAAGTACTATGGAATTTTAGTTAATCTTAGTTAGTATCTATGGTACTAATATCAACTTCATCATCCTTCCCAAGTATGTCCTGTAAATCTCCTTTGTCAGTGGATACATCCTCATCACGGTCATTAATAAATTCATGTCCTATATCAATTGCACTTAACCATTTTGTTCACGGGTGTTCACTTGAATGGGTTAAAGTTTCTGGTGGAACATCATCCCCTTGCATCTAGACCACAAAGTCATTCCCACATTATCATCAAAGACCATATATAGTTCAACCTTATCTTGTTGATATGCCTCATTGATGAGCCCTCCTTCAAAGTCCCCACTAGCATCATCATCAGTCACCTTAGGCATATTAAACAAGTCACGAGGATTTGTCTTAACAACAATGAGTCAGTCTACATCAACAATATCATTCAAATAGAACACTTGTTCAACTTAAGATGCTAAGACAAATGGCTCATTAGAGTTAAGTGAATAATGGGTATTCACACTAATGATCCCAAACTTATCAACCTTGTATCCTCTTCCTAGATGACCCACATCCCATCAATGATACTTGAACAAATGCACTTATGCCCAATATACAACAACTCATATATATCCTCTAAGACACCATAATACTCATTATTCTCATCTTCATCATCACCACTCACAAGTATTTCACTATTATTTGTTCTTGGGCCTAAGACACAATCTTTAGTATGGAATTTAAAGCCATTCACTATAAATGCCAAGTAATGATAAACTACTTTGAGTGGGTCAGCTACTAAACTCATAAGGTCATTACTAGCTTTACCCTGTGTGCTTAACTCCACAACTTATAGTAAGAGACAATCACTTATCACTATTGATAAATTATGCTATCACAAAAACCTATCACACAATTCTCACATCCTAACACGTTGTTTAGAAACTGACTTATTCACAAAACCATTTTGGAAACTCTTTAACTGTTGACCTATTCATTTCTATTTGCTTTTTGTGCTCCCTACAATAAATGATGTAGTTAAGACAACAAATTCTTTAAGAAGTTATTATTTGGAAGGAATTACCAAGTTCCACGAATGTACTCTATAAACGACCAAACCTCTTCATCATATGGAGCACATATATAGTAGCTTGATTGAACTCCACACTAGATAGAAATCTTGATTCATAACCTTCCTATGCCTGCCCACCTTTATTGAAGGTGGATGTCTCATTCTTTCCAATAGGTCCATCATCATTCTTAGGAGGCCTATTAAACTTAGTGGGAATGTCTTTCAAGTAATGAGAGCAAAAGGTAAGACATTCATTTGCCAAATATCCCTTTATAATTGTACTTCTGGTCAAGCCTTGGTCTGATCATATGTTTTCAATGTCCACAAATACCTAAATACAAAAGAGGATTTGAATAAAGAATCTAGCATCGTGTATTAATGAAATCTATGAAAGGGGATATATAATGTAGTAAGTTACCTCTCAATAGGATATATCCACCTATATTGTATGGGTCCACCGAACTTCGCCTCTCTTACCAAATGGATAGGTAAATGGATCATGATATCAAAGAAGGCCAGTGGGAATACCATTTCCAACTTACACAACATTCTTGCAATTTGGGATTTAAGTTGATTAAAGCTTTGGTTGTTAGGCACCTAAAACACAAATTCTTGAAAATTTTGCCCAACTTTGATATAAGCTTAGATACCTCATTAGGCAACAAGCAACGTAATGCTATAAAAAATATATCTTATAGCAAAATATGGTGGTCATGGCACTTCAATCCATAGATTTTTCACTCACGAACATTAACACATCGTGAAATGTTTGAGAAAAGGGCATCAAACACTTTTAAAGTAGCTAGAAAGTTATAAACTTTTAACTTCTCTTATAGGGACAATGCATAGCAAGCAACTAGAATCAAAGCTTTATTCCCTTCTTCTATCGAGTGCAATTCTAACCAAATTCCCATGTTAACCAAGTCATACCAACTCTTCACTGGATCCTTTGTCTTTCCAACTAACCCTATAATGGTTAACATGATGTTATTCAAAACATTTCTCTCAATGTGCATAAAATCAAGGTTGTGTTAAATCAAAAGTCTTTTCCAATAAGGCAAGCAGAAGAAGATGTTTCTCTTCCTCCAATTAAATGCATTGGTGACATGGTCATGCTTTTACTTCTGACCATTCCTTAGAGTCACATAACCTAATGCTTATAATTGACAAAGTGCTTCATCATTGATTAAAGGAGAAGGTGCAACTGTATATTCAACTTTCCCATAAAATGCCCTTCAATTTTAAAGCCATGAATGATTGGTTGGTAAGAAGCGATGATAGCCCAAGTAGCACAACTTATTTTGTAACGAAATAGAATATATCTCTTTATGACAATAAGGGCATGCAAGCTTTCCTTTTGTAGACTATCCTAATAGGTTCCCATATGCCGAAAAGTCATTAATTATCTACAATAAAGTTGCACGCAACTTGAAATTAGACTTCTTATAAACATCATATGTCTCTACTCCTTACTCCTATGATTCAAGTAACTCCTTAATCATTAGTCAAAGGTATATATCTATGTCATCACCTAGACTTCTGGGGCCTGGATTTAAAAGTGTCATCATAAAGTATGAGTATTTCATCCATTGCCATGGTGGCAAATTATATGAAACCAATACAACTAACTAAATACTATGATTACAACTCATATTTCTCTAAGACTAAAACCCATCACTTGTTAGGCCTAACCGAATATTTCTTGGATCACCAAAAAATTATGGATGCTATTGGTCAAACGATTTCCAAGCAATAGAGTCAGTTGGATACCACAAAACACCATCATCAATATATTCATTATTATGCCACCTCATCTCCTTAGCTATATGGTAAGACATGTATAGTCTTTGCAACCTAGGCTTTTATAGGGAAATTGTGACACCTAAACTACTACCGCTACCTAGCCTCTCACTGGGCTCGGTTCCACATGATTTCCAAAGAATCACTACTCTTCCGTGGCATTTGCATGCTATGAACCGGGGTTTCATATACTCATTATCTGCCCCGTGGGTCCTGTGAACCCATCTCAAGCATCCTCAACTCAAACTCCATATATACAACTCATACATAGCATAAAACAACCCATAAGCCACGGGTATAGAGCCAAAAACCAGTAAAATTGCATTTCCTCACTTGGGCCCAAAAGTCATATTTTGGCTCTAACTTTGGAAAATCATAATTAATTGTAGAAAAATGGGAATGCAGCAAACTTTAGCTTTCTGGAAAGCTCTAAGTGTCAACTTTACACTAAAAATCATTTCCAACCACAAACACATCGTTTGGACCATGTTTGACATCGAAAATGGGAGGAAGGTCCAGCTGTCACTGTTTCTGGTGCAGCTTTCTGTCATGACTTTCGAAAATTCATAACTAAATCCACAAAAATCCAATCTGGGCACATTATACCAATTCGGAAAGATACGGATGTCTACTAGAGGAGAAAAATAAGTTCAGATCAGTTCAGTAGCTCCTACACCCCGAAAATCGATGGAACAGTGACGGGGGTCAGGAAAGCTCACTGATGCTGATACAGAACTTCAGTCGGTTCAATCTCTCTCTACAGACCTCCGATTTGGGTGATTCCAGTTCCTACAAGTCACTTTGGTTTTCTAGTTTATGTGTATAAGGCTACTTATACACTGGATAGATTGGCCCAGTTGTATATCAGAGAGATAGTGCGACTTCATGGAGTACCCAATAGCATAGTTTAGGATAGAGACCCCAGGTTCACGTCGAACTTTTGGAGGTCATTGCAGCATGCCTTAGGGACGAGATTGCGGTTTAGTACTGCATATCACCCCCAGACACATGGTCAGACTGAAAGGACCATCCAGACATTAGAAGATATATTGAGGGCATGTGTGCTAGAAATGAAGGGGAACTGGGATGTGTATTTACCATTAGTAGAGTTTGCATATAACAACAGTTACCATTCCAGTATCCAGATGGCCCCTTATGAGGCTTTGTATGGGAGAAAGTGCAGATCCCCTCTGTGTTGGGTTGAGTTAGGTGAGAGGGTTCATCCGCCCTAGTGTTTCACCTTGGGGTGCTCCGGTGTTGTTTGTGAACAAGAACGATGGTAGCTTGCGGTTATGTATAGATTACCGAGAGTTGAATAAGGTTACCATCAAGAATAAATATCCTCTCTCTAGAATTGATGATCTGTTAGATCAGTTGGCTGGGGCATCTGTATTTTCTAAGATAGATCTTAGATCTGGTTACCACCAGTTGAGAGTGAGAACTGAAGACGTCTCTAAGACGGCTTTCAGGACGAGATATGGGCACTATGAGTTCCTTGTGATGCCATTCGGGTTGACGAATGCGCCTGCTGTGTTCATGGATTATATGAACAGGGTATTCAGACCGTATCTAGATCAGTTTGTGGTGGTCTTCATTGATGATATTTTAGTGTACTCCCGATCTTTTGAGGAGCACGAGAGGCATTTGAGACTAGTCTTAGAGACCTTGAGAGAAAAAATGTTGTATGCCAAACTGAGTAAATGTGAGTTTTGGCTGACCGAGGTGCGATTCTTAGGTCATGTGATCTCACGAGATGGGGTTGCGGTGGATCCCCATAAAGTTGAGTCTGTGTTACAGTGGGATAGACCTAGAACGATCACCGAGGTTAGGAGTTTTCTAGGTTTGGCAGGGTATTACAGACGATTTATTCAGGACTTTTCTCGAATGGCCTTACCACTGACGAGGCTAACTAGGAAAGATACACCGTTTGTGTGGGATGAGAGATATGAGAAGAGTTTCCAGGAATTGAAACTCTGTTTGACCACTTCCCCTGTACTGATTATCCCTGACCCTAGTGAACCATTTGTGGTTTATTGTGATGCTTCGGGCAAAGGGTTAGGATGTGTGTTGATGCAGCAGGGTAGAGTAGTGGCATATGCCTCGAGACAGTTGAGACCTCATGAGGAGAATTACCCTACACATGACCTGGAGTTAGCTGCCGTAGTGTTTGCTCTTAAAATTTGGAGACACTATCTGTATGGTGCGACCATAGAGATCTATAGTGACCACAAGAGTCTGAAATACCTGTTTGATCAGAGAGAACTCAATATGAGACAGAGGAGATGGATGGAGTTTTTGAAAGATTATGATTACGTGTTGAAATACCATCCGGGCAAGGCCAATGTGGTGGCAGACGCCCTGAGTAGAAAATCCATCCATGTAACCCATATGATGATTAGAGAGCAGGAGCTCCTAGAGAAGTTCAGAGAGTTGAACCTCTCGTGTCAAGTGGTATCGGGTAGATTGTATCTGAGTGAAACTCGAATTGAGAATATCTTGAGAACCCAGATCTTAGATGCCCAGGGAGAGGATGAGTTCCTGAAACGGATCAGGAATGAGATCACCCAAGGTAAGACCTCAGATTTCAAGTTGTCTGAGGATGGCATGATAGTATATCGGGATAGAATCTGTGTGCCTAGTCAGAATGAGTTGAGAGAAAGCATTCTGGAAGAGGCGCATAAGAGTAAGTATACTATCCACCCAGGTGCCACTTCTAGTCTTTTTCTCTATTCGGGCTGAGGTAGAAGAAGGGATAGAGGAGATCCCAGTTGTCAGGGAATTCGCGGAGGTTTTCCCTAGAGAGTTTGATTTTAGTGGCCAATCAATAGTGGTATGACAGTGGTTAAATTGGACAGTGACATTCAAGCAAGTATGGGAAGTGACCACGTGGCCTCCAGTGGGGGTAACAACAGACAAGTCAAATGGCAAGACACTAACAACCAGACCCAATTTCCTCACACAATCATAAGATATAAACGAGTGACTAGCACCCGAGTCAAACATAGCAACTACAGGAAAGCCATTCACTATCAGCGTACCTCGGATCAAACTGGGAGATGCGCTGGCTTCCTGCTGAGTAAGGGCGAACACTCGGCCCTGGGTCTGTGGTCTAGGAGGAGGCGCTGTCTCCATCTGAGGACAGTGTCTAGCAATGTGCCCCGGCTTCCCACACTTAAAACATGTCACCGGAGACTGCTGGAAGGATGACTGGCCCCGCGGAGGTGGCATACCTCGCTGTGGTTTTCTATTCCATGGCCCTTTGCCTCTCCTCTTATTACTAGGGGTCAAACTAGAACCCTCCTCTGGTTTCGGCCTTTTCAAATCCGGAACCCTCTTCTGACTAGCCGTCGTCGCAGTAGGCATGATGACTTGCAGATTCGTCTCAATCACCCTACTGACCTCCACAAGAGTATTAAACTTCCTGATCCGCTGTGGAGTGACTCTGTCGCTAATCAGGGGCCTCAAACCAGTCTCAAACTGCTCACATCTCCAGGGTTCATCATCATACCTCTGGAGGTAAGAGGAATACCGAGACAGCTCTATAAACTTGGCCACATACTGGTCTACAGTCATCTCATCCGTCTGTCTCAAACTCATGAACTCCATCTCTTTCTTCTTCCTCACTGAACTTGGGACATACTTCTCATAAAATTCAACCAAGAATGTCTCCCAAGTGATCGGTATGTTCTTGGTCTCCATCAGTGGTTTTGCACTCTCCCACCATCTATCAGCCTCCTTTTCTAACATGAAGGTGGCTAGTTGGGCTTTCTGCTCAGTGGTACAATCCATCACTGAGAAGATTTTCTTCAGCTGCATCACCCAAGCCTCCGCCTTATCCGCATCCAATTCCCCGTCAAACGAGGGTGGATTGTTCTGTCTAAACTGTTTCAATACTTTTTGGATAGGCGCCTGGGTCTGTGGAGCAGCAGGCTCCTGGGGAGGTACAGGTGGAATGCTAGAGGTAGACGGTTGCGGTCCAGGGGCATCCCTTCTGGCTTCTTCTTGTCTAGCCAGGGTATCTTGCAGATGCATGATCATATCATGCTGCTGCTGGGCAATGTATCTCTGTTGCTCCAGCATCTCTTGGTGCTGGCCCATCATGGCCTCATACCGGTCTAGTCTATCCATGATGGCCTGTAGAGGAACCTTAGTCTCAGTAGGAACCTCTGGCTCATCTCTCTGAGCCCTAGGCGGTCTGCCTCTGCCTCTACCCCTGCCCCGTCTAGTCTCAACCATGTCTAAAAAGAAATAGCAATCCTCAGTTCACAATATCACAACACTTATGCAAGGATGCTACAACTTCCATGGCCATTCACACCAAATACAAGTAATTCACATACTTCAAGAGCCTAAACGTGAGCAAAAGTGCCTGAACCTTTGCTCTGATACCAAAAATGTGACACCTTAAACTACTACCGCTACCTAGCCTCTCACTGGGCTCGGTTCCACATGATTTCCAAAGAATCACTACTCTTCCGTGGCATTTGCATGCTATGAACCGGGGTTTCATATACTCATTATCTGCCCCGTGGGTCCCGTGAACCCATCTCAAGCATCCTCAACTCAAACTCCATATATACAACTCATACATAGCATAAAACAACCCATAAGCCACGGGTATAGAGCCAAAAACCAGTAAAATTGCATTTCCTCACTTGGGCCCAAAAGTCATATTTTGGCTCTAACTTTGGAAAATCATAATTAATTGTAGAAAAATAGGAATGCAGTAAACTTTAGCTTTCTGGAAAGCTCTAAGTGTCAACTTTACACTAAAAATCATTCCCAACCACAAACACATCGTTTGGACCATGTTTGACATCGAAAATGGGAGGAAGGTCCAGCTGTCACTGTTTCTGGTGCAGCTTTCTGTCATGACTTTCGAAAATTCATAACTAAATCCACAAAAATCCAATCTGGGCACATTATACCAATTCGGAAAGATACGGATGTCTACTAGAGGAAAAAAATAAGTCTAGATCAGTTCAGTAGCTCCTACACCCCGAAAATTGATGGAACAGTGATGGGGGTCAGGAAAGCTCACTGATGCTGATATAGAACTTCAGTCGGTTCAATCTCTCTCTACAGACCTCCGATTTGGGTGATTCTAGTTCCTACAAGTCACTTTGGTTTTCTAGTTTATGTGTATAAAATTTCACCACATTTGGAATCCATTTGGTCTAAAAGTGCCACATATTTCATTTTCTGGTTTAGATGAACAGTACATGACCAATCCATTAAATTCTCCCAAATTCAACAATTCCCCAAATATTCTATAATCCTCCGAATATTACCCACTTTAGCTTCTCAAGAAGCTTTCTACAAACTCTAGAGGCAAGCCAAATTTCATGGCAAACGGAACTCATCCGGTCATACTTTGACGGAGCTCACAAATTTACCGGTTTTGGCACCCCATAGGTCCAAAACGGGTCCAAATAGCCTCTCTCACATTTTCACTCCACATGGACAAGTTCAAAAGTATAACACTAGTATATCTAACATGTCCATATGCTCCAAATCATCATACATTCAAATCTCACTATGCTATGGCCAAATTTACACAACAACATTCATGCATCAAAGGGGTAAAAACCTACATTTCTATTACTTTGGCTAATAACAGAGTTCATACATCGTCCTTTCATATTTCTACACGTGTTACAAACTTTACATCTCAAAAATAGTGGGCACATCTTCATTTGGCACCACTTTACATCATATTTACATCAAAATATCAAAAGAAAGTAATATCTCTAACTATGCATGCTCCTAGGCTCCTTGGTGGGTGCTCGGTTCTCCTTGAGCTCCACCTAGCATATTAGTTGGGAGGGGAAAGGGGTGAGATTCAGGGAATCTCAGTAGCTCATGCACTCAATCCAGCAAGCAATCAAGGCATATAACAAGTCAAAGCATGTGAATAAGCATTTAGCTATTCTCAATCAACCAACACACAATGTACATGCTATGGAAATCTCAACAATGCCAAAAATGAGCTCCAGGGACTTTTGGTCTAGCCTCACCCGAGTTTAAGAGACTTTTGGATGGCCTCACCCGAGTTTAAGGACTTTTGACTTGGCCTCACTCGTTTGAGACTTTTGGCCTTGTCTCACCTATCTCAAGGGACTTTCGGCTTCACCTCACCCATCTCATGGGACTTTTGGCACTACCGCACCCGAGCAATTTTCACAACTCATCACACAAGCATATTGACATTCAATGCATCAAAACAATAACATATGGCATATTCCATACAACAAGCATATACATAATCATACAATGACTATCATACCCAAGAATGCACAAGAAAGAGTGAAAGAGAGAGCTACCTTTGGAGCCAAAGCCAACACAGGCTTTTCCTTTCAGTTTCTCCTTTCCCTCCTTAGGTCCACAATCACACCTTGATGTAAATGTTTCACTTGAGCCTAGACACACCAAAAGCATGCAATTACTCTCTTGTAATTTAATTTAGAGCAACCCTCTATCACACACAAACTAGGGTTCTCTCTCTAGAATGCCATTACCCCTTTCTCTCTCTCAAGCTTCCATGGTAGTGGAAAACCTAGTTTTCAAAGAAACTCAAAGATTCAAAAGAGTTTTCCACTTTCCCTCTTCTGACCCATGCTCAAAATGCAACCATTTTCACAATTAAAACCGCAGAAAGAGAGGGCAAAGGGAGGGGATCAGAGTTCTAAGAAGAAATGGGAGAAGTTACCTTACCTTTCCCTTGATCTTCCTCCTTCTCTTAGTCTCTCACACTCTCCACGCCTCTTTTCTCTCTTTGGGTCGAAGCTTAGGGCAGATATGAGAGAAGAAATGAGTTTGGGCGTTTAATGAAGTCTGATTCTCGCTATTTACTCTCTTCCGGACCGACTCTCGCTACGGCGAACACTAACCTTCGCTATAGCGAGCTCATGTAATCTGGCTTCGCTATGGCGAGGTGTAACCTTCGCTACGGTGAGCTCGTGTCAATTCACTTCGCGATGGCGAGATTTACCACTCGCTATGGCGAAATCGCGTCAGTTCCAGACTTCACTCTCGCTATGGCGCCGCTACAGCGGGCAACTCCCTGGTTTTTGTATGGGCTGTTGCCAGCACTCGCTATAGCTAGAATCGCCTTCGCTATTGCGAACTAGCTCTCTCGCTGTAGCAAGATCGTTTCTCGCTGTTGCGAGAGGACTTGGCAGAAATTCTGGATTCCGAAAATTTCCAGATTTCACTTCCTTTCTTTTCCCTTTTCTTTTCTTTTTCCCGATTGTTACAGAAATGCAATAACACTTTACAAGGGACTTTCTTTCCTTTATGACTATTTAACGTTCATTGAGACATATTGCACTTAGGACATGGTTAAGCATTGGTGTGCTCTCACCAATATAAGATGCAGTCATTCTCACATGCATCAATCTTGATGTAATTCAATCTGAACTCCTAAATAACCTTCTTCACTTCATAGTAAGAGTTAGGTATTAGTGCCCCCTCTAAAAGAACATCCTTAAATAAGCTTAACAACGAAATCATAGATTTGTTGCTCCAATGGTTAAAGCACTTAAGATGGAGTAGCTTAATTATAAAAGAAAGCTTTGAAACTTTATTACAACTTGGATAGAGGTCAGTCTAAGCATCTTGCAAACAAGTCAAAGAACTATCTCACCTACCGATTATTTGGCTCATGGTTCTCTTACCCATGGTTCCCTTCATTTGAATTTGCACAACCATATGCATCATGAAGCATCTAAACAATGTCATCTTCTTCATCAGTATCATCAGCTACCTCACCATTATACTTATGCAATGGACTATAAGCACGAAGATGAATTTCTCCATGTGAGTCCACACTTTATAACTTGAGCTGAAACCCTTCTTCAATAGATCTACCTTTGCATCAGTTCGGCTCTTCCACTCCCTATTCCTACACCCCTTACATAGGCATTGAACCATATCAATCACCCTTGGCTAACTGAAGGCCCACTAAAAAAACTCGTTAACTCTTTATCTATATGTTGGATCAACCCTATTATTAATCTTTATCCAATTTTTATCCATCTCTACTACTTCCTACATTTTAATCAACATCATTGCAAATTAAGCTATTAACAAGTCAAGCTTTTTACCAGTAAAGAATTGTATAATTATGTCAAGTCATGACCTTTAGACTAGGCCATCCCTGTTTCTAGATTTTATATCTAAACCAAAACTAAACTTTACTTCTAGTACAAACCATAATAAAGGATAGGTTCTAGTCATTACCTAAACCTCATTAAGATTATGGTTCTCATAAGAGTATAGACTAGAATATAGTTTCGCTAGTAGTACAAATCGAAACCTTAATTGAACGAATGATGCGACAAGAAGTTACCAAAAAGTGACAATGCAAAAAATTAGATAAACTAGAGGAAGCAATTACAAAGAGTGACAATGTTCAAGTGGATTCTATCTTATTGCTTTTTTGCTTGTCATTCCTTCTTGAATGAAATAAATTTATATAATTATTTCATATTGTTTAATTACATTGTTATTATTCATTTAATTTTTAGTTAAGTAAATTTAATTTATAATAAACATGGTTATTAGTATTTTTATTATTATTATTATTTATTTAATAATAGTATTTTTATTCATTTTTATTATTTATTTATTATTAAATGAATAAATTTAATTTATGAATAAGTAATCTTATTATTATTATTATTATTATTATTATTATTTAATTGTAGTTACATAATTTAATGTTTATTATTTAATATTACTATTTATTTCATATTAATTAAATAAATATAATTTTTAATAAATATTATTATTATTTTCATCAATGTTATTTATTAATATATCTTTAATATACGCTTTATTATCATTCATTTTTATTATTTATTTAACGTTAACTTAATAATTTTAATTTATAATAAAAATCTTCTTCCTCTTATTATTATTATTATTATTATTATTATTATTATTATTATTATTATTATTATTATTATATAATTTATTATTTATTATTTATTATTAAGTATTTGATATTAATTTAATTACTTAATTTATTTCATGTTGTTTAATTACATTGTTATTATTCATTTAATTATTAGTTGAGTATATTTAAGTTATATTAAACATTGTTGTTAGTATTATTATATGTTAAAATTTAATTAATTAATTATTATTTATTGTTATTATTTATTATAAATTTAATTAATGAATAAGTAATCTTATTATTATTATTATTATTATCATTAAATTTTAGTTACATAATTTAATGTTTATTATGTAATATTACTATTTATTTAATATTAATTAAATCAATATAATTTTTAATAATAATACTTATTATTATTTTCATCAATGTTATTTATTAATATATCTTTAATATATGTTTTATCAGTTACTATTTATTTTTATCATTTACTTAACATTAATTTAATAAGTTTAATTTATAAAAAAAATCTTCTTTCTCTTATTATTATTATTATTATATAATTTATAATTTATTATTATTATTTGATATTAATTCAATTTACTTAATTGGTATACAATTAGTGGAATAAAATAGTGTAAATATCTCCATCTTTTTTTGAATGAATAGATACAGGAAAAAGGGATTCAGTAAAGCATTCTAGGAGTGCATTACAAGCTTATAATTAAGGTATTTGAAATTTTCAATTCCAATCAAACACACTGAAAAAAATATATGAGCTCTTTATTTATGAACAATGCTAACTTGTTATGCCTAAGAGAAGAAAAATTTATCCATCATGAAGCTCTTTGTCTTTGTTTCTCACTCCATTCTTTTGCAATGTAGTGAATTTATTTAACATTCTCTCTTGAGATTTAGGGGGTGGAGACAATAAGAAAGGGATTTCTGGAAATTGCATGCTTGTATGTTCATATAATTTGACTTAAAATTAAAGGACCGAAGGTTTATAAATTTTAAAAAAAGTGTTAAAGTTTATTATGCACAATCATGCTCCATGCTCCTATAACGTGTTTCCAAAATGTAAGTGAGAAAATGAGTGTTATCGGTAAGTGGCATCTTAATTAAGACAGGCAAATAATGAAGGTAAACTCCCAAGTAGTCTTATACCTTATCCGTCTCCATTTCTTCCTCTTATGCCTATATATGCAGACAAACATATATGCAAACAAAATGGACAGTCCCTTTGAAACACTAGGCATCAAATCACACTCATCTACCACACATTTCCAAATTAAAGATGCTTCAGAATTTTTTTTCTAACTTTAAGAAATTACAATTGAAGATTTTAAATTAAAAATATTTATATTAAAGAATCTTAATTTTTAACATTATTTTTAAAAATTCAAGAACTAAAAATTTTAACATAGAATCTTAAACTGTACTTTTTTTGGGGCAAAATTTAAATTTTTAATCTTTGAATTCTTAAAAATAATTTTAAAATTTAAAACCTTTTAATATAAGTATTTTTTAATTTAAAATTTTCAACTATAATCTTTTTATAATTATTAATTTTTTAGAGTTATGCTCCAAGTAGGTGTACGGAGTAGTCAGGCTAGAGTATTATATATATGTGGACTTTTCTGTCTCTTAGGTACATATGTTGGTTTTTACCTCAATGCCTAATTTAAGAACAAAGGCTATCATTTTCTTTTTTCTCAAAAAACTATAGAGTTTGGCGAATTTACTTTAAGCTGTTTTTTTCGTTATTATTGTTATTATTATTATAAGAGTATTTTTAATGTTAATTGGGCTAAATTTTGTCTTCAGATGATTTTAAGGGTAATATGAGTTTGGGTCATGGATGTTGATATTCCATCATGCTCCACAACATTAGCACTAATCCAGGTTGGCTTTGCACTAGCCTTCTAGTTCTAGATGAATAGTATCATATAGATATTGCCATCTATGTCACACGATTGTATCTGAGACATTAATAGTATGTTTTGATACCCCGTTAATACTTGATATAATACCTGAGCTACAAATAGGTTTCTGCTTTCAAATGGATGGATTCTGATTTTAAAGTGTATAATTATGAACTACCTTATTAGTAATAAACAAAATGCATTATAAAATTGTAACATAAAATTGCAAATGATAGTATTATAATGGGATTTATGCACGTGCTACTAAAATTATATTTTAATGTATTGCTAGTATTATGTATATTCATAGCTTGAACAGAATTATCAAGCCATAAAATTCTCACTCCCTGTCTCAACTCGCCCATCACTCCAAAACCCAAGCAAGCTAGAATCATATATCAAAAGAGTAAATAGAATCCAAAAAAAGGAAGAAAAAAAAAAAAAAACAACCACATTCATTGCTCATTAGACCCCCCAAAGCTGAGAGAGGCAACTCTCACTCGTTAGTGACATAGTTTAGAAATCAATCACAATTATCAAGCCACAAACTGCTCAATCCCTGTCTCAACTCACCCATTAGAAATGATGTCCAGATACCAATTGAACAAAAGCAAAAACAGAGATAAAATGGTAGACAGGGAGCAAAGTAATTGATTAGTAAGGGAGATGAGACCAACTAACAGGGATGCTATCCAGGGACTCGAGACCAATCAAACCACAATTCAAGGATCAACTGAAATGAGGAATCAAGCTTTCATCGACACAGTAAATTGACCCATCAAATTACGCTACAAATAATGAGTTGAGACCAATACTTGCTTGGTTGTGTTCTTGAAATTTGGAAGGCTTCACCCTCCTCTGAATCAGCCTTTTTGCTCTCTGTAATTCCTCTCCATCACAACTCGAAGGTGGACTTCCAAGCCACCGTCAACCGCCTTAAATCCCAAAAACTGAGCCTCCTCCCTGATCCCCCTCTCACTGTTACTATTTCCGAAAAGTTCCAGCCAAAAGCTCTCTTATCCCCCTCGGTTCTCTCCAACCCAAAAGATTATTTCACCAAAAATAATGCGTTTTCAGAACCTCATCCATAAATCATGGAACAGATGAATCACGCCACTACTCTGTGAACAGCATCCTCTCATTCTGCAAAAGCTGATACTTTCTCGTTCCTCCACTTCCCCTGCACGGCTTCGCTTTTGGCTGCTTCTGGAGGACCCGAAAGAGAGACTGAGCAAGGAAAGGACCAACCAGGAACACAAGGTTCCGCAAAATGGAGGACCCGCGAGAGAATTAAATTGGACTCAAAATAGAGGAACACGAGTAGTGTATCAGGCCTATCCCCTTTCTCCTTTTTTATTTTTAATTGAGCTACGAGGGCTTTTTCCATTTTGTTTTTGTTTTTGCTTTGTTTTGTCTTTTTGTCTTTTTGTTATTTGTTTGTTTGTTGCTGCTTTTATTTCTTCATTTTTTATTATATATTTTTTATTTTCTCATTTTTTGGTTTATTTTATTTTATTTTTTTTAATATTTTGGAACCTCTCTCTTCTTTTATTTTTCTTTTCTTATTTTCTTTACTTAATTCATTAAAATTAACCCAACTAAAAATTGACAATTAAATTGGACTAAAAAATTGGGCTTCAGATTGTGCCATTGGGCCTTTACCCTTTCTCCATTTTTTTTATTGGGCTATGAGGGCTTTTTCCATTTTGTTTTTGTTTTTTCTTTTTATCTATTTTTGTTATTTGCTTGTTTGTTGTTGCTTTTTTTTATTTTTTATTGTACATGTTTTCATTTTCTTAATTTTATTTTATATTATTTTTTTAATATATATTTGGAACTTCTCTCTTCTTTTCTTTTTTTTAAAATTTAATTCGTTAACCCAATTGAAAATCGACAATTAAATTGGATTTAAAAGACTTTGATAATCTTAAAAAAATTATTTTTACTATTTATTTATTTTTTTCATCTTTTTTTATAAGAGAATTTTTAGACAAAATATGGTGTTTACAACAAAAATACCTATATATAAAAGAACTTGGGCCAATCGAAAGGCAAAGAGGGGATGAAAGATGGAGAGGGATCCAGGGACTAGTGTGTGGCAGCTAACGATGGCGAGTAGACGTTGGATGAAGGAAAGGATGCAAATTAGGGCTGTGAAACTAAGGGAAAGGGATGTGTGTGCAAATTAGTTGAGAGGAAAGGATGCTTGGCTTTTTTCATATTTTAATATATATTATAAAATTTTTTTTTTCATTTATTTTTTGCTAAAAAAATTTTTTTGTGCATTTGATTTGATTTTTAATATAATAGTATAAATAATTAAGTTGATATTTAGTTCTAATATGGGATCGTATTTTTATATTTAATATGATAGTCAAAATAATGATGTAATTTTATTAAAAGAATAAATTACAAAAGAATTAAGTATAATTTTAAAATAAAAATATTAAATATAATTTAATCAAAATATAAAATTATATAATTTAATTTTTTGAGTATGACATAAAGTAAAGGACCTTCTATTTTTCAAGTGGAGAAAAAGGATTGTTCATACCTTTTTTTGAAAAAGAAAAAGGGATTATTTTCTTAGTTTTAGTTGAGAATGAAAAGATAAATATTTTAAAATTAATTATATAACATTTTCTTACTAAATAATTATTTTTTAAAAAACAAAAGAACTATGATAAACAATAGTAAGAAATAGTATTCTATAAATATAGCATTACTGTGTTAAAAACCAATATGGATCTTCTTGAATTGTATAGTTAGTAAAAAAAGAAGTATTATTTTCTTTTTTTTCAAGCCTTAAATTGTAAGTTTAATGATAAAAATCAAACCTTTTTTTTATTTTTTCCCTTGAAAAGAATATTTATGAGGGATAGGTTAGTATAAACCCTTTAACCTTAAAAAAATGTAATCTTTATAATATCACAAAGTCAAGTGTAAACTATTTCTTGTATGAACAAAATTGAAACATAAAACTAAGTAATTTACCTAATATTAAAACTTAAAAGTAATTAATGATTAATTCATGGATTTGAATATAATATTGATAATACATATATATAAATGAATAAAATGTAATTAAAATATTACTACATACAATACAAGTGTAAAATAAATCAAAAATATGTTCACAAAATAAGAATGTTAACAAAATTAAATTCAAAACAAAATATGTAAAAACAAAAAAAAAAGTCTAACCAAGTTAGGTTCTAGGTGCTGTCTCTTTCTATCTAAAACTAATTAAAAGATAACCAAAAACACTGAAGGTAGACGTTTCCTCAACTAAATCACTATAGAAATTAACCCCAAAAGCATAATGATATGATGATATATGTAGAGTTGTAAACTAGCTTCTCGAAAAAGACAAAGACAAGACCATTTATATAGCAAATGATAAAAAGCCTAAAAATCCAAAGCTAATAGGACCATAATATGTTTGGGTCACTTGACAGTTAGACTTTTTTTTGTCAATTTACATTTACTTTTAGATTAGTTAAATTTTATTGATTAAATTATATATTTTATGAAAAAAATCAATCTCAATCCCAAAATTTATCTAAAAATTCAACCTCTACCTTAGTCATAGAAAGAATGTTTGTTTTAAGATAAATTTAATTTATAATGAATTAAATTAAACTTTCTTTTACCCATAGTAGCATTACGTCATTTAAGCACATGAAAAGAAGAATCTAACCTATTTTAGGCAACCCAATAATAGAAGCATGTAACTTCCCTTTTCATCAAGCATCATACCAAAGTTTACATAGTGTTTTCTTGCAAGAAACACCAAATAAACTTTGCTTTTTAGAAAATGGTGCTAATAGTGTTTTCTTTCAATACCTTACAGGCAACGAAAAATGGCTCTGCACTACACTTTAGGATTTAGATATTCTCTTTATTATTAATTTTGAATTTTTTAAAGTAATTTGGATAATTTAAATTTATTTTCTTTAAGATTTAAGAAAAAAAATTTTTTAAAAGAAGCATAATGTTAAATAAAAATATTTTTTAATTATAAACTTAAAAAAATAATATTTAACCTTTAAAATGTAAAGAAAAAAAAATAAAATCTAGACTGTTTAAGTTTTAATCTAAACCATTCAAATTTTAAAAGAGAGAATAATAGAGAGAATGTAAGGGAGAGGATTCAAAGAGTAAGGTTTACCAACTAACAAGCTTATCACTACTACTATATATATTTAGGCCCCAAGAAAAACCACTATATATGTAGAAATAAAATTTATTTTAAATCAAATCAGTAATAATGTTTTTGGTTAATTATTAACTTATTATTTTATTGCATTATATAGAATAAGTCATTTTAATGCTCTTTTATTTTTTTAGAAATTAAAAAATTTAATAAAAATTATAAAAATTATAATTATAAGAATAAAAATGTTAACAATGAAAGACAACATTTTGCAGAGAAACATAGATTTTTTTTTTTGGAGAAAACCAGGGGGTGTTTTCCATGAAGAATAAAGAGTTAAACTAGTGATGATTGTGAAAAATTTTAAAGTGTAATGCAAAGCCAACATTTAGAAAAATATTTTAAAATTATCATCTTTAGTTATTTACATTCTTAATTATTTTGCCAATCACATCTTTATTTAAAATGTTACTTTAAATTTGAAAATATTTTTAAATTATGACAAAAAAGCTATGGTTAAAATTTAAAAAGAATGGTTGCATTTCTAATCACAATATGATAATCATGAAATACAATTTGGCTCAAATTTATATTATAAAATCTAAATCATTATAACTATGTTCAAAATCTTTTATCTAATATATATATATATATATTGATTTTAAAGGTAGAATGAACTTTCAAAATATTGATAGTTCAAAACTTTTTAACAATTTTAAATTTTGAAATAAGTGTTTGCTATCATGACTCAAAATTAAAATGTGTTAATAAGTGCAAGTTCATATTAATTTAATTTCATTAAGATTTTCAATATGGTTTTTTATATGAAAATTTTCTAAATTTGAATTGCAAGTACATTATACTTAGTTTTAAACTAAATGCTAATAAGAAGATTAAAAAAAAAGTTATTTGAATATTTGTTGAATACTCTTGAATGTATTAGTTTAAATTTGTCTATAAAGTAAATCAAGATTCTTTATTTTTATTTTATTTAATTTCAACCTTTTAAAAAAGAATATTTTTATATTATTTAATTTCAACATTTTATTGTTAGTTAATACATAATAATAGAAGCATGATCACAAGTTTGATTGTAATCAAATTATGCCCAAACTAACGATAATTAAACATAAATTTTTATACATACTTAATTCAATTTTACAAGTATATTTATATAAAATTTGTTACCAATTACTAAACAAAACAATTTTCTTATACAAAACTTGGCCAACATATGTCAAATAGTACTAACAACCATGTGCCTTAAAAAGGGCCTTTGGTTCAAATATTTTTATGTCATTTTTGCCAAAATCAAGTGGAAATATAAATTATAATACTATTTATAATTTAGATTTATATAATAAAAATAATTATAAGTTATAATAATGAAAACATATTTAAAGGTGACTTGAAAATGTGGTCACTAATCCATCAATTCTTTTTTTTGGGTTTATAACAAAAAAGTTAAAAAGCCTTTTGCAACAACTATTTATATATTGTTGCAAAATAACATATTAATGGAAACAGAATTTAGCTACTAAAAATATCTTTAGTGGCAACAAAAAATGTAGTCATTAAAAAGCTTTCTACCAAACTTTTTGTTACACCATACGTAGGTAGTATTGGTTTCATATTAAAACTAGCTAGAAGTATCAAATTATATTCATTTTCATGTTTAGCAATGGAAATAACCGACATTAAAAGCCAAATTAATATATTCTTGGCTTAATGGACCATGTTAGCTTACCAAATTTATTTTTCATCTTTAACACATTTGTTCAACCAGAACTAACATAATTTAGAGCCCAAAAATTAGATCCAAAGCATACATATCAAAATCACTTACACTTTGTAATTTTCCTTAACTTCCATAATCTGACATGAATTTTGAAAAATCATAATTAATTTTAAAAAAATAAAAATTATGCATACTATAACTTTCTGGAAAGCTCAAGATGTCCTCTAACTACCATAAAAATTTCATATCAAAACAACTAGGTTTGCGCTATAAAATTTAGTAGAACAATAATATTGGTCACTGACGTATTTTGCAACTAAACTCAAACTTCAAAAATTCATATCTCCCTCTATAGTGGTCAAAATGAGGTTCTCTCTATGGTTATAGAAACTTGAGATGAGACCTAATTGTTGTAAAAATTTCAAGGGCATATGAGTTCAATTGGCTTGCAAAATCTATTGCATATTAGAAGCTACTACAGCATTCAGGTACCATAATACCTCTAACTTCAAAAATTCATAATTCTCTCTATACAATTTCTTTTCATGCAAACTTAGCGGCTCTAGAAAGATTATAGTGTCAGCTATATGTTTATAAAATTTTATGAGTATTGGATTTCATGAATGACATGGAAATGCAAACTAATTATATGAATAGTGACTGAGGCAACTTTGCACAATTTGGCTAACTTTGAAAATTCATAATAAATTCTTCAGAACTTCAAATTAAGTGCTCTTTAGCTTTGTGAAAAGCTCTAGAAGGCTATAATCATGCCAAATTTCATGCACAAAATTGTCCATTTGATCAGTTTATGGTTCAAGTCAAGAATATGACAAATTTTGTAACTATAATAGGGTCAAATGGCCTCCTAACCAAGGCATAACCAATTGAGCACGTCCCATAGTACAAATGCAACCTATGGAAGCTTTCCAAATGGTCCAAATCATCATACATCTCAAAATCACCTTCCTACATGAATTTATGCACATATGCAACAAGGCTCCGTGATGTCAAATTCTCATATACTCATTCATTTGACTCCAAGATTGATTCATACATCATAGTTACATACATTTAAACATGCTTAGGGGTCTACATCATATAATTACAAACTTTGACATCAAAATGTATAATTTCCTATTCTATTGTCAAAGTCTTGCTCTTCAAGTGTCTTGGCTCCCATTTCTTGCTCCATGTGGCTCACCTAGATATGATTAGGCATAATATGGGAAGAGTGAGATTCAAAGAATCCTAATAGCTCTTTACCCTTTCAAACATACATATATGATACATTTACATGTCAAAGAATGCAAGTATGCCATAAAAGCTTCTAATGAACATACATAAACAATTTTTCATATCATATAAATTCATACATGTCAAACATAGGCTCTAAGGGATGTTTGTCTAGCGTTACCCAATTTTCTTAGAACCTTTAGATTTGCCTTATCCACTTTAAGAGACTTTTAACTTAGTCTCACGTCTTCTTGAGACATTTGGCTTTGTCTCACCTATTCTTAGGGACTTTTAGCTCATCCTTACCTATTTTAAGGGACTTTTAGTACCACCACACCCATTTAAGTCATCTTGCACTCAAAACATATTTCAAAATAGCATCATGGTACCAAGATGTTCAATCAATGGCTATAAGCATATCACATAGTTCAAACACACACACAAGCATCCAATGACAATGTAGCATCTAAGAAATGCACCAAGAAACA
The DNA here is from genome assembly GCA_032878935.1 of Erythrophleum fordii. Taxonomy (NCBI): domain Eukaryota; kingdom Viridiplantae; phylum Streptophyta; class Magnoliopsida; order Fabales; family Fabaceae; genus Erythrophleum; species Erythrophleum fordii. Next base: position 1,016,521 of record JAVQMF010000029.1, read on the forward strand.
CAATTTTCCCTTTGCTTCCTTACTTTCCCTTTTCGACCATAGACTTACACCTAGGAGGATCTTGGTTTGCTTGGCTTAAACCCATCAAATAAAACACAATTCAATCATTGGAACTAATCTTAACTTCACATAAATTCTATGTAAGCCTACTTTCTCTTTTGACATCAATATGGTTCCACAAAAGGGCATAATGAAGCAACCTCTAAAATTCATAATCTTAGCTTTAATTTCTCATTCAATCTAGGTCATATACTCTATTTAAACTCATTAGAGTAATCTTCAAATCAATTTAAGGAGCTTAAACTCAAGTTGCTTCTTTTTGTCTTAAAATGGAACCTAAACTTCCATCTTATAAACCATGGCTTCTAAATTCAAACCAATAGTTTCCTTAGTGTTTATTAATTATATCTAGACCATTCTTATCTTTAAAACTAAAGAAAAATCTTCTTAGGTGCTTGATCTTCTCTAGGCCGAGACACACCACCAAGGAAAATCTCATGGAGTTTCATTTATTTTTCTTAGAGAATTGGCACTTGTGAAACTTCCTAGATATCTCATGGACTCTTACATAAGCTAGATTATCCTTAGAAAGTTTCAAAATTTGCTAAGTGTAACTAAATCCCTAACTTCCATATTTTGAACCCTAAAGCTTGTTAATTGATTTCAATTGTATATTCTTGTTTCTCATAACTCTAAACCTCCAATTCAATCATGTTTCAGCCATAAATATATTCCCTCTAGCATTTCCATAAGGAGGCTGAACCAACAAAGAGAGAAAACACAAAGGAAGAGCATGTATTCTAGTTGGTATTTTACCTTGCTTGATTCCTTATTCCATGCAGAATTTGGTGCTATCAATAGTTTTCTCAAATCCTCCCCTTCTTCCAAGAGACCAGCTATGAAAGTGTTCCTTTCAAAAAGCTAAAACCACCATTGGAGAAGGCTTGGAAAGAAGAAGAAGATTTGTGAAAGCAAGACCATGAAATTTTGTAAACTTTCATATCTATTTTGCCTTGTTCTTCCTTCTCTCTCCTCCCCCCTTTGGACGCCATTTCAAACTAGTTTAAAGCTGCTTCAAGTCAATTTGGGAGGTGGTGGGATGTGGCTCATCTGATTTAAGAAGGAAAGAAGATATTGTAAACATTTGGTAAATTTCCGTTACATCCTATAACTTTGACCGCTTCGTTTGAGCTTATTTTAACTCCTTTTTTAAGAATCATCTTTTCCATCATAAAATTTAGGCCCTATAACTTATAAAATGCCTTTGGTTTTACCCAAGTTGGATTTGAAATCATTTTGAACTGTTTGATCAAAATTTCGATCAACCGACGGTCGACATTGCTCATTGAAAGAATTTTAACTGTTTTAAGAGTTCCTATAATTTTTAGGGCCTCTAAAAACCCTGAGAAACTCAATTTTTCCATTTAAAAGTATCTCATGTGAGTTTTCTAAAATTTACCTGAAACTATGAAAATGCCACTCATATTTTCTTAATTTTTCGTAACTTTTCTAGCTCGGGTTTTCGAGCATATCAAGCTTCATATCTTCATTTTTAGAAGTTTAGTTTTTCTTTCTAATTTTATTTAGCTGCTATTCATATGAAACTTCATTTGAAAATCCCTAATTTTTTGCCTTTTACAAAAAATCGGGTGTTACACTTTCCATGAGGTCACTCAACAAATTTAAAATGCCTTTTGTGGTGACAAAGGCTATGTGGTTGCAAATGACATTATTAGTGGCAAAGGAAGTTAGCCACTAGAAAAGTCTTTAGTGGTGAGAGAAATATATGGTCCCAAAAAAATTTTACATACAAAATTTTTTTTGTTATGCCAAAAAAAAAGTGCTTTTATGACAACATTTAGTATGAGGTTGCAAATGATAGTATTAGCGGTGATGCCAAAATGGCCACTAAAAACATATTTAGTGGCAATCGAAATATGTAGTCACTAAAAATTTCCCCACCAAAATTTTTACCTACCAAAAAATTGAAAGTACTTGTGTCACAACAAGTGGAATGTGGACACAAATTATATTATTAGCAGCAACATCAAGTAGTCACTAAAAATATCTTTAGTGGCGATAGAAGTATATTGTCTCTAAAAATTTGCCCACTAAAATTTTTTTAACCTATCAAAAAAATAAAAAGGTTCTTTTGCGTTAACAATTGGTATGTTATCACAAATAAAATTATCAATGGTGACAAGTAGTGGCCAGTTAAAAAGTCTCTAGTTAACAATGATATGTAGAGGCCAAAAATTTTTTCACCAAATTTTTTTTTGTACAATCTAAAATAAAAGTGCTTTTACAATGACACTTGGTATGTAGTCACAAATGATATTATTAGTGGTGACAAGTGATGGCCACTAAAAATATCTTTAGTGTAAGTGAAATACATGGTCACTAAAAAGTTTCCCATCAAGAGTTTTTTTGTCTTGCCAAAAAATTTAAAGCGCTTTTGTGGTAACTATTTGTATGTGGCTGCAAATAACATTATCAATGGCAACATAATGTGGTCACTAAAAAACTCTTCAGTGGCAAGATACATATGTAGTCACTAAAAGATCTTAAACCATTTTTTTTTTTTTTGGTGAACAAAACATGAAGGGTCTTTTGCAGCAACTACAAATGAGTGGTCACAAAAGAGCCATTTAGCGACAATTTTGCTGGCCATTAAAAACATATTTAGTAGTTATTGGTCTGATGTTCTCATGAGAACATTTTCTTGATGACTTTTTAATGGCCACAAAATAGATTTAGCAATGAAATTTACAAAGTTGCAACTAAAGGTTTTAACAGCAAATAACATATACTTTTAGTGTCAACTTTTAGTGACAACTAACTGTATTTGGCATTAAATCTTACTTTTTAGTGGCAACTTTTTTTGGTCGCTACTAAAAGTTATAAGAAAAAAAACATGTTTTTTTTTTGTAATGTAAATGAATGGGAAATTCATGGTTTTAGGAAAAGTGTCTGTAATTAGGTGTGGTGCTTGTTTGCCACAACCTTCAACTCTACTTCCTAAAATATGTTTCACTAATCCAAATTGAGAATTGCAAAAAATTGACTAACAAACTAAGGTACGGCTTGTATTAGAAGTAAAGATCAATTAGGTAGTAAAGTAATTAAACTCATTAAGGAGGTAGTAAATTAATCTAGCTAAGTGGGATAATGAATTAAATTGCAACTAGAGTACAAGTAGAATTTAACATAGGATATGTTAATTTGACTAAGTATAATAGACAAAAGATATTTAAACTTAGTTTTTAGAATTTGAATGAAATGTTATAATTGTGTTTTAGAAAACATTTTGGATATTTTCATTGGAGGAATTTGATGATGGTTCAGTGATGAAAGGACTGCTACCATTCAGCATTCACTATGAGTGAACAATAAAGTATGATACATTTAATCTTCTCTTTCAATTTAATTTCATATTTTATTACAATTTCCTATTTGTACTCATGTGTGTTCAGCGAATGGGCTTCCTAAGTAGTATGCTCTTATTTATTAGTATTATGAAATGCTAATTCTTATAGATTGTGATATGTCCAGTATGATTATATTATTGAATTGAATATGAAGTTGACTTATGATTAATTTGCTATTTTGAAATATGGAAATGTCAAAATGATCCTTAGACATATACAATTGCCCAAATGATTTATGTATATGAAAGGCAATGGTAGCATATATATAATTATGTTATGGAATAACTTTCTAGAAGATTTATGAGAATGAGCTTTATTGTTTTAAAACCTTTATATGGTAAGAATATTGTAAAATTGTAGTTGCTAACAATAGTTCCATTAGTCTTGGGTGCACATTGAATATTTCCACGTGGTATGTGATTGAGTATTGGAAAGGAACTGAGCTAAATGTTCTCTGAGTATTCATAGGCTAGATGCTCATGTTTGAATTAGTTACTTACCTTTATTGATTGTATGCCCATGCTTGAACCATGTGTTTATTTACCCTAATGGATTGTATGCCCATATCTGAATTTAAAGTTCCATATAAACCTTCCATTTGAATGTTTTATATGACCTTATTCTATTATCATATTGTAACCTTCAAAGTAAAATTTTAAAACTTATTAGACACTTTTCTTTTCTTACCTTATTGATTTCAAGTGTTTAAGAAATTATAATGGATTATATATGTAAGCTTTAGGTTTCTTGTATAATCATTTTCTTATTATGATCATTTAATAGACTACATTAAGTTTCATGTCCTTTTACTTCTTAACAAATGCTAATTCGATTAATCCACCCATTAATTAGATTCTTTAATTGTTATATTACAACATTTATATGTAAATTTTTCTTTTTGACTCAAATGATTGTATAACTAAATTTAATTTCCATAACTGCATTTTTCCTTTTATACACTTGCCTTTGTAGTAATGCAAGTTATTTACTTATAATATCTCTAATCTACTATCCTTGTTTTACTATTAAAGTATTATACTTGGTTAAGTTTTCTCCTTTTCTCTTATTCATCTAAACTTCATGTAACATAATACTTTATTTTCTTAGAAAAACTCTTTGCCCACTTGTCTTGTTAAGTTATCATGCTTTATTTTCTATTAATTGAGTTTGACGGCTTACTGATGACTCCCTAATTTTAGGTGAGAAAAAGGTGTATTCTATGACAGATTAGGGAGTCAAATGACCTATTTCTTGAATGACCTTGTATAACTTTCTATCTAATAAAAAAAGATGAATAAAACATATCATTTGCACTATTTTTATTAGTTTTGAGCTCCATTTGATTTGGATTTTTATCTTAGGAGAAAGGTAGAGAATTGCTAAGAAGGAAAGAGAAAAAGGAGAGAAGCTAAAGTTCAAAAGGCAAGCCTTTCAAGTCCATTCGCTACAGCAAGTATGAAATTCGCTGTAGCTAGAATGCTTGTTTGTTGTGGCGAGGAAGTCAGCTCACTATAGCAAAGTCGTGATTTATACAAAATCTAGGGAGCTCCTAACTATAGTACAAGCAGTAGTGAGGTCAGTGAGAATTTAGAAGCCCATAAGTTCTCGCTATAGCAAGAAACGTCCCTCGCTATAGCGAGAAATGTCCCTCGCCATAGCGAGATCGGTTACTAAAACGCACAGCTTTGATTTGCGGACTAAAAACGTGAGGGGCTGCTAGGGTTTGGTCATTCTGAGCTAAGAGGAGAAATTTTGAGGAATAAAACACACCAAAGAGCTGGGGTTTGAGGAGAAAGAGCTTGGGTTGATGATTGGAAGCCAAATCAATGCGATTGCACTGAGTTTTCTCATATTCTTTATCCTTTTCTTTATGATTCCTTGTATCTTTGAATTTCTGGATTTGTTTGCAATTTGTAGAGCTATGTGTGACTAGATTTCTTTAATCCTAGGTTTACTTGAACCTATTTCCATGTAATGAGGATTTTGCAAGGTTAATTTGAGTTGATTAATGATTTGAATGCTTAATTTATCTTTTATGCTTCATTTAAAAGTTTGGCCATCTCTTGTTGAATTTAGAAGGTTGAAGTTAGCTCTTAAAATAGGGAAATCTTAAAAGACCAATTAATTAAGCAACTTAGGATTAGGATTAGGTCATACTAGTTTTGTTCTTAAGTATAGAAATATGCTTAAGAGCCCTAAGTGGTGAAAGGAAATGAATATACTTGACTTGATTAATTGTGAGAGAAGTATGCAATTAACTAGGATAGAAGTCTAAGTGGTTCGAGAGATATTTAGGCTCATTTAATCTCCTTAACTTTCAGATTGTTGATAAACCAATTAATCGGGCATCTCAATTTGTGGCAATCAGGGGATAGGAACCTAGGATAGTCGTTAGTGATTGATCTTATCAAAATGATCTTAACACTCAGCATTCATTTAATTCCATTTTATTTTAATTCCTTACATTGGTAGTTGCTTATCTTGACTTAAACAAAGCGAATTTCCTTAGGCCTAATTGAGTTTAATTCAATTCTCTATAGGATAACTTTGATTCACTATATTACAAAAGCGATTCATACGCTTGCGAAATCTATTGCAAAAATAATGGTTATCACTTACTTTATTATTTAACCATTACACATAGCAAAGAAGGGTCAAATCCATCTTCTTTAAGTTAGCCCAATGAATATTGATAGTGATGAGCCAACATTTGGTCCAATCACGTGTTGACATTTGATGTTTGTAATGCATAAATAAATTCTTGGTATTCTAGATTTGGCTCTACAAGCTACAGGTAGGATGCTCATTCCTTTTGACTATTATTTGATGATAAGAAAATGAGGTTATTTCCTCATCAAATTTTAAATAATACTACCTAAAAGCTTATTTTAACCAATAAATGAATCTTTTGATTTGTACACCAAGTGCTCCTTTATGGTTTCACAAAACCATCTAGCTAAACCATACAAAATTTTAGACAACCTTCAACACAAAAAAGCAATCTTAACATCCATTTAGTGGGGCTTCAAAACAAAATACAATTGATATCATAATCCTTTCAAGAGTGCCTTAAATAGACACCAGAGAGAAGACACATATACATGTAGCCAAATCTTTCTCCTTGATTATAGCCATTAGTATTAATGGTGAATTAGCACTTAATGGATGTCTCACATCTTCACATGCTTGATATAAAACCATGATCTGTGTCATTGAAGTGAACTAGAATTTAATAAGAATTCAATCCATCATGAACTATTCTCTATACAAGAGTCAAGACTTCAACTAATAAAAGGTAAGATACAAGGACAATATATTTGGTTGTGAAGCAAAGATTAGTTAAGAAAGCAAATATTATAATTTAAACTGGCTAAAGACTTTTTGAAACATGTGATGCAAAACATAAATAATTAATTTATTATCTGTTCTCTTCTATTAATCATTAGAGTAGTTGACATGGTGAAGAAATGGGTTTTTATAATAGATGCAAGGAAATTCTCAACTAGCAAATTATAATAGTCAACTCGACAAGGAAAGTTCATCAACTTTGTGAAGAAAAGGATAAGGAAAACTTCTCTTCTACTTTTCTTTAATTTCCTTCTTTTTTTTTTTTTTTTTCATCAGGGCCTTTTAAGCAACTAAGCTGATCTCACCATTGAAATTTGACTTGGGGCTGAAATCCACAGTTAAGCTTGAAAAGAAACAATTTTTTTTTTCATTCACAACTTATCTTTGAAGTATTTTTATGATATGTATGTCTAGTTGTCATGTGACTATCGTTTACTTGATATTTGACTGTTATTTTTGTCTTACTTTCAATGATTTCATTCTTGATGAGTTATATTTGACTTTGAAATCAGATTTATAAATCATGGATGACAAAAGTTGGATTGACAAACCAATCTGATCAAATGATTTCTTAAATGGGGTAGTGCAGTTTATTGATTTTGGTTTTTCAAAGGTATCTATAAATGGAAAAACTAAGTTTACTTCTTTTCTTGTAGATCTCAGAAAATGGGGAATAGATCTGAAGTGTTTATTTACTTGCTTACAAAGGGAGTCCCAACTAAATATACTTCTTGGTATATGTGCGGCGGAAGAATACGTTGGACTAAATATGGAACCAGAAGCTTAAGTATGGGAAGAAGGGAAAACCTTAGGAGTAAGTGTCTTTTTACTAACCAATGCTTTATTTATTTGAGTGTTCATAATCGTAACTTATCAGATAGAATCTGTTTGGCCTTTGTTAGATCTTTCTCAGTAAGCATTCTGATTTGACCTTTGTTAGTTTTGAACCTTCTGGGTGATTTTTTATTGTTCTCTTGCCTTATCATTGGCAATTTGTTACTGAGTGCTTTGTTTTGATATTTGGAGGAAGGCTACCGTTTGTGATCTGCTCAATTAGCTGTTCACTCTATAATAGATCATATCAAATTTTGCGTGTTAATCACTACCTATAAGAGTGTAGGGTTTATTCATTATTATTTGAAAAGGAAAAGTGAAAGCTATTGTACAGGGAGTCATTAAATTTGTTACTTTGCTATATCAATTTCAGAGAAGTGTGTAAATACCATTTTTTTTAGTCGCTTTCTCATTTTGTTTATTGTCAAAAGGTAATTAAATCATTCTAGACAAAATACGTGTTCTTATCTTTACTTGTTCTTTATGTAAAAATATGAAAATTACATTTTCAACCCCATTGCCCAAGAAACAAGTGAAGAGGGACAACTGTGAATACCGTAATTTGTCCGGGCATAACAAAAATCAAAATAGCAAAATAAAAAAAATGAAGGAAAAAGCCCAAATCCCTAGAAAACAAAAATTCAACGAAATCAATAAAAAAATTAATTAATTAAAAAAATAAAAAGAAAAATAAAAAGGGAAAAATCAAAAATCAAGAAAAAGAAAAAGGAAAAAAGAAGCGAAAAGAATGAATACCAAAAAATTCCAAAAAAGGAAAGCTGGGCCAACCTAGCCTGAAAAATTCAGTTGCCCCAAGCCCATTAAGTAAAAATAAAAAAAAATAAAAAAACTTTTAGACCAATAAAGATCAAAAGAGAGGTAGCCCAAGTTCAAAAGAAACCTATAGCCCAATATTCTTAAATCTGCCTAATTAACCCCAAGACCACAAAAAAAAAAAGAGCAAGAACCATTTTGTAAAACAAAAAAATAAATAAAGTGGGAAGGGCCAAAACGTAGGAACCCTACATTTTGACCCAACCTCCTTCAGTGTGTTGCATCCCTTGTAACCAGTAGAAAGGAAAACACGAAAAAGGAACGGGATAGGGGGCAGAGACCAGAAATTCTGCTCAGAGGAACACAAGAATGGCAAGAACTCCTGACAGCGTTTCAGAGGAGTCGGCGGAGAAAGAAGCAGAAGGTCTGCAGCAACGGGCTCGACGCATGGACCTTCCCTTCGGTTTCTTTCACCATCGAACTTTGAGAACGAACAACGCAGAAATGGAAAGGGAAAACAAGGTTGGAAATCGAGGAAGAAAGGGAGAGCGTCAGGGCGAGGAAATGAATCAGGCAGATGGTTTAAGAGAGAGAACAAGAGGGAGGAATTCGGATGGGGTGAGAGACTAGAATAGAGAGCGCGAGAGAGAGAACGGGCTGAGATTTGAGAAAAGGAGATTGGGGGAATCGAAAAGAAAGAAGAGAGGGAGACCCAAAAAAAATCGAGGGAGAGAAGATTGAAAAGAGAAGGGGAGTGACCGGAAAAATTGAAAAGAAAGAGAGTGGAGGAAAATCTAGGAAATGAAAGATGGAAAGAGGCCGAGAGGATTCAAAGATCAAGAGGAGGCAGAAATCGAGACTAAGAAGGAAGTGCGGGAAGAGCCTGTTTGCCCCCTGCAACCTTGAAGGTAAGTCATGAATCTGGATTGCTGTCTTTGCTTATCAATAGAACTTTCTTGCGATTGCTGATGGTCTTTACTAGGAATGGAATGCTGGATGGTACTCTCATACCAAATAGTCATGGGTGGAGTCCGAATACATTGCTCTGTATATATTCTAAGACACGCATAATAGGTGCTCGATGAAATGCCTGATAGAAGGTGGAGTTGAGCTTTAATGTTTGATCATGGTTGTTGGAAAAGGACAGTCAAACAGAGTCATGGTGTTTTTGTTTTGATTTTCCCTTTTGCTGTGATTTCATGATGAATGGTGGTATGTTTCAGAATTAAAGATTGAATGAATGTCCTTGTTTCCCAAGATTGCCTGATTGGTATTTTGAATTGATGAAAATCATAGCATTATTAAAAACACTCTCCTTCGATTTTAAATTCGTTTAGTTTCATGTTTCTCTGAGCAATTGGAACATAGACTATGTGAGTTATTAGAATGAATATTTAGGGAGATTTCTTATGGAAGGCTACATTTTGAAACCATTCAATTCACTGTTTTTTTGTTTTATTTTTTTTTTTGTTTGTTTCGTTCTTTTCTTTCTTTACGAGTATGCTGTGTTAACCCAGAAATCCAACCCTTTTTTGGATAGTGAATAAAGTGTCACTGTTCCGAGGCATTTCATGTACAATTTGGTGGTTTAATTCGTGGTTTAATCTTGTTTTCAATCTCATGTTGCGTTGAATGCTGAGTGAGAATAAATCCTGCCACTGAGAGGATCCCAATTCAGGTTTAGTTAATTCTAGGCCCAAGTCGAGATTGCTATGGTTTCTGATTCATTGGCTGAGTAGTTAACTTTGTCTATGCTGATTGCTGCATGGGTAGATCCATACAAATCTTATCCCCGTCTTGGTTTGGATGTTTGGTTCTGTTTGAGGTTCGTTGTTGCCCTATATTCCAGCACAATGTTTAGTTAGCAAGAAAAAGAAAAGAAAGTCCTCATAACCCATGTTCTCAGAACTAGACCAAACCGGCTTGTTCGACCGGTTTGACCGGGAACCGGTCCCTGGTCCAGTTCGGTTGAGTTAGAAAACTGGCCAAGCAAAAAACCGGTTAAGAACCGGTCAAACTGGTCAAGAACCGGTGAAAACCGGTAAAAAATCGAAAAGAACTGATCAAACCGGCCTGAAACAATTTTTCTTTTTTTTTTTAATTTTTTTTATATAACAGAATAATTCATTTTAAATAATTTTGACAAATTAAAAATAGAAGGTAATAAAAAAGATGAGACATTTGAAATATGATTTTTTAAAAAAAAAAAAGAATATAAGAGAAATAAAATGTGTATAATTAATTATTTTTTATACTTACTTTTTATCATGTTCAATTTCTTAATAATATTTCTCTCAAATATCAAGATACTTAGCTAAAATTATTATTTATTATTTTATTTTTTAATAATAAGTAGAATCTTAATATAATTTAGAAATTTCACAAATTTAATATTAAATATTCTTAATTTTTAATCATAGATAATTTTTATTTTAAACTAAACATTAAATTTTGTAATATCTTAAGAAATGTTAAATTAGTAATCAAATATTTAAAATTTACTAATATTTATTTGTTATATAAAAATTTTAATACATAATTTTTTTTAAATAATATATTTAATTATCACCGGTTTGACCATGGTTCGACTAATAAACCGTGAACCAGTATCTCCATCAGTTCAATGACCGGTCCGGTTTTAAAAACATTGCTCATAACACATGCTTTACAAAAAATAACAAGAGACCAAGAAATAAAAAAAAAATTGGAAAGAAATTCAATCAGAAAATAAAATCAAAAAAATAAAAAAATATAGTAAAGTGATAATGAAAAAAAATTTAAAAGGATGAAAGGAGTAAAGGAAACAAACTGGATGGTGTTCTTTACAAACTTAAAATCCTTTGTAAAAAAAACGCACTAATTATCATTCCTTTCTCCTCTCCATATCCAAAAAAAAAGGGGTTAGTCAAAACATGGAAATCTATTTTTGAAAAAAATATAAAGGGAACAGCAGAATGAAAAAAAAAAAACCCTTTTATTTAAGAAGAATCTTATTCAAAAATCGAAAACAAAAAAATAAAAGGGCAGGTAAGTAAATGAAAACTGGCTCCTCTGGATCTCCTTAGTAGGTGATTTGCAAGTAGAATCCAAAACGATATAGATGGATTATCTGCACTCAAGCATGCATAACGCTAATATATAGACGTCGATATTGCTGTTGTTTTTTTTTTTTAATTTCATTTTTGGTTTCATTTCGTTTCATTTTTAGTTTTTGGTCGTATGGGACTTCTTTTCCCCTTAAACGCATATGAATCAATTCAAGGATATGTGTGGCAATAAGTCTCCTTAACCATTATTGAGTTTTATGGCTATGTTAGCTTATATAAACAGGGTTTGATTCCGAATAAAGGACACAACAAAGTTTTTTAAAAAAATTCTTAAAGAAAACCAAAAAAAAAAACAAAAGAAAATGATATAAAAAAATAAAGGAATTTTCTTTTCAAATAAAGTAGAGAGAATTTTCAGAATAAGGAAATAAGAAAAAAAATAAGCAAAAGATATTAAGAAGTTTTTCTCCAACCCAAAGTCTTATCTCAAATACTAAAATTAATTAAAAAAAAGAAAAAAGAAAAAAGAAAAGCCTCTCAACTAAGAAACAATTTAAGGAACATATTAAAAAATCCAATCAATAACCAAGAGTAATCATAAAAAAAATTTAGAATAAAAAAAATCTAAATCAACTAATTCAAAATCAATCAAAAGTCAAAAAAATCAAAACAAAGAAATTAAAAATCTAAATCGGCAAAAATTAAAACAAAAATAGTAAAAAGAAAAATCATTAAACAAAAAAAAAAATTGAAAATGAAAGAAGAGTAAAGAAATAAAGTTAACTTTATTTTTAACAAACTAAAACACATTAACTAATTCTAAATCCGTTTTATTTGCTAACCGTAAACCTCATTTTTATTTTCTTTTCCCTTTCACGCAAAAAAAAAAAAAGAATAATAATAAAAAAAATCACAAAATTAAAAAAAGAGAGATAAAAATAAAAATAAAGCAAAAAAACAAAAACAAAAACAAAACAAAACAAAAACACATACACACACACACACTAACAAACATGCAAATAGACAAAAACAAACCAATGCAACTTTTGATTCAAACTACGTGGACTTTGATCCCTCTCGAGGGTACGTTGGCCCTAGGCTCTTATACTAGGTCAAGTTCGCCTTTGTAAATAAATTTTTCTTTTCAATTTTTTTATTTTATTTTTCTAATTTTATTTCTTTAATTTCTTTCTTTCTTTTTTACTTTCAATTTTATTTTCTTTATTTTTATTTCTTATTTTGTATGTGATTTGTTAGGAAAATTAAAATAGACTAAAAACCATAGCAATTTTACACGACTAACTTAGGGTAACTGTTTTTAGTAACAGGTGTAGTAGGGTGCCTAATACCTTCCCCACTCACAATCGACTCTTGAATTCATTTTCTAGTTCGTAGACTATTTTTCTTATTTTCCAAATAAAAAGACTTTTCTAAAGTTTTGCCTTTTTAAAAATTAAAATTTTGGTGGCAACTCTACTACTTTTAATTTTGATTTCAGTTAGGCGCTACGCGATCGCATTTTCGAGTGTGACAAAGTGAATACAAGCATAGAGGAAGTTTGAGTGCTACTGTGCATGCTTTATGTAATGTTCATATTCTTGATAAACTTCCCCTTCTCTTTCTTGAATATTTAAAGAGATGGTAACGCTTCCACTTAACTATAAAGATTTTCCTGACTAAACGGGGAGTCAAACCACTATCACTTCGAAACAAATACCACTACGTTAACAGCCGTTAAGCGTAATAAATAAAAAATATATTAACAAATAAAATATTAAATAAATTTTTATAATAAATAAATTGATTTTTGATTAAAGAAATATTATTAATAAAATTAATAAGAAATTTCAGCGAATATTGTTTTTTAAAAAAAGCTGTATATCTCTTTCAATGCCTCACAAAGAAGCTTGATTATTAATAGGTGATCGTCTAAGTAGTGTTGCAAGTTTGATTATTCTCTTCGTATTGAATAAAAAACATTTTAAACAAGGAACAATGTTTAATCTTTCATTATTTCTCTTTCTCAAATGTGTCCATGCAAGTCATCAAAATGTGTGCAAAAGAAAGTAAAGGGTGCATTACAAATGGAAAGAACAATGGAAATAACAATCAAAAAAAAAAAAACAAGAAGGGAAGATCGAAAAAGAAAGAAAATTTTAAGGTGTCGTTTGGTACTTAAACTTTTTTTTTTTTGAATAAAAAGCATAGATTATTTTCATTAAAAAAAAAACTCAATGAGATCTGTATCATTCTTAGATATAATATTAAAGTAAAACGCCATAATTTTTATTGAATTAAAGCTTTGCTGAGTCGCTTTTTGGGATTAAAATTCATCATTATACTTAGTGTTGTAAGAAGACAATTACATATATTCCTTTTAAATTTGCATTTTCAAAATTTTCAAATAATACAATGGTCTTGAGCTTAAAAATAAGAACAAATTAGAGACTTTACCTAAAATTTTGACCCAAAGAAAAAATGAAATTTCACCTAAAAGGAAACATAAACCCCAAGACAAAGATATATAGAATCTTTAAAATATGCAATTGAGATAGAATGAAAGTCTAAAAAACTTTAAAGTAAACTTTTTAAAAATAGATTAGTTATTGAATCAGTGAAAATATTAATTCATGATTCATTAGTTGACTTATAGGCAAGCTAATAATAGTTAAATATATATTTTTTAAAATTTTATATATTAAAATATAATATAACAAATAAATATTAGTAAATTTTAAATATTTGATTATTAATTTAATATTTTTAACATGTTTGAGAAATTTTTTTAATTAAAAAGCAAAACTACCTATGATTAAAAGTTAAAAATATTTAATATTACCTTTTTAAAGTTCCTAAATTATATTAAGATTTCACTTATTAGTAAAAAATTAAAAAAAATCAAAAAACATAAAACAATTTTGACTAAATACTTTGATATTTGAGAGAAATACTAATATGAGATAAGATATAATAAAGAGTAAGAACAAAAAAGAACTAAGTATCTGACGGGTCTGTCGTGCAACCCTCAAAATAAAACTAGGTTGAATTGCATTTTATAGTCAGTAACACAACCTAGGTTATCTTCCTTGGAAATAGAATTCAATACTTGATTAGGTTTTCTAAGTGTTAAAGGACTCTAGAACTACCTAAAATAAGGGGAGATTTGATTGAATTAAACTAATTAAAATTCAATTGAAATAAAATTCCTAATTGCTACCTAATCATATGAATTATGGTTGAATAATAGACTTGTGACTAGCTTTGGATTTGTCCCTTGGTATCCACTATCCTTATCCTAATCCAATTGTAATTAATTCTGATATAAGAGTCTCTAATTGTGTTCATAACAAATGCATCTTGAGTTACCATACAAGAATCAAGAGATTAACAATCTAATATTGAATTGAGACCTTAATCCTACACCAAATTATTAATTCTTGCCTTTAGGATCAATGAACACTTGAATTGAATGATTAATTGATTAATTAGCCTCCGAATTAACACTGTAGGATATTTAATTAACCAACTAAATACCAAGGAATCCTTAATTTAAACATTCGAGAACTCAACCTTTCACATGCATTTCATCAAACACCTTGATGGCATACATAGAAAATTGGAGGAAAATGAATAATTCAGAATTTGATTCAATCAATTAATCAACAAAAACAATCTCCTAATTAATGTCTAACCAGCCACTAATTATAAATAACACAAATCTCAAATCTAATACAATCTTAACCAAGAAAATACAAGAAAGAGAAAAGTGTAGAAAGAGATGAGAATCTTAGCCAAAAATCCCTTTCTAATTAATGGATTCAAGCTTCTCCAAGAGCCTTCTCTTAGCTAGCCACACGGGAGGGAATTAGAGCTTCATTTTACGGTGGAGATGGAGGAAAATAGTGTGGAGTGGCTGAGAAAACGGCGTGGAGAGAAATGAATGGTCTCTGGACGATGGGACATGAATGTGGTGAATGTATACGAAATGTAGCGTCTGGAATGATTATTTTTAGTTGATGGCTTGGATCCTCTTCTAGATGTTGTGTAGCATGGAATGAATGAATGATGATGGAATGAATGCCGTTGGATGAATTGTATTCTGCCAAATGAATACAATGGATGAATCAATAGCCCTCTCCTCCAGCCTTCCTCACATGTTTCTTTATTTTTCACGTGCTTTGTACTCCTAGCTCCTCAGCCCTTGGATGACTAGATATGAATGAATGGAGTGGATGAATGCTGGATGAAGGATGGAGTCTCTGGACGAAGGAATGATATGATGGCAGTGTAGAATCCCCCAAACACGATGGGTTCTGGATGGATTTATTCCCATCAATGGATGATGTGTCCAGCCTCCCTCGTACGTGTTGCCCGAATGTATTTTTTTTTTTATTCACCTTACGTGCTTCATTTTATCACTTTCACGTGCTTCATCTCTTATTCTAATTGCCTAAAGCTCCCTTCATGTGTGTATAGGTGGGTCTCGCTTAAATATCATATAAAATTTCCCTCCTCACACACTTCTCTCATGCAATCTCATGTTGCTCCTTCAACATTTCTTTTATTATTCTGCTCACGTGGTCTTCTCCTCTTTCATATTGCTTCCTCTTGATGTTCTCTAAACTTGAGCTGCATCTTTTTTTTTTAATTCTCAGCCAATGCTTCCTTCACTCGTGTAGCTTCTCTTTGTGTTTTTGCTTTGCAAACTGTTGCTTCCAGCTTCTTCACGTTAGAACCAAGAAACTCAAGCCTCCAAACCTAAGCTACTTCCTCGAGCCTATAGCAAACACGTCAGCCTTCTCTCGTCTCTACCCGTAGCTTATCCATGCCACTTATGCAAGCTTCTTCTCTCTGTTTCTGCTTCTCTTTTGTTTTTCTCATCCCACGTTTTGCTTCTTGCTTGAACCCTATGTTTCTTCCATCGTTATAAAATCGTGGCTTCTTCCCTGTTCAACTCGTTTTCTACTGTTCATAAGTTACACTCTTTTTATTCTGCGTAAAAACTGTAGCTTGAACTGCTTCTTGCTCTTGCAGCTGCTCCTTCGTTTAACTTAGCTCCTTTCCACATTGAAGTCTCACCTCCTTACATAAATTCCACGTCAACTCGTAAGTGCTTCATGCAATGAGAGCTTCTTCTTCTTGTAAACCATCACTCGAGCCTCCATGCACATAAAACCCAAGCATTCTCATCAAGAACTCGTTGCTCCTATTCAAATGCTATTTTATTCTTCCATTCCAATTCCATTACCCATCAAAAATCTGCAAAAATAATAAGAAGAATATTCACAAAATTATTTGAGATAAAATTAAGCATTAAAAACCAATAATTTGTAAACTAATTCCTAAAATGTAGAAAATGGCTACTGAAACCAAATTCCCTCTAATTAGACCCCTAAAGCCATATTTGGATATTAAAATGCTTAAGATAAGGAGAATAAAATATATAAAAATTATATTTATCAAATTCTCCTATACTTAAACCTTTGCACTCTTAGGCAAAGCTCAAAATCCAAGATAAAAGCATGAATTGAAACATCCAGTTAGTAGAATGGCAAGTGAAAAATGAAAATAGAAAAGAAAGTGTAAAAATCACAAGGTAGAGACTAATCACAACTCTTCATCACTCCAACAATCAAAGTTAATTTCACTTGCATTAAGAAAACAAATTCCATGGCAATTTGATTTGAAAAGAATGAATTGAAAATGCATAGCCTCTCACATGGTTTAGTGTTTACTCTCAACTCTCAAATGGTCCAGGTATGTGTATTACTCAAGTTCCACCTATCAAAGTTCACTACCATAAGCTTGTCAAGCTTCTAAGTCTCCACCACCCATGCTAAATGCAATACACAAATCAATATGACTTTATTTATGGTTGTAATGGGGCTAAGTGAGTGAAATGAATGGATAACAAGAAAAGACAAATAAATGGATACCTTAGAACCTCAAGAGCAATTAATGGAAACCTAAGATAGGGAATTTCTAGGCCTTATTTCCAACTAGTATTAGTGAATACTAACTCAAAACACTTCTTTCTTTTGATTATCAATGACTTTTCCTCTTTTTTTTCTCATTACTTTTCTCTTGCTTTTCTATCTCTTCTTTTCTTTAACTTTGAACATTTTCCAAAACTTTTACTATCAATGGCCTAATGGATGCACAGCACACATTCACATATCCTAATTAGATGTAATGCTCCTTGAAATCCCTAAGGCATCTTAAAACAAGGTGGAAAACATTTTTAATGGCTATGGTTCAACAACAAAACAAAATAAGGTCCAAAGTAGCTAGACAATGGATAAAATGTATATAGGTTAGCTTTTTGGCTATCTAGCTATAATAGAAATGAATGCCTTATCATTTTCATGCATGCAAATGCAAATGTGGTCTCAACAAAGAATCAAGACAAGTTCTAGAGTTAAAGCACTAATAGGTGAATACACACTAGAAATGAATAATTATGACTCAATTTCTCACCAGCTAATGGCTAACAAATAATTCATTGAAATCAAATTCATTGCCACTTCACTTGAATCAAAACACAAGATCCATTATTTATTATGTCTAAGTGAATCCAAGTTACAATCATCTCAACTTGCAACTTTCACAGGAAATTTTAAAAAAAAATCACATTATTTTTCAAAATTTTTCTCAAAAATTAAAAAAAAAAACAAGGAAAAGATGGATGGAATGAAATGACTCTCCCTCTAACACTTAAATGTTGCATTGTCCTCAATGCTAGCACACAATCCAGTAAACAGATAAACATCACAATATAAAGAGTGGAAGGAAAGTATACAACTGGATGAACTTAAATCGAAGATCTCAAGGTTGGCTTAGATTCCTATGTAGCTAGTTAGCAACCTTTTATTGCCTACAAAATAGAACAAAACAAATAGTAATGCATAAAAGAAAAGAAAACTAAATCCTAAACTAAAAAGAACTCTCTCAGAGACTAACTAATCATACATATCAAAAATCAAAATTAAAAATACTTTATTCCTTCTTAACTGAACAAATTTGAGTCTCACTACTTTAAAGCATTTGGATTGATCATGCAATGTTGACTCATGGACTTCCTCAACCATCAGTAGTCTTGGAAAGTCAAATTCAGCAATTTCAGAAGCAGTAAAAGAAGAAAAATCAAATTTAGGAAATTCTAAACTAAAGAAAGAAAATTTAAAATCAAATTTAAACTTTGAACTCTCTAGAAATCTATCAAAACTAATAAAATCTACTAGACTCTCATCAGTAAGAGTCACTACATCAACATGAAAAATCTAATTGCAACTTCTCACAATCTTTTAAGTTAGAGTCCTTCAAGGTATCTGGCAATTGCCTTTTCTCAGTTGGGAGAGTCTATTGATTGTTGGGAATTAGTTTACTAACTTTAAGAATTTGTTCAGGACTCTCAACAAGAGAAACAGTATCTTCCTTGACCAAAGAGACATCAGTAGGCTCACAAGATTCTAAACAATGATGAAAACAAAATCTAGTCTCTTACTAGTATCAATAATAGTACAAGCATCAATAGGATTTTTAACATCAGTAGTATCACTATGCATACTCTCATCAATACTAGTATGATCAGTAGAATCAGTCTTATCAACAAATTCAATGCAAAGAAAGGACTCTTTAGATTCAGCAAACTTATTAGACTCCAGAAACTCATTTATCTCAACACGCATAGGACTTGTATGCAAATCAGCACATAAGCATCTAAGAGTAGAGTCTGAATTATCAACAACAAGATGTCCAACAATTTCACTATCTATATCATTATCACATGCTACATTCATTGTTTCATCAGCCACATCATCACATACTAGTGAGGAATCATGTTGATCAGTATATGTGAAGAACTCATTAGTCTCAATGAAAGAATTAATCTGTGAGCATCTATCACATATAGTGGATCCAACACACACACAATCAACAGAATCATCAAAATCAGCTATGTCACTTGGTTCAGATTGTATGCTGTCCCTAAACTCAAAAAAGGCATCATCAATAGGCTTATCAACCAATTCCACACTAGGAACAGAATGATCATCATATTTTAAGTCACCCCAACACTTATCTACTACCCTAAACTCAATAGATTCATCAATTGGTTCAAACATGAATTCATCATTATGGTCACAGCTAAGACTAGAAATTCCAAGTGCATCAGTACACAAGGATTCATGAACATCACAAAAAGTATCAGTTTTGCTCAATGCATTACCACAATCAACCATATCAGGAGATTCAATAACAATTTCTTCATCAACAACATCATCGTGCAATTTAGAATCAACAACATTATATACATCAGTAGTCACAGTGCTATCAAGCAAACTAGATTTAGTTTTAACAAATTGTAAAGTATTAGAAGATGGAAGGATATTACCTAGTGAATAAAACTCTTCCTCCTTTATACATTCCTTTCTAATTTGCTCTTCAGTCAATTTAGTAGCACTTAAAGTCGGTTGATTCATTTGAATTCCCAAATCCTTCATAATGTTGTCAATCTTTTGTTGATTTTCAAGACACCACCGTTTAGTTTCTTTTTTGAATTGAAGATGGTAGGCATCCCTTTGCTGCATTCGAATATCAAAGGCTTCCATTAGCTGCATCATCCTCTTTTCTAAACTTGGTTCCCTCTGGACCTCTTGTTGCGTGTACCCCTCATGATAATTGTAAGGATGATATTCTGGCTCTTGCCTATGAAAGTTATGGTATGGCTCATAATGATGGTGGTAATTTGGGTGAATCTCATATGGATTGTGGTATGATTCAATGTAACTGGGGTGAACTTCACAGAAATGATGGTGTGATTGGTAGCATGGCTGTTGGACTTGTTGATATTGTTGTGCTTGTTGTTCTTGTCTTCGTTGTTTAAGAAGGCCTTGAAGCATTGTCTTGAGATCATCCAACTGCCTGAGGATCCCATCATTTGCATAATAATCATAAACACCTTGATTAGAATAATAATATGAGTCCATTTAAAGCAAATAAAATGAAAAGTTCAATCACTTTCAGCACAAGAAAAATCACTAACAAATTATAACTAAAGTTAACTCAAAATCAAGAAAATAAAAATCCAAAGAAGCTAAGACTTACCTAACAATAAAAAACACTCTAAAATAGAGGTTAATCACACAAAACAAACTCACAAAAAATAAAGAAATTAAATCCATAAAAATTGAAAAATTCCTAAAAAATTTAAAAAAATACTAAAAAAAATTAGAAAACATAATTTAAACGATGGAATTTGGCTAAAAAATGGTACACCTAATAGCTTTCCTATAGTTTTGCTCAAAACATCCAAAAACCTTGGAAAACAAAGTTTGAAAATTTTCTAAGTACTTCAAACAAAAATTCTAGCAACCAGGCAAGTTGATGCGCAACATCGAAATGATCCAAAAATCAAGTTCAAAATAAAACAAAAACTAAACAAAAACAAAGCTAAAACAGAACCAAAACACTTAGAAAACTTTCTCAAACAATTGAGAATCCAATTCTCCGGCAATGGTGTCAAATTTTAACGAGTCTGTCGTGCAACCCTCAAAATAAAACTAGGTTGAATTGTATTTTATAGTCAGTAACACAACCTAGGTTATCTTCCTTGGAAATAGAATTCAATACTTGATTAGGTTTTCTAAGTGTTAAAGGACTCTAGAACTACCTAAAATAAGGGGAGATTTGATTGAATTAAACTAATTAAAATTCAATTGAAATAAAATTCCTAATTGCTACCTAATCATATGAATTATGGTTGAATAATAGACTTGTGACTAGCTTTGGATTTGTCCCTTGGTATCCACTATCCTTATCCTAATCCAATTGTAATTAATTCTGATATAAGAGTCTCTAATTGTGTTCATAACAAATGCATCTTGAGTTACCATACAAGAATCAAGAGATTAACAATCTAATATTGAATTGAGACCTTAATCCTACACCAAATTATTAATTCTTGCCTTTAGGATCAATGAACACTTGAATTGAATGATTAATTGATTAATTAGCCTCTGAATTAACACTGTAGGATATTTAATTAACCAACTAAATACCAAGGAATCCTTAATTTAAACATTCGAGAACTCAACCTTTCACATGCATTTCATCAAACACCTTGATGGCATACATAGAAAATTGGAGGAAAATGAATAATTCAGAATTTGATTCAATCAATTAATCAACAAAAACAATCTCCTAATTAATGTCTAACCAGCCACTAATTATAAATAACACAAATCTCAAATCTAATACAATCTTAACCAAGAAAATACAAGAAAGAGAAAAGTGTAGAAAGAGATGAGAATCTTAGCCAAAAATCCCTTTCTAATTAATGGATTCAAGCTTCTCCAAGAGCCTTCTCTTAGCTAGCCACACGGGAGGGAATTAGAGCTTCATTTTACGGTGGAGATGGAGGAAAATAGTGTGGAGTGGCTGAGAAAACGGCGTGGAGAGAAATGAATGGTCTCTGGACGATGGGACGTGAATGTGGTGAATGTATACGAAATGTAGCGTCTGGAATGATTATTTTTAGTTGATGGCTTGGATCCTCTTCTAGATGTTGTGTAGCATGGAATGAATGAATGATGATGGAATGAATGCCGTTGGATGAATTGTATTCTGCCAAATGAATACAATGGATGAATCAATAGCCCTCTCCTCCAGCCTTCCTCACGTGTTTCTTTATTTTTCACGTGCTTTGTACTCTTAGCTCCTCAGCCCTTGGATGACTAGATATGAATGAATGGAGTGGATGAGTGCTGGACGAAGGGTGGAGTCTCTGAACAAAGGAATGAGATGATGGCAGCATGGAATCCCCTAAATACGATGGGTTCTGGATGGATTTATTCCCATCGATGGATGATGTGTCCAGCCCCCCTCTTACGTGCTGCCCGAATGTATTTTTTTTATTCACCTCACGTGCTTCATTTTATCACTTTCACGTGCTTCATCTCTTATTCCAATTGCCTAAAGCTCCCTTCATGTGTGTATAAGTATGGGTCCCACTTAAATATGATATAAAAATTTCCCTCCTCACACACTTCTCTCATGCAAACCCACATTGCTCCTTCAGCATTTCTTTTATTATTCTGCTCATGTGGTCTTCTCCTCTTTCATATTGCTTCCTCTTGATGTTCTCCAAACCTGAGCTGCATCTTTTTTTTTTTTTAATTCTTAGCCAAAGCTTCCTTCACTCGTGTAGCTTCTCTTTGTGTTTTTGCTTTACAAACCGTTGCTTCCAGCTTCTTCACGTTAAAACCAAGAAACTCGAGCCTCCAAACCTGAGCTACTTCCTCGAGCCTGTGGCAAACACGTCAGCCTTCTCTTGTCTCTATCCGTAGCTTATCTATGCAGCTCATGCAAGCTTCTTCTCTCTGTTTCTACTTCTCTTTTTTTTTCTCATCCCATGTTTTGCTTCTTGCTTGAACCCATGTGTTTCTTCCATCATTCTAAACTTGTGGCTTCTTCCTTGTTCAGCTAGTTTTCTACGGTTCACAAGTTACTCTCCTTTTATTCCACGTAAAAACTATAGCTTGAACTGCTTCTTGCTCATGCAGCTACTCCTTCGTTTAACTTAGCTCTGTTCCATGTTGAAGCTGCACCTCCTTACATAAATTCCACATCAACCCGTAAGTGCTTCATGCAATGAGAGCTTTCTTCTTCTTGTAAACCATCACTCGAGCCTCCATGCACATAAAACCCAAGCCTTTTCATCAAGAACCCATTGCTCCTATTCAAATGCTATTTTATTCTTCCATTCCAATTCCATCACCCATCAAAAATCTGCAAAAATATTAAGAAGAATATTCACAAAATTATTTGAGATAAAATTGAGCATTAAAAACCAATGATTTGTAAATTAATTCCTAAAATGTAAAAAATGGCTACTAAAACCAAATTCTCTCTAATTAGACCCCTAAAGTCATATTGAGATACTAAAATGCTTAAAATAAGGAGAATAAAATATATAAAAAATCATGTTTATCAGTATGCAACTTTTATTTTTTTCATTTTTTTTTCAAATTTCTCTATATTTTATGCTCCTCTTTTTTTTAGTACTTTCTATTTTTAACTTTTCAAATTAATTTAAGATAAGTTATTCCATTATATAAGAAAAAATCTTTTAAATTTTTTTTTAAAACTAATTCAAACCAATTAGGTTTTTTATCAATTTTTTAGCTAATTGATTTTTTGAACTAATCGAATCAGATTAAAGATCGGTTTCTAGTCAAATTTTAGTCTAGTTTTTAAAACTCTGCTTTTAAATCTATCATAAACAAAAAATTAAAAGATTAGATTAAAAAAAACAAAAGAATTTTTTGATTAAAAAAGGAGAAAGAAAAGGGCATGCAAGAGAACAAAAATATAGATATATAATTATTTGATTTATCATAAAAGATAGATATGAAAATATTAGTCAAATAATACTATTAAAAATGAAAAAAAAAAGGGAGAAAAAAAAGAGAATGGGAACAGAACACCACAAAAGGATAGAAACCCCACAATGATAAGGCAATCTAACGTAATATTGGTACACCATTTTCGAAGACCTTTTGGGCCACCAATGTCAGAAATGATATGGGCCTAATTTATGAGGTCTACGCTTACAACATTTGGACCCGACAAATCCACTCGCTTTTTTCTTGCCCAAAATTTTCTTTTTTATATTAAATAAATAAATAAAACGTATCCCTGAACCATTCAATTGGCCCTTTAACTAAAATCCAATAAAAATTACAAAACTGAAAGTCCAGCTGCATCCTAAATCCTAATGTTAGACAGCCTTTAGAGAAGATTGAGTCAACTAGAAAAGAAGCATAAAGATGTCGAAGGAGATAATAATATTAAGTGCCTAAGCTCTGCCACTTTCCACGAAGCTCACACCAACCTGTACGTAAAAGTTTCAAATCTTGTGGTGACAAATTATAAGATTATTCTTTTTCTTTTAATTTTTTTCCTTTGAAAGAAAAATATATTATAGAGCTAAAGAAACTGATGGATTTAGGTATGAGCTTATTGGTTGAGGAGGAAATCCAAAGATCGAAGAGCATAATGGCGGACGTCAAATAACGCTGGACGTCAAATATAAGCCGACTTGGCTGAATAGTAAAGGATTAGGATGAAATTTGAATATTAGAAAAGATTAGATTCAGTGTAATTTTTTATATCTTTATAATTAAATTATTTAATTAAAATCTGACGCATCTCAAAATTCTTATTTAAATATTTATTTTTCAATTTAATTAATAAATTAATTAAGATGAGAATGTCATGATATACCAATTGAAGAAAAATTGAACTTTCTTGGAGTAACTTATGTATCGTTTACCAAACTTACCACTAAAATTTGCCCCATTTTTACCATTAATAAATTAACCATGTATATTATCAAGATTATCACCAGAAGGCCACTTATCTATTTTTGCTATAGTGTTTAGAAGGTTGTTATTTTCAGCATCTACAGCTAAATCACCAAAAACCTATATTGCTAGAACCAGGGCATTGGCAGTGAGAACTTAGTGGGCAATAAATGAGGAAACTAGCAATAAAAATGTGAAGTTTCGCCATCTCTTCTTGAATATGGAAAAAACCATGATGCTGAATATTTTCAACTCCCACTACATAATTTTGTATTATACAGGAGGAACCACAATTTTAGTTATCCACGAATTGGCTTATTTTTAGTTTATGAGTAATTAAAAGACCTAGATCTAGTTATTGCCAAGAAATGAGGGGCAATAGATCCACTTTTGGAAAGTTTAACAATTTTATTTTACAAGATTTTTGAAGAATGTTCTATTGGATCTATCAAGATAGAACAGAAATGAAATAAGATAAGATACTAAAATAAAAATGCGTTAGATGCATTCAAAAAGAGGTTTTGCTTTACAAGATTTTTTTTTTTTTTGGTTTAGGTATAATTCTTGAAAACAATTTGAGTTATACTAGAAATGAAAAATTAGATACAACAAATTACTTATGATTAAATATATAAACATGTCCAATATACTTTTAGTATAATCTACCTCTAATTTGATTATACTTTTATTTATAATTAATTTGGTCTACTTATTTTTTATATACCCAATCTATATAAAAATTTCTTGTTATATTTAAACACAATCAATTATAATATGACACTACACTAGTAGTGCAACCGACCAACAATGAATGCAATTTTATAGAATAATAGTACGACTCCAAACTAATTACATATGCATGATTTTGGTTTATTGATAGATTTTGATTTAGGATTTAGGATTTGGTTTGATTTATTTTTTTGATTTAGGATTTAGGATTCGGAACCCTGGCTGGTTTGATAACAAATGTATTATCATGTACTTTGTTCTGAGGTTGTGAATTTCCCTTGTATTCAACACGCAATATGAAAAATATTGATATTACTGATAGATAATTTCATTGTTTCGAAGCATGGAAACTAACATAATTTCATCGTATCTAAGAAGATTTTCTTTTTTGGGTTTCATCATAAGTTTGAAAGGTTTGATTATGTATGGCATTTTGAGAACGTATTTTGCTGAAACATGTATTTACCTCTTGGGTCTTGCTTCAATTAGGAATTTTGGTGCTATAAGGTAGGCTATTTAGGAAACCTGAACACAAGTACGTTGCTTAACTATAACATGTGAAGCTTCGTTTGTTTCAATCCTGGAATGACAAAGTTAATATTTGCAAGTTTTGTCTCTGTTAGTCTTCTCTGCATTTTTTGGCTTTTGGATGAAACAAGTACATGTCCTCCTATTGTTTGGATGATTGTATTGCTTATTTCTTTAGTTTGATTAATTTGTTATCTTTTTGTTATCTTTTAACCAAAATTTGCCATTACTGTCCTCCACTTCATTTTATGTTCCTGAGCTATTGTTTCTTTGGTTATTTCCTCCATTGTTGCACTATTTTCTTATTCGGTTAAATGAATAAGTTTGATTTGGGATTCATGATTTTGATTTAGAATTTATTATAAAGGTAAGTATGATTGTAACTTATATTTTATTGTAAGGAAATTGACCATCTCATACCCTTGTGTCATGCTTAATGTTGATGTGGCAAGGAAATAAATGATCATTACCAGGTCAGTTAAGAATTTTATTTCTGAATTATTGAAATTGCAATAGGTTGCAAGTGTTTCTGCTTCTGAGTTTTGTAATTAGTACTTAGTAGAGTGTAATTACTTGGCATGTACATGGAGTACATTCTTTCTAATTCCAAATTTTTGATAGACACACCCCGATTCAGTTAGGAAAACTTATACAACTCCTAGTGAATGCTCTATTGAATTTGAAGTGGATGGGCCATAAATGTAATTACTTGGCATATGTTTTGGCAGAATATAGTGGCTAGGACATTCACATACTCCAAGCCACATATGTGAAGGAGAATTAATTTTTTGATGGCCAACAATTAAGAATGAACCAATTAAGGACCATTGCCTTCTAGTTGAATGAAAAAGAATTTGATAAAATGATAGAAGATGGTTCTACAAAAAAGAACAACGGTAAAGTTTATTCTAAAAGTTAATTTACAAGTTATAGATTATAAATTTGTATTAAGATCATTATATAATAGGTTTAGAGTCAAATGTTTATGTATGCATTTCTTTTAGGATTATTAATTTTGTACATGCCAATATAAAATCTTTTTAAAAAAATAATAAAAAATAAAAACTTAGCTTTTTTTTTTTCAAAAAAAAAAACCTTTAACTATGACTATTGTTGCCACTAAAATAATTTATTATGGTGACACTTAACGTTGCCACTACATGGATAGTTTTAGCTACGACCTATCTCATCGCAAAAAGAGGCAACCTTTAGTAAAGAGTTCTTTTAGCATTAACAAAGGTCCCTATTAAAGTTTCCTTTGTCGCCACTAATAGACACTGTTAGCAATGATTTATTTCGTTGCAAAAAGGCAACTTCCGATGACAACTGTCTGTTACCATTAAGAGAATTCTTAATACTAAGTATCATGTAGTGCTTAATACTTTCACCACATATAAATAGACACCAGTATCCACCTCAGATTTGTAGATGACATTTCCATTTTCATTTTTAAAAAGTTGTTCTTTAAGTTTTACTTTTCATTAAAATTTCGATTGTAACTTTAATAAATTGAACTTTAAAATTATTTTCAAGAATTAATTTACTTTTTTATTTTTTTCGTATCATTCAGGTTATACTCGTGTGGCATTTAATACCAGAATGTATAATTTTCTAATTAGTTGTGTAAGAAGCCAACAAAAATTTATGTAATTGAATATTATAAATGATAGAATTAATTAACACGCTTATTTTATTAAATTTATATTAGCCTCTCACCAACAAAACTAAACAAGACCAGGGTCCTTTGTTATAATACGTATCTTGGATATATAGAAGTTTGAATGACTTTGTTTCAAGTTTGCTTTATTGCAGCTATTAGCTTATATAAGATATACAATATACATATATGCTCCTTGTAATGGGTTAAAAATAGTAATAATTTTATTGTTAATTTTGCAGAAAATAATATCGCTACAAATTTCTTATGGTGCCTTAGCTAACTTCAAAAGATTTAGAGGAGAGGAAGATGTTCCATTGAAGCAATCAATAATCTTATGAATGACTCTCTTTTGATGACCCGACAAATTTTATTAATTGTACTCTAATCGGTTGGCACAAAGCCTACCACATGGCAAGGAATATTTAGGGGTGTGATTCTTACACATTTGAAAGAAACCCCCAAGTTAAAGAATGGCCATAGAATGAGAAAAGATTCAAAATTCATATATATATATATATATATATATATATATATATATATATATATATATATATATATATATATATCCTTAACAGTTAAAGAATTTAAATTTTTCTTACCATATTTTTCCGGTGGTGTTTGAATTTGCATCATTAAATTCACTCCATTATACAATATAAATAATGAACTGAGAGCTTGAATTGCAGCTCTAGTCTTCCAGGAAGCTCTTCTGAATAGTAATTTGCAATATTTTTAAAATCAAATCGGTCATTGAACCGGTGGAGATACTGATTCACGGTTCATTAGTCGAACCACGGTCAAACCGATAATAATTAAATATATTATTTAAAAAAATTGTATGTATTAAAATTTTAATATAACAAATAAATTTTAATAAATTTTAAATATTTGATTACTAATTTAATATTTCTTAAGATATTACAAAAATTAATGTTTAGTTTAAAATAAAAATTATCTATGATTAAAAATTAAGAATATTTAATATTAAATTTTTAAAATTTCTAAATTATATTAAGATTTTACTTATTATTAAAAAATAAAATAATAAATAATAATTTTAGCTAAGTATCTTCATATTTGAGAGAAATATTATTAGAAAATTAAACATGATAAAAAATAAGTATAAAAAATAATTAATTATACACATTTTATTTCTTTTATATTCTCTTTTTAAAAAAAAAATCATATTTTTAATCCGATTTTTTACCAATTTTTTGCTTGTCCGATTTTCCAACTCAACCGAACCGAACTAGGGACCGGTTCCCGGTCGAACCGGCCGATCCGGCCCGGTTATGAGAAGCATGGTAATTTGCCTCGCAACTTGAGGTACTTTGTTGTGGCTAAGGTAAGGGCAGACTTTCTACCTCCAGAGTTTCTGTTCTCAAGTTTAAAATATATATATATATATATATATATATTATTCACACCTTAATGCCTTGACCTTTTCAATCATTGTATCCCACATTTCATATACCAAAAGAAGAGTGGCTATAAATATGTCACACGCTCTGATAACGTCATAAATAGGCTCTGTAAAAGCAGAAATTTAGTCAATTTTATCCCATCAAATATCATTCAAAACAAATTCTTTGACAACGTTAGCGACATTTGATAGCCAGGAGATATAAGGAAGGAGAGGAAATGGGTTAAAAAAAAATAATTAAAAATATCTATTATATTCTTATTATCATTACTTAATAATAGTTATCCCTTTATATTTCTTTTTTAAAGTAAGAACACATATGTTATTCTCATCTACCCTACACATTTTTTTTCCTTTCTATTTCCTCAATTTTCTTTTACGCTTTAGCCTAAGAATTCCATTAATCACTAATGACTACATTTCGCAAAGAGCCCTTCAACTGCTCAAATCTTTTAGCATCAATCAAAACTGACGCAAAGCGTGCATCAGTTATAGACATTCAGCATTAGAAAACTCATTCCTATTATTATTTTTGGCTGCACGTGTATTCTTCAAAGCAAGGTTCAAGGTATGCACCACGCAAGGAGTCTAAAATACATGAGGAAATTCAGCTTCAATCAACAACCCTACTGCCTCACAAATACGAGCATTGTCTATAATAAACTAGACCACACATTTTGTGGCCCTGCTTTATTAATCACATACTGCTAGCACAATATGGTGCACACTTACTGCAAAGTGCAGTAGGCATGCAATTGTACTGAAGTGCATTAAGTGTGTGCATATTGCAATTTGTACATAAATGCCCTTAAAGTCTTACTTTGGCTCCTTTTGTTGTCATGGACTTAAATCTTTCCATCTTCCTAATCCTTCCAAGCAATCTAGAGGGGGAAAATAGTCTTCTCACACACACAATAAAACTCATAATCAGTAGGGCATGCCATTGAAATATCGTTCCGATAGCAAAAAGGCAGGGAAAAAAAAATTATAGAAAGGCCATCTCCTCTCTTTTGCTTATACTGCTCTAGCAATATCTACATACTAGTTTTTTCCCCTGCAAGATGCAGGGAAAATTTAAAAAATGACCCGTGGGACCCACAAAAAAATTCAGAAAAAGAAAAAGAAAAAATATATGAACAATACCATACGGATATATCCTGTTTATGTACGGATATCGACAATGTCGTGCACACAGCCCGTGGGAGCCACACTGTTCATACGCTGCTACTCGCACGGGCTGTGTGGCTCCCACAGACTTTTATATAATATATTGATTCTTAAGTGCAAGATGTTTGGTAATGCTCGCAATGTGGTGCTTTGGATTGAAGCTAATATGCAAAATATAATTAGCTGAAATTAATGTGACTACGTGATTGAAACCATAAGCCATAAAAATAGAAAAAATCTAGTAAAAAATCATATGTAAACAGAAACCTGTTTTTGATATAAATTGACCAGACGATGCAGATTGGACTAAATAGAGGACAAATTGAAACAAATGCCAACTCATTTTGACATGCGAATGCAATGAATTATTTTTCAAGTCCTCTTAAGGTCCACATTTTGACATTCTCCCAATCACGAACCTTAAAAGCAAGTCTGCAGCTAAAATATTTCACACATTTCACACTTCAATAAGTGGAATAACATATGTATGTGGAGAGGTTGCACAGCATGAGGAGCAAAGTAAGTTAAAGATCCTATGCACCCTCTGCAAAATCAATTAGTCCATATAGTCCAAGGGAATCTGTCGCTTATACAACATATAATCTAACAATTTATTAATGCCAATCCACATATACTAATTAAAATTAGTCTAATAATCTTCTTCTTGGATGGCAATTATCAATTGTCAGACAAAACAAAAACAAAATCCACATATAACAAGAATATGAAATAATCAATAGGCACTCCAAGTAGAAAAATCCACAGATGGAATGGCAAACCAAAAAACATTAAATCCAATAAGGTAAACAATGTCATATATGCCAAAAAAGTATTCCACATTTGAATAAAATAGAATTAAACAAAGTCTATCCAAGACACATGGCTTAACCACATGTGAAAATATGTCAAAGTGTCCTTGAAGAACACAACTCACGCTCTTATTTAACCAAGACATTATCTAAGATTTTACAGCACTCGTTGCAGTTTCTAAGAAACTTTAATGGGCAAGCCTTTGGTTATCAGATCAACTAGCATAATATCCGTGTAAAATATGTTCAATTCGAATATGAGATTCACAAAACTTCTCTCAAACAAACATAAACTAGATATCAAAACTTGGCAGAATCATTGTTGCAAATAAATGGTCAGGACCCAAAATATGTATTCAATAATACACGTAACAAAGATTAATTTCCTTGTGTGTCTTCTTCCACTATCTTCTTCTGTGTCTTCTTCCCTTTTCTATCTTGCATAGAGTGAAAGAAGGAGGTGAGAGTATTGTGCAAGAGGATCAAAATGAACCCTAGGTGGGCTTGGTGAAATTTACAAGATTGCCATTAATGAAAACAATTGTTCTCTTCCTTTCTCAATCGTTTTCGGGAATGAGAGATCAGAGCACCCAAAAGTTGTGTATTCTTGGTTTCCAAAATGCATGTTCTGTTCTTTTGTTTTCAAAAGCAATGACTCAAAACAATGCTTTTAAGCTTTTTTTTTTTTCTTTTAAGAATAAAAAGCTGTTTTCAAGAATAAAAATCAAAGAGGCCCATATAATTTCTTTTCTTTGTTTCTCTTCTTGTCCTACACCCAAAGGCCTTGTGAGTGAACAACATTGCAGAGATGAAGTGAAGAAGGCACTACATGAGGATGTAATGAAGAGCCCAAAACACATGGCTAAATCGTTGGTGAAGGATAACAAGGTGTTTGATGCCTCAAAGTAATTTTGATTTAAGGGCCAGAGTGGTTCAAGTTGAGGCATGGGTGAAGACAATGAAATGGCAGGGAATTGGAGAGCTTTTGAAAGCATAGAGGAAGATTGCTGGGTATGTAAAGAAATGGAAGAGTCTAACCCATGTTGTGGTTTTAGGAGGTGGACATCTTTCAATTCTCAAGCATTGATGGAAGATTAATTGGATTTTGGAAAAAGGGCTTGTTCAGCAATATGCGAAAACCAGATTTTTCTTGAAAATTAGTTCTTTCCATATTTGTCTGCCATTTTTGTATTGCCACTGTTTCCAGGCAAGAGCACATCACTTTATAGTGGTGTGATATGCCACCATTCAAAACCTTGTTAACAGTATTTCAGTAGTTCATTTTTGTGTGTCATTAATATCTTGTCACATTACTTTTTTTTTAAGTAAAATCATATAATGTAATTTTAAGTTAGTATTGAATTAGATTTTAAATTTTAGATAATAATTATTTATTTGTTAGAATATGAATTATAATAGAATTCAATTATTTTAGTAAGAATACAATACATATTTCCCCACATTTACCTAATGAACGGACTTATAAGCCTTTTGAAGCTGTTGGTTGCAAATCGAGATTTATAACATATTTAAAAACAAAACCCCCCAAACATAAACAGCTGATAAAAAGAAAAAGTTTTAAAGCAAATGCCTTATTTCCTAGTCGTTGTAAACCAAAAACTGAAGCCAAATGGTCGCAGAATAGTGAAAATTACTGCGTCTTAGATATCACGATATAAAATACTACCCAAAAAAAAAAAAAGGACAAGAAAATGAGAAAGCGACACTATCACCTTAAGATGAACTGGATGTAATTGTAATGTAATGGCGTTTGGAGGCGGCTTTGTGTAGAGAGAAAGTGGGAAGCATAGACTGAATACAGCCCACAAAGCACAAAACCGTACTATGATGCCATCTTGGATCCATGTGAAGGGCTTAAATCGCAGGGCACCCCGTAGAGGACCTACAGGTATTTCAGAGCCACATTCAAATACTGCTCTCCCCTATATGCCTCAGCCCTCACCATCACTAACAAATTCACTATGGAAAAAGGAATATCTAACCCTAAGAGATGGAGAAACATTAGAACTCGAGATATAGCGGCAATTACAAGTTAGAAGGGAGGAACCCTAATGAGTTCCGGTGGCTGTATCTATTTATACAGCTTTTGATTGAGGTTAAGCGTTGAAATCGAATCTGATCT
Organism: Erythrophleum fordii; assembly: GCA_032878935.1. NCBI lineage: Eukaryota > Viridiplantae > Streptophyta > Magnoliopsida > Fabales > Fabaceae > Erythrophleum > Erythrophleum fordii. Next base: position 1,049,775 of record JAVQMF010000029.1, read on the forward strand.
TGGTCTTGGTGATGGTGGATCGGTTGAGGTACGTCCATTTGGTTTTGCTCTTTAGTTTCGGCCTTTAAATGCTTGTTATTTTTGTAGCCCAGTCCAATGGATACTAAAATTTGGTAATGAATCATATCTAAAGCACAAAAATATAAAATAAATAAATAAATAATTTTAACTTAGGAAATTATATAATTTATCTTTTTCAACTTTAAAAGTTGGCTGTATACTTCAAGACTTTTATATAATATAACTCTTCCGTCAATTTTTTCATCCAAAATCTAAAATTTTAAATCTTAACTACCACTTGGCTATATTGGCTAAAAATGGTTGAATCAGTAAAGATATATCTAACTTGGCCTTTTTCGAGCCAAACAAAGACTTTTTTGTTTTCTGGTTATTTCTTTCTACATTTTCTGCAATTAAAAAGTCTTTGTTTACCACTTGAGATGACATGTTGAGTGTAATTTTCCATTGATTTAATCTCTTTTGGTATACATGGATAAGCGAATTAGAATTTGAGCCAAAAAAAATTGACAATCGGTTATGCTGCATAAAAATAGAAATATGAGAGATTTATGGTTAACTTTTCACATTTTGAGAGGAATAAATTGTATAACTCCATAAATAGAAGCATTTTTTTTTCATTTTGGCAATTAAAAAGAAAAAGAAAAACCAACACAACTTTAATAAATAAATAAATACATAAATAATTTAAAAAAGAAAGAAAAGGGGCAAATGTTTCAGTTAATTGTTGCTATTAATGTAACAAGAAGTGCGCTCGATGACAAATTGATGAACATTAAACTTGATTGGCCAAACTAATGTTTGTTGGATAATCAAATAAAAAATTTAAATTTAATGTGTAAGTGTTGCCTAAATTCCCTTAGCCAGTAGATGGATTAATGTTTACATCGTTAAGGGATGTTTGGGTGTAGCAGATCATCTTCTGAATTTCCCCATTATCAATGAAAATTCCAGTAAATGTCATCCAATAATTGAATGTTTTTGCTTTCCATCGTCAAGCTTAGAAACATAATTTAAGAAAGATTACATTTGACCTCCAACCTAAGTATCAAATTAATAAATAGATTTTAAAATATAACAAAATTACTCCTTAAACTTCTCTTGCCATTTTAACGATAACTTCAACTATATATACTCAACAATATAGTATAACATATACTTATCCATTTTACACCAACTATAAGTAACTCATACTGTTAGAAATGTTCATAAGTTTAGCTCAATTTGGTTTTAAACCAAAATTAGATGGAACTGAACTAGTCAATTTTTAAAAAGAAGATATATTTGATTTTATTTGATCAATTTAATTTAATTTAGTTTACGCTTACAATGAACTTTAGTTATTTAATTAAATTTAGTTTACACACACACATACGTCTTTTTCACATTTGTAAAACCAAAAATCATACAAAATAGTTTTAAACAGTTCAAAACTATAATTTTATACCAATTTCCAAATTCTTATAGTCAAGAGTTTAATAATATTAATATTATCTTTAGTATTTATGAAAAAAAAAAATCTATATAGAACTTTGGTTTGATTAAAATAGAACCAAACTGTGACATATTGAAAATCAAACCAAACTAATTTATTTTTATTTTGTTTGCTTTTTTATCAATTTGATTTTGTTCAATTTTGAACATTACTCCATATTACCATATATTCCACCTTAGCTGATTAAGTCTCCTAAACCCAAAAAGAGATAAAGAAAGAGGGTTTGCCATTCACCAATGACCATTAATCAAGTCTTAAACCACTGGCGGTGAGACTTGTTTGATCTCAATGGTTAGATTGGAATAACATTTAGCGCTAATTTTATATTTCCCGTTTTATAATATATCAGACACAAGTAAAATATATCAAGAGCCCAAAAGAACCGAAAGCATGAAAATTTTGATAAGCTTTAATTTAAACACAGATTACTACAAGATGCAATATGTAAAATCATCTTCGTATTTAGTTTCATTTTAAACCTCAATAATTCCGCTATTTCAACATTGTCTGTTCATGGAGAATCCAAAATGTAGCAACCATGCTGGAAATCAAATGCTAATAAAATCCATAACCATACAATTCATGGCAGACAAAAGAGTTTCAACACAGAAATGTTAAAATTTATTGAACATACTGCAATACAAATGGAATTCCAAGATATTAATTTATGCTTTAAAAAAATTGAATAAATACATAAACCATCCAATTTTATGCCATTCTTGACCCACAGTTCTATATTGATTCCTTCAGATTTCAAATTCAAGCCTGGAAGATCGTCAAGATTATATCCCGTATTTTCTGATCTACAGTAGTTTGAGACATGCACAAATAAGATTAAATTCAAACTTTAAAATTCTTCACAATGAAAGACTGAAACAGGAAATATCTTCACAGGCAGGTATTGGTATACAGTTTCTTCTTCCACTTCCAATTCTTTAGTTTTTCTTTGCTTTTATTTAATTACTTGTTTTTTGTCCGTCAGTATTATAGTAGTATAGAACTTACCATTGAACCAATTTCGTGAGATTTGAGAGCAAATTCCATTCCTTCCCACAGCATACCCAACTCCTTCTCAGGCTCTGATTTTTCTATTCAGACTCTAGAACACGAAAGTAGACTTCAACAGAACCATCTTTCAAGTTCTGGTGGCTCGTTCTCTTGCTAATGAACATTATGAATCCCTTTTCCAAATGTAATTAAATAATCTTTGGCGGCACATTACGATTGTTCCAAATGCAATCAGCAAGAAAATCACTAATATTGAAATCCTTTGACCAGGCTGGACTTCCTCTGGACCAAAACTTTCCTCCTTTCTGACCTGTTTCTTTAACTGTCTATGTCTTGTGGTCATCACAGTTGACTAGGGGTGAGCACACTCAGGGCTGGGGCCTGTTAGTAACAATTACTGTTGAAGCCCAAGCCCAGCCCCAACCCTGTTTGAAATTTAGAATGTAAGCCCAAGCCTGGCTCTGTTTATACAAGTCAATAACAAACTTTAACGACATTCAATTAAATTAAATATAAACCAAATTTAACATTACATAGTGAAGCCAAATTCAATAAACCCCCCCCCCCCCAACCAAAAAAAAAGTTAAAAAAAGTTGGCTTTATTTATTTATTTTCTTTTAATATAAAGAACTAAAATTTGAAAATTTACTAGGCTGGTCTTGATTGTCAAGTCAAAGCCCAGGCCTGGCCTTGTTTCTAGAACCGAGCCTAAATTTTTGTCCAAGCTCCATCTTTAAAATTTTGTCATTCACCTGTCATTTATCATGTCCTCATTGTTTGTACCATCTCTTCCTACTGCTCTTTCCTTATTTTTTTGGGTTTAACCCCCCTAAAGAGCTTATTTGAAGCTCCCATCTTGTTTAGGTTCTTGAACATTGCAACATTCAGATGGCCTGTAGCCACAAGCTCAATTCCCAATCTTTCAGCATTACTACCTAAACTAGCTCATTGCCTCTTCTAAACTTTCCTTATTCAGACCTGTTACGTTCCCTGAATGCTCATCCCTTTTATGTACATTTGCCTTTGACTTTGGCCCTGATTTTTCCTTGTCACCTTGTCTACGTATATCTGAAATTCAGAAAGCTGAAAGCCAAGCTACATATAAGTATCTCGTGGGATTGACCAACCAAAACAATGTGTAAACGATATATATCTGACATTCAGAAGGCCCGTAGCCAAACTTAGTGAATCTGTCACGATTTTTACCATGAAAATGCTTACAATATACTAGACGCTTGGAAAACGTCCCTTTACTGGTGAAACATTCAATTCAATCTTAATGATTTTGCCAACAAAAGTTAAAAAGAGATACATATCCAACAGGAAAGATATCCTATCGTCAGCTAATTCCTAAATCTCAGGTCCACGATGACAGTTGCTTATATATTGCATATATTCTATGTGTCATTTTGGACAACACTCATTTAATAGCAAACTCATGATAGGTTAGTGCTAACTGTTTTTTAAGAGGATAGAAAAATCATGAGGACATAATCCACTCCCACTGGCAAACCATCAAGTTTCAACTTGTTACCCAGAAAGAGTAAAAAGATAAATAAGAATGACACTTCATGTCTACCATTTAAGGACTACAGCAGAATGAAAAATGGTAAACCACCCTTTAGGCCATTTCAGTGAAGGCTTATATGAAGGTGTCACATTAAGCAATGTCACTTATTTTGATCCTAAAAAGCTTGGAGTAAACAGATTTCTACACCAGTTAGAAAGCTCAATAAGGAACAATGACTAACAAATACTTATGACATAGGGGGAAAAAAAATGCTCTCACAAGAGTGGCGCAGTTATCAAATCATTAGACAGCATAAATGATATCAACCTACTGTTAAGTACAGGTTCTGCGGAGAGGAAACTACTTTAAGATTAAATACTCCAAAAGTCAAAATTCCAATGAATGCCCTGAAGTCAACTGGAGTTGGAAACAATAAAATTCCTTCATTGTGAGGACAGTCAGTGGATGTTTTCCAGATTCCAGGTACTACTAAGATGCCCAAGAACAGCTTGTTAGCCTTGTTAAAAATAGCCAATCTATTTAGAAACAAGAAAACTTTTTCTAGGTCTTTGCTTTTACTTTTTTTATTATATTGGTAAAGTTAATGAATTACATCAACTAAGGCAAAAAATTAATACGTTATAGAGGAAGGATTGGTTGTCAAACTTGTGATATTATATAAACTTTTAGAGAACCTATAAACTCAAATTGTAAACTTGCTAGAGTTTATACATTACTAAATACTAATTAGCTAGTAAATTCATACATGACCTTCAACTCATCATATAATTAAAAGTACTGAGTAATATGACCTATTATGGACCACTTTATCAAAAGCTTAACTCAACATTGGTTTTGTTTGTAATGCACTCTCTCATGCTAAAGTCCTTTGGACTTGAAATTGAAGCGTGGACAAAGTACAATCCCAACATACCTTCTACTGAAATCTAATTTAATTATGAAGAAGGGAGAATGCAAGTATCCAATTCCAAAGTCCTAAATACTTGGTCAAAAAGGTTAAGATACCATATCAAGAATTACTTCATCCCAAAAGCTTAAATTGTTAGATAAAAGCCTAGGATTGGTTTTATCATTTTATTAATATCTCTAACATGACCATAATAATTATTACTAGTGATAGTTAATAGTGCAAAAGCAGAAACATCAAATCCTTAATACTCAATAGCTTTATAACTTTGCTTGTTGACATTTGCCCCACTCAAACCTACATAATTGCTACCTTCAGAAAAGCCTATACCAAAAGGGCAAACATACCCATTCAGTTTCCCATAAAATAAAAGATCTCAATAAGACTAGACATGATGTTTCCCATAACAATTATTGAAGGAATTCAGAATCTCTTATTTATTTTAATATTGAGGAGAAAGATACAATATATAATGAGTGGGTAATAATAGAAAAGGATCCCACCCAATCTCTGAAAATAAAGACTAATAAAAATAGGGATATTCTGTTATCCTAGGATCCTATTAAATCTGGAACATACACAGACAAGATTGAAACAAATAAGGAAAAATAAATGGCAAAAATAAAACAAAATCAGAAAATAATTCCCATATTAACAAGATTGAGATTCCTGCAATACTCCCCCTCAAGCTGGAGAATATATGTCTAGCATTCCCAACTTGCCACTTAAGTCTTCAAATCTGGTTCTGGATAGCGCTTTTGTGAGGAGATCAGCCACCTATGAGTGAGAGTGAATGTAGCTCAGGTTGATAATACCTTCTACGATCTTTTCTTCAATGAAGTGTCTGTCAATTTTCACATACTTTGTTCGGTCATGATGATCAAGATTGTTAGCAATCTCTATTGCTAACTTGCTGTCACACCACACTTGAATAGGAGTCTGTAACTCAATTTTTAGCTCTTTAAGTAATCTGGCCAGCCATATACCCTCACAGACACCTAGAGCTAGTGCCCTACGTTATGCTTCTGCACTGTTTTGTGCCACAATTGATTAGTCCTTGCTTCTCTAGGTTACCAAATTGCCCCAAAAATAGGTGCAATATCCGATTGTTGACCTTCCATCTACCACTGAACCAGCCCAATCAGCGTCAGTGTAGATTTTCAGCTTGCATAAGTCCCCCTTACTGAATAGTATTCCCTTTCCAGGATTCATCATCAAGTATCTCAAAATTCTGTACACCGCATCTAGGTGTTCTTCTTGTGGTCTGCTCATCAATTGACTCACCAAGCTAACTGGATAACAAATATCAAGTCTAGTATGTGAAAAATAAATCAATTTTCCAACAAGACTTTGAAACCTCTCCTTGTCCAAAGAAATGCCATCCTCCTTGTAGTCTAGATTTATATTAGCATCCATAGGAATGGCTGCCAGCCTTGCACCTAGCATCCCGATTTCTTTCAGTAGGTCTAATGTGTATTTTCGTAGAGAAACAACAATTCCTCTATGAGATCTGGCCACTTCCATGCCCAAAAAATACCTTAACTTATCCAAATCTTTCACTTCAAATTCTTTTGCTAGTGAGTTCTTTAATTTCTGCATGCCATTCACATCATTCGTTGTAATAATTATGTCATCTACATAAACTATCAAGACTGTTATCTTGTTGTCCGCATGCTTAACAAACAATGTGTGGTCAGTTTAGCATTGAACAAATCCCAAATGCATCACAAATTTAGTGAACCTTTCAAACCACGCATAGGGGAATTGTTTTAAACCATACAATGATTTATAAAGTCTAGACATTGTTCTTAGTTTTCCATAATCATCTGAACCTTGAGGTACATCCATGTACACCTCTTCCTCTAAATCACCATTAAAAAAGGCATTTTTAACATTTAACTGACTCAAAGGCCAATCTAGATTAGCAGCAAGTGAAAGTAGTACCTTTATGGTGTTTAGTTTGGCCACGGGTGCAAAAATCTCTTGATAGTCTATACAATACGTTTGTGTGTATCCCTTAGCAACCAGCCTTACTTTGTACCTACTTATACTTCCATTTCGATTGTATTTGATGATAAAGACCGACTTACAACCAACTGTTGATTTTCTTTGAAGCAAACTTACTATTTTCCAAGTTTGATTCTTTTCAAGAGCTCTAAGCTCTTCATCTATTGCTCCTCTCCACTTAGAATACTTGATAGCTTTTTCATAAGAATCTGGTATCTTTTCATTAGCAGTACTGGTGATAAAACCTCTTAATTCTGCTGAAACTTTGTCATAAGAAATGAACTTACTAATGAGATGCTTAGTGCACGTGCGAACACCTTTCCAAATGACAGTGGGCTAGCTTAAGTTATCAGAAACAAGGTTAGGTTCAGACTCCTGGTTTAGACTTGGAACATTGAGGGTCATACCATCTCCTTCAAGCTGTTGCTAACTAGTGTTTTTTGGCCTCCTTGAGTACCTCAAGATCCTGTCTTCATTTTGATTCAGCCTTCCTATTTCCTGCAAGTTCTCTTCACTTGGAACAGGTTCAATCACAGAAGGTTCTTGTTCAGGTTCTGCAGTAGGTTCAGTTTCTATAGTAGCATTTTCACGCTCAGGATCTAGTGGGTTATTGGTTTCAGGTTCTAGTACAACATCTGTAATGGGTGCAGGTTCAATGTTGGAACTGGATGTGGGTGGAAAAACAATACCTAGTGTTTTCTCAATTAAATTCTAATTTGTAACAGCTGTCAAAATTTTTCATTCCCCACTACTCTCCCCCTGAATGGAATTTTTGGGGTAATAGGCTGTATCTTTAGCAAAAGTGACATCCATAGGCACAAACATTATCCTCAAATCTGGAAAATAGTATTTATATCCTTTTTGGTTAGGTGAATACCCCAGAAAAATACATTTAAATGATCTAGGATCAAGTTTCCCCCATGGTAATTATGAACATAGGCTACACACCCAAAGACTCTTTGCGAGATGGAAGTTATAAGGTGATTGTCATGATAGGTTTTTGTTAATTTCTAGGCAGGGGTCTGAAAAAGGAGGGTTTTTTAGGGTAGTCTCTTAGTTAAGTAGGCTGTAGTTAGAACTACTTCTCCCCAAAAAATTTTAGGAACATTGTGCGTCATCATGAGGGCACTAGCTATTTCAAGGAGTTGTCTATTTCTCCTCTTTGCAGTCTCATTCTGTTGTGGTGTATTCACACAGCTAGTTTGATGGATTATTCCATTTTCATTTAAGAATTGGGTGAAGGATGAGCTAAGGTACTCTCTCCCATTGTCACTCCTAAGAATTTTGATGGATATCTGAAACTGATTTTTAATCATTTGAAAGAATTGCTTAAAAACTTGCAACAAATCAAGTTTTTCCTTCATAAAAAACATCCAAGTTAACCTTCTGTGGTTATCAATAAAAGTAACAAATCAGTGGGCTTTGGAAAGTATTAGGATTTTAGAAGGGTCACATATATCACTATGGATTAAAGCAAAGGGATGAGTGGGTTTGTGAGCTTGTGGAGGATAGGGATTTCTGGTATGTTTAGCAAGTTGGCACATATCACATTGAAGAGAACAATCCTTTTTATTCATAATATTTGGAAACAGCTTTTACATATAATTGAAGCTAGGATGGCCTAATCTATAATGCATTAACATTAAACCTTTATAAGAAACACAGGCTGAAAACACCTTCTTCCCTTCCTTCTCATGGCTGTAGTCCAGATAGTAGAGACCCTCAACTTTCTTAGCATTGCCAATCGTCCTCCCCAAGCCTAGTTCCTAGAAAGCACAATATGTAGCAAACATGTTAACACTACATTTTCGTGTCCTTGTTATTTTTGTCATAGACAGCAAATTACACTTGAGTCTAAGGGCATAAAGGACATCAAACAGAATTATTTCTTCAGTAACATACAGAGTCCCAATCCACAACACTTTAGTGTAGGTCCCATCAGCAATTTTGATATTTATACCACTACAGGATTTTATTTCACTAAACAATGCCAAATTATCTATCATATGGTCTGTTGCACCAGAGTCAACAATCCAAGAGGTAGGTTTCCAAACTCTTACCTGGAGAGCTATAATAAATTTACCTATTTAGGCCAAATTACCCATAGTTACTATACATTTAGCCACCATACCACCTCTGCTGTGCTTTTCAAGCAATTTTCTCAAGGTTTCGACTTCAACAGCCCTTAAAGTACCTTGATCAGACTCATCTTGCTCTTCCTAGATCACTGAGTAGCCTCTGCTTTCATTCTTTTCTTGCTTTTAAAATTTGGTGGCTTGCCATGTATTTTCCAGCAATTGTTTCTGGTATGTCCACTCTTATGGCAGTGGTCACACCAACCTTTACCTTGTTTCTTCCCTTTGGATTCAGATGCTATTCCTCTTGTTACTAAAGCTGAAGATTCTAGATTTGTTGGGACTCCATGAGTCAAAAATTTTTTGCTTTCCTTAAATCTCACCATGTTGAAAGCCTCTCTGAGAGTAGCAAGAGGTGTAGTTCCCATTATTCTACCACGAACTTCTTCAAACTTTGGATTCAACCCCAGTAAGAAATCATATGTTCTTTCTCTATCCACCAATTTTTTGTATAGCATCTGATTTGCAAAACATGACCAATCTTGAGCATCATAAAGGTCATTCTATTGCTAGATTTTTTGTAGGGTAGAATGGTACTACACCACCCTCAATTCACCCTGTTTGAGGTCTTTAATCATTCCTTTCAACTGAAAGAGTGCTGCTGTATTCTCTATAGCCGAATATGAGTGTTTAACAGTATCCCATATCTCCTTTGCAGTTTTGGCAAGGAGATATTCCTCACTAATGTCAGGATTCATGGTGTTGACTAGCCAATTCATCACCATCCAATTTTTTGCATACCATGTCTGAAATTTAGGGTCATTGGCAGGGGGCTATGTTGCTTCTCCGGTTAGATACTTTTCCTTCCCCTTTCCATGTATGAACATGAGAATATTTTGGGACCATTGAAGATAGTTGTCCCCATTGAGCTTGTGACCAACAATTGCAGTGGGGAAGGAGTCGCTGCCTGTGCTCAATGTAAAGGGAACACTGAGCCTCTAGTTGCCCGTTTCTGGTAGCTCCTTCATGCGTGACTTAGAGTTGTCGCCCTCTGAGCCACTGTGGTAGGCACCGTATGTGCCAAACCTCATATTCCGTTCCGTGGTGCTCTTATACCATGAAGGAATTCGGAATCTCTTATTTTTTTTAATATTGAGGAGAAAGATACAATATATAATGAGTGGGTAATAATAGAGAAGGATCCCACCCAATCTCCGAAAATAAAGACTAATAAAAATAGTGATATTCTATTATCCAAGGATCCCATAAAATTTGGCACATACACAGAAAAGATTGAAACAGATAAGGAAAAATAAATGGCAAAAATAAAACAGAATCAGAAAATAATCCCCATATTAATAGGGCTGAGATTCCTGCAATAATTATCATACATTTACAGACTCAGCAACATACCAAAAGCAGCAGGTGACAGAAGCAAGATCCAATATGTAAACATTTTTATAAGTAGAATGTAGACTGTAGTACTTACCATACATATCCACTGCCAACACTCCAACACTTCATCTAGTTCAATCACATTTTGGAATGATAACATCCCCAAGTCCTCAAAATGACAGAAGCATGATTCCCTCGCAAGCCTCAAAAGGACAGCAAGCAAGCTTTTATCCTTCTGCATGAAGAGATTATACACAAAAGGACTCTAGAATGGTCGTAATAAGATCCACCTTGGAAAAGGGTAACTAACCATATCTCGTCTTCTTCCAGTTTGTGCCATGTCAAGTTTTGCAAGTACTTACTGCATAAAATGCTAAATAGCCAATGAGTACTAAATATTGTTCTCATCATTACACAAAACTTTTGGCACATTTCAAGGGTTTAAAAAATGAATCAACTTCACGAAACACCAAACTGACTTTCAATGAGCTTTAGACTATTCTCACCACCCATATTATGAGGTCTATTTCTAGAAAAATAGTCAAATGTAATGTACATTAGAAAATCCAAAAAAAGGCTCTTTTCATATGTTGATGTTCCCCTCACAAGTCTAACATCTTCTTGCATGATATGGTAAGCTTGGTCCAATATTCTATAGGTAATTTCATCAAAAGCAAAGCAGATCTCTCTCAACTTTTGACCCCACATTAAGGCTCTCTCTGGCATCCCTTGCTTGCAAAAGTGAGACAACAGTATATTGGTTGTAACCACATTTGGCAGAAAAGACATCTTAAGTAACTTTGCAGTTAGAATCATAGCACGATCCAATATATCACTACACATACTGCTCATCATGGTATTGTATGTCACTGTGTTGGGAACAATACCAGCTGCAACAAGCTCATTCAGAATGATAATTGCTTGGTTCATTCTTCGACTAGTGCAGTAACCATGTATGCGAATATTATAAGTTGTGATATCCGGGTCAAATCCACAACTATACATTTTATTAACAAATTCATCTGCAGTAACCATATCAAATGCCTTACAGTAACCTCCAATTAATGTGTTGAATGTGACAATATCTGGCATCAAACCAATCCGGTACATGTCAAAAAATGCATCAAGTGCAGACTTCATTTGACCCTGTTTACAGAACCCACCAATGATTATATTCAAGGTAAAGGTATCAGGAACAAGGCCTTTTAACCTCATCTCTTTCTCCAACTTCACTGCTTCATACATCTTCCCACAGTTACAGAACCCATGAATCAAAGAATTGTATGCAAAATTATTAGGAACAAAACCTTCAGCTGACATTTCTAAGAACACTTCGAATGCCTCCTCAACCCAGCCTGCCTTTGAGAGTCCATCAATTAAGGCTGAAAAGGAAACAGCATCTGGATATATACCTCTTTCTTTCATTTCAATCCAGATAAACTTAGCCCCATAAAGATCACCCATCTTAAAGTATCCATCCAAAAGGACTGTATAAGCCACTTTATTGAGGGGAAGGCCCTTCTTTGACATCTTACAGAAAAGGGTCCTGGCTTCTAGCATCCTCCCTTTCCAACACAGACCCAGAAGCAAAGAACTAAATGTGGAGGATGAAGGAGTCAAACCACATTTAACCATAATTTTATAGGCTTCAAAAGCCTTGTCTTCTAATCCTGCCCTGCTATAGGCTCCAATTAGAGAGTTAAAGGCAACTACACTAAGAGTTAGTCCCTTTTCAAGCAGATCTTGCAATAATTCCATAGCCTCATCAAGTCTTCCTGCCCAACACAGGCATGATATTGTTACATCACACAATGAATAATCTGGAAGGATTCCTAATACAGATAAATCTTTTAACAACCTGTTCCCATCCTCTTTTCTCCCATACTTGTAATGCCCCGCAACCAAAATATTAAAAGTCACACAGTCAGGATATATGTCTTTACTCCTCATTTCTTCATAAAGCATGTTTGCTTGACCAATTTCCCTTGCCTTGACATATCCATCCATCAGCGTGTTGTATATTACAGTATTTGGAGAAACATTCATATCTTGAAATATATCAAAAAGCTTCCTCGCCTCTGTCACATTTCCCTCCCTACAAAAGGCATGAACAATGGTATTAAATGTTACAATGCTTGGTTTACAACCACATTCAATCATCAACTGCAGCCAATCCACTGCAACTGAAGTCTTCCCCCTAATGCAGTATGCATTAATAACAATATTGTATGTAACAGCATCTGGATTGCACCGAAACTTTTGCATCAAATTTAACAAACTTTCTCCAATTACAAGCCACCCTTGTCTACAAAACCCATAAATCATCACGTTAAATGTGATATTACAAGGATACGGCCCTTTATGAAGCATATCCCTGAATAACTTCCACACACTACCATAATCACCAATTCTAAGTAACAACCTAATAAGAATGGTAGTTGCAGATGCACTTGGCGAAACTCCCACATCCCTCATCCTAAGCAAAATTTCTAATGCCTCTGAACTCATTTCCGCATTCAAAAAGCTCCTCATAAGGGTGTCCAGGACAGAAAAATCAGACTCATAATGGGAGTGAATCTTCCACATAAACTCCACAAGTTGTTTGCCTCTGCTAGCTCCAATCCTTGCAATCACCCACGAAACCACGTCTTGCGCAAGAAACCTAAGGTTCTGTGCAGCCAAAACACCCGCAGCAATGCAACTCAATCGAACAGTCTCCTCAGAATCATTATCCCCAAATGCTAATTTGAAAAATGCAAATGCAGCTTCTCGGGTCTCCAACAATTTCATAATCTTCACGAGAAAGAATGGACAAAAATCTCGTGAAAATCCCTTCAACACAAAACCCTTTTCAATTTTAATTACCTTGGATAATCCCACCCCAACTTTTCGCCGTTCCCTAGGATTAATTATACTCGAAAAATTTGAATTTTTCCCAAAAGGCAGAAACTGAGTTAAATAATCACAGCATTGAGACCCAGATGACGAAGAAAAAGAAGAAGAAGAGTAGAAGTAGCAGTGAGTGAGGCGAAGGTTTAAGATTTCAAAGAAACTTAGGAGACTGAAAGTTTTCCAAGTATGGTGCTTGCACGGAAAAAGAAGAGGATAATTAAAATGCAAAGTCGTAGAATTGCGAGGTCGGAGAAACTTAGCTGACATTCGGAGCCGCCGTAGAGTTACCCCCGACTGCTGCACAGGTGGTCGGCACTTCGGTTGGGCGAGTTCATACAAGGGAAGCTGCGATCCCTTCTGTCAGGCTCGGGTTCTGGAGGCCCAACCGACTTCTCCCTCTGGGTAAAATAGCCAACAATATGCAATATTGGAATAATTTCGTAATAACTAAGAAAATTTTATTTTATCAATACATTTAATTTGAAATTTTTGAAAGAAATAAAATGGGACTTTTAGAGATTAATTAATGTAATATAAAAATGAAAATTTTGGGCAAATTAAGATAATTTCGGGGATTGTTTTTTAGTTTAAAAATTAATTTGAGAATCACTTGATACTTAAAATTTACTTTGGGAAGCGTAGGAACATCACTTCGTTTCCCGTGATTTCTTCTCCAGTAACTCTTCCTCCTTTATAAGTAGCTTTGCTGGTAGCGACCTTCTCCTTCTTTAGGTTATCCGTAGTTTATCCCTCCCAAGTTAGGGATTTTAGTGTGAAAGGGTGATTGGCTCAATTAGTTGTTTGGGTGTGATTCACATCCCTTCTTGCTTCCATTGCTAGCTTCCTAAATAAATTCTAATCTCAATTTTGGAAAACTAATGAGAGAAAACCTAGGTTAGGGTTAGTAATAAAAGTGGAGAAATTTTGGTAAAGTTAATACTAAAGTGATGATGAATAGTAAGCATGTACTATAATACTCACAATTTGTGAATTAGAAACTAAATAAAAGAAAATTTAAGGGCTAATAAGGTGAATATGGAACCTATGCTAAAATTAGGACTTTAGGTGTTTGGGAGTAGTTTTAATCAATTTGAGACCATAGATTAATAATTAAGTTTTTTAAGTATTGACTTCATGATATGTGTATATTTAAGAAACTATGAGAATATCCCTTTAATTGGGTTTTTTTTTTTTTAAATTGGTAAAAAGGACCATCATCTTTGATCCTTGTTAGTGAATGTATAATGAATAAAATAGTATTTTATATTCACTTTAAATAATATTTTCATCATGTTATATTAATTTTTATTTATATTAACTTGAGTTGTCATATGTTTTAAATAAATCGTTTTCCAATATTTGAATTAAATTTGATAAGAATAATATTGATTTTTCTAAATTATTATTTAAATGAATCCTTAAATTAATTCTTACTCCCAAATTTTTTTTTTGGGAAGCAAGGTCCTTATTAATTTTGGTTTTGCGACACCTATGTAGTTCGTATATGGTTAATTCTTGAGAAATGATGACTTGTATGTAGACTATATCATAAATATGAAACTTTCAATAACAACAAATGTATGATTGAATGCTATAATTCATGAGAATATTCATATCTTATTTGGTATATTGATGGTTAGTACAACTAAACCTATGACCTTAAGAGTAGTTTGTTATTATTTGGATTAGTATAATGCTATATCATATGAAAATGGTTATTGGATTTTTAATTTTATTTGTTCCCTTAAGTTATTTTCTTTAATTTATTCTCTTTGATTTATTTTCATAACTTAATTGTTTTAATTATTTATTTTGTTTAAAATTATCAATTGGCAATCTATGTTAGATATCCATAGTCATTAATAAGGATAATGATCCAAGTGCATCTAAAAAGAAGACGAGATGATTGGTATTAGGTGTGATGGATTTCACAGTGATTACAAGCACAGTGGAATTTAAAAGTTTTTTTATCATAGAAACTCCTTTCCAAAAATATACATAGGAACATATATCAAGATAAGGCTAGGAACATATATCAAGATAAGGCAAGAAAGTTACCTGTTAAGGCTACAATCAAAATCAAACCCACAGATCCAATTATCTACACCGCTATGGTATCCACATGGGGTAGATAAAACTTTCTCTCACTCTATGTTTTTGCTAAGAGACGCCTCTCACTATATAGGGTAAGAGTCTTTAAAGTTTTAAATGAATTAAGATTTTAGAGACCCTCTCTTGAGTCTTCATGTGTTGCCCCCTAGGGTCTTATATCTATGGACTTAAGGATTGGCACTTTCCTAATCCCACAAAACTTTTAATTCTTAATCCCACTTAAACTCTTAAACCCTAACCCAAGCCCAATAGAGAGCAAGAAGAAATAAACCCAACATAATGTAATATTATTTAATATTACTTTAATATTAAATAATACCACATAATCATATTATGTAGTTATGTTATATTGGGCCTTATTATTGGGATTTCTAGTCTAACTAGAATTCCAATAATATAATAATACTTTAGTTTCATCTCTACCTTTTGTGTATAATCTTGTAGGTTTTTATTATGTTGGCAATGACCCATTTTGAATTATAGATAATGAGCGGCATCTAACAACAAATCATTGCCACCCAAGTAGCAAGAATTTATGTGAGTCGACACATACCTAATTTGTGATCAATACCATGCAATTTAGTTCCCTTTGTACCGATATCCAAATTGATCTAGAGGTTGAAATGAGTCATCTTTATTAATGATCAATCTACGTTTTTTGACAATGAGTAAACTAATCAAAAAACAAATTGTCAATATAATATATTGATTCATTTGAGTATGACCATATATTTTTTAGTCTCATTCAATTAAGAGGCTCATGGATATCACTTCTTCTATACAGGAGAAACAAAATCTTATATACATAACTCATATCTCTTTGCATGATTCATGATGTACCCAATCACTACTTTATCTACCATCCCAGTTAAAGGTGACACAGGACAAGTATCAAAGCATTGGACTCCTAATGTAGGAAAGCATAGTGACTTCAGGTCAAAGGACTTCTTTTACTATAGTCACATAAGAATTGCTAATGACACTATATAATCCATGTAGCATTCTCAAAAGGGGTCAATTCAATACATTTGTTCTCTAACAATGTACCTATATATTGACTTGATATCACATATCCATAAATTAAAGTTATCGATCACTATATATACTAGTCTTAATGTATTATTACTATTCCATATCATAGTACTACTTAACTAGGGACAATTTAATAATAACAATTATTCTAGGAACAACTATCATATTAAGTTATATTACATAGATACAAAAACAAACAAAATATAATAATTGCATTGCCTAAGAAAATAATATAATATGTATGTTATTATAATCATCTCATGAGTACCTCCTAAGGCATACACTAATAGGGTGGAGAAAGAGTTGCCTATTAAGTGTAGTTGCCTATGATTGGGTAAGAGTTGCTAACGAAGTGTAGTTGTCCCAATCAATGGAGGTGATATGGTTAGGTGGAGTAAAAGCTACCCATTATGTGTAATTATGCGATAGGGCAAGGAACTGCCATTATGATGTAGCCAACCCCAACAAAAATAACATAGATTATATGGTTCTCTCATGTGAAACCTAATCCCATAATTAACATTCTGATTTTCTGAAGTGTTATATTTATACTCTCTTAGTTAGAAAAATAAACATATATCCTTAAAAGTGTATTTTGTAAACTCTTGTTTTATACTTTATTTAGCATTCTCATGTTTTATTTATCTTGATTCTTTAAGTTGAATTTTTTTTTTCTTTATGATTGATTTTTATGCAATATAAGAATTCATATGCATATTTGTTTCCTCTTCTACTTTCTTTATTTATTATGCACTCATTAAATCTATATAACTTAATCATTTTTATATTTATATTTTTAGACCAATAGATTTTTAAGTAGTGCACTCTAGGATTTCTTTAATTTCCATACATATTTTGGATTGGCCTCCTTTTCTTTTAGGTGATTTCATGTTTGTTCAACTCCATGATATAGTAGCTTTTGTAGTTGCTTAGTTGTGTCATTTAGGATAAAAACCTATTCTATATGACTTGTGATGGCCATGTGTATTGTAACTGTTTTATAATTTTTGAAAAAATGCTATTGGAAATATTGATTGGTTGTACAAATTGGGAATGTCTAGTTTTCAAGGGAGACTTTGTTAGATTTTTGGCAACCTCTTATGGAATTATGTGAATTGATTATGCATTTTTAATAAATTGTCAAAACATGTTGTTTGTTTATTAAATTTGCTAGAATAAGTTAGCTTAATGTTAGTAGTCATGGTCAAAAATTTTGGATCATGACAAATTTTTATTTAGAATGACATCTCTATTGACCAAATACAAAAAAATACTTTTTTTTTAAAAAAAAAAGCTTGTTTTGGCTTAAATTGGGGCTCATTTGGAGTTGCTATGAATTTTTATTTATTTTAAATTCTTTTCTTAACGAAGTTTTATAAAAAAGTAATGTAATAAAGAAGAAATCAATATTTAAAAAAATCACCTAATAAGTACAGTTACAATATCATTGTGTTTGGCTATTGTTTAGAAAGGAAAATACATTTCACTATCAAATTACTAAAAAGAACACATATAGAAATTGAACATCTCAAAAGCAAACTTGTATTTCACATTCTACTATATGGAATATGATTTCATTGTATTAATTGAATGGTTGAAAAACATTTTCTCTTTTTTGTGGATACAATTTATGCCAACTATTTTCATATATTATGATAGTGAATCTATAATGTTTTTAGCCAACAACAATATTTATAATGAGAAATTAAGACATATAAGTATAAGACATTCTTATATAAGAGAATTAGTCATGAATGAGATTAGCTATGACAACCGTTTATGGGAGACCCGGTCTAAATTTGGCTTATCTATTTATTAAAGCATTTCAAGAGATGCAATACAAAAAACTTACGCAGGAATGAAGCTATAACCTATAAATTTAAAACATTAGTGATGGAAACCCAATGTCAAAATCCAAAATCCCTAACCGTGGTTGAGATATATAAGCAAAGTGAACATTAAGCTAACTTAGTCTAGTAAGTCTAGTAAACAAACATAACACTTTGACAATTAAATTTGAATACACAATCAATTCAATAATTCTTTTAAGGGTCACTGAAAATCCAGTAAAGTCTCTCCTAAAAAGTAGACGTTTCCTTTTTTTCACAACTAATCAACAATTCCAACAACAATACTTTTCCCAAAAACATAAAACAACACATGACCTTCCAAAGTAATTTAGCTAAACAACTACTATAGTTGCGACACAATGCAGCCAAACGAATACAATGCAGAGGTGAGAAATTGCACTATAATGGTGACAATTAAGTTGTTGGCTAACCAATACAGACTTTAACACAAATATAATACACCACATAATAAAAAAAATTATAACATAATAAAATACTTAGCATTTTGGTGCAATTTGAAGTTTCGTTCGCTAGTGGATATATTTAGAAAATTTGCAAAATAAATACTGTACTTAAATGATAAGAATGCTGTAAATTTTTATATAAGTCACAGATATTAAATATTAGTGAATTTTTTAGTGTTTCTAAATTTTGAGTTTTATTGTATCTTTTTATAAAAATTAATTAAAGTCTAAAAAGCATAAACCATTTGAAATGTTCATATAACTAGTAATATCGAATTGTGTTTGATACTAAATATACTCGATACATGTATATCAGACATGTACCGCTACTTCTTAAAAGTATACATATCCATGTGTTTGAAAGATTAAAATTAACGTAGAAAAGTATATGTTGAAATTTTTTACACTAAAAGCTTGACAATACACTTATCAACATTTACCACTCTTGAAAAACCTTACGAAATTAATATGTCAGAAATTTATCATAGATATCACAATTAACTTGAACTTTTGATTTACCCAATTTTATGCCACAATTGGTTTCCTCAAATTCTCTCCTTTTCCCAAGTGGCCAACCACCAAATTGGTCCTTTTAAGAAACAAAAACCATCAGTAGATAGAGCTCAAGGAGAAGGAGAAGGAGAAGGAAAAGATTTCTAACTACTATGAGATTTCTAGCAAGGGTACCATAGGCCTTCCTTCCCCCCTTGGGCAACATTAAAAATGTTCTTATATAAAATCTGCCTTACGTCCATACTTATCTCGCTTATAGTTGCATATAAAAGCAAGGCTTGGTCCTTGGTCACATGTGTCATGTAACTATCGAGATTAAGTTAGGCGCAAAGGAAGTAGTACCATAATCTACACTCCTTTAGCAAGGCCATCACAAAGTCAACCACTAAACCAGTGGATAAATATCTCTAACTACCCTCGCTAGCTAACACAATGCAACCCTGATCCCCTCCATATCATCCACATTATGAAGAAACTCTACATAGTCCTCACTATCAACATTTGTTATGTGTATTGAGTGAGATCTCACAAAACAGCACCCTTCCATATTTTTTAAGACATTCGTGTAGAACTTCTAAACTATAGGAACAAAAGCTACCCTTTTAGCTGCTTACAAAATCTATGCCAACTTCATATACTCGGCATAACATAAAAATCTTAGTGAGCCTTTAGTAGCAATTGAAACTTCTCCCACAAATAATGTTTCGAAGCTAGCATTTAAGTGAACCTATTGATGTTAAAGGACCTAAACAAATCTTTCGACCTCTTTGGAGCCAACAACGCTCAAATATATTGCAAAATCAATTCAAAACAATACATCCTTGGTTAGAGCACTAAATATGCCCAAGCTAGGGTCCTAAAGGTGTATTCCCTAAAAGATCAAACATTCTTAGATGAATAACACAAAAAATAGGAAAATGAAAGCTTACAGGCACTCGCATAACTTAGAAAATTTCCTAGAATATACTATAAATATGGAAAATAACTTTCTGAAAAGTTTTCAAAATTGCTGCAAATATTTCTAGTATTTAAAAATTGACCCCTTAATCTCTAAAAATGATAGAATTTCCTTGCAATTCCTAATTTCCTTTCAAATTAGTCCTTAACAACATTTCAAACCAAAATACTCCAAATGAACTATTCCTAAATGTTTATCAGCCTCTATAGGGTGTAATGCATCAAGAAAAATTTCTTTAAGTTGCCTAAAACATTGGAAAATTGAAGCCTCTCCTAGGATGCTCAAAGAACCTATAGAAAATTGGGTTCCCATCGGTCCAAATTGCTTAAAAAGGCTAAAGAGTGTTTAATCAATGAAAAATGCAAGGAATGAGCAAAAAATAATTCTATGGAATGTAGATGGAAGCAATAAAATAAAGAAAAAATGAGTAATGGTGTAAGAAAAATGAAAAGAAAAAGCCTTAAGAATGCCATTAATATACACATTGTAGCTGTGTTATATGACATTGTAGCTATGATAAACCTTAATTTTGAAATTCTAGAAAAAGATGATTCTAGTTGTGATTTGATGTATTGCAACTACGATAAAGCTTATTTGCAAAATTTAACAATAAATATAATTTTTATTTTCTTTTCTATTTTTTTATTTTTTTGAACACCTAAACATAAAAAATTCTAGAATTAACATCCAAACTAATATTTATTTTTATTTTCTAATTTTTATATTCTAATTTAAGCTTTGAAAATAAGTGGCTAAAAAGTAATCCTAAAAATTAAACTAAAAATTCTAAGCCACTGTAAACATGATATTACTTTAAAAATTAGACATTATCTTAAAAATTGTCCCAAGATCAAAATAAGAACTCATAATCTAACTATTTACAATTGATTGCTTAGAAAAGCAATCTGATTGCTAAAGATATCAATCGATGAGTTTTTCTCTCTTTAAAATTCATAGTTAGACTAGGTTCTTTTTCATATTAATGAGAATTGACAATATAATGATTGCCAAACTCCTCAGTAAATAAAGTTCTTGTATACTAGACATAAGTGTGTCTAGCAACCTAATAACAACAAATGTATAACAATTAAATCCATATTAGATAGGAACACTACAACACATCAGTATGCTATACACAGCCTGTGTTCAATACATTCAAGCAAATATAATTGAACCAATATAATTATTTGAATACTATATTAACAATCTACACAACAATATACAAACTTCATCAATATATTTTACACTACTCCTAATTTTTTTTATAATTTGCATTTTCTACTTTTTGTTAGATGGGTAAAAGTAAATTTGGCTAAACTAAAATAATAATGATCAATAATTCCAGATTCTCAGTATCCATTATCCAAATATATCAGTCATCAAAATAGTCATCTACACAATTTTATAAAAATAATATCCAATAAATAAACAAAAAAATTTAACAATAATACAAGAGATGAAAATAGAAGTCTTAGTAAAGCTCTCTTTACTCTCTTGAGCTAGACGTATTAGCTGATGATCAGATGGAGAAGGAGTGAAATTGCTTGGCTAGCTCGCTTCCCTGGGATTTTATTCTATGTTGCTTAGTAGAGTTGTTCCTCCTTGAGGGCATGTTCGCAGTCTGCCCCATTTGATTATCTAACTTTCTAAAACAATTGTCTTATATTTATTAAGCCCATCTTTGCATTTTAAGAATTTTTCAAGACATGGCTTTATTGTTATGAATGGAAACTTTAACATTAATCCCATCCTTATCCATTATAGTTAGCATTATTTATCTATGAGTGTTGAACTTATTCTTTGTATTTTTAATATTCTTTTCAAACAGCAGAATAGAACCTGAACTATCTTTGACAACATAGGAGTAGTTGTATTCATTTTTTGTGAGTCTTGCATTAGTCCACGAGAGCATATTTTGTTCATCAACATGTAATTGATTTCATTCTGTATTTTGAATGTATCTCCACCTATCCACAAATAGGACTTCCTTCCCCTAGTACTTGATGTATAATGGAATTGTGTTGAGAGCAGGACACTCTTATGATGTAAACATTATATTAGGCTAGCTATTTGTAGAAATTTTGAAAAGTCCTAATTTCAGGAGACACTTTGTCAAAATTTATACAAAAGCCACATATAACTAATTATATATGTTTGAAATATGACTTATAGTTTCTTTTTTATTGCTAGTTTTGTTATTTGACAATGGATCATAAGGATTCCCGATGAACATAGATAAGGTCCTGATTCTAATTAGGCTTATAGAGGCAAGATTGGTGCATCTTCCATGCCAGTCATACTCTTGTATAGGTGGTGTGATGTAATATCATATGATTTGGAAATCCAAATCATCCCTAATGAGTGGAATGAATGACTTACAAGGGGTCATGGGCCTAACGAAGGCTAATATGAACTATGATAGATTGAAATCGAAATTTGAATTGGTTGGTTAATGAATGAGGACCCCAAAGTAAAGTGGATTGAGGCTAATTGAGATTTAAATGTTAATTAAAATATCTACAAATGTAGGTTAGAGCCTCAGGATAGCCCAAAATCGAAGTAAAAATGGCTAAATGGGAAGATACAAGGGCCAATGTCAAAATCGTAATTTTGGGCAAGTTTTAGAAAAACCCAAAGGAGAGATCTTTAAATGAAAAAATTGAGTTTCCCAAAGTTTTCAGAGGCCCCAAAAACTATAGAACCATCATAATGGTTAAAACTCTCCTGGTGTGTGTTTTCGACAAAGAGTTGATCGAAAGTTTGACTGAAGGGTTCGGTAATATTTTAAATCTAATTTGGATGGAACCAAAGGCATTTTATAAAATTGAGAAACTGAATTTTATGATGAAAAGATGATTTTTGAAAAGGAGTTAAAATGAGTCTAAAACGGAATTGCCAAAGAAGAGGGACGTAAATGTCATTTTATGGAGCAAATTCTTCTCCCTTATTCTATTATAAGAGGCGTCCTCTTCTTTCTCCCATATGACCAACTTTGTGTTCTGCTTAAAACATAGGAGAGAGCTAGAGAGAAGAACGCATATAGGGAGCCCAAGAAAAAGGAGAAAGAAGTTAATAAAGGTATGGAACTTTAAGGATTTTCAAGGCTTTTCTTCTTGGAATCTTGTTCTCTTCTCCTTACTCTATCTTTCTATGGTTTTGATGGATGGATTGGTTCTATTTTGCCTTGTTTCAGAGGAGAAAGATTAGAAATTCAAGAAGGAAGTTAAAGCAAAGAAAGAGACTTTTGGGGAGAGCTTAGAATTAAGGTAAATCTCCTTGCATCTTTGCTTCTTCCTTCTTGCTCCTTATGTGTGGTGTCTTAGTGAAAAATAGAAAAACCTAGAGGGAGAAACTTTTGACCTAGAACTAGCAAGGAACCCATGAATTAGGCTATGAGAACTTAGGAAATGCAAAGAAATGCAATGGAAAGCTAATAAAATTCAAGAATGGGAAGTTAGGGATTCTTGAACACTTTGTAAGAACTGATTTGATTCATGAATTCCCTAGTATATATGAGTGCTTATTTGAGTTTCTAAGACCCCTAGAAAGCTTCCCAAGTGCCTCTCCCCTCAAGAAAAATTTGCAAAGTCCACGGGCTCTATTTCCCTTGCATGTCTCAGCCAAGCTTGAATGTTAGGGGTAGAGAGTGTTTTAATTTGTTCTAAACTTGGTTTGGAACTTTATGTGATAGAAGAAGATGGGAGGAAGCCTTGGAAAGAATTTAGAAGCCATAGATTGGGAGATGAGGTAATAGGTTCTATAATGTAGCCTTAGAAAGTAACTTATATCTAGGCTCTTAGAAATGAGTGTGTGATGGTTCTAAGGACTTCAAATGAAGTCAAGAGGCCTAGATATAGGAAGAGAAGGAAACCAAGAACATGAATTATGGTAGTTGCTTCATTAGGCCATTAATGGAGTTATTATGTAACCAATGGGCAAAGTGTGCTTCTTAAATGTGTGTTTAATGCTTTAGTTTGTTCCAAGGGAGTAATGGAATGCTATTTGTTGTGTCTAGGCCAAAGAGAACAAAATCTATGTAATTGTAGGTGTGAAACTGAAAAGGGAAAGAAATAACTAAGAAGGAAGCCTGTGTTGAATTGCCAAGGTAGCTCTCCATCCCTTTCTTGTGTGCAATATAGTTGTATGAATGTCATTTGATACATATATATGTGTTTGAATCTTGAGAAATTTCATGTGCTATTATTTGACTTCTATGGTACCATTATGTCTCTTGATTGGCATTTGATTGTGAAATTATGCTCTGTGGATGAGGTTGTGCCAAAAGTCTCTTGTGATGGGTGAGGTGAAACCAAAAGTCCCTAGAAAGGGGTGAGATAAGGACAAAAGTCTCTTAGATGAGTGAGGTTAAGTCAAAAGCCCCTAGATCAAAGGTGAGGCTAATCTAAAAGTTCTAAAAATGGGGTGAGATTAGACCAAAAGTCCTTTGAGCACCCCTTTTAACTTGATGTGTTGATATGGCATGGAAATTGTGAATGAAATGCCTTTGGAAAGTACTTGTGACATGCTTGTATCTTGTGACATGATTACATACCTTAGCTGCTTGTTTGAAAGGATGTATGAGCTATTGAAATTTCATGAATCTAACCCTATTTCCTCTCCCATTTCAATATGCCTAGTTGGAGTTCAAGAAGGCCAAAGTGGAAGCCAAGGAGCTTAAGTAACCACACTTTGCCATTGATGTAGGTTTTGATGTAAAGAATTGACAAATTTTGTATGTACATATTATTATTGAGATGTCAATTCTTGAGCAAGTGTAAAAGCATGTATATATATTGTATCTACCAGATTTGGAACCAAATCAATGAGATAATGAACTTTAGGTACTTAATGGCTTGCTTGTAAATGTGTATTCTTGCCTTTAGCATAGTGAGTTTGAGATGTATGATGGTTTAGACCACTTGGGTAGTTCCTATATGATGTATTTATGCATTCAAACTTTCCAATGAGTGCTAGAACATGTAGGAAGTCATATGGATCATTTTTTACCCCTTTGTAGTTTTAAAATGACTATATTCCAGAGCTATATCAATATTTGACCAAATGACTTCTTCTTGGTTTGAAACTTGGCACACATATAGGTCCTATTTAGAGATTTTTCGGAAGCTAAAATTCATATTATTTGAAGTTATGTAGAATTTTTGATGAATTTCCAAAGTTGGTTAAAATTTCACAATTTGACAGTAGCACTATTCACATGGTCTAAAATTTTCCTTTATCATTTATGAGCCAAATGATGTCCAACAGTTATAAAATTTTATAAACATAAATTAGACATTTACAATGACCTATACCAACTAGAAGCACCTCAATTGGATTTCTGTAGAGGAAGATATGAATTGTTGAAATTTCATATAAGTGACAATAGCATAGAACGACCTTGGTTATTGTTTTATCAATTTTCAAGGTCTAAATGCATCTGAATTAGTCTAAACTTATTTTTTCCTTCTATTTAACATCTGTAGATTTCCAAATTAGTATAGTTCTCCTAAATTGGATTTTTATAGATTTAGTTATGTATTTTTAAAGTTTATATCAGTAAGTTAGATCAAAAATACTAGACAACTTGACTTTTGTCATTTTTCTATTATCAAACGTGGTCCAAATGATATTATTATGGCTTGGAATTATTTTTACTATAAATTTAATATCTAGAAATTTCCATAAAGCTATGGGTTGTTTGATTTTAATTTTTTTAGAATTAGTTATGATTTTCCAAAGTTGCTAACAGAAAACTACCACTGGAACCTGAGTGTAAAAGTGAGATTTTCTAGTTTTTGTGTTCCAATCCATGGGAAATGGTTCTTAATTCATGTTGTAAGCCTCAAATTAAGTTGTTTCTAATATGTTTAAGTATGCCATGGATGGAAATAAATTAAGGAAGGTTTAAATGGGCCATATGGGCAAGATGCAATGAATTTGCCCTTTGAAAGGGATTAATTCCCTCACTAAAAATATGGAAATCCTTGATGGGGAATGTTTTATGCCCCATGTGGTAATGTTTCTATTTAAAAACATAGACTACAATTAATTTGGCATTAAATCAAGGGAATTCTAAGGTTGGAACCACAACTTGTAGACAAGATTCAAGATCCTATCGATAAGATCTTGCACTTTACATTGAGAAATTTGAGACCTTATCGACAAGATCTTCAATCAAAGTACAAAGTCTTCTCTTTAGTATATAAAGGCTTATAAATGGTGATGGTGTGACATGTGACACCATTTAAGCACAAATTTTGGAAAAGATATTATGTTGTTTGTTGAATATAAGATATCAACTGGCCAACAAAGGGATTTAGGTCTTGTTATTAGTAATTTTAAAAGAAAATTTATAATTTAAAGCAAAATTATAGATGCAATGCAATTGTTAACCAAAAAATAACATCGGGTAATCTATGGTGAATGGATCAAACCACCCCTTTTAACAATCAATCTTACATTTTGATACTTCACATAGTAATTTTAAGCAACAAAATGTGTATAGATTAAGATAAAATGTAGTTAACTTAGGAAAACAATACAACTTCTACTAAAAAAATAATCTTTCTAGCTTTAGTTATCTAATGGTTACTACAACTAATGCTAGATGCTTGTTTTTAAAAATTTCATGTTACTTCTCTAGCATCAGTCAAAACAAACGGTAGAGTCAATATGATGATGGTTTTCTAGCATTGGTTACCATAACTATTGCTAGAAGCTGATCTAAGCAAAGAGAACAAAATAAGCTGTAAATGGTCAGATTTCAGCCCAAAGCTCCATAGTCCTTGTTCCTCAACTTCACTGAAAGGAAGGGTGAAAGTTGAGACTTGAGAGAGAGGCAATCAATTAAGGGACTAAGGCAATAGATTGTGAATAGAAATAAGACTTTGTCTTATCAATACTATCTTGTCTCCGCAATCGATTGAAGGATTGAGGCAATCAATTTTTTTTCTATCAAGTGAAAAGGTAAAATAATTCCTTCTTTAATTCTCATTTGCATTTGTTTTTCTCCAATTCTTGAAACTTTGCCATCTCATCTATCTTTGAATTCAAATTTTCTTCATAAACTAGAAAATTTCTAGTGTTGAAAAATAGCTCAATCAGCCACCAAAACTACTGTTTATATTTTCCTTTTAATTGCATCTGTGAGTTTTAGGTCTTGTTAGATGGAATCTTCAAATGAGCTATTTATATTTGAAGACAAAAATTCCCTCTCTCTTTTTTTTTTTTTTTGAAGATTTCAATTTAGACCCACTGGATAATGGTGTCTGGATCCTCTTTGAAAATTGGAGTCTGTAGTATAAGAAATCAAAATTTTTTGTTCGGCTATTACTAAGATTGTTAGACTTGGCCAATATGAAAGGTTTGCAAGTGAAGCAAGTTAATTATAGTTGTCATGGATGGAAGAAGGGCATGCCAAATTCCTATTCAAGGAGTATCACGATTCAGTGAAAATTTTCACATGAAAAACTGTTAATTTGGATCCTTTTCCACTAGCTCATAAGTAGAATATCATTTTATCAGAGAGAGATAGATTAAGGAGTGTGAGCCACATACACACTTACTTCCTCTCTCTTCCAATGTTGGACCCCACTAATATAAAGATTAGGATCCTTTGAAATGAGGATTTTGTACAATTTTGTGAAATGAGACACAAGTAGAGCAAAGTTCTATAAATTTTAAAAATATATATATCTGTTAAAAAAAAAGAAGAATGTGAAATATTTCACCATTTCAAAGAAAAGTCTACTTCAGAGGATCTATTTTACTAATCTAGATCTTCTCCTACTTGGTGCAAATAGTACTCATCCAGTTAGAGTGAGATATAGAAAAAAAGGAGAAGTGAATAGAAAGAGAAGAAGTGAGCCCATATGTACTTACATTTATTTGCGTCACTTTCTCTTTCTCTCAATTAGAATAGCACATTAAAGAGGAGAAGATCCAAATGATGGGCCTCGCACTCTATGTCTCTCTTTAACATTATGGCATCATGTGCAAAAGAAGATGTATTTTATAAAATTTCTTGTCTCAAATTCCATTACAAGAAAAATTAGAGAGAAAAATTTTCATCTTAAATCCTTGTCTTTTTATAATGTCTCATCATTTATTTCTCCCCAAGACTACAAAAAATTCTTTGAAATTGGGCATTGAAAATACTGTAAGAAATTATAACCTAAACAAATTGTTTTTTGGTAAAGTTATAGAACAATTCAATTCTTGTTCAAATTTGTAATTCTTTCTGTAACCAAAAAAAATTCATGAAATTTAGAACACTTCCTTGAAATATAACTCAGAAGTCAAAAGGCTCGTTAATATTCAATAATATTATATCTTGATAGTTTTTAACCAAGTATCCGATGGAACAACCTTAAAATTCAAGATATCACTGTATAGAAAGCTCTTTACTTTCTACTTTTTACCTCAACTTAAACAAGCAAATATCTTTCATGTTCTCTATGATTCGTGAAAATGTTGAGAAATCCTTTTTTTAATTTCTATCACTTTAAATAGATTTCAAATCATCTTAGATCCTGTTAGCTTCATGGAGGCATGTCAAGTACGTCTCTTTACGGTAAGCTTCAATCCATTTGCCATTGAAAGTATTGTCATCATCCGATATTTCACCATATGACCTGGCACCAATTTGAATCTGTAAAATCTGCACAAAATGGCAAGTGCCATCCTCATCTGCAGATAAGCGGAGTCCTTTCCAAGACATATCCTTGGCCCTGCCTGCACATCCATAACGGCGCAAGAAATTGCATATTTTAATTCAAACTATAGTATATTTTGTTTGACAGCATTTTCTTTTTTAACATGTTATTTTTCTTGTTGAAATTTTCCAAAGTTATTATAACGACCAAAAGAAAAATGGAAAAAAATATAGAAAAATACCCTTCAACTTTGTAGGTTTTTTCCAATTCGGGTTTGTTCAACTGATTAAAGAATCCCTATGTATAAGGATCAAAATCCCCCTTCCTCCTACGCGGCCAACTCTCGAGAGAGAGAGATCTGTTGACGCTCAGGTTTCGTTTGGTTCAACAAAGGGGAGGAGAAGAGAGTGGAGGGAAGGAGAGGGGAGGGGGTTTAATGAGTTTTGTTTAATTGGAAGGAAGGAGAGGGGAGGGAAGGGGAGATTATTGTTTGGTTCAAAAGGGAAAGGGAGGAGAGGGGAGGTAATTTTATTTGGACAAATTTATCCTTTATATTATTTTAATTTTATTTTTTATAAAAAAATTTATTTATATCAATAATTTTTTTAAAAAATTATAAATTCTAATCTTTTTTTTTATTTTTAATTTCTGATAAAAAATTATTTTAATTTTTATTAAATATTAAAAAATTAAAAAATTAAAGAAGACAAAAAAGTAAATTAAAATTTTAAAAATACCTTCCCTCTCCTCTCCCCTCCCCTCCAAAACCCCCCAATTTGGAGGGGAGGCAAATTTGGCTCCCTCCCCTCTCCTCCCCTCTCATTTTATTCAACCAAACACCTTATTCCTCCTCCCTTCCCCTCCAAAACTCTCCAACCAAACACACCCTTAGGGCTAGTTGATGACTGGCCTAGCCTCCGTGAGAGACCAAACTGGTTCTCGAAGGTTATCCCCTTGATAGCCATTTGCTGCCCCTCTAAAATCTCAGATGCGCCACTGACGCCTTGGCATGTCTGAGATTTTAGAATGGCCTATTTTTACTATCGTTTTGTCCAAAGGAGATCATGATATTTGCAAAAACTTCCTTTAACTGTAAAAATAAAAAATTAGCCTCCTAAACTTTCACATTCATTAACAGAAATACCACTTTACGCCTTTTCCCTTATGACATGGCACATCCCCATTAGTGTAAGTGTAGATAAATGTGTTTAAAATATTAAAAAAAAAAACCTTCCCGTGGGAATGAAACGCCCTAATCTTAAACTTCGACATTCCAAAATCCAAAAGGAAGAAAGTTTAGGGAATAATTTTTAAATTTTAAAGTTGAGGAAGACATTTGCAAATGATGTAAAGTTTAAAAAGTGTATTTACAAATGACCTCACGTTAAAAAGTAGTTAATTGTTCAACCAAATATTTTAACAATCGTTTTTATTAATATTATTAATGTTTTCAGTCAATGTTTGATACTATTTTATTATTAAAATGTTTATCTAAAAAAAAAATTAGTTTTTGCTTTAAATTCTGCAAGCTTTCTTAATCTTAGATTACTTCTTAAATCATTTACACCATGGCCAATCAGTACCACCAATCGATCCTTTTTTTTTTTAATCGATCCCAATCACAAGATGAACTAACCTGAAAAGCAGTGAATTTGAATGGAGATTCATTTCTGAGAATACCATCCTAAACCATCGCTCAGGTTTAAATGAAGCTGCATCAGGGCCCCAGTTATGCTCCATCCTACCCATTGAGTACGGAACATAAGTCACCATGCCTCCTGCTTTTATTTTGGTTCCATCTGGTAACACATCATCCTCCAAGATGCCCTTGGGGTCCTATAATTATCCATTCATTATTTCATTGTGAAGAGAAAGAAAAAACGAAATGTGATGATTTAAATTAATTAAAAAAATTGTGACAAAAGAAATGTGGCTATAGTTTATTAATTAATTGTTTGTGTGGGTCTTACCGAAGAAGGAAAGAAAATGTGGTGAAAATAAAGGTAATCCAAGAAAAAGAAATTGTGTCAAAGGTGGTGAAAGTTGTGAACATAGGGCTTATTGTGGCCCTAAATGAATTTGAAAAATTCTTGTCGTGTAACAAGAAATAAATATCTATAAAATGAAAGAAAAGGAGAAAATATACTTCTCCTGCTTAAATATTCCAATTGCAATTGTGAGCACCATATTTTGTCCAGATATATTTTAGAATAATATAAAAACCCAAAGCTAATAAAAGTAAAGAGAAAAGAATATAATGATAAATAAATGGAGGAAAAGAAAATAAAAAATAATATATTATAAAAAAAAACTATATAATAAAAAAAACTAAAATTAATAAAAAAAATCAAATAAAAAAAAGAGATCAAATCAAATCAAAGAAAAATCAAAATAAAAATAAAAGTAAAAAAATATATATATATATATATATATAAAGGCCCATTAATCCTAGAATTGGAACAAAAGGGAAATCAGCGAGGGAATAATAGAAATAAGAAGGATTAGAAAAAAAATGAAAGGAAAAGAAAAAAAAACCAACTCAGAATTGGGCCAGAAAAGAGAAAAGAAGGAACAAAAAAAAAAAAAAAGAAAGAATCCAACCCAACTCAGAATTGGGCCAGAAAAAAAACTCAGAATTGGGCCAGAAAAAAAAAGAGAAAAGAATTCAACCCAACTCAGAAATGGGCCAGAAAAGAAAAAAGAAGAAAAAGGGCAACTCAGAATTGGGCCAAAATAAAAAAAAAAAAAGCCCAAAGGAGGGAGGCCTATTTTTTTTTGAACCAATGAATTTTGGACCTCCAGCTCCTCTCCCCACTTCGCCAACCCGAAAGAAAACCGGAAGGATTAGGACAACTCAGACAAAATGGAAGAAAGCCTTAACGGCTCTGGTCCCCCCCTCTCTCTCGCTCTGCTCTGATCCCTTCTCGCAGGCATCTCTGGATGTGAGGGGGCGAAATCGTACAGGAGGTGAGGCTGGCATTGCAAATGGGGGGAGTAGAGAAGCGTAACGAACCCATACGAGGGGCAGGAGGGCAAGACGCGGGAGTGAGAGTGGAGACCACTCTCGGGTCCGCTATAAATAGAGAAGAGAGTCGAGGGAGAGGGGGAGATGGTTTTTCTCGAGGGGGAGTGAGTGAGATTCGATAGCAGAGAGGCTAAGGGAGTGCAGTAGGGATTCTTAGGTTTTCCTCTTTGGTGGCTAGTGAGGAGTCTGAGAACCAGAGGGAGGGAGGAAGGCTTCCAGGGGTTTCTGGAGGGGTAATTTCTGGTTAGGGAGGAAGCGAAGGAAGTCGGGGAAGAAGGGATTCTTTTGGGGAAATCGGTTTCGAGTGGGAGAGAGAGGCTGAGAGAAAACTCATCGGTCGATTAAAAGATAAAAGGAGATTCTCCAGGGAGAGTGACGAGAAATTTTCGAGTTGCAAGATTTTCTGAGTCATATTCTGGAGGGGACTTCTTTGGATATCTGGTGCTGTCTTGAGTAAGGTTTATCGATTGCTGACTTCCAAGAGAAGAAGAGCAACCCCTAGCAGCGTCGAATTAGCTGACAACGGCTGTGATCAATCTGAAGGAGGAAATCTCGAAAGGTATGTTTCTTTCCCCTCCTATCCCTTATTCAGGTTGAAGTTATAAACCCGATCCAGTAGCTTAATATTGGGAATTGGAATTGCTGCTTCAATTAATTCAAGGTTGTTCTTGAGATGCATAGTCTGATTGCTGGTTTTTACTCTGATGAGATTTTGTAAATAATGTTATGTGTGTTCTGCCTTGGGTTGAGGTTGGAGTGAAATCTGGTTTTCTGTATGCTCCTGAAAATGCCTATTGTTTGATCGATATGATGTTTGAGTAAAGTCCAGTGGAATGGCTTAAATCCTTGATCATACAATTTCGATATAGAATGCAGGGATGACTCTGATTCTGCGGTGTGCAGGATTAGAGTTTTTCTCGTTAATGTTCAGAGGCTTAGAATCTTACGATGCATAAACTTGAATTATAATCCTACATCCTCTTGATGGTTTGTATACCAGGGACCCTATTGTTTTAGTTTAAATTCGAATTATTGATGTGATGAAACTCTACCAAATTTTCTGTTCTTGCAATTGTTTCTTTTCCTTTGGTTTTCATTGTGTTTCTGTGGAGCATGTTGCTCATTTTGGGTAACACTAGCACGTCGATGGAGCCAAATGGAAGAACCTGACTGCACTGTCCCAGGGATGACCATATTGGTCTCGCTGAAAAAGGGCTGATGTTGGAGGATCTAGATATAATTCATGTATTTTTATTTTATTTTTTTAATGACCTTTGTAAACATGCCTAACAATGATGTTGGTTACTGAACACTGAGCACTCACCCCCACCAATATAAGGTATTTGTTTTTTATTTGTTTTATTTGTTTTATTTTTATTTTTATTTTTATTTTTATTTTTATTTTTTTTTCTCCAAGTTATTAGTGTGGCCATGTGGGATTTTATATCCTCTTGGGCTTACAAGAATAAACCAAAAGGCCATGTGTGGCAATAAGCCACCTTGGTACTACTTTGGATTGAGAATTTACATTTTCATAGTGTTTGGGCTCCAATGGCCCACCTTTGAAAGTTTTCCTTTAAAAAAAAAAAAGAAAAAATTCCTTATTATTATTTGGAGTCTTAAAATTTGTTTTTTTTAGAATAGGTCTCTTCAAAAATTAAAAAAATTCGCATAGCAAAAGTTTAAAAGCGTATTTTTAGAGTTGGCCCTTTTCCTTAAAAAAAAAAAGGTATATATATATATATATATATAAACAAACAAAGCAAAACATAGCAAAAACAAATAGGCAAAGAATAAAAAAAAAAAAAAGTAAAAACAACACAATAGCACAAAATCAACCAAAAATTAAAACAGAAAATAAAAAAAAGAAAATAGATTAAAAGTAAAGATTAATTAAAATAAAAATAATAAAAAATATAATTAAAAGCCAAAAATCAAAGGTGAGCAAAATACCAAAACAAAAAGTAATGAGAAAATAAAATAAAACACAAAAATAATAATGATGATAATAAATAAAAATATACTAAAATAAGAACGAAAAATAAAAAATGTAAAAAGTAACCAAAAAGGAGGAAGATTAGCAATAATAAACAACAACGAACAAAATCAAAATAAAACAAAAATAAAAATACAATGTATATATATAAACATTAACTAAAACAAAGACAAAAAAAAAAAAAAGAGATAAAAGCAAAAGTGAAAAATAAGTAAAAACAAAAAAATAAACAGAACACACTAGAAAAACCAATAAAACACATTAACTAAAACAAAAGAAAAGTGAATAATTAAAAAAAAAAAAAGTAAAGATAAATAATAAAAAAAGGGGGGAATAAAAACAAAAATAAAAGGACAAAACAGAAACCCAAAAAAAAAAAAAAAAATGAATGAAGAGAAAAAGTGGAAAGACGAAAAAATAATAAAAATGGATAATAAAAAAAATGATAAGTAAGAGAAAAAATTGAAAATGCAAGAAAAATTAAATTAAATTTTCTTTTAGCAAATCAAAACACATCAACCAATTTCAAAACTTGTTTTACTTGTTAAAGGAAAAGGTAATTTATTTTCTTTGTATTTTCACCAAAAAAAAAATTAAAACAAAATAAAGAGCACAAAAAAAAAATCATAACAAAAAAGAGAAAAGACAAAACAAAACATAAAATGAAAAAAAACAACAAATACAATCCCTCGTCGAACTACGTGGACTTTGATCCCCATTAAGGGGTACGTAGGCCCTAGGCTCTCATCCTAGGTCAAGCCCGCTTTTGTAAATAACCATTTTTTTCATTTCTTTAATTTCTTTTCTCTTATTTTAAATCTTATTTCTTTAATTTCTTTTTTTCCTTTTACTCTTAATTTTATTTTAGTTAATTTCTTTACTTTCTTTTTGCATGTGATTTGTTAAGGAGAATTAAAATAGATTAAAGGCCATGATAATTTTGCACAACTAACTTAGGGTAACCGTTCTTAAGAACGGGTGTAGTGAGGTGCCTAACACCTTCCCCACTCACAATCGACTCCCAAATCCATTTTCTAATTCGCAGACCATTTTTTTCACAAAAAGGTTTTTTCCAAAGTTTTGCCTTTTCAAAAATTAAAACTTCGGTGGCGATTCCTGAACCCTATCTATTTGTACCCTATTTTTTGAATTCTATTTATTTGAACACGTTTTACTTTTAATTTTAATTTTGGTTTTTAAAGGCGCCACGCGGTCGCATTTTCGGGTGTGACAGTTTGGCGACTCCACTGGGGACAGTTAGAGAGTCAAGCCCAAGTTAAGTTTGTTGTGCAAAATGTTATGGCCTTCCTTTTATTTTCGTTCTCCCGTTTGGTTGTTGTTTGTATCACATGATTAGGATAGATAACATCCCATTCACATGCTTGCCTCATTGCTTTATTTCATTGATTATATATATAACATGTGTTAGGATAGATAACATGAGGAATAAAATCTTAGGGTAGATGACCATATTTGTATATTGTATTTCTTTTTGCTTATATCTGTATATATAGTTCTTTGCCTTTTGTTCTGCCAATCTGCTTAGCAGATGAGGGTTGGGTAATCTATAGGATAGAAGGTAAATGCTCTCCTCACACACACCACTGAGACAGAAATATATCACACACGTTATGGGCCCTATACCTAGGTCTGAGTGTTCCTTAGGTTAGTAAAGGTTTATGTTGATTTCCCTGTGAAGCCTTGTGCTTCCTGAGGCTATCATGAAGACCTCACTTAAATTGTACCTTGTTATATGGACTGGACCTGTGTAGGATCTTTTTCCTCTCAAGGTCGAATTCATATAATGAGATCCTCATCTCACGGTGGGGGCAATTTAGGGACCAATGATTAGGGGTCATAAATCTACCATGAAAATTTGCACTGATAGTCAAGCCATAGATACCTCCTAAGTAGGTAAAGCCATACTTCTATAGACCAATGATCTACCTAGGATCTATCCATAGTAGGACAAAGGAGAGCACCTTTAATTGTTCATGGATTACATCCCAATGATACCTATAGGAAAAGTGACACATCGCCACTGATTACTGGAGTAGTTGACGGGTTGTTATGACGCCAACTAGACATAACGTTAACTATGATGAAAGTACGCATTAGTTAAACTAACCCTTGCCTAGTGGGTTTTCAACCCCGAAAAGGCCATAATCGCATTCTTCATGGCTCCTCGAAAGGGAAATTTTTCAGCATGCATTCATGCATAAAAGAAATGGATATGAGTTAAAATAATAAACACCGCATAATACACTCTACCCCGCGAAACAATGAATTTCTAATAGAAAATGAATGTTTCAAATCATGGAAATTATAAAATCCAATAGTTTTATATCATCAATAAACAGATGTGATGTCTCGGTTAGAGAATTAATTTTTGTTTAGGACGTTGAATCGTGTAGAAAGACTTGTTTCTCTCGATTTAATTGTTGACTCTTTTCTCCCATGGAGCAATAGGCCCCTCAAGGAGGAGTGCAAAGTTTTTTTATCATTTCTCATGCCGAGGCATTATATCCAATATCATAGCATGAATGTCAGTACATCATTATGTTAGCTCACTGAGCATATCGGTGTCAATTGTGTAGAGAGCTATTCTTTCTTAAATTGATCCTCGTACCATTTATTCTCTATGGAATAATAAATTCCTTGAGAGTTGGGTGAAATTGTCAAGCTAATGATAATGATACACTAACCAATGAGTTTTGATATTTTGAAATAATGAACAGTCATTTGGGTTAATTGGCACGATAGTGGTAATGGAACCTTTGGGCAATGGACGATATCTGAGCTCAAGACCAACTGGCCTAGTTGCAATGGGAACGAAGCTTAAAATCAAGGCAGAAGCTGAATCGGTCGAGAGTTTGATTGTCTTAAGTGAAAAGTTGACTGGAAGGCATATCCGAGATTTTCGAAGGGATTATGGGGATATTCTAGATTTACTACAAATACCGGTCCAGTCAGAAGCACTTTCAGCCTTGGCCCAGCATTGGGATAATTTACTAAGGTGTTTTACATTCTCTATGTTCCAGATTATACCTACTTTAGAGGAATATGGGAGTTTCATGAATACACTTGTGGGAAAGGATGCTTCAATTTACTACTATCTTGGACATTTGCCATCAAAGCGTACAATGGCTCAAATTTTAGGGGAAGATCCTAGTAGAATTCAATTACATCAGAGAGGACAGACTGAAGGCCTTTTGAGGAAGTACGTAGAAAGGCGTTTGGAGATCTTAGCTGAAAAGGGAGATTGGGTGACTTTTAAGAGAGTCCTTGCTCTAGCCATATATGGATTAGTTTTATTCCCTTCAGCAGTGGGGATAATTGATTTGGCGGCCGTGAGTGTTCTATGGATGGTGGAAAATCATCGCGTAAATCCCACGCCTGCAGTTTTGGCAGAAACGTTCTTGACCTTAAGCTTTTGTCAACAAGAAAATGGAGGGAAATTGAAGTGTTGCCTCTAACTCCTCACCGTTTGGATGTTCAATCATATTCATGGGAGGCAATGTCAATTGGGTCGACGACATGATACCATACATCACCCTGTTAAGGATTTCCTTAATCGTGAAGGTGCTATCCTGTTATCTTCAAAGAAAACTCGTGATGATTGGGCTCAAACCCTCAGTTAATTGGATGAGAACACAGTATGGTAGAAGCTGGCTTGGTGAGAAAGTGAAGAAATAGTGTATTGTTGTGGAGAATTCTTGAATGTACCTCTGATGAGCCCTCGAGGCTGCATTAATTACAACCCCTCGATTGTCCATCAACAGTTTGCATACAAACAAGATATTCCATCCAAGGAAGCGATACAATTGGTTCATTTTTATCATAATGATCCAGAAGCCAAGACACTTTACCAAAAAATAAGAGGCGCATGGAGTCGAGTGATATGCAAAGGGAGATGCGAATTGGGCAAGCGAATCGTAGCCACAACCAAGGAGTATCGAGAATGGCTAAAGGAAAGGACAAAGGAGGCTAACCCTTCTTTTGGACCTATTGACCCCATGCTTGGCAATGACATGCAAGTAATCGACAAATAACTAGCAAGGCAAGTGGAAGAGAAAAAAGAAGAATTGAAATATTTAGAAGAAAAAAGGCAAGAATGCCTGAGGAGTTTGAGCCAAATGAGAAGTGAATGTGCAGTGTTACGAGCAGAAGCGGATAGGGTAAAGAGGCATAAAGGAAATGTGGGGCATGTTGGGATGAAAAGAATGAAGGAAGAAAATATAAGATTGAGGGATACCATAGAAAAGGCTCAACAGCGGGTAACTGAAAATGAAAAGAAGATGCGTATCAGTAGAAGCCAGTTGATAAAGGTCCTTAAGGAAAAAGATGTACTAGAAAGACAAGTGCAGAAGCTTGAATCTAGTGGGATTCGACACGAAATTGATATGTTGGCGAGGGAATTGGAGCAGAAAATGCATGAAATATCTGTCGTCAGAAATGATAATGCTGCGGTAGTACAAAACTTAGTGGAACAACTTAATCAGCAAGCCGAGGCAATTGAGACATGGAAGGTACTTCATGCGAAGCGAGCCACAGAAAAGGAAAGGTTCATGTCCTGGTTCAGGAAATTGTTACTTTTAGCTGACGAGATTCTCCCTAGTTTCACAAGCACATTGAAAGCAGTTGAGGGTTTGGCTAACCCATGGAGTACACCAAAGGAAATGACAGAGTTTTTTATGTTATGTAATGACATTGTAAATGAGTTGAAACATCTCAATAGTTATTGAGTTCTAAAGAATTCCGATGTAATGTATCACTTAGTATCTTGGTTTAAAGAAACGAAAGTTGTATGCTCCTTATGCTTGATGAAAGGGAAATAGCTCAGATGAATACAAAGACCTGATCATGTAGGGGTTTTTAATTCCCTCTTGCGTCAAGTGTCAACTTTGATATTCTTACATGGGTTGATGAAATCCTTTAAGAATCAGAGGGCCTGATGTTCCTTTGCCATCATGCCAAAACGATTAACCCAAATTAAAGAATGTATATAATAATAATAATAATGGTCATAATAAAATAAGAGAAGTATTTGTTATCACTAAATTTGTCTTCTCCTTACAGAGAAAAGAATAGAAAGGGTCAAATCAAAGGAAGACAATATTGCGCCTCCGAAACGCGTCCCACCTAACCAGATACGTCCTACTAGGATATACGACACACGCTCAAGAACCAAACTCATGGAGGAACGTCAAGGGGAAGGTAGTCAGAGAGTTGAGGAAGACACAGTCACACTAAATAACCGCATCACGACTATGGAAAACCAGATGGCTCAAATGAGCGACATGATGAAGATGTTGTTAGAAGCTGTCAAAGGAAAAGGCATTGATAACTCACCCAGTGCATCCAGTCATCCACCCATCGCTGCACACATGGGAAGAAGCTCACCCGGAGTGGTTATAACTGAAGAACATTCTAGTCGGGTACCTGACCATGTGCTACGACAGAAGAATGCACAAGATACTACTATGATGATGGCTGATAAACCGGTTCCCTGTGATGAAGCAAAAGATATACAAGACTTCCCTGGATACGATGATACGTATACATTCCAGATCCCAACTGCGGATGGTAAAAGGAAGAATGATGATGCTAAGGAGGATTGGGAAAGAGAATTAGGGAAGGTCAAAGACCAACTGCGGGACCTACAAGGGCTAACTACAGGGGGGTCATTGGAGATAGAAGAGTTGTACTTAACCCCTGAGGTATCAATTCTGAAAAAGTTTAAAGTTCCAGATTTCGACAAGTACGATGGTTCTGGTAACCCAATTTTTCATCTCAAGTCATATTGCACGAAGATGACTGTTTGGTCAAGGGATGAAAAGGTCCTGATAAATTTCTTCCCAGAAAGTTTGACTGGATCTGCCTTATTATGGTTTATGCAATTAGACCATTCTAAGATTCGTAAGTGGAGAGATCTCACAAATGCTTTTATGAAACAATACAAGTTCAATCTCGACACGGCCCCAACTAGGGAGTAGTTAAAGAGAATGAATAAGAAACTGATTGAGTCATTCAAAGAATATACTCAAAGGTGGAGATTAATGGCCTCCCAAGTTCAGCCCCCAATGATTGGGTTTGAATTTTGTTCATACTTTATTTGGACCTTATCCGATCTCTTCTACAAAATCATGTTGGGAATGCATGTTACTGACTTTGCTGATTTAATTAAGGTGGGAGAGAGAATTGACGCAGATATTCTAGACGGAAAGCTTGTGTCTCCTTTGACAGAGGGCGGAGTTAGAAGGGGACAAGGTATGAAGAAGAAAGAAGGAGAGATAAGTTATGTTCAACCTTCAAGACCAGTCCTGCGTCAACCGGTCTCTTATCAGATTGGTAGGGGAAGTGAAGGCCAAAATCAGTATAGACCAGCAGTGAATGGGCAGAGACAATAGGATAGGGGTGTTAATGTATGGCCGAAAGACAATCGCCCATGGCCAAATTTCAATTCGACCAATGCGGAGTTATACCAGAAATTGTTGGAGGTAAAACTCATAGGACCACGGTATGTGAAGGAGCTGCAACCACCATAACCAGCCTGGTATAACCCGAATGTCTCTTGTGAATATCATATGGGAGTTCCAGGGCACTCAATTAAAAATTGTATTACTTTCAAGAAGAACGTGCTAGATTTGATCGAGTCTAACCATATCTAGCTTAGTTCTGGGGAAAGTTCGACAATTGTCACTAATCCCCTTCCTAGTCATGAACGCCAGGTGAATGTCATTGGAAATGAGTTGGGATTTTCTAAGAATCCCAATACTATTGGATTGCCTTTGAAAATTCTGCTAGCTAATCTCCAATTAGCTAGTTACGTGTTAGAAGTATCACCAAATGAGTTTGTTAAAACCGTCACTGGACCACAAGCTGTGTTTTGCGACTACCATAAACAATATACAGATCATGATGTCGAGAAGTGTGTACAGTTCCAAAAGGTGTTGAAAGAATTAATGACATTGGGGGTTGTGATTGTAGGGAGGTTGGAAGAGGAAATCTGCGTAACAGATGAAAAATATGTTGATGTCGTCATCCCTACAAGACCGTTGAGAACAGTCACTCTAACTATCAATGATCCTATGTCAATGACGGTCCTTTTTACCCCGAAACTATCCCTAATGATTATTAATATGCCAGCTCCTTTCTCATATGAAAGTGATCGTGCTGTACCTTGGAGATATAAGGAGATTATTGAATTTCCCTCGCATCAGACAGTAGTTGCTAAGGCGGAAAGAGAACTTGTCACTAATATAATTGAGGCTCAGCGGGTCACCCGGAGTGGCAGGGTCTACTCTCCTGCAAATACTGACAAGCAACTGAAGGGAAAAGACGTTGATTCTAGTGGTCAGAAGGCGGCAAAAGAAGATAGTGCTGATGAAGAATTCCTACGAATCATGAAACAAAGTGAATATGATGTGGTAGAACAATTAAAGAAAACTCCAGCACGAATTTCAATGTGGTCCTTAGTTATAAGCTCAGAGGTACATCGTCGAGCTCTGCAAAGGGTATTGGAAGAAGCATATGTGCGGCCTGATGTCACCCCGAAAAAGGTAGCTAGTGTGATGAATATCGTCAAGTCTGCATCCACCATCTCTTTTTCTAAAGAAGAAGTCGTAGGGACGTCCTCTAATCAGCCAAAGGCCCTACACATTACACTGAAATGCAAAGGGTTCATAATTGCAAAGGTTCTGATCGATGGAGGGTCAGCATTAAATGTGTTACCATTGGCCACATTTGAACAATTGGCAATGGAGGCGTCATACATTGAGAAAAGTGACATGGTAGTTAGGGCATTTGATGGCTCTAAAAGAGCAGTGATTGGTAATACTCAATTGTCTTTGGAGATTGGGCCAACAACATTCGTGGTGGACTTTCAAGTTATGGATATTGATCCGTCCTACACAATGCTATTGGGAAGGCCTTGGATTCATTCCGCCGGTGCCGTGCCTTCCACTTTCCATCAAAGGGTTAAATTTATTGACGAGGGAAGGGTAATCAATATTAAAGGAGAAGAGGAGATAATGTTGAGTAAGCCCAGCTCCTTGCCATACATCGAAGTCGCTGAACAAGAGATGGAAACGCCGCTTCAAGGTTTAGAGATGGATGGATCCAAGCATGTCATCGAGAATGTTAACCAGACTGTGATGAAAATGTTAAAAAGAAATGGGTTCGAATCTAGAAAAGGATTGGGGATACAGCTTCAAGGAATTGAACGGCCTATTAGTCTCCCAGAAAATCCCAAGCGTAAAGGATTAGGGTATGAACCTTTATTGTCAAATCAACTTAGAGCATAACCAAGCGCAAAGGGAAGTAAAGAGCATGAGAAGCAGAAAATTCCCCACATCAGGGAAACTTTTCCAACTCCTTCAGAGATTATGAATCAGTTAAGCATTTCAATGGTTGATGACAGAGTCATGCGAGGAGTTAAAGCCTGGATCAGGGTCGATGATTCTGGAGAAAGATTGGATAACTGGGAAATCGAGGATATCTCTGATGTCGTGACTTTAGAGAAATCGTTTTCCTCGGGACTCCTGTCCAACGCAGAAGTCCTTGAACCCCCATTGAGTGATTTATGCGTTACTACAGATATGCATGGTTCCGAATCTGATAATGAAGAATTAACCCAAATCTTTGAGAAAATGCTCGACTCTGACGATAAAGGAATATGCCCACATGAGGAAATAGTTGAGAACATTAATTTAGGGACGGAGGAAGATAAAAGGGAGATTAAAATGGTAGATAATCCAGAAAAAAAGGAAATGATTCAACTCTTTGGGGAGTACATGGACGTCTTTGCATGGTCTTATCAAGACATGCCTAGACTTGATCCTGAGATTGCTTCTTATGAGATTCGTTTATTCCCAAATGTTGAGCCAAAGAAGCAAAAGCTGAGAAGAATGAGCCCCGACATGTCTTTAAAAATAAAAGAAGAGGTCATGAAACAATTAGAAGCGGGGTTTCTCCAAGTGTCCACATACCCTCAATGGGTAGCAAACATTGTACCGGTCCCTAAAAAAGATGGAAGGGTGCGCATGTGTGTTGATTACAGGGATTTGAACAAGGCAAGCCCTAAGGATGATTTTTCGCTACCTCACATTGATGTGTTAGTTGATAATACAGCTCGAGCTCATCGGTATTCCTTCATGGACGGTTACTCGGGGTACAATCAAATCCCTATGCATAAGGACCATAAAGAGAAAACTACATTCATTATGCCATGGGGAACCTATTGTTACAGAGTAATGCCATTCGGGTTAAAGAACGCAGGAGCGACTTATCAACGGGCCATGATGGCACTCTTTCATGATATGATGCATAAGGAGGTTGAAGTGTATGTTGATGATATGGTGGCTAAGTCTGGCGTAGGGGAGAGCCATGTGGCAGTTTTAAGAAAATTGTTTGAAAGGTTGCGTGAATACAAACTTCGCTTAAATCCCAACAAGTGTATCTTTGGGGCATTAACTGGAAAGTTGTTGGGCTTTATGGTGAGTTAGAAAGGAATAGAGGTGGATCCTGACAAAGTAAAAGCCATTCAGGAAATGCCATCTCCCCAAACAAGAAAGGAAGTGCGGAGTTTTCTGGGTCGACTAAATTACATCACGAGATTCATTGCCAACTTGACTGCAACCTGTGAGCCGATTTTTAGGTTGCTTAAAAAGAATTACACTAGAGGATGGGATAGTAACTGTCAGTAAGCTTTTGACAAGATTAAAGATTATCTATTGAACCCTCCAATTTTGGTTCCACCCACGCAAGGACGGCCTTTGATCCTTTATTTGACCATCCTGCCGAGGTCAATGGGGGCAGTATTAGGGCAACATAATGCCTCTAGAAAGAAGGAACAAGCAATTTATTATTTGAGTAAGAAATTTAATGAATGTGAAGCCCGCTACCCTTTGATTGAGAAAACTTGCTGTGGGTTAGTGTGGACCACTAGATGTTTGCGTCAGTACATGCTTTATTTTACCACTTGGTTAATCTCTCGAATGGATCCTATCAAATATATCTTTGAAAGCCCATATGTTTCTGGGAGAGTCTCGAAGTGGCAGGTGATTCTATCCGAATATGATATCAAGCATATGACACAAAAGTCCATCAAAGGTAGTGTTATAGCGGATCACTTGGCTGAAAATCCTTTGGATGAGTACCAACTATTGGATTTCCATTTCCCTGATGAGGACATACTGGCTGTAGAGGGGGATGAAGATGAGGGAGGCGATAATGATACACGGTGGAAGATGTATTTTGATGGAGCCACAAATATGCACGGCTATGGTATTGGAGCAGTAATTATATCCCCTGAAGGAAAGCAATTCCCTGTGGCCATTAAATTGGAGTTTGAATGCACCAATAATGTAGCTGAATATGAAGCTTGCATCAATGGGTTAAATGCTGCAATAACTCTTGGTATAAAAAGCCTCAAAGTTTTTGGCGATTCAGCTTTTATAATTCATAAAGTGACTGGGGAATGGCAAACTAAGGATTTGAAACTGGTTCCATATCAGAAATTTCTGGCTAAATTAATCGAACAATTCGAAGAAATCAACTTTTATCATATCACCCGAGATAAGAACCAATTTGCAGATGCTTTAGCCACCTTAACAGTGATGATCCGGCTCGACTATAGAATCCAAGTCCAGCCGCTCTGAGTAGAAGCCAAAGATTTACTTGTGTATTGCCTAAACAAAGATGAAGAGCACGATGGGCAACCTTGGTATTATGACATTAAAACTTATATGACAAGCAGGGAATACCCGATTGAAGCCACAAAAAATGAT
Source organism: Erythrophleum fordii (assembly GCA_032878935.1). Lineage (NCBI taxonomy): Eukaryota > Viridiplantae > Streptophyta > Magnoliopsida > Fabales > Fabaceae > Erythrophleum > Erythrophleum fordii. Next base: position 1,094,497 of record JAVQMF010000029.1, read on the forward strand.
AAAAAGGCTATTCGGCGCCTAGCCATGAACTTCTTCATCAGCAATGAGATCTTGTACAAGAGAAGTCATGATGGTACACTGCTACGATGTGTAAATGCAAGGGAGGCCCAAAAGATAGTCACAGAAGTGCATGAGGGAATATGTGGTACACATACAAACGGTCTTATGTTGGCTAAACAGATCCAGAGATGTGGATATTTTTGGTTAACAATGGAGAAGGATTGCATCGATCATGTTCGAAAGTGTCACAAATGCCAAGTATACTCAGACAAAATCAATGCACCACCAGTTTTGTTACACAGTTTGGTGGCACCTTGGCCATTCTCCATGTGGGGCATTGATGTAATCGGCCCGATCAATCTAAAGGCTTCAAATGGACATCGTTTCATTCTGGTTGCCATCGATTATTTCACCAAGTGGATAGAAGCCAATTCCTTTGCTAGTGTCACTCAAAAAGCCTTTTGCAAGTTCCTCAAGACGAACATCATTTGTCGTTATGGGATACCTGAAAAGATTATTACAGATAACACTGCCAACCTAAATGGAACAGAAATCTCAAAACTTTGTGAACAGTTTAAGATCAAGCATCATAATTCAGCGCCGTATCGACCACAGATGAATGGAGCCGTGGAGGCGGCAAATAAGAACATAAAGAAGATCATTGCTAAAATGACGTTCACCTACAAAGATTGGCACGATATGCTTCCATATGCATTGCACGGTTATCGCACGATTGTGCGTACATCGACTGGGGCAACTCCGTACTCTCTGGTTTATGGAATGGAAGCTGTTACACCAATTGAGGTTGAAATCCCATCCTTATGAGTATTGATTGAATCCAATTTAGATGAAAGTGATTGGGTGAAGGCTCGGTATGAGCAATTGAATATGATTGAGGGGCGAAGACTCACTGCCATCTGCCATGGGCAGTTGTATCAAAAGAGAGTGGCAAGAGCTTTCGACAAAAAGCTTCGTCCTAGAGAATTCAAAGCGGGTGAACTAGTTCTTAAAAGAATCTTGCCAAATCAGGATGATGCTCGGGGCAAATGGGCTCCTACATATGAAGGGCCTTATGTTGTAAAGCACGCCTTCTCAGGAGGGGCATTAGTTTTGATGGACATGGACGGTCAGGAGTTAACTAAACCCATCAATTCAGATGCAGTTAAAAAATATTTCACATGAAAAGAAAAAGCTCGCTAGGTTGAAAACCCAAATGGGCGACCTACGCAAAAGCTAGAGCACAATGGAAGCTCGCTAGGCTGAAAACCCAAAAGGGCAGCCTAGGCAAAAATTAGAGCCATAAAAAAAAATGAAAAAAAAAATAAGAAAGAAAAGAAAAGAAAAGAAAAGAAGGGGAGAAAGGAAAAGAGAAGCCCGCTAGGTAATATGAGGAAATGCCCAGGCAAAAGGCAAAATCAGAAGTTCAAAATTGAGTAAAAGAATGAGAGCAGTAGGTGTTGAATTAGATTCCACAAAATGCATATCTATATAACGCAAAGGATCACCTTGTGGGGGTGAGCAAGGACAATTGTAGAGGACATTCTCTGAAAGAACTTCTTGGTTTTAGTTCTTTCATCTTTCCTGTATTCCAAATTATTTATTTTATAAAACTTTATGTTAGAGATTATTCTTCTAATAATTTCTCATCTATTTTAGTTATAATTCATTCATATCACGACCACTTGCATTCATACTTTATATGACTAAATTAATAACTAAGGAATGACATTCATCAAAGCAAATACCTGGCACGCCAGTGTTAATATCCTCTTTGGACCAGTTAGCTTAATCATTGTTGGAGGGCTAGACTGGGGCCGAAATATGAAACGTCATCCATTACAATGCCATTTCCTCTCAATTAAATCATCTAGATGTTCATAAGTGACATGTGCGGAGGCATTCCTTCCCAAGAGAGCAAGTGAAAGGGACGATTGTGGTCTCCAAGACAACACACAAAGATCTCTGTTGGGGGAGCATTGAGAATTCTCAATTGGACGAAAGCCATAATACTGACAATCTGGTTAAATGGGTTGCGCTTCGAAAGGACAAAATGTCTGGCTTTTATAGTTGGCCAATTAAAAGTTTCACACTTGATTGTACCTCCAAATTGGCTTTTCTTTTATATTAAAAACAAAAAAAAAAACAAAAAAAAAAACAAACAAAAACAAATTAAAGGAAAAATGATAAATTAAAACCAAAACACAAAAAAAAAAAAAAAAAAAACAAAACCAAAAGAAAAACCAAAAAGAGATTAAAAATAAAAAAAACAAAAAACAAAAAAAAAGTAACAACAAAAAGAAAAAAATCAAAATAAGACAAAAAAAAGAGAAAAAGGTAATAAAAAAAACAAAAAATAGAATGAAAATGGTAGAAAAATAAAAAATAATAATAATAAATAAGTGAAAAAAAATTAAAAATGCAAGGAAAATTAAATTAAATTTTTCCTTAGCAAATCAAAACACATCAACCAATTTCAAAACTTATTTTATTTGTTAAAGGAAAAAAAGTAATTTATTTTCTTTGTCTTTTTACCAAAAAAAAAACCCAAAACAAAAAAAAATATATAAAAAGAAAATTAATTAAAAAAAAATAAAAAAAATAAAAAAACAAAAACAAAAACAAAACATAAAACAAAAAAAAAACCTTAACACAACACCAGTCAAACTACGTGGACTTTGATTCCTCCTAAGGGTACGTAGGCCTAAGCTTTCATCCTAGGTCAAGTCCGCCATTGTAAATAAACATTTTCTCCTAATTTTATTTTTTTTAATTTCTTTTATTTTATTCCCTTTTCTTTATTTTATTATTTGAATTCCTTTTTGTTTTGCTTTTAATTTTCTTTCTTCTCTTAAATTTTATTTCCTTAAAATTTTTCTTTCTGTTCTTTGCATGTGGTTGGTTAGGGAGAATTAAAATAGAATAGAGGCCATATTAATTTTGCACAACTGACTTAGGGTAACCGTTCTTAAGAACGGGTGTAGTGGGGTGCCTAACACCTTCCTCACTCACAATCGACTCCCGAATCTAAATCTGGTTTGCAGACCATTTTTCAAATAAAAAAGGTTTTTTCAAAGTTTTGCCTTTTAAAAAATAAAATTTTGGTGGCGACTCCTGAACCCTATCTATTTGAACCCTATCTATTTATTGTACCTTTTCACATGTTTCAATTTTGATTTCTCTTTTTAATGGCGCCACGCGGTCGCATTTTCGGGTGTGACAACAATTTTAATACATAATGCTCAAAATGTACTGACCACTTTTTCAAACTTTCATAAAAAGTAAAAATATTGATATGTCAAGAATTTTAAACATTTTTTTCCATGTAAATGTGGTAGATAGTTAAAATATATTTTACCCTTTAATATTTATTCTAATTAGAAATTTAGTATATATAATTCACAACGGTTTAAAATATCTTCTTACACTTAAACTAAAACATTGGGACTTACTTGACATCGCTAATAATGTTTCAAGAACATTCAATGAGATCCCAAGATAATTCATAAACTCATGGTTGGACTTTAATTTAAATCCTAAACTCTGCGTCTGTCTAGTCAAATCATTCAACATCCAATACAAAACAAAAATTACCACATAATTTGCAAAACCAAACTAAGATTACATAAAGAAAAAACAACTAAAGTGAAATTATAATCAAATCCATGTTAACCAAAATTTTATGGAATTAATTGACATTTGAATATGTAAAAAAATTGACTTTGATTGATATATGTTTTGGATGTAGGTAATTTTTCCAATGTTATTAACTGTTATATGAATTTAAGTGTTTTCATGACATCACCACTATCAACTAAGCAGGATATACGTATATATAATTACCATAAATTCTTCCTCTCTCTATATATATAGAGACATATATATTCTCCCAAATTCTTGTTTCAAGCTAGAAAACAACATAAAAGAGGCAAATATAAATATACCTGAGGAACTGCCGGATACAATCTTAGTGTTTCTGTTATGACTGCATGCAAATAGTGCAACTTCTCTAATGAGTCTTCACTCAGTAGCTCTGAAAATTGCTCTATTCTTCGGTTAAATGATTCAAGGTCTTTAGTGTCACATTGAAGCAATGAAACATTACGTTGTTTTGCATGATCCTCCTCAAAAATTTTGAGCTCTAAGTAAAGTTTATCAGCAACATGAGCATGAGTCATGGTCATATATATGGCCCATGAGAGAGTTGTTGCTGTTGTGTCCCGACCAGCAATCACGAAGTTCAACACCACATCTCTCAGACTCTTTTCTGTCGCATTATTGCTCTCTCCTAGTTCTATGAATCTTGATAGAATGTCATGTTTTATCTGCATTTTGATTTAAGAAAGTAATTAATTAATTTGTAAAATTGGACGTGCATTAAAGTTTGCGAATCGTCGTTTGCATTTGCAGTTGCAATCATACTTTTTCTATTGTAGTATAGGTTTCGCAATCGCATCAAACTGGCGATTACGATTTGCAATAATTGTATTTATTTGCAATTTATATATGTTCTTTCACTATCATAACAACAACAATTGCGAGTACCTACAATTTAGATTGATTTGAAATTTTTATTTTTCAAAGATGTGCACCATGGTTTTAAATTGCGGTTCATATCATGTGATGCGACCACAATATTATTGTTGCGGCGCCGGCCACATCTACATTTTTTAGCCGCAATGTCCGCAATCCTTCTTATACTATTCGCAACGCCTGCAACCGCAATCGTAATATAATCGCAACCGCAACCGCAATTTAAAACTATGATGTGCATTATATTAATTTGGTCTCTTTAAGTTTGGAGGTCTCATTTTATATTCAAAAAGTATTTTAGCTTTAATATCACCCGCATGATAAGCCTATTGATAGATATGTGATCTAATATAAGGCTGACATGACCATTAAATGTCTGGTTGCAGTGAAACATGTCATGACAAGGCATCAAAATGGTATAAGGATAAACTACTTCGAATACCATAGTGCTATGTCATGGCATGCTCTAAGTAACTTGTATTTCACTTGAGGATTACATTAACTTAATTTACATCAGGCCATGTTACCTATAACTATTTTTAACGGGCTTAACATGGGACAATATTAAAAACATATTGAAATAAAATATATATTTTGAGAACCAAATTTTCAATTCACTGTGCAATTAAAATCTCAGTTAAGATGTTAGTCTCGGAAACATTGTGAATACCTTATCTTGTTGGCCATTCTTCCTGCCTTCCTCTATCTCTGCCTTCCTTCTTCGAATCACTGAGTATGTGAAATCATCAATGATCTTGATGCTCCTATCAAGCTGTGCTTCTGAGCCTATATTCAGAAAATTCTTGATTTTCCAAAATGGATCAATGAAGCGAAGTGTGACAATGATGTTTGCAGTGTCAAAGGCTTGAGCAAAACGATTATCTGGTAAATTGGAAGCCAAGCTTCCAATTTCAACACCAAATCCCACCTTGCATATGGAGTCTAAAGTCATCCTCATTAACAACTCCTAAAAAGTGAGAATTCAAGAAAAAAGGAAAAAAACTAGCCAAAGAGGTAGCATCGTCAACAAATTAAGTATCCTGAATTCTTTAGACAATTAAAAGAAGTGATTGCATTCCATTTATGTATTATTTTGGAGGTAATAAGATTATGGTTAAATTGGATTATTGACGTTCAAAGTTTCACTCCATTTTTAAGTTAATTCTTTTAAAAGTTTATAATTAAGTTCTTATCATTTGGTCTGTGTTATTAAACCTTTGTTACCGTGCTATTAAATTTTAGTAATGTGACCAATTATATATTGTTTTGACAATCAAAATATATAGATTTTATGGGCACTTTCAATAAATTTTAATGACAATGATCAGATTAAAATTTTTTAAATCAATATGAAACCATACAAAATTTTAAATTATGAAAACCAAATTCAAAATAATAAAATTTTGGAGACTAACAGAATAATTTAAGTTGAGATTATTACTTCAACTTTATAATTTCCAAGGCAATTTCCTAGATTTTAAATTACTATTATAGTGCTTATGCCAACTGTAATTATAATTTAATATTCTATAAAATTTATGCATATATAGATATATATGTACGCGCGCGCATGTATGTATAGCCTGTATAATTATATTGGAGTTGTCTTTAAAGCTGAAAGATCTGATTTGGAACTGTAGTCGGACCAAAATTAACCAAAAGAAAACAAGTCATTTTCACTGTTCAAGAAAGAAGGAGGCAAACAGAAAGTGTGTAGTGGTGACCTGCATGTCTACGTGTTGATTCTGGGAGGATGCTTCGGCGAGAATGGCAGAGAGCTTGAGGCTATACTCCCTGAAAACTTTGGTACTGAAATCCCTCAGGTTTTTGGATGCAAACTCTAAGCTTGCAGTCTTCCTTTGTTTCCTCCAGAGTTCCCCATCTGAATTAAATATCCCATCTCCGAGCAGCACTTCCATATATGAATGGTACACTTCACCCTTCAAAATTCACAATCTTTTCCATCAGAACCATTATATATATATGTAAAAGATGAGCAAAAACATGCCCTATATCAAACTCAAACATAAAAAGCATAATCTAAATTTCTGGATGTGAAAAATTATGCAAAGACACGCCAATTTCTGGATGCATTAAGTTTCATGTAAGTTTCAATTTTATCTTCCTAGTTCAAAAACAATGTTACTCTCATTTTATATATAAAAAAAATGATTCAATTTTGTCCCTCTATAACATAATTTATAAAACAATTTAATGCGAAGTTTAATAGATTGCTAACTTAGACATTATTTATTTATTTAGTACCTTATCCTCGGCTTGTGTTTGGCTTTTATAGTTAGTTGACAAGTAAAATTTATCTTTAAAATTTGAAAGGGAATTTGAATTGAGGGACAAAATTGAATCATTTTTAGAAAATTAATAAAAGTGCAACATTTTTTTTCGTTTAAACTAGAGGGACTAAATAAAAACTTAAATGAAGTTAGAGAGGAACCAAAAAGTATATTTTAAGCCCAAAGGAATAATGGTGGATTGCAGATTACCTTGTTGAAGTTGGTCTTAAGTATATGTTCTACATTAGCAGGATCAGCAATGTAAGTGTAGGTCATGAATGGCATTGGAACCACCACAGTTTTGGACTGAGACAAGTATTTGACAAGCCAATCATGCATCCTATTATAGTTCATCAATTGTTCAATTGCAGCTCCCAGAAATGGCCAAGTTTTAGGGCCTTTCTTGTTCCTTTGCTTCCATCTGTGCATGAAGATACATGAGACAGTCATCAATACCACCAACCCTCCCAAGTTGAACCCTTCCCTAATGGAAGAAACTGCAGAGAGGTTATTTTCTTCTCCCATTTCACAAGGAAATTAGGTTCATAAGGAAATGTTAATGTCACAGAAAATGAATGCTTCGGTCATTAGTTTCTTACTTTCTTATATCAATAATCAGAGGCCCCAGAGTTGGTTAAAATGTGGGTGAAGGTATAATTGTTTTATACGTTTTAGCTATGTTTTAGCAAATATTTTGTCACAATCTTTAGGTGCGTTGGATTTTGGAGTTAAAAAAAATTGCTTCATTCGTTCTGTGTTCTTGACCTACCATTCTTTTGAATTTTAAGAATACATAAAGCTATATAATAGATCATTAACATAGTAATAGTTTTGGCCACCTAATTAAAGAGTTTAGAATAAAAATTTGAAAGACTGGAAAAGATAAAGCAGTTTCCTTAGTTTGTAAAAATGAAAGCAATAAAGTAAAACACAAATTATAAAAGTTCTTTGATGACCGCCTAAGAAGTATGGACATAGATATTGATACAAAACATGAAATTGACACACACAAAATCTAACGTGTTTATATATGTAATTCAATATGTTTACGTTGTGTTTAATAAGAATATCTAATATATATTAAATATGAACACAACTCTCTTTTTGAAATGTCCATGCTTCGTTGATGACTACCAAAAATTATCTTATTTAATTTAGGTAACTTAAAAAAGCTCCAACTTCAATAGCTGATAGTTTGATGGACAAAATTTATAATGCTGTGTCAACAATAAATTATATTTTAGTAAAATTGCACGAAATCAATAGTTTATGGGTCAATTTTATGATTTTAAAGGAAGGGGATTAATTGCTATTGACTAAGTTGAAGGAATTCTGTACATTTTAACCTATTATGTTCTAATAAAATTGAAAAAAAAAATTTTTGACTTCTCAAAATTATCCATTGAAGATGATTTTTGTCAACACTTAGATTGTTGGAATTTGAATCGCCCATAATAAGCTAATCCATAATTTAGTAATCTAAATCTAAATTGATTAATTATTTAATTAATTGGTAATTGACTAATTAATCAATTAATATTTAAATTTGTTTATTTGAATTTCAAGAAGAGAGTCATTTTTTTATGAGTGGGTTACAAAAATAGAAGAAGCTGATTCAACGTAATTTTAATGTACAACAGTTTCTCTTTATAAAAGAAGTAAGACATAGACACATAATACCAATAAGGGTTTTACTTGAAAATTCTTTCTATTTCTTCTTACTCTAGACCATGGTGTTTTTGCCATAAATAAGAGGATAGTCCTTCTGGTGATTTTGGCCCAAGATATACGGGATAGGAAAATTTGCAAGATTCACTTTTGAACAATTAAGTATCTTGAAGTTCATTCATATATAAAAAGTCATTTTCTTAAGTATACCTTAAGTTTATTTTTCTAATGATAATATAATAAATATTTCTCAAAAAGGTAAATTACATTTTATTCCTCATGGTGTGACCAAAAATCAATTTTTCCCTCTATGATTTCAAGTACATCATTGTTGCAAAAACTTTGCAAGTATATGGGTCAAACAAGTAATATAGAATGAGTCAAATCTCCCACAAGGAAGGTGTGTCAAGTACCAAAACTCTAATTATCCCTATTATCTAGAAAAATCAAAATTGTCAAAATGAACTAATTATCAACTATGAATTGAATTACAAACTTAGAAGTAACTAACTTTCATCCAAATCCTAGATCTAAGGGTTTAGTTACACATAATTGCAAATAAAATCCTAAAAAATTAATCTAATAGAGTTCGTAATGAAGAGAAGAGTAGAGAAAACAAAAGATTAGATAGAATTCATGGTAATAGTTTGAAGAAGAATCCTTCAAGTTTTGTGGCTTTTCAAAATGTTTTTCCCAATTGTTATGTGTAATCAATTGGCTTTTTAGATCTCTTTTAAATGCCTTTGATTGAGGCTAACACTCTTTTCCAAGAGTGTCCCTACAACCTCTCAAAAATAGATGGCAAAATGTGTTGAACTCTATTCACACAACCATGCCATTAATTTATGCTCTATCATATGACCAAGCTGTGTAGCTATTTACTAACGATTATCCTTAACATTTTGATGATTACATGGGCCATGCATATCCATATAGCTAGGCCTATGGCTCTTTATTAATGGCTTCCTAATTTTCTTGATTACATGTTTGGATAGGTCGTGTCATGTAATCCTATGTCTAGTGGCTTCCTGAAGACTTCTTAACCGCATGACTTGTGTGGACATACATGAGTAGGTTGTGTGATTTTTCAGGATGATTCCTCTTTGCCTACATCACTCTTCCTTACAACCTCTTTATCTAAATCTTGATCAAAACATCCAATATAGCATGAGAAATCACATAATATTGATAAAAAATTATGACTTAAAGCCAAATAAAAATGTAAACAATTTTAACACATCAAATTCCCCCAAACTTGGATGTTTTTGTCCCTGAGTAAAGGAAAATCAATAAGGATCATCTAGGCCTTCATACACATGAAATATCAACGACCAACCACTATAGTATTATCAAATTGTCTATAATGATCATGCAATGGCCTTAGTAACCTTAATATGAAATCAATGTCAAAAGAGGAATTATATATGTATGCAAAAGTGCAAGCTGGTAAGAGTGAAATATTAGTTAATGCTCATGTAATTGATATAATTAAGGAAGGAAAATTTTTAGTATAACCTTATCTTAACCTTAAGTCATGCAATGTCCTCAATGCATAAAAAGTAAGAAACCAAAGATGAAGGGTAAAAAAACTCCCTTAATAAAGCATCAAGATTGGCTAGAAAAGAAAAGAAGGGCCCTGGCTACTTGTTAAAATATTCCTAATGACAACAAAAAGGTAAATAAAGCAAGAGAAGCATAAAGTAGATATCATAATAGGCATAAGTAACTAAGAACAAAAAGGTCAATTATGTCATAAAGAGAATAAATCAAAAATATCAGTAACATGGACCATACACATTAACAAAACTAGACAAAATTCTATAAAAAAGTCATAGCAAAAAGAATTACATCTAGCCTAGGGAGGTAAATCAATGAAGGGAGGGAATTAACTATTAGGGGGTGGTAAAGTAGACAATCTCCCAGGGCATGTGTAATATCCCATTATTCTAAAAGCCTTGAACTAAGGAAATGACAAAAGGAGGTCCCCTGAATTGAATGATTAAAGGCCAAATAAAATTAGAGTGATAATCTAGGCCTCTGAAAATGTGGATACAAGGTTAAAGGTGCCTTAAAACTTGAGATAGAATAGTCAAACAAAATTAGATGAAAAGCAGTGGCATTTTTGTAATTTTGGTCAAAATTTTAGAAAACTAAAGGGGTGGATATTTAAATGAAAAAATTGAGTTTTTTGAGATTCTCAAAGGCCCTAAAAACCATAAGAACCCCTAGAATGGTCAAAACTCCTCCAATATGCAATTTAGAATGTTGATTGATCGAAACTTTGACCAATTCGTTTAGTAAGATTTTAAATCCAAATTAGGTGAAACCAAAGGCATTTTCTGAATTAAAGAGCCTAAATTTTATAATAGGAAAGAAGGTTCTCAAAAAAGAGTTAAAATAAGCCTAAATGGAAAGAACTAAGAAAAGAAACCAAATAAAGATTTTGAAAATGTGTCTTAAACTAGCCTAGCCCTTTATATATCACATCCCACCACCTTCTCCTCTCTTAACTAACTTTTATCTGATCTAAAACAAAACTTGCACAAGCCTAAAGTGGCTCACAGGGAAGAAAGAAGAAGGAGAAAAACCAAGGAAAAGAGTAAGAAATCTACACTTTCTCATGCTTCTTCCCTTACTAACCTTGTTTTCCTCCTTCTCCTCTCTTCTTCCTTGGTTTTATTGATGTATTTGAGGCTAATTCATGGCTAGTTCAGTAGGAGAAGGAGGAATTAAAGGAAAGCTTAGAAGCTTTAGGAAGTGCTTTTGAAAAGGCTTGAAACCAAGGTAAATATCATAGCTTTCTTTACTTCTTCTTAGTTGTTTCACTTATGGTGATTTTCGGCCAATCCTAGGCCATCAAGGAAGAAATGATTTTTTATCACAACAAGGTAGAAACAAGGGTTTTAGGGCATGAGAAACAAGAATATACAATTAAATTTAAAAGAGAAGCTTTAGAATTCAAGTTGTATGACTTAGAGATTTGTTACACTTAGCCATTATTGAAACTTTCTAAGGATAATTTAGCCTACGTAAGAATATGTTTGAGTTCTTAAAAGGTCTAAGAAGCTTCACAAGTGCTATTTCTTTAAGAAAAATCAAGCAAACTCTATGGGTCCTTAAGTTGCTCTATGTCTCTGCCAAGGATAAGAATGAGTACCTAGAGAGAGTTTTTCTTAATTCTAAAGATAGAAATGGTTTAGATATAATTAATAAACATCAAAGGAAGTATTGGTTTGAATTTAGAATCCATGGTTTATGAGATCAAAGTTTAGGTTCCTTTTTTAGACATAAAGAAGCAACTTGAGTTTTATCTCCTTGAATTGAATTGGTGACGACTCTAATGAGTTTAAATGAAATCATTAACCTAGATTGAATGAGAAATTGGAGCCAAGATCATGAATTCTAGGGGTTGCTTTATTATGCTCTTATATGGAACTATAACTATGTCATAAGAAAAAGTAAGCTTGCATAGAGTTTATGTAAGGCTAGAACTTGTTCTAATGATATAATCGTGTCTCATTTGATGTGTCTAGACTATACAAATCAAGATTCTCATAGTTGTGTGTGTGTGGCCAAGAAGGAGAAGGAGAAGAAGAAAGAGAAGGAGAAACTCAAGGGGAAAAGTGTGTTTCTTGACTTGAGGTAACTCTCTATCCTTTCTTATATATATTTCTTAGATGTTTGATTGTCATTGGATGCTTATGTGAATGTTTGAATCATGAGATATGTTTATATCCATTGAATAAATGCTATGGTACCATTATACTTCTTAAAACTTATTTTGAATACAAGATGGCTCCTAATAGATGAGGAAAAGCCAAAAGTCTATAAGAATGGATGAAATAAAACCAAAAGTCTCAAGAAAGAGCGAGGCTAAGTCAAAAGTCCATAAAAGTGGTGAGGCAAATCCAAAAATCCTAAAGAAATTGGGTAAGGCTAAACCAAAAGTTCTTAAAGCCTATGTTTATTTGAATGAGTTTATGTGACTTGAAAAATGATTATATATGTTTATTAGAAGCTTTCATTGCATGCTTGCATTCCTTAACATGAAAATGTGCCATATATATATGCTTAAAAGGGTAAAAATACTATTGAGATTCTGTGAATCTCATTCTTCCCCCTATTATGTCTAACCATATCTAGGTAAGTCACATGGAGCAAGAAAAAGGAGCCAAGCAACTTAAAGAATAAGACTTCGTTAATAAAATAGGAAATTTATGTATTTTGATGTCAAAATTTGTATCTATATAATGTTTATGAGATATAAACTCTTGAGCATGAGTAAAAGTATATAATTATGATGTATGAGTTAAATTTAGAACCAAATGTATGAGTATATGAGTTTTTAACATTCATGAGCTTTGATGTACATGTGTATATGAACAACTAGGAAAGTGATTTTAAGTTTCATGATGAGTTAGACCATTTGGGATATTTCTATATGCTATGTTTATACTTTTGGATGTGCTCAAATAGTTATGGTATGGTTAGAAGACCTTTAACATCATTTGAACCTATTATGATTTCATTTTTGGCCATTTTGATGCCCTGAATCAAAGTCTGAACAAATGGATGAGTTTTTGCATAAAATTTTGTAAGCAAATAGGTCTCATCTAGAATTTTCATAGAGTCAAAGTACACTATTTTTTAAGCTCTAGAAAATTTATTATAAATTTTTAAATTTGGCTAAATTATGTAGAAATTATCATTGTTACTGTTCATATGGTCAGTTTAGTTTTCAATGTTATCTCCAATACTCATAAAATTTTACAAGTATATAATAGACATCATAAATTTTTCATAGCCACCAAGAGCACCTAATTAAGAGCTTTTTAGAAAGAGAAATAAATTTTTAAAATTTTAGGTTTGCTGTAAAAGAACCACCAAACCCAAAGTACTATTCCATTAGATTTTGTGGGCCAAACATAGTTTTTTTTATCTAAAATTTGTATGGAAACTAGATGACATCTTGAACTTTTTAGAAAGTTATAATTTGCATGACTTAGATTTTTTTAAAATTAGTTATGATTTTTCAAAATTCATATCAGAATATAGAATTCAATGGGAATTGCAAAGTGTAATGTAATTTTGAGATGTATGCCTTGGACCTAAGTTTTAAGCTTTAATTTGTGATATTTCTGGTTGAACAAATGTGTTAGGGATGTAAATTAAGTTAGGAAAGCTCTCATCGTCCATTAAGCTAAGAATGAATTAATTTAGTTTTCAATGATACAAATATCCACTGCTAAAAGTGCTAATTTGATGTTAGTAAGTGTTTTAAGCCAATTATGTTACAAGATAAGTGCTATGTATATATGGTGTTACAGCATGCAAGTGCATGCACCTTGGCTTCAATGACATATAGGTGTTGGTTGTAGCCAAGCATGTTCACATTAACCAAATCTAGGTGAGAGAGAATTCAAGCTGATAAGGTTATGTAAGAAGTACTATCAAGGGAAGGCTTGTAATACCATAATTTCTAGCTTGCTTCTCATCATTTATAACTCTCACATCATGAATTGCACAAAGGGAATGGAAAAATGGCATTAAAATAATACATTATTTAGCGTTACGTTACGTATAAAAATTTCATTTGGTGTCACATGGACCATATGAGCTCATATATCATATTCTAATATTTAATTACATAAATATAACTCATTTCCATAATTAAAAGTGGTCTACAATTCGTGGAAACCAAAGGAGAGCATAAAACACATATATGTATTTTCAGCCAGAATTTTGCCATTTCTATTACAAACTTTGAAAAATCATAACTAATTTTAGAAAAATTAAAATCATAAATTCTTGGCCATTGTAGAAAGCTACACATGTCTACTTCATGGTAAAAATATGTCCATACCATAATATCCAACACAGAAAATGTTTGATATTAAAAAAAGTCTAGAGGTATGGCTATCCACTAGTGCTATCATAGGTTTCTGTAGCAAACTTAAAAAATATCCAATTAATTCTAAAAAAAATCTAATCCATGAAAATGATACCAATATAGAAAGTTGTGGATGTTAGCTAGAGGTTAAAAATAACTCTAGACCAGCTTAGACAACCTGGACCTCGAAAACTAATCAAACAGTACCTGAGGTCAGCTTGAGTGCTTGGTACTAGATAGGATCTTTAAAAATTCATATCTCACTTTCTAGACATCCAAATGGGGTGCTTCTAGTTGGCATAAGTCACTAGAATGTTTAGTTTCTCCATATAAAATTTTGTGGCAATTGAACACTGAAAGGCTCGTCGCGTAACCCTCAAAATAAAACTAGGTTAAATATTAAATGCAATATAGGACACAACCTAGGTCATCTCCTTTGGAAATGGAGTTCAATGCTTAATTAAGTTTCTAAGTGTTAAAGGATCCTAAAAGCTATCTAATTTGGAGGGTTTTTGATCTAATTGAATTAACTAGAATTAAAATTGAATTAAAATAACTAACTACCTAACTGGATTAATTATGGTTGATAATGGTCTTGTGACTAGTTTTGGATTCGTCCCTTAGTATCCACTATCCTTATCCTAATCAAATTATGATTAATTTTGATCTAAAAGTCTCTAATTGTGTTCATTGGTAAATGATCTTGAATTACCATTCAAGATTCAAGAGACTAGCAATTTGATGTTAATTGAGACCTCAGCTCCCATTAAATTACTAATTCTTGTGATTAAAATCTTTGAACACTAAAAATTGATTAGTTAACTGATTAATTAACCTCTAAATTTATCACCCAAAGATGTTTAATTAACCAACTAAATACTAAGGAATTCTCAAATCAAACAATCAAGTACATAATTTCACTCATGCATTTCATTGAACACCTTCGTGGCATACATGGGAGATTAGAGAAAATTGAACAATTTAGAATTAAAATTAATCAATTAAAATAACAATTACTTTCCTAATTAGTACCTAACTAGCTACTAATCAATTACACAAATTCTCAATCCAATACTACTTAACCAAACAAATACAAGAAAGAGAAAAGGTGTAGGAAAATTAAGAAAGTCTTAGCCAAAATTCTGCATTCTTCTCCAAGGGATTCAAGCTTCTCCAAGAGCCTTCTTCCTTGTTAGTCATAGATGGAGGATTAGAGCTTCATAGAGGTGGAATGAGAATGGAGGATGGGTGGAGAGGATGGCTTTGGACGAAGTGAAAAGAAGAAGGGGTGGACGATGGACGAAGTGAATGGGCGAAGGTGAGTAATGACGGGTGAATGAAGCGTGGAATGAATGGATAGATCTTTTATTCTCTTGCCTCTGCCCGAAGGTGTGTCCAGCATGTTTTAAGAAGTCATGTGCCCCTCTCATATTCACTTTCACATGCTAACCTTATGCCTCACTTAATCCATTAATTGACATATTCTTAGACCCGTGGAATGAATTAATACGTGGCTTCATCTTTTCATTTAAGCAATCACATGCCCAGCTCGTTTTTCCTGTTTCTGCTAGAGCCTGTGACTTCTTCACGTCAGCTCTACGTGGCTACTGCATGCCTCTTCGTCTTTATGTGGGCTTCAAAGTACTTCTTTCTCTTTTACTCATCACATAGCTTCCATTTCGAATCTGGCTGCTTCTCTTCATTGAGTTCCTAGCCCAAGCTTCTTCTCTCGTTGCTTCTCTTTGTTCAGCAGCTTCACTTCCTCTCTTAAATCTCTAACTCAAAGCTTATGTTCACAGTGCCTAAACTAGAGCTTCTCACATTCTTTTCTCTATGCAAGGCTGTCATATTTTTTTTTCCTCTCCAAAATAGAGGCTGCTTCCTTCATAGAGTGCCTAATCCGTAGCTTCTTCTTTGCAACTCATTCCAGCCTTTCTTTACGTTCTTTTCACGTGTTT
Source organism: Erythrophleum fordii (assembly GCA_032878935.1). Classification (NCBI taxonomy): domain Eukaryota; kingdom Viridiplantae; phylum Streptophyta; class Magnoliopsida; order Fabales; family Fabaceae; genus Erythrophleum; species Erythrophleum fordii. The sequence continues at coordinate 1,110,834 of JAVQMF010000029.1, forward strand.
GGGGCTTTTTCTTGCAGACGTGGTTCTGGATAACATTTTCCTAGTTTGTTTATGCTGCAGCCCATGGCTTCTTAATGAACCTAATGCCTATGTTGATTCTTCTTCAACTCAACTCCTCCTTCTTCCTCTCAAAGAACCAGAACCCATGGCTGTTTCTTCTCTTCATTCTTCACATTATTTCTTTACTCGAGTTGTAAGCCTCATGTTTCCACGTTAAAGTTTCTTCTTGATTCATCCACCAAAGCTCGAGACTTCTTCCATTTGCTTGTTGCTTCCAAATCTGCTTCCTTCCAAGTAACTTCTGCTGTCCCTGCATGTGTACATTACGTGGCATGGGTGAGCTATGAGTGAGTGCATGGAAAAAGGGACATATGTGTGTGTGAGTGAATGGAAATGGGTGAATGAAGTTAAGAGTGTTGAACATTGAAGCTCGTGAAGATGTGGCTGCATGTGTGTATGCTACTATGCAAGTGTGAAAGGAGGGAACCCATAAGAATAAAATGCTATGTAGATGCATGTGGGCCTCGTGGCTTGCAAGTGAATGCGAGGAAGTGGCCAGCCATGAATCAACGTGGAGGCCTTCTATGTAAGCGCAAGCATTGTGTGTATGTGTAGAGAAACCTGAGCCTATGTGACCATGTGTGAATGATAGATTGGGCTCGTGTGAGGTAAAGGAAATGTGGGCTTCCTGCTTGAAAACATTGCGAGCCATTTCTACTACATCTCTTCTCCAAATAAATGTTCTCCTTTTAAGTTCTATTTGTCCAAAGAAAATCTACAAAAAATAATGGAAAACATTATTCAAGAAAGTTCACAAAATTGTTTAAAGAAAATTAAGCATTAAAATCAATAATTCTGTAAATTAATTCCTCAATTGCAACGATGGCTAATAAAATCAATTATCTACCTAATTAAATGCAACAAGCCATATTTAATTACTAAAATGCCTAAAGGTGGAGGATTCATGTATATAAAACTAGCATTTATCAGACACCCCTGTGTGATTGAAATCATTTTTGGACCAATGCTACAGTATCAGTAATCAAAACCAAAAAATTTTCTAATTTCAACAATTCGCCAAAAATTCCACAGACCTCCAAAAATTAACTATTTTAACTTCTCAAAAATCTCTCAATGAGTTCTAGATGATGCCAAATTTCAGACCAAGAAGAGCTCATTTGGACAAAAAGTGATATAACCTCATAAAATGGTCATTTTTGCTTCCTATCTAGAGTCACTTTGATTCAAATGGCCTCCTCTTAAGTTTGGCACCTCTTGGGTAATTTAAAAGTATAATTATGACTTGTAGGAACTGCCCAAGTGGTCATAAATCCCATGCATCTTAATTTGGCCACTTTACATCTAACAATATATATGTAACCATAACCACACAAAAGGCAATTTCCATGATTTGCATTATATTACCATTACTCAAGGTCTTACATTACCAAAATAATATATACAAGACCACTTTGATATTTAAATACAAAGGAAACTACAACATCTCTCAAGTGTAGTTCCTTGTATCTTGAGAGCCACCTAGACATTTCAAGATGGAAGGGGGAAGGGGAATGAGATTCCAAGAATTCCAATAGCTCACACACACCCATTCACATACATTCAAGGCATACATACATCAATGACACAATTATGAAACATAAGGTGTGTATACATCAAGATTATTCTTATGCTCTAAGGACTTTTGGAGCTACCTCACTCTTAGTTTAGGGATTTTTGACTTAGTCTCACCCATCCAAGGGACTTTTGGTCTATTCTCACCCATGTCTTAAGACTTTTGGCACATCCTCACCCACTTTAAGGGACTTTTGGCATCACCTCACCCTTATGAGCCAATCTCACATTCAAAGGCATTCAAGAGTACGCATTGGTACTAATATAATTCCATAAGATCATGTGGCATATTACCAAATCATAAAAACACATACAAGCACACAATGACATACGCATGCACACAAGAAAGTATGAAAAATAAGGTGGAGAGCTACCTTTCAATTTATGCAAGCTTACTTTGCTAATTCTTTCTCCTCCTTGATTTCACAAGAGCACTTAGGTGGTTGGTTGTTCTCTTGGCCTAGACATCACAAGGAACACACAATTATATACTTAAAGCAGGCCAAGATACCAACCTAAAGCTTAAACACACACTTGGTATTATGGTTCCATAATTAGTCTAATAAAGCAACTCTTGGAATTCAATTTCTAGGTTCCATTCTCTTTTTATTTCTAGACTTCTTGGACTCATTTAAGGTCTTTGGAGCCCTCACACATTCACTTGCACCATTGGAAAATCAAGTTGCCTCTTAAGACACAATTATGGACACCATTGCTCCATCTTCCAATCCATGGCACCTAAATTTTTTTCCAATGGTTTCTCCTATCTTTTAACATCATATAAAGTTCCAAAACAAGGCTAGAATAAATTAAAACACTCCCTAGCTTTATGAACTAGCTTAGGCCGAGATATACACCAAGGAAGGAGTTCACAAGCTTCTTGATTTTTTCTTGATGGGAGAGCCACTTGGGAGGGTCTCTAGAGATCTTAGGAGCTCAAGAAAACATTCAAATAGCCAAGGAATTACTCACACAAAATTAGATTTTACAAAACCCTAAAAAAGCCTACACTTTTCTATCTTGTTTTCTATTGGTTTTCCTTAGGAATTTTTGCCATATTCCATCTCCCCATGGCCTAAAACTCTTGTTTCTCTCTTGCTTTTGGGCAGAGAAACCTCTCCTTATATGGTTATACTCTTGGCCGAAATCATACACATTCGTGGAGCAAGGAGAAGAAGCAACTACAATAAACAATTACCTTAGATTCAAGTATGCTTTCAAGCCTTGTTCTTCTTGGTTTGTCTCTCTTCAAAATTTTTGAACTACCCCTTTAAGTTCTAAACCAAAAACAGAACTAAACATCTCAAGAAAACCATAGAAAGAAAGAAAAGAAGGAGGGGAGCAAGGTTGGAGGAAGAAAAAGCATGAAATTCCATGGATTTACCTATTTTTTCCTTGATTTTTCTCCTCCTTTTCTTCCCCTTTTTGTGAGCCTAAGAGAGAAAATCATATTTTGTATTTTGGGCAGAAAATTTCGTGTTTAAGAAGATGGGAGAAAAAAGGAGAAGTGTGTGGGAGAAACACACTTTTTCAAAAATTTCAATTTCATCCTTCTGTAATGGCAATTTCGTTTTGACTTTGTTTTAGCTCCTTTTTTAAAATCGTCTTTTCCATTATAAAATTTAGGTTGCCAATTTAATAAAATACCTTTTAAATCACTCAATTTAGAGCTAAAACCATTAGATACATGTTACAAGTGTTTACACAACCATACCCCCAATGTTTAGTTTGACTCCATCATCCATGCAAGATAGGAAAAATACCTTCATTCTATTCACAACCCTAGTACTCTTACCATGGCCTAGCAATGAATAGGAAATGAAATGATGGAGCTATTTATGTGAGTGCTTACACATTTGACTAGCCTTTAACATGCTTGAAGAATAAAATACCTTACTAGTCATATTACGCCAACTAATGTCAGCATTGAAATCATGGGATGGCTCCCTGAAACTGTGATTGTCAAAACCTAAAGTCTGATTTCAATTGCAACAAATTCAAATAGTAGTCCTTTCCTAATGTCATGCCATTAAAGAATAAGCACATATTTTATATTTTTCTTATCTTTAATATTTTTAGCAATGGAAATACCAACATTAAAGGCCCAATTTTTTTAAATAAACATAATTACATAACTTCATCATATAAATCCTAAGATTCAAGCTAAACAAGTTTATTCAACAAGGAACATCATAAAAAGAAGCGCAACTTTTTTATCTTAAGCCATATGATTCAACCTACTACTTTTACACACTTTCACATATTATACACCAATTTCAAAAATTCATATCTTGGGTTACAAAATTTTGATTCATACAAATTGGATGTCTATAGAAAAAAAAACTCAAGACATGTATGCTATAAAAATTTCAAGCCAAAACAAGTTCATTTTGGCTATGACAATCCAATAGAACAATAACTGCTATTGTTCTTGAACTTATATCAGAACTAGAACTTTGAACATGTATATATTTGCCTACACAGCTTTGTTTTAGGCAAACTCAGTGGCTATGCAAAGCTTATTATGTCAACTATTTGCTTATAAGATTTCATGAGCATTGGAGTTCATTTGGTACCTCAAATATACAAAAATCTAATCTAACCATATGACTAGTACCTGATAATTTCTGTAATTTTTAACCAACTTTGGAAAATCATAATAAATTCTACAGAGATCTAAAAATTATATTCTTTAGCTCTATGAAAATATTTGAATGAGATCTAAATGCTTACAAATTTTATCCAAAAATTCGTTCATTTGGTCTAGTTTTGATTCTGCTGCACAAAATGGCTCAAAGTGCATATTTGGATCCAATTAGTTCAAAATGGACCCCTTCAACTCATATGACCTCTTGAGCATGTTCTAAATATGAAAAAGATAATCTACTTTCATTAAGTGATTTATTAGATAATCAAAAATAGAGAATCTTAAAGACTATTCAAAATTCAGAAGAACTACAAGAAGGGCCAATTAAACAACTGGAAAAGGCTTGGGTGCAGTTAAGGAAAGTAGAAATGGAAGCAAATCGATTTCGAGTGAATGGCTATTTTGAGATAGAATGAGAAAAATTGAATTAATCCTATGCCATACTCCCAGGAAAAGCTCGAATGACTTTCAATAAAAGGGTACCTATACCCGAAACCAACACAGGTGGGTAGGTAAAGAATACCTAGGGGCACGAGACAACTCTTTCTAAGGAACTCGACACAGTATATATAATTGATTTATCATGTCTCAAACCTTATATAACTCAAATTCACTCATCCACTTGCTATAACAGATATATACTTCAGGACTTACATATAGTCAAATTGCATAATCTTGCACATTTACATTCAAAAATAGCATTACATCATAATCTTATACTTTTACATTTGTGAGAATGGTTGTGAACACCGTATTTTGTTCAGGCAAGTTCCAAAAATAATGATAAAAATAAAAATTAGAAAAAACTAACAAAATAATAGGAAAAAAGAGACAAAAGTCAAATAGACCCTTTTTAACCCAACAAACTCAAAAAAAATCAATCAAAGGGGAAGAACTCAAAAATAAAATTAAAAATAAATAAAAGCTCATTCATCCAAAATTAAAACAAAAAGAGAAATCAAAGAGGGAGTAACAAAAATCTTAAAAAAAAAAAAGACTAAAAAGCAAGTTAATCATCCAAAAATAAGTAAAAGAAGATAATAAAAATAAAAGTAAAAAAAAAAAAATTATTATCAAAACGGTATTACAAAAAAAGAATATATATAGTAAAAAAGAGGGAAACGAAAAAAAAAAAAGGAGTTAAAATTTTGGAACACAATTTAAGAGAGTCCAAACTAAAGAAAAAAGAAAAAAATTCCACCCAAAGCTAACTCAAAATTGGGCCAGAATTGAAAAAAAAAGAAACTCAAAGAGAGAAAAGGCCCAAAGAATAGAAGCCCATTTGGAAGGAACTGATTAAGGAAATAGAGGCCCGTTTTAGTTCAGCCCATAACTTCCGGATTCCATTTCCCCGCTTTGCTAGCCCATATACCCGAAAGAAAAAAAAAAGGCGGAGGCAGGAGAAAACCCTAGGAGCTGCTGGTCCCCCCCTATTTGGAGGTTGTCCTCGGGCAGACGCACACAGAGAGAAAGGAGGGAGGCGAGACGCAGAAAAGGGGGGAACAGAACGGAAAAAAAAAAGGAGAGGGTGGTGAGACGTGAGACAGACAGAGGGAGAGACGGAGGGACGCACAGAGGTGAGAGGGAGAAACAAACAGAAAAGAGGCAGCAGGGGGGGACAAAACGCAAAGAGAAAGGACAAAGGAGACATGCACAGACAGAGTGGACGGACAGAAGAGAGGAGTGCCGGGAGAAAATAGAAGGCACGCACAGAGAAGGAGGGGATTCGCCTTCTCGAATAAAAGAAGGCAGACACAGAGGGAGGGGGAGGACGGACGGAAAAAGGGAGGATATTGAGCACAAAGGGAGATCGAAAAAGGAGATTCAGGAGAGGGAGAAAAAGATCGGAGAGGAGAGGGGATCCTCGAGGAGGAGAGTGGAGAGCTTGAGAGAAATCTGAAGCTCAGGGAAGAGAGGAGAAAACAAAAAAGATTCGAGAGAGAAGGAGGAGACGCACAAAAAAAAAAAAAAAACGAGCAGAGAGGAGACAGAGAAGGGGATTCGGAATCGAAAAGAGAGACCGAAAAAATTTGAATTAGGGAGAAGGGGCTTCTGAGATAAAGGAGTCGTGGGCGAGATAGAGGCCGAGAGAAACGGTATGGGGAGAAATTAGAGAGAAGCCGAGAGAGGAGAAACCGAGAGCATAAATTCGGAGAGAAGACAACGAGCAGAGACTGGCAGGAAAGAAATTGAGAAGAAATGAACGGTGATGCGAGTTGTCTGAAGAGCAAGGTATCATCGTGAGGGAGCATTCTCCATCGTAGTCAATCGACATTGAAGGTAAACCACTCTTGCATTCTGATAGTTTCTCCCTATTTCTGAAATTGTGACTCCATGAGCTATTAAAAAAAAGAGTAGTTCTCTGTTGGTTCTTGGTTTAATGTTTTCCTCTGTCTTTATTCTCGTGTGATGATTAATAGGTTTAGAAATGTTAAGTGTTTTAACTTCTCTCTAGTTAACTTCATGTTGACAAGGGTAAGTTTCATTGCCTGATTACTGTTTTGGTTGATGCGTTACTTGATCCGTATGAGTTGTGGTTGAAGACTTATGCTGTGCCATGTAATCTTTTTGGTATGCTTTAATTAGAATTGAATCTGAATATGAGCTAAGCTTGAGGGATCTTAGTTTGTGAGATGAATGAGAATAGTTATTCCCAGGTGGGATATGCAGCGAGAAATAAGCTGAGGTCGATGTTGGAGATATATTATGTTCTGTGTAGGAGGGCAGAAATTGATTTCGAAGTTTTTGTTTGAGATCCCATTTCCATCTGTTTTGGTTTTGTAACTTGAGTTGGTTTTCTTTTATGACATTAGTCACTGCATTATCACGCAACTATGTTATGATCATGCTCTTTCATCATCAGAAGTACATTTAATCTTTAGCTCTCACCCTGTGTCTTTAGTCTTTGGTTTTGCTTGGGAGAAGGTTAGTCCTCATATCGTCATATGAAATGGGTTTTATTTATAGATGGAATTGGTTATTGTAAAAGTGATAAATTCTTCAAAGTCACTGCCTAGGTGATGTAATCTCGTCCACTTCCCTGCATTGCTTTGGCTGGTGTTAAAAGTTTCCAATGTGTGTTTGGGAATGTACAATCCAGATGCTTTAACCATATGTGGGTAATAAGATATGTATTTCAGATTTTTGTTTCTGTGACTGAATGACCCAAACTCATGTGGGATTGGGGACTTTCATCAGGGAATTGGAGTTAATCTCTCAACCCATATCTTAATATTGCCAATAGTTTTTTCCTTGTACGTAAGATGTTTTGAATAAGGATTTTAATCAAGGATAGTTGCTGACTTTGGTTGGCAAATCCATTTAGGTATTTGGGATTGATAATTGTTGGTTACTATTTGCATATGTAGTTTCAATTCAATATGTGGTGTGTTTTGATTTTGCTTTGACCATGAAGTAGATGCTTTCCTTGAAAGTAACCCTATTGTTTGCCTTTTGTTGCATATGAGTCGCTAATTGGGAGAGGTTTTACCAGGATGTTAAACGATCGAGGAGACTTACCAAGAATTGAGCAAAGATCAAAGAGATGGTTGCGCTGTAGCAGATGAAACCGGATTGGATAGCATAGCAGAGTCAATTGGTTTGAATTTGTTTTCCTATTCTTGAAATGTATTACAATATGCTGTATAGCTGGCTGGACACAAGCACACACAATCAAAACAAATATTGTAAGCTTGTGAATATTTTTGCTTTAATTTAGTTTTTATTCTCTCTTTAGAATTGCCGTGTGAGATTTCATATCCTCTTAGGCATCTAGGGATAGACCAAAAGGCCATGTGTGGCAATAAGCCTCCTTGGTGTCTTTTGGGCCTTGAATGTATGTTTAGTGTTTTAGGTTTCAACGGCCCCAGCAAATGATTTTTCAAAGAAAATATTTCATGAAAAGAAGAACAAAAAGGAAAAGATTAAAAAAGCATTCTACTAAGAACAAAAGTGAACTTCGAATACTTGCTTACTCCTTTCCTAACGTTTATTTTGCAAATGTTTGAAAAATAATGTTCTAAAGATTCAAAGATAAATTTTTCTTTAGAGATTGTTTTTTTTTTGGAAAAAGTAAGGAGTAAAAATAAAAGGATAAAAAGAAAACCCAAAAAGATTTTTAAAAAATATACATATCTAAAAAAAAAAAGATAACAGTAAGTAGGAATTAAACTTTTCTGAAGCTTAGCTACTTTTTAATAAGAATATATTTCATAAACTCAAAAAAGGAAAAATCTTTCTTGTTTACATAAATATATATATAACAATAAAAAAAAGGGGATCAATAAATGTGTAAAGAATAAAATCTAACAAAAGTGGAAAAATAAAAAGAAATCGATCAACAATGAGAAACAAAAATTAAAACCAAAATTTAAGAAAAAAAACTAATTATAAAAAAGAAAGAAAAATCCAATTAAAATACAAAAAAAAAAAACCATAAATCAATAAAATTGAATAAAAAAAAAATTCAAAAGAAAAGAAGAGAGATGAAAATCCTTCTTGATGTCATAAAAAAATAAGATAAAAAACAAAAACAAAAACAAGAACAAAAGCAAAAACGAAATAAAAAATAAAAGAAACACAAAAACAAAAAAAAATACAAAAACCCAAAAACAAAATAATAAAACAAAACAAAATAATAAATAAGGAAAAGAGAAAGAATGAAAAAATGAAAGGAAAAACAAAAAAAAATGAAAAAAGAAAAACACAATAAAAAAAAACCCCAAAAATAAAATAAAACAAAACAAAAATTAAACAAAACAAAAATTAAACAAAACAATAATTAAAAAAAAGAAACAAAAAAGGAAACAAAATAAGGCAAAAAAAAAAAAAAAAATAAAACAAAGAGGAAAAAAGAAAAAGAGAAGAAAAATTGAAAACGCAAGAAAAGTAAAGATGTAAAACTAACTTTATCTTTTAACAAATTAAAACCTATCAACCAATTTTAAATTTGTTTTATTTATTAAAAGGGGAAAAGTAATTTTTATTTTCTTTGTCTTTTCACCAAAAACTTAGTTTAAAAAAAAAACAAAAACAAATAAAAGAACCCAAAAAAATCCAAAAACAAAAACAAATAAAAAACAAAAACAAATAAAAGACACCAAAAACCCTAAAATAAAAAAAAACGAAACAAAACAAAAAACAAACAAACAAACAAACAAACAAATGCACAAAACCAAAAAAAAAAACATAAAACAAAGACAAAAACAAACAAACAAACAAACAAACATATTTTTCAACCAGGCCGAACTACGTGGACTTTGATCCCTTTCAAAGGGTACGTAGGCCTTAGGCTCTCATCCTAGGTCAAGTCCGCCCTTGTAAATAAACATTTTTTCTGAATTTTATTTCTTTTATTTCTTTTAATTTCATTTTATTCCCTTTTCTTTATTTTAATTTTATTTCCTTCAATTTTTCTTCTGTTCTTTGCATGTGATTGGTTAGGGAGAATTAAAATAGAATAGAGACCATATTAATTTTGCACAACTGACTTAGGGTAACTGTTCTTAAGAACGGGTGTAGTGGGGTGCCTAACACCTTCCCCACTCACAATCGACTCCCGAATCCGAATCTGGTTTGCAGACCATTTTTCAAATAAAAAAAGTTTTTCCAAAGTTTTGCCTTTTAAAAAATAAAATTTTGGTGGCGACTCCTGAACCCTATTTACTTTTACTTCTTATCTTTTTACAATTTCGATTTTTGATTTCTTAATTTAGGCGCCACGCGGTCGCATTTTCGGGTGTGACAATGGTTACATTATAAAATAATCATATACATTTCCTCATAGGCAACAAAATACACAAAATGCTAAACTATTATCAAAGTAAGGTCATTCATACTCTTTGGTCTCCATCTTTGCTCCTTTGTAAGTTCCCCAGACATGGCTAGAAATAATATAGAGGAAAGTGAGATTCTATGAATCCCAATAGCTCATTCACCTTTCAACCACACTTACAAGGCATATTTTCATGTCAAAGAGAGTAAGTATGCATAATAGATATTCAAATATCAAACATAATCATATACATGAAATCATATATATCCATCAAGGAAAGAATAAGCTCTAGGGACTTTTGGTCTATCCTCACCTAATTATTTAAGACTTTTGGATTAGCCTCATCCACTTTTAAGGGCTTTTAACTTAGCCTCACTCACACTTGAAACTTTTAGCCTTGTCTCATCCATATTTAAAGACTTTTGGTTTCACCTCACCCAAATTAAGGAACTTTTAGCACAATCTCACCCATTAGAAGCCATTCCAATTTTAATGCATTCAATATCGTATAATTGTATAAAATCATCAAACCAATATCAACAAGCATAATTCATAATCCATACATACACAAGCAATCAATGACACTCAAACAACTAATATAAGCATACAAGAATGGATGAAGAGCTACCTTTATTCAAAGAAGCATAAAATTTTCCCTTAGCCTCTTGATGCACACTCTCGGCCTTACACAAACACTTGAAGGGAGATTTATTTATTTGGCATAGACATATCAAACAAAGCACAAACATATCAATGGAACCATATTTGGATTCAAATAAGCCTTATATAAGTTAACTCTAACTTTAGATTTCCATATAGTTCCATTTAGTGGCATAATGAAACAACCCATATAATTCATTATCTTAGCTCTAATTTCTCACTCATTATAAGTCATATGACTTCAATTAAACTCATTAGAGTCCTCACAAATTCAATTTAAAGAATCTACTATCAGGTTACTTCTTTATACATAATGAAACCTTAAACTTTCAATTTTTAAAATAAGGCTTCTAAATTCAAACTCATGATTCCTTTAGTGTTTATAATTTATATTTAGACAATTTCTAACCTTAGAATCAAAGAAAACTCTCTATAGGTGTCCTATATTGTTCTTGGCCGAGACATGCATAATGAAAGGCACCCATGGAGTTTTGTTCAAAACTTGTAGGGAAATGGCACCTATGAAGCTTCATTAGCCTTTTCTTAGCTCAATTATACTCTTATATAACTTGAAACATCAATCCATAGTTTCATACTTCCTAAAGTGCAAGTAAAACCCTAGGTTCTATAACTTGCAACCAGTAGCTTCCTATTTTATTCTTTTGGTTTCATATTAATCTCCATACTTCAAAATCTCATTTCCTATCAATCTTAAGCCAAAACCAAGCTCCCTTTAAATTGCTCTAGGTCTAGCCAAAATGAGAAAAGCAAGGAAGAACCAAGAAAAACAAGTTTTACATAAGAAATCACACCTTAATAATTTCTTACTACATGGTGTTTCTTATGCTCCTAAAGCTTTCTTCAAACTCCTCCTTCCTTCTACTAAACCATCCATAAAATTCCACCATTCAAAATTCTAACACCATAGAATGAGAGGAGAAAGAGGAAAAGAATATTTATAAAGGCAAGAGTAGCAAATTCTCTATGTTTACATACCTATAAGCTTTGATTTTCCTTCCTCTTTCTCCTTCTTTCCTCCCATGTTTTGGTGCTGGTCTAGTTGTGTTTCAAAGCCAAAATAAGTTAGTTGAAGTGAGGGAGAGAAGGGTGGTGTGAATAAAAAGGAAGGGAAGGATATTTATGGTTTTTACAAAATTATGTCTATGTCCCTTACATTTTAACTTCTTCATTTGAGTTTATTTTAATTCCTTTTTGAAATCCATATTTTATATCATAGAAGTTAGTCCTCTAATTTATTAAAAGCCTTTGATTTCAAATTAATAGAATTTAAAACCTTACTAAACCATTCGGTCAAAGTTTCGATCAATCAATGACCTAAATCATGCACCGGAAGGGTTTTAACCATTTAAACAATTCTTATAATTTTTTAGGCCTCTGAGAACCCTAGTAAGCTTAATTTTATTATTTAAAACTCCCTCCTTTGAGTTTTCAAGAAGTTGCTTGAAATTACAATTTTGCCATCAAGCTTTGATTCACTCCGTTTAGTTATTTTGGCTCCAATTTCAGGCTATTCTCAATTTTTTAATCACTTCTTCAAATATTCTAATTAACATGCTATTCTTAATTAACTTTAATTTACTTTGCCTTAGGGTCCTCTTATATCATTATATTGATTTCAGTTCAATTTCTAAAAAATCGATTATTTCACTTAGCAACCTAAATTCAATTCCCCCCTGATCCTATCTATTTATGGCATGCAATTTAAGGGAAGAAAACTCAAGAATTCTAGAGTTAACTCTTTTATAAGTGCATGGTTTAATCTAGATAAATCACTCCCATGTTATATTATTAAGTAATTGTAGTACCTCATCTTATAGACCTAACTAATTCAAAGCAGATTCATCTACTTCTCAACATACGCCAGAAGGTCTTTTAACTAATAAAGTACACCTAGCTTGTTGAGTGCGGCCTTTGAAGGATAAGTGACTAGGGGAAGCTTAAGAAGAAGATGCACTACCACTAGAGACTCTAACTCTTTTTTTGGGGTGCCATGGAAAAAACAACGACGATGGATACTAATAGGAAACTCGTGGTAAGAGGAACTCATATCATGAGAGGAATGCACAACCCAATAAAATGAAGAATGCACTTCCTAAGAACAATGGAGATTTATGATACTTAAAGATAGGAATTAGTGATAATGGAGGATGAGGCTTTTGATAAAGAGATGGGTTTGAGGATGGTGAGAAAGCTCGAGGATGAAGAATGATGTGAGGAAAGAGCATAGGTCATATGCAAAATGAGAAGGATTAGGCTTTTTAAGGCTTAAAGGAAAAAAAACTAAAAAGAAAAGACATATTGGACAAGATTAAATCATATAGAGGCCAAGGTACATGAAACATGCAAAATCATATAGGGGCCATGTACCTTTCTACTATGTTTATCTGTGTATCCCTTGTAGTGTGCATGGCCCATGCACTTTTGCAAGGCAGGGCCATGTACTCCTGAGGCTACCTATCCTTCTTTTCCTTTTTCTTTTTCTTTTTTGGGAAAATCCTAAAACAACATAAGGTGTGTGAATTTACATAGTAAGGCCGTGTACTGCCCTAACCTGCGTATGACAATATAACTAGGTCATATTGTTTTCTAAAAATTTCTTTATATCCTTTCGAAGGTATATGGCACTGTTGAATTATATAAAGGGGCCATGCAAACCTTTGGTGTGCAAACCAAATGAGGTTAAAAAACAAATAGGCCATGTAAAATTACATGGTCTTGTTTTGCATTGCGCTAGTCTCAACCAACCTTAGTGACTAATAAAGTCACCAAAAACCCAAATTGCAAAATAGCCTTAAAGAAAAAAAGGATATAAAAAATGGCAAAATTAGCTGATAACTTCCTTGACAATTGTGTAATCCCCTATGTTGTTAAGTCTTCATCTAAAAACAATGCCAACTCAAATTAAAAACAAGAAATCAAAAGTAAGAATTAAACAAACCCTATCAAAACTAAATAAAAAGGAAAATAAAGTGAAGAAGGAGAAGGAGTAGTTCTAAGTTAATAATCATTTGTTTGACTTTTATGGCTATTGTAACGAACGTTATTTGTGTAAAACGATGAAATGAGCCATATAAAAGCAAGTCCTCTAAAATGAGCTAGATAATGTCTTGAAAAATTTAGGTAGAGTTCTAGGCTCCTAAAAATGATAATTTTAGGCTCAGACAGAAAGAAAAAAAGAGCTAGAATGGTAAAACAAATTGTGACAAAAACTGACAAACCGTAATGGCATTTTTATAAATAAGTGCAACTTTTGGAAAAATACATAGGAGGGCTTTTTGAAATTGGAAATTTGAGTTGCTCAAAGTTCTCAGAGGCCCCAAAAACCATGGGATGCCCTAGGACTGGTAAAACCCCTCTAATGTATATTTTCTAATGTCAGTGAACTCGAATGTTGACGGATTCATTCGGGAAGGTTTTAGCTCCAATTTGAGTAATTTCGAAGGTATTTTATTAAATTAGGAACCTAAATTTATAATAGAAAAGATAGTTCTCAAAAAAGAGGTAAAACGAAGCTGAAATGAAATTGTCATTACAGTAGGATAAAATTGAAATTTTTGAAAAAATGAGTTTCTTGAATGTTCCATAAGTTTTTTGTCTCTTCTCCCTATCATATAGCACGACTTTCTTTTACCCAAAATACAGAAAATGACCAGCTCTCTTAGGCACACAAGCAAAGGAGAGAAAGGAGGAAGAAAGCCAAGGAAAGGTAGCCAATTTCAAAGAATTTTATGCTTCTTCTTCCTCTAATTTTGTTCTCCTCCCTTCAAGCTTTCTTTCCATGGTTTTATTAAGTGGTTTTGGTTCTATTTGAGTCTAGAACAAGGGGGATAATTCAAGAAAATCAAGGAGAATGGCTCTTGAAAGCAAGCTTAAATTTAAGGTAATTTCTTGTTTTGGTTGCTTCTTTCTCTTGCTCCTTCCTTATGTGTATTTCGGCCTAAACCAGAACCATATGGTGGAAAGATTTTTTGCCCAAAAACAAGAGAGGAACTAGGGTTTTAGACCATGAGAAAGAGGAATATGGCAAGAAATTACAAGAAAAACCTATGAAAAATAAGTTAGAAAACTGTAGGCTTCTTTAGGGTTTTGGAAAATCTAATTTTGTGTGAGTAATTTCTTGGCTATTTGAGTGTTTTCTTGAGCTCCTAAGATGTTAGAAACCTTCCCAATGGCTCTCCCATCAAGAAAAAATCAAGAACTCCATGAACCTTCCTTAGTGTGTATGTCTTCGCTAAACTAGGATAATTAAGCTAGGGAGTATTTTAATTTGTTTTAGCCTTGGTTTGAGACTTTATATGATGTTAAAAGATGTGAGAAACTATTGGAAAAAATTTAGGAGTTATGAATTGAGAGATAGAACGATGGTGTCTATAATGGTGCTTTGTGAAGCACCTTAATTCTAAGCTTGTGTGAATAATTATGTGAGGGCTCCAAGGACTTTGAATGAGGCCAAGAGATCTAGAAAATGGAAGAGATGGGAGCCTAGAGCTTGAATTGTGAAGGTTTCTTCAATAGGCCATTTATGGAACCATTATGCTACTTATGGAACCAAGTGTGTGTTCAAGAGTGAGTTTAATGTCTTGGCTTGCTTTAAGTGTGTAATTGTGTGTTGTTTATAGTATTTAGGCCAAGAGAACACCAACCCACCTAGGTGCACTTGTGAGGCTGAAAAGAGGGAGGAATAAAACAAAAGAAAGCTTGTAAAATTCAAGGTAGCTCTTCACCTCATTCTCCTTGCATTCTTAAGTGCATATGTGTGTCATTATATGCTCGTGTGTGTTCTTGTGACTTGATGATATGCTACTTGATGTCTTGACATTATATTGGTACCAATGTGTTTCCTTGAATAGCCTTGGTTGTGAAAATAACTCATAAGGGTAAGGTGATGCCAAAAGTCCCTTAATAAAAGTGAGGAGATGCCAAAAGTCTCATGGCATAGGTGAGACAAGGCTAAAAGTCCCTTTGAAGGATGACACCAAGTCAAAAGTCCTTAAACCAAGAGTGAGGCAAATCCAAAAGTCCTAAAAATGGGGTGAGGCAAAATCAAAAGTCCCTAGAGCATGTTCTTGGCTTGAATGTGAATAAGTGGCATGGAAATTGTGACTTTACATACTTTATAGCTGTTAAACCTTACATACATATGTCTTGATGTATATATACCATGAATGTCTATGTGAATAGGTGTGTGAGCTATTGAGATTCTAGGAATCTCACCCCCTTCCCTTCCTCATCTTAAAATATCTAAGTGGCATATAAGAAGGAAGAAATGCAAGCCAAGGACCTTAAAAGGCTATATTTGAACCATTATGTAGCTTAATTTGTAATTGAATGGCAAAGTAATTATGTATATGTTATTTTTGTGATGTAAGACTATGAACAATTATAATATGATCTATAAATCTTGTATGGACCATATTTGGTATGAAATCAATAGAAATGTGGATTTTGGCACCTTGATAGCTTATAGTTACATGTGCATTCTTAGATGTAGAGTGGCCAAATTAAGATGCATGGGGTTTGGGACCACTTGGGTAGTTTACACAAGTCATATTCATACTTTTAAACTTGTCCAAGAGATGTCAAATATTAAGGAAGGCCAATTGGACAAAGTTGGTACCTCATATGGAGCAAAAATGACCATTTTAGTGAGTTATACCACTTTTTATCCAAATAAGTTTTTCTTTATCTAGAGCTTATTGAGAGTTTTTTGGGAAGATAAATTGGGTATTATTTGGAGGTCTATAGAATATTTGGTGAATTTTTTAAATTGGCTGAAAATTTAGAATTTGCCACTAGTACTGTTCATGTGGTCCAAATTTTGTTCTATGTCAATCATAGAGCAAATGATGTCCAATTGCCATGATTTTATAAAAAGAAATTAGACCTCTCCCCAGTGACCTGTGCTAAGTAGAAGCACCTTAATTGGATGTCTAGAGAAAGACATATAAATTTTTAAAGTTGCTATCTAGTATCATGTGCTCAGTCAGACCTGCGATACTATTTGATTGATTTTTGGGGTCTGAATGCTCTTGGATTGGTCTAAAACTATTTTTCTATTCTAGTTAACATCTATAGCTTTTCAAATTAGTATAGATTGCATAGATTAGATTTTTTTAGAATTAATTATGAATTTACAAATTTCATATCAGTAAGCTATATCAAATTTCTAGACAACTCGACCTCCTTATCTTTTCTATTGTCAAATGTGGCTCAGATGAGATTTTCATGGCTGAGGTTTATTTTTAGTATAAATTTAGTATCTAGAGCTTTCCAACCAGCTATACTTTGTGTGATTTCGATTTTTTTACATTTAGTTATGATTTTTCAACATTACCCTTGAAATCCATCACTGTACAGCCACGATGAATGAAGGAAATTTTGTGGGTTTTTGACTCTTGATCCGTGGTTTATGCTAAGTCCTAAGAATTTTATGATTTGTATAAATACAAAATAATTAGAGAATGTTGTTGGTGAGTTCATGAGGCCTTAGAGACGTGAAATAAAAAATTTATCCACTACGCAACATGATTTAATTCATTATTTTAATGCATTTTTTGGGATTTCTTTGAAGAATTGTATAATCCCACTTGCACAGAGGAGGATCAATGTTAAAAATAATATAGTATTATAGCTTTAAAGGCTAAGGGTTTAAAAAGCCATAAACGCCCACTTTTTCTGCCATTTCTTTGACCAAATAAGGCTTAAGATGTTTTCTTTTGACTTTGAATACTCTAAAGGCTTCATTACCAATTTTAGCAATGCCATATGGGAATACTTTCAACATCTTAAAAGATCAAACCACCTAGACTTTAACTTACAAAGAAATCATTTAAGACAAGACTTGAAGAGTAGGACTAGCTGTCCTTCCTCAAACTCTCTCTTTTAAATATGCTTGTCAAGCCAAGTCTTGGTTTGCTCCTTGTAGTTCTTGGCATTTTCATATGCTTCCAAGTGAAGCTTTTCCAACTCGCTTAGTTGCAACAAATGCATCTCCCTTACTACTTGGAAATCAAAATTTAGTTTCTTGATAGCTTAATAAGCCTTATACTCAAGTTTAATTAGTAGATGGCAAGCCTTGCCAAAAACCAATTAATAAGGAGACCTACCAATCGATATCTTGAATGCAATCTTATAAGCCTAAAATGCATCAATAAGCTTGTGAGCCTAATCTTTTCTTAAAGATCTTACTATTTTCTCAAGTATCTTCTTCAATTCAGCTCATAATTGGAGATTTCCACCTAACCACTGGTTTAGAGGTGATAAGGGGTAGCTACAGCATGGTGAAACCCATATTTCTTTATCCAAGTGACAATTGCAAAAATGGATGCCTCCATCACTAATTGTGGTCTTCAAAACAATGAAACAAGAAAAGATATGCTTTTTAAAGAATTTAATCATCACTTTGGAGTCATTTGTGGGAGTTGCAATGGCTTCCACTCATTTAAAGACATAGTCCACCATGGCCAATATGAACTTATTGTTGAACGAAGATGGAAAGGGGCCCATGAAGTCAATTCCTCATACTTAAAATAGTTCCACCTCTAAGATGTTATTCAAAAGCATTTCACTCTATTTTAAGAAGTTCCATGTCCTTTGACATCTATCACAAGCTAATATGAATTGGTGAGCATCTTGAAACATAGTAGGCTAATAGAATCATGATTGCAAGATTTTTGCATTAGTCTTTGACACACTAAAATAGCTACCACACTCCTGGGAATGGTAATGCTCTAGGATGCTTATCGCTTCTTTTTATAGGACACATTAATGAATAAGGCCACCAAAATAGTGTTTGTAAAGTAAGGGTTCCTCCCAAAAGTAATACCTCACATCAAATACAGATTTTTGCTACTAATGAAAATCTAATTTAGGTAATAAAATTCTACTAACCAAATAGTTAATGAAATCAACATACCAAGGGTTATGATAGCTAACATAAATAATTGCTCATCCAGAAATTCTTCTTGAATTGGTACGTCATCATTTTTTTCATTGATTTGTTACTGCATACAAAATGAGTGGTCAACAATCACATTCTCCCTTCCCTTTCATTTAAGATCGTAAGATCAAATTCTTGCAACAACAAAACCTAATGTATCAACTGTGGTTTAAAATCTTTCTTAGAAAGCAAATATTTGGTGGCAAAATGGTCTATGTATGCAATTGCCTTTGACCTTGTAAGATAAGAGTAAAACTTATCAAAGGCAAACATCATGGCAAGTAATTCTTTCTTAGTGCTGGTATAGTTCAACCAGGCATCATTCAAGGCCTTGCTTGCATAAGCAACGATATTGACAACTCCCGAAGCATAAACATTGGCATTGCACAATAACTTAAAATGAATGCTCCAATCCAAGGCTGTCATGAATTAAGGCCAAGTTTAAACCTTGCTTCAACCTGTTTAAAGCATCTAAACACCCTTGGTTAAAACTAAAATCAACATTATTATTAAGTAAATTACAAAGAGGTCTAGAAAATTTAGAAAAATCCTTTATGAAGCAACAATAAAAGTTAGCATGACCTAAAAAGCTCTTCCTCCTTTTACTAATGTAGGTAGTGGCATTTTCTCAAAGGCTATAATTTTGGCGAGATCCACCTCTATGCCTTATCCAAAACCTTATGTTCCAACATACAATTCCTTCTTGCATCATAAAGTGGCATTTTTCCCAATTCAAGGCCAAGTTAATCTCTTCACAATACTACAACACTAACAAAATGTTAGTTAAACAATTATCAAAAGAAGATTCAAAAATAGAAAAATCATTTATAAAGATTTCCATGATCTTATCTAGAAAGTTAGAAAATATGGCTATCATGTAGCTTTAAAAATTTAATGGTGCATTGCATAAGCCAAAAGGCATTCTTCAAACATAAAGGTCCTATATAGGCATGTTAAACTTGTCTTCTCTTGATCTTCAAGAGTGATTGGTATCTAATTGTAGCCCAAATATCCACCAAGGGAGAAATAGTAGGAATATCTCACTAATATCTCTAACATTTAGTTAATTAAGGGTCGTGGGAAATTATCCTTGTAGGTGCTATTATTAAGCTTCTTATAGTCTATGCAAACTCTCCATCCTATCATGGTTCCAATGGGAATCAATTCATTGTTCTTATTGTAAATTATGATCATCCAACCCTTTTTAGAATAACTTGCACTAGACTTACCTAAGAGCTATTAGAGATGTGATATATGACACTGGCATCCAATAACTTAATGACTTTAACCCTGATGACCTCTTTCATGTTATGATTCAACCTCCATTGATGTTCAATTAAAGGCTTATGGTTTTTCTCCATTAGAATTTGGCACATACATGAAGTAAGACTAAGTCCCTTAATATCATATATGGTCCACCAATGGCTCTTTTCTTCTCTCTCAACACTTGTAAAAATTTCTCCAAATGCAAATCAATCAAGTAAGCAAATATCATCATAGGTAGAGCAACAATCTCTCCTAAAAAGGCATACTTGAGATAAGATGGTACAGGCTTCAAATTAAGAGTTGATGCTTTCTCAATGGAAGGAGGTGGAAGTGGCTTACCCTTCCCTAAGTCCTTAAACTTATGTCTTTGCAAAAGCAAGGCAAAAGGTGTTACTTCTATAACATGAGATGCATCTACAATCTCTATATTACTATCCTTAGTAGTGGCAACTAAAGACAAACGAGCTTTAAAGTGATCTTAAAAGGACTCCTTGTGGCAAGTCTCTCATATCAGTTAATCAATCATATTAACCCTCAAACATTACCTGTCTAGAGGTGGATTATTCATATCCTTGAATATATTAAATGTGATCTTGTCTTGCTTCACCTTTAAGGTCAACTTTTCATTCTCCACATCAATGATAGCACTAACTATAGTTAAAAATGGCCTTCCTAAAATTAGAGTTATCACAATGTCTTCTTCCATCTTAAGCATTACAAGTCCATTAGAAGGAAAATTTTGCCAACTTTCACCAATAGATTTTATAAGATTTCAATTAAGTATTTAACTAATTTGTCTACTAATTCTAAGGTGATGGTGATTGGCTTCAATTCTCCTAATCTAAGACTCTTGCAAATAGAAAAGAGCATTAGGTTAACATTAGCACCTATATCAAATAAAACATGATCAAAAGTTACATCACTAGTATTAGAAGGAATAGAGAAACTCCATGGATCTATGAGCTTTAGTGGAAGCTTATTTTGAACAATAACCTTACACTATTTAGTAAATGTGATGGTGAAATACTCTTCAAGTTTCCTTTTATTGGACAAGATCTCTTTCAAGAACTTCACATATGTGGTTATTTGAGCTAAAGCATTTGCAAAGGGATTATTAATTTGCTTAAATACATTTAAAAACTTTTCAAATTGCTTATCCAACTTCTGTTACTTCAATCTCTAAGGAAAACGCATTAGAAATACATGGGGCTTGACTAGTTATTAAGGCTTAATTTCCTCTTGTCTACTTTCCTTATTTTGAATCTAAACACTTAAGTTCCTTTTCTACACTGTTGTCTTAGTCCTCAATCAACTTATCTCCCTAATTAGTTCACTTGTATACAATCCTTCAAGGTGATTACTTTACAATGCTCCTTTGGCTTAATTTATGCCTTGCTAGGAAAATTCCTTTAAGCTCTAAAATTAGACAAACTAGGTAGCTATCCCAATTGCATTTCCAAATTCCAATTGTGGCTACCTCTTTAATCAATTTTAGATTCTATCTACTTGAATTTGTTAGTAATGACATTCAAGAACTTTTTAAAGGTAAATTACCAAGATGGCTTGCTCTCATTTTAATGTAGAGCCCTTTCTAGCTTGAAAACTTTGTTTAGGCAACCCACCATGATTCCCTTCATTGCCCTGGTTACCCTCTACCAAATTAGGGTGATTTTGCCATTCAAGATTATAAGTGAAAGGTAAGGATTATTTTGCTACCTGTTATTGTTAAAAACAACTATACTTGATTAGGAGTACATGGTTCCACTGAATTGTTCATATTTCACCCACCATGAAGATCACAGCTTAGAGAAAAATTAGAAGCAGCATAGACACTGAGTCAATCAACTCTATTCATTAAAGTGTCAAGCTTTGCATTCAACATGTTGATATTGTTCATCTTCACGACACTAGCCACTCATCATGGCATGGCTCTTTCATTTAGCCATTGGTAATAATTGGCAACCACTTCATCAATTATAGTAACCACTTTATCAATCGATTTCCTTATAAATGATCCTCCCATGGCTACATCTAAAGTGACCTTGATTGAATATGACAAGCCATTATAAAAAGTCTACAAAATTAGCCAATCTCAGATACCATGATATGGACACCTTCTTTAAAGTTTTTTATGGCTCCTAGGCTTCATTCAGACACTCACCTTCCATTTGCATAAAATTGGTAATGTCATTCCTTGATTTAGAGATTTTATTAGATAGGAGTTGTTTAGCCAAAAATGCTTTTAAAAACTCACTTACATGGCAAAAGAGTTAAAATGCATAGAGATCAACCATAATTGAATGTTATCTCTAAGAGAGAAAGGAAATTATCTAAGTCTGTTGGCATCCTCCAAAAATCCATTCATCTTGAATGTGTTACAAATCATAAAAAATGTGTCACACATTTGGGTCTACAGTGACTCCTCCCTCAAACTCATTCTGTTAAACCATCAGAATGATCCCCTGATTTATTTTCAAAATGATTAACTATAATCGTTGAGTTCACAATACTATTATTGATCCTTTGTGCATTATGCATTGCAAAATCACACATTGGTCAAGCACAATTAGGTGTGGCCACTACTTCTTGCTAAGGATTCTCTACTTACACTACTTGTAGTGTGTCTCTTTACATTCTTCTAGTGTGAAATGTTCACTTTGGCTCTAAATTAAACTCCAAGCGCTTAGCACTTAAGAAGATCTCACTAACCTTGATCTCCTAAAAAAAGGAATTAAAAAAATTAACTAAAAATAAAAATAAAAGAATAAAAAATTAAAAATAAAAATTCTAAATTAATAAGGACAATTATTTGTATTGATATTGATATTACGCCTTTTCTAGTAATGGAATTAAAAACTTGTTGTAAAAATTTTGCAAGTATACCGATCAAACATGTAATACTAAATAAGTAAGATATTGTCCCATAGGGAAGGTGTATCAAGTACAAAAATTATAGTTATCCCTATTATCTAGAAAAATAAAAAATGCTAGAATGAATTGATTATCAATTATGAATTGAATTGCAAACTCAAAAATAATTGACTTGACTAAATTAATTATAAAAGGCTATTAAGTGTGGATTTTATTCATTACTTTCCTATGAATGGTTTATAGCTCCTGCTAATCCACTCATCTTCTACACTAGCCAACTTCTATCTCTAATCTAATAATGAATTCCTACATTCCAAGGTTTCATCTATTCTTATCTCCACAATTTGTTTTTCAGCAATTCATATTAGGGACATAGGTTCTAATAATATTCTATGTGAAATTCTTTCACTTCTTATTCATCAATTGTATCTATATTAATGATATAGGATTTGGTTCTTGATATAAGCTTGATCTAATTGTTACTAGATTAATTGAATATGGGTTCAAATTCCTTTGCTTGATTTTGTTGTATTAAAATTTTTTTAGAGAAAGAATAAAAGATTTGAATCCATACATACTTGAATATGTATGGCAATTTTGGAATTTATTTTTTAGTTCTTTTTGTGTGGGAAATTATCTTCACATGCTTACATTGTCATTAGACTCTTTTATTTAAAAGATCATGGTAGTTTACAACAAATTGAAGGAAGAAAGTTTTTGGATCTTGATTTTGGGTTTTATAATTCACCTCACTAAAATTGATTTTTTTTTTGTGGCCTCCAAATGCGTAAATGCAACTTAGTGATCTGTTGTTGCTAAAATCACGTTAAAATTTCAAATATAAGGAAAATTGAAGAAAGAATTCTTTCATATCCTTTTTTTGGGCTTTTCCTTTTCTTAATATTTTTGCATTTTATTTTTGTGATTCATCTTCCATATTTGTTATAAATGAAGTCAGGATGTTTAGGTGTCTTTGTATTGTCTTCAAATGCTTGATTCAAGCTTGGCAGAAACTCCTATGGTGGAAAACCACCATTGTTATGCCTAAGGGAGCTTGTAGCTACATGAATCTTACGGATCTTGATTGTTGATTTTTTTTTTTTTTTTTTTTTTTTGGGTTTTGGTAGTTCTTAACCATGTTAAAACACATTTGCTTAACAGGCCCATATGGCTGAAATGGTGGAATCTGCCATTTTCGACCTCTGTACCAAGACAAAGCTCATATGCATCCCTAGCACGTGGGGCTATATGTGGCACGTACATTGGGCCTTTTGGGTCCAACTTTGTTCCTTAAGCCTCCATTTTTGTACTCTATTTGATGATTTTTTTTTTCAAATTTTTAAATGCCCAAAATATGAGTTTTAGATTTGTCATAATATTCCATACTTTTTATGCTGTGTATTCTTCAAACTTTAGGCTAAAAAGTTTTGTGCATAATTAAGACAAATTTTTGTATAATATATTTTTCACATTCTCCTTATTGACACACATTTATGTGTGAAATAATTTTTTTGATAATTTATGGGTCTTTATATTCTTTATTATGCTAAGAATTAAATTTTTAGCCCAGATTTTGTGTGGATTTTGAGGATTTGGTTAAGGTAATTATGGTGATAAATCTTTGACATTTTATAATTGTGAACTCACCTATCGTAGGTCAAGAAATAAAGTTGTCTTGGTAAACTTAATTGAAATAAGTTATTATGGGCCATTTAAAATTTTGACAATTTATTATTCTGGACCTTAAATAGAAATTAATTCAAACATTTTTTTTATTTTTGGGTCTTTTTTTTTTTTAATTTTAGTAGCCTATATCAAGGTTTTTGGGTCCATAATTTTTGACAAGTTGTTTTGCTACCATTTAAGTTTTCTTAAATTATGAGAAATTATTTTTGGGCAACTTTTGACATTTTCTTTGAGATGAACCAAAAAAAGAATATTTTTTTTTGTGGGCAGAGATGAAAATTTGATGAGTAAATATTATAATCCTAAAGGTTTTTAGTAACAAAAGTGAGTGTTGTCTTTATGGTGAACCACTCGCATAATTCCTCAAATCTTTATATATTGTTTTGATAATTGCCACATGGATGGAAGATAGTATAAAACTAATATGTGGCACTGATACTTATATCATGTGATAATGATTTTGGACAAATTCCAACCTTTTATTTAAGCGGCATCCTTGAAAATTATAGATAAATGTTTTTGGACATAATTTTTTTTTTGGAACATGGCTTGAATTCACAATCATGACAATTGGCATATTGTATATTGTACACCATGGCATCCAAATTGCATGTCCATACTTTCTTATGCACTATTTTTATGAGATATTAAAGGTATCATTTATGTTGAGTATGATGTCATGCCTTTTATTTGCCTATAAAATAATTTTAGCTCTTAACATTTTATGATTATCAACTCATTTATTGGGGGGCCAATCATAAAGGTCTTTGGCTTTAACTAAAACATTTAATTCAATTAATATGCATATATATATATATATATATTAGAATATATATCTTTATCAATTTTTGCTACATAATTATTGCTCGACAAATCACAATAATAGTGCATATGTCCTATCGGTATAGCATTATTAATGTATCTTGTTGTCATTGTTTTTTTTAGCCTTTGTATATTTGTGAAAAGTTAAAGGCATATTCATAAAATTATAATTGTAAAATTTCCACATGTATGGTGAAAAGTATCTCATAATATTTAGTTCACAATTAAATTGTAAAATTTTGTGAGAGGCACATTTGCCATTTGTAGCAAAGATATATTCTTTTCTAATAAGTTATATAAATTGTATTTTACTCTAAGTAATAAATATTTATTTATTTATGTTTAACTTTGGTTATTAGATTACATGAGATATATTATATAAGTAATGGATATACCTTACCGGTGTTACATTATTTGGTATAATTTTTATAATATATGGATAATAATATATGAGAAATTTCATAAAGATCAAAAGACTACTTGTATGATGCTTTTGTATCAAGGATATTTTTTAATATTTGACATGGTTAGCCCATTGTGTTGTAATAACTATGTTACATTTAATTTGACATCTTAATATTTTTTGTACCCTATTAGTACAAAAGTATTAGATATTAATTTTGTTATTCTTGATATGCCTATTAAGTTCTCTGAATTTATTATGATCCAAGACCCTTAGGCAAGATCATGATAAACAATAATTTGTATTTATAATTGTATTGGTTGGATCTTAAAGGAAATTCTTATTTATAATTACATTGTGCACATAATTCAAGGCTCCCTATGTTGTTGCTATTCCAACTACTGTGCCTATGCAATTATTTTTTGTGAGAATTCTGAATGGAATCCATGGTGAAGGCTTATAAAAACAATGAGGCATCTTAGCATAATAAAGAAATTTCACTACCCTGATATATTCCTTTGGTTTAACGAAATATTATTGAATATTGTTTATCAAAGGTAAATGTGAGCAAGTTCATTTTGTGTGAACTAGGATCCTATGGCATCCTTTCATTTTGGCACATAGATCCATTATAATAGAACTTACTATGTTCTTGATTAGTTTGTTTCAAAAACCCTTCATTTGGTAGGATTTTGTGTAAGTGGAGTTTTTCTCCTTACTTTTCTCCTTTTACAATGGAGTTAAAGACCCAACAATTTTAATGTCCTTAATGATGAATAAAGTAAATCTCATTTCTTCCACTATGTTAGTAATATGAGAATTTATAGAGCTAATACTTAGTGGAAGAAACTATAAGATTACTAAGTGAGTCTTTAAAACTTACCATAGGGCTACAAGAGAAACTATAACATTTAAGGTTAGAATAATTAAAATGGCCATAATTAGGGAAAAGGTTTTAGTTAGATGTGACTTCTCACTAGTTTTCGTTAAAACACTCTTGGAAAGAATATGACATTAATTGGACTTTATTTTGGTAGCCCATCATATGGATGTTTGGATTGCCTTTTTTCTTTTGTGTTAAAACTTTTCTAAGGATGTTTGCATGATTCAGCAAGATGGCTTATAAATCATAGAAAGAGCACTAAATGTGTCAATCAAATGATCCATTTATAGGCTAAAACAAGCTTCTAAGCATTACTATTTGAAATATGACAAGGTTGTAGCCTCTTTTGATTTTGCTATGAGTACTTCAGATCAATGTATCCTTGAGAGATTAGATATACTTCTTCATTCTTGTGATATATGTTGACGACATGCTTTTGGTTTTCTTGCTTATCATTTTTGACACAAAAATCTTGTTGAGACCTCTCATGTTATTAGGATACAAATCCATCGAGACAAGTCTCATGATATTTTAAGTTTGTCTCAAGGAACTTTAGATAACTAAGTGTCTAAGAAATTCAATTTGTAGTCTTATTCCTGTTATGGTATGCCTATTAAGATAAATGAGAAGTTATCTAAATCTTAATATCCTCAATATTACATAGAGAAAACTAAAAAGAAAAGTATTCCATCTTTACTTCCACTATTGGCAGCCACATGTTTGCTCAAGTGTACACTCGTTTGGACATCACTTTTATTAATAATGTACTTCATAGATGCTTGAGTAATCCTGTTTAGGATTTTTTTTTTTTTTTGAAAAGCTACTTAGAAAAATCACTTGGTATCTATAAGGTATGTGGGATAGTATGTTGACTTAAAATGTATATAATCCACTTGTAATCAATGGCCTAATTGGATTTAGATTATGCTATTCATATAGATGGCTTGAAATATACTTTTATATACATCTTATGATGTTTTGGAAGAGTTATTTTATGAGAAGTGCCTTGTAGACACTAACAGTTCCCTTAACCTCTATATACATTTCATGATGTCCAGAGGAGTTGTTTCATTGAAAAGAGACAATTGGACACTTATAGTTGCTTTAATTTTAGTTGCAGAATATGTCAATTTGTTATGAGGCCATTTTGGCTATATGGTCAAGAAAATTAATTTTTGTTATGCATATTGTTGAAGACATATTCCTAGATCTTGACCATTTAGTTATAACAATGATTTTGTTATATGCTTCTCTCAAAATCACTAATATTCTATGTGCTCTAAAAGATCCTATTTCATTAGAGAGAAGATTTGTGAATCTCATACTCAAAGTATATATATTTTACAAATAATATGCTAGCTGATCTATTAACTATAGGCTTAGTCATTGGAGTCTTGTTGAGAAACAATTAACTCTTGGGTATTGTGAACATTTTTATTAAAGCCTTGGTTTAGTGGGAGTTTGAGTTGTGTTCCTCGAAGACACTTTGATATATTTTTACATTTAGTTTAGCCAAGGGTTTTGGACATATATCTTTTGCTATTCCATTTAATTCAGTTATAAAACTTTGTTTAACATTTTAACATTGTTTTCTATATTAGATTCAATATTCTTGATTCGCTATTTCATTTTTTTAATTTTAATTGCAATGCATATTGATTATTTGATGTTCTTGGTATGTTATGTCAATCTATTCTTACTTAGTTAACTAATTGATGTTCTGGGGAGTTGAAAGTGTTTTTTTTTTAGATTGACAATAGGTTGTGGAAATGAAAGACATGGGAGCCTAAATTTGCCATGTCAATCTCTTTGGTTAATTCATGTCCTAGTTTTTGGAAATAAAAGCTTGAAAGTAAACTAATAGTTGTTCATGTTCTTTGTTTGGCTAAAATCACACCATTAGAGGAAGAGGAAAATTGTGAAGGATCTATCATTTAGATAAGTACTCAGAAAGTGGAAAATTAGGCCCTTGTTCATTAAGGAAAATAGTTTGGATATAATGGATGACCATATGTTGTATGTCTAGATTTAGATATCCTTATGGCTTGTTACATGGTTTGCCTTGTCAATTAAAATTGCATTGAGTGGCTTATCAAGTAATTGCTTGCCTTTCTTAGCATGTCTCTCGAGAGTTTTAAAAGTCCAATTTTATTGCCATTTTTTGGCTTGTTGTGATCATAGTGTTTTTTCATAAGGTGTAAGGATCGTCCTAGGCTTGGTCATGATATTCCCTTGGTTTTCATAGGACCATAAGTAGAAACATGATCAATTGGGTAATTAGGACTTGTTGGAAGAGATTTTGGGAATGGTGCACTTGTGTAATGGAATTTCAGGTTGCTTTTACCTCTCTTGAAAATGCAAATTGTTATCAAAATTTTGCCACTACTATCACATTTATTAAGAGATGTTTTAGTTAAATTTTGGTATAGCTCATGTGCATTAATTATGAAGTTAGGTGCTTAAGATAGTAGGTAAAAGTTTTAACTCGAACCCATGTAGAAATGATGGTGTCTTAGACCAATTTGGTGGCTTAAAGTGTGTGCAATTTTCTAGTTTTCAACAAGCTCCCACGTTTAGTTCTTTTGCAGTGCTTCTAGTTCCTCGTTCATGGCTCCCTTCCATTCTAGATGTTTGAGTGCCTCTTTGATTGAGGTTGGGATAGCAACATCGTACAGGTTCCTTTTTTCCTCGGTCTCATGTGGTTTTGAGGTGTAGTTGCACATAGGGTATACTCTTCTTGCATTTAGTTTGGGTTCATAGTGCTTTCTTGGTACCCCCTCCGTGGCTCTCTGTGACACCCTACGTTCACAACCCTCATTCATATGTGTGTTTCCCACAGGTTCATGAGGTATGGGGGACTCTTGGATTTGTGGCTCTGGGTTAAAGCAACTATAATCATTGTTATTTAGTTCAAAATTATTAGAATTAGATGCACTTACCTGGGGTGAGTTCAGGACATTCATCAGAAGATCTTGAGTTAATGGTGTAGGTGACAGGGGCATCGGAGGTTCCTTAGATTCAGGTGTTGAAGATACTTCTTCTGTGAGCTTGAGTTCCAACTCTTTTAGCCTTCTAAAAGTTTCTTCTGCATTTAGTTCCAATTCAACTCAGAGCTTTTCTTCTTACATGTTACTCTCCCCCTAAAGAGAAGTGAAGGTGGTTGTGTAGAATGGCTCAGTTTCGATAAATGGGACATCGAGTATGACATGGAGTTTCCGAGTCTGAGGATCATAACACTTATACCCCTTTTGGAATTCTGAGTAGCCTACAAACACACATTTATGAGCACATGGGTCAAGTTACCCCCTAAGTTGTTTTGGGATATGGACATAGGCTAAGCAACCAAACACTCGTGGCTGGAGATTTAGGACATGTGAGATGGAAATCAAGCTTTTGAGCTTTTGGAAAGGAATTTGGAACACAATGGAACTGGAGGGGGTTCGATTTATTAGGTACGTAGCAGTTCTCACGGCTTTTCCCCAGTAGGTGCGAGGCATGTTCATGCCAAAGAGAGAAGCTCTCACCACTTCAAGTATTTGTCTGTTTTTGTGCTCAGCCAACCCATTCTGCTGGGACTTGTACGCGCAGGAAGTCTGGTGGCGAATACCATGTTCAGTCAAGTATTCATGGAATTGAGCATTAACGTACTCAGTCCTATTGTCTATTTGCAAAACTCCAATTATCTTGTTATATTGAGTATGGACCATTTTATAAAAATCTGGAAATGTTGTAAATACCTCATTTTTTTGCTTGAATAACGAGACCCATATCATTCATGTGCATTCATCAATGAAGGTTACAAAATAACGAGCATTAGAGAACATAGGTACCTTGGCTGGACCCCAAACATCTTAATGAACTACCACAAAAGGCTTAGTCCATTTATTTTTACTTGGAACAAAAGACGTACAACAACTCTTAGCAAGTTCACAGATTTCACAATGCAACTCAGAGTTATTCAACTTAGAAAATAAATTAGGCTTCAACCTTTTTAAATAACTAAAAGATAAATGACCAAAGCGTATGTGCCACAGCCACACGTCTGCTTCAGCCTTAGTTTCACTGCTGATATTATTTGCAACTGGTGATTCTGGGGAGTCCAGCTCAAAGTAGTAAAGATTGCCCTACCTAACACCATAGCCAATTATCTTCCAGGTGAAAATGTGCTGAAACACATAAAAAAAGGGCCAAAACATCACTGTACAAGTAAGTGCAAAAGTAATCTGACTAATAGACATTAGATAATAATCTAAAGAGGGAACGAGAAGGACAGTATCCATGGAGAAATCACTCGATAAATGGCACTATCCTTGTCCTACAATTCGTGCTTATCCCCCTGTAGCTGTATTTACAATGGGTTTCGAGTACGGTTTTATGGCTTCTAAGTTGTTCTTGTCATTTGTCATATGATCCGAGGCACTTGAATCAATAATCCAAGAAGGTTTTCGTGAGTTTGAATCCTCCTTACCACTTTGTCTCTAGCACACTGCATTTGCTACTGGGTTCTCAGAGCCAGATGTGTCTTGTTCTTCAGTGGTTACGTGCATGGCTTGGGCATTCACCTTCCTTCGTGGTTTGTTCGAGAAATCCCACTACTCGGGATATCCGATGATCTCGTAGCACCGTTACTTCGAGTGGCCTGTTACTCCACAGTGGGTGCACTTGAGGACCTCGGATTTCTTCGTTTTTTGTTATGGGTTGTTGAGTTATAATCCCTGTTGAACTTGCTTGGCCAAGAAAACTATGCTCTCACTTACATTTCAGTTCGATTCATGATTTGACGTTGCTGTGCTTCACGTCGAACATAAGCATAGGTACTCTCAAGATCTAGTCGAGCCTCCTTCCTCAGTATTTCTCCTCAGACTTGGTCAAACTCTGGGTCAAGTCCTGCAAGAAATATATGAACTTGTAGACAAGTCATAACAGTATGTACCTGAAGTATGTCGTCGACGGTGTTTGCCTGCTCGTGGGATCGATGATCGATTTCTTGGAACAAGGCAACCAATTCATTATAATACACAGATAGTGGCCATCCATTCTATCTGGTAGTGAATGTCTTCTGGTTCAATTCAAAGATCACAGTTTCATCTACAGCATCATAGAACGTCCGTGCTAGAGCGTCCCAGATCTCTTTTGCGGTGGGAAGCCATATAAATCGCCATATGAGAGTTGGATTCATCGCTTCAATCAACCAGCTACATACACGCTGGTTTTCCGTGATCCATGTTGTCAATGCGAGATCTCCAGCGTCGGATTTCTTTGTGTATTCAGTTAGCCTCCTTTGTTCCGAGCTGTGATTCGCATCTCCATCAGCTGAGCCCAAAGGGCATAGTTTGTCTTATCAAGCATAATGGTCACAGGGAATAGAGCACTTTCTTGATTTACAACAATTTGATTTGAAATTCCTGAGGTGTTAGACATTGGGCTTGTGGCGGTGGACATTGCCATTCACTTTGTATTTTTTGGTGATTCGGGTTTCGTTTTCGTGAGGGTAGGTATTTGAGAGCGATGCTCTGATACCATGTAAAAACTCAAGGGCTATTCTTTTCTATTATATTGCATCATACACTTAGGTTACATATATACACGATAACCACCCGTGAAACACTTTGTAATCTCCTAATATTTCTCTCGTAATCCCATAATAGTGGGATTCTGTTATATTCTTATATATCCTAATCGAGTATTAATATATGTATACAAATTCTATTTTGTTGACACTAAGCATGCATACGTGAAGAGCTATGGTAAAGAGATCATCACCTTCATCCTAATTCCACAACTTCTTTAGCGTTGCATCTATTTTCTTTGAAATTGTGGGAAATTCACAAATGTTGGATAGCGTCTATCATCTTCAAGCCTAGCGTTGGATCTGTTATGTTTCGCAGTGCCTCTTGGATTCTTCTTTTCTAAAGAAGGGTTTACCGTGCGTCCCTCCTCGCAGTCTTTTTGGATCTCTTGTCTCACTGTTTAGAATTGTATCACTAGATGAAACCCAATCTATTTTTCCCAACAAAGTAGACATAATTCAGAAGATTTTTTTTTTGGGTTCTATATGTGAGGAAGGAAAAAAAACAAAAGAGAGAGTGAAAGTTTATGCACAATTTTTATGTGATCAGTTTCCTCCTCCCTTAATATTAAAAAAAAAAAAACTCTTTTTAATATAAATTTTGAAAATCCAAATTCAAACAATATTTTAATTTGACAATTAAAATAGTCAATTTAATATATATTTAAATTTTAAAATGTAAATATAAATAAATAATTTAATAATTAATTATTACTAAATATTTTTATTAACTAATTAATTTTTCTTAAAAATATTGAATCAGATTATAAGTTAAGCCATTAAAAACGGATTCGGATCGTCTCCCGTAAGGTTTCTCTGCAGTGTCTCTCCCGTGACATTTGCCAACCGTTGATCTTATCTAACGACTCAAAGATGAAGCGGAATATACACAAGCCCTCAAACAACGTGTTTTAGGCAGCAAAATGCATTGTTTTGAAAAGAACGAAATGATATATTCGGATGTACAAAAACGGTGCCGTTTTGCGAGGATTATATTTCACCGGGTGATTCCCTCCATTTCTCTCGTTCCCTCCTTTTTGTTCTTCCCTCTGTTTTCCGTCAGCTTTCTCCCTCCTCTGTTTCTATCTTCCTTGTAACCATTGAGAGTGCAGTTGAAGTAGTTGGGGCAAAAGTAAGATTTAGAGATTGGTTTCTGTGAATTTATTTATCTCAGGTGTAAGATATAAAATTTTTTATAGTTGGCATAAGAAGAAAGCATGTAAGTTGGCATAGAAAATTGTACTTCGGTTATGTCATATCTGAAATAGATCTAATCCAAGTGATAATGAAAATGGTAGCCAAATGATTTTAGAATCAGGAAAAAGTGGAACAGTAAGAAGAAACTGAAATATATCAAGTTCTCTGATGGTTCCATGAGCAATACAAGAATGAAGAAGGTGCACTATTTTGCCGAACATCACTGCCTTGTGGAATGTCACCGTCTCGCTGAATGTCGTTGCCTTGCTGGAGTTCTGCTTGCAAAGAAGAAAACAAAGAAGAAGGAGACGAGAAAGTTGGGATTGAGAACCTCCGCTTCAATGACAGGCATGAGATAGGAGCAAATAATTAAATGCACTGTTTTATATTTTAGAGCAACGTGGCTCTTTGGCTTGCGTTGGATTCTTTTAATGGTTGAGATTAGTCATGAGAGAGGCACAGGAGACAATATTACTGGAGGGGATCTAATTCCAGTAATATTGTCTCCTGTGCTGAGGATTGTAGACCCTCAAAACACTTTCCAACACCACGCTCGTTTGCTAAAATAAAAAGTTAAGGATAAAAATAAATAATAATAATAATAATAATTTTAAAAATAAGAGATGATTTTATTATTTTTATTTTTTATGACTAAAAAATGATTAATAAATAATATTAAATAATAATTAAATAATAAAATTAAAATTTTCTCTCAACTTTTTTTATCACTTTTTTCCTTGCATTTTCATGAAATTAAAGTGTTATAAAATTTATAATAAAAAGTTTTAAAAATTAAAATTATTTTCAAAAATTATAATTACTATCAATTTTTAATAAATTTATCATTAAATTTAAAAAATTTTATTATTATATGTAAAAAAATTCAGTATTATTTTATATCCAATAATAAAATTTTTAAATTCAAAAATAAAATTTTTAAAATTTTATAATAATTATAATTTTTAAGAATAATTATAATTTTTAAAATCTGTTATTATAAATTTTATAAAATATGAATGTTTAGATGTAATTTTTCTTAAAATTAAACATCTAGGAAGGAAATAAAATTTTAGGCATCGAGTCACAAAAACTTGTGCGGCTAATGCTATCCAAGAAGGTCCCAAGCGGCTTGGACTCAAACTCCCGTTTGCCCCATATGATCAAAGTTGGCGGCATTAACGCCGAATTACAAACAAATAAAATATAGGAACTAAATTAAGAACTTAATAACACTAAGAAGAGAGGTATAATTTAACCAATAATTAATTACTTAATTAATTAAATCTCTATTATCAAAAGTTATTTGATTAAATTAATTAATTTCATAGAATAATAAATATACAAATGTTGCATGTCTTATGCATTCTAGTCCTACCATCTTCAACTAAGAGATTTGTTACCCAACACCCTATACCATAATGTGGATGGAAACCATGAAGTTGAGCTTTGAAAGAGCTCTCCAAAGTAGATACATAATATGGCCTAAAATATCTCCTGGATTGAAAGTTATAGCTATTTAAAATTAGGATACTATATAAGTAAACAGAATGGTCAGATTTCTAATATTCCTGGGGAATAATTCAAAAACCAAGTATTCACAAAATGGACTTAATGGCAATTACGAAAAAATTGTCGTTAAGTCCATGGCCATAACTACAGTTTTTCAAAACCATCTTGAAGTCTCATGGGTTTTATGACGGTTATTTATCACCGCTAAGTCCATGAGACTTAGTGACGATTGTTTAGAACCACTGACTAAACCCCAAACCTGGATTTAATGGTAGTATTTTTAACAGCTGCTAATTAATCCAGCATTTCTTGACGTGGATCTTAATCAGAGTTACTGTGGAATGGGGAATTTGGACAACTCTTCCTCCATCACAAGTATCCACGTCCTTCAAAAAGCTTCGTCTAAACGAGACATTCCTTGATGTATGCAAAAGGAATTATGGTGTTACATCTATGTAGATCTAAACATTCCACACTGGCAAACTATGTAAGACAGACATATTGGAAGGAATTCATCATACATGAATTTCTATTGTCCACGTATCCGATTGAATCATGAATTTTAATCAAATTCCTCCAATGAGGAACCAAGAATTCTCTTAAATTTTGGGTACCTGCTGTATTAGGTATCGATGTTATAAGCCCACAATATTTAAAATTAAGAACACTCAAACTCTCACCTTCTGCAAAAGCAAGAATATCATGAATGATATTTATTACGGACTTAAGGGAAGTTATCAAAATGCAAGACCAATAAATATATAAAACAAAAATAGCTACTTACCTTGAGTGGTTCAAGCAACATCAAGCAAAGGGTTAACTTGAGTAGGGCAAGTTTCCTCGGATGGAAACTTGTTGGTAAACATGGTGACACCATTCCAACACTCTTAAACCATTTGGTGTGTGTTTGGATTGATAGTGAGTATAATTGATTTTGGTAAATTTGATTTTGCAGAATTAATTTTGTGTAAAAATGGGTTTATTTGAATATGATTTATATTTGGAAATGTCAGTTAAAAAATAAATTTGTTAGTGCACTTTCAATGCAACTAGATCTTCATTTACAAGAAGCAAGTCTGAGTTACTTCAACCCAATGTAATTTTTAGACATGTCAAAACCATAGTGAGGTATGATGAACACAGATCCAAACACGTTGCAAACAAGCTTTCCTTGTGCAAATCAATGTTTGGAGCAAAACGTGGTTAGATAAACGTTGAAACAAACACATACTTGGGAGATGTTTTGGACCTCTAAAAAAATATGCTTTACAAATTTTAAGTATCTGGAGATTTTTCATCTTTTTAAAGGGCTTGTCACTCCAGTGTATGTTCTGCGCACCTCATTTTCCGGCAAGTCCAGAATTATGATTTCAATTGTATCTGTTGCCTTTCTAGTCAAGAGCATAAATCAACAGGTTAATTAAGGAATTTTATATATGTCCACATATAAAACTTTACATTACACAATGTTAAGGAAAGTCTACTTCTAATCAATATATATTCTAACCAAAAGAGAGGAAAGAGAGCAATAAAAAGTCATGTTTTCCTATCAAAAAAGATAAATCAAGGGGCAAAAGGAAAAAAACAAACTATCCACATTAATTTCACTCACCGTATTTTTTATTTAAAATGTGAATAATATTTTCGCAGGACCATAATCTTTTGCCTTTTCATGGTTCTATTGGTTATTGCTAATAAACAATTTCTCAAACTCTGTCCTGTATTAAGTCACGCATTCTAATCCTATTATCTTTTACTTTTATGAGAGATTTGTTAGTCAGCTCGCAATACTATATTTGTGTATGGAAACCATGAACGTGTCCCACCGTATCCCCTACATATTCCAATTGATGTCCTTTGAAGAAAGAAGCGATATCTAGGAAAATTTCCTCCTGTTCTTCTTCCAATCTATCATAGCTTACTTTCAATATCTGCTAAACCTCTTGATTTGGAATTCTTCCATATCTATCTAATGCAAATTGCCATTCATTTATACCCTTGCCAAACAAGTTAGAAAATATCACTTGCAAGGCCAATAGAAGGCCTTGGGCATAACGTACTACACAAATCACGATATCTCTGTAAGTTGGATCGACCATTTTACTTCTATAGGAATTCGAAATAAACGATTCATGAGCTTCTTCCTGATTTAATTCCTTTATCTCATACTTTTTTCAGCGCCTTGTATAATTGTGCCACCAAAGCCAAACCAATCAAGTGCTCCACCTAGTCGTTGCAACTGCTCAATTTTGTCATCATAGTTGAAAATGACAAGTGCTTTCTTTTTGTGAAGCCTGCCTTTCAATTTTGAAATTTCCTTATTTGACACCGTCCAACTTGATACGCTTCTCCCTTATAAAATCAGAAAGCAGTATTTCCTAGAGTTGTACTAGGCCATGTTTAATTGACTTTCCCTAACATCAGTGAGACAACACATACCTTCAAGTTGATTATTAACTGTCAAATTATATACAACACGTACAATTGTTGATTTGCCAATTCCACCGATGCCGTCAATTCCTACCAAGTTGACTTTGTCATTAAACCCAATACTTTATTTCTTGCATCTTAGATTCTGATCCAACCGGGTAATCAACAAGACCTCTTTAATGATCCTTCCAATAAATTCATATTCATATTCATCCCTATCCAATCAGAGAAGTTTGTATAAAGTCATACTGAATGCATTAATGTCTAATTATGCATTATCATTCAAATTGTTCATAAGTTAAGCGGATATAGTACAATGGAATAATTTTTTCACGGTTGGCATGCTTTTCTTTCCTCTTTAAATTTTAACATGTAAACAATTAGACAAACGAAAAAAGAAAAGATTGGCGAGGTAGGTACCCATATTTGAGATGCCAGCCAGACAAGTTAGCTACTTCATGCAAAGGCAGCCTCCATTTTTGAACCTTCTCTTTGTTATTATTCATTAATTTTGATGCATGCCTGTCAAAGGTTTCTCCTTATATTTGGCACAAAATTGGGTTCAAAAATGAAATTGTATCACATTAAGGGCATATGATAGCAAGCATAAGTACAACACATTATTTGCCACAAAGTTGAGTCCACAATTAGAATTACATCACATTAGAGTCATTAGACAACAGCCATTACTTTCATTCAGAATTTTGCACGAAGTTTAGGCAAAAGGCAAGATTAAAACCACACTAAAACCCGTATGATAGCACCCATCTAACAGATTCCAAGAATTCATAGACATTAAAACTCATGCATGATAAAAATGAATATGCATGTGAGCAAGATGAACCACCCAAACAATGGCTGCATATCAAACAATAAGAAATGCATTAATGAATTTTATTACTTCCACATTTGATTTTGAAAGTATATAGTTTACGTTATGATTTCGATCTTGAAACAGCACTTGGAGATGTTGTTTTATCATGAAAGCGAAGTCTCCAGAATCTTGCTTACATGTGCAGAAGAAACTACCAAAATCAATGCTTCATCTTGACAATATGGCACTTTAGAACTCAGGTTTTAACATGGAATTAATTGTAGCCAGTAAAATCAGTACTTCTAGTGCGATGATGCAACCCCAAAGGATGGAATGGAAACATGATATGACATCCTATAGATTGAAAAGCACCCGTGCATGGAATAGTTGCATCAGCAAATACTTTGAAGAGAATGGGTTTGTTCATTCTCTTCATGAATATGCTAGCTCTTCATATTAAGATCCTTCATACAATGTGGATGATCTCATTGCTGGAAATGTCCAAATTTGTTTGAAAAATTTAAGAAGGTCATGTCACTTGAATTTTTTTTTTTTGGGGAAAAAAAAGGAGACTAATAAAGCCTATGCCCCCCCCCCCCCCCTCCCAAAAAACAAAAAAACCCAACACAAAACGGGGAAATGACACACCATAAACATCATCAACCACCATATGACTGCACCCACTAGATGGTTCACTCAGAAAATTAATACCAACGTCTATGTTGTGAGATTAGTTAGCCAACCAATCAGCTAGTTTATTCCTTATGCGATGATCAGTATGACTGACCTGAATAACCCAATTCCTTCCCAACACCTCTCTGATATGTTACTTGAGTTTGAGATAATGAATATAGGGCTATGTATTTATACTTGGGCCTAGAGGTTAAGCAAATGGAGAATGTTCTTTTTATTTCCCAAGAAGACGATGTAAGAAAAGTGGTTATCTAAATTCAAAAAATGTTATAATTCATATACTTAAAGTATTGTGATTTATGTATATTGTGTATTAAACAGAGTTCATGCGACTAGATGCTAAACAGTTGTATCTCATGTATTTGGTGATTGAAAGTAAGTCAAATAATTAAAATATAAGTGAATTTAAATAATGTATTCTTCTATGAAGTATTTCTTCCTCCTCCTTCCAACATCATCTTTCACCCAGCGCCGGCATCACTGGTTCTGGGCTTTGGTGCTAATAATTCGACTTTTACTTTCTGATTCTTAATCCGCTAAATAGATTCATTTTTCTTATTATACCTTTTGGTTCAGAACGTTCTAACGAATGCAGATAATTCTCGCTTACATAACAAAACTTTTCATCAAATGTATTGAGATTTAACTTCACTCCTAGAAAGGAAAAAAGAAAAAAAAACTCTTTTCTTTGGAAAACCCAGAATCTGCCCATCCGAATGGGGTTATTTTGGCCATGAAAAAAGTGACTCTAATACCCATGAAAGGTTTTTTTTTTTTTTTTTGAAAAAATAGGGTTAATAAAAAATGAGGAAAGTGTTCAATTCTAACCAGTGCAAGTTTTTTTTTTTTAAATGATGTCTCATTTATTTGACATATCAGCCCTGCATTTGTCAATGCGTTTTAGGCATTGGAGTCCATATTCTCACTGTAAACAAATATATAAGCTTGTTTTCAAAACCAGAAAAAATTTTTATATATATATATATATATATATACTTGTTTAGTAAGAATAATGAACCATGTGAAAACTCGTTAACTTTACAAGGCAAATCCAATTTACTATCTCCAAAAATCTCGCTTACATGTGGCATCGCGGAAAGGTCTTTTAATGATAAAATAACTGTACTATTATACCAATGAGGAATAAAGTATAATTGATTCATTATTTTAATTATTTCTTTAACCTAGAAAAAGAAAGTGCAATAATTCAAAGACGTGACAACTATTATTTATATTTTTTTTTCAAAATTTTAAAGTCGTTTGATAAAAGAATATTCTATATTTTTTACGTTAAATTAATATTGACAAATTTGTATTATACTATAAACTATTAGATTTGCTTTGAAAATTCATGTACTTCCTATGAAGAAAAGAACCATAGCTGTCAATATTTGACTAAAGCTTTAAAAATTCAAGCGCGCACCGTGGAAGTAGGCTATTTTATAGCTCAAGTTTCGTAATCGGAATGGTAGAAGACTTTTAAAAATTGATATTTAAATAAGCAAAAACATGTATAGTTTTATAATTATTATAAACAATTATATTTGAATTCATTTACTTCATTAAAAGTTTTTAAACAAATTTAATAAATTAAATATTGCAAGAAGCTTGACTCAAATAATACTTCTAAATACATGATTC
Source organism: Erythrophleum fordii (assembly GCA_032878935.1). Lineage (NCBI taxonomy): Eukaryota > Viridiplantae > Streptophyta > Magnoliopsida > Fabales > Fabaceae > Erythrophleum > Erythrophleum fordii. Next base: position 1,151,290 of record JAVQMF010000029.1, read on the forward strand.
ATGAGCTTACAAGTAGATTCGATTTCTTACTCTCCCTCCCCATCCCTCCTCTTTGCCGAATATGTTTCTCATGGAAGTCCCTCTCCTTATCCCCCCAAAAAAAATGATAAGTGTTATAAGAAAACAATACTGTACAGAATATTTCCATTTTAAATTATTTTAATGTAAATATGACATTTTTAAATCAAATAAAGATTAAAATATATGTTCATTTATATAATTTTTCAATTATTAAATTTATGCACAGTAAATTAATAATGTAATGCCTAAAACTGTTAGTTTTCTATTAATTTGGTCCGCCCAAAAGTAGAAAGCCTTTAATTTTAATCTCCTAATTAAAATAGTCTCTCACATTAGATAAATTCTCAATCACTTAAATAAACTAACAGACATGACATAATCGAAAACTCACATGAGCATTAACTTATGCATATTTTAAGCAAATTACTACAAAAAAAATTCAAATACTAAAGTACAAAACTTATATACTTTTTTTTTTCTTGACATTACCACCAAGTTTCTACTTTTTTTCTTGAAAAATATGTCAAAAAAAGTTGAAACTCAGTTGCATTGCATATTTTGTAATCTGCTTAGCATGGACAAATAAGAAATTTTGATAAATTCATTATGTGTTTATTTATATTACACATCTTTGATTTCGAATGATATAATTATTTGTGCATATTATCACATAGCATCTTATTTATTCTAGTTAATACTGAATTTTAATTTTAATAAAATAATCTTATAGACAAAAAAAATGATTAAAATAAAAAATCTTCAAACTCATTGGCATACTGCTCAGTTTGAAAAAAAAAAAAATTCGAAACTTGGTCACAATCTAACACATTTTTCAAGAAAAATGTTAAAAGTTGGTGGCAATGCTATCGAATTTAAAGAAATTATAGCACTATATTACTTTTTGCAATATAGTATTTGCTCTATTAATTTTTGGAACTATAGCATCTTAATCCTTGAGCCTTAATTGATATCGTTTTCTCCCAAACCTCATTTTAATTGATTTGTATCATCTTGTTAAATTGGGTAAGCTTTTAGAAATCACGCAAAAAGAAGTCATTTGAGGAGAATGGCACATGGGCCACTTCATCTTATTAGTTACAAATGGTGTAGTTTCTATTTATGTCATATTAACTAGTTTATAAAGTAATTGTGACTTTGTCTAATATGATAAAAGAGGCCATTTTGATTTGACGCAAATAGTTGGGGGGACAAAATCAAGATTTTTTATACTTCGAGTATCAAATTAAAAAGAGAGTAGGCTTTCAATGATCAAATCATTAAATTAATCTATATTTATTATATTGTAAAATTTAAACAACATATTTTATTACACTTAAGTAAAATAAAAAGTAATTTTTTTTTAAAAAAATTGAACAATATTTCAAAATCTATTAAAGATATATTTCTAAATGTCTGCAAATCTAAGCAAACTTTCTTGAGCTCATACACAAAATATAACAGAAGAATGGTGAAAGAAGTGAAGGTTTACATTTTTTGGGCTTAATATGAAAAAGAAATTATAATTTTAATATTGTGAACTCTTTAAATTATGAGTGAGGCTAATTAATGAGGCACGTAACCGTATTTTCCATACACCCGAGTCCGAAGTCATCCTTTTGCATCTTTGGTCTATCAGTATTTTTATTTGTACGAATTTAGCATTATATGTACAAATCTCTTTTACTTTGAAATATATACATAATTGTTATATATTAAAAATATATTATTATTTAGTTTTTATAATAATTTTTTAAAATATCTACAATAATTGAGATATGAAACCGGTCAAAGGCTAGATGATTAGTCAAATGTAACACCTTTAATTTTTTGTATATGATAATTTTAAACATTACTCGTGTAGATTTATAGCAAAATCAATATATACACTTTAGATCTGAAAACCACTTATAGTTTTTAAATATTGTTAAGGAAAAGATTGATCTATAGTTTATTAGGTGATTATTATTAGGAATTTTTTATTAAAAAGATAATATGTAAAAGAAAGTTTTTAACAAACACAATCATGTGATATAATAAGCTGTAAAAAAAAATTAATGACTATACTTTCATTGAAAGTTTGATTTTAAAAAAATTATATTTTTGTCATAAATAATATAATTATGTGTACATTATCAACGCTCAAACACTGATTTTCTAGAACTCCTCATCAGATTTGATGATATATAGCCTATGTCACCCTTACTTTGATATTTGCAATTTAGGTATCAAAAGAAATTAGTTTGATAACACAAAGTTAGTTCAAGAAAAAAAAAATGATTGTTGAAAAATTAGTGTATTGATTTAGATGCTGGTCTTCTTAAAAATTGTTTAGTTAAAAAGTTAATTTTGGTCTTCTTGTAATTATTATTACAAATACCTAAAAAAAAAGATAGAATAGTAGTTTAACAATTGAAAAAATTCATTTTATAGCAGCGATTCAAACCATCACGTTTAATTTAATCACAATTTCATGTATAGCCAAACTACGGTCTATCTGCAATTATCTCAACAGTGGCGACTATTTAGCCCCGTTTCATTAAATCGTAGCCACACGTAAGTCTAGTCCCGATTACACAACTGTGGCTACAGACTCTGTTTAGCAACGGTCGACATGAGCCAGAGAGTATAAAATTTAAACGCATGAACTTGCCTTTTTGAAGCCCGGGCATTCTTCGTCTTCTCCTCCTTGCTTTGTTCTGTTCTAATTAGTCATCTTTGCTCGAGCTTCAAATTAATGGGGGAAGGAGAAGATTTTGTGCTGACCCAGATGAGGAAATCAGTGGAGAAGCTTGGTTCTTCTGCAGAGGTGCCAATCTATCCATTTCTCACGCAATGCACTACCTACCTGTGTGTTCAATTTTTTCTTCATGATCTTTTTTTAATATTTTTTTTATTAATTTGGGTCTGATTGGATTCGAACTCGGATACTTCATCTAAGTCGGTAGTACTAAGCCGAAGATCATTGTTTTTTTTTTTTTTTCTTTTTTTGGTTTATGGGTTTTAATTTTGCAGATGTATGAGGATCCAACACTGATGAGGTTCTTAATCGCACGTTCAATGGACCCAAATAAAGCAGCAAAGATGTTTGTTCAGTGGCAGAAGTGGAGGGCTTCGATGGTGCCTAATGGGTTCATTTCAGAATCCGAAATAGCAGATGAATTAGGAGCAAGAAAGGTTCATTTACAGGGTTTGTCCGAGGGTAAATACCCCGTGTTGGTCGTCCAAGTCTGCAAGCATATTCCTTCCAAGGATCAGATTCAATTTAAGAGTAATTTTCTTTTTTCTTGTATTAAAAGGAAAAAAAAAGAAGCTTAAATTACTCTATTGGTCTTTAGAATCTTAGTCAAGTTTTAATTTGATCTCTATGGTAAAAGAGGTTCCTAATTGGATACTTAATGGTTTTAAAAAATTTTAATGTGGTCTTGATCATTAAGCTTCCATTACCATTCCATTAATTTCTGCTAACGTTGCTAACCATGTATCATTTTTATAGTATAGATATGCATGATTCATGCTAACTCGCCTCAGCCAATTAAGGTAGATGGTATCACATGTCACACAAGAGTGGGTTTCACTCTGTCATCTATCTTTATCCCTTTTGAATGCATGAATAATTTATATTTAGAGTTTTAATATAATATATAGTTGGGCACATCAACAAAATTTAACTACATACAAAATTAATAGAGGTTTAAATGATAGGGACTAAATTGAAATCTATTAAAACCATAGAGACTCAATTACAAACTTTAAAACTATAGAAACCAAATTAAAAATTCAATAAAATTCTTAGTACCAACAAAATAGTTTAATAATTGAAAAAGCTATAATTCTTATGTCCGTTTTGAAAAGTTTGATTCTTGTATAGTCCGTTCAAAGATGCCTTTTTTATGTACTTAGTCCTCTTGGTGAGCCATCAGACGAATATGCCTAAAGAGAAAGCTTCCAACTTAAAAAGCCTGTGATCAAGTGAATAAACTGGGTTTTCTTTTCTTGACTTTCTCTATTTTATTGGTTCTGCCACTCCCTGGGTATTCCATTATTAAATGATTTCACTAGAAGAGTTAATTACTATGACTAGAGCCACGCAGTTTACCTACCACAGTGATCATGTTGTAATTGGTATCGTTTGAAAGAGTTGGGAAAGGGAATCTGTCAATATAGAATGAGGCATCACGGCCACTGACAGAACAAATATCTGTGTCTAATCTTTAGCTACTTGCGCTAGATTTTATGGTTGGAGATTTATAAATATAAATCAGTACAATTCTCTAGACTTCAGGTGGTCCTGAAGCTTCTCCTGTTACTTCAAAAAGTTGAGTCTAGCCTATTTATTTTGTCATATGGTATATGTCTTTGCTTTAAATTTCAACCCATGCCATAATTATTTTATCTACTTTAACTCTTACTGTGGACACTACTTTTCTTAATTATTAGAGTTGCTAAGAGTCCTATCTCAACATTTTAGAAATGGCTGCAAAATACTGCTCAATGTCTTGTAGGAGAGAGATTGAGAGATATGGCTGGGGCCCAAATGGGATCTACCTAAGTGGGTCCATTCTCTTTCTCTCTCCTATGGGACTCACTATAGAAATTCAGAGGATCCAAGTCCCAATATTTTGATACTTATCTTGGTTATCAGGTTGTATAAGTCTAAGCTGCTTCATTTGCCACATCCCTTCACTTCCTTATCCATTCACCTCTTCACCTTTCAAAATAACCACAACCATTAAAGTTAATATCGCTTCAATAGTAGAAGTTGAAGAATTGCATAACGTTTTGCTGTTTCTTTCATCTGGCTTTTTTATTCAATGATCACTATTAAATCTTTCATAAGATGGTTTTTATTTTGTTAAAATACATTGGCTGTCAATTAAATCTGTCCTTGCTAGTTGCTAGGAAGATTTATATTTTATCAGTTGTCAGTCGGTTACTCCCAGTGCATACGTTTGAATCGGGTAGGATGTGTAACAAAAAGGAGGAATCAGATGTTAAATTACCCAAAAATACAAGTTTTGAGGGCCGAGGGGAAAGAGAAGGAGCATTATTTGCAGTATAAGGGCTCATCTATTTTTCTGTGGCATTGATGAGTAACTTGTGAATGGTTATACTTTGGAGAGGGGAGAGAATTTAATGGACCCCTAATTACCTACACCAGAAAGAAGAAACGTGGCCAGCAAAATAGGGAAGCTGCAACTGTCATTTAATTTTTAATTATTCTTTTAATCTGATTTATGCACGTTTTATGCCTTGTGTCCAAGATTTAGGAGTCAGTTTCAGATCTAGTATTTTATTTTATTAAAATAAATGTACTGGTTTAGTGAGTTGTTGAATCAGTAATTTTAAGAGCTGTTAGTTTTTCGTTTTTCTATAAATTGGCAACCTGTGACATGTACTTTCATTCAGTAATTCATTAATTAAAGATGTTTATTCTTTATTGGAGATTCTCCATAGGCTATCAGTCCTATTTAGAGTGAGATTCTTGCTTTGAATATTGATTACTAGACTTCCTCTGTTATCTTACCTTTCACTTCCCCTACCCCTACCAGAATTGTACGAGGGAATATAGCCTCATATTAAAGACATTTGATAATCCAAATTCGAGCTCAAAATGTAAATATCATAACAGCCGTGGAAAATTGAAGATGTGACACTGTTGGGGGTAAGTAAAACTGATAAAGAAATAGATGTTGTCATATGACCTCAAATATATATACAAGGCACTGAAAAGATTTCAGTCCGAATACCTAATGCACAAATAGGAAAACTATTAAAAGTTTGCAAAAATTTATTAATTTTGAGCTTGTTTCAGCTGTGGAACATTAGAGATTGCTGTTAACTTCTGCTGTTATAAATATGAACTGGGATGGATATCAATTAGTTTTCCTTCGTCATTTGCTATTGACAAATGGACATCCCCCACTCTAGCAATAGTGGATAACACTAGAATGGAGCTACAATTTTATGATGCAGTCAGTTCTGTTTTTAAAATCACATTATCATTTGGCATACTTTTGCCCTTTATCGAAATGTAAACTTAAGTAGTCACAATGATGGCCCTGTTGTAAGGGTGAAAGGTAAAATCCTCGATAGTATTTAAAAATTTTCTTCTGCCTTTTCATTGCATTTTCATTTTTCCCCCTCTAATAATTAATATTTGGTGATTTGATTCCTCATCAACTATAAAGTAATTTGGTTATTGGGCATATTAACAGTTGCAATTTTAAATAAATTGTCTTTTACTTATGCCATTCCACTCCCCCCTTGTATGCTCGAAACAGAGGTTATTGCAAATGACTGAATTTCTCTGCTGTATTTTTTATAACAACTAAACTTCCTCACTAAATACTTTGTTTTGTCTATTGGTACAGAATATGTTGTTTATTTGCTTGACAAGACAATCGCAAGGTACGCCATGATTATACCAATACCATGGTGCATTTACCTCTTACCTCTGAGGGATAACTGTTCTGCTGCATATGATGGACTATTCAACTCTGCTTTTGGCAGCATTTTCAGATAATGATTTCAGATGTCATAATCATAGTAACCATTTGGGGAAACTACAATATTGTTACATGAATTTTAAAACGTAATAGAACACCTCTCTGAACTTTGGACTAAAATGAAAATATTAAGAATCATCTCTGTGTAAAGAATGAGAAAAGCTTCCAAATAAATTAACTGCAAGAGGCTACTTTCTCGCTTCAACAATCTTTACTGACCAGCATATGGTTGGAATGAAAATGCATATATAAGAGGACAGCCAACGATCATATAGCCTCTACCAGTTAATTTTGATTGGGATTTAATGTTTTCATTTTAGCTCAAAATTCAAAGGCGTGAGGATCACTAGTGATAGCTACGCAGGCTTCATCTTTGGTTTCTAAGTGGTCTATCATACTGGTCAACCTGTCAATCTTTTTTTTTGGACGGAAGGGTGAATGCGTCTAAGGTAGGGAGCACAGAGCTCTGCAGAAAATAAATCCTAAAAGTATGCTGCAAAAGTCACGGAGAAACTACATAGTTTCTACTCAAGTAACAGCTAAAAATATAATAGCTTGTGCATGTATATAGACAAAAATTATTTTGTAGGAGAGAAGGAGCCTTTTTTTAATAAGAAATGAATTATTGTCTTAAAGGACGGAAATAGGGGAGAAGGGACTTATGGCTTCTCTTGATGCAGGTAGAATGTTTGTAGATAGGTTTAGAACTAGAGGTATTGTTACGGGTCCCCTATCAAGGAGTGTTCTTAAGGAGGGAGGGAGGGCTTATAAGTTTGAGAGGTTCTCCCACCTAATGAACTAGTCTTTTAAGATGGGCTATTCTTTAAGACTTATGGTCACAACATTGGTATCAAAGCCTAGCATAGAGGGGCTGAGACATGGGGCAGGCAAGAGGGTGAAAGGGCCGCCACAACTTGAGCTTGAGCCACCATGGGCGTCGACCCTCAAAGGGGTGAGCACTATTGTTGAGTCCCACATTGGGAGATCTTCCTAAGGAGGGGGGGGGGGGGGGAGTTTGGGGAGTTCTCCTACCTAACAGACTAGTCTTTTGGGATGGAATCTCCTTTGAGACTTGCTTGCAACAGGTATGGTTTACAGATTTGTGCTTGGGCTGATAAGTGATATAGTCCCTTTAAAGATTGAAATATGACTTGTTCTTAAAAATTATGCGTAAATTAACTTTTTGGTTCTTGAAAAATATGAGTAGCATCAATTTAGTCATTGAAAGATGATTTATATTAGATGACTACATCAATTGTCAAATTTGACTTGATCAAGCCCTTCTATGAACTAAATTGATGCAAAGACAACTTTTGGAGGACTAAATTGATATAAACTTAATCTCCAGGAGACTAAAAGGTTAATTTACTCATGTGATTGGAGATCTTGAATCAGGCTTATAAAGGAGAGAGAGTAAGAAAGGGAGGGGGAAGAAGCAATGATAGAGAGAGAGCAGTAATGAAATTTCTATGTGCATTTTTCCACTTAACTCAAGTCTTAAGGCTTCCTAATATTCTTAAATCATTGGGACAAAATGTTTCAGGATAGAACTCTGATTTTAACTTGGGACACACAAATATGGTTTTTTTTTTTTCCAAGGATTACTAAATTGGGCTAACAGTCATAGATGATTGAGAAATTTATAGTTATTCATTTCATTGGTCTTCAGTGCTTACAAAGGAAGGGAGATAGGAAATGAAAAGTTGATTGCGATTATTGATCTGAAGCAACTCATGTATAAAAACATTGATACACGTGCGTTTATCACTGGTTTTCAATTTTTACAGGTGACTTTCTTCTTTTTCTTACTTGTAATTTCATTTGTGGGAATCAATAAGAATCAAAGAGTAAATGTGATGGTGCATGTCATATATGCCAATATAACATGGCCACTGATTTGAACTTTCTCTTTACTTTCTTCATTTTATAACTGTTCGTGTCCAGATCATGCGTTTTGTTATCATTGGAAAAGTAAAGGCAGCATAGGTACTTGTGCTTGTCATTGTGCATATATAAAGTATGGAGTTAATTTTATCTGAAAAGTATATGAACACAAAAATTTACTTGTTTACATTGACTTTTTTAAGTAAATTAAAAAATCCTTTATTATAATATGACATTAATTATTTGCAAATTTGCAGAATCCTATGAATTAACAAAATTTATCTTTCCTAATGAGATCTGGGTCAACATGAAGCGGCCGCATTAAAATCTATGGTCATATTGTACATCACCAAATTGTCCTTCCATTGTTTTGTATTTAATAAAAGAAATTTTATTAGAAAGAGAAAAGAAAATTGCATAGAAAAGTAGGATAAAAAAAATGTACAAGGTAGTAGAAACAAAACAAAATTGCTCACACAAAAAGCCCTCCAATCCTGTTGATGAGATTATAGCTTAGGCAGCACTAGTCTTAGTTTTTATGATTGAGGTGAGCTTGAGCTACTTAGCTTCAATCCCTACGTCCTGCCCTATCCTTACTTCCTATGTAACCAACAAAACAAAAGCCCACCAATCCTGCTGTATATCTGTCAGAGAAACTCCTCAAAATAAACCATGGGTTAATCACCAAAGAGATTTCCAAAGAAAAATCTTTCCCACAGCAGGAATAGTCTTTTCATTGTTAGCATTTATAAAATAACAGTACTACTAACCATCACCCCTTCCATTACTATCAGTACCACCATAGCAGTTATGACCTGCTTATTTTAATTCCCTAGTGCTGATGTTGTTTACTGTGTAAGAGCTTTTTTTTTCTCTTTTTCTTTTAACAATTTGTCCTATAACAATTAAATTGCTTCAGAATCAGTTCATATTGGATTGCATTAATAACCTAAGAAATACTTTAAGAGACTTGTGTAAGGTGGCCTTGTAGTGAAGAACCTCAATTTTTATTAATCATCTAGTAGTTTCAAGCTTTATAGACCTCCCTCCAAACATTAACTGTTGCATTATTTCTCTTTTCTACTTTTAACATTTCCTTTTTCTATTTTTAGATTTCCCCTTCTTTTTTCCTTCAATATTGAATTTAATGTAACCTGCTGACTGCAGATAACCCATGATCGTCACAAGCTCCTAAAGTTTAGTCACTACTATAATCGAGCTCATCTATATAGAGAAACTTTAGACTAATAAGTAAATGAAAAAAGAAGGAAAATTAAATAATTCAAATCCTACTGGATATCTTTGACTGGAACTTTCCCTGTGCTAGTTTGCACTATTATATGACATAGTTTCAATTCACATTTGTTCATCATTTCAATCTTTATTGAATATTTTGGATGAAAATTTTCCAATACTCATTTCTTTTGTGAAGCCCATATAACTTACCCCAAGGAGCTAATGCATCAAACCTAATTTCATTATTTTCATGATTTGTCTTTCTTTTAATTGAATTGCAGGCTTACTACCCTGAACGTCTGGCAAAGCTCTATTTTGTACATATGCCTCAGTTTTTTGTGAGTATTTGGAAACTGATTTGCCGTTTCCTAGAGAAGGCAACACTAGAAAAGGTAATATTAACTGTCTGAGGTTCAAAATTGATAGAGTGCTGAAGTATGTAGAATAAAATCATACATACTTGTCTAAGGACCATATTTAAATGGAAAAACTACATTTTATTCCTGAACTAATATGCTTCCTTGCTTCAACAATTTTCACAAATTGACATTGGGTTGGGATGAAAATGCAAATATAAAATTTCACGTGAGGATTACTTAGCTTATTGGAGTTAATTTTAACTAGAATTTGACGTTTTCATTTTAGTCCAAAATTCATGGAAGTGTTTTGTTACATTTTAAGATTCATATACCACTTTTATAATTAGGCCTTAATTTAGGAGGAAAAATGTAGTTTTCCCTTGGAATTAACCTGTGATAGTGCTGTTACTTTGGATAAGGTTGGATGAAGCTAAGTATGGTCTAAATGCAGACCAAACAAGGATTTGAATGGGAAAGCTCCCCAAGTTCCAGATTGGAAGTCCAATGCTGATACTGAGAAGTAGTTTGTAATATAAGGAGGTCATAAAGTCTCAAATTGGAAAGTTAAAGGCTTTTATGGAACAGAACGATTGAATTTTAAAAAGACATCTTTCAAATGCAAACATCACTGTTGGATGTGAACAAACACAGCTTTCCATTCTCAAGCGACATGACTGTTTAATTTTGACAGACACAATTGTTCATTGTTAATTAACAGATACAACTATTTGATGTATACTGAAAGGAACTTGTCTGCAAATGCTCATTAGCATGCCTCAAAGCTATAAATCTGAATTATTTTTCCTAATGGATACTTGAATGTATAATAACTAGCTTGACATATACCTTTACTGTCTTTTTTTGAGTGAGAAATTATAATGCTAGTTACATTAGATAATATATTTTAAAATTTCATCCCTTTCCCTGAAAACCAAGTGTTTCCTTGCAATATTCTTAATTTATATTTCACCATTGGATTCAATAATATGAGATAAGAAACAAGTAATTATATGTTTCCATTCTCAGCCAATTAGGACAAAATTTGAAAAGTTTATGGTCCTTTTCAAAATTTAAAGCATCAGAGCATAAATTGTACAATGCCTTTTAAGCTTTTCCATTGTAGGGTACGATGATGCATGAAGGTAACATTAAAAGGAAGCTAGGGTAAATGACAGTCTTTTTCGTATTGCAGCACCAAAGGTGCAGCTCTTTTTGGTTCTAATGACTTCCTGTTAGAGTCATTTATTTATTTCTTGGGAAAACTACATTTTAACGCCTGAACTAAGGCATAATTACAATACTGGTATATAAACTTTAAAATATAACATGGCATCTCCTTGAACAAGAGGCTGCTTCCTTGCTTCTACAATCTTCTTGGATCGGTATTAGGTTGCTGTTAATTTTAACCAGGATTTAATGTCTTTATTTTAGTTCAAAGTTAAGGGAAGTATTTTGTTAGATTTTAAAGTTCATGCACTAATTTTGGGAACTAAGCTTCAGTTCAAGGAGATAAAATTGTGTGTTTTTTTCTCTTTTTGTCTGTTTATTTTCAATACAGTTCACGCATAATGTCAATTGAAGAAATTGAATTGATTACATGATGTGAGACATTCCTCAAGTAGGCCATGTTCTGATACTCCTATCCAGTAGCTGTATTATTGACTGTCGGATAATTGTTGGATTAATGAGTATGCAGGTTCCAATGGCTATTAATGCAGAAGGTACCATAGAAACGTCCTTTGATCATTATCAAAGAGCTTAAATATCTATCCTTGTTTTTTTATTAGAGTGTTTTTCTGAAACCTAATTCTTGAATCATACTAGGTTTCAAGATATTTCACTTTGGAATCATGTGCTTTCTTGTTAATGTGTATCAAATAAAACATTAGAAATTTCTCTTTTTCTGGCACCCAGCTGCATGCCGCTCTATGTCCAAAAACCAAATCCCATTTTTTGCATTTATATGTATCCGATTGTCAAATATAATCACTGATTGATTGGAGATTCATTATTGAATCAGCTAGTATTTTTTTTTAAGCTGAATATGAACACATTGTCAGTCATCCAAACTTAGCGTACTCTGTAAAATCAAGTCAGAGTCTATATTTTATCTTTTAACACAAGCAAACTCATTTTATAGTCTTATCTATTTTGGTATTCGTTGCATGTATCATCACTTTTCCTGCATTTCTGCGTGACAATAATGCTGGAAATTTATGTTACATAATATGAAGAATGACTTCCATAAAAATCTTCTGTACTAGCTTTGAAAATGCTGTTTTCTATAGTTAGTTGTGAATATGTATAATTCTTACAATTTTCTTATACATTATACTTTGTTTTTGTCCTTTTTCCTTCCATCACTATGCTTTATTTAGTCATTTGAATTCTGTGCAGGTTGCCCATGAAGGGGAAATGTCATCGTGTATTAAATTTTTTTCCGTTAGTTCCATTCAAGTGTTCCCTGTATTCCGAAACTGTGCCTCTTGTGATCTTTCTTCTCTGAAGCCTCAAATAATTCCAAAACAGTGTCTCATAAAGGCAGTAGAGAGGAAAGTGAAATCTCATAAAGCACCATTATGGAATATAGTGCATTTGGAGGCATCTGAAAATAATTAACTCAAATCTTGTGTGCTATACTATTATTTTCGCTTGATATGGCTGTTTGGTTTTTTAATTGGTATACGCTTTGAACAATTAGTTGTTAAATATGGATTTTGAATATAAGCTACTGTAGTAAACTTTCAATAAGTTTCAGCATTAAGCATGGAAGCAGCCTTTTATAATTAATTTTAACTAGAAATCGAAGTTTTCATTTTATTCCAAAATTTAAGAAGGTGTTTTGTTACATTTAATAATCTATGTACTAATTTTGTAATTTGACCTTAAAATAGGGAGGTAAAATGTAATTTTCCCTTAAAATTTTGTAGATCCATTTGAATATGACCTTTAACATTATTAATTTTCTATTTTCCAGCTCAAAAGAAACATTTATAAAGTGATTTTGGAAGTCTTACTCTTCAGTTATCAAACTTTCATGGAATTTATGTGGTGATTGCAGATTGTGACTGTAAGCAATGCGGATGAGAGAAGACAGTTTATAAAAGACGTTGGAGAAGAGATTCTCCCAGAAGAGTATGGTGGACGAGCAAAGCTTGTAGCCATCCAAGATGTTGCACTGACCCCATTGGAGAGTGGAACAAATTGATTTCAAGGTGATTGTTGTGGCAATCACATGGGTTATTAGAAGTCCTATAAAAGCATCTAGGGCTTATAATCTACCGTGTTTCAATAACTTACTGATGGAAAACCGTGTAATGAGAAACTGGAAGACTTATTTTAGGCGTAGAAAATGATGAAAAGTCTCAAAGAATAAAAGTCTAAGAAATGTTGGGAATTAATGCTTTCATCGTCTTGTTTACTTTATGCCTTTATTATATTATATAATATTTTTTTTCTCATGAGTTCTACATAAAGCTCCCTTAATAATTGTAACAAACTTTGTTTTACTATTAAAGTATACTATCATATTCTACTTTTTACTCTTTGCCTTCCCCCCCAAAACCATTCCTCTCCATTTCTTTTTCCTTCTCCTACTCTTTCTTTTCTCTATCATCTCCCTCCTCCACATTTTCTTCTAGTGTTTTGCACTTATTCCTTACCGGTCTTGCATCAAGTGGTATCAGACCAAGGCTTACTGTTCCAACCACTTTCTTTGCTGCCTTAGAATCGCTAGAAACCCATTGAAAGCCTAGAGTCTTGTCAACATCAAAACGCACACCTCTAACCTCCAAATCAAGCAAATGACCCTACCAACTGAATCACGAAGCCAAAACTGCCCCATTCCCAAGGTCATGTTGCTAGAGCCACCGTCACGCATCGGCGAAGCTTCGTACACGTGATCTTCACACACCTCGTGCGTCACCATCCAAAAGTGCATCAAGTCCAGATTTTTCAACCCTTTCACCCCCCGTTTTTACCTACCTTGTTGCAGCCTAGTCTGTAAGCTACTTCCATCAAAAAGTATTTGGAGTTATGTCAACATGTCTTGGCTCCCTAATTGCTGAGGTAAGGTATTCAAACTCTCTTTGAAATCTGGACTAACAACTTTGCTAGTAGTTGTCTTAGTAAGTTAGTTAGGCCCAATTTTCTCCTTTATTTCTTTGTTGTTCCTTGTTTTCATGGAGTTGCTGTTCCATTTTGTTGCCTTATGTGGTTGTTGTTCTCTGTTTCATAAGTCGCACAGCACCCCCCACCCCCCCCCCCCCCCCCCCCCCCCGCAAAAAAAAAAACCAACCCAAAAAGAAGAAAAAGGCTCCCATTGAATCTTTCATTGTTGAAGTGTTCAGCAGTGTTAATTAACCTTGTTCATTACTTATAGCCCATTAAACATTGCATTTTGTTATCCTTGCATGACCATCCATGACCTATATTTTTTTTTTTGTTTTTTCTGTTGGTTGGGGGGGGGGGGGGGGGGAGAAAAAAAAGACATTCATGTCCAAGAACTTGTCTTCGAAAATTAAACCAAAAATATCTAAAGGAGTCTGAACAATTTTGATTAAAGATTTAGAGATATAGATTGTCATCTTGAGGAGATGATGAGTGCTTTCATCCTATTACACAGGCAAATTAATGGTTAAAATGTGGAAAGTCTAATTGGGGTTCATCGAGACCTGGGGAAGTATAGATGATATTCCTAGGAAGAAGACATGTCAATAAATAACCACTCTTGGACTCCGCTAATAGGTTCCAATGGAGGTCAATGATTTCCTATAATTCTTGGTGCTAGAAATGCTCGAATAGCTCTTCATAGACCACTTCCTTGGCAATTTGAGTTGGTGGAAGACCATTGCCATGATCTAGATTTTATGAGATATCATCCTAGGCAGTGTAACCTCTTTAATTTTTTTTTGGGTGGATTTTGCAATGAAATTTTTTGCATGTAATGGAACATAAAATTTGACACTATAAAAATTTCACAACTCGAAATATATATATATATTAATATATAAATTGTTTACGTGACATTTTTGTGATTTTCTCTGTTTGCCAAAACATTATTTTAGTAGGGTCCTGGAACAAAAATGTATACATAAAAAAGGTTTCATGACGTCAAGTTAGCATCATAGGGTCCTAATTCATCTCCACAATGTCCTAGATAACATATAAGGCTTGTCCTTTTTCATCAACGAATTTCCATTTCACATTTAGAATCACTTGAACTTGGCTTCCATTTTGGAGCAACTATGTAATTCCACTTTACTTCAATTACAATCTTAAAGGGCAGAGTTTAATCCCTTATCTGAACACGTTACCACGAATGAATGAAAATTTGCATTATCAATAAAAACATTATTACTTTTGAAAACCAGTAATGGTTCAACCACATAAATTACTGTAAAGATTTCTCTTTTTCCCTCGTTCGAAACATATAAAAGATAATAGAAAAATAAATAGAATACATAATAAAGATAAGGATCACTATATTATCGTGCACACATATCATTCTTGTCATTTAAGCAAGTATTTCTAATTATTCCCATGGTCTAGCATCATCCTCTATATACATACCCAAAATTTTACATAATTATAAAACAATATTTCATATGGGCCTACCATATTTAAAAAATTATTACAATGATGCTGATGAACTAGAAACTATATAAATGTTAACAAATATGTACAATAATAACTACATGCTATGCTAAGTTACATTATGCACGATTAATGACCAGGACCATTGTGATGGCAAGCATCAGTATATGGAATCCCCACCATCCTATACGATGGCAAGAAAATGCAACTTTAAATATAATTATGATTTTGAACGTCTATACAGAGTAGCATGAAAGAGTAATGAATAGCATGTAAATATAACTTGTAAATAGCATGTTTCATCTAGTCTCTCAAGCTGAGTAATAACAAATATAATAGAATGGTCAACATATGAGTTGAAGCCACATAACAAGCTCTATGTAATATTATAGCATGCAAGTTCTATCTGTATATCATGTAAGCTTATCATAAAATAGCATGCTTAATACGAATATTTGTATGTCATGAAACTTGTTAGTACATTTTATAATCAATCAACAAAAAATACTATTGTCAAACATTTCTAACTGGGGCGTCCTCTAAAATGGATACATAAAAATATGCAATTTGATATCACTTTTCTTTTAAGGATCATCCCTTGTTTACTGGGGTCACAACTAATAATTACCTTGCCTTGGCTGTTTTTTCTTATATTTATGTTTTTCCCTACCTTGACTACTTTTCTCATATTTATGTAGTTGCCTTGCCTTGGCTACTTTTTATATGTGCATATACTCTTTTTGCAATAATCCACATTATAACAAGTATACATGAATAATTTGAGCAAACATATTCACATGCATCACAACTAGAACTGAGTGTTAGACAAGCAATTCACATAGTATGATTAAATGGAATTACAACTATAATTGTACAACTATTATGCATTCGGTCATGAAAGAATGTAATCTAAGGAAATTGCAATCATAAGTTGCCTAGACAAATTCTAGTGGAACCCTTTTTATATTACCATGTCTTTTTTTGTGTTAAGTATCTTTTAAAGTCCTTGATCCATGTCAAGTCTCAATCCATGTCAAGGTCATCCATGCATAGGGTCATTATCAAGTCCTAGTTCGTAGTCTGGGTCCATGTCTACTCCAAGTTATCCATGTCAAGGTAAAATTATAAGTCCATATATGCTCTTTACAGAAGGAATTATATGGTGGAAAGTTTCTTGATTTAAATTCTTCAAGTTCCAGAAGAATGTATTAAGGTAACCAAGTGTAATGGAACATTCACGTAAGCAAAGCCTAGATCATACATCAAACAAAATTCACCTTTTCTTACTTATCATGCATTACATGACTTGTGTGGATTTACACGGCCAGGTCATGTGATTCTAAGGCATCATATGTAAGGCTTAGGGGAAATGCACACCTCGTGCATTTTTTACATGGCTAGGTTGTGTACTTTTCTAGTTGGGGGTCATGCTATAGTAAACAACTAAGCTATGTAAATTGTAGAAACAATTATGTCATTGCACGGCCCATGCAAAAATACACGATCAAGTTGTGCGACAATACTCTGTTCAACAAAACTCCCTATAAGTAATCCTAGACCTTGGTTCCCTTCCATTTCTTTCCATACACAAGTAAACGTGTTTAAACAACACCTAAGCATTGAAAACAAGTAAAAAATTTCACTAACTACAAGGATTAACACAAAACAAAAGGTTGCTTAAGCTAAAGTCCCTTTTATTCCCTACAGCTTCCATGACACTAAAAGAAAATTTCTAAAGAGGGAAATAAACCAAAGATGAAGAAGATTATGCTTATCTCCATATGCTGAAACAAATTGGTGTTTTTACCATTGAATTGTTCTTCTTCCTCAGTTTTCTCTTCTTCCTTATCTTCTTTAGCTTCTTCTTCTCTCTCTCTCTCTCTCTCTCTCTCTTTTCTTTCTATTCCTTATTAGTTTTTTTTAATAGTTTAGCAAAAAGGGATTAAGGTTGTATCGCCTTATATAGGCATTCCAAACGTCTAGAGTCTCTCCCTTGCATGACTTTACTTTGTCAGCAAGCTGTCCAACTTTCTAAAAGCTCTCTAACTCCCTTTGACCCAATTAATTTGAAGCTAAGGTCCTATTGGATGAGAACTAAATGTCTAAGATATTGCTTCCTTAATTCCTTTAGCCTACTGCGTTGTTTTGGCCAAGCTTTAGTCCAAAAGTTCAATAATTTTCTTTTAGGAAGAATTGCATTTTGACTCAAGGGAAAACTATAATTTAGTCTCAATGAAAATTTTGTATTTGTGCCTTAAATTTTGACTAATTATATTGTCACCCCAAAATTTTACCAATTGACTTAATTAATTTGCTTCTTATTTAGGGTCCAAGAAACTTTAAGAATTTATTAAAATTATTTAACTATATATTATTTAATTATCCATTATTTAATAATTTATAAAAATATTTCTATTAAAAATTCTAATTTATCCAACAATTATCAAAATTCAAGAAATTCTTAAATTATTTTATGAAACCAAGAAATTAGTCACTTCATAGTATTATTTAATCCGCACTATATTAGTTTGATTCAATTTAAATAATTTTATTTAGTTAAGAATGTTACAGGGTGGCACAAAATAATCCCCAAGAATGTCCAATAAGGGTTTAGGCAATACTATAATAATCTAGGTCACATTACTAGAAAGGTGAACAAGGAAGGGAGATAGTTTTTCTTTTTTTTCTAAAATATAGGTTAAATTATGCAAATTCCTTTTCAACTTTGGGCCTAGTTTAGTTTATACTCCTTTATTGGAAAAGTTGATTGTAGACCTCTTAAATACACAATTTTATGCCATTTTGCCATTTTTTTATTTTAAAGGATATGCATTTAAAATGGTGAATAAGGTTTTTTCATTGGCTCTATATGGATCCATTCCTTTTGCCATTGGACAAGAATTCATTTTGCCTTCCTCCTTCTTACTCTCTTACTCACTCATAAATTCTCTCTCAGTAATTTCTTTTGCCCAATAGTGACCGAGGGATCTTTACCTTGATCTTAAGAAAAGATTTTTTTTTTGGCAAGTTCATAATTTCTTCCTTATACAATCCCTTAAAATGACCAAGGTTGAAGACAAGGCCTTATTCAATGACTCCTTTTTAAGTATTTTAAAGAATACATTTATAATTTATAATTATATAACACATACAAACATATATAATATTTGAATATTTATATATTTTTTTTAAATGAGCTATTTATGAGTTAAATGAGCCAAGTATCAAATTTTCAAACTTGTCTCATTTAATCAAAATCTCTAATGATATGTTCAATCTCATTTAGTAATAAATGAATTAAGTTAAAATGAGCTCCTATACGAGCTAAAATTGAATGATTTGTAATCATTTGCTATGCTAACTATAAGAGTTGTCACTTAAAAATGCTTTAATGACAAATTTTGTTAGGAAAAGTACTTTATAGCTAAACTCACTACTAAAGGGACATTTGGTGATGTTAGCATGTCACTAGAGGCAATTATAGTGACAAAAGTAGTCATTGAAAGTCCATAGGTGAGTTATATGATAAATAGAAAAAGAAATACCTTGTGATGACAATAAGTCAACCTATTTTGTGATGACTATTGTAACCAAAAATTTCAATCATGGAAGAATAGGTAGCAGCATTTTTTCATCACATTAAAGACTTTTAATGGTTACTTTTTAAGTTTCAATGATGACTTTTGTCATGTCATCACACAAAAAGCACGAGCATGCATGTGAACATACATGATTATATGTATATATTTGAACAATGACTAAATTATTATTTATAATATATTTTGTAAGAAATTACACCATAAACAAATTTTCTTTTAGCAATAACTTTTACTCACGACCAAAAAAAGTGTTGCTAAAAGTACAATTTTAATGGCGACATTATAACGTTGCCCCTAAAGGATGTTGCCCCTAAAGTTTGTTGTTAGAATGCTATTTTTCATTTTGTTGAAACCTTCAATAGCAATACCAAAAAGGTCACAACTAAAAATCTTTTATAGTGACACCAATACTGTAATACCTTGAAATTAATTAAGGATAATTATAATTAATTCAAAATTAATATGAGTTTAATTAAGAATGGTGGACATTAATTTGAATCTTATCATCAATTCAATTATGCTTTAGGCTAAGTGTAGAAGCCTAATCTTAGCTTTAAGGAAATCCAATTCTATTTCTTAGAGGCCCAACATTGATTTTGTGTAGACCGAATTTAAATGGACTTTTATAACTTGGCCCAACCACTTAAAAATTTAAACCCACTTGGATTTGGGTCTTTGGGTCAGCTTAAGACCCAACTTAAACCTTAAAAACCCTTCTCCCTTATTATATTCTACATAAACACTTAGAGGGCAAAAGGAATTTTAGAGGTCTAAGGTGGAGGTTAGGGTTTTCTACATATTTTTATCATTTCTCCCTTCTAAAGTCAAAATCAACCAAGGTAACATTCATGAAACTTAATTCTCTCTTCTTTCTCTTCAATCTGGCTTAATTGGTTTTTCATTTAGAGCATTTTTATCTACACCCAAATTTAAAATGTGTTGTTTGGTGTTCTCATAGTGGAATTTTAGAGGTTGAGGTTAGGAGTGTTGTTAGGTAGGTATCTACCCCTCATTTTAATGTATTTTCTACTAGATAATGGCCCCACTAGTTCACATTTGGTATGGGTTCTAATTCTGTATGAAAATACCTAAGTTTTGGAGTGAAATATTGTGATTTCTAGTGGGGAAAAGCCAAAACCCTAAATTGGAATCCATTGGTGGTTAGGTAAATAACCTTTAAGTAGTCATTAATAGATTAACTCTTTTGGTATCTAATTTGTTGCTATAAATGATGATAATTATACTTATCTTAGGCTTAGTGTGTACTTGGATCATGATAGTAGCTAGAGAAAGAGTAATTGGTTTCATTGAGATAACCGGGGTTAATTTCTTAATTTCATGTCGATGCTCATTTTAATCTAATATTTGTTACACATGTATGATTTTGAAATGCTAAATGATTGGTTGGCTATTTGAATTGTTATGTTTAGACTTTGTGAGTCCATGGTGGAACTATGGTGTGACTGCCACCCGTGCATCATACTTCGATTGGGCATTAGGTTGTGATCAGACCTTCTGAATGCACTAAGCCTAGGTTGTGCTCATGGGAGAGTTGGTGCTATAGACGGGTCTCTCCTGGTGTTATTGGCCTTTAACATGTGATATGTGACTACTGGTATAGGACAATAGTCACTGGTAGGTCAATTGGTTCATTTGCTAATTGAATTGATAATTCTGGTATTTGATGATATAAAAATATATTATGTTAATTAATATATATATATATATATATATATGAAATTTGCCTCTTGTTACTGAGATTGTAAATCTCACCCTGGTTGTAAACTAATATTTTCAGGGACTAGATGTCTTAGTGGCAAGGAGAAATTAATGAAAGCCTATTGTATGGTTTGGTAGCTATAAGTTTGGAGACCTTGTAAGATTAGGTTTATGTAATGAGAATACTAGCTTTTATGTATTTGCTATATTGCATTATGAATTTCTAAGTATAGGGACTGTCTATGTAATATAATTATCATAGGATTGAACATTGTGATTATAATTGACTCATAATTGATGAATGACTTAATATTTTATGGTCATTAAGCATTAGCCCTGTAAAACATTTATGGTTAAACCATTTTTGCTGTCATGGAATGGGATTGACTGATATAAAATTAAGTTTTGATTTCTCTAATTCAATCATAGACCCCTAAACAATGAGGATTAGTGAATCATGATATTTGGGAGTTGGAAGGCCTAGAAAACCATGCATGTTAGTCATAAGAAACCTTAGAATTCATCTAGAATGAGTGGTAAGGGATTAGAGGGCATAAAAGTGAGCAAATGGCATCAAGAAGGGGTAAAGTTGTGGCCTAAATGACTTGAGCCGTTGCCAAGGTGATTTGAGTCACAGCACAAAATGAGAAATTAGTTCCATGGGGTGACAGAGAGTAGTCTTGTTGCGGTGCAAGGGAAGCTTGCCGCGACAAGCATTAAGAGGCAAGCTTGGAGAGCTCTAAGAGTCAATACTCTTATCGCAGCACCACATAGGCTTGTCGCAGTGATAATCATGAAAGTGCAAATAGTAGGCTCCTGAGAGCACCTTCTGTACACATCCAATTTTTCGTAAAACACCGAAATGAGTCAGTTTTCAAAGCAAATTCTCTGAGATGAGTGATTCAAGGCCAAATAAAATTTAGATAAAATTTTAAATAATATAAAATAAGGATTTAAGCCTTGAGTTGCCTAGAAACTGGGGCCAGAGTGATTCGAAAAATTTACCAAAAAACCAGTAGTATTTTCGTAAATAAGTGTAATTTTGGAAAAACACCTAGGAGGGCTTTTTAAATGAAAATTTTGAGTTACCCAGGGTTCTCAGAGGCTCCAAAAACTATGGAAAGCCTCAGGACCAGTGAAGCCCCTCTAGTGTACTCTTTCGGACGTCGGTTTACTCGAACTTTGACCGGTTCGTTCGATAATATTTTAGCCTCGATTTGAGTATACGGAGAAAGCTAAGGCTTGGATTATGCAATTAGAAAAAATCTTCTGGGTGATGGAGTGTACCTCCGAGCAGAAGGCAATGATGGCCATTTTCCAATTGGAAAAAGAGGCAGATTACTAGTGGAGGAGTACTGAGTCGAGTATCAAATCGAAGAATCTCCCAATTAACTGGGAGAGATTCCTTCAGGCATTATATGAGCACTATTTCCCCAGTTCTATCAGGGATGAGAAGGAGTCTGAGTTTGTGCTCTTGAGACAGATTAAGGGAATGTCAGTGGACCAGTACGTAGTGAAGTTTATTGAGTTCTCTCAATATTCCTCCTACCTGTAGAGGCATGATGATGAGAGGTGGAGAGCGGATAAGTTAAAGAAGGGTCTACTGCCAGAGATCCGAGATAAGGTGGTCCCATAGAGAAATAGAGACTTCAATGCCCTAGTAGAGGTTTGTAGAGTTACAAAAGCAAACCTTCGGACTATGCATCCGGCCTCTAGTGCCAGACCTCCCCTCCTAGAGACAAAGAGATCTAGAGAGGGATCTCAAGCTGTAGTAACTAGCAGGAGAGGCAACAGAAGTCAGTGGAGCTGAAGGGACAAGAGAAGAAAGACACAATCTAGCAGAGGTAGTTTCATGCCTATAGCTTGTCCCCAGTATGGTAGAAATCATGGAAATAGACTATGCTACATGGGGCAAAATG
Source organism: Erythrophleum fordii (assembly GCA_032878935.1). Taxonomy (NCBI): domain Eukaryota; kingdom Viridiplantae; phylum Streptophyta; class Magnoliopsida; order Fabales; family Fabaceae; genus Erythrophleum; species Erythrophleum fordii. The sequence continues at coordinate 1,174,128 of JAVQMF010000029.1, forward strand.
TCTGTTATAGATGTGGTAGGCCAGGGCACATGGCCAGAGACTGCACATAGGCTCCTCAGTGGATTATGCAGTAGAGAGAGATGGCTCCTGCACCTACACCTAGATCACAGACCTAGGGTAGAGTCTTTGCCCTGACACAGCAGGAGGCTAGCAGATCCCCGAGTCTGATCCAAGGTATTATTCAGATTAATAATTTTTCTGTAATTACATTATTTGATTTGGGCACTAGCCATTCTTTTATATCATATGACCGTGTTAGGAGGTTGGGTTTGAGTATGTGTACACTACCCTATGATTTGCATATGTCCACCCTCACTGGAAACAGAGCCATAACCTCTCATGCCTGCTTAAATTGTGTAGTCTAATTTAACCATTGCGATACCACACTTGGTTTGATTTGTATGCCCCTTATTGAAATTAATGTGATCATTGGCATGAACTGGATGTTTGCAAATAATGCCACACTTGATTGTTATCATCGATGTATTTCTTTACCTGCATGTGGAACAGTGCCTAGTGTTAGGATTAAGCTAGCCCTTATGACCACCTTTCAAGTTAAGAGATCTCTAGAATATAGTTGTCAAGGGTTTTTGGTTTTCTTTTCAGTCCAAGCTGAGATAGAAGAAGGTATTAAGGAAATTCTAGTAGTGAGAAAGTTTCCTGAAGTATTCCCAAAGGAGATTAGTGGCCTACCCCCAGAGAGAGAGATAGAATTTCCCATAGACATTGTACTTGAGGCAGGTCTAGTGTCTAAGGCCCTGTATAGAATGACTCCCATCGAGCTAGCTGAGGTAAAGAGATAAATTGAAGAGCTTTTAAAGAAGGGTTTCATTAGACCTAGTGTCTCATCGTGGGGAGCTCCAGTCTTATTTGTAAAGAAGAAAGACAGGAGCCTTAGGCTATGTATAGATTATAGGGAGCTCAATAAGATAACCATTAAGAACAAATACCCTCTTTCCTGAATAGATGACCTCTTAGACTAGTTAGTAGGAGCGTCAGTGTTCTCTAAGATAGACCTCAGGTCAAGGTATCACCAGCTCAGAATCAAGGCTGAAGATATCCCTAAGATAGCCTTTAGAACCAAGTCTGGGCATTATGAGTTTCTAGTTATACCTTTCAGGTTAACAAATGTACCTGCAGTATTTATGGACTACATGAATAAGGTATTTAGGCTATACTTAGATAGGCTTGTAGTAGTCTTCATAGATGACATTCTTATCTATTCAAAGAGTAGAGAAGAATATGAACAGCACCTGAGATTAGCCTTAGAAACTCTGAAGGAAAATCAGTTGTACGCTAAACTTAGTAAATGTGATTTTTGGCTTACTGAGGTCCAGTTCCTAGGCCATGTGATCTCCCAGACAGGAGTCGCAGTAGATCCCCATAAAGTAGAGGCAATTTTACAATGGGAGAGACCTAGGATAGTGACAAAGATTAGGAGCTTCCTAAGTTTAGCAGGATACTACAGAAGGTTTATTCAGGGCTTTTCTCAGATAGCTATATCGCTGACTAGGCTCACTAGGAAAAATGTACCTTTTATGTAGGATGAGAAGTGTGAAAAGAGCTTCTAAGAGCTGAAGCATAGGTTAACTACAACCCCAGTTTTAGTACTTCCTGACCCTAGAGAGACTTTTGTAATCTAAAGTGGTAGCATATGCTTCTAGGCAGTTGAAACCACATGAGGAAAATTACCCCACACATGATTTAGAGCTAGCAACGGTAGTGTTCGCACTTAAGATATGGAGACACTATCTGTATGGAGCAACAATAAAAATTTTTGTTGATCGTAAGAGCTTTAAGTATTTGTCTGAGTAGAAAGAGTTAAATATGAGGCAGAGATAGTGGTTAGAGTTCCTAAAGGATTATGATTTCACTTTGAAATACCACCCAGAAAAAGCAAATGTGGTTGCGGATGCATTGAGTAAGAAATCTATACATATGGCTTATATGATGATCAAAGAGCAGGAATTAATTGAGAGATTCAAGGATATGAGTCTCTTATGTGTAATGCATTCAGGGAACTATTAATGAGTGAAACCCAGATAAAAAATGACCTGAGGAGTCAGATTAGGGATACCCATCTAGAGGATGAACAAGTGAGAAAAATTAGAGCCCATATATCCCAAGGTAGCACTCCAGACTTTAATCTGTCTGGGGATAGGTTAGTAAAATACAGGGATAGGCTGTATGTACCCAGAAATTCTGAGATTAGAAAAGGAATATTAGATGAGGCACACAAAAATAAGTACATGATTCATCCAGGTAGTACCAAGATGTATTAGGATTTGAAAAAGATGTTTTGGTGGCCTGGGATGAAATCTGATATACCAGAGTACGTCTCTCAGTGTCTAGTGTGCCAGAGAGTTAAGATAGAACACCAAAGACTAGTTAGGTTACTTCAGCCCCTAGATATCCTTAAGTGGAAGTGGGATATCATAGCCATAGATTTTGTCATAAGTTTACCTAGGACATCATTAGAGTATGATGCCATATGGGTGATAGTGGATAGATTAACGAAGTCGGCACATTTTCTAGCAATGAAAGCAACTTACACCCTAAACAAGTTAGCTTAGCTGTATATCAAAGAGATAGTGAGACTACATGGTATACCTAGGAGCATAGTATTAGATAGAGATCCCAAATTCACTTCGAATTTTTAGAGATCATTACAGGATGCCCTAAGGACTAGGTTAAGATTCAGTACAACCTATCACCCTCAGACAGATGGTCAAACTAAGGGGACCATCTAAACCCTAAAAGATATGCTGAGGGCTTGTGTTTTAGAATTGAAAGGAAATTGGGATATATACTTGCCTCTAGCGGAATTTGCCTATAATAATAGTTATTATGCAAGTATCAAGATAGCACCTATGAGGCGTTGCATGGGAGAAAGTGTAGGTCCCTAGTGTGTTGGATTAAGTTAGGAGAGAGGAGCCTCATAGGCCCAGAATTAGTGGACCAAATCTCTAAACAAATAGAAACCATAAGAAAGAAACTTCTAATGGCATAGAGTAGACAAAAAAGTTATGCAGATAAAAGGAGAAGGCCGTTAGAGTTTGAGGTTGGAGACCATGTCTTTGTTAGAATGTCTCTAGTCACCAGAATAGGTAGGTCCATTAAGAGTAAGAAACTCAGTCCAAAATACATAGGTCAATTCCAAATTCTTGATAAAGTCGAACCTGTGGCTACAAACTAGCCCTTCCCTTAAACTTGAGCCAAATTCACAATGTTTTCCATGTATCCCAGCTCAAGAAATACTAGCCCAACCCCTCACATGTCATAGAATATGAAAATATGTAGTTACAGGATGATCTATTTTATATAATATCACCAGATCAGATCGTGGATGTTAGGCTCAAGCAATTACGGAATAAGACCATACCGTTGGTGAATGTAATTTGGAAGGGGCTATCTCCTGAGGAAGCCACCTGGGAACTAGAGGAAGAGATGAGAACGAGGCATCTAGAGCTATTCCCTTAAGGTATGTCTTTTAAATTTCAAGGATAAAATTTTATTTAAGGGGGTAGAAATGTAACGTCTAATTTTTCGTAAAACACCAAAATGAGTCAATTTTCAAAGTGAGTCTCCTGAGATGAGTGATTTAAGGCCAAATAAAATTTAGATAAAATTTTAAATAATATAAAATGAGTATTTGAGTCTTGAGTTGCCTAGAAACTGGGGTCAAAGTGATTTGAAAAATTTGCCAAAAGACCAGTGGTATTTTCATAAATAAGTGTAATTTTAAAAAAACACCTAGGAGGGCTTTTTAAATAAAAATTTTGAGTTGCTTAGGGTTCTCAGAGGTCCCAAAATCCATTGGAAGCCTCGGGACCGGTGAAGCCCCTCCGGTGTACTCTTTCGAATGTTAGTTGACTCGAACTTTGACCGATTTGTTCGGGAAGGTTTTAGCTTCGATTTGAGTGATTTTAAAGGCATTTTATTAAATTGGAACCTAAATTTTATAATGAAAAAGACAATTCTCAAAAAGGAGCTAAAACGAAGCCAAAACGGAAATGCCATTGCGAAGGGCAAAATTGGAAATAATTTTAAAAAGGAAGCTTCTTTCTTCTTCTTTAAAGCTCATGTTCACTCTCCCTCACTTTAGACTGACTTTCTTCTACCCAGATTAGAGAGGAGAACCAGAAATTTTAGGCGCACAAGGGAGGAGGAAAAAGAAGGAGAAAAGGCCATGAAAAAGATATGGAATCCATAGATTTTCTTAGTTTTTCCTTAAGCAAAGCTGTTCTCCTCCTTCCCTCTTTTCCTCTTATGGTTTTCTTGATGTATTTGGTGCTATTTCGGGGGCAGAACAGAGAGTAAAAATTCGTGTTTGGAGTGAGACAACCAAGGAAAGTGAAAAGTAACCAAGAAAGAGCAAGAAAATAAGGTAAAATTTCCATTCTTTGGTAGCTTCTTCCTCCCCCTTCCTTTTGCACGATTTGGCCACCATGAGCCCAATTCTTAAGGGCTATTTTCTATCCAAATCAAGGGGGAATTAGAAGTTTTGGAGTGCAAGGATTAAGAATTATCATTGGAAGCAAGTAAAAACCATTGAATTTTAAGTTAGCAAAGTGTAGGATTCTTGAAGAGTTTGTAAAATTTGTTTTGATTTATGAATTTTCTAGGCTATGTAAGTGTTTAATTGAGCTTCTAAAACCTCTAGGAATCCTCCTAAGTGGTCCCCCATCAAGGGAAAATTAAGAAGCCATTAAACCCCATTAAGACTCCATATTTCAGCCAAGTAAGGATAGCATAGCTAGGGAGAGTTTTAAATTTTTCCAAACCCATTTTTGAGTCATATATGATGAATGAAAGTGAGGGGAAGCCTTAGAAAAAATTTAAGAAGCTTAGAGAATGAGTTAGTGCTTTAAGTTCCATAATGTGATTTAAGGAAGCAACATGTACTTAGGCTCTTGGTTTTAATTGGATGATGACTCCAAGAGGCTTAAAGGGAGTCAAGAATCATGTATAAAAGGAAAGAATGGGGACTAGACTTCAAAGAGTGGGTGTTACTTCATTAGTGCCATTAGGAACCATAAGTGAATCATAAAACAAAGTTAGAGTTCCAACTAGATAGGTATCTTTGAGAATGGTTCTAAGAGTCTAATCAGTCCTTATTTTGTGTAATTAGGCCAAGGAAAACAAGCCCCACCTAGTTGTGAGTGTGTAGCCATGGGAAGAGATCCAATTTCAAGAGAAAAAGTATGCTTGTGTGGTAAAGGTAGCTCTCTTCTTTTCTCCTATGCATGGATGAATATTTATATTATCTTTGAATGTGTGTATGTGTATTTTAAGCTATGAATTATGTTTTGGTATGATGCCTATGTTCCATGAAACCATAGTGTTGCATTATGTATTCAAATTATGCCTAGAATGTTTGTATTAGTTTGCTTGAATGTGGAGAGGCCAAGAACCTTCAATCTTCGGTGAGGATAAGCTAAGAGCCCTTAGAAGTGGTTGAGACCAAAAGAAAGCCTCCCAAGAGCAAGGCTTAATTCAAGGCCTTTGAGAAAAAGGGTGAGGCAAGTCTAAGAACCTTGAAGAAAGTGGGTGAGGCTAATCTATTCATTTGGCAAGCCTAAGTGTGTTATGTGTGCTTTGTGTAAATGCCAAGAATGTATCTTGCACCATTTTCTATATTAATATGCCATGCATGCATCCTTAAGACTTGTATTACCTTCTTTATGCATAATTGAATGGGAGATGAACTATTAGGATTCTTTGAATCTCACTCCCTCCTCTCCAATATCCTAATATGCTAGGTGGACCAAGTGAACACAGAAATGGGAGCCACCAAGCTTGAAGATAGGGAAATTAGCAAAGGATTTGTGAAATAGTCATTTTGTCACCACTTTGTTGTCAAGAAATGTAATCTAATGATGTACATGGTGTATGCACTTATGAATACTTGTAAATGGATGAACATATTGTATATGTATGAGAATTAGAACTATATTGAATGATGTAGCAAGTTTTTGGTATGAATAGCAAGATTTTGGCATTATGTACATGGTGTATGTTTTGGTGTGGAGAGTGACTTTTGCAAATCTAGGTTGTTAGACATTTGAGCCATGGTTGATAGCCTATGTTGATGCTTTCCCATGTGCTCGTAGAGCCTTAGGAGCAGGAGAAGGAAATTTGAACCTTAAGATCCCTCTTTTAACACAAAAAAATGTCACTTTGCCCCCTTATGTCAAAGTCTGACCAAATGACCTCTTAACTTAAAATTTAGCATGAAATTAGATCTTGCTTAGAGCTTTTTGGGAAGCTAAAGATCAGATCATTTGAAGGTATGTGGAATTTTCTATGATTTTTCAAAATTGGTATCAGAATTTTGGATTTGCACCAGTATTGTTCATTTGGTCAGTTGTGTAATTGTGTCATCCAAGGGAAAACGTGGTCCAATGGCTACGAAATTTTATAGACAGTAACTAGACATTCACAATAACTTGTAACAATTAGAAACACCTCATTTGGAGGTCTGAGCTAAGAGATATGAATTTTTGAATTTTTGGAACAGCAACAGTAGCACAACACGACCTGAGTCACTGTTCCATTGAATTTCAATGGCTGAACGTGCTTGCACTAGTCTAAGTCTATTTTTTCCTACAATTTGACATTCATGGCTTTCCAAATTGGTATTATTTGTATGGATTGGATTTTTGTGGAATTAAGTGGACATTTTCGAAGTTTATAGCAGACACTTGCATTAGTAACAGTAGCTATCTGAACCTTTGCCTCTTTTCCCATGTTAAATGCTTTTTGTGTTATGTTTCATGGCCTAGAAATATTTTTGACATAAATTAGATATATATAGCTTTCCAGAATGGCCAAGAAGGCATGATTTCAATTTTTCTAGAATTAGTTATGAATTTTGAAACTTCATATCAATAATCTGAATTAGTAACCCAGACAATAGTAATCCCAGTGATTTTTCGAATGTCAAATGTTCTCCTCTTAATGATTCATGAGCTGACATTAGTTTTACTATGGGGTAGACATCTAGAGCTTTTTGGAATGGTAAATTTTGTTAGGTTTTGATTTTTGTGAATTTAGTTATGAATTTTCGAAATTGTGACAGAAAAACTGAAAATCTGGCCAAAAATATGTATAAGTATTTTATGCTCCCCCTTGGTTTTCATGAGAGGTAGGCCACTTTTGATGATGCAAATGAGTTGTATTTATGTAATTAAATATGTGAATGTAATGTATGAGCTCATATGGTCCACATGACACCGAATGAAATTTTTATACACAACGCAACGTAAAGACATATTATTTTTAATCTCTTTTCCTTGTTCCTTCATGGAATTGATGATTTAAAGCATGAGAATTTTATGAAATAAGCTAGGATATATAGTGTTACACCTTCGCCATGGCGTGGAAAGCCTGAGTCAAGGCACAAGGTTCATATTTTTTTATTTTGAGCTCCAGTAGTCACTTACGTTGTGGTGTAGATATACCAAGTCATGGTGAGAGTCTTCAAACTTGGATTTTAGATTCCAAGAACTAACTTAGCCATGGCAGGAAAGGTCAAAGTTATGGCAAAGGTTTCTAAACTCTTATTTTAACTTAGAAACCTTGTATTCTCTCATAATAATGTTATGTGATGACTTGGAAATACCTATAAGAGATTTTTGCAAGGTGGAATTAATGGTTAAATGAATCAAAGATTTTTAATTGATAATTGGAATCACTTGTAGATTCAAATAGTTTTGATTATTTGGTTAATAACCTTTAATGATATCAAGGTTCAAATTCCCTCACTTTTTCTAAATTTAATGATTTCAAACCTTGATTTACGATTATTAACCACTCAATTAAGCTTAATCACCATAATTAGGAATTAGGTTGTTATAAATATCATTGCAAAATCTTATTTAGTGGTGACACCAAAAGTGATTTTTAGTAGTGGCATTAGTCGCCATAAAAAATTTTGGTGAGAAGACAATTGCTAGTGATACATAGATGTCACCATTAATACTTACATTAGTGGCGACTTTTAGTCACCACTAAAAGGTTGTTAAATTTTTTGTAGGAATAGAAAAAATTTTGGTGGGAAGATAATTAGTGGGACACATAAATGTTGCCACTAATACATACATTAATGGTGACCCTAGGTAGCCATTGAAAGGTTGTTAAATTTTTCACAAGAATAAAAAAAAATTCTTATTCAAATTTTATTCTTTTAAAATTAAGTGGAAAGTTGACTAATGGGCTACTCACTAGGTTTTCATTAGCACTTGGGCATGCTAGGTCTCATTATTTAACCCTCACGTTTCTAAATTTGATCCTCAAAAGGGTTTTCATCAGGGTGATCCACTATTACCATATTTGCTTTTATTATGTTCTAATGTGGTTCTTGTATGCTACCTAAAGAAGAAAAAACTAAAGGCATTCATTTTGCACAAAGAGGTCTTGAAATCTCACATTTGATTTATGTTAACAATAAAATGTTATTCTACAAGTTAGAGGTGATCACCTAACCCAGTGACCTAATTGACTTGGTCTTACAAGACCACATTAGGTTGGATAAAAATAAAAAAGAAATTGTTAATTAAGTTAGCCTGTTTTTTATGCGCACTCTTGATAAGGTACATGCCTTAGCTTCCCATGATTCCCCTTCACCAAGGGATGACATGGGGTCCAACCTGGAAGGCTTTACTTATGCCCTTACTTTAAGGCTACTTTAGATACCTGTTGATGATACAACTTTCTTGTCTATTAATATTTTTGGAATTAAATATTTTTTATACTCTAGATGAATATCTGAGAATGATGGTGAATAATAATAGTTAGCAAACTAAGGTTTACCAAAATTTAATAGATAGAATTAAATGTAAGTCATATAGTAGGAAATCAAAGTTACTTTCTCAAGTAGGTTGACTTACTTTAATTAAATCAGTTACTCAATCGATACCTATTTTTTTTCATCTTTCTTCATCTGCTCTCCTTAAAAAGAAAAAAAGCTTTTCAAATTGATGCCCTATTTGCATAATTTCTTTTGGGGTTAGAAAGGAGGCTAACCCAAAATGCATTTTTTCAATTTAGATAAACTCTCAAATTGGCTAAAGATGGTGGATTAAGATTAAGATATACTCATTTAGTAAATAAAGCATTGTTAGTCAATGGATTTAATCAAAATGTGGCAAAGAAAATATAAAATATGGGCTTCATGTCCAAGGAATAGTAAGTTGGTTCTAGATCACCTTTGGTGTCAAATTGATAATAGCCATGATATTAATTTTGACTGCATATTTTAGTAGTCTAAATCTTCTAATTATGCTAACTTGTACTTGCCTACTATTAATGATCTCTATGATAATTTCTTTTTGAGATGGGATAAGAATAAAATGGAACCACCTTACTCGAATCATATTGTAAAAGATTTTTTTAACTATATTGTGTTCTCTAATTGGGTTAGAAGATTGTTTGATTTGGAAATTGGCTTCTAATGGTATATATACCATGGTTACTTGCTTTAGGGCTTTATGCAATACTAGGTACTAGTGTGTTCCACAATCAATTCCTTAATTTTTCTTGGTTGGTGTTATAGAATTTAAGGTATCACAAAGATTGATCTTTTTAATTTTGGCCAAAAAAATTCATCCATTAAAAACTACCAAAACCAATAGAACAACACATAATAGTCCAAAAAAGCTAAGAAAGTTTCTACATAGTAAAAATAGTTAACCAACTCCTTGTTTACAAACAAGAGAGTCCTTAAAGAGAATTGATAAAAGGGAGGATGGGGAAGAGGACTCCCAACCAAGAGGGCTCATCCTCCAATCAAATATTCTACATATCACCCTTAATCATAACATGAATAGCATTTTTTGTCATATCCAAAATCCTCAGCGTCACCTTATCCTTCCACCATAAAGAAAAACCCATAGCTAGCCTAACTAGATCTATAAAAATAACATTAGAAAAATTCTTGAATTTCCTATTGAATTTTATTAATTTTTATTTTTTTCATTCTTGTCAAAAACTAGTAAGCTAGTCACTAAACTAACTCGAGAGACCTATAAAATCGGCCAACAAAAAAACTAGCCAAGAACTTGGTTAAACTAACTAAAAATTGACTAAACTATTTAAAATCAAACATGTTCAAGGTTCAACTATTGAATTTTCTTTTTTTAGATTCTTTCTTATCTTATCTTTGACAGATATGAAAAACTAAAAAATATAAAATAGTAAGAGAAAGAAAGGGTTGAAAGAGAGAGAAATTTATAGAAAAGAAGATATAAGGAAAACAAAAGGCATGTATTTGGTCATTTTTAGTGCTTGTTCTCCATCAAGTTTCATCTCGTAGTAGCAAGTCTTTCGGATATCAAGGTGTTTGGTTAAAATTACTCATTTCTTTTCACCAAATTTAAAATTAATTAATAATTATTTATTATATTACAATTTCAATATATAAAATTTTAAATATATATTTATATAATTATCTTTGGTTTAACCATGATTTAACTACAATCAAACTAATGAATTATGAACTAATACCTCCACCAGTTTAATGACTAATTTATTTTTAAAAATATTACTTATGATGTTTGAAATTCTATTTGCAATTCTAATAGAGATAATGAAAAAAGAAAAAGATTAGTGTAACTTTCAGAATTAAATGATGAAATTGAAAATAAAAATTAATTAAGGAACTAAATCAAAACTTGAGTATGAAAATTAAATGTTTGTTAAGTTTAAATTACAATTTAGTTTAATCTTAAGTTTTAGGCATGACTTATTTATTTCTTAAGGGCCCGTTTGGCATATTGTATATAGTTTGATTATATAAGCTAATATAATTAAGATTGACAATTGCTTGTTTTAATTAAATAGAGATTTTTTTTAATGTTAGTTAGGTGGGTGAGTTAAACTTGTTAATTGTTAAAGTTACAAGTGTCAAATTAAGGAACCAAGTTGCAAGAGTTCACTACATAGCGGCTAATAGCTACTTAGGACCAATTTGGATGAAACCAAGGGCATTTTATGAATTAGAGGACTTAAATTTTATGATAAAAAATACAATTCTAAAAAAGGAGTTGAAATGAGCCTAAACGAAGTAAACAGGCGCATAAGGGTAAAATGATCATTTTGAAAAATTATAAAAGAGGCTTCTTAAATAAGATTACACCTCATCACCTTCTCCAAACTTCCATTTTTAGAATTTTGAGCAACCATGGCATGACATTAAGGGAAGGGAGAGAGAAGAAGTTTAAACTCCCATTTAGGTAAGTAAACAGTCTCGTTTCATCTCGTGTTAGTTAGGAAAGTTGTTCCTCTCTTTAAGAGCTCTCTAATGGTGCTTTTCTTTTCTTGAAAATTTGAAGATTCAGGTCTGACCCAAGCTAAAAAGGAACTCTTTTCAAGAAACCAATCAGTGAAAGATAATCAACACAAAGAGAGTTTCGTTTTAAGGTAAGACTTTACTTGAAACATTTGCAAAATCTTGTGTTCCCAAACCATTTAAGCTTCGGCCTAAAGAGAAAGTGAGGATGAGAGTTTTTCTTCATATGTTTTTTATGGAACCAAGGGTTATGGAGTGTGAGAATTAAGAATATGCAACTAGAATTGAAAAGGAAGCTTTATGATGCAAGTTGTAGAATTTAAAGATTTGGTTTCACATTGGCAAATATGAAACTTCCTAATGGTAATTTAAGTTGTCTAAGAGTATGTATGAGTTCCCAATACACCTAGTAAGCCTCCTATGTGCCAACTCCCTAAAGAAAATCAAGCAAAGTTCATGGGTGCACAAGCTAGCATAAGTCTTGGCCAAACCATGTCCATGCACCTAAGGAGAGTTTTAAATTTTTCTAAAGCTAGAAAGGGACTAGGTATAATAGATAAACATAAAAGGAAACCTTGAAATGAATTTAGAAAGTATGGTTTGTGAGATGGAAGTGTAGGCTCTATTTTAAGACATACATAAGCAATTTGTGTCTATGCTCTTAGAATTGAATTTGTGATAATTCTAAGGAGTCTAAATAGAGTCAAGAGACTTAGATAAAAGGAGAAAATAGAGCTAAGATTATGAATTCCAATAGTTGCTTCATTGTGTCTTGTATGGAACCATAATAGAGTTATATGAGGAAGTGAGTTTCCATAGAGTTTATATAAAGCTAGAGCTTGTCTCAATGATTGATCATGTTTCATTTGATGTGTCTAGAACAAGAGAATCAACTGTTATCTAATTACACGTGCTTGGCCAAAAAATGGAAGAAGAATCAAAAAGAAAAGCTTATGATTTTGCTTCAAGGTAGTTCTCTAATCTTTCTCTCATACATTGCTTGGATGTTTATTTGTCTTTAAGTGCTTGTATATATGTTTGAACCATGAGAAATGTTCTTAGCTATTGCTTACATGTTATAGTATCATTATATTTCTTAAAATATGTTTATGTATACAAAATAGTTTGAATGGGTTTGGTTATGCCAAAACTCCTTTAGCATGGGTGAGGATGAGGCCAAAGTCCCTAGGAATGGGTGAGACAAAACCAAAAGTCTCAAGAAGAGTGAGACTAAGTTAAAAATCCCTTGAAAGTAAGTGAGGCAAATCCAAAAATCTCAAGAAAGATGGGTGAGGCTTGACGAACACCCTTGAGAGTCTATGTTTGCTATGTATGAGTTTCTATGATAAGGAAAATGCTTTCTGTATGTTCACTAATAGATTAAATGCGATGCATGCATTTTTTGATATGTATATGCATCCATTATGTATGTTTGAAAAGGTAAAGAACTATTGAGATTTTTTGAATCTTACTCTTCCTTATTTTCTATCTAATCATGTCTAGGTGAAACTCAAGGAAGTAAAAAAAGAAGCCAAGGAGCATGATGTGTAACATTTTGACAATAGAATAGTTTCCAATAGAATGTAATGTAATGTCAAAGTATGTATGTATGAGTAGTTTATGACATGTAAACCATTGAGCATATATAAAAGTATGTGAATATCATGTATGAATGGAAATTAAAACTTATTAAATGGTTAGAACAAGAGTTGGAGGCCAAATTTCTAGAAGCAGGCATAATTGCCTCTCTAATCTTTGGTTATGAGTAAAAGTTTATTTGTTTTACATTATTTGGCTTTTCTCTCAATATAATATACTTAATTCTTGTATTGAATATTGTATTTTCTAGCTTTTTCTTTTTTTTAGTTCTAGTCCTTAGAGAGAAAAGCTTTAAGAGTTTGGCTTATTCTTTGTTTGTACATAATAAAGAGTAAACTAGTCTATCCCAAACTTATATTATTTTGTTATATCTTAGCCAAGTCCCAATATTGATGAATATTGCTTTGGTGGATAGGAACTAATAGAGGGATCATGATATTGCGCTTTTTTTTTTTAATCTTGAAACACTTTGTACTGAGGTATATCAAAAGACCCTAACTTATCTGTTAAATCTAGTGACTACAATTCAAAGTATGAGATTGGTTGGAATGATTACAAAGAGAATGTTGAGGGATAACTTCTTTTGACATTCTCTAACAATGTTATGGTCAGAAACTTCTCAAGCAAAGCCAAAAATGTTTCGAAGAAACATTGTATGTAGGTGACTTCCACTTCCCCCATTTTCTGTATGCGAACCGATTCTTAACACACTTAATATGGATGTTTCATGCCTTTACATGATGTAATGGAGATTGTATAATTTATTATAGGATGTACATTAGAAAGGGTTCTCCATATAACTTAGGTTGTGAAAGATTTGCTTGAAAATAATTAATGGTGCTAATGATTAAAAATTAGAATTAAACTTTAGTATTTAGCGAACTTTATATATGAAATTGTCTGCAAATTTGAGATATTTTCTTTTTTCCCTTGGCAAATAGATCTGAGTTATTTTTTAACTATGTGACCAATCTTTATGTCCTATTTGAGAATTTCATCTTTATGTATTTTTTATGCCAACATTGAAGAACAAATTTTGTTTGCAAAGCTAAATTTGAATTTATTAAATTTTTAATTAAGGCTATTTAAGAGAAATTAAGTGTAGTAAAAAAAATAAAAATTTTACTTAAAAATAAAAATTAAGGACATTTTTAAAAGAACATTTATTTATACATTAAAAAAAATAAAAATATTAATTTTTCTAATCCTAAAGAATTTTATTTCTCCAAAAATTAATATAATATAACAAATTTAGATGAACATAGTACATTTTAATAAAAGGTATTTTTATCAAAAGAGTTAATTTTTATTTTATCTAATATTGTACAATAAATCATTAAACATAGTATAATATTATCTTATACAAAATTTTATCAAATAATGCAAAATATAAAAATTTTATTAAATCTTATCTTATCAAATCTTATTTTATATGATGTGTCAAACAGGTACCAAAGAAATGAAGTTGCTTTATCAAACCCTGTTTCTTTGTTGGTGCATTTATTTACAAAGAAATGAGGTTAATTTCTTAACATCAAACCTAATCCTTTTAAGGTATTACATAATTTATGTTACAAAAGATTTCGCAAGAATGTTTTCCAATGAATAAATATACTAAAATCTTGAATGCAACCCCCACCCCCAAAATAACAAAAGGCGAGTTCGTACTTTTTAAATTATCTATGAAGTACATATATATACACAGATACGACACTATACCAACATGGGGACACAAGAAAACTTATAGTTTTTAAATATCATTTAAATTATCCTGTCATATTTGGTCCAACTGTCAAATACCTATTTTTCACAACACGACTTTCCTTCTAAGATATGATCATTCATTTAAAGCATTAACGTTTATCTTTCATGAAAGTCTAAGAAAAATAGAAATTAAAATTTTATTGCTTCTTTACTACCAAAAAAAAAGTGACATTTAGCCACGGTAAATTTTCAGCAATTTTTAAAAGCCGTCAAAAATTATACATTCACCAACGATTCATGTGCCCGCCAGTAAATGCTAAATACATTCACTCCTCCCCCTCCGCCGATTTCAGTCCCTGCCAGTCTCTCCCTCTCTTAGTTCTCCATTCTCTGCGTTCTCTCCCAAAATCTCTGAAATCCCACGACCTCTTCCTCGTTCTCTTGGTTCTCCATTCTCTATTCAACCAAATCCTCCCTCCCCATTCTCCCTAACTCTCATTTTCTCATTTTCATTTGCTTGACCCAATTCTCGAAGGTACTGATCTGGGGCAGAAAAGGGAAACCTGTGCTCTAAAGCATCTTAAAGTACTGATTTGGGGCAAAATCACTAAAATCAAGAAACCTGTTTTGATTTGCATTTTTTGATTGTGAAGCCTTTTCCTTTTCGTTTCAGATTTGCTCTCCTTCCACTTTTGTTTCAGTTATTGGGCATTTTCTTTGTGGAAAATTCTTAATTGTTCTTCCATGCCTTAAATTCTCAATTTGTACTGCCTCACTCTCTGTTCCATTGAAGCTCTCTCTCACTGCTCGAAGCTCGCTACTCAAAAGCTCATTGGACTCATTATTTAAAAGCTTGAAGTGTGCCACTGGGGTTGAGGTAAGCAAGCAAATATAAAACTCTCTGATTATGTGTTGAGCTTTCAATTTTGGTTTTGGTATTACCCATTCTTGGCGTGGTTGAAGTGTAATTACAACTATTTTTTGGCCTATGATTTGTCCAATTATGTAGTATTCCAATTCTTTTATGACCTTCTTAATTTATTTAAATTGAGCTTCTGATGAACCTCAGTGCTCTGGGAACTTGTGCAGCACAATAATGGGAAGAATGAAATTTAATAGTAATTTTCAAAGAGTGATCTTGTGTTTGAGACATTACATATATAGATCTTGTGTTTGTAGAATGAGATTGGTAAGTTAAAAAATTTTTGTTTTAAGTTGTGATGGTTTTTCTCAAATTTTGTGTTTCATATTATATAGCTACAGTTTGACAGTTTTCATACACTTTGTTAGTCTCAGGACTTGAGGATATATTGAAGCCTGATTTAATAGTGCCATTAATTGAGACATTACTTTTTAAGCAACGCTTAGAACCCTACTTATCTAAGGTATATGTCAGTATGGAGATTGAGGTTTTGTAGTCCTTGATTTAGTTAATATATTTATGTTACTCTTGATGTAGGATCAGTGGCCTTCAGAAGATATATTGGAGTTGTTGTAAAGCCCACCTTTTCGTCAGCAAGTAGATTCATTTACTTGTGAGAACATGGTTCCCCACCTTAATTGTCTATGAAAAAGATTTTGAAAATGAGCATTGGTATATTTTGCTGCTTTTTTATTAGTTTTGGTTGCATTGGTTCATTGAGTATGATAAGCATGCTATTCATACAGCAGGAAACTTAAATGGTGAAAAATCCTTTTCACCAAGATTAATTAGGCAAGATAAAGAAATTAGTAGGAATTGGGTGAATTGTCTTTAATCTCTAAAATTGGGTCAAAGAGGCATTTTTCTTATTGAATTGGTGCTAAATTAAAGAAGCCAGCTGCTAAAAGAACTACTATAAATTATATTTTCTCAGTTATTTATTTATTATTTTTTATGTTCATGCTTTCTTTTAATAGATTCATATGGCAGTATAACATGCTGACTGGAATGGCATTATTTAAAGATATGTCCAAGTAATAGGATACTTAATTTATTTCAATACAAACTTTATTATTCTTGTTTCTTAATAATTGGCTTTGATTAGTTGTAGTTGTGAATCCTATATTGCAATAAGTTAGAAATCAGAATGATTATTATAGAGTTCATTGTTTCAGTTTGTCATATTTTATCCATGATAGCTACAAATTGATGAACTTTGTACAATTGATCATTAAAAGGCAATCAAGATCAACCTTTTAAGTTAGGAACAGTAGATGCATATGTAATTTTAAGGAAATCATTTCTATTGTGGATATGGATCTTAAAACTTAGCTTTAACTTATGTATTATAGATTGTAAAGAGTACAACTATAACAGTTATAGTTTTAAGCTTTGCCTTAACTTTATTCATTTTTAAATCATGGCATAGGAAGATTTTGTATGATTATATCGCTTTAGGGCAAAACCACTCCTGACTTCAAAGACATAGTTTTGCTATTTAGGTTGTAAAAACTTGTTCTATTTGCAGGTCTTAAAGGTGGTTCTGTGAAGGTGGAAAACCTAATGGATGTTGAACGGTACTCCTATGCATAGTTCTAAATTGTAGTTGCGGTTGCGATTATATTGCGATTGCGGTTGCTGGCATTGCGGATAGTATAAGAAGGATTGCGAACATTGCGACCAAAAAATGCGGATGCGACCGGCGCCGCAATAGCAATATTACAGCCGCATCACATGATGCGGACCGCAATTTAAAACTATGCTCCTATGTCATGCACATAAGCTTAACGGTGAGAACTTGTTCTTGATCTTTAATGCTTGTTGATGAAAAGAATCACTTCAGGTCAATATATTTTAAAGATGTCCTTATGATCCAATCTCAACAAAGTTTGGTTTTGTCCATGACTCTTTGGAAAAAGTTTTTATGTGTCTCTTGGTAATGTTTTCTTTTCCTCCTATTTGGTTTTGGCCTAGTCCCTCTTGTTGCCAATTCAGAATTGAACATAGCTAACAAGGGATTGAATAATGGGCCAAAACTTGGTAGTTTATGTTTACCCTGTCCCAGGTCTGCATTAAGGCTAAATGTTAATTTGGTCATAAAGTTCTCAATAATAAAGCCTATTAATGTAGTCATGTGAAGATAGTTTGGTCTGTCTTTTCATCTTGATTTTGTTTTCATGAATTGGATACTTTGCTTAAGTTGAAATTGTGGAGGGTGTTATGCACAATCCATTTTACTTCCTTTTGAGTTCAAAATAGAGGATGCCATTTTTAGCTTCAATAGAAGAGAAAGGGCCTAAGGTTGAATGTGAGTTGACTCTACATTATTTTGATTAATTGAAATACGTATAATAATTAATCAAAATTATTTTGATTTGAAAAAAGAATTAGAAAATAGCCATTGACATCTAATTTTGTTAATTTTGACATGCCATTTACGTAAATTTTCTTTCTCTTTTGGGAAGATTTATAGTCATCTTGTTGTATACTCTTTGACCAAAACTGATGGTTATCTGCTTAGAGGTTCACTTTTCTACTAGCACTTAATTGCAGTCATCTAAGTGGCATTATTTCCCACCAGAATTCCGCACATACTGTTTCTGAGCTTATTGGATCGTTGAATGCAATTGACTCGTGGGTATATTTAAAGGAGACTTCAATTATATGATATAACATGGCAAACCTATCAATAAGATCTATTTAATTTTGTCTAATCACGAACTCTCTTGAAACCAAAGATGCTTTATCTTAGTAAAATTCTAAAAGGAAAAGGTTCTAGCTTTGGTTGTTACTTGAATTCTTTGCTGGTCATTGGTCGTTATAATATTCGTATATTGAAATGAACTCTAGAAGTCATCAGATGTATTTATTACAAATTAATGGCATTAGATGGTTATTTGTGGTTGAGTATACATTTTAAGATGTTATGCTGAAATTTGCACTTCTCTTAACATGTAAACCTTCATACCATACTGATGTATAATTGTGTGTTTACATCAAAGTCTTGAATTTTACTAGTAACTATGGTCCTGCATTATAACTGGTAGTTAGACTTCTTGTTAGGAGTCCAACTTACATGATATATGCAACTCATGATTTCTGTTGCATTTGTTGTGGGCTTTGATGAATAAATATGAAAATATAATTTGATCAATAGAAAGGAGATATAATTTGCTTTACCAAGCACACGTATGGAAAATCATAATCTTTTAACCATAAATTTATTATGTATCTTTAAAACAGGGGAAAAGCATTCTGTCAAAGGAAGTTTTTGGTATTGGTTCTGATGTATGCTCTTATTTTTTGAGTTGGGCGATTTGCCACTAAGTATATATCACATTGTTTCATATAAATACAATTATTATATTTAGGTACCCCTGCAGCAAAAACTCTTACATGGCATTTAGCTTTAAAAACTATTTCTACCTTGGAAGGGAATCCACTTGCTTCAAATTAAAAAACGTAAGTTCAAGAATATTTAAGAGTTCGAGTCTTTGAATATATATTATATTGTTTCATTTGAATACAATTGTTATATTCAGGCTCTGTGTTTCTTATCTACAGGCAGAGGTTGAAAATCTTACCTTGGAGGAGTGCCAATTAGGTGAACAAATAAGGTTTGAGTATTATGCCTTTCCTAATTCTTTTTCATTGTGTTACTTGCGTGCTACTTATTTATTGAGCTTAAGGCTACTAATAAGAAAATTGTGCGCTGATGCTTATGTTGCTGGTTAGTATATCTAGGCATTCTCATTTTTCATACTAAGTTTTATATTATGAAATCTCCAATCTTCAACTATGATTCACTAGATGGCAGCAATTGTTTCATATTAGGTTCAAATTTGATGTGTAATTTATGGATATAAACTTGACACGTGCAGGTTTTCTAGCTTGGACAAATATAAATGGCATTGTGTAATTTATTTATATTGTTCTGGAATTGACACTAAAATATTAATATCTTATATTGGTTGTCATCATTAATAAAGACTTTCTACTAAGTGTTTATCAGCAAAATTAATAAAATAAGTCGCTTGTATAGAACATAATTATATACATAAAGTACCTATTCTTATACACTAGAATTTTAGTTCTGCCTTTGGTTAGTAGGATTGTATTTTTATCACTTGTAAATTTTTAGGATGATATATTGTGTGTTTGTATTGATCGTCCTTGGTGTGAAAGGTGTGATTTTGGTTGTGTTCAATTGCTTTAACTTTTGGTCCTTTTGGCATGCTTTCCATTGTTATTCTCTGCATCTTGATAATACCTGAGGGCTAAAAGGTGTTTTACCTTTATAAAGAAGAGTTTTTCTTCTTATTTATTTTTAGTTTTTTCCTTTTAAAAGGAACTTAAAGAGTTGTTCAATTCTTGGACTATAAGTTTAAGACTTGTTATTGATGGTTTTAGTATATTATACATTTCTTATGAAGATATAAAATAATATTCAAGTCCACTTATATAAGTGAAAATAAAGAAGATTTAATTTTTCTTATTGATACTGATGTAATGGTTAACAAAAAATGGTTTTGTTATTGACAATGTGGAGATACTTCTGATTTAATAATGAGACAAAATTTTAAGTGTACTAGGAGCTTG
Organism: Erythrophleum fordii; assembly: GCA_032878935.1. Taxonomy (NCBI): domain Eukaryota; kingdom Viridiplantae; phylum Streptophyta; class Magnoliopsida; order Fabales; family Fabaceae; genus Erythrophleum; species Erythrophleum fordii. The sequence continues at coordinate 1,194,242 of JAVQMF010000029.1, forward strand.
AGATTTGAAACATTAAAGATACTTTTGCCAAAACTTAAAAGAGATGTTTGTTCATAGATGGTGTGTGATTACTTGCTATCATTGTCTGATAACTTATAATTTTGAAATTAATTGCTTAAAAAGCTATAGTTTCATTTTAGGCTTGTTTTCGTGCATCAGATTTATTTATTCTCCCTTTAACCTTTACTGTTTCCTTTTTTCTCTTTTCTCCTTTCAGGGAGATACATGTGATTTGCATCTTTCGTCTTCAAGTTATGCTCCAAATATTTTAGAGGTTGATTTGTACTTGTAGTATTTTCCATTTTGAAATGTTCAATAAAATAATATTCTGTACACATGACTTATCAACTTCATCTTTAAAATATTGTAACATTGACAATTTTTATTTCAATAAATGTATGAATTGTATCTTTTTAATAATTATTTTAAATATATAAAATTGCTACTAAATGTACACAAACAAACGTAAAATACACAAAATAACTAGTTTGGTCCCTTTATTTGTGGTGATCAATTGTCGCCACTAATATTTCAATTGCTGCTAATAGCCATCTACAATTAGCAGCAACTATTCTCGCAATTGAAAATAATTGTTGCTAATCAGCAGCAGTTCAAAACTGCTGGTAATTGCCTTAGAAAAAAACTGTAGATAAATGATGATTTTTTTTTTCAGGTAATGCTTTATCTTGTCATATTTTCGCCTTCACATTCCTCATCACAAGTATGTGAAGCTTCTAGAGTGAGGTACTTAAGTAGAGCTCAAAGAGTCTACTTTATGAGAGGACATATGAAAAAATCAAGCCACGTTTTCATAGTCTTAAACATATGCATTATAACACTTCTATTGGAGATGATATATTGCTCTATTAAATGCACAAGAAAACTTTATTGAACTCTCATTTTTATATTTATAAGTAAATTAAACTAATTTTAAGTTTAGTTAAATTACATTTTAATGCTTTTTTTGTTTAAAAAATTATACTCGATTCCCTTAACAATTGAATATTTATTATAAAAACTTCTAATTTACTTTGTGTCAAAGAAATGAATTTTTAGTATAACTAGAAATTTTAACATGAGATTATAATTTATATTTTAAATATAATAGTAAAAATAACTAAGTAATAAAAGAAATATATATTGTATAGGAAGTTAAATTTATTAATAGAAAGCAAATAAAAAAGGAGACAAATGTAATTTTTGAAAAAAAAAACAAAACAAAACAATTGGTGTAATATATCTAGATCTTATGGTAGGTTAGTATCATTTCCTCTATATTCTTTCTTGAAGTGGTACTCAACAGAGAAAATTTAACCCATAAGCCAATCTTGCCTTCTTCCAAGACCAATCTTGCCCCAGTAACCAACCAATGGCCAGGACTATCTTGTGGGCCTTTACATAACTGTGACGTATCTACGAATCTCAACATCTTTTGTGTTTGCACAAGCATTGGAGGCCCTCGTGGAAACACACTTGAATCTACTACTACACTTGGGTTTTTCTTTCCACTAGATATTGATTTGTTTGTAATTGCTGAGAAAAAGCCATTATTAGACGTTTGGGAAAACTCTGAGGAGCTATGGGACCAATTTGATTTCACAATAGAAGTGTTAGACACCATAGAGAACAAGAGCTTGAGATGAAGAACACTCTTTGAGTCATGCTTCTTCACATGAAGCTGAGCTCCTGTGACAATGAAGGCCACATCATTATTTCTAGAGCTCCTCCATTTGGGATTGTATTTCACTGGCATAGTGCATACATGTGAGAACCTCTTCCCACTGATCGCTTCAAAGAATCGATCGTCGGTAACTTCTTCCGACGATATTGTTGTGCTCTCTATTTTGCTCTCAAGCATGGTTGGAATGGTTAACAAATGCTGCAAGTGTATGGCTAATCTGTGTTACCAATACACCTTTATAAGTACTATTTCTAGGCTATATATGAGCATGATTAATGGTTAAACAGAAACTTAAATTACTGATCAAATGCAAAAGAGAAACAGGTTTAATCTTTAACTAAGAAGCATAAATACACAAAGAGGAGACATGAGAAACCAACATCACAAAGTGTGCATATACAATTTGAAGAGGAAACTACATTTTATCTCAGAGAACTAAAGCCTAATTATAAAATTGGTAAATCAAATTTAAAATGTAACAAAATTTCCCTTGAACTTTGTACTAAAATGTAAACGTTAAATCCTAATAAATTTTTGGAACTAAACACAAACATTTTGAAAGTACAACATTCAACTAAGCCAAGTATTGCCATTAATTGTAACCAAAATCATGTGATCTCTTGCCATTGATTTTAATTGAGATTTAATGTTTTTGTTTTAGTCCATTGGCTAGGTTGTGGCAGTAATTTTCCTAAGGTGAAAGCCCATGTGAAGGGCAAAGTTTAGTTAAAATATGGTACTTATGTACAATTAAATAGAAAGAGTTGTGATCTTATTATTAATTATAATTTTTAGCCTAGTGATAAGTATTTGATTAAACAATTGATATCAGAGTTAGAATCATTTGTTTGATTTCAAATGAGATAATTTGCTATGGGAGAGATTGTTGACCAGTTTATGACAACAATTATCCCATGATTTAGGCTTAAGTTTGGGGCCAAGTCATAGTAACAAAGAGCACTTAAAGTAGATTCAATTCAGTAGAAAAAATAATACCCTAACTAATAGGTATAGCTTTTGACTGTAACAACTATAGTTTTATATAAATCATTGCATTTGGTACGAACCCATAAAGTATGAATGGATGTTGAATAAGTATTGGATGTCCAGAATATATATTTTCCGAATTTTGTGAAGTTCGTTTTTATCATATGGTAAGTTTCAGTGGATGATAAACCATTTAAAGTATTAAATATTTCGTAGGAGTTATTATGAGATGAGTCATTGCAGACTGTGGATCTGCTCATTTTCACACAGAAAAATAAGCATCTGGTTGTGTAAGAGAAATGCTTTTTTTTTTTTAAGAGATGCTTAGCCTCGTTTTATCCAAAAAATAAAAATCACGCTCATTTTCTTGAGTGGTTCCGCACTCATCATTTGAGTAATTACTTTTTAGATTCTCTCCCTACATTGAAATATGAAATGTTTAGAGCTATGCATTAAATCTTATTTTACATAGATACTTATTTATTTAAATATTCTATTTCTTCGCAAAGGTATTTCATGCAATCGACACCCATATCTCTTTTTGTTTCCCGTCTTGTTCAATTGTTTATTGTCCTCTTCCTAAGTTACCTAGCCTCTCCATGCTAATATAATTTTAGCTTAGTAGGTTCTTGAGTAGATAGATTTGGGACTTGTGACAATCCCAAAGAGATCTTGGTAGGCCTCTTTTTGCTCAAGTTAGGGGTGAGAAATGGATTGGGTTGGTTCAGTTTGATCACCTTAACTAACCAACTGATCTAATTGGATAACTAAGTTTCCATCTGATCAATCTAGTAAATTGGATCATAACCAAGCTAATCAACATTAAATATTTTTTCAATCTCAACTATAAAAATAAACAATTTTCCAACAACAAAGTTCACATTTTTCAACACAACTTTAAATTTAAACTTACAACAAATAAGTTAAGATTTTTGGGAATATGGGTTAGATATTAGATATTTAGATATATTATCAATTGTTGATTTATAATTAATATATAAAATATAAATATTATATAATATCAATGTGTTGATTTAGTTTTGTTTAGATGTCTAAGATAGATATCTAGTAACCAAACCAATTAAATCAATTCTACCAAATTTCCATCTAATTTATCCAATTGGTTGGTTTTTTATTGGTTTTGGTCATATCAATTCAGTTTGATTCAGTTAGAATTTGGTCTAATTTGATTTGCTTGGACCTAATCCAGGAAACTAGTATTTTGGGTTCAAACTCCTTGTTTCTAGCTACATATGTTGATCATTATGTATAGTGTAAATTGTGATTTTGATGCCATGTGATAGCCATGGATCATGTAATTGAAGTAATGAATTTGTGTATACAAATAAATTATATATATTGTTGATGACATATGTACTAATGGATATGTGTAGTTTTAAGGAGAGATTTTGCTGAATTTTAGACAACTGAAAAATTGAAAAATGGCTATGATTACATGTTTCTTGTTAGGTAATTATGTCTATTGAGTAAAATAGGCTTGCAGCTTGCTAAGCTATGCCGATCATGAAGGTGGTTTAGTCTATGCACTTGTTATGGCTTAAAAATTTTGGTTTGTGACATTGGCCAAATAGTAAGCCTTTGATTCAATACAATCCAAAGTTCAAATTAAGGGTGCTTTATGTATATTTTGAAAGTGGTGTACTAATTTCATAATTAGTTCAAAGTTCATAGGGATATAAAAGTACTTTCTCCTAAGCATGATGTTGCCTGAGAATCAAATGTGGACAGCACTTGTTCTTTAAAAAGTCCATAGATCTTTAGGAAAAAGAAAGAATATCACCTGTTGCATTTCATGCCTTCAAGAAATAAGCGCATCCCTGTGACTGGCCTTTTACCTACCGTTACCTGCAAATATATATATTATATTTACCCTCATGAGTATGATATTTAGGCAAAGTAACATTAATTAAGGAATCAAATTCTAATGTTTTGGATTTTTAGAAACAACGGGAATGATGAGAACGTACCATAGTAGTGTTCACATAGAGCTTAGGACCCATCAAGTTGAAGGTGAGAGCAGGGGAAGGAGTTGTTCTATTAGTGACTGGACCAAGAGGGAGGTCACTGTGGATTGGAGCCCAAAGTCTGTGTGCTTGGAAGTCAAGAAAGTATGCCAATTCTGATATAGGAGGCTTATCTGCATTTATATATTATGAATTTTTTCTAATAACTATCAAGCTTCTAAAAGAAAATCACTAGCCGTTACTGTTTTTTTTTTCATCATTAAGTAGTGTATTTCCATTTTCACAAGAGAATGAGGAAACAAAAAGAAAAGGCTTACAGCGAAGGTAGAGGTTAACAGCATGGGATAAGAAACCTGTGCCGGGAGCAGCTTTGAGTAGAGCAGTGATGGGAATGAAGCTAAAATGAACAGCATCTGGCTTCTTAGGAATTGTGAGAGCCCATTCATAGTGGCTGCTCACTTGAGTGTCTCCTCCCCTCTTTAAACATGTCACACTAATTCCCTGCACGGTTCATTCATATATATTTATATTTATATTTATATCATATCTGAAATCCAATACTTATATTACATTTAACTAATGTGTTCGTTTAATTTCACTTTCAATATCTATATTTTATTCAATAAAAAATTAAATACTAAAATTTTAAGATTAAATTACATAGATATTCCTTTTGTTTTCAAAATATACACAATTTTTTTAAAGATAAAAAAATTACTTTATAGTTTAGTTCAATTATATATATATATGGACAAAATTGTCCTCCATTTCATTTTTTTAGTTAATATATATATATATATATGTTATTGGAGAGTCTTATAAAAAAAATTCAAATTGGATTAAAGTGTGGGGTAACCACTACAAGAAAAATAGGTTTTAGCGTCGGTTAAAGAAAGCATCTAACATCAGTTATGATCGACGTTACGTAGCCTGACGACGGTTAAAAAAATCGACATTAGAGGCAGCGTGGAGAACCCAAATAACGTCGGTTATACCAACCGTTGGAACAACTGACGCTAGAATCTGACGTCGGTTGTAACCGACATTAACCAATGTACACTTACGTCAATTACAACTGACGTTAACTATAACGTCGGTTATAACTGACACCATGCAAAAGCTAACTTCATATGAGATTCTTGTACGAATACAAATAATGGCGGTTACAACTAACATTAAATGGGGAAACCTAACGTCAGTTGTAATTGACGTTAAAAATAGGGAATTATGTATATACTAACGTCGATTATAACCGACGTTATATTTTTACCTTTAACGTCAATTACGACTGACGTTAATATCTTGTAGTATATGCACCTTTAACGTCAATTATGACTAACATGAGCATCTTGCAATGGTGAATACGCTAACGTCGGTTATAACCGACGTTAGTATATGTACCTTTAACGTCAATTAGGACTGACGTTAGCATCTTGCTATGGTGAATATATTAACGTCGGTTATAACTGACATTAGTTTTCCATTGAAATTATTTTTACATAACGTTAGTTATGACCGACATTAGGCAATAGAAAATGCTTTTTTTTTTCATTTTATTTCATTTCTTTTTATATATCGCTATTTTCATTTTGCCCTGCTATACTTTGATATATATAAAGAAATTAAACATTCACATAAAATTAAATTTTAGATTAATTTGCTGTATACAAAACATTTGGATTTAATAAACATCTATTTATATGATCTTCATAAAAGTTTCACCATCCAACAATATTATAAAACATTAACTAAGATAAACACAAGGCAACTATTAAGCCTTATAAATTGTCATCCAAAAAAGGCTTTAAACATGCCACAGAACAAAATAAATTCAACAAAATCCAAAATGCTTCATGGATCATGACTTGTACCAGATGATCGCCGACCAGGGGCAGGTGAGGCTTCTATACTACCAACATTAGGTGGCTGCATGAAAAAATACAAAAATTACATTTACTTAAAGCCTTTTTAATATAGTAATTTAATAATTACACAACTTAACATTTATATTACCTGTGAATGAGACGCCCTGGCAATGCGAGAAATGTCTAGTGGTAGCTCCATTCCTAATTTTATATTTAAATATACCATTCATTCGAGCTTGCTCATGAGCCAATTGTGCTTGTTCCATTGCACGCTCTTCCTCTATAGTTTTTAGTCGTTCTTCCATTGTTGCCAACTTATTCTTTAAAGTTATCACTTCCTCACCTGAGTTCCTCGCTGCAAAACTCATAGGCACACTATTAAATCGACGAGTAGATAATCCAAATATCTTAGAAGGGCATGGACCCAACCCTAAGCCGCGTACTCGTCCATAATGCTCTTTTCCAAGCACTTGACCAAGTGGATCATCTGATGAAACAAGTGGTGAAGCCTCAGTTTCTTGACTGAGCCTCTGTGAAATTTCTTCCTACATATCAAAACAATAAATTAGTAAACAAGAGACAATGTAATAACTACCAGAAAGTAGAAGCAGAAAAGTCAAAGTGACCACAATATATGAGGAGCTGAGAGCTACAAAAACAGCTTTTGTTGTCTATCTGTGTATTATAGCTTTGACCTCCCTTTATTGGACTCTATTTTTTAGATTTAATAACATTTCAGTTTTGACACAACACCAAAGCTAAGAAGACAGTCAATCTGATCATTGTTTTCTTACTACATATAGTACTTTTCTATTGTTATATCATGGGTCGAGTGAGAGCTTTCTTATAGACCAACATTACTTAAGCCTGTTCTAATTTGTGATGGTCCAACCAGCTGAATTATTTTTCCTTAAATCTAAATTATATGTTAACCAAATTTAACTTAGCTAATTTAATCAATTTAGTTGAGTTCTTGAATGTCCCTAATTTGAACATCAGGCAGTATTCTATCAGACAAATGAAAATTAACTTATGTCTACAATCAATTATTATTACTCACAAAAATTAGTTTAAAGTTGCATGAGAAATACGTTGCCACATGGGGGGTCCCTGTGAAGGCTGAAAGGATGAATGTGGTTGGAATTGGAGTGGACATATAAATCAAAGTGAAAACAACTTAATTGGTCTAAATTATGAAAAGAACGAAAAATAGAAAAAACAACAACAATATTGTGTGCTTATTTACCTAGAACTTCTAGATTCATAGGCTCACTTCTCATCTAATTTTTGTCATGGATAAAAGGAGCAAAAAGCAAAAAACTACACCTGAGACATGATCACTTGTACTACAAAAGTAACTTAGCAGTCACTACTTAATACTACAAAAATAATGCACAATATAAATCATGGCAAGTGTGCATACAAGACTCTAAAATATATTTGGTAGAGTTTGTACAAGACTACAAAAATAATGCACAATTACAATTTGTTCAAATTCATAACTAATTTACAATATACACAATTGAAGCTTATAAGTAATTACAAACATCCAACTAAGTGTCATAAAAGGTATCAATCTTTACTAATTTAGATGCATTACTTATTCATTCATAAATAATTAATCAGAAAGCAGTAATTTACCCCCAGGCAAAAACTGAACACCCATAACAAATATGACTCCAAGTCCTATTTCATTGTGAAGAAGCAGTAAACGTTATCCATAAAATATAACTCAACATTGAAACCTACTTTTTAATTTTATTATTAAAAATAACAAGGAAATGGCAATTGAAAAGAGGAAGATATTTTTCATCAGTAAATGCTCAAAAAATATAATACCTTTTCCTATGTTATCAGCAAAACAGGTGATAGCAAAAGCAAGCAAAAGAAACAAAAATAAATGCTAAAACCTTGGTAATAAACACCGTGTGTATTGGAAAGCTTCTTTCTCTTTTTTCCAATTTCACAGGGCAACAGTTTAATTGTAATCTCATGCATCTCCAATTATTTCATTCCACCACACAAGATGGTAGGTCCTCACCTAAACAAGGAGTGTCTTCTCTGTAACCAGAAAGTGGCAAAGAAACTTCCTTTTATTATAGATAGGAACCTCTCGAATATTTCATGTTGAAGAAAATAAATGATTAAGTGGAGGTAGGAAAATATAAATTAAGGTTAGAAGTTCGCAGCATAAGATCTTATTCTGTTCCATTAAGAATCAAATTCCCTCAATCTGCTTCACAACAATGAAAAGAAAACCCGAGTTTCAAAGTACATGATAAAGACATATCTATCAGGCCTTCAATGCTCTATAAGACACAACCTAAGTTTGGTAATTTTCGTTTAGGTTTTTCAAACAGAATAGAGGATTAGAGGCTATTAAGAATTATTTAAGTACAGAGCACAAACTATAAGGATCTATTAAATATATCAACTTATATTAAATAACTTTGTCAACTCATATTGTACGAAAACTAAAATTTCAATTCAATATTAATTAATTTCTATTCTAATATTAATTATTACAGAAAACTATCACATTATGGCTTTTGTAAGGATAGTCCAAATTTTAGTTTTAAACATGAAGACCTGAAAACAAAACTAATTACATATAATATAATATATATATAAAGCGTTGCATAAACAGGCTAGAAACAAATTTGTAAACTCAATTGTAGGTAAAGGTTTTTAAAACCCCCTTTGCATAAATTCTACTCTTTGTAAATTTATTTTTTGGTATTATTTTAAATTTCGGGTAAATATAGGATAGTATAATACCTATAAGTTTGGGTATAGGATAAAAGTTAAAAAGCTCACAAAAAGTTATGACAAGAGAGAATGGAGAAGAGAAAGATAATGTAAAATCCACCTATTCCACTCCATTGCTATCCCTAGCCTACTTTTTCAAAATAGAAGAAAGACTTAAACAATATAAACAAAGTTATATTTAAAGTTTGACTTAACACATAATCACTCCCATATTTTCTGCTTTTATTTTTGGCTGGAATGAGTTCTTTTCAAATTAGTAAACATTAAAAATGATTTCAGCTGTGTTTTTCGAACATGGTTTTCAAGTCTACAATAAAAGTACAGAGCACAAACTATAAGGATCCCCCATTTTAACAATATGATCCCTACCAGAGATCTGCAAACCCTATATGTCAATAAGATCCCTATAATTGAAATCAGCCAGACCGTAGGATTTTGCATAAAACAATTCACTATCATTCAATCATCAATCAGATAGAAAGACAATGGCATTTATCAATATTCAATACCAATTTTGCATTTACCATAAAGGACTAATTCTAACAGTATTATAATTATCCAAACAAAACTAGCATCATTAATAAAGGACTTAAGCATCCTGGTACAGTTGCTCCTACGCTGTCCTTATGTATTTTCTTTAGTTTCTGTTCTTTCATCAAATAAAAAGAAAAAACCTCAAAACTTTATTTTTTCCCCCTTTTTCTAGACTTTTATAAAAATTTGTTAACAAAAAACTCAAAAATGAAACTCCTCAGAATTGGTTAGTATAACATTATTTCACTTTCTTTTGGTTCCCCTTAATTTTAGAAGGATTTGACATGTAAGATATGAGAATAAAGACAGTGGCATACTAAACACCTCACTTATAACTTCAGCTAGCAAATAATCTTTCTTGTTTTTTTGGCTACAAGATAAGAATATTTACCAATCAAGTTACACCCCTATTCAATAACTTTCACAAATTCATGTTCAATAAAATTGTTAAATATAATGAGACTTTGAACTATTTGATTATATCGTTATTGTTCTTTAGTTTTTAAGTGTATTATTGTAAATGACAACACTTTAGCATTGAAAAAAGTTTCAGTCATTTACCCCTACAACTCTGGCTGCCTCATTAACATAGCTCCCAACAGCATGTTTGCATGTTGCAAGAAATACTTCACAACATTTTGGTGGCCGGCCCATTTGTACTGTCTACAGTCCAAAGAATAAAATGGATTAATTTTGCTACAATTTTCCTTATTTAAGTATGCATTAAAAAAATTGTAAATTACCATCTCATGTCTTCTCCTAGAATTACTCTTAGAACCACCAGTATGAGGATACTTGAGTTTTTGACGATTAACCTTATTTTTGTTGCTTATTTCCTACAAATCAAAGACAAACAAATGAATGATGCAATGTTAACTAAGGAACATCAATGTATGAAGAGATAAACCATTACTATGTGACTTTCTTGTAATCGGTAGTCCACGAAGCTATTCCATTGGTCTTGTGAAATTCTTTCAGGACATTTATTCATAATTTCCTCTCTGCTGTCATTTTCCCCAAACAGACTCTTATGTAGCCTATTTCTAAACTCCTTTCGCTTAACTCCTAGTGATTTCCATGCCCATTCTAATCCATCACTAGACTGGAAGGCAATCTTATCCTGTGCTTGAAATCATTTAGTAAATTATCTAAGCTTGTGAAAACATAAAATAAAAAACGAAGATGTTCAAAAATAAAAAATAAAATCACTCTTTATACCTGCACTTGTTCTATTCCTAACTTCATATATCTTTCTGGAACTTCCCTCCAATCAAAGAAGTTGAGAGGAATGAGGTCAGTGTCTGTGGCTAGCTCTCCTAACCAAACTCCAAGTATGCCAACCTCATCACCATACGGTTGTCCAAACTCATCAATTGGACAAGCTATCCTCTTCCCTTTTTCTAGATTCCAAACATCTTTTGCTTTCAATCTCTCTTTTCTTACTATGCCATTTTCATCTGCCATACAAAAGAGAAAAAGTAAATATTGCATTTAAATTATTAACTATCTCATAATATAATTTACTAAAGTAATTACCGATAATATCAACGATCCAATCCTTATTTTTGACATTGTCCCTTGGTGCACGTCGCTGGAAGGAAGTTTCACCATTGTCAGCAACTCCACATGGCTGAGAAAAAGTAGTATCACCTATTACTACTTGGAGTTATGGATGAGAGACATATGTTGAAGTAATTGGATTAGCTGTTGCATGTGTTTGAGAAGCAGGTGTAGAGGTAATGGTAGTGGGCACTGTGGATGTTTGTAGGTTCCCAGTAGGCGTAGGAGCAGGACTTGATTGATGTAATCTTTGAGCAATGTTAGCAACCTTTGCCCGAGATGAGCGTGGACGTTTAAGTGGCATCCTACAAATGTAAACCAAGAATATAATCATGTCATTTTCATAAACATGCAACAATAAATAGATTTCACAAGTATGCAATAAAACATAGACATAAATAAAAATCTATATATGTTGTTAAACAAACCATGCCATCCTCTTCATCACTATTATCAAAATCAAGGTTGTTAATTGGTTGATTAGAAACATGTTCTTCATCGCCTCTTGTTAATTGTAAACTATCAATGTCATCGGGAAAATTAGAACCAACTTGTTGTTCTAAATGTAGCTGTTCATATTGGTAACCACTATTTGCTTCATCATTTTCTACATTATCTCCCATTTCAAATAGGTCTTGAGGCTTCACATGTATTGCTACACTCCATGGGTGATTCGTTTTATCATCTACATAAAATACCATCTAAGCTTGTGAAGCTAGAATGTAAGGCTCATCTTCTGCAACATCTCCAGTATGGATTAATCAGGAGAAATTAACTAAATTGAATTGAAAGTCATCCTTTTTTACCCCTTTAGTGCTAGCCCATAAACATTTGAAAAGAGTAACCTTAAAATGGCCATAGTAGTTTAACTTAATTATATCTACTAATTTGCCATAATACAAGAGATCTGTAAGTGCAACTCTCCTATCTTTTGCACTTGCATAACATCTAGTTTCTGATGTTACCCACACACTATTATTTTGAGTCTTCAATCCTTCTTCTCTTTTCAATGTGCGAAACCTAAAACCATTTATATTGAATGCACTAAATCGTCTAGCCAAAGTTAAAGGACCTCGTGCAAGAAATTTAATGTCATCTGAAAACCCTGTAGTATCATCCTTATCAACCTGAAATAGTTCACATGTTAGAATCAATATCACTTCAATATATTAACCTAAATACAAACTTTAACAAAATAAGGCTCACATATTCTTTGAACCAATTGGCAAAATTTTTTGTGACATGTTTGTCAATTGCCACAGCAGATCTAGTATGACAACGAAGCCTGGCCTTCACATCATCTCTATATTGTCTATAAGGAAAAAATTACTAGCATTAAAGACTAACATCATGTTTGAAACCAAAAAAAAAACTGTCAAGTACTTACTAAACAAGCTCTTCAATTGCTTTACAATTGAACAAGACACAACGATGTGCTTGGATCTTTTCAATGGGAGTGAGTTGAATTTCTGATATGCCTCCTATAGGATGACCAACTAGTGGAAACATACATGCTTCAGAGCAACCAAGAACTACATAGTCATCATTGCGAGCCGGCCGATTAAACCTTGTTTCGATGTCTTGTAAATACCTTGAACAGAATGTTAATATTTCCTCACAAAGGTAGCTTTCAGCAATAGAACCTTCTGCTTGTGCCTTATTCCGTACATATGACTTACAGTGTCCAAGGTACCTATTTGGGATGAACAAACCAATATACATATAATCAAGCAATTGAAAATAGCATTTGACAACTAAACAAAAAATAAAAGATTACCTTTCTATAGGATACATCCATCGATAATGAACTGGACCACCAAGTTTTACTTCATCTACCAAATGAACTACCAAGTGCACCATCACTGTGAAGAAAGATGGTGGGAATAACATCTCCATTTGACAAAGAGTGATCACTATTTCATCTTGAAGTTTGTCAAGATCTTTCACATCTAAGACATGGGAACATAATTTTCTAAAGAATAAACAAAGCTTCAGCACAACTATGGTAACTTTAGGATCCATCTGCACATTTCGTAATGCTATTGGAAGTAACTGCTCTATAAGTACATGAGAATCATGACTTTTTAGGCCTGAGATTTTACGATGTTTTATGTCAATACATCTAGAAATGTTTGATGCATAACCATTTGGCATTGTCACATCTTTAAGTGTTTGAAAGAAAATATCTTTTTGAGAATGTGTCATCGTAAAACATGCAGATCTAAATTTACCATTTGCATCTGGCCATAACTCAGGCCTTACTCCCAAACGTTGTAAATCCTTTCAAGCATTCAAGTTGTCTTTTTACTTTCCAACCTCATTTAACAAAGTGTACAAGACATTATCACAAACATTTTTTTCAATATACATCACATCTAAATTGTGTCATAACTTATTGTTAACCCAATATGGCAACTGGAAAAATATACTTCTCTTTCTCCATTGCTGACTATCAAGTTCATTATCTCTCTCATGAGGTCTTTTCCTTCTTAAATCAAAGGCTGGATTCTTACTAAACGTGACATTAACACTTTGCAATTGAGAGTGTATCATATCACCAGTTAATAGAATTGGTGGTTCACGTCTCTCTACAGTTCCATCAAAACAATTTCGATTGAATCTATATCTATGCTGGGGTGGTAAAAATCTACGATGGCCTATGAAACACCACTTCTTACTATTGGTAAGCCTATAAGGCTCTTGATCGAAATTACATGATGGACATGCTAACCCAGTATAGGTATTCCATCTAGACAAATTTCCTAAACCTGGGAAATCACTTATGGTTAATAATAATGCTGCTCGCATGTTAAACATTTGATTTGTCGAAACATCAAATGTATTTATGCCATCAACCCACAAGTCACTTAGTTCTTTAGTTAGTGGCTGTAAGTAGACATCAATGTCATTTCCAGGCATTCTTTTCCCAGGTATGATCATAGACAGTATGAAAGAGGTTTGCTTCATACACATCCATGGTGGAAAGTTGTATGGAATCAAAATCACAGGCCAAATACTATGATTAGTACTCATTATCCCAAAAGGATTGAAACCATCACTTGCCAAGCCAAGTCTGACATTTCTAGGATCTGTAGCAAATTCAGGGTATCTAGCATCAAATGACTTCCAAGTCTCACCGTCTCTTGGGTGTCTAAGTGAGCCATCTGTATTGTGGTTTGTTGCATGCCATCTCATATGTTTAGCTGTTTTAGATGACATAAATAATCTTTGCAATCTTGGTATAAGTGGAAAGTAACGCAAAACCTTTGTAGGCTTATTTTTCCATTTCTTATGTCCACTGGAGTCATCATTGTTAGCCACCCTTACATTGGTCTTCCATCTAGAGGTATTACAACTTTTACATTTGTCACGCTTAGCATCCTCACCCCAATATAACATGCAATCATTTGGACAAGCATGAATTTTTTTATAATTAAGACCTAGCTTATTTATGATCTTTTTGGCATCATAAAAAGAATCTGGAAGCTTTGCATTTTCAAATGCATCCTTCAACAATTCTAAAATCATGTCCATTACTTTATCACTCACCCGACATAAACACTTGATATGATAAAGCCTCATTAAAAATGAAAGTTTTGAATACTTCGTACACCCTTCATACAATTCTTGGCTTTCATCATTGATTAAGGTGGCAAAGTTATGGGATTCCTCATTAAACCCAATATTAGAATCTATTTGTGTTTCAGTAGTGCAAGGTTGGGATGGCATGTGTTCATAGATGTTTCTCTTTCTAGAGACCCCAAAGGCATCATGTAACAAATCTTGCATATCCCCTCCCATTTGCTCAACTTGTTGCACTGTAGGACAACTAGAACTATCCTCCTCCTCCGGGAGTTCTCCATGCCTAATCCATGTAGTATACCCTAAGGGAAAACCATTGCATATCAAGTAATCAAAGATAATATCTCTTGAGAAGCATTTTTTAAAACCACAAGAACGACATGGGCATTTTACAACTCCTTTTGCATTAGGCCTAAAGAATACAAAATCAAGAAAGCTTTCCACCCCAGTGACATATTCAGGTGAAGTTCGTGGCTTATTAATCCAACTTTTATCCATCATGACACCTACATATTTATAAAAATAATTAAGACAATAATAATGTATATTAACTCATTTCATTATCTAATTTTTAACTAAATTAATGAAGGGGCATATTTAAAAAAAAAAGTATTTGACAATTTCAAACATTAAGGACACAATGTGTGACAATTAAAGGAAAGATCCGTTCTGCACAGCTCTAAAAAAATCTACAAAGTTGACTCTAAGTGAAAAACTAACAAAAATTGAACATGTGAACAACATCCAAAATCAGTAAATTTGTACATCTAAATGAGTTCCAAAAATTATGAAAATTTTATATATTAAACTACACATATACACTAATATCACGCTAAAATTTCATATCAAGATCATGTCTGTATTACTTGCAGTAAGTTCATATAGTTATGGTTCAACAAAAAACTCAACAGCAATAGGACAAATTGCCTCTAAAAATAAGCAAAAATAAGCATCAATAAAATAGACATATAGATGAACATATACTCCAAAAATCTCAGCAAAATTCAACTCCCAAAATTCCTAGTAAATCAATTTTCTCAATTTTGACACAATGCTCAACCATGTATGGTCCTCAATCAAGAAGCCATAGGTAATGAAATCGAGACTTCAAATCAATTTTTCTCAACATCAAAGACATATCAAAGAACATGTATTAACTGAAATTCACCTTAGAATGCCACATGGATGAGCATAGCAAAATCAAAAAAGTAACTAACAAAATTAGAAAAACAGCAAAACAGAATTTCTGTACAACCTATTGAATTAACTGCTTTAACCTAAGAAAATGAACTCAAAAATTCATCAAAATTTTACAGAACATACTTAACATATATACAAACAATGTGACAAGAATTCAAAGCAAGATCAATCCTGCACAACTCTAGAAAAATCCACAAAATTTACTTTAAGTAAAAAACCAACAAAAACTGAACATGTGAACAACATCTAAAAATCAATATATTTCTACACCTAATCAGAATTTCATAATCTCATGTGTACCAATACTTTATTAGGTGTATTTTCTTCTTCTAATCTATTCCTTTCTTCATGTGCTAAAGACAAGAGCCTCTATCAAATTTAAGGTTGTCTATTAACTTTTTTTTAGATTTATTTACAATTAGAAGTTTAGGCCTAATGCAAAAAAAAAAAAAAAAAGGGGAAGAAAATAAGCGAAAAAAACAAAAAAAAAAAGACATACAAATCAAATTAAAAAAAAACCATTCATTAGTAATGGTTTATATATTTAAATATCAGTGAGTCTTTGTACCAATGTATAGGTCCCACAGAAAACGTCAACAAGAGTGAGCATACCTAATAACTTGAATAACCATTGTCATAAAACATTAAAAAGATTTATACCTGAGTAGCAATTACCAAAAATATTGATGGGATGTGACTCAAAGGTCCTCAGACATGATCCTACCAAGACCAAAGTTGTCTTTTCCTACAAATATATGGTTCATCTAGTAAATACTTATTAACATACAAGAAAAATATTCAGAATGCTATAGAGATCTTGACTACACAAATTGCAATATCAAAGAATATGCCATTGAATATGATCATGCATATTAAATATATAAAATACAGGGAATGAAAGTAAAGGCATAGTCCTGTGATTGCTATTACAAATAAAAATCCTAGTCACAGTAAAATGGGAGTTTTGGAAGGGTATCCATGAACTGTAAGCAAAGTGTGAGATGCACTTTTTTGATAATCACCACTTGTCTCATGTCTCATAGGAACAACACATAATGTCAGTCCCAGGCATAGATAATAGTACGTCTAATTATGCAGGAGGCTAACCAAATAGTCTAGTTTGATGAATCTTTCAATCTTTATGGGAACTATTTCAAGTCAAAAATGGGAAGGAAAAATCACCAAACTAATCTGAATGGTCAAATAATTATATTTTGTGGTCATCATCATGGCCATCAATTAATAGTTTTGTTCATTTGTTTCTATAGAGGAAAAAGGAAAAAGAGAAAAAATTAGGAAACCTAAAGATTAACAATAAGTGCATCTGCTACTAAACCTAAAGATTTACTATACACAATCAAAAAGAAGAGTCCCTATTTCAAGAACACCTATAGGGTCCACCACCAGCCAAGGCTTGGGAGAGTAATATAGTGCACTGCACTCAAAGAAAGTGACATGCTTATGCCAGCAAAGTCAAGCTTTGCGGCCAACTTTTATGTTCAACGTACTTCTTCTCAAGTTCGTGCAACTAATTAATTGATGGCAATTAATAGGACCAAAAAGAAATGGGGCTTCTTAGGATTAACAAGAACATGCCTATATATTACATATATATATATATATCTATATATATTGTTAGTTAAAATTGTTTAATTAATGGTGGGTTCCACTCATGGTCTACCAATTTTGTGTTTGCACATGCTGCCCCATTGTTGGGGCCAGTAAAGTTTCATTATCACCATCATGATTACTACTATATATCTCAATCTTCAACCTTAGACACTTTATAGAGCTACCAAGCTGCAAAAGTAGTCTGACAATAACATAGAGAAAGCAGTGAAGCTTTAATATCAATTAATTTGAGTTCGATTATTTGGGCCAATTTGTAATTAATTAGAATACTAGACATATAAGGTTGATGTAGGAAAATATTGCTTTTAAGATGGTGCAGAACAAGAAATTTATTTTGAGCAAAAGTTAGTAGCTGTTAGTTTGTCATTCTTTTGATCTTGTTTTTATCTTTGCAACTTGATCAATGGAAATTTGAAATGAAACTCACACGCATAGTTATTCTCCCGAATTTCCATATGTCTGTGTGTGTGTGTGTATATTTGCCAAAGTCAGCCATTTGGTACATGCATGTCTTCAAAGAAAATTAAGCTAATACTCTCTTCTCACACATGTATGCATCGCTAACAACCAGTGAATGGTCAAAAAATGCACATGGCTTCTTTATAATCAAACATATATATGAAATAAAATAAAAGAATAGAAGGCCAGAAATTTTCACTTGTTGCATAATAGATGATCCATTTTCGCTTGATTTAACATAAAGGGGCTACCTAATTTTTATCAGGTTTAATTCTTAAATTCTTATTTATCAAATAGTTAAACCAAATAAATCTTAATATATATACATATATATAAACATTTACTATTTTCAATAGAAGATAATTATAACATGTTTACATATTTTTTATTAAGTTTGATCTACTTATTTTTTGAATTTGTTTATCGAAATTACCTTAAAATCTCTCAACAATTATATATTTTGGGAAAGTTATTCTCACATGCTTATGCTTAAGTGGATTGAGAATTTCACTTTAGATGCATGTTTTGCTTAGCTCTAATTATATTTCTGGAGTTAATAAATTTAGTTTAGGATTGTTGTGAGGATTTTTGCTTATTTTAAAATTATCTTTTTAGATATTAAGTTTCATAAAAAGTACTATGAGAAAGAAGCAATTTGTTTTAGACAAAATCATTTTAAGTGTTTTTATTAATATCGTTCTGTTTGACAAGTCTTTTTAGGAAAAGAAAAAGTTTTTACTGTCAAATTATTTTAAAAGTCATGAGTTAATAGGATTAAACAATAAGCTAAGAAGTAATTATAGTAATTGTTAGCAACAAAAATCATGAAACTATTATCAATGGCTAGTGACTATGAATAACTGAATGAAATTCATTTGGAAGCTAAGGGGATGCCACCACGCGAAGACAAGATGGGCTTACCTGTAGGATGAATAAATTGCAGATGTTTGTTAAAACCCAGCAAATCATATGGATTTAAAAAAAATTTTCAAGGGTAGAGAAGTCTTTAGAAAACTAATGAACTCTAGTTTATAGTTGCTATGGATACTAAAAAAAGGGAGAAAATGTTAGTGATAATATGCAAGCAATGAATGCTAGGAGAAAGAAAAATTGCTCACTCAAGCTTTAATACCAGGATAGGATCATCTTATTGGAACCCCCCGAAGAACTCTGCTGTATGACTAGCTGCAACAATCACTACCTCTGTTAGCATATATATGTACCCATGTATCTCAAGAAAGGATTGATGCTACAGAAACACAGACACTGTTATGCTTGGTCAGCCACTACCAATTGAAGTTATTTCTTCTTCTGTCTGAGGTAAGTAGGGGTAATCGTACAAGTCTTATTATGAAACAACAAAGCTACTCTGCCACAGCTGGTGGGTTGGTTCCTCTGTCGTCGCCGAGGAGCTCTTAGTGAAGACACCAACGAATAAGTTGCTAAACAAAAGGGAAGGGAGGATTGACCTGTTCAGTAGAACTTCGAAGCAAGATTGTTAGGAGTAGGTGCAGACATTTCTTCAGTCTCCTTCAAACGAAAATGCGACCAGGGTTGTGCTTCGTAGAGGGTTCGAGAAGAGGGTCACAAGAGGATGAACGCGATGGGATTCTGGGGCTCCTCATTGCAGTTTGAAATTTGTTATTCACAACAATCCCTTCACCGAATCCTCTTCAACTGGCTCAGAATGAGAATGACTTCAACTGGCTCAGAACGAGAATGATAATCACCCAACACGTCAGGAGCAACATGTAATAAAGTGAGATGAATGGATTGAGTTCAAGTAAAAGGAAAGCTGGAACTTCGACTTTCACAATGAGAGATTCAGAGTTTTGTTGGAAAAGTGGGGGAAGCAACTTGGGATCTAGGGATTTGGGCCTACCAGTGAGCGGCAAAGCATGGGGATAGCGCGGGATGAGAATTTGGTAAAGTAATTGTTCTGTTTGATTAAAAAATTTTAACAAATACTTAGCGTCAATTGTAGGTAACAGACGTTAAACATGTTCCAGCTGCAGTACGTGCGTCGATGGTTGTGATTGACATTGGAGAACCGACGTTAAATATGCATTTTTTTTGTAGTGAACTTTTTATCTTAATAGAAGTTTGCATATATTTTAAATATAAAAAAGAGATTTATGCAATTTATTCTAATTTTAATTAAGATGAAAATAAAATTTTGTTCAGAGAAAAATAAGTTAATAGATTTTTAATTTGGTCTTCCAGAGATTATTTCTTTTAATTTAGTCTCAATTATTAAAACGTTTGTAATATTGTTCTTTCATCTAAAATTTAATGCAAAACTTAGTAGTCTACTAATTTGGACTTTATAGAGTGGAAAATAACATCAAAGTTAGTGAATTATTATATTTGTCATTAAATTTTAGATGAAAATAGAATGAAAGGAAACGTTGTAACTATTTTAATAATTAAGCAACTGAAATTGAAAAAATTGATTTATGGAAGATTAAATTAAAAGTTAAGGTCTAAAATAAGATTTTACTCTTTCAAATAATGTAAATAATATTAAAAAAAATTGAAACTAACAAGTAACTAATAAAAGCAATATTAAATTGTAATTTTTCCTTAAAAGTAATGGAGTTTAACTATTGTCTAATTACTTTAATTTAATAATTGAAAAAACACCAATACTTTAATTGACTATGGAATGATTGAATTGTTCTAATAAACAAACGCAAAAATAATGTTGCTTGAATTCAAACTAGAGATACAAATTTGTTTTGATAATCGAACCAATTAGAAAGATACAAATTTAATTAGATACTAAGGACGCATTTAGTTTTGTTGCGCCGTGTTTTTATTTCCATTGAAAATGACAAAATTTGACCGAAAATGACGTTTGGTACAGTTTAGGAGAAAATATGTTTATAAAACATTTTTGAAAATAGGTTGAAAGCAGGCAACTTCTTAAAGTGATTTTCAACATTTTCAAATAATTATTAGTGTAAAAAATTTAAAATATACTTCAATATAATTTTATTTTATTTATTAAAATACCTTTCATTAATCTAAATATATATTTAACCCAAAAAAAAACCTAAATACATATTTCCTTCTCGTTAAATTTAATGAAAACAAAGCCTAATCTTTTTATTGTTATTTATGTACATATTTGAATATAATATATATTTGTATATTTAGGTTAATGAATGGTATTTTATTCAAAAAATTTTAAATTGACTAAAATATATATTATAAAAATAAATTAATGGAAGATTCATGTAATTTTAACAAAATTTAAAAAAAAATGTATAATTGACTCTTAAAAATAAAGATGAACAAATTCTTAATTTAAAATGACAAACCATTTTTTAAAAAAAATTAAAAAATTATAAATGAAAATTGATATTAAGAAATAAAAATAGAAAATAAAAACTAAAAATGATTACAAGGAACTTACATCTTTTGCACGAAAAGTTCTTGAGCTATTTATCCCAGCAGTTTGTGGACCGAAGTCGTCAAAAGCTTGGGGTACCTGCAATTTCAGCATATCACAGTATGGTTATACAACTATAATCAAATTATAGTTCATCCGAAGTCTATAAAATATATTATTGTTAATAAATATATCAAATGATATATATATATAATACTCAATAATTCAATAATATCATCAAACAATGACCATAAATATTATAATAGTTAATTTTATATATAATAAAAGGTAATTTTTAAACATAAGCTTATAATTACTTTTAAAATAATAATAGTTTTTATCGACATATTTTTTTTCTGCCAATCATGTCAATATTTATCAAATTATTAAGTAGGATATCGATAAGAATGAAATTATTTAATATTATATTTTTAATATATGTGTGTGCGCGCGCGTGTAAGGGTTTTAAATTTCTCATAAAATCTTAGATCTCTCATTTTTTATTCAATCATTGGTTGGCTTTTAAAACATTAAATATAAACTTTTCTCAAAAACTTATTTGGGATTTTGCTAAATTGAGCTTAATTATATAAGTGAAGGGTACCTTTTTCTTTTGTTCTCTTGTTTTTGGAAGGAAATTGCATGTCCCAGTGAATAGCTGATCTCCGAGCTCATTCAAGTGCTTTTTCAGCTCCGATGGCCCCAAATTGGAAGACGCATCTTGCCTCACTACTACCACATCATTCCCACCAATCCCTAGCCCCACAACGATATGTGTCCCATACTTCTCAATGAATCTGATCAACATTGACCTTTCATGAATACATCAATATTTAGGAGTTTGAAAATTCCTTTTTCTTTCTGTTATAAAAGGAGGTTTCAACTTTTTGAAATTAGAAAGAGGAAAGAGGGACAAAATTAGAAAATTAACCAACTTTTTAAATATATTATTAACTTCCTAATCATTAAAAAGAGTAACTACCACAACAAGAAAAAAATATAAAATAGCGTGGGACAAATTCCCTTTTAATTCTTCACTAATTAGCAAGAAATTAACGAGCAGATGTAAATCTCTTACTCATTCACTACAATGCGGGGAAGAAAAACATATGAACACTCACGCCAAATTATGCCACTTGTCAGCGAAGGCATTGCCCGCGAGGAGTATTTCTTTCATTAATTGGATTTCCTTGCCAAAACTTTAGCGAGGGAATTTTTTCTTGCCAAAATTTGAATTACATTAGCGACGGATACATCCTTTACTGATCCCTTGTTTGGAAAAAAAAAAAGATTATAAAATGGAAACCTTACACCCCTAAATCAGAAGCTCTCCTCCCTCACTCTCTTGATTGCTCTCCTCTACCTCTTGCAATTCGTTCTTGTTGCTTGCGGACGCTGCTACTGTCATCACCATTAAAAGGGAGATCCGAGAAAGCTCTATGAGAAGAGGAGATCAGGGGGGAGTCAAGGGAGAAAAATCGAAGAGGTAGAAACAAAAAAGAGAGGAATATAGAGAGAGAGAGAAGAAGAAGAAGAAGAAGGTCAAAGCTCAAGAGAAGAGATGAGAGAAAAGACAACTTGAAGCAACGAGAAGAAGTGCGCACAGAGAGAGAGAGAGAGAGAGAGAGAGAGATTCGAAAAGGCAGAGGGGGAGAAGAGCAAACAAAAAAACTGAAGGAGCACGAAGGGTCAGAAATCCTCACTTCACTTGCTCTTTGAACGGATAATTTTCTTGCGCTGTCCTTAGTCTCTAGTTTTCCATTTATGCTGGCCTTTTTCTACGCACTCACGAAGCACCTATTTCGCTTCAATGGGAACAGAAAAGATTTTTGGTCTATTGTTACTTGTTCTTTACCTTTCACTTCGCTGATGACAAGTCAATATGCTGAAGCAGTGTAGCAAGGATTGATGCTTCATAGTTTTTATTTTGCTTGTACTTAATTGTAGGGTAAGATGGCATAGAAAGAAAATTCTATTTTCTTTTATCGCAGTGGAATCAAAGTAGTGAAAGTAAGGTTTTAATGTG
Organism: Erythrophleum fordii; assembly: GCA_032878935.1. Classification (NCBI taxonomy): domain Eukaryota; kingdom Viridiplantae; phylum Streptophyta; class Magnoliopsida; order Fabales; family Fabaceae; genus Erythrophleum; species Erythrophleum fordii. The sequence continues at coordinate 1,217,916 of JAVQMF010000029.1, forward strand.
GTGTTGGTTGTTTTTGTGCTTCATTCTCATGCCCAAGGATTGCTTTATTTTTCAACTAACGGAAATTAAGAGGGTAAGGGATTGTTCCATGGTTTTAAGGAATGGTCATTATAAGGGTATTTTTTGGAGTTGGTGATTTTACCTTCTATTTATTTATTGTTGTGAAATGCTCAATTGATAATTCAATTTATTGTTATGGGTTAATGGAGCTTGGCGTTTGCATCATTCTACTGGGAATTTTGTAAGGAAAAAATTCATATGCTTGGATTGAATTTGACTTCTGCAGCTTGTTTAGGATAGAGAGTAATAAGTCGTTTGAATTTATTTTAGAGGAGGATGCAATTTTCCTTATGTACTTTCTTTTGCTCTATGTGTTTCAGTCTTTGTAAGTATCTTGGAGATCATTCTTTGCGAGGTGATAAAAAAGTTGGAAAGATAATTCTTTTCAATTTTGGCATCAGTTCAATATAAGATTTTTCTTACTATTAAGGGGGTTCTGTTTGGATTGTTGTGGTTTCAGCTTAATATGGCTATAATATATTTTAAGCACTATGATATTGCTATTTGAGTTCGTTACACTTTGAGAATTGTGTATGGCTTTTATACTTTCGTTGGTGGATGTTTGTGAACAAAAATGATTTGAAATTAGAAATATAAGTGATGAGACTTGTGAATTGTATTTAGGGATTCTAGGGACATTCCTATGCTTAGGAATTTGTTCAAAGATGTGATAGGTATTGACCTTGGGCGTGTTTGTGAAAATGATTTGTTGGATATCAGTGTGAATGAAAAAGTTCACATTGGATAGAATTTGACTTTGAAAAGGATATATAAGTGAGAAAGGCCCAGGGAGTTAATGCTTTAAGGTTTTGGATTAAGATGTGATGCTAAACTTACTTATATAGGTTCCTTTTCAAAGTCTAAGGATGAAGGTCCCGTGATTAAAGATCTCCCCAATAACTTGGGTCCCCTCAAGCAGGCCCAAACATCCAACATTTGGTATCAAAGTTGATGGTTCAACAAGGACAACTAACAAAGTATGGAGATGATAGCCTAAGTGGATAGAGTAGCAATACATCTATGTGATGAATTCATACTTAAAGGGGAGATTAATAACATCATTAGTTTTTTTTTTCTAAACTTCTCATATTTAGTAGTCCTAAAACAAGTGGAAGAGTGTGGATACTTAGACAAATAACACTATGAACATGTACTTAGACAAAACAAGCTAAATACAAGTGGAATAACATAGATACATAGATTGATTTTGTGCAAAGGTTTTAGTTTAAGATGATGATGTTGTCCTTTGAGCCCCAACATGATTGAAGAGTGGAAATGATTTCAATATTTTGAGGATGTGTTTCAAAGAAAGTAACATCATTTTGCTTTTTGAAAGCACATCCTCTAAGTTGAAATCATTCCACCAAATCAAACTTGGGAGTACTTAAATCTTTCCACTTCTTGAAGCACATCTTAAAAAAAATTTAGTGTATAGGACAAAAATCCCCTTGATTTACTTTTCCCAAATTTTGAACTAAAATGTGAACATGTTCTTAGGGTTATACATCCATGATCTTGAACGAAATTATCATCGATAGCAATTGTGTCAACGATGTGCTCTCTTATGAAATTACAATGTTCATAGGAGAATACAATGTTGGTATAATTTTTATGAATGAGAATGCTGTTCAAGATCAAGGATATGTAACCCAAAGAACTTATTCTCATTTTAGTTCAAAACTATAGAAAAATAAATAGAAGATATGATAATTTGTATTTTAGGACTCAAGTTTTGTAAGTTATTGGCTTTTTATCCTAGTTGTATTTAGAGCATGTTTGTTGTCATATGTACTAAATATTTTGAGAATGTGCTTTAAAAAGCAAACTGTTTTGAGTATTTTCAACTTTGATTTGGTAAAATGATTTTAGTTTTAAGGATGTGCTTTTAAGAAGTAGAAACAATATTGCTTTCTTTAAAGCACATCCTCAAAATGCTAAAATCATTCCAATATTAAATTTAGTAGTAACTTCAATTTCATCAACTTTTAGGTATGTCCTTATCTATCAACTATGATTTATTTCACCACCATCTACAGCTAAATCACATTAAGGGAGAGGCTCAAACTCATATCTTCTTCATCAATGTAGAGTAGGTTACTAAATGTTCCTTACTTTGCTTTATTCTTCCCATATTTTGAATTAAAATGAGAGTGCATTTAATTAAGATGCACATTAGGGTCTTGAATGGCACAGACACTTGTATAAATGAGAATGTCATTCAAGATCTTGATGCATGACTTAATTGAATACACTCTTATTTTAGTTTAAAATTTGGAAAGAGCAAATCAAAGTTAGAAACATTTAGTAACTCATTTAGTATTAATGAAGAAGAGGAAGAGTTTGAGTCTCTTTTTGAGAAATTTCTTCTTTTTTTCTTTCTAACAAGAGGTTAGCAAGGGAGTTTCCTTTGTAATTCTCTCACTAAATAGCAAGGGTGTCAGGAAAAAATTAACAATCAATTTAACAAGATTTTCTCTCACAATTTGCCTAACAAAATATCAAGGAAAGAAAAGTTTTCTATTAATTAGCAATAAGTATGTAGCGAGGGATAAATCCCTTACTGTTCATGACCACAGAAATTTTTATATGTGTCTGCAAGTGCATAGGTCGGATCAAGTAGTTCAATGATAAGTAAAGTATCGTTCCCACGAGGAATGATTTAAAAGCAATTAGGCAATGCACAACCTACTTTCATCCACTTTAAGCAACCAATTAAGCAATTCTTGAATTTAGAACTAAATTTTAAAATGAAACAATTTTAAGAAAACTTGGTTGGCAGAGAAATTTTAGGAAGAGTCCAAGGTTTTGAAATTACCTAAAGTCACTATTCCCCTGATGCTTACTAGAACTTAATTTCTTGTTTAATTGCAATTAATTTTCACCTTGTGGGTTAAGAGATTTAGAAGCTATAACCGTCCGTCGATGTAATTATAACCCTACTCTCACCTAAAATCTAAGTATCCTTAGATTTAGGTTAGAGTGCTTTAGGAACTATAACCCTCTACAAAACCAATTAAGGCAATTAGGTATATTTCTATCCCAATTACAAATTAGATAATTCTAAACTTAATTTATCCAACTCTTAAGTCTAATGAGAACCCCTTTTTCAAGGTCAATTCCAATTACCAAAATCAATTCTAAGAGGTGGCCAATCTCTAAGAAAGCATTAAGCAAGAGAAGGATACACAAGGCTCAAATTATCACAATCAACAAGATAAACAACAATCTAGTTCACATCAAGTTCATAGTACTCTAGGTAAAAGGAATTTAGCTACACATAGCTAAATCTATAGTAAATCCCAATCCAATACATGAAGAAGATGAAAAGAAACAAAGAAAGCAAACAAGGGAATGATAGAGATGCGAAAATGGAGCTCCCCCTTGATTCTTTCTCCTTCTTCACCCCTCCAAGCTTGAAAAGCCTTCAAAGACCACCCAAAATCGCCTCCCTGGACGTCCAGCAATCTCCTCTGCCGCAGAATGTCGAATCCCTAATCTCCTTCCTCTCTTTTTAGCTTGAAAAGTAAAACTGTGCATTTCAGGGCTGATCTCGCTATGGCGAGAAGTGACTCTCGCTATAGCGAGATCTCATATGTTCTCAGTTTTCTGCTGTGTTCGCTACTTCCACGCTATAGCGAGTTGCTCCCTGGACTTCCTATGCAACGCGACTTCGCTATTGCGAAGTGTCTCCTTCGCTATGGCGAATTCACCATCTCGCTACAGCGAACTCTGTTCTCGCTACAGCGAGAAGACTTGTTAAATCTGCCTTTGCCCATCTCAACTTCCCTCTTTTATTTGCAACTCTTTCTATACTTTGTTACTTTTCCCTGAAATTGTAATCAATCATAAAATGAGGCTCAAACTGATAAAAATGTTACAATTAAAATACTTCCTTTGTTTTGTTTGATTGAATATATTTTTAACCTATTAATCAAGGGAAAAGAATTTTGCCTCCCTAATTTAATGTCAAATATAGTCCTTTTTAATCCTAAATTAGGAGGTTATCAGTTCACTTGCTAAACCCTTGTTAAGAACAACAAGGGATATTTTTTCCTATTAATTAGCAAAAAGTATGTATTGAGAGATAAATCCCTCATTGTTTACTTGCTAAACCCTTGCTGAGAAGGTTTTAAATAACAAGGGATTTTTTCCTTTTCAAACCTTAACCCTAAATATCAAATTTATATGATAAATAACGCGGTTGACACGTCTATCTAACTAATATATATGCACATTACAAGTCTTTATTTAAAATCTTAATAACTAGTAAAGATATAAAAGACACTATCTAAACTTTAGCCCTTTGTTAGTTAATTTATATAGAACCTATATCATTGTTTTAGCCTCTCTAAGCATAATTTATAGTGTTCTATCTATCATTTTGTAACAAGCATAATTCCACACTCTATGCATTCACTACCAAAATTTCCTACCAATGTACCCATCGTTTTCTTTTTATATAGGGATGAAAGTTATATTGGCACCAACACCACCATGTCAACGAGTTTATATCCACATCACCCATTGGATTAGGTGAACCTAAAGAAGTCAGATTGTACACGGCAAGGTAATTCACAAAGGTTACAAAAGTGAAAAAAAGGAAAAAATCTTTCTTAAACATTGCACTTCTAAAAAAGAGTTTATTAATTTAAGGGTGAATTATATAAATTTTTTTAATTTGATCCAAGATCAGTTTGTCCTCCTATGGTTTGAACTATTTCATTGAACAATTCTGTGATTTGTTTAATTACCATTTAATTACCGTGGACTTGTATTATATGCAAATTTGAGTAGCCAAATCCAAAGGACCAAAGGAGTGGCCTTAGGTTCATTGCACATGAGATATTGAGAAGTTACTTCATGTGTGAACAAAGAGTTATTGTCACTTTGTAGAAAATTTGCTAGCCAAGTTCAGAAAGCTATGTATATCAGACTACAGCGTAGTCACTTTCCATTTCTAGACAAGGGGGTTGAAATAAAAACTGAATATGAACCAGTCCAACATATCCCCTTGTCTGCGTCTGGCAGAGACCTCTCATTACGCGTTTAGTTTGATCTATTATATATTAACATTTTGATTTTCAAACTTAATTTAGCCTATGTATAAAAATACCATTTTTGAAAACTATGTTTTTTTAATTTTCAAATTTCTTTTATTTATGATATTATTCCCTCACCTCTCTGTTGACATACTCAACCTTCCTTTTTTCTTTTCACTATCATGATTGAAACACAGTTTCAGCTTACCAGATATTAATGTGTACATTATATAGTCTTGGTAAGAGAAAGGACTCTGTAAAATTTTGAAAATCTTTTGTTATCTCCTTTCATATTAATAATTCTATATTATCCTCCATCCAATTATATATAAAGTTACAATATATATATACATATATACATGTATTATGGACGTTCTCCTATCTCTGGTGGTAAAATGCTGTGAACGACTAATATTCTCTTGTAAGTAACAACTGTGTATAGCTTTGGTAAAAGAGGAGTGATAAAGATGGTGGTCCTTGCATATCAATCTTGAACTAGAACTAAGACTGACTCTAGGAAAAAGAACCCCTAGTGTGCACGTTGTTAGAGCTTTGCTTCACTGCTATAGCTGAACTCCACACCTTTTTTTACTGTACTTGACGAGATCATCAATATAAAGGGATTAGGCTGGGTTTGGGACTCTTTTTCGTTTCTTTTTCTGACTAGGTACTAGTATGATTTGGTCCTTTTTTTTTTTTTTAAATTACTCTTTCTTTCCTGCTGCTGCTTGGAAAGTGCTTATTTTTTAAAGCAAGTATGCAATTAAGGAGATTCTTTTATAGAAGCAACTTGTGCTTTTATCTTTGTAAAAAATTCCAATTGAACACATTCACAGAATTACAGTGAAAGACCATTGAGAGATTCATTTTTGTTACTTCTACCATGTGCATGCCCATTTTGGTCTTTTGCAAAATTAAAATTATACCTTATAATTAAAGCATTTTTTAATATTTTTACTAAAAAAAAATTGTTCTCGCATTTTTATAGTTGACATTAGAAACAGTTTTACTAGTGACTATGAAAAAATAACTATAGTTAAATAACTGATTAACTACTTTGTCAAAGTTCTAAACAAGCTAAAACATGTTAAACTGAAGAGAACTTGATTAATTAATATGATTTTCATATTTGGCAAGCTATAAAGGTATATGGATTTATTATGTCTTTAAATATTAGCATTATTTAATTTGAACACCAAAAAAATTATCATCCCCTAAAATCGAATAAATATTACCAAAACAAATTAAACATTATTTAAAACTTCCTTTCTTTTAGTTGGCATGACTTAGACTAATAAATGTGGGGGTTAGAATATGTGGCCTTAATTAGTGAAAAAGGGTAGAGTATTATAGAGTTACTCCTACTTGAATTCACATCCTGAACTTTTTTTTTCTAGGGGTGTATTGATTTCAATTCATGAATGTACTAAAAAACAATGATCATGAGATCCCACTGATTCTTCAAACTCCAAATTCTCGATCAACCTGAGAAAAGCTTTTAAAGAGAATTAGAGTTAAGGACTCAAAGTTAGAAATATTTATCATTGTATTAAGATAAATGACTACTAACTTTAAGTAAAACCTCCTAAATCTAGTTGTAACAGGTCTTTCAGAGTAAATATTTTTAACTTTGAGTTTTTAACTCTAATTCTCCTAAGCTTTTATTATCCCTATGCCTTTCCCTTTTTGGGGTAAATTGTGCTAGTCGCCAGTGGTTAATAATTGGAAAAAAATGGAAAAAAGGAAAAATTTTGTAAAAATTACAATGAAGAACATTAAAAATTGATATTATTTTACAGGACCAAATGACAATTGATAGATGAAAATACCCTTACTTATATGCAAGCCACTCAAATCCATATTTTTCTACACCACTTCTCCAGATAGGTTCTTTTTCCTTTGCCATTTCTGTTCCTCCCTAGTTCTAGCTTCCACAATGATCTTTCTCCCTATATTTCTAAATCTTTCCTCTCCACTCCCCAATTTCATCCACCCTTTATCTATTCCTCTTGTCATCCCACTAGTTGTTTCTCTAGTTTTGTCATATGTAGCTCCTTATAGTCATGTGTCCAAAGCTTCAAGATGGAAGAGAAGAGATGGTGTGAGCAAAATAAGGTCGGGAAAAGGCTACAGAGACTTATTAATCTACTAATATTGAAGGCCATTTTGTGGGATCTAGTGTGTAGCAATTTATGATCTTCTATGTCTATCAAATACCCATGCTTAATTAGCAATGTCTTCTTCTTCTTCTTATACTTATTAAGGATTGTCTGCATTGTATACAATATTTAGATTGGAGTTACAAGGACTTTTAATAGTTTTACTATCAATATTTAAGTGTGTTACCATCTAAAACAATGCAGTAACTGTTAGAAATACAATTACTTTCTTTTAGGAATATTACTACCTGTTTTTTGCTTTATTTCTGCCATTTGTGTGATAATGTTGCTTTGGTTCCAAAAGTAATGAACAAGTTTTATTTTATTTTTTTTTTGGTGTTGTTGCAATAATCAGAGGATGGAAAATCATATGTCAAGTAAGGTGTTCTGCTATTTTCATATTGGTAGACAAATTTTAAAGGATTCAAGTGAGAAGCTCTACTATGAGGAAGTTGAATAAGTGGAAACTAATTAAGGAAGGGATATCATTGCAGGAACTAATGAGAGCAATAGGATCATGCATAGATTGTGATGATAATGAAATGCAATTGAAATACACATTGAAATTTGATGCCTCTGAGCTATTAAACATAATGGATGATACTGGTATGCTATAATTGATTAAGTACAATGATCAATGTACACATGTATATATAATAAATGGGGAACAAACTAGAGCATCACCATTCCAATCAATAACAATATAAGGGATTAGCTTGTTATAATTTATCTAGTAAATATCCATTATATGTTATAATCTTTATACCTTGGTATTACTTCCTAGTCTAACAAAATTTTAATTGAATAATAATACAAAATGAATTCAAATTTGATTCATTCCAATGCTCGGTCTCCTTCTAACCAGGAACTTTTACTTCATCCATGTGCAATATAGAGTGCTGTTGCACCAATGCTTGAATTAAATTTTACCAAATGGATAAATTTAATTGTTGGGTCTAGACAAGTTTTTCTAAATGCAGTTGAATTTAGGCAAGCACTATACAAGTATAGCATTGCCCACAAATTTGGATAAACTTTCATAAAGAACAGCCCCTATAAGATGATTGTCAAGTGCAATGTAGATGGATGCAAGTAGAAGCTAATAACTTATACAGTGGATAAAATCACACCCTTCTTAAGTGTGCGAACCTTTTACAGCAAACATGTGCATTCAGCATAAGACAACTTGGCAGTATCTCATAAGTAAAAGGCTAACTTAGTGGCATCTAAAATGGTTGATAGTGTAAGGTTAACTATGGATAAAACATCGAATGGTATCTAAAGTGAGTTGTTCAAAAAATATGGATTATCACTAAATTACCATCAAGCATGAAAGGGCAAAGAGAAAGCTTTAACTAACATTAATGGGCCAGTAGACTAGTTGTATATGCTAATCCTTTGGTTATGCAACAATTTAATGGAAACAAATTCAAAAACTGTAGCAAGGTGAATTTCATTTATGAATAACTATTTTAAAAGGTTGTTCATTGCATACGGATATTGTACAACTAACTTTATACTTAGTTCATGACCAATATTATGTATTGATGGTTATTACCTTAGTAGACCACACCTAGGGACTTTGTTAGCTATTAGCATATGATGCAAGTAATGACTTATTTCCACTTACTTATGCAATTGTAGGTGCAAAAACATATGATAATTCTGTGGTTCCTTTGAAATGTTAAAGCTTGATTGGTTGTGTGGAAATTACTCTAGTTTCAGATCACCATAATACATAATTAGTGCAGTAAGAGAAGTGTTTGGTGCAAAGAGACATGTATTTTGCTATTGACACATGAAAGAGAACTTTAGCAATGAGTTCTTTAAAGTTTGCAAGGGTTAAAGAATACAATGTAAGGATGATACACTAAAATGGCTAAATGGCATTGTGTATGCTTGACTAAACTTATATTATGAAAATATGAGAAAATTTGAGGTTATTCTCCCCTGAGTTAGTTAGATGGGTGGAGACACAGGCTGCTATTAATAGGTGGGCATTATTCAAATTCGTATACCGACGATGGGATAATATCACAACTAACCTTATAGAATCTTTTAATGTATGGATTGTAAAAGAAAGGATGGACAATGTTTTTGTTTTAATCAACAAGTGTTAGAAGAAGCTTGTTAAAATGCTATATGCTAGCAAAGAAGTTATGGCTAAATGAACAAATGAAGTAAGTTTAAAGATTAAGGCAATGCTCAAAGAGAACATTGTTAAGGTATAAAACATGATAGTAGAGTATTATAGGATTAACTGGATACAAGTTCAAATATGAAGTAATTATTTGAAGGTGAATGTGCCATTAAGAGAATGTACTTATCAAACTTGGCAAATGTCTGACATCTCATACCTTTATGCATATGCAGTAATAAAGAAGGTGCATAGAAGTATGTACTCTTATGTCAAAGAATGTTACTTACTGAGCCCCAAACAAAAGATTTATATGAACACAATGATCCTTTTAAAGACCCATGATATGCCAAATTTGAATGATCTTTTTATCAATGATTACATTAGCAACGTTTTCCTACTACCACCCATCACAAGTTCCTACAAAAGAAAAACAACAAAAACAACAACAACAACAACGTGAATCCTAATTTCAAGACAAGATTTAGTAGTGCTATTCCCATTGCTAAGAGGCTGGCCATAACGAGACTTGGTGCAAAAATCCCAATCGACTTTATCCTAATGTTGCAAAAGTTGCTACTTGGTGGTTTTGTTTATGACTTTTGTGAAGGAAGTGTTCATTAGTTTTTTGAAGGTCTAGAAATTAGGCTCTTTTTTGTACATGAGCAAACATAACTTATTTTTTGATGGTCTAGAAGTTAGGTTCTCTTTTGTACATGGGCAGCATAACCTATATTTTGAAGGTGTAGAAGTTAGAATCTTTTTTGTACATAGGTAGATATAACTCATTTTTCTTGTATATACATAAGTGACATGTTCAAGTTTTTCATCTTTTACAACAACCAAAGATATAGTGAAATTGTAATGGTTAAAAGTGAAGTAAGGTTTAAATTTTTTAGGTTCTTAGCAACTATATGTAATATTTATTTATATATGTAATAGTTAGAAGGAAAGTAATATATAACTTCATGTTACTAATGAAAATGAAGTTTTATATTACAAGTGATGTGCATATGTAATATTTGTTCATGTCTAATCTCTGCACAACCAATGAAAAGAGTTCACAGCATATTAAGTGATACTTTATATACAATCCTTGTTAAGAAAGTGAATTACTTGAGCTTTTGTGTGTGTAATGGGTACAAGAGAAGCTGATCCTATTAAAGTTTGTATTTTTATTCCTTTAATTGTTTAGCCTTCTTAACTAACCAGTGCATATCAATGTATTTACTATCACCCATGAAATAGTTACTATTAAGTTTTAAGATCATTACTACAAGGTTTAGGGATGCTACTATTATAGTTATGAGGTGAAATGTGCATAGAGCTGCAATAAGTGCCTTTCACCATAAAATGAAAATGAACCCTGCTTATGCTCCAATACTATAATTAAAATTGTAAGGCTTAAGTAACAACTAACATTGTCTTATCATATATTCAAAATAAGCATACACACACATTGCCATGACTATGTGACGTTAAACAATTTATCCCACTTATGTCAAATGTAAAATCTAATTAGACTAAATTTGTTGTAATGAAAGATAAAATATTATCATTTAAGTTCATTTAAGAGCATTACAATAGGTTTCATAGCATTACCTTTTGTCTAAATTCTATAGCTGTGAAAAATAATAATATATCTGATTGAGGGATTATTTGTGGGAGATTGAGGTGAGGGTTTATGAATGGTAGGATGAGAAAGATGTTTTCAAGGCTAAACATTAAAAGAAACCTTCTGAACCTGGGGATTTTTTTTTTTGGCAACTTTCCTTTCCTTTATATAAGTGGATACTGACATTTTGGACATACATTTTCACTTTCAAAACTAAAATTTATTGTTGCTTATCATAGGCTAAAAGGTGCCTATGCACTTCTTCTATTGCCTTCCCTTGCATGGATATGCCCATCAAGGGCTCAGCTAATAAACTTGCAAGAAAGATCCAATGTAAATACCATAGATTTTTAACTTTGCCTCATGCTAATTTTAAGTCTCATGCCAAGCATTATATAGGGAAACAAGAAAAATGGCATTAATGTATTGATTATCTTGCATTGCGCTATGTATAATTTTTTTCTTTTAGAGTCCCGTGGGCCATATGGACTCATGTATTATAATTTTATATTTAATTATATAGATACAACTCAAATCTATTACCAAAAGTGGCCTAGAACTCATGCAAGGCAAGAGACACACAAAATTTCATAAGGTAACCTCAGCCAAAATTTTATACTTTCTGTTACAAATTTTAAAAAATCATAACTAATTTTAGAAAAATCAAAATCATGCATTCTTTACCATTCTGAAAAGCTACAAATACCTACTTTATGCTAAAAATATGTTTAAGTCATGAAACACCAAGTAGAAGATGTTTAACATTCGAAAAGATACAAAGGTCTGACTGTTTATTGGAACTGATACAGATTTCTACTATGAACTTAAAAACTGTTCAATTAATTTCACAAAAATCCAATCTATGCAAATGATACCAATCTAAAAACTTATGGATCTAGAGGGAAAAAATAACTTCAGACCAATTCAAGCACGTCCAGGCTTCAAAAACCAATCAAATAGTAACATAGGTCTAGTTGGATAGCTGATATTGGATAGAAACTTCAAAAATTTATATCTCACTCTCTAAACATCCAAATGGGGTGCTTCTAATTGGAAAAAGTCACTGGAAAAGTCTAGTTTCCCCCTGTAAAATTTTGTGACAATTGGACATTATTTGCTTCATGAATGACAGAATTTTATTTTGTGCTAGAGTGAACAGTGCACTGAACCAAAAATAGAAAAATTCCCAACTTTAAAAATGCATCAAATATTCTATAGATCTCTAAAAATTATGCATTTTAGCTTCCTAAGCATGCCAAATTTTAGACCAAGAAGAGCTTATTTGGACAAAAAGTAGTATAGCTTTCCAATATGGTCAATTTTGCTCCATATGAGATACTAAATGTGTCTAAATGGTCTCCTTTGATGTTTGACACCTCTTGGGCAAGTTTAAAAGCATGAATATGAATTGTATGAACTGCCCAAGTGGTTCCAAACCTCTTGCATCTTAATTTAGCTATTCCACTTCCATTATTACACTGATACATCAAGTCATCAAGAAGTCAAACTTGTCATTACGTGCTCAATTTACATTGTAACATTCATATAACATAGCTTCTCATTTGTACATGGTAGATTAACATCATTATACATACTTATAAGGTAATAAGACATATATAACAATAGATTACAATATTTGCCACTCATATGGCCTTAAAGAAGCAAAATCCATGCACTTTGATGTCATACTTCATCTTCTAAGTTGTTGGCTCCCATTATCTTGTTCTCTTGGTTCACCTAACATGTTAGAACATTGAAGAAGAGGGAATGAGATTCAAAAAATCCTAATAGCTCATTTCCCTTTCAATCACACATAAAGTATGTAAACTAAGTCTTACAAATGGATGCATGGGCATATTGACATGTGCAATCATTCAAGAGACATCTTTAACATTTGAATAAGTCATACTTAGCATACATAGACTTGCCAAGTAAGTGAATTAGCCTCACCCATTCACTTGTGGATTTTGGACTTGCCTCATCCATTTCTTTAAGAAGGTTTTTTACTCAACTTCACTTTTAGGAGACTCTTTACTCTATTTTAACTAATTTCATGGTTCTTGGCTCATTCTCACCATGACTAGAGGGTTCATGGCTTCTCCACACTCAAGCAAATCCAAACACATATACTAGACATCATTTGAAAGTATAATGTAATATCATGACACCATGGAATAAAAGCTCATACTAGAATACTTTTCATAGCTTAAAATACACATACACACATTCAAAGATAATGTAAGCACACATCTATGCATAAGAGAAGGTGGAGAGAGCTACCTTGGATGCAACCACACACTTTTCTCCTTGAAATAGTGCTTCCTTCCTTAGCTTCATATACATAAAGAGGTAGGATTGGTTTCTCTTGGCCTAAATACAATTTATGGAAGCCAATTAGGTTCATGGAATTAATTCTAAGGCCATATATCTTCTTTAGACACTAACTTGGTTTATTAACTCCTTTATGGTTCCAAGAATGCACCTAATGAAGCAACACCCATCAAATAAGTTCTAAACTCCATTCTTTCCTTTCATATATGATTCTTAATTCTTTTTAAGCCTTTTGGAATTACCACATAATTAAAACAAATAGCCTAACTATATGTTGCTTTTTTAAGTCATATTATGGAACCTAAGACACCAATTCATTCTTTAGGCCTCCTAAATTTTTTCTAAGGTTTCTTCTCATTTTCATTTATCATATATGACTCAAAAATGGGCTTGGAAAAATTTGAAACTCTCCCTAGGTATGCTAACCCTTCTTGGCCAAGATAATGAAGCAGGGCACTTATAGACTTTGGTTTATTTTCTACATGGAAGATGCATATAGGGAGAATTTTAGGGATCTTAAGAACTTATTTAAACATTTATTTAGACCTATGAATAATTATATCAAATCAGATTTTTAAGGGAACCCATGAAACCTTAAGTTTGCCACTTTGAAATTCAATGGCCTTTTCTTGAATTTCTTTGCATATTCTTACTCTCTTCCTTTAAATTAATAGGATTCACCCTTGGTTCTGCCCAAAATTCAAGCCCTCTTGTAGCTACATATATAGGGCAAAATAGGGAGAAGGAGGGGGAAGGAGTAGCTACTATAGGATGGATATTTTACCTTATTTCCTTGGCTTTTCTTACTTGTTTCTTACTTTCCTTGGCCTCCTCTCTTCAAATTCGAATTTTTCCCTTTGTTCTGCCCTCAAAAGAGATCCATAAATTTCAATAAAATCATAGGAAAGAAAGGGAAGTGGAGAAGAAAAGGATTGATAAAGAAGAAGCATGAAAAACCAAGAAAATCCATACCTTTCTATCTTGTTTTTCTCTTTCCTTAATCCTCCTCTTGGTGTACCTCATCCCTTAGGGTTTTCTTCTGGTCTAGGGTAGAAATAAGTGGGGCTAAATGAAGGGGAAGATGGGGCACCTCATATTTATAGGGAGGTTTAAGAAGGACTTTTCAAAAATTCTCATTTTGCTTTTTGTTTTTGGCATTTTTGTTTCTAACTCGTTTTAGCTCATTTTTTATAATCATTTTTTCCATTATAAAATTTAGGTTCCTAATTTAGTAAAATGACTTTGGAATCACTCAAATCGAAGTTAAAACCTTCCCGAACAGATCAATCAAAGTTTGGGTATACTAACGTTAGAAAACGTCCACCGAAGAGTTTTAACTGTCCTGGTAACTGTCTTGGGGCTTCCCATGATTTTCAGGGCCTCTGAAAACTATAGAGAACTCAAAAATTTTATTTAAAAAGCCTTCCTGTGTGAATTCCAAAATTTTCTTAAAATGACAAATATGCCCTTGCGTTTCGTCAACCTTTCGTCACATTTCGTTTTTCATTCTTGTTCCATTTTTCTTTTCGTCTGAACCTGGGATTCTCATTTTTAGGAGTCTAGAATGCTTTACAAATTTTTTAAGACCTTAACTAAGTCATTTCGAGGACTTCCTTTTGTATCTGGTAAACTTTGTTCGTTTACAAAGAAATTGTACATTACGTTTCTCACATTTTCTCTTATTTTCAGAGAGCTAGATATTACATCCAACAAATTTGAAATGCACCTATCTTTCTTAGTGAAGCAAAAGGCTATGAAGATGTCTATCTAGTGAGTGAGGATATCGGTGGAGTTACACCTCTAAATAAAATTCAAGAAAGAAGGTGGAATGCAACTTGTATGTTAGGTGGACAGGTCTTCCAATAGGAAATAATACATTGCTTTAGCAACCTTCCTTTGGTGGTAGATGAGAAAGTTCAAACATATAGGCAAGATTGTCAAAGACATAAGATATAAAATATTTCCTCCCTTCGATGGCATAAGCAGACAATGATAAAGCAATTGAATAAGGAGTTTGGCATCAAGAGTACAATGTTATGTAGATAGAGTTAGTTCTGACTCTGCTCCTAAATTTTAAGTGTTGGAAGGAAGGAAGGTTTTTTTATTAGCTGCAACAATGAGATTTGACACCATGTATAGGCAAACTAATATGTGGGTATTGCCTTTATAGGAAATATAAAGCCTTTGAAGTCAATGAAACTAATGTATTTAGTATGTCCCATATAGTAGACCTTAAAGTCAATACCAGTGTACCTAGTGATGTACCGGATGAGTATATGCCCTTGTATGATTTAAAGTCAAAACTAGCACTTAGGCCAATGTATGGCATTAAGGATGAATGGTGTCAATAGAGCATAGTCAATCATGAGGTTTAGGTCTATCACTATCATGTTTAGAGACATTACTACTGAATGTAAAGAAATTTACTACTATGGTTTAAGGACCGTGCTTCACAAGAGTTTAAGGCCCCTTACTACCATGTTAAGGTATGCTACAATTGGATTTAAGGACATTTACAACTCCTTATAAGAGTTTACTAATATTGAGTTTTAGACCTGTTATTATGAAGTTTAGAGATATTATTAATAGATTTTAAAAAAATTACTACAATGATTAGGGACTTTGTAAGGTATAATTTTAAAACTATTACTACAAAGTTTATGGATATGACTACTAGACTTTAAGGAATTTATTACCATATTTAAGGTCCTTGCAGAGTATAGGGTTTTAGGGCTATTACAAGGAAGTTTGAGGCTGTTACTACTAGATTTAAGAAAATTTATCACTACTTTTAGAGACCTTGGAAAGTATAGTTACTAGCGTAATTTATGACCATTACTATAAAGTTTAAGGATATGACTACTAAATTTCAAAAAATTTATTACCATGTTTGAGGTCCTTGCAGAATATAGAGTTCTAAGGCCATTACTAAGAAGTTTAAGGATGTTAATATTAAATTTGAGGAAATTTACAACTACTTCTAAGGACCTGGGAAAGTGTAGTTACTAGTGTGGTTTAAAACCATTATTACAAAGTTTAGGGATATTGCAACTGGACTTTAAGAAATTTACTATCATGTTTTGGGTCTTTGCAGAGTATAAAGCTTTAACAACATTATTAAGAAGTTTAGGGGTATTACTACTTGATTTACAAAAATTTACCACTACTTTAGGGACCTTGGAGACTATAATTACTAGTATGGGTTAGGACCATTACTACAAAATTTATGAATATTACTACTAGACTTCAAGAAATTTATTACAATGTTAAGGGTCTTTATAAGGTATAGAGTTTTAAGAACATTACTAAGAAGTTTAGGGTGTTATTTGTAACACCATAATATTTCTAGCCTTACCTTTCCACTATTGGGCTTTATACATATTGCATTAAGAAAATTGATAAAAATAATACAAATAAATGCGTTGTGTAGGGCTTTAAAATCTTTTCTTTTATACTCCGTAGACCCTGTTAAAATTTTCAAACATCATACCCTACTCATAATCCATCTATACAAGTCATAAACATCATAAAATATCTCATACAATTCGAATTTGGAGCCCCACATATTAGAAAATGCATGTTCAATTTTGGGTCCAGATTTTAGTTTTCTGGGACAAAATTTGAAAATTCATAATTAAATCTAGAAAAATTGAAATCTAACAAACCATATCTTTCTCAAAATTTCTAAATGTTAAATTTATACTAAAAATACTTCCAAGCTCTGAAAATATCATTTGGACCATGATTGAATAGAAAAGTATCGTAGGTCCAACCATCCTAGAGTTCTGATACAGTCTACTGATATGGATTTCAAAAATTCATAACTAATTCTAAAAATATCCAAATCAAGTAAACTATACTAATCTAGAAATATATAGATGTCTGCTTTAAGGAAAAAATAGTTTTAGATCCATAAAATAACATTAAGCTAATAAAAATCAATGGAATAGTACTGAGGGTCTTGCTGTATTATTGACAGTAAGTTCCAATTTCAAAAATTTATATCTCCCTCAATATAAATCTAAATGGGGTGATATTTATGGCTACAAAAAGCTTATAAGGTCTAGTTTATTCTTGTAAAATTTTAGAGTAATCGAACTTCATTTGGCCTATAAATGATAGGAGAGAAGAAATTGACCATATGAACAGTGCAAATGCCAAATCTAAGAATTTTTCCAATTTTAGAAATTCATAATTTATTCTCTAAAATGCTGAATAATACAGTTCTTAGCTCTAAAAAAATATTTAGATGAAACTTAGATCCATGCCAAAATTCATGGGAAAATTCCTCCATTTGGTCAGTTTGTGACAGGTGCCAAAATGAGCTTTATAAGCACCAAAATGGGTCAAAATGTGTCCAAATGCTTTTCTACCCTATCAATGACTTCTTGAGCACATGGAAAAGCATCAAAAAAGATCTCTAAACATGTCTAAAGGGTCCAAAAACCCAGATCTCACAAATTCACTACCCCACTTATTACTACACATAAGAGTTTAACAATCCCATTCTTGCATTTCAATGTCAAAACCTTGTCATATCATTCAAATGCTATCCATTCTCACATATACATCACATATCCATATAATTACACATGTTCAAAAGGTTATACATTATATACATCATGGTATTACATCGTTTGACATCATTATGGTCACAATAAAAACAATAACAACTTCATTATCATTCTCCTTGCTTCCATATGTGGTGGCTCCTATTTTCTTGCTCACTTAATCTACCTAGGCATGTTAGGCAATGGGGAGAGAAGAGTGAGATTTTAAGAATCCCAATAGCTCTACTCCATTTCAAGCACATATAATGGATGCAATTTCAAGTCCAAAAATGCATACATGGCTATCTTGAAACTCATAAATATACATGGAACATTTCTTGCATTCAAAATGCCACATATATCATACATATACTTGCTAAGACAATGGTTTAGCCTCACCCATTCTCTTTAGGACTTTTGAACTTGCCTCATCCACTTTCAAAGGACTTTTGACTAAGTCTCACTCTTTCTAGAGATTTTTAGCTTTGTCTCACCCACTTTTAAGGACTTTTGGCTTCACCGAGTTTATATAAGCCAAAATATATTCATAAAACATTATTCAAGCACATAAATCAACCATCATGGTACCATGGCATATACATACTTGCTAAAAATATTTTTTTATGATTTAAACATACACACACACACACATATTCAAAGACAAAAAAACACCCAAACATGCATGAAAGAAAAGAGAGAGAGCTACCTTGTACACAAGAACACACTTTTCTCTTTATAATTTTTTCTTTTCCCTTGGTCAACACCTACAAGGAGGTGGAACTTGATTCCTTTGGCCTAAACACATGAAATGGGATCCAATTACACTATTAGAACATTTACTAAAGCTACACACACTCTAGAATAGCCTTGGCACTCATAATGTGCAATTATGGATCCATAAGGCATCTAATGAAGCAACCTTGGGAATTTATGATCTTACTCTATTCTCTCCCTTAATCTAAGACTTTTGACTCCATTTAGACTTCTAAGAGCCATCAAATATTTATTTTAAGAAGCTTAGCTATGTGTTACTTTATTATGCTACAATATAGAACCTATACCTCCATCATACTTTCTAGGCTCTCTAGACTTTTTCCAAGGCTTCCACTCATACTCTCCTATCATATATGATACAATTCTAAGCTTGGAAGAATTTAAAACACTCCCTAAGTGCTTCAACCCTCTTAGGCAGAGACAATGCTCTCCTTGGCACCAATAGAAATGATTTTGTGTTCCTTGATGGAAGATGCATGTGGGAAGCTCCCTAGGGATCTTAGAAGTTCATGCAAACACTCACTTAAGCTTAAGAACTCTTAGATAAAATCAAATTTTAGCCTAAGTTCTTAAATCCCTAGCCTTACTATCTTACATTTCATTGACTCTTTCTTTATTCCCTTTGCATATTCTTATTTCCCACACTCTAATTCCTAAGATTTATCTTTAGTCTAGGTTAGATTTTACTTCCTCTTAGTGGTTCTCTATAAGGCCAAAAATCATCTCTCAAGAAGCAAGAAGAAGAAAGTATGGAAAGCTACAATATCTACCTTGATTTAAGCCCTTTCCAAGAGTCTTCTCCTTAGCTTTAGCCTTTCCCTTGAATCTAGACATGGCTCAAAACAAAACCAAACACTTTAATAAATCCATGGAAGGAAAGGTGGGAAGGAGGGGAACCAAGTTACTAAGGGAAGAACCATGAATTGGAGTCTTTCTTCCCCTTTTTCTCCTCCCATGGTGTACCTCATTAGTAGTTCTTCTTTCTATCTTTAGCTATCCAAAAGTTAGTCCAGAGGTGGGGGATAGTTTTGGATGTTTTTAAGAAGCACCAAAGCACTTTTTACACCTTTTTATTTTGCACTTTAGTCCCTATTTCTTGGTTTTGTCTCATTGGGCTCATTTTAACTCCTTTTCAGAAACCATCTTTTCCACCATAAAATATATATTCTCTAACCTCTAAAATAGCTTTGGAACTACTCAATTTGGATCTAAAATCTTCCTGAATTGTTTGGTCAAAGTTTAGGTTAACTCTTTGTCGAAAAAGTTCACTAGAGGGGTTTTAAACTATCTTAGGGGTTCTTATGGGTTTTAGGGCTTTCGAGAACCCTGGGCAACTTAATTTTTCCATTTAAAATCTCTCTTTAGTATTTTCTTAATCAAGTTTTGCTATAGCAAGGGTCACCTCTCACTATTGCAAGAGCTTCCTAGCTGTTCTTGCTACAACTTGCACTATTGTTAGAAATTCCTTAGATTTTGTATGGCCACGAACTCACTATAGTGAACTAGCATCCTCACTATAGGGAACTAGCATCCTTGCTATAGCGAATAGGAATTCTTGCTATAGCCAAAAGGCATCCACGCTATAGCTAAGGTTTAAAAAAATTTCTGATACCTTGAGTCCTCATTTCTATGAAAACTCGGATGTTACATTATTACTCGATTTAAAGAAATTTACCACTACTTTTAAAGACCATGAAGTGTATAGTTACTAGTATGGTTTAGGCACGTTACTACAAAGTTTAGTGATGTTATTACTAGACTTTAAGAAATTTATCACCATATTGAGGGTCTTTATAGAGTATAGAGTTTTAGGGCCATTACTAAGAAGTTTGGAGGTATTAGTACTCGATTTAGGGAAATTTGATACTTCTTTTAGGGACCTTACAGAGATACTTGCTAATGAATTTTAAAGCTGTTACTATCAAGTTCAGAGATGTTACTATTGGGTTTAAGGATATTTACTACAATGCTTAAGGACTTGATAAAGTATAGGTACTATTAAGCTTTAAGTTTGTTACTACTAAATTTAAGGGTATTACTATTAGATTTTAGAAAACTTACTACCATTTTATGGACTTTGTAAAGTAATTAAGTTAAGGACCATAAATCCCAAGTTTAGTGACATGACTTTACTAGATCTTAAGAAAATTTGCTATTATGCGCGTGGACCACTATTAGCCATTTTTAAAGGACAATTACTATGGTTACCAATATTTACAGTAAGGTGGGATTTACTAGAAGGTTAGGGATTATGTTACCAAATGAATATTGAAGTTGGTAACAGGAACAAAGAACTTTAAGGAACTTTGTAATTTTATTGTAATCATTAATATTAAATATTTAGAATCATTTTTTTACAATGCTCACATCAGGATGTTCTTTATTTATATCCATAATCAAACAAAATCCACTAAGTTTACACAATCAATTTATCACTACTTGTCTATAACCATAATCAAACAAAATTTACCAAGTTTACACAACCAATTTATCACTACTTTCTAGTTCACTTCCTTTAGTTTATTGCTATTGCAGAGGCCATTACATCATCGCTATGCTTGTTTAATGGATGGTTCACCAAGTTCCACATAAGTTGGACACAAAACTCATCCAACTATTCTTGATAACCACAACTATTTACACATTAGCCACCAAACATTAGAGTGTAATAGACAATGAAAGAGAAGCTTATACTGGAGTATATGTTGGCATGATGAGACCTCCTCACTTGGGCTTTGGTTGCTCAGTCTAAGATTGCAAGTGTTTTATCAGGTAAATTTTGCAATCATCATTGAACAATAAAAGTGAGGTTTTATAAATGAAGCAAAACAAGTAATGCAAGTTCAAAGTAGTTCACTAACACGTTTGGCTGTTAGGGCAACTTAACTTATTTGATGATGATAACTGGGCCTGTTGCAATAAACTTTTCAGGTTTCAACATCTTTAATAGTGTGGTGAACTAACCTTTCTATCATATCACCCACAGATAGTATCACACATAGGTATACTGTTATAGCTAACTTTAGACACTAAATGACATTATAATATAACATAATTTTACCACTATGTGGGCTAACTTCTTTTGAACTTCGTTAGCCCTCTTACTCAATGAGTCAAGAATGTATAAAATGCATGCATAGGGGTCTATAATGAAGTAAGACTAGTGATTAAGAAAAAGCATAAGGGTAAATATTTATACACATTTCTAAATAGATAACACTTTTTGAGGTGCTTAACCAACACAATATAACAAATACCCTACCAATGTTTTACCAATTGTAGTGCATGATATTATAACTCACTTTGTCTAGTCGTATTTTATCCATTAGATCATCCACATTGTATTACCTTATAGTTTTAGAGTTTTTTCTACACCATTAATTTTACAAACTATATTAGATAAGGAATTAAAGCAAAGGATTGTTAAAAGTGGCATTAAAGGGAAGACCATAGTTATTACCTTGAAATCCTCATCCAATATATGTTGTTTGACAACTAACTTCTCTCGCCTTTAGTCTTTTATCAGTACTCTAGATACAATCGTTATCACCTACACACATAAAGTAGTTACCACCTAAAGCATTTCACTAACCAAGGTAGGAAAAAGTTATAATCACATATGTGTTGATCTACTTTCTTTTGCCAAGGCACTAGTATTCAGCACAGGTAAGGTAAAAGTCAAACAAATCAACTATGACAATAGTAAAAGAGCAATTATATTCACTAACATTAATATATCAAAGAAATTTCCATCTTAACAACATAAAATAAATTGAATATTGACTAGCAAAAAAAAATCAAGAAAATGTACAACACAGCAACACAAAATATACTTGCAATATAAACATATTGATTGCTATCTACTCTGCTAGCACGTGAAGTGTAATATTTATATACTCTTTTCTTCTATTTCTCTCTTTGTGTGTTGATATGTTCCTCTATAGTCGATGACCACTTGACAGCCTTACGACGTTGTCTCATTGACCTCCAAGGGTGTTCTTCTGCCATAACTTCATACACTTGGCTGGGGGCATTAGGTGTCTTCCTTTTCTTTAGCTCAAACTTAATAGCACTTTTGAATGACTCATCCATTAAAGCATCATCTCCATCTCCACTTGACATGGTCACATGTGATCCATATGCTTCTTCTCATTCCCATTCCTTATCATTAGCCATGTTACCAATTGAGGTTCCCTCCATCTCACCTATAACAGCCAATTTGTTAGTAAGTCTTACAAGTTTTGTTTGCAACATTAAAAGATCTTAGGCAAACCTATTAGCAAAGTTCATGAGTTTTTTGTACATTTCCTGAATACCTTACAATGTACCTAAAAAAGCTTATTTCATAGACAAATAAGAACCTTCAACATAATTGATTCAAATAGAATAAATGGTTTCAAATGGTGAAATGTAGGCTTTAAAGGGAGTGTGCATGCACCTTTAGTTTTAAAAATGTCCTACACCCAGAAGCAACAACATAGTAGTTATCAAATAAACCTATCAACCTATACATCTAAATGCATATGTCACCAAACATAAAGTAGCTTACCTGAACATGCTTCCTTTTAAGCTTAACTCTTTTGTGTATGCATTATTGATTCCAAAACTTCATAGCATTGGCTTCACTAGGGACAACTAGATCACTAAGAGAAAAATGCTAGAAGAAAAAATACTAACTAAAATTGAACTCGTTAGATGTTATAAATAATAGGTCGAGTAAATATACAAATTGAAAAACATACCATAATGAATGGAAGACATCCCCTAATACTCTTCTTGTTTGCTCCTTTATGTGAAGCTAATTTCTTTTCTTCTTTGCTCTTTTATGTGAAGCTAATTTAAAGCTCGCCATTTCCTTCACAAAGAATGGATAGCACAAATTCTGACTAGTCGTATGAAATTGCATGGCCAATGTCTACAATAGCAAGAAGTAGTTTATCATTTACATGAAACTAGATGTTAAGCATAAGAATGTCCCTAGGGTAAATAGTACAAAAGCCCTCTTAAAGTTTCTCCCAGCCTTCCCCACAATATGTTTTAGATGTTTTAATTTTTTTCCCATGAACTTTTTTTGATTGCAACTATGCCTTCTCATTTTAAACTGTCAGGTATGGGTGGCCGCTGAGTAGAATGCCCA
This sequence comes from Erythrophleum fordii, assembly GCA_032878935.1. Taxonomy (NCBI): domain Eukaryota; kingdom Viridiplantae; phylum Streptophyta; class Magnoliopsida; order Fabales; family Fabaceae; genus Erythrophleum; species Erythrophleum fordii. Next base: position 1,241,718 of record JAVQMF010000029.1, read on the forward strand.
TTATACCATGGACATCTTAAGCTTTTAGCAGCACTCATGTACCTTTAATTGATAGAGATCTGGTTGGAACGTTAAAAGTAGCTCGATACAGAAGCCCCTTGATAGGATGTGGATGCCAAATCCAGTAACTTTCCAAATCTCATTTCCTTCATTAACCTATTAAGCATATTGTTCATTTTGATGAATTCTAAAGCTTCCTTGAATTGAAAAAGGGAGCACCTTATGACAATTGGTACTTATAGATTATAAATAGTTTATTACAACAAAATGAACTCATTATATCAGGGCTTAAAAAGACGCATAACAATGAATATCATCTCCTTACATGAAACTTCCAAGTTATGATGCATAACAAGGATTCATCCTTTACTCTTCATATGCTTCATCATTATATCTTTTCTGCTCATCCAGTTCTAATTTCTTCCACTTGACTAGTACTATGGCATTCCCCTATAAAAAGATGACAAATAATTTTATTCATTTCTCCCACCATATTTTATACATCATTTGCTCTACAACAATTATGTTACCTACCTCTTTAACACTATAAAACTTTCCTTTATTTTTCTATAAACTTTAACCTTGGAAATGAAAACTTAAGTATGATTAACTATTATTTGGATTACTAAAAATCACAACCATTTTAGTGAATATACAAAAACCATCACCCAAACTTCTACAGTTTATATCTATATTTGTGTGACATCTTTTCTTTATCTTTCATGATGATATATCCTGATAGTTACAAAATCAATACCATTTAACCATAGCCACAAATAACTAACAAAAATACCAATGATATCTTCCTATGCTTCATATTTAAGTGTAATTGACAATGAATCCAGACATGCCACTAGAAGTAATCCATCAATTTGTTCAAAATAAAAAGGAAATAAATAAAAATGCAAGAGAGGTGGGTGTTAATACTAAATGAGTTACATATATGCTTTATGTGCTTGGGTACTTACAGCTAGTTTTTAGTAAATTTACTACTATCCTTTAGGATCATTTTTACTTTACTATTATATTATAGGGAATTACAAGCCATTTAGTTACATATACAGGCATTATTTCATGATATAATTTATATTACCCATATTATATGAAGAGGATTTAAGATTACATTATGTTTATTATATAGGTTGCATTATATAATCAAATTAGGACATCTAGGTGATGGCAAGTTCTATAATTACCCTCCACTAATAGTTCACACGTTCATTTTCAAACATATAGATTTGGCACAATCTTCATTAAAAGAAAATCAATTTAGCATTCATATTTTGTGCCCCATAGTATAAACACCTATTTTTGTGTTTTAGGCCTTTTTGATCCATCTTGTGTTAATATTTACTATCAGGGAATGCGCTAAAAGTTTATTTTCTTTCAATAGCAAGATAAAATTATGCCCACCTTTTGGATATACTTTTCAATCAGGTTAGCAGTCAAAGCCATTGAAATTGCCCTCATGAGTATAATAGATGAGGTATAGACATTAGTCTTAATGGTGCATTATTCCTCCTTTTATTGTCTCAACTATGCATTATCAACCTTCTTTACATAATCTTTAAAAATTTTAGAGTGTTGAACATACACACTTAATTTTACAATCAATATTGTCCTAATTTTCCCTCCACACTTGAACAATACTCTACCACTTAAAAGACTTAGACTACTACATAATTTTAGGCCATGTTTAGGGACGTTACTACTAGATTTAAAGAAAAATACTACTAGATTTAGGACCATGCTTTACTATTATTTTTAGCCTAATTACTACCAAGTTTAGGTGTATTATTACTATATTGAAGGAAATATACTATCATGTTTAAGGACATTGCGAAATATAGTTACTATTGAGATTTAGGCTTGCTACTACTAGATTCAGTAATGTTGCTACTTGAATTGAGAACATTTACTAGTCAATTTTAGGGACTGTGCTTTATTATTAAGTTTTAGGTATGTTACTACCAAGTTTAGATGTATTATTATTGGATTTAAAGAAATTTACCATGTTTAGGGACCTTGCAAAATCGTTACTATCACATTCAGAGACGTTACTCTTAGGTTTGAAGAAATTTATTATTAAGTTTTAGGGACTATCTTTTTAATTGACTTTTAAACTCGTTACTTCCAAGTTTAGGTGTCTCACTACTATATTTAAAGAAATTTACCACCATGTTTAAGGACTTTGCAAGCATACTTAGAGTTTTAGAATCTTATTATCAAGTTTAGGGATATTACTATTAGATTTGAGAAAGTTTACTACACACATTTTAGGGATATTACTATCAAGTTTTATGCCCATTACTACCAGGTTTAGGTGTGTTGCTATTACAAAAATTTACTTATCTCAAATTTAGTATCAGTATAATGGTTTTAAAAAAAAATCAACAAAAATATAATGCATAACAGCAATCACCTAAAGCCAACAGGAATTTGATATCTAAAATTCTAAATCCATAATCTCTCAATTGTGGTCTTTCATTGTCCAAATTCTCTTGACTAACAAAACCCAGACATATTTGGAATTTGAAGTGAAAGCATGTAAATCCTAACATTTTAGAGGGAAAGAAATAACAAACCTTATGAACTAGCAAATAAGAAGGAGAGGCTCTACTCATTGTTGATTGCCACATATTTGTAGAGCACACCAAGATAAAGAGAAGGCGAGGTCTTGCACACAAAGGAGAAACCATCGAATGAGAGACCTTGCCAACAAGAGAGAACCTATTGAAGGAAAGGTCTTGTGCACAAAGGAGAAACCATTGAAGATTAAGAATTTAAGTAAACTATCAAGGGAGAAACTGTCAAAGGAATTTCAATAAACTATTGATAAAGAGAATCAATGGGCAATAGAGGGCCAAGGAAGAGGAAAGCGATGTCAATGGAGAGAAGTAGGGCAGCGTTTGCATTGATAAAGGCATTTTAGTCCTTTCACCGATTAACTTAGGTTCTCAGAGCCTTAAAAATAATTTTAAGTTTTAAGATCACTTATTATAATTTTTATAGAGTTGGGGTTAGGTTCTCAAAGCCTTAAAAATAATTTTAACTTTTAAGATCGCTTATTATAATTTTTATAGAGTTGGGGTCCTTCTCTCTAATTTTCCTTTAATAATTTGCCACAAACGCCACTCTCCCTTGACGAGTGCAAGAATGAAAGTTATCTTAAGAAGATTATTTTTTAAAAAAATTTTAGATAGATTTAGACAGAAAAGATAAATAGATTAAGTTAATTAATGAAAAATATTTAAACATAAATATTATTTTTTAATAAAATTTAAAATAAATTATATACCTTGAGTTTTGCTAAAATTGCACGAATCTTTCTTTTATTTTTAAAATATGTATAAATTTTTTCTAGAATAAAAAGTTATGTTACGCTTTAGTTGAATTTTAATTTTTTTAATTAATATATCCTTTATTAATCTAAATACATATTGTGTATCTTTTAAGTCAAATGAAAGTATTTTAATAAAAAATTTAAAAATTAAACTAAAATGTATATTTTAAAAATAAAAGGAATATATATGTAGTTTACTCTAAATTAAAGTTTATCTTTAACATGTTTACATACGCACACACACACAACACACATTGATGTTATGGCATGTGGTGTTATCAAATTTTGCATGTTTGCTCCCTAAAACATTATAAGAATATATTCTCTTATATTAATCTACTATAATATTAAAGATTTTATTTTCAGACTACTCTTTATAAGATTAAAACTCAAATTGATAAAGAAAAATATAGGGCCTATTTGAATCCTATTTTGAAAAATAGTTTATTGTTTCTAAAAAGAAAAATACAAAAATTTGTTTGGCACATTGATGTTATGGCATGTGGTGTTATCAATTTTTGCATGTTTGCTCCCTAAAACATTATAAGAATATATTCTCTTGTATTAATCTAGTGTAAGATTAAAGATTTTATTTTCAAACTACTCTTTAAAAGATTAAAACTCAACTTGATAAAGAAAAATATGGGGCCTATTTGAATCCTATTTTGAAAAATAATTTGTTCTTTCTAAAAAGAAAAATACAAAAATTTGTTTGATTATGTTGTTTTCATCCATTGTTTTAAAACCTTAAAAAAAAATTTTGTTTAAAGGGCAAAAGAAACCGTACTATATGTAAAATGGCATTTTATAAAAAGTTTTATAGGGTATTAGGATTTCTTTTGATTTACATGACAAGCCACATTAAATTGTACTTTATTGAGAACCTTTGATTAAGTACTAATATATTGATATTTCACATTCTAAATATTATATATTTAAGATTTTTACATCTAACATAATAATTAGCATTTTTCAAACTAGATTAAGGTGTGAAGGTTGTTCATTATATGCTTCTTAGTTATTTTTTGGTAGTTTGTTTGATCCTTTCTCTGCCCCAAACCTACCTTGAACTTGCAAGGTTTAGGTATGGGGCAAAAAATAAAAAGAACCTATAAGGTATGAGGTGGGGATAGGGTAAACTATAAATAAATGAGGGCAAGGATGGGTAATAAAAAAACCCACCCTGATTTGTTTGATTGCCATCCCTACTAAGAGAATAACTTTCATTAAAACCATCACAAATTGCCACTGCCACTACCCTAGTCATTGCAATTGCCATCATTGTTGTCATTGCTACTATCCCCACCTTTGTTATTACCATTATCGCCATCACCACTGCCATAGTAGCACTACTATTACTATTATCACGACTATTACCACTATTATTACTGCCAACCAAGTCACCACTACTACCATTATCACCACTTATCACTCATATTAATTTTTTTTTTTGTATTTATTACTCATCCAAATAGTAAAATTAGAATTGAATTTGAAGTTATAATTTCAAATAGATTTTTTTATTTTTTATTTTCAAAACTTGATTTTAAAAAACAATTCAAAAGAACTATTTTAAAAATATAAAAATGAAAAATAAAATCAAATATGCCTATGGTTTCTTATAAATTAAGTTAATCTCTTTGAATTATATGTGCTTTTATGATTAAAATAAATTATTCAATATTTTTTTGGCCGATCTATTAGATATATACAAAATTATGAAGAGAGAGAGGGAGGCGAGTTTGGAAAAATAAAAATGGAAAAGAGAATGAGGTAAAACAAGAATAATTGGCTTTCCATTTCCTTGTAGAAGAAGATCAAGTGTGCCCCCATTTTCTTGTGTTCCATTGTTTATTTCTATATACTTTTCTAACTTCCACTATTCACTCTCTCTCTCTCTCTCTCTCTCTCTACAAAACCTATTGTCACTACCTATATTTAGTCTAGGCACACAATGAATAAATAAAATATATTATATTCACCCCTACCTGTCATTTAATATGGCATGCACAAATTGTTTTTTTGGGCTAATGGATTTGGGGTAAGGAATTAGTATAAATAGTAGCCCCCTTCACCTATTTTCATCGTCCAGCAGTAGAAGTAGTTTCTTAGTAGTGAGAGAAAAAATAGGCTAGTGAAGCAACAAACTAGAGGAGAGTAAGATGAAGTGTCGATTAAGGAGAGAAAGTAGAAGGATTAATAGGATTTTAATAAAGGTTATACATGGCTATAATGCAATTATAATAATTTGTATATGTATTAATTTAAAGTTGCTTTCTTTTAATATTTTACTATTCATATTAGTGGTATTTGTTATTTGTGCTAAAGTTTGGATATTTAAAAAGATTTTAGTGATCTTGAAATAATGTTATAATCTAACTTCAATCATTATTATTATGCATGCTTAAATTAACCTAGTAATTATGCTTATAAAAATAATTAGATACCTTTCTTATGTTGCAAAATTTTATGATTTATGTTGAATTATTTTTTAGTTTATTATTTACCTATATATATATATATATATATATATATATATATATGTAATGGGACTTTGTCTAAAAGAAAACTTAAGGAAAGATGATCCTTCCAAGAAAATAAAAGAAAAGAATTTACTTGGAGAGTAAATTTTAGTGAAACAAGGTACAATCCCTAGTAAGGGAGGGAATTTCTAATAACTCGGCTCTTCGATTATAGATCTATTCTTGAAGATGCCTTAGTTAGAGAGAAAGCGCTTGCTAGAAGCAATCTTATTTCACTCATGATGAAAAGTGAAATTTTAATGTCAAGGTTAAAAAAGGTTAAAGATAAATTTTTTTTAAATACTTATATACTTACGATATTATTAAAAAATTATATAATGTTATGTGTTATCACCATGTTACTATTATCATGAGTTTTTTACTATTGTAATTATTTATTAAAAAAAAATTCACTATTTTCATGATATGTGTACTTTGACCACTCTAAGGCTAACAGTTGAGATGATGGATGGATATCTTGCCATAAGTACACAATAGTCTTCTAGGATATCTGAATAGTGGGTTAAGAGGCAATAAAGTAGGATTTACCTACTTCTATGTGAAGTAGTATATAGCAAACGTTAAAGGGAATTATTATAAATTTATAATGGAATTTGTATTTATATAATTATACAAATACTTTCTGTTATGCCTTAATTATATTTAAATCTTTAGTTTCTTTTAATTATAATAACTTATATAAAGTAGAGGAAGTCAAGTGGCTATTCTTATCCTAATTCAAATTTCCAGATCTCTAATTAAAAATAAATAAATAACATGTAAGATATAAACTTTTTTTACTACTCTAATTAGCAATAAATAGTAAAATAAATAATTATTAAGCTAGGGGGTTTTACACCTGGCTGAAGACCAATGCCTCTCATGATTAGGAGGCACTGGCCCTATTTAGCACCTCACCTTAGCACCTTTTAACATCATTGGATTTGAGGTGACTTGGTAGCACAATAAGAGTACAAGGCTAGCAAGATTAATTGATGCAATTTAGATTAATTGTATTTAGTACCACAAACATAGTTGCTAGACCCAATTAAAGATATGAATCAATGTTTCAAAGCTTGGCTTAGAATATAGAATAAGATAACCCAACCATCTCCAAAGTGAAAAAGAAAAATAAACAAAAATGGTCAATAGCAACCTAACAGCAATTGACATATATATATATATATATACCATCTATATTATCCTTAACTAAAATTCAAACTAGAACCGATGGTTCAAAAATTTGCATAATGGATGGAGACCAACTTTGAAGGGGAAATTAATGTGTTATGAAAAAAGAAAAGGTGGACAATGCAAACAATTGAACTAAAGTTAAAATACACTTCAATTGTGCAATAATCAACCAATTGGGTAAGAAAACAAAATTAACAATTTATACACTCACATTGCATTGCACTTGGATAAGTTAGACATTAAAGAGAAGGACAAAAATTATATTTTTTATCATAAGATTCGAGAGTCAAAGGTAAAAGAAATATTAAAAAGGATAAAGAATGGTAGAGTAATTGGATCGGATAATATACTTATTGAGGTATGGAATGGTTTAGAAGCGAAAGGTATAAATTGACTCACAAAGTTATTTAATGAGATTATGAGGTCTAAGAAAATGCTAGACAAGTGATGGGAAGTACTTTAATCCTATTTGTAAGAACTAAGGAAACATGCAAAATTGTGCAAATTATAAAGGAATTAAACTCATAAAGTTATGGGAAAGGATAATTAAGAGGACATTAAGGTAAGAGAATCAAATTACAAAGAATTAATTTAGTTTTATGCTAGGAAAGTTGACCATGGAAGTGATATACTTGCGTCAAAAATTGATAAAGAGATATCAAAGGAATAAAAAAGACTTACACGTAGTGTTTATTGATTTAAAAAAGGCATACGATAGGGTGCCAAGAGAGGTTTTATGAAAGGTTCTGGAGAAAAAAAGAGTTCGTATTACCTATATTCAAATAAGTCATGATATGAATAATGGAATTACAACTAGTATAAGAACAAAAGGTGGGTTCATAGAATATTTTTTTAATAACTATTGATCTGTATTAGGGGTTAACTTTGAGACTTTATCTTTCTATTTTAGCTTTGGATGTGTTCGCTAAAAATACCCAAGAGCCAATGCCACAACGCATACTTTTTGCAAATAATATAGTTCTAATTGGAGAATCAAGAGAGGAAATAAATGAGAAGTTAGAGATGTGGAAACCAACTTTGGAAATATATATATTTTGTTTAAGTAGAAGTAAAATGGAGTATATGGAATGTAAGTTTAGTAAGGGATGCACTAATTCTAGTGTAGAAAATATATGAATTTCATTTAAATATGTAACAACCGGGAAAAAGAAAGGAAAAGGGAAAAGAAAGGAAGTGAAATCTGGAAATTTTCGGAATCCAGAATTTCTGCCAAGTCCTCTCGCAATAGCGAGAAACGGTCTCGCTACAGCGAGAGAGCTGGTTCGCCATAGCGAAGGCGATTCTAGCTATAGCGAGTGCTGGCAGCAGCCCATACAAAAACCAGGGAGCAGCCCGCTGTAGCGGCGCCATAGCGAGAGTGAAGTCTGGAACTGGCGTGATTTCGCCATAGCGAATGGTAAATCTCGCCATAGCGAAGGGAACTGACCCGATCTCGCCGTAGCGAAGGCTACACCTCGCCATAGCGAAGCCAGATTACACGAGCTCGCTATAGCGAAGGTTAGTTCTCGCCGTAGCGAGAGTCAGTCCGGAAGAGAGTAAATAGCGAGATTTAGACTTCATTAAACGCCCAAACTCATTTTTTCTCTCATATCTGCCCTAAGCTTCGACCCAAAGAGAGAAAAGAGGCGTGGAGAGTGTGAGAGATCAAGAGAAGGAGGAAGATCAAGGGAAAGGTAAGGTAACTTCTCCCGTTTCTTCTTAGAACTCTGATCCCCTCCCTTTGCCCTCTCTTTCTGCGATTTTAATTGTGAAAATGGTTGCATTTTGAGCATGGGTCAGAAGAGGGAAAGTGGGAAACTCTTTTAAATCCTTGAGTTTCTTTGAAAACGAGGTTTTCTACTACCATGGGAGCTTGAGAGAGAGAAAGGGGTTAATGGCATTCTAGAGAGAGAACCCTAGGTTGTGTGTGATAGAGGGTTGCTCTGAATTAAATGGCAAGAGAGTAATTGCATGCTTTTGGTGTGTCTAGGCTCAAGTGAAACACTTACAAGGTGTGATTGTGGATCTAAGGAGGGAAAGGAGAAACTGAAAGGAAAAGCTTGTGTAGGCTTTGGCTCCAAAGGTAGCTCTCTCTTTCACTCTTTCTTGTGCATTCTTGGGTATGATAGTCATTGTATGATTATGTATATGCTTGTTGTATGGAATATGCCATATGCTATTGTTTTGATGCATTATATGTCAATATGCTTGTGTGATGAGTTGTGAGAATTGCTCGGGTGCGGTAGTGCCGAAAGTCCCTTGAGATGGGTGAGGTGAAGCCGAAAGTCCCTTGAGATAGGTGAGACAAGGCCAAAAGTCTCAAATGAGTGAGGCCAAGTCAAAAGTCCTTAAACTCGGGTGAGGCCATCCAAAAGTCCCTTATACTCGGGTGAGGCTAGACCAAAAGTCCCTGGAGCCCATTTTTGGCATTGTTGTGAATTCCATAGCATGTACATTATGTGTTGGATGTTTGAGAATAGCTAAATGCTTATTCACATGCTTTGACTTGTTATATGCCTTGATTGCTTGCTGGATTGAGTGCTTGAGCTACTGAGATTCCCCGAATCTCACCCCTTCCCCCCCCCCAACTAATATGCTAGGTGGAGCTCAAGGAGAACCGAGCACACACCAAGGAGCCTAAGAGCATGTATAGGAAAATATTAGTTTTATTTTGATATTTTGATGTAAATATGATGTAAAGTGGTGCCAAATGAAGATGTGCCCACTATTTTTGAGTTGTAAAGTTTGTAACACATGTAGAAATATGAAAGGATGATGTATGAACTCTGTTATTAGCCAAAGTAATGGAAATGTGGGTTTTTACCCCTTTGATGCATGAATATTGTTGTGTAAATTTGGCCGTGGCTTAATGAAAATAGAATGTATGATGATTTGGAGCATATGGACATGTTAGATATACTATTCTTATGCTTTTGAACTTGTCCATGTGGAGTGAAAATGTGTGAGAGGCTATCTAGACCCGTTTTGGACCTTTGGGGTGCCAAAACCGGTAAATTTGAGAGCTCCGTCAAAGTATGACCGGATGAGCTCCGTTTGCCATGAAATTTGGCATGCCTCTAGAGTTTGTAGAAAGCTTCTTGAGAAGCTAAAGTGGGTAATATTCGGAGGATTATAGAATATTTGGGGAATTGTTGAATTTGGGAGAATTTAATGGATTGGTCATGTACTGTTCATCTAAACCAGAAAATGAAATCTGTGGCACTTTTAGACCAAATGGATTCCAAATGCGGTGAAATTTTATACACATAAACTAGAGAACCAAAGTGACTTGTAAGAACTGGAATCACCCAAATCGGAGGTCTGTAGAGAGAGATTGGACTGACTGAAGTTCTGTATCAGCATCAGTGAGCTTATCTGACCCCCATCACTGTTCCATCGGTTTTCGGGGTGCAGGAGCTACTGAACGGATCTAGACTTATTTTTCTCCTCTAGTAGACATCCGTAGCTTTCCGAATTGGTACAATGTGCCCAGATTGGATTTTTGTGGATTTAGTTATGAATTTTCGAAAGTCATGACAGAAAGCTGCACCAGAAACAGTGACAGCTGGACCTTCTTCCCATTTTCGATGTCAAACTTGGTCCAAACGATGTGTTTGGGGTTGGGAATGAGTTTTAGTGTAAATTTGACACTTAGAGCTTTCCAGAAAGCTAGAGTTTGCTGCATTCCCATTTTTCTACAATTTCTTATGATTTTCCAAACTTAGAGCCAAAATATGACTTTTGGGCCCAAGTGAGAAAATGTAATTTTATGGTTTTTGGCTCTATACCCGTGGCTTATGGGTCATTTTATGCTATGTATGAGTCGTATATATGGAGTTTGAGTTGAGGATGCTTGAGATGGGTTCACAGGACCCACGGGAAGAAAGATGAGTATATGAAACCCCGGTTCATAGCATGTAAATGCCACGGAAGAGTATTGACTCTTTGGAAATCATATGGAACCGAGCCTATAGAGAGGCTAGGTAGCGGTAGTAGTTTGAGGTGTCACATTTTTGATATCAGAGCGAAGGTTCAGGTACTTTTGCTCAAGTTAGGCTCTTGAAGTATGTGAATTGCTTGTATTTGGTGTGAATGGTCATGAAAGTTGTAGCATCCTTATGCATATGTGTTTGTGATAGTATTGTGAACTGAGGATTGCTATTTCTTTCAGACATGGTTGAGACTAGACGGGGCAGGGGTAGAGGCAGAGGCAGAGGCAGACTGCCCAGAGCTCAGAGAGATGAGCCAGAGGTTCCTACTGAGACTAGGGTTCCTCTACAGGCCATCATGGATAGACTAGACCGATATGAGGCCATGATGGGCCAGCACCAAGAGATGCTGGAGCAACAGAAAGAGATGCTGGAGCAACAGAGATACATTGCTCAGCAGCAGCATGATATGATCATGCACTTGCAAGATACCCTGGCTAGGCAAGAAGAAGCCAGAAGAGATGCCCCTGGACCTCAACCATCTACATCCAGCATTCCACCTGTACCTCCCCAGGAGCCTGCTGCTCCACAGACCCAGGCGCCTATCCAAAAAGTATTGAAACAGTTCAGGCAGAACAATCCACCCTCGTTTGACGGGGAATTGGATGCGGATAAGGCGGAGGCTTGGGTGATGCAGCTTAAGAAAATCTTCTCAGTGATGAATTGTACCACTGAGCAGAAAGCCCAGCTAGCCACCTTTATGCTAGAAAAAGAGGCTGATAGATGGTGGGAGAGTGCGAAACCATTGATGGAGACCAAGAACATACCGATCACTTGGGAGACATTCTTGGTTGAATTTTATGAGAAGTATGTCCCAAGTTCAGTGAGGAAGAAGAAAGAGATGGAGTTCATGAGTTTGAGACAGACTGATGAGATGACTGTGGACCAGTATGTGGCCAAGTTTATAGAGCTATCTCGGTATTCCTCTTACCTCCAGAGGTATGATGATGAACCCTGGAGATGTGAGCAGTTTGAGACTGGTTTGAGGCCCCTGATTAGCAACAGAGTCACTCCACAGCGGATCAGGAAGTTTAATACACTGGTGGAGGTCAGTAGGGTGATTGAGACGAATTTGCAAGTTATCATGCCTACTGTGACGACGGCTAGTCAAAAAAGGGTTCCGGATTTGAAAAGGCCGAAACCAGAAGAGGGCTCTAGTTTGACCCCTAGTAATAAGAAAAGAGGTAAGGGGCCGTGGAGTAGAAGGCCACAGCGAGGTGTGCCACCTCCTCGGGGTCAGTCGTCCTTCCAGCAGTCTCCGGTGACATGTTATAAGTGTGGGAAGCCGGGGCACATTGCTAGACACTATTCTCAGATGGAGACAGCGCCTCCTCCTAGACCACAGACCCAGGGCTGAGTGTTCGCCCTTACTCAGCAGGAAGCCAGCGCATCTCCCAGTTTGATCCGAGGTACGCTGTTAGTGAATGGCTTTCCTGTAGTTGCTATGTTTGACTCGGGTCCTAGTCACTCGTTTATATCTTATGATTGTGTGAGGAAATTGGGTCTGGTTGTTAGTGTCTTGCCCTTTGACTTATCTGTCATTACACCCACTGGAGGCCACGTGATCACTTCCCATACTTGCTTGAATGTCACTGTCCAATTTAACCACTGTCATACCACTATTGATTTGGTTTGTATGCCTTTTCATGAAATTGACTTGATTATTGGTATGAACTGGTTAGCTGCAAATAATGCCATACTTGATTGTGAACACCGAACCATTTCCTTACCTGTTTGTGGGACCATACCTAGGGTAGGAGCAGAGTTATCCTTTATGACTACTGCCCAGGCTGAGAGATATTTGGAGTGTGGATGTCAAGGGTTTCTAGTCTTTTTCTCTATTCAGGTTGAGGTAGAAGAAGGGATAGAGGAGATCCCAGTTGTCAGGGAATTTCCGGAGGTTTTCCCTAGAGAGTTTGATTTTAGTGGCCTACCTCCTGAGAGAGAATTAGAGTTCCCTATAGACATAGTGCCTGGTGCTGGACCGGTGTCCAAAGCTCCTTACAGGATGGCTCCCGCCGAGCTTGCTGAGTTGAAAGCGCAGGTAGAGGAACTATTAGAGAAAGGGTTCATCCGCCCTAGTGTATCACCTTGGGGTGCTCCGGTGTTGTTTGTGAAAAAGAAGGATGGTAGCTTGCGGTTGTGTATAGATTACCGAGAGCTGAATAAAGTTACCATCAAGAATAAATATCCTCTCCCTAGAATTGATGATCTGTTAGATCAGTTGGCTGGGGCATCTGTGTTTTCTAAGATAGACCTTAGATCTGGTTACCACCAGTTGAGAGTGAGGACTGAAGACGTCTCTAAGACGGCTTTCAGAACGAGATATAAGCACTATGAGTTCCTTGTGATGCCATTCGGGTTGACGAATGCGCCTGCTGTGTTCATGGATTATATGAACAGGGTATTCAGACCGTATCTAGATCAGTTTGTGGTGGTCTTTATTGATGATATTTTAGTGTACTCCCGATCTTTTGAGGAGCATGAGAGGCATTTGAGACTAGTCCTAGACACCTTGAGAAAGAAAAGGTTGTATGCCAAACTTAGTAAATGTGAGTTTTGGCTGACCGAGGTGCGATTCTTAGGTCATGTGATCTCACGGGATGGGGTTGCGGTGGATCCCCATAAAGTTGACGCTGTGTTACAGTGGGATAGACCTAGAACGATCACCGAGGTTAGGAGTTTCCTAGGTTTGGCAGGGTATTACAGACGATTTATATAGGACTTTTCTCGAATGGCCTTACCACTGACGAGGCTAACCAGGAAAGATACACCGTTTGTGTGGGATGAGAGATGTGAGAAGAGTTTCCAGGAGTTGAAACTCTGTTTGACCACTTCCCCTGTGCTGATTATCCCTGACCCTAGTGAACCATTTGTGGTTTATTGTGATGCTTCGGGCAAAGGGTTAGGATGTGTGTTGATGCAGCAGGGTAGAGTAGTGGCATATGCCTCGAGGCAGTTGAGACCTCATGAGGAGAATTACCCCACACATGACCTGGAGTTAGCTGCCGTAGTGTTTGCTCTTAAAATTTGGAGACACTATCTGTATGGTGCGACCATAGAGATCTATAGTGACCACAAGAGTCTGAAATACCTGTTTGATCAGAGAGAACTCAATATGAGACAGAGGAGATGGATGGAGTTTTTGAAAGATTATGATTATGTGTTGAAATACCATCCGGGCAAGGCCAATGTGGTGGCAGATGCCCTAAGTAGAAAATCCATCCATGTAGCCCATATGATGATTAGGGAGCAGGAGCTCCTAGAGAAGTTCAGAGAGTTGAACCTCTCGTGTCAGGTGGTATCGGGTAGATTGTATCTGAGTGAAACCCGAATTGAGAATGTCTTGAGAACCCAGATCTTAGATGCCCAGAGAGAGGATGAGTTCCTGAAACGGATCAGGAATGAGATCACCCAAGGTAAGACCTCAGATTTCAAGTTGTCTGAGGATGGCATGATAGTATATCAAGGTAGAATCTGTGTGCCTAGTCAGAATGAGTTGAGAGAAAGCATTCTGGAAGAGGCGCATAAGAGTAAGTATACTATCCACCCAGGTGCCACCAAGATGTACCAGGATGTGAAAAAGATTTTCTGGTGGCCAGGGATGAAAGGTGATGTGACAGAGTATGTGGCTAGATGCCTAGTGTGTCAGAGGGTAAAGATTGAACATCAGAAACGGCTGGGTTGTTGCAACCTCTAGATATCCCTGAGTGGAAGTGGGATAGTATAGCCATGGATTTTGTCATGGGGTTACCCAGAACATCCTCTGGACACGATGCTATTTGGGTAGTTGTGGATAGACTGACGAAGTCTGCACACTTTTTAGCTATTAAGGCTACTTATACACTGGATAGATTGGCCCAGTTGTATATCAGAGAGATAGTGCGACTTCATGGAATACCTAATAGCATAGTTTCGGATAGAGACCCCAGGTTCACATCGAACTTTTGGAGGTCACTGCAGCATGCCTTAGGGACGAGATTGCGGTTTAGTACTGCATATCACCCCCAGACTGATGGTCAGACTGAAAGGACCATCCAGACATTAGAAGATATGTTGAGGGCATGTGTGCTAGAAATGAAGGGGAACTGGGATGTGTATTTACCGTTAGCAGAGTTTGCTTATAACAACAGTTACCATTCCAGTATCCAGATGGCCCCTTATGAGGCTTTGTATGGGAGAAAGTGCAGATCCCCTCTGTGTTGGGTTGAGTTAGGTGAGAGGAGTATGATAGGACCTGAGATTGTGGACCGGACCACCCGACAGATAGAATTGATTAGAAAGAGGCTTCTCACGGCCCAGAGTAGACAGAAAAGCTATGCTGATAAGCGTAGGAGGCCGTTAGAGTTTGAGGTTGGAGACCATGTATTCATTCGAATATCTCCAATGACGGGAGTAGGTCGGTCAATGAGGGTAAGGAAGCTCAGTCCTAGGTATATTGGTCCGTTTGAAATCCTTGAGAAAATTGGACCCGTGGCTTACCGAATAGCCTTGCCTCCTAACCTAGCCCAAATACACAGTGTTTTTCATGTCTCCCAGTTGAAAAAGTATTTACCAGATTCCTCACATGTCATAGAATATGAGCATGTGCAAGTGCAGGAAGATCTTTCCTATGTAGTGAAACCGGAGAGAATTGTGGATGCTAAGCTGAAACAGCTGAGAAGCAAGAGCATTCCTCTGGTGAAAGTGATCTGGAGAGGTCTGACATCTGAGGAAACAACCTGGGAATTGGCGGATGAGATGAGGCAGAAATATCCAGAATTATTCCCTTGAGGTAAGTTTTTAAATTTCGAGGACGAAATTTCTTTTAAGAGGGGTAGAAATGTAACAACCGGGAAAAAGAAAGGAAAAGGAAAAAGAAAGGAAGTAAAATCTGGAAATTTTCGGAATCCAGAATTTCTGCCAAGTCCTCTCGCAATAGCGAGAAACGGTCTCGCTACAGCGAGAGAGCTGGTTCGCCATAGCGAAGGCGATTCTAGCTATAGCAAGTGCTGGCAGCAGCCCATACAAAAACCAGGGAGCAGCCCGCTGTAGCGGCGCCATAGCGAGAGTGAAGTCTGGAACTGGCGTGATTTCGCCATAGCGAATGGTAAATCTCGCCATAGCGAAGGGAACTGACCCGATCTCGCCGTAGCGAAGGCTACACCTCGCCATAGCGAAGCCAGATTACACGAGCTCGCTATAGCGAAGGTTAGTTCTCGCCGTAGCGAGAGTCAGTCCGGAAAGAGTAAATAGCGAGATTTAGACTTCATTAAACGCCCAAACTCATTTCTTCTCTCATATCTGCCCTAAGCTTCGACCCAAAGAGAGAAAAGAGGCGTGGAGAGTGTGAGAGATCAAGAGAAGGAGGAAGATCAAGGGAAAGGTAAGGTAACTTCTCCCGTTTCTTCTTAGAACTCTGATCCCCTCCCTTTGCCCTCTCTTTCTGCGGTTTTAATTGTGAAAATGGTTGCATTTTGAGCATGGGTCAGAAGAGGGAAAGTGGGAAACTCTTTTAAATCCTTGAGTTTCTTTGAAAACGAGGTTTTCCACTACCATGGGAGCTTGAGAGAGAGAAAGGGGTTAATGGCATTCTAGAGAGAGAACCCTAGGTTGTGTGTGATAGAGGGTTGCTCTGAATTAAATGGCAAGAGAGTAATTGCATGCTTTTGGTGTGTCTAGGCTCAAGTGAAACACTTACAAGGTGTGATTGTGGATCTAAGGAGGGAAAGGAGAAACTGAAAGGAAAAGCTTGTGTAGGCTTTGGCTCCAAAGGTAGCTCTCTCTTTCACTCTTTCTTGTGCATTCTTGGGTATGATAGTCATTGTATGATTATGTATATGCTTGTTGTATGGAATATGCCATATGCTATTGTTTTGATGCATTATATGTCAATATGCTTGTGTGATGAGTTGTGAGAATTGCTCGGGTGCGGTAGTGCCGAAAGTCCCTTGAGATGGGTGAGGTGAAGCCGAAAGTCCCTTGAGATAGGTGAGACAAGGCCAAAAGTCTCAAATGAGTGAGGCCAAGTCAAAAGTCCTTAAACTCGGGTGAGGCCATCCAAAAGTCCCTTATACTCGGGTGAGGCTAGACCAAAAGTCCCTGGAGCCCATTTTTGGCATTGTTGTGAATTCCATAGCATGTACATTATGTGTTGGATGTTTGAGAATAGCTAAATGCTTATTCACATGCTTTGACTTGTTATATGCCTTGATTGCTTGCTGGATTGAGTGCTTGAGCTACTGAGATTCCCCGAATCTCACCCCCCCCCCCAACTAATATGCTAGGTGGAGCTCAAGGAGAACCGAGCACACACCAAGGAGCCTAAGAGCATGTATAGGAAAATATTAGTTTTATTTTGATATTTTGATGTAAATATGATGTAAAGTGGTGCCAAATGAAGATGTGCCCACTATTTTTGAGTTGTAAAGTTTGTAACACATGTAGAAATATGAAAGGATGATGTATGAACTCTGTTATTAGCCAAAGTAATGGAAATGTGGTTTTTACCCCTTTGATGCATGAATATTGTTGTGTAAATTTGGCCGTGGCTTAATGAAAATAGAATGTATGATGATTTGGAGCATATGGACATGTTAGATATACTATTCTTATGCTTTTGAACTTGTCCATATGGAGTGAAAATGTGTGAGAGGCTATCTAGACCCGTTTTGGACCTTTGGGGTGCCAAAACCGGTAAATTTGAGAGCTCCGTCAAAGTATGACCGGATGAGCTCCGTTTGCCATGAAATTTGGCATGCCTCTAGAGTTTGTAGAAAGCTTCTTGAGAAGCTAAAGTGGGTAATATTCGGAGGATTATAGAATATTTGGGGAATTGTTGAATTTGGGAGAATTTAATGGATTGGTCATGTACTGTTCATCTAAACCAGAAAATGAAATCTGTGGCACTTTTAGACCAAATGGATTCCAAATGCGGTGAAATTTTATACACATAAACTAGAGAACCAAAGTGACTTGTAAGAACTGGAATCACCCAAATCGGAGGTCTGTAGAGAGAGATTGGACTGACTGAAGTTCTGTATCAGCATCAGTGAGCTTATCTGACCCCCATCACTGTTCCATCGGTTTTCGGGGTGCAGGAGCTACTGAACTGATCTAGACTTATTTTTCTCCTCTAGTAGACATCCGTAGCTTTCCGAATTGGTACAATGTGCCCAGATTGGATTTTTGTGGATTTAGTTATGAATTTTCGAAAGTCATGACAGAAAGCTGCACCAGAAACAGTGACAGCTGGACCTTCTTCCCATTTTCGATGTCAAACTTGGTCCAAACGATGTGTTTGGGGTTGGGAATGAGTTTTAGTGTAAATTTGACACTTAGAGCTTTCCAGAAAGCTAGAGTTTGCTGCATTCCCATTTTTCTACAATTTCTTATGATTTTCCAAACTTAGAGCCAAAATATGACTTTTGGGCCCAAGTGAGAAAATGTAATTTTATGGTTTTTGGCTCTATACCCGTGGCTTATGGGTCATTTTATGCTATGTATGAGTCGTATATATGGAGTTTGAGTTGAGGATGCTTGAGATGGGTTCACAGGACCCACGGGAAGAAAGATGAGTATATGAAACCCCGGTTCATAGCATGTAAATGCCACGGAAGAGTATTGACTCTTTGGAAATCATATGGAACCGAGCCTATAGAGAGGCTAGGTAGCGGTAGTAGTTTGAGGTGTCACAAAATAAAAGTAAAACAAAGTATATAAAATGTAAGTTTAGTAAGGGATACACTAATTCTAATGTAGAAGTGAAAATTATAGGACATACTATATTATGAGTCACACGATTCAAGTATCTTAAATCTAGCATACAACATGACGAGGAAATAGAGGAAGATATAAAATATAAAATTCAAGTAGGTGGATAAAATTGAGGAGTGCTACAGGTGTTATTTATGATATAAGAGTACCACTTAAGTTTAATGGTAAATTTTATCACACAGTTATAAGACGTACAATGTTGTATGGGACTAAGTGTTAAGAAATAAAAAATAAATAAGAGAATAAACTCAATATTACAAAGATAAGAATGTTGCATTGGAAAAGTAGACGTACTAAACAAGATAGAATTAAAAATGAATGCATTAGAAAAAACATAGAGGTCGCACTTATTGTGGAAAAAATTATAAAATCATGTCTTAAATAGTTTTAACATATGTGAAGAAGACCTATAAAAGCCCTAGTAAGGAGAGTAGATTAAATAGAGAGTAATCAAATAAATAGAAGTATAGGAAGATCAAGAAAAACTATAAATAAAACTATTAAAAAAGATTTTGATTTAAATAGTTTCTCTAAAAGCATAATTTACGATAACACTTTATGATGTCGATTGATTCATGTAGCCGACCTCACCTAATAAGATAAGGCTTGTTTTCATTGTCGTAGATACTCACATTACATCTCTTGTAGATGCAGTTGCATCATCAAGATGCAAACCACGCTCATGCTTGTAAATATGCTTAGCTTCTTCTTTTATACTTTGCAAAACCTTATTACCCTAAAATATATGGATAACAATAATGGGCTTTATGACACATATATACCAAAAATAAAATAAAATAATAATATATATAACCTAAAAAACAAATTTTTGAAATATATAACTAATTTATTTATTTATAATATAACACAGTATGTTACTCTACATTGTGCAATTTTCCTTGGCTTTACGTCCATATATTTTTTTAATTTTTTTAGGGATGCACAGCGTGTTGCTTTATGTCCCTTTTATTTTTTATTTTTTTAATTTTGAAGGACATAGAGCATTTTTTTAGTGAAATATTTTTTTATTTGTATATATTTTTTAATTTTTTAATTGAGAAATATTTGTATTTTGAGGAATATATTTTATTTTTTAATTTATAAAAAATATTTTTTAATGTTGATTTATATAATTAAATTTTTGTAAATGAAATATAAAAATGTCTTTAAATTTTAATTTATACAAAAGAATTAATATTTTTTATTTATAAAAGAGTTAATTTAATATTATTGTTTAGAAATATTGTTTATGTAAATGTAATTTTTTAAATTGCTAATTAAATTTTTAAAATACTTATTGAAATTAAACAATAATGTTATATATATATACATATATATGTGTGTGTGTGTGTGTGTGTGTGTGTGTGTGTGTGTGTGTGTGTGTGTGTGTGTGTATTTTAATAAATTTATTAATTGATTATAATGTAAATTGATGTTGGCTAAAAAAAATAAGTACTTTAAAAAATGGATTTAAAAGTATAATCCAATAATATAAAGAAGTATAGAAATTGAAATTGAAATTGTAATTGTTCTTCCTCTTCCTTTTCTTCTTCATCCTCTTCCTCGTCATCTTCCTCATCATTATTGTAATGTCTAGTTTTCTTGAAAATATTAGAAATGAGCTAGATATAAAAGAGAGTCTCTTAAATAGAGATATTTAAGGCTAAATAAAATTAGGATAAAATTTTAAATAATGAAAAATAAGAATTCAAGATTTAAAATGCCAAGAACCAGAGCCATAAGAGCTAAGAAAATTTGCCAAATAAGTTAGGGCATTTTTGTAATTTCTGACAATTTTGAGAAACTCATAGGATAGCTTTTAAATGAAAATTTTGAATTTTTCTGAGTTTTCAGAGGCCTTAAAAATCATAGAAACCCCTAAAACAATTAAAACTCCTTCGATTGGCAATTTTAGCCGTCGGTTGATTGAAATTTTAACCGAACGGTTTATAATGATTTAAAATCTAGTTTGAGTGAAACCAAAGCCATTTTATAAGTTTGAGAGCCTAAATATTATGATAGAAAAGACAAATTTCGAAAAGGAGTTGAATTGAGCCTAAATAAAAAGAACCAAGAAAAATGACTAAAATATAAAGTAGAAAAGTTATTAAAGTGACTCATTAGCTCCATAAAACACATCCTCTCCCTCCTCCTTCTCTTGACTAACTTTTGGCTAGCTAAAAATAGAATCAAAGAGGGTTGAGAGTGGTGCACAAGAGAGGGAGCTAAGGGAGGAAGAAGAAACTTGTAAAGTGTAAGAAATCCTTAGATTTTCATATCTCTTCCTTTATTAAACTTCTTCTTCTCCTTCTCTTCTCTTTTTTTATGGTTTTAACACTTTGATTGGTCTTGGTTGGTGACTGAATCAGTGGAGAAAAGGGAGGATTTAAGAGAGCTTTTGGTAGCATAAGGAAGCTCCCTTGAAAAGCTTTGAAATAAGGTAAGCATCATGGTATTTTCTTGCACTTTCTTGTTGGTTCTCCCCATATCTTGTTTGGCCAGCCTTGAGCCCATTCCATAAGAGATAAATTGTAACCATATTATGGTAGGATTAAGGGTTGTAGGATGTGAGGATTATGAAGATACAAATGGAATTAATTAAGAAGCAAAAGAGAACTAAGAAAACTAAGTTAGTGCAACTTAGGGGTTTTAAGATAAATGTAAAATCTGATTTTTCCTATGGGTAATTAGGCTTATGTAAGACATGGTATGAGTCCCTTAGAACTCAAGAAGTTGTATATGAGTCATTCCCTTCAAGAAAAATTGCAAAACTCCATGGGCTCTATACCAATACATAGTCTCGGCCAAACATGTCCCAAGCACCTAGGGAGTGTTTTAAATTTTTCTAAGGCTAGAATGAGATTAGATATGATAAATAAATATTAAAGGAAGTCTTGAAAAAAATTTAGAAGCCTTGGTTTGTGAGATGGAAGTGTAGGCTCCATAATAAGACATAAAGAAGCAACAGATAGTTAGGTTCCTTAAAATGAATGTGTGATGACTCTAAGGAGTCTAAATAGAGTCAAGAGACTTAGATTAAGGGAGAAAATGGATCCAAGATTATGAATTCCCATAATTTCTTCATTAGGTCTTGTATAGATCTATAATTGAGTGTTAGAACAGAGTAAGCTTCCATTGTGTGTGTGTGTGTGTGTGTGTGTGTGTGTGTGTGTGTGTGTGAAGCCAAAGCTTGTTTTAATGATTGAACAATGTCTCATTTGATATTTCTAGGTTAAGAGAACCAAGTGCCACCTAGTTGCAAGTGTGTGGCCAAGAGAGGGGAAGAATTAAGCAAAGGAAAAGCTTGTGATTTTGCTTCAAGGTAGCTCTCTAATCTTTCTCTCATACATTGCTTGAATATGTTCTTGTCTTTGAGTATTTATGTATATGTTTGAACTATAAGATATGTTTCTATCTATTGTTTACTTGCTATAGTAGCATTATGCATCTTAAAATGAGTTTATGAATGCATTATGGCTTAAATGGGTATGGTGATGCCAAAGGTCCCTTAACTTACATGAGGATGAGTCAAAAGTCCTTAGGATTGGGTGAAACAAAGCCAAAAGTCTCAAGAAAAGTAAGGCTAAGTCAAAAGTCCCTTGAAAATGGATGAGGCAAATCCAAAAATTCCAAGGAAGATGGGTGAAGCTAGACTAATGTCCTTGAGAGCCTATGTATAATATGTATGAGTCTCTTTGATATGGAAAATACTTTATGTATGTTCACTAGTAGTCTAAATGTCATACATGCATTCTTTGACATATTAATGCATCCATTATGTATGTTTGAAAGGGTAAAGAGCTATTGAGACTTTTGGAATCTCACTCTTTCCCCATAAATATTTAATTATGTCTAGATGAGCCAAGTGGTCTAAGAAATGGAGGTTAATAACCTTGAAGACCAAGACTTTGACAAATGAGTAGTTATTTAGCCATTTTGACATTAAGATGTGTAATCATATGGTGTATATACAATGTAGACCCTTGAACATATGTGACAACATGTATTTACAATAAATGAAAAGATTTTAGAGTCATATATGCTAGTATGTATGTTTTTGACATCCCAAGGCCTAGATGTGTCTATAAGTCCTTGTATGTCTATGCATGTTGGAAAGTGGTTTTGAGATGCATAGTGATTTGGACCACTTGAAAAGCTTATATAAATTGTGTTTATGCTTTTGGATATATGCAAATGGTTATGGAATGAGTTTAGGACCATTTGGTGACAAATTGACCCATTCATGGTTCTAAAAATGACCCAAACTTGAGCTAAACCACAAACTAACTAAATGGATGAATTTTTCCATTAAATTTGGCATGAATATAGGTCTTACCTAGGGCTTTTCACAAAGCTAAAGAGCATTCAATTTGGAGCTCTAGAAAATTTATTATGATTTTTCAAAGTTAAAAAAATTTTGTAGAAATAGTATTAGCACTATTCATATAATCAGTTTCTTCCTTTATTTCATCCAAGGGACAAATGATATCCAATGCTTATCAAATTTTACAAGCATAAACTATACATAATAATCTTTCTATATCACTTAAGAGCACCCCAATTGGAGGTTTACAGAGGGAGAACCGAATTTTTTAAGTTGTATAATAATACTAGTAAGGCAGCTCTACCTTTGGTACTATTATATCAATTTTCATGAGTTAAATGCCATGTTTTGGATCTAGATTTATTTTTAGTCACTAGTATACATCTAGAGTTTTCTATAATGGTATGGTTTCCTTGATTTCAAGTTTTTTAAATTAGTTATGAATTTTCAAATTTCATATGAGAAACTTGTGACAGCAACTCAAGAGCCATTTCTAGTATTTGGTGTTCCTTGGTTCCAAACCCTAGATGGATGAGTTAAAATGTGATGTTTCTAGTCTTTTTGGGTATGGTATAGATGAAAATGCTTTGAGAAAAGTTTAAATGACTCATGTGAGTAAAATTGAACAATCTCGGTGTCCATATCCTAAGTTTCGGGTACTTAATTATGCAAACCCCTCTTGAATGAGTATGTAATACTTGAATAGTATGGTATGGGGTGTATAAACTTATGATATTACATTTATCGTCATCTTCATCATCTTCTTCTTCTTATTCTTCTTCTTTGGATGGTTCACTTTTCACATAATTATGAATTTGTTGAAAAGTTAAATTCCATTAAGGGAACTGAATAGGTGGAATCAATTGACTTTAGGTGAAGAAGCCCCATTGTGGTTGGTAGGACAATCCTCATTGTCTAAAATAAATATTGGCATACTTAATATTAAATGCAAATGGATCTATAAGCAATGATGTTAATGGTACCCCACTAGATTACATTAGCTATACTGTTAGTATGGAGAAGGATAACTCCATATAGATAGGCATTGATAGTGTATAATAAAGTGCAAATGAAGACGGACCAATGCCTCTAATGTCCGTGAATGGTAGAAAGGAAAAAAGAAACTAGTATCTCCATCGACTATATGTGATAAAATAGAAGAAGGACTAACACATCTGAAATCTCATTGTAAGGGGGCTATTGTGTAGGATGATAATAGCATACTCGCATGAGCTCTACCAACATTGCCACCAAACATCAGTTCCCTCGATGAGATAAACCCATAGCCTCTTTTAGCACATACAGTCGGTGGCAAGCAACACTATCTAAACCCATGACTTCAGGTAGAGTGCCCAATATAGTTTAGATATTGTTGCTTGCCCTCT
Source organism: Erythrophleum fordii (assembly GCA_032878935.1). NCBI lineage: Eukaryota > Viridiplantae > Streptophyta > Magnoliopsida > Fabales > Fabaceae > Erythrophleum > Erythrophleum fordii. The sequence continues at coordinate 1,266,230 of JAVQMF010000029.1, forward strand.
ACCTGAAGTCCCTATAGCTAAGCACCAGAGTGTCGGTGATAACAAGTTTATATAAGTCCTCTAACACATCAGCTTATGAAATGAAAATCAATTGTTAAAAGTTCAACATGAATATATATAGAAGGAGAGGAAATACAAAGATAAAAACTAGATAAAAGTCATACCACAAAACCCTGACAACCACTAATAGGCTGGATCCACTATCGTGTATATTGTCAATACCAATGCATGTACTCCGACATGTAATACAATGGTCTATCATTAAGGTCATTTTGGGGCACCACTTAAGGCCATGAATTCCACACTACAATAAAAATTGAATGCTCTTGTCGGTTGTCTTTATAGACATTCCCTTTTAATTGTATTATGTGTAGCAATCCTATAGGCATATGCTACACCCTACCAAACTGGCGAAGAATGCAGTCAATGTGATGCCACTCGATTATCCAAAAGCACAATATAGAGATAGATGAATGCCAAACATTAGGCATCGCTAAGTAGTACTCAGGAATTAATTGGAGAACTAAACGTTGTATTCAAATTACTCACTATGTGTCGTAAACAAAACATATGATGTGCGTGGGGTAGTTACCAACCATTTTGGGGTCTATGAGAACTGCTAATATTCCTAAATATTAATCAAATATCAAACAAATGCCTTCCTTATTTGACACAACTTGTTGCTTGAGGTTAGTAAGAAACCACCCTTATGTCTCATGTGTTTCCTCGTCAATAATGGCAATTGCAAGAGACATAACTTTTCTGGACCCATCTTGTGAGTTTGCAATTAGTAATATCCCCTTATACTTCCTATATAAAAATGTACCATTCACTTAGATAATCAACTTTAAGTGGTCAAATTCATTAACGTAAAGCTTAAACGTCCAAAACACCTTATAAAACATAACCATCAACTCCGTATTCGATGCTATCTATAGGCATTCCTTCATAATAAATTCAACATATGAACATAAATTGAAGTATTGCATGGCAGACAACTATCATGATAGAATGGCATATAATTGCTCCCAATTCCTATAGGTGATTGTAATTTCCCATTACAAACTACACCATACTTTTTTGTAAGACACATTATATCCAAAAATACTATGTATTCTCTTAATGATATAATGAACAAAAATAGAAGAATTTTTTGTGACCATCGACACAATATTTGATGCTATTATATTGGAATCTAACTTTGAGTGATCCTATGATAGCATAGCAGAGACATATGTATGCCAACCTGCATACTTTGTGATCTGTAATTATTTTCTTCCTCCAATTAGAAGGCCCTTACCTGCTAATTAAATCAAATACCATATTTTGAACAATAATATTCAATACACTTTATTGATAATTAGCGCACCTTGAATTTGTGGTGCATGTGTATTGAATAAAGTTTCATTGCACAGCTCAATTGACTGCTTATCAAAAAATTGCATATCAATGTACATCTCTTGGTCATCATTTAAATCAATTTCCCCTTCCATTTTGGGCATCTCAAATTCATTCGTAGCATCATTGTTAATATGTGAGATAGGAAGGCAAATATCTTATCAAAATATTGGTTCAATAGAATGGTTGGATCCCCATCAGCATCAATACTATCAACATTGTCATCCACCTACACATTGGCATTTGGTGGAGCATAATATTCATCTTCAACCTTAAACTCATCTAGTATATCTTTTGTCACATATAGGGGACTAGAAGGGCCAGTATTGCACATTAATATTCTAAACAAACTCGGCAAAGATATGTGATTGACTAGTGGCATTTGTTAAGTACTAGAAGGTTAGGGCTCAAATGGATGGACATTTCTAAAGTAAGAGCTAGACAAAGAGAACTGTTCATTAGGTTTATTGATCTAACTTTTAGATGGATTTGTCAATGTTTCACATACATCATTTTCCTCAATACTTGGCTCACATTACTAATGAAGATGTACGTATACAATTCTGGTGCCCCCATTTGGGTGAGGAAGTACTGGTTTGTTTGCCATATCATTTAGACATCTAAATTGTCCTTTAAAGAATACGACTACTACCAAGTTGGATTAAGTTGTAACTTTTCCCCAACCACGACCTTCAACTATTCAAGACTAATGTTAGAATCGACTCTAACAATTTTGATTTATTATATACAAATGTTGTCCCTTCATTACTATCAAAAATTTTTTCATTTGTATAAATACATATAATATCCTTCATTTTATTTATTGTAAATTTTATCCCAATGTTTGTGTATAAATAAAAATAAAAAGCAAAATATTAATATTATATAAAATCTTAATATTTTATTATAGTTAACATGTCACTATATAATAATTAAATTTTTTATTATCTACAATATATTAATATTTCATAAATAATGATTTATACATATACAAAAATTATATGAATAATTAATAATATAAACAATAACACTTTAGATTTACAATATTCTCATAGAGTTTACTTTTGCAAAAAAAAAAAATGAACAAGACAGGTCCATACAATTTTTCCAAGCAATAATTACATGAGAGTACTCACTCACAATCAAAATTTTTGGATTAATAAAATAGGCTCTTGAATAAGACAGCTCACATAATCTTTATCAATAATAGTTATGATAGAGTAATTTGTCAATGTAAATTTTATTATACAAAAATTAGAAAAAAAATATCAAACAATAATTATATTTAATACTTACTATAATATATTGTTGTATTATTGCATGGCAGTGGGCAAGCTCTAAAAAATAAAAAGAGATAAGTGAGAAATAGAATATGAGAAATAAACTCTAAAATATAAGAGAATGCCTAAAGGATGAAAACGTCTTACAATCTTTTGAAAATTAAAAAGAAGCAAGCAAAATAGTTTGCTAAAACTAAAAAGAAGCCAAGAAAATAGTCTACAAGGGAAGCAACCAAAATAGTCTACTAAAAACTAAAGGAAAGGAAGTAAAATCTTTGAAGAGCTGAGGTATATATATAAAGTGTTGAATGCGGAATGTTACATTCCACATTAAACACTTTATCATTTTTAAAAATAATGAAAATTGTTTATAAAAAATAAAAAAATAAAAACTAATCTTGGTTAATAGAGAATCATTGACCAAGTGAGTGATTTTTCATTGACCCTCAAGTCAGTGAGATTCACTAACTCGAAGGTTAATTTTTATTAAAAAATAATTTTCTCTATATATCTTTTTTTTTAAAAAAAAGCAAGACCTAGTCAGTAACTCTCGAGTCAATGATTCCATTGACTCGAGGGTCAATCTTCTAGAAAAAAAATATAAAGAGATGCAAAACCATAGGTATTGTGTCCCTAATAATTAAAAAAAATTGCACAGTGTAGAAATAATAAAAAATCAATTATATATTTGGAAAATTTATTTCTTAAGTTATATATATATATATATATATGATATATATGTGTCAAAAAGCCAATAGTAATGAGTTTCTTTCTTATGACAACATACATATATTCCATATAGTACAAGAGTTACAAAAGCTATACCATTGACACATTTCATACATAAGACATAAATAGTCAATATGTCTAGAGGATAGCATTAATATACATATTTATGTGTGTGTGTGTGTGTGTGTGTGTGTGTGTGTGTGTGTGTGTAAATAATAACTTTAATATGATGCTAAACTTATTTCCAAAGCCTCAAGGCCTTATTTTGGTTTGCAAAAAATGAGGCCTAAGAAATGGAAATGGAAGCTACTCTCCAACATCAGGTTTATTTGGATGCTTTAACTCGCCTGCCTGTAGCCTTCCTCATCAAAGCATCTTTTGCCTGTGGGAAGAGTGAGCTTCCATCGAAAGGTTGAAGGAAAGTGTGTAGGACAAAGGGAAGCTAAAGCTAAAAGATGGGCATGCCCCCACAAGCACATCAATCAACATCCATATATCGTCTTTCCCCTATTGCAGAGTCTCTTTATGCCATTGTTCATTAACTCATCTTCTCCATTGTGCATCAATTCTAAGGTCCATTTTTTGTCACTATTTTAGGCATCATCCTTTTAAACATAGAAGATGATAGACATAAGCATTTGAATATTCATCTCATACTTAAGGGCTTGATCATACTTGCTTAATGTGGTTTGATTATCAACTAATTATTTCATGAAATATACAACTTCCATCTCTCAAGACAAACATTCTTTTGCACCAGACCTAGTTTTAGTTGAGAAATCTGATTTTTCATAGCTAGACATTGTCTAAACTACCCATGACTTCATTTCACATTGAACATTTTGTGATTATATTTGAAGGCTTTCACCGAAGATGGTTTTAGTTCTGTGAGACCTTAATCATGTGAAACTCTACTTTTTTGTTTGCATTTTTCTCTAACTGTTGCTTGCTAGCTAAATAACTAACAGTTATAATTAATCTTAGGAAAAATAATTTTAGCCATTCTCTTTTTGTAGCTCTATTAACCCCTCCCCCAGCAAGTTGGAGAATGTATATTTAGCATTCCCACCTTGGATAATAACAAATGAAATGGACCAAAACCAAGTAGTTTAGTGTAGATATTAGCAAGTTGATTAGTGGATCGAATAGGTAACAAGTGAATGAGGCCAACCTGAATTTTCTCATGAACTAGATGACAATCCAATTCAATATGCTTAGTTCGCTTATGAAAAGTTGGATTGGCTATAATATGTAACACTAATTGGTTATCATAATATAGAATAGCAAGCATAGGATGAGGAACATGAAGATCATGTAAAAGATACATAAGCCACTAAGTTTCACATGTAGCAAGTGCTCAATGTTTTTCTTTTGAAGAAGAATGAGATCAATGCTTTACTTTTTAGACTTTTAGGAAATCAAGGGTGTGTCTGAAAAAATATAAAATCTATTAATAAATCTTCAAGAGTTTATGCAATGTACCCAATCTAAATCACTGAACCCTTTTAACTAGAGATCAAATTTGGATAAGAAGAAAAGACCTTTGCCATGAGATCCTTTGATGTAACAAATGTCCTTGTGAGCATTTTGTAAATGAGCAGTGATAGGTGCAAATATGAATTAATTGAGTTACTGTACTGCAAAGGAAATGTTAGGTTAAGTAGTGGTGAGGTAGAGGAGATGACCAACAAGCCTTTTATAGCAAGAAACATCTTCTAACGGATTGCCACCAACTTTTGAAAGTTAGGCAAACCAGTCCATAGGCATGGTGGTAGGCTTTGAAGCCAGAAAACCATTATCTAAAAGAATGTCCAAGGCAAACGTCATTTAACAAATTGAAATATCATATTTGGAATAAGCTATTTCAAGCTCAAGAAAAAAATTCCAAGGTGCCCAAGTCCTTGATTTTGAAAGAACCATCAAGGAAGGCTTTATTGCATTGAATTTGAACAAGATCATTTCCTACCAAAATCACATCATCTATATAGAACAATAGAGTAGTAAAAGAAGCACCATGACAATAAACAAATAAGGACTAATCAACTTTAGATTGAATATATCCAAAAGAAATAAGAGTTATAGATAGCTTGGAAAACCATTATTTGCTAGCTTGCTTTAAACCATATAATGACTTTTGTAATTTGTAGAAAAGCTTATAGTTAGAGGAAGAAAAACCTTGTGGGAGAACTATATACACCTCTTCATCCAAGTCACCATGTAAAAAGGCATTATTCACATCAAGTTGTTCTAAGTGCCAATTATGTATAGAAGCTAAGGCCAAGAGTATTTAAACTATAATCATTTTTTTACAGAAAAAAAGTGTCAAAATAGTCTATTCCTTTGGTTTGAGTACAACCTTTAACTACCAAATGTGCCTTGTAACATTCAATGGTCCCATCAACCTTGTGTTTAATTTTATAAACCCAATTACATCCTATAGGATGTTTATTAGAAGGGAGCTCAATTAAGACCCATGTTTTATTTTGCCTTAAAACTTAAATCTCAACTGTCATAGCTTGCCTCCAAACATCATACTTAATAGCTTGATTATAAGTCTTAAGTTTAGAAGTAGTGGAAATAGAAAGAGTAAAGTTCTTATGAGATCTGGACAATTTATCATAAGTATAGAAGACAAGGGATAAAGATTGCCTGAAGAGATGGAAGAAGATGGAGCAAAAGTTTAAAGGAAACAATGATAACCATGCAAATAAATGTATGAATTCCATAATCTATTAGATTTCCTCTTGGAAGTTGGAGGATTTAAGAAGGTTAGGGAATTAGAAATAGTATAAAAAATATCATTATAAGCATCACCAGGAAGTATAGCAAAAAAAAAGAAGGATTATGACTGGGAAATTCTAAGAACTGAGGTTCTTAAGGTAAAGGAATATTAGGAGATAGAGATAAATTATTTCTGTCAAGATAGAAAAGGGAAAAAGTAAACTCATAAAAAATGACATAGCAAGATATAAGAAGTTCCCTAGTATTGAGATTAAGAAGGATATATTGTTTAATACTAGTTTTAAACCTAAGAAATACACACTTGCGAGCTCTAGGATCAAATTTTAACCTATGAACAATTAATGTGGAAGCATAACAAAGAGATCCAAAGACCTTTGGAATAGTGAAATTGAGAACTTGTTGATGAAGCATCTCAAAAGGAGATTTGTGTTGTAAAATAGGGGAAGGTAAACGATTAATCAAATGCATGGCATGGATAACATCATAAGATCAATATAATTAGATAAATGGGACTGAAATAACAAGGCACGAGCTACATTGAGTATGTGCTAATGTTTTCATTTAACTACACTACTTCGTTTAGGAGTTTCAACATATGATGAATGATTCCTTTAGAAGAATAAAATAAAGACATGTTGAACTCAACCCCATTATCTGAATGAATCATTTTAATAGTGAATGGAAACTGATTTTTATGAAGAAGAATGAGCTCTTAAAAATGTGCATGAGTTTCATATTTATGTGTCACTAAGAAAACCCAAATGTGATGAGTATAATCATCTACAACAATGAGAAAATAATGATGAACATGAATAGAGGCAATGTTAAAAGGTCCTCATATATCAACATGCAACAATTATATGACTAAGAGAAAAATGTAACTTCTTTTGTTTAGTATAATGGCAAACATCACATTGTTCATTTGGAGTTTTACAAGAGATAAATGGAAACTGCTTTTCAAGAACATGAAAAACAAATTAAGATAAGTGTCCTAGGTGAAAATACCACAAATCAAAATTGAAAAGAGACTTTATAAGCTATATGATAGTAAGAGCAGTTGTCTAATAAGTTGGGTGGAGTTGCATGATGAGAAAAGATGTATAATCCATTGTGAAATTTAGCTACACTAATTGTCTTCCAACAGTTCAGGTCTTATATGAAACAATGAGCAAATTGAAAGGCGCAGTAGCAATTAATGAATAAAGTCAATTTGGAAATTGAGATGAGATTAAATGCAAATTATGGAAGATCATGATCATCAACCAAATAAAAAGAAAGAGAAAAATGAACGATTTTTGTATAATAAGCAAAGATGCTAGAGCCATTAGGGAGCTATACTTGTATTGGAGAAGTTTGTTTATAAGAGAAGAAACATGAAAAGGAAAAACAAATATGGTTAGTGGCACCACTATCAAGAATCCATGATTGAAAATTGAAATTAACATAAAGAACAATAGAGTTGCCTGGAGTAGAAGTTGAAACTGGTGAAGAATTATTTTGAGTAGGCAAAGCAATAGAGGAAATATGATTCAAATGGTAAGGTGTAGGTGAAATAAAGCTTGTACTAAAGTTAGGAGTTTGGTATATTGCTTTTAGTAAATTGTAGTGGTGGACTTAGAAGAAGAGTCAAAGTATTGGATGATGGTTCTTCTGAGATAGAAGAGTCTTGGGAAGTAACATTATTGACTAAAGAACCGGAAGTTTTGAATTTAAATCCTAGTGGATATTCATGTTTCTTATAATATGTGTTAATAGTATGCCTTGCTCTACCACAATAAGTACAAAACTTATTATTCATAGTAGATGAATGAGTAGCCTTGGAAGAATTTGAACCAGATTGAGAAATCAAATTTTTAGGTAAAGTGTTACTGAAATACACTTGTGCTATATTTGGTTCGCTGCATTTGCTAACGTAATCCCTTTATATAATTTGTATAATGTCTATTATACTTTTATACTTATTATTCTATCTATCAAAAACTCATATACACTAAGACCAAAATTTTATCCATTTATAGATGGAGCCTCAACCGTAGCTAGGTTTAGAGGGAAGTTATGAGCATTACGTTTATGCATAACTTTCATACCAAGGTTAGCTCGGTTAATGACCACCACGACTCCTCTCTTCTCGAGAATTCATACATCTCTACCCACATTTTACATTTCCTTTACCATTACATCATCCAACCAATCATACCTTTGGGATTCCAATCCATAATTCATTTCCTTTTCTTGTTGAATCATAAGAGAGATCACACAGTTGATAGAAGGAAAAGGATCTAACAACATGATTTGAGACTTAACATTAGAACATTGATCAATCAAACCTTTGAGAAAATGAATAACATAATCTTGCTATTGATAAGTCTTGGCAAGAGAAATTGTACCACATGAACATGCAAGATTATAAAAACATGTTGGAAGGGGGCAAAAATTAAGCAGCTCATCCCAAATAATCTTGAGCTCTGTGAAATATTTCGTGACTAAGAGATCTCCCTACTTAAAGTGATACAAATCTTCTTAGAGTTCAAAGATTCGAAAAATGTCATCTTGACTAAAGCATCCTTGAGATCATTCCACATATCAATCCATATGATACGTTAAGCAATCGTGGAAGATAGAAATTGGGTGAGCCAAAATAGAACCATCGTATTACACCTTTACCATGCTAGATACAAAATATCTTGAGTTTTGGAAGCAGAAATTGTGTCATTGATGAATTGGAGCTTATTCTTAGAAAAAAGAGCCAACTTCATGGCTCAAGCCCATAGATGGTAGTTTAGGCTAGTCAAAGCTAATGAGAGAAGAACTAGAGCTGGATTCTAGTTAGGGTGAAGGTAATAACAATTTGATAGGTCATGCAGTAAGTTAGGAGATGAAAATGTGACAAATGTCTTACTAGCAGAAGAAGCAGGATTCACCGAGGAAGCTATTAGGGAGATTGAAGCAGAAATAAAAAAGAGAAGGAGAAGAAAGGAAAGAGAAAGGAAAGAGAAAAAAGTGAAATATAAAACTCAATTCCATTCATCAGTAAACGTTGTATTCATACAGAGAAAGCAAAACAAACTATCTTAGCAATAAACCAAAAACTAGCTCGCTAACTAAATAACCAATAGCTATAATTAATCTTAAAAAAAATTCGCGTCATTCTTTTTCTATAGCTTTATTACACGTTAAGGGTTAAATGATACAGTCTTGTTTAGTTAAGGTTTGAGATTAATCTCTAATCAACAGAGGATGTTGATAGTGTATTCTAATGAATCAGTCCGAGGCAAATCAAATATCCCTAGATAGAGGACAAGAAAGGAACAACTAGTTCTAACCTCTTAATATTTAAAAATATATGTCCCAAAAATATTAAATTTCCTTTAAAACAAGGTTATGTCTCACCAATACAGCATCATGACATATGTTTGATAAGAAACATAACGATGATATGGGATTCAGAGTTTTCGAATAATGAAGGTGATGCCTTCCATGGACATTGTAGTTGTGTTTGTTTGTGTTTCTATAAACCCAATTTTATATATAGAGGTATTCTCTTGTATACAAGGTTCATAATTTTCAATTTTTGCGAGTGGCAGAACATTGGCCATCACAGTGTCGACAACAACGACGTTGTTTCTATAGCAAACTTTGCATTAACGCTGCCGCCGCTAAAATTTCCTTGCAAAATTGCCACTATGAAAATTTTCCCAGCGAATTCCCCAGTGACAGTGACGAATGGATCGTCATTCAACAGTATCACTGGGCTAAGCACGAGCGACACGAAATTAAGGAGACTAGGAGACAAGATCTCTGATTTCATTAGGAAAATTTTTACTCGATCCAATAGTTCCAATACCACAGGGTTCACAGACAAGATCTGGTATCTGGTTAAAATTTTTACTCGATCCTCTACTTTTTGAGTTTCAGTTTTCAGATCCATCATAACCAAAAAAAAAAAAAAATCTGATTCTGGGCTTCAGTTTCCAGCTATTGGACCACCGTTAGCGGCGAAGAAAGACACGACAGGGCTATCAGAAAAGGCTAGATTGTAATTTAAATATTTCATTTTAAATTTTGATGGCGATTTTCTTAATTTTGGCAAGTTCATATGCCATCTCATTTACAAATGGCATGCTTAAAAAATTGCCATATGTGAGTAGAGTCAAGCACTTAATTAAATGAGCGCACCGAAGAAGGGAAACGGAGCAAGCCGATGAACATGGAAGAAATAGAGCAATCATGCTTATATCCCTCATCAGCCATGGTCGCTTGCGGCCACCAAGCCTTCACTCCGATGAAGAGAAAAGAACCTGACTGTGGTCTCGAATCTTGTAAAGAAACAAAGAGACGGAAGTGTTCTGATGTGAAGACCGGAAACGCACATCATCAGGTGGCGAGATGCTTCTGGATTCCCCTCGACTGTGATACCATTGCTCAGGCTTCAGTTGCCAGAAATGGTGTTGGGGTTATCTCCGATACCCACAACCCTAACGATCACCGCTTCTGGCATCCTTCCTCAGTATCAAGAAATGCTATTTGCTTGCCTATCGGGCCTTCTTCAGTACCAAGGAACGTTACTTGTATGGCTGTTTCATCCACACACTTCAATGGCATTATTTAATGCCACCGACACTTGATTAAGAAAAGTATTGCCCAAAATACTTAAAATTTTCCTTTTTTGAGTATTTTATAGGAACACGAACTATTACAGTCCGTGTTCCTATCAAAAGAATTTTTTTTTTAAATGAGTCAATGAACATGGAGCATAGCATTCCGTGTTTATTGAAAATGATTTTTTCAAAAATAAATAATGAACATGGAACACAACACTCACATAAATTTTTTTTTTTAAATGGTGTTACAGTTATTCTTTTTTTTTTTTAAATTTCAATGGACCAATGAGAAAATTGTGGTCCGTTAAAATTTCAACTTCAGCCAAAAGATGATCCCTCTCTCGCTGCATTAAAAAATAAGGTGAACTTATGATTATCAATTTTCTGAAGGAGCAAAATAACTTCACAGGAGTTCTATTGAACCTGGACATCTCTCCTCTCATCATTCAGTTCATATTTTTCGTTACAAAGTGATGCTTGAGAGCGTCCGCGTCAGATGCTCCCAAAAACTTCCTCTCAGACCGTACAGACATCAATATTAATGTGTGCGTTGACAAAATAACAGAGTGAGAAGGAGAAATGTAGAAGTCTGATCATAATGTAAAAATAATAATGGAAGAAAACCACTCAATGCAGCTTGTACAATTTGTTTGTTTCTTGAGGTCCTCCTTATCATCAAACCTCCCTGCAATAAATAATCTGATCACTTTCAGTATGCATAACTCATTTACCATGCTTTATGTACTTTGTAAAAAGTCAGATTCAGGGAGAACGCGATCAATCTATTAATTGTAACTCATTTACGATGCCCTGTTCATTGTAGCTTTTAATTTTTTTAAAAAAGTTTAGATTAAATTTAAAGAAAATGAATAATTGTAATTTTGTATTTTTTAAAATTTTAAAATTATCATAATATTAAATTTTCAAAATATTATACGATTTATAAATTTTAAATTTTAATATTAAAGTAATCGTTGAATTCTGATTGTTTTAAAAAATAATTCAATCTAAATTTTGACTATATTAAAAAACAAAATAGCATATTAACTTTTAAATTTAAAATCTATCAATGGGAATAATTTCAAATTAGGTGATTAAAGTAATTTAAATATCAAAATATATGGCATAACAAAAATATGAATTTAAATTTTTAATTTTCATATACTATTGATAATATTTTCGAATTTCAATTACCATCAATGAAAATTATTTCGAATTAGGTAGTTAAGGTATTTATTATCTAAATCTCAAAATATATGATATAACAGAAATCTGAATTTAAATTTTTTTTTTTCATATACTTTTAATTTATTTTAATGTGTTAATAATTTAAAGCGCCATATGTTAGTATTTCAAAAGGCCACTTTTTTGCATTTGAGGCAAGTAGAAGTGTTAGATATAGTAGATAGATATATACAACGCCAAAAATCTAAGATTCGCATTAAATTTAAAGAAAATGTCGACATTGTAATTTTGCATTTTTAAAAAAATTTTAAAATGCCATAATATTAAATTTTGAAATATTGTATAATTTTTAATTTTTAAAATTTGATACTATCTTTAAGCAAAAGTGAGTAACCATTGAATTGTGATTGTTTTGAAAACTAATTTAATCCAAATTTTCATTGTATAAAAAAATAAAGAAGCAAAGTATCTTTTTAATTTTGAAATTTCATCTAAAAAAATAAAAAATTTATTATTATTAATTTATTTTAAGTTTGAAGGCATTGCAATTTGTTAAAATTTTTTATTATTTAAAAATATTTATTTTTATATTAAATTTTACTTTTTATAATATTTTTTGAATTTGAATTATATCAGTAACAATAATTTCAATTAGGAGATTAAACTATTTGTCATTTAAATTTCAAAATATATGGCATAATAGAGGTTTAAATTTAAATGTTTAATTTTTCAATTTCAATTATCATCAAGGAGAGTTATTTCGAATCAAGTAGTTAAGGTATGTATTATTTAAATCTCAAAATTTATATTTATATTTTTATATACTTTTAATTTATTAATAATTTATAGCACCAATTGTTGAAAAAAAATGACTGGTCCATTGAATTTTTTTTTTTAAGAAATTAACTACAAAGAACATGTCATCATATTTTTTTAATAAAATTCATTGTGATGAATCATTTTTTTAAAAGAAATTATTTTCAATAAACACAGAATGCTATACTTGCTGTTTATTAGATATTTAAAAAATAATTTCCTAATACTATTAAATAATTTATGTTTTGGGCAATATTTTTTTAAATAATTTTTAATAGAATATTCCATGTTCATATAAAATATAAAAAAAAAGTGTTTTAGGTAATACTTTTCTTAATCTAGTTTCAATGGCGTTAAATGATACCAGCGCAGTGTCTGAGTGAAAAAGCTCCCATGGTGGGTCTCTTCGTTTTTCGGCTAGCCAGTCTTCCCTTCCCTTATTTGACTGATTGATTTAACTGGGTCCCACTGGTTTTGGATCCTTTGAAATCCTTTCTTTTCCCTCCTCTCAAAAGGCATTTCCTTCCCCACTTTCCTTTCGCTTCCCTTCAAATCTCCCCAACCAAACAAAGGGGTCTTGGCAAAGTTAAACCTCATGAATTTAATTAAAGCTGCCACTTTTAAATTTTAATTTTGGGACAATAATCATTATATAGAATAATATTTTATTTATTTTATAGATTCATTACTATAATTATATTTTTAATTAAAAAATTAAATTAATTTTATAAATAAAATTAATAAATTTAATTATAGTAATAAATTTAATAAAATTGACAAAATTTTATATTTAATATTTTATGATGTCGATTCATGTCGACTTAAGTATCATCACTCTTTTTAAAAGTCTGAATTTAAACCTAACGTATTTATGAGTAGAAAAAAAAAAAAAAGCCTTAAAACTAGGTTCGCGATTAGGTCTAAACAAGATTATTACCCTTACTTTTTGCTTACATAAATGAACTTACCTTTTCACTTCTTTGTAGGGAAAAAAAAAATGTAATACTCAACCAGTGATCAAGATCAAATAAAGATGCTAAATTACATACACTTATGATATTTATTTATTTATTTATTTTGGTGCTAGAGTCTTCATTATTAAGATACGCACTAAAATAAAAAAAAATATTGCCTAAATTTAATTGAATTCACCTTAAATAAAAAATTAAACTTATATGTAATTTTTTATATATTTACTATTAAAATTTTCAATTAAAATATGTCAAGTTTTAATTTTTCAATAACAATAACATGACAAATATATAATATAATTAAAAAATTATATTATTGTTTGTAAAAATTATACACTTAGCATGTTTTAATTAAAAAATCTGATGGCAATGGTATAAAAAATTGTATATAATTTTTTTTTTACTTAAATGAATCATATGAAAGAATTATAAAAAAAAAAAATTAATTATGTAGCTTACCCTATTTGCAAGAAAGGCTCTGGTTGGCACTCCGTAGGGTTGGTACGATGAAAGGGTGCATGGGCAAGGTGCTATGTCCGGCAGGTGCTTAGTTAGAGCTCTACAAGCTTTTTCAATGGCTTTAAGATTATATTCTTCGGCTTCAAGCTGACCAGCAAAATACAGATTTTAAAATGATCAAGAAACCCATATATAAATATATCATTTTGTAGTTAAAATTTAATTAATTGCTAAAAAGTAAGTATAAAACTTATAAGTCTAAGTTGCTTATTAATGTCTCAAAATGGTGTTCCTGCCACGCCAGTGAGAATAACAAAATTACAGAGCATTTTTAGAGGTTAATTTGAGAGACATATACAAATCACAATAACAATAAAAAACAAACAAACAAACAAACAAAAAATTAGTTTTCATAATGATTAGCAAATTATAGTAAAAACTATACAAATAGAACTATAAATCCCAAAAATTGGGAACAAATATTAGAGTAAGTAATAGTGCGCAGTTTACCAAAAAAAAAAAAAAGAGTAATGATACTATGAATCTGAAAATATCATGTTTCATATTTATGATGCAAAACAACATTTTGCGTAAATGTAATAAATTTATTACTATAATTATACGTATTAATTACAAAAAAGTAATTTTAATTAATTTTTTTAATAGTTATTCATTATTAAATAAGATAATATTGTAATCAATTATCTAATGAAATGCTTTACATTTGATACTTATTGTATTATAAATAGAGAATATGATGTTCTTAAGTTTATAGTATCATCACTAATAATAAAACTATGAATAAATTATATAAATTTCTTTTAAGTTTTGCTAAAATTATATGGAATTTTTTTATTTTTAAAATATATACAAACCTTTCTTAAGCTTTGCTAAAAATATAAGAACCTTTCCTTAAATAAAAAGTTGTGTTATACTTTAGTTTAATTTTAAATTTTTAGTTAAAATATCTTCTATTAATTTAAATATATATTTCTTTTCTTAAATTTAATAAAATAAAAAATATGTAAAAAAATTTGATTAAATTTGTAAAAAAAATTCACATATTATATTTATTTTGAAGAATCTAATAGTAAATACTTGCTTTAGTTTTATTTTTTTGATAATATCACTTGCCTTTAAAGTCTTAGGACTTTTTTGTTCATATGCAATTTTTTATAAATTATTTTTTAAGTTACTTTATTTTAATGACAAACAAAAATACTTTTTTTTAATAGTCAATTTAATATTTTGAACAAAATTTTCAACAAGTGCTATTAGTAAGGTTAATTTTGCTTCAAATCCTTTTGTTTTTTTTTTGGGCTGCAAAAGAGACAGAGCCACAAGGCCTTGGGAGAGGGAAAGAGGTTGGGGTTGGGATCATATCCAGGTACTTTAGGTCTTAGGAAACGTGCCACTTGAGATAAGGTTCCTGGGCTTTAAAACATTTTTTTTAAATATATTATTTTTTGTCTAACAAATATTAATTTTGCTTTTTAAGAGAAACTTGAATTCCTTATTTCTCTCACAGTGAAAAAAAAGGTTTTGTTGTCACATCCTAGTATTTCCTGATCTAGGTTATTAGTGAGATGAGAATTAATTAGAGCTTTAAGTAAATATTTAAATTGGGAAATTTTTCTTTATACTCTTAACTTGTTAGTCATTCAAGTGAAAGATCGCAATAGTTAGTCTAATTTATTTCTGCAGTATCAGTGAAAGGTTGTGTGGATAAGTCATTTTAGCCACTTAAGGTGCAAGTTAGGCTATCGAACTTGAATAATATATATATATATATATATATAACATGTAAGAGTAGTTCTTTGAAGGTTTTTAATAGGCTTTAGGACAAATTTAGTGACTTGATCACACCCAAAAAAAAAAAAAAGCTGAATTTATATTAAAGCAAAGCAGAACCAGTTAGGGAATTAATTTCTTTACGCTAACAAATGATGTCCAAATATCACGAAACTTGGTACAGCCCTAATAGACATATAGAAGTAGACACCCACCAAGTTCCAGCGCATTTTGAAGTGTTTGGGTAACTCATTCCACACACACACAAAAAGCTGGTTCTGTTTGAACGCCCAAACGGGCAGTTCGAAAGATGTATATAGCAAAAGGGCCAAACCTTCGAACTTGGCTATGAAATTTGGTAAGCATGTTAATAATATGCTAAAAGTTAGATCTGGAGTGTCCTAGAGTTTTTGGAGTTGTTTTCTACCCAAAAGTAACTGACTCAATTTGCTAGTTCGAATTAGGGTTAAAACTCTGGGCAAATTTTGAAATGAATTAATTTAGGGGTTAAATATGCTAATTGGAGCATGTAATTTGTATAGTATGAAGTTGACATATATAGGTAATGATTGGTGGAGTTTCAATCAAACTGAACTTAAATTGGTAGCCCAGATAGCGATCGGAAGTTAATGGTTCATAGTTTTGGTCAGAATGGACTAATATAAATTATTTTAGCTAAGGATTTTAGGATCTTTTAGAGGTATTTGAGATTTTTCCTTTTAGTAAATGAAGTCCTACAATTGGACCTATAATAAGTTGAAATACCTTAAGCTATTTTGAATCAGATTAAAATATTTTGATCCATCTGAAATCAAACCAGTTTAGATATATTTCAAAATATTTTGAGTTGAATCAATCAGGAGACAAAAAGTTTTGAAACTCCCTTATTTTTAAGACCTTTAAAAATACTCTAGCATTAACTAGCTTGAGTTAGATACTAAATTAACCTAGATATCACATTTGTTATCACTTAAAAATATTTTTTGTGTCATCCAAAAATATAAGATAAAAATGGTTATAAAAATGGTTTACTATATGATGTTATTTAGCACATGAAAATTTTAAATTTTTTAAATGGTAGGAAATTATTTATAAAATATTTAGATATAACAAATATAAAAATTTTGGCTAATGGAACTTATTTTAACAAATAAAAAGCATATATTTAGGTTAATGGGGTAACATCCTCTTCTAAATAAAATTAATACTTATTGAAATTTCTGTATTTAGTAATTTTATATACTTATATAAATATATCTACTTTGTGCATGTTAAGAATTATGTTTAGGAAATTCCAGATCAAAAAGGGAACTTTAGAAATTCCCATTAATAAATTCCTTAAAATGAAATTAATGATGACTAACTCTTACAGTTGACATAAAAATAATAATAACAACACTACATGCATTTCAAAAATTTGAAATAATAGGCCGTATAGTCTGCTAGCATGGCTATCCATGAAAGTCCAAGGAAAGCCAAGCCCAATATATATCTAAGAGGTTAAAGAAATCGTGAAATTATTAAACTAATTTAACTAAGAAGAATTAACTAAAAAATGATTAAGAAAACTTAGTGAGAAGCACTAATTAACAAATATTACAAAAAAGACAAAGCAATTAAAATTCACATAATCATTTATGCGATATGCTATTTTAAAAATACGTATATATATATATATATATGGCGAAATTAAGGAGGGCTGATGGAAATGTTTTACAAACTCAATTAACTAAGAAGTTGAAGGTACAAGAAAGTGGTCAAGAGGAGACACTTAGGAGGCCATGAGCTTGACTCACATGCTAGGATACTTCAAGTAGTGAAATTGGGAAGGCAAAGTGAGAAAAGGCTTCGGGAGACTAGGCTTCATGACATCTATAAAAAGGGTAATGGCTAGTATTCAGCATGTCAAAACCCTTTTAAAAGATTTGTGAAAATAAATTATATTTTGAATCTTCAATTGATTATCATATGATATCCGTTTTATGTCTCAAAATTTGGGTATGCAATTCATGGCATTTTAGGCTTCCTAGAAATATATATATATATATATATATATATATATATATATATATATATATATAATGCATGCACTTTTAAAACTAGAAATCAAGCAAGGCAGTGTTGATCCCTTGCCTAGAATTTGAACTTAGCAGCAAAATTAAATTACTATATAGCCAAAGGTCAATGAATCAAGAGTAGGAAAGCCCTGTGAGTCTCATTGACAGAGCTCAGGTTTCTTCCACATCACTCAAAACAACAATAAATAAGACCATAGTTTTAAATTGTAATTATAGTTGTGTTATGATTGCAAGTGTTGCGGATAATATAAGAAAAATTACGGGTACACGCCGCAACAGCAATATTACAATTGTATCACATGATATATATCGCAATTTAAAATCATAGATAAGACATCCTTTCTTTTCTATTGAATTTGTAGTTACCATTGAATTTAAAACTTGGAGTTTCCATTAAATTCATTCTCTTGACTTACTTTCATCACTAATTCTCTTTTTTATTTTTCCTTTCTGAAATCTGTAAATGATTTGATAGAAGCAAAAACTTAATAACTGATATCCTATTTTGTAACATACACAATATCCGATGTACTTATCAGGTTTACTTTTGTGAAAAATCTAATATTTAGTTTGTTAGATTCTCAAATACAAGGGAAGATGCAAATCTTTCCAAAGCATCAATAATCTCTAAAGTTTCAATCCTGAAGTAAATGAATGAATTAAAAATAAGGTCTACATTCCTCGTAAATATCATAATATAAGAGAAACAAATTAACTAAAAGTTGTTGCTTATTAAGCGCCAGTTTGAGATTTTTGTGGCTTTTTTAGAAGTTATTGTGCTGTGAAAATTTTCACTATTTAGACTAGACTGTGAAAAATATTGTTTGGTAAAAAAATCTTACAAAGTTTGCTTTTAATAGCAAAATTATCCATTAGGTGTTCAATAATCATTTTTAAAAGTTGTTATAGATATGTAAAGTGACAATAAGGCATAAGCCTTATGCTTGTATGCTTGAAACAACTATTTTTTGTTATGCTAAAAAATTGGAGAGAACCTTATGATAATAATTATTTGATGTAAAATTTACTGAGCTATACTAAATTATAAATTAATTATATGCATCACTTGATTAAACAAGTTGCTTTTTAGTGAGAAATTTCAACGAATACATATATATATATATATATATATATATATATATATATATATGTGGATGACATTATAAAAAACCTAATAACATATATTGAAATATAATCGAAATAGAAAGCTCAATTTTGGCATTTTAAATTTATACTTGGGTTCACCAAAAAAAAGAATATTTATAATAATTGCGACTGCTTTGAAAAACATAGTGTAGACACTCTTAAAAGTAGTTTTGGCTTTTACAAAACATTGGAATAAACCTCATCAAAAAATTTTAACCATAATAAATTTATTGCTTTTGCCAAGCACCACCAAACAGAGCCCAGAACAACTGTCAGGAAGCACCCAAATAGCAGATTTTAAGCAGAATGCTCTTAAAAAAAAAAAAAAGGAAATTACATCGATACGCATTCAATCAAAATTTTTTAATTTTTTTTCAAATTTTTTAGCTTCACTTACCCCTTGCATCGGTGAGTCATATGTTAGACATAAATTCCTGTAATGGGATTTATTATACCATTATATATAAATTAAAAAAATTATATTGAAACTATGATTGCTCACCCACGTGCCGCTCAAAAGGCTAGGATAGCTGGCCTATTACACAACAGGCTAGCTATGCTAGCCTATCCTGGCTAGCCCTGATTGGCTCGGGTGACATGGGAAATAGTGTGCTACACGTAGCGGATGGCAATTGGCTATAAAGGATTTTAGTGTAATCTGATTGGCTAAAAAAATAAATTTTTTTTGATAAAATTATAGATTTGCCTTCCGAGTTTCATTGTAAAAGATGTGGTCCCCTCCCTCATTGTCAGCTTCTCTCCATTTCTCATCTTTTCTCCTGTTCCTCCCATCTACTTTGTTTTTTATTTAAAAAATAAAATTAAAAAAAAAACTTTAGACGCACAAAGTGGATAGACTGAAAGGAGGAAGGAGAGAGAGAACTAAAAAGAAGCTATCCACTTTGCAACTTCCTCCATTTTCATCTCCAAAATCCTTTCTGCAGTTCCTCTTCCTCTTCTGGTTGCTAATATTTCAGTTTTCTACCCCATTCTTATAAGCTGAAATGCTATTTCTCTAACCCCACTCCCATTATTTTGTCAGCTAATATTCTAGTTCTCTACCCCACTCCCTCATTTTGGCTGCGCCAAAGTAGAAGGTTGGAGAAAATATTTTTCTCACCTTTATATATATATATATATATATATATATATATATATATATATATATATATATATATATATATATATTACATATTTAGATATCTTGTATGTTTATCTGGCTCTTTAATATTAGATCTTTAATATTAGATACATTGTATATTGATCTCATTCTTTTCTTTTTTATCTCCATTTGTAGGAAAATTATTGTCACTCTGGACAATATATTGTTATATTGTCAGTCAGAAAGCAAAAGAATTGTGATAATTTTTTTTTTTTTGCAAAATAATAGTACTATTTACTAACTGAATATATTTCTGATGTATGTAATAGAAAAGATTAAAGACATAAAAATGTTTTTTAATAATTACAACTGTAAAAAATTTAGAAAAAAAGGTAGAAAATAAATTTAATGAATGAGTTAATGAATTTTATATTTTGGATTGGTTGCTATATTATCTATTATTTATCTTATGTTATTTTTTACATTTTATGTAGAAAATAAAATTAGAAAAATATATAAATAAATTTTATATTTGTGTTATGTTATTTTATTATTTATTTGTTTATTTTGAATTATTTTTTATATTTTATGCAAAAAATATATTAAGATAAATAAATAAACAAATTTTATATTTTTTACATTATTATATCATTTATTTCTTTATTTGAAGTGATTTTTTATTTATCTAGAAAATAGACTAAGGTATATAAATAACTAAATAAATTTTTAACTTTTTTAGGTTATTATACTATTTATTTGTTTAATCGAAGTTATTTTTTATGTCTTATGTAAAAAATAATTTTTTTTTGTTATTACATTATTTATATTTTTAAATTAAGTTATTTTTTTACATTTTATGTAGAAAATAGATTAAGATAAATAAATAAATAAATTTATTTATTTATTATATTATTTAATTATCTAATTAAAGTTTTCTTTTGTTTGATTGAAGTTATTTTTTTTATGTACAAAATAAATTAAAATTAGTAAGTAAATGAATTTTTAATTTTTTAAATTATTATGTTATTAGTTGTCTAATTAATTTTTTTTTATTTTGTTTTTCTAATTGAGGCTCATCATCGTGACAATAGAGGTGCTTCTTCCTCCATGCCAATTGGAGGTGCTGCATTTTCTTTTTTTACCTTGGCATCGATTTATGCTAAAAGAGATTCTAAAGGGGCTAATCCTTCTTATTTTATGCCAGCAATGTAGTATAAAGACTCCAGAGGTGCTAATATCTCCTATTATGAGTTTTTTTAGCCTAATCCTATTATTTGTAAAAAAAAATTTGAAAAGTCCTTATTTATACAAAATATTACACCGAGATCAAACAAAAATAATACAAGTCAGAGTCATTCATTTCTGACTTTGGGAAAAAGAAAGCAAACTTTTTTTTTAAAAAATGAATGTCAAAGTCATTCATTTCGATTTTAAGAAAAAAAAGTAATTTTTTTTTTAAAAATGGATGTCGAAACCATAGATTCAGAAATCCATTAATTAATTTTTTTAGAAATTAATTAATTAGATGTCTGAACCTACTATTTCGACATCTAAATATCAAAGTGAAGCTCAAATGAGTTGTACTTTGACCAACACATGCTTTAATAAAGCATGCAACATGCAGGCCTTACTTGTTCAATGTTACAAGCCTAGCTTGCATCGTTATCAAGTCAAGTCTCTTTAAAACCTGACTTGATAATATTAATTTTAATTAAAAATTTATTTTATTTATTTTATATTCACTTTTTTCTTCTTTACATATATGAACCTTTCTTCTTTGAAATGTTGTTTTGACTTGACAATATTATTTTTAATTAAAAATTTATTTTATTTATTTTATATTTATTTTTTCTTCTTTACATATATGAACCTTTTTTCTTTAAAATGTTGCTACGCACGAATCTCTACATTCAGTTTTCTTCTCCAGCATTTCTCTTCTTCAGTATTTCTCTTCTTCAACATATATATCTCTACTTCTATCTTTTTCTTTTCTTCATTTCATTATTTATAACTAGAGATATCCAAAGCTTCTCAAATTCTTTGATCTGATCTTAAAAGGTTAGTAAATTTATTTAAATTGATTATAAATATTTATTAGTTAACTTATATATTTATATTTCATTTTTATATGTTTTAGTTGTATTTATTTGTTAGCTATACTTATTTAATTTATAGTTTTGTTTATATATTTATCTTGATTATATATATTTTGTTGTTATATTTATTGAGTGACATTTAATTTTTGCTTTTATATATATTTTTTACATTTAAGTTTTTATTATATTTAGTATGTTTGTATTAATTATTTTTTTGCTCAATTTATTACCTTTGCATTTTTTATTTAATTAGTTCGAATTTAATTTATATTTAGTTTGTATGTTATATTTATTTTCTTTGTTATGAATTTTTTTTTGGCTATATTTAATGTCTTTGCATTTTTTTATGTCTTATATTAATAGTATTTGTATTTATTTTGTTGTTGCATCTACCTACTTTTTTATATTTATTTTTTGAATATTAAATTTTGTTGTTATACTAATTTAGTTTGCTTTCATTAATTATTTTAATATTTATTCTGGTGACATTTAATATTTTTGCCATATCTGTCATGTTATTATTTAATTTTTTATACTTCTTTTAGTTAGATTTATTTTTTTTTCTATCTTTATTATGTTTGCATTTATTTTTTGTATTATATTTAGTTTCTTTATATTAAATTTTTTATAATAATTATGACTGTTATAAATTCTATTGTTATATCTATTTTGTTTACATTGTATTGATATTTATTTTAGTTATATAATTTCTGGTTATATATATTTTGTTTATATTTAATGATTTGTTATATTTAGTATATTTGTGTTAATTATATTTCTATTCAATTTATTACTTTTGCATTTATTAAGTTGTTGTATGTAATTTTTTATGATCATATCTATGTTGTTTATATTTATTCTATTTATATTTATTTTGGTAACATTTATTTCTTGCTAAATAATTATCATGTTTATTTATTTTTTATGCTATATATATTTTCTTTGCAATTATTTTTGTTATCTTTATGTCATTTGCTTTTAGTATCTGTGATAAATTTATTTTGTTTGCATATTTTAAATGGTAACATTTATTATGTTAGAATTTATTTGTTTCTTATAGTTGTTTTGTTTGCTAATGGTACTATAGGAAAAAAATAATGACCAATAAAAGTGAGATTGTATGTATATTTACAAATAGACGAATTTTTGATAGTTCATATGGTATGACATCTAACTGCCCTAAAGTGAAGATAATGAAAGTTGATTCAGACATCACTCTAGAAAGATTGAAACAGATGATTGGGCAGAAATTATAACTTTCCCCAAACTAGTTTGTCTCAGAATTAGTATATAGGTATTCGGCCTCGCTAAATCCAACACGGTACCAAGCATGTAATTTATAAGATGATTCTGATGTACAAGGGATGTGACAAGTGAACTCGTGATTCCCATCTCAATTGACTGGAGCTGAATTGTATGCATGTATTTCAGCTAATCAAATTAATTTAAACGTTGAATCACAATCAGAGGAGGGTCATGTTGCATACACACTTCCATCTACCAATAATATGCGTGACCCAATAAAACAAATATTTCTATTCAGTGCATATCTTAGAGATGTGCACCCCATTTGAGTCATAGGCTAGTTCTGGGCAACAATATAAAATCCCTCTGATGGATCACACATTTCAGCCGATTTTATCCCATCAAGCAATTAGTAATGCTTTCCCTTAATCTCCTATGATTGTGATAGAAGACTTAATGGATAAATTTAAGGATGAAAATGAGTATGACTTTATTATCCCTAATGAGTATGATGAGTATGACGATGAAGATGATCATAAGTCTAATGAGGAAACCAATGATGATGGAGATGGTCCGATGGAGCCTACAGGAAATGAAACTATAAGTAAATATAATGAGCTAACAATTGCGTTCTTTTCACGAGTTAATAAAGAGGTAGCAAGTAGTCTTGAATTCTCTAGAATGGGAGTTTTTATGAATCTCAGTGACAACCAAAAGTTGCATGTCAATATGCAGTATATAAATATAAAGGCACTAAGTCGTGCTGTTAAATTATACTATGTTTGAATGCACCACACATTTCATGTTCACCATTCTTCTGCATAAAATGAAGAATATCAACATATTAACTATGGTCGTAGTTGCAATTGGAAGGTTAAAGCATGCAAAAAAGCAAAAAGAAGACATTGGGAGATCACAAAGTATGATGGACCATACACATGTCTTTTTGCGACATTATCCCAAGATCACTCTAAGTTAGATTCTGATATTATATTATCATATATTATGGCAATGGTGAATGACCAGCCAGAGGTGAAAGTTTCCCAGATCATTAAAAGGATACAAAGTTTATTTGGTTACACTATTTCTTATAGAAAAGTCTAGAAGGTAAAACATCGAGCCCTTACCCTTACTTTTGGTAATTGGAAGAGCTTGTATACTTTATTGCCTAAATAGTTAACTGTTGTTCAACATTTCATACCTAGCTTAGTGATATATTTCTCAAATAATCGATAACAAAATAATTCTAATGGATAGCCTGTAAAGATGTTTCGTTGAGTATTCTGGGCATTCAAGTCATGTATTGATGCATTTTAACATCTTAAACCAATTGTCCAGGTCGATGGGACATTCTTGTATGGAAAATACAAAGGCACATTACTAATAACTGTATCACAAGATAGTGATAGAAAGGTCGTACCCTTTGCATTTGCTATAGTGGAAGGAGAGACACGAGGAGTTTAGGCTTGGTTTCTTTTCAATCTTTGGATGAGTGCCGTCAAGAAAAGAAGGGGGATTTGCTTGATTTCAAGTAGACATCCTTTCATTTTATTTGTCGTCTCTAATTCAAGGGTTGGATAGCAGCCACCATATGGGTACCATGTTTTTTATCTTTGGCATGTGGCTTGTAACTTACATAAAGCACATGGGACGAATTGGCTGAAGGAGAAATTTATCAATATTGGATATGCATATGAGCATCATGTTATTGATGAGAAATTGGCCGAGCTAGCAATATTACATGGTTCGGCGGTTGCTTGGATAGTCGATATTTCTAAGGAGTAATGGTTTAAGGCCTACGACACAGAGGGGCGACGTTATGGTCACATGACAACAAATCTAGCAAAAACAATGAATGGTGTCCTCAAAGGTGTCAGAAGTTTGCTTATAACTGGCGTCACAAAGGTAACTATGTATAGGTTAAATAGATATTTCATTGAATGGGCTCAACAAGTGTATGCACAACTAGCGGTTGGCCAAGTATTTTGTGAAACTCTGACTAAGAAGTTAACTCCAATTACGCAAGCTACTTCTGCATGTGTTGTTCGAGTATTTAATAAAATAGTAGCATCTTTTGAGGTCGATGAACCATATGGTGTTCAAAATCGTCAATTTAGTCGGTGTTGCAAGGTAAACTTAGTTTAACATAAATGTGATTGTAGTGAGTTTTAGGTTGAAAAATACTTGTGTCAACATGCTGTTGCAGACTGTGCTAAAGTTTGCTTTGACCATCTTCAATTTGTTGATAATATTTTTCACTTAAAAACGATACGTAGTGCATATAACAACAGGTTCCAACCTATTGGTAGTGAGATTCATTGGCCACAAATAGATTCTCCAAAGTTAGTTCCTGATCCATCTATGATTCGAGCTAAAGGGCACCCACGTTCAACACGTATAGGCAATGAAATGGATTGGATACAACCAAGTCTGCCTAACAAGTGCGGATTATATAAAGAAGTTAGTCATAATCATTTCACTTATCCATATCATCGTTCCACTAAACAATAGTTGCACCAAAGTTTTGCATGTATATGTATAAAATATTGGCTTTAATGTATATGAATTAGGACCTTGTTTTTTAATATATCTTACCTTTATATATACAAATCAAGTGTTATTATTATTTGTGAACATATATCTTTGTGTATGCAAATTAAGTTTGGACTTTACTTCTAAATATACTTTATCGTTATACACAATAATCAATTATTGTTGTCTTGGATGATGAAAACTTATCTTATTTTATGTTATTTATAACATATTGCGGTATGCAGGAAGGTTACAATAATGGCGCATCTGTAGTAGGTCATTCAGCTAGGGCTATAGGGTGACTCCCTTCTATACCTCCAGACATGACAAGTGTCTCAAGTTGTGTGGCTTGGCCACGTAAGATAATTTCACACTTAAATTATTTTAGTTGGTCATTATATTTTACCTTTACTTTATCTGATTTAATTGTAATAATATGTATAATGTTTTATACATTTTTTTAGGATGACCGAGTGCTCCAGCCATGATGTGTCATGCACACTAATTGGCTTCCTCCACCTCTTCCTGCTATTTTTGACTATCTTTAACAAGTTGGGTTTTATGGTGTTGCCCGATTAAGTCAATTTGAATATGATCCATCACATATGTTAGCGTTTGTGGAGAGATGGTGACCCGAAACTCATACCTTTCACACTACTTGTAAAGAATGTATGATCACTTTGGAGGATGTTACTGTGCAATTGGGCCTCTCGTGCACAGGAACATGTGAGTAGCTACTTAGAATTACACCATCAGATGATAAAATAATTGGACAAAGGGTCATCATTAGTTGGTTAGCTGAACACTTCAATGAACTGTCCGATAATGCAAATGACGAAGATGTGCAATGATTTGCACGTACATATATATTGAGGTTGATCGATAGTTTTCTTATGCCAGATAGATCTAGTCATAAGGTATACTTAATGTACCTTCCATTGTTATAGGATTTCGAACAAGTTGGCAAATATAGTTTGGGATCTGCACTATTAGCTCACTTATACAGAAAGAAAGCTTTGCAATGCAACTAACCCTGAGGAATAAGGTATAGGTAGTTGTTTGACTTTACTTCATCTCTAGGCATGGGATAGATTCTCAATGTTAGCGCCACAAAGACCTCTACAGCTAGATCCCCAGATAGACATATATCAATTACTACCTTCTTTAAGGTTCAGGTAAGACATGACAAGTAATATATACATATTACATGGTTTCAAAATATTATTTATTTCTTTATCAACATGTTGTAATATGCTTTCTTGGAACTACAGATGGACAAATCGTGGGACGACCTCCCCATCCTGGGGTCATGGCCTTATGATAATATCGAATTTTGTTAGATGCAATATGAGACAATGAGGTTTATTCACTTTACATGAATTGATCTTTGTTAAATTAACTATTATATATGATGTATTTATTATAACTTTCTTATGTTTTGTATATAGATTATTTGGCAGTCATATGAATCAGACAGTGTGCGAGACCTTATCCTACAATATTGCTTGGCGTCTTGAGACATTTAGCTAGCTTTAGTGTCCCTTTTTTGTTTTCATATCATCGAGTGGCATTACCTAAATCGTGTGTTTCTCAAATTTGGGAGGCAGCAGCTAATCCCCACTTTTCCAGTTAATTTAGGGGCTTGCCATGCATTACAACTGTGAGGAAAAATATCAACGAATTGGCAAGAAGAGCATATAGGCTTTATTGAGTCATGGAATGCATGCAAAATACTTTATCTCATGCACCTATAGCTACAGCACCTATGAATCGCACTTCCGAATACATGTGATGATATTAGACTCGTACTCATTGGTGGATCCACCCCGCTAGTGGTGCTGCTAGTTTTGTGATATATTTTTTACTTATAGCCATTATTATTTTTTTCTTAATATATTTTATATCTTTATTTTACTAGTATAACTTTTTTTTTTAGGCCAATATTACTGATGACCTATATAGGTTAAGCATTCAAAACCCTCTACAAATGGATTATTGTGACTATCAAGAGAGAATGAGTCATGAACAAATGAATATCTTATTAGTTCTTAGGAAGTAGCGTTTCATGATAGTTTTCCAGCTTGCTCCACTTGCTCTTGATTTACCATGACCAAAAATTCCAGAAGGTAGGTCAGGCAAAAGACATGAAGGTTACATGTCAATCTGGTTACCCCTTGTTGACTCTAATGAATAAAATTATCATGGCATCGGTGCTTCAGTATCATCTGTGCTAGATGAAGGTGTTGTAACACAACAACCCTCTAGTATAATTGATCCATCTTCTTCTCTCCCGATTAGCCAATATGCAGATTTTAGAGATGTTGGTCCCTCTTATTATATGCCTCCTTCATCGTTGTCACAATTTGAATCTCTTGGTCCCCCTCAATTTGGATCATTTATGTCATTATTTGATGACCCAACAATTTTCAATAGTGAATATGGTGGTCAATTGTTTGAAATTGAAGGATTATCGCATTATAGGTTCATGACCCCTCAACATCCAATTCCTCCCATGCATTCTCCCATGTTTGATCTAAATTCTTTACCATCTGCTCCTATTAATAATCCACCAGATCAATAATATGAAGAATGTGAAAAACCCGTGGGTCAAGGGTGACCACAACGTGAAAGACAAAGAGTTGATTGTGGCACTGGTAGCCACTATTTCTGATATATATGATCAAATAAATTTATTTTCGTATATTATTACAAATAACCTCAATGATGTTAATTTAATTTATCCCATATTTAAAAACATATTCAGTTTATCCTATATTTAAAAATATATTATATTGTTATCTATTTTTTACCATAATAACTTTTATTTTTAATTATATTTTTATACATTTTTCTTCATTTTTTTCCTATATTAATTTATTCTTTATTGGATACCTTAATAGTTAATTTTTTATTACTACTTTATTAATAATTATTGACATTTACTCTCTACCTAAATTTATTAATTAATTATTACATAACTAATATTTATATATAACACATTAATGAATAATAATTCTAAAATAAATAAATCACTAACTCTAACTAATCATATAATTATTATTAATTTTAATTATCCACTCACTCATTAAAATAAATTAATTTTAACTAATTTTAACAAATTAATTATATAATAATAATTACTTATTAATTACATCATATACCATAATAAACATACCTCAACTAATTTTAACTACTTAATCATATAATAATTATTACCTAATCATATCTCAATTATAGACCAATCATTTACTAATAATTATTTCTTTATTATTAACTAATCATTATCTCTTTAAATCACATTCTCTTCCTTAAAAGTTATGCCTCACCAAAGTTGGAGTGAATGGATCCAACTTTGGCATAAATTGTAGGATCTAGGTCAATATTTTGGTCCAACATGAATTTAACTAAAAAGATTCTAATAAAAAAACCCTTATTATGTGTCGACTTTGTTGTCATCTTATTTTGGACCTTCCCAGAGTGCATTTTTAATGCCAACATCACCATAGTTTTAGAGCTTTGTGACACCTTTTTGTGATCCATTAATACTACATATGTCAACCAAATTTTTTAAAATGGGGGATTGTCACATCAACAATTTTTAACACCATATTAGTCTATTCTTCTTGTGTAGTATTCTTTTCTTTACTTAAGTTCTCCTCTGCTTACTGTTCCAATTGATCCATTGCACTAATATCAAGAAGAAAAAGAAGAAGAGGAGCAATAAAAGCAAGAATTAGTGTAGCACCAATGACTACGAGAGTGATGTCCTACTTGTTGTGGCAATAGAAGCCATTATTTTCATAATTAAATATATCTTTTTTATTTATATAGTTTTACAATATTTTTTAATATTTAATTTAATTGATTCATTCTATTTTTTTTTCATTGATCACTTCACTGATTTAATTGTTGTTGTCTTTTTCTTTTATAATTAAATATGTAAAATTATATCTTAGTATACCTCAGAAATCACATGTATCTCAACCTAAAAAAAATTTATATGTGAATTTTAAAATAAATTGCTTAATTTATTATTTTACTTAATTTAAAATAAAATAATTAAAAATATATAATAAAAAAAGTTATCTTATAAATAACTCGACTAATCAAAAGAAAGAATGTCACTTGCCCACAATTGAGGGTGAGTCACCTATAATTTTTTTAAAAAATATTAGATCATGTGACTCGCCTACATCTAATGTAGGGGAGTCACTTATATTTTCTAAAAAGAATACAAGAATTAATAGTATTCTATAGCATATGAAGAATTAAGATATGATCTAGTGGATTTGAAAAAATTATTTTCATATTTTGTGTATATGGATCAGTGGCTCCCCAAGACAACTTATTTTGTAAAGGAATTTCTCCTAAGCTTCTCTTGGGCTTACACTAATGGTCATCTTCTAGGATTTTCTTTGTCCCAGACATAGGGATTGAAGGGAGCTTTTGACATAATGTAGTTTATCATTTTTTGGTTTTCTTTTTATATAGGAGGATTTCTTTGTATAAATTCTTCTTTATTAATAATTTTTTTTAGAAGGCTATTCTCACAGAGCATTGTTGTGTGAGATAGGATAAACCTTGGAAGTGCGCTTTTGCTATCTGGGTGGACAAGTTAGCCATAGTTTTCTAAATGGATTTCACGAAAATTTATTCCAAATATTTAATACCTCACGTCATTTATAATATTTATCAAATAAAATAAAATTGAATCATAAAAGTAGGTCTCTTATAGTATTAATGAGTAATGGAATGTAAGTTTCACATAACATTTACATATCGCTATATATGAGATTTAATTTTATGATTTGGCTCTATTTTTTATTAAGTTAGATGAGCATATAAATGACATAGCACTATACTTTTTCTAATTTTAGTAATAGAAGGGTCATCAGTAACTATTTTCCCCATCTGTTCTTCAATTAATGGGATCCCTTATAAAGCAAAAGAAACAATGCTTTTAATGTTGTATATCTTGAAAGTCAAGTAAAATGGAAATAAATAAGAAGTAGGCAGCATACTAAACTGCACTTAGTGAATAGTGTGTTGCAAGCCCCTCGGGTAATTTTCTCTACTCCATTAAGTTTTTGCCCAGTTAGACCCAAGTACTCACCTGAATACAAGAAAAACCTATAAAACACACAGACTAAAAAGGAGTTCATCAATTAAACTTCTAGTTTTCAATCTCAAGACATTTACATGCGCCTAATAGTCTGAATTTTGAAACCATGAATTTTTCTCTAACCATTTGTTCTTAATAACATATTTAACAATTCCTTCATCCTACAATTTCATGTGTTGTCTCTGTACTTGGCATCTTAGCTAAAAGGACCCTAAGCTAGCATTTGGTATATAAGTTTTGATTTTGGATTAGAGTGGGAAGTATGGTTTCAAATTGTGCAATGCTGCCACAATCTTACGGATACAGCCCAACCCACATTTGTGTTAGTCTGCATTTACAAAAGGAACAAATATCACAGTAATGGGCCACATTGTAATAGTATTCCAGCCGCAATGGAACAATATTGTAGTTTCTTTGTAGTGCATCGTATAAAAGCAAAAAGGCAGAGCTTAGCAGTCAGCAAATTTAAAACAAAGCCATCGGCCCTAACTTTCTCCCTTTCCTAAAGAACAATATAGAAATGCCAGTAACAGCAAGGAGCAAAAACAACCAACAAATCTGGAAATTCTAAAGTTTAAAACTATACCTAAAGGTTGAAACATGACAGTTTGAAACCTGAATCTGAAGTCTCACAGTGGAGCCAGCATTGCTTACTTAAATTCGAAGACCCAACAGTATGTTTCTTGGTTCTTGCTCTGCTTTTTTGTGATTGGTATTTCCAGCAGTCTATACTTTGTATCCAAAACACTAAGAGTGATGAGAATGAGAGGAGAGGAGGAAGCCACGCCAAAATGCCATATATATCTTATTATATATATATATATATATATATGTGTGATTTGGAATATGAGTGGTTTTAGATATATTATTGATGATATATATTATGATAATATAATATGTATTTTATGATTTTGGACATGTTGAAATGTGTTTATGCTTATTAATTTTTTGTTCTTTTACATTTATATTATTAATGAGAATAGAAACAATCCATGCAAATTATATGTTTTAAACCTTGTCAAACACCTGGGGTTTTAAATGATGACCTTTTTTTTGTCATAAAAAAGACTGCACTTCTACCCTATCTTGCAAGTAACGTCCTAAATAAAGTTCATTTAAACTGTGATAAGCCAAATAAATGCCTCATTTATCCTTTTTGACCCAAAACAATTATTTTTTCCAATTTATAATAGAGCTTGGAATTTTTTTTCCAAAAGCTATGCCAAGATATTTGAAAGTTTCGATAACTTGATTCTATTACATGCACCTTCACGCCAATTGTAATATTTTCTTTCTATTTCAATTAAAAATTGATTTACACTCTTTTCATTATAAATTTAATCTCACCTACTCATAATAAAATTAAATTATAAAAATTGAAATGAAATATTTAACCATATTGTAACCTTAAAAATGTTAATAAGTAGATATCCTTATGAGCAAATAGGACATAAGTTCATTTGGACTACACCCAAATGCAGTATCCATTAGTAATGAATGAAATAATGGTGACCCTTAAATATTCTAAAGAGATCAATTAGCCCCATTCAATGAATGAACAAAGTAGATAGGCATATTTTATTTTAGATTAGCGGCCATATTACCAACATATTCACCCTTTTCTTCATCTCTTTACACTTTGTTTAAAAGGGATTGAATGTATAACAAATACATATTACTTTTATTTTATGGTTTGTTTTTGTTGATTCTATTTGATTTTTATTACTTATGATCTATTTCCATTAAAATTATAAGAATTTTATATGTATTTAAGAGATAATTTTTGAAACACTAAAGAAAGTTTAGAGATTAATTTAAAACATAAAATAAACATATGTTATATTACTAACTTCATTTGATCAATAAGTATTATAAAATATAAACAATGCTGCTAAGAGAGGAATTTCCAACAAAAAAAATTGGAAGATGCTCCTAGTGATGATATTGGGTGGCATTTTGGAACACCTATAGTTAAAAATCGAAATAATATAATTTGCAAATTTTGTGGAAAAGTAATAAAGTGTGGAATTACTCAACTAAAGCAAATTTTAAAGGATAAGTAGCTTATTGTCCTAGAGTTATAACTACTATTCAAGAAGATATGATAAAACTTCTTTTAGATAATAAAAAAAATGATTCAAAAAAAAGAAAAGAAGAATTTAAAGCAAGGTTGAGAGGCGATGAAGATGATAAAATAGAAGCATTTATTAATGACAAAATGCAACTGAGGCGTGCTACCCAAGAAAGTATCATATCACATCACAAATGGAAAGATAGACAACAATTTGGACAACAAACTAAAGGAAGGCAAAATGTGTACAAAGAGGGTGGAAGCTCTCATGCAAGGGCAAGAGAATCATAAGATATTACCTTTAGTTTAAGGTCTATAAATGTTGATCTTGTAAGGAGTAAAAGTATGAAACAACCAAAAATTTCTAGTGGTTTGATAAAGATATTGAGGAAGAAGCTAGGAGAAGCAATATCAAAGCTTATTACATATTAGCGTCTTCCAATGAATTTATCTAATTTTCTTTGGTCGCATAATTTAATTATTGCAGCTGCTAAAATAGGTACAACAGGGGTTAAATTTCCTACTTATGAGATTTCATATATGTATTTGGAAGCTGAATACTAATCCATGAGGAAATAGATAAATAGGTTGAAAGGTGCATAGAAAGAAATAGGTGTTATAATAATGTGTAATGATTGGACTAATAGTATTAGTCACATGTACATAATGAATTTTCTTATCTATTGCAGTAAAGGAACTATTTTTCTAAAATCAATTGATATTTCTTTTGTTGCTAGTAGAAATACTTATTATTATCTTTAGTTACTTGATCAAGTGATAGAAGAAATTAGAGAAGAATATGTAGTCCAAGTGGTTACAAATAATGAGGGAGCTTTAAAGGCAGATGGAAAAAAAATTGATGTAAAAAAGATCACATCTCTATTGGTCACCTAGTGCAACTCATTATCTAGATCTATGCTTAGAAGACATTAGAAAAAAGAGCAATGTACAAAATGTATTAGAGGATGCAAAGATCATAACATCCTTTATATATAATCACATTTGGATTGTGAATTTGATGAAAGAATATATTGGAGATAGAGATATTATTCATCCAGCCATTACTCGTTTTGCTACACAATTCTTACAACTATAATCTCTTGTGAAGTAAAGGCAAGCTTTGAAAAACATGTTCAACTCTGAAA
Organism: Erythrophleum fordii; assembly: GCA_032878935.1. NCBI lineage: Eukaryota > Viridiplantae > Streptophyta > Magnoliopsida > Fabales > Fabaceae > Erythrophleum > Erythrophleum fordii. The sequence goes on from JAVQMF010000029.1 coordinate 1,300,739, forward strand.
AGTTTAAGAAGTCTAAATTTGGCAAGGAAAGATCTAGACCAGCATATGATGCAAGAAAAAAGATTTTAGATAATGATTTTTGGATTAAGGCCAATGAAATCCTAAAAGTATTTGAGTTAATTGTCAAGGTGTTAAGATTAGTTGACAGTGATGATAAACCAATCACGGGTTTTATCTATGAATCTATAGATAGAGCAAAGCTATCTATATAACAAAATTATTGTTATTACTTAACCTATAACGACATGATAGATAAAAGGTGAAAATTTTTATATACCAATTTACATTATGTAAATAAGTCTATATATTATGTTGTCATAAAAAGAAAAATATTTGTGATTAATTAATTAATTTTATTTCTTTTTTTTTAGATTATTTTCTTACTCCTTAGTTTTAATTTAGAGTTGAGCATAGTCATTCAGTTTATAAAAAAACATTTGATGGAACCAAAAGTGCAATCACCAAATTAGAAAGAAATATGGATCTTACAATTAGAGCACTAAATCAAGTTAGTTATTTTTTGTATAATGAATATTTGGAATATATTATTATATATTTACATTAAATTTAATATGTGTCGCATAGTTAATACTTTTTTAAGAAAAGAGAGAGAACTTTGGAATACTACAAGCTCAGGAAGCATGGTCTCAAATGGATCTCGGTAAGATATAATTCATTTTTTATCTACAAGTATACATGGTACAATATGTGACTCAATCAAAATAATTATTTTTTTATAATCTAAAAACTAAATTTTTGTATTGTTCATTTAAATAGTTGAATGGTGGATGATATATGGTTTATGTACTCTTGAACTTCAAAGCATTGCGATAAAAATTCTGAGCCAAACAACTTCAGTTTCAAATTGTGAAAGGAATTGGAGCACATTTAACTATATTCATACAAAGATAAGGAATAGGCTCAAGTATAAAAAATTATAGAAACTTGTCTTTGCCTTTTATAATATGAAGCTAAGAATGAGGGAAAATAAGAAGCATAGTTAAAAAGAGATAGAAAATCGTTTTAATCTAATTAATCTTATTACATATTTCAAGAGGATGATCCCTTGTTTCCATGGACTAAGGAGAGAGAGGCCCATTATTGGATAGATTTCAAAATTCAAAATGGCTTCCAAGAATGGATATTGATGATGAAGAGGTAGAGGCTGATGATGAAGAGGTAAAGGCTGATAATAATTCAAGTTCCCATGAAGGTCACAGTCAGGATGGTGATGGTGGTTTGAGTCCACCAAACAACAATAGTGGTGGTAATGTAACAGAAAGTGATCATGACATAGATGAAGATAGATAATAAGATCCATATCAAGACATTCTATATACTATACATGATTTGGGCTTTGTTGTTGATATGACATCTTTTCAGGATAAAGAATCTAGTCATAATAAAAGAGGTGGTCATCAATCTATAAGAGGTGAAAGGCAACAAAGTAGTGTTCTAGAAGATAGTTTTTCCTCAAATTTTTCATAAAATTTTAATGATTTTGGTATTGGTGACTCATCTCAAATTAGTCAAAGTTACTATCTGCCATTTTATCAACAAGCTTCTCATATGTCACATGATCATTATCTAGTTATTTAAACTCCACCATATTATCAACCTTCAATAAATTATCTAGAGCCTTATTATCACCAAGCACTAAATTTTTCTTATTTGCAAATGGAGAACACAGGTGGAGGATTTTTTAATTATTTTTTTGGATAAAGAGCAAGACAAGGTGATAATGAAAGTGAAAGTGGGGGCTATGATCTTCTATGACATTCTATAATGTAGTGATTCTAATTCTCTCTTTATAATAAGTATGTAAGTATACTTTTGTATTATTTGACTTTTCTTTTTAATTTTTTCAAGTAACATTGATATACTTGCTCAAAAAAAAGATTTATTTAATTAATATTGATGTTAAGTATAATATATTTACATATTTGAGAGTTATAATAATTATATATATTTTAAAAATAATTTGTGCAACTTCAAAAAAAAATCACAACCTCAATGACCACCACTTGCATTATAGCATTCACAATACTCGCAAATGCAATAATCGCAATGCAACCATAATTTCAAATTAAAACCTTGGTAGGAACCAGAACTAGGCATCTCGAGTTCAATTTTCATATTTCCCATATCTGTCTTTTAGAATTCCAAATTTTTTTCCCGCAAAGTTGGACTTAAAAAAAAAAAGCACACACACATTCCTAATTTCTAAGGATGGATTAAACCATTACACAAATACAAGTTCACATCAACATAAAGATAATTGTGAATCTCATATATAATGTTTAGAATACTAATTTAAAAATAAGTTAATATGAAAAAGCGTACTGGATTTGGTCACCATAGCAAAATAAAGTCATCACACAACCTATGTGATTTGGTTGGGTCTTAAAGCTAAATCAGGTTTCAATGAAACAAACACACATATTAGGGTTACAGAGAAACATAGCCATCTTTTTATGCAATTTTACCAGGCCTTCCCATTACTGAATTTCATAAAATTTAATAGTTTATATTTACCCAAATTAACTATTATAATGTATTTTAAGCTCAATAATTATATGATCATTTATTAATATTAAAATTAAGCATATAATAAATATCTCAATAGACTATTAATTAACTCATATTCTTAGAAAACAAAATAATAAAAATGGTGCAATGCACGGGCTATTTCAAGTTTTTATATAAAAATATTTCTCTTATTATTGGCATAGTATAAAAGTAACATATAAATCAATAATGTTGTGCAAAGCAAATTGGCAAAGAAGCAAGTGTTGTGCCTATTATTCCATCACATTCAATAATACATACAATTTATGAAGGTTTAAAGAAATAGTCAATGTGGAACAAAAATTTTATGGCTATAAACACACGAGACATATAGATAGTCATAATTAAAGAAAAAAAAAGGTCAATACTTTGGGATAAGAATAAAAGCGATGTTCTATTTTATAATATGGATGTGCGCAATATTGATATGTATTTCATCAAGACATTCTTATTGATACAATGATACAAATATCTTTAAATAAATGGCAAATATAAATAAGTGTGCCTGTAGGAAAATGCTATGATTTGGTTTGTGACTAGAATAACATGTAGAAAGCTAATGAAGACAAGTTCTCCTTAGGAGTTTATTAGAGATGAATTATAATATCACAAGCAAGTTAGTCATACTTGAAGTCTAATATCAACAAGTTATCAATTCATGCTATGACAGAGATTACAGTTAGTCAAATGCCAATGGGAAACAAAGCTAGAGCATTAGAAACAAAACAATGCAATCCTCCAAACAAAGTCACAAGGTGACAAATATTGACGATATGACAACTTATGTATGTCATCCCTTTCAATGTTTTAGTCCTCGTTAGGAAAAGTCTGATAGAAAGCACTAGTAACCCATGTCCTTTGTTGACATGCCTAAACAAATGAGCATGAGCATTATACTTTGTTAAAACCTTAGCATTATAAGGAACACAGAACCACATAAATCTATTATCAAGAACAACCCCATTTATTTATTTATTTATTCCCCACTATAGCACCATTGTCTTTGCATATACAATGAGCATATTCCATAGTTTTATGCACATATTTCTTTTGGGAACTGTTTTGTACAAAGGCTATCTTTCATACGTGAGGAAGCATTGTTAGCACTTAGCAACCCATATGGACCAAAACAGAAGCATTCCATTCCAACTAAAACAAAAAAAGCAAAAAATATTATATAAGTTTCCAACTTAACCATTTCTTATGTTATTTTCAAGTTTTTAACTTAACAAAAGCATTTAGTTTCAAGTAAAATAGAAGATTAGGCTAAGACCACCTAGTCAATGAGAGACATGGCAAGCAACAAGAAAAATATGAACACAATTTCTAAATTAGGTTTTCTCTTGTATAATGTAAGGATATTTACTTATTCATTTCTTTATTTTTAAAAAATATTAACATGGGTAAGTGTTAAAGAACAATTTAAATTTATGGTAATTATTCTAGGAAAAAATGTTCTATGCATTCAATAATTATTACAACGGAGTTTGTTGTATCTTTTATGATAAGAAATATAAAATATAATATTTTAATTTTTACTTATTAAACTAAATAATAATTTCAATGTCTATCTCTAATAAAGTTAGATTGACAATGGGACGAATTTTTATATCCTTATAAAGGTTTTTTTTCATCCTTATCTTCCTCAGACTTAACTCAAAAAGGAAATTCTATTGCCCATATATTTCTTTGTGCTTCTTAGCATGTTAAAAAATTAAAAGTGTTGAGACTCTAAGTTAATTATAAGGTTATCTCTTTTTTTAAATATTATGTATTGAATCATATTAAGGATAAATGTAACTTTAACTTCAATATTTGAAAAAAAAAAATTAATGAGAAAAAAGAATACAAATGAATTAAACTTTTCACTCTCAAAATTAAAAGTTTCAATAGTTAAAACATGATTCTTAATTGTCAATACAATTAATTGATCCACGACAACCAAAAAAAAAATTGGAGGGAAAATTTTTTTGCTTAATTTATTTTAATAAGAACCCTTATGAACCACATCTGTCTTGCATAATTCCTTAATTATACATAATTTTTTGACTAACAAAATAATCTTCCTTCAACTTCAATTTCCAAGTCACAAATCATTTTTTTTAAACTCCACCTAATTGCATTTATCACCATTAATTTTTATAAGGCATAATATATTAGGATACAAATATAATTTACACAATTTATGAAAGAAAAGAGGGCAACAACATTAGATAAAATAAGTATACTCTTACTCTTTTTTTCCTCTACCTTTTCTTAAGACCACAGTACAATGGGTAAAAAATTAAGGAATGGCCATGTTATAAATGTTTTTAATAGGTTAGAATCCAAGGACACCAATAACTTTAGAGGATGCTAAAATATTGGTCTAGGGTAGTAGTCCAATTTGTCCTTGGATGCCCATTACTGGATGGTATAGTGCTTCTCATTTCATCGCCTACCATAGTAAGGAATAATTATTAAGTACTAATACTATTGCTTGAATCTTTGGTTATTTACAATGGAATTGCATAAAGATAGTGAGGGGTTTGACCCTTAGAAGAAGCAATGTAGCTATTCTGCTTGTTGCAACATTTAGCACAATCATAACTTTTGATCTCAAAACAGTAGACTATGTAATCCTAACAAAGGCCTTAGTAGTGGCAACCAATGGATATATAAAATACATTAATTATATTACAAAATGAAACAAAATGTAGAATTATGCCTACCTTTAACCATTACTCAAAAATTGAAAAACATTTTGCTTAGGATGCTTATGAGTTCTTAGTTTTTGTATTTGATGGTGTGTGTATTTTTGTTTTAAAATATTGTGTGTACAAAAACCAAGCTGACCCTATTATTTATAAAGCATCCTTAATAGCTACCTCCCATCAAAGGCATTGAAAAATAGAAGAAAATGTGGTGGAAGGAACAATGCCAACCATGAACCTCAGATCCCACAAAATTCAGACCACTTTAAGAATTTGTTGCTAAACATTTGCCTAACTTTCAAAACATGCAATGGCTAACATTGCCAAACATTGAACAACGTGCAGTAACTAACATTCTCACACTTGGTTCGAATGACTTCATGATTTCCAATATTCATGAATATTTATATTCTTTGAAGAGAAAACTTAATACATGAATCACAGTGGTGGGTCCTTTATGTGCGAGTATTACCTTTCATATATCACAATGCATTTTGCTTTTTCAACCCACCATAATGTAATGAATAAGCGTTATGCTTATTTTGAGTCCTCCTAATACTACTTTTCTCTAAACATAAATGTATACACTAAAATGAGAAAAATAACTTAAACTATATAAGTACTTTAATACAAATGATATATGTACATATATATCAAAAACTCAATATGGTACCAAATCCTATCCTAGATATATGATCCTTAGACACTAATAGTAGCATGCCTTTTGTTAAAGGATCTACTAACATCAACTTAATGATAATCTATTCAATTGTGACTTTGTTCTCTTTGACACGTTCTTAAATAGCTAAATATTTAATGTTTATGTACTTGCTTCAACTTCTGCTTTTGTTATTCTTAGCTAGAAAAATTGTAGTTTAGTTGTCACAATAAATCCTTAATGACCTAGAAATCAAGCTATTTTGTCATACATCATGTAAAGTTACCTCAAAACAAGAGACAAACTCAACTTTTGTGGCAGAAGTAGTAGTCAAAGTTTGCTTTGCTATTCTCTAAGACATAGCTCCGCCAGCTAACATGAAAATATAATTTGATGTTGATTTTCATGAATGAATGCATCTGGCAAAATCTAAATCTGAGCAACCAACTACTCAAGATTTTCAACTTGTCTGTATATCAGCATATAGTTTTTAATATCCTTAAGGTACTTTATCACCTTTTTTGCAGCTCTTCAATGATCTATACCTAAATTACTCTGATATCTTCCTAACATTTTGATCACGAACGTAGTGTTTTGCTTTGTACAAACCTGAGCATATATAAGGCTTCCAACAATAAAAGCACATGGAATGTTACGTATCTCTTTCCTTTTTATATCATTCTTTAGCACTAATTCAAATTAAGCTTGTCACCTTTCACAATAGGTACTACATTTGGTGAACAATCTTTCATTTGAAATCTTTCTAAAACTTTATTGATAAAAGTCTTTTGTGATAGACCCAAGATACATTAAGTTTTATCCCTATAAATCTTAATGCCAATGACACAAGATGTTTTACTCATATCCTTTGTGTCAAAATTCTTGTTTCACCTTATATAGCAACCCTTTATTATTAGTTACAAGTAATATATCATTCACATATAGCACAAGGAAACAGATTTTACTTCCACTAACCTTATGATATATACATTAATTTGTGACATTCTACATGAATCCAAATGAGGAGGTGGCATCATGAAATTTAAGATATCATTAGTGGAAGGCCTGTTTTAGTTCATATATGGATTTCTTAAGATTGTATACCAAGTGCTCATCAGCACTAGAAGAGAATCTTTCAAATTGTTTCATATATATGTCCTTCTTTAATTCTTCATTAAGGAATGCTATCTTCACATCTATCTGATTCAGTTCCAAGTCAAAATAGACAACCAATGCCATTATCACATAAAGAGAATCTTGCTTAAATACAAGAGAAAATGTCTTAATGTAATTAATTACTTCCTTTTGAGTGAATCCCCTACTCATGAGGCTTGCCTTATATCTTCCAACATTGCCTAATAAGTTCTTTTTTATCTTATAAACCTATTTACAACCAATGGCTCTAAAACCACTAGGAAACTTGACAAGATCCTAAACTCTATTAGATGCCGTGGAATCCATCTCTTCCTTCATGGCATTGTGCCACAGTTCATATTCTCTACAATTGATGGTTTATGAAAATGTCTCAGGATCATTTTCAGCTCCTATATTGTAGTTAGTCTCTTGTAGATACATAATATAATCACTAAAAATTGTTGACCTCCTTATTCCAATTGATTTTCTCAATGTTAGGTCAACATTCTCTTGAGGAGCATGTTGCTCAACTGGTTGCTTAATGATTACTGGTAAATGTTCAACAACTAGATTAACTTGGTTATGGTCAACAAGTTGTGGATCCTTTATGATTGGCTATTCAATACCTTTTTGCACTTGAAAGGCATGGATCATAACCAATTTATCACTTCATATGGGAGTGTAAGTACCAAAATGATTATTTCAGATTCTAAGTTCTAACTTCAAACACTCTTACTAATCAAATCATTCTCAATGAACTTTGCATTCATTGATTCCATAAGCCTAGTGTTATGGGATGGATAGTAAAACCTATATCCCTTAAACCTTTTAGCATACCCAATGAAGTAGCCACTTATAGTCCTTAGGTCAAGCTTTTTTTCTTGTGGATTGTAAGCCTTAACCTTGGATGGATATCCTCAAATGCGCATATATCTTAAACTTTGTAACACCTTAATCTACTACCGCTATCTAGCCTCCCTCTGGGCTCGGTTCTATATGATTTTGAAAGAACCAATACCAATCCGTGGCATTTTCATGCTATGAAACGGGGTTTCATACACTCATCTTCTACCCCGTGGGTCCTGTGAATCCATCATTCACATTCTATACCCACACTCCATTTATACAACTCATACATAGCATAAAACAACCCATAAGCCACGGGTATGGAGCCAAAAACCAGAAAAATGCAATTTCTCACTTGGGCCCAAAAGTCATATTTTGGCTCTAATTTTGGAAAATCATAACTAATTATAAAAAAATGGGAATCTAGTAAACCATAGCTCTCTAGAAAGTTCTAAGTGTTATCTTTACACTAAAAATAATTCCCAAATATAATCTCAGCGTTTGGACCTTGTTTGACATCAAAAATCAGACAAAGGTCCGGTTGTCCTTGTTTCTGGCGCAGCTTATTATCATGAAATTGAAAATCCATAACTAAATCCACAAAAATTCAATCTAGACAAACTATACCAATTTGAAAATCTACAGATGTCTACTAGAGGAGAAAAATAAGTCCAGATCAGTTCAGTAGCCCTTAGACCCGGAAAACTGATGGAACAGTAACGGAGGTCAGGTGGCTCCCTGATGCTGATACAGAACTTCAGAAGGTTCGTTCTCTCTCTACAGACCTTCGATTTTGGTGACTCCAATTGGTATAAGTCACTGTGATTTTCTAGTTTATGTGTATAAAATTTCATGACATTTGGCCACCGTTTGGTCTATGAAAGACATGGATTTCTTTCCGGACCTATAATAACAGTACATGACCAAACCATCAAATTTTTCCAATTTCAACAATTCACCAAATATTCTTTAGACCTTCAAATATTACCCACTTTAGCTTTCCAAGAAGCTCTCTACAAACTCTAGAGGCATGCCAAATTTCATAGCAAGAAGAGCTCATCTGGTCATGCTTTGACGCAGCTCACAAATTTGGCAGTTTTGGCACCCAAAAGGTCCAAAATGAGTCCAAATGGCCTCTCACACGTTCTCACTCCTCATGGACAAGTTTGAAAGTATAAAAATAGTCTATAGAACATGTCCAAGTGGTCCAAATCATCATACATCTCAAACTCACTATGCTACAGGCCAAAATACACTATCACATACATTCAACAAAAGGGGCAAATCCCACATTTTCATTACTTTGGCTCTTTACATAGTTCATACATCATATTTCCTTACATTTACACTTGCCACAATATTTACATCTTAAAAATAGAAGGTGTATATTCATTTTTGGCACCTCTTTACATTAAAAGAGTCAAAACAAACTATCATTTATCTAACATTCTCCTAGGCTCCTTGGGGGGCACTTGATTCTCCTTGAGCTCCACCTAGCATGTTAAGATGGGAGGGGGGAAGGGTGAGATTCATGGAATCTCAGTAGCTCATGCACTCATTCAAAGAAGCAATCAAGGCATATAATAAGTCAAAACATGCAATTTAGCATCCAACCATTCTCAAACATATAATACATATTGTACATGCCATGGAAATCACAACAATACCACAAGTAAGCTCTAGGGACTTTTGATCTAGCCTCACCCGAGTTTAGGGACTTTTGGATGGCCTCACCCGAGTTTAGGGACTTTTGACTTAGCCTCACTCGGTTATGAGACTTTTGGCCTTGTCTCACCCATCTCAAGGGACTTTCGGCTCTACCTCACCCATCTCAAGGGACTTTCGGTACTACCTCACTCGAGCAATTCTCACAATCCATCTCACAAGCACATTGGTAACAATGCATCATGGCAATAACATATGGCATATCTCACACAACAAGCATATACATAAACATACAATGACTATTACATCCAAGAATGCAACAAGAAAGAGTGGAAAGAGAGCTACCTTATGAGCCAACACTAGCTTTTCCTTTCAATTCCTCTTCTCCCTTCTTAGTTTCACACTCACACCTTGATAGAGGTGCTTCACTTGAGCCTAGACACAATCAAGAGCATGGAATTACTCTCTTAGAATGTAATCTTCAGAGCAAACCCTCCTAACATACAAGAACCTAAAGGTTCTCTCTCTCTCTCTAGAATGCCACCAATTCTTCCTCTCTCTCTCTAGTTCTCATGGTAGGGGAAACAACATTTTCAAGGAAAATAAAAAGGTTCAAAGGTGTTTTCCACTTTTCCTCTTCTGACCTATGCCCAAAACCCAACTAATCTCACAAACAAAACCATGGAAAGAGAGGGCAAAGAGAGGAAATCAAAATGCTAAGAAGAAATGAGAGAAACTTGCTTACCTTTCCTTTGTTCTTCCTCCTTCTCTTGGTCTCTCTCACTCTCCATGCCTCTTTTCTCTCTTTGGGTCGAAGTCTAGGGCAAATAAGAGAGAAAGAATGAGTTGGGGCGTTTAAAGGAGTCAAATTCTTGCTTTGTACGCTTTTTCGGACTGACCATCGCTACGGCGAAAATTAACCTTCGCTACGGCGAGATCTTATCAGCTACCTTCGCTATGGTGAGGTTTAACTTTCGCTACGACGAGCACGTATCAGTTCCCTTCGCTATGGCGAGGTTTAACCTTCGCTATGGCGAACTCGTACCAGTTCCAGACTCCCATTCTCGCTATGGCGCACGCTATGGCGAGCAGCCCCCTGGTTTTGTATAGAATGGCCGCACTCGCTATAGTTAGAATCACTTTCGCTATTGCGAACAGGCACTCTCGCTATAGCGAAACCATTTCTCGCTATTACGAGAAGACTTAGTAAAATTTCTGAATTTAAAAAATTTTCAGCTTTCTACTTTCTTTTTCTTTTTCCTTTTCCCGGTTGTTACAAACTTGGTTTCTAACCTTTGAACAACTTAAATGGCACCGAATTAAGAATATACATAGTTGTCTTAAGAGCATAAGTCCATGAGGATTTACGAAGCTTGGAGCTACTAAGGATGCTTCACACTATATCCAACAATGTTTGATTTCTTTTTTTAACTACACCATTTTGGTATAGAGACCTAAGCATGGTGTATTGGGCAACATTTCCATACCCTTAAAGAAATCTTACAAATAGACTCGGTGCCTGTCTTTCTTTAGTGTATCTATCATAATACCCACCACCTCTATCTAATCTCACTATCTTAATTTGGTTATCACATTGTCTTTCTACTTTTTTAAAATAACTTTAAATGCATTAAGTGTCTTATTCTTATTATTCAGCCAATACATGTACTGTAAATAATCATCAATAAATGTGATAATGTATTTCAGAGTAGTAGAGTCTAAATTTAGACTACAAATATTTGTATGTATGATTCCTAATATGGTAGAACTCCTCTTGGCATCTTTCTTGTTCTTATTAGTCTGTTTTTCCTTAATAGAATCTATACAAGTATTAAAGTCAATAAAGTCAAGTGTATTAAGTACTTCATCTTTTACTAACCTCTTAACCTTTTTTATTGAGATATGAACTAATTTACACTGCCACAATATAGATGAATCTTCATTAGTAACACATCTCTTAATACTAATGCTATTAGAAACATGCATTGAATCATTAGATATATTATCTTGTAATTAAATTCTGCAAAGACCATCAGAAATTGTACCAATGCCAACAATACTAGATTTATAAAATAACTTAAACATATTATTTGAAAATTCAAAAACGTATCTAAAAGGTACAAGTTTTGAAATAGAATCAAGTTTTTAGAGAAACTTGGTACATAAAAGGTCCTTTCCAATATCAAACTAAAGCCAATATCTAAAGCTAATCTACAGGTTCCTATAGCTTCTACCAGTGAGCCCATCTTGTTACCTATCTTGTTACCTAAGTAGATATATTGGTCACTGGCCATAAGCTTTCTTTGGTTTAGAAAACCTTGCAAGGTATTAAAGATATAAATTGTAGAACTAGAATCAATCCATCATGTGTTAGTGCCAACATCTATCATATTAGATTCATAATATAATAGTGAAATTGAGTTACCTTTCTTTTTAAGTCAATCCTTGAATTTGACGCAGTCCTTTTTTATATGTCCCTTCTTTTTACAGAAGAAGCACTTGGACTTCTTCCTTATGTCAACTTGAATAAGTGACATGCTTTTTTGCTTTGGTTTGGCTTGTTTTTTGTTTATTCCTTATGTTGTCATATATGCACTTTCTCTTATCTTTACTATAAGCCTTCCCTCTTCTTATACACACATGGTCAGAAGTTCATTGATTGAACATTTTTTCTTATGTGTCTTGAAAGGCCCATATTGATGTGGTAGAGAATTCAAGATATAGTGCATGAGGAAAACTTAGACATCTCAACCTTGAGTATTCTCAATTGAGCCATTATATCCCTTATCTACATGATATGTTCACGCACACTCCTTATGCTACTGAGCCTTATAAATGATAACCTTGTCATTAAAGTGTTTGCTAAGGCTTTGTCTGCGGATTTGAACTATTCATCAATAGCCTTGAGCAAGCTTCAAACATTTTTATGCTTTCCAATAAACCCATAAACGCTAACAGATATCTTAGTTTTGATATATATCATGTTGAAGCGATTTGATCACTCTCAGCATTCATAAAAGGTTATTGCAGATGCACTGCTAGAGTCCATGCATTTAGGAAGTTCATCTTTTTTAATTGCATCATTAACATCCATCCATCTTAATTAGAGAAAAAATTTCTCCTTTCATATCTTATAGTTATCACTAGTTAATTCAAGAACTTAAAGGTCGGAGATATTTAAGGGTTGAAAAAAATGTATAAGATTTACATTATATATTAGTAAATTGAGGCAATTAAATATTCTTTATGACATGTTTTACCAATGCAAAGCATGTCTTTTTAACCAATAAGCCTAGAAACAAATAAAACTGCCTGTAGATCAAGCTTTATTTAATTAGGTTCATGTAACTTTATAATGAAACTAGCAAATTATATCTTCTTTTTAATCCCTGTGGGCAAATTAAGAAAAGGAAAAATTTACTCTTCCACCTTAATTAATCATATGAAAATGATAATATTCTTGTAGGATAATAATTATAATATTAAATATGATTAATTATAATTTGATGTCATTTTTTTTTATGTGATTATAATACTTAATGTATAATTTTTTAATAATTCAAAGTGTTATAGCTAAAATCTAATTAAAGTAAAATTACAGAAATCACATGATATATTAATAACAAAATTACATGCTTGAATATGACTTAACATAATGTATAAACAAGCATTACATAACGAGAATTTGAATAATTAATCAATTAATCAACGAAATAAGATATGAATAATTTAATTAATTAACATTTTCCCTTTAAATTAATTTAAATGTGCCATAAATATTGCTTAAAAATTAATTAACCAAAATTAGGCATAATTTAAATGACAACATAAATTAATTTCTATTCCAAAATGTGCTAGAATTACCTAAAATAAATGGTTTTTCATAATTTAGGCAAAATTTAAAGACACAAAAATTAATTTTACAATAATTTTTGACAAAAGGACAATTAAATATTGCCAAAAATTAATTTAAGTTTGCCCAAAATAATTTTTCCAAAATTTAGACAAATTAAATGCACTTAATAATTTTGAACAACATAAATGGCCAAAAAAATAAATTATTGTCAAATTTTAAATTAAATATTGGCTAATGAAAATTTTTTATCCAAAGTTTTAAATTTAAACCAAAATAAATTTTTTTGGCTTGCTAAATATTTTGTCTAAAATTGCCTAAAAGTTAGACCCAATGAATTATTAATTCAAAAATTCCCAAAAGGCTTTAAAATTTAGGCTTAAATGGCTCAAAAACCTTTTTTTTAATACCAAAAAATGAATTTTTAGAATAAAAACATATACAATCCAAAAAGAAAGCCCTAAAAAGAAGGCCCATATACAAACCAATCCAAAAATGCAATAAAACCAGCCCATAATGAAAATGAAATATATATTAAATGATGTAAATGAAAAATAGCAACAAAGCATAGCAGAAGTGGCAAGTCATATGCTAATCTTAAGAGGGCCTGAGTTTGAATCCCACCTATATGTCACTATAGCTATTTTGCTTAAGAAAAAAAAAAAAAAAAAGAAGGCAAAGAAATAAGGCAAATCATCCCTGATTTGCAGCTAAGTCAACCCGAATTAGTTACAACCCATTTAGGACTTAATTGAAAACTTAGTCATTTCTTGCAAATTTAAGCACCTTTTTGGATATTTCCAAGGGCTAACTTCACGTCGTTTGATGAAACTTCAAAATGATGTGTTGTATAGATCATCCTTGACTTCTAACCAAGTCAACTCAACCTAGTTACAACTTGTTTCAGACCTAAAGAAAAATTCAATCATTTCTTGCAATTTTGAGCACCTCTTTGGATGCTTCCAAAGGCTAACTTCATCATAATTTTATGGGCAATGCATTTCTTATCAGAGCTGGCCTAATCACGTGTGTAATTCAAGGACAGGTTAGCCTCAAAGGGAGATGGATTGTAAAGTCTCACATCGGATAGGAAGGTCCTGGGCTAGGTCTTTATAAGTGGGAGCAAAGCTTTCCCTTTCAATGAGACCTTTTCTTGAGAGCTAATGGGAGAAGCCATCTTTTAAGAGAAACAAAACCCCGAGCCCTACCAGAGAAGCGGTGCCATAGAATATGGGGACAATATCATCAAGAGCTTTATAAGGTGTTTGGTATCAGAGCCGGCCTATCCGTATGTACAACTTGAGGATAGGTTGGCTCCAAAGGAGGGCGGATTGCAAAGTCCCATATCGGATAGGAAGGTCCTAGGATAGGTCCTTATAAGTGGGAGCGAAACTCTCTCTTTCTACGAGGCCTTTTCTTGGGAGCTAATAGGAGAAGCCATCTTTCGAGAGGTTCAAAACTCTGGGCCTTACTAGAGAAGCGGTGCCATAGAATACGGGGACAATAACGTTGAGAGCTCTATAGAATATTTGGTGAATTTTCAAAGTTGGAAAAATTTTATGGTTTGGTCACTATTATTGTAGCTTTGGTCCAAAATTTGTTCTGTGTTAATCATGGTGCAAGTGATGTCCAACTACCATAAAATTTTATAAGTAGAAACTAGACCTTTCTAGTAACTTGTGTCAACTGGAATCACCCCATTTGGATGTCTAGAGAGGGAGATATGAATTTTTGAAGTTGCTATCCAATACTAGGTATCCAGTCAGATCCGTGTCACTATTTGATTAGTTTTTGTGGTCCAAACGAACCTGGAATGGTTTGGAATGATTTTTCCTTCTAGCTAACATCCATCACTTTTTAGATTGGTATCATTTGTATAGATTAGATTTTTTTAGAATTAATTGCATGTTTTAAAAGTTTATATCAAAAATCTGTATCAGTATCAGTAGTGCCATTTTTTATGTCAAATATGGTCCAAATGCTATATTCATGACTTGAAATTATTTTTAGTGTAAAGTTAATACTCAGAGCTTTCCAGGAAGCTATATCATGGCAGATTTCAATTTTTCTACATTTAATTATGAATTTTCAAAATTGCCCATAAAATTTGGAACTGGACAGCAACTTCAAAAATTTATATATCTCTCTCTAGACATCCAAATGAGGTGCTTCCAGTTGCTAGGTGCATAGTCAGACCCATGGTACTATTTGATTACTTTTTAGGACTTGAATGCATCTAGATTGGTTTAGAATTATTTTTTCTCTTTAGCTAACATCCGTAACTTTCCAGATTGGCATCATTTGCATGGATTGCATTTCTGTGAAATTAATTATGAATTTTCAAAATTTATATTAGTAATTTGTATCAATATCAGAGGGCAGCCAAACCTTTATGCTTTTTTTGTTGTCAAACATGGTCCAAATACTTTGTTCATGGCTTGAATTTATTTTTAGTGTAAAGTTAACACTTAGAGCTTTCCAAAAAGTTATGGTATGGTAGATTTCTATTTTTCTACATTTAGTTATGATTTTTCAAAGTTGCTCTTGAAATCTGCCACATGCTGTCCACGAGATTAAGTGAAAATTTTGGGATTTTTTTGATTTGAAAACCATGGATTGCCTGATGATTTGAGTTGATTGTGATTTGTTCCAATAATAAATGACTAGGGAATATTGTTGGATAATCCACGGGGTCTACTTAACACAAATTGAGAAAAATTAACCCCGAGGTAATGTGATAAAGTGCATGAAAATGTGATTTTCCTTAATAATTCCCTATGAACATGCACATAATTATCTTGAATTGAAGGATATAATAAAAGGAAATATAGGGTATAACATTTCTAATATCTAAATACAAAAATAAAGCACATAAAAGGCAACTCAAATATCAACAAAAAACACGATTTTCCAAGTTTCAAAAACAATAAGACAGAGGTTTAAATTAACGCTCTGATACCAAATGATAACCAATGAATATATAAAATATATGAATTATATCCAAAAACAAAACAAGATGTCCTAGCCATTACTTAAAAATTGAAAAACATTTTGCTCGTGATGCTTCTGAGCTCTCATTTTTCATATTTGATGGTGTATGTATTTTCTAGATGTTGTGTGTATGAAAATTGAGCTCAAGAATCCCATTATTTATAGAGCCTCAACGGTTCCCTCCCATCAAAGGTGTCGAAAAATAGGGGAAAACATGGTGGAAGGAATAATGGCAATCACGAACCTCAAATTCCATAAAATTCAAACCACTTTAGGAATTTGTTGCTGAACGTTTGTCTAACAATCAGAACATGCAAAAGCTAACATTACCCAACGTTTAGCAACATGCAACAACTAACAACTACTTCCACCATATCCATAAACAAAGAACAGATTATCACTGTTTGAATCCATTGCGTTAAGTATTGTCAGGTAAATGTTTATTTGCTCATAAGTTAGGCTACTTAAAAGCCTTTCATGTTTAGTGGCAGAAGGTGTTTTATCACAACATGTTTCTTTAAGAAACACTCTATTTTGTGCTTAGTTGAGATCAGCATCATCTAGTATAAGCATTGGAGGGAAAATTTTAATTTATTTAAAATAAAATAGATCACACAATAATACAATAATGCTATGAAAAAACATAAATTATCGGTGAAAACTAAAATCATAAGGTAAAAATCATCATATTGTTTATATTATGTTATATCTTGGTACATTCATATTTAAAATATCGGTGAGAATATATATAATTTGATATTTTAGTATTTATTCATCGGATTCATCCATCATTTATCTCTAATAAGATTTACAATGGAACAGGTTATTCTCTCCCCATATTGTATTCTATGCATTTTTTTTCTAGTTTAACTTATTTTGCTAACGGTGTGAAGATTAATTATTGAAAAAATTATATATGATTTTATCTCCTTTGCTCATTCATATATTCCTTGTTTGTAGATTTTTTATTAGGAGAATTAGAGTTAAAAGACCCAAAATTAAAAATATTTAATCTAAAAGATTTATTATCATTGTTTTAAAATAGATTACCACTGACTTTAAGTAAAATTTCTTAAACCTAGTGGTAATAGGTCTTTCAAAGTAAATATCTTTAATCTTGGGTCCTTAATTCTAATTCTCCTTTTTTTGTTATCTGTTTTCCTAGGTCATAAGTATTTTTTTCCCACAACATTTAGTTGGAGAGATTTCTTAAGTAGTGATTGGTGAGAGTTTTAAAATTATCTTCTTTTGGTATTTTGTATTAAATCCTATCAGGGATAGCAGTAACTTTAATTTTAAATTTTAAAAATAAAATAATTAAGGAGAAAAATACAAGTGAATAAAAACTTTTCACTTAAAAAATTTAAAGGTTCACTACCTATTAAAAGTTGTATATAAATTTGGTGTTTCTATTTGGATGAGAGATATAATTTATTTAAATTAAAATAGATCACACCAATAATATAATAACGTCTTGAAAAAACAAAATGAAATGGTGAAAACTAAAATCATAAGGTAAAAATTATCATATTATATATATTATATTTGACAAATTCATAAAATATTAAATTTATTAATTTCAGACGACATATACTACAGATACCTTGTTAGAAAAGCAATAAGAAATTGTAAAAATATCTACTATGGATTTTTTTTTTTGTATAACATTTTTTAAAAAATATAAAAACTCAATGAGAAATATTGAGAAATTAAGAAAGTCTTTTCAAATAGAACTGCAACTAAGGGTTCTCTCGTGCTGCACAGTATATAAAATTATACAGAGGGTGTTAGGATTCTGGGCCCCATTGAAGTGGCTCCATCATTCATTGACTAGAGTACACGTATATATGCATTATGCAATACAGGATAGAATACATACATTGCTTTTCTTCTTTAGAAAAGCTCAATATGTGTGTGTGTGTGTGTGTGTGTGTGTGTGTGTGTGTGTGTGTGTGTGTGTGTGTGTGTGTGAAGTTCATTATTTATATCTTTTCCTCGTTCATAATTTTTTTTTAATTAGTCAACTGAGTGAATTCGAAGTGATTTTAAATTATATATGATCATCTCAATGGTAGTAATAACAACTAAATTATACCAAAGACTATTTTTTAATTAATTGAATAATTTCGACCTCATCAATAGCACCCTTAGCATTACTAATCAATTATACACGAAATTTCACTCATGTAAAGCCATTATTATATATAATAGTTATAA
The DNA here is from genome assembly GCA_032878935.1 of Erythrophleum fordii. NCBI lineage: Eukaryota > Viridiplantae > Streptophyta > Magnoliopsida > Fabales > Fabaceae > Erythrophleum > Erythrophleum fordii. The sequence continues at coordinate 1,319,364 of JAVQMF010000029.1, forward strand.
GATTGAAATATATTTAACCTTAATGAATTTTAAGTTATATACAGATAATTTTTTTTATCTTTAAAACTTGATAATAAATCTTATAAACTTGAAATTATATGCAAGTAAAGCCTTTGCAATTACTTTGTTCATTATTTCACTTTTAAAGTGTGATATATCAAAGGGTTATTTATTCATAACCTAAAGTCTAGGAGATTATTTATGTATAATTTAAAGTTTAAAAGAATTATTTGTACAAAAAATAAAGTTTATGAGAATTAATTTATTAATCATAGGTGTTATGTGCAAAAATTTGAAACTTTAAAAGGTTCATTGTCAAGTTTTAAGTTTTTATAAATTATTTACATATAACATAAATTTCAAGAGTTTTGTGCATTTTAGTCTAATTATAATGAAGATAAAATATACAAAATCATCTAAACTTTATGATGGGTGCAGAGAATTCTCTTAACATTTAAAATTTAATAATGAATCTTTTCTAATTTTATTTTTTGCATAAATAACCCTGTCATTATTGAATTTATTAAAACACTAACAAAGAGGTGACACATCGAACTCTATTTGGGCCATGTGGCATTGATGCCAAAAGGAAAAAAAAAATTGTTTTCTCTCTCTCTTTTCACCTTACTTTTTCCCTTCTTTCTCTATGCTCTCAATGGCTATTAGGGATATAATAATAAAAAAAAAACTCTTAAAGAGGCAAAATTATATACTTAATAGAAGAATCAATAACTATTAAAAAAATATAATTTTAAAGATCTGTTAAATAAATTTGATAATAAAATTTTACTAAAATTAAAAATAAGAGACACAAGATAATTAAAAAAATTACATAAATATAATAACATCAAAATAAATACAAGTATCTTAATACAAAGAAAGCATATACAATACCTATTAAAATCATTCTTTTTAATTCTTAATTAAATTAAATTTGCCTATAATTTTGTCTGTAGCCAAATTTTTTATAATATTTTTCTCGATATAAATAGTCAAATTATTTGAATGAAAGTCATTTTTTTAATTTTATTATAAAGTCTTATTTTTACAGTTAGTGAAGGGTTTGGTACAAGAAGCCAAAAAGAAGGTGATTATATGAAAGAGTGAGAATCAAAGAAGGGAAGAGCATATCATTAATTTTTATTGAAAAATGAAAATATTCTTACAAAAGCTTTAATACATGTTATTAGTTTTATAAATTTTATTTTTACGATCAATATATGATATAATTATATATTTAGAAGTATATTTTTAAAACTTCAAAAAGTTAAAAAGGCAAAGGTAAAAAATTTTAAGGTGGCAGATTAAAAATTCTAATAAAAAAAAAAATATATATATATGTATATAATATATATATATATATATATATATATTAAAGGAGGCAAGTGCCCCTATTTTGCTGTACTTGGATCCGTTCCTGTTGGCGATAGCAGCTTTCAAAAATCTCAGATCTGAGATTTTTTTTTTTTAAATATTTTGGGGCCGACCCAGATGTAAGATTCGAACAACAGCACTTGTTGAGATGCCCGATTATTCTCTAGTACGTTTGTCTCATAAAAACCCATGAACACAATTCAATCAATTTCCTTCATTTTCCAGCATATGCTCAGGAACCAATCAGAGCAATAGAAAAGAAAAGAGGATAAAACCCAATTAAAAAAAAAAAGGAAAAAAACAATGATGGAAAAAGAAGACACAAACCCCATTTCGAAATAATTATAACTAAAAGAAGACAACTGAATGATTGGCAATACCCAATGAGTTAATAACAAAGCAACCTTCAAACATCGGTTATAGTCCAGTGCATTTGTCTCATGAAAACCATAATAGCAGTTTAATCAATTTCCTTCATTTTCTGGCATTTACTCGGGAACCAAACAGAGCAATCGAAAAGAAAGGGAAAAGAAAACCAAAAGAAAAAAAAAAAAAGAGAATTACCATCGGGAGAAGATGGGTGGGTGGGATATCATCCTTTGATGCATAGTGGGCTACGATCATTTGAACTCTGCATCTCACTGCCTCACTCTCCATTTCTCCAACTTTAGCCAATCAGAATAGAAAAAGATAACGTAGTGAATGGCTTTTGCAACAGTAGGAGGGAAGAACTTAAACTGATTAATTTAAACCAATTACAGTATATGCAATGGCTTATCTAGGCTTCTTCGCTGATTAATTTCAGTCACACCATATGGGAGATTACTTCAGATGATGGGTTTTTCCCACATCATTAGCAGCGTTTTGCCAGATGTTCTAGATTTTAGACCATGTTCAATTAATAACTCGTTAATTGGGATTTTGAATCTCAACAGATGCTGTTTGAATCACAGATGTAGGATTTTTAAAAGTTTGCAGGGCCATAGGGTGTGTTTGGAAAACCAGTGAAAAATCTAGAATCACTTTTACTTAACCCACTTTTATCAAAAGTTACACTTACTTGTTTCTCTCAAATCATGGTTTGGAGGATGCCAACATTTTTCCAAACATGCACATAGATGGTGGAGAGAAAGAAGGGGGAGAGCGAGGAGAAGGAGAAAATGGGCAAAAAATATTCAGGAGAAATGCCACTTGAATCAAATTAGTAATGTGTCCCTTTTCCAGGATTCACCAACAGTAAGATTATTTGTATCTTAAAAAAAAATTGAGAGTATCATTGTCAGTTTTTAAGTTGTAAACGTGTTTAGGAAATTATATATATTTTAGCTTCATCGTAATTAAATCGTTATGATTATACATTATATTTCAAATAAGATTACATAATAAAATTATAGAAAATAACATGAAATTCTCTACTAATATTTAGCAAACCATCAACATAATTAGAATTAGAATGAAAAATTTAATAAAAAAAATACAATTTTTAAAGGAAAAATTATGTTTAAAGACTAAAAGATAAAAAAAATTATTTTTAAAGACATGTTATCCTTAAGTTTAACTGTTTATTGTTAAACTCAATGGTAATCATTCTAAAATAAGTGATAATAAATTTTTAAAAATAAATTTTTTTTTATTTTTAAATCCTTTATTATAATTTTTTCATTTTTAAATTTAAGTGTTCACTTGTGCAATACATGGATATTTATGGATTCATTACTTAATTTTTTTTAAATATAAGAATTGCTCGTTTTAAAAAGTAATTTAAACCATGAAAATTATACCCCAAAAAAATTATGTACATTGAACAATTATTAAAATGGAGTTTGTTGTATCTTTTATAATATATATATATATATATATATATATATATATATATATTACTTATTAAAAATTGAAAATTCAATATCAATCTCAAATAGGATTGGATATGCAATGGGACAGATTTTTATATTCTCATCTTGATCTCATTCTCTGCGAAGGGTTTTTATCCTTGCCTTTCTTTGACTAAACCCAAAAAGAAATTTTATTGCCCACCTCTTGTTTTGTATTGCTTAACATTTAAAAAAAAAAAAAAAAGAAGAAGACTAAAATGCATAGATGAAAAAACTCCTCTTGTTTCTGTATCAAATATTAGTAACAAATTTCATCTAATTAAAAATCTGCCAGATCACCACTTCAGCAATATATTAATTACATTCCCCACCATCCAATTTTTTCTGTTAAACAGATGGTAGAATAGGAATATTTCTTGGCATCTCTTTCCACTATGTTTGGATTTTCTATTACACAGCATGTCATGTTTTACGTGTTATACAAATGTGACCCTTTATAAGGGGGTCACAATTTTTCTATTTTTAATTTTAATATTTAATAGATCTTACACTATACAATCTGCGCAATACCATGTTGTGTAGTACAAAATTTATAGCCCCTTCCCAACTTGCCACATGAGCAATACTTCAGTATCAAGTTGACTAGCATTTCACCATGCCTATTTCATCCCTTTCCTCTTTTTATTGCCTATCTATTTTCAATCAATCAGGTTCGGAAACCTAGTAAATTTCACTCATTCTTTTTCATTCCCGTGTGGTCAAGTCAGGTCTCCTAATACACTGCTAGGTAGCTTATTAGGAGCGCACCATATTTCAAAATCAGTTGGTGATATGAATTTATATTAACATATAGAAACTATAAAAAAGCTTTTATTGATTATTGTATGGTATCTTTTGAGTGATTTCGTTTGTGGCTTATTCTATGGGAATTGGTATATTTGAAGTCTTGACGTATCACTTTTGATTAGGTTATTTAGCTGCACAGGACTTTGGTATATTGTGTTTCTCCCATTCTGTTCCTACCTTCGGCTCGTGCCCATTGCAAATATGGCTTTAGACAAACTAGACCCAGACCCGTTTGATGAACAGGTCAATAAGATATTATTACTCGAAGCATGATACGTCAAATAATATGAAGGTGAATATCTTATAAAATAGCTTTGCATAAAAATAAATATATCATTAACATATCCATGATGGACAGAAATTAATAATTCCAAATACGTATGAATACTCATATTTATATATTTAGATAGTGGCTCATGCGATGCACAAGTATATGTAATGAAATGATTTTTTTACAAAATATTTTAATCAAATTATACAGAATTTCTATCCAAGCATTTTTATGAATATAAACAATAAATAACACTAATAAAAGCAATATCTAATTGAATACTTGTCAAATTTGCATGAGAAAAGTTAAAAACGAACTTAACAATAGGTCAAGATCCTCAATTGTGTTTAAAAACACCATACGCGTACTAATTATCATTGTCTGTTCCTAAAACTAAATTGCAAATTGATAAAGTTTCATCATTCAACAATAAATACTCGGAGATCGAAGTTGTTGGTAGCATTCACAGAAAGGGAAATGGTTATAAATAATTTTAAGAAAAATATTAAAAAATATGGATAAACAAAAAGAAAAATAATATACTATATATTAATTTGGACAACACAAATTTTCGTTTAACTCAGTGAAATAATACATATAAATAATACATGTATGTGTGTGTGGGCGTGTGGATGAGAGCAATCTCAGTGTTGAAGGCAAAGAGGCATTAGCATCAGACTGTGATCCATAACGGTTAGCAAAGCCATGCCTAAGGTAAGCAAGACCAGCAGGCTATGCGGGCTTTGTTAAACTCTTTCTTAAGAATCTATCATAAAATTTTTTGTCAGATACAAAACCAATTAAGAACAAACAAAATCTACGAAGTGTTCATCAACACTTGGAAAATTAAAAGGAAGTCACATAGAAATTCACACAAACAGTTGGCAATCATCAAAAGTTACAAAAATGTAACTACTCCTGTCCAATCCATCCATCTACTACCAAGGTAACAAATGTAACAATGATAATTTAAAAAATAAAATAAAAAGTCTCACACAACTTAATATATAAATTAAAAAATAAAATAAAAAGTTTCACAAAACTTAGTATATTAGTTGGCTTCTTATTATACTCAGTTACCCAAGTGCTCTTTGTATTTTCTGAAGCATGATGAAATACATAGCAGTGCAATACTCAAAATAAATGCAGTAGCTATCTATACTAATGTCCAGATGTATGTTAAAAACTCAAATAATCAAATAAGCATAGCAACTTAGCATGAAATTTTAATACCATATAAATTCTGCATCCCTTCTTCACTGAGGCAGTTATAACAGAAGAGGTTCAAGGATTCAATAATACCATATAATTGACCTTTGTTCTAGTAGGAAGGTTTTAAAATATAAAACATGCACATATGAAACAGCAGGCATAACTCATTCTTTGTATAATAATTATAATCATTTAGACTAACTTGACAAATCAAGCACTTTAGAAGACGGTGAATCTTCATAAGTGTCCTTAGATGCAGCGACATTAGCCCCTTCCATCTCTTTAGAAGCAAAAGAATTGATTAATCAAATATGCAACAAGCGCTCCAATTGTTTGATCAGAATCTGAATCTTGATGTATCAGTACTATTGGCAGAAAAATTTCAATTTGAATATCAATTTTCGAACGCTGGATATAATCATATGATACCAGAAAAGTTTAAAAGGGAAGTAGCAGAAACGCATTTTTAGAAATCAACCAATTTAAGGCGTATGAACATGTCATATTCTCTGCTATTTTTTATGTATGTAAGACAGGATAAAGAAAAGTGGCCATGAAGACGAAAACACGACGCGGAATCATATAGTGTTCAAAATGATTATCAACCGAACTTTAAGCACGAGGTGGAAAAAAACTCATGTATGTCATTGATTTGCATTTGAAAATAATAGAGCAGGGCAAGCAATAAGAAACCTTTCACCACAATCCCCTAAGATCCTGTGTAACTACAGTTAGGAAGACCCTAACCAGATATTTGACAAATAAAAAACTGGAAAAGAACTGGGAAGTATTAAAATAATGGACTTAAAAATCATCTTTTACAACCAACTTATTATTGGTTTATGTAGTGGCACAAGGACCAACAAAATTTTCAAATAGACTGTCCCTTGTACAGCCTACTTCCTGAAAGAGTTACAAATCTAAGGAATGGATACCCTCAGAATGTCAGAGGGGAAGGGGGGCTAAGAAACATACAAATACACAATCTGTGGTGTGTGTGTGTGTGTGTGTGTGTATGGACAAAACTAGCGTGCTATTACTACTTAATATGTGTATATGACCATGCGCAAAATGAAGTCTTAGCAAACAAATTATAATTACTTGCATTGACCTCATTCATCACCAAGCGCACAAAGACATCATGCATAATATCAACCATCGGTATGTGCTCTATGCTATGTCCATATGCTCCCATCACCTGATACATGAATTTACGGAGATTTTACTATGCTTATGCTACGAGTTACCAACAAAATTAAGTATAAGAAATTAAATTGACTAATATCACAGTCTTATCACTATTTATAGCCTACATGTGGATCAGATTAATTTAAGAAAAGAAGAGAAATAATTAGAAAGTTCATATGGTCTTTTCTTGATTTCCACATCCATTAAGATCGGTCTCCACATGTTTTCTTGCCCATAGCAAGAATACATAATACAAAATTTTGCTCCCATAATGGCACCAAGAAAAAGTTTATGAATCCAAATTTCTTCTTAAAAAATATGCAGGATTATGCATATGCGAAGACCAGGCCTTAGAAACTTACATTACAAATGGTTATAATTATTTAATAAAAGCTGTAACTCACCTTTTTAACTTCCTTCAATACAGCTCTGGCAACATTACGTTTTTGCTCGAAGAGTTCATCCAAATTCATTATTGGAACAAGAGCACCGACCACTTAAGGATAAGTGTGAGAATGACACACACTTAAGCTACACAATTGCAATTCTCTAACAAAATCGGAAAGAATTCAATAAATTCATACTCAAGGATAAGTTATGCAGAAGCATTTTCTCTTTCCAAGGCTTCTAAGTTTTGAAAAACCAGATGCATTTTAATTTAGAAGATGATGAAGGGAAAACATTAAAAAATTAAAAATTAAAAATTAAAAAAAAAAAAAACTAAGCCCCCAAAGGAATATTTCTTCCTTAGTTGATCACCACTACTAAGAATTATATTACTACACACCTCTACCCTAAAGCTTTACCAACGTTGGCACAAAATAAAATGATGAATTCCAAACTACAAAGAGTAGAGCTGCATTCTCAAAGTATGATGATCCATCTGAGCGATACAACATGAAATTATTTTGCTATCATACCTTCGCAAGTAAACCCATAAAGTAGGACTCATCAATCAATGAATCAAGCAACAAAGAAAAATCAAGGATCACTAATTAAGTCTTCTTTCTTGAATTTCTGTATCCATCAAACCTACCCACAATCGTTTGCTTCAACTATGATACATCAATATAATCAACTTAAAATAATGAAAAATTGCAAATGATGCAAAAGGAATTGTAAATTTGTGATACAGAATTGAAATAAAGAATTGATAAGTGCAAAGGAACTAAGATATAGACAAGTTGAGAGAGAACCTACATATGTGCCTTTAGTCAGTAGGCTCGGAGATTCAGTTTTACATCTGGACATCATCAGTACTGGGACATATTAACAATTAGTGGTACTGTAAAAACTGCATTCAAATCTGAAACTGCTCCAAATAACATCAACCTTCCTGACAAATAAGGAAATCTAACATGATTGTTATTTGACATATTCTTCATAAATCAGGTCAATAAGTAACCAAATAACTTACCCTATTAATATTGACCAGATTAGTTATCTTCACATCCCACAGTAGCAGCAATCTTCCACATCATTACGATTTCTGAAGGAAAAACTCATTTTCTTCCAATACAACATAAACACTTCCTCAAAAATTATAGCACAAATTAAAAAAAAAAATTGCACAAACCCATTTCTTGTGTTGAAAAACAGATTAATCTGGACAAAAGTTCAGAAATAAGAACTGAACACAATTACAAATACAAGCTCTACTTAAGGACGAGAATAAGTTACAGGACTGATGGCACTAGTCCAAAATGATTAAAATAACATTTAAATAGAAAACTAACCTATCCAATAACCAAAACCAATTTCACACCTCCGACCATGATAATGGTAGGCAAATCCTGCTGAATACAAGCATTTTGTACCAGAAATACATAATAGAAAGATATAATAAACTTTGCACATAATAAAAAGATATACGTAATCAATCGTAACGAGAAACAATTCTTCTTTTCTTAAAGTTGTTGAAACAAAATATCATGTCAATATATCACACTCACTCTGCCAAGTTAACAAAACTACCATATTTACACCAATTCAGTCGAAAATTGTTCAGATCCATTGTAAACAATCATTGAAACAAAATTGTTCAAATCCATTGTAAACAATCATTGCTATATTGTCAGTTTGTTTCTTGGTTTACAAAAAAAAAAAATGTAATAGGATCTCCCGCAAGGACAGTCTAAATTAACCCGCCTCTCTCCATGCTTAACCCGTTGAATATCTAGCCTTCCTGTAGGAAAAAAATTGCATTGATTAAATTTCATGAGAATGATGATTATAATAAACAAATTTAAATTCTTATTTATTGCGTACGTTAATTTGGGAGTTAGTAGGAGACCCGGACGACCGCAGGGTGTCTCCACCAGTGACAAAAGTAGAACCCATATGGGTTCCGTCGGAGAGCAAAGAATTATCGTTTACTGCTACTGAACAAGGACGCTGGAAGTGGCAACGCCGGGGTGGTGGGTGTGGGGGTGGGCACTGGGAAAGAAGCAATTACGGCTTCTTTGTACTGAAGACGGACATCGGAAGAAGACCATCGGATGTGGTGAATGTTAGGAGGGTGAGAGGGTACACATCACAAACGGCAGAAAGCCGAGTACAGTTTCTTGGTATGAAGAAGGTTGTCGGAGGTGGTGATGAGTGTGAAGGTACACACAAACCAAACACAAGCAACTACCATTTCTCGGTACTGGAGAAGGACGCCAAAAGTGGTGACTGTCAGTGGTGGGGTGGTATACAAGAGTAACCCCTGTAAGGCGTTGCATGAAGCAAACCACGTTGCATACATGTTGCATGATGAGAACCCACGTTGCACATCTGAACGTGGCTTGCAATGGCTTAATTGTGGTCCAAAAATCATGGGTTTCGTTGAGATGGATCAGAACATACAGACCCCACCTCTGTAACATTGCATTTTCTTCAGCAATGTGAGCAATGTGATAGAATTATGGTTGAAAATTTTGGCTATAAATATAGGGTTTCCAAACTCGTTTAACACAACATCTGGGTATACCACCATCACCCAATGATAACCAGAGTTTGGAAGCATCCCCTAGACTTTCATACTCATATAATTTTCATCAGAAAATCAAAGCACACAAGCAATGGTTGGAAGTAATGTTTCGTCCCATTTCTTTTGGTTTGAGTATTATAAATATCGTTTTGTATATCCTATAAGGCTAATAGTTGGTATCAGAGCCGTTAACACCACTGCCTTGTTAAGTTTTTCAAGTTCATAAGTATCAATTCTTATGCAAATTTGGCTTGGGTTTTAGCGCTATTTTTTCATTATTTTGATATCATAAATCTAATCCGCATGAAATTTTGATGAAACTGAACTCTTGAATCATCCAAAATGGAGCTTAGAAATGCAAGAAAAGATCAGGTTTAGAGTTGGGTCTGTAACTGCGTCGGGTCGGATTGCATGACTAGACTGAAGGTAGAAGACGACTTGAATGACAAGTCATTTAAGCCTTGGGTAAGGACGTGTTGTTTTGTTGCCTCTTTTGTGAAATGCACCGTTTCACTTTAATGGGTGCTGAGTTGATGGTTTGGGCCTATGACTGGAGCTCTTATTTTTTTTTGTATTTAGGCTTCAGTTTTGTCCTATTTTCATCTCAATTTAAAAAAAAATTTGTGGAGATGACACTCCATGGATTCAAACCTGGGGCCATATGGTTAGTGGCTCGCGCCATTGCTAGTTCTGCTGTGGCTACCCTCACTAAATGTGTTGGAATTTATAATATATATACTTATATTTATTATTTTAAAAAATAATTTATTTATTTTTTGACCATTTATTCTGTTCAAAATTATTAAGTGCATTTTAATTTGTCCAAATTTTGACAAAATTGTTTTGGACAAACTTAAATTAAATTTTCACAATATTTAATTATTCTTTTGTCAAAATTATTGTGAAATTAATTTTATACCTTTAAAATTTGCCTAAAATTTGAAAAACCATTTAATTTTAGGTAATTTTAGGATATTTAGAAATAGAAATTAATTTATGGTGTCTTTTGAATTATGCCTAACTTTTGTTAATTAATTTTAGGCAATATATATGGCACATTTAGATTAATTTAAAGAGAAAATATTAATTAATTAATTTAGTCATATTTTGATGATTAATTGATTAATTATTCAAATTCTCATTATATAATATATTAAGTCATATTTAAGCATGTAATTTAATTTACATGTCATGTGATTTGTATAATTTTAATTTAATTAAAATTTTGTCACATCACCTTTAATTATTTTAGAATTATACATTAAGTATTATAATCGCATAAAGAAAAATGATATCAAATTATAATTAATCATATTTAATATGATAATTATTATCTTACTAGAATATTATTATATTTTATATGATTAATTAGGATGGAATAGTAAACTTTTCTTTTCTTAATTTGCCCGTAGGGATTAAGAAAAGAATATAATTTATTATTTTTATCATTATTGTATGAGTCTAATTAAATAAAACTTAGCCCATAGATAGTTTTATTTGTTATTAGGCTCATAGTTTGAATTGAATTACACTACATTAGCATGACATGTTATTTAGAATATTTATTTATCTCAAATTATTGATATGACATGTAAATTTGTACAGCTTTTCAAGCTTTAAATATTTCTAATTTTCAAGTTCTTGAATTAACTGAAGATAACTATAATATTTGGAAAGAGAAATACTTCTTCAATTGGGGTGGATGGATGTTGATGATGCAATTAAAAAAGATAAACCTCCTAAACCCACAAATATTAGTAGTGCATTAGTTGTAAACCTTTATGAATGCTAAGAGAGATTTAATCACTTTAGTATGATGTATATCAAGACTAAAATATCAACTAGTATTTGTGGGTTTTTTGAAGGACATAAAAACATTCGAAGTTTATTCAAGACTATTGATAAATAGTTTGAATCCTCGAACAAGGCTTTGGCAAGTACTTTAATGACAAAATTAGCATTCATAAAACTTACTAGCACAAGAGGTGTGCGAGAGCATATTACGAAGATGAGAGATATAGCAGCTCAATTGAAAATACTCAAAGTTGCGATGTCAAAATCTTTCCTTATGCATTACATCCTAAATTCTCTACGACAACAATATAGGCCTTTTAAAATCTCCTACAATATACATAAGGAGAAATAGTTAATTAATAAACTTTAACCATGTGCGTACAAGAAAAAGAAAAGCTCATAGTAGAAATAGGTGAAAGTGCACATAGAGTGACACAAAGAAAGAAGAAAAGAAAGGTCAAAACTAAAGGAAATGGCAGGTTCCCATCTTTGAGGAGTTTAAGAAAGAGTCCAGGTATTTCTTTTACAAAAAAAAAAACACATGAAGATAGATTGTGTCAAATTCAAGGTTTTGTTTAAAAAAAAAAAGGTAATTCAATCTTATATTTTTGTTATGAATCTAATATGGTGGGCGCTAATAGTAACACATGGTAAGCTGATTCTAGCTTAACAATTTACATCTCTAATACATTGCAAAGTTTTCTAAACCAAAGAAAGTCGGTGAGCCGTTAGTAGCACAATTGAAGGAAAAAATATTGAACTTTGCAAGCATTATGGATAGGTCAAGTTCCACTACCTTCCCTCACTCTCATAGGATCATCATAGAAATAGGGAAGCAACGAATACAGAAGATGATTTGAGCCATATAAGAAGCAACTGAGGTGCTGAAAGTTGCCAATAGAAGAGAAAGAGCCAAGATCAAAACCCGAAGCATAGAGGAGAAGGAAAACAGAGAAGAAGAGTGAAGAGCTATCACACCTTGAGGAGAAGCATGGTTGCATTGAGAGGGCAAGATTTAGACGAGAAAATGAAACTCCAAGCTGCACTAATCTATCTGAGATCATAGCACAGCAGAATGGCGATGAGAAGCAGGGTGTGTTTTTTTTTTTTTTACGGGATAGAGAAGAAAGGCAAGGCTAAAACCCAAGGAAAAAGAAATGGAAAAAAAATGAAAAAAAAAAAAAGCTTCAAGACACTGGAGAAGAAATGGGTGACGTGTTCTGAAGCTAAAAGAATCTGGGGGCATTTCTAGAATTTTCAAAAGAAATGGTAAAAGAAAATGCATAGGTGGATTGCTATGTGTTCGAATCTGAGTCCCTTATATGGCAATCCAACTTTGTAAATTTTAAGTGCTACATCATGTGTTCCTTGAACCAGAATTTGTTTGCTTAAAACTCTCCTCAATTTTTTTTTACGCTAATTATTTTATTGTTACACTTTCTTACATTTAATTAGGCTATTATGCGTAATTTAAATTTACCTTCCAATTTTTTCATTATTAATTTAAATTTATTCTCGCTAATTTTCTACTCATTACATATTATGTTGATAACGAGCAGCAACAACCACCCTGTGATTTTGAGATGATGAACTTTAAAATTAACTCCTGAAATAACAGACAGAGAAAGAATAATTTATATCTTTTGCTCATTTTCTCTTAAAAAAGATATGAAAATGTGAAAATTGCCATAACCTTACCTTGCATAGTTTAGGCTAATAATAATAAAGAAATTGGTCAAGATTTTGAACATGTCATTAGACAATAATTAATTTAAGCATGTTGGAATAATTAAAAAAATGGAAGCTTGTTAAGATTTGTAATATAGCCAAGCAAGTACCAAATTAATAAAATCCAAAGCATTAATTTGTAAATGATATAATGTTAAACTCTTAAAATAAATGCATATGTATAATACAATATAAACCCCTTATTATTTTCTCTTCAGCTCATCTAGATACTTGTGTATATAATATAGAAATATATGTATGAATAGATTATCGCAAATTGGTGGGCCTTGGGATTCAATAGAATTTTCAAATCTTGGTGCCTTCTGAGTAATTTTGGCCAAAACCTTGCGGACCGCCATTTTAGCAGGGAGCAGCTTCTCTCCTGTTTGCGCGCAAACATGAGCCTCCAGTCCTGAGAGAGAAGTTGTTTTATTTTATTGTTTATTCACTTTCTTCTTTTTTTTTGTTTAACTTATGATTTCGCTCACTCACAACTGGACCCTCATGTTGGCGCGCAAACTGGAGACAATCCGCTCCCATTTTAGCATAACTTTCCCGCTCTTCTGTCACGCTGGAAGGGTTAAAAGGAAAAAAAAAAAGGAAAGAGACAGTTTACACAAGGGACCACGTGTTTTTAAGCTTTTTTTTTTTTAATTTGTTTTGTGGGTCCCATTCTAATTTATACCCATTCAGTCGAGGCAAAAAAAAGAGGAAGCCAGTTTTATTGTTCATTTTTCTTCCCTGTGGGGAGCCGAAACCAGAGAGAGAAGGGAGGTTCGAAAGTTTTCAATGGAGCTGCGCATGGGGGAAGAGAAAATCTCTTGCGTGGGCCTCTTTTAACCATTATTAGCTCAAGTGAGTATAAGTGAAAATGATCCCCTATTCCTTGTCTCTCTTTTGCAGCAAATAAGATTGGAAATGGGTTTTGGTTGTAGATGCTGGTACTGCTGAACTGAGAATGGAAGCAAGTATGAATTTGAATAGGAACTTGCAAAACATTCAGGTTAGTGCATCTTCATTTAATTTTTTTATAAATTAGAATCAAGTTAAAGAGAAATTTCTTATAGATAAATTTAGGCCCTGTTTCAGCGGGTAGTAGGGACTGTCAAACCTTGAAGAAGGGAAGGAAGACGTGAGGAAGAGGATGAGAAATTGTAGCTGAGTGCAAATTTCCCAGACGCTTGGTTTATTAGATGTTGAATGGGAACTGAAATTTCATATCTTTGGGACTCTGTTTTCGGTCTATATAGGCTGTGGTTAATGAGTTGAAGCGTGCTTATTACCATGTGAAATTGTAGGATCTTGGGATGGTTTAGAAGCTGATCTTTATAGCAAAGAAATTTTCTACTGTACGTTCCTTCTGTTAGCCAAAACTTTGAAGGAAAAATAGGTGAGCTGAAAAAAAAATTTGTTATGGCTGAAAACTTATGCTCCTATTCGATGGGTATTGTGCTATACACTTATGGAAAATAGACAACAAAAATATGACCCCTGTTTTTCCTGTTGTCCTAACCGGAAGTTGATAATGAAAAGTTTTAATATTTGATTGGTTGAGGATTAAAGGAAGTGAGAGTCGTATGCTAAAATAATAATACTAATAATAATAATAATTAATAATGTGAAAGCTTGATGATTATTTCTTCTTGTTGGTCAAGTACTTAGGCCATAGAAATGGGATTTAAAATTTAATTCAAGTGTTAATGTTATTATTGAAGGATGAGGTGTTAGTGACTAATGAAAATAGGTAAGACCCAATAAGTGACTATTTTAGGGGTTTAATTATATTGAAGTTGTAATTTTACTATATTGAATGAAGAATTAGTGTTAGAATAGTTTTATTTTGGTGCATGGCTTGATATTAAGAGAAATTGGAATTTAAATTCCAATTTGTTAATTTTAGGATTTATTAGTGGTAAAACTAATATTGAAATTAAGTTGTCTGTCAAAAAAATAAAAAGGGGGGGGGGGGGGGCGGCGATTAAAGGCATTGGTTAGAACATGAATAGAGTTTTCAAGATTTGGAATTAAGCTTTAGAGTTGCAAAACCAAATTAATCGCCTACAATGGGGAGTTTTCAGTAGAGTGGTATAATTAGAATTTTAATAATAAGTCATGAATTTGTATTTTATAAAGTAAATTATTAGGAATTTGGATACTTAAGTACATTATTAAAGGATATGGCATACCCAAAAAAAAGAAATATATATATATATATATAACCAAATAAATAAATAATATTACTAATATAGACTTAAGAATTAAATTAGCTAGATTGATCAGATTGTAAATATTTAGCAATATTTTATTCATAAAATAGGCTCTTTTTACTGCACTGCAAATTATGCTTTGAGTTTTGCCTGGAGCTTACGTTTGGGAGATTAACCAGGTAGTTAACTCTCCACTTTCTTATATTAACTGTATACACTGGATTGGTGATATTGTTTGGTTGCCTGAGAATCATGTCTGCCTGATCATTGCCATATGAGTTGGCTTTATATCTGTTGATCTTAAGTGATCTTAGGTTTCTCTCTGAGTTTCGTTTTATAGATATCAGGTTTCCCTTTCGAGGGATTCATTTTATAGACACCAGGTTTCCATTAGGGATTCGATGTCAGATATATGGGATACTAGTCCCAATGTTGTATGGCCATCAACCTTGATCTGATTACTTTGGCATGTGTTTGGATTTTGAGGTCAGTTGAGATATGAGAAAAGTAAAAGAGGTTTTAGCTATAAAAAATTAAGAACAGAGGACAAGAAAGAAAAAAAAGAACGTAGTATAATCTAAGTGTGGTCAGTTTGGACATTATGCAAATAAATGTAAAATAGAAAAAAAAGATGAAAATAAACAAAATCTTCTAAGAGTATTAATAAATGAGGACTTTATTTTAGGTGGTAAAAATGAAAATTCTTCAAAAAAAAAAAAAAAGAAGTAGAAGATCACATTTGCCGCATCTAGACTTTTTAACTTTCAGTTTATTTAATCTTACTCCCTAGATTATATTGAAGTCCTTAATTAGGATTTAAAATACAAAATATTTTCAAACTTTTCCTTACATCAACATAATTCTTGAGATCTTCTCTTATTCAAGATTTGCACATCAATTCATTCATGCTATCATATGCTATCATACCACTTCATTCTTAGTTCATGGTTATTTTACCCACAACACATAACAATTTGAACACAATAACTCGTCCAAAATACCATCTAACCAAACTCAACATAGGCTAAAGGATCATATCATTTCATCTTTTATCAAGAATATATTTAGCCCAATAGGAATGTATAAAGATACATATTCAATTTCAAAATCAATTACACAATCTAACTCATGGCTTTCTTCTAACTTGAACATGCAAGATAACTTAACATCCATAATTTACATTAAAGGTGACTATGGAGTTACCTCTTAAATTCATGCACCTAGTCAAAAATGTTCCTTGGGGCTCAATTAATAATTAGCCTAAGCAGGCATAGGTTTGGCCTCAATTGGAATTCCCAAACATGCTAAGATTGCTCTCAGCCAAAGTAAAAGGAATAGAGGGAAAGTGCTAAACATCCATACTTGTCATAATTGAGTTCCATAAAATAGTCAAAGTGCCAGGAGCTGCTTAGTTCAGAATATGCATGCATCAACAACCTAAAGTACATGTCCATACTAAAGACATAACCAAATACAACATCTAAAATCATATTCTTGACTACCACTTGTACATATTACTACCCAAAATAATACAATTCAAGGCTCTAAGATTTAGCTCATGGTCTCATCAAAATATACATAAGTGTAATTACAATAAGTTAACTATTTATATTTCCAATTTATCCTCCACTAGCTTGACTCATGGGTTACAATAGCTTTGCCCTTACTTTTGCTTATATTCTCACTTGGCATGAGTTAATAGACATGAAATAGGGTGAGATTCAAAGAATCTCAATAGAAAATTCCAACATTTAAGCATATATGTGTTCACTCAAGTAGCCAAGGAAACAAGCATGTTAGCTCATAAACTTATAAAAGTGGCAAGCATGTTAGCTCATAAATGGCCATATGCTCATGAAAACATACTAGGTTGGCTACTCTTGGCATAGGAAAGAACTACTAAGCTCAATTACCTTGCTCATACTAGGTGCCTTGTTGCACAATTAGCCAACATATCATATAAAGCATATCACTCATGGCCAACTTTCATAAAAACATGATCAACATAAGCAAACAAAGCACACAAGTAACCAAGTCACTCAAGCAAACAAACATGCATACATGAAGAAAGCGAATGCTACCTTGAACAAGTTAAAGCCTAATGCCAAAGCTATTCACTTCTCTTGTATACTTTCTTTGCTCAAGACTGCCTTTGCTTGGGCACACACTCGCAAGATGGCCTAACTTCTTTTAAATTATCTATAACATCAAGATAGGCACAAACATAAATAACTCGGCCTTTAACTTGCTTAAAACAATATTACATAACACTTTACAAGCTCTAAGGTCCTCTTAATCATACATTAAGAACCCAGAGTAAACCTCGACTTGCCAAACATGTTTCTACTCATCTCAATGTTCAAGATACTTAATTTTATTATTCTTCATGAGCTCAAACTTAAAATAGAACCAAAGCTAGCATGCTTGACTTCAATGCCGTTCAACTAAGGGCAAAACGTTAACTTTTATTTGGCAACTAATTTCATGAAACTCAAGGCTTTTAAATTAATTTATTCAATCCAAGACAACATTTAAAAACTCTCAAAGGCTAACTCTTTCTTTAACATATATATATATATATATCTTACCTACACATATTAGGTTTCAAGGCCAATTAAGTGCTACAAAAAAGACCATGGCTATTTCTTGATTCAAGCTTCAATTCCATATCATACATATCATTTATAGGTCAATTCTAACTCAAAAATTCAACCCAAATACCCTTACTCAATCCATGTATATCTCACTTTGACATAATGCATTCCCAAGCCTATTATTGCACGACCATTAGGGCTATCAACATATCTTGCTCCTAATTTCATTTCTATATTATGAATATTACTTCCAATCATATTTAGTTCATACGAATTAGCCCTAACACAAAATTCCAAGTAGCCATCAAAATCCCCAATATGCTACATATAAGGGCATAATGTATCATATGCAAATTTATGGCAATTTAGGCATCCATCAAGTTAATTTTCCATCATAAAAATACTCATACATGTCACTAATAATCTAATTTCAAAAAAATTGTCTCCTGTGGCAGCCCTCATATGACCAAAACATAGGCTCAAGAAGTTCCCAAATGCCACAATTCTAACCACACAAGACCAAAAACCACATGGTGCATTATCCAAATATCGTTACTCTACTTTTTACTAGCCCTTCCATCAAGAAAAATGCATAGGGATTTAGTGTTCCATGAACAAAAAAATGCAAGCTCTAAGCTCAATGAAATTCAAGCTTTTGGGTGCAAAGATTACATGGTTGGATTTCGTTTCTTGCCTGGATTCTTTTTCCCAAAAGAAGCAACTCCAAATTTGGACCTTGATGCCTGAGGTCAGCCACAAAATGAGGGAATCTTGGTACAAAATTTAGACCAAAAGAAAGCTCCTAAGTAGGAGAACAACTTTCATAATTATGCATCTTACCTTAAAATTGCTTGAAAGCCTTCACCTCCATGGACAAATTTGTAGCTCCAAATGCAAATTTCTCTCTCTTCTTTTAGGTGCAAGGTGTCGAGTTTGATGAAGGAGAAAGAGAAGAAAAATTTGATTTAATGAGTGCACAAATTTCAAGGTAAGAAAATGACACTTTTTGGCTCTTTTAGCTCTTATTTTAAATTTTAAGCAGATCCAACTCCCAAATTTTATATTTTTGAACTTGCTCTATTAATTTATTTATTAAATTACCTTTGATGCTCAGAAAAATAATTAAGTCCACAATAGTCTAAAATAACTTAAATTACTAGTAGGACACTACATTCCTTGATATCCATGTAATTAGGATTTTGGCCTATTTTGACCATTCTTAAACCTCTAGTAACCTTGATTAACCATATTTAGGTATAAAATAATTTATTTTCTCATCGAAAGCATGCTACCCCAGAATCTGCTTGTTAGAAGTGAAAACAATGAAATGAGTAAGTCATACAAACTTAGTGAGTACATAATAAACAAAGAGAGTAGGATGGCAAAAAAGTATATGAACAAATTGTTTTGTAGCACATAAAGTAATCATAATAAAATAAAATATTCAACTAAAAGAAGAATCAAGACAAGTAAAACATAATAGTATTAAATAAAGTAGAAGTGAGCATTTACAAAATAAACATTAAGAAATGGGTTTCACATGAGAGAATCACATAATCTATGTCATTCTCGTTGGGGGCAACTACATCATGTTGGTAACTCCTTGCCATTTCATGGGCAGCTATATCTAATGGGTAGCTCTCTCTCCACCTAAACATATCATATCAAACCATTGGATTTGGCTACAACTTGTCAGCGACTCCTTGCTCTTTTGTAAGTAGCCACACCTCCATTCAACCATATTAATTTACTCCATTAGGTGCAACAACACCTCATTGGCAACACCCTACCCTTTCATGGGTTTCTGCACCTGATAGGCAACTCTTTTTTTCACCTAATATCATATCATCTCATCCTCTTTCTTGGTGCACTTACATTGTCACTCTCTGTAACGGCTACAAGGTTCTAACATAGATTCCCAACCAGTAATTTTAAGCAAAATAAATTATTAAAATGATCAAGTGATAAAATAAATTAAAGAGAATAAATTTATGACATTAGATTAAAGAAAAATAATAGAGAATGAATTTAAGAAAACAAATAAAACTAGGAATATCCAACCGGCACTTCCACATGATATAACATCATTGCTAAGAACCATTGTTTCTTATGTTTTAACGTTGTTTAATCGGGATTTATCATATGTCTTGAGTAAATTTTACCTAATTCTAATTCACTTTTGAAGTCATTTTGCAATTGCAAAAAAGTAATTAAGTGTTGTGAACTTTTTAGAAAAACCCGAGTTTAAGTGTTTTTATGCATTTCAAGTCGAATCTTGGTTGATGAATTAAATTCCCAAGGATGAAGGCATGGTGGACTTAAATGAAAGCTAAAGAACCTGCACGGGAAGGCCAAACCAAGAATCTAAGCATCCAGAATCAAATCCACAAGTTCCTAAAGTAGGAATCACACATTTTTTTATGATAGAAAGTTCAGCGGATCTAGAGCTGCAGTATTCAAGTCCAGAGCCACAGCATGAGAGTGTCCATACTAATTCTACCAAGTTCAGTGATGCAACACTTTTCCATTTTGCATTTGTTCACGATTTTTGACCTAGGGAGGATGTTTAAAGGAAAAAGTGGGTCTTTTGCAAAGAAAGAGAGGTTTGGCCACTAAAGAAGCTTTTGGAGGTGCTCTAAGGGTTTCATAAGGGAGAGAATAATGGAAGTTGAAGGGGAAGATCTAATTGGACTTCCCTTGCTCAATCACTCAAGGTTCCCACCTTGAGTGACGCCTTCCATGACATATTGAATTACTCTTTCATTTATGGAGTTTGTGTTTTATGCTTAGTTCTATTGCCTTGGTTTTTTGTGGATTGCTGAATTCTATTTACATCCTATTAGAGTAATAGGAGTAGATGAACATTAAGATGATTAAATGTGATAGACAATCGAACTCCAGTATATTTGCATCTGATTAGAGTGATTATACTAGGGTAGCTAATGACTCAACACATGCCATGGAGTTGAATGCTCACAAGCTGTTAACAAAATGTAGCTTAGGTTAATCGGAATTAAACACATCTGTTTGGGGCATTTGATGTTGATTAACCTTGAATTATTCTATTACTAATGCATCATATATCTAATTCAATTCAGGTAGAGTAAGTTTGGCTACTAGAATAAAGTGAGGGTTAGGGTAATTTAACACATTGGATTCAAGTGTTGATATAATTTGAAGACAGTTGACCATAATGAATGGGAATTCAATATTGAACTTGAATAATTAATCTAAATCAACTGCTAACATACATGATACATCTAGCCTATCTGAATTTTGAGTCTTTAGTCAATTGAATTGAATTGACAACTAATATTCTCAATTTAATTAAATATATTTTTTAATATCAAAAGCTTGAATTTTAACCCATATTCAGTATTCCTATCACAACATCCATATTTTAATCATATATTATTACTGTTCAAATTAGAGATTAAATTTAGTAATCACTTTGGGAAGTCCAAAATTGTCACAAGGAAGGCCGGGCCACTTTTTTATAGTTCAAGCCAAAAACCCTTTCTCACGAAGCTCAATCGCTGGTCTGAATATTGGAGGAGGAGGAAGCTTCTGAGCTCACTTTTCGGTGACCCATGACACTGACAGGGACTCAAAGCGATTAGAAACAATGTATTGTGGTATAGCTCTAATGGGAGCTGAACTTCCTACCCATGTTGCTCTAAATATAAGATTCAAAATAGGATGCAAGAACATTTCTTTTGACACACTTACTCTTTACTAAACTACCCTGCCACCTAATTCACCTCACCGAAACGAGCCCTAATCTTGGTGCCAAAAATTAGTGGGCCCACTAATAACAAAAAGGCAACACATCGATTTCAAAAAAAAAAAGACAACACATAAGAAAAAGGAAAAAAAAAAAAGAAATAGTCTTGCCAATTACAATTTAAAAAATTATATATGTATATATATTTGATTAATTTACAACACCACAAGAGAATTTAAATTTTACCTTAGGAGGCTAAAATTGGAAATTGTGACTAATTTGTATCACACCAAGAGTCAGATTGATCCAATCCCCCTTCAACCACAGAACCCCCAAATGAAATCATCCTAAAATATTAACCAACTCCTCTAGTCAGAAAGCAGCAAGCCAAATCAGCTTTATTTCATTTTTAATTTTACCTAACCAATGACAAATTTGAAGGGAAGTGAACTCAACCTACTCATGGTTCCCACTTATGCATTTTCTCGAACATTTAGCAAGCATGAATATCACATTCTGTCTGAACTACCGCACGCGTTAACAACAATTTAAACAAACCCAATACAGAAGATTTTCCTCCCACTCCCCAATAATTTACTTTAATACTTCTGTCGGATGTGTCAAGCAATACATTCGAAGTTCAATACTCACAGTTCAAGTGTAGAAAGCGAACAAGAGGTCACAGAGAGGCTTTTCTCTATTACGATCCATCGACCTCAAGTTGTGCTATGCTGGAATTCGGATTGTGCAGTGGAACTTCATTCTTAACTCAAGATTGTTTCACTGAACAAGAAGAGAGGCAAAATGGCGGACTGAGGCAATGGGTCGCAAGAAACGATGACTAGCAGTGAGCGATTGAGAGCGTACAGTTAGGCTGGATGGACAAAGGAGAAGGCGTGAAATTGCTGAAACAGGAAGGGAAAAGTGGTGGAAATGAAGAAGAAGCGCGATTGGTCTCTTTCACTCCCTCAGGTCACGCTGCGAAACAGGCGTCGGGATTCTCTGCATAGGTGAAACAGCTGCATGTCTGTGCTCCTGTTTTAATTCCACCCCTTTGATCAATCCAAAAGCCACACGCACGACACGTCCTCGCAATGCCAAAATTGAAACGATGTGTTTTAATGCTATTTTTTTGGCTAATCTAAAGGCGTATCTGAACTGTTAATTTTGAGTAAATCTGAGCCATTCATTTCAATACCCAAAGCCCTGCGTTTTGTCAAGCATTTCAGCTCCATCAACAAAAGCATTTCGCACTTCATCCCTGTTTCTTTTAGCTCCATCAACAAAAGCATTTCTCACTTCATCCCTGTTCCTATCAACTGCTGCTCATTTCATGCAGGAAACCATATTTTGGCTGAGAAGAAACCCTTCACTATAAAGGTATGGTTTTAGATGAAGCAAGATAAATCATTGTTATTCTTTGTCTTGCCTACAATGTGTTGTCATTATATTTATATATGAAATCATTTTGCATGCTGATAGGTGCCTCAACAAAAGACTTCGCCTCTTTCACCAAACCAATCTGAGCGTGCAACTCCCAACCCATCCCAATACATTCTGGGTCAATGCAGGATTGTAGCAAATTAATATAAGTTTTGGGTCTCAAGGAGATTGATTTGATGTTTTTAGATGGCATTCGAATTGGGTGCCATTCTCACTGTAGGAAGGGATTAAAGGAAGAGGCTTTGATTTATTGGGTATAATGAGGTTCTTCTCCATTGTTGGATTAGTTTGGAGAGCAATGAACAAAATAAGATGTACAGAGATGGGTGGAGATGAGGATTGCGAAAGTTAAAAGAAAAGCCATTGATGAAAATGATTAGTGCCCAATGGAAAGAAGAGAAAAGGCCATTAATCCCAGAAGAGAAGGGAGAAGGAACAGAACTTTAGAGGCTAAGAGATGAGGAGGCTAAAAGAGAACTATGAATCTTCCATCCTATCGTCGGCAGAACTGATGAAGGAGTGCCCCTGCCTCGCATCTGAAGGCGTTGTGCAGCAGAAGGAACGGCTAGGATTAATTTCACCCAACGGCCCAGATGCATTTTAACAATAAAGGAGAAACGGCGTCGTTGAAGCAGGAGCATAGGCGTGCTGCTGTTTTTCCTTCGCAGAGAATCCGCATCCGCGAAACAGGGGATTAGTAGAAGTTAACAGCCTCACTCTTTCAATTCTCTCTGCATCTCCTAGACTCACTCTGTGCTCAAGTTCGGCCTCTTCCCGTTGCTCTCACTCTCTTCGCGGCCAGCCTGGGCGACGAAATCAGACGAAGGAAGAAGAATGAAGAGATGCCAAGCGTCTTTTTGTTTTGACCAGTGGAGGACAAAATGAGACGAAGGGAAGAAAGAGCGAAGACAAAATGGTAAAAGAAGAAAGAGCGTAGGGGAGGAAATTAAAAAAAAGGCAAGATGGATAAAATTGCTAAATATTAACTTCTTCAAATAAATGCTCTCTGAAAAAGTTTAAAATCATCACTAACTAGAAAAAATCTGTTTAACTCAAATTTCTTAAATTTAAACTTATTTTCTTTATTTAAATTATTGTCTAAATTTTTTTATTATTTTTTCAAATTATTGACTTATTACATAAAGTGATGAAAAGAAGATTTAAGAAGCTATTGATGAGCAAAATGTCAATACCTTGTATCATGATTGATACACAAAATTGTTAGGTTTAGAAAAGAAAAAAAAATAGGCATGTGAATATAATAGAATAATTATATTTGGTATAATATAAAAATAAATATATTTATGTGTTTGGTTATATAAAAGAAGTATTAGAATAAAAAAGAATGATGGAAAAATAACCTTCATACCTTACTTGGAAGAATAAGAATAACAAGAATATAATAAACTTTATATAAATTAGACACAAAAACTATCTTTTGATTCATGTATTTATTTGAAAAAAATAGATTTCTGCTCCCTTTCTAGCATTTGGATAAAATCAGCTGGCTACCAAATGGAATGTAGAAAAGGAGTTCTTCTTCGTCTCTTTCTATCTCATGCTACCAAATGAAATGCTAATTATCATGGGTGAGTGACTCTAACTAACAAATCAATGGAAAAGTGAAGAGGATGAGAGAAAATAAAAGGGTGTGAGGTGCAATTTCTACTACCATGGTAAGTGTTTTCAAGCGTTTGGGGCTAATGTAGGAGAGGAAAAACAAAGTGTGGGTTGTGAGTTTGGCTTAAAAGGTAGGTTAAGTAGGGCAGGTTAAACATACTTTGGTTTTTCCTAACGTAAGAGTCTAAAACACTAAACACCAAGTCCTAACCTACCTAAGTCCTGTCACCGATGCCAATGTCCCAAGCACCCAAGTTCCCAAGCTTTCTTTAGTTCTTCAGAGTTTGTCTTTTTCAATTCTTCGAAGTCTTCTTTTTCGCTAAGGTCACGTAGTCGTGCGCAAGTGTAAGGGTGATTTCTTCTTCTATTCCTCAGAGTCTCTGTCTTCTTCGTCCTCCTTCAGTCGTGCTATTGTGTGGGTCTTCTATTTCAGCTTTGGCTAGTTGTTGATTTATGTTCATCTTTGCTTCTCTTTATGATTCGAAAATAGTTGTTGAGCCAAAGGTAGCTATTTTCAATTTGGTTCCTACCAGCACTATAATTGCACTTTACGAAATCAAGCACACAACATTATAAAATTCACATTCCAAAATTTTTTTTCCACTTTCAAATTTACCCAACTATTTCAGCTTTTTGTAAATGTGGTTTAAATGAGTTAGTTTGATTAACCCATGAGCCAAATTAAAGATTCCAATCCAACTTTTATTTTATTTTATTCCATTTCTCTCATTCTAATCCTGGTTAACCATGGAAATGCAAAATTTACCAATGCACCACACCTAATCAAGAAATGCTAATGACAAATATTCTAATTGATAATAGAAGAGTGAAGAAGAGAATGGAGAGAGCGGGAAGGTTGTCAGCAAGGAAGAAGGGTGAAAAAAAGAAAGGGAAATGAAGATGAAATGAGAATGATGACAATTTAGAGTGTGTTTGGTTGGAAGTTTTTGGAGTGGAGAGAAAAGAAGGGGGATAAGATGTTTGGTTGGACAAAATTGGGGGGATGGGAGGGGAGTGGAGGCAAATTTTACCCCCTTTCAAATTGAGAGGTTTTGGAAGGAAAAGGAGGGGAGAGGAGGGGAGGGGTATTTTTTAAGTTGTAATTTACTTTATTATCTTTTAATTTTTTAATATTTTAATATATTAATATTTAATAAAAATTAAGATATTTTTTTTATTAGAAATTAAAAATAAAAAAAAAAGATTAGAATTCATAATTTTTTTAAAAAATATTGATATAAATAACTTTTTATAAAAAATAAAATTAAAATAATATAAAGATAAATTTATCTAAATATAATTACCTCTTCTCCCCTCCCCTCCCTTTCCTTCCAACCAAACAGAATTTATTAAATTCTTTCTCCTCCCCTTTATTAACATCCCCTCCCATCCCTTCCCCTCCTTTCTGTTGAATCAAACAAAGCCTAGTCAATAAAATTATCAAAAAAATTATAATTGAAAATAAAATATAAAATATAATAAAATCTAACTCTTCAAATAATTTAATGGAGATCTTGTGTGGGTTTTCTGTATAAGATTAAACAAATAAAAAGTAAGTTGAAGTATATATTTTACTTTTTAATAAAATAGTTGGTTATTTTCATTTGTTAATTTTTCTTTAGAGTAAATTATATTTCTTTTGACTTTTGTTGAAATTACATGAATTTTCACTCTATTTTAAAAAGATACACTTTATTATTTTAAACTTTTTTTATTAAAATATCCTTTATTTACCTAAATATATATATATATATATATATTTAGAAATAGAGGCCATGCTTTTTGGTAAACCTAAATACACTCATAGCTTCGTGAACAAATAAAAATAAAAAACAATAGAGTTTGTTTTCATTAAATTTAACCAGAGCCTTAATTTGATTATCAATTATCAACCAACGAGTGACAGAGGCACATTATGGAGAGGGGCAATCAATTGCATGTGTATAGTATTAAATTTGAATATAATACCTCCACATTTCTTGAAATTTTAAATCCACTATTCACGAAATTTATTGAACACATACATATATTATTATTATTATTATTTGACATTTTAAATTGAATCCACTAAATCCATACAATGTATTTGTTCTTTTTATTTTATTTCATTTCTTTCTCTTTTTCCTATTTTTTTTCCATATCTTTCTTCCTCTTTTCCATTGCTTCCTCACTTTTCTTTTTTTAAATTGTCCTTAGTTTGTTAGATTTTACACATTGATTTTTCTCTCTCATCTTATTGTCTCCTATCTAATATTTCTTCTATTTTTAATTTGTATTTAATCAATGCATGCATTTGATATATTTTTATAATTAATTAATAGTTCCATAATAATTGAGTAGAATATAACCATATTCAAATATTAATATATTGTTTTTAGTTGAACTAATAATTGTGTCTAAAAATAGTGCAAATTGTTTTGAAATATTATTGGATAAAATAGTTTTGTTGTGTTTTAAATATATATATATATATATATATATATATATATATATATGTCTTTGGCAAATTAATAGTTATAGATTTTTATGTTTCATCATATAAACTTTTTTTTCTTTGAAAATACCATTCTGAATTGTTCATGGAATTATTATAATGTTGTTAATGATAATATATTTTTTTAGGGTATCTTTATTATACATTACATTGGTATTTAATAGATATAAAATTATATCCTCATGTGTAGGTAGTGAAATTGTTGATATTAATATGAAGAGTAATTTTTATTATATTACTTATTTAAATTTAAATTTGTTTTTAAATTTAAAAAGGAGAAAGTCAAGTTATTGTTAATGAGTTAATCTCATTTAACTTAATCTAAAAGCTTGAAGGAAAATATTTTGTTTAAATAACATATTATAAAATTATATATTTTTTAAATAAGATATAAAAAAAATTTATAAAAAATTTTTTTGCCCACCTAACCCAAGATCATGGCGCAGCCAATGCAACTAACAATTAGTGTGACGGGATTTTCACATGCAAAGATATTTGTTACACGTAACAATCTGATAAAGGTCAAACGTAACATAGATGGCTAAAGGGAAAAGAGAAAATAAATTAATTTTTAAAAATAATTTTAAAGACTGAGAGAGAACGTAGTAGAGTAAGAATAGGGAAGAGAAGTGTTGAATGTATCGTATGTATTAACTGATACGGAGAGCTAGTACACCCTATATATATAATAGTTGGTTATATCCGTTACCTATACTGTTATACAAAACTACTTCCTAACATCCTGCCTGATTTCCATCATCCCCCCTCAAACAGAATAGTGTTTTGTCAAATACATTCAGTTTGTCTCGAAAAGAACAAAACCTCGACTTTGGTAAAGTCATCAGCAACTTGATCATCAGAAGGAAGGTGAACCACAACAATTTCCTTGGCCAGAGCTTTCTCACACACGAAATGAATATCAAGCTCGATATGCTTGGTCTGAGCATGCAAAATGGGATTAGCAGTAAGTGACACAGCACTCAAATTATCACAGTATACCGTTGGGAGTTGAAAGGGAACATGAAGCTCATGTAAGAGAGACTTAAGCCATATAAGCTCGGCTACCACACTCGCCATACTGCGATACTCAGCTTCAATGCTACTCCTAGAGACAACCGCCTGCTTTTTAGAGGACCACGAGACCAGATTCGCACCAAGGAAGATACAGAACCTAGTAGTGCTACGCCTGTCATAGAGATCAGCAGCCCATTCCACATCACAGAACACATGGAAGGCAAATGTATCAGATTTTTGAGGAAGCAAACCGTAGGAGGAAGCACTATGCAAATACCGGAGGATACACTTAGTAGCCTACCAATGAATATCCGTAGGACATTGCATAAATTGGCAAACACGATTGACAGTAAAGCTAATTTCAGGACGTGTAATAGTGACATATTGAAGGGCTCCAACAATAGATCTATACAATTGGGGATCAAAAAAGATGGGTGCCACTATTCTTTGATAACTTGATCCCAGCCACCGTTGGAGTGGTAACAGAGGCAGAATCAATCATACTAGCTCGATGCAACAAATCAGCGATACACTTTTTTTGTGATGGCAAAAGAGACCCATCTGCATGGGGAAGAACTTCGATGCTGAGAAAGTAATTGAGGGTGCCTAAGTCCTTAAGAGAAAACTCAGAGTTAAGATAAGCGATAAGATGCTGAATATAGTTAGAACTGTTGCCAGTAATGAGGATGTCATCAATATAGACTAAAACATAGGTAGTGTGAGACAATGATTGTTGGACAAATAAAGAGGTATTACACCTACTAGAGACAAAACCAAACTTAACTAGTGTGGTAGCTAATTTTTCAAACCATGCACGAGTAGCTTGCTTCAAGCTGTACAAAGACTTATGTAATTTACACACAAGAGTTTGATCATCAGATTCAAATCCCATGGGTTGTTGCATATAAACTTCTTTATGAAGAGTACCATTGAGAAATGCATTGTTAACATCAACTTGATGCAAGGTCCAATTGTGAGACAAAGCAACTGTCAAAACAGTTCGAATGGTGGCAGGCTTGACAACAAGGCTAAAAGTCTCATGAAAACCCCAACCTTCACGCTGATGGAACCTCTTAGCAACAAGTCTCGCCTTAAGTTTGTGTACAGAACCATCCGGATTCTCTTTGGTCTTGAAAACCCACTTGCATCCTATAGGGGACCAATGAGGTGGAAGGGGAACTGAGGACCGATGAGAGAGAACGTAGTAGAGTAAGAACAGGGAAGAGAAGCGTTGACTGTATCGTATGTATTAACTGATACGGAGAGCTAGTACACCCTATATATATAGCAGTTAGTTATATCCATTACTTATACTATTATACAAAACTATTTCCTAACAAAGACTAATTTATTATAATCACCCATAAAATTTTAATTAAAGATAAAACTTTGAAAAAAAAAATTTTCAAAATGAAAATGGAAAGGTGGTCTGCAAATTAAAGATAAGTTCAAGAGCTTTTTTGTGTCATTGGAGAGGTGTTAGACATTCTATGGTACCTATTTTTAAAAATGATTATTCTAAGTTAATTATACAAAATACCTTGACATGAAAAAAAAATTGAGCTAGAAGAACCAAACCATACATCTTCACCTTACTTCAACATCTCCATGCTTCCACGTTTTTATTTCGTCATTAATCACAAAAATAGAGAAATCTCGGGCAAGGAAAACACAGAAGCAAGGTTGACCAATCAAAAGCCTATTTACAAATCAACACACTACTTGAATGCAATCAAGTTTACCACAGTGCAGTCAGATTGAACGTCCATTTTGGCTAATATGCATTCTGCAATTTTAATCTAGTCACGAATTAGAACAGTAAAGGCAACACTGCATGATAAAACCCACCATTCAAATATGGTTAAGCCCAGGCCAAAAGCCTTGAAAGTGGAATACAACACCAGCATCCCCAACTAAGAGTATTAACCAACTCACAAATCAGCATTTCTATCAAGAGTAATGGTACATGCAAACCACATTTGAAAGAAAACAATTCAGAGTTTAAGTCACCCAACAGCTGGAGATGATAATGAGTCTCAGTGCAGTCTCATCCTGTGACCATGTAACACACCTTTAATTACAATGGTTAAACCAAAGCAGGACAAGGAAAATCAATTAGGGTGTGTTTGGTTACGAGAATTAGATGAAATGGAAAGGAATGAAAAAGAATGGAAGGGAATAGAAAAGAATGTTATAATGTATAAGACATGTTTGGTTGTTATAAATGAATTCGATGGAATAGAATAAAAATAAATAAAAAGAAATAAAAAAAATTTATAACTTATATAAATATATTTAGTATATCATGTAAAGGAATAGAATATAATTTTATTTTTTATTTAATTAAATAAAAATAATATATGAATTAAAAAATATTATAATTAAAAATAATATATGAAGTAAAAAATATTTAAATAAATAAAAATAATATATGACTTAAAAATATTTGGGAGTGCGTTTTTTATCTGCTATACTGATTTTAGTTAAAATGAAAAATATTTTTTGTCCAAAGAGTGTCATTCCTTCGCCTCCTTCCTCATTCCATCAATTTTGGGGTGGAATTCTCATTCTTGCATA
The DNA here is from genome assembly GCA_032878935.1 of Erythrophleum fordii. Taxonomy (NCBI): domain Eukaryota; kingdom Viridiplantae; phylum Streptophyta; class Magnoliopsida; order Fabales; family Fabaceae; genus Erythrophleum; species Erythrophleum fordii. Next base: position 1,350,253 of record JAVQMF010000029.1, read on the forward strand.
CGATGGAATGGGGCTAAATCAATGGAATCCGCTGCCTTGGCTTTCTTGTAACCAAACGGAGATGCCGCAGGAATGCCGTACAACATTCCATTCCTTTAACACTGTTTTCCAGCAACCAAACGCAACCTTAGTTAACAAATTTGAGCCAACCTCCTTCACAAGGCTACCGAAAATTCTCTATTTAGTGGTGGAGCAAGAATATAGCATCCATGGCCGAAATCAATTTAAGATTCACGAAACCCAAACCCAATGACAAAGCTTGTGCAAATTTAATTTAATCCCTCACCACAGAACTATCATAATACAGCAGCAAGTTACCCAGATGAATTGAAATTCAGAGAAAGGATTGAGGAAGATTACCTCTAGGAAAGCCCAATTGCTCCCTTCTATCTCTTCCTCTCTTAGATTCTGCTTTTTTTTTTTTTCCCTGAGAAAATAGGCTTTCTTCCTCTCAATAATTGGCTGCCTCCCCCTTCTCTCAATTCTGCTTCACCCTTTTACAGCCTAACACTAGAGATCTTTTTTTTTTTTTACAAGGGAATTGTAAATCACTATTCAATTTTTCCTTCCAAAGATTACAACTTACCCAAATTTTCCCTTTTTTGCGAGTTTACTTCTCAAAAAAAAAAAAAAAAAACGAGAAAGAGAAATGTGTTTGATTTCAAATAATGGGTAATGGGACACTTCTCCTTCTTCCTTCCAAGATAGATTGGGCGTGAACGATTGGCTAAGATGTTGAGGCGTTCTATTTAAATCTCTTTCATTTAAATTTGAATCTCCCTATCTTTTTCTGTTATTATTTTCTGTTATTATTATTTTTATTTTTTTATTGATTCAAAATTAAATGACTCATATAACAAAAATGACACAAAAGTGATTTATGACTCTAATAATAAAATAACTTAAAAATTAAGTAATAACTTGAAATAATAATTTTTTAATTTAATGCCTTTTATTTTATATTTTTAGAATTGTCATGACATTAAAATATGGTGTTCACAGTAATAGTTTTAAATTATTTTTCTTTTTTATTATTTGAATTGACTAATTTATGCTTAATTTTTAAGAATTAAATTTTTAATTCTACATAATTTTTTAGGTATTTTTTTTAGATTTAATTTATCAATAAATTACTTTCTTAAGGTTAGTTTTAAGTGCAATTTTGGCTTTGAGCGGTAAATTTTTTTTATCATTGGATTTACTCTCTTAAGTTGTTAGATTTGAAAAAAGATATTTTAATCAAAATTTTTAAAATTGAAATAAAATATAGGATAATTTTTTATTGTAAGAGGAAAAATATATATTAAAAAAAAGACCATATTTTCAGCAAGAAGTGAATATGATTTATTTTTCTTTTTAACTTTAACAGATACATTTATTAAATTAAATTTAATAGACACGTATCTTTTTAATTTTTGAAAGGTAATTGTTGAAGATTACTTTTCAGTCCTTATATATATATATATATATATATATTTCCACTTTTCTTACTAATAGGGGTTAAAATAATGTTTCAAAAAGCTTTGTTGTATTCTTAAAAAAAAAAATTCTGTAATATGCTAAGAAATACAGATAATATTTTTAAAAAAAAATTCTCACACCTTTAACCCTGTACGAATTAGAAAACATGTCAGTATCTGTCTAATCATACGTACAAATCAGAAGTAATTTATATGAAAAAAGGTAATTACTAATTTTATCCAAGTATCTCCAAGGGCCGGGACTGTATTATATATGGACGGTGTCATATGAGATTCATTTAATTTTTCGGTGACACAAATTATGTTATAATAATGTTTAATTAGAATAACATAAACAAAAAAAAGTGAAATTTCATGAGGCACCATTTTCAATATAGAAAAACTTTTATTTACAGTTTTTTATATATTTACTATTAAATTACATGTTTAATTAAAATATATAAATATATAATTTTTTAAATAAATATAAATTTTTTTACAATTCAGTACCACATGATTAAATTTTTACAAAATATTTTACACATGTTATAATTTAATTAAAAATTTTCATAGTACAAATATAAAAAATTATATTATATATATATATATATCCACTCCTTTCAATAACTTGTGGCATAAAAAATAAAAATTAAACTTAAATATATTTCTTTATTATATCTTTACTATCAAATTAATCAAAATATTACAAATGAAAGATTTTTTAATTAAAACATGACTAGCAAATAGTTTAATTCAAGAATCATATAAAATTATACACTTAGTATGATCTGATTAGAGAACTAGATAGCAAAAATATAATGAAATGTATATAATTTTTTATCAAAAAATAATTAACTGTAAATGATGAAAGGTGTTTTACAATTATAAAAATTTTTTCTTTGGCCATCTGCAATTTTAAAACTTTGGCCTCATTTGGTTTGTAGGAAGAGAAGGAGAGGGAGATGGATTCTATCACAAAAATGTGTTTGGTTCAAAGTAGTGGTTTTTATGTTGGTTTTCGCTTTGATTTTAGTCGATCTTGCACGGCATAGAAAAAGCTTTTTGAAGCCAAAACTGATTTCTCCAAACCAAATCTGTTCCAGGTCCTATCCCCAAGTACACAGTAAGAGTTTTATATTAAACATAGGTAATCACTAAGGATGCAAAACAACCCTACAACATAGGCATGGCTTTCTAATTCTTACCACCTATACCAAGGCAACCTTAAAAGGGTTCAGCACATGGCTTTCTTAGCTTTTTTACACATCAATAGGTTTTCTTACTCCAGCATGTTTTTTTCAAGCTTTTTAAAAACTCTAAATAGAAGGAAACCTCACAGGGTTAACTCTATAGTTTTTTAGCCCCCTTATCTTATTAAGTTTTTCTTACAAGACACCTATAAACTTACAATGGAAGAAGGATATTCAAGTTAAGCTCAAGGGCTTTCTAAGAGATCACTCAAATATAAATAGCTAACTCATGTAAAGTAATAATATGTTCAAAGCACAATTAACTTTAGAGTACAGGCATTCAACATTCTATTTCTCTCTTCTTATCTTTCATCTTCAAATGGTTTTTTTTATATAGTGGCTTTTAGCAAAAGACCATTGGATAATAGCTTCCTTCATTAAATATGCAGATATGCTTAATATTTAGAAATTTGCGTCTTCAATGCTTGAAGTTAACTCAGAACTAAATCAATGTCTTCATCCATATTTGGTAGTCGTCAATGATCAAACTATTGAATCCATTTGAATATCACGTTTTAGAAGCAAAAGGACTTAGATGATCCTTCATTAATGTGCTTCCATCTCTACTTCCTTCAAATGTCTAGTTTTCGTTTCTACTTCTTGATTTTATGGACTTTTCCCTTTCCATTTCTAATCAAAATTATGTCATTAAGGGAGTGTTTGGTTGGGGGTTTTTGGAGGGGAGGGGATGGGGATAAGTTGTTTGGTTGGATAAAATTGGAAGGGAGGGGAGGGGAGGGGAGGGGGAATGAGGCAAATTTGCCTCCCCTCCAAATTGGGGGGTTTTGGAGGGGAGGGGAGGGGAGGGGGAGGGGTGGGATATTTTTAAATATTAATTTATTTTTTTGTCCTTTTTAGTTTTTTATATTTTAATTTATTAATATTTATTAAAAATTAAGATAATTTTTTTATTAGAAATTAAAAATAAATAAAAAAGATTGAAATTTATAATTTTTTTAAAAAATTATTGATATAAATAATTTTTTTATAAAAAATAAAATTAAAATAATATAAAGGGTAAATTTGTCCAAATATAATTACCTCCCCTCCCCTCCCCTTCCCTCCTGAACCAAACAATAATCTCTCCTCCCCTCCCCTCCCCTTCCCCTCCCTTTCAACCAAACATAACTCATTAAATCCCCTCCCCTCCCCTCCCCTCCATTAACCTCCCCTCCCCTCCCCTCCGTTGAACCAAACGGAACCTAAAAGCAAAGGATGATACATCAATCGGAATAGATGCATGAATATGAAATCAACCAAAAATCTTTCCATATAAATATCTTAACCAAATCATTTGAAAAATTTCCTTAAGATATTTGTATTAATTCAAAATTTATATTATGATCAAGTTATAAACTTACCATACAAGGATTCAAAAAGGCTTTCCTTATAAATATATCGTTCAAATAAGTCAGAAACTTTCTCTCTTATTTAAATCATGATTAATATTATTTGAAAGCTTTTTCATATAAATTCTTTTCAAATCATGATTAATGGTAATTTGAAAACTTTCCACACAACATTTTTTATCCAATCATATATGAAAACTTTTCATAAGAGCTTTGACTCAATAAATGAATTCTTTCGAGAACTTCTCTTTTTCAATCAAATCATATAAAATTATTATTGTAAATCATTTAAATAAGTGAAATACACTTTATCCTATGAAACAATATGTAGCCTAAAAATTTACCTTTGACCCAAAACAATTTTTTTTCAATAATTGCAATTTTGGCCCAAATGACCAATTTTCCAAAAATCACATTACACAAAATGTTTGACATAATTAAAACTAAAAATCCAAAAGCCTTTGATACTAACAATTTGGAATTCAATTTGGGATTTATGTGAATGTGTTGAGGGTTCAATGTAAGATATAGTTATTAACTAATTAAATTTTGATTTGTCTCTTTATAAATTAAACCCTTAACCAAATATCATTAATGAAAGGAAGATTAACTAGACATGGATCAAGGGCCACTTATTGAGATTCCTAATTGGGACTCTTTGAGAACGATTTTAACATTATTTTATTTTGTTAAACATTGAGTTATAAAAGAGTATAAAATATGGCTAGAGTAAAGAATAGAAGAAATTGCAAAATAAGGCAACTTGAGGAGTAACTTTGGAAGTTTACATTGTAGCATAGTCTATAAATTAAAGCACTATAGTGGAATTATCTTGCAACATAATTTCATACAAATTAAATTAAAAATTTATAGATAAGGTGATTAATAAATTTTAGAAGGGGTAACCTAGTAGTAATTACAAGACCTTTTAGTATCAAGTAATTAATTGGATTGCCATAATTCCCTACAAATTAGTATACTTACATTTTCCATTTGGGTGCTTAAAATGCTTTAAGGTTAATTTCACATCTAGGGGTTGTTGAAGGAGGCAAAAAGTGTCACAACATTATCCATTATGTGAGTAAATAACATCCCATTGTATGTTTCATGTTTCATACTTTTCTTACCATGCATATTATACTTTACAAAATATCAAGATTTCTTAAATCCTTAATTTCTAATTACATCAATGATTAGCTAAAAAATACTTTAATTATATTGAGATTTGTAATTTTGTAAATGGTTGATTACATCAATGTAATTCAAGAATTTTATTTAAAAATACTTTGAGGAATAATGTTTAAATTATTGAGATTCCATACATGATAATGCTTTATTGATATAAATGCTAGTTGCTAATAATAATTTAATTAGCCATTAACATGCCATGATTAGTAAACTAGTTAGCAGAGGGTATAAGAGATGTTATTTTATGCAAGTTGATCACTCACAATGGACTAGTTATTTACCTATGTGGGCTACCCATGACAACTATTCTATTATGAAGAAGTCCTTCCAACAAAATTGTAATATCTTATGATTTAAAAATTTAAAATAGTTCTCAAAGAATATAATGAATTATTTATGAGAGGTCATGGGTTTAGAGAAAACCAGTATGAATTATGAGAAACCGAAAGTAGAATCATTTAGTTAATGAATGAGGACCTTAAAGTAAAGTAAATTGAGGCAAATTAAGGCTAGAATGCTAAATAAAGCATATAAAAATAAGGTTGGAAAATCAAGGAAAACCAAAAAATTAGAGCCAAAATGACTAAATAGAATAAATCAAAATGCTGTGGCAAAATTGTAATTTTAGAAAACCTTTTAAAAACTCAAAGAAGGAAGTTTTAAATGATAAAATTAAATTTACTAGGGTTCTTAGAAGCTTAAGAAATTATAAGAATTGTTAGAATAGTTAAAACCCTTGTAGTGTATGATTTAGGTCGTTGATTGATCAAAACTTTAACTGAATATTTCAGTAAGATTTTAAATTCAATTAATATGAGAATGAATTAAAAGACATAAATTTTATGATGGAAAAAAAAGTTATAAAAAAAGAATTAAAATGAGCTCAAATAAAGAAAGGGAAGTGCAAGGGCAAAGTAGGAATATTGAAAATTCATAAAACCTAGCCTTCCTTTATATATATATATATATATATATATATATATATATCACATCTTCTTCTTCTTCTCCCCTCACCTCTGGCTGACTTTGTGCAACTCTAAATCAGCCCAAGGAATGTCTAAGAAAACACTAATATGTAATTGTGAGGAAATTAGATATGGTGTCTATGTGAATTAGTTTCCACTCTTTCTTCTCCTTCTCCCACTAGTTTTAGTTTCTTGAAATATGGAGTTTTGTGGCTGGAAAATTTAGAGAAGAAGCTTTTCCAAGGAAGGCAAGTATGTCATATTAATCTTCATTTAAAGCCTTTATGATTGGTATATATTTTAGTGTGAGAAAATTGCTCTTCTTTGTTTCTCCACAACTCTATAGGTTCTACCAACATAAGAGGGAGGTGAAGGGAGTTGGTTTTTCAATAAAACATGCTAGGAATTAAGGTTTTAGAATGTGAAGATTAAGATTTTGTCATTAAAACAAATTAAGAAGCTATAGAATGCATAAATAGGAATCTAGGGTTTTGATTGCACCTTCAGAAATATGAAGTTTTAAAATAATATTTTAGACCATGTAAGAGTATAATTGAACTAAAAAGAGACTGAGAAACTCATTTAAGAGCTAACTTCCCTATAAGAATGAACAAAACTCTATGGAAGCTAATTGGAGTGCATGTCTCAATCATGAACCATATGAAACACTTAAGGAGAGTGCTCTTTGATTCTAATGATAGAAATGATCTAGATATAAATTATAAATACCAACGGAATCATTAGTTTGAGTTTAGAAGTCTTATTTTGAAAGGTAAAAGTTGAGTGTTTTATTATACATAAAGAAGTAACTTGATGTTAAGCTCATTGAATTAAGTTTGTGATGACTCTAATAAGTTTAAATGAAGCCATATGACTTATTTTGAGTGAGAGATTGGAGCCAAGATAATAAATTATATGATTTTCTTTATTATACCACTAAATGGAGCTATATGGAGGCCTAAAGCTAGAAATGACTTATGTAAGGCTTATGTGAGGTTAATGATGGTTTCATTGATGCATTTATGTTTTATTTGATGTGTCTAGGCTAATTAAGTCAAGTTTCTCCCAAGTGGGTGTGTGAGGCCGAGAAGGGGAAGTGAGAAACCAAAGGAAAACTTGATGCTCCATTAAGGAAGGTAGCTCTTCATTTATTCTTGTATGCTTATATTGGTTGTTTGATTGTCATTGATTATTTGTATGTGTGTTTGGATTGTGAATTATATTTATGGCTAATAGTTTGATGATTTGATGTAATTATGTAACTTGAAATACACTTGGAATATGAAATGGCTCTTAATGGGTGAGATTGTATCAAAAGTCCCTAAATATGGGTGATACAATTCCAAAAGTCTCAAGAATAACTAAGACTAAGTTAAAAGTCTCTAAAAGTGGGTGAGATTAGACCAAAAATCCCTAGAACATGTTTTTATTTTGATGGATCCATATGATTTCAAATATTTGATTATGATTGATATTTGAGTACCTATCATGCATGCTTACTTTCTTTAACATGATAATATGCCTTATAAGTGTGCTTGAAGGGTGAATGAGCTATTGGGATTCATCAAATCTCAGTCTTTCCTATAAAATTTTAAACCATATCTAGGGAACTCTCAAGGAGCCAAGAATGAAGACTAACAAGCTAGATTAGTGATACTTTGATAATGGTTTAGCATTTTATGTAATATATTGCATATGAGAGATTGTACATATTATTTTTGAGATATAAACATTTTACATATGTAAAAGTATGAGATTATGATGTAAATACCATTTTTGGATGTATATATGTACGAATGTGCAAAATGACCATGTGTTTGCCTTAGAAAGTGTGTGTATAATGGCAAGTGGATGAGTGATTTTGAGTTGCATGATATTTGAGACTTGATGAAATGGCCATATATGTTGTATTTCATGTTTGGGATGTGCTTAAATAGTCACATGCCATGAAGAAACTCATTTGGAACCAGTTGGAACCATACATGTACCAAATTGAGCCATATTTTGTCCTTGATCCAAAGATAGGTCAAATAGGCAAATTTTGGCATAAAATTTTGGCATAAAATTTGGCATGCATTTAAATATCATTTAGAGCTTTTCACAGAGCTAGAGAACACAATTTTTGAAACTCTATAAAATTTATTATAATTTTTCAAAGTTGGTTGAAAAAATATAAAATCGCTTCAGGTCAAATAGATTTCAATACTTATAAAATTTTACAAGCATATAGTTAGTATTATAAGTTTTCCATAGTTACTGAGTTTGCATAAAATAGAGTTGTCTAGTCAGAGATATGCATATTCAAATTTTTAGGTCTAGTTATGCCTAAAATTCTGATATGATTACTATTTCATTAGATTTTTTGGGTACAGATGAATTTATTTTGATCTAAAATTTTTACGACAAAGAGTTCATATCCTAAGCTTTCTATAGAGTCCTAAGTTGTGAGAATTGGAGTTTTTTTAGCTCAAGATATGAATTTTTAAAGTTAATAGCTAAAATATAAACCCATGAGAAATGATGTACTTGTCTTAGTTTGAATGGCTTGGAATCCAAATTTCATACTTCTTTTTATGATCTTTTTGGTTGAACAAATCTGTTAAAGATTAATGTTGGGATTACATGCAAAAGTCATGCATTTATGCTTAAATAAAGAATTTGAGCTTTTAATGTCCATTTATTCCACTGCTAAAGTGTTGAAAACAAGAAAATTAGTGTTGTAAGCTTGTATAATGTGAAATACATGCTATTTCTTTATGGTATGACAAAAAATGTTTGAAAGAATATATTTTGAAAAATCATCAATACATTCCTTGGAAGTTGCATATTTATTTTATTACTATTATTGTTTTCTCACTAATTTTTTATTATGGTTGTATTAAATACTTAGCAAATGTTTTCCTCTTTGGACATTTAAAAATTATTCATTTTATTGAGGGGCATGAATTTAAGTCTCTAAGGTCATCTAAAGGTATTTATTTATGGTATTTCAATCAATAATTTAATTACATACATACTCTCTTTTCTATCTACTACTTGATTAAATTATGGGATATTATTTACTTATTAAACATCCAGAATTTTAGATACTGGAGTTAATCATGAGCTTTCTTTAGCACCTTAGCATGAATTGTCATTCTCCTTGATGAGCCTACATCATTTTGCATTTAGGCATAACAATTAAGGAATGTTGGATCCTTTAATTTCTTAAGGAAATATATTGGTCTATATGGAGAATTAAAGTTGACAACTGATACAAGCATAAAGTTGGATCCCTACATGCCCTATTTATAGCATATATCTTGGTCATTCTTCATTTTTTGCAAATGCTTATTGCATATAAGAAAAGCGAAGTTGGCAATTAATTGAAAGAAATATGAATTGCACATAATTAATGTATTTGGGCAAGTTGAAACATGTCACATAAAAAAGAGAAATAAATGAGATTATGAAATTTTAGAAAAGTGATTTGAACATCTAAATTATAGTAGGACTTTGAAAACTTAATAGTTGATAATTTTTTTAACTCTTTTATAATATTGTTACATAATGAAAAGAACCCAAATATTGTTGTTAGTGCATTCAGTGGAGCAACCATGCCTTTAGCTTCTTTAAATCCATTTGCAAATTTAGAGATGACAATATTAGCTAAGAAAACCAATTTCTTGAATCGGTTCATCCACTTTCCTTTTGTTGTTGTTGTTGGTTGTTTAAAGTGGAGGGTCTCCTAAGTTTTTGTGATTTTAGCTTGTTGATTGAGTCATTCTATCAAGTTCTGAATTATTGCACATTACTACCTTAGACTGTAGCTAAGTCATTCATCCTTCTTTTCAATTGCTTGGCCAACATATTAATTTCTTGTCAAAATTCATTTCCAAAGTTGAGTTTTTGCATTTATCTTTCAAGTTTTTGCAATTAACTAAGGATAATGACTTTTTAATCAATTTTATTCTAGATGATGAGCAGGAGGAGGAGGCTGATCATGGAGATTCAATTAAAGTTACTACTTCTTAAGACCTCATTATTGAATATCTAGCAAATCTCAACGAGGCTTTTCACTCTAGCTTTGACAAAGTAATTAAGTAGAAGTTGGTGATAAAACCTTATCTTCAGCCTTGATTATTTTAAGGGATTTTATGAAAAAAAAAATCTCCCCTTTAATAAAAGAAAGGTGGACCATACCTCTTTAATAAAATTATTACCTTATGGCATGTATGAATAAATGTTCATGCATATCACATATGGGTTTCACTAAAAAGTGTATTTAACATACTTACATATTTTTTCATAAGAAATTTGGTCTACCAAATTTTTTTAATAGCATTTAACTACTTTTTTTTTCATAAATTATACTTAAACAAAAATTTGTTGTATAGCAAAAACTTGTTTCTGAATGTGTCAAACACTATCAATTGCAAAATCAGAAAATGACAACATGCATTTGGTTTTATTTTAGTATCTTTTCATATTTCATTTCTATTTTATATTAATAGATCTAGTACAACATTTTTTATATATCTTATCAAGATAGTCAATTTTTCTATAAGTGAATTATATTGTTTCCCTTCTTTACTTCAAAGTGCTCAAAATTTTCATTATTTATTCATAATTCATTGCCAATAGCTAGATCCATTTATGTTAATTAATCATAAATTAACAAAAAATAAGCCAAGCCATGGACAACTAGATTTGTAATTCCTCTTATATAATACAAACTTATATAGTAAGAGTTGAAAACATTCACCATCAAGGTTTCTTGCCATATCCAAGAAGCAAGGTGAGAAGCTTCACATTGTTATTACTAGTTTCCTTATTTATTGCCAACCAAGTTCTCAAAGCCAAGGCCTTAGTGCCCACAATCTACATTTTTGGTTATTTAAGGATAGATACTAGAAATAATAACCATCTAAACACTAAAGCAAAGGTAGATAAATGGCCTTATGGTGTTGATCTTAATAATACACATCGTTGATTCACTAATGGCAAAAACAGGGCAGATTTTAATGGTAAGTTTGCTAAACAATGAATAAAACAATAATTCCATGGACATTCTTATTTTAATAATTTACTAATTAAAATGAAGAATAAGAATCTAAATAAGAATTTTGTGATGCATCTAATGCTAAAAAATTTAGTCAATTGAAAGGTTTTGTTCTCTATAAAATTCTTTAATATAAGACGACTTATTCAATTTTTTTAATTTAATTATTTATATCATCAATAGAATTTAAATTTTTAGTCTTTTGCATATAATTACTTAAATAGTTAGTATGAAATATATGATGCTTGTCATGTTCTTCACAACTATTTTTTTGGGTTTGTTGATGCCTCTTGCATACTTGAACCTTGTTGGTTTTGAAAGAAGCCAAATAATCACAAGAATAAATAATGGATTAGGCTCATGTGGAATCTTAAACATGATTGGAGCAATAAAAACTAAATCTTCTCTAAATTTTTCATCTTGCAGCATTTTTTTTTGTGCTCTTAGAAATTTATATTTCAAAATTACATAATGTTAATTTATTATTTTCTCTTTTCCATTTTATGTTAAAGAGAGAATGTTCATTGCTTGGGAAACAAATCAAATACTTCATGTCAACTGCCATCATAGATCTTCCAAAAACAATAAAGAGTTGAGAAGAATTGAAATGCAACCTAACCAAATATATATATATCTACTTCTTATTAGCTTAAATGATTATAATTTCCATGTAAATATTGGAATCATGAGCATATTTACTGCTAAAGGTTTTGCACAATACCTCTTTGGCGAATTGACAAAACATATTCAGGTTTAATTTCTTTATATCTTTTTAGTTTAATTTGTCATATAATATAAGGGTAAGTGAGTTAAGCCACTTAGCTATCTTAAACTTAATTTGTTTAGTAAAATGATGAGCTGAACAAGTTATATTGGAAACTTGCTAAACCTAAGTTTAATGATCTCAAATATATTTTATATTATTTAATTTTTTTAATCAAGCACTTTATCAATTAAATGAGCTTAATATGCATAACCCAAGCATGTGTTGATTTAGTAAAAGAATATATCCAACTCGAGTTCAAGCAACTTGTAAGGAATATGGTTCACTTGGGGACTACATATATGAATCAAAGTGTAAGTGTTGATAAAGTTTCTTTTAAAAATTGCACACAAAAACTCTATGATCTTGGAGGTAAAATGTTTTTGGTGTCTACCCTTACCTTTTGTGAGCCACACCAATATGCCCTAGGTTGTAAGGCAAATTGCTATGTAGAAAAGCTTCCTTAGAGGCTATAAGAGCAGCAGTCCAACCTCTCTAGCACATTATTTATGATATACATTGGATTAAACCTCCTTAAATAGATTGAAATAACACCAAAAAAAATTTAGTTAGAAAATTAAAATTCTTTAGCTTTTAATGATATATCTTGAGATTTTTTAATCTATATCACACTATAACCATTCTTTGACTTGACGGCTTCTTTAAATGTGCAGGAATTACACACTTAAATATTCCTTACCATGTGGTAGGCCTAAGTCTTTGTGCTAATTGATTGGAGCATAATATGTTTGATATTTTAAGTCACCCAACTGAAGTCATTTATAAGATAACTTCAATGGACTGCTTCAATGTAACTTCTTACACTCTTCTTAGTCTTTTGGAGTTAGCTAAGGCACCGTAATAAATTTATAGCAACATTAATTTTAGTAAAATTATCATTGTTTTGCTATCAATATATTATTGTTGAATATTGATGTGTTACAAAGAGCATAATTAGTTTTTAGGATTTCTTTTATAGGCTAACAATTGCAATCATGTAAACTTGAGACAAGTTCATTCAAACTTCCATATTACCACTACAAACACACAAATATTGAAATTGAAGGTCATAACCTTATTTTGTTTTGTTGGTACATGGAATTAACTAATGTAAATTCATTAAAATAAATAAAATTTTTTATTTTATCATTTAAAATACTCACTTTCTTAAAGTTTGATAATTTACTTCTTACAGAAATGATCAGTACATAATATATCCTTTCATCACAATATTAAATATCTCTAAAATCAAAATCTTTGTGCCTTCAATGAGTGAAGGAAACAAGTGAACATAATTCCAAACCCTTGTAGTGTGTTGGATTTTCCTATAATGGTTTTTCATTGATGTTGAAATCAAAGATTGGCAAAGAAGTTTGTTATGATTGTTATTTGTATCAAATAAGAATATAGTATTTTGTGGGTTTATGTTATGGAAATGTATAAGAGTTTCTAAAATGGAAAAACATGTTGTGATAGAGCCATGGGTTCATTTGGCCTAATCAAGAAGGGTTTTTGTTTTGGTGAGCTCCTTATCAAAAAAGCCTTGTAAAGAATGGTGGCAAAGTATATTTTGATTTATTTTGTAAATGGTATTGTTTTGTTGTATCATTGATGAAGCTCCACATAACTTAATCAAGATCCCCCATTGTATTAAACATGGTTTAATAGATATGGATGATAGTAGAGCTCTCTTTGTTGTTTAACTATGGTGAATGTTTGATTGTGTAAATTTTGAAAGGTCATACTTTTAAAGGAGACTTTGCTGAAATTTCTATAAGTAGATGAAACCAAGATTTACGTTGATGATTTTGGAAATGAAGAATAGAAGTCATTACATGATTGAATTTTTCATCATCTCATTAGTATATAGCTATATCTTTGCATTTAGGAAAGGGTCTATCCTATATTAGGCTTATGGAGGCAAGATTAACTCCATGCTCCATGCAGATCATACTTGTTTCAAGGTTATGACATGACTCACTTAAGTTACGTTATATTGTTCTACTTAAAATTTTCAAACTATCTCCAACAGAAATAAGTATGTAAAGAGTGGTTAAACACATGATCATAAATTAATTTAAACCCTATATATGCTAGTTTTGTTAAAGTAAAGTTGCAAGAAATTTTTCTTGTAAATTATTTAGTCTTAATGTGGATGGCATGATTTTAATTGTATATGAGAGGTGGATTAATGAGATGTAGACAAATTAGTTTGGATACCATATGATCATAAAGGGGGAAAATGATTATGGGAAAATTAAGATAAATTCCCCAATTTATATATTGTGAAATTTTTATCAAAATTTCAAAATTTGAAACTTCCTATAATTCATTTTGCATTGCCATTGAGTATTATTCATATGCTAGTACTTTTATTTTGAAAAAGTCAAAGATCTATGATGATATGCAAGAGCCTAAAGTTAATAATACAATAAAATTAACATTGTTTAATGTCTCCCTTTTGTAACAATTAATATTGTTTCATATTATTTTCATGTATTATGTTCTCTAATTTAACTGGACACAAAGTATTTAAGTTGAATTTGTTATTTATGTCAATTACGTCTAATTCTCAAAGTCTTGTTTTCTTTTTGCTTATACATTTTTTTCCCTAATGTCATCAACTGCTCCTAACTCATTTTTATCGCTCACCATTTTCGCATTTCCCTTATTCAATTTTCTCTAGTCTTCTATGCTATTAAGTCAAAAGTAATTTCTATGTATGCATTTGTCCTTATTAGCAGTTCTTCTATATAATTCCATAGTTTTTGACTGTACTAGTCTTACAAATATATATATATATATATATTTGTGTTTCCTGCTAATACCTTATTGGTGTCTTCATTCATAGCTATTTACTTTGCCTGCTTTAGAATCTTTCAAAGAAAAATAGAGAGCATGTGTTGTGGGATTGCAAACTATACATAGGTATATACAAATACACAATGCATATATTGTACATTAAAGAATTATCATTTAATCTTTGGACCAACTTAACATGATAGTTTTAACCAATTAATAAAATTTTTCATGAAGCTCCTAACTTTTTAACATTGGTTGAGACCATCATCTATCAAATGGTTTGCTAACTGAGTGATCTAAATCTATCAAATTAACTAGCTTTGTATTTACTTCTTAGCATATTTTTCTTTTTGTTTTTTGAAACAATCAACTCTTTGCTACACTTAGAAGGTCAACATTTTTCTTTTATGTGCCTAGTTATTATTTAGTAAGCTTCGCCTTATTAAACATCATTAGTATGACTAACTATTTCTTTTTTATCTTCGTGGAAAATAAAGGAGGTTGTAACAGCCTAAAAGCTAACAATATGAGGAGAGGAAATCTTAGAACTATCATTCACAAGAACATGGTAACACCCATTTGGTAGTTGATCTAGGAAAAGAGTTCCTATAGCTTTGTTATGTGAATGGTTTGTTGGCCAGTATTCCAGCCTATTACCCTTATGATGGGTGTGACCAATCTTGAAAGACCAGTCTTGTCTTATGATATATTTAATATGGTTAATAAATTAACACATAGGGTATATAGGAGTGCATTCATTGATCATGAAATTCACAATAGCCATTAAGTTCCACTTTAATTCATGGCTTTCAATTCCTAGTTACCAAGCCATTTCAATGCCTAAAAGAATACCCCACAACCTTGAGAAAAACACACCCTTAAAGCCTATCTTATGAATGAAGCTACAGATCTAGCTCTTAGTAGCATTTCTTAAAACAACCCCATAACCATAATAAATCCCTCAAGGAGGATTGTAGTGTTATGTTAGACATATTATTTATGTGTAAGAATGCAAACAAATTCAAATGTAGCTATATTACACTTAATTTTAATTAGTGCATTTCAATTTTAAGATGCATATTTAAATGTGAGATATAATTATAATCAATGTATTGGACTTTCAAATGCAAAACATACATCCGTATATATATCCATTGTGTCTTCACATACTTGGACGACTAGGAAAAAGGGAGATTTGACTCTTGGCACCTCAAGTAATTTATCTAATTCCTTATTTTGTGCAAGGCTTTGTTAATATTTGTTCTTAAACTTTGAAAAGCACAAACCATAATAAGGAAAGAGCTTATGGATATATCAATGATATTGATTATTTTATTGCCACTAGATTATTTCCTTTTTTGCTACTATTATGTTGTTGGTATACAAATTAGTATATATTTGTGACTAAAATTTCACAGTTGGTATATAAATTGGTATACTTTTTTCTCATCTTTATCACTTTGTACTTTGTGTTTTCGACAACCATATGCCACTCAGAGGTACATGAGCTTAAAGGAGGAGGATGGGTAAAGGTAGAGGTGATGCCTTTAGATCATATACCTTAAGCCCTTCTGCCCCATGTGCCTTTAAGCCATTTGCCCCACAACACTCTGACCCATTTTTCTTTGCTTTGTTTGCCATTATTGTTTTGGTTGGAGGTCTTTATTAAGTAGCTGATCCTTTTATTAGGGCAATTCATGATTCTACTAGGACATCTACTTCAGTGGCACCATCTTCTTCTTTAGTTGATTTGATTGAAGACCACAAAGACCATATCTTGGATTGTTTCCTAAGTGTCGACTTAGATGCCATGTGTAGCTATAAAGTGGAGGAACTATCCACATGAAACAAAGAATGCCTTGTTTGATGAATTCATGGTATATAATTAATATATTTTAATTAGGTCATTAATTATTTTGATTTTGTTAACATTAATCATTATTCACTTCCATTCTTTGCAAGCCATATATCACTTTGCCACAGATCAGGAATGCTTCATGGCAAGTAATGTTTGCGATAGACATGTCAAAGTTGATACTCTCACATGTTGCACAATGTAAGGAAAGTAACTATGAAAGTAGGCCTGTACATGGGTAAGGCCAAGCTAGGCATTTAATTGGCTCGAAGCCCTGCCCGATTAAGGCATAGGGCTTGTTTTTATACCTGTGGCCTTACCCGACCCGAAGAAGCCTGATTTTATATCGAGCTAGGGCGGGTTATGGCGACCCGGGCTAACCCTAACAAGCCGGGTTGCCCTAACCCGCCTGAAAATATATATTTTTTCTACAAATAACAGATCAATTATCCAAGAAGCAAAAACCAATTCTAACAAAAGAAATAAAGGCATTGAAAATAAAAAGTTAATATTTCCAAACATAAAGCTAATATATATATTTCAACCAAGGCTCATCAACTATTCAATTCTAGACTAAAATCCAAAAGAAATATTACAAGGGTTTAAAACAAACATACCTGAAAACAAAAGCAATACTTTATTGTTGCTTTGCCAAAGTGACCATTTCTGTAACCAACCACCCAAAGAACAATACAATGTTATTCCCAATGTAGAGTTTGGAGTTCTTAAGGCCAGCAACATCTAGATGCCTATTCATAATTTCATATAGTTAATGAAATAAGTCAATGTTGACAAAAGTACATGAAAGTAATCAAATTTTTGAACAACATACTTACCATCTAAGATTTACAAAAAGAGTCGTGCTCTCAGAGAAAAGAACTATTAGTGTGTAGATCTATCTTATACCACTTAACAGAGATAGTATAATCGAAAATAAGGATAGTTTATGGTGTAGAATACATAGCCAAAAGTAACCAACTAATATGCAAATTTTTGTTATCACAAGTAACCAACTAATAACAAACTGATCAACCAAATAGAAAGATATAGTATCTAAAATATATCATACTAAAAGTTATAAAATGGAAAATACAATCATAAATTACAAATTAGAAAAATTAAATAAAAGTACATCAATCTTTGATGACACTTGTTCCTTTTGAAATCTCTAAAAAAAAAAATAAAGCAATAGAAAATTAGAAAGCTAAACTCACAATCCAAAAATGCATTACAGCTATTAGTTCATTTATTCTTAATGTATGGAGTTTACCTGATGCAATCATATTCTCCAACTCTTCATATTCATTAAAGTTACAATTATTAAAGTTGAACACTTGAGGAGATAGCTAATTTTGGGTGCAAATAAGTGCTTCAGCCATCTTTGGTGATAATGAACTCCTAAATACATCAAGCACATGCCCATCAGTGCTAAAAGCAGATTCAGAAGCCACTGTGGATACTGGAATAGCTAACACATCACGTGCAATTATAGAAAGTACTTTATACTTTCCAACATTATCTTTCCACCATGACAAGATATCAAAAGACCTCTTGTCCTTAACTAAATCAGCCACAAGATACTTATCCAACTCCGTTGTTTGATCACAAGTTAATTTCAATTTCTTTGATGCGATCCACTTGTTTTTCGAATCAACATATGCTGGTATCCTCTCCACTAAATCTCTTCCATCAAATCCACTACGATCATCATTTTTTTCAATAGATTCATTAACAACCGCCACAGAATATTGTTCATATAGACGATACAAAGCATCCTTGATCTTCTTTTTCATAGCCATACACATATCATGATCAAGATATATATCATCAAAAGTACTGTTTACATATACAAGCTTATATTTGGGGTCTAACACCACCCCTATTATCAACAAAGGGTTCATATTTTCTGGCTTTCCTCAATATTTATCATACTTCCTCTGCATATTCTTAGCCATATCCCCAACAAGAGCATCTGTAGATGTAGTACTCGCTTGCAACATAGTCTGAATATGAGCAATTTCATGAAAACATGTATTTGAAGTGACATACAATGATCCACTAAATTTTAATGTGATATTATAAAAGACTTTTAAAAAATTAATAAACACTGAAGCCTTACTCCAATCAGATCCTATAGGAGGACCAATTTGATCATTATCTTCCTTAAAGTATGCATTATAGGCCTTATCCTCATCTTCCATCCTCTCAAAAACCTTTTGGAACTTTATGGCATGTTCCAACATCATGTAGGTGGAATTCCACCTAGTTGTAACATCTAAACACAATAGACTATTGGATGCTAATTTTTCTTTTTCAACAAAGCTCTTGAATTTTTGTCATCTTGCAGGAGAAGATCTAACATATCTAACAACATTTCGAATGGTAGAGATAGAGTTATGTAAATCTTTCAACCCATCATTCACCACCAAGTTTAAAATATGAGCACAACACCTCACATGCAGATGATCCCCATCACACACTGACCTATTCCAATTTTTCAATCATTTTTTTAAGTATGCCACTGCTGTGTCATTAGAGCTTACATTATCTACGGTTAAAGTGAATACTTTTTCAATACCTCATTCCAACAGACACTTCTCAATTGCCTTTCCTATAGTGTCACCCCTATGGTTTTCAACAATACAAAAGTTTAAAATTTGCTTTTGTAATCTCTAATGTTCATCAATGAAATGAGTTGTCAAGCACATGTAGTTAAAATTTTGAATTGATGACCAAATATCTATAGTGAGGCACACACGGACACATGATTTTTTCAACAAATCTTTTAACTTCTTAGATTCTTCATGGTAAAGTTTCAAACAATCCCTAGCAACTGTCACTCTTGATGGAACAGGAAATCTAGGTTCCAAACAATTCAATAACTCTTGAAACCCATTCCCTTCTACAACCCGAAAGGACATCTCATCTCAAATCACAAATTTAGCTAAAGCCCTTCGACATTCATCTAGATTATATGTATAAGGGATCAAAGTTCTTTCAACCTCCCCTACATTTTCTCCCCCAAAAGGTTGGGTGTATGCTAAAATAGGTTAGTTTTTTAACCTATGTGGGTTCTTCATACATGCTTTCAAATGCTTATTCAAGGAATTCGTTCCATGTTTAGTTGGATGACAAGTATAGGAAGTCTCACAGTATCTACACATAGCTCTATATTTTCCTTCAGTTTCTTCCAATGGAAGTTTTCTAAAATGTTCCCAAATACTAGATTTGTTTGCAGGGGGTTTTCTCTTTCCACTCACATTTGTGGAAGGTGTAGCAACAGAGGCTACAGTAGTGGCAACATCTAATGTAGGAGAGTGTTGAGTAGGAATATTGCTAGGTTGAGGTTGGGGTTAGGTTGGCTTTGTTGTTGGGAATGGGATTGCCCTTGAGTTTGTTCGGCACTATTATGATCTGCCATTGGTGCCTTTGTCCTTGAGTGATAGAGTGAAAAAGAAAATCATGAGGAGTTAAATATGGAGATACTATTTTCAAAATTGGGTTACAAAACCCCTGAAATATCAAGATCAACAGCGAATGCAAATGAATAAATAATTTAGAAATAATTATGGACAATGATTTGATCTAAAACTCAAATAGGTTTTGCTAAAAATAATAAGATCATCCATGTCTTTGTGTTAGACATTGCCTTAATTTCTATATTGCCAGGTTTCCTCAAAGATTTGCATATTATAATAATCTGAACATGGGATTAGCTAAAACAAGGCAAAGCCTGTGCCTATGAGAAGAATTTAATGAAGAAATGGGAGTGATTTCTTGCTTGCCATGTTGGGTTTGGAGAGGAAGATGCAGGGAAGTGGGGAATCAGAGGTAGTCAGAGAGGAAAGTACTATAATTCTTATTTAGGTGGGGAAGTCAAGAATACACAGTTTTAAATAGCACTAATTTTTTGTCTCTTTCGTTTAAGTTATAAATATAGCTAGACTATAAATTTCTACATCATAAATGCAAAATGAAATCTCAATCCTCCTGTCTCAAGATATTCTTCATTTAAATTTAGTCTTAATTTTTTTTTAAATATCATGCCAACATAAATGATAGAATCTCTAATATCAAAAGTAAAACATCAAAATTATACAGTATAATTCTTTATAAAAGTATATTAATTTTATTCAATCATGAAAAAAGATGCATAGTAAATGAAAGAAAAAACAGGCTCAAAAAGTTTCACAACATGTAGTGAGATTTTTTTTAAAATCCAACTCAGTGGTCTATATTGAGGTTTAGATTTTGTGGTATTTCTCAAATTTTTACCCTTTATTTTTAGGCAAAATCTCGATCAATATAATCAAACTATATAATGTTATTGTTCAAATTAATCTAACAAGCCAACTAAAAAAGACGAACTACTTGCAGGTAAAGCTGTGAGGGTGAAAATATATAATCAGCCATACCTATAGCAGTAGCAAAAATGACTGAGCAGCAAGGAGCCGAGGAAGGAGACAATAAAACATAAAGAACAGAAGAAGCAATGTGTATGTGCTATGCTCGATCTCCACCCAGAATACGACAGCTATGGCGTGATTTTGTACTCGATCTGTGGCTCTATGTTGTATGCAAAGGCTATGGCTTTGTGTTGTTCTCGATCTATGGCTCTGCGTTGTATGCGAGAGAAGATGCAGTGCTTTGTCTCAAACCCTCACTTGATGGTAGATTGGGAGTTGCACGAAGTCATTTAAATTGGGTGTGCTTAGTCTCAGGGCGAAGCTAGCTACAGATTGCAGAGAAGATGAAGTTATGGATGCAGGTTGCAGAAGCTACAGGGAGGGTCAGAGGGAGATTTTCGCTAGAAGAGGAATTGAAGAAAGAAAACTACTGACCACCTACAGTATCTGCGTGAAGCTTCAAACTTTATCCATGTTGTGCGTCTGTGTCTCCTGTCAGCTGTCCCTGCGTGCGTGTCAATTGCTTGGCCAAGTATAATATAAGAATGAAATTTAAAAAAAATATAAACATAGGGTCGAGCCGGGCAGAACCTGTTGATAGGTTTTACCCATGACCCGGCTAGGCCCGGTCTTCATCTTTAAATAAACTTTGCATGTTTTGCCCATTTTTTATTTTGTCCGACCCGGCTTGACCCGATTATGCCAGGTTGGGTCAGGCCCCTCGGGCCTTACGGGCCTCTGTACACCCCTACATGAAAGTAACAAACTCATCTGACATTCAACAAACTTGGGGACTAGCTTCACCAAGCATGCATGTGGATGTCTCGGAAAGTCTCTTAAACATTTGGATATGAGATGACTTACATATTACCTTTGTGACTACTAAGAGGAATCAAACCTTCATGCCCAAAACCCTTGTGCACACTAATGGGTTCATCAGCTTTGCCACACATACAAAGAATGTGGTAATTAATTTTATCAATTTTTCTTTCATTTCAATTAAATTACTTTATTTTTTCTAGCCATTAAGTCCAAATTACCTTGCAAGAGAATAAGCTAAAGTGGCTAGTATTATACCAAGAAGTATATAATGCAAACTATAATTGTGTGTGTTCAAAAGAATCTTAATGCTGGAATGAACCAAAAATATTAGGAAGACTCTTCAACATATCCTCCCATCAACCTAGACATATGGAAGGAAGATACTAGTCCAAACAAAAAAGGACACATCCATGGTCTTAGTAGTTTTTGCTTCGATACACCTCAACCATAATCTATGATGGGTTCCTATGGATCCCAACCCCTTTGCAAGACAAGGTGAACCTTCCTTGGGCCTTGGCCATAGAGCAGTGATCGAAGAACCTTCCTTGGGCCTTGGCCATATAGTAGTGATCGAAGCAGTAGATGGATCAACAAATGCTCACCATTTTACAAGTGTTATCAAGCATTCTTAGTTTCTAAACAAAGGTTATTATGGAATTCACCATATTGTGAGCAACAGCACCACTTGCAATAAGAGTTAGTTCATTTGTGTCACAAGCAAATTTGGCTAAAGCTGAAGGAGTAGGAGAAGAAGGGGATGATTGACTATCAAGAAGAAAACTTGGACTAAGATAGGTAATTTTTTGTCTTTGTATTTGTTTTTATACTTGCCTAAATTTGTACTTATTTTAAAATTTTTCATTTTTATTTAAATAATACAAAAATTTTCCCTTAATTCAATTGTACCATATTATAGTTTTGTCTAGTTTTTTAGGTTATTAATTTAATGGAAGATGAAATTTTAAAAAAAATTACATTTTAACGAAAGAGTAGTGGGGGAAATATTGTCCCTTGCTTAAATTCCATTTAGGGATTAGTGAGAGTACTATTCTCTTGCTATAAATTGCTTAACGAGAGAATGGTAAGGGAATAATTCTCTTGCTATGTAGCGAGAGAATAGATGAAAAGGACCAACAATTAACAAGGGACATTTGTTTGCAAATTTTGTCTTAAAAAGTCATTAGTGAGTGAATTTGGCAAGGGATTAAGGAGGATATACTTTCCTCACTAAGTAGTGACGATCATATGCCTTGTTTTTGCCTTGCTAAATTCTCATTGTGCTAATATAGTGAGGGAAGAGTGAAAGAATTTGTCCTTGCCAAATTTTCAATTTCTTGTAGTGTCTATATGCTATATAAAAATGTTTTAGTTCATAGGTAGAAAAATGCTTTTCTACTGGATCATCATCTAATAAAAAAGGTTCTAATAAAAAAGATTGAGAGGGTTAGTTAAGATTTTCAAATATTAAGGATAACGGGTTAATAAACGTAATATGTAAAATAATTGGGACTAAAATAACAATACAAAAAATAATAATTTTTTTATTACTTAGAACTTTGTAATTTTCACCTTGTTATTTAGTTATTATATTTTTTTCACATCAGCATTATATGTCCCGTCCCAACAAAAAGGGTACACGAAGGTTTTTCGACGCAAGAAGAAAGCACCAAATATATATATATATATATATATATTAGAATATTAAAAACCTTGAAAGATGTTTATTTCTACTAATTTAACCTTGCCTCAATGCAAACACTTTATTTGTTTATTTTAGTATAAGCACATTTTTAAACCCCCCAACCCAAAAAAGAAGAAGAAGTAGAAATATAACTAGGCCCATACTCTAGATCCAGCCCGTGTTAAGACACAATGGAGCTATACTCGCGACCTGGTTCATTTTTTATTAGAGATTTGAAACTTTCAAAACAAGCACGTGTAATAAAGTAATACTAGGATTTTGTTTAAATAAAAATCTCACATTTTCTTTTTTAATAAAAATAGAGAGAGAAAAATACTTCTAGGATGTATCTAGATATTTTAGTGATCTAGATTCTCTATTTATTTTAAGAGATAAGTAAGGTGTTGTTTTAAATATAAGCTGTCTAGATTAAATCTAGATAACTCATATTTTATTTTTTTTAATTTTTTAATTTTAATAATTAAAAAAATATTTTTATTTTATATTTTACATCTTTAAAAAAAGTCAAAATATCAAAAAAATTATCAAATATAAACTATTCAAACTTGGAGCAGTACCTCCTACTCATCCTTATCCCTAATAATGAATAGGGGATCTGTTTTGATCATTGATCAAAAAAATGGATCAAACCGGTTGGTTCGACCGGGAACCGGTCCCTTGTCCGATCCGGTTAACCCAAAAAAATCGATCAAAAATCGGTAAAAAACTGACAGAACTAGTCAAACCGAACTGGTTGAAAACCGGCTTGAACCGGTCCGTCCCATTTTTCTTTTTTTTTTTTTAATTTTCTTATATAATAGGATAGTTTATGTTAAAGAAATTTGACAAATTAAAAATAGAAAATACTAAAAAGAAGAGGAGATTGAAATATAAAAAAATTAAAAAATTTATAATATAAAATAAATAAAAAACATATACTTGATTATTTTTTATATTTTCTTTTCATTATATCTCATCTCCTAGTAGTATTTCTCTTAAATATAAAAATGTTTGGCTAAAATTATTATTGTTTGATGATAAATAGAATTTTAATACAATTTAAAAATCTAAAAATTTAATATTAAATACTATTAAATTTTAATTGTAAATATTTTTTATTTTTCAATTAAAAAATAGTCTCTCAAATATTTTAAAAAATATTGAGTTAATAATTAGATATTTAAAATTTACTCATATTTATTTGTTATATTAAAATTTTAATATATAAAATTTAAAAATATATATTTAATTATTACCGATTCGACCACGGTTCAACCACGGTTTGACCAATGAACCGTGAACTAGTGATTTCACCGGTTCAATGATCGGTCCGGTTTTAAAAATATTGATTTTGATACTTTTGTAGGATTTCAAGTTATGATAAGTAAAATTTAAAATTTGATTTAAATATATTAGATGAAAATTTTATAATTAAGCGTATTGCCATATATTATAAATTCTCTAGTCTCATATACATGCTTTTAATTGATTTGAAAAGTTGAGTAAATTGAGATAAGTTTGTGTAAAATGACTCAAACCTAATCGAAAATAATAATAATAATAATAAATCTAGTTAGACAGTAAGAGAAACACCCTCTATACCAAACAAGTAGAATAAAATGACTCGGACCTAATCGAAAATAAGAATAATAAATCTAGTTAGACAGTTAAGAGAAACACCCTCTATACCAAACAAGTAGAATAAATAAAAACTCAAGGCACCAAACAACGTCACATGGGGCTTATACCAAATTAGTGGCCAAAGATACACCTGTAAAATGAAGCATTCAATGTGTCCCCAGTTCTGATCCCTATTAAATATTTCACAAAACAGACCAATGAGAGATCACAAGAGTGAGGAACAAAGACTTAACTAGCTGTATTTCTGGCGGAATTTTAGAGGAATGGGTTCAAAAGCTAAAAATGTAATATCGGAGTGGCCAATGAATTTTGAGAATGGAAAGGGACCAGTATAAGAATGTTCCTTCACGTGGTTGGGTTTTGGGGGTCCATAAACTCATATTTTGAAACTCGAAACATACTTTGAAGAGTATCAAAACAACCCCTTTTTAAGAATGAAACCCATATCCTATGAAAATCTATTGGTATTCACAAATTAACGATAATTTGCACATCGGGATATACGACATCTATATCCCAATGAGAGTGCAGCTTTCGGAGTACAATTCTTTGTGTTAGGCTCTGTTTGTTTCGTGAAAAAATAAAAATTTTATTATTTGTTTCATTAAAAAAATTTCCCAAATGTAGCTCGTAGTGGTCCTTCACGATGGTTTTGGCTTATAATAAGTAATAATGACTACTGCAATAAACTTATGTCAATGTGTTAAAATAAAAACGAAAATGGTTTATTTACTTATTTTTTAAAATGTTTCCTAAAAAAAATTTAATAAAAATTTACGGGAGTTGAAAATAAAAAAAAAAATTCTTTTTTAGCAAAATAAATACAATTTTTGTAATAAAACAACTAGAAACGTAATAAAATTGATAGTGTTGGTCTCAGTGAAGAAAAGAGACACAACACAGTTCAACACTTATTTAGTGGACCTCAAATACTTTTTTTTTAATATGTTAATTTACATTGTTATTGAGATGCCGCGATGGCAACAGTATGAAAGAGGTAGCTTTGAGAGAGAAAAAGTTGAATTATTTCATGGTGAAGGTATTATTAAGTGCCAAAACAAGAGTTTTGTATTCAGTGTGATAAGTGGTGAGTGATTCATGATGATTGAACTCATCTCTTGGAGGTGACAAAGGGTCCTATTTATACTCTTTCAAAAGGTAAATTAATTATAACTTTGGTCAAGCTAATGTATTGCATTCGAAGGAGTCGTACTGCTTATAACAACTTATTGATATAATCATATCGTTCAGAACAACTTAATATTTCAATACATTATATATATAGCTTGATAAAATTTGGAACCATATAACTGCAAGTTTTTAAGCCTTGATAATGTGAACTTGGTCATTTTGAGCCTGTCATCCATAACAATTGCATATCTCACTGTTCCAAATTGATATTGTAAATTTCAAAGTATTCCAATACAAAACATTCATCTTCTCAAAATGCCATTGGTAATTGAGACAAGTCTTCTCCTTGGGAATCAGAGTCACAGAGTCATAATCCATCTTCTTAAAATGCCAATGGCACGGGATTGGGCTATATATAGGGTTTTGGAATTAGGTTATATGAACATTGAGTTTTCACTAAGGTGGAATTGGTTCCTCTTCTTAACGCGAAGGTAAGATTGTGATTTTTTTTTTTTCTAATTGGTCAAAGTGGTGTGAATTTGTCAAAGCAGGACTATGGGAATCTAAAAACTGGGCCAATCAACGTTGATCTTGACCCAAAAAATTGCCACAGGCCCAATAAAGAGAAAAAGCATTCCTTAACGGGTCAGGTTGATCAACCACACAAGCATCGAGGAACATAGGATTTCATTGATTGCAGGTACCAAAGTATGCGAATTAGAATACATCCAAGGTTTCTAAAATCGTGTTTGCCTCAATAAATAGGGTGAAAATGTGGAGCTTGGACTTATCTAAATAATTTTTGAAAGAAAATTATTGATAGACATTAATTAAGTCTAGAGAAGTGAATTAAATCACTATACTCTATATATATATATATATATATAAAGAGCGGGTTAGCAGACATATTTCACATATCTATTATTAAAAATATAAATAACAATAAATTTTGGGAAAAAAAATTATTCAGCTTCAGCTTTTTAATTAATTGGATGAAATAATAATCCTTTGATATGGTATCAAACCTTATATAGCCAAGTGAATTTAGATTTAGTTCTTGTCGTCTCTCATTGACTTATAATTTTGATTTTTGATCCTAAACCAAAAGGCATAGGGCCAAGGCTGAGCTGGCAGGCTCATCTCACTTATTGTGTGCTTTGTTGGAATAGACTGACATCAAGGGAAAGTGCACTTTATCTCGATTCCTCTCTTTCTACAACTCTTTCTTTCCAATCCACTGCTCAGCCCCCTCCAAACTATGGCATCAAGGTCGGAAACCCCAAGGGTCGGGCCTCAACCGAAACGGATATATGCTTTACCCACAATTCAAATTTAATAAATTTGTGTGAGGGTATATGTTAAAAATATTAATAGAAATCAAACATGCATGGGCTTTAACATAGACTCAGCTTTTTTATTCATTTCTTTGTTTTAATAAAGTTATTCTTAACTACTGCTACTCACTGAATTAGTCTATTAATCTTACACAATATACCTAATTAATTTCTCACTTTCAATGCTTATGAAATTTTAGAATATTTTAGCTAAGCCCAACAACTTTGCCAAAGCAGCATGCATATATAGCCAACATGCATCATACGATGCATAAGCATATCTACAACTTAGGAATTCATCGTAATGGCCAAATAAGCAAACTCTCAATCAATTCCTACTACAATGTAATCATTATGATAACTTCATTGTTTTGCACTTGTTCATAAAGATGCAATGATATCAGAACTCAGAAACCCCACCACATAATTCATTGACCCACCCTTCTATCACTACCACTCCAATGCATTATGGTCCTAGATTCTTGAATAATTAAGTCTGCAAAGCCCTTCTTGGTACTGAATCATAAAGTGGGGGGTTTCTGATCTGAAACTCTGCACCTTATCCTTCTCAAAATGAGAAACCCAGAAAAAAGAAAGGAAGTTAAGGCTTTTACTATTTATTGGGAAAGGAGAATGAGTGGGTTGGCAAGTGTTTCTTTCTAGTTTCCATAGCTCATTTCTTTCCCCAATAACTCGAGGGTGTTTCTAGTTCCTATGGTTCTTGGGGTACAAATCATTGAAAAGCAAAACATTTTTTAATTTAAAACGACAAGGATCTTGTGAGAAGGGGTAGCCTCTGTACTCCAAACGAGATTCTTCTTACATCCAAAAAATATGGTGATACTCATCAGATAAAAAAGAATCTTATAATATCTATTTTCTTTAAAAATATTTTGCTTAACCTCTGTCTAGAAAGCTAAAGCTAATGATAAATATACATATAAACATGTCATACACAATTTTCATCATCACTTGTTTCTAATACAGTTATACGTTTATCAAGAAAGCCCTATTATCTTACCTGATATATAAGTAGACTTTCAATTAGGCCCTCCGCAAATCATTTCTTTTTAAAAAAAAAATTAATTTAATTCTTCAATTATTAAAATGCTTGCAATGTTACCCTTTCATCCCATTTTTATCCAAAATTTAATAGCACATTTAACAATTTGTTGACTTGGAAGTTATTGGATTGTAAAAATTAATTTGGCCCAAGTAATGGTTGGCAAATATCATCAACCTCAATAGTAGGTTTCGTGTTCAATAAGATGAAAGGACAACATTGCAGACATTTTAATTATTGAAGTATTAAATTGAAAAAAATAATCTATGAACGACCAATTAAATGTCCATCTATTTGTTAGACACCAAAATAAAGTTTTCCTCCCCAGGATGAATTTGATTTTTGTACAATACCTATTAATAAGAGTGCCTATATATTTGCTTTAATCCAGTTGGAAATATTCATCATAGAAGGCACATTTAAAGGTATATATATATATATATATGTTTGAATTAAGGAGAATGAAGGAGATGGAAAGGGAAGTTAAATTATAAATTTGGTATTTTCTTTGATATAGATTTAGATATTTTTTCATTAAATATATTTGAACTTAGAAGAATAAATAAGAAATAAAAAATATTTATTTAGATCTAATTCAAAAAAATTAAAAATTAAAGTTTAAATTTTTTTTTAATCATATTTCTCGAACTAAACATGGCCTAAAG
This sequence comes from Erythrophleum fordii, assembly GCA_032878935.1. NCBI lineage: Eukaryota > Viridiplantae > Streptophyta > Magnoliopsida > Fabales > Fabaceae > Erythrophleum > Erythrophleum fordii. The sequence goes on from JAVQMF010000029.1 coordinate 1,379,669, forward strand.
GGAATAAATTTCCTAGGGTTGGCATTGTAATGGGAGATGGGGGCATACGAGGGAGAGGACGGTGGGGGCAACGCAGGCTCACATATTTTGACTCGCACATGCCCTATGACTGTGCTTACTATGCAGTACTTGCTTACTTCAAGATAGAAAGAAGAGAAAGAAAAAAGTAGCGCCACTTTGAACCACTCAACTCAATTAGGGGACCATTATTATCTATTTGTGTGTGAATGAGAAGACCTTTTCACATTTTCCTTTTCTTCATCACATGTCTCTCCTCTCCTTCTTTGACCCTCAAATTGGCCTAACCACTTCAGCCATTACTCCAATCACTGACTCTCTATTCTTCGGACTTGGATAATAATGTCATGTAACAAAAGATATAGACTTAAAATACGTAAAATTCACACAATTTATAGGGTTAGTACTAATTTACCATTCAAATGAACTTGTGCCTATCTCTTTTTAAATAACAGTATCATGTTATTTTCTCACATGATGAGAGGATTTGGATCCCTATTCTTATACTTGGCGTTAGTCATTTTTCATCTAAAGTGCCTCTCTTTCTTTTGGTTCTTCTATTCATAGCATTTCGGTTCCTACACCTACAAGCTTTTCTTTGGGTGATATGCTTAGACTTCAAGCCTGTTATAATTATATCCTGCAAGATGTTTGTCTTTTAAAGAATTGGTTTTGTGTATGCTTTTATAAAGGGTTATAAGCAATTTTCTGTTGGATAAATTTTTGAAATATTTTTAGACATGCTATTAATATTTATAATAACAAAATATATATATATATATATATAAAATAGTATCGAATGAAGGTAATTTTGTCTAAATAATAGAAAAATCGAGTGTGCTGTCATTTAAAATTAAAGTCATTTCTTATATTATTTTAATACAAAAAATTAATTAAAAGAGTTTTTTTAAACTTAAAAAAAATTAACTTCACTTAATTTGTTCTCTTCGTATCACGACCAAACAAACACTTTGTATTGATCTTTCCTTTTAACCAGTTGTCTGTATTATTTCTGATAAACATTTATTCTCGCCATTTTATAATGTATTTAAATGATTTTTCAAATCACTTACTATACCTTTACAAGCTAATTTAATTTAGTCGTATAAAATTAAAATTAAAGATTGCTAAAATATAGCTTGTGAAAGGTGAAAATAATTTAAGCACAGCTTTTTGGACAAGATATATTTTTATTTATAGCTACCAAAAAATCCCTAGAATGTTTATTAATTAATTTGATCACATTTATTTTAAATTGAATTTACAATGTTAAAATATTAATATTTTATATCCAAATTTGAATCACTAAACTAAAGCTGGTTGTTATTTTTACTTGATTTTAATTACTATTTGAGGTTGTTGTATTAACTTGACTACCAGAATTGAAGTGGCACCGCTTTGATTTCGTTCGATGCGACATACGGTATCATCCTACATTTGATTTAAATGCATTTAGATGCCTTAATAAGATTTTATGTATTATCATTGTTTATTCATAAATTTTTTATTAGTTAATATAAAGGAGCTATCACATGAATTTGTATTGATAAAGAATTTCATTATGACAACATTCTATTAGTTATTGTTGACTTTAATAACTTCCATGAAATGTTATATTCTTTTCCATAATTTCTTTAGAGAAACTAAGCTCAAATATAGTAATTGAAAATTTATTGCATACTAACAAAAACCGAATTTAAAAGCCAAATTAAATAGATCAAATTAGACATCTCAAAAATTAATTTAAGTTAGACAAAAATATTAACCTTCTTTAAATAAATTAAAATATCACCAGCAATTTATTAAATCATTACATTTTGCTAGAAATTTGGTACGAAGGAACGAGTTTTGGTCACACAAAAATAAACCTACATACAGTGTTTAATAAAAACATAAATATATAGCCTTTTTTGTGGAATCTAGACATTTTTTTTTCTAATTCTACACTATTGTTTCCTTCCCAAAAAAAAAAGAAAAAAAAAACTCCTCCACACCTAAAAAAAATACATCAAAATTTAGCTTAAAAAAATCATTTTTATCCCATTTAATTTTTTTTCATATAATAAAGACAAGAAACCCCCCGGGGGGGGGGAGGGGACAGCGAACTCCACATAAGGGGGGGACATAGAAATGGATGATTATGTATTTTCGCATTCAAATAATTTATATCATAGTTATTGTGAGACATAGTGGTTAATGCAAGTCCTATTAATAGCTCTAAAAGAAAACTATTACTATAGAGAAGAATAAATAAGTAGAAAATATGAATAACAGCTTGATATGCTACTTCTACTTAATTTTTTTCTTTTTGGGCCTATTGCTGCTACCTAAACTTATAATTTAAATTTGGTGACAGAAATTATTAAATAATTTGTATTACTTCCCAACAAAAACCACCTTTTTACCTTTATCAGCAAGGTTAATCAAATACTTTCATGCAAGATATTTAGTTTACTGAACTACTTTTCATTTTCTCCTTTCATTCCCAGTGGACTATTTTTAGAGGTATACTCTTTAATAATTGGTATAAAATTTATTAATCTGGAGATTTGATTCTGCAATTCGTCTGAAAATTAAAGTAATATAACGAATTCTTTGTAGGTGAGATATCATAATGCCAATGCCAACTATTTAGAGTTAATTTAGTGGAACACATTTGAATATGTAGGTTTCTAACATTCAGTTTGTTTCTTTGAAGGGAATGAATTAAGTATAAGGGTTGGGTCTCTATTAAATTAATTAAGTAGGTTTACTTAATTAGCTTTAAGAATAGGTAGCTAGGTTTGTTGACAAATGGTTTTCTAATAACCAATGTTCCAAACAAAGGTTATTCCTTTAGATTAAATTTAATATTATTTTTAATAATATTATATCATGAATCTCAATGGCGGGTAAGCTTCAGTTTCCAAAGTTTCTCTCCTTTTCCTGTGACATGATATTGCATTTCCAAATCATGCAGAGGGTCAACAAGACAAAAATTTTAGGTGCATGATATGACTGATACTATAAATATTTAATTAAGAATTCAACTCCCCTTTCTGCCATTATTCCCCTTGTTTTGACCACTTATTATTCCCTTTCTTGTGGGTTATCAAATTCATTAGCAATCTTTGCAGCATCCCCCTTTCGAGTTTTAATTATATATTTCCTCTTCCTTTTACACGTTTAGTGAATTAATTATCATTATCTCGATTCTATATTATTAAAACATTCAAATGATAAGTTAATCTTACGTAGTTTAGCCAATTTGATTTGAACTGCATTAAATACAATAAATCACAACACCAGAAAATTTATTATATCAGCAAATCGTTTAATGGTGAGATTATTTAGGATATGTTTAAGAGTTAGAAAAAAAAGGAGGGGAGGGACGGGGAGAATATAAGGGTTAAAAAGGGAAGAAAGGAATTGAAATTAAAGGGAAGAGAATGAAGTTTTAATTCATTTTCTTCGGTTGTTTGACTCATGTTTAAAATTAACCAAGAAAAGGAAATAGACAATAAATAAAACGAACGACAAATTATATTTCTAAATGTTTTTATTAAAATTATTAATTATGAAGATTTTATTTTTTATCGTTAAAAATTTTGTTATAAATTAATGAAAGCAAATCACCGACTTACCCTCTAAAGTCTTCCAAATTAGAAACCTGAAATTATACGTAAGAATTTGTCAGTTATTTATTAGTTTTTCTTTTAGTTAAATTTCATTTCTCATTCTCTAGATCTTGTTGGATTTTGGGATGTTATGATGAACTGACTCAATTTAAATCCAATTCAACTAATTAATATAATTAATTAGATGGTTAGAATAATTAATTATTTAATAAGTAATTTTAGATCTTGAAATTAGAATTTTAAAATGGTTTATTAGTATCCTATCTTATCTTTTTTAAGAGATATAAAAAAAGATTAGGGCAATATCTTAACCTTGGGAGAGAAAAACACATAAAGTGAGAAAGCAGCTACTTTTCTCTAAAATTTGAGTACACTAGCTCTGAAAAAAAAACTACGTAAAGTCAAATCAAGTGATCTTACGTAACCACAAGCTGGAAATCAAAGTGGAGCACAAAGATTGAAAATCCTATCACGTATAAGATTCTTCTAGTGAATTTTAATTTCGAACTTTTGAAATTGTTTCCCTTCACATTCATTCTCCTTCATTTCTCTCCTTTCCTTTTTCTTTGAATTATTTCTCATAATTTTGTCCTGCTCCAAACTATCAAATATACCATTAAAGAATAGATGCACTTCTAATTAATATATAAATTTTTATAAGCATACATGACAATTTATAGATGTGTGAAAAATGCATGTTATAATCAATGTATAGTTACTTATTTGCACTTGATCTCTAAAACACAACATGCATTTTAGAGAAGCCGAATGCACTTGAATCTCATCAATTCTTTGTACATACACTCCTTGTACTACAATTCCTATATATTGTCATCGTTTTAAGGTATGCGTGATGGAAAAGATTAAAAAAAGCATTATTGTAAATTAGTTTAGTTAGAGAATAGTGAACATTTTCTACTTTTGACTTGTCGATATTTGGTAGAAATCAAAGTTGGAAAACGAAAATATTGAAAGTTATAAAGCATGTGTTATGCAAAATAGTGAATAATTATTCCTCTTTATTCTCTTAACAAGCAAGCATACTCAGTTTAAGCTTATGACTAAGTAATTATAAATTTTATTTCATATCAAGACTCGGATATCTAAGTTATTATAAATTTTATTTCATAATTAATCTCAATGTTTTTCAAGCTATAAACAGGTCAAAGATTCAATAGAGAAGGAAAAAAAGTCGTAGAACAATATGATGATGGAGAGTAAGGATTTCCTTCTACGAAACCACTAGTGCGACAACCTTTTTGCACAGTTCTTGTGGGTCTATATGAATGTGACTTGTGTTGAACAAAGTTCAAATGTATACATATTTTAGAGTCTTCATTTTAAATCGAATTATTTATTTGAATAATTTTATTCTTTCAGTAAAAAAAAAGAAGGATGCATGAACAATTGAAATCAAATATCTTTATGTATGAGATTGTGTGCCTTCTGAATATTTTTTTCCAATCCATGGCTTTTCCCTCATGTTCTTTGGATGCTCTATACTTTTAATTATTTTGTACTGTGTCGCCATCTTGGAAGCAAACCAAACTAGCTTGAAATATAGGTTTCCATGGCTAGTGGAAGGAGTGAAATGGAAACATTGGGAGGAAATTATTCAAAGAACTGAATTTTAGGAACCAATATTTGAGCAACAGTAAAATTAGGACATATTAGAACAACATACAGAGGAATGGAATCTCCTTTGGTCCACCCTTTCCACTTCTCCGAAAGATTTTTCACCAATGATTTAGTAGTCTGCTCAATGAAAATGAATTAAGTGATTTACTAATTATAGAGTAAATATACTTCATATTTGATTTTTTTTAAAATTCAATCTAAATTTGTTGAATTTTGGAAACTTACATTGATAACCTTCTTCAAACCATATATAAGTTTATCAAAACTCAGAAAAATCTAAGAGAGACTCATGTGAGGCATGTGTAAGTTTTTTTTAATCAAAATTTTGACATTTTACATAAATTTTGAGGATAATAAATGAAAAAAACAAGTTGAAAAAAATTAACTAAGATAATTATACAAGAGGCCATGATCATTAAATGGTCATTTAACGGGAAGATTAAGCAAAGTTTAATTCAAGAAGTTAATTTGAGAAGGCTTATATAAATCTCTCTTGTATGGAAAATGTACTTGCAACAACCAACTCCTTAAAAAAGTATACCACTTAATAAACTCATATAGCTTGCGAATATATATATTATACCATATTAGCATTACTTATATACTTTCTATCAAGTTTCGTTGGGATATCTATGCTGCCAATGATGCATTTTAGATGTGGCCAAAAAGTAGACATGGAAGAACTTATAAATAAAGTAAATAATCTAAATATATAATTTGATCTAGTCACACCTCTTATTGTTTTAGTCTATTGCCCAGCTTGGTATGCAACATTTTTTATTGCAAATTTAGGAATTGAAATAGAATTTCAAAAATATGTATGTTTGGTTGAATCTTTGTATTTTCATTTCATTCACTTGGTAATGGAGACTCTCTTATTTGAAGGAATCAACATCGCATCCAAAAAATGATGGAATGACTGGCATTTTCAGGAAAACGTGGGTTAGACTACGAAAACTCCTTCATTCCATTATGGCTTGGACGCTGCATGTTTTGCAAAATGAAAAAAAAAATAGAATTTTGTATTTTAATATTCTTTTCTATTAATGGTAACTTACAGATAATTTTTTACAAAATAAAAAATTAATAATGAACATATTAATATTTTATAAGAGTATTTAAAAATATTGTGTACAAATTAAACATATAAACAAAGGATATCATAAAATTTTTTATTAAGAGTATTATAAAAATTTTTCAACAGATTAAAATAAAAAAAAACTTTAATATTTGTTCACACTAAAGCATTATAATTATTTATTCAGCTTTTCTTTTTATTATAATATTATTTTTATCTATCCAAAAAAGCAAAATTAGAATAGAATATCAATTCCTTTACTTGACATAGCATGCATAATTATAAATTTTAAGATTTCATTCTATCAAAATTTATTTTTATTTTTATAAAAATTATTTTTATGTATCAGAGGCTATAAATTTAATTATACACATGAATCTGATTTGACAAATTTGTGACTGGCTACACATTGTCCTTTCATCAATCAAATACGTTAATTTTTAATGAACATAGTCATGTGGCACGTTGAATGTTTAGGTGGATCGCTAATTGTTTATGTGTACACATGCTGATGTGGCATCTCCTTCCTCTTTGAACAAAAAATTAACATGCAAAAGTGTTGTCAAATCTCACTTTGTTATTCTCTTGTGGAGAGGAATAGTCTCAATAATTCAAGTGAGATTGTTCTTATACTCAAAAGATGTATTAACACTTGAGGGAAACCGAGAAAACAGATACGAGTAATGTTTAAAATTATTATATATAATGATTATATTAAGAGCATGTTAAACACTTGACCAATGAGTCTAGTCTTTGATTGACCTCTAATTCTCAATTAACAAATTATTATAAGCATCAAACTAAAAAGACAAGATAATAGTATATACCTTTTTTAAAAAAATTATTACATTTATGGTCTTCCTTTTATAGAAAAAAACAAATTCTTATATTTCATATCGTTTTCAAATAAATTTATGGTATTAATTTTTGTCATAAGACCGTTAAACTCATGTTGAGTTGATTAACGAATTACTTTATATTAACTTTAACTAGTGACACATAAATAATTCATGAGCCAAAAGGATAAACTTGACAATATTACGTTAAAAGTTGACATATATATATATAGCCTCAATTGAAAAACTCGAACGAAGTATGTGAACTAAACATATGATTTAACCTACTATTTGGTCACTTTCTTTTTAAATTATTTATTTAGTTTTATATGTGATATTTCTAATATATTGATATGTTATATGATATATATTATTGGTTGAACAATGTTTTAATCACAATTAAATTAATAAATTGTCAATAGCTCACTTTGTTAGTTCAGCAATTAATCTTTATATTTCAATTTTAAATATAAATATAAATTTTACATACTATACAAAAGTCAATGTACTAAATAGTAGGTCAAAGAATTTATTGTTGCTTAAGCTAGCAGTGCCATAAAAGCCTAACTAAAATGTCAGAAATCATTATTTTCAGAAGTTCTGCTTCTCTTTGAATGGTAAACAAATGAATACCTCAAGGCAACGTAGGTTTGAACATTGTGGGAATCCTGTAATTCTCTTTTCCCAAGTAGTTGAGAACTATTAACTCCATAAACAGGAAAATTATTCTTTATACAGATTTTTTTTTGGGTTAAAATTATATGAATTTTTCTTAAGATAAAAAAATTATATTACACTAGTGTCTAATTATAAATTTTTTGTTACTAAAGTAATATTATTTAATCTATATATATATATTTTAACTAAAATACTTTAGTTACATAATTTTTTATAAAAGATATTTTAGTTAAATTTAAAATTATGCTAAATATATTTTAAAAATAAAAAAATATTTTTTTATTTTCAACAAAACTGAAGAAAATAATATAATTTACCCTATAAATAACTAAAATAATAAAAATTCTATTTAAATGTTAACCCGAAAAGTCGTCAATTTCATAATTGTACACACCAATTATGTTAATATCATAACATCTCCATCGCTAACTTCAATCTGATAGACTATCCTCAGTTTACTTTTTCCATATAAACATTCCACCCTTCAAAGCAGATTTTCTCCAGTGCTTCTCATCACATAAAAAGAAAAGTAGAAAACTGAAAACTGAAAAGTAAAAAGGAAAAAGGATATATTGATTATTGAGGGCTGTCCACGTCACTGGCAAACCCTACCCCACCACATGTCCCCATTGCAACCTTTATCTTGTGTTTAGTTACATCTTAGCCCAAACTTGGGTTAACTTAACCATACCATGTCGTTACTTCCTAACCTCAATCTTCTCCGGTCCCCCCAAGCTCAGCTCAACGCATCATCTCTTATCATTCTAATTTCCAAAATAAATAATTTCAAGAGTTTTAATTACACATATTTCTTAGACATCAATTATATTTTGGTAATTTGATATTATCAATTAAAAATTTTTGCATGTTTTGAGTATTAAAAAACATAATTTTATTCTAACTTCATATTAAAAATAAAATAAAACGATTGAGTGGTATCATTTTAATGCTTTATGAATAAATAATGAAACCAAAATTATACTCTTAAAAAATAAATTATATGTGATAATTATGTAAAAATTTAAAATTTTACAGTTAGACTTTTTTTTCTAATCGAATACATTTATATACAATTATCAGTAATAATTACAAAAATATAAAAAGGATTTATTATAAGAAAATTATATAAATGTTTTATGAACTAAATTTATATGCAAATCTTTATATTTTTATCATTAGATTCTTCAATTAAAATATAACAAATATACAATTCTTTAATGATAATACAGATGTATAGTTTAGTTATGAAACCATACAATTATTTATAAAAATTATATATTTATCATATTATTATTAAATAATTATATATTTTTTATATTTTAATTAAAAAATAGGTAAATGTATAAGTTTTTTCCCATATTTTATGCCATGTTCAATAAACAAATAGGGGGAGGAGGAGGAAAAAAAACTTCAGTTACTTGTAAATTAGAAACAATGCACATTAGCACATATATCCAATCCATTCACTCAATCTATCATCCCCGTGCTATGGCCTATATATACTCTTCAAAAGTTACACCTTCGTAAATTCCACTCTCCTTCTCTCTCTATCTTCTCACTTTCTCTCTCGAAACCTTCATTACCAAATCAGAAGAAGCACAAGAATGGAGTAGGGCTAAAGTTTTGCAGGACATGTATCCCCTTCTCAGATAGTTAAGTAACGGTTTTATATATTTCCATTGCTCCCGATTTTACCCTCCCTTCTCTTCCCAATTTTCTCTCTCATGCCACTCCACCATCATCAACAGACCTGAAGCTGAAGCACAGCTCTATACTCTCCCACGTATATCTCCCTTTCTTTGAATAATTTTTCAGAACTACTTTTTTTTTAATTGTTACTGTATAGTATTATCGGAAAATGATTACTTGGAAAGATCTATACACCGTTTTGACGGCGGTGGTTCCACTGTACGTGGCTATGATCTTAGCCTATGGCTCCGTCCGGTGGTGGAAGATATTCTCGCCGGACCAGTGTTCCGGCATCAACCGCTTCGTCGCGATCTTCGCGGTCCCTCTTCTCTCCTTCCATTTCATCTCCACCAACAACCCTTACGCCATGAACATGCGCTTCATCGCCGCCGATACCCTCCAGAAGATCATCATGCTCGTCGCGCTCGGCATCTGGACTAACTTCACCAAGAACGGAAGCCTCGAGTGGATGATCACTATTTTCTCGTTGTCCACATTGCCCAACACTCTTGTCATGGGGATTCCACTGTTGATCGCCATGTACGGAGAGTACTCCGGTAGTCTCATGGTTCAGGTGGTGGTGTTACAGTGCATCATCTGGTACACGCTCTTGCTGTTTCTCTTCGAGTACCGGGGGGCCAAGCTGCTGATTATGGAGCAGTTCCCGGAGACGGCGGCGTCCATCGTGTCGTTCAAGGTCGACTCCGACGTCGTCTCGCTCGACGGCCGGGACTTCCTCGAGACTGACGCAGAGGTCGGAGACGATGGGAAGCTTCACGTGACGGTGAGAAAGTCCAACGCGTCAAGGAGGTCGTTTATGATGACTCCCCGTCCCTCGAACCTCACCGGCGCCGAGATTTACAGCCTGAGCTCTTCCCGGAATCCGACACCAAGAGGGTCCAATTTCAACCACGCAGATTTCTACTCAATGATGGGGTACCCGGCGGGGCCGAGGCATTCGAACTTCACCGGCACGGCGGAGCTATACTCCGTTCAGTCGTCGAGACCGTCGAATTTCGAAGAGAATTGCGCTGTTCCAATGGCAGCTCAGGCTATGAACTCTCCTCGAGTCGGATTCTACCCCGCACAACAGGCATCATCGTACCCAGCTCCAAATCCAGAATTCTCATCTTCGAACTTGAGCTCCAGAAGTGTTAAACAACAAAATCTAGCTCAAGCTCCGAACAGCACTAAAGCAAGTCATGATGCTAAAGAGCTTCACATGTTTGTGTGGAGCTCAAGCGCGTCCCCCGTCTCAGAACGCGGTGGCAGCGGCGGTGGTGCCGGGCTGCATGTATTTGGCGGCGGCTCCGACGAACAGTCTGGACGGTCCGATCAGGGGGCCAAAGAGATTCGGATGCTGGTGGCAGATGACCATCACCCTCAAAATGGGGAATCCAACAAAGGTACTACAGAGTACAGAGTATTGAAGAGATTCATATATATAATTTTAAAATTCATGATTGTTAGATTTGCTAATTGTGTTAATGATTGGTTCAATGAAAGCTGCTCCGGATCCAGAGTTTCGTGGGGAAGAGTTCAAGCTTGTGGGGAAGGGAGGAGAACAAGCAGCAGCAGCAGCAGAGGAAGAAGAGAGAGAGAAAGAGGGACCCACCGGACTGAACAAGCTGGGGTCGAGTTCGACGGCGGAGCTACACCCGAAAGTCGGCGGAGCGATGGAGTCCGGCATCGGAAAACAAATGCCGCCGGCGAGTGTAATAACCCGTCTGATACTGATCATGGTGTGGCGGAAGCTTATCCGCAACCCCAACACATACTCAAGCCTCATTGGCGTGGTCTGGTCCCTCATTGCCTTCCGGTAATTTACTCAATCAAACAAAATTCTCCCCCCCCCCCCCCCCCCCCCCAAAAAAAAAAAGCTTCCTGGTTGATAATTACTTTAATTTTAATGACAAATAAGATATAGTTTTAAACATTAGTTATTGAGAAAATTATTTTTGATTATCTCATGAAATACTATATTCTATAAAGTTTTTTCATAAGTCATAGTATGTTCTTCTAACAATTAAACAATAAATATTAGGTATAATTTTCCATCTGCTTCTAATGGTCAAATTTTTTAACCCCAAAAAAAAATGGTATGCGAATCTTTTTATGATTCAACACTACGTAATTTGTCTGTCAATAAATTTCTCTCATATATCATGTTTTTATTAAAAAAAAAACTCAATAGTGAATCCTTTAAAAAAAATTTATCCAAATTTAAGCCATAATTAAATTAGACTACATCATTCTCAAGGTAATGTTCTCTTTGGTTGTTTCATGTTATTAAGTTTTTTTGTTTACCATGTATAATGTAGAAATGAATTTATTAATTTAATTTGTTGATGTAATAAAAAATTCAAATGCACAACATATATACCACTGAGTCCCTGTAGGGGATGAAATGAGAAGTAGAAGAAAAAGTGAGAGAGAACTTAATTTTTTAAGCCTCTTTGATTCTTCCTCTCTCTTACTCTTTCTCATAAATTTACATAACGCAGTTAAGCTGAAATACAAAAGATCTCAAATGATATATATAATTATGAATGAGTTTTTATGATCATGGTTTTGATGATGTTAATGTATGAGATGCAGATGGGATGTACAAATGCCAAAAATAATTGCGAGTTCAATATCCATACTGTCCGATGCTGGGCTTGGAATGGCTATGTTCAGTTTAGGTGAGTGGCTGCCATTTTTCCAAGTTGCTATCTCATTCCCTTCTTATTTACCACAATTCATTTCCCTTTCAAGATAAACGACATAAGTTTAGGGCCTTTCCTTTCTACCCTAGATTTACAAACAAATTATGTTCCTCAAATGTTTTTTTCTTTAATTTATTTTTCATTCTTATTCGGTTGACTTTTTATTTGTTGCAATTTCTTGACTTTTATAAGAAAGATTTTTTTCGCATCATTATCTCAATATAATTGGCAATTCTTTTCATATAAATAATTATGTCATTACTATAATATCACTTCATCTAGATCACCTTTCTTAAATGAAAATTCTAGTTGAATTTTTTTTTAATTTAAACATATATAGCTAAACCACCAACATAGTGTTTGATATATTTTTTTTTTCTTTTTTTTTTTTAATGTAAAATGTGGATGCTCTTGTTTTCTATTTTGCTGTTTTGGCCAAAAAGTTGTGGAAATTAATTTGTTTGTTGGGTTTGATTCGTAGGTCTGTTCATGGCTCTTCAGCCCAAGATCATTGCATGTGGGAACTCCGTTGCTTCCTTTGCCATGGCTATTCGGTTTCTCACCGGTCCGGCAGTGATGGCGGCGGCCTCCATCGCCGTTGGCCTCCGTGGTACCCTTCTGCGTGTTGCCATTGTTCAGGTAATCAATTATCCTTTAATTACTTCTTTTCGAATTCGGAGAAAATTTCAAAATGAATGTTACATTTCATAGTGCATGAAAATGACTGCCATCTTTTTATTTTCTGGATATATGACTTACATATTTGTAACCCTTGTTATGGTTAACTTATGGAAATTTAATGGTGGAAAATAGGCTGCACTTCCACAAGGTATTGTTCCCTTTGTGTTTGCCAAAGAGTACAACATCCATCCAGCCATTCTTAGCACAGCGTACGTAATCCAACCATCTTACTATTCACATTTTATTTCTTGTAAATTACACAAATTTCTTTTGAATTTTATTAAAAATACACAGAACTTTCTTTTATTTTCAATATATATACAGAGACATCTCCCAAAATGAAAAGCTATATACACTTTTGTTTAATTTTAATTTTTGGACCAAATAAAGTTATTTTGATATAAAAAAAATTTTAATTTAGACTAAAGTATAAAGTAATTTTTTTGTTTCAAGAAAAATTTATATATTTTGAAAATAAAAGAAAGATTTGTATAAATTCAACAAAACTCAAAACTAGTTTGTGTCCTTACACAAACCTTTACTAAATTTTGTTGAACTTACACAAAATCTTTTTTATTTTTAAAATATATACAAATATCTTTTGAAACAAAAAATTATTTTATATTTTAATTTAATTTTAAAATTTTTTAAATAAAAAATGTTTTGGTAAAAAATTTTAAAATTAGACTAAATTGTAAGATAACATTTTATTAGAGGAAAAATTTGTATATATTTTAAAAATAAGAGAGAAGTACGTATAATTTCAATAAAATTCAAATAAAGTTTTTGTACTATATTCTTTTATATTGATCAACCTCTCACTTATAAGATCAAATTGACCTTATTTCATTTAAAAATCAAATTGCAGGGTTATATTTGGGATGCTAATAGCACTACCAATCACTCTAGTCTATTACATTCTTCTTGGCTTGTAGAATTTGCACAAAGTAGTAGTAAGTAGTAGCCAACATGCAAGGACAAAATGAATGGCCACTTTCAATCTCAATCACTCTTGGCAAGATTCTTAGGTATATCGAGTTTATAAAAAATAAATAGACCAAATTAATTACTAATAAACATATATACAAGTGTGTGACATACTTATAATATATGTTTATTCATGATTAATTTGATCTATTTAATTTGATTAAACTAGATATATCAACCTAAGAATTTTTTCCACCCTTGAAAGGTAGCATGCATGCATGGAGACCACAGGGGAATATGTTATTATTAACAAGGAGGATTTTCCAGGTGGGGAGAAGAAAATGACGTACTGTAGTATCCTTGAAACAGAGGAAAGATTCCAGAATTTTAGGGAACGAAGAAAAATCTGACTGATTGGCTCCAAATTCATGAGGTTGAAATGCCATTGCCACTTTTGAAGGCCTAGTTGATCTAAATTTCAAAATGATGCTGAAAATGGAAGATACCCAGTCCAGCATATGGGAGACAAACAGAGGAAAACAGGGGAAAAGATTGTAAGCAGAGTCAATGAATTCTAGAAATGGTTCCCTCTCTCTAGAATCTGCATTATAATTTTATTTTAAAATAATAAAGAGTCTGATTAAGGTCAAGTAACAAAGAAAGAAGAGTTGAGAATTCGGTTGTGGTGGTGGAGAAATTGGAATTGGAATTGAAGTGCTTGAAGAATGCTTCATTTGAAAAAAAAAAAAAATGTTTTGTTAGGTTTTGATTTTATTATTGTTGGTGTTTGTCGTTGATTGTCCCGGAATTCAGCAATTATTTGCGTTTGTCTTCTTTTTGCTTTTCTATGCAAAATTTTCAAATTCTTTAGAAATTTTGTTATGAAAAAGTATATTTAAAAGGAGAAAGAAAACCGCACTCGACTTTTATTCATTTAATAGTACTAAAGTGAGAGTCTGAGTTTTATATTTTTTAAAAAAGTGATGATTTTATCTTTCTAAAAATATATCTATTTTAGTTATGATATGGTTAATTACTAAATATATAGAATAATAGTTTATTAAATAATTACTTAAAGTAATAATTTATTCAGTAATTAATAATTATTACAAGAATTAATTTTATTTTTGGTGTAATTATTGAATATGATTATAGTAATAAATCTGCTAAAATAAACAAAATATTATTCTATATTTAGTAATATTTAATAATATTTAATAATTAATTGTATCATACCTAAAAATATGTGTTTCCAATAATATAAGATTATATAACATTTTTTAAAAAAGAACACTTTAAAAATAAAGTTCTAAATGCATTATATTAAAATATAAGAGAATGCGTTCTTAAAATTATTTAGAGAGATCCTACCATGCAGACAGAATCTTGAAAATATTTTGACAGGAATAACCAAAAAAAAAGTTTAGTAGTAAAGACATAAATTTGAATTGTAATTAGTACTGCGTATGGTCAAATATTCAAACTTTGATGATAGTAGAATTAAATCATAATTTTGTTTTAAAAAACTTTTTTGACGTTGACGTGAATAATTTTTCTATTAGCTGAAGCAAAGGGGCAAATTTGTCAAAGTGAGCATACTTTAAAACTCCATCTTATTCATTCAACTTGGTGCAATAGAAAAAGTAAATGATGGATTTTTCAAAGGGACAAAGACATGTCACATGAGGGTCCTTCTCTTCTGTGTCAATCTCTATGTGTTATTCTCACGTAAAGAGAAGCAAAGCTGTGGAGGCGTGAGGTTGAGAGATGATGTTATAGGAACACATCGCTTCAAGTGAGTGGGGATTTTGTACTTTTTCGCGTACCTTTTTCTGCTGTGAAGAAGTGAGAGATGGCAGAGTCAAAAGCACAAAGCCTAACTTTTTATGCTTTTGGGTATTGATAGACAGGTAGATTCGGCCACCATCCCATCTAGTAGTGCAAACCTCCAACCTTTCCATGCTGCACCGGAAGGCCTCAAACTAGGGGTGGTGGTGGTGGGTTTTGATCACTAATGACATTTTTTTTTCAAATAAAGATCAGTGATACAAAAATATTTTAAAACTCATATGATTAATTTTATAGCACTCCTCCAACTTAGGGCATAGTTAAATTTGCTTCCCTACTGTAAAAAAAAGTTAGACTATATGTTTAAAGGTTTAATTTTAAATTGAAATAAAATTAAATCGACTAAGTTGATTTTGCAAAATTAAAAATTTATTTGATTCTGAATTATGGTCTGTTTGGTTCTAATTTGATTTGACGTGATTTGATTCCAACTACCTTTCTTCTTTTGTTTTGCAAGTGATTAACTTTTTCTCTTTTAAGTATTTATATAATGATAAAACTTGAATATAACTTTATTCAAATATTAATTATTATCAACCTACTTCTCTTCTTCTTTTTCAAACAATTCTTACAATTTATAAATTATTTTTCTCCCAATTAATTATTATACATAAAAATAACTAATTATTTGTAAATATTAAATTTAATCTTATACAAAAAATAAAACAATTAATTTTAACTTATTACTTATTGTATAATCCTTCATTATATTTATTAAAGTTGCATATTAAATGTGTATAATAACCAAATTTATTAGCTTTAGTAAGGGAGATAAACAAAAATAACATATTGGTTTGGTTTGACTCGGTTACAATGGAACCAAACAATTAAAAATTAATAAACAAACCAATTTAATTCGTTTTTACATGTATAAAATTAATTTAAATCTATTTTATCAGTTTTCGTAGATTTAATTCAATTAATTTGATTCAATTTTGAACACCTATATTCTAAACATACAATTTGGTGCTTTTTTACCTCTTTGGTTAAGACTTTTGTTAGAAAAGTTAATGAAAATTATTTTGTGTCACTCAACAATGGCACTTTTGTTCCTTATCCAAAGGACAATGATTTTTTTTCTTCTCCTCTTTATCTCTTCACTCTCTGCCTCTAAATTTTCATATGAGCAAATCTTTGAATGGATTCTTTGTAATACCACCCAAAGGGTAATTAGAGAGAGAAAGACTTAGAGTTTTTAACATTAGAAGTTATTTTTAATGTTATCCCAACACCCTTAGTCTCCCTCTTTCTAATTGCATGTCATATATTTACATGGTTAAATGCAGATGATATTCAAACTCAAGCAAATTGAATCTAGATCCTTTCATTTTTTATGCTAAGATGATGTCATTATGTTGAAGATAGATAAATAGAGGGGTGTGAGCCTCCTCCTATTCTCTCTTTTAGTGTTGATACCTTATGTCTATTTTTCTCTAATATGATAGTATTATGTTAGCTACAAAAATGACGGAATCTATTCTCAAGCAAATCACCTCTTCTCTCTGTCTCTCTCTAAAACTTTTAGACCTTCCCCTGGTGATGCTCAGAAAGCGAGTAACCTACAACGGTTTGCTGACAACTTGAAGCAAGACCCAATTGAATCTCAAAGGGAAATATCCTTTTTCAAAACTATAAGTTTCTCTGACGACATATTTGGATGAGATAGGATAGATGCATTTCTTCCTTTAGCTGTTTAGCCAGGCTAAAGCTTCTATTCGAGTTGGATCTGATATGCTTTCAATTAGGGGTGTACATTGATTCGATTTGAAGACATTATCCAATTCAATTAATTAATCCGGTGGTTTTAAGATCAAAATAAGCTAAAAAATTAGGCCAAACCCCAAAACCAATGATTTTTGGTTTTGTTTTATTCCCCTTAATGCAACAATAGCTCAATTTGTCAACGGGCAAAACACCAACCGAAGAAAACTGGTTTGCACCCCAAGTCTTTGACTTTATTATAGCTTCAAGGGTTATGAAGTCACTTTGAGTAAATGCTTTCTTTTATCAGATATATAACAAAATTAAAAAAAAAAAAGAGTTACTTCTAATTAATAAAGCTTATGTACATTTGTTATCTTTAATTTGCAAAATTTTTTATACAACTTTTACGATAAATTTTTATATACTTAACCGATCAATTTTTATTTGATTAAGTTTAAAAAAATTCACATGAGTGTGTAAGTTATTTAGTATATTTCATTTTCCATGGTTAGTCGATAAAATTCTTGGTTTTATTAAGAGGCCGACACAAAGTTATGAGTGAAAATGATAGACCAGAATATAAACTTGAGGAAAGATCAGAGATTGTCAACAAGGAAAGCGAACACTATATAGTAGCCTTTGATTGAAGGAGTTTCGAGATGTAAAACAAAGTCAACATATAGATAAGCTTGGAAGAACACATCGACCAACCAGCTCATGAAGTGTAATTGGCCAAGGCTGATGCAACGATTACAGAAAACGTGGCCACATGGACCAGTAGCAAAGTGTAGAATAAATGTCTTCACGTTTTCTCACGTCCCTGCGTGGAGAATATTAACTTTCAAGTAAATATAAGAACTGCTTGTGTAGAGTACCAAAGCATCATCACTGGGCTAAACAACAACAAATTTTATCTATTTTCCCTACAGTTGTGCTTCATGGTTTTGTTTCAAGGCACCATTTTCAACCAACGGATGGGCCTGTAGCTTAACGTCGTAAAGAGTATACTGATATTGTTCATTCCCCCCCCCCAAAAAGAGACACACACACACACACAAATATATATCTCTCACATTAGTTATGTGAAAATTATCAATTTTTACATGTAGTGGTTTGATCAAAATAACGCACATTACCAACAGATAAAATGAAAACAAGGATTTATATTTAATTCATTTTTCTACATCAAAATATTGTATGCAAGATTATGATTAAATAACTCAAATATCTGTGTTTTTGTTTTCTCTTTTATTGAAAGAGTCCGGTATTTTGGTCAAATTACTAAATATGAAGATTGCTAAATTCAACACAAATATATACCTATATACAGGACATATCAAGGGAGACAATCTAGATTATCTCCCACTTAGTGTGAATAGGATGCAATCTTTTAGAGATAAGGAGAAAAGAAAAAATGAGCGGAAAGATAAGAAGTGGACCCTTATATATACTTTTATTTTTATGTGTCACTCTTTTTCTAATAAAATGATGCATTGAATAGTAAAAAAATCCAAATTACAAAGTGAGATGAGTGAGAGGAGAGAGAGAGTGTATGGACCCACTCAATGAATCCTACCCATTCTTTCTTTTTCTTTCTCCTAATTTACTTGGTGCATTTACCAAGTAAATGCGGAAGATCCAAATTATTTATTTATATTAAATTTAGATCTTCTACATTTACTTGCCAAATGGTTTGTCTTAGCAACAAAAATGAGCTTTTATGCCTTACGGTTTGATGGATTTGATATGCAAAGGGAACAGAACAGATATAATTGCAGTGTTCCAGCACCCCGAGAATGGTATGAATTTTCATCAGTGAGAATGGAGCAGTAGACATTTTAGCTTAAGAAAATAATATTTAGGGATGTTAACCTTTTTTTATTAGATTTGAGTTTGCAATTGTTGTAAATGCTGTTAATATTTTATTTTGTGAAATAAATTTAGGCTCAATATCTTTTACCCCCCCCCCCCAAAAAAAGAACAATTTCATTATTTAATTTTTTTCAAATATCTTAAGGCATTTGAAATTATTGTTGGGATGAAATCCTTAGTAATGTCAACTTATAATCCTAGTAATGTACTCTGAAATCTATAAAATTGTTTAATATGTAAATGAAACATATTTCAAAAATAGAAGGTAACTATTCATTATTTTAGAATTTACGTGATTATTTTTTTTTAAATAAGGTGTAAAATTACTTATCCTTTTAAGACTATTGCCATTAACATATTCATACCTTCACTCTATTAGTCTAATGCACGTATCTTAGATTGACAAATTTAACTAGAATCACAAATAGGAGAGTTTTATTTATTTGATGGAGTTTGAAATAAATGGGCAAATAGGGTTGAAAAAGGGGCCATTAAAGACGCAAAGAACCAACATGCTCGGCCAAGAAAGTGATGGGTGTTTGTGCATTACCCACCTCGCCATGGCTTCTAGTGATAACATCTTCACATGGCCTTGTAGTGACTACACAGCAACCGCATCTCCACCACACGTGCACCACTTCTTCTTCTTCTTCTTTTTGCCTCCTCAGCTCTTTTAATTCTATCAAACTCAGCCATGCAAGCCTTCTCCTAAATTTTGGCCCTTCTTTCGTCCACATTATAACCACATCTCCATTAATCTAATTTAAAATATATAGCAATTTCTTTGTGTCTATCTTTTGCAGCATTCAATTGTGAAAGTGACTTCACCTTTGTTGTTATTCATATTTCTTTCCTTGACGGTAACGTTAACCCAAGATTATATTGATTGATGACTAGGGTTTTTTACTTGACAATTGAAATCATCCCTTTACGTGAACAACTTCTCCTCAAATCCGTTGAGTTGTTTAATTTGATAAGTGATAAAGTCAGAGTCACAAACATAATAGTGTTTCTACTTCAAATATTGGATTTAATTCTATTCTTTTTGAAGATCGGATTATAAATTGCACATGCTTATCTATAAATAACTTTTTTATCAAGTAATTTTTAGGCCTACTTGTAAAAATTCTACAGTTTATCTTCTAGTTGACTAGAAATAAATAAGGAAAGAAGAAATTTTAATAATATATTTGTCATCAATTATATTATTAAAAAAATTAATAAAAAAAATTACGATATTTCACTTAGTAATTTTTTTTTTGTTATTATAGTCAAGGATATTCTTAGATTTTATCCGAGCTAAATCTCTTTTATCGGCAATCTTAAAGATGTATCTTCCCATATTAACCTATTGCCTTTAGGATCGGAATCAAGCTTTTAGAATTAATCCATTTGTAATATAATATCATAATTTTTATGACCAAGTAATTATAATTAAACATTTGATCATTGAGGTCCTATTCTTTTGATAAATAAATCAAAATTTGAAAAATAGTTGTATGGTGAATTTGTGGTCTTTTCCCACGTAATATCGAAGGCTTTTCAACGAAGGAAGTTCACAGGACTGTAAAGTTACAAAATCATCCATAATTTAAAAATGTATATCCACAAAGAAAGGAACGTGTATGGAAGACATTCATTTTTGTCAACATGATCTTCTATCTCTCAATTGGACTTTTACTGGTTCCTTGTAGTGATGATATTGACGGGTCATGACCCATATATTTGTTTTGCACCTTGCAGCATTTACACTAGCGAGCTCTCGAGCTATTTGCGATGGTAAACGGTGATGTCTGAAGTAAAGAGACGGTGATCAGCTTGAGAAGCGATTAACTTCAATAAAGAATTCGATGCTCAAATAAGTAGGTGACAAGTGGTAGAGTGAGAGTGGTGGTGTAAATGTTAAATGAGAACTCCTCGTGTTATTTATAATTGATCTTTTGAGGGTATAATGGGAATTGCAATCAATTGGAAAGCGATAGGTAGTCTCTTCCCAAAAAAAGAAAAAGAGATTTAGGACCCGTTTGAAAATGCGGTGGCGAATTACATTCACGTAGAAGCATGAATATTTTGCTTTGTGTGAAACATGATTTTGAGAGTAATTACCGCGTTTCCAAATACACTATTAGCCATGGCTTAAACCGATGCTTAAAACCACTAAAGAAACCATGGATCACAAACATTTTAGCAGCGGTTATTTGAAACCACTTCTAAATTTATTGCGTTAACAGCCGCTAAATTTGCCAGTACATTACTTCTCCTTGTAGCAGGTGGTTTGGAGACCCATGCTGTTCAAAAATGTACAAAAAAGCTACTAAAATAAAACACTTCACTTTAAAGGGCACTATAGAAATATAATTTGCCTAATAGGCTATCATCATCATATGAAATACGAAAGCGCTAAACTTAGTACCCATTCATTCATTAATGTTGCAGCTGAGCTTTATATATAGCTGATATTCCAGTCTCTACTAAATTCTAGAGGCCAACCATAAGAGCCTATACCTGGAAAATGAGAACTATCACTAAATTTTCCCACAATATACTGTCACATTTGAAACCAAACGTCATATATATAGTAATCAACAAATTTCTACATAAGCAAGTACAAGATTTATTTGGATAATTAAGCAATAGATGCTATTATAGAGAGGCAACTGATATGTTAAAAAGAGGTTAGGTATTTTGACTATACCATCAAAATTTAGCAGGGAATTGGCAAGGAAAATTCTCTCACCATTCCCTCATTAAAAAGGTTTACTGTGTCTCAGTGACAAAAAACCAAGAGCGAGATAAAGCCAAGGTCCAATTCCTTGCTAAACATAAATAAATTCACAACTCTTTAGCAATGGAATATTCCCCCGCTCCTAATTTATTGAGGCGATTAACATAGTGAGGAGAATGTGTCACAATTTCTTTTGCTAAATTTTAGTAGTTTGTTAGCAAGGGAAGTGCTCGTTGCTATTCCCTTGGTAACAAGTCTCAAAATCTGTGCGAGTTTTCACGTACTTTCTTTTTTCAAATACAAGAGAACTAAAAAGGATTACGTATTTTTCTTGCAGTGTGGTATAAAAAGGTAAGGATTAATAATGAGAAAAATGCATTAATAGCCTAATCCCTCGTTGTTCTTTGATCAAATATGAGAGAATCGATAAGGGAAAGTTTCGCTCATTGATATCCCTCGCTATGAATGCATTTTTCTTATAGTGTGCTAAAAATAAAGTAAGGATTTCTCATTGATAGAGCCAATTGGTAATTAGTAATTTAGGACCTATAGTCTATGCGAGCCCCTGAGTTGTTTGGGATAGTACCTGGGATGATGCTTGAGACAAAGAGATAATGGTCAGTGTGGAGAATAGTGGCTCCACACAAACTTACATGTTTAAGTTGGAAGACGACTAGTGAAATAATGAAAGGAGTTCATATACATTACCAAAAGGGCGGTCCCCAAGCTACTTGGAGAATGGTTTGTGGTCGGACGTGGATATATAATGGGACACGTGACGAGCTTGTTGGTTCTATGATGTTTCGTATGAATGGTTTATGGGTGCGACAAAACCACTGTTTGCATTTTTCGGGTTCATGGCCGTATATGGTCCCCTAGGTAGGGATCCAATGTGATTGACCTCCGCTTATTAAGGGAAAGGAACTTAATTGGGCCTAACCTATTGGGTCGGGTAACCTATAAATTAGAGGAGAAAGAAAGAGAAAAAGAAATAAATAAAAATCACACTTTAAAAATGGGTTTTAACTTTTGAGTCAACTATAGTGTGAAGTGTAAACTTCAATATTTTATTGAACAGACACATTGCTATTTGTCAAACGGATGCAAGCTTTGCAAACAAAAGGAAGGGCCATATTGCCAATTGTCAGAGAGGGTTAATAATAGAACAGCGATGTTGATTTATCAAAGTCGATATGACTATCACTCATCTAGTCTTCACTCAAAGGTACACATTATTAGTGCCAAAACGAGCTTATTTCATTATCCATTCATGAAGAAGAACAACCTGTATTGTGTCCATTTCCGTGCATGACAAAGGCACACAAACATATATTATTATGTACAATTCGTCAGACTAGTCTGTGTCTTCATGAATATGTATAGAGCTCATTCTGACTTATTCTAATCACCATATATATATATATATATATATATATTTTATTTTGGTTCTAAAACAGATAAAAGATAACAGAACTTATCTTTCTTTACTATTATATATATGTCTCTATCTCCTCTCCCCTTTAAAAGAGAGAGGAGAAAGAGACATATATATATATATATATATATATAATTAGGTCCCTATGTCTAACTTATTTTTGCTTAACATAAACTAATAAATAATTTGTGTCTCCATTTACTTTTATTAAAATTCTAACACTAATGTACTCGAATTATTTTTTATTTAATTGGTGTAGTTATAAGTTTATTAATTTTTTTTCCAAACCTTAAAACATAACTGGGTAAATTAAAACCCAAATTTGCCACAGATATGGATCTATCTCTCTAGCAGTAAACTTCGTCTAATTATCTATCAGTCACTATAGTAGTTCTTGTGACTAATTAAGTCACCATCATAAAGAAAATCAGATAAATTTAGACATGGCAAGGGTGGGTCATTAAACAGTATGAACCCGATAATTAATAAGACGGATTAAAATTAAATTAATGCAAGCGACCTGTCATTGGATATTGGGACAAGTATGGTTGTTTTTATTGTATTAACATTAGAGTAATACCAATTTTTGCAATCGAACCCGTAATTTATTTACTCCATTGCAAAAACCTCTCCTCCGTCGTCCAAAATAAGAGGTTATCTTTAATTGATTTCACATTAATCATGTATCACGTGAAAGAAATTGCACTTTTGCCCAACTTTGATCCTTGCTCGCGATTGCAATTTTGCCTCTAACCGATTGATTGACATGGGATAGATAAATGAGTTGATTAATCAATCAAATCTAATCAATTAGGGGAACAATTGCAATTGGGGATGATTAAAAATTAGGATGAGTAATTGCGATTAGAGTAATTGCAATTTTTTTTAATGTTAAGTCAGTTATAACATCTAATTTAGACAATGGGTGGGATTTTGCAATGGAACAAATAAATCAAGAGTTAATTGGAAAAATAAATTAATTGACTGGGGAAGAAAATTACAATATAGGATAAAAATAAGGATGCATAAGTGTTATTTTCCCAAAATTTTATTTGGGAGAGTTTTATCCAGACTACAATGTTCTACTATTCTGCAAACTCACCACAACTTTCATTATTTCTTAAGAACTCTAATAATCAATGTTTCAAAGTGAATGAGTATATGCCAAAAAAAAATACGTAATAATAGGCATGGACCAAATCTAGGTTGGCATGGTTTTAACATAGACAAGAAAAGTGTAATTATTCAGCGTACACATGGGAAAAGTGGTATGGGTTCCAACCTCGTGGATGCCCATACTAGGCTCATGTGGGGAATGCTAGCTAGCGTTTGTGTAATAGTGATGGATGCCAAACAAGGTGTTTGTGCATTATTGCATAGAAGGGAAGAGATTGTAGAAAAGAAAAGAGAAAGGTGGAGAGGATTGGATTCCAACTATGAAGGTAGGGACTAGTGAGAATGAAGTTGTGCTAAACTCACTGGCTACATATCGTTTAGTTTCTTCTTCTGCCTTTGAATTCAAAAGGAAAATGGACCCCCAATTTAACAGTGACATGAACCACTCATAAGGCCCTACCATTTTGGTCTAAGTCTTTATTCTCTGCCTAGCTAGCAAGTGTTTGCGTGAGTGGGTGAGGCTCTTATGTTATCTTAATATAGAAATACACTTAAAATATATGTATTTGTATAAGAGTTATATAACTATAATTATTCAGGGAAAATTGCACTTATTCATCTTAATATTTATCTCTACTTACCATTTCTTCTCTAATCAAATCATTTTTGCCACTGTCCACTTGATTTTTTTTTCCTATCAAGAAAAAACTTCAAGCGTCTAAATTGGACGTTATCTTTAATAGATTAACACCACATACTCATCAAGTAGGAGAAATTCTAACCTACCCGGTCCCTGGTCTTCGCCCCAACTGCAATTTCTTCCCTAGCAGATTAATAAAAATGGGATAAATAGATGAATTGGTTAATTAGAAAAGTTAATCGATTAGGGAAGAACTTGTTATTGGGGTAAAGATAAGGGGGGATACGTGGAATTTATTCTTGTTAACATTAAATCAATTAGAGATAATACTTAATTTAGACAATGGGGGAATTTAGCAATAGGACAAATAAATCAAGGTATTAATTGCAAAAACAGTTGATGGAGAAAAAGAAATTACAATCAAAGGCAATATGGACAAGTACAATTTCTTTAATTAAATATGTAAACTACATTACGTACAGTTACAATAATTGTGGAAAAATACAACATGGGCCTTTGGTCTTAATACTTACTATAAGAAATTTCAAATTTAGAAAAGGAAATTCCCTCACTTTTCCCATGCTAAAGCTACTCAATGAAGGAACAACCAGAACTATATCCCTTATTATATACCAACTGCTAAAGTAAGAGAACTTTTTTCTCCCTAATCTTTCACTAAATTCCCTCACTAGAAAATTTGTGAGAGGGAAAATCCCTTGTCAAATTGATCATTAGATTTTTAAACAATTCCCTTGCTATACAAGGGAATATCCTTCTCAATATAGAGAGGTGATACCAAGGGAATTCCTTCGTTGTTTAATGATGGAGTACGTCTCTCACTGTAAAACAAAGAAATTCAAAAAAAAGAAGACTTGAACTCCTTCTTTCTTCATTGACACTAAATGGATTGTTAAATATTCTTATAACTTCAATTCACTCTTCCAAAGTCTTGAATTAAAATAAGAGCACATTTAATTGGGTCACATAACCTAATCTTGAATGACATTTTCATCAATATGAATGTCCATACCATTCATGATCAGGATGCACATCCCAATGGAATACAACCTTATTTTAGTTTGAAACTTGGGAAGGATAAATCAAAGTTAGGAATATTCAATAAACCACTTTGCAACAATGAAAAAGAAAGGAGTTTGAGTCTCTCCTTGAGTAATGTGATATGGATGCATTTCAAGGATATGAGAACATTTTAATGTAGAATGATATTAGTATTTCGAGAATATGCTTGGGGAAATCCAAGCCCTAACCTTGGTTAACTCAAGACTTGGGTTTTTTCTTTTTCCAAGAATGATTGTCCTATGTTTGGGATGATTACTCATATCAGCATTGAAATTTTATCATATCCCCAGCAATATTTTAAGGATGTGCTTTGAAGAAAGCAATGTTACTTTCACTTCCTAAAGCACATCCTTGAAATCAAATAGTTCCACCAAATCAAAGTTGGAATACTAAAATTGTTTCTATTTCTTAAAGCACATCCTTAAAATACTTAGTAGTTGGGATAACAATTAATAGCACAACAATCATGATTTAAATACTATTCCTAAGTTTTGAACTAAAACGGGAACAAGTTCTTTGGGCTACATCTACAATCTTTAAGGGCATTCTTATTTGTTAAAATTGCACCAACTTCACCTTTTCTTATAAACACTATAATTTCATACGAGAACACATTGTTAACGCAATTCTAATGGATGAAAGAGCTATTCAAGATAATGGATATATAACACAATGAACACAGTCTCACTTTAGTTCAAAACTATAACATTGTTGTTCTATTAACTATTATTTTATGCACTAAGTATTTTAAGATATGCTTTGGGAAATAGAAATAGTTTTAGTACTCCCAACCTTAATCTAGTGAATTGATTTCAGTTTTGAGGATTGAAGAAATGAAAATGACATTGCTTTCTCTTAAATATATCATTGAAATATTGTTGAGGATAATAGTTCTAATGCTGATGAGCAACGATCCTAGACAAAAGACAATCACTCTTAGGGAAAATCCAAGTCTCCAAAAAATTGAGGTTAAGGCTTAGGTTTTCTCAAGAGTGCATGTCTTATGCCTTGAATGGTTGTTCATCAACAAGGCATTTCACCAAATATTGAACTCCAGCTAGAATTATTATTATTATTATTATTATTATTATTATTATTATTATTATTATTATTATTATTATTATTATTTCTATTTGTTTTATTTATTCCATTTATATCTTGTTATAACTCTCTATTTGATGTTAATTGATGTAAGGTGGATAGCTACATACTTCTAGTAGTTTCTAATTGTTTATTTCTAGAGAAGATCACTATAGTTACTTCAAAATATTGTGAGTGATTGTCAAATGCTTCTCTAAGATAATAAGCTATTATAAGTTAATGATTAAAATTGATAATTTGTTTTGTTTTGTTTTGTTTGGTGCTAATGCCATCTAATATTTAAAAACAAAGGAGGAAACAAAATCCAATATCATAAATTTAGGTAACGCAAAAAACCAAATGGCCTTTAAAACTATCAAATACAAAAATCAAGTATGAATAATACAAAATGTATTTGATAGATCAGAGGTCCCTAAGCCTCAACTAACTAGTTGTTTGATGATGCCTATAAAAAGATCAAAGCCTAATATTGATTATAATAAACTAATTGACTTATCTTTCTTCCAAAAGAATATGGCAAGCACAACATATTTTATGGCAACTGAATGGTAAACAATGGTAAAAGCTTACAAGTGCATGTTTCTGTTGGTGGACGGTGTAATGGCACTAATTAAACATACTAATTATAGGGGAAAAAAAACAAATACATTCTCTTAAACTCTCCATAATACTATTCTATTTACTTGAAGCATTTCCCATGATTGTACCTTCATTAGAAACTGACACATTAAAGGAAATTAAGCAGAACTTGGTTGGGCCAAAGGTAAAATTTAATCTAAGCAAATGGACTAAAAAATTCATGAAAATTTTTCTTCTAGTATAGACATTCGATATGATAATTCTAAATGATGGATTTACATGACAATGGGCCTAAACATTGATCAATATGGCCTACAAGACAATAGGGCAAAATAAAATTTATTTTTAATAGCTTCACATTCACATTTACATGAGATGAACACAAATAGTGACATAATAAAAACAATTAATTTATACTTCTAAAATTTATCCCCAAATCCATATTAACAAATGCGCATATAAAATATAATTTTGAATTAAATAGACTAGAATTCATCATGTCTTAAAAGAGGATATTTTCATACTTTTCAACATCTAGGAACTAAGATTATAATATACATTAAAGGGACACAAGATTAATGATTAAAAATACATGTACCTTCCAACTATGATATCAACCATATTCATGTCGTTAAAGCCACATTTCTCAGCAAATTGTTACAATGAAGAAAATTCAATATCAATGAATGAATTTACTCAAACCACAGCAACTATCAACAATTTAATTCTTTACACATCATCAAATCAATCCAAGAATCATGTTAGGATATAAACACAAGTGGTTCATAAGTTAAAAAGGCCAATAAAACAACTATTACATAAGTACATTGACTAGTTAGACTATTAACATACATAGCATGCTTCACAAATGGAAAACCCTTACTAACCCTAAGAGCAAAAAATTTTATTCAACTTCAAGAAAACTGAAATTCCCAAACTTTTATCACCACCAATTCTAGCTGCCACTTGCCTCTAGTTCAATCATATTACATGTCTAGGCATTGTATTATTTAGTTTAACACCATGCTTATAAACTAGTTACCCATAAACCACTAAAACTACAATAAAAATGTTATAGACTTGCCAATACAATTTCACTCAGAAGGTGGAAACAAATCATTCCCTTCACAACCAAGTATACAAACTAAACAAAACTAGTTTCCTTGACTAAATTCTGAAATCCTCACCATGTTATTTGTTTCATTAGGATATTTGTTAAAAGAAAAGGAAAAAGGACAACCTACAATAATCAATATTTCAATTAGATTAGGACTATAGAGGATGCAAATCGCGGTGAACCTTGTCAGGCTCATAATCACCAATAGAACCTCCACTGCAACCTTTGGTGCCTTTGCTAGCACTACCCTTGCTATTGGAGGCTCAAATAACAAGGTAGATGATGAGTGAAGAGGAAGAGGAAGAGAGAAAAATTAACTATGAAGTATAGGGCAATGGTGACAATGATGGGGACATTGGCAATGGCATGCATGCTGACCAACGACCATAACAAAACCCATGAGTGAGATAGATGAGCAGGTCAAGCAATGTAAGAAGCAAAGAAAATGATTCGGGCATCCAAAGCTCAAACTATATTTTAATTCTTGGCAAGGAATTAGAGAGTTACTAAACCTTGCTAAACACTAACTAATTTAAATTAATTTGCGAGGAAATAATCCTTTGTTATTCCTTCACAATATTGAGAAATAGCAAGGGAATTTGCCTACCCACTAATCCCTTGCTATTTAGTGATGGAGATATCCTGTGCCATAGAGTGAGAATAATTGCCTCTACTCCCTTGCCAATTTATCACCTAAATTTACGCCACCATTCATGCTTTTTCTTTCTCAATATTGCAAGATATAGTGAGAGCTTTATCGTTTGTCACTAATCCATTACTATTTAGCCAAGGAATATGCCCCTCACTATATTCCGTTGCTATTGTCACTTTTTCTTGTGGCGATAACCCTAATGCTCACGTCTGTTGGCCTTATATGCTAATTTTCTAGTTGATACCAGTTAATATAATTTAAGTTATAAGAAAAATTAGGCCATCACAAAAAAATAAGATGTTGGGTGAAAGTGCTTTATGACATAAATACCACTTTAGGTATTAATTATTGCTTAATGTGAGACATATTATATTGCAACCATAATTAATCATAGTTGCAAGTCCTAGTTTAAAAGATTGCATTTATCTTTAATGCCTATCAAAAAAGGGTTCCAAGCCAGATGAAATTGTTGATACTATAAACATGTATGAGTATGATATAAATTTTTTTTTTTGGCAATGCAAATAGTAGGGTTGCACATGGGTTGGACCAAATATTTGCTAAACCTAAAGTCCAACCTGAGAAGGCTTTGTTTATGACAAGGCCAGGTTGAGCCAAGCCAACTCAGATCTTTTTTTGTAAAAATTAAAAAATTACCCTAAAATATAAAATTTCATATAAGTTTTTATAAAATTATATATTATCCTTACAAATAAAATAAAATTTTCATATAAGTCTCTATAAAATTACATATTATACCTACAAAAAAAAAATTCATATTAGTTATTAAAAGATAATGCTTTTATGGAAAAAATGGTTAAGCAAAGTTGGCAATAATGTTTGGCCCAGAACTTGTCTGATCCAATCAAAACAAGTTTGTTTTTTAACCTAACCCAACTTGTCTTAGTATTACTAAGCCAAATCAAGTTGATTAGACTAACTTGATTTGTGTGCAACTCTAGCAAATAGGATTGTGTATAGTTATAATCATAAACAATTTCATGAACTTAGATAGCAAAATGTAGATTAAAACTACCAAAACATTTGATGGTAAACAATTATTGATTGCAATCATCATACATGAGCTATCAATAATGGATTGAGGTATATATACATCACATAAAATAAGAGACAAAATGATAAGGTAGCCATATATAGAAACATATGGTGCTACCCTCGTGCGCGTGGCCTTACCTTGGAGAATTCATTGGGAAACCTTCTGATTTTAGTGGCTCCAATGAAAGTAAAAAAAGCATTCCAATCTGTAATGCATATACAAACCTTTTTTAGTATTAAATTTGTGTACCCTCTTAGGGGTAAATTTTTAGTATTGAATTTATTCAAGTAAAAGATATTATTTCTATTTTTTTGATAACATTATCGTTTTCTATATGAGATGTCATTCTAAGAATGAGTTTTAAATTTCAATTGTGGTCCCATTGTACAAAGGGATTGCAAAAAATTACAAAAGAAAAATGTTGAATTATATATATAGCTTAATCCATTATAATTTGAGATAAAATTAGTTTATGTAAGCAATTTAAAGCATGTCATTTAATTTTATTAAAGTTTCTTTAATTATGCATAGTTTTAACCATTATATATGTGATATTTTTATTTAAATTTTGTACAAAAATAATTACCCAAATATTTAAAAGGATTAATATTTTATTAATTTTATATAGTTAAAGTTGTCAAATTTTACATATTTAAAGTTTTTAAATTTAGACTATTAGAGCTTATTGCAATAAAGCTAATATATTAGAGGATTGATCACAATTTCGTATATTAGAGAGACATTGTAATTAATGATAAAGATTAGATAAATGTAAATTTGTTGTAATTTTACTATTAAAAATTCATTTATTGTGAATTTTTTTGAATTGTTATAAACAATTATTGAGATTCAACTAATTTATGAAAATTGATACTGTCAGTTTCATGAAAGCAATAATTTTATAATATTATAAATATATTCAAGATATTCAAGATATAAATAAAAACAATCCTCAATAATTAAATTGTTCATCATATTAATATTAATATTCAACGAGTTAATTATGTTAAAATTAGGTAGCAAAAATCATAAGGTGACAAAGTGGTAACAAATATTGCAAATTATAACTGCAAACATGATGCAACGACAATATTGATGTTAGCTATTCAAAACTCTCAGTATGACATTAAGTTTTGCACAAGTAAGGGGAGGATTTGGACCAAAAATATTCAAAGCCTAGTTGAGATGATAATGAATGTATACATGTAAAAACAAAACTAATAAAAGCAAAGGGAAAGAGGTCATGGTCCTTGTAGGGTGGACCACAGACATGAGCCCAATGTGGTGGACCAAGGGGTGGTGCCTGGGACCATTTAAGGGTGTGGCTTAAGTTTGAAAGGACAAAGCAAAATAATTAAAGGGAAGTTTCTTTTACAAATTAACCAAATATTTTTCTCTTTCTTTCCTCTTTTTTCAAAAGTTTTCTTTTTGTTTACTGTTGATTATTGTTGATTAGATAGATCATGTGCCAATGAACTTTGACCATTCATCTATTGGATGACCTCATTTTGTAGCTTCTTTTGTCTTTGATGCTTCACCATATCTGAAGACTTTCTAAAGCTTAGGACTTTTGATAACATTTTGGTGCTTCATGAATTTAATAACATGTTTGACCCTCTCGTGTAAATCCATAAGTTGGTGACTTGGTTTAGTGAGATGCCTAATTGAAAAAATGCAACTGCACATGTGATGTCATTATGAATTAATGAAAACTAATACTTCCAAAATTTGTCTCAATATATGCCTATATTTTAAGCTTGACAAAAGAACCGTTCTAGTATTAGTATTTGTATTGAATTATTACGAGTGATATTTTATATGGAATAAACTCGTTTTTCTTCCTCGTCATGATTTTGATAGTAAGGAGTGTTAGTAGTTTGTAAGAAATTTTAAATTCAATCTCTTGGATACATAAATTAATATTGTCAATTAGTGGTCAGAATTGTTCTAATCTCTTGGAAATTCCTATTAATTTTCCAACAACCAAGATGAGAAAATTTTCAAGCCACCCCCAAAAAAGAATGAGCTATAAAATTTCTAGTAGTTCATTAGCCTTGTATAACTCAAAAGTTACAACACTAATGCAGCATTAGCCAAGATAAATCCTATGGGCTTTATTTGAATAGGACCAAAGCCAACAACCCAAATATTTTGGTGCTTTGTTAACAAAATTAGCTTAGTAGGTTATGCAATTAAATGGAATCTTATAAGTTAATATGTACTTTAGCTATTCAAGAAGTATAATAAACTTGAATAATAAGCGTTGATTCCAGGAAGATTGTACATATTATTCTATATATTTTTATTAAGTACTAAAGGTTGGTGTCACATACTTACAATTATGGACATATATGTAGTTAGTAACCTAGATTTTATTCTTTACTAATCATTCGAGCATTTAATCAAACATGTGAAAGAAACAAAATGTATAGACTCTAAAGACTCAATAAAAAAAAAACAATTAAGACTTGATAACACATTGACTTAAATTTATTAACGATTAGAATATAAGATTAACCTATGTTTATTCTCCTATTCCATCAAGCATCCTTAGTTCAATTACCTTCATCTATGGATCTCTCACTAATCTCTCTAAGTTAGCTACATAGTTCTTCATATATTAATCCCTCAAACTATGACATATGTGGTTTAATAATGTAACATCTGGTTCTTTAGTAAACGTGAGAAACATAATATTTGATTTCTCTGTAAACGTATGAAACGCACTGAATATAAAAAGAACTCCCCCAAATAAAATGATTTGAGGTCCCATAAAATTAGAACAGTAATTTAGACCTCAAATAATGAAAATTCAAGGCCAGAAGTGCCCAAAAAATGAAGCCAGAATAACCAGATAAAATTTAATGAAGATACAGTGCCATTTTCATAAATTTGGACACTTTTTAAAAAACTCAAATAAGGAATTTTTAAATAAAAAAAATAAGTTTCCTGAGGTTCTTATAGGCCCTACAAACTATAAGAACCCCTAGAATGTTTTAAACCTCTCCGGTTTACGTTTTAGAGTGTCAGTTGACCCAAATTTTGACCAATTCGTTTGAAAAGATTTTAAATCTAATTTAGATGAAACCAAAGAAATTTTATGAATTAGATGACCTAAATTTTATGATGAAAAAGATAGTTCTTAAAAAGGAGTTAAAATGAGCCTAAACAAAGCAAACAAGCGTGGAGGACAAAATGGTCATTTTGAAAATATGTAAAAGAGGCTTCTTAAGTAAGATTACACCTCATCACCCTCTCCAAGCTTCCATTTTTAGAATTTTGGGTGGCCATGATGTGACATTAAGGGAAGGAGAGAGAAGAAGTTTAAGCTCCCATTTAGATAAGTAAACGGCCCTGTTTCATCTTGCTTTAGTTAGAAAAGTTGTTCCTCTCTTTAAAAACTCTCTAATAGTGGTTTTTTTTTCTTGAAAACTTGAATATTCAAGTTTGACCCAAGCCAAAAAGGAACTCTTTTCAAGAAACTGATTGGTGAAAAATAATCTACACGAAAAGAGCTTTGTTTTAAGGTAAGACTTTACTTGAAACACTTGCAAAATCTTATATTTCCAAGCCATTTAAGCTTCGACCTAGAGAGAGAAAGTGAAGAGGAGAGTTTTTCTTCATGTGTTCTTGATAAGACCAAGGGTTATGAAGTGTGAGGATTAAAAAGATACCATTGAAATTGAATAAGAAGCATTAGATTGTAAGTTAGCAAACCTAGGAATTTAATTGCACCTACGCTAAAATGAAACTTCCTAGTAGTAATTTAAGTTGGCTAAGGGTATATATGAGTTCTCAAGACATCTAAGAAGCCTTCACAAGTGCCAATTCCCTAAGAGAAAGGCAAGCAAGCTCTATGGGTGCTATATGCTTGTATAGTCTCGACCAAGAGCTTTTCATGCACCTAAAGAGAGTTTTAAATTTTTTTAAGACTAGAAGGGGATTAAATATGATAGAAGAACATCAAAGGAAATCTTGAAAAAAATTTAGAAACCTTGGTTTGTGAAATAGAGGTATAAGTTTCATAATGAGACTTAAAGAAGTAACTTATATCTAGACTCTTGGGAATGAACTTGTGATGACTCCAAGAAGCTTAAATGGAGTCAAAAGGCCTAAATGGGAAGAGAAAATAGAGCCAAGGTCTTGAATTCTAGTAGTTGCTTCATTAGGTGTTATATGGAACCATAATTGAACCATAGAACAAAGTAGCCTTCCATAGAGAGTATGTGATGCTAGAGCTTGCTTCCATGATGTAAGTGTGTTCTATTTAATGTGTTTAGGCCAGAGGAATCAAGCTCCACCTCATTGCAAGTGTGTGGCCGAAAAGGGGGAAGAATAACTAAGGAAAAAGTGTTGAGTTCTTACTTTAAGGTAGCTCTCTAACCTTTCACTCATGCATGGCTTGATGTTTGCTTATCTTGAGTACTTGCATGTATGTTTATGCCACGAGAAATGTTCCTAACGATTGCTTACAAGCTATGGTACCATTATACCTCTTAATATGTGTTTATATATGCAATATAGCTTAAATAGGTTAGGTTGTGTTAAAAGTCCCTTAGCAAGGGTGAGGATAAGTCAAAAGTTCCTAGAAATGAGTGAGACAAAGCCAAAAGTCTCCATAAGAGTGAGGTTAAGTCAAAAGTCCTAAAAAAGACAGGTGAGGATAGACCAATGCCCTTCAGAGTTTATGCTTGTTATGTATAAGTTTATGTGACATGGAAAATGCCTTATACATGTTCATTGGTTGCTTGAATATCATACATGCATTCTTTGACTTATTTATATATCTATTATGTATGTTTGAAAAGATTAAAAGCTACTGTGATTTTTTGAATTTCACTCTTCCCCCACATATACCTAACCATATCTAGGTGAGCCAAGTGGACAAAGAAATAGAGGCTAATAACCTTGAAGATCAAGACTTTGACAAATGGTTATGAAAAATAGGCATTTTGATGGCATATTGATGCCAAACTATGTAACCATGAGATGTATACTTGATGTAAACTCTTGAACATGTTCTAATGTATGTATAAATGGTGCATGTATCAATGTGGGAGCTAGATGAATAAGAATGTGAGATTTTACCACCCATTTGCCCTTATGTGATATGATGTGCTTGTGCATGTATGCATATGGCAAGATGAGATTGAGCTCCATGAGGATTTAGATTATTTGGCATGCTTTTATATATGGTATTTATACTTTTAGACTTGCCCAAGTGGTTTGGAAATTCAAGAAAAGCTTTTGGGGGTCTTAAAATCCCACTTAAAGCTTTAAATTTGACTATTTTGTGTGATGAACCAAAGTTTGACAAAATGAGTGAGTTTTTTCATGAAATTTGGCTAACAAATAGGTATCATCTAGAAATTTTCATATAGCTAAAGAACACTTAATTTGGAGTTCTAGAGAATTTATTATGATTTTTCAAACTTAGCCAAATTATGCAAAAATGCTATGATTACTATTCATTTGGTCAGTATGCTTCTCTATGTCACACATGGGTCAAATGAAGTCTAATATCATAAAATTTTATATCATAAACTAGACATCATAAGCTTTCCATATCCATTGAGATAACCTTATTTGGAGTTCTGTAAAGAGAGATATAAATTTTTGAAGTTACATAACAGTACTAGTAATGTAGCCTAACCTATGTTACTATTCTATCGATTCTGGTAGCTTAAGGCTACTTCATTGGTTTGAAATTATTTTTAGTCAAAATTAGATATCCATAGCTTTCCAAAATAGTATGGTTAGCATAACTTTGATTTTTTTAGAATTAGTTATGAATTTTCAAAATTTGTATCAAAAAGTTGGAAAGTTGAACCCGAGGGCAAATCATTAATTTTGTGAGATGTAGCTCCAAGCCCAAAATGAATGGGACCAAATGTAATGTGTATGACTTGTATGGATGTGTTAAAACTAGAAAATGACGTGGATAAGTGCACATAGTCCATGAAGTATAAAATAAAGAAATGAAACCTTACGTAACACCATTAAATCCCATAAAATATTTATTATTTTCTTTTATGTAAGGTGTATTCTTCCTTACAATTGTGTTCCATCATATATGTTATGAATGGAGATAGCTTATGGTACTAATGTGTAGAGATAAAAAGGCTAAGGTATTACAAATAAAATATCTTTCACCTAGTTTCATCTACCCCTCCGTTATCTCAACTCATTGTCTCTTCATCTACATTAATTGTAGTAGAAATTCACAACATACATTCAAGAATAGGAAAAATCAACATTGATCTAATTATGTAACACAATTGTTAATACAAATTGAAGTCAACAAAAAATCACAAATCAAAACCTAATCTAAAAAGAGAGACCACAAGAAAAATAGGAAAAAAAAAAGGGGGGGAATTATCACTCTGGACAAATTTCTTAAGTGATTTGCCAAAGGAGTAGAAGATAGATGACATTGATGAGCATTCTTCCATATCTTTATCCTCTTCCTCTTCCTTGAGCTCCAAAACTTTATAGAAAAGTAGAGAATACCATGCAAAGTGAAAAATGAACAAAAATTGTGTGATAATTCCACGGTTGGCCTTTTGAAAACCAATTCACAACATCTCACCATGCCCAAAATAAGTATCTCACTATAGCGCCATTCTCCCTAAAAGATATATCACAAGAATTGCACATCGCACTGTTAAAGGTAAGTGATTTTGGCAATAGTGAAAAGCTCCATACTAACTTTCAAAACTTATTAAGTCACAAATATGGTATCTAGTCTTCCTCCAAAATTGATACTGTGACCCTAAAAATCATCTTTTCTTTTATCTAAGGCCTACAAAACACAAAACACAAAACACAATGCAAACTAAATAGATATGCAAATTAATCCAAATATAAATCAAATCTAAACCTATTCAATCCTAGCTACTTACAAAAATGAACAAAGGCACCAATAAATCATCAAAAACCATCATTAAACTTGGGAATTCAAGTATTTAACAACATATACAAAATCATTTCAATTTAGTCCTAAGTTTAAAGGCTTTCCATATAAAATCATCTAATTGTGTTTATAAACCTTAAAACCAAATCAATGCAAAAATAAATGCAAAATAGGAAAAAAAAACCATTGAAAAACATTGATAAGTCCCTATGAAAACCCTTGAAAAAAATACACAATCTAAGGACTTATTAGTGGGTATTCTCACAAGGTTAACCATTATGGGTTAAAATACTTAAAACTCTAGCTCAATAATATCTATATTGTGGAAATGAATTTTTTTTTTATTTTTTCATTTTTGAAATTGACAATATGTATATAGGAT
Organism: Erythrophleum fordii; assembly: GCA_032878935.1. Classification (NCBI taxonomy): domain Eukaryota; kingdom Viridiplantae; phylum Streptophyta; class Magnoliopsida; order Fabales; family Fabaceae; genus Erythrophleum; species Erythrophleum fordii. The sequence continues at coordinate 1,417,760 of JAVQMF010000029.1, forward strand.
CCACTACTCAAGTGAACTCCACACAAATTCAAGTAGAATCCACCATTTTCGTGGGATTTGTGTCTATCTCATTCTAAAATTGATACAGTCAAGTTTAAAGAGAAATTGAGATATTCAAATCCTACCTATCATGGGGATAGTTATTTGGAAGTTTAAGGTATAGCAAAATGATTCTTGGCCATGGAAAAGGACTTTAAAAGGTAAGAGCATAATGAAACTGGGCCTAACTTGCAAATTGGGGATGGTTTTTCCGTTGACCCTTAAAAGATCCTAGCTTGGGTTCCCTTACTCCAAAATTAACTTCTCTTATTCGTCAAGAGGTTTATGCCCTTACAAAAAATCATAGCAGTAGCAGATCTCTTTAAGCCCAATTCCATATGTTGAGATGAAACAAAAGTATGGCAATTATATTCAAATGGAGCTACTAGGGTTGTTTTGCAATTATATATTCCTTAAAGTTCCCAAAGTTATTGACGGATTAATTAAAAGGAATATTATGGCTCATCTACAATGAAATCAACTTTTTTTTTAGTAATGGCATAGGAGAATTGATTTGAATGCACCTTAATTAATTTATCTTTTTAGTTTCGTAAAATATAGGTCATTCAAGCAGATATTAGGAGTTTATGAAAATATTATTTGTATCCTGATTCTAAAAAATACTGACATAGGATTTAAACTTATGGTAGGTCATCTATCTTATGCTTGTCTTTATTACTAAACCAACCCTTTGAAGTTTGAAGTCAACATAAATTAAGATTCAATTATGTTGCTTCCTAAAAAGTAATGGAATATATATATAGATTTTGAAAGCCAAACTTAGGGAGATAAGGCATATACTTTTGCTGTGACAAGCTATATCAAAGGATGTGCTTCCTACAAAAGGAAGACTAAAGATGATAATTCTATTGAATAATACCAATTGTTGTGTTAGAAAAGAACATTGATCGAGTGAACTGAGATGTCTCATAATGGACTATCATGGTATTGGGTTACAAATTGTTCCTCAATAGTACTTTCAAAATATTGGTGCTTTGTTCAGTTGGCAATCATATTGGGATCTTCAAATTTATCTGTTAGTTTATAACAATACTGATTAAGTAGGGTATCAATAGAATTAGATCATCAAATATTGCAGGAGATATAATAAAATAGAGAAAGATACTCTCTCTCTCTCTCTTCTCCATTTTTTTTTTACATCTCATCTATTACATAGAATAAAAAGGAAAATAAAAAAATTATGAAGAAGCAATAACTTTCATACCCAGACTATAATTTTGTAATAGAATAGAATAAATATTATTAAACAATTATTACAAATATACAAGAAATATTATACACAACGTTGGAGGAAAAATCTTTTTCCCTTACAAGCCAACCAAAGGTGCCTTTATAAATTGATATTTTTAATTTTATAAATTGAGAGGATAGTAATTTGGTTACCAATATAGTTTGATTTTGGACATGGAAAAGTTGACCACATATTAAATTTAGATATTATTTACAGGGAGAAAAAAAAAAAAAGAAAAGAGAACCACGGGGAAAAACTCCAAGTCAAACTGTTAGTTATAGGATTTCTATTCAGCCGTATATACAATAAGGTCCAACTCCATGTTAGAGGAGGCCCAGAAATATTTACAGAAGAAAAAAGAGAGGTTGCCCAATTATATTTAATTGGGCCTGAAACTAATCCCATAAGGGATTTTGGATTTCATGATGGACTACTTTGCCTTTTTCTCATATTAAACGTGACTGTTGTTTTACACAAACATAACTTTTTAATGGTTGAAATCCTAAGCGATCCCTTAAGTTTTTTTTTTTAGTCCTTATATTATTACTTTTTTCAAATAAATCCACAATTTTTCAAACCATTTCAAATAAGTCCTTTAAAGTTGGCTTTACATTTGACTTAAAAAAATCTTACATTACGTGACATCCTCAATCACCACTAGAATGGGATTTTTTTTCCCCTTCGTTTTAAAAAACAAGCCAGATCGGCTGGTTCAACCCCCAGGAACCAATCAATAATGAAATTAATTATACTGGACAAAACTAGACGGTTTTTAATAACCCTCTAACTCGAACTGGTTTTTAGAGAATCAAGGGTTTGATTGACACAATGACATGGTTTAAGACACCACGTCAGTGGCTTAAGAAAATGTTTACTGGAAAAAAGGCAACAACTGGGAAGCCGGTCCTCAACATTTTGGACCAAGAATTTTCTAAAATTTATCATAAATTTTGTGTAAATTTAAAGAGGAAAAAAAAAAACGTAAGGAGAACTTATTGAGTGCACACACACACTCTCTTTCTCTTCCTTTCTCTTCATCTTTTTCTTGTTGAATTTATAAAAAATTTATGATAAAAAACTTTAGAAGTGAGAGGCATTGGCATGAGCATTGTGGACCAACATGTCTTTGGTAGTTTGGTTACTATAGTTCAACATCTTATTTATATGATATATATTGTGTTCTATATTTCAATAAAAGCAATATGTTATTTGTAGAATCTCTTACCAAAATGTAAAAACTTTTACTTGATTATTCTAGTTATGCACCCCTATGTAAGACAATAGACAAGGGGGAGAAGTTTAATTAGATAGACTATTATATGTAATTGCATAAAACAATAGATAAGAGATGAGAAGTTAGTTAAATAGACCGTTATATGTAAGGGCATACTTTCTCAATTCTCATTATTGTTATTGTTATTGTTGTTGTCATAGTAGTCCTTAACTTTAAAGTAATTATGAGGTTGAAGGGCTACATATAGTTGTTTTTTAAGATTGGTCGTAAATAGATGAGAGAAGCAAATTTGATGTGGAGCTAAATGAAGTTTGTTAGGCTATAGTGTTTTTGTCCCTGAAAATGTAAAAGCCAATAGAGGCAAATTAAAATGCCCAACCTAGCAAAATCATTGGATGCTTATGGAAATGGATTTAGACTGACTATTTGAATTCTTAGCTTAACTTGTAGCCCCTTCTAGGCGTGCGCGTAATTAGAATACTTTTGAAGCGGTAAGTATCTAAATTTAATGTAAATTTCTTCTTTTATATTCACATTAATGTTGTTAGGAATTAGAATTTTAGAATACTTTTAAAACTTTTATGTTTTGCTCAGGTTCATAAAAAAAATAAATTATATAGACTTCTATTGAATTTTATTGAAATTATACAAATTATTTTTCTATTTTTAAAATAAATATTTTAATTTAATTTTTATTTTTTAACTAAAATATATTTTATTAACCACTAATATGTATTACATCTAAATATACAAACAAAAATAAAAAAGAGTAAATTTTGTTTTTATTAAATTTAACAAGAAAAAGTATGTGTTTAGAATATTAATGGGATCCGTGTAATTTATTTTAAAAAATAAAATAAAAAATCGCTTGCACCAAATTAAAGAGATGAATGATTTAGTATTTGTGGTGTAGATTTTGAGCAATTTACCATAAAAAAAAATCATCAAATGTTACAGTTTTAAAAAAAAATTGCATTCATATGCTACACTTTTTAAGAACTTGGTAACAATGTGACTGAGTTCTTAAAAACTGTGTCAAACGCTACATATTTTAAGTCTAGGTGACAACTAAATGTTATACCTTTCTATTTCACAAGTCTTTTAACATGGACAAATAAAATAATTTGATAAATCTATTATTTATTTATTTATTTACATTACACACCATTGATCAGATTAATATAATTATTTTTGCAAATTACCATATATCATCTTACTTATTTTAATTGATTCTAAATTTTAATTCAAGTAACATAATCTTATAAACAAAACACATATATCATAAAAAAATTTAATATGGAAAAATTTTGAAACAATCTATAACATATCAGTTTAATAATTTTGGCACTGTAGCATTTGACCAATCAAAATTTTGTTTTGTAACATCTTGATACAGGAGCCATTTACGGTGTGAAATTTGAAATCCCAAAAACAAAAAACAAAAAAAAAAAGTATTCACCTCTACCCTACTTATGGTGAAACTTTATGAAGAGGATGAATAACACTAAAAGAGGGTCTAATTATAATGAAAAATCACCTAAAATGCAAATGAAGCGAAAAGTAATTGCTTAATCTGTGTATAAATAATCTGGAATCAAGCTGTGACAATGATGAAGAACAAATGCTAAGTGATGCGTTCAACAATATATCGCAGCCCAAAAAGAAAAAAGGAGAAAAAAATAATATTCTCTTACCTTGATGAAGAAGCTCTAAGGAGTAATTTCAAGATATTCTAACTTGAAACAACAATATAAGAATTTTAGTATGATCTACACTTGCTTCTTGGTGTTTGAAGAGTTAATTTATTGAAGCTTTGGGAATTGAATGGCAAATGGCTGAATAATAGGTTAATTATTAGAAAAAAAGAGTCATGCATGTATGTCTTTCAAAGGTAATGCCTAATTACAATTTGTAAAGAGACATAAGAGGCCTTATTTTGTTTAGTTATAAAAGTGACATAAGAAGATTGGAAAGTAGGGGGAAAAAGAAGACGTAAGTGTGAAACTTATCAACAGCAAATATTTTCATTTTAGAAGTAAATTAAACACACATGGACTCTATATACTAAGCAATTCATTTTCAATAGATACTATTCTTATTTATAATTTTTCATATAATTTAATTTTAAATCATAAATGTCTTGAATTTCTTTAAAAAATTTAAGAAGCAACCACTTGTTGGCAAAATATTAATGATCGTAGAATGTAATTTTTGAATGCTACAACAATTCTAGAAGTATGTCTCACACAAAGTCCCAAAAGGGAAAGCCACGCCCAAAAAGAAAAGAGTAAATTACATGTAGCCTCAACTTTATTAAATGCACATATTTTCTTTTTAATTTCAAAGGTCAAATTTTAAATATTTTTCTTAAAATACTCTATAAAAAGTACGTAAGAAAACATTTTAATTAAACATATGCATTTGAGTTAATAAAAAGTATTTTAGTTCAAAAAAATTTAAAATTAGATTTCTGTACCTTTTAGTTTTAAAAGAAATGTGTATATATTTCAAAAATAAAAGAAAATATTTACACAATTTTAACAAAACTAAGAAAAAATCTATATAATTTGTTCAAAAGAAAAATATGGAACCTCATACACCACTTCCTATTCCCCCGTATACGATAGAAGCTGGAAAATAGGGACATTGTGGCCATTAATTCTGTTCAAAAGGCTCAAATATCGTATCAAGTTCGGGCTTTTTACCTCCATCGGTTGTCCCATGAAATAGCTAAACCACCTATATATATATATATATATATTACCAATCTATCCAAAACAAGCATTTGTTTCCTGCTAAGTTTGCCATCAACACTTCCACTCAAAACTTCAACAAAAAGTAAAAGTAAAAGTAAAAGAAAAAGAAAACTCAAAAAGGATAAAAAAAAAAAATGTCTAGCAATGATGAGATCGCAAAGATGGAAGAAGGTGGAAGTAGGCCCCCAAGAGAATATGGGTTTTGTGGTTCTAGTTCCACAGTTCAAGTCATCCAGAAGGTAGTTATTACATTACCTTGTTACATTTTCTTCATGCCATTACTATTTATTTCATGAGAAATGAAGAAACAAAATATGTTTCCATGTCTATCTTATTGTTTCCATGTGTGAACAGGTAATTGCAGAGGTAATTGGGACATACTTGTTGATATTTGCAGGGTGTTGTTCTGTGGTTTTGAACAAACTAGATGGGACAGTGACATTTCCTGGAATTTGTTTTGTTTGGGGTTTAACTGCAATGGTCATGATTTATTCTGTCGGTCACATCTCCGGTGGCCATTTTAATCCGGCGGTCACCATCACGTTCGCCATCTTTCGACATTTTCCTTTGAGACAGGTATATTCTCTTCATCACTTCTTATTCAGTGCATCTAATAAAACATGAAACTTAACCAATGTTGGGAATTGGTGAAGTTTCATGTTTTATTCTACATCTTGGATTTTGATTCCAACTCTTTAAAAATTGACAAAATTTAGGTTTACATCCTATTATCGAGTTTTAATTGGATTTTGATCTAAAATATCAATAACTTTTTTGGTGTGATTAATTAATTAATAATTCTTTAATTTAAAATAATCATGCTATTATTTTGTCCTAAAATATGAGATCAAACTCCTCTGTAGGGCCATTTACACTTAAAGGATAATGCACAAATCTCTCTCTCTCTCTCTCTCTCTCTGATTTTGAATTTAAATTCTTTCAAGTAAATAATGATAAAGTACATCTGAAGTTGAAAGAAATAAAAAGAAAAAAGAAAGTTGGTCAAAGAGAATAATTAGATTCCATATATATTCTCACTCTTTATATCATTCTTTTTTTCATTTGAGAGGTATTTTATCATCTACTTAATTAAGAGGATCCAAATTATTGCGATTCCTCACTTTCTCATGTCTCACTCCCTCCCTCTCTCCCAACTTTCATATCTTACTCTCTTTTCCCTTTTTTAAGAATCCACACCTATTATTTAAAAAAACTGTGAATTCACTATTTGGTTCTTTAAAAATATATCACGTGTAGATTTGGTTTCTTATAAATTAAACAGTTCTTTTTTAATCCTCTGCAAATTGTTTCTATTTTAAATTAATCCTTATATTAAATATGTTAAGAAATAGTTAATGAAATGTGGTCTAATGAAATGATTGATATGTTTGTTAAATCCTTATGTGGCTATCAGAAAGCCGTGTTGTTTAAACCTTAGTGACTTAAACAAACTTTATGTTTTGATGATTACATAAATACTCAACAGTCATATTACCTATTATGTTAAACCACATCACATGTCCCATTAAGCATGTGTTAACAGAGTTAAGGTGAGTGAAAATCATTTTAAAACAAAAATAATCTTTGAATGATTAAAATAAGGCATTTGATATTTAAAGAATCAAATTAAGAAAAGTGCATTCTTGAAGGATTAAATAATTAATTTAGTCTTAAAAAAATGCACTAGCGTTTTTTTTTTTTTTTTGGGGGAAGATTTCATTATAAATGTTGCCACAGTTTCAAATAATTTCTGTAAAATATATATTGACTTTTGTTACAATATAAGATGCTATTCCAGCCAAGAATGGTGTGTGTGTGAGAGAGAGAGAGAGAGAGAGAGAGAGAGAGAGAGAGAGAGAGAGAGAGAGAGAGAGAGAGAGAGAGAGAGAGAGAGAGAGAGAGAGAGGAAAGGTGAGAGCCTAGAGATAATACAAACTCTTTTTTAAGTTTATTAAAAAAATACCAAAAAAATATCTACCATTTATTTGTTGAATGATTATAATTTATATATTTTATCCTTTAAGATATAAGATGCCCTTTAGAGAAGTCTAATCCAAAATTATGAAACAGTAGTTCTTCAACATTAAAATGAAGGAATAAGGGAAAAGTTTTGAATATATGGATAGCTACTCAGTATGAACATACTACAGCATGTTAAACATATTAAAACGTCTCAAAATCCTCTACATTAGCATACATTATTATTGACTATTATATATCGTTAATACTATATTCTTATTTATTTTTGTCAACTTCCAAATGGTTAGCCTCCAAAACCCTAAAATTTTATTTAAAAAGCCTCAAAACATGGTCTGCAATCAAATCTACCTAGATGACAAATATTTAAAGTTAACCCCAAAAAAAAAAAGGAAAAAACAATTAACATGAAAATTCATAATTTAAAATTGCATGATTTTCTGTACTGTTTTCTTTGGGCATGATTTGGTTAACCTAAAGCAAGTTTAAATTTTTCATATTCAAAAAATCTTCATGTGAAAGAGAATGTAACACAATAGGTGTAAAGTTTATATAAGTGAGTCTCGCTAATCCTCACCCATTGTGTGCGTGACTCTCTCTCATACGACAGTCTTTGGAGATAAAAAAAAAAAATCTGTATTTGAAGCTGTATTGTATGGAATAGTGCAGGTTCCTTTGTATCTGATTGCTCAGGTGGTAGGATCTATCCTCGCTAGTGGAACATTATACATATTGTTTGAGGTGGATAAAAAATCTTATTTTGGAACGCTGCCAGCAGGATCTAATATTCAATCCCTTGTCATGGAGATCATCACTTCATTTTTGTTGATGTTCGTTGTTTCTGCTGTTGCCACAGATAATAGAGCCGTTAGTAAACTCAGCTTCACTTTTATTCTACACTTCTTTTGCTTTCAAGTGGACTAAGGAAAAAAAAATTATAAATATCTTTCATTAATTTTAAAGATTAAAAAAAATATCTTTCTCTCGATTATCACCTTTCATGATTTAAATTTTTTGTTTATTTTTCTATTAACTTTGTTAAAAGAAATGCAAGATCAAATTTTGTCATTTGCCACATGGCACATTAATCCCATTTGTTTGGAAACAGCACCTTGCTGATGACAAAATTTGATGTGCCATCTTCATCAATGAAAAAATGGGATAGGTTTCAATCTCAAAAGGCTAATAATAGTTGAGGAATGTATTTTTCAGTTGTCAAAATTCAAGAGATGTTCATAAATGACTCAAAGCTAATATATATATTTCTTTTCTTTAAATATTTGTCATCACGTTCTTCTAAAAAAATGACCTGTAAATTTTTTTAATAATTTTATGCTACATAATTGATTTTCTAAAAAATTATAACTAGTTATGTTTTTATTTAAAAAAAAAAATCAAATACTATAGGAGATCATGATATGTAATTATGTCAACAATAGGAAAATCGATAAATTATCCATTACCACAAATATAAACATGAAAATCTTAGATAACAATTTAAATATCCTCTTTTGAAGAAAATATTTTCAATAGAAATCTCATATGAAAAACGCTAAGATTTTTAAATATATTGTGTATGAATATCTCCTAAATGCTTTCCTTCTCTTGTCAGATTGGAGAATTGGCGGGAATCGCAGTTGGGATGACAATTGCAGTAGACGTCTTCATTGCTGGGTAAAATAATTTAATACTTATGTGGTATTTGATCAAAGAATATCTTGATCTTTTTGAATAATGAAGACATTCATAAAACATTTAAATACGAAATATATGAAAAAATTTAAAATCATCATGTTTATTATAACAAATCAAAAATGCAATCCTGAATTATTTTTAATTTCATAACTAAATATCTTTATAAATAGAAATAAATATTCAAAATTTTGAAATATTTTACTTGTCAAAATCTATGGAAAAAAATCCATGAATATATCATAAATTTAAGAGTAAACTATACTTTCTGTCTTCGAAACAAATTATAAGATTTTTGTAGTTAATCTTCTAAAATTTAAGTCTCTCAATTTTATTCTTTAATATTTTTTGTCAGTTAATTTTATTTCTCTGTTTGTTAAATGGATATAAATTTAATTTTGTTATTAGCTTGGTCCAAAAAAAATGTTTAAATTGATTAAATTGATAAAGTGTCCAAAAACATATAAAAAAGTACACTATAGCGATTAAATTTATGGACATTTTAAAAGTAAGTCATGTCAAGAACTCATTAAATTGATGTCGGTTTAATGAATGGATAGGCTAAATTCCTTGGAGAAAAATTACGTGAGGACAAAATGATAGGTCATACTATGAAAAACCAAATAAAAATTTAAATAAATTATATAAAATTTTATTTTATTTTCAAAATATATACAGACTTCTTTTAAAATAAAAAAATTCTATAATTTAGTCTAATTTCAAATTTTTTAACAAAAAAACTCTCCATTTAAAATACTTCTAATTAAAAAAAACATATTTAGGTTTAATTGAGAGTCTTTTGATTAAAAAATTTAAAATTGAATTAAAGTATAAAACAATATTTTGTTTTAAAAATAATTTATGTAATTTCAACAAAATTTAGAGAATGTCTATATAATTTTAAAAAAATTTATGAAAAATCTATATAATTTATTCTAAAAAATTTTGTAATAAATTTCAAGGACTTAACGTACTCGAAATTGAAATAGTAACGAGCGAGTTGGTTTTCCCACATTAACAAATAACAAGGGTATTATGTGAATGCTAGGCCTGTGTCAGGAGCATCTATGAATCCAGCAAGAAGCATTGGACCTGCAATTATAATGAACACTTATGATTCAATTTGGGTTTATATAGTAGGGCCATTTGTTGGCACCATAGTCGGTGCCTTTGCCTACAACCTCATTAGATTTACAGACAAACCTCTCAATGATATCGGCAAATCCACCAGTTCTTTGTTCAAGAGTACGTCAACTCGTTAGACAACGTTCCATTATCTTAATCAGCGGCGGAGCCTCATTGAGCTGAGGGTGGGTAGATGTTGATCTTTTTTTCAAATTTTATAAATTCATATATATATATATATAATATTAAATTTTGACTGTACCTGCGTGTGTATTACTCAATTAGTTTTGGGATCTTGGCTTCGCCATTAATTTTAATCAATTTCATATTAGAATTGATTGTTGGTAGGTTTTGATGTTTGTTTTACATAAACATTTGTCGGCATTTGAGTTTAAATCATTAAAAAACAAGAAAACAGAGTTAAGTATACATCATGATCAGTTTTATGTATTTTGATTGGAAAAGTGGCTTTATAATGCGACCATTGGCATGTTTGTTAATTTGAGTTAGAAAAAGAGAGAAAATGAAACGAGATACAAAATTGATGCCCCCCCCTTATGTGTATTTGTAATTTGTACTAATTAATATAGTATAATCTTGTGGCAATTCCTTTTCCTTTTCTTCTACTTCCAATAAAATGAATAACCATAATGGAATTATAAATTAATTAAATAGGACATTTACTAATGCAGCAAATGTTGGGTAAAGTAGGGATTGAGCAACAACTTAGCCTTGTAATTCCAAATGGCTTATTTTACTAGATTGTGCATGCATTAATGGTATTCTTTTGAGCCTTTTCTATTTTTAAGTTCATATTTTATAGGTGTTTGGTACGCCAGATATGTTTTTATTCGTGAAAATGTAAGCTTTGAAATGTTAGATTTTTATATATGGTACATGTGCAAAAGAGTATTTCCAAGAACGTTGCATTCCCAACAATATAAATTCTTAAATTTTCATTTGGGAGGAAATGTTACATTCCCATGGCATGGGAATGTTTTCGTTAAGGTGAAAAGGCTAAATTACTCACCATTTATTATTTTTAAAGTCTTCACTTCAATTCATCTCTCATTCACCAATATCATCGCTCCTATTATCGTAGGACCTCCAATATTATTATCATCTCTATCACTTTTACTTTCACTATTACCATTGCCATCTAATTGTTGCTCTTGTCACTTTTGTGATCTTGGAATTGTTATTTCTTCCCCCATTGTTGTCAATGACTACTAACTTTTATTTCCACTAACTTCATCATATATTATTATTAATTTTGTAAAAAAAATTAAGTCACAAGTAGTTATAAATTTTGTTTATAAAAAATAATCAAGTTTAAAAAAAATTGTCTACGATTTATAAGAATATTGTGACTAAACGAAACTTGAATGTAATATTTTTAAAGATATCATAAAATATTCTTAAAAACATTTTGAGCGAAGCAAAGAGTTTCAATCATATTTAACAAAATCACATACCTAAAAATCATGTTTTGCAAAATCACATACTCAGAAATAAAAAATTTATTCCTATACCAAACGTCCCTTAATTTTTAATACAAAAATTGCAAAGATCAGGCCTAGGATGCCCCTCGCCACAATGTACGTTCCATGTGATCCACGAAATCTTTGCATAATGTATTTAATTTGAGATGCAAATTGACTACTGTATAGCCTCTAATTGATTTGGAACACACGTTGTTGTATTTAAAAAAAAAAAAAAAAACACACACACACACACACACACACACACATGTATTCACACAATAAACAGGTGTCGCGACTCTCACAACTATTCCATGGGATTACTTCTAAATTCAATTAGCTCCTTCTAATATTTTTAAATAAAGTCAGTTAAATACCCGTCCGTCACATATTAATTGTGAGAATTATTTAAAAAAAAAAAGTTGTGCAAGTAACACCGGAAAAATTTAAGTGTAACTTTTAAGTATTTATTATCTAGGTTTTAAACAAAATTTTAATATCTGACTATTTTTTATAATTCAATTTCATGTAATTGACTTCTTTAACTATATTTTGTTTATATGAATTTTTTTTTGGAGTAAATTACACAAATTTCTTAAATTTTATTAAAATTATGCAAACATCTTGTTTTAAAATATACACAAGCTTCTTTTGAAACAAAAAATTATTTTACACTTTAATTCAATTTTTAAATTTTTTTATTAAAATATCACCCACTAACCCAAATACATTTTTTAATTAAAATTTTTTTTAAATAGATGATATTTTAATTAAAAAATTAAAATTACACTAAAGTGTAATGTAACATTTTATTTTAAAAAAATAAAATTTATATATTTTTTAAAAATAGAAAATAAATTTGTGTAATTTCAATAAGATTTAAAAAAATCTCTATAATTTATTTACTTCTTTTATATATGTCACACCAAAAAAAATATATGAACATATATAAGTTGAGCATGTTTCAGCCAGAACACATGGAATCACATGAGATAGAGATTGAGAAAGGGAAATAAAATGAGGTAGTCACCTTTGAATAGCATTGGTCTAATTTAATGAAGAGGATGTGGACCATCTTAATTGGTTACTTACTAAAATAATTACTGAAAGGACCCATCTCACCTCAGCTTGAACCCCACGAGCAATTCTTACATATTTCTTGTATATCACATTATCTGTATACTCAACAGTTCATATTTATTCTATACGCAAACTTTACATGTACTACACATAGATCTCACTTATATAAAGTTAATTCTAATTTTTGATTTTTTTAAGTGTACTATACTCTAGATACACTTAAAAAAATTTCAAACCCTACTTCCTTTTGGTTTCTTTTTCAGATTTAATGACTCTTTAGGATGCCACATGGGTAGGGTACTATAAGGTCCTTTTCTTGATGAGGTCATTGTCCTTGGAAAACGGAGTTTGCTCCAATATATTATTTTATTTGGGCCATTAGAATATATTATTATTTCGTGTACAACATTATTTAGGCAAGATTTCTAGCAGCGGAATCAGGGAACTAACTTAGGGGGTGAAATTGGCATAGCTCTATTTGTAAATATATTTCTTTATTTTATTTTAATTACTAGAATAATGATTAAAATTTTAATTTATTTTTTTAGATCTAATAACAAATCTTATAAGCTAAAAATTAAGTTCATAAGATCTGGATAAAAAATTATTGCTTTGATAGCAATTTTTTTTCACAAATTTCATATCTTATTCAAGAAAAAAAAATTAGATTTTCATAGTATATTGATTAAATAAAATGGTAGAAATTAAAATTACAAATTTACTTCTTTACTTCTATATTAGCAATAGATAATAAAATTATAACACAACCAATACTTTGATAATTTAAGAACTTATCATTCAAGATTAAAGCAAAACTCAATTGAGCTTCCAAATTTTAAATTGAGTTTGAAAATTACCTCAAAATGTTAAAAATTAAATGTTGAAGGTGTGGATATCATATTAGGCTCGCTCACACCAAAGAGAAAGAGAAGAATGTAGAGAGGAAAAAAAATAACAACAATAAAAGTTTTTTTTTGTAAGAGTCTTAATAATTTGAAAATTTGAACTACACATAACTCCACCATGATGAATTTTCTTTTAAAGTTAAAATAATTTATTTGACTAATAAACCTTTGTCATCTAAAAAATAAATAAATACCAAGCCTAATGTAAAATACTAACAATATAAAAAACAAAGCTAAAAAACTTACAAGATTAAATATTATAATATTTCTAATTTTGTGTACGCACAATGTCTTCTTATCTTTTCCTCTAATTCCATGGATTCTGTGTGAGCTTTTACTAAAAAAAATAGAGATAGGGGAAAAGACAAGCAATTGCTTGTTTGTGTGAGTAAGTAAGGATATTTTGAGTAAAAAAAAAAAATAATAATAATAATAATAAAGTATTTTTGTGAAAATTATATATATAAATATATGTGGATTTATTAAGCTTAAATTAAAATGTCAAATAATTTTTTAAAAAATTATATAATCCAATCAAATATGTATCTAATTCCAATGAATTCAAAATTTCAAACAATGGAGGATATAATATCAAATTTTAATATTACATACATAAAATTTTGCAAAAATTGCCCCTCTCATATGTTTGTAGCTCTTGCCAATGATTTCAATATCTACCTGGCATGAAATATATTTTGGATTAACATTACACACATATTTTAACAATTAAGAGATTAAATTAAATAATCATAATTTATTAGAATCAAATTAAAAATTTACTAATTTGTTAAGGATCTAAATCAAATTTTTCTTTTTAAAAATGATAAAGAAAAAAAAATAAAATGTATGACTTTTCTTTGTTGGATAAGATGTTGAGAGTATGCGAAATTGAGAACAACTTGCATAAGGAAAGGCTTGTGTGCTCGATGTCTTCATTAAAATGATTGTGAGATGGTGATAAAATATGTATAGAGGAGAAACTATTACATTCAATATTAAAAAACAAAAAGATTAAAATAATAAAATTTTTTTAAGTTAAAATATGATCAAAATATTTTAAGAATCATATTGATTTCTTTTATTGAAAATATAAACTATTGAAAATATATTTTTCAAATTTTACTTTAATATTATTTATTTTATGTTGAAAATAAATTAATTTATTCTGAACTTAGAAATTGACTAATTTTATATTAGTCAAATGTATATTTAATAATATAAATATAAGGGTATTTTGTCAAAATAAGTATAATTATAACTTATCTTTTATTGCAAAGGAATTATTGTACCTTATATTTTGATTTTAAGAGAAGAGAGTATAAATTTTTAAAATAAAAAAAAAAGTAATATAATTTGGACATATCAAATGAGAAGAGTGTAATTTATCCAAATAAAATTTTTTGTAGTGTTTTATGTAAAAAGTACAAAAGTAGTGTGTTTTAAAAAAATATATAAAACACTCTATATTTAGAAAGAACATAAAAATAATCTAGTTATATGCACGATAATGGAAAATTAGGATTATAGGCATAAGATAATAATAACCACTTAAAAAAAATGTATTTACACTAGTTTTTTAGATAAAGTTTCTAAAAATAATTATTGTAAAGTCCTAATAACAATTAATCTTAACTGTCATTAGGCCACATGTGGGCTATCAATGGTTAGGCCTAACCATTGTTAGGCCAATGGATATAATGCTAGTTGAACCCAATTATCATTAGATTCAATTTAAAATTAAACCTACTTCTTTGCTCCTTATTAGATTGACTCCAATTGCCCCCTTTTCCCACTTGAGACCCCCTCTATCATTTTTGTCTAGCACAGCCTAGACCTAGCCAATGTCATCCAACCACTGACGATAGCCTTGGCATTTGTCCATGTCATCAAATGCTTGCCACTCACTGCCATCTAACATCCCTCCCTCCTAAAACTTTTCTCCAGCTGTCGTTCAACCAACACCTGACCTCTTCCCTCCCAAAACCTTTCTTTAACTATCGTCTAACCACTAAATACATCATTTTTTTTGTGAAATTATTTGCTCCATTTTTTTTTTTTTTTTTGCTATAATATTTTATGGGCTACATGAATGGGTTTTATAAAGTTAGTACCCAGGTAAATAATCTCGTTGCTAAATCACAAGTTTTTTTAAGTTTTTTAGGCCCCTTCATCTAGCTAGTTATGGTGATGTAGATATATACAAATTTCAACTTATCTAGTTCTCTATGTTAATTTTCTAGTGGAATGATTTAAGTAACTTGTAGAAGCTGCAATCTTTAAGTTAGAAACCAAGTAGATCAATTGTTTTTTTCTTGATTTTTTTCTTGAATGAATTTATGAGTTTGCAAGATTGTTTTTAGTGTTAATGATGATTTTTCCTAAATATATACATGATTTAAATTTTCAAAATGGCCCTAATTATATAAGTGGATAAGTAATATACAAATCTTCATTTGCGAAGGTGGATGAACTTGGGGGCTAACTTAATTCTAGATGAAAGCAAGGCACTGTCTTTTCTTCGTTTAAGCAAACTAAAATGATATATAATTATGTTCATTTGTGCAAGTAATAACTAATATTACTCTTTATTCAATATTAACAAATATGATTTGCCAATAAACTAAACTTTACATAAGTTCTCGCTGATAAAACTTTTTTTTTAATATCTAGAACTTGACATTGTATTGATGATTTAGAACTTCACTTGGCACTTCTAAAATAGAAAGCTGAATTAGTTAGCAATCTTTATCAAGTTTTTCAATTTTCTTTTGTCTTTTCCTCTATGATAGCAAAGAAACTTTGTCCAATGTCTTACATGGAACAAGTTAACTAATAAAATACTAGTAGGCATATAGAAGCATTGTATACAAAGATAAGATCAATTTTAATGTTAATTATTGAAATCAAACAAATATGAGACCCATTTTTTGGATATCATTTAATTTGCATAAACAGTACCCTTTGTCCTCCTTCAGAGTCAATGATCATAGATTATATGAATCTCACTACTTCCCACATTGATACAGTTCAATATTTACTAAAACATCATTGAAGTTTTACAAATGATCTTGTTTCCTTTATTTGAAACATGTAGGAGCAAGGCTTGATTAATCTAAGAATTCTTACATGCTAACTCCTCATATCTTTCTGTGCTTAGAGCATGCATAATGATTTCAAATACATTTATAATTATGTGTTTATGAGATGATTTGTACATTAATTAAAAGTTTAATTGTAAGTTTAGTCCTTATAATTTATTCAAGAGAGTAATTTAGTTCTTTTAGTTTTATTAAAAACTTATTGTCTTTCTAGTTTATTTATTATAAAAAGATAGTCACTTATTTTCAATTACATCAATATTACACTTCTGATTGCATAATGTGAAGGGTTCTATGTCATTCTTAACCTTTAATTCTAAATAGTATATTGCCTTTGTTAAATTGAAGATAGATACATATTAAGCTACCAAATCAACTGAGTAGCCTTTTCATATTATAGTGAAAGAATTTGTCAATGAGAATATTAAGGACAAAATAATATGTCAATGTCCTAAACGTAAGTTTAAGAAATGGCATATTAAAAAAGTTGTGTTTAACCACTTAATTTTTAAACCATTCTTACAATGATACACTTTCTGGGTTAGACATGGGAGAGACATAGAGAATAACTTACTGCAAAATTTCTATCCAAGCCACGAGTTGGAGAAGAATGAATTTGTAAGAATGACCTTATGTAATACATGGTCTGTGATGCATTCAGGGTTCATCATTAAAATGAAAGTGTAGATGAGGTTGGAGGTTTAGTTCTATCTTCTAACTAAATAATGTATGAAAATGCTAAAGGGTTTTATGAGTAAATTAAAAATGGGCAACTTAATTTATATGAAATGTTTGTGTGGAATAAGTGACAAGGCTATGTTGATATTATTAGAGTTGTTAGATGATGTCTTTGAACATGCAAAGATTCCACCTTCTTTTTATGAGACAATGAAAACTATTAATAAACTAGAGCTTAACTATACAAAAATTTATGCATATATGAATGATTGCATATTATATTAGGAGGAGGATGATAACATGGATGTGTGTAAAAGTGCAACATATGTAAATAGAAACCACATAGTAAGAGTAAGCCTACAAAAATCACTAGATACTTTCTACTAAAGCCATAGTTACAGAGGTTATTTATGTTATCTAAGATTGCTGAGCACTTAAAATGGCATGCTATTATTGATGGCATGATGAAGCATATAAGAAACTCGATTTGGCTATAAATGGTATCATTCCATTTGTCAATATTGTAATTAAGTGGTCATGTATAACTTATCTAATTTGCTATATGGTTGGCTATCAGATCCTCAAAACGTATGCTTAGGGCTAGCTAAAGATGATTTCATCCCATTTGGTAACTTAAGTATAAGCTACAGTATCTAGCTAGTGGTTTTTATTCCTTACAACCTCCCTCTTTATGTGTATTTAAAATAGAGTTCATTCCATTTTTCAATGATTGTTTCAAGAAGGCAAGCACTAATAAATAATATAAATGTCTATCTATAATTGATAAGAGAATGGCTGATATATTTGTGTAATATGGGAGTTAAAATCTTTGATTCTTACTTACACCACGTAAGTCTTCACTATGCATGCAGTTGTGATAAGGATATTAATGAACTTTCAATGCTTCAAACATCATCTAAGTGGAACACACATATTAGATTAGCCTATTTATATTGCAACTTTGACTCAACTCTTTTACACCTTCCTTATAATTGAAAGTGGTGTTTTATTTGGCATCATCGCTTTTTGAACCAAAGACATAAACTTAGATTAGTTTAAGTTCAATTTGATGATAGCAAGGAAGAGAAGAAAAATCTCCTAATAATAATAACTAGCTAAAAAATCATAAGACAATTTGAGAATGTTGACCTAATATTTTGGAAGAGATGTGAAAGTTGAAGGCCAAAGAAGAAAACCTTAAGGAATCGATGGTATTGATGATGACACTCAATAATGGCATAAAAAGACCTTTTTTTCAACTTCTTTATTGGGTAAACCATTTGTTACGTCATAGTCTTAATGTAATGCATATTGAAAAGAAAGTATATGATAATGTGATATTCACTTTGCTTAATGAATTTGGAAGATTAATAGACCATGTATATGCACCAAGAGACTTATAAAAAATGAACATTAGGGTTAATCTTTGGCCCAATGATAGTGGTAAATTCTATACATTAATTTCAACCCATAAACAATGATAAGAATATTTTAGGCCAAGATAAATACTATATCAATAGGTCAACCTTGCCTCCTAATCGACCTAGCCCATTAGGCTACATGCACATCATGACAATAACAAGAGCAACTTCCCTAGATCACATCTTTCTTATTATTTTTTTAATCAATCGTAATCTTGCCTATTTCTCAATCAAAGCAAGATTGAGGAATAAATGAGATCTCATCAAAGCCTGACACATGAAATAGTGCCATAACTAAGTAGTTTAAAAACCTCCTAAATGATTCTTATAAATAGCACCTATAATAATTCACCCAAAAAAAAAATAGCTCCTATAACACTAAGTATTATTTACATTCCATAATTCTCTTACATCTTTTGTGCAATAATTGATATAAGTATCAAAATATTTATAAAAGCATTTGCCTTTCCATGATTCCTATGAGGATTCACACTAAGGAGGCTTGGAAGATAGTGCATGTATTTTTATTAAGATACTATTCATCAAATAAAATAAAAATAATTTAGATACCACATTAATTGATAAAGAAATAACCAATCATTGATACAAGGGAAGAGTAAAAAGTTATTTAAGTTTTTATTACTTTTATTTTTTGAAATTATTAAAAAAATTCAAATAATTTATTTAAAAATAAACTAAAAAGATTAACATAACTTTAGTGTATGTCAAATCATTAATTTTATATTATTGATTTGACACTTTCTAATGTTAGTTTTGAAGCTCCAAAACTTCTTTAATTAGCATTTACTTTGCTAGTATTTCTTTAATCTTCTTTTCACAAAAATTGCACATATAAAATCTTATTACATATAAACACATAAAAAAATTATATTGGCAAAGCATTCATACCAAGTAAAGGTGTTTAGATTCTTTACTCCTCACCTAAGAGGAGCGTGCTATGTTGCTTACCAAAATTTAGTTGTTAGAACCATCTTGCAAGCCTCATGAAGCCACATCACCCAAATGACTAAAATGCACCATTTTACTTTAAGTGAAATGTTGGTTTTGATTTTTTTTTCCCCCTCAACTCACGACTTCATCTCGACCATCCATTCTAGCTTGCAATCTCAATTGTCCTTCACTTTTCTCCTTAAGCACTCCATTTCACTATAGTTAAACCACCCTCAACGCTATGTTTTGCTAATTGTCGTCCTTACCAATGTTGACTCTAATTTTTTTGTTCCATTAAGATGGGAAAGCCATGGTTTTCATAGGTAAGAAGCTTCAACCTTGTCCCTAGTCTAGTTGGCATGCTACTCTTAGGTGAGGAGTAGAGAATTTGAATGCATTGCTAAGATGTTTTCTTTGCTTTCTCAAACAAGTCATAAGTGCTTTGTCTTTCTAAGTGCCTTGCTTTTTTGCAAGTTGCAACGAAGGTTGAATACTTACCATTCAAGAGTACCTTTGTTTTTAACTTTTTCTCCCTTTTAATCTACTTAAACTATTCGAGTTGTTGGTATAAGGTTGTAATTGTTTCAATTCAACATTTATTATGATATTGAGTAGCATGTTAAAGAGTGCCTTCTACTTGCAAATGCCATTTTTGGCCTTAGTTTTGGTGCTAAATTAGGTATGTCTCTCTATTAGGTAACTTAATAACAAAGGCTTAAAGTAACCATCATTAACCCTTGTAGTGAAGATTGTTTTCTATTACTTATAGTCGACTTCAAAGAAATAAAGGTATAGTTTGTTGTGTTATAGCACGTAGTTTATAATATCATTGACAATAACATAATAGCCAAATGGTTAACAGATGGCTCCATGCAACCTCCTTGCCTAACTTATGATATTCTAACATAAAAATTTAGTCTTTACTTTTAGGAGCACTTACATTTGACAAAAGTTAAAAAGAAGAAGATATGTGATCAAATGGATGTCAAGAAATTAATAATCGATGCATCGATGCATGTTGCATAGAATAAACAACTTCCACTTGAAGTTATAGTGTAGGTTCTCTTCTACCAGCATCTTAGAGCTTCTCTAATGTTCAAGCTCTTAGTAACAATTAATGCAATCATGTGCTATATGTTACAAGTGCATATGAGGATTATGGGAAAATAGTAGGCAAGAATTACTAGTCATTCAAAACCTAAATGAGCCATTTGAGCATCAAATATGAAAAGTTCTATAAGAAAGGGAAATTAAGCAAGAAGAATAGCAAAAATAGTAAAAATGGCATGCAATTACTGCTATCACAATCAAGGAGAATCTTTGATAAGTTGTCGATTATAGGGAAAGGACAAGGAAAGAATAAGAGCTCTAAAACTTCTAGGAAATCTAATAGCCAACTTTTGTACTCCTTGCAAAATGGTTCTAATAGCTCCAAGAATAAAGACCATTAAAGGTAGACTAGAGTTTACTACTACCTTGTATGTGATGTCTTAAACTTGCATCTTCTTCCCAATGAGAAGCCATGTTTCCTATGTTAATGGAACAATCCCATTTGCTTAAGAAATGCTACTTTGATGGAAGCTAAAGTGCTCTTTTGTGTTTTGCTTCATGCTTTCTAGCCTTTGAAAAAAAGTTGCATTTAATTTTTCATATATACAAATGATGATATGACATAATCTTTAAAAAGAGAAAAAAGGTGTAATGTTAGTAACATGGTGCATTTCACTTTGTTAGGCGACATGGCTAAAGCATGGACACCAAATGAAACCTACAACTCATGTTTAGAGAGCAACACACCGTGCTTCACTTGCTTAAGCAAAAGATGTCAATTCAGTTATCCTCTACTGTATCATGTGCCTTAAGAAGTGTGATCAAGTAGCCCGATGAAGATGCGTGTTTTAAATGGCAATGTTTTTAAAACCAAACTAGTAATAATTATATATATATATACATTAATAATCTAATATAATAAATAATAACAAGATATTATTTTTTTCCTTTTTATTATATGTATTTGTTTAGAAATTGAAATTGAAATTATTTTCTCTTCTTCCTATATTTTTATCATATTCTAATTAATAAGGTCTTGCATAGAGCTTAAACAATCAAGATGAATAACAAAGATGGTAACCTTTTAAGAACCCACATGAAATCTTTAGTTATTTGCATAAGTAAAAAGCATCTACTATGAGAATCTTGCAACTCCAATCATGAAGTCCTCTTTAGGTGCACTAAGGATGTTTATGTGTTTATGTGTTGTTAACTTATAATTATTCATATTATTTTGTATATTTTTGTTCGCAAGGAAGTGATTAGTGTTTTAATTTTATAGTAAATATGGTTGATTATAGGAAAAAAAAAATGCATAGATAGGATATATAGCTCCATACATAAGCTTTTGTGTCATAGATGACAAATTTTAGCTTAACTATGGTTAAATTGTAAATTACTCATAATTTGCTCTTTTTATAAGGTGTAAATACAAGAAAAATTAAGTTAGAATCATCTTGGAGCAGAATTGTTGAAAATCTAAAGTCTAGAGACTTCAAAGTGGGAGTTTTAGAGACTAAAGGATTTACACTACAATGTAAATGAGTCAAGTTGTGGTGCAATTCGAAAGTTGAGTGAAGATTTGCTCCAAAAAGCAATTGCATCATAACATAAAAACTTCAAGTTGCGTCACAAAATAGATTTTGGCGTATAGCATAATTCACATTTATTAGAATGTTACCATTTTAGTCGTTAATTTTAGCTATGTTGTGATAGATATACCTTGCTTATTTGCTTTGGCTATCACTCTGAGTCTGTGAGAGGCTAAGGAAGAGCTCTTGGAGACATGTTGGAGCAAGGGAATGCTAGGCATTAAAGATTGAAGAGAAGATAAGCATCCATTACTAGTGTTCTTTCTTTTTCTTCTTTTCTTTGCATTTGTTTTAGATATATCTGGTTTTTGCTTTGAATTTCTGTGGTTTCTATGGTTGTATATAGTTAAGCTTCTTAATATAAGATTATTATGAATGCTTGTATGGATAAATAGTTGTTTATCACTCTTTTTTTCTAATTATTGGTGAATATATGTTCATTGAGCCTTATGCTTCATGCTTTCTAATTGCTTAGCCAATAATTTGATTGATTTGATATTTCACTTGAACTTGGAAAATGGATAGTAGAATTAGGCATTAGGTTGAATTATATGAGTACTTAAAACTTGCTTGGATGGGCGAATGGTTTCATTAATGAGATACAAATATACTCATTATCCTTACATAGTCGAATTAGATATTATGCTATTAGATTGACCATAGTTGATTTCATAAGACATTATGGAATTAATTAAATAAACCTATATGAAATTTGAAAAAAATACTTATAAATGTAGTTGAACCTTAAGCTAAAATATATTACTATTAAAAGAAAAATTTAGTATTGAATTAAATCATTTTAAAATACTTAGGGGATTAATAACTCTAGATACTTCTATTCACCTAATAATCTAAACATTAGTTTTAATATCAAATTTTGCAAGAAAGATAATTTTTATTTACTTTATATTACTTATTCACTTGAAATTAATTTGTTTAATTTAAGTTAGGATATAAATTTTGATACTTAACAAGTTTTAATAACAAATTTTTAAAGGAATGATTTTTTTTTATCACTTTATTCTTGTTGCGATATGAATACTTACATATACGCTTTCAAAAAACGTAACAAGTTTTTAATATTGTTGTTGGGGATTTGTGTGCCAAAATTTTTTCTATCAATAGTAATAAATGATATTGCCACTTTGAATATACAAAGATATCACTCACACATGGACGAGATAACATTAGTCCAACATAAAACAAAAAAGGAGATGTCCACATTGGATAACATTCAAGAGAGTAGTTAAGTAAAAATTATAAATAACAAGCCAAATTTATCATGTTTTGTGCTTGGAGTGGGTCGAAAAGACCCATGGTCTAAAGAATTTTTTCCCCTCAAAACTAGGTAACCTGTTGGCCTATTCAATTTATTTTGAAGGTTAACTGGACTAGGCTTATAGCCAATTCATCAATTTTTTAATCTAACTAACTAATTTTAAAATTATGGTAAATAGTAAGTGTTATCCATGTAAAGGGGCCAAGCCCAAAAGAACGTAAGGCTCAATGGCTTACCTTCTATAGACTCGAGGGATGGGTTCGACCCAATAAGCTTGAAGCCCATGTAGGTGTTGGGTACAATGAGACAAGCCTGACCCAAGCACATGTAATGACAACTTCCTTTTTTTTGTCTCTATTAGCATTTCTTTGGCCAAGGGCCGACAAGATTGCTTAATAATATTAATTTAAATTTAAATCATTTGATGAAGTGTTATTCAAATAATAATACTTTTTTATCCCAAAAAAATCAAATAATAATATTTTAAAAGAATATGGACCGAATCTATGGGTGGGTTATCATTGTTTCAATCCGAAGTCCCATCATTTGTACAAAAAGTTTTTGGGTCCCAACTACAAATCCAACTTTTTGGTGAGTCATAATTTCTGAGCTTGTCCATGGGAACACAATAAAAAATGCGGTGTATATACACGAAAGGGTATAATAATTTACATATTTATACTTTTATCTCATTATAGAGAAAAGCAATTTTTTTAAATTTTTTGAAATATTTATGCTTCGATGACAAAAAACTATTTATATATCAATTATTTGATCATTTAATTTTAAAAATATATAATTTAGTAAAAAAAAATTACTTACCACTCGTTAGTTAAAAAAAAAAAGATGGAGTAAAAACAAGACAAATTTAAGAATTAACAAGTAACAAGTATAAAGTTTTTAAGAACTAAATTTTTATTTCTAAATTTTATGAAAATTTTAAGGATCAAAATGTACATTTAACTATAATTTTTATTGATTTACAATGTAAATCTTTCATATCACATCAAATATTAAAAAAATTGGATAAAAATACATTAATGTACAATGAAATAATTGATAAAATTTTCTTACCAAAAGAAAAATCGATTTTTTATAATTAAATAAAAAATAAAAGTTAACTTTATAATATATACATATATGGAAAACAATTTGAATTAGTGTAAAAATTTCATAGGATGAGATTTATTATAAGGTTTTTGATTTAAGAGATTGTATATTTTGTGAGAAACTGCTCTTCTAAAAAATTTTATGCAGTGGTGTAAAATTAACGGTAATCCACATTTGTATTAATATGATAGTTGGTTTTTATTGATTTGGTTATTAGTCTTTATATTTTATTTTTTTACTTTCGATTTAATGGTTGAAACCGATGATAATAATAATAATAATAATAATAATAATAATAATAATAATAATAATAATAATAATAATACTAATAACATAGTGATATTTTTAAAACATTGAATATATAGTTTACCTATTCTCTATTTTGACTATTGATGTAAATTGCGTGATTCTTATTTGAGTGTCAACTAAAAAAAATATATAGCTAATTTTATTCAAACAAAACTATTTTGAAATTATGGTAAACTATGAATTAAGTGTTATGCATATAGTATTATCAATTTTTAGGTCAATGGAAAATTGCTTTCTTTAGTAGGGATTGATTATCTATTTTTTTAATTGATTATAAATTTAACATAGGTGGTCAATAAACACAATTAAAATATTGATATTATAAAAATGTCACTGTGCAAAACAAAAAATATTGTGGAAAATATCGCTTAAAAAATTGCAATCATTATCCGAAAGTGGATATCTTACCTAACAAATATATAAAAAGAAAATGTGTTTGTTGGGAGAGAACAAAGCAACAAGCTCTATGATTCTACATTTAGAACAGCTAGAAAATTATAAATTGTAATAAATCCCCTTTAAGACGGACTTTTGGTGGCATTCAATATTCATGAAGTATTAATTTTACACTATTACTACACATAAATAATCATTGCCAAAAAAGAAAAAACCAAAATCTATTGCCATGTTGTTGGTAAGTTACTACATCTTTCAAGTAAATAGGTTAGTGATTTATGTGAGTTTGACTTGAAATTTATTATAAAATATAGTGTAAATTATTATTTTTTTTGGTAATAATACTTAAATTATATAGTTTTTATTTTATAAAAATAAATCACTTAAAATTAAAACATAACTAAAATATTTTTAATAATAATATTATTTTTATTAAAATTTTTTTAAAACTTTTATTTTAATGTCATTTAGTTTGTGTTGAAAATTATAAATTTAATTTATTATGAATTTAAAAAATTAAATATTTTTATATTTGTGCATGTGTATTCACAATACTTGTTATATTATATAAATAATAGATATAAAAATATTTTAGTCAAAATATGTGTAATTGTAGTTCATCTTTTACTTAAAAAATGAGTAAATCATGTATATATTTTTTATTTCAAAAGAGAAAAGTATAAATCTTCAAAAGAAATATTTATTTTTTATCATCCTTCTCCATTTTCATGAGTAAGTTTATCATATTTATTTGAATTCGAAGTTATCAATGCAGGTGTTTGTAATTATATGCGAACAACACAAGTATTTTATTTATTTTCATTTATATTTTTACATAAAGAAAAATCAAATTAAATATTTCCCTTATAGAATAAATTAAGTTGTCATAATTATACAAAAAATTCACACTCTTAAGACAAAAAATAAAAATAAAAATGAAAAGTAAAATTCTAGTTAGGACAAAATTATGCAAACAGAAATTTCATTAAGCTTTCAATATATTTTGCAAAAAGGAAAAATTATATTGCATATTTCCCTTACACCTTGTTTGGTTGGGAAAAATGAAGACAATCCTATTCTTTTTTTTTTTTTGACAATATCTATTATATTCATTATTTAACAATTTCTATCACTCTTTATTATTTTTTAAAAAATAAGAGATAAAGAATATTTTTTATTTTTAAAATTATTATTTTATTTTATTTTCTATTATCTTCCATCCTATCCTGTATACCAAATGACAATAAAGTAAAGTTCTTATTAATTATACAACACCTAAAATTCACACTCTTTAAAAAGAAAATTAAAAATAAATAAATAAATATTCAACATTTAAATTGGACCCGCCTTTTCCGGTGATGATCAAAGAAAGTGAGCCCCATAAAACGGATATGATGGCCATAATAAAAAAAAAAAAGATTAAAACTCCCTTAATTTTGAGTCTATGTATAAATAATTGTTTACTTTTAAAATTATGAAACCCTCTAAATATTAGAAAGTTATCTAAATAAAAAATAATGTTTATAAATTCATTTAATTTAATGTTTCATTTTTAGTTAGTAAATTAGATTCATTAATGAAAAGAATTATTTGTATAAAAAATAAAATTTAATGATTTATTTTAAAATTTTAAAAATTTTAAAAAATGTTTACATAATCTAAAATTTTAAAAAAACTTACTTGTATTTTGACCATTAAATTTAAAAAAAAAGTAGCCAGCACGTGGATGCACGCGTTGCCACTACAGAGATGGACCTTCCTTGTGGCTCTGGTTTTCCCGTGCGTGAAGAAGAGAAGGAGGTGAAACATGCTAACACTGTAATACGCAGCCTTTGCTTAACGTTGCGTTAACGATCCGTTAGAGGAGCATGAGGCATTTGCAGTACACACAGCGATTTCACCATTGTCTGAGCAATAGAAGACAAAAGAAGACAACCAGCACATGATAATGGATTACTATATTGTATGTCCCTTTTGAGTATATGAATCAGATTTCAGGAGTTTCATATTAAACAAACACTGAGAAAGAAGAACCCACTTGAGCGGCCAAACTAAAAGATCTGAAATCAAGTTGGGAGCTTTTTCTATTTTCTGAGGCTTTGTGGTTCCGTGGGTTTTCTGGTTCCTGAATCGCTTGGATTCCAAACTAAAGTTACTGTTGGAATGCGCAGTGGTTGTGCATTTTCTTGTTGATGTCTTACGGGCATTCGAGGTTGTAATTCTTTGCGCTCAAATTTTATTACTTGGGGTTTTTTTTTTGTGAATGCATTTCGGTTCTTTGGAAGATTTTTGTGTGCCATTTGTACTTTTGAAGTATGAGTCTGTAATATATGTGTCTTTTTGGTTGTTCGGATATTTTCTGAAATAAGGTTGTCTTTGTGGCTTCGTTTTAGGGTAAGGATCATGATTTGGCCGTGTTGCTAATTCTGCTTATGGCTGGTGATTTATAAAGTGAGAATTATGGCTGGGGAGATTGAAGAAACATTTAGCATTAACTTTCAGGTTATTGTTTTTCACTCTCCTGTTGATCTAAATATGGATCGCTTTATGGCTATTCCTTGTACCAACACAATTATGATGTTTCTTTCGTCTTCTTTCACCTTTTGTTTGCTTTAGAGTATGACAACTTTTTTCAACACTCAATTTAATCCATAAGACCATGTATCAGAGGGGGAAGAGTTGAATATTTTTGAGGTTTCAAAAGATGCCACCGACGTCTTTTTCTTTTCTCGGTGATTGGTTAATTACTGCTTTCATTTTCTATGAGTAAAGTTGGTTAATGTTGATATGGGTTGCTAGATGAATATTTTTCTTGTGTTTTATGCCGGCTGCATAGCGGAACTGATCTGAATTATTACCTCCTATATTAGTTTGTCAAAGTAGAAAAACAGTGATTGACTGTTGTGGGTTGGTTTAACATACTAATTTACTCTCATGGGCCTTATTCTAATTTGCATAGCTTTTTTTCTGTACATATTTTATAATGGTATCTCATGGGAGCATTCATTTTGGCGATCTAATACCCCATCAAAGTATTATTTGACATTATAGATTAGTGTTTGTACTATTATGTGATTTCTTCCTGACTGATGTTGAAAAAGCAGAATGGAAAAGGGAAAATTTTGGAAAATATTCATTATATTTTTGTGATTATTACTTAATAATATTTATCGTTTTCTATAAAATTTTTAAAGTAGAGATACGATATTCATTTTTTATTCACAAAATCACCTTTTTTATTTTCATTTTTGTTTTAATTCATAACTTTCTACGTACTAAACACGTCTTAATTATCCATAGAAGGAAAATTGCAAAATTGTAAAACGTGGAAACGTGGACTTGCAGTCACTTTTGTATAACACGGTGCTGCTGTTATTTTTGTTTTCACATCTTTTTTTCATGGGCGAAGTTACTGTGCTGCACTAGTCCACCTTCCATTTTACACCTAGTTTACCATGAGAATTGCCTCAATTGTGTTGTATTAATATTTATTTCTGGCTGCTGGTGCTCTGCTTGTCCATTGCAAAACATGTAGGGAGATTCTATACATTCAGGCTCCATCTCGTTTGGGAGATTTGAAAATGAACCTTTATCTTGGGAAAGAAGATCCTCTTTCTCTCACAATAGGTACTTGGAGGAGGTTGAGAAATGTTCAAAACCAGGTTCAGTTATTGAGAAGAAAGCATATTTTGAAGCTCATTTCAAGAAGAAAGGCCTTTTAGGTTTTAATATATCCGTGAGTCATGATGGATCTGATCGAACAACCAGTGAAAATGATGGCTCAGAGAGAATTGGCAACCAAGAGGATTTTGAGTCAAATGAAGATGGCAATTGTGTTAAATTTGATCAAAGATCCCTAGAGGATTTTGAAGTAATTGAAGATGACCATTACATTCAATTTGATCAAAGATCATTGGAGAATTTTGAGCCAATTGTAGATGGCCATTATGGTCAATATGAGCAAAGATCATCAGAGGATTTTGAGCCAAATGAAGATTGCCATCATGTTCAATTTGATGAAGGACCTGTTGGTTCGGATTATCATGGAGATTGTGGAGTGACTGGATATGAAAGAGAAGATTCCATCACAGAAGGGCCAGGAGTTTCATTTTCTAACCAACATATGGAATTTGCCATGAACAACTATAATGTTTCGGAGGATGGCATTGCTAATAACATAATTTTGGATGAAGCTCAGCAACCGGCAAATGAAATGAGCAGCACAATCTCAGTTGATGACAAGGTGATTGTAGAAGTGGAAAACGACCATGATGATATTGTAAATAGTGATGAATCGTTAAGAACTATGAATGTGACTGAACGAGTTGGAGGTGTTGAGGAAAAAGCTTTGGATGATTCTGCAAGTCCCTCTCCAAAGGTATGCTTCTCCACAATAAAGTTGAAATTTCTTTTAACCGTGGGTAGATCAAAAATAGAAAGAAATCCAGAAAAGAAATAATATAATTGAAATACTATTAAGTGAGTACATCAAGATTAGTCATTTCTATAATAACAGTGTTTAATATATATGTGTGTGTGTGTGTGTGCATGCTTAAATTTTATGTTTTCTCAGTATCTGTCTGTATTTTCTTCTGCATTATTCATATTCTGCAATTATTTAAATATGCTTCTTATAATCTGTTGTCATATGATTTTGATGCATAGGAAACAAAGCCTGAGCCTGGGTTGAGCTCTGTAGTCAACAATGCTCGAGTCTGGAAAAACAGTTCTGCTGGATCATCTAAGGGTTTGGCAAGAAATTCTAGTAGAGAGAGTCCAAGGAAAACCAATGTGGGTAAGAATTCATCAACACTTGCAACTCCAATGACTCATTCAGCGAGCAGAACCCCAAAAGAAGTAAGTATTTTGAATAACAACAGTGTGTTTCAGGAAGAATGGAAGATTAATTAGTTGACAATTTTTTGTCTCGGTATATATTTTCTTTTTATGAAAATGAAATTTATTATGAATGTTCTATATGCATCACTACTGAAAATTCAGTAACAACATTTTTGGGCCTTTATATGCAGGTTTCTAAAAGTGAGAGAAAACTAAGTTGTGATAGTAAAAGGTAGTTGTTGTTTCTTAGATCTGAAAACATTATATACTTCGCATTTTGAGACCTCAAATATGTTTTTGTTTCGTAGTGAAAAAGTATTAAGGATGAAAAAGGCTGCAGAATCCCAACCTTCTGTTTTAAAAGCTAATTCTAGAGGAATTCAAGAAGCGAAAAGGTTTGTAGACTTATGTTAAGGATGAATCTTTTCCTTCCCTTCCTTCTGATATGACCTAGTGTAGTACTGTTGTATAGGCTGAACCGAACCGTCAATTCATGTTTGACAAACTGTGAGGCTAGGCCAAGGGCTGCAGCTTTCAACTTTAGAAGTAGTGAACGAGCAGAAAGGAGGAAAGAGGCAAGTGTAGTGTTATCCTTTCAGAATCTTATTATGTTGGTGTTGAAAAATTAGAGTTGATGGTTATTTGATTTGTTTTCATGCCTCTGCTGACTCAGTTCTACATGAAGTTGGAAGAAAAATTGCATGCAAAAGAAGTAGAGTTGAATCAAATGCAAGCAATATCACAGGTAATATAAGTCAGTGAATAATAATACCTTATGTTTTCATGAGGAGAAATATATAGTAAGTTATCTGGTGGATGGGTCTTAATATATGCATGCAGTATTTTGTTTTCTAACTCATGGAAATTTAAGTTCTAAATGAGTCTGTGCCTTTCTCCTTTTTCTTTCGGTGGGTGGTCTATTCCTCTGGGAAGAGGGAAAGGCACATTGGTGCGGGTAAATAGGACAAGAGCTGATGGTTGCACGCAGCATGATTTATTATTCTATTTTCTATTCTTGTGCCATTTTCTGTTTAAGATCATTGAGATTTGAGAGGCTATATCATGAAACTTATAATTCATGTAAAAGGATCCTGTCTTTAATATACATGTGAAATATGGATGAAATCTATCTAAAAAACAATTTAATTGAAATTTCTACGAATGTCATAAGTTTGTGATAAATGAATTTTCCAATATGTGTACCTGATTTTCAGTTTAATAATTACTTTTCTATTTTAACTTGTATCATTACTTCATTTTGCCCTAGTTTGTGTGCAATATTTTATTCTAGGAATTTTCCCAAAATTTTATCAAACTCCACTAGAAATGAAAAATTATCAGACTTGTGTTTCTCTTTTAACCTTAAAGCTACTGTATAACTCGAATATAGTGTCAAATGAGTAAGAACAACTACATCAACGCTTAGGTGTAATGAAAAATTAAGTAAGGGTTCTCATATATTCGTAACCGAATGTGGGTAAAGAAGTTAGTTCACGAGAGTGAGATTCATTTTGGAACTTGGAATATAGGTACACTTACAGATAAGTCAATGAAAATAATAGATACTATGATTAGAAGGAGGATTAATTTATGTGTTTATAAGAAACTAAATAGATAGGAGAAAGAGTATAAGAATTTAACATCTCAGGTTTTAAGTTTTTGTACACTGATAAAACTAAATTTAAAAATGAGATAGTTATAATTATGGATAAGTATTGGAAGAATGTTATGGCAAATGTAGAATGTTAGAAGACAGAATTATAGCGTTAAAATTTGTAATGAAAATAAAAACTTTTAATGTTATTAGTACTTACGTACTACAATTACGATTAGAAAAGCATTATAAGATAAGGTTTTTGGAGGATTTAAAAGATCTAGTTCAAGAAATACCTTTAAAAGAAAAGGTTTTCATAGCAGGGGATCTTAATAGTCTTATGAGTAGTGCATCTAAATGTTACGAGGGTTTGCATGGGGGATATGGATTAAGAGAAGTAAATATAGAAGGCAAAATTATTTTAGACTTTTTATTAGTATTTGATTTTACTATAACTAAAACTTGTTTTTAGAAGCATGAAAAGCATCTTAAGACGTACAAAAGTGGAGAACATGCTCTCAAATTGATTTCTTTTTTATAAGGAATGTGAACAAAAAGCTTTGCATAGATTGTAAAGTTATGCTTGGAAAGAACTTGATCACACAGTATAGGGTCTTAGTGATGGATGTTCGAGTTAAGAGGAGAGTAAAGAGCAAATGCTAAGATGAGGTGTCAAGGATAAAGTGGTAGCAATTGAAGGATGATTAAAAAAAAAAGTTTTCAAAGAAGGATTTTGGAGGAAGAATTGTGGGAGGCACAAAAAAGTGCTAATGATATGTAAGACCAGGTGGCTAAAGAGATTAGGAAGGTTGCAAAAGATACACTCGGTATCAAGAGATTTTGGACAGAAGGATAAAGAATCTTGGTAGTTAGATGCAAGCATACAAGATAAGGTTAAAATTAAAATGCAGTGTTATAAAGCGTAGTCTTTGTGTAAAAGTGAGAAAAATTAGGAAAAATATAAAGTAGCTAACAAAAACATTAAAAACACTGGCAAGTAAAGCGAGAGTTAGGGCATTTGATGGGTTATATTAATCCTTAGGCACTAAAGTTAGAAAAAGGAGTATTTATAAACTTGCTAAAAGTAAAAAAAAAAAAAAAAGATAAGAATTGTGAAGTAAGGAAAATGTATTAAGAATGAAGAAAGGGAAGTCTTAGTTATAAAATAAGATATTAAGGAAAGGTAGAAGTGTTATTTTTATAGGCTATTTAATGAAAGACACGAGATCTTATTGCACTCAAATAGGCTAAATACTATAAAAAAGGATCAAAATTATATCTTTTATCGTAAGATTCAAGAGTCAGAGTTAAAAGAAGTATCGAAGAAGATAGAGAGTGGTAGAGCAGTAAGACCAGATAATATATCT
The DNA here is from genome assembly GCA_032878935.1 of Erythrophleum fordii. NCBI lineage: Eukaryota > Viridiplantae > Streptophyta > Magnoliopsida > Fabales > Fabaceae > Erythrophleum > Erythrophleum fordii. Next base: position 1,450,985 of record JAVQMF010000029.1, read on the forward strand.
ATTGAGGTGTGAAAGGGTTTAAAAGTGAAAGATATAAGTTAACTCACAAAGTTGTTTAATAAGATCATGAGATTTAAGATAATGTCAGATAAATGAAGGAAAAGTATTTTAATTCTTATTTATAATAACAAGGTAAGAGACTCAAGTTACAGATAATCAATTTGTTTTTATACCTAGAAAATCGACCATGGAAACGATATACTTGTTACAAAGATTGATGGAGAAATATTAAAAGAATAAAAAAAAACTTACATATGGTGTTCATCAATTTAGAGAAGACATATGATAGGATAGTTTTGAAGAAAAAAAGAGTTCGTATTACTTATATTCGAACCAATTTAGGATATATATGATAGGATTACAACTAGTATGAGGACACAATATAGGCCCATCGTAGATTTTCTTATAACTATTGGCTTGCATCAGGGGTCAATTTTGAACCCTTATATTTTTATTTTTATTTTGGATGTACTCATTAAACATATTCAAAAGTTAGTGCCACAATGCATGCTTTTTGCATTTGATATAATCCTAATTGAAGAGTCGAGAGAAAAAATAAAAGAAGCAGATGGATTTCGTTTAAATAGAAGTAAAACAGAACATATGGAATATAAGTTTAGCAAGAAGCACACTAATTTTAGCGTTAAAGTGAAAATCGAAATATACATTTAGCAAGAAATATACTAATTCTAGCGTTAAAGTGAAAATCGAAAAACATGCTATACTACAAGTCACTCAATTTAAATATCTTAAATTCATTATATAATATGATGGGGAAATAGAGGAAGATGTAAATCATAGGATTCAAGTTGGGTGAATAAAATGGAGGAGTGTTTCAAATATTATTACAAATAGAAGAGTATCACTCAAACTTAAAGATAAGTTTTATCGCATAGATATAAGACCTGCAATGTTGTATGAGATTGAGTGTTGGGCAATAAAAAGCCAATAGAAGAATAAATTCACTGTTGCAGAGATGAGAATGTTGTATTGGATAAGTGGACATATCAAACAAGATAAAATTAGAAATGAATATATTAGAGAAAAAGTTAGAGTCGCATTTATTATAAAAAAGATTGTAAAATCGTGTCTTAGATGATTTGGACATATGTGAAAAAAACCTATAAAAACCCCAATAAGGAAAGTAGATTAGATGGAGAGTAATCTAATAAGTAGAGGTAGAGGGAAATCAAGAAAAATCTTAGGCAAAATTATTAAAAAAGATTTAGACTTAAATAGTTTATCTAAAGATATGATTCATAATAGAACTTTATGATGTCATTTGATTTATATAAACGACCTTACCTACTGGAAAGAGGCTTATTGTTGTTGTTATCGTCTCTTTTAAGCTTAGAAAAATCTTCTAAAATAGTTAATATAATTTGCTAGCATCAATTTTAGGGCTAACCAAGAAGGTAAAACTATTTTTACCATTTTTTAATACAATGACGTAGTTTATCCTAGAGCAACAAAAAGTTATAGCATGGATATGACATTAAGATTTATTAGTTATATCCTAGTCGTACTATATTAGTAATATTATCATGCGTCGTGTCATATACATGCATGGAAGGGCTGCTTTCATGCAGCCATCTTTCTTGTTTGTGACAAAATATCAAGGGTAGAGCTAGTATCAAATTATTGGAGGAGCCACACTAAATTATCAAGTGCCTTTAAAGGGGGGACAAAAAGAGTATTTTGAGGGGGCAAAACTACTATAAAATTATAGGGGAGTTTTTAAGTTTTGATGATTTTGGGCCCCCTGAAGGAGCAGCATAGTTTTGGCAAAAAAAACGATGGCATCATTTTATTTTTAAGTAAAATCTTTTTTGGCCCTGTGTAAAATGTAAATGTTTCTTATAGAATCAACACTGGTGCAATTGAATTGTGAAGTGCATCAACAACTATGTGTGATCAATTAGTTCCCCTGAGAATCAAGGTTAAATTTGTATAACATATTAGGTTGTCAAGAATACTAAACCAAAAATAGCGAAGTTGAGAACTTAAGGGATTTGTGAGAGCACATGGCTTGGCAGAAGAGATTAGGTTATTAGATCAAAGGTGAGGGAGTTTCCATTGAGAATAAGAGGAGAGAGAATCATTTGTGGTTTGGAGAGATACAGTATAGAGGAGAGAGAATATTATTTTTATGGTTTTGTCTCCAGAGTGTAGAGATACAAATGCATAAATTAAAGATGCAGGAGAGTGAAAGAATACAAGTAGGAAAGGACATTGGTCTAAGTAATAAGGAAAAATCTGCTTGCAAAAAGGTTAGAAGATGAAGGGTGTGGTTAACAGTACTGAATGGGGGAAAGAAATATATGTAAAGGATCTTAAATAATTTTTACCAAGTATTTATGTAGGTTGAATTTAGACATTGCTGCTGCTTCTACTTGTTGCTTACTGTTGCATTCCTTATAGAGCTTAAAGAAACTAATTGCATTCAGCATCTGTTTCTTGTAGGAAAAGACAGAAGCAGATATTAAAAAACTAAGGAAGAGTCTTAACTTTAAAGCGACACCAATGCCTTCTTTTTATCGCACAGCTGTGGCTTCACAATCAGATGGGAATAAGGTAAATGGAAATTGTGATAACATGTAACCCCATTCCTAGATTGTATCAGCTGTCACAGATCTTATTCTATGACTGGATTTTGTTTCTTGGCTTGTTATTCTGGTTCTAATTCTCTGATGGCCTATTTGGTTACATAGATGGAAAGGTAATCCCTTTCCATGAATTATATGCAATGTTTATCATGTACTTGTATTTATTTTATTATTATTATTTTTTAAATAGAGGTATGAGAGTTATTTCTATCTTCAAAATTATTTTTTTCATTCCCTTGTCCAAAGCATTTCTTTTCCATTCTTTGTACCAAATGAGCCTTTATGATTCTTCTTCTAGACTTTGTGTGTGTGTGTGGTGATTCGTTGTTTTGTCAGCAACTTGCTATTTGACAATGACAAGGGGAAAAGAGAAATAAAGATCTGACATGGAGCATATGCAAATGTATAAAATTTACACAAGCATGTGAAATGTTTTGGATGACTGGCTTATGGCCGACCTGTTTAATTTCTACTTGTATGCAGGTTGTAATGAAGATTCCTTATTTTAAAAATTATTATACATTCAAATTTTCCTAGTTTGATCTGCTCTCATATACTGAGGATATTTCTTGCATAAATCCCAATCATTTATGTCATTTCCTTATCGCTCAAGGATAAACTGAGGCTGTAGGTCATATTTGTGTGTACTGGTAGTGGGAAGTTACCAGCCTAAGCCCAAAGCAAGAACGATCTCTCACATGTACTCAAATGCGTTTAGTATGAGCATTTTGGTGTCATAATTGAACTTTTTCATGGTTTTCACCTGGGAAGTACTCTTATTGGGTGGAGAAGTGAAGAAAACCTTAGTAGCATGCAACAAAGAGTCGTTGCAAGTTTTGTGGTAGTTAATAACCTCTAGAGCCTTCAGAATGAAAGCTAATTAGTTAAAACATGTTAGAGATGTTTTATGAACATCGATTTAAGTTCAAATATTTTATCATTACCGGGTACACCAACCATAATAAATATGTCAAATATTCAACTTAATTCATTGAAACTTCATTGAGTTTCCCTCTTGTATAAAGGGTTAAAGGGCTTGTTATACCTTCATTTATTAAAGATTATATTAGAATGTGCATATAATTCAGATTAGTTGATTATTTCTGGTCTAAGGAATATTTCACTCTCCTTTTTCTTTGCTCTATTAAATTCTTTATTTATTTTTGCTGTTGATACTAAATAATGACATCAAAAAGAGAAAGAAAAAAGAATGTTATCCATGAGGCATTTCAGCTTTTAGCTATAAGAAATAGTGTAAAACCATGGCATACATGCTTTGATTCAAAACCTTCTGCCTAAGCATAGGACCTGCTAGGTGGTTCAGTCTTTTGTTGGCACAGCTACAAATTAGCTTTTGTAATTGTGTCCAACTGTTGCATTTTTTCCCCTCTTCTTTCTCTATTTGAGTGCAACTACCTTAACATTTGTCGGTTCTCCTTTCTGAATCTCAGGCTGTATCAGATAACAATAGTAAGAAAGTACAGAATAAACTAAAATGTCCAGGGAGCATAGCAGGTGCAGCATTTCCTTCAAATGTAAAGACTAGAAACAGAAATGATAAAGCCGCTGAAGAATCCCTAACAGCATCTGAGACTAGTTTGATCTCTCCTAGTCCGTCAACTAACCAAAGCCACCTTCTAGATTCAAAACAAACAGCCAGATTCCCAGAAGGCAGGAACGAGCAAAGGCCGCTTAGCAAAGGCAGGGTTTCAGAGAGTTGTAAGGAGGCAAAAAGGCAAAGCAACAGAGGGAAGCAAACAGGGGAAACTCCGAAACATAGCAATGAGATAACAGGGAAGAAGAGTATGAGGAGTATTGATGTCAGAAGCAATTCTAGTGTTGGTAACCTGACTGTACGTGTTGCTTCCTGAAAACTTTCTTCTCTCCACCTTCAAACTTGTTTTCTGCTTTCTCCAGGACTGCTACCATCCCAGATGTTTTCACAAAATGCAGTGTAATGATTGCACCAGAGTTTTTATAATATTAAAGTTACCCATTTCCATTTCTGTTGGTTTCCCTAAAGTCAATGATTGCAGCTTGTAAGCATGTAGCTTTGGTAAATAATAATGGGCATGCTTATTACTGGAGTTCTTGAACTATCTATCTGGGCAACCCTTTATGTGAAAGGTAGGAGTATCTTTAATTTATTAATCAGAAAATAAAAGGGACTTCTTGAAAATTTGATTTGTAAATAATTATTCTTCATTTGAGATATGGCATGTGGAGACATTCTCGAAGTTATCCTTCTCCTAAACCATATCTTGTATGTTAGAAAGTGGTAAAATTTACCGAGTCTTTCTCGGCGGATGGTTGAAAACTTTCCATTCTTTCAGTTTGGAGATTAGGAGGACTGTGTGGCTTGGGTCTGGTTTGATTGGTTGGAGTTGGGAGAATGGAATAGGAGAGAGAGAGAGAGTCTATACATATATATGTTAGGCTGGAAATTTTGGCATTCAATTCCCTTCACTTTGGGAATGCCTCAGTTCCATCATTTGTGAAAATGGGCATTTTATCTAAAAATGGATGAAATGGACTGCCATTTCACGGAATTGGAGAAAAAAAAATAATTGAAATACTCTTCCTATCATTCGTAATTTAAATAACATTTTTTAATTAAAAATAAATATTTTAATAATAAAAAATTGTTCAATATTTTTTTATTATTGGTAATTTAAAAACATTTTTTTAATTTAAAAATAAAAATAAAAATATTATTTTTTATTAAGAGTGGTTCAAAAGGCATTTTTTACAAATTACATTAAAAAATTTAATATCTTTTTGTATTAAAAACATTATGGTTATTTATTCAATTTTTTTTCTACTCTTATATTGTTTTCACTCAATTAAATATAATTATGAAACAACATTTATATTTTTTTAAATTATACCAAACATAATTATTCGTTAGAAGAGTTTATACTATTAAAATTCATTCTCATTCTTATTCATATTCTACCCAAAAAAAATTTTATCAACCAAGGGGACCTTATGTGTTTGGCCACTTGGTCGAAATTACCAAATTTCTCGGGCTTTCTATAACAAGAAACGCTCTGGGTGTAAAACCTACCAGATTTGAATCATTCTAGTTTGATTTTAGACTAGGGATTTGTTTTTGTTGGAAAAATGTTTTTAAAGAATTTTATCTTCAAAGAATTGTTTTTTAAAAAATTTTTAACTAGATGTTACGCTTTGAAATTGCTGTTAGGGTTTTTGATGAAGCGAGGGAAGGGAAAATATTGATGAAAATATTTATGAAGTGTAGAGAGTTAAGAAACAAAATTAATAAATATGCAGAAGAAAAAGTAAAACTGTAAAGTTAGAGGGCGAAACATTTTGACCAAGTGAAATTTGTGGATGGAACTGCGGCCATAGCCGGTATTGTGTCTCGCACACTCAACAGTGACCACTGCCATGCCGGCAGCTGTCGTGATAATGTGATTTAAGTTACTGTTCGATATATTCGTTATTTATTTGCAAAATTTATAAACTCGAGACTGAAATTTTTTGCATCTTAGGTGCACATGTTAAATGATTACAGAGTCTGGTTCACATGCTAGTGAACAATAATGGATAAAAGAGAAGATGGAAGAGAAGATTCCTAATCAAAGGGACACATCCTTTTATCTAAATGCATAGTAAGCTAATGAGCTGTTTTGTTGGTTGATCTCAAGACCCACCTGAGAAAACAGAATTGAAAAAATTTTCTTTAAGTAACAGCATCATTCAAAATTTGCGAGCACATCCAACCAAATGAAAAAGTAGAGTACGATAGTTTCTTTTTAGAGAATACTTTCTTTATCAATTTGAGTTATTTACCGTAAGAACCATATTTTCGGAAAATCATTTTCTTTTCTTGGCTAAATTGTTGGGTTTCAAGCAAAATATGGCGACTTCCTTGAACATGTCACGTTTTCGTATCCTGACCTTCGTTTCTTCCCCCCCCCCCCCTCTCTCTCTCTCTCTCTCTCTCTCTCTCTCTCTCTCTTTCTCTCTTAAATATATGAACATTTATTTAATCATATATTTAATTTATATCAACATAAGTAACAAAAACATGCAATTGTACAGACTTATGGTAGCGACTATGTCTAAAAATATGATAATAAATATACTCTCAACATTAGAAATTATTATTTAGTCAGACATCTATCTTTTTACAGTGCTAATTGAAAAAGTACATTTTTTTTTTAAATCATAACAGAAAATTTGAAAATACGGCCCATAAAAAAAAAAGACAACAAACTTGACAAAAAATGTCAACAGGGCAAGAAAAACAGCAAATTGGATTAGAGGATCAAATCACCTACTAATTTGTTACGCAGAATTTCATGCGGTGCAAAGTATCTTTCTGTTACGTTTCCCCTTATATAAGAAGCATCTCGGTGCACATGTGATGCAATCTGAATTTGGCTAGGAGTAATTCTTATAGTTGTGGACTCTCCAATCGAAATAAAGGGTCACTCTCTGCATTTCGTTCCATTGATATTTTAGCAATGATGCAGAGAAACTAGCTATCATGAAGCTGGTCATTACATTTGTTTCTTACATTCTCACGTGTCTTGAATAACTAACGTACGAGAGTCTAATATTTCCACATTTGATATGATAACTGAAAGGCGAGATATCAGTTTTGAAATAGGAGACATGGTTTACCTTAAATTACAACCTTATAAGCTCAAGTCTCTCGCCAAGAAAACCAATTATAAGCTGAGTCCTAGATTTTATTGTCCTTTCAAAATCTCTTATTAGTAGGGGAGAGTGAGCTATGGCTTCCCTCCTATCCCCTCTCTCGATTCAGTTGTACAGTCGGTGCAACTGGCTTTTTTATTTTTTTTGGCTTATAAAAAGAAAAAAAGTGGAGAGAGGCTTTAAACTTTTAGACTGAACAAACAACTGGAGGGTTGGACTGAGAGAAACCAGTTCTGGGATAGTGGCCTATCTGGCTAGAATTACCCCTTGAAGCAAAAATACATCCTGTCTTTCATGTGTCGCAATAAAAAAAAATCATTGCATCCTTCAGTCCCCAAAGAGTATTCCTCCTTTCCTCAACCTAAAGCCATTTGCAAGACCAGAGTTTTAACCAATGGACAGCTTGAAGTGCTTGTAAAATAGACTCATTTACCTGAAGATGACAGCACTTGGGAGAGTTATGATGTCATTCATTCTCAATTTCCAGACTTCCACCTACCTTGAGGACGAGGTGCAACTGATTTTCTTTCTTTTTTTGGTTTTTGGGGGAGTGGGGGGGCAATAATAAGCCTAATAATGTGAACATGAGGGTATACACCAGAAGAAAGAAAAGAGGTGAGGTGGCACTAGGAGGGCAAAATAGGAATTGAAGGGTTGTAACTAACTTGGCAAGGAATTTGTGAATGTGATACGTAGAAAGAAAATGAGAGTCGGTTAGCGGGATATATGTAGGTAGAATTGGAAGCAGGAGAGGATAGGAAATACCTGGAGTGTTTTAGGAGAGATTAGCCCCTCGAAAGCTAGACTCCTTTTATTTTCCTTTATACCCTGTAAACATCTTTGCTAATCGTTCTGTTATAGTAGAGATGCGCTATCTTTTTCATTGAATAAGAATCAGATACTAGGATTCCACCAGAAAAATAGACATTTACTAGGCAAATCGGTATAACAGATCTGCGAAACTGTTAAAGGAAAGAGGAATGGCTACTTTCTTTAGCCAAGCAGTTAACAGATATCAAACTGCGAAACTGAAATAAGCAGAGGACTCCATTTTATCATGATTATAATTAAAAGGAAATGAAGAATCTTTACTCTATAAATTAATAAACCCTCTTCTTCAATCAAACGAAAATTTTTAGATGAAATAGAAGAGTAAATATAACCACAACTATCTGTCAACTGCTTTCAAACTTAGAGTAGTAACCAACAGGTTATGACAATTGTCCCCAGTTCGCTAATACTTTTCTGCCATCTATCATTGGTGCAAAGAGAGAGAGCATCAGCAGATGTACTTGTCAACATATGAACTTACCTGAAGTTCAGAGATCAAGTGTAAAACCATCATATGCCCATCTTTGCACTAACGGAAATAAATGAGTTTACAAGAAATGATGCAAGATTTAGGTTAAATTTTTGAAATAATATAGGACATTTCTATCCAAATTCCATATAACGCTAAATAAATTGAGGAAGCAGGGTGATTTAAGAATGGAATCATCTCCCCAGTTTCAACAACGATATCAATGAATAAGATAAGCAAGAGGGTAACAAAGTCGGATCAAAAAGAAGTTGTTTTTGGGGCGGGGGGGGGGGGGGGGGGCGGAGAATAAACCAGAGAGTCAATATTCAATAGAAATTACTACAAATCTAGCGCACTGAATAACTATGGTACTAAGTGCTAACAAGGTTGTAAATTGTAATTCAGCATTCGCTTACCTGTTGAGAATCACAAAGAACTGAGTTCCGATGAAAACCAGTGCTCCTTTTATACCAGAAAATGGTAAACAATTATAGTATAGTGCATATGACCAATAAAAAGGCCTCCATCATATTTAGTCGATGAGTGCAGGATAGCAAAATTTTCCAATATCTTCGGAAACAGGAATTAGACTATCCAAGTCATCAAATTCCACTAATTACTGGATTGGAATACAACACATTTCAAGTCAATCAGATAAGTTCATCCACCAACTTGGCTTTACACATGTTACAGAATTCATTTTATAGCCTGACAACTGAAATGAAGAGGAAATTTTGATCTCTTGATGTAAGTTTGTAATACATCGTTATACCACTCAAATTTATCAGTAATGGATATCTCACAGACTCACACAAAGCACAACAATGAAAAATCAGACAGGATTATTATTTGTTTGATTTTTCCAATTCATGAACTAAGAAAATGCAGTCATCATAGCAAGATGAATGCCACTATAGCAAGGTTTTCCAATATCATGAGCAATAGGAGAGGAATAAGAATCACCAATTACAACTAAGAACTAATGATGAAGAAAAAAGAAACAGAAAAGAATGAAGAAAGAAGAGAATAGACCTGACTTGTTTTCCTTCACCACCAGTGAGCCAGTGACATTGGTCTCTTCTCTGCAAAAAGTGCCAATATAGATGTGCACTGAATGTCTAAGGTTTATGCAGGGATTTTAGGTTGGGCCAATATAGATGCAGGGATGTGCCACATTGTGCCATATGAAAACAGCCATGACAAAAGTGTTGCATGGCACAATGCAATGTGGCGTGTGCTACGGCATGTGTTTAATAACAATGGTTATTTATACCTGTTCAAAAAGTTCAATTTCTGCAGGATTCCGAAGCCAATTTTGCAAATGGAAGCATCGAATTGCAACTCAACGAAGTGTTCTTCATAGTCCATAGGCAATACCAGGAACCATTTCAGCACTCATCTATGAACACAATCATATAAAAATGTATTAACACAAGTTTTCTAGCAGTCAGTCAAGGAATGAAAGGCAAGTTCATTAAACATTATAGTGATCATAAATTCATAATATTGTTTAATAGCAAAACTGAAGCAGTAAACAAAAAGAAATTTCCCCAAATCCAACACACCCTTGCAACAGAACAACGTTTCAATAATAAAAGTTTAAAAAAAATTGTTTGTAAACCAGAGAGTCAATATTCAATAGAAATTACTACAAATCTAGCGCACTGAATAACTATGGTACTAAGTGCTAACAAGGTTGTAAATTGTAATTCAGCATTCGCTTACCTGTTGAGAATCACAAAGAACTGAGTTCCGATGAAAACCAGTGCTCCTTTTATACCAGAAAATGGTAAACAATTATAGTATAGTGCATATGACCAATAAAAAGGCCTCCATCATATTTAGTCGATGAGTGCAGGATAGCAAAATTTTCCAATATCTTCGGAAACAGGAATTAGACTATCCAAGTCATCAAATTCCACTAATTACTGGATTGGAATACAACACATTTCAAGTCAATCAGATAAGTTCATCCACCAACTTGGCTTTACACATGTTACAGAATTCATTTTATAGCCTGACAACTGAAATGAAGAGGAAATTTTGATCTCTTGATGTAAGTATGTAATACATCGTTATACCACTCAAATTTATCAGTAATGGATATCTCACAGACTCGCACAAAGCACAACAATGAAAAATCAGACAGGATTATTATTTGTTTGATTTTTCCAATTCATGAACTAAGAAAATGCAGTCATCATAGCAAGATGAATGCCACTATAGCAAGGTTTTCCAATATCATGAGCAATAGGAGAGGAATAAGAATCACCAATTACAACTAAGAACTAATGATGAAGAAAAAAGAAACAGAAAAGAATGAAGAAAGAAGAGAATAGACCTGACTTGTTTTCCTTCACCACCAGTGAGCCAGTGACATTGGTCTCTTCTCTGCAAAAAGTGCCAATATAGATGTGCACTGAATGTCTAAGGTTTATGCAGGGATTTTAGGTTGGGCCAATATAGATGCAGGGATGTGCCACATTGTGCCATATGAAAACAGCTATGACAAAAGTGTTGCATGGCACAATGCAATGTGGCGTGTGCTACGGCATGTGTTTAATAACAATGGTTATTTATACCTGTTCAAAAAGTTCAATTTCTGCAGGATTCCAAAGCCAATTTTGCAAATGGAAGCATCGAATTGCAACTCAATGAAGTGTTCTTCATAGTCCATAGGCAATACCAAGAACCATTTCAGCACTCATCTATGAACACAATCATATAAAAATGTATTAACACAAAAGTTTTCTAGCAGTCAGTCAAGGAATGAAAGGCAAGTTCATTAAACATTATAGTGATCATAAATTCATAATATTGTTTAATAGCAAAACTGAAGCAGTAAACAAAAAGAAATTTCCCCAAATCCAACACACCCTTGCAACAGAACAACGTTTCAATAATAAAAGTTTAAAAAAAATTGTTTGTAAAACAATTTCCCTCTCTCAATGCTATTGAGTAAATAAACAAGATGAGCCTAAAACTTCCTTTTTACATTAGATGGAAGTTTTACTTCCTGGTGTTTGTCAATTTCTAACTATCTAAATTTACTGAGGTACTGATACTTTTCTTCTCCACCCATTTTTGGGATTTTGGGAGAAGGAATAAGGCCAAGGTGTTGTAGAGTTGTGCTTCTGCTTCTGCTTCTTCTTCTTCTTCTTTTCAGGCATGTGATGCATTTTGTTAGAGATAATCGCCATTGATTTTCACCATTAAATCATCTTTTGGTTATGATAGTTGTCCTTGCATCATTTAGGTTTGTGCTCATAAATTTTCAGGGGCATTTTTTGTCAGATACGCAGAGGGATTCAGGAGCTCTTTAGTGCTGATGTTGTTTGTTTCCTTTTTTTCCTTGTTGATTTTGATTTAAGGAGGATTCCTGATCTTCCTACTCAGTATACTTGTACTCCCTCAATAAATTCTTCTTCAGTGTCAAAAGAGCTACATATATGATATAACCGATAATAAATGAAGATTCTAACTCAAAATTGAATCGCTATACACATCGATCCCATGGTTTCACCCCATATCACAACCACTACCTGAGACATTCTCTGTTGGCCAGAACTTGAAATTTAAAGAAATCACAACAAAATTACAAAAAATGCCAATTCTGTCACAATGAAACAGATCATGTACAAAAGAAAGAGGAAAAAAATTCCAGGATTTCACACATGCAAGTGTAACAACTAACAGTGTAAAAACAAACTGAATATAATTACAGTGGATGAAATAAACTATTTCAGCATTCCGAATTCCAAAATGAAATAAATTCAGATTTCTTTTCCTATTGCATATAGACTATGTTGTTTATGTTTGATCACGAACTTAACTAATGTACATTTATTTAATCCAAGCTAAGTTCCACTGTTCACGAAAGAGAAAACCCACCAGAAGAAACCGTGGAGAGCAGTAAAAGTACCAAGTTGGAGAAAAAGAGAGGCTTGGTTCGGTTCCGAGGTCCATATTCTTGCGTTTCGCAGTCCACACTACTCTGCAAGGAGGCTCACTTCAGGTAGCGCAAGTCAAGAGTTTCGAACTGATAGATGACCTAGGACGGCACTAGAACACTATTTTCTTTTTCTTTTTCTTTTTTTCTCTGTCTCCACTAAATGGATTATTATTTTATTTTTTGGGCTTTTAAACTGAAAAAAGGCCTATATACCCAAAGTACAGGCGGCCGTTTGATAGCATTATTTTTTTTCCTTTTGTTTTTTAATAAAATAGCATTAGGCGAAATACTTTTTGAATTATCTACTATATTAATCTTTGATAGATATTTCCTATCATTGATTTTTAATATTTTAAAATGATATATTTAATATTAAATATAGTAGGACCAAGATGATAATTTGCTCTTTTCTTTTCATTAGCAAAATATAATTTGGTCACTTATTCTATAGCCATTTTCATTTTTGTGCCTTAAATTTTTTGTTCATTTGTTCTGTTTTAATTTACAAAAAATATCAATTTAGTCTTTAATCTTAACTTCCTCCCAAAAAAAAAAATGATGATCTAGTACTTATATATATATGTGGTAATGAATTTTAATTGAGTAAAAATTATCACTGAATCCATAAGTCGAACTTGTGAAAAAATAAGTGGGGCTCGTGAAAAGAAAATATTGAAAATGTAAGCCCAAGCCGAGACTCAGTATTGTACCAATAAAATAGGCTCGGACCTGTCCCATTTAAAAACGTAATATGTATGTCATCTAAACAATTAGAAAACATGATATGTATATCATCTAAACATAAAATAGTCACTCCAATACAAAAAAACTTTGAGACCAAACCTCACACTAAGTCAACCATTTGCAACATTGTATAATCATAAACTTAGTCCAAGAACATCAAAATTCAAAATGCTAAAACCAAAAACTCAAACCTTTATAAGTTGAACAAAATCATATCAGCATCTTATAATTATAACCCAAACCCAGACAATCAAAACCAAATATGCTAGAACTAAAATGTCAAATCCATATAGATGAAGCAAAGTTATGTCCACTCTAATTCAATGAAAAAATCAAGCCACCAACTAAAAGTGCAAAAATAAAACAAAAAAAGAATGAAGTATGACTAAAAGATCCCCATCAAACTTCATTTTTAAATTCATATCATGCTTAGAAATAACATCAACTCTTGTAGTTTCAAGGTTCAAGACACTAAAAAATGGAATTCTATGTTGTTCTTGGTTGCATTGTAATGGGTACCTAAAAAACTTTTTTTCTTTTCTATTATTGCTCTAACAATAATGGGTAATAGGCACCTGATCTGCAAAAGACAAAGCACAGAGGCAAAGGCGCAAAGCAAAATAGAGAAGACGAAGCACCATGTTGGACAATGGAAGACAAAACACAATGTCAGGCAGTCAAAGATGAAGTAAAGGGAGTAAATGGAGCTAAAGCCCTCCTCAACGCTTGTGGTGGAGAGTTTAAAGAGTTGAATGGATTGAAAAGTAAAATAAAGGACTACATGATGGGCGAGAGAGAGAGAGAGAGAGAGAGAATGAGATATGGCTACGGCAAGTTACTTTGAACAAATGGCTTTATTAGACCACTTGATCTTATTATCATCATTAGCTTACCCTTAAGGAAGAGTATAAATAAAAGTCCCTCCAAAGCTAAGGGAGCAAGAGAAGGACAAGATCTAAGACTTTCAACATTCTACGCAGTTTAACCCATCACACATAGCCAAGCAAAGCTTCCTATGAGCTTACTTACATTCCATCTCTAAGGCTCTTTACTATTGTATTGTTCTAATACTCGAATAAGATTCTTTCTCTTTCTCTCTCTCTCTCTTTAAGATTCCTCTTCTTGTTTACTATCATATCTTCCTGAAGTAGTTTCATTAACCACTTTCTAATCCTTTTGGGGAGGTTTTAATTTAATAATAATTGTATTCTTAACCTCTTTTAAATTATTTGGGGGCTATTTTTAATAATATTTAACCTCTTTTCAAATGATTTAGACATGTCTAATTAATAGCTACATTAATGATTAAACAAAATTTCCTATATTTTGTTAGCCTTTTTTGAGTTATTCAAAGAAGAATAGTATAATTTAATATATTAATCATAAAAGGTATCTAATAATAAAATAATGCCAACCAAAGTATAATTTTAGTATCATTTGCTTAATGGGCAAAGTCCTTTCTAACATGTAACTGAAGTCCTAAACTTTAAACTTTGTAGGTAGACTTTCATATCATTAGTTATTAAGGTTATTAAAATTAGCGTATTTTTAAAGGTAACCAATTATATCTATAAAATAAAAGATTAGTAACAACTCCTAAAAAATAATTAGAGCTAAAATTTGATTTTCCTCCTTCATTGCAACTTTTGAGCATTTGGCAACACTATTGACACCATTATCTCTACAAACCAATTGAAAATGTTCATCAAAGAGGCCATCAAAGATCAAGTTAGAGAAACTTCTCAACCACCCTTCATTATGTCAAGATATGCATAGAGAATTGATTTGCAGAAGAGATGCCTCAAAACTATCAACCACCTAGGTTTTAATAATTTCACGATATATAAAGGAAGCCTAAGGCAATATGTCACCCATTTAATTAAAACCAAGAACAATAGTTAAAAATGGAAAATCCTAGTTGCACTTTTTTGAGATTTAGCTGCAGTTTTAACCACAGTTATTGGGTTTAACTGTAGTTCCAACAGCTGTAATAGAATAAGTTTTGTTGTGATTTTGCAAATTGTAACTAGGCCTTAAAATCTTTTAGTTCGTTTTTTTAAAAAAATTATTTACCTTGGTTACAAATTACAAATTTTTTTCCCCCACAGCTTACATTAGCAACAAAAAAAAAATGTATAACCAAGGAATTTTTTTTTGCTCATATTAGTAAAATATATTTTTATCAAAAGAAAATAAAAAACAAAGCAGAAACATGGCCCTCCATGGTCATAAATTCATCTGATTAATTTTTATAGAGCTCAACAAAAAAGAAAAAGAAAATTCCAACCAAACAAGCTCAAAAAGTAGTGACTCACCCTAGTGGTATCATAATAGTTCCAACCAACTTCTGATAATCTACCAACCAATCAGTATTTATGTCCTTTCTAAAGTCCCAACAGCCTGATTTGATTTTAGTTTAAATTCATCAGACAAAGCTCATCTGAACAGAAATGAAATATTAAAATGATAAAAGCTAAAATAAAGAAAACTGCAATTGCAAAATGTTCAGATTGGCTTCAGACCACTCTCTAGAAATGAATGACTTTTCTTCTTACTTTTAGATATATTATTCAGACTATCAGTGGAATTCCCTGTAGATTTTACATTCAAACTATTCTTTGCTTTTAATTTGTAATACTTGGAGTTTGCCAATCAGCTGTCAGTATATGACTGTAATAATGCAACAGTGTGCAATAACTATTCATACACTTCCAAAGCAACTTCACATCCTTTAATAACTGATTAATTAAATAGCTAATTAGCAGAACATTGAAATTGTTTCCCCCCAATTCAATAATTAAATACCAACCAGAAATTTTCTGGTTATGGTGTCAAACCATTGCTAGGACAATATAATATTAATAGCAAATTTATACAACATTAAGCACAGGGCATATATGCCATAAAGATAGAAACAAAGTCCTTGAATTTTCCAAAGCAAATTATTCCTCTGTGACATATTAAGGCACAATTCATTATTTTATATTTTGAACATGAAAACCTCACCATGTGGAATCCATTAATTCAATCATGCCCCCAACATTACATTCAACTACATATCAAAGATGCAACCTCTCGACCCAGTATAAAGAGAAGGGAATGTTTAATGGCAAAAGAAACTATCAAACATCAAACAGATTGGAAAATAAAAAATGGGAATAATGATTCTGATATCATTTCAGAGCACCAAGCAAAAATTTAACAAAGTAATGTGACTACAGCAGCATTTCAGAACAGGACAGCATTGAACAATATGCATTTAACAGGTAATAATATCTCATTCATCTGATATCAAAATAACATGGGACCAATGTTCGTAAAAGCAAGACATGAAAAGGAGAATTTCAACACTGGTCCCACATAAAAATTTGACCAAATGAATTTCCAGTAATTTCTTGAAGTCAGAACAGGGTATATATCAGAAAAATAGAACAGTGCTTGAAATGAACCATGAATGAACCATCAAATAAAATCAGTTGGCTAAGATATTTTACCATGTCAAACAACCACAGCAAGTTAATCCACCAATAATTTTTACCAGATTTCTAAAGATCAGGCTTCAAAACTTGAAATTTCAGCACGCGACTCAAGTAGAAATCAAAATGAAAGTTCTACGAATTCAGCACATATTATGATCAGAAAGATAACAAAGCAATTAAAAAGACAAGAGAAAGTAGGAGTTAAGCAAGTTCCCTTAAAATCCATGGCTTCATCCAATAATTTCGAAGATGACTCGAATCATTCTTCAGAGAGCATAAGTTCTAACTCTGTCTCCCCTGCAACCAAAATAACATTTGAAGATAATAGTTACATAAACTTATTATCAAAACCCCATTGACTAGTAAGCATCGACTTGTACTAAATAAATAACACATCTTGCCATAAAGTTTAAAGCATGTGAAATGATAGTTTATAAGTTTCTGGTAGATTTTTACTCACAATAAAGTTCAACATTCTTTCTTGAGAGCACTCCAAATAATATTTTCTCCATCCTATTCACTTTTCACTTGTTCTTCTAGAGATAGATATGATTGCTACAGGAGGGAAGTAACAAAACTTAGCTAAGTAGGCACTTAACTGGAAATTTCAAAATATGATGAAATGATGTATATGAACATTCATTGAGAAACGTATAGAAGTTTCAGGCGGTGATTTCTAATTTAGGACAAATTAGAATGATAAAAGAAACCCAAAAAAAAAAAAAATCAGGCAGATGAAGTTATGAATCCAGGTAACAAAAAATGCCAGTAGATCAATATATATACACAACAGGAATTAAATTTGAGGAATAAAAAATTACATCTCGGAATGTCTTTTTTCTGAGACAACAATCATTCCAAAATTCATTGTCTACGCACTGCCACGGCTAGGGTTTGAAAACTGGTAAAATCAGTAAAAGGAATAAGAGAATTTTAATCACAGTTGGTTTTTTGAAAATTGCAGTTAAGTCTTATAATTTAATTGCAGTTTTTATAAAATTGCAATTAAACTGTAAGATTTAATTATGGTTAAAAAAATTGCAGTTAAAATATATTTTAACTGTAGTTTTTATAATTGCAGTTAAATAGCTACCGTCAAATACTCTTTTCTTAGCTGTGAATGTTAAAACTTGTGGAAATTAATATGATGAAGTAATTAGTATTCTATCAAACTAAATGCCTTTGATTGGTGCCAATATACATCACTATAAATGCTGTGAATTTAAATAATTTTTATTAAAACAAAAAAGACTTAATTTTTTAATACATGACAAAATAAGGGTTTGAATTTAAAACTTCTTAGGAAATGGATTTTCTGAAGTGGGGCTGCCTCTGAAGTGTGCAGTATCTCACATAAGTTTATTTTATTTTATTTTATTTTATATATATTTTTTATTTTTATTTATAAAACCATACTATATTGTTCTTTACTTCAGAAAACTTTATAATGTGCTTACTTCAGACGATCCCATCTCAACTTCTTACTAGCTAATTCATATTTCTTATTAAGTGTTTTTATCTTCCAATGTTTGGTTTTAAAAAAGTTAAAAAGAGATTTTTTTAATAGGAAAAAAAATGAATATATATATGTGTTTGTATAAAAGACACAGATTATGTAAAAGATTGGAAAAAAAAAATTCATCTAAAGACCATAACTTGTTAAAAATTATAATCTTAAGAATCAAAATTTCTTTGGAGGGCCCAAAAAATAATATGTTACCAATCATTTATAATATAATATTCCCCATATTACAGCAGCATTTTTCTCTAAGAATAATAATACATTTAAAATATTTTTGTAATATGAAAAAAATTATATTATAACTTTAATGATTATGAGTGATAACTTTGAGAAATACAAATAATAATTTATTCCTTTAATTTTTAAAAAAAAAATTGATTCTTACAGTCTTTTAGTAAAATTTTTATCAAATTATAATTTTTAAGTAGAATTTTTTCAAAATAAGAAAAGTCATTTTCAATTAAATAAATTCATATTTCATAACTCTCATCACTATGTTATGGAAGACGTTACGAAAATATACAATACTTTGAAATGAAGAGAAAGTTTGAACAAAAAATATAATAATTTTATATCTCACTTTTTTTTCGTGATCGAAGAAAAGAAATAATTTCAAATTTTTTAATTTTTTAATTTTTTAAAATAATTATTTCTTTTCCTTCATCAAAATGATGAAAGAAAAAGAAGAAGATAAACTAATGGCAAACCATGATTACAATTTTCTTTTGTTTCCCACTAATCAAAGGGTAAGAAAGTGAGCTTATTTTCGTTTTGTGTGATCCTTGAGACGCTCAACACTGAGCAGTGAGCACAAACACTCCTTTTATGTTTGGCGTTTGTCTTCTCTCCTCACCATTATCTTTTGGCCCACCACACACACCCACCTTCACATGCATGGGACCACCATGCCCTCCCTTTCAAGTTATAGTTAGAGAAATTTCCTAAAAAAAGGTACAAAATAAAAAAATAAAAAATTGCTGATAATTAATCACGATATTTTTGGTATAAAATCAATTCGTGTAATTCGAATCATTTATATTTTTTATGTAGTCAAAAACAAATATTTGCAACAAGATAAAAATTTTCAAATTTTTTTTGCAACCGTGTTCAAATTAATAAAATTAGAATATATAATTTAATTACATTTTACAATATCACTTTAAATAAGTTAATTTAAAAATAAATAAGATGTAATTTCGATTTTTATAAAAAAATTGTATATAATGCATTATTCAAATTTATGTAAGGGGGCATGTTTATACAAGTGGTGGGTAATTATGTTTTTTTAATATAGAGACTTTGTCAGAGAGGAATTTGAAGGGAAGAAAATATTAGCTTGTGTTGGCTATATATAGTTATATACTAAAATATTGTCCGTGTTGTGGTAGTGTCCTTAGTGTAAATTTATATAGAAATACTAATTTAATTTAATCCATTATATTGTACGTATTATAGAAATTACCTGGCGCTACTAGTTTGCTTCAAGTTTTGAAATTCTTATCCTAATATGTTGCTTTCCTCGTTTTCTCCCATTTGGGCTTCTGGTTAATACGTAAGATATATGAAAGTTAGTTTGCGTACCTCTCTATTCTTTTAAGTGAAATTTCATTTTTCAATAGAAACTGTGAAAAAAAAAATCAAAAGAAGATGTTGAAAAGAGAAGAAAAAAGATAAAAAGAAGAAAG
Organism: Erythrophleum fordii; assembly: GCA_032878935.1. NCBI lineage: Eukaryota > Viridiplantae > Streptophyta > Magnoliopsida > Fabales > Fabaceae > Erythrophleum > Erythrophleum fordii. The sequence goes on from JAVQMF010000029.1 coordinate 1,470,962, forward strand.
AATGTAAGGAGACTAAGAAGTATATTACCTTTTTTATTTTTATTTTTTAAAACAAATATTTTCACATCCTTTTAAATCTTGACTAACGTGACGAATATTATTTAAATACACAACTTCCCAAGTCAGGTGATGTGATGGAGTGGTTCCAATAACCTAATCCAAAAAGAGCATCAAGAAAAAATACTCAAATTAAATAAATATATTGATTTAATTGCATCACTAAGCAAAATTTTCAAGCCGTTTCTTTTCTTTCTCTGTCTTTTCCTGTTTCTAAAAGAACAGCAATAATATTAATCATTGCCATAACAGAAATAGAAGAAATTAACTTTCTCAGGCACAACAGAAGTATGAAAAATCACGGCAAAATAACCATTAACTACAACGCATTTTATCACTAATTCTCAATATTCCAAACGAGAGTTTGAACAATTACATTAAGATTCTCACTAAATTAAACAAAAAGAATTATGCAGAAAGCTGCTGCTGCTGTCCATTTCTGCATAGTAGCTGCTGCTGATGCAGACGATGACGAGGACTCTGCTGTCCCGTGAGGTGGCTTTCTGGAGTAGAATGGAAAGTATGGTAGAATCGGGTCCGGAGGTGGTGGGGTGCCATAAAATCCACTGCCAGCGCCGCGGCCCCCGCCACCATAGCCACCAACCCCATAAGGTGGCGGTTGGTTATAATAAGGGTAGTTATACCCATAAGGTGGTGGGTATAATGTTGATCCGCTGGACTGTGGCGGAGCCGGGGTCACCGTTGTAGTAGTTGGAGGAGTCCCGCCGCCGCCGCCGCCAATGGGAGGCGGGTAGCATGGATATGGGCATGGCTGGTCGGTTCTTGCTGTGCCCGGAAAAGTGAGGAGTATCACGGAGAGGAAGATGATGAAGGTGGGAATAGCTGAGTTGAAGTGGGTGATGATGGGCATGGTTGGTTGGAAGGAAAAGAAGCGAAAATGAGAAGAAAAAGAAGGGGTGGTGGAGAGAAAAACCAAGTGGGTGTGATGTGAGTGAAGGCGATGAAAGAACAAGTGGGTCGCTCTTGGAGCGTTGTGGGGGTGGACTCAATTAAAGGATATGGATGTTTTGCTGTGAATCGGTGAAGAGAAATTAAAGGCCAAGATTGAAAAGAAAGTTGGAGCCACTGTTTTGAATGAGATGAAAAAGAGGAAGTCTCAGTGGAGAAAATTAGGGTTTGAAATTGAATCCCTTTTTGACGCTTTGGTCCCTTTTAAGGCTAATTAGGCGAAGCTTGGTTTCGTTGAGTTGCATATAATTGGTGAAAATAAAACAAAAAGGAGAAGTGGGTAAGGGGGTGGGGTAACATCAAAAGACATTGATTAATTGGGCTATTTTCAAAACTGTAACTATGCCAAACTACTTTTTTTTTTGGGGGCAAAAAATAACAACGACTGCGCATGATGCACCTACAATATGATTGTGAACAAAGCCTATTTTGAGAAAATATGGTCTTATAACTATAACCTAACACTGATTAAGTGTATACTTATAATGTAAACAGCAAAAAGATTAGTAAGTTATTTCCTTAGTTAAAATACTTTTTATTTCAAATTACAAGAAATTAATTAAGGGTTGATTTAAAAAATAAATAAATTAAGTTCTTATACTACTTGTGTTCTTCATCTATCAATTTAGTAGTCTTTCTTGCTTTTGGCACTCTGTTATTTGTTTTTTATTTAATTGTTAGGGATAGAACAACACACAAGACATGGTAGGGATTAAACCTATGATGTCATAATCACATTAATCTTAAAAATTGAAGTTGCTGCCATAGCGTTCTCTAACAACCTTTTTGTTGGTGATTTATTTTATGATGTAATTGGTTTCTTCATAAGCAGAACGTATGAATATGTGAAACTTTAAATCATTTTTTGTGTTTGAAAATCCGGTGGCAAATCACGTTTATGTAAAACTTTAAATTTGTTGCTTTAAAGAAAATGTGATTTTGGAGGAAGTCACTAGATTTTCAAACTTGCACTTAGTTAATGTGTAAACAATGATATTTATCTTTTTTGTATACAAAAATAATACAACTTGGATTTTGGGACCTTTACTTAATTAACAGAATAAATGTATGCTTTAATTTCTAAAAAATAATGGTTTTCTCAATTTGATGATTTAAAAATAAAATTTATTAATATAGTTTCTCAATCAAAATGATCCACCATTTGAGGTCAAGTCAGGATTACTTAACAAGTTAGTTGACATGGAATAAATGGAAGCCCACATGGCTATTAGCTGATATATGAACTTCTCACGTGTCAGTCTCTATCAAATGGCATTCTTTTGTCTGATTTCTATCATTTTGTTGGATTATATGAGTTTTGAGAAATTAGACAAAATAACACTGGGAGAAATTTCTTACCTAAGTAAATAAAGATAATAGTTATAATGGTTAATTGGACTTTCATTTTTGCCATGTTAATTGTCAACTAATTTATTAAGTGATTATGATTTTATTTAAGGTAAAATACCATTTTGATTAGAGTAAAGTTATTGGAGCCTAAATTAAATGGCTTTATATAATTTAAAAGGTTTAAAACTAAGTCATTAATTTACTCTAGCTAATATTCCACATTACAGCTTGCAATTCTATTTAAGTCAATCGCAAACGTTTCTTTATTTGCTCGTTGTCAATTGGATGCTTATGTCGATTTGTTTATAGAATAATTTGATGGCATTACTTTTTTATGTGTAAAATCAAGAGACTTGTGTGACTAATCCTTAATCTGGTCGATGTTAGTGTATATAACTATTATAAATGATACAACAATTGATTGCCATGTTGGTACAAGAAGCTCTTTTTTGTTTGTTCCCCCTCAATTACGATTCCCAATGCAAACAAAACATTTTAGAGCCAATTATGTATCGTGATTAGCTTATACGGTGATAATTTAAAACTAGACCACAATTATCTTGAATTGAGTTCATTAAAGTTCAAGGTGGATTGCCAATCAATTTTGACTCAGTAATAACCCAAAAGAATAAAAATGCACAAACTGAATTTTAGGGGGGGGGGGGGGGGGGGGGGGGAGAGGTTTAAACAGTTATTTCGGAGTCATTTGATACATTGTTGTTGATACAAGTCAGGAGGAGGGTTAGGAGGCAGAATGGGTTCAAGAAAAGACAGAAGCCAGTGGACGGTGCAAAGAATAGAGAGAGGAAGCTATCTGTGTAGTCATGTGATTTTCATAGGGCATGAGCTTGGCATAATTTTATTACATAGCCAGCATCATGTGGGGGTTCGTTGTAAGAGAAGTTAGTTATAAGAGAATGAAATACATGTGTCAGGCATGAATGTTGGGGACCGAGCATCTCAACATAAGATATTTTCTTTTTTTATATTCTACTAAGAGAAAGAAGGGGAAGGAGAGGAGCATCTATAGTTGTAATTAATGTTTTTAAAATAGAATTAGTTATTAAATGAATGAAAATACTGATTCACAATTTATTAATCGAATTATGGTTAAATTATAGTCAATTTAATAATAATTAAATATATATTTTTTAAAATCTTATATATTAAAATTTTAATGTAAAAAATAAATATTAGTAAATTTTAAATATTTGATTACTAATTTAATATTTCTTAAAATATTACAAAAATTATTTTAGGGTTTTTAAAATATATTAAGATTCTATTTATCATTAAAAACTAAAAAGTAAATAATAATTTTGGCTAAATACTTTTATATTTGAAAGAAATATTATTAGGAAATAGAATATAAACATAATAGAGAGTAAGTATAAAAAATAGTCAAGTATGCATATTTTACTTTTTTTATATTATTCTCTTTTATATATATATATATATATATATTTCAACGCCTTTCTTTTTTTTTAATGTCTTCTATTTTTAATTTATCAAATTTATGTGTGATGAATTATTATATTATATAACAAAAAATATTTTTTCAAAAAAAAAAAAAGTACAGATTGGTTCAAATTGTGTTGCAATAACAATGATTCTTATAAAATTTTAGAATTTTTTTTAAAAAAATTTTACTCTTTTCTTATAACATTCATTAAAATTTTCAAGTACATGAAAAATTTTAATTCCTATGTACATCTGTTATGTTTTAACTTTGTTCATTCTTATAAAATATTAATTATATTATTTTTATCACAATTTTTTATTGCTATACCAAATTAATATGTGTATATTAAATACTATAATATTTTATATATTAAGATCATAGTAATATCAAAATATCGTAAAATGTTAAGACAACTATTAGACTCTCAAGGATTCACAGATTTAATTGAATAAATAGAGGAGGTGTTATTTAGAGACACAACTAGAAAATTACAAACTTCTTATTCAAGTTAAAAAGAAACTCCTAAAGTTATTATAGTCATAGTTTTAAAAACCAAACTAAACCGGTTAGTTCAACTGGAAACCAGTCTCTAGTCCAGTTCGATTAATTTAAAAAATTAACTAGCTAAAAAATTGTTCAAGAACCAATCAAAACTAGCCAAAACTAGACAAAATGTTGTGATATTAGGTTATAGATATTGGGTCATAAAAAACAATTATAAGAATTCACAATTTTCGTGGAATTTTTGAGTGAGAACAATATTCTCATAGAAAAGTTTCATAAGAATATAAAAAAAAGTTTGTGAAAATATTTTTTTTTAAAGGTTGTGATAAAATTTGTAACTTTCTCACAGAATTCTTATAATAATTTACTATAAAAACAAAAAAAATTCAAATTTTTTGTAATCTCACAATATTTTACTATGAAAATCATAAAAAAAAAATTATGAATCAAGATAATATTTTATAATAGTTCTCATGGTAAATTACCATGAGAATACAAAAAAAAAATTACAATTTTCTTTGTTCTCATAGTAATTTACTATGACAACACAAAATTTAAAATTTTTTGTTATGGTGATAATTTATTGTAAGAATTGTTAAAAATTGTGCCAAATTTTAGAAAATTTTTTTTATAGTTTTTACAATAATTTACTGTGAGAATGCAAGAAAAAAATCACAATAAATTATCATGAAAACCATAAAAAAAATTGTGAATTTTGGCAAAATTTCCAATTTTCTAACGATTTTCTACCATGAACACAAAAAATATTGATAATACAAAAATTGAATTTGCAATATTCTCACAAATAAATTCTACAAGAATGCTACAATTTTTATTGTTATTTACATCATATTTATCTATCAACCCTTGTTTAAACAAGTGGGTATTGTTTAATATGTTAAGAAGCACAAATTCAAGCAACAACTTACCAATAACAAAGCATTATAGTAAGGAAAACATCAATAGATAAGTAGTTAATGTGTTAAGAATGTCACAAATTCAAGCTTCTCATGTGACCTACCTTCAACCCCTTCCCTAGCCATTTTCAAATTCATAATTTAGCCATGATAATGCCATGACATAAATTCCACTTTTAAACACTAAAAAGTGAAATTTTAAGCCTCCCAATTCATCTAGATTGAGGCCTAAATCTACCCCTTCTTCTACTAACATCTAAGAACAATTTCAAACTACCAAATTATCCTAAAACTTTAGGCAAAACAATCCCTAAAATGCAGTAACATAAGGCATGACATCAACTACCTCATGACAACAAAATTCACTTTTGTCATGTCCCCACTTGGAAACATGATTGACACAACCTATGGGGGGGTTTCCCACATTCGTAAGCCTAGCTACAACAAAGGAACTCTAACATCTAAATTCATATAGAAGAACCTACAACCTATGCATACATGTCAAGTCAAAAATTCTTTAATTTTCATTAAGTCAAGGCAATTTTCAACATTTAGCTTATTGTAGAAAATCCAGTAGAGTTTTCTTTAAATTTCGAACATCCCAAATTTTCTACAACCAGCCAACTGAACCAATCAAGCAAAGTAAATAGGACAATATTAAAGAGAGCTCCACTCTCTCATACAAACAACAAAAACATAATAACAAAAAAGGGGAATACTATCTGTCATTTGTGAGCCATAACTAAGAGTCATATTACAAAAATGAGTGGACAATACAAAATAATTAAGCCTAATAGAACAATGCTAGACCCACCCTTGGAAACCCTCCTAGTTACTCTAATGGAGAAGAATCAATCATAGCTTTAGTATCTATAATGATAAATAGCAAATGAGCAGCGGATCTCAATGGGTAGAGAGTAAAGCACAATAACAAAAAGGGGCAAGTAAGCACAATGTATTATTACTATCATTATCTATATAAATTTGTAATTCTTTAAGTTTAATTTATAAAAATATATGATGGAGTATAAACTATATTTTAAATTAATTCATACCTTTATACTTATATATATATATATATATACTTAATCAGTACCTTATAAAATCGAGCACAAACATTTAATCAAGTATATAAGAATAATAATATTGATAATAGCAATGATAATGACAAAGATAATTATATTGAAAATTAATTTATAAAAAAAAACTATAGAATATAAATTCAAATGATAGAAATAAGTAAATAATTTTTATTAATTATCATTTGAAGGGTCATGTAGAACTCCAAAGGTTTAAATTTGATATATATAATATCCCAAAATGGATACTTAGCCCATAAAGGATGAGTAACCATGGATTTGCATAAGTGTCTATAATCATAACACTTAGAGAGCATTCCACTCCGTACCATTTAAGTACTCAATCACATATTCCATACTAACATGTCATGGAGCACTGAGGCTAACAAGACTACTATTAGCTACCACCGTTCTGCACAATCCTATATATATATATATAATAAGGTATAATACAAGCATCATTCATTTTAGATCAAATAGGTTGCTCATATCTCTATCATTTCAACAATTAAAATTTCACAAACACAGTTCACTTTTCACGGCTTCAAATTTCTTATTATTAGCAATTCATTGTCTTATGAGCATTGAAAAATATTATTATATAAGCCATATCATGGTTTAAGATCTTTGAACATAATCTAGACTCACACAATACAAGGACTACCATTTAAGATGCTTTTTCCTTGAGATACATGGATTTCTAAATAATAAGAAAAGGGGTTTAAGATAAACGAAATGAAAGAAAATCTTATACTGCTTTACAATCTACTTACTATGCCTGCAAAAAGAATTTGACAATGTCTCTAAGCCGAACACTGTTAGCCTTCCATCCAAGTACCTAATACAACTCCTAAAATAACCACAACAATTTCCTTAATTAGCTACTAGTTACCTCATTTTAAAGTTGACTCTTACTCTGTGTTCATTAATTAGTCCTTTTTCCTATAGTCTCATATTAGCCAACCATTTCTATTTACTTATTTTCTATCAAAAAATTTTCCTAAACTCATCGTTAGCTATGGTTAACTCCTTTATCAAATTTAACCAAAAATAAACATGGTTACTAACTCTTTCAATCGAATTAGAAGAACCAATAAATCTCTTAATAGTCTAACAGCAAAATCCCGAAGCATAAAATCACGATTTCAATAACACAATTTATCATTAATGTGAGGGCTACTCCCAAAATAAGGAAACACCAAATGAAACTCAAGTTTTACACTTTTACCATATTATATAGGAGTAACGAATAGCACAAAGGGGAAAAAAATAAGGTGCAGAAATTTTTAGATCATTTTGAGAGGCTGAAAAAATGTATAACAAGAAGGAAGCCTAGGCTATAAGTTCCTTACCTTTAAAGTGCAAAAGAACAAAATATCCTTTGTTTAAAATCCAAAGTGTGGCTCTATTCCCTATCCTCTATCTCAGATAAAAACCATTACAGGAAAAGGGAAATGTGCAATGAGTTTTTTAGGACCATAGGGAGGGCAAGCAAGGATGGATCTTGAAGCAAAGAAGATTAGGGAAATTAAGTTACTCACTGATGAGATTAGAGCTGAAAATTTCTGCCTCTCATAGCCATGGTTTTGCACAATTTTATGGTCACCCAGTTGCAACAATAAAACCAAAAGGATGAAGATAGTAACTAAGGCCAAAATCTGTGCTACAATAAGGAATATTGCTTCAAAAATGAAGCTAGCATGGTGGAGGACATTGTATCAACCGAAGAGCAAAGAAGAAATGACACTGTAAAAGCTTTAGACCTCTACTCCCACGTTGCCCCACTTGTTCTGATCTAAAGTGTGTTTAAGAGAAGATTTGGATGAAATTACAAATCAGTCGTTACTTGCTTCAGTCTTCTTAAGGTTACTTTGGTAATTGCCATGAGAAAAATCTAAAGTAAAGAGAGAAAGGGAAAAAAAACTTAGGACATCCTCAGCCACTCTAGAACCCACGGCCTGGAGGAAATCTACTTAACATTTCACTTACTTGGCTAAAGTGCAACTTATGGTTAATTATCTCTTTAATTATTTAAACACTCCCCAAAATATATGTACATATATTTGTATTATATTTTATTATTTTTATTTTCTAATTAGTTTCATGTCATCATTTTAACTATAATTATTGTTTGATCTACTTGTTAAGGTTATTACAACTTCTAAGAATCACCAAGTGGTGGCAAATCAAAATCCAATATATACCTCCTAAATACTTCTAAGCACTTTGAGCAAGTGTCAAATACATACTCAAGCTTGTCTAAACATCTAAAACTCAATAAAAATAGGTGGAATATAAAGTGACCACCTCAAACTTCAAATCCATAAGAAAACCTATAGGGCCAAAATTCTGAATCCTCAATTGATTAGATCCTACATATCCAAATTTGGAAAATGGGATCTTAAAGACTTTAAACTTATCATAACAACTTTTAAATACCAAAGCATACTTGCCCAATGCCTAACATCTTCAAAAACACAAAAGATGGTTAAAATGACTGTGACGAACTCCTAAAGCATAACTTAAGCTTAATTCAACATAGGAAATTCACATAAGTAAGATATCAAGCTATAGATGCTACAATCTAAGGCCTTCAAGCTTAAAGCAACCAATACAATTATATCAAATACCACAATACCTAAAAAACAATTAACACTTCCAAAGTAAAAACTTGATTCACAAATAAACCTTTCATATATGCTAGATTCCATATCACATTTCCAAAATCTTGCATTCTTCTATTTTTCATCATTTCAATAACTTCATCAATTAGTTCACATGCAAGGAAATGACAATACTTAATCCCTAATCACTCATTCAAGTATTTATCTTTTAGGGACTGGATTAAAAAAAGACTACTTACTACTTTAACTTCTTCTTTCTTATGCTTAAAAAAATCAAGTTATCCACTTTTCAATTTCCATAGCACAAGTCTCTTCAAATTACACAATTTCATAATTAATAAATAAAAGTGCATTGGGAAATTCATCACTAATTTGATATTAAATCAATCTAGTTAAGAAATGCACATACCAATTCTTTTCGCTTTGATTCTTAGAAACCATAAGCTTCTTGATTCACAATTCATGCTCTTCTTGATTTAGCAATACTAAAGCTTCGACTTTCATCATTTTCATAGTTTGTTCTCATCCACAAAGCAATTTCTCTTTTCTCTTTTGTGACACACTTTTAGCCAAAGCAAGCCAAAAACAAACCAAAAAAATCCATTAATTACTTTCAATTTTTCATTTCAATAAGCAATATCAAGAGTTAATTTAAAGGTTTTCACATACCTAAGTCAAACTTCACCCTTTTTGGCCAAAATAGAACATAAATATGATTTCTATATAATAAGAATCAAAGATGAAAATAAGAGAAGCCTTACCTCAAAACCTTACTTTCCTTCTTTGACAAGACCCATTCAAAACTCATATCCCTTCAATCCTCTCATTACATATTTTGACCAAACAATAATAGCCACCATTCAATGGAAATTCCCTTCCAAAACTGGGATACATATGGCCAAAGATGAAGAATTTACCTTACACTCACAACTTGTGTAACACCATATTAGATTAACCCCAACTATTCTCCATTTAGGCTTGATTCTATATGATTTTCAAAAAAAAAAAGAGTAAACCGTGGCATTTTCTGCAATATATCAGGGTTTAAATGCTCATATTTTGCCCCGTGGGTCTTATGTTTATTCAAACTCCATTTATACAACTCATGCATCGTATATAACAACCCATGAACCATGGATATGAAGCCAAAAATCCCAAAATGTAATTTCTCAAAACGGGCCCAAAAGGCAGATTTTTTACTCTAACTTTGGAAAATCATAACTAATTCTAAAAAAATGAGAATTAAGCAAACCATAGCTTTTTGGAAATAACTAGGTGTTAAATTTACACTAAAAATAATTTCCAACCACAATCTCAGCATTTGGACCATGTTTGATATCGAAAAAGAGATAGAGATCCGGCTGTCCCTGGTGCTAATGCAGCTTGCTATCATAAACTTCAAAAATTCATAACCAATTCCAAAACAATCCAATCTGGGTAACCTATACCAATTTAGAAAGCTATAGATGTTAACTAGAGGAAAAAAATAAGTTTAGATCATTTTAGTAGCTTTTGGACCTCGAAAACTGACGGAACAGTAACGAAGGTTGGATGGCTTCCTTGATGCTGACATAGAACTTCAAAAAGTTATTTCTCCCTCTACAGACCTCCAATTGAGGTGCTTCTAGTTGGTATAGATCATTATGGATGTCTAGTTTATGCCCATAAGATTTCATAACAATTGGACACTGTTTGGTCCATGAATGATATAGATTCATTTTTAGACCTATGATAACAGTGTACTATCCAAAACTAGAAAATTCTCCAATTTCAACAATTCACCAAATATTTCCTAAACCTCTAAATATTTTATACTTTAACTTTTTAAAAATATTTCAACAAACAGTAGAGGCATGCCAAATTTCATATCAAGAAGAGCTCATTTGGTCATACTTTGATAGAACTCACAAATTTGGCAGTTTTGACACCTTAAATGGTTCAACATGGGGGTAAACGGTCTCCTACATACTCTAGGACCTCTTGGGCAAGTTTTAAAGTATAAATATAACATATATGAAACACCCAACTGGTCCAAATCATCATACATCTCAAACTCACTATGCTACGAGTAAAAATACACTACTATATACAAGCCACAAAGGGGTCAAATCTCATATTTTCATTGCTTTGGCTCTCTACATAGTCTATACATCATTTATACATATTTTTACACTTGCTCAAATATTTACATCTCAAAAATAATATGTACATATTCATTTTGGCACTTCTTTACATCAAAAGAACCCAAGACAAGTTGTACAACTGCCTAAACATGCTAAGCTAGGCTCCTTGATTTGCACTTTGATCTTCTTGAGCTCCACTTATCATATTAAGATGGGAGAGGGAAGGGGGTGAGATTTATGGAATCTCAATAGCTCATGCACTCATTCAAGAAAGCAATCAAGGCATATAAACAAGTCAAAACATGTAAATAGGTATCTAACCAGTCACAATCATACAACATATAATTTACATGCCATAAAAATCATATCAATGTCAAGAATGAGTTCTAGGGACTTTTAGTCTAGCCTCACCCTATTTTAGGGACTTTTGGATGGCTTTATCCTTAGTTTAGGGACTTTTGACTTGGCCTCACTTATCCATGAGACTTTTAGCCTTATCTCATCCATTTTTACGGACTTTTAGCTCCATCTCACCTATCACAAGAGACTTTTGGCACTACCTCACCCGAGTAATTTTTGTAACACCATAATATATTAACTCTATCTAGCTTCCCTCTAGGGTCGATTCCATATGATTTCCAAAGAACCAGTATAAACCGTGGCATTTTCATACTATAAAACGGGATTTCAAACACTCATCTTTTGCCCCATAGGTCCTGTGAACCCATCATTCACATTCTCTACTCAAAATCTATGTATATGACTCATACATATCATAAAATAAGCCATAGACCATGGATATGAAGCCAAAAACCAAGAAAGTGCATTTTCTTAAACGGACCCAAAAGTCAAATTTTTGGCTCTAGTTTTGGAAAATCATAACTAATTAGAAAAAAATGGGAATCTAGCAAACCATAGCTTTCTAGAAAGATCTAAGTGTTAAATTTACACTAAAAATAATTCTTAACCATAATCTCAGCGTTTGGACCATGTTTGACATCGAAAATGAGACAGAGGTCCGACTGTCCCTGTTTTTGGCGTAGCTTACTGTCATGAACTTCAAAAATTCATAACTAAATCCAAAAAAATCCAATCTGGGCAAAATATACCAATTTGGAAAGCTACAGATTTTTACTAGAGGAAAAAAATAAGTCCAAATTAGTTCAATAGCCCTTAGACCTTGAAAACTGATAGAACAGTAACAGAGGTTGGATGGCTTCCCTGATACTGATATAGAACTTCAGAAGGTTCGTTCTCTCTCTACAGACCTCAAATTTAGGTGATTCCAGTTGGTATAGGTCACTGTAGCTTTTAGTTTATGCCTATAAAATTTCATGGCATTTGGACTCCATTTGGTTTATGAATGACATGGATTTATTTTCAGACTCATGACACAACACCATGACCAAACCATCAAAATTTTCCAATTTCAACAATTCCCAAATATTCCCTAGACCTCCAAATATTACCCACTTTAGTTTATCAAGAAGCTCTCTACAAACTCTAGAGGCATGCCAAGTTTCATGGCAAAAAGAATTCATTTGGTCATACTTTGACGGAGCTCACAAATTTGGCAGTTTTGACACCCAAAAGGTTCAAAGTGAGTCCAAGTGGCCTCCCACATGTTCTCACACCTCATGGACAAGTTTTAAAGCATGAAAATAGTCTATATAACATGTCCAAGTGATCCAAATCATCATATATTTCAAACTCATTATGCTACAGGCCAAAATACACTATCACATACAAGCCACAAAAAGGGCAAATCCCACATTTTCATTACTTTGGCTTTCTACATAGTTTGTACATCATATTTCCATACATTTACACTTGCTACAACATTTACATCTCAAAAATAGTATGTGCATATTCATTTTAGCACCACTTTACATCAAAAGAACCAAAATAAGCTAACATCTAGCTAAACATGCTTCTAGACTCCTTGGTGTATACTCGATTCTCCTTGAGCTCCACCTAGCATGTTAAGATGGGGGAGGGAAGGGGGTGAGATTCATGGAATCTTAGTAGCTCATGTACTCATTCAAGAAAGCAATCAAGGCATATAAACCAGTCAAAGTATGCAAATAGGCATCTAACCATTCACAATCATACAATACATGATTTACATGCCATGGAAATCATAACAATGCCAAGAATGAGTTCTAGGGACTTTTGGTTTAGCCTCACCCGATTTTAGGGACTTTTGGATGGCCTCACCCAATTTTAGGGACTTTTGACTTGGCCTCACTCGGTTATGAGACTTTTGGCCTTGTCTCACCCAACCTCAGGGACTTTCTGCTCTACCTCACCCATCTCAATAGACTTTTGGCACTATCTCACCCGAGCAATTCTCATAATCCGACATATAAGCATATTGGTACCAATGCATCATGGCAATAACATATGGCATGTCTCACACAATGAGTATAAACATAAGCATACAATGACTATTACATCCAAGAATGCAACAAGAAATAGTAGAGAGCTACCTTATGAGCCAACACAAGCCTTTCCTTTCAATTTCTCTTCTCCCTTCTTGGTTTCACAATCACACCTTGATGGAGGTGCTTCACTTGAGCCTAGACACAATCAAGAGCATGGAATTACTCTCATGCAAATAAACCTTCATAAGACTAGGAGATTAAAGCCCTACTTCTTCCCTTCTTAAACTTTACTAACCTTTCTCCTAGTTCTTTGCATTTCTCAACTTAACACAAGGGTTTCTTGTTCATTCTAGGTCAGACTTCCTCCCTCTCTCTAAAATTTCACCACTTCTTCTTCACTCTCAAGCTCTACTCAAGGAAAGCAAAGAAATGCAAGAATGGTTTTCCACTTTCCCTCTTCTGACCCATGCCTAAATCCCAACGAATTTCACAAGCAAAACCATAGAAAGAGAGGATAAAGAGAGAAGAACAAGATGCTAAGAAGAAAGGAGAGGGAAATCTCAAGCTTGCTTACCTTTTCTTTTCTTCTTCCTTCCTTCTCTTGGTCTCTCCCCCTCTCTACGCCTCTTTTCTCCCCTTTGGTCGAAGCTTAGGTCAGATAGAAGAGAAAGAATGAGTTAGGATGTTTAAAGAAGTCAATTTCTTCCTCTTTACGCTTTTCCGGACTAACCCTCGCTATAGCGAGAATTAACCTTCGCTACGGCGAGCACGTATCAGTTCCAGACCCCCGTTTTCACTATGGCGAGCGCTACAGCGAGCAACTCCCTGGTTTTTGTATGGGATGCCCGCACTCGCTATAGCGAGCTAAAAGCATTTTCGCTATAGCGAACAGGCTCACTCGCTATAGCTAGACCATTTCTCGCTATAGCGAACAGGCTCACTCGGTATAGCTAGACCATTTCTCACTATAGCAAACAGGTACATTCGCTATAGCCAGCAGACTTAGAAAAATTTCAAGATTTCAAAAATTTTCAGCTTTCTTCTTTCTTTTTCTTTTCTTTTTTTGGTTGTTACAATTTTCACAACCTAAAATATAACCATATTGGTACCAATGTATCAAGACAACATTAAATGACATGTCTCATAATATAAGCACATACACAAGTATATAATGACTATATACGTCCAAGAATGCAACAAGAAAGAGTGAAGAGCTACCTTACTGTTGGGAATCATGGGAGGCACACAGCGAAAATATTTAAAATTTTTTATCCTGATTCTTACCAAGGATCCTTCAAAATCGCTTAAACCGAATAGGTTCAGAGAATTACCTTTTCTCTCGATTGAGTTTGCTGTTTACTTTTCATCTGGATCACAGGATCTGACCGCAGATCGGCTCCCTTTACTGATATCCACACGAACGGGGTTCAACAACTCGAACAGTGTGCTAGCACTTGTTCGTACAATGTTCCGTACAACGTCCGTACACTGTCCCTTTCTTTAGGGTTTTTAGAGGCAACTCTAGAATTAATTTTCTGATATGGAAACCCTAGTCAATTTTTTTTATTTTATAAACTAGGGTTTCAGATATATTTAATTAATCAAAATTAATTAAATATATCATTATATATATTTATTAGTTTAAATTTAAATCCATTCTATAGTTTAAATTTAAACTAACAATATCTAAAGTCTAATTTAAATTTAAATCTATCTAATAAAATCAAATTTAAACTAATTCATATATGTATACATATATATAATATCAAATATAATATATATATAATATATATATTTTGAATTTAATTATTTATATATATAAATAATTCCTCCATCCTAGATTTAAAAATTAAATTTATTGAATCTAGACACATTTCTGATTCAATGAATGCGGACTTTTTAGCTCGAGTTGGTCTGTTCTTGTGTGTGACCCTGTAGGCCCATATGATATTGGCAATGGACCAACTGCACTGTTTGACCCACAAGTCACAAGCGGCCTTTAGCAAGACATTGTGACTACTTAAATCATATGGGATCGGTGATCCGATGCAACCTATCTTACAACCCTATCATATCCCTTTTGTCACACGACATTTAGATCGAGTATAAGGTATAGAAATGTCATCCTCAACTTGCCCAATCGTAACTTTTTCAATCTCCAAGCAGACTGATATAAGATGGAACCCTTTTCCATCTGAGCATGGCCATACATTTATCAGTCACACTCATCGAGGGGCCCAGAGATATCTCTCTATTAATCAAAGAGATAAATTCTATCTTGACCACTCATCTTCCTCTGCATGGATTCCATTATACCCGATCATAACCTTTATAATCACCCGGTTAAATGTGACATTAGACTATGCCAAAGTATAGTGTCTTTCATGTAGGAATCTATGGTGATCTCAGGTCCAAGGGATCAATGACACGGTTATATATAAGATAAACTTATGACCTAATCCATGTAGCTTATCTTATGACGGGTCTATCCAGCTTTCTGTTCTCTAACACACGCCTATGATTTTGATTCATATCATCATATATGATTAACACTTAATTCACCGTTGTTCCTACAAAGATGATTGACTAGGGACATTTTGAATAATCCAAAAAAAATAATTTATCTATGGATATTATTATATATAAACATATAAATAATATAATAATGTAATAAAAGAAAAATCTTATTTCTTAATAAAAATAATGTTCGTAATACAATAATTGGCCTATGGCACAATCCCCAACACTTACAAGACAACACAAGCTTCTCTTTCAATTTCTCTTCTCCTTTCTCAGTTTCACAATCACAACTAGATGGAGCTGCTTCTCTTGAGCCTAAACACAACAAATAACATGTAATTACTCTCTTGGAACTCAACAATTTCTCATAAAGCTAAGGGGTTCTTCATCATGGCAAACCCTAAAAAGTATGTAAGAAACTAGGAGTTCTCCCTCTAGAATTTTACTAACTTTTCTTCTACTTCTTTTGCATTTCTTAACTTATTACACTCTAATTCAAGGGTTTTCTTGCTCATTCTAGGTCAGAATAGAGCTATCTCACTCAATCACCCATGGAAAGGAAACTTAAAAGGAGAAAAATAAAGTCAAAAAGAAGAAATATAAAAATCTTTAAGGGTTCTTACCTTTCTTCCTTGTTTTCCTTCCTTCTCTCTTAGCTTCTCTTGGTTTCTCTCTCTCTCTCAAGCCTTTTTCTCTATTCTGGACGAAGCTTAGGTCGGTTAGAAGAAAAGGAGAGGGTCTGGATACTGTAAGAAGAAAAATGCTCCTTTTTCACGCTTTTTCGGACTAACCCTCGCTATAGCAAAAAATAACCCTTGCTACGGTGAGCATGTATCAGTCCCAGACTTTTGTTTTTGCTACGGCACACTATTGCGAGGAACCCCCTGATTTTTATATGAGATGCCCGAACTCACTATAGTTAGAAGCATTTTCGCTATGGCGAACAGGCACATTCACTATAACTAGGCCGTTTCTCGCTATAGCTAATAGGTACATTCGTTATAGCCGGGCTGTAGCTAGCAAACTCAAAAAAATTTCAGGACTTAAAAAATTTCAACAATTTTTTGGTTGTTACAACTTGCCATACCTAGCTTTTACTAACTCATTTACCTTAAATATGAAGTTTTAAGTGAAATTACATCCATTCATAAGCTTTCAACACCAAAATTGAGCTATTTATAGGTCATTTTGTGCTATAGAGGCCCAAACTTAATTCTTTCTTTTCCTTAATTTATTTTAATTATAAACAAGTTTGTTCATACTCAATTTATCATGTTTAGTGTAATACCATATTAAGATAGCATAATTTCTATATCACTTTATGTTTATAACATCACTTTTCATATAATCAACACTTTTAGCAACAGAAAACACCATCATTAAATGTCAAATTAATTCATTTATGATTAAATGAACCATTTCAACTTATCAAACTCATATTCCATCTTTAATACACTTGCTCATATAGAAACACCCCTAAAAGAAGCATGGAATTTAGGTTTGAGCTAAGCACATCAATATTAACATTACACTTCCACTTTTCCATGGTTCCAGAATTCTATCATAAATTCAAAAATTCATAACTTAAGCTAAAAAACTCTAAATCAAGAAAATTAGCACTGTAAAAATTTCAAATCAAAATAATATCATTTGGTCTAACAAATTCTAATAGAACCATACCATTATTAAACTTTCACTCAAGTGCAGACCTAAAACTTTAAAAATTTATATCTCATTTTATAGAGCTCTAAATTAAGTGATTTTAGTGGCTATAGAAAGCTTATGGTGCCAAATATATACTTGCACAATTTTCATGAGTATTGGATTTCATTTGACCCCTTAAATATATAGAAAACTAGACTAACCAAATGAATAATACACTGACAATTTTTACATAATTAAGTCAATTTTAAAAAATTATAATAAATTTTACAAAGCTTCAAAAATTATATCGTTTCACTCTGTGAAAAAGATCAAAATAAGATCTATATGCCTACCAAATCTTATGCCAAAATTCATTCATTTGGTTTAGTTTTGGTTCAGGAAAAAAATTATAGCTTAAAATGGAAATAATATAACATCAAATGGTCCAAAATAGCTTTCCACATGCAATAGGACCATTTGAGCACGTCTAATACCTCAAACACAGCATATAGGAACATCATAATAGATCCAAATCATCATAAAACTTAAAATCATTCTCTCACTTAGCCTTATACACATACATACCATGGCTCATGTGTGTCAAAAACTTAAGATTCCATAGATTTAGTTCCAAATATGGTACATACAATACATTCTCATACTTTCATATATGAGTGAGGATTTACATCTCTTAATCAATTTCTATCACATTGTCAAAGTAGTACAATTTAAGCTTTTTGGCCTTCATTCTTGGCTCCATGAAAGTTACCTAAGCAAGGTTAGGCATAAAGTTAGGGAAAGTAAAATTCATAGAATCCCAATAGCTCATTTACCATTTCAAAAATACATATATGGCATGTTATCGTGTCAAGGAAAGTAAGTATGCATTTAATGCTTCCAAATATCAAACATAATCATATTTTCAAAGTCATATGGATCCATCAAGTTTAAAAACAAGCTCTAAGGTCTTTTGGTCTAATCTCACCCAATTATATGGGACTTTTGATTTAGTCTCACACATTTTTAGGACTTTTGACTTAACTTCACTCATTCCATAAGACTTTTGGCTTTACTTCACCCAATTTAAGGAACTTTTGGCATAATCTCACCCATTTAGAGCCATCTCACATTTAAAAAGTAATTCAAGAAGTATAATGATACCAAAACATCAAACCAATAGCTAGGACATGTTTCATGATTCAAACATATATACAAGCAATCAATGACAATCAAACAACCAAGAAATGTATATAAGAATGGATGAAGAGTTACCTTGGGTTAAGAAGTATAAATTTTTCCTTTGATTCCTAGCTCCTTAGTTCGGCCTCACACACACACTTGGAGGAAGCTCAATTTACTTGGCCTAAACATATCAAACAAGGCACAAATACATCATTGGAACCATCTTTAGCCTCACATAAACTTTTCACAAGCTACTTCTGGCTTATGGCATGCATATAGTTCCAAACAAGAGTATAATGAAGCAACTCATACAATTCATCATCTTGGCTCCAATTTCTCACTCAATCTAAGTCTCATGACTCCATTTAAACTCATTAGAGCCTTCACTAACTCAAATCAAGGAGCCAAACATTAAGTTGCTTCTTTATGCCTAAAGGAATTCTAAACTTTCAACTATCAAAATATGATTTCTAAATTCAATCCAATAATTTTTTGGTATTTATTATTCATATCTAAACAATTTCTGTCATTAGAATCAAACACAACTCTCTTTAGGTGCTTCATTTGTAACATCTAATTTACGTAAAAATAACGAAATGAGTCAGTTTAAAAAGTAAGTCCCCAGAAATAAATGAGTTGAGCCCAAATAAAATTTTAAATAATAAAAAATAAGGATTCAAGTCTAAGATGCCTGAAAATCAGAGCTAAAGTAGTTCAATAAAATTGTCGAAAGCATAATGGCATTTTCGTAAATTTGAGCAATTTTTGGAAAACTCATAGGAGGGATTTTTAAATAGAAAAATTGAGTTTCCTGAGGTTATCAGAAGTCCTAAAATCCATAAGAACCCCTGGAATGGTTCAAACCCTCTCCAATGTATATTTTTGAATTTCAGTTGACCCAAACTTTAACTTTTTTTATTCAGAAAGGTTTTTAATTCAAATTGAGCGATTCTAAAGGCATTTTATAAGTTAAAGAACCTAAATTTTATAATGGAAAAGATGATTTTCAAAAAGAAGCTAAAATGAACTTAAAAAACAAAAGCCAAGCAAGAGGGACATTAAAGGAAATTTTCAAAAGATTCTTTTAAGAAGCTTCCTTCTATATAGTGTCCCACTCTTTGTAACATCCGATTCTTCCGTAAACATGAGAAACCTAATGTTTGGTTTTTCTGTAAACGTACGAAACTCACTAGATATAAAAATAAGTCCCCAAATAGAATGATTTAAGGGCAAATAAAATTAGAATAAAATTCTAAATAATGGAAAATAAGGATTCAAGGCCTAAGGTGCCCAGAAACTAAAACTAGAGTGGTTCAATAAAATTGCCAAAAGCATAATGATATTTTCATAATTTTAGGCACTTTTTAAAAAATTCAAATGAGGAATTTTTAAATAGAAAAAATGAGTATCCCGAGATTCTAAAAAAGGATCTAAAATGAGTTTAAATGGCTTAGTCAAAGTGTAATGGCAAAAACGTAAATAAAGGTAAATGTTATAAAATCCCCTCCACCTTTATTAAGTGGTACGTCTTCTTCCTCCTTGGTTTCCACCGACCTAAGGTAACTTCACACAGGTCTGAAGTGGTGTCCAAAAAAGGATGAGAGAGAAGGAGAAAGAAGGCAAAATAGGTATGGAAATTTGCAAATTTTCATGGTCTTATTTTTAGAAATCTTCTTCCTCTCTTTAAGCCATTTCCATGGGTGGTTTTAGCTTGTTAAAAGAAGCATTTTCATGGTTAGTCTCTTGAAGGAAGGGAGGAATTTGGGGCTTGATTGTATAATTTTCTCCATGGAATAAGGAATCAAATAAGGTAAGACATCATTTGAAATGCTTGTTCTTTCCTTGTGTTTTTTCTTTTCCATAGTTCAGCCACTCTAGAGAGATGCTAAAGGAGATATAATTTTGACTAAAGCATGACTGAATGAGAGGTTTAGAAGGGGGGAGAGCAAGAATATGCAAGTGGAATCAATTAAAAAGCCTTAGAATTCAAGATATGGAAGCTAAGAATTCACTTGCACCTTGGGCCATATGAAACTTCATAGTGGTAATTTAGATTATCTAAGAGCATGAACGAGTCCTTAAGACACCTAGGAAGTCTCACAAGTGGTTATTCCCTAAAAGAAATGAAATAAACTACAGGTGCCATATACTTGCATAGCCTCGACCTAAACCACTTGGAGCATCTAGGCAGAGTTTTAAGCCTAGAATGGGACTAATATGATAGAAGAACATCAAAGGAAGTCCTCAAAAAAATTTAGAAGCCATGAATTGAGATATGGAGGTGTAGGTTCTATAATGTGACATAAAGAAGCAGCATATAGTTAGGCTTCACAAAATGAATGTGTGATGGCTCCAAGGAGTCTAAATGGAATCAAGGGTCATAGATTGAAGTAGAAAATGGGGCACAAGACCATAAATTTTCATAGTTGCTTCATTAGATCATTTATGGAATCATAATTGTGTCTTGAAACAAAGTAAGCTTCCATAGCAAGTGTATAAGGCTAAAGCTTGCTCCTATGATTGAAATGTGTTCCATTTGATGTGTCTAGGCTAAGAAAACTAAGAACCACCTAGTTGTAGGGCTTAGCTGAGAAAGGGGAGAAGAATTCCAAAGGAAGTGTGTGGCATTGGGTTCAATGTAGCTCTCTAACCTTTCTTTCATGTATTCTTAGTTGTTTTCTTATCTTTGGATGTATGTATGTATGTTTATGCCATGAGAAATGTCTCTAGCTATTTCCTACATGCCATGGTACCATGATATTCTTAAAATATATTTTATGAATGTGTTTTGGCTTGAATGGGTTTAGTGAAACTAAAAGTTCCTAAAATTAGATGAGATAAAGCCAAAAGTCTTACGAAAAGTAAGGCTTTATCAAAAGTCTCTCTTAAAAGTAGATGAGGCAAGTCCAAAAGTCCCAAGAAAAATGATTGAGGCTTAAGCTAGGAAGAGAAGCCTAAGGAGTGATTTACTTTGTTCTAGCCTTGGTTTAGGGCTTTATATGATGTTAAAAGATGGGAGGAACCATTGAAAAAAATTTAGGAGCCATGGATTGGGAGATGGAACAATGGTGTCCATAATTGTGCTTTGTGAAGCAACTTGATTCTAAGCTTATGTAAATGATTATGTGAGAGCTCCAAGGACTTTGAATGAAGCTAAGAGACCTAGAAATGGAAAGAAATGGGAGCCTAGAGCTTAAATTGTGAAAGTTGCTTCAATAGGCCTTTTATGGGACCATTATGCCACTTGTGGAACCAAGTGTGTGTTCAAGAGTGAGTTTAGTGTCTTGACTTGCTTCAAGTGTGTAATTGTGTATTTTTTATATTGTAGATTGTGCCCTAGGCCAATCATTATATTGCAAATATTGTACTTTATTAAGAAATAAGAGTTTTCTTTTATTACATTATTATTATATTTTTTGCATGTTTTAATATCCTTGGATAAATCATATTGATTATGTTAGATATCCCTAGTTGATCATCATTATAGGAACGATAATGAATTAAGACTAGTATTATTTTGATTGATGATTATGTGTTAATCATTTATAAAGATACGAATTAAAATCATAAGTATTTGTTAAGAAACAAGATGTTGGATCGACCCGCCATAAGATAGCTACATGGATTAAGTTATAAGCGTATCTTATGTATAACCGTATCACCAAACCCCTAGACTTGAGTTCACCATAGTTTCCAACATGAGGAACACTAATTTTGGCATTGTCAAAAACCATCTTTAACCAGATGATCATAAAGGCTATGATCGAGTATAATGGAATTCATGTAGAAGAAAATAAGTGATCAATATAAGATTTATCCCTCTAATTAATAGAGAGATATCTCTGGGCCTCTCGATGAGTAAGATTGAAAAATGCATGCCATGCTCGAATAGAAGGGTTTCCATTTGTACTGTTAGTCTGCATGTAGATCGAGAAAGTGACAATCAAGTAAGATGATAACGATATTTCTATGCCTCGTACATGATCTAAATATCGTATGACAAAATGGATATGATAAGGTTATATGATAGGTTGCATCGGATCACCAATTCCTATATGATTTAGGTAGTCACAATGTCTTGCTAGAGGCCGCTTATGACTTGTGGGTTAAATAGTGTTATTAGCCTACTGCCAACATCATATGGGCCTATAAAGTCGCACACAAGAATAAGTCAACTCGAGTTAAAATGTCTAAATTCATTGAATCTGAAATTGCGTCTAGATTCAATAAATGTAATGTCTAAATTTATTAAATCTAAAATTGTGTCTAGATTCAATAAATGTCATATCCAAATTTATTGAATCTGAAATTACGTCTAAATTCAATAAATGTCGCTTCAATGTAAGGTGAAAAAATTTTATAAATAAATAAATATATATTTGATATATATATATATATATAATTTATAAAATTTGAAATATATATATATATATATCCTTCAATTAATTTAAATCAATTAGTTTTAAATTTAAAATTTATATGATAGATTTAAATTTAAACTAATATGATAATTTAATTTATGAAATAAATTAAATTTGAATTAAATTCTAAATTTATATTAAATAGTTAGTTGAAATTTAAATCTATTCGATAGACTTAAATTTAAACTAGTATATTTAATTCAAATTTGATTTAACATAATATATTTTAAATTAATCAAATATATTTGAAACCCTAAAAAGATGCCTCTATTTACAAAAAAAGATAAGAGGCTTGGGTTTCCTAGAACTATAGAACTAAAGGAAAACCCTAGAGAGAAACACTGTATGGACACCGTACGGATGTCTAGAGAGAGAAACTATATGGACGCTCTAAAGAGAGAAAGTGTACGAAACATTTTACGGACGCCTAGAAAGAGAGAGGAAGAGGAGAGCCTATTCTCTACCAAGAACATGTGCGGACGTTGGTAAAAGGTGCTAGCATGCCGTTCGAGTTAAACATCCGTTCGTGTGGATACCAGTAGAGGGAGCAGATTTGTAGATCAGTTCCTAAGATCCGATAAAAAGTTAAATATTTATAGATATACTCTATTTAAACAATATTGATGGATCAATGGGAAGGGATTCGGGGTTTTACTTTTTCGTTGCGCATCTCAAAAATTCCTAACAGTGGTATCAGAGCTACGTCAATAGTTGTTTAAATTGAGTTTTTGTGTGAAGTTCTATGAATTTTGCCTTTGTTGTGATTTCGCATGGTCTATATATGATGCAAAATATTGCAATGTGATATAAGTATGCAAATTAAGGGCTCACATGATTAGTATTTGAATTTGGTGTTCATATATGTATTATATGTTCAAATCAATTTTAAATTTGATTTCATATAAGTGATATTTGAACTTTACAATTCAATATTATGTGCGACATATGTGTGCGAATTACAAAGAGGTTCGAATTTGATTTGGAATCTGATTTTAAATTGTTCAATTTGGATGTTTACAAATTTGTTTAACAAGTCACTTCATGTTTTCGTACATGAAATGTGTTTAGCGCTACCTAATCTAATTTAACATTAAGGTCATAATGCTTACAAGCTTTCTTATGAGATGAGATGTTTGTAACTTTATATATAAATTATGTTTGTTTGAATTGGATGGGTATGGTATATAATATGACCCTAGGTTTTTATGGTTTGCAATTTTTAAAATACGACCTACGTGTCATGCCTCTCTCTATTTATTCTGGATGTACATTCTCTTTTCATCTCACTTTCCTCAAATGTTCAATTGAAGTTTCTCTTTGTAGTTTTTATCTTAGAAGAATCCTCTCATTGCCTTAGGAGGAGATAGGCTAGATGGGCCATATTGTGACACATTTATTTTATACTTCATGATGAGATCATATATATGTATGAGATGCTATCATAGTATATTATCATGTGATGATTAAATATTTGAATCACAACAAAATAATAACAATAAAACCCTTCAAATCAGATTTTAAGTTTATATGTCACCCATTTATGAACACCTATCAAAGCTTTGATCGTTTGAGTGTATGTTCCATTAAAGTGGATATACTTAGGTTATCTTAGTGAGAAAGTTTGGGTAATGGTGATATTCATAAGGTTCATGATGGTTTGACTTAATTGAGATTATAAAAACGATTTTGGGTCTCAAGGGATTATATGGGATTAAACATGACGGATTATATGATGGTGAAATCCCATAAAGATCTAAGAGTTACATGTGATGTAATTGGTAAAAAAAGTTACCTACCTAAATAACTTAATTTTAAGCGTCTTGCCAAAGTGGACTTACAATTGAGTGAAATATGGCTCTTAGCCTGCCAAATTAAATTGAGGGTTAATTTTTTAGTGAGAGATTATTAACTTGACTTTGCATATTTTGTTGTAAGAAAATGTTGACAAATAATTCTGCTTCACTATCATTGCGATCTGTCCTTGAGAAGAACAAACTAAATGGGACTAACTTTCTTGACTAGTTTAGGAACTTGGGAATTATTCTTAAGGATGAGAGAAAGTCATATGTCCTAGATCAACCGATTCTTGAAGAGCCTAGAGCCAATGCTCCAAGAGTCCAAAAGGATGCCCATACTAAACATCTTAATGACTTTGTGGATGTAGCATGCTTGATGCTAGCATTATGATCCTAGAACTTTAGAGAGATCTGGAACATATAGAGGCTTATGAGATGATTATGTATCTCAAAGAAATGTTCCAGCAACAGGTGAGGCAAGAAAGGTATGAAACTATTAAGGCCTTACATTCCTGCAAAATGGTTGAAGTTGTATCAGTTAGCACTCATGTCTTAAAAGTGAAAGGCTATATTGATCACCTTGAAAGGCTCAGATTTCCTATGAGCTAGGAGTTAGCTACAGAATTGATCTTAAACTTACTCCCGAAAAGTTATGACCAATTCGTCATAAACTATAATATGAACAACATGGAGAAATCAATTTCTGAACTGCATTCGATGCTTAAAACTGCTGAGCAAAATATCAAGAAAAAGTCAAGCACTATTTTAATGGTTCAGAAAGGAAAAGGAATGAAAAAAAGGTAAAAGCAAAGGAAAGGGAAAGGGCTCAGACAATAAGTCCAAGGACCAAAACAAGCCCAAATCCAAACCCAAACCCAAGATTGAAGCCAAGAAGGCAAAGCCTCCCAAGGAAGGACTTTGTTTCTTTTGCAATGAGCCTAGTCATTGGAAGAGAAACTGCAAGCTCTACTTGGAAGATCTAAAGAATAAGAAGAATAGCGGGGCTATTACTTTAGGTATTTATATTATAAAAATTAATATTTCTACTTTTTCTACATGGGTATTAGATACTGCATGTAGAACTTACATTTGTACAAATGTGCAGGGTCTTAAAAGGAGTAGAAAGTTGAAAAATGGCAAAATAGACATACGAGTTAGAAACAGAGCAAAAGTTGCTCCTTTAGCTGTAGGTACTTATGAATTAGTTTTGCCCAGTGGGCTTTTGTTTGTTTTGAACAATTGCTATTATGTTTCTGCTTTGAGTAGAAACATTATTTCACTTTCTTATTTAGATAAGGAAGGTTTTACTTTAGTTATTGGAAATAATAAATATTCTATTTATTTTAATAACATCTTTTATGCAAATGGTGATTTGTATGGTGGTCATTATTACTTGAACCTTGAAATTTCCAATAATGAAAATATCTATAACGTAACTACAAAGACGATCAAGTCAAATGATTTGAATCCGACCTACCTATTGTCGTTTAGGCCATATAAATGAAAAACACATTTCAAAGCTCCATCAAGATGGACTATTAAAATCATTTGATTTTAAATCATTTGAAACCTGTACCTTGTTTATTAGGAAAGATGACTAAGGCACCTTTTACTGGGTATAGTAAGAGGGCCACTGACCCATTGGGCTTAATATATACCGATGTATGTGGTCCACTAAGTACTGCTGCCAGAGGTAGTCACTTGTACTTCATTATTTTTATAGATGACTATAGTATATATAGATACATCTATGTAATGAAACACAAATTTGAATCTTTAGAAATGTTCAAAACCTTCCAAAATGAGGTATAAAATCAACTTAGCAAATCTATTAAAGCACTTTAATCTAATTAAGGTGGTGAATATTTGAGCCAATAATTTATTAACCATCTTAGAAATTGTGGAATTGTCTCACAATTTACCCCACCAAGAACACCACAATGGAACTGTGTTTCTGAATAAAGGAATCGAACCCTATTAGATATGGTTCGATCTATGATGAGTCAAACAGATCTTCCACTGTCCTTTTGGGGCTATGCATTAGAAACAACTACGTTCACACTAAACCGTGTACCATCTAAGGCAGTTGAAAAGACCCCATATGAGATATGAACTGGGAAGAAGCTCATTTTAGCTTTTCTCAAGATTTAGAGATGCGAGACATATGTTAAGCAACAAGTCTCAAATAAGTTAGCACCTAAATCTATAAAATGCCTTTTTGTGGGATATCCTAAGGAAACTAAAGGATATTACTTCTACAATTCCAATGAGAATAAATTGTTTATTGCTCAAAATGGTATCTTCCTAGAAAGAGAATTTATCTCTAAAAGAACCAGTGGGAGTGAAATACATCTCGAAAAAGTTTGAGAGCCACAAAATTGCATTGAGCCAGAGATGGAAAAAAGAGAAGACTCACAACAAGTTTTGAGCCTACTCAAGTAACACAAGGCCCACAAAGGTCTTATAGGACACAACATCAGCCTCAAAGATATGAATTTCTTTTTACTGAAAGTCGTGATGTATTGCTTGTTGATCAAGATGAGCTAACTACCTATCAAGATGCTACAGTGGGATCAGACTCTGAGACATGGCTAGAAGCTATGAAGTCTAAGATGTAATCTATGTATGATAATAAAGTATGGACCTTAATTGACCCACCTGAAGGTATAAAAACCATTAGTGCAAATGGGTTTTCAAGAAGAAAATTGACATGAATGGTCAAATGCATACCTTCAAAAGGATTCAAACAAACCCATGGTATAGACTATAATAAAACCTTTTCGCCGGTCACCATAATTAAATCAATCAGGATCCTTCTTGCCATTGCAGCGTACTATGATTACAAGATTTGGCAGATGGACGTTAAAACAGTATTCCTTAATGGGAAGCTGCTTGAGGATGTGTACATGACACAGCCTGAAGGTTTTGTATGTCCAGATGATTTTGAGAAGCTTTGTAAGCTTCAAAAATCCATTTATGGGTTAAAACAAACATCTCGGAGTTGGAATCATTACTTTGACAAAGTAGTCAAAGATTTTGGATTTATCCAAAATATCGATAAACCTTGTATTTACAAGAAGGTTAGTGGGAGTATAGTTGTATTTCTAGTGCTTTATGTTGATGACTTGGAAATGACATACCTACCTTGCAGAATGTCAAGACTTGACTAGGAAAGTGTTTCTCAATGAAAGATTTAGACGAAGCCACTTATATCTTAGGGATAAGGATCTATAGAGATAGATCCAAGAGGCTAATTGACTTAAGTCAAAGCACTTACATAGATAAAGTATGCATTGGTTCAATATGCAAGATTCAAAAAAGGGTTATATACCCATATCTCATGGCATCAATCTCAACAAAACTTAGTGTCCTAATACACATGATGAGTGAGATCGCATGAGCAAGATTCCATATGCCTCAGCTATTGGATCTATCGTGTATGCTATATTGTGCACTCGACTGGATATCTCATATGCCTTAAGTATAACTAGTAGATATTAGTCAGATTCAGGTGAGAGTTACTAGACTGCTGTTAAGAATATCCTGAAATACTTAAGAATGACTAAGGAAGTATTCTTGGTCTATGGAGGATTGGAAGACGGGCTTGTTGTAAATGGTTACAGTCTAACAAGGATGATTATAGATCGCAATTAGGATTTGTATTCTATTTGAATAGTGGAGCACTCAGTTCCAAGCAAAGCATAGAAGTTGATTTTACAACAGAAGTTGAGTACCTAGCAGCATCAGATGCAGTTAAAGAAGCTATTTGGATTAAGAAGTTCATCACTGAACTAGGAGTGGTGTCGACCATCTCAAATCCAATAGATCTTTTTTGCAACAACAACGGTGCTATAGCACAGGCTAAAGAGCCGATGTCACATTAAAGAACCAAACACATACTCAGGCAATATCACCTCATTAGAGAAATCATTGATAAGGATGATATAAATATATGCAAAGTACCAACTGATAACAATATTGTTGATCCACTTACTAAATCGCTTGCACAGGCAAAGTATGAGCATCATGTTAGGTCAATGGGTATTAGACACATCAACGATTTAGCCTAGTGCAAGTGGGAGTTGTTGGAGATTGTACCCTAAGCCAATCATTGTATTACAAATATTGTATTTTATTAAGAAATAAGAGTTTTCTTTTATTACATTATTATTATATTTTTTTCATGTTTTAATATCCTTGGATAAATCATATTAATTATCCTAAATATTCTTAGTCGATCATTATTATAGAAACGATGATGAACTAAGACTAGTATGATTTTGATAGATGATTATGTGTTAATCATGTATAAAGATACGAGTCAAAATCATAGGCATTTGTTAGGGAACAAGATGCTGGATCGACCTGTCATAAGATAGTTACATGGATTAAGTCATAAGCGTATCTTATGTATAACTATATCACCAAACCCTTAGACTTGATATCACCATAGTTTCTAACATGAGAAACACTAATTTTAGCATAGTCAAAAGTCATCTTTAATTGGGTGATCATAAAGGCTATGATTGGGTATAGTAAAATTTATGTAGAAGAAGATGAGTGGTCAAGATAAGATTTGTCCCTCTAATTAATAGAGAGATATCTCTAGACCTCTCAATGAGTGAGATTGAGAAATGCATGGCTGTGCTCGAATGGAAGGGTTTCTATTTGTACTGTCAGTCTACATGTAGATCGAGAAAGTGACGATCAAGTAAGATGAGAATGGCATTTCTATGCCTCGTACTTGATCTAGATATCATGTGACAAAAGGGATGTGATAAAGTTATATGACAGGTTGTATCAGATTACCGATTTCTATATGATTTGGGTAGTCAAAATGTCTTACTAAAGGCTGCTTATGACTTGTGGGTCAAATAATATTATTAGTCCACTACCAACATCATATAGGCCTACAAGGTCATACACAAGAACGAGTTAACTTGAGTTAAAATGTCCAAATTTATTGAATTTAAAATTGGTCTAGATTTAATGAATGTTATGTCCAAATTTATTGAATCTGAAATTGCATCTAGATTCAATAAATGCCACGTTCAATCTAGGGTGGAAGAATTTTATAAATAAATAAATATATATTTGATATATATATAATTTATAAAATTTAAAAAATATATATATCCTTCAATTAATTTAAATCAATTAGTTTTAAATTCAAAATCTATATGGTAGATTTAAATTTAAATTAATATGATAATTTAAATTTAATTTATGAGATAAATTAAATTTGAATTAAGTTCTAGATTTATATTGAATAGTTAGTTAAAATTTAAATCTATTAGATAGACTTAAATTTAAACTAATCTATTTAATTCAAATTTAATTTGATTTGATTTGATTTAAAATAATGTATTTTAAATCAATCAAATATATCTGAAACCCTAATAAGATACTTCTATAAAAAAAAAAAGTAAGAAGCTTGGGTTTCCTAGAACTATAGAACTAAAGAAAAACCCTAGAGAGAGACACTATACAGATGTCGTACGGACTCCATACGGATGTCTAAAGAGCAAAACTATACGGATGCTCTAGAGAGAGAAAGTGTACGAAACATTTTACAGATTCCTAGAGGGAGAGAGGAAAAGGAGAGTGTATTCTCTACCAAGAACGTGTACGGACATTGGTAAAAGGCACTATCACACCGTTCGAGTTGAACATCCATTCGTGTGGATACCAGTAGAGGGAGCAAATTTGTAGATTAGTTCCTAAAATCTGACAAAAAGTTAAATATTTCTAGATCTACTCCATTTAAACAACATTGATGGATCAATGGAAAGGGATTTGGGATTTTAATTTTTTGCTGTGCATCCCAAAAATTCCCAACAGTTTATGGTGTTTAGGTCAAGAGAACACCAACCCACCTAGGTGTGCTTGTAAGGCCGAAAAGGGAAGGAGAAAGACTAAGAAAAGCTTACATAAATTTAAGGTAGCTCTCCACCTCATTCTCCTTGTATTCTTGTATGCATTTGTATGTCTTTGTGTTCTTATGTGTTCTTATAATTTGAGAACATGTCACTTGATGTCTTGACATTGCATTAGTACTAATGTGTTGTCTTGAATGCTATTGATTGTGAGAATGGCTTATAAGGGTAAGGTGATGTCAAAAGTCCTTTAGTGTGGGTGAGGAATGCCAATAGTCTCAAAGCATAGGTGAGATTAGGTCAAAAATCTCTTTGATGGGTGAGGCTAAGTGAAAAGTCTGTAGATAAAGAGTGAGACATATTCAAAAGTCCTAGAAATGGGGTGAGGCAAAACCAAAAGTCCTTAGAACTTCTTGATGACATGATTGTGAAAGTGTGGCATGGAAATATTGAAAATGTGCATTCATGATCCAAGTAGCTAGTTTACTTGTACACTTGATGTATATATGCCTTGAATGTGTATGTGAATGGGTGTATGAGCTATTGTGATTCTAAGAATCTAACTCCCTTCCCTCCATTATTTTAAAATGTATAGGTGGTATTCAAGAAGCAAGGAATGCAAGCCAAGAACCTTGAGAAGTTGTATTTTGTCTATTATGTAACCTTACTTGTAATGGAATGTTAAAGTGAGCTTGTACATGTAATTTTTGAGATGTAAGACCATGAGCAAATGTAAATTGATGTATGAACATTGTATGGTGCCAAGACAATGGAAATGGGAAATTTGAACCCTTGTGTGCATACTTAAATACATGCATTCTAGAGTGTGAGATAGCCAAGATGCATGGGATTTGAAACCACTTGGGCAGTTCCTATAAGTCATATTCATTCTTTTAAACTTACCCAAGAGGTGCCAAACTATTAAGAAAGCCATTTGGACTAAAATGATACTTTACGAAAGGCAAAATTGACCATATTGTGAGGCTATATCACTTTTTGTCCAAATAAGTTCTCCTTAATCTGAAAGTTAGCATGCATCTAGAACTTGTTGAGAACTTTTTGGGAAGCTAAAGTACAGAATATTTGGAGGTCTATAGAATTTTTGAAGTTGAAAATTTTTTTTATTTTTGGTTAGTGTATTATTCATCTAGTTCAAATTTTAATCTATATCAATCATGGGGTAAACAATGTCCAATTATCACGAAATTTTGTAGAAAGAGATTAGACCTTTTCAATGACTTATACCAATTAGAAGCACCTTATTTGGATGTCTAGAGAGAGAGATACGAATTTTTGAAGTTTTGAATTTTTGAAATTACTATTCTATTCTAGGCGCACCTCCAGACCCGTTGTACTATTTTAATTTTCGGAGTTTGAATGCCCTTGGATTAGTTTGGAACTATTTTTTCCCCTAGCTAACATTTAGAGCATTCCAAATTAGCATAAATTGCATGGATTGGATTTTCATGGAATTAATTATAAATTTTCAAAATTTATATCAGTAAGTTATATCAGATTTCTGAATAGCTCGACGTCCTTGCCTTTGCTATTGTCAAAGGTGGTCTAGATGAGATTTTCGTAACTAGAAATTATTTTTAGTATAAAGTCAACATCCAGAGCTTTTTAGAAAACTATGGTTCATGTGATTTTAATTTTTTTACATTTAGGTATGATTTTTGAAATTTACCCCTAAAATCTGTCACTGTACAGTCGTGAAGAATGAAGAAAATTTTGGGGTTTTTAACTTGAAAACTATGGATTGCTTAATAATTTGAGTTGATTGTGATTTATTTCAATGATAAATGACTAGAGAATGTTATTGAATAATCCATGGGGCCCACATATCGCAAATTGAAAAATTTTACCTCGACATAACAAGATAAAGTGCATGAAAATATGACTTTTCTTGAAAATTCTCTATGAACATGCACATGATTATCTTAAATGGATGGATATAATGAAAAGAAATATAAGGTATGACAGGTTTTCTTCTCCTTTACTCCCTCTTTGGTGTGCCACTTCCAACAATTCTTAGTTTTATTTTTGGCTAGAAGAAAGTCGGTTAGGGTGATAGAGAGAAGTGGGGCAGGATTTAAGAAGGGGTGGAAGGTGTTTTATAACATTTTCATAATTCCATTATTGTCCTTCATCTTGGTTTTCTTCATTTGAGCTCATTTCAACTTCTTTTTTTGAACTTTTTTTTTCATCATAAAATTTAGGTCCTCTAATTCGTAAAATATCTTTAGTTTTACGCAAAATAGATTTCAAATATTATTGAATTATTTAGTCAAAATTTTGGGTAACTGATAGCCTAAATCGCATATTGGAGGAGTTTTAACTATTTTAGAAGTTCTTATAGTTTTTAAGGCCTTTGAGAATCTTAAAAAATTTAATTTTTCTACTTAAAGCTCCCTCCTATGATTTTTCAAAAAATTAACTGAAATTATGCTTTTACCACTACATTTTTGGCTTCTTTGTTTTGCCATTTTAGTTCTGATTTCAGTCTATTCTTAGTTTCCTACCTCCATTTTTAGATCCTCTACTTAGCATTCTAACCTTAATTGATCTTAATTATCTTTTTTTTAGGGTCCTCTTATGTCATAATATCAGTTTTACTCTAGTTTCTAAAAATCAAATATTACATTTAGTCCTAGAACATACAAAATTTCCATAGGACCCAAAATGACAACATGCATATAAAAAATCTATACTAGGTTTAAAAATTCATAACCTGGATTATATAACTCCAAATTATGCAAATTAGATGGCTATGGAAAGCTTACGATGTGAACCACATGTTGTAAAATTTGCAAGTAAAATTGAGTTCATTTGTCTTACTAAATACAATGGAACCATACCATGGGTCAGAATTGGAGGTATATAGCAAACCTAAACTTTAAAATTGCATATCTTGAACTACATAACTCCAAATTGGGTATTCCTAATGGATATGGAAAGCTTGAGATAAGATCTATATGCTGCAAAAATTTCAAAAGCATCTGGACTCATCTAATCCACAAAAAAAATCTTGCATATCAATGGTTACTATAGTACTCGGACATAATCAGACCTTTAACTTCAAAAATTCATAACTTCCTCCATACAACTTCTTTTTATGCAAACTTAGTGGCTCTAAAAATCTTGTAATTCCATTTATATTTTTGTAACATTTTGTAAGAATTGGACTTCATTTAGACCGTAAAAGACATGAAACATCATAGTTATTTTGGATAAACAATATTAGGACCTAATTGAAAATTATGTACAACTTTAAAAATTTCTAAAATATTTTGTACAGTTCCAAAAATTATAGTTCTTTACTTGACAAAAAGCTCTAGGAAAGATCTAAATGCATGCCAAATCTTAGGTTTAAACTACATCATTTAAGCCACTTTTGATATACGAGTTGTTTATGAAAGTTTTAAGACCAACTTTAGCTCTAATTTGGACCATATGGGATTCAATTGGTTTTCTTCCACTTTGAGTACATTTGTTTCATTCTAAATGACATTTATAATCAATCCATAGCATGCCAAAATGATTGGATCAAGATTTGACCTTTTGATACCCAAGATTACATGTATATTTCATGCCATCTCACACATCAAATACCACCATGGTGCGCACACATTACCCAAGATGGTTGTACATGGCTATTCTCATACTTTTACACATAGTTTCATCATTACACATGAAGTAACATCATCATAGACATCATAGGTCCATCATGGTACATACAAAGTATCATATATATACATATGTCAAGATTTGGTATGGAATGGAATTCTAATACATCATATCCTAGTATTTATGTCTTCTCATGGTCTTAGCTTTGACTTGGTGAACCTGAAATGGTTAGTAGAAGCAAAGGGGTGAGATTCAGGAGAATCTTAGTAGCTAATCTCAACCATTTCAATACATACAAGAATGCTATGAGTGTATGCCATGCATGTAGTGCAAGAATGCAATACTTATGCCTTATATGAGTCAAATGTATCAAAAAACATAAAACTCATTTCTTTCTTAGCCATGGCATCATCCTAATTAAGTTCAACTTTTCTCAACCTGGAACAAAGGAAGAGCTACTGTACTTAATTCTAGGCCTTAGTGAATTAGGAGCCATCTCATTACCTTTCATACATATATAGTACTCATATGGTTCATATGGAAAACATAATGAAACATTTCTCATGAAAAACATAAAGCAATAACACATAAACATTTCAACTCATTCAAGCACTCAAATGTATATAAGAAAAGGAGATAAAGTCACCTTGTGATTCTAGAAACTTGGATGTACCACTAACCCACTTGTTGGCTTCCTTTTTCTCTACTTTCTTTGTCTTGACATCCACAAATAAGGGAGTTCAGGTTAGCTTGACCTATATATAACAAATACAAGGCAAATTAATCCCATGGAACTCATTCTAGGTTTTATATTTCTTACTTAATCTCATTAGGACTCAAAGTGTCAATTATGACTAATTTAAGCCCATTTTGGTTCTTAATTTTCTAACTTGAACTCTTGCTTTCTATAAGTCTTATAACTCTCAAGAAACTCATTTGAACTATTAT
The DNA here is from genome assembly GCA_032878935.1 of Erythrophleum fordii. NCBI lineage: Eukaryota > Viridiplantae > Streptophyta > Magnoliopsida > Fabales > Fabaceae > Erythrophleum > Erythrophleum fordii. The sequence goes on from JAVQMF010000029.1 coordinate 1,506,445, forward strand.
AGTCTTAGTTAGAAGGGTTTAGAATCAACTTGCTTCATTAATCTTATTTAAGTCTTTAAAATTTCAACTTTCATTCTAAGTTTTTTAAATTCAACTATGCTTTCTACCCCTTAGTTAAGACCTCAATTATGGAAGAGCATTATCAGCTTTTATGGTTTCTTATTAGAAATTTGATATCCAACCATATTCCTTAGCTTCTCTACTTCTTAGACATGAATTCATATGGCTCTAAATACTTCTCAATAGTCACAAAATTTTTAAGGTGCAACTAAAACCTTAATTTTCATATCTTAAAATCTAAAGCTTTTCTTGTGATTTCAATTGCATATTCTTATTTCTCTTGCTCCAAAACCCTTGTTCTTACATTGCTATGGCCAAAACTCATCTTCTCCTATATAGTTGTAGGTCTAGCTGAACACATATATAAAGGAAAGACCAAGGAGAAGTAATCTTTAACTATAGAAACATACCTTGTTCTCATGTATTTCAATAGAGAAATTTGGTGTTTGGCTTGTTTTCTTTAAACTCTCTCCTTCCTCCAACAAACTAGCCACAAAAATGCTTCTTTCTAAAAACCAAAGCCACCAAAAGAAAAAGCTCAAGGAAGAGAACCAAGTTAGTAAAGGTAAGAGCATGAAAAAGGGCCATTTTCTTACCTTTTCTTAGCCTTCTTGCCTTCTTCTTTCTCATCTCCTTGGTGCACCTCTCTCTTCTGATTTAGATGATTCAAGTTCTATTTTAAGGCCTTTGGGTTGTGTTGGACAAATTTAAGAAGGAAGGGCGTGGGTTATAATATTTTTTATAATTCCCATTTTGTCCTTTAATTTCATTTTCTTTGTTTTCACTTATTTTAACTCTTTTTTTAAAACTTTCTTTTCCATATGAAAATTTAGGTCTTCTAATTTATTAAAAATATATAATTTCAATTTTATAAAGCTTCAAAGTCATCCCAAATCATTCAATCAAAGTTCGAACTAACTAACAGCTTAAAATGCACACTGGATGTTTTATAACTATTCTAAGGGTTCTTATGATTTTTAGAGTTTCTAAGAACTATGAAAAACTCATATTTTCTATTTAAATCCCCCTTTTGAATTTTTAAAAACTTACCTAAAATTACGAAAATACCACTATATTTTTGGGTAATTTTATTTAGCCATTATGGTTTTAATTTCAGGGCGTCTTAAGCTTTATATTTTCATTTCTAGATGTTTAAATTATTATTCTAATTTTATTTATCATTTATTCATTTGATTTTGGGACCTTTCTTTTATATCCTATTAATTTTAGTTCAATTTTAAGAAGACTAGGTATTACACAACTCCTTCTCTTCTTCACCCAAACAAGCCAAAAGCCCCAACGTTTAGCAACCCTAAATCAAAAATATTTCTGCCTAAATGACAAAGTAATTAGATAAGGTTTTAGAGCAAGGAGAGGAGATACTTTTTCTTAAACTCACTATGAGAATTAAAATACATTTTCTCACTTAAATTTTGCAAAAACTTTTGAAATTCTTATGGTAAATTACTATAATAACAATAATAATAATTTAAATTTTTTTTATTCTTACAACAAAATACTGTGAGAATTCAAAAAAGTTACACAAACTTTTTATTTCCCCTGATAATTAACTGTGAAAGATATTGGTAAGCAACTTTTTTCACTATTCAAAATAAAATATTTCCAATCTATTTATTCTCACATTAATTTATCGTAATAATAGTAAAAAAAAAATTGCTCCACAGTAACCCACTTATGCTAAAAAATTTATTCAATATTGTCATTGTAAAACAGTGTGAGAATAAAAAATTTTCAAAATTTTTTTCTCACGATATTTTACTATAAGAATGGTTAAAAAAATTTTAAGGTTTATTTTTCTCTAATTTTCATGACATTTTTTGCCAGAATTAAAAAATTGTTAAATTGTTTTTTTTCTTATGGAAAAATTTTGCATGAATTATTGGTGCTTTATTCTTACCATATTCCTCTTGGAACTCTCTTAAAAAATTCTCACAAAAAAATATGAGAATTTATTGTAAGACTTGTGAAAGACTTGTAAAATCTAACAAATTTCGCAAGAAATTTTACAATAATTTCTCACTACACAAATTCTATGACAATTTTTATCATGAGAAAACCTTGATTTCTTGTAGTGAAATATGAAAAATTTAGCATTGTGTCCTAAATAATACATGGTTGATGATTTCAATTTTTTATATATGTTAAGCACAATTATTCGACGGTTTTCAAAGTCTTAAGAAGTCAAAATACTCATGGCCACCTTAAGGTTTTTGGGTAAGGATGAAATACTGCCTAGAATAATATCATCATGTATATATATATATATATATATATATTTTTATATTTTGAATGACACTAAACATCTTATATGTCATTAATCAATATACATACAAATTAATCCCATTTAGCATCAACCTAAAATGTCAAGATAAAAATGATAATTCACTAAATTGTCTCCTTCTACGGCCTCCTCTTGGTAAACCTCATATTACCTCCTTTATAATGTCCAAGAAGGGCAATAAAGTTGTGTCAGCACATGCTTTGATTTTCCTATCCCTTTGTAGTGTTTTCACTGTTTTTGTTGTTCTCTTCTCTTTCTCTCTTATTCTCTTCAACCTTCTCTTCCTTTTTTTTCTTTTTTCCCCCTTTTCTTTTATGAATATATATATCTTTCTACAATAGACTTGATATCTATTTATCTATCTTTTTGTTTTCTTTGCATGTTATAAGGAAATTTAACAAATCTATGTTAAATTGGGTTTTGTGAGGAAATATATATAAGTGGGATTAATACCATTTCTTTATCCAAAATCTCAAGGCATTAGGTTTATAGGTCATTTCCACTTATAGATCCTGCCTATAGTCTTATTCTATCCAATGTAGAACTTCTTTCCTCTCACACTTACACTTGAGCATTCTCCTCTAAGTATGTGCTTTATCACTAAGTCATATGCTCTAAGTGTGTGTAAACTAAGCCTCCACCCACTAATTGCCCTACCATCTTTATACTTGTCCCTGCCAAACTGGGCTCTAATACCATTGTTGGGGCTGGGAAGCTTTAGACATCGAAGATATCTTCATTGGATGCTTTCTTTATTGGACTTTGTGAGAAAATATGTAAGTGGATTTGACACTGCCTCTTAATCCAAAACCTTAAAGCATTATATCTATGAGTCCTTTTCACTTATGTATCCCTCCTTAAGTCCAATTCTTTGAAAGAAAAAAACAAAAGCAAAAGTAGAACAATCTAATGAAAAAAGTGGAAGCTAGAATTCTAGAGTTTTAAAATTCTTTGCTTTCTTTCACCTAAGACTTCCTTATAAATCATATTAGAATCATTAAAAAAGAAAAAGAAAAAAGATTAAAGTGACTTACTTTGGTGACCAATCACATTTCCTAAGATTATATCTTCAAGCACCAAGGTCACAAACCTAAGTAACAAGAACTCCAAGCCTGATTTGTGAAAACAACATAAGGGTCTTACCTCTAATTGTATCCACATCAAGGAAAAATCAAGAAAGATACTAAAGATCAAATCTTTAGTTTGAGAGAAGTCCTCATAATTTTCTAAGAAAAAGAGTGGTGACTAAAGAGTGCTTACTCTTTGTACATCCTTTTTTCTTTTTAAGTAGAGTGCAAACCCCCTTACATTCCTTTATATTTAAGTATCTCTCTTGTTTGGCCTCATATTGTGTATGACCCTTTATGTTCATATTTTGTTAATAGTGAGAATGTAACTTTTTTCATTTATAATTTAACCATTCAATTAACCTAATTAATCAGAAATCTTTCCAATTGATAAATCACATTTATGTGACTCTTGGATTATTTAACTATTCAATTAATCTAATTAATTTAATTAGAAACTCTTCCTATTTCATGAACCACAATTAAGTAACTCTTGAATTCTCATAAATTATAAATGACATCTAGTAATATATCATAACTCTTAATATAATATGAATTTATTTGCAAATCAATGAATCTGTCAAAGTTGGTCTTCAATATACAATCACTTTCCTCTATTACATAATGATTCTCTATGAACATGTTTACGTATGAATAATATGTCAAATCCTAAGTTCAAGACATGCATGATATTGGATAATTATTAAGGTGAGAAAATTAGAAAAAAGCAATCTTTATTAATTTCACTTTTTCATGCTATGGCCATAGATTTTATCTAGTATCATCCTTATTAAAATGAAGCATCACTCTCTCTTTCATCGATGAAAGTAATGGATCCTTAACTAGTGCATTTACATGTCTTCATACATGTGATAGTGCATCCAATAACAACCTTTAATTTGATTCATTACAAGAATCAAAACTCTGTAGTATCAAAATATAATATATAACATTCATAAGATATTAAATGGTACTTAAGTCAAAGGAAAATTATTCTATACTAACTAAGAAATATAGCTATTGACATGTTAGTGAAAAACTCTATCAACTATTCTTGTAATATCTGATTTTCTGAAAACAAGAGAAAATGTAAGAAACATAACGTACGATTTCTCTGTAAGTGAATGAAATTCACCAGATATAAAAAGAAGTCCTTCGAAATGACTTAGTTAAGATCTTAAAAAATTTGAGAAGCATTCTGGACTCCTAAAAACAAGAATCTTAGGCTCAAAAGGAAAGAAAAATGGAGCTAGAATGAAGAAACAAATTGTGATGAAAAGTTGATGAAACGTAAGGGCATTTTCCTTATCTTGAGTAAATTTTGGAATTCACAAATGAGAGCATTTTAAATGAAAGTTTTAATTTCTCTGGGATTCTTAGAGGCCCTAAAAATCATGGAAAGTCTCGAGATAGTTAAAATCCCTCCGGTGGACATTTTCTAATGTCAGTTGACTTAAACTTTGATTGATTCGTTCGGGAAGATTTTAACTCCGATTTAAGTGATTCCAAAGACATTTTACTAAATTGGGAATCTAAATTTCATAATAGAAAAGACGGTTCTCAAAAAGGAGCTAAAATGAATTAGAAACAAAAATGCCAAGAACGAAGGGTAAAATATAAATTTTTGAAAAGTTTTCTTTTCTCCCACCTATATATATATATGGCGCCTCACTCTCCCACTCATTTAGCTTCATATGTTTCTACCCTAAACCAGAGAGAAAACCCTAGGAGAGTGGCATACATGAGTAAGAGGAAGAGGAAGAAGAGAAAAAATCAAAAGTTTAAGGTATAAATTTTTGGTAATTTTTCATGTTCTTTGCTTTTCAAGCCTCTTCTTCTCCCCTTTCTTTCTTGTGATTATATTGAAGTATATGAATCTATTTTAAAGGAGAAATTAAGGAAAAAATTCGAATTTGAAGAGAGGAAGCTAAAAAAGACAAGATTCAAGTGAGAAAATAACAAAAAATAAGATAATTTTTTCTTCCATAGTTGCTACCCCTTGCTCTTCTTCTCTCCATATTTCGCCCCACTCAAGAAGTCATAGGAAGGTTGGAATTTTAAGGATAACCAAGGGTGAATTTTATGAATTTAAGTGAGGAGAGTAAGAATATGCAAAGAAATTCAAGAAAAGCCCATGAATTTTCAAGGTGGCAAACCTAAGGTTTCATGGTTTCTCTTAAAAATTTGATTTAATGTAATTATTCTTAGGCCTAAATGAATGTTTAAATGAGTTTCCAAGATCCCTAGAAGTCTCCTCATATGCATCTTCCATGTAGAAAACAAAGCAAACTTCTATAGAGGCTAAATGGTACATAATCTCGGCCAAAGGGGGTTAAGACACCTAGGGAGAGTTTTAAATTCTTTCAAACCCATTTTTGAGTCCTATATGATGAATGAAAATGAGAGAAAACTTTAGAAAAAATTTAGGAGGCCTAGAAAATGAATTAGTGTCTTAGGTTCCATAATATCACCTAAAGAAGCAACATGTAGTTAGGCTCTTTGTTTTAATTGTATGATGACTCCAAGAGGTTTAAAAGGAGTCAAGAATCACATTTGAAGGAAAGAATGGAGCCTATAACTCATTTGATGGATGTTGCTTCATTAGGTACATTCTTAAAACTATAAAGGGGTTAATAGACCAACTTAGTGTTTAAGGAAGATGTATAGCCTTAGAATTAATTCCATGAACCTAATTGGCTCCCATAAATTGTGTTTAGGCCAAGAGAAATGACCTCCACCTTCTTGGGTGTGTGAGGTCAAGGGAGAGGATTCAAGACTCAAGGAAAAAGTGTGTAAATGCAAATAAAGTAACTCTCTCCACCTTCTCTCATGCATGGATGTATGCCTACATTACATTGTCTTTGAATTTGTGTATATATGTTTTGAGCTATGACAAGTATTTTAGCATGAGCTTGTATTCCATAGTACCATGATGATATTTTATACATTCAAATGATATTTTATATGCTTGCCTTAGTTTGCTTGAGTGTGGAGAAGCCAAGAACCCTTTAGTCATGGTAAAGATGAGCCAAGAACCTTTAAAATTAGTTGACACAAAGTAAAAAGCCTCTCAAAAGTGAGGTTGACTCCCAAGAGTAAGGTTAAATCAAAAACTTCTTAAAGAAATGGGTGAAGCAAGTCCAAAATCTACAAGTAAATAGGTAATGCTAATCTAGTTACTTGACAAGCATATGTATACTATGTATGACTTGTTCAAATGTCAAGAATGTTTCTTGAATGTTAACATATGTTAACATGTCTATACATGCATTTTCAAGGCTTGTATTGCATACTTTATGTGTGATTAAAAGGGAGATGAGTTATTGGGATTTTTTTAATCCCATTCCCTCCTTTCTAATGTTCTAACATGCTAAGTGGATTAAGAAAGTAAGGAATTAGGAGCCAACCACTTGAGAGATGAAAGTATAACATTGAAATGCATAAAATTTGTTTCTTTAAGGCCATCAAGGTGGCAAATGTTATAACCTATTATTGTATATACTTATGATCTCTTGAGCATATGTAATTATGTTAATATGTTATGTATAAATGAAAAATTATATTATGTGTACACTAGAATGTAAATTGAGCATGTAGTGGCAAATTTAGTTTCTTGAAGGCATGATGTATTAGTGTATAAATGAAAGTGTAATGACCAAATTAAAATGTATGAGATTTGGAACCACTTGAGCAGTTCATATAAGTCATATTCATACTTTTACACTTGCCCAAAAGGTGCCAAACACCAAGAAAGACTAATTGGGCACACTTGGTATCTAATATGGAGCAAAATTGACTATATTAGAAACTTACACCACTTTTTCTTCAAATGAGCCCTTCTTGGTCTGAAATTTGGCATTTAATTAGAGCTTATTGAGAGATTTTTGGAAAGTTAAAGTATAGAATTTTTGGAGGTCTATAGATAAATTTTCAAAATTAGAAATTTTTCTGATTTTGGTCAAGGGTACTATTCATACTGATCCGTAAATGAATTCTGTCACTCAGGATGCAAATGATGTCCAATTGACACAAAATTTTATAGAAAGAAACTAAATATTACCAGTGACTTGTGTCAATTAGAAGCACCCCATTTGGATGTCTAAAGAGGGAGATATGAATTTTTAAAGTTTCTGCCCAGTATTAGGCATTTAAGCAGATCTCAGGTATTATTTGATTAGTTTTCGAGGTCTGGATGTGCCTGGATTGGTCTAAAGTTATTTTTTCCTTCTAGCTAATATTTGTAGCTTTCCATATTGATATCATTTGTATAGATTGTATTTTTGTTAAATTAATTGGATATTTTTGCAGTTCACAGCAGAAAGCTGGATCAGTATCAGTAGCCAGTTAGACCTCTAGAATTTTTTGAATGTCAAATGTCTTCTGTGTGATGTTTCATAGCCTAGTCAAATTTTTACAAAAAGTAGACATATGTAGCTTTTTAGAATGTTAAAGAATGCATGATTTCAATTTTCTTAGAATTAGTTATGATTTTTCAAAATTTGTGACAGAAAAGGGAAAATTCTGGCCAAGGCTATATGTATGAATTTTATGTATTCCCTTGCCTTGCATGAGTTGTAGGCTACTTTTGGTGATCAAAATAAATTATATCTATGTAATTAAATATGAGAATGTGATATATGAGTCTATATAGCCCACGAGAATCTGAAAGAAAAATTTATATGTTACACAATGCAAGGAAATTCATCATTTTTAAAGCCATTCTTCCTTGCTTCTTCATGAAATACATATGAGTCATGGAAGTAGCATAAGATAAGCTAGAAAGTTATGGTGTTACAATTCTTGATGGGTCAATTTAGTATATTTATACTTTTTATAAGAATTCATATATTAACCCTAGTGTCACCTACAAAAATGACCTAGAGATAAGTTATCCTCATTTGAATAAGTAGATCTAGCTATATGATAATTTTGCTAGATTATATCTACTTTAAATTATAATCCTCAATTAAAAATCATTTACGATTAAAGTTTTGATAGGAACATAAGTTCCCTTGAAATAATTAAATCATTATTTTTTATTTCTTAATCAAATAATGATATCACATTATTAATCATGTTAATATAATGCTAATGTTATGAATCTATCAATTATTATAGATATACATTTAATCTTTTAACTCCCAAATTCATTGAGGGTTCATTAAGTCTTATAGGTATATATGTTTAGTATTTTAAGGAGATCAAGTTCATTATATATATTTAATTATGTACATAAGTTAGTGTGATACATGTATTAGAAAAAGTGTGATACATTATTAATATATCTAGGTGAGTGTGGTTCATGAATTAGGTATTAAATAGAAGGGTATGGATCTAGTCATCCCTAATGGTTGTGATTTGGGAGAGGCATCAAAACTTAAGTGAATAAAAAATATTTTACCTACTTTCTCCTCTCTAAAAAAATTCTCTCTTGCTCTTATCAAATTGTTTAGGTTTCATAAGTTTTATAATAGTTAAAACTTTATTAATATTAAAACAATGACCGTCAATAATTAGCTTTAAAGTGCTTATATTGATAATTTTATTTAATATGGAGCTTTTTTCTCACCCTGCTCCCATTTAAACTAACAGTATGACATGTAAAGGAAACAAAAGTAATTGCCTTATCTCAAGGCCGGGCATTGTGAGGAATTTTAATTCCTAGTGGATTCGCAGAACTTTTATTTGTCCCTTAGTTCAACCAAAAAAAAATGATGAATATTTTGGAGAATGCATTTATTATTTTTATATAAAAAGGAATAAATTGATTATAATTTACGAGACAAATCCTAGGCCACATTTAGTACGTGGCATTGCTATGTAAAGTAATTGAAAGTTAAAAAAAAAATATAAAATATTTATTGTACTTTTATAATCAGGATCCAATAATATCTATTTTTATTATTTTTTAAAATAAAGATATGAATATTATTTTTTTCTACGTACCCATCTTTTTTTTAATTTTCTATTTTATTCTATACCTTTTTCATGCGCCAATCGTGATTATGAAAAAGCTCAAGGAAGTTCTCGATCATTCATGAATCATCGTTTGGTAAATATTTCCCATTATTTGTTACTTGTACTGCATACAAATTTAACTCGCCGATTTATTTATTAATTAACAATCATCCCATTTTACCTTTTGTTAAGTGCTTATATTGCACTTTTTTGGGGGGGGGGGGGGGGGGGAAGGGGGGCAATGACATTATGGAATATGACTGTTCAATTTATCAACAAACCATCACAACTTCGTGGTTCCATAAAAAGTTTGCAATTATACACAAATTTTAATCGTCAAGTTCCATTATAACTTTGCATGATAAATCCTTCAGATATGTTGTGGGGTGCAGCCATTATACCTTCAAATCTCAACCTGCAAAGATTGCTATTGAAAGTGATTTAGGTCTCCTTTTAGTGAAGCAAACATCAAACATTTGATGTTAATGATGTGAAATTAAAGTAATTGTTGATAGCAAATGATTGTTATGCATCTTCTGAATGAAAAGGATGCTTTCCTTCAACGAACGAGAATAAAAAGAAGTAGTCTCTCTCCCTCTCTCTCTCTCTCTCTCTCTCTCTCTCTCTCTTTTCTTTTTCATTTGAGAGAATTTGTACTATTAATTCATATCTCTGTTTTCAGCAAATACCCGAAAACATATTACCCTGTGAGAGGCTAAGAATAGATTACATATATAAAGTAATATAGGTAGTGTTTGATCAATGGATATCTTAATTTTTAAAAAATTATTTTAAAAATAGGAATCAAAATGTATTTTACATAAAAAAAATTAAATCATTGTGAATTTATAATGGTTATTACCATATTTCATCATAAGAATATAGGACCTCTTCTCTCGAAATGTGGCTCTTTGAAAATGTAAATTAAATTATACATAATAGTGTAAATAAGTAATTATTGATAAGAAAAAGAAATGTTTTTTTTTTTCACATGTTCATAGATTTCATTTCATATTGCCCATATGTTATGGCATTTTGAATCATTGCTTTTCTTTATCAACAGTAATTCAAGATGCAATTTATTTTCTTTAGTGTACGTAACAATTAGAGGATCCTTTTCCCTCTTCTTCTCACTGTAAAGTGAAATTTTTGGACAATGTAATTTAAAAATTAGTAACATTTTCTTTGATATTATATCATAGAAAGCTAGCTATAACGTACTGTAGTGCATATATAAATATGAGTTAATTACTAATTAGCTATGATATTAATTCTCCACGTATACTTAACACCCAACAACCTTGCTTTCAGAACTGGGAGGGATCAAATCATGAAGGATTCCAGATGATGTCAAATTTGCTGGCTTCACAAGTGTGATTCAAATGTAGAACCCAATTCATAAGCAAAAAGAAAATTTAAGAAAGTGCTGGAAACAAAGAAAAGAAAGTATGAAAAAACCTGTAGGCCAAAACCAAACAGAAACATATATTTGCCCATAGGCTCACATTAGGGGCTGCAATATACAAAAGAAAAAAGAAACTGCAATTTATGGCACCTTGATGTTCAATTTGAGCCAACCTTTTTATATCTGAATTTGATTGACTTGTAATAATTTTTTTTTTAAAGTGCAGTTGAAAATATTCTCAAATTTTATTCGGATTAAGTTTTTCTTCTCGCAAATCATGTTAAGGACACACTTTCTTCAATTTGGTATATATAGAATTTTACTCATAGATGTATGTTGTTTATTGAGGAATGGAAATGGGATTTCATTAATGTGTATGTTTAGTTGGCAGTCTTTAATCTTCATTTCATTCTGCATAGTAAATAATTTCATTCTATACAATAATTTGGATTCTTTCAAAATTTTGACAGATTGTTGGAATAATTGAATGAATGGGAGATGAATTTACATTATTATCCTTTTAGCTTCCCTGTTCCATATATTATGTTAGAATTTTTGTAAAAGAATATTTTAAACATTTTTTCAACAAAATAAAAAAATAAATATTTTAATATATTTTTGTACTAAAAATATTATAGTCATTTGTTTATATTTTCCTTTCATTCTTACGTTATTTTTATCTAATTAAATATAAAAATAGAATAAAATATTAAGTTTTTATGATATATCAAATATAATTATTTTATTTTATCAAAACTTATTTTTATTCATATTATTATTTTATAAAACTTATTTCATAAATCAGATAGAGCCCAGGAAACCATATGGGACCTAAGGTATAATCCCTTTGATTAAAAATATTTGGCAATAAATATTAGTTAATAAAAAACCCATTTGAGATAAGGAAAACTATAAGTGAAAATTAGGTTGGGTTCTTTTAGTTTTACTGAAACTCATTGTGTCGGTGGAAAAGTCCTTGATTGGTTTCTGTTTTACCAAACGAATATTTATTTTGACGTGTGACAGTACTTTGAACCTTTCAAACCTCTTTATTTTATTCATTGGGTTCATGCACTAGTCCTTCAACTGCCCAAGATTCGTTAAGCAGAATTTAGATTTTTTTTTTAGTACCTCACTCTTGGTAATTTGTTTAGATAAACTTACAAGAACTACTTGGACTAATTTATCTCCCTAATTTAGTTAAAAATAATCTATTCATAATTTATTATTTATTTGACATTTAGTACATAAATATTTTAATTATTTCAATATTTAAATTATTATCTTTAAAAACAAAAAAAAAACTTGTTTTATATTTATATGTCATTAACTATAATTTATTTTTATATATTTCATTTCTAAATAAATTTGTGAAATTCCCACAGGCTCTATAGTTCTCAAGATAAGTTAATTGGAACAAGATTCTATGGCTGCTTCACCGTTGTATATTTTACTTTGGTTGATCGTTGAAACCTTTTATAAGCCAGTAAGAATAGAGTGAACCCGATAAAAATGAAAAAGGAGAGGAAAAAGCTTAATAAACTTTAATAATGGTCACTAGATTGTTAAAATTCTAAGTGAAGGTGTAATTAATTGAAAAATAATTTTTTAAAATTATCATCACTATTCAGTACCATGCCATACACTTAAGTCAAGTCCACGACATGAATTTATTAGCTGTACAACACAACTCTGACAATGTGGAATACAGGTTGTAACTTTGAAAAAATAACCATCTCAAGATAAAAGTATTTATGTTAAAAAATTTTAAAATTTGAAATTATTTTAAAAGATTTAGATCAAAAGCTTAAATTATGTAAAAATATTATAGTTAAAGACTTTAATTAATTTTTTTATTATTTTAAAATAATTTTAAATTTTAAAATTATTTAATATTTCTAATTTAAAGTTCTCAATTATAATTTTTTTAATAATTTATTTTCCAAATTAAGGCTAAGGACCCATGTATGTGGATTGAACCGTTTTTGAATCTTCCTAGCAGCCCATGAATTTCCATGTATTCTTCAGTCCCAGTAATCTACAGTCAATTTGCATTTAAAAAAAAAAAAAGAGTCAATTGAGATTCGTATTTTGCATTGTAATTATTGCATTTTGGTCCAATAGTACAGGCTGGTTCTCTCCAATCTCCGAAATCCATTCTCTTCACATTTTATTTGTGTATTTATTTTGTGCATATTAGATTTAGATTGGTCAAATTAAATATAAATAATTTAAATTAGATATAGACAATTTATATTTTTTTATTTAAAAAAATGTAAAATACAGAATAAAAATAATTTTCTGACTATAGATTTTTAAAAAATAAACAAATAACTTAACTACTTAATTAATATATAGAGGGAGGGATCCATTTATAAGGAAATTTAAGTAACCACCCCTCTATTCAATTGTACATTTATTTTCATTTTTGACCGACTAAATTACATATGAGTATTTATATATAAAAATTTAGCAACAAAAAAAATTGATTTCATAAGTATTATATATGTATATAATATTATTGTCTCCTTAAAATTTTTAATTTTTGAAAGTTCCCAACACATGCTTTAATTTGTCACTTAAAATTTTACCCTCATCTTAATTTTTTTAAATGATTCTCTCTCTCTCTCTATATATATATAATATGTGAAGGCTGTGCTACATGGTCAAACTCCACAAGATAACAAATAGCGTGGTCCATGAAACATATGCAAAGCAGGAATACGAAGGAAGTAGTGGGTTGATCTTGTCTTGTGTGCTTGGGTATCTAATTGAGTAAGAAAGTGAAAATTTTAAGAAATTAAGAATTTTGAGATTTAAATGTTTACCTAGTAGACGTTATGACGTATTTATAGGCGAGTCCTAATAAAGATAAGGAGTGATCGCTTATTGACACTGAATAATATTGATAAATTCCTTTCTCTAGTAAAGGGTAAACTTCACAATGCCAAAGTCTCATAAACTTTAAATTATGAAGACTGACTTTTTCACGAAAAACAAAAACTAACAGATTCGAATACAGATCCTCTAGAAGGGGATTTTATTAAGCTATTTGCTTATATATATATATATATATATATTTAATAAAAATAAAAAATTAATTGTAAAGATACAAATTTTAGTTGTGAAAAAAATTATATTTTTTGTTGTAAGACTCAAAAGTCTTTTTATTATTTACCCAGTTTTTTTATTCTTATTCATTATTATTTAAGAAATAATTTTTTACAATTAAACAATTCTAAAAAAAATTACACTTTATGATTATAAATTAAAAAAATTTACTGTTAAATTTTAAAAGTTTAATAACCCAAAAATTCCTGAAGTTAAAATTTGTGTCTTTATAATTAAAATTTTTTATCCTCATTTGAATAAGTAGATCTAGCTATATGATAATTTTGCTAGATTATATTTGCTTTAAATTATAATCCTCAATTAAATTTTAAAAGTCTAATAACCCAAAAATTTCTGAAGTTAAAATTTGTGTCTTTATAATTAAAATTTTTTATCCTCATAATTAATTTTTAAATATTTTTATCCTCATAATTAAATTTTTTTATTTTTTTTTAAGTACAAAATATCCAAGTAATAACTTGAATGCACCTTTTGCAGCATCCGTAGTGGGTGCGGACAGTTCATATCCATGGAGGCTGGAGGCTCTCTGTTACGAGCATATTTCCCAATCTGCCTTCTTCTCCTCCTGCTTCCTTACCTGCTTGGGCCTGAACTGCTGTAACAAATGGGCTTGCTTCTTGTTGGGTGTGATCTGTATCACTTTTTTTTGGTGAACAAGAACAGGTTATTGTTATATAGTGTTGTCATTTTCGACATGTTTGGGTAATTGGGCCGATTTGGGTTTGGGTTCTCTTTTTCTAGCTTGAATGACTCAAAGCTTGATTTTTCTGTGTATTTCATGGGCTAACTTGAAGGAAATTTTTTTCCCCATGTCCTATAATAACGAAGATAATTTCCCATATTTAATATAAATTCAAATTTTACCTTTATGATCATCAGTCCAAAAGGCAGCTTTGACTATGAATCCTTATTGGCTTTGTATTGTGAAAATTCTGGTGTCAATGTCTTTTCCAAGCTTTCCTCTCTGATCTTCGTTCCCATGTGAGTTTTTATATGGGCATGGACTATTCTTCAATCCTCAGTGACATTCCTGTTCATTGCAGAACAAGAATAAGTAGAGTAGGCCTTTTGGCTTTCCTGATATAATAGCATTTAAGACATCAAGGAGGATACTTTGAAATTAATATATATAATATATATATATATATATATATATCTTACCTAGCAGCCTTCTTTACTACATATGGCGTCATCTTTCTCATCTTCATTCCACGCCCATTTAGAATTCTTACATACGGAGCACATGCTTCCCTATTCATATACAAAGGACTTTTTTTTTTTTTGAAGACTTAATTATGTAGAACTAAACTCCAAAAAAATCATAATTTTTATTTAATATTTTGATAATAAAGACCTAAAAATTATACTTAATTTTTATCTGTGGGCTAATTTTACAGTATTTAAATGGATTTGGTAACGGATGACCTAAACTATTAAATGGCAAGCCAACAACTTGTCAATTCGTAAAACAATATTTTGTTTAGTTACATTCTGTCTGGTGAGTTATGATTAAGGATAGGCATTTTTAGCATAGCAGTTTTGTTTAGTACCTAACTGTTCTAAGAAATTATTTTAACTGTGAAAAATTATTTTTTGAACAGAAGTAAATATAAATAGGAGGAAATTTTGGGTAAACAGTAAAAATAGCTTATGTGTTTTATAATATGAAGTATAATTTTTTTTCTCATAGATAAAATTTGTATTTTCACACTTAAAATTCTTAATCTTTTGATCTTTTAAAATAATTTTAAAATTTAAAATTTTTTATAAGAAATATTTTTAATCCATAGCCCTAAAATATAATTTTTCTAAATACCAAACCCTTATATAACGGCCATTCAAATGGCCAAGAAGACTAGAAGCCCAGAGACGGGCCCCAGTGAAACTTTCTTTGTGGGCAAAGGGTTGGAGTGAATTTTTCAATATAGCAAATAAAGGAGGTGTTGACGATCATGTCATTATAAGAAAAAAGAAATCTACTTTTCATTATTTTTACTAAAGATTTTAATAACAAATATCTACAAATTATAAGAAAAATCATATTTGAGAAACTTAAACTAAGATATTTATACTATAAAAAATTTAAAATTTAAAATTATTTTAAATAACTCAAATAAAGATATACAAAGTGCCATCTAACCTAATCATATCAAGCCAAATAAGGTTGACTAAAAACAAAAAATCAGGGCTAAGCCACATGACGGGGCTGGCCTTTGTTGGCCAGATTAGTCTAGTTCTATTAAATAAAAAAATATTTTTTATCACAAAATTTTATATAAAAAATTTAATTTATTTTAAAGGACAAAATATAATTTTATAATAATTTATATAAAAATTTCTTTTTCTATGGGTCATTTATAACTTTTACCAAAAAAATGAAAAGAAAGGCCAATCAGCCACCGATACTAACCTGGCCATACTCGAGCTCGTCAAATTTAAAACCTAATATAACCCCAAACCAAACACTAGGCTAGCCAATGCCTAACCCAATCTCATCCTTAGACTTAAAGAATAAGAGTTTAAATTGTACAAAAAAATTATAATTTAGATCCTTAAGTTAAAACTTTTAGTTATTAGATTTTTAAAATGATTTTAAAATATAAAATCTTTCAATATAGATATTTTTAATTTAGGGTTATCAACTATATTTTTTAAAAAAATTATATTTAATTTTACAGTATTTAAATGGATTTGGTAAGGGATGACCTAAACTATTAAATGGCTAGCCAACAACCTACAGGTCGTTAAACAAAATTTAGTTTAGTGACCATTTGTCCTGTGAGTTATGATTAAGGATAGGCACTTCTAACCCAGCAGTTTTGTTTACTACGTAACTCTTCTGAGGAAAAGCTCCTTCTGAACCAAAAACTTGTGGTGAAGGGAAAGTAGTTTTGAGTAAAAACCAAGCACAGGCAAATTAATAACTGAGAATTATATTTTAGGATCATAAATTTAAAATATTTATTATGAGAAACTTTAAATTTTAAAATCATTTTAAAGGCTCAAAAGATGCGACATTTTAAGTCTAAAAGATTATTTCTTGAATAGAAGTAAAAATAAATAGGAGAAAATCTTGAATGAACAGTAAAAATAATTAATATGAAATGTAATTTTTTCTCACATATAAAATGTTTATTCTCGTAATTAAAAAATACTTCCTCTATTTCAAAATAATTGACAATTTGGAGATTTATTTTTTAAAATAATTGCCGATTCAGAATTTCAAGAGAATATTGATTGTTTTTTTAACAATTTTATCCTTATTAATGGGAAGAGGGAGGAGATGTGGATAAATGAAAAGATAGTTAGATTATGAATAAGAAGAGGGAGATAATTTAATATTTTACATCATTTAATATAAAGATATTTTAATAAAATATAATTATAATTTTTTATCATTCAAGTTATTTTATAATTTTTTTAATTTTTGTATAATTACCTTAAACATTAATTATTTTAAAACAAAAGGAATAAAAGAGTCGTTTAAGTTATACAGCGAAAAGTACATGTTCACTTTGGTTTGATAATTAATAAATTGGTAAAGAAATAAAAGTATTAATAAATACTCTTAAATTAAACCACCAAAAAATTCACCAAACTCCAAACAAAAACAAAGAGACAAGCCAAACTTGCCTAATAGTTCTGGGTCCCCATACAATAATTGTTTGGTGAAACCCAAGCTGATCCTTCAACCCTCTGACAAATGAATTGAACTCTCTGACATTGTGTATTCTTTGGATTTTCTCTCAATGACAACGATGAAGTTGCACACTCACACGTGTCTACTTTGAGTTTGGCCCTTTGTGGACGTCAATCAATAATAATTGAAAATCCTAAACACTAATCAATACTTGATAGTCTCGCTTCAAATTTGCTTACTTCGCTCAAGCCGGTTGCCACGCAGAGAGTTAAATATAAAAACAAATATAAATATTAAAAAAATATAATTTTATAAATAAAAAATATCTATAATACTTTTATTTTTAATAATTAAATAATAATTAATAAATAATATTAAATAATAATTATAAAGATAAAAATAATATTTTAACAAAATTTTAATTTCCATTTTCTTTTCCAATGAGGCAACCAAACATGCCATTAAGATTCCAAGCATGATTACATTAAAAGAGTCAATTATACAAATATTTCATAAATTTTGATAAAATGATAAAATTTATTTATTTTTAAAATATCATTTTAATCCAATGTAAATGTTTTTATTAAAATACTATTCATAAAAAAATGTAAAAGGATGTTCTTGTTAAAAGGAATATATTTAAGTTAATAAAGAATATTTTAGTCTAAATATTTAAAATTAAACTGAAATATAATATAATTTTTTTAAAAAATTCATGTATATTTTAAAAATAAAGAAATATCCATGTAATTTTAATAAAATTTAACCATTGTTTACGGTCATTGCACGTTGCTGAGATATCAGGATGAGAGAAGACCAAGAAGCTAAGAAGTTACTAAATAAATTAATCATATTATAGGGAAAAGAAAGAAGTTAACTGAGCCTATTGCCTATCTATTTATTTCACGATCCATGTAATTTGCCATGTATAGATGTGATGTGGCCAAGCCTAGCCCTAAGCATTATTAGATCGACAAACCAGTGGACCCCATTAAAATTGAACGCTTTTCTTGATTGAGACGGCAATGAAAAAGCAAGATGGCTTGGTGGGTGATCCATACGCATTCATCATAATTTATTACAATTTATTAGTAATAACAAAATTATGATAATATGATATTTGCAATAAATTATTCTAATTTCTCACTAATTATTACTAAATCATATTTAATAATTCAGTAAATTATACATATTTTTTTAAAAATTTTATTAAAATTATATAAATTTTTTGTTTATTTTTAAAATATACACAAATTTCATATGAAATGAATAGTTATTGTATACTTTAGTCAAATTTAAAATTCTTTGACCAAAACACTTTTCATTAAACCTAAATATATATTTTTTACAAAAGTTTTAAATAAAGGGTATTTTGATCAAAGGATTTAAAATTATATTAAAATGTTAGATAACTTTTTATTTGAAGAAAAATCTGTAGATATTTTAAAAATAGAGAGGGAGTTTATATAATTTTAGCAAAACTAAAAAAAGATTAATATAATTTACTCTTAATATTTTCACTTATATTTTTGTTTAATAGTTATATTTAAATTGATCTTAATAATAAAATATTAATACTTATTAAAATATTGCCCTTTAATGAGACTTTTTAATGCTGTGATGTTGAAAAATGTAATGCAATCACATCTAGCACTCAATTTAGATCTTGGACCCAAAACCAAAATTTGATCCGTGAATGGAATATGGTTATCTATCAACATATAAGCCATTTTGACACTTTGAAAAAATTAACACAAAACGATTATATATCATCATAGATCGAAAGACCCCAAAAATAATTGTGAAAAAAGGAAAGATCAAAATGCATCGCTTACAAGTTTGGTAGCGAATTACAAAAAGAAGATTGTTATTCAGGACATTGGGATCACAAAAGGGAAGAAAAGAAAGTAACAAAATTCTCCATGTCTTTATGTAAGATATAGAACCTTGATACATAAATTCTCATAAACCATAATTCATAAAATTCTTCTCTTGCCCTGAGAATGATCAGAATGGTATGATACCTTCACAATTAAGCTAATCCCCAAAAGGCCAGAAGTAGGGTCAACAAACCAACCAAGGGTGGCAAGGCGGCGGCGAAACTCTGGCGGTTCGCTCCGTTGAAGTTCTCATCAACCGGATACAGGTTCCCCGGAGGCCCGGTTATGTATATGAAAGAAGCAGGCGGTGGCGGACAATACTGTGATGGTGGTTTCTTTGGAGAAGGCGGCGGCGGCGGCGGCGGTGGAAGTGCAGGAGGCGGCGGCGGCGGAGAGCTGTAAGTGTTACCGCAGGCCGGCGTGCACTTCTCGTCACTGTTGTTGGCCGGCACGGTGCTTTCATCAAGCTTCCTTGAAGAATCCAAGCCTTTGACAGGAACAGTGACATAGAGAATCATCACAAGGATCAAATTGAGAACCATAGGAACCTTAATTTGATGCCTATTTGTTGGCATGTTGATGCTGGGAATGAAGATTTGAAGAACTTGGTGATGTGGGTGTGAGCGTCTAGTGGGAGAAAGAGAGTGTTAGAAGTTAGATCAAGTGGAGGTGAAGGATTTCTTACGTTACTTTAGGTGCATGGGGACTTTAAGAAGAGCAAATGGCCTTTGATTTAAGGGTTATTTGGTTTTTTAAAGCGCAAAATTAGAGTAAGAAACACGAAGGAATTAGTTTAATCGGTAAAAAAAAATTTCAGTTTAGTCATTTATATTAAAGATACTCTGCAATTAAAATTTGAATAAATTATATAGATTTTTTTTAATTTTGTTGAAATCATATAAACTTTTATGTATTTTTAAAATATATACAAATTTCTTGTGAAACAACAAATTATTTTACATTTCAATTTAATTTTAAATTTTTATTTTTTTACTAAAATACCATCCATTAATCTAAATATATATTTTTTAAACAAAAAAATTAAATAAAAAATATTTTGGTTAAAAATTTTAAAATTAAACTAAAATGTAAGATACTTTTTTATTTTAAAATAACTTTGTGTGTATACTAAAAATAAAGAAAATGTTGATGTAATTTTAATAAAATTTAAAAAAAAAACTATATAATTTACTTGTTAAAATTTTAAATGCGGCAGACTGGAAAAATATGTTCTTTAGATTATTTATAAAAGAGATTTAATCCAAACAAAGTGTGAACCAACTAGGGAAGACTTGGCTCTTAAGGTCTCTTGTAGGGAAATAACTTGTGGAAGAAGGGAAATTTCATTACCATGTGGCTTGTGTGAGTTGTGGGCTCCACCATAGTTGCTACTTTTAAAACCATCAATAATCAACACTGATTTTGCTCACTTTTGATGGTTAAAACTCATTTATACATGCAAGAGTATGCATATTATAATCCACTTGCTTGTGTTTTAGTTGTGATGAAGCTTAAAGTGGGAGCAATTTAGAGGATACATGCAGTTTTCAGCACAATAATCATCAGCAAAAGTTACTATTCTGTGTGAGAATCATAGCTTACAAAAAGGGGAAAAAAAAACCATTCCTTTCTTGTAAAAGCAGAGTATTTAGACTTTTTTTTTTATTTTAATATGTAAAAATATAGTATTTGGACTTTGTTTTTTAATATAATGTATTTTGTTTGGTGAAGCCTTTATTGTTTCACATGACAATACCTTCTCTTTGGGTATTTCTGCATGTTGCCACATGATCCCCTCCTCCAAACAAAATTAGCTAATCATTGACTTTCCATCAAAGCCAATATTCTAAAACAACCAAGTCTTCTTCTTAATCCCGCTTTTTCAAAACAACTTTTCTCTGTCACTTTGGGAAAAGCTTGAAATTAATTAATCTAATGTAAAATAAAATAACAACAAAAATATTTTATTTTAATATTATTGATAAAAAAATCCAATAGCCTTGACTCAAGTGACTTTTTTTTTAGATATATTGAGTTCAATTTTTATCCCACTTTTATATATGTAGAGTAAATTATACAAACTTTCTTCAATTTTATTGAAATTATACAAACTTTTTATATATTTTTAAAATATATACTTTAATCTAATTTACATTTTTTTTATTAAAATACCTTCCACAAAAAATTGTAAGAGGGTATTTTAGTTAAAAATATGTATTTAAATTAATAGATAATGTTTTAGTCAAAAAATTTAAAATTAGACTAAAATATAATTTAACTTTTTGTTTTAAGAAATATTTGTGCATATTTCAAAAATAAAAGAGAGATTCATATAATTCCAATAAATTTAAAAAAGATCTATATAATTTATTCATATATGCATAAGGTTGTTTTTCAACTTGCAAACTAACATAAAGATCCACTTTAAAACAAGGCTTGCTAATTGAAATTAATTATACACATTGATTCATTAACAAATACATATGAAAGGGTCAATGTTGATTAAAATAAACTGAAAAAATGGGACAATGAATGGGATTGATTCTCAAGTCATATAACACATCAACATCGCTCACATGTATTTGATTCTACCATTTAATAATATAGACACATACACACCAACCTCATCTTGAAGGACACATCACTTCAATTTTCTACACAATTAAGGGGGGGTGTAGGTCATCATCCTCTTGGACTATTGTACCTTTTGAGTCATCTAAGTCACACTGTTGGGCTTTCCAACCCTTATCTTCAACAAAGCTCAGTGACTATTATTTACTTTGCTTCCTGCTTTTCTCCTTTCTCGGCTAATTAGTTTTCGGCCCAATAAAGGTATTTGATCATGCAATTTATGTAGCAACAACACTTCAAATTTCAATGACATGTTGCTCAGCAAAAATTTACAGCCCCACAAAACCTTTCACCTTATTTTTAGATTAAAAAAATTAATAAGTTGTTTTAACTTTTAAGTTAGAAGAGATCCTAATTAACAATTTTTTATTAACCAAATACTACAAGCAAAATTTAAATAAAACTTTGGTTAGAATGTATAGAATTTTTTAAATTTTAATTCATATTTAAATATATTTTTTTTTACATTTAAAACTTAACGACAAACGTTTAAACTTAAGATTATGTATGGGTAACTCAATGTCATTAATAAATATATTATTTTACTAATAGAAATGTACTATGTCATGAAAGTTATCAGTATATAACTTAAAATTTAAGTAATTATTTACACAAAAAATGATCTATTTAATTAAATGTATCTTTAATAAAATAATAGATTCACTAAAGATGAAAATTATTTGCACAAAATTAAAAGTAAAAAAAATCAATTGTTAAGTTTTAAAAGTCAAATCAGTTATGTGTATCTTAAAATTTATTAAGATTTTATGCATTTTGGCTAAAACTTTTATATCAATGCAACTTGATCTAGAGCCTTATTCCAACTTTAAGACAGAATTCATTGTAACTGATGAATATCTATCAACAAGAATTACCAACAAAATTCAGATTAAAAAATTTTGGTCAACGCAGCTTGATCTTTTTGATGAGTCAATCATTGTTGCCATAAGAACCCTTATTCTAAAACAGGGCCCTTTGCTCTGTTTAGGATTATAACGATCCCATACTACTTATTCCACAAAAGAAAGAAAAAAAAAATCCACTATCAGCTTCAAATCTCACCACAATCAATGGCAAAAATATTATCT
This sequence comes from Erythrophleum fordii, assembly GCA_032878935.1. NCBI lineage: Eukaryota > Viridiplantae > Streptophyta > Magnoliopsida > Fabales > Fabaceae > Erythrophleum > Erythrophleum fordii. Next base: position 1,529,608 of record JAVQMF010000029.1, read on the forward strand.
ACCAAATACATTGTTTGTTGAGTTTGGTAAAATTGGCAACGGAAGAGAGGAAAGCGGTGAGGTAAATAAAGGTGTTTGGCACCCAAGAAAAGGATGAGAGAAAAAGCAGCCAAAAAGAAAATGATATGGTACCTGCAATTGGAATCCCCACCGTCCCATTTTCATAAGGCATCTTTGTGAAATTCCCCTTTTGATCTTTTGGGTCCAAATTCCCCAATGGACCACCAAAACACTAATATTTTTTATTTAAAGATCCCTTTTGGAAGCTTCTTTACACTTGTAAAGAATCATCCTCTGTTTTAATTTTATTAAACATATCATCCAATGACAAAGCAAAGAACAAAATTTAAGGATTCACAGGTATTTTTGTGGTTGGTGTCTAGGAGTAATGTTACTTAATTAAATAATTTCTTCATCATAATTTTTCACAATTATACCAAGATGACTAAACCAAACATAAAAAATGAGGTTGACATTTCATACGATTGGAAAAACTACTTTTTATTAGAGAAAAGTGGTAGAGTAATATAGTTTTCATTCTGGAACTTAAGGCATATTTTATTATTTTCAATGTATAAATTGATCATTACATAAAAATAAGTAAATAAAAAAAAAACTTGTATGCTATGGGCTTGAGACAGAGTGGCCAAGTGGGTATCAAACTATCCAAACTTAAACCTACGGGACCTTAATATTGGTTAAAAAAAATTTTTATACGCATTTTTTATTTCTATACTCAGACCTAAACGAGTACATTTTACAGGTACTAACATGGCATGGGTATTTTATCCATCCCTACATTTTATCTTCTAAATTAAAGTTTAATTACAAAATTAGTATATAAAATTTAAAACATATATAACACCGAACTTTGGATTAAAAATGAAAATTTTAAATTTCATTTAATTTTTTGAATTGAAGATGAACTTTTTGAACTAGAAAAAATTGTATCCAAGTTTAATGTTGAGCTATGCCAACATTGGTAACGCAATCAATATCACATGTCTCTTTGTCATTAACTAGTCCGGATGCAAAAGAAATTTAAATTTTAAAAACAAATTAAAATTAAACACACACACACACAATATCTAAGAAAGGAAGTTATTTATTTTTCTCAAAACCTGATAAACAATAAATTACTCCTTACAAAGTTTATAAATATAAAGATTTTAACTTGAATTTAGTATATTTACTTTAGTCCCAAGTTTAAAAAATATTTTATTGTGTTCTAAAATTCATACCCCACTTTTGTATTTAAAGGGATAAAATATAATTTATATATCTAATAAAATTAAAAGGAGTTACACTGTTCCAAAACTTTATTCATGTAACTTTATTCTCTAGCTACATGCAAAACGAGTTTTTTTTCTTTTTTCAAATTTGAATGACTGGGATAGGTCCCCATGCACTCACAAATTGTTATGAGACTGCATCAAGGGAAGGAAATACCACCAAGAGCCACACTTCTGTTGTTGAAGTAACCTAATGTGCTTCCTTCTTAAGGTACCTTAGCTTTTAGGCTTTAATTCTATGGTTCCTTTGTGGTTCACTTTGCTTTAGCAGAATTGCCTTTATTAAGTTGGATGCTGGGGTCCCTCCCTAGCCTGAGTTTTCTTTGGTACAGTAATTTGTTGAAATCCAAGTCAATTTCCGCCTTACCACATTGATTTTTGGAAAATTATAGTCTAGTAGGATTTAAAGTTAAACATATATAAACGAAAGGATATTAAATTTTAAAAATTATCATAGAAGATATTAGAACAAAATCTTTTAATTTATAATTCTAAATTATAATTTTTTCACACAGTTTAAATTTTTGATATTACAATTTTTTAGAGCAAAATATTTTTAATTTAGAATCACGAACTATAATTTTTCCTTGATTCTTCTCTTTAATGTGGTAAAGTTAGATCCTCAACAGTGGATATGGTGCATTTATAAAGAGGTCTTGTTGTAAAAGAAAATACTACTGATAATTTTATGACCTGAATAGACTAAAATTTCATTATAATACATTACAGGTAAAGTATTTCTTAATTTAATTTTTTATAAAATTATTTTTTTAAATTTGATCTCATACGTATTTATATTCCTTAGTTTGGTTTCTTACAAATAAAATTATTATCAATAATATTTTTATGTCAATTATTGTATATAGAATATATATTTTTTGGATAAATTATTACTTAGTTATCATTAAATAATATATAGATTAATGATTAGTTTCATTAATTAATCAAAAGGATGCTATTGATATTGATTTTATCTGGAAAGGATTAAATTGAAAAATGTCCCATTCATGAGAAATTAAATTAAAAAAATACTTTTATGAAAAATTAAATTAAAAAACATCTCATTTATAGATGATTTTAAAAAAAGGGGTTTCTGTCAACGCAAATTTTTAGATTAGAACATATAACCATACAATGATATATCCCAAGCTGGTCGAGTACTCAAAAAGGGAAAACTCACAGAAAACTCTGAATTCAAAACTCAACATCAATATTATTTATTAATAAGAAGGGCGAACAAAATAATAACTTGACTATTGTATTTATAGACATATAGAGTGTAGAATCAATGACGCAAATAAAAATATAGTTGAACTAAAACTCTTAATAAAAGATATAATTATCCAATATATAAATAACAACTATCCAAACAGTCTAAAATAAAACTAAATTATAATTCCTAAATCAAAACCCTAGTCTAATCAAAACTCAGTAGTAGCTTGTAGCAAAAAGGACAGGCCACTCTAGCTTGTAGCTTTTTGAAGAAATGTGTAATGTTTAAGTTGAATGCGAACCATAACATAATCTCATATGTTAAAATTTTCGACCCTATAATCCATATCATAATCAAGGGTATAATTACCTATACTCATGGCAAGTTTACGTCCAATAGACTTTTACTAGTGAACGTATTAAAAGAATTATTATATGCCAATACAATAATAGGTCATGCTAAATCCTAATTATTACGCCTTTCTCAAACCAAACACCTCAAAAAAAAAAAAAAAAACTCAAACTGCGGTTGACAATAGTAGTTGGATTATCTATTTGAGGATGAAAAGTATGAGAAAATTTTAATTATGAATAATATAAAAAAATTTGCAATGTGTGTTATATAATTCTTAAAGCATATATTAATAATAATTTCTTGTGTATATCTCATGTTGGAAATTTCTATATATAAACTTTCCAATACATCAAGAAATTAAAATTCTTGTAGTAGATGTAATCTAAGAAAACGTTCGTAATAGTATACAATAAAATTGAATTTAGGTAAAGTTAATTACATATTTACTTTCAGATTGTCTAATAAAAATATATCATGTGACTGAAGGTATAAATAATATTTATTTATTATTATTTATTAAAAAACATTTTTCGGTCAAATTTTAAAAATCTAGTTGATAACACTTACTGTTTTTTCAACGGAATTGATAACAAGGACCTGTTCAGATCCAAATGTTGTAGCACTAAATTCTCGTGAAGATGGGCTGGGCCAGTCTCAGCCTTCTCAGTAAGTACTTTCATTACTTTACAAATCGTTTTAAAAATTGATAATAGTTAGGAGTGTTTATAATCAAACTAAATTAAATCAAATAGATTTAACCAATCAATTTTTTTTTAAAAAAAAGTTCAAATTAATTCTTTCATATATCAAGACTAATTAAATCACTTCAATTTTTGATTTTTTATAGTTTGATTTATTTTAACTGAGCCACGCTACTTTTATTTTTTGTCCTCTCCCATTAAATTTAACAAATTTAATCACCACACATATTTAATGTACATATTTGATAGGTATAATAAAATATTATGCAATAAATAATAAATCAGAAGTAATTATTCAGCAAGATTTAATTTGATATTTAGAATGAATGATTACAGAAGGAAATAATAGGTAAATTGTAAATAGTTATTAATTGAAAGAAAAAAAGAAATAAATTAATGACAAACATTAGAGTCAAATCATATTCAAACTTTTATTATTACACAAATACATGAAAAAAAAGTTCAAATCACCTAAAAACAAAAAATATAAACATAAACTAAACCAACTATGACCTAAAATCAAATAGATTTTCCATTTTACAAAACTGACTAACTTAATTCTATTTAATTTTGGTTCAAAATTGAGCCAAACCTTTAGATCAATAATATCTCGTTTACATTTTACTAATTTCTTATGTTCTAAAGATACAAATACAAAAGCAATTAATCCTTCAAATATTTAAGTACAAATTGTTCTAATTAAATAATATAATATTAAGATGCATTATAATATTCATTCATTACAATTTTTATCATATATATATATATATATATATGTCTTGAAAGAAATTCTACATCTTACTATTCATTCCCCTGGCCTCCTAGGTCGCAACTCCACTTTGGACTTTGTATCCTTTTTGTTTGTTTTTTTTAAATTTCCATAAAGAACATAAGAACCCACCACATGAAATTAAAACTAAAAACAGAACATCAAAGAGAGCTTTAGAAGAACATCAACAAGCCTTAAACCACATATCTTCAACTAATGTACATTGAACCAAATCAGACACTGAAATTAACATCTTCTGAAACAAGCATAGCACTCAATAATCTGACTTTTACGGCATCAATGTCAACTTACTACGCAGTTATGTCATCATTGTCAAGCCCACAGAAAAAAGCGAATGACAGTTAATCCTCTCCTCACTTCACTATCTCTCGTAAAGCAAGATGTTCTCAATCCTTCTCAATCCTATCATCCAAGCCATATTTTCCAAAAAGAAATCAAAACCCTTCCCTTCATGAGGGGATCCTCTCATGTTTAAAAGTCCCCCATGTGAAAAAGAAAGGGTGACACAATACATGAGTTCCAATAAGACCTACGTAGGTAAGCAAGACATCCATTGTGTCACCTACTTCTATATATGAAAAGTTTTCGTACATAAAAGAATCTGGACTCCTTCCTTCCTATTATGAGAAGAGAAATGACATTAACAGTTGCAATGAACAATGCAAAAGCCATGTAGTTGGAAATGTAAGCATCCATTACTTCTAAATTTGTTTTCTACCATATTTGTCCACACGCATCCTCTTTGAGCTCTGAGGTGACTCATCAAGAATGGAGGATCTGTAATGCCACGAAGGTGACTGATCAAATTCACGAACCATCTCAGTGAACATGCTCTGCAACTCCTCCATACTGTAATCCTTTTCCTGCAACCATTTTTTTTAAAAAAAATATGTCGTTCATGAGTGCCATTTCTATACCCTGTGCCTTTCAATTTAGAAAAAAACTTGGGTTTTATTTGGAAGATAGGGTTAAATGCTGTAATCGATGTTCAAATGTTTAAAACGTAATTGAGTGAGATAAGAATGGGTTGGGAACCATTCCAATCCATCTTATATCCAATTCTTTAGAGGATAAAACTTAGGGCAGCTATTTTCTATCATTTTTCTTTAATAATAAAGATTTCTTACGACTCAGATTCTTCCCCCCCCCCCCCCCCCCCAAAAAAAAAAATCTCCATGCGTTATACTTTTATGATGAAATCTTATGGCAAATACCTTTTAAAAAAAAAAACAACTTTATGTATAACAAATACTTAAACAATTTTACCTAAGTCTTCTCTTTTTTCCACTTCCTCCAACAAGGGGAGCTGTAAGATGAATTAAATTCCCTATAATTTTTCATATGCTCTTTTAAGTCCCACAATTTTGTTTTCTATCTTACTTTTTTAATTTACATAAATATAATATTAAAAATTGGGCTCTTTAAACTCACATAATCCCATTAACGACACTACAACTTCTAAATGGTAAATTACTATTTATTTATTTTATTAAATTTCGAAATAATTGAATGAATTGTCTCTTCCACCCCACTTTATCCCAATTCACTCGAATTCATTCCAATCCCATTAACGATCGATCATTCGACTCCCCTCCTCAAAACTTATAATCAAGCTTTAAACACAATTTATAAATGTTTGTTATTACAATCTTCAATCAATTTGTAACATTTGAACCAACTTTTTTTAAGTCAATAATATAGTACTAAATTGTAAAACATGTTTGTTTGTTTTATTTTTACTATATAACTCAAAAACCTAAAAGAATTTTCACTTCCTTATCATTTGTCCAATTCCTTCTATCATCTACTTAAAACTCTTCTAAGGGCCCAAATTATAAATTTAGTCCAGATTCTAAAAAACCCTTATGTGGAAGAGAGAATGTCTCAGGCTCCACATCTATTGTATCACGCTCTCACTCACGAAATATTGCTAAATGTAAGAGAACCTAAACACTTAAAAATCCCCTCCGTTGTTGCACACCTTAATGCAATCAATATTCTGCGCATTTTACTATTTCCAAAAATTGGTCATGAAAGGCAGAGTATCCACAAAGTATAATATATGCTTGACTCAATTTTTGTATCTCGAATAAATGCTAGCTTTTAATACATGAAAAATGCAAAAGTAGATAAGTACATGGTGAAGAAGAAGAACCATACCTCCCTCCTCACTTGAGCCATGAGAGACGCCATTTCTTCCACAAAATCAAAAAAACCCTGGAACAGAGATCAAACAAATCTGTCTTTTAAGAGGAAGAAGAAGAAGAAGCAAAAGATGAAGCACATTTGAAACGTAAATTAGATTTCCATGACTCTCACCTCATCTTCTTCGTCTTCAGGACCGTACAAGCCTGCATCGTATATCGTTCTTTTCTTGTGGTCTGATAGTACTGCTCCAAGAAGAACGTAGATCAGAGTTCAATACTTGACACTATAAAAGAAGTCCAAAAACAAAAACCAAAACTTTGGAATATGGCTCGATCAAGGCTCAGAAAAACCATACCAGAATAAGCTTCTTGAATTTGCTGAAATTTCTGTTTGGCTTCACCCAGCAAAGAAGGCGTTCTTTTCCTCCTATCTGGATGCCATTGCTGCACCAAATTAAATAAAACCCACTTCTATCAGTACCCCTCACATAATTCAAACCCAGAAATTTCCATCTCGAGAAAAAGAAAAGAGCCAATTCTGAGTCAATTCCCAAACCTATGATCCTAAACTTGGCCTAAAGGAATCAGAGAACTCAAAACACAAAGGAGAATCCACTAACCAAAGCAAGCTTGCGATAAGCTCTCCTTATTTCCTTAATGGAAGAATCCGAACTAACACCAAGAATGGTATAGTAAGATGATGATGACGATCCCGCCTTACCACTCTCCATTATCCTCACCTCACCACTTAAATTTGACCAAGTAAGATACCCATCAAAATTTATCAACAAAGCTAACGACTTTATCTCATAAGGCCGTGGAATTGCACAATCTATGGCAGTGAATATCACTGAACTCTTCAAATCTCACACTTGAAGTGCCGGGGCGTTATTAGCAGGGAAGGAAATGGGTAAGGAGCTATATAGATGACTGGGGGCTTATATGCTGGGTTAAAGGCGAAAGATATCTGAGGGAAAGAGAATAGACTCATTCAATGAAGTTCTGGTTATAAGGGTGAGAGCAGCCATGGTAATGCTGGAAGGATCGCGAAGATTGATTGTGGAAGAAGATATTTTTGGTATGCGGAAGTATGATATTTATGCGAGGCTGAGATATTTTTGGCGATTTTCTTTTTCGGTTCAAGAAAGTGGGCCTCAATGCGTACGTGGATGTTGATGAAGCTGCTGAAGACTAGTCAGCTGAAGCTAAACGCTAAATACTAATGTGCCGTAGTATTGAGGGAAAGTTATTTTTAAGCATCACAAATTTGTAAAAATTATAGAAGACGAAGAATTAGATTGTAATTTTGGTAAGATCTTATCATAATAAGACTTTTCATCGTAATTTTTGTAAATTTGTAGTTTTTGCATATACTTTCTCTTAGAATTAAAGGATTTCCTTTTTCTTTTTGGGCCTGAAGAATTGAAGGGATGAGATGGAAAGCAATTGGTCCTGATCCAAGAATATTATATATGCAATTTTTGATTTTTTTTTTTCATTTTAGTGGAATTTTTTTACCTTAAAAAATAATATAATTTCTTAATTTTTATTATGAAATGATGTTTTAGATAAAAATATAACATATGAAACGGTTACTAATATAAGCCTAAATTAAAAAGTGAGCTTCACCTTCAATTCTTTGTTTTGGTCATAATTTGAATTAGAATTGTTCACCCAATAGTTTTCTCTTCTGCCTTAGTTTAATTATTAGATTTAAACATATTTAAATTTTTTTTATAAGTTGTATTAATCGATATGTTTTATTATACATAATTAATAAATGATATTCGAAACTTGAGAAAAGAAAATCATGATAGACAATGGAAATTCAATAATTTTTCTCCTATTTAAATGTTTTAAAAAATTAAACCAGGACTTAAATAAAAACGATAAGCTATAATAAATTGTTATTAATTCATATTTTATTTTAATGAACTTTTGACCAAAAAGCAAAGAGTTTGAAGTCGGCACGTAAATTATGAATATGAATAACAAAGTTTCAATGTATTGGACCCCTGTGTGTGTGTGTGTATCTTCTAAATAGTGCGTTAATGCAAGTACTTTTTTTCCGCCCAAATTTGGCTTTCTTTTTTAAATTTCAAACACAGAGCCTGGGTCCGCATGGAACTTAGCGTAAGTTTAATGAATTTTGATGGAAATGGGAATGAAAATGGGAAAGGGAATAGAAAAGAATCTTAGGATATGTTTGGTGCCTAGAATGAATTTTGATGGGAATGTGAATGAGAATGAAAAAAAATCTTTTAATACTCAAATTTTATTTGGTATGGTTTAAAAAATAATGAAAATAACAAATCTATTTTATGTTTGATTAGAAGGAAAAAAAATGAAAAAAAAAAAAACTAATTTAAAAGATCAAAATATCTTTTAATTAAAAAATTAAAAATAGGCCTTTTTACATTTATTTTTTATTTTTGAAATTACAAAAAAAAAAAATTATTCAGCCATCTAAAAATACTGTCTTCCATCTAAATTAGATCAATAAAAGAAAGCTCGTTCCGGTGTTTAAAGGAAAATGTCATTCCATTGAAAAAGAAAGCTGACATACCAAACATGAAGGATATAGGAATCCGTAAACCTTTCCTTTCCTCTCGCTCGTATAACACTTATACCAGACATGTCCTTAATACGTAGATATAGGCATATAGTAGATTATATAAATTATTTTTTAAATTTGATTAAGATTACATGTATCTTCTCTTTATTTTTAAAATATAAATACATTTTTTAAAATAAAAATTATATTATATTTTAATCTATTTTTAAATTTTTTTGAACTAAATTATCCTCCATTAACCACTTTTATATTTTTTATAAATGATATTTTAATAAATTTTTTTAAAAATTATACTAAGATGTATATTTAAAAAAATAAAATAAAAATCTGCATAATTTCAATAAAATTAAAAAATAATCTATATAATCTATTCAAAGGTATAAGATCACGGACTAGCAAAATGAAGTTATAAACCAATGATAAGAAACTCAAATTGAAACCAATTAAACTAGTTAAAAACTAATAAATCACTTGTTAAACCAATTAAATTAATCCTTAAAAATGGCTTACCAAAAATAAAAATTAAAAACTAACCAAACCAATTAAAAACTAATCAAATCAGTTAAAACCAAAGTAATTCAAAGTTCCACCAATTTTAAATTTTTCAAAAAATTCCTTCTTATTTCATCTTAAATAGATATAAAAAATTAAAAATAAAAACCATAAAAAAAGGATTGAAACAGAAAAATATTTTAAAAAATAGAATATAAAAGACACAAGATATATACTTAACCTTTTTCACAAATTTGTTTTCGTCATACTTTATTTTTTTAATATATCTTGGCATTTAGATTATTCCTTTTTCTTCATCAACATTTAAAATTAGTAGTTAGTAAGATTTAAAATTTATTAATACTTGTTATGTTATAGTTTTACTATATAATTTATTTAAAAATATATTTAATTATTACTGCTTTAATTATGATTAAATTAATAAATTATAAATCAATAATTCTACTAATTCAATAATCAATTTAATTTTAAAAACATTGCAATATGTAATCTCTAACAAATTTTAATAATGGAGCTATTAATAGAATTATGATTATGATAATCCAATTCAATACTAGGTAACGCTATATCTTAATTATTAGGTCAAGCCAAGAAAAAAATAAAATTTAACGACTAGGCTACTCTCTAACTGGACACCTTAAAACATTACCCACACTATGATTGACATAACTAGGTAGTTATTGGTTTGAAAGTGAGAAGCATGAGAAATTTTGAATTATGAGTAATATAAAAAAAATTGAAATGTGTGTTATATATTTCTTGACTCATATTAATAATAATTTCATTTGTATATCTCACGTGGGAAGTTTTTAAATATATAAGAAAATTAAAATACTCCTAATAAATATATTATAAGAAAACGTTAGTAATAACCTCTAATAAAATTGAATTTAGGTAACATTTTTTGTATATTTACTATTAGGTTATTGATATATATATATATATATATATATATATATATATATATATATATATATATATATATATATATATATATATATATATATATATATATATATATATATATATAGGCCAAGTTAAACAATGTGCTCCTTATCAAGTACTTCCTCTATATTGCAAATTGTTTTTAAAAATTAATAACAACAATTGCAAGAAATCAATAGATAAGTAATGTCTCAACTATTTTACAATTTTTATATTCTAAAAATAATCTTTCAAGTATTAAAATAAATTATTTTATGTAAAAAAGGGTAATAAGATGCATTGTAATATTTGCTCACTACTTCCGTCATATTTTTATTTATAAATTTTAAAAAGCATATAACAACATTAAATTAAACCTAAATAAAACAGATCATTAAACTGAGACTCAAGAGAACATCAACAAGCCTTAAACCACAGATCTTCAACTTATGCTCATTTAGCCAAATCAGAAAATGTGAAATTAACATCATTTCAAACAAGCGAGCACTCAATCATATGACTTCCATGGCATCAATTTGTCAATTTTCCACTCAGTTCTGTCATCACTGTCAGGCTCAAACAAAAAAGAGAATGAATGAACAGTTGATCCTTTCCTGACTTGATTATCTCTCAAAGCCAAATGTCCAAGTTTGAGTTCTATCAACTTTTTTTTTAATTCTTCTTAATTTAGACAAGAAATTAGACATAAAAAAAAGTAAAATTTATAAAATAAATCCAAACACATTCAAATAAGATCTATTATTCAAATAGATCCTATACAATTAGTACCTATTTTTCTTTTATACAAAAAGTTAAGAGAACTCGAACTCGTCAAAACGCATCCTCTTTGAGCAGCGAGGAGACTCATCAAGAAAGGAGGGTCCGCAATGCCATGAAGGTGACTGATCAAACTCACAAGCCATCTCTTTAAACATGGTCTGCAACTCCTCCATACTGTACTCCTTTTCCTGCAACCATTTTTTAAATTTTTTTAATTGATGAGTGCAATTTCTATTCCTCATGTTTTTAAGAAAAACTTTACAAGTTAAGATTTTTTATAACTTAATCTTTGAAGAAAAAATGAAAAATAAATCTCTACATGTTATATTTTCATTAAAAAAATATTATAACAGATACTGAACAACTTTATTTACAGCAAACACTTAAAATTTTTTTATCTAAATCTTATTCTTTTTTTTTTATTTCCCCCCAAATGAGGGGGCTTTAGGATGTGTAAAGTTCTTAGTCTTTATCTGCACTTCCTGACTCTAAATTTCTTGCATCTTTCTTTTCTAACTTAAATAAATGTAAAATTTAAAATTCTATCCTTCAAACTCATGTCATTTTATCTCTCATTAATGGCACTTAACATTCAAACAATAATGAGTGAATTTCTATTTATTTATTTTTATTAAACTACCGAACAAGACAGTGGATTATCTCCTCCATCTCGCTCTACCCATCCGATCCCATTCATGATCATTGGACTTGACTCTTCAAGACTTCTGATCAAGCTCAATAATCTATAAATGTTTGTCATTGCGTTGTTCAATAAATTGGTAACAGACTAACTTTTTTAAAGTAAAGAATATAGTATTAAAGTGCGTGACAAATGTTTATTTGTTTTCATTTTTACTATATAATTAAAAAATAACACCTAAAAAAATTTGTATTTTCTTGTCATTTGTCTAATTCCTTTTGGCAGCTTCTGATACATAGAAATGCAAGAGTAGATATGTACACATGGTGATGAAGAAAAACCATACCTGCCTCCTCACCTGAGCCATGAGAGACACCATTTCTTCCACAAAATCATAAAAACCCTGAAACAGAGATCATACAAATCTGTCTTTTAGGAGGAAGAAGAATAACAAGCAAAAGAAGAAGCACATTTGCAAGGTATATAAAAATTTCCAAGACACTCACCTCATCCTCTTCGTCTTCAGAATCATACAAGCCGGCATCATACATCGTTCTCTTCTTGTGGTCTGATAGTACTGCTCCAAGAAAAACGCAGAGCAGGGTTTTATACTTCGATATTAGAAAAAAGAATCAAAAAACAAAAACCAGGAATTTGGAATACGAGAATTTCAATTGGGATGCTCGATCAAGATTCAGAAATAAAACATACCAGAATAAGCTTCTTGAATTTGCTGAAATTTCTTTTTGGCTTCACCCAGCAAAGAAGGCGTTCTTGTCCACCTATCTGGATGCCATTGCTGCACCAAAATAAATAAAACCCACTCCTATCAGTACCCCTCACATAATGAAACCCAGAAATTTCCAACTCAAGAAAGAGAAAAAAGCCAAGTCTGAGTGCATGTTTAGAAAAATTTCTCCATTCCCCAAATCACGTTTTGTACAAGAAACAATGTGTTATTTTTGCAAAATCATGGTCAACGAACGTAATTTTAGCTTCTCCAAAGAAATATCATTCTCAGATCCATGATCCTAAAATAAGCCAAAAGGAATCAGATAACTCAAAACACAAAGGAGAACCTACTAACCAAAGCAAGCTTGCGATAAGCTCTCCTTATTTTTTCAACGGAAGAATCCGAACTAACACCAAGAATGGCATAGTAAGATGATGAAGACGACCGTGCCTTACCAGCCTCCATTATACTCAACTCACCACTTAAATTTGACAAAGCATTATATACCCATCAAAATCTGTCAACAAAGCTAACAACTTCATCTCATAAGGACATGGAATTGCACAATCGGTATGGCACTAACCATCACCGAACCCATCTAATCTCACGCTCGGAATCTCTGGGTGTAGTTGGCAGGGAAGGAAACAGCTAAGGGGTTGTTTAGGTGAATGGGGGTTTATATGATGGGTTAAAAGCGAATTCTAGAAGCTTTGAAAAGGCAAAAAATATCTGGGCGAAAGGGAGGAGATTTATTCTATGGAGTTCTAGTGAGGATGAAGGTGAGGGTGGCCATGGGAATCCTGGAAGGTTCGAGAAGGTGAACTCAATATAGTACGGCTCAGAGTAGATGAAGATATTTTTGGTACATGAGGGACGCCGTGATATTTTTGTGGTGAGAAAGCTCGAGAAGAAAGGACGACATTGAAGATTTTTTTTTTTCCGAAGTTCAAAGGAAGTGGGCCTAATGTGAATGTGGACGGTGATGCCGTTGCTGGAGATTATTCGGATGACGTAAAATACTGATGTGGTATAGAATTGAAGGGTTGAGATCGAAAGAAATTGGCATGGTTACTAATGTTACAAAATGGACTTTTTTTCCTTCTAAAATATCATTTTGTTAAAAAGCGATAAATATAAAATATAAGATTTAATGAAAGAAGAGTGAAAATATATAAGACTTATATTCTTTATTTTATTTTTTGATAAAATGATATTTTATACCAAGAGGTAGAAGAAGATCTGGATTGAGAATATTACATGCAATATTTGATTTTTTTTAGTGGAATTTTTTTATCTTTAGAAAAAATGAATATATTTTTTGGATCTTTATTATCAAATGAAGTTTTAGATAAAATTATGACATATGAAACGGTTGATAATGTAATATTGAATTATAAATTAAGCTTCTGTCATAATTAGAATTAGAATTGGTCACCCAATAGTTTTCTCTTCAGTCCTATTTAAACAAGATGTTTAAATTTGTTTTATAAGTTGTGTTAATTGATATTCGAGAAAGTGGGGCTTAATATGTATATGGACGGTGATGCCATTACTGAAGATTATTCAGCTGAATCAGATGAAGTAAAATACAGATGTGGCATATAATTGAAGGGTTGAGACGGAAAGAAAATGCCAAGGTTAATTTCCCATAGAGGATCTTATCCAAGAATATTACCCCCAGCTTTTGATTTTTTATTTTTAGTGGAATTTTTTCTTTAAAAAAACGAATATAGTTTTTGGATATTTATTACCAGATGAAGTTTTAGATAAAATTATAACATGAAACGGTCAATAATACATTATTAAACTATAAAAATCTTCTTATGTTCTATTAGTCAAACAAATTTAAGAATATTTCTGACCGTAAAAGAAAAAAATAAATTTGATAAGACCTATTAACCTTCACTTTAAATTTGGGCTTTTTTCATTTTTATTTTTGCCATAATTAGAATTAGAGTTGGCCACCCAATAATTTGCTCTTCTGTCCTATTTTAATTATTAGATTTAAACATATTTAAATTTGTTTTATAAGTTGTATTGATTGATATATTTTACAGAGAAAATTTATGCGTAATTTCTTAAATCTTTATTATTTGATTCATGACAACTATATTATTCTCCAGTACTATCATACTAGCCATGATTTTTTGTTAGCTTTAGCTACGGTTAGAACCATCGTTAAGCCCTCTAGATACAATATTTATAAACTATTGATATAGATCATGGTCTAGGCTTGATTAAGAAAATTGTGGCTAAACCATGGTGGAGATTTTACTTGTTGTTAAATCTCTTTTGTTATTTTACTATAAAATTAATTTTTTCAAATATAAAGATTTGTTCTCAAAATGCCCATCAGACATTGTATAGACTTGGGATAATATTATTCCAATAATAATAAATGAATGAGGTAGAAAAGAAGAAAGAAAGAGATAAAATAATAATAATGGTATATAAAATAAGTCCTTGAAATTCAAGATTTGCCTTCAAAATCCTCCCAATGAATGCATATCGATAATGTGTAGTAGTCTAGATAGTGTGATCAAAAGAATTGAAAAGAAAAATTGAGTTCCTTAGAAGATCAATGACAAAAGAGCACATCCAAAGACTAAGCTTCCAATTATCTTTTGTGAGGGCCACAACTTCTTTACCACACTTTGCAAATGCCACAACAAATTTAATTAGCATATTAGAGAAGGTGGTGATCCTTGTTCTGAATTCTGCAGTTTTTCTAGATCTTTTTAAGCAATTATTTCACAAGTTTAACATTCAATGATTTAACACTTAAAGAAAGCAGTGATTTCTGTTCAAGTTATAGGATAATTAATGAAATATCAACTAATTCACATTCAAAGTTGCAGCAAGTTGTAGCCACTGAGAAATAACTTTTGCCTACTAAGAGTATCTACCATATATAATTCAGATTATCACATAAGCTGAGGAATTTTCGTAGTTGAATTTAACAATATTCTAGATTAGCCAACAATTGTCAATTGCGGTTATTGTTACCTTATAATCTTATCTATACTCCATTTAAGAATTTGCACTTTTTTATTCTCATGTATACCATAAATTCTTTCAATTGCCATCACATGATCAAATCACTAGACAAAAAAGAACAATTTCACGTAAAACGCCCAACCCTACAATCCATCAAATACAAATTATCAACTTATTAACCGAAATAAATATAATTATCTAATATAATGCTTGGAGTGAAGGCAAAGAATAGAGGCAAATGTATAGAACACAACATGATGTAGACTGAATTGTATTTAAATTTAAATAACATCTTTTCATTCTATAAAGACTAATGAGTGAATTCATTGTACTGTATAGCATTGTTGACTATTTCAATTTTCATAAAAGAAAAAAGTTATTTCAAAATTTTGATTTTAATATATATAGACAGTGGAAGAAATGCCCCCAATCTTTTTCCTTTCAAAATATAGCTGTCAAGAAAATAGCCAACACAATGAGAAGTAGATGACAAAAATAGCCAAGTACAAATCAGACTAAAAAAAGAAAATCCACATTCATGTCATGCATCCCTACATATCCTTGGAGCTACAAACTTGTCTAAGGTGGTCTCTTGTTTAAGCGTAAGCCCACAGCTTCCAGTTCCCTCGTCAATATTTGCTTATACCTTCATTTTGATAGATATTGATGGGGAAAAAAAATCAACCCATGATAAGAAGATTTTTTTTTTTTGGGGGGGGGGGGGGGGGGGATGATAAAAGCTTTGCAATTGACGATAAATTAAAACTACACTTAATGTATCTAAACATGGTGAGTCGTTAAGGATAGAAACATAAGTATAATAGAAACAAGCAAATTTAGTTTTACCTGTCTCCCATATCCCTTGCCTTCAGAAGCAACTTCAATGGTTCCAGGAAGATCAAGCAGCTAAATTTTATTATCATTGTAGTTTATAATCCCAAAGAAAAGCAAAGGTTAGAGTATATTTTAAAGCAAATATTGGCTGCCAAGAAAGTTATTGCAGCTAATACTAACCAATTCCTCAAGGAACATAAACTTTGCACGAGGCCTCAATAGCTTCTTTATAATTATCTTCATTTTGTCTAATCATTCTAACGTTAAGAAGCTCCTAAATTGACCACATTGAAAGCTAATCATATAACTTTGTACCTGTTGAGCTCAGGCCATGAATTATATAACCGGAGGTCATCTAGAAAATGCTTACGCTTTGATTCAATCACAGTATGTTCCAAATAAAACCAACAAAAAGTAAATGTCTTCATAATAACAACACCACAACAATATTGATTTCTAACAATCAATGAAGTGTAAAGATGGAATGAGTTATATGAAGTTATAAACATGAAGGCACAACACATGCACATGACACAAAGAGAAAATGAGTAGACATTGGAACATTATTTAGAGCCACAATTATGGTAGTTGAGCCCTACTATATTCATTCTTTTGCCCCTCTGTAATGTGTAGAACACAAATCTGGTAAGATTTATTTAGCTGATGGATGAGCGAAGCCACTGACTCATAGTAGACAAATAAAACTATTGAAAAAGCATTAAAGTTCTAAAAACTTTACAGGATGTAACGGATTTTGGAATATATCATGATACATGCCATTTACATGGAAACAATTCAAACACCCTTCTTTACCATCTAATTTGAAAAATAAACAAGACAAGATCTCTTCTCTTAATTACTTTGCTTAGCTAACAAATATTAACCATTTTGTTTGAATACAAAAATACAGGCACCAACCACAACCATAAGAGATTTGGAGTGTAAAAAAGGTAGCGAAGCAAATTTGGGGACTAAATGACATCAAGCAAGTTACAATACAAGAGAATGTGATATGCCGTCAAAGCAAACTACCATCACAGTTACTATTTTGTTCAAAATTTACAAATGCATAGTATATAAAGTTATAAACTAATTGTTCGAAACACATCAGTCCTCCTAACTAAAAACCCTTTAATCATCATATTCATATGAAATCGCAATATATATATATATATATATATATAAGACATATATAGAAAGCTCTTGCAAAAGGCCATATAAGAGAAGCATAAATGTATGTCGCTGTCATAAAATCAAAGTGTCAAAGTTTTGAACGCAAAAGGGAAAGACCACACACCCTCACATAAAGAACACAGTAGAATTATTTCACAAGCCAATCGACCTGGCATGACTTTGATTAGAACAATGAAGAAAAAGGGAAGTATGCATTGATCTCCTTGCAAATTCAGGGTTTGACTGAATAAAAAAAAAATAGAAATTAACAGAAGAAACTGAAGCTAAGAATTATAAATTAAGATACGTCAAGTATGGCAATGCTGCAGCTTTGGTTTAGAGGCTACGAAGGGTGTTTTTTATTGTAAGACGATGAGAAAGAGAGAGGAAGATCATTATAGAGTGATTGCTTTAAAACCCCTAAAAATCAAAATAAAGATGAAGATTAAAGAAACCTTTACTTGTAATGAAATGGGTTTATCTTTTTAGTTATGGTGAAAACCAAGCGCTGGCAGTAAGAGAGTCGTCAAAGGTAGTGAAGGGATGATTGATGATGGAGACACATGACTATTGTAAGATCTAGACAAACTTCTCGGTGGCTGCTACAGAATCCCCTGCTATTGGAGATTAAATTTGCATGAGTGACTAAGGGAGGAGAAGTCAGTTGGTTTATTTCTGGGATAGGGGGTGAGGTAGTTAAGTGGTCTTAACCACGGTTTTGGAACCATGGTTAAGACCTAACTTTGCTACTGTTTAATAGAAACCGTAGCTAAACCTTGACTTGGCCATGATTTTGGAAACTATGATTTATCGTATGATGGTTTAATCACAGTTATTCTAAACCGTGGTTAAGTACTATTGTGGCTTAACCACAATTTTTTAAACTGTGATTAACTTATGACTTAATCATGGTTTACTTAAATCATGATTAAGCCATTCTAAGCCTTAATCATAATTTTATTAAAATGTAGTTAAGTTCTTATTTTAATCACAGTTATATAAATCGTCGTGAATGCATATTTTAACCATAGTTTTAAAAATTAGTATTAAACCATCATTGCAAAAATATTTTTTTTTTCTTTTGGTAGTGTTATAACAAGTATATAATTTCTATAAACAATTGTATAATTTTTCAATTAAACAATAAATTTGTTCCTGTATTATTAAAAAACTATATACTTGTCATATTTTAATTTAAAAAATTGATAGCAAAAATAAGGAATTATTCATAAGTCTAACCCATATTTTATTATACATAATCAATAAAGTATATTTAAAACTTGAAAAAAGAAAATCATGGTAGATAATGAAAATTTGATCATTTTTGTCTTATTTAAATGTTTAAAAAATATTTAAAAAATTAAATTAGGACTTAAATGAAAATAATAAACTATAATACTTTGTTATTAATTTATATTTTATTATAATAATTTAATTTTTAACATTAACGTTTGAGAAAATAGTTTCCTTCAAAACACTTTATTTTTTTGGGTCACCCAGATACTAAACAAACACTAGACAATAGAAAAATAAATTGAAAAAAAAAAAAAAAAGAAGATCATAACCATGACGTGAACATAACTGCTCCTTTGTCCAACACTTGCTGCAGACGAAGTTTGTCTCGTATTGGAGGTACTAAGATATTTGTGAGTTCACAAATTGTTCCAATAACTAGTGGAAATCACTGCACCCATACAAATAATAGAAAAAAGAATAGGAGGAAAAATAACTCAAGAATTTTACATGATTTGGTCTCTCTAATAAATGGACAAAATTGCAAGGTTCAATTCCTCAAATAGATTGACCAAATTATAAACTCTCTTTTGTTTACAACTTTCTAAGACCCCAATTATACGTTTATAATTTATCTCAAAGCTTGGTTTGTTGTGGTCATTAAACAAGAATTAAAGGAAACTATTTATAGCAGTATTAGCCCCCCCCCCCCCACCCCAAAACAAAAAATTCTGCTTTTCCATTGAAGCGAAACTATGGAAAACTATCGCAACTAGTCCTCTCTTTTTCCTATAATAAGCAAATCTTAATTTCAAAAATTTTGGCAAACAAAAGGAATAAAAGTAGATAATGAAATTGAATTAACTTACATGTATGACATGTATACCCATGTTAAGAAATTTGTATGAGTTAGTGTGAATCAAACATATTCAAAGTACTAAAATGCATGATCCATGGTTGGCCACATTAGCATAATGCAAAAGTATACTAAATGCAAAAGTATACTAACGAAAATTTAATGATAAGGTTTAGATTAAAAATTTGTAAAACCACTACCAAGAAAGGAGGGACTTAAAAAACTCCTTTAGCAAAGGATTAGTAAGGGAACATGGAGGCATTGTTCCCTCACTAAATTCTTGTTGCAAATTAGTAAGGAGAATGTTCTGTCTCTAATCATCACTAAATTCCCTTGTTCACAAATTGCCTTAGGATATTCCCTTGGCAAATTTCCTTTCATAATAGTGGGATCAATTTTGCTTGATTCCTTTGAAATTTAGTGACAGAAATGGGTGGGAAATTCCCTCACTTATCCCCTTTTGTCCCCTCATTTATCCCTTCTTGTTCTCTTGCAAACCCTTCAATATGTTTTACTTATTCTCCCACTAATTAGTCACCAATGCCTTGATATCGTCCCTTGCTAATAACTCACTCTTCCATCATTGGTTTAAAAAAAAAACAAATTGCCACATTTTATTTTTTTTATGTCGATTACCATATTTAACCTGTAATAGCACAATACTACAAAATAAAAGTGGCTAGCCAACAATGGAAACAAAGAAATATATAAAATAAAGTTATACATTACAAACTCCTAATTATCCCCCAAAAAAGAATTTTCATACAAAACTCTTAACTATAGTTACCTAAGTCCTCTTCTTCTTCTTCTTCTTTGCAGTACAATATGTTTCTTTGTCAATTCAATGTTTACAATGAGTTTTTGTAAACTTCACAAATCCCATAGGTAAGACTTATACCTGAAGATGTGCATAATGACTATCACAAATTTTGGGAGATTAGAACGTGTCCTATTTTTGAGCATTAATGGCTGCATGAAACAAGCTTAGAGATTTCTTGCAACCACCAATAATCAAAGATGGGGCTTGTTTGAGTCTCATAAGATTTGTGATGTTGCTGTAGCACATGTTTCGGTATAAGTCTTACCTATGGGAATGCTTAATCAAAATTATAAGGAAAACAAATAAAAAACAACTTATTATTTCATCAAACAAAGATATTTAAAAAGAAGAAAGGAAAATACCTATTGCCTCCTAAGTAAGCGGACGACCATGACCATCTGTTGACATTAGTATATTTGGAAAAAGTGATACATTAACCTTAGTAAATCATATAACAATAGTAGTGTAACATAAATAAAAAAAAGTCACATAATAATATTAGTATTGAAATGGATTAATTAAGAGCTACTGGAATTTGTATTATCTAGGTTAGCCTATTCCTCATCCTTCTTGAAGACCTTAAAGCCATCAGTGTCTTCGTTGTCATTGCTAAATTCATTGTTGAACTAAACATTTGATTGGTTATATACTTTATTTATGACAACTTTTTCCATCAAAGCATGTTTATTGAATACAATGTAAAATTCATCATCCCTAATAAGGACATGTAGTACATCTCTTAGTAATGTATCTTTCTAGTAGTAATCAATAGCTCTCATTTCATTGCAAATTTCACTCCCTTAATTAAGTGTTTTTGTTATGAGGAGTTTTTGCCTAACCTTACAAGTTGTTTACCATTCACCATTGCCTTTACTTCAACCAAGTGGCTATATTATGTAATACACTTATTACTCTTGCTTAATGTAATATTCGGCTCCTTCGTAAACATGAGAAATGTAATATCCAATCTATCTGTAAATGTGCGAAACGCACCCTAAAATGAATGATTTAAGGCCAAATAAAATTAGAATAAAATTTTAAATAATAAAAAATGAGGATCTAAAGCCTAAGGTATCCAAAAACCAAAACCAGAGTGGTTTAATAAAATTACCAAAAGTATAATGACATTTTTATAATTTTGGGCATTTTTTAGAAAACTACATGACATTTTCTAGCTATTTTCTACATGCCATGGTACTATGAAATTCTTGAAATATGTTTTATAGATGTGTTATGACTTGAATGAGTTTGGTGATGCCAAAAGTCCCTTAACAAAGATGAAGATGAGCAAAAAGTCCTTAGATTTGGGTGAGACAAAGCCAAAAGTCTCGAGAAGAGTGAGACTTAGTCAAAAATCCCTTGAAAATAGGTGAGGTCAAATCAAGGCCCTTGAGAACCTATGTATGTTATATATAAGTTTCTTGAACATGGAAAATGTTATGTATATATTCACTAGTAGCTTGAAAGCCATGCATGCATTCTTTAACTTGTAAATGCATCCATTATGTGCATTTAAAAAGGGTTAAAAGCTATTGAGATTCTTTGAATCTCACTCTTCCCCCTCCATATGTTTACTCATGTCTAGGTGGGTCAAGAAAACTAAAGATGGAAGCCAAATACCTTGGAGCATTATACCTTGACAATAGAAGAGAAAAATAGGCTTTTGAATAGCATTTGAATGTCGAATTATGTATCTATAGGATGTCCATGTAAGGTATACTCTTGCACATGTTTGAAAGTATGTAGACATCATGTATGTATCAATTATGGAACCAAATAAATGAATGTATAGATTTTTGCCACTTAGGTTCTAGGATGTTTATGTGTATAAGTGTGTGTGGCATGGTGAGATTGAGCTCATGATATTTTGGATCATTTAAGAGACTTCTCTAGGCTATGCTTGTGCTATGGGATGTGCTCAAGTGGTTATGGAATAAGAGGAAGACCATTTGGTGCCTTATGAACCCAATTTGACCCTTAAAAGTAGTGTATGCTAAACCAAAAACTAACCAAATGGACAAATTTTTTCATGAACTTTTGTATGAATATACGTCTCATCTAGATCTTTTTGTTGAGCTAAGAATCACATTATTTGGAGCTTCAAAGAATAAATTATGAATTTTCAAAGTTGAAAAATTTTTCAGATTTGGTATGTGCACTGTTCATATGGTTAGTTTTTTCTTATATTTCATCTAAGGGCCAAATGATATCTAATACTTATGAAATTTTATAAACATAAACTAGAAATGACAAGCTTTCTGTAGCACTTAAGATCATCTCATTTTGATTTATATTTAGGAAGATATGAATTTTTGAAATTAGTGGTCAGTACTAGTAATACAAATAGACCTCTAATAATATTTTATCAATTTTTGTAAGTTAGATACCATTTCCTTTATGTCAAGCTATTTGTATTTGAAAGTAGACATCCTTAGATTTCTAGAATGGTATAGTTTATTCGATTTTAATTTTCTAGAATTAGTTATGAATTTTTGAAATTATATTAGAAACCTATGATAGCAAACTTAAGTAGCTAGAACTTTGGTGCTATTCTATTATCATGCATGGTCCAGTTGTTGTTTTTATGGTTTGGAATAATTTTTAACCTATGGTTGACATATAGGGCTTTCCAAGAAACTATCATTTGCTTGATTTTGATTTTTCTAGAATTAATTATAATTTTTCAAAGTTTATGATAGTAACTTGTCCCTAGAACCCGAGGCAAGCAAATCTATTTTGAAGAAAATGGCTTCAAACCCGAGATTTGCATGATGAATTATGGTGTTCTTGATGTGATTAAGTATATTATGAATAGAAGAAAGAGTGGATAAACTCATATGACCTATTTGACCAAGTTTAAGCTCCTTTGGCTTAGGAGAAAATATGCAAACTTATAGTTTGATGTGTGTTGTGATGTGATTTTGTAGAATATAGCTTGGAGCCAATTTTTGAGCTTCCAATTGTGTCACTTATAGTTGAACAAATGTGTTAGGGATGATTATTATATTTGGCAAGCTCATATGATTTATTTGGCTATTAATGAGTTATTTTGGTGTTACGTTTCGATCATTCCTGCTGTTAAAAGCTTGAAATTCATGAAAATAACTCTCTAAGCCATTTGTGATGCAATATGGAAGGTGCCTTGATATGGTATTACACTTAATTAACTCCACCCATATTTACTTCAGGATAATTAAATGATTTAGTTAAAAGATAGACATGCTATATTAACATGATGAAAATATAAATTTTTTAGCCATTTAACAAATTCTAAGTCTCAATGTGTCAACATTTCATCATAAGTGATGTTAGGATTTTGTTTTTTCATGTGAATCTTCAAATTTCATAATCAATGAAATTAACGACCAACATTATGAATTGTGAGAGGTTGATATAGATAGGTCATACTAATAAATTAAGATATATGTGTAACTTACTAAAGATATGGGTCAACTTTGTTACAGTTGACTAGAAATATGTCTTGGCAATAAAAAGCTCTAAGTTTGTGAGGACTCTTGGGTGGGCTTTTTTGATTGCACAACAAGGATATATAAATATAGATAACCATTAACTAGGATTGTCAAGCCCATTGTTGTTATTCTAAAGAACCTTATGCTCCATTTGGTTAAAGGATATAATAATGAAGGAAATGTAAAATGTAAGTATATGGAGGTAGTGAGATAGAAAATAACTATTTTACCCCTACTTTTAAAAAAGTGATTTGATGAATAGAATAATAAGTATAAAGGTATAATAGACATTATACAAGTTATGTAAAAGGAATACTTTTGCAAAACACCGAACCAAACGGAGCTTTAGTGTGTCTAATTTGAAGGTGTGGTTCAAAATATAAGGAAGTAAAGTTGGATATTGATGGGTGGTGTCACACCCGAAAATGCGACCGCGTGGCGCTTTAACAAAAAAAATTTCTAAAAAAGAAAAAAATTTGATTCAATCTCCAAAGAAAATGAAGACTGAAATCAAAATCAAAATAAGTAGTAGAGTCGCCACCAAAATTTTAATTTTTGAAAAGGCAAAACTTTGGAAAAGCCTTTTTATTTGAAAAACAAGAAAAATGGTCTACGAATCAGAAAATGGGTTCGGGAATCAATTGTGAGTGGGGAAGGTGTTAGGCACCCCACAACACCCGTTGCTAAGAACGGTTACCCTAAGTCAGTTGTATAAAATCAGTATGGCCTTTAATCTATTTTAATTCTCCTAACAACTCATATGCAGAATAAGAAATAGACATAAAAGAAATAAAATAAAAATAAAAAGAGAGAAAGAAATTAAACAAACAAAATTAGAAAAGCTAAATAAGAGAAATTAAGAAAGCCAAAAGCTGAAAAGAAAATTTTATTTACAAGGATGGACTTGACCTAGGATGAAAGCCTAGAGCCTACGTACCCTCTGAAAGGGATCAAAGTCCACGTAGTTCGATCAGAGACGGTGCTTAATGTTTGTTTTTGTTTTTATTATTTTGTTGTTTTTCGTTCGGCCTTTGTTTGATTGTTATTATTTTTTTGGTTTTTTTTTTGGTCCCTTCTTTTTTTGTTTTGTTTTTTTCTTCTTTTTTTTTTGTTTTCAATCTTTCCCTTTTTTTTTTTTAATTTTTTTTTTTTGTAAAAATTATTTTCACTCCTTTGTTTTTAGTGAAAAGACAAAGACAACAAAAACTATTTCTTTCTTTAACAAATAAAACGAGTTCTGAGATTGGTTGATGTGTTTTGATTTGCTAAAGGCCAATTTAGTTTTACCTTCTTTGTATTTTCAGTTTCCCATTTTTTTCTATTTTTCATTTTGATTAATTTTTTGTGCTTTTTTATTTTGTTTTGGTTGAAAGAGAAAAGAATATAAAAATAATTTAAACTCTTGCAATTGAAACGACTTTGAAATTAATTTGTATGCTTCCATTTGCAAAACTTAAATTATTCTTGTTTCTTAACTCTTTCTTTCATTTTGATCTTTCGTTTATTTCATTTCTTGTTTTTTTTTTTATATATTTTTTCAATCAATTTCTTTTGATTTTGGCAAATTTTTCAAAAAAGAAAAGCTTAATTTTAATTTTGAAAACTTTTATCATTTATAAAAAAAATTCCTTTTTGATTTTTTTGGTTTTTTTGAAAGACTTAAACTCAATTCATAAATATATTGAGAAAACACTCCTTTTTTATTTTTTTTTGTTTTAAAAAAAAATTAAACTTAATTCATAAATATTTTGACCCTTTCAAGGATTTGGAAAACTATTTTATTATTCCTCATTTTTCACCATAAATAGAAATTATTCAATTAATTTATTTTTATTTTATCTCTTTTCATCAAGAGCCTAAATTTGATTTTTTTTTCTTTTTTCTTTTCTTGGAAATCTTTTTGAAAACGGAATTACGCGTGGGCCATCGGAACCCAGGATTTAGTAAAACACAAATTTAACACCTACCGAATGCCAAGGAGGCTTATTGCCTCACATGATCCTTAGGTCGATTCATATGGGCCTGAGGAGACAAAGAATCTCACACGGCTATCCTAAAATTAAGAGTGAAAATCATATAAAACAGAATTAAGCAAGTGACAAATATATTTGTGGGCACATTGCCTAGTCTTACTTTCTAATTATTTCCTCCTCTTGGGATTTTTCTTTTTTTTTTCTTCTCTTTCTTTTTTCCTTAGCCTTCTTTTATTTTTTAGACCCAAAACAAAGGTTAAACCCCGTAGAAGGCCCATTGAGAGTTCAGAAGAGGGGATTCCCTATGCGCAGGGCATAACCTCTATGATTCATTGAGCTTTAGTTCAAACAAAAATCATGAAAGGGGATTGAGTCATATGATTTGATACCAAAACAAATAACAAAAATTGTGTGTAGAAAAGTGGCATGTAGCACTTCATCCTCCAAGACAGAACCATGAGTTGTGCAACCTTTAAACACATAAACTTTATACAGACACACGATTAAATTAGGCCCAATACTGTACAGCAACAAAGTGGTCCAGCAATATAGTTTTGTTAATTGACAGAAATAGCAATTCGATACCTAATAAAGTCCAGGTAAAATTTCATTCAACATTGGATTTTAGTAAAGAAACAGAAACCAACTGGGCAATAAAAAAGCGACGGGAGGGTTCAGATCAGGCAAAAACCGAGGCAAAATGCCCAAAAAAAAAACGTTGGGAGTTAGTAGCTGGATCAGGGTATAATGAAGACATAGGATGTTCAGGCAGTTCAGATCGACATGCATGTTAAGTGTCTCCTATTTGGCAACAGATCTATATCAAGCATCAATACCTCACATGTATATAGTCTCACTATCAGACTTCCCAGTTGTACACATCATTTTCCCAACCCATATGAATTTGCACTGTCCAAACCGGAATACAAATACACTAGGCAAACAGCCCCACCAAATTTTCCATGTATCACTCCACTGTGATCCTAGAACCCAGACAAGAAATAAGACCTCATTCTCACTTTATTAGTTCACATGCGCAGGAAAGTTTCCAAACCAGTGGACAAGATTGTGATACACTTCCCCGGTGATTTACATATGCTAGCAGAATGCAAGATGGAAAATATACACACACAAAAAATCGGAAGACTCCCCTAAATTACACCCATTTGGTATCTCAATTCCTCGTTCTAAATCATGTAACCAGAATCAAAACCACAATCAGCAAAGAAGCAAAACGGAGACCAAAATCAGACAGTATATACTCGAAAAAAAAAAGGAAACAAAATGCGACCAGGTAATTCAAAGCTTTTACATCCAATTCAGGAGAACCATGAGTACTTACATCCCTCCTACTTTTCGTTGCTTCTGGTGTTTCAAGTTTAGGAATTCCAGAATTTCCTGTTTCGGCTTCAGCAGCTTCTCGTCCCTGATTAGCTATTATGAAGTTCTTGGCTTCAAATTTCACCTCTCCCTCTGATTTTCCATCTCCAAGTTCGAAAACTTCTCTTGCCTGCCGTTGTTTGAATCCAGAAACCTCCTCGACCTCTGTCTCTGATTCTTGTTTCTTCCTTTTCTCCAGGTTTTCTGATTCTCCAGCTCTGTCGCTCAATTTGTTTTTTTTGATTCCCCCCTCTGTCTACTTCCTTTTTCGAATCCAGCCCCCTCGCTCTCTCGTCTCTGTCTCCTCTTCTTTCTGATTTCGAGCTTCCTCCTTTTTATCGCCGAAAAAACTCCTTTCGACCTCTCTCCCCCCAATTTCTGATTCCCTTCTCCCTTTTTCTGGCTTCCCCCTCTCCGGTTTAATGGTGAAGGCGACATGAGGAGGGAGTCAACTCCTTGAGCCCCTCGCCGCCTGAACCTTCTCCCATACCCTTCTGCTCTTCCCTTCCTGCTCTGTCTATGTTCAGTGTTTTTCCTGGAGTTGTTCAGCGTTTTGCCTCTTCTGTGTGTCGCCTTGTGTGTGTGAGTGACCATGTTCTGCCTCTGCCGAACCGTGGACCAAAGGAAAGCAGAGCAAAGAAATGGGTATGGGTAAAACCGGTTGGATCAGCTCATGGCCCTATGGCCCAATGCAAAAGAAGGAGAATTGACTTGGGTTTCAGAACTTGGGCTTATACCTTCATTTTCTTTTTTTTTTTTAAGCCTTTTAATTAAAATCTTATTTTTTCTTTCTTTTCTTCTCCCTTTTAATTATTATAGGTTTTTTCTTTCTTTTTTTCTTAACTCTCTTTTTTTTTTTTATATTTCTCGAATTTTTATTTTTTGTTAGTTTTTCGTTTGATTTTTATGTTTTCTCTCCTTCTTTCCAAAAATTTTATTACTTCTTAAAGCTTTTAATTGATCTTGTTAATTTTATTATTTATAATCGGTCCGGAAAAAATACGGTGTTCACAGGTGGTTATTTTTATTTAAGAATATAAATATATAAATTGAGAGTAATAGATTATATTCCTAGAGCTAGCACATATACTAGTTGTACCTCGTAACAAAGTGGACTTATGAGTTTGAGTATGAATCCTACAAAGATGAGAATTCTTTTAGTGAGCAAAGACAAATGATTATTATGATAGATAATGTTAGTCTAACCTATAAGCTAGCCTAGCTTGCTATATTTGCAACCTAATGTCCTAAGCTAGTTTAGCCACTAGGGAACTAATGCATTGAGGTAATTACTCTACTTTTACATGCAATCCTAACTATGTGCAAAAGACTCAAGACACCTAGCCTAAGACCTTTAGACTTTATAGACTTATAACTAGGATGTCTAAGCATCAACAATTAAGCCAATCTTATTAATCTAGTTTAATGAAGCATTAAATGCTTATAATTACACCATTAACCACACCAATTGTCTAAGAAATCATTATTAAATATCATAAATCCACAATTGAAAACATAGATGAAGAAGTTAATTGAACATAATTAAAATAATGAAAAAAGAAGAGAAGAGTGTAGAAATCACATTGATCCAGAAATACAAAGCAAATTTCTATCTTTAATCTTGAGATAAGATCAAGAATCCTTAATTCCTTCTTTAAGATCTCCTACTTTCTCACTTGACTCCATACAAATTCAAAGGAAAATCATGCTTTCTAGCTTATAATCTAAGAAATGTGAAAAGAATCTTAAAAGTTTAAAGTTAAGAGAACATATATATATATATATATATAAAATTGTTAGCACATTCTTATTACAACCAGTTGTTGCATTGCTATGGCAAGATTCTCTCTAGAATTAGTATAGAGTGTGCAATCTTGCCACAGCCAACTAGATATCTTATTACAACGAATGAGTTAACATGGCTTTCTTGATTTTTGTGTTGCAAGTTGGTCCTTAGCCTTTTAAGAATAGCTTTTTTGCCCGAAATTCATTATATATTTACATCTAAGCCCTATATATATATATATATATATAACTAATGAAAACATTAAACTACAATCAAAATGCAAATTAGACACTAAACTAATCCGAATTAAACTAAATTATAGAGATAAACTAAAGCACAAATAAAACACCAAAAACCACAATTAAATTTGGGAATTCAACTAATTACATCAAATACAAATTCCTTTCAATTTAGTCATAAGTTTAGTAAAATTGCATCCAAAATAATCTATTTGTATCTATCATCCTTGAAAACCAATTTAACACTAAAATGCATGCAAATTAGGTAAAAATCTTTGAAAAAAAGTTGATAAGTCCTTAAGAAAACCATAAAGAAAACATATAAATTAGGGACACATTAGGTATCTCTTTCATTATATATGACTTGCAAATGGAAACATTGACTCTAGCCTTGTTCTTCACCTTCCTCTTCAGATACAATATACATATCTCAAATAGATATATCCACCTGTATTGTATAGAACCTCTAACTTTAGTCTCAAATGGCAGTTTCACAAGTAGATGTTCCACTATATTGATGAATGTGGGTGAAAATATTTTCTTCAATTTATAAAATGTTTCAACAATGGACCCTCCTACTTTCTCTATATTAATACAAAAATCTCAAACACAATTCCTTAAAAAGGAAGCTGAGTTCAATTAACTCTCCTCATATGGGTTTCAGCAACACATCATGAAAATGTTAGTGGAATTAACCTACACATAAACACATAGCAATCATGATATTTCATTCCGTATATTTTCTTGTCATCCATATTTATACTTGTAGCCCTTACTAATGCGAGGGCATTTTTATGCCTTGGCATTAGCAAGGTCAAATTTTAGGGGGAAGGAAGGGGTAGAGATAAAGAGTGATAGAGAGCATACCTAAGAAAAAGGGAGAAGAGGAGTGAAATGAAAGAAGGGGGATGGAGAGGGATTTAGTTATATCAAATATTTGGCAAGGGATAATCCTTCTTTAAGCTTTATTAAGCTAAAAAATTTCATAGCCATTTAGTGAAGGATAAAACCCTTACTAATCACTCGCAAATTAATTCCTATTTTTAGGTCCTGTAAAACCAGCGAGGGATTCATACACCCTCACTAACCTCTCACTAAAACCATGGCCTATTCAGCGAGGCATGATTCCCTACTAAATTATTAGTAAGGAAATTTAGTTAGTAAAGGATATTATGCTTATGAATCCCTACAAAATTTGGTGATAGTATTTAACTTTTTTTTTTAATTAATGATATCACTTAGAGAGGGATTTGCTTTTCCTCATTATTCCCTTGCTAATTGGTGAGGGAATAACAACAGAAGTGTTCCCCTCTCAGGTGTCTCTCATTATTTTTCATTTTTCTTGTTATGCACTATAATAACTCGTTATAAATTTTTTTAACACACTACAAGAACGATATTAATTTTTGATAGAAGACATCTATTAGGAATAGTAAAAAATTGTGTTTTTCTAACAAATATTTCTATTAAACAATATGTTGTTATTTTAACTATAGCTAATTTATTCCTTATAGAATAATAAAAAGAATTAGGGAATAATATTAATAATAATTATTTTAATTATTTTAATTTATTATTTTAATTAATATAAATAATAAATAAAAATTTATAAATTAATTTATAAATTTAAAAAAAAAAATTTTAATAGAAGTTTGGTTGGACATGTTCAACAAGCCTTTCATCTAAAATAATTTTAGCTGAATCAATTAATTTTTTAAAACACATTTTTATTATAATCTTTTTAATAATTATTATATATATATATATTAATAATTAATATTTATCACACTAATTAATAATTTACTATATATATTTAAGCACAATTTATTTTATATTATGATTATTTATAGTTAATAATAATATATCTTATATTTAATTTAGTTTCATAGTTTTTTTTATTGTTCTGGGTTTTTAGGGTTTAGCTTGTAATTTTGTCTTCTTCTTGATGTTTTTGGGGTTTTTCTTCTGTATCTTCCACCTTTCAAAATTTAAACCAAAAATATTAAATCAAATTAAATAAATTAAATTAAATAAATTAAATCAAAACTAAAAAAAAAAAACATTTAAAGCAAAAATGAAACCAAATTCAAATCCAAAAAATTTCAAACTTTTAGTTTAAGAAGAAGGCAAATCATCATTTCAAATAATTACATACAAAAAAGAAAAGAAAAACAAGCAATTAGTAAACGAAGATGAAAGATGGAAATTTAGTAAAATAGTAGTGTAAACTCATAATCCAAAACAAGTAAGGAAACACTCACACAACACAGAAAGTAAGTAGATATAACTCACAAGTATATGATTGAAAGTATGAATATGATAAATAAGAGAAAAGATAAAGAGTCAAATTACAACCAAAGAGAGAGTTAAACAACTTTAACAACAAAAATGAAAATGATGAGAAACAAATGGAGAAAAACAACTTAAAAGAAATGATGAGTAATGGAGATGAGAAAATAAAAAGAGATAGATAAAATTTGAAATTTATACAGAGAGGTGCAAAAAAAATTGGTGGGCCAAAAATTGCTTTTTTTTTTTTCTCCAAATTTATGCCTCCATGCCTTGAGTTATTTAATTTTTTTTCTTAAGAGTACAGGCTTTGTAATGTATTACAATTTTTTTCTTATGTGTTTGTGTAATTAAATTTATTAACCAAATATATAATATATAATTTTATGAAAGAAAAATATTACATTTAAACAAACTGAGAATTAAATTTATTATTATTTATAAAGATATGGAATTTTATAATATAGAAATATACAATATATATTATAGAATTGTAAATTATTAATTTAATTATTAATTATATATAATCTATTTATACTTAATTATTATAATTCTATTAATATTTAATACATTATTATTCAATATAATTTATATAAATTATATTAATTGATATAAATAATAAATAAAATTTTTAAAATAAGAATTAAAATATTTTTTAATTTTTACTTATTTATTATAAAAAATAGAATTGAATTTTTTTAAAAAAATTAAAAACTTTTCTTGTAAGAATTTTTTTTTGAATATCCAATTATATTTTTATTGGAAATGTGTTTCATATAAAATTTTTTATGAGAAAAATTTCCTACAGAAATATATAATATATAATTTGAATAAAAATTATATATTATATAGAATTTTATAAAGTAAAAATATTAAATTTAAAATAAATAAAAATAAAAAACATTAGTATGATAATAAAATTAAAATCAATACTAAATAATTATTATTTTAAATAATTAATATAAATAATAAATATAAATGATCATAATTAATAACTTATAATAATAAATATAAATAAAAATAAAAATAGTAATTTAATAATTAAAATTAAATAAAAATATTAATAAATCAATAATTGAACTAATTAATATTAATAATGAATATATATATAATTAAATTATCTTTCATCTAATAATTCATCTTCTTTTTATCTTTATCTTTATCTTGTATATTTATCTGAAGATTTATCTTTAAAAAAATTTTAGATTAGATAAAATTAGGCTAGAGAAGAGATATATAAGTAAAAAGGATCTATCAATATAATATTTATAGTTTTAGGTCAAAAGGAAGTATCAAGTGGACTTATATAGCTATTTTCAAACGTTCAACAAAGAAAGTTTAATGGACCTTTTTGATGTCTTTCAGGCCACAGCGAAAAAATGAATTTAGCTCTTGACAAAGAGATTTAAAGTTGCAAGAATTATCTACTAGAGAGCAGTTAAGCCAAAGTTTTATTTTCAAATTAGAATAAATAAGGGCTATTAATAAGTTTGAGACATCAAGCCTACTACTTAGACCAAATAAAAAATATTGGGACCTAGAGGACCCACATTTTACCATTGAGGGCCTAATGTCCATATAGACGTGCTCTAAGTGAGAGGAAACAACCTAGGCTATCATCTCTATTTTTATTCATGCCAAACAAAGTTTTAATACCACCATTAAAAAGGAAAAAAATTCAATTTCATTTTTAAAATAATTAAATAAAAATTAATTACATTAATTTTTTTTAATTTTAATTTTTAAAAAATTTTAATTATTGTTTATATCAATTAATTATATATAATTTATTTATATTTCATTATTATCATTTTATTAAAATATAATATATTATTTTGAATACCTAATATATTATTTATATTCAATATATCTTGTATAAATTATTTTAATTGATATAAATAATAATTAAAATTTTTTAAAAAAATTAAAAAGAATATAACTAATTTTTATTTATATTAAAAAATAAAAATGAAATTTTTTTACAAAATTTTGGAAACATTTAATAGAAATATAATTGGACATGTCCAATCATATTTTTGTAGGAAAACTTTTCCTACAGAAATATATAATATATAATTTAAATAAAAATTATATACTATATATAATTTTAAGAAGTAAAAAATGTCAAATTAAAACTAAATAAAAATTAAAAAAATCTCTAACATGAGATAATTTAATAAAATTAAAATTAATACTTAATATTTAATAATTTTAAATAATTAATATAATAAATAATAAATAATAAATAATGGCTTATAATAATTAATGGAATACTCTAATATTATTGATATTTATTTATTATATAACATAATAATTATTTTTTTAAATAAATATTTAATTTTAGTAATAAATATAAATAATATGAATTATAATATAATTACAATCTAAATTAAATACATATTTAAAAATTATTTTTTAATTTATTATATTTTTTATTATGTATTAATTAATTTAAATTTAACTTTAACTTTTTTATATCAATTATTTTAAATTATGTATATTATATATATATATATATATATATTGGTGGTTCTTGTATGCTTCTTCGAGGATTTATATTGATGTTAATATCTGGGGGTGTATTAATTCTAATATTGCGGTTTCCTAATTGATTATTAAAGGAAATTCTAGGAATGTCTTCTTCTCCTAATTCTCTTGTTTGGTCTAATTCTAATTGTAATTGTCGAGGTATGGTAATTTTATTTGGGTCTAGGAGTAATTCTTCTAAGACAGGCATAAAATGCTTATCTATAGTAATATTTCCTATGTTTCGTTTATAAATTTTATGTTCGTTGGAAAATACTAGTCCTACCATTCCGGTTATACTTATAATTCGACTTCCTGGAGGCATTTTAATTCCTCTTAATTTATGATATATAACTAACGTTCGATTCATATTAGTTTCAGCTCTAGAGATGGCAAAATTTGTATTAACAGTTAATTTTAATTTTTGATAAATTAAATTTCCATTTAAAGCTCCTAATATATTGTTTGGCACATTATCAATAATTCGATTGTCGGTAATTAATAGTTCAATAGGTGTATCTATTCCAGCTTTGAAATATGCTTTGATTAATAATTGAATTCCTGGGATATAAATTTCTGTTCTTTCATCTTTTATATCTAATTTTTGAATTTCACTTTCAATGAGTGTTTTATTTATGATTGGAATTCTAAGGACTCCTTCAGTTAATGTTGATTCTATTGGAAATTTCTTTTCTATAACTACACAAGCAGATTTGTCCTTTTTCTTAGATTTGATGAATTTACTAAGTTGTTTTATAATGCTATTGTGAGTTATATTTTGAGGTGTTAAATCTAATTCTTTATTACGAATTTGATTATACTGTTTGAGGTTAAATTTCATTCTTTTCTCAACTATTCCTTCAGCTGAATTTCTTATTTCTTCAAATTCTTCGAAATTTTCAAAGTTTGTTGGTGGATGATAATTATTATTAGTACTACTACTTTCTCCTTCTTCATACATCATATTTATTTCATCTTTTTCGATAATATTAGAAGTTTCTTTTTCTGATTCTGAGTCATAATTACTAGAGTAGTTGAATTTATAATAATCATAATATTTTTTCATCTCTTCTTCTTCTACTTTATTAAGAATATATATTATATTTTCAGGTTTGAATTCTTTTTTAGGTGGTTCTATTCGAGGAATAAAAGGTAATAATTCTTGAATATCATAATATAAATAATTCATTTTGACGGATTTAAATGAATTTAAATGAAGAATAAAGCAAGAGCAGAACACAGAATTCTTATTTCTAGGAATGGACTTTCTAGGACAATATATGCCTTTAATCTTTACTGAGAAAACATTAATATTAACAACACCTTGTAAACATCAAGCTTGGGCAATAAGAATTCAAAATCCATTTAATCGAACTGATACAATATTTAGAAGAAAGAAAAACGATAATGAAATCCAATTTATTCCTAATAATAAACCAATAGAAATTGAAGCAAAAAGATCTTTAAACCAAATAATAGGACAAAAAACAATTGAACAAAGATTACTTGAAAATTACAATGAAAACCCTTTAATCCATTGGGAAAAATTAACACCTTATGCTAAAATAGAATTACTCGACTATAGTAAAGAAATATGTAGTAAACCATATCCATGGACACCCCAGGATAAAAAAGAATTTATTATACACATAAATGAAATGAAACAATATAATTTAATAAGAGAAAGTAAATCAAATTATTGTTCACCAGCAATGATTGTTATGAGTCATGCTGAAATAAAAAGAAATAAATCCCGAATGGTCATAAATTATAAAAAATTAAATGACTTAGCCATTAGAAATAGATATCCAATTCCAAAAATAGAATTATTATTTAATCTAATAAAAGGAAAACAAATCTTTAGTAAATTTGATTGTAAATCAGGATTTTTTCAAATCAAATTAGAAGAACTAAGTAAAAAATATACTGCCTTCTTAACCTCTGAAGGATTATACGAATGGAATGTATTACCTATGGGATTCCATAACAGTCCAAGTATATTTCAAGAATATGTACAAAAACTTTTATCCCCAATTAATAATTTTGCAATAATTTATATTGATAATATTTTAATATTCTCAGAAACCAAAGAACAACATGAAAAACATTTAGACCAATTTATGACATTAGTTGAAGAAAAAGGAATTAATATTTCACCAAAAAAAGCTGAACTTAGAAAGGAAAGAATAGCTTTATTAGGACATTATATTTCCTCAAATGGAATAGAATTACAAGAACATATTAGTGAAAAAGTAAAAGATTTCAAGAAAATTACATCAAAGAAAGAATTACAATCATTCTTAGGGCTAGTAAACCAAGCTAGAAATTTTATTCCTAATTTATCTAAATATATTGCACAAATCTCTAAAATGGCTGGAGAAAAATCTATATGGCAATGGAATGAACAAACCGAGCAAGTTATCCAAAAAATTAAAAACCTATGTAGTAATTTACCAAAATTAATAATCCCTACTCACGAAAATATAAAATGGATTATTTATACAGATGCCTCTGAAAATTATTGGGGCGCTGCCCTTTATCATCAAAATCAAGACGAAAAAGAAATAATTACTAGATATACCAGTGGAAAATTTAATGAAAGCCAAACTAAATATCATTCCACTTGGAAAGAATTTTTAGCAATTGTCAAAGCTGTAGAAAATTCGAACTATTAATTGTTAATACCCAATTTATTATTCGAACTGATAATATGCAAGTAAAATTTTGGTTATCTCGTGGACTTCGAACCACTAAATTAGCAAATAAAATGTTATATAAATGGCAAGCTGATTTATC
The DNA here is from genome assembly GCA_032878935.1 of Erythrophleum fordii. NCBI lineage: Eukaryota > Viridiplantae > Streptophyta > Magnoliopsida > Fabales > Fabaceae > Erythrophleum > Erythrophleum fordii. The sequence continues at coordinate 1,566,642 of JAVQMF010000029.1, forward strand.
TTATTATGATTATCTTGTTGAATATGTTAAAGGCCAAAATAACTTGATTGCTGATTTTCTTAGCAGAGATGGAGCAATCCTCTCAGACAAGTAAAGCCACCATGAATCACCAAGAAGAGGAGCATCCTAGCCCTCATATTCAATTAATTGCTCGAATAAATACCCTCGAATTAAATCTGAGTATATTATCATCTCAGGTTACGAATAATATCAATAATATCAATAACTCCCTCAATTATCTTAATCAGACAGTGGGAAGTTATAGTTCCCATGTTAATGACCTCGAAACACGAATCATCCAAGTAGAAAGACAAATAATGAGTATATCTCCAACTCCATCACCACCACTTACACCTTAAAGCCAGTCCACTCATATTCCTCAAACTCCGTCTTTTGCAGCCATCCTAGAACAAGAAGTTAAACAGGCCCAAGAACACCAAGCCAAAAAACGAGCCCAACAAACAAATCCAAATAGTCCAAATACCCAAATAGCATCATCCTCAACCTCAAGTCCTCAAAACACTATCCAAAGCCGTCTCCAAAACCAGTTTGAATATTTTCAGCTAATAATTGACAAACTTAACCATCTGCAAATATCTGCCCGAACCATTAAATATATTTCCCATTATTCCATCAATAAAGTCGTGATCTATGCTGGCACAAACCCTCAATTAGTTCATACTCTATTTAGCTATGGATTAATTCATTGTATTTATCCATCAAAAGAACTTTCTGAATTAAGCCAACTACCAACAGCCATCCAAGCAGCAGCCAAACACTATAAAAACATTATAACTCAATACACCATGTATATGCGCTGTTATTCAACAGTTGCAGAAATAACACCCGACAAATTTTATCCTCCCATTAATCTTATCAAATTCGGAACAACCCGCAAACCTTTTGAATTCGAACAATCCGAAAAATCGTCTATTGATATTTCTGAATTTAGACTCCTTATCTCCAAAATAAGAGCCCAAGAATATGAAATTATCTTTTCAGAAATGAACCGAACCCTCACTAGTGATGAGGTCCAATGGACTTACTTCACTGGCCCAACCTCATGTATCTATTCAGTAGGAAGACAAATCAAGAGTCCACATTTATTTTCTCAATTTTATGATAAAATCAAAACTAATAAATTAGACAATCCTGAAGACACGAAAAAGAGAATTTGCCAACAATTATCTGATTATCCGGTCCATATCTGTATCTACTGTAAAGATCAAGAAAGACCATCAGAAGAAAATAATCCACTGACCTCCATCAACATCCTCGAAGGCTGAAGAATTGATTTGACATGGAAATGACAACAAGATGACACCAAAATAACAAAAAGCACTGAAGTGACAAAAGAAAAAGCAAAAGTAAGGATTCCCCGGAAAAGTCAAAAAGAAGACAAAAGGACGATGACACAACAAAAAGACGAAAGGGACAAAGGACGATGACATAACAAAAAGACAAAAGGACAAAAAGAAGAAGAGACCCGATGTGACATAACAAAAAGACAAAAGGACAAAAAGAAGAAGAGACCCGATGTGACACAAAGAAGAAACTCGAAGCAAAATTTAATTATTGTACTATCGGCAGAGGAATGCCCCTCGCCTATATAAAGCCCTGTAAGTTTCAATTAAGAACACGGAGAAAAACAGAGACACACACCAACACACTCTGAATTCCTCTCTGAGAATTCCGAGCACCCACTCTCTCTTGTACTCACCCGATCTCATCAATAAAGAAGTATTTTGAAGTTTAAGGTATGACTAGCTAAACTCTCTATTCGAAGATTAAGTATAGTATTCAATCTTATCTATCCATAAATGAATTGATCCGTCACTGTGTCAATACTGGAATGAGGATTAGAGATCCTTTGAACAGTAACTTAGAAATGGGAATAGTACGCCTCTGGTAGAAAACGAAGGAAGGCTGTGCTGGACTAAGCTGAAGGGAGAAGGTCTTGGTCTTAATGGGCGTAGTGGCCGGCCGAGTGCTGAGTAGCCATTAGCTCATCGCTTGAGAATGACCATAGAAATGACCTCTGCATGAAAAAGGGCAGAGTTCCTTCCATGATCCGGTTTAGTTTCGGTCTAATTCTCTTGTTTGGTCTAATTCTAATTGTAATTGTCGAGGTATGGTAATTTTATTTGGGTCTAGGGGTAATTCTTCTAAGACAAGCATAAAATGCTTATCTATAGTAATATTTCCTATGTTTCGTTTATAAATTTTATGTTCGTTGAAAAATACTAGTCCTACCATTCCGGTTATACTTATAATTCGACTTCCTAGAGGCATTTTAATTCCTCTTAATTTATGATATATAACTAACGTTCGATTCATATTAGTTTCAGCTCTAGAGATGGCAAAATTTGTATTAACAGTTAATTTTAATTTTTGATAAATTAAATTTCCATTTAAAGCTCCTAATATACTGTTTGGCACATTATCAATAATTCGATTGTCGGTAATTAATAGTTCAATAGGTGTATCTATTCCAGCTTTGAAATATGCTTTGATTAATAATTGAATTACTGGGATATAAATTTCTGTTCTTTCATCTTTTATATCTAATTTTTGAATTTCACTTTCAATGAGTGTTTTATTTATGATTGGAATTCTAAGGACTCCTTCAGTTAATGTTGATTCTATTGGAAATTTCTTTTCTATAACTACACAAGCAGATTTGTCCTTTTTCTTAGATTTGATGAATTTACTAAGTTGTTTTATAATGCTATTGTGAGTTATATTTTGAGGTGTTAAATCTAATTCTTTATTACGAATTTGATTATACTGTTTGAGGTTAAATTTCATTCTTTTCTCAACTATTCCTTCAGCTGAATTTCTTATTTCTTCAAATTCTTCGAAATTTTCAAAGTTTGTTGGTGGATGATAATTATTATTAGTACTACTACTTTCTCCTTCTTCATACATCATATTTATTTCATCTTTTTCGATAATATTAGAAGTTTCTTTTTCTGATTCTGAGTCATAATTACTAGAGTAGTTGAATTTATAATAATCATAATATTTTTTCATCTCTTCTTCTTCTACTTTATTAAGAATATATATTATATTTTCAGGTTTGAATTCTTTTTTAGGTGGTTCTATTCGAGGAATAAAAGGTAATAATTCTTGAATATCATAATATAAATAATTCATTTTGACGGATTTAAATGAATTTAAATGAAGAATAAAGCAAGAGCAGAACACAGAAACGAATAAGATTAAAAGCAGAAAAGAAAATAGTACCGAACGTAAATTAGTAAACAGAAAGTATAGAAAGTATAGAAAGCAGATAAGAACAGTAAGCAGTAAGCAGTAACAAAGAATAGTATGACTTGAACTAAAATTTTTGAAGATTAAGTTTCATATTCAAATTCTTATCTTTCCATCCATGCTCTGATACCATTTTTGCAGAACAGCCTGGAATGAGCGAGATCAGCTACCCATTCAAGGAGTAATTTAGACTTAGGAATAGGGGTGACCGAAACTAAACCGGGTCATTGAGGGTTTGTGCCAGTATAGATCACGACTTTATTGATGGAATAATGGGAAATATATTTAATGGTTCGGGCAGATATTTGCAGATGGTTAAGTTTGTCAATTATTAGCTGAAAATATTCAAACTGGTTTTGGAGACGGCTTTGGATAGTGTTTTGAGGACTTGAGGTTGAGGATGATGCTATTTGAGTATATATATATATATATATATATATATATATATATATAATACTATTATATATGAAATGGTAGGCCACTATCACCATTTTTGAACAGTAGAATTTTTTCAGTTAAAAAAATGGATGACAGAAAAATGATTGGCTTTGGGAAACCATTTTTTCTGTCATGATTTTTCTTATAGAAATATAATCGGTTTGACTAGTCATGTTGTAAATTTTTATCAATTTTGATTAGTTTTTATTGCTTTTTACTATATAATACTATTTTCTTACAAAACTTTTGGTTTTCAACCGAAATTTAATCAAAAAATAATGTAAAAGTAAAAAAAAAAAGAAATTTAGCATCTACAAATATTTTGTCGGATGGCTTTATTGGAAATTGCATACATTGTTGTACTGATAACAGAAAGCTAAACTAAAAATCAAATTAAACTAAACTAATTCAACCTAATTTATTTTGTATCATAATTTTTTGTCTTATAAAGTTTTTATTGCGTTGAAATGTTTCTTAAATATATAAACAATAAAAGCTTTATAGAGTTACAAATGTATATGTAATAAGGTAAAACACAAATTATATATATATGTCGTGGTTTGATCCTTTTGTATTTTGCATAATTATTAGAATCGAATTAGACCGGTTCAACTAAAAAATTAGTGAATCGGCTATATGTCTAATCCAGAAATAGCTCGAAACCAACATGGATCAGAATCGATCAAATCTGATCAAGAAATGGGCAAAAACCGACTCCAGATTTGCATTTGAATAGGTCTGCAGATCTCCCATAATATTTCACAAAATTGTACGAGCCAAATTCGAACCTCTGTCCTCCTCCATCGTGAAAGCGCCTTTCCCACTATGCTGCCGAACATCTTCAGATTTGTATTTTTATTATGGTTCTATTCATTTAGCAAAGCAAAATGCTCAACTCCTTATTCAAACCCTAGACTATTAAAATAGCAAATCACATCTTATCCATTAAACCACCTTTATTGTCTTGTATTTAATGGCAAAGTTTTAATATAATAGATAAGAAACAAAAATAAAATTCATATAGCTTTCATAAAAATTATGTAAATATATTTTAAACAAATTAAATATTAAATATTATGTTATGTTTAATTTATTTTTATGTATATTAGTCATAACATATTTTAAAATTTATTAATATTTTTTTGTTATCTTAAAATTTTAATATATAAAATAAAAAATATAATATTTAATTATCATTAGTTCAATCACGATTGAACCAATAAATCATGAATTAGTAATTTTATTGGTTTAATAACTGGTTCGATTTTAAAAACAATGGTATTTTGGTATCCTATGTTTTAGAAATTGATATTGATGGCCTATGTTTTAAATCATTAGCATATTGTGTTATGTGGTGTTATTCCAAAAGCTTTTTATAATATTTGTTAAAATTTGTGTTAAATTTTTAATTTTTTTATAAAATTTTTAATTTCCTATGCATTAAAGAATGAAATTTCTCCTCTAACTAATTAGAATTCTAAATTTCACACACAAAATAAAATATCTCCTAAATTTTACCCATAAACGAAATTTCAAACTTTGTCATAAATTCTAAGTTATTGATGCATTAAAGACCAAAATTTTTCCTTGGGCCCAACAAAATATCTCCTAAATTTTGCCCATAAACGAAATTTTAAACTTTGTCACAAATTCCTAGTTATTGATGCATTGAAGACTAAAATTCTTCACTAGCCCAATCAAAATCTTAAATTTGACTCATACAACACAACATTTTTCTCAAAATCTTTTCCTCAAAAATAAAATCCCTAATTTCATCTTCAATTTTGCCCTAAATTCCTAATTTCTTGTGCAGTGAATATTGAAATGGAAAGAAAACTTATATATATATATATATATATATATTCAGTTTTATATATTTTTATTATTAAGTTCTCCAATTAATAATATGACAAGTTTATTGCTTTTATAGACAAATATAATTTTTACAGCTCAGTATCATGTGATAAGTATTTTAAAGAAACTTTTACATGTTATAATTTTATTGGAGAACTTAATATACAAAAAATAATAAACTATAACTAGGTCTAATCTTATTGAAATTCCTTTCATAGACAATCAACATCTCAAATTTGACACACACAACACAATTTTTTCCCCATTTTTTGGCTTTAAACAAAATTCCTAATTTTCCTATGAAATCTCTTAAAATATATAAGGAATTGCATTTTAGTCTTGTCCCATTAAAATTATTCCATTGACCAATCAAAAAATCAAAATTCACACACACACAGCAAAATTTCTTCCTCAAATTTTGCCCTTAACCAAAATTCATAATTTTTTTGTTTAAAGCTTTCAAGGAAATAGGGATAATTTGGGAATTAAGTTTTTTGAAGAGCAAATTTAGTAAAATTGGAGCATTCTGAGAATGAAATTTGAGATCATAAGAGAAAGTTTTGGGTCACGGGCATGTGGTATTTCTTGTAAGAAAAAAAATCAACGAAAGGACTTTATAAAAAACTTATATGTTAACAATTTAAATCTTAAATAATTAAAATGCCAACTTTGAAATTATAAGATATCATTGTAAATGGGCCAAACCACCCAAACGTATTTTATCATATATAATATAATATGATAAAGTAATAATTTATCTCATTATTACTCTCCAATTTTTTATTTTTATCCTTCTTTTATTTTTAATTTTCAATTCTATATAGGGTATATATGTGTACCCCCTCTTTTTAGTCTTAATTATCATCCATAATTCATTGTTGGACGGTACTAAATCACAGATCTTAGTTCTAATTAACTTTTTAAAATGATCACAGAAGTACGGGCCGATCGAGTTTGTCAAAAAAAAAAAATCGTATTAATTCTATAAAAATAAATTCATTTTTGACCCTTCATTCACTAATACCGTATGTAAAATTAACATCTAATTAGTTCAACAAATCAGAAAATTCCATCTTAGTAAATACTAACTTATTTCTCTTTCCTGTAAAACCAATCATAAATAAGTACGTACACTAATATTAACTTGTCGAGTACATATATACATGACTCAGCATGCCATAATAAAGTTAAGGTGAATCATATTTTTTCCAGTGCCCTTAGGATTCAAGAACACTTTGGGGGGTTGTGTGTGCGTGCGTTTGTGCGTGTGTGTGTATGTGTGCGTGGGAGGGTGGGGAGAGAGAGAGAGAGAGAGATTGTACCTAATAAAATGTTTCTTCCCTTAAAGAGTAAGGAAGGGTGTTGAGTTCCATGGCAGAACCTTGTCAAATGAATAGTCCCTTGCTAATACCTTAAATTCGTTGTCTTGTCGACCTCAAAGTTTGCTAGAACTGATATTACTTACATTTGACATTAGAACGTCTATTTTGATTAAATGATGTGAACAAATATATAGAATAAAAAGTATAATAGAAAATAAATTTTGTCTTTATTTTTAAAAATATAATTTGATAATTAAAATACTAATTTAATAGATAAAATAATAATTATAAATATGTAATAAATATTGCACAAATTATATAAAAAAATACGTTTTACTTACTGCAAACCAAACGAAAGGATATAATGCATGTTCAGCATTCTGTAACAGTAACTATAATTAGCAAATCTGTGACTCTCTGGCTAAATAGAAAGAAACTACACACAGAGGCAAGATGTTATCAATGAAAGCAAATAATGACATAGTACGTGTCTCCCCATCTCCAAGACCCCGAAGGTGATTGTCCTTAAAAGTTACTTTCATATTGAGATATAGAATAAGTGATACTGAGAAGTGTATATATGTATTAAAAGTTTAGGCCGAAACATTAATATTCATTTCAATTTTCATCGTCGGGTAAATAAGTTTTTGTGGTTTTAATTTTGACAATTAACACGCCTAAAATTTTAGTACATGACAAATAGCTCAATACATCTACGACATCACAAATCAATAAAACTACTTTTATAGTTGTTTCACATCTAATCATCAAATTAATTGAAAGCAATTTAATCTGGAAGCGGATAAATTCCTCCAAATTAAAGTGTTAATTCTATCTGCGTTCAACTTTTTACCCTCTTTAATTTCTTAGGGATAGGAAAATAATTAATCTATATATCAGTGTTAGTTCCAACCCTATTCATAATTAAGCCCTCCTATGAAATATGGCTCCACATTTATATATCTTCAGAAGCTAAGCTTCATGTTTAGTTGTTAGGAGTTTTCTTTCCTACTCAAACCAAATTTTCTGCACTTACCCTAAATATTCATGAAAGGTTTTTGTTTTAGGTAGATGAGTGGGTGAGTCGTTTATTTGTTGTTGGTTTAATGAGTACTAGGAGCCTTTGTAGTACAAGTAATGTCAGTGATAAAGCTACGGAATATCTCTCTTTTCTAGTATCATTGATACAATATTCATCGTAGACCAGCCCGCAAATAATTCAAGCGGGACAAGAAGAAAGGAGGTGAAAGTAAAAAAAAAAAACTTAAATTCCCATTTCAAAAATATTTACTATATTTTATGTAAAATTATGATTTGTGGAAGGGTTTATTATATATTTTCTAAGGTTTAAATACAATTTTGGATTTTCTAATTTCATAAAAATTTAATTGGTTCCTTTAAAACAATCCAATATTTTACCCCTCTATCACACTTTTATCCAAAGTTTAAGGTTAAATTTAACAGTCTGTTAACTAAAACATCAAATTTGACTGTGAGTTAACAATGTTAGATAAATAAATAATGTGAAAATTAGCAAAATGTTAAGTTTCTTGTTAATTTTTGAATAAATTATATGACAGAAGGGGAAAATTGAATCATTTGAAAAAATAGGAGAGAGCAACACTAAATGGTTTTAATTCATCAAAGGACTAAATTAAAACTTTTATGAAAGTAAGGAAATTAAAAATGTATTTAAGCCTTTTATTAAAGAACTTAATTGAAAACCTCACATCAAAACTATATGTAAATTCTTCTAGAATAAAAAGAGAGCTTATGCATAATAATTCAAAAACACGGGATATCAAGACTTTTTTGAATGGTCTTTACGGACAAATAAGGATCATAATCTAAAATGCATTAAGCTTTTCCTAGAGGCAGAAAACTTCAAAAATCATATATAATTTGTTTAATATTCCTAAAAAATTTATTTACTTCTTCATCCTTTGCATCTTTATTATAAAATTAAGAATGTAATCAATGGACTGATTTCAAATAATCCAGACAGCATCGAATGATTTCATACCATTATAATGCAAAGAAATAACCCTTTTGAAATTTCACTCACAACTACCCAAAAAAAAAAAAAGGATTCATATATGATCCCTACAAAGCATTTTCAATTGCATATCTCTATATTCCAATATATATATGTATGTATGTATATTTAAGAAGGGATTATTGACATACTTGCACCCACAATATCTTATTATAGGAAGTGTTTTTTATTGATCTAACTGTTTAAATCATAATTATCATATTGATAATGTATATTAAACTTTTAGAAACAAATTGATAAATGTAATCAAATAGTTAATAAATTTTTTATATTTAAAAAGTGTATTGTTTGTTAATTTATTGATATTTTGATAAAGTATCAAACAATTTTGGATTGATATAAAATTTTGTTGAGTATCACTTTCATGATTATAACTTTTAATCCAACAATATATTTTGTAAGAAACCTATTTTATGAAATTTATTTAATAGTACAAGACTAATTTTAATTGATTCTTGTGTTAATTGATTTTTCTTTTATATATGTATAGATATATTTATATATTTACACACACACACACACACACGCACCAAATATAATGATTGAAGGGGTTTGATAAAAGAAAAAAATGGAATCTGAATAAATAACAAGGATGAAAAGGATACTTACATGTCTGTCCATGCAACGAAAATCGATATATGTGAGGATTATCATCCATATCGTATTTATAAAAAATTAGCGTATATAATTCTAGCTCGCCTTTTGTTGAGTCCATGCTTAAGTTCAAGGTCGAACAGACAACGAAAGGAAGGGTAGTCCACAAGAAAGACTGCTCACTTGACAAGCATGGCATGGAATCCACTCACCCAAGTTTAACAATCGATGAGTCGATCGCGGCCATTTTAGAAATCCGATCGATTGCGAAACCTTTAACAATAGAGATAAAAAGTCGTTAAGATCATTTGTGTGTAAAAATTAACCGGACAAAATTTGATAATACCCTAACCGTAATAACTAAAATTAAATTAGACCAAATTAGAACGAAGGAAACCAAAGGAGGAGCTCTTAGATGAGGAGAAATTGAGAAGAAGTGCAATAAAAGGAGGTAAAGTAGGCACCTTTGTCAGAGAGATACATATTTGGCTCTGCCTTAGGAAGCATGCTTCCTATGGTACGCTTCTACCTGATTTTATAGAGAGATGATTAGCTCTTGTGGGGATAAGCCTTGAGAACTCTTGTACCTTCTTGCGTATCAGCTTTGCATTTGACATGTGAGAAGCTTTGACTAGCTGGTGAAGCTCATGCATGCCCTACTCTCACAGCCAATAAGCACTTTGACTCGTGCGAGAGGCTTCAACAAACCATATATCTTTAGTAAGTGGAAATTCCTATATAATAGCTATAAGTCAGTTTGTTAAAGTTAAATAAAATTGAAGAGTCAGCCTAATAAAATGGTAGATCATTTTTCTAAAGGCACTTTTTAATCCGACACTTTATATTTGGTCCAGGCTTAACTGAATCAAGTCGAAATAGTCTTCACGATTTGACGATTTTTTTTTCCTTTTAAAAAGTTAAAACTACCTAATAAAAACGGCCAAGCTATGTTAGGCCCTGAAGGGGTTTAACAAATTTTTTTCAAAAGTTGATTTATTATATTTTAAATGTATATTTGTAGAATTGGATGTTAAAACAATCCGTAGAGTGGGGCGAGGCTGGCTCTAATTGACATTTCTACCACCGACGGAGTTGTTTGGTATGTGAATCTTAATGATTTATTTTTAGATATATCTTAGCTATATGACGATATATAATTAACATATCAATTTGGCCTCTAGAGATTCATCTTATTATTAATTTGATCCATAATTTTAGTTTAAAAATTTGTATAGTTTTAAAAATTATTAATTTTGGACAATGACATTAAAGCTCAATCAATATTACATTAAATTTTATTGATATACTATTTTGATATTATATATACACATGATTCACGACAATTCATCTAAGCCACTTAACATAAGTTACATGATCACATGTTTGAAATATACAATATACATTATAGAATTGTAATTTATTAATTTAATTATTAATTATATATAATCTTTTTATACTTAGTTATTATCATTCTATTAATATTTAATACATTTTTATCATTTAATATAAACTCCATATAACATGGGGCCAACTCCATATGTTAATTGATATAAATAATAATTAAAATTTTTAAAAATCAAAATCAAAAGATGTTTTTAATTTTTATTTATTTATTATAAAAATAAAATTCAATTTTTTTTAAAAATTGGAACTTTTATTGTAGGAAAATTTTTTTGTTCAATGTCCAATCATATTTCTACTGGAAATGTGTTTCATATAAAAATTTTTATGAGAAAACTTTCCTACACAAACATATAATATATAATTTAAATAAAATTATATATTAGATAGAATTCTATAAAGTAAAAATATTAAATTAAATTAAAAAATTAAAAAATTAGTATGAGATAATTTAATAGAATAAAAATCAATACTAAATAATTAATAATTTTAAATAATTAATATAAATAATTAATAATTATAAGTTATCATAGTTAATAACTTATAATAATAAATATAAATAAAAACTAAAAATAAAAATTAGTAATTTAATGATTAATATTAAATAAAAATATTAATAAATCAATAATTGAACTAATTGATATTAATAATGCATATATACATATATGTAAATAATTGAATTACCTTTCATCTAATAATTCATCTTCAATTTTATCTTCTTCTTTATTTACACATTTATTTGAAGATTTATCTCTAAAAAAAAAGTTTGCATTTAGATAAAATTGAATTAGAGGAGGATATATTAATAAAAAAGACCTATAAATCTAATATCTTATGGTTTTATGTCAAGAGATGGTATCAAATTCACTTATAAACTTTCTTTTAAAAGTCTAAGAAAGAAAGTTTAATGAATTTTTCTGATGTTTGAGACTCCTTCATGAAAATGAATTTACCTTTTAACGAAGAGATTTAAAATTACAAGAATTAGCTACTAGAGAATGGTTAAGCTAAAAATCTACTTTCAAGTTGAAACAAATAAGAGTTATTGATAAGTCTGAGACATCAAATCTACATCTTAGACCAAATAAAAAATGTTGGGGCCTAGATGACCCACATCTTACCACAGTCCTTTGCTTTAAGTAAGAGAAAATGAGGATTTCCATCCACTTAATGTATTGTCTTTATTTTTATTCATGCCAAACTAAGTTCTAATGCCACTATTAAAACAAATTCAATTTCATTTTTCAAAATAAATAAATAAAAATTAATTACATTACTTTTTATAATTTTGATTTTTAAAAAATTTTAATTATTGTTTATATCAATTGATTATACATGTAATCTATTTATATTTCATTATTATCATTTTATTAAAATACAATATATTATTTTGAATACCTAATATATTATTCATATTTAATATATCTTATATAAATTATTTTAATTGATATAAATAATAATTAAAATTTTTTAAAAATAAAAATTAAAAAATAATGTAATTAATTTTTATTTATTTATATTAAAAAATAAAATTGAAATTTGTTTAAAAAATCTTGGAAACACTTAATAGAAATATAATTGGACATGTCCAATCATATTTTTGTGGAAAAACCTTTCCTACAGAGATCTATAATATATAATTTAAATAAAAACTATATACCATATATAATTTTATGAAGTAAAAATGTTAAATCTAAACTAAATAAAAATAAAAAAGCTCTAATATGAGATAATTTAATAAAATTAAAATTAATACTTAATATTTAATAATTTTAAATAATTAATTTAAAAAATAAATAATAATTATAAGTTATCATAATTAATGACTTATAATAATTAATGGAAAACTCTAATATTATTGATATTTATTTATTATATATCATAATAATTATTTTTTTAAATAGCTATTTAATTTTTAATAATAAATATAAATAATATAATTATAATCTAAATTAAATAAATATTTAGAATATATTATTTCTAATTTATTATATTTTTGTTAATTTAAATTTAAATTTTCTATAATTTATATCAATTTTTTAAATTATATATTATACATATATATAAAATATTATTATATATGAAATAGTTGGCCAAACCAATCATTTTACTGTTGCCATTTTTGGGCAATAGAATTTTTTTCGTTGAAAAAAATGGATGACAAAAAAATGATTAGCTATGGGCAACTATTTTTGTCATGATCTTTTTTGATAAAAATATAGTTAGTTTGACCAGTCACGTTAAAAAATTTTATTGGTTTTGGTTAGTATTTTATTTCTTTTTACTATATAACACTATTTTCTAGTAGAATTTTTGGTTTTTAATTAAAATTTAGTCAAAGTTAAAAAGAAATTTAGCATCTGTCATAATTTTGTTGGATGGCTCTATTGGAAAATGCATATATTGTTGTACTGACAATAAAGACTAAATGAAAAATCAAATTAAACTAAACTAAATTAACCTAATTTATTTTGTATCATAATTTTTTGCCCTATAAAGTTCTTATTACATTAAAATGTTAAGTAATAGCTTTCTAGAGTTACAAATGTATATATAATAAGGTAAAATACACTTTATATATATATATATATATATATATATATATTGTGGTTTGATCTTTTTGTATTTCGGTATCCAATGTTTTAAAAATTGGCATTGATGGCCTTGGTTTAAATCATTAGCATATTGGTGTTCTATGGTGCACTACAAAAAAATTAATTTTTAGTGGCGACTTTTAGTGGCGATTAGAAAAATATTGCCACTAAAAGTATACTTTTAGTAGCGATAAAAAAAATTGTCACCAATTATGGTCACTAAAACAATATATAGTATTTAGAAAGAACTTTTAGTGGCAACAAAAAAAAGTCGTCACTAAAAATATTTAGTGATGCCCTTTAGTAGCGACATGCGATTGAAACTAATGCTTTCACACAATATATTATTTGTCATAATTTTAGTGACAATAAATGGTCGCCCCTAAAACTCTTTTAGTGGCGCTATATAAAAGTTGTCACAAAAAATTACTTTTAGTAGCAACATTGTTCGCCACTAAATGATTGATGAATTTGTTAAATTTTTAATTTATTTTTGCAAAATTATTAATGACAAAGAATATAGTCTAAATAAAAAGTTTTAGTTGCGACATGATGTTGCCACAAATTTTGAACAATGTTTTAGTGGCGACCTTACCAAGTCGCTAAAATATTTTTAGTGGCGATTGCATAACATTATCACTAAAAGTTTGATGCTAACTTGTGATATTGTTTAAAATTTTTTTGTTAATTTTTTAGTGGCGATGTACTATTGTCACTAAAAGATTTATTAGTGGCAACTTTCTCTTGTCGCTACTAAAAATTCTTTTTAGGTAAATATTGCTTAATTACATATAAGATATTGAAAACTTTTTTTTAACACCATTAGCAGCAATATTTATTGTCACTAAAGATTTTTTGCAATATTCAAAGGCAAGTGATCATGTTGCTGAAAATAAACATCAGTGGCGACATAAAAATCGCCACTAAAAACTTTTAGTGGCGACAAGTTGTCATTAAAAACTTTTAGTGGCGAGATATTTAGTGGCGACAAGTCACCACTAAATGAATTTTAGTGGCAACAAAACTTGCCACTAATAATCATTTAGTGGCAACGCTTATATATTGCAACTAATAATAACTTTTTCGTGGCAGCAATCACTTGTCGCCACTAAAACATGAGTAATTAGTGACGACTAAGTCATCACTAATGATTATTTTTAGCGATGACTCTTACTTTAAAAAAAATTAATTTTTTTTTTAACTATTTAGTTGCAACCTTTGGCGCCACTGAATTGGTTTTAGTGGCAACTTTTGTCGCCATTACATATGTTTCAGTGGCGACAAACATTGTGACTAATTATATGTTTTTGTGGCGATTTGTTTGTCACTGCTAAATATTTTTTATTACAGTTATATTAGTCGCAATGTAGCGGCGACATTTTTTCGCCACTATAAGTGAATTAGTGGCGACTTTTGGAATAGTTGCCGCTAAAAGCAATTTTTTTTGTAGTGGTGTCATTCCAAATGCTTTTGCCAATATCTGTTAAAATTTGTGTTAAATTTTAAATTTTCTTATAAAATTCTTAATTTCCTATGCATTGAAAAATGAAGATTTTTCTTTGACTAATTAGAATCCCGAATTTAACACATGAAACAAAATTTTACCATAAATGATATTTCAAATTTTGTCATAAATTCCTAATTATTGATGCATTGAAGACCAAAATTCTTTTTAGGACTAATTGAAATCTTAAATTTAACACATACAACATAACATCTTCAAAATCTTCTCCTAAAAAATAGAATCCTTAATTTTACCTTCAATTTTGTCTTAAATTCTCAATTTCCTATGCAGTGAATACTGAAATGGAAAGAAAACTTATATATATATACAATTTCATATATTTTTACTATCAAATTCTCTAATTAATAACATTATAAGTGTATTGCTTTTGTAGACAAATATGATTTTTATAACTCAATATCATATGATTAATTTTTTAAAGAAACTTTTACATGTTATAATTTTATTGGAGAACTTAATAATAATAATAATAATAATAATAATAATAATAAACTATACCTAAGTCTAATCTTATTGAAATTCCTTCCATGGACAATCAAAATCTCAAATTTGACACACACAACACAATTTTTTCTCATGTTTTGGCTCTAAACAAAATTCCTAATTTTCTCCTAATTTTGTCCAAATTCCTAATTTTCCAATGAAATCTCTTAAAATATATAAGGAATTGCACTTTAGTCTTGTCCCATTAAAATTCTTCCATTGGCCAATCAAAATATTAAATTTCACACCACAAAACAAAATTTTTTCCTCAAATTTTACCCTTAAACAAAATTCCTAATTTTCCTATCTCTAATTTCGTTAAGAACTTTTGGGAAAATAGGGATAATTTGGGAATTAAGTTTTTTGAAGAGAAAATTTAGTAAAATTGGAGCATTCTGAGAAGGAAATTTGAGATAATAGGGGAAAGTTTTGGGTCGCGTGGACATGATATGTTTTGTTAAAAAAAATTAACAAAATGACTTTTTAAAATACTTATATGCTAACAATTTAACTCTTAAATAATTCAAATGTCGAAATTGTAAGATATCATTGTAAATGGGCCAAAGCACCCAACTGTATTTTATCATATATGACATAATATAATAAAGTAATAACTTACATCTTTATTACTCTCCAATTTTCTTATTTTTATCCTTTTTTTTAATTTTTCAATTCTATATAGTGTATATAGTGTACCCCCTCTTTTTAGTCTTAAGTATAATCCATAATCCATTGTTGGACAGTACTAAATCACAGTTCTTAGTTCTTAATTAACTTTTTATACTGATCACAAGAGTACAGGGCGATTGAGTTTGTCAAAAAGATTGTATTAATTATATAAAAATAAATTCTTTTTTGATACTTCATTCACTAATAATGTATGCAAAATTAATACCTAATTAGTTGAACAAATCAAAAAATTTCATCTCAGTAAATACTAACTTGTTTCTCTTTCCTATAAAACCAATCATAAATAAGTACATACAATAATATTAACTTGTCCAGTACATATATACATGACTCAACATGCCATAATAAAGTTAAGGTGAGTCATATTTTTGCTGTGTCCATCAGATTCAAGAACACTTAGGGCCCATTTGGTGTGGGAAAGGAAAAGGAAAGGGTGAGAGAAAATTGGATAAAATCTTAATTTTATCTCTATAATTATTACTCAATCATTATTTAATACTCTCTCTTAATAATTATTTAATAATTAAAAATAAGAGTATTATGAGTATTTCCTATCTATAAAATTACCTTTTTCTTTTTCCTTTTTCTTTCCATACCTAACTTTTTATATATCACACGAGTCCTTGGAAGGAGGGTTGTGTGGGAAATAGATTCCCTCATTTTCAATATCTTCATTTTTCCTCATGTTACTCACAAAACTTGCTTCTTTTATTTTTAAATTTGGAATAGTCCCCTCATTAAAGAGAACATAAGGAACATGAAACATAATGGAATCCAAATCTGATTGTGTGTGTGCGCACGTGTGGGTGGGTGGGGAGAGAGATTGTACCTTAAATGTGTCTTACCTTAAAGAGTAAAGAAGGGTGTTGGCTTCCATGGCAGAACCTGGTCAAATGAATAGTCCTTTGCTTATACCTTGAGTTCGCTGTCTTGTCGACCTCAAAGTTTACTAGAACTAAAATTATTACATTTGACATGAGAACATCTATTTGATTAAATGATATAAAAAGAAATATAAAAATAAATAAGTATAATAGAAAATAATTTTTATGTCTTTATTTTTAAAAATATAATTTGATAATTAAAATAATAATTTAAAATATAAAATAACAATTATAAAAATATAATAAATATTACACAAATTATATTTTAAAAAAATATGTTTAACCTACTGCAAACCAAACGAAAGGAATAATGCATGTTCAGCATTCTATAACAGTACACTATGGTTAGTGTAACACCATCTAACTTCTAGCCTTACTTTAGCCTTTCTCATGCATTTGCAAGGATCCCACACCTTTAGCATGATAATTCTTGGAGAAAAAGCATTAAACAATGCAATATTCGATGTTAGGTGGGATTCAAAGTTTCTCTTTTATACTTTGTGGACCCCGTAAATTCTCAACCACTATTCTTTGCTCATAACCCATCTATATAAGTTATAAATATCATAAAATATCTCATGCAACTTGTATTTAGAGGCCACACATCAGAAAAATGAGAGTTCCATTTCGGGCCCTGATTTCAATTTTCTGGGATAGACTTTAAAAATTCATAATTAAATTTAGAAAAATTAAAATCTAACAAATCATAGCTTTCTGGAAAGCCTTGCATATTATTTATGCTAAAAACACTTCCAAGCCATGAAAACCTCGTTTGGACCATGATTGACAACAGAAAAGCATCGCAGGTCCGACTATCTTGGAGTTCTGATATAGTTTATTGATATGGACTTCAAAAATTTATAACTAATTCCACAAAAATCCAAATCTAGTAAACCAGAATAATTTGGAAAGTTACAAATGTCTACTTTAAGGGAAAAATACATCCAGACCAAGACAAACATGTTCAACTACTGAAAACTAATAGAACGATACATGGACTCAATTGGCACTACTAACATTAAATTCCAACTTCAAAAATATATATCTCTCTCTACACACCTCTAAATTGGGTGCTTTTAGGGGCTACAAGTCACTGTGAATGTCTAGTTTCTCCATATAAAAATTTCAAGACCAATAGACCTCATTTGTCTCATGACCAACAAAGAAACACAAATTGACCTTTTGCATAGTGTCACCATCAGAATTTTTAAAATTTACTAACTTTGAAAAATCATAAAATATTTTCTAGAGCTCTGATTAATATGCACTTTATCTTTCCAAAAATTTCTAGATGAGATCTATATGCATGCCAAGTTTTGTGAAAAAATTCATCCATTTGATCAATTTGTGATATAGGGTGGCAAAATGACACTTTTAAACCTTTATATGTGTCATTTGGGTGCCAATTGCTCTCTACTATCAATATGACTACTTGACCATATGGGAAAGCATCGAAGAACCCTTTAAAAATGCTTAAGGGGTTCAAATGCTCATACATCATAAATTCACTCTCCCACTTGCCCTCATACAAGAGATCTTACATGCATATCTCTGCCTTTCAATGTCAAAAACATTCCATATCATTCATATGCTTCCACTTTTCATACATACTTCATGTATCCATGCATAAACATATGTTCAAGCATTTACACATCATATACATCATGAGATTATACCATTTGACAACAAAATGATTAGAAATGGCTAAATATATAACTCTTGTGTCATTCTCTCATCTTCAAGTTTCATGACTCCCTTTTCTTGCTTACTTGGACCACTTAGACATGTTGAGATGGGAAGGAAAGGGGATGAGATTCAAAGAATCTCAATAGTCCTATACACTTTCAATCATACATGATGTATGTATTTTCATGCAAATGGATGCCATGCATGGTCTATAAGCTACATGTGCATAACAAGAACATGATTTTTATTTCATAAAGTCTTAAATATATCAAAGTAAACTCTCAAGACCTTGGTTAGCCTCACCCACTTCTCTTGAGACTTTTGGACTTGCCTCATCTACTTCTTTTAGGACTTTTGACTAAGCCTCATTTTTCTTGAGACTTTTGGCTTGTCTCACCCATGCTAAGGGACTTTTGGCTTATCCTTACCCTTATCAAGAGACTTTTGACATTATCAAGTCTATTCAAGTCTTATGCACACATAAAATTAATTTAATACACATAAGTGGCACCACATATATTTTTACTAGCTAAACATACTTTTCATAATTCAAATGTACACACAAGTATCCCAAGTAAGAAAACATCCACACACATATATGAGAGAAATGTTAGAGGGCTACCTTGTAATGAATCACAATACTTTTTTCTTGGAATTCCCTTTCCCTTCATGGTCACACTCTTGCAAGGAGGTGGGACTTGTTTCTTGTAGCCTATAAACATCAATGGAGCATAACTAAGTCATGGAAATAAAACTTAGCTCCTTACAACTCAAGACTAGGCTACTTGACTCAAAGACCTCATTATGGTTCCATAGTGCACACAGTGAGGCAACACATGGAGTTCTTGCTTTTAGCCCCCATTTCTTGATCATTCTAGATCTTTTGACATAAATTAAACTCTTGGGAGTTATCACAACTCAATTCTAAGGGTGCTAGACTCACAATGCTTCTTTGGATACCTATGGAAGTGGTCTTACTTTCCTTGGTAAGAGGTGCATATGGGAAACTTTTTAAGGGTCCTAGAAGCTCATACAAACATTTACATAGGCTTAAAAATTCTTGGATAAGTTCAGATTTTAGCCTATGTCCGCTAACCCCTAATTTTCTATCTTACAAATTTCCATGGCTCTTTCTTAGTTCTCTTTGCATATACTTGTTTCCCACACTCTAGTTCCTAATATTCATGCTTGGTTCTGCCTAAAACAACTCCCTCATGGCTGCTCTATGAAGGGAGAGACTCACTCATACATGAATAAGAAGGAAGAAGCATGGGGGCTGATGTTCTTACCTTGAGTTTAAGCTTTCCTTGCATGCACTTCCTTTTCCTTTGGCTCTCTTCCTCCAATTCCCTCTGGTCTAAACTCAAAATAGAACCAAAAGCTTCCATAAATTCATGAAAAGGAAGATGAGAAGGAGGAGGATGGGTTTGCTAAAGAAAGAAGCATGAAACACTGCACTTTTCTTACCCTTTTTCTTGCATTTTTCTCTTCTTCTTCCTCCCTCCTTGGACGCCCTCTTCAACTAGTCTCTCTCTCTCTCCTTTTAGCAAGCTACAAGTTGATCCAAAGGTGGGGGAGAGTTTTGGATGTTTTAAGAAGCAATTTTCCTTTTTCTACACTTTTTCAAACTAAATCTCACTATAGTGGGAAACAACTCTCACTACAGTAAGCACTTATTAGTTCCAGGTGCCTTCGTGCTGACCACAGCTAACGCTATTGCGAAAAACTCTTTGGATTTTGTATCAACCTCAAACTCACTATAGCGAATTGGCTACTTCGCTATAGTGAACATCATTCTTGTTATAGCTAACAGGTACACTCGTTATAGCTAACAAGCATTCTCGCTATAGTTAAGGGACTTAGAAAAATTCAACAACCTTAAGTTCTCATGTCTATGAAAATTGGGATGTTATAGTTACCAAATCTGTGACTCCCTGGCTAAATAGAAAGAAACTAGATACATAGGCAAGATGTTATCAATGAAAGCAAATAATGATATAGTCCATGCCTCCCCATCTCCAAGACCCCAAAGGTGATTGTCCTTAAATGCTACTTTCACATTGAGATATAGAATAAGTGATACTGAGAAGTGTATATATATGTTAAAAGTATAGGGCGAGACATTAATATTCATTTCAATTTTCATCCTCGACTAAATGATTTTTTGTCGTTTTAATTTTGACAATTGACACGCCTCAAATTTTAGTACATGACAAATATTTCAATACATCTACGACATCACAAATCAATAAAACTACCTTTGTAGTTGTTTCGTGTCTAATCATCAAATTAATTGAAAGAAATTTAATCTGGAAGCGTATAAATTCCTCCAAATCAAAGTGTTAATTCTATCTTCGTTTATCTTTTTTTAGCTTCTTTAATTTCTTACAGATAAAACAATAATTAATCTATATAACAGTGTTAGTTCCAACCCTATTCATAATTAAGCCCTCCTACGAAATATGGCTCCACATTTATATATCTTCAGAAGCTAAGCTTCATGTTTAGTTGTTAGGAGTTTTCTTTCCTACTCAAACCAAATTTTCTGCACTTACCCTAAATATTCATAAAAGGTTTTTGTTTTTTGGTAGATGAGTGGGTGAGTCGTTTATTTGTTGTTGGTTTAATGAGTACTAGGAGCCTTTGTAGTACAAGTGATGTCGGTGATAAAGCTACGAAATATCTCTCTTTTCTAGTATCATTGATACAATATTCATCGTAGACAAGCCCCGCAAATAATTCAAGCGGGGCAAGAAAAAAGGAGGTAAAAGGACAAACTTAAATTCCCATTTCAAAAATATTTGCTATATTTTATATAAAATTATGATTTGTGGAAGGGGTTTTTTTTAAGGAGTCATAGCGCAAACTAAAAATGTTCACATATTTTAAATACAATTTTGGTTTTTCTAATTTTATAAAAATTTAATTGGTCCCTTTGAAACAATCCAATATTTTACCCCTCTATCACACTTTTATCCAAAATTTAAAGTTAAATTTAACAGTCTGTTAACTAAAACATCAAATTTGACTGTGGGTTAACAATATTAGATAACTAAATAATGAGGAAATTAGCAAAATGTTAAGTTTCTTGTTAATTTTTAAATAAATTATATGACAAAAGGGAAAAATTGAATCATTTGAAAAAAAAAAATAGGAGACAGCAACACTAATTTTTAATTCATCAAGGGGTCGACTAAATTAAAACTTTTATGAAAGTAAAGAAATTAAAAATGTATTTAAGCCTTTTATTAAAGAACTTAATTGAAAACCTCATATCAAAACTATATGTAAATTCTTCTAGAATATAAAGAGAGATTATGCATAATAATTCAAAAACATTGGATATCAAGACTTATTTTAATGGTTTTTACTGGCAAATAAGGATCATAATCTAAAATGCATTAAGCTTTTCCTAGAGGAAGAAAACTTTGAATATTATATATAACTTGTTTAATATTCATCAAAAATTTATCTTCTTCTTCATCCTTGCATCTTAATCATAAAATTAAGAATGTAATTAATGAATTGATTTCAAATAATCCAGACAGCATTGAATGATTTCATACCATTATAATTCAAAGAAATAACCCTTTTGAAATTTCACTCACAAAAAAAAAAAAAGGGGATTCATATATGCTCCCTACAAAGCATTTTCAATTGCATATCTCTATATTCCAAAATATCCCAAATAATATATATGTATATATATATATATGTATGTATGTATGTATGTATGTATATTTAAGAAGGGATTATTGACATAATTGCACCCACAATATCTTATTATTGGAAGTGATTTTTATTGATCTAACTGTTTAAATCATAATTATCATATTGATAATGTAAATTAAAATTTTAGAAACAAATTGATAAATGTAATCAAATAGTTAATATCTTTTTTATTTGTAAAAAGTGTATTGTCTGTTAATTTATTGATACATTGATAAAGCATCAAACAATTTTGGATTGATATAAAATTTGGTTGAGTATCACCTTCGTGATTAAATTTTTAATCCAACAATATATTTTGTAAGAAACTTATTTTATAATATTTATTTAATAGTACAAGACTAATTTTGATTGATTCTGGTGTTAATTGATTTTTCTTATATATATATTTACACTCACACACACACACCAAATATAATGATTGAAGGGGTTTGATAAAGAAAAATCGAATCTGAATAAGAAAACAAGGATGAAAAGAATACTTGCATGTCTTTCCGTGCAAAGAAAATTAATGTATGTGAGGATTATCATCCGTATCATCTTTATAAAAAATTAGCATAGATAATTATACACACACACACACACATATATATATATACATTTACACACACACACACACCAAATATAATGATTGCAGGGGTTTGATAAATTTAAAAAATCGAATCTGAATCAGAAAACAAGGATGAAAAGCATACTTACATGTCTGTCCATGCAAAGAAAATCGATGTATGTGAGGATTATCATCCATATCATATTTATAAAAAATTAGCATATATAATTCTAGCTCGGCTTTTGTTGAGTCCATGCTTAAGTTCAAGGTCGAACAGACAACGAAAGGAAGGGTAGTCCACAAGAAAGACTGCTCACTTGACAAGCACGGCATGGAATCCACTCACCCAAGTTTAACAATCGATGCGTCGATCGCGGCCATTTTAGAAATCCGATCGATTGCGAAACCTTTAACAATAGAGATAAAAAATCGTTAAGATCATTTGTGTGTAAAAATAAACCGGACAAAATCTGATAATACCCTAACCGTAATAACTAAAATTAAGTTAGACCAAATTAGAACGAAGAAAACCAAAGTAGGAGCTCTTAGATGAGGAAAAATTGAGAAGAAGTGCAATAAAAGAAGATAACATTGGTACCTTTGTCAGAGAGATACCGATTTGGCTCTGCCTTAGGAAGCATGCTTCCTATGGTACGCTTCTACCTGATTTTATAGCGAGAAGATTAGCTCGTGGGTAGAAGCCTTGAGAACTCTTGTACCTTCCTGCGTATCTGCTTTACATTTGACATGTGAGAAGCTTTGACTAGCTGGTAAGCTCACGCATGCCCTACTCCCACAGCCAATAAGCACTTTGACTCGTGCGACTTCAACAAACCCTATATCTTCAGTAAGTGGAAATTCCAATATCATAGCTATAAGTCAGTTTGTTAAAGTTAAATAAAATTGAAGAGTCAGGCTAAGAAAATGGTAGATCATTTTTCTAAAGGCACTTGTTAATCCGACAGTATATACTTGGCCTCAAGTTGAAATTGTCTTCACGATTTGACACTTCTTTTTTGCCTTTTAAACAGTTAAAACTAATTAATAAATAGGGCCAAGCTAGGTTAGGCCTTGAAGGGCCTTAACAAATTTTTTCAAAAGTTGATTTATTATATTTTAAATGTATATTTGTAGAGTTGGCTCTTAAAACAATCCTTAGAGTGGGGTGAGGCTGGCTTTAATTGACATTTCTACCACCAATGGAGTTGTTTGTTATATGAATCTTAATGATTTATTTTTAACTATATCTTAGCTATATGACTATATATAATTAATATATCAATTTGGGCTCTAGAGATTCATCTTATTATTAATTTGATCCTTAATTTTAGTTTAAAAATTTGTAATTGAGTTTTCTATTTGTATAGTTTTAAAAATTTTTAATTTAGTCAATGACAATAAAGCTCTATCAATATTACATTAAATTTTATGATATACTATTTTGATATTATAGATATACATGATTAATAACAACTAATCCAGGCCACATAACATATGCTACATAATCACATGTTATATGTGAGAGTAGATTTAACTTCACAGCAATTTTGAGCCTTTTACTATTAAAATAATATTTATTGAGCCAAAATCGTATTTGACAAAAATGTTTACCTAGATTGCATATTTTTGGGAAAATTGATGACACAAATTCCAACTTCTTTTTATTTTTCATTTTTCAAATTTTCAAGAAACTCAGAGACATCTAACTTTCTTATTTGTCACGCCTATCATGCTGACAGGTGTGGTGTGGGGGCCCAAGAGGAATAGATGGGGAATGGGGCAGGTGTGGGGGTAAATAATTTAATATATTATATTACATATTATTTAAAGTTTAATATAAAATAATAAAGCATAACTAATAATAATAAACCTAAAAATTTAATTTTTTATAAGGTTTTATTTCTAATTAAAATTTAATTTTTATAAAATAATATTTTTACTCTTACTAAAAATTTCATATAAAAAATTATTTCAACTTTTTTAAAATAATATATCAACTTAGTACGATAATAAGTTTAACAATATATTATATTATTTAGTCAAGAGAATAAATAAGTTGAACATTGAAAACAATCCATTAGTTTAAATAAGTTGAGATTATTTTTTATATAAAATTTTTAATAAAAATAAAAATACTGTTATACAAATAAGTTAAAAAGAAATAAATTTTAATTAATTTTATAGTAAGTTAAAAATAAGATTTTGATTTTTTTATAAAAACTTGAAAATTAAATTTTGCTAATATACTATTTTGGTATTTTAAATATACATAATTCATAACAACTCATCTGAGTCACTTAACATAAGTCACATGATCACATGTCACATGTGAGAGTGGATTTAACTTTACAAAAATTTTGAGTCTTTTACTGTTAAAATAATATTTTTTGAGCCAAAATTGTATCTGAGAAAAATATTAGATCACATGTTTTTGGAAAAATTGATGACACAAATTCTAACTTCTTTTTATTTCATATTTTTTTAATTTTCAAAAAAGTTGGAAGCATTTGACTTTCTTATCTATCACACTAATAGGTGTGGGGTCCCAAGAGAGATAGAAGAGGTGGGGAAGAGATGAGAGAGGGGTGAGGGGCGATGAGGGGAATAGGGTAGGGATTACCGGGGGGGGGGTGTTAAGTAATTTAATATAATATATAATATATTATTTAATTTTTAATATAAAAATAATAAAACATAACTAATTATAATAAAAATATAATTTTATTTTTAATTTATTTTAATAAAATAACATATTTACTCTTATTAAAAAAATTATACAAAAAAATTATTTCAATTTATTTAGAATAATAGATTAACTTGCTTTGGTAATAAATTTAATAATATGTTACATTATTTAATCAATAGAATAAATAAGTTAAATATTTGAGACAATTTATTATTTTAAATAAATTGATATTTTTTATATAAAATTTTAATAAGACTAACAATATTATTTTATACAAATAAATTAAATTAAATTAAATTTTAATAAATTTTATAGAAAGTTAAAAATAAGATTTTTATTTTTATCAAAAATTGAAAATAGAATTTATAATTTTTTACATTAAAAAATTATTTCAATAAATAAAAGTTAATAATAAAATTATGATAACAAGTTTTTATAAATTTTACTTATTGAAATAATTTTTCTACTATAAAAATTATAAATTTAATTTTCAATTTTTTATAAAAAATAAAATCTTATTTTTATTTTGGAAAAAACTTAAAATGTGTTGGTCCTTGTGTCATTTTAAAATAACTTGAGATGATTTAATAGTATTTCCTAAGCAACTATATTGACTCTCATCAAATTTACCCTTATTAGTATTATTTTTATTTATTTATTTACTTTAAAATTAATTATAATTTAATTCTCTTTAACTTATTTGTATAAAAATAATATTTTTAGTCTTATTAAAAATTTTATGCAAAAAATAAATTATCTTAACTTGTTTAAAATAATGAATCAGCTCCAATATTTACCTTATTTAATTTATTAACCAAATAATATAACACATTATTAAACCTGTTACTGTACTAAGCCAATCTTTTATTGTAAATAAGTTGAGATAATTTTTTTGTATAAAATATTTAATAAGAGAAAAAATATTATTTTACAAAAAAATTAAAAAAATTAAATTTAAATTAAAAATATGACCTTATAAAAAATTAAATTTATATATTTATTATTATTAGTTATATTTTATTACTTTATATTAAAAATTTAATAATATATAATATATAATACATTATACATTTTTCATATATAATGTATTATATTATATTAAAGTACTTCACCCTCCCACCCCTGTTCCATTCCCCCCATCCCCCTCAACCCTCTCTCTTCTTTCCCCTACTCCTTCTTACCTCCCAAAAAAAAAAAAACACAAAAATCACCTGCGTGTTAGGTAAGTCGGAACCTGTGTCATTGACTTTCCCACAAATATGGCATCTGAATAATTACTTTTGTTAGATACAGTTTTTGTTCAAAAAATATTATTTTAATTGCAAACGGCTCAAAATTTCTATTTATATGTTTTTTGTTAGCTTATATAAATCAGATATTTTAAATGCTGAAAAAAATACATCGTAGGTCATGCTCATGTCACAAAAGAATTTAACAGCATGCTATATAATGGAAGCTTAATCAAAGGGACCAAATTAAAATTTTCAAAACTTTAGGGGCCAAGTACAAACTTTTAAGCCATACAGACTGAGTTAAAAATTGATTAAGACTTTGAGGACCAACGGAAAATTTAACCATAAAATTATCGTATTTTGTATGACAACAATTAGGAAGAGTTTGGCATACGGATATCTTGAATATCATATGGTATCTCACACCATGCATGTAAGATGCTAGAGTATTTAAGACAACATATCTATATTTGGTATGACACGTGTGATTGAATCTAAAATTCTGAGGGGTGTAAAAGATTTATCCACAATTGTTGACCACATAATGACTAAGATTTACTACTTAAATCCCTGAATATTCTTTCATATACGGAGGGCAAAATCGGTAATATATAAAAGGATAGTGTACTGGTATGTGAGATACTTAAAAGTTGTGTGTCTATTAGTGTCATTACATGCTAACATCTACGCTAAGATGTGATGTCCGGGTTATATGTAACTGTATAATCACATAATAGTCTACAAAATATAGGCATCAAATTCAAGTATCAAGAAATCAAGGAAAGTGACATGCCATGAGCAAGCTTGATTAGAAGGATGATTTCGGTACCATTAGGGGTGCACAAAACACGAGCTAAGCCGAGCATTGGCCTAATCTAGTCTCACCTTGTTTTTTAGCTTAAATTCTTTTATATTTAAAAGACCCTTATATAGAAAAGAAAATGACATAATGTGAATCCTAAATTATATTACTTTTTCTCTTACATGAAGGGTTTTTTAATATAAGAGAATCTAGAGTTTTTGGTTTTGCATTGGGTTTATTTTTCTAAGCTCGGCCTAATATTGGATGGGTTGGGTTGGTTTCTCAGGTTAATTATATTATTTTGCTTTTTTAATTTTTTAAAATTTGATAAAAATTATAAAATAATCTTTAAAAAATAAAATATTTATATAAATTCTTGTGAAAGTATGCTTTGCTTTCAAAAAAGTTTTCAAATAAATTTTAAATTTTTTTAAAAAGGTTTATCAAGTTGGGTCGGGCCAAACTGGCCAACATGATTGGCTCAATAATTTTTTTTTTTTAACCCAACTTAACCCATCCTGATGTAATTTGGCAAGAATGAGTTGGTCAAATCACATGTTGGATGATCACCCTTAGTTGCCATTTATTTTTTCATTAAATTTCTAATCAATAAAGTTGGATGTCTTCTCCATCCCACTCTACACCATTCCATCCCATCCTATTAGGTCTCGTTTGGCACATAGTTAAAGATTTTAATAGAATGAGGATGGAATGAAAAGAAGTCCTATAATCGATAATCATATTTGGTACGACAAGAGAAAGAATAAAAGTATTATTATATTTTTATATTTGGTTAAATAACAATGAGATAAAAATCAAAAGATAAAGCAGCAAAAAGACTAAAACATCTCCTTAAAAAAATTGTTTTTTTTTCTTTGGGAGGAATTTTGCAAACAGTAACTGTAAAACGCAAAAATAGAAATCCGCCAGTAATCGAACAAACATATCACGGGTACAGGACTTGCAAAGGGGGACCAAACAACATTTTTTTTCTTTTCTTTTCAATACCATTCCAGAGATGTTAAAATGGGTACAAGAGTTGCAGACAAGGATGCAGAAGGACAAACGAATTTATTGGGTGAAAAGGGGACCTACAAATGTGGACCACCAACCAACAGGGAATCGTAGCCAAGGAAGAAGAAGGAAGTTTGGTACCTGTGTGTTCCTTGTATAGTGCATAACGGACCCGAGAACGACGAGAAATTCACCTACGAGCTCTGCTTGAGGACGAATGACGACTCACAGTAGCGATATCAACCTTCTTGGGTGGTGGGCGATGGACACAGCATGGCAACCTCGTAGGCAATTCGGATAGAGCAGTGGCAAGTTTGACCTAATTTGCCTCTCTCCCTCGACGCAGAGCCCTATCCCTCAATGGGCTGTAGGACTGCCTAATCCTTGGCTCAAGGGAGTTGGCTTTGCGGAGGACATCAGACGCCCATGCACCAAACATATGTTTTCATCATTCCCACTCTCTCTGGAGAGGAGAGGGGAGGGAGATAAGGTGTTTGGTTGAATTTAATAAGGGAGGAGGGGAGGAGAAGGGAGGGGAGGGGAGAGGTGAGATGGGATATTTTTAAAATTTTAATTTATTTTTTTGTCTTTTTTAATTTTTTAATTTTTTAATATTTAATAAAAATTAAGATAATTTTTTTTATATTAAAAATAAAAAAAGATTATAATTTATAATTTTTTTAAAAATTATTGATATAAATAATTTTTTTTATTAAAAAAATTTAAAATAATATAAAAGGTAAATTTGTCCAAACATAATTACCTCCCCTCCCCTTCTGAACCAAACAATAATCTCCCCTCTCCTCCCCTCCCCTCTTTTCCAGCCAAACAAAACTCATTAAAATCCCTCCCCTCCCCTCCCCTCCATTAAACCAAATGAAGCCTTAGTATTGGTCTCTGCTATTTACAAAATAGGGCCTTGACGATGATAACATCCCTTTCTCTTCACAACTCCCAACAAGATACGAATATAACTGAATAACCGTCCTTGGTATTGTCCAAGAGTTAACTTAATTAAAAAAAAAATTATAAATATAATATGCTCATAAATTCTTAGCAGTGTATAAAAAAATTAAGTACACTTTTCATTTTATTGTTATCAATAGCTAATTAAAAAAAATTAGTGGATGTTATTTCTCAGCACTATATGATTGAGTTTTTTTAAAAAATTTATTTCATGTGCCATGTTTTTATTAATAATATCTAATAAAAAAATATCTAAAAGGCTCGTCTTGTGAAATACCAATAAAATGGTAAAACTTCTGACATCTTTCGGCCAAATAGTACAACGTTATAAGATGGTAACAGAACAATGACATCCCGGACCCTCAGCGTGAATTATACTTTACATACGAGTCTCATGTCAGGCTCCACAGGTTGAAGACGAGAGAGGTAAAGAACAAAAATGAATAGCAGATATCAGAAGTTGAAAAAGGGGGAAGTGAGGTTAGATGTGCTCGTGTCATATGAAATGCGGATAGGTAAGACTGAAATATAATGCATGATCTCCCTGCTACTACCTACGGTTCATCTCTCTGACTGCATCTTGATCCATTTATTGCTGGTTTTTATTTTCTTAATTTATGTGCGAAATTTCTATTCGATTCTCTTTTCACATTCACGTTCGCTCAACAGTCCCTTTCAAAAGTAGAAATGTAAGATTCCATATTTCCAGCTCTAAAACTGATCCATGGGATTTTGACTGTGAAGCAACAGCGGACATTTTTAATGCTCCGTATAGATGATCCAACTTCTTATTTTTCAGGATATATTAAGTTATTTTTTAAAAATAAAAATGGGGTCAATCCTCGTGCTTAATTTTTTTTTTTAAATTACAATAGGTGACCTTTTAATTTTTTTTTTTTAAAATAACAACAGGTCATGCCTCAGCCTGAGGCGTGATATCTTTATTTTTGAAAAAAAAAATGTCAACAAAATTTATAAAGATAAAATTTTTAAATGGTAAGATTAGCAAAAATTTATAATTGTAATAATGTAATTATTAAATAGGTGAAAAAATTGAAAAATTAATTAAAAAATCATGTGCAATAATTTAAAAATATTAAAAGTGTAATTTATTTTAAAAAACAATGAATAAGTAGTTTAAATTTTAAAATTTTTAAAACTTAATAATTACTATTAGTGTTAAGAAATTTAAGAAACAATTAAATAAATATGGTAAATAATATTGAACATAATATTAAAATAATAAAAATTATAACTAATATATGAATATATATATATATATAATAAACTAAAATTTTGAATTTATCATATTTGAGTCATAATTTATTTTTTTACTGATAATATAAAATTTTTCTATTATTAGTTGAAGTTAAGACTAATTATGATTTCTAAATTAAAATTTGTTTTTTATGTAATTGCGCAGGTATTTTTGTTCAAAAATTGTTAAGAGTAGTAAGTCACATAACGAAAATATTGATAAGAGAAAAAAAAATTATTTTCCATCAAAATCATCAAATTAAACGAAAATATTGATAAGAGATAAAAAATTATTTGCTATCAAAATCATAAAATGAAGGTTAATTGATTAAGTAAATTTTCTTAAAATTATATAAATAAGTAAGAGTGTTAAAAATTTGAATGAAAAATTAATCAGAATTAATTGCTGAACTCAATATTAAAATAAAGTAATTATAATATGCTATAATGATCTAAAAAATAAAATTACGAGTACAAAAAAAGATAGAACATTCAAAAAAAAATGGCTTCCAGTGCCACATTTAGTCCACGGTCATAATCGTTGGTCGCGTTGTCGAGAAGGATGCTATTCTTCTTCTACCTTTTGTAAAAGGAAATTATTGTTAATTTTGAATTATATAAGCAATATAAATCATACAATAAACATTTAACTCGAACTATCATTCATACATGTAAGCAAGTGGAGGGAGTACATTATATACATCAAGCTGAAGATCTGGAGGTGGGGGCCTCTCAAGGGCTAGCTTAGGGAACCAATCCCAGACCCATAAGTGAAGCAATGTCAAACAATCACCGATATTAACCTCCTTGTAATCAGTGGCATTGTACAACTCTCTATAGAGGTATGCTAGCACTGCAGAGTCCTAACTGAACTGACCTGCTACCTGGAGATCTTGAAGAAATGTTAAGTACATAAGGGGAACTCTATATCCCGACCTGTCTAGCATAAGAACCCCATCATGAGACGTAAAATATAGGCACGAGTAAAGTATAATATGTCATTCTCATTTATAGGCTCTAACCTTCTATTTGCAGGATCTCTTTTCATATTGAACACACCGGTATTCTTCGTACTTCTTTGAAGAATAGTACACCTTAAAAGTATGATATACACGTACTGAGTATATCTTTAATGCTCGACAAAAAGATCGCTGATTATTATATAGCATGCTTACATGTAACTCTTGGCTCATGTTTATCGTTGCCTCTTCCATTTTAGCATAATTAGGAATCTGCGCACCATCTGTATCTATCTGTTCCAGAAATGCAACCGTTGAGTCAGCATAAATGTTAATGGGGGCTGCTGGATCAATAGTGGCATCCATGCAATCGATATCTTCATCATCATCTGTATTAACACCATCATTGTAATCATAAGGAGCAGTATCATATTCATCCTCCTCCTCGAAGTCATCTATTATATCCTTTGTCTCTTCTGGATGAGAAAGGGGGCCACTAATTGGTGCATGTGCTGAACTTGGTTGGGCAATATTATCGACATGCAGACGAGATGAACTTGGTTGAGCCATATAATAAGCTAAACCAATAGGAGAATATTGGTCAACACAGGCTGATCATTTGTGATGTTGGCATGGCTAGAGGATAGGAGTAGGTCTGCCATATATTCCACTGTAACTTGATTGCCGCATTTAAGTCTATTTCCTTTGACATTATTTCTGCATACAATTCAACTAAACCAAGTTGTGATGGAAACTTTGCATTCGCTATCCACATTGCTTGGACATTGGCATCCCTCCTTAAGTTACATGCTCGATACTTTGTGGGCCTTAGTAACACTGAATGCCTATATACTAATTCAGATACATATTGATTTGAATATAACTGTAACTGGTCTGTAACCTCTTGTTTCAACTTCTAATGAAATGTCACTGTCGACACTTATTACATCAATTGTATCCGCAATAAACATTGCACCTTCTTCAGTTTTACATATTTGTCCATTTGAATATAAGCATATAACCTCTTTCCTGTTGTTTATTTCGCCCAATTACGCAATACTGTCACTAACACCCAAAACATTGTATAAAATTTATAAATAACTAAAATCCTTTATCTAACTTATATATTTTTTCCATTATCAATTAATATAATTCTAACAAATCCTTTCATAAATATTCTTTTATAATATTTTTTAGCAATATTTTTTTCATTGAAAAGTTAAATATTTTTATGTCTTTGTTATCTTATATTCTAATAATTTTGTTCATAAAATTTTATCCAATTTTATCATATTTTACTATAATATCATCCAATATTAAAAATTTATTTAAAGATATTATTTTTATTCTATTCTATTTTTTATTTTGTCTACATTACAATTTTATCATATTTTACTATTATAATTATGCTAAATTTTTTTATTTATGCTACTATATTTCTTTTTTTTTTTGGCCTACATTAAAAAAAAATTATTCATTATTCTATTTTATAGTGTTATACTTTTTATTATTTTTTACATATTATTCTTTTATAATATTTTTTCCCATTGTTTAATTCTTTTCTAATATTTTGTTGAGAAAATTTTTCTTACTAATTCATCTAAACAACTTTAAATAATATTTTCATAAATTTTAACAACTTTTGACTAATTTTTAACTATTTTTTATTATCATTACATTATTAAATCTTTCTATTTTTATAAAGTTATTCTTCTCTTTACTCACATATTATACTATTTATAATTTTCTTTAATTCTTCCGTGCTTTTTTCATCTAATATTTACATAGCATGTTTATAAAAGAATTTGTTTAATATATTATATCCTACTTACAATATTTATTTAGCATTTTTCTCTTTCTTCATCTTATATTTTCATACTAATATTTATTATCATATCATACAATAAACAATCTTTTTAATTTTTTTCACATACATTTTTTTACTTAAACATTTTATTTTTTTCCCTTATTCGTAAACAAACATTAGCAACTTCTTTTTTTTTGTGGCATCTTTGCAAAAATTCTAATTTTACCTATAATGTAATTTCTTTTTAACAAAAAAAATTATTTCTTTTACATGTATACTCAAACCACTAACAATATATATATTTTTAAAATTTAAAATTCTATTACAATATTAAATAATTTCATATTTTACCTATAATGTAATTATATTTTAACAAATAAAATTATTTGATTCATAGTTATATTTAAATTACTAACAAAATATATATTTTAAATTTAATAGTTAATTACAAATAATCATATTTTTTATACATAATTAAAAATTATTACATACCAGTAATTTTTCTTCTTTCAGATCTTCTTTTTCACTTTCTTTGTTGTAAAAATTAGCTTTTGTGATGGAATGCTCCACTGGACCTCTTTTTTTTTTTTTTAACTGAAGATGTAAACGGAAAATATGAAAGAAAGGATGATGTAGATGAAGAATATAGAAATGTTGAAGAACAAGAAGCAAAGAATGGAGGATGACAATGAGAGGTGTGGGGACGAGAAAGAAGAAAATGAAGGGACTTTAAGAAGAAGAAGAATCAGAAGATGCAACGGATATGGAAGGATAACTTTTTTTATCTTCTAGTCAAAATTATCCACATGGCAGCGCAATCTTCACACCTCCTATCATTCGCTACCATGTGTTTTCCTTATCCATATGTCAGGGTCAAAAGCGTGTAACAAGGGTCACCCCTCATATTGAGGCGTGACTTGAAATTTTTTTTTTTTTTTTAAAAAGGGATCACGCCTCATACTGAGGAGTGACCCCTTTTTTTTTGTAAAAAAATTAAAGGCTGAGGCGTGACCTTTTGTAATTTTTTTTTTAAAAAATAACTTAATGCATTCAGGGAAATAAAAAGTTCAGTCATGTATACGAAGCATTAAAATTGTCTGCTCCTGCTTCAGAGTCAAAATCCCGTTGATCCATGGCTACCCAGAATTTAGTTGTTTTTTATTCTTGTTGGTAGCATGCGTGCCTAGCTAGGTTTCTTTCTTTTCAATGCATTCTTCTCAATTATATAAATCTATAATCATTAATTTCTCTTTCATTGATATTGTGAATGATTGTTTGGAAGAGAAAAAAGATTGGGTTTTAATCAAACATAAATGATTTAAACATTTTTTTTATGTGTTGACTAACAAATAAAAATAATTTTAAATGACAATGGTTATTTTGTTGTGAGAAAGAAACAAAAAATTGAAGTTTTTTCGGGCAAAATGAGAAAGAGAAATTAATATTTTAAGACAAAACTATTGACACTCAGAAAAAAAAAAACCAACACTATCAAATATTAACAATATTACTAAAAACAAGTACTAAAGTACCTCGCTATAACACTTTTATAAAATCAATTTTTTTAAATCCATGCAACGTCACCAAACAAACTTAGATTTTAAATTTAAAACTTCTAAAAAATTGCAAGTAATTACTCATTTTAATTTTTGTCTTCAATTACAATGTTCTTTCCAACAAAAAAAAAATTGTAGTTGACTTTCTATTCTGTTACTCCTATATTTGCAATGACTCTTTATTTTTTAAATTTAAAAATTTTAATCATATAAAATTTCTAAGATATTTTTTTTCTCTCTTTGTCATCTTTCCTTACCAAGTTTTCCAAATATTCATAATTTGTCTACCTCTCATAAACTCACCTCTCCCTCCACCTCGATTTCCCTTCCTCTTATCAGTTACTCCAAATTTAAAAGGCCGTCCTCCCCAAAAAATAAAATAAAATAAAAAATAAAACAAAACAAAACGAAAAAAAAAAAAGAAAACAGAACAGGACAAAACACCGCACCTCGCCTGACAATTTGTGTTTTCGGTAAAGGAATAAAAAATAGCTTCTTGGATTGTATAAAATTTTTCCTATCCTCCCCATGTTCACAGAGGTCAAGAATTATATTAAATTGGTGAACATTATAACTTCATGATTGATAGTTGGAGAACCATATGAAAATGAGAAGAAAACAAAAGAAGAGCTCTTTAATCAAAAAAAAAAAGAACAAATACCGACAAGCAAAACGCAATAGTATATATTTTTCTTTTGAATTTTTTCAGTGTAAGAGTTTTTTAAGCGGGGGTACTTGATAGGAGATAGAAAGGGGAGGAAAATCTATGAGAGCTAAGGAAGCCATGGATGCTGGGATAGAATAGTAGGAAAAGATGAAAAGGAAACCAAAAAGGTATTAAATTATAGAAAAATATTTTAGTAATTTTATATAGTTAAAAATTTTCAATCTAAATAATATAAAACCTATTGTATTAACTGGGCCAATAGATGAGTATGTCAATGTTAGTATTTTTTTTTTAAATTAATTGGGACATTGCAATTAGAAATAAAGACAAAGTGAGTAAATATAATTTTATAATTTTTTCAAAATATTTAATACATCTAAAAAATAAGTTGCATTCACCCAAGAAAAAAAGTTGTAAGCATTTTTTTTATCCTTAATTGTAAATAATGCTGTAAAAATTGAATCAGACATTGAACTAGGATAAAAAGCAATTCACAGTATGATCATAATTAAATTGTAGTAAAACCAATTTTCTAAATATATAATATTTAGAAAATATATAAATATATATAATATTTTACAATTAATTAATACATATATTATAAAATAATATTTAAAATAGATATAAATATTTAAAAATATAAGAAATAGTTAAATTGATCAATAAAACATCACTTGGTTTGGAATTTTGATTTTGGTGACTATTGCTATCACCTGGACTTGGAAGCTAGCTATAGCTATCTTAAATTTATCAATAAATGAATGAAAAGAAAGTGCTTACTAAGAAAGAAAAGGGACCTGTTGGTAAAAGGAAAGGGGGTATAAATCTCTATCAAAATGTTAAAACATTATTTTAAACCCAAAAAGAAAAAAAAGTAAAAACTGGCTTATGACTAGTTTAATGCTAAATCAGTTGGTCTTTATTAGTTTGGCTAGTTTTTAACTAAATTTTTTCGTGGCCAATTTTGAGGATCAAATGAATCAATTCTATAACTGGTTCAACTAGTTGGTTTTGATCAGTTTTCATAACTATGGTTGTAAGCACTTTTAAAACTCACAAGATACAAAGACACTGAATAAATTGAATAATTATTTTGTGATGTTTATGGGGTAGTATTATTAGAGAGATACATTGGTGAGCGCCCTTTTTTTTCCACAAAGGTCCTACACCTACCAACTTGATTGTGGTTTCTTTTATTTTTATTTTTCTAAATTCAACATTTAAATAGTTGCTTTTATATCACTCTAAATGGTGTATGCATGTCCAATCCATCCTGTATATGTAGGTAAGGGGGGAATTTTGACCCAATCCAACCCCAATCTGACCAATTCAAGTCAAGTAAGTCAACTATTAAATGAGTATTGGGACAAGTTCGAGAAAATCCAAATGCAAATATTCACAATTAGAATGAGCTCAAAAATATACATGCCTCAATCCATTACCCTCCTCAAATCGGCCCCGTAATGCACACACATATATCCTTTTTTATCAAATGGTTTAAATATTTATCATTTGGTCAATTATTTGATTTCATTTAAATTTTAATATAATATTGCGTAGTCATTCACTTAGACGTAAAAGCTTCCACTCCATCATTTTGTTTGTCTACTTCGATGCTTCATCTTACAAGTATCTTTTATTTTTCTACTAAATTTAATGTGTATGTTGTTCTGTCCCACCTCAAATCCTTGTGGATTTAGGTATGACAAGAAATAAAAAACCTCGTAGGGGTATAGGGTAGGGATAGGGTAAATTACAAGTGACTAGGACAGGAATGGATAGTAAAAAGCCTTCCCTGATCTACCCAGTTGCCATCCCTATATAGGAATGCTAATTTGCTCTATATGTGAGATTTTTTAACATACTATTTTGCATTGGGAGGAAATGGGTATAATTTATTTATTTTTTTCTTTTGAATTTCCTCTGACCATGATTATGGGGATAGAGACTACATTTTTCATTGAATCCTACTATATTAAAATGACTAAATTATCTTTCATTTTATTCAATTATTTTAGTGTGTCTATATGTATATGTATATTAATAAATTTTATTCTATATTTTTTAGGATGTATTCGAATTCAATATTATATTATTTTAATTTTCAAAGATTTCTTAATTTTTATAAAATCTTACCTAATTTTCTAAAAATTTTATAAATACAAAGATAATGGGGATGGAGAAAATTTGTGATGAATGGGAATTAAGTGGAAAGGCTAAGGAATGGTGGGAATGAGGAGCAGGGATGGGCTCCCCTTCCTCTCTCCCTTCTAGACATGTCCCTTTGCTATATTTAGCTATATGAATAGTTTGGTTGTTGTAAGCAATTTCAAAATTCACATAAAATGGGAAAACACAAGAAAAATGGAAAATGTATACATTTTGTAACATTTATTAAGTGCTACTAAACTTAAATTAAGGGTCGAATAGCATGCTTGACTCAATCAAGCCTAATATTTTTTTTAAAAAAAGATTCTAGCTTTAAAATCAAGGCCTAAATCATGTCTTGGTGTTTATTTCAAAATAGGCTTAAGCTTGACCTAATGGCAATGAAAATGGACCAGCAACTGTATGAAGGAAAGAGAAAATGGAATAATGACAAGCAACAACAAGAAATCAAGGGAAAAAAATGAGGCCTAAAACCTAATAAAACAAGTAAACAACCACTAATACAGCTATTAGTCCATATTTCAAAGAGGGTTTTAATACCTTATCTGTAAAACCTAAGAACTTATATGTAGTTATTACAAAAATTTATTTGATAGGGAAGGTACGTTTAAGGTATGGGTTAGATGGAAATTCAAGAAACTCCTTACTTTAGTGCCTTAGGTTTGAGTCTGTGAGGGTTCATTCTTTTTTATTAAATCTTTGCTTCTTTCAGACCATTTTGTGTTCTACTGGAATTGTCTCTCATTAGTGCAAGGAAGGACCGGGTTTTTTTGTAAATTTTTTTGGTCATCTTTAGCAGCACGTCTCCCCCACTTGCAGCCATCCTTTCTGTCAAAAAATAGGGACAAGGGATAGCCAGCAACGTCTACATCTCTCACTCCATTTCCACTACAACTTACTCCTTTTTTGCTTCAGTTTTCCATACGTCATTTTCCTATTGCAAGCTGAGCTGGATTGAGCTATGTGGGAAGCATATTTTTGTGCTGAATGGTCTCCTTCTTGAATGGAAATTCCAACGTATGGGTGGCTGGTAAGACCCATTCAATCTCTCCCTCAAGCTTCCCTATTTTTCTAGTGTGTTGGGTTCTTGTAGGTTGCTCAAGAAAATTCACTCTCCATGCCCTTCCTTCCTTTTTAACTCTCGGCTATTTGGTGCAGAACCAATGGTTTATGGGGATGCTTAGTGAATGCTATCTTGAGTAGCCAAGGAGGAGAGAGCCACTTTTTTTTTAGGGTCCGACTTCAAGCTGTCCACGTAGATTTCTTCCTTGTAGGCTTGTTTCTTCCATCATTATACCTCCATCCGTGGTGTTGTGTGTGTGTGTGTGCTACTGTAGTGTGAGAAATGGGGGGTGGAATTAGCCATGTGGATATATATATATATATATATATATTTAAATTGGCATAATTTTTAGAGCTTGATAACATAGTGCTTCTGTTGCACTTGTGTTAATGGTCCAGTATAGTGGTTAGCTTGATTTTCTTAGACATAAGGCATACTTAGTGATTTATTTTTATACAAATTGTGATTAGAAGGAAGGTTAGAAATCATTAATTTGGTGAGTAATGCCTTTCTTTGTTGATTTTACCACACTTGAATCTAAGAGTATTTTGAGTTAATTTCCTTTGATGGTGGTTGGATGAAATGACTATTTAAAGTTTTGAAATTTTCTTAGGCAAACTACATAAGAATTTAAGAATTTGTATGGGCACCATAATTAAGTCACTTAGTAAATAATTTGGTGGGAAAATTATTATTCAAGTAGTAAAATTCAATTAATAATAAGACTATATCTTGCTAGATGGTGGGAATGGAAATAAAGGACTCACAAATTAAGTTTGTGTAGGTTAATAGCGGTTAGGGAGATGAATAGCATATAAAATGTTAAAATTGTAACTTGGGTGATTAGGGTTATACTAGTGTATGAAAGGGACCTAACTAATTACTATATCCCAAAATTTTGTTACAACTAAGTGTTTGGATAAAGGTGATAAATTTCATGATTGACCATTGAAGTTATTCAAACATTGGGATTTTGTGCATTGGTGTACAGGATATTTGGGGAGTTAGGTGCTACCAAAGAATAAAAGGAGAATATAATAGGGAGTTTTTCAATGTTATCTTAAGATGTGAGTAAATAATGCTGGCTATATATTTCACTTCAAGATTTGTGGTTAAACATTCCTTACTTAATATATTTACTTTATTAAATGTGTTTTTGAATATTTAAACATTTGAATGTTTATTAAGTATTTTTGAATTTAGAAATATAGGTGTTGATGATGGAAATCATCTCTATTTTACTGTGGGAATTTTGATTCAACCTTCTTGATATTTTTGTAAATTGAAATGCTAATAAAGCACTCTATTATATCTTTTGATGATATGTATGCAAAGTTGCAAATTTTGATTTATTTTGAATATGTATTTATGAGTTTATTTTACTTGTGGGAGCTATCTATTTTAGGACCCTACAGTTAACTGCAATAGTAGTTAGCCATGGTGCATTGTAATATGTACCCTAACTAGTAAGGATGTTGCTTGTAACATCCCTAACTTTAATTATGGTGATTAAGTTCAATTGTGTGATTAATGGTCACAAATACTATATATAAAGTCAGTGCAAATAGCCATTTGGGAAAACTATTGAGGAAATTTGAATCTTATTCTTTTTGAAGATTATTTATCTAATAAGCAAAGCCATTTAAGTCTATAAGAAATTTTAAGTCATCAAAGACATCCTTCATATCATGTCACCACTAACTCTACATCAATAAAACCCTCTTATAATTGTTCCCAAGTCATTACATACCATTAACCTCATAAAAAACTAAGGTTTAAAGGCTAAAAATAAGAGTTTAGTGTTTTAGGTCGCGACTTGGACATTCTTACTGTGGCTAAGTTGGCTACTGGAACATAAAAACTAAGTTATTGGACTTATGCTATAACTTGGTTTGCTTGCAATGCTACTTAAGTGGTTATTAGAGCTTAAAACCAAAAATATACAATCTGTGTTATGACTTGAGCCTTTCGCATCACGGTGAAATTACTTTCTGGACCTTACTATGCAAATTTTCATAACTCTCGCCATGACAGGCTCCCCTTATGCCGTAGCAAGATAAGCCTCTAGAACCCAAGGTTCCAGTTTTTCTCGAGTCTTAACACGGTAAGCCTATATGGTGCCACGGTGAGAGATTTCTCTAGAGCTCTCCCAAGCTTCTTGTAAAATCCCACATTGGGTAAAAAGACCTTGAGCTAGGGCCATATAAGTGGGAGTGGGACTCTCCCTACTAGCGAGGTCTTTTACCAAGTGATGGGAGGAACAAAACCCTACCAGGCCAATGTGTCGGGTGCCATAACAAGGACAATATTGTTGGAGGCTCTACGTGGTGTTTTGTTCCTGGTGGGGAGAGTTCCACTCCCACTTATATGGCCCTAGCCTAAGGTCTTTCTACTCGATGTGGAACTTTACATTCCACCCCCTTAGGGCCAACCAGTCCTTGAGTTGCCCATGCAACTAGGCCAGCTCTGATACTAAATACCACACAGAGCCTTTAATGATATTGTCCCTATTATGGCACCAGACACATTGGCCTATAGGGTTTTGTTCCTACCATCACTTAAGAAAAGGCCTCACTGGTGGGAAGAGTCCCACTCCCACTCCCACTTATATGGCCTTAGCCTAGGGTCTTTCTACCTGATGTGAGACTTTACATTCCACTCCCTTTGGGGTAAACCATCCTTGGGTTGCACATGCGACTAGGCCAACTCTAATACTAAACACCACACAGAGCTTTCAGCGATATTATCCCTGTTATGGCACCCAGTACATTAACCTACTGGGGTTTTGTTCCTCCCATCACTTGGGAAAAGGCCTCGCTAGTAGGGAGAGTTCCACTCCCACTTATATGGCCCTAACCCAGGGTCTTCCTACCTGATGTGGGACTTTATACTTCTCACTCAACACTCCCCACGG
This sequence comes from Erythrophleum fordii, assembly GCA_032878935.1. NCBI lineage: Eukaryota > Viridiplantae > Streptophyta > Magnoliopsida > Fabales > Fabaceae > Erythrophleum > Erythrophleum fordii. Next base: position 1,608,813 of record JAVQMF010000029.1, read on the forward strand.
TGAGCTTCCCTTACGCCTTAGCAAGATTGCTCTTGGGTTCTCGTGTTGCACCACAACTCAGCCCTTTCCATTGTAGCACTCCTTACTTCTGGATAACTCTTGGCTGCAACTTAAGTAGTTTTGGCCACAACTTAAACTTCCTCTAACCCTATTCTTTCATCTTCATACTTTCTAACACTATATTGCTCACTTCAAATGGATATTAAGACCTCCCTAACTATCATATGTGGTTTAATCGACATCCTAACTTCCAAGTACCATCATCTAAAAGTTCTCATTTGATATAGCCTTAAGGGGAATTTCATCAGGTACATACTACCACATATCAACACTGTTGCATATGACGATAGTAAAGCTACCTAAAGTTCTCATAACATCATGCCAAAGGAGGTTCCAACAGAGGTTTCATGCAATAATATTCAATCTGATCATTCATGGCCACACATAATCGCAATCTCAGATGATATGTTATAATTCTCAATCAGCAATAATTTATATCAAAACATAATTGAATTCATACATCAAATTTCAACTACCACAAAGTCTGTTCTCTTATTAGTTACATTATTGATTACAAAACATCAAAATACTTATACTTGGCAATATGAGTGCATGATGATACTATACAACATAAATCACAAAAATAATATCTATTCTAAGTCAAAATGGCTCAAGCACAGAAGTTTCCACATGTAGCTTCATATTAAAGGCGCTTTTCTACTTGTTTACCCTTTCCTTTTTTTGAGGAACCTTCACTTGAAATTTCATAACCTATAAAATAGGGTGAGATATGAATCTTAGTAATCAAGAGATAATTCCAAATATATGTACAATTTACTTAGTATAAGTGCAATTTAATTAGATAAATATTATAATCATTTATCATATTAATAAATGAACTAGTTGAGCTATCAGTGACTACTATCTCATACTAACAATCACACATGTCATGTTAAAGGCCAATAACATAGGAAAATGCCTGTCCATGGCACCAACTCCCTATTAAGCACAACCTAAGTTTAGTGTATTCAAAGATCTAATCACAATTTGGTGCCCGATCGAAGTATGATGCACAGGTGGCAGTCGCACCATACCTCCACCATGGACTCAAACATGGTCCTAAAACAATAATCAAATAGCTAACCAGTCATTTAACAAAGCAAAACATATTTATATAGTAGAAATCAGATTAACAGAGCACATATGCAAGGAATTAAATCAAACCCTGATTACCTCACTTAATTGTGTATGGTTCTAAAGTCAATACAAGTTTCCACACACTTAGAGATCCTAGATGAAATCAAAGCATATTCTTAGTCATTAATTATAGGATAAGTCAAATACCTTAGCATTACACTATCAAGAAGTTCATAAAATTGCTTACTCAATCACCAAAGAGTTTCAAATTCGAACTTGAACTTCACCCACCTAGAAAACCATAATATTCCACTTAAATTTCTGGGTATTTTCACACAAAATCTAAGCTCATATCATAAGTTAGCCATTGAGGTCTTAAACCAATAGAAAATACAAAAAAATGGGGAGAAAATACTTACCTAATGACCCTCATAACCTCAGCCTCTAAAAATCAACCATGAAACCACTAAAAGCAAGTTTTAGATTTGAGAAGAAAATGAAAATCTTTCAAATGACAAACCAATTGGACTAAGATGTAGAAGAAGAAGAGAGGATTAAGTCTTATACAATTCACTTTAGCTAAATCACCTTTTAGAAGCATTAAATTGAGCCTAAATATCGATGAAAACCCTAGCCTTTCCTCAAGGTGTAAAAATGCTCTTGTGGCTTGTAAAACCTTATGTCTTTTCAGCACTAAAGTGGATGTAAATTGGGTTTTTAGGATTTTAAGGTGGAACTTGGTTAACCTATTAGCCTAAGGTCTAATTGGGTTCATTACTAGTTGTTGGGCCAATGTTAAATGGGTTCTCTTGGGTTAAGTCTCATAAGATGAAGTTGGGTCTTCATAAATCTTTGTCCTTGACATATTTGAATCAATTATGAGCTTAGATTAAATTTCTAACCCAAATGGAATTTTCAATCCATATTAATAATTTATTTTTTCATAAATTTTTATTTCCCATAGTTTGCCTAATTATCCTCATAATAATTTTTTAGTTGTCTATAATTACTTTTAATAAATTTCAGGGTGTTAAATTGCTAGCGTCGTGTGGTTGGCGATCATACATAAATCTGTTTTGATTTTCATGAGTAGGTTACTTAGTGTTTATGTTACTTACCCTTGTGAGCTATGTGTTCTACATCTAATTTGCTAATGCTGATTAGATGCTCCTATTAAATTGATGAATGGCTCTGTTAGAAGGTTTATTAATCATTGTCTAAAATTTCAATTGAGGGATTGCCTTTGTAGTAAGAAATTTAATGTGAAATGGTTCTTATGTTTTATATTTAATATTGTTTACTTATTGAGCAATCAACTCACTCCTTTCACTTCCAACAATTTTAGACAATAGAATTGATCCTGATCCATCTTTTATGGCCTAGGAAAGTAGAACATCTTCATTTTGGTGAGCCTTGCATAAATCTGGTGAGAGCATGTTTTGATTGTAACTGTGTAATTGATTTAACATTGTACGTAGTAAGTGTGTCACTCCACTGAATCATGGATAGGGTCCCCTACCCCTGGATATTGATGTATACTGATCTAGACTGATATTAGGACATTCTTTTGATGTATTTGTGTTGTTGACTGATTGTAAAAATTTTAGAAGGTCCAAATTTCAGGGGAGACTCTGTCAAAATTTCTACAAAAATCTATAAAATTGATGATGGTTAATATAAGTATTAATTATAGTTGTTCTAATTAGTTTTATTATTAGGAATTAGAACGTTATGAATTCCTAATGAGTTTTAATTTGGATTCCAATTTTATTAGGCTTATGGAGGGTAGGGTGTTTATCTTCCATCCCAGTTACACTCCTATTTTGGAATGTGACATTATCTTCACAATTAAAGAGCTAAAACAAGTGGAAATAATCCTAAAAACCTTTTAGTGAAAGTAACTATAGATCAATTTAGATTGAGTAAGAAATACTAGGATCAATATTGGACTAGGTGTGTGAGGTGTGCGAAGCCTATGCACAAAGAGCTTCACATGGGATAAGGAGGATCTAATTTGGCAATCTAGATAGTCGGGTCACTTGCTTGATTCGAAAGTTAGAGGTGTGCTCTTTTGGCATTAATGGAATGGATTGTTAGGTTTCAACAAGTTTTTAGTGATTTTAAGGTGGTAGAGGAAGAGATTGGAACAATAAACCTTGCTTTGATAGCACTTAACATAGAACTAGTAGAGAAAACTATAAACCAATAGATGAAAAGGGAAGATGGAGAAGAAAGGAAGGAAATGAAGGTGGAGCGTCAAGAAAGAATATGAAAATTATTCATAATAATTTAACCAAGTTGTCTAACAAATACTTAGGAGGCTTTATATAGAGCTAAAAATAAGAGAAGAAAGAGATAAAAGTAAATTAAATTAAACAAGACAATTAAAGTATTAATTAATAATATTTTCCAAATGTGATTCTTTATGACCTTCATCATTTCCTATCCCTCTGATAAGTCTCCCATAATTTCCCATCATAAAGTTCCTCCTTTGATGTTAATTTTTCTTGACAACATTGCGTCTTGACTCATAATTACCCTTAAATAATACTCTCAAATCTAAATGCTTATTCTAACTTAATTAATTTAATGTAAATTCTCCTTACCAATAATGCATGATCTCACAACTAATTAAACTAGACTCTACAAATCCTTCTCCTTACTAATAATACATGAGAGTCATGGCATATACTAGGTCTTAATTCATAATTAAGCATAACTTCTCCATACAAATGGTGTGTAAGTATACTTAACGGTTCAATCAACTAATTATTATGACCCAAAATCATTGGCCATGACTAGCACATAGACTAAGCCAACATAAAGCTAGCTTAGTCTAGCAAGCCTAATAAACAAATGCCACACTTTGCCAATTTATTTAAAATGCACAATTAATTCACATAATTTCATTAACAAATGCCAAAAATTTAGCAAAGTCTCCCTTGAAAAATTCGTTGTTTTTTATTTGTACAACAGTTGACATTTCCAACAACAACATTTTTCCAAAAGCCATAAAATAGTTACAATACATATGGCTATCATAAGGCCTAGAAAACAAGTTATTTTCATCTAAAATAACACAAATGAACAACTATAGTAGTTACGGCATCATAGAGTTAAATGAACATAAAGTAACATCAAACAAAAAGGAGGCCTACCCAAAATATGATAGGGAGTTAAGCAAATCCTAGAGCTTGTTGCTTAAGAACTTGTTGGTCTAAAGATGTAAATATAGAAAGGAGGAAGTCATACAAACTTAGCAAGTGCATAATAAGCAAAGATAGCAGAAAAGGAAACCAAGTATATGCATAGAAACCAATCATTATGAAGTAAAACATTCAACTTAAAGAATTAATTTAAAAGAAACTAATGGTACTAAATAATGTAAAAACAAGAGTCCACAAAATAAACTTGAAATAGTAAGTTTTTTTCCTAACTAAGAAAGTATAAACATAACACTCCAGAAATTATAAAGTTAAGTATGAAATAGGTTTCACATGAAAGAATTGTATAATCCACCTCATTTTCATTTGGAAAGGCTACACCATGTTGGTAGCTCCTTGTTGTCTCACAAATGACTACACCTAATGGTAGCTTCTTTCCCACCTAATACCATATTAACTCAATCCATTTGAGGTGGCTACACCTCATTGGTAGCTTTTTGTTTCTTGCAAGTAACTAAATCTAATGGGTAATTCCTTCCTGCCCCTACATTACAAGAGTGTTAAGGATTTTCGATTGAAGTTTTTGACTCATAGCTCTAATGTTTTTACTTTTTTTTTTTTTTTTACATTTATTGATTTTAAACTAACTTTCAAACTAGTAAAAAAAATTTTATTCAATAAGTAGTAAATTATACTAGACAAATAAAAAAACATAAAAATAAAAAAATTGAAAAAGATACAAAAATGGAACTTTGTTAGCCCTAGCTAAATGTATTTTAGTCAACCACATTGGTCAACTGCAATTTAGTTTGTTAGCCTTGGCTGTTTCCTCTATAACCTTATTATATAGCCATTTAAGTAAAACAAAAAAATAATGGTTTGAAAACATTGTTATATAACCTAATCTCCTTTGTATATTTCAAACTTCCATTTTATTTCTCTTCCCTATTTTTACTCTGTGTTTATTCTGCATTCAGAATTCTGTTCTTTATGTTTACTTTGTATTCAAGATTTCTTCATCTTCTTTTTATCAGCATTTGTTTTATTAGGTTTGAGATTCAAATTTCAATCTTTTAAGAGGTATGTATAAATAATTGCTTAATAAAATTTTTATGAAATATTATTTGTTATTTATTTATTATTTTTGTGATAATGTAATGGAGAAATATTTTTCATTTGATAATATTTATAAAATAGAAATATTTATTGTTATTTATTATTTGGTGATGATGTAGTAGAGAAAATTTTTATATTTGATAATATTTGTAAGATAATATTTAAAGTATTTATCATCACAGAAAATAGAAATTTCTAATAATCAAATGTAGATGTATAATAGATTGAATTCTAGGCGTAAATGATATAATGATGAATTTATATAAAGAGTAAAAGAGTTTATTGCTTTTTCTTATGAAAAAAAGACCTAGTTTAGGAAATGTAGATGTTCATATTATAGACATAAAAATAGAGTTTGTTTTACTATTAATGAAGTAAAGGTTGATTTTTATAAAAGAGGGTTTCAACTTGGATATTGGTATTATGCATGTCTTCCTGAGATTAAAACATTGCCAACTTATTAACATACTTGTTGGAACTACATCTGCCTCAGGATTAGTGAATGAAGAAAATAATAATAGATATTAAAGAATATTTTTTATACAACTAGACTTGATGTTTATGTTGGTAGCAATGATAAAATAGATTATGATGATAATATGAATACTGTTGAAGAACCTCTAAATTTAAAAGCCCATAAATTTTTTGATTTATTAAATGCGTATTAGCAACTACTATGGCTAGCATGAAGTAATCAATCTAAGTTGTTTATTGTCATAAGAATGTTAATTTTTAAATTTGACAACAATATGTCATAATAGAGCTTTAATTAGTTTGAAAGTTTTATGAGAGATAATTGCCCATCTCATAATGTCATACTTTAGAATTGGTATAAAATAAAGAAGCTAGTATCAAAACTTGGTCGATTTGCTCAAAAAATTGATGTTTGCATTAATGGTGTATGTTATATTACAAAGATGACATAAATGAGACAATGTGTAAATTCTATGGAGCACCTCGAAATAAAACTAGTTGACTTGGTAGAAGACAAATTTCTAAGGAGATTCATTTTTACTAATTAGTCCTAAATTGCAAAGACTATGTCTCAATGAGTTCTATTAAGCTAATATGATGGCATTGGAACAACGAAGACATGAAGATGTACTGTGTCATTCTTTAGATGGAGAAACATGGAAACATTTTGATAAGGTATATCTTGATTTTGTCATGAAACCATGAAATATTAGACTAGGTTTATGTATTGATCGATTCACTTCTTACAATTAATTTGCTTCACCATATTCATATTGGCATGTGATAATTACTCTTTATGATCTCCTTCTTGGAGTGGGCCTGATTGCTCTTTACTTATTTTTTATTGCAATGATTTTTACACCACGTAATCTACAGATTAAGATTGATGTCTTTTTGTAACTATTGATTGATAAGTTAAAAATATTATGGGATAAAGGAGTATTGACTTATGACATTTCCGAAAAGTAAAATTTCCAAATGAAAGTAGTATTATCGTGGATGATAAATAACTTTGCAACATATGAAATGTTGCTAGGGTTGAGTATTGTTGAAAAATTAGCTTGGATAACTCAAAAGCTTTTACTTTGAAGCATGGGGGAATTAAGTCTTGGTTCAATTATTGTCGACAATTTCTATTCATGAGTTATGTTTTTAGAAGGAATAAAAATGCATTAAAAAAATGGAGTTGAAAAAAATCCTACACCTTTAAGATTGGAGAGGGAAGAATTAATAGAAACCATATTTAATAGGTTAGATAAAAATTTAATAAATTAAATTATTTATATTTATATATATTAAAAAGTTTGATGAGAATATGTATATATATTAACTTAATATATAATATAAAATATATTAAGAATAAAGGCAAATTATTAAATTAAGGGATGATGGCTACGGGGGGAAAAAAGTAAAGGAATGACACCAATTAAAGAAATATGAAAATTAAGAAGTAGGAATTAAATGACGCGAATTCACTATTCTTGTATACATGAAATGGCGTGAATTAAAGCTAAAATTTGCAAATTTCACACGTGGGGTTTAAAATCTGTCAAATTTTTGTTCTTCTCTTTCTATATATTTTTCTCTCTTCTTCACTTATGCATTTCTTTCTTCATTTCTAGTTCTGGAGCATTCCTCTCTTCTGCGCACGGCAAATTAACAAACCCTCAACCCCTCTTCTTTGATATGAAATTTCTCTATCTCTCAAGCTCTCTTTTTCTATCTCTTTACTCCCTTAACTTCAAGCTCAAACTGTCTTCTGTCTCTCTCAAGCTCTCTTCTTATTAGTGTGAAATTTTTTTTAGTGTAACATTCCTTTGTTTTTATTATTATTATTATTGTTGTTGTTGTTGTTGTTGTTGTTGTTGTTATTATTAACAGACAGTTGGAAAAGGTAAATATTTATTTGAGTTTTTGATTTGTAATATTTGTTGCAAGGTTTTTATTCATTAATGTATTGATTATCTGTGTTTTTAATTTGCAGAATTTATAGAGAATGGGAGAGAAAGGAGAACTGGATAAGAACATGAATAACACACAATAAAAATGAAGAACACAGAATGCAAACGAAGAAAATGAAATGAAGAACACATAATAAAATATAAAACTCATAAACTCAAAAATTTAAAAACAAAAGATGAAAAATGATAAAAACTCATAAAGTTGAATGGAAATTAAAAAATATAAAGCTACCATTTTGTTTAACAAACAAAAATAAATATGAACCAAAATATTATTAATTATAAAACAAAACGAAAGATATAAAATATAACATTTAAAATGTTAATACTTATTTACAATAAATATGAATTATTAATTTATAGAGAAATAATTAGTAATAATTATTAATAAAATATAACTTAATTTTAATTCATAAATCTACTTATAGATAAAAGAAACAATTTTTTTGAATAGCAAAAATCAATTAGAACATTAATGTTTGATAGAAATGTGGTTAGAATCTGCCCATAAAAAATTTTTTGTTGGAACAGTGTTTTGATTGATATTTAGTCGAAACATTGTTCTGACTAAAATATAGAAGGACAATGCTTTGACTGAAATTTGGATGTACAATGTTTGACTAAAATTTTGTTGAAAAATTTTAATGTTTCAATTGATTTTTGCTAAAATGTTTTTAAAATTTGATTTTTTCTTTATTAATTATTATCCATATACCAATTAATACTTATAATATTAAATATATAATTTATTATATATCATTAAAAAATGTAATAAAAATAATTATCATTAGTTTGTATTAATACATTGTAATTATTAACTTTTTAGATAATTTTTTTAAAAAACGTAATGTATTACTGTATATTTAATTTTCATTAATTAAATGTTAATATTAATATATTTTTAGCTTTATTAAAATGCTGGAATAAAAAAAGCAGTAAATTTGCAGAATGTCAATGGCTGTGAGTGGTGTTGTTTTCTACTATTTTGCTAATACAATTCAGTTGATAAGCAAATTTTCGATTATCAAAAATCTGATGGATGGTGGGACTGAATATTCAATTGAAAGTGTAGCATTTCTTATTGAATTTTAAATTTTTTTGACTAATAATTTAGTAACTATCTAGGCTTTTTGTTGTAGTGCCAATAGCATATCGTTTCATTCCATTGGTTGCGGCTACCCGTTGTTAGTAGTTTTTTGACCTCTTATGGGTGCCTTAATGGGTGGCTATACTTAATAGACAGTACCTTTTCTACCCAATATCTTATTATCTCATTCTCTTTGTACGTGAACAGTTACCTCCGCTAATAGTGATAAAGTTCTAACACAAATTCCCAACCAATACTTTTAATTAAAATATACAATTAATTAATGAAAATAAATTAAAGAGAATAAATTAAAATTAGAAATCCAACAATCGCTTCCGCATGGTGTAGCATCATACTGATCCAAATATTGTCAATCTAGTTTTAAGGTCACAGGTTAAACCACGGCACTTGTCAGCGTAATAAATAAGATTTGAATATTCTCATGAATTAAGGCATTCAAGGGTGCATTCATTGTTATTCAAAATTTGTTGTTTATGATATAGTCCACTGACATGTCACTAATTCTCAAGATTTAACCACATACTAATCATAAAGGTTTCACATAACTAGAATTTAGGATAAGGGCCTTGCTTCCCTTAAAGTAAGAATTAATTTAAGGATTAATTTAAAAATGATTTAGAAAGAAAAATTAGTATTAATCCAATCAATTCAAATATTGTAAAATGATTTATTTAAGAAATATTAACATGATGAAAATATTATTTGAAGCAAATAAAAAGTGTCATTAAAGTAGCATATGGATGCTGACTAATTTTGCAATAGATGAACAAAGTAGTCAATATGAGGAGAAGCTAGTCCATCTCACTAACCTTCAAGCTGATTTTGTAAACACGAAGGCTAGTATTGAAGGTAATAAGAAGCATCGACAAAAGCTCCAGTATGACGATTCTCAATTAACGACTTTGAAAGATAAGACTGAAGCAAAACTAATCTTTTCCCAACAAGAGTGTATTTGCCTGGAGAACCATTTTGCCATGTTGTTAATTGATTACATGGATGTTGGAAAAAGTTTGATGGATGAATCTATGCTTGCAACTAATGCAATCTATTTGAGGGACCAAAGACTTGCCTTACCAAAGTATGCCAAGGAAGCACTCAAGAATGCGTACCATTTAGTAGAGAAATAAGTTTATGTTAATTTAGTCATTAATAAGTTGATGAACTATAACTCTGATTACCAACATGTTCCTCAATCTACTATGGTTTTTTTATAACTATTACACAAATTTATATGATAGGGATACTGCTAAATAGGGATATTAATGATTATGTGGGAGTGGAATCCATTTTGTGCCTACATGCACCTTGTAAAATTAAAGTTTAGCTGTTTGCTCTGTTGGTTCTTTCCTTGTAATGTTGCAATGGTTTTAAATGTCGTTAGACTTGCACTTCAAATCTATCAATGTTCAATTCTTGTTTTTGTCCATCAAGAATAATATGTATTTCTATACAAGTAATATCTATATGTCACAATAAAGTTATAATCGAGTTGTATGCTATATGAAAAATTATATAATCATATAAAATACTAGAAAAGAATTATATATATATATATGGATGATTATATAATTAAATATCGTTTTATATAATTATATAACAATTTATTTATATAGTATTATATATAATTATATGCTTAAATGTAATTGTAGCTAGTAATTTGAGTTAGTAATATATTTATTCTTAGTAATTTTAATTTAATTATATAATTATCTCATTATATATATCATTCAATAATTATGTAATTACAATTATATAATTATACCAATATATATAATTATAGCTGCATATTTTTTTGGTGATATATATATATATCAAATAGAGCCTTACTGTAATAAATACATAAATATATAATTGTATATAGTTAAATAATTATAATTATGATTACATATAAATACATTAATTACATAATTATATATTATTATATATATATATTTAGAATTAGAAATTAAAAAGAAAAAAAATGATATACATTTTTATCTTTATGTGAAGCTTATCACTTCAAGTGAGTGGAGCCTTTTAAGCTTCATATGAACAACCTAACATGCATGTCACCATGCAAGAGTGAAGGATGCATGATGAAGAAGCGGGCTAAAATATACAGGTTTGGCATACCTTTATTCATGTGACAATGTAAGGAAGCTAATAACCTTTCATGTGGGTAACACAGATCATGTGAAATTGAGAAAAAAATATAGGAAATTGTGATATTTACATATTTCTCATTTTCTTCTTTGTTTTCATCCTCTTTCATCCATCATAATCATTTGTTCAACAAACTTTAGTTTCATTCATCTAGAGTAAAAACTCTATATTTCATATTCTTTGTAATTGTATTATATGAAGAATATATATATATATACACACTTCATTTTCCTTCCACTTCTTCTCATCTCATTTTCTTTAATTATTTAGATGGATAAAAAAAATTATGGAGGTTTTTTGTATTCCAAAATTTGAGAAGGAGTTAATTTTGGAAAAATAGATAATCCAACAAGTAGACGAAATAGAGTAAGCATTCTTGATTACTAATGTTCCTTGAAAATAATCATTTTTAATATAGTTTTATTATGTTTGTTAGCTAGGTCCATGCCAAATGGTGAGGAGGTTGTTGAATACATTGTTGCTATCATAAAACATAATAACAAGGGTCCTTATAATTGTTGGAAAGAAGTTTTTAAAGAAGTCAAACAATTATGATTTTAGGAATTTCAAGTATATTATGCATCTTATATGTCAAAAAATTGTAATTTTTTTTGTGGTCAATTATTATTGTTTAGAAATGCTTCCTTGTTTGATGATAAAAATATTATGTTTTGACATTCAAAGATTCTCTTCATATTTATAAGAACTTCAAAGATCGGGCAAGGAATCAATTAAGGGATTTGATTTGTTATGCAGGAAATAAAGGATAAATGTCATTGTGGATTAAAGAACCCATTTGGAATGACTTATGTGCTAGTTTGGATAGTCTAAAATTTTGACAAAGAAGTGAACTAGCAAAGAAAAATAAAGCCTCCAAGTTTAGTTATGGCTATCTCGTCACAATGGAGGCTCCACTCCATTTGTAGAGCATGCTACCATTTTAGTCAAAGAACTAGGTAGACTTATAACTCTAGTTGAGCTTCACATTCGAACCAATAAAAAAAATCCAGTAATTGGGTTGACAAAAAATCTGAAGTTGCATTTGTATGTGTAATCTTTTTCTATTTAGCTTGTTATGTCTTTCCATATATAATAAATTCAAAATATTTCTTCTTCTTTATTAAAATGATTATACAAGACTTAAAAGTACCATTGCAAGCGCTGCTTCTGTGCAAAATTTTTCACTCTCAAACGAAGTAACTTTATAGATTATGGTTGCTAAAGGAAAAATAAGTGGCTCAGTATATCATATGGGAAGGGTCTCAACCCAAATATAAGAAAATCCAATCTTTGGATATTACTATAGTAGTAAAATTGATTGGTGTTCATATCCAAGTATCGTAAAAGCTATATACCTACAAGGCAGATTATATGAACATGTTGATCGTAGGTTAAAGCCTTATCAAATGCAACTACTAGCAAATGAAAATTTAATACCAGATATACAACATCAAATTTATGACTGTTGTTAGAAAAATATTAGTCCAAGTAATAAAGGAAATATGAGGGGCGATAATCATGAAGACCGTGAAAATAATTTGTATTTTTTTTCCTATGTTCCATAATTGTTCTTTAATTAAATTGTAAAGCCTTAAGTGACCTCTTATATGCATGTTTCTAAGCATCTTTCTTTTAAAAAGATAATGACAAATGCATGGTATAGTAAATTAAATGACAAATCATTCATTTTTTTTCTCTTGCCTTAATATATTTATTTAGCCTTCTTCTTTCACATTCATCACACATCTTCTTAGCTTTCTTCCTTCTCCATTTTTCACAGTTAGCCTTTTTCATCTTTCTTCCATTCATGAACAGTCTACTGTTCAAGAAGAATTAACCATGCCAAAAATAATCAATAAAGAACTTATTGCACCAAATGGCATAAGGTCTACAATTTTATCTTTCATCGTATATTATTATATAGCAATATCGCTGACTTTGTTCCTACTTACATATTTAAATTATCCTTTAATTAGGTTTAAACGAATACTAAGACTGTTGGTACATGTATTGTGACCAGTTTAAAGAGTAAATAAAATAGTTTAGGGAATTGTTGGACTAAAGTTCCTCAAGAATGCAAAGATTTATGATTTTATGAATTTTAGGTAAATTTGATGACAATCAACATCCAGTGTACCCTAAGACATTTAATCAATGTTAGCAAATTCTAATTAAATAGTTAACATTCAAATTATATATAATTGAAAAGTTCAGCACTAAGTGGCTCACCCTTGCATGTAATGGGTCAAGAATAACACCTCATTCTTAGCTCTTGAAACGAACAAATCCACTACTTGTTGTGATGGACTTGTAGGTTGGAGATGCAGCATCTATGGAGTAAAAGCAGCTATGTCATGGGAATTGATGAACATGAACCTTCTCGTAATGTTGCCAGGGATTAAGAATGTATGGTACAAATACCTAGAATAAAGAAACCAATGGATTAATGATAAACTCATATGAACATAGTAAAACATAGTTTATATATAGTAGATGAAGTACCTGATATATAAATTAATAGCAGTGGCCCCTATCATTTCACATAGGAGAATGTCATTTATTACTTGCATTCTAAGAATATCTTGTATTTCTCTATTGTAAATCTTTTTATTGAAATTTACAATTTTTATGCCATCATCTCCTAACATCAATTCTTCTAATGTTTCAAATGCCAATCTATATTTATTTGAAACCTGAGGGTCAAGCTTTGGCTTCGATGGTGCAGTAAGGGTGTCTAACCATAATAGATAGTCTACTTTGTGCTAAATAAATCATAACATAAGAAATTACTAATAGGTAGTGAGAGCACTTAATTGTTACTTAGTTAAATAAAGCAATTATCTTAAGGAGATACTGAGAGGAAAGTGTGCAGCTATCTTTACCATTGTGATTGGTTTCCACTGCTTGCATCTTTATCATGTGCATCTAAATTCTTAGTGAGTCGTCGTTGATTTTCCAATTACTTTTTCAACTTAGATTGTTTTTGCTCTTGTCTTTTCACCTTTTCTTTCAACTTGGCAACCTTAGTTGAAGAATGCAACTTTAAGCACTTTTATATCCTAAAATAGTCTCTTTGACTGATGCCAAAGCCAACACCCCTAACACGATCGGGTTGCTCTAGGACACCAAGCTCCTTGCCCAATATATCCTTATCCCCTGGGAGCACATTATCTTATGCGAGGGTTTGTGATAAGGCATCTTATGGCACATTAATTAAAAAGTAAATGTTATTGAAAGGAGGAAAATAAAAAAGAATGATTGAAAATTTAGATAATCAATTAATACTTACACATTTATTCTTATGTTCAAGGATATGCTCATTGTCAATTTCGCCAGCCTTATTGACTTGAGCTGCGTTCTAGAGAATATGACAGGATATTGTGCTAACTTTTGATTCCTCTTGCTTAGTCTTTGTATCAAGACAAAAAGTCAGTGTGTAAGTATTGCATTACATTACATATTCATAAATAGATAACATATATATTCATGTACTATCTGTTACTCAAAGTCTGAGTATCCCAATTGTCCTTTCTTGTCCGAGTATTAGATATTCTTTGCTATTTCTCGATTCTCCTGGCTTAATTTATGTGAAAAGACATAATAATCGAATCAATACATACTAATGCATACTAAAATGAACAACTATATATTATAAAATATAATTACCTAGAAAGACTCTTCTTGGTGTTAGCTAGTAAAAGTATCCTAACCCTCTTGAATTATCAGAGTTTGAAATAATTCATGGGGATACTCAAAAATGTTTCTGTTGGCATCTCTTAAGAATCCAGTACTAAGTATGTATTGGAATGATTGTAGTGCCTTGCCGATTGTCCCAAGTACAAACCTTCTCTGACTCTGATCAATATCAAAAAACATTTGCAGAGAAATATAATTAATTTGTTAAAACATTTATATATAAGAAACAATATAAACAAAGTAGCAAAGTATGTTACTATTATTTCATCCCAAATGATGCTCTTTGTGGCTTAGTCGACCTTTCGCCAATCACTTACAATGATGGGCACATTTATACAAGCCACAATTCCGATGTAACTGATCAATTTTTTTATCATTTTTCTTAATTGGTTAACCTTAGTAATTCACTGAACCTCAAATTTTTTCCCAGTACTTCTTACGTAGGTCAACTCTTTTAAGATGGTCAAACCTCATTTAATACATCTTATCTCCTTTGTCACATCATTTGAAGCACGATCTTGACCACCTAGAAAAGCTATTCATTTGCAATAAAATTCAAACATACAAGTTAGAATAATAAGCAAAATTAATTCAGAGACGAAAAGCAAAAATATTTAAGGAAATTAAAGAATAAAAGGAAGCATACATGTTTAAGTTAATCTTTTTCTTTTTTCTCATCTGATTTAGACTTCTTTGCCTCTTCTTTCCCTTCTATAGAATCCAAATACCTTATTTATGATCATTTCTCATATACAGGGTATCATTTTCAGTGGAATCACTTTTAAGCGATGTCCCAAAAAATAGATCATCCTTAACATCGGTATCTCGACCATGTTGAACATCATCTTTGTTTTCATTAATTTGGTTTGTCAATAGAATAATGGACCACTTCTTACTAGCAAGATCAGGGACATAGAACGCTTGTTAAGCTTGGGATGTAAAAATAAAAGGCTCGTCTTTGTACCCTACTTCATTAAGATCTACATGAATAAACCCTGACTTATCAATCTGAATGCCATTCTTGTTATCAACCCATTTACAACCGAAGACCAGTACCTGAAACAAAATATTGTCCAATTCTCATATGCATTCAATTATCCCTAAGTACGACATGTTTGCATAGATAAGGTTTTTGTCTTTAGCACTATAAACATGCATAGACTGAGCTATAAGAATTACACCACTATTTTGCATTGTGCTCTGATCATCTTGCATTTATTTTTAGAATATGTAGTTATTGATGAGATAACCGGTGTAAAAGAGAACATGTAGGCTTGGATCTCTTGGGAACCATCTCAATTTTTTAGAGATTGCACTAGGATTCACATCTAACTTCCAAAAAATGTAATGTTCGAGCCAATCTATAAAAAGTCAATTATGCTCTTTCGATATCCAACTTCATTCTTATTGGAGTTCAAGTTTCTAAGTATCTCCTTATGCTTCCACACATATGGCTCTACATTCTTAGAATTGTGTAAAATATATAAGTGTGCTTGCTCCCACTATATACTTGAGATGTTAACTATTTCATTTCCTATAATCCCTTCCCTAGCAGTTCTTCCCATGTGTGGAGATACTGAAAGCCTAATATTATCAACATTAGATAGGTATTTGGTACAGAATTCAATAGCTCTTTCGACTATGTACCATTTGACAATGCAACCTTCTGGTGGACTTTGATTTTTCACATAGCCTTTTTAATATTTTCATGTAATGCTTAATTGGATATATTCACCTCAAAGAAGTTAGGCCACACATTTGTGTCTCCTTAACCAAGTGAATAGTTAGGTGAACCATTATGTCAAGAAAAGAAGGTGGGAAATATATCTTAACCTCACACAAAGTGACCATAATTTGCCTTTGTTATGCCAGCAATTTCGTCAGGCCAATCACTTTGTTGCAAATGGACTTAAGGAAGAAGTATTATTTAGTGATTGTCCCCCGTATCTTTTTGGGCAAAATGGAGCGTAGAGCCCCTGGAATCAAATGCTTCATCAAAACATGGCAATCATGAGACTTGAGACCTTTCAACTTCAGATCTTTCATTGATACAAGCTTTCTAATATTTGAAGAATACTCCTTTGAAACCTTAATTATATTAAGCAATTCACAAAAAGTAAATTTTTTTTCCTAGATAATATATGAGCTACTGGAGCTAGATAAGTATGATGTCCCTCTTTCATTGATGCCAATTCTCCTTTTATTCCTTAAGTAACCGAGTCTAACCTTGCCTTGATGCCATCTTTAGCCTTTCTCGACACATTGAGTAATGTATCAATTATACTATCATATACATTTTTCCCAATATACATCACATCAAGGAAATGTCTCACATATAAGGACTTCTAATATAGCAATTCAAAAGAAATATACCTTTTCTTCCATCGGCTTGTCCTAAGGTGTCTTGCAAAAGATTTGCTGAAGTTATTATGCAAATCCTTTGCCTTTTCATACAGTTGATCACCTATCAATGGCAAAGGTGCACTACCTTCTCTTATATTCTTATTGAAAGCTTTTTTTCACCACTAATAATGATGTCCCAGAGGCAAAAATCTACAATACATGAGGAAGACATTCTTTATGCAATGTTCCATTCGTATGGAATGGGTGTCCTCCTTGCAAATAAGACATGTACAACGTCTTTTGATACTGTATCTTGACAAATTACTATACGTTAGAAAGTTGTTGATTGTCCCAAACAACATAACTTGTAAGTTGAATCTTTCCTTTCTATACCAATCATATACCTCCATTCTTGTCTCCTACATTAGCTTCAAATCTTCAATTAGAGGAGCCAAGTATATGTCTATATCATTTCCAAGTTACTTGGGCCTAGGAATTAGTATAGACAATATCATAAACTTGCACTTCAGGCATAGTCATGGAGGTAGGTCATAAATCACCAAAATAATCGGCCACGTACTACAGGTACTACATTGGACACCATACGGGTCAATAGCGAATGCAACGTGTAGGTTTATGTCTTGTTGCCCTAAATTAAGGTATTCACGATCAATTCTTTTCCATTAAGGAGAATTTGTTAGATGCTGAAACTTGCCATCTTGAATCCTTTCAACCGTATGCCATGTCAAGTGCTTCGCATCTTTTGCACTATTGTACATGTGTCAGAATCTAGGTATGATGGGAAAATACTATGCCACCTTTGCTAAACTCAATTCTTTCTTCTTATATCATGAGACATTACACTTAGGACACTTCTCTAATGTATATATTCATTCCAAAATAAAATGTAATTATTAGGACAAGCGTGTATCTACTCATAACTCAAGTCAATAGAGCATAAGATTTGTTTAGCCTTATATATTTAGCTAGGAAGCTCATTATCCTCTGGCAACATATCTTTAAAAAATGCACACAATTCTGTAAAGCTCTTATCACTCCGTCCATTTCCCACTTTCAAGTTGTACAACTTCAACACCATTGACAATCTTATGAATTTAGTATAGCTAGAATACAATGACTTTTCTGCATTACTTTTCAACCTCCCAAACATTTCGAGACAATCCTAAAGATCCTTGTCAATTACATTTGTCATCTCTTCAAGATGGTTAGCCTCATATGTACTTATGTCGAAAACATTTTAGATATAACTCCCACTATACTCCCAATTACTATGCTCATCCTTCGTTCACCATGCTTCGGCCAACATGTATAACTTTGGTCAATCCTATTACATACTAAATGATCTTCCAACTCAACTGCACTAATTCGCTTTATATGGCAACAATTTAAACAAGCGCATATAATTTTACTAGAGTCTTTTGCATGCTCAATTGCAAACCTAATAAACTCTTTCAATGTATTCTCATATTCCTTAGACAAACGATTGGTAGACATCCATTTCCGGTCCATACCTTTCTGATCTAACAAAAATCAATTTGAGAGAAATGTGTTCATGACTCTTAATTTGCTTGGACTCATACCTATTACTCTATTAGTAATTGCCTTATTATACTCTATTTAATTGTTCTTTTGTTTTAATCTATATCCCAAAGAAAAACTAGCAACATGACAGCTTAAAAAGAGAAGTTTTTTAGGCCTTAAGCTCTATCTTCAAACTAAAATAGTATAATATTCCAATATTCTAGTAGTCTATAATGAAAGAATAATGACAGGAAGTGTTAGTTTTTACAGAAAGAGAGTTTTAACAATATTCTTGTATTGTTATAGAAAAGGAGCTTTAATAATTCCAATATCATAGCAACCCTTTCCCAGGCCTTTTGCTTTATAATTTTTACAAAAAAAAGAGCTTTAACAATGTATATAATTCACATTAAAAGAAAATCCTTTTAAATTAAAGAACAAAAAAAAAAGAAATTTACATACCTTATACAAGGAGAGTTGAAAAATGCCATGAGAAGTGCTAAGAAGAGAACAAGTAAAAGAGACCAAGTTAAAAAGTGCTAAGGTTGCGGAGGAGGCAAAATTGGCGAGTGTGGGTGGGGTGCAAAACTAGTGTGGCTCCCTTTTAGTCAAGTGGCTACCTTTGGCGCATCTTTTACCCTCTCCTCCTCATTTCAATCTTGTAATGTTCCTTTCACACTTAGAAGCCGCCAAAAAAGAAGGAAAGTCATCGAAAATAGGGAGAGAACCACTAAGGGATGGCACCAAAGAAAATGAGTTGGGGGTGGAGGTTTTATAAATAGGGGGTGAACTATTCTGACATGAAAATGGGTTTAGGATGCAAATTTAAGAAGGCCTTAGTTGGCAATTTTATAGAAAACTGCCAACTTTAATATGATTTTTGTTAATAATTAATAAAAAAACCTCTAATTAATATTAATTATATTTTTAAATATTTTTAGAAAAATAATTATGTAGTTGGCAGTTTAAAAGAAACCTCTAACTATATGAATTTATAGTTAGCAGTTTGTTTAAAACCATCAACTATAATAATATAGTTGGTGGTTATTATTTTGTTAACGATTTTTTAAGAATTGTCAACTATATTATTATAGTTAGCATTTTTTAAAGAACCACCAACAAATATGCATCGACATATCCTATTTTTGCAGTAGTGAATCAAGATTGAATGTGAGGAACTCCTTTAAGGCTACAACCTCAACACTTCTCTCATCCATCATCCGCTCCTATTGCTTCAAATGGCCTGACCTAAGTCACTGTCCACGATATAATTTTAGTCCATTTGTAACTCCACGAGACATTTGATAAGCACTGTATCCTCAGATGGAGTCTACTAATAGTTTTTGGGTTGAAAGTCAAAACTTGGAGGTTGATCTATGAAGGGAAGCTATATCATAAAGAAAGATTAAATGCGTTAAGGAAAAAAAATGGATGTTATCTATACATAAATAATCAAAAATTATAGATAATAAATCAAATAGAAGGTTTTGAAATACACACTGTTAGATGAAATATAGTACAATCCAATGATATCATTTGAAAAAGCAATTGTCAATAATAATAATAAGTTAAGAAACATAAATTGCATATTATCATTACATATTAATAATGTAAATAATTATCTAATTTTTGAATAACGTCATCCACATGATCTATGTGCAATGAATTCTTGAAACATGTTATATGCTAATTGCTCCTGGAAGTTAGTCCAACCATCAAATGTCTCCATTGTGACCATGTGGTACAAGCCACCTGCATCATCATTTTGTTCCTTATGGTCTAGCCACTAACAACATCCACGGTTATGCCATCATTGCCTTCTCGACTTATGAGATTATGCAACAAGTAGTAAGCAAGGATAACTTTGTTGTTTGTCCTCATTGCATAGTCAAAAGGACTCCTAAGTATTGCCCATCACTTTTTCAATATCTCGAATACCTTCTCAATCACATTGCAGGCTGATGCATGTCTCATGTTAAAACACTTATGTAGGGCTGACAGTTGATGACTGTGTTGCCATTCATTCAAGTGGTACCTTTGTCCTCTATATGGTACAAGTAATCCATTATAATTGGTGTAACTCACAACAACCAAATAGTATTTACCTACATTGTGACAAATTTTTAAACATTAAACAAGTACACTGATGATAAGCAAACATAAGAGAATATAAAGGCAATGACAAATCTATGATCTCAAAGGAGATAATAAGCAAACATAATGATCTTAAAGCATACAATCCATGTCTCCTACAAAGTGTATCCCGCAAAACCTGACCATCGACTGTAGATTCTTCCAAGTTAGGCAAGACATAAATAAATTGTGTTTTTTAGGGGCAAACATTAAGGACATTAGTGGCAATTAACCCTTTTCAGTTACAATACCAAGGCTTGTTTGTTATAAGTACTTGAATTAGAATGTGTGTCCCATCAAATACACCAAGATAATTCTCAAAATAAGGGAGTTAATTGGAAGTGAAAAAAAGGTAAACCATAATTAAGATAATTTGTTATGCACTTTATGTTGAACCATTTCCTTTTTTCATTGGTTGAGTTTTTAGCCATAGACTCAAGTTTTTTTTATAGCTCTCTATCCAAACATATCACTGCATTCGCATTGGAATATCTACTAATCGTTTCCTTTGATCTTTCAAAGTACACCTTCATTGATCTATTCTTAAAGTGATGTGCTAGAGTGGATAAAAGTGTAGTTACTTACCCATCAACTAACATATTTTTTGTGGGTTTAAGCCTTTGATTTGATCAAGCATGGCACATTACCAGTCAAATGTTGCCCTATACCTTCTAAATTGGTCACAACATATAGAGTCAACATTATA
Organism: Erythrophleum fordii; assembly: GCA_032878935.1. Lineage (NCBI taxonomy): Eukaryota > Viridiplantae > Streptophyta > Magnoliopsida > Fabales > Fabaceae > Erythrophleum > Erythrophleum fordii. The sequence goes on from JAVQMF010000029.1 coordinate 1,630,335, forward strand.
CACCAACCTCCTTAGGTGGGCTCACATTGCTTAGAAGTCTATGGTGTATGACTTATAGGTAAGCCAATAACAATTCAAAGTTATAATCACCTACATGTTTATCAACCATTGATGCCTACATTGGATGACAAGCAAAAAACAAACCAACATATGATGAATGACGTCATGGCTAATGTCATTTATATGATGGTGCACAATAATAGTGTGTGATATTATTTGTATGGTTGGAATAATAAAGACCAGTTGCCTTTTCATGGTCAAAATAATTGTAACATAGGACAAAACACATAATCTAACAAATTAACATCAAATTGTATCAAACAATCATTGTAAATATATATAATACTAGCAATAAATTATAGTAAGTTTAATTGCACACAAAGAAATATTAACTATGTTTTACATATAATTAATCTAGAAGGTTAATTACTTACAATGCATGATATAACTTAGAACAATGATATGTCTTTCATTGATTTATTAAATGTTCAATGTGTGTGTGTGTGTGTATTATGTCCAAAACCATTTTGCTTAGCTAATATGTACATACAATTGAATTCAGAGGTTAGTGCAAGGAGCCATAAAATTTAATGAAGTAACTTAGGCAATTTATCAAACACAGAGGCTATTTATCAAATACAGGAACAATTTATCAAATACAAATAGAGGAATTACATCATAACAAGAATAATAGCATAGCAAATTCGCAAGCTATGGAAGCCTAAAATATTATACAGTTATGCATGCTAAGGTTCACACACTTGTTCAAGTTACTGTATCAGGAAACAAAAAAGTAATACATTTCTTTGTAAACTATACAACATAAATTATTGCTAAGAATGGGTTAACCATTACATGAAGTTTAAGACTGAAAACATATGCATTTTGGTGGAGGATGACAAATCAGCCTCTTCTACAGTGGCCAACTAAGAGAGTTGTAGGATATGCTAATAGCTGGGCTAATGGTAAACAAGGCACACTACACTAAGAACCATATAATGAAAGAAGAAGATGGGATAGACTTTTCCTTACACCAAATAAATACATTGGCAGCTTGTACAAGTAAAAAGGGGAAAAAAAAGTCATTACTCAGTTGATGAATAAAATGGTACGAAATGCTACTTAAAAATTATGCTAAAATTTAAGGGAAATTGCGCAATATCATCACTTTCTACTTCCTTTACCTAATCTGGCAACCAAATGTAATTTGCCTCAAAATCCATTTTAGTTTTATTTTCCCCCACAATACCAAATGGGGCTTTAGTGTTAAGTGTTACATAGCTACAAGGAGTTACTAAAACTCCTTGTAGGACTACACAAAACATGGGCTATTCGAGCACCATTGATTAGGTTGATTAAGCCTTTTTTTTGTAAAAATTATAAAATAATCTTTTAAAAAAAATAAATTTTTCACGTAAATCTCTATAAAATTAAGTTTTGTCTTTAAAAAAAATAAAGTGTTCCATAAGTCCCAGTAAAATTGTCTTTTATCCTTAAAACATAAAATTTTCATAAAAGTTCCCATAAAATAAATATTTTAAGACACACACACACACACAATAATCGGGTTGGCCTGGCCATATTAGCCAACATGGCGAACTTAGAACCCGGTCTAGGTAAAATTTTTTTGGCCAAGTCTAACCTGACCCAATATGGTTGAGCAGGGTAAATTATGCACCTATACTCCATCCTTCCTTAACTCAATCTCATTACAATTGACATTCAATTTAGATTTTTTTTTACAATTGACCTTTTTTTTGGTTATTCAATTTAGATAATTGGAGGAAATTTGCAATAGGTTAAGTAAAAGTGGTAGTTAAATGTTAAACTTAATTGTTTGGGTGGAGGAATTGTAATTAGACAAAAATAAATTAGAGCACAAAAATGAAATTTCTCCAAATTGTTAACTAACAACAGTTTCTTTCATATAAATTATTATATTCATCAAATATAAGTATAATATTGCTTAGTTGTTCATCATCAGCTAAAATTTTTATCACACAAACTTTTAAATAAAGTATGTGTGTGTGTGTGTGTGAGTTATTTTTTTCTTCTTCCTTAAGGGTGACTCTAATAGAAGAGAGGTTTTTTTTTCCTTCCCCTTGACTCTTGAACGCCCAATTCTCAATACTAACTCTAAGCATCTTTTGCATAGATCTAATTACAGGCTTGGCTCATAGAACAAAAGTCTAAAAATAAAGCCTAGGCTCAGACCTAGCCTAATACTATTTATAATACTTCGGGCCTGACTCAACCCAAAAAAAATAATGATAATATGTCTTCTTTTAAAATAAGCTAGCTCATAATAGTTTCTAGTAATCATAGAAGTTATGTATTTGATTGCTATATATCTTATATGTTTACTTTACAAAATAAGCCAACTTAACAATTAGTAAATGAATTAGACTAGAGTTCTACAATAAAGATAAGGACGTACCCTTTTCCAAAATCTCTTTGTCATACACATAATGCATGGTGTTAGAAAAAGAAAATTTTCAATTTTTCAAATATAAAAACTAAGTGAAGTAGAATCGTCACCAAAATTTTAATTTTTTTAAAAGTAAAACTTTAAAAAAAAAAATCTTTTTGTAAGAAAAATGGTTTATGAACCAAAAAATGATTTTAGAGTTAATTATTTGTAAGGAAGGTATTAGGTACCCCACAACACCTATTCTTAAAAACAGTTATCTTAAATTAATTGTGGAAAATCAATATGATTTTAAACTCATTTTAACTTTCTTAACAATTACATGCAAAAAAACAAAAGAAAAAAAATAAGAAAAAAAATAAAAAAAAAAAAGAAAATATTTCTTTGTAAAGATAAACTTGACTTAGGATGAACGTTTAGGATGTACATACCCTATAAAAAGAATCAAAGTTTATGTAATTCGACTAGATAAAAAATAGTGCTTGTTGATTGGTATGTTTTGATTTTTGTGAAAATAGAAAAAAGTAGAAATTGTTTTAGGTTTTCGTAAACAAAACAACTTTAAAATTAGATTGCATGTTTTAATTTGTAAAAACTAAATTAATCTTACTTCTTTACTCTTTTCTTTCTTTCTTTCTTTTTTTTTTAAATCTTTTTTATGATTTTACGATTATTATTTTTTATTTTTTTATGAATTTTTATTATTTTCTTTATTCCATTATTTTTTTTATTTTTTTGGTTATGATTTATATATTTTTTATTATTTTTATTTTTCATGTTTTGATTTTATTTTGGTTTTATTTTCTCTTCTTCTTTATATTTGTTGATTTTTTAGATTAATTTTTTATTTTGATTTTATTTTTTCTCTTTTTTATATTTTATATTTTTTATGATTATTCATTCTAAAAGAAACATATTTACTTTTTTGAAAAATTATATTTTCATTTTTCATTTTTTAAAAATAATTTTCTTTTCTTTTCATCCAAATTTTTTGTAACAAAATTCGTTTGATGTAGGTTATTAGAATTCAAAATTTACTAAAATGTCATTTTAAGTCCTAACAAAGTGCCTCCACAAACTTATTGTGACACATAATCCTCCAATCAATTCCTATGCGCCTAAAAGGATAAAAAATTTCACAGGACAACTCTAAAATAAATAATAAAATACATAACAAATAAAACAAATATATATACAAGTATACAATGTTTGTGCTTGTGTGAATTTTTATGTTTAGACGTAGTATAACAATTTTATTTAATCCAATCTATAGGTGGGAATAAGATGCTGAACTAGTAGAACATGCTTATGCCTATATTCCTTGAATCTCCTCCCAGGAGCTCTCAAGTATCCCACCATCCATTCATGAATTTTTCCACAATCCAGCAGCAGAAAGGAAGGAAAAAATCAATGGTTAAAATTCATACAGAGCATCATAAACGAAATAAACGGCTCAATAAAATCAAATAAATGTGACTGACATGCTAATCTGCAACCCAATTCCCCAGAACATGTGCGAATTAAGTATACATCTTAAAATAACAAGAGGCCCAGTTCAAGCTCATTCAGTATTAAATTCCTACTATGAGCATGAGCATAATTAGAATCATACCTTCATGTACACTTCATGGCATTTTAAAAGTTATTCAGGGAAGCATTTACCCCAAAAAAAAAAGACGTGACCGTCATCCGAGAACCAAATAAAAAATGAAGACGATAACCATTAATTTTTAGTTCTACAAGGCTCCCACAAGTTTTCAAGACACTTTATTTTGAATCAAAAGGGATGGAAATAGGTGCAGATTTCTATCCAACCAAATCCTAATTTTACACATCCTTTCACCTTTACCCTCCAAATTCCAAGCCACATGAGGTTCAAAAACAAGGGACCTCCAACCATACGATACAAACATAATAAGATGAGAGGCATACAATCAGAATGTGAATAAAATAAAGGGCAGCAAACAAGCAAGCTTATCGAATGAAACACTAGACATAATCATGGTGAAGCATCAAGCATTTTGTACATGTGAGAGTAACTCCCATATGCAACATGGCCAAACAAAGAGTAATCCCTCCTTTCTAAACAATACACATTTAACGGCTCCATTTTCAATTCCAAAGACTCAGGAACCAATACCCAACTCAGATGCTCAATTAACATAACATATTGGGCACATCAATTTCACACCCAAATCAAGCAACAAGAATCAAGACCGAAACCCATGAAAGAGAAAAGAGTTATCAATCAGACAACAATAATAAAAGCCAACATCAATGAAGAGTGTAAAAAAAAATCATCAATGCAATATTCATATTGAAAAACAAATCAAACCCATTATTCACCAAAGCCAAAACTAGCATAGTAAATGAGTTCCAAAAAGCTTACCATTGTTCTTAGTCCCTGTCTCTATTTTCTATCGGTCTCAATCCAAGCACGAAGAGCACTCTGATCTCAGCTTCCTCACAGATTAATGGTTGAAAGCCTGAACTTCCTCTTGGTCTTTTCCATCTTCGAATTTTTTGAGTTTGCTTTTTTGAATCCCCTGTTGTGGTTTCTTTCCTGGTTCTCCTACGGCATCCACTGAAGAAACTTTAGCCACCCCCAAAATTTCTCTCTTGGTTCCTCCTCTCTCGGCCTCTCTCTCGCATGACCTTCTACTTTTTCTTAGTCTCTCTCCTTCTGAATCCCCTACCTCTTTCTCAATCTCTCCTCTTCTCTGAATAAATCCTCTCTCCATCACTCTTTAGGTCTCTCCCTTTTTGTAGCCCGAATTGCAGATCTGTGTGCAGCATATCCTCTCCCTCTTCCTTGCCATATGCTGCAGCTTTATGGGAAGTGGGTTGCCTCGTCTCCTGCTGCAAAAGCTGCTCCATTTCTCCTCCCTCTCGCCACTTCATTTCGGTTGATGAAGGTGAGTGCCAGTTTCGTGTGTACAGCAGGGGAGAGTAGTGAAGGATGGCCGTAGAGTTTTGTTGCTTTGGCCTTTTCTGCGTTTCCTTTGTTTTTCTAATCAGCTAGTTTTTTTTTTGGGGTTTTTTTGGTATGGGGTTTATCAAGCCTTTGGATGTTGGGAGCCGAAGGGATACTGAAGGGTTTTATTTTGTTTATTTTTGTTCTTTCTTTTTTCTTTCAGCTCCTTTTTAATTAAATTTTTTTTTTGGGTCTTTGGTTATATGTATTTAAGTTATTTGGGCTTTTGGAATTTTGAGAAAAAGAAATGGATATCCTCTTCTTCTTCTTTTTTTTAACTTTTACCTTTTAAATTTTTTTTTTAATATTTTTTGACTAATTTAATTTTATTATTATTTTTAAAGTATGTCTAGATAAAATATGATGTTCACACTCTTCTTAACAATAACCAAGAACAAGAAAAGAGAAACAAAAAAATTATCTAAGTTCAATCATGTCATATTGGGAAGAACTCTAAAACTGGCAAGCGACGTGAATTAGTAAATCGATGCAAATACATAAAAGTTTGGGAATTAAGAACAAGACACAACAATAGTAAGTCAATATTATATTCTTTATTCATGCCTAAAGTCATAAAAATTAAATACACAACAATAACAGACACCAATATGATGTTCATGAAGCAAAACAAAGTATCCTAACTCCACAGTCTCTAATCTTCAAATCTCAACCATCCTTGCAATGTTTAATACTTTCATAAAGCCACACAAAGAAAATATTTTTTACTTTATCATTAACTTAACAATAAAAAAAACTCATGGTGCTAGAAAACTTACAATATTGGAAAAAAAATCCTCTAAAGTGGTATTAAAAGTAATTTTATCATCAAAGGTGGTCACATCATCTAATTGAGACTTTCCTAAGCCATAATAACATAGATATAATTTTTTTTTTCAAATGAACATTAGAAAATTCAAAAAGATATTGCCAAAATATATATTCAAAGAAAATGTACCCCATGTAAAGCCTATTGTATGATGCCAATCCTCTAAACATACCCAACTTTCAACAGTCTTTTTGCTCAATGAACTCCTCCAAGGATTGATTACCTTCTTTCTAATATTAAAAGTTGGTTCAAAAGCTACAGTAGATATTAGAATGGCTAAAATATCTTATATCGTTGATACAAGCCCAAAAAACGTCCAACATTTGATTTCCAATAATCTAAAATATTAATTTCTGCACCCAATTCATTAGTAAGTTCTTCCAATGAAGGGTCCAACTATAATTTCCTTGTTTGTATCTATCTTTTGGAAATCACGAACAGACTAAAATCATCAAATTCGTCATCAACAACATTTGGTTGTGAGCTAGTATCTTCAAAAACTCCCACACTTGATGGATTCATATTATGACATTTTTTGTAGTGCTTAAATATTACATGAAAAGTACTAATTGCCTTAGCCACTTGCTCGTTAGCATTACTAAAATGTTTGTGAAAAACGTGCTCAACAAAGATAAACTTCTTCCTTAGATCTTATACAATAACACAAGAAAGTAACAATTATATTTGTAACATCCAGTACTTTGATGATAATGATTAAAAATGGCATACCATGAGATAAAAGTATTTTTAAAAAAGCTCAATAAGAATAAAAAGGACCAAGCCCAAATGAAAAATAGAAGAGAAGCCGAATAATTTAAAGTTTAAGGCCAAGTCCAATAAGAAGAAAAAACTAAGCCCAATAGGTAAAAGAGATTTAGGCCTATTGGGAAAGAAGTTCAAAAATAAAAGAATGGATCAAGCCCAATAAGAAAGAAAGCCTAGAACCCCAAAAAAAAAGTCTAAAGTTGAAAATTGGGCCAGTAAAAATCAAGACCAAGCCCAATAATGAATGAAAAGAAATTGGGCCTATTAAATGGGCCCTTGGGCATGCAAATGGAGGGAAAAGTTAAAAAGCAAAACCCTAAGATCAATGGCCTATAATTAAAGAGATTTGATCTAATGGTAGACTTAAAACAATAATTAAATTTGCTTCAAACTTCTACCACCTCCCTCTAGCTATAAATGCCTGCTCCCACTCCCTTATTTCTCCACACAAAGCTTCATCCACTTATAAGAGAGAAGGAGAGGCAGCATAAAGAGAGAAGGAAGAAAAGGTATGTAATTAAATTTAGGACAAGCATACAAAATGTTAAAGTTAGGCTCCTAAAAGTCAAAGTAAAAGAAAAGTAAAGGGGAGCTTGGGTTTTAAGCTAATTAAGTTATGAAAAATCTTGTGTTAATGATTATATATGACTATGAATATTTAGGATTTGATATTTATAGAGACACATTTGAAAGGGATTCACACCAAGAACTTGGAAGAATCCAAGATAGTACTCTTACCTATTCTTGTTGAAGTATGGTTTGATGATTGATGAAATGTTGATGGTTTGCTATAATGTTATGAATTTAAATGCTAACATGTCTTGATGCTTGATATATTTCATGGCCATGTATAGATATCTTTACTTGAGCATGTATGTTTAAGGTTATTATGGCTAAGCTATGCTTTATAAATGATGTAAACATGCTTGAATATAGATGGGTATTGTACTACTAAGATTTCCTCAAATCTCATCCCCAAAAATTCCCACTTTTAGGTGCAAGTACATCTAAGGGAAAGGCAAGGAAATAGCAAGTTGATTCATGAAGATTTATTCCTTGTTTTATGCTATGTTTTGTGGAAGCATGAATGTTCTTGATTTTGTTGACCAAGTTGTAAAACTATGTGAAAAACCTTATAAGCATTTACTTGGTCCATGGGCAGTAATATAGACCCCTTATTATGTCTAATTATGATTGGAATGAACTCATGGATGTTTATGGCTTGGAAGTATGTTTAGTTATGCAAAAGTTTTCATGCTGTGAGTCTGTTTGGATTCTGAGTAATATTGTTGTTTCATTGAAAACGTCCTAGCAAATGTTTGAATTAGGTCACGATATTTTTAAGGTAAAAACTAGACATCTTAAGCTTTCCAACAAGCTAAAAATCAGGTCATTTGGATCTCTGTAGCCTCAGATATAATTCTTACAAGTTAGTCATGAAGTATTGGATAACCGTTGCTGAGTCATCTGTACTGTAGCTCACACGATTTCTACCACTGTCTGAGCGTCCACATGAGCTTTTAGTATGTTAAATCAGACATTCTAAGATTTAAATGAAATCAAAATTTGCCTCATTTGGATCTGTGTACAAAAAGTTATAATTTTTCAAAGTTAGGGGTGAGATTCTGAAACTTTACTATATCAGTAAATTGAACAACTTGTGAAAAGGAATAAACTGAATCAACTGACATGGAATATGAGCTGGAACATATTTTTCCCTTAAAGTTGACTCATCAAGCTTTAAGTATAATTTTGAAGCACATGAAAATGATTTTTATAGATTAAGTTATGATTTTTTGAAGTTGAGAAAGAATCTAAAAGTTGACCCGCTATTGTGTTCTGCGATATTATGATTTAAGGATATAGATTTTAGAGATTGTTAAAGTTCAAATTGCATTTAGAAATGGTTTTAAATGACTATAAGGGTTTGAAATATAAGATGTGACAATATTATCCCAATATTTTCGAAATTCTACAATCATATCTAAAATTATATCCACCATGAAATTAGGAGGATTTTTATATGCTTCAAACAAATACAAATGAATCTTATACATTCCTTTAAAATAGATATTAGTCGTTGGATTCTTAGTAGTAGAAAACACATGAGTAGCATCATAAAACGGCTTAAAAAACTTATGGAGTATTTTTACTTTATCCCACTGTTCATTAAAAAGCACAAACATTCCAAAACTATCATCCCCTTCCCCTCAATATTGGCACACTTTCTAATAGTAAATGCATAGCAATTTTAAACATTAAAAATGTGAAATTCCATCTGAGACATATATCAATTCTCAATTTCCTAATTGTAACCAAATTGAAATATTGCTCAACCATATCATAAAATTTCTTTCTGCTAAAAACTAACTTTTTAATAAATTTCTCCCCTTTATGAATCTTTGCAATAACTTTGTCATTCTTTTTTTTACCAGCTTGTACAATCAAATCCAAAATATAACAAGAGCATCAAATTTGAAAAAAGATGTCTTTACACACCAATTTTTAGAAATAGAAGATCTCACTTTTATATAAGTAGTCATTACATCATTGCAACTAGCATTATCCAATGTAATGCTCTCTATTTTCTCATTAGTCTTCTATTTAAACAAGTAAGAGACTACCTTATCAGTTAAAAAAATTTCAATAAAAGGTAGTGATATTGCTTTGAAGCAAATGATTCTGTTTTGCAGTTTCTAATTTATGTCAACCTAATGAGTTGTTATACACATATATTCATTTGTGTTCAGCTTTCTAATTATTACAAATTAAAGCAATCTTTATAAGCGCTTTTGCCAATTCCTCCATTACAAATTATCATTCATTTGAATGAATGCCTATCGTATCTCTTTTAGCTATATGCCTATTTATTGACTTACTTTTTGGAGTAAGGGTTTTTAACATATGTCTAAAAGCATGTAATTCAACAATAATAAAAGATAACTTTGCACAAACAAAAAAACTTGTAATTGTCCTTCAACTTTAGTCCCAATCAAAAGTGAATGATGCTAAAAATGTTAACCCATCCATTTTAATTGCACTACCCAACCTACTACACATGCTTCTTACACAATATCAAATGACAAATTAGCTGTGAAGTATCTTTGTGTCATTCTATTACAAAAAGCTTTTTGCACTAGTTACGTTAAGCACTTCCATTCTCTAATTTTGTCATTTGTAACTACATTTCAAAAGTTAACTTTTTTTTTTTTTATATAAATTGATCACATTTAAGAGAATTTTTATCCCCTACATCTAAGTGTTGCATATCTATCTCTTCTATTAAGATATTTGTCAACATGACTTACTGTCGTTGCCATATTAAAGAAACACTCTTAAAACTAAAAAAATTACTGTCATTTCATTTTTGAAATATATTTCATAACAAAATAACTATAATATAAAACATAACTATTTCATCATAAATTTAATATTAATGTTTGTGAATATCAAAAGAGTTGATACAATAACAAATTATTTTAAATACAGTTGTTATGCTATCAAATATCAAATTTAGCATTTAAGTATCGTTATTCTCTTTTAATTAAAAAAATAGTCTACCAAAAAACTGAAAAATATATAGGATTATTCTCTTAGAACATAAATTTATTATAAGAACAATTTTTTTAAAAGAAAATTTTTCGTAATATAAATATAAGAAATATAGTGCTTGGGGAATATCTATAAAGATATATATATATAAAGAATAGTGCTTCATAAATATTTTAAAATAACATTTTGTAAGAATCTAAAATATGTTCTAAAGATTGTTTTGATACCATATGAGAAAACTATAGTACAAACGTAAAAACCTAACAACAAAACCTTAAAAGATAACATTATAACTATGTTGTGAAACTAATTTCCCCTTCTCCAGCCATTGCCGAAATAAGTTCGTCCTGAGGATGCCAAAACAAAAATTGTGAATCCAAAAATCTGGCCAAGAGGTTATGAAAATCGCCTCCCAATATTTGTAATATTCGATTCACCGTGTATTGTTATGTTAGCCACTTGTAATGAGAATTCAAGAAAACCATAGTGCTTAAATGATAACTTGTAGGATTAGTGATCACATCGTGCTATACTGTAAGTTTAATAGCTTTTCTAGCGGCATTGAAAATATCCTATTTCAATTAGCCTATAATTGATCCTCCCAACCTCATATTTCAAATCATGGAATCATCAAACCAGATATAAACAAGAAGCTTTGACTTTATCAGAGGAATTAGTACCGTTGAAATTGACCCATTCTAACCTGTCCTTTAGACATTTGAAAGCCATGTATAGCCAGCCTTCTGGTTTCTGCCTGAAGATGTCCAAGCCAAGTGAGATTGCCAAAACAACCTTCTAGAGAGATTAATGACATCCATTGGCGAAAATTGATGATTATAAAAAATGATCTTGTTATGAAATTACTAGATGCCATATAGGATAAGTAATATAAATGTGGTATAATCCTCAAAACCCTATGGAGCCTTATTAAATTTGGAGAACCAAGTCTGCAACCATAACCGCATATCTAGAGGTTGAAAATAATTAATTTGCAGGGACAAAGGAAAGGCAAATCATATTATCCTTAGAAAGGGGCACTAAATAAAAGTATAATTTTTTTTTTTTTTGGTTATTATGACAAAAGGGGCAGTTATTCTCAATCCGTAAATGGTGCCTTTCCAGAATGTCCATAAAGCATTTGTCAAAAGTTTCCAAGCAAATAGAATAACCTGATATGGTAACTGCATTTTCCACAAATTTTGTCATTCTCAAAATTGAGAGGTTATAGGCCCATACGACTCCTGAACTAATAACCTATATCCATCAATTACGGAATAAATACTTGATTTATTTCCTGCCCAAAACAGTTTATTACTCTACTCAGTGATCGAAAAAGATTGTCTTTCTAATTTGCCACACTACAGGAGGAGAGTAAAGTGTATGAAGTTTGGACACATTCCACTACACTTTATCATGCAAAATAAGATTTTTAACTAATCCGGTGGAAATCATATAGATGCATTTGCCACCAAAGACAGGGATTGAGCTGCGGCAAGAAAGTTTTTGAAAATAAAATTATTAGTTTGTGGCTTTAGTTACCACTATTGGCACTGCTCTACGTCTTATACTTGATTGGATAAGTTTTTTTTGGGGCCGGGGGGGGGGGGGGGTGATAAGTCCCTATTTGTACCAGAATGAAAGAAGAGGAAGAAGAAAGGCTTATGCTTACTTTTCTATAAACCAAGTAAAAGGACATATATTGAGCAAAGATGGAAATTGAGTGAATGCATAGTTCTATAAACGGTTCTACCGTGTAAGCATGTAATGAAGACCAAATAGAAAAATTAATCTACTTATTGCAACACAAAACAAGCATATATTATTAGGCGCATTGTTTTCTCTTACACAGCACAGGCAAATACAGAGAAGGAAAACTGAAAAAACAAAAAAATGGAATAAGATTCTACATGTTTCCATCCTCTTCACTTGTTAATTAAGGGCATATAACATAATCATTGCTAGGAAAAGAGGCAGGGTTGTAACTGTTAGGACTGAGCCTGTCCTGACATTGTGAAGGCCCAGAAGGTGGCACTTGCCCTTTTGGTAGTTGGCTCTCGAATGTGCTTTTGAAGCCCTTTACGACTCTGAAGCACTCGCAGCTGGTTGAAACCATACCCAAAACCACTATTCCAACAAGAAACAGAAACATACGAAAGTTTACTGAACCAGATCTCCCAAAACTTGACATGGCTGCTTCCTTCTTTTTGCTTCCAAAGTACCCCAATTAATTCTAATCTGTTGCTTTCAAAAGGAGAATATCAAACTTTATATACAGTTATAGAGAGGCATAGCTGGAATAAGAAGGAAAGAAGAAAAATGGGGCGTTGAAATTTTAGTTCCGTTATGAAAAGGGAGTTATGTATTTTCTTTCTGGTTTTTAACGCAAGATTCTCTTCAGCAGACGCCCGTCTCCTTCTTGCGCTAGACGAAAGTCAAAACCCATCGTAACTGGGGAAATCTTGAATGGATCTTGCCTAACTGCTCACCGTGGTTTCAATTCTAAGAAGCACATATGGTGGCAATTTAAAAATAGGGGTATTTACTCTTGATTAGGTATCTGCACCATGATTCTACGCCCTTTTGCCTAATTTTTGTTCTTTTATTTCTATGTTGATCTTTTTTTTTTGGTTGGAAATTATCATTTTAAGCTTTGCAACACGTGGCTTGTCTTCTTCCACAAGCTTTTCTTTGAACAGAAGAATGTTTAATTAACAATCCATGTTAATGTTATTTCATGCTATTCCCTTTTTTTTTTGCGTGTATGTGGGGCATCATGGCACGTGTGAAAAATCTGTGAGCTACTTCAAGATGGACCTATGCGTGGAGAAATGACCATGAGCAATTGAACATGTTTTGTCGTGGGATATAATGTAATTTGATGGAGAAGGTATTTGAGGATCCTTAGAATATGAGACCAGTGGAAAAACAAAAAAGAAAAAGACAACTCTACTGGTTTTAAATTTACTCTATTTTTGTAATCTGCACTTCAAATTAATGATATTTGATTGTACACAGGACATACAACTCGCATTGAGTACTGTATGTTTTAATCATGCACACAACTCACATTGAGTATTGTATATCAACTTAGTGGCGGGCTGCATGTGACAACAGACTCTTATAGATATCAATGTAAGTTGGATCATGATTGCATTTTAAAAAATTTTTTGAGTTTCAATTACCTACATCCACTAATTTTGTTTACTCCTTTTTTGAGAGAAAAGAGAGAAGTGTCAATTTTTTGGTATTTAGTTAAATTATCTTTTTTTTTCAACATTCAAAATTATAAATTATTTTTAAAAATCAAAAAAGAAAAAATAGACAAGAGAAAAAGAAGAGTAAAGTAGTGAGATTTATCTCATGTCACAAATTAAAACACACTAAACAATCTTCAAGCTCATTTTGTTTGCGAAATCAAGTTAGTTTTATTTTCTTTTTTCTTCTCCAAAAAATAAATAAAAGTTATCAATCAAGTTTAGCTATTAACTGGGCAAGTTTTAATCATTAGACGAAATTCTACATAGGTTAATTCATTGATTGCATTTGACATTAACATTGTCCATTTTAAATTGTTAGAGGAAATTGTATTTTCTTATCCCAATTTGCTATTGTAATTGCAATTTTTTCTCCAACTAATTAAGTTTAGCAATTAACCATCCAATTTTGCTAACATATCACAACTTCTATTTACTTTTGAAATTCAATGTTAAGTGTTACAAACCTATTTGGAATGACCAAAATACATTGTTCTATAAGGGTATACAAAACACGGGTTGGGTGGATTTTTTTATCTGCTTGGTGCCCAATCCAATTTTAACTAGATAATTTTTTTTAGCTCAATGTTTGACCCAGCTTGGATTGGCCCATTTTGACCAGGTCAACTGGGCACCATTGACCGAACTAACCAGATTAGGCTTTTTTATTTTCAGTAAAAATTATAAAATAATCTTTTTAAAAAAATAAAGCTTTATATAAGGTGCTGTAAAATCATAGTTTGTCCCTAGAAAAGGTTTTCATATAAGTATCTATAGGTTGTAAAGTAACATTTTGCTCTTAAAAAAAAAAGTTTGAATATAAGTACCATAAGATAAATTTTAAAACACACATACATAATTCGGTTGGGTTGGGCTATACAAGCCAACATGGCTAACCTAATGCTTGGCCTGATTTGGACAATTATTTTTTGTTTGACCTAATATAATTGGACTTGCCAGGCAGATTGTGCAACCCATTACAATTGACATTCAAGAGAGATAATTTCTTTTTTACAATTGACATTCTCTCCTCTTTTTTTTTTTTTGTTATTCAATTTAGATAGTTGGAGGAAAATTGCAATAGGTTAAGTAAATGTGCTGGTTAAATGTTAAACTTAATTGTTTTTTGGGGGGTTGCAATAAGGCAAAAATAATTAGAGTACAAATATATAATTTTTCCAAATTATTAAATAATAACAGTTACTTTTATATAAATTATTATATGCACCAAATTTAAGCATAATATTGCTAATTAGTTGTTCATCGTTAGCTTAAAATTTTTAATTTTGTTACACGAACTCTTAAATATGGTGTGTGGGGCTGTGTTCCCCCCTCCTCGCTTCTTTTCAATGATGACTCTAATAGATAAGAAGTGTTTTTCTTTTTTTGGCCCATTTTCTTTCCCTTGACACTTGAGTGAGCAGTTCTCGATAGTCACTCTGGGCATCTTCTGCGTAATGTAATTTTTTTTTTGGTTAACTTTATTTTTAAATATATTTTATAACAAAATAACTATAATTTAAAATATAAATATTTCATCATAAATTTAATAATAACAAAGTTTGTGAACATCAAAAGAGTCCAGTCAAAAACAAATGATTTTAAATACGGGTTCTGCGCTGTCAAATGTCAAATTTAGTATTTAAGTATGGTTATTCTCTTTTAATAAAAAAGTACTCTAAATGAAAATTGAAAAATGCAGGATTATTCTCTTAAAACATGAATTTATCCCAAGAACAAATTTAAAAAAATAATTAAGTAGTAATACAAATATATGAAATAGAATGCTCGGTGAATATTATGTGTATGTCTATATATATATATATATATATATATAATAAGAATCTATGAAATATAGAGCCTCATAAATATCTGAAAATAACATTTTGTGAGAGTCTAAAATTATGTGTTAAGAGATTTTTTTTTTTTTTTGGATACCATATGAGAAAGTTACATTACAAACGGAAAAACCTAACAACGAAGCATTAAAGGATAGCATTATAACTATGTTGTGAAACTAGTAGCCCCTCTTCCAACCATTGCTGAAATAAGTTCTCCCTGGGGATGCTAAAATGAAAATTTGTGAATCCATAACTCTGGCCAAGAACATTGAATTCACCTTGTATCGTTATGTCAGTAACTTGTAATGATAATTCAAGAAAACCATAGTGCTTAAATGATAACTTTGGAGGATTAGCGACCACATCGTGCTGTACTATAAAGTTAATAGCTTTCCTAGGGGTGTTAAGAATATTCTATTTATGTTAGCTTATAATTGATCTTCCCAACCTCATATTTCAAATCATGGAAACCATCGAACCACATATAAACAAGGACCTTTGACTTTATCAGACAAATTAGTACCGACTGCCCGTTAGTTTAAAATTGACCCATTCTAACTTGTCCTTTGGGCATTTGAAAGCCATATATTAGCCTCTGGTTTCTACTTGTAAATGTCCAAGCCAAGGGAGATTACGAAAATAACCTTCTAGAGAGAGTAATGATATTCATTGGCGAAGACTGATGATTATAAAAAATGATCTTGTTATGGATGCATTTGCCACCAAAGAAGAAGAAAGGCTCACTTTTACTTTCCAATAAACCAAGAAAAAGGACATATATTGAGCAAAGATGGAAATTGAGCAAATGCATAGTTCTGTAAATGTTTCTATCATGTAAACATGTAATGAAGACTGAATAGAAAAATTAATCTACGTATTGAACACAAAAGCATATATTATTAGGGGCATTGTTTTCCCTTACACAGCACGGGCAAATACAGAGAAAGAAAATTGAAAAAACAAAAAAATGGAATAAGATTCCGTCCTTTTTCTCTTGTTAATTAAGGGCATAAAACATAATCATTGCTAGGAAAAGAGGCAGGGTTGTAACTCTCAGGACTAAGCTTGTCGTGACATAGCGAAGGCCCTGAAGGTGGCACTTGCCCTTTTGGTAGTTGGCTCTCAAATGTGCTTTTGAAGCCCTTTACGACTCTGAAGCACTCGCAGCTGGTTGAAACCATACCCAAAACTATTATTCCACCAAGAAACAGAACCATACCAAAGTTTATTGAACCAGATCTTCCAAAACATGACATGGCTGCTTCTTTCTTTTTGCTTTCAAAGAACCCTAATTAACTCTAATCTGTTGCTTTCAGAAGGAGAGTATCAAACCTTATATATAGTTATAGAGAGGCATAGTGGGAAGAAGCAGGAAAGAAGAAAAATAAGGCGTTGAAATTTTAGTTCCGTTATAAAAAGGAAGTTACGTGTTTTCTTTCTGGTTTTCAACGCTCATGACTGAGTTTTAGAGCTTCGAAGCTGCTTATTCTATATTGGAATGCATTTTTGTGATTTTAGCTTATTTTGAACCAAGAGTACTTTGAAATCGTTGTTATGAGTTGAAAATATACAGATCAGCAGCCACTTTAGAAAACATAATGGGATATAGTTTCTTAATTCATCACAAAAATCTATTTTAATGTGAAACAAAATTAAAGAAAAAAAGCTGAGAAGTCATAATAGTTTATGGAAATTTTTTTAATTGATTAGTTTAAAATTTTGTCTTACTTTAGGCGGCTTTCAAAGAGATGTTGTTGAATACAAATGTATAGTTTCCGGAATTTGATTATATGAATGTAAGTTCCTTACGAAATTAAATGGATTTGGATTTGGATTTGGATATTTTGAATATTCCTTTTTCTCCCCTTTTATTTTGCCGAGTATCCAAAAAACAATAATTCAGTAGCACATATTTGCCTTGTGAAGCTTTGATCAAGGGTGTTCATCAAGCTAGGCTGGCTCCGTGTCACTTTGCCAAGTTAGGCTAAGCCGGGCAATTTTTTAAAAAAAAAAAAATTGAGGGACGCCAGGCCAATCACCCTAAACAATCTAGCCCAGTCTAACTAGCGAGGAGTATATAATATGAAATATTTATATATAGGAATTAAAATGAAAAAAATATTTTTTATGGCTATTTTATAAATTTAATTATAAAATTTTATACACATTTTATAAATTATAAATAGTTAAAAATGTCAAGACCCTTGTTAGGGCTTTTTTTATTATAATTGTTATGTTTAGATGAAAAAAAATGAGATTCAAAATGTGAATTTTTAGAGTTGAATACAAAAAAACTCAAAATTGAAATAGTAAACTGTGTTTTTAAAGAAAATAAGTGGGAGAAGCTACCTTTGGCATTTACATCATGTCCATCTTAGAAAAATTTCCAAAATTAAAAAAAAAACCTTATCAAACAATTAAACTTCAAATTATTACTTTTTAAAGTTTCACTTTCTATACCTGCATTTACTTCATTTTCCTCTTTTAAACTAACTTTTTTTGTATATATATTTTCACTGCACAAGTCTTATGATGACATATCAAAACAAGTGATTATATATCTAAAATGATAAAGTGATTTGAAAGCATTCAAAATTTTAAAGCCTTTTCAAAAAACAAAAATTTTGCTTGTCCCTGTTTAGGGCCCACCAGTTTGGCCTCATTTCTAATCAGGCCAAACCCAAGCCAAGTCAAGCCTTAAGTCTATTTTTTTCCACCGAACTTTGAACTGGGCCAAGGTGAAACCCATCCCGCGTACACCCTTGGCTCTAACCAAGTCATTCATTCTTCTTTGTTTTTGTTTTCTCCTTTTTTTTTTTCTTTTGGGTGCGTTGTTTCTGGATTATTTAATATGAGATAGAATAGACCATTTCAAAGTGTTAATTATAAAATGTGAAGAAAAATAAAAGCAATTTGAATGCTTTTAATGGTAAGTTATTAATTGAAGGGGTTAATACCAAGATGCTTCTTCGTTCGCTTCATTCAAATGGCCTTTCAGATCATTACAAAAAGCAAAATGATTTAATCTAAAAATGGAACTGGCCACGATAATGTATTGATATTGATATGGAAGAAAAGAGAAAATGTCCTTTTTCTATTAGGGTTATCCGTGTGAATTGGCTATGTCAAGACATTCTTTTAGAAAAAAATTATTTTAAAAAGATTGGGATTTTCTTTATTCAAAGAAAATTCATTGAAGAAGGGAAAAAAAAAAACAACCACAAGGTGCATCGGGAGTGGATCCCCATAGTACTAAACAAGGTTAAGTTATTTTTCTGACAATCTTTCTAGAAAACAATATAACCTGACTATCTCCAACAAAATAAGATACATTGCGCACGAGGTGGTGTATTAGAAAATAATTAAACTTCTCTTGGGAGTGAGCTAGCTTAGAAGACTATATATCAACAATTTGTTCCTTGAAAATTTATTGAGCTCCAGTAAGTTCTAAACCTTATATCTGTTAGTTTTTTTCTATTATTTGCCAACATTAAAATTTAATGGAGATAATGAACTGGCATGTTAAGTGCCCAATTGGCACATAAGAAAGCTACTTGTAAGGTATTTTTATTACTTGTAAACACATTCAACTGTAAAGTTGGCAGTTTACACGGAAATTGATTTTGAAAATACATTATTACCACACTACACTGGAAATTATTTGGTGATTTCCATACCTAAGGTTCGCCATATATAGTTGATAGTTGCAATTTGCTAAGAGAGGAGATGCAAGGAAGGACAATTTGAACTTCTCACTTAAGGGGAAAAAGAAAAAGTAAAGAGATATCGTATTTTATCTGATTCTCTTTTTTCCTTTCACAATTATATGGGTGTCAATGTCCACCAAATTAAGTTTATTATAGTCCAAATGTGTTAGTGTTCACTAAATTGAGTCCAATTCAATCTAGTCAAATTAAGGAAAATTAAGTTATTTCATTTCTTTTGTCAAACAAAATATATGTTCTTATTATTACTTATTTCTTAAGAAAGAAACATAAAAAATTATATTTTCACTGTTCTCATCTAAAAAACAGGTAAAGGAGGATAATTATGAATACCATATTTTGTTCAAATATTTTTTTTGAAAACAATAAATTTTTATGCTGATTCAATTTAATTTTGGAATCATTTGAGAGATTCAAGTTTAATTTTATTTCTGAGTCATTTTTATTATTTGAGTCATATTTAATTATGGAATCAATTTTAATTTAATTTTGAATGGAAAAATAACAAAAGAAATTGAAGTATAAAGAAATGGTTTAGGATTCATTAAATTAAATCAAGGGGGACCCAAAAAAACTCAAAAAGCCAAACGCCTGAAGACCAAAAAAAGAAAACGGGAGATTCAGAACGTCAAAACGCAAGCTTCTCTTTATCAGACGCCCATCTCCTTCTTGTGCTCGACGAAAGTCAAAGCCCACCGTCACTGCGGAAATCTTGAATAGATCTTGCCTAATCTGCTCACCGTGGTTTCAATTCTTAGAAGCACATATGATGGAAATTAAATTAAAGGGAAATTAAAGCACATTGCCTAATCTTTGCGTTGATTTAGGGGTAGATTCCATTTTAATTATAGGAGCACATGTAATGGCAATTTAAAAATAGGGGTATCTACTCTTGATTAGGTATTTGCAGCATGATTCTACGTTATTTTACCTAATTTTTGTTCTTTTATTTATATGTTGATCTGTTTTCGTTGGAAATTATCATTTTAAGCTTTACAACACGTGGCTTGTCTTCTTCCATTAGCCTTTTTTTTGGAACAGAATAATTAACAATTCACGTGATTGTTATTTCATGCTATTCGTTTTGTTTTATTACCGTGCGTGTGTATATGGGGCATCATTGCACGTGTGAGAAATCTGTGAGCTACCTCAAGATGGACTTATGCGAGGAGAAATGATCACGAGCAATTGAGCATGTTTTATCATGGGAAATAATATAATTTGATGGAGAGGATATTTGAGAGTCCTTACTCCTTAGAATAGGAGACGGATGGAAAAGCAAGAGGACGACTTTACTGGTTTTACATTTACTCCACTTTTGTGATCTGCGCTTGAAATTAATGATACTTGGATTGTACACCACTGGCACACAATTCACTTTGAATATTATATGTTATTATTATTATTAGCGAGCTGTATGTGACTGGTAACTTTTATCTATTTTTTGGTGAAAAACAAAAAAAAAAACTATGTAAGAGCTATATATATGGATTGAATCATAAACCTAATGACTTAAAATTTTAGATTAAGATGTGGTGTTAAATCCATGAGTATAGTTTCGCACAAAGTTTAATGAAAAAGATCTCCTCATTGTTTCAGGCTTCTTGGACCTTAACAATGTTATTATAATTGATGGTTTGGCATAAACAAGTATAGATATGGTGGCCCAATTGGATGACATGGTCAGGCATGGAGCTAGTTTACGGTACCAGTCCATGAATTATGGAAATTGGAAGGTGCACACTCAGGTGAAGAGAAGTGGTAACGTGTGGACCTAGTTCATGACAAGTTTGGCGTCAGCCCATAAATTGTGAAAATTGGGAGGCACACACCTAAATGAATAAAAGTGGTAAGGCATGAACCTAATTTATGATGTGTTTGTTGTGAGATGAAATTACACTTGAAGGAGAGATTGTGGGATTCAAGTATAAGTGGAAGTGAAAAGTCTCACATTGGAAGGAAATAAACTATGTGAAGGCTATATATGTGGATTGACTTATAAATCTAATATCTTAAGATTTTAGGTTGAGATATGATGTCGAATCCAAGAGCATAATTCTGCGCAAAATCTAATGAAAAAGATCTCCTTGATGTCAATAGTGCCTTGTATATCCCGCATCCAATACTCCCTCATCTACATCTTTCTTACCCAATATTCCATCATTTACATCTTTCTCACCAAGAACTTCTCCTTGATCTTCATCTCCCTTCACCCAAATCTTGAATTTTCTTTTAAATAATCCCTTGCACTTCATGTTCAATATCATCCCTGACATCACCCAAGTGAACCTTTCCTTGAACATTAACCCTCTAAATTCCATCTACATTTTGATATCATTTTCATGTTGCACCTCTGCATTTTTGGTTTCATTCTAGCTTAAATGCAACACCTCTTCAATGTCAAGAATTATAGAATGCATACAGTATATTTTTATTTCATCACTGTCATCTCTAGCACCACATAACTCTAATACAACTCTATTAGTCTATAAAGGTCTCGATCCATCATCTAGGCTTCATCTAGGCACAAGCCAGCAACACTCATATAGTTAAGGCACCCATGGTTGCTTTGAAGTTGATTTTAGTGGATAGTAGACTTTGACCATATCAAGCCAATCCCACGCAACCTCTTCTTCCCTAATGTAGATGTAGATCATATACAAAATGCCTACCATGATACATGATGAGAAATTTAACAAGCCATTATTACAACAATATTAGAAAATAAGTCATTAACCACCTAATACATTGTTAACCCACAATATTAATCACACTTTTAACATGCTTTTAAACCTAATTAGATAAAGACAAAAAATTTCTCTTATATTTCAACACCTCATTAACTATGCATGGGATCACAACAATAAAGAAATGCAAGGAATCTTTGCGGAAATCAATACAAAAGAAATCACACTTTCAACATGCTTTTAAACTAAAATCAAATAAAGACAACAAATTTCTTCTATTTTTCAACATCACAATAGCATGTAAGGAACCACAACAATCAACAAATGCAAAAGAACAAGGGTTTCAAATAGTGAGAAAGGATTGGGATTTGACATTCACCTAAAACTTTGATCTTTGTCCACTTTTTCAAAGGTAGGGATTCCTTCAATCACCACAGTCAAAGCTTCAAGAAGGAAAATGGAATGTGGTTTTGGAAAACTTGATGAATGGTAATGGAGAAACCAATTGACCTAAATAACTTTGCCTTTCCATTTTTCCTATATTTATGATTTTATTTGGCACCAATGTTGGCCAGGGTTTTGACATTGTTTAGTTTTAGGATTTTAATTTTGCTCACTAGAATTATAGCTTTTTAAAATGAATTTCAAGTAGGTACATAACATTCCAATTGGGCATTTGACATACTATCTTAATGTTTCCATTCAGTTTTAATGCTAGTGTATGGCAAAAGAACTAACGAGTATAGGGTTTAAAACTTATATGGACTAACTAGTATAGTGCTAATATTTTACAAACTTAGCAAGTGAAGGAAAAATTTCTATTAAGAACTAAATTTTTAATATAGTTTAGCTAAAAAAATGTAGCCATTAGTTTTTTGTAGTGATATCTTACTTCAACTTGATTGTGTTAGATCAAATGCTTATCATCAAACCAAAAGCTATAGCTATTAGTCAAATCACAACTCTTTCTTTTTAACCATACCTAACCCAAGCACCATATTTTGATTATGATTTATCTCCACACCTAAACCTCCACCATGGGACAATTGCTACTGCAACTTGACCAACAATCTTTGCCTTAACAAATGTCCTATGGGGAATCAAATGATACCTTGGCTCGGGTACTAATTTTTAGGTCAAGGGTATACCATGAGAGCAAAAGAATAAATACTACATTTTCACTATGACTTGATCCCACACTGAGCCTTTACCATAGGACAATTATTGCCAAAACCTAGCCAACAATCTCCTTTTCAATAATTGCTCCATTAGGAATTGAACATGCTACATTAACTCTAATACCAATTGTTAAATCAAGCATTTATCATTAGGCCAAAAGTTACTCTTTCTAATTTCTACTAAATTGCATTTAGTCCAAATGGCATATCTTAACTTTGACTCCAAACCATGGAACAATTACTGCCACAACATAGACAATAAATTAAACTTCATGTAAAAAATGAAATATATAAAAGTATGACTAGCATGAGTTAATAACCTATAAGTAGTGAGGGAGCTCGTTTATTTATGGGATCAAAACTATCTTTTAGAATCTTTCAAGGATAGCCTAGATCTCAAGAAATGTTGAACCTATAGCCTTCCAACTAGCAAAATCTCCATTCCATGTTCCCATATGATCCATAATTTGTCTTATAACTTGTGCCACCTAGGTTGCCAAGAGCCAATCCATTAGTGTTGAGTTCGAATGACTTGTCAAGTGGTGGAACCCACTTGATGTCAAAAGGATATAGGATTACACTTCCTTATTTTCAATTGCTCTACCTTTAGGGGGGAAAAAAAAAGAAGTCCTTAAAGGGTTAAAAGGATCTTTCTAGTACGCTTAAAGAATTTAAGCAGTAAATTTCTTCAATTCAAGAAAGGATATGTTATTGCAAAGAGCTAAGAATTTTAATTCCACTCCAAATAAGGGTTGTGGAAGGGCAATCCACAAAGAATGTGTAACAACCTTAACTCTTATTTAAACTAATTAAGTATAATTGTGTTCTTAATTGATTACACTTAAGGCCTAATTCAATTAATGACTTAGTAACAGATGAAAATATAAGGAGATTTGAACCTTTTGATCATCAATAATTGCCATCAAGAGATACAAGAGGTTTCATGCTCATAGGGAAATAAAATTCTCATTAACACTTTTAACTCATTCAAAAATAGTTCCAAGAAATATAAAACTCATATATGTTAGTTTACAAGTCATTACTTGTTATTAGTACGGTAAAAAATAGAATTTAAAGGGTATAGTGGGGATTTACAATTCACATTTTCAATTTGGATTCCTTACCCCAAAACTTAAAATGAACATTGTTGTCAATGTTCAAAACATGACACAATATAAGAGAAGTAAGGGATCAAAAAAAACTTTCTTGATATACTTTGCTCTTTATCCACCTCACAATAACTAAAGGGCAATAAGACAAAGCATCTCGCTATGGAATGATTTTCTCAATCTCAACTTGACAATATAAACAAAATTAATATTGTACAATTCAATTAATATAGCACCAAAGCATTACTAAACAAAACAAGTGTAGATTTTTTGTTAAAACAGAGTTGTAATGACATTCTTATGAAATCCACATAGCAAATATCCAAATAATCTCATATAAAAATTTTGGGAACATCTTAACACACTAATAAATATGATCAAGCTAAATTTGCATTTTGAAAGCCATATAATTAGTTGCATAAAATTTAGTAAGTGACTTAGCATACTACAAATTCAAATAGCTTGTCAAAACAGAGTAGTGTATATTCAAATGCTAATAAATAACTTATCTGAACTCCAAATCATATGAAACAAAATTTCCTAAAAAGTAAACAAGTAAAGGAAAATTTTGACACACATTTCAATCAAATATGTCCTAATAAATTTGTAAAGTCAAGTCACAAATATGTACAACAAAACAAAGTATTGACTAGAAACAATTGAAAATTTTGTAGCAAATGAATTCAATTGGTTCTAAAATTTTTATGTCTACGACAAGACATCTAAACAAACATACCAAAAGAAATTCATAACAAAATTTAAAGCCAGTTGCTCCCAATAAAATTTTCAAGTCATGCTGCAATAGTCATACTCATTCATAATGACATTAAAAAAAAAATGAAGGAAGAAGAGTATACAAAAGGAATAATATTTAGCATGTAAGTACACCAAGCACAAATATAACCTTAATAAAAAGAATACAAAATTGATTTGAAATCACTTCCTGAATTGTATGCTTTAGCTACTCAACTTCTCTTCCTAACTTTAACTAACAATTATCTTAAGGATCCAATGCTAACAAGTTTTGGTAGCAGGAAAGTTGAGGGTTAAAAAAACTATAAAAATAAATTTATTTATTTATTGTTATATTTATATATATTATTTATTTAGTTATGTTTGGGTTGTTTTCCAAAAGGCGTTTGCTTTATAGTTTTCAGCCTGACTTTACATCAAAACCTAATTATTGGTATAAAAAATTATAATTGCCTTGCTTCCTTTCCTCCTTAGGTAATTAAGCTTTAGTAGAAATAGGTGTTCTTTCCATTTGAGAACCTGTGACTTCTCTCTTAATGGCTTCATTGAAACACATCATTTGGTTGACATAATAGGAAGTTCCAAATTTAATTTTTCTTAGACAATTTTAATAGCTTTTAAATATTTTGGACACCTTATAAAATCTCTTTGGCTCTCTTCAATAAGAACCAAGGATTTTGGTAGATGACTCATCAAAAGATTAGTTGGAATCACATTTTCTACTTCCATCTCATTGTAATATTTTTCTAATACATCAAGATGATCCTTACCATAACCACTTAAAATGTTATCTCTTAGTTTTCTAATCTTAAAATACTTTCTCTTTCCTTCAGTCTCTACTCATAATTCCCCCCAAATTGCATATAACCATCTAGCAACTCTTTTTTACTTCTCAAAGTAATTCCATTATAGTTTTTTTTATCTCCTATTTTAGGAGTAGTTACCATATCACTTAGAAGATTCTCTTGTAAACTAGTATAGATGACATTGACTAGTTTGTCTATTTGACTTTCCAAGTTTCTAATTGTGTCATCTTACCTAGCCATATAGGTATCTTACTTGGCCATTTGAGTATCTTGCTTGTCTATATATTACCTAATCATTTTTACCAAGTTAGGATTATGCTTTTGAACAAAGGTTTCATCTTGTAGTTGGAAATTAGGAGGTTAAAAAAGATATATTGCATATGATGAAGAATCTTGACCCTAATTCAAAGAAAATTTTGTTTATGATTACAACTAGAAATATATGTGTTAACACAAGAATCATTTGGATTCCTATTGAAATCATCCTTCATCTATGCATTTTCCACAAAAGACAGGCATTGCTCTCTATGGTGACCTTCCCTACAATTATCACAAGTTATGTATAAACATTGAGAATCACTAATATGAGCAACATAACTAGTATGTATATAAGAAACATTGAACCTCCTATCAAATTTAGTTTCTTGAACAGTCAAAGTGGTTAAATTATTATGGTTATGCACACTAGCTAAGTCTTCTGCTAGTCATTGGTAATCCATAATCAAAAACAAAAACTAAGCACAAAAACAACAAAAACTAAAACTAAACACAAATATAAAAAACACTAACACAAACTAAAAAACTCAACAACTTACAACAAACAAAAACAAACTATACAAGGCTTTAGTTCAAATCAAATGAGCTTGATAATTAATATTAGCAAAAACTTCATATACAAATCCTCAGTAATGGTACAAAAAACTTGTTGCTTTTCGAAAGTGTATATGCAAATATATGTATTGCAATAGTAATAGACTAATGAATAGAGTATTATTTCTACAAAGATTTGTTACTAAAATAATTACGAAGTACTAAAATTGTACACCTTAATTTAATCAAGTCAACAATATATAAAAATACAAAATAAATGGAAGATACCATTTTAAATGAAACTAAAAGGCAAAAAGGTTTGGGATTATGATTTTTTCTAACATTTCATATGAATTAATTACCTCTTTTCATCTTGCTCTTAATGTCATTAGTAGCATAAAATTCTAATTTACCTATAAGTATTTTTCAAATTAGCTATAGGTATTTTCTTAATCAATCCACAATGCCTTTTGTAATTAATTTTAAGGATTAATATAAAAAGAGGTCTTAATATGGCTATATGCGAATGGTAAGTATATTTCTATCTTACAAGCAAATCAATATACTCAACATTATAAATTTCATGAACCCACACTATCTAATTTATGATCTAGTCTTAAAATTCTCTTTTCTAAGTTCATTTAGGTTATTTAAATTATCTAATAGTTTCCACATATTTAGAAGCATGAAATACAAGAATTGAGTTATTAAATTACATTATTTATTACAAATAAACAAAGTAATTACAATATATTACGCGCTAGAGTTCATCATAATTCTAAATCAACAAATTTTGTTTATAATTACAAGACATAACAACACTAAGAACAAAACATAAAATAAATGGGTAAAGAAATATAAGGAAAAGTAAGGAAAGAAGAGAAAAACTTATTTAATTAGTGAATCTTCCTTAAACCTAAGCTTCTCCGATAACAAATAAGGTTCCAAACCCTTATTTTTTTCTCCCCAAAATGTTCAAAATGGCAGCTTCTCCAAGAAATGGTGAAACCTTTCTTAAAACCCTCAAAAAATGCAGCTAAAAATGGTGTGTTTTAGACTTTTTTAGAAATACACTGCAGCGACACTCAAAAGTGCCATGACACCTCTAAATTTTTATCTACAGCGGTCAAAAGTGCTACAGGATGAAATTTTTATGCTACTACACATTTTGATTATGTTATTGGGTGCACCATGGCATTGAACTTTTTTATAACAATGCTTTTAAGTGTTGTATTTTTTCTTTTTTTTTTTTCCCTTTTCTTAACTCTTTTTCAATGAATCTTTTTAACTCTTGCTACTTTGCATTTTAAAACTTTTAAACTTATTTTTTTTTAATCTTAACCCTACAAAAATATAAAATTTATCTAATTATTATTTATAATCTATTAACAAAGATTAAACAATTTAACAATATAAAAATATAAATAAAACACAAAATACAACCTATACTTAACTAAAACAAAAAATGAACTCAAAATTAAAAAAATAATACCAAAACTTAGTAAATATTAACTTGATTAAAATTGATTATTTTTATATATAAAAAACATAAAATAAATTAAATATTTATATGATGAGTCCCTTAAAATATTAAAAAATATATAATAATTTAGGGAATTATTAGTAAACTTTATGTTAATATAAGGTATTTCTTTTGTAGAACTAAACTTAATGGAAATAACATAACAGAAAGGTACAGGGCTAAATTACAGGGGTGGATCCTTTTTCACAATTCAATTACACCACGGATTTATTAAGAATGCAAGTCAAGTCCACAAGGAGCCATGCAAGCGAAGTAAAGTATAAGTGCTTGTTTGGATTTCCACAAATGTGATTTTAGATTGACTGCATTTGCAAAATTGATTTTGATCAGAAGTGAATTTGTATGACCTTGATTTATATTTGAAAACTTATATCTCAAAAGTGATTTTTGAAATTTTGGTATTATTTGAATATTTTTTTATAAAAATCACTTTTGAGAGTGTAATTACTAAAAAGGGTATAATTTTATTACTTTGTCAAATTTATCTTTTTATTTATTTCATTACTTTTTAAATATAATTTAATAAATGGTATGAATATTGTAATAATTTCTTTTTAACTTTTGGTACTAGTATTAAAATAAAAATAACAAATATGCACGCTATTTTAACATTTCATACAAAGTGCATGGGTTAAATAAAAAAAATCATAATTTAAATAAACATATACTATAGTAAATAATTAACCATCTATTAGTGACTAGATAAGCAAAGTTTCATATATAAAAGAAATAATCAACCTTTAAAAGGAAGAAAATTAGCTCATATCCAAAGGGAGAAAAACTTTCTTCGAGGGAGCCTCCCCAATATATCTACCCTTTTTTTTTCTTCAAGGTTTCTTCTTTGTGTCTTTGCTAAGCTGAACATCTTATCCTCCTTTTTTCTTTTTGATAAAAAAAGAGAGAAAATTTATTAGAGAAGAGAAGAATAAGTTACAAGAGCAGAGAATAAGAGCATAAGATATCCTCTTAAAAGAAACAAGAAGATATAAAAAATCCAAAACAAGAGAAACCACATCAAGTCAACAAAGCTCACCAATCTCTCAGCATGTCCAACAAAGAAACCCCCTCTTAGACATACCCTTAGCTGCCTCCACTTTTTTGTATGCTTTTCTTCTAATATTATTTCTTAATTTTCTTTTATATATGAGCAAAGTTGGCATGGGAAAGAACTGGGCAACCTTTAATAGCTTCTCATGCTTAATTGCTGATTCTTTGGCAGTCCATGGAGACCATCAAGAAGCACAAAGAATGGTACCAACAGCCCCAAGCCATAAAATTATTTCTACTGTAACATCCTCCTCTAATATGATATATAACAATATAATTATGTGAAGTTTATAATATGTGATAATAAGTAAAAATTTTAGTAAATATACTTATTTAATTTCATGACATTTTTTGTGCTTAATCAAAATTTAGGTATGTCCTAAAAGAATGCATTAAATAATAAAATACTAAGTACTTAGTGAAATTGGAATGAATTTAATATTTTGCCAAGTAATAAATAGACTTTGGTAAATTTATATGGAAAAAAAATTAGAAATATATAAGCTTAGCATAACTATCCAATAAAAATAGGATTAAGAAATTTCAACATGTAACTAAGGCATTATTATCCTCGTAATATATCCTAATTTAATATATAGTTAAAAGAGTGTGTGTGTGTGTGTGTGTATGAACAATACCTAGTGATTGCCACAATTGCATCAGAATTACTTTAGGAGTACGACACTTCACCCACGTAATTGATATAATTAGGACATGATGTTAAGGATAGCAAACTTCCTTAGCTTGCACAAAGGCCGCCATTAAGAGTGAAGCTTTATTCATTCAACACATAACTCAATTACCTGGCCAGCCCTCATTGCGCTTTCACCTCTATAGATACTGAGATTTGTAACATCCTCTAATAGGATATAGAAACAATATAATTAAATTATAGGATAAGTTGCGTAATTATATTAAGGTAACTTTTATTTGTTTAAAATTATTACTGTTAAAAATGAATTTTCATGAAGTTTGTAATATGCGATATAAAGTTAAAATTTTACTAAATATAATTATTTTTTTCATGACATTTCTATGTTTAGTTAAAATTTAAGTATGTACTACAAATAATGTATTAAATAATCAAATACTAAGTACTTAGAAAATATTAGAGTATATTGAATATTTTATTAAATAATAAAAGAGTTTAGTAAAATTTATAAGAAAAATATGTTTTATTTAGGAACTTTAGGAATATGAGTTGGGCATGATTATCGAGGAAATTTAATTTTTAGCAAAAGAAATGAGTATTCTCATAAAATAATATATATTAACTTAATATATATAACAAATATATAAAGAAATATAATAGGAAAAACAAATTTGAATCAGTGCAAAATGGTTGCACCAGAGTTGATTTGAGATTATGACATCTCATCACAAGCAATCAATGGGCTTCGGGCAAGTTATTAAGAAAATGCAGTAGCAACACGTTGGGCATTATTAAGAACTAAGGCTTAATCACGCAACACGGAACACCTTAACTTTTTCAGCCTTCATTGGCTCTTCACTCCCATAAATACTAAGCTTTCACCTCAACAATTGGCACAGCGTCGATTAGAAAAGCGAGAGAGTCATGAGGCAGATGGAAGAAGAATATTTTAGGAGAACTACGAATAGCAATCTCTTCTATCATGTTGTAATGTGATTATAGCTATTTTTATCTAGGATTTATTTCTTTTTAATATTAATATCTTATGATTACATCATAATACTGAATTGTCTAGATATTAAAATTTGAGATATGGGAACTTAATATCATAATTTTAAATATGCTTAATATTATCTTTACTCACTCGTGCTATTATAACCTATAACTGGTAAAATTTTAGTATTCAATTACTGAAATACTATCTTATTCATTAGAAAAGTATCATGACACATATTAACTGAATGTGATGAATTTCCTTTTTCCTGCACGTTGATTTCAAGGGATTTCATATTAGTTAAGTTGCAGTTTAGTTCTTGGACTTGAATCGCAATGCTTTATCCTCTATATATATAGAGAGAGTATTCCTCTACTGTACATTATTTCCTGATTGCCATATTAAAAATTTAGAATAGCATATAGGCTACCTTTTGTGATGTATGACACTCATGATTGTTATTTAATGCATTTCTCATAGAAAATTTATAAAATTATTTATAACCATGAGAAGTTAAAGTTCATATTATAATGAAGTTTTAATAATTTTTTATTTGTCCAAAAAATTGAAATCTTAATATTTTTTACCATACGAAGATTTCACTAAAATCTCAGGATTTAGGAAAGTAAACTAAATTAATGGTAACACTGATGTACAATGTATGATATCTAAATTACTTTAAAATAATTTTTATGCATTTTGAATTGAGAATGTATAATTAGATACACAGCCCACTTTGTATTTTGAATTTCTTGACTGGAGGGAAAAGTAGTTAGACAGCGCGCTTTGTACATGCCAAAAAATATGTCGGAGATCATGGTTTCAAAAAGTTTCTCTCTCCCAACATTACTCTCCTGGAACTACATCGTACAACACTACTCTCTGCCGGGCCACAAGTTGTATGTCCTGGATCACAGGGGAAGACCGATGAAAGGGATGTCAATTCATATGTATTAAACTCTTTGACATTACCCAAAAAAGAAAAAGAGGAAAAAAAAAAAAAGTCACTTTTTTTGAAATTAGCGGCGGTTTTTGACCGTTGCTAGATGATTACTAAGGTCATCTGCCACCTTTACGGCTGTAGATGATCAGGGAAATAACGCTACTAATTGTTCACGGTGGTTTATGTACATATCTTTAAAACATTAATTAATTGAGTCCTTAGCAGAGATCTTATAGCAGCAAGAAATTGATTCTAATCTATTTGAAGCGGCGGTAAAATCGCTGCTAATTGTAATTATTTTTCACTTATATATATATATATTAATTATAAACCTTATTTTACATTTATACCCTATTGAAATCCTTTTTAATATGATCATCCATTACTAAATTACCAAATTATATATTTAAAATAATTATCAAAAACTAAAATTCATACATTTATTAAAATAAAAATGATCAATGTTACAAAATCGCAATAAGAAATTAATAAGTTATTTGTACATAATATTATGATGCAGAATATTAATAAAAAAACAACAACAATTACAAATCAATCTCTAAATTATTTAGAGTATGATTTGAAGAAAATGAAAGATGTGAATCACATGTATCTACCTAAAAAAAAAAGAAAGAAACATTGAACATTAAGAAGTCATCACTATAGAAAATGCAGAAAAATTGATGCACAGAAACAATATTAAAATGAAACTATAGTTCCTAAAGCAATTAATTTTAAAATTACAAGTCATCAGACAACGATAGCAAGTAGATTATTTCGTATTTTAATTTTGGCAGATTTTATCTCTTACATATATATATATATATATATATATATCCCAATCACATTACAATGAAATGCAGAAGCCATCCGTGATAATGCACACACTAATCAAATGATTTTATAACATTTATAAGCATATATGTGAGTAAATTTTCTATATTCAAGTTTGTTTTTCTATCCCCTCCGCAAGAAGCATCAGATCATTACACAAACAGTTTTTTTTTTTTTTTTAATTTATCCCTTCTACAACTATAGAATAAATTCTATCTCACTTAAATTAGACATATTTCCCACCTATTTAAATTAAATCATAAGTTACAACATAAAACCAAACAATGTTTCTTGAAGTAGACACATATGTAACAATGGCATCACAGCATCGCCCATCCAATTAAACAGACCAGTGGGTTGTTGCACCCAATACCTACAATCCATTCTATTACTCAGTATGCCATTGAAACATTTATTTATAACTAAATAAAGAAAATGACATTAGTACGTTTATTTAAAACTAAAATACACAGAGAAATCATACTCAGTATGCCATTGAAACTTTTTTTTTTTCTCATTTGGAACTTCTATTCAAAGCACACATCATACTTCCGTTCTAAGATGTAACTTGTGGAATTACCGAAAACAAACGGGTTTCTTTATTCCTATATTCACATACTCTTTTTATACATATCATTTCTGAACTTTCAATGCTATGGTCACCCACTTTCACATATTCACATATCAAAACAATTTTTTATTTTAAAATTTTGTAAATAACTAAGTGAAGACCCCAAACTGCTTCATATTGCACATTGCCTTATCCTTTATTTAATTTTTATGCAGAAATTGCCTTTTCTATCATTAAATGTGAAATTACAAAAATAAATAGCTTGAAGAAATAAATTATAAATCATGGGATTTCTTTTTTTTTTTTTGGCCTTAGATGGATAAAGCTTTTAAAAATGGTGTGTTGAGCGTGGAATAAAGGCAAAGATAATAAAAGAATAAAGTGATTTTGGATAAAATTATAAACAAAATGTAATAATATAAAGGTAATCCTTTTGCTCCTTCCCAGTAGAATATGAAAACAACACAACATTACAGAGGGAGACGATGACATCTTGAGAACGGATTTGGATCCTCTCCTATGCTCTCTCCCTTGCTCTCTCCAGTGTTAGATCTGGACCGTTCAAATTAATTTAGACGGTCCAGATCTAATTATTTTTTTTATATTTTCAAAAAAATAATTATTTTAAAAAAAGTAAAATACAAAATAAAATCATTTTTTTAACTGTAAACTTTTTAAAAAAATATTATTTAAACTTAAAAAAATTAAAAAAAAAATTAAACCGTTCAGATTAAAATTTGAACGGTCCAAATCTTATGGGAGAGGTAAGGGAGAGAGAGGCATGGGAGAGGATCTTTTTCTCTTGAGAACGGATCCTCTCCCATGCCCCTAATGTGCATTGCGTCTCCCGTGCATAAATCTAGAGCGTTCGTGTCATCGCGTGGCCATGTGAGGGACACGTCGCAGCTCATGAGACTTGAATCGGACACCCTCCACGCTACCACGTGTCGCGAGTTACAGCGCAATCAATAAAAAAGGAACCGGACTTCTCAAGAGAAAAGAGGGACACTGAATGGGCAGAAGAGATGCAGCTGCAGGAAAAAACAGAGAGATGCAGCTGAAGTCTCGTCCCCTACCATCCCTTGTGCCATCAGATACAAACCATCTAAAATCAAACTTTCCATGGGTGGATACTTCGAGGGCCATGGATCTGCGAGATGAGAGGAGTGGTTAATGATCTAAATTTTTCATTAAAAAATATCAAACTTCCCAAATGGATCACTGGAGTTGGGCGGATCTGCAAGATAAGTAACTGCATGAATATGGATTGAAGAAAATTTTGTTTTGTTTCTTTCACTACCAAACTTTTCATGGCTCAATTTCTTATACTGGAAATATATGTTGGCAGATATACAGATTCAAGAATATTAGAGAGTAGGAGATATTGATGTGCTGTGTGCAAAATTACATTGCTAATTCTAGATTCAAGAATTAATATATGTAATGACTTTTTTTAAAAGTAGAGCTATTGTATTACTTATGTGCCTTGCTGTTAACTTGCTAAGACTTAATATATGTTAAGATTCAACTGATGTATTCTCCCTGCAAATAAGAGGGAAAATGGTGCCAACGAAAAAGAAAATGCCTTTGAAATTGTTAAAGTAGAGCTGAAAACAAAGCCAAATTTTCTCCTCTGCTACATTGTAATAAGTAACTTGGAATGTTGCGTTTTCATCATCTTAAGCTTTCATTTGAACCGTTGAAGCTATCAATGGTTCAGATGCACCATTTTACTTGTTAATATGGTGCGTTTTGATTTTCAATGCCGCATAGTCCATTGGATGAAATAGAGAAGCATTGGACGGTGGATTTCAAGGCACAGGAGACGCACTGGAGAGGACGGCACGGGAGAAGATTTGCATTCTGACATCTTGGACCAGGTAACTAATTTTTCTAACAGCAGTTTAAGATTTTTATCGCATTAGCAATATATCATATTGAGATAAAAATTAAAAATTACAATATTAAAAAAATTTATATCTGATATGTTAAATAAAAAATAATAAATCAATAATATCATAATATTAATATTTTACATATGTTAATAAAATTAAACATTTTAGGAAGAGCTATTTTTTTTAGTTGTATAAAATTAATATCATTAAAAAAAAGTACATTCCATTGAGCCTTCAAATATCTTGTACACTTTAGTAAAAATTTAATGTTTTAAATATTTTTTGACGTTAAACATTTACAATAGAAAAAAGCCTAGTTTTCCAACTGGACTAGCCAAGATAAAGAAGCCCAGTGAGTCGAGCACAAACCATATAAAACTCTAGGAAGGAAAACAGAAGGTTTAGAAGTGGAAATAGTCAAAGAGGATAGTAGTTGGCTTCACCGGCTGAGAGATTATTAATGAGTTGGTCAAATTTCCATGAATTTTTGAAGCAAGATTATTAGCACGGTCAACAACTCCTTGTCTATCATATACAGCAGCAGAAACCTAAAATAAGAAAAAGCTAGCAAAGACAATTAAGCATGGAACCAATATCTCTCACCACCATGTGATATATTTTAAATTACATTACAACAATAACCATAGCCATAGCTTCAAAACTTAATGAGGTAGATACACTCATTTAGATAATATTCTTACCTGCAAGCCCAAGGACTTCAAGTGATGTTCACTTTGTAGTTCAAATTAACCAACAACAGAAAAAAGCTTTTTTAAAAAAAATGAGCCATGTCTTATTGTACGGGAGAAAATATTAGAGAGAAACATGCAAACCTGTTGGGAAATAAGGGGGAGCAAGGATGAGAAAGAGGAAAAAGCAGGGGATGAACATATTAGGGATTAAAAGAGCTTATTTATATTAGCTAGGATCAGAAAGGGAAAAGAAAGAAGTTAGCTAAGAGGCTTAGGAAAGATTGAACATATTAAGGATCATTTTGTGACTCTATTGTGTTCACAACAATATTACAACAACAACAACAATAAGACATTTTCCTACTAAGTGGAGTAGGCCATATAGATCAAACAACGTCATAAAATTTTATTATAAATCATATTTTTAGATAGACTATTTAAATCTAAATCTTTCTTAATAGTTTCACCTATAGTTTTTCGTGATCTTCCTCAACCTCTAATTATTGGACTACTCTCCATCTGATCTATTCTTTTTATTGGGGCTTCTATAAGTCTTCTCCATACATGTCCAAACTATCTAAGATGCGATTCCACAATCTTTTCTACAATAAGTGCAACCCAAACTTTTTTTTTAATGTATTTATTTCTAATTCTATCTAATTTGGTATGTCCACTTATCCAACACAACAATTTCATCTCTGCGACATTAAACTTATTCTCCTATTAACCTTTTGTTGCCCAACACTCAGTCCCATATAACATTGCCAGTCTTATAACTGTACAATAAAATTTACCCTTAAACTTGAGTGATACTCTCCTATCACTAATAATACCTGAAGCACTTTTCCATTTTATCCATCCTGCTTAAATCTTATGATTTACGTATTCCTATATTTTCCCGTCATACTGTAAAATAGACCCAAGATATTTAAATCGACTAACTTGTGATATGATGTGTTCTCTGATTTTTACTTCTACATTAGAATTATTGTGCCTCTTACTAAACTTATATTCCATGTACTCCATTTTACTTCTACTTAAACGAAATCTGTGGTCTTCCAAAATAAGTCTTCACATCTCTAACTTCTCATTTATTTCCTCTTTCGACTCTCCAACTAGGATTATATCATCTACAAAGAGCGTACACTGTGGCACCGACTCTTGGATATGTTCAGTAAGTACATCTAAAATTAAAGTAAAGAGATAGGGGTTTAAAGTTGACTCCTGATGCAAGCTAATAATTATTGAAAAATTCTCAATGGGCCCACCTTGAGTTCTCACACTAGTTATAACTTCATCATACATATCCTGAATTACTCGAATATATGCAATATGAACTCATTTTTTCTCCAGAACCTTCCACAAAACATCTCTGGGTACCCTATCATATACCTTATCTAAATCATTAAACAACATATATAAATCTTTTTTATTCCTTCGATATTTCTCCATTACTCTACGTAACAAGTATATTGCTTCTATAGTCGACCTATTAGGCATAAAACCAAATTGATTCTCTGTAACTTGAGTCTCTTGCATTAACCTTCATTCAATAACCTTTTTCTATAACTTCATAGTGTGGCTCATAAATTTAATTTCTCTATAGTTTGCACAGTTTTGTATGTCTTCCTTGTTCTTATAAATAGGAATTAAAGTACTTTTCCTTCACTCGTCTGGCATTCTCTTAGATCTCATAATCTTATTAAATAACTTTGCGAACTAACTTATACCTTTCACTCCTAAACATTTTCATACTTTAATAGGTATATTATCTAATCCTACTGCTATACTATTCTCCATCTTTTTCAAAGCTACTTTTATCTCCGCCTCTCGAATCTTACAATAAAAGGTATAATTTTGATCTTTTTCTATAGTGTCTAGGTTATTTGAGTGTAATGAAAATCCATGTCCTTCATTAAAAAGTCTATGAAAATAACACTTCCACCTATCTTTAATATCCTATTCCATGACCAAGACTCTTCATTTTTCATCTTTAATACATCTCACTTGGTTAACATCTCTTGTCTTTCTTTCTCTGATCTCATAAATTTAATTTCTCTATAGTTTGCACAGTTTTGTATGTCTTCCTTGTTCTTATAAATAGGAATTAAAGTACTTTTCCTTCACTCGTCTGGCATTCTCTTAGATCTCATAATCTTATTAAATAACTTTGCGAACTAACTTATACCTTTCACTCCTAAACATTTTCATACTTTAATAGGTATATTATCTAATCCTACTGCTATACTATTCTCCATCTTTTTCAAAGCTACTTTTATCTCCGCCTCTCGAATCTTACAATAAAAGGTATAATTTTGATCTTTTTCTATAGTGTCTAGGTTATTTGAGTGTAATGAAAATCCATGTCCTTCATTAAAAAGTCTATGAAAATAACACTTCCACCTATCTTTAATATCCTATTCCATGACCAAGACTCTTCATTTTTCATCTTTAATACATCTCACTTGGTTAACATCTCTTGTCTTTCTTTCTCTGATTTTAACAAGCTTATAAATACTTCTTTCCTCAACTTTAGTGCCTAAGGATTGATATAATCCATCAAAAACCTTAATTTTTGCTTCGTTCACCACTTTTTTAGTGTCTTTCTTAACTACTTTATATTTTTTCTAATTTTCCTCACTTTTACACAATGACCATACTTTATAACATTTTCTTTTAACTTTAACCTTGTCTTGTACGCTTTTATCTCACCACCAAGATTCTTTATCCTTAGGTCCGAAACCTCTTGATTCCCCGAGTACCTCTTTTGCAACCTTCCTAATCTCTTTAGCCATCTCGTTCCATATATCATTTACACTTCTTTGTACATCCCATTATCCATCCTTCAAAATTCTTTTCTGCAAGTTCTTTTCTTTATCACCTCTCAATTGCCACCATTTTATCTTTGCTATCCTATCTTGACCTTTACTTTTTACTCTTTTCTTAATTTGAATATCTATCACTAAGACCCTATGTTATGTAGTCAAACTTTTACCAGGTGTAACTTTGCAATCCATGCAAATCTTTCTATCCACTTTCCTTAATAGAAAAAATTAATTTGAGAACATATCCTCCCACTTTTATACCTGATAAGATGCTCTTTATGCTTCTTAAAACAAGTGTTAGCTATAATAAAATCTAACGCTAAAGAGAAGTCCAAAATAATTTTACCCTTTGTGTTTGCTTCTCTTAAACCATAACCTCCATGCAAACCTTTGTAACCTCTAGATATACTCCTAACATGACCATTAAGATCCCCTCCTATGAGAATCTTCTCCTCTAAAGGTATTCTTTAAATTAAACCTTCTAAATCCTCCCAAAAATTTATCTTATAGTGCTCTTCTAACCCTACTTGTAGTGCATAAACACTAATAATATTAAAAGTTTCTCTTTCTACTATAAATTTTAACGTTATAATTCTATCTCCTAACCTTTTTACATCTACTACAACATTTTTTCAATACTTATCCACAATTATACCTACTCTATTTATAGATTTAATCTTATTAGTATACCAAAACTTAAAACCTAAAGTATCTAATTCTTTTGCTTTTTCTCCTATCCATTTAATTTCTCGCAAGCACATAAAATTAATCTTCCTCCTAATCATAGTATCTACCATTTCTATTGATTTACCTGTAAGTTGATAACCTCCTAATTTAGAATTCAAAAGGACTATATTTGACACTAAATTAAGGAGGTAAAATACTTTTCTCTTGATTAATATGGTTAAAAGTGTACTCAATCAAACAAAACAAAGAAAGTATTGTAATTGTAATATTTTTATCAGTTTAAGCCTCACTTTACGTTTGATTTCAATTTCAGGGAAAAGTAGCAAAATGTAGAAAGAGTTGAACATAAGAGAGGGAAGCTGAAAAAGGCAAAAGCATATTGAACAAGTCATCTCGCTACAGCGAGACTACAGTTCGCTATAGCGAGATGGCACTTTCGCCGTAGCGAATGGGACTCTTCGCAATAGCGAAGTCGTGTTGTATAGAAATTCCAGAGAGCAACTCGCCATAGCGTGGAGGTAGCGAGCGTAGCGGAAACCTGAGAACTTATGAGACCTCGCTATAGTGAGAGTCGTTCCTCGCCATAGCGAGGTCGGACCTGAAACGCACAGTTTTAATTTTCAAGATAAAAAAGAAGGAGGAGGAGCTAGGATTAATTCATTCTGCGGCAGAGAAAAGCCTGGACGTCCAGGGAGGCGATTTTGGGTGATCTTTGAGGCTATCCAAGCTTGGAAGGGTGAAGGAAGAGGAAGAATAAAAGGGGAAACTTCACTTTCTGCATCTCTTTCACCTCTTTTGTTTGCTTTCTTTATTTCTCTTCATCTTCTCCATGTATTTGACTGGATTCACTGTATATTTAGCTATGTGTAGCTAAATTCTTGTTTACCTAGAGTATTATGAATTTGATGCAAACTGAATCTTTATTTTCTTGTTGATTGTGATGATTAGAACCTTGTGTATCCTTCTCTTGCTTATTGCTTTCTTTGAGATTGGCCACCTCTTGGAATTGAATTGGGTAATTGGAATTGACCTTGAAAAAGGGATTTTGATTGGACCTAAGAGTTGGATAAATTAAGTTTAGAATTATCTAATTTGTAATTTGGATAGAAATATACCTAATTGCCTTAATTGGTTTGTAGAGGGTTATAGTACTTAATGTACTCGAACCTAAATCTAAGGACACTTAGATTTTAGGGGAGAGTAGGGCTATAATTACATCGACGGATGGTTATAGCTTTTGAATCCCTTAATCCACAAGGTGAAAATTAATTGCAATTAAACAAGAAATTAAGTTTAGTAAGCATCAAGAGAATAGTGACTCTAGGTAATTTTAAAACCTTGGATTTTACTAAACTTTTCTTTGTCAACTAAGTTTTCTTTCAATTTACTTTATTTTAAAATTAGTTCTAAAGTCAAGAATTTCATAATTGGTTGTTTAACGTGGATAAAAGTAGGTTGTGCACTGCCTAATTGCATTCAAGTCATTCTTCGTGGCAACGATACTTTTACTTATCACTGAACTACTTGATCCGACCCGTGCACTTGCGGACACACATAAAATTTTTCGTGGTCGTAAGTATACCTATATTCCAAGTTTCAAGACGAATCTTATTTTCATGAACTAACTTCTTTAGCCACATTCGTTCACAAAAATGTGGGAACCCTTACTTATTTTTCACTACACCCGAGCGACGATGTAGTGACTCTTGCTCATTTAACACTGTACTCGAGCTATACAGTGCGTTGCTTCTGGACAATGCCCTAGCATTAACATTAATATATCGTTGATTTATGTCATAAAAATTCGATGAAGTTTTACGTTGGTTGTTGACTGTCTAACACAACCTTCTTCTTTCTTCTGGGCTTGGGACCAGCTATGAAATGATTTATATTAAAACACAGCATAGGCAGTACACAACAATCACTGCAAGTAGTACACATAGCTAAGGTTATGGAGTAGAGCTTGGACATTAATGCAGGTAGACCGTTATGGACAGTTTAAAGGATCTTTCAAATTTAGGTGCAATTTAAAATTGAATAGCTAGTTTCCTAAATACACACATATAAAAACCCAAATATATTATTTCCTAAAGAAGTGAGTGATGAATTGCTCACCCAAATATATATAAAATAGGTAGACTTATAATGATAAAGAGCATAAACAAGAAGAACGATGAGCTAAGAATCAATAAATTCAACAAATAAGAATTTAAAAGACATGCTTATATATTTCAATCTTTCAACCCTAGCATTTCCTATATTTCTCTGAAGCTTCAATCCTAAAAATGGTAAGAGTTGAGGCCAAATCATGACGGAAATAAGTCTTTGTTTCTAACGTTCAATCACACTAAGAAATAATATTCAATTGTTTAAACCCATCAATAAGCTTATAAATTTCCAATTCTTCTAAAGAAGTAATTTTCTTCAACCGTTCCAATTTGTGAAGCTCATCATTCTTTAGCTGTAAGGAGCCTCAAAAATTCAAGGAGACTACTTTGGCTTTATAAAATAGTTTTAATAGATAATGGGGTATA
This sequence comes from Erythrophleum fordii, assembly GCA_032878935.1. Lineage (NCBI taxonomy): Eukaryota > Viridiplantae > Streptophyta > Magnoliopsida > Fabales > Fabaceae > Erythrophleum > Erythrophleum fordii. The sequence goes on from JAVQMF010000029.1 coordinate 1,672,260, forward strand.
ACTTTGGTCCTAAACAAAATGTGTAGCTCAATGCAACAATATCTTCCATGCTTACCAATGTAAGCAACAAAGAGCACCACAATTCGTAGCAAAATTCCACAAACCAAAGGAAAAAAGATTTGACTACAAACTTATTTCTTCCGAAAAAAGAAAAAATTAGACACAATCATTTATCATGATTCTCAAGCACATATTATACAATTTAAGAAGGGGGTTGCCTCTGAATATTATTGCTTCACAATTTAAAGCGACAATCTCCTTAAATCGTGAATTCACGATTCAGGATCATTACACTACCATTAATGGTTTATCAAGTTGTAAAACAATTAATCAACTGATATCCTCACAGTTTTAAACGACTATCCCAGTCTGACACCTATATCTCAAATTTTAATTCCTAGAAAATTCACTATCATGATGTAATTATAAGGTATTCATATTAAAAAAATCCCAGTAAAAATAACTGTAAACACATTGTAACTATGATAGAAGTTGTTATTCCTATCTCTCTTTAAGATCTTCTTCTTCCGATTCTTAGACCTCCTACTACCTCACAAATCTCTCCCTTTTCTGATCGACGCAGTGCCAGTTGTGGAGCGTAAGCTTAGTATTGATAAGAGTGAAAAACCAATGGAAACTAAGTAAGTCGAGGTGTTACGTGTTGCCTGATTAAGCCTTTTTTTCCCAATAATGCCCAACGTGTTGCTACTGCGTTTTGCTCCCTCATAACTTGTCCTAAGCCCATTGATTGCATGTGATGAGAGGTCATAACCTTAAATCAACTCTGGTGCAATCATTTTGCATTGATTCAAATTTGTTTTTTCTATTACATTTCTCTATTTATTTGTTATATATACATATATATAAAGTTAATACATATTATTTCATGGGAACACTCATTCCTTATCTAAAGATTAAATTCCCTCAATAATTATGTCCAACTCATATATTCCTAAAATTTCTAAATAAAACATATTTTTTCTTGTAAATTTTACTAAAGTCTTTTTATTACTTAGTAAAATATTAAATTTGCTCCAATTTTTCCAAATACTTAGTTTTTGATTATTTGGTACATTCTTAGTAATACATACATAAATTTTAACTAAACATAGAAATGTCATGAAATTAAATAACTATATTTGCTAAAATGTTAACTTTTTATCACATATTACAAACTTCAGAAAAATCCATTTTTAATAGTGATAGTTTTAAACAAACAAAAGGAACCTTAATATAATTACACAACTTATCATATAATTTAATTATATTGTTTCTATATCCTTTTAGAGGATGCTACAAGGTTCACTTTCACACGCATAGCGTGGGCCAAGAATAGAGAAATGTGAGGAAGAAAAGGAGATTTAGGAAGAAAGTTCTAAGTGAGACTAGCATGGCTACTATCCTATTGACATTTAGAGTCCAGTTTGAGTCAATATACCCTTCATCAGCCTCACCCCGGTCTTGACGAACCTAACAAGTTGTGGAGTAGGCCAAGAAATAGACGCAAAGAGGGTGAGTTTTGTATCTTTGGAATAATTTTCGTAAATTTTTTCTGTGTACAGAGTGAAAATCTGTAAACTCCCTTTTCAAGTAACAACATAGAAGCAAAAATCTTTTTATCTTTATTCGGTTCTTTCCTTTTTTTATTTTCTTAATTATAATTATTAATGGAAATAAATAATAAAAGAAGACAAGTGGCTGCACTTCATGAAATCTAAAACGCATATTAAAAATATTAGTAGTGCTTGACCTAAACTGTATTGGATAAAACTTAACGAGATAAAATGTCGCTCATGATCTAACCTATTGACACCTTATACATTTGATGAAACATTAGGTCGAACACCACAATTCTAAAATTAAAATAATAAAAATAAGATTAAAAACATTATGTTGTATTTGAAAACGTTAACAAAAGAACCACAATGCAACACCACAAAGGAAATTCACTTTTGGCTAACAATATCACAAGTGTCAACAAATGAAACAAGAAGACAAAGTCATTGACAAAGCAACAGCCCCAATAAGAAATTTCTTTTATTTTGCCAGGAAAAACATAATCTCAGGCAGTTTATAGTACTAAATGAGCAAGGCAAGAAAAAAAACAGTGATAAAACTTTCAAAGGATACATGAGATTGTTCGCCCAATGAAAATGTGGCTTAATCAAAACTCGCCTTGACCGAAGAGTGCTTGCTCTGGTTCAGACTTAAATACAGAGCCACAAGGAAAACACGTCTAAAAGAATTCCAACTGATAGTAAGCTTTGAAGCATTTCATCAAACGACTTCTACGTATGTAGTTATGTACCAAAAGATTTTCCCATACGTTCTCAGATTTCAAAACACCAGTTCACAAGAGTGAAAGTCACAGCAAAGAACCATTCCAAAACTCCAGAGCGTCTCAAACAAGGTGCAACACATTTGAAGATAAGAGTTTCCAATCACGAAGGAGAGAAGAAAAAAAGAAGAAAGATAAAAAACGCATAAGTATTATCTAAAATCTTAAAACCCAACAGGTCAGAATTCTCTTTCTCTCTCTCTCTCTCTCTCTCTCTCTCTATATATATATATACGCATAACAGTAACCCCAGATTTATATGAACCGGGATTTTCCTAAAGACGCAAATTCTATCGAAAACCACATCATGGGAACCGATATGAAACACAGAATTAGAAGCGAAACCCTCACCTATATGGCGACTGAAGAACAATGAGGAGGATTTTTCTTTTTCCTAGCCCACTTTTCACCCACTTCCACTTCCCTCTCTTTATTCTGCCATCTCTATTCTGCTATGCTCTTCCTGCAAATTGGGGTGTAGAAATTTCTCCAAATGGTAACGTGGTGAGGGGAGTCACAAACTAATCTTCTTTCACTATGAAGTTTTAATCTCAATTTATTGTTTAAAATTTAAAAGTTTCAACACCTAAAATGATTTAATGGTATTTATTTAGTGCATACGAAAAATTAATTTATATGGACAAGCCTTGAAATATTCCACATATGTTAATTCACTGAATGTATTCAACATTAACATTGTCCATTTCAAATTATTAGCGGAAATTGTATTTTCTTGCCCTAATTTACTATTGTGATTGCAAATTTTTTCTCCAAATAATTAAGTTTAGCAATTAACCACCCAATTTAGCTACCGTATTACAACTTCTATTCACTTTTGAAATTCAATGTCAAAGTGTTCCGTTTCGGAATGGGATCCTCTAAAGTGGAGAATGGTGAAGTGCCTCTGAATTTGCATATCTAACGTTTCAAAATTGCCACATGGAAGCACAGATGATGTCGATATTTGAGGCAAAAAACTGTAGTAATTCATAAACCAAAAGGTACAGTGCTTTAATTGGAGCGGCACAAACGCTGCGTTTCGAATTAGAAAGCATCTATGCATCTTGCTTTCCTATCTCAAAGCGGCAATGACTGAGGAACTGGTGATTGCCCATTATTTTCTCGACAACGGCTCCGTTGCGCAGCTTCCCTCTCGATAACGGCGAGGGCTGAAGTGGCTGACTCTCTCGATAACGACAGTGCTCAATTCTCCACTAGAATCCTTTGTCTTTACCCTTTCTACCTTCAGATCATAGCAAATCGTAGCAAAATCTAAGGTAGTGCCTCTGAAGAGTTCTAATTCTTACTTCCTCTTCTAATTTTTGTTTCAGCCTGCATGTAATTCCTCTGTTGTTATGGATACATATATATATATATATATATATGTTTCAAGAAAACTCTAATCCTCTGTTTTTAATTCACAACAAAGTGGTTCCCTAGAAAGAACCAAAAGAACCCTATGATCTTGGTGAAGTGATCATTCCGACTAAAAAATGAATAGAAAGCCAAAGTCTTAGTCACGTTCTCAAGTTTATGGCACGGCATCCATATTTTCTCTCATACGATAGTTCACTAAAATTAGAGAACAGCTTGCCATGATCACTTTATGTTTCAACGTCAGACCTAAAACAACAAATACTGTCAAATGGCACATGCATCTTTTAGCATAAAATGCCTTCTATGTAGTAAACAACAACCCCTCCACCCACCACTTTATAATTTTGATAGATCAGTCCCTAGCTCAAGGAAAATTTGAAAATTAGATATTGGCATAAGGCATATTTAGCCAATGGCAACACTCTATATTTTGATTGAAATATATCCTGTTCATCCATCTAGTCTTGCTGTGGATATGTAATTCCTCTGTTGCATTTGGTCTTTTTGCCTCTGATATTCATTCTGTTTTTGAGTTGGAGTTAGATAATTGTTTCTGGAGTTGGGTAATTCTTGCTATGGATATACAATTGATGGGTTTCTGTGAATTGGTCATCTCCTCCATATTATGGGTTTCTTGTGATAGATGAAAATTTTCCTTCCATCTGATGTTGTCTCCTTGCAGCTAATGGTGGAAATTGGCGCCAAATAAGAGAGGAATAAAAACGAGGGAAAACGCTGAGCAGAGCTCAAAATGAAGATGGATTTCAGTCTCCTGTTTCATTATAAAAAAGATTATCAAAACGCCCCGTTTTGCAAGTTGGAGGGCACTAAAAAAGTAACATTTTAGTTTATAAAACACTGTAGCTTTTCGCTTCCACGTAGCAATTTTCGGACATCGTCTGTACTTCCACGCGGCAATTTTTGGAGCGTTAGATATACAACTTCAGAGGCATTTCACCATTCTCCACTTCAGAAGATCCAATTCCGTAGTGTTTCAAAGTTACATGGAGTTACCAAAATACTCCTTGTAGGGCTCCACAAAACACGGCTCTGGTCACCGTTGATCAAGTTGATTAGGCCTTTTTTATTTTTTTGGCAAAAATTATAAAATATTCTTTTAAAAAAATAAAATTTTCATATGAACCCTTATAAAATTATATTTTGCCCCTAAAAAAATAAACTGTTTATATAAATCCTTATAAAACTATATTTTATTCTTAAAAAATAAAATTTTTATAAAATTCTTTGTAAAATAAGCTTTTTAAAAATACATATATACATAATCAAGTTGGACTAGGCTATACTAGTCAACGTAGCTAGCTTAGTACCTGATCCAACTTAGTTATGTGACGCAGCACGGTTTGGATAATTTTTTTTATTTTTTTGCCTAGTCCAACCTAATCCAATATGGTTAAGCAAGACAGTTTGTGCACCTATACTTTGTCCTTCTTTGACTCAATCTCATTGCAATTGACATTCAATTTAGATAATATCATTTTTACAATTGACATTTTTTTTTCCTTTTTTTGTTACTCAATTTAGATAATTGGAGGAAATTTTCAATAGGTTAAGTAAATGTAATAGTTAAATGTTAGAATTAATTGTTTTGGGGGAAGGGGGAGGAATTGCAATTAGGAAAAAATAAATTAGAATGCAGAAATGCAATTTCTCTAAATTATTAAATAATAAAAATTACTTTCATAAAAATTATTATATTCATCAAATTTAAGTATATAATATTGCTTATTTGTTCATCATTAGCTAAAATTTTTATCGCACAAACTCTTATATATAGTTTGTGTGTGTGTGTTGTTGTTGTTATTTATTTATTTTTTTACCCATCTCAAGGGTGGCTCTAATAGAAGAATGGATTTTTTTTTTTTTGGGACTCATTTTCTTCCCCTTGACGCTTAAGTGCCCAATTCTCAATGGTCACTCTAGGCATCTTTTGTACAGACTTGATTATGAGATGAGCTCACCAAAAAAAAAAAGTGTAAAAAATAGAGCCCAGCCTAGTTTGGACACATTCCACTACACCTTGTCATGCAAAATAAGATTTTTAATTGATCCGGTGGAATCATATGGATGCAATTGCCACCAAAGATAGGGATTGATAAGAAATTTTTTGAAAATAAAATTATTACACCATGGCTTTAGTTACTACTATTGGCACTCCTTCGCCTTTTATACTTGTTTGGATAAGTTTAGTAGTATGATAGGTCCCTATTTGTACTAGAATGAAAAAAGAGGAAGTAAAAGAAAGGCTCGTACGTACTTACTTTCCAATAAACCAAGAAAAAGGACATAGATTGAGCAAAGGTGGTAATTGAGCGAATGCATAGTTCTATAAATGGTTCTATCATGTAAGCATGTAATGAAGACTGATGAATAGAAAAATTAATCTACTTATTGAAACACAAAACAAGCATATATTATTAGGCACCTCGTTTTCTGTTAGATAGCACAGGCAGATACAAAGAAAGAAAACTGAAAAAACAAAACAAAACAAGAAATGGAATAAGACTTTACATATTTACATACTCTTCACTTGTTAATTAAGGGCATATAACATAATCATTGCTCGGAAAAGAGGCGGGGTTGTAACTGTCAGGACTGAGCTTGTCATGACATTGTGAAGGCCCTGAGGGTGGCACTTGCCCTTTTGGTAGTTGCTCTAGAATGTGCTCTTGAAGCCCTTTACGACTCTGAAGCACTCGCAGCTGGTTGAAAGTTGAAACCATACCCAAAACTACCATTCCAACAAGAAACAGAACCATACCAAAGTTTATTGAACCAGATCTTCCAAAACATGACATGGCTGCTTCTTTCCTTTTGCGTTCAAAGTACCCCTAATTAACTCTAATCTGTTGCTTTTAGAAGAAGAATATCAAACCTTATATATAGTTATAGAGAGGCATAGCTGGGAGAAGAAGGAAAGGAAAAATAAGGCGTTGAAATTTTAGTTCCGTTATGAAAAGGGAGTTATGCGTTTTCTTTCTAGTTTTCAACGGTCATGACGTGAGTTTTAGAACTTTAAAGCTATTTTTTCTATATTGGAATGATTTTCTTTTTTAAGCGTATTTGAATCAAGAGTACTTTGAAATCATTGTTATGAGTTGAAAATGTGTAGATCATCAGCCACTTTAGAAACATAATGGGATATAGTTTCTATGTTCACCACAAAAAGATATTTTAATGTGAAATAAAATTAAAGAAAAAAGCTGAGAAGTCATAATAGTTTATGAAAATTTTTTTTATTGATTAGTTTGAAAATTTGTCTTACTTTAGGCGGCTTTCAAGGAGATGCCGGTGAATACTAACGCATAGATTTTGGATGTCCAAACCTAAATAATTGGATTATATAAATGTAAGTTTCTCCTAAAATTAAATGGGATTGGATTTGGATATTTTGAATATTCCTGTTGCTTTTTTTGCCTCTCTACTTTGCTAAGTACCATCAAAATAATTCAGCACATACTTGCCTTGTGAAGCTCTAATCAATGGTGTTCATCTAGATCAGTGTCGCCTAGCCAAGTCAGGTAGAGCAAAGCCAATTTTAAAATTAAAAAGAAAAGAGAAAAACTAAGCAAGCCCAAGCTAGCCATCTTGGCTAATCTAGCTGGATCTAGTCGATAGGAAATATATAATATAAAAAGAATATAAAAAGTAAAATTAAAAGAAATCTTTTTTATGGCTATTTTATAATATTGGCCAAAAAAATTTTATACGCATTTTACAAATGATAAATAGTTAAAAGTGTTAAAGTCCTTGTCAGGCCTCTTTTAAGTATAATTGTCACATCTAAATGAAAGAAAATAAGGTTTAAAATGCTTATCTTTAAAGTTGAAAGCAAAAAAAAAAAATCTCAAAATTGAGGTAGTAAATATATGTTTTGGGGAAATCATGTCCATCTAAAAAAAACTCAAAATAAAAAAAGCCCTCATTAGACAATTAAGCTCCAAGTTATTGTTTTCTTTTTAAATTTCACTTTTTATATTTGCATTTTTTTTACGTTAAACCCTTTTTTTATTGTAAAGGTCTCATAGAAACATATTAAAATGAGTAATAATATGCCCAACATTATCACATGGTTTGAAAGATATGAGTATTTAAATTTTTTAAATTTTCAAAAGAAAATTGTCTAACCTAATTTTTGACCTAGCCAAACCCAAGCCAAGTGGGGCCTTAGGTCCATTTTTTCACCTAACTTTAAATTCGGTTAAGGTGAAATCCAACTCATATACACTAAGGTCCGTTTTCTTTGCAATTCTCAAAGAAGTGCACAGTGATCTGGATTGTCCAAATTTGATCTGGATTGTTCAGATCTTAATTTTTTTTTATTTAAAATATTACTTTTTAAAAAATTATATAGTTGAGAAATTAATTTTATCTGATATTTTACATCTTTTAAAATAATAAAAATTTTTAAATTTTTTAAAAAAATTAAGAATAAATTTGAGTCGTCCAAATCTGATCTAGACGGCTCAGATCAGAAGTACACCTCCCTACACTTCCCAAAGAAGTGCAGGGAATTGGTTCGCATATACACCATCAGCTCTAACCAAGTATTCATCCTTCCTTGTTTTATTTTTGTTTTCTCTCTTTCTTTTTTTTTTTTTTCTTTCTTTTTGGTGCTTTTTTTCTGGATTGTATAATATAAGATAGAATAGACCATTTCAAAGGGTTGGAAAAAGTTAAAAGCATTCTCAATGCTTTTAATGCCAAGTTATTAATTAAAGTGGTTAATACCGAGAAGCTTCTTAGATCGTTTCATTCAAATGGCCTTTTAGATCATTGCAAAAAGCAGAATGGCATAGTCTAAAAATGGGACTAGCCAAGATAATGTATTGAAATTGATAAGGAAGAAAAGTGAAAATGTCCTTTTTCTATTAGGGTTATCCGTATGAATTGGCTATGTGAAGACATTCTTTTAGAAAAAATTACTGTAAAAAGATTGGGATTTTCTTTATTCAAAGAAAATTCATTGAAGGAAAAAGAAAAACAACTACAAGGTGCATCGGGAGTGGATCCCAAGTACTAAACAAAGTTAAGCTTTTTTCCTGACAATCTTTCTAGGCAACAATGTAACCTGACTATCTCCAACAAAATAGAGTACGTAGCGCACGAGGTGGTGCATTAGAAAATAAATAAACAAGCAAACAAACATCTTCTCTTGGGAATGAGCTAACTTAGAAGACTGTATATTAACAATTTGGTCCTTGAAAATTTATTTAGCTCCAGTAAGTTCTAGGCCTTGTATCTGTTGGTTTTTTCTACTTTTGCCAACGTTAAAATTTAAGGGACATATATTGTTAATAACCTATATCCATCAATAACTAATGACATATATCCATCAATTACAAAATAAGTACTTGAATTATTTCCTGCCCAAAACAATTTATTACTCTATTCAATTATTGAAAAAGCTATTTTTCTAATTTGTTATACTACAGGAGGAGAGAAAAGTGTATGAAGTTTGGACACATTTCGCTACACTTTGTCATGCAAAATAAGATTTTTAACTTATCCGGTTGAATCATATGGATGCATTTGCCACGAAAGATAGAGGTTGATCTAGGGCAAGAAGGTTTTTGAAAATAAAATTATTACACCATGGCTTTAGTTATCACTATTGGCACTCCTTTACCTTTTATACTTCTTTGGATAAATTTATGGGTGTGATAGGTCCCTATTTGTGCTAGAATGAAAGAAGAGGAAGAAGAAGAAAGGCCTCGCTTATTTTCCAATAAACCAAGAAAAAGGACATATATTGAGCAAGGATGGAAATTGAGCGAATGCATAGTTCTATAAATGGTTCTATCATGAAAGCATGCAATGAAGACTGAATAGAAAAATTAATCTACTTATTGAAACACAAAACAAGCCTATATTATTAGGCGCATTGTTTTCTCTTACACAGCATAGGCAAATATAGAGAAAATTAACTGAAATAATAATAATAATAATAATAATAATAATAATAATAATAATAATAATAAGATTATACATGTTTCCATCCTCTTCACTTGTTAATTAAGGGCATATAACATAATCATTGCGAGGAAAAGAGGCAGGATTGTAACTGTCAGGACTGAGCTTGTCATGACATTGTGAAGGCCCTGAAGGTGGCACTGGCCCTTTGTGTAGTTGGCTCTCGAATGTGCTTTTGAAGCCCTTCACGACTCTGAAGCACTCGCAGCTGGTTGAAACCATGCCCAAAACCACTATTCCAACAAGAAACAGAAACATAACAAAGTTTATTGAACCAGATCTTCCGAAACTTGACATGGCAGCTTCTTTATTTTTGCTTCCAAAGTAACCTAATTAACTCTAGTCGGTTGCTTTCCGACGGAGGATACCACACTTTATATAGAGAGGCATAGTTGGGAGAAGCAAAGAAGAAAAATGGAGCTTTTAAATTTCAGTTCCGTTATGAAAGGGAGTTATGTGTTTTCTTTCTGGTTTTTAACTCAAATTTCTCTTCATCAGACTCCCATCTCCTTCTTGCGCTAGACGAAAGTCGAAACCCAGGGGAATCTTGAATTGACCTTGCCTAATCTGCTCACCGTGGTTTCAATTCCAAGAAGCACATATGATGGCAATTTAAAAATAACGGTATCTACTGTTGATTAGGTATCTGCAGCATGATTCTTCGCTCTTTTACCTAATTTTTGTTCTTTTATTTCTACGTTGATCTTTTTTTGTGTTGGAAATTATCATTCTAAGCTTTACAACACCTGGCTTGTCTTCTTCCATTAGCTTTTTTTTTTTTAACAGAATAATGTTTAATTAACAATTCACGTTATTGTTATTTCATGCTATTCCCTTTTTTTTTTTTGGGTGTATGTGGGGCATCATGGCACGTGTGAAAAATCTGTGAGTTACCTCAAGATGGACTTATGCGAGGAGAAATGATCATGAGCAATTGAACATATTTTGTCGTGGGAAATAATATAATTTGATGGAGAGGATATTTGAGGATCCTTAGAATAGGAGACCAATGGAAAAGCAAGAAGACAACTCTACTGATTTTACATTTACTCTATTTTTGTAATCTGCACTTCAAATTAATGGTATTTGATTGTACACAGGGCATACAACTCACGTTGATTATTCTATGTTTTTATTATGCACACAACTCATGTTGAGTATTGTATATCTCTATTAGTGGCAGGCCGTGTGGCAGTAAGTTTTTATAAATATTAATGTTAGTTGGATCGTATAATTGTATTTTAATAAATTATGAGTTTTAACTACCTACGTCCATTAATTTCGTTTAACCCTTTTTTGAGAAAAAAAAAAAAGAGAAGTATCAATTTTTTGGCATTTAGTTAAATCATCTTCTTTTTACATTAAAAATTAAAAAAAGTATTTCCAAAAATCGAAAAAGAAAAAAAATAGACATGAGAGAAAAAGAAGAATAAGAAAGTTAGATTTATCTTATGTCACAAATTAAAACATACTAAATCTTCAAGCTCATTTTATTTGTGAAGTCAAGTTAGTTTTATTTTCTTTCCTTTTCACCAAAAAATGAATAAAAGTTATCAATCAAGTTTAGCTATTAACCGGGCAAGTTTTAATTATTGGAGGAAATTCTACATATGTTAATTCATTGAATGCATTCAACATTAACATTGTCCATTTTAAGTCATTAGAGAAAATTGTATTTTCTTAACCTAATTTGCTGTTGTAATTGCAATTTTTCTCCAAATACTTAAGTTTAGCAATTAACCATCCAATTTTGCTAACACATCACAACTTCTATTTACTTTTGAAATTCAATATTAACTGTTATAAAACTACTTGGAATTACCAAAATACTTTGTCCTATTAGGGTGTACAAAACACCAATTAGGTTGGGTTTTTTATCTACCCAGTGCCCAACCTAAGTTTAATTAGGTAATTTTTTTTTTAGGCCAATGCTTGACCTAGCCTAGGTTGGCCAAGTTGACTAGACAAAATTAACATTGATTAGGCTTTTTTATTTTTGAGTAAAAAGTATAAAATAATCCTTTTAAAAATATATTTTTTATACAAATCTTTGTAAAGTTATATTTTGGCACGAAAGAAAATTTTTACATAAGTCCCCATAAGTTTGTAAAATAAAATTTTGCCTTTGAAAAAAAAATAAAGTTTAAATATAAGTCTTAATAAAATAAGTTTTAATACATACATATATAATTGAGCCGAGCTAAGCTATATAGGCCAACGTGACTAGCCTAATACCTAGCTCATTCTAAGTACATTTGTATTTTTTGTCATAGTAATGAAAATCGGACCGGACCGGCCGGTTCAACCGGTTGGACCGGGAACCGGCCTATTGTCCGGTCCAGATGTAACGAAGAACTGGGTGGGCTAATGAACCGGTTAAATCCGGTCAAAAACCGGGTTGAACCGGACTAATTTATGTGAAAACCGGATATCAAACCGTTGGTTGAACCGGTTTTTCCTTTATTTCTGATATGTGAAGCAAACCGGTTCTCTCTTTTTTGTCTTATATGTGAAGCAAAGTAATAAACCAGCGAAGCATTAAAGCAGCAAAAGTAGCCTTACATGGATTCGAACACATGCCACGAGGAGAAAGGAAAGTCTGTCATCCACGCTACCACAATGCTTCTTTGTTAGTAATATGCAAACAAATATATATATATACACTTCTAATGAGATAATATAATAAAACTATATATATATATATATTTAATTTGGTTAAATTTTTTATTTGATAAATAACTTTTTCTAAATTTATTATTTCAAAACATTTTATTTTATATTTTTAATTACAAATAGAATCTTAAAAAATATAACATTAATAGTTAAATATTTAAAATTTATTAATACTTATTTGTTATATTAAAATTTTAATATATAAAATTTTAAAATATATATTTAATTATCACCGGTTCGACCACGGTTCGACCACGGTTAGACCAATAAACCGTGAACCAGTGCCTTCACCGGTTCAATAACCGGTCCGGTTTTAAAAACATTGTTTCTTGTTCAACCTGATATAAATGGGCTGGTGAGTCAAGTTGTGCACCCTACACCATCCTTCTTTTGACTTAGTCTCATTACAATTGACATTCAAGTGAGATAATTTCCTTTTTACTATTGACATTTTTTTTTGTTATTCAATTTAGATAATTGGAGGAAAATTGCAACAAGTTAAGCAAATGTGGTGGTTAAATGTTAAACATAATTGTTTGTGGGGGGTGGGGGGATTGCAATAAGGCAAAAATAAATTAGAGTATAAATATACAATTTTTCCAAATTATTAAATAATAACAGCTACTTTTATATAAATTATTATATTCACCAAATTTAAGTATAATATTGCTTAGTTGTTCATCATTAGCTAAAATTTTCAATTTTATCGCACGAACTCTTAAATATTGTGTGTGTAGGTGCGTGGGAGAGTGTATGTCTTTTTCAAGGGTGACACTAATAGAAGAGTTTTTTTATTTTTTTGGCCCGATTTCTTTCCCTTGACTCTTGAGTGCCCAGTTCTCAATAGTTCTGCATAGTGCTTTGTTTTTTTTTGTTTGGTTAACTTCATTTTTAAATATATTTTATAACGAAATAACTATAATTTAAAATATAATTATTTTATCATAAATTTAATAATAACAACGTTTGTGGACATAAGAAAAGTCCATTAAAAAAATGATTTCAAATAAGAGTGTTATGCTATTGTATATCAAATTTAGTATTTAAGTATAGTTATTATCTTTCAATAAAAAAAATTGTCCAAAAAAAATGTAGGATTATTTTCTTAAAATATAAATTTATTCCAAGAACCAATTTTTTAAAAAAATAATTAAGTAGTAATATAAACATACGAAATAGAATGCTTGGTGAATATGTGTGTGTGTGTGTGTGTGTTAAGAATCTATGAAATATAGTGCTTCATAAATATCTAAAAACAACATGTTGTGAGAATCTAAAATTATGTGTTAAGAGATTTTTTTTATATACCATATGAGACAATTACATTACAAACCGAAAAATCTAACAACAAAGCATTAAAGGATAACATTATAACTATGATGTGACACTAACTGCCCTTCTTCCAACCATTGCCGAAATAAGTTCTTCCTGAGGTTGCCAAAACGAAAATTTGTGAATCCACAAATCTGCCCAAGACGTTATGAAAATCACCTCCCAATATTTGCAAATCCAAATGCCTGGGAAAAAAAAAAAAAAAGGATTCAGAATGTCAAAACGTAAAATTCTCTTCATCATACGCCCATCTCCTTCTTGCGCCTGGCGAAAGTCGAAACCCACCGGGAGTGGGGCAATCTTGAATTGATCTTGCCTAATCTGCTCACCCTGGTTTCAATTCTTAGAAGCACATATGATGGCACTTAAATCAAAGGGAAATTAAAGCACATTGCATAATCTTTACGTTGATTTAGGGATAGAATGCATTTTAATTCTAAGAAGCACATATGATGGCAATTTAAAATTAAGGGTATCTACTCTTGATTGGGTATCTGCAGCATAATTCTACACTCTTTTACCTAATTTTTGTTCTTTTATTTCTATGTTGATCTTTTTCTTTTTTTGGTTAGAAATTATCATTTTAAGCTTTACAACTCGTGGCTTGTCTTCCGCTAGCTTTTCTTTGAACAGAATAATTAACAATTCACGTCATTGTTATTTCATGCTATTCCTTTCTTCCTTTTTTTTTTTTTCTTGGTTATGTTGGGCACCATGGTATGTGTGAAAAATTTTGTGAGCTACCTCAAGATGGACTTATGCGAGGATAAATGATCATGAGCAATTGAAATAACATAATTTGATGGAGAGGATATTTGAGGATCCTTAGAATAGGAGACCAATGGAAAAGTAAAAAGACAACTCTACTGGTTTCACATTTACTCTTTGTAATTTGCACTTGAAATTAACGATATTTGTTTGTACATAGGGCGCACAACTCATATTGATTATCGTATGATTTTATTATTAGCGAGTTGCATGTGATAATAAATCTTTATAAATATTAATTTTAGTTGGTTCACATAAATGCATTTTAATAACTTTTGAGTTTGAATTAGCTATGTCCACTAATTTTGTTTACCCCTTTTTTGAGAAAAACAAGAGAAGTTTTAAAAAAAATCAATTTTTTTGTCATTTAGTTAAATCATCCTTTTTTCTTTTACATTAAAAGTTAAAAGGTTTATTTTCAAAAATACAAAAATAAAAAATAGGCAAGAGAAAAAAAAGGAAGTGAAATTTATCTAATGCCACAAATTAAAACACACGAAACAATCTTCAAGCTCATTTTGTTTACAAAATCAAATTAGTTTTATTTTCTTTTTTTCAGCAAAAAATAAATAAAAGTTATCAATCAAGTTTAGCTATTAACCGGGCAATTTTTTATTGTTAGAGGAAATTCTACATATGTTAATTCATTGAATGCATTCATTATTAACATTGTCCATTTTTAATTATTAGAGAAACTTGTATTTTCTTACCCTAATTTGCTATTGTAATTGCAATTTCTTCTCCAAATAATTAAGTTTAGCAATTAACCATTCAATTTAGTTAACACATCACAACTTTTGTCTACTTTTAAAATTCAATATCTAATGTCATTGGATTATGTGCAAAACAAGGGCTGGGTTGGGTTTTTGTTTAGTCCAATTTTCAGCCCAATATTAATTGGGTAATCTTTTTTTTTTTCAATTTATTTCAATTTATTACTTGACCTGACCTAGTTTGATTGGATAGATCAAATTAATCAAGCCTTTTTTATTTTTGGTAAAAGTTATAACATAACTTTAAAAAATTAAATTTTCATATAAATTTTTGTAAAATTATATTTTGTCTTTTAAAAAAAACTTCATATGTCCCTATAAGTTGTAAAATAACATTTTGCCTTTGAAAAAAAAATAGAGTTTCAATATAAGCCTTTATAAAAACAAATTTTAATTTACACACATGTACATGACCGAGTTAGGCTATACTAACCAACATAATCAACTTAATGTCTAATACAATCCGAGCAAAATTTTTATGGCTCAACTTGATATAGTTGAGCTCCCTGGGCAAGTTGTGCATTCTTATTTTGTCCCTCTTTGACTGAGTCTTAATACAATTGACATTCAATTAAGAAAATTTCTTAAATATCGTGCTTGGTGAATGTATATATATATATATATATATATTAATAATCTATGAAATGTAGTGCTTCATAAATATCTAAAAATAACATGTTGTGAGAATCTAAAAATATGTGTTAGAGATTTTTTTTTGGTACCATATTAGAAAAATACATTATGAAACAGAAAAATGTAACAACAAAACATTAAATGATAACATTATAAACATTATAACTATGTTGTGAAACTAATTGCCACTCCTCCCACCATCGCCGAAATAAGTTCATCCTGGGAATGCTAAAACAAAAATTTGTGAATCCACAAATCTCACCAAGAGGTTATGAAAATCACTTCCCATATGTGCAACATTGGATTCACCTTCGATCGTTATGTCGATAACTTAAATGATAACTGGTAGGATTAGTGATCACATCCTACTGTACTATCAAGTTAATAGAGCTTTTCTAACAAGTTTTAAGAATATCTTATTTTGGTTAGCCTACAATCGATCCTCCCAACCTCATATTTCAAATCATGTAGTCATCAAACTATTAGCTTGAAATTGATCCATTCTAACTTTGTCCTTTAGACATTTGAAAGCTATTCATACCCCTTTGATTTTTGCCTGAAAATGTCCAAGACAACCTTCTCGAGAGATTAATGACATTCAATGGTGAATATTGATGGTATTAAAAAAATGATATTACAGTATAATCCTTAAAACCCTATTGAGCTTTATTAAATTTAGAGAACCAAGTCTCCAACCATAACCGTATATCTTGAGGTTGAAAGTAATTAATTTAGAGGGACAAAGAAGAGGCAAACCAAACTATCCTTACAAAGGAGTATTGAATAAAAATATGATTAATAATTTTTGTGCTATTATGACAGAAGGGGTAGTTATTCTCAACCCATAAATAATGCCTACCAGAATGTCTATGACTAGTAAAGCATTTGTCAAAAGTTTCGAAGCAAACAGAATCACTTGATATGGTAATTGCATTATTCACAAATTTTGCTATTCTCCAAATTGAAAGTTATAGGTTGGTACACCTCCTGAACTAATAACCTATATCCATCAATTATAGAATAATACTTGATTTGTTTCTCATCCAAAACAATTTGTTATTTTAGTTGATAATAGAAACAGACCATCTTTGTAATTTGTTATACTACACGTAGAGAGTATAGTGTATGAAGTTTGGACACATTGCACTGCACCTTATCATGCAAAATAAGATCTTTAACATCCGATGAAATCATAATGATGCTTATGCCACCAAAAATAGGGATGAAAGGGAATATTACTACGGTTGTATTTGCAATAAACAAGGAGCATTCCCATTTTCTTTCCCACAATTTCCCATCATTTTGGAGAGAGGAAGAGAGAGGAGTTTGGATCCTCTCTAAAGTTCTTAGCTGTAAATTTTTTTGTAAAATTTGAAAAAGATAAATGTTTTAAAGTCCTACTCTCTTTTTTAATGTTTACTCTTATACCTTTTGTTTATATCTTCAATCCTTACAAAAAATTTACGAATAAAAAATTTAGATTATCTGTATACAAGAAGAGAAGAGAAGAGAAGAAAAAATGTGTAACAAGGGTGCATGTAAAATCTAAAGGTTCATCCAACGCAAAATTATTTTGGAGTTTCAGATCAAGCACGTTGGCATATATATATATATATATATATATATATATATATATATATATATATATATATATATATATATATATATAAAATATTATTTAGAGACTTATATAAAAACTTTAATCCTTTTAGAGGCAATATATAAGCTTATAGAAATGTAAAAATTTTATTATTTTTTGCAAGAACAATATATAATTTTACGGGAATCTATATAAAAATTTTATTTTTTTAATTTTTATAAAAAAAATCTAATTAGACCCAACCAATCCAACTCCATACAACTTAACCCAGTCACAAATCAACCTTTTTCGGGATGGACTGAGCATGAGGCTCTAATATTATGTAGAACCCACTCATTCTCTAAATTAAGTGAAAATTGAGGAAAACAAAATTTTGAGAAGGTCCTTGCACTTTAGAGAAAAGTCACCCACGCTTTATTTTAGCGGTCAATTTTCATTTTTAACCCATCGGCACCTTTTGCTTGTCTCGAGCCTCTGTTTCATGGGCCTCCAGCGCGCATGCTGTGCTCACTCCGCTTCCAATCCTCCGCGGGGCTGTGTATATATCTACCGCCGCCATCAGTGAGTCTTCACCTCCTTCTCTCTCTCTCTAATTCAGTCCTTCCCTTTAGATTCCTCTCCTCCCGCATGGCTCTCTCTTCTCCGGTCTCCTCCTCGCGGTCGCTACCCCCCTCGACTCAGGTGGTGGCATGGCGTTATAGAGCTCCATTTTCCCTCAGGTTGTGTATCTCTTTTATTTCGGCGTTTTTCTTTTGATACTCTCGAATAGAATTATAATTTTCTTCTATGATCAGGATTCCAATTTATGCTTTAGTGAAGTTGACATCCTTAGTTCTGTAAAATTTTGAATGCATAATCTCATGGTTCAGTGGTTTGTCTTTTGTAGATGTGTTTTAGGTAGATAAACCGCAAATTAGAATCACTTCTAAATATCGGAGTCAAATTTTTAATCAATCCTGAAATTTGCAAAGGTTTTCTCCTCCTTTTGCTTTATTAGAATTATGCATCTATATGGCTTTGGGCAAATTATTCTTGCTCCAAAAAGTGAGAAACCGATTATTCCATCAATTTTTTGTATGCCTATTGAGTTAGCATGTGGAATTGCGCTTTTGGCTAAATCTTTTGATTCGCATAGTGTAGTAGGCAGTGTCTTACGTAGAAAATGGAGTAAGCTCCTTTAGAAGTATCTGGTACTTTGGCTTTATAGTGCAACGAGAGTAATTGTCAAATGCTAATGGAATAGAACTGAGAATACACAAGGGGAAATGGTATCCAAATCACAATAGATAGAGAACAGGACGTAACCATTGGGGGTTGAGGTGTCAAGAGCCGGAGGAGGAAAAGTTGGATGGACTGCTAAGATGGAAAAATTATAGAAGAGGCAAAAAAGGAAATTTTAGAAGAGATTATCAGAACACAAAGGGGGAAGAAGAATTGGAGAGAGATTCCTTTTTTCTTCTTCCTTTTATTTCACTTGTTTTTTGAGACAGAAAATAGTCCAATTGGCTTGGGAGGAGAATTAGAAAATGGAAGGCTAAAACATGGATGGGGTAGTTAAAATGGGGATGAGTGGATTTTAATTTTCTTTGTCTGTGCTTGGTAGAGAGGGTGGAAAAAGAGATTATTGAAAGTAAATTTTATCCCTTATGTGCTTATTTAAGTAAGAGGAGAGAAGAGTAAAAGTATGTTATATTTTTAATTATAATAATAAATTCATTGCAATAAAGTTTTTGTTAAAGGATGAAAGGCAAATAGTAACCATTACATTTTTATTCCATTATTTCTATTCTCTTACCTTGCAATGGCATTATTTTTTTCTCCTTATTTTCAACCCTTTCATTTTCACTCTTCTCAGATTTATGTCTACCAAGCACACCCTAAATGTATCTCCTTCGTATCACTAAGTTAGTTTTCCTTGGTTTATGCTTGTAATGAATAGGCCACTCTTTGAAGCCTTTCTAATGCTTTTATAACATTAATTTCTTACAGCTTCTCGCTTAATTGTCCGGGGCAATCTAAAATCAGGTAAGTTCCTTCGATCAATTCAAAATTTTCTGAATAGGGATTCCATAACTTCTATCAACTATTTCAACTTCCTGTCCTGTTGTGTCATTTTCACTCTGATGGATATATTAAATTTCTACTTCTGGGCAGTATTTTTTTTTTTCCCCACGTCATAAACTTATTATCATCAAATTCTTCATCTTTGGTTACCAAGAACCTGTAATATTTATTCTAATCTAATATAGGGAAGGTATAAGAAAAAAAGAATGGTAAGAAAGTTGCTCTTCTCATATTAAAACCAATATACTTTTTTCTAGTTTGTGTGATCTCTTATCAAGTACATATGTGGGACATACTGGAAATACTTCACTTGTTTGTAAGTGGCACTGTGGTATGTGTTTTTATATGTGGGTGTGGTGTGTGTGCGTGTATCAGTTGCTGGTATTTCATATTGTTGACATGCGTAAAGCTGAGAAGTACTCAAAACCTTCATGTATGAATTGTGGGAATATGAAATAATTACAAAAAATCTGATTGAAAATTCTATTCCTGAAACAGTTTTGAAAATGCTTCATATAACTTGATTTGAAAATTTTAAACATAAGGTTTGACTTGCCTCCATTCAAATTATAATTTATAATATTCAAATATATATAAATAAAGTAATATCATAATATTATAAAATAAAAATGTAAACGATTAATTTAGTCACTTTTCAAATTTATCTACCAAAGGCCATTAATAAATTTATTTTTCATTTTTTAAGAGAGAAAACAGGGAACAAGAAAAAGGATCTGTTTTCAGCTTTTCTCTGTTTTCTGTTCTAAAATGCAGAAAACGGAAACAGATTTTAAAAACTGAACAAAAAAAGTTATGTCAAACAAGTTTTTCTGTTTCTAAAAACAAAATTTAAAAAAAAAAAAGTTTTTGAAAGAGGAATCAAACAGGCCCAATAGTTCTGCATGACGATAAATTTAGTTTTTATATATTTGTTGGTCAACACATTTCAGTTATGTACAACTGCTGGAAGGTTGTTAAAATGTCTGCAACCAAAATCCCACTCTCTAGAACATCATCCAAGTCCTTTAAAGTTAAGCCTCCCATGCCTCCCACTTATGATTTGAAGAACATAATCAAGTTAGCACTTGCAGAAGATGCTGGTGATCAAGGCTTATGTTTAACCTTTCTCCTGAGAGTCTTACACAAGCTTCCTTGTTTGCTGTTCTGGATCACAATTTATAACAATACATAAATTGATCAGTCACTATCTGGTTTGTTTCTTATAATTTAAAACTGTTATGTAATATGATTGGGCTTCTCTAAAAAGCAATACTGATGTTTACCGTGTTATTTAATATTAATAAATTATAAATGCATAAATGGCATTGAGTACCATGTGTTTCAATTGTAGGTGATGTAACATGCTTGGCCACCATTCCATATGACATGGTAGTGGATGCCTATTTTTTGGCAAAGGAGGATGGCATTATTGGCGGGATTGCACTTGCAGAGATGATATTTCATGAGGTTGATCCTTCTTTACGGGTATGAAGGTAACAGCATGAGCTTACATTATTTGTTTGATTAGCATTTGGCTGAGTCATTGTAGGTTAATTTTAGTTGGAGTGGTCTCAAAATGATGGAGATTATATCCATAAAGGGCTCCAGTTTGGAAAAGTTCATGGTAAGAAAATTAATCGAAAAAGTAGCCACAAAAGGAAAAATGAAAGAAGAGCATCAGTGGCATTTGAATAACATCCTGAAAGGCTGTGACTAATCGTCCATAATTTGTGTGTAGGACGGGCACATAACATTGTAGTAGCTGAAAGGATAGTGCTAAACTTTATGCAGAGGATGAGTGGCATTGCAACCTTAACAAAGGTTTTGTTTCTTTAATTTTTTTTTAATTAAAATTTCTTGTATAGAATTTTTAACAAGAAACTTATTGCCATGAAACCTCTAAGCGAACTAAATTAGCTAGTATTAGATGCCATTTCTAATGGTCCCCGTTGAGATATTGAAAAACTTTTATATCATTCATTAGCAATGCTTGCAATAGTAAATTAGAATTGCAAAATGGCTGAATTGGTCTAATTACAGTAGTTGAATCTCTAGGATTTGTTTGTAGCTCAGCTGCCCAGCACTCCAGAGTCCAGTTTTAAACTTTTGAAGGGAGGGACCTGGGTTGAGAGGGCTACTCTGTTGTGGAGGCTTCTTTTAAATTCTAAACTAAAATTTTGCATTACGGGAAAAAAAAAAAGAATAAAAAAAACATGTTCACTGTTACATCTTTCTGCTGTATTTAATGTTGTCTTATTGAATATCATAAACTGTTGGTAATATGGGATTTACATCCGTCTTTATAGTTAAATATAAGAGTAAAATATAGACCTCCCTTGAGTTTAGTCAAAATTACATAGACTTCCTGTTTATTTTCAAAATATATACATACCTTTTCTGAAATAAAAAGTTATTCTGCACTTTAATCTAATTTTAAATTTTCTGGCCAAAATACTCTTTGTTTATATTTTTTTAAAGTTAAAAATATTTAAATTAATGAGGGGTATTTTAGTTTAAAAATTTAGAATTAGACTAAAGTGTATGGTAACTATTTGTTTGAAGGGAGGATCGTGTATATTTTTAAAATAAAGGGAAGAGTTGTGTAATTTCAGCAGAACTTAGAGAGGTCTGTGTAATTTACTTAAGATTAAAAAAATTTGTGTAATTTACTTAAGATGAAAAAAATTATCTATCTTAAGTAGAAAAAGATAGTAAAATCTGATGTCTGACCATGCATAGTGATTAGTAGAAGCTTTGTAATTTGTTACGTTTGTTATATATCTGGACTGCTTTCCAGCTTTCATGTTCTTCATAGAAAATGGCAGATGCAGCATATCCAGCATATATGTTGGAGACCAGAAAAACTGCCCCAGGTTTACGACTATTGGATAAGTGGGCAGTCTGGATCTCTTCCTTATATCTGTGATGATAGACCTTTTATTTTTTATGAAATTTGTACTTGAATCAACTTGTGTACATCTGTTTTTGTAGGTACTGATTGGTGGAGGTCATAATCATAGGATGGGTTTGTTTGATATGATAATGATAAAAGATAATCATATATCGATAGCTGGAGGTGTCACTAATGCCCTTGGGGCTGTTGACCTGTATTTAGAGGAAAGGAACCTTCAAATGGCGGTTGAGGTAGTTGTCACACTGTTACTTTTACACATATCTTTTCTTTGTTCATCTTGAGGTATACAGTCGTGTTTTGTCAACTTCGAAAGTTCTCGAGAAATGGATGCCTGCCAATTGACTGATTAGCAAATACTTTTGAGTTATGAACTATGGACATGGTTTCTTGTCCACCTTACTTCACAATAACTAATTGCATTGCGAATGATTTGGTTGATAGCAACCTCGATATTCATTTCTAACTCTGTGGATGTATTAGTGTTAGCCTGCCATGCATGTGGATATTTTTTTGGCCTTATATCTTACATCAATATTACTTCAAATAAATACTTGATTTTTTGTTGATTACAAACTTCAAATTTATGTTTCCCAAATGATCACTGTGAATGTATGTGCTTTTAGCTGTTTATTCTCTGGCTATTCATCCATGTGCAGGACCAAGCCTTACATAGTAGCTGTATTCATAGGTTCGGTTTAGTTCAGTTTTGGACCAAAACCAAACTGAACTGATATTA
This sequence comes from Erythrophleum fordii, assembly GCA_032878935.1. Lineage (NCBI taxonomy): Eukaryota > Viridiplantae > Streptophyta > Magnoliopsida > Fabales > Fabaceae > Erythrophleum > Erythrophleum fordii. Next base: position 1,695,459 of record JAVQMF010000029.1, read on the forward strand.
TTGGTTTAACATTTTCTTGAACTTTATTGATTTTGACTTTTAATCGATTTGGTTCGATTTTTTTTTGTTTGGTTTAGTTTGGTCTAATTTTGTTCATACTTTTTTTTTTTCGCCTAAAAGTGATTTAATTTTTTTTCTACAATTGTAATTAAATATCATATATAAAGATAATAAAATAATAACATTTTTAAGATAACTTATTTGATAAACTTATTTAAATATAAGTAAAATAAAAAAAAATATCACTATTTTTTTATTGATAAAATGTTTATATATAATTTGGACTTGGTTAATATGAGCAAAAAAAAAAAAGTTTGATTTGGTTTGGTTTTAATCAAACTAAACTTAATAAAACCAAGAATCAAACTAAACTAATCGGTTTTATAATATTCAAAACCAATTTTAATTTTTTTTAATCGATTTAATTCGATTTTTATTGGTTTGGTTTGATTTACTTAATTTGGCTTGATTTTAAACACTCCTAAAAGCTACGGTAGTTTAAAGTACTTGTGTTTTTCCAAGTTGAGACTAGGACACTTGAGGAAGTGAAAGAAGTATTACATTATGCATCTCAAACGAAGACTTCTTTGACCGAGATTATGTTGGATAATATGGTTGTACCTTTAGCAAATGGGGATATCAACATATCTATGCTTAAAGAAGCTGTGCAGTTGGTCAATGGAGATTTGAGACTGAGGTACGCAGAGCTATCTTTTGTTTCAGTTAATCTAATATCATGTTATTTAGATGTTTTGTTGCATAGTTATTGAATCGCAATCAAAATTATTAATTGAAAAGCTTATTTTTGAATCTGAAATTATAAATTATGTCAAATCATACAATTCAAAAACATAGTTAAAAATATATTATGTAAAATATATATGTCACTAAAATATATTTAAATAATAAATTTAAACTAAAAATTGACAAAAATTTAATTGTAAGTTTCACAAAACAAAATCATAAGTCATAACTTAGAGACTGTCTAATTAATAACTCATATAGAAGTTAATAAATGTAAATATATATATATATATATGTCATAAATAGCTACGTCCAAAACTAGTGATTTTTCCATTCATCAAAACTAATATCATCACTATCATTATCATAGTAATTAAAATCATTCGATACCCGATTTAGAATATACAATTCATCAAGATTCAGATGCAATGATACAAATTGGTAGTTGAGTTATTGTTACACTAGCATCGTCCATCTAAATCATTGGAATCGTGTGATTTGATTTAAAATTGGTGAGCTACAGTGTTCTGGCGATTTAGAATGCCAAAAATCTGATGAGTCACAACGTCAGGTCTTTTGTGATATGACAAGACATGCTAGCTAAAGAAGACAAGTGCCCTTTTTTTTTTAACTTTTCTTTAAAGTGAAATGACACTTCATATAGTGTTTCCCTTATTGATGTAACATCATTAGTAGATCAATAATTAAAGTTATGAATTTTTTTTTAATTAGATTCAACTAAGTAAAACAATGTTGCTCCACTTAGTTGAATTTTTTTTTATTTTTTTCTCTTTTTAAATTGTGTTCCTTTTAATAGATGACTTCTTTAGTTTTTATGTGATTTAATTTTAAAATTTAAATAAAATTAAAATTGCAAAACGCCACAAAATAGGACCCTTACCAAAACCCAAGCTTCAGCTGCAAGAATTTTTCTATTTTTGTTATGTTCTTGGTTGCTAGCTATTAGGCTACATTTTGTATACAAGAATGGAAATGAATGAAATAAAAAAAAAAGAATAAAATAGATGAAAAATAACACTCATACCAATACTTTAAAATTTTTAATAAAAAATGACAAATACAATTGAATAATAATAACAGTGGCGTAATGAATATTGCATCAAAATGTTTGGAAACTTTCACTCTCTCTTCTCTCTTCCTTGTACCAAATGCCTCTTTATAGTTATAAATGTAACACAAGGTCTTTGATTGCTATAATGCTATCCTATTCTTTGGACATGGTGAGCTATTGTAGTGGGAAAGATTTTCTTTTTCTATCTTCTCTTATGGTGTTTGGATCTAAAAAAGAAGATAAAAAAAGATGTTTGGAATCATTATAAGTTTCTTGAAAGGCGGTTACATGTTAAATGTAATTATTGTCCCAAAATAATGTGGGAATGAGCATTGAGGATAAACATCACTTAGTTAGAACACGCAAGGAAGTTACACTGTGTGAACAAGTGCTGAAAGAGGTAAGGAATTTATTTTAAAAAATGTTAAATGATATGATTAAGGATGATTATGTTAAGTATTTTGATAATAAAGAAACTCAAGAATATGAGTTACAAAAAAAAAAAGTACATGGAATCTTTTGTAGTAGAAGAAAAAGGGGAAAGTAATTCTTCTAACTTTTCTAAGAATATAAAACAGCTAACTATAAATATAATGAAGGAAAGAGATAGAGTAGGTGGAGATATTTGTAGATATATATATATATATATAGAGAGAGAGAGAGAGAGAGAGAGAGAGAGAGCAATGCATTGTTATTTAATTTGATAAAGAGTCTCTATTTTATTGATATAGTGAAATCCATTAGTGAATATCGTAGAGATTTGAAGCAAGCTACTTATCATAAAGTGAAAGTCTCATTTTTTAAGAGAGAGATTGATTTTGTTTATGATAATTTGGAGAAATATACATTTAAATGAAAGAAACCAGTTATATATTGATGCTGAGTGGATGGACCAATGGAAAGAGTAGGTCTCTTACAAATTTTTTTGTTAATAGTTTTAAAAGAATTGTCTTTATAAAATTTGTTAATACTAGTAATTTTATCAAAGATACTGAAAAAATATTTGAATTACTAGAGGACATGGTGATGAAAATTGAAGAAAAAAATGTGGATTCAAATAGTGATAGACAATGCTTTGGCCCTTGTGTCTGTTGGAAACAAGTTGATGAACAAAAGAAAACAATTTTCTTGGTCACTTTGTGTAGTCTATTTTCTTGATTTGATTCTTGAAAACATTAATGCCTGGTGGTATTTTATAATACCATTGGAAAAGTTAAAAGAAGTGCAATTTTCATTTATAGGCACATTTAGGTTCTTAATTTGTAGAAAAACTATTCCAACAATAAAGAGTTAGCCAAGCCAATAATAATAAGGTTTGCCACATATTATTTGATAGTGAAATATATTTTGGATCAAAAAATTGCATGGTGATCTATACAACAATAATAACAAGCCTTTTCTACTAGATAAGATCGTTTACATGAATCAAACGATATTATAAAGTTTTATTATAAATCATATTTTTGGACAAACGATTTAAATCTAAATCTTTTCTAATGATTTTGCCTATAGTTTTTTATGTCTTCCTCTACCTCTAACTATTGAATAACTTCTCATCTAATCTACTCTCTTTATTAGAGTTTTTATAGATCTTCTCCACACATACCTAAATCATTTGAAGCATAATTCTATAATCTTTTTCACAATAAGTGTAATATAAACTTTCTCTATAATATATTTATTTTTAATTCTATCTTATCTTATATATTCATTCATCTAATGTAACATTCTCATTTCTATAACATTGAACTTATTCTTTTTTAACTTTTTATTATTCAACATTTAATCTCATACAACATTATAGGTCTTGTAACTGTGTAGTAAAATTTACTTTTAAACTTGAGTGGTACTCTGATAGAGACCAAGGTAGTATGGGATGCGAAAGTCACACATTGAGTAGTATGAGATGTTAATGAGGTACTAAAGTAAGGTGGTTCTCCCATTTTAATGACTAGCTTTTAAGGAAGATTCCCTATATTATTTGGGTACTCATCAATTGGTATTAGAACTAGTAGTTGATGGCTTTGGAAAGGGCTACTTGTGGAGAGTTCTGACTAGCAAAGAGTTTTGATAAGCAAAAGGCCAAATGAAGTGTTGCCATGTGAAGTGTTGTAGAGTGTAATCGTCGGAACGTTAACTTTCCAAGGGTGGCCAATTGATAGAGAGTAAAGTAGTATGAGATACCAAAATCTCATATTGAGTAGTATGGGATGCACAATGGGATACTTAAGTAGAGTATTTCTTCCACTTCAAGAGTTAACTTTTAAAGGAGGGTTCCTCACCTTGCTTGGGTGTCCATCATATTCTTCTATCATAAATAACACCTAAAACATGGCAATTCATGTTTGCATTAAAAATATTGGTTAAAGTGCTTATGCCTTTAAGATTGAAGTTGAAATTTCAAAGCACATTGTTCTAGCTAATTCAAAGTTTTGGAAGTTTATAAGGTTTCACTTGAATTATGTCTCTTTGGTTAAAGTTTTTAAGACTTGTTGATGGTGATTTGAATCCAGCAGTGGGATATATTGATGAGGCTATGGATAGAACAAAGGAACAAATAGTAAAAAACTTTAATAATGTGAAAAACAAATATAAGAAAGTTTGAGAAATCATAGATAAGCATTGGAATTATTAACTCTATAGGCTTCTTCACATGGTAGCATATTGTAATAACCTTAACTATTAATTAAGTTAATTATGCATAATTATGTTTTGATCTTCTCATACTCTCCAATCAAAGCCAAAAGAACTGTAATTTTGTGAGGAAAAATGAATTACTCAAATTAAATTCAGTAGCAAGTGTTTCCATTATTTCTTTTACATGTTCACTTAAGTGGTTCTTACTAACATATATAATTTCTAATTGCAGACCTTCTCATTTAAGCTTTTATTTTACCATTGAATTGTCAAATCTAAACTAAGTTGTCACTCCCATAAAGGCAAAGATTTTTGCCTTCTTCAACCTTGGACCCTTAACCTCACACTCCAACATTGGCATTAGTAGATCTGAAGTTGTGACAGAACGCTTAAGAGAACACCTAAGTTTGCATGCTTTAGATTGAGGATGAACTCAAGATTAAAAATGATAGATTGAGCTTGTGCATTTTTTCTCTTTTTTTTTTTGTTAAGAGGGGGGGGGGAGGAACTAATGCATTCATTCAAGGCATGAGGACGTAGTAGGTTTCAAAACAACGGCTCAAATTATGCGGAATGGACAACTAGGATCAAAGACCACAAAATGGCATCTTTTAGCTAATATGCGCATCTTTTCCACTTTGCAAAGGATCGAGACACGTTTTGTTTCTAGTTTTCAACACTCATGATGTGAGTTTTAGAACTTTAAAGCTATTTTTTCTATATTGGAATGATTTTTTTAAAAGCTTATTTGAATCAAGAGTACTTTGAAACCATTGTTATGAGGTGAAAATGTGTAGATTAATAGCCACTTTAGAAAACATAATGTGATCTAGTTTCTATGTTCACCACAAAAATCTATTTTAATGTGAAATAAAATTAAAGAAAAAAGTTGAGAAGTCATAATAGTTTATGAAAAAAAATTTTATTGATTAGTTTGAAAATTTGTCTTACTTTATGCGGCTTTCAAGGAGATGATGGTGAATACTAATGTATAGATTTTGGATGTCCAAACATAAATCATTTGATCATATAAATGTAAGTTTCTCATAAAATTACATGGAATTGGATTTGGATGTTTTGAATATTCCTTTTTTGCTTGCCTCTCTATTATGCTAAGTACCATCAAAATAATTCAGCACATATTTGTCTTGTGAAGCTCTAATCAATGGTGTTCATCTAGATCGATGTCGCCTAGCCAAGTCAAGCAGAGCAAGGCCAGTTTTAAAATTTAAAAAAAAAATGCTAAGCAAGGCCAAACTAGCCATCTCAACCAATCTAGCTGGATCTAGTTAATAGGAAATATATAATATAAAAAAATATAGGAAGTAAAATTAAAAAAAAATATTTTTTATGGCTATTTTATAATATTAGCCAAAAAATTATATACACATTTTACAAATGATAAATAGTTAAACGTGTTAAGGCCCTTGTCAGACTTCTTTCGAGTATAATTACACATCCAAATGAAAGAAAACGAGATTCAAAATGTATTTTTTTAAAGTTGAAAGAAAAAAAAGGAAAAAAAAAACTCAAAATTGAGGTAGTAAACATATGTTTTTGGGGAAATCATATCCATCTCCCAAAAAAAAACCCTTATTAGACAATTAAGCTTCAAGTTATTGTTTTTCTTAAAATTTCATCTCCTATGTTTGCATTTTCTTTACGTTAAACTATTATTTTTTATTTTCATTGCATAGATCTCACAAAAACATATTAAAATGAATAATTATATGCCTAATACTATCACAAGAGGTTTGAAAGGTATGAGCATTTAAATTTTCAAAATTTTTCCAAAAGAAAAATTGTCTAGCCTAATTTCTGACTTGGCCAAACCCAAGCCAAGTTGGGTCTTAGGTCCATTTTTGTCCCCTAACTTTAAATCGGGTTAAGGTGAAATCGAACCTATATACTCCCCCAGCTCTAGCCAATGACTTCTCTCTTTCACTTTTTTTTTTTTTCCTTTTTGGTGTTTTCTTTTTGGATTGTTTAATATGAGATAGAATAGACCATTTCAAAGTGTTGAAAAAGGTTAAAAAGCATTTTCAATGCTTTTAATGCCAAGTTATTAATTAAAGTGGTTAATACCGAGAAGCTTCTTAGTTCGTTTCATTCAAATGGCCTTTTAGATCATTGCAAAAAGCAGAATGGCTTAGTCAAAAAATGGAGCTCGCCAAGATAATGTATTGAAATTGATAAGAAAGAAAAGTGAAAATGTCCTTTTTCTATTAGGGTTATCCGTATGAGTTGGTTATGTCAATACATTCTTTTACAAAAAATTATTGTAAAAAGATTGGGATTTTCTTTATTCAAAGAAAATTCATTGAAGGAAAAAGAAAAACAACTGCAAGGTGCATCGGGAGTGGATCCCAAGTACTAAACAAAGTCAAGCTATTTTCCTGGCAATCTTTCTAGGCAACAATATAACCTGATATCTCCAACAAAATAGAATACGTAGCGCACGAGGTGGTGCATTAAAAAATAAACAAACAAACATCTTCTCTTGGGAATGAGCTAACTTAGGAGACTGTATATTAACAATTTGGTCCTTGAAAATTTATTTAGCTCCAGTAGTTCTACGCCTTGTATCTGTTAGTTTTTTCTATTATTTGCCAACGTTAAAATTCAAGGGAGATACTGAGCTCGCTTGTTAAGTGCCCAATTGGCACATAAGAAAACTACTTGGATATTATTTTTATTATTTGTAAACACACTCAACTGTAAAGTTGGCAGCTTACACGGAAATCGATTTTGAAAATACAATATCACCACACTACACTGAAAATTATTCGGTGATTTCCACACGCAAGATTCGCTATATATATACTTGATAGCTGCAACTTGCATTGAGAACAGATGCAAGAAAGCTCATTCTTCAAACTCCTCACTTGAGGGAAAAAAATAAAGATGTCAATATCGTATTTTATTTGGTTCTCTTTTTTTATTTTTTCATGATCATGTCATTGTCAGTATCCACCACATTTAGTATAGTCCAGATGTATCAGTGTTCACTAAATTGAGTTCAATTCAACCCAATCTTGTCAAGATGAATTAAGTTATCTCATTTCTTTTGTCAAATAAAATATGTGTTCTTATTATTACTTATTTCTTAAAAAAAATCAAAAATTATATTTTTACTATTCTCATCTAAAAGACAAGTAAAGAAAGATAATTATGATCATATTTTATTCAAACATTTTTTAAAAACAATACATTTTTATGTTGATTCAATTTAATTTTAGAATCATTTGAGAGACAGTTAATTTTGTATCAAGTTTAATTTTATTTTTATGTCATTTTTATTATTTGAGTCATATTTAATTATAAAATTAATTTTAATTTAATTTTGAATCAAAAAATGACAAAAGAAATTCAAGCATAAAGGAATGATTTAGGATCCATCAGATTAAATCAAGAGTGGCCAAAAAACCAAAAATCCAAATTCCTAAAAAAACAAAAAAAGAATTCAGAATGTCGAAACGCATGATTCTATTTATTAAACACCCATCTCCTTCTTATGCTTGATGAAAATCGAAACCCACCGTGACCGATAAAGGTGTTCATTGACCTGTTAGGTTTAAGAGGCTCGCCCTAACCTAGTCTAATCAGGTTGGGTAGGGTTAGGCTAAAAATATAAATGGATAAAACTTTAAATAAAATTATATCAAGTTGGGCCAAGTTACGAGCAAACACATGTTTTACTTAACCCAACCCAATAATTATTTTTTTTTAGTTATCAACATCTTGCCATTTTATATATTTTTTATTTTTATTTCATCTAACTTTCTCTGCATATTGCAACTTTCGTTTCGTACTCAAACTCTCCTTGCTTCTTAATTGTTTTCATTATTGACATGCATGGTTACTGATATTATTTTTTGTTGAATAATAAAAATTATATGTTTACCTAAATATAATTACACTAGTATAGTTTATATTTTATTTGATAATATTGGACTATTTTTTTATTAAAATTATTTTACTGATAAAAATATGAGGGTTCTAAAAACCCATTGTTTTGAAATATATACTTATAAGTTTGCCAAAAAATATTTTTATATTGCAAATATCAATTCATAAAAAAAAAATTAGCTCGAGTAGCCCTAATCTGCCCTAACCTAATATAAAACCAAGCTTGTTTGGGTAGGACTGAGTCACGCGCATAAAAATAAACCCAATGTTTTAATCGAGTAGGGCATCAAATATACTAAATATCCGACCCAACCCTGCCCATGAATAACTCTAGTGACCCAGGAAATCTTGAATTGATCTTGTCTAATCTACTCATCGTGGCTTCAATTCTTAGAAACACATATGATGGCAATTAAATTAAAGAGAAATTAAAGCACATTGCCAAATCTTTACATTGATTTAGGGGTAGATTGCATTTTAGTTCTGGGAGCACATATAATGGCAATTTAAAAATAGGGATATCTAGTCCTGATTAGGTATTTGTAGCATGATTTTAGGGAGAGTTAGAGTTAATGACACAAAATTAAAAATATTTATTTTGAATGATTTGTTACTATTAGATTTAGGAGGTTTTACTTAAAATTAGTGATAATCTATCTTAAAATAATAATAATAGGTCTTTTAAAGTAAATATTGTTAACTTTGGATCCTTAACTCTAATTCTCCCATAATTCTACATTCTTTTACCTAATTTTTGTTCTTTTATTTCTATGTTGATATGTTTTCGTTGGAAACTATCATTTTAAGCTTTACAAGATGTGGCTTGTCTTCTTCCATTAGCTTCTTTTTTAAACAGAATAATTAACAATTCACGTTATTATTATTTCATGCTATTCCTTTTGTTTTTGTTTTTTTTGTTTTTTTGTTTTGTTTTGGTGTGTCTGTGTATGGGGCATCATGGCACGTGTGAGAACTCTGTGAGCTACCTCAAGATGGACTTATGCGGGGAGAAATGAATCATGAGCAATTGAGCATGTTTTGTGATGGGAAGTAATCTAATTTGATGGAGAGGACATTTAGTCCATTTTTGTGATCTGCACTTGAAATTAGTGATATTTGATTGTACACCATTGGCACACAATTCACATTGAATATTATATGTCTTTATTATTATTGGCGGGCTGTAAGTAATAATAAATCTTCATAAGTATTAATATTAGCTGGGTCATGTAGTTGCATTTTAATAAATTGAGTTTCAATGACTTACATTCACTAATTTTGTTTCCCTTTCTCTCAAAAAAGAAAAGAAATAGAAGTTAAAAAAAAAATCAATTTTTTGGCATTTAGTTAAATTTAGTTAAATCATCTTTTTTAATTAAAAATTAATAAATTATTTTCAAATAAACCAAAAAAAAAAAAAAGACAAGAGAGAAAAGGAAGAGAAAGGAAGTGAGATTTATTTTATGCCACAAATTAAAACACACTAAACAATTTTCAAGCTCATTTTGTTTGTGGCATCAGGTTAGTTTTATTTTCTTTGTTTTTTTCACCAAAAAATAAATAGAAGTTACTAATCAAGTAACACAATTTTCTATCTATTTAAGCTATGAGGACATTGATATCTATCCTAGGATATGTAAATCTTAGATGTTGAGTTTAAGTGTGAGTAGGAGTGGCAAGTCCCACACTAACAGGAAATAAACTATGTAAGAGCTATATATATGGATTGACTCATAGATATAATGATTTAAAATTTTAGATTAAGATGTGGTGTTAAATCCATGAGTATTGTTTTTCACAAAATCTAATAAAAAAGAGCTCTTCATTGTTTGAGGCTTCTTGGACCCTAACAATATTATTATAACTGATGGTTTGGCACAAACAATTATAGATATGGTGGCCCAATTGGATGGAATGGTAAGGGGTGGAGCTAGCTTTTTTTTTTTAACAGAATAATTAACAATTCAAGTCATTGTTATTTCATGCTATTCCTTTTGTTTTTTTGTGTATGTGTATGGGGCATCATGTCACATGTGAGAAATCTGTGATCCACCTCAAGAAGGACTTATGCGAGGAGAAATGATCTTGAGCAATTGAGCATGTTTTGTCATGGGGAATAATATAATTTGATGGAGAGGATATTTGAGGATCCTTAGAATAAGAGACCAATGGAAAAGCGAGAAGACAACTCTCTACTGGTTTTACATTTGTTCTATTTTTTGTAATCTGCACTTGAAATTAATGATACTTGATTGTACACAGTTGATTGCTGTATGTTTTTATTATTGGCGGGTCGCATGTCACAGTAAATCTTTATAAATACCAACATTAGTTGGATTCTGTAGATGCATTTTAATAAATGTTGAGCTTCAATCACCTACATCCACTAATTTTGTTTACCCATTTTTTGAGAAAAATAAGTTTAAAAAACATCAATTTTTGGCATTTATTTAAATCATCTTCTTTTCTTGTACAATAAAAATTAAAAATATTATTTTCAAAAATCCAGAGAGAAAAAAATAGACAAGAGAGAAAAAGAAGATCGATAGGAAAGGGAGATTTATCAAATACCACAAATTAAAATGCACAAAACAATCTTTAAGCTCATTTTGTTTATGAAATCAAATTAGTTTTATTTTCTTTTTTCAGCAAAAAATAAATAAAAGTTATCAATCAAGTTTAGCTATTAGCCAGGCAATTTTTAATTATTAGAGGAAATCCTACATATGTTAATTATTGAATGCATTCATGATTAATATTATTGATTTTTAATTATTTGAGGAAATTGTATTTTCTTACCCTAATCTGCTATTGTAATTGCAATTTTTTTCTCCAAATAATTAAGTTTAGCAATTAACCATCCAAATTAACTAACACATCACAACTTCTGCCTCCTTTTGATATTCAATATTAAGTGTTACCAAACTATGTGGAATTACCAAAATACTCTGTCTTACAAGAGTGTACAAAACACGAGTTGGTACAAAACACGAGTTGGGTGAAGTGTTTGTTCAACTCGGTGCTTAGTTCAATTTTGATTGGATAATTTTTTTTTAAGCCCATTGCTCAATCTAGCCCAAGTTGGCCTAATTTGACTAGGTTGACTAAGCACCATTGAATGAATTGATTGGGTTTTTTATTTTTGGTAAAAATTATAAAATAATCTAAAAGAAACTAAATTTTTATATAAGTCTCTGTAAAATTATATTTTTGTCTTAAAAATTTTTTTATATAGATCTCTATAGGTTATATAATAATATTTTGCCCTTGAAAAAAAAATAAAGTTTTAATAAATTGCTATAAAATAAATTTTAACACACAAACACATTTGCACGCATAACCCTATCGAGTTATACTAGCTAACGTGGTCAATCTAATGCCTAGCTCGATCCAAGTGAATTTTTTTTTTTAGCTTAACCCAAGTTAGACTTGCTAGACAAGTTGTGCACCCTGCTTGATCCTTCTTTGACTCAATCTTATTACTATTGACATTCAATTGGGATAATTTCCTTTTCAACAATTGACATTCACTTTTATTTTGGTTATTCATTTTAGATAATTAGAGAAAAATTACAATAGGTTCAGTAAATGTGGTAGTTAAATATTAAATTTAATTGCTTTTTTCTTACGGGGGTAATTGCAAAAATAAATTAGAGTACATAAATACAATTTCTCCTAATTATTAAATAATAACAGTTACTTTTATATAAATTATTATATCCACCAAACTTAAGTATTACATTACTTAGTTGTTTATTATTAGCTTAAATTTTCAATTTCATCACACCAACTTCTAAATATAATGTGTGTGCGTGTGTGTGTTTTCTTTTTTTAAGGGTGACTCTAATAGAAGTATTTTTTTTCTTGGGCCCATTTTCTTTCCCTTGACTCTCGACTGCCCAATTCTCAATAGTCACTCTAGATATCTTTTACATAGTGTCTTTTTTTTTTTTTTTGACTAACTTCATTTTTAAATATATTTTATAACAAAATAACTATAATTTAAAATATAATTATTTCATCAAAAATTTAATATTAACAACATTTGTGAACTTCAAAAGAGTCCATTCAAAAACTAATGATTTCAAATACAAGTTTTATGCTATCAAATATCAAATTTAGTATTTAAGTATGGTTATTCTGTTTTAATAAAAAAGTAGTCTACCAAAAAAAATGAAAAATGTAGGGTGATTCTCTTGGAACATAAATTTATCCCAAGAACAAATTTTCTTTAAAAAAATAATTAAGTAGTAATATAAATATATGAAATAGAGTGCTTGGTGAATATATAAATATATATATATGTTACGAATCTGTAAAATGTAATGCTTCATAAATATCTGAAAATAACATTTTGTGAGAATCTAAAAATATGTAGTTTTCTCATATGGTATTAAAAAAAAAATCTCCAACACATTACAAAACGAAAAAAGATAACAACAAAACATTAAAAGATAACGTTATAACTATGTTGTGAAATTAAATTGCCACTCCTCCAACAATTGCCAAAATAAGTTCATCCCGAGGATGCTAAAACAAAAACTGTGACTCCACAAATTTGGCCAAGAGGTTATGAAAATCACCTCCCAATATTTGCAACATTGGATTCACTGTGTGTCAGCAACGTGTAATGAGAATTCAAAAAAACCATAGTGCTTAAATGATTACTTGTAGGATTAGCGATCACATCGTGGTGTACTATAAAGTTAATAGTGTTCCCAGCGGCGTTAAGAATATCCTATTTCGATTAGCCTATAATTGATCCTCCCAACATCGTATTTCAGATCATGAAATCATCAAACCAGATATAAACAAGGACCTTCGACTTTATCAGATAACTTAGTGCCAACTACCTATTAGCTTGAAATTGACCTATTCTAACATGTCCTTTAGGCATTTGAAAGTCATGCATAGCCTTCTGGTTTTTGCCTAAAAATGCCCAAGCCAAGTGAGATTTCAAAAACAACCTTCTAAGGAGATTACTGACATCCATTGGCGAAGATTGATCATTATAAAAAATGAAATTGTTACGAAAATACAAGATGCCATATAAGATAAGTAATATAATTATGGTATAATCCTCAAAACCCTATGAAGCTTTATTAAATTTGGAGAACCAAGTCTGCAACCATAACCATATATCTGTTATAAAATCAGTAGCTGTGGTGTATGGAACCCAAAGAGCAACACGGTATTTATAGGCACAGAAAATAATGAGACGTTGGACCAAATTAAATTATATTAATGAGAGCGTTTCTGAACGTTGGGCGGTTTCCGACATGAAGATTAATAACCATTATATCAGATAATAAAAATAAGAAAACGGATTAATAATTGCCGGTAAATGATGAGTAACGTTCAGAAACGTTCACATAATGAACTCATAACCGAAGCCTTAAATTTGTGAGTTTTCCGGAAAGCTATTTGAAAATATTTAATTTTCAAAATTTAAATTCCGGCAACGGTAAAAAATGTCCAACACCGCGTATATTTTGCGCGCAGGGGGGGCAAATCGCCGAATTTCAACTGAGCTCGGCTATGTTGGCCCAGCTTTGTGTGCGCGCGAGCCCACTCTCCTCCTAGACCCATTTTGCTCTTCCATAATCACATGTTATTATTTATACCCTTTGGCCTTCCTTTATTTGAGCAATGTGGGACTTCTCTTTTTCTCTTCCCTTTTGACACACACACATAATTCTCTAACAATCCCCCACATGTGTGTCAAAAGATCATTATCATCTGAGTTATACATATAGGTATAAATATTTCGAATATGGTGTCTTACGGACTATGAACCATTCCTAGACTAATAAAACTTAGTATACACAATTGTAGGTGAAGCTTATAGCTTTTATGAACCAACAATTTTTCGTTGTATACTAGAGGCCTTAAGAGTCAATTTATACCCCCACAATTTCCGCTGTTATCACAGTTTTGCGCTTTAAACTACGGCCTTGCGCATGCCTGGTTTTAATGAATGCTCTAGAGATTTTTGCCATGATCTCATAGGAGCGGCCCCACTCCACATTCATATAGGTGATTTCATCAAGTGTGACTGCAATGATCACACCATCCATAAGGAATATGAAATCATTAAGAGCTTTTGCTCAGCCTCGCCAACAATGCATTCTAACACTTTTCCTCATATCATAGGAATGGACTAAAATAATAAAGTGTTAGCAGAATTAACGAATGACTTGTTTTTACCCATATGAACCTCCTTCATGGGATCACCAATCACAGAGGTTGGGTTACTATCATTGTTAATTTTCAAACTGGCTTAAGTCCCATTCCCCTCGATGTTTCCAAAATTTGTTTCTTCCCTAAAGGTTTAGTTAGGGGGTCTGCCAGATTTAATTCTGACCTTACAAAATCGATCGATATAACTCCATTTTTCAACAGCTGTCTTATAATATTATGTCTTAAACGAATGTGCCTACTTTTGCCATTGTAGGTCTTATTTTTAGTAACGGCTATCGCCGATTGACTATCACAATGTAATGACACTGATGGTGTTGGTTTTTCACCTAATGGAATATTTGCCAAGAAGTTTTTCAACCACTCAGCCTCATTACTAGCCAACTCTAAAGCAATGAACTCTGAATCCATAGTGGATCTCGCTATAATATTTTGTTGAGCTGATTTCCAAGTTACTGCACCACCACCAAGAGTGAATACATAGCCACTAGTAGATTTGGTATCTTCTGAATCTGAGATCCAGTTAGCATCACTGTACCCTTCTAATACAGCGGGAAATCTATTATAACATATACCATAATTCATGGTACCTTTCAGATAACTCATTAATCTGTCCAAAGCTAACCAATGTTCACTACTTGGACAGTGAGTATATCTACTCAATCTACACACAGCATATGCTATATCAGGTCGGGTGTAATTTATTAAATGCAACAGACTCCCAATAATCTGTGCATATGTAGATTGAGCTACCGGATCACCCTTATTTTTAACTAATTTGGTGCTAGCATCATAAGGAGTGCTTACAGGTATTTTTTCAAAGAATCCAAATTTTTTAAGAATTTTTTCAACATAATGTTCTTGAGATAGTAAAATGCCATTTTCACTCCTTATGATCTTAACACCTAATATCACCTTTGCTTCACCCATATCCTTCATATCAAATTTAGAAGAAAGAAACCTTTTAGTTTCTATCACAACATTTATACTTGTACCAAAAATAAGCATATCATCAACATATAAACAGATAATCACACAAACCATCATAATTTTTGTATAAACACATCTTTCTACTTCAACAGTGGAAAATCCATCACTTGTTAAAACTTGATCAAGTTTTTCATGCCATTGTTTCGGTGCTTGTTTCAATCCATATAATGATTTAACAAGTTTACAAACTTTATTTTCTTGTCCAGGAACAACACACCCTTCAGGTTGTACCATGTAAATTTCTTCTTCTAAATCACCATTTAAAAAAGCAGTTTTAACATCCATTTGATGAATAAAAAGCTTGTAAACTGAAGCTAAAGCAATCAAAATTCTAATAGAAGAAATTCTTGTTACTGGAGAAAAAGTATCAAAATAATCAATATTTTGCTTTTGAGTAAATCCTTTAGCTACTAGCCTCGCTTTATATTTATCAATAGATCCATCAGGATTATATTTCTTTTTAAAAACCCATTTACAACCAATAGGTCTTGCTCCCGGAGGCAAGTCTGCTAAAACCCAAGTTTTGTTTTGATTTAGCGAGTCTATTTCAGTTTTAATTGCTTCTTTCCAAAGATGAGCATCAAAAGATGAAATTGCTTCAGAAAAATTTGATGGCTCATCTTGTAACATAAAAGTATAAAAATCATTTCCAAAAGAAGTTTCTTTTCTTTGTCTTTTGCTTCTCCTTAAATTTTCAACAAAATTTTCACTTTCATTTACTTTAGATGAAGAAGGCAAATTTTCAGCTGTTTGAGACATATGCTGAATTTTTAATGGAAAAATATGCTCAAAAAATTCTGCATCTTTGGTTTCAATAATAATGTTATGATCAAGAACATCACTTTTCAAAACTAGAAATCTATATGAAGCACTATGTTCAGCATATCCAATAAACATGCAATCAGAAGTTTTAGAACCAATTTTTCTCTTTTTAGGATCAGGTAATAAAACTTTTGCAAGACACCCCCACACTTTCAAATATTTTAAGTTTGGTGTGTACCCTTTCCATAATTCATAAGGTGTCTTATTTAGTTTCTTATAAGGAATCCTATTTTGTAAAAAACATGCCGATAACAAAGCTTCACCCCATAAATTATCTGGTGCAGAAGAACTTACAAGCATAGCATTCATCATTTCTTTTAAAGTTCTATTTTTCCTTTCTGCTATTCCATTTGATTCAGGTGAATATGGAGGAGTTACTTAGTGAATGATTCCTTCTTTTTCACAAAAGTCATTAAATAAAACAAATTCTCCTCCTCTATCTGACCTAACCCTTTTAATCTTTTTATTTAATTGATTTTCTACCTCAGCTTTATATAAAAGAAATTTATCAAAAGCTTCATCTTTATTTCTCAATAAATAAACTTTAGTATATCTAGAAAAATCATCAATAAAAGTAACAAAATACTTTTTCCCACCTCTTGTCATAGTTTGTTTTAAATCACCTAAATCAGTATGTATTAAGCTAAGCAATTCAGTTTCTCTTTCTACAGAAAAATGAGACTTTTTGGTTAATTTAGCTTCTACACAAATTTCACATTTGTTTAGAGAATCATTTTTAATTTCAGAAATTAAACCAAGTTTTTGCATTTTCTTTAAATATGACTTACTAACATGTCCTAATCGAGCATGCCATATATCAAAAGTATCAACCATAAAGACAGGCAAGTAAGCAGAAGATGATGCATTTTTATTCATATCAGCAATGTTGAGAATAAACAGCCCCTGAGTACAATAGCCCTTTCCTACAAATACATTATTCTTTGTCATTACGATCTTATCAGATTCAAATGACACCTTAACCCCAGCTTTGCTTAATAGAGCTACAGAAATTAAATTGGCTCTAACATCAGGCACATGAAGAACATCACTGAGTGACAAGGTTTTTCCAGATGTGAGTTTTAGTTCAACCTTTCCTTTTCCTAGAACTTTTGCAGTTCGGGAATCAGCAAGGTAAACACGGTCTTCTCCTTCCTTGGTAGGATTATAGGAGGCAAACATCTCACGATTTGCACAAATGTGCCTGGTAGCCCCAGAGTCTACCACCCATTTTTTCACATCGGATACTAAGAGAGCTTGAGAAATGACCGCTACTATAATTTCATTTTCTTCATCTCCTTGAACCAAATTGGCTCTAGGAGGATTGTCATTTCTAGCCCTCTTTCTACATTGCGCAACATGGTGGCCTGGTTTTCCACAAACAAAGCAACTCCCTTTCTTTTTGAATTTGGGGTTAGAACTCTTGGGCTTGTAGTCAGGTTTTGTTTTAGAGTCATACCTCTTGGCATATTGCTTTGTCTCCACCAAATTTGCTTTTGAGGTCATCTCTTTTCCTTTTGCAGCTTGCATCTCTTTTCGATTTGTGTCCTCGATTATGATGTGAGTGATTAGGTCCGACAATGGCAATTGCTTTTGTTTGTGTTTCAGTTGTTGTTTGTAGTCCTTCCATGATTCAGGCAGCTTCTCAATCAAAATTCCAGCAACAAACTCGTCAGGTAGGTTGATTTTTTCCGCCCTCAATTCTTCTAGCAGCTTATGGTACTCGTTAATTTGCAACTTGATATCCTTGTCCTCGGTCATCTCCCATCTATAGTAATTTCCAACAACGAACTTTTGCTTTCCAACGTCCTCAGCAGTATATTTGGCAATTAACGATTCCCAAATTTTGCTTGCTTCCTTGTACACATAGTAAACATCGAAGAGATCATTAGACAAAGTGTTAATGATAGTATTTCGGCATACCTTGTTGGCATATTCCCAAGCAACCCTTTGATTTTGGTCAACATCTAACGAAGGTTCAGATTGTGTGAGCGCAGCAGCAACTCCATATAGGTCCAGGATTGAGTAAACGCGTTCTTGCCACCTTCGAAAGTTTTTGCCATCGAACATTTCAATTTTTGAAATATCCGGTGGTGGCCTAGACAGTGGCATCGGAGGTAGTGTGAAAGGAGCAAAGGATGTAGGGCCAAGATTGGCATCGGTAGGGCCATCGGAAGCAGGAGCATTGTTTTGTGACTCCATAATCTCTCAAAATTGTTATAAAATCAGTAGCTGTGGTGTATGGAACCCAAAGAGCAACACGGTATTTATAGGCACAGAAAATAATGAGACGTTGGACCAAATTAAATTATATTAATGAGAGCGTTTCTGAACGTTGGGCGGTTTCCGACATGAAGATTAATAACCATTATATCAGATAATAAAAATAAGAAAACGGATTAATAATTGCCGGTAAATGATGAGTAACGTTCAGAAACGTTCACATAATGAACTCATAACCGAAGCCTTAAATTTGTGAGTTTTTAATAATTTTCTTTTTTTGGTATTATGACAAAAGGGGCGGTTATTTTCAACCCATAAATGGTGCCTCTCCAGAATGTCCGTCACTAGTAAAGCATTTGTCAGAAGTTTCCAAGCAAACATAATAACCTGATATGGTAATTGCATTTTACAAAAATTTTGCTATTCTCAAAACTGAGAAGTTAGAGACCTGTACACCTCCTAAACTAATGACCTATATCTATCAATTACAGAATAAATACTTGATTTATTTCCTACCCAAAACAATTTATTACTCTATTCAATGATTGAAAAGGCTATCTTTCTAATTTGTTATACTATAGGAGAAGAGTAAAGTGTATGAAGTTTGGACACATTTCGCTACACTTTGTCATGCGAAATAAGATTTTTAACTTATCCGGTTGAATCATATGGATGCATTTGCCACGAAAGATAGGGGTTGATCTAGGGCAAGAAGGTTTTTGAAAATAAAATTATTACACCATGGCTTTAGTTATCACTATTCGCACTCCTTTACCTTTTATACTTCTTTGGATAAATTTATGGGTGTGATAGGTCCCTATTTGTACTAGAATGAAAGAAGAGGAAGAAGAAGAAAGGCCTCGCTTATTTCCCAATAAACCAAGAAAAAGGAATATATTGAGCAAGGATGGAAACTGAGCAAATGCATAGTTCCATAAATGGTTCGATCATGTAAGCATACAATGAAGACTGAATAGAAAAATTAATCTACTTATTGAAACACAAAACAAGCATATATTATTAGGCGTATTGTTTTCTCTTACACAGCATAGGCAAATATAGAGAAAAATAACTGAAAAAAATAACAATAATAATAATAAGATTCTACATGTTTCCATCCTCTTCACTTGTTAATTAAGGGCATATAACATAATCATTGCGAGGAAAAGAGGCAGGGTTGTAACTGTCAGGACTGAGCTTGTCATGACATCGCGAAGGCCCTGAAGGTGGCACTCGCCCTTTTGGTAGTTGGCTCTCGAATGTGCTTTTGAAGCCCTTTATGACTCTGAAGCACTCGCAGCTGGTTGAAACCATGCCCAAAACCACTATTCCAACAAGAAACAGAAACATACCAAAGTTTATTGAACCAGATCTTCCAAGACTTGACATGCAAGCTTCTTTCTTTTTGCTTCCAAAGTACCCTAATTAACTCTAGTCGGTTGCTTTCCGAAGGAGGATACCACACTTTATATAAAGAGGCATAGTTGGGAGAAGCAAAGAAGAAAAATGGAGCGTTTAAATTTCAGTTCCGTTATGAAAGGGAGTTATGTGTTTTCTCTCTGGTTTTTAACGCAAATTTCTCTTCATCAGACGCCCATCTCCTTCTTGCGCTAGACGAAAGTCGAAACCCAGGGGAATCTTGAATTGACCTTGCCTAATCTGCTCACCGTGGTTTCAATTCCAAGAAGCACATGTGATGGCAATTTAAAAATAACGGTATCTACTGTTGATTAGGTATCTGCAGCATGATTCTTCGCTCTTTTACCTAATTTTTGTTCTTTTATTTCTACGTTGATCTTTTTTTGTGTTGGAAATTATCATTCTAAGCCTTACAACACGTGGCTTGTCTTCTTCCATTAGCTTTTTTTTTAACAGAATAATGTTTAATTAACAATTCACCTTATTGTTATTTAATGTTATTCCCTTTCTTTCCTTTTTTTTTGGTGTATGTGGGGCATCATGGCACGTGTGAAAAATCTGTGAGCTACCTCAAGATGACTTATGCGAGGAGAAATGATCATGAGCAATTGAACATATTTTGTCGTGGGAAATAATATAATTTGATGGAGAGGATATTTGAGGATATTAGAATAGGAGACCAATGGAAAAGCATGAAGACAACTCTACTGGTTTTACATTTACTCTATTTTTGTAATCTGCACTTCAAATTAATGGTATTTGATTGTACACAGGGCATACAACTCACATTGAGTATTGTGTGTTTTTATTATGCACATAAGTCATGTTGAGTATTGTATATCTCTATTAGTGGCAGGCCGCATGTGGTAATAAGTTTTCATAAATATTAATGTTATTTGGATCGCATAATTGTATTTTAATAAATTTTGAGTTCCCACTACCTACATCCATTAATTTTGTTTACCCTTTTTTTGAGAAAAAAAGAGAAGTATCAATTTTTTGGCATTTAGTTAAATCATCTTCATTTTACATTAAAAAATAAAAAAAATTATTTTCAAAAAAAAAAAAAAAAAGACATGAGAGAAAAAGAAGAATAAGGAAGTGAGATTTATCTGATGTCACAAATTAAAACACACTAAATCTTTAAGCTCATTTTGTTTGCGAAATTAACTTAGTTTTATTTTCCTTTTTTTTCACGAAAAAATGAATAAAAGTTATCAGTCAAGTTTAGCTATTAACCGGGCAAGTTTTAATTATTGGAGGAAATTTTACATATGTTAATTCATTGAATGCATTCAACATTAACATTGTCCATTTTAAATTATTAGCGAAAATTGTATTTTCTTAACCTAATTTGCTATTGTAATTGCAATTTTTTTCTCCAAATAATTAAGTTTAGCAATTAACCATCCAATTTTACTAGCACATCACAACTTCTATTTACTTTTGAAATTCAATATTAAGTTTATAAAACTACTTGGAATTACCAAAATACTTTGTTCGATTAGGGTATACAAAACACGGGTTAGCTTGGGTTTTTTATTTACGTGATGCCCAACCTAATTTTAACTAGTTAATTTGTTTTTTCAGCCTAGGTTGGCCAAGTTGATTGGGCAACATTGAATGAATTGACTAAATGTTTTTATTTTTAATAAAAATTATAAAATAATCCTTGAAAAAAATATTTTTATATAAATTCTTGTAAAATTATATTATAGCACAAAAAGGTTTTTATGTAAATCCCCATAGGTTGTAAAATAATATTTTGCCCTTGAAAACAAATAAAGTTTGACTATAAGTCTCAATAAAATAAGTTTTAATGCACATACACATACATAGTTGAGTTAGATTGGGCTATACAGGCCAACATGGCTAGCCTAGTATTTGGCCCAATCTGAGTACATATTTTTTTTGGCTTGACCTAGTATAATTGGGCTCGTGAGGGAAGTTGAGCAACCTACATCATCCTTCTTTTGACTTAGTCTCATTACAATTGACATTCAAGTGAGATAATTTTTTTTTTACTCTTGACATTCCTTTTTTTTTTGGTTATTCAATTTAGATAATTGGAGAAAAATCACACCAAGTTAAGTAAATGTGGTGGTTAAATGTTAAACTTAATTGTCTGTGGGGGGTGGGGGATTGCAATAAGGCAAAAATAAATTAGAGTACAAATATACACTTTTTTCAAATTATTAAATAATAACAGCTACTTTTATATGAATTATTATATTCATCAAATTTAAATATAATATAGATTAGTTGTTCGTTATTAGCTAAAATTTTCAATTTTATCACAGGAACTCTTAAATATAGTGTGTGTGGATGTGTGGGAGTGTGTGTGTCTTTTTCAAGGGTGACACTAATAGAAGAGAAGTGTTTTTCATTTTTTTGGCCCCTTTTCTTTCCCATGATTTTTGAGTGCCCAGTTCTCTCAATAGACACTTTAGACAGCTTCTTCATAGTGCCTTTTTTTTTTTTTTGGTTAACTTCATTTTTAAATATATTTTATAACAAAATAACTATAATTTAAAATATAATTATTCTATCATAAATTTAATAATAACAACGTTTGCGAACATAAAAAAAAGTCCATTCAAAAAACAAATGATTTTAAATATGAGTGTTATGCTATCAAATATCAAATTTAGTATTTCAGTATGGTTATTCTCTTTTAATTAAAATTTGTCTAGAAGATGAAAAATGTGGGATTATTATCTTAAAACACAAATTTATCCCAAGAACCAATTTTGAAAAAAATAATTAAGTAGTAATATAAACATATGAAATAGAATGCTTGGTGAATATATATATATATATATATATATATATATATATATGTGTGTGTGTGTGTGTGTGTGTGTGTGTATATTAAGAATCTGTGAAATATAGTGCTTCATAAATATCTAAAAATAACATTTTGTGAGAATATAAAATTATGTGTTAAGAGATTTTTATTTTTTTGATACCATATGGGACAATTACATTACAAACGGAAAAATCTAACAACAAAGCATTAAAGGATAACATTATAACTATGACGTGAAACTAATTGCCCTTCTTCCAACCATTGCCAAAATAAGTTCTTCCTGGGGTTGCCAAAACGAAAATTTGTGAATCCACAAATCTGCCCAAGAGGTTATGAAAATCACCTCCCAATATTTGCAAATCCAAATGCCTGAAAAAAGAAAAAAGGATTCAGAATGTCAAAACGTAAGATTCTCTTCATCAGACGCCCATCTCCTTCTTGCGCTTGACGAAAGTCGAAACCCACCGGGACTGGGGCAATCTTGAATTGATCTTGCCTAATCTGCTCACCGTGGCTTCAATTCTTAGAAGCACATATGGTGGCAATTAAATTAAAGGGAAATTAAAGCACCTTGCCTAATCTTTACGTTAATTCTAAGGAGCACATATGATGGCAATTTAAAATTAAGGGTATCTACTCTTGATTTATTTCTACACGCTTTTACCTAATTGTTGTTCTTTTATTTCTATGTTGATTTTTCTTTCGGGTTAGAAATTATTATTTTAAGCTTTACAACGCGTGGCTTGTCTTCCATTAGCTTTTCTTTGAACAGAATAATGTTTAATTAACAATTCACGTTATTGTTATTTCATGCTATCCCTTTCTTTTCTTTTTCTTTTTTTTTTTTTTTTGGTATGTGGGGCGCGTGTGAAAAAATTGTGAGCTACCTCAAGATGGATTTATGCGAGGAGAAATGATCATAAGCAATTGAAATAATATAATTTGATGCAGAGGATATTTGAGAATCCTTAGAATAGGAGACGCATGGAAAAGTAAGAAGACAACTCTACTGGATTCACATTTACTCCTTTTGTAATTTGCACTTGAAATTAATAATGATATTTGATTATACCAATGCTTTTAAAATCGGACCGGTCATTGAATTAGTAAAGACACTAGTTCATGATTTAATGATTCAACTATAATTAAACCGTAGTTAAATCGGTGATAATTAAATATATACATATATTATATATTAAAATTTTAATACAATAAATAAATATTAATAAATTTTAAATACTTAATTACTAATTTTATGTTTCCTAAAATATTTAAAAATTTATTTTTATTTAAAAACTAAAAATTACTCATAATTAAAATTTAAAAACATTTAATTTTGAATTTTTAGATTCTCAAATTATATTAAGATTCCACTTATCTTTAAAAGATAAAGGGTTTAAAAATCATAAATTAAAAAAATAATTTATCAAATGAAAAAATTTTAATCAGATTAAAAATATAGTTATAAATAATATATATTAGTTTAAATGTTTTTATATATTATACATATCATATATATAATTATTTATTATATTATTTCAATGAAAATGTTTATATATATTAAAAAATATATAATATTATTGAAGAAGATTTTGTAGCTCAGATAGTGGAAAGGCTTAACATTTGATGAAGGGTTGCGGGGTTGAATCTTGAATGTCATTTTTGCAAGATAATTTTTTAAATCAGTTTAACTACTAAATCGACCAATTTTCTAGGTTTTTACCAGTTTTTAACCGGCTCTTATGCTCAACAGTTTTTAAAGTTGACTGGACCAGGCCAGGGACCAGTTTCAGATCGAATCGACCAGTCCAGTCCGATTTCTAAATAATGGATTGTACACGGGGCACACAACTCACATTGATTACCGTATGATTTTATTATTAGCAAGTTGCATGTGATAATAAATCTTTAGAAATATTAATGTTAGCTGGATTGCATAGATGCATTTTAATAACTTTTGAGTTTGAATTACCTACATCCACTAATTTTGTTTACTCCTATTTTGAGAAAAACAAGAGAAGTTTAAAAAAAATCAATTTTTCAGCATTTAGTTAAATCATCTTTTTTTTACATTAAAAATTAAAAAAAATATTTTTAGAAATACAAAAAAAAATTAGAGAAGAGAGAAAAGAAGATTAAGGAAGTAAGATTTATCTGATGCCACAAATTAAAACACACAAAATAATCTTCAAGCTCATTCTGTTTGTAACATATGGTTTTTTGGAAAAACAACGAAATAAGTTAATTTGAAAAGTAAGTCCCCTGAAATGAATGAGTTGAGACTAAATAAAATTTCAAATAATGAAAAATGAGGATCCAAGATCTAAGATACTCGAAAACTAGAGTCAGAATAGTTTAATAAAATCGCCAAAAGCATAATGACATTTTCGTAAATATAAGCACTTTTGGAAAACTCATAGAAGAACTTTTAAAATGGAAAAATTGAGTTGCTCGGGGTTTTCAGAGATTCTAAAAATCATAAGAACCCCTAGACTAATTTAAACCCCCTCAGTGTATGTTTTTTAATGTCAATTGACCCGAACTTTGACATTTTCGTTTGAGAAGATTTTAAATCGAAATTGAGTGATTCTAAAGTCATTTGATAAATTAGAGGACCTAAATTTTATAATGAAAAATATGGTTCTAAAAAAGAAGTTCAAATGAGTCTAAAATAAACTAGCCAAGTAAAGGGACATAAATGGCATTTTAAAAGAACAACTTCCTTGTTATTAGCTCCTTAAGGTGGCGTCCCTCTCTCTCCCTCATCTTGACTGACTTTGCTTCTGTCTAAATAGAGAAAAGTTTTGCCCAAGAAGCACACATAAGAAGGAGACCTTAAGAGGAAGACCAACCGAGGAAAAAGGTATGGAAAATCAAGGTTTTTCATGGTTACTCCCTTAGTAACTTTGCTTTCCTCTTTCTACCCTTTCTTTCTATAGCTTTGGTAAATGATATAAGGCTATTTTAGGTTTGATTTAGAAAGGGAAGGTTAGACTTTGAAGGAGAAGGCTATAGCAAAGAAGGAAACCCTAAAAGAAGCTAAGGAAACAAGGTACATATTACACTTTTCTTGCTTCCTTCTTGTTGCTTCCCTTGGTGTGTAGTTCAGCCTTGAGGAGAGTATGTTGTAGGGAGTTAATGCTAACCAAGAGCAAGCAAGAAACTTAGGATTTAGTATGTGAGAAACAAGATTATGCATTGAAATCTAAATGACAATCATTAAAATTCAAGATATTAAAGCTAGGGATTCTTGAACGCATGACAAAATATAATTTTCTCCAAGGATGTTCTAGCTATGTGAGAGTTTAACTGAGTTCCTAGCACCCCTAAGAAATCTCCCAAGTGTCTCTTCTTTCAAGAAAACAAAAAAAAACCTCATGGGTCTAAAATGAGACATATGTCTCAGCTAAGCAGGGATGAAAGACTAAGGGAGTGTTTTAAATTTTTCTAAACTTAGTTTGAGACTAAATGTGATGGAAGAATATCAAAGGAAGCCTTGAAAAAAATTTAAAAGTCATAGATTGAGAGTTGGAGGTGTAGCCTCCATAATGTGACATAATGAAACAATTCCTAACTAGGCTCTTCAAAATGAATATATGATGGCTCCAAAGAGTTTAAATGGAGTCAAGAGTTATAGATTGAGGAAGAAAATAGAGCTAAGATCAAGAATTATCATAGTTGCTTCATTAGGTCCCTTATGAAGCCATTATGGTGTCTTAGAACTAAGCATGCTTCTCTAATGTATATGTATGTGATGTTAGAGTTTGCTTCCATGATATAATAGTATCCTACTTGATGTGTCTAGGCTAAAGGAACCAAGTTCCATCCACTTGCAAGTGTGTGACCTTAAGTGGGGAAGAATAACCAAGAGAAAAGCTTGTGTTCTTGCTTCAAAGGCAACTCTCTAACATTTCTCTCATACATTCTTAGTTGTTTTCTTGTCATTGGATGTGTATATATATGTTTATGCTAAGAAAAATGTGTATAGCTATTTTCTACATGTCATGGTACCATTATGTGCATCAAATATGTCTTATGAATGTGTTTTAGCTTGAATGAATTTGGTGAAACCAAAAGTCCCATAACAAGGGTGAGGATGAGTCAAAGGTCCCTAGAATTGAGTGACACAAAACTAAATGTCTCAAAAAGAGTGAGACTTAGTCAAAAGTCCCTTGAAAATAAATGAGACAAGTACAAAAGTCCTAAGAAAAAGGGATAAGGCTAAACCAATATCCTTGAGAGCTAATGTATGATATGTATGAGCTTCTTGATCATGAAAATTATTTTATGTATAATTACAAGTAATTTGATCTTCATGCATGCATTCTTTGACTTGAAAATATGTCTATTAGTATCTTTAAATGGGTTAAGAGCTATTGGAATTCTTGAAATTTCACTCTCCCCTCTCCAATATCTAACAATATCTAGATGTATCAAGTGGGCTAAAGAATGGAAGCCAACAAGCATAAGAAGCAAGACTTTGACATATGTATAAAGAAATGAGCTGTGTAAATGTATTTTGATGTCAAGAATTGTAACAATGAGATGTGTAGATGATGTAGATGCTTGAGCACACTTAAATGTATGTAAATATGATGTATGTAATGATTTTGGGAGCATATAAAAGAGTATGTATGATTTTGCCACCAAAGAACCCATATGTGATGTGATTTCCATGTGTATAATAGCAAGTGGTATAGTGAAAATGAGCTCCATGATGTCTTGAACCAAATGGCATGTCTCCCTAGGCTGCGAATGTGGTTTTGGATGTGCCCAAGTGGCCATGGGTATTCTAAGAAGCAAGTTGACACTATTTTAAATCATTTGGAACACCAAAAATGACCAAATTGTAAGTTAAATCAAATCTAACCAAATGAGTTATTTTTTCCTTGAAATTTGTCAACAAGTAAGTCTCATTTAGAGCTTTCCATAGACCAAAGAGCACCTAATTTGGAACTCCAGAAAATTTATTATGATTTTTCAAAGTTGCCAAAGATATGCTGAATGGTAGGATGCACTGTTCATATGATTAGATTTTGTTTCCTTGTTACTCATTAGTTAAATGGTATCTAATAGTTATAAATTTTCAAGGATAAACTAGATACCCTAAGGTTTTTATAGCCACTGAGATCATCCCATTTGGAGCTCTGTAGAGAGAGAACCAAATTTTTGAAATTTCATGATAGTACCGATAGCGTAGCCTAACCTTTGGTACTATTCTATTGATTTTCACGGGTGAGATGCCATGTCCTTGATCTAGAATATTTTTAGTCAAAATTAGCATAGATTTCCAGAATAGTATGGTTTGCTAGGTTTTGATTTTTCTAAAATTAGTTATGAATTTTTGAAATTTATATTAGAAACCTGTGACAGCAAACTAGGGCAGGTGGATATTTGGTGCTTTTCTATTATCAATCATGATCCATTTGTTGTTTTTATGATCTAGAATGATTTTTAACCTATGATTGACATTTAAGCTTTCCAGAAAACTATCATTTGCTTGATTTCAATTTTTTAAAAATTAATTATAATTTTTCAAAGTTGATGTCAGAAATTTGAAAAGTTGAACCCGATGCCAACTTATAATTTTTCTAGTGTAAGGCTTCTAACCTGAGTTGTATGTGTTCTTTTATGATGTTTATGACTTGTATAGATATATTAAAAGTAGAGAATGATGTTGCAGAGTTCATAAGATTCGCGGAATATAAGATGAATTTTTAAATCTTTACATAACACAAATAAATTTATTAAAATATATTGATTTTATATACCTCTTGAATGGAATCAAGCATGATAAAAGAAAAGGAAAGGCTAGGAAGTTATAATGTTACATTTTTGGTATTATAGCTACAGTTCAAGCATTTTAAGGTAGGTTATGGCTTGAGAATGTGACTTGCTATATGTTTATGCATTATATATGGATGATTTAAGTGTGGAAATGTGGCGTGTATTCATATTTCATATTGAACTATGTTAATGTTGTGTTTCAAAAAGATGGTGAACACACATAGAGGTATAGGCAGGCCTCCTAGAGTGGCTAGACCAAAGCCCAGAGAGGTTAGAGCAAAGTCTAGTGATCCAACAGTTAGAGCCTTGTAGGCAATTATAGCTCACCTAGATCAACAACAAGCCATGATCATGCAATTACAAGAGAGGTTTGTACAAAGAGACAATGAGAGGCATACTCCTCCTCCACCATAGCACTCAAACTATCCAGAGGATTCAAAGGCGGCCCCTTCAAGCCAGCACCCACATATCTCACAAACTCCACCAGCTCAAACACCTCCCACCTTAGAGCAACCTTCTACGAGGCAGGTCATAGCCCAGTTCAGGAAATTTAGGCCTCCCACCTTTGATAGTGAATTGAATATAGAGAAAGTAAAGGCCTGGATTATGCAGTTGGAGAAGATCTTCAGGGTGATAGGATGTACATCTAAGCAAAAGGTTGTGATGGCTATTTTCTAGTTAGAAAAAGAAGTAGATTACTGGTAGAAGAACACTGAACCGATACTAAAGTCAAGGAACCTCCCAATCACTTGGGAGGCATTCCTCTAGGCCTTCTACGAGAGATACTTTCCTAGCTCCATTCGAGATTAGAAGGAGTTAGAGTTTGTACTCTTGAGGCAAACAGAGGGGATGTTAGTGGATCAGGATGTGGCGAAGTTTGTAGAACTCTCCTGATATTCTTCCTACCTTCAAAAGTATGATGATGAAAGATGGAGAGCAGACAAGCTAAAGAAGGGGTTGTTGCCTAAGATCCCAGATAGGGTAGTGCCATTGGGGATTAGGGACTTCAATGCTATAGTTAAGATTTACAGAGTCACAAAGGCGAACTTGAGGACAATGCAACCAATCCCTAGTGCTAGACCTCTTTTCCCTAAGAGCAAGAGACCCCGAAAAGAGACACAAGCCACTGATAGTAGTAAGAAAGGTGGCAAAGGTCAGTGGCACAGAAAAGGCAAGGGCAGAAAGAGATCAGCTTAGTCCTCCAGAGGTAGTTCTACACTAGCAGTCTGCAATTAGTGTAGAAGGAATCATGGAGGTAGACTATGCTACGTAAGGCAAAACATTTGTTACAGATGTGGTAGCCCGAAGCATATAGCCAGAGACTACACACAGCTTGCCCAACAAAGAGAGGTAGCTCTTACACTTATATCATAGACCCAGGGTAGAGTTTTCGCCCTGACACAACAGAAGGCTAGTCAATCCCCGAGTCTAATTCAAGGTACTATTAAGATTAATGATTATTTTGTACTTGCATTATTTGATTTGGGTGCTAGCCACTCTTTTATATTCTATAACTGTGTTAGGAGGTTGGATTTGAGTATGTATATATAGCCATATGATTTATATGTATCCACCCCCACAGGAAACTGAGCTATGATCTTCCATGCTTGTCTAAATTATGTTGTCCAATTTAATCACTATTTCACCACACTTGATTTGATTTGCATGCCCCTTATTGATATTGATTTGATCATTGGTATGAATTAGATGTCTACAAACAATGCCATACTTGATTGCTATCATAGATGTGTTTCTTTACCTGAATGTGGAATTGTGCCTAGTATTAAGATTGAGCTAGTTTTTATGACTACCTCCCAGGCTAAGAGGTCTCTAGAGTATGGTTGTCAGGGGTTCTTAGTTTTCTTTTCAGTTCAAGTTGAGGTAGAAGAAGGTACATATGAGATCCTTATAGTGAGAGAGTTCCCAGAGGTCTTCCCTAAAGAGATTAGCGGACTACCCCTAGATAGAAAAGTTGAGTTTGCTATAAATATTGTACCTAGGGTGGGTTCAATGTCTAAGGCCCCATATAGGATGGCTCCTACTGAGCTAGTAAAGTTAAAGAAATAAACAAAAGAGCTTTTAGAGAAGGGTTTTGTTAGATTCAGTGTCTCACGGTGGGAGCTCCAATCTTATTCGTAAAGAAGAAAGACGGGAGGTTTAGACTGTGTACAGATCACAGGGAACTAAATAAGCTTACCATTAAGAATAAATAACCTCTTCCCTAGATAGATGACCTCCTAGATTAGCTAGTAGGAGCATCAGTATTTTTCAAGATAGACCTCAAGTTAGGATATCACTAACTCAGGATCAAGGCTAAGGATATCCTTAAGACAGCCTTCAGAACTAGGTACATGCACTATGAGTTTCTAGTTATACCCTTCAAGTTGATGAATGCACTGTGGTATTTATAGATTATATGAACATGGTGTTTAGGCCATACCTAGATAAGTTTATAGTGGTTTTCATAGATGACATTCTCATTTATTTAAAGAGTAAGGAAAAGTATGAGCAGCACCTGATATTAGCCCTAGAAACCCTGAAAGAAAAATAACTATATTCTAAACTTAGTAAATATAAATTTTAGCTTACTGAGATACAATTCTTAAGCCATGTGATCTCCTAAGCAAGGGTCACAGTAGATCCTCATAAAGTAGAGGCAGTGTTATAGTGGGAAAGACCTAGAATAGTGATAGAGATCAAGAGCTTTCTAGGTTTAGTAGGTTATTATAGGAGGTTCATTCAGGACTTTTCTCAAATAGTGATACCACTGACTAGGCTCATTAGAAAGAACATAGCATTTGTGTAGGATGAGAATTGTGTAAAGAGCTTCTAGGAGTTGGAGCATAGGTTAACCATAGCCCTAGTTCTAGTGCTTCTTAACTCTAGAGAGACTTTCGTAGTCTATAGTGATGCTTCAAAGAAGGAGTTAGGATGTGTGCTTATGTAGGGAGGCAAAGTGGTAGCTTATACTTCAAGACAGTTGAAACCCCGTGAGGAAAACTACCATACACATGATTTAGAGCTAGCAGTAGTGGTATTTGCACTTAAGATATGGAGACACTACTTGTATAGAGCAGCCATAGAAATTTACAGTGATCACAAAAAGCCTTAAGTATTTATTTGAACAAAAAGAGTTGAATATGAGATAGAGAATGTGGTTAGAGTTCCTAAATGACTATGATTTCACCCTGAAATACCACATAGGTAAGGCTAATGTGATTGCAGATACACTGAATAGGAAATCCATACACACGGCATGTATGATGATTAGAGAGCAAGAATTTATTAAAAGGTTCAGGGATTTGAATCTCTCATGTTAGGTGTATTTAGAGAAGTTATTAATGAGTAAAACCTAGATAAAGAGTGACTTAAGGAGTCAGATTAGAGATGCCTAGCAAGGAGATAAACATATAAGGAAAATTAGAGCTCAAATATCCCAGGATAGCACTTTAAACTTTAATCTATCTGAGGATGGGATAGTAAAGTATAGGAATAGACTATATATGCCTAAGAGTTTTAAGATAGGAGACAGAATATTAAAAGAGGCACACAAGAGTAAGTATATGATTCATCCAAGCAATAACAAGATGTATCATGATTTAAAAAAAATGTTTTGGTGGCCTAGAATGAAATCAGACATAGTTGAGTATGTCTCCTGATGTCTAGTATGTCAGAAAGTTAAGATAGAGTACTAGAGGCCAATTGGGTTACTTCAACTCCTAGATATCATTAAGTGGAAGTAGGATGGCATAACTATGGACTTTGTCATGATTTTACCCTGAACATTATTAGGGCATGATGCCATATGAGTGATAATGGATAGACTAACGAAGTTAGCACATTTCTTAGCAATAAAAGCCATTTGCACCCTAGATAAGTTAACCCAACTATGCATAAGGGAGATAATGAGGTTACACAGTATACCTAGGAGCATAGTATCAGATAAAGATCCCAGATTCACTTTGAATTTCTAGAGATCATTATAGGATGCCTTAGGAATCAAATTAAGATTTAGTACAGCCTATCACCTTCAAATAGTGGTCAAACAAAAAGGACCATCTAAACCCTAAAAGACATGTTGAGGGCTTGCATCTTAGACTTAAAGGGTAACTAGGATACATATTTACCTTTAGAGGAGTTTGCTTATAATAACAGTTATTATACTAATATTTAGATGGCATCGTATAAGACATTGTATGGGAAGAAGTGTAGGTCCCCAATATGTTAAATTGAGCTTAGAGAGAGGAGCTCTATATGCCCAGATTTAGTGGACCAGACCTTTAAATAGATAGAGATCATAAGAAAGAAACTTTTAATGGCACAAAAGAGTTATATAGATAAAGGGAGAAGGCTGTTAAAGTTTGAAGTTGGAGACCATGTCTTTGTTAGAGTGTCTCTAGTCACAAGGATAGATTGGTCCATTAAAAGTAAAAAGCTCAGTCTAAAGTATATAGGTCCATTCTAAATTTTTGATAAAGTCAGACCTTTGGCCTACAGACTTGCCCTTCACCGAAACTTGAGCGAAATCCATGACATTTTCCATGTATCCTAACTCAAAAAGTATCATCCTGACCACTCACATGTTATAGAATATGAAAATGTGTAGTTACAGGACAATCTCTCATATATAGTATCACCAAATCGGATCGTGAATGTTAAACTTAAGCAGTTACAGAACAAGACGATATCATTGGTGAAAGTGGTTTAGAAAGGCCTATCACTTGAGGAAGCTACCTAGGAGTTAGAAGAAGATATGAGAAAGAAGTATTTAGAGTTATTCCCCTAAGGTATGTATTAAAATTTTAAGGAAAAAATTTTATTTAAGAAGGGTAGAAATGTAACATATGACTTTTTTTGTAAAAATACCGAAATAAGTCAGTTTGAAATGCAAGTCTTATGAAGTGAATGAGTTAAGGCCAAATAAAATTAGAATAAAATTTCAAATAATAGAAAATGAGGATCCAAGATTTAAGATACCTGAAAACTAAAGTCAGAGTGGTTTAATAAAATCGCTAAAAGTATAATGGCATTTTTCTAAATATGAGCACTTTTTAGAAAACTCATAGAAGGGCTTTTTAAATAGAAAAATTAAGTTGTCATGGGTTCTTAAATGCCTTAAAAATCATAGAAACCCCTAGACTAGTTCAAACCCCTTCAGGTGTATGTTTTTTAATATCAGTTTACCTGAACTTTTACTTTTTTATTTGGGAAGATTTTAAATCCAAATTAAGTGATTTTAGAGCCATTTTATAAATTAGAAGACCTAAATTTTATGATAGAAAATACAGTTCTAAAAAAGGAGCTAAAATGAGTCTAAAATGAACTAGTTTAACAAGGGACATAAATGGCATTTTTAAAGAACAATTTCCTTTTTATTAGCTCCTTAAGGTGGTGTTCCTCTCTCTCCCTCATCTTGACCAAATTTGCTTCTATCTAAATAGAGGAAAGTTCTACCCAAAAAGACCTTAGGAGGAAGACCAACCAAGGAAAAAGGTATGGAAAATCAAGGTTTTTCATGGTTACTCCTTTAGTAACTTTGCTCTCCTCCTTTTCCCTTTTCTTTCTATAGCTTTGGTAAATGATATGGGGCTGTTTTGGGTTTGATTCAAAGGGGGAAGGTTGGACTTTGAAGAAGAAGGTTATAGCAAAGGAGGAAGCCCTTCAAAAAGCTAAGGAAATAAGGTACATATCACACTTTTCTTGCTTCCTTCTTATTGCTTCCTTTGGTATGCAGTTCATCCTTAAGGAGAGCATGTTTTAGGGAGTTAATTTTGACCAAGAGCAAGCAAGAAACTTAGGATTTAGTATGTAGGAAATGAGATTATGAATTGAAATCTAAATGACAATCATTAAAATTCAAGATAACAAAGTTAGGGATTCTTGAACACATGGCAAAATTTAATTTTCTCTAAGGATGTTCTAGCTTACGTGAGAGTTTAATTGAGTTCCTAGGACCCTAGGAAGCCTCCCAAGTGTCTCTTCTTTCAAGAAAACAAAACAAACTCCATGGGTCCAAAATGAGACACATGTCTCGGCCATGCATGGATAAAGGACCTAGGGAGTGTTTTAAATTTTTCTAAGCTTAGTTTAGGACTACATGTGATGGAAGAATATCAAAGGAAGTCTTGGGATAAATTTAGAAGCCATAGATTGAGAGTTAGAGGTGTAAGTTCCATAATGTGACATAATAAAGCAATTCTTAACTAGGCTTCTCAAAATGAATGTGTAATGGCTCTAAAGAGTCTAAATAAAGTTAAGAATAATAGATTAAGGGAGAAAATGAAACCAAGATCAAGAATTATTGTAGTTGCTTCATCAGGTCCCTTATGAAACCATAATGGTGTCTTAGAACCAAGCATGTTTCTCTAGTGTGTGTATGTGTAATGCTAGAGTTTGCTTCCATGATATAATGGTATCCTACTTGATGTGTCTAGGCTAAAGGAACTAAGTTCCATCCATTTGCAAGTGTATGACCTTGAGTGGGAAAAAATAACCAAGAGAAAAACTTGTGTTCTTGCTTCAAAGGTAGCTCTCTAACATTTCTCTCATGCATTCTTAGTTGTTTTATTGTCATTAGATGTGTATATATATGTTTATGCTATGAGAAATGTGTATAACTATTTTTTACATACCATGGTATCATTATGTGTATCAAATATATCTTATGAATGTGTTTTAGTTTGAATAGGTTTAGTGAAGCCAAAAGTCCCACAGAAAGAGTAAAGATGAGTCAAAAGTCTCTAGCATTAGGTGAGATAAAGCTAAAAACCTCAAAAAAAGTGAGGTTTAGTTAAAAGTTCCTTGAAAATAAGAGAGACAAGTTTAAAAGTTC
Organism: Erythrophleum fordii; assembly: GCA_032878935.1. Classification (NCBI taxonomy): domain Eukaryota; kingdom Viridiplantae; phylum Streptophyta; class Magnoliopsida; order Fabales; family Fabaceae; genus Erythrophleum; species Erythrophleum fordii. Next base: position 1,730,898 of record JAVQMF010000029.1, read on the forward strand.
TACAAAAAAGGGATGAGGCTAAACCAACACCCTTAAAAGCTAATGTATGATATGTATGAGTTTCTTGAACATGAAAATTATTTTATATATGATTACAAGTAGTTTGATCTTCATGCATGCATTTTTTGACGTGAAAATATGTCCATTATGTATATTTGAAAAGGTTAAAAGTTATTGAAATTCTTGAAATCTTACTCTCCTCTCTCCAATATTTAACCATGTTTAGGTAAACTAAGTGGGTCAAGAAGTGGGAGCCAACAAGTATAAAAAGCAAAACTTTGACATATGTATAGAGAAATGGGCTTTGTAAATGCATTTTGATATCAAGAATTATAACTATGAGATGTATAAATGATGTAGATGTTTGAGCACACTTAAATGTATATGAATATGATGTATATAATAATTTTGGGAGCATATAAAAGAGTATATATGATTTTGCCACTAAAAAGCCCATATGTGTTGTGATTTTCATGTGTATGATAGTAAATGGTATAATGAAAATGAGCTCCATGATGTTTTGAACAAAATGGCATGTCTCCCTAGGTTGTGAATGTGGTTTTGGACATGCCCAAGTGGCTATGGGTGATTTAGGAAGCAAGTTGACACCATTTTAAATCATTTAGAACACAAAAAATGACCAAATTGTGAGCTGAACCAAAATCAGACAAAATAAGTGAATTTTTTCATAAAATTTGCCCAATACATAAGTCTCATAGGTCTTATCCAAAGCTTTCCATAAAGTCAAAGAGCACCCAATTTGGAGCTCTAGAGAATTTATCATGATCTTTCAAAGTTAGGAAAGATATGCTGAATGATAAGATGCATTGTTCATATGGTCAAATTTTGTTTTCTTATCACTTATGGGTCAAATGGTATCCGATAGCTATGAAAGTTTACAGACATAAACTAAACACTTTAAGCTTTCCATATCCACCAAGACCACCCCATTTGGAGCTCTGTAGAAAGATAAACCAAATTTTTGAAATTTTATGATAGTACCAGTAGCTTAGCCTAACCTCTGGTATTGTTCCATAGATTTTACTACGTGAGATGCCATGTTCTTGATCTAGAACTATTTTTAGTTGAAAGTAAACATCCACAGCTTTCCAGAATAGTATGGTTTGTTGGGTTTTGATTTTTCTTGAATTAGTTATGAATTTTTGAAATTTATATCAGAAACTTATGATAACAAACCTAAGCAGCTAGACATTTGGTATTTTTCTATTATCAATCATGATTCAATTGCTATTTTTATGCTCTACAATGATTTTTAACCTATGATTGACATTTAGGGCTTTTTAGAAAACTATTATTTCTTTAATTTTGATTTTTTTAAAATTAATTATAATTTTTTAAAATTGATGTCAAAAATCTAGAAAGTTGAACCCGAGGCCAACTTGTAATTTTTCTAGTTTGAGGCTCCTAACCTGAGTTGTATGTGTTCTTTTATGATATTTATGAATTGTATGGATGTATTAAGAGTAGAGAATGATGTTAAGGAGTTCATGAGATCCACAAAGTATAAAATGAAGTTTTAAATCCTTACGTAACACAAATAAATTCATTAAAATATATTGATTTTATATACCTCTTGAATGGAACCAAGCATGATAAAAGAAAAGGAAAGGCTAGGAAGTTATGGTGTTACATTGTTTATGAAATCAAGTTAGTTTTATTTTCTTTTTTTTCACCAAAAATAAATAAAAGTTATCAATCCATTTTAGCTATTAACTGGGTAATCTTTTATTTTTAGAGGAAATTCTACCTATGTTAATTCATTGAATGCATTCATTATTAACATTGTCCATTTTTAATTATTAAAGAAAATTTTATTTTCTTACCCTAATTTGCTATTATAATAACATTTTCTTCCCCAAATAATTAAGTTTAGCAATTAGCCATTCAATTTAGCTAACACATCACAACTTTTGTCTACTTTTGAAATTCAATGCTAAATGTTGCCAAATTACATGGAATTACCAAAATACTTTGTTTTATAAGGGTGCACAAAATACCAGTTGGACTGGGTATTTGTTTTGTATGATGTTTAACCCAATATTAATTAGGGTCATTTTAGGTAGAAGTTATAAAATGACCCTAAAATGACCTTAAAAAATTAAACTTTTATATAAGTTCAAGTAAAATTATATTTGGCTTCTATAAAAGGTTTTCATATAGGTTCCTATAGGTTGTAAAATAACATTTTGCCTTTGGAAAAAAAAAAGAATTTAAAAGTAAGTCTTTATAAAACAAATTTTAATACACACATATAACTAGGTAGAGCTATACTAACTAGCATGGCTCGATGAAAGCAAAATTTTTATAACCTGACTTTATATTATTAGGCTTATTGGGCAAGTTGTGCATTTTTATTTCACCCTTCTTTGACTCAGTCTTAATACAATTGATATTCAATTAAGATAATTTCTGTTTTATAATTGACATTCTTGCTTTTTTCTTTTTGGTTATTGAATTTAGATAATTGGAGGAAAATTGCAATAGGTTAAGTAGATGTGGTAATTAAATGGTAAGCTTAATTATTTTTTTGGTTTAGGCAAAAATAAATTAGAGTACAAACATATAATCTCCAGTTATTAAATAATAACAGTTACTTTTATTTAGGTATAATATTGCTTAGTTGGCATCATTGGCTATAATTTTCAATTTCATCACGTGAACTCTTAAATATATAATGTGTGTGATTCTTTTTTTTAAAGGGCGGCTCTAATAAAAGAGAAGTGTTTTCTTTTTTTCCTTTTGGCCCATTTCCTTCCCTTTGACTTTTAAGTGCCCAATTATCAATAATCACTCTAACATCTTCTGCATAATGTGTCTTGTTTTTGTTGACTTTATTTTTAAATATATTTTGTAACAAAAATAATTATAATTCAAAATATAATTAGTTCATCATAAATTTAATATTAATAATGTTTGTGGACATGAAAAGAATCCATTAAAAAATCAAATGATTTTAAATACGAGTGTTATGCTATCAAATATGAGATTTAATATTTAAGTATGGTTATCCTCTTTTGATTAAAAAATGTAATCTACCCAAAAAAATGGAAAATGTAGGATTATTCTCTTAGAACATAAATTTATCCCAAGAACAATTTTTTTTAGAAAAATAATTAAGTAGTAATATGAATATATGAAATATAGTGCTTGGTGAATATATATATATATATTATATAAGTAATCTATGAAATGTAGTGCTTCATAAATACCTGAAAATAACATTTTGTGAGAATTTAAAAATATATGTTAGAGATTTTTTTTTTATACCATTTGAGAAAACTACATTACAAATTAGAAAAACCTAATAACAAAACATTAAAAAATAACATTATAACTATGTTGTGAAACTAATTGCCACTCATCTGACCATTGCAAAATAAGTTCATCCTAGGAATGCTTAAACAAAAAGTTGTGAATACACAAATCTTGCCAAAAGGTTATGAAAATCACCTCCCAATATTTGCAACATTAGATTCACCTTGTATTGTTATGTTAGCAACTTGTAATGAGAATTCAAGAAAACCATAGTGCTTAAATGATTAGCAATCACTTCCAACTGTACTATCAAGTTAATAGCTTTTCTAGTGGCTCTTAAGAATATCTTATATTGATTAGCCTATAATCGATCCTCCCAGCCTTATATTTCAAATCATGTAGTCATCAGACCACCTATTAGCTTAAAATTGACCCATTCTAGCTTCATCCTTTAGGCATTTGAAAGCCATGCATACCCCTTTGGTATCTACCTAAAAAGCCAAGAGAGATTGCAAAAACAACCTTCTTAAGAGATTAATGACATTCAATGGTGAATATTGATGATTATAAAAAAAAATGATCTTATTATGAAAATGCTGGAGGCCATATCGGATAAGTAATATAATTATGGTATAATCCTCCTATTGAGCTTTATTAAATTAAGAGAATCAAGTCTCCAACCATAACTATATATCTTGAGGTTGAAAGCAATTAATTTGGAGGGATAAAGGAGAGGCAAATCAAACTATCCTCACAAAGGAGTATTGAATAAAAATATGATTAATAATTTTCGTGCTATTATGACAGAAGAGGCTCCCAACCCATAAATTGTGCCTACCAGAATGTTTGTCACTAGTAAAGCATTTGTCAAAAGTTTCCAAGCAAATAGAATCACTTGATATGGTAATTGCATTATTCACAAATTTTGCTATTCTCCAAATTGAAAAGTTATAGGTTGGTACACCTCCTAAACTAATAACCTATATCCATCAATTATAGAATAATACTTGATTTGTATTTCTTCCAAAACAATTTGTTATTCTAGTTGGTGATAGAAAGAGACCATCTTTGTAATTTGTTATACTACAAGTAAAGTATAGTGTATGAAGTTTGGACACATTCCACCACACCTTATCATGCAAAATAAGATCTTTAACCTCTAATGAAATTATAATGATGCTTATGAATTAAGGGGAATATTACTATGGTTGTATTTGCAATAAATAAGGAGCATTTCCATTTTCTTTCCCATAATTTTCCCTTATTTTGGAGAGAGGAAGAGAGAGGAGTTTGGATTAAGGGTGTATATGGGTCGCCTCGGGTAGGATTTTGGCCTTACCCAATGCTCGACTCGATTTTAAATGGGCTTCAAAATTGAAGCCTATTACCCAGGCTTGAGCCCCGCCTAACTTGGCCCAATTTAATGCCGGGCAGGGTCAGGCTAAATTAGGTGGCCTGACATTTTTTTTATTTAATATAAAAATTATAAGATGACCTCAAAAAAAAAAATTGTATAAATTTTTATAAAATTATATTTTATCTTTAAAAAAATTAAAATTTTGATATAAATCTTTATAAAAAATATATTTTTTTATTTTTTTAGACTTGATTGAACTAATATATCCTTTAGGGCCAACTTAAATTTATTATTAAAATTATAAAATAAGACTTAAAAAATTTTTATATAAGTTTTTATAAAATTATATTTTATCTTTAAAAAAATTAAAATTTTGATATAAATCTTTTATAAAAAATATTTTTTTAAAAAAATAAATTTATTTTTCAAGTCGTGCCGAGTTAACATAACCCTGAGGGCTGACCCAGTTTTATGGCCTGCCCTAACTCTAAATTTTTTTTATGTTCGGCCCAACCCAACTCAATTTAGTTAGGTAGGGTCGAGCTTATCAAGCTTTCACGCCTAGTGAACACCTATAGTTTGGATCCTTTTCAGAGTTCTTAGCCGTAAATTTTTTTTTAAGTTTGAAAGAGAAAAACACAGAGATATAGGGTTCATACACTCTTGCTTTTCTTTTTAATGTTTGGTCTTATACCTTATATTCATATCTTCTATCTTTATAGAAAATTTATAGTTAAGAATTTTAGATGATTTGTACACAAAAAGAGAGAGAGATAAAAAAAGAATACATAAAAGTACATATGAGACGTAGTGGTTCACCCAATTTAAAATTATTTGGACTAAATTAGGTCAAATTTGATTCCAAATCAAGCATGTTGCCCTATATATATATATATTAGGGGTGTTATTGGTCCGATACGTCTTAGAGGCCCGCCCTAGTCCAGTTTAATCAAGTCGGGTGAGGCTGGGTTGGGCCAAAAATATAAATGGGTAGAATTTTAAACAACATTATATTAAGTTAGGTCGGGTCACGGGTGAAGCATATTCTGCCAAACCTGTGCTAATAGTTACATTTTTTTAATTATTGATATTTTGTCATCTTTTATATATATATATATATATATAATTCTTCTTTCATCTGATTTTCTCTACATATTGCAATTTCTATTATCTATGCAAACCTTCCTTATTTCTTAATTGTTTTCATCATTAATGTGTATACTTATTGGTATTTCTTTTGTTAAATAATGAAAATACACATATTTACTTAAGGTTAATTATACTAGTATAACTTATATTTTATTTGATAATACTAGATTATTTTTTATTACTGATAAAAATATAAGAGTTCTAAAGATTTATTATTTTGAAATATATATCTATGAGTCTGTAAAAAGATATTTTTATATTACAAGTATTAATTCATTAAAAAAAAAGCTCGGGCCGCCCTAACCCGCCCTAAAATCGAGTTTGTTCGGGGCAGGTTGGGCCATGGGTATAAAAATAAACTCAATATCTTAATCGGGTAAGGCATTGAGGCAACTAGATATCCGACCCGACCTTGCCTATGTACAGCTCTAATATATATATATGAAAATAGTATTTTTTAGATATTTATATAAAAGCTTTAATCCTTTTAGAGGCAACATATAAACTTATATAAGCTGATATAAACATTTTATTATTTTTTCAAAAAATATATATAATTTTACAAAAATTAATATAAATTTTCTAAAATTTTTATAAAAAAACAGACCTAATTAAACCTAACCAACCCATGTTGATCTAACCTAGCCCAGTCACAAATCAATCTTTCGCAGGCTGGGCTGAGCATATGAGGCTCTATTATCATTAAAACCCACTCATTCTCTAAATTAAGAGAAAATTGAGAAAAACAAAAATTTGTGAAGATCCTTGCACTTCAGAGAAAAGTCACCTGCCCTTTATTTAGGCGGTCAATTTACATTTTTAACCCTTCAGTACCTTTTTCCTCTGTCTCGAGTGTCTGCTTCACGGGGCTCCAGCGGACTTGCTGTACTCACTCCGCTTCCAGTCCCCGCGGGGCTCTGTATATATCTACCGCCGCCATCAGTGAGTCTTCACCTCCTTCTCTCTCTCTAATTCAGTCCTTCCCCTTAGATTCCTCTCCTTCTGCATGGCTCTCTGTTCTCCGGTCTCCTCCTGGCGGTCGCTACCCCCCTCGACAGAGGTGGTATCATGGCGTTATAGAGCTCCATTTTCCCGCAGGTTGTGTATCTCTTTTATTTCGTCATTTTTCTTTTGATATTCTCGAATAGAATTATAATTTTCTTCTATGATCAGGATTCAATTTATGCTTTAGTGAAGTTGACATCCTTAGTTCTGTAAAATTTTGAATGCATTATCTCATTATTCATTGGTTTGTCTTATGTAGATGTGTTTTAGGTAGATAAACCGCAAATTAGAGTCACTTCTAAATATCGGAGTCGAATTGTTAATCAATTCTGAAATTTGCATAGGTTTTCTCCTCCTTTTGCTCTATTAGAATTATGCATCTATATGGCTTTGGGCAAATTATTCTAGCTCCAAAAAGTGGGAAACGGATTATTCCATCAATTTTTTGTATGCCTATTGAGTTAACATATGGAATTGCTCTTTTGGCTAAATCTTTCGATTCACATAGTGTAGTAGGCAGTGTCTTACGTAGAAAATGGAGTAAGCTCCTTTAGAAGTATCTGGCACTTTGGCTTTATAGTGCAACGAGAATTCAATATACACATTGGACTTATTATTTCTCTTGAGAGTAATTGTCAAATGCTAATGGAATAGAACTGAGAATACACAGAGAAACGGTATCCAAATCATAATAGATAGGGAACAGGAGGTAACCATTGGGGGTTGAGGTGTCAAGAGCCGGAGGAGGAAAAGTTGGATGGACTGCTAAGATTGAAAAATTATAGAAGAGGCAAAAAAGGAAATTTTAGAAGAGATTATCAGAACACAAAGGGGGAAGAAGAATTGGAGAGAGATTCCTTTTTTCTTCTTCCTTTTGTTTCACTTGTTTTTTGAGACAGAAAATAGTCCAATTGGCTTGGGAGGAGAATTAGAAAATGGAAGGCTAAAACATGGATAGGGTAGTTAAAATGGGGATGACTGGATGGATGAGTGGATTTTAATTTTCTTTGTCTGTGCTTGGTAGAGAGGGTGGAAAAAGAGATTATTGAAAGTAAATTCTATCCCTTATGTGCTTATTTAAGTAAGAGGAGAGAAGAGTAAAAGTATGTTATATTTTTAATTATAATAATAAATTCATTGCAATAAAGTTTTTGTTGAAGGGTGAAAAGCAAATAGTAACCATTACATTTTTATTCCATTATTTCTGTTCTCTTACCTTGCAATTGCATTATTTTTTTTCTCCTTGTTTTCAACCCTTTCATTTTCACTCCTCTCACATTTACGTGTACCAAGCACACCCTAAATGTATCTCCTTCATGTCACTAAGTTAGTTCTCCTTGGTCTATGTTTGTAATGAATAAGCCACTCTTTGAAGCCTTTCTAATGCTTCTATAACATTAATTTCTTACAGCTACTCACTTAATTGTTCGGGGCAATCTAAAATCAGGTAAGTTCCTGATTTCATAACTTCTATCAACTATTTCAAATTCCTATTCTGTTGCAACGTTTTCACTCTTATGGATATATTAAGTTTCTGCTTCTGGGCAGTTAAATTGTTTTTTCCCCCATGTCATAATTCATTGTCATCAAATTCTTCATCCTTGGTTACCAAGAACCTGTAATATTTATTCTAATCTAATCTAGGGAAGGTATAAGAAAAAAAGAACGGTAAGTAAGTGCTCTTCTCATATTAAAATCAATATCCTTTTTTCCACTGTGTGATCTCTTGTCGATTACATATATGGTACATACTGGAAATGCTTCACTTGTTTGTAAGTTGCATTGTGGTATGTGTTTGTACATGTGGGTGTGGTGTGTGCGTGTATCAATTGCTGGTATTTCATATTGTTGACATGCGTTAAGCTGAGAAGTACTCAAAACTTATTGTGGGAATATGAAATAATTATAAAAAACCTGTTTGAAAATTCTATTCCTGAAACAAGTTTGAAAATGCTTCATATAACTTGATTTGAAAATTTTAAACATAAAGTTTGACTTGCCTCCATTCAAATTATAATTTATAATATTAAAATATATAAATCAAGTAATATCATAATATTATAAAACAAAAATGTAAATGATTAATTTAGTCACCTTTCAAATTTTTTTGCCGAAGACCATTAATAAATGTATTTTTCATTTTTTAAGAGAGAAAACAGAACAAGAAAAAGGAACCGTTTTCAGCTTTTCTCTGTTTTCTGTTCTAAAATGCAGAGAATAGAAACAAATTTTAAAAACTGAACAAAAAAAAAGTTATGTCAGACAAGTTTTCTGTTTCTAAAAACCAAAAAAAATAAAAGAGAAAGTTTTTGAAACAGGAATCAAACAGGCCCAATAGTTCTGCATGACTATAAATTTATTTTTTATATATTTGTTGGTCAACTCATTTTAGTTATGTACAACTGCAGGAAGGTTGTTAAAATGTCTGCAACCAAAATCCCAAGCTCTAGAACACCATCCAAGTCCTTTGCAGTTAAGCCTCCCATGCATCCCACTTATGACTTGAAGAACGTAATCAAGTTGGCACTTGCAGAAGATGCTGGTGATCAAGGTTTATGTTTAACCTTTCTCCCGAGAGTCTTGTACAGGCTTCCTTGTTTCCTGTTCTGGATCACAATTTATAATAATACATAAATTTATCAGTCACTATCTGGTTTGTTTCTTATAATTTAAAACTGCCATGTAATATGGTTGGGCTTCTCTAAAAAGCAATACTGATGTTTACTGTGTTATTTGATATTCATAAATGATACATGCATAAATGGCATTGAGTACCATGTGTTTTAATTGCAGGTGATGTAACATGCTTGGCCACCATTCCATATGACATGGAAGTGGATGCCTATTTTTTGGCAAAGGAGGATGGCATTATTGCTGGGATTGCACTTGCAGAGATGATATTTCATGAGGTTGATCCTTCTTTAAGGGTATGAAGGTAATAGCTTGAGCTAACATTGTTTGTTTGGTTAGCGCGTAGCTGAGTTGTTGTAGGGTTAATTTCAGGTGGAGTGGTCTCAAAATGATGGAGATTATATCCATAAAGGGCTCCAGTTTGGAAAAGTTCATGGTAAGAAAACTAATGGAAAAAGTAGCCACAAAAGGATAAAAAAGAAAGAAAAGCATCAGTGGCATTTGAATAATATCCTGAAGTGCTGTGACTAATCATCTGTAATTTGTGTGTAGGACGGGCGCATAGCATTGTAGTAGCTGAAAGGGTAGTGCTAAACTTTATGCAAAGGATGAGTGGCATTGCAACCTTAACTAAGGTTTTGTTTCTTTAAATACCGTTTTTTATTAAGATTTCTTTTATATAATTTTTAACAGAAAAACTTATTGCCCTGAAACCTCTAAGTGAACTAAATAAGCTAGCATTAGATGCCATTTCTAGTGGTCCCTGTTGGGATATTGAAAAGTTTTATATCATTTATTAGCAATGCTTGCAATAGTAAATTAGAATTGCAAAATGGCTGAATTGGTCTAATTACAGTAGATGAATCTCTAGGATTTGTTTGTAGCTTAGCTGCCCAAGACTCTAGAGTCCAATTTTAAACTTTTGAAAAAAAAAAGGGGGGGGGGGGGGCTGGGTTGAGAAGGCTACCCTGTTGCGGAGGCTTCTTCTAAATTCTAAACTAAAATTTTGCATTATAGAAAAGGGAAAAAGAAAAAAAGGCATGTTCGCTGCTACATCTCTCTGCTTTATGCAATGTTGTCTCAATGAATATCATAAACTGTTGGTAATATGGGCTTTACATCTGTTTATGTAGTTTAATATACGAGTAAAATACACAGACCTCCTTTGAATTTTGTTAAAAATACACAAACCTCCTGTTTTTTTCCAAAATATATACATATCTTTTCCAAAACAAAAAATTACCCTACACTTTAGTCTAATTTTAAATTTTTTGACCAAAATACCCATCATTTATATTTTTTTAAGTTAGAAAAAAAAAATATATTTAGATTAATGAAGGGTATTTTAGTTTACAAATTTAAAATTGGACTAAAGTGTATGGTAACTATTTGTTTTAGGAGAAGTTTGTGTAAATTTTGAAAATAAAAGGGAGATTTGTTTAATTTCAGCAAAACTCAGGGAGATTTGTGTAATTTATTTAAAATAAAAAATTGTGTAATTTACTTAAGATAAAAAAATTATCTATCTTAAGTAGAGAAAGATAGTAAAATCTGATGTCTCACCATGCACAGTGATTAGTAGAAGTTTTGTAGTTTGTTACGTGTGTTATATATTTGGACTGCTTTCCAGCTTTCATGTTCTTCATAGAAAATGGCAGATGCAGCATACCCAGCATATATGTTGGAGACCAGGAAAACTGCTCCAGGTTTACGACTATTGGATAAGTGGGCGGTTTGGATCTCTTCCTTGTTTCTGTAGTGATGGACCTTTTATTTTTTATGAAGTTTATACTTGATAAACTCGTATACATCTGTTATTGTAGGTACTGATTGGTGGAGGTCATAACCATAGGATGGGTTTGTTTGATATGATAATGATAAAAGATAATCATATATCAATAGCCGGAGGTGTCACTAATGCCCTTAGAGCTGTTGACCTGTATTTGGAGGAAAGGAACCTTCAAATGGCAGTTGAGGTAGTGCTCACTCTGTTACTTCTACGTATATCTTTTCTCTTTTCATTTTCAGGTATACAGTTGTGTTTTATCAACTTGGAAAGTTCTTGAGAAATTGATGCCTGCCAATTGACTGTTTAGCAGATACTTTTGAGTTATGAACTATTGACATTGTTTCTTGTCCACCTTACATCGCGATAACTAATTGCATTGTGAATGATTTGGTTGATAGCAACCTTATAATTGATTGAACCCTGATATTCATTTCTAACTCTGTGGATGTACTAGTGTTAGCCTGCCATGCATGTGGATATTGTTTGGCCTTATATCTTACTTCAAATAAATTTGTGATCTTTTATAGATTACAAACTTCAAATTTATGTTTCCTAAATGATCACTGTGAATGTATCTGCTTTTCGCTGTTTATTCTCTGGCTATCCATGCATGTGCAGGACCAAGCCTTGCAGAAGCTAGGGTAGTTTTAAGGTACTTGTGTTTTTCCCAGGTTGAGACCAGGACACTTGAGGAAGTGAAAGAAGTATTACATTATGCATCTCAAACAAAGACTTCTCTGACCCGGATTATGTTGGATAATATGGTTGTACCTCTAGCAAAGGGGGATGTCGACATATCTATGCTTAAAGAAGCTGTGCAGTTGGTCAATGGGAGATTTGAGACTGAGGTACGTAAAGCTATCTTTTGGTTCAATTAATCTAACATGATGTTATTTAAATGTTTTGTTGCAGAGTTATCGAATTGTGATTCAAATCGTAAATTAGAAAGTTTATTTTTGAATTATAAATCATAAATCATATCAAATTGTACAATTCAAAGGCGTGGTTAGAAATATATCATATAAAATATATGTACTACTAAAATATACTTAAATAATAAATTTAAACCAAAAATTGACAAAAATTTAGTCATAAGTCATAGCTTAATAACTATCTAATTGATAACTCATATGCAAGTTAATAAATGTTTTAAAAAATAATAATAATAAGTAACCAATTCCAAAACTAATGATCCTATTCATCATGACTAATATTATCACTATCATTATGATAGTAATTGAAATCATTCGATACCCAATTCAGAATGTAGGGTTCATCAAGATTCAAATATGCAATGATACAGATCAATGGTCGAATTGTTCTTGCACTAGAATTGTCCATCTGAATCACAAGAATTGTGCGATTTGAGCTGAAATTGGTGAGTTACAACATTTTGGCAATTTATAATGCTAGAAATCTGATGAGTCACAATGTCAGGTCCTTCATAATCTGATAGGACCTGCTAGTTGAAGGAGACGAGTGCCTTTTTTGTGTTCTTTACTTTTCTTTGAAGTGAAACAACACTTCATGTAGTATTTTATTGATTGGTGGAGGATTTGTAGCATCATTAGTGGATTAGTGGCTAAAGTTTTAAGTTTGGGTTCAACTAAGTGAAACAATGTTGTTCCACTTAGTTGAATCTCCTTTTTTCATTTTTTAAATTGTCTTCCTATTAGTGGACGAATTCATCAGTTTTTATGTGATTTGACTTTGAAATTTGAATAGAATTAAAATTGCAAAGTAGCCATAAAAGGGGACCCTATACAATGCTATATATATATATATATATCAAAGCTAAAACCCGAATTTCAATTGCAAGAATTTTCCTATTTTTGTTATGTTCTTTGGCCACAAGCTATTAGGCTATGTTTGGTATGACAAAATATAAATGACTGGAATGAAAAGAGGAAAAAAAAAAGAATAAAATGGATGAAAAATGACACTCGTGCTAATACTTTGAAAAATTTAATAAAAAAGGACAAGTACTATTGAGTAATGATAATAAGAGCATAATGAATATTGCACCAAAATTTTTGAGAACTTTTCCTCTCCCTTCTCTATCCTTAACGCCTCTTTATAGTTATAAATGTAACACAAGGTCTTTGATTGTTATAGTGTTATCTTATTCTTTGGACATGGTAGGCTCGTGTAGTGGCAAAGATTTTCTTCTTCTATTTTCTCTAATGGTGTTTAGCTCCAAAAAAGAAGATAAAGAAAGATGTTGCTTGGAATCATTGTAAGTCTCTTGAGAGGTGATTACATGTTAAATATAACTATTATCCCAAAACAATGTCGGAGAAGCATTTAGGATGAAACATTATCTAGTCATAACATACAAGGAAGTTGCACCCTTTAAAAGTGCTGGAAGAGGTAAGGAATTTATTTAAAAAAATGCTAGATGATATGAATAAAGATGATTATGTTGTTAAGTATTTTGATAATAAAGAAATTCAAAAATACGAGTACAAAAAAAAAAGGATACATGAAATCTTTTGTAGTAAAAGGAAGAGGGGGAAGTAGTTCTTTTAACTCTTTTAAGAATATGAAGCAACCAACTATAAATGCAATGGTGAAGGATAGAGATAGAGTGGTTGGAGATATTTGTAAATGCATATATGACAATGTATTGTTATTTAATTTGGTAAAGAGTCCTTACTTTATTGATATGGTAAAATCTATTAATAAATATGGTAGAGGTTTGAAACTACTTACTTATAATGAAGTGAGAGTCTCATTTTTTAAGAGAGAAGTTGATTTTGTTTATGATAATTTGGAGAAATATAAACTTGAATGAAAGAAAACTGGTTGTATATTGATGTCGGATGGATGAACCAATAGAAAGGTAAATCCCTTACTAATTTTCTTGTTAATAGTTATAAAGGAACCGTTTTTATAAAATTTATTGACACTAGTAGTTTCATCAAAGATGTTGAAAAAAATATTTGAATTACTAGATAACATGGTGAAGGAAATTGGAAAAAAAAAAGTGGTCCAAGTAGTAATAAACAGTGTTTCAGTCCTTGTATATGTTAGAAACAAGTTGATAGACAAAAGAAAGTAATTTTTTGTAGTTACCTTGTGCAATCCATTGTCTTTTTTATTTTTGAAGACATTGGTCGCTTCACGATATTCTATAATATTATTGAAAAAGCTAAAAGAATTACGACTTTCATTTATAAGCATACTTGGGTTCTTAATTTGTGCAGAAGTTATTCCAACAATAAATTGTTAGATAAGCCAACAATAATGAAGTTTGCCATATCTTATTTGACAATGAAATTTATTTTAGATCAAAAAATTACATTTTGATCTATGTTTGCATTAGAAATATTGGCTATCATGCCTATGTTTCTAGGATTGAAGGTAAAATTGCAGAGCACATTGTTCTAGTTAATTCAAAGTTTTGAAAATCTATAAAATTTTGCTTGAACTGTCTCGTTTGGTTAGAGTTCTTAGGACTTGTTGAAGGTGATTCAAAACTAATGATAAGATATATTTATGAGACTATGAATAAAGCAAAGAAACAAATACTAAAGAACTTTAATAATGTGGAAAGTAAATATAAGAAAGTTTAAAAAATCATAGACAAGTATTAGGATTATCAACTTTATAGGCTTATTCATAGTGCAACATATTTTTTTAATCTTAAGTTAGTATTTTTTTTAAAGAAATAGTTTGTATTTTTTTATAATATAATTCTTTTATATTTATTTTATTATTATAATAACTTTATACTTTATAGGTTTCATTATAATCTAAATTTTAACTTAGATATTGAGGTGAAGGTTAGATTATACAAAACATCAGAGAAAATGTGCCCTAATATTAAGATTAGAGTCAAAATTAATTTTCAAATTGAGAAATTTGACATGACAGAGAAATTCTTTAAATATAGCTTGGGAATTGCAACAAGAAAAAAAATAACTTGGTAATTATTCATCTAATAACGTAATTTATTATTTTATTTATTTTAAAAATTATATATAAATTAATTACATAATTAATTAAGTCCTTATTTATAATTTATTTTCACTTGTTTTATGGTAAAATAGTTTTGAAGAAGAGTGCAAAGAGTTATAGTCACTTGCTATTCATATTGTAAGCCTCACTTATATTGCTATGGGATGTGAGAGAAATTAGAGTGTGTTTGATCACACCTCTTTGAATTGTATGATTTAATACAATTTATGATTCAGACATCAGTTTTTTGATTCACGATATGATTAGCATTCAACTTTTGTTGCTTAAAGTGGTTTCTTTTCTTAGAGTGGATATGATCAGACTCACTCTAATTCCTCTCACATCTCATGACACTACAAGTGAAAGTTCAGATACAAATAGCAAGTGATTGTAACTCTTTATACTCTTCTCCAAAGCTATTCCACCAAAAAGTTGGAAAAAAGAAATTACAAATAAAACTTGATTAATTACATAATTAATTTATATATAATTTTTTTAAAAAATAAAATAATAAACTATGTTATTAAATGAATAATTACCAAGTTGTTTTCCCGTCTTTCTTGTTGCAATATTTAAACTATATCCAAAGAGTTTCTCTACCTTCTCAAATTTCTCAATTTGAGAATCAATTTTTAACTCTAGTTTTAATATCAAGACATATTTTCTCCAATTATTTGTACAATCCAACCTTCACTTCAATGTTTGGGTTAGACTTTTGGATCATAATGGAATCTATAAAGTATAAAGTTATTATGATAATGTAAAACGTAATAATAAAATAAATATGAAGGAATTATATTACCCAATATATATATATTGTTTCTTAAAGAAATACTTACTTAAGATTAAAAAAATATGTCGTCATATGAAGAGGCTTATAGAATTGATAATCCCAATGCTTGTCTATGATTTTCTAAACTTTCATATATTTGCTTTTCACATTATTAAAGTTCTTTGCTATTTGTTCATTTATTTTTTCCATAGCCCTATAAATATATCTCATTGGCAGTTTTAAATCACCATCCATAATTCTAAGAATTCTAATAAGAGAAGACACACAATTCAATCAATACTTTATATACTTCTAAGACCTTGAATTAGTTAGAATAATGTCTTTTACAATTTTAGTGTCAACCCTAGATGCATAGGCACTTTTAGCTCATATTTCTAATGCAAACATAGATTGCAATGTGATTTTTTATTTAAAATGGATTTCATTGTTAAATAAAATGTGGCAAATTTCGTTATTGTTGACTTGCTAACTCTTCACTCTTGGAATAGCTTGTGTAAATTAAGCTCCCAAATGTGACTATAAATGAAAGTCGTAATTTTTTTTCGTTTTTTATAATATTATGGGATATAGTGAAGCCTCCATTGTCTTCAAAAATTAAATTGAAACAATGGGCTATGCAAAGTGACAAAAAAAGTTTTTTTCTTTTGTCTATCAACTTATTTCTAACAGATATAAAGGTTGAAACACTATTTGTCACTACTTGGACCACTTTTTCCTCTAATTTCTCTCACCATATCATCTAATACTTTAAACATTTTTTCAAAATTTTTAATGAAACTATTAGTATCAATAGATTTTATAAACACGATCTCTTTAAAACTATTAATAAGAAAATTAGTAAGGAATCTACCCTTTCCATTGGTCCACCCATCCAATATTAATGTACGCCAGTTTTCTTCCTTTTGAGCTTATATTTCTTCAAATTATTGTAGACAATATCAACCTCTTTCTTCCAAAATAAAACTCTCACTTCATGATGAGTACATGGCTTTAAACCTCTTCTATATTCAATAATAGATTTCATCATATCAATAAAATAGGGGCTCTTTACCAAATTAAACGGCAATGTATTACTATATCTAGATCTACAAATATCCCTAATCACTTCGTATACGTCTTTCATCATTGGGTTTATAGTTTGTTGTTTCATATTCGTAGAGCCAAAAGAACCATCTTTCCCTTCCCTTTTTACTACAAAAGCTTCCATGAACCTTTTTTTTGTGACTCATGCTCTCAAGTTTCTTTATCATCAAAACACTCAATAACATCATCATTCTTATTCATATCATCTAATATTTTTTTAAATAAATTCCATGCCTCCTTTGGCATTTGTTCAAAAGGTACAACTTCCTTGTGTGTTCTGATTAAATGATGCTTCATCCTAAGTACTTCTCTCCACATTGTTTCGCAACGATAGTTACATTTAACATGTGAGTGCATCTCAAAAGACCTACAGTAATCTCAAGCAACATCTTTTTTCACCTCTTTTTTTGGAGCCAAACGCTACAAGAGAAGATAGAAGAAGAAAATCTTTACTACTACACTAGTCCACTACATCCAAGGAACAGGATAGCATTATAGTAGTCGAGGATGTTATGTTACATCTATAACTATAATAGCTTGCAACCAAAGAACAAAACAAGAATAGGAAAGTTCTTTTCATTGAAGTTTAGGTTTTGCCCTTGGTGTATACATAGCATTGTATGGGGTCCTATTGCGTGGCTGCTTTGCAATTCTAATTCTTTTCAAATTTCAAAGTCAGATCACATGAAACTAAGGAAGTCCTCCACTATTAAGGAGGAGGGGGAGATTCAACTAATTAATAAAAAAAAGGCTTGCAGCTTTAACCACTAGCCCATTAATGATGTTGTAAATCCTTCACCAATAAGTGAAACACTAAAAAAAAAAACAAGAAAAAAAAAAATGGTAGTTGTCTTCTTCAATTAGCAGGTCGCGTTGGCATGAAGGACCCGACATTGTAACCCGTCAAATTTCTATGACTTGCCAATTTCAGCGATTCAAATGGACGATGTAGGCGTAAGAATGATTCAACTTCCAATCTGTATTGTTGCAGATCTGAATCATGACAAATCATGCTTTCTAGATCACGTATTAGATGATTTTGATTACTATGTTTTGTTCACTTGATGCTTAAGAATATTTGACACTGATTTCATCCTTGTTATTTATATGTCAATGTATTGTTTATATCAATTTCTTTAAAATTTTTGCTTGTATTTGCTCAGTTGTGAGCCATCTCTTGTAGTGTAGGATGGAAAATCATTAAGCATGTGTAACAGGACCACGAGCCATTATGGCTTGAGCTTATATTGTGGTGTGAATGCTACTTTTGTAATGAACATGAAGCATGCAGTGAAAGACGGATGTCATAATTTTTTATTGTCATCGTCAGTTTGGTACTCGTGGAGATTATTATCTTCCTTGCTGAAGTCTCCCTCCTTCCTTTTTCGTACTTGTTACTTGACCTGCTACTTTTCCATTCCTTTTGATCTTATTTATTTAGCCCTTCATTTTAAATATAATGTATGCTATCTTAGAATAGCTTGAGGTTGACTTCAGTAAATATTGTCTTTTTTCAGTGTACTTAACTAATTCCCGGTGTGTCTTTGTTGTGATGCCAGGCATCTGGCAATGTTACTCTTGAAACAGTACATAAAATTGGGCAATCTGGAGTAACCTACATTTCCAGGTGAAAGCTTAGTCCTGCAACTCTGAACCTCTGATATGAGAATACATTTTTCTTCCCCTTTTCCTGGCTATTCAATCCCATTATATGAAAATTGTGCTGGTGAAGATAAATTGGAATTGACACG
Organism: Erythrophleum fordii; assembly: GCA_032878935.1. Classification (NCBI taxonomy): domain Eukaryota; kingdom Viridiplantae; phylum Streptophyta; class Magnoliopsida; order Fabales; family Fabaceae; genus Erythrophleum; species Erythrophleum fordii. The sequence continues at coordinate 1,749,692 of JAVQMF010000029.1, forward strand.
TCCAAGACAAAAGATAAAAAATTGATACAGCATCCAAGATAAAAATTACCACTCATTCGGAGAGATGTAGAATGGGGATCTCTCAGATTAAAGATTCATACCTTTTTTTATCTGGGAACAGAAGTGTGGCACTCTTCCTTGGTGGGATTTATTGTTCATAAATTCTGTATTTTCTGGAAGAACACTAAACTCACAAAACTCAGTCCTGGATTATATGTCCTTCTAACTGATGTAATACACTGCTTTGTTTTTTGTTGAAACAAAATTTGTTGAAGCTAAATTGTAAATGCTTTTAGGTATACATCCTTACTTGACCAATTGACCGCTTGTTTTGAGACAGATACTTAAATTGCTTATTTTCCCTTCAACCAGTGTGAGAATATATTTGGGTTCACAAAAAAAAAAAAAAATTCTAAATCATCATACTTTTAGTACATACGAGAAAGCATAATTTCCTTTTCTTACTTAAATTACTTATGTAAAGAGGAGGGAAGAGGAGGGGAGAGGAAGGGGACAGGGCGTGGGACGGTCCAGGTCAGAAGAGGCTAAAGAAGGTTCACAGTTAACTATCAGGGACAAAGTTGAATTCTTAGATCTCATACTGTTTTTTATCTTTTCCAGTTTATGTAAGTTATTTGTAACTTTGAAAACCTTGATAGTATATTTATGTGCAGGATTTGTATGTGTTGCTAGTTACTATCTATCGGATGAAAATCTTATATGCTCAACAAAATATTTATTTCGTAATTCAACTTTTTTTTTTTCCCTAAAAAAAAAATAATTTGGCATTTGTGTCAAGTATCAATGATCTTCTGAGTTCCTATAATCTGCATAATATGTAGAAATTCATGTTGTGGCATTTTTTGCCTTCTATTTTATTCTGGTTCCTATTGTTATAAGAAACCCGCGGGTTGTATTATTTCTGGAGAATATTACGACAGTCACTTGCCTTTTTGCAGTGGTTCACTGACTCATTCTGTGAAAGCACTTGACATCTCCCTAAAAATTGATACGGAGCTGGCGCTCAAAGTTGGAAGGCGTACTGGAAGAGCCTAATTGTGCTTCATAGCAGATTCTCTTTCATAACGTATGCTCTTATACTCTAGATGCAATAAATTATTGCCAGTTCTCGCTTTTCTGCGTTCAAATTTTGAGGCCTACTCTTGCCACTGGTGTTTAAAATGCATTGTTGTCTGACTTCAATAAAAAGACAGTATACTAGTTAAATCAAAGATATATTTCAGAGTTACTGGAAATTTCATGTGTCATCAAGAAAACTTGAAAAAACTTCATTTCTATTTTCTTTCTCCTACCTTTTTTGACATCAGTTTTGAGAACATATGAGATAAATTACAGTTTGACCATCATCTAGCTGGATGGTTGGTAGAAGAATAATCATTGTTCTGAATGGGTCACAAAGATCATGGATCATGGTGAAAGTATGTCATGGCGATCTTTGTATTTTTTTTTTTCGTAAATACTTCCTTTCATTTTTCATAATTTCAATACAACTTACCTTGCTTGATTTTAATTACAAAGTGCTATTCAAATGGGGTGATGTGCTTCCCAAATGGTTTTTGGTTCGACTCCTACTGGTGATTTTTGTTGGTAGGCATTCATCAGTTGTCGTCAAGTTATTGGCTTCATGAAAATTTGGGAAACCCATCTGATCTATAACTTAATTATAATTTCAGTGCATGAATTTGAAAATATGACATTTTATCCTCCTAAATTGTCAAAAACTATAAATGCTAGGTATCAATTAAAACTAACCTATAAAAAAGACATGATTGTAATATTATACCTTGTCTTATATCATCTTTCTTACTTTCTCCCTGTACAATTTCTAAGTTACTTTTTCTCAAATTTATAATTTTTGAGATGTAATTGTTAACTTCTACATAACCGTTTCGAGAGATAAAGTAACCAAAATGGCAAGGTGTATCAAAGTTTTTGTCAAAGGGGATTACCTGTAGTTTCCCAAAATATTAAAAAAGCAATAAGGGTAGATGTTTTTATTCTAATTTTGATAGTTGAAGAGGTATGGAATCAAGCATACTCCAGATCTGAAATTCCTGTCAGATCCCCAAAAAAAAAAAAAGATCTGAAATTCCTGCAGGTTATACATGCAAACACTGGGGAAACAAATTGCTTTTAGTGTTATTTTGCCTTGGTTTTTGAATGTGCCATTGCTGTATTAGTTGAACAAGTTCAGGAAAGGTCACTTTGTCTTAAAGAACTTGTGACTTGAAAATAAAAGGGACAAGAGAGACAGATTTGGTTCCACGGTTCTTTTATGGATTAAAAAGTGAGCTACCTATTGTCCAATCGGTTTAAGATTTGAGTGATCGTTTCAAAATTTGTAATAAATAATATTTTATAACCATAAACACATCTTAAGCCATGATCAAAGTGGGGAAAAAAAATTCAATATTGTTTAATATTTTTTTCTTTTTTTCCTCTCTAGTATTTAATGCCTGACATTTCTGGCATAATTGCCTCATAACATCTCCATATAAACTTATGCACACTTGCGAACTCTAGCTGATCATGATGCAATCGTATGTAGTCTTAGAGTATGTTTTAATTTTCAAGAGTAGAAGAAAATGAAAGGTTCAAACAATTTCTTCTCTTTCTTTATCCAACAACAGCTATGTTAGCCTGGGCATGTTTGTGTTAAAAAGGAAGGAACTACATTAGTTGCAACTTAAAGATTAAAGCGCAAATATTGACTTCTAACGAAAAAACTAAAGATTCATAAGTTGTTATTATTTTATCCGTATGCTATATTAATTAAATTATAATTTTTTATTAATGAATGTTTATTATATAAGTTAAATTAGTATTTTAGTTTCATAACTTTATTTAAAGATTTGAATTGGTTCGTTAAATTTGAAATATGTCAAAATCATTTCTTATCTTTTATTTTGTACTACAAGTGTTATAAATTGTCAAATCTATCACTCAATTGTTGTGAAAATAGTTGTAATCATATAACTGTTAACTCTATTTGTTATCTTATAATATTATTTTTATAATTTTTTCCCAAATTGGTTTATGACTTTAGATTCGATTTTTAAAAATTGAACAATTAATAAAGACAACAATTATATAAGGTACCATTTCACGATAATTAGAGCTATCTTGATAGAAATTAAGTTGATAAACTTGATAATTTAAGACATTGATAGAATAATATAAAAGTCATATGACCATTTTGGTATCTTTAAAATTTAAGGGATCGAATTAAAACTTTAAATAAAGTTAAAAGAGAGAAAATCCTAATTTAACCTATTATATATCTAATTCTAAAGCACAGAATGCATTTTAATAAAAAATTTATATCTCCGTTACTTTTCTCTAAGAAAGTCTATGCCATTACTTCATGAAGCTGATCTTCCTATCTGTTGCTCATTCTTTTCCTTTATCCACGTCCCTTTTTTCTTTTCTTCTCCAATACGGCTCTATTTTTGAAGGTCTTTAATATTCTTTTCTTCCTCCTAGTGCGGCCAGCAAAATATCTTTTTTCCAAAGTTCAAGATTCAGTACTTGTTAGTCTCATTAGAACTTGATCTTCAACTTGAGATCAATTGCTTAAAGAGGCTACTTGAGCTCAACTTGTTAGCTTTACGCCAAACTTGAAGAATCTATTACTTGATAGAATTTGAAATATTATTCTCATTTTGCATTTTGCATTTTTTATAATAAAAAAATATTAAAATAACAAATAAATCGCTGAGATTATCCCCCAAAAATAAAATAATAGAGTTCAGATCTGCTCAACTTAAATAATAAAGAATCTGTATCCCCTATTTGGTCAGTGAAAGATCATTATAAAAATCTACTTGTTGAAGCAAAGTCAATTCAGAACCAAAAAAAAGAAAACACGCAGTTAATTTTCCTTATCACAAGGTCGACGAAAATAGGAGCCAGGATTTTCTACTTTGCTCATGATCACTTTAGTGAAATCATAAAGTTCAAAACTCGCATCCCTGACTCGGTGATTTCTTTTTTGGCATGGCATCGCCTCCTCTTAAAGCCAAGTTCATTTTTATGTCTGTCTCTTGGTCACATCATTTTCATGCCTTAGTGATGAAGAATCTCATGAATACAAAGGACTTAATTTTGGGACTTGTTTGACTATACTGTAAAATTTCTGCTTCTCTGTAGTCCTTTTTTTTTCCTTCGTTGAAGTCTGTTTTAAAAGAAATAGTTTAGCGTTTGGACAAATCTTTCCATAAGCAATTTTAGCATTAATATTGATATTTGAGTTAATATTTATAATTTATTGTTTAAGTGAGAGTGATTATGTCTTTTAAAAAAGCCCCTTTTTTTTCTCGATTTGCTTTAACGAAGTTATAATTTCTTGCTTCTCTATCGTAGTAGAAAAGTATAGTATCGTTTTAAAAATGATTTTCTGCATTAGCCAAAGATATACAATACTCTCTTTCAAAAGTAAAATAATTAAATAAAAAAAAACTTTCTTCTCTTCATGTTACCGCCAAACACGCTCGTTGGAAAGGAAAAACTCAATTCATAAAATCTAAAAGCTTGTTTGGTTGTATGATAAAAAGGAAAAAGAAAAATAATATTTTTCATATGGTCTATTATATTATTGTTATCATTACTTAATAATCATCTATATTTTTAATTATTTTTTTAAAGTAAGAGTATGCAAGATATTTTCTACTCATTTTATTCACATTTTTATTTCCTTTCTTATTTTATACTTAACAATTTTATGTCCTAAATAATTTATAAAAGTAAACTCGCCTGCTTGTGTAAGTAGTAATTATTTCTTATGTGATTCTTGAAATCTTTAATTAAGATAAACTACACTGAATAAATGTTAAATTGCATATGGTTGATATGTAGAACATTGACAGAGAGACATTAAAAAATGTGCACCAGGATGATCATAGTCATATAACTCCTGTCTGCATTGAAACCCTCCATATAAATGGGACAAAACCTCTTACATATAAACAACAGGAATCCTAACTGTCCTCGTACATAAAATAAAGCATGCAGGAACAATAAACTCTGAATCGATGGCATTTAATCTGTGTAGGTTTGGACAATGGCACATGGTATTGATAGCAACTTGTATAGGACCCAACAATGTTTTAAATTGTGAATTGCAACGAAAGTTTGTGTAATTAGGTCATAAATGTGCTCATTCGCCTACATTTTTCTATGGGTCCTAGCCTTCAAGTTTGGAACTGGAAGGTGGAAACTTGAAATTCAATTTTACTTACTGTCTCACCAGACAGTCAGAAAGTCCAAGGAATAGAAATAGGGAAGAGAGAAAGATAAGGATAATGCAGAAGGCGGGAGAGAGTGAAGCCAAAGGTGAAATAGTCTATATTTACCAAATAAATGCATGATGTATAGTTCAAGAAAAATAACTGAAGAATGTGAAATTAAGCAGTTTCTACTTTAAAAGTTGAAGAGAAAAATTTTAATATTAAAAACTCTTTAATTTTTATTTTCTCTAACTATATCCCTTATAATGGTAGAAATAACTAAGTCAATTTTAATGGGAAAAAGAATATATGAGATTTATTGCATCTCTTTCGCTCTCTCAAGTAAATTGAACGAATTCAGATAATGAAAGTTACGGCCTAGAAAAGGCAACATCAATGCCTATCACAGGCAGATAAAACCAGGCATGCTAGTTGTTAAAATTAGGGGTTGGTGGCCAAAACAATGTCGGATTGGGTCCACAATGATGATAACATTTACTATTTAGCAATGAAGTAAAAATTAGATTGGTGATTGTGCTGGTAAGGAAATAGTTTACGCACAATTCATTGATCAAATGGGTAATAAATTTATAATATATTTTAATTATACTTAGGTAAGTAAATAAGTAATATAAGTTAAAAATGATTAAATAGTATATAATAAAATATTTGAAACATATTAACTCTATTATATATAAGATAGGTTCATATTCTTACATAATATATATATATATATATAATATTTTATAAGCAATAATAATCATTATTATAACTAATATTTTTAAAATTAAATTAGTTATTTAATTGTTAAAGGTATTAATTTACATTTATCAAATTTTGACTGATTGAATTAATTTTAATCTGATTTTAACAATGGTGATTTTCAATAATAAAAAGAAAAAATTTAAATAGTTATTATTTGTTATTAAGAATAGAGACAAAATAATACTGTTTAAAATTAAAAAAAATTTAATAACAAAAACCAAAAAGAAGTTGTTTGTATAATATATAAGATTAATAAATAAAGAAAAAAGTAAATTGCTCGGATTGGTCCAGATGGTTGACTTTTGGTCAATTTATCACCTTGTTAATTGGTTCGCTACTTTTCTTACCAACTAAAAGTGGGGTCCACGTGCACAGAAGCCGAGAAAAGTTACTACAATACTAAATAGTGCAATTTGAATAGTATTACACGATAAAAGTTACTACAACTTTTGCGTATATATGTGTGTGTGTGTATTAGATTATTTTTTACCAATGATTTTAGGGGTTTCACTCGTATCCATCAGATGACCAATCTTTTGGAGTTTGGCTCGAACTTCAAACGAGAATTTGGACTAAGCCTGGTCCAACTTCAAATTTTTCCACTTGGCTTAATCCTATTTGTTAAATATTTTCTTTTATTTTATTTATATAAACAAGCATATATAAAAAAGTTATATCTTTCATTTCATATTTAGTGGGTCTTATCTCCTCGTATTTAAGAGCTTTGGATTTTTCCGGTGTTTCATATAAAAAAAAAAAAGTAAAATATGCCATATATAGTGTATTATATTACATCAGTAGATTCCCTTTTTAAAAAATGATAAGTTGAGATTTTTTTATAACTTAACACTTTAAAATTAGGTCTTTTAAAAAAAAAAAATTTCTCATTATGTTATATTTTTATTTGTAGAACTTAATAACTAATACTCGAAGAACTTTATCTAAATTTTAAGAAAAAAAAATGAAAAATAGAGTTGATCACTTTTGTAAAATATGGGTCCAAATTAAATGCAATCTGATTTTATAATTATGCTTAAACCTTTGTTTAAATTGACTTTCGAACCTAATAATCAAGTTCAAGCCCAAACAGTTAGGCTTAGGTAGCTAAACATATCTGGTGTCAAACGTCCATCTTTAATAAAAATGAAATGTAATTTTCAGTGAATTAATAATTCATATGACACTAGTCATAATTTGATGAATTTAATATGTTTGAGTTTGATTTTTATGAAATTGAATCATCTAGACAATTATGCAATAAAAAAATGATTTAAAAAGATGAAAATGTATATGAGATTTACTTTTTTTTTCTATTGACAATTTTTATCTTTTTATTTCTCTCTAACCATACTATATACAATTATTTTGTAATTACAGAGAGTCCCAAACTCAATTTTTATTCTTCCCATTCCTCTTGAACTGACTATTGCTACGAAGGAGCTGCCAAACATTTTAAGAAAGCAAAGTGCATTATTAATCCAATTCCAAACGTCATTTATATCATTGAAAGTCTCCATTCTGTACCTCAAATTATCCCCACAATTTCCTGAATAAACTACCTTTTCATTTGTCACTAGCCTTCAAATTTCAACGATCATATAGGCAGATCAAGGCTAATCAATCAACATTACATTAGCATTAGCATCCCTATGATTATGATATTTACCCACTTGATTAATTATTGTGAAAACTTTGCAAAAGCAACAAAAAATAAATGGATCTTTGTATTTAGTAAATTTATGTACAATGTATATTTAGAAAAAGATGGAAAAAAAAAAAAGAGTTGATGGAAAGAAGAAAAACGAACCCAATACATATTTTTATTCTTTTGTGATACTCTCACTCTTAAATATATGATGCATTATTGTAGCCAAACATCACAATCCAATGGAATTGGCTTGGTGGGTGTTTGTGGCTAGTCAAGTCACTAGGATATGACTAACCGACCAATGTAGGGAGACATAAGACATCCATGCACACAAAGGCGTGCCCTTTTGATTTTCTTGGCCATGTTTTTTTGGTCAAGAATGTTGCCAAAACATACTAAATAATTCTCTTTTAAAGATCCTAACTATGCTCATTATCCGTTTGGTTAAGGACTGATTCCTTCATAAAGTGGGTGATGACAGCATCGCATTATGACTAATTGTAATTATTTTATCTTATTCTCATTGAAAACTTTGTGAATGGATAACTTCAATGGGTACGATCAACATAGATTATTAGGAAGAATATAAAACAAGAGACAAAAGAAGAAGAAATTGTAATTCCCTTCTCTCTCTCTCACATCCCAACTAGTTAATACAATAGACACCTAATCAGATGTAAACGGATCTCCTATGCCACTTCTTTTCCATTGTATAAGAGAGGATTTGAATCATCCAGATTAAAATCTAAATGGTTTGGATTTTTTTTATTTTCTTAAAAAAATTTAAAAGGAGCATAATGTAAAATAAAAAGTTCTTCTAATTGTGAACTTTAGAAAAAAAAATTATGCTTAATATTAAATAATAAAATCAAATAAAGAAAATTAGATATGGAGCCAGATTTGTATAATGGAGATTATCTTAATTCCTAATCAAATAAGGAGGGGCAGAAGAAACTTTTCATATAGCTTGATAAAGAGCGAGGCATATGCAATGCACAATTGTTCAATCACGTTAGATTTAATCTCTAACAACTAGGGGACTCATTGTAGTAAAGCTAAGAGATTAGTGATTAATTGCAATTTTTTATAAATTGAGGAAATATATTACAATTGAAAACAAATATCAGGATAAGTAAGTATAATTTTTTAAAAAAGTATTATTATTGTGGATTTTTATGAATTATATGTTTAGTACAATTGTAAAAATAATTATAGACAACATTGTTGGCATCATAACTCCAGTCCTACTAAAATAAATAGAAAAATGAAAGGAAATATATAAGGACCACAAGTTTATGGCTGGGACATTATTTTATAGATGCTTAAGAGAACATGTAAGTTCGTTTTGTGCCTTATCCATATGGAACATTGACTTTACGTATATATATATATATATATATATATAAAACTTAATATAAGTACCTACAGGGGACAGTTGAAGCTTTTAAATTGCTACTAATTAAGCCTATAGGAATATAATAAAAGAGTGGGTAAGGAGTATCATTGTTTATACCTATAATCTGACAAGAATCATTATTAAAGGAGCGTGGGGGTTTGGTATGGATTCCTCCACAATACCAACCAAAATATATGAAAATGACCGATTAATGGATAATAGAAGGATTATGAACAAATATTTTAATTTGTCTTATAATAAAGAGAGTTCTTTCCTTTCACTTTATCATCATCTTGTGACTATTTGCGTGTAGAAATGACATAGCTAATTGATGGATAAAAGGATTATATGGCAATGGGACCTCTATTATTAGAAGGGAAAAGAAATGCCAACCTGTATCGAATTTGAGAACAAGAAAAGTGATATACGAGTTTGAAAATTTAGAATTAAAAATTGGGAGAAGGTACATATAATTCACTAAACTATAACTTAATTATAATTTTAGTATAGGAGTTTCAAAATGTAGTATTTTGTTTTTTTAAAAATATTACAAAAAATGAAAATATTATATATATAGATATATATTAATTAAAAATAATGTTAAAAACTCACTTAATTGCCGTATGATATTTTATGTCTCCATTATCTTTTTTCAATTTTTTGTCTTGCTTAATATACATGACAATTATATGACTTTTAAATATTATTTTTATTAATATATAATATATATAGATTATGCAAAAATGTTCTTTCAATTCAAAATTCAGAGAGTACATAACGCATATTTATGGTAATTCAAAAATTATGAAAAAAATAACAATTAAGTAAGGGAAGGAAAAATAATGCATGTTGCCTCAAGTTGAATAGGCTTCACATGCCATGGGGTCCATGTGGGCATGAATTTGAAACTGGTTCGTGAAGCTTCAAGCTCCAAGCTCCTTTACGAAACTCTTAGAAAATGTCATTAAAGATGATTTCGCAACGGCAAAATATCCTAGGGGCATTTACAATCAGGAATCATGCAACTAGTCAAAGGAAAAACTCAATTTGTGAAGAAATCTGAAAGCCTCAAAATCGCGCCCTAAAGAAATTTTTTCCTTTGATTTGCCCTGAATCCAACAACTTTCATGCAAGTAAAAGAGTCTAATGGCATTTTAAACATGCACACAACGGTTCCCACACAAAATCAAATTAAAACTACCACAAATTTGACACAGATTTAAGGAGGTTCATAGGTTAAAATTTCTCTCAATGTACAGTCAATTCATGAAGGAAGAAAACAATCAAATTAAAGCTTGTAACAAAGAGAACCAACCCTAATCAGAATACACACATACAATGGACGAATCAAATGCAAGAAATTTCACATGCAGAATAGTTTATTACAAATTACAAATATTTTTTTAACTATCATAAAAATTCATTTAATTTTTAAGTTTATATATCTCATTTATGTGTAATTTTAAACGAATTTATAAGAGTTGAACTTAAACTCCCATTTAATAAAGCATGCGAAATTTGATCTCATTTTAAAACTCTTGTAATTTTGTAAGTTGAGCTTGAACAATTCATTTATTAACCAAGTTGAATTTGAGAATGTTTAACTTTGAGTTATTTTCACCTCTATTGAATATTACTATATCAAAATCATTATTGAAGTCCACCAAAAAGTATATTTGAGCACAAATTAAAATAAAAAAAATCATTTAATGAAAAAATAATTAAACTTTTTTTTTAAAAAAAAATTCAAAAAAATCATTTAATGAAAAAATAATTAAAAAATTTATTAAAAATAATTTTCAAAAAATTTGAAATTTTTTTTTAAAAAATGTTTACTCTTCCATAAAACAAAGGGATCCCTAATGTTAAATATTCAAAATTCAAAACATAAAGATTTCTATTAAAACAACTTTTTGAAACCATTTTGTGATAAAACATAGTCAAGTCAAATTACTAACAACACATAAACAACAAATATTAGGTAAGTTTAGGTTAAATGAGGACGGATTTTTGTTGTTAACGGAAATGAATACACAAGATTTCAATGGCGTAATTGCCAATATATATATTTACAATACATCATTAGCCTATTTGGTTGGCAAAATATTATGTATATAAAAAAATATATACATATATATATAAAAGTAGATAAGATAGAAAATGACACTTGTATTCTTACTTTTGAAAAAATAATTAAAAAAAACACTAATGAATAATAGTTATAAAAATTAATAGTTATAAAAATGTAATAAACATTGCATAAAAGACGCATAGCAGAGTTTGAACGAAATAAGCTCCATATGAATATATATAACAGCAATGAATATGACACTTCTATCTTGACTGGTTCATTCTCATAAGAGTCACTTGACTGTTAAATTGGATCTCATTTTAAATGAGCTTATAAATACCCAATCTATTACAAATTATTCATAACACACAAAATCAATACATTGAGATAATCCTTAATATAAAATTAATTAGTTGACATTGTTAAAATATAATCTATTAATTAGCTCAATAATTAATTAATGCTGACTCACAAATTAATTAATATTTCAAAAGGTTTTATTTTTTTATAATAATCCAAGAGTATAAAGTGTCACATTCGAAAATTTACATATTAAAATTATAATTAAACAAGAGAGATTATTTATAATTTCCTTCAGAAATTAAAAATATCATTATGCTGTAGAACTATGATATCTAAAGAAACACCAGCAAGATGTATATATTAATTTGATAATGGAAGGAAGAAATTTTTTAAGAAAAGGCATTGTATCCTTCGGTACACGAGTACCAAACTTCGCAGACCTTGTTTGCCTACTAAACCGAATTCCAAACAAATGCTACCAAACCCTTTTCTCACAGTCAGTGTTATATGAGGCATGTGCCGTTTTAATATATTTTTCTTATTGTATGAATGTTTGTGCAGATTATAGTTAATTGTGGTAATTTTCTGGTTGACATTGCTAGGGGAGAATTAGTTGACATAAAAATAATATCTTTGACAAAGAGAAAGAGGAGAAGAAATTTTAACTGGGTTGTTAGGGTGTGTGTGTGTGTGTGTGTGTGTGTGTGTGAGAGAGAGAGAGAGAGAGAGAGAGAGAGAGAGAGTCTTTATCTGTTGTGTGCTCGATGTGTAAATTACAGTCGGGAAAAAATATTAAAAGCTAATTTTTTTAACATTTTTTAATGGAACAAAATTACATGCAATTGGTTAATTATTTGCCACGAAACTTTTTTAATAGAACATAACTTCTAACCATTTTTTTCAACTTAATACTACAGTTATGACACTTTAAGAAACTCTCCTACACATGTTATATTAATTTTATAGATAAAATTTAATAAGAAACATATAAAAATTACATGTAAATTTTATCTTTTCGAATATTAGGTCATGGATTGCAACGTGAATATCTTTTTACCCTATTATTTAGAAAAATCAAATCTTATCTCACTATCAATATCTTAACACAAATTTTATTACTTTTTTAATATTAAAATATGAACAAAAGATTGTAATATGAAGATTTTATCTAGTTTGTTTAATTATAATGTTTATCTCTTTATTTATATAATCAAACCAAAAAAAAAATTTGAAACTTACTTTTTTAATATTAAAATATGAACAAATGATTATAATACGAAGATTTTATCTAGTTTGTTTAATTATAATGTTTATCTATTTGTTTATATTACCAAACAAAAAAAATTGAATATATATATATATATATATATATATATATAACAAGTTGTAGAATTAAGCCATGCACAATAAAATATTAATTTTTATATAAAAATTAGATTGTATATTTTAATTACTATAATTGCAGGCAAAAGTTATCTCATTATCTAAGTGAGTAAGATTAAAAGAAATTACACAAATTTTTTGAATAATTTATGATACTTGCTTTTAGTGAGACTTGTTAGCCTATTTGTATATGATTGTTGATTACATAGTCATCCATAAAATATTCATGAGTGTTAAACGTCCAAGGAAAGATACTTCAACATATAAACAAAAGATCCTTAAGTATGACTATTACATCGTAAGTGGAGCTAATATATAAATATAGCCAAAAGTAGCTCCGCTAAAATGCCAAGAACTTAATTATTTAAATTCAACATTCCACATTAGGAGGCAATGGGGGGCTAATAATCAGTCCTCAACCTAGTGACATTTCAGTACCGAGAGAGAGAGAGTCTATGAGTTCTTTACTCTTGTAAAGGTCTTTATTTCAATGACCACCCTGACTTGTCAATCTCAGGAAAAGTGATTGAAATCCACTCTATCTCCATGATGTAGTGAGTCACTAGTATAATGACTTATTTGAACACATTACCATTGACGGGCTTGTCGTGCAACCCTCAAAATAAAACTAGGTTGATCTAAAAATATAGCAAGTGGCACAACCTAGGTCATCTCCCTTGGAATTGGAATTCAATGTTCAATTAGGTTCTCTAAGTGTTCTAATGTCCTAGAACTATCTAGTTTGGGGAATTTTTGAATGAATTAAACTATCCTAAAACTAAATTGAATCAAAATTTCTAATTGCTACTTAATTGGATGAATTGTGGGTGATAATGGTCTTGTGACTAGCTTAGGAATCATCTCTTGGTATCCACTATCCTTATCCTATTCCAATTGTGATTTATTATGACCTAAGAATTCTTAATTATGTTCATTAGCAAATAATCTTGAATAACCATTCAAGATTCAAGAGATTAATAATCTAATGTTGAATTGAGACTTCAATCCCGTATTAAACCGTTAACTCTTGTCCTTAAGATCAATGAATATCCAATTTGATTGATTAACTAATTAATTATCTTCTGATTCATCATCCAAAAATGTTTAATTAACCAACTAAACACCAAGGAATTCTCAAATAAACATTTAAACACATAACCTCACTCATGTATTTCATCGAACACCTTCGTAGCATACATGGGAGATTTAAAGAGAATAATGAAAAATCAAATTCAAATCCAACCAATTAATCAACAAAAAAGGTTTCCTAATCAGTGTCTAACCAGCCACTAATTAATTACACAAAATTCAAATCAAATACAACTCAACCGAGATTGTACAGAATAAGAAAAAGTGTAGGAAAAATAAGAAAATCTTAGCCATATTTTGTTGTTCATCCATGGATTCAAGCTTCAGCCCAAGAGCTCCCTCCTTTGCTAGCCTCAAGGATGAATTAGATCTTCATTGTGGATGGAGATGGAGATGGAAAGAATGGAATGGAGATGGCGTCGTGTGGATGGAGGCGTGGGTGAATGATGGATGAATGGATGTGTCTGTTTTTAATGACGGCTAGGGCTTTTGTAAGGCATCGTGAATGGAATAACACGGAGTGTGTTGAATGGGCTGGGCTGAATGAAGTTACGTGTGTGAGGCGTGGACCACGGAATGGAGTGAATGCGTGGATGAATGACGGAGTGTATTGCTGGCGTGAATGGATGAAGTGGCGATGTGATGAAGGCGTGATTCTCATTTCTCACGTGTTTTTTTTAATGACTTCACGTGCTCAGCCCCCATTCCCATTGTTTGAAGCTTTCCATGGGATTATATGTAGAGAGTGGGCCCCATTTCATTTTATATTAGAGTTTATTCCACTGCATGCCAGACGTAGCTCCTTTCCACGTGATTGCTTCTTCTGCAGCTGGAGTTTCTCACGTTCTTCACCTCTGTTCAGCAGCTTCGTATTGCTTCTTCGAATCATGCAACTTTTGTTTTCACGTTGCTTCTTCATACAGCTCCAGCGTTTTTGTTTTTCAGCTCAAAGCTTCTGTTCACAGCACCTAAACTCAAGCTTCTCACGTTGGCTCTGCTGTGCTTCATCGTTCGTTGCTGTCTTTTCTTCGAGCAGCCAGCTGGACTCGTGGTTCCTTCCATCATGCAGCTTATTTCTTCCAAACTGTGGCTGTCTTCACTGTTTTGCTCAAGCATATGAGCTCCATGCTCTGTTCTGCGTTTCTTCTGCTCATTCTCCCTTTCAAAACAGATTCTCCTTCAAAGCTCCAATTCATATTAAAATTCTGCACAAAAGAGTGAAGAATATTCAATAGAATTATCCACAAAATTCCTTTAAAATGATTTATGCATTTAAAATCAATTATTTTGCCAATTAATTCATAAAGTACAGAGGATGGCTACTAAAATGAAATTCCATCTAATTAAACCCCTAAAGCCATATTTGATTATTAAAATGACTAAGTTAGGAGGAATAAAATGTATAAAAATCATGGTTATCAAATTCCCCCACACTTAAACCTTTGCACTCCTGGGCAAAACTTAAAATCCAAGATAAAGAATGAACTGAAGCATCCAGCTAGTAGAATGGCAAGTGGAAAATGAAAATGGAAAAGAAAGGTTAAAAATTACAAGCTAGAAACTAATCATAACTTTTCATCACTTCAACAATCTAAGCAAACTTCAATTGCATCAAGAAATCAAATTCTATGGCAATTTCATTTGAAAAGAATGAATTGAAATGCTTAGCCCTCACATGGATTGTGTTTACTCTCAACTTTCCAGTGTTTAAAGGGATGTGTTTCTCTCAAACTTCACCTATCCAAGCTCACTACCATAAGCTTGTCAAGCTTCTAAATCTCCACCACCTATGCCAAATGCAATGCACAAATCAAAGGACTTTATTTAGGGTTGTAATGGGGTTAGGGAATGAAATGAATGGACACAAAAATTATGGGGAAAAACTAAACAAATGGATACCTTAGGACTTCAAGAGCACTCAATGGAAACTTAAGATAGGGAAGAGTGTGCATTCAAGGCCTTATTTCCTATCACTATAGGCAATTGCAACTCAATTTGAAAGGCTTTTTTTTTTTTTTTTTTAATAACTTTTCTTCTTTTTCTTTTTCTCATTGCTTTTCTTTTGCTTTCTTTCTTTTTTTTTTTTGTTTTTTTTGTTTCTTTGCCTTTCTTTTTGCTTTTTTTTTTTTTTCAGAACAAATTCTTTGAATCACAATGGCCTTAATGGATGCAAACCACACATTCACCTATCTTATTTAGATGTAATGCTCCTTTAAGTCCTTAAGGCATCTTAAAACAAGGTGGAGATTTTTTTTTTATTTTTTTATTTGGCTATGGTTTAACAAGAAAAGAAAATCAAGGCTCGAAGTGGCTAAAACAATGGATAAAATGCATATAGGGATGGCTTTTTGGCTCATTAGCTAAAATAGAAAGGAATGCCTTATCATTTTCATGCATGCAAATGCAATTATGGTCTCAACAAAGAATCAAGACAAGTTCTAGAGTGAAACAAAGATAGGTGAAAACACACTAGAATTGAACAATTAAGGCTCAAATCCTCACCAGCTAATGGCTAATAATTCATTAAAATCAAATTCATTGCCACTTCACTTAAATCAAAATACAAGATCCATCACTTATCATGTTTAAGTGAATCTAAGCTAATAATCATCTCAACTTGTAACTTTTACAGAAAAATTGAAGAAAAATCACGCTATTTTTCAAAAAATTTTTTAGAAAATTTTTTTGAAAAAAAAGATGGATGGAATGAAATGACTCTCTCCCCCACACTTAAATGTTGCATTGTCCTCAATGTCAGCACACAATCCAGTAAAATAGATAAACAATACAATATAAAGAGTGAAAAGAGATAGTACAACCGGATGAACTTGCCAATGAAGATCTCAAAGGTGGCTAAGATGTTCATTGTAGCTGGCTAGCAATTTATTTCCTACAAAATAGAAACAAAAGAAACTGTAATGCGGAAAAGAAAAAGAAAACTAAATCCTAAACTAAGAAGAGCTCTATCAGCAACTAACTAATCATACGTATCAAAAACCAAAATCAAAACTACTTTATTTCTTCTTAACTGGATAATTTTGAGTCTCACTACTTTAAAGCATTTTGATTGATCATGCAATGTTGACTCATGGACTTTCTCAACCATCAGTAGTCTCAAAAAATCATTTTTAGTAAATTCAGGAACAAGAAAAGAAGAAAAATCAAATTTAAGATAATTAAAACTAAAGAAAGAAAATTCAAAATCAAACTGAAAATTTGAACTTTCTAAAAATCTATCAAATCCAATAAAATCTACTTGACTCTCATCAGTAGAGTCACTGCATCCACAGAAAAATTAAATTGTAACTTCTCACAGTCCTTTGAATTCAAGGTGTCTGACAGTTGTTTTTCCTCTATTGGGAGAGTCTGTGATTTGTTGGGAATTAACTCCTCAACTTCTGGAATCTGTTCGGGACTCTCAACAATAGAGATAATATCTTCCCTGACCAAAGAGACATCAGTAGGCTCATAATATTTTAAACAATGATCAATAGCAAAATTAAGTCTCTCACTAGTATCAACAACAACAGATGAATCAATAGGATGTTCAATATCAACATTATCACTATGCATATTATCATCAACACTAGTATGATCAGAAGAATCAGTCTTATCAATTATTTCAGTACAAACAAAGGATCCCATGGATTCAACAGAGTTATCAGACTTTAGAAACTCATTAATCTCAGCACATATAGGACATGTATGCATATCATCACATAAGCATTGTGGATTAGAGTCTGAATTATCAACAAGATGTCCAACAAATTCAATGTCTATATCCTTTTCACATGCTACATTCATTATTTCAGTAGGCACACCATCACAGGCTAGTGAGGAATCATGATTATCAGAATATGTGATAGACTCACTAGTCTCAATGGAAGAATTGATTTGGGAGCATCTATCACATATAGCAGATTCAATACACACATAATCAAGAGATGCATCTGAATCAGTTATGTCACATGATCTAGATGGCATGCTATCCTTAAATTCAGTAGATGCATCATCAATAGACTTATCAACTAATTCCACACTAGGAATAACATGATCATTACATTCTAAGTCACCCCCACACTTATCTACTACCCTAGGCTCAACAGATTCATCAATTGGTTCAGACATGAATTCATCATTAAGGTTACAGCTAGGTGTAGACATACCAAGTGCATTAGTACACAAGGGTTCACAAACATCAATAATTGTATCAGTTTTGTTCAATGCATTACCACAATCAACCATATCAGGAGATTCAGCAATAATTTCCTCATCAACAACATCATCATGCAATTCAGAATCAACAACATTATATGTATCAGGAATCAAAGTGCTATCATGCAAGCTAGAATCAGTTTCAACAAATTGTAAAACATTAGAAGATGGAAGGATATTACCCAATGAATAGGATTCTTCTTCTTCTATACATTCCCTTCTAATTTGCTCTTCAATTGATTTATTAGCACTTGAAGTCGGTTGATTCAATTGAATTCCTGAATCCTTCATCATGTTGTCAAGCCTTTGTTGCATTTCAAGATACCACCGTTCATGTTCTTGTTTGAATTGAAGATGTTCGGCATCCCTTTGTTGGATTCGAAGATCCAAGGCTTCCATTAACTGCATCATCCTTTCTTTCGAACTTGGTTCCCTTTGAGGCTCTTGTTGCATGTACCCCTCATGGTAGTTGTAAGGATGATATTGTGGCTCTTGCCTATGGTAGTCATGGTATGGTTCATGATGATGGTGGTAATTTGGGTGAATCTCATATGGATGGTGGTATGGTTGGTAGTTGGGGTGAACTTCATAGGAATGATGGTGTGGTTGGTAGCATGGTGGTTGGACTTGTTGGTGTTGTTGGCTTTGTTGATTTTGCCTTTGTCTTTCAAGAACGCCTTGAAGCATTGTCTTGAGATCATCCAACTGCCTAGAAGTCCCATTATTTGCATAAGGATCATAAACACCTTGATTAGAAAAATATGGATTCATTTAAAGCAAAAATAAAATGAGAAGTACAATTACTTTTAGCACAAAGCAAAATCACAAATAACTATAACTAAAATTAACTAAAAATTAAGAAAATCAAATCAAATGAAGATAAGAAGTTCCTAACAATGAAAAACACTCTAAAACAGAGCCTAATGACACAAAACAAACTCACAAAAATTAAAGAAGATAAATCCAGAAAAATTGAAAAATTCCTAAAAAATTCGAGAAAATACAAAAAAATTAGAAAAAGTGCCTCAAACATTGGAATTTGGCCAAAAAATGGTGCACCTAATAGCTATGCTATTACTTTTGCTCAAAACACCCAAAAACCTTGAAAAACAAAGTATGAGAATTTTCTGGGCACTTTGAACGAAAATTCCAGCAACCAGGACACTTAACGCGCAACACCAAAATTAACCGATTCTAAGTTCAAAACAGAACAAAAATCAAATCAAAACAGAACTAAAACAAAGATAAAACAAAACAAAAACACTTAGAAAACTTTCTCAAACAATTGAGACTCCAATTCCCCGGCAACGGCGCCAAATTTGACGGGCTTGTCGTGCAACCCTCAAAATAAAACTAGGTTGATCTAAAAATATAGCAAGTGGCACAACCTAGGTCATCTCCCTTGGAATTGGAATTCAATGTTCAATTAGGTTCTCTAAGTGTTCTAATGTCCTAGAACTATCTAGTTTGGGGGGTTTTTGAATGAATTAAACTATCCTAAAACTAAATTGAATCAAAATTTTTAATTGCTACTTAATTGGATGAATTGTGGGTGATAATGGTCTTGTGACTAGCTTAGGAATCATCTCTTGGTATCCACTATCCTTATCCTATTCCAATTGTGATTTATTATGACCTAAGAATTCTTAATTATGTTCATTAGCAAATGATCTTGAATAACCATTCAAGATTCAAGAGATTAATAATCTAATGTTGAATTGAGACTTCAATCCCGTATTAAACTGTTAACTCTTGTCCTTAAGATCAATGAACATCCAATTTGATTGATTAACTAATTAATTATCTTCTGATTCATCATCCAAAAATGTTTAATTAACCAACTAAACACCAAGGAATTCTCAAATAAACATTTAAACACATAACCTCACTCATGTATTTCATCGAACACCTTCGTAGCATACATGGGAGATTTAAAGAGAATAATGAAAAATCAAATTCAAATCCAACCAATTAATCAACAAAAAAGGTTTCCTAATCAGTGTCTAACCAGCCACTAATTAATTACACAAAATTCAAATCAAATACAACTCAACCGAGATTGTACAGAATAAGAAAAAGTGTAGGAAAAATAAGAAAATCTTAGCCATATTTTGTTGTTCATCCATGGATTCAAGCTTCAGCCCAAGAGCTTCCTCCTTTGCTAGCCTTAAGGATGAATTAGATCTTCATTGTGGATGGAGATGGAGATGGAAAGAATGGAATAGAGATGGCGTCGTGTGGATGGAGGCGTGGGTGAATGATGGATGAATGGATGTGTCTGTTTTTAATGACGGCTAGGGCTTTTGTAAGGCATCGTGAATGGAATAACACGGAGTGTGTTGAATGGGCTGGGCTGAATGAAGTTACGTGTGTGAGGCGTGGACCACGGAATGGAGTGAATGCGTGGATGAATGACGGAGTGTATTGCTGGCGTGAATGGATGAAGTGGCGATGTGATGAAGGCGTGATTCTCATTTCTCACGTGTTTTTTTTAATGACTTCACGTGCTCAGCCCCCATTCCCATTGTTTGAAGCTTTCCATGGGATTATATGTAGAGAGTGGGCCCCATTTCATTTTATATTAGAGTTTATTCCACTGCATGCCAGACGTAGCTCCTTTCCACGTGATTGCTTCTTCTGCAGCTGGAGTTTCTCACGTTCTTCACCTCTGTTCAGCAGCTTCGTATTGCTTCTTCGAATCATGCAACTTTTGTTTTCACGTTGCTTCTTCATACAGCTCCAGCGTTTTTGTTTTTCAGCTCAAAGCTTCTGTTCACAGCACCTAAACTCAAGCTTCTCACGTTGGCTCTGCTGTGCTTCATCGTTCGTTGCTGTCTTTTCTTCGAGCAGCCAGCTGGACTCGTGGTTCCTTCCATCATGCAGCTTATTTCTTCCAAACTGTGGCTGTCTTCACTGTTTTGCTCAAGCATATGAGCTCCATGCTCTGTTCTGCGTTTCTTCTGCTCATTCTCCCTTTCAAAACAGATTCTCCTTCAAAGCTCCAATTCATATTAAAATTCTGCACAAAAGAGTGAAGAATATTCAATAGAATTATCCACAAAATTCCTTTAAAATGATTTATGCATTTAAAATCAATTATTTTGCCAATTAATTCATAAAGTACAGAGGATGGCTACTAAAATGAAATTCCATCTAATTAAACCCCTAAAGCCATATTTGATTATTAAAATGACTAAGTTAGGAGGAATAAAATGTATAAAAATCATGGTTATCAACCATACATATGAGAATCACAACATTCTCAATAAGACAAAGTAAGTTTGAAAATAATAATAGTTCAACTATCCCATGTGGAAAAAGTATTTTTCTTTAATTTCTACTTGTCTATCTAAGTCATAACATCATCTCATATATATAATTAAGACATGGCAAATCAATTGTTAACATAACTTCATAAAGCTATCACATAATAACAACCATACATATCAACTAGTGCTTATAATTCTCATGTCACAATATCAACTCATCAAGACATATTATCTTTAACCTAAATCTCATAACACATGTTAGTACCATAGGAAAAAAAAACATAAATTGCATGATAAGGCATCCTTTAGGATAGATCTATACTTATAAGGTAATCGAAAACCATCTCTTTTCAAGAACTTTGTCTTGAAAACCATCTTATTTTGAAAACTCTATATCCAAAGATCATCTGCTTCTGAGAATCCTAACTCCTTGGCACTAATAATTGTAATATCTCTACAACATTGCATACATGCTAAACATTATTCTCAAAAGAATAATTTGTTAACAAATTTAACTTATCAGAGTAGAGCATACATATATACAATAGTATAAGTAAGTAATGATCTTATCATAACACTAAGACACTCATGATGGATTACAGATGGAACCTATTCCTTTTATGGTGTCTTATGTGTTTTAGGTCCTTGATTTGTATTACATCTTTTTTTGGGTCACAATTCCAAGTTATCTAAGTCTATATAATATTAAGGTCACTAGTATTCCATGCAGTAGTCATCCACACATAGGTATCAATTCAAATTTCATCTTCTATCTATAAGAATCAAATCAATAAGGAGCATGGTGATCTGTAATAAGCATAGCCTAGGCTTAATCTTTCATGCATGGGTCTAAGCATATAGATATTATCATAAGATTAATATTAAGGGTTTAGTTGTTTGACATCTTTTACCATTCCATAGAAACTTGTATAAACCATCTAGCACATGTCATCCAAACTTTGCCCCTTACTCATGCTTAAATTATTATCATTCAATCAATCCAATTCTCACACAAATTGGTGTTTAATGAGTGAGAATAACATCTCAAATAGCTAATACCATGAGAGCCCCAAGAAAAGCCCTATTTTTCAAGCAAAACATGGCTCAACACAGCCTAGTTATGTTTGGACCGCTCTCTAATATGTCCTAGCTATGTTGGCACAACCAAAGGATGAAAAACTGTTCTTTAAACACAACCCTACTATGTAACATGCCTGGGTAGTGCCTAACACTCCTGAAACTTGAACATTACTATTTTTGCTCTTAAAACACCATTTTTCATCATGGCTTAACTTATACAACCATTGTACTCAACTTATATGCATCATAGGACCTTAAAACAACCATCAAGATCAATTTAAACAATCAAAAACACAAGATGCCACTTTTACCATAAAAGTGGGTTAGAGAGAGAAAGTGAAGAGAATGGAGGGTGATCATGATTCTAAGAGTTTCTACCATACCGTAAGCTTCCACTCTCAACAAGGGTCTCATTCAAGGTCTAAAGTATTAGCAACCATGGAGTTTTAGAACCTTACCATGAACACCCAATAGATAGAAAAAGTTGGAGGTTAGTGAATATATGAGAAGAAGATGAAGGTATATAGCATTCCACACAATTAGCCAGCATCTAAACCTAACTAAAGCATTATTTAAAGCATGAAACAACCATAGGATAACACATATCAAGTTTCACCATGAAAGAATACCAAGCTTTCTAGAGAGAGATGATAAGACTAAAAGTGGAAAGGAGAAGACAAGCTTAGATCCTCAATAAGATAAGACGAGAATCTTGCATTGATATTGAATGGAAATCTGGGTAAAGTGGTTGCAAGTTCTCCTTCCTTCCTCTCCTTTCTCCATTTTGCATTTTAGCTTCTCCAACTCTCACTTTCTCTCTGTTTGTAAATGCAATAGTACAAGTAAGGTGATCTGATGAGGATTTTGAAGAGAGGAAATCATTGCATGAAGTTGCAGCAAATCTCCTTCATTTCAGCCTTTAAATGCGTGTTGAGTAAGGATCGAAAATTTTCATCTAACAATTGTCTCTTTAGCAAATATAATGGTATTTGTTAATGTAATACCCATTATAAAAATTATCTCTATTTAGAAAAAGATGTATATTAAAATTTTTGTTCTTCGTCTTATAATTTTGGCCGCACTCCTTTTTGGCAAATGTTCATGTAGACAAAAGTTAAAATTCTCACTTTGAGCAATGTAAAATTATAAATTAGTCTCAGCTAAAATTACAAGTTTTAGCTTTAAACTTTTAATATTTATATTTTAACCTCAAAATTTTACCATAAAATCCATCATCTTCCAAATATTTTTCTTGTACTTTTAAGATATTTTTGGTTTTTGTAATTTCTAAGAATTAGTCCTCCAAGTATTTATTTCATAATTTCCTCTACTTTCCTCTAATTTCTTAATTACCAACAATACCAATCTACTCTTGAAAAATACTAAAAATTATTCTTAATTCCTGAAAGATTTTAGAAAATTTTCTTAAAGTCTTATAAACATAAAATTCATCCTCACTAATCCCTTGATAACACATTCAACAAGGGAATAGTGACCAAATAAGAAAATTCCCTTACTACTTCTATGTCATTAAACAACAAGAAAAATTTGTCTCACTATTCCCTACCATGAAAAAAGTGAGGGATTTTCCCTTACCAAAATCCTCACCAAAACCCTTTTTGATAGGACACTTTTTACTTGCTAAATAACAAGGGATTTTCCTTGCCAAATTCTTGGCATTCCCTTGCTAAATGTAAAATTTCCTTACTATATAAAAAAGGAAATACAGATATCATGGAAGCATCTCTCATCATTCCCTCACTAATCCTTTATCATTTCCTCACTAACCCCTTGCAACACTATCGTTATTTCCTCATTAATCCGTCTCTTAATATTCACTCTCTAAACCTTTGGCATTCCTTCACTATTCCTTTGCTATTTTGTCATTGGTTTAAAAAATATTGCAATATTTCATTTATTTTATGTCCATTCCCATATTAAACTTACATTAAAATAATATTACAAAATATAAGTAGCCAACTAGCCATTGAAACAAAATTATATATATATATATAAGTTATACATATTTACACTAGACAATAATAAGTCCAAAAAGTTGTTCATACAAAACTCATAACTATTATTATCTAAGTTTTTCATTATCTTCTTTATGTTTTTGTGCACCCTTATCATCCTATCTAGGTGAGTTAGCCTATCTTTAAAGTATTTCCATAAACATATATATCGGCCTTTTCATCAAATACTTAATGTTCCAACTAACAATAGATATGGTTTATATGTAATTGATGAATTCACCAAACCTATTCAACCTAAAAAAATGAATTTATCAACTTAATCAATCACTATTAATCAATTCAATTCATCTAAATAGTCATGCTAACATCATAAACAATGCTCAAGAATTAAGATCTCAAGAATCTGTCGATTAAATTGCAATTAAGTTTCAACACAACCAATAACTACTATAAACTATCATCAACATAATGTATCATAATCAATATTTGAGAGATAAAGATTTGTAAACTAGAAATAACATGAATTATTAGAAGAATAATGTAATATACAAATACACAAAGAAATTAGAGAAAGAACAAGATAGATAGTATGGAATTCACCAAAAGATTCAAAAATACATTATAGAATTGCTATACCAACCTTGAATTTGCAAGAGTTTATTCAAAATTCTAAATCACTAAGATCCTGAGGTTCCCCTCATCTAAAAACTTCAAAAAATGATTAAAGAAAATTAAAACTTACTAAAAATTGCACCTATAAAAACTATTTATAAAAATTCCTAAGTTGTCACTCGTTGTGACCAACTTGCAACTCATTGCGACCAACAAAATGGCATACCCAAGAAGATTGCCTTATTGTTGTTGTAACTAGCATAGAAGTTTTGCATTATCTAGTAGGGTGTAACAAATGCTTATTATAGGCATCATGATTAGAATGCAGCCCATTACAACTGATGACCTTCAACATCTAAAACTTGATGTTTTTGCACTTTATCCCTTAGACTTTGATCCTTTCACTCCTGTGACTTGATTTCTTTATTTCTTTATACTTAAGTCCTATAAAATAAAAAAGAAACAACTAAATGAGATTAAATTAAATAAAACCCAATTAAAACACACAAATAAAAATCCTAATTACAAAATAACACTATGACTTAATTTATTCACAAATTGACCACACAACTAGCGAATTTACAAGAAAAATCTAATTGCAAAAAATCTTACAAGTTACTCCTTATTTTAGGAGAAAAAGTAGAATTAAGCTTTAATCACATCTATGCACCAAGAAATCTAAAATTAAGCAAATTTAGATGCAATTAAGCTTAAAACTAGTAAAAAAACATTGATAAGTCCTTGGAGATACCTCCAATAAATGCATCAAAATAGGACTTATCTTCCATCTTCAAAGAAAAAAAAGTTAACAGTATTATATAAAAATAATGTATCATGCATTACACAGCTAAAAAGGTGGTAGATTAAAGGAGATAAAATGAACCACATTTTATCTAAATTCTTTTTCACTTATAATCTTTAAAGGAATAGTAATATAAATATTCAACATATTTGTTCATATGATAATTTGGTAGATTTATTCATTTAGGCATGACCAACTGCTATATTTAAAAAGTTGGTGTACAAGATTGGAATGTGTCAATTCAAAGAAACAAAGTGATATTATCAATATGCTAAGTAAAAAATGCATTATACTTTTTTTTTCTTTAACCAAGATTTTGTCCAATTGATTTTTTTTTATCAAGTTTTTAGTGAGATAGCTTGCAATGAGTATCATCAATAATATGCACTATTTTTTCTTCATTAGGGTTTTTTTATCGCATGGGGTTTTTTCCAACAAGGTTTTAATGAGGCAAATTATTTGTTAATAGACATTAAAGGGGGAATGTTGTAAATAATACAATTATGTGGATGTTCATAACCCTATAAAGAAATGACTTTCAAGGATCAAATCTCATGTTTAATAACATAAATTCTATGACACCCAAATAATTCATATTCTACAAGTATGCATATATATATATATATATATATATATATATATATATATATATATATATATATATATATATATATATATATATATATATATATATATATATATATATATATATATTCCTATTTATATTATTGTATCTCATAGATTTATCCTTATAATAAAAAGCCAATAAATAGAGGCTATGTATATAGCATGAAGTATCTAAGTGAATCAAATATCCTCTTCTTTCTCCTGTCAGTTTGATATCTTGTTTTTATTGTATTCCTTTTTATTTTTTATTAGTTTTGCAACAATAAAATCATTTTTTCTCTTAAATTACTTTATTTGAACACATAGCTATTCAAGCCACTGAAAAGTGAAAGGTATGTGTATGTAACAAGAGAATATTAAGTAGAATATTATCCTCTTCTTTCGATAGATTCTAGGCTAGAAATCCTTGACTTAAAATTTTAAAATAAGATTCCTATGCAACGAGTCATAATGGATCAACCCATATGATCATGTGTTACATGCGATAAGGTTTGTAAGGTAAAATTCACTATTTTGTTTCATTTTTGAATAAATTAATGATTAATCCTTGATAGATCATTCAACTCTCAATTTAGTCCTTCCAAGATAAAATCTCTTAATTGTTCCTGTCAAGAAGCATTTGTGGCTCTTTAATACATTAAAATCTAACCATAAATGATGTTGTTTTAGGGTTAAGGGCTAATACAAAATTAAAAAAAATGACACCCTTAAGCTAATAGTAAAATCTCAATTAGTCATCAATAATTTGCTATCTTCTTTATAAACCTTGAGTATACTCTCAAAAAGGTAGCGCAAGTAATTATAGTAGCTAGTTGGTGCTAACTCACTCCTTTAGTAATTGAATATAATAGCCTAAATAATAATTAAGACAATTAGTTGATTGACCAACAATTTATCCTATTTAATAATTACCTCCTTCCTCAAAATAATACTTTTCCTTAAGGATTCATATAAACTAAGTGATAAGGAAATCTAGGAATTACTCTTAAATTCTTATATAGCATCTTCAACATTGCATTTTCATTAAATTGGGACTTGTGTTAAGGATAGATTCCTTCTCCTCCCCACCTTCATAGTTAGAATTTTCTTAAATTCTATAGTAAACTTGCCTTGGTCGTTTATAGTAAGATAATTTAAGAATGTTTGGGCAATTCCCCCTTGTGCTTCTTTAGTAATGAGACATGGAATATTGGGTGAACCCTTGAGTTCTCTAGTATTTCTAACTTGTATACTACTTTCCTAACTCTTTGTGATACTTTGTAAGACCTATAGTATCTATTAGCTAACTTGTGTAGTGTTGAGTTGTTAAGGGAGTTTCCTTGAAAAGGGTGGAGTTCAACGTACACTAGCTATGTCATTATTGATCTCAAATTCTTTTTTAGTTCATTTCTTGTTAGCACACTGAACCATGTGGTTTTTTGCCTTCTACAAAGGTTGTTTGAGTGAATGAATTATAGCTTTTCCTTCTCGTAGGTTTTGTTTTACTAGATCATTGAATGAGTCCTTTATAAGGTATAGTAAATGGACTAGTGTAATAACTTCATACATGGCTTCAAATGGTGTCATATTCATGGCTAAGTGGAATGTGGTGTTGTACCATAATTTAGCTAATGACATCCATTTTACCTATTGTTTTAGGTGGTCCCTTCTCATGCATATGAGGTGACACTCTAAAGAATGATTTAACACTTTCATTTAACTATCAATTTGGGGGTGGTAGGTTGAAGAATATAGCATTTTGACCTTGTTTAACTTAAACAACTTTGTCTAAAATTCACCACAAAAAATAAGGTCTTTGTTAGTTATAATCATTTAAGAAAAGTTATGGAGTTTGCCCACATTATCAAGAAAGGTTTTCGCTATAATGTGGTGGGAGAATGGATGTTGTAAAGCCATGAAATAAACTGCTCTGTATAAGTGATCCACCAATATTTGAATAACAAATTTACCTAGGATTGGGGAAGGCATTTGATAAACATGGATAAAATTGTCAAATGGTTATTGAAATAGGCAATGATTATAGTAGCCTAAGAGAAACTATGTTTTTAGGTTTAAACCTTTAGAAAATATGACATTCTTTTATAAAAATCTGTATGTATTTTCCAAATCTTGCTAGAAGAAAACAAAACCATTTATAAGTTAAATTAATTCTTGAGTGTCTCCTAATGGCATCACTATGGAAAAATTGTAGTAATTGCTTCTTTAAATATGCTTAATTTCCAACTACTATCTTGCCCTTGCATTTTAGAATTTGATTGGCTCATGAATATTTTCAAAGCAAGTGAGGTTCATTTTCGAAGCAAGTGATGTCATTTGCTATCCAAGACTCCTTCACCATGGTTGTTAAATTTGAAATGATAGAATTCATGGGCATACTTCTTGATAAAGCATTAACCATTGCGCTTTCCTTTCTCTCCCTATATAGAATCTTATAATCTTGATAAAGCATTAACCATTGCCAACAAGAATTACTTTTTGCTCGAGTAAGTACATTAGCTTTAAGTGGTTTGTCTTGATAATAAACTTTTACCCATGTACATATATTTTCCATTGCTTAACTGTAAGGATGATAGCTATTTGTTGGAGATTATTACTAATTTTAATTAATTGATTCTATTTGCTTTATTTTAATTAAGGCTTATTTATTTTTAGTTAGTTTTAAATTTTTTTTTTTTTGCTTTTAGAATTAGTCTAAGTATTTTGTTTTGATTATGATAAGATTAGTTTAAATTTTCTATTTTAATTAGGATAGAGTTATCTTATTTTGATTAAGATGAAATTACCCTTTTTTTTGGAGTTACATTTTTTACTTGGAGTAAAAAACTATAGTTCGAAACTACTCTTTCTTGTGTCGCTTATAAATGTAACATTGCTTCTATCTAATAAAACAAGTTCATAGAAAAGTTAAATTCTAAATTTTTACATGTTATCGAAGCATAAGAGGCCTGACCTATTTCGAATGGCAAAGTTCGACCAACACAAATCATAGCCAAGTTCAGCCAATAAGAGGCATAGAAACACATTGCTCCAGAGCTCTTCCTTTATCGTCTTTTCAACAAAAATATCCAAAACTTGGAATCACTATGTTATTGGAAGATATCAAATGCCCCATCACTTTCCTCAAAAAGGTCCTATTTGACCAAATCTTAAAATCTAGCAACTAGCTAACCCTTCACATACTATTAAAAAAAATCATACATTAATGGTTAGGATAGAAAACCATACGTTGATGGCTAGTATGAGAAAGCCATGCATAAGTGGTTAGTGTAAAAAACCATACATTGATGATTAATGTGAGAAAACCATATGTTAATGGTTAGCGAAAACCAAGATCTTTACCTCATAAAAAAGCTAAGGAGAGGATGCTTAAAATTAAGACCCTTGCTACAAAGTGAGGAGAAGAAGAAGACAGAGCCAACACCTATATTAAAAAGAAGGAAATGATGAGAATGAAGAAATTTTTTGGACAATCTTCAAATGCCAAGAAAGAAGATGTTGGCAATGCTAAAAAATTAGCTCCAAGCTAAAATATCTAGCTTGAGGGGGGTGTTGAAAATTATCATTAAGTTTTATTGAGTTATATTGTTCATTTTACTTTAGTTAAGGTTTATTTGTTTTTAGTTAGTTTTGGATAATGTTTTTATGTGTTTAGTATTAACTTAAGTGTTTTATTTTGATTACGATAAGATTAGTTTAAATTTTTTATTTTAATTAGAATATAGTTATTCTATTTTGATTGGGATAAAATTATATTATTTGTTTAGAGTTATGTATTTTAGTTGGAGCAAGAGTGTGCTCTTTCTTTCATGGTTTATAAATGTGATATTGCTTCCATCTAATAAAATAAGTTCAGAGAAAAATTAAACTTGAATTTTTACACTATTAATTATTTCTTATAGGTTGTCAAGCAATGTTTGGAAGGCTTGGGGCCTTGCTAGTGAAAGCAATATGGTGATCATTTTATGATAAGATAGCTCTAATACTAATGTTGGAAGCTTATGTTTTTATATTAAATGGCTTAAAGACAGTTAGTAGGGATAGTACTGGTGCAAATGGCATAGCTTCCTTCAATTTTTGAAAAGCATTCAACATTATCGTTCCATGAGAATCTGTTGTTCTTTTTTTAAAAGTTCAGTTAAGGGCTTACTTAGAGATTTGTAATGTCTCATGAATTTTCTGTAGTAACATTTAAGGTTAAGGAATACCTTAAGGGACTTAATTAAGGTTGGCTTAGGCCAAGACATCATTGTTGCCTTTTTTAGATCAATTGCAAAAATCTTGTTCTAAAATTATGTGTCTTAGGTAATCTAATTATGTGCACTAAAAGTGCATTTTCTTTCTTAAGCATATAACATGTAGGTGCGAACAATATGTTGAAATACATTAGGATGCACTTCCTAAGGTAAGTCTCAAAAATCGAATCCATTAATCCTTGAAATGTTACTGTGCATTAGTGAGCCCAAAATGACATTAGTAAGAATTTGTAAAGGCCTTCGTGAGTGCATAATGCAATTATGTGGGTGTCTGTTGGGTTCATCCTAATTTAATGATATTCAACTTTTAAATCTAGTTTTGAAAAGTACTTAACACCATGTAGTTCATCTAGTAATTCATCAAAATAAGGATTGGAATTTTACTTTTTATTGCTAAGTTCTTCAACTTTCTATAGTCAGTATAGAATCTCTATATTCCATCCTTCTTCTTCACTAATATTGTAGGGTGAGGCAAATGAGTTGTTGCTAGGTTTGATCACTCCATTACTTAGCATTTCTTGCATTGGATTCCTCATTGTTGTCTTTTGTAAAGGTTTGTACCTATAAATTCTAATGGAGATTGGCTATTCTTCTTTTAATGGTATGGAATGATCAAAGGTTTTAAATGGTGGGTGGTGTTTTTAACTCTTGAAAAACATCTATAAATTCTTGTAATAAGCTCTCCAGTGCTTATTGTTCTTCTATTTCTAATTCTCTAGTTCTCATACTCACTTATGGGCCCTCTTCCATTCGAATTGTCACCAGTTGTAGAAATGCTTGGCTAGAATTTGTAATATGCTTACAGCGAAGTATAATTTGTTAGAGGTTCCTTGGGCTACTAAACACCTTGAATTTCATATTGTTTCTCGTTCAAGGTGAAGTTAATTATATGCTACCGTTATATCCCATGAAATTTTGCCTAATGTAGACAACCATTGGACCCCTAAGATCATGTTATACCCTCCAAGAGCCATCACAAAAAATTCTAAAACAAATGACTTGCCTTGCATCTTCCATCACCATTTGGAACATTTTGTTGTCAGCATTACCTGCTGTCTATTTGCAACCAAGACCTTAATTCCCTTGTGTATTAAGATGGAGCTTTCTTGCTAGAGCTATATCGATGAAATTATGCATACTTCTTATGTCCGTGAACAACAATATAGATTGTTTTTTCAATGAATCCCCTTACCGAGATTATAATTTTTACTTTTTATATTCATCTATAAACCCAAAAAATAAAAAAAAAAGGTATAATCGTATTACAAGATGACATCCAAAAATCTTTTTACTGCAGAGAATAGTTAACTAATCAACAACCAATCCCATATAACAAAGTTGTTTTACAAGTCTATTTATATATTTATATAATTAGTTAAGGATTATGTTATTTTATATTTGTATAATAAAAAAACCATTTTGACTAGGGAAAAAACATTTATGAAGTAAATTGAAAAATTTTATTTTTAAAAACTTAAATTAAGAGGAGAGATATTTTTAAAATTAAATAATTAATTTCTATTTTATTTTTGTCAAGTAAGAAAGGGGAAGACTTTCCCTGCTCAGAATCTTGATACCGAAATCAAACCGCCCAAACTAATATAAGATCAATGTTCTTGTTCTCTTGTGCTGACGAGACGAACGTCATTTTCAATTCATGAACTCATTTCCTTTACGTAATACATAAATGCAATTGCCATTTTTTCTATTTCTTTTAATTTTTCTTAATTTATTAATCAATTTTAAAATCTACAAAAAGAATTCCATATTTTGTCTGTAGCCTGAACACGCGCTCTGCTGACCAATGAACAGTGATAGCTTCTGCATACGCTATCAAAGTTTAAGAACAAAAAATTTCCACTAACAAAAGAAATTACACATAATAAAATCTTTAATTATACTTTAATTTTTTTAATTTTTTAAAAATAAGTTTAACTTTCTACAAAATATAAATTTTTCAAAAAAATAAAATAACTTTACTATTTATATCATGTTAAAAATAAAATTACAATTTTATATTACGTAAAATTAATTTTTAAAATGAGAAAGATATCATATATAATTTAACTGAGGTTTTCATAATTTATTTAAATAAAGAAAAAATTAATTATCCTTATAGTAAAATTTAAGATATTGAGATAATAATTTCAAATAAATTCAACTCATAAAAATTGATAAAATTAATAATAAATAAATAAAAGTATATTAATAATAAATTTCGCTCAACAATACGTTTTACAAATTTATATGTTTATTTTTAAAAAATAATAGTATAGTATGAATAAGTAGCTTTCAAACCCTACTTAAGCATGCTGATATTGACCAATAGGGAGAAAGAGATTTAAACGCTAAGATTAATAATATTTTATGGGGTTAATTAACTTTCCTGAAAAAATCATTGATTTTTTCTTTTAAGTAGAGTGTTGAGTGTAGTTTTTTTTAATGAAAAAATTATATTTTTTATCTTTATAATTTTACATGATTTTTAATTTAATCTTAATAATTTAAAAATTTATAATTAGATCTTTATCATTTAAGTAATTTTTAATTTAATTTTTGTCATTATATTTTGTTCATATTTTATTATATATATAAGTTAATTTCAATTTTTATTTATTAATATAAATAATATATATTTTAAATATTAAGATAATATATAATTACTTAAATCAATAAAATATTAATAATATAGATTAAATTAAAAAATTTGTAATTTAATATCTGATTATAAATTTTTAAATTATAAGGATTGAATTAAAAATTAAGTAAAATTATTGGGATTAAAAATATAATTTTTCCTTTTTTAAAGAAAACTAAATGATGTAATAATAATGAGGTGAGAGAAGAGAGGGTCACTGGATGGAAGGGAAAGAAAACGAAAAGAAAAGAAAAGAAAAAGAACAGATACAGAGGCGAGGCAGTGAGACTGGGAAAGATGAAGTGGTATTGTTGTTTGAGATACGATAGAAAGGGAACCTTCTCCGTACTTCTTCTCTTTCTTCATTTGATTCTAATCCTTCCCAGTATTTAAGCTTTCTTCATTCTTCCATTTTTTCTTTCTCTGTTGTTTCAGGGAAGTTCTTCTTCTTCTTGTCTGATTGAGGATTAACGACTTAACATTTTAAAGCTTAAATCAAGAAGACAAACTCATCGTCTATTGAGGCATTTCTTTGTTTTATCCTTATACCATTGGGGTAATGCTTAAACAGTTAAACCGGTTTCCGAATGCATTCTTGATGATTCAGGGATCGGTTAGTTTGTGAGGCCATTGGCATTTGAATATAGGTTTTGAACTTACCTGGTTTAAGGTGATTACAGTTCTTCTTGTTGAAATATTGAAAACTGTTTTGTGGGTTTTGTTGTTTTGGTGAGATTTTGGTGTAAATGGTGGTAGATTGGTGGATCTTAGATTTTCGTGGTTATAGTTGTCGAGTCCTTTGGTATTATTTGATTCCAGGAGGATCTGCTTAAACTTTTTTGATTGTATTGGTCATCACCAATAAGAAAAAAACCAAAGTAAAAGAAAAAGACAGAAAGAAGCATTTATAATCTGATGACAACCCCCGTCATCCCCAAATTTTATCGAGGGTTTTTATCAATAATCTTTGCTTAATTTTAAATTTTTAACACTTCTTAGCAATCGGCATTCCGGTGCCAGAGGAAAAATATTTTTGTTTCTTTTGGCTTTGTGAAAGAAAAGTTCTATACTGAAGTTAGGAGGAGGAGGAGATTGTACTATATTTGTTGAGGTACTGGCTAACTTCTCTGTTGGGGCCATTACATCTTATGGGAATACCTGATAGTTCACTAATAGATCTAGTAGAAAAGGTTAGGTCTTGGGTTTCTTGGGGAGGAAGTGATCTGTAGTTTTTGTCTGACAAATTTGATATGCTTAAAAGCAGCTGCAAAATGTGTTGTGACTGTCATAGAAACATCAATGAAATGTTCCTCAAATACAATTGCAAAAGCTGTGGGCGTTGGTTGTGTGGGAAATGTATCCAGGGTTGTGATCTTAATGATCTTGAATCCGACAACAGTGGGTTTACGAAAACCACCAATTCTTGCAAATTCTGTTCACATTTTAATTGGAAGTATAGTGATAAAGTACACCCTTCAGCCTCTCCCCGAGAGAGTCCAAGACAAAGTCCTGAGCCACCATCTCCATGTTTTAGTGTTGAAAGTGAAAGAACCAGTTCTCCGCTGAATAGTGAATTTAGTCAGAGCAATCACTTTGAATGCCATCTTCAAGCCCAGGATTATGGATATGTTTCCCATGCCATGATCAACAGGAATATGACCTTATCTGGTGCTCAACCTACTCAACTGACTACTCATCCATCTGCCGGCAGGTATTATAATCTAATATTTATTAGGGGAAGTGACGCAGTTGCATTTAATGTTACTTCATTCAGAAATTCTAGGATGCATCATAATGTTGTTTTCTTTTATGTGATACTACAATGGGTGTCAATTGTCATTGGCATTGTGAAGTGCCTTGTTTGTGATTTCTCATCCTTACATAGATTAACAAACAATTTATTTAATTATTTGTAAGTGAATCAATTAATGAAGACATAATTGCATAATTTGATGAGTTGGGTTTCATCCTTTACTTTGCAAATACATCATTGAAACCATGTATATCAATGTAGGAATGTTGAAGATGGGATTGCTGATTCTGGGAAGCACCTTTGTCGCCCATCAAGTACATATTGCCATAATGGTTCAGATGTAGGTTCAAGTAGTGTTAGTGCTAGCCATGAGACTTATATCTATAAGTCTATGGGGTCAAATTCTGTTGAGAGCCCCTCTAGGATTGAGTTTACTTCCAGTAGGTTTGGGCTTCCTGTACAGTGGGGGCAAGAAAGAAGCCCCATTTCTCAGTACAAAAGTCCCTGTGGTCAACAAACTATGGCTGTTTTAAGAAAGCCTGAACAAGAGACTGAGGATGCATATAACACTGATTATTTTTCTGATGACTTGTCGATTTTCCGGAGCCAGAATGAGAATTCATGGAGGTCATTGGATTTTGAAAACAATGACCTTATCTGGTTTCCCCCTCCGCCTGATGATGAAAATGATGACACAGAAGGATATATTTTTGCATTAGATGACGAGGATGATGATATTGGTAATTCAGGTACCTTGTTCTCATCCAGTAGCAGTCTATCTAATATGTTTCCAGCAAAGGAGAAACATAATGAGGAAAACAAAGAACTTTTAAGAGCTGCTATACAGGGACATTTTAGAGCTCTTATTTCACAGCTTTTACAAGGAGAGGGTATTAAAGTTGGTAAGGAAAGTGGTTCTGAGGACTGGCTTGATATCGTTGCATCAATAGCATGGCAGGCTGCTAACTTTGTGAGACCAGATAACAGCAAAGGAGGCAGTATGGATCCTGGTGATTATGTAAAGGTTAAATGCATAGCATCTGGAAGTCCAAGTGAGAGGTATACTGTGATTCAAATTCTGCCTGTATTTTGTATAGATTTATGCTATTTTCCTTGTAACTTTATGTAATTAACCATTAAGCTTTTTTTTCTTTTTGGGGCTTTGCAGCACTTTTATTAAAGGAGTAATTTGTACAAAAAGTATAAAGCATAAGCGCATGACTTCACAATACAAAAAGCCTAGACTACTTCTTTTAGGGGGAGCACTGGAATATCAGAAGGCTCCAAATGAGCTGGCTTCTCTTGATACATTGTT
Source organism: Erythrophleum fordii (assembly GCA_032878935.1). Classification (NCBI taxonomy): domain Eukaryota; kingdom Viridiplantae; phylum Streptophyta; class Magnoliopsida; order Fabales; family Fabaceae; genus Erythrophleum; species Erythrophleum fordii. Next base: position 1,786,133 of record JAVQMF010000029.1, read on the forward strand.
GCAGCAGGTGACTCCTTTGTGCCTTTTGGTAAAGTTAAGTTTCTTGTAGAGATATGATTTTTAATTTTTAAATGCTGGCAGGAAAATGATCATATGAAGATGATTATTTCAAAAATTGAGGCTCTTAGACCAAATGTTTTGCTGGTAGAAAAAAGTGTAGCTTCATGTGCCCAGGAATATTTGCTGGCAAAAGAAATTTCACTGGTGTTGAATGTTAAAAGGTTATTGCTAGAGCGTATAGCCCGCTGCACTGGTGCTCTTATTGCTCCATCAATTGATTATTTATCAACAGCACGATTGGGGCACTGTGAACTATTCCGATTAAACAAAATGGTAGAAGATCATGAGACTGCCAATCAGTTTAACAAAAAGCCATCCAAAACCTTAATGTTTTTTGAAGGTTGTCCAAGGCGTTTGGGTTGCACGGTAATTTCTTTGTTCTTTGTGTTCTCTGTTTCAAAATAATTAATTCACTATCAAGGAATAAAAGCGGTACAGTCTCCTTTTTTTCTTTTTTGGGACAAAAAGCATTACATTCTCTTACATGCATCTCTCTAATTTTCCAGTAAGCTACACTTTGATATGATGTAGTGGCAGAGGATTGATTTGTGAAATGGTGCCTGTCTCTGATTTTCTTTCTTATTGTAGGTCCTACTGAAGGGTACATGCCGTGAAGAACTTAAGAAAATTAAGCATGTCGTTCAATATGCAGTGTTTGCAGCTTATCATTTATCTCTTGAGACATCATTCCTTGCTGATGAGGGTGCCACCCTGCCTAAAATGAGATCAAAACACTCCATTGCCTTGACAGAGAGGGTGGCTGCTGCTGATAATATATCTATATTATCTAACACTATTACTGCAACCATGTGCCAGTCAGAGGCTGATGACATGGATAGAGTGAAAGAATTAATGGTTCTTGATTCAAAGCTTGAAGGATTGGGATCAGAATCAGAGCATCTTGATGACCTTAGTTTTCCTTCTCATGCAAGCACAATGGATTATAGTGTTGAGAATGTACTCTCTAATACATGCCATAATGACTTAATGTGTAATGTGGCCGTAGAATCAGGTTATTTGAATCGGTGCAATGAATCAAAGGGGGACACTATACTTCCCTCTGGTAGGAGAGACCATTTGCAACCAGATCTACAAGAAAGCATGGTTCAAGAGGCGAGGCAGCAAGGTGAAATTACTCAGTTAACTAAAGATGAAAATGGTGAGAAATATGGAAATGATGAAAATGAACTCTTTGGTGAATACTTTTCTCCCACTGATGGGAATCAGAGCATATTGGTGTACTTTTCTAGCCACTGTGTGTCTAAAGGAACAGTATGTGAACGCACTAGGCTGCTGCGCATAAAGTTTTATGGTTCTGATGATAAGCCACTCGGGAGATATCTTCATGAGAATCTTTTCGATCAGGTAACTCATATAGCTTGTTTGATCTATATTTATCAGGCAACTTTTTTTGTTTGGTATTATGGGTAACTCATTTATTTTGCTGTGTTGGGTAGCAACTCTTAATTTGAAGTGAAATGACGTTTTCTTTCCCAGACATCTTACTGTCAATCTTGTAAAGAGCCTATGGAGGCCCATGTTCTATGTTTTATGCACCAGCAAGGAAATCTTGCAATCAATGTTAAGCACCTTCCGTCAGTGAAATTACCAGGAGAAAGAGATGGCAAGATTTGGATGTGGCACCGATGCCTTAGGTGTCCTTATATGAATGAAGTTCCACCAGCAACTCAAAGAGTGGTTATGTCAGATGCTGCCTGGGGCTTGTCTTTTGGAAAGTTCTTGGAACTTAGCTTTTCAAACCATGCAACTGCAAATCGTGTTGCAACCTGTGGTCATTCTCTGCAGAGGCACTGCCTCCGTTTTTATGGGTATAACTTTCAGACAAGGAATCCATAATTGATTATGCTGTTGTTTGTTAATTAATGACATTTGAAAGTTAATAAACAACTTGATGTATAACAGGTTTGGGAGCATGGTTGCTTTCTTCCAGTATTCCCCTATTTATATTCTCTCAGTACATCTACCCCCATCAGTGTTGGAATTTGGCCACATTCAGGAGGAGTGGATAAGAAAGGAGGCAGGAGAGGTGCTCTCAGGAAACTATTGCTCATATTTGCTCTACTATTTTAAAAGTGACATTAATTATCTACTGTGTAGGTTATAGGTTTTATTTATTTATTTATTTCTTAAATACTCCTTGACATTGAAATTTTAACTTACTCCCTTTCTTTCACAGCTTTTGGGTAAAATGGAAACATTGTACAAGGAAATATCAGATGTGCTTGAATGTATGGAGAAAAACAGTGTATCTCTTGGTGTTGAATATGAGCAGTCGGATACATGTGACATTCATGACCACATGGTGGAGCTCAAAGATTTAGTTAGAAAGGAAAGAAGTGAATATCATGTAAGCAAACTAAAAACTATGTCCTTTGGCCAAAAAGAAAAAAGTTAAAAACCTACAAATGACATGTCCATGTGTAATTGTTATATTAGCATACTTAGGCCATATATGCAAGTGGTATATGTGCCTACTCTTTATTTTGTGATGAATATGTTTGTTTCTAACATTTCTATTTCCTCTTTTTCTTTTCTGTGGGTGTGTCTATTTGTGTGTATATAGAGTCTGCTAATATCAGCAACTACAGAGACCTCACAACCAGGGAAGATGGCTTTAGACATTCTGGAAATAAATCACTTAAGACGTTCCCTTCTAATTGGTTCGCATGTTTGGGATCACCGGCTTCACTCGTTGGACTCTTCTATTAAAAAGACTTCTAGTTCCAAGTTCAAACAAGGAAATGAATCTTGTGCAGATGTTAAAGATTTAAGAGTTGATTTATCTCGCAAGGATCGCAGTTTTGACCATGGGCTTGAGCAAAATAATCCTCAGCCATCCAACTTACAGGAATATCCCGAAAGTCATATTCTCAGACAGATGGATGAGTCTCCTGAACCATGTTCTGAAGCCTCTACATCTCATATAGATGGAGAAGAATTACATTCAAATATTGAATTTGTTGCCAATAAAACATTTTCCGAGTGTTTCCCCTCACAGGAATCCAATCTTTCTGAGAGAATAGATTCTGCCTGGACTGGAACTGATCAACCTTCTTCAAAAGTTGAACCTCTTCATGCATCTCAAGCAGATGGTCTCCAAGCTGGAAGTACCAGGCAGTCCAATTTAAATGATATCCCTCCTTTTAGACAGTTGACTCAACCAGTGAGGGTTCTTTCTTTTGATTCAACATTAAGAGTTCAAGAAAGAATCAGGAAAGCCTTGCCCCCCTCATTACAGTTGTCAACACTTAGATCTTTTCATGCTTCTGGAGACTACAGGAATATGGTTAGAGATCCTGTATCTAATCCATTGCAGACTCACTTTCAAATGTCACCGTGGGAGGTGCAGAAGCTAAATCTGATACTGAACTCTGCACCATCATTCATCTCCTCTGTATCTTGTGTGGCTGAGGGTGTTCGGTTACTGCTTCCCCAAACAGGTCATGGCGATAGAGTTATTGCTGTTTATGATGATGATTACTCTAGCATAATATCCTATGCCCTTAGTTCTAGAGAATATGATGATGGGGTTGCACATAAGTGGGATCTACATGATGGAAGCTGGATTGTGCATGACAGAAACAAAGAAGATTCAGCTGCTTCCTCCTTTTCAGCCCGGCAGTCTGTTGGTTTTCTGGACTTGGATTATATCCATTATGGTGGATATGGGTCAGAAGATGCTCCATCATCTATTGGTGCTCTTCTAATGGACCTCAAAAAATCTTTGCACTTGCAAATTTCTTTTGGTGATGATTCTTTGGGTGCTGGAGGAAAAGTTAATTTTTCTGTCACTTGTTATTTTGCAAAACAGTTTGATTCACTTAGAAAAAAATGCTTCCCTAATGAAGTTGATTTTATACGATCCTTGAGCCGTTGCCAGAGATGGAGTGCACAAGGAGGGAAAAGCAATGTATATTTTGCGAAGTCTTTGGATGATAGATTTATAATTAAACAGGTGAAAAAGACAGAACTGGATTCCTTCGAAGAATTTGCACCTCAGTACTTTAAGTACCTGATGGATTCTCTTAACTCAGGAAGCCCAACTTGCCTTGCCAAAATTCTTGGTATTTATCAGGTGAGATTTCATTCTAGAGTTTTGTACACATGCACAATGCAGCTCAATATTGTATATTGACGTAACTTTTAGGGGTATAATCTTGATCATGTTTGGTGGTGGTGGCAGGTCAATGTCAAATACCCAAAAGGTGGGAAGGAAACAAAAATAGATCTGATGGTAATGGAGAATATCTTCTATAAGAGAGATATATCTAGAGTGTATGATCTTAAGGGCTCAGAAAGATCGAGGTACAATCCAGATACAACTGGGACAATGTTAGACATGAATTTGTTAGAAACATTGAGAACAAAACCCATATTTCTTGGGAGCAGGGCGAAGAGATGTCTTGAGAGAGCTATATGGAATGACACGGCCTTTCTGGCGGTAAGCTTCATTTTGGCTTCCAAATCACCTCTAAATGCTTTCAAGGTTGTTACTTTTAGTGTATTTGACTGAAATTATTTAGAATTTGAAGGTTCTTATGCAGTAGATTATAATAGGTTGCACTTGCACATAATGGTTCCTCGTCCTCTCTGGTTTCTGAAAGTTTATTCCTTATTTTATACCTTTGCTCATGGTTTATATCAAGCCCAACATTACTTTGTAGAGATATCATGCCTTGTGGTTCTTATAATTGACTAAGTTGCAATAAATGAGATCTTGACAATTTTGCTGTCAACCATGAATAAACAGAAGAAATGTTCACAGCCTATTTGGGGGAAGAAATATTTTAAGACACCTTTTGATAAGAGGGTTTTAGGTAAACCTGATCTGTTTAAAGTAGTTTAGACTAAGCTAATTATAAATAGATATTAAGCATGTCAATGTTGGTGGGTAGCACTGAAAACTATGCATGACATGCAAACATGTCTATACATAACGACAAAATTTAGGTATCATTTTTAGATCTCTGCTGTCATTTCAAAAGAGTTCATTCATATGTTGTGTTTTATTGGAACACTTGGTAGCAAACATCTAAGGACATGCAAACGTGTCTATAAACGACAAAATTTAAGTTCAGTTTTATAGGTGTTGCTGTCTAGTGTTTTTTAATAAAAACATGAGAAGTGGATAATTTTTTCACAGCTTAGCACCACATGAATGAGTCTTTCAAAAGACTTCCTCCGCATGTTATGTTTTATTGAAGAATTTGAATGCAAATACCTAAAAAAATTTTACTTTTGTAGATTGGGTCTATTTAAGAATTTTTCCAGTATGATTTTTGCTGATACTCCACGGATACTAAACTCTTGTGACAACAATCAATCTGTCCACACTAATGTTTTAACTCTCTATATCCTGTTCTTACCATACTCGTTTTATTGGTATAAATGGTGCCACGAAAGCTCAAATTTAAGATCTCCTGCAAACTAACTAAGCTCCTGACCATACCTGGTGGCTTAGGTCTTTCCACGTTTTAGTTAAGGCTGTTACTCACATTCTCCCATGGTTGTGTAGTCTGTGGATGTGATGGATTACTCGTTGCTGGTTGGGGTGGATGATGAGAGGAAGGAGCTGGTATTGGGGATAATTGATTTTATGAGACAGTACACATGGGATAAGCATTTGGAGACATGGGTTAAGGCATCTGGGATACTTGGTGGTCCAAAGAATGCTTCTCCCACCGTAGTTTCTCCTAAACTATACAAGAAGAGATTTCGTAAGGCTATGACTACCTACTTTCTTACTCTACCTGATCAATGGTCATCCTGAAGTTAATAGATCACATTCTTTTTCTCTTACTGGTGCATTGATTCTTCAATAATGAACTTGGTGTTGGTGGAGTATAATTGTACATTGGAGAAACTGGAAACTGATAAATTTAGACCTTTAAATTTTGTGTATGGTAATGGAGGAAATAACCTTGACCAGAGCTTGACACCAAAATTGTTGTAGATAATGTTGCATACATACCTGGGGAAATTGGTATTTGATAAATTTTCAGCCTTTCAAATTTGAAAAATTAAAAATAGAAGGAATAAGAGAAAAAGAGAGCTGAAATATAAAGAAAAGAGAATATAAAAAAAAATAAAAGCCGTGTGCTTAACTATTTTTGGTATTTACTTTCTATCATTCTTCATTTTCTAGTAGCATCTCTTTCAGATATTTTGCTGTTTAGTTAAAATTGTTCTCTTTTCTTCCATTTTCTTTATTACTTTTTTGTTTTTGTTTTTTAATGATAATGAAGTTTTAATATAATTTGATAACTTTAAAAGTTTAAATATTATATATTCTTAAATTTTAATTATGAGAATTTTTATTCTTTAATTAAAAAAATTCTCAAACATTTTAAGAAACATTGAATTATTAATTAAATCTTTAAATTTTATTAGTATTTATATATTGTATTAAAATTTTAATATTAAAATTTTAAAAATATGTCATTAGTTCGACTACTATTGGAATAATGAACTATGAAGTAATATTTTATCAATTCAATAATTGATTCAATTTTTAAAATATTGTTTTATACTGTATGTTTTGCAAGTTAGGCCACTTACAAGCTTTCTTCCCTTTTTTTTTTTTTTTTGGGTTTTATTTTCCTGGAAGAGTATAAAAGGGGCATAGCTAATAATCCTTTCATGAGATCCCTATGGGAATTCTGCAAGGTGGCACAATAACAAACGTTTTCAATAACAAGCAGATAAAATCATAATTTTACGATGAAAGAAAGTTGAAGATGAAGGAAGATACTTCTAACATGATGAGAAACTTTTAAATTTTAATTTGAAAAGACTTATAGGGTTTCTTTTTATATTTTATATTGGAATATATATATTAATATAAGATAAATGATTAAAGAGAATGTTTACATACATAAATGTGAAGGAATGTTTATAACTTGATTGGGATGGAGACCTCGCCGGCTGAGAGATATAATTTTTGTTTCCGTCATCAAATGGCTTGACTGAATTTTATTGTTGGAGAGAACACATCTTTAAGTGAAAGTTATTTCTATTAACATAAATTTAGTAGTGGATGGAAGTTTATTAAATTTTACATCAAATGTTAGGGGCCATGTTGATATTTCTAAAATAATGGGGATATCAAGGGTAATTTAGCGTAATTTTAAAAAAAGTTAATGTAATTTATTTTATTTTATTTGATATATTAACAGAATAACGCAATCATTAGAACTGGATCAATCAATAACCCAATGAAGATACTAGATTTCTGGTTCATCTATTGTATCAATATGGTTGAATCGGTTATTAATATATTAATTGAAAATATTATTTATTTATTTATTTATTAAAAAATAAAATAAAATAAAAAATATAAGCAAATTTTAATTACTTAATATATAATGCTAGTAACATAAAATATGTATCAAAGTGCATGTTATTTTTTTTAATTTAGTAAAATATTTAAATAAAAAGTAAAATTGGAAAAATAGTGGAGAGTTAAATAACTTCATATTCTCTCATATCATCACATTAACTCAACAAATCTCCAAAATCAAAATTTATATTTATTTTTTATTGATTGAGACCAAAAGACATTAAATAGATCCAGAAACATAATAACATAGATATAGTAAAATTTGCTGGTATATTAAATGTGGCCAAATAGTGTGGAACGAAAATGTTGAATGTAAAATAAAGAAAGGTTGTCAAGTAGTTTTTTATAGCTACTCAAATATGACCTAATTAGAAAATAAAATCGGACCGTTAACTAACTCACCGATTCAGTTTCATCTGGTCCAGTTCCAATAACATTACAAGATAGAGACACATTATACCTTCAAGCATGTATTAATTATGCCTCTTTTGAATAGGTCAATAAATGAACAACTTTTAAATGTTGGAAAAATTCTGGAGTCGTACAATGTTACATGCATAACAATAAAGCTTATTATTATAGTGCATTGAATATATAATTGATGAGAAAACATCAGTCCACATTAACTTAATTAATGTTGAGGTAGGCTTTTCTCCATAACTTGAATTATCATTTATTATTATTTCTAAATTTTTTTAAGTGCCTAAGAAAATTAATTATTAAAATTGAATTTGCATAGGTGAGATTATGTATAAATAGGATTCATATATAAAATAAATTTTAATTATTAAATATATAAATAACGTTGCGTATTAAATATACATAAGAATTATTTTATTTTGAGTACTTTTGGTCACATGCATAGACTTTGACTGTGCCTAATTAAGATGGTGTTTGTTTGATTGACATTGAGTTCCCAACACAGGGAATATTTCACATTTATGCACTTTTTGCACCTGCGCAAAGTGAGGATAATTTTGCTTTTTCAAACATGTTTTCAGCTTTTCCACATGTGTTGATGTATTCAAAACTTGCTACAAATTTGACTTGCATTTGAGCCATATTTCTTAAAGTGAAAATTAGGTTTGAAGTTAAAGATATTTATATTAAAGGATTTTTAATTTTTACATTATTTTAAAGAATTCAAAAATAAAATATTTAAACTACATAAAAAAAATCTATAATTCAAAATCTCAAATTAAAATTTCAAAGTTTAAAATCTTTTAATATGAATATTTTTAATTTGGGACTCTCAACTAAACTGTAATTTTTTCATTCTTAAATTACATTTTAGGATGATTTTCGTTTTTTTCTTTTCCTTTTCTGAGGAAGCAAAATCAAAGTTATTTTAAATTGGTTGGTAAAAGGCTAACTAGGATAGCTAAGCCTGTGAAGTATCCAATTTCAAATCCCACCTTTTATTAAAGTCAAAAAGAGTTTGAGATTTTTTTATCAACAGTCAACCACACTAATTAGCCATTATTATTATTAATTTTTTGTTATCAAATTATTCAATAAACATATGACATTAACAATTTTTTTGAATAAATAATTTGCTGGGATATAAAAATATTAATTTGTCACATTTTATTAATAAATAATAAATAATTAAAAATTACACTTAAATTTTGCCTAAAAGAATTATTTGGGTGACTAATGAGCCATGACACTCTATTCTAAAGCGTGTTTTATTAGGCACCCAATTCTTCTGTACTGCAATTTTAAGGCAATTTTTTTTTTTTAATTTTAAAAGGACTGATAATGAGATGCCATTCTAGAATGCGATATTTCATGAGAAATGGAAAATATTTTCTCACAAAGAAGAAAAGAAAAATGTGCTTTGCTTGCTGAGTCATGCTGGATGGATAGCAATGAAAATATTCATTTGACTCGTGCGACAATCAAACACTTGTCTAATGATGTATACAGCTTCTTTTAGAAGTCGTTTTTTCTGTTCTTTTTGACAATTGTTTGCTATTATTGTAAATTATTCAAATTATTAGGTAAGAGTTGTAGACAATTGCACTCGGATCTTTTACGGTACTCTTAAACATAGAAACAGGTGTTGTGCTTCACATTAGATTCTCTCTCATACTCTATCTCATGTAAAATTTAGATTATTTAAATTAATTTAAACGGTTTAAATTTATTATTATTTTTTATTTTAAAAATTTTTTTAAAAGAAACAATACAGAATAAAAATAATCTTTCAACTACAATTTTTAAAAAAAAATTGGAGGCAAAGGAGAGAATTTGGATTGGTTGTACTCATCCTATTTTTTTAAATTATTTTTTAAACCTTTAAATCCGTTTTACAGACAATTAATTGAAAATAAACACAAGGCATATTGAAAAAGTTAATACTATCTCTATTCATTCATAATATTTGCTCTTTACAGTATCCAACAGGATTATATATATATTTTTAACATGTAATTATTTAATGAGTCATGCTATTTAGATCACATTTAGATTTACAGCTGGCCACAATTGTATAGGCATATGTATTAAATTACTTGCCTAAACCTTTTCCTCCCTTCAAGTTTAGGTACAAACGCCTATAACATTGTAACCAGTTATAAACCTAATGTAATGTAGCATCACTCTTATTCAGGAGAAAACTCTTATATTGGTCCCTGATAAACATGTAGATTTTTAATTTAGTCCTCCACATATTATTTCTTTCAATTTAGTGCCTCAATCATTGAAATGCGTTTAACATTTTATTTCATTTTCATCCAAAATTCAAGGCAAAACTTAACAGTCTTTTGACTTAAATGTTATTGATTGACAAATTTAGCTCGGGTAACAATTGGAAAATAACATTTAAGTCAATAAGTTGTTAAGTTTAGCATTAAATTTTGGATGAAAATAGGATGGAAAAACAACATGACAAGTATTTCAATGATTGAGAAATTAAATTGCAAGAAATCATTTGTGAAGGACCAAATTCAAAATTTACCTATCTATTAGAGACCAAAACATGTTTTTCCTCTATATTTAACTAAGCTTCTTTCGTTGGTGAGATGCCTCTCTTGGCTAGCATTCCCTGTTGTGGAGTGTTAGGCTTCATGGAAAATTAGAATAAGTGGTCAAGAAGCCACAGCTATTTGACTGCCTCCTTTGCTGATTGGCATGAAACTCACCCTCTTCTGCAAATTTTGTAAATCCACAACAAAATCAATTTACTGGATGCAAACTTATCATTATTTTATGACTAAATGATACAAATTTCTTTTAAATTTTGTTGAAATTATATAATTTTTTATTTTTAAAATATATACAAATCTCCCTTAAAATAAAAAATTACTTTATATTTTAGTCTAATTTTATTTTATTTTTATCAAAATACCTTCCATTTATTTTTTCTAATTTAAAAAAATATATAGGATTTGGAATCTCAATATTACTGTTGGGCCTGCAGGAGAGATATCCTTCACATGATGAATATACAGACGGCTATACCTTTTGCAGACTCTATTATTATCTAAACACTAAAAAAATGGACTGACCAAGCATTTGTTAATGTCAATAATGGTATGTTGCTTTTTCTTGGGATGATTTATTCCCATGGAATTCAGGCCTTCCTATGCTTAAGATCTTTCTGGGTCCGTCTTGTTCCTCTGTTTTTCTGAATTGTCTAGAGACTACTGTCTTAAATAATAGCTCTTTGATATATATATATATATATATATATATATATATATATACCTACTTGTGATCTATCATTCACTCACGGACTCACCTTACCCATCTTATACTGGTATTATCAGAGACATACAAATATATATATACTGTTCAGTTCACATGTGAACAGAACAGATAGTTCCTAAATAAAAATATGAATTATTCATTATTTATTTATTTTTTTATATCAAGGGACTTGCCTATTAAATATCATCTGTATGTTCTAGATCATTGACATTTCTATGCCTGGCCCAAGACACCTGTTAGGATTTACTTATGACTATATCCATAACTATAAAGAATTTTCTCTGTTTTTTTAACATTTCTCTGTATTTATATATACCATCTCTATAGTTTAAAAGTATTAACACTAAATCACTAGGAATGAATTAGTCAAAAAAATACAAATAAATGTGCCCCAAATAAACCGGCAGTTCAAGTCATATATACTGCCATGTGAACAATCAAATTACGAATATTAAGTCATAACTATAGAGGACAAGATTTATAATAAATTAACTTTTACTGTACATGATTTTTCTTTCGTACTTTAAAATAAAAATTTAACAGAAGACATGGTAATTCGAATATGAATTATAACATTATTGGAGCCAAAATTCAATTATCACATCTCTAGAAAGTGGAAACCTCATTGATATCATAATAAATGTTTTCAATTAGCAAGAACATAGCTTTGGTTTTTTTGGTAACACCTGTTATAGATTGTCTTACAAGTGCATCACACTTAATAATTTGAAATTTACAGTGAAAAGGAGGTGGAAATATATTTCAGATCCACTGCAAGTAAATTTACGCGGTGTAGATAGAAAGAAATAAACAATAATATTTTGAAAAACAACTTTGAACATTTGAAACTCTTAATCTTTCTCCCTCTAATTATATTTTATACAAGATGATCTATTTTGGAGAACATGGCATTATGAAACTATGATTTTTAGAGGCACACTTTGGTCTCTAACTCTTACTTTTCTTTTAGACTTATGTATAATTATAAAATATTATTTATCATAAATCTCAAAACAATTTAAACAGGATTTGAATTTGTTATATAGTACTTTGTACAAAGAGTTTTGGCTAGGAAGGGAGAAGCATTTAACTGATGTGGTGCCTACATGTGAGTGTTTGAGTACTGAAAGGACTAAAAGATCAACTTTAGAACTTTAACTTTTAGGGGACAGTGAGCTTTAGATCCTTCAAATTTGTCATTCCTTTTTGCTTCGTAGAATATCGCACTACAGGTTGCAGCTTTTTTTTTAATATTATAATTCCAAAAGGTTAGTACAAAACCAATAAATCCACTCCAATTCAAGAAACACAAGATGCAACAAAATTAAGCTTCACAAAAAGGAAAAAGACAAGGCAGAAGCGAGAAGCATAATCTGCTTCTGTTGGAAACATACCTCACGTGCCTTCGTACTACGTTCTGTTTCTTTGCTGCTACTAGTAGTTTTTTCCATGCACAGACCCATAATCCTCTGTGCAGCCTCAGCTTCATCTTTTGCTTCTCTCACAAGCTTCTCAACCTCAGCCTTTGGAAGCCTCATCTTCAACCTCGCCCCACCATTCTTCTCCACCTCTGCACCATCATTCGCATTCATATTACTTTGTTTTATAATAGAAAGGTCAGAGACAGACCTTCTAGACAGCATAAGGCTCTCAAGGCGATCTTTAGCACTCATGTTGATCCCAGAACGAACCCTTCTTGGAACTACTGTGTCCTTTGGAAGCTCCACAAGGAAGTACAGCCTCTTAGGCAATAAATCTTTGTGGGGTTCCAGAGGCTTTGCTCTTACGCCATAGTGCTTCACTGCTTCAGATTCTAGCAGAACAAGGCCTGGATAGTCCTTAAGTACATCACCTGCCTTCACTGGAGTCTTAAGCTTGAAGGTTTCTCCATCAATTTTCATTACCTTCGTGGTTTTTTTGCCTCCCAAGGTATTGCCCATTATTGGCTTTTTTGCTCTTTGAGGCAGTAGAGCAAAGGCCTAGAGGGATTTCAAGGTTGATGAAACCAAGTGGGCTCAAATGGGAATGGCGGGTGTGAGACAAGTAGACAAAGACGTGGTTTTATGGGTGGTCGACGGGGTAGGGTGCGAATTTGGTCAACGAAGAAGGCAAAGTTTGAAAACTAGACAAGTGGTTGACAAAGGACAAATGTTTAAATCTCTATTATTCGGATCTCTAACGAAAATAGAGATAAATTAATAACAGAATTTTGAAAGATTATCTTTTCTCAATTTAGTCTTTTTAAGATAAAATATTTTAATTTTAGCTTATGAATATTTTCTCCTTTCCAAATGGTCTCTGTAAAAATTTTTTTGAACTTTTTGATGCATTGAAGTCTGGTTTTGATACAAAAACAATATCCATCACTAGACAAGTACATATTATTAAATAATGATTACATAAAATTCAAATTTTGTCGAATTGAGAGACTATTTGAACAAAGGAAAGCTGCTTAAGGGATTAAATTGAAAAGTTTTATGTTTAAAAGATCAAATTGAAAATAAAATGATATTTTAAAGACTAAATTACTGGCTTTTATCTTTTAAAGACTAAATTAAAAAAAAAAATTTCAGAGACTAAATTATAAATTTATTCTAAAAATATAAAAAGTGAATGGGTCTTAAAGCTCAAAACTATATGATAAGTCATTTAAAAATTTCCTTACACATGTTATATACTTATTAGATAGACTGAGAACAAATACTTACAAAATATAACAATTGAAATTTCTTATAGTACAACAATGTAAAATTGGATCTTGTAGGAAATTTCCACCCCACGTTATGTATTTATTAAAAATTTGATTACAAACAAACTTCACGAACTCTACGTACCTAAGAAAGAGTCTACTGCTTTGAAAAAAAGTACTTCCAAAACAGAAAAATACTAAACTACGAAGCATATCGCTTTCTGAAGACGGAAAATAATGTTAACATGCACACTTGATATTATTTTTTAAAAGGGGCTTTTGTCTCTGTATTTTGTTTTTCAACAACCATGTTTTGATGTTCAACGATAGGACCCAATTGCTAACATTTTCCAGTAAGGCTCCAACCAGAAAAGGCAACCATTTTCTGATCTCTTCAACGAATTAAGTCACTTTAACGGTAATCGCGGCGGAGAATTCAGGGATTAATTCAATTGTTGCATGTAATGTGCACATTGGGTTTTTCAGGAAAATTATTTAGTATATACTAATAGTAGACTAATAATGTAAACGTATGACTTTTTGTAAATCTTTGTTAAATCGCAGTTCATTGTTTATGCAAATATCTTTTTCATATGAACTCGAGTGATTAGTGCGTTGGTAGGAGGTCCACGGGTAGGTGTCAAGGTGTTGCTAAATTATTGAATAAATTACACAGATTTTTTTCTTAAATTTTGTTAAAATTATATAATTTTTTCTTCTATTTTAAAAATATGTACAAACCTCTCATGAAATAAAAAAATATATTTTATATTTTATTTTAATTTTAAAATTTTTAACTAAAATATACTAAATTTAAAGTTTTTAAATTTGTGATAAAAAAATTTTAAAATTGGACTAAAATACTATAGATAACTTTTTATTTTGAAAAAAATTGTATGTATTTTAAAAATAAAAAATTTTATAATTTTACTAAAATTCAGAAAAAAAATTTGATTTATTCTAAATCATTTGTACTGGTTGGCTGAGTGGAGCAAGAGCTCCTGCAAATTCTCTAACGTCCAAGTCAAAAAGTGTTCAAAAGGTATGCAGATTATTGGAGCCGGAAATCATATCTAGAGAGCCTTCAAGCAATTTAATTATATGGGAAAGGCCAAATTTTATAAGAAAATTGTAGTTAATAATCTTAAATTAAAGATATTTATATTGAAAAATCTCAAATTTTATAATTATTTTTAAAGACTCAGACAAAAAATTTTAACTTAAGATTTTAAGTTATAATCTTTTGCACAATTTAAATTTTTAGTCCTTAAATATTTTAAAATAATTTTAAAATCTAAGATTCTCCACTATAAATATTTTTAATTTATAATTTTCAAATGTAATTTTTCGTAATTATATTGATTACTTGGTTCTTTATTTGGTAGTGGCCACGTAGCATGCGTTTATTGGCTCGTAATGTGTAGAGGGTATGCCAAGTTAACAACTTAAAGAATCTTAAAATATGCAAATCCCCTGAGGCGATTATCTAGTGCGATAAGGTGTCTGGGTATTTTGGTGCACTTGCCTATTAACAACTGATTAAGTTGGTTCAATCCAATAATTAGTCCAATACTTAAAATCCAACTTATTCAATACCAACAAAAATATAGATACACATACATTATTATAATGATAACTTAATTAAATAATATTTATAGATTATTCCATGAATTTGTATTTAACAAGTTATTCTACTAAAAATAATTGTTCACTTGACTTTGTTTGATTCTAAATGTGAAATCAAGCACTGGGTTTTATCACGCAAGGGATTATTTTTTCTTTCTTTATTTTTGGGGGGATTGAAAACTGATTTCAGTTCAAATCAAACGCTTCAATTTCTGATAATTCTTATCTGAAAGCTCACAAAGTATAAAGCAACGATGGAATTTCTTTCAAGTAATGGGGTCATCTCTTTGTCAAAGTGAATGGAGGTTGGAAAACAAAATAATAAATAAATGATTTGGGATTTGGTTTCAAACTGAAGTCCAACATGATGGCCCAAAATGATGGTCGGCTCATCAATTTGGAAGCGATGTCTCTTCAAGAAAGACATTGGAGCAAAAGGTAAAATTTTCACTAAAGCAATCTCGTAGATTGGCTTATAAAATGGATCTTTTGCATTAATATATAAGATGTAAAATATTTCAAAAGCTACTTGAATCTATAACTCCACTTTTTTCTTTCTTCAACTATATGCTGTATATTTATTTATTAAATATAAAAAATCTGGATTGCATTACTTAAAGAAAGCACATAATGTGTAATTAAAACCATTGTCACAAGTTCAAAGTTCAATTTTGTCAATTTTTTTCCTATTAGACGCACTTTATTTTAATATGCTAATTTTAACATAAATTATTTGTATTTGAGCCGACAAGAAGATAAATTATTTCCTTTCCTTTATTTTAAAAGAAATTTCCTAAATCAAATCTCTAATAGAAGCCTTTAAAACACACACACACACACACACACACACACCCCCCCCCCCCCCCCCCCCCCCCCCCCCCCCCCCCCTCCCAAAACAACGCTCAAAAAGTGAAGAACAAAAAAAAAAGATAAAAATGAACAACGTACAATATAGCGAGTGCGCATGCCACTTTAATGAGAAGTGAGTTTGGTGAGCTTGAGGTTGATCTTCAAAACTTCCTGTTCTTCCCTTATAAGATAATAAAATTTAATAAGGACGTTTTAGAGTTCTTAATTAAAAAGATTTTATAAAATTTAAAGAAATAGTAGCATAAGCCATGAAGGTATTAATAGAGCTTACTTCCTTTCTTTTTATTTACTTTTTCTTTTTTCTCTTTTCTTTAAAATCGATCAAAACTTTATAATAAAATATTCTAAAAAATATAGAACTCTTGTTCCAAATTCGTGTACTCATGTTGGATGAGATTGGTTTTCAACTCAGCTTCGTACTCTCTGCCTTTTGGACCAATAAATAATAAATAGTTTAGAACCTGTTCTTGGGAAGGGTAAGGGGCTTATATAATTTATTTACCTTTTAATTGTTAGCCTTTAAACAATTTTTTTTATTGAACTTTATGCTTGACTCATTTACATAAAGATTAGTTGTTGATAATGTAATATATAATTTCCTCTACTGATAATAAAAACCTTTCTAAAATAAAACAAATTATTTATATTGCAATACACCGTAAAGGAAGAGCTAAGATCACATGAGTGAACATACAGAAGCATACTCATGAAGATGCAAACATAAATTGTAACGCTAACACCACGCTCATACATTTGTCATTTAGCCCATTTAGTTTAAATATTGTTACGGTACATTGTGTTACTTTTACAAGACTTTGGATTATTAGAGTTCACTTTCTTGGAAATTTTTTAAATGAATAAGATTGAAATATAATCTGACCTTCCAAAGAGATATGGGAGAAAATTTAATTACAACCTCGTTATTGCATGAATACGAGGTTGATAATCTTCTGAAAAGAAAATTATTTTTTAATTAACAAGTAGTGTGTATTAATAATTAACTACACTGATCTATCCTTTGCAGTTATACTGTGTGCAAAATATATGACGGGACAGATAGATTTTCCTCTAAGAAGATAGAACCTGTCTCTAAAATGAAAAAAATTCCGTTTTGAGAAAATGAAATATGTCTCTAGAAAGAAAAATCATATTGGTGGAACAAAGAAAAAAAAAAACCCAGAAAGCCAAGGACAAAAAGAAATAAATGATATGGGAGTATGAATACTTTCTTTTACTTAATTTAATTATCACTGTGTGTCAATAATTTATTGTGCTCATCTATCTTTCATAGCTTGACGACATGGCGGATAAATTTTGCTCTAAGAAGACTAAAAAGACAAGTGATATTGGTAAGAAAGACTCCATATACATTCAACCAAATAATGTTCTTAAAGATGTATGTGCTAGACTCTACAATATTCTCACAGCCGCTGGAATGAAGACCCCACAAAACCAAATAAATTCATATGGTATGGTGGTGTTGATGAGCTAGACTCTAAAATATTCCTACGGTCACGAGGGATCCCAATTTTGACTAACAGAGTGACAATTTTAGTTGAAAAAACAAAATTTGAGACCAAATTAAAAATCTTTGCTGTTAGTTTAGCGAGGAATGATCTTTTAAGAATTAAATTAAAAAATTTTATATCTAAAAAGACAAAATTAAAAAGAGGGTAATTTTATAAGGAGTAAATTATTAATTTATTCTAAAAATATAACAAATCAATAATAACAAACATTCAAAGAACTAATAATAGAAAAATAATAGCAAACATTTAAGCAACTCATAGTATTTATTATCAAATTTTTAAATAAAAATATGATAAATTAAATTTATTTCATATTCCAAGATTATATAATTGAGTTTTTTAAAAAAAATTTCTTTAAAGAAAGCCTTATAAAAATTTGGGCTCTTCCACTTCAATAGTTAATTTTTGGGGTATAATATTTTCAAGGATTTACGTTCATAACAAATGATATTTTCGTTGAGAGTCGGCCAACCCAAAAAGATTATCTGCAGAGGGTTTTGACCGACGGAGGGGCTGACCTGTCATCAAAAAAGTTTTTTTGAAAGGAAGACTTTATAAAGATTTAGACTTTTTCACTTCAATAACTAACTTTTGGAATATGATTCTTTTAAAGACTTATGCCCATAACATTAAATGAACTTTTCATGCCTAAGTCTACTTTTTTGAAGCAAGTCTGGTGAGCTTGAGGTTGATCTTCAACTCTTTCTATTCATCTCGCTTTTAAGATTATAAAACATCTATCCAATAAAACAATTTAAAATAAGCTCATATTTCGAATAAAATTTTTTAATTTGCTCTGTAGTTATGAGTGATGCCATTAAGTTTGGGATGGATCCTTCCTATATTCGAATTTTTTAAAAAAGAACAGCACTCATATATCTAAAAGTTTGTATAATCAATGTTTTTAAAAATAAATTAATAATTGAATTGGTAGAAGTGTTGACTCATATCTCAATGATTAAATTGATAATAATTAAATATATCTGTTCAAAATTTCACTTATCAAAATTCTAATATAATAAATAAATAATTTTAAATTTTAAATATTTGATTACTAATTTAATATTTTTAATATATTTGAAAAATTATTTTTTAATTAAAAAATAAAAATTACCTTTGATTAAAAGTTAAGAATATTTCATATTGAACTTTTGGAGTTCTTAAATTATATTAGGATTTCATTTATTATCAAAAAATTAAAAAAAAAAAAAGCAAAAAGCAAAAAACAAATGGCAATTTTAACCAAAAACTTTGATATTTGAAAGAAATGTTACTAGATGCTGAGGTATAAGAAAGAGTAAGTTCAGAAGATAGTTAAATAGGTGCCTTTCATTTCTCTTATACTCTTTTTTTTATTTCTTTTTGTTTCAACCCTCTCTTTCTTCTAATATTGTTTATTTTTAATTTTTTAGATTTATTTAAGATTAATTATCCTATTTATAAGGAAAAAACTTTTTTAAAAAATTAAATAATCAATTTAACTGATTTTTGATTGGTTTGACAAATTTTAACCTATTTTTGGATTAATTGAATTTTTTGGATTAACTGAACTAGACCACAATTCGATTTTTTGGCCGACGGGTTAAACTAGCTACTTCGATCCAATTCTAAGAAGCATGCTTACAATCCTTAAATAATTATTACATGTTACAACCTATATTTGAATTCATTTTTATGATCTCACTTAAAATCAATTTGTTTAGTGTGAGTCCACATAAATTATTAAAATAAATGACACAATTTACAATTCCCATGAAACTTTATCATGCTTTCTTTTCCTTCCTTTTTTCAAGGTGAGTAATGAATATAAATAGCATAATTATATATCTTTATTATTTTACAAAGATTTTTTCCTTTTAATAAATTTAGGTTTCTCACCTTAAATGTATACTGTGATTCTCACTTCAATTTTTAAGTTATAAACATTTAATAAAAAAAATTGTCATTTTTTACTTTAAAAAAAAATTATCCTAGTTGTGGTTTTTTTGGGTTTACCTACAATCAAAACTATGGTTAGTAGGCTTAACCACAGTTCCTAAAATTGTGATAAACCAATTAGTAATGATTGTCTTAACTATGACTTTAGAAAGTCATAATTAACTTGTGGTTTAACAGTATTTTTATAATTGCAGTTATACCATATGGTTTAACTACGATTATTAGACCGTAGGTCTAACATCAGTTAAACATTTGGTTTAGTTGTAGTTATAAAATTGCAATTAAATCAAGGTTTAGCTATGGTTTTTTGTAATCACAACTACACCAGTATGTTTTAGCACTTATTTAAATCATTGCCAATTTTTTGAAACCATTCTACAATGTTTTGTAGCTTCCCTATGACACTTAGATTCAATCCCTACAAGTTTTGTGGCCAACACAGCAATCTAATCCATTCATATTCAATAACTAACAATTTCATATACATTCAATCATAAGTTACAATTAAAATTCAAATAGATTTAATTAATTTCAAAGCTTAAATACAATACAATTAAAAATCACACACAAATCACAAAACTAAACTAATTATTCCCATTAGTTGGGTTTGGAGATTGAGCTTGTTCTCTTGGGTTTCCACTCTTAACTGCTTGGTGTCTAAATATAAAAGTGAAATGAGTAAGTAACAAACTAAAAATTATATAAAATAAATATTCAATTATATTATTCAAGTAAAATGAAGAAGTTATATTACCTCGAAAATACTAAGACTAGCTAGTTCAAAGGCAATTGACTTTGGAAACTCTAGAGGATGAAAGCCAAAGTTGCATTAACTCATTGTTGGGATCTTCTTAGTTCCTTCACCTTATGTCGCTACTTTGCATAAGTAAGTCCATAAGGTGGAGCCCTCCCATGAAAGTAAGCAGAGTGGCTAAACACTTAGGACGAGCAAGAATCCAATCTTAAATCTTAAACTCGACCATAGTGCTCTTGGCTTCTTAGAGCAATGGCCAATGAATTTTGACCTAAGATCTCTTGAGAGGAAGATCCTTTAGTTTGAATCCCTACTTCTTATCTTCCAAGTTCAACTTAAAAAATAAAAAGTCAACATCTTAACAATTCATCAATTTTAAAAACCATGAGTCAACGCTTTATTTATACATGCTCATATACTTACAATAATTGCCCTAGCTTGTTCATTCACAAGTAATCCACATAATCTCCTCTAGTGACTAGGCTTCCATGCCCAATCTCCTATATAGTATAAGACAAATACTATAATATATCTCATATTGGGTTAAATATTCAATTATACTAGCTACTAGATATTGCTTACCATTTTAGCTTTTCTTCTAGCAAGGCTTTTTGACCCACTAGTATTGTGAATCATTTACTTTCTCTTATTTGCTTTATTTCTCTATACCATCTCTTAGTAATCAACATAACCACAATTAGCATATTTATTAAGAATACTAAAAATATTAAAACAAAATTGTTATTACCAAAGTCTTAAGGTCGAGCTAGTACTAAATCTATGTCACACATTCCTCTTTCGGCATCCCATTAAGGACCATTCACAATAGCTCTTCCCTTGTTCTTGTTCCATCATTTCTTCTGCCGAACAAATCCTTTCTCTTCTACCTCCACTTCTCACTCATAGACCGAATATAATACTTCTTATATTTATCATCAGTCATAAAGTGTGTCTACAACATAAAATACAACTATTAATTAATATAGATGGATATGGATGAGCCATGAAATGAAGATAATCAATGTGCAACACATATCTAAGTCCTATAACAATCATCTTTGTAATATTTTGGAATCTTCTTCCAATTCAAGTAGGCAATGGGAAATTTTGCATAGTTTATTGTAGTATTTCCTAAGATCACACTTAATAGGTCTCCCTCATCTCCAATTGACTAAAGATGCTCATTCCAGTCTATAAGACTTTGTGGCCTTTAGATAGTGTCCAAAGCCCCTAGGAAGTTAGTGTCGTGCATCTAATGTCTATTGTCTCATTTGTAGAAGTAATGTTAATAGATCCAAATTTAGGTTAACCAAGTTCAACTAAGCTAGAGGATGTTGTCTTACTTACCTACAATATCAATGGACCAATATAATCTTCTTTCCTTTCATGCAAGTTGATTAGCCTAGTCCTCCCTTGCCTTTTTAATTTTGAGTATTTCTTGCACCCTCTGTATAGATTATGTTGCTCATCCCTCATTAACTCAAAAAACTCTTTAGCATTTTCATTCATCTCCTAGTCAAAGGATGGAATTGGACCCTTAACTTCCCCAACACTTGATTTTATGATGAACCATGAATGCATCATAGACCATGCCATTCATAAGGTCATCTTTAAAAATTCACTTATGGCTTTATTGGGGAATTTGTAGTAGGCTCTTCCCTATCACATCTCTCTTTGTACATGACCCAAAAAGTGTACTCTTGTGAAAATGGTTTGAAAATAAAATGGTGACATGCTTCTTCTTTGATCTGTCATTTCTTAAAGCCACATTTATGATGTATTCATATTATTTTACCTTCCACATCCTCATTGGCAAATGCAAAGGTTAAAAATACATTAAATCTCTTTAAATATTTTTAGGTATTTTGTAATAACCTAAAAATAAATAAATAAAGATAAAAATAAAAATAAAACAATATATACAAACACATAATAATGAAGAACTTAGAGGTAAATTTAAATTTTTGAGGAGTAAACTCAAACTAAAAGAAGATTTAAATTAGAAAGCAAAATATTTTTTTAAAAAATAAAACTTCATAAAGATTAATTTAATAATTTATGGTTTAAGAATATTTTAGGAAATATCATTTTTTTGAAATCAAACTTGAGAAAAATAACATGTAAGCTATGTTATTGCCTAATTGGTTCATAACTTAGGTAAAGAGGTGCAAGATTGGTGTTCTGGCTTCATCAAGTCCCTAATTCCATTTTCCTTTTTCAAATTTTAGGAGTGCAATACCCAAATCATCCCTTACTGATGTGACTTATACAGCAGCTCTAGCCTATTTTTCTTTCTTCTCTCTTAGGAGTGTTTATTAACCTGTTAGGACCAAGAGGCATCATCTAACCCAACCTAATTAGGCCAGCTAGGTCAAGCCAAAAATGTAAATAGTCAAAACTTCAACAAAATTATGTTAGGTTAAGATAGGCCATAAATGAAAATATGATTTACCCAACCCCATTTAGTAGTTACTTTTTTTTAGTTATCAATATCTTGCCATCTTATACCTTTCTTTATTTTTATATCATCTAGCTCTCTCTACAAGTTACAACTTTTATTACCTACCCAAACCCTCCCTATTTCTTATTTGTTTTTGTTATTAACGTATATACTTACTGATATTTTTTTTGTTGAACAATGAAAACACATTTGTTTATCTAAGACTAATTATGCTAGTATAGCTTGTGTTTTGCTTAATAATATTATATTATTTTCTTATTAAAATTGTTTTACTGATGAAAATATGAAGGCTCAAGAAGCTTATTATTTTGAAATCTATACCTATCGTCTGCAAAAAGATATTTTTATATTATAAGTATCAGTTCATAAAAGAAAAGAAAAATGGTTGGAGTAATCCTAACCTACCCTAACCCAACATAAAACTAGGCTTATTTGGGCTGGGTTGGGCTGGGCCACAAGCATAAAAATAAGCCTGATGTAATTGGTCTAAGCATCGAGTCTACTAAATGCCTGACTTGGCTTTGCCCATAAATAGCCCTATTCTCTTTCATGTGACATAAGAGTACTCGCCTTTTGCATTGTCTCCTTCTTTTGCACATAACTTTCTCCTCCCTCCCCTGTTTTGCGACTAGCTTATACGACTATTGGGGCTGGTTTGGACACCATTTTACTCCCTTGTGCAAGTAGCAAATTCATCCTTCAACCACAATTCTGAAGCTTTTTCATGTCCCACTTCTTTTCTCGGCCACAAGCAATGTAAGTTAGTAGTTTTAGGTTTATAGCTTTAGCTCCTTTCCCCTGTGCTGTTTCACCAAGCTACTATCCTTTTCTCAAGTCAAATCATGCTAGTTAAAATATTTTGGGATGTACAGCTTTAGCCTTTGTTGCTTCTCTAGTTTGTGCATTCCTTCATCTCTTATCATGCCTTCATTGGTTAGATTTTCACTACATCTTCAATTCAAAGGAAAAAAAAATCCAGCAACCTCCCTTTTAAATCTCTAATTTTCCTTCATGATTGCAACAATTTTAGCATTGTGTTGCAACTAATAGCATTTTCCCCCACTAACACATTTTGGTCCACGCTTCTGGTGTGATTTTGAGCATGCCTCGAGTTCTTCTTACAAGCTATAATTTAGGTAGTTGGAAAATGTTTTAGAATCCTCTAGTTAAGGTAAATGCTTATCCTATTTAGTTAAGTCTAAAGGGAATTTTCATTTGATCTTCTTATGTTGCTAAGTCAAGTAGAATATACAAAAGAGGAATTGAAACCTTGTGATAGTTGGGCAAATCAACTTGTTTGAAGTAATAGAAACTAGATGGAAACTCAATCAAATACTCATCCCACTTCAGGTTAGCATTAAATTTCTAGCACTCTTATCGTGTGATTAGCTTCTCTCTTTAGGTTGCTAAAACATGGTTTGTGTTATACGAAGTAGAACTTTCAAATTTGCTTGAATGGGGTTTCAAGTTTGATAGTTGAATAAGAAAGTTGGAAGGCATTAATTGCAATGTTTTGCTATTTTAATTTCGGTCTTGAAATTCATAAACAATAAAGAAAGGAATGTTACATAGTGTAATGTCTAATCATCAATTATCAATTGACTTATGTGGTGAGATACATGACTTATGAAGCATAATATTTGGTATGTATTTAATATGTAGATGAAAGTGTCACCTTTGGTTTATAGCTATGCTAAATAATTATGAATCCTATCCATTACTTTCTCTATCTCATGTGTATTATTTACACTTATTGTTACAATATGTAATTCATTTGTGGGGATTGCCTAAATTAATGGGTCAAGATATTTGATTTCTTGATTTAGTTTTGTGGTATGCTCAATAAATTGGGTTGTCAATTATTGAGTAATTTAGCTTACTTGATGTGGTAAAATTTAAATCAAGAACTTATATGAATTAAAATTAGTGTGGGTGCTAGAGTCAAATCCTTTAATGAGAGTAGAGTAGTAAAATTAAATTTGAAATGGTCTTCAATAATTAAAGTGTTAGTGAAAGGGGTCAATTTAGATTGAAAAGGCAATTCATAATGGTGTGATGTTATGGACGACTTTAGGAATTTCCAAAGATGTTGCTTGTCCCCAAAAAACAAAAAAAAGATTGAGGTGATACTAAAATATCTTTTTGAGGCGTGCTTGGTCAGTGAGTAAATAGCATCCCATTGCATAACTCATATTTTCACATATTTTTCTACATTGCATATTATTGCTTCATGGGGTATCATGATTTCATAAATTTTAAATTTCCAATTATATTGACTTTCACTTGAGAAATATTTTTATCACATTGAAATTCTTGAGTTATAAATTATTGACACATATGGAATCAATGAAAGTAATCACAAGAAGTTTTCTACAAATCATTATATTGGTTACATGTGATAAGTACAAAATGAATTAATGTGATTCTATACATGATGTTAATGTTTTTATAAAGGGACTAGGTATAGAATGCAAGTTGCTAACAAGTTCCTGTTAACCTTTCGCGTGCCTTGGTTGATACCCAACTAGTAAAGGATATAAGAGATGCTAGCCATTGCTAATAAGTTCTTGTTAGCCCTCGGCGTGCCTTGGTTGGTACCCAGCTAATAGGGGGTATAGGAGATGTTAGTTTGATGTGACAGTCATCGCACATGAAATGAAGGGATATTATTTTACATGAGTTGAGAACTCACAATGGACTAGTTGTTTACCCATCTAGACTTGATGTCCATGGCAATTATTTCATTTTAAAGAAGTCCTTTCAATTTTCAATGTATAGGATTTTGAAAAAGGAAATATGGTTTTAAGACTTTTCAAAACATTTTTTGAAAGTTGTATATTTGTTTTTATTATTATTATTATTATTATTATTATTATTATTATTATTATTATTATTATTATTATCTTCTCACTAAATCATAATTATCGTAACATTAAATACTCACTACATTTTTCATGTTTGGAAGTTTAGAATTTGTTCGTTTATTGAGAAATTTGAATTTACAACTTAAATGTTGATCAAAGCTATTAATATATAGTGTTTCATTTTATTATTTAACTACAACTCATTCTCTTATTTATTTATATTTACTTTTGGGATATTATTTATTTAGTAAATATTTGATATTTCAAATAATAGAGTCAGGCCAAATTTTACCTTAATAGCCTAGTAAGAATCATTGCTTCCTTTTGGTGAGTCCTGTTTTTATCTATAAGTGCAAAGTTTATTTTGTTAATTTAGAATTTGTTGTAATATAGTTATAGCTCCATAATTCTATAAGCAGGATATATCACCCTAGTGTAGTTGATATAGTTGATTGAGAAGAGAATGGAACTCTCCTATTATATTACTTCATTGCTAGCTATTTTAGGAAATTTCAAAGTGTCTTATTTTTAGGGGACACTCTACAAACCTCTTATAAAAAGAAAAGAATTAACTTAATATATAATCAGTAGTTTAAAAAATTAGTGAATTGGCATATTAAATTAGAAGATTTCAATTGAATTTTCTTTTAACTAAAAATTTAATATGGTTATAAGGTATGACTTCAGAGTGTTTCACTAGGCTTATGGGTATAAGACTCTTGCATATTCAATGTTTGCACATCTCTGAAAATTGGGGTGTGATAAAATAGTATCAAAGACTAGGTTTCCTTGTGGCTTGTGGAGCAAAGTAATCTTTGATGCTATCTTAGTTATTATTATGGACTTGAGTATAATCATAATTGAGACACCATTAGATGTTTTATAGGATGTTAAAACTTCTTTCCTTTAGGCCTTATTTGGTATATAGAATCTATAGCAATGGAAATGAAAAAAAAAAAAGTTGAATAGAATGTAATGAAATAAATTATGCTTGGTATGAGTAAAAAATGAAAGGGATTATATTTGTATTGGTTTATTTTGTTGGATAAAATAGGAATGAAATATAAAGTAGTAAAAATGAAATGACAAAAATACCCTTACAATACAATATACAAATGATATAAATATCATAAATATATTATATATGTTACATATAATAAAAATAATTATTTATTTTAAAATTATATATAAATCAACTTATTTAAATATAGTATATATAAATATAACAAATATATAAAATATGTATTATAATATATATATATTATATGTGTGGCAATGCTATTTGTTTTACCATACCATCTGACTGACTGTCAGTCGAAAATATTAGCCTAATTGTCAATCGGTTTAACATTTAGTGACTAATTTTTAGTTGATTTTTTTTATGTTTTTAATATTCATTTATATATATATAATTTATTATTTTTAATATTAAATAATATTTTATTATTTTGTAAAATATAATTATTAGTAATTATTTTTATAATAATTTTTTTATATTTGTATGCTTTTATTCTTTTTAAAAGTAATATATAATATAATATAATATAATATATAAATAATATAAAATATTATTTATTTATTTATTTATATTACATATATATATTTTATATATAATATATATGTGTGTATATATATAATTTACACATACATATATATATATATATAATTCATTATAATGATGCATTGTGTATTGCCTCAATGAATGTGTTGGTTTCAGTCAGAATTTTGATTCAACTGGATTTTGGTTGGACAACTCAACTAAATATCAATTGATTTATTTTATATATTTTTAATTATTATTTATATAATTTATTATTTTTAATATTAAATATTATTAATTTTTTGGAATTAATTAAAAAACTATTAAAATAATTTGATAACAAAAATACTTACCAAATTGTGAATTCATACAAATATTATGTCTAAAATTAGACAATTAAACAAACATTTAAAGATCTAATTTTTTTTCTAAAACATATTATTGCAAAAGCTAAGAACATAGTATGTAATATAGCATATTTCTAATCACATTATTATAGTTATTAATTCAATAAATTAAATGTCGGGGTGTAAACTTTGTTGAGTTTTAGGTGGAGAAAACAAAACAATATAGAAGTTGTATGATTACAAAGGGCAAATTGGACATTTCACATAATTCTTTTAGGCTTTCTCTCCTCCTTGTACTATAGTGCAACAAATTGTAATGGAAGCCAGCTTTTCCTTTCCATCCAAATTTTTGGCTACCAAACAGAGTTGATTGATGGAATTAGTTTGCTTTTGTATTTTTTGGTTCTACCAAACAAAGGTTTAGTGTTTCCTTCAATGATATTGGGGTAGGTATGGTAATGCCTATGTATAGTCATAATGTTGAATTTTAATTGATGATTATGTTTTGTCTTGGCTTTAATTTTTCTAAAAGGCTTTTACATTTCTTTAATGAGTTTTGAAACTTGATCTCCCTTATGTATACATATTCTAACATTAGTCTTATTGTTGTTTATGGCATTGTCAATGTGTGGTATGTGGATTAATGATAGAGATGATGCCCTTAAAAACTTTTTTGTAATTGAAGTTAATTTTGAATTCTAGGTCAATATATTAGAAATGTCCAATTTAATTCTCTCATTATCTATAGGACTATTTCCTTTGTTTCAAATGTGCTTCAACCTATGGTTTTTATGAGTTCTTGTATAGGAAATTTGAAAACTTCTATTCTATTGATTTTTAGCGTGCTTTAGACCTTAGGTTTTAGTCAAGGGAATTAGATATAAGTTCTAATCAAGGTTGGCTTGTCATCCTATGGGATTTAGCACAATTTAATCTTGCATTTAGCTTGAATTTGAGTTAAATGTATAGATAATATAAAGCTTGTTATCCTGATTGAGAGATGCTTTGGAATCCTCTAGTTGAGGTAAATGATTTTATTCCATGATTAGTTATTCTAATCAAGTCTAAAGGGAATTTTCATTTATTTTTCTTATGTTGCTAAGTTAGATAGAATGTGCAAAAGAGGATTTGGAACCTCGTGATAATTGGGTAAATTAACTTGTTTGAAGTATTAGAAACTCGATCAAATTCTTGTCCCACTTCAAGTTAGCTTTAAATTTGCAGGTCTCTTATAGCATGATTGACTTCTCTCTTTAAGTTGCTAAAAATACTGTTTGATTTGTATGTAGTGGAACTTTCAAATTTGATTGAATGAGGTTTCAAGTTTGATAGTTTAAAAGAAAGTTAGTAGGTGAATGCATGGGCCACACCTAGTAATTTTGATGTTTTGCTATTTTAATTTTGGTCTTGAAATTCATAAATAATAAAGCAAGGAATGGTATATAGTGAAATGCCTTATCATCAATTATCAATTGTCTAATGTGGTGAGATACATAATTGATGAAGCATTGTATTTGGTATGCATTTAACACCTACATGAAAGTGTCACCTTTAGTTAATAGCTATGCTAAATGATTATGAATTCTATCCATTATTTTCTCTATTCCATTTGTATTGTTTATATGTATGCTTACAATATATAATTCACTCGTGGGGACTACCTAAATTAATGGGTCAAGATCTCTCACCCTATTTTTATAGCATCTTTATAACTAGATATTTGGAAAGATTATTGTCATTTAAATTATAGAATATTTCACTAGTTATGGGTGTTCTATTTATGTTATTGTGGCTTCTATTTTTGCATTGGTATACGTTGTAAATGAAGAGGATTTTAGTTAAAAACACAAGTGATGAGTTTAATTCCTTAATTAAGTCTTATGGTATGCTCAATAAATTAGGGTTATTAATTATTAAGTAATTTAGATTACTCTATGTAGTAAAATTTAAATTGAGAACTTATATATGAACTAGAATAAGTGTGGGTGCTAGAGTTAAACCTTTGTTGAAAGTAGTAAAATTAAATTTAAAATGGTTTTCAATAATTAAAATGTTGGTGAAAGGGGTCAATTTAGTTTTAAATGCAATTATAAGGCAATTTGTGATGGTATTGGTGTTATGGACAAGTTTAGGAATTTCCTAAAGTGTTGCTTGTCCCAAAAAAATAATAAAAAAAATTTATGAAATGTATGCAAATGTAAAAACCATGAAGATTTACATTTTTGTGTTTTCTTTGCCCTAGTATTAATTAGGGTCCATATAATGTACACACATGTAGGATGCAATAAGCATATGAGATGCTTTATTTTGTGAAATGCAAAATTTTTACTTTTACTTATCTTAGTATGACCGAAGTCCACATAACATATGCACATGTGAGATATGAGAAGCATATGAGATGCCTTGTTCTATGAGATACAAATTTGTCCTTTTTACTTCAATGTGAACATGATTCTATGTAAGATATGTACATGTGACATGTGAAGTATATGAGATGTAAGTTTTGTTTTGTTTTTATTTTTTTTAAGATGCCAATTGTGTGTTTTTCCTAGCTCCTATATGACATGATAATATGCAATGCATGTGAGATGCAAGTTTTTGTATTTTAAAATTTAAAAGTTTTTTTCCTTAGTTGCAAGGTATGCACAATGTATGCAAACAATGTAAACTCCGAAGGGAGAAAAAGAGAGGGACATCTTTAAATATCCCTAAACTGATTTTGAATTTTGAATTTTTTTTTAACTTATGCAAACAAGATCATCGCAAAAGAAAGAGGAAGAGACAAGACATTATTTTTAAATGTTCTCAAACTGATTTTGAATTTTGAACCTTTTTGGAAATTGAATTGATGAAGGAAGGAGAAGAAAAAAATGTGATCTTTTTTCTTTAAGCTCTTTAAAAAAAAATTAATTTGACTTGAAAGGAAAACATGCTTTGTCTATGTACAGATTCAATTCAAGTACTTATACATGAGAAATCTCAAAATTTGTAAAATATAGAATTTTTGGTCATTCGCATTTGGAAAATTTTTTTATATTAGTTTTTCACTAATCCTAGTGAGAAAAGTTAAACTTTTAGTTGTCTTGCCAAATTTACCCTTTATCATTTAAATGAAAGATTTTATTGATGGCTTTTGATTAGCTAAAAATACCTTTAATGGAGTATCTAGAGATAAGAAGATATGGGGTTCTTGCTATTACTATTTTTTAATGAGTTTTCTTAAGGTGATTTGTTTGCCACTAACTTAGGATTATTAACTTGATAAGGCAGTCTTCTCTTATCAACCCTTTATCATTAATGCTTAAAAGGTCAATAAGTAACATTCACTCTTACTTTAGTTAACAATGTCAATGCAGTTATGTATTAAAGAACATAGACTCATAAGCATGGAAAGAAAAAGGATCTTAAAATCAGAGAAGTGCAGGGAATGATAGAGCATGTAGTCCTGTAAGATGATTTAAAGCAGAGTAGTGGAACAAACAAAGACTAGATATAAGTGAGAGAATAGGAAAATGTGCCAATTCTAGACTTGAAATATTTCCCTTTAAATAATAAAAAAGTGAAATACTAAGAAAATGGACATGATGGGATAAAGAAAAGCTCATTTCTAGATTTGAACTCTCCTTGAAAGAAACAATTGATGTAAGTAAAAGAATTTACTTTGAATCAAGGTTCTTACCCTAGGTTCAATTATTTTAGTTTTAAAATCATTCTTTTCAAGAAAATCTTACCCCAATTATTTTTAAATAAGCCAAACTTCAACAAGGACTTTTGATACTCGTGATGTAGCCTTGGTAAATGAGTTTATAAAATAAAAGATATCTGCTCAAAAATTAACATGCTCTTATCAAGTCTCCCATCAATAGTTTTTTCCTATTGCTTTACAAGATTTTATACTTGACATTCTTTTAACAAGAGAGGATGTCTTAAGATGGTAATGTGGTCTAATGGGTGAAATTGTAGCTAAAAAAGAAAGGTATAAGGACTTAAATATTCATGTGGGTTTACAATGAGAATTTTGCTTGGTATTCATATCGTCTTGGAGAGACTAATTGGCTCATGACATTTAGCTCAAGCTTTCCTTTTAGAAAACCTTTTTCTATTTTTAACTCCCATTCAACATAATTCTCTTTGGAGAATTTCTCTGTTGACTTTTTATTCAACATAAACCACTTGTTTGAGGATTTCTGCCCTTGATTATATGCTAAAGTGGAACTTCCTTTTGTAAATGTTTGCTTTCTCAGATTTTATTTCGTGAAAGCTTCCTTTTTGAGATTTTCTGTTCTCATATAACTTTTCTTTCTTTCCTCCAATTTATTTCTTTTCTTTTCTTTTTTTGTTTCATTTTTGTCTTTAAAGAAATCCATTACAATGCCAAGATTACTTTTCTTTATATGGAATTCTCATTACTTCATAGGTTTAATCCATGTTAGGAGGTTTGAAAAAATCTTGAAAACTCAAAGTGGCTAGCAATGGTTAAGCAGTGTTTGGATAATTGAAAGAACTTGATTCTCTCTTAATATTTGAATTATTGATATAAAAATCTATTAAAAACTTCTTATCCTAGATGCTCCATAATTATGGGTGAAAGAAATAAACATTACTTCTAAATCAGTTAAGATAACTAAAGGTAACTCCTTATGTTTGGGAAGGCAAAAAATGCCTCGCATCCTAGACATAGCTTGCTTGTGGGACATGCATTTATGTCTTTGATCTGATTTTTTTTAATTGAATTTGGGGCATATAATTAGCCTTAGATTTGACCTTTCTTCCCAACAATTGAATCTTTTCATAAGGAGTTCCAAATATTATTATTTTTATGGGTTTTTGGTTATTTAGGAAAAACATGCAAGGAAAGAAATTGTGTTAATATAATTGATGGAATGGAAGGATGCCCAAAGGTGGTGAAATGTAAACAGATGATGATTGTATTGACAAAGTCAAATAAAATAAGATCCAATGATAGAATCAACTTCTGTTAGCCTTGGACTTTAGCTAGATAAAAAGGTATTGACTAAACAAGCATTAACTGATTATGATATGACAAGCAATTTTTTAAGAGTTCAATCACCAAGAAATCCCCATGAAATTTCTTTCTTATATCCTTTCATACCTTATTCATGTTGCAACTTTTTATGGAGTGTACAATTGCTTTAAGAT
Organism: Erythrophleum fordii; assembly: GCA_032878935.1. NCBI lineage: Eukaryota > Viridiplantae > Streptophyta > Magnoliopsida > Fabales > Fabaceae > Erythrophleum > Erythrophleum fordii. The sequence goes on from JAVQMF010000029.1 coordinate 1,819,045, forward strand.
TAAGTTCACAACCTTGATTTGGTCAATGCCATTTTGGGAATGGAAATTATAGGATGGTGAAGGAAGCATCCCACTTTTGTCAAAGCTAACCCTGTAAAAGTTAGACAAAGGGCAAGGGTCCTAATTGAGGCAAATGACAAATGTCTTAATTAAGATGGTTTGTGGTTCTTATGATGGTCAAGTTTAGTAGATATTGATGAGTTTTGAGATGGATGGTTTGAATTTCTTTGAAATGGGAAGGATGATAGTGGGTAGGTAGTCATAAGTTTAAGGATATGGTAGCATGAAAAGTTATAAAGTGATAAGCAACATTATTAAGAACTTTGACAACTTCCTTTTGCCTAATTAATTAGCACATCATTATGTCTTACCCCTAAACCTCAGTTTCTCATCTTAGCCACTCATGAGTGTAGCTTTTTTTTTTTTAAATCCAAATTGTGTTTTAACCTTATCTTTCTATTGCAAAGGACCAAGAATCCTAGATTTTGCAAATTTGAAAATTTTAGCATGAAATACATTATGATTATGTATAGATGCAATTTTATTATGCTGTTTGATCTATGAACTAATAGGTGTATTGATTTTGGCATAAAAGTTTTTCAAGGGAAGGAATTTTTAAAGGGTCAACTGCCCTTACAGGGTAGATTAGAATTAACAATTGATTCATGAATAAAATTAGAACTTTTCCATTCAATATTACCTTTATGACAACCATTTTTTTAAAATTATTTGACCTTTATTTTTCTCAAATGCTTATTGTACAAAGGGATAAATAAAGTTGACAGATCATTCTAAGAGAATATGCTAAATTCCACATGAATGATGTCTATAGGAAAGTCTAGCCAATTTGGATTTCTTTTGACAATTTGTAAAGTCATTTTTAAATTGCTCACTTTCTTCTAGAATCTTATAGTTTCACAATGAGGAATGAAGTTAACAAGATTAACTCACAAAGAATTTCAATTCTTTTGCGAACAAGTCAAATTAGGCTTTTAACCAACTTAACTTTTGTAATCAACTTGATCCTTACTTATTTCAAAATCAAACTAGTAACATTATGCTACTACTTAATGTCCTTGTGGGTATTACTTAAGATTGTTTTTTTTTATTAATCAATGGATTATTGGTTGATATTCTCCACATTCCTTCAGGGGCTTATTAATTTATAGATAGTTATGGCTTATTAATCAACTTGAGAAGGAATAGTCCTTACATAATTGATGCTTACAGCTTTGGCCTGGATAATACTTGATAAAAATAGGCCAATCTAATTACCCATTAATATATCAAGTGTAAACATGATTATTCTAGTCATATGCATTGTTAGCACGCCATTGGAAATGATGTCATGATATGGGAAAAGTTTTGTACTTTTCCTTAAGGTGCCTATTGCTCTATAAAAGAAATAACAGTTGACAATTAATTTGAGAGAAATATATATTTCTACATAATTGACGCCTAAAAAATGATTCAGATTTCTAGCAAAGATATGATGCTTGCTTAATGATGCACTAACAAGTATGCATTTTCGTGCAAAATTGTGAATATTATAATTCCTTGAAACTTTGAGAATATTCATTTTTTATGAAAAAATCATTTCCTTACAGGGATAAATATTTTAGAAAAATGAGTCTTTCTAAGTTTAATATCAATAAAATTCGATTATGCACCATTTATTATTTTATTTTATCTCCTTTTTTTTTGGTTTTTGCATATGTTTAGAGAAAAATAAACGTATGTTAAGGTTTCCCTTTTAAAGGGTTATTATGAGTATAATTGTGGCCTTTTAAGGTTGAAAACCTACTAGACCAGAGTTGGCTTAACTAATACATACTTTCATCATAGTTAATGTATGTTTAACTATGTAATAACATCTCATTAACTATTCTAGTAAATAATAATAATATGTTGCTTTCCCTATAGACTTTATTGAATGCATGAATATGATAAAGAATAAGTTAAAAATACTCTCCTTTGTCCTAATATGGATAAACCTTAAGTTGAGGTTATTGATTTATAAAAGTCTAGTTTTAACTATTTTGGAGACATCTATAACTTAACTATTAGTATGAGATTTTGGATAGATCTATGACTCCTAAAAATATTATCCCCAAATTGCCCCTATCGTTAAATGAGGATTTCACTATATAAATTTGACTTTAAGAGAAAGAATATCTTATATAAGTTAAATCCATATAACAAGATACAATTTAGACGAGGTTTTTATGATAGCCTTAGGAAACACAGGGCTTCATAGAAAATCAATATAAATCTCTACTAACCTAGAATGCACTTAGACCCAAGTGTAGGGCCCATAACGCGTGTGAGATAATTGTGCCTCAGTGACATGTGTGAGGAGAGCATTTACCTTCTCATATTATGGACTACCCTACCCTTATCTACTAAGCATATTGACAAAAAGAAGGTAAGACATATATACAAATATAGACATAAAAAAAGAGCAAAATATACACAGATATAGCCATCTATCCTAAATTTTTATTCCATATGTTATCTAACTTTAACACATGTTATACACAATTAAAGAATTAAAACATATGAAATAAGCATGTGATTAGCATGTTATTTACCCTAATCAAGTAAAGTAAACAATAAATGAAAGAAGATTCAAAATAAAAAGAAGGACATAGTATTTTACAAAAGTAACTTAAAATTAGACTTGACTCTTGAATTTTTCTCCAATGGAATCACCAAACTATCACACTTGAAATGCAACCTCATGGTGTTAAAAAAATTAAAAATTCAATTTTCAAAAACGAAAACCAAAAGAAGTAATAGTAGAAGTACCACTAAAATTTTAGTTTTTTAAAGACAAAACTTTATAAAATTTTTTTTATAAAAAAAATGGTTTATAAACTAGATATGAGTTTTAGAGTCGATTGTGAGTGAAAAAAATGTTAGGCACTTTACAACACCTATTCTAAATAACGATTACCTTAAATTAATTATGCAAAATCAATATGACTTTAATTTTATTTTTAATTATCCTAGTAATCACATGCAAAAGTACAAAAAAGAAATTAATTAAAAAAAGAAAACAAAAGAAAATATTTATTTACAAAAACGAACTTAATTTAGAATAAAAATCCAAGGCCTACATACTCTATAAGAAGAATTAAAATTCACGTAGTTCGACTGATAGAAAATAATATCAATTAAGTGGTGTTTTTGTGAAAAGAAAAAGAAAGTGGAAACCATTTAATGTTCACGTTCAAAAGGGCTTTGAAGTTTGTATATTTTAATTTGCAGAAAACTACATTGATTCCAATTCTTTACCCTTTCTCACTTTTTTGATTTTTTTTAATGTTTTTATTTTTTGATTTTGGTTTTTGGATTTTTTAATATATTTTTTATTTTTACTTTTTTGGTTTTAATATTTTTTTGTATTCTTTTTTTTATTTTCAGTTTTTTAATATTTTTGTATTTTTATTTTTGTCTTATTTTTTATTTAAGTGAAAAAAGGGATTTTTCTCCCCCTTCTTTTTTTCTTTTCTAAATTTTGACTTTGGATTTTGGAGTAAGATTTTTACTCAAATAAAAATGAATTTTTTATATATATTTTTTTTATTTTTTTTCATTTTTTTGTTTTTGTTTTTGGTTATGCTTTGTTTTGTTTTTGTTTTTAAAATTAAGAATTAAACTCTTAAGGAGAAAAGAAAAACTTAATTTTGAATGTTAAAATATTATTATTCTTTATTTTAAAAAAATATTTAAGGTTTAATTTCTAAATAAGTTGACATTCCTATACTTTATTCTCATCATGAAAATATAGACTTTTGCTATAAAACTTAATTTTTTAATAAATATTCTTTTTATTTTTCAAAAGATAATTAGAGGAGATACTCCTATTAAAAACAAAAATCATTTGATTTTTTATCTTTTACTTTTCTATCTCTTTTTTTTTTTTACTTTTAAAATATACTGTTTACTTTTGCATCCCTTTTTTTTCCTTTTTTTCATTTCTTCTTTTATCCTCATTTTTGTTGTTTTTTTTTTGAAGGAGGAAATTTATTTATTTTTTAAAAATAATATATTCTTAATTAATTTTTGAGCTGTTTTTTTGGGAAAAGAAATGCACTTTACTTACCAAAAACTACTTATTTTGCTTTGAAAATTTTTTTTGAAAAATTCTCTTATTTTCCTTTTCTTGAATATATTTCTTTGAGACCAAAATTAATTTGATATGGTCCATTGTAACCCAAAACTTATTAAAAAAAAATTTATGTCCCCACAAAGTAATTGAAAAAATTTATTGTCACATATAACACCTTGATTAACCCGTATGAGCTAAGGAGACAAAAAGTCTCATCTGACAACTCTAAAAATAACATATAATAAAATAAAATTAAAATAATAATATTTACAAGCATATAGTATTTGTGATCGTGTGTGCTTATGTGCAACTAAATATGATATTTGTTCAAAGTATATTACATTACATCTAAAATTAGAAAGAGTACAGTCTTCATCATCTTCTTCATCCTTGACCTTTTCTGCCAAGGGCTCTCAAGCATCCCTCCAATCAATTCATCTGACCTCAGGTTCCCATGCAAAAATAAAAACATGAATTAGGATTTGCTTCAAATTTAAATCAAACAGAACTTACCAAAAACTTCTACATCCTATCAAGTAAAAATTTATTTGCCATCTAAACAACTATTTATGCTTTAAACAATCTATTCTCACACAGTACGCAAGCCAAAAGCAAGCATTCAAGCGAACACATGGTATAAATCTAGCCTTGAAAACCTTGTATTTCCAGTCCAAGTGATTGTGATATCATTCAGCTTCCATTTTAACACAAGATTAAATCCAACAGGGCAACATTTAAATCCTCAACATTCAGCTTCAGGAGAATGAGTTCATCAAAACATTTAAGTCCCCACAATTTAAGTTCATGGCTAAAACAACTCTATAGCCCATTAGTCTCTGAACATTCCTCATACTTGACCCTAAATTATACTCATACGTGAATTACTGAACATTAACTTGATACCTATATTCTCAACAGAAAATGTGTTTTCCTAAGACTCATCTTGCATCATATGAACGGAGCCTAATGACATGACTGAAACAGAACCTTTAAAAATTATCATCCAGAAATTCATGAACCCTTGGTTTTAACATCTCAGACGCAGAGCAGAACCTTAAGGAGATATGTCAAAATTTTCCAGATTGAACACAGATGGCTTCAAACGTATAACCATAGCATTGAAGATACAATCCTCATTGAAGTAAAACTAGCAATCCTACTAAGGAATAAACTTCTTCAAAACTAATTTACATCTCAAGAACAGATGCAAATTAACAGCACTGTTGAAGCAAAAATATGAAATCCAAAAACCAAGCCACTAGAACAGATTCATGACTCTTTAATGTTGAGAGAAAAACGACGTATGAATATCATACCCTTGAGGCTTGTTTCTTTGACCGAGTTACAGATGCCCTCTGATAGTGCTAATCTTCCTTCTCTGCCGTTGATCTCATGCCCAATATTCTCTTCTTCACGGTTCTGCTCTCCTGCCTGGTCTCGTCATTCCCATTCAATTTTTTTATAGAACCTCTAGTCGAGAATCTTCCAGTTGCGATGGACAAATGAAAACGAAACCTCCTCCCTTAATCCTCCAAACCAAAATCCTTGCAAAGTGCCCTCAAAAATCCCCTCTCACTCTCGCTCTCTCTCGCGCTGAACCCAACTCAGAAAAGCCCCCAGTCACCTCTCTCTTCCATCTCTCTCGGCCTCTCTTCTTCTCTCCGAATACAGCACACGCCCCTCCTCTTGATCTCTTTCCCCTTCTCAATTTCTTCCTTTGGTCTCTCTCATGCTGGGTCTCTCCCTCTCCTTCTGTCGGTCCTCATTACTCCCTCTCTCTCCTCCTATTTTCTCTCCCTTCAATCCAAAATCAGTTTACCAAAAAAAAAAACCCCTATTTCTGTTGCTCCCCTCCTTTTATAACAGATCTGAGAGTGAATTTCACTCTCCCCCCCCCCCCGGTCCTCCTCTGCCTCTTGTACAGATTGCTGTCGTGCCCCTTTGCTCCTCTTCCGCTCCAGCATTTTCATTTCTGTGCTCATTCCTTTTTCCGTACCTATTGAGAGCATACGCCTACTGGTCCACAGAGATTGGCAAGGATTTGTTGGTGTCCGTTGCTCCATTCCTCCTCTGCAAAAGCTGGTCCCTCCATTCGTTCTTCCACTCCATTTCCACAACTCCCCCTTTGGCGTCTTCTGAAAACCTGAGAGAGAGACCCCAGAGAGGATGCTGCACAACTTCTGGCTGTCTCTAGAGAACTCGATAGAGAGAGAGAGAGAGAGCAAGAGGAAAGAGAGCCAGCCCAAAAAAAATAGCAAATAATTGGGCTAAGTGTAATGAAACCCATGGCCCAAAGAAAAGGGATTTGGCCTTTCCTCTCTCCCTCCTCTTTTCTCTTCTTTTTTTTTGGGCTAAGTTTTTTTTAGTTTTTTTAAATCTGATTATACATATTTTTTGTTTTTATTTTTATTATTATTATGATTTTGGATTATTTTGGTTGTTTTTCCTTTGTCTTTCTTTTCTTGTCTTGGGTTAATGGATTTAAGATGATAAGGTTGAAAGGACTAATTGGATTATATACGTTTGGAAAGATGGGGGTTAACAAATTATACCATGTTAGGTTTTTTTCTTTTTCTTTTTTTCATCATTCGTTTTTTTTTCTTCTTCTTCTCTTCTTTGTTTTTGGTGAATTACATTTTTTCTCTTTTTTTCTTTTGTTTTCTCTTTTTTTTTGGCCTTTTGATTTTTTTCTTTTTTTTTTCTATTTTTTTATATATTTTTTTGTTAATTTGATTTTATTATTATTTTTGGAGTATGCTCCGAATAAAACACAATATTCAGAGGATGCCTCCTCCATTTCCATAAAATGAAGATTTGGATTGCTAATAGTTTCCTTTTGCAAATAAAAGACTAGTTATCATAGTTCTTTTCTATTATTTGAGGTTTCTTTTTGTGTATTTTTCAGTTGAACCCTAATAATTTCTTACCGGGCCTATACTATTATTGACTTCATTCCCCTATTTTGTTATGAACAAATAATATGTATTAATAGTAGATAAATTTCTATTATAATTTGCTATCCGCTATGTCACTATAAGTATAGTTAATGCGTAATATAATTTTATACTATGAAAGAATATTTAAAAGGTTAAAGTAAATAGATATAAATTAATTAGTGTTTTACATTGTTAAAAAAATAAAATCTTCACTAAAAATGGATAATTAAAAAAGGGGTTATAGAATATGAAGTAAATCTTACACTGTTAAACTTAACATATAGTTCTAAATTAAATTTCTTGTACCTATCATAATGGCATGAAGAGGAAATTTAGTTAAAGAGCACTTTTCAACTCAAAGTGCAATACCGCATTGTTTGATTTCAAACCAAATTCAATTCCCAAATTGTTTATAAAAGTTTTGGTAAAGTATCCCTAAAAATAGGATATTGCAAAAAAAAAAAAAATTATATAACTTCTAGTAAAACTAAGTAAAGAACTCCACTCTTGAATCCTATTATATATATACATCAAAGGTGGTGAAGGATCCTGCTTATGAACAAGTTGAGTTAGGCTACATCTAAAGTTCAAAACATAATCAATTACAAGATCAACAACATCAAAATGCTTAGCAAACAAATGCGAGGCTCACCATTGCAAATGCCTTTTAAACTAGGACAACAAAAATGGGTTAAGTCCAACTTACTATCTAAAATGTATGAAAAGAAAGGTTGAGTCATGAAACTCAATGAGTAAATAACAAATCACAATTATTGAAGGTGGAATGAGTGGACACAAGTTTATCTAATAAAAAGAGAATGATAGTTACTTTCCAAGTTATAAAGAAATTACCAAGTTAAAGGAAATTGAGCTAATAAAAAAACTAAAATTAAGTCTGTAGATCATTCAAGATAGTCAATTTATTTATAGGTGAGATCAAGTAGTTATGCTAATTATTCAAAATATTAAGTTAAGACAATGCAATAAATGATGAAGGAAGACAATTAAAGTAAATATATGTGCTTATTAAATAAAGAAAATGCATAAAATTAGTTTTTGAAACCACAAGTCTTATCAAAATGGGTCTTACGCAAGAGAACTAGCTTCAGTTCTATCGAAGGTAACCACATCTCATTAGTGGCTCCTTACTCTTTTATAAGCAACTACACCTAATGAGTAACTCCTTCTACATCTAACCATATTAACTAAATGCATTGGGAATGGCTATACCTTGTTGGCAATTCCTTACCTTCCCATAAGCAACTATATCTAACGGCCAACTCTTTTTTCAACCAATCATATCATCCCAATCCATTGTAGGCGACTATATCTCATTGGTAGTTCCTTGCCCTCACTCTAGTGGCTACACTAAACATGCATCTCATTCTCCACCCAACTATATCATCTTAATCATTTAGGGGCAACTGCACTTTATTGGTAGCCCTTTGCTCTCTCCTAGCAAGCAATTCCTTCTTTACCTAGCTATATAATCTCAATCCATTTAAGATAGATAAATCGCGTTGGCAGCAACTTACCTCTATATGGGTGGCTACAACTAAGTTGTTATCATTATTGAATTGTTTAAATAATTTAATTAATTTTTATAAAATTTTTGACATTGAATTCCTACATTAAACATTCCAACTATCATCTCTTAATTTAAAGTTGCATCTTAATTTTTCACTATTTCTATCTTCCAATTTATTAGTTTATTAAAGTTGATATCATTCATTTGCCTTTCAGTTGTTAGCCTTTAAAGAAAGTTTCTTAAACGAGTCACATATATGGCCATGGAATAGTTAGTTAAGTAAAATAATTTATGAGAAGAAGTAGTATATAAACTTGTTCAATAATTTTTTAATGAACCTTTAGCTTAACACATGTTTGCATAAATATTAGTTGTTCATCATTTAATATATAATTTCCCCTCTACTAAAGAAAATCTTTTCACAATAATATTTAGGAGAAATGATACATAAAAATTATAACTTGGTAAAACGGACATTAAATGACTTTAAAAACTAATATTTTTTTAAAAGACCAACATTATCACTGGTTTTTTTTTTAATTACAACTTATGCTCCTTAAAGTTATAACTTAATTTTTATGATATTGGAAGGGTGTTTTAGATTTGTTATTATCCCTGAATACAAATATCCTTTTAATATCGAGAATATCAAGTTTTAACTTATGAAATATAAGTGATAATTTTGGTTCTTTGATCCCTAAAGAAATTTTGATTTTTAAAATTTTTTTATTGTCATTTTTATCAAGTTATGATCCTTATCTGTCATTTTCCAATTTGTTTATGTTGCAAGGTAATCTAAAGGAAGGGTTAAAGAGATAAGATCAAATGAGTGAACATACAGAAGCATACTGATGAATATGCAAACATAAATTGCGACACTCACTGCACTCATACATTTGTCGTTTGGCTCATTTAGTTTAAATGTGGTTATGGTCCATTTATGTTACTGTGGATTATAAAAGTTCACTCTTTAGGAAACATTTCAAATGCATAGGATTGAAACATAATTTGATATCCACGACCTTTTCAGATGCAATATTGGAGTAAATTTAATCACAACATACTTCTAGAAAGAATGAAATTGGATGAATAAGTGGGTAAGTCTTAGATACTGGAAAAGTTACAACAAACTTAGGAAAACCGTCAAAAACGTAATCTATTTACCTTTCCTTTTAGATGGTCAAATTTTTAAATCAGAATAATAAATTTTAGTTTTTTGATTTTAATATGAATCTCTTCTATCAACATCTGGTTAAATAAATAACGAAATCTGAACATAGCAATGACACATCTTTACTTACCGAATTTATACGTTATTAACTATGTTTGAATTGTTCATGTTTGGAATAAGTATTTTTTATTAATCATATCAATATAGTCAAAACCAAAAATAAAAGCGATTTGATATTTATACTACTCTCTTGCATGTTAATTAGTCTATTTACAAATTATTATTAAATAAAATGACATTTAATGAATACAAATGTACACCTAAATTTGATATTGCTTGACTTTGTTACTTCTACATTATTATTAGACGTATTATCTTCAACAATATTTTAAAAATTGAACTAATTGTTGAATTAAAATAAAATTAGTTCATAGTGTAATAGTTAAACTATAATTAAATTATGGTTAAATTGGTTGAATTAATTTAATTAAAATATATTTCTTAAATACATTAAATATAATTTTTCATAAAAATTAATTAATTAATATATATAGTATAATATTATATAAAAATATTATGTTATTTCATGTGTTTTTATATATAATAGCTTGTAATAGTATATTAAAGGCATATTCTTGGTATCTTGGTTTTCACAATTAACTATCCAATTCAACTCGATTTTAGAATAAATTTGACAAGTTCAATAGCACACTAATTCTATGCTATTTTTGGATTAAACAACAAACTAATTCACCAGTTGCACTAGCCTAGTCTAATCCAATTCTCATAGTAGTAGTATTTAGAGTTGTCCTTTAAAACTTTGTATCTTCTTAGGTTTTAATTAGTATCTATTAGATTGTACATCACTAAATTTTATTTTTCTAGCATTTAACAATTTAATGGTCTATCACAAATTATTTTTAAAAAGATTCCCTCAAAAATAGGTGTTTCATTTGCCAAAAAAAAAAGGAAAAATTATAATCAGGGACCTAAATGTTATAAAATTAGCAATAAAGGATCTTAAAAATTGAAATTACCCTTAAATACTATAATTACCATAAGGTTTTAGGAGATTTATTATTGGGTATAAAAAAGTACTAAACTTTTTTGCACCCAATAAAAAATCTTTTAAAATCATTGATAAATCTTCTAAAATATGATGGTAATTGTAGTCTATAATTATAATTATAATTTTTAAGATCCTTTATTATAAAATTTACCATGTCTAGGTTTTTGAATGTAATTTTTCCCAGAAAAAAAATTCAAGCTTAAAATTATACTTTCAAAAATTAAAAAAATATATAAGAGAGGAAAAGAAGAGAAAAAAAAGTGAGATTAATTTAATTTCATAAACTAAAACACACCAACCAACTTAAAATCATTTTTGTTTGTGAAATCAAATGAGTTATGAATGTCTTTTCCACTTCACAAAAGCAATTAAAATTTATTAACGAATAGGCATTTTTGTTTTAAGCTTGTGAACTACATTAAGTTTGATATCTACCAAATGGTATATCAGGTTTAATTTCTAATCTTAGGTCTAGTCTATTTTTATAGATAATTTTTTTTTTCACTTAATTTCTCTTTGGAATCTTTCTTGCATGTTATTGATGAGAGTAACCAAAATAAGTTTAAGGCCATATATGAGAGTTTTGCACAATTAGCTTCGTTTGAAAGTCAAGCCTATTTAAAATAAGGCTAAATTGCATATAATCTTTTGAATTTTAGAGTATGTGCAAATAATTTCATAACTTTCAAAATTTGATAATTAATTCTATTGAAATTTCAATTTTGTGCAAATAAAACCCTGTTATTAGTTAGTCCGTTATTTCACTGACCAAACATGACACATTAATGGAATTATTTACTCATGACCTAAAGTTTAAGGAATTATTTGTATACAACTCAAATTTTGAGGAGGTCATGTACACAAAAACTAAATTTTGTAGGGGTTTATTGTCACTAAAAGGTCATGTTTTATTAGTAAAATAATGTACTGATGGTAGGAAGTTGTTTGTATAAATTTGAAAGTTTAAGAGATTTATCACCAAGTTTTAAAGATTAAATGAATTATTTATATATAATCTAAATTTCAAAGGGACCTACACAATTTATCCTATTTTTATATATTGAATAGTACAATTCTAAATAATTTCATATCATATATGTGATGTAAAAAATTTTAAAAATACATATATATGACATATCTATTACACCTCGAAATGAAGTCATTACTAGCATGGAATATAGGAAACCTTATAATCATAAGCTTGACAAACATACAAATCCTCATATGATTTTCGATGCATGATTTAATTCATGGAAAAACAATTCCAAATCAAACATACTATGTACAGAAACACTAGACACTTAATGATGCAAGCATTCACTTCATGTATTATAAAAATTTCATCCTTTTCACTTACTTGAGAATCGCACAACCTATGTAGTTTCACAATATCAAACTATGCAATTCTATAGCTAAAAACATGGGCAAAACATTAAGAAATACACAACCTCATGCATATTTACATAGTTAGGCCATGAACTCTTCAAGTGGCAAGGTCGTAGTGTAGCACACAACTTGTGTGCTTGAAATATTTAACTCACATAACCCTAATTCACATGAGGGGCATATGCAAATTCACATGAGGGGGACATGATGGCACCCCTATTGCACATTTCAAGCATTAATAATTAAATAATTTGATTTTAAGTTTCAAATTCAAATGGTTGTTAATTTATATAGATGGATTATTGAAGATTTTTTCAAGTGAGAAAAAAACTAACAATTGACTTTTAATGTATAATAAAAACCTTCTTCAAATAAAAGATAACATACAATGTATAAAATACAAACATAAAGCCTAGGAAGAAGAGTCATTCGAGTAAATTACATTACAACCATGCTCTTGGGATTATGACTTCTACCCTGAACAAATGACCAAAGTTTTTTAGTGATTCTAGTCCAAATTACATGGAATAAAAACAAAATTTTGAAAGATCAACTTCCGTACAAATTAAGTACCTTGCAATTCTTTAAAGGACAACTTGAGCTTTCAATTATTAAAGTGTCTTAAATAATACATAATATTCTATAATCATATCCAAATTTCAAAAACAATTCAATGGCTTGAACTCAATCGAGGAGACCCATACACAAGCGTAGAGATGAAGTCATCAATGTGCTTATCAGAACTTCCACCTTCACTCACAGCCGTCTTAGCATACTTCTTCAACTCCATGATATTCTTCTTTATTTCATTCCCTTTCTCCTCATACATCAATTCCCTTAAGCATCTTTCAATTTCTTCCTTACTATATACACCACCGTCCTCATCCTCCTTAGGATTAACACCCACTTTCCAAACCTTCTCAACAAAATACGAATTGGGTATTTGGTCAACGAACTTAGGCATTCCCACCATTGGAACTTCAAAGACTATTGCTTCCATTAGGGAATTAGCCCCACAATGCGTGACTGTGTACCCCACTGCAGGGTGAGACAACACCTGCAACTGAGGGCACCAAGTCATAAACATCCCCTTCTCTGATGTTTCCTCTATGAAGTTCAACGGAAGGTTTGGCATTTCAGTTTCCTTCATCACCCATAGGAAATTGCAGCTTAGGTTCTTCAGTGCTATTGCCATTTCCTTCATCTGTTTTGGACTTATGTCAGTGACACTCCCAAATGCAACATAAACTACAGAGTTTGGTTCCTTAGTGTTGAGCCATTCCAAACATGTTTTGCTGTCTGATTTGTTCATGTTAAAACCATAGTCAATGTTGTCTTCCATTCTATTGTCAAGGTAAATTGATGGTACCGTTGGACCTATTGTTACAATGTTGGGGCAGATGTTCTTCATCCATTCCAATACCTGCATACTCACAAATGCTTGGTTATGTACTGAGAATGTTGAAATTCATGTACCTAAGTTACTAACTAATGTATTAATAGTATTAATTAGTGCTTCACATAGAATCTAATAAATAAATAGAAAAAGAAAAACTCGAAGTTATCAGACTGACCTCAGGTTCCATCTTATCAAAGCTATGAGAAAAAACCCAATCTGCTTTACCGAAGTTATCAAACATGCTCAACACATTTCTGAGAATAGGGGAAATCTTATCTAACCCCGGACCATCTACTACCCCTGAAACTCCAGTTTTAGAGAAATCTGGCATATCCAAAGGTGGCACCTTCAATTTCTCACCATGCACCTTTAAATTCAGCATATAATAAGCTGCAGTAGAACCCAATGTTTGAGCAAGAAACGTAGCACTCTGAATACCCATTTGCTCTGCAATATCCAGAGCCCATTGAAGACCAGAATTATAAATCAAGCACTTCACCTTTCTCCTCTCATCTGAGTCCTGCATGCTCTTTTTGATAAGATCAACTAAGATCTTCGTGGTGCTATTTTGGAACCTTTCAAGATAGCCTGAAAGCCCACCTGGGCCTCTCAGCCCACCCTCTTTGATATCATCATAGATGGATAAAAGAGAGATTAAGTCGTTCCCAGTTTGAATGGATTTTGTTGCGGAAAGTGAGGTAGCAAAGGTGACTTTGATCCCTTTCCAAGCCAAACGCCTTGCAAATTGTATCAATGGAGTTATGTGGCCATACCCAGGAAAGCCCAGCATCACCACATGTGCTTTCCCTTCATTGTCTCCCATTTTCTCAACTTAAATCTTACAGGTTGCCCTGCAATTAATTATATACAACAAATAATTAACATGTTAAACATTAGATCATGTCTTTTTTTGGCATGACTTCAAGGTTTTTCAAATTTATTGTGATTGACCCCCTCTTCGACTACTTTTAGATTTTAGAACAAAAAAAAAAGTGATGTTTTTAAACAATAAACTTATTCCAATACTATTAGTCTTGACACTAATGGCATGTTTGAACCGCTTTTCATCCCCATGCTTGTATTGTCAATCCTATGATATCAGCATTTAGACTAGGGATCAACATAAGAGTGGGGTTGAACAAAGAATAAACAAAAACCTGCCCAAGAATTGCAAGTCAAGGGATATGCCTAAAAATGAATGACTAACAACACAAGCTCCTAATAATTTTTTTTGTGTAGAAATAGTAACGTGAATAAATTACTCTACTGCTATAAGTATTAATAACATATGTGAGATTTATTTTCAATTTATATAACAAGGAATTAAGCGAAAATTTGAAGATGATCAGCTTAAATAAGAATAAAATTTCAATATTTAAAGTAAAAAATACCTAAAAACATTATTATAAAATTAATCAATATTACCATAATATGAATAATTATATGTATATAAAATGAGGTTACCCACAAGTTCAACCATAATATCATATTTAAATTCATTATAAAAATTTTAAATCAAGAATTTAGAGTACATTGAAAATAGATTTAGGGCATATAAATAAAGTTCCTTATTAGGTTAAAAATCATCTATAATGAGAATGTAACTATAGAATAATACTAGGATACTTGCACACATATAACTCATTCAAGTTACATAATTAATTAATTAACCACAATAAAGAGAAAGTTATAAAGATTAATTCTTGCATTTGAAATGAATTATTGAACAATATTTAAAAACAGTTAAATATCATTAGAAAAAATAATTTCATACAAGCCTCCTATTGAAACATCCATGCAAAACTTAAATTTCTAACATAAGCACATAACCATGAGGGTAAATAACCACATAGTCAATATCAAAGCACTGTAGGAAGAAATCACAAGTAGAAATCATAGGTGGGACTCCTACCATCCATGTTCACTACTATCCCTACTTATAACCATGTTTCTCAGAACCGGACCGGACCAGCCGGTTCGACCGGGAACCGATCCCTAGTCTGGTTTGGTTGAGTTGGAAAATTGGGCAAGCAAAAAATCGGTCAAACCGGTCTGAAGCCATTTTTTTTTTAATTTTTTTTATATAACAGAATAATTCATTTTAAATGATTTTGACAAATTAAAAATAGAAGGTAATAAAAAAGATGAGGGAGTTGAAATATGATTTTTTTTTTAAAAAAAGAGAATATAAGAGAAATAAAATGTGTATAATTAATTATTTTTTATACTTACTTTTTATCATGTTCAATTTCCTAATAATATTTCTCTCAAATATCAAGATACTTAGCTAAAATTATTATTTATTATTTTATTTTTTAATAATAAGTAGAATCTTAATATAATTTAGAAATTTTAAAAATTTAATATTAAATATTCTTAATTTTTAATCATAGATAATTTTTATTTTAAACTAAACATTAATTTTTATAATATCTTAAGAAATGTTAAATTAATAATCAAATATTTAAAATTTACTAATATTTATTTGTTATATTAAAATTTTAATACGTAAAATTTTTTTAAATAATATATTTAATTATCACCGGTTCGACCACGGTTCGACCACGGTTCGATTAATGAACTGTGAACTAGTACTTCCACCGATTTAATGACTGGTCCGATTTTAAAAACATTGCTTATGACTATTCTTACAACCCCTAAATATTCAAAAAGCATCCAGTTCAGTACCTTTAAAGTACTTAAAACCAAATCCACATAGAGATATCCTAGGTGCACCAAGTGCTAACAAGATTCCTATTAACAATCAATATTCTACACAATCCTACCTCATAAAGATTCAAAAATATTATAACTTATTCTCATCAATTTTCCAAATAACATGATCCATAACATAATTATACATTTACTCCCAACATTTCATAGACAAATCATTTGAGCAATTCTCACATAATTATATCAACATAAACATTCAACATTTCCATTATCTTGAAATAACACTTTGATAATCATATAAGCTAATATTCAATTCAATAACTCAATCATATTTGGCATATCATAATCTAAAATATTTAATACTCATGATATTAACACGCAACAAGATATTACCTATGAAGCCTATCCCGATGGTCATGCGAAAGTGCAGATAGTAAATGGAAGAGATTAAAAACTAGAAGGAAAAATAAAATGTATCATACTTTATAGTCTACTCACATTGACTACTAAATGGTAGCGGTCCTTTTGTCACAAACTGTCATGAAATCCCTCCAATGGAATATCCAAAGAGTTTCCTAAACCGCAATTACCACATTTCATTCAAAATTCAAGAACTAAGTTTAAGTTTCTTGTGTCTGTTATACTAAGTCACTCTAACTTATCCTATGTTAAGTCCTACTACTACAATGGCGTCGACTTACTTCATATCTCACTTAGCTACATTATCCCTAATTAAATCCTAGTCTTATACTATTACTAACCTAGATTAATAATCATCCACTTTTATAGTTTCACAATTGAGACTACAACACCCCGCATAATCAAGTTATAAAATTTGGCCTATGTTATGATCAAATTTTTCTTTGTTAAGCAGTTTATTTTTCTTGCCATACTTATTATTTACTGTAGCAACATGATAACGAAGGAGGTTCTTAAATGTTCAAATGCCAAAATATTCCCGACCTTCTCCTTTTAGTATTGATCCACAGCAAAAGAATTACTCCAAAGTATTGCCCATCCACCCAAATCACTTAACCCAAAGCCGGAGTCAGGAATACATATCCTAACGTGAAGTAACCATTTACATAATGCGCTAAACAAGTTCAGAAAGACATAGCATACAGTGAGTTGGGGGAAAGAGATTATCGCTTGAAACTTTTCTGGTAAGGTATTAAGTATTAACATAAATAAGAATATGAGTGTTAAATACCCTGACAAAGTGCTAAGGATAAATAGGCCGATAACCACTGCAAAGTGCTGAAACAGAATTTTCAGTGGAAACCGGACAGGTTTACATGTATTGCTTTTTTGTGTGAAGTTCAGGCATCAAATGGACTCTAATTGCTCTGAAATTTGGGTGGCATAAAGTCAAGACCCTAAAGATATGTTCTGGAAAATTTTAAATTTTTTTGTGTTACTTTGCTAACCCCCCATTGTGGCCAAACAACGTACAAACAGATTTGGAGCAGAACAGGACCACAGGGAAGATGGAGCTAGTTGAGGGTTCAAATGAGTGAATTTTTATTTGAAAGTTCGGCACAATGTACTTAACATATAAATCCTCAAACTCGAGAATTGGGTGAATTCTTTATCGTGGGATCAATGGGATTACATCAAGGAAAAAACTGGGAAGAATTCTGCTATTGTACCTACAACCCTTCTTTTCTTTTGCTTGCCAAATAGAGCAACTTAGTTGGCTCTCCAATTAAAATTATAGACAAGCTATGCAACTAAGGATGCAACAACGCATTGGTATCAGGTAAACCCCGCTTACATCCGAATTTGGCATCCTCAGTTTCAAGGTAGTGAGCTCACTCTTATAACTATACAATGCTTATAATCATTTTGAATAACATGACAGGGTTAGAACTTAACTATGGGAAGAGTCGAAAGATGTTGCTTATTTAGGTTGTGTCTCACTGTCTATGTTTGGGGTAAAGCAAGCTAGCACTTTCTTTGACGATAATCGTGGCTGGAAGAGATAACAATATCTACAATATTGAGGATATCCCAAAAAAACCAAAAAAAGATAAAATCCAGTTAGATGAATAACATTTTAGCCCTTAAAATAAGCTTTAACAATTCCTTCCTTATCTATTATCCTGTACGTAGGATCTCACAACTGAACAACGTTAATAATCGAAACACCAAAAAGCAACGAGTATTAACTACAGTTTGCAAGGCTCAAACCATGGTTTGTAAGAAGCAAAAAATTGGTACTTCTATCCAAACGTGGTTTCGTAAAGGATATCCAAACATGCACTTAATAACCCGTTTTTCATGGACGGAGACAAGAGGGGTGGTGGCCTTTTGGACAGAACCTCAAATTGTTGTTTACCTCGCACCACTTTACTCAAGAAATTTCAATATTTAGTCTATAAGATGTCAGCAGAAAATAAGCTTAGCCTCACATTGACTTAAAATGAATTTGCTTAACAGCCCCCACTTAAACCAGAGGGAATGACCAAGAATACAACTTCCAATTTTGAGAAAAAGACGTACATGAGTTGCTGACTTCCTAACACAGCATACAACAGCTAGGTGGAAGGAAAACAAAGGAAAACTAGCCTCACTTGAAAAGCTGCTACTGTAAACGAAGAAGGGGAAGAAGGAGAAGCTCTCGGTCACCCATCCATGGCCGAACAGCAAAAGAAATACACGAGGGAGCTGCTGGAACGAGAAGAAGCTGACCCAATCCAAAACAACACAGCTGTTCAGAGATGCTAGCTACCAACACTTGTGAGCTGCAACCGGATAAGGGCGCAGCGAAGGGCAGACAGCTGGAGCTGGAGCTGGCGCTGCAGATGTCACCCCACGGCCGAACAAAGTGAGGGAGAAGGGGTGATATTTCAGTACCCGAAGGGGTCCCGCTGCGTTTTTTTGATGGGACAGATTTGGGGGTGTTCTGGGAAATTTGGGACAAAAGAACAATTTTGACGAAAGGCGTTATGAGTCGTGAGGATTAGTTCTCGGCGAGGGTGCGTTTCGTCATTTTCTATCTTTTTTTTTTTTTCCTTATTTTAGAGATTACAAATTTAATTTATAAAAAATAAAACTTATATTTTTGAAGACAAAAATTTTAGTTAAAAAAAAATTATCGTTGTTCGGAAACAACACGTTATATAATTCAAATACAATATTAAATGAGTAGAAGTCATTACATCGACGTTTGAGTATAGTGAGAAATAAACTAAGATTTTTATATTTTTATAAATGAATGTAAGTAAAGAAATTAATTTATGATAGTAAGATTCATTTTAGAATTTGAAATATAAGTATACTTACGAGTAAGTTAACAAAAATAATAAATACTATGATTAGAAGAAACCAAATAGATAAAAAAAATGAAAGAATTAGGCACTTTAAGTTTTTAACTTTAGTTTACTAGTAAGGCTAAATCTAAAAATGGGGTAAGTATAATTGTGAATAAGTTGTGAAAAAATATTGCAGTGGATATAAAGAGGTTAGGAAATAAAATCTTTGCTTTAAAATTTGTAGTATAAAAGTAAATCTTTAATGTTAGTAATACTTACGCACTACAAGTAGAGTTAGAAAAATATTAAAAAGTAAAATTTTGAAAAAATTCAAAATATTTAGTTAAAGAAATGCCATTAGGAAAAAAAAAAGATTTTTTTAGGAGGAGATTTTAATTGTCATATGTGAAATGCATTTATAGGTTATGAGGATGCACATTGAAAACATAGCTTAGGGAAGCAAATATGAAGGATAAAATTATTTTAAACTTCTTATTAGTATTTGATCTTACATTATCTAACACTTGTTTTATGAAATATAAGGAGCATCTTATCATATACAAAAGTGGAAGGGTATGCTCTTAAATTGATTTCTTTCTTACAAGAAAATCAGATAGTCTTGACTATTTAACATATATTACTCAGCATAGAGTTTTGGTTATGGATGTTCGAGTTAAGAGGAGAGTAAAAAGTAAAGGCTAAGATAAAGTATCAAGAATCAAGTTGTAGCAATTGAAGAAGGATAAAGAAAAAATCTTGTAGAGAATAATTTGGGAGGAATGATATTGAGAAGTATCAGGAAGTGCTAACGATATGTAGGATGAGATAGATAAAGAAATTAGGAATGTGGCAGAGAACATGCTCAGTGAATCAAAAGGTTTTGGACCTATGAATAAAGAATCTTGGTGGTGGAATGTAAATGTGCAAGATAAAGTTAAGGTTAAAAGGGAGTATTATAAAGCATGATTTTTGTGTAAGAGTAATAAAAATTGAAAAAAAAATAAGGTAGTTAAAAAAGATACTAAGAAAGTTGTGGGCGAAGTGAGAGTTATGATATTTAATAGTTATACCAATCTTTATGTACTAAAATTGGAGAAAAAAGTATTTACAAGTCAGATAAAAGTATAGAAAGAAAGAGATGTGGACTAAGTGAAATACATTAAAAATGAAAAAGGAAAAATTTTGGTTATAGAATAAGATATCAAGAAACGGTGAAAATGTTATTTTCATAGACTATTTAATGAAGGACACGTGATTTTATTGCATTCGAATAAGTTAAACACTAAATAGGAAGACCAAAATTATACTTTTTATTATAAGATTTGAGAGTTAGAAGTAAAAAAAACATTAAAGCGAATGAAGAATGACATAACAGTTAGACCGGATAATATATCCATGAGGTATGAAAGGATTTATGAATAAAATGTATAAGTTGACTCACAAAGTTATTTAGTAAAATCATAAGGTTTAAAAGAATGCAAAACGAGTAGAAGAGAAGTACTTTAGTCCATATTTATAAGAATAAAGGGAATATACAAAACTGTGCAAATTATAGGGGAATTAAACTCATAAGCCACAATATGAAGTTATGAAAAAGAGTAATTGAGCGAAAATTAAAGCAAGAGACTCAAGTTACGAAAAATCAATTTGGTTTTATGTTAGAAAAGTCAACTATAAAGCAATATAGTTGTTGTGAATATTTATGGAGAAATATTAAATGGATCAAAGAGATTTACACATGATATTCATCGATTTAAAGAAGGCATATAATAGGGTATCAAGACAGGTTTTATAGAAGGCTCTAGAAAAAAAAAGAATTCATATAACTTATATTTGAGTAATTTAATATATGTATGATGGGGTTACAACTAGTGTTATAACAAATTGTAGATTTACAAAAAAAAATTTGATAACTATTGGTCTATACTAAGAGTTAACTTTAAGTCTTTATCTTTTTATTTTAATCTTGGATGTACTCACTGAACATATCCAAGAGCCCCTGCCATAATATATGCTTTTTTTAGACGATATAATCCTAATTAAAGAATCAAGGGAGAAAATAAATGAGAAGTTAGAGATGTAGATACTAGCTTTGGAAGCACATAGTTTCGTTTCAATAAAAGTAAAATAGAGTATATAGAATATAAGTTTAGTAAGAGACACATTAGTTTTATTGTAGAAGTGAAAATTGGAAAGCATACTATATCATAAGTTACACATTTTAAAAATGTAACACCATAAATTCTAGCTTATTTCATGCCATTTATAAGCTTTATTTCATCAATTCCACAAGAACATATGAAAAAGGAGATGAAAATCATAGATTTCATCGCATTGCGCTATATTTAAAAATTTGCAATCAGTGTTACGTGGACTCTATGAGTTCATACTATATATCCTCGTATTTAATTACATTAAAACAAGTCATTTGCATCACAAAATTATATCTATAACTCATGGAAACCAAAATAGAGTGTGGAACATGGAGCTTCATTCTCGGCCAAAATTGCTCCACTTTCTGACCAAAATTTGGAAAATCATAACTAAATTTAGAAAAATCAAAATCATGAAATCTTAGTCATTATGGGAAGCTATAGATATCTACTTCACACTAAAAATATGTCTAGACCATAACATCTATTACAAAGGACGTTTGACATCCGAAAAGATCCAGAGGTCGCTGTTGCCTGGGCTGTTGTTTCAGATTATTGATACAAATTTTTAAAATTCATAACTAATTCTATAAAAATATAAATCACACAAATTATGCCATTATGGAAAGATAAAAATGTTAAATTTATGATAAAAATAATTACAAAATGAAACAAATACTTTTAGCCATTAGAAATCTATGGAATAGTGACTGGACTCTTGGGGCACCACTGCTACTGACAGCCAACTTAAAAAATGCACAACCCTTTGCTTAGACCTCCAAATGAGGTGATCTTGGTGGCCACATAAAGCTTATAACCTCTAGTTTACGTTTATAAAATTTCACAAGCATTTAACACCATTTACCTATCGGATGACACAGAATACAAATCTGCCAGTGTGAACAGTGTACATATTAGAATCAATAGAAAACCTAAATTTGAAAATTCATCTAATATTCTCTAGACCTTTGAAAATTATGATCTTTAGCTTTCCAAAAATCTCTCAATGAGACCTAATTTCATACCAAATCACAGATTAATATTAACTCATTTGGCTAAAAAGTGACTTAAAGTTCCATAATAGTCAATTTTGGCTCCATATAGGGTACCAAAGTTGCCAAATGGATTTCCCTTAGTCTTGGCACCTTTTGGGCAAGTCCAAAAGTACATTTAAGATTTGTGTGAGCTGCTCAAATGGTCCCAAACCTCATGCATATCATTTTATCCTTCTCACCCACACTTATGCACATTTACATCAAACTTCCGAATTGCATAATTTGGCATTACATACTCAAATTGTATGCTAGAACTCATACATCATATCCATAGTTATAAACATCACATAATTACATATTTATACATGTCTCAAGGTTCATAACATATTTACAACATCATATATATCATGAACCATTATTATGGTTCCAAAATGGACAAAATAAGGCATAAGCTTGTCAATCTCCATTCTTCATTGTTGTTGGCTCCCATTGCCATAGCTACTTAATCCACCTAGCATATTAGATCATTGGAGAGGAGGGAGTGAGATTCAAAGAATCCCAATAGCTCATCTCCCATTCAATCATACATAATATATGTAAAGCAAGTTTTAAAAATGCATGCATGGACATAATATAATTCATGAGCATTCAAAAAGCAAGCTTAGCATGTGAACAAGTCATACAAGACATTCAAGAGCTCACCAATTGTTTGGATTGGCCTCACATTTCTCTTCATAGATTTTGAACTTACCTCACCTATTCTTTGAGCACTTTGGACTTAACTATACTCTTGAGAGCTCACTTTGCTTTTAGAAGACTTTTTACTTTGTCTCAACCAATCTCAAGGGTTCTTAGCTCATCCTCACCATAGTGAAAAGTTCTTGGCCTCTCCACACTCAAGCAAACTCAACAAACATCATACATTCACTTGAAAACATAACATGACATCATGAAATCATGGCAAACAAGATCATACTAGCATACTTTTCATGGCTTGAGAATACACATACACACATTTTAAAACAAGCTAAACACATATCTATGCATGAGAGAATGTGGAGAGAGCTACCTTGCTTACATTTTGTAACACCCTAAAATTAATTAAGGTGTTAATCATTGATTTAGATTAATTAGGAATAATTAATATGGAATAATTAAGCAAGTTAAGTGAATAGAAATTTTAGAGAGATAAATTATTAATATGGGTTTGAGATTTAATTGGGATAGAAACTTCATTTAAATCCAAATTAAATTGAGTAATCCAAGGTTAAGACTAATGGAGGCCTAATAATTATAGGTGCAGACCAACCTATTTATTGTGAGACTTGGCCCAAGAGAGAGCACTTACCCTTTATTTGGTTTGAGGGGAGGGGAGGGATTCTCCTCCCCTCCCTTTGTTTGATATACATTTTTAGAGGGGAGGGGAGGGGAGGGAAAGTTTAATGAAATTTTCCCTTCCTTCCCTCTCTCTCTTATCCCTCCATGTTTCATAGAATTTTTATAGGTATGATTGAGAGGAAATTTCAACATATCAATTAACATGGGTATATTGCCATATTGAGAAAAAAGTAAACATGCCAATATTTTTAACTTAGATGCATTCTGATTTTATGAAATAAAATATGTTAAATTATACATTTATTGAAATAATTGTTTAGTTAGTTTCATTTGTTTACAAATTTTTTTAAATAATTATAATTATAGATAATTTCTGACATTTATTTAATTTGGTGGTGAAAATGTTAAATTTTTAAAAATAAAATAATAATTAATTATATTGTTATTACTTTTAAAATATATAAAGGTAAAATGGTCTACATATTATTATTTTCCCTCCTTTCCCCTTCTGAACTAAACAATGTATCACTAAAATCCCTCCCCTCCCCTCCCCTCCCCTCCCCTTCCTTCCATTAAAATCCCTCCCCTCCCTTCCCTTCCGTTGAACCAAACAAGGCCTTAGTGATGCCTCAATAACCCTTGTGCAGACCCAAATCCTTGAGCTCTTCAAACTTGGCCCAAATCTAATTAAAATTCAGTAGCCCAATACATAAGAACTAGCCCAACAAAGCTCAAATCTGAAGCCCATTAGGAGTTGGATCTTTGGAGCAACCCATGACCTATATTTGACCCAACTTAACCTAACTAAAATCCTAAACACTTCAGCCACTTCCCTATTTTTCTGAAGCACAAAGGAGAAAATCGAAGGTGTGAAGGGAAGCTAGGGTTTGGGGCAAGAATTCCAGATTTTCTCACATTTAAAGTAAGATTCAGCCAAGGTAATAGTTATATAACTTAATCCCCTCATCTTTTTTTTTAATTTGGCCTGATTATTTTTTTTTTTTTGGGAATATTTTCACTATACCCAAAATCTGAAATGTGGTTGTTTAGGATTTTCTTGGTGAAATTCGTAGGTTAAGGCTAGGAATGACATTAGGTAAGTTTAAACCCTCCATTTTGATGCTTTCTTTGCTAGTTTGAGACCCCCACAGCTGATTTATAATTTAGGTGTTAATTTTGTATGAATTTGCTTAGGATTTTGGGTGAAATATTGAGGTTTCTAGCAGAGGACACTTCAATCCAAATTTGGAACTTGTAGTGGCTGGTAAGTGTTCCCTAGGTAGTCATTGGCATTTTAAATTCTTTGGGTACTTGTTACAACTGTTAATGATGAATTAGAATAGTAATTCTCTGATGCTATAGTTATAGAGAGATTTCGTACCCTTGGTAGCTGTTGCAATTGTCTAGAAGTGAGGTAATCAGAGTTTACATTAATTCCATGCATATATTTGTTTTAATTTCACATTTGCTATATATGAATGATTTGAAATGTTGAATGAATTGGTTGGCTATCTATTGTATTGTGATTGGACCTTGTGAGTCTATGGTGGAGTTGTGATACCGCTGCCACCTATGCATGTGCTTTGATCGGGCACCGAGTTATGGTCAAACCCCAGATGCACTGAGCCCTAGTTGTACTCAATGGAGAGTAGGTGCCGTGGACCGGCCTCTCCCGGTATTATTGGCCTTTAACATGTGAAAATATGATTGCTAGTATGGGATAATAATCGTGATAGCCTAATTGTTTCATTTACTGATATGACTGGTATGTTCCTGATGCTTATGTGAAATTATGCATATATGTTAATTAAACTGGAATGTATGATGAAATTTGCCTTGGTTACTGAGATTCACATCTCACCCCATTTTATGGGATTACAATTTCAGGTGAAGGTTCCTCAGGTAAGCATAAGGGCAAGCAAGTGGATGAACATCCATGAGCTGAGGCCTGGTGTGAGGAGCTACACTTGGTCTGAGTGGAATAGAGTATATGCTAAATTTTGTTAATCTATGTATAGCATCATCATGTATTTGTATTGCCAAGTGTAGGCTTTTATATTTTGATTACTTAGGATGAGGAGTTAGGCTTCATCTTAATTTGGTATTGGATGTATGAACTTATAGTATCTGATATATAAACGTTGTTGAACTTATGATATGGCTTACCATTTGGAAATTGTAATCACATGATGCATTAGATATTGATATAAACCATAGATGTATGAAATCTCTAACGAAATATGCATCGAGTGTGAATTGTCATTAGTGTATGAATTCTTGTTACTCTTACCCTATGGACTTGCTGATATAGGGTAACTGGGGAAGTAGAAATGGGCACTTAAGTCTTAAGATAGCAATGATAGATTAGCTAGGTGATTAAGGTACATAACTACCATTAGAGTTGCATAAATTAAGGTAGAGGGGCCCTAGGGTGTTATTGAAGGGAGAGTGGAGAGTATGAGGTAAGAATTTAGGAGTTGTAAAACCAGAAGACAATTCACTGCGGCTAAAATGGAGTTAGTCGTGGCCAATAGAGGTGAAGTTGCCCAAGGAGAGTGCCAAAGAGGAATTCACTGCGGTAAAATGTGTGATTAGCCGCGGTGAAATTTTGCAAAAAGGAGCCAGGCATTCCAAAGAGGAATTGGCCACGACAAAAGGAGGTATTGGCTGCGACCAATAGTGAGAGGCGAGCAAGGTAAGTTCCAGGAGGCTTCTTCGCCGCAGCGCCAAGTAAGTTAGCCACGGTGAAACTAGTGACAAAGAAAGGAGTGAAACTGAGAGGAATTAGCCGAGACTAAGTGTGATTTGGCTGTGGTGAACATTCTGAAACACTTATATTAATTAAGAAACCTTAGTTTTTCATATGGTAATCTCAAGGGATGATTTAGAGACATTGAGATGAGTTATAATCGATGGGTAGTAGAATCAAATGCTTATAAATAAATGTTTATTTCCTTTATGTACATAAGTACTTGTAATTGTATGGTTGATGACTCTAATAACATTAAGGTTCAAATTTCTCTATATTTTCATAATGCATTTGGTCGTAATGCCTTGTAACCCTAATCTATGATTATTAATCACATATTTAATCTTAATTACAATAATTAGAAGTTAGGGTCATCACACATTCACACACTTTTTCCTTAAGCCTTGACTCTTCTCCCTTGACCTCACACACCCAAGAAGGTGGAGACCATTTCTCTTGGGCTAGACACACCAAAAGAAACATGAATTACTCATGGGAACAAGCCTTGGCATTATACACACTTTAAATGATGCTACTTTGGTTTATGGCTCCATTATGCTTCCATAAGGCACTTAATGAAGCAACTTTAAGAATTCATGATCTTGGATTCCTTCTCTCCTTTAATCTCTGATTCTTGACTCCATTTAGACTCCTTGGAGTCATCACACAATTATTTTAAAGAGCCTAGCTAGGAGTTGCTTCTTTATGCTACCTTATGGAGCTTACACTTCCATCTCACTATCTATGACTTCTAAAATTTTTCCAAGGCTTCCT
The DNA here is from genome assembly GCA_032878935.1 of Erythrophleum fordii. Taxonomy (NCBI): domain Eukaryota; kingdom Viridiplantae; phylum Streptophyta; class Magnoliopsida; order Fabales; family Fabaceae; genus Erythrophleum; species Erythrophleum fordii. The sequence goes on from JAVQMF010000029.1 coordinate 1,846,584, forward strand.
CTCATCCTCTTCCACCCTACATGACTAAAAAATAAGCTTGAAATAAATTAAAACCTCCCCTTGGTACTCTTTCTAGCCTAAGCCGACATTATGGAAGCATTTGGGGTTCAAGGGGTTTCCAATTTTTGCTTGATAGGAGAGTTACTTGGGAGGCTTCCTAGAGGTCTTGGAAGCTCAATTAAACACTTACATAGCCTAGAAATTCATGAATCAAAATAGATTTTACAAACTCTTCAAGAATCCTACACTTTGCTAACTTGAAATTCAATAGCTTTTACTTAGTTTCCTTTGCATATTCTAAATTCCGACACTCTAATTCATGTGATTCATTCTTGGTATGGCCAGAAATTTAACCCTTCATGGCTGGTCTTACATGGGGGGGAATTGAAGAGAAGAGGAGCAAGGAGACCTAAGCTTAGGAAGTGGCAAAATACCTTGGATTCTTGGTTTTCTTGGTTTGTTCTTCACTTGGCTAGCCTCCCCTCACTTGGCTAGTCTAAATGGATTCTTGACTCCATTTAGACTCCTTGGAGTCATCACACAATTATTTTAAAGAGCCTAGTTAGGAGTTGCTTCTTTATGCTACCTTATGGAGCTTACACTTCCATCTCACTATCTATGACTTCTAAAATTTTTTCAAGGCTTCCTCTCATCCTCTTCCACCCTACATGACTAAAAAATAAGCTTGAAATAAATTAAAACCTCCCCTTGGTACTCTTTCTAGCCTAAGCCGACATTATGGAAGCATTTAGGGTTCAAGGGGTTTCCAATTTTTGCTTGATAGGAGAGTTACTTGGGAGGCTTCCTAGAGGTCTTGGAAGCTCAATTAAACACTTACATAGCCTAGAAATTCATGAATCAAAATAGATTTTACAAACTCTTCAAGAATCCTACACTTTGCTAACTTGAAATTCAATAGCTTTTACTTAGTTTCCTTTGCATATTCTAAATTCCGACACTCTAATTCATGTGATTCATTCTTGGTATGGCCAGAAATTTAACCCTTCATGGCTGGTCTTACATGGGGGGGAATTGAAGAGAAGAGGAGCAAGGAGACCTAAGCTTAGGAAGTGGCAAAATACCTTGGATTCTTGGTTTTCTTGGTTTGTTCTTCACTTGGCTAGCCTCCCCTCACCAAATCCAAAAATTCCACCTCTATTCTACCTTCAAAACAGCACCAAATTAAATGCCAAAACCATGAGAAGGAAGAGGAAGAAGAGGGGAAGAAGTTTAACAAGGTAAGGAGTAGGAAAAAGTAGCTAAAACTTACACTTTTCAAAGTTTCTTCTTCCTTCCTTGGCCTCCCCTCTTGTGCGCCACTCTTAGCCCTTCTTAATTTTAACGTGTGAGAGAGTTGGTGAGGAGATCTAACCAGAGGTGAGGCATTTTTATAAGCCTAGGGATTCATTTAAGCAACTTTCAAAATTTGTAATTTAGTCCTTCTTTGGAATTTTATTTGTTTGGGCTCATTTCAACTGCCTTTTGAAATTCATCTTTTCCATCATATTCCTTAGGCTCTTAATCATAAGAATTTCCTTTGGAGTCACTCAAAAAGGATCTAAAACCATTCCGAATCGTTCGATCAAAGTTTCGGTCAATCGATAGCCGAAATTGCTCACTGGAGGGGTTTCAACTATTCTAAGGGTTTCCATGGTATTTAGAGCTTTTGAGAACTCTAGAAAACTTAAATTTTTCATTTAAAAATCCCTCATATGAGTTTTTCAAAATTTTCAAAAATTACAAAAAGGCCCCTACTTTCTTCAGCAAATCTTTTGAGCTCTTCTTGCTCTGGTTTTTGGGTATCTTAAACCTCAAATCCTTATTTTCTAAAATTTAAAATTTTAACATAATTTTAATTGGCCTAAATTCCTTCTATTTTGAGAATTTCCTTTTATATTTGGCCCATTTCTGACATTTATAGAGAAACCGAACATTGCGTTTCTCACATTTACGGAGGGACCGGATGTTACATTTCTCCCTCCCTTAAATAAATTTTGTTCTCAAAATTTGGGGATATACTTTCTCTTACTCTTTTCTTTTCTAACTAACTGCTCTTTTCTTTCCTTTTTTCTTGGCTTTATACGCTTTCTCAGTGATTTCATTCGTTTAAATTTTCTCTTAACCAGGAGATTTTTCATTGCTAGTTCTTAATAAGGGTTCTATTACTATAAAATGCTAGCTAGTTCTTTCTCATAAGGGAAAGAAATTTCTAACTTTAGAGGCCTATCTTGGGAGAGTTTGCTAATCATGTAGGGTCAATGTTAACCCGTTTGTAGGATTAACGTTTCTTTCAGTGGACTCATTTACACATCTCGAGAGATAACTTATTTCATATCACATCTCCTATATCTTCTCTGAATGGCTTCTCATAACATCTCATCATCCTTTCTAATCATTAGAGCCATCAGAGGTTTTTGTCTGTTTACTGTTTTGAAGTATACTATCCACTATTCATCTCTGCGTTCTTTCTTACTAGCTCATCTCATGATTACAATTCACATCTCTTTCTATCACAAGCCTCATATCGCAATTGCTTAGTGGCATTACAGATCCTTTGAGGAGTTTCTACTTTTAATGATCTTAATTTCTCTGTTTATTAGTGCATCTATCTCTGTATGCTAGGACTTTTTCTTACTTTCTTTACTCACTTATAGTGGCATTTTATAGTCTCTCATTTCAGCACTAATAAGCCTAACATTTGTGTCTCATACTGGCACCAAAGAGCTACTACCACTGACTACTGCTGAGTTCTGCTGGAATGCTAGCTATTCTCAAAGTTTTACTCACTGGAGATATACTTTACCACTTACCTTATATAAAACTGCACTTGACCCTTTTCTGAATACATAAGCTAGCATGCAAGGATCTCTTTATCCCTTGGTCAAGGCTACCATTTGCTAGGTAGTGGTTCATCTAGCTCTAACTCTGGAAAGCTAATTTCTTGCTTTCCCTATCTCATACACTATGCTCATCTCTAAAGAGAGCTAGTCAGTGGTCTATTTATTTGAGTAAAGCCTTCATATCTTTGTGGTAACGGTCTACCAGACTCAGGAGGTTTCTAGTCTCTGAGATAAAAGCTAGCTGAAACTATACTGGTCTCTGAGACTAACTATTCTATAAAACTATCTCAGGCTGTCATCTCTACCAGAGATATATCATGCTATGGCTAGAGCTCTTTGTAACTCTATGGGATCTACTGTGACCTCTAGGTCTACTGCGATCTCTCAGAGCCCCGTTAGGGTCTACTGCAATCTGCTATACTATGTTGGGATCTATTACGATCTATCTCTGAGAGATGTCAAAGCCTAAAATTACTGTATCTGATAGTGAAACTCATGCTCACTAAGTCTGGTTACCATCACTCATAATAGCTAAGGCTAAACTCAGATGTACATCACGCTCTTCGTGTGAAGTGGGTTTTGTGTTATCTGATTTTCTAGGATCCAGTTATACTGATACTAAAGAGCATTTTAATTCTCATTCATTGCTCTTTATGGGATCCTCAGATTCCCACTTCAGCCCTTTATGCTTAGGCTTTCTTTTCTTACTCTATTGACTTACTTTATATATACTCATTCTAGCCCTCCTCTCATATCTTGTAGTTTCTAACTATGCCCACATTCTGCTTTTAAATGCTTTGGCACTAGGGCATCTCACACATTGAGTGTGGTTAACATCTTTGGCAGGAGAGAGGCTATGCACTGGTCCCTATTTATTTCATTTACATATATTATAAGGGATTCAAACTATGCATACTGAATCTGAACATTCTCTATTAGGCATTCCTCTCTGCATGCTTTTCTTACTGTTTCAGTATTCCTAGAATCCCTTTACTTCTCTTTTCTGACTCATCTTATTCTTTAACTAGGATACTTTTCGATTACTAAAACACTTTGATGATTGATGTCATTGTTTGCTGTGCACTCAAGTTACATTACTATTAGGTTGATCAGGTCTAATATCATGTAACTATTATTGCAAGCAAACCATAACATCAAACACTAATACACGGGTACCTCATGACTGAGCTCAAAGCCACTATTGCCTGTATATTGCAAGTTTCCCAATAATCTAAAGTATCCTTCTCTTACTTTTCTCTATTTGCCATATTTTCATAGAGTACTTAGGGAAAGTAGGATTCTTTCTCTACAACATCCCGAGATCTCTATGCATTGCCTGGCTATTTTTACTTCGGGCACTATTATGCTAAAAGGGCATCTATGCTAAGGACAGATGTGTCTTTTTCAGTACTTGAGCACATTAACTGAATATCTAGTCTTAATCTAATATGTCCTCAGCTTGTACACTATCATATCTTCTCTTTCTACCTTTCTTATCCTCTTACTTAGGTAAAAATGATATTTTACTACTGGCTATTTTCGTTGCCAGTTCAGGTCTTCCTATAGTTAAGAGCACCTATATTTTTCCTAGGTTCCTCCACTTATTCACTCTCTGTAACATCAAGGGGGTCTACTTTTTGCTCATACTTTTACTCTGCTCTTAGCTAGATTGTCCCTCAGTAAGAAGGATTCTATTTCATATAATTCCAAGAATTTTTTTTTATGGTGCTCTCGACTTATGCTCTTTCTCTATATAATATAAGGCTCGCCTTCTTAGGTGATCTCTAGTTCTCTCGAGCTTTCTTGAGGGTGCTAAGGCAATACCTATCTGTCTTAGCTTATTCTTACATTTGGATCAGAGCTAAGCTTTTTCTCTATTCAGCCTCTATAGTTTCATCCCCAAGAACACAGTATACTATTTCTAGTGTTCTGCTAACTCGATCCAAGACACGTACTTTCACTGTCCGGACTCTATCTTATTGAAAATTTATACTCTATTGGGTGCTTTAATCACTCATGTGCCTTGACCTTTGCAGTCTTATATTAGGGAGCTCATCTAACTAACTATCGAACCCCTATCTATTTACCTCTCTAGCTCAGTTTACTCATCTAATTATGACTAAAGCAAGGGCATCTTTTTTGTAGCTAGTTTATCAACTTTTCTTCGCTTCCTTTATCACTATGCTTTATGACTCAAGGGTGTCTATTTAGGGAAATTACTAACCACTACTAAGTGGTTTTCCTGGCTTAAGGTGTCTCATCTTTTCTTTCTCGATCCAAGGAGAACTTTCACTGAGCCTTTCATTCATATATCTCACCTGGAACAATGCTTTTGGTTATCTCCCCTAGGTTTTAGCTTACACTCAGCCTGGGCTAGCCATCTCATCGGACATATAGCTTACTAACTATCCTTATTCTTTTTTTAGGTCTTTGTTATTGGCTACTCATACTTACTTCTAAGTGTTACCTATGAGGTACACCTTTCTAGGTCACTCACTATGTGCTTCACTGCTGGTAGCCTTATCTCACATTATTTCAAGGCTACACTAGCATTCTATTATTCAGTGTCTCACTGGGTAGCACTCTAGATGGGAGTTAATGCCTTATAGGCGAGTCTCAACAATCTCATCATCCTTGTGTCTAACTTTCTCTGTGTTGAGCTCTTTCCTCAGTCTCATTTATTAGGCCCATAAATTTCTTACTAATCTTCTGTAATCATTCATTACTCTTTTCTTCTACTTATACTAGGGGTTCCCACTCTCTGTGGGTGATCTGATTCCTTATCAACTCATTCCTCAAGTTAGCCTGAGTATGACTAACAAGGTATTCAAACTGTCATTCGCTGCGGTTAACATATCATTCGTTGCTGCTAATTAGCCTTGGGTTCACCTTAGTTTTTCTATTTGAGTATTGGCCGTGGCGAGGAACTCTCTGGATTACCTTGCTGCTTCTATGGAATAATTGGCCACAGCTAACGGCCTCTGATTGGCTTATTTTTCAGAGATCGGATTTTCATCTTTAGCTATCAACCCGAGCCTCACAACATCTTTGCAATCGATGTTACATGGACCTTGTGAGTTCATACTATATATCCTTGTATTTAATTACATTAAAACAAGTCATTTGCATCACAAAATCATATCTATAACTCATGGAAACTAAAATAGAGTGTGGAATATGGAGCTTCATTTTCGACTAGAATTGCTCCACTTTCTGACCAAACTTTGGAAAATCATAACTAAATCTAAAAAAATCAAAATCATGCAATCTTGGTCATTATAGGAAGCTATAGATGTCTACTTCACACTAAAAATACTTCTAAACCATACCATCCATCACATAGGACGTTTAACATCTAAGAAGGTCCAGAGGTCGCTGTTGCCTGGGCTGTTGTTTCAGATTACTGATACAAACTTTCATAACTCATTCTATAAAACTCTAAATCACACAAATTTAGTCATTATAGAAAGCTAAAAAATCTTAAATTTATGATAAAAATAATTCTAGAACGAAACAAATACTTTTACCCATTAGAAATCTATGAAACAGTGACTAGACTCCTGGGACGCCACTACTACTGATAGCCAACTTTAAAAATACACAACTCTTTTCTTAGACCTCCAAATAAGGTGATCTTTGTGGCCACAGAAATCTTATAACCTCTAATTTATGTCTATAAAATTTTACAAGTATTGGACACCATTTGCCCATCGGATGACACAAAATACAAATCTGCCAATGTGAACAGTGCACATACTAGAAAATTATGATCTCTAACTTCCTAAAAATCTCTCAATGAGACCTAATTGCATGCCAAATCTCAAATCAAGACTAACTCATTTGGCCAAAAAGTGACCTAAGGTTCCATAATGGTCAATTTTGGCTTCATATAGGGTACCAAAGTTGCCAAATGGATTTCCCTTAGTTTTGGCACCTTTTGAATAAGTTTAAAAGTACATTTAAGACTTGTGTGAGCTGCCCAAATGGTCCCATATCTTATACATCTCATTTTGGCCTTCTCACCTACACTTATGCACATTTACATCAAACTTCTAAATTGCATAATTTAGCATTACATACTCAAATTGTATGCTAAAGCTCATACATCATATCCATAGTTATAAACATCACATAATTGCATATTTATACATGTAAGGTTCATAACACATTTACAACATCATATACATCATAAACTATTATTATGGTTCCAAAATGGATAAAACAAGGCATAAGCTTGTCAATCTCCCTTCTTCATTGTTGTTAGCTCCTATTGCCATAGCTAATTTGTCCACCTAGCATGTTAGATCATTGGAGAGGAGGGAGTGAGATTCAAAGAATCCCAATAGCTCATCTCCCATTCAATCATACATAATATATGTAAAGCAAGCCTTAAAAATGCATGCATGGACATAATACAATTCATGAGCATTCAAGAAACAAGCTTAGCATGTGACCAAGTCAAACAAGACATTCAAGAGCTCACCAAGTGTTTGGATTAGCCTCACACTTCTCCTCATGGATTTTGGACTTGCCTCACCCATTCTTTGAGCACTTTGGACTCAACCATACTCTTGGGAGTCCACTTTACTTTTGGAAGACTCTTTATTTTGTCTTAACCAAGCTCAAGGGTTCTTGGCTCATCCTCACCATAGTGAAAAGTTCTTGACCTCTTCACACTCAAGCAAACTTAACAAACATCATACATTCACTTGAAAAAATAACATGACATCATAAAATTATGGCAAACAAGATCATGTTAGCATACTTTTTATGGCTTGAGAATATACATACACACATTTTAAAACAAGCTAAACACACATCAATGCATGAAAGAATATAGAGGGAGCTACCTTGCTTGCATTCACACACTTTTTCCTTAAGCCTTGACTCCTCTCCCTTGACCTCATATATCCAAGAAGGTGGAGACTATTTCTCTTGGGCTGGACACACAAAAAGAAACATGAATTACTCATAGGAACAAGCCTTGGCATTATACACACTTTACATGATGCTACTTTGGTTTATGGCTCCATTATGCTTCTATAAGGAACTTAATGAAGAAACTTCAAGAATTCATGATCTTGGCTCCCTTCTCTCCTTTAATATATGATTCTTGACTCCATTTAGACTCCTTGGAGTCATCACACAATTATTTTAAAGAGCCTAGCTAGGAGTTGCTTCATTATGCTACATTATGAAGCCTACACTTCCATCTCACTATCTATGACTTCAAAAATTTTTCCAAGGCTTCCTCCCATCCTCTTCCATCCTATATGACTTAAAAATAAGCTTGAAATAAATTAAAACCTTCCCTTGGTACTCTTTCTAGCCTAAGTCGACATTATGGAAGCATTTGGGGTTCAAGGGGTTTCCAATTTTTCCTTGATGGGAGAGTCACTTAGGAGGCTTTCTAGAGATCTTAGAAGTTCAATTAAATACTTACATAGCCTAGGAAATTCATGAATCAAAACAGATTTTACAAACTCTTTAAGAATCCTACACTTCGCTAACTTGAAATTCAATGGTTTTTACTTAGTTTCCTTTGCATATTCTAAATTCCCACACCCTAATTCACGTGATTCATTCTTGGTTTGGCCAAAAATTTAACCTCTCATGGCTGGTCTTACATTGGGGGGGGAATTGAAGAGAAGAGGAGCAAAGAGGCCTAGCTTAGGAAGTAGTAAAATACCTTAGATTCTTGGTTTTCTTAGTTTGTTCTTCACTTGGCTAGCCTCGCTCACCAAATCTGAAAATTCCACCTCTATTCTACCTTCAAAATAGCACCAAATTAAATGCCAAAACCATGAGAAGGAAGAGGAAGAAGAGGGGAAGAAGTTTAACAAGGCAAGGAGTAGGAAAAAAGTGGCTAAAACTTACACTTTTCAAAGTTTCTTCTTCCTTCCCTTGCCTCCCTTCTTGTGCACCACTCTCAGCCCTCCTTAATTCTATTTTAATGTGTGGGAGAGTTGGTGAGGAGATCTGACCAGAGGTAGGGCATTTTTATAAACCTAGGGATTCATTTAAGTAACTTTCAAAATTTGTAATTTAGTCCCTTTTCGTAGTTTTGTTCATTTGGGCTCATTGCAACTGCTTTTTGAAATTTGTTTTTTCCATTATATTTCTTAGGCTCTTAATCATAAGAATTGCCTTTGGAATCACTCAAAAAGGATCTAAAACCATTCTGAACCGTTTGGTCAAAGTTTCAGTCTACTGACGGTCGAAATCACTCACTAGAGGGGTTTCAACTGTTCTAGGGGTTCCCATGGTATTCAGGGCCTCTGAAAACCTCAAAAAACTCAAATTTTTCATTTAAAAATTCCTCCTATGAGTTTTTCAAATTTTTCAAAAATTACAAAAATGCCCATACTTTCTTCGACAAATTTTTTGAGCTCTTCTGGCTCTAGTTTTTAGGCATCTTAAATCTCAAATCCTCATTTCTAATATTTAAAATTTTATCATAATTTTAGTTGGCCCAAATTCCTTCTATTTTGAGGACTTCTTTTTATATTTGGCCTATTTATAACGTTTATGAAGAAACTGAACATTGCGTTTTTCTCATTTACAAAGGGACGAAGTTACATTTTATCTTTGGTCTACCATACAATGTGATAGGAAAATAGAGGAAGATGCAAAACATAGGATTCAAGTGGAGTAAATGAAATGGAGGAGTATTTCGAGTGTTATTTGTGATAGAAGAGTACCACTTAAACTTAAAGGTAAATTCTACCGCACAGTTATAAGGCCTGCAATGTTATATAGAATTGAGTATTGGGTAATAAAAAATAAATAAGATAATAAGTTTAATATTACAAAAATAAGAATATTGTGTTAAATGAGTGGACACACAAAATAAGATAAAATTAAAAATGAAGGCATAAAGAGAAAGTGGAGGTCACACCTATTGTGAAAAAGATTATAGAATCGCAACTTAGATGGTTTGGATATGTGTAGATAAGACCTATAGAAGTTCTAATTAGAATAATAGATCAGATGGAAAGTAGTCCAATAGTCAAAGGTAGAGGGAGATTAAAAAAAATAGAGGAGAAACCATTAAAAAATATTTAGATTTGAATAGTTTGTCTAAAAACATAATTTATGATAGGACTTTATGACATCGATTGATCTATATAGTCGACCCCACTTAGTAGAAAAAAATGTTGTTACTGTTTTTGTATATATATAATTTTTATCATTACAGATGAAATTTGTAATTTTAAAATAAGAAAAGGCCAAAATTGGCCGAATGTAGCCTTTGCAAGAGGAAACTTAATTGTTGAGGATCTGCTTTAAAGAAACGAAGGCTCTCTTGGCTATCACATAAGTTGTGGCTAGATGTTGAGTTTTATTCACTTTGACACATTTAGTACCAAGTGATTAATATTGAGCGAGTAGAAATTTTTTTTGTTAAAAAAATTGAGAAATATTTATTTTATTCTTATAATCATTATTCAATAATACATGTTTTACTTACTCACTTTTTAAAAATAGAAACAAATATGTTATTTTTAATTTCATTTATACTTTTTCTTTTTTAATTTCTATTTTCTTCAATTTCCTTTCCATATAATAGAAGTAGCCTTAGTAAAATTTTAAACTTAAGTTTGCTTTATCTAATTTGATTAATACCAATTGAATCTACCTTTACTTCTTATTTCCGAATCTCATGAATTATCACATGAGATATGGGATTAACAAAATTCTAACTTAACTCAATGCTTTCTGTAACACTATAATTTCCTGACTCATTTCATACTATATCTATGCCTCATATCAAGCAATTCATACAAGAAGCAAGAAAATGGTGTTATTTTAATGTATTTCTTAGTATTGCGTCACATATAAAAATTTTATTCAATGTCACATGGACCATATGAGCTCATCCAACACATTCTCATATTTAATTACATAAATACAACTCATTTGCATCATCAAAAGTGGTCTACATTTCAAGGAACTCGAAGGGAAGCTTAAAATACACATATATAATTTTGCCAAATTTATCCTTATTTCTGTAACAACTTTGAAAAATCATAAATAATTCTAGAAATATTGAAATCATGCAATTAATCTTGGCTGTTCTAGAAAGGTAAACGTGTCTACTTTACACTAAAAATATGTCCAGACCATAACATCCAACACAGAGGACATTTGACATTTGAAATGGTCTAGAGGTCAGGCTGTCTACTGGTGTTGTCATATAATTTTGTAGCAAATTTCAAAAATATCCAATTAATTCTAAAAAAATTTAATCCATGTAAATGATATGAAATTGGAAATCTATGGATGTTAGCTATAGGGAAAAAATAACTTTAGACTAGCTCAAGCACATCCAGATCTCGAAATCTAATCAAACAATAACTGAGATTGGCTAAAATTCCTGATACTAGACAGATTCTTTAAAAATTCATATATCCCTCTCTAGACATCCAAATGAGGTGCTTATAGTTGGCACAAGTCACTGGAAATGTCTCGTTTCTCTGCATAAAATTTCATGGCAATTGGACATCATTTGTGCCCTGTGTGGCGGATTTCATTTTTGGACCTGAGTGAATAATGACATGACCAAAACCAAAAAATTTGCCAACTTTGAAAATTCATTAAATATTTTGTAGACCTCTAAAAATTATGTTCTTTAACTTCCTAAAAATCTCTCAACAAGCTCTAATTGTATGCCAAATATCAGATCAAGAAGAGCTCATTTGGACAAAAAATGATATAGGGTTCCATTATGGTCAATTTTAGCTCGATACAGGATACTAAATTGTTCAAATGGCTTTCCTTGGGGTTTGGCACCTCTTGGGCAAGCCTAAAAACATAATTAGGACTTGTGTGAGCTATCGAAATGGTCCCAAACTCTATGCATCTCATTCTGGCCATCTTATCCTCACTTATACACATTTTCATAATGTCATTGAAGAAGCTCATTTGCCAAAACATGTTCAAATCACAATCTAATGGTCATATAACATATTTTACTATTTATATATGACATATTGTCATAATTACATATGCTCATAACATCATATTACATATACATTTCCTGATTACATCATTTGCCAATAGTATGGCCTTAAAGTAGCAAAAATCACATTCTTGAATGTCATACTCTCATCTTTAAGGTGGTTGGTTTCTATTACTTTGTCCACGTGGTCCACCTAGCATGTTAGATCATTGGAGAGGAGGGGATGAGATTCAAAGAATCCCAATAGCTCATCTCCCATTCAATCATACATAAAGCATGCAAAGCAAATCTTCCAAATGCATGCATGAGAATGTTGTCATGTGTAAATATTCAAGAAGCATTTTTACATTTGAGAAAGTCATACATAACATAAAAAGGCTTGCCAAGTAGGTAGATTAGCTTCGCTTAATTTCTTGTGGATATTGGACTTGCCTCACCCATTTTTTAAGAGATTATTGGACTCAACTATGCTCTTGGGAGTCCATCTCACTTTTGGGAGACTATTTACTTTGTCTTAATCAATCTTAAGGGTTCTTGGCCTCACCACACTCAAGCAAACCAAAACAAACATCATGAACATTATTTAGAAAATATAATGCATCATCATGGTACCATGGAGTAAGAGCTCATGCTCGAACATTGCTTATGGCTTAAAATATACATACACACATTCAAAGACAAGTAAAGCAAGCAATCATGCGTGAAAGAAGGTAGAGAGAGCTACCTTGCTAGCATTTGTACACTTTTTCCTTAAGCTTTGAATCCTCTCCCTTAACCTCACACACCCAAGAAAGTGGAGATTATTCCTCTTGGCCTAGACACATCATATGGAAGCTAATTAAGTTTATGGAATTAATTTTAAGGTCACACAACTTGCTTGAACTCTAGCTTGACTCATTGGCCCCTTTATGTTTCCAAGAATGCACCTAATCAAGCAACACCCATCAAATAAATTCTAGACTCCATTCTTTCATTTCAAATGTGATTCTTGACTCCTTTTAAGCCTTTTGAAGTCATCATATTATGAAACATAAGGCACCAATTCACTTTTTATAGTTTCTAAATTTTTTTGAAGGCTTCTCCTCATATTCACTCATTATATATGACTCAAAAATGGGCTTAGAACAAATTAAAACTATCCCTAGGTATGCTAACTCATATAGGTTGAGACTATGCTTGTTTTTGCTACCCTTGGAGTTGTCTTTGTTTTCTTGATGGGGGAAGCACATAGGGAGACTTCTAGCAATCTTAGGAACTCAATTAAACTCTTATTTAAGCCTAGGAATCATTGCATAAAATCAAATTTTACAAGGTACAATTGAAACCATAGAAATTACATCTTAAAATTCCATGGGTTTTTGTTAATTCCTTTTGCATATTCTTAATCTCTACACCCTTTTTCCTTAGAATCACCTTTGGTTCTGCCTAAAAATCAAATCCTCTTTGGTCTTCTCAAGTGGGGTGAAATGGTAGAGAAGGGGAAGAAAGCATATCAACTATGAAAGAAGAAATGACCTTGTTTTCTTGCTTTTTCTCACTTGAATCTTGCTTTCTCTAGGCTCTTCTATTCAAATTCGAATTTTTCCCTAAGTTTCTTCCTTAAAATAGATTTGTAAACTTCCTTTTAATCAAAGGAAACAAAGTAGAATGGAGGAAATGAGGTTTGGATGGAAGAAAGCATGAAAAACTATTAAGAAACTATACCTTAAAGCTTGAATTTCTCCTCCATTTCTTCCTCTTCTTGTGTGTCTCATCCCTTAGGATTTTCTCTGGTTCTTAGGTAGAAACATGTGAAGCTACATGAGGGTGAGAGTAGGGCACCACTTATATATACAAGGGAGGAAGAAGAACTTTTAAAAAATTTCCATTTTATTCTTTGTTCTTAGCATTTTCGTTTCTCCTTCGTTTTACCTCTTTTTTTTAGAACCATCTTTTCCATTATAAAATTTAGGTTCTTAATTTAGTAAAATACCTTTGGAATCACTTAAATTGGGGCTAAAACCTTTTCGAATAGATCTGTTAAAGTTGAGTACCCTGATGTTGGAAAACGTCCACCGAAGGGGTTTTAACTGTTCTGGGGCTTTTCATAGTTTTCAAGGCCTTTAGGAATCCTGGAGAACTCAAAAATTTCATTTAAAAAGTCTTCTTGCGTGAATTCTAAAATTTTCTCAAAATTATGAAAATACCATTACGTTTTGTAAGTTTTTCATAAGAAATTATTATTTTTATTCTAGCTCCGTTTTTCTTTCCTTCTGAGCTTGGGATTCTTATTTTTAAGAGTTTAGAATGCTTCCTAAATTTTTTGGGACCTTAACTACATCATTTTGGGGGACTTCCTTTTGTATCTGGTGGGTTTCATTCATTTACGAAGAAACTGTACGTTACGTTTCTCACGTTTTCAGAAAACTGGATGTTACACTTTCTAAAGTATTCCTAAACTTAAAAATTTAAATTGACTCACTTAATTTTTTTTTTACACTTTCTCTTGCCCTTTCTTTTTATTGGGATGTTACAAGAATGAACAAAAGTAGAGTTCTGATACCACCTGATAAAGCTTAACATAAGAAAAAAAAATCAAAGTCCAAAACTTAAGAGAAAATTTAAAAATTATATTAATCAAAATCTACCTCACAAATATATTAAAAGGGTATTTATATGAATACTAAAAGAAACCCTAATTAATTTTTATAAATAAAAAAAAAATAAAATAGAAAAGTATTAAAATAAGAAAACTTGTAAGAATAGAAAAATCTTTAAAAATATAAAACCACCTATAATAGGAAACTCTTAGAAGTTGAGAAAACTTTAGAAGTCAATTTGCTTATTTAAGCTTTTACTTGTGTTTTTGTTTAGGATTTTGATAGTCAACTTAATCCATATACTTGTCTGCTATGCATCCCATGTCATTTTATTATCTCTTGAGTTTTGTATCTCTCACTTTCTTTCCCTTACTTCTTTCCTTTCTTTCTTGTTTTTCTTTTATTACATAACCAACTGACACATGTACATTTATAAGTTCATTGGTAATAAGCAATTGGAAAATAAAACTTTTTTCATTTTGTAAAGTCATTTTCAATTTTAGTCATACCAATAATGGCCATAGTTGTCATGGACTCTAAATTTAGGAAAATCCATATTTTTTACATTCTTGATTCTTGCATACTTTCAAAACCTACTTTATGTGACTCTTTTTTTTTAAAAAATGATTTTGTTTAATAGGTAAAAAGAAAAAACATTGCATTTGCACAATTTCTAAGACTTTAAAAAATCATAATGCCAAACTAAGCTAAGGCTAGCTACAACCCTAGTTGATCATGTATCATTAGATGAATCCTGATAAGCTTAGTAATTTCAAGTAACAACCGCAGCCAACCAAAATGATTGAATGAATATGTCTAATTGCTTAAAAAACTAAGCTTAAAAAATCAAACAAAAGATTTATACTTTCCATGAAATAAAGAAACTCTTTAACCTAACCCTATGCTTTGGGTAAAACCTAGTCCAACAAATTGAAAATAGTTTGAACACTTTTGCAATCCCCTATTATCAATTGAATGACAAACTTTGTCATATTCTTTAGAAACAAAACACATTCACATCATCTCAGTAAATCATTCATGAATCATAATCTCATATGGAACTTTGAAATTTGTCTCACTCAACATAGCATCTAGGTTGTTCACATTGTAGGGTAACTACTAGCTACCTCATGTGACACAATAATAAAAAAATTATGGGGACAAAAATGGTTAACTTCTCACAAAGTCATTTTAATTTTGATGTTTTGAATTTTAAAGCATTTAATATTATTTTGATGGCATTATTTGAAAAATGATTTGTGGCCATTACTGTAATACCTTAATAATAACAACAACAACAACAACAACAACAACAACAACAACAATACAATAAAATAAAATAAATAATTTTTTTAATTTATTTTGGAGTTTATACATTTTCTTAAGGATCTTTTTAAAATATTTTAAGGACCTTATTGAAGTGCATAAAAACCTTCTAAGGCAATTAAGCAATTTTAATTTGAGACAATAATATAATTTGGGCCAAAGAATAAAATAATCACATGCTCCTTTTTCTTCATCTTTTCTCTCTCCCGAACTTCACTTTTTCTCATCTTTTCGTGCTCCCTATCCAATTTCTATGCGTGAAACTTGTTCAATTTTTTTCTCACCATAATAACTCCATTGAAGCATGATTTTGAGCCAGCCACAAGGGTCTATTTTTCTCCTCTGGCTGGACGCCATTGCTCACCCACCTTAGCCACGTTGAGTTGTAGGAGAGCCCTGGTTCTAGTGATAATTTTATCTCCTTTTCCTCCTTTTTTTTTTGGCTGTTGTCCAGCCATCGAAAAGTTATAGATTAGTGAGGATTGGTTATTCCCTTCCTTTCTCCATCTTCTTCCAGCAATTTTCATCCTTCTGCATGATTTATTAAAGCTTAAAAGGTATTCAACTTTTTTTCTTTCAATTTGGCAGTGGGTGAGCTTCCATTTTGGAGGTTTCTTGAATGTCTACATTTAAGTATAAATTAACACTTCTAATTTCATCTTTAAAGTTTCAAGAAGTAAGTTTTAAATTTAATTTATGAAAGCTTAGATTGAAAAACCCCCAATTTAATATTAGTATTTAGGATAGAAAAGTATGTAAAAATTTAGGGATATATATTTTAAAGAGTATATTAGGTTATAAAAATAATTACAGATGCTATTGGAGTGGTCAATATAATTAATTCATATTGGTTAAAATTTTAGGTAATATCGGGGAAACTCCTTCAACTGGAACTTAGCATTAAACAATAGAAAATAAGGATTTATACTATCAGCCCCAACTGGTGAGTGTATAAATAATAAAGTAGCATATTTATTTTATTCCATGTTATATTTCTGTAGTGAAAATTTTGTTTTGTAATTTATACGCTCTGCTCCTTGGGGAAACAAATTGGTGTTTTCAAAATTTCTAAATAAGTGTGTGTATGTATTTGTATGATGATTTGATAACTTTGTTAAAGTAAATAGATAAGTGAAATGTGGCAAAATACATACTTATGGAATGCAAAAAAAGAAATTGAATGAAAAGAAAGTAGTGGTGTATATATATATTTATTTATTTATAAGAGAAGTGTTTATGTTGTTTTGTAGTTTTATATGTTGCATTGACTTTATTGAAAAGTGAACTTACTTTATTTAATTATTTATTTATTCCCTTGATTTTTTTGTTTATTTTAGCTAGCTAAATGCCATTTTAGCAAATTTTATTTTTTTATTTTCTTTTTTATAATGGATGGGAATCTAGTTAGGACTAATTGTTAACAATGTTAATGACTTAGGTGCACCTAAAATAAGTTGTAAATTATGATAACATTACAATGTGATGTATCCAGTGCTACGATCTATGACACTAGATGTATACTATGAAAGTGATAAGACAAGATGGACTCAAAGAAATGACAAGATATATAATGTTGTGGTTTGATAATTTGGTTCCTTTATATGATATCTATTTTCATGATATTTTTCTTGTTAGGAAATATGGCTTTTATCTAAAATTTCTTTTTATTTATTAAATACTTGTTTTTATTTCAACTATAAAATATTTATTGCTTAAATTATTCGATAATCATTTGATTTCTAAAAACTCTGACATGCGCTTATTTTTCCTCTGCGCACTTTATTATTTATGCACTCATTAAGCTAGTAGTAGACTTATCCCTTTTCTTTCATTATTTTATAGACCAACAAGTAAATGAGTGAAGTGATTTGGGAGCTCATGTACTACCAAAATTTTAGAGTATGTGCTCAATTTTATGAGATTGTGTCAAACTTTATGATGTTGTGGCATTTAGGTGTGGAAAAAGTATTTTGGTATTGGTATATATTGTATGGTCACATAGAATGTGTAAACATTGTTCATATTTTGTTAGTTAGGTATTTTGGTTGTATGTAACTTATTGTTGCTAGTCTTGGTGCTGGTTTGATTTATTTTACAGGTTGGGATGCCCAATTTTAGGAGAGATGCTACTGGATTTTTTACAATCCCTTAATAATGCAAGAAAATGAATACTTGTTTTTCAAAACTTATGGGTTGTATGGACTAACTTAAACATATGATATAATAGTTGATTATAGATTTTTAAGACTTGTTAAGCTAATCTAATAATAAAATTGATTTAGCTTATGCACCAATTGTGGCTCAGAAATTAGGTCATGACAATTACTTTCCAATTAACAAGTCAAATGCTTTAGACCACATCAACCATTACTTTTAGAAGAAAAGCATCCAATAGATTTAAGGCATTAATAAGAAAAATTAAAATAGTTATAATAGTATAAATGCTACCTGCTGTGTAACACCATAATGTGTTAACCTCAACTAGTCTCTACTTAGTCTTGATCTCATAAATTTTCAAAGAAAAAGAGTAAAACTATGGTATTTTCATGCATTGTGTCGAGGTTTAAACACTCACATTTTGCTCCGTGGGTCCCGTGAACCTATCAATCACATTTTCTACTCAAACTCCATTTATAAAACTCATATATAGCATAAAATAACCCATGAACTATGGATATGAAGTCAAAAACTAGAAAATGCAATTTCTCAAAACAGGCTCAAAAGTCAGATTTTTTGCTCTAACTTTAAAAAATCATAACTAATTTTAAAAAAATGAGAATTAAGTACACCATAGCTTTTTGGAAAGCTCTAAATGTTAACCTTATAAAAAAATAATTCCAAACTACAATCTTAGAGTTTAGACCATGTTTGACATTGAAAAAGGTACAAAGGTCTGGCTGTCCCTGGTACTGATACAGTTTGCTATCATGAATTTCAAAAATTCATAACTAATTTCAAAAAATCCAATCTAGGAAAACTATACTAATTTAGAAAGCTACAGATATTAACTAGAGGATAAAAATAAGTTTGTATCATTTTAGTAGCTTTTGGACCTTAAAAATTGATGGAACAATAACAAAGGTCAGTTGGAGTCCCTAATGCTGACATAGAAATTTAGAAAATTATTTCTCCCTCTATAGACCTCCAATTGAGGTGTTTCTAGTTGGTATAGGTCACTATGGGTGTCTAGTTTACATCTATAAAATTTCATGATAATTGGACATTTTTTGGTCTATGAATGACATAATTTCATTTTGGACCAGTGGTGATAGTACACTAACCAAAACTAGAAAATTCTCCAACTTCAACAATTCACTAAATATTTCTTAGATTTCATACTTTATCTTTCCAAGAAGCTCTTAATAGACTCTAGATGCATGCTAGATTTCATATCAAGAAGAGCTCATTTGGTCATATCTTGATAAAGCTCATTAATTTGGCACATTTGACCCCATATATGGTTTAAAATGGGGGCAAATGGTCTCTTACATGTTCTAGCACATTTTAGGCAAGTTTTAAAGCATAAACACAACATATATGAATTGCCTAAGTGGTCTGAACCATCACACATCTCAAACTCACCATGTTATACACAAAAATACACTACTATATGTAAGCCACCAAAGTGCCAAATCTCATATTTTCATTGCTTTAACTCTATACATGATTCACACATCATTTATATATATATTTACACTTGCTTAAATATTTACATCTAAAAAAGAATATGTATACATAAGTACATCGGCTTTCCTATACATCAATTAGGCATAATTGTGCAAAAGTGTCAGGAAATGGCCATCTATGTCTCATGGCCTCCACTCTTTGGCTCTTGAGCTCCACCTAGACCATATGAGATGGGAGAGGGAAGGGGGTGAGATTCATAGAATCTCAATAGCTCATGCACTTATTCAAGGAAGCAATCAAAGTATATAAATAAGTCAAAGCATGTAAGTAGGCATCCAACCAATCAAAATCATAGAACACATGATTTACATGCCATGAAAATCATATCAACATCAAGATTAAGCTCTAAGGACTTTTGGTCTAACCTTACCTTATTTTTGGGACTTTTAGATTAGTATCACCCTTGGTTTAGGAACTTTTGACTTGGCCTTACTTATCAATGAGACTTTTGGCCTTGTCTCACCTACTTTTAAGGACTTTTGACTTCACCTCACCCATCATAAGAGACTTTTGGCACTACCTCACCCTTTAAGAGTAATTTTTACAACCCAAAATATAAGCAAATTGGTACCAATGCATCAAGGCAACATCAAATGGCATATCTCATAACACAAGCACATACACAAATATACAGTGACCATCATACATCAAAGAATGCAATAAGAAAAAGTGGAGAGCTACCTTACAAGCCACCACAAGCCTTCCCTTTTGATTTCTCTTTTCCCTTCTCGGTCTCTCAATCACAATTAGATGGAGTTATTTCTCTTGGGTCTAGACATAACAAGTAGCATGCAATTACTCACTTAGAACTCAAACAATTACTCACAAAGGCTAGGGGATTGAATCCCTAGTTTTTCCCTCTTGAATTTCACTAGTTCTTTTATTAATTTCTTTTCATTTCTTAACTTTCCACACTTTAATTCAAGGATTTCTTACTTATTCTAGGTCAGAACTTCCTTCCTCTCATGGTTCTATTTTTGGCCAACACACTCAAGAAAAAGCAAAGGAAGAAGATGCAATAAAATGGAAAGAAGTTACCTTAAATCAAGTACTTTCCAAGAGGCTCTTCCTTTGCCTAAACCTTCTCCTCAAATCCTCACACTTTTCCTTCTGAATTAGGCCCAAAACAAAGCTAATTCAACAACCAAAACCATAGAAAGAGAGGGCAAAGAGAGAGGAACAAAATTTTAAGAAGAAAAGCTAAGGAAATATCAAGTTTTACTTACCTATTCCTTGTTTTTCCTTCCTTCTCTTGGTCTCTCTCTTGTTTCTCACTTTCTCAGGCCCTTTTTCTCTATTTTGGTTGAAACTTAAGTCAGTTAGAGAGGAAGAGAAGGTTCTGGGGTCTTTAAGAAATAAAAATACATTTTTTCATGCTTTTCTGGACCCACCCTTGCTATAGCGGAATATAACACGTATCAGTCCCCGGCCCCTGTTCTCACTACAGCGCCATTGTGAGGAACTCCCTAGTTTTTGTATGGGACGTGCCGAACTTGCTATAGCTAAAAGCATTCTCGCTATAGCGAACTAGTAAATTCGCTATAGTTAGTTGGATTCTTGCTATAGTGAACAAGTACATTCGCAATAGTTGGGCTATAGCCAACAGACTTAGAAAAATTTCAAAAATTCTGGTTGTTACATGCTGTCATTAAGCAACGTTTAAGGGAAAATACATAAGCATCTATGTAACACCATAATGTCTTAACCGCAATTAATCTCTCTCTTGGCTCGATTCCATATGATTTCCAAAGAATAAGTACAAACTGTGGTATTTTCATGCTATCAAACGGGGTTCAAACACTCATATTTTGCCCCGTGGGCCCTGTAAACCCATCATTCACATTCTCTACTCAAACTCTATTTATAAAACTCATACATAGCATAAAACAAGCCATAAACCATGGATATGAAGCCAAAAACTAAGAAAGTACAATTTCTCAAATGGGCCCAAAAGTCAAATTTTTGGTTCTAACTTTGGAAAATCATAACTAAATCTAGAAAAATGAGAATCAAGCAAACCATAGCTTTCTAGAAAGATCTAAGTGCACTAAAAATAATGTCCAACCACAATATCATCGTTTGGACCATGTTTGACATCGAAAAAGAGACAGAGGTCCAGTTGTCCTTGATATTAGTGCAGCTTGCTGTCATGAACTTCAAAAATTCATAACTAATTTCACAAAAATCCAATCTGGTCAAACTATGCCAATTTGAAAATCTAAAGATGTAAAAAAGAGGAGAAAAATAAGTCCATATCAGTTTAATAGCCCTTATACCTCAAAAACTGATGGAATAATAATGAAGGTCGGATGGCTTCCCAAATGCTGACATAGAAATTCAGAAAGTTAGTTCTCTCTCTACAGACCTCTGATTGAGGTGATTATAGTTGATATAGATCACTGTGGATATCTAATTTATGCCTATAAAATTTCATGACAATTGAACACCGTTTAGTTCATGAATGACACAGATTCATTTTTGGACCTATGGTAATAGTGTATTAACAAAACCATCAAAATTTTTAAATTTCAACAATTTGCCAAATATTCTCTAGACCTCTAAATATTATCCACTTTAGCCTCCAAAGAGGCTCTCAAAAAGCTCTAGAAGCATGCCAAATTTCATATCAAGAAGAGCTCATTTAGTCATATCTTGATAGAGCTCACAAATTTGACAGTTTTGGCACTCAAAACGGTTCAAGTCGGTCCAAGTCGGTCCAAATGGCCTCTCATATATTCTCGCACTTCATGGACAAGTTTTAAAGCATAAACATAGTATATATGAAGTGTCCAAGTGGTATAAATCATCATATATTTTAAACTCATTATGCTACGGGCAAAAATATACTATTGCATACAATTCACAAAAGGGGCAAATCCCACATTTTCATTACTTTGACTCTTTACATAGTTTATACATCATTTATACATACATTTACACTTACTCTAACATTTATATCTCAAAAAGAATAGGTACATATTCATTTTGGCACCTTTTTACATTAAAAGAACTAAAATAAACTAACAACTATCTAAACATGCTCAACTAGGCTCCTTGGTATGCACTTGAATCTCCTTGAGCTCCACCTAACATGTTAAGATGGGAGAAGGAAGGGGGTGAGATTTATGAAATCTCAATAGCTTATGCACTCATTCAAGGAAACAATCAAGGCGTATAAACAAGTCAAAGTATGCAAATAGGCATCTAACCATTCACAATAAAGAGCATGGAATTACTCTCTCATAACTCAACAATTATTAGGGGTTCTTTATAGCAAACCCTTCCAGCATATAAGAAACTAGGGGTTCTCTCTCTTTCTAGAATTTTACCAACTCTTCTTCTCTCTCAAGCTCTCAAGTTGGTAGAACCAACATACACAAGGAAAGTAAAGAAGAAGAAGTAAAGATACATGAGTTTTAGCCTTCTTCAAGAGTAGTTTTTCCACTTTCCCTCTTTTGACCCAAGCCTAAAACCTAACTAATTCAATAACCAAAATCATAGAAAGAGAGGGCAAAGAGAGAAGAACAAGATTCTAAGAAGAAAAGATAGGAAAATCTCAAGCTTGCTTACCTTTTCCTTATTCTTCCTTCCTTCTCTTGGTCTCTCTCTCTCTTCACACCCTTTTTCTCTCTTTTGGTCAAAGCTTAGGTCAGTTAAAAAAGAAAAGATGAATTTGGACACTTTAAGAAGTCAAATTCTCTTTTTTTACGTTTTTCCGAACTAACCCTCGCTATAGTGAAAATTAACCTTCACTACAGCGAGCACGTATCAGTCTCAGACCCTTGTTTTTGCTACGGCATGCGCTACGGCGAGCAGCTCCCTAGTTTTTGTATGGGATGCCCGCACTCGCTATAACTAGAAGTATTCTCACTATAGCTAACAGGTACATTCGCTATAGCTAAACCATTTCTCGTTATAGCGAACAGGTATATTCGCTATAGCTAGGCCATTTCTGGCTATAGCTAGTAGACTTAAAAAATTTCAGGATTTCAAAAATTTTTAGCTTTTTTTTTTTTTTGGTTGTTACAATCTAAGTCCTTAACAAAGCTAAAAACACAACTAACCACAGAGTATAAGTCACTCACTTCATGTTTGAAATAGTTTGAAAAACTAAGAAAATCAAATTTCATAATAATTAATCAGCTAGATTAAAATACCAATCGACTGGGATAATACAAAATTAACGAGTTAAAATTTCTAAGGATACCAACTGATTAGGTTGAAGAACTATTCGACTAATGTAATACAGAGGGAAATGGATTCTAATCCTACAACGGTCTGTTGATTAGGTTTTAAAACTAGTCAACAAGTTTAGGATGCAAAAAAAAAGTTACCTCTATATGGTAGTAGTCAACTAGCCTTCAAAACTAGTCAATTGGTCAAGCATGACAATTTATTGGTCTTTATAACCAATTAACTGGTCAACTAAAGTCTCAAAAGCTTAAAAAATTCATGATAGTTTTAGGGCTTTTGCTTTAACCAATAATGTCCTTTCATATAAAATGATTAATTAATTATTAATCAGAGATTAAATTAAGTCATTTAAATTAGAAAGATTGAAGTTAAAATTCAAATCTTGTAGGAAGGTATGATAGTTTAGAATTAATCTATAAATGATTGATTCTAAACATAAATAAAATAACATGAAATCATTCTCTCTTTATCCAAATTCTTTGAGACTTAAACATACTTTTGAAGGAGAGAGTTTCACTATTCACTAAAGTGCAATTCTTTACTTTAGATTAATATTAAAAGCAAATCTACTCATATCCTGCAACACTAATAGGGGGAAATCTTATTTTAAGGATAATGTGAATCTCATAAGTTTTAAAGTCTACATCTGTAACCTTGACTCCACTTCCAAAAATCATTTTATGATAATCTTAAAGTAAGATTTTGCATTTGATGGAGTCAAATAAGGATGTTCCCTCAAGTCTTCAAACAAATGGTGATGTTTGATGGAAGATAAAAGCAATCAGAGAAGGCAAAATCATCATGGTGTAAATTCATGAATCAAATCCTTGTAGCCATATGCATTTCTTGAATTTCTAAGTCTTCATTGATGGAAAGGCATTACTTGTCTTTTTGGAAAATGATAAGCTACTATTTAAACAATTTCATTTGGAAAGCAATATGCTTTTATCATCATGGCCTATGTATATATAAGTTTCAAATCAATTATGGTTTTGATGCCTTAATTTAAAAACAAAAAAACAAAAGCATAATTGAATTGGGTCAAGTAGCAATGGAATGCATGTTTATATATATATGATGAAGCCAACATATAAAATTTAGGCTTGTTCGGTAAGAGGTGGCAAAGAGATAAGGAAAAGCAAATGATCCTTATAATCATTACTTAACAATATCTATCTCTTTTTATAAATTTTTTAAAGTAGGTGTGCGATAGTCATTTCTTATCCATAAAATCACTTTTTTTCTTTCCATTTTTATTTCTATCTATAACCTTTTGTGTATCAAATGAGCCCTAACCTTTGATCATATTACTTCACTTAAATGATTTGTCTTTCTAGTGGCTTTGATTTTGTTATTTACCATATTATTATAATATTGGCCTATGTGATATTGAAAGTTGATTGATAGTTGGAACAGAATGTTTATTTCTACTCAATTTAAGAATCACTTTTGGTACAATATTAGTGGTGATTGTTGAACCATGAAGTTTAGCTTAATTTATATCCACTTTACAAGAATAGGTGTGATGATCTACTAATTCTTCCTTTTGCCTATGATTTTCATAGAATATGCTTATTCACAAATATTTTATAATGGTGATTATAATTATGCTCAGAGTGTTTCAATTTGAGAAAGTTTAAGGGCTATATATATATTGTGGAAGCATTAATTGTGTATCAAATATGGAGAATACATCATTGAGGAATAATCTTTAAAAAAAATGAAACGAGATAGTCTATTGTTAAGGGAGTCCTCCTTATGCAATTGCATATCTTACTCTCTCTTTATCTTTAAGGGTTGTTGCTCATATACCTATGGTTAAGCCTCAGTTTATCTATTCTAGTAATTTTGATAAATAGATAAGTTTAAATATTGGCTTAAATGATGGAATATATGTGTTTTCTTAGATTAATATTCATCATGTGAAATTTTAATATTAATTAGAATATTTGATAATTATCATGGAGAGTTCTAATTTTAATTAGACAAAAAGACAACATCTTGTATAATTCCAATTAGAATGAACAATGATTATCTTATGAAATTTTAATAGTATATGTGTGCTATGACAAGATAATGAAATGACATGTTAATACTATATGTTTTATGTTTTGATTAAGCATGTTGTTTGTAGATTTTACAATTGCAGATTGATTATAAATGTGATCATATCTAGTGGTAAAAATTATATTAAATTAAATGAACGGTTCTTGTCTAAGTTATGTCATGGTTAATTAAGCATAAGAAATGGTGGGTGTGACCACTAATTTTCTATACTTAGGTTGTGAGACAAATGGATTTGTGTAAATGAACTAGGAAATATC
Organism: Erythrophleum fordii; assembly: GCA_032878935.1. Taxonomy (NCBI): domain Eukaryota; kingdom Viridiplantae; phylum Streptophyta; class Magnoliopsida; order Fabales; family Fabaceae; genus Erythrophleum; species Erythrophleum fordii. The sequence continues at coordinate 1,872,496 of JAVQMF010000029.1, forward strand.
TATTATCATAAATGGATTAGAAATTTCATGAGATAGATTTTATCTTATATTTAAAATAGAAAACATAGTGGAAGGTTTACTCTTTAAGTAATTAAAGGTCATTAAATTTTATAAGTTCTTTTAAATAGATAAAAGACCCCTTATGATGATTCACACATATATCATTGATGCCATTTGAATTCTTATAGTGTAAACATGTTTGAGTTTTATTGAAAGAAAATATGCTTCATAATTTACAAACTACAAGACAAAGGACAAGTACTAGTTATTAAAAGTGAAAGGTTTTCCTATTATATATCAAAAGGACTATGAATCTAGGATTGGAATTTTAAATACTTTTATATAGTACTACATAGATAAACTTTGACTAGTTAGTTAACTAGTGCAAATTAAATTCATTAATCTATGTTTTGTTTGTGTTTACCCTTGTTTAAAAGAGAATTTTGTTTATGGATCGAAAGGCATGTGTAATTTATTCCATGGTGGAATATGAGTTAATAAAAGGTAAAACAATGGACAAAATGGAAAATGATTGAAGAATAAAGAAAGAATTATGGCCACAACCAAAGTCAATCATTTCTTTATGTTACATCTATGAAATGGTATATCAAGTGTATTGTGAATTTTAACAAATATCTAGATATAATAGTTTGAAATATTTATATGTTTTAGACGTGGCAACTAAACCATTACTACTTTTTCAAATTAGTTATGTTCTTATTGAGAATGTAAATTCTCGCTACACTTAATAATGTATTCAAACAGGGAATTAGTTCTACAAACCCTACACTATTAATGGCTTAAAGGGCTTTGAAGTAGGCCAGTTTCCAATGTTTAGAAGGTTACATCATGAAGACACATGAACTTTACTAATTAGATGTTTGTAGTAGCAATAATTAGTTTATACCCAAACATAAGCTCTGTACTATTATTGAAAAATTGGTAACATTATTTATAAATCTATAGTATAGGATGTAAGATTTCAATTATATGACATCTATATTTAGAAATAGCCCCAATGCTTGAATATGAATTAAGAAGAGAAATTAAATTAGTAGAATTTTTAAAGTTTAATTTCTGCTAGAATTTTACTACTTTGATGAAATAACGAGTTTAGTAGCACTCTAAAAGTAAGGGCATTAGTTTTTAAGTCAATCGGCTAGTCCAATTGTTAACTCTTATTTATTAATATTATTTTGCATATCTTTACTAGGAAATAGGTGCTTAGTTGTTTAATTTTAATGTAAATAAATCTAATCTTTGAAAAAATGTGCATAGCTAGTGTATAAAGCACCATACTTAAGTTTTTATACTATAGATGACAAATTTTGACTTAATTTTGGTTAAATTATGAATTACTCATCATCTTGAAGATTTTTATAGGATATAAATACAAGAAAAGATAAGTCAAAGTCATCTTGGAGCTGAATCATTAAAACCCTAGTGCCAAGGCACAAAAGAAGCATTAAAAGGTAGATATAAAACTAAAGGCACTACATCACCACATGCAAAGAATTTGCCCTCTATAAATAGAATAATACGTGCCATGACACTACTATTTTGGCATGACAATGCCATTTGTAGTTTATGAGACGATGTCATTTTTGGCTCAACCTTTTACTAGGTTTAGAGGTGAGGGAAGCTAGGGATTGAAGAGAAGATAAGCATGACCAATTGTTTTCTCTATTTCTCCTCCTTTCTTTGCATTTCCTTGGTGTTGTTGATGTTTGCTATGGCTATGTTGATGCATTTTATCGTAATGGGTAACTAAACTTCTTAATCTAGGTTTATTATAAACTCTTATATGATTTAGGGTTTGTTTACCCTCTTTACTTGTAATTAATGGTAAATATATATTGATTTAACTTTATACTTCATGTTTTCTAGTTGATTGGCCACAATTGGAATGATTTGTAACTTTAGTTGAACTTGAAAGAAGGAAATTAGAGTTAGGACTTGAGTTAAGTTGTGTGGGTACATAAAGCTTGCTTGGATGAATGGATAATTTAGTTAGTGAGATAGGAATATACTTGTTAAACTCACATAGCTAAATTAAGGACTGTGCTATTGATGCTTACTTGGTTAATTTCATAAGAGATTACAAAATTAATTAGGAGTATACCTATATGAGATTTGAAAGAAATATTTATGAGTGAAATTGAACATTAAGCTAGCACATAATAACATTAAGAGCAAGTAGGGTTAAACTAAGTCTCTATGAAATACTTAGGGGAATAATAATCCTAGATTCCTCTAATTACCCAATAATCCAAATTTTAGTTTTGATTTTAGTTTTACATAGTTTTAAAATACTCTTTATACACATATACTTTTGATTAATTTGCTTAATTTAAGGTTTGAATATTGGTACTTGACAACTTTTGACAACAAATCTTCATAAAAATAGTGCTCACTCCTCATTATATTACTTGTGCAATATATATACTTACATATACACTTTTGTAGCAATAAGTTTTTGGTGCAATTGCTGAGGATTTATACACTAAGTTTTTGCTAATATTAATACCAAGCTCAATTGATATGAACTTAAACCTTGTTTATTTTGCTTTTGTTGTTGAGTCTTTTTGTTTATATGTTAGTTTTTGTCTTTGTTTGTATTTGGTTTTTGTTTTTGGTATTTTTGTTTTTAATTATGGAATACCTATAACTAGCAAAAGGGTAGCTAGTGTGTATGAACTTGATAACTTAACCACTTTGGTAGTTCAAGAACTAAATTTGATAGGAGGTTTAATGACTATGATATCCACACTAATTATGTTACTCATGTTAGTGATTCTCAATGCTTGTACATGACTTGTGATAATTGTGAGGAAGGTCACTATAGAAAGCAATGTCCATATTATGTAAAAGTTATACAAGTGGAGAGTGATTTCAATAAGAATCAAAATAATTTTTATAATAATACTTATATTTCTAGTTGGAATCATGAATAAGATTTTTCTTGGAATTGAGGTCAAGCTTCATCATCATATGCAATATACTCTTCCTAACCTCTCAATTTTCAATTACAGATGAAATCCACATTCAAGAGTGGAATCCTAACTTAGAAGAAATGATCATGCAGTATATGGTTATGCAAGATGTTGCTATGGTTACGCGAAATGCCTCTACTAGAAATTTGGAAACTTAAATAGGGAAATTAGCCACAATAATTTTTAATAAGGCATAAGAGAATCTTCCAAGTGATATGGCAACCACTCCTAAAAGAGAAGATGATGAACATTACAAGGATATTACATTAAGGAGTGAAAAAGAGTTGCCATAGATTTATGAACAATCTAAGGGGAGTTATGAGTATAGTGTGGAGGAAAGAGAAAGTATTGTGAGGCTAGAATACTAAGAGATAACCTTTTAAGTAGCCATAGTAAGGGATTCTCTTGATGAATTACAAAAATGTTGTAATGAGAGTGAAGTGGAAAATGTGGCTATAAACATTGGTAAAGAAAATTACTTAATAAATCTTTTAGTAAAGTTTTTAATTCTTATTGAAAAGAGTTAAAAAGATTTTATAAGTTGTTTGAAGTATTTGGAGGCTCTCAAAATTGCCTAAGAAGAATTAAAATTAAAGCTTCCAACTAAAGAATGTGTTTCACTAAAACCTTTGGCTGAGAAGTCACATGCTTTCACATGGAAGGGACACTAATTACAACTAAAATTGGAAGAAGTAAAGCAAGGAAATTGTAGTGTTTAGTACATATGATTAAGTTTAGCAATAAAGTCATGCTAAAGACTTTAAACTTAATGCGTTTAAGGATGCAACCCAAGTTTTTTATTTTTAGTTATATTTAGAAACTTTTTCTTTTACAACACCCTTTAACTTTTGTTATTTGATTTCAAGCTTATGAAGTAGGAAAACCTTCAAATTAACTCCATTGCTCAAGAAAGAAGAGTTGCAAAGTCTTAGGCTTGCATGGAAAATTAAGGAACCATGTGTGTGGAAAGGAACATTTAATGAAAAGGAAAGCTTTTAATATCCTGTTCTGTTTATTTAATCCTCCATTTACTCATAATTTTATGAAAGTTGCTTGTTTAGGGTATGGCAATTAGGTTGAGGTTCTTAGCATTAAAAGAAAAGTTTTTATATGTGGCATAACCTTTGGGTGCCATAACCTCAAAGCTAACGGCCGGCACCATGTCATTTAATGAAAAAATAGGGAAACTTGAGGCAAGGAGTGCTTTGACTAAAAATCCAACATCGTTGTGCATAATTTTGATGTATTGGTATAAAATGCCATGGCACTATAATGCCTAAGTGTGAAGTTGCGGTGCCTAAAACAATTTAAAAAAAAGAAAAAGAAAAACCCAAACTTTATTTCCCTTTACATTTATGTCTTTTGATTTAATTGCTTGCCAACATTGGGGACAATGTTGGGTTTAAGTCTAAGGATGAGGTAGTATAGGATAATAAGGCAAAATGACTTAAAATTTTGTACTTGAACTTTTAACTCGTCATTTTTCCCTTTGAGCTTTATTTATGCTTGCTTGCTTGCTTACTTGTGAGTCATGTTTGCCTTTAATGACAAGTTTTGTAGCCATTAGGATATGCTTAACAAGAAGGCAATGATTATTATACTTGGCTAAACATAATTTGGATGCATGTTATTATGAGAAAGTTTTTTGTAATTCAATTTTTATAAACTTTCTTAATTTTAAGGCTTTGGAACCTATCTTATTCTCTCTCAAGGCAAAATCTTAGAATTTATATGATCTATTAAAGTTATGTTTGAGCTTTTAAGCCTAGTTTTTTCATAGTATATCACTAGTAACCCTTTGAGCCTTAAGTAAAATATGCATATAATTACATGAAATTTCTTTTTTTTTTTTAACCAATTAATGACCTTTAGCCTAGAATCTTCAAAAGGATAATCAACATTTGTGTGAAAAGGAAACTTTAGAGTGAAGGTATAGTGTGAGTTTAATATGAATAATAGTTGTTTACTCATGAAAGACATGCAAATTGGGGAAGTGAGAATAATGATTGTATGGTTCTTTATTTTTTGAGAGACGTGAAAAATATGATGATGAGAAAGAGAAATTAAAAAGAAGAAAAAGTGACAAAGAATAAACCCTAAAAAAGAAAATTTTTTTTTATATATCAAAATGAATTTAGTTTGGGGGTGTAAAAATGAACACCAAGAAAAGAAGAAAAGAAAATGAAGGAGAATAAGAAAAGGAGAGGAAAATAAGAGAAAGAAAGAGAATTCTATCTTTTATTATTGTGTTTAATTGTTATTCTCTTAAATCTTACTTATAATATTTCTTATACCTTTTTTCTTGTGATAGCTATAACCATAAGTGCTATTATAATTTTAAAAGACCTATTGATTAATGGGTTATGCAATGGCCTACTTTAATGGAGAGAAAGGCAAGAGGCAAGCAAATGAAGTTCCTATATTTAAGGTTGATTAATACATTTTTGAGTGTGTAAAGTAGATTGTAACACTTGCATGAGAATGATTGGCTGGCTAAGCACACACACACTTCAAAATTGTTGAAAATACTAATATTATGTTTTGAAATTTGTTATTGGTATATATTGCTTGATAGTCCAATTAGGGATATTTTATAATGCAACATTAGAGGATTTCAACAAGTATGAATTTTAAGTGGATATGTAGGCATTCTAGTTCCTTTCTTTAATTTGTTTACCTGAGGATGAGTAAAAGTTCAAATTTAGGAATATGTTAATTCTTATTTAGTCATGTTATTTTGCATATCTTTCATTAGGAAATAGGTAACTAGTTTAGTAATTCTTAAATAAGCAACCAACTTGGGTAAAATGTGCATAATATTGTAATTAGCTCTGCGTTTAAGTTTTGACACTATAAATGACAAGTTTTGGCTTAATTTTGCTTCACAAAAGAATTGAGCATATTTTGATTACTTTTATAAGGTGTAAAGATAAGAAAAATTAAGCCAGGGTCATTATGGAGCTAAAATCGGAAAAGCCTTAAGTTAGAATGCAAGAAAAATGCATCATTTATGCAAAATAGAGGTTTGATGCTACAACACCAAACTTCAAAGTCACAAAACCTAAAAGTGATGCTAGAAATCTACTACTGCGATGCCCAAAGAATTTTCCATAGAATGCTCCAAGTTAAGATGCCCAAAAACACTAGGAGAAAAAAAATACAGTATTATAGTAGCAATTTTGAGCGCTGCAGCTCTAGCCATAAATTTACATAACATAATGCTTTTAAACTTTGATTTTAAAGGTTTTTAAGAGAGGCTTTGACACTTTGACAAAGACTGCCATTCTAGACATTTTAGGAGCTTAAGGAGTGCTTTAAGTCATAAGAGAAGCTTAGTTTTAGAGGAGATTCATCGATTAATTTTGTTTTTCTCTTCTTCCTTTACTTTTCCTTACATTTATGGACCCATTTGATATATGCTCTATTTTTAGTGTTGTTTATGTTTGTATCTATAAGTTGATTTTGTTGATTTAGGATTATGATAAACCCTAGCATGTAGTATATTATAATAACTCTTTTTACTTGCAATTTATGGTATGATTTGTTTATTCAATCCATGTTTTTAATACTTCCAAGTATGTGAAAACTATTAGATAATTTGTGTAACCAAATAGACTTGAAAAGGAAGTTTTAGGAGTAGATTATGGACCGAGTAGTGTGGGTTCATGAAATTTGTAATATTAAATAGATTAATGTACTTGTAGGATAAGATTATATCTATTAGTCTCACATAGCCACATTAAGACCTATTTTTGATTTAGTCTATCAATCAAATGCATAAGACATTATGAATTGATTAGGGGAATACCTATAGGTAATTCAAAATATGCTTATAAGTAAATTAGAGTCCTAAGTTAGTAAAGATTATTGTTAAGAGTAATATAAAAAGAGGTTAATTGCCTTCTTATGACATGATAGGGGAATCATAATTCCAAACCTTTTACTTCATAATTCTAGAATGGTGTCTCTTCATTATGTTATCATTGTTGTGTCTTTAAGTTAGTTTTATTTCCACATCTCCTTTGTGTTGGTTTCATTTAGATTAAGTTACATCATTTTAGCATTTAGCAATTATCTTACTAGCTAATCTTTATAAGAATGATACTTTACTTATCATTATATTACTTATGCAATACTTATATTTGCATGTACATTTTTGTAGCACAACAACAATAAAAGTTGTCCACTAGTTTTCAAACCCAATCGACTAGTTCAAGATGGAAGAAAAAAGAGTTGCTATTGTGTGGAAGATGTTAACTTATTTTCAAGACCAGTTGACTGGTCAAGTATGATAGTTGGCTAGTCAGTGGAAGGAGTTCAAAAACTTTAAAAAATTCTTATCAGTTTTATGCCTTTTGATTTAATCAATCATGCCTTTTTATATAAAATGATTTCTTCATTATTGATTAAAGATCAAAGTGAGTCATTTAAATTAGAAAGATTGAATTTAAAATTCAAATCTTGTAAAAAGGCATGATGATTTATAACCAATCCATAAATAATTAATTCTGGATACAAATGAAATAATATAAAATCATTTCTCTTCATTTCAATTCTCTAAGCTTTAAACATATTCTTGAAAAAGAGAATTTCACTATTTGCTTAATTTAATTCTCTAGGGTGCTTTAGATTAATCCTAAAAGCAAATTTACCTATGCCTCACAGTGTTTTGAATTAATCTTGCAACACTTGCTTTAAGGACAATATGAATTTCACACATTTTAAAGCCTACATCTCTAGTCTTGATTCCATTTCCAAACACTATTTTCCAACACTTCAAACGAGGGGAATCTATAAAAATCAAGCCAATGATAATGAAGACTTGGTGCCAATAGTCAAAAGCAAGCTATATGAAACAAGCATAAAAAGTTGGTTGCGACAAACAAGGTAATAACTCCCTACAAAGGCTAGTTTACTTTTAGTAAAGGAAACAAGGAGCAAGATTATTCATGTAAAGGAAGTTAAGGAGATTTCTTTGCTGAACAATAATGTGACAACTACTTAACTTAAGAAGAAATTATTAGAGCCAAAATCAAGTTGTGTTCTATCAAAACGATAACCTAAACAAGAGAGAAAGGCTTCTTAATGGTTGAAAATTTTTAAAAAAGGAAATAGAAAACTTAAGCATGGATTAATTGATGTCATTTTAGGGGGATTCTATCATCATATCACAGCCCAAAGGCTAGTGGCACTACTCCATTATATATAAGGCTTTTTTTATTTTTCCCAAATACAAAAAAGAGATTCCAGTTAGAATAGTTCACTGAGTGCACCTTTTACTGATCTAGCTTGCTAGACAAATTTATTATGCTTAGTTTTTAGGTTAACCACACTTAGAAAGTGTTTAAACATTGAGTAAACTTGTCATCCTTTTGAGATAAAAAGGGTCCATCATTATATTTCTCCTTGGTGTTACTATCCTAGCTTGGGAAGCATAGGCAAAGTTCATTATATGTCAGTGAGTGTTAAAACCTTCATTGTAATTCATTTTAGGTGACTGGGAGAAAACCTACCATTGTGTATAAGCAAGCAAAAATCTTTAAGTGTTGCTTATGAGCAGTTGCAAAAACATATTAGTTGTTAGTGAAAGTCTCTTACTTTGCAACGAGATTGGACATAAATCTCATTGATTGAACCAAGATAATTTAGTGTGTTCATTCTCTTCATATGCATCATTGTTACCCTTGCATTAATACACATTACTTTTCACTTTAAGTTGAAAATGTTGAAATTGGTTAAAACTTTATTAATTGTGCCTACTACTTCAATAGTGTAAATTAAGTCTTTGATGTTGTTTAATCAGTTGTTGTGTTATCCTAATAAATGAATTTAATGACATATCTCTTTCTCCATGAAGCACGTGCTATTGGTGGAGATGGAATGGCTTGATTAACCAAGCTTTCACAATCAATTTAGTGAGGAGTTAAGGGTGAGGAAAGATAGAAATATTTGGGGGAACATTTGAGATGGAAAGAAAAGGTTGTCTGAAACCCAACCATGATATGGGGGAAAATAAGGGACCAGATTCTCTACATCTAGTGTCTGAGTAGCACACACTGTTGCTCTTCAAAATCTGGCTGTTCGCTTCATCTGGGGAATCTTACGAAGTGACGTTGCCTAACTCTCTAAAACAATGCGTTTAAGTTTATCATCCTCACTAGCCCTTAACGCTCTCTATTGTCCCTCTAGCAAAGCTTTCCAGCCACATGTGTTTTGTTTCCACAATAGAGAAGCACGCTTTTTAGCTTATTGAGGTTGAATTTTTTGAATGTTCTCTAAGATTCAACATGTTGAATGATATGAAGGGATTACTTGCTTATTTGAATGTGCTAGCTAGCCATTGTTTATAAGAAAAAGGTATGAGAAGTTCAAGGCCATAAATGAAAGTCTCCATCCTATGTGTTTAAAAGTTTTAGCACTACAACTTTCAACCAAGTTTTTCTATCAAAAAGGGAGAGGAATTCTTGTCATCTGTAACAATATGTAAAGATTAAAACTTAATTCATCATTTGCATTACACGGGGTAGCATTTCTTGGTGTTTAAAGTTATCTTTTCCTCTCTATTTTTTCTTTATTTGTTTGGCTCTATAGTTTGTTTTGCTTTCTAAAAGACTGGTTCAAGTTTAATTTTTATTGTCTTTTTCCTTATGAATGTTATTTCTTAAAGGGAGGAAAAAGGATAAGTTGAGAATCTGTAGAAGTTTTTCTTTCACCTAGTTGTGCATATGTTTGTTTATCTTTGCTATATATGGATTGCATTTCAAGAGCATGATATGAAATTATGAACATGATGGTGATAACACATTAAAGGAATTAAAAGATCAATTAATTCATAGGAACCCAGTATCACAAAAACCCAGTATCAATTCTTAAATAGCCATAATTAACAAATCAAACAATCATCAAAGACCAGAAAGGAAAGGTTTGATGGAAGAGAAAGCTATAATATCTAGTTCTCTGAAAATCAGAGAAAACGTGAGAAACGTAACATACAGTTTCTCTGTAAATGAACAAAAATCATTGGATACAAAAGGAAGTCCCCCGAAATGAGATAGTTAAGGTCCCAAAAAATTTGAGAAGCATTATAGACTCCTAAAAATGAGAATCCCAGGCTCAGATGAAAAGAAAAAATAGAACTAGAATGAAGAAGCAACTTCCTATGAAAAGCCTACGAAACATAATGGCATTTTCGTAATTTTGAGTAATTTTTGGAATTTACACAAGAGGGCTTTTTAAACAAAATTTTTGAATTTTTCGAGGTTCTCAGAGGTCCTAAAAATCATGGAAATGCCCAGGACAGTTAAAATCCCTCCAATGGACGTTTTCGAATATCAGTTGACCCAAACTTTAACTGATTCATTCGGAAAGATTTTAGCTCCAATTTAAGTGATTCCAAAGGTATTTTACTAAATTGGGAACCTAAATTTTATAATGAAAAATACAGCTTTAAAAAAGGAGCTAAAACGAAGGAGAAATGAAAATGCCAAATACAAAAGGCAAAATGAAAATTTTTAAAAAGTGTAACTTCCTCCCACCTATATATATGATGCACCCTTCTTCTCCCTTCATGTTTCATAACCAAATTCTGCCCAAAACTAGAGAAAAACCCTAGGGTGAGTGGCACACAAGAGGAAGGCAAAGAGGAGGAGAAATCAAAAGCTTAAGGTATGAAAATTAGTAGTTTTTTATGCTCTTTCCCTTCCAAACCTCTTCTCCTCCATTCTCCTTTGTTTTCTATCATTAAAATGAAGTTTACAAATCTATTTTAAAGGATAAATTGAGGGGAAAATTCAGATTTGAAAAGAGGAGCTCAAAGAACACAAGATTCAAGTGAGAAAAAGCAAGAAAACAAGGTAATTTCTCTTCCTATAGTTGTCGTCTTTGGTTCCCTCCTCCTTCATTTCGCCATACTTGAGAAAACCCTACAAGGAGATGATTTTTAGGTAGAACCAAGAATGAATCTAAGGAAAAAGGATGCGAAGATTAAGAATATGCAAAGAAAACAACAAAATAACCATTAGATTTCAAGATACAAGTTCTAGGGTTTCAATTGCACCTTGTAAAATCTGATTTTGTATGATGATTCCTAGGCCTAAATAAGAGTTTAAATGAGCTCTTAAGATCCCTAAGAGGCTCCCCATATGCTTCTTCCCTTGAAAAAATAAAGAAAACTCCATGGAACCCAATATGCTTCATTGTCTCGGCCAAGAAAGGTTCTCATAGCTAGGGAGAGTTTTAAATTTTTCTAAGGCCATTCTTGAGTCATATTTGATGAGTGGAAATGAAAGGAGGCCTTGGAAAAAATTTAGAACTCATAAAAAGTGATTTGGTGTCTTAAGTTTCATATTATGACCTAAAGAAACAACATGGTGCTAGGCCTCTTGTTTTAATGATGTGGTGACTCCAAGAGGCTTAAAAGGAGTCAAGAATCATATTTGAAAGGAAAGAATGAAGCTTAGAAATTATTTGAGGGGTGTTACTTCATTAGGTGCCAATATAAATCATAATGGGGGTTATATGTTTAAGCAAGTTGCATCGTCCTAGAAATTATTTTATGAATCTAATTGGCTCCCATAAATTGTATTTAGGGCAAGAGAAACCATCTTTACCAATTTGTGGATGTGTGGCCAAAAGAGGAGGCTTGAATCCTAAAGGAAAAGTGTGTGTTTGTGTGCAAGGTAACTCTCTCCACCTTCTCTCATGTATGGATGTATGTTTAACTTGTTTTAGAATGTGTGTATGTGTGTTTTCATGCTTGGGAAAGTATACTAGTATGCCTTTATATGCCATGATCCTTAATACCATGTTATGTTTGTAAGTGATTACATGATTTTGTATGAGTTTGCTTGAGTGTGGAGAGGCCAATAACTCTTCCCTTTAGTAAGGATGAGCCAAGAACCCTTGAGCTTGGTTGAGACAAAGTAAAGAGTCTCTTAAAAGCAAAGTGAGCTCTCAAGAATATGGTTGAGTCTAAAGTACTCAAAGAATGGGTGAGACAAGTCCAAAATCCATGTGGAGAAGTGTGAGGCTAATTCAAATACTTGGTGAACTCTTGAATGTCTTGTATGATTGATTCACATGCCAAGGTTGCTTTTAAATTGTCCATGACTTCTAATTTCTCCATGTATGCATTTGAAAAGCTTACTTTGCACATATTATGTATGATTGAATGGGAGATGAGCTATTAGGATTCTTTGAATCTCATCCCCTTCTCTCCAATGATCTAACATGCTAGGTGGACTAAGTAATTATAGTGAAGGGAGCTAACAACTATAAAGAGGAAAGATTGACAAGCTTATGCATTATTTTATCCATTTTAGAACCATAATGATGGTTCATAATGTATATGATGTTGTATATGTACTATGAACCTTGAGGCATGTGTATATATACTATTATGTAATGTTTAAATGTATGGATATGATGTATGACCTCTAAAACCTATTTTGAGTATGTAATGCCAAAATGTGCAATATGGAAGTTTGTTGGAAAGTGTGGGTTAAATGGCCAAAATGAGATGCATGAGGTTTGGGACCATTTGGGCAGCTCATAAAAGTCTTAAATATGCTTTTAGACTTCTCTAAAAGGTGCCACAACCAAGGGAAGGCCATTTGGCAAATTTGGTACCATAATAGAGCGAAATTTGATCATAATGGAACCCTATATCACTTTTTAGCCAAATGAGTTAGTTTTCATTTGAAATTTGGCATGCAATTAGATCTCATTGAGAGATTTTTAGGAAGCTAAAGATCTTAATTTTTAGAGGTATAAAAAATATTTGATGATTTTTTAAAGTTGAAAAATTTTATAGTTTTAGTCTGCTGCACTATTCATTTGATCCGAAATTATTTTTTGTCACACGAGGCTCAAATGATGTCCAATTGCCATGAAATTTTATACAGAGAAACTATAATATTACAGTGACTCGTACCAACTAGAAGCACCTCATTTGGAGGTCTAGAAAGGGAGATATGAATTTTTGAAATTTCTGTCTAGTATCAATGAATTTGCCCGACCAGAAGTACTATTCTATTGAATTTCGGAATCTGAGCTTGATGAACTGATCTGAAGATATTTTTCCTCTCTAGCTAACATCCACAGCTTTCCAAATTTGTATCATTTGCATGGACTGAATGTTTTAGAATTAATTGGACATTTTTAAAGTTTTCTGCAGAATTTTGTGATAGTTCCAGAATTTAGTCAGACCTTTGGACCCTTTTGGATATCAAACATCCTGTGTGATGTATGTTATGATCTAGGAATATTTTTAGTCTAAAGTAGACATCCTAAGCTTTCCAGAATAACCAAGATTGTATGATTTCTATTTTTTTAGATTTAGTTATGATTTTCCAAAATTTGCCTAGAAATGAGGCTAATTCTGGTTGAGAATGAACACCTATTTTCCAAAATTTGCCTAGAAATGAGGCTAATTCTGGTTGAGAATGAACACCTATTTTCCATGCCCCTTTTCAGTTTTCATGAGTTGTAAGCATGTTTTTATGATGTAAATGAGTTGTAATGATGTAATTAAATATGAGAATGCATAGTATGAGCTCACACAGTCCACGTGACACTAAAATGAAATTTTAGATATGACGAAATGCAAATAAAAGCCAATTTCCCTTGCTTTTCCATGGGGAATCTATATGATTCATGATATTATGCCATTTAAATGCATGAGATGAGTTAGAATTAATGGTGTTACATTTATTGGTATCAAAGCAAAGTTTCAGGCTTTTTTGGATTGGATTTGGCTTAAAAAGTAGCATTAGGGCTATGTAAAGACTTGAATAGATAGGTGGAGCTTTGTATGAGACATGTTGGGTGTGTGAGGATAGGTTGTGGCTTTGTTCATGATAAGTAGGTTGTAGAATGGTCTTAGAGTAGCCAATGGACATCGGGAAAGAGTGGCCTCTAGAGTAGCTTGAGCAGAGTTACCCTTGAGTAAGGTTGAGTGATCCGATGACTAGAGCTAGATGAGATGTGATAGCTCGCTAGGATTAATGGCAAGCCCTAGATATAAACAATGAGAAATAATCTAATTGATAGGAAGAGGCTTGCTAGAGAGAGTACTTGAGGCCTAATTCTCTGGTAGTCATACTCAGGCCATTCCCAGTTGTCTCGCATAATGCAGAGACAGGCAATGATGCAGCGCGGTATGAGATGAGACTACGGTTGCACAAGACCAGTCTAGAGGGGAAGTGAGAAAAAGAGTCACCCTTAACCACAACACCCAAATATCTAGATAAATATTAGAGCCCGAAAGGTTACTCTCCTCAGGCCAGAGGTTGAGTTATAAGCTACGCCCTAGAGCCCGACAGCCTTGAGATGACAATTAATTATGTATGAGTGAAGCAAGAAGTAAAACCCTCTAACTTGATGATAGGCTAGATATAGAGACATGAAGCTCGGGTTGATAGCTAAGGATGAAATTTCAATCTATGAAAAAGAAAGCTAAGTAGAGGCCATTAGGCGTGGCCACTTACTCCACATAGCAGCGAGGCAATTCAGAGAATTCCTCGCATCAGCCAATTAACTGCGACTAATATTCAGACAAGAAAACTAGGGTGAACCCGAGGTTGATTAGCTGCAGCGAATGGCACCATAAATTCCTTGTTGGTCATATTTAGGCCAACTTAAGAAAGGAGTTGACAAGAGGTCAGACAACCCACAAAAAGTAGGAACCCTTAGTATAACTAGAGAAAAGGGTATTAAATAGCTATGAAAGATTAGTAAGAAATCCGTGGGCCTAGTAAATGAGATTGAGAAAAGAGCTCAGCAAAGAGAAAGTTAGACACAGGGATGACAAGCTTGTTGAGACCGCCTATAAGGTGTTGACTCCAACCTAAAGTGCTACCTAGTGGGACACTGAATGATAGAATACTAATGTAGCCTCGAAATGATGTAAGATAAGACTACCAGTAGTAAGGCATATAGCGAGTGGCCTAGAAAGGTATACCTCATAGGTAATACCTAGAAGTAAGTATGAGTAACCAGTAATAAAGGCTCAAAAAAGAATAAGAATAGTTAATAAGCTACAGGTCCGATGAGATGACTAGTAGCATCGTTTCAGGTGAGATATGTGAATGAAAGGCTCAGTGAAAGTTCTCTCTGCATCAAGAAAGGAAAGATGAGACACCCTAAGTCGAGGGAACCACTTAGTAATAGTTAGTAAATTCTCCTAGATAGACCTCTTTAAATTATAAAGTACAGTAATAAGGGAAGCGAGAAAGAGCTGAGAAACTAGCTATAGAAAAGATGCCCTCACTTTAGTCATGATTAGATGAGTAAGCTAAGCCCAGAAAGGTAAATAGATAGGGGTCTGATAATTAGTCAGACAAGCTCCTTAATATGAGAATGTAGGGGTTAAGGCACATGAATTATTAGAGCACCCAGTAAATTATAAGCTTTCAGTGAAGTAGAATCCAGACATTGAGAGTATGTGTTCTGGATTAAGTTAGCAGAACTCTAGAAATAGCATACTGTGCTCCTGGGGATGAGGCTAAAGAGACTGAACAATGAGAAAGCCCAGCTCTGATCTAAACATAGAAAGAAGCTAAGATAGACAGTTAGTGCCTTAGTATCCTCAGGGAAGCTCGAGAGCGCTAGAGACCGCCTAAGAAGGTGAGCCTCATTTTATGTAGAGAAAGAGTATAAGCTGAGAGAGCCATAGAAGGAAATTTATGAGATTATATGATATAGAATTCTTCTTGCCAAGGGATGGTCTAGCTAAGAGTAGAGTAAAAGTATGAGTGAAAAGTAAACCCCTTTGATGTTACAGAGAGTGAATAAGTAGAGGAACCCCAAGAAAATGCAGGTGTTCTTAGGAGTAAAGAAACCTGAACTGGTAACAGAAATAGCCAGTAGTAGAATAACCTTTTACCTAAGTAAGAGGATAAGAAAGGTAGAAAGAGAAAATATGACAGTGTTCAAGCCAAGGACATATTAGATTAAGAATAGATATTTAATTAATGTACTTGAGTACTTAAGAAAGTACACTTGTCCTTAGCATAGATGCCCTTCTAGCATGATACTGCCCAAAGTAAAAATAGCTAGGCGATACAGAGAGATCTCGGGATGTAGTAGAGGAAGAATCCTACTTTCCCTGAGTACCTTACGAAAATAGGGTAGATAGAGAAAAGTAAGAAAGGGATACTTTAGATTATTGGGAAAATTGTAATAGACAGGCGATAGTGGCTTTGAGCTCAGTCATAAGGCACTTGTGTATTAGTGTTTGATGTTATGATTTGCTTGCAATAATGGTTACATGATATTGGGTCTGGCCAACCCAGTAGTAATGTAACTTGAGTGCATAGCAAATGATGACATCAATCACCAAAGTGTCCCAATAATCAAAGATATCCTAGTTAAAGAACGAGATAGGTCAGAAAATAAATGTAAAGGATTCCAGTAATATCAAAATAATGAAAAAAGTATGAAGAAAGGAATCCCCTGTAGAAAATGTTTAGATTTAGTATGCATAGCTCGAGTCTCTTATAGTATATGTAAATGAAATGAATAGGGACCAGTGTATAACCTCTCTCCTGCCAGAGATGTTCACCACACTCAGTGTGTGAGATGCCCTGGTACCAAGGCACTTAAAAGTAGAATATGAGCATAGTTAGAAACTACAAGATATGAGAGGAAGATTAGAATGAGTGCATGTAAAGTAAGTAAGCTAATGGAGTAAGGAAAGAAAGCCCAAGTAAAAAAGGCTGAAGTGGGAATCTGAGGATCCTATAAGGAACGATAAGTAAAATTTTAGATGCTCCCGAATATCAGCATAATGGGATCTTAGGAAAGTAGATAACATAGAACCCACTTCGTACAAAGAGCGTGATGTACCTCTGAGTTTAGCCTCAGTACTATGAGTAATGGTAACTAGACTTAGTGAGCATGAGTTTTACTATCAGATACAGTAATCTTAGGCTTTGACATCTCCCAGAGATGGATCGTAGTAGATCCCATCATAGCATAATAGGTTGCAGTAGACCCTAGCGGGGCTCTGAGAGATTGCAGTAGACCTAGGGGTCACAGTAGGTCCCACAGAATTATAGAGAGCCCTTGCCACAGCATGATAGATCTTTGGTAGAGATGATAGCTTGAGATAGTTTTACAAAAGAATTAGTCTCAAAGACCAATACAGTTTCAGCTAGCTCTTGTCTCAGAAACTAGAAACCTCCTGAGTCTGGTAGACCGTTGTCACAGAGATATGAAGGCTTTACTCAGACAGTTAGACCATTGACTAGCTCTCTTTAGAGATGAGCATAGTACATGGGATGAGGAAAGGAAGAAATTAGCTTCCCAGAGTTAGAGCCAGATGAACCACTAGCAGACAGTAGCCTTGACCGAGGGATAGAGAGATCCCTGCATGCTAACTTATGTATTCAAAAAGGGGTTAAGTGCAATTTTTATATGAGGTAAGTGGTACAGTATATCTCTAGTGAGCAAAACTATGAGAATAGCTAGCATCGCATCAGAATCCAACAGTAGTCAGTGGTAGTAACTTTTTGGTGCTAGTATGAGATATATGCTAGGCCAATCAATATTGAAATAAGGGACTATAAAATGCCACTGTAAGTGAGCAAAGAAAGTGAGAAAAAGTCCCAGCCTACAAAGATAGATGAAATAGTGAACAGAGAAACTGGGATCATTAAAAGTAAAAACTCCTCAAAAGAGTTGTAATCCCAGTAAGCAGTTGTGATATAAGACCTATGACAGAAAAATATGTGAATTGTAATCATGGGATGAGCTAGTAAGAAAGAATACAGAGATAAACAGTGGATAGAACATATAAATAAGTAGACAGACAGAAATCTTTGATGGCTCTAATGATTAAAAAAGATGATGAGATGTTATGAGAAGCCATTCAGAGAGGATACGGGAGACATCATATGAAATAAGTTACCTCCCGAGATGTGTAAATGAGTCCATTGAAAGAAATGTTAATCCTATGAACGGGTTAACATTAACCTGACATGATTAGTAAGCTCTTCTAGGATAGGCCTCCAAAGTCAAAAATTTCTTTCCCTTATGAAAAGAACTAGCTAGTATTTAAGAGCAATAGAGCTCTTATTAAGAGCTAGTAATAAAAGTTCCCTGGCTAAGAGAAAGTTCTAAAGAATAAAATCGCTGAAAAGGCATATAAAGCCAGGAAGAAGGAAAAGGACAAAATAGTTAGCAAGAGAAGAAAAAAGTAAGAGAAAGTGTACCCAAAATTTTAAGGATGAAATTTATTTAAGGGGGAGAAATGTAATATCCGGTTCTCTAAAAATCAGAGAAAATGTGAGAATTATA
Source organism: Erythrophleum fordii (assembly GCA_032878935.1). Taxonomy (NCBI): domain Eukaryota; kingdom Viridiplantae; phylum Streptophyta; class Magnoliopsida; order Fabales; family Fabaceae; genus Erythrophleum; species Erythrophleum fordii. The sequence continues at coordinate 1,890,786 of JAVQMF010000029.1, forward strand.
ACGGACAGTTTCTCTGTAAATGAACGAAATTCACCGGATACAAAAGAAAATCCCCCAAATTGAGATAGTTAAGATCCCAAAAAATTTGGAAAACATTCTAGACTCCTAAAAATAAGAATCCCAAGCTCAAACGGAAAGAAAAACATAGCTAGAATGAAAAAATAATTTCCTACGAAAAGCCTACGAAACGTAATGGCATTTTCATAATTTTGAGCAATTTTTGGAATTTACATAGGAGGGCTTTTTAAACGAAAGTTTTGAGTTCTTTGGGGTTCTTAGAGGCCCTGAAAAACTATGAAAACTCCCAGGACAATCAAAACCCTTCCAGTGGACGTTTTCTAACGTTGATTGACCCGAACTTTGATTGATTCATTCGAGAAGATTTTAGTTACAATTTGAGTGATTCCAAAGGCATTTTACTAAATTGAGAACCTAAATTTTATAATGGAAAAGAAGATTTTCAAAAAAGAGTTAAAACAAAGGAGAAACAAAAATGCCAACAACGAAGGGCAAAATGGGAATTTTTAAAAAGTGTAACTTCCTCCCACTTATATATATGATGCACCCTTCTTCTCCCTTCATGTTGCATGACCAAGTTCTACCCAAAACTAGAGAAAAACCCTAAAGAGAGTGGCACACAAGAGGAAGGCAAAGAGGAGGAGAAATCAAAGGCTTAAGGTATAGAAATTAGTAGTTTTTCATGCTCTTTCTCTTTCAAACCTCTTCTCCTCCATTCTCCTTTGTTTCCTATGATTAAAATGAAGTTTACAAATATGTTTTAAGGGAGAAATTGAGGGTAAAATTCAGATTTGAAGAGAGGAGCTCAAAGAACACAAGATTCAAGTGAGAAAAAACAAGAAAACAAGGTAATTTCTCTTCCTATGGTTGTCGTCTTTGGTTCCCTCCTCCTCCATTTCGCCCCACTTGAGAAAACCCTACAAGGAGATAATTTTTAGGCAAAACCCAGCATGACTCTAAGGAAAAAGGGTGTGGAGATTAAGAATATGCAAAGAAAATAACAAAATAACCATTAGATTTCAAGATGCAAGTTTTAGGGTTTCAATTATACTTTGTAAAATATAATTTTGTATGATGATTCCTAGGCCTAAATAAGAGTTTAAATGAGCTCCTAAGATCCCTAAGAGGCTCCCCATATGCTTCTTCCCTTGAGAAAATAAAGAAAGCTCCATGGAACCCAATATGCTTCATTGTCTCGGCCAAGAAAGGTTCTCATAGTTAGGGAGAGTTTTAAATTTTTCTAAGGCCATTCTTGAGTCATATTTGATGAGTGGAAATGAAAGGAGGCCTTGGAAAAAATTTAGAACTCATAGAAAGTGATTTGGTGTCTTAAGTTTCATATTATGACCTAAAGAAGTAACATAGTGCTAGGCCTCTTGTTTTAATGATGTAATAACTCCAAGAGGCTTAAAAGGAGTCAAGAATCATATTTGAAAGGAAAGAATGAGGCTTAGAAATCATTTGAGGGGTATTGCTTCATTAGGTGCCAATATGAATCATAATGGGGGTTATAAAACCAACTAGTGTTTAAGCAAGTTGCATCGCCCTAGAAATTATTTCATGAACATAATTGGCTCCTATAAATTGTATTTAGGCCAAGAGAAACCATCTCCACCAATTTGTGGGTGTGTGGCTGAAAGAGGAAGCTTGAATCCTAAAGGAAAAGTGTGTGTTTATGTGCAAGATAGCTCACTCCACCTTCTCTCATACATGGATGTATGTTTAGCTTGTATTAGAATATGTGTATGTGTGTTTTCAAGCTTTGGAAAGCATGCTAGCATACCTTTATATGCCATGATCCTTGATGCCATGTTATGTTCTTAAGTGATTACATGATGTTTGTATGAGTTTACTTGAGTGTAGAGAGGCCAAGAACTCTTCCCTTTAGTGAGGATGAGCCGAGAACCCTTGAGCTTGGTTGAGACAAAGTAAAGAGTCTCCCAAAAGCAAAGTGGGCTCCCAAAAGTATGGTTGAGTCCAAAGTGCTCAAAGAATGGGTGAGACAAGTCCAAAACCCATATGGAGAAGTGTGAGGCCAATCCAAATACTTGGTGAACTCTTGAATGTCTTGTATGATTGAGTCAGATGCCAAGGTTGCTTTTAAATTGTCCATGACTTCTAATTTCTCCATGCATGCATTTGAAAATCTTGCTTTGTACATATTATGTATGATTGAATGGGAGATGAGCTATTAGAATTCGTTGAATCTCATCCCCTCCTCTCCAATGATCTAACATGCTAGGTGGACCAAGTAATTATGGTGAAGGGAGCCAACAACTATGAAGAGGAAAGATTGATAAGTTTATGCATTGTTTTATCCATTTTGGAACCATAATGATAGTTCATAATGTATATGATGTTGTATATGTACTATGAACCTTGAGATATGCACAAATATACTATTATGTGATATTTAAATGTATGGATATGATATATGACCTCTAGAACCTATTTTGAGTATGTAATGCCAAAGTGTGCAATATGAAAGTTTGTTGGAAATATGCATAAGTGTGAGTTGAATGGCCAAAATGAGATGCATGAGATTTAGGACCATTTGGGCAGCTCATACAAGTCTTAAATAGTTTTAGACTTGCCCAAAAGGTGCCACAACCAAGGGAAGGCCATTTGGCAAATTTGATACCTCATATGGCAAATTTGGTACCTCATATGGAGCGAAATTTGACCATAATAAAACCCTATATCACTTTTTAGTCAAATGAGTTAGTCTTGATCTAAAATTCGGCATGCAATTAGATCTCATTGAGAGCTTTTTAGGAAGCTAAAGATCATAATTTTTAGAGGTATACAGAATATTTGATGATTTTTCAAAGTTGGCAAGTTTTATGGTTTTGGTCTGCTACACTATTCTTTTGGTCCAAAATTATTTTCTGTCACACGAGGCTCAAATGATGTCTAATTGGTATGAAATTTTATACAGAGAAATTATACAATCACAGTGACTCTTATCAACTAGAAGCACCTCATTTGGAGGTCTAGAAAGGGAAATATGAATTTTTGAAATTTCTATCTAGTATCAATGAATTTGCTCAACCAGAAGTATTGTTCTATTGAATTCTGGAGTCTGAGCTTGATAAACTGATCTAAAGATATTTTTTCTCTCTAGCTAACATCCATAGCTTTTCAAATTGGTATCATTGGAATAGATTAAATTTTTGTGAAATTAATTGGATATTTTTAAATTTTTCTGCAGAATTTTGTGAATGTTCCAAAATTTAGTCAGACCTTTGGACTATTTTGGTTGTCAAACGTCCTGTGTGATGAATGTTATGATCGAGCATATTTTTATTCTGAAATAGACATCCTAAAATTTTTAGAATGACCAAGATTGTATGATTTCAATATTTTTAGATTTAGTTATGATTTTTCAAAGTTTGCCCACAAATGAGGCCAATTCTGGCCGAGAATGAACACCTATTTTCCATGCCCATTTTTGGTTTCCATGAGTTGTAGGCATGTTTTTGTGATGTAAATGAGTTGTAATGATAATCAAATATGAGGATGCATAGTATGAGCTCACATGATCCACGTGACACCAAAATAAATTTTTAGATATGACGAAACGCGAATAAAAGCCAATTTCTCTTGCTTTTCTATAGGGAATCTATATGATTCATGATATTATGCCATTTAAATGCATGAGATAAGCTAGAATTAATGGTGTTACAAAAGGAGCTATCGAAGAGATCTAGGAAGAAGCTATTGAACATCACAGATATGATTTGTTGCATTTGATGGAAGAGAAAGGAGCATTTTGGGGTGATTCACCAATCGTAGGAAGCTTCCATCAGAGTGGCTAGAATAGGAGTGTTTGATGGCAGAATTGAAGTTTGATTGCATTTCATTGGGGAACGAATCTGCTCATGTTAAGGAGGGAAAATGATTATGATTGCTCATTTTAGTCAAATCACCTCCATTCATTTGATCCAATGCTCACCAGCTTGCTACATCATCAGAAGCTGCCATATGTCCTTGTTCTCCTAAGCCAAAACGCTGCATTTCCTAAAGGTTTGATATTGCTCTATTTGATTATACATTTTATCTTCCATTTGGTCCGAAGGGGGGCTCCATCTCTGCAACTGTCAACTGTACAAGAAGCTTGAAGATTTCGTTGATCGCCTCTGTTTCTACAGATGTTAGTGCGACAAGAAGGAGGTAGTTTTTTTTTTCTACACCATGGATCCATTTCTACAAATGTTAAAAGGCTTCAATGTGAGGTGGTGTTTATAAGCTGAAGATTGTAGTATTTGAGTGAAGAAAATATCCTTGAAAGCTTTGAAGTCTAAAAGCTGATGGAGGTGGTGTCGGAGAAAGGAAATTATAGAAAAAGTTATATAAGTGAAAGAGATTGGTATAAATGTAGGGTTTGAAATATGATTGATAGAAAGATAAAGAAGAGGTTTATTATAAAATGAGGGAAATGTTACGCGAAAGAGAGACATTGCTTTAGTTCAAAGCATTGCTTACCAATAAATATGAAATTTACACATCAATGAAATTGTGTAGCATGAGCCTTTATTGAATGCTCTAGAGGTCCTTTAACCATGAATCATCTTCTTTTCTTTTGTTGAATCTAGTTTATTTTAATACACAAAAATTTTTGTATCTTAAATAAATATTTGAATTCTTACTCATGAAACATCAACAATTTTCTTGCATAGTCAAGAATAATTAGAAATGGATTATATATTATTATAATTTTTTCCTTACTAAATTTTAGAAGTTTAACTAATTGCCATTATCTTTGGAAGTTGTTATGAATTCTTAAAAAAATCACTAACTAGAAACATCTATTGCTATTGAAACCTTATATATAGTTCCTAATAAATGTTATACTAATATATTCACTTCATTTATTTCAGGTACCATTTTGATTTGGGTATCGTCTCTTAAAGTTAATGATGGAACCATTCACAGAGGTTGATTGGAAGCCCAAATTGGGCATGGAATTTGATAACTTAGAGTTAGCTTAGAAGTTTTGGGTTGATTATGGCAGAAAATATGGGTTTGATGTTAAAAAACAATATTTCAATAAAAGCAAAGATGGCTCCATATCATTATATAGATATGTTTGTTGCAAAAAAAGTCTTCAGCAAGAAGACAAAAGACATTCTATGCCAACCAACCCTTGGCAAGAGACAAGAACCAATCGTATGGCAAGAATGGGAGTTATGCTTGTCAATGGAAAATATAAAGTGCATGATTTTGTTGAAGAACATAATCGCCCACTTCATCTTGTGGAAACATCTCATATGTTGGCATCACAATGTAAAATTTTCAAAGTTCAAGCCTATGACATTGAGTTAGTAAAGGATTCTGGGCTTCAACAAAGAAAATCTTTTGAGTTAATGAGTATGCAGGCAGGAGGAAGAGCTAACTTGGGGTGTACATGATTGGATGCCGAGAGTTATCTTCGAGCTAAAAGATAAAGAAGCATGATGTATGGAGAAGCCAGGGCTTTATTACATTATTTTCAGCGACAGTTGTTAGATAATCCATCATTTTACCATGCTTACTAAATGGATATGAACAAACAGATAACTAATTTTTTTTGGGCTAATGCGTAGATGTTAATTGACTATGGTCATTTTGGTGAAGTAGTATCTCTTGACATAGCATATACTACTAACAAGGCACTTAAACCATTTGTATTGTTTTGTGGATTTAACCATTATAGAGGAATAGTGATATTTGGGGTAGTTTTATTTGATTGAAACAACAAACTCATTTAAATGGCTTTTTGAAACCTTTTTGGAGGCACACAAACAGAAAAAGCCCCTTACTATTTTTGCAGACTAAGACTAGGCAATGGCAAAAGCATTACATGAAATGATGCCAGAAACTTCACATAAATTATGCACATAGCACTTGATGTAAAATGGCGCCAAGCACCTTAGTAATTTGATGAAGGGAGGATCCCATTTCTTAACTAACTTGAAGCAATGCATGTATGGATATAACGAAGAAGATATGTTTGAAGCGGCATGGAGTAACTTGCTTTCAAAATATAATGTTCATGAAAATACATGGTTGAAGTCATTTTATAGCATAAAGGAAAAATGAGCAACTTGTCACTTGAAGAAAGTTGTCACTCTTGGCATGCGAAGCACACAACTCAGTGAAAGCCTTAATTCACATTTCAAGAGTTGGACGAAATAGACTTAGATATTCTTCAATTCTTTAAGAACTTTGAAAGATTGGTTGAAGAAAAACGATATAATGAGTTAAAGTGTGAGTTTGATTCACGACAGAAAATACCAAGATTGAGATATGAGAAATCATTTATGTTGCAACAACTTTCTCAGATTTACATCCCCTATATTTGGTTTATTCCAAGAAGAGTTTGATCTAGTGCATGTTGCATGTATAAAATAAAACAATGAAATTCAACCAGTATTTGAGTATCTTATTACTATGTTTCGTCAAGAGGGAGAGTGCAAAGTGTTATTTAATCCATGCACCTAGTTAATTTCTTGTAGTTGTAAGAAGTTTGAGTCATTTAGTATATTGTGTTATCATGCCTTGAAAATATTTGATATCATGGACATTAAAGTCCTTCTTAAGCAATATATACTAAAGAGGTGGACAAAAGAAGTAAAAAGTGGTATGGTATATGATGTTAAGGGGAAGGAAGTTGAAGAAGACCCTAAACTTGATAGCACGCATCGATATCAATTACTTTGTCCCAAATTAATTAGATTAGCAACTAAATTTTTTGACTTTCCAGAAAGATTCTTGTTAGTAAATAAAGCCTTAGAGGAACTAAACAACCAAGTAATGGAGCTTCATAAGGTGCGAAGGAGTTCAGATAATGATAGCGGTGTTTCCATATTACTAACAAGTGACAACATAGCAATTCCAAAGGAATTCAAGAAGAGAATCAATTTGAAAAATAAGAATCATCAAGTCTTGTCTTGAGCATCTACCTAAGAGAAAATTATCTCTAAAAGTTCGAAGACAATCAAGAATATCCTATTTAGCACCAGTGGCACCCTATGCATTAGTTCTTCCACCAAACAATGAATTTAGTGGAACTAAGGTAAGAGCATTTCAAATTTCAAAAGATCAAAATTATTGCTTTGTAATTTTTTTTCATATTATGATTAAATTATCCATCAATTTTTATTTTCCCTGCAGGATAACAAAGCTAATCTAAGTCAAGTGCAATATGGAATACCCTCTACAAGTGCCCGTGTTTACCAGAATCAACAATCAGTGGTAGGTGAAGTTATGCTTATTACCAACAAGTTATTATACTTCTTTGCTTTTGTAACACCATAAATTCTAGCTCATTTCGTACCAATCATAAGCTTCACATCATCATTTCCATTAGAGCACATGAGAAAGGAAATGAAAATAATGGGTTTATTTGTCTTATGTCATACTTAAAAATTTGCAATCAATGTCACGTGGACCGTGTGAACTCATACTATTCATTCTCATATTTGATTACATTATTATAACTTATTTGCATCACAAAAACATGCCCACAACTCATGGAAACCGAAATGGAGCATGGAATATGAAGGTTCATTTTCGGCCAGATTTGCTCCATTTTCTGACCAAATTTTGAAAAATCATAACTAAATCTAGAAAAATCAAAATCATTCAATCTTAGTTATTCTGGAAAGCTTTGGATGTCTAATTCATAAATATGCCCAGATAATAACATCTATCACAGAGGACGTTTAACATCCAAAATAGTCCAGAGATTAGACTGCACTTTGAAGCTATTACAGAATTCTACAGAAAATTTTAGAAATGTCCAATTAATTCTAAACAAATCCAGTCCATGCAAATGATACCAATTTGAAAATTTGTCGATATTAACTAGAGAGAAAAAATATCTCTAGACTAGTTCATTAAGCTTAGACCTCGGAATTTAATGAAACAATACTTCTGATCTGGCAAAATTACTAGTACTGGACAAAAACTTTAAAAATTCATATCTCCCTCTATAGACCTCCAAATTAAGTGCTTCTAGTTGTCACGAGTCACTGTGATTGTCTAGTTTCTTTGTATAAAATTTCATGGCAATTGGATATTATTTGGGCCTTGTGTGATAGAATGCAAATTCGGATTAAATGAATAGTATAGCAAACCAGAAACCATGAAAATTATCAACTTTGAAAAATCATCAAATATTCTGTAAACCTCCAAAAATTATGATCTTTAACTTTTCAAAAAAACTCTCAATGAGACCTAATTGCATACTAAATCTCATATCAAGACTAACTCATTTGGCTAAAAAGTGATATAGGGTTCCATTATAATTAATTTTGGTTCCATATGGGATGCCAAAATTGCAAAATGGCTTTCCCTTGATGTTGGCACCTTTTGGGCAAGTCTAAAAACACATTTAAGACTTGTGTGAGCTGTCCAAATGGTTCCAAACCTCATGCATCTCATTTTGGCCATTCAACCCACACTTATGCACATTTCTATTAAACTTTCAAATTGCATATTTAGGCATTACATACTCAAAATAGGTTCTAGAGGTCATACATCATATCCATACATTTAAACATCACATAATAGCATATTTACACATGTCTCAAGAGTCATAGACCATTTACAACATCATATACATTGTAAAGCATCATTATGGATTCAAAAAGAATAAAACTAGGTATATGCTTATCAATCTCCTTCTCTCATTATTGTTGGCTCCCTTCACTATAGCTACTTGGCCCACCTAACATGTTAGAGCATTGGAGAGGAAGGGATGAGATTCAAAGAATCCCAATAGCTCATCTCCCATTCAATCATACATAATATGTGCAAAGCAAGTTTTATAAATGTATGCATGGAGAAAATGGTAGTCATGGACATTTTAAAAGCAAACTTGGCATATGAACAAATCATACAAGGCATTCAAGAGCTCACCAAGTGTTTGGATTGGCCTCACACTTCTCCTCATGGATTTTGAATTTGGTTCACCCATTCTTTAAGAGCTTTGGACTAAACCATACTCTTGGGAGCCTACTTTGCTTTTAGGAGACTCTTTACTTTGTCTCAACCAAACTTAAGGGTTCTTAGCTCATCTCACCAAAGGGAAGAGTTCTTGACCTCTCCACATTCAAGCAAACTCAAACAAACATCATGTACTCATTTAGAAACATAACATGACATCAAGAATCATAACATATAAAAGCATGTTAGCATACTTTTCATAGCTTGAAAATACACATACACAATTCTAAAACAAGCTAAACACACATCTATGCATGAGAGAAGGTGGAGAGAGCTACCTTGCACATAATTACACACTTTTTCTTTTGGATTCAAGCCTCCTCTTTTGGCCACACACTAACAAATTGGTGGAGATAGTTTCTCTTGGCCTAGATACAATTTTTGAGAGCCAATTAGGTTCATGAAACATTCTCTAAAGCCATACAACTTGCTTAAGTACTAGATTGCTCTATAACTCCCATTATGATCCATAAATATACCTAATGAAGCAATACCCCTCAAATAATTTCTAAGCCTCATTCTTTCCTTTCAAATATGATTCTTGACTCCTTTTAAGCCTCTTGGAGTCATCACACCATTAAAACAAAGAGCCTAGCATCATGTTGCTTATTTAGGTCATAATGTGGAATCTAAGACACCAAATCACTTCTATAAGTTCTAAATTTTTTCTAAGGCCTCCTCTCACTTTCATTCATCAAATGACTTAAGAATGGCCTTAGAAAAATTTAAAACTCCCCCCACTTCAAGAACCCTCTTTGGCTGAGACTATGAGCTTCCTTGGCCTTCTTGGAGTTTTCTTGGTTTTCTTGAAGGAGGAAGCTTGTGGGGAGCATTTTAGGTGTCTCAAAAACTCATTTAAACTCTTAATTAAACCTAAGAATCATCATACAAAGTCAAAATTTGGAAGGTGCACATAAAACCCTAGAATTTGCATCTTGATTTCTAATGGTTATTTTGTTATTTTCTTTGCATATTCTTAATCTCCACACCCTTTTTCTTTAGATTCATACTTGGTTCTGCCTAAAAATCATCTTCTCCTGGGGTTTTCTCAAGTGGATCAAAATGGAGGAGGAGGGAACCAAAGATGACAACCATAGGAAGAGAAATGACCTTGTTTTCTTGCTTTTTCTTACTTGAATCTTGTGTTCTTTGAGCTCTTCTCTTCAAATCCGAATTTTTCTCTCAATTTCTTCTTTAAAATATATCCATATACTTCATTATAATTACCAAAAATAAAGAAAAATGAAGGAAAAGAGGTTTGGAAGAGAAAAAGCATGAAAAACCATGAAAAATCATACCTTTCTACCTTGAATTTTTCCTCCTTTTCTTCCTCCTCTTGTGTGCCTCATCCCCTAGGGTTTTCTTCTGGTTTTAGGCAGAATGTAGTCGTGCATAATGAAGGGAGAAGAAGGGTGCATCATATATATAGGTGGGAATAAGTTACATTTTTCAAAAATTCTCATTTTGCCCTTCATACTATGCATTTTTGTTTTTCCTTCATTTTAGCTCTTTTTTGAGAACGTCTTTTTCATTATAAAATTTAGGTTCCCAATTAAGAAAAATGTCTTTGGAATCACACAAATTGAAGCTAAAACCTTTCCGAACGGATCCGTCAAAGTTTAGGCATACTGACATTAGAAAACGTCCACTGGAGGGGTTTTAACTGTTCTGAGGGTTTCTATGATTTTCAAGGCCTCTGAGAACCCCAAAAAACTCAAAACTTTCATTTAAAAAGCCCTCCTGTGTGAATTCCAAAAATTGCTCAAAATTACGAAAATGTCATTACGTTTTGTAGGCTTTTGTAAGAAATTGTTTCTTCATTTTAGCTCTATTTTTTTTTCTGTCTAAGCCTGAAATTCTCATTTTTAGGAGTCTAGAATGCTGCCCAAATTTTTTGGGACCTTAACTATCTCATTCCAAGGGTCTTCCTTTTGTATCAGGTGAGTTTTGTTTATTTACAGAGAAACTGTACGTTACGTTTCTCACATTTTCTCTCGTTTTCAGAAAACCCGATATTATAGCTTTCATTTTGTAATTCATAAAATTATTTTTGTTTTCTTGATAGGATAATGAAATATCTAAAATACCTGCAAGTCAACTCAGTGATGCTAGTTGGACCAGTTTCTTAATGGTAAGATTACAAAGCAATTATCTTAATCTTATAAAACTTTCAATGCTTGAACAAAGAAAAAAAAACATTTTCTTCATGGTTTGATCTTTTTTTTTCCCCTTATGTAATTTAGGCACCATTTGATCATCCTATATAGTCACAAGAATTAGCAAGCCTCAATGAGGATGTTACACAGATCAACAACCAAGAGTCAAACCATTAAAGATACACTGTTGTTTTTTAAGACCTACAAATTCAGTGCTTTTTGTTACATGGAAGAACTATCTATATCACATTGAAGAAAGAAGTTTATTATATTTGTATGTGCTAATGTACAACCTTAATTCAGTGCTTTTTGTTAAATGAAAGAACTATCATTAGATTGAAGAAAGAGGTTTATTACATTTGGATGTTCTAATACACAACCTCAATTCAGGGCTTTTTGTTACATTGAAGAAATGGCTGTATTACATAAAAGAAACATGATTATTACATTGGTATGCTTGTAATGTACAACCTAATTTAGTACCACATTACCACTTTGTATACTAGTCAATTCATACACCATTGCCACTTTGTTACAAAATCATTCCTATCCTATATTTATTTGGTGCAAATTGCTAGTCTTTCATTTGCTACTTTTTCTTCATTGGCTTTCTCAACAGGTTGCTTCAGTCTTCTAACATTGGTTTTGTCACTTCTCAAAGTGTCCTCCTTATTTAGTTCAGATTTTCCCTCACAACATTTTGTTAAACATAAAAAAAAATGCTATACAAAATTAACCCAGCAAAAAACAAGGCCATTTAATCAACTAAAGTAAATAGAAACAACATTCATAAATAGAAAAAATCAATTAGTTTTGCAGCTAGTATGGCAATATTCTAAAACAAAATTAGCATTCAAATCAGTTACCAATTCAGGAATAGTATGTAGACAAATTAACTAAATATAAATATATTTGTTTGTCAATTACCACACTAAAACTTTACGCCATCATAATAATGCCAATCAATCTTGGGTCACAATTTGGCATCTACTACAAACAAATCCATCGTCAAGAAGAAAAAATTGATGGAGCAGAATTAATGCAGGTAACTGAAATTCTAGCATTTGGGTATGCAACCTTGTTTTGAAATCAGTACCCAGACCTTACAGAGTTGGAGGTTACAAATAGAAAGAAAGGAAAAACAAAAGGAAGGCTACAAATTGGGTGAAATCGAACCTCCAAAAGCCATGGCCATCAAAAGCTTGTGAATTTTATTAAGCATGTGAATCACCATAGAAGCTGGTGCCAAATTCTCATAAGATACCACTACTTCATCAGTAGGTGTTTGGATCTTACTCCATTAAACATGCTGTGCTTCGCCACTTTAGTGCATTTTTTAGGAAAAAAAAAATCAATCAGCAAAATTCATCAATCAGAATATCTTTGCTCAGTGGTAAAGTAAAAACAAATACAGATCAACAAATTGCAAGCACAGATACTAAGCTTCCTAACCAGCGATTCACCTGAGATAGCGAGCTATGAGGTTGATGAATCCATTTTTTTATTCTCACTGCAACAAAAGTCAAAAATCCAAAATCGAGAAAAGAAAATTAGACTCTGATTCGAGATCGCAGACTCTACATGCACGGTAATTTTCTGCCAGGGAAAATGATCTGAATAACAGTAACAAGAAATGATCAAAGGGATGTCAAAAAGAAGAAGAATAAGAATGAAACAATTGGAATCAATAAATGTGAGACCTAATTTGAATCAATCCAATAACAAATGATTTCAGCTTGGAGAGCTTGCCGGTATCGACGGAGCTGAGAGTAGCAGTGGCCATTGTTGTAGAAGCTTAGAAAGAAGAGGAAGAAATAAGGCTACGTGTGGAGAGAAGATAGGGCGGATCCATTTCCGAAGAGAGGGTGAGGATAGATCAGATTCAATCTCAAATTTACTAGTCTGAAATCCCACCTTCCTGCTACTTGTGAAAGAGTCGTAGAAAGAAAAATAAAGCAACAAATGAAACGTTCCGTTTCATTAAACCCTTCTGATGACATGACAAGCTAGTGAGCAATAGATCAAATGAACGGAAGTGATTTGCCCAAAATGAGCAATCGTTTTCCTCCTTAACATGTGCAGATCCATTCCCGTTTCATTGCTGCTACTAAAATGAGCTCTGTCGAAAAAAGCTTTTGAAGAAGACAGCCCCTAGAACACAGCTGATCTGTGCGTTGACGTGGGTAGGCGAGGATGATAAACGCAGCGTTGTAGAGAGTTGGGCAACGTGGCTTCGCAAGGTTCGCTAGATGAAGCGGATGGTTAGATTTTGATGAGCAGTACTGCTCGGGATGCGAGATACAGAGAATCCAGTCTGGAGAAATAAAATGGCTATAGTGCTATTTTTGTCTTTAAAGTTCCGCTCAAACTTTTATTTCCTACTAAAAGTTTAATTTGATTGATATCATTCTCAATGTTTTAAAAAATATCAAATCTAATCTCTTTCCCTAACTCCGTTAACTTTACCAATAGATCTATCTATATGTATTTCTTACGTCCCAAATATACAGAATAAAAGTTCTTTTTCGATGTTTCCAAAAATATTGTTTTTATGAAGGTTTCAATTTAGACTATAATGCTTTCAAATTCGATAATGGGAGTATATCAAATAATACCCACCAAAATATTTGTTGTATTGTTATTTGTTAATGGATTTTGTATATACTTATTATCAGGTTTTCTAATTAAAGTATAACAAAAATATGCCTTTATTAAGAAATTACATAATTATTTGTAAAAATCATATATCTGTTATATTATTATTGAAAAACCATACACTTCATATTCTAATTAAAGTACTTAACAATAAAAGAGATAGCTAATTGCATATAAATTTTTTCTTTGTTGATATATGATTTCTCTTGTTAAGAAAGTTGTTTTTAAGTTGGCCCAAAATGAAAGTCAATTTTATAATAACTCAAATTGTTTTTATTATTACTTATTTTGTTTGATATATAGAAAAGAATATTAAGAAAATAAAAATTAAAAAAAATATGTAAAATAAAAAATAATATTTTTATTTTTATTTTAAAAAAAATAAATATTATTAAATAATAATTATAAAAGGAATATAAATATTTCTCAATCTTCTTAAAAAACTTTTTCGTTTTCTCATGCTGATTGATACGTAACAAACGTCGTACGAAGGAAGAGATAAAATCAGAAAAGTTACATGAGTACGACATAAAAGGATGATGCTCATGATCATAAAAGTCACAACGGCAAACAAAAAGTGCCATGCCAGCATGACTTTGCACTATAAAAGCTCCCTCTCTCAGAAACATTTCAAATGACCAGGGTTGAAATATAATTTGTCATCCGATGACTTTTATAAATAAGATATTGGAGTAAATTTAACTACAACAATCTTATAGAATAAAAAGTAAAATTTGATGAGTGAATTCATAATTTAGTATTGGAAATTTTAATATCTCTTAACTATAAACAAGTTTAACCACTCACACTCACATTGCCTCATCAGTTTAAGTCTTCTTGTAACTATTTAATACATGAAGATTATCTAGTACTGAGATCAATATTTTCAATGCCTCTACGAGCCCATTGAAACAAATCTAATAAGGAGGTGTAGCGTGTTTTCATGAATTAGAATTCAACCTTCTCCTTTCATTACGGATGTCAATTTACTCATTGGCAGCATGTGAAGAAAAGAAAAATAAAACAAAATCAAAATAGGTAAAATAAAAGAATTACATAAAATGTAGTGGTGTTAGCTGAAAAAAGAAAAGAAATCAAAATCAAAATATGATTTTAACATTGTACCACCATAGCCAAATATAATTGCATGAAGGTCATAGGGTTGTGGACCCATAATGCAGTTTAGAATTCAATCTGTTTTTTTTTTTTTTTTGGGATGTTGAGTGTAATATATTAATTTATGTATCTTTTTCAGTGGGTTCTCAAAATTTATTAGAGTGAAACTACATATGAGTCTCTTGAAGCTTATCTAATTATAATTTTGTTATCCAAATTTGATAATTGTAACACTTTTTTTTTTCATTATTGAAATGATGATATTACATATCAATTAAAATAAATATCTCAAAAATTAGAAATTTAAAGTAAAGTTAGTCAAATATTGCGTAAAAAAAATTTAAAAAATAATAAATATATAAGTATTAAAATAATAATAGTGTGACTTTTCTATATGTTATTTTTAACTCATATGTGATGCATTTTTACTTTTTTTTTTCCGTAACAGTTTACAGGTAAAATATTACATTTGAAAAATTCATGTACCGTAATCGTAAGTAGAATATAATTGAGAAAGATTATATTTTCCTTTATTAAATTAATGAGTACATAACATGTTAAATAATTTTTTTAATGAACTTTTATCTTTTAAATGTTTATATAATATTTTTCCATTCGCTTAATTAACTTTTCTCTTCTTGAAAAAAGTAAATCTAACAAAGCAGATTTTCTGTATTGCTACCCTTCTAGGGAGAGTTAAAATCACAAGGGCTTGCATGCTAATTGCACTCATGCCTTTATCAACTAGTCCACTTATTATTATTATTATTATTATTATTATTATTATTATTATTATTATTATACCATTGAATTTATGATTTTTTTATGTTACACATGATGTTTTATTATAATTAAAAGTTTACTTTCATGGAAACTTTTTATATCAACAAAGTTGATATATACTTTGGTACAAAACTCTTTAGATGAGCTATTGGAGTAAATTTAATTACAATGTCTAAAGAAACATAATAAATATTTGAAAAACTAACAAAAGAGTAAAAGAAAATTCTGAAAGCCTGATATTCGAATTTTAACTTCAAGTTAGACCATTAATTTGATTTACAAAATTTTGTTTTGAATATATCAAAATAACATTATCTTTTTTTTTTTTTGGGGTACTTAAACGTACATTTCAAAATAAAGCAATTTGTAAGTCTAAATAATTAATATTCATATAAAATTATAAAATAGATGAAATTGTTGTGGTGATTGGTTATAATCAATATTTGTAGTTTAATTAGTTCTTATCAATTTTTCGTAGGTTAAATACTGAAAAGTTGATTAGACAATAAATATCTAAATCCTTAAAAAGATAAAGAGAAAAGATGAAAAGGATCGAACGGGATAGAATCGGCCCACATACACTATCATCTTTTTATGTCACTTTTTATCTTAATGCACGTGATACAACATCGCAGAAAACTTAGGAGGTAGACCATAGAGATTTCAAGCCCGGTCAAATGTTTATTAGGCTAAGCAAGCATCTGGTAGCCATAGATACACCTGACCAAGGCACTTGTACTAAATCAGATTAAAATCATCTTGGGTAGGGAGGTCGACCTCTTCCATTTTTGAATAATCTCGAACTCTCTTATTATTGAATCATCTCAAGATTCAAATGCACCTAATCAAGGTATTTGCACTAAATTAGTCTAAAACCATTTTGGGTAAGGATGTCAAGAGAGGAAGTCGAGTTTTCCCATTGTTGAATCATCTCAAGCTTTCACTACTGAATCATCTTTGGATTTGGATATTGTAAATCTTGGATTTAATGTGCACTTAACACATATCTAGTAGTTGGCTTGGCTAATTGACTGGAATTGCCAGATCCTCAGGAGGACTTACCCATATATATTCCAAATCCCTTTCATGCAAGATTTTTTTTTTCTCTCGTGCCGTTAATTTTTCTCTTTACAGTTTCCATTTATATAAAATTTTGTCTTAATTAGAATGTTAATACTACTCATATATTTAAGATTAATATTTACTATTATTTTCAAAATTAATATACTAAAATATATTTGGTTATGCACTAGTAGATGTCCAGTTTATCTCAAATTTGGCATGCAAAATAAACATCACGAGCAAAATAATCAAAAGCAAAATTTTACTTAAAATTATTATAGTGCTTCGTAAGAGAAAACTATAAAAGAAAGTAAAATTGAATATAGTTTTTCAATATCTCCTTTGGCATAATTTTTTTATCCTAGTTATCATCTTCAACTTCTTTGGATATTCATTGTCTTGATTTTCATAATTTATTACCTCTATCTCATCACTATGGCCAGAGAATAGAGACGATGGGTTATGCTTATCTATTTCTTAATATCATGAAAACATCAGCTAATTAACCATGATTCATCTTCAACTAAGTCAACCAGCACATTTTCTCTATCGTTTTAAATTCCCCATCTCCTTTTATAGTTCCTCTAGCACGTTTGCTTCCTTTTCCTTCCGTAACCATCAGATCCTTGGTGTGAAATCTTACTACACCTTGTTAACCAACAATCGTACAACAATGACCAAAAATGAAGAGGGAAACAGAAATTTCAGTAATAATTTTGTGAGGAAACAATGTATCAAATGATTTCTTTACACGCCCATACAGGGCCGGTTAATAAGAACAAAACAAGAAAGGAATATGGTGAATCAACGAGGCTGCATTTTATTATGTCAGCCTCGTATGATCAGTTTGCAAACCCAAGAAACAAACTGGACATTATGTCAAATAATCAGAACAATAGAGACTGAAGTTCTTGGCACAACTAGACCATTCAAAGCTGCTGCAACTTTCGAAGATGTTCCAATAATGAAGTGGCCTTCCGCTTAGCCCTCTCGGAGCCACTCTGAGCAAGTTCAGTCAAAGGTTTGACAGCACCAAGTCTACTTATACAAGCAAGATTGTCAGTATCTCTCTTACACAAGGAAAGTAAAATGGCAGCTGCGTTCTCTTTGTTTCGTGGCAGACCTGTCCTCAAAAGATCAATCAAAACAGGGATAGTGCTAGCCTTTACAATAGCAACCTTTGCCTCTTGGTGGTTGGCAAGAACTGACATTATTGTTAACGCTTCATCAACCATTGATTTGCTTGAATCTGTAAGCATCTTCAACAATGCAGTGATGATCCCTGCCCTTATGGCCCTACCCTTGTTCCCTTGATAAATGCATAAATTGAATAATGCTGTTGCTGCGTCCTTCTTCCCTCTAGGGTTGCCATTTTGGAGCAATTCTACCAAAGCAGGGATAGCTCCTGCGGAGCCAATTATTATTTTGTTCTCATCCGCAAGAGATAAGCTAAAGAGGGTTGCTGCAGCATTTTCTCTTGCTTCCATGCTTCCAGCTCTGAGAACTTGGACAATGAAGGGGATGGCACCTGCAAGCATTATAAGTCCCTTGTTGTTTTCATATATAGAGAGGTTCAGAATTGAAGTAACTGCATTCTCTTGCGTCAATACATCTTCTGATGTTAAAAGGTTGACCAGAACTGGAATAGCTCCAGCTTCAGCAATTAGTATCCTGTTGTCTGTGCTCCGTTTCGAAAGTGATCGGATTTCAGTGACGGCTGCCCTACACTCCTCAATGGACTGGCTTGAGAGCTTCCAGACCAGAGCCTCAATGGCTGCCATGTCACCCGTAACATCTCTAAATGATCCATCACTCTTTTTAAGCTTGCCGTGGGTTAGTCCTGTTGGCTGCTCAATGTTGTTATCTATACACCACTGAGTGATAAGGCTCCTTAAAACATAATTTGGTGTTAGGGTCAAATTTTGTAACTTCTGCTGAGTTTTTGGACAACTAGCATTTCCACCATCTATCCATCTCTGTATGTAGGACCGCTCATATGTCTGCAGAATAAAATATCTTAGAGTCCAAAAAAAGTAGTGTAAATTACGGATGAGAAGTAAAAGAGCCAGGAAAAGAATGTTTTGTGCAGCACCTAAAATGAACCATACCTGACCTGTGGCGACAATAACAGGATCCCTCATTAGTTCCAAGGATATAGGGCAAAGAAAATCTTCAGGAATTACAAATGCTTCAGGTTTTTTAACCCCAGTTAGGCTCTTCCTCTCAGAATTTTCTTGACTTTCAGGAGGAATCACATTTAATATGGAAACCTCAGAAGAGGCAGGGATGCTCCTCGCCCTTTCCAAGTGAAGACTTGCCTGATATGTGTTACAACTTTTCCATCCATTGCTTTTAGGAATGCTGTCTGGTTTTAATAAATATTCAGGACAGCTGTTTTGCTTACGCAACCCATTCCTAGATTTGCCAATAACCTGACTAATGTTTTGAGCCAGTGGCCGGGATAAGTCACAAGATGACATATTTGAGATAATAAATCCATATCTTTCTGTGGCTCGACTCAATTGTGTTCTCACCAACTCCACCTAAAAAAGCATATAATATATAAAATTCAGTCCCAAAGAAAAAAAATTAAATGACAGCGAAAATCTCACATTTACTCGAGTTCTACCTGTTCTCTAACTTCCTCTGATATGTCCAAATGGTCATACGGTAAGTTGCTCAGAAGTTTTTCCAATTTCCATGTAACACACTGAAATTGGAAAACAATTGTCTTCGCAGCTCCATCCTTAAATCAAGATATAGCAAATTTCAGAGATGTACCCAGACATCCTTTAATAGATATCCAAGCTCACAAAAATTCAGCAATCAAGTTAGGAAGGGCAAAATCCTCTTTATTTAAGAGCAAGTTCAAATTAAGTAATAAACTTTTCTAGACAGTCACATAGAACAATATACAAGATGCAAAACACAAGAAAAACCCTATTCAATGAAACGAGGTAAATGTCTGCAGGCCATAATAATCCTACATGGAACTTTTTTGCTTCCCCTACAGATGAGAACAAATAATGGCTTGACTGCACATATCATAATCATCAGCCTGACTTCTTAATTGTGGTGAAAAATACTTGGTTTAATTTGACCCCAGAGAGCAACCCCTTCCAGGAGATTAATTTGCGTGTGTTTTCCTGGTAAGCCATGTAATCATATGTATAATGCGCGGTTACATATATACTTTACGCGGAACAATCTACATAAATATCGTGTGGCAGTTTTGCAACTTCACGATGGGCGAGATCAACATCAGTTGCTGCAGAAATGATTAATCTAATAAGGACACCAAATTAAAGCACAAATAAACTTTGTGATGTTATTTTGGGTCAAAAAATTGAACTGAGAAAAAAAAAATTCTTTCATCGAAAAGAAAACGGCAGCAAAGTTAGTAAGTAGAATTGTGATGGAAAAATACAAAATTTAATTGTTGCAATCCATTTTTAACTGTGTGAACTTGAGATCTGAATTACTCAAACCAAGCAAAATCGCATCAAAATGTGGGGTTTTGCTTGCACAGTGATGCAGGTTAACTATGAAACAAAAGCA
This sequence comes from Erythrophleum fordii, assembly GCA_032878935.1. Classification (NCBI taxonomy): domain Eukaryota; kingdom Viridiplantae; phylum Streptophyta; class Magnoliopsida; order Fabales; family Fabaceae; genus Erythrophleum; species Erythrophleum fordii. The sequence continues at coordinate 1,911,125 of JAVQMF010000029.1, forward strand.
AGTGGGAAGTACATTATCGGCTGAGATGAATTTTCCTTTTTAAATTTTCAGCATCAAGTTGAATTCATTTATATCAACCAAACGGAAGCTCGAAAAATGGAAGAAAGTAGGATAAAAAAAAATGAAAATAGATATTAAAAAAAAACTCACAGCAGTGCAATTGGAACCGAAGTTTCTAGCGACGGAGAGAAGGCGCTTTGCAGATTGGAGAGCAAGCACCAGATCAGAGGACCAGGAAGTGGCAGAGCCATTGGAAGAAGTGGAAGCATCCGAACCTGCAGAATCAACAGCCTTCAAATCCCTAATCTCCTCGAACAAATGGGAGAGGAGTGAGATCCGACGAACCAGATCGATGCAGTCCTTCTTGAACATAGAATCGGCGGCAATGGTGGTGGCCGAGGAAGAACCACAAGCTGCCCCACCGCACATTCCAACGATGTCATGAACCAGGCCTAGGAGTTCCGGCGTACAGTCTCCGGCGCCGGCGACTCCGCCGGCCATTGTCACCTTATCCTCGCTCTTCCCTCTTCCTCTGTCAGAGAACGGTCCTGAGATCTCTGTAAGTACTAAGTAGAAGGCTCCCCGAGTATATCGACACGCCCAATGCGGATTCGAGATTTCACGGCTTCACGTTCACGAGGTGATTAAAAAAAAATAAGAATAAATTACACATATTTTTTAATTTAATTGAAATTACACAATTTTTTTTAAATATTCACTCTATTTTTTAAAACTAAAATCAAAATTTACATTATATTTTAATTTTATAATTTTATTAAAATATATTTTATTAATATGTCCTATTTGTGTATATTTGAATATAGTTTGATAAAGAACAATAATAAAGGTGAAATTATTTATATTATTAAATGGCTTGTTTTTTAATTCTAAAAAAATGATTTAATATGTACTTAAATAAATAGAAGATATTTTAATGAAAATTAGAATTAAAATACAACATATGTTTTAAAAATTAAAAAAAATTTGTATAATTTTAACAAATAAATAAAAATTTTGTGTAATTTATTTATAAAATAAAAGTAAAAGTCAAAAAATAAATAATTAATTAATTAAAAGGAAAACAATTATTTCATTTTTAGATTAATAAAATCTAGAGATATAGTCTGGAGAGGTAAGCGAGAATCTTGGAGGAAGATTGAAGTAGGACAGAAATGAGGAAGATTGAGGAAACAACAATATAGAGTTAGGTTTGGAATATTATGATTTGTAATTCGACCAACTCATAGTTTCTTTTTTTTCAATTGTTATACATATTAATTTTGTTCCATTTTAATGTTTTCATTATATATTTAATTTAAAATAAATAAATTATTCAACTTTTAACTATATCAACAACTAACATCTTTTGAAATAGAAGCACATTTGAAATAAAAGATATTTTAGAGAACTTTAAAAGACCTTATGTTAGAGGTTCCTATTCTTATGTCTAACATAGACCCTATTGGGTAGGACAAAAGAAAAGAAAATAAAGAGAAAATTTTATGTAATATTTATTTTGTATGTTTATTTTATTTTTATAATTATTATTTATTAATTATTATTTAATCATTAAAAATAAATATATTAAAATTATTTTTTATCTTTTAAAATTATTTTTTAATTTTAATTTTTATATTTAACTTTTTATATATTAAATGAAATGCATATGCAAACATGAAGTCATTGTATTTTCTTTTTGGATATGCAGCCAGGCTAAAGCCCAAAAACTAACAAGTGGTTATGCGTGGAAAGGCCTTGTCATAATCAAAATACAAGAGCTATATCCAATAGGAGAATGCGTAAGTCTGAAAACCGAAAGGTAAAGAATGGGCAAAATTAACAAGGCAGTCTACGTATATATAAGCCTCCCAATAAACATGCAGAAGAGTGACCTTCCAATGACAAGTGACGAGCAATCTGAGCTCAGAAGCCGAGTTAAAAGCATGGGTAGTTTGGATTACAGCCACTTTCTATTAGGTTAATTGTAACCAAGGAATCTACCTAAACGATAAATTTCCTGATGTTAAGATCCCAACTCATTTGGAGCCTCGTGATCAGATGCCAAAGCTCAACTAAAAGCTATGGAACAATAACCAATATTTCTGCCAACGCCCACCATCCATTGACCCATCTCATTTCGCCTTTGGTTTTTCTATTGTACAGCATCTTGACTCACTCTCCATACAGGGGGTTAGATTTATTTTTTATTTATTTTATTTTTTTAAAAATTTAATAATACGGTGCTGCGCAGCATCAAATTCATTCCTTCTCATTTCAGACAATACCTCTGCAAGCTACAAAATTATCACTGTCCATCAAGCCATCAATGTTGAGTGAAACCCATCTTGCAGCAGGTTCCTTCCAACGCACAAGGGGTTTCACTATATTTTTCAGTCCTAACAAGCTACAACAAAGTTATATAATTTTTTAAGAAAATGTTTATAAATAAATTATATGTTCAGTTTATATATTCTTATGTAAAAAATAATTCATATTAATGCATATAAAATATATATATATATAATTTAGAAAATATTTCAATTAAGAATCTTGGTAAAATTGACGGTTAAGAACCTTATTATAACTTCTTACAATTTAATTTTTTTAAAACTAAAATTTTTTAAATTTATAATCAAGTCTTTTTAAAAATAAAATTTTCAAACTTAATATTTTTAACTAAAATGTTATCTAAAATTTAGCCGGAATAAGATAAAATAGGAAAAAGAAAGAAAAAAAAATTCTATTTAAGAATTAAGAAAAAAAAATTATTTTTAAAGATTATTATCATTAAGTTTAATAATTTATTATTAAATTTAATGATAATTATTTTAAAATAAATAATAATATATCCTTTAATCTTTTATTATAATTCTCCTAATAAAAATAAAAAATAAAGAAGATGAAGTGGTTTGCCAACCTGTAAAGCCGTAATATTGTCGTGCTATGATAGAAGTAGGTCTACCATATGGAATGATGATAAAAAAAAAAAAGGACAGATGGAATAAAATAAGGTAATTTGGTGAATTACAATATAATAATATTGTTTATAATAATATACTAATATATAATAATATGGCCCTTTGTGTTCGTTGAACTTGGAAGGCACAGGCTAGGGCGCCATCCCATCATAGAACTTGTGGCTTCTTTTTTTGTTTTTTTAGTTGACAGTGATTGAGGTTTTGAAAATTTTTAATGCTATGTTTACTTTTATATATATATATATATATATATATATATATATATATATATATATATATATATATATATATATATATATATATATATATGATTGTAATATGACTGTAAGTTTTCTGTTCCAGATTTTTCATATATATATATATATATGAAGTTGTATGATTGTAATATGACTGTCAAGTTTTCTGTTCCAGATTTCCTTTTTATGAAAAAGAAATTTTTCATTGAAAACAAATCAAGTCTAGTCATACTTACATAGTTATAAATATATCAAATCAAATGTTGTATTTTTCATATGAAAAATCGTCATCATCATTATTAATATTGTGGCAAGAAAAATTATAACTATTCATTGTATATGATCTAATAATTTTCACAATATCATATATTTTTAAATTAAAGAAAGAAAAAATTATAAATACCCCAATTATACAGAGACACAAATGTCAACTCACCAAAGTGAGAACTGAACAGTCTTATAATTTATACCCCAAAAAAAATCGAAGTATTAAAACTTTTTTTGGTCTAAAAAAAGTATATCGAAAGTATTAAATATTTTTTAAGTGTACTTTAAAAAAAGATAATTAAAAGACTTCCATTAAATCTTTCATAAAAAATTATTTTTGAGGGACTATTTTGTCAAAAAATTGTTGCCTATAAATGTTTGTGAGAGAATATTTAAGTAAAATACGGATTGTTTAGATAACACTTATGATGTTTTATTTTTTAATATTTGGTCTAAAAAAATATTAGTAGATGTGTAAATCTAATATATTAGATTCTTTTGCCAATCTTGAGGAGCGTGGGGCTTCAATCTCATATAAAAAATTATTTATATCTGTATATATGAATATTTAAGTAAATACACACTGTTTAAACAACACTTGAATGATTTACCTGCACCCACTCGCCATAGGCCAATAAACGCAGTCGATGTTGCACCGAGAGTTGCATCCAGATTGAGGATACAAAGGCATCGGTGTTATAAAGTTTTTAAAAATAATTTGTCTCATTATTAGTCGTTAATATATATTACTTTCGATATCATATATAAAAAATAAATAATTAAATTATAAAATTAAAAATAATTAATTTTTTCATTTTGTCTCAAAATAAAATTTATTTTTAAAAATATTCTTATTTAATGTGTATATTTTAAAAAAAAATTAATAAAAATTATTACTCATAATTTGAATAATTTATTTAATAGAAAGTATAATTCAAATATTTTAATTAACATACTAAATATTAGAAATTTGTTTTTTATATTTTAGACAAAATCAAACTCTAAAAATTATATATATATGAGACCCGAGTATATATATATGTGTGTATGTGTGTGTGTGTGTGTGTGAGGCCAATAAACATAGTAGTCGATGTTGCAGCGAGGCTTGCATCCAGATTCAAGTTACAGTGGCATTGGTGTTATACTTTTTTAAAAAGTAATTTCTGTCTCTTTATTATTAATTGTTGATATATATATATATATATACACATATATATGTATATATATATAATTTTCACATGTCTATATTGAGATTATATTTGATTATAGTCGGTAACTAAATTATTATATTTATTCCTCTATAATAGAAAAAATTTTAATTAATCAAATATTTTAATTTTGAATTAATATATTAGGTAATTAATTTTTAGAATAATTTATTATTATCCCAAAAATAGTTGAGATAATTAATTGTCTAATAATTAATATTTAAATTTAAAATAAAAATTATATTTTATTAGTTGCATTTATATATCTTATTAAATTTTTACTTCATAAATTTATAAATAGGAGACTAAGGTGAAACTCTATAAAAAAAAGAAAAAGAAAAAGCACAGAGAATTTAGAGAAAGAGTTTAGGATGTTTCTGCCCTGTATCTAGGATCAAAGTCCAATTCATTCGTACCACGTTAGACAATAATTTAAGAAAAGTTATCCAGGAAGTACTCATGACCCTAATTTATTAAAAGCATTCTCGCTGTTATCTATGTTAGTGTTAGCATCTTTATTGCATTTTAGGATTAAAATGATGTAAGGTGAGGCTTTGTTCTCCTTTTCTATGGTTACTATTGTTGATTCCTTGAAAAATGAAGTGGAAGAACATCAAGAGGAAAGAGAATAGCATATTTGCTTATTCTTCTAATGATACCTCTGATATCACCTCTGTTTTGCCTCTGGTGGTGAACAGATTGGAAATCTCATCTATGCTAGGCAACTACTCTCTACGTACCCTACTATTTGGATTCAGACTAGGGCACATGAGATTATGACTCTATAAAATGACCAATGTGAAGAAACCAAAACTCTTACTGGAATAATGAATTGTGACCCAATCTTCTTACTCTCTACTCAAAACGAAAATTTAGGAGGAATCAAGAAGATCAACCCTTCAAAAAAAAAAGAGAACTTACAAGAAGACTCTTAAGCCTATAGGGTTTGCAATATGTTCGAAACATATTCCCCTCCTGTACTATAAACCTGATTTTGCTAGCTTTAAACAATCTCATGAGAAAGGAGAGGCTTGCCTCCTAAATGGTCCCACCCTCATCCCGTTGGCTTTTAGCTTTGTTTAAGTTTTAGGAAGAATGCTTAGATCCTTAATTTGGGTTGTTTATTTTCTAAAATTGTTTATTATACACCTTGCATTGTTCTTCTATGCTTTGTTTGTGTTAGCAGTAAAAAAGAGATCTTAGTCGAGGTCACAACAGACTAATTAGCCAAGAAAAATAAATAATAAAGCTTGCAATTGAATACAATTAGTCATAAGTTATGATAGTCAAGAATGGCGAATCTATTAAAAGGGGGTATGTAGAGTTTGACACAACCGAAGTGATTTCAATGAGCTAGAATGCAACACATAGGAGGCCATACAGCAATCAGTGGTGCAAAACATAGGTGTTGGCCTGACATAGAGAATGGTTACTAGTTGTGGAAGATGCAATACAAGGAAAGAAGGAGGAAAAAGAAGACATAGAAAAATTGCAAAGAGTTGCCATATAATTCCCTTTTCTTTACTTTGTGCTTTGTTGTTCATTTTATGCTGTTAGTTCAAGTTTATGTCAGTATTTACACTTTTTCTCATTAATTTGCTGCTAGATTTTTCACAACATTTTTGATGTTGCCCAATGTTGCTTGGATATGTACATGTGTTGAATCATTTCAAGTAATATTAATAGCTGTAATTAATATATCTTCTTTCATTTCCATTCATCGTTGTTCAAAATCTCAATTCCTTAGGTTGAACTATGTTTAGGACCTATCTTTGGAGATTCATGTCCATTTTTCATCATTCACTCGAAAAACACAAACTATGGTTGTTTGCTAATTCCTTACAATGGCTAAGTGCTCTTGATTAATTAGCTATTTTGGCATCCAACATCCCATTTTCTAGCCTGCCTAATGAGACTACATAGGTTTTAGACAATGCACATGATTGGAAGTTATTGGTTCTCGAACAATTACCTGTATGCTAGTATAGTTGATGAAGAAATGTCTTCAAACAACATCCACCAACCTATAAAGGGTACTAGTGGAGCAACCTTAAGAAATGAGAGTGACCTTGGATGATTTATGTAATAACCCTAAATAAATAATAGAATAAAATAAAATAATATAAAATAATAGGGACGTGGTCATGAATCTAAATCAAAAGTAACCTGGTCATGAATCTAGATCAAAAGTAATGTATTTAGTCTAAATTAAATTAACTTATTGGCATATTAGCTTAAAAAAGAGTTAATATGAGCTTTTGAGTTAATAATAATAATAATAATAATAATAATAATAATATTATTATTATTATTATTATTATTATTATTATTATTATTATTATTTTAGAGAGTATGATGTGACACTTTGAAATTTTAACTTATAATAAGATTCTTAATAGTTAAAAAAGAATTAGTGGGGAATAAAAAATAATGTCTTTTAATATAAAATAAATTACTTAAGGTAGAAAACAAAGACTAATAAATTTTAAGATAATTTTGGAGCTTGGAAATTTTCTTAAAGCAGTTATGTTTGCATATATGTCTTGTATTTATTGGGATACTTTTATTTCTCAAAATATTAAAATCTGTTGACCTTAAGAAATTAAAATTTATGGGGTTCTTATTCAATTTTCCCTTGAGTAAATAATTGTCCTAGTATTTCATTATGATCCCAATAGGAAAATATATTGTACCTATTCTTCTTTTTCCTCTTTTTCTTTCTTTCTTCTTTCCCCCCACCCCAACACTCTATGTTTTTATTCACATTACTATGTCTCTTCATTCTTCATCTAAAACATAGCAACAGTCTCATCCTTTCCATTCGTGAAAAGTCATCCCTAGCCTTAATTGCCATCATCTTCCTCTTTACGAAAAGTTGGTGGTCAAAGAAGCTTTTGCTATAGATCTTACCTTTTCTCCCTTTTGCTTGTCTATTTTTAGCCATGATAGGGGTGTTGGTGAAGGGAAAGGCTCCTCTTTCATTCTCCATCTTTGTCCTCTATTTTTCTCCCCATTCAATCCTAATTGAAGCTTGGCTTGGGTTGCAGCTCATTCTTTTCCATTTTAGGCATGGGTGAACTTTAATTTACGATTTTTGAATGTCAACTATTAAAGTGTGAAATCTCACTTCCATCCTTCTCCATCAAGCTCCTTAAGGTAAGATCTAAGCTCAATTTGAATTATAGAAACTTGGATTGAAAAATATAAGCTTACGCTTTTAGTTAGTAATAGGAAACTTAGAGAAAAATAAGGGCTTTAGGTGTGTGAAGGAACATTTGCTTATATTAAATGTTATGGATGCTAATTTAATAGCTAAACTTAGGTTATCTCTTCTTATTATTAATTACTTGTAGCAAGCCACAAGGGGAAATAGACCATTGGAGCCCATGAATAGTGAATTTGGGTGCTAGAGGAAGGAATTTCTAGTTAAAATTTTCAATTTAGATTCTTTAAAGTATCTAGCTATTGATGTTATGTTAATTTAATTTAGTATATATGTACATATGTATTATAATAGAATTTATATTGAAAGTAGATGATCCAACTAGATAAGTCTTCCAATAAGTAATAAAGTTGAGACTTTATAGGTAAATGACTCTTTTGGATGATAGAGGCAAAATAACAAATAAGGAAGTGATATTACTTGGCAATGCCATATTGGTGGCTTGATATTACTTGGCAATGCCATATTGGTGGCTAAGTTACAAGTTTGAAAGGAGTAGAAAAGCTATATGTCCAATAAGACTAAAATATTGGAATAAGTGAATAATTGATTTTTGTGGCAATTGGAAATTTCAAGATAGTAAAAGTGTGTTGAATTGTATTTTTAGGAGTCATAGAGACCTTCCCATATAAAGTATGTTGATGGGAGAAGTGATAGAAAATTTTGTAGTGTCTGCCTTGTTCAGTAGGTAAATAATGATGAGAGATCCCGTAGGAATAAGTCCTAGGAACCTTTAACAAGATGACACTTTGCCCAGGACCAGCTAAAAAATACGAATGTTGGTTAAAAGAAAAACCCTAAGAGAACCAATCTCATAGAACCCTAGCCTCAATACGCCACAAAGGAAGACCAATCTTTGATAAGTCACGTGAACTCTCAGATAATACAAAGAAGCAAAAACCTCACCAAAAATTGAATAATTCTCAATTTCATTCATAATCTGAAAATAGAGTATAATAAGAAACCTTTTATAGGCAAAGTTTTTAAAAGTCTAAAATCTTAATAAAAGTTAAACACTAAAATTTGATTAGAAATATTTTAAATAGTACCTGAAATCAAGGAACAAGATTAGAATACTAATTTTAACTTAATTTTAACTTAATCTCCAAGATAAACTCTTTAACCAAGTTCTAAAAATAATAAAATAAATAAATAACGAAATTCATAAAGAATCCTTCCCAAAACTGATTAGCTCCTTTAAGTAATCACATAGGATGCTCATGCTTTATTAAAAGTCACATGATTGACACATAATTTTTAATCTCTTGCAATTGAACTCCAATTGGTATGATTAAGGCTTATTTGGACTCTCTTATATGTGTATAACTGCATTAGGCCTTCAACATGTTGGATATTGACTCTAGTTGCTTTATGGACTCTTCATAGGACATTGGGCTTCCACTTTTGCATCTTTAAGGAGATTTCATGTCCAAAGTCCAATTCAACTCCAAGATCAGTATGCCTAATATGTTGCTTCTTACTAGCTCTATCTCATGTTTAGAAACTCCGATAAGGACGATTCCAAAACCAGGTGAAAGCTAAGAGTTTAAGATTTAAGATTGACCCATTAATCATTTGAAAACTCCATGAAATGATGATGAAAGCATTCACCAAAATTTAGTGACATCTAACATGTTCTAAATTGATCAAATATGAATCTTAGGCTCTAAACTTAGGCTGAAATCCAACATAGAGATTATCTTAAGCTTTTTGAAGTTCTTAGATATATACTAACACAATTTGAACCTCTTGAGCATAGGCCATCCCTTCATAGGTCAAGCATAGTTCGAATTTGAATCACGCCCTTTTGAATGATTCAGGTTTTTTGATGGATGAGGGCTTCTCGAACTTGTTATGCTCCAATGGGCATACCTACTGGTATTGTATCATTCCTTCCTTCTTTAAAAAGATTCATCCTCGAATCTCCACCTATATACTTCAAGTGGAAGAATCTTGTAAACTAAAGGGCTCCTTTCAAAGAGATCATCAATTCTTTAAGGCAACTTAGAATACTCCAAGTTAGGAAACTCTTTAAACTCTCTTTGAGTTAGGAAGTATTTCTTTCTCACATCCATCCAAATATAAATGATATTTTTGATCCCATATGCACCTGCAATAAATCCAAGGGCCATAACAAAATCCAAGTAACATGATAACCTTTTAACCATAAAATTAATGTAATATGAATTCCTAACAGCCATAAAATTCATAAAACAATTAAAACTCAATGTGTGGTGCTCAATGCTTTTGAAAGGCAATAATTCATCAGGAATGACAAAATCTATGCAATCAAAGCACTTTTAAAAGCACATTAAAGACTAGAAACCATCAGGTGGTTTCTTAGAAAACAAATCTAGGCAATCACAATTCTTTTCAATGCTAGTTGAAGATGAGGGTCCACTGGGTGGCTTCTTTGAAAACAAATCTCCACACACCTGCAAGAAGCTAGAACTAACAATAGACAAAGATGGGTTAAAATTGTTAGTAGATAAACAAACATCCTTACACATACTTTCAACTTCTCTTTTTTCATCAAACAAGCTCACACTCATACTTTTCTCTCTTTTCTCACAACTTTCTTACTCTTTTTTTTTTTTTCACTCACACTCTTTTCCTTTTCCATCTCTTCTTTTTCTCTCTCTAACTCATGTTCTCTCTGTTTTTCTTTTTCTCTCTCTTTCTCTTTCATTTTGTATGCTTGTGATATTCTTATTTGATCCTTATAAGCATCCATAGGATCAAGAGGTACCAATACATGATTTTTTTCATTGAAAACAAATGAATAGCAATAGCAATATCTATACTTATGCTTAATATATTTACCTTTTCTAATATGTTTCCATAGTTTACCAAGCATAATATATCCATCATACATAGGAGCTATATCATATAACACTTTATCATAATATTTAACAATGGAAAAAGAAATTAAAATTTGCTTATTAACCCTAAATTCAGCACTACCCTTCAACAATGTATAGGGCCTAGGATGCTTCATAGTAAGCAAGTTTAATTTCTCAACAAGTAAGGTACTAGCTATCACGACCCAATTTCTGAGCCATAACTAGCTCGTAGGCTAAACTAATCTGGAGATTGGGTTAGCCTAGTAAGGTAGTTTCCAACAGTTAAAAGATTGTCTGACTTCCACACTGGTGTTAGCTGTTCCATCTGGGAGTGAGGGCTATACAATCTATCGTGATGCTTCCAGAGTGGGTTTGGATTATGTCTTAATGCAACATGGAAAGTTGATAGGTTATAAATCTAGACAACTTAAGAAGCATGAGCAAAACTACCCTACTCATGATCTAAAAATGGTCGTTGTGATCTTTGCCTTAAAAATATGGAGGCATTTGAGTTATGACAGCTTAGATTGAAAAATCCCAAATTTAGGGTTAGTATTTAGGATAGAAAAGTGTATAAAAATTTAGGAATTTATGTTTTAGGGAATATATTGGGTTATATAAATAAGTATGGATGTTATTAGAGTGGTTAACATAATCAATTTATATTTGTTATAATTTTAGGTAATACCAAAGAAACTCATTCAATTGGAATTCTGCACTAAACAATAGGGATTTGAGACTTATAATATTAGTCCCAACTAGTGAGTGTGTAGATAATGGAGTGGCATATCTATTTCATTCCATTTCATATTTTTACATTGAAAAATATTTAATCCTTATTTTAATATCCTAGAATAATTTATTTTATTATATATATATTTATTTATTTATTTATTTTAAAAGGTATTACATTAGCTACTATTATCAATAGCCATGCTGCAAACTTTCTCTTTGATAAGGCATTTAGTATGGAAATCAGGGGATAACTTTGCCTCATCTTGTCCTGTAGAGTTGGAATTGGATTGGAATGCATCTAACCTTACACAACATTGCTTGAATCGCTCTTTGTTAGCCTCTTCAAGGAATTTGTACTTATTGTACATCTTGTCACCTAAAAAGTTAGTCAAAGAATGAAAGAAGGAATAGGACTTCACACACTTTTCTCACGTATTTACTTTCAAAACATGATAAGTTCACTCGTATTTAACTCTTTTTTTGGCTTTTTCATTAATGTTAATTGCACTCTTGCCTTTTACCACTTAAGCTTGCTTCCTATAGTGTTCTTAATCAAATCAAGACAAATCAAAGGAGCAATCAATAAAAGTGGCAATAAAAAAACTAGAATCCTAAAATGTAAATTCCCAAAGAATCAAACAAAGGAGAAAAAAGGGTGTGTAACTAAAAGGGAACGAGGAAAGGAAAACAAGGAGGAAGGGGAGGTTTGGATGGCTTGGAAAAAAGGAGAAGGAAAGGGAAAATCTGAAAATAGGAAACTTTAATTATAGGAAACTACTTGGGATCCAAGTCAATCAAAATAGAAAACTACTTGTAATTCAAGTTTAGAACAATTAAAAAAAAAAATCCTTACTTGAATGAAAATAGAAAAGTAGATAATTTGGTAACTACTCAATGCAATTCAGTTAGGAAACTAACTCCAAGCTTTAAGTTTTCAACTTTAAATTTGCACAACTTACAATTTTAAATTCTACAATCTAAATCTTTTCCTTTCTTTTTTTTTCACTCTTTTTTTGAATTTTTTTTCTGTGAATTTTTTTTTTTGAATTTTTTTTTTAGTATCACACATTTTTTTTTTTGAACAAAACAAAAAAAATGAAAATCTGGAAAAAGAAAAAAGGGACAAAACTCACACACAAGTTAGCAAATCACAAGAAAACAAACTATGGATGGTAAGAAAAGGAGAATGAATGCACACAATAATGGAAGAAGGAAGAAGATGAAAGACAAAGGCGAAGATGAAAAAAAGGTAACGCAAATGGAAGGAGAGAAAGTATGAAAAATAATGGAAAGAAAACACAAAGATATACCTTGCACTAGCGAACCAAAGCTCTGATACCAAATGATGAGAGACCCTGTAGGAATAAGTTTTAAGAACATTCAACAAGATGATACTTTGCCCGGGATCAACTAGAAAACAAGAATGTTAGTTAAAGAAAAGTGTAACACCCCGAAATTAATTAAGGTGTTAACCATGGATTAGGAGTAATTAAGAGTAATTAATATGGGATGATTAGGCAAATTAATTGAATGGGAATTTTAGAGGGATAAACTATTAGCATGGGTTTGAGAATTTTTGAAGATAGAAATTTGCATCTAGGCCCAAATTAATGAATCATGACAAGAGGCTAATAGAGGGCCAATGAATTAAGGGTAGACTCAACTAATTTAATGAGATAGAGGCCCAAGATTTATCTAGCATGAACTTTTATAAGTGGCCCAATAACCTTTGTGCAGACCCAAGCCCTTGAGCTCTTCAAATTAGGCCCAAAACCCATTAAACTTCAGCAACCCAATGTGTGAAAACTGGCCCAACAAGTAGAATCTGAAAGCCCAATTGGACTTGGACCTGGAGCAACCCATGACCCAACCCTTGACCCAACTTAAACCCACTAAAACCCTAAAAATCTGACTAGCCACCTCCCACATTCAGCAAAACACAAAATAAAAGAGAAATTCAGAGGTGAGGAGGAGAGGCTAGGGTTCTTCACTTAATTCCACATTTTCTCACATTTGGAGCAAGATTTGGCCAAGGTAATAGTTATACAACTTAATCCCCTCATCTTTTCCTTTAATTTGGTCTGATTAGATTTTCATTTGGAGGATTTTCATCTTACCCAAAATCTGAAATGTGGGTGTTTGGGGGGTTTTCTTGGTGAAATTCGTAGGTTGAGGTTGGGGCTGGTATTTGGTGACTTTAAACCCCCCATTTTGATATTTTCTTTGTTGGTTTAAGACCCCCATACCTTATTTATATTATGGGTATTAACTTGGTACGAATTTGCTTAGGATTTTGGGTGAAACATTGAGAATTCTGGTGGGAGATACTTGAATCCGAATTTGGGAATTGTGGTGGCTGTTGCAATTGTCTGCAAGTGAGGTAACCGGGGTTTATATTAATTCCATGCATGTATCTACTTTAATTTCATATTTGCTATATATGAATGATTTGAAATGTTGAATGAATTGGTTGGCTATCTGCTGTATCATGATTGGACCTTGTGAGTCCATGGTGGAGTTATGGTGCGGCTGCCACCCGTGCATGTGCCGCGATCGGGCACCGAGTTATGATCAAACCCCAGATGCACTGAGCCCTGGTGTGCTCAATGGGGAGTAGGTGCCGTGGACGGGCCTCTCCTAGTGTTAATGACCTTTAACATGTTAAATATATGATTGCTAGTATGGGATAGTAATCATGATAGCCTAATTGTTTCATTTGCTGAAATGACTGATATGAATTTTGATTCATGCATATATGTTGATTAAACTGGATTATATGATGGAATTGTTTTGGTTACTGAGATTTATATCTCACCCCGTGTTGTGGGATTAATATTTCAGGTGAAAGTTCCTCGGGTAAGGATAAGGGTAAGCAGGTGGATGAGAATCCATGAGTCCCTACCTATGGGGAGATGGCTACACTTGGGCTGACTTAGCTAGGATAGATGCTAATTTTGTATTCCTTAATGTATAGCATCATCATGTATCTGCATTGCCAAGTGTAGGCTTGAACATTTGATTTATTGAGAATGTATGTACTAAAGGGTTAGACCCCCTCTTGAATTAGTATTTGATGTATGGATTTATATGATCTGCTGTAAACTTTGTTGACCTATAATATGGTTGTCAATGGAAATATAACTCTTGAGATATTGGTATGAACTCCTATTGTATGGAACCCCTATTGATTGAGTATTAAAGGATAGCTACCGGTAGTTCATGTATAATCTATTGTTGTTACTTTATAAACTTGTTGATAGAAGGTAATTAGAGGAAAGAAATAGACACATAAGTTTTGAATTGGTAATGGAAGAATAGCTAAGTAAATAGGGTAGATAAATGCCATTAGAGCCATATAAAATGAGGGAAAGTGACCTTAGAGTGTCCCTAGGAAGAGAAATGGAGAGTAGAGGGCGAAATATAGTGAAAACAATGACAGAAGGGAATCACGCTGCGGCCAGGAAGGCTTAGCCGCGGCTTAGGGAGTGACAGTGGCGAGGGACGCCGCGGCTTGAGAAATCATGCCGCAGCGCGGAGTGAAAATAATCGCCCAGGGGGTGACAGAACGTAACCTCGCCGCGGCGCAAGAAGTCTCGCCGCGGTGCGAGTCGAGAAAATTAATTAGGGAAGTTACAGTAGCAAAACTCGCCGCGGCGCAGGAGTTCTAGGCCGCGGCGCAAGTCTAAAAACTCAGTTTTCAAGCTCCAGAACCTAACTTAGCCGCGGCGGGAAAGTTCCAAGTCGCGGCGCAGGTCCCCAAACTCCTATATTTGACCTAGAAACCCTAATTTCAGTAAGGATAATGTTAGGGAATAGTTTGAGTACATTGGTGGGATGTTTTTGTGGGTTGAAATTGATTAATGGATGAATCCTAAACCTTTAATGATGGTACAAACCCTTTTTATGCATGTTCCCGTTATGGCTGTTAGTTGATGATCCTAGTAGTATCAAGGTTTAAATTCCCCCCTATATTTTCTTAATGTAATTAATTACAATGACTCCAAACCTTGATCATTATCTATTAATTGTGTATTTAGCTATAATCACTGATATTAGAATCTAGGGTCGTCACAGTTGGTATCAGAGCAATGGTTCAGACATGTGTGTTTGATTTACATCTTTGTTGTTAGAAAACTTGGCAATCATGATGCATGCATGATAGGAATAGGAACATTATGACCTGATGATAACTCTCATACCTATACATATATCTGCCATGGGTGGAGTGTGTTTTGTTTACCTTGAGCTGTAGTTTAATAGGGGATGCTTGTGGTTGTGCTTGTAGCTTTGAAGAGTTAAATGGCTACTCGTAGAGAAACCACTGAGATGCTAAGAGAGATGCAAGAGGCCATGGCTGCCATGGCCAACCGAATGAAGGAACAAGCTGAGGCCCATGAAACTACAGTGAGGGCAATGACTGATCGGCTTCAAGAGCAAGCCGTGGCCCATGCAGCGACTGTGCAAGTGCTGCAACAACTTCATGAGAATATGAGTAAGCAAAACCAAGAGGTGCCAGTGAGAAATCGTGTGGGGGCTGGTCAAAACCCTGGTGTGGGAGAGGATGGTGACCTCTCTGTGGTGTTGTCTAAGTTCCAAAAGGCTAATCCTCCATCGTTTTTGGGGGAGTTAGACACTAAGAAGGCCGAGAAATGGCTAATGCAAATAGAGAAGATCTTCGGGGTTATGACTTGCACCACCGAACAAAAAACAAAGCTGGCCATCTATAAGTTGGAAGGTGAGGCGGAGCACTGGTGGAAGAGTGCCTCTAGATTATTGGTTGCAAGGGAGATACCCTTGACCTGGGAGAGCTTTCAAACAGCATTTGAAAGCAAATATTTTCCCCCATCAGTGAGGGCCGACAAGGAAGCTGAGTTTAACTTCCTTGAGCAAGGGGATATGAATGTAGACCAGTATGCGGCCAAATTTATTCAGTTGTCCCGCTTCTCTCCCTACCTGAAAAGGTTTGATGACGAGCCTTGGAAAGCTAAGAAATTTGAGAGGGGCCTGAGACCGGAGATCAAGGATAAGATTGTATCCTTACAAATCCGTAATTTTGATGAACTAGTGGAGAAGTGCAGAGTGACAGAGAGGGCCATGATGGAGACTGAGGCCAAGAGAAAGAAGACCCTGGAAGGAAAACGGGACCAGGGCATGGAGCCCTTTAGGGGCGTGAGTAAGAAGGGAGCCAGTAGTGGGAGTGGCTCTTAGGGAAGGAGACCACCCCCAAGGAATGTCCCTCAAAGAAGAAGTATGGGACCACCGAGAATTGCAATGAGTGCCCCACCCACTTGTGCCAAATGTGGGAAGAACCATGAGAGTGGGCCTTGCCCAGTGTGTTACAATTGTGGAAAGCCGGGACACTATGCGCAGACTTGCACAGTGTCACGTGAGTCGGCCTTATCAATTAAGCCACCTGTTCAGGGAAGGGTGTTCGCCCTTACGCAGCATGAGGCTAGTAGATCCCCTAGCCTGATCCAAGGTACATTACTTGTCCATAATCATGTCGTAGATGCATTATTTGATTCGGGTGCGACCCACTCATTCATCTCATATGACTGTGTTAAGCGTCTGGGTCTTAAAATTAGCCTGTTGCCATTTGAATTGTTTGTATCCACCCCTACTGGATATTCTATGATTACATCTGATGTATGCTTAAATTGTACTGTACAATTGGATAGCCGTTGTACTACCCTTGATTTGATTTGTATCCCTTTGTGTGATTTTGATATAATCATTAGCATGGACTGGTTGTCTGCTAATAATGTGATACTAGACTGCAACCGTAAAACTGTTTCCTTACCTGCAAATATACCTGGAACTTGTCCTGTGACTGAGCTTACTTGTGTGTCTGCCGCCCAAGCCGGGAGGTGCCTTAGGCAGGGATGCCAAGGGTTTCTAGTATTCTTTTCATTGCATGTGGAAGTTGAGGATGGGTTAGAGGATATACCCGTGATTAAGGAGTTTCCTGAGATTTTCCCTAAGGAGTTTAGTGGACTACCTCCAGAGAGAGAGTTAGAGTTTTCTGTTGATTTGGTACCCGGTATTGGTCTAATCTCTAAGGCCCCGTATAGAATGGCGCCTGCTGAGTTGGTTAAGTTAAAGAGTCAATTAGAAGAGTTACTTGAGAAAGGGTTTATTAGGCCAAGTGTGTCTCCATGGGGAGCACCAGTCCTATTTGTCAAGAAGAAGGATGGTAGCCTTAGACTTTGCATTGACTATAGGCAATTGAACCAAGCGACTGTCAAGAATAAATACCCTTTACCCAGAATTGATGACTTGCTTGACCAATTAGCTGGAGCGTCGGTCTTTTCAAAGATTGACCTTAGATCGGGATATCACCAACTTAGAGTCAAGGCTGAGGATGTACCTAAAACAGCCTTTAGGACTCGATATGGCCATTATGAATTCCTAGTTATGCCTTTTGGGTTAACCAATGCCCCTGCCATTTTCATGGATTACATGAATAGGATTTTTAGGCCTTATCTTGACCGGTTTGTGGTAGTGTTCATTGATGACATCCTCATCTGCTCTAAAAGTAGTGAAGAGCATGAAGAGCATCTTAGGATAGTTCTTCAGACCTTGAGAGAGCATCAGTTGTATGCTAAGTTGAGCAAATGTGAGTTTTGGTTGCGGGAGGTCAAATTCCTAGGTCATGTGATACCAGAACATGGGGTAGCGGTAGATCCTAGCAAGGTAGAGGCAGTACTGAATTGGAAGAGACCCAAAACGGTGACCGAAATTCGTAGCTTCTTAGGTCTAGCCGGCTACTATAGGAGATTCATTAAGGGATTTTCTCAGTTAGCCATGCTTTTGACCAAATTGACCAGGAAGGACCAACCATTTGTGTGGGATGCTAAGTGTGAGAATGCCTTTCAAGAGCTTAAGGATAAGCTTACCACCGCACCTGTGTTAGTGATACCTGACCCTAAAGAGACATTCACAATCTATAGTGATGCTTCTAAGAAAGGATTAGGGTGTGTCTTAATGTAACAAGGTAGGGTAATAGCCTATGCTTCTAGACAACTTAGACCCCATGAAGAGAATTACCCTACCCATGACCTAGAGCTAGCGGCTGTAGTTTTTGCCCTTAAGATTTGGAGGCACTATCTCTATGGTGCCCAATTTGAGGTGTACAGTGATCATAAAAGTTTGAAGTACTTGTTTGACCAAAAGGAGTTGAACATGAGGCAAAGGAGGTGGATGGAATTCCTCAAGGACTATGATTTTTCCTTAAAGTATCATCCAGGGAAGGCGAATGTGGTCGCCGATGCTTTGAGTAGGAAATCTATTCATATGGCAATGATGATGCTTAAGGAGCAAAGGTTGATTGAGGAGATGAGAGATTTGAATTTATCAATTTCAATGAACCCCATTAGTCTTCTTTTGGGAGAATTGAGGATAGAAAATGACCTTAAAAAAAGGATTAAAGAGGCCCAAGAGTTAGATGCCTATTGGGGAGGAATTAAAGAGCAATTGGGTAGTGGTGAGGTCAAGGATTTTGACCTATCAGGAGATGGTCTGGTGAGATATCAGGGTAGAGTATGCATACCTAAGGATGAAGAGTTGAGGAACATAGTGTTTTCGGAAGCTCATAAGAGTCGGTACACCATCCATCCAGGCACCACTAAGATGTATAGGGATTTAAAGAAGAGCTTTTGGTGGCCAGGGATGAAGTCAGACATAGCAGAATTTGTTGCTAGGTGTCTAGTTTGTCAGAGGGTTAAGATTGAGCACCAAAGACCCGCAGGTTTGTTACAGCCTTTAGAGATTCCGGAATAGAAATGGGATAGTATATCCATGGATTTTGTGATGGGTTTGCCTAGGACATCCTCGGGGTATGATGCTATCTGGGTGATTGTGGATAGATTGACAAAATCTGCCCACTTTCTACCTATTAGAGCTACTTATCCTCTTGATAGACTAGCTCAACTGTATGTTCGTGAGATTGTAAGGTTACATGGTGTTCCTAATAGCATTGTGTCAGATAGAGACCCAAGATTCACATCAAAATTTTGGCGGTCTCTACAAGAAGCTTTAGGTACTAGTCTTAACTTTAGTACTGCCTATCATCCTCAGTCTGATGGACAGACTGAGAAGACCATTCAAACCCTTGAGGACATGCTGAGAGCTAGTGTGCTAGAATTGAAAGGGAGTTGGGATGTGTACTTGCCTTTAGCTGAGTTTGCTTATAATAATAGTTACCATTCCAGTATCCAAATGGCACCATTTGAGGCACTTTATGGGAGGAAGTGTCGGTCACCCTTGTGTTGGGTAGAGTTGGGTGAGAGGAGTCTCTTGGGTCCAGACATAGTGGACCAAACCATCCACCAGATAGAACTCATCAGAAAGAAATTGTTGGCTGCCCAGAGTAGGCAAAAGAGTTATGCGGATAAGAGAAGGAGACCCTTAGAATTTGAGGTAGGAGACCATGTGTTCCTTAAGGCTACTCCGGTGACGGGGGTAGGACGGTCTATCAGGACAAGAAAGCTCAGTCCTCGTTATCTTGGTCCTTTCCAAATCCTTGAAAGGATAGGACCAGTGGCCTATAGAGTTGCTTTACCTCCAAACTTGGCCAGATTGCATGATGTATTCCATGTGTCCCAACTGAAAAAGTACCACCCGGACCCTCTGCATGTCATTGAGCATGAGAATGTGCATCTACAAGATGATTTGTCTTATGTGGTAGAACCGGAAAGGATTGTGGACTCAAAAGTCAAACAGCTGCATAATAAGGACATCCTCCTGGTAAAGGTAGTATGGAAGGGACTTACTCTGGATGAAGCAACTTGGGAAACAGAGGAAGCTATGAGGAAAGATTATCCTACATTATTTGAGTAAGGTATGTTTAATTTTGAGGACAAAATTCCTAAAAGGAGGGGAGAATGTAACACCCCGAAATTAATTAAGGTGTTAACCATGGATTAGGAGTAATTAAGAGTAATTAATATCGGATGATTGAGCAAATTAATTGAATGGGAATTTTAGAGGGATAAACTATTAGCATGGGTTTGAGAATTTTTGAAGATAAAAATTTGCATCTAGGCCCAAATTAATGAATCATGACAAGAGGCTAATAGAGGCCCAATGAATTAAGGGTAGACTCAACTAATTTAATGAGATAGAGGCCCAAGATTTATCTAGCATGAACTCTCATAAGTGGCCCAATAACCTTTGTGCAGACCCAAGCCCTTGAGCTCTTCAAATTAGGCCCAAAACCCATTAAACTTCAGCAACCCAATATGTGAAAACTGGCCCAACAGAATTATGCAGCCTAACACTTAAAAAACTGGCCCAACAAGTAGAATCTGAAAGCCCAATTGGACTTGGACCTGGAGCAACCCATGACCCAACCCTTGACCCAACTTAAACCCACTAAAACCCTAAAAATCTGACTAGCCACCTCCCACATTCAGCAAAACACAAAATAGAAGAGAAATTCGGAGGTGAGGAGGAGAGGCTAGAGTTCTTCACTTAATTCCACATTTTCTCACATTTGGAGCAAGATTTGGCCAAGGTAATAGTTATACAACTTAATCCCCTCATCTTTTCCTTTAATTTGGTCTGATTAGATTTTCATTTGGAGGATTTTCATCTTACCCAAAATCTGAAATGTGGGTGTTTGGAGGTTTTCTTGGTGAAATTCGTAGGTTGAGGTTGGGGCTGATATTTGGTGACTTTAAACCCCCCATTTTGATGCTTTCTTTGTTGGTTTAAGACCCCCATAGCTTATTTATATTATGGGTATTAACTTGGTACGAATTTGCTTAGGATTTTGGGTGAAACATTGAGAATTCTGGTGGGAGATACTTGAATCCGAATTTGGGAATTGTGGTGGCTGTTGCAATTGTCTGCAAGTGAGGTAACCGGGGTTTACATTAATTCCATGCATGTATCTGCTTTAATTTCATATTTGCTATATATGAATGATTTGAAATGTTGAATGAATTGGTTGGCTATCTGCTGTATCATGATTGGACCTTGTGAGTCCATGGTGGAGCTGTGGTGCGGCTGCCACCCGTGCATGTGCCGCGATCGGGCACCAGGTTATGATCAAACCCCAGATGCACTGAGCCCTGGTGTGCTCAATGGGAAGTAGGTGCCGTGGACGGGCCTCTCCTAGTGTTAATGACCTTTAACATGTTAAATATATGATTGCTAGTATGGGATAATAATCATGATAGCCTAATTGTTTCATTTGTTGAAATGACTAATATGATTCTGATATGAATTTTGATTCATGCATATATGTTGATTAAACTGGATTATATGATGGAATTGTTTTGGTTACTGAGATTTATATCTCACCCCGTGTTGTGGGATTAATATTTCAGGTGAAAGTTCCTCGGGTAAGGATAAGGGTAAGCAAGTAAATGAGAATCCATGAGTCCCCACCTATGGGGAGATGGCTACACTTGGGCTGACTTAGCTAGGATAGATGCTAATTTTGTATTCCTTAATGTATAGCATCATCATGTATCTGCATTGCCAAGTGTAGGCTTGAACATTTGATTTATTGAGAATGTATGTACTAAAGGGTTAGACCCCCTCTTGAATTAGTATTTGATGTATGGATTTATATGATCTGCTGTAAACTTTGTTGACCTATAATATGGTTGTCAATGGAAATATAACTCTTGAGATATTGGTATGAACTCCTATTGTATGGAACCCCTATTGATTGAGTATTAAAGGATAGCTACCGGTAG
Source organism: Erythrophleum fordii (assembly GCA_032878935.1). Lineage (NCBI taxonomy): Eukaryota > Viridiplantae > Streptophyta > Magnoliopsida > Fabales > Fabaceae > Erythrophleum > Erythrophleum fordii. The sequence continues at coordinate 1,933,321 of JAVQMF010000029.1, forward strand.
TTCATGTATAATCTATTGTTGTTACTTTATAAACTTGTTGATAGAAGGTAATTAGAGGAAAGAAATAGACACATAAGTTTTGAATTGGTAATGGAAGAATAGCTAAGTAAATAGGGTAGATAAATGCCATTAGAGCCATATAAAATGAGGGAAAGTGACCTTAGAGTGTCCCTAGGAAGAGAAATGGAGAGTAGAGGGCGAAATATAGTGAAAACAATGACAGAAGGGAATCACGCTGCGGCCAGGAAGGCTTCGCCGTGGCCTAGGGAGTGACAGTGGCGAGGGACGCCGCGGCTTGAGAAATCTCGCCGCGGCGCGGAGTGAAAATAATCGCCCAGGGGGTGACAGAACGTAACCTCGCCGCGGCGAGACTTCTGGGGTGACAGAACGTAACCTCGCCGCGGCGCAAGAAGTCTCGCCGCGGCGCGAGTCGAGAAAATTAATTAGGGAAGTTACAGTAGCAAAACTCGCCGCGGCGCCACATAGGTTGATCGCGGCGCAGGTCCAACTCGCCGCGGCGAGGAAAATTCTAGAGAGAAACTTGGCCGCGGCGCAAGTCTAAAAACTCAGTTTTCAAGCTCCAGAACCTACCTTAGCCGCGGCGGGAAAGTTCCAAGTCGCGGCGCAGGTCCCCAAACTCCTATATTTGACCTAGAACCCTAATTTCAGTAAGGATAATATTAGGGAATAGTTTGAGTACATTGGTGGGATGTTTTTGTGGGTTGAAATTGATTAATGGATGAATCCTAAACCTTTAATGATGGTACAAACCCCTTTTATACATGTTCCCGTTATGGCTGTTAGTTGATGATCCTAGTAGTATCAAGGTTTAAATTTCCCCCTATATTTTCTTAATGTAATTAATTACAATGACTCCAAACCTTGATCATTATCTATTAATTGTGTATTTAGCTATAATCACTGATATTAGAATCTAGGGTCGTCACAAAAAGACTCTAAGAGAACTTGTCTCTTAAAACCTTACCCTCAAGACGCCACAAAGGAAGACCAATCCTTTGATAAGTCACATGAACTCTCAGAGAACATAAAGAAACAAAAGCCTCACCGAAAATTGAATAATTTTCAATTTCATTCATAATCTGAAAATATAATATAATAGAAAGCCTTTTATATACAAAGTTTTTAAAATTCTAATAAAAGTTAAATACTAAAATTTCATTAGAAATATTTTAAATGGTGCCTAAAATCAAGAAACAAGATTAGGATACTAATTTTAACTTAATTTTCAAGATAAGCTTTTTGACCAAGTTCTAAAAATAATAAAATAAATAAATAACAAAATTCATAAAGAATTCTTCTCGAAACTAATCAGCTCCTTTAAGTAGTCATATGAGATACTCATACTTTATTAAAAGTTACATGATTGACACATAATTCTTAATCTCTTGCAATTCGATTCCAATTGGCATGATTAAGGCTTCTTTGAACTCTCCCATATGTATATAACTGCATTAGGCCTTCAACATGTTGGATATTGACTCTAGTTGCTCCATGGACTTTTCATAGGACATTGGGCTTCCACTTTTGCATCTTTAAGGAGATCTCATGTCCAAAGTCCAATTCAACTCCAAGATTAGCATGCTTAATGTATTGCTTCTTATTAGCTCTATCTCGTGTTTGGAAACTCCGATAAGGACAATTCCAAAATCAAGTGAAAGCTAAGAGTTTAAGATTCAAGATTGGCCCATTGATCATTTGAAAACTCTATGAAATGATGATGAAAGCATTCACCAAAATTGAGTGACGTCCAGCATATTCTAAATTGATTAAATATGGATCTTAGACTCTAAACTTGGGCTGAAGTCCAACATAGAGATTATCTTGAGCTCTTTGAAGTCCTTAGACATATACTAGTACAATTTGGGCCTCTTGAGTATGGGTCATCCCTTCATGAGCTATTTGGACCTAAATCACGTCCTTTTGAATGATTTGGGTTTCTTGATGGATGAAGGCTTCTCAAACTTATTGTACTCCAATGGACATGTCTACCGGTATTGTATCATAATGTCTCCCTAAATTTTTAAGATTTATATTTGTTTTGCCATGTCATTATTTTTCTTTTTGAAAAATCAAGATTTTTGTTGGTTTGAAGCTTCTAGTTACAACAATGATTTGCTAAAAAGCATTTTTTTAAAAGTGAAATCCCTAATTTTGAAAATGGTTGATACATATATGGAATCAGTTGGAGAAATTTGGAGAATTTTAATTTCACATTTCTATGTTGGTTACTTGCGAGAATTGTTCATGTACAAACTAAATAACATGATTCCATACACAATGAAAATGTTTTCATGAAGGGACTAGAAGCAAATTGGTTAGCCCGTGTGATGGCCATAACATGTGGAATGGAAGGATGTTATTTTACGTGAATTAAGGACTCATGATGAACTTACATGGGCTGCATGTCCACAATAGATTAGTTACTTACTTGCGTACGCTCCATGCCTATAAAGGCTATTCCATTCTAAAGAAATCCATCTAATTGAATTGTTTTATGAAATAAGTTTATGAAAGAATATTAAATTTGAATTATTTTTTATGTGGCATGCTCGTCTTATGATTTATATTGTTTCTCATTGACTTATATTTGCATAGCAATAATAATTTATCAAAAATGCTTTTATGTTTGGTGTTTATAGTTGTTGAGCTTATGAGAGGTATAAACTTTTGACCTTGAGATAAATTAGTGTACTTGTTACAATATTCCAACAAATGATTAAATCATTTATCACACTTTCCTTAATTATTAATTTGATACATTGTGGAATGTTATTTACTTATTCAGTATTTGAGATTTCAAATTTTGGAGTTGAGCTCGGGCCTTTCTCAGCACCTTAACATGGACCTTCCCCTTGTTTGGTGAGCTCCACATTAATCATGTGGGCGAAGTTCATTTAGATGTATTTTGATTCATTATTTTTTTTTTTGGCACTATATATGTAGCTCCACACTATTCATATGTGGGATCCTCCACCTTGTTAAGCATGGTTTTGTAGATAGGAGCAAGAATAGAGCTCTTTTATTTGTTTTGCTATGTTGATTGTTGGATTGCAGAAATTTTGCGAGGCCTAAATTTAAAAAAAGGATCTGTTGAAATTTGTGTAAAAGGATGAAACCAAGAATTATTTGGATGGTTTGAAATGAAGTATGGAGTATATTCATATGAATTAGTTCTCAAGTGTTATTTTATGCAAATAACTATACTTTGAGAGATTAGGAGAGAATGGAATTGAGAAGTGAGGCCTACAATGCAAGAGTCATCTCATACACCATACCACTCACACTAGAATTTCAGGGGTGTGATAGTTTACTTCCATGATAGTCACTATCCTATTGTTGAAACATCATGTAATGGAAGGAGTGTATGCCTACAATGATTACCACTTTTGCAAAAACTGTAAGACCCATGGTGGTCAATGAGACCTATAGTGAGCAAGAAAGGGAAAAGACATCAATGAAACAAGCTAGAGGGCAACCATTTAACGTTGTGGTAACTCCACCTCACCCTGGTCTCAGCTTTCTACTTTCAATTGAGTGGCCTATCGCTAATGCAATTTGGGATGTTTCCTTTGACTGAAGAAATGAAGTGCCTTTGGTTCACCCTCAAACAGAAGAGTAGGTCAATTTATAGAAAGCCTTACGGGAATGGCTATCTTTTAGGGATAAAAAGATGAACCTTCCCCGGTTGTTGTCTTTGAAAGTTATTTTCTTTTTTATTTTTGTTCATGAATATGGCTGTTTTTTTGAAAAAAAAAATGAATAAATTCAACAATAATAAAAATAAGGTTGCATTTCCTCCCTCTCTCTCTCTCTCTCTCTCTCTCTCTCTCTCTCTCTCTCTTTTATATATATATATATATATATATATATATTTCAGTGTCCAGTTTTGCTTTTTGCTAATTACAAAATTCTGCCTTTAAAATGGTTCCTAGAAGTGGAATCTCCGAATGATTAGCTTTGTTAATAACAGTAAAAGTTGGCGAATACTTTGTAATTTGATGTAGGGAAGGTCAACATGACAATTATTAGTTTAAGACAACGTACTTTCCTTTTTTTTCTTGTTTTTTTTTGGTTGCCAACAGTAATCATTGATAGCAATTGATGGGTTACTATCATAGACTTGAACCCGCTACTATCATAGACTTGAACCCGCCTCCCCAACTTGTCCTTTGTCTCTTTTCCTCATCCACGTTCTTGGTTATTGGTTGTTTCTCACAAGCCACCTTTTACAACCGATCATTGGACTTGGTTTTTTTTTCATTTAACAAATTAAATATAGTGAAAAAATTAAAAAAAAAAAAAAAAAGAAAGAAAAGTGATTTTCAAAATCATACCCTCTCTTCTCTCCTTTCTACTTTATTTTCTTTTTCTAAATACAAGAAATCTAAATCCATGAAATGAGATTCACAACAATGCTTCTTCTTCTTTTTTACAGAAAAAAAAAAGGATTATTTCTCAAACGGCAAATATCTCGGTGGCCCCATTATCCTATCTTCTTAGCTGACACTTGATCATCAACTAGCTAATACCTTTTTTGCCTTTTTTATTCTTTTAATTGTTTGTAATAAGGTTGTGTACAATGTAAGTTTAACAATATTTTTTTTGTTGCAATTTTAACAATAATTTTAACCAATCCGAAGGAAGAGTATCCCCTATAATTAATTTCATTATATATATATATATATATATATATGTAGTCAGTCCAAAGTTGTGTGGATATGGCAGCATTTTTATTCTCTTGTGCATGTTCAATCAACGATATTGTTATTTCTGATGCATTCATTGGATTTATATTTATAGTTATATTATCCCTGTTCTTCAACCGCGACAAACTGACCTTTCTCTGATTAAAAGGAAAAAAAATCCTTTTTCTTTAGTTTACTAGAAGCAGAGGGTTCATAGTTGGGGTGGCTAATTCCAATTTCATAAAGCTCAAATTGTTATCAAATTTCTGTTAAGAATTCCTTATTTCAGCTTATTCTTGGGTCAATACTCAGAGGTCTAATTATAGAACCCTGTAACTTTGAATAGAGGTCCCATTTTCCTTAAGTAGTGTGTTAAGGACAGATAATCACGCATTTCTCTATCCTTTGCTTGTTCATATAAATAGCATAGAAATTGGAAACTCATATAGTCCAAGAGAAAATGACACTAGTGCCTATAAGATTTATTTCCTTTCTTTACATTTATTTTATTTACTTTCAATTATACTATATGTAATTAATTAGCAATTGCAGAAGATTCAGACTCTATAGCATAATACCCTTAAATTAAATGTTTTTTACATAATGGGATTTAAATTCATTGTGTTGACACAACTTTATTTTGTTGGTAGAATTGTATTTTTTAATTAAATCAAATATAAATAAATATTATCCAACAAATTTGGATTCTCCATATTTAAAAAAAAAAAAATTGATAGTGTTAATTATAGTGTGTGGGGTTTACGTCTAAAAAATTAAGTCAAATGTAATAATTATGTGCTGGATTTGATATACATAATGTATTTATATTTCCAAAATCAACTCCGAGATTCATGTTTTTCAAGGAAAAAGGAAGACAGATCTTTTAAATCATTTTTTCAACGCATCATTGAACCATCTTGTGAATAAATAAGAATAAATGAGATAATAGATAATTATTTTATTTTTATTTTTAAAAAATAATTTAATAAATATAATAATATAAAAAAGATTATATATTTATAAAAAAATTATGTTTATATTACTGTGAACTAGAGTCTTAGTGTGTAATAAAGTCTTTCCCTTCTTTCCTTTTTCATCAAATACGCAATATAGAGTAACCACTGCATTGAAGTTTCCAAAACTTACACTTAACAGCGAAAATTTTCTGAGAATAATATAATGTACGGTACAAAAATTTAATGGAAATTTATCAAAATGAGCATTTCAATAAATTCTATCACTTAAAATATTTGTTATAATGAGTTAAATATTATATTAATTTATTTTACAACTAATTAGTATATTATATAGAAAAATAAAAATAAAAATCCCACTTGGCAGGACAATGATGGGACAAATGGGAGTTTGCCAGGTAAAATATAGAAAAGTTTGAAATTACATATAAGATAATGATATTCAAAATAAAATACATAAAATAATCTAGATCCTAAATTATAAAATAGGAGGGACTTATTTTTTTAATTTTAAAAATTAAAAAATATTTATAAATGACTTAAAATTCAAAGAAGCTTGTACATTATTCCCCTATATACACGTGTGCCATTTTGATCATTCAGTCTGGTATACAAAGTCTGTAAGATAAAGGGATATAACAATAGAATTAGGAAAAAATTATGTAGTTTTTCATATATTTATTATTAATTTTTTAATTAAAATATGACAAGTATATAATTTTTTTAATAATAACATAACAAGTGTATACATTTTATAAATAAATATATGGTTCTTTAATTAAGTCGTACTTGAAAAATTAAACATTTGAAATGTTTTAAATAAAGAAGTTGATAATAAAAATATAAATAGTTATATTGAAGTCTAATCTATTAAATTATTGTCTAAAGACTTTTGACATTGTTAGGGTCCAAACGAATAACTTAGCAAAAGAAGCACTAGCAAAATTAGGCAGTGGAATTATTCTTTATATATATATATATATATATAGTGATAATTTTGCACAAAAATACTAATATGGAGGCCGAAATTAGCATTGTGCTAATATATATTTTAAACAAGATAGTTAAAAGGAGTTAATATCACAAAATAATTGACAATAGAGAGATGTAAAGTTTACATATGCCTCTGTAGTTTTTAATTTTTCAGACATTGCAGTCTATTTCTTTTTAATTTTTTTAGTATATAATTATAGGGTTTGGCATTTTTTTTAATATCTTTTGGAGTCATCTGCATTGCGGTATCAATTGTCCTTTATGGATCAGCCCAAACCAGTGTTGGGGCTCCAAAACAGAACTCATTTGTTTTGGCGAAACTTTTCGGTAAAATAAATGTTGGAGCCCAATATAATGAAACTGGAGAGTTGTGAGGCCCAAAGTGGCTTACACAGATGCCACCAATATTGGACTACTTGGAGTTTGGACATGACACAATGAGAGTAACTGCATTTAATTTTTTTGTATTTATTACCAATATTATGAGACTTTGAACAAACTATGTTTTATTTAATTGCAAGAAGGTAAAACTACATTTTTAGTCCCTTAATTCTGTTTGAGGTTTCACTCTCATCCATTAATTTTATTTTGATTTATTAACTTTACCTTATATTTCATTCACGTTCTCTAATTTCATTTTATTCTAACATATTTCTTTAACTTTAAGAAACTACTTAAATGTTTCTTTTCTTCTATTACATCATTAAATTAAAGTCCTTAGTAAAGAGTCATGTATGACATTGATTCACTAATTACTTAGCTCTAATTATCTTTCACCAAGTGCCAAAGTGTTACATAAAAATTCTTTTTACTAAACGGCTAGGTAATGTTAGAAAGAATAAAATATTTAAATGATTTTTTGTAAATTAAAAAATTAAATTGGATCAGAATAAAATTAAGAGATAAAAGTCATGTATAACGTCGATTCACTAGTAAAATTATTTAAATGTTTCTTTTCTTCTATTAGATCATCAAATTAAAGTGCTTAGTAAAAGGTCATATATGACATGGATTCACTAGTAACTTAACAATCCCTCACCAATTAATATAGAGTCATATAAACATTTATTTTACTAAACAACTAGGTAATGTTAGAAAGAATAAAATATTTAAGTGATTTTTGTAAATTAAGAGACTAAATTAGAACAAAATAAAATTAAGAGATAACAATAAAATATGAATTAAAGTTAAGAGATCAAATTAAATTCAAATAATGTTAAAGGACAAAAATGAAGTTTGAAATAAGTTAGGAGATCAAATTAGAATGAAATAAAATTAAAGATTGAAAGTGAAACTTGAAATAAAATTAAGTGATCAAAAGTATATTTTTAGCCTAATGCATTCCTCTAATTATATGGCAAAACTAATTATGATTTGTCTACAATCAGATGTAAAATTAACATAATTTAAAGATGAAAAGTTGGAGAATGGACAGCAGCCCATCATCTTAGCCTTCCATTTTTTATCCGACGATAATTTTTTAAATTTTAATTCTTTTATTTTTTTAATTAAAAAAAAAAACAAAACCAAAGATAAAGACAACCCAACTTCCATCATAGTTAAACACATGATGAAGATAATTTTTTAACTTTTACTAGACAAATATCCTTTTATTTATTATTATTATTTGCTCTCTGATAGAAGTTAGAAAACTGTTTTTATCCTATATTTTGCTTTTTTAACAAAAAAAGAATTAAAATAAAAAAGAATCATTAGATCAAAAATAAAATGCAAGATGTTGCTACGCAAAGCAACATAACAGAGAATCCAACTTCTAAAAGTTGAAATAGACATCAATCGGTCATTTCTTATACAAACACCTTCGTCATATATTTTTAAAGCTGCGTTAAGTGGTTTTTGAATCAATTTACTAGCACTTTAATTTACCTTCCCAATTTGGTACAGCATATCTGCCCTTTTTTTTTTCCCATTACAAGGCTATTAATTTTACCTGTGTGAGCTCCTCTCTTTAATTGGCTTACATACGCCCGAGAGTAATGAAGTGCAAATTTAAAGACCGAAGAATCAGTTCTACTATTAAAGCTTGCAGAAACAGACTTATGATTTTTGTTTTTTTTAGTTCATTGAGGGGAAAAAAAAGGTCAAACCAGCCAAGCCTAAACTTACTAGAGATTGTAATATGAAGTTCATTTAATATATGAAGACCGTGGCTCTTTTTCGCACCATAACCTGTGTTGTGGAAACATTCCTCTGAAATTCATTAGCTTCTTAATTACAAATTTCTTCTGATGGAACACGAAGATTGATTGAGGAAGATATTCTATCTGATGCCATCAATTTTAAGTGCTACCTGCAAAACCTTCCAAAAGAGTTGAGTCTTAGAATTTCTTCTGTCATCTCCATTTATATTCCATAGCTCTGATTACTTGACCATATTTCCAAAGAACTACACATGAATTTCTTCATGCGAATCGGTCTACGCTTTGCATATTGAGCCACCTCGTTGACTTAGAAATTGTTTTCCTACATGAACTTTTTCCCTTCTCTCATTCCCGTACACACAGACACACACACACACATATCCCATAACTCTAATTAGTAATTACTTTCACCATATATCTCATATTAACTTTGAAATCAAAAGAAGTGTTATATTTATTGTCCTTATAACAAAAAAATAATATAATAAATTGGAACAAAATAAAATATTTATTGTACCTATTTCAATAAAAAAGATTTCATATATATATATATATATATATATATATTTATATAATATAATATAATAAACATTAACTGCGTATTTAACCAATATAAAATCACATTTTAAAATTTAGCAAATTGTAGAGAATCATTTGATTAAAAAAATATTATAAGTGCCTTATAAGTTCAATATACCCATTGGGCCAAAACCACTTGAAACCATATTGCTGGAGCCTAAAGATCTTGGTTGCTGCAGAAGGCACATATGATGTGCTAACAAAGCAAGTTGGCCAAGAATTATGACTTATGCTAACAAGTGGTTTTAAACCACACGCAAGTTTTTCGATTTATTTACCTAAAGCAACACGTCAAGTTGATTAGAAGTTATGATTGTTTTATTTTCGTGAAAGATATAAATAAGCCAAGCTAACCCAAGCTTCATAAAATGTGAGAACCCATTTGGATTCTATAAGATTAGAGAGCCTTTCAAAATATCATAAGATTCATAAGCCTAGTTAGCATAATAGCACGATCCTTATTTTAGTTTTACTATCATTGCACTACCTTCATCAAGCAATACAATCCCATCTTTTTCTTTTTTTAAGCCTTCTATCATTGTTTATAGCTATTCCCAATTGTCAAAAAAAACAAAGGCATATTCACAAAATAATTTTAAGATTAATTAATTTAAAGATACTAATTAATAATTAGAAAAAGATTTATAAGCAATTTTTTATATCTTTGTTTTCAAGTTCCCTGATTAAAATATGATAAATGCCTTGTTATGTTTTAATTGAAAAATCAAATAACATAGATATAAAAACTATATATAAATCTAATCCTTAATAATATTTAGTTTCAATAATAATATTGTATTAAATATATATTCATAAACATTGTTATAACTTTAATAAAAGTTTAAAATAAATAAAATTTAATGTTTTCAATGCAAAATAAAATATGTTAAAATTAAAGTTTAATATATATATATATATAATAGAAGAAATCAAATTTCTTTGGATATTATTGATAACGGTAAGAAAGGCAAGGCACCGATATGCTGGTCGATTAAAGGTTGGTGCACGTCATCAACTACCTTTGTGTTTAAATTATGACAGTTTATGTCTATTTTACGTTGAATTAAGAAAATTGTTAGAGATGCATTAGGATATATGTGCTGATGAGTGTGTTTTAGTGATGAAAATAGTTAGGCTAGCCGTAATTGACTAGTTTTACAACGCATTTGGTGCGAATAGGGTGCAGAGGAAAGGGATAGTGGGAGATGGAAGATGGCAAAAAGATGTTGGGTACTAACAAACATGAATCATGGATGGTTATTTTTTCTTGTTTTGAGAGGCATGTCTGTTTTATTAATTTTGTAAAGGAATGATATTATTGCTTATGAAAATAGAAAAGTAAAAAAAAAAAAACTATTTTGCTCTAAATGAAATAATATTTTATTTTGGTTTGTAAATATTTAAATTAAAAGATCTTAAATTTTAAAATTATTTTAAAAAATATAAAAACTAAAAATTTTTATTTGAGGTCCTGAATTGTAATTTTTTTATATAGTTAAAATTTTTTATTTTTAAGTTCTTTAGAATAATCTTTAAAATCTAAAGTCCTTTAATATAAATATCTTAAACATAACATATTCAATTGTAATTTTTTTTCTTTTTGTTCTATGTTGATTAACAAAAATTAGTTTTTTTTTTTAATATCTTTTGGCTCTAGAAGTGTTTTGGTCATTTGTCCATTTTTTATTTCTATTTTTATATTATTTTCATTCAATCAAACATCCAAAATAAAATAAAATTTAATTGCTTTTTGTGTTATGCCAAATATGATTTTAAGTCACAAAACTTCATTTTATTCTCATTTTTATTCTTTTTTTTCATCACTTAAAATTTTTTTTACTCTACTAAGTATTACCTAATATGGTTATCTCATTGAATTAGCCATATTTAATTAATGCCATATTAAAAGTGTAATATACAGTATCTTTTTATATTGAGCTACACTTTAAGATAAGGTTATGGGAAGTGACAAAAGGAACTAAAAGTCCAATTAGATGATAAAAGAGACTAAAAAATAGTCAAAATCTAATTTAAGGGCGATAAAAAAGAGTTATTATAATACAACAGAAGAAAATCAGGAATTTAAATATTTAGTAATATATTAAGAGAATAAGATTTTTTTTATTATTATATGACTAAATAAGGTTATTAGATCAACAAGAGCTAGTAAATTTGGTTAAAACTCTAATTGCATGTAAATCGAGATAACTAGTGACATAGATATAGATTAAGTAGTTTTAAGATGTTTTAAGCTACTATTGACCTTGAATTTTTACTTTTTGAGTAAAGATGAAAGTAAAATGATGTATAGAGTAGAGTGGTCAAAAAAACCATCATTACAAAGTTAGAACAGATGAAAAATGATTATGGGGCTAAAAAAGTCAATTAATCATAAAGCAAAAAAAAAATCATAGATTTAGAAAACATGATAGTTGACTTGAACAATGTATATTACTCATCATAATATTATAAAATAATGTTAGCATATTAATCAGATAACATTGGTTTAGTTAAATCTTTAATGATATACAATTTAGGGCTTCTGGTGATGAAATTTTAGTTTAAACTATTTTAAGTCATTGTAATTCTTGAGTAGATATTTTAAATGAAAAAGAGAATCTAAATTTTGGTATGGAGCAGTCAGTTTCTAAAGAGACTGAAAAATGAGCTCCAATGGAAGAAATAAAATGCAAGGGCAAAATAATCATTTTTAAAAAATTGTAAATCCTAAGATATATGTGTGTGTGTGTGTGTGTGTGTGTGTGTGTGTGTGTGTGTATCATGCATTTTTCTTTCTCCTCACTTTAAGACCAATTTTTGCAGCTCTAAGGACCTTCTATGGTGGTGTGAAGAGGGAAGAGAGTGAAAGGAATTCTAAGCCAAAAAAGGTTAGGAAATATGCCAAATTTTATTATGTTTTAGTTATGAAACTTTCTCTACTCTTCATGCTCTCTCTTATGGTGGGTTTAATTTCCAAAAAGGGTGAAATTTGTGACTATCATCTTGAGTGAAAGTGCTCAGTTGAAGAAACCAATCATACTAAAAGAATCTCCATCAAGAGAATATATAAAAAAAGGTATGATTCAAGTTAGGAAAATTTGCTATTCTTGGAATCCTAGCACCTTGTTTGTTTGACCAAGAGAGAGACAGAGAGAAGTATGAATTTATTTGATGAAAACTTAATGCAATCAAGGGTTTAGAAGAGTGAGGAATAATATGTAAAGAAATTAACCTAGAAACTAAGAAAATACAAGTTAGTTTCACTTAGGGTTAAAGTTAGACCATGAACACTTCAAAACCCTTGGAAGACTATATGATTCCTATAATACTATAATTGAACTAGAAATGAATTATGGATCCTAATGACTCCAAATTTCTTCTTAAACAAATAAAATCTTAACGTTGGACTCATGGAAGGAGCTCTTAGCCAAGGTGATGAAAAGGCACATTGAAAAGTTTTTAATTTAGTTTAATGAACTAAGAGGCCTAAGAGAGTTATATAAGGGCTAGCTGAATCATTGGTTTGAGAAAAAGAATAAAATTTGATGATGTTGAAAATATGGTTCCATAGAAACCCTAGTATGCCTTATGAATGGAATAAGTGATATGGATAAGTTTTTATACTTGTTTTAGCCATGAAAAGTAAATAAAAATGAGATAGATGAATGATTGAATTGTTACATGAAGTGTAGCAAAAGGGAAGAAGCACTTTGAGACACTTAAAGTAACTTAAATTATATTTTAAGTTCTAATATGTTCATATGTTGATAAAATGAGATGAAATAGGTTTTAATTGGTTATTTTATATCTTAGTTAATGTGTTTAGGTCAAGCTAGTACAATCAACCCCTTATGTGTTGGTAAATAAATTTATGTTCATTCGCAATTGTCGAATTAACCAATATTAGTGATTTTCGCTAGTTTGCAGTATAATGCCTATCAGGTCATCTCCCACAGAACTTTTAATTAAATCAATTAGTTTAGGAATGACAAAACTAGAATTATGATGATTGGGGATTCAAATATGAAGTCACACTAATTAAATCGAATAGTAAATCAATGAACGAAAACAAAACAAAATGAAATTTAATCAGAATGATGCATAATCAATCCATAATTCTTCCCTTGATAGTTTCCTATTCTTGTCACCTAAAAATACTTTTGATTTGATTTTTAATCTCCTGGTTATTTCAATTAATGTTCCTAAACTACCGTTCAGGATTTTAATTAGCTTGTATTGTTAATTAGAATGCAACCGTACTTCTGTCAATAATATAAAGCCAAAATATTTCGCACTTGACCAGAGACACATGTAGAATCCTAACGTGATTTAAAATGAATTTAATTAATTAATAAACTAATTAAATCAAAACACATTCTTAGATAAGTTAAATGAATTAGAATTCATGTAACAAAAATCATCTAACCAGGATAATATAAATTACATGAAAATAAAGAGAATAAAAATGAAATATATTTTGAAATCAAATTTCAAATAAGAGTTCTATATAAACATAGACTCAAGTTCCCTATCAAGTTCATGACTCTGGATTGATTACCAAAAACATTAGAAAGCCAAGGAAAAAAATGAAAACAAGAGTAAGAACTAGAGAAGATGGAATGCGTTCTATGGTAACATTCTCTCCTTCTTAAATAGGCAAAGTTGCCTTTTCTCATAAGAAATCTAATACTAATCTTGAAATAATATCCAAATCCTTTTAGAATTTAATAAGATAATATCCAAATCCTTGTAGCAATCTTCTAACCCAATCCTTTTAAGAATATTCTATCATGCAAAATATAATTAAAAGATAATTAGGCTTCTATTGGATAAATATAATAAAAATGTAATTAAAGTCCATTAATCTAAATTAAGTCTACTTAATATAAAATAAGTCCAAAGTCATCAAATTACTTATAATAATTTATCATTAAGACTAAATATAAGGAATATAAAATATAATAATATTAAAATATCAAATTCTCCCCCACTTAAACTTTTGCACTCGTGGGCAAAATATAAAAAAAGAAAAATAAAATTGAAATACAAAACTGCCAAGCTAAACAGAATTTAAGCTTTTTAGATATTCAACAATCAAAGACAATCTTGCTAATTAAGGAAGAATAAGCAACATGGCAATTCCAATTGATAAAAAAATGAATCAAAGTGGTAGTTCCTCACTGGTAATGTGTTTACTCTCAATTCTCTCAAGTGTTTAGGTTAGGCGTTCATCTCAAATTCAACCTTTCACAATAATACTACCATAGGCTTGTATATCTTATTAATCTCTACTAACTAAATCACAAGCAATATATAAATAAAAAAGACTTTTATTCAAGGTTGTAATGGGACTAAGGTACAAAACAAATGGTAAACAAAAGAACTAAGGACGCAACAAGAGACACAAAGAGAACACTTAAAATTATCAAGAGCAATAAAAAAAGAACATAGGATAGAATAAATGTGCATCTCAAAGTCTTATTTACCATAAACCAATACATGCTCGACGAAAATCAAAATAATTTTCTTTTCTTTTCTTTTTTATCATTCTTCTTTTTTTTTTTTCATTTTTTTACCACTTATTTTTTTCTTTAATAAAGATTTTCTTTTTTTTGTTTTTGTTTTCTCATCTCTTTTTTTTTTAGACATCTTTAAAGTGAACATGTTAATTGGCTCAAAATTAATGTAAATTGCACATCTATCCGCCTTATAAAAACATAATGCTCTTAATAATCAAAAGTATCCTAAACAAGGTGAATTTTTTTTTCTATGGCTAACAGGTTAAAAAGAAAACATAAAAGGTCAAAAAGGGAACACAAACAAAGAATAAAATATAGGGGGTATAACTATTTGGCTCTGTCTAAAATAAAAGAAAAAAAAAGAAAGAATGCCTTAATCATCTTTATGAATGCTTGTGCAAATATAGTTTCAATTAAAAATCAATACAAGTTCTAGAGTGAAAAATCATGATAGGTGAATGCTCTCACAAGAAAGAAACAATATAAGGCTTAAAATCCTTATAAGTTTAAAACTATCACATGAATCCATTAAAATCAAATTCATTGCCAATTTACTTAAACTCCAGAAAACAAAATTGATTCCTAATTATGTTGAAATACTTCCAAACTTAAATTGCTTCAACTTTTTTTTTTTTTAAGAAAAACCAAAAAAAAATTGCAAGAAAAATAAGTAAAAAAATGAAAATTCTGAAAAACAAAACAAAAAAGAAAGCAAAATGAGTGACTCTTCCCCCACACTTAATTTTTACATTGTCCTCAATATAACAGCAACCTAATTCATTAATTAAAGAAAAGACAAGAAAGGAAAAGAAGAAGGAAAGAAATACAATTGAGTGGTTCAAATTATGAAGCATTATAAAAATGTAGCTCCTCCACTATTTGCTCCTGAAATCCCTCATAAAAATGCTTAAGCCTTTGCCCATTCACCGTGAAGTGCTTGTTGATTAACTTATTCATAATCTCAACTGCATCATAAGAAAAAACATGAGTAACAACAAATGGACCAATATATTTAGAATGTAACTTACTGGCTATCAGCATTAGGTGAGAATTGCAGAGGAGACTTGGTAAAGAAATTTATATTTACTAGCAGTTGTTGAACTGGCCAAGATTAGTGATTTTTATTAATTTGCAGTATAATGTCTACTAGATTATCTCCCATGGAGCTTTTAATTAAATCAATTAGTTTATGAATGACAAAACTAGAATTATGATAATTGAATGTTCGAATATAAAGTCGTACTAATTAAACCAAATAATAAATTAATAAACAAAAAGAAAACAAAATGAAATTCAATCAGAATGATGCGTAACCAATTTAAAATCTTTCCCTTAATAGCTTCCTATCTTTGTCACCTAAAAATACCTTTGGTTTGATTTTTAATCCTCTAGTTATTTCAATTAATATTCCTAAACTATTGTTCAGGATTTTAACCAAGATTTTGGTGTCGTTGCTGGGGAGATCATAATCAATTAGAATATGAAATTCCTTAGTTTCATTTTTTATTTTAGCATATTTACATAGTGTTTGTGGTCAAATTTTTTGTATTTTTCGGTATTTTGCGACTGTTCTAAGTAATACCATTATAATAGGTGACTAACTTTGATTGAGGTGAAACTTGGTATATAGGATTTACCTATTGTGAGAAATCAAAGTCACAACATAGTTATAAGCTAGGACACTTTTTGGCCAAATTCCATTGTTTAGACTACTTTTTTAATTTTTTAGTACTTTTTGTTTTTATTTTTTGCGATTTTTCTAAATTTTTCTAAATTTTTTTGAATTTTTTTTGAATTTTTTAGGGTAATTTTTGTGGTTTTTTTTTTAAAATTTTAATTCATTCTTAGTGTATGACAAGATCTTCTAATAGATATTTGATTGAGTTTGATCTAAAGATTGATAGAAGTTTTCATACACAATTTAGAAACCATAAAATTAAAGAAACTGTAGTTACTGAGTTGGATTTTAAGATAATAAATAACACACAAAATAATTGTGAATTGAATTTGAATTTGGATTTTGATTTTGATTCTGAAGTAGTAAATATGACTGGTAATAATGATAATGATATAACTTTTAGAGAATTAGCTGTACCTAATGAAAATTACTAACGACTGTGTATTTAATATCTTAAACTTAATGTTACTTTTGAACTTAAATATGAATTAATACATTTGCGTTCAAAATTCCATAGTCTTGCACGTGAGGATCTGCATAAACATCTTAAGGAGTTTCATGTGATTTGTTCCACCATGAAGCCACAAAGAGTTTTAGAAGAGCATATCAAGCTTAGAGTGTTTCCTTTCTCATTGGATAGGGCGGCTAAAGTTGGTTTTATTATCTTCAACCTCAAGCCATTACTTTATGAAATGAATTAAAGAGGATATTTCTAGAAAAATTCTTCCCTACCTCAAGAACTGCTGCCATCTGAAAAGAGATTAGTGGTATTAGATAGATAAATGGAGAAACATTGTATGAGTACTAAGAGAGGTTTAAGAAATTATGTGTAAGCTGTCCCCACCCTCAGATCAATGACTAACTTCTGATTTAGTACTTTTATGAAGGCTTGTTACCCATGGAAAGAAGTATGGTTGATGCAGCTGCAAGCGGAGCATTGGCTAACAAAACCCCAGTTGCAGCCAGAGGCCTTATTGTGAATATTGCATAGAATACACAACAATTCGGCACCAAAATAAACACACCAACTAGAGGTGTCAATGAAATCTATACCACTCATATGGATCAACAAAGAGAGTTAGCTTCCATAGTCAAACAACTGGCACTCGGGTAAATACAACGTTAATAATTCCCTGCACCTCTGTGTGGCATTTGTTCGTTAACCACACATGCCACAGATTAGTATCCCTATTTGCAAGATAATATAGAATCATGTGCTGGCATCTTCCCTAATAGATACCACCCTTATGCAGAAACATACAATTCTGGATAGAAAGATTATCCAAATTTAAGATATAATAGTGGGTTTAACCAACAATAGTAGTAATAAAAATTCAATGTCCTTGGCCCAAATAATCAACAGCCTACGAGATAACCCATGCAATAGATGAACAAGTTAGAACCAAGTCTAGAAGATATAGTGAAGTAGTTGGCAACAAATATAATCCAATTTCAACAATGAATAGAGACAACAATTAAGAGTTTAGAAACCCAAATTGGCAAACTTGCAACAAATATCAATGAGTTAAGAAGCCAAGGTTCTGGCCAATTACCCTTACAGCTCATGACTAACCCAAGGGGCAATGTTCGTGCAATAACTTTGAGGAAAGGTAAGCAAGTGAATGGGTCTATCACACCTCCAACAGAAATGCTGCGAGAGAAAAAAATGATAGAGAATAACAGCCCTCGTCAATCCAAAGCAAGAACACCATAGAAAAGGGAGAGAATTCCACATACACTAAACCCCCTTCCATTCATCAATCGAATTACACAGTCCAAAAAAATCGCAGAGGCTGAATTGGATAGGGAAATTATGGAGATGTTCAGAAAAGTGGAAGTAAATATCCCTCTTTTAGAAGTAATCAAACAAATTCCAAAATATGCAAAGTTTCTTAAAGAGCTCTGTACACATAAAAGGAAGTTGAAAGGGAATGAGAAAGTCAGCATTATTAGCTTTGATTCAACCAGGTATCCCTACTAAATGCAAAGATCCTAGCACATTCACCATTCCTTGCATAATGGGGAATATGTAGTTCAATAATGTTATGTTAGATTTAGGAGCTTCCATTAATGTAATACCTAAGCCTTTGTATTTCTCTTTGCAGATTGGAGAATTGAAACTGACTGGAGTGGTTATTTAGTTAGCAAACAGAAGCACAGCTTACCCTACAGGAGTACTTGAAGATGTTCTAGTAAGGGTAAAAGATTCAATTTTCCTTACTGATTTTTATGTTCTAAATATGGAGGATGATAATATACATAGACATGCATCACTGATCCTAGGTAGACCATTCTTGAAAATTGCTAAAATAATAATCAATATGCATGATGGTATTATATCAATGGAATTTAGTGATGAGGGTATTCATTTTAATATTCTTAATGCCATGAAATACCCTTTAGAAGAACACTCTATGTTGCATGTAAATATGATAGACTTGTTAGTTGCTGATACTTATGTGGACATAGATATTGACATGGTTGAATTTATAGATACAATTCAATATTCAAAATATTGTGATGGACTTAATAAATGTACTACTTGTTCTGAGATTGATGCATACTTGAATTCTGATTTCACTTTTGATTTTGATCTTGATTCTATCAATTTACTTGATACTCCTTTCTCTTATGAAAAAAATAAACAAGTGGAGGCTGTTGTACATTTTAATTCACAAAGATTTCACAAAGATTAGTACCTTCCACACAGTAACCACCCATACTTAAACTTAAACCTTTACTTGATAATCTCAAATATGCTTTTTTGGAAGAAGAAAATAAATTATTAATAATAATAACAAATAACCTTCAACCTGATCATAAAATGAGATTGTTAGAATTGTTAAGGGAAAAGAAGAAAGTAATAGGTTAGACATTGGCAAACATTCTAGGGATTAGCCCTTCCACATGTATGCATAGAATTTTATTAGAGGAAGGAGCCAAACCAGTGAGGCAACCACAGAGAAGACTCAATCCCATGATCCTAGTTGTTGTGTAGAAAGAGGTAACTAAATTATTCTCAACTGATATTATTTACCCCATATCTGATAGCAAATGGGTGAGTCTAGTGTAGGGAGTCCTCAAGAAGGCCAGTATCATAATGGTGCCCAATGAGAAGAACGAACTCATTCTATGAGAGTTTAGAATAGTTAGAGAGTCTGTGTCGATTACAGAAAGTTAAATTAGGCCACTAGAAATGACAATTTTCCTCTTCTTTTCATAGATCAAATGTTAAAGAAATTTGCAAGCAAATCTCATTATTATTTCTTAAATGATTTTTTTAGTTATTTTCAAATTCATATTTCATTAAAGGACCAAGAAAAGACCACATTTACCTGTCCATTTGGTACCTTTGCATATTGGAGGATACCATTTGGACTTTGTAATGCCCCAGGTACATTTTAGCAGTGTATGGTGAGCATTTTTTCTGATTTCCTTGAACATTGCATGGAAGTTTTTATGAATGACTTTACTATTTATGGCACCTCCTTTGATGACTATTTAATGAGTTTAGGAATGGTTTTAGAAAGATGCATTAAAAAATATATAATTTTAAATTTTGAAAAATGTCATTTCATGGTAGAGAAAGGAATTGTTTTAGGTCATGTGATTTCTAAAAATGATATTAAAGTTGACAGAGTTAAAGTAGATATGATTGCTTCTTTACCTTTCCCCACCTGTGTGCTAGAAGTACGTTCTTTTCTTGGCCATGTAGGTTTTTACAGGTGATTCATAAAAGACGTTAGTAAGATTTTTTTGCCATTGTCTAAACTTCTTCAAAAGGATATAGATTTTAATTTTGATGAATTACGCAAATTAGCATTTGATGAGTTGAAAAAAAGGCTAACCACCCCACCTATTATCTAACCTCCTAATTAGGAATTCCTATTTGAACTAATGTGTGATGCATCCAACTTTGCCGTAGGTGTAATTCTTTCCCAAAGGATAGACAAGAAGTTTCATGTGATCTCTTATACATCGTGCACCTTAGATGAGGCTCAGGCTAATTTTACAACTACTGAAAAGGAGCTTTTAGTTGTTGTTTTTGTTTTAGATAAGTTTCATTCTTATTTGCTTAATTCTAAAGTTATTGTTTATTCTGATTTTGCAGCTTTAAAGTTCCTATTCAAGGAGCTTGATGTAAAACCGAGACTCATTGGGTGGATGATGCTTCTACAAGAATTTAACATAGAAATCAGAGATAAGACTAGAGTAGAAAATCTTGTGGCTGATCATTTAAGTAAAATACCTTACTCTTTAGATTCATTTGCTATCAAGGATAGTTTTCCAGATGGGTAGTTGTACTCATTGCATGGTAAAGATCCCTGGTATGCAGATATGGTGAATTTCCTAGTTGCTTTTGAATTGCTTGCTTATTTTAAAAAATATCAAATTAATAAACTTAAGAGTAAGGCAAAATATTATGTTTGGGATGACCTTTACTTGTGGCTCATGTGTAATGAACAGATTATTAGGAGATGTATTCTTGACCATGAATTTACATCTATTTTTCATTTGTGTCATACATTTGCATGTGGTGGCCATTTTGGTTCTCAGCATACTACTAGGAAGGTTTTAGACTCTGGACTATTATAACCCACCTTATTTAGGAATGCATATGCTTTCTGTAAGAATTATATACGATGTCAACATAGAGGTAATATTTCTCGTAAGAATGAGATGCCTCAACAACCATTATTGTTCTATAAGATATTTGATGTTTGGGGTATTGACTTTATCAGACCATTTCTTGTTTCTTTTGGTTTCATGTATATTCTTTTAGCTGTTAATTATCTTTCAAAGTGGGTGAAAGCAAAAGCCACTAGAACTGATGACTATTTTGTAGTTGTAGACTTTGTTAGATCTCACATTTTTTGCAGGTTTAGTATACCTAAAGTAATCATTAGTGATCAAGGCTCCTACTTTTGTAACAGAAACATGCAAGCCCTCTTTCACAAGTATGGTGTGCTCCATAAAGTAGCCACCCCCTACCATCCATAAATGAACGGTCAAGCAGAAGTTTCAAATAGAGAGATAAAACAAATTCTGGAGAAAACAGTGTAACCTATCAAAAAGGATCGGAGTAAAAAATTGGAGGATACACTATGGACTTATCGTACTGCCTATAAAACTCCTATAGGCATGTCACTCCCGAGGTTGGCTTTTGGTAACTATGTCACTTACCAGTTGAGGTTGAACATAGAGTATATTGGGTAGTAAAAAAGTGTAATATGGATCTATCTTAAGCTAGTTCTCAAAGAAAATTACAACTTTAAGAGCTTGAGGAAATTCGGTTGGAAGCCTATAAAAACTCTAGAATTTACAAGGAGAAAACCAAGGCCGTACATGATAACATAATTGAAAGAAAAGAGTTTCATGTTATTGAAAGAATCATCCACTATAATTCTCACCTAAAGCTAATGCCCAGTAAGTTACGTTTTAGATGGATTAGTCTATTTGTTGTTACTCATGTTTCTTCTTTTGGTGCAGTTAAGATTATGAATGAATCAACCAACAAGCATTTCACAGTGAATGGGTAAAGACTTAAGCATTTTTATGAGAGATTTTAGGAGTAGACAATTGAGGAGCTACATCT
This sequence comes from Erythrophleum fordii, assembly GCA_032878935.1. Taxonomy (NCBI): domain Eukaryota; kingdom Viridiplantae; phylum Streptophyta; class Magnoliopsida; order Fabales; family Fabaceae; genus Erythrophleum; species Erythrophleum fordii. The sequence continues at coordinate 1,955,528 of JAVQMF010000029.1, forward strand.
TTATAACGCTTCATATACTTGAATCACTCAATTGTATTTCTTTTCTTTCTCTTTTCCTTTCTTGTCTTCTCTTTAATTGATAAATTAGATTACTGTTACATTAAGGACAATGTAAAAATTAAGTGTGGGGGGAGAAATCATTTATTCTACTTTGTTTTTTGGTTTTGTTTATCAAAATTTTATTTATTTATTGTTTTTCTTACAATTTATTTTTAATTTTCTTTAAAAAAACAAGTTGAAATAGTTTAAGTTTGGAAGTATTTCAACATAATTATGAATCAATTTTGTTTTCTGGAGTTCAAGTAAATTGGCAATGAATTTAATTTTAATAGATTGATGTGGTAGTTTTAAACCTGTGAGGATTTTGGGCTTTATATTATTTTTTTCTTGTGAGAGCATTCATCTACCATGATTTTCATTTTAGAACTTGTTTTGATTCTTAATTGAAACTACATTTGCACAAGCATTCATAAAAATGATTAAAGCATTTTTTCTTCTTTTCTTTTATTGTAGCCAAAGCCAAATAGCCATTCCACCTAAGTTTTATCCTTTTTTTTATTTCCCTTTTTAAGCCTTTTATGTTTTCTTTTTAACCTTTTAGCACCAAAAAGAAAATTCCCATTTTGTTTAAGATACCTTTGATTATTAAAGGCATTGTATCTTCATAGTATGGATGGATGTGCAGTTTATGTCAATTTTGAGCCAATTAACTTATTCTCTTTAAAGATGTCTCCCCAAAGAAAAGGGGAAAAGGTAAAAAAAAAGAAAAAGAAAATATTTATGAAAAACAAAAAAAAATAATAGCAACAAAAAAATGATACAAACAGGCAAACAAACAAAAAAAGCACGAAAGGAAAAAAAAAGTTGTGAAAAATGAATGATGAAAATGAGAAAAGAAAATTGCTTTAGTTTTCATTGAGTATGTATTGACTTATAATAAATAAACCTTGAGATGCATATCTATTTCATTCTATGTTCTTTTTTTTATTGCTCTTAATGATTTTAAGTGTCCGTTTTGTGTCTCTCAGTTTTTTTTGTTTACCATTTGTTTTGTACCTTAACCTCATTACAACCATGAATAAAAGTCCTTTTAATTTATGTGTTGGTTGTAACTTAGTGGTAATTGAGAAGATGTACAAGCCTATAGTAGTGTTATTGTGAAAGGTTGAATTTAAGAGGAACGCTTAACCTAAACACTTGAGAGAATTAAGAGTAAACACATAACTAGTGAGGAGCTACCATTTTGATTCATTTTTTTTTATCAATTGGAATTGTGATGCTATTTGTTCATCCTCAATTAGCAAGAAAGATTACCATTGACTATTGAATATTTAAAAAGCTTGAATTGTATCTAGCTTAGCAATTTTGTGTTTCGATTTTTTTCTTTTTCTTTTTCTTTTTATTTTGCCTAAGAGTGCAAAAGCTTAAGTGTGGGGGAATTTGACATTTTAATATTATTATATTTTATATTCCTCATATTTAGTCTTAATGATAAATTATTATGGGTTATTTGATAACCTTGGGCTTATTTTATATTAAGTGGGCTTAATTTAGATTAATAGATTTTAATTACATTTTTATTATATTTATCCAGTGGAGGCCCAATTATTTTTTTAATTATATTTTGCAGGATAGAATATTCTTAAAAGGATTAGGTTAGAAGACTCCTACAAGATTTGGATATTATCTTATTAAGTCATAAAAGGATTTGGATACTACTTCAAGATTAGCTTCAACATTAGTATTAGCCATAAGATTTGGATACTACTTCTAAAAAATTATCCTTGATAGCAGATGAATCTAAAGAGTGAGATATTCTACTCAAATGATTGGCCATAAGATTTTCTGCTCTATTCTTATCTCTAATTTTTGTGTTGAATTCTTGTAAGAGCAGCATCCACTTAGTGAGTCTCAATTTTGCATTAAACTTCTTGAGTAGGAACTTTAAAGTTGCATGATCAGAATAAACAATAACTTTAGAATCAAGCAAATAAGAACGAAGCTTATCTAAAGCAAAAACAACAGCTAAAAGCTTCTTTTTAATAGTTGTATAATTAGCCTAAGCCTCATCTAAAGTGCACGATGCATAAGAGATCACATGAGACTTCTTATTTATCCTTTAGGAAAGAATTGCACCCATGACAAAGTTAGATGCATCACACATCAGTTCAAATAGGAATTCCCAATTAGGAAGTTGGATGATAGGTGGGGTGTTTAGCCTTTTATTCAACTCATCAAATGCTAATTTGCATGACTAATCAAAATTAAAATCTATATCCTTTTGAAAAAGTCTAGATAGCGGTAGAGAAATCTTGTTAAAAATCTTTGATGAATCGCTTGTAAAATCCTATATAGCCAAGAAAAGAATGTACTTCCCGTATACAGGTAGAGTAAGGTAAATAAGCAATCATATCTATTTTATCTCTACCAACTTCAATGTCATTTTTAGACATTACATGGCCTAAAATAATTTCTTGTTCTATTATAAAATGATATTTTTCAAATTTTAAAATTAGATTTTTCTCAATACATCTTTCTAAAACCTTTCCTAAACTCATTAAATAGTCATTAAAGGAGGTGCCATAAATAGTAAAGTCATCCATGAAAACTTCCATAAAATGTTCAAGGAAATCAGAAAAGATGCTCACCATACACTGCTGGAATGTACTTGGGGCGTTACAAAGTCTAAATAGCATCCTCCTATATGTAAAGGTACCAAATGGGCAGGTAAATGTAGTCTTTTCCTAGTCCTATGGTGTAATATGAATTTGAAAATAACAGAAAATGCCATCTAAGAAATAGTAATGAGATTTGCTTGCCAATCTCTCTAACATTTGATCTATGAAAGGAAAAGAAAAATAGTCTTTTTTAATGGCTCGATTTAGCCTTCTGTAATCAATATAAACATTTCAACTATTTTGAACTCTTTATAAGAATAAGTTCGTTCTTCTCATTAGGCACCACTGTGATACCTATCTTCTTGGGGACTACTTGCACTGGAATCACCCATTTGCTGTTAGACATGAGGTAAATAATATCAATTGATAGTAATTTACTTACCTCTTTCTTCACAATAACTAGGATCATGGGATTGAGTCTTCTCTGTGGTTGCCTCACTAGTTTGGCTCTTTTCTCTAATAAAATTATGTGTATACATGTGGAAGGGCTAATCCTTGGAATGTCTGCCAATGTCCAACCTATTGCTTTCTTCTTTTCTCTTAACAATTCTAACAACCTCATTTCATGATCAGGTGGAAGGTTATTTGCTATTATTACTAGTAATTTATTTTTTCTTTTAGGAAAGCATATTTGAGATTGTCGGGTAAACGTTTAAGTTCAAATGTGAGTGATTACTGTATAGAAAGTACTAATATTTGTGAATTTAAATATATAACGACCTCAACTTGTTCATTTTTTTTAGAAGAGGAAATAGTATCAAATAAATTGATAGAATTAGGATCAAAATTAGAAATGGAATTAGAATTCAAGTATGTATTAATTTCAGAACAAGCAGTACATTTACTAAGTATATTACAACATTCTAAATATTGAATTGCATTTATAGATTCAACTATGTCAGTATCCATGTCCACATCAACATCAGCAACTAACAAATCTATCATATTTACATGCATCATGGAGTGTTCTTCTAAAAGGTATTTCATGGCATTAAGAATATTAAAATGAACAACCTTATCACCAAATTCTATTGATAAAGTACCATAATACACATTAATTATTGTTTTAGCAGTTTTCATGAATGGTTTACTGAGAATCAGTAGTGTATGTCCATATATATTATCCTCTATATTCAGAACATAAAAATTAACAAAAAAAATTAAATCTTTTACCCTTACTAGAACATCTTCAAGTACTCTTATAGGATAGGCTGTGCTTCTGTTTGCTAACTGAATAACCACTCTCGTTGGCTTCAATTCTCTAATCTGCAAAGAGAAATATACAAATTTAGGCATTACATTAATGAAAGCTCCTAAATCTAATATAGTGTTATTGAATTGCATATTCCTTATTATGCAAGGAATGGTGAATATGCCAGGATATTTGCATTTAGTGGAGATAGTTAGTTAAATCAAAGCTGATACGTCTTTCCTCATGCTGACTTTCTCATTCCCTTTCAACTTCCTTTTATGTGTACAGAGTTCCTTAAGAAATTTGTATATTTTGGAATCTATTTGATTGCTTCTAAGAGAGGGATATTTACTTCCACTTTTCTGAACATCTCTATAATTTCCCTATTCAATTCAGCCTTTACGATTTTCATGAACTGTGTAATTTAGTTGGGAAATGGAAAAGGTCTGGTGTATGTGGAATTATCTCCCTTTTTTGTGGTGTTCTTACTTTGGAGTGAAGGCGGCTGTTGTTCTCTGTCACTTTTTTTCTTTTGCAGCACTTCTGTTGGAGGTGTGATGGAACCATTCACTTGCTTACCACACCACAAAGTTATTACACTGACATTGCCCCTTGGGTTAGTCACAGGCTATAAGGGTAATTGGCTAGAACCTTGACTTCTCAACTCATTAATATTTGTTGCAATTTAGCCAATCTGGTTCTCTAAACTCTGGATTGTTGTCTTTGTTCACTGTTGGAATTCGATTGTATTTGTTGCCAACTGCTTTACTATATCTTCTAGATTTGGTTCTGACTTGTTTATTTATTGCATGGTTTGTCTCATAGGCTATTGATTGTTTAGGCCACGGGCATTGAATTTCTGTTACTGTTGTTGTTGGTTAGACCCACTGCCATATCTTAAATTCAGATGATCTTTCCATTTGAAATTGTATGTTGTTGCATAAGGGTTGTATCTATTTTGTTGCTACTGTAAAGGTCTACTAAGGAAGATGCCAGCATATGATTCTGTATTATCTTACAATTAGGGACACTGATATATGGCATGTGTGGTTAACAAACAAATGCCACACAGAGGTGCAGGAAGTTATTGAGGTTGTCTTTGCTCGAGTGCTAGCTATTTGACTATGGAAGCTAACTCCTCAAGCTTATTTTCTATTCTTTATTGATCCATATGAATGGTATAGATTTCATTGATACCTGTGGTTGGTATGTTTATTCTGGTGCCAAATTGTTGTGTACTCTATGCCATATTCGCAATAAGGTGTTTGGCTAAAGTTGGGGTTTTGTTAACCAATGCTCTGCCTGTAACTGCATTAACCATACTTCTTTTCATATGTAGCAAGCCTTCATAAAAGTACTGAATCAGAAGATGGTCACTGATATGATGGTGAGGACAGCTTATGCATAGTTTCTTAAACCTCTCTCAGTGCTCATACAATGTTTCTCTGTTTATCTATCTAATACCACTAATCTCTTTTTGAATGGTAGCAGTTCTTGAGGCAAGGAAGAATTTCTCTAGAAATATCCTCTTCAATTCATTCCATAAAGTGATGGCTTGAGATTAAAGATAATAAAACTAATCTTTAGCCGTCTCATCCAGTGAAAATGGAAACACTCTAAGCTAGATGTGCTCTTCTTAAACTCCTTGTAGCTTCATGGTGGAACAAACCTCATGAAACTCCTTAAGATGTTTATGCGGATCCTCACTTGCAAGACCATGGAACTTTGAAAGCAAATGTATTAATCCAGATTTAAGTTCAAAAGTAGCATCAAGTTTAGAATATTGAGTACACAGTGGTTGATAATTAATATCAGCTGCAGTTAATTCTCTAAGAGTTCTATTATTATTACCAGCCATATTTGCTACTTCAAAATAAAATCAAAATTTAAATTCAAATTCAATTCATAATTATTTTGTGTGTTATTTATTATCTTAGAATCCAATTCAATAACTACAACTTTTTTAATTTTATGATTTCTTAGTTGTGTATGAAAACTCCTATAAATCTCTAGATCAAACTCAATCAAATCTTTATTGAAGGATCTTGTCATGCACCAAGAATGAATTAAAATGAAAGAAAACACCCAAAAATTGCAAGAAAATTCAGAATAAATTCAAAAAAATTAAAAATAAACAAAAAATAAATTATAAAAATACTAAAAAATTAAAAAGTGATCTAAACAATGAAATTTAGCCAAAAAGTGGCCTAGCACATAGCTATGCTATGATTTTGATTTCTCATAATACTTAGAACTTATATACCAAGTTTCAGATCAATCGGAGTTAGTCACCCCTTATATCAGTATTGCTCAAAACAGTTATAGAACACTGAAAAATACCAAAAATTGATCACAAACACTGTATAAGGATACTAAAATTAAAATCAAAACTAAGGAATTTCCTATTTTAATTTATTATGATTAGTTGGCTCCCCGGCAACGGTGCCAAAATCTTGGTAAATAAATTTATGTTCACTCGTGGTTGTCGAACTGGCCAAGATTAGTGATTTTCTTTAGTTTGCAGTATAATGCCTACCAAGTTGTCTCCCATGAAGCTTTTAATTAAATCAATTAGTTTAAGAATGAAAAAAACTAGAATTATGATGATTGGAGGTTCAATTATGAAGTCGCACTAATTAAACCGAATAGTAAATCAATAAACAAAAATAAAACAAAATAAAATTCAACCAGAATGATGGGTAACCAATCCATAATTCTTCCCCTGATAGTTCCCTATCCTTATCATCTAAAATACCTCTAGTTTGATTTTTAATCATCTGGTTATTTCAATTAATGTCCCTAAACTATCATTCGGGATTTTAATTAATTCGTATTGCTAATCAAAATACAATGACACTTTTGTCAACGATACGAAGTCAAAATTTTTCATACTTGACCAAAGACACATGCAGAATCCTAATGTGGTTCAAAATGAATTTAATTAATTAATTAATCTATTATATCAAAACACATTCTCAGATAAATCAAATGAATCAGAATTCATGTAACAATAATCATCTAACTAGAATAATATAAATTACATGAAAACAAAAAGAATAAAATGAATTACATTTTGAAATTGAAATTCAAACCAAAATTCTATACAAATATAGACTCAAGTTTTCTATCAGGTTCAGACTTTGGATTGATCATCAAGAAAATTAGAAAGCTATGAAAGAAGATGAAAACAAGAATAAGAAGTAGATAAGATGGAATGTATTCTATAATGATATTTTCTCCTCTTTAAATAGGCGAAGTTGCCTTATTCCATAAGAAATCTAATACTAATCTTGAAGCTAATCTTGAAGTAATATCCAAATCCTTTTAAGACTTAATAAGATAATATCCAAATCTTTGTAGGGGTTTTCTAGCCCAATCCTTTTAGGAATCTTCTATCATGCAAAATACAATTAAAAAATAATTAAACCTTTGTTAGATAAATATAATAAAAATGCAATTAAAGTCTATTTATATAAATTAAATCTACTTAATATAAAATAAGCCCAAAGTCATCAAATTACCTATAATAATTTATCATTAACACTAAATATGAGGAATATAAAATATAATCATATTGAAATGTCATGTGTATGTTGAATCAGAAGAGTAAAGAGAAAGAAGAATTGGAATAATTCTTTGGTCAAGATTCTTGACTTGTATTATGTAGCTTACTCTTTCTTTTCTTTTTTGATTTGCTTGAGTTTGGATTATATTGTATGTATTGGTTGCTTATGAGGTTATGTTTATGATGTATGTTTTCAAGATATTTTGAGTTAGTTATATTTCTACAGTTTTAATGTTATGTTTTATAGGTTTATGACTTCAAGAAAATGTGGTAGAGAGATTGAGTATAGTAGTTCTCTTTTAACCTAAAGAAAAAGTTTGTGAGGGATTGAACGTAGTAGTTCTCCCTTAGCCTAAAAAAAAAAAAGTCTGTGGCAAAAGGATTGGGCATAGTAGTTTCCCTTTAGCCTATAGGAAAGTCTTTGACAAAGTGCAATAGTTCTCCCTTATCTCAGAGGAAAGAGCCTAAGCCAGACTACATCTATAATATGGCCATATTTGAGTTTATGTTATGAAATGGTATGATGTTTTATGATGTTCTATAATGTTTTGACCATGCATGCTTGTATCTTCTACTTGAGTAATCATGTGTGTATATTGGAATTGGTAAGGTACTGCTACTGAGATTCTCCCCGAATTTCATATTTTGTTTCCTACTAATTATGGCCAGGTAAAATGCAAAACAAGGAGGATGATGCGACAAAGACCTAAAAAGGTCAAATATCAAGAGATTAGTTTAGAATTTGATTATGTAAATATAGACATGTAAATTTATATTTTGATGCAATCTAATAGTAACTCATGCAAAAGTGTTAGATTATGAATGTATGACCAATAGATGCATGTATAAGACATTGAAATATTATCTAGTATACGAAAATCCATTAAGTTTACCTGCATATTTTCAAGTAGAATAGTGATTTTTAGTTATAAGGCAAATTTTATGTGATGAACCATTTATAGTTGATGTATGTGTGAATTGAAATTTGTTCATGCAAAGAAGTGTCACATTAGAGCTCATTTAGTGCATCTTGAAACTAAAAATTTTGACCATTCGAGTTATAAAATTTTATTTAACCTTTAATTACCTTAGTGAATGAATTTAAGGCTTAAATTTGGTTAGTATTTAGAAGACATTCAAAGTTTCTCTAAAGCCAGAGTTTGTAATTTTTGAAACTCTATAAAATATTTGATAAATTTTTAAAGTTGACTCCAAAAAGTTATTATAATTTGGTATTGTTCATTATGTACCAGATTTGGTTTTTGTATGTTTTCAATTTGACTTGAAATTTTTGCAATAGGAAGTTCATATTATAAGTTTTAAAATGACACCTAATTTGCTTTAATTGAAGTTCTATAGTGCAAGTTATGAATTTTTAAAGTTTATACTTATTTCTGTACGTTATGGCTAAACAATTGATTTTTTTTTATGTGCTTGAATCCTACATACATGATATTTTGCATAGAACCAAATACTTTAAATTAAACTATAAGTGAGAATTGAAGAACAACTATTTTTAAGCATTATGAGTCTACTTGATATGTTTAATAGTTAAATTCTAATACTAAAGGAATTTATGAAGTATATTTTCATCTAAATAGAGTAACTGAGATAAATAAAGCGTAACAAAAATAGATAAGGTATTGCTATTTAATACGAATTGAATAACCACAACAAATTGTACTAAAACGCCGCTTATATAGGCTTAAGGTAAACGGGGTTGTCCGACTCATACGAATTGAATAACCACAACAAATTGTACTAACACGCAGGTAAAAGGGGTTGTCTGACTCGTAAAAGTTGAGAAGTGAACAATAATGGAAGTGCCTTTATTGCAATCTGCAACAGATTGATCGATTTCTGTTTAATGCATGAGTCTTTCTTCGTTTTGAAGTAAAGTAAATTGGAAATCTCATTCTCGTGATCTCGCTCACGCTAAAACAGTAATCATTTAAGTGCAAAATGCTTCCCAAATATAGGGTCAAAGTGATTCTGTACGCAATTGTTGATTTGCTTACTATTTTCTATTTCTCTGTTTATTTTCTGATTTCTCCTTTTTATTCACTGCGTTAATTTACTGTCTCCTTTTTCTTAATCATACCATGAACATGGGAAAGTAGCTGTTTTTCGATAATTTCTTAAAACTTTCTCCATCCTTAGTCAAAACATGATTTCATTCCAAGAGATTTTAATTATTGAGCCTCACATAAATATATACCAAAATGCAAAGTTTTTTTTTTTTCATTTTTAACTTTTATTTATTTTAATTTTATTTATATTTCAAAAACACGGCAAGCAAGCTGTTTTTTTGGAGTGTAGTTAAAGAGAAAGAAATAAATATATGGTACGATTTTTTTTACTGCATTACATGCATTATTATAAAGGATCCTAAGATTTATCTTAGACATGTAAAACATGCATTAAATGATTCTGATAGTACTTCTTCCGCTGTCAAATATAAAAGAAAAATATTAGTGATATTTTAAAAAATAAATAACGAAATAATAAGAACAAAATTTTAAGAATAAAAAAAAACTGTAAACAAATTTATAGGACCAAGAGTAGATTTTGAACATAAATATTTATACCTGCTTTATATGAAAGAAATATGAATCTAATCTTTCTGCAAGAGCCAGCTGCATCCAACTTTCTTGTTTACCGGCATTTCCATTTCCGTAATTCGTAGCATTGATTAAACTTCAATTAAATATTTTGAGGGTCTGTAATATAGAAGCCAGAATGCTCAAACAATTTTGAATCACTTACAAAACACAGGAAAAAAATTATAATTGCATGTCAATAAAAAATTTAGATATCATATAACCTAACCCATCGTGGTAAGATTGTCAAAGATTTATATTTGCAAGCAATGTAAAGAGCCATATCAGTGAGATATATCATTTCTCCATGTCTTTGAAAGTCTTAATTGTCACAGTAAAGGAAGAACAACATCAAGCAGCAAATTGTTTTGAGTGGGAAGACTTGTAGGTGAGAAGAGAATGCATATTGCCCCACAAAACTATCCGTCACTGCACTGTATATTATCTACTTGCCACCATAAATCCATATAACTACTCTTTACTTTCTTTATGTATTAATGGCGAAGGTACTGACTCACTTTGACATTTGTCATCTACCGGCAATCCCATTTCAACATTTCTCTGTCATGAAAATTGGACGCTATCTCTAAGTGTCTTAATTAACCAAAAAAAAAAAAAAGAAATTACACTTATTCATCTTTATGTTTGTCCTCTCAAATGTAATTTGTCCCCTAATCGTTGAAATTTTACAATTAATTAGCCAATTCATTTGTATCCCGTCGAACAAATTGCGATTAGGAACAAAAATGTTAAAGAAAAATTAAGTGTAATTTTATCACGTGATACGGACATATCATTAAGTCAATTAAAAATAACATTTAATTTAGACAGACAGGGGTTAATGGGACAGATGAGTCAAAGGATCTGTAAAAAAAATTAATTAATTTGAAGAAAAATGCGATTAAGCGAGATTAACGCGGTAGGTGCAATTTCTCCTTCTATATAATTTTTTAAGTAAGCCTAATCTTGAGTTGGAGAGCTGGGTTGAATGTTTCTGTAAAATGAAGCACGAAACTGACAGTACATATGGCTATTTTTGAGCTTATAGGCAACTCCGTATTGGCTCACGCAAAATCTAAATCTGCAACCCTACACCAATTCAGACCATTTATTATTTTACTTTCCTTCCAAGTTACTGCTTTAATAAAGTACAAAATATTAATAGCAGTCACCATCTACATTATGCACATTATGCAGTAAATGAGAGGCTAGAATTTGAAAATGTTATGCTCTATGCACATGCAGAAGCAAAACAATCACTTAACTTAACCTTCCTAGTCATAGATTATTGAAAGATTTTAAGAGATATATTCACACATATACCCGTGCATACATCTTTGTTCTAACTTCGTATTTATTATCCCAATTATCACAGTGTACTTATATTTTTCTTTTGGAGAACTCACAGTATACTTGTATAGCAACATATTATATCTTAGGCTAAAAGAACCGCTCTTGTTCATGGTCCTTTTGGGAGGCTGGGCTAGAAAGTTAATATTTAGAACTTAAAATTATAATTAACTTCTCAACGGCTCATATTATAATAAAAGTATTTATCTTACTTATGTGGCATTGAACTTAAAATTTAGAATCAAATTCAATCACATAATTTAAAGAAGAAAAATTGCCTTTATTCACTCTGATCTTTGTATATAATTGCAATGTCTTCCAATTCATTGCAATAATTTCCCTATTAACTAAGTTTAAGAATTTTAATTATGTAATATTACTAAAATACCCTCTCTTTCATCTTCTGCAACCATTCTTTCTCGGTCTATTTGTCTTGAAATTTTTACCATCGACCCTCTGAAGGTGATCAATCAGATCGCAATCGGTACTCTTTCTGGTAACAATGAATTAGAAAGGCCCCACGAAGGTCAAACTTCACTTTGGTGTTTCCATCACTGTGCTCATTAGGGGTTATTTGGGATTGGAATTGAAGGCGGAAATTAACAAGATTTCCTTACTTGCCGAGAAGCCAAAGAGAAGTAATAAAAGAGAAAGAGAAACCGAGGTAGTTCTTGGAAAACCAGGCATGGATGATCTGATAGGAGAAAGCAGAGAGTCAGAGCGTTTTCCTTTCTAATATCAAACAGATGCAGAGAGTTTGGTTGGAGAAGATGAAAACACAAATAGATTAGATGGAAAAGATGAATAGGAGGGTATTTTAGTGATTTTATAGAGTTAAAATTTTTAAATTTAGGTTATAAAAGAATTATTACAATGGGGCTAATACATATAGGGGTCAATTGATTGCAACAATTTAAAATTAAATTACTGGAAGCAAAAATTAAGGTGGGTAAGTATACTTTTCCTTAATTTAAAATTAACTAGATTATAGGAGCGACATTACTACTGGAAACAAAAATTAACGTCGATAAGTGCAATTTTCCTTAATTTAAAATTAATTAGTTTATATAGATTTATAGGGAGTAGTTTAAGTTGTAGGATATGTTTGCGCTTAGCGATTAAAAGACTTTTACAATATCAAAGATTCAAGCTCGTAAAAAATATTAGTTAGAGGGAAAAATCATGAATCTCAAATAAAATTAATTTCACATAAAAAAATGAAAATGCTTGAGAAAAAAAACAAAAAACTTAAATTTATATAATTTTGGTAAAAAATCATATCATGTTATGTGGTAATATACAAATGACATTAATACGCATTACTTAATATTATTGTAATACGAAAAATGAACTCGACATTAATCGGTAGACAAATGAGGCAGTTTTAGAGATATTTTCCACGAAAATTTCCGTCTTCGTATATGGACATATCTCTAAACGATTTAGGTGTGTGGTTAACAGAGCCATCAGTATCACATGATCTCCGTTTCTTGGCTGAGATAGGAAGTCACCTACCACTAGAACTTGTGTGAAACAGCAAATCAAACAATAGTGACACAGACCAATCATTCTTCAAGGTTAGGCTTCCCTTTGAATGTTCGATGGTACGCACTTTAATTTGAATATTCGACATAGAAATTGTAATAGTATACGTCATGTAATATTAGCTTTGACATAAGAAAAAAAAATGTTATTCTAGTTCTCGAAAAATATGGTGGTTTTATTATATTAATTAATACTCTGAATTTCTTTCGATGATTTTTTAGTACCTGAAAATATATATGATTTGGTTTCTACTAAAATATTATATATATATAGAAGGACACAATTTTTAGAGGATGAAAAAATCTTTGAAATTATTCTTTCTTGTACTAAAGAAATAAAAAAAAGAAATTGTGAAGTGAAAAAGCTGATTATAATACCATATTTCAGGCGTCAAAATATGGTTTTCTCAATAAAAAATGAAGAGTAGGTATATTACATTATCCACATACAAATATATAATAACTAATTAATGATGAACTGTCTCAGATTCCTTAAGGAAATAGTCACTTCAAGAGATGAAAGTTGATCCTGTCATTAAAATGTTATATATATATATATATATATATACATATATATTCCAAATCTGCTGTAAACAGATACAAAGTCTAATTCACTTTAATTACCAGTTAACACAAAATAAAGTAAAGTAATATACATGAGAGAAAGATTAGGGCAAAAAAAAGTTATTCATTATGGTCATGTTACTAATTACTTTCAAATGATTAACACTATATAATTATAAATACAAGTATGTTAACTTAGTGGAATCAATATCAGGGTTTACTAAGAAATAAAGTACTTTTCAAGAACATATAACCTTCTCCTTTTCATATCCAAGATTTCATGACTTTGCAAGGTGACAATTTGCCCCTTATTATCAGTTTAGTTGCATACTAGCCTGCCATACCCCATATGAAGCAGAGCCCAATGTTGTTGGTAAAGTAGGGCCTCAGCCTTATTCTTGTTGATAGAAGCAGTGACTTTTTTAGAATAGGACTCAGGTAAAATATTTTAAGTATTTTCTATTAAATTTTTCAATAAAAATATATTATGTGAAGAAAATTTTTTGAAAGTCAATTATGCGATATTGAGTAATAAAAATAATAATAATATTAACAATTTGTTATATTTTTTTTAAAGAACTTGATAACAAATACATAAAAGTTGTACCAGCTACAAGGCACTCTACCTCTATAGGATCAGTAACTGAGCTGTATTTGGTTATGAAATTTATTAATTACTGAACTAGAAATATTGGAGAGGAGGCAAAATGCTTTTCCCTTGATGAGTTAGATTAAATATGATTATGATAACATCTTTCAAGTATCAAAATATGGTTTCTGTCTCTTAAGAAATGAAGATAAAGAAAAGGTATTCCATAAATCCATATACATACTAATAACAAATTAGTCTAGTGTCCCTGATTCCGTTAATTACCAAAGGAAATTAAATAGTCATTCCTAAAGACGGGAATCTTTATCCTATCCTTTTTTGAATCTCTGGACTTCAGAAAGAGAAGTATCCAAAAATATTACTCAAAGCTATATTATATTATTGTCTAGTTTCCAAATCTGCAGTAAACAAAAACAAAAAATTTAATATAGATATTTTAATTACCAGTTATAACACACAATAAAATAACTGTAAAGTAATACAAGAAATATTAGAAAAAAATTGAGTTATTCATTATGGTCATCACTTTTACATGATTAACAGCAAATAATTATAAATACATGTATGTTTACGATTCAGGGGAATCAATCTTAGGGTTTACTAAGAACTAAAATTTTCAAGGATATGTAGCTTTTTTCTTTTTATATCCATCATCCATAACTTTGCAAAATAGCAATTTTGCCCCTTATCACCAGTCCATATGAAGCATAGTCCAATATTGTTGGTAAAGCGTCTCAATCTTGTCAACAAAAGGAGAGGCTTCTTTTAGGATAAGATTTAGGTAAAATTCTATTTATTTGTCATCAAATTCTCTTGTAAAACATAACATGTGGATGCAATTTTTTAGAAGACCCAATCATGTAGTGTTAGGCTTTAAAAAATACCCACTTGTTATATTTTCATTAGAGAACTTGATAGCAAATACTTAAAAACTATACGAGATCCATCCTACCTCTATGAGATCAGCAAAGTTTCTGTATTTGGTCATGAAATTTATTAATCACTGAAACAGAAGTAGTGTTGGAGAGGATGCAAAATGCATATTCCTTGATGACTTAGATTCATGATGAATTGGCTTTTGATTGTCTTCATAAGCAGCACTAGTAGGTATGGTTGAAGGAATGCTCATTGTGAGATCAAGGTTTAAATCAGGCAAGCCATAGGACTCATCTTCCAAGCCACTTGCAGCATCTGAAACTTGTTCATAATTAATGTCACCACCATCAATTTGGGGCTTATTAGTTGGCTCAATATTGTTCTTGGCAATATTGTCTTTCAAGCCAGATGATGCTGAGCTACCAGACATGGTTGGATTTTGAAGAGCTGGAAATTTGTGACTCAGTCTATGATTATTTGGATCAATTCCCATGTTGATGAGCTTTCTTCTTAGGTGAGAGTTCCAATAGTTTTTCACTTCATTGTCTGTCCGTCCGGGTAACCTTCCAGCTATTAGTGACCAACTATACAAAGAACAAAATAAAAACAATGTTAATAACGATCAATCAAAGCTTTTAATTCTTAAAAAGCCACACTTGGATATGTAGTATATACTTATATTACAGTGATTAAATATATCAATTTCAATTAGAACAATCTTGTTCCTTTCAATTATTTCAAAACAGAAAAGGTATAATTAGTTGATACACAATTAGATTAATATTTTTTTATGATCTAGTAAAATTTAGCTATTGCCTTTCTTAGTTATTATTTTCAATTGCTTTAAAATAATAATGAAGTAACATTACCCTACTTGACGTTACAGAGAGACCAGATTGCTATTTTGAGAAAACCAAAAGGAAACATACTCAAATTGAAATTAACGCTAGAGGAATTAAATTGCTCTGACCAGCAGTACAATTAACTGAGGAAGCCATAATTTGGTATTTAGTAGAGTTTGTGGAGAAAGAAAGAAATGCAAGATCCAATTATATGTTAGTTTGTGGTGCATGACAAATTTGTCGATTATATTCACAATGAAAATCCTCTTCTATTTTTCTTTTCTATGTCTGCCAATATCTCATAAAAATTGAGAGAGTTTGTGTAATAATGGTTATGATATGAAGTCTCACCGGTTGCCCAGCAGGGCATGAAGCTTGATGATGAGATCTTCTTCATCTTCAGCAAAGTTGCCTCTTTTAAGGTCTGGCCTTAGATAATTTATCCATCTCAGCCTGCAGCTTTTACCGCAGCGAAGTAGGCCTGATCAATATCAAAGCAAAATGTTATTACGTTTATTAATTATGTTAACCCTTAATTTTTAGCTAATCAAAATATAAGAAGTTATAATTCAAACACTAATGAGAGTTTTCTTAAATTATGGAGAGTCTTCTTAAGATTTAAGAAATTGGCATATGCTCTTTCATATCTAAAACCTCTCAAAACAATGTTTATATATGGGGATTTCCATGATATCTACTCTCCTACAAATTACAATTCCTATCAAATTTATAAGGTACTAATTAAAACCCAGTAAAAGAGAGAGGTAGAAAACCACATAATAGATATTGAATTTGTCCTCTCCCTCGAAGAATATAGGACAACTTATGAAATTTCAACACTGTGCTTTTTATATTTGTGATTGGACGAATATTTGGCATATTGTACATTTGCTCCCATGTTAGACGGGTATCCGTATAATTTTGTGTTAAAATTAATATTTACAATGACTTTATCTTGTCCTTAATCGTGAATATGATACAAGTATGCATATTTTGCAGTAGTAATATTTACTAAATTTGATATGAACAATGTCGAATTTTGTATACACATACTGCGTATAAATGTAGATAACAATTAATATGTATTTATTGTGTATGTGTGTAAGTGTGCACATCCAGGAGGTTGCTAGGGGATTCAATTAAACCTGCAGCTTGAGGAAGAGTACGCCAGCAACCCTCGCCATGTTTCTTGATGTAATCAATGAGTTTCTGGTCTTCTTGTTTGGACCAAGCTCCTTTGTTCATGTCTTGCTTATCACAGCAAGGCTTCCTCATATTCCTAATTCTTCCTTTTCTTTTCTTTTGTATCTTCACCTTGTGTGTAAATCAAACTAAGGATAGAATTGGAAGGACAGGATGATAGAAAGAGGCAAAAGAGGCAGAGAAGAAAAAGAGAGAGAGATTTGCAGAGTACAGAAATGTGGTGGGGGAAGGGGATGATAAAGCTGAATATGGAGTGAATATTATATATTAGGGTTGATTGGCTGTTTGGAGGATGCAAGAGAAAGAAAGAGGGGTTGACTTGGACTGGTGGTTTTGTCCATCTGTTACTGCATGCGTACTTGACTTAATCGTGCTACTACTCACCTAGAGACGATGAGAGAGAAGATAACGCTGTTTTGGAAAGTTGGTGTGCGTTGGTTGGTTAGTTTGCCCGTTAAGTATTAGTCGATGTCCCTCTCTCAATGCAATTTAAGCTGAGGGGAACTGCATACATACTTTTAGTGGAAGAAGCTGATGATCTCGGTATGAATTTTTTTTTTTTTGGGGGGGGGAGGAGATAACGCATAGTACAGAAGCGAGGTAAATGTAATAGAGGTATTTTTATTTTATTAATAAATTAATTCCTCTTTTTTTGTTTTCTCTTTAGAGTTACTTAAATTATACATCTTTCTCTTTTATTTTAAAAAATTATACTTTTGTTCCTTAAAATTAAAAAATGCACTATATTAATTTTTCTTGTAATAAAAAATAAATTATTACACATATTTTAATCAAAATACTTTATTATTTATTAGTTATATAATATAACAAGTATTAAATATATATTTGATTAATCTAAAATATTCACTTTTTAATTTAGAATAAATTAAATTTATAATTTCTAATATAAAATAAAAGCTAAAAAATATTTTTTAATAAAGTTATTACTATGTGTACAATTACAAACATAATATTCTCATAAATCTTGAATAGATCATCTCACGCTATCAAATCCTATATTACTAGAATAATTCCACTAACCCTAAGGAGTCTAACGGAGTTGACACAAATTTTTAAGTATAAAAAGAAAATAAATTTCTACCAACTGCAAGCAAGCATATTGGTTCTACAATACAATCTCTAAAATTCAAAACTTTACTAAATAATATCATAAAAAAAGAACTTGTAACTTTATCTATTATTCTAAACCACACAATATATTGTCGCTGGACTAAGTCTCCTCTTTGTTTTCTAGCCATAATCTAAGCACCAACAATTATATTTTATTAAAAATAATTAATATTATTCTTGAAAGTATTTTGGTTATCCTTTAATTTTAAAAAAGCTTGTATATATTTTTATAAGAGAAAAAGTAGTGTAATTTGAACACTTATCAGGGAAGCCAAGAATAATTTGTCCTTAGTTTTTTTGGGTAACCTATGGAAATAATATTTTAAAACTTTTTGTATATCAAAGACTTCTAGTCCCTAAGTGATGATAGTATAAATCTGAGTTTATTATAGATTCTAGTAATAACGAACTAAATATTAAATATAAAATAATTTTTTTTATCTATTCTATTAAATATTTTATGTTTAAACACTTAAAATATTAATTTATTTAATGATTAATAATTCATAAATTGATATGGTTGATTTGACTTTTTGTGCAATAGATATGATTATATTAATACATCTAGTAGAAGATATTTAGTTGTTATTGCACTACAACGAAGATTTATAGTAAACTACAATTTATAAAATCATTACTCTTTATGTATATCCTTTTCAATACAGTGATATATATATATATATGTATGTATGTGTAAAAAAGATTTTAGAGAAAATTGCATTTCCGTCGAGATATTTGCTTTCAACTGTAATTCTTTTGCCCTAATCAATTAAAATTTTACAATTAGGTGGTCCAATTTATTTGCCCTATGGCAAAAATTTATTGCTGTGTAAATTAGACATTATCTTTAATTGACCCAATTTGCAATTTGCATGTGTATAATAACGTGGAGAAAAATATGCTTACCGGTCATGATCTTTGTCCTTAATTGCAATTTTTCTTCCAATTGATTAGAAAAATGAGTTGGTTAATCACTAGAATAAGTTGATTGTGAGAAAAAATTATAACTGGGGACAAATATTATTGTGCAAGTGTGATTTTTCTCTTTCTAATGTTGAGTCAGTGAGAGATAATGTCTACTTTAGACTGTACGAAATTTTGCAATATATCTGAGAAATAAATCAATGGGTCAATGATATATTTTTTTTTTTTGAATTAAGAGAGGATTGTAGTTAGGAGCAAAGATTGGAATGAGTATTATTTCTCCTAGTCTTTATGTGAAGATGGTGTTGGCTCTGTGTGTACGTATATTATAGGATTCGATGGTACGCACTAGGTTCAATGCTAAAAGAATTACATTTTGGAACTTTTTTACCATTATATCGACCTCACTTATGTATCAAAATTTTAACATTCATAATGCGCCACTGCCACATAGTTGACTAGTTTGGAGCATCAGATCCTTTGGAATACAGAGGAAAATTATTGTATTATCAGAGAAAGATAAATTGAGAGTGTGGGGTAATATTGGAAAATAGTTTTTAACAAAGCTCTCAATTTTTTTTTCTTTAACTACATTCTATGTTGTATTGTAAAGGATTTATTTTACTAATTTCAAAGAGAAATTGAAATAATCCATTTTTCATATAGATAACACTATATGCAATAGAACTACTGCCTTCGTGTCTATGACTCATCTATATTGGATCTTGCTTGGACCATATCAGCACAATACTAGAGGGTGGAAAGAGGTTCAAATGTGAGAAGGAGATAGAAAATATGACGAAACGCTGACAGAAGAAGATAGTAAATTGGTGGTGAGTCACATGTTTCTGCGTTGACTGTTAGTTTTCTAGCTTATTCACTTCTGATAATTAAAAATTGAAAGTTTAATGCAACTTATAGTTAGGCCCCATTGGATTTAGTAACACAAACCAAATATTAAGGTCATTGGTTTTCAGTTGTGCCCTAATTAATCCTTTCGCCTTCGAATCTAAACTTTAGGATTAAAGAAGTATTACAAATTATATTTAGAATCACAATTTATAACAATAAAAAGTGACATTTTTTAATTTTGGGAGAACTAGAATTTAGGATTAAAAAAAAAAAAGATTTACATGTTGGTTATTCAACGCAAAATTTGGTTGTTGAAAAGGTATATTCATTCAGTAAATGTCAACATATCTCAGTCTCATAGTATTTTGTGTCAGTAGAATTAAAATTTTATGTTTGGTTAAATGTTTTAATAATGCTTTTTTTTATATATGTTTTAAAAGAAATAATTATTTTTGAGAAGCATATTTTCGAAACAGTCATGGCTATCATAAAATTAAATGATTAAATCTTTTTATAGAGTCACTTATATTTACTTATTTTATTACATTTTCTCATCAACATATAATTTGTTATAGCATCTTCTCACAATTAACAACACAAAATATTAAGTACTCAAGCTTTAATATCTCTTCCGAGTTATGAAAATATATTCTTTTAATTTAGTTTTTGTAGCACTTTTTTAAAAATATTAATATAATTTATTAAGTAGTGCAAAATAATTTTTTTTTCAAATATATGGAACATAAAGTTTATTATAGTCATTTTATATGTACACAATAATTTTTGAAAAATATAGAGGTTGAATTAAACTTTTAGACCTTATAGTTTGAATATTAATTTGTTCTTATAATTTTAAAATTTGTAACTGAGCATTTTTAGTTTTAAAAATTTTTAATTTAATCCTTACTATTAAATTCATTAATGCACCATTAAATTTCTTGATATGACCAACTTTGTATCATCTTAGCATTCTAAATATGTATGATTCAAGTCAAATTATCCAAATCATTTTACATAAGTTTTATTACATACCACACAAGTAAGTTAATTTCACTTTATTATTTACTTTTATCTTTTTTATTAGCATAAATTATACTTGTTTAGAGTGTCAAAATAACACTTGATTGGTTATATCAGTAGAATTTAACAACACATCACAAGAAGTTTAACAGGAAGAATTGAATGAAAAATTTGTAAAACTATAATAACTAAATTATAATTTTTTTAATTAGAAGGACTAAGTTAAAATTGAACAAAATTTTTGGGACTAGAAGAGTAATTTAACTAATTGTATATTACCAAACATCTTAATAATCAAGTTTGCCATAAAAAAATGAATTTTATAAAATTTCCTGAATACTTATTATATTAAAGTAGAACATTTTTTACAGCACCTATAATATAGTAATTTTTTAAAAATCATAACATTTCCAAACTGACTTTATATTGGCAACCATGTGCAAGTGTAACACAACGTAAAACCAATCTTTTCTGTCCACCAAAAAAAAAAAATTCATTTATTCAACGATTTGGGCTCCTAAAAATCGGGTTTGGTTTGTGAATTATGCCTACTACAAGAGGCTTTACAAGTCCTTCTTCTAGTGCATAGTTTTAGGTCAAATTATTACAAAAATTGTGAGCATTAACTGTATATTACGAGGTCATATTATATATATCGTGCAAAAAATTATGCTGTTCGGCTTTTGAAAACATTCTCAATTTTTTAATTCTTATTTCTTAAAATCTATTTTCACTGTAAATTTTTAATTATTATTTAAAAATATGTTGACTTTGTAAAGTTGAAAATTTGTTCATTTTATTTTTGAATTAAATTAACAGACTTAAATAGTTATAACTTTTATTTAATTTTTTTAACTAACCATTAATAAATGAGGAGGTCTATATCTATGGATGGTGACCAATAGAAAAGCACATTTTCTTGTAAAATTATAAAAATACCACCAATAATTTAATAGAAAGGCTGAAAACTATTTTCCAACATTTTCTGTTTTAAACTTATTTTAGACAATGTTTCCAAAAATTAATCCACTTAAAGTTGAACAAATACATTTGCAGCAATATTTTCTGTTTTTCTTGAAAAAGGAAAAAAAAAAGAATCTAAAATACTCTTACCTTCTTCTTTTTATAGAACTTTCCATCACTAACTATTCTAGAATTAATTATTTAAAGTACCTAGAAATTCATAACTAACATAACTTTAGTATAGTCAACCGCTCGTTTTTTAATTTCTAAATACTTAACACATCGCAAGTGCTCGTTATATATATATATATATATATATATATATATATATATATATAATATATATATATATATATATATATATATGTATATATATAATCGATTGACACTAACCTGAGAATTAACATATCTATATTTGTTAATCATAATAATTTTTATTGATTTAACTGCTAGATTAAAAGTATTTAGTATAGTCAGCAATATTGTTAAATTTTTGCAAAAATTAAATAACCATAATTATGATATTAAGTTGTTAGAGGTTTCTTATATTAAAAATATATTATATGTTATTTTTGAGGTTAAGTGATGAAATATAAAATAATGTTCAATTAATGTAAATGTTATGAAAATAAATCTTATGATAAAAATGATTAATCTCATGGTGAATTTTGTGAGATATATATATATATATATATATATGGACACACACACACACACACACACACACACACACACACATATATATATAGAGAGAGAGAGAGAGAGAAAGAGAGCGAGCATATGAGATGAACTCGGTTTTAGTAAACTTGATAATGAGTTGGGCCTGTAAAAAAATTTGGACCCTAGCTTAGGCCTAGCCCAATATTATTCACATGTAAAAAGACCTGACCTTAACTCCATGAAAAATAGGCCCAACCTAACCTAGCTCATATTTAAAATTAAAAAAAAATCTTATTTTTCTTTTTTCTTTTTGGTTTTGTTTTATCTATTCTTTTTTGTTTTTTTGACTTTGAATACTAGATATTTTAACTTCATTGCTTGTTAGGAAGTGTTGATCAACCCAGATGCAAGTATATAAAATTGAAGAATGCCTTGACATGCTATTGATTAATGGTCTTGTAAAGTTGAGTACTCAGACTATTTGGCATTTTTTTTTTTTTTTGCTTTATTTCCTATTTGATGTCCTTGTATACTTGTATCGAATCACCTAAAAAAAGTATTACAAAAAATTTAAATGATTTGAATTACATATGAGATAATACAACCTCTTTAAATAATAATTTTTTCAATAATATTATTGATTAATAATTTATTTTATTTGAATTATAATTTTTTTCTAATAATATATTATCCAACAAGCAAGAGTAAAAAAATGATAATCATATTTATATATAATTATTTTTTATTTATATATATAATTATAAATAATTTGTTTATAATATTATTGACTAATAATATATAAAAAATTAATTATAATATAGACCGAGTTTAAGTTCAGGGTCGAGTATAAATTCAACCTATTTTATATTTGAGAGTTCATAAAACCAAATTATCTTTTATTAAACTTTTTAAAGCTGATATTATTATTACCTTTTTTTTTAGTTAAAGCTATTAGATTGGATGAACTTTTTAACTGGGGTAAGTTCTACGCGATAGACCAAGTTCTATTTGTATAGTTGTATTAATTAAAATGATACATGGTCCCCCCGTCTAGGAATTGTGGGGGCGGGTGGCGGACCGTATCATGTGGACCCATGAAAAGCTCTCATCTACTGCGCAATTAAAGAATGAATGGATGCATTTGGATATACATAGAAGCAGGGCCAAATCAGCACATCCAATCTCCTACCCCCACATCCACACCCAACTATTTATGTCTGGACTTTCTGATGGGCACGTGATTCTTGTGCCTCACCGGTCCCATGTTTTGCTTTTTATTTTTGGAACTGTAATTTCATCATGTTTAATTCAGTCAACTTTTGTGCATGTGCATTATGATTAATGTATGTCTTATAGTTCGGTTCAAAATAAATTATATATAACCACTAAAACTGATTAAAAAACTTATAAAATATCCCTATGTATAGCTTTATGACATTCACATAGCACAATCCTTGTCTGAATTTGTTTGTTATTTTAAGCTTACTTATCACACGAGTAATTTTAATGTACTTCTCTACAAAATTTATTAATTTTCTTTTTTGTAAAAAATAAAACTTCATTCAAATACAAAGCAAGAAGTGAGAAAAGAAAAGGAAAGATTATGGTCTCTGGCACCAAAAAACGAAGTTGGTGTTGTTACTGAGAAAGTTGACTACGAGAGAAGAGAAGAGAGAAAAGAAAAGAACATGGCTTTGTTTAATTCTGTTTTTATTTTAATGTTTTTAAAATAAATATTTTTTAAAATAAATTTTGAAAACAAAAAAATTAAAAAATTTATTTAAATTATTATTCTAAAAATAATTTTTTTTGTTTTATTTTATAGAATAAAAATTACAAAATATCTAAAAAATATTTTGATTGTTCTATTTTTGAAAACAAAATTTTGTTTTTTTGTTTTATAAAACACTTCATTAAAAATATATTATCAAACAAATTTTTTTATTTTTTTGTTTTAAAACAAAAAATTGTTCTGAAAATAAGAAACCAAACATACCTATATTTCTTATGTCTTTTAATTCATTTAATGCTATGCAGTGTTTTTTTTAAAATAACATTTTTCGAGGGTTTTGGTAATTGCAATTATTATTATTATTTAATTTATTTGTGTTTAATACATCACATTCTGAAATATTCTTTCTCATATTGCCTCTTAAACTTTAGAGTATCTGTATATAAAATTAAATTATCCCCTGCCTTTAAATTATTTTATTGTCAAATCAAATTCATAAAAAATAGCAACCACATTCATGCTTTAGTATTTAAGAAAAACACGCATCACCAAGTGTATTAGTTCATTTCATGATATGGAAACGTTTTAGTTGGAGTAAAAAGTGAAAAAATGAAATATAAAGTTTTTATTATATATAATCGGTCTGCGTATACACATCTCTATTATCGTTGCCTCCTTTATCAAATTTTACTTTATATGAAATCAAGCACATCACATCCAGAGACATTAATACGATAATTTGTAATATTTTACATAAATATGAGTGCAGAACTCCAAGAACTGGAGTTTCCTTTTCTCTTTTTATTTTTTCATTTTAGTTTTTAAAATAAAATGCAAACCGTGTGTTTCGTTGATATGCTTCGGAAGCCTGATTAGATTACGTGATTTGATCCATTGAAAAAAAAAAAAAGAATAAACATAGCTGGCTTTTCAGCATCCTGGAAACCTTCTCATCCGCTAAAAGTCCACTTCCGCAAACTAGTATTGAAGCAACTTTTACGCCCATTTGGTAAGGTAAGAAAAAATAAAATAAAAAAAATTGTGTAATATCTATTTTGTTTTTCTAATTATTATTTAATATTATTTATTAATTAATCATTAAAAATAAAATTATTAAAGCTATTTTTTTTTTTTTTTACATCTAACTTTCTATATAAATAAGATGGAGGGAAGAGATGAAGGCGTAAATACGTGAATATTTCATTTGATTGAAAGAAAGATTTTTTTATAAAAAGCTCCAACCTAAGAAGAGTAAAGTGATGTCATTCCCAAACAGGGAGGGTGATTGGTTGCACAATCGAAATAAGATATAACACTATATTGAAGAAATTCTCATCTTAAAGTTTGTAAGAGGATTTCATAAAAATTTTGGCGGAACCTTTCCTAAAGTATGAACTTTACCCACTTAATACTAGTCCAATAACTTATACAGAAGTTTTATATGAGAGCACTGCTCTTCACAATTACAAAATAGATAAATACCACGAAAGTTACAAAAGGAAGGTTGGATCCTATTTGTGGGTTTAAAGAACTATTCTAGATTATAACTAAATGAAAATGCAAATTCACATAAATGTAGCCCACACGAACTAGTGTGGGATTCCATGGCAAAGTACTAACCCATCCCTTACACTGCAAAGTATATCCTAACTGCTCTTGAAGCTTGTAAAATATTAGAAAAGTAAGTTGTGACACTAGAAGAGCAAACAATACTATCTATGCTAAGAAAGGGTAAACCCACATCGGTTCGAAAATGAAAGTTAGCCTAATATGCTAATAAATAGAAGAATTCACATCTCTCTTTCATGGTACTCAAATATAAAGTGCAATGAAAAAAAAAATATTCATAACCCAGGCAAACTTGTAGTGGAAATAAATACTCATTATAACATCTATTAGCCATGCGGTGGGAAGCTTTTATTTAGAACCAAGTCTGCCGAAGAGCACAAGTCTCATTCCATGTCATATCATATAAGAGTACAAAACTTGAAGTGTAACACATCATATCTAATCATGTTGTATTCTATCAAATTGTATTATGATATATCATATCATATTATGTTATCTCATATTACATCATATGATTTTGTATTATATTATGTTATCTCATATCATATTATATGATTTTTTATTATATCATGTCATCTCATATCACATCATAATATTTTATATCAGATCATGTCATTTCATATTGTATCATATGATCTCATATTATATCATGGTATATTATGATTAATAGTTACTGCTACTCCTTATAGGGTCTTATATTATATGATTATCTAAAAATTCACTCACATAAATATTAGGATAGCAGAGTAGAAGGTTCAAAATTTTGATATTCTCATAATTAAAATTTTCTAACAAGAGCAGAAGTTTATTAGAACTCTTAAGTTTAAGCAATTCCATAATCAATTTAAGTAACTCGAGCTGAAATCTTCCAACTAGGCACCGAAATACGGATGTCCCCAAAACTTCGTAAAATACAGTATAATGCAATTTCATTACTTTTGTGACCTTAGTTGCCGTAAAATTAAATTCATCTATTTAATCCAACATTTGAGATCTTGACATTGATATCTTTCTAATTATTTAAACGCCCAATAGGTTTAGATTTTGATACTGTCATAGCTTCTCAAACACCAGTTAAATAAGCTAGCCCATATGAACAGTTGTGCTGTCAAAGATATTTTTCTACGACACAGAAAAAATAGGGTTTAAGTTATTTGGGAATTACTTAAACGATAAGAGTGAGGTGAAAATTATAAAGAGTCAAGACTCGAATATAAAAAAATATAGTGTATAATAAGGAGTTCATGTATTGGCTTAGTGTGCAGATTTTTAGTAAAGTAATAAAATATTGTATAATAAATTAATTAATATTTCTAACACTCCACCAAATAAATCTTCCCTAAAATATAATATGCAATTATCTTGTTATTTGATGTCATCATTGCCTTTAAAGGATATAGCAGGTCTCATTAAAATAGTTTCTTGCTTTTGCACATGATATAATTCAACAAATTTCCAGCACATTCTTCACAGCCCATCTTGAAAGTACTACAACACACACACATATTATATATTATTATTATTATGCATTTTCGTTCTGCTAATTATGAACTCATTTTCGTTAAGCAAGGAAGCAAATTGGCATTAAGCTAACATTCTGTCCCTATATGCAAAGACATCCTCAAGTTCTATGTTCCATCAAAATACTCTTCCCATCATACATAGCAAGAAAAGACTTCGACTACTTGACATGGATGATAATAACTGCTACTGCTTGTCACGCCCAACCGTTTCAGTTACCTAGTGGTTCACCAACTGAAGTCCAAATGGGTTTAATTAGAGGCCGAACAACGTCTGATACAAACTAGCTTTTCAACCCTGCTCAAAAACTTCAGGGTTGGCAATTTTGACCCAAATCCAATTAATTAACGAACTCAATTTTAATAATGACATTCTTAAATCAAACTATTTAGACCAACAATTTAATGGAGTTGGGTCATTTGTTGATCTAATTGAATATGTAAATTTTGACAGGTCAATCCACGATAAACTTTTTGATCCAATCTAACGTCTCTTATTTTGTTGTGATTAGATTCAATGTCGTGTGTGTATAGATACACACACACACCCGCACACGCACTAGGCAATTTATAAAAACGAGGGCTTTTCAAACAAATGCTATGGATGACTTGAGTTTAATCCCAATAAGAAAAAAAGTCATGAGTCATTTGATAACATCAAGTAAATTACACTAATTTCTTTTAAGATTTCTAATTTCTTTTAAAGATTTAGCTCAATTATATTTAACATTTTTTTAAAATTGCACTTGGCTTTTTTTAATTTATTTTCTATTAATAAAGTTAACTTTCTATACAATATGTATATCTTTTAAAAATAAAATTGCTTAAATACTTTTATTATCATATTAAGAATAAAATCCTAATCTCATAGTAGAGTTTAACATTGATTCGATTGTTTTACTATCATATTAAAAATAAAATTACAGTCTTGTGTTACATAAGAAATTGACTCCTTTAATAGAAAATATATTAAAAAAAAGTTCCTACAATATATATCAAAATATTAGGATAATCCACTGTAATATTTGAAATTAGAAGAGTATCACATATAATTTAATCAAACTTAGGAGAGGTTAGAATATTTAATTCTTAAAAATTTAATGCACATCACAGGTAACTATTGGTCACTTGACTAAGTAAGATTGACCAAATCTAAACTCAACCATTTATTACTCTCAGAAAAAATTTACTCACTACCGTTAATCTTCCTTTTAGGTCAATTACGTTGACCTTCTCGAAATTTATTAATGAAGTGAAACACACCCTAAAAATGAAAATTAAACACAAAATTAGAAAAAAAAATTGAATCTAAAATTTTATTCAATGAAAGCTATTGTGCAAATAGAAGGAAAGCTATTTTTCTATTTTTCCTAATTCATTTTAAAAATAATAATAATGTAACATAAAATATAAATAAAATAAGAAAAATAATTATAATAACCCCAAAACCTATGAAATCCAAGGATTTTAAAAATAAAAAATGACCTCACTAGTTAAACCCACATAGACACAACGAGCTCTGAAAAAACTTAACATTAATATGCAATAAAATTCAAAACTCTTCTCAAATTAAAAGTTATAATTATTTAAAATCAAGGTGTCCAATCATCAATGATGATCCTTTTTTTTTTTCGGACTTCTATCACTCCATAAACTCATTTGCTAACCATTCTACACCATTCAAAAAATATATATACTCACATCACGCTCTAGTTTGAAAAAATATTACATTAGCCTCCCTTACTTTAAATTTTCTTAAGCTTTAACCATTTTGACTAATTGTGTTGCATCGAAATAGACTATTGAAATTTTTGAAGGAGCAAAAGCGCACATCGTCTACACTTCGTCATAAATTGAAATTAGAGGTGAGCATGAATGTAGACTTTAAAACCTTCACGACGTGTGAATGTAATTTCCTCTACATGTTTATATAAACAAATTCAGCAATCCTTATTAACCCCACATATCACAAGATAATCTGAAATTAAACAGCTTTTACCTTCTGGTAAATATGTATGGCTACAGATATGATACTCCTTCCAAGGACGATATTTGCTTTCCTCCAATGCTTACTATGGAATGAGGAAAACAAAACTCGTAAAAATGGGGGGCATGTCATGAATTAGAAAAGAAATTAAATTCCAATTGTTTAATCAGGGGACAGTTCTTTCTCTTGAAAGGGAGTAACCATTGAAAGGCACAGAAGAAGTGCAGCAGATATTACGAATTTTATCTCTCCTAAGCGAGAATGGATCTACCCCAGCCTTGTGAGCTGCAATTACTCCGATCGCTTCCCAGTAATTTGAGACCTGAAGCTGCAGGAGATGTAATTTCATTAACCAAAATACTTTTACCTAAATAGAAGAAATGAATGCAAGCGAAAGAGTTCAAATGATGCTTTTATTTTAATTTGAGTTGCTATTTATTGGTCTGAAATTGGTGATTACTCATTTACTTGTGTATATCTTGCAAATTCTAATACAAATGGAGTGGAGAATTCACACCCACTAAGAATACATATAATTTTTTACTCAATCTTCCTAAAACAAAAATTACTGAGACAATATACCACTGTAATTTTAAAGAAGGTAATATAAAAAAACTTTCACCTGAGATTAGGCCAAGTTGAGGTCATAAATTAACCAGTTTTTCGTCTCAATAGTAGGGACTAAGTATGCAGTATATAGTTGTTTATACACAACCAAGCAATATAAGAATCCAGCTAATTCTAAAACTATAGTTGTTTATACACAACCAAGCAATATAAGAATCCGGCTAATTCTAAAACTTATTCTAAGGATATTTGCCACCTGTTATTTCTGAATATTATAGGTTCAGTAACTCCCTACTATAAAATTCAAAATGCTCCAGGTCTTCGGTGAGGTTGAATTATCCATCTTGGATGATATATAGGAAATTTGTAATTCACCTTCACTTGACTTCATTAATCAAATAGAACATAAAATGTTATTAGTCACTAAAAATTACTCTCAACCATCTACCCCTTTTTCTAACCTTGAAGGTCCTATCTCATCTCCTAAAAGAACAAATCTAAATTCCAGGAAAATAGATTGCGTACCACTTCAAAACCAAGCTTATCTGGGGTATCATTCAGAACAGTTTCATTTTCTTCCACAGTGATTATAAGTGGCTGCAAGAAGATTGAAAACAATAAGATTAAAAGGGACACTAGGATCATGAAAATTGCTGGCAGTTAAATATCTAGAGGTAGGATGGAGTGCTAGTCGAAAGAGAGCCAAAATGCCACAAAGGAAAACTGTTCTTGCAGATTCAAATCAGAAAATAAAATATCTGGAGGTAGGATGGTGTGCTAGTTAAAAGAAATCCAAAGTGCCATAAAGGAAAACTGTTCTTGCATATTCAAATTAGAAAATATCTATATGCAAACACAATTCATACGTTTGAATTTGTACCTTATTTTTTCCACTTCTTGCAAAAGCAAGAGCCCCATCCCCTCCACATGCATCTTTAGGAAGGATAACAGAATCCACATCACTCGCCAATATGCAGCACTTCCCCATGGATTCAGAGTTCTTGACCAAGTATTGTGGAGCATTACTTAGGCCAGCAAGCACACACGGTAGGAACGTATACCCTAGCTATCTAACAAGAGCAAGTTATTTATTACTCACAACTAGCACAAGTAGTGTTACCCATGTAAATGCAGAGGATGAAGCAAATCAAATGTATAGTCTGAAACAACTCTTTTAGAGCAATCAATAATGCAAAATTGTGTAAAATTATCAAAATTTTCAATCAACTAATAAGGGAATCAATATTTGACAATAACATTATATTTTCATTTGAACCTATTAAACTTTCTTCTTTTTTGTAGAGTTAGACTTTCCATTTCTTTTCTTTGTGAAGTACAATGAATCTAATGTTTTTCAATTTTCTCTTTAACATAAAATTTCAAAACAATGATATATTGCAACAGGCATGGAAGTGAGGAGTGCCCAACAGGCTTAGCAGTCCCTTGGCAAGAGACACTCTGAACCGCCTAATCTTACTCATCATTTATAAGCTATCCAGACCCTCAAGTTTCCAATATGCTAAATATCTATTCGATTTGGCCCAAATTTCGGCATATACTATATATATATATATATATATATATAAACATCATAAGAAACTCAACTAAGTTACTTTACTTCAGCACAGTTCATATAAAAAGAAATAGCCTCATCCTGTTAGGCATAGGCTTGCAACACTAAGGTTCAACCATAGGCACCACAATACCATCAGGCATTAATATCTGTATGTTCTTTCAACTTCAGATAGAACAGCTTTCTTATGACATCAAATGGTAACATAATAGACAAGGAGCTAAAACCAATATCTGAGAACACTAGATTAATGACAACAAAAGACTATCATACATTATTCCATCACACACCAGCAGAAGCCAACAGTAGCACAGCTAGCATCGTCCATCAATTTTATGCAAGTACTAATCTCTAGTTCATAAAATATGTTAAACCTTAGGCTTTCTTATTGCTCTTAGCTTGATGAACTAGAAAATAGGAAAAACACTTATAAATTGGATTCAGTTTATTTAATTGCAAATCTCTTGTATAGTTGCATAATTGCTAACTCATTTAGAATTCTATTGTTCACTCGGATGATCATAGACCACTGATCTTGTAAATCCACCATTTTGTTTCATCTTCTCAGTTCTCCCCTAGGCCAAAGAATTTTATCACATCATCACTTCCCATGATGGATCAATATTAACCACACCAAATATCAATAGTAATCTATCAAGCTGTGCAGTACAAAATTTTTCATTTCTCTTCTCTTATAAGCAATAGAAATCATAAGTTCCTAATATAAAGGTTTTGCCAAAATCATGATTTTTTTTTTTTCTTAACACACTGACACAAATTGATGTCTCCATGTTTCAGTGACTGACTAAAACGATAAACAATAAAAATCTGTAAATATGCTAAACTAGTCGTTATGGGTTCTAGGTTATGCAGCATGTCAGCATACTAGGTGGCATGCTGCAAAAACAATGTAGGTAACCTTCACTTGCAATTTTTAGATGAGTAAATTTGATTTTTCCATGCATTTAACCAAGTTTTCTTAGCATTATCATGCACTGCAGATTAAATTTTATAACAGTATGCTGCCTAATTTGTTTACTGTTAATGCCAAAGATAGTGGGATGAGAGCATTTGATACAAACATCTTATTTATCTCTAACTTTAATCTGGAAGCTAAACTAGTAGCTTAAGTGTTCACTTTATACTCCCTGCACCAGGTCTTTTTTATTTAATGTTAATAAGTATTATAATACGTGGCAAACTAGAAGTTGTTGGGGATTTTGTTAGTTTGTTAGAAAGGATTCTATTAGGAGACTAGTACTCATTAGTCTATAAATAAAGGTGAACTGATGTAAAGAGGTGTGAAAGGAATTGAAGAGTTTGTTTTTTACATTTACAATGTTTCACTAGGTATCAGAGCAGTTTTGCTCCCATGGGATGGAAGAAGAGCTATGGGTTAAAACAAAGGTGGTGGAAACATTCTCTAATCAAGGCAGTTTAGGAAAAGGAGGAATCACCTGAAGTTGAGTTTGATATTCAAGGAAAGGACAATCAGACTCAAGAGACCATCAATCACACTGATGAAGAAGACAGCTACGATGCATCAAAGGATCATGATTACGATTTGAGGAAGGAATGTCCTGACCAAATTCACAAGATGCCAATCAACGCAAAGACCAAAGCTACGGATGGGATGATTCAGATCGAGGTGGAGAACAGCGGATGTGACAAAGGCAAACAAGGAAGAATCAGCAAAGTCGAAGATGGTGAAATCAACGAGACCAGTGCTAAGGTGTTTAGCGAAGGAATGGAGATTGGCTTTGTCTCTCCTTTGTCTTTGTTTTCTTGCAATGTAGAGAAGATGACTTCACTCTCATTTCTGCTCCATCTAAAGCACCGTTCTAGTCAACATATCGTGTCCAGCTCAGCACAACTTGCTATCATACGCCTAAAGGTTAGAGACGCGATGCTTTGGCTCCATAACAATGGCTTCGTAGAAGAAATTTTAAGATCACAATCTCAAGAAAGCCAAGACCTACAATTTTT
This sequence comes from Erythrophleum fordii, assembly GCA_032878935.1. Lineage (NCBI taxonomy): Eukaryota > Viridiplantae > Streptophyta > Magnoliopsida > Fabales > Fabaceae > Erythrophleum > Erythrophleum fordii. The sequence continues at coordinate 1,989,036 of JAVQMF010000029.1, forward strand.
CTGTCCACTTCTTCATTTTTGAAGATAGGAACCAGGGAAAAGTCAAGAAGGGCAGAGAAGATAGGGGAATGACAGGTTTTTTTTGGTGTCTTATTGGCTAGAGAGAAGCTCGAATTGGAGATCGAAGGTGTAGCTATGGTGTTGCTGGTTGAGAAAACCACCATTGCTGGCAAGGTCAAGGATTGGTCTCAGGTAGAATTCAGTTGTATTGAGATCAAACTCACCCAGAAATGGTAAATCTCATGGCCTATCGTACTAAATTTGACCTTTTCCAACCTTTCAAGGCCAACGTCCTTTAAGTTGTAGAGGTGAGCTTCGATGGATTTTTCTTCATTGAACTCTTTGAGAGTTTGTCTTGGAACCTCAAGTTTGTTGACTCGGATGAATAGGTCGAGTGGGAGGCTGGGAAGCATATACCACAAGTGAAGCGTCCTCTATTTTTCCTCACTCTGGCTTTGTTGGCAAGCAATTGAGATATGGCAAAGGATAAATCAGCCTTATAGGGAACTCTATTCTCAATGATGGGCAAGATTAAGAAATCCATTGCTATTGTGGTTTTTCTTTACCTTTTTTTAGACCTCTCAATTAGTCTTGGCAGTTGGTGTGTATGGGATGAGTTGTATAGTCACAATCAAACTTCAAAGAAGAGAGATGAAAAAATCTGATCCTTGATTGAAAAATTTTTTCACATGTGGCTGAGGCTATACTTTTATTTATGGTAGTGACTTGGTTTAACCCAGAAACATTTTGGGGCTTTGTACAGCATGAAAATGGGCTTTAGTATTTGGGCAGCTCTACAAACATATGGGCTCAAGTAGATCCTTTTTTTATACAAGCTATTGGAGTAGAGGCCCACACCAAAGTGGATATTGTTGATCTGTGAGCAAGGGTCTAGGAGTTTTGCAGGTTTGGAAACTTTCAAAAAATATTACCAATTAAGTTTTGAATTGTACAAATGCATTTCTGAAATTTTGAACTCATATAGATCCTTGAGTACAAGGAAACTTTTTTTTGGAGGGGGGAGGGGGAGTATTGATGCGTAGGGAATTAATTAGAAGTTGTTAGGAATTCTGTTAGTATGTTAGAAAGGATTTTGATAGGAGACTAGTACTCATTAGCCTATAAATAAAGGTGAACTGATGTAAAGAGGTGTGAAAGGAATTGAATACTGTGTGCCTACTTTTACAAAGTTTCACATTAAATTGTGAGTAAAACAAATGAAGCTAAGAGTTTACCAACCTCCTCAGCAGCTGATTTTGGGCATAGAGATAGGCTAAGGGGAAAAGGTGATAGTGCAGGAGCATGTGCACAAGGAATTTGGAAAGTCTTCACAACCAGATGGCTTATAACTGCCTCAACTCCTGCCAAAATGTCTACTCCCTGAAAAGATCAAAATGAGGAAAGAAAATGTCACTATGTGAGTAATTCCACAAGGGCAGGGAGGAACAATGCACTAACAAAGAGAAAGAGAAGCAGTCAAGCAGCATCCAGCATTTCTTTTAGTCTAATACAACTTGCAAAATTGATTGAATTATATTTACCGTCATCAGTACATTTTTATGTCCATAATGATTATTGTCATACCTTTCCCTGTCGATAGTCATCTACTTCTTCAATATCATCATCTGGAAAACGTCCAACAACAGCTATAGCATTCACTTGTGACCGGTTCACTAAAGTTTCTACAGATCTAAGTAAAGAATCTGGGTGTTTAATCCTCCCTGTTGATTGCCCACTTTCTGGATCAACCCACTTCTCTACCTGTAGAATTTGTTCCAAGTCAAACTCTTGCATTCATATTGGATGGATTACTTAGAAGTAGCTGTGTCAGGGCAATTTAGACTACTAAGAGATTATCATGCTAGATGCTAGGAGTAGGAACAATAGACATGTCTGAAGAAGTCCCATTGTCCAACATTAATATCAGTACATATGAGAAATCTTGTAATACATCATTGACTTTGAGACATGTGTGAACTGTTTAGAACTTTGACCTAACTAAAATAATGGAGAAAGAGAAAGAGCGCACACAGCAGACACATGATATGCTTAAAGATATGTAACCATATCCTGACATGTTTTTATTTAGTCATGTCTTGAGTGTTACTCCCACCAATCCAAGAGGTTTGATGTGCATCTGATTTGTTGTCTGAACAAATTAGAAGGATACAGCCAGAAAGCTGTCCAACAGTTGCATGTGAAATAAATTTACATAGACATATAGTATTATACACAAATTTGATTACATTAGATGCAATGAGGATATCCAGCACCAGCAACATGGTCATTCATTTTCTTTGAGGGACAGCATATTCTTTATACAACTTCTAGGTTCCCCCTAAATAGAGCAATAGCTGCCACACTAGAAATTTAAATGCCTAAATGTCACACTAAGCATGGACCTCGTGCATGAACCAATGATTTGTTGTGCACCTCAATTTGAATGTCTGTCTACCACACTACCAGACTGATTAGCTGAAACCATAGGATAGTTTACATGTCATTAAGCTAATTAAGATACCAGGATGATGGATACCTTGAGTGGTGCGTCTGTGACAATATATTCCACAACATGCAATCCAAGGGAAGCCCTTGTGGCATCAGCTGCTTGTAAATGGCGAATACGAAGCTCCTCCTCAATTCCAGCATCAAGAACTAATCCCACCTGTTTCAAATCAACAAAGAATAATAATCCAATATATAATTCATATGAAGTACAAGGCAATTGCATGATGAAGAAAGCACCCCACAAACTGCAATGCCACATTGAGACCACAATAAAGACACACCTTGTTTTGGTGAACAGGCTGTAAGGCCCATAACCCTTCTGCAAACCGGTCCAGAGCATAACCTTCAACATATAATGTATTAGGCAAGGGCCAGTAGAGCATTGCTGCATTAAGAACCTGTAAATTTGATAAGTCATATAGCTAAAAGAACGCAATGTACTTCTCTTCTTCATCCTGGCAACAATCAACCATTATGATTCAAGCCACCATGTAGTTAATGAAATTAACTGGGTCACCGTATTAATTAGTATGCAGCAATGATTAAAAAAAAAGAGTAAAATCTATCTTGTTTATAAATGCATATGAAGACAGACACCTATGAAACATGCTATTTATGTACTGATGTTTCTTGTTTTGAAAGCAAATAAGGGAGTACATATGCATTATTGACAAAATCTTTTATAGCTTAGCTGAATCAGAATTTAGTGAAATCATCAGCCTAAGCTTAGTATTAGACTAGAGTATTGTCGTGCAAGAAAAGGAAAGAGGAAAGATAAGAAGATATACAGGAACCTCAATTTCCAAAGTAAGAATAAAATTAGAATACCGAAAAAAAAAGGGAAAAACTACGACAGCATCAAAGATGATACGAAAACAACAATGATAATTACATCAATGTCAATTTTTCTCTAGCATTTGTTTGACATCATGAGCTCAAGTCTCAAATTAGAATCAAATTGCTTTTGGTATGAAATCGTATATTTAAATCACAAGCAATTTTATGTTACAATAAAAAATAAAACTGCCTAAATGTCTGATGAAATTACCAAATAATATGAAACGACTGAAAAAACTAAACTAACCTCGTACGAAAACGAGCAAGATAGATTAGCAAATAGCACTTCATAGTGTTTATTAGAGATGGAAATGACATACGTTAGGGTGAGTGATAAGGCAATCAACGACGGTGGAGAGGGCACGCGCCACCGGCAAAGCGTCGCCAGCGAATCCACCAATGGCAGCTCCTATCCCTGTTGGGACTATCATAACGCTCGTATACTGCCTCTTGAACTGCGTTTCCAAAAAGAGCAAAACCATTAACCTCTCGTTGGTTCTGGATAATTGCGGGGAAATAGTAATCGTTTTTTCCTTTGAGGAAGAAGAGAGGGAGTGACCTTAAAAGACGAGTGGGTAGAATAGAAGCAGGAAATGGTTCTTTTAGAGGGAGAAGGGTTTCGGCTGAGGAATAGAGTCCGGTGAGCCAAACAAGGAGTTGGAAGGCTGAGACCGGCTGCCATTGACGAAGGTTAAGCTTCACCTTTTGAGTTCAAAAGCTTGAGCCTTCTCGCTGAGCTCTGACTGAGCTGATAGAATCCCTCCATGGTTGTCTCCGCCAATTTGCCACTGTTATTTACTATATTCTCCGTCTACTTTTTTTATTTCAAAAAAGGAAAAGAAAAAGCTTTTGATGTAAAAAAAAATACAGTTTTTTTTTTTTTAATTAAGATGAAGGGCGAATTCAATGAATTGTTCCCGTGGTGGTTTTTCTTGTACACCTTCAAGTTGTACATGGATAGAGTTGAGTCAGATATTTAATCAGCTCGATGTTATACTTAATTAAGATATTAAGTTAATTTTTATGCTTAGAATCGAGCTTATTTGATCGGGTTGGGCTTTTTTTTAATGAATTAATATTTGTAATATAAAAATATCTTTTTATAAACTCATAATAAATATACATTTTAAAATAATAAACCTTTAAAACTCTTATATTTTTATCGATAATAAAAAAATAATATAATATTATCAAATAAAATATAAGTTATACTAGCATAATTAATCTTAAGTAAATATGTGTAATTTCATTATTTAACAAAAAAATATCAATAAGTATACACATTAATGATAAAAATAATTAAGAAATAAGGAAGGTTTGCGTAAGTAATAAAAACTGCAATATGTAGAGAAAATCAGATGAAATATAAGATGACAAAATATTAATAATTAAAAAAAAAAGATAACTATTAGGATGAGTTGAGCAGAATATATTTCGCCCGTGGCCCTGCCTGACTTAATATAGTTTTGTTTAAGGTTCTGTCTATTTGTATTTTATTAAAATGTTTAAGACGTATCGGGCCAATGAACACCCCTAATACACATGTGTTGATGAAATTGTAGTCGTTTTATTTTATTAAAATGTGTTTATAGCATGGTTTTGAGAATCAAATTCGATCGGTCGACTACCAAGAATCAATTCTTGCTCTAATTCGATTGATCCAGAAAATCAATCAATTAAAAAATAAGTTAAAGATCCAATCAAATCGGTCAAAATCAATCAAAATTGAATTAGTCAAAATTGGTTTGAACCGTTTTGAGTTAATTTTTTTATATAATAAAATAATTAATTTCAAAATAAAGTTGACAAGTTAAAAATAAAAAATAATAAAAAAGATGAGAGAATTGAAATATAAAAAAAAATTTAAGAAAAAGAGAAAATATAAAATAAAATAAAATGTGCATATTTGATTATTTTGTATGTTTGCTTTTTATTATATTTTATTTTCTAATGATATTTTTGTCAAATATTAAGGTATTTAGTTAAAATTATTATTTATTTTTTATTTTTTAATAATAAGTAGAATTTTAATATAATTTAAAACTCTAAAAATTTAATATTAAATACTCTAACTTTTAATCATAGATAATTTTTATTTTTTAATTAAAACATAAATTTTATAATATCTTAAAAAATATTGAATTAATAATCAAATTTTTAAAATTTATTAAAATTTATTTATTATATTAAAATTTTAATATATAAAATATTTTAAAAAATATATTTAATTATAATTTGTTAGACCACGGTTTGACTAATAAATCATGAATTAGTACCTCCATAGGTTCAGTACCCAATTTTTTTAAGAAAGAATAATAAAAATTGTATTTGAATGTCTAATCAAATATTGTATTTTTTTCCCTTTTTGAAAAATTATGAATAAATTACAATAAATTTGAAAAAATAAATCATAATTTCATTTGAAAATTTACAAAATTAAAACCGTTGATGCTCGGGTAATAATTTAGAGTAATAGATGAAGTTTAACCTAATAATAGAATGGTGTATTGTTTACTACGAAAATGAAATTACAAGTTGTTGTCTTTATTAGTCTAAAGGAAGAAGAAAACAAATTATTGCGACCAATATGCGATATCAAGAATCTGAATTTTATGGATTATGTGCTAATATCAGTATACTTGATTCTCTTGCTCGCTTGCGGCCAGTTGGGATTTGTTTTTCTTTTATTTCTAAGAGTTTGTACTAATTATCATGAGGACTTTTAGGATTAATGAGTTTATCCTAATAATTTAACCTTGATAATATGGATCAGCCTGCTTTAAGCCTACAGGGGAATTATGCTTATAAAGTCCTCATAACAAAGACATAGTATAATATTGTAAGCCCCCTGAACAAAAGCAAAGATAGCATTATATTGACAGAACATCTCTCATGCTAGCATAGTGCCAACTTCTGAATTACATGTTAGTAAGGCAAAAATGACTATAAACATTGTACTAAATTGTACTTTACACTAAATGATTGATCGTTTCATTTATTAAATTTTTAATTCATAAGATTGTAATATTATTTTAAATGTATTATTATTAATGTTGTTGTTAGTATTATTAGTATTAGGATCATATTTAATTCTTTAGATTTCTCAAAATAACCTTATGAATATTGCTTATTATTTTCAATGATTGTACCGTAGATAGGATAAAAAATAATTATTTTTTATTTGAAATGGTTGAGTTTCTAAACAAAGTGTTTTTTAAATTAAAGTTTGAAAATTTAATAATTAATTCAATTTTTATGCAAATTTTATATTTAGAAGTAAACATTTTAAAGTGATTATAATTATAAAATAATATTTAAATTAAGATAATTAAAATTCATATATCAAATGCAAGATTATGTAGACTAAGTGTAATTTCTTACTTTTATTGAATTTTTTAAGAAACTATACACTAGTGAAAATATATATTCACAAATGGCCAAAATTATTCCTTATAGTTTATTCAGAGTAATTATTGTGTCTAAAGTATAAGTATTGTTGATATGTAATAAACAACCTTGTATAGTTTATAAAACAATTTCTTCAAAAATATTATTGAATAAATTTTAAAATTTACAATTTAATATGTGATAGAAACACATTTAATATTATAGTTTTTTCGGCAATTATTTAAATCATAGTTTTAACACTAGAAAATGGAGATATATATTATATTAAAAAATATTTATATTTATATTTAAATTAAGAGAAATGTTATTACTTTAAAAGAAATGTTATTACATTATAGAAAAGCAATACAATAAAATTAAAATTAATGGAAATTTTAAGTGTATTTAACAGAAAAAAAAACAGGTAGTTATCATAGTTGAAAATGTTTTAGTTTGCTTACTAAAATTTTAAGAGAAGTCACTTTTATATTATTTAAATTAATTTATATTGATAAGGTTATTTATTTTATTTCATTATAAGAAAGTTAATATATTAATGATTGGGTTTTTTTATTTATCACATTCTTTTGGCAGAAAAAATGAAAAAGATATGAAAAAATGAATTTTGTCACTTATAAATAATCTCTTAAATTTATAAAAAAAATTTAAGTTCTTAAATCTTCACATTAGGTCCTTTTATCTAATTTACTTTTCAAAATATTAACTCACTTCTCACCTTAAACTTCCCGTGCGTTAGGATGAATATATCTAAACTTGGCTTTTCAATGCACTGGTCTCCTAAGTGACAAATGGAGAGTATAATTTTATTTGTAATTGTTATGGTATTATATATGGTTACCTGAAATTTGTAATTGTTCTTTTGTGTGTGTATAAATAAATTATATATACTTTCATTTATTTTTATAATATATAATTTAGTTTGATTTTAAATTTTTTAATAAAATACTCTCTACAAATATATATATATATATATATATATATATATGTAAAAGAGGATATTTTAGTTATAAAAATTTGTATAGAAGTTAATGGAGGATATTTTTATACAAAAATTTAAAGTTAAGCTAAAGTATAATATAATTATATATATATATATTAAAAAATTAAAAAAATTCATATAATTTTAATAAAATTCAAGAAAGATATGTACAATTTATTCTATATATATATATATATATTCATATATGGTTTAATTATTTATTTAATTCTTATAATTTCAGTCAATGTTTAAATAGATTTATATACTTTAAAAATTTGTAATTAAATTTTTATAGTTTCAATTTTTTTTTAATCAGATCCCAGCCGTTAGTTTCATGTCTAACTTGCATGCTGACATGTCAAAAGTTGCACACCCTACCCATCCCATGTGCACATCACATGACTTTATTTCCCCTTCCCCTTTCTCCTGTCCTAAAGTTTAATTGACGAATGCCTAACTCGCAGAAGTACTGCAATTTTAGAACGTCCAATATAAAACGAGTGTTAGACTACAACAACACAGGGAAAGGAGGTGATCAACTTAATTTCTTGATTTCTATGGATGATCAGAAGGTTGAAAAGCAGAAACAAAATCATGTTTCATTGGTAATTACTAAAAATTGAAAACGTGCACGAGAGAATATGAGTTCTGAAGTTTAATAAATCCATTGTATTTTAAAAACGGAAAAGCTTTGAAGTTGGAAATTTTGATACAAATTGTGTTTGAATGCAGGGGATTACAAATTAGGTTTCTCTGTTCTTGATTTCTTTTCCCAACATTAATTTTTTCTAACTTACAAATATAAACAAAAACATTAGTCTATCCGGTATCTAATATAAGTCACCAATACCTACTTCACAAATATTAAGAAATTTAACTAATTGAATTTATATCAAAGCATAGTTTTTTTTTTTTTTTCATATTTTGCTCCTAATTAAAGATCTTACCTCCATTTTTAGTAAATTACATTAGTTTTAATAATTCTTTATTTAATTAAGAGTATTTAAGAAAAAAATCATTTAATGATTAAGACAATTTAGAGGAATGACTTATATTTTAGACTAAGATAATCTTTCAATAAATAATCTATATTGGACATCAGAGGAAATACAAAAGAACTAATAGATCTTTAGACACATTACATACACGCCAAAGATACTATAAAAAAAAAATATTTTTTTAAAACACTATAAAAGAAATAACACATTTAAAACACACTACATGTGCGTGCATACACACACTAAAGACACCATACAAGTAATAATACATTCCTAACCCCACTAAGGAAAGAAGGTGATACCTTATAATTAAGGGTATCATCATTTAAAAGGGGGGAAAAAAAAAAGAATCTAGAGATCATTTACCTAAATATCTTGTTATGTATGTAGTCATCTACCTATATATATATATATATATATATATATATATATATATGTATGTATATATAAACACACACACAACGTATACATGTTCATAAAATGATATGCGTTGTTCACAATCATCAATATTGGATCATTTGACAACATTTATCCAATGTATAAAATCTTTGGCCTCTTAACTGATTACTTTTGTGTTCGGGGTTCTTCTTTTCTAGCTTCTTGTCGGGCTTCTTCTTCTACATCAAATTACTTAAAGTAAGCGATTTCCAGGGGTTGATAAACAAATAATTTCCATGCTTAAGATGTAAGTGACTCCTAATTGAATAATCAAGTCAGCACAGACAAACTAAGGAAAATTAGAAACTTAGAATCACACTAGAAATAGAGAATCACCATTATATTCTTAACAAAATTTGCTACGCAGAAGACCGTGAAGACGTGTGTGTTAAGAAATAAAGAATTATTCTTATACCCAGATGTATATATTCTGGAATCTCAAAATAAGAACCATCATCTATGCAGTTAAATTTCAAACTGAGCATGTTGAGGTGATGCTTTTTGAAGACGATACTAATTAGCGCCTATTGGTGATTGGGGGGTGCAATGGTAATTGCCTTGGATTCTCAATGATGTTGAATAAATATCTTCAAAACCCTGCTCTGCATTAGAAAGCATTACAATTTATTAGGCTTATGTGCTAACTTTTGAAACTAATGACTCTTCAAAAATCCAAATTTCAATGCACAGTGCGTGGAGGAACATTTAAAGGACCAAATTGCTCCTCGTGTAAATGGTCTTAAATATGAAATATTGTGGAAGGACTTTTACCCAGACGCGCTCATACAAGTGATGCGTAAGTGTGAATCATGTGGCAGCCGTGTGAACCACGATTGAAAGAGTTCCTGCATTAAATACAGTTAGTGAAACGTTTGTATTTTATTATATAGATATAGACAGATATTTATATTTGAGAATTTGATTTAAAAAAAAAAGATTTGAGAGGAAACAAACATATTTTTTTAAAAAATAAATGTACTGTCTATACTTACCAATTGGTATTAAAAAAAAAAAGAACGTAGCTCTAACCAACAATATTGAGTTCTTGGTATAGATAGATATATAAATAAGAGAAGAAACAAACATACTCTTAAAAGTCTTTAATATAAAAATTGTATGTATACACCAATTGGTACAAAATCGAAAAGAAGAAAAGAAAAAACATAATATATATAATAAAAAAAATCTAACTGCAGTTTGAGGGCTTAGTATAGATAAAGATTGTTGGAATTTTCTAATTGTAGGCTTAAATTAAGTGTACATTTTTATTTTTTAAATATGATTGACTAATGTTTAGGAGAATCACCATGTGATAGACCCAAATTAAGTTATCATAAAATAATCGGACTCAACATATATTTTAAAACTGGCCCACTAAGACATTATTTCAAAATTAAGTTATGTCTCTTCTTTAACTAAACTTTCTTGTCTAAAGTCGCTAACAACCTAAGGCCATAGAGAAGAAAATCTTGCTACGCTAGGTCCAAATTGTTGCTATAGAGAAATCAGGTACAACCTAAGTAAATTTTATATTCAATGTTTTTCAAAATTAAAAATTTTTTACAAGTGGTATTAGAGCTAGACTATGCATAATTTTAGAACCTAACTTTTTATCATACAAATTCAATTTTTCATTTTCCTTGCAATTGTTTGATTTATGCAAATTAGTGGGGGTGTTTTGATCCTTTCATTAAAATCTTTCTATTGATATATTTTTTGCCTAATATGAAAATCTGTGTATAGAGAATTTTTTATTCCTTTCTTTCATGTTTATCATGACTTGAAAATTTTAATCTTGATTTAGATGAAGTTTTAATTTGATTCCTTGTATTAAGAAGCTTCCTTGCATGATTATAAGGTCGTGCAAAATGTCTTTGGAAGCCATGAAAAATGAAGAAACAAGAACATGAAAAACTCAAATTTTTTGATCTGAGATCTTATCAAAATCAACATCTTTCTTGCTTGATTGATGCCTTATAATTGTTGGAAACATTGTTTAGCATCTATATCTAGAGTTGGTGCCTTGAAAATGGCATTAAAATGTTAAAAAAAGCATTGGGTCTATTGCAGGTCTGAAAACCCATGATAGACCTATAGGTTGACTTGGAACTTTTAGTCAGTCAAAACAAGCCTTGTGCTTATAGGCATAACATGCGCCACCCTTAACCCTGCTTAGGATGGTTTTAACATTGTTTTGCTTCTTTTAACTTTTAAGATTTTTTTCAATGTCATTTTATTTTTAAGAAAAAATTAATTATAAATTATTTGCCTTTTCCTATGATAAAGTCAATTATTTTATTTTTTCAAGACACTAATTAACATTAGAAGATGAAAGAAAAATTTATAAGAGTATTTTTCATGATGATGAACTTAAATTTAGGTTGTATTCTCTCTAAATAGGTATATGAAATATATACTCACAAGTCTAAGCTAATAGAGTTAAATATTGTATTATTTAACATTAAAATTCATAATTAGAATTGTTGTTATGTTTTAACTATAAAACCTCTCTCTAAAAGGGTTATACTAAGCATTTTGATACACAAAATTTTACTTATGACTAAATAGAAGCATGATTTACTAACCAACTACAAGGAAAATACCAATCAATAAAACTTTTAAACTTAATCCACTGATTATTAAGCATTATCAGAAATCCTTATATAGTCTCAATCATAAGTGTAACAATAATCACCTGACCATCATCGTTCTATTACTAAACTTTAGTGCCTTTTCATTCCAACTAAGAGCATTCATAAAATTCCTTCAATGTAACTTTATTTAAATATGTGGCTTTAAACTTACACTAATCATACTTAGAGATGCTTATACATTATCCTAGATGTTCTTAAATCTCACCTAAGAGTTGAGCTTAAATTCTTTAATTAACCATTTGAGTTGTTAAAATCACCATTACTAAAACTTACTAATATTTCCCTTACTCCAAAATTGAGAACCATGAAACCCCTTGAATCATGCTAAAAATACCTTTCCATTTGTTGCTTCAACCATTAAAAACAATATGCTTGGTGTTGCGACACTATACATATTGTCACTGATTGTGACAACAACAAAAAAACTTACCAATATAGAGCTTAAGTGTTCTAGTTTGTTAGAGAAGTAATAGGGTTTTGAGATAAGTTATACCTCAGAAAGGGTCAAACATAATTGCAACACCAAAATGACTTAAGATTCAACATTTCCCATAAAAATTTCTCCTAACCAAACTCAATCTCTAAACCTTAAGAGAATTCTACACCAACACATCAACTTCAGCTAAAAATTCAAATTACCAATTTGTAACTCAACCTTTAGCATCTAAAACTATAAAATTCTACCTTTCGAGAATTTATAAATATCTAATGGTATCACCTTGGAGTCATAGACCACCCTATAACATTCCTAAATCTTAGCCCAAGCCCGATGATTAACTAATGATAGTAAAATTCTACACAATGCCTTTCAAATGCAATGCCTAAATCCTCATATTACACTTGCCAAGTATAGCAATTATGGGACAACTATTAAACTACACTCCTCTAATCTCTTATTTAAATGGAAATACTCTACCATACCAAACCACATCACCTTTGTGATAGTAAACACCATGACAAATAACAAGGAAAATAGACACAAATATATAAATTAATTACCCAAAGAGAGGCACACTCCACTTAAGCATGCCAAAACACTTTAGACCAATTTGAAAACTAAAATTGAACACTTTCCAACCTAAAGGTCCTAACTATAAGAAGAAATGCCAATGTTTTCTTTGCCAAAACCTCCTCTTGTACAAAACTAAAACTTACTAACAACAAGATTGCCATATATTATAATAGGATGTTATATTTTCACCAAATTAGGTCTTAGAGTTTTCATAATTTTACTTAAGTAATTTTAGGATATTACAATAAAGGTAAAACAGATACCTCATTATTTATTAATCGTATGAAGTATGACATTCTAGCTGTTTAAATATATATATAGATGATATTATTTTTTAATCTACTAATGAAATTTTGGTGCAAAGAATTCACTAATCTTATGACGAGTGAATTTGAAATAAGTATGATAAGTGAGGTGACCTTCTTCCTTGGGCTGTAAATCAAACCATAAAAAAAGTAATCTTGATTTATCAAACTAAATATATGAAGGAATTATTGAAGAAGCTTAAAATAGATGAATCCAAACCAAGCAAAACTCCTTAGATGAAAAAGGTACATCTATAGATCAAAAGAAGTTTTGAGATATGATTAGATCTTTGCTCTATTTAATTGCCATAAGACCTCACATTATGTTCAGTGTATCCTTATGTGCTAGATCTAAGGAATCACATTTGTTTGGACTAAAAATAATATTTGAATATTTGTTAGGTACCCAAAAGTTAGGAATATGGTTTTCTACAAGTGATTCTTGTGATTTTTTTAGATATTGTGATTCTAATTTTGGATGATGCAAAATAGACAAGAAATGCATAAGTGGCAAAATGCCAATTCATAGGACACTATCTTGTATCTTGATTTAGCAAAAAGGAAAACCCAATTGTATTATCTATAGTTAAAGTTAAATATGTCTCAATAGGAAGCTATTGTACTCAAATATTGTGGATAAAATAATAGCTACAAGACTATGGGTTACACCTTGATCAAGTCCTTGTCAAGTGTGATAACATGATTGTTATAAACTTATCTAAAAATCCAATTCATCACTTAAAACCAAGTATATTGAAATAAGGTATGACTTCTTAAAGGATTATGTAGTTAAAAGTGATATTATCTTAGACTTTGTATCTACTAGAGATCAATTAGTAAACATTTTTACAAACCATTAAATGAGGATAAGTTTATCAAAGTTAGAAATGGAAATTGATATGATATAGATTTGATTATGAATGTTACTATTGGAAATAAATTAAATTAATTTTGTTTCCTATTCCAAATTGATTTTATTTTCATATTGCCTGAAGATCCCTATATGCTTGAAAGTTGACTAAAATGTGATTATTTTATGCATTTGGAAAGTCATCTTTTTCATTTTCAAAATCCCAATGTTTCCCTTTACCATGACATAACATCAAGAATGCATAATGTGATTAAAAGCAATTGCATGTCCTTGCATTGCATGAACCACCTATCTCCTATCTCCACTTTACCTTCATGTATTGTAATCGTCTTTTCTTTATGTTCCTATTTACCAAAATCCTCCAAAACTTTAGCCTTCTCCATCAAGCAAAAATTTGAGAAGACACTAACAAAAAGTGTAATATCTGGCTCCTAAAAAATGTGAGAAAACATGAGAAATATAATGTACAGTTTTTCTGTAAACGCACGAAATTCACTGGATACATAAAGAAGTTCACCAAATAGAGTGATTTGAGGTCTAATAAAATTAGAATAATATTTTAGACCTTAAACAATGATGAGTTAAGCCCAGAAGTGTCTTAAAACCAGAGCCAGAATAGCCAAATGGATGTTAACGAAAAGGTAAGGAAATGTAATTATATTTTTTGTAATTTCAGATAATTTTTAGAATACTTAAAGGAGTACTTTTTAAATGAAAAATTTGAGTTCTTTAGGATTTTCAAAGGCCCTAAAAATCATGGAAAGTCTCAAGACAGTTAAAACCCTTCCGATGTATGTTTTCTAACATAAGTTGACTCGAATTTTGACTGATTTGTTCGGAAAGGTTTTAGCTACAATTTGAGTGATTCAAAAGGAATTTTATAAAATTGGAAACCTAAATTTTATGATGACAAAAATAGTTCTAAAAAAGGAATTAAAATAAAGTTAAAATGAAAATGCCATGAACGAGGGATGTAAACGTCATTTTTAAAGCAATTATTTCTTGAAGCTTCCTTTATAAAAACATCCCCACTTCTGCCCCACTCCTTATGAATGAATTTTTAGGGCTAAAATAGAACCAAGGGTAGATGAGGATGGCACACAAGATGGAGGGAAGAAGGAAGAGAGAAGCCTAGCAAAAAGTGTAAGAATTTCATAGTTTTTTATGCTTTTTCCTTCACCAATCTCCTTCTCCTCTTTCCCTTCTTTCTTTCTATAATTTTGTTGAAGTTTTTGGGTCTATATTGAGAGCCAAATAGAGGTGGAAATTTTGAAATTCAAGGAAAGAAGCTAACTAAGTGAAGAACAAGCCAAGAAAAGTACGAATCTAAGGTATTTTTGCTACTTCCTAAGCTTAAGCCTCCTTGTTCTTTTTCTCTCCATTTTGTCTCATGTAAGACTAGACCTAAGGAGTTGGATTTCTAGCTAAACCAAAGGTGAATCTTAGAAAAATGAGGGAGGAGAACAAAAATATGCAAAGAAAACAATCAAATGGCCATTAGATTTTAAGATAGCATAGTTAGGGTTTTAAGTGCTCCACCAAAAATCTAATTTGATACAATAATTTCTAGGCTTAAATGAGTATTTAAATGAGCTCCTAAGGTCCCTTGAAGGCTCCTCATATGCATCTTCCATCAAGAAAATAAAGCAAACTCACTTGGTGTCTCTTTGGTCCATAGCCATGGCCTAGAGAGGTTGGAGCACTAAGGGGTAGTTTTAATTTATTCCAAACTTATTTTTGAATCATGTATGATGGAAGAGGATGAGAGGCAGCCTTGGAAAAATTTTAGAAGCCATGAATAGTGAGATTGTATCATAGGTTCTATATTATGGCTTAAAGAAGTAACACCTAGTTAGGTTCCTTGATTTGATTGTGTGATAACTCCAAGAGGCTTAAAAAGAGTCAAGAAGCATAAATGAATGAAGAAAATGGAGCAAAGATCATGTTTCCATAGGGTTGCTTCATTAAGTGCATTATGGAATCATAAAAAAACTATATGAACTACCTAGCTTTTCTAATGGATGTATAGCTTTAGAATTTAGTTCAAGAGTATAAATGGCTTCCATATGATGTGTCTAGGCCAAGAGAAACAAGCTCCACCTTATTTTGTGTGTGTGGCCGAGGACGAGAAGTCCAATTCAAGAGGAAAAGTTTGCATTTGTAATAAAGGTAGCTTTCTCCTTTTTCTCTCATGCATGGATGAATGTTTGTCTTGTCTTTAAATGTGTGTATATGTGTTTTAAGCTATGAAAAGTGTTCTAGCATGTGCATATATATTATGGTACCATGATATGGTATTATGTTTTTAAATGATGTTTTATATCCTTGCTTTGGTTTGTTTGAGTGTGGAGAAGCCAAGAATCTTTAGCTATAGTGAGGATGAGCCAGAACCCTTGAGAATGGTTAAGACAGAGTCTAGAGTCTCTCAAGAGTAAGGCTTAGTTCAAGGCCTTTAAGAAAATGGTGAGGCCAGTCTAATACCTTTGAAGAGAATGGATAAGGCTAATTCACTTACTTGGCAAGCCTGTGTATGCTTTCTATGACTTGTTCAAATGCCAATAATGCTTCTTGAATAGCTACATGCTTTATAATGTTCATGCATGCATTTTTAGACAATAGATTTGCATTCTTTATATGTGATTGAAAGGGAGAAGAGCTATTGGAATTCCTAGAATCTCATTCCTTCCTCCTTACATGTCAACATGTCTAGGTAGACCAAGTGAGCCAAGGAATGGAAGCCACTAAGCCTAGAGAATAAAGATTGACAACAAAGTGTGGAAAATTGCTATGATGTAGCCATATGAGTGGCATGTGATGTAATCCTCTATTATATATGTTGTATGACTCCATGAACATATGTAAATATGTAAATGTATGATGTATAAATGAGATTTAATGCCATATATATGATATAGCACATTTTGGGTATGGGATGATAAGACTTAACATATGCATTCTTGTGTATAACTTGGGGTGGATGAGTGAGTTTGAGAAATTTGGGTTTGTACACCTTTGAGACAAGTTTAATAGATCATTTTGGTGATTTCCCAAGTATTCAAGTGCTATGGTTGCCTTAGAAGCTAAAAGGGACCATTTGGATCCCTTATGAGACACAAAAATGATTATTATACAACCCAATATCAAAATCTGATTAAATGAAAGATTTTGCCCTTGAAATTTGGTATGCATATAGATCTTATCTAGAACTTTTTGGGAAGCTATAGACTAGATTATTTGGAGCTCTATGAAATATGATTTTTCAAAATTGGTATTTTTCTGCTGCACTGATGCAAACACTATTCATTTAGTCAGTTGTTTGGGCTGAGTCATTTGAGGGCCAAATGATGTCCAATACTTATGAAATTTTACAACCATAAACTAAATATAATAATATTTTTATGTCCATTGAGATCAGCTCAATTGGACCTCTAAGTAGAGAGATATGAATTTTTGAATTTGAAGGATAGTACCAATAGTGATAGGAGACCTCTGGTACTATTCCATTAATTTCTAGTAGCTAGTAGTCTCTGTTGTGACTTGGATTTATTTTTATCATAAAGTAGACATCTGTAGCTTTCCAAAATAGTATATTTTGCATGATTATGATTTTTCTAGAATTAGTTATGATTTTTCAAAATTCATGTCAGAATTTTGGAATTCCAACCTGAGGCTGCACACTCTATTTTCATGTATACCCTCCATTTGCACGAGTTCTAGGCCATTTCTTGAGCTTGTTATAAGTTTTATTTGTGTATTTAAATATGAAAATGAGATGGATGAGTCCATATAGCCCGCAGGACATGAAATGAAAATTTTATCTATAACATAACGTAATTTAATTGATTATTTCAATGGCCTTTCTTTGAGAATGTTATGTAATTCATGACAATGAACCTACAAATAGTATGAGATGAGCTTAGTCAATACAGTGTTAAAAAAAGAATGAGCTCTGAGATTTTCTTGGGTACATTTGAAAAATGCATCAAGCCTAAGAAAGCTTGCATCTTTAAGGACTTTGAAGCAAAGGTTTATGAGAATGATTTTTGAGAATGTGGATACTCCATTCCTAGGGAGGTAAATCTTGACTTCTTTATAATTGAAGGACTTTTGTGTTTTGTCTTACTTAAAAAGTTGGGTTGGTTGGAATTTTTCAAGACTAAGGAAGAGATCTATTGTAACATCCAGTTTTCGTTAAACGAAAAAAACGAGTGCATTTTCAAAGTAAGTCTCTCGAAATGAATTAGTTAAGATCCTAAAAAATTTGAGTAACATTTAGACTCCTAAAAATGTGAGTCCTAGCCTCAAAAGGAAGGAAAAATAGAGTTAGAATGAAGAAATAAATTTTGACGAAAAACTTACAAAACGTAATGGCATTTTTGTACTTTTGAGCAAACTTTGGAATTCACACAGGAGGATTTTTTTAAACAAAATTTTTGAGTTTTTTAGGGTTCTTAGAGGCCCTGAAAACCACGGGAAGCCCCGGGACAATTAAATCCCCCTCGGTGGACATTTTTCAACATTGGTGTATCTGAACTTTGATGGATTCATTTGGGAAGGTTCTAGCTCCGATTTGAGTGAGTCCAAAAGCATTTTACTAAATTAGGAACCTAAATTTTATAGTGGAAAAGACGGTTCTAAAAAAGGAGCTAAAATGAATGAGAAACGAAAACGCTAAGAACAAAGGATAAAATGAGAATTTTTGAAAAAGTCATTCTCCTTCACCTATAAATAGGAGGTGCCCCAATCTCTCCTTCATAGGGTCTCATATTTTTTAGCCCAAATTCAGACGAGAGAGCTAGGGTTTAGGTGCACCAAAGGGAGATAAGAAGAAGGAGAAATTCAAGACATAAGGTATGGAAATTTGATTGTTTTTCATGCTTTCTCTTAGCCAATCTCTTCTCCTCCTTTTCCCCCTTTTTTCCTATGATTTTGCTGAAGTTCTTGGGGCTGTTTTAAAGGAAGAATATAGGGGAAATTTCAAAATTTAGGTGAGGAAGCCAAGGAAGGTAAAGAATAAGCAAGAAAAACTAAGGAAAACAAGGTATCATGCAATCTTTTCACTTGATCTTCTTCCTCCCCTCTCTTGTTAGAATTTTGACCTATATATGGTCAGCTTTAGGGAGTCAAGTTTTCAACTAAACCAAGGGTGAATCTTAGGAATTTGGGGGAGAAGAACAAAAATATGCAAAGAAAACAACAAACTAGCTATTAGATTTCAAGATGTAATTGCTAGGGTTTTAAGTATACCTTATAAAGTCTGATTTTGTACAATGATTCCTAGGCCTAAATAAGGGTTTAATTGAGCTCTTAAGATCTCTAAAAGTCTCCCCATGTGCTTCTCCCCTTGAGAAAACAAAGCAAAGTCCATGAAGCCCTAACTTCTCCATTACCTCGGCCTAAAGGGGTTTGAGTAATTAGGGAGAGTTTTAAATTTTTCTAAGTTCATTTTTGAGTCATATATGATGAATGAATATGAGGGGAAGCCTTGGGAAAAATTTAGAGACCATAAAAAGTGAGATGGTACCTTATGTTCCATAATATGACCTAAAGAAGCAACATGTAGTTAGGCGCTTGGTTTTGATTGTGTAATAACTCCAAGAGGCTTAAAAGGAGTCAAGAATCATATTTGAAAGAAAAGAATTGAGCCTAGAATTCATTTAGGGGGTGTTACTTCATTGGGTGCATTTATGGAACCATAATGAGGTTTATAGATCAAGATAGTATCTAAGCAAGTTGTGTGGCCTTAGAATTAATTCCATAAACCTAATTAGCTTCCATAAATTGTGTTTAGGCCACCAAAAATCATCCCCACACTTTTTGTGTATGTGTGTGGCTGAAGGAGGGAGCTTTGATTCAAGAGAAAAAGTGTGTGATTGTATCCAAGGTAGCTTACTCCTCCTTTTCTTATGCATGATTCCTTGCTTTATTTGCTTTTGAATGTGTGTATGTGTATTTTTAAGCCATGAAAAGTGTTCTAAAATGACTTTGATTCCATGGTGCCATAATGTTACAATATACTTTCATATTATATTTTATGATGTGTGCTTGGATTTGCTTGAGTGTGGTGAGGCCAAGAACCCTTAGCCATGGTGAGGATGAGCCAAGAACTCTTAAGATTAGTTGAGACAAAGTAAAGAGTCTCCCAAAAGTGAGGTTGACTCCTAAGAGCATGGTTGAGTCTAAGAACCTCTTAAAGAATGGGTGAGGCAAGTCCAAAATCCACAACTAAATGGGTGAAGCCAATCCACTTGTTTGGCAAGCCTTTATATGTTATGTATGACTTTCTCAAATGATGAAAATACTTTTTTAATGTTTACATATGTCAACATGACCATACATGTATTTATGAGACTTATTTGCATCTTTTATGTATGATTGAATGGAAGATGAGCTATTGGGATTTTTTGAATCTCATCCCCTCATTTCCAATGTTCTAACATGTTAGGTGGACCAAGAGAGCAAGGTAATGGAAGCCAACCACCTTGAAGATGAGAGCTTGACATCAACATGCATAGTTTTTGTTTTTTGAAGCCATAATGATGTCAAATGATGTAACCCATTGTTGTATATGATTTATGACATCTTAAACATGTACAATTATATTAATATGTAATGTATAAATGGGAGAATATGATATATGACCATTAGAATGTGATTTGAGTATGATATGGCAAATTAGCTTCTTGAATGGTATTATGGAATTGTGTATAAGTGTGGGTGAGATGGTCAAAATGAGATGCATGAGAGTTGAGACCATTTAAGCAACTCATACAAGTCTTAATTATACTTTTAGACTTGCTTAAGAGGTGCCAAACCCTAAGGAAAGCCATTTGGACATTTTGGTATCCTATATAGAGCCAAAATTGACTATAAGGGAACCCTATGTCACTTTTTGTCCAAATGAGCTCTTCTTGATCTGACATTTGGCATGAAATTAAAGCTTGTTAAGAGCTTTTTGGGAAGATAAAGAACAGAATTTTTAGAGGTCTAGAGAATATTTGATAAATTTTTAAAGTTGTCAAAAATTCTAGTTTTGGTCATGTCACTATTTATTCAGGTCTGAAAATAAAATCTGTCACACAAGGCACAAATGATGTCCAATTATCACAAAATTTTATACAATGAAACTAAATATTTCTAGTGACTTGTGCCAACTATAAGCACCTCATTTGGACAATTAGAGAGGGAGATATGACTTTTCAAAGAATCTGTCAAGTACCAGGCATTCCAACTAACCTTAGGTACTATTTGATTGGGTTTCGAGGTGTAGACGTGCCCGAACTAGTCTAGAGTTATTTTTTCATCTAGCTAACATCCATAGATTTCTAGATTAATATCATTTGCATGAATTGGATTTTTTTTGGAATTAATTGGACAATTTTGAAATTTGCTGCAGAATTCTGTGATAGTACCAGTAGACAGCCTGACCTCTAGACCATTTCTAATGTCAAACATCTTCTGTGTTAGATGTTATGGTCTAGACATATTTTTATTATAAAGTAAACATGTTTAAAATTCCATAATGGACAAGAATGCATGCTTTTTATTTTTCTACAATTAGTTATGGTTTTTCAAAGTTTGTGATAGAAATGAGAAAAATCTGGCCGAAAATATATAGATGTATTTTATGTTTTTGTTTGAGTTTCACGAGATGTAGGCCAATTTTGATGATACAAATGAGTTGTATTCATATAATTAAATATGATAATGTGATGTATGAGCTCATGTGATCCACGTGACACCGAATGGAATTTTTATGCGCGAAGCAATGCTAAAATAGTTATTATTTTAATGCCTTTTTCTTTGAGAATTTTCATGATTCTTAGAAATGATTGATTTAAAGGCATGAGATGAGCTAGAAATTATGGTGTTACATCTACCCTATTATAATTCATGAGTTTTATGAAAATCTCACATTTGATTTTGATTCCTTAATAGGGTTAAGGATTGTAAAGGTAAAAAGAGATTTGTGATAAACTATGATTTCTTGGCCACTATTATAAATGCTCAAATGTCAGAGTTAGTTGGAATTGAGTTTGATGGATTTATACTTGCTGAAGCCATTGAAGAAATTAGTGGAAAAAAAACTACTACCATAGATTTTCAAACCATTGATGCAAATATATTTTGTGACAGCACTAGTGGACAGCTTGACCTCTGGACCATTTTGAATGTCAAACGTCTTCTGTGTTAGATGTTATGGTTTGGACATATTTTTATCATGAAGTAGACATGTTTAAATTTCCATAATGGACAATAATGCATGATTTTTATTTTTTTTATAATTAGTTATGATTTTCCAAAGTTTGTGACAGAAATGAGAAAAATTTGGCCAAAAATATATAGATGTATTTTATGTTTTCCTTTGAGCTCCACGAGATGTAGGCCACTTTTGATGATGCAAATGAGTTGTATTCATGTAATTAAATATGAGAATATAATGTATGAGCTCACATGATCCACGTGACACCGAATGAAATTTTTATGTACGACACAACGCTAAAATAGTCATTATTTTAATGTCTTTTTCTTTGCAAATTTTCATGATTCTTAAAAATGATTGATTTAAAGGCATGAGATGAGCTAAAAATTATGGTGTTACATCTACCCTATTATAATTCATAAGTTTTATCCAAATCTCACATTTGATTTTGATTCCTTAATAGGGTTAAGGATTGTAAGGGCAAAAGGAGATTTGTGATAAACTATGATTTCTTGGCCACTATTATAAATGCTCAAATGTCAGAGTTAGTTGGAATTGAGTTTGATGGATTTATACTTGCCGAAGCCATTGAAGAAATGATTGGAAAAAAAATACTACCATAGATATTCAAACCATTGATGCAAATATCAAAATGTTGCTCCATATGATGAATTAACTAGTCATCCTTTGTGTTGTGAAATCAAACTCTTCTACCTATCTAGAGGTAGTTTACATTTGGTGTGCTATCTATGCAATCCATCTAAACTTTCCATTTATTACTTTGAATTATTTGAAAGCCACTTTGAATGGTGAACTTAATGAACTTCCTTATGGGATGATTGTCACTCTTATAGCCAAGTATTGCTAAGTTAATCTAAGAATCTTTGAGAAAGAAGACATTGTTGGTTTAAGTGATTTCAACTCAATTGCACTTCACTTTGCAAATGAACAAGGATAGTTTAATGATATGATTATCTACTCAAAAAGCTCTACATATGAGTCAATCATGTCACTTAAAGAAATGGATACCATTGGGATGTCCACAAATGAGATAGATGCTAAACCTACTATCACCTCTGATATGTCTTTAGATTTAATATCGCACAATCTTGAACAGTTTCTTAAAATCTTGAATCTAAGTTCTTAAATGCCTTTACTCATGAAGAGGTTGTGAATGAACTTGAAACGTTTACTTTGACACTCATAGAGGAAACGGTAAAAGATCTCAAGGACTTTATAATGAAAAAGCTAATTCTATTCATTGCTCTATTTGCTCCTAAACCTCTTAGATCACTACCCACAAAACCATCTAGCTTTCAAGATCCATCTGCACCTCCTTCCCTTTAACCTCATCTATCTTGCATTTTGCATACTATGTTTTAAAAGTTTTTTATCCATGTTTCATATTTTCTAGTGGTTCTAGATTTAATAATTCCTGGCTGCTAAGTTTATGTCGTAACATGGGAACATCTTATAACAAATTGCTACTTGCTACATCTAGTTTTACTGCTACCTTGTGCTTATTATCATCATGCTTTGCTATTGCTGGTAGTGTGTATTTTTATGAAAAACCCTCATGTTGATCTTGTGTGCTGTCCTTCTTTTATCTTTTTGCATATGGTAAAAAGGGAGAAATAATATGTGAACTTGTGAAATTTTTTTAGATGACTGATGTCAAATTTATTTTCCTATTATTATTATTTTGTTATATTTGTAAGTTATAACAAGATTTCAAAGAAGAATAATGTAAGGGGGAGCCTTCTCTTAGTCTATAAATACTCTGATTAAGGGGGAGCAAAGGGAAGTGTACTCACTTTATACTTTTTAGACCTTTTCCAAATTATATGATTTATAAAATTTCACTTGTTTCCATGATAAAAAAGGGGAAGAATATTAAGACAAAGGCTTTTTAATTTTGAATTATATCAAACATATTCAATAATGTATTTTTGGAAAATGGATTTTATTGGGCTAATGTTGTTATTATTGCTAATGGACGTAGGTTATTAGATCAATATTTGTTAATGGGCTTAACCGTGCTTGATAGTTAATTACTAAGGATTGAATTTTATATTAAACATAATTTATGGTAAGTTTTCAAATATGACATGAATTAAGTTTAATATTTTATAAGGAAAGTTTTAATTTACACTTAATATTATAAAATGGTTTTTAAAGCTCTCATATAAGGAAAGTCTTTGTTTATGCATATAAATCTTAGGAACCTTATGTGATATGTTTATGAAATAAGATATCTTTCACATTAATGAGAATATTGGTAAGGAAAGTTTTTCAAATGGCTTTAAAGTATTAAGTCAAGATACTAATATGAAAATATTTTCTATTGACTTAACAATGATTTGACTACTTTGAGATATAATATTAGAATAATTCTACTTAGGTATGCAAAGGAAAATCTATGATATTAGGAAGCAAAAAAGGAAAAGAATGATTTGAAGGAAGCAAAAATGAAGCCACACTTATGAAGATTCATTCAAGTCTACTATTTCTTAGAAGGTTATATAAGATGAAGACAACGTTCTACATTTGAAAGACTACTTATTATGAAACAAAAACATTGAACTAGTTTTTGATCGATTGGAAGCATTCAAGATAGATTCTTGATTAGTGATCATATTTGTGCAATCTTAGGAAGTTGTTATCAATGGTCATTAGGCTAAAGACTAAGATAGGAGAAGAGAGGAGAAAGAGGGGAAGAGATTTAGTGAAGGAAGAGCATGAAAAATCATAGAAATCTTACACTTTTCAAGCTTCCTCTTCTTCCCTTGACTCCCCCACTTGGTGCGCCTCTTGGAACTCTCTTAGAATATGTTTGGACCAGATGCAAGTCAGTGGAGAGAGCTAGAATAGAAGGGGATGTGATTTATAAGCCTAGGGTCCATTTAAGCAACTTTTAAAATTTACAATTTAGTCCCCTCTTCTTGGTTTTATCCAATTAGGCTCATTTCAACTCCTTTTTGAAAACCATCTTTCCATCATAAAATTTAGGTCAACTAACTTATAAAATGCCTTTGGCATTATTCAAATTGAATCTAAAACCTTCCCGAGCGAATTGGTCAAAGTTCGAGTCAATTGACATTTTAAATCGTAAACTAAAAAGGTTTTAATTATTTTAGGGGTTCCTATAGTTTTTAGGGCCTCTGAAAATCTTGGGAAACTCATTTTTTCCATTTATGTTGTATGTGACTTCTTGAATAAAGGAAATGTTCTATGTATGTAATTTCTTATTTCAAATGGCCTTCTAACCATTTTGCCACACCTTGAGCGCATTTTAGAACATAAACACATCATGTATAAACTTCCTAAGTGGTCTAAAACATCACACACCTTAAACTCGCCTTTTCACATGTATAAATATACATTCAAGAATGGACTCCCAAGTGGTCAAAACACATTTTCTCATTCATTTGCCTTCAACCTTGGTTCATACACTACATTTACATACTTTTACATTGGCCCAAAGGCTTACATCTCAAAAATAGTTTATACACACAACCTTTGATATTTAATTACATCGAAAGCTACACTAGTATCAAAGTATGCCCAATCATGCTCCTTGGCTTCCATTTTTGTCTCTTTGAGCACTACCTAGACATCGTGAGATGGGAAAGGGAAGGAAGTGAGATTTAAATAATCTCAATAGCTTAAACACCCATTCAAGTAAGCAACCAAGGCATATAATCATGTCAAGAAACACAAGTATGCATCCAACGTAAACAAGAATCATTCAATTTGTAACTTTCATGCCATAAAAACATGTCAAAGCTAAGAAGAAACACTAAGGACTTGTGGTCTAGCCTCATCCCATTTTTGGGACTTTTGGATTAGCTTTACCCTTAGTATAGGAACTTTTGATTTATCCTCACTCATCCTTAAGACTTTTGATCTTGTCTCACCCATTCCTAGGGACTTTTAGTTTTACCTCACTCATTTTAAGAGACTTTTAGCACGACCTCACCTTTAGAGAATAATTCACATTACAAAAGCAAATCAAGAAAACATAATGGTACTAAAGAAACAAAGCAACATTAATGGCATGTCTCATAATACAAATATACATACAAGTATCCAATGACATTCATATAACCAAGAATGCATACAAGAAGGAGTGGTAAGCTACCTTGGTGCAAACACAAGTGTTTTTCCTTGACTATTCTTCTCCCTTCAAGGTTACACACTTGTAATTGGATGGGGTTTGATTCCTTTGGCCTAGATACAATAAATAAGATCTAATTATATTCTTGAAACAAGTTCTAGCATCACCCATACATTAAGGAAGTACACTTTTTTCTATGGTTACATAATAGTTCCATAAAAGGCCTAATGAAGCAACAACCATAATTCAAGATCTTGGCTCCCTTTGCTTCTTATATCTAGGTCTTTTAACTCTATTTAGACTCCTTAGAGCCATCACACAATCATTTCTAAGAGCCTAGATATATGTTACTTCTTTAAGTCACATTATGGAACCTATACGTACAACTCTCAATTTAGGGCTTCTAAATTTTTCCTATGGCTTTGTTTCATCTTCTTCCATCATATATAGTCCTAAACTAAGCTTAGAAAGAATTAACATACTCCCTAACTCCTTGCATTTGGTTTGCTCGAGACATAGGTAGGATTTTAAATCCATGGAGTTTGCAATTTTTTTCCTTGATGGAAGAGGCACTTAGGAGGCTTCCTAGGGGTCTTAGGAACTCAAATAAACCCTCACATAAGCTAGGAAACTCTTGAAAAAACCTAGATTTTAGAACATGTTCAAGGATCCCTAACTTTGCTATCTTAAATTTCACTATTTTTTCTTCAAGTTTCATTATCTTTTCTAGGTTCCCATAGCCTAAAACCTAGGGTTCTTGCTTGCTTTGGGGAAATTCCTCTCTCCGACAAGCTCTCTCCAAGGTCGAAACACATACATGAAGAATAAGGGAGGAAGATCAAGCGAAACTAGGATATATACTTTGATTCCTTAGCTTCTCAAAAGGCTCTCTCACTTGGTTTAGGCTTCCCTTTGAAATTCCACTCTTCTCCCTTTAAACCAAGTCCAAAATAGCCCTATATCACATACCATAACCATGGAAAGAAAGGGGAAAGGGAGGAGAACAAGGGTTTTAAAAGATGAACTATGAAAAGCCTTGAATTTTCATACCTTTTTCCTTATTCTTTCTTCCTCCTTGAGCCTCCTTCTTGTGCATTGCTTTCTCCTAGCCTCTCTCTCTATTTTGGATAGAACACTAAGCTAGTTAGAAGAAGACAGAAGTGGGACGCCTCTCATACACCAAATTAAAAGAAATTTGTTTCTTAAAAATGCCATTTGTGTCCTTTTTCTTGGCTAATTCATTTGAAGCTTATTTTAGCTCATTTTTTAGAATCCTCTTTTTTATCATAAAATTTAGGTCCTCAAACTTATAAAATGGCTTTGGAATCACTCAATTTGGATTTAAAACCTTCCCAAACGAAAAGGTCAAAATTCGGGTTAACTGATATTAAAAAATGCACATTATAGGGGATTTGAACCGTTCCAGGGGTTCTTAGGATTTTTAGGGCCTCTGAGAAGCTCGAGCAACTCAAATTTTTCATTTTAAAAAATCCCTTCTGTGAGTTTTGCAAAAATTGCATAAATTTACCAAAATGCCATTATGTATTTGCTTATTTTCATTCCATTTTTATTCATTATTCTAACCCTATTTTTTGAGCCCCTTAAGCCTTGGATTCTTATTCTTAAGAGTTTAAAACATCACTCAAATTTTATAGGACCCTAACTCATTCATTTTAGGGGACTTGCTTTTATACTGACTCATTTCTGATGTTTTAACAAAAATTGGATATTACATACTGCACTTAATGTCCTGCCAAGGGAATAAGGAGTCAAAAACAAATCAAAGTCAAGTAGAAAGCTCCTAATAGAAAACATGTCAAAGAATAGATTAAGAATACATCAAGCAACAACACAGACAAGTATCTTAACTCATTCAAGCATTCAAATGCATGCAAGATAGGGAGATAAAGCTATATTATGGAGTTAAGAGTCTCAAGCTAAGCTACAACTAACTCCCATAACCTTCTCTTTTCTTAATTCTTTGTCTTGGTCATTCTTGGGTTCACACCTCCATCAAGTGGGCTTGCATTTGTTTAGCCTACCTATAGCAGTGTACCATGCCAAATAACTCATTAGGATCCATTTTAAGTCTTATTATTTCTACTTAACTTTCTTAGAACTTGATATGCAATATTAAGCCATTTAGGTTTCTTAAGAGGCCATTTTTGGATTTCACTTCTTAGGCTCCATAATCTCACTTGCTATCGTCATATAAGTCTAATTGAACTCATTTAGTTTATCATTTGCAAGATTACACAATCTTAAGGCTAATTTGCTTCTTTAGGCCTATTTGAATACTAAAATTTCAATTTTCAATTTAGGGCTCCTAAATTCAATCTAATAGTTCCATAATTACTTATTCATCACATTTACGGTTTTTGAAACCTTAAAATCCATTGCACTCCCTAACTACTCCAAGTATGCCTTGGTCGAACCTAGCCCATAATATAAGCCTAATGGAATTTTGTAATATCTTTTGGGAGTTTAATACATGTGGAAGTTCCTTGGTTTCTTACTTGTTTAAATATGATCTTATATGGCTTGAAACATCCTCCTAGGGTTTCATA
The DNA here is from genome assembly GCA_032878935.1 of Erythrophleum fordii. NCBI lineage: Eukaryota > Viridiplantae > Streptophyta > Magnoliopsida > Fabales > Fabaceae > Erythrophleum > Erythrophleum fordii. Next base: position 2,017,933 of record JAVQMF010000029.1, read on the forward strand.
ACTTTTAATGTGCAACTTGAACCCTAGGTAGCTTATCTTACATTATATGACTTTTTAATTGATTTCAATTGCATATTCCTTCACACCTTTTAAAACCCCTATTTCTATCAAGTTTTCCATAAAAAAAGCTTCCTCATCTGCCTCTCTCTATACTCGAATTGAAAAGGGAGAAGAATCCAAAGGAAAAGTAAGTTTTTTTTATTATTTTTATCTCAATTCATACCTTGTTCAAAAGCTCTTCCAATGGAGATTCTTATATTATGGTATGGTTGGTTATTCCAAAGCTCCACTTTTCTTTATAAGGTTAGCTGCAAACTTCATCCTTTCAAGAAGTTAAAAACCACCATTAGAAAGGGCTTGAAGAGTAGAAAAAGTTTGTTAACTACCAAAGCATAAAATTTGGCTTTTTTTCTTACCTTATATGCCTTTTTTTCTTTTTTCTCTCCCTTTCTTCTTCGTCACGCCATGGTTGTTCATTTTAAAACTTGGAATGATGGTTTCAATATGTTAAGGTAGCAGGTGCATCATACTTTAATAAAAAAAAAAAGGATAGTTTAACTTTGTCTTATAATCATATTTTTGCCACTATACTTTAACTTTGTTGTTTGAGCTTATTTTAAATCTTTTTTGAAAATTATTTTTTTCATATGAAAATTGAGGCTCTCTACTTTATTAAAAGCATTTTACTTTGAAATTTCTAGAATTTAAAACCACACCAAATAATTCGATCAAAGTTACAATTAACCAACGTCCTAAATCGTTCACCATAAGGGTTTTACCTATTTTGATAGTTTCTATGGTTTTCTAGGACCTAGTGAGCTTATCTTTGTCATTTAAAAGCCTTTTGTTTAAATTTCTAAAATTTTTCCTAAAATTACAATTTTGCCACTAGTATGTCAGTTTCTCGGTTTAGGCATTCTGGCTCCAGTTTTAGGCCATCCAAAGCTTTGTAACCTCATCTCTAGATGCTCTAATTAAAATTTGACCTTTAATTGTCCTTAATTCATCTTGCTTTAAGGTCCTCTCTCATTATCTCATTGGTTCTAGATCAATTTCAAAAGAATTTGATGTTACATCTTAGATTTGTGTGTTAAAAAAGATAGGATTAGCTTATATATTAATTGAGTGCAAAAATAAATATTATTGATAACTTCAAGTTATGATAATGATTCTCAACATATTAAATTAACACTTAGTTTTCCCATATTAATTTCCATGTTTATGATCAAAGTTATTAATCGCCAATTAATTCACCAATGTGTTTACAAAGTCTTTATAAATATTTTGAAAAGAGTAGCTAGAAATTTTGAAATTGTACTTTTTTAGTTTAAGTCTCATCATATATTATTTTCTATTTTCCTTTTTCAAATATGTTGAAGTAATATAATATAATAAACTTAACTTGGTTAACATAAAAGTTTTTATCTAGTTGTCAACCTTGATGAATTTCCTATTTTGTTTCTCTATCCTTTTGTTTTAGTGTCCCCTTTTTTGTCTCTCCTTTTGTAAATTTGTAAGGCATGTCCCCTTTTGCGAGCTGTAAAAGCTATATTTCATATTTCTAGATTTATTCTTGTGCATTATAGATCTTTAGTCTTTCAATTTGCAGGTATTGAAGTTTGAACTTTTGTGTCATTTCGTACATTTCATACTCCATACATTATAGTGTCTTTTTTAGCTAAATTATATATCATAACATTGAAGTATACATACAAACTATTTTCTCTATTTTTTAGATTAAGACAAGATTGGAAAGTGTTGTATTTTATTGAATTCAATCACAGTTGCCAATTACCATTTTAAAATCTCTTCGTACAAATTTCTCTTACTCCTAAAGCTACACTTAGATATATATTTTACTTGACTTTATTGGCTCTCTACGTATATATGCTTTTTTGTAAATAGTCCATGCTTATAGTTTTGATTGTATGTGGATAGCTATTTTTAATTAAATATTTATCAATATGGTACACACCTCCATCTCTTAACAACAAGTAGTAGTAGACCCAAAGTTTTCCTTTCCATTTATAAATATTTTATCCTAAATTATTGTTACATTATTATATTTAAATTAAAAAAGAACACTTATTCTTAATTTACCATTGAGTGGAAGGGCATTGAATGTTTTAAATTGATGGTTTTAATTATATTAGGTAATATTTATAATATATTTATTGAACAATATTTATCTCTTGTAATTTAATTTTTATATATTTCTAATGACATTTTACATTTTTAATTTAGGTACCTAATTAAAAGAGTAGAAATCGACCAAGTATAGCAAAAAAATTCTCTACTGTCTTCCAACCAAGTAGACTATTAGTATATTTATGGCTGATAAAATCTTTTGTTAAATGATATCAAAATTGTATGACTTATTTATTGACTTGTAAAACTTTTGTTTTCATAATAATATCATTACAAATATTGGATTTAACTTTTGATTTTATATCGAATTATAATTTAAATTTTATAATTGTTACAATTATTGTAAACTAGTTAATTTTAACTATATTTATATTCAAGTTGAAATATCCAAAAAAATTTAAAAAAAAAATCTAAAAAATAAAAAAATAGTGACTGTTGGAATGGTTACTATAAGGAACTCATTTTTTGTGATGATTGTATTAAAATTGTTGTAAAATCTGCATCATAACTTGCATTGATTGTGTCAACTATCACAAAAAACTTATTGCAACGATTGTTCACAGTAGTTAAAAACAACCATAGTGATATGACTCCCAATGAGCCCAACAAGAAGAAAATTGAATTTTGGTAATGTTAGTCTCTTTTTTGCAACAAGAAGAAAATTGAATTCTAAAAATATACATTCACATACAATATTTTAATAACATATGGCTCTTAAACCAGCACACATATGTTTATGAGCCCAACAAAAGCAAGGTAGTATGCATCAAAACACATAGAAATATACATGTGTATACAATATTTTAATAACACATGGTCTTAAATAGTGTACAGATGTAGTAATAGAGTATACACAAAACACGTAGAAATATACACACACATATTATTTCTTTAGCACATGGCTCCTAAACCAGTACACACAAGTGTAAGAGCCTAACAAGAGCAAGGTAGGATATAATACCCATGATAAATCGAGTTTATGTGAGAATATCTTTGGACCAATAAATCAATATAAGAATCTTTAAACTGCTAAATGAGAAAGTTAATCTTTTTAGTTGGTTGTTGTTTCCTCTTCTGAAAACCCTCTTTATTGACAATGTGTAATACCTGATTACTCGAAAAATGTCTAAAACTAAAGGAATTTCTAAAGGAGGTCCCCTAAATAGAAAGAATTAAGGTTAAATGAAATTTGACTAATAATCTAGACCCTTAAAAATGAAGATTTGAGGCTTGAGTTATTTGAAAAACCTAGCCAGGAGAGTTAGGAAAACTTTGCAAAAAAAATGTGGGGTAATTTCATAATTTTTGAAAAATTTGAAAAACTCATAGGAGGGTTTTTTAAATAAAAAATTTAAGCTTTTTGGGGTTCTTAGAGACTCTAAAAACCATGGAAATCTCGAAAATAGTTAAAACCACTTCGGTGAGCGATTTCGGCCATTAGTTGACTGAAATTTTGACTGAATAGTTTAGAATAGTTTTAAATCCAACTTAGATGAAACCAAAGCCATAAGTTATAGAACCTAAATTTTATGATGGAAAAGACAGTTCTTGAAAAGGAGTTAAAATGAGCCCAATTAGACAAAACTAAGAAGAGGGACTAAATTGCAAAATTTAAAAGCTATTTAAATCGACCCTTAGGCTTAAAAATGACGTCCCAATCTATTCCAACCCTCACCAGTGATTTGCATTTGGTCTAAATAGAATCTAAGAGGGTTAAGAGTGGCACACACAAGGGGGGAACCAAGGGAAGGAGATTCAAGGCAAAAAGTGTAAGATTTTCTTAGTTTCTCTTATTTTCTCCTTCATTAAACCTCTTCTCCTCCTTCTCCTCTCTTCTCTTATGGTTTTGTAGATTAATATGGACTTATTTGGTGGCTAGTTCAGTAAGTAGAGGAGAGAAATTGCAATAGCTCTTGGAAGCATAACAAAGAGACTTTGGAAAAGCTTGTAAATAAGGTGAGAAATCATGGTTTCATGCTTCTTCTTAGCTTCTTCCCACCTCCATTATTTTGGCCAAATTTAGGGACATAGGTTAAAGGTCTTATTTTGATTGATACTTGGTAGGAAGTGAGGCTTTGAGGTATGGGAAACCAAGTGGAACAATTAGAATTAAAAAGAAATCAGTATAAAACAACTTATGGCTCTTAGGGTTTTGGTTGCTCCTTGGCAATTAAAAAGCTTTCTAATGGTAATTTAGGATATTTAAGAGTATAAATGAGTTCTCAAGACATCTAGGAAGCTCCATGGATGGCTATTTCCCTAGGAAAATGAAGGAAGCTTCATGAGGGCAAGTGTGTGTATGTGTGTTTTGACTATAAAGGGAATAGCACACCTAGGAAGAGTTTTTCTTTCTTCATTCTAAGATTAAAAATGGTCTAGATATAAATTATAGACACCAAAGGAACCATAGGTTTTAATTTAGAAACCATGTTTTGAAAGTTGGATATTTTAGGTTCCATTATGCATAAAAAAACAACTTAATGTTAGGCTCATTGATTTGAGTTGGAGATGACTCTAATGAGTTTGAATGGAGTCATATGACTTAGATTGAGTGAGAAATTAGAGCCAAGATCTTGAATTATATGAGTTGCTTTATTATGCATTGTATGAAGCCATATTAGTGTCATATGAGAAAGTGAGTTTATGTAATGGTTATGTGAGGTTAAAGATGGTTCTAATGATTGAATTGTATCTTATTTGATGTGTCTAGGCCAAGGGAATTAAGTCCCTCTTAAGTGTGGGTGTGAGGCCAAGCCAAGAAAGTAAAGAAATAAAAAAGAAAATTGTCTTCTTGCACTAGGGTAGCTCTCCACTCTTTCTTGTATACATTTCTTGGTTATATGATTGTTGTAATGACTCTAACTTCTAATTATCATAATTAAGGTTAAGTATGAGATTAATAACCATAAAATTTAAATTAGGGTTAAAAGTCATTACAACTAATTATATTCAAAAAATGTTAGAAAATTTGAACCTTAATGTTATTAGGGTCATTAATTAGACAACTAAAATTATTCAAATCTGCAAATAAATTTAATCATTAATAAGGAGCCTTTGATTCTCCCATCCATTAATTCCAACTCATAAAAACTTCTTACAAGTGTTTCTAAATCATTTCTTAGTATTACCATAAAAAAAACTAAAGTTTCTAGGTGAATATGAGAAATTGAGCACCTTCGCCGCAGCTAAATTCCATTTCGCCGCTGCCAATTACTCTCAACTTCACCTCCTTACACCTTCTTAATTTTCATGCATTTCATTGCGACTAAATATCCCTTTCGCCACGGCCAAATACCCTCTGGAACACCCTAAAATTTGCCTTTCAGACTTAGCTGCGGCTAACTTTACTATTCGCCGCGGCCAATTTCTCTCTGTTTTCTTTCCTGGTAGGTTCGCCACATTTAGCCGAGGCCAATTAAATGTTGGCCGCGGCCAATTCCCTACTTTTCCTATAACTCCCAAGATTTCATCTCATACTCTCCAATTTTCCCTCTAGTAACACTCTAGGCCAATTTAACTTAGTTTGTGAAGATTTAGTGTCTTTCTTTTACCTAATCTACCTAACACATCTATCATTACCCATTCAAAACCCAAATGTGGATCCTTAACCCTCTAGCCACTATAAACCAGTGAGTTCATAGATTAATGATAGCAAATGTATTCTGGTCACAAGGTGCATGGGATCAATGCTTAATGTTCATACAAGATCAAATCACTTATCTATTATTAGCTAATTACAATCATAATATTTAATCCCATAATAATTAAATTAAATATACAGTCCCTATACTTGGCAACTTATGATGCAATGCAGCAAAAATACAAAACTAGCAATCTAGTTACAATACAATTTGACAAGGCTCCTAAATCTATGTGCTACCAAACCATTTAATAAGCTTCCATTAATTTTCTCCTTACTATTAAGAGGTCTGGTCCCTGAAAATGTTAGCCCACAACAGGGTGAGATATACAATTTCAGTAACAAAAGGCAATTTTCCATATATATGTACAAGTCAATCAATCCAAAGCAATTTCATGTCATCAATACCAGAATCATCAATTTAATTCTCAAATGAACTAATCGAACTACCAATGACTACCGTCCCATACCAGCAATCATACACAACATGTTAATGACCAATAATACTGGGAGAGGTCCGTCCACGGCACCTACTCTATAATGAGCACAACTAGGGCTCAGTGCATCTGGGGTCTGATCATAACCCGGTGCTCGATCAAAGTACATGCACGGGTGGCAGCCGTATCACAGCTCTACCATGGACTCACAAGGTCCGATTACAATAACAAAATCAAGTATATGTAACAAATAGCAGATTAACATGAGCATATACATGGAATTAGGAAAATAACCCCAATTACCTCAATGAAGCCAATTACTCATCCTCTAGCTACCATCATGATTCCAAGCACATTATGCCTAACATAAGCATAATCATCATTATTTAACTACCATTAGTATGGAATTTTCCTATCCACAGATTAATCTTAACAAGAGTATATTAAGAGCTTCTTACCCAAACTTCCTAATGATCTATTACACTAATTTAGGGTCCATACATCAAAACTCATCATGATTCGCTCCCCACAACTCTATTTTCACACATGCATAAACCATATACCAAAAGTCAGTCCAAATGATGGGAATTTAGTACATATACCACATAAGAGAAGAGGGAACACTTACCCATATACCTAAGGGGTTAAATGGACTAAGTTGAGCCTCAACTATCAAGAACATACCATAGGAAATTCCAAGATTCGAATTTCAGTCATCAAGCCCAGAAAATTCAATTTTCCACTATTATCTCCTTGTAATTTCACACAATAGCAGAACCCATTATGATAATCAATCCTTAGGGACATTTACCAGCAAAGTAATACATAAAATGAGAGGGAAATGCTTACCCAATCACTCATCTAGCTTCTAACTCCGAAAATCTTATAAGCAAACACCCAAACACCAAATTTCAAATTTGAGAAGGAGATGAAAATGCTTAAAACTAAAAACTAATAAGACCAAAATGAAGAGGAGAATGAGAGGGACATGTTTTATATAGATTACCTTGGCCAAATCTTCTTCTAGAAGTGAGAAATAGTGGAGGAATGCAGAAAAACCCTAACCCCTCTTCTCAAGTGCGAAAACAACTTTTCCATTCTGCAGAACCAAGTGTTTTGCTCTTCCAAATGGGTGTGGCTATTGAACCTTTAAGGTTTTTAATGAGAAATGGGCTGACCCATCAGCCCAAGATCCAATTGGGCTCATTTCTAGTGGTTGGGCTATGGTTTAATGAATGGGTTGCAGAACATTTAGAGCTAAAAGTGGAATATGCTGACCCAATGGCCTAATTCCTTGTGGGTTTAGATTTTTATACTTGTTGGGCCTTATCTCATAAGTTGGGTTGCAACAATTTGATTGAGTCAGACCATATTTCAAGAGCCAATCTAATTTAGGTATACATAATATGTGTTGGGCCAACTCACATAAATTGGGTCTTGGGCCCCTATTATACTAAATCAAATTGGGCTATTCCTAAGCGATCTCTCTTGGCCCAAGTCTCATGATAAGGAGTTGGGCTTGCATTTAGAATCATTGGATCTCCATAAAGCCTTATCCATGACTTACTCAAATTAATTTGTGGGCCCAAATTAAGCTTTAATCTAATGAAAATTTTAAACCCATATTAATGACTTATTTCTTTATAAATTTTCATTCATAAGTTTACCCAATTATTTCATGATCATTATTCTTAATTAGTCCAAATACATTATTAACACCTTAATTAATTTTGGGGTGTTACAATTGTCATTGAATGCTTGTATGTGTATTTGCATCATGAGGCATGCTATTTGATATTGTCTTGTTGCTATGGTACTATTATACTTCTTGATTTTTTTTTTAATATGATTTTCTCTTTATGGGTGAGGTTGTGCCAAAAGTCCCTTGAAATGGGTGAGGTGAAGCCAAAAGTCCCTAGGAATGGGTGAGATAAGGCCAAAAGTCTCAAGGATGAGTGAGGCTTAGTAAGAAGTCCCTAGACAAAAGGTAAGGCCAATCTAAAAGTCCAAAAAATGGGGTGAGGCTAGACTAAAAGTCCCTGAGCTTGTTTTTAGTTTTGACATGTTGTATGGCATGGAAATTATGAATTGAATAGTTCTTGAAAGTGTTTATAACATGCTTGTATTCTTTGACATGATTATATGCCTTATTTGCTCACTTGAAAAGGAATTTGAGCCATTGAAATTGTAACATCATATATTTCTAGCTTGCTTCTTATCATTTCTAAGTCTCACATGATGAATTGCACAAAAGGGAATGGAAAAATGGCATTAAAATAATGCTTTATTTCACGTTGCGTCACGTATGAAAATTCCATTCGATGTCACGAGGACCATATAAGCTCATACATCATATTCTCATATTTAATTACATATATACAACTCATTTGCATCATCAAATTTGGCCTACAACTCGTGGAATTCAAAAGGGAGCATCAAATTCACTCTAATATTTTTGGCCAGAATTCAGTTTTTCTATCACAACTTCAAAAATTCATAATTAAATCCAAAAAAATTGAAATCATGCATTCTTAGCCATTCTGGAAAGCTACACATGTCTACTTTATGAAAAAAAATATGTCCAGGCTATAAAACATAATACATAAAGCGTTTGACACACAAAAAGGGGAAAATGTTTGGACAACTACTGGTACTAATGCAAGTGTCTGCTATAAATTTTGAAAATATCTAATTAATTCCAAAAAAATCTAATCTATACAAATGATATCAATTTGGAAAGCTATGAATGTTAAATTTATGGTAAAAATAGGATCAAATCAGAAAAAGCACGTTAACTATTGAAATTCAATGGAATAGTGACCCAGGTTGTGCTGCACTACTGTTCCTATTTCAGAAATTCAAAAATTCAAATCTCTTAGCTCAGACCTCCAAATGAGATGCTTCTAGTTACTACAAGTCACTGTAAATGCTTAGTTTCTGCCTATAAAATTTCGTAACTATTAGACCACGTTTGCCCCTCGGATGACACAATTTCACAACTGACCAAATGAACAGTACTGGTGCAGATCCGAAATTCTGATGCCAACTTTGAAAAATCATAGAAAATTCCACAGACCTCTAAATTACCTGATCTTTGGCTTGCCAAAAAGCTCTAGGCAAGATTTAAGTGCATGAAAAATTCTTGTTATACACTTTGTTCTATTTGTCACAATATGATTCCATTAATGACCTAATGAAGTAATTACCACAAGTAAAATTCTTGGTTCCATTCCCTTGCCATATTTAGACCTCTTGACCTCATTTAAGGTCCTTGAAGCCATCACACACTCACTTTCATGAACCTAGGTCCACGTTGCTTCATAAGGTTACATTATGGAAGCCATTGCCTCATCTCCTAACCTAAGGCTTCCAAATTTTTTCCAAGAGTTTCTCCTATCTTCTTTTATCATATAAAGTCCCAAATCAAGTTTGGAACTATTTAAAACATCCCCTAGCTATCTTTAAAGGTTTTGACCAATTTATGCCTCCATTAAAGACCTATGGAGTTTGGAATTTTTTCTTAATAAATGAGGCACTTAGGAGGCTCCCTAAGAGTCTTAGAAACTCAAACAAACACTCACATATGATGGAAAAGTTTTGAATCAACCCAGATTTTAAACTATGTTCAAATACCCTACACTTTTTCAACTTAAGATTCAATAACTTTTACTTGCTTCCAATGATAGATTCTTAATCCTTGCACTCCAAAATCTCTAATCCCTCCAAGAATTGGGCAGAAAATAGGCCCTAAGAATTGGGTTCATGGTGGCCAAATTCGTGCAAGAAGAAGGGGGAGAGAGAAACTACCAAAGAATGGAAGTTTTACCTTGTTTTCTTGCTTCCTTTGGCTTGTTCTTCCACTTGGTTAGCTTACTCCCTCAAGTTTTGAAATTCCCCTCTCTGTTTTGCCTCTAAAATAGTACCAAACTCCCCATTAAAACCATAGAAAGAAAGCTTGAGAGGAGAGGAGCAAGTTTCAAGAAGGAAGGATATGGAATTTCTTAAAGTTTCTTACCTTTTTCTTGAATTTCTTCATCCAAAATCTTCCTCCTCTTGTGCACCTAAGAAGCTGGAGTTTTCCTCTGAAAATGGGTAGAAGCAAGTCGGTTTTAGGGAGGAGAGAAAGAACGTGGCATATAAAGAAGAAGAAAAAAGCTTCCTTTAACACTTTAATGCCAATTTTGCCCTTCGTTCTTAGCATTTTCATTTCTCCTTCGTTTTAGCTCCTTTTTGAGGATTGTCTTTTCCATTATAACATTTAGATTCCTAATTTAATAAAATGCCTTTGGAAGCACTCAAATTGGAGCTAAAAACTTCTTGAACAAACCGATTAAAATTTGGGTCAACCGAAGTCGGAAAGAGTACATCGGAAGGGCTTTACTGGTCCCGGGGCTTCCCATGGTTTTTGGGGCCTTTGAGAACCCTGGACAACTCAAAATTTTCATTTAAAAAGCCCTCCTAGGTGTTTTTCCAAAATTGCTCTTCTTTACGAAAATGCCATTGGCCTTTTGGCAATTTTTTTGAATTACTCCGGCCCCAGTTTCTGGGCAACTCAAAGCTCAAATCCTCATTTTTCTATTATTTAACATTTTATCCAGATTTTATTTGGCCTTGAATCACTCAACTCAAGGGACTTGCTTTTCAAACTGGCCCATTTCTGTGTTTTTTACAACATACCGGGCGTTACAGAAATTCTTTGAATCTCACCCCATTCCCTCTTCCATCTCACCATGTCTAGTTGGAGCTCAAGGAGACAAAAATGGGAGTCAAGGAGCATGATTGGCCATACTTTGACACTAGTGTAGATTTTGATGTAATGAAATGTCAAAGTTTGTATATATGAATTATTTTTGAAATGTAAACCCTTGAGCAAATATAAAAGTATGTAAATATAGTGTATGAACTAAAGTTGAAACCAAATGAATGAGAAAATATGATTTGACCACTTGAAAGTCCATTCTTGAATGTGTATGTATACATGTAGAAGGTGAGTTTGAGATTTATAATGTCTTGGACCATTTTGAAAGCTTATGCATCAGGTGTTTATCCTTATAAACATGCTCAATTGGTGGTGGAATGGTTAGGAGATAAATTGGAACCAGTTTGACCTTTTTATGGTACCAAAAGTGCCATATTCTTGAGCTAAACCAAAATCTAACCAAATGAACTAGTCTTAGTATGAAATTTGGCATGAATATAGGTGTCATCTAGAGCTTTTCATAGAGCTTAAGATTACCCAATTTGGAGCTCTAGATAATTTATTATAATTTTTCAAAATTAGAAAAATTATGTAGATTTGGTATGTACACTATTCATATAGTTAGTTTCTTTCCCTCTATTATTTGTGGGCTAAATGGAATCCAATGCTTATGAAATTTTACAGGCATAAACTAGATATCATAAGATTTCTATAGCCACTGAGAAAATCTCTTTTGGATTTATATTGAGGGAGATATAAATTTTAAAATTAAAGGTTAATGACAATAATACAGCTCAAACTCTAGTACTATATCATTGATTTTCATGGGTTAAATACCATTTTCTTGATTTGGAAATATTTTTATCGAAAGTAGACATCCGAAGATTTCTAGAATGATATGGTTTGCTTGATTTTGATTTTTTTTTAAAATTAATTATAAATTTTCAAAGTTCATATCTGTAAACTGTCCTTGGAACCTGAGGCCAAAAAATTTTGGTTTGAGGAAAATGGCTTCCAACCCAAAAATTGTGTGATAAATTTGATGAGTTACTATGGTTAAGTATATTATGGATGGAAAAAAGTGTTGGTAATCATATATGGCCCATTTAACTAAAAATTGAACCCATTTGGGCTAAGGGAAATTAATGGGATCTATGGCTAAGTGCATGTGGTGATATGGTCTTGTAGAATATGGCTTGTAATTCAAATTTGAGCTTCCAAATGTGTTAGTTATGGTTGAACAAATGTGTTGAGAATGGTTATTACCTTTGATGTCATATGATTCATTTGGCTATTAATGAATTATTTTAGTCTTACGTGTTGGTTATTTTTGCTGCTAAAAGTGGTAAATTGGTTAGAATGGTATATAAATGCCACTTGTGATATATTTTGGATGATATCTTGCTATGGTATGACATAATGGATCCTAAGAGGTATTCATGCTTGACAAATTAACTATTCTTTCTCTTCTATAGAGTCCCATGACTTTGAGTTTAACATATGTATATAACATGTCTATATACCACTAAATGTCATGGGAAGTTATAGAAGAGGAAAAACAATCAAAGTTAGTCTTCCACTTCAGCCATACGACAATCTCCATCACTGTCATAAATGTCATATTCAACTTGCAACTATCGACATGAAATAATGAAATTAGCTTCAAAGTAAATTTCAAGATAAATAAAGTCTCCAAAAACCAAGTTAAATGTTACAAGTAACAAAAATGAGGTGTCATTTTAGATTGCAATTTTCTTCTTATCGCAAAAAGAAAAGTGAATTCTTATTCTATACTTAGCTTGGAGAGTGACTAGGAGTCCTTCTCTTCTTTGTTGACATAAACCAAGTCATTAAAAATTTTGAGCAACTCTTCCTAAGTTTTGGAGCTAAAATGACAACTATGCTCTTTGAGGTACACAACAACAAGATCTTGAATAGTAATCTCATCATTATGAGTGCCAAACCCAAAGTGTATGGTATGAACACTTATACTGATTTGAATGTCATCCAAGATCTAGGTTGTTTGGTCCTAATGACACAATCATCATTCTAGCTCAAAATTGGGAAGAGTAGCTTGAAATTTTTGGTAACTTGCTTTGTATGGATGAAGAAGAGGAGGATTATAAGTCTCTACCAAAGTAGTGTATAGATTAAGAATTAACTCTCATTTACATGAGAGGAAGAAAATCATAATCCAAAAATTCCCTCATTTCCATAAAAATCAATGTAAACTAATACATACATGAACAAATACCACAAGTAATCATTGCATTATTTTACAATCTGCAATTGAAATTAAAATTGGAAAGACATGAAAAATAAGTTTCACTTAAACATGTAAGTGATTGCCATAATTAATGCTTGCCAATATAATAACTCTAACAATATTAATTGCTAACTCTTGCAAACTAGAACTACAGTAAACAGAAAGAAAATTCAATAGCCTAAATGAGGGTTTGAACCAATTTTATATACTTGAGCACCATTAATAATTTACTATTTTTTTTACGTTCCTAATCATGTGCCACTAGTTTATACATGAGCAAGAGTTTGATAGCAATATAGTACTACCTTACCAACATGCGATTAAAAGTTTAAATATACAATTAGAGCAGAAAAATGGCAACTAAAATACCATATAAAATATCAAAACTAAAAATGTTTTGTTCCATTAAGGCAAGAGGTTTATAATTTTTCCTGTACAAGGTTGTGTTAACTCAGTTTATACAAATTTCACATTGGGATTCTTAAGTTCATTTCAAATTTTCTTTCACATCTCCCATGCATGAGTTGATGAGCGTATATGTATGTAATTCTTATCCTCTTTAATTCTCTTCCATTTGTTTGTCAAAATCTGAGTGATCACCTAAGCTAATCATATTAAAAACATTAATTAACAATGCTAGACCACTTTAGTATTTATGATTTACTATGCTAATGCCAAACAAAAAATAGAACTTGCAAGTAATAACATATAATTCTTTTTCTTATGATTACTATGCAAGCAATAGTCCTAGTATTAAATTATATATTTTGCTTCAATTTTGACCAAGTTGTAACTAAAATTGATATTTCAAAGTACAATACCAAATAAAATTACAATATAATTGTCATTTATTTGTTTGATACTTCAACAACTCACTTGATTCTAATTATTTCATTTTTCAAACTAACCTTTTCACTCATTTTATGTGCCAATAAAGTAGTAAAAGAATTCTGCACCTTAATAAGATACATTAAAAATTATATAATGTGAAAACAATGTTAAAGCTTCTAAACAATTGACCTTAAGCTTAAGCTACTGTAGGATAAACTCATGAATCATTTTAAAAACAAAGCTATTCTAATTTATTAATAGTACAACCATGTTTCTATTAAGAGGGATTGGAAAACACATACCTATTAGCCTTATCAAATCCAAATCTAGCACTAAAATAAAAGGCTACAACAAGTAACCATGCATCAATATGAGCAACAACCAAAGATAGCCAATCTTTTTCTTGCATCCCATCTTTGGCAAAGTTAATACCCAATGCTAGTTCTAGAAACTTTAAAGGCATCACCTCAGCTAGCAGATTGACTTCTGACTGCTCACTAGGAAATTTATAAAGGCAAAGGTTTTCCTTCTTTGTATCATGAATATCACATAAATTTACTAATTTTTTCTATAATGAAAAAATGATAACAATTTGCATGCTATATAAATTATTGGCTTATATGAGTCCTTGAGGCACAATAATAACATGGGGAAAAAAGATTAAATGCATCAATTAGAAGACAAAAAATACCAACCACATTAAAGATAAATAAAAAGACAAAAGTTAATATTGTTTCTGAGTAAACAAGTCATGTCAAAGATAAAATCTAAAATGTCTCAACATAATATTCTTCATATGCCAAAAATTTTGGTCAACAAGTTTATTCTAGAAATATTCTAGACATTACTAATTTTCAAGTAACCTATCTAATCCTCTTTTACTTAGACCTTGTTACTCTTATAACTTACCCAGAAAGGTTGGAAGAGTGTTGGAAACATTGCATAATGCTCTTTTGTTATAGTGAAAGTACTTAACTAATAATGAAAGATTAATAAGAGACAATGAGAAGAGGCCATCTATCAAAAATTTGTCTTATCCTAATTTAACATGCAAAGGAACATAATTACACAAAATTAAAACAACTAATAAAAATAAACTAAAAACTTATAAATAACTAAAGCAGAAACAAACTTAAGTAAGTATACCTTCAGCATTGCAGCACCCCCAGCTTGGCCAATCTTTCCTGCAACTTTTCCTTGTCAAAATCTAAAGTACTATTCTCAATTGCCGACCTAATCTGCTTGTAAAAATTCATCACAATAATGAAGTAAGCCAAAGCATTTTTTTATAATCTCCTCTAAACTTTCCTATAGTTTCTCACCAACTAAACACAATCTAGTAAGCAACAAAATATTTCTTAAAGGAAAAAAAAAAAGAAACAAAGAAAACAAAAAACTATTGATTTAGACACTTATCATAAGCTAAACTTACATGTTTTGAATTTTGAACTATAGCAAAAGCAAAAATTGATGATCTTAACATAATTACCAATTCAAGTTTGTTAGATTTAGATGATCTTTATATCATAAGCTTTCTTAAAATCTAGCTTAAAAAGTATAATCTTTGGAGGGGTGGGGGAAGGCATAAGCAAGCCTATTCCAATAGAAAGTATAACTATTAAAAAAAAAAAAACAAGGAGGAAGTACAAGAAAGTGGGACTATCTTAATTCTTCAATAATAGGATAGCTAAAAGGCTTAACACTTAACATCTTAGCAATTTGAAGGAATCTAATATAATAAAACACAATAATTAAAATTTTAGGAGGAAAAAAAATCTTTCTTAGAGATGAGTAACCCCCAATCAAATCCTGAAGATTGAAAAAGACTTCAATGCATCTCACATTTCATAATAAATTTTTGCTGTTCTGATTTCATCTTCACTAAGTATAACATAGAAAGAAATTTTCCATCCTACATATATAGAAAGAAAGAAAACATCATTAACATCCTACCCCATTGGCTTAGCTTACCTTTCGCTTCCTTCCTTTAAAGCTGGCTAATCTTCTCCCTTGCCTTGCCTTTAAGGCTTCGTTCCACTCCTTTTCTCTCACTTTCATCTTTCTCATGAGAGAGATTTCTTGAACAAAAAGAAAAAGAAGAAAGTAATAAGATTAAGTTATATAATCTTAACTTTTCCTTCTCTTCAAGAGAAGTGAAGTGGCCAATTGTTTAAACAAATGAAGCATAATAAGATAAAGGTTTCTAAACACAAGTTAACCATCATGGTAAGATATTTTAGCTTCTAATAGAAAGCTAAAAAGTAAAAAATAACATAAGACTAACAAAATTGAAGGAAAACATCATAAACATGTCATATTCAAGTTTAGGAACACCCAAGAAACAAAATAAGTATAACATTTTTGTATGATATTTTTATTTGATTTTAGCTCAAGGTGAAGCTCTAGTTCATGAAATATTAGTAGCACTTATATAGCAAGAGCATCTGAAACAAAAGAAAATTCAAATGAAAAATAAAAAGAAAAAAAAATTTTCTGATGAAAACAAATGTAGAATTAATCATTCATAGTGTAATATAGAATATACAAAGGTAAAAAAGGAGTTGGAAGATGGTGTTTTCATAATCTTGTATGCAATCTGTAATATTCTATGATTTAGAAATCCAAAATCATTCCTAAAGAGTGGAATAAATTACTTATAGGGGTCACGGGCTTAGTGGATGCTAGTAAGAACTATGAGAAACTAAAATCAGAATTGTTTGATTAATGAATGGGAACCCCGTAGTAAAGTGAACTAAGGCTATTTGAGATATGGATGTTAACTAGAATATCTAAAAATATAGTTAAGAGCCTCAAGATAGCTCGGAATCGGAACCAAAATGGCTAAACAGAGAGTTGCAGAGGTCAATGGCATTTTTGTAATTTTGGGAAGTTTTTAGAAAACTCAAAGGAGGGAGTTTTAAATAGAAAAATTGAGTTTCACAGAGTTCTCAAAAACTCCAAAAATTATAGGAACTATCATAATGGTTAAAACGCTCTCGATGTGCATTTTGGGTAAAAAGTTAACTACTACTTTGACAAGATGATTCAAGATAGTTTTGAACTTCATAAAATTAGAAGAGCTTTTTATTAAACTAGAGGACCTAAATTTTCATATGAAAATTACGATTCTAAAAAAAGAGTTAAAATGTGCCCAAAAGAAGGAATGGAAGTTAAGGGACGTAATTGGTGTTTGGGAATTGTTATAAAAATCTTCCTCCACCTTTTAATATAATCAAGTCAGCTTCTCCACCCTTCCAAATGACACTTAAGCTAAAAAATAGATCAACCATGACGTCCAAGACAGATGGAGGAGAGAGAAAGGAAACTAAGGCAAAAAGGTATGAAAATTTATGAAATTTTGCAACAAGCTAGTTATAAAAATTTCTCTTCTCTTCATTCTTTTTCTCTTGATGGTTTTAGATTCTTGAAAGGGGGAGTTTGATAGCTAACCCCTTGAGGAAAAGTAAAAATTTAAAGCAAACAATTATGGCACAAGAATCACCACTTAACATTTTTCAAATGAGATATGATGTAAGCTATGATATTGCCATTTCCTTGGTCTTCTTTTTCTTCCATAATTCAGCCTAGAGAGAGAGAGAGTAAGAAGAAAGCTTTTGTTTAAGGAAAATTTAATAGAAATAAGTGCTTAGAAGTGTGGAGAGTAAGATTATGCAAAAAGAAGGCTATGAGAGACTATAGATAACAAGTTGTGAAAATTAGGGTTTTAATTGCATCTAGGGATTTATAGAGCTTTCTAGTAATGATTTAGATTGTGTAAAATCATGTATGAGTTTTCAAAACATCTAGAAAGCTTTATGGATGGCAAATTCCCTAGGAAAACAAGCAAAACTACATGGCCTCCTTTATGTGTGCATTTCTCAGCCAAAGGGTCTATGAGGTGCCTAGGGAGATTTTTCTTTAGTTCCAAGGATACAAATAGCCTAGAAATGAATAATAAATACCAAAGGAATTATTGGTTTGAATTTAGAAACCATATCTTGAAAAAGTAGAAGTTTGGGTTCCATTATGCATAAATAATCAACTTGATGTTAGGCTCCTTGATTTGAGTTTATGATGACTCTAATAAACTTAAATGGAGTCATGTGACTTAGATTGAGTGAGAAATTAGAGACAAGATAATAGATTGTGTGAGTTGCTTTATTATGCTACTATATGGAGCCATATGAATGCCTAAAGCTAAAAGTGGCTTATATAAGGTTTGTGTGGGGTTAAAGATGGTTCCATTAATACTTTTGTGTGTTATTTGATGTGTCTAGGCCAAGTCAATCAAGTTTCTCCTAAGTATACTTGTGAGGTCGAGAGAAGTGAAGTTAGAAACCAAGAAGAAACTTGGTACATTCTTGAAAAGGTAGCTCTCCATCCTTTCTTGTATGCATTTCTTGATTGTTGGATTGTCATTGAATGCTTGTATGGATGTTTGAATCATGAAACATGTTTTTAGCTATTGTTTTGATGTTATGGTACCATTATGTTTCTTAAATTGTGTTTGGAATGTGACTTTGCTCTTAATGGATGAGGTAATGCTAAAAGTCCCTTAGAATAGGTGAGATAAGGCCAAAAGTCTCTTGGAATAAGTGAGGGTAAGTTAAAAGTACTTAAGAAATGGGTGAGGCTAATCTAAAAGTTCCAAATAATTGGGTAAAGCTAAATCAAAAGTCTTTAGAGCTTGATTTTGATATTGACATGTTTATGTGATTTTGAAAACATGTTTATGTTTGATTCTTGGAAGCTTTTGGTGCATGCTTGTATTCTTTGACATGATAATATGCCATGTGTGCTTACTTGAAGGGTAAAAGAGCTATTGGAATTCTTTGAATCTCACCTTCCCTCGCTTTCCATCTAAATTTGTCTAAGTGAAGCCCAAAGAGCAAAGAATGGGAGCCATGAAGAATGAGTGATGATACTTTGACAATGGTATGAATTTTATATAAATTGATGTCAAAGTACATATGTGCAAGTTTTATATGAGATGTAATCCTTTAAGCATATGTAAAAATATGTAAATATGTGATATGTAATGAACTTAGAGCCATTTGCATGAGAATGCATAATTGTGGCACCTTGGAGCCTTTACATGAATGTGTATATATGCAAGTAGAATAGTGAATTTGAGCTTCATGGTGATTGGAACCATTTGGGATGTTTTTACATGTTTTGTTTATGCTTTTGGACTTACTCAAATGGTCATAGTATGCTTGGGAGACCATTTGGTGCAATTTGACCCTATTATGATGCCAAACAAAGCTATATTTTGCACCTGAACCAAAATTAGACTAAATGAATGAGTTTTGGCATGAAATTTGGCAAATATATAGATCTTATTAAGAGCGTTTCATAGAGTTAAGGATTATGATTTTTGGAGCTCTGTGGAATATTTTATAATTTTTCAAAATTGACTAAATTATGTAAAAACTCTCATGATGCTGTGCTTCTGGATAGTCTGGTTTTTGGTGACTTTGGAGCATTAAATGAAATCCAATACTTATAAAATATTTTGAAAATGTAGTAGACATCATAAGCTTTCCATAGCCACTGAGAACACCTCATTTGGAGCTTTGTAGAGGGAGAAACAAAATTTTGAAGTTCTAGGTCCTGTAGCTATCCCAGAATAGAATTAAAGTACTATTTTATTATTTTTCATAATCTAAATGCTAATGTCTTGGTCTAGAACTATTTTTAGTGATTATTTAACATCCAAAACTTTCCAAAAAGCTATCATATGCATGATTTCAATTTTTCTAAAATTAGTTATGAATTTTTGAAATTAGTGTATGTGTAGAGTTTATGTACATGCTATCAATTTAGGTCCTATGAGGATTTTACGTATTCCTTGAGCTAAACATGCTAAAACGTGTTTGAAAAAACTTGTTTATGATGAAAATGAATTAATGAAAGGAATGACTGAGGGTTGGGCCCCTATAGTTCTAAATGAACTCTATGTGGCCAAAACTAAGTGTTGAAAACCTGAGAAAGATGTGAATTGCATGGAAGATGTACTCATGCCAATTTGTGATGCTTGACCTTAGACTCAATTTCCATGCTTCTTTGTGATGTTTCTAGTCCATTAAGTATGTTATGGAGGGAAGATAACATTGGAAAGGTCATATGGCCTATATAGTTAAAATTTCATTATTTTGGCCTTTGATAAAGGATATTTCCCTTACTAAAGGCATGAAAGTTCTTGATAATGAATGTTTTATGCCCTACTTGATAATGCTTCTAGTTGAACAAACATACTATGATTGAATTGGCATTAAACCATGTTAATTTAAAGGCTGAGATAACATGTTGTCAATAGGTCCCAGGATCTTATTGACAAGATCTTGTATTCTGCAATGTAAATTCTAAGACCTTATTGACAAGGTCTTTTGCCAGTAAGTACAAGATTTTCTACTAGTAGTACAAGGTCTTCTATTATAGTATGCTAAGGCATATGGTTTAATGGTGTGACATAATCTATTTTAAGAGTCCGTTGACCCTCACCTACAATAAGTAATTAACAATATTCCTAGAACAATTCATAGGATATCCATATAGGAAGCTTAAGATAAAAAATGTTACAATTCAGTGGGTAAATTGTTACCAACTTAGAGAATAAGAAAATGACCAAAGGGAAAGGCAAAAAGTCTCTCAAGATCTTCATGTCATTGTAAGAAATCATATAACTTTCTAAACAACTGCAATCCTTTAATACTCATCAAATGTTCATATTACCTATATATTCTACCATTGGGGTAGGCATGATTTGTGTTGAAAGAGCTAGTGCAGGCATTATACCTAGAGAGCTAGGCAAGCTAAAAGCCTATTGAGTAGGAGTTGACACATTCACAATGGACACACCAATAAACTTTGTAATGCAGCAATATTCAATATTTGTCAAGCTAATGAAGAAGTTAATAAAATAAAAAGAGGAAAGTTTTATAGACAAACCTTAAGGCAACTAACTTAGCTATTTATTTATTAGTAAAGACATACTTCTCAACCACCTTTTAAATATGAAAAGATAGCAAAGACATGCTTCTCAACCACCCTTTAAAAATGAAAAGATAGTAAACACATGCTTCTTAACTAGCTTTCAAAGATGAACTGTCATTGTTCAAGGAATATGTCCATTGGAACATGTTTAGTAATATACTACTATCTTCTTAAAACCAAATAGTTAAAAAAAAGTTTTTTAATATCTATCAAGATCCACCAATCATATTGGAAATAAAATTGGATTAGACAAAGAAATTGATGAAAAAGAAAAAAAGAAAAAGAAAAAAGGAGTTTAGTAAAACTAGAAGACTTAAACATCTTAACATAATTTACAAATCCACAATTCATACCAAGTAATAGCCCTTTATTAGTTTAGTAGTTGGAGGTTGGCCTACTGATGAAGCATCCAAGCTGACAAGTATTTGCATGATCTGTATAATTGTTATGCTTTCATATATCCTTGGAAAGGCATGATGCTACTTACAATTTAATGAAAGTTTAATTATTTGTGCAATGTGCACTCACCCTAATGCCCTTCCCTTTCTTTGACCATCTATTTCTAATGAAACCTTTGATCCAAAACCTATTGATACATGTGAATGAAAAGAAATAACACCAATATACTTCTAAACTCCTAAATTTTCATTAAATAGAAATATATTAAAAAATATTAGTGTTAATATAACACTTTCACAACATAAATTGTAAAATAAGTTAAAAAATTAATCCATTTATAAAAGCATAATGAATGTCTCTCTCTTTTTTATTTAACAGCTCTCGAAAATCCTATAAGATTTCCTTTCAAAGACAATACGACAATTGAAGGAGAATTAATGTTAATTAACAAATAGATTGAAATGATTGCTACTATAAAATATCAGGCCTATAGAAATAGAAAACTTTGATGAAGTGTTTAGATATATCAAAATTTGAGCCAAGTATATTATACATCTACATTGTTCACATATTAGTTTGTTAAGTTGTAGAGCAATAAAGAACATAAATACTTGTTCAAAATAAAAGAAATCATTTCATGTATACTAGTTCAAGAAAAACTTAAGGATAAAAAAAAATGAACACATTGATAAAATATGCAACTAGTGCTAATATCTATTTTGCTAAATTTAAAACATTGATTCCATACCAAATTGCAAAGGAGTAGAGAAAGTAAGTGAGAAAGGGAAAAGGCCTCTTAGGGTCTACAGGGCTTTAAAGGAAATCATGCAACTTGATCTGGTTCCATATAACTTCAATCCCTTGATATTCATCAAATGCTTTAAATGGTCAAACAAACTTATTGATGTTCTATTAGTAGATAAATGAGCTCTATCAAGTATAAACAAAAACAAACAAGTGGATGCTACAAAATAGCATCCTCTCCAAGGTAATTATAGATAACATAAAAAAATAGATAATAGAAATACATACCTTAATTCCATAAGGGCCTATTTGGTTGCGAAGAATAAAGTTGATTATTGAAGTTACAAACTAATCAAGTACATCTTCCTAAATATATTTGTCTAGAAGCTATTATATTTCAAGTTAAGGAACTTAAGAAAACAATATAACAAAAGATGATTAATAGTACTAAGCACTGTGAAATCTTAATTTATAAATACTAAGAATAGAGCTAAATGATCTAGGTACTATCTAGAAAACAAATTTCACAAATAACAAACAAAAATTTCTCACTTGTAGCAATTCAATCTGCCCATTCAGTTAATTTCATTACACACGTATGATGTATGTCTAAAACCCTATCAACAATTTCTAATCGTGGTATCAAATTGAAATAAACTAGTAGGAATTGAAGATTGAAAGATGTTTCTAACATTAATAATCCAAAATGAGCCAAAATCCTCTCAAGGATGAAGTATAAAAGTAATAAAAATAGAAGAATGATAATCCAAAATTAGTGAAAATCCTCTCAAGGACACTGTAAAATAAGATCCTCTTTAAGATAGAAGGCATAACAAAAGATATTACAATATCCTTAGAAAAAGGAAGTCAAGTTTAAGACTCTAATCAATAATCAAGAATTAACAACTCAAATCACACTACATCTTTCCTTAAACTTTGCAAATATCATATATTTTCATAGTTCAACATCTATAGAACTATCTACCATTGCATGTAGTAAGAAAATTCATGAAAATGAAGGAGTTGATGTATTACAAAATGAGATGTAATTTTATAATATTGAACATATGTTATATTTATTTGTGATAATGTCCTAAAAAATGGTTTCATTCATTTTCTATTTTGATAGGTAGTATAAATCATAGAACCTTCAAATAGCAAAGAGAGTGGTTCAAGTGTGTGAAAAGAATGGTATGGAAGGGTTCAGTTGACTCAGTTCTTTAATTTTTAGAAGCAAGGGGAAAAACCTTTTGTAAGTGTAATGTCTGGTTTTCCTAAAAATGTTAGAAATGGACCAATTATAAAAGAAAGTCTCATAAATAAGAAGATTTGAGGCCAAATAAAATTAGGACAATAATCTAGAAAATTGAAAATGAGGATACAAAGCTTAAGATGTCCAAAAACTAAAGCCAAAATAGCTAAATAAAATCAGACAAAAACTAGTAGCATTTTCGTAATTTTGGGCACTTTTTAGAAGACTCAAAGGAGGGATCTTTAAATGAAAAAGTTAAGTTTCTTGGAGTTCTCAGAGGCCCTAAAAACTATAGGAACCCCTAGAATGGTTCAAACCCTCTCGGCTTATGTTTTAGAGCATTAGTTGACCCAAACTTTAATTGATTCGTTTGAGAAGGCTTTAAATTCAATTTGAGTGAAACCAAATACATTTTATAAGTTAGAGGAGGTAAATTTTATGATGGAAAAGACAGTTCTAAAAAAGGAGGTAAAATGCATCCAAATGAAAAGAACCAAGAAAAGAGGACAAATTAGGAACTTTTAAAAAGTGTTTTAAGAAATCTGGCCTTCATATAGCATGTCCCCCTTCTCCCATCTGGTTAACTGACCTATTTTCTATCCCAAACCAAAGGAGAACTTAGCCAAGAAAGAAGCACAAGAGGAGGGGAAGAAGAAGAAGAAGAAAAGCCTTGTAAAAAGGTAAGAAAACTATAGATTTTTGTGCTCTTTTCTTCATTAATCTTGTTCTCCTCATTTTCCTCTCTTTTCCTAAGTGTTTAATGACTAATTTGGGGCTTTTTTGGGGCTAGTTTAGTAGGAGAAAGTTAGAATTTGAAGGAGAAGCTAGCAGCAAGTAAAAGTGCTCTTGAAAAGGCTTGGAATCAAGGTAACTTTCATGGCTTTCCTTGCATCTCTTTGTTGTTCTTCAAGAGGATGAGTTTCTGATAACTATAGAACACCTAAAGGGGAATTAGTTCTAACCAAAATCAACCAAGGAACAAGGGTTTTAAAGTTGGAGAAATAAGATTATACAATGAAATTCAAAAGAGAAGCATTAGAATTCTAGTTACAAAACCTAGGGATTTAGTTGCACTTTGACAAATATGAAGCTTCCTAGTGGTAATTTAAGTTGTTTAAGAGTGTAGATGGTTTCTCAAGACATCTAAGAAGCCTCACATGTGCTAACTCTCTAAAGAAAATTTGCAAAACTCTATGGGCTCACTAGCTTATGCATGTCTTGACCTAGACTTGTTTCATGTAGCTAGGGAGGGTGTTAATTACTTTTAAGGCTAGAAAGGGACTAAATATGATTAATAAATGTGAAAAGAAGCATTGGAATAAATTTAGGAATCATGGCTTGTGAGATGAAGGTGTAGGCTCCATTTTGAGACATAAAGAAGCAACTTGTACCTAGGTTCCTTGAATTGAAATTGTGATGGCTCTAAAGAGTCTAAATGGAGTCAAGAGACTTGGATTGAATGAAAAATAGGAGCTAAGATCATAAATCCTAAGGGTTGCTTCATTGTATCTTATATGGAACCATAATGGAGTCATATGAGAAAGTAAGCATGCATGGAGTTTCTATAAAGCTAGAGCTTATTCCAATGATTAAATCATGTCTCATTTGATGTGTCTAGACTAAGAGAATTAAGTCCCAACTATTTGCATGTGTTTGGCCAGAAAGGGCAAGAAGCAATTAAGGAGAAAAGTTGTGTTATTGCTTCAAGGTAACTCTTTAACCTTTATCACATATATTGTTCGAATGTTTACTTGTCATTGAGTACTTGTGTATATATTTAAACTATGAGATATGTTTTTAGCCATTAGTTATATGTGATGGTACCATTATGCTTCTTGAAAGATGTTTATGAATGCATTGTGGCTTGAATAGGTATAGTTATGCTAAAAGTTTTTTAGCATAGATGGGGATGAGCCAAAATTCCCTAAAAATAGGTAAGACAAAGCCAAAAATCTTAAGAAGAGTGAGACTAAGTTAAAATTCTCTTGAAAGTGGGTGAGGCAAATCTAAAAGTCTCAAGAAAGTTGGATGAGACTTGACCAATGCCCTTGAGAGCCTATGTTTGACATGTATGAGTTCATATGGCAAGGAAAATGATTTATGTATGTTCATTAGTAACTTACATGCCATACATGCATTCTTTGACATATAAATGCATCCTTTATATATATTTGAAAGGATAAAGAGCTATTGCGATTCTTGGAATCTTACTTTTCCCCAATATATGTCTAACCATGTCTAGGTAAGCCAAGTTGGCAAAGGAATAGAGGTTAAACATCTTGAAGAGTAAGACTTTGATAATGAAGTAGAATATTAGGCATTTTGATGTTAAGATTTGTAACTATAAGATGTATATGTGTTGTAAGCCTTTGAGCATGTCCAAATATATGTAAATATGATGTATCTATCCATTTTGGAATCATATGAATGAATATGTGAGCTTTTGCCATTCATATGCCATATGTATAAATGTAAGGGGCAAGGTGAGAATGAGCTCCATGATGATGTGAACCATTTGATATGCTTCTATAAACTGTAATTATGCTTTTAGACTTGCTCAAGTAGTTGTGAAAAGATAAGAAAGGCATTTGGTGCAAGTTGAATCCATTATGGACTTCAAATTTGACCATTTCTTGAGCTAAACCAAAGTTTGACTAAATAGATGAGCTTTTGTGTGAAATTTGGCCAGCAAATAGGTCTCATTTAGATCTTTTAACAGAGCTAAAGAGCACTTAATTTAGAGCTCTATAGAATTTATTATAATTTTTCAAAGTTGGCCAAATTATGTAGAATTGTTAAAGTTACTGTTCACATAGTCAATTTGCTTTCCTATGTCATTTGTGGGCCAAATAAAGTCTAATGCTTACAAAATTTTAGACATAAACTAGACATTATAATCTTTCCATAGCCATTAAGAGCACCTCATTTGGAGCTTTGTAGAAAGAGAAACAAATTTTTGAAGTTCTAGGCCCTGTAGCTATCTAAGAGCAAACCTGATGTACTCTTTTATTGTTTTTCTTTAGTTAAATCCTATTGTCTTGTGTTGGAAGTATTTTTATCATTAGTAAACATCCAAAGTTTTCTAGACAGCTATCATATGTATGATTTTGATTTTTTTAGAATTAGTTATGAATTTTCAAAGTTTATATTAGAAATCTGGAACACCAACCTAAGAACAAATTCTGGTTTTCTTAAAATGTGTTCCAAATCCGAGGTTCTTGAATTGAAATTGTGATGTTTATGATATGAATGGATATGTTAAGGATGGAAATGAAAATTTTAAGTTCACATAGTCCCTAAAGTTAAGAATGATGTATATAGCTTTCTAATTACAAAATTAACCATGGATAAAAAGTGCCACTTTCACACAAATGTGTATCATATGCCAAGTATGTGTTAAGATACACCTATGTGATATGATTTGAAGGCTAGGGAGTTAAGGTATTACAATGAGCAACAAAAGCTTCCATATTTTTAATAAGTTCTCAAACTTTATGGTTTTGGAATTAGTAACTTCTTTAATAATTCTCATTCCAACACTAAGCACCCTCCTAGAGAAGCTTGACTGCATTAACCCATTAATAAATTCCAAAGGAAAATGCAAGTAACATGCAAGACATATTAAACAAAAATAATCCATTATGCTAGATTAGGATACATTTCAAGAATATAGCAGGAACTTTTAGGAAATAAGTGTAACACCATAACTTTCTAGCCTTTCTCATGTAAATTCTATGGCTTATGCCATGCACTCATCAAGAATCACAAGAAAATGACATATAAAAAGTGAATATTTTTGCGTTGCGTAGGAGATGAAATTTACATTCAGTGTCTTGTGGGCTATGTGAGCTCATGTATCACATTTTCATATTTAATTACATGTATACAACTCAAATCCAACACCAAAAGTAGCCTAGAACTCGTGCAAGTACAAGAAACACACAAAATTCCATAACGTAGCCTCGGCTAGAATTGTATATTTTCTATCACAAACTTTGAAAAATCATAACTAATTCTAAAAAAATCAAAATCATAAATTCTTTACCATTATAGAAAGCTATAGATGTCTAATTTATGCTAAAAATAATTTTGGGTCATGGAACATCAAGAAGAAGATGTTTGACATTCAAAAAGTTCCCAAGGTTTCAGCTGCCTGGGCTATTATCACAGCCTACTGTCACAAACTTTAGAAATTTATAACAAATTTCACAAAAATCCAAATCATGCAAATTCAATCAATATAAAAAGCTACATATGTTAAATTTAAGGGAAAAAAATATCTCTAGACCACACCAAGACCATCTAAGCACTAAATTATGATGGAACAATACTAGAGGTCAAGTGGCGTTGCTAGTACTAATATAAAATTTCAAAAATTTATAACTCTCTGTTCAGACCTCCAAATGAGGTGATCTTAGTGGCTACAAAAATCTTATAATCTTTAGTTTATGTCTATAAAATTTCACAAGTATTGGACATCATTTGACCATTGGATGACACAAAACACAAAATTGACCATATGAATAGTACATGCACTAGAACAACAGAAAAATTCCAATTTTAAAAATTTATAATTAATTTTGTAGAGCTCCAATTTTTTTTCACTTTAGCTTTTCAAAAATATCTCTACAAGGTTTAAATACATGCCAAATTTTAGACCAAGAAAAGCTCATTTGGATAAAAAGAGGTATAACTCACAAATATGGTCAATTTTATTTCATATGGATGCCAAATGTGTCCAAATAGCCTCCTTTAATTTTTGACACCTCTGGGCAAATTTAAAAGTATGAATATGACTTGTATGAATAGGCCAAGTGGTTCCAATCCTCATGCATCTCAATTTAGGCATTCCACTTCCATTTATACACTAATGCACCAAGCCATCAAGAAGCCAAAATTTTCATTTCTATAGATTTCATACCACATATGGTCTATACAAGAATCATACATCATTTTACATTCATACATGAGCTTATATCTAAAAAATAATATATATAAAGCCACTTTGCCATTCATATGGCCATAAATAAGCAAAATTCATGCACTTTGTTGTCACATTTTCATCTTCTAAGTTGTTGCCTCCCATTACCTTGTCCACTTAGTCTACCTAGCATGTTAGAACATTGGAGAGGAGGGAATGAGATTCAAAGAATGCCAATAGCTCATCTCCCTTTCAATCACACATAAAGTATGCAATACAAGTCTTGAAAATGCATGCAAGGGCATATTGAAACTTGCGAGCATTCTAGAAACAATCTTAGCATTTGAACAAATCATATATAGTATACATAGGCTTGCCAAGTGAGTGGATGAGCTTCACCCATTCACTTGTGGATTTTGGACTTACCTCACCCATTTTCTCTAAGAGGTTTTGACTCAACCTTACTCTTGTGAGTCAACCCCATTCTCAAGAGACTCTTTACTTTGTCTCAACCAAGTTTGAGGGTTCTTAGCTCATCCTCACCATGGCTAGAGGGTTCTTGGCTTTTCCACACTCAAGCAAACCAAGGCAAGCATATAAAACATCATTTGAATGCACAAAACATCATCATGGTACCATTGAATAAAAGCTCATGCTAAAATACTTTTATAGCTGAAAACATATATACACACATTCAAAGGCGATGTAAGCACACATTTATGCATGAGATAAGGTGGAGAGAATTACCTTGCTTGCATTCACACACTTTTTTCTTCAGCCTTGAGTCCTCTCCCTTGACCTCACACATCCAAGGAGGTGGGGATCATTTCTCTTGGCCTAGACATATCATATGGAAGCCAATTATACACTTGAATTAAATTCTAAGGCCATATATTCACTAGAAAAGTTAGGTGACTCATAAGGCTTTTTTATAGTTCTGTAATGCACTTAATAAAGCAACCTTAGGAAAATATCATCTTTGCTCCATTCTTTTAATTTATTTATGATTTTCGACTCCGTTGAAACCTCTTGGAGTCATCACATAATCAAATCAAGGAGTCTAGATAGGTGTTGCTTTTTTAAGCCATAATATGGAACCTGTAATATCTGGTTTTCGTTAAACAATAGAAACAAGTGCATTTTTATAGCAAGCCCCCCGAAATGAATTAGTTAAGGTCTCAAAAAATTTGAGTAACATTCTATACTTCTAAAAATGAGAATTCTAGGCTCAGATAGAAAGAAAAATAGAGCTAGAATGAAAAAATAAAATTTAACGAAAAACTTACGAAACATAATGGCATTTTTGTAATTTTGAGCAAATTTTGGAATTCACATAGGAGGGCTTTTTAAATAAAAATTTTGAGTTTTCTAGGGTTTTTAGAGGCCTTGAAAACTATGGGAAGGCCTGGGACAGTTAAAACCCCTCCAGTGGATGTTTTTCAATGTCGGTGTACCCTGAACTTTGATAGATTCGTTCGGGAAAGTTTTAGCTCTGATTTGAGTGATTCCAAAGGAATTTGACTAAATTGGAAACCTAAATTTTATAATAGAAAAGACAGTTCTAAAAAAAAGAGATAAAACAAATTAGAAACAAAAATGCCAAAAATGAAGGGTAAAATGGAAATTTTTGAAAAGTCTTTATTTCTCCTTCCTATAAATAGATGGCGCCCCACTCTCCCACTCATTTAGCTTCATATGTTTCTGCCCTAAACTAGAGAAAAAACCTTAGGAGAGTGGCACACAAGAGGAAGAGGAGGAGAAATTAAAGCTAAAAGGCATGGATTTTTTATAGTTTTTCATGCTCTTTCCCTTGCAAACCTCTTTTTCCATTTCTCTCTCTTTCTTGTGATTATATTGAAGTATATGGATCTATTTTAAGGGAGAAATTAAGGAGAACATTCGGATTTAAAGAGAGAAGGCCAAAGAAAGGAGGTTCAAGTGAGAAAATAAGAAAAAATAAGGTAATTTCTCCTTCCATGATTTCTACCTCTTGCTCCTATTCTCTCCATGGTTCACCCCATTCAAGAAGCCATAGGAGGGTTTGGATTTTAAGTAGAACCAAGAGTGAATCTTAGAAAAAAGAGTGTGGAGAATAAGAATATGCAAAAGAAACTAACAGATAATCATAGAAATGCAAGATAGAAATTTTAGGGTTTTATGTGCTCTTTATAAAATCTAACTTGATACCTTAATTTCTATACTTAAATAAAAGTTTAAATGAGTTCCTAAGATCTTTAGAAGTCTCCCTATGTGCTTCCTCCATCAAGAAAATAAAGCAAAGTCCATGAAGGCTATTATGCTTCATTGTCTTAGTCTAAGAGGGTTACCATACCTAAAGAGAGTTTTAAATTTTTCTAAACCCATTTTTGAGTCATATATGATGAGTGAAGATGAGGGGAGGCCTTGGAAAAAATTTATAAATTATAGAAAATGAGTTGGCCTTATATGTTCCATAATATGACCTAAAGAAGCAACATGTCATTAGGCTCATTGTTTCAATTGTGTAATGACTCCAAGAGATTTAAAAGGAGTCAAGAATCATATATGAAAGAAAAGAATAGATTCTAGAATTTATTTGATAGGTGTTACTTAATTAGATGCATTTTAGAACCACAAAGGGGTTTATAGATCAAGTTAGTGTTTAAGGAAGATGTGTGGCCTTAGAATTAACTCCATGACCCTAATTGGCTTCCATAAATTGTGTTTAGGCTAAGAGAAATCATTCTCACACCTTTGTGTGTATGAGGCTAAGGAAGGGAGAGCAAATTTAAGGAGAAAACTGTATGGTTGCACCCAAGGTAGCTCACTCTTCCTTCTCTCATGTATGAATATATGCTTTGCTTGTCTTTGAATGTATGTATGTGTGTTTTAAGCCATGAAAAGTATTCTAGCATGATTTCATATGCCATGGTACCATGATAATCCATTATGTTTTCAAATGATATTTGTTATGTGTGCTTGGGTTTACTTGAGTGTGGTGAAGCCAAGAACCTTTAGCCATAGTGAGAATGAGCCAAGAACTCTTAAAGTCGGTTAAGACAAAGTAAGGAGTCTTTTAAAGGTGAGGTTGACTCCCAAGAGTAAGGTTGAGTCAAAAGCCTTTTAAAGAAACGGGTAAGGCAAGTTTAAAATCTACAAGTGAATGGGTGAGGTTAATCCACTTACTTGGCAAGCCTATGTATGCCATGTTCAAATGCCAATAATGCCTCTTGAATGATTAAACACCTCATGATACTCATGCATGCATTTTCAAGACTTGTTTTGCATCTTTTATGTGTGATTGAAAGGGAGATAAGCTATTGGGATTCTTTGAATTTCATTCCCTCTTCTCCAATGTTCTAACATGCTAGGTGGACCAAGATAACAAGGGAATGAGAGCTAACCACTTGAAAGATGAGAGCATGACATTAAAGTGTATAGATTTTATTTCTTTAAGGACATATGAGTGGCAAATGATGTAATCCATTATTGTATATGTCCTATGATATTATGAACATGTATAATTATGTTAATGTATCTTGTATAAATGAAAGTTAAGGTTATATGTATGGAAATGTGCATTTTGGACATGTAATGACAAATTAGCATTATGGAAATGTATGTATAAATGGAAGTAGAGTGGCCAAATTAAGATGTATGAGGTTTGGTACCACTTGGGCAGTTTATACAAGTCATATTCATGCTTTTAAACTTATCCAAGAGGTGCCAAACATCAAGAAAGACCATTTGGGTAAAATTGGTATCTAATATGGAACAAAATTGATCATATTAGAAACCTATACTACTTTTAATCCAAATAAGCTCTTCTTGATGTGAGATTTGGCATGCATTTAGAGCTTGTTGAGAGTTTTTAAGGAAGCTAAAGTGTAGAATTTTTAGAGGTCTATGGAATATTTGATGAATTTTCAAAGTTGAAAAAATTTTTGAAATTAGTTCAGGGTATTATTCACTCAAGTCTGTAAATGAATTTTGTCACTCAGGGGGCAAACGATGTCCAATTACTATAAAATTTTACAAGGAGAAATTAGACATTCCTAGTGACTTGTGCCAACTAGAAGCACCCCCATTTAGATATTTAGAGAGGGAGATATAAATTTTTGAAATTTCTACCAAGTATCAGGCGTCTAGATTGACCTAGGTTACTGTTTGATTGGTTTTCGAGTCTTGGACGTGCCTAAACTAGTATGAAGTTATTTTTTCCCTTTAGTTAATCTATAGATTTCTAGATTGGCATCATTTGCATGGATTGAATTTGTTTGGAATTAATTGGACATTTTTTAAGTTTATAGCAGAAACCTGTATTAGTTCCAATAGCCAATTGGACCTTTGTACCTTTTTGAATGTCAAATATCTTCTGCGTTATGTTTCATAGACTGGACATATTTTTAGCATAAAGTAAACATCTGTAGCTTTCTAGAATGATAAAGATTGTATGATTTCAATTTTGTTAGAATAAGTTATAATTTTCTAAAATTTGTGACAGAAAAGGAAAAATTTTGGCCAAAGTAGCTACCATAGATTTTATGTATTTCCTTGCCTTGCACAAGTTGTAGGCCATTTTTTGTAATGGAAATAAGTTGTATCTATGTATTTAAATATAAGAATGTGATACATGAGCCCACATGGTCCATGGGATACCGAACAAAAAATTTATACACTACGCAACACTAAAATATTCATTATTTTTATGCTATTTTCTTATTCCTTCATGAAATGCATGATGTGAGACATAGAGAAAGCATGAAATAAGTTAAGAAATTATGGTGTTACAGAACCTATAATACCATCTCACTATCCATGGCTTCTAAAATTTTTCCAAGGTTTCCTCTCATCCTCTTCCATCATATATGACTCGAAACTAAGCGTAGAATAAATTAAAACTACCCCTTAGTGCTTCATCTAGCCTAAGCCGAAACTATGCATTATATGAATACCAAGTGAGTTTGCTTCATTCTTTTGATGAAAGATGCATATGAGGAGGCTTCTAGGGATCTCAAGGGCTCATCCAAATATTCATTTAGGCCTAAGAATAATTACATCAAATCAAATTTTCAAGGGAGCTCATGAAACCCTAGGTTTGCTATCTTGAAAATCAATAGCTTTTGCTTAGATTTCTTTGTATATTATTACTCTCTTCCCTCAAATTCATAGAATTCACCCTTGGTTTTGCCTAAAATTAAAGCTCTCTTGCAGCTACATATATGGGGCAAAATAAGGAGAAGAAAGGGGAGGAATAGCTACCATAGGATGAAGATTTTACCTTGTTTCCATAGCTTTTCGTGCTCGTTTCTCACTTTCCTTGCCCTCCTCTCTTCAAATCCAAATTTTTCCCTCTGTTCTTCCTTAAAATGGATCCAAAAACTTCAATAAAACCATAGGAAAGAAAGCTTAAAAGGAAAGGAACAAGTTTGAAAGAAGAAGAAGCATGAAAATCCATGAAATTCCTTACCTTTTTCTTGCTTTTTCTCCTCCTTTCTTCTCCTTCATGGTGTGCCTAAGAGAGTTGGTGTTTTCTTTGGTTTTTAGGCAGAATAAGTTGTGCAACTGAAGGGGGAGAAGATACAAGAAGCTTAAAGAGTGTTCAAGAAGTTTTCACTTTTTTAAAAATTCTAATTTTGCGTTTCGTTCTTGGCATTTTAGTTTCTAAATCGTTTTAGCTACTTTTTTAGAACTGTCTTTTCCATTATGAAATTTAGATTCCTAATTTAATAAAATACTTTTGGAATCACTTAAATTAGAGTTAAAACCTTTTCGAATGAATCCGTTAAAGTTTAGGTTCACCATCATTGGAAAAGTCCACCGGAGAGGTTTTAACTGTCCTAGGGCTTCCCATGGTTTTCAGAGCCTCTGAGAACCCTAGAGAACTTAAAATTTTAATTTAAAAACCCCCTATGAGAATTCCAAAATTTGCTCAAAATGATGAAAATGCCCTTACGTTTCATTAACCTTTCATTATATGTCTTTTCTTCATTCTAGTTCTTTTTTTCTTTTCGTATGAGCTTGAGATTCTCATTTTTAGGAGTCTAGAATGCTTTCTAAATTTTTTGGGACCTTAACTAAATCATTTTAGGGGACTTCCTTTTGTATCCAGTGAATTTTGTTCATTTATGGAGAAACTATATGTTACGTTTCTCACATTTTCTCTCGTTTTCAGAGAACCAGATATCACATTTCTCCCCCCTTAAATAAATTTGTCCTCAAAATTTGGGGTATGCTTTCCTCTTACTCTTTTCTTTTCTAGCTAACTGCCCTTTTCTTTCCCTTCTTCCTGGCTCTATACGCTTTTCTCAATGATTTCACTCATTTGAGTTTTTCTCAACCAGGGAATTTTCATTACTAGCTCTTAATGAAGGCTCTATTGTTATAAAGTACATGCTTGTTTTTCTCATGAGGGAAAAAAGTTTCTAACTCTGGAGGCCTATCTTGGGAGAGCTTACTAATCATATCGGGTTAGTCTTAACCTGTTCATAGGGATTAACATTCTTCTCAGTGGACTTATTTGCATATCTTAGGAGGTGACTTATTTTGTATCAAATCTCGCGTATCCTCTCCCAATGGCTTCCCATAATGTCTCATCATCTTTTTTTTATCATTACAGCCATTAGAGATTTCTGTTTATTTACTGATTTAAAATATACTATCAACTATCCATCTCTGCATTCTTTCTGACTAACTTATCCCATGATTACAATTTATATTTCTTTCTATCACAGGCCTCATATCTCAATTACTTATTAGGATTATAACTCTTTTGAGGAGTTTCTACTTTTAATGACCCCAGTTTCTCTGTTTACTATTGCATCTATATCGGTAGGCTGAGGCTTTTCCTCACTCTTTTTGCTCATTTATAATGGCATTTTATAGTCCTTTATCTCAATATTGATAGGCCTCCTTATACAGACATTGAAGAGCTGCTACCACTAACTGTGCTGAATTCTAGTGGGATGCTAGTTATTCTCATAATTTTGATCATTGGAGACATACTGTACCACTTACCTTATGTAAAAACTGCACTTGACCCCTTTTTGAATATATAGTCTAGCATATAGGGATCTTTCTATCCTTCAGTCAGGGCTAATATCTACTAGGTAGTGGTTCATCTGGCTCTAACTTTGTAAAGCTAACTTCTTGCTTTCCTCATTCCATACACTATGCTCATCTCTTAAGAGATCTAGTCAGTGGTCTAACTATCTGAGTAAAGCCTTCATATCTCTATGGCAACGGTCTACTAGACTCAAGAGATCTCTAGTCTCTGAGACAAAAGCTAACTGAAACTGTATTAGTCCTTAAGACTAACTACTCTGCAAAAGCTATCTTAAGCTGTCACCTCACTAGAGGGCTATCATGCTATGATTGGAGCTCTCTGTAACTCTGTGGGATCTATCGTGACCCTTGGGTCTACTGCGACCTCTCAGAACCCTGCTAGGGTCTATTGCAACCCGCTGTGATGTACTAGGATTTACTGCGATCCATCTCTAGGAGACGTGAAAGTCTAAGATTACTGTATCTGACATTAAAACGCATACTTACCAAGTTCGGTAACCATCGCTCATAATAACTTAGGCTAAACTCAGAAGTACATTGTGCTCTTCGTGCGAAGTGGTTTCTATGTCATCTAATTCTCTAGGATCCCATCATACTGATACTCAGAGGCATCTTAATTTTTGTTCATCACTCCTCATGGGATCCTTAAATTCTCACTTCAACCTTTTTTTTTATTTAGGCTTTCTTTTCTTACTCTAACTGTATTCGGCTATCTTTCCTCTCATATCTTGCAATTTTTTAATATGCTTACATTCTGCTTTTGAGTGCCTTGGCACCAAGACATCTTGCACACTAAGTGTGGCTAATATCTCTAGTAGGAGAGAGACTATACACTAGTCCCTTCTCATTTCATTTACATATACTATAAGGGAC
Organism: Erythrophleum fordii; assembly: GCA_032878935.1. Taxonomy (NCBI): domain Eukaryota; kingdom Viridiplantae; phylum Streptophyta; class Magnoliopsida; order Fabales; family Fabaceae; genus Erythrophleum; species Erythrophleum fordii. The sequence continues at coordinate 2,054,183 of JAVQMF010000029.1, forward strand.
TCAGGCTGTGTATACTGAACTAGTGCTATATGAATCTGAACATTCTTTACTATTAGCACGTTCTTTTATATGTTACTATTCTTTACTAGGGATTCCTCTATGCATGCTTTTCTCATTATTTTGATACTATTGGAATCTCTTTATCTTTCTTTTCTGACTTATCTTGTTATCTAACTAACTATAATACCTTTCGATTATCGAGACACTTTGGTGATTGATGTCATCATTTGCTATGCACTCAAGTCACACTATTACTAGGTTGGCCAGACCCAATATCATGTAACTTTTGTTGCCAGCAAACCATAACATCAAACACTAATATATGGGCGCCTGATAACTGAGCTCAAAGTCACTATCACCAGTATACTACAAGTTTTCCAATAATCTAAAGTATCCCTCTCATACTTTTCTTTGTTTGTCCTATTCTCATAGGATACTCAGGGAAAATAGGATTCTTTCTCTACTTCATCTTGAGATCACTTTACATTGCCCAACTACTTTTACTTTGGGCACTATCATGCTAGAAGGATATCTATGCCAAGGACAAGTGTGCTTCCTCAAGTACTCAAGAATATCAACTAGATATTATTCTTAATCTATTATATCCTTAGCTTGAACACTATCATATCTTCTCTCTCTTTTTACCTTTCCTATCCTTTTACTTAGGTAAAAGGATGCTCTACTACTGACTGTCTCTATTGCCAGTTCAGGTTTCTTTACACTCAAGAGCACCTGTATTTTCTTGGGGTTCTTCTACTTGTTTACTCTTTGTAACATCAAGGGGATCTACTTTTTCTTATACTCTTGTTTTGCTTTTAACTAGACCATCCATCGGTAAGAAAATTTCTATTACCTACATCCCCAAGAATTACATTCTATAGTGCTCTCGGCTTACACTCTTTCTCTGTATAATACAAGATTCACCTTCTTAGCAATCTCTAGCTCCCTTGAGCTTCTTTGAGGGTACTAAAGCACTAATTATTTGTCTCAGCTCATTTTTATGGTCGAATCAGAGTAAGGCTTTCTTTTTGTTTAATCTCTTTAGTCTCATCCTCAGGAGTACAGTATATTATTTCTAGGGTCTTACTAACCCAATCCAGGACACGTACTCTCAATATCTAGATTCTACTTTACTGAAAGCTTATACTCTATTAGGTACTTTAATCACTCACGTGCCTTAACTCTAAATCATTTTTATATTAGGGAGCTTGTCTGACTAATTATTGGACCACTATCTATTTATCTTTCTGGGTTTAGTCTATACATTTAGTCATTACTAAAGTAAGGACATCTCTTCTATGGCTAGTTTCTCAGTTTTTCCTTACTTCCCCTATCATTATATTTTACAACGCAGGAGGTCTATCGAGGGGAATGTGCTAACCACTACTGAGTGATCTCCCTGATTCAGGATATTTCATTTTCCCTTTCTCGATCCAGGGAAGACTTTCATTGAGGTTTTTTTTAAATTAATCTCTCTCTTTACTTATCTTACTTGGATGATGCTACGGGTCACTTCCTTTAGGCTTTAGCTTATACTTAGCCTGGGCTGCCTATCTTATTAGACCTGTAGCTTGCAAGAACTTAGTGCTTTCTAAGTTATCCTCATTCTCTTCTGAGCTTCTGTTATCGGGCTACTCATACTCATTTATAGGTGCCACTTATGAGGTATACCTTTCTAAGCCACTCACTATGTGCCTCACTACTGGTAGCCTTATCTTATATAAATTTTAAGGCTACATTAACATTTTGTTATTCAGTGTTTCGCAGGGTAGCACTCTAGGTTGGAGTCAACGCCTTAAAGGTAGGTCTTAACAACCTTATCATCCTTGTGTCTAACTTTCTTTATACTAAGCTCTTTCCTCAGTCTCAATTATTAGGCCCACTGATTTCTTACTAATCTTCTGTGATTATTTACTACTCTTTTTCTCTATTTATATTAGGGATTTTCACTCTTTATGGATCGACTGACCCCTTATTAGTTCATTCCTTAAGTTCATATAAGTATGACTAATAAAGCATTCATGCTGCCATTTGTTGCGGCTAACACATCGTTCACCATGACTAATTAGCCTCGGGTTCACCCTAATTTCCTGTCTAAGTGTTGGCCATGGCGAGGAATTCTTTAGATTACCTCACTGCTTCATAAAATAATTGGCCGCGACTAACGGCCTCAGATTGGCTTGCTTCTTCATGAATTGGAACTTCACCTTTAGCTACAAACCTAAGCCGTATTGCCTCTATATCCAGCCCGTCATCAAGTTAGAAAGTTCCCCCTCTTGCTTCATTCATGTATAACTAACTGTCATCTTTGGGCTGTCAGGGCTCTATGGAATGTAGCTTATAACTTAAACCTTTGGCCGGAGGGAATTAACATTTCAGGTTCTAAACTTCATATAGACATTTGGGTTTTATGGCTAGGGGGCAATTCTTTTTCTCACACCCCTTTCGGCTAGTCCTACACAGCTGCAATCTCATCTCACACCGCGTTACATCACACCTTGTCTCTGCATTACACGAGACATTTTAGAATGGTCTGAGTATAACCACCAGGAGAATTAGGCTTCACATACTCTCTCTAGCAAGCCTCTTTATATCGACACGATCATTTCTCATCGTTCATATCTAGGGCTTGCTATTGACCTTGGCGAACTATCATATCTCATAGAGCTCTAGCCGTCGGATCCCTTAGCTCTACTTAAGCTATTTTAGAGGCCAACCTTTCTCGATATTCACTATCTATTTCAAGACTATTTTACAACTTACTTATCATAAATATAGCTACAAACTATCTTCACACGCCTAAAATGTCTTATACAAGGCTTTACATATATATACAAGCCCTTTACATAATCCTATTGCTACATCCTTAAGCTAAATCTAATATGAAAGAGCTTGGAACTTTGCTCTAATACCAATAAATATAACACCATAACTTTCTAGCCTTTCTCATGTAAATTCTATGTCTCATGTCATGCACTTCTCAAGGATCACAAGAAAATGACATATAAAAAATGAATAATTTTGCGTTGCGTAGGAGATGAAATTTTTGTTTAGTCTTTCATAGGCCATGTGAGCTTATGTATCATATTCTCATATTTAATTACATAGATACAACTCAAATCTATCACCAAAATTGGCCTAGAACTCGTGCAATGCAAGAAACACATAAAATTTCATAGTGTAGCCTCAGCCATAATTGCATGTTTTTTATAATAAATTTTGAAAAATATAACTAATTCTAAAAAAATTGAAATCATGCATTCTTTAACATTATAGAAAGATATAAATGTCTACTTTATGCAAAAAATAATTATAGGTTATGGAACATCAAGCAGAAGATGTTTAACATTCAAAAAGCACCTAAGGTCTCAGCTGCCTGAGCTACTATCATAACTTACTGTTATAAAATTTGGAAATTCATAAATAATTTCAAAAAAATCCAAATCATGTAAATGTAGTCAATTAAAGAAGCCACAGATGTTAAATTTGAGGAAAAAAAATATCTCCAGACCATGCCAAGGCCATCTGGGCATTGAATTATGATGGAATAGTACTGGAGGTTAAGTGGCATTATTGGTATTGACATGAAACTTCAAAAATTCATAACTCTCTGTTCATACCTCCAAATGAGGTGATATTGGTGGTCATAGAAAGCTTATAATCTTTAGTTTATTCTTGTAAAATTGTATAAGTATTGGATACTATTTGGCTATTAGATGACACAGAATACAAAATTGACTATATGAACAGTACATGCACAAGAACAATAGAAAATTCCCAACTTTGAAAATTCATAATTAATTCTGTAGAGCTCTAATTTTTTTTGTACTTTAGCTTTCCAAAAAGCTCTCTACAAGGTCTATTGCATGCCAAATTTAGACTAAGAAGAACTCATTTGGATAAAAAAAGGTGTAGCTCACCAATATGGTTAATTTTGTTCCATGTGAGATGCCAAATGTGTTCAAATGGCCTCCTTTAATGTTTGGCACCTCTTGGGCAAATTTAAAAGCATGAATATGACTTGTATGAATTGCCAACTGATTCCAAATCTCATGCATCTCAATTTGGTCATTCCACTTCCATTTATACACTAATGCACCAAGCCATAAAGAAGCTAAAATTTCCATTTCTCTGGATTTCATACCACATATGATCTATACAAGAATCATACATCATTTTACATTCATACATGAGTTTATATCTAAAAAATAATGCAAAGCCACTTTGCCATTCATATGGCTATAAACAAGCAAAATTCATGCACTTTGTTGTCACACTTTCATCTTCCAAGTTGTTGCCTCCCATTACCTTGTCCACTTGGTCTACCTAGCATGTTAGAACATTGGAGAGGAGGGAATGAGATTCAAAGAATGCCAATAGCTCATCTCCCTTTCAATCACACATAAAGTATGCAATACAAGTCTTGAAAATGCATGCAAGGGCATATTGAAACATGCGAGCATTCTAAAAAAAATCTTAGCATTTGAACAAATCATATATAGCATACATAGGCTTGCCAAGTGAGTGGATGAGCCTCACCCATTCACTTATGGATTTTGGACTTACCTCACCCATTTTCTCTAAAAGGTTTTGACTCAACCTTACTCTTGTGAGTCTACTCTTGGGAGACTTTTTACTTTGTCTCAACTAAGTTTAAGGGTTCTTGGCTCATCCTCATCATGGTTAGAGGGTTCTTGGCTTCTCCACACTCAAGCAAACCAAGGGGAGCATATAAAATATCATTTGAATACATAAAACATTATCATGGTACCATTGAATAAAAACTCATGCTAAAATACTTTTCATAGCTCAAAACATATATGCACATATTCAAAGGTAATGTAAGCACACATTCATGCATGAGAGAAGGTGGAGAAAGCTACCTTGCTTGCATTCACACACTTTTTTCCTTGAGCCTCTAGTCCTCTCCCTTGACCTCACACATCCAAGGAGGTGGAGATAATTTCTCTTAGCCTAGACACATTATATGGAAGCCAATTATAATTTTGAATTAAATTATAAGGCCATATATTCACTAGAAAAGCTAAGTGACTCATAAGGCTTTTTTATAGTTCCGTAATGCACTTAATGAAGTAACCTTAGGAAAATATCATCTTTGCTCCATTCTCTCCATTCACTTATGATTCTTGACTCCATTAAAACCTTTTGGAGTCGTCACACAATCAAATCAAGGAACCTAACTAGGTGTTGCTTCTTTAAGCCATAATATAGAACCTATAATACCATCTCACTATCCATGGCTTCTAAAATTTTTCTAAGGCTTCCTCTTATCCTCTTCCATCATACATGACTCAAAACTAAGTTTGGAACAAATTAAAACTACCCCTTGGTGCTTCATCTAGCCTAGGCTGAAACTATGCATTATATGAACACCAAGTGAGTTTGCTTCATTCTTTTGATGGAAGATGCATATGAGAAGTCTTCTAGGAATCTCAAGAGCTCATCTAAACATTCATTTAGGCCTAGGAATAATTGCATCAAATCATATTTTCAAGGGAGCTCATGAAACCCTAGGTTTACTATCTTGAAAATCAATGGCTTTTACTTGGATTTCTTTGCATATTCTTACTCTTCTCCCTTAAATTCATAGAATTCACCCCTGGTTCTACCCAAAATTCAAGCCCTCTTACAGCTATGTATATAGGGTGAAATAGGGAGAAGAAGGGGGAGGAATAGCTACCATAGGATGAAGATTTTACCTTATTTTCATGGCTTTTCTTGCTTATTTCTCACTTTCCTTGCCCTCCTCTCTTCAAATCCGAATTTTCCCCTCTGTTTTTCCTTCAAAACAGATCCAAAAACTTCAATAAAGCTATAGGAAATAAACCTTAAAAGGAGAGGAACAAGTTTGAAATAAAAAGGAGCATGAAAATCCATGAAATTCCTTACCTTTTTCTTGCTTTTTCTCCTCCTTTCTTCTCTTCCATGGTGCACCTAAGAGAGCTGGTGTTTTCTCTGGTTTTTGGGAAAAATAGGTTGTACAAATGAAGAGGGAAAAGATACAAGAAGCTTAAAGAGTATTTAAGAAGCTTCCACTTTCTTAAAAATTTCAATTTTGCCTTTCATTCTTGGCATTTTCTTTTTTGATTCGTTTTAGCTCCTTTTTGAGAACCAACTTTTTCATTATGAAATTTAGATTTCCAATTTAATAAAATTACTTTGGAATCACTCAAATCAGTGTTAAAACCTTCCTGAATAAATCTGTCAAAGTTTAAGTTCACCGTCATTGGAAAACATCCACCAAAGGGATTTTAACTGTCCTAGGGCTTCCCATGATTTTCAAGGCCTCTGAAAACCTTGGAGAACTCAAAACGTTTATTTAAAAAGTCCTCTTATGAGAGTTCCAAAATTTGCTCAAAATGACAAAAATGCCTTTACATTTCATCAACCTTTCGTTACATTTCATTTCTTCATCCTAGCTCTGTTTTTCTTTCCGTCTGAGCCTAAAATTCTCATTTTTAAGAGTCTAAAATGCTTCTCAAATTTTTTAGAACCTTAACTAAATCATTTCAGGGGACTTTCTTTTGTATCCGGTGAGTTTCGTTCATTTATGGAGAAATTGTATGTTACGTTTATCATATTTTCTCTCGTTTTTAGAGAACTGAATATTACAATAAGTATGAATGAGACTTCCAGAAATCCTAGAAGAACCACCCCAATGCTCACTTCATTGTATAAATCAATTTTTAGATGCAATCTCTTTGGACACCTATGTTATAAACTTAATTTCACAAGAAGCAGATTTATGATATTAAATTAATTGCCAACAAAAATATTTTATCAATAATGTATTAAAACTTAAAAGGCTCATTCAGTGGTTTGAATGTAATAACCTACTAAAGCCATTAAAACTTATTTGTCATAAATAATCTTATTTCATCTTATAAGGCAACATTCTTCATCACATTAAGAATACTAATATGCCTGATACATCTTCAAACTAGCCAATATAAAATGTTCTTAAAAAATATCCTTAATAGTTAATATAATTAAAAAAATTAAAACTCTTAATTTTGTAATGACCCTATTAAACACATGTTGCCAAATTTCACATCTTTAGTTTAAGAATATATACAACTCCAATAATGAGTAAATAAAACCCCACAATCCATGACGAACCCATCCCCTCCACTTTCCCTTCTAAAACCTTGTTAAAAATTTAAAAAAGAATAAGTACATAAAACCTATAGGCAATCTTTATAAAATCCTTCACTGTCAATGCTCTTTGTGTCCTTTTGCTTGACAACCAAATGTAACACACGATGCAGTCATGATTGCACTTTGACCACTAATAAATAATAGCACCACAGAACACAGATCTATTAGAAACTAATTTAAACTATTTGTCCTTTTCTCTTAATGACACAAAATTGTTAAACCCAATATCTTGGATGAAAATAGAAAATTGTTAGAATTGGAATAAAACATACCTTGATTCAGAAAGTGATAAAGCCTTACAATATCTCCACCAAAACAAAAAGCCATGCCATTAGCCTTAGAAAACTCATTGTAACGACTAGGAATCAATATATTAATTAGTATTTATGAGAACAAGGGTATATTTAAAGCCTTGACATATTAACCAATGATCATTTATAAATGTTTTTATAGGATGCAAAAGAATTGGTTCACATTAATTGTCCAATTTGTTATTGGATGCTCATTAATGGATGTTTAACACTCAGTTCAAATTAATGTCTAACTTATAGATTAATGAAATAAATTTAATTAATTGGTAGTAATTATCTTAATAATCCTAAAAATACAAACAAATTTAAACTTTTATTATAACCAAACTGTAATCTCTAGTCTTTTTAAACTGAACTAAAACTGATGAGATAATAAAAGAAGACTTAGAAGAAAATGAAATAGGGCTAAGTAAGGATAGAATGATAACCTAAGTATCTAGAAATAAGAGTATAAAGCTAAAGATGGCCCAAAATCGGAGCTAAATGGTTAAACAGAATAAATTAAAAAGGCAGTGGTAAAATTATAATTTTACGTAACTTTTTAAAAACTCAAAGAAGAAAGTTTTAAATGGTAAAATTAAGTTTTTTAGGGTTCTCAGATGTCTTAAAAACTATAAGAACTATTAGAAAGACCAAAACCCTTCCAATGTACATTTTAGGCCGTCAGTTGACCCAAACTTTGACCATATAATTTAGGATGGTTCTGAATCTCATAAAATTGAAAATAAATATTTTTAATAAACTAAATGACTTTAATTTTCATGTGGAAAAAATGGTACTAAAAAAATTTAAAATGAGCCCAAATGAAGCGGTCAAATTTGTGGGACATAATAGGAATTCTGTAATTATTATAAAAATAAGTCTTTCTCCCTTATATTAGGTTAGCCATGCCACCGAGTGCTTAAAACTAACTTAGAGCATTTTGGAGTAGAACCAAGGATGCACAAGAGAAAGGAAGAAGAAGGGGAAAAGGGAAGCCATTTTAAGTAAGTAAATATGCAGTTTTTCATGGTATTTCCTTCGCTAATCTTCTTCTTCTCTTTAAGCTCTCTCTCTTGGTGATTTTAGCATCTTGAAAGAATCATTTTTTAGTGGTTGATTTCTTCGAAGATGGCAAGGAATTGAGGAAAACAAGTGTAGCATCAAATTCTCTTCTTGATAAGCTTTGAAACAAGATATGTATCATGGTGGAAAACTTGCTTATTCTTGTCTTCTCCTTCCTCTCCTTGTTTAGCCAAACCAAGAGCTTTATAAAGGAAATTTGTTTTAGACTAAAACATAGTAGAACTAGAGGTTTGGGAGTAAGGAGAATAAGATGGAACCAATGGAATTCATTAGAAGCCTATAAATGCAACTTATGGCCATTAGCGTTTCCTTTGCATCTTGAGAGTTTTGGAACTATAAAAAGACATTTTAAGCTATATGAATTCATAATTAAGTGAGAAAGAAGTCAAAGAATGTCTACATGGATCGAATTCTCAAAGAGGAGAAGCAAAACTCTAATTGGCTTCCATATAGGTGTAGTTTTGGCCAAGGTATAGTTAAAGCACTTAGGGAGTATTTTCTTAAGTTGCAATGATTTAAGAGACCTAGATATGATGAATGAAGAATTATGAAATTATTGGATTGAATTTATGAGTCTTAAATTAAAAGTTAAAATTTTAAGGCCTAAATAGGGTTAAATAAGCAAATTAGTCATAAACCCCTCTAACCAAGCATATAATGATTCAAATGAGTTCTATTAAAGATATATGATTCATAGTAAGTGAGAGTTAGGGGTTTAGAAAGTGAAAACCAAAGATTGCTTCTTATTTGACCTAAACTAGCTCCAAATTACATATTAGGCTCTAATGGAATTAAGTGAAGTTAATGAGACCTAGAATGGATGTTAATGAGTTAATTTGCCTTGTAAATTGCTATGTGTCGGCCAAGGTAATCCAAACTCACCTATTTGTGAGTGCCAAGGTAAGAAGAGCCAAGAAAAAGTGAACCAAGAAGTGGGTTAATGGTGTCTTGAAGCTCCATAAGTTCTAAGGTAACTTTATCTCCCTATCTTGCATGCATTTGAATGCTTGATTAAGTTAAAATGCTTGTATGTTTTGTTGCTTAATGTATACATGAGCTATGCTTTGGTATGTTTTCTATTATGAGTTTTATGCATAAGTTTGACATGTTTTTTTAGCTCTTAGCTCCCTAAGACATAGAATTGAGTGTAGTAGCCATTCTTTAACTCTGGGTAGAGTTTAGTTAAGCCTGACTAGCTTGTTTTGATGCCATGGCTTAAGGGGAAATGAGTTTTTATGTTAAAAGTTGCATTTGACTACATGCGGCATATGAATGACATTCTTGCACCATATGCATTGCATTTTTTCATGGTATTCATGCATGCATTAATTTGGTTGAGATTAGCTACTAAGGTTCTTTCCAAAGTCTCACCTATGTATTTCCACTAACCATTTTAGGCTATCCAAGCAAAGAGAAGGAGGTAAAGAAGCATTAGATTGTAGGAACTTATGTAATATGAATTTTGGGATGTATACATGTAAATTGTACAAAGTGTACTTAAAGAACTAGAAAACTTATGTATGCATGATAGATATCTATGTATTTAGTGATGTTTGTAATGGAATCCTATGTATGACCTAGAGCACCTCAATATACACCATTTTGAGTTAAGAGTTAGCTTTTTATATTAACATGTACATATGAGATGTGTGGAAGTTCATTTGCATAATAGGGTGTTGGATGGTCATATTTTTATGTAAGCCTTATTTCCCATGTTTGACCTTATGGATTGCATGCCTAGAATGATTGAAATTTATTCAAAGTGGAAGAGTGCAATTTTGAATCCATTTGAGCCATTTTAGTACTTAAAATTTGTCTTAAAAAGTCTCAAATTGCACCTTTACCACAAATAGTCTAAATGATCTACTTTGGGGCTAAAATTTAGCATGCAATTAGAGGACATTAAGAGCTTTCGACCTAGCAATAGGTAACACATAAGCAGAGAGAATAATATTATGACCCTGAATATTAATAATAAGATCCTTCACCATTCCTTCATCTTGCATAAATTCTCCATTACCTACCATGATGTGACCAGTGGAAAATTGTATAGGAAGCTTCAAATGGAGACTATGCGAGGATGAATAAAGATATCAGAACTACCATTATCCAAGAGAATTTGAACATTCGTACCCCTAATCGAACTAGCAAAACGAATGGTAGTCCTAGTAGTATATTTATGGAAAGCATGAAAGGAAACATGAGGAACAACAGCTTCAGGATCATTCGAAGGAGAGGAATCCAAAACATCCTCAATAGCAGGAGGTTCTGGTACAAGAGTAGAGGAATCATCATCAACTTGAAGCAGTCAATATTGACGATTAGGGTATTTATGATTCCAGGAGAACTTCTCATCATAGGTATGGCAAAGCCCTTTATCATGCCGAACTTGCATTTCTGCCACCGTGAGCTTTTTAACATGAATTAAAGGTTTTAATGTCGGGGTTGGCAATAAGCCTGGTGCTGGTGTCTTTGAAATGGAAGATGATGTCGAACTTGCTGGAAGAGATAGCATTGGGCTAGACTGAAAAGGCAATGCAGTAGAAGCAAGTTAGGCCGAACATTTTTTACCAGGCCCAGAGATAGTGAGCTATCATCAAACAAACGGGTTAGTGCTACAGCTCGTAATAAGGTAGGAGGTTCATGGGAAACAACCTCACGGCAAAGATCTAGCTTTAACCCACTAATAAAACAATCCCTTAAAACATCATAAGCTAAACCTTCAATGCGATTAGCTAAAATCATGAAAGAAGTATGGTAATTAGCAACAAATTCAACTTGGGTAAGCTTAAATAATTGAGTACAGGGATTATCAAGTTGAAAAAGACCAAACTGAGCTTCAATCGCATTAGCCAAAGCATGCCAATTAGGAACCTAATTGTTTTTTTGAAGCATTTGAAACCAAGGAACAATAGACCCCCTGACAACCATGTCCTAGAGACCTCTCAGCTTAGGAGGTGTTAATAATAGATAACTCAATCCTCATACCAGGTACAGTCCTATTTTCAAGTAAAGTAATACATTTACGGGAACAATCAAATATGGCATTATTTGTAGACATCTAATTCATACCGATAATCAAATCAAGGGTAGTATAGCAATGATTAAACTAGACCACACAATTCAAATAAGTATGGGAAGTAATATGTTAATATATGCATACTCAGACCCAAACTCTTAGTATAGTTATATGATATGAAAGAGTGATTAGCACTTGAATCAAATAAAGCAATCACAGAAAAATTATTTATCTTAATAGTACCTTGGTTCAAACTCGAGGACCGGCTAGCCTCCTACTGTGTCAGGGCAAAGGCTCTACCCTGGATCTGAGGTTTAGGTGCAGGAGCCATCTCCCTTGGCTGAGAAAATTGCTGAGGAGCCTGTGTGTAATCCCTAGCCATATGTCCTGGCCTATCGCATTTATGACATACATTCTATCCTGCGTAACAAGGTCTGTTCCTGTGATTTCTACCACACTGAGGACATACTATAGGTGCAAAATTGCCTATGCTAGACTAAGTTATTCTCTTTTTTCCTTTTCTATTCCATTGACTTCTACCACCTCTCCTGCTAGTCACTATGGCTTGTGTCTCCTCTCTAGGTCTCTTAGGCTCAAGGAGGGGAGGTCTAGCACTAGAAGTAGGCTGCATCATCCTAAGATTTGCTTCTATGACTCTATAGATCTCAATCAGGATGTTAAAGTTCCTGATTCTCTATGGAACCACCCTGTCTCTGATCTTAGGCAACAGACTTTTCTCTAACTTATCTGCTCCTCAGCGCTCGTCATCATGTCTCTGTAAATATGAGGAATACATAGAAAGCTCAATAAATTTGGCCATATACTGGTCCATGGACATTCCTTTAGCTTGCCTCATGAGTACAAACTTTGACTCTTTCTGATCTCTGATGGAGCAAGGGAAATACCTCTCATAAAAGGCCTAGAGGAATGCCTCCCAAGCAATCGGAAGGTTTCTCGCTCTTAGGATAGGCTCAATGCTCATTCACTAATAATCTACTTCTTTCTCTAACTAAAAGATAGTCATGGTGGCTTTCTACTCAGAAGTACACTCCATCACCTAAAATATATTTTCAAGCTACATAATTCAGGCCTCAGCTTTCTTTGTATTTAACTCACCATCAAAGGTGGGAAGCCCAAATTTCCTGAACTGTGTAATAATCTGTCTAGTGGAAGGTTGCTCTGGGGCTAGAAGTGTCTAAGCTAGTGGAGCCTAAGTAACTTACTGTATCTATATTTGTGGCTATGGGTCAGAATGACCCTTGGATGCTTAAGACGATCTGAGTGCTATGGTGGTTATGGAGGAGGAGGCATAGGGCCCTTATTGTCTCTCTGTGCAAGCCATTCCTGTGACTGCATAATTATAGCCTACTGCTGATCCAGCTACTAGATCACTAGACTCAGCTCTATCCTTTGTATGAGCCTTTCTGGAAGGTTTACCTCTCCTAGTGTTCACCATCTTGCTAAAACATCATTAGCAAACTTTAGCATCAAATAGGAACACACTCACCACCATCACATCCAATTCATCCACAAATAGCTCATATATATAGGCAAACTCATATTCACAAGCCATGACCCACATCAAAGTGCCTGAACTTTTGCTTTGATATCAATAAAGTGTAACACCATATTCAACTAGGCTATCTCATATTATTTCTAGGCTCCCTTCCATGAATAGCACAAGATTTTCCAAGAAATGGCAATAAAATATTAGATTATTTTTGTATTACGTCATGGATAAATTTTTCATTTTGTGTCCTGTGGACCATATGAAGTCATCTATCTCATTCTCATATTTAATACATAAATACAAATTAAAACCATCTTAAAAAGTGACCAAGAACTCGAGCTAAGGGAGTATAGACATAAAAATAGCATGTGCAACCTCGGGTTGGTATTTCAGCTTTTTGCCATAAACTTTGAAAAATCATAACTAATTTTAGAAAAATTGAAATTAAGCACACTATACCATTCTAGAAAGCTACAGATGTTGCTTTATGATAAAAGTAAATCCATACCACAATAGGGATGTCTAGCTAGTAGAAATTGATGAAACAATAACAAAAGTTGCTTATTGCTACTAGTACTATTATAGAACTTCAAAAATTCATATCTCTCTGCTCATATATCTAATTAGGGTGATCTAAATGGCATAGAAAGCTTATCATGTCTAGTTTATTCTTATAAAATTTCATGATCATTGGACACCATTTGGCCCTCGAATGACATAGAACAATAAAATGACCATATAAACAGTGCTTATACCAGAACAGCAGAAAAATGACAACTTTGAAAAATCATCATTAATTCCATAGAGCTCCAAATAATCTGGTCTTTATCTTTCCAAAAAGATCTGGATGAGATCTATATTCATGCCAAATGTCATAGGTAAATTCATTCATTTGATCAGATTGTACTATAGGGTTGCAAAATGGCACTTTTTGTGTCTTCAATGGGTCTCAAATAGTCCAAAATCACTTCTAAGACATCCATGGCCACTTGAGCATGTGGAAAAGTATCAAAATAGTCTATCAAATATGTCTCAAAGGTGTACAAACCTAGATTTTACAAACTCATACTCTCACCCCAAGGTATACACAAGAATACATAGGCTTGCCAAGCAAGTGGTTTAGCCTCACCCATTCTCTTTAGTGATTTCAGACTTACCTCACCCTTTTTCTTAAAGGCTTTCAACTAAACCTTACTCTTGGGAGACTTTTGACTTTGTCTCAACCATTCTTGGACACTTTTGGCTCAACCTCACCATTACTAGAGGGTTCTTGGCTTTACTACACTCAAGCAAACTAAAGCAAAGTCACCAAGTATCATTTGAATGCAAAACAAAGCATCATAGTACCATGATATTTAGATACATGCTAAAAAATTTTTTATGGTTCAAAACATATATACACACATTCAAAGACAAGATAAACGTCCACTCATGCATAAGAGAAAGAAGAGAGAGTTACCTTTGTCATGAATGCACATTTTCTTCCTTGAATTTAGTTCATCTCCCATGGCTACACACTCAAAAGAAAGTGGGACTTGTTTCCTTTGGTGTAAACACATAATATAGAAGCCAATTACACTCTTGGAACAATCTATAAAGCTACAAACTCATTAGAAAAGCTAGCTTGCTTCTAAGGTTTATTTATGGTTTCATAATACACCTAATGAAGCAACATTAGGAAAATAAGATCTTAGCTCCATTCTTTCTATCCATTTATGATTCTTGACTCTTTTTAAGCCTCTTAGAGTCATCACACAATTAATTCAAGGAGCCTAGCTAAGTGTTGCTTCTTTAAGGCATAATATGGAACCTATGATATCATCATACTATCCATGACTTTTAAAATTTTTCTAAGACTTCCTCTCATCCTCTCCCATCATATATGACTTAAAATCAAGCTTAAAACAAATTAAAACTATCCCTTGGTGCTTCATCCTCTCTAAGCCGTGGCTATAGACCATAAGGACACCAAGTGAGTTTACTTTGTGTTTTTTTATGGAAGATATATTTGGGAAGCTTCTTAGGGATCTCTAGAGCTCATATAAACATTCATTTTAGCTTAGGAATCTTTATATCAAAACATAATTTTAAAGGAACATATGAAACCCTAACTTTTCTATGTTGAAATCTAATGATTATTTTGTTGTTTTCTTTGCATATTCGTGTTCTTCTCCCTTATTTTCCTAAGATTCACTCTTGGTTTGGCTAGGAATTTAACTCCTTAGGGCTGGCCTCATATAGGTCAAAATATGCAAGAGGAAGAACAAGAATCATCAAGCTTTAAGTATGGCAAAATACCTTGGTTTCTTAGTTTCCTTGGCTTCATCTTCACCTTGCTTAGCTTTTCCTCTCTAAACTTGAAAATTCCCTCCTTAGTATGACCTCAAAATAGACCCAAAAGTTTCAATAAAACCATAGGAAAGAAAGGAAGGTGGAAGGGAAAGAGTTTGCTAAAGAGAAATCATGAAAAATCATACCTTTTCCTTGCTTTTTCTCTTCCCTTTCTTCTTTCCCTTGTGTGCCTCACTCTCTTGCTTCTTTCTCTAGTTTAAGGCAAAAATAAAATGAGCTAAGTGAAGGGAAGAGTGGGGCATGGTCCTATATATAGCTAGGGTTCAAGACTTGCTTTCAAAAATTATAATTTTGTCCCTTAATCTTGGCATTTTCGTTTCTAGTTTGTTTTAGCTCCTTTTTTAGAACTGTCTTTCAATCATAAAATTTAGGTCCTCAATCTTATAAAATTCCTTTAGAATCATTCAAATTGGAGTTAAAACCTTCCTAAACAAAAGGGTAAAAGTTCAAGTCAATTGACGTCAGAAAATGTACATCAGAGGAGTTTTAACTGTCTCGGGACTTTTCATAATTTTCAGAGTCTCTAAGAACCCCAGAGAACTCAAAATTTTTATCTAAAAAGCCTTCCTATGAGAATTCTAAAATTTACCCAAAATTATGAAAATGCCATTATGTTATGTAACAATTTTGTTACTTTCTGTCTGATTATTTTAGCCTCTGTTTCAAGGTACCTCGAGCCTCTTAATTTCATTACTTAACGTCTGGATCATCATTCTAATTTTTCTATACCTTAACTAATTCATTTCGAAGGACTTACTTTGAAAATGTATCTATTTCCGTCGTTTTTATAAAAATCAAACATTACAACTCCTATACATTATGTGATGAGTCTATTTATTATAATGACTAAGGAGAATAATCTTCCTCTTTGACTAAACTGAAAACCTAGGTCTCACACCAAGTAATATGAAATGCTTAGTAGGCACTTATAAATGTAAAAGCTTAGGCTCGTATAAGTGGCATGGGACACTTGATACATAACTTGTGGAAATATTTTCTTTGTAACTAGTACTTTCAATATAGGATTACCTATATCTCTTTAGCAAGGTATGAATAGAATGGACTCACTAGAGTAATGTTAAGGCTCTATGAATGAAATGATAAGTTATGCTAGTATATACCAAGTTGAGGGTACACAGATGTAACACCTTAGCTATCTAGCTATGATTTAACTGTTATAGTTCAATAGTAAGACCATTTGCTAATGAATAAAAAAAATACTAAATCCAAAATTTCTGAAATTCATATACTTGCCTTTTTCATAAATTCTATGTCCAAACAATCTAACCATTAGAAGTAAAACAACACAATATTTTAGGAAAAATCTAGTAGAGTTTCCCCTTATAAAATTGACCATCCAGACCACTCAAATGGTCACAATACAACCCAATCTCACAGACATGGAAAAATATAGATAATATCAGAGTTATATACCACAAGTTAGGCATAGAACATCAACTGTAACGAAATAACTTAGGCTAGAGTTATACATCATTGTTTAAAGGATACTAGTATACATAATACAACATGATGAAGTTAAACATAATCCATTTATATTATTTGTATAGTATATCAAAATTTGATGCAAAACATTCATATATTTCTATAAATCTAAACATCATTCCTTCTCTTTTCCTTTGTTAGCACTGGAACTTCCACCAGAAACTACTTTGTGGGAAAATAGAGATAGGGTGAGATTTGGGAGAATATCAGTAGCTATACTCAAATAATCCATAATAAGCATGAGACAGTCAAGCAAGAATAATGCAAGTATGCATGGTGTGACACCTTAAACTACTACCACTATCTAGCCTCTCCATAGGCTCGATTCCATATGATTTCCAAAGATTCAACACCACTCCGTGGCATTTGCATGCTATGAACCGGGGTTTCATATACTCATCTTTCACCCCGTGGGTCCTGTGTACCCATCTCAAGCATTCTCAACTCAAACTCCACACATACAACTCATACATAGCATAAAACAAACCATAGGCCACGGGTATAGAGCCGAAAACTATAAAAATTACATTTTTTCACTTGGGCCCAAAAGTCATATTTTGGCTCTAAGTTTGGAAAATCATAAGAAATTGTAGAAAAATGGGAATGCAGCAGACCTTAGCTTTCTGGAAAGCTCTAAGTGTCAACTTTACACTAAAAATCATTCCCAACCACAAACACATCGTTTGGACCATGTTTGACATCGAAAATGGGAGGAAGGACCAGTTGTCACTGTTTCTGGTGCAGCTTGCTGTCATGATTTTCGAAAATTCATAACTAAATCCACAAAAATCCAATCTGGGCACATTATATCAATTCGGAAAGATACGGATGTCTACTAGAGGAGAAAAATGAAGCCAGATCAGTTCAGTAGCTCCTGCACCCCAAAAACCGATGGAACAGTGATAGGGGTCAGATAAGCTCACTGATGCTGATACAGAACTTCAGTCGGTTCAATCTCTCTCTACAGACCTCCGATTTGGGTGATTCTAGTTCCTACAAGTCACTTTAGTTTTCTAGTTTATGAGTATAAAATTTCACCACATTTGGAATCCATTTGGTCTAAAAGTGCCACAGATTTCATTTCTGCCCTATGAAACAGTAACATGACCAAATCAACAATTTTTCCCAAATTCAACAATTCACCAAATATTCTCTCGTCCTCCGAATATTTCCCTCTTTAGCTTCTCAAGAAGCTTTCTACACACTCTAGAGGCATGCCAAATTTCATGGCAAATGGAGCTCATCCGGTCATACTTTGACGGAGCTCTCAAAAATACCAGTTTTGGCACCCCAAAGGTCCAAAACGGGTCCAAATAGCCTCTCTCACATTCTCACTCCACATGGACAAGTTCAAAAGCATAAAACTAGTATATCTAACATGTCCATATGCTCCAAATCATCATACATTCAAATCTCACTATGCTATGGCCAAATTTACACAATATCATTCATGCATCAAAGGGGTAAAAACCCACATTTTCATTACTTTGGCTAATAACAGAGTTCATACATCATCCTTTCATATTTCTACATGTGTTACAAACTTTACATCTCAAAAATAGTGGGCACATTTTCATTTGGCACCACTTTACATCATATATACATCAAAATGTCAAAAGAAAGTAATATCTCTAACTACGCATGCTCCTAGGCACCTTGGTGTGTGCTCGGATCTCCTTGAGCTCCACCTAGCATATTAGTTGGGAGGGGAAAGGGGTGAGATTTGGAGAATCTCAGTAGCTCAAGCACTCAATCCGGTAAGCAATCAAGGCATATAACAAGTCAAAGCATGTGAATAAGCATTTAGCTATTCTCAATCATCCAACACATCATGTACATGCTATGGAATTCACAACAATGCCAAACTTAAGCTCTAGGGACTTTTGGTCTAGCCTCACCCGAGTTTAGGGACTTTTGGATGGCCTCACCCGAGTTTAAGGACTTTTGACTCGACCTCACTCGTTTGAGACTTTTGGCCTTGTCTCACCTATCTCAAGGGACTTTCGGCTTCACCTCACCCATCTCATGGGACTTTCGGCACTACCTCACCCGAGCAATCTCACATTTCAACATACAAGTATATTGGCATTCAATGCATCAAAGCAATAACATATGGTATATTCCATACAACAAGCATATACATAATCATACAATGACTATCATACCCAAGAAAGCAACAAGAAAGAGTGAAAGAGAGAGCTACCTTTGGAGCTAAAGCCTTCACTAGCTTTTCCTTTCAATTTCTCCTCTCCCTCCTTAAGTTCACAATCACACCTTGATGGAGGTGTTTCTCTTGAGCATAGACACACAAAAGCATGCAATTACTCTCTTACCCTATAATCCTTCAGATCAAATTCTCCTATATACCATAACCTAGAGTTCTCTCTCTCTAGAATGCCATTAACCCCTTTCTCTCTCTCAAGCTCCCATGGTAGTGGAAAACCACATTTTCAAAGAAAATTCTTTTCCCTTTTCTTTTCTTTTTCCCCGGTCGTTACGCATGGTCATCTAAAACTAACAACAATGCTTTACATGTATGCAATATACTCAATTATGGCTATGAAACTCAACTCAGCTTAGGCTTTTCTCTTGGGCTTAGGAGAACTACTGTGTTCATTCCCATTACCTCTCTTTATCTCTTAGCAAGCTCATTAAACATAACATGCAAAACATGTCATATAACTGATGCAATGCAATATAACATATACTATCATGAACAACCAATACAATATAATGCATATCAAGCTCAAACAAATCTGCATGCAACTACATAGGGAATAGTAAGCTACCTTGGATAGGTAGTAAAAACCCAATAAAAATATCTAATTTCTCTGTTCTATTTCTGACTCCGTTTCTCTTTCTTTCGCAACTCTACACTTACAATGTGGTGAAGCTTCACTAGTTTGTCCTAAAATAATACATAAACATATTATCAACATATAATAATCATAACTATTTCTCTTAAGTCTCTATAGCTTTTATTTATGTTTTAGGCCACTTAAGTGCACTTAAAACTTCCTTTTTACATACTTTCAGGAAACTTGTTTATTAGATGGTAAATATGCCCTCTAAAATACTCAAATTTGACCATATTCAAGGGCTTAAATGTTTGAAATCTCTTTTTGATTCTAGCTTCCCATGATTGGTTCAACACTTAGGATTTAAGTTACGCGTTCTAATAAGCTCAAATCCTAAGCCAACCTATACTTCAAAAATTCATAATTCAAGCCACAAATTTCATAGTTACTATTCATTTAGTATTTTTACTTTTTAACATAATGGAATACATTATGTAACCTTAAGCCTCAAGGGAAAATTTCAAGAATTCAACTTCTAGGCTTCAAAATCTTGTCATTCATGATTCATATAGCCATATTATGATTGATAAGGAGCATTACAAGTTTGGTTACACAAGCCTAAAGTTAATTGTTTCCATAATGCTCTTTCTTGAACCATAAATTTACAACTTTCAAAATCTAGTTTCTAAATTCAATTTAATGCTTCCATTATTGTTCTTATATCATTTTAAAACTATCCATAGTCCAAGAATTCATTAAACAACTGCCTAATCCCTTGAAATTGCTCTTGGCTGAATATGGAACCATAAAACCCTAACTTTCATGTTTCAAAGTTTCAATCAATTCTAAACTTAGATTCTTGTTCCTTGCATCAAATAACATCAAAATATACTAATTAGTAATGGAAAATAACATGGTTGGACATTGAAGAAGCCTAGGCTAAACCACTACACAACCATAGTCTAAATTGCATCTTTTCATGATTTAAGGAAAACTAATGTTAGATATGGAATCCTTGCATGCTAAAACCCTTGGTTTCATCAAGAACACATGAAGAAAGACTCACCTCCTCACTTTCTCTCTCTAGGCCGAAGCTTAAATGGCTTGAAAACATAAGATTTTGTAAGTGTTTTAAGTAAAATTTTATCTTAAACAAAGCTCTCTTTACGTAAATTATTTTTCATCGATTGATTTCTTGAAAAGAATTCCTTTTTGGCTGGATTCAAACCTAAATCTTCTAGTTTTCAAGAAAGAAAATCACCATTAGAGAGCTCTTAAAGAGAGGAACAACTTTCCTAACTGGCACGGGATGAAATAGGGCCGTTTACTTACCTAAATGGGAGCTTAAACTTCTTCTCTCTCTTTTCCCTTAATATCACGCCATGGCTGGTCTAAAATTATAAAAATGGAAGCTTGTAAAAGATGATGAGGTGTAATCTTACTTAAGAAGCCTCTTTTATAATTTTCACAATGATCGTTTTTCCCCTACACACTTATTTGCTCTATTTGGACTCATTTTTCAGGCTTTTCAAGATTTGAATGCTCCTTACAAGTTTTTTTGGTGCTCTTTCATAGAAAAACATTAATTTTGGGGTTTAAAGGGCTTAAAATGGTAAAAACTAGCTTAGCCCAAAGTTTCAATACTGTCTAACCTTTTCATCACCTTGGAAGAGCCTTAGCTAATTCTGATTGTTTCTATAGTTTTTAGGACCTCTAAAAACCTTGCAACCTTAATTTTAGGCTTTAAAACTCTTTTTCTTGAATTTCCTAAAATTTGCTCAAAATTATAATTTTGCCACTAATATACCCCTTTCTTTTGTTTCACTGTTTTAGCTTCATTTTCTTTCCGTGTATGATTTTTTATCCTCATTTTTTATATGTTGATTAATATTTTACCCCAATTTGGCCTTAATTTAATTTATTTTAGGGTCCTCATTTATTAACATACCGATCCTAGTTCAGTTACAAAGCCGATTGTTACAACAGATGTGAAGGAATTAAGCCTATTATGATTAAACTAAGTTAATGTTGCTTGAGAGATGCTTTTAAGAGATCTAGCTAAATGTGAACTCAAGTCACCACTAAAAGTACTTCTAGTGGTAATATCCACATGTTGCCACTAAAGGTTACTTTTAGTGGCAACTTATGATTGCCATTAAAAGTTTTACATTTTTTAAGGTGAAATTTATGCAAAAAGAAAAAATCACTTTTAGTGGTGACATCCATATGTTGCCACTAAAGGCCACTTTTAGTAGTGACCCAAGGTTGCCACTAAAAGTTTCACATTTTTTTGGGGAAATCCATGCTAAAAGAAATTCACTTTTAGTGGCAACATCTATATATCAACATTAAAGGTCACTTTTAGTAGGGACCCAAGATCGCCACTAAAAGTTTTGCAAAACTTTTCAATTTTTTAGCATTGTGGGATTTGAATCTGGTCCTTCTATGTAAATGTTTAAGTGCTTGACCATTATTCAAAAGATGCACCTTTGACATTTTAGCACATGCTACTATATATGAAAACATATAAATAATAATATGTAATATAAATACTAATAAATTTTAAATGTTTATGATTGATTTCATATTTCTTCAAAAAATTGAGAAGTACTGATTAATTATTCTTATAAACAAAAGAATTATCTAATAAAAAGGTCAAAAAATAATTTAAAAAATTTTAATAAGAGATATATTATAAATAATAAATAAACAAATAATGTATTAACCAAAAAATTGAATAAAAAGTCAAAACGTTAACCAAATCAAATTTTGAATAAGAAATCAAAACCATAAATATTGCAAATTTCTCCATAACATATTATATGAACTTCATTGTATTAGATCCTTTTCAACAAATCATATCTACGTCGTCTCACACTCTCCTTTAGTTCTTTAATTCTTTAAACAATCCGAGCTTGCCACCATTATTGCCACTTTCACAATGGTGAACATAGAAGATTCTAAAAAGATCTTACTTTCTCATAACTACCTTTATTGGGTCATCTTCTCTCAAAGGTAAAAGTTAAGCTCTCTCCTCTACTTTTTGTTATTGACTACACTGGTTCTATTGCTCTTAACCTCTTCCATGACTAAAAATGGTTATCGCCAAACCTTTGGCCCAAGTTGGTTTTATTGGTTCTTATTGATTCTAACTAATTTCACTAGTTTGTGACTAGTTTTTTAGCTAAACAATTTTGTAGATTGACTAAATTAGATTAAGGATCGGTTAACTAATTTTCTAATCAAACTAACTGAGTTGGCTTAGTTTAAGAACAATGTTCTTAACATTATTACTTTATTTTTTTAATAAGAATATATTTAACATATTTTTAAAATGTATTTTTGTATAAATTTCTAATAACCCACCTTAAATAAAAATAAAAATAAATCAAATAGATAATTCTATATTAAATTTTAATAACTATCTCATAAAAATCAATATCAATTTAATTTAAATAATCTCAAAGGATATATTTATTATATAAACTATTATTTATTTGTTTTAATAATTTTTGGTAGTTTCTTTTTAATTATTCTTGGTCTAGTTTTGTGAATTATCTAATTGTGAATAAAAATAAACCAAATAGACAATTTTATTATAATTATTTAATTTCTATTTAAAAGGATAATTATGAAGTAAATGTATACTATATTTATTAATTTTAATAATTATGTCATAAAAATTAATATTAATTTAATTTAAATAATATTAGATAATATATTTATTACTTAAACTATTTTTTATTTATATATGAATTATTGATAGTTTCAATTTATTTATTATTTATCTAGTTTTATGAATTATCCAAATTTAATAAAAATAAAAACCAAATAAATAATTATATTATAATTATTTAATTTCTAATTAAAAAGATGATTACAAATTTTGAAATAAATTTGTATATAATTTATTAAAATTTAATAATTATCTCATGAAAATAATATGAATGTAATTTAAATAATCTCAAAAAAATATTTTTATCAATTAAAATATTTTTTATTTCTATATTAATTATTTTTATTTATTCTTTATCTAATTTTATGGATTATCTAATTATTATTAAAAATAAAAATAAACTAAATAGATAATCATACTATAGTTTTTAATTTTTAATTTCAGAAAATGAAAAAGCCCAATTATAATGCTAAAACTTAGGAAAAATTATATCTAAAGACTCATATTATATAAAATTTATTATAAAGGACTTTAAAAATTAAAATTATCATTAAGAACCATAAATAAGTTATTATTAGTTTTAAGATATTTATTACTAGATATAGAAAAGTACAATACTTTCCTATACCCAGTAGTAAATTCCATAAAATCTGATGGTAATGGCCTTCAGAAATAATTTTAATTTTTAAAGTCTTTTATTATAAATTTAATATCATATGGGTCCTTAAATGTAATTTTTCCTCAAACTTATCTTATTAAACCAAAATACACCTAAACCTAATTAGTCATGACCTAAACTCATGTATCCATTAATTGCCTATCACTTAGTTCCTAAACCATCTATCTCATTCACTTACACGATACTCAATGAGTGAACGTCCAAAGAGAAAACAATGCTTAAGAGAGCGAAACCTCCATTGTTGACTTTCCAAGCTTACGTGTGGGGGAAAGAGTGAGAATTGGTCAAGGTAACCTTTATAAAAGAGAATCCCCACACTTTTCTTCACATTTTGACCTGAACGCTTTCTAATTTGGTTAAGATTTTCAATCATAAAGGTTTGAGATATTAAGGCTTTTGGCTTGTTTAGGTGAGAAAGAAGTGGAGGTGAGTGAGCACGAATTTGTGGTAAGCTCCCTTGTTTTTTTCTTTCTTTTTGGTTTTAATGGAAGGTTTGGATTCTTAGTGGCTGCTTTTATTTTCGCTTACACCTAAGGGCTCAATTAAAAAAAAGAAAAAAAAAAAAAAGGAAGGCTTGTAGGCTTGTTGAAGCTTGGTACAACCTTAGGTGTCTCAAAAATTGGAAGAACTACACTTTTTGTAAGAATTCTTCTTTAGTGATCACTTAGCTTTGCTTTTCAAAATTTATGGTAACTAGTACTATTTGACTTATTAAGGATCAAAACATGGATTTTTCATGTTTAAAGAATAGTAAAATAGCCCTAGAGATGTAAGAATCAATTTGGTTACTTTCCCTATTCCACTACCTTCATGATTATGAAAAATTGAAAATTTATGGACTTTTGTTTATGTTTGGCAGAATTGTTGAAGTTGGATGGAGTGGCTATCTTACTTTGTATGTTGGCTAGGAATGTTGAGATTAAGTGGAGTTTTAGAAGATGGAAAAGTGATGAGGAGCATTGGAAGCACTTAATTGGGTGAGTAATATTCTTAATTTAGCTTTAATATGGAAACTTGAATTAGAACTTCGAATTTGAATGTCATTAATTTTGCTGGTGTGTATGATTGCTGCTCTAACTTTATATCCAGGATATGTAATCACTTTGTTCTTAAAGTCTATACTTCTTAAGAGTTTTACTAACTCTAAATTTGTATCAAGAAATGCTGAAGAAAGATTATACATGGCATTGACATAGGATAATCTTATATTGTTTGATATTGATTTGACAAACACTGTTAATTTGTCGGCCTCTTCACTTTTTGGCCTTACCTATTATTTTATTGGCTAAAGTATTCTCTACCATTTTGTGGTTAGTATGAAATGTCTTTTTCTATGTTCGTTTGTTAATTATGCTATTTGTTATTCACTATCTTATTAATATTTACATTTGTGTATATTAATATATTTTAAAAGTTTGGAATTGTCACTTACAACATATTCTAAGGATAGAATTTATGTATATATGTGAAGACTGAAGCTTGGTTTCATTGTCTTTATGATATGTGGCATGCACGATATAAAGCCTGGTTTCATATGTGAAGACTGAAGCCTATTTTCATTATCTATTATGATATGTGGTGTGCTTGCTTCAGTTAATCCAGTTGATTAAGTCATTGTCTTCATCCATACCGACTTGCTTGGAGTGCGGGTAAGGGCTCACCTCTTTCTTCTGTCGTTGCATGTTTTTTAGAAGAGCCCCACCCCATTTCAACATCAAGAATGGCGGCCTTTCTAATACCTATCTTTATAACTGTCCTATCTTAAGTGCTACTATTCTTATAGGATCACATAAAGCTTGCCTTTGTTTCTTTACCATGAGCTCTTTGTTATGTATGTCATTATGTTTCATTGGTAGCTCTAAGGATAACAAAGTTGTAAATTTTAAGAGATCCTTGGTCATCTTAGGTTGTGTTGTGTCCCTTTAGCTACCATGGCTTTGTTTTATGGGATTTGGTGAGAGATATATGATGTGTATTGTTTTACATTTTGTAAAGAAAGCCATAGCAAAATTTGTTCTTAGTTGTTAAGATTAAACATCTTTTGAATTTGTAATTTGATTTCAAAATACATAAAACTAGAGTAATGAAATATATATTTCTCTAAGGAAAAGAAAATTGTAGCTCTGATCTAGCAAAAATTTTTGTGAAATTATCTGCTATAAAAATGAAATATGGTTTAGCCCATACACAATAGAAGCCATTAAGTTTGATTCATTGACAAAAAGGTGTGATCAATTGATAAAAGATTTTAGATGTAATTTTGTGCTCTATTATGTATTTGAAAAATAACAGAATAAATTTTATTTATTTATTTTCATTACAAGTAGACTTTATGAGAATTTTGTGCATAAGCTGCATTTATATAAACACATTAATGAAATAAATTCTACAAATAATTTGGGGAGTCTATTTACTAATTTTGGCTTAGAAGCCAGAGAGAAAAAAAAAAGAGAGAAAACTCAAACTTGAGAAAAGTAAATTTCTTATTGCTTGATGATCACCACTATAGGGAGAGCCTATTTATATTGATTTTCCAAGGGCATTTTCAATCCAACCTCTAAAACAAAGCATTAAACTTAGAGGAAGGGATCATGGTAGTTACAACTTCATTATTTGCATGAGGTTATGGGAGTTACAATATTATTTACATATTATTGTTGGGTAACGGTTGGCAGCTATTCAATGTCAAATTTTCATTTCATCCTCCCTGAGTTGGACAAGACTCGACCTTAAGTCAAGTTTGGCATCATTGTTAAAGTACAGAGATAGGTCAGCAACATTGAAGGTGGTAAAAACTCCACAAGCACCTGGCAACTCCACCTTATAGGCATTGTTGTTGATTTTTTGCACAATCTTGAATGGACCATCAGCTTTGTTTGATAACTTAGCATTTGGTTGTTTTGGAAATTGTTCCTTCCACAAGTGTATCCATACCAAATCTTCAACTTTGAAAGTTTGTTGTCTTCAGTGCTTATCACATTAAGCTTTATATCTCAAGTTCTGCTTCTGAATTCATTCTCGAACTTGCTCATGCAACTTCATGATTCCTGTGGCCCTTTGGTCCGCATCAGTGCTGTAATGTTGCTTGTCATTTGAAAGGGTCAAGTCTAACGAGCTAAGGGAACGAGTGCCATAAACCACTTTAAATGAACACTTTCCTGTAGCTTGATTGATTGAGTTGTTGTAAGCAAACTCAACTTTAGTAAAGATAAGGTCCCATTGCTTTAAATTCTTCTCGACAAAATTTTGGAGAAGATTTCCAAGAATCTTATTAACAGCTTCAATTTGTCTGTCTGTTTGAGGATGACTAGTACTACTAAATTAAAGCTTAGTCCCTATCTTTTTCATAGCATTCTCTAAAAGTGGCAAAGGAACTTGACATCACAATTAGAGGTGATAGTCTTAGGAATGCCATGGAGATGAACAATCTCCTTGAAATATAAGTCTGTAACTTAAACAGCATCATTCATCTTTTGGCATGGGACAAAATGTGCCATCTTTGAAAATCTATCTTTAACTACCATTTTGGAATCTTTTTGTCTTTGAGTCTAGGATAGTCCAAGTGGAATTTCTTTGAGTATAACATCCAAAAATTCAACTAGCAGCTATTTAACCTCAAGTTAAATAGTAGTCTCATTGTTTGATTTGAGCAACAGAACAAAACTCATAGATTAGGCTTCCACTTTTGTCACCTTGAACTACTCCTTGGTAATTAAGGATACCAGTGGCTTGAATTCCTTCTTACCTTGAATGCATTTATTAGGTGGCAATGGTACTAGCTTAATCTTCACTCCATCTTTCACGAATGAATAGGTGTTTGCATGGCCATCATATAAAACATGATGATCATATTACCAGGGTCTCCACAGAAGAAGATGGCAGGCATCTATAGGAATAACATCACACCATACTTCATCTTGATACTTCTTTCCAATTGAAAAAGCAATAAGGCATTGTTTATAAACTTTTACCTCACTCCCCTTGTTGAGCCATTATAACTTGTATGGATGTGGATGAGCTTGAGTAGATAGGCTCAGCTTTTCCACCATGTAGTTAAATATTATATTTTTATAGCTTTCATTATCAATGATTACATCACACATTCTACCCTGGGTAGTGCAATAGGTGTGAAAGATATTGTGACTTAGCCATGGCTCCTCTTTTGCTTGCACTATATGCAGGCTTCACCTAATCACTAGTGCTTCACTATGGCTAGTAGGCATGACTTCTTTGCTCTTCATCAAATATTGGCTCTTTGTCATCAGGTACGGCCTCATCTTCTTCTTTAGATACTGCACAAGCTTCTCCTTCAATAATGGTGACAACCTTGCGATTAAGACAATCTAAGGCAATGTAGCCGAACCCTTAGCATTTGACTCACTTAGGTGCTTTGGAGTTGGACTCCTTGGCAACTTTAGATGAAGGCTTGCTTAAAGAGCTGGGTTGCTGAACTTGTGTCTTATAGACATTAGAAGAATTCTTGGTAGAGAAAGAAGGTTGATATATGTAACACCACAAATTCTAGCTCATTTTATGTCATTCTTAAGCATTATATCATAAACCATATAGGTTTCTTATAGAAAAAGTAAGGAAAATGGGATTAATTTCGCTTTGTGTTATATCTAAAAATTCATTTCGGTGTCACATAGACCATGTGAGATTATACTATATATTCTCATATTTAATTACATCATTACAACTCAATTGCATCATAAAATCATGCCCACAACTCATGGAAACCGAAATGGAGTATGGAAAATGGAAGTTCATTCTCGGCCAGAATTGGCCTCTGTCTTGGGCAAACTTTGGAAAATCATAACTAAATCTAGAAAAATCAAAATCATAAAATCTTAGTCATTCTGGAAATCTTAGGATGTCTACTTCATAATAAAAATATTCTTAGACCATAATATTCATAAAAAAGGGTGTTTGACATCCAAAATGGTCTAAAGGTCTGACTGAATTCTGGAGCTGTCACAGAATTTTGTAAAAAAATTTGAAAATTTATAATTAATTCTAAAAAAATATAATCTATGCAAATAATACCAATCTAGAAAGATATGGGTATTAGCTAGAGAGAAAAAATATCTCTAGATCAGTTCATTAAGCCCAGACTTCTGAATTCAATGGAACAGTACTTCTGATCGGGCAAATTTACTGATACTAGATAGAAATTTTAAAAATTCATATCTCCCTCTCTAGAGGTCTAAATGAGGTGCTTCTAGTTGGAATGAGTTACTGTGATTGTCTAGTTTTTCTATAGAAAATTTTATGGTAATTAGACATCATTTGGGCCTCGTGTGATAGAAAACAATTTTGGACCAAATGAATAGTGCAGCAGACCAAAATCATAAATTTTTCCAACTTTGAAAAATCATCAAATATTCTGTAGACCTCTAAAAATTATGATATTTAGCT
This sequence comes from Erythrophleum fordii, assembly GCA_032878935.1. NCBI lineage: Eukaryota > Viridiplantae > Streptophyta > Magnoliopsida > Fabales > Fabaceae > Erythrophleum > Erythrophleum fordii. The sequence goes on from JAVQMF010000029.1 coordinate 2,083,693, forward strand.
TCTTAGAAAGCTCTTAATGAGACCTAATTGCATTTCAAATTTTAGATCAAGACTAACTCATTTGGAGAAAAAGTAACATAGGGTTTCATTATGGTCAAATTTAGCTCCATATGAGGTACCAAACTTGCCAAATGGCCTTCCCTTGGTGTTGGCACCTTTTGGGCAAGTCTAAAAGCATATTTAAGACTTGTATAAGCTATCAAAAGGGTCCTAAACCTCATGCATCTTATTTTGGCCACTCAACCCACACTTATGCACATTTCCATTAAACTTATACTTTGCACACTTTGGCATTTCATACTCAAAATAAATGCTAGAGGTCATATATCATATTCATACATCTAAACATCACATAATAGTATATTTACACATGTCTCAAGGGTCATAAACCATTTACAATATTATGTACATCATATGGTACAATCATGGTTTTAAAGTGGCAAAAGCTAAACATATAATTGTCAATCTCCTTCCTTTAGTGTTGTTGGCTCCCATTAGTATATCCACTTTGTTCACCTAGCATGTTAGATCATTGGAGAGGAGGGAATGAGATCCAAAGAATCCTAATAGCTTATCTCCCATTCAATTATACATAGTATGTGCAAAGTAAGTTTCACAAATGCATGCATGGGAAAAATGGAAGACATGGACATTTTAAAAGTAAACTTAGCATATGAATCAATCATACAAGACATTCAAGAGCTCACCAAGTATTTGGATTGGCCTCACACTTCTCCTAATAGATTTTGGACTTGCCTTACCCATTCTTTGAGAGCTTTGGACTCAACCATACTTTTGGGAGCCCACTTTACTTTTGGGAGACTCTTTAATTTGTCTCAACCAAGCTTAAAGGTTCTTGGCTCATCCTCACCAAAGGGAAGAGTTCTTGGCCTCTCCACACTCAAGCAAACTCATACAACCATCATGTACTCATTTGAAAGCATAACATGGCATCAAGAATCATGGTATATAAAGGCATGCTAGTATACTTTTCATAGCTTGAAAATACACATACACACATTCTAAAACAAGCTAAACACACATCCATACATGAGAGAATGTGGAGAGAGCTACCTTGCACACAATCACATACTTTTTCCTTGGATTTCAAGCCTCCTCTTTCGGCCACACACCCACAAATTGGTGGAGATGGTTTCTCTTGGCCTATATACAATTTATGGGAGGTTCATGAAACACATTCTAAGGCTACATAACTTGATGAAATACTAGATTGCTCTATAGACTTTATTATGGTCCATAATTGCACCTAATGAAGTAACACCCCTCAAATGATTTCTAGGCCTCATTCTTTCTTTTCAAATATGATTCTTGACTCATTTTAAGCCTCTTGGAGTTATCACACCATCAAAACAAAAGGCCTAGCATCATGTTGTTTCATTAGGTCATAATATGGAACCTAAGACACCAAATCACTTTCTATGAGTTCTACATTTTTTACAAGGCCTTCTTTCATTTTCATTCATCAATTATGACTCAAGAATGGCCTTAGAAAAATTTAAAACTCCCCCCACCTACAAGAACCCCTCTTGGCCGAGACATAGGCATCAATTGGGCCATATGGAGTTTTCTTTGTTTTCTTGAGGGAAGAAGCTTGTGGGGAGCATCTTAGGTGTCTCAAAAACTCATATAAACTCTTAATTAGACCCAGGAAGCATCACATAAATTCAAATTTTAAAAGATGCACTAGAAACCCTAGGTTTTGCATCTTGATTTCTAATGGCTTTTTGATAATTCTCTTTGCATATTATTAATCTTCATACCCTTTTTCCTTAGATTCATGTTTGGTTCTACCTAAAAGTCATCTTCTCCTAGGGTTTTCTCAAGTGGGGCAAAATGGTGGAGAGGGGAACTAAAGATGGCAACCATAGGAAGAAAAATTACCTTATTTTCTTACTTTTTCTCACTTGAATCTTGTGTTCTTTGAGCTTCTCTCTTCAAATCCAAATTTTCTACTCAATTTCTCCCTTAAAATAGATTTATAAACTTCATTTTAATCATAGGAAACAAAGGAGAATGGAAGAGAAAAGGTTTGGAAGAGAAAGAGTATGAAAAACTACTAATTTCCATACCTTAAGCCTTTGATTTCTCCTCCTTTTCTTCCCCTTCTTATGAGCCTAAGAGAGCATATCATATTCTATATTTTGGGTAGAAATTTCATGCTTAAGAAGATGGGAGAAGAAAGGGGAAGTGTGTGGGAGCTTCTAGAAACACACTTTTTCAAAAATTCCAATTTTATCCTTCCATAATGGCAATTTCGTTTCGGCTTCATTTTAGCTCCTTTTTTAGAACTATCTTTTCCATTATAAAATTTAGGTCCCCAATTTAATAAAATGCCTTTGGGATCACTCAATTTGGAGCTAAAACCCTACCAAACGAACCGGTCAAAATTCAGGTCAACTAACGTTGGAAAACGTCCACTGGAGGGGATTTAACTGTCTCGAGGCTATGATTTTCAGGGCCTCTGAGAACTCTGAAAAACTCAAAACTTTCATTTAAAAAGCCCTTCTATGTGAATTCCAAAAATTGCTTAAAATTACGAAAATGCCATTACGTTTTGTAGGCTTTTCGTAAGAAATTGTTTCTTTATTCTACCTCCAATTTTCTTTCTGTTTGAGCCTGGGATTCTCATTTTTAGAAGTCTAGAATGCTTCCCAAATTTTTTTGGGCTTTAACTACATCATCTTGGGGGACTTCCTTTTGTATCCAATAGGTTTCGTTCGTTGACAAAGAAATTGTACGTTACACTTCTCACATTTTCTCTGGTTTTCAGAGAACTGGATATTACAATATAAGGATTGTCTAGGTAACTGCTTCTCAACATGGATGGCTAGATAGAAGATGTCATCTAGAGCCTAGTATTGTTGAAGTTGGACCGAATGGGCAATGCTAGTGTTCAACCTTCCAAGATAGCAGGCTATTATTTGCTCCTCCTTTTCTTAGATGTCACACTTCATCATGAGCTTTTCAAATTCCCTAGTGTACTCTTCCACTGACAAGGTTCTCTTGCAAATATTTTGCAATTGAATAAAACTATCTTTATAGTAATGTTTAGGTAGGAACTTCTGGGTGAGCTCACAATGTATCTTCTCCTATGTTTGAATCTTGCTTTTCCCTTCCTACTCACGTCTCTTCTTAAGATTCTCCCACCATATAAAGGCATGCTTCTTGAGCTTCATTGCAACTATCTTGACTTTCTGTTCTTCCAACACCTCTTTATACTTGAACACTCATTCAATGGTTTGGAGCCAATCTATAAACTCATCTAGTTAGAGCTTCCCTTCAAAAATGGGAATTTCTACTCTAATATCACTGTTGCGAAACGTTTATCTCTAAGGAGGACGGTTATCTGCTGTTGAAGAGTCGCTGCTATTGGAGTCAACCTTTCTTGGCTCTCTCCGTTTTCTTTCTTCTTTATGTTCCTCCAACTAGGCTCGTTGAACATTTACTTGTAGCAATTGAACTCGGCAGCTTAACTCTTTTATCTCCACTTTATAGATAGATCTTTGTCTTGGAGGCATACTATAGGCTAGTGAAGGCTAGATGTATGGCTTAGGGTTTGTTTTATTATTGGAAAGGTTTAAGGGTAAAATTAGAAATTAAATTTAGGAACTGTGGTCAAGGTAGAATTCTTAGGCTTGGTGTGCAATTTTAAAAAGTTAAGGGGTTGATAAACAATTTCAAAAAGTTGAAGGCTAATTTGTAATTTTTGAAAGTTTAAGGCTAATTTGCAAGTTTAGAAAGTTGAAGGGTAAATTTTCAATTTTAGAAAGTTAAGGGGGCAAATTTGAAATTTCAAAAAGTTTAAGGGTTGAATTGTAATTATGGAAAAGTTTAGGGGTCAAAGTGAAATTAAAAAAATTTGGTTGACTGGGTAATGACATGATAGATAGGACATGTGATAGGTGATGGATGGATCACATGCCATTAACTGGACAGGGAATTGGCAAAGGATTGACATGTCAAGGTCTTATCTTGTGATGGCTTGGTTGACGTGTTGATGGCTAAACACCTTAGTGCTAATCTAGCAACTAACGTGATTGCCTTCAACCTTTGACTAGTGCGTGATGAAAGTGGTCGGCACGTGGTTCTCTGACCATGGAGCATGGAGGCACGTGTGGTGGTTTCCAGAGGTGAGAATCCCCAATTCAAGGTTTTCTAACCTCTTGAGCATGATGGTGGTATTGGTTTGGCCAAAAAATGACCAAAAATAATGGTTTTGAAGGTGCCTGTGGCGGCACCTTTGAAAATATTCACTTTAAGGCCAATTTCTGACACTCCTCTCACTCCATTCAACTCTTGAACTCTCAAACCAAGCTCTAATACCAAAATGGCTCAGAAGTCAGAGAGAAAAAAAGGAGAGAAAACTCAAACTTGAGAAAAGTGAATTTCTTATTACTTGATGATCACCACTACAAGGAGAGCTTATTTATACTTATTTTCTAAGGGCATTTTCTGTCCAAACTCTAAGAGAAAGAATTAAACTCAGGGGAAAGGGTTATGGGAGTTACAACGTAATTATTTGCATAGGGTTATGGGAGTTACAATATTATTTTCTTATTATTGTTAGGTAACGGTTGACGGCTATTCAATGTCAAATTTTTGTTTCAAATTTAATAGGTTGACACTTAAAATTTTCAATATATGGAAGTTAAGTCTTTTTTTTTCTCACTAAGTTTATTCATACATTTAGAAAGTAAATGCAAATGACCTTTCTTGGACCTTTTTTTTTAATATTTATATGTCTTTTTATTATTAACTTAATATACTCATTTTTAAAGATGGGAACTATTTAAAAGTAAACTTGATCTATAAACTAGTATTTCTCTAAATATATATGTCAATTACATTTTTTTAATAAGACTCTTATATAGTATGCTAACCTCTTTTGAGTTTATTTTTATACATTGGCTAGTCATGAATGAAGTTTTGCATGGATTTGATGATGTGTGTAACTTGGATGCATATTTCCTATTCACATTGGCATTTATTATGCCATTGTGCAGGGATATTATGTAAGATCTTGAGTTTAGACCTTTATGGTTGAATTCCAAGTGGATGGATGAAATTTTCTTCTTTATTTTCAATTTTCCTTTTGTTGTATTTTGCTATTATATTGAATTCCAAGTGGATGGCCTACTTTCATGGTGTTTGAAAATAAGAAAGATGCTAAGGTTTGTAACTCTGGCATGCATTGTATTTACCCAAATTGCCAATTTTAGTATACTCATAGAAGGTTATGACTCCTACTGTATATGGCCCTCCATTAGTAGTGATGTTCAATTTGCACAACTGAAGAAGAGTGTGCTCTTTCTGTTAGGGAATACAATGAAATTGTTTAGCATCCTGCCTTTTCGATTGTCTCCTACCTGACTGGGATCATTTAATACAACAGTATGAACATGCAAACCTCTCCTCCTCTTATAGTAGCCAGCTACCATATAGTACTAGAAAAGTTAGATTACTTACAATATCAAATGCCCAAACAAGGTTTGTAGGTTACTTACAACAAAGATAAGGCTGAAGGGTATTGAGCTTAATTTGAATACATATAGGATCATACCTGATAAGTCTAGCATTGACACTAGATATTGAACTCTGAATTTTGTATAATGTTTTAGGATAGGCCATATAGAAAATAAAGCATTCAAAATCTTGCTTTAGGATGTTCATTGATTCTTGCAAGAGGTTAAGGATAATGAAGTGTGTTCTAAAGAAATTGGACTTGGTAGGGCCAATTTCTTACAACAAACATTTATCACATTTGCTTTCATTTATATCTAGTTGTTGAATTAAGAAAACTCATCAAATTGTAGAAATGGAGAACAGGATCTCAATAACAATAGCTAAAGGATTAAAAGTTCAATTTCCAATACTTGCTTATCTAAGAGTTGAGGTGAAAATTCTAGCTTCTAAAATATTTCAAGTTTTCTTTTTCAATCAAATATATGTGAGATTTCTTATAAATTTAATATCTATAGAGTTTTTATAAGTCTAAATAATTCCATTTTCAATTTTTTAATTCTTGCAATCTATTTCTTGCATTGGTTCAATATGGGAATTTCTTATTTATGAAATTGTTTTTACTTGCCTATCTAATGAACTGTCAAGTTCTAATTTCTACATTTGGTTCTTTTACATTCTATAGTAGCCATATGTATCAGCATCATTGATCTAATGATGCTCTCAATTGTATCTTCATTCTGTTGTTAGTTTGATTCTTGCACTATAGTCATCACTAATTGATACTTGAATGTTCTACAAGATCTTTATTATATTTAGTTTATTGATTCACTCTATATATTTAGTTTCTAATGATGCTCTTAAATGCATCTTCATTAAGCTGTTAGGTTGAATCTTGCAATGTAGTCATCACTAACTGATACTTGAATGTTTTGTAATATCTTTATTATATTTATTATATTTTGTTTATTGATTCACTCTATATATTTAGTTTATTGATTCAAATAAATAAATAAGCAAATAAATTTGGTCATAAAATTAGATTAAATTCTATATGGGCAATCAAAAGTTATAAAATAAATTAAAAAAAACTCTTTAATGGTAATCGTAGTCGTAATTAATTTTTTTAAAAATTAAAAAAAATTTTAGTAGCAACTAAAGTCATCACTAAAAGTATCTTTTTGTAGAGACGATTAAGGTTGTCACTAAAAGAGTTAGTCTCCTTTTGTTGTTGACAGGGCTACCACAATTGAAAGTTTTTTTTTTTTAAATTAGCAAGCTAATGTGTTGCCACAATAAGGATACTTCTAGCAATAATTATTGTTACTGCTAAAAATCTTTTTTTAGTGACAACTTTTTATAAAAAGTAAATTAATGAAATTTTAATGACAATAATTGTTGCCACTAAATGTTAAGCTTTTTTAGTGGTAATTTTTTTGTTAAACTTTTTAATAGGGAAATATTAGCCTTAATAGCAATCAAATGTCACTACTAAAACTAATTAGTTGTGACTTTTTGACTTTTAGTGATCATCTTATTTTTCGTACTACATGTGCTATGGTTTGTAGACCTCTTGTTCAAATTTCTCTTTTGATGAAGACTTCTCATCCTATATTTGGTCCATTTAGGTGGGTGAATTATTATATGACATTTTTATGTATCAAATTTTCTCAATAAAAATTAGTTTTAATGACAATTAAAAAAGTTTAATCAAAAGTGTCAACAAGGGATCTTGTATTTCTCTTTCGCAATGTTGTTAAAATCGCGATTTAGCACATAAAATCGTACGCTTTCACGATTGTAAGTTCTCATTTCATGTTAGTTAGCTTGCAAACTCGGAGCCTGAAAAAATCATGACAAACTCGCTTGAACACGTGAAATCGTAACAAAACCATGAGTTCAAAAGCGTTTGCACGAGTTTAGTGCTTGATAATGAAAATATTGCAGCTATTTTTCTCAATGTTTTTAAAACCGGACTGGTCATTGAACCGGTAGAGGCACTGGTTCACGGTTCATTGGTCGAACCGTGGTTGAACCGTGGTCGAACCGGTAATAATTAAATATATATTTTTAAATTTTATATATCAAAATTTTAATATAACAAATAAATTTTAAATATTTAATTATTAACTTAGTATTTTTAAAAATATTTGAAAAATTATTTTTTAAATAAAAAACAAAAACTACTTATAATTAAAAGTTAAAAGTATTTAATATTAAAATTTTAAACTTTTTAAATTATATTAAACTTCCATTTATCATTAAACAATCATAATTTTAGTCAAATATTTTTATATTTAAGAGAAATGTTACTATGGGACAGAAAATAATAAAGAGAAAATACAAAAAATAATCAAATATGTGCTTTTTATTTATTTTATATTATCTTTTTAATTTTTTTTTAATATTTCAATCCCCTCTTCCTTCTAATATTTTTATTTTTAATTTATCAAATTTATTCAAGATGAATTATCATATTATATGAGAAAAATTAAAAAAAAAAAAAAATTTGGGCTAACCGGTTGAAACCGGTTTTCAGGCGGTCCGGTTTGACCGGTTCAACCGGTTTTTGACCGGTTCTTTGAAGGACCGGTTTTCTGAGCTTGACCGGACCGGACCAAGGACCGGTTCCCGGTCCAACCGGTCGAACTGGCCGGTCCGGTCCGGTTTTTTCATCCTTGATTTTTCTTTCCTTTTTTTTTAAATGTTACAATATAATTTTAAGCCCAGCCCACAAAAAGAAAAAGCCCTAGTTTTCATAAGTTGGAAGCTTACATTGACACTACAATTGATTCTCCATTCTTGAACAGACATCAATGATCTTCTTCATCTCTTGCAGTAGTAGGAGCAATGTTTCATTGAAGCAGAGAGAAAAAGATAAAAGAGAGAGATCGAAAGAAGGTAATTTTTTTCTTACCTGTATTTTCAGTGATTGACTGATTGTGATGGTTAGTATTAATTTTTATCAAAACTTGTATGCTTGAGTCTCGACTTCTACACTGGGTAGCACTTTTCTCAATTTCTTTTGTGCTTCAACTCTGACCTTCCCTTTGTTTCTCATGTTTTAATATATAAGTGGCGTTGACTGCTGCCTTCTACTTTAAAACAAAGTTTCAGCATGTATATAGCATTTTGTTTCACCCAATTCAAGATGTGGGTCCCAACTTTTTAACAAAAGCTAAAATTTCTGTTCTTAACTATATGTACGCAGCATGATTTTAATTTTTTTATTATTATATTTTTACTATGACCATTTTATTTTTAATATTTATATATATATATATAAGTTCCTGTGTTTGAGTGCACTGACACTACGCAGCATGATTTATAATCTTTTATTATTATATTTACTATTTTATTTTCTAATGTTTAAATATAAACATATGTATATAGATATAAGTTAAGCTTCACTATTTCACATGCTTCCATCACATATAAAAACCAATTTGTGATGCGGATCCCACTTGATAAGAAAGAACGTTACTAACTTGCTATAGTTCCGTTTTTTAGAATGTTATTTTCTAATGAATATATATATAACTTTATTTGATAATAATTCTCCCTTTTTTAATGCTTCTCTTTTTTAAATAAATTACTTTTCTGTTTTATGATAAATTGTATTGTTGGTATAAATTAGCTTTGTTTATTATACTAATGGTCATATATGAATATATTTTTTTAATTTCAAAGCTTTTGTTAACTACTTGATTAAGTGGTTAATAAATTGAATTGAATATGTCTTCAAGTGGTGGGGTTGTGGGAAAAAAAATTGTTGCTGCAAGGAAAAATTATCCTGGTAATAAGTCTGATATAGGATGGAAGCATGGAAAGGATGTTGATGGAAATGCCAAAAAAGTGCAGTGTAATTATTGTGACAAGGTTGTTAGCAAAAGTATCTACAGGTTTAAACATCACTTAGCTGGCACTAAAATTGATGTTGAAACTTGTGTTAGTGTTTCAGATGATGTGAGAGCAACGATGTTAAAGCATGCTTATGAAGCTAAATGTGCATCATCTAAAAGGAAAAAACAATGGGTTGATGTTGGTGAAGAGGACGATCAAGGTGCACAAGTACAAATTGAGTTTCAAGAAAAAAGGAAAAGGCTTATGAGTTTTTTGAAAAGTTCAAAAAATAATAGTAGTGGGGTGGATAGCACACAATCAACCATTAATCAAATTTTCAAAAAAGACTTAAGAGAAGAAGCTTGTCAACAAGTAGATCAATTTTTTTACACAAGTGCCATTCCTTTTAATTGTGTAAAAAATCACAAGTTTACTAAGAAGTGTGAAATTATAGGGAAATATGGCCAGGGGTTTAAGCCTCATTCTTATTATAAGATCAGAGAGAAATACTTGAATTTAGAAGTGAAAAACACACATGCCATGCTTGAGGATTTTAAGAAAGAATGGAAAACAACAGGTTGTTCCATTTATGTTTGATGGCTAGACAGATAAAAAAAGACGTTCCATTTGTAATTTTTTAGTGAATAGTCTTAAAGGGACTATATTTTTGTATTCATTGGATACGTTTGATATTTCTAAGACTACTGACAAGGTTTTTGACATGCTTGATGAAGATGTGGAGAAAGTGGGAGAGGTGAATGTGGTGCAAATAATAACTGACAATGTTGCAAATTATAAAGCAGCTGGACAAAGATTAATGGAAAAGAGAAAACACTTGTATTGGACACCATGTGCAGCCCATTGCATTGACTTGATGTTGGAGGACTTTGAAAAAAAAATTATATTGCATAAAAAGACCATAAGTAGGGGTAAAAAAATCACAACTTATATTTATTCAAGAATAATGCTTATTAGCTTGCTAAAAAAATTCATAAAAGGGAGGGACTTAATTAGGCTAGCTGTAACTCGATTCGCCACTGCTTATCTGACAATAGCTTGCCTTAATGAGCATAAAGCAGCATTGATAAATTTGTTTAGCTCTAAGGAATGGAAGGATAGTAAATTTTCATCTACCAAAGACGGAAAGGAAGTGGCAAGAATAATTATAGATAATAATTTGTGAAAAAACATCATAATATGCCTTAAGGCTGCCACTCCTCTAATTAAAGTTCTTCACTTAGTCAACTCAGATGAAAAGCCAGCTGTGGGATTCATATATGAAGCAATGGAAAGTGAGAAGGAAAAGATTAAAGAGAACTTCAATAATACTAAGAAGAGGTAAATAGTTAATTTGATGTTTATATTTTTAATTTTATTAATGTAAATTTTATATTTTGATTTTTGATATTTATTAATTATTGTAGTTATGAGCTTATATGGAACATAATTGATGAGAGGTGGGAAAATCAATTACATGGGCCTTTACATGCAACTGCATACTACCTCAATCCTCATTTTCATTACAACATTGATTTCAAACCTGATTATGGGATTAAGCAAGGACTATATGATTGTTTGACAAGAATGATTGAAGATCAAGATGAGAAAAATAAGATTGAATATCAATTGACTGACTTCCATTATGCAAGAGGCATGTTTGGTCGTGATATTACACAAGCATTAAGAAAAAAAATGTCCCCAGCAGAATGGTGGGATTCTTATGGAGATGGATGTCCAGAACTTAAAAGAATTGCAATTCGCATTCTCAGTTTATGTTGTAACTCTTCTGCTTGTGAAAGTAATTGGAGCTCTTTTGAGATGGTAAGTAATTAAATTTGATATAAATTACTTTCTTCATATTCACTTTCATTTTATTTGAAGGCTAGAATACTTATGAAGCCTTTTTACTTTGTTTAGATTCATACCAAGAAAAGAAATTGCTTGCACCAAAAAAAGATGTATGACTTAGCATTTGAAATGTGCAATTTGAAATTAAGAAGCAAGCAAAGTAGAAGAACTTATGTTTATGACTTTGATGATATTCATTCAGATGATGAATGGATAACTGAAGAAAGAGAGATGGGGATAATGTGGAGGAAGAAGATGATGAGATTTTTGAACCTACTCAAATTGATGAGAATGTTACTAATCCTATTTTTGAACCAATGATAGAGTTGGTTGATTATTTGATGGTTGATTTGAATGTTAATAATCTAGGTAGTGAAGCTTCAAATATGGCTTTAGATGATGATATTGGGGTAGAACATAATAATGATGATTTTGATGGTAATGATAGTGGTGAGGTAAATGGGAATGATTATGGTGACAGTGAAGAATATAAAGATGACGAAAATGATAATAATCAAACTTTTGAAGAACTTTGTTAAATCTTTATTTATGTTTTTTAGATTTGATTAAGTTGAATGACTATTTATGTTTGAACTTGATTGGAAGTTTTATATTGAGTATTATGGAATATGAATAAATTTATTTTGAATTTGTATATTTTAAATCACATTTAAATAAATTTTTTATTGTATATTATATTTTAGTTATGTAATTTTATATTATTTATTAATAAAAATAAACTCTAACGAATTTACGATACGAGTTTATATTACAAATTTATCTCGCTTTTACGATTTTGTCTAAATTCACGAGTTTGACAACCTTGCTCTTTAGGTAGAGGATAGAATTGAAGTGTTAAATGTTTAAAGTAACACACCTTAAATTCATTACATCTAATGACATTCAAATTCACTTATGATAGGCATGAATTAATTTGAGCCAGATTTTACAGTGGAATTTACACCTTGCTCTTTACACTAGCAACCGGTTGCCAGTAATAATAATAATAATAATGTGTAAAGTCCATTTAATTATCAGTATCTTGAATAGATATATATCATTAATAGAGTAACGCACTGTTACTAGTAGTACACTAATTGTATTGGGGCAAAATTTGCCCCGAAAAACGCAGCTTAATTTGAAGATAGAGAGTTAACTTACGTTCCAAGTCAATCCATGCATTCCTTTTGTGATGACAACATTTTGTATTTTGAATTTTATGTTTTAATTTTGTTCTGTTTTGTTTTGTTTTTCCTTTTTGTCTAAAACAAAAAATCAAGTATTTGGAACCTAAAAAAATTAAAGAATGGGCAGGGTGTGTTTGAGAAGTAGCAAACACTTGTTATAAAATTGAAAATATTTGGCAATCTTCTAAATAATTGTAATTTTCTAATGTTATGCTAAACATGAGGTACTGTTTTAAAGGTTTTTTTAATATACAATATATTTTCTTACCATGGTTCCATTGTTAGAAAATCTTTTGCACGTTAGATTATTGAATTTGAGACTAAATTATGAAATTATATATGTAAGTATATAATATGGACTTAACTGTTCAAGACCAAAGGCTGTCATCTAAAGCTGACGACTTTTGATTAGTTTTGTATAGTCGAACCAAATCGATCAGTCATTCTTATCACAAAACTAACTACAACAATCCGATTGGTCAATTTAGGGGGAAAAATGACCGAGCCGCTGTTCAACCCACTAAACACTCTTTCATAAAAACAACCCATTATTTCCACCAATACATTAAAAATATGTCTGGTTCTTAAAATTCGTCAAAAGTAATATCTAGTTAATGAGATTGGATTTGAAGTTTGGTGTGACTCCCTCTCCTTTTTGGTCCATTTAACAATATTTATTGCAGTGCATAGACATTTGGTACATTTGGTCCATTTGGGTGCATTATTTTTGAAAAATGAACTTATATACTTTTTTTATATCTTTATTAACAATTTTTTTAATTAAAATATAATAATATATAGTTCTCTAATAGTATCATAGGGAGTGTATGATTTTTATAAAAAATTATGTCATGCCCCTATTTCTCCAAGAGAAGGGGTGACCACACGGGAAGTCTATACAAGGTTCTTGCCTACAGTTTGATTACTACACTAAGTCTAACCCTGCTTCATTGAATATATCAAATTTACTTCCTTTTGTGCACTGGCTTTTCATAAAAATTTCGGCAGAGTGTCCCCTATAAATAGGACATCCCAAAATTTCTACAAACAGCCAGAAATCAAATAAACAACAACAGAGAGCTCCGCTCTCTTCAATCCAGTCAACAACATCAATAAACCCAAAAATAGGGAAGGGGGAAAGCAACCTACATCCATTTGTCCTACTCACAAAATACTTTTACAAAATAAATTCCAATTCATTACAATTGATACCAAACCAAAAGAAAAGCTAGTCGAGCCTCTAGTTCCAAAAGAGAGGCTCACCGCCACACGCCTCAGCCCTAAGATGAGGGAGGCGGGTCAGGTCCAGAGACGCTATCTGAAAAATTTAAAATTTGAAGGGTGAGATAAACTCAGTGAGCAGATAATAGATTTCAAAATTTTTTTTTTTTTTCAAGAATCATAACCAATGAATTAAAGTATATATATAACTAAACCATCACGCTTCACAATCTAACAAATCCTACAAGCCGTCATATGGAAGAGGACCCATTTAAACCTGAGTCTCTTGGTGTAATCCCCTGATGAAGGTTTACCACTAGGTTAGATAAAGCAACAGCTATACCGTGTTGGCAGCTCCTTCCCTGTCTCACTCGGGTGGCTACGCCTAACAGGCAGCCCCTTTTTATCTACCTCTCTTGTTTGTAAGTCATGATTTATCCGTTCCGGGGGCGGCTACACCTCGTTGGCAGCCCTTACCCGCCTCACTCGGGTGGCTCCACCTAACGGGTAGCTCCTTCTCCACCCAGAGTCCTTTACAAACACATGATTTGGTCTAACGGGGAACAATGGCATACACTCATAGGCGAGACACACGCACAGACCCACAATTCTAAGTTCACATACCTATATATATCTATACGTCATTAGCCAATTACTACTATTTAATATGTACCTTTCGTTGATGCTCTGCTTATACAAGGAAGGTGGATTAAAGGAAATAAGACTTGTTCAACTAGCAACAATTAAATCAATCAATATCTACGCATAATTTATAGTATATATGTATATATATATTAGCAACTCATTAGGACCAATACTGCAAATAATGAAAAACAAATAAACATACAAATGCAAATAGGGATAAAACGAAATAACATAATTAAAAAAAATAACTAAAGGTAGTTCTCAGCCACTTCTCCCTTAAATATAAGTTACTACCAAGAAACCAGGACCACACCTACGCATATATATATATATATATATATACACTAAGCAATATTTATCTCACTCAAAGCCATTCCGAGCAGAAAGTAACAATATTAAGATTTATGCTGATAGTAAATACTTCGAAATCTATTATATACTCACCGACAGTGCCCAACGCTAGTATGCTACTTATTTCTCCTTGAAAGGTTTAACTCCCTTGCAGTAATTGTTCCCGGAGTTTCCTACTAACACCAAACTTACTAAATTATTAAGTATATCCAAAACAACAATTCCTAACATCTATCCACTTCAATGATAATTTCCTAATCACCCCCTTCCATTTTATAATCTACCCATTACATACAACATTACTTCTTAGCTTAACCCCTCTCATAACATTTCAAATTCCTATTTTGAGTTTCAAAATTGTTCCTAGGGATTAGGAATTGAAAGTTTGTGAGTGATTATCATAATTAGAAAGTCTCATTCTAAGATCCCCAATCCCCCCTCTCTTCTACGTTCGGCCGGACAACAGGGGCAAAATTTCTTACTTCTGAGTTACTCCTTTCCTTGGAGCAAGCCGAACATAGAAGGGAAGGATGGAAATTGATGGATCTGGAATTAAATCAAGGGAAGAGCTAACTCACCGTAGCTGCTGCACCCTCCAAGCCGGCGCATGAACAGAAGCTCCACTTGGCGACGAGAGAGGGAGCTTGAAAAGCTTGTATAGCGCCGAGAACACTTCGCCGGCGAGGAGAGACAGACGCTGCAGTTCTATGGAGAGGAACTCGCGAGCTCCAGGGAAGAAGGATGACGCGCCGGAAACAAGGGGAAAAGCTACAGGAACAGAGAGGCAGAAGAGGATATCCGCGGAAGGAAAAAGCAGAGCTCAGGAAGAGAGAGATTCGGACAAAAGCTGGAAAGGGAGGAAAGAGGAAAAAAAAGAAAAGAAGAAAAAAAAAAGGAAATAATATAATAATGATAATTAATTTAATAAATTCCCCCCTATTCCACTTCTTTATTCTTTTCTCCGGTTCTTACAAATTATATGATTTTTCAATTAGACTATATACTTATTATGATATTATTAAAAAATCATATACTTATTATATTTTAATTAAAAAATATGATAGTAAAGATATAAAAAATTACACTTAAATTAAATATTTATTATAAGCCCTTTTTATGTGCCACATTTTTCCTATGAAAGTTATTTTTTAATGATAACTTTGAAAATACTGAAAAGTGCGAACAAAGAGTCTGATTTATATCTTTTTTTTTATGTAAAGGTTTAAGATTAAAATAACATAAAGCTAGATTGTTGCAACTAAAAAGTGACATGCCCTTAAATTTACTAAATCCAACAATAACATTTGAATTCATTAATAGAAGATATAAATAAGACTGGATTCTCTAATATTTTTTATTATAAATATTTTGTAAATTTCAGAAAAAAAAAGAGGGAGTGAATAAAGAGGAAAAGAATTTCATATACATTCCTAGTATCCATTATTTCCATTAATTAACAGAGTGGAAACATAACTCCTTTTGAATTTGTCAAAAGTAATATCTGGTTAAAGAGATTGGGTTTGGATTTTGGTGTCAGTGGGTATTATTTAGGCCCATAAAATAATATTTCGTGGATTGTGGTGTCAGTGGAGTTTTATTTTGGCCCATAAAATAATATTTCGTGCATTTGTCAAACTCTCTAGATGAAGTTGGTGGAAGACTTTTTCTCACATTCTTGTCTCATTTGGGTCCATTATATTGATGCATTTTTATGTATAAACTTTTCTCAAATTTTTTAAGAAAAATGTAGAGTTTATTCTTAAATTTTGGGTCACTTATAAATAATTTTATTAATTTCTAAAACTAAAGAATTTTTAATTTTTACATTTTAAGAAATAAATCTTTTAGCTAATTTACTTTTGGCGTTAATATTTTATATGTCACTTTAAACTTTTCTAATGCCTTGAACAAGGTATGTTGACATTGAAAACAATTAGCAGTGTGTCACAACAATTATAAAAGAGTTTGAAGTCACATATGAAATAGACCAAAAAAAAATCTTGTTTCTTTGAATGTGAGTTTTAAAACTTATTTTTTAGTTTTAAAAGTCATGGAGTTACTTACGGTAGATCAAAAGTTTAAGGGAATTTTTTCATTTTTCCAACATTTTAGTAGTGTAAAATAAAATTTTGATGAGTATTTAAAATATAATATTTATTATTATCATTCAATATGTTCATAACAATCATACATAACAATCACATAAATTTTTTACTAAATATGATCTTATTAATCAATTTTATTATTAAAAGTAATTTTATAAACTTTATTTTATCAAATTATAAATTTCAATAACGATATTTTCAAATCACCTATAACATAACTGTTAGAAAGTCTCACATTGCTCTCGAGCAAGCCATATTACAAACTCTCAGTTGGGATTAAAATCTAAAACTGAAAAATATACAGAATATCAAGGTATCGTATTAATTTTAATTAAGTTTATTACATCATATTTTATTTTAATACTTTAATTAAGTTATCCATTGGTCATCCAAAGACACCATTTATGTTTTTATTAACTATTAAGAAATATTTGTCTTCTTTTAAATATCAAGTCACAAAATATAAATATAAAAAATAAAGTCATCATAATTCATGATAAGCACAACGTGATAAGAATTGCGTAAGGTTCCTTACAACTTAGCTTACATTTCTAACAGTACTGTCAGGAATCTAATTCACGGGCTGTCGATCTGTACAACAACCCCAAATATGGGTGAAGATGGGTAAGGCTGAATAGGATGTTATATTTATAAAGTTTAAACTCATATTTAATGGATAACAAATTTCTTATATCTATTAAATCACTGAAATTAAGACCCACATCTATTTATTAAAAAAATAAAATAATAAGTCAGTTTTTCTTTTACTTGAAACTCATTCACTTGAAATTTCTCCACATAAAATCACAGCAAATAATAAAATATTTAAAACAACTATTAATATAAGTCAAAACTCATATAATGAAATTTGCATATTTTTTATTTTATAATTCAAAAAAAATTACATAATAAAAAATTTTTATAATAATATTTTATTAATTAATATATGTGTATAAATAAAAATAAATAACTAGATATATATTATAAGTTTGAGATAAGATAAGTATCATACTACTCAGATCTGAAAGCAAACCTTTAAATTACCTATAACAACTTACATACCCTAATTCAAATGAATAAATTTTACAAGTGCCTATAGAGCATCAATATTTTGCTCATTCCTACTAAAAACCATATAAAATTGAATCAATTACCACAATATGAATTACTAAAACAAAATACTAAAAACGAAATTAAATACAAATAATAAACCTGATTATGGGTCAAAAAAACCTGCCTTGTTGATAAACTTGACCCAAAAAAAATATAAGTTTACAAAAAATTTATAAAAAAACAGACTTATTTTTTTAAAAATCTGAATAAAATACAGGCCAGTTTCTGGAAAAAAAATTAAAATGACCACTAATTCCAACTAAGTATAATATTTGATATTATAGTGCCCATTAGGTATAATATTAATTAATATCAATATTATATTAAGTATAATAACTAATATTATACTTAGTGCCCACTAAGTATAATGTTAAGATTCCACTAATTCCAACTTGGTGCCTAGGGAGCATAATAATTAATATTATATTAATAATTCACAACTAAATGCAAGTCGAGAGCAACTTTCTCCCAGTTGTTTATGTAGGGTAATTATAAGTAAACACATAGCAGAGAGATCAAATCAGAGAAAAGAGCGTTGAGGAAGAACAACCAATACTCTCGAGTCACATCTCCTTGCGGTCAAAAAGCAGATTTAATTAGTGGATGATATTTAATTTTAGAAGTGACAGCCAAAAGAATAAATAAATAAAAGTGGAAGTCACTTTAGACTACGACAATGAGAAACTTAAAAAGTGGAAGGCTGAATGGAGAAAGTGCACCATAAGCAAAACACATTAATTCACTCAAAGTGATGTGGCAACACTCTATAAAGGACCCGATACTCAACCCTTGGTGGTTAACACAGAACAATACATTATTTTCGTCAACAGGGTGGAAACATACCTGATTTTTTAAATTTGTCAAAAGTAATATTAAATTAATGAACCCAGATCCTTTAAAATTTTTCTGTATAAATTTTTTATAAATTCCAGAAAGAGAAAAAATAATTGAACAAAAAGAAAATAAACTCATATACAATTTGACTGTTTTGTATTATATCTTTTTAAAATTTATAAAAAATTACAACACAAAATTTTAGAAAATCTACAATATAATTTACCTTAAAGATAGCGATCTGCTCCAATCCAAAAGGTATGTAACACTTTATATATATATATATATTGGTTTTCTTAGTCATTCAAGTGCGGGAACAAGACGATAACCAATATTCATTATTTCCATCATCTAAGTGGAAACAAACCTCTTTATGAATTTATCAAAAGTAATATCATGTAAAGAGATTGGATTTGGACTTTGGTGTCACTGAGGTGTTATTTTGGCCCATAAAATAATATTTCACACGCTATGGTGCATACACTCACAATTTTAATTCAGGTTTGGGGAAGACTCTTTCTCGCACGCTAGAATTAGTTGGGCACATTAAAATAATGCATTTTAATGTATCATCTTTTCTCAAACTTTTTGATGAAATTGTAAACTCTTTTCTTAAATTTTGAGTCACATATACATAATTCTCTTAATTTTTAAACTTAAAAATTAGGTTATTCAATTTTCATATTCTAAGAAATAAATTATTTTATTTATTTTACTATTAACAGTGTTACCTCATATATTACCTTAAACTCTCTTATAATACCTTGAAGGGGACATGTTAACATTGAGGACAAACAGAAGCATGCCATGTCAATCATGAAAAGTCTAAAATGACTTATGAAATAATGATATTATGTGTCATATAAACAAAAAAAAAAAAAACTTATTTCTTGTGAGTGAAAATTCTAAATCCTATTTTTCAATTTTAAACATTAAGTTGACTACTTACAATTGATGTAGATTTCAAAGGAATTTTTTTCATTTTTCCAGTTTTTAGTAGTGTAAAATAGAATTTTGATAAGTATTTAAAATATAATATTTATTATTATCATTTAATGTATTCATAACAATCATATAAATTTCTACTAAATATGATATTAACCAATATTATCATTAAAATTAAGTTTATAAAATACATATAAAATATTACTTAAAATTTTTAAATTTCAATAACAATATATTCAGATCACCTTTAGCACAATTGATGGAAAGTCACATGCCCTCAAACGACCCATACTTACAACTAACTTTCTGTTGGAATTAAATTCTAACAAGTTATTTGATATACAGAATTATTAGGTATAGAAATAAAAAGAGAATAAAGATATGAATAAAATAAAATGGAATAATATATATATATATTCATGTGCGAGAAACGGTTACCGATCTCCAATATTTTCATCAACTATGTGGAAACATACCTGGTTTTGAATTTATAAAAATAATATCTTGTTAATAAGATTGTGTTTAGATTTTAGTGTGACTGAGTTGTTAGTTTGGCCCATATATAGACTCTCATCTAAATAATATTGGCGCATAAACTCTCTTGCTCTGGTTTCTCTTTCTGGGGAAGAATTTTCCCCCCATGCATATTTATTTAGCGACATAACTCTACAAGAGAGCCGTCTATTTCATCATATTTTATTATATTAATTAGTTAATTTATCTTTTGGTCGTCGAAAACATACCTTTCATTATTAACTATTAAAAAAATATATATCAACTTTTAAAATCAAGACGCAAAATATAAATTAAAATTAAGTCATCATATGACAACTACTGCGTCGTGAGAATTGGGTTGAGTTCCTTACTGCGCTATTTCATTTCTGTAACAGCACTATCAGGATCTAAGGGTCTATCTGTGCAACACCACAAGCGATATAAAATTAAATTAATCGCCATAATCAATTAATGTATTAAAATTAGGGGAGATTACGTAAAGTCTGCCACAATTATAGTCGAATTATAGTTTTGATATACAAGCTTTAAAAGATCACACTTTATTTTTTTAGACTATCACAGAAAGTAAAAATGTTATATATCAATTAAAACTAGCATCTAAAAATGACATGTAATTGCCATGTAATACCTTATATTTTTATCATTTTTCTTATTTTTTTCCCTTGCACGATTTCTGATCTACATTTTCCTTAAATTCTAGACTTTTTAAAATACTAATTTTAACTAGTATATGTAACTTTTGCACTTTTTTGTGATAGTGTAGACAAATAAAATATTACATTTTAAACTTTATATGCTAAAATTATAATTAGATTATAATAGAATTATATATAGTTTTTTCTTAAAATTATTACTTTATTATGTCAAGATCTTTTTACTTATATAAATGGGTACTGCCACCTTTATATGTTACCTCAGCCCCATTATTTTTTACGGTGTATGAAAAACAAAATATTTAAAATAATGCTCTATCAATTTATAAATATCTTTCTCACTACTTGTTTTTCAATAAAAATGAAAGATTAAATAAGATAGTAAGAAAATGAAGGCAACATTATAGGCTATATATAATGTTTAATTGACTTTGACTTTAAGAATCATACTTCGTATCCAGACAAACATGACACAGAATATGTAGCCTACTTATATCCGAGTATTTCAGAAACCAAATGTGCTTCTTCTGAGTTCCTAGCTAAATACCAAACATAGAGCTCTCAAAATGAAACCTTTTTCTGTCGTGTTATTTGCATTTTGGTGCAAATGCCTTCACCCACTTCTTCTATTTACTTTGAACTTATTGTGCTTTCAACCCTGCATAGCTATTTCTTCATTAGGAAATGAGACTGATCAGTTGTCTTTGCTCAAATTCAAGGAATCAATATCTAGTGATCCCTATAAAATCTTGGCCTTTTGGAATACTCCTACACACTTCTGCAACTAGCATGGAATCACTTATGGTCAAAGGCATCAAAGAGTTAGACAATTGATCTTAGATGGATACCACCTGCGTGGATTTATATCACCTCACATTGGCAATCTCTCATTTCTAAGAATTATCAAACTTCAGGGCAATAGCTTCTATGGAGAAATTCCATAAGAGTTAGGTCGTTTGTTTTGACTATAGGTACTTTATCTCACCAATAATACATTAATTGGAGAAATTTCTATTAATGTGACAACTTGTTCTGAGTTGAGGTCCTTATCTTTCAATTGGAATAATCTTATTGGGAAAATTCCAATGGAAATTGGCTCTCTCCACAAGCTTGAAAGGTTGCATCTCATTGAAAATAATTTAACAGGACAAATCCCTATTTCTTTGTGGAATTTTCCTTCTCTTCAAATTCTTTTTGTAGAATATAATAACTTAGAGGGGAATATACTTGAAGAAATAGGTCGTCTAAAAAATTTGATAGCCTTTGAAATAGGTGTCAACAAATTTTTTGGTGTAATTCTATCTTCTCTTTACAATTTGTCTTCACTCACTAGAATTGGAGTTTCAATGAATCAAATTAGTGGCTCTCTTCTAACCAACATGTTCCTCACCATTCCCAATCTTCAATTGTTTATAGTTGTAGCAAATCAAATCTCAGGTCCTATCCCAACTTCCATTACAAATGCATATATGCTTACAATGATTTCAATCACAAAAAATCATTTTGTAGGACAAGTTCCAAGTCTTGGAAATTTGCATGACCTTTAATCTCTAGGGTTAGATTCAAATAATCAAGGAAATGATCCAGCTAAAGACTAGGAATTTCTAAAATCTATGATAAATTGTAGCAAGTTGGAATAAATAGGAATGGTTGTCAATAATTTCACGGGTCATTTACTGGTTGCCATAGGAAATTTGTCCATCCAACTCACAAACACTCTATCTTGATTATAATGAGATATCTAGCAAAATTCTTGCAACATTAGGAAATCCTATTAACTTGATAGTCTTGACCATGGACATCAATTATTTTACTAGCATCATCCTAGCTACTTTTGCAAAGTTTCAAAAGATGCAAGAATTATCACTAACTAGCAAACAAATTGTTTGGAGAAATTACACCTTTCATAGGTAACCTCACCCAGCTATTTTATTTAGATTTGTCACATAATATGTTAGGAGGACATATTCCTCCAAGTATTGAGCATTGCCAAAGTTTACAATATCTTGACCTATCACAGAACAATCTAATAATAGTTATACCAGAAAAAGATCATTGGTTTTTCATCTTTATCAATCCTACTAAACTTGTCCCATAACTTATTCAATGGTAGTCTCCTTGTTGATTTGGGAAAGTTAAAAAATATTGAAAAATTAGTTGTCTCTTAAAATCATTTGTCTGGATATATTCTTATAACCATTGGAGATTGCATAAGCTTGGAGTATCTCTTTTTACAAGGGAATTCTTTCCAAGAAATCATCCCTTCATCTATAGCTTCATTGAAAGGTCTTCAATATTTATACCTTTCATGAAATAACTTGTCTAGATGAATTCCAAAAGGTTTACATGATATTTTGTTTTAGAATACTTGAATGTTTCTTTCAATATGTTGTATAGCGAAGTACCAAAGAAAGGTGTCTTTAACAACATAATTGCAATATCAATGATTGAGAATAGTAAGCTTTGTGGAGGTATATTAGAGCTAAAGCTACCACCATGCTCTGTCAAAGTTATGGGAGAAAGAAAACACAATAATTTCAAGTTGGTAGTAATGATATGTTGTGTGGTTGCTTTTCTTCTTTTACTGTCATCTATTTTTGCTATTTATCAGATGAGGAAAAGAAGCAAGATATCTTCTTCAAATTCCCCAACAATTGACTTACTTTCCAAATTGTCATACCAAAATTTATACAATGCCACTAATGGGTTCTCTATCAACAACTTGATAGGATATGGGAGTTTTGGCTTTGTGTATATGGGAAGTCTTAAGTGCCAAGAAGCTGTAGCAATAAAGGTCCTTAACCTTCAAATTATTGGAGCTCACAAGAGTTTCTTGGCTGAATGTAATGCACGTAAAAATCTAAGACTCCAAAATCTAATAAAAATTTTAACATGTTGCTCTAGCACATATTACAAAGGCAATGAATTTAAAGCTCTAGTCTATGAGTACATGGCAAATGGAAATTTAGAAAAGTGGTTACATCCAAGTACAGAAGATGCAAATCATCAAAGAACTTTGCTCCTTGATCAAATGATAAATATTCTTATTGATATTGCTTCTGCATTACATTATTTTCACTATGAATGTGAGCAAACTATTGTTCATTGTGATTTAAAGCCAAGCAATGTTCTTTTTGATAGCAACATGATTGCACGTGAGTGATTTTGGTCGAGTAAGACTGCTTCCACCCATAAAGGCATATCTAATTAGCAAAGCAACACTATTGAAATAAAGGGTACCATTGGTTAGATTCCACCAGGTATCATTTAATACTATTTTCTCTATATAGTCATGCAAATTCCAATATATCTATATATTCAATCATTTCTTTTCATTTTGGGTTGATGATATAATATAAGCATGGAAAAATTCACAATATTTCAGAATATACAATGGTTCTAAAGTGTCCATACATGGTGACATGTATAGCTTTGGCATTCTTGTTTTGGAAATGTTAACCAACAAAAAAACCCACAGAGGATATGTTCTAAGATGGTTGCAATATCTACAACTATGTTGAAATGGCATTTCCTAATGAGCTTTTGCAAATTGTGAACCCAACTATTCTCCTTAGAGAGTCAAATCATATAGTGACATCATCACAAGACTTAAGGGAGAACAAAACAAAGATTTATCCCAATGAAGAGATATGCTTACGTTCTCTATTTAGGATTGGACTTGCTTGTTCAATGGACTCACCAAATGGTAGAATGAACATGGTGTATGTCACTAGGGAACTGAATATAATAAAAAATTCCTTTCTCCTTGATGGGTTTAATGGAGTCAAAAAAATTGCAAAAAGAAGAAGGGCCTCTTCCACATTGTCACTACCAATTTATGGGTAAGATGTTTCGTCATTTATCTTTACATACTTCTATCATCTATCTAATAAAAGTGAGTGTCTTCAAACTTTTTGTGTTTGTTGTTGAAGTAATAACTATTTCTTGTATCTTGGTATGTATTTTCAAGTTGTTTTTAAATTACAAAGATAAAGACTATTTTCCTAAATTCAGGTTGCTGGAAATCATTACATACTTTCTGCTCAATTAATTACAATGAGATGTCCATCTACATGCAACTTTCGGGAATGGTTATTATGGATTTAAATTATGGTTGTAACATTTCATCAAGAGTATTTACCAAATTCTGTGATACTAATATGAGGCCAGGAACTGAAGAAAAGAGAGAATTGGGCCGAGAGCATGCAGGAAGCAGAAGGTTAGCAGAAAGGTGTTAAATGAAGAAAGAAAGATCTATGAAGAACTTTAAATAACTAGACAGAAGCCTGCTTGGACTTTTGACTACTATTTCAGTTAAAGAAATGGTTACAAAGTGACGGCAAAGAATAACTAATTAATTGGCTAACTAAAGTGGAAAGCATTGAGATATGCATTGAGATATGTTGCTAGATTTTGTTATGCTGTATTTTTCATGTGGCTTTTCCTTTTAAATTCCAGTGGCATTTTTCTGTAAGTTTTGTTGAAGAATTTGGAATCTGGTAGTGGAGTCACTTCCTTACTTGAAAAAGAAGGACCTCTTCTCTATATTGTTTCCACATCTTTAGAGGATTAATACTGCATCATCAATCCTGTCTGTTGCTCTCTTCATTCTTTTGAGTTCTTTCACCCATATCACATTATCACCTATGTATAACTCACATTTTCTTAAGTGAAACAACAGCACTAAATTTATATCTAGTTCTTCTCTTCTTTACTCCAGCATGTATTGAGTGAACGATCAGAATCACTACCAAAACATCAAATAAATAATCAAGATGAAAGACCATATTATTTAGCTTTTAAAATGCAAAGAGTGAAGTACAATGTGCTTAACATAATGCGAGTGAAACTATATATAAACATAAAAATGAATGAAAACATTGATAACCAAAAGTTTAAAATAAACAAGACAAAAGGATCTTCTGAGTCCTTAAAGTATAACGAGTGAGGGACAGTGTGCTAAATATAATGTGTAGGGGCTAACTTTTATGCATTGTCCTATGTTAATTCTTTCTATTTCATAGTATTTTGAACATGTGATAGAGTTTCTTTTAAGAAATAGTGGGGTCTGCTAGCTAATGCTAAAAGAATGATAAAAGAAAAAAGTAAATACATTATTGATTCCTTTCATCTTCTTAAATCCTTATTATTTTAGTTGCTTAGAAAACATTTACGTCCAACTTCCTCCCAATTTTGTGTCAAAACCCTAAACTCATCTCCTCCCATGGAGCCCAAACTCTTCAAAGTTTTATCTCATCCACAAATTCTTACCTAATCATGTAATTTAACAGTTTTATATCAAAATTTTGTGTTTGATTGCCTTTGCCAAGTATAAAAACCAAAAACAAAAAGTTGACTATAATTGTAACTGTAACTGTAACTACTGGCAATACTGCTTTACAATACTACTACTGCTAAGAGTAATAAGATCAAATAGTTTGCTACTGTGGTTATAAGGATGAGAATATGCAAGAAGACTTTTACGACTTAAGCCATATTATATTTAACTAAAATTTGTTAAGACCTTGAAGTTCTCCAACATAATTAACTGGAAGCCAACAGAAACACCAAATCAATATCCAAGTCCACTTGATTGAAAACTTTGGCTCTGTGCTCTAGTATAGTTGACGAATCAAAGGGCGATCGGTCCCAGTAAGAAGAATTAAACAAAGGCTCTAATATAGTAAGAGGCTAGGTGCCGAATTGAGTTAGAATAGTTTTGGGTTTAGGAAGCATTTGTGACTAATTCTTACCATTGGAAAAGGGGTAATAGTTATAGACAACACTATGCACACTGAAAGAGAAAAGCTACCTCCACTTTTAAGGTTCTGAATTTCTGATAATATTATTCCATCCTTATGCTTTCTATTGAAATTAGAATTTTGAAACATCCGGTCTCCTTTCCATATAGCATTAATATTTCTGTATACTAGTGTTTCTTACATGAATTTTGGAGAAAATTAGCTTGGTGACAATTACCTAATCCTTTTATTCCCAAACATGAAAGTTTGGAATTCAATTCACCATATACCCATTAAAGTTATTTGATTCCCCAAACTATAAAGATGCAATTAGGAGACGATATCAACAAAAGCCCAAAAATGAAACTACTTTAAAATGCTCTAAACTAGGGATGGAAAAGAGGTAAGAGGGGGCAAGAAGGCCTTTCCCCATCTCAGTCTCCGCCTTCTTTTTCTCAACTTCAGAGGACAAATTTCTGTCAACACCACATAATGCAAGGAACTATACTGGGGTGTATATATATATATATATATATATATATATGCAAAATCTGACTAAAATATTATAAAAATTAAGTAATATTTTGAAAATTAAAAATTAATATAATTTAAAATTATACATCATTAAAAATAAACATATATTAAAACTTATTAGTATAAATTAGAAATATACTGTTAATCTAAAAGATATCCAAGAATGGAGAATTGAATTGGGTATTTATAATCATGTTAAGAAAAAATCTTTTTAAACATTAAACCTCAAGTTCTCGTTTCTATAAAAGACTTCCTTTTATAAATATAATTTTTCTTTTTTCATAAAAGTATCTAGCCCATGGCGTTAAGACTAAAAGGAGACAAAATGCATTTAGGTTTTTGGTTTTAAAAATATAGAAAAAACAGTTGGAGAGATAAAAGACTCATAACACCAAAATTTATAAAAGTTTAGACCAATTTGATTTTAGGTCCTCTTCTCAAACATAATGTAAAACAATTTTATTATAACAGAATAATCACCAACAATTACAAACAAATGACTCTAATATCAAGGGCTCAACCTAAACTAGCTTTTATAACC
The DNA here is from genome assembly GCA_032878935.1 of Erythrophleum fordii. Taxonomy (NCBI): domain Eukaryota; kingdom Viridiplantae; phylum Streptophyta; class Magnoliopsida; order Fabales; family Fabaceae; genus Erythrophleum; species Erythrophleum fordii. The sequence continues at coordinate 2,111,251 of JAVQMF010000029.1, forward strand.
TACACACAAACAGCAAACCCTATATAATAATCCAAAAGTAGTCCATCTAAAGCCAATAATTAGAGAAGAGAAAAGTAAAGGAAAAGATTGGTGGTAAACATAAATTACGGAGGGCAAGTAAATTTAACTTGGAAAAAAATAAAGAGCTTAATATAAATAAAATAGAAGAATTAATTACATTTTGGGCATAGAAGTATCTTTGGGAGCACTAGAGTTAAAAATCTAATCTTTGCTAATTCTCCTATCTTAATTTCTCATTTTTCTTCCAATTAACTTTCTTCTTTTATAATTCTATCATTACTTTTCTTTTCTCCCTTTTCTTGACATGTCCTCCCTTTCTCCAAATTCTCATAAAGGATAGTAAACAAACAAACAAGCACAATCTGTCCAAAAAGTGCCTTCTCGATATGTCACGTTGCCTACATTATATCAGCCCAAGATGTGCTCTTTTTGGACTCCCATGTTGCCTTATTTGGGTCGGCCCAAATGGGTGTTTTTCTTGAAATTTCTTTCATGCTTTGCCTGTTCTACATATCTCATTTTGCCTCGTCATTTCCACCCAACAACTCCACGGTGCAGAGAGGAAATATCAGAAGTTTTTCCATCTTTCTCTAAGGTTCTGCAACGTTCCGTCCCTGAATTTTCGAAGCACCATTTCAGCTCTTCCTGCTCTTAGTTTCTGCTCGTGCTGGTGGCTGAAACTTCCTCCTCCGTTAATGTCCTTACAAGGTAAGTAATTGCTCCATCATTTTTGCTAGTTTTTCCCTTTCTTCTCTGCATCCGTGAACTCTACTTCTATTATGCACCTTAGGGCCTTGCTTCTTCCCTTGGCAGCCACGTTTTTCTTGGTCAGTAGCTTCCACACTCATGCATGATCATTCCATAGTGCATAGCCACCCGATTAGCTCTAAACTCACGTTATTTATATTAATTTTATGTTTTAAAATATGAATTGATCAATTATCAAGATATTATAAGGCTAATTTTATTAAGGGATTATATAGCAATTAGAGCTAATACATATTTTAATTTAAGTTTAATTAGTGATTAAAAGTGTGAGTTATTAGATTTTATTAAAATCTGTAATGGAAAAACTCAATAAGATATTATTTAAAGTAAGATTAGGTTTATTGCTTAACCTTAATATGTGAACTAGTCTCATTGAAAATCAATATAAAACTAAGGGAAATAGAGAAGAAAGTTTATCCTATCATGCTTCAAATCCTATCTTATTGCAATCACTATAACAAAATACATGAATACCAACTAAAAGATCAATCAGAAACATATTAACTTGGATTGAAAATACATGATTTCTAACTAAATATTTAGTTGGATAATCTATTGGATTTTCTTTTGTCATTATTTGCTTTTAATTTGACGGAATTATAGTTGGCAAATAGTGTAGCATAGTAACCATCGCATTCTCTTTGCACGCAAACACATTGTCATACCTAACTTTATTTCAACCATTTTCATTATTTTTAGACATTAACCATAAAATTCATAATAGAAACTATACATCTAACATAACAAATAGGCTTGTTTACATATCAAACGAAATGATAGGAGTCCAATTTTAATTCTTTCTTTTTCCTTTACTCATAGTTCTCATAAACAAATTTGTTTCATATTATATCAGAAATTATGCATATGAAGGTCCTTTGGTGTGTATGACCTGAGATATCTTTATGGTACATAACTACATACACTAATTTTAAAAATTCATAATTCAGACCACAAAACCCTATTTGCACAAATTAGATGCTTATGGAAAGTTTAAGATGTGAATTAGGTGTTCTAAAAATTTCAAATGAAAATAAGTTCATTTGAACCACAGAAATCTAATAAAATTGTAATTGATACAAGTATGAATAGTAGTAAACTCATATGATAGACCTTAATTTCAAAAATACACAACTTTTATTATACAACTATGATTTACGCAAATCCAATGGCCACAAAAAGCTAATGTAAACTACATGTTTACAAAATTTCATAAGCAACAATGTTTATTTAACCTCTCAAATTCATAAAATATTATAATTTACTAGTATGAACAGTTTAGAGACTATAACTTTTTCTAAACTTTGAAAATTCATAAAATATTTTTTAAAGTTTCAAAAATTCTAATTTTTAATTTTTTAGAAAGCTCTACTAAGGGTATAATTGCACCCAAATTTAGACCCAAATTATATTATTTAGATCACTTTTAATATAAGAGTTTTGTAAATCCTATTTTAGTCCATTTTTTAGATCAAATTGGACCAATTGGTGTCCAAATGGAATTCTTTTACTTTGAATACATTTCATTCATCCTAAATGACATTTCCAACCATTCCTAAAAACTTATTTATAGCCTTTAATTCCTCTCATTGTCCTTGCTTTGGCTTGGTGATCCTAAAAGAGTTAGTGGGAGTATGAGGGTGAAATTTTGGAAAAATCTTAGTAGCCAATCTCAACCAATTAAAGGCATGCATGAACACCATGAGTAAATGCAATGCATGTAATGCAAGAATGCTATACATATGCATAATGTAACTCAAATGTATCATATAGCATAAAAACTCATTCATTCTCTAGTTATCGCATCATCATAAACTAGTTAGGCTCAATTAATCTCAACTTGGAGCTTAGCAAAAGCTATTGTGCTAAATTCTATGCCTTAGGAAGCTAGGAGCTGTCACATTTCCTTTTCATACACATGTAACTCATTTGGAGAACATAGTAAAATATTTCTCATGGAAGCATCAAGCAAAAACACACACAAATATTTAAACTCATTCAAGTATTCAAATGTATGCAAGAAAAAGAGATGAAACTACCTTAGGACTTGTAGAGTTTTAAATACCACTAACCCACTAGGTATTGCCTTTTCTCTTGGCTTTCTTTCACTTGACTCCCACACTTAAGTGTGTTTAAGCTAGATGGGCTTATACATAGCAATTATGAGGTAAATTAACCCAATTGAACTCATTCTATGCCTTATTATTTCTATTTAATCCCATTAAAGCTTAAGGTAACAAATAGGGCTAGCTTAGGTCCATTATGAAGCAACCTTTAGTTTTTGCTTTCTAAACCCCAAACTCTTACATGCTACTAGTTTTATAACTCCAAAGAAACTCATTTGAATCACTACATACTTGATTAGAGGGGTTTAGGACCAACTTGTTTTATTAACCCAATTTAGGCCATAAAAATTCAACTTTCATTTAGGGCTTCTGAATTCAATCTAATGGTTTCATAATTATTCATTCATCATATCTAAGCCTCTAAATTCATTAAAACTAAAAAAATCACTCCCTAGGTTCTCCTTCCATACCTGGCTGAGACCATAGTTCTAAGTAAGCCCATAGGAGTTTTGTTTATTCTTTATTGGATTTTGATGCATGGCAACATTCTTTGGTTTTTCTTTTATCTAGTCATGAATTTATATAACTTAAATTATGCTCTTAGGGTTTCATAACTCTTTAGGTACAACTAAAACCCTAACTTTGTTATTTTGTATTCTGAAACTTCTTTTAGCATTCTAATTGCATAATCTAATTCTTCATGCTTCAAAACCCCTAACATTTCCTTGTTTCCATGCAAAACACATTCACTTCTTATGGAGCTAAGGTTGGCTAAACATGAAGAGGGAGGATAAGCCAAGAGGAAGCTAATTTCCTGCCATGATTTATACATCATTTTAAAGTTCATCAAGAGAGGAATTTAGTGTTATTCTTGGTTTTCCCAAATCTTCTCCTTCTTTCAAAGCTTCAACCACAAAAACCCTTCTTTTAAGAAACTTAAACTATGAAGAAAGAGAGCTTGAGGAAGGAAACAAGATTGGTAAAGGAAGTGCCATAAAAGGAGCAAGATTTCTTACCTTTATTTAGCTTTTCTTCCTTCCTTTCTCTCCCTCCTTTGGTGTGACTTAGAGTTTTGTTTTAGAGGCAAATAAGTTGGTTCCAAACATAGGAAGGTGGGGGGCTGAAATAGAGAAGAAAGGAGATGATTTATAAACTTTTCAAAAATTCTCATTATATCTTTCTACTTCAATTTTTTCGTTTAGTCTCATTTTAGCTCCTTTTTGAAAATTATCTTTTTCATATGAAAATTTAAATCATCTAATTTATAAGAAATATTTACTTTCAATTCTATAGGGTTAAAAATCATCTTAAATTATTTGGTTAAAGTTTAAGTCAATCGACAATTTAAAATATATATCGAAAGAGTTTTAGTCATTTTGAAAGTTCTTATAGTTTCTAGGGTATTTGAGAATTTTAAAAAACTCAATTTTACTTTTTAAAATTTCTTTTTTTGAGTTTTTAAAAAGTTGTTTGAAATTACAATTTTGCTATCGCATTTTTGGTTTAAACTATTTAGTTATTTTGGTTTTGGTTTCAAGTTATTTTTAACTTTGTAATCTCTTTGCTAGATGCCTAAATTATTATTAGTCCTTACTTAACTTTATTTCATTTTATTATGGGATCTTCTCTAAGTACATCATCATTTCCAATTCAATTTTAGAAAGATTGGGTATCACATCAATCTATCAAGTTTTTAATTTATTAAAAAGAGGACATTATTTAATATACAATAAATAACAAATAATAAAGTATAATGTTAACATAAATTTAAATAAAAGATTAATGATAATTATTTTAATTGATATAAATAAAAATTAGAAAATTTAAAAAAGTAAAATAAAAAATTAATTAATTTTAATTTATTTATAAAAAAAATTATAAAAAAAATAGAACTATCATTTTTAAATATATATATATATATATATATATATTAGAGCACCAAAGGAATTATGACAAGACAAGTGTTTTCGATTGGATACCTTATCCTCCCGAAATTCTGTTGGAAAAGCGTCCTACTATAATTGAGTCATACTTTTTATATAAATACAAATATTTTGTAGTATTTTTTTAATAAATAAAAATATTTTTTAAAACCATATAATATGTTTATTAATATACTAATTGTTTCTCAAAATAAATATATATTATTATTTCATTATTTTTTATTTTTTTTCTTTTTCAAATTTTATTAGATGATTGCAATATTTTTTAAATTTTTTGATATTTTGATGTCCTTTATTTTCTAGATTTATTTCTTCATTTCTTTATTCATCTTTTGACTTTATTTCTTTATTTATCTTTGGGGTTTATTTCTATTCTTTAGTTTTATTTAGTGTCTTTAGAATTTAAGTTTAGTTTGATTAAATCTTCAAGTTTTAAAAAAATTTTAAATTACATCAAAGTAAGAAATAAAATGTCGTTAATATCAAAAAAGAAAAATATAACCAAATATATTAATAATTAAAACATATTCATATCCATATAACAATCAAAATCAATAGAAATCAAAATCAAAACCTCAATAAAAATATTTTAGTTTCATTTTATTCACTTGCAACAAGTATAAAAAAGAAATGACAGAGAGAATAGCAACATATATAATCCAGATAGATAGATAGATAGATGAGCAAAGATGAAATAAAAGATAGAAGAAGGAAGCGAAAAAGTGACCAGAAAAAGAAAATGAAAATAAGAGCCAACTTGAAGTGAAACAAAATCAAATAAAAAAATAAAAGAAAAAACCAAAGTCAAGATATATATATATATATATATATATATAGACCAAAAATTAAAAATGTGGCATCTGATAATTTGCAATTTTAAAATTTCACACACCTCTATGTGTAATATATATATATATTAATTAATAAATTTATTAAGCACATGTATAATATATAATGTTATGAAGTGAAAATATTAAATTTAAAGAAAATAAGAATTAAAAAAAATCTAATATGAGATATTTAATAAAATTAAAATTACATAAATTAAATTAAATTAAAAAAATAAAAAATTACTCAATGTTTTAGCATGCGTATGACATGCTACACACTTCATGTGCAGTATACTTTTTGTTATCTATATTTTAATAATAAAAAATTAATATTAATCAATATTAATATTAACATTAATTACAAAATAATTATTTTAAATCATATTAATAATAAAAAATATATATTATGCCAAATCAACAATTGTTTCCAATATAAAAATTTCTAAAATACATTTTGCTTTGTTTATTATGATATTCACATAGCTTGCTAATCTAAAAACCCCTTGATCTACTACCTTAGGGAAGATTGTCTCATGTTGCCACAATTTTTACCCATCCAATCTTAGGGAGGGAATTATTTTTAACTTTATTTTTCTTAAAAGTTTATTTATTCCTTCTAAAAATATGGTTCATAGGTAGAAATTGTCAATAACAATTGAATTAAGAGTTCTTTATCCCATACTTTAGGATAAAAGCTTTTAAATTATCTATACAACAAAGACAAGCTAACTATCTGATAGTATTCTACTCGGATAACATTTCATATATTAGAAAGTCAAATATTTCATGGCTCCATGAAAATTCACCTAAAATTTTGTAAATCATAATTCTTTATATTTTAGAGGAATATCTTTTCAATATTAATATAAATAATTATAAATATTAATATAAATAATAATTGATATTAATAATAAATTAAATATTAATAATAAGTAGTGAAAAATTAATATTAATATTAATAATGGACAAAAATAATTAATCTTTATAATAAAAAAAGGAAATATAAATAATTATCTTTCCTATTCATCATCTTCTTTATCTTCATCTTTATCTTCATCTTACACATCTATCTACCTGAGGATCCACACATTCAACTTGCAAATCTATCTAAAGATCCACCTCTTCCATTTTTGTAATAAAAAAGTAGGCATTTAGTTTTGGTTCCATCAATCTTGTAACTTTTATATTTGGGGTTAGATTGTCATTAATTTTTCTAATCTTAATGGAACTAAAACTTGTTCCTCAAAGTCTTTTATCACACCTAGAGAAATTCTATCTTAGTGAATATAAGGCTTGGAATGTGAGCTACAAGTTCCAAAATTTGTTATGAAGAATAAAGAGTTTTGAGGACCATTTCAATTTGTAGTACTAGTTCCTCAAATATAAATGTAAAACTCCAAATGCTCAAAGGAGTCTCATGCCTCAAAGGTTTTGTGAATTACAAACTTTAGTTTAATTGATCAAAGATGGGTTTCAACTTCAAGAGAACTAAACACCTACTTTTTCATTGCAAAAATTCAATTTATATTACATAATTGCAAATGCAATGCAAAAGTGAAATAATAAAAATAGAGTCTAAACTATGAATGATTATAATTGAAAAAGAGAAAAGAGAGACAACACACAAAAAAAGAGAAGAAAATTGAAGTAGGGAAGAGAAATGAAGCTAAGAAAATGCAAAACATTTCATATAAATTATGTAAAAATAATTGTTTTTCAATGTTCCTTACAGTTACTTTATAATGTTAAAAAATGCAATGGTTAAATTTAATAAAAAAATGATATCAAAGAAATTATATATAATTAATAAATAAATCAATAAAATAATAAAACTAAACTAAAAATTACTTTAATAATTAAATTAGAAAATTATTAACAAAAATAATAAAAATCAATATATTATAATATTAAAAATAGTTTTGATAAAAAAAAATTAAATCTTTAATTTTTAACCATTAGAAAACGTGTTAAAATTAAAAAGAAAATTTGACTTGCCCCATTATTAATATAGAATGGTCATCCATTTCTTTAAGTATAAAATTTAAATATAAAAATAGAATTAAAATGGATTAATATAATTAACATAAATTAAAATAAATCAAAAATTCAATTGGTAACTTGGCTATGCTTATGACTGATTGAAATTTTAGTTGATTTTTTGGTCGCTCTTTACTAGCAAACCTAACATGCATAGATTTATATAGTTTTTTTGGTATAGATTTTTTTATTTTTAATCAATTTTTAGTGTAAATTTTTACTTTTATAACTCTACTACTGTTGGCTAACTAATATCCAACTGAAAGTTAGTTGAAAAAAAATTTTAATTGTAATATATATACACATATTGTATCAATCAAAATTCAATTAAGTATGTATGTCAGACATTAATTGCATTCTTATAGTGAATGGACAACTTAGGTAATTTTTGCATATATAAAATTTGAGTTAGTATTCTAAAATATCATATATATGGATCTATTATCTTCATACTATTTAAATCTATTTTTTCTTTTTTTTGAACCTTACACGTTCAACTGTGCAACCATGAATGTCAAGGTCTAAGCTTCAATTTGGGCTTAAACCTTGCATTGAGAGGTAGAAGAAAGTAACCCTAGCTAAACCAATTCCTCTTTGTCAAAACAAATTGAATATGTGAAGTGCCCCTTGTTCTATATAATACCTAACCCTCTCTAGCATTTCCATTTCATTGCAAAAGGTTAGAGTTCCACACACTTACAGGAAAATAATAGATTTAATCACATTAAATGTGCGTTACGTAAGGTTTGTATGATTTATAGGCCATATAAACCCATCCATGTCATTTTCTAAACATAATAAATTTGTATAAGTCATAAACATCACATTTGGTCTCATTCATTTCAAGTTTGGAACCATATCATACAAGAATGAAAATTTTGCCTTGGGTTCCATGTTCCAACTTTTTAACATTAACTTTAGAAAATCATAATTAATTTTAGAAAATCAAAATCAAGAAAATGATAGCTTTCTGGAAAGCCTTGAATGTCAACCATAGGTTAAAAATAATTCTAGACCATAAAAACCTCATCTAGACCATGAATGACAATAGAATAGCACCAAAGGTCTAGCTACCTAGGTTTACTATTATAGATTACTAATATAAATTTTAAAAATTCATAATTAATTCTAAAAAAAATCAAAATCCCAAAAACCATACCATTCTAAAAATTTGTGGATGTCTACTAATAACTAAAAAAAATTTTAGACCAATTCCATGGCCTTTAACCCATGGAAATTGATGAAATAATAACTCAGGTCAAGTTGCATTACTGGTACTATCATGCAATTTCAAAAATTCATTTCTCTCTCTACAGAACTCCAAGTGAGGTGATCTCTTATGGCTATAGAAAGCTTATGGTGTCTTGTTTATGATTCTGAAATTTTATAAGTATTGGACTTTATTTGACCTATATGTAACACAGAGACAAAATCTGACCATATAAATAGTACACATTACCATTTTGCATAATTTGGCCAATTTTGAAAAATTATAATAAATTTTATAGAGCTCCAAATTAGGTGCTCTTTAGCTTTATGAAAAGATTTTGATGAGCTCTAGCTGTTAGCCAAATTTTATGTAAAAAATCATCCATTTGGTCAAACTTTGATTTAGCTCATGATTTGGTCACTTTTGATGATTAAAGTAGGTTCATATGGCACCATTTGACCTTCCTCTTGTTCTATAGCCACTTGAGCACGTCCCATAGTACAAATACAGCCTAGGGAAGCCTCTCAAATGGTCCCAAACATCATGGAACTCAAACTCACTATGTGACTTGCTATCATACACAAGTGCATTATATCACATAAAGGCAAATGAGTGGTAAAATCTTACATTCTCATTCATCTAGCTTTCACATTGATATATATATTATTTATACATATATGAAAGTTCAAGGGTTTAAGTCATGTATACATCTCATGGTTACAATTTTTGACATCATAAGGCAATTACAAAACTCATTTCTCTAACTATTTGTCAAAGTCTTGTTTCGCATGCTTATTAGCTTCCATTTCTTGGTCTACTTAGCTCACCTAGAAATGGTCAGGCATATGTGGGAGAAGAATGAGATTCAAAGAATCCCAATAGCTCTTAACCCTTTCAAACATACATAATAAATGTATATACAAGTCAAAAAATGCATACATGATATTCAAGCAACTAATGAGCATACATAAATTATTTTCCTTGGCACATCAACTTATACATCATAAATATAATATCTCAAAGGCATTGGTTTAGCCTTATCCATCTTTTTTGGGACTTTTGGATTTGCCTCATCCACTTTCAAGGGACTTTTGACTTAGCCTCACTCTTCTTAAGACTTTTGGCTTTGTCTTACCCATTTCTAGGAACTTTTGGCAAATTCTCATTGTTCCTAAGGGGCTTTCGGCATTACTAAATCCATGTAAGCCATAATGCAACCATAAACATATTTCAAGAAATATAATGGTACTATAACATGTAGACATAGACTAGAAACATTTCTCACGGCTCAAACATACACATAAACATTCAATGATAAGAAAACAACTAAGCTATACATGTGAGAAAGGTTAGAGAGCTACCTTAAAGCAATTATTCAACACTTTCCTCGTGGAATTCTTCTTCCCCTTTCTTGGCCAAGCCTTACAATTAGGCGGCCCTTGGTTTTCTTGTCCTAGACACATCAAAAGAGACATACATCACTCATGGGAACAGGCTCTAGCCTTATGAAATCACTATAGAGGCTTACTTTCTCGCATAGCTTCATTATGATTCCATATAAGACCTGATTCATAATCTTGACTCCATTTTCTTCTTCAATCTATGACTCTTAACTCCAATTAGGCTTCTTGGAGCCATCACACATTCATTTCATGGAGCTTAGCTATAAGTTGCTTTTTAATGTTTTAAAATGGAACCTAAACTTACATCTCACACACCAAGGCTTCTAAATTTTTTTTAAGGCTTTCTTTGATATTCTTTCATCATATCTAGTCCCATTTTAGGTTTAGAACAAATTAAAACTCTCCTTAGGTGTTTGAATTACGTTTGGTCGAGACTAGGCACTAGGTGTGAGCCCATGCAGTTTGCTTGCTTATCTTAAGGAATTGACACTTGTGAAGCTTCCTAGATGTCTTAGGTTCTTATACATACTCTTACATAAGCTAGACTATCCTTGGAAAGCTTTAAGAATGGCTAGGTGCAACAAAAACCCTAACTTATATGACTTGAATTCTAAAGCTTTTCCTTTGAATCTAATTGCATATTCTTATTCCTCACTTTGAAACCCCTTGGCCTTACCTTGTTTTAGCTTGAAATCATTCCCTAGAGAGTGGGCTTGAAGTTGGCTGAACATGCTTTCATGGAGAACAACAAGAAGAAGCACAGAGAAGCCATGATTCTTACCTTGTTTCAATGCTTTTCAAGAGTTCTTTCACTTGCTTCTTGTATCTTCTTCAATTTCTATCCTCCCCTCACTGAACCAACCATGAATTATCTTCAAATCAATTATCAAAATCATAAAAATAGATAGGAGAAAGAAGAGAACAAGATTGGTGAAGGAAGAAGTATAAAAAACTATGGATTTTCTTACCTTTTTGCTTGGTTTTCTCTTTCCTTCTTCTTCCTTCTTGGTGTGCCACTTCAAGGAGCTTAGGGTTCTATTTTGGTGCAGAGAAAAGTTGGCCAAGGTAGATGGAAGAAGTGGGGCATGCTATATATAGGATAGGGACCCATTTAATACATTTTAAAATTTTAATTTTGCCTTTCATTCTTGGCTTTTTTGTTCTAAGCTTATTTTAACTCTTTTTCAAGAATTGTTTTTCCCATCATAAAATTTTCTCTAACGTATAAAATACCTTTAGAATCACTCAATTTGGATCTAAAACCTTGACAAACAAAATAGTCAAAGTTTAGGTCCATCGACATTCTAAATTGTAAACTTGAGGGGTTTGAACCATTTTAGGGCTTCCTATGGTTTTTAAAACCTCTAAGAACCTTAAAAAACTCATTTTTCCCATTTAAAAATTTCTCCTTTAGGTTTTTCAAAAAGTGACCAAAATTATGAAAATGCCACTGCATCTTCGTTAAATTTTGTCTGGTTATTTTCGCTTCATTTTCAGGGCACCTTTGGCCTTGGATCATTATTATTTGAGGTCTACATTATCGTTCTAATTTTATTGGACCTGAAATCATTCTATCTGGGGCACTTTTTTTTATATCTAGTAAGTTTCGTATGTTTACGGAGAAACTGAACATTATATTTTCTCACGTTTATGAAGAAACTAGATGTTACAATGTGATGTGTTTTAGGGTAGGTGTGTGTAGCTATAGATGTTGCATGAATTAGGGAGTTTTAGAGCTCTATTTCCCTTGGTAAATCATCTTCCTTCTCTTCTTCAAACCTTTTGTGCTTGGGTAAAGTGAATTTTATTTTTCTCTTTCTTTACTAAGCTTGAAAATTAGCTTGATTGTGGGTTTTTGGTTCTAAAGGGAAATTATTTGAGTTGATGCTTAGGTGAACCACCCCTAATCTCAATTTTTAGCCTCAACTTTCTAAGGTAAGATCTAATTTCACTTGTAGTGTATTACACAAAAATGGAAAAAAATTATTTGGGCAAAGAGTGATACAAGAAATAGGAAGAAATTATGAAGTTGATTAATGGAGTTCAACCTAGATTTTTCAAGTCTAACTGACTAAGATAAACACTAAACCTATTAATGCCATATTAATTTCATTAAAATTTATTTAGTCTAGGGTCTCTGATGCAAGGCAATTGATCACTTGAATAAATCTCCCAAAAAACAAGGAAGTTAAATTTTGTAGTTTAATGACTCTCTTGATGGTGGAAAAAAAATTTATGAATAAAGAAGAGGAATTATTTAGTAAGGTAATAATTGCGAACTAGAGTTAAAGACAGAAATAACTACAACATGGAGTAACTTGATGAAAGAGTGTAGTGGAAATTGTATTGTAACATAATACTTATTAAAGGATGAAAAAGTTGAAGTAAGTTAATAAATTCTTAAGTTGGGAATATGGGATTAACCATCAAACCTTATATGTTAGGTACATTAGGTTATTCCAACTTTATGTGAAATTAATGCATTAGCTAATGATGATGGTTATGTTGTGGACGTTTGAGGAGTCTAAGCAATCAACTCCACCTTTGGTGATAGTTGAAAGAGGTAGCAGAAGGCATTACATTGTCATTTGTATATAATGACTAGATAATATTGATTATGCTTTTTTTAAAATATATATTTTGCCTCATTATAGTTATTTCAATAATGATTTGATTTCCTTCCTACCTTAAGTGGCAACTTTCACAATTCACTTTTTAGGCTTCAAATTCTTACTTGATATGAGCTATATAACTATAATGGTACTCATTAGGGTCATTACATGCATGTTTAAGAAAACAAAAAGTTAAGTTGCTTTTTTAGGCCATTTTTGAACCATAAAATTTCACCTTTCAAAATAGAGTTTCTAAATTCATTCCAATGGTTCCACTAGTATTAATGCTCACATTTAGATATCTTAAACCCTTAGAGCTCATGAAAGCACTCCTTAGGTACCCTATCTCATGTTAGGCCAAGACCATGCACCCTTAATGGCCTAATAGAGTTTTGTCATTTTTCTTAGAGAATTTGATACGTATGAAGTATCCTTGGCTCTTTTCTATTTTAATTGTAGTCTTAAATGGCTTAAAATATCTTCTTAGGGTTTCATAACTTTCATAGTGCAATTGGAACCCTAGGTGGCCTAATTTGGTTTTATGGCTTCTTAAATGATTCTTTTTGTATAATCTTACTATACTCCGTTCAGAACCCTTATTTCCATCAAGTTTTAACCAAACACAAATTCCCTCTCTGGTTTCTCTCTCTAAGCTAAACATAAAAGGGGTGGAATTCAAAGGAAAAGCTTGTCAAATGGAAGTTCTTATGCCACCATTAATTGCTCCAAATTCTTTTCTTTCCTAAAGTGTTTAGCCACCAAAATTCTTCTTTCAAGAAACCAAAACTACTATTAAAAAGAGCTTGAAGAGTAGGAGAAAGTTGCTAACTAGTAAATCATGGAATTATGCAAGTTTCTTTACCTATTTTGCATTCTTTTTCCTTCTCTCTCCTTCTTCTCTTACAGACATGTAAGGTCTGGTTCAGAGCTTATAATTTGGTTTGGAGAAGTGGAGGAGGTGGCGGGGCTATATTAGAGGTGGAGGGAGATTTTTATAATGATCTTAAAAATATCAATTACGTCTCTTAACTTAATTCCCTTTGTTTGAGTGTGTTTTATATCTTTTTTAAAAATTGTCTTTTGCATATGAAAATTAGGCTATCTAATTTATTAAAAATATTTATTTAAAATTTTTGAAATTTAAAATAATTTGAAAATGCTCAATTAAAGTTACAGTTAACTAAAGTCTTAAACCGTACACTGTCAAGAATTTAACCATTCTGATGGTCCTTATAGTTTTTAGAACCTCTAAGAACCTTAGTGAGCTTAATTTTGGTATTTAAAACTCTTTTCCTTGAGTTTCTAAAATTTTGTTCAAAATTATAAATTTGCCACTGGTATGTCAATTTGTTCTATTTAGCCACTTTGGTTTTCATCTTATATGAACTTCTAATCCGTCATTATCATGGTTATTAACCTTTTTTCTTTTTCTTTTTTTTTTTATATCAAGGGTTTAGAAAACATAAGGTATGACAATTCTGGGAAAAAAAAAGGAAAAAACCCTAAGGAAAAATTCGTAAAAATGTAGTAAGAGCTCAATAAGAAGGTAGGCAATAGTCTAGGAAAAGCTTTGAAAATTTTGATTAACACTTGAGATCTAAAGTTTCTATCTAAATATTGTTACGCTGCCATTATAGTTTTTCTTTGCTTCTTCTTTTCATCTTCAGTTGTAATAGATTTGATTATTTCTAAGTTTAGATCATTATTTTTTAGTATAAATAGCTAAACCTTTGGATTTGATGTTTGGATAGTTGTGTTTTTTTTATTATGATTGAATTCTCGATACCCATGTAATGAATTCTTTTTCTAATTGATCTATTATTTAGATTATTTTATCTTTACAATTTTTGGCCCGTCATTGTGAAATTAGATCTATAATGAGAAGAATTAAAAGGTAAATTACTATGAGAGATCACCTAAATAGTAGAGTTAGATTTAGATTTTCTAGAGATAGTAATCTTGCCTAGGCAAAACTTGCATGCATCCCGAGTTGCTACATGCAGGGGTACACTGAATTTTATAGAGCTCAATGGGTTTGTCTCAGAGCACATGATCCTAAAAGTAGACATAGGCCTAGCATAACTATAAATGCTTTATCTCACTAGGGAACTTCATATAATTTAAGGAATTAGCTGTTGACTATGATGAAATTAAGTTGCATAAGTTGATGCGATTCACATATAGGAAGAGACATTGAAATCCAAATCCTAGAGCCCTTTATCATTCATAGTTCAATTCTTCATTCTAGCGAATTCTATTTTATCTTAATTCTCCATCCATTAATTTCAATTTCATCACATTTTCTACATAATAAGAATTGGTTTTAGACAAGTGGTAATTGATTCTCCTTTCTCGTGGGATGATACCTTAAGGTTGCGATTTTGCACAAACAAGTTTTTGGCACTATTGCTGGAGACAATTGAAGAATTATTCCTATTAATTTGGAAAATTTTCTTTTCTTTATTTTTTTTGAAATTCTATTAATTTTTCATTTTCAAGTGAGTAAACTTACGAATTGCTCATCCGATACTACACCTTGAGAGCCTAACCTAAAGCCTAAACACACTTTTCATTCTAAAATAAGGCAAGTAGACACCGCGCAAGTGGACACCTAACAAGAGACTTAGGTAGACAATTTACAATGGCAAGTGAAGACAATCTTCATTCTAATAGTTCCATTAGTGTTCAATACTCACATACATGTTTAAGCAAGCAAAAGGTCAAGTTATATGATGGTATGACATGAATCCTTTCTTGCCCCTTAACTGTAATACTCTTGAACATCTTTCAGTTTCTTGAATGTGATACCATTAATTACTCACTTCTAGTCTTATCATAGCTTTCTCTTTCCACTTTTATTGGTTAATATTTCTTTTAGGTGATGTAAAGTTTAGCTTACTCTTAATGAGTATCTAATTGACATAGCTTTTATCCTACTATCTTTGCCAATATTTTGTTTCTTACATTAAAGTGCCATCTCTTGTATCAAAGTGCCTTTCTTACACTAAAGTGTTTCTTTTATATTAAAGTACATATATACTAATCTCGCAAGATAATTGCTGTATGCTTATTCTTTTCTTATGAGCAATTCCTCATTAACTAGATTACATAAGGGACTTATGCTATAAAGCATGCTATTCTCATACAGCTCTTAAATCTATTATGCCATTAGCACATTCAGTTCACATTATTACTATATCTTGGATTCCTTTCTCATTAAATTCTGTCTAAAATTTTAAAATATTCTAAGAATCCTTTAATATTTCTTTTTAACTAACTTAGATATCTTTTGACTATTGGAAAGACTCTTTATGATTGATATCATAATTTGTTGTGCATAAGAGTTACGTTACTATTGTGTTGATCATGCTCAATATCATTTAACCACAGCAGCAAGCAAATAACAATATCATTCATTAATATACAAGTGCATCATGACTAAACTCAAAGTCACTATCACATATACATTACAAGCCTACCAACAATCTCAAATTTTTACTACTACTACTACTACTACTAATTTATAAGGCTTATCTCTACATCATGTGGCAACATAATGATGAACTACTCTTTAAATTGGCAGTTAGTTCTTATAAAACATCATGACCGTTTCAATTACCCGATTATAGCTTTTTAGGGCATTATGCTAGAAAACAAAGATAGCTATATTAAAGGCTACTATGCATTCCAATGCTCTTTGCCTTACTATTTTTTTTATTGTTCATAAACTTTACTAAATCTTTGGCACTAAGATTACCACATTCTTTATCTATTAACTTAGATTACTTCACTCATATGAGTGATTGGGGGACTTCCTTATGTTATTCCTTTTTACCTTTTACTTTTTATTTACTTCAATAAAACATTCTAATACTTCTTATGCATCCATTTGACTCACCTAATCTCCATAAAGGATGAGAGGGTATGAAGCATACCTTTTGTGTGATCTTTGATTCTTTAATACAGTCTTTCTTTTAGAAAGAGTCTTATTATGATGAACCATATAACTTATCTCCCTTAAAACTTTTGATTCCTTGGGAGAAATTTTCTTTATTCTTAAACTTATTTCTTCACTTCTTGGGCTCTAAAATACATTTGTACAATATTTCTCTCTTTCTGGTCATAACTTTTCAAGGAATTATTAACATTAACTAGTTGTCTCATATCTTATTTACATTATCATTAAAGGATGGGACTTCCAAGACACAATTCTAAAGTATTTAGGAGCCACTTATTGGTAACTTTAAACTCCATTATACTAGCTTCATTGCTATTACATTTTCTAACTAACCATTTTCTATATTGAACATACTTTATGCTAGGGAGACTTCTCTGGTCTAGCAATGGACTTCTGTTGACCTAGCTGATGAAATCCTCCCTTCTTAATTTGCCTTTGCCACTTTTTTATATTTATTCAATAACCCATCATCTAGGCTTCTTTAGGCTAAGGATATTTTCTCATTATGAACCAACTTCTCAATTTTCTTTCTATTTCTTTGTATCTTTCTATTTACTAATTTAGAATTCTATCTCTTAAGAGTTATCTAGCTATACTTTAATCATGTTTTCATCTTGTATATTTTCTCAATCCTTCCAAGTTCACTTTCTCATGTATTTAAATAAGAAGAAAGTTTTAATTCCTCACTAGATTAGGCTTATGTTCTCTGATTATTAATATTAATTTGATCTTACTATTTCATTAGTCTCTTTTAATTTCTTACTTGACCAAGGAAATAATACTAATACTCTTAGTAACTTTTGAATTACTTCCTAGATTAACTGGAATTCCTTTTTATATTTAGTTATAGCATTAATACATCATCTTGACAAGGGGTTCTAACTAGTACCTCACTTGAGCCAAGGCTTGCATGTGTACCATCCAAGATTTCTGAAAATTTTCTAAGTTTGCTAGTTATAGCCAAAACCCCTATTGGCTATAGCGAATGCACCTATTCATTATAGTGAGTTCCCATCTAACTATAGCAAATATAGTAGTTTGCCATAATAAGGATGTAGCCTGCTATAGCAAGTTCGTGTCTCCCATATAAATTTCAAGGAGTTTCTCACAATAGCACTTGCCGTAATGAGAACAGGGAACCTGGAACTGATAAGTGCTCATCGTAGCAAGGGCACTTCCCGCTATAGCGAGATTTGTTCTAGAAAAAGTATAAAAAGGTGAAATTTTACTTTTTAAAGGTTTCAAACTTTTCTCTCCCCCTTCAACCAACATATGCTTTAACTAAAATAGAGGAAAGGGTTGGAAAGAGAGAGAGAGAGACCAAGAGAAGCCCAGAAGAAGGGAGAAAATTAAGGAAGAAAGGTAAGAATCCTTAAGGATTTTCATGCTTTTTCTTCTTGAAACTTTGTTCTTCTCCTTCCAAGCTCTTTTTCCATAGGTTTGCTGAGTAATATGGTTCTATTTTGACCTTAACTCAGGGGGGGAAAAGTGGTGTGCTAAGGAGAAGGTTAGAGGAAGCAAAAAGACTCTTGAAACAAGATTGAATCCAAGGTAAATTCTTGTCTTTGGTTGCTTTATCCTTCTTGCTCTTCTTTGTGGGTGTTATGCCTAAAACCAAAACCATCTAAGGGAGGAAATTTCTAACCTAGAACAAGTAAGAAACCATTGAATTAGGGTGTGGGAAGCTAGGAAATGCAAAGTAAGTGGAAGAAAAGCTAGTGAACTTCAAGATAGGAACCATTAGGGTTCTTGAACATTTTGTAAAATCTGCTTTTTATCTAAGAATCCCCTACCTTGTGTGGGTATTTGTTTGAGTTTCTAAGACCCTTAGGAAGCTTCCCAAGTTCCTTTCCCTTCAAGAAAAATTTAGAAGCTTCATTAGACCTTTTGTGAAAGCATAAATAAAGTATGCTTCTTAAATATGTGGTTGATGCATTAGCTTATTCCAAGAGAGTAATTATATGATATTTGTTATGTCTAGGCCAAAGAGGTTAAGCTCTATCTAGTTGCGATTGTGAGACTGAAAAGGGATAAGAGAAATTAAAAGGGAAGAATTGTGTTTGAGTGCCAAGGTAGCTCTTTACTCTTTCTTATTACATTCTTAGATGTATGATGATCATTGTATACTTGTGTGTGCACTTGTATAGTGAGACATGCCATTTGATATTGCCTTGTTACATTGGTACTAATATGCTTATATTTTGGGTTGTGAAGATTACTCTCAAAGGGTGAGATGGTGCCAAAAGTCCTTTATGATAGGTGAGATAGATCTAAAAGTCCCTAAAAATATGTGAGATGAGGCCAAAAGTCTCATGGATGAGTGAGGCTAAGTCAAAAATCTTAAGACCAAAAGTGAGGCCAATCCAAAAGTCCCCAAAATAGGGTGAGGTTAGACCAAAAGTCCCTAGAGCTTATTCTTCGCATTGATATGATTTTTATCACATGTAAATCATGTGTTGTATGATTTTGAATGGTTGGATGCCTACTTACATGATTTGACATATTTATATGCTTTGATTGCTTCCTTGAATGAGTGTTGACCTATTGAGATTCCATGAATCTCACCCCCTTCCCTCTTCGATCTTAACATGTTAAGTGGAGCTCAAGGAGACCAAAGTGGAAGTCAAGGAGCTTGAAAAGCTATTTCTTGCCACTTTGTATAGTTTTGTAGGGCCTTTGATGTAAAAAGATATTAATACTCATATGTATATATCATTTTTGACATGTAAATATTTGAGCAAGTGTCAAAGTATGTGAATACATTATATATATCAATATTAAAGGCAAAGCAATAGAAATATGAGATTTGGTCACTTGGTGGCTTGTAGGTAGTAGTACATTTTTGCCTGTAGCATGGTGAGTTTAAGATGTGTGATGGTTTGGACCACTTGGATAATTCTTATATGTTGTGTTAATACTTTTAAACTTGCCCAAAAGGTGCCAAATATTAAAAGGAGCCATTTAGACCAAGGAGTTGTATTCTGAGAAGCAAAAATGACCATATTGGTGGGCTATGCCACTTTTTGTCCAAATGAGCTCTCCTTGATTTGAAATTTAGCATGCATCTAGAGCTTGTTAAAAGATTTTTGGGAAGCTAAAGTACAGAATATTTGGAGGTCTATGGAAATTTTGAAGTGAAAATTTTTTTTTGGTTTTAGTCAGTGTACTTTGCAATTGGTTTGAAAATGAATTTATATCATTCATATAGCAAAAAATGTCCAATTATTATGAAATTTTATAGGAAGAAACTAGACATTCCCAGTGATTTGTACCAATTAGAAGCACCTCATTTGAATACCCAAAGAGGAAGATATGCAATTTTGAAGTTGCTATTCTATTCCAGGTGAACCTTCAAACCTATGTTATTATTTGATTATTTTTTAGGGTCTGAATGCTCTTAGATTGGTATAGAACTATTTTTTTTCCTCTAGTTGACATTTGTAACTTTCCAAATTAGTATAGTTTACCTTAATTAGATTTTTATATAATTAGTTATGAATTGTTAAATTTCATATCAGAAATCTGTATCAGAAACATTAGGCAATTTGACCTTTGGAGTTTCTCTATTGTCAAATGTGGTCCAAAAATGTTATTGCAGGTTGGAATTATTTTTAAAATAAATATGAAATCTAGAGCTTTCCAAAAAGCTATGGTTTTCTTGATTCTCATGTTTCTAGAATTAGTTATGATTTTCTAAAGTTGAAGCCAAAAATCTAACCTTTGGACCCATGAGAGAAATTGCATTTTTATGGTTTTTGGCCTCATATCCTTGGTTCATGGATTGTTTTATGATATGTATGAGTTTTATGAATGGAGTTTAAGTAGAGAATGTGATTTATGGATTCACGAGACCCACGGGGCAAAGTATAGGCATCTAAACCCCTGGTATAATGCATTAAAATGCCACGGTTTTACTTTTTTTCTTTGGAATTTCATGGAATCAAGCCTAAGTGGAGATTAGTTGAGGTTAACACATTATGGTGTTACATTTTTGGTATCAAAGCAAAGTTTTAGACATTTTTACTCAGTGTTAAGCTTTTGAATGATGTGCTTAGCCTATGTTTGGTGTGGATTGCCATGGAAATAGTGGGATGCATATGCATTTGTGCTTGGAATACCATTGTATACTAATGGTTGTGTTTCTTTTCAAATAAGATAGTTGAGACTAGACAGGGCAAGGGTAGAGGTAGGCCACCCATGGCTCAGAGGGTTGAGCCAGAGGTCCAGGTTGAGCCTGAAGATTCTTTGCAAGCCATCATAGAGAGATTAGATCAGTACGAGACCATAATGGGCTAGCAATAGAGATGCTGGAATAGTAGAGGTACATTGCCCAGTAGCAGTATGACATGATCATTCAACTGCAAGATACTCTGGCTAGGCAAGAAGCCAAGAAAGAAGCCTATGTACCTCAGCCATCCACTTCTGGCATTCTACCTCCACCTCCCTAAGAGCCTGCTCAGACCCAGACGCCTATCCAGAAATTGTTGAATCAGTTTTGGAAGAATAGTCTACCCTTTTTTTATGGGGACTTGGATGCGGATAAGGCGAAAGCTTGGGTTATGAAGCTAAAAAAAAATATTTCCAGTAATGAATTGTACCATAGAGTAAAAAAGTACAGCTGGCCACTTTCATGCTACAGGAAGAAGCCAATAGATGGTGGCATAGCATGAAACCCTTGATGGAAACCAAGAACATACAAATCATTTGGGAAAGCTTCTTAATAGAGTTTTATGAGAAGCTTCTTACCCAGGAATAAAAGAAAGCTCTAATTCCCATTCATTGGTTTCATCCTTATGGGTTTTATGCTTATGTTGGAAAAATTAATAGACACTTCCTTTAGGATTGTGATCCGTCTATGTGTGACCCTGATTGTGGATGCAAAGATCTTGAAAATTGGGAAGGCCTAGAAGATAATGCATGGAGGCCTCGTGATTCTTGTGCTTCTCCTTGGAAAAAGAAATTACCCAAGCCATCCTGGAAATCTAGCCACTGCTTTCACTACAAGCCTAATAAAAATTCAGATGATGATGATAACCACCCACCAAAACCTAGATGGGTTAGTATCAAAACTCCTCAACCCAAGCCAGAAAGTTTTTATGATCTCCTTAAGGAACTAGGTCATGATGATCTTCTTCCTTCTCTAGTACCTGAACTAATCATTCCTGTACAAGCTAAACCCCAGCCTATTCCTTGTATGATGTTTTCTTCTGCATCAAAAAATTATGACTCTGAATTTCTTGCTATGGAAAGAAGAACTAACCCTGAAACCAATGTTACCTACAAGTTGTATTCTATTCCTACAGAAATTTCACCTAATGGTGCCATGAGACCTGTCTCACAAGCTGAAGAAGTTCTCAACTGGTATACTCATAATGTTACAGCTCAAAATAAAGTTCTTCAAAGGATTAATTCTCATCTAGAGACTCTCTTCAGTAAAATGGCTTATTCTAATTCTAGACTTGATGGATTGTCTTCCCATGTTCAAGAATTATATGATCGCCTTCAAAGGCAAGTTACCTCCCTGGATGCAGAACTTAAAGGATTTATCACCCATGGATATATAGGACCAACTTTTACATAGAAGGAACAAGAGCTTCGATAAGTAAAAACTCAAATTGATTAGATTAAAAAAGATCTAGTCAGAAATCAATCTCGCAGTATTTATGAATCCTATCCTTTTCCTTTTGTGTCTTCCTATAATCCATATCCATCACCCCCATACTCACCTTACCCATAAGAAGCTGACTATTCTAAATGTTTTAAGATGAATTATGAAGTTTTCAAAAAGAAAGAGGACTATCTTAGTCCAGCACAGCTTTAACAGCTTCAAGCCAGATAACCTCTATCTCAAACTCAGCCTCTGCCACCTAGACATGTCCATCCTCCTCAAAGACCACCTTATTGCCCTTCACACCAAGAAGCGTCACCTTTCTGGATAAAACTGATAGAACAACCACCTGCAAAACCTTTACAGATTCATACTCTACCTTCTTCACCAAAGCACACTATGCCTACTCCTTAACGTGATCCAACTCAAAAAAATAAACAATCTCAACCAGAATCAACTAAACCTTTTGGGATAATCTCTTTATTGTCTTCCATCAACCCTTATCCTTCTGATTCTGATTCCGGCCAATCGTAAATTATTGGTCTTAAATCTCTAAGTTCTGAGGAAGATGAACCTGTTTAATACCCAATCTCCTGTATGGTGAATCTTACTCATGTTGACGAATATGATGAGTCAAACATCGAACATGACAATGATGACTATGTTAAACAATCATATCATACAACTTTCCCAGGTCCTCCACAACCTCAAACTCGTCTAACCACTAGACCATGGTTTACCTTTGATGATATTCCTCCTGATAAGTGGAGAGACAAGTTGCATGAGTTCTTCGTATAGATTAATCTTCAAATAACTCAGCCAAATGCTAATCTCCAAGTAACTCTCACTGAATTCACCAGCAGATTCACTAGTACTTTCCGAGAATGGTTCCAAAGTCTAGGGGAGTATAGACAAAGATTCTATACCACAGCCGACAGTGCTAATAACCTCCTTGGTTTCATTCACAAAGAATTCCTTGGTGATTTCCATCTTGTTAATAAGCAAAAAAGGCAAGAATATTTCCAGATGAAATGTTGCTCCTTAAAGAAAAAAGACCTTGACTTTCATTACAAAAGAATGGCAGAAAGGTACTACCTTCTCAATGGTTTCAATGATGTCAATCTTAAGCATACATTCATTGCCTCTTTTCTAGAAGAGTTACAGCCAGAACTCTTAAAAGCTTGGTATTAGGATCTTTCCTAATTGTATAATCTCAATGGAAAAATATTTAAGGTTAATCTTATTACCAAGAAAAGAATTGGTATTAAGATCTTTCCTAATTGTATAATCTAGACCAAAGTACATGGCAGCAATCTCCCAGATAAGGATATCTTGATTGGAATAGACATTTACTGTCAAGCAAAAAAGCTTCAAATTTTTCCTCAAGGGATCCAATTTAAATAGCAATTTAAGCCTTACACTACAATTTCAAAAGTGTTGAGCTTTCTACTATCCCAGCTGGTTATAAAGATATTCGTGATAAATTTCTACCTTACTGTCTAGAGTCGTATGATCAATTTTCTCACCCTTCTCCTCTCTGGAAGAATAAAGACTTCTTCATCCAACTTTCTTTAAAAAAAAATGAGGATATCAATCCTACAAAAGCTACTCATCCTAGCATGAATCCTGATGACTTACAACTTACTTGAGAAGAATGTGCAACCCTTTTACAGCAAGGACTTATTGAACCTACAAAATCTAATTGGCCATGCCAAGCATTCTATGTGGATAAACGAGCAGAGCAAAGACGTGGAAAAAAGTTATTAGTCATTGATTATAAGCCTCTCGACATGGTTTTTACAAGATGACAAGTTTCCATTACCAAAGATCAATTCTCAACTCAGTTTGCTTATAGACGCTAGAGTTTTCACTAAATTTGATCTGAAGGCAAGCTTCTGGCAACTTAGAATTGATCCAGCTGAAAGGTACAAAATGACTTTCTGTATACCCAATGCTCAATGCCAATAGACTGTTATGTCATTTAGATTAAAGGTTACCCTGTCTTTATTCCAAAAGGCCATGACGAAAATCTTTAAGCCCATTTTTCATAATGTTTTGATATACATTGATGATATCCTGCTCTTTTCGAAAGCTGAAGCAGACCACAAACAGCTTCTTTAATAGTTTTTAGGCCGTGTACAAAAACATGGGATAATGCTTTCCTCCAAAAAGAGTCAATTGGCCCAAGCCTAAATAGAATTCCTCAAAATACATATCTCTGATGGACATTACCAGCCAGGTCCACACATAGCCCAAGAATTACTTACTTTTTTAGATAAAGATCTCTCTGTAAAAGAAATTCAATAATTTCTTAATGTAATCAATTTCATCAGAGAATTTATTCCAAAAGTATATAATCATATAAGCCAGCTATCCAAGCTCTTTAGAAAAGTCCCCCTTCCTTGGGGACCTACCCAGACTGCAGCAGTGTGATACCTCAAAAGAGTCTCTCAAGTGCCTTTGCCTTTAAGGATTCCTAATAAAGGTAGAAGGATCCTCCAGATAGATACTAGTGAAGATTTTTAGGGTGCTGTCCTACTTAATAGAAAGAAGTATTACTGTGGGCATGCTAGTGAACAATTCAAAGACTCTAAAAAATATTATCATGCAATCTACAAAGAGATTCTTGTTAAAAGAGGGATAGAGAAGTTCAGTTTCCACTTATGTTCATTGTGCAGATGGATAACTCCTCCTTCCCTAAGATTTTAGAGTCTACCAAAAAAGTTCTTTTGGATAAATAACTGATGCACTGGAAAGATTGGTTTTCCCATTATAAATTCATAATTGAACACATCAAAGGAGGCCATAATATCTTAGCTGACTTCCTTTCCTGACCACCAAAAGCCCTTAATCACATCACTCTAGCAAAACCTGTTCCTCTCATCCACATGGCTTATTCAATTCCTAGATATACCATTCACTATCCATAGTCCCAACTAAAAAAGTATTTCCCTCCTAGGGAACCATGGCCAACAACTCCTGCAAAAGTTCAAAACCTTACCCAAAAATCTCTATTTTATTACCTTCACCGTTACCCAAAAATCTCTATTTTATTACCTTCACCGTTACCCAAAAAGCTTTCCTTATAATGTTATTCCTCCTGCCTTCAACCTTGTTCAGACCCCCTTTCTTCTCCTGTTTCAAATTACAGACTATGTGACTGATGATGCCCTCTAGTATCTTTGGGCACTCACTGCCCTTTATTCTAGTGCTATAGCTTTTCCACCACTCATAATTTTCTAACACCTCACCACCTCTGAAAATAGGGACTCCAATTTATGGACCTTACTAGAATGGTTCTCTCCATTACCATGGTGGCGCTCTGAACTTAACTATCTCATTCAATGCTATAACCTTTGGCAAATATCTGACAAACTGGTCTCTAGTATTTTCATCCTCCACTATCCTTACTGGGTCAACAGACAAAACATGCTCCTCACTCGCAATCATACATATGAATGGAATACATTTTTGGACTGGCCAAAATAATCATCTGGTGCCCTAAAGGCTTTAAAATTATTTTTATGTGAAATTAATAATTATAAGCCTAATCCATTCATATTCTGTATTTCATTAGGACCATACCCTAGAGCATTCATCCCCAGAGAACCTCGGTTTCTAGAACTAGATTTGTCCACTACGGAACAATAGACTCTAGAACAGATGATCAAATTCCTCACAGGAACCAGTACTCAGGACCCAGGAGCTTCATCTTCTTTAATCCAACCACTTTCAGACACAATAATGCAAGACTCACAGGACCCTTATGAACCTATTGCTCTAAAAGAGTTTGAAGAATGGTTCACTTCCTATTTCAACAAGTCACCAAAGGATCCTGACGACTCTACCAACATTGAAGATGATCGCAATTTGTCTCCATCTCATGAGCCAATCAAGAAAGGATAAACCTTGTCCTAAAGTCTATCTTGCTAGCTCATGCTTTATTGTATAATTATGTGTGTTTACTATTTTGCATATGTCCCACTTTGTAAAAGCTTCTTTCTAAAAAGACTGTCAGCTAGTATGTTTATCTTTTGCAAAAATAGTTTGTCTTGTTTCTCCTGACCTTCGCTATAAGAAGGGTCTCTAAGTCTAAAGAGGGCAGAGCTCTGATAGGCCTCTCTTCCCCCTTGTAAACAAAGTTTAAAATAAATTTCAGTTCTCTAATGTCTTCGTTCTAAGTTTCTTTGTGTTCTGAAATCTTTTATCAGTAGATCTCTTATGATTATCTTGTCCATACACTAATATGCTCTACACTTGCCTCTCTTGAGGAACTTGTATATCAGAAAGTGTTATGGCTGCCATACTATCTGAATAATAGTAATTACCTTGTTTATGAGGTCTTTGTTAAAACGAGTTTCTAAAAAGATCAACAGAATCCTTGGTCCTAAGAGGCCAGCGCATGAAAGCCCAGAAGAGAAAGAGTGGCTTTTAGTGCAAGCATACCTAGATAAGGATTCTGGTGACTCTAATTGGAACACTCGACTTGAATATTTTTCATTAAGACAACAAGGCATTGAACCTATCCCCAGATGTTTAAAGGATAAATGTTTACACTCTCAGAATTATTATTGTCCAGATTATATTAGTTAGCTAACTCCAGAGAAAAGGAAGGCACTTGATAAAGTTTGCCCTCCTCTCACTCTAGAGTATGTTCAGGAGCATTCGAGTTGTCTAAGATCTCCTGAGATATGTCTCTCTGAAGAGGATCTCTAGAAATGGAATATTCTCAATGAAGAGAGATGGAAGCGAATGTGCTCCGATCTTGTGTCGGGACCAGGAATGGTATCAGAGCCAACACATTCATAAGATAATCAGATTAGATCTGCTAGTAAAAGAGAGTAAGAGCATAAAGAGTATAAATTCAATACCATGCCTACTATTTCCTCAAATGATATAGAAGAACCCGTTCATCTTTCTTCCTCCTTTCTATGCCTAGATCTATTCCCTCTTCCTGTATATCTCATGCTTCTAATCGGATAGATAATCTTGCAAAAATTACCTATATTCCAGAAGAATCTTAGCTAGAAGAATCTATCACACCCCTTCTTAATCCTTCCCAACTCTATCATCAAAATAGATCCTTTACTCAATTTATCCGAAGACTCCTTTCTCCTTAAAACCCTCAAATAAAAGAAATAGTCCAAGGTACCAAACTGGATTAGTACGGACTTCGGTCAACCCAAGCTGAACAGTATGTTACTTTAGAAATCTCTTCCAATTTTATTTCTTATTTGATCCATCAAGGCTATTCTTAGCTCCTTCTTGGAGCCATCAGATTAGTCCTTACCCTACATGGCAGAAAAGGGATTGCAGCTATAGCCCGTGTCTCCCTTTTTGATACATCTTATACCTCTTTTCAAATTGCTTTGATTAGAGCCGCCCTTGTCACTTTGAATGGTGGAAGTGTGATCTTGACCCTAGTTCCCAATTTCAATATAAAGTTATCAGATCCCACTCTTCCCACTAGACTAAAGGTGCAAGTCCAAATCATTGGTGCTGAACAAGTTTCAGATGATGTTCTAGTGACTCTTCATCACCAGATGATCTACCATCTGTAGAACTACTCAATTGATCTTCACTTCCAGAACATTACTGATGATGCTCTTTATATGGTTTTTGACAAACCAAACCATTGATATGAGGTTGACATAATTTATTTTGAGTCTCATACTATTCAGAATCTTAAATTAA
Organism: Erythrophleum fordii; assembly: GCA_032878935.1. Classification (NCBI taxonomy): domain Eukaryota; kingdom Viridiplantae; phylum Streptophyta; class Magnoliopsida; order Fabales; family Fabaceae; genus Erythrophleum; species Erythrophleum fordii. The sequence continues at coordinate 2,139,398 of JAVQMF010000029.1, forward strand.
CTATTAAATATTTAATGATCTTTAAATTTTCTAAGGGGGCACTCTAACGTTAGTGCATTCAGAACTTAAAGGTAAACACCACTGAACTAAGCACTATGTGAGATACTTTACTCATCTGTCCTCAAGCACTAGGCATAGTTTACCACTTACCCTACTATATACTAGTATACCTAAACCCCTTTTCTGAATATCATTATAGACCATAAGGCCTTTTCTTTTTAGGTCAGGCCTTATCAATACTGGGTAGTGATTTATCTAATTTTAACTTTAGGAAGGTATTTTCTTACTTTTCTCATCCCATATATACTTTATTTGTACTATGAGTCTACTCACTGGCTTGGCTTTTGAGAAAAGTCTCTAATAAACTTTTCTGTAACAATTTCCCAAACCTAGGAAATTTTTAATCTCTAAAATTATTCTAGGCTATCATCTCCCACTAAAATTGCCAACTTTGAGGATCTACTTCAACCCCTATGATCTATTGTGACCATTTTATGTTCTGCTAAGATCTGTTGTGTCTTTTTTTAAGAGATTTTTGGACCCAAGGACATCACATGTGTAAACTAAAATTAGTACTCATTAAGTTTGTCAATTGTCACTTAAGATCTCTAAGACTAATCTTAGATGCCTACTATGCTCTTCTAGAATTGTTTGGGTGGAAAGGGACATTTATGCAACTCTTTTGTCTCATTGTCTTTCTATGTTAAGGTTTTTGAATATACTTTATACTGATCCAAACAATGCATTATAACTTGCCTTATAGCCATCGCTATATCATAAACATAAACCTTGGCACTTAAACATGTTATACGTTAAGCATTTAGTTATATAACACCCCAAAATTAATTAAGGTGTTAATCATGGATATAGACTAATAAATAATAATTATTATGGAATAACTGAGCAAGTTATGTAAATAGGAGTTTATGAAGAAATAAATAATTAATGTAGACTTAAGATTCAATTAGGTTAGAATTTAATTTAGGCACATAATTAATTTAAGAAGGTGATGGATAAAGACTAATAGAGGCTCAATATTCATTTGTATAGACCCAATATGTTATTGGACCCTTTTCAGCTCAGCTAAACTCTTATTTAACTCTTGTAACCCTAGAATCCAAGGCCCAACAAAGTATAGGTCTGAACCCATTTAGATTTTGGGCCTTTGGGTCAGCTTAAACCCATCCAAACCCAAAACATATTCAACCTCCTTCCACCATTCTACAGAAACAAAACACACAAGAAGCAAATTCGGAGGTCTCTTGGAGGCTAGGATTCTCACCATTCTTTTGGCCCCATTTCCCCTCTCCAGACCAAGATTCAGCCAAGGTGAGTGTTATATAACTTGACCCCTTCCTCTTTCTCTACAATTTGGCCCAATTGGTTTTCCATTTGGCACATTTTCACCATACCCAAAATCTAAAACTTGTTGTTTGACATTTCCATGGTGAGATTTCGAAGGTTAGAGCTAGAGGTGTTGTTAGGTAAGTATAAACCCTCATTTTGATAATTTTTTTACTAGTTAAAGACCCTTATAGTTGATTTATAGTGTGGGTATTAATCTTGTGTGAATTTGCCTAGAGTTTGAGATGATATTATGAAGTTTCTGGTATAGGAATAATCAAATCCAAATTTAGTTCTTGTGGTAGTTAGGTAAATGTTTTCTAAGTAGTCTTTTATAGTTTAACTCTTTGAGTAATAGGTTTGTAGATATAAATGATGATTAGGGATAGTAATTATTTGGTTTTATGTTTATAAGCTAAAATAGTATTTTGTTGGCTCTTAAAGAATTATTTACAAGTGATGTAACTGAGGTCCATATTAAATTCCATACATATGACCATTTTAATTTTATATCTACTGCACAATTATGCTTTTGAAATATTAAATGAATTAGTTGGCTATCTGTTACATTGTGATTGGACCTTATGAGTCCATGATAGAGCTATAATGTGACTACCACTCGTGCATGTATTTCGATCGGGCACTAAATTATGATCAGACCACAAATGCATAGAGCCCTGGTTGTGCTCATTATCGAATAGGTGTCGTGAATGGGCCTCTCCCGATGTTATTGACCTTTGACATATGGATTTGTGATTACTAATATGAGATAGTTGTTACTGATAGCCTAATCGTTTCATTTACTAATATGACTAGTATATTTGATGATGTTTATATGATTTTATGCATATATATTAATTAAGTTAGAATATATGAATGGAATTTGCCTTAGTTACTGAGATTTGCATCTCACCCCATTTCATAGGCTAACTATTTCAGGTGAAGATGTCCTTCGGGTAAGGATAAGAGCAAACAAGTGGATGAACATTCATGAGCTGAGACCTGACATGGGAAGTTACACTTGGGTTGAGTTGATTTAAGGTAGATGCTAATTTTGTTGTTATCATATGTAGCATCATCATGTAATCATATTGTCAAGTGTAGGAGTTCTATGTTTTGGTAACTTATGATGTATCTAATTGAAAGCTAGGCCTTGTACAATCTAGTATTTGATGTATGTGCTTATGTATTTGATATGGAACCTAGTTGATGTTAAGCTATGGTCAATTATGTGGAAATGTAATCATGTGTTAACTTAAATGATTACTTAAACTGGTAATGCATGGTACCTTCATGGGATTTCTATTTGAATGATAATATTAGTTATATATGAATCTGGTTGTTTGTTATTATCACATGGAATTTGCTTATGCATAATAATCTAGGAGTAGAAATCAATATCTAAACCTTGAATTGGTAAGGTTAGATATGTCGGGTAAATCAAGTAAATAAATGCCATTAGAGTCTCATAAATTGAGGAAGAGTGGTCCTGAAGTGTTCCTAGAGGGAGAGTTAGAGTATATAGGATGAAATTTGAGAGGTATAGGCATAGGAAAGAATCACATTGTGGCTAGGAAAAGCTCATTGCAGCCAGAAGGGTAACAAAAGAGAGGAGTACCATGGCGCAAGGTGTCTCACCATGGCACAAAATGAAAATGTTGCCTAAGGAGGGTAACAGAGAGTAACCTCACTGCAACGCAAACTTTTCAGCCATGATGCAAGTTAAGGAAATCAGGTGATGGGTGTCCCAGTAGCTAGTCTCATCGTGGCATAAGTATAGCCCATTGCGGCATGAATCGAGAAATTTGCTACAATAGTTTCCAGGGTATCTTTTTTCCATGGCGCCATATAGGCCCACCATGGGGAGGGTCTAACGCGCCACGCAAGATTTGTAAAAATTTGAGAAGTTGAACCTGAGAGCAATTTTGCTGAGGCACAAATATCTTAGGCTGCAGCATAAGATGCAAAACTTGGTTTTTTTAAGTTCTAATCGCCAACTTAGCCATAGCAAGAAGGTTTCAAGTCATGGTGAAGGTTCTCAAACTCCTACTTTTAGCTTAGAAATCTTGGTTTTTCTTGTAATAATGCTAAGAAATGATTTAGAAACACTTGTAGGAGATTTTTATGAGTTGGAATTAATGGATAAATGAATCAAAGGCTCCTCATTGATAATTAATTTCACTTGTGCATTCAAATACTGGTGATTGTTTAGTTAATAACCCTAATGCTATCAAGGTTTAAATTTCCTCACTTTTCCTAATGTAATTAATTATAATGACTTTAAACCTTGATCTATAATTATTATGTATCTAACCTTAATAACCATGATTAGAAGCTAGGGTCATTACAAGTTACATCACCTAAACTTTCCTAACATCATTACTAACATCTGGCATGTAGCTTACTTATTTCTTACTCATAGCATACCTTCCTGAATCATAAATAAAGCTAGGTTGCCTTAGCGCTTTCTTTAATACAACAAATGAAACATCTAGCTTTATATTGTTCCTTTCTTACATGATATAATCCTATTAGTGCGAATTATGCATAATTGAGATATTATGCAATGGAATAAATTAATACTTTTTTTGAAACAATTTTGCCAGAGTTTCCCCTTATCATTTAAGGGTCTCAACCTTACAAATGTAACGAACGTAATTTTTGTAAAATGACAAAATGAGTCATATAAAAGTAAGTCCTCTGAAATGACCTAGATAATGTCCCAAAAAATTTGGGTTGAGTCTTAAACTTCTAAAAATGATAATTCTAGCCTCAGACAGAAAGAAAAACAGAGTTAGGATGGAGAAATAATTTGCGACAGAAATTGACGAAACGTGATGGCATTTTCATAAATAAGTGCAAATTTTGGAAAACCACATAGAAGGGCTTTTTAAATGAAATTTTTTAGTTGCCTAAGGTTCTCAAAGGCCCCAAAAATTATGGGAAGCCTTAAGACTGGTAAAGCCCCTCCAGTGTATATTTTTCAACATTAATTGACCCAAACTTTGACCGGTTCATTCATAAGGTTTTAGCTCCAAATTGAATGATTCCAAAGGCATTTTATTAAATTGGGAATATAAGTTTTATGATGGAAAAGATGGTTCTTAAAAAGGGGCTAAAACGAAGCCAAAACGAAATTGCCATGGTGGAAGGGCAAAATTGAAAATAAAAGCTTCTAGAATATCCTAAACACTTCCATACTATTCTTCCATCTTCTCCCTTTCATTGAGCACGAAATTTTCTGCCCAAAATACAGAAGTTATTCTGCTCTCTTAAGCACACAAGAAGGAGGAGAAAAAGAGGAAGAAAACCAAGGAGAAACTAGGTAATTTCATGGATTTTCTTGCTTCATCTTTCTCCAATCTTGTTCTCCTCTCTTCCTCTTTCCTTTCCATGGATTTTTTGAATGATTTGGTTCTATTTTTGACCCAGACCTAAGGGGGGAAATTCGAATTTGCCAAGGAGAAGGGAATTAAGGAAGAAAAGCTTTGAAAACAAGCTTGAAACTAAGGTATTTTTTCATTCTTGATGCTTCATCTTGATTGCTCCTCTTTGTGGTAGTTTTGGCCAGCCTAAGGGGGATAGAAGGAGATGAATTTTGGGCAGAACTAAGGGAGAAACCTAGGGAAAAGAGTTTAAAGATTAAGAATATGGCAAGAAATTTTAAGAAAAACCCATAGAAAACAAGAGAAAAGTGTAGTGTTTTCTAAAGTTTTGTAAAATCTGATTTTGTATGAATGTTTCCTTGGCTATTTGAATGTTCCCTTGAACTCCTAAGACCTCTAGAAAGCCTCCCAAGTGGCTCTCCTATCAAGGAAAAATCACAAAGTCTATAAACCTTCCTTATGGTGTATATTTCGGCTAAGCTAGGTTCATTAGGTTAGGGGATGTTTTAATTCTTTTTAGCCTTGGTTTAAGACTTTATATGATGTTAGAAGATAGGAGAAACCATTGGAAAAAATTTAGGAGCTATAAGTTGGGAGATAGGACAATGGTGTCCATAATGGTGCCTTATGAAGCAACTTGGTCTTTCAATGTTGCAATTAAATATGTGATGGTTCCAAGGACCTTAAATGAGTCCAAGAAGTTTAGAAATAACAAGAGAATGGAGCCTAGAACTTGGATAATATGAGTTGCTTCAATGGACCATTTATGGAACTAATATGCCCATTATAGAACCAAGTAGGTGTTTAAGAGTGAACCTAGTGTCTTGGCTTGCTTCAAGTGTGTAATTATGTGATGTTTGTGATATCTAGGTCAAGAGAACCCTACTCCACCTAAGTGCTCTTGTGAGACTAAGAAGTAAGCTTGCATAAATTAAAAGGTAGCTCTCCATATCATTCTCTTACATTCTTGTGTGTTTGTATATGCTCTTGTGATTTGAGAATATGTCACTTGATGTCTTGAAATTGAATTGGTGCTAATGTGTCTTCTTGAATGACTATGGTTGTGGAAAGAGCTCATAAGGGTGATATGATACCAAAAGTCCCTTGATGAAGGCGAGGAGATGCCAAAAGTCTCATAGCATGGGTGAGACAAGGCCAAAATTCTCTTGAATGGGTGAGCCTAGGTCAAAAGTCCCTAGGCCAAGAGTAAGGCAAATCCAAAAGTCCTAGAAATGGGGTGAGGCTAAACCAAAAGTCTCTAGAACATGAAAGTGGTCTTGACATGTTGATGTGGCAAGAAATGAGATTTATTGCACACTTTATGCTTGCATATTCATATATTTAAATGTGGTGTGAATGGGTGTGTGAGCTATTAAGATTCTTGGAATCTCACTCCTCTTTCCCTCTCATGCTTGAAATGTCTAGGTGGTGCCCAAGGCCAAGGAACTGCAAGCCAAGAACATTAAATGGTTACACTTTGTTTAATTTGTAGTGTAAATTGTAATGGAGTATCAAGAAGCATTGTACATATTATTTTTGGTTGTGTAACACCTTGAGCATATGTAATATGATGTATAGACTATATGTATAATGTATGTAGTATTAAATCAATGAAGATATGTAATTGGACCCTTGAATGGCATGTGTGTTTAGTGCATAAATGGATGTTGAGAGACCAAAATAAGATGCATGGGATTTAAAACCATTTGGTCAGTCTCTACAAGTCATATTTGTGCTTTGAAACTTGCCCAAGAAGTGCCAAACAATTAAGAAAACTATTTGGACAAATTGGTTACCCATATGGAACAAAAACTTACCATTTTAGGAGACTATACCACTTTTTAACCAAATGAGCTCTTCTTCGTCTAAAATTTGGCATGAATATAGAGCTTATTTAAAGCTTTTTGGAAAGCTAAATTGGTAATTTTTGGAGGTCTATAGAATATTTGGTAAATTTTTGAAGTTGAAAAATTTTCTGGTTTTGGTCCTTGGTACTGTGACACTGGTCCGAAATTAAATTCTGTCACTTATGGGGAAAATGATGTCCAATTGTCACGAAATTTTATACAAAGAAAATAGACATTCCCAGTGACTTTTTTCAACTAGAAGTATCTCATTTTGAGGTCTAGAGAGGGAGATATGAATTTTTGAACATTCTATCCAGTATTAAGACCCTTACCCAACCTAAGTTATTGTTCTATTGAATTCCAAGACTTGGGCTACCTGAGCTGGTCTAGAAATATTTTTTTCCTCTAGATAATATCCACAGCTTTCTATATTGGTATCATTGAATGGATTGAATTTTTTTAGAATTAATTGAACATTTTCAAAATTTGCTGCAGAATCTGTAACAGCATCAGAAGGTAGTTTGACCTCTGGACCTTTCCAGATGTCAAACGCCCTTTCCAATTGATGTTATGATCTAGGCATATTTTTATTGTAAATTAGATATCTATAGCTTTCCATAATAGCCAAGAATGTGTGATTTCAATTTTTCTAGAATTAGTTATGATTTTTCAACATTTGCCCAGAAAAAGAGCCAAAGCTGGCCGAAAATAAACCTCCATATTCCATGTTCCATTTCGGTTTCCATGAGCTGTGTGCATGATTTTATGATGCAAATGAATTGCATACATGTAATTAAATATGGAAAAGTATAGTATGAGCTCACACGATCCACGTGACACCAAACAAAATTTTTATACGCGATGCAACGCAAAAATAATTAATATTTTAATGCCATTTTCTTGCCTCTCATATGTATTGATTGATATGAGGTATAAAGATAGCATGGAATGAGCTAAAAAAGTATGGTATTATAACAAAGGCCTCAATTTATAGTCCTATTCAATGGTCAAAATAAAGTCCAGTTAATATTATCCATTTCAAACATAAACTAGCACTTTAGGGCTCAATTACTAGTTAACCCAACTTAGTGCTTTACCACTTTACAATATATCACATATTACTAACTAATTCTAACATAGAACTTCTATTCTCATCCTAGCCACAAACATATAAACTAGGCCATTTAGTATAAACTTTATATCATAATATATTATTAAACATCAAAATGAATTTTATACATTACTTTATATGATTACACTTTCTAAATACAATCATAGATATCAAAGTGAAAACATGTTCTTTAGTAACATTACTCGATCTCATCATGCCATTTCCTTGCCTTTGTTTTTATTACTTGCTTCCCCTAGCTTTGGATTAGTGGGAATAGGGGAAATAGGGTGAGACTCTAGGAATAATCTTAGTAGTAATATTCTACAATTCGAATATACACACATGATTACTCAAATAAGGAGATACAAGAATACATGGTCAAAAGCAACATAGAATGTTAAAAAAAAATCATAATATAATCTCAAATCTGGCCATATGATACATGCAATTTAATTCAGGCTCTTTTTTTTAGGCTAAAGGAGAACTATTATGCTCAATTTCTTTATCACAAACTTTTGCTTTAAGCTAAGGGAGAACTACGGAGTTCAATCCCTCAACCACCTTTTCTTGAAGCCATAATTCCATAAAACATAGCATTGAAAACATAAAAACATATTTAATCTTAAAACATCTTTAAGAACATGCATCATAAAACATAACTTCATAAGCAACCAATATACACAATGTAATACAAACTTAAGCAAATCAAAATGCATATAAGGAAAGGAACAGTAAGTTATCTTGAAATAGCATAAACCAATGCCAAATTCTTCTTAACCTCTTCTTGATCCATCCTCAGTCTCACACGTATTCTTGTATATGTCTCCACTAGCTTGGCCTAAAAATATCAAGACTGAGATACATATATTATCATTCAAGACCCATGGTTGTTTAGTCGTACTTTTTGTGACTACTAAACTGTGACTTAGATCACTTAAAGTGCACTTGGGACCCTCATTCTCACATTCCCTTCAAGCATACTTTTTAGGTGGCTTTTACATCATGTATTATGTTCATTTTGACCTCATTTGGTGGCCTAAAACTTATGAAATTCCTTTAGGATTTAACTCCTCTCAAGTTATCCTTCACCAAAGCTTTAAGTTAGGGATCTCACTTGTAATATCTAATTTTTTTAAAAAAAAAAAGGAAAAACTAAACCAAAACGTATGTTATGATATAAAAAGATCTAAAGCAAAGTAAATTGAGGCCAATTGAGAGTAGACTATTAATTAGAACATTTAGAAATATAGTTAGAAAACTAAGAATGGCCTGGAACCAAAGCCAAAACAGCTAAATAGAATGAATTAAAAACCCAGTGACAAAATCATAATTTTAGGCAAGTTTTTGAAATTTAAAAGAAGAGGTTTTAGATGATAAAATTGAGCTCACTAGGATTTTTAGAGGCCTTAAAAACTATAGGAATCATCAAAATGGTTAAAAACCCTTTTCGATGTACAATTTATATTATTAGTTTATATAAATATTGACTTATTCATTTTGGATTGTTTTAAATCTCATAAATTTGAAACTTAATAACTAGAGAACCAAATTTCATGATGTAAGAGATGGTTCTAAAAAAAGAGTTAAAATGAGCTCAAATTATGGAATTAAAGATTGAGGGCAAAATTGGAATATGAAAAAACTATAAAACCCTAGCTCCTCCTTATAAATAGCCACCCTCACCTTTTCTTCTTCATTTTGGCCAACCTTGAGCAACTCCAACCAAACCTAAGAGGCGTGCAAAATACCCAAGGAAACAAAGAGAGAAAAAGCCATCCAAAATAAGCAAATGTGAGGATTTTTCCTATGATGTTCTTATAAACTATTTGCTACTCTTTCCATGGTTTTGGTTTCCTAAGGGAGTGAATTGTGTGGCTGAAACCTTAGAAGAAGAACCTCCTTTAAGGAAACCAACTTCACTAAACTAATTTCCATGGAATCTACTTTCAAGTGGCATATGGTTTAAGTTTGGAAAAATTGTATATGCATGGAACCCTAGCCTACACCAATTTGGCAAAGAGAGAAAGGAAGAGAAAGGAATTTGATTTTGATTAAAATATTATTGAATTAAGGGTTTTAAAGGGTAAAGATCAAGATTTTGCAATTGGATGCAAGTAAAAAGCTTTAAAATGCAATATTTAATACCTAGAGTTTTTATTGCACTTTAGGAAGTATGAAATCTTATCAGGGTATTTTAAATCATTTAAAATCATACTTAAACTAGAAGGAAGTTAAGGAATATCTATAAGTGCTAAAAATCCTAAGAAGAATCACAAAACTTCCTTAACTCGTAATGAAGATATAAGTTCAGCCATGAAGAGTAATGGATATCTAGGAAGAATTTTCAATGATTTTAAGGACATAAATGGTCTAGATATGAATTATAAACATTAAAAGAACTATTGTTTTGAATTTAGAAACCTTATTTTGGAAGGTAAATTTTTAGGGTTTCAATTAAGCTTAAAGAAGTAATTTGGTGCTAAATTCCTTAAACTATGCATATGATGGCTCTAATAAGTCTTATTAGAGTCATATGACCCATATTAAGTGAGATTTTGGAGCCAAAAAGTTGAATTATAGAAGTTGCTTCATTAGGTACTAACATGGATCATATATGTACTTAAAGCCCTAACTCATACATGTAAGGCTAAAATGAGTACACTCATAGTTCCAATATTAACGTTATATCTCATTTAGTGTGTCTAAGCCAAGTAAGTGAAGTCTCATTCAAGTTTAGGTGTAGAACCTTGGAAGAAGGGAAAGAAACAAAGGAAAACTAATAGGAATTTTTAGATCAAGGTAGCTTTTCCTTCATTCTTGTATATGTATACTTAGTTACTTAAGTGTCTTAGATTGTTTATATGTATTGTAACAAATTATGTGTAATATTGATTGTTTTATGATTATATGCAATTGCATAACATTTAATTGCATTTGGAATTGGTTTGGCTCTTGAATAGGTAAGGTTGTGCCAAAAGTCCTATGAAATAGGTTATATGAGGCCAAAAGTCCCTAAATGTGGATAAAACTAGGTCAAAAGTTTCAATGAGTAAAGCTAAATCAAAAGTGCCTAAAAGAGAGTGAGACTAAACCAAAAGTCCCTAATAGATAGGTAAAGCTAAACTAAAAGTTTCTAGAGCATGATATTACTCTTAATGGAGCCATGGGATCCCTAATGCAAGAATTTGAATGATTTATGATTGTATGACATACATGCTTACATCTTTGAACTTGAGTGAACTATATATATATATATATATATGCATAAATGTTGGATTAGCTATTAGAATTCTTAGAATATCATTTTTCCCTATATTTTCACTAACCATGTTTAGGTAGCTTTCAAGGAAACAAGAATGATGATCCAAAAGCATGAGAAGAGCTACTTTGACAATGAAGTTCATATTTAGACATATTCTTGTACCTATAACTATGTATTTGAATATTTTCATATATGAGTATTCCAACATATTTAAAAGTATGAAGATATGATGTAGAAACCATTTATGAACAGTAATTTGCAATATTATGTAAATTAACCTATTGAGTTCTTGGAAATGTGTGCATTTAATGATAAGTGGATAAGTCATTTTAAGTTATATGGCATTTGAGACATGTTGAGCTAGCCATATATGATAAATTTATCATTTAAAACATGCCTAAATGGAGACATGGCATAAGATGGCTCATTTAGAACCATTTGGCACCAAAATTTTCATTCTTTGAGCCATAATATGTCTACGAACCATTAACAGGGAAAGTGGATGAGTTTTGAGGTGAAATTTGGCAGGCATTTAGAACACATTTAGAGCTTTTCATAGACCAAAGAACACAAATTTTGGAGCTCAATAGAATTTATTATGAATTTTTGAAATTGGCTATTTTCTGTAGAATTTACTAGTGTACTGTTTATATAGTCAACTTATAGTTTTGTGGAATTTAAGGGACCAAATAAACTTGCTTACACCTAAAAGTTTTATAGTAGATATTTCTTATCATAAGCTTTTCATGGCCACTGAGTTAGCATAAATTAGAGTTGTGTAACTCAAGTTATGATTTTTTAAAGTTTGGCCCCTAATATGTGTTAAAGTGGTGAAAATGTGTATGTAAAGTAACCCACGAAATTTATGCTTCTTTTTATGATATGTTAAGTATAACAAACTTCTTTGGCATGAATTTGGAGAATAAAATGATAAAAATCTTTATTTAAGCATAATTGGGTTATTTGAAAGTCCCAATTTATTGTGTTGTTATATTGGTAAAACATATATTTAGACTCAAAATATAATGACATATGGATTGGATTTAAAATCTTATTTTGATCTTTGTTCATGACTTTGATCATATCTTAGAACTATATAAAATTTTAATATGAAAATTATCACATTTAAAAATATATTTAAAGAATTTTTCAGATGATAGGTCATTCATTTAAAATAGGATTTAAATAAAAAGTTGTGATTATTTAAAATTGAATTTATACAATAATTAAGTGGCGTATACTGTATATAAGTGCCCTGGTAGGCCCTTTAGAAGTTCCAAAATGTCAACTAAAGAGCAATCAACTGATTTTTACTAGTGATCAATCCATTGCTAGATTGAAAACTTAATTATAGTTATATCTTAGCTAGAAGTCAACCGGTAACCTTTGACAGTCTATTGGTACCATTAGAGAAAGTTTTTTCAATGTGTATAATAGCTCTTTTATGAGTCAAACAGTTAGTTTTCATAGAGTCTTAAATATATGACCTTCCAAACATGTATTTAAGCATAACCAAGTCTTATAATTTTATCTTCAATTTATTCTTGAGTCTTGGAAAGAGAAATTATTACTTTTTAGCCAAAATTTGTAAAATTTCTGTCATTTGAATTAATTGTGCTTCATCTTATGTAACTACTTGTTGAGAAAGGTTTTTTGAGTATTATTATTATCTTACAATTTTTGTAAGGCAAGTATGGTGTATTCGTTATAAGAAAAAGGAAGAGGGTGAAAGCTCTTGGAGTTTTTTCCTTCAAAAAGGGGGGTGTGCTATGTCCTAGAATGAAAAATAACTCTGTTGAATTGGAGGTCATAAACACTCACAAGTGCCCATTACACTTGTAGATTTAGTAGAGAAATTTAAAGCGGAAGCTTGAGGACTAGATGTAGGCTTGAATTAGAGCCTAACCAAGATAAATCTTTAAGTTTGGCTTCTCTTCCTTGCACTCTTTACATTTTAATTTGTTTGATGGATGCTTTGTCTTTGTTTTGATCATTTGCATGAAGTGTTGATCATTTTTCATTTGATACACTTTCTTACGTCTATTTTAAGTAAATCAATTGTAGAAAAGATTGTAATATTATTTTAGCTTACATGAAAGTAAGTTCCTGCATCAAGTACTGTATATTGTTAAGTACCCTATTTTTTTAGAATAAAAATTGTGCTCTTCATTCTCTAAGCATTAACATAAGGTTTTCCTTGACAGGCATCAAGTACTGTATATTGTTAATTATCCTATTTTTTTAGAATAAAATTTGTGCTCTTCATTCTCTAAGCATTAACATAAGGTTTTCCTTTACAAGTAATTGTTGTTTTGCTTTATGCATAATTTGGGAAGGACAAATTTAGCTGCTAAAACGTTGCTTGAAGGCACTGCTGTGGAGGAAAAAATGAGCCGCAGAAATTCGTACACACATAAAATGGGTTGCACAAACAAAATAAGTGACTAGTTGAGGAAGATTAAGGGTATGTTTGGGAGTTTATTTTAGAGGGGAATGGAGTGGAATGGAATGGATTTAAGAGTTAAACCATTGTTTGGAAGTTTTTTTTAAGGGTGAGTGGAATGGCAAGAATTGGCTTCCCAAGCCATCCCAAGCCATTCAAAGTTCATTTTTTCTTGTCCCCCCAATTTGGGGGGTCAAGGATGGAATGACCAAATTTAAATATTTAAATTACAATATTATCCTAATCTTATTTAACTAATACAAAATTATAAAAATTCTTTTACAAAACTTACAAAAGAAAAAAGAGAGAGAACAACTCTTTAAAAAAGTTCACCATGTTGAAATATTTTTAAATAATAATTAATTATCTTAAAAATTTTTAATTTAGAAACTAATTGGTCTTATACAAACATAAAAATAATATGAATAAAATTCATATACTAAAATATGTTTTTATCTAGTTATTGTGTAATATGAGAAGAGTTTTGAGAATTTATTTACACTTTTTATCTAAAGCAATTTATAAGGGTAATATTAGAAGAAAATAATTTTTATCCATTACATTCCATTCATTTTATAATAACTCCCAAACAATAGTCAAATGAAACTATTCCATCTCACTGTAAAACTTCCAAACAATGGTATGTTCCATTAAATTCCACTCCATTCCATTATATTCCATTAATATCCGTTCCATTCCATTCCTTCCTAAACTCTCAAACATAGCTTAAAGGAGGAAGCTACCATACCCAGCGAATATGGACATTAAAGCAGTGGTTTGTGGAAGAAATTGCGCATATCACGGACATTTTTTTTTGGAACACACATATCACGGACATTAAAGCAGTGGTTTGTGGAAGAAATTGCGCATGTCACGGACTTTTTTGGTTTGAATACGGACATTTTCTTAGCAACGACGAAGCATCTTCAAAAGACACAGAAATTGACTACATATAATGTGTGTTTGGAAAAATGGTATCAACCCCAAACCACGTTTTCACAAAGCAGAAAATTCTTGCTTCTAGATAGTTGTAGTTGGCGAAACATGATTTTGAGTTGTATTCAACGCGTATCCAAACATATCAATAAGAGATGGGCCAAAAGTAGCGGAAATTTACGATGGGAAGAAACGTGTAGCGTCTACTTGCCGTCTTAGCAATTGACAACATTAACTTGAATGAAAAGTGCACCTTAAGTGAATAGCTTAAAAATCGTAGGTTTCTTTTATTATATAAATTATATAACTTGTCAAATAAAAATGATCCATTGGCATTAACGGCTTCATTTTCCATTGTTCATGAATTTTTGACCCAAAAAAGAAGTTCGTTACACTTTTTTTGAGGTCTAATTAAATTATATTTTATATTTTTTTGTTTAAAAATTATATTCAATGTTTTTTGACATTGATATACTGTGAAAATTTTTAAATTTAGTTTTTGACAATGAAATCAACTTTTTATACAAAATAAAACTATGATTTTATTCCTAATAGCTCAGTCAATATTAAGCTCCCACAAGACACTGATTTTATTCTTAATATGACAATCAAAAGTTAAATACTTTTATATTTTGAAAGAGCACATATTGTACAAAGAGTTAAATTTATTAATAGAAAATAAACTGAATGAAAGTTTTTGCGATATCAATTTTTTGTATTTTGTATTTTATGTTTTGTTTTGTTTTTGAATTTTGCGAGTGACAGAAAAAGACAGGGACCAAGATCCACCACTCTTTGCTGTCAGCAAAAAAGGGTCAGTTATTTCTACCGTGTGAAACGCACATTTAAGTTTTCTTGAATTCATCAAAAGTAATTGAGGTGTTATTTTTGTCCATCTAATAGTATTGCGTGCACTATGGTGCGTAGACTCTTGTTTAGGTTTGTCTTCTTGAAGACTTTTCCTCCCATGCTTGATTCATTTGGGTACATTATGATTAATGCATTTTTGCATACCAAAATTTCTTAAACTTTTTATTTTGTTAAATGTTTAAGGAGAAGCCATACTTTACTTCCATGAACTAAAATTTAATAATAAATTTAGTACATAAATTTTAAAATATAACAAAATATCACATGAATTTTAAGCTAAAATTAAAGGGCTATAATAAATTCAGTTATAATAAACTGCAAAATGTTTCCTTACTTCAACAACATCTTCATAAAATGATATCAGGATGAGATGAAAATGCAAATATAAAAAGTTATGTGAGGATTACTTAGTTTTTTATAGTTATTTTTCATTTTTGTTCAAGGGTTTATTGAGGGGGTTTGTTAAAGTTCGTGTATTAATTCATGTATTAATTTGTATTTAAATCTTAATTTAGAAGGATAAAATGTAGTTTATTCTTTTAAATATTTCAATATATCTGGGTTACTTTATGTTTGGATTAACAAAAATGTATTTATCAAATTCTTTTAGAAGTCATCCTCACAAGAACAACGTTGTGAGAATTATGTGAACTATTATTATTATTATTTTTTTTTTCCAATCTAAACTTCATTACTTGTTATTTCATTTCTGCTATAAGAGTCTAACGATCTGACGGTGCAACGAAGGTATTATAAAATTGCCAAATAATTAATTAATATATGCTAAAATTATTTCCTTGTTATATCAAGATTTTTTTACTTAAATAAATGGGAACTTAGACCTATATATGTTACCTAACCCCATTAACTTTTTGGAGCGTCTTCTTTGCGGAATTAAAAATATTCAAATAATACATTATTAATTTATAAATATGTTCGTTATTAATTATTTTTTAACCAAAATAAAATGGATAGTACCAATAAATAATGTTTCATTGACTTTGACTTTAAGGATAATGCTTTGCACACAAACATGTCGCAGAATATGTGGGCTCTTGTGCCTAAATCCGACTAATGTCACAAAACAGGTGTGCTACTTCTGAGTTCCTAGCTAATTACCTTACAAAAGAGGCTCTCAAAGTAGCCTAGTGTTTCTCAACCAAACGAAGCCTTTTTCTGGCATGTTACTTGCATTGTGGTCCATATCACCTGCTTCTTTTATTATTTACTTTGATCTTTCAACCTTGCAGAGCTGCTTTTTCACTAATTGCTTCTAATGACGTTTGAAATTTTCCGCCCATATTGGGGTTGCGTGCGTTATAATAATGCATTTTATTTATTTATTTTTTAATGTTATCTTTTAACAACAATTTCTTTTAAAAAATTAATTAAAGCATTTTTTTTTTTGGTGTGCGGAGGTTGAAAATAAAAGCAGCTGGTGAAGCTAAATTGTTGAATTTTAGAGGCGATGCTTCGAACTCACCACGCCTAATTGCATTTGGATTTACCTATAAAAGACATGAATTGTTGAATTACTTTACAAATTTTGCATACGTTAACATCCTTTATATTTTCTACCTTCCTAATTTTTCAAGTGCCGGAAGAACACGGGAATCAATACTCACGAGTCACAACTCCTTCCGGTCAACATAGAACGACGACCCATTGTTTCCATCAACAAAGTGGAAATAATATTACGTGCATCATGGTTTATAGACCCTCTTGTTCAAATTTGTGGTCTTGACAAAGACTTTTGTGTTTGATCCATTTAGTAGGTGCATTATTATAATGCATTTTTATGTATCAGATTTCCTCAGTGAAAGTTAGTTTTAATGACAAAAAGAAAAGTCAATTACATGTGTGAACAAGAAGAGCCTTATATTTTTCTTTAGGTAGAGGGTGAAGACGAAAATAACATAAAATTTGAAGTGTCATATGTTGAACTTAACACACGTCAAACTCACAACATCTATTAACATTTGAATTTATTTATGAGAGGCATAAAATGAATTAAGACAAATTTTATGTTATATATTGTGTACTGGTGTAATTATAATGAGTTATCCTGTGATTTTAAAGACAATGAGTTATATTGCGCCTTGACTAACCACATATATATTTTTATGATAATATATTTTTATTTTGTATCCTGATTTTTAAGTGCTGCAACAACACTTTTTAATATAAGAGGCAACTAATCCGCACAACTCTACGTAGAAGTGGCCAAAAAAAAAAAAAGAACTACGCGTCATTTTCTTCGAAGGCTGGAATAAAAATTTTATGTACAGTATGATACACCCGAAGTATGGAACGATTCAAATTACATAAAACTCTTCGCCATATTTAGGGGTTGCATGCATTATAATAATGCACTTCATGTGCAAATTTTTTTTAGATTTTTTTTTACAGAAGTTATCTTTTAATGACAATTTCTTTTTAAAAAAATTGATTAAAGCTATGGATAAAAAGAGTAATATTTTTTCTTTTGCACAGAGGTTAAACATAAATTGTTGTATCTTATAGGCGATACTTTGAACTCACTACACCTAATGACATTAATCTGGATTAACCTATAAAAGAAATGAATTGAATTATTGAATTACTTTACAAATTCTGCATACATTTTATGATAACATCTTTTTATATTTTAAATTTTTTTCCTAATTTTTCAATTGCGGGAAGAACAGAGCAACCATTTAGGTACCTCGTTCTTTGAATTTGTCAAGAGTTAATACCTTGTTAGTGAGATTTAGTTTGGATTTTGGAGTACTGAATGAGGTGTGTCTTTTTTAGGAAGACTTTTCCTTCCATGCTTCATCCATTTGAGTATATTATAATAATACATTTTTATTATCAAGTCTTTAAACATTTTAGCAGTGTAAAATAAAATTTGGACAAATATTTATAATATAATGTTTTTTATTTTCATTATATATATATTTCATAATAATTAGTTCAATTATTACTATAAATATCTCTTATCAATTTATATAATTAAAAATGATTCTATAATAATAATCCGTACGCGTGTAATATATGGTTCATAGATCTCTTGTTCAAATTTGTCTTCTTGACGAAGACTTCCCCTCCCATGTCTGGTCCTGGTGCATTACTATGTATAAAATTTGTTCATTGAATGTTAGTTGTTAATGACCAAAAAAAAATGTTAAAAGTGTGAAGCCTAGAGAGTATTAATTGAAGTGTCAAGTGTTAAAAATAACACACTTTGAACTCATTATATTTCGTTGCCAAATCTTGAATAAATATTATCATTTATCAACACAATAACGCAATAGCAATATTCTTCTTCTTCTTCTTCAGATTCTCTCTAGTGAATAAATAGTAAAATATTTTTAAGTGAAAAAAGATGAAGGAAAAAAATTCTTTTTAGATAAATGGGTACTTAGACCGATATATGATACCTCCAAATCCCATAATTTCTTACCGTCTAAAATAATACTTTAAATTTATTAATTTCTAAATATATTTTTTATTAATTATTTTTCAATAAAAAAAAAGATTAAATAAGATAGCACAAAGATGAAGGTAACATTATTGGCAATATATAATGTTTAATTTACATTGACTTTAAGGATAATATTTTGTATCTAAACCAACACGTATGTGGCCTACTTATATCCGGCTAATTCATAGACCAGGTGTGCTTGTTCTGAGTTCCTCTGTAGTTACCAAACGTCCAGCTCTCAAACTATACGAGTTTTCCCCAAATCTCAACCCAATGAAATCGTTTTCTGTCATGTTACTTGCACTTTGGTGCAGCTGCCTTCACTTGCTTCTTTTATTTTGTTTGATCTTTCAACCTTGCAGAGCTACTTCTTCATTGGGAAACAAAACCGATCATTTGTCCTTACTCAAATTCAAGGAATCAATATCCAATGATCCATATAACATTTTGGAATCTTGGAATACTTCTACACACTTCTGCAACTGGCATGGAATCACTTGCGGCCACAGGCATCAAAGAGTTACAAAGCTGAAGCTAAATGGATCTCATTTGCATGGATTTATAACACCTCACATTGGCAATCTCTCCTTTCTAAAGGTCATCATTCTCGACAACAATAACTTCTACGGAGAAATTCCACAAGACTTAGGTCGTTTGTTTCGATTACAGGTACTTTAGATCAACAATATGACATTGATGGGTATCAACTTGACAAATTGCTCTAACCTAAGGTACTTATTAGGTCACTTGATCTGATTGCAGGTACTTTATGGTGACAATAATACATTGACGGGAGAATTTCCTATCAATGTGACAAATTGCTCTAACCTCAGGAACTTGTCATTTGGTGGGAATAATCTTACGGGTAAAATACCAATGGAGATTGGCTTTCTCCATAATCTTGAAGAATTATTTCTACCTGAAAACAATTTAATAGGACAAATCCCAATTTCTATGTGGAATCTTTCTTCCCTTCATATTCTTTCCATGGATTATAATAACTTGGAAGGGAATGTACCTGAAGAAATAGGCCGCTTGAAAAGTTTGACAATATTTCAAGTAGGGGTCAACAAGCTCTCAGGTGCAATTCCTTCTTCTCTTTACAATTTGTCATCTCTCACTGAAATTGTAGCTACAAAGAATCAAATTAAGTGTTCTCTCCCACCCAACATGTTCCTTACCCTCCCTAATCTCCAAATCTTGGAACTTGGAGGAAATCAATTTTCAGGTCCTATCCCAATTTCCATCACAAATGCATCTATGCTTGTAGGGATGTCAATGCCTCAAAATTATTTTGTAGGGCAAGTACCAAGCCTTGGAAAGTTGCATGACCTTTTATATCTAGAGTTAGCTCTTAATAATCTAGGCAGTAATTTAGCTAAAGACTGGGAGTTTTTAGAACCTTTGATAAATTGTACTATGCTAGAATTACTAGATATCAGTGGCAATAATTTTGGAGGTCATTTACCAAATACCATAGGCAATTTGTCCACCCAACTCATAGAACTCTATCTTGATAATAATAAGATATCTGGCAAAATTCCTACAGCACTAGGAAGTCTCATAAACTTGAGGTTGTTAAGATTTGAAAATAATGATTTAATTGAGATCATCCCAACTACTTTTGGAAAGTTTCAAAATATGCAATTTTTATCTTTGCAAGGAAACAAACTATCTGGAGAAATAACACCTTTTATAGGTAACCTCACTCAGTTATTTCATTTAGATTTGTCACATAATATGTTAGAAGGACAAGTTCCTCCAAGCATTGAGAATTGCAAAAGCTTACAGCACCTTGACTTATCACAAAACAAGTTTAGTAAAGCTATACCAGCAGAGATCTTTGGTCTTTCATCTTTATCAATCTTACTGAACTTGTCATATAACTCATTTAGTGGTATTCTCTCTACTGAGGTGGGAAAGCTAAAAAATATTGATAAATTGGATATCTCTCAAAATCATTTGTTTGGACATATTCCTATAACCATTAGTGATTGCCAAAGCTTGGAGTACCTCTTTTTACAAGGGAATTCCTTCCAAGAAACTATCCCTTCATCCTTGGCTCTATTAAAAGGTCTACGATATTTAGACTTATCACGAAACAATTTGTCTGGATCAATTCCAAAATTCCTACAAGATATTACTTCTTTGAAATACTTAAATATTTCTTTCAATATGCTGGATGGGGAGGTACCAAGCAAAGGTGTCTTTAGCAATGCAAGTGCAATATCATTGACTGGGAATAGTAAGCTTTGTGGAGGCATATCAAAGCTAAAGCTACCACCATGCCCTATCAAAATTATGGGAGAAAGAAAACACCATCATTTCAGGATGGTAGTAGCAATATGTTGTGTGATTGCTTTTTTTCTGCTGTCATCTATTGTTGCTATTTATCAAATGAGGAAAAGAAGTCAAAAACCTTCCTCAAGTTTACCAACGATTGACTTACTTTCTAAAGTTTCATACCAAAGTTTATACAAAGCTACTGATGGGTTCTCTATCAACAATTTGATAGGATTTGGGAGTTTCAGCTCTGTATATAAAGGTCTTGAGTCTCAAGTTGTTGCAATAAAGGTCATCAACCTTCAAATTAAGAAAGCTCACAAGAGTTTCATGGTTGAATGTAATGCACTTAGAAATACAAGGCATCGGAATCTAGTAAAAATTTTAACATGTTGCTCTAGCATAGATTATAAGGGCCATGAATTCAAAGCTTTAGTTTATGACTACATGGTGAATGGAAGTTTAGAAAAATGGTTGCATCCAAGTACAGAAAATGCAGATCATCCAAGAACTTTGCTTCTTGATCAAATATTAAATATTCTTATGGATGTTGCTTCTGCATTACATTATCTTCACTATGAATGTGAGCAACCTCTTATTCATTGTGATTTAAAACCAAGTAATGTCCTTCTTGATGGTAATATGGTTGCTCATGTGAGTGATTTTGGACTAGCAAGACTACTCTCGACTACTAAAGGCACCTCTAATAAACAGAGTAGCACAATTGGAATAAAGGGTACTATTGGCTATGTTCCTCCAGGTATCATTTAATATTATTTTGGTTGTAAAATCATGCAAATTCATTTTTTTTTCAAACTTTCGCTTTTTATATATGTTTTTAATATGAGAATTAACAAACCTATAATATTTCAGAATATGGAGTGGGCTCTGAGGTCTCAATACAAGGTGACATGTATAGTTTTGGCATTCTTGTTTTAGAGATGTTAACCAGAAAAAGACCCACAAAAGATATGTTTAAAGACGGTCACAATCTCCATAGATATGTGGAAATTGCATTTCCTAATAAGCTTTTGCAAATTGTAAACCCAGCTATTCTACCTATAGAATCAGAGCATACAGTGGCAGAATCACGAGACATATGGGAGAACATGATACTGATCCATCCCAATGTAGAGAAATACTTATGTTCTTTATTTAGGATTGGACTTTCTTGTTCAATGGAATCACCAGATGAAAGAATGAGTGGGGTAGATGTCACTAGGGAGCTAAATTCAATCAGAAATTCTTTTCCTTTTGGTGTGTAAAATATAGTTTAAAAATTACATAATGGAGGAGAGCAACTATGTACATTGCCACTCTACCAATTTATATTTTAGATGTTTCATGATTTATATTCTCATGCTTTTGTAACCTTTCTAATAAGTGTCTTCAAACTTTTGGTGTTACTAATTGTGGTTGCTGTTATTCCTAGTATCTTGGTGTGTAATTCCATGTTGATCTGAAATCATGAATATAAGGCTTTTCTTCTTTGAATTTTAGGTTGTTGAAATTCATGGCATATATGCTTTTTGCTCAATTTATAACAATGTGCAAAATTGTTTATGTCCATCTAAATTCAATTTTCAGGAGTGGTTATTATAGATTTTAATTATGGTTGTAACATTTGATTGGAGATTTATCCTATATTTTATCACCCATGTTATTTTGTATAAATCGATCCCATTTGTTAAGGTGAAACAATTGCACTAAATCTATATCTAACTCCTCTTCTTCAATCCAGCAATGTGGTGAATATAAGGATAAGGAATCACTTATGAACATAAAATTAGTGAATAAGAATGATAACCAATGGCTCAAAATATCATCATGAAAAATACCTTCTTAGCTTTTTTTCCCCCCTTCTTCTTGATAAAAGACTATAAGCCTACAAAATTCATTTCACATAAAAGTAAGTCCAGTAACACTTACAACAATCATAAAAATTTCAAATTTAATTATAAAAATAAATAACTACAATAATTTTGGTTAAACTATGTCACACATAAATGCCCCTATTGTTCCACTAGATGCATATCTCGGATTAAAAACACCACCATTTTTTGTGCTACAACAAGACAATTACATTTGTTTGCCTTGCATAGCAAATCCACTAAGTTTCATAATAATATAAGATTCTTGGTGTAAGGACCATAATAATAATAATAATAATAATAATAATAATAATAATAATAATAGATCTAGATGGATTAAATTAAAATTTTTAACTTAGAAAGATTTTTCAGAAGTATGTAGTGAAATTAGAAAATAAGAGATCAAGAAAGAATTAATTTTGGTACTAAATAAATCAAATAAGCCGTTAAGTTAGTTTTAAATTTTGCTAGGAGGAAACTGAAACATAGGCTTGGCCATAGCGCAAGTGGCAAAAATGAGTTTGGCATATAGGAGACCGGTATTCTGGACCTTGCAAGGCCATTGTTTATTATTTTGCCATCAGAAAAATCTGATTTGAAAAGAATAGAATCCTGCGTCTTTTTCTCCTTGGTTTCACGAAGCTTCCTATCATTTCCTCCCTTCTTTCATCAGATTACAATATCTTAACAATTTTCGAAGCTTCCTTCCCTCTCCTCTTATCTGCTCTGTCTCACATCCCTTCCACGTCTCTCTCTCATTTTAAGAAGCCTTGAATTGAAGCTTTTCTTCTCCAAGCTCTAATCGAGTACTGAGGAAGAAGAAGCCTCTGTCCATATTTTCTTGCTCTGGTCTCTCGTGAAGATCTCGTACCAAAACCCCCTGTTGTGAGCTTCGTCTTCTTCAACATGCTGTTGCTCTGTTCTTCGAGATTTCTGTGAATGGTCCTAGTAGCGTTGAGTTTGTTGATTCCTTCCATTTCTGCGTCCTTGGAGGTCTCAAGTTGCTCTAGTGACTCTGAACTTCCTCCATTGTCATTCAATAGCTTCATGTGCTGGCGTTCCTCCCAACATTTCTTTTTGCTGTATGTAACCGTAACTCTCTTGTGGTTATTAATTAAGTTGAGGTTCAAATCAAACTTCCTTGTTTGCTTTGTTCTGTATCACTGTTGATTGTTCAGTTTGGTTCATGGGAGGGGTGGTAGAATGGATGAGGGTCTCCTAGGAACAAATTCTTATTAGTAAAATGTCCTATGAAGAGCTTGAAAGCTAGAATGTATATCTTATGGTATTGTTAAAAAAGAATGCACATGCCCAGTATTTGATAGAATGTTTAAGAGAGCGACTAATACGTAATATTGCTACTCTTTCATAAATGTAAACCTTATGGAATAACTACAGTAATTTGTTTGCTTTGGCTAATGTCATTATTGGTTAATAGCTATATTGATATGTTTTTCTTGATTGTAACGCAATTCTTTTAATCCATGTTTAAATCATTTCCTTGTTGATGTTTTTACAACGAGCCTCCATCATTTCTTGTTGTCCTATTGGTTGATATTTCAGAAGCTGAACTCAGAAATATAACTTAGTTATTCCAAAGAAAAGTTGAAGGCCTATAAATAATGTTTATTGTTCTGTCACATACGCATATCTCCACAAGTTTATACTAACCAAAAGTATTTAAATCATTTTTTATTGGTTAGAAACCTTATGTGTCTCATAAGATAAGGTAAAGTGATTAAATGAAATTTCTAAGTCATGACATTACTGAAATATTCAACTTAGTTAATAGTTCTATAGTAAATTGTCATCCTTTTGCAGCTTCAAAGTGTACATGGAAAAGGATAAATTAATATATAGGATGAGAAAATATAAGGATGTTACTTTTGTTTGATGAAGAGTTAAATTAATTTGAAGCATAACAATATTAGTAACATAGTTTATAGGTTGAGTTTAGGGAATTACGAGGAAATTTTCACCTCAGGTGATTTTTGGGAAATATTAGAAAGTATCACTACTATGCTGCTCACACTATGAATAGATAATATTGTCTATGCTTGTTTTCTAATTTCATTTCATTCTTCGACTTAAATGAGTGTTTATTTATTATTCCTTGGTGTTGGGACAAGCTTCCTATCCTTAGGGTTTTTGACATGTGTAGCTTCAATTTCACAAGGAAAAAAAGAATTTAGCAAGGGACATTTCCCTTGCTATTTTGTCACTATCTAGCTTCAATAAGGGTTTAGCAAGGAAACAACGAAAAATACAACCCTTGCTATGTATTAGTCACTATGTAGTGAGAGAATTTTCTCTTTTGTAATCTTTAACTAAAATCCCTTGTTAGTTTATGTAGCAAGGGAATATATCTCACCAAATTGATAAAAAAATTTTAATCGATTCCCCTGTTATTTTGTGAGGATGTGGCAAAGAAACATCCCTCACTATATAATAAGGAATTTGTGAAGGAATTCTCCTCATTATATTAGGAGGTAATTGCTTTGAAATTACCTTGCTATGTCGCTAGGAAATTTCCTTGCTATTGACTAGCTAATCTCTCCCTTAAACAAAAATGATTTGCTTTAAAAGAGACTTGAACTCCTGCACTTGATGATACTGAATAGATTACCAAATGTTCCCAACTTCAATTTAATCTTTTTAAGTTTTAAATTATAATTGGAGCCCATTCTATTGGATCACACATCCCAATCTTAATGAAATTCTTATCAGTATGAGTGGCCATACCATTCATGATCAAGATGTGTGTTTAATAGAATGTGTTTCCATTTTAGTTAAAGTTAGGAACATTTAGCACTTCACTTTGCATTGATGAAGAAGAGAGGAATTCTAGTATCTCTTATAGCAATGTGATGTCGGTGTGTTTTTAGGACGTACTAGGAAACCAAGGCCCAGCCTTCGTAAGTTGTTCTAAAATGTGATTGTCTTTTGTTCGAAATGGTTGGTCATATTGGCATTGGAATTTCACCATCTTCCTAGCAATATTCCAATGATGATTTTAGAAGAAAGCAATGCTAATTTCATCTCCTTAAACTCATCCTTATAATTGAAATCATTACACTAAATCAAAGTTAGGAATGCTAAATTCATTTTTGCTTCTTGAAGCATATCCTCAAAATACTCAGTGCATGGGACAATTAGTAAGACAACAATCATGCTTTAAAAATTATTTTGAAGTTTTAAACTAAAATGGCAATTAGTTGTTTGGTCTACATATCTGTGATTTTAGATGGCATTCTCATCCACTAAAATTGTGCTTTTGTCACATTCTCCTATAAACACTATAATTTCATAGGAGAATGCATCAAAGGCACAATTATAGTGGATGATAATGTCATTCAATATCAAGGGTATGTAGCCCAAAGAACATGATCTCATTTTAGTTCAAAACTTGGGATTGTTATTTTATGCACTAACTAATTCAATGATGTGCTTTATCTTGTGAAAAATTTGTAATTGCATGGATCACACAATTGGTATAGAAAAAGTGAGTCAAGTACCATCCCATGAGGAAGGTAAATTGGGCACGAATTTCCTAAAATTAATCATATTTTTTGGAAAATCATTGAAAGTAAATAAATTGAGAGCTAAAGGAAAGCAAAACTTGCAACAATAACTAGTAGGATTGTTTAATGGTAAAAGACTTTATGATTTGGATTTCAATGTCACTTCCTAAGATTGGCTAAAGTCAACTTGTACAATTCATTTTCATTTTAATTAATGATTGACTCCTTAAATTATATGAAATTCCCTTTTGAGACAAGTCACGTGTATTTATACTAGGCTTACATAAACTTTCATGATCACATGCTTTAACATAAACTTAATAAATTTTATGGATACTATGCATGCATGTAGGTTACAATTCTACTTAGGCTAGATTACTATCTCTAGAAATCTTACACCTAAGTTTGTTATTAAAGTGATCTCCTATAATGATTCACCTCTTGATCCCTCTCGCTACATATATAATATTCATAATGGGTGGTCACTAAATTGTAAAAGTAATATAAACTGAATAATAAATTAACTTCAATGAAAAATCATCACACAAGCATTCCAAGTTCAGTCAAAATCCATAAACACATCCATCCAAACCCTAAAATGAAGGATTTAGGTACTCAAACTAGAAAATTCAGATAAAACAAAGTCGTGCTGAAATAAAAAAAGAAAGTATAAGGATAAAAAATCAATGAAGGTGGTGCAACAATCTTTGGATAGAAACTCCAATTTCCTTAGCATCATTCAAAGTCTTTACAGCTCTCCAAGGTTGTTGCATGATAGCTAGCATGTTCTTTTAATGCTTTTTTATGCAATGTAACCTTAGGGTTTCCTAAAAAGCTTATAGAAATGCCTCAAAACTTCCTAAAATTGTGCTTTTGATGCTAAACACAGCCTACCCATGTTGAGTTTGTCATACCTAACTTTACTTAACTCATTCATACAATATACAAAGATCAAGTCAAAGTTTATATTCATTTATAGGTTTTTTAACATCGAAATCGGTCCATTTACGAGTCATTTTGAGCTATAGGGGTCCAAACTTGATTTTTTCTTTTTCTTTATTCATTTTCATCGTAAAAAACTTTGCTTATACTTATTTTATCATGTTTAGCTCATGGGACACCTCAAAAATGCATAGAACTCGAAATGACATCATGGCCTAAAAATCTACACTAATTTTAAAAATTCATAACTCTGGCTATACAACTCAAATCATGCAAGTTAGGTGTCTATGGAAATCTTAGAATGTGAACTACATGTTATAAAAATTTTAGTTAAAATTGAATTCATTTGCCCTACCAAATGTAATGGAACAGTAACTTGATTCGAAATTGGAGGCATACGATAGACCTAAACTTTGGAAATGCATATCTTGAGCTATACAACTCCAAATCGAGTGATCTTAGGGGCCACAAAAAGCTTATAATGTCAGCTATATACCTGAAAAATTTTATGAGCATTGAAGCTCATTTGGTCCCTCAAAGACATGAAACACGAGAGCTACAAAGAATGAATAGTATTAGGACATTATAAAACTTTTGTACAATTTCAGAAATTCATGAAATATTTTGTACAACTTCAAAAATTATGATTCTTAGCTTGTTAAAAAACTCTAGGAAAGATCTAAATACATGCTAAATATTATATTCAAATTAGGTCACTTTTGACATAGGAGTTGTTTATGATAAATTTAAGACTATTCTTGATTCCAATTTGGACCATTTGAGAGCCAATTAGTTTTCTTTCACTTTGAGCACACTTCTTTCATCCTAAATGTCATTTCTAACCATTCCATAATATACCAAAAGGGTTTGATCAAAATTTGACCCCTTGATATCTAAAATTACACTTTTGCATCATTCCATCCATTTTCTACCATTATGCACATACATTGTCAAAAATGATCACACCCAAAAATGCGACCGCGTAATGCTAAAAAAAAAATTGAAAAATTATTTGATTTAGCTTTCGAAAATAAAAACTGAAATCAAAGTAGAAGTAGTAAAGTTGCCACCAAATTTTTTTATTTTTTAAAAGGCAAAACTTTGAAAAAAATTTTTTATAAGAAAAACAAAAATAGTCTGCGAACCAGATATAGGTTTGGGAGTTGGTTGTAAGCGAGGAAAGTATTAAGTATCCCAATACACCAATTCCTAAGAATAGTTACCTTAGGTCAGTTGTGCAAAATTAATATAGTCTCTATTCTATTTTAATTCTTCCTAACAAATCACATGCAAAATAAGAAAGAAAGAATTTAAAGAAATAAAATAAAAAAGAAAAAAATTAAGAAAATAAAATTAAAAAAATATTTATTTACAAGAAAAAATTTGACTTAAGATAAGAACCTAGAACTTAGGTACTATGCAACAGAGATTAAAATCCATGTAATTCAAATAGTTGAAAATTGTCTTTTGGTTAGTGTTTATTTTGTTTTATTCTTTTTTTTAATTTAATTTTTTTTTGTGCTCTTTTTAGTGAAAAAACAAAGAAATAAAAATTACTTTCCCTTTAGAAAATAAAACAAATTTAGAATTGATTGATGTTTTTTGATTTGTTAAAAGTAGAGTTAATTTTACTTCTTTATTTTTATTGTATTTTCAGTTTTTCTCTTTTTTTCACTATTTTTTTTTCATTTTTCTCTTTTTCATTTTTTAATTTATTGTTATTGTTTTGTTTTATTTTGTAGTTCCTTTTTTTATTTTGTTTCCTTTTGTTTTGTTTTTTGTTTTTAATGAAAAGAAAAAGATAGTTAAAATAACTTTAATTTTTGAAAATAAAATAGTTTTAAAACCAGTTGATCAACTTTAATTTGTAAAAACTAAATTAATTTTGCATCTTAATTCTTTTTTTATTTTTAATTTTTTATCTTTTTTTGTTTCTTTTTATTTTATTTTTTTGTTTTTTTATTTTTTTGTTTGTTTTTTCTTTTTTTTATTATTATCTTCCATCTTTTTTCCAAAAGAACATTCTCCAAAAGGATTAATTAATTTTGAATTTTTGTTCTTGAATACTATTTCTTATTATTTTAGAGAAGAACCTTTGAAGAAAAAAAAGGATAAAAATTAAGATTGATCACTTTTTGTTGAAAAAGATTTTTTGGTTTCTTTCTTTTTTTATTTTAAAAACATACTTTATTTCTCTTAAAAAAACTACAGATATTTTTAAGAAACTTTATATGGCTTTCTGAAATTTTTTTTTTTTGAATTTTGTTTTGAATTATATTATATATTTTTTTTAGGATATTTTCTTTTTTGTTGAATTTTTGGAAACAAAATTAAATTTATAAGGCGATTGGAACTCAGAACTTGCAAATATATAAAGAAAAACCCATGAGTATCAAAGAAACTATATTGTCTCTGGTTAACCCTTATGCACCTGAGAGGACGTAGAATCTTACACAATAACTCTAAAACAAAAAACAAAATGAAATTGAAATAAACTATTTACAATCATACAGTATTTGTGATTTTGTATGTGCTCGTGTAACTAATTAAACATCATATTCAACTATATTTTAAGTATAGAAAGAAAAATTAAAATTAAAATAAAACATGTGTAAAGCCAAACACAACCAATTTGTCTTCATGGTTGTGCCTTCGTCTTTCAGCTTTCGTCTTTCAGTTTCCTTATGCTTCCCCAAGTCTTCAGTATTTGGAATCCCTGTCATGCTATCTTGTTTTCTATGCAAATGCCCGAAGGTTATTCTTGCATGATCCCAAAGCTGTAGAATATTCCTCTTTGATCAATGTTTTTTTTTTAATTCTCCTTCGAGCCACTCACATGCCCTCGCCATTAACCCACATGGTTTCACCAAACTCAGATGCCTCAGATGGGAGAAGAAAAGAGGAGAGATGAATTAGCAATCACTATAGCACTTTGTTTTGGATGAAGAACACAAGATATATTATTCAGATAAGACAATCAATATTTCATCATACCGCAAGGTTCACAACAGAACAGACTCTGCAAACATGCAATTAAAACCATATTCCCGAAATTATTTAGTTTTTCGTACTGGAATTTGCAACCAAACAAATTTCATATGGACATTTTCACAAAATCCCTCACCGAGAACAGCAATAACAGGGACCAATATCTATTTATTTTTTTCTTATTATTACATATATATATATATATATTCTTTTTTTAACATCTCAAATATGACTAGAATGGAAATCACATGGGAAACAGCATACCTGCAACCATAGAGCAAAGTATGAATTAAAACTTGACAATCAAATTGAAATCTGCACTTCACAATCATTCAATGGTTCTTAAAAAAAAAAACAAATATTTTCAGAAATTTGCTCCATAACAAGGTCTAGCACAGAAGCCATTCTAAAACAAGTTGTATCCATAACTGATCACTATCAGAACTTGGGAATTAAAAGGTAGATGCTTCAATCATATACTTTCAATTCACTGGGCAAAGCCAAGATTTGAGAGCCATATTCTATATCTCAAATCACTAAGCGAAGATGATAGTCCGAAACAAACCGCTCAAATTCGGAGCATGAGAAGGGCCGACAGTCGGAGTAAAAACAATCCCCAAACCAATAAGACACAAGCAACAAAATTCACTCAACTCCTGCTGGAAGCTGTGGTACAAGAAAGAATAATGAATATAGAAAGAAAATCAAAGCCAAACTTGTCAAGCAATAATAAAAAAAACTCAGATTTCCATCAGAAGCAATATTCACTCAAATACAAAAGTAGATCAAACAGAGAACCTGAACTATGAACAAAAACGATTACCTACATTTCGCGCCTTCATCCCTTTCAATGTTCTCCCCGACTCAACTCTCGTGCTCAGCCTCCTTTTCTTCATGGTTTTGCTCCCATGCTCCTTCAGCCTCAAATTCCTATCTCGATATTTCTCTCTCAAGAACTTTCAGTCGAACCCACTCTCCACCGAACCTCTCTCAGACCCCTCTTTTCTTTTAATTTCAGAAATTCCCTTTCCCGAAACCAAACACCGCTCAGCAAATTCCCAGGAGGCTCTCCCTTTCCCTTCAGTTCCCTCGGCCTTTTATATTTTTTTTCTTCCATACCTCTCGCCTTTCCTTCACTTTTTGTAACCCAAGCTTCGGATCTGTGTGCAGCCTCTCCTCCAAAGGGCTCTAGCTGAATCGTCCTTCCTTAAACTCTTACTCTCTCGCCTTTTCTAGCCTTTCCTCCTTTCTTCCTCTATTTTTCTCCTTCCCTCGGTTCTTGCTTGCTCTCCTCTTTTCTCTCTTGGTTCTCTCCCTTCGATCTGAAAATCCCTGATTTTTCCCCCTCCGTTTCTGATTTTTCGGCCTCCTCATCCTCTCCCAAAAAATGGACCCCCTTTGAATCCACCTCTCAGTTTCCTTTTGTACCCAGAGAGTCCGCGTGCTCGCTCCTTTTTCCTGAAACCCCCCTCTACTTTTCTGTTCATTCCCAGTGCTGTCTCTTCGTTTGTGCATGCTGCCTCCCTCCTTTGTGCGTGCGTGAGCGTGGTCTCCATGACTGTCCTTTTTCTGAGCGTGAGTGTGGTGCTTTTTTCTCTGTGCTTGTGAGCGTCCCTGGTGCTTTTTGCGTCTGGGTGGGTCCCGTGCTCCTGCCAGAACCACACGACAGAGAGGGACCCCCCAAAAGGTGCAGGTAGGGATTTCTGGTTTAGGAAGGGTGTTGTGGGCTTGGTCCTCAGAACTTGGCCCAAAAGCTTGCTGCTTCTCTCTTGTTGCATTCTGATTGCTTCCCTTTTATGTGGGCTTGTTTGGGCTAATTACATAATTGTGAGCTTGGAGTTGTGTGAGTTTCGAGAATTAAAAAAAAAAATGGGAATTTTGAATTTTATTTTAATTTTTTTAACTATTTTCTTTCTCTCTTTTTTAGTTATTGGATGTTAAGATTAATAGGCCAAAGAAATAGGAATTGAAGGATCCTATTTGGCCTGGTCCTCAATTCTTTCTTTTTTTTTTACATTTTTTTATTTTTTCCTTTTCCTAATCCCTTTTTTATTTTTTCTTTCATTTTTTTGTTGTTTTTAGATTTTTGTTACTTCTTCTTTGATTGATTTTTTCTTTTATCTTATTGAGCTAAAATGACCCACTTGATTTTTTTTCTTTTTTTTTTTAACGCTTTGGGCTTTTTGTCTTTTTCATTTTTTTCTTCCTTTTCTCTTAATTTTTTGTTTTCTTTTTGTTCTTCTTTTTTTTTGTATTTTTTGCTAATTTAATTTTTTTATTATTTTTAAAGCATGCTCAGATAAAAAACGGTATTCACAGGTCATACATTGATATTTTTGATATTTTTATGCATGGTTCTATCATTAAACTTGTAGTATCACTATCAAAAACATCATAAGTCCATATTGATACATGTAAAGTGTCATATAGGTACATATAACACAATCTAATGCAATAAGATTGCTAATACAACAATTCCTTAACATTTAAGCTCTTTCATGATCTTGGCTTTGGCTTAGTGAACCTATAATGGTTAGTGAGGGTATAAGGTTGAGATTTGGGAAAATCTCAATAGCTAATCATTACCAATTCAATACATACAAGAATGCCATGAGTGTATACCATGCATATGGTGAAAGAATGTTATGCATATACCTTATATAAATCAAATGCATCATATATCATAAAAATGCATTCATTCTCTAGCCATGGCTTTCTCATAAACTTGTTAGGTTCAACTCTTCTCAACCCGGGGCCAAGAAAGAGCTATTATAATTAATTCCATGCCTTAAGGGATTTAGGAGGTAAAAAACATGTCATATTCATACATAAAAGCTCATTATGAAAATCATACTAAAACATATCTCATAAGTGCATCAAGTAACAACACATATAAGTTTTTTAACTCATTCAAACATTCAAATATATGCAAAAAAAAAAAAAAAGGAGATAAAGCTTGCAATAACCTAAATAGCCACTAACCCACTTGATCTTAGCTTTTCTCTTGACTTTCCTTCTCTTGGCACTTACGCTTTAGGGTGTTTGAGTTATATGGACCTACACATAACAATTTCAAGACAAATTAACCTCATAAAACTTATTCTAGTCTTCATGATCCTTGCTTAATATCATTAAATTCAATGTGATACATAAAGCTAGTTTTAGGTCCATAATGAAGCTACCCTTGGTTTTTGTTTTCTAAACCCCAAACTCTTAATTGCTACAAGTCTTATAAGTCTCAAGAAACTCATATGAATCACTATATAGTTAGTTAGAAGGGTTTAGGACTAACTTATTTAATTAACCTCTTTTAGGCCTTAAAATTTCAACTTTCATTCTAAGGCTCCTAAATTCAATCAAATGCTTCCATAATTATTTATTCATCATAACTAAGTCTCTAAATTCATTAGAACTAAAAGAAACATTCACTAGGTGATTCTTTTCTCCTTGACCAAACCATAACTTCAATGGAAGCTATATGGAGTTTTGTTTCTTTTCTTTGGAAATTTGATACATACTCATATTCCTTGGCTTCTATTTAACCTAGACATGATCTAATATAGTTTGAATTATCATCTTAAGGCTAAAAAACTCTTAAGGATGCAATTAAAACCCTAACTTCTCTATCTTGGTTTCTAATGCTCCTTTCTTAATTCTAATTGCATATTCTAATTCTCTATACCTTAAAACCTTTGTTCCTAATATGTTTTGGTCAAGAATTATCTTCCTTCATCTTCCCCTAGGTTTGGAAGAACATTAACAAGGAGAAAGAACTAAGGAAAAGCAACTTTTAGTCATAGAAGCTTATCAAGAGGAGAATCTGATGCTACAATTTTTTTCCTCAATTCTTCACCTTCTTCCTAAAGTTCAGCCACAAAAATACTCCTTTCAAGAAGCTAAAACCATCAATAAAAAGATCTTTGAGAGAAGAAAAAGTTTGGTGAAGGAAATCTCATGAAAAAGCGGCTAAATCTTACCATTTTTGCTTTGTTTTTCTCCTTCCTTCCTCTCCTTTCTTGTGCACCTTTGAGTTTTGGTTTGGAGTACAATAAGTCAGTCCTAACTTGGAGGAAAAGGGCATGGCTAAAATAAGGGTGAAAAGGAGTGAGTTATAACAATTTCCAAAATTCTCATTTTGTCCTTCAACTTCAATTTCCTCGTTTTCACTCATTTTAGCTTTTTTTTTTTTTGAAACCGTCTTTTTTATATGAAAATTTAGATTCTTTAGTTTATTACAAATATTACTTTGAATTTTATGAGCTTAAAGTCATCCTAAACCATCCGGTCAAAATTTAGGTCAACTGACAGCTTAAAATGTACAGTAGAGGGGTTCTAGCCATTCTAAGGGTTCTTATAATTTTTAAGGTTTATGAGAACCATGAAAAATTCAATTTTTCCATTTAAACCTCCCTCCTTTGAGTTTCTAAAAATTTATTTAAAATTGTGAAATTGCCACTACATATACGATTAAATTCATTCAACCATTCTGGCTTTAGTTTCAGGCAATCTTTAGGTTTGTATTCTCATTTCTAGATACCTAGATTATTATTCTAATCTTGGTTAGCCTCTAATCATTTAGTTATAAGGTCTTCTTTTTATATCTCATCGATTTCAGTTTAATTTTAGGAAGATTGGGTATTATAGAGATTACTATAGAATACGACTTGCTTATGTTTGATGGTAACTTAACATTTTGATGTAGGGGTCTCCAATGTGGGTGTGTTGGCCAAGATGGCTTGCCCATGTTGGTCCTTGCTTTACCCATTTTAGCTTTAGATATGGTCTATGTCCTCTAGCATAGCTTAAGTATGGTTTTTGCTATAGTTGGCTCTTAATTTGCCTAATTCCTCATAGTTACTTGGCTCCTTCCAAACTTGATCAAATTATAAAGAATTTGCATAAATATTAACTTACAGAGATCAAATCCAACAAGTTTAGGGAGAAAAATATGGATAAACTTATCTCATCAAAATTTTCCAAACTTGAATCCTTACTTGTCCTTGAGCAAACTAGAAAATCAACTTATTATATATAAATCTCACTCGAAACATTGACAAAGGTGCATAGGCTATCATGTTTGAACTTAATTCAACCATAATAATTGCAATTAAAAAAATAGAGCAATGTCAGATAAACATAGCACCAAACATACTTGTTTATGTTCATGTCTATCTATTAGTACTCTTGCTTAATCACACGATCCTAATAGTAAGCATAATAATTTCATATAAGACTTACCCATTGACCATTCCTCTTTCATCTCATTTATTCTTTTCCCATAGAAGTTTTGGAAATGAGTGTGCTTTATGCTCCATCTTATTTGCCACATGCGTAATGACATAATATATTATATATTTATTTATTTTTCCTTATTTCCCTAATAATCTGCAATTAAGGTCTAATTAAAGAGAAAAAGTCTGAGTTTTCATTACATTATTTTTTTGTTAAGTTTACTACCATGTCCTTGTAACTTCATAACAATTACTATTTTAATCCAGTACTAAGGCCTAAGAATGCTTCATCTTATGTTATAACCATAGTGCACCATTTTATAATTAGTGTTATGTATAGGCAATGCAAAACAAATCATATACATCAGTTAGGTGTTTCAAGCAAAACTTATTTTATCAGCTAACAAATTCAAAGATCAATGTATTGTAACACTCCCCCAAACTTAAGTGATGTAATGTCCTCAATGCAATAGAAAATGAAATAGAATAAATAATAATAGAAAAACCTGGCATGCTAAAAAAAGGACAGGGTTAGAATACTCCCCTAATAGCACTATAATTCCAATGGGTACACAGGGAAGGGTGTTAGAGAAAGGGATTGAAAATGAGCATTAAACTTAAAATCAACTAACATGTTAGCATAGATAAAACAACAAAACAAAATGGAGAACACAAGATAGTGCAATGGTCAAGACAACAAAATAAAGGCAGGAAGTGCACAGAATATGCTATAGGGAACATACAAACATTGAGGTGGGGCATCAACTATTTGGTGAAGGCGAAAAGTGCTATGGAAGGTGGAGATCAAGAAGCTAGGCCCAGAGTGAGGCAAATTGCTCATTGTGAAGGGTGAGGTACTAGCGGATCCAGGCAACGCTCCCCTAGTTCTCTAGTTCTTAGTATAGAAATGCTTTAGCCTCAGTTAGATCTCCTCTAACATGAACATTTGGGCTTCAAAAGTAGAGGTGGAAATCTAAACAGTGTGTTGAGAAGACTGAAAGAAAAAGAAAGCACAACTAGAATAAAAGTCTAAAGAAAAGAATGAAAGCTAATGTTTAAAATTTTCTTTACTTTCTTTAACATAAGACCTTTTTGTAAATCATCTTAAAATTATAAGAGAAGTTTAAAGTGACTTACTTTGTTGGCTAATCACATTCACAAGGTCAGATTTTCAAGCACCAAGGTCACAAACCCAAGTAGCATAAGTTCCAAGCTCGATTTGGGAAAACAACATAAGTATCTTGCATCTAACTATATCCATACCAAGGAAATACCAAGAGAGAAACTAAAGATCCTATCTTTAGTTTGATAGAACTCCTCTTAGGTTTCAAAGAAAGAGAGTGGTGACTAAAGAGTGCTAGCTCTCTATTAATATTTTTCTATTAAATAGAGTGCAAATCTATTTGTATTCATTTTTTATTTAATTATGCCTTTCAAATTGCTTTATATTGTGTGTGACCCCTTAGGTTCATATTTTGTTAGTGGTGAGAATGTAACTTCTTACATTTATAATTGAACTATTCAATTAATCTAATTAATTAGATATCATTCCAATTCATGAATCATATTTATGTGACTCTTAAGTAATTGAATTATTCAATTACTCTAATTAATTTAATTAGAACTCTTTTTGATTCATGAATCGCAATTATGGGACTATTTGTTTCTCACAAATCATGGGTGACATATAGCAATATATTATGAACCTTAATATAATATGAATCTAATAACAAATTAATGAACCTATCATGTTAGTATTTAATGTACAATTACATGTTTCTATTATGTGATACTTCTTCATGAACTTATTATTTAGGTATGAATAATATATCAAATCTTGAGTTCATGATATGTATGATTTTGGATGATGATTATGATAAGGAAATTAGAAAACCACCATAGAAACCGAAATGGAGCTCAAAGTAACCAAGTGTATTTTCGGCCAAATTTGCCATTTTTTCTTACCAAACTTTGGAAAATCATAACTAATTCTAGAAAAATTGAAAACATTTATTCTTGGTCATTCTAGAAAGTTATGGATGTCTACTTCACAGTAAAAATATGTTCGGATCATAACATCCATCATAGAGGACATTTGACATCCAAAAGAGTCTAGAGGTCAGACTGCATTTTGGAACTATCATAGAATTCTGCTTAAAATTTTAAAAATGTCCAATTAATTCCAAAAAAATCCAAACCATAAAAATGATATCAATCTAGAAAGCTGTGGGTGTTATCTAAAGAGAAAAAATATCTTCAGACCAGTTCATCAAGCCTAGACCTGGGAATTTAATGGAATAGTAACTCAGATCGGGTAAAATTCCTAATACTGGATAGAATATTCAAAAATTCATATCTCCCTCTCTAAACTCCAAATGAGGTGCTTCTAGTTGACACGAGTCACTGTGAATGTTTAGTTTCTCTGTATAAAATTTCATGGCAATTGGACATCATTTGAGAGTCATATGATAGAATTCATTTTCGGATCAAATGGGTAGTATAGCAGACCAAAACCAGAAAAATAACCAATTTTGAAAAATTCTCAAATATTCTGTCGACCTCCAAAAATTATGATATTTTGCTTCCTAAAAAGCTCTTAATAAGACCTAACTGTATACTAAATCTTAGACCAAGAATAACTCATTTGGCTAAAAAGTGACACAGGGTTCCATTATGGTCAATTTTGGTTCCATATGGGATACCAAAATTGCCAAATGACTTTCCCTTAGTGTTGGCACCTTTTGAACAAGTCTAAAAGTACATATACAACTTGTTTGAGCTATCCAAATGGTCATAAACCCCATGCATTTCATTTTGGCCATTTAACTCACACTTATGCACATTTCCATCAAGCCATTCATGAAGCTATCTTTGCCATACATACTCAATTCATATTCTATCATTCATATAACACATTCTTTCATTTCTACATCACATAATATCATAATTACATATGTCTCAAGGGTCATAGACTATTTACAATAATAATATACATTATGAAGCATCATTATAGTTCTAAAAAGTAAAAACTAGACATATTGATGTTAATCTCCTTCCTTCAATGTTGTTGGCTCCCATTACCACAGCCACTTGGTCCACCTAGTATATTAGATCATTGGACAGGAGGGAATAAGATTCAAAGAATCCCAATAGCTCATCTCCCTTTCAATCATACATAATATATACAAAGCAAGCTTTACAAATACATGCATTGATAGAATGAAAGTCATGGGCATTTAAAAAGTAAGCTTGGCATGTAAACAAATCATACAAGACATTCAAGAGCTTACCAAATGTTTAGATTGGCCTCACACTTCTTCTCATGGACTTTGGATTTGTCTCACCTATTCTTTAAGAGCTTTGGACTCAACCATACTCTTGGGAGCCTACTTTACTTTTGGGAGACTCTTTACTATGTCTCAACCAATCTCAAGGGTTCTTGGCTCATCCTCACCATGGTGAAGAGTTCTTGGCCTCTCCACACTTAAGCAAACTCAAGTAAACATTATACATTCATTTGAAAATATAACGTGACATCATGAAATCATGGCATATAAAATCATGCTAGCATACTTTTCATGACTTGAAAATAGACATACACACATTCTAAGACAAGCTAAACACACATCCATGCATGAGAGAAGATGGAGAGAGCTATCTTGCACACACACACACTTTTTCCTTAGATTTCAAGCCTCCTCTTTCGATCACACACCCACAAGTTTGTGAAGAATTAGCTCTAATTCTAGAAAGCTAATTTCTTACTTTCCTCATCTCATATACTATGCTCATCTCTAAAGAGAGCTAGTCAGTGGTCTAACTGTCTGAGTAAACCCTTCATATCTCTGTAGCAATAGTCTACCAAACTCAGGAGGTCTCTAGTCTCTGAGACCAAAGCTAGCTAAAACTATACTGGTCTCTGAGACTAATTACTTTGTAAAACTATCTCAAGTTGTCATCTCTACCAGAGATCTATCATGCTGTGGCTAGGGCTCTCTGTAACTCTATGGGATCTACTATGACCCCTAGGTCTACTGCGACCTCTCAGAGCCTTGCTAGAGTCTACTGTAACCCGCTGTGCTATGTTAGGATCTACTGCGATCCATCTCTGAAAGATGTTAAAGCCTATGATTACTATATCTGACAGTAAAACACATACTCACTAAGTCCCGTAACCATCGCTGATAATAGCTTAAGCTAAACTCAAAAGTACATCGTGCTCTTCGTGTGAAGTGGGTTCTGTGTCATCTCATTCTCTAAGATCCTGTCATACTGATATTAGGGAGTGTTTTAAATTTTCATTCATCACTCCTCATAGAATCCTCAGATTTTCACTTTAGCCCCTTTTTCACTTATGCTTTCTTTTCTTACTCTATTAACTTACTTACTTTACATATACTCATTCTAGCCTTCCTCTCATATCCTACAATTTCTAACTATGCCCATGTCCTGCTTTTAAATATTTTAGTACTAGGGCATCTCACACTGAGTGTGGTTCACATCTAGCAAGAGAGAGGCGATGCACTGGTCTCTATTTATTTCATTTACATATATTATAAGGGACTCAAACTATGCATACTGAATCTGAACATTCTTTACTAGGGATCCCTTTCTGCATGCTTTTCTCATCATCTTGATATTACTGGAATCCCTTTACCTCTCTTTTTCTGACTCATCTCATTCTTTAACTAACTAGGATACC
Source organism: Erythrophleum fordii (assembly GCA_032878935.1). Classification (NCBI taxonomy): domain Eukaryota; kingdom Viridiplantae; phylum Streptophyta; class Magnoliopsida; order Fabales; family Fabaceae; genus Erythrophleum; species Erythrophleum fordii. Next base: position 2,179,601 of record JAVQMF010000029.1, read on the forward strand.
TTTTGATTACCGGGACACTTTGGTGATTGATGTCGTCATTTGCTACGCACTTAAGTTACATTACTATTAGGTTGATCAGGCCTAATGTCATATAACCATTGTTACAAGCAAACCATAACATCAAATACTAATACACAGGTGCCTCATGACTGAGCTCAAAGCCACTATTGCTTGTATATTGCAGGTTTCCTAATAATCTAAAGTATCATTCTCTTACTTTTCTCTATCTGCCCTATTCTTGTAAAGTGCTCAGGAAAAGTAGGATTCTTCCTCTATTACATCCTAAAATTTCTCTGTATTGCTTGACTATTTTTACTTCGGGGGCTATCATGCTAGAAGAGCATCATGCCAAGGGCAGATGTGCCATTTTAAGTACTCAAGCACATTAACTGAATATCTATTCTTAATCTAACATGTCCACAGCTTGAACACTGTCATATCTTCTCTTTTTACCTTTCTTATCCTCTTACTTAGGTAAAAGGATGTTTTACTACTGGCTATTTCTGTTGCCAGTTCAAATTTTTCTATGCTTAAGAGTACCTGTATTTTCCCAGGGTTCCTCCACTTATTTACTCTCTGTAACATCAAAGGGGTCTATCTTTTGCTCATACTCTTATTCTGCTCTTAGCTAGACTATCTCTTGGTAAGAAGGATTCTATTTCATATAATCTTAGGAATTTTATTCTATAGTGCTCTCGGCTTCCACTCTTTCTCTATATAACATATGGCTCGCCTTCTTAGTCGGTCTTTAGCTCCCTTGAGCTTCCCTGAGGGTACTAAGGCACTAACTGTCTATCTCAACTTATTTCTATGTTTAGATCAGAGCTGAGCTTCCTCTCTATTCAGCCTCTTTAGCTTTACCCCAGGAGCATAATATACTATTTTTAGGGTTTTGCTAACCCAATTTGGAATGTATACTCTCAATATCTGGATTCTATCTCATTGAAAATTTATGCTCTACTGGATGCTCTAATCATGCATGTGCCTCTTGCATTCAAATATTAGGGAGCTCATCTTACTCATTTAATCATTAGTAAAGTGAGGGTATCTTTTTCATAGCTAGTCTCTCAACTCTTTCTCGCTTCCCTTATCACTAAATGTAACACCCCGAAATTAATTAAGGTGTTAATTATGGATTAAGATTAATTAAGGATAATTAATAGAGCATAATTGGGCAAGTTAGTGAATAGGTATTCTAGAGAGATAAATTGTTAATATGGGTTGAGAATTTATTTAGGATGGAGATTTACATCTAGGCCCAAATTAATTAAATCATGATGAGAGGCTAATGGAGGCCCAATGAATTGGAGATAAACCCAAACTAATTTAATGAGATAGAGGCCCAAGATTTATCTTGTATAGGCTCAATTAAGTGGCCCAATTACCCTTGTGCAGACCCAAGCCCTTGAACCCTTCAAATTAGGCCCAAAACCTATTAAACTTCAGCAACCCAATGAGTGAAAACTGGCCCAACAGAATTATGCAGCCCAACACTTAAAAACTGGCCCAATAAGTAAAATCTGAAACCCAATTGGATTTGGACTTGGAGCAACCCATGACCTGGCCTTTTGACCCAACTTAAACCCATCTAAACCCTAATGCTTCAGCCACACTTTCATTTTTCTGAAACTCAAGAGGCAAATTCGGAGGTTGAGAAGGAGGCTAGGGTTTGGGGCAAAGATTCTGCATTTCCACACACTTAGAGCAAGATTTGGCCAAGGTAATAGTTATAGAACTTAACCCCCTCATCTTTCTCTTTAATTTGGTCCGATTAGTTTTTCATTTGGAGAGATTTCATTATACCCAAAATCTGAAAAGTGAGTGTTTGGAGGTTTTCTTGGTGAAATTCGTAGGTTGAGGTTGGGGTTAGTATTAGGAGACTTTAAACCCCCCATTTTGATGCTTTCTTTTATGGTTTGAGACCCCCATAGCTTATTTGTATTATGGGCATTAATTTTGTACGAATTTGCTTAGGATTTTGGGTGACACATTGAAAATTCTGGTGGGAGATACTTGAATCCGAATTTGGGATTGGTGGTGGCTGTTGCAATTGTCTGCAAGTGAGGTAACCGGGGTTTACAGTAATTCCATACATGTATCTATTTTAATTTCATATTTGCTATATATGAATGATTTGAAATGTTGAATGAATTGGTTGGCTATCTGTTATATTATGATTGGACCTTGTGAGTCCATGGTGGAGCTGTGGTGCGGCTGCCACCCGTGCATGTGCCACGATCGGGCATCGGGTATGATCAACCCCAGATGCACTGAGCCCTGGTTGTGCTCAATAGGGAGTAGGTGCCGTGGACGGGCCTCTCCCGATGTTAATGGCCTTTAACATGTTAAATATATGATTGCTAGTATGGGATAGTAATCATGATAGCCTAATTGTTTCATTTGCTGAAATGACTGATATGATTCTGGTATGGATTTTGTTTCATGCATATATGTTGATTAAACTGGATATTATGATGGAATTATTTTGGTTACTGAGATTTATATCTCACCCCGTGTTATGGGATCAATATTTCAGGTGAAAGTTCCTCGGGTAAGGATAAGGGTAAGCAAGTGGATGAAAATCCATGAGTTCCCACCTATGGGGAGATGGCTACACTTGGGCTGACTTAGCTAGTATAGATGCTAATTTTGTATTCCTTAATGTATAGCATTATCATGTATCTGTATTGCCAAGTGTAGGCTTGAACATTTGATTTATTGAGGATGTATGAACTGAGGGGTTAGACCTCATCTTAATTTGGTAGTTGTTGTATGGACTCATGATTTCTGTTGTAATTGGTGCTGACATGTAATATTGCTTATCAATGGAAATGTAACCCTTGAGACATTGATATGAGCCCCTAATATATGGAACCCCCATTTATTTTGTATTAAAGGATAGCTGCTGGTAGTTCATGTATATTTTGTTGTTGATACTTTATGAACTTGCTGATGGAAGGTAATTAGAGGAAAGAAACGGGCATATAGGTTTTGAGTTGGTAATGGAAGTATAACTAAGTAAATAAGGTAGATAAATGCCATTAGAGCCATATAAAATGAGGGGAAGTGACCTTAGAGTGTCCCTAAGAAAAGGAATGGAGTTTAGGGGGCGAAATAGAGGGAAAATAGCTACAGGAGGGAGTCACGCCGCGGCCAAGAAGGCTTCGCCGCGGCCTAGGGAGTGACAGTGGCGAGGGACGCCGCGGCTTGAGAAATCTCGCCGCGGCGCAGAGTGAAAATAATCGCCCAGGAGGTGACAGAACGTAACCTCGCCGCGGCGCAAGAAGTCCCGCCGCGGCGCGAATCGAGGAAATTAATTAGGGAGGTTACAGTAGCTAAACTCACCGCGGCGCCACATAGGTTGGCTGCGGCGCAGGTCCAACTGGCCGTGGCGTCAAGAAAATTCCAGAGAGTAACTGGGCCACGGGGCGAGAGTTCTAGGCCGCGGCGCAAGTTTAAAAATGTGGTTTTTGAGCTCCAGAACCTAACTTAACCGCGGCGAGAAAGTTCCAAGTCGCGGCGCAGGTCCCCAAACTCCTATATTCGACCTAGAAACCCTAATTTCAGTAAGGCTAATGTTAGGGAATGGTATGAGTACATTGGTGGGATGTTTTTGTGGGTTGAAATTGATCAATGGATGAATCATAAACCTTTAATGATGGTATAAACCTTTCTTATGCATGATCCCGTTATGGTTGTTAGTTGATGATCCTAATAGTATCAAGGTTTAAATTTCCCCTATATTTTCATAATGTAATTAATTGCGATGACTCCAAACCTTGATCATTATCTATTAATTGTGTATTTAGCTATAATCACTGATATTAGAATCTAGGGTCGTCACACTATACTTTATGACTCAGGGGGTTTATCTAAGGGAAATGACTAGCCACTATTGGGTGGTTTTACTCGATATGAGAATGTCTTATCCTTCCTTTCTCGATCTAAGGAGAACTTTCACTGAGATTTTCATTTATATATCTCACCTGAAACGATGCTATTGGTCATCTTCCCTAGGCTTCAGCTTATGCTTAGCCTAGGCTAACCATCTCATCGAACCTGTAGCTTACTAACTATCCTCATTCCTTTCTAAGCCCCTGTTACTGGGCTACCCATACTTACCTGTAGGTGTTACCTATAAGGTATACCTTTCTAGGCCACTCACTATGTGCCTCACTGCTAGTGGTCTTATCTTATGTTATTTCGAGGCTATACTAACATTCTATCATTCAATATCTCACAGGATAATACCCTAGGTTGCAGTCAACGCCTTAAAGGCGGGTCTCAATAACCTTATCATCCTTGAGTAACTTTCTCTAAGTTGAGCTCTTTCCTCAATTTCAACTACTTGGCCCACAGATTTCTTATTGATCTTTCGTAACTATTCATTACTAGGGGTTCCCGCTCTCTGTGGGTTATCTAACCCCTTATCAACTCCTTTCTTAAGTTGGCCTGAATATGACCAATAAGGCATTCATGGTGTCCTTCACCATGGCTAACATATCATTCATTGCGGATAATTAGCCTTGGGTTCACCCTTATTTTTCTATCTAAGTATTGGTCATGGCTAACTTCTTAATTGGCCGTAGCAAGGAACTCTTTGGATTGCCTCGCTGTTTTTATGGAATAATTGGCCACGGCTAACTACCTCTGATTGGCTTATTTTCCAGGGATTTGATTTTCATCTTTAGCTACCAACCCAAGTCTCACTGCCTCTACATCTAGCCCATCACCAAGCTAGAGGATTCTACCTCTTGCTTTATTCATGCATAACTATCTGTCATTTCAGGGCTGTCGAGCTCTAGGGTGTAGCTTATAATTCAAACCTCTGGCCTGAGGGAATTAGTTTTTGAGGCTCTAATACTTATCTAGACATTCGGGTGTCATGGCTAGGGATAACTCTCTTCTCATTTCCCCTCTAAATTAGTTTTGTGCAGCTGCAGTCTCATCTCATGCCGCGTTGCATCACTACTCATCTTTTCGTTATGCGAGATAGTTGGGAATGGCCTGAGTATGGCTACTAAGGGAATTTGGCCTCACATACGCTCTTTAGCAAGCCTCTTCATATCAATGAGATCATTTCTTATCATTTATATCTAGGGCTTGCCATTGATCCCGACAAGCTATCACATCTCATCAAGCTCTAGCCATCGGATCACTCAACTCTACTCAAGGTTAACTCTGTTTAAGCTACTCTAGAGGCCACTCTTTCCCAGTATCCACTAACTACTCTAAGAACATTCTACAAGTTAATCATCATGAACAAAGTCACAAACTATACTCATACACCTAACTTGTCTCATACAAGGTTCTACTTATCCATTTAAGCCTTTACATGGCCCTATTACAACATCCTTAAGCCAAATCTAATCCAGAGAGCTTGGAACTTTGCTCTGATTCTAATAAATGTAACACCATAATTTCTAGCTCATGTTATAATGTTCTTATGCAATATATCATCAAAGCCATGGAGGAAGTAGGCAAAATCTATCAAAATAATGTATTTAAATGCGCTGCGTCGTGTATAAAAATTTCGTTCGATGTCACATGGACCATGTGAGCTCCTATTAATTACATCAATACAACTCATTTGCATCATAAAATCATGCCCACAACTCATAGAAACCGAAATGGAACTCAAAGTAACCAAGTGTATTTTCTGTCAAATTTGTCCCTTTTTCTGACCAAAATTTGAAAAATCATAACTAATTATAAAAAAATTAAAAACATCCATTCTTAGTCATTCTAGAAAGCTATGGATGTCTACTTCACACAAAAAATACATCCAGATCATAGCATCTATCACAAAGGATGTTTGACATCTAAAATGGTCTACAGGTCAGACTGCATTCTAAAACTATCATAGAATTTTGTAAAAAACTTTGAAAATGTCCAATTAATTCCACAGAAATCCAAACCATACAAATAATACCAATCTAGAAATATGTAGATGTTATCTAGAGAGAAAAAATATCTCTGGACAAGTTCATTAAGCCCAGACCTCAGAATTTAATAGAACAGTAACTCAGGTCAGACAAAATTCCTGATACTGGACAGAATGTTCAAAAATTCATATATTCCTCTCTAGACTCTAAATGAGGTGCTTCTAGTTGACATGAGTCATTATGAATGTCTAGTTTCTCTATATAAAATTTCATGACAATTGGACATCATTTGAGTCTCATGTGATAGAATTTATTTTCAGACCAAATGAATAGTGCACAGACCAAAACCAGAAAAATGGCTAACTTTGAAAAATTCTCAAATATTATGTAAATATATAAAAATTATGATCTTTAGCTTTTCAAAAATCTCTTAATGAGACCTAATTGCATACCAAGAATAACTCATTTGGACAAAAAGTGACATAGGATTTTATTATGGTCAATTTTGGCTCCATATGGAATACCAAAATTGCCAAATAGTTTTTCCTTAGTGTTGGCACCTTTTGGGTAAGTCTAAAAGCACATTTAAGACTTGTATGAGCTGCCCAAATGGTCTCAAACTTCATGCATTTCATTTTAGCCATTTAACCCACACTTATGCACATTTCCATCAAGCCATTCATGAGGCTATCTTTTCCATACATACTCAATTCATATAACATATTCTTTTATTTCTACATCACATAATATCATAACTACATATGTATTAAGGGTCATAGTCCATTTACAATAATAATATACATCATGAAGCATCATTATAGTTCTAAAATGCAAAAACTAGACATATTGATGTCAATCTCCTTCCTTCAATGTTGTTGGCTCCCATTACCATAGCCACTTGGTCCACCTAGCATATTAGATCATTGGAGAGGAGGGAATGAGATTCAAAGAATCCTAATAGCTCATCTCCCTTTTAATCATACATAATATATGCAAAGCAAGCCTTACAAATGCATGCATGGATAGAATGGAAGTCATAGGCATTTAAAAAGCAAGCTTGGCATGTGAACAAATCATACAAGACATTCAAAAGCTCACCAAGTGTTTAAATTGGCCTCACACTTCTTCTCATGGACTTTGGATTTGCCTTACCCATTCTTTAAGAGCTTTGGACTTAACCATACTTTTGAGAGCCTACTTTACTTTTGGAAGACTCTTTGCTATGTCTCAACCAATCTCAAAGGTTCTTAGCTCATCCTTACCATGGTGAAGAGTTCTTGGCCTCTCCACACTCAAGCAAATTTAAGCAAATATCATACATTCATTTGAAAATATAACATGACATCCTGAAATCATGGCATGTAAAATCATGCTAGCATACTTTTCATGACTTGAAAATAGACATACACACATTCTAAGACAAGCTAAACACATATCCATGCATGAGAGAAAGTGGAGAGAGCTACCTTGCACACAATCACACATTTTTTCCTTAGATTTCAAGCCTCCTCTTTCGGTCACACACCCACAAGCTTCTGGAGATGGTTTCTCTTGGCCTAGATACAATTTATGGGAGCTAATTAGATTCATGAAATAATCTCTAATGCTATACAATTTGCTTAGATGCTAGATTGCTCTACAAGCTCTATTATAGTCCATAAATGCACCTAATGAAACAACACCCCTCAAATAATTTCTAGGATCCATTCTTTCCATTCAAATATGATTCTTGACTCCTTTTAAGCCTCTTAGAGTCATCACACAATTAAAACAAGGAGCCTAACATCATGTTATTTCTTTAGGTCATAATATGGAACCTAAGGCACCAAATCACTTTCTATGAGTTCTAAATTTTTTCCAAGGCCTCCCCTTATTTTTATTCATCAAATATGACTCAAGAATGGCCTGAGAAAAATTTAAAACTCTCCCTAGCTATAAGAACATGGTTTGGCCGAGACTATGCATGGTCTAGGGTTCCTTGGAGTGTGATTTGTTTTCTTGAAGAGGGAAGCTTGTGGGGAGCATCTTAGGGGTTTCAAAAACTCATTTAAGCTCTTAATTAAATCTAGGAATCATCATACAAAATCAGAATTTAGAAGGAACACTTAAAACCCTAAGTTTTGCATCTTGAATTCTAATAGTTTTTTGTTATTGTTTTCTTTTCATATTCTTATTCTTCTCCATCAAATACCAAAGATTCATGCTTGGTTAGGCTTGAAAATCAGATCCTCCTATAGCTCCTAGGGTTAGGCAAAATGGAGAAGAAGGGTCATGGAAGATATCAATCATAGGATGCAATTTTACCTTGTTTCCTTGCTTAATTTAGCTTGAATCTTGCTTTCTCCAAGCTCTTCTCTTCAAATCCGAAATTTCCCTTGAATTTTTCCCTTGAATTAGATTTATAAACTTTATTTTAATCAAAAGAAATCAAGGAGGATGAAGGAGAGATGGTGTGGATGGAGAAAAGCATGAAAAACAACCATAAAATCATACCTTTAGCTTGGAATTTCTTCTCCTTCTCCTCTTCTCTTGGTGCACCCAAAACCCTAGCCCTCTCTTCTGAAATTATGCAAAATTTTATGATTCCAAATGGGGAGGAAAGTGGGGCACCACCTATATATAGGAGTAGGAAAGTGATTTTTTTCAAAAATTTCAATTTTGCCCTTCATACTTTGCATTTTCGTTTCTCCTTCATTTTAGCTCCTTTTTTAGAACCGTATCTTCCATTATAAAATTTAGGTTTCCAATTAAATAAAATTCCTTTGGAATCACTCAATTCATAACTAAAACCCTCCTGAACGAATCTGTTAAAGTTCGGATACATCGACATTAGAAAACGTCCACTGGAAGGGATTTAGCTATCCTGGGGCTTCCCATGGTTTTCAGGGCCTCTGAGAACCCTGGAGAACTCAAAATATTTATTTAAAAAGCCCTCCTATGTGAATTCCAAAATTTACTAAAAATTACGAAAATGCCATTACGTTTCGTAAGCTTTTCGTAAGGAATTATTTCTTCATTCTAGTTCTATTTTTCTTTTTGTCTGGGCCTGGGATTCTCATTTTTAGGAGTCTAGAATACTTCTCAAATTTTTTGGAACTTTAACTACATCGTTTTGGGAGACTTTCTTTTATATCCGATAAGTTTCGTTCGTTAACGGAGAAATCATACATTACATTTCTCATGTTTTCTCTCGTTTTTAGATAACTGGATATTACATTGAGAGATTTTTGGGAAGATAAAGAACAGAATTTTTAGAGTTCTACAGAATATTTGACGAATTTTCAAAGTTGGCTAATTTTTTAGCTTTGGTCATGTCACTGTTCACTTAAGTTCGAAAATGAAATCTGTCACATAGGGCTCAAATGATGCCCAATTGCCACAAAATTTTATACAAAGAAACTATATATTCCCAGTGACTTATGCCAACTAAAAGCACCTCATTTGGATGTCTAGAGAGGGAGATATGAATTTTTAAAGAATCTGTCCAGTATTAGGAATGCCAGCCGACCTCAGTTACTGTTTGATTGAGTTTTGAGGTCTGCATATGCCTGAACCAGTCTGGAGTTATTTTTTTCCTTTAGCGAACATCCACATATTTCAATATTAGTATCATTTGCATGGATTTGATTTTTTTTTAAATTAATTGTACATTTTTGAAATTTACTGTAGAATTCTGTGACAGCACCAGTGGATAGCCTAATCCCTAGACCATTTCGAAGGTCAAACGTCCTCTTTGTTGGATGTTATGGTCTGGATATATTTTTAGCATGAAGTAGACATGTGTAGCTTTCTAGAATAGCCATGAATTTATGATTTTGATTTTTCTAAAATTAGTTATGATTTTTCCAAATTTGTGATAGAAAAATTAAAAAAATCTGGCCGAAAATATGTATGTGTATTTTAAGCTTCTCTTTGAGTTCCACGAGATGTAGGCCACTTTTGATGATGTAAATGAGTTGTATTTATATAATTAAATATGAGAACGTGATGTATGAGCTCACATGGTCTACATGACACCGAATGAAATTTTCATACGCAATTCAATGCAAAAATATTTATTATTTTTATTCTATTTTCTTGGTTCTTCCATGAGATGCATAATGGAAAGCATACATATAGCATGAAATAAGCTAGAAATTATGATTTTACAACACCTCTGACCTTGGATCCTCATTATTTGAGTTTTAAATTATTACTTTAATTTTATTGGACCTCAAATCATTCTATTTGGGGGACTTTCTTTTGTATCCGGTAAATTATGTATGTTTACGGAGAAACTGGGCATTACGTTTTTTATGTTTACAGAGATACCAGATGTTATAGTTTTGAGGGATGATATGAGAATTTTTTGGACTTGGTTCAGAGGGAGAAGAGTGGAAATTCAAGGAGAAGGCTAAAACAAGGGGAAAGACTCTTGAAGAAGCTAGAAAATCAAGATAAATCTTCTTGTCTTTGTTGCTTCTCCTCCTTGCTTCTTGTGTGTGTTGGTTTGGCCTTGGAGAGAGCTTGTAAGGGGGAGGAATTTTTGACCAAAATCAAGCAAGAATCCTAGGATTTAGGTCATGGAACCTAGAAAATGCAATGAAACTTGAAGAAAAACTAGTGAAATTCAAGATAGCATAGTTAAGGATCCTTAAATATATTCTAAAAAATCTGACCTTGTCTAAGAATTTCCAAGCTTATGTGAGGCTTTATTTGAGTCCCTAAGACCTCTAGGAAGCCTTCCAAGTGCCTCTTCTATCAAGAAAAAGATTGAAACCTCCATAGGCTCAAAATGCTTCATATGTCTCGGCCAAGACTACTAGGAGCACCTAGGGAGAGTTTTAATTTGTTCTAAGTTTAGTTTGGAACTATATATGATAGAAGAAGATAAGAGGAAGCCATGGAAAAAATTTAGAAGCCATAAATTGAGAGTTGGAGGTATAGATTCCATAATATGACCTAAGGAAGCAACATGTATCTAGGCTCTTGAAAATAATTGTGTAATAGTTCTAAGGAGTCTAAATGGAATCAAGAGACCTATATATGAGAAGAAAAGGGAGCCAAGATCTTGAATTATGGTAGTTGCTTCGTTATGCCCTTTTATGGAACTATTATGTAACCACAAGAAAAAGTACGCTTCCCTAATCTGTGAGTGATGCTAGACCTTGTTTCAAGAATGCAATTGGATCTTATTTGTTGTGTCTAGGCCAAAAAAATGAAAGTCCATCTATTTGCAAGTGTATGACCTTGAGGGGAGGAGATTAGTCAAGGAAAAAGCCTTGTATTTTGTACCAAGGTAGCCCTTCACTCCTTCTTGTATGTATTCTTGGTTATATAAATGTCATTGAATGCTTATGTGTGTATTTGAATCATAAGACATGCCATTTGATATTGTCTTATTGCTATGGTACCATTATATTTTCTTGAATTGCTTTTGTAATGCAAATTATTTTCTAAGGGTGAGGTGGTGCCAAAAGTCTCTTAAAATGGGTGAGATGAAACCAAAAATTCCTAAAAATGGGTGAAACATGGCCAAAAGTCTCAAGGATAAGTGAGGCTAAGTCAAAAATCCCTAGACCAAGGGTAAGGCTAATCCAAAAGTCCTAAAAATAGGGTAAGGTTTAACTAAAAGTCCCTATAATTTGTTCTTAGCTGTGACATATTGCTATGGCATGAAAATTATGGAATTAATGATTCTTGTTTATGTAGGATGCATACATGTGTTCCTTGATATAATTATATGCCTTGGTTGCTTACTTGAATGGGTGTTTGATCTATTGAGATTCTTTGAATCTCACCCCATCCCTCTTTCATCTCACCATGCCTAGGTAGAGTTCAATGAGACAAAAGTGGAAGTCAAGGAGTATGATTGGCCATATTTTGACATTATTGTAGCTTTTAATGTAATTAAATGTCAAAATATGTATGCATGAACTATTTTTTAGATGTAAAGCCTTGAGCAAGTGTAATAGTATGTAAATATAGTGCATAAACCAAAATGGGAACAATATGTAGGAGAATGTATGATTTTGGTAGTTGGAAGCCCATTCTTGACTTTGTATATTTGCAACTAGGAAGGTCATTTTGAGATGCATGATGATTTGGGCCACTTAGATAGCTTATAGATACTATAATTATACTCCCAAATGTGTTCAAGTGGTTGTGGAAATATGTACGGACCATATGGTAATAGTTTATGCCAGTTTGGACTTCAAATTTACCATATTCTTGACCAAATGAACTAGTCCTCGCATGAAATTTGGCATGAAATTAAGTCTCATCTAGAGCTTTCTATAGATCTAAAGAGAACCCAATTTGGAGCTTTATAAAATTTATTATGATTTTTCAAAGTTGGACAAAATGTGCAGAATTGGCGAATGCACTGTTCATATGGTCAACTTTAGTTCCAGGGATCCTCATGGCTCAAATGATATCTAATGGTTATGAAATTTTACAAGCATAGACTAGACATGATAATATCTTTTTAGCACTTAAGATCACCTTATTTGGATTTATATTGAGAGAGAAATGAATTTTTGAAATCTTATATCAATATCAGGGATGCTGCCAGACTTCTATTACTGTCCCATCAGTTTTTATGAGCTAAATGCTTCTTTTTTAGTCTGAAATTATTTTTAGCCTCTAGTTAACATCCATACTTTATAGAATGGTATGTTTTTCAAGGTTTTTATTTTTTTAGATTTAGTTATGAATTTTTGAACTTTATATCAGTAACTTGTGATAACAAACATAGACACTAGACCTTTGATGCTATTCTATTATCAATCATGGTCTAGTTGATGTTTTCATGGCTTAGAATAATTTTTAACCTATAGTTGACATTTAGGTCATTTAGGAAAACTATCATTTGTTTAATTTTGATTTTTTTATAATTAATTATGATTTTCTAAAAGTTGATGTCAAAAATCTGAAATCTAGACCCGAGGCAAAACTCCTTTTTTTTGGTGTGTGGCTTTTTACTTGAAATTAGTGTGATGTTTTATGATGTTTATGACTTTTATAGATGAATTATAAGTAAGGAATGATATTGGGGCATTCACAGAGTCCATAGAGCAAAAAATGGACTAAGAAGGCTAATGAACTATGGTATTACATAATTGAACAAGCCTAAAACCATTTTTCATCTTTAGCCCATTTGAACCCTAAAATTTCACCTTTCAATTTAGGGCACCTAAATTCATTTAGGCTTCTTAAAACATTAGAATCCATAAAGCACTTCTTAGGCACCATTTCTTACCCTAAGTCGAGAGCATGCCATAAGGAGGAACTATGGTGTAACAAACGTAATTTCCATAAAAAGACGAAATGAGCCGTATAAAAGTAAGTCCTTTGAAATGAGCTAGATAATATCCTAAAAAATTTGGGTTGAGTCCTAAACTCTTAAAAATGATAATTTCAGACTCAGAAAAAAAGAAAAATGAAACTAAGATAATTAAACAAATTGCGACAAAAACTGACGAAATGTAATGGCATTTTTGTAAATAAGTGTAACTTTTGGAAAAACACATAGAAGGGCTTTTTAAATGAGAAATTTAAGCTTCTGAGGGTTCTTAGAGGCCCTAAAAACTATGGGAAGCCTTGGAACTGGTAAAGCCCTTCTGGTATACGTTTTCCAATGGCAGTGAGCCTAAACTTTGACGGATTCATTCGGAAAGATTTTAGCTCTAATTTGAGTGATTCCAAAGGTATTTTATTAAATTGGGAACCTAAATTTTATAATGGAAAAGATGATTCTAAAAAAGGAGCTAAAACGAAGCAGAAACGAAATTGCCATTACAGAAGGATGAAATTAGAATTTTGGAAAAAGTAAGTTTCTTGAATGTTTCATAAGCTTCTTGTCTCTTCTCCCTCTCATATAGCATGACTCTCTCTGACCAAAATATAGAAAAAAGAAGCTCTCTCTTAGGCACACAAGAGAATGAGAGAAAGGATAAAGAAAGCCAAGGAAAGGTAACCAATTTCAAGGAATTTCATGCTTCTTCTTCTTCCAATTTTGTTCTCCTCCCTTCAAGCTTTCTTTCTATGGTTTTATTAAGTGGTTTTGGTTCTGTTTTGAGTCTAAAACAAGGGGGGATAATTCAAAATTCTAGAGGAGAAGTAAATCAAGGAGAAAGGCTCTTGAAAGTAAGCTTGAATCTAAGGTAATTTCTTATTTTGGTTGCTTCTTTCTCTTGCTCCTTCCTTGTGTGTATTTCAACCTAAACCAGAACCATATAAGGGAGGGATTTTCTATTAAAAAAATAAGAGAGGAACTAGGGTTTTAGACCATGAGAAAGAGGAATATAGCAAGAAATTCCAAGAAAAATCAATAGAAATCAAGATAGAAAAGTATAGACTTCCTTAAGATTTTGAAAATTTTGATTTTGTGTGAGTAACTCCTTGGCTATTTAAGTGTTCCCTTGAGCTCCTAAGACCTCTAGAAACCCTCCCAAGTGGCTCTCCCATCAAGGAAAAATCAAGAAGCTTATGAACCCTTTCCTTGGTGCATATCTTGGCCTAAGCTAGCACAAGTAGTTAGAGAGTATTTTAATTTTTTCTATCCTTGATTTGGGACTTCATATAATGTTAGAAGATAAGAGAAACTATTGAAAAAAATTTAGAAGTCATAGATTGGGAGATGGGATAATGGTGTTCATAATGGTGCTTTGTTAAGCAACTTGACTCTAAGCTTGTGCAAATAATTGTGTGAAGTCTCCAAGGACATTGAATGAGGCCAAGAGGCCTAGAAATAGAAAAAAATAGAAGCCTAGAGCTTGAATGGCGAAGGTTGCTTCAATAGGTCATTTATGGAATCATTATGCCACTTATGGAACCAAGTATGTGTTCAAGAGTGAGTTTAGTGTCTTGGCTTACTTCAAGTGTGTTATTGTGTGTTGTTTATAGTGTTTAGGCCAAGAGAACACCAACCCACCTAGGTGAGGTGTGTTTGTGAAGCCAAAAAGAGGGGAGGATAAAACAAAGAAAGCTTGTATAAATTCAAGGTAGCTCTCCACCTCATTCTCCTTGCATTTTTGAGTGCATATGTGTGTTCTTGTGACTTGATAATATGCCACTTGATATCTTGACATTACATTAGTACCAATGTGTTTCCTTGAATAGCCTTAGTTGTGGAAGCCGCTCATAAGGGTAAGGTGATGCCAAAAGTCCCTTAATGAAGGTGAGGAGATGCCAAAAGTCTTATGGCATAGGTGAGATAAGGCCAAAAGTCTTTTTGAAGGGTGAGGCCAAGTCAAAAGTCCCTAGACCAAGGGTGAGGCAAATCCAAAAGTCCTAGAAATGGGATGAGGCAAAACCAAAAGTCCCTAAAGCATGTCCATAGCTTGAAAATGAATAAGTGGCATGGAAATTATGACCTTACATACTTTATAGTTATTAAACCTTCCATACATATGATTTGATGTATATATGCCATGAATATGTGTGTGAATGTGTGTATGAATGGGTGTGTGAGCTATTGAGATTCAAGAATCTCACTCCGCTTCACTCCATTATTTTGAAATGCCTAGGTGATGTTTAAAAAGTAAAGAGTGCAAGCCAAAGACCTTGAGAGATTATATTTTATCTATTATGTAACCTTATTTGTAATTGAATGGCAAAGTGATTATGTATATGTTATTTTTTAGATGTAAGACCATGAACAATTGTAATATGATGTATTAATCTTGTATGGACCACATGTAACATGAAATCAATGCAAATGTGAGATTTAGCTTCTTGGACAGTTCTTACAAGTCATATTCATACTTTTAAACTTGCCCAAAAGGTGCCAAACCATTGGAGAAGCCATTTGGACAAACTTGACACCTTATGGAAGCCAAAATTGACCATTTTGTGAGGTTATGTCACTTTCTATCCAAATGAGCTCTTCTTAGTCTGAAAGTTGGCATACATCTAGAGCTTGTTGAGAGCTTTTTGGAAAGTTGAATTGCGTATTATTTGGAGGTTTATAGAATATTTGGTGAATTTTTGAAGTTGGCAAAAATTTTTTATTTTTGGTTAGTGCATTGTTCATCTGGTCCAAAATTTTTTCTTTACCATTCATGGGGCAAATGATATCCATTTGCCACAAAATTTTTCAAAGAGAAATTAGACCTTCCTAGTGACTTGTGCCACTTAGAAGCACCTCATTTGGATGTCTAGATAGGGAGATATTAATTTTTGAAATTGTTGTCTAGTATCAAGAGCATAGTCAGACCCATGGTATTGTTTGATTGAATTTCGAGGTCTAAATGCATTTGGATTGGTTTAGAATTATTTTTTTCCCTTAGTTAACATCTGTAGATTTCCAAATTGGCATAGATTTATTGGATTTTTTTTTGAAATTACTTATGAATTTTCAAAATTTATATCAGTAAGCTGTATCAGATTTCTAGGTAGCTTAACCTTATTGCCTTTTCTATTGTCAAATGTGGTCCAGATCAGGTTTTCATGGTTAGGACTTATTTTTAGTGTAAATTTGACATCCAGGGATATCTAGAAAGCTATGGTTTGTATGATTTTGATTTTTCTACATTTAGTTATATTTTTTTAAAGTTGCTCTTGAATTCTGTCACTGTACAACCACGATAAATAAAGAGAATTTTTTGGATTTTTAACTCTTCATTTGTGGTTTGTGCTAAGTTTTAAGAATGTTATGATTTGTATGGATCGAAAATAATTAGAGAATATTATTGGTGAGTTCATGGGGTCCTAGAGACGCAAAATGAAAATTTTGTCTGCTACGCATCACGATTTAATCCATTATTTTATTGCATTTTCTTGGGATTTCTTCAAAAAATTGTCTAATCCCACTTGTACATAAGGGATCAATGTTAGAAATAATATGGTATTACATATGGGAGTATTTCTCATTTCTTTTGAGAATTCAATACATGTGGAGGTTCCTTGGCTTCTTCATAGTTTGAATATGATCTTACATAGTTTGAAATGTCTTACTAGGGTTCCAAAGCTTTTCAAGTGCCAAAAAAAAAATTCTAGGTAGTCTATCTTGCATTTTATAGTTTTTAATTGATTCTCTTTGCTCCATCTTAATCTTTATACTCATAAACCCTATTTTCTATTAAGTTTTAGCCAAAAACCAATTCCTTCTAAGATCCTTATATGTTGGTCGAACTGAAGAAGGAGGAGAACTCAAAAAAATTGCAAGTTTTCTAATTTAAGTCATACATTATTTTAATCCTTGTTCAATAAAGAATTCTATGCCACAAATGGTTACTTCAAATTCCCTTCTTTTCCTAAAAGGCATTTCATCATTCTATGTGCAACAAGCTTTATGACGAAAATGGCTCCATACGGCTAAACAAATAGAGGTAGAAAGATGGCTATTCTTTAAAAAAAAATTTAGGTTTCTGCCTCTAGCTAAAGGTAGACCATTTTAGAGTTCAATCACCAAAATGATCCTTTTAAGAAACTAAAACCATTAATAAAGAGAGCTTAAATAGGCGAAGAGATTTGGTAACTAACATATAGTGAACAAATGCATAAATCCTTACCTTATCTTGGCTTTTCTTCCTCGTCTTTCTTTCTTTCTTCTTCTTGTACATCTATGAGGTCTAAACCAAAGGTCTGAACTAAAGGTTACTAAGTCGGTTAGAGCACACTAGAGGGCTAGCATGACTTTAAAAAAAGGAAGGGAGGTGATTTAAAACAACTACAAAAATTCTCATTACATCCCGCAATTTCAATTCCTCCATTTAAGCTCATTTTAGATCCTTTTTCAAAACCTTCTTCTCCATAGTAAAATTAAGGCTCTCTAATTCATTAAAAGCATTTACTTTAAAATTTTTGGAATTCAAAACAATCTAAAATGGCTTAGTTAAAATTTTAGTCAATTGACACCTTAAATTATACACGGGTAAGGTTTTAGTCATTCCAATGGTTCTTATAATTTTTCAGAGATCCTGAAAACCCTAGTAAGTTTAACTTTAGCATTTAAAACTTCTTTCTTTGAGTTTCTAAAATTTTGCTTGAAATTATAATTTTGCTATTGCGTATTCCATTTAGCCACTTGGGCTCTAGTTTTAGGCCATGACTGATTTCATTTCTTCATTTCTAGATGCTCTAATTAATATTTCATCCTTACTTGGCCTTAATTCATTTTATTTTAAGGTCCTTTTTTATTATCTTACCAAATTCTAGTTTAGTTTAAGGAACAAGGTGTTACACTAATGGCCATATTACAAGCATGAAATACTAATCTTTCGGTTGTACATTGGCCTACACTGTGGAAAGATAGAAAGCAAGCATATAAAGCTCTTAAGATAGAGATTTATTATGCAATTTGATTTTCATGAACTTCTTTAAGGTTGTAATTAGGCCTTTTATATCATACTTCACACACACTCTTCATGAGTTTGGAAAATTTTTTTAATTAACCATTAGGCTTTGAAGCTTATGTGCATTGCTTAATATTTCTCATTTATCATATGTCTTAAAACAATTCCTAAATGTTAAAGCCTAGCATTACTAAAAATAAATATTTGAGTAGATAAGCAATATTTTTGTGGATGTTTTTACTTGGAAACAAGTAAAAAAAGTAAGCTTAAGGGTGTGATAAGTCCCTTCTACATACATATTTTCATGCCTTTTTACATCGACTTACCATGTGTTTGTAATGGGTTTTACCTATTTTATGCTCATGTTGTAACTATTTTGCATTTAGTGGAATTCAAGTGTAAATAGGTGAATTTCAATCCAAAACCCTTAAACATAGGTCTAAGTTGTTTCATTTGGTTTAATTATTAAGAAAAGACCTAAGGTCCTAAGTTTCCAGGTTTATTTAAGTAGTCTTAGGTGAAGAAATTTAGCTTATGTTCAATTTTTGTAGATAAGAGTAATTAGACTTAGTTTAGTTATTAGTTGTGCTTTAATTTGTATTCTAGCTTTGGTTAATGTTTTTTTTATGAGTTTTTAATTGTGTTTTGTGCTTTTTGTCATACCTAAATAGTTTTGAACACATTATCATGAAAAATGCAAGCTTATAACTTCATTTTCTTTTATCTTAACAAATATCCTTCCATTGTAAAAGTTGGGCACTAACAAAGGCATAATTAACTTTATTTTTGAAGCCTGTTTTTATGAATTTTCTTTACCCCATCAAACATCATCTAACAATTATGAAATTTAGTGGAATGATCTTATAAGGTTAATTAAAAGCCACTGAAATAGTTTTTAAAAAACTCCCATAGGTGACCCCTTAACTGAACCCATTTTGTACCCAACCTAGTTTGAACTTACTACACACTATCCTTCCTGAATTTAATTTGATTAGCCTAGTAAATGCACCCCAAAAGTTCCAAAACTTTATAGACATTCAGTTTGATTGGCCATGTCCTAAACTCTTCAAAATAGAACCTGAACCTTTTAAACCAGAGCTCCAAGTTGCACCATAGAGAAGAGGAAGAAGGAGGAAAACCAACCAAAAAAAGGTATGGATTTTGGCACTTTTTCATGCTTCTTCCTTCACTAAGTTGATTCTCCTCTTCAAGCCCTCTTTCCTTATGGTTTTAGTTTTCTAAAAAGGGGATTTTCATGGTTGAACTTGTGGAAGAAGGAAAGAATTTGAGGAAACTAAGCTTTACACCAAATTCTTCTCTTGAAAAGCTTTAAGATGATATATGAAACATGGTACAAAAATGGCCTCTTCTTGCCTTCTCCCTCCATCCATGGATCGGCCAATTCAAGCTCATATACAAGGGGAAGTATTTTGAAAGAAAACAAGATTGACACAAGGGTTTTGAGGTATGGATAATTAGAATATGCAATTAAAATCAAGAAAGGAGCATTGGGAAACAAAATAGAGAAATTAGGGTTTCAATTGCACCTTAAGAGTTTTAGAACTTTAAGAGGATAACCCAAGCCATATTTAATCCTATCTAAGTTAAAGAGAAGCTAAGGAATATGGGTGTGTATCAAACTCCCAAAGAAAAGTAAACAAAACTCCATATAGTCTCCTAAGGTTATAGGTTCGACTAAGGCATCCAAGGAGCACTTAGTGTAACGTTTGGTATGTTGTAAAAACACCAAAACAGACCAGTTTGAAAAGAAAGTCTCCTGAGATGAGTGATTCAAGGCCAAATAAATTTTAAATAAATTTTAAATAATGAAAATGAGGATTTGAGCCTTGAGTTGTTCAAAAATTGGGGCCAAAGTGATTAGAAAAATTTGTTGAAAGTCCAGTGGTATTTTCGTAAATAAGTGCAATTTCAGAAAAACACCTAGGATGGCTTTTTAAACAAAAATTTTTAAGTTACCCAGGGTTCTCAGAAACCCCAAAAATCATAGGAAGTCTCGGGACAGGTAAAGCCCTTCCGATATATTTTTTCTAACGTCGATTAACTCAAATTTTGACCGATTTGTTTGAAAATGTTTTAGCTCTGATTTGAGTGATTCTAAAGGTATTTTATTAAATTGGAAACCTAAATTTTATAATAGAAAAGATGGAGCTAAAACGAAGTCAAACCATAAATACTATTACGAAAGGGCAAAAATGAAAATAATTTTTAAAAGGAAGCTTCTAAATTCTTCTTTAAAGCCCACGTTCTCCCTCTCCCTCCTTAGACTAACTTTCTTCTGCCCAATTTTAGAGAAAATTCATAGCTCCTTAGGTGCATAAAAGAAAGAGATTTTAGATTAAGAAAGCAAGGCAAAAGGTAAGAAAAATTTAAGAATTTCATGCTTATTCTTCTTGGAACCTTCTTCCTCTTCTCTTAAACTCTCTTCCTATGGTTTTAGAGAGTAATATGGTTCTGTTTTGGCCTTGAACCAGAAAGGAAAAATTGAAGTTTCAAAGAGGAAGTTAAAGCAAGGAGAAGGACTCTTAAAGGAAGCTTGAATTCAAGGTAGTTTCTCCTCCTTTGTTGCTTCTTCTTTTTCTTCTTCTCTTCTATGGTAGGACGCCTAAAATAGAACCATAAAAGGGGGAGTTTCTATTTTATAACCAATAAGAATTCATTAAATTAGGCCATAGGAAGATGGAATACATCAAAGAATTGCATGAAAAGCTAGTAGAATTCAAGTTGAAAAAGTGTAAGGTTTTTGAACATAATCTAAAATCTGGGTTGATTCAAGAATTCTCTAGTATATGTGAGTGTTTGTTTGAGTTTCTAAGACTCCTAGGGAGCCTCCCAAGTGGCCCATCCATTGAGGAAAAATTCCAAACTCCATGGGTCTTTAATAAAGGCATAGTTTGGCCAAAAACCTATAGAAATAGCTAAGGGATGTTTTAAATTGTTCCAAGTTTGATTTGGGACTGTGAATGATAAAAGAAGATAGGAGAGACCCTTAGGAAAAATTTAGAAGCCTTAGGTTGGGAGATGAGGCAATGACTTCCATAATGTAACCTTATAAAGCAACATGTACCTAGATTTGTGAAAGTGAATGTGTGATGGTTCCAAGGACCTTAAATAAGGTTAAAAGGCCTAGATATGGCAAGAGAATGGAACCAAGAATTTGAATCATAGTAGTTGCTTCATTAGGTCATTAATGGAACCATATTGTAACAAATAGAACAAAGTGTATTCTTAAAAGTGAGTTAGATGTTATAGCTTGTTCCAAGAGTATAATTGAGTGTTGTTTATTATGAATAGGCCAAGGAAATCTAACACCACCTCATTGTGTTTATGGAACTAAAAAGGAGAAGGAACAAGCAAAGTAAAGTTTGGATTTTCACCAAGGTAGCTCTCCACCATTTCTTGTTGCATATGTGTCATTGTGTACCAATATGCCTTATTATATGTCTTTGAATTGTGGAAATGGCTCATAAAGTTGAGGTAGTGCCAAAAGTCCCTTAATATGGGTGAGGAGATGCCAAAAGTCTCATGGCATAGGTGAGGCAAGGCCAAAAGTCCTTTGGATGGGTGAGGCTAAGTCAAAAGTCCCTAAACTAAGAGTGAAGCAAATCCAAAAGTCCTAGAAATAGGGTGAGGCTAAACCAAAAGTCTCTAGAGCTCATTCTTATACTTGACATGAGTTTGTGACATAAAAATGTAAAAGTTGAATGCTTCATAGATTGATTAGTGATATACTTATATCCTTGACATGTTGTATGCCTTGAAAATGTGCTTGAATAAGTGTATGAGCTATTGAGATTTAATGAATCTCATCCCCTCTTTTCTCTTATCTTGTATGGTCTAAGTGGAGTTTAAGATCCAAAGAATGGAAGCCAAAGAGCTTAAATATCCATCTATTGGAAAATCTTGCTATTTTTGATATACTAGAATGTCAAAGTATATATGTATATATTATTTTGAGCTATGAAACTTTGAACAAGTGTAAAACTATGTAAAGATAGTGTATATATCAAGAATAGAGTTAAATGAATAGAAATGTGCATGGGAGCGCACTTGTGCATGTATGTTTATGGATGTGTCATGATGAATTTGAATTGCATGATGGTTCAGACCTTATGAGAGACTTATTTATGTTGTATTTATGCTTCCTAAGTTGCTCAAATAGGTATGGAACAATGTATGGCTCATTTGGATCAAATTTGTCCCCTTATTGGAGCCAAAAATACCATAATTTTCAGCTATGGCAAAGTTTGACCAAATAACCTCTTCTTGACTTAAAATTTATCATGCAATTACTTAGAGCTTTTTGGGAGGCTAAAGACTAGGTCATTTGGAGGTCTGTGGAATTTTCTATGATTTTTCAAAGTTGGTATCAGAATTTCGGATCTGCAGAATCACTGTTCATTTGGTCAATTGTGAAATTATATCATTTGAGGGGCAAACGTGGTCCAATGGCTAGGAAATTTATAAAAAGAAACTAGACATTCACAATGACTTTTGACAACTAGAAGCATCTCATTTGGAAGTCTGAGCTAAGAGTTATAAATTTTTTTGAAATTCTGCAACAGCAACAGTAGTGCAGCACGACCTTAATCACTGTTCCATCGAATTCTAGTAGTTAAACGTCTTTATTTTGATCTAAATTTATTTTTACCATAAATCTAACATCCATAGCTTTCTAGATTGGTATCATTTGCATGGATTGGATTTTTGTGTAATTAATTGGACATTTTTGAAATTTATAGCAGACACTTACATCAGTACCAGTAGCTATTCGAACCTCTACACAATTTTGAATGTCAAACATCTTCTGTGTTATATTTCATGGCCTTGACATATTGTTAACATAAAGTAGACATCTGTAGGTTTCCAAAATGCCATAGTATGCTTGATTTCAATTTTTCTAGAATTAATTATGAATTTCCAAAGTTTGCGACAGAAGTGAGAAAATTCTGACCGAAATTGTATTCATGAATTTTATGTATCCCCTTGCCATACACGAACTCTAGGCCAATTTTGGAAATGGAAATGAATTATATCTATGTAATTAAATATGAGAATGTGATATATGAGCTCACATGGTCTGCGAGGCACTGAATGAAAATTTTATACCAGCATAACTTTAAAATATTACTTTTTTATAAGCTATTTTCTTGTGTTCTTGTGGAATGCATAACATGAGACTTGAAAATAGCATGAAGTAAGGCTAAAAACATATGATGTTACACTTAAGGAGTGTTTCTTTAGGTTCTAATGAATTTAGAGACTTAGATATGATGAATAAGTAATTTTAAAAGCATTGGATTGAATTTAAAAGCCTTAGAATAAAAGTTAAAATTTTAAGAGCCTAAATAAGGTTAATGAAACAAGTTGGTTCTAAACCCTTTCAAACCAAGCATGTAATAATTCAAATGAGTTTCTTAAAAGTTATAAAACTTGTAGAAAGCAAGAGTTTAGGGTTAGAAAAGTAGGAACCAAAGGTTGCTTCATAATAAGCTTAAACTAGTCTTAATTGGCATCTTAAGTCCTAATGAGATTAAGTGAGAATCTTAGAGCCTAAAATGAGTTATATAGCATTAATTTACCTTGTAATTGTCATATGTAGGTCAAGTTAACCTGAATTCCCTTACTTATGGTTGTCAAGCCTTAGAAAGTAAAGAAAAAGGAAGCCAATAAGTGAGATTGTGGTACATCCAAGTTTTTAGAATTACAAGGTAGTTTTATCTCCTTTTTTTGCATACATTTGAATGTTTGAATGAGTTGAAACACTTATATGTGTTATTGCTTAATACATTCATAAAATATGTTTTAGCATGATTTCCATAATGAGCTTTATGTATGAGTATAAGATGTTTTCAGCTTTTAGCTCCCTTAAGGCATGGAGTTGAGTATAGTAGCTCTTCCTTGGTCTTGAGTTGAGAAGAGTTAAGCCTAGCAAATTTATGATGATGCCATAAATAAGAAATGAACAAGTTTTTATGTTTCATGATGTATTTGATTCATATGAAACATAAGCATAGTATTTTTGCACCACACGCATGGCATACCCTTATGGCCTTCTTGTACGTATTAAATTGGTTGAGATTAGCTATTGAGATTCTCCCAAATCTTATCCCCATGTTTTCACTGACCATTTTAGATTTATCAAGTCAAAGCCAAGATCATGAGAAGTAATAGATACTAGGAAATAATGTATTAAGATTCTATGTTGCACCAAATTTTGATATATGTATGTATATGACACTTTATATGTATCACGAGGCACCTATAATGTATTTGATGATAATAGGCCATGTCTTATAATGGAACCATATGTGAAAGTATAAGAATAGCAATGTATGATCATTTGTGGTAATGAACATGCATTATGGCAGAATTTGATATATGAGATGATATGATGGAAGCATGTAATCTTGGGTATCAAAGGGTTAAATTTTGATCCAACCATTTTGACATAATATGGAATGATTAGGAATGTCATTTTGGATGAAAGAAATATACTCAAATTGGAGGAAAACTAATTGAATCCCAAATGTTCTAAATTGGAACCTAAATTGTTTTTAAATTTGTCATAAACAACTCCTATGTCAAAAATGGCCTAAATGACCTAGTTTGACTCTAAGATTTGGTATGAATTTAGACCCCTCATAGAGCTTTCTAGCAAGCTAAGAACCATAGTTTTTGGAGCTATATAGAATATTTTAAAATTTTCTAAAACTGTGCAGAATTTTTAAAATGGTCATGGCACTATTTACACCACATAGCTCTGATATTTCATGTCTTTCAAGGGCCAAATAAAATTCAATACTCATGAAATTTTGCAAGAATATATTTTATATTATAATATTTTTGTGGCCACTAAGATCACCCAATTTAAAGTTATGTAACTCAAGATATGCATTTTTAAAATTTAGGTCTGTCATATGCCTTCCATTTTGACTAAAGTTATTGTTCCATTGCAGTTGGTAGGGCAAATGAACTTAATTTCACCTAAAATTTTTAAAGCTTGTAATTCACATCCTAGGCTTTCCATATACACCTAATTTGCATGATTAGGAGTTGTATACCCCAAGTTATGAATTTTCAAAAGTAGTGCAGATTTGTTGCCAAAGCTATCATTTTGGGTTAAAGGTAAAATTAAGGTCTCCCACGAGCTAAACATGATAAAGTGAATATGAACAAATTTTTACAATAAAATGAATTAAAGAAAAGAAATAATCAAGTTTGGACCCCTATAGCTCAAAATGACCCATAAATGAACCAATTTCAATGTTGAAAGCTTATAAATGGATGTGGATTTGTTTGAAAATTCATATTTGATATGAACGAGCTATTATAATCTAGGTATGATAAGAATAATAATTTAAGTATCTAGAAATGAGGATAAAAAGCTAAAGATGGCTTGAAACTGAAGCGAAAATGGCTAAATGAATTTAATCATATATGCAGTGGCAATTTCATACTTTTGCACAACTTTTTAGAAACTCAAAGAAGAAAGTTTTAAATGATAAAATTGAGTTTTCCAAAATTCTTAGAGACTCTACCCTCAAAATAGTTCAAACCCTTTCAATGTATATTTTAGGCTATTAGTTGACCTAAATTTTGACTGAATAATTTGGGATGGCTCTAAAGGTCATAAAATTGGAAGTAAATGTTTTTAATAAACTAGAAGACCTAAATTTTCATGTGGAAAAGATGATTCTAAAAAAAAGCTAAAATGAGCAAAAATAGCAAAATAGAAAATGAAAGACAAAATGAGAATTTTGGAAATTGATATAACTCACTCCCTTTCACCCTTATTTTAGCCATGCCATCCTCCTCCAAGTTAAAACCGACTTATTCTACTCTAAACCAAAACTCAAGGACATACAAGAAGGGAGAGTAAAAGAGAAAGAAAAGGTAAGAAAGGTAAGATTTTAGCCACTTTTTCATGAGATTTTCTTAACCAAAGTTCTTCTCCTCTCAAAGTTCTTTCTATTGATGGCTTTAGCTTCTTGAAATGAGTATTTTGTGGTTGAACTTTGGGAAAAAGGTCAAGATTTGAGGAAACAATTTGTAGCATCAGATTCCTCTCTTGTTAAGCTTTAAGAAAATATATGAATCCATGGCTAAAACTTACTTCTTCTTGGTTCTTTCTTCTTGTGTATGTTCGGCCTAACCAAGGGGAAAAAAGTGATAAGATTTTTTACTAAAATAGATTGGGAGCAAAGGTTTTAAGGCATAGAGAGTTAGAGTATGCAATTAGATTAAAAAAAGGAGCTTAAGATTTTAATTGCACCTTGAGAGTTTCAAAACCCTAAGAGGATAGTTCAAGCTATGTTAGATCATGTCTAGGTTAAATAAAAGCTAAAGAATGTCCATAATCATCAAACTCCCAAGGAACACAAAAAAAACTCTATATAGCTCATAATAGTTCAGCCAAGGAGGGGAAAAAGCACCTAAGGAGTGTTGCTTTGAGTTCTAATGAATTTAGAGAATTAGATATGATGAATAAGTAATTATGGAAGCATTAGGTTGAATTTAGGAGCTTTAGAATAAAAGTTGAAATTTTAAGAGCCTAAATGAGGTTAATGAAGCAAGTTAGTCCTAAATGCCTTTAACCAAGTATTTGATTATTCAAATGAGTTCTTTAGAGTTATATGGCTCATAGCAAGTAAAAGTTTAGAGCTTAGAAATGAAATTGTAAGAGTTACCCCTTCTAGCACCTAAAGTGGCTTAAATGGCAACCTAAGTCTTAGTATAGTTAGATGAAGGTAATATGAGTTTATATGGATTCTAATGAATCATTCTATGTTGTAATTGTCATATGTAGGTCAAATTAACCCAAACTCTCTTATTTGTGGGTGTGAAGCCAAAGAAAGTAAAGGAAAAAGAAGTTAACAAGTAGGTTAGTGGTAAATTCAAGTTTCTAAAATCACAAGGTAGCTCTATCTCCCTTTCTTACATGTATATGAATGTTTGAATGAGTTAAAATACATGTATATGTTGTTGTTTGATGCATTCATGAGATATGTTTTAGTATGCTTTCATAATGAGCTTTATGTATAAGTATGACATGTTTTTTAGCTCCTATCTCCCCTAAGGCATGGAATTGAGTGCAACAATTCTTTTTTAACCCCAAGTTGAGAAAATTTGAGCCTAGTAAGTTTATGATGAAGCCATGGCTATAGAAAAAAGAAATTTTTATGTTATATGATGCATTTGATTTATATATTTGATTTATATAAGGCATATGTATAGCACTCTTGCACCACATACATGGCATTCTTGTATGTATTGAATTGGTTGAGATTAACTACTGAGATTTTCCCAAATCTCACCCCTATGCTCAAGCCAAAGCCAAGATCATGAGAAGGCCTAGATGTAGGAAAGAACGTATTAGTATTCTATTTTATACCAAATTTTGATGTATGTATCTAGATGATACTTTACAAGTAGCATTATGGACTTATGATGTAATTAATGTTGATACTTCATGTCTTATAATGGAACCATATGCAAAAGTATGAGAGTTTGAATGTATGGCAATTTATGGTGATGTATAAGCAATGGTAGAAAATGGCATATGGTGTAATATGGTGTAAGTGTGTATACTTAGGTGTCAAGGGGCCAATTTTTAATTCAACCCTTTTAGCATGTTATGGAATAGTTAGAAATGTCATTTAAGATGAAAGAAATATGTTCAAAGTAGAAGAAATCTAATTGGACACTAAATGGTCTAAATTAAACCTAAGAATGGTCTCAAATTTGCCATAAAAAACTCTTATGTCAAAAGTGGCCTAAATGACCTAGTTTGAGTCTAAGATTTGACATGAATTTTGTAACATCTGGTTTTCCATTAAACGTTAGAATTGAGTCGATTATAAAAGTGGGTCCCCTAAGATCAATGATTTAAAGTCAAATAAAATTTGGATAAAATTTTAAATAATAGAAATTAAGGATTTGAGTCTTGAGTTACCAAGGAATTGGAGCTAGAGCAGTTTAAAAAATTTGTCAAAAGCATAGTGACATTTTCGTAAATATAAGTAACTTTTGGAAAACTCACAATAGGATTTTTTAAACAAAAAATTTGAGCTTTTTGGGATTCTCAAAAGCCTTGAAAATCATGAAAACTCCTGGGACAGTTAAAATCCCTCTGATATATGGTTTTAAATG
Source organism: Erythrophleum fordii (assembly GCA_032878935.1). NCBI lineage: Eukaryota > Viridiplantae > Streptophyta > Magnoliopsida > Fabales > Fabaceae > Erythrophleum > Erythrophleum fordii. The sequence continues at coordinate 2,207,934 of JAVQMF010000029.1, forward strand.
TCAATTAACTTAAATTTTGACCAGTTTATTCGAAAAAGTTTTAAATCCAAATTGAGTGCTTCCAAAGCCATTTTATAGATTAAGGATCTAATTTTATAATGGAAATGATTTTGCTAAAAAAAAGAGCTAAAATGAATCTAAAACAAAAATGCCATAAACACAGGACATAAATGTTATTTTTTGGAACAATTTCTTCTTGAATCTTCTTTATAAGAATGCCTCCTTTTTGCTCTCCACTTAACTGACCTTGTTCTATCTAGAATAGAAAGAACTTTTACCCAACCTAGATGCATAAGAAGATGTACAAGAAGGAGGAGAAAGAAACTAAGAAAAGGTATGAAAATTCAAGGATTTCATGGCTTTCTTCTTTAGAAAACTTATTCTTCTCTCTTTGCTCTCTTTTCCTATGGTTTTGGTTGTTTATTTAGTTCTATTTTGGCCTTGGTTTAGAGGAGAAAGATTAGAAATTCAAGAAGGAAGCTAAAGTAAGAGAAAAAAACTCTTAAAGGAGCAAGGAAAAATAAGGTAGTTTCTTCTCTTTGTTGCTTTCTTCTTCCCTTGTTCTTATTATGGGTGTCTCGGCTAAGAATAGAGTAGCCAAAGAGGAGGAGTTTCTATCCAATAACAAGTGAGAATCCTAGGTTTTAGACTCTAAAGAGTTAGGAAATGCAATGGAAAGTTAGTAAAATTCAAGAATGGGAAGTTAGGAATTCTTGAACACTTGGTAAATTTTGTTTTGATCCATGAATTCCCTAGCATATGTAAGTATTTTTTTGAGTTCCTAAGACCCCTAGGAAGCCTCCTAAGTGCCTCTCCCACTAAAGAAAAATGTGAAACTCCATAGGCTCTAAACCGCCTCTTGGGTTTGGCCTAGACAAGATAAATGGGATATGGAGTGTTTTAATTTATTCTAAGATTAGTTTGGGACTATATGTGATGGAAAAAGATGGAAGGAATGCTTGGGAAAAATTTAGAAGCCATAGATTGGGAGATGGGGCAATAGGTTCCATAATGTAATCTTAAGAAGCAACTTGTATCTAAACTTTTAGAAATGAGTTTGTGTTGACTTCAATGAGTCTAAATGGAACCAAGAGGCCTAGATATGAGAAAGAAATGAAGCCAAAAACTTGAATTATGGTAGTTGCTTCATTAAGCCATTAATGGAGCTATTATGTAACCAATAGACCAAGTATACTTTTTAAGTGTGTGTGTGTGTGTCTAATGTTTTGGCTTATTCCAAGAGAGTAATTAAATGCTATTTTTTATATCCAAGCCCAAGAAATCAAGCCCGAACTACTTATAGGTGTATAGCCGAAAAAGGGAAGGAATAGTAAAAAGAAAACTTGTGTTTAATTATAAGGTAGCTCTTTACTCCTTCTTGCTTGCATTTATGGTTATATGAATGTTTATGGATGCTTGTATGTGTGATTGTATCATAACACATGCCTTTGATGTTGTCTTGATTGCATTGGTACCAATATGCTTTCTAAATGATGTTTCATTTATGAAAATTGCTCTTATGGGTGAGGTGAAGCCAAAAGTCCTTAAGAATATGTGAGATAAGGCCAAAAGTCTCTTGGATAAGTGAGGCTAAGTCAAAAGTCCCAAGACCAAGGGTGAGGCTAATCCAAAAGTCCCAAAAATAGGGTGAGGCTAGACCAAAAGTCCCTAGAGCTTGTCTTTAGCCTTGACATGTTTTTATGGCATGGAAATTTAGTATTGAATAATTCTTATTTGTGTTGTATACATACTTATCATCCTTGATATGTTTATATTTCATGATTGATTTCTTAAATGAGTATTTGAGCTATTGAGATTCCTTGAATCTCACTCCTTCCCTACTCCATCTCATCATATCTAGGTAATGTTCAAGAAGCTAAAGATGGAAGCTAAGAAGCTTAAAGGCCTATCTCTTGATAATCATATAGTTTTGCATGGTTTTGATGTAAAGAAATGACAAAGTATACATGTATATATTATTTTTGAGATATAAATGTGCGAGCAAATGTAAAAGTATATATATGTAGTGTATGAACTAAAGTGGTAGCCTGAAAATGCAATTTGACCACTTGGTAGCCTAGTATGAAATGTGTGTTCTTATAAGTGGCATATTGGAATTATGATATATGGTAGTTTAGACCATTTGAGAAGCTCATACATGTTGTATGTGTACTTTTAAACTTGCCCAAATTGTGGTAGAAGCAATGGGAGACCATTTGGACTAAATTGGACCCTTATATGATGCCAAAATGACCATACATGTGAGCTACAACAAAATCTATCCAAATAAGATCTTCTTGATCTAAAATTTGGAATGCATGTAGGCCTTGTCTACAGCTTTTTGGCAAGCTAAAGTGTACATTATTTGGAGCTCTAGAGAATTTTTGGTGAATTTTCAAAATTGGCAATTTGTGATAGATTTGGCCTGAGTACTATGCAAATGGTCAGAACCTTTGCCTCTATCACTCATAGGGCAAATGGTGTCTAATGACTATGCAACTTTATAGGGAGAAACTAGACATTCATAGTAACCTATGCCAACTAGAATCACCTCAATTGAAAGTTTGTAGAGGGAGAACCAATTTTTCAAAATTTCAGGTCAATATCAGGAGTGCAGTCAAACTTTGGTTATTTTTTTCATCTATTTTCAGGGTCTAAAGGCTTCTGAATTAGTTTAGAATTCTTTTTTTCCTCTCTGTAGCTTTCCAAATTTGCATAGTTTGCCTAAATTAGATTTTTGTGGAATTAGTTATGAATTTTTAAAATTTATCTCAATAAATTATATCATAAACATTGAGCAGTTTGACCTATGTCACTTTTCTATTATCAAATGTATTCTAAATGATGTTATTATGGCTTGAAATTATTTTTATTGTAAAGTTAACATCTAGCGCTTTCCAAAAAGCTATGGGTTGTTTGATTTTGATTCTAGATTTAGTTATGATTTTTTAAAGTTTGCACAAAAAACCTATTAACTGAACCCGAAACTAACATGCACATTTTTTGGTTTTTGCCTCCAAATCCGTGGTTCATGGAATTTTTTATGTTGTATATGAGTTGTATTGATACATTTTAAATAGAAGATAATATGGATGGATTCACATGGCCCATGTGGCATGAAATAAAACTTTTAGGCCCTACGCAACATAATAAAATGCAATACTTTTATTTCTCTTTCTTTGGAATTATGCATACTCTTATGGGAGTAAGCTTTAATATAAGGATATGGAGTTAATAAATTATTGCGTCATAAATTTAGACCTCTATTAAAGGTTTTTAACAAATTAGGAACCAGAATTTTCAGAGCTATACAAAATATTTCATGAATTTCTGAAATTTTGTAGAAATTTCAAAATGGTCTTGTATTATTCACCCAATATATATATGATATTTCATATCTTTGAGGGGCCAAATGAATTTCAATACTCATGAAATTTTATAAGAATATAGTTGACATTATAAGCTTTCTATGGCCATTAAGACTACCTAAATCAGAGTTATGTAGCTTAAGATAGGCATTTCCAAAATTTAGGTATATCATATGTCTTCCATTCCAAACTAGGTTATTGTTCCATTGCATTTTGTGAGAAAAATGAATTCAACTTTACCTAAAATTCTTACAACATGTAATTCACATTTTAAGCTTTCCATAGACTTTTAATTTGCATGAATTAGAATTGTATAGCCTGAGTTACAAATTTTCAAAGTTAGTGCATAATTTTGGTGCATATGTCAATTTCGAGTTATGTCCATTTTAAGGCATCCTATGAGCTAAATATGATAAATTGGGTCTGAACAAAGTTATTTATGATAAAAATAAATAAAGGGAAAGAAAGAATCAAGTTTTAACCCCTATAGCTCTATATAAGCCATAAATGGATTGATTTCGGTATTAAAAAATCTAAAAATGGATGTAAACTTTGCCTTGATCTTTATATATTGTATGAATGAGTTAGATAAAGCTAGATATAACACCTTCCCTACAATTCCAACCACATACATCCTAACTAAGATCAAGCCACAACCAAAGCTCAAAACCAAGATAAATTTGCTAAATTTAAATGCTACAAATTATTGTTTATTTCTAAAAAATAGAAAATTAGGATTTCTAATCGAGGATTAATCAAACTTCCATTTTTCCTCCTCCATATCAATTAAATCTCATTAGGTTAATTATAAAAATTCCAAAATCCTAAAATCCAACTCCCAAACATAATTTGGATGATAATTAGGCTCATTAAAATTTTTCTTTCTTTACTGTAAGGTTTTCCCTCAATTATGGCAATCAAGCATGTATATTCCTTCATCTAACTCACTATATAATTTCATTTAGTGCCAAGACAGCCTAGGCACATTCTGCCCCCTCATTCTTTTATTCATATGGTTGCTTGTATGGAATAAGATTAAAATTTATATGGTTGTTCTTGGTCATAGGAAATTGCACCATATGGATTCCTTAAGTTGAGTTTTGGAATGAAAGAATGAGGGGGCAGAATGTGCCTAGGCTATCTTGGCACTAAATGAAATTATATAGTTAGTAAGATGAAGGACTATATGTGCTTGATTGCCAAAATTATGGGAAAACCCTACAGTAAAGAAAGAAATATTTTAATTGAGTCTAATTATCATCCAAATTATGTTTAAGAGCTGGATTTTACGATTTTAGGAACTTTATAATTAACCTAATGAGATTAAATTAATATGGAGGAGAAAAAAATGAAAGTTTGATTAATTTTAGATTGGAAATCCTAATTTCCTATTTATAAGAAACAAACAATAATTTGTAGCATTTGAATTTAGCAAATTTATCTTGGTTTTGAGCTTTGGCTGTGGCTCAACCTTAGTTAGGATGTATGTGGTTGAAATTGTAGGGAAGGAATTGGGACAACAAGAATTAGGAGCTTGATAGACAATCCAGTTAGTTGAATAAGTAGTTAACACTATTTTTGTTTTTGGTATATATATTGTACATTGAATTGAATTCATGGAACTACCATACTGTGGTGTGCTTAGTTGCTTTTATGTCTATCTCTTGAATAGGGCAGATGCTATAGGTACCATTCCCTCTATTGTTGGCCAATGACCAAAGCATAATAGCCTAACAAAGGATTATAAACTGCTATCTGGCAATCTTATTCAGTGTTATTTATATACTCTTGAATATGATGTTAACTACTGGGATTATTATCTCATTACAAAACTAACTCTTCTTTCCAAGAATTAGTGCTGCAGGTAAGGGAACCAAATCAATAGAAAAATAAATAAGTGAAAAGTTTAGTCTAAATATTATCTTTATAATTGGCTTTCATAAATTGTTTGGAAAATGTAAATATTAAGGAATTATCGTAGTTTAAGGAATGTGGTTTTACTTATGCAAATGTGCATTTGAGTTCTATGTGGTAATGATACTAAGGTAGCCTTTCATTTAGTTTGACAATGGTATTTGACAAAAATGTAACGTTGTAAACAAAAGTACTTTAAATTATTGATTTTGCATGAAGCTGATTATCACAAATTTGGAATAGTTCTAAAATGTTGCCATATGTATAGCCAATTTCTAGGAACCTAATTTGGAATTTTATCCAAGTATCCTCTAGGTTTTAGTTAAACAAAACAGAGTATACTAATGTAGCACATTGAATTAGTATGCAGTCTAAACTATTTAATGTTTGTCTTTTGTTGAGGCATTTAAGGGGTGATTTCTGAGTCCAAATTTTTACAGTGAATTTTCACTCTTTGAACTTAAAATTTGGAAAGTGGTAGAATATTTAGAGCAGGTTAGATCTCTAAAATCATGCACTAACAAAATTATATTAAAGTACTAGATAGATTCAAGTATAATCCATAATAAGCTTAGTTAAATAGGTAAATGAAGAAACTTATGCACAAAATTTTATGGGAGAGTAGTTAAGATATATAAGCTCAGGTTTGGAAAGTTTTAGAATTTTTGGAGTGCATTTACCAGGCTAATTAAACTAAATCCAAAAAGGATAGTGTGCAATAGGTTCAAACCAGGTAGGGTCCTTATAATATCCTATAATTCAGAAATTCAAAATAATTCCTAAAGAGTAGTGTAACGAACATAATTTTCGTAAAATGACAAAATGAGTCATATAAAAGCAAGTCCTCTGAAATAAGATAAATAATATCCTAAAAAATTTAGGTTGAATCCTAGACTCCTAAAAATGATAATTCTAGGCCCAGACAAAAAGAAAAATAGAGTTAGGATGGTGAAATAATTATGACAAAAACTAACAAAACATAATGGTATTTTCATAAATAAGTGTAACTTTTAGAAAAAACACATAGGAGGGCTTTTTAAATGGGAAATTTGACTTGCTTAGGGTTCTCAGAAGCTCCAAAAATCATAGGAAGCCCTGAGACTGGTAAAACCCTTTTTTTGTGTACGTTTCCAACATCAGTGAGCTCGAACTTTGATGGATTTGTTCGGTAAGGTTTTAGCTCCAATTTGAGTGATTTCAAAAGTATTTTATTAAATTAGGAACCTAAATTTTATAATGGAAAAGACAGTTTTAAAAAAGAAGTTAAAATAAAGCTGGAACGAAATTGTCATTACAGAAGGATAAAATTAGAATTTTTGAAAAAGTAAGTTTCTTGAATGTTCTATAAGCTTCTTGTCTATTCTCCCTCTCATATAGCATGACCCTTTTTGCCCAAAATATAGAAAAATAATAGCTCCTTTAAGCACACCAAGAGAAGGAGAAAAAGAGGAAGAAAATCAAGAAAAATGTAAGGAAATCTAAGGAATTTCATACTCTATCTTCTTCCAATTTTGTTCCTCTCTTTTCCTCTCTTTCCATGGTTTATTTGAGTGAATTGGTTCTATTTTGAGTCTAGAACAAGGAGGAGCAGTTTAAATTGCTTGAGGAGAAGAAAACCAAGGAGAAAAAGTCTTGAAACCAAACTTGAATATAAGGTATTTCATGGTTTTGTTGTTTCTCCTCTTTGCTTCTTCCTTGTGCATAATTTCACCTAAAACATAACCATATGAGGGGGGAGTTGTTTACCCAAAAACAAGAGAGGAACTAGGGTTTTAAACTATGAGGAAGAGGAATATGGCGAAAAATTCCAAGAAAAACTAATAAAAATTAAGTTAAGAAAGTGTAGGCTTCTTTAGGGTTTTGTGAAATCTGATTTTGTGTGAGTATTTTCTTGGCTATTTGAGTGTTCCCTTGAGCTCCTAAGACTCTTAGAAAGCTTGTCAAGTAGCTCTCCCATCAAGGAAAAATCAAGAAGCATGTGAACCTCCATTATGGTGCTAGGTTTGGCCAAGCAAGATTCATTAGGCTAAGGGATATTTTAATTTGTTCTAACCTTGGTTTGGGACTTTATATGATGTTAAATGATGGGAGAAACCATTGGAAAAAATTTAAGAGTCATGGATTAGAAGATGGAACAATGGTGTCCATAATGGTACTTTATAAAGCAACTTAATTCTAAACTTATGCAAATGATTGTGTGAGGGCTCTAAGGATTTTGAATGAGGGTAAGAGGCCTAGAAATGGAAAGAGATGGGAGCCTAGAGCTTGAATTATAGAGGTTGCTTCAATAGGCCATTTATGGAACCAAGTGTGTGTTTAAGAGTGAGTTTAATGTCTTGGCTTACTTCAAGTGTGTCATTGTATGTTGTTTATGGTGTTTAGGTGAAGAGAACACTAACCCACCTAGGTGCATTTGTGAGGCCAAAAAGAGAGAGGAATAAGACAAAGGAAAGCTTGCAAAATTCAAGGTAACTCTCCATCTTATTCTCCTTGCATTGTTGTATACATATGTATGTTATTGTATGCTTGTGTGTGTTCTTGTGACTTGATGACATGCCACTTAATGCTATGACATTACATTGGTACTAATGTGTTTCTTTGAATGGTCTTGGTTGTGGAAATGGCTCATAAGAGTGAAGTGATGCCAAAAGTCCCTTAATGAAAGTAAGAAGATGCCAAAAGTCTCATGGCATGGGTGAGACAAGGCCAAAAGTCTCTAAACTAAGAGTGAGGCAAATCCAAAAGTCCTAGAAATGAGGTGAGGTAAAACCAAAAGTCCCTAGAGTATGTTCTTGGCTTGCATGTGAATAAGTGGCATGGAAATTATGACTTTATATACTTTATAGTTGTCAAACCTTTCATACATATGCTTTGATGCATATATGCATTGAATGTGTGTGTGAATGGGTGTGTGAGCTATTGAAATTCTAGTAATCTCACTCCCCTTCCCTCAATTATCTTGAAATGCCTAGGTGATGTTCAAAAACCAAGGAGTGCAAGCCAAAGACCTTAAAAGATTGCATTTTGTCTATTATGTAACCTTATTTGTAGTTAGATGTCGAAGTGAGCTTGTACATATTATTTTTGTGATGTGAGACTATGAACAAATATAAAATGATGTATGGATATTATGTAGACTATATGTGACCTTAAATCAATGTAAATGTGGATTTTGGGTAATGGAATGCTCACTTGAAACATGCATTCTTGGATGTGGGATAGCCAATTTAAGATACATAGGGTTTGGGACCACTTGGGCATTTCACACAAGTCATAATTATTGTAACAACCGGGAAAAGGGAAAAAGAAAAGGAAAAGAAAGAAGAAAGCTGAAAATTTTTGAAATTCAAAAATTTTTCTAAGTCTGCTCGCAATAGCAAGAAATGGTCTCGTTAAAGCGAGAGTGTCTGTTCGCAATAGTGAAAGAGCTTCTAGCTATAGCGAGTGCGGGCATTCCATACAAAAACCAGGGAGCTGCTCACTGTAGCGTATGCCATAGCGAAAGTGGGGGTCTGGAACTGATACGAGCTCGCCGTAGTGAAGGTTAAACCTTGTCATAGCGAAGGGAACTGATACGTGCTCGCCGTAGCGAAAGTTAAACCTCGCCATAGCGAAGGTAGCTGATACGAGCTCGTCGTAGTGAAGGTTAATTTTTGCCGTAGCGAAGGTTAGTCCGGAAAAGCGTACAAAGCGAGAAATTGACTCCTTTACACGACCCAATTCATTCTTTCTCTCTTATTTGCCCTAGACTTCGACCCAAGGAGAAAAAAGAGGCGTGGAGAGTGAGAGAGACCAAGAGAAGGAGGAAGAACAAAGGAAAGGTAAGCAAGTTTCTCTCATTCATTCTTAGAATCTTGATCTCCTCTCTTTGCCTTCTCTTTCTATGGTTTTATTTGTGAGATTAGTTGGATTTTAAGCATGGGTCAGAAGAGGGAAAGTGAAAAATACCCTTGAACTTCTTTGTTTTCCTTGAAAATGTTGTTTCCACTTCCATGAGAACTTGAGAGAGAGAAAGAATTGGTGACATTCTAGAGAGAGAGAGAGAGAACCCCTAGGTTCTTATATGTTATCAAGGTTTGCTCTGAAGAACTCCTAAGAGTTGTTAAGTTATGAGAGAGTAATTTATGCTCTTTGTTATGTCTAGGCTCAAGTGAAGCACCTCCATCAAGGTGTGAGTGTGAAACTAAGAAGGGAGAAGAGGAATTGAAAGGAAAGGCTTATGTTGGCTCATAAGGTAGCTCTCTTCCCACTCTTTCTTAATGCATTCTTGGATGTAATAGTCATTGTATGTTTATGTATATGCTTGTTGTGTGAGATATGCCATATGTTATTGCCATGATGCATTATTACCAATGTGCTTGTGTAATGGATTGTGAGAATTGCTCGGGTGAGATAGTTCCCAAAGTCCCTTGAGATGGGTGAGACAAGGCCAAAAGTCTCATAACCGAGTGAGGCCAAGTCAAAAGTCCCTAAACTCGGGTGAGGCCATCCAAAAGTCCCTAAACTTGGGTTAGGCTAGACCAAAAGTCCCTAGAGCTTACTTGTGGCATTGTTGTGATTTTCATAGCATGTACAACATGTATTGTATGATTGTGAATGATTAGATGCTCATTTACATGCTTTGACTTATTATATGCCTTGATTGCTTCCTTGAATGAGTGCATGAGCTACTGAGATTCCATAAATCTCACCCCTTCCCCTCCCAACTTAACATGCTAGGTGGAGCTCAAGGAGAACCAAGTGGGTACCAAGGAGCCTAGAAGCATGTGTAGCTAGACTTTAGCTTATTTGGGTTCTTTTGTTGTAAAGTGGTGCCAAAATATATATGCACCTACTATTTTTTATATGTAAATGTTGTAGCAAGTGTAAATGTATGGATATATGATGTACAACCTATGTAAATAGCCAAAGTAATGCAAATGTAGGTTTTGCTCTTTTTGTGGCTTGCATGTGATAGTGCATTTTGGACCGTAGCATAGTAAATTTGATATGTATGATGAATTGGACCACTTGGACATGTTATATAGACTATTTTCATGCTTTTAAACTTGTCCATGAGGTGTGAAAACATGTGGGAGGCCATTTGGACCCACTTTAACCATTTTGGGTGTCAAAACCGTTAATTTTGTGAGCTACGTCAAAGTATGACCAGATGAGCTCTTCTTGCCATGAAATTTGGCATGCCTCTAGAGTTTGTAGAGAGCTTTTTGGAAAGCTAAAGTGGGTAATATTTGGAGGTCTAGGAAATATTTAGTGAATTGTTGAAATTGGGAAAAATTGATAGTTTGGTCATGGACTGTTACCATAGGTCCGAAAAGAAATCCATGTCATTCATAGACCAAATGGAGTCCAATTATCATGAAATTTTATAGACATAAACTAGAAACCACAGAAACCTATACCAACTAGAATCACCTAAATCGAAGATCTGTAGAGAGAGAACGAACCGTCTGAAGTTCTGTATCAGCATTAGGGAAGCCATCCGACCTCCATTACTGTTCCATCGATTTTTGGGGTCTAAGGTCTACTGAACTGATCTGGACTTATTTTTTTCCTCTATTAGACATCTGTAGCTTTCCGAATTAGTATAGTTTGCCCAGATTTGATTTTTTTGGATTTAGTTATGAATTTTCGAAGTTCATGACAGTAAGCTGCGCCAGAAACAGGGACAGTCGGACCTCTGTCCCATTTTCGATGTCAAACATGGTCTAAACGCTGAGATTTCGATTGGGAATTATTTTTAGTGTAAATTTAACACTTAGAACTTTCCATAAAGCTATGGTTTGCTAGATTCCCATTTTTCTATAATTAGTTATAATTTTCCAAAATTAGAGCCAAAAATCTGACTTTTGGGTCCATGTGAGAAATTGCATTTTTCTGGTTTTTGGCTCCATACCCGTAGCTTATGGCTTGTTTTATGCTATGTATGAGTTGTATAAATGGAGTTTGAGTAGAGAATGTGAATGATGGGTTCAAGGGACCCACAGGGTAAAAGATGAGTGTTTAAAACCCTGTTTTATAGCATGAAAATGCCACGGATTGGTACTGGTTCTTTGGAAATCATATGGAACCGAGCCCAGAGGGAGGCTAGATAGAGTTAGTACATTATGGTGTTACAATTATGCTTTTAAACTTACTCAAGAGATTCCAAACATTAAAGGAGGCCATTTAGATAGATTTAGTATCTCATATAGAGCAAAAATAGCCATTTTGGTGAGTTATACCATTTTTGTCCAAATGAGTTCTTCTTGATTTTAAATTTCGCATGCATCTAAATCTTGTTGAGAGCTTTTTGGAAAGCTAAAGTACAGAATTTTTAAAGGTCTATGGAATATTTGGCCAATTTTTGAAATTGGCTAAAAAACCAAAATTTGCCACTGGTACTATTTATATGGTTGAATTTTTTTCTCTATCATTCATGAGTCAAATGATGTACAATTGTCACAAAATTTTACAAGGAGAAACTAGACCTTTACAATGACTTATAACAATTAGAAGTATCTAATTTAGATATCTAGAGAGGGAGATATTAATTTTTGAAGTTGCTATCTAGTATCAGGCACATAGTCAGACCCGTGGTACTATTTGGTTGAATTTCGAGGTCTGAATGCATCTAAATTGGTTTGGAATTATTTTTTTCCCTCTAGCTAACATCTATAGCATTCCAAATTGGTATAGATTGCATGGATTGGATATTTGTGAAATTAATTATGAATTTTTAAAATTTATATCAATAAGCTATATTAGATTTCTAGATAGATCGACCTCCTTATCTTTTCTATTGTCACACGTAGCCCAGATGAGATTTTCATGGCTGGAACTTATTTTTAGTGTAAAGTTGACATCCAAAAATTTTCAGAAAACTATGGTTTATGTGATTTTTATTTTTCTCCATTTAGTTATAATTTTTCAATTTTGCAATTTTGTCCTTGAAATCTATCACTATACAACCATGATGAACTGAGAGAATTTTGGGGTTTTTGACCCTTGATCTGTGATTTATGCTAAATTTTGAGAACATTATAATTTGTATGAATAGAAAATAATTATAGAATATTGTTGGTGAGTTCATGTGTAACACCATATCTATATAGCACATCTCATTCCTTATCTAAGCTCATTTTCAAGAATCATGCAATTTCTCAAAGAAAAAGTATTAAAAATAACGAATATTTTTGCGTTGCGTAGCATATAAATTTTTTATTTAATGTCTTGTGGATCACGTGAGCTCATGTATCATATTTTCATATTTAATTACATAAATGCAACTCATTTCCATCACCCAAAGTGGCCTAGAACTCGTGCAAAGGGAGGAAACACATAAAATTCATATATGCAACCTCGGCCAAAATTTTTTCTTTTTTGTCACAAATTTTGAAAAATTATAATTAATTCTAGAAAAATTGAAATCATATATTCTTTACTATTTTGGAAATCTACAGATGTTTACTTTATGTAAAAATAATTCCAGGTCATGAAACATTAAATAGAAGACGTTTGACATTCAAAAAAGTACAAAGGTCTAACTGGTTACTGGAACTAATACAGATTTTTGCTTTAAACTTCAAAACTATCCAATTAATTACAAAAAAATACAATTCATTCAAATGATACCAATATGGAAAGTTACAGATGTTTCCTATAGGAGAAAAATAACTTCAAACTAGTCTCGGCACATCCAGGCCTCGAAAACTAATCAAATAATAACATAGATATAGTTAGATGCCTGATACTGGATAGAAATTTCAAAAATTTATATCTCCCTTTCTAGACATCCAAATAAGGTGCTTCTAGTTGGCACAAGTCACTAGGAATGTCTAGTTTCTCTCTGTAAAATTTCATGGCAATTGGACATCATATGCCCCATGAATGACAGAATTTTATTTCGAACTAGAGTGAACAGTGCACTGAACCAAAACCAAAAAAATTTTTAACTTTAAAAATTCATCAAATATTCCATAGACCTCCAAAAATTATGCACTTTAACTTCCCAAAAAACTCTCAACAAACTCTAGATGCATGCCAAATTTTAGATCAAGAAGAGCTTATTTGGATAAAATATGGTATAACTTGCCAATATGGTCAATTTTGTTCTATATGAGATACCAAGTGTATCTAAATGGTCTCCTTTGATGTTTGGCACCTCTTGGGTAAGTTTAAAAGTATAAATATGACTTGTATGAATTGCCCAAGTGGTTCCAAATCTCATGCATTTTAATTTGGCTACTCCACTTCCACTTCCACTATTACACTAATACATCAAGCCATCAAGAAGCCAAACTTACCATTATATACTCAATTTACATTGTAACATTCACATAACCTAATTTCTCATTTATACATAATACATTGACATAATTACATATGCTCATAAGGTCATAGGTCATATACAATAATATATTACAATATTTGTCATTCATATGGCCTTAAAGAAACAAAATCTATATACTTTGATATTATACTTTCATCTCCCAAATTGTTAGCTTCCATTATCTTGTTCTCTTAGTCCACTTAGCACGTTAGATCATTAGAGAGAAAGAAATGAGATTCAAAGAATCTCAATAGCTCATCTCCCATTTCAACTACACATAAAGTATGCAAACCATGTCTTACAAATGCATGCATAGTGTAACGCCATAATTTTCTAGCTCAATCTATGTTATTTCTATGTCTCATATCATGAATTGCACAAGATAGTAGGAAAATAACATTAAAATAATGTATTATTTAGTGTTGCATTGCGTATAAAAATTTTTCTTCAGAGTCTCGTGGGCCATATGGACTCATGCATCATATCCTCATATTTAATTACATGAATACAACTCATTTGCATCACCAAAAATGGCCTACAACTCATGGAAACCAAAGGGAAGCATAAAATATATAGTTTCATTTTCGGCCAGATTTTTCTCATTTCTGTCACAAATTTGAAAAATCATACCTAATTCTAGAAAAATTAAAATCATGCATTCTTAGCCATTCTGGAAAGCTACACATGTCTACTTCATGTTAAAAATATTTATAGACCATAACATTCAACACAGAGGACGTTTGACATATAAAAGGGTCCAGAGGTTAGGCTGTCTACTAGTACTATCATAGAATTCTGTAGCAAATTTTAAAAATGTCCAATTAATTCCAAAAAAATTCAATTCATGCAAATGATACTAATTTGGAAATCTGTGGATGTTAGATACAGGAAAAAAATAACTCTAGACTGGTTCAGGCATGTCAGATCACAAAATTCAATCAAACAGTAACTGAAGTCAGGTGGAGTTTTTGATATTGGATAGATTCTTTGAAAATTCATATTTCCCTTTCTAGACATCCAAATGAGGCGCTTCTAGTTGGCACAAGTCATTGGAATGTCTAGTTTCTTTGTATAAAATTTTGTGGCAATTGGACATCATTTGAGCCCTGTGTGATAAATTTCATTTTTAGACCAGTATGAACAATGACCTAACCAAAACCAAAAAGTTTCCCAACTTTGAAAATTTATCAAATATTTTATAGAACTCTAAAAATTCTGTCCTTTACTTTCCCAAAAAGATCTTAACAAGCTCTAATTTCATGGCAAATCTTAGATTAAAAGGAGCTTATTTGAGAAAAAAGTGATATAGGGTGCCATTATGGTCAATTTTGACTCCATATAGGATACCAAAATGTCCAAATGGTTTTCCTTAAGGTTTGGCACCTATTGGGCAAGTCTAAAAGCATAAATAGGATTTGTGTGAGCTGCCCAAATAGTTTCAAACCTCATGCATCTCATTTTAACCATTTTACTCACACTTATGCACAATTCCATAATGTCATCCAAGGAGCCCATTTGCCAAAATATGTTCAAATCATAATCTAACGGTCACATAACACATTCTCCTATTTGTATATGACATATTATTATAATTACATATATTTATAACATCATAATACATATACATCCATTAATTACATCATTTGCCAATTGTATGGCCTTAAAGTAGCAAGATTCATGTCCTTGGATGTTATACTCTCATCTTCAAGGTGGTTGGCTTCCATTACCATGTCCACTTGGTCCACCTAGCATGTTAGAACATTGAAGAGGAGGGGATGAGATTCAAAGAATCCCAATAGCTCATCTCCCATTCAATCATATATAATGGATGCAAACAAGTCTTATAAATGCATGTATGGTTATGTTGACATGTGCAAACATTCAAGAGACATTTTCATCACTTGAGAAAGTCATACATAGCATACAAAGGCTTGCCAAGCAAGTGGATTGGCCTCACCCAATTTCTTGTGAATATTGGACTTGCCTCACCCATTTTTCAAGAGATTTTTGGATTCAACCATGCTCTTAGGAGTCCATCTCACTTTTGGGAGATTCTTTCCTTTATCTCAACCAATTTTAAAGGTTCTTAGCTCATCCTCACCATGGCTAAAGGTTCTTGGCCTCACCACAATCAAGCAAACCTAAGCACACATCATAAACATCATATGAAAACATATTGTAATATTATGGCACCATGGAATCAAAGTCATGCTAGAGAACTTTTTATGGCTTAAAAATACACATACACACATTCAAAGACAAGTAAAACAAGCAATCATGCATGAGAGAAGGTAGAGAGAGCTACCTTGGATACAATTACACACTTTTTTCTCTTGAATCCAAGCTCCCTCTTTTAGCCACACACACATAAAAGTATGGGGATGACTTCTCTTGGCCTAAACACAATTTATGGAAGCCAATTAGGTTTATGGAATCAATTCTACGGCCACACAACTTGTTTGAACTCTAGCTTGATCTATAAACCTCATTATGGTTTCATAAATATACCTAATGAAGAAACACCCATCAAATAAATTTTAAGCTCTATTCTTTCCCTTCAAATATGATTCTTGACTCCTTTTAAGTCTCTTTGAGTCATCACACAATTAAAACCAAGAGCCTAGCTACATGTTGCTTCTTTAGGTCATAATATGGAACCTAAAGTACCAATTTACTTTCTATGGGTTTTAAATTTTTTCCAAGGTCTCCCTTCATTTTTATTCATCATATGACTTAAAAATGGATTTAGAAAAATTTAAAACTCTCGCTAATTACATGAACCTCTCTTGGCCGAACCTATGCTAGGTTTTAGCATCCATGGGCTTTGCTTTATTTTCTCAATGGAAGATGGATGTGGAGAGCC
The DNA here is from genome assembly GCA_032878935.1 of Erythrophleum fordii. Taxonomy (NCBI): domain Eukaryota; kingdom Viridiplantae; phylum Streptophyta; class Magnoliopsida; order Fabales; family Fabaceae; genus Erythrophleum; species Erythrophleum fordii. The sequence continues at coordinate 2,224,390 of JAVQMF010000029.1, forward strand.
TCTTAGGGATCTTAGGAACTCATTTAAACTCTTATTTAGGCCTAGAAATCATTGTACATAATCAGATTTTACAAGGTGCAATTAAAACCCTAAAAATTACATCTTGAAATCTAATGGCTTTTTGTTAATTCTCTTTCCATATTTTTAATCTCCACACCCTTTTTCCTTAGATTCACCCTTGGTTCTGCCTAAAAATCAAATCCTCCTAGGGTTTCTTAGGTTAGGTGAAATAGAGAAGGAGGGGAACCAAAGGTAGCAACCATGGGAGGAGAAATTATATTATTTTTTTGCTTTTTTCTCACTTGAATCTTTCTTTCTCCAAGCTCCTCTCTTCAAATCCAAAATTTCTCCTAAGTTTCTCTCTTAAAATAGATTTGTAAATTTCATTATAATCAAAGGAAGAAAGCTCAAGAAGAGAGGAAAGAGTTTGGAAGAAGAAGGAGCATAAAAATCTATGAAATTTTTTACCTTTTCCTTGCTTTTTCTCCTCCTTTCTTCTCCTCCATGGTGCGCCTAAGAGAGCTAGTGTTTTCTCTAGTTTTTAGGTAGAATGGGTGGTTCAAATCAAAGGAGAAGAAATAAGAAACTTAAAGTGTGTTCAAAAAGCTTTCACTTTCTCAAAAATTCTAATTTTACCCTTCATTTTTGGCATTTTTATTTCTAACTTATTTTAGCTCCTTTTTTAGAACCATTTTTTCCATTATGAAATCTAAGTTTTCAATTTAGTAAAACACTTTTGGAATCACTCAAATCGGAACTAAAACCTTTCCGAACGAATCCATCAAAGTTTAAATGCACAAATGTTGGAAAATGTCCATAGGAGGGGCTTTAGCTGTCGCGGACCTTCCCATGGTTTTCAAGGCCTCTGAGAACCCTGGGGAACTCAAAACTTTCATTTAAAAAGCCCTTCTGTGTAAATTTCAAAATTTTCTCAAAATTACAAAAATGTCATTACGTTTCATAAGTTTTTCATAAAAAACTTTCTTCATTCTAGCTCTGTTTTTCTTTCTTTCTAAGCCTAGGATTCTCATTTTTTGGAGTCTAGAATGCTTCTCAAATTTTTCGGGACCTAAACTATATCATTTCTAGGGACTTCCTTTTGTATCTAGTTAGTTTCATTTGTTGACGGAGAAATCGTATATTATGTTTCTCACGTTTTTTCTCATTTTCAGAGAAACAAATATTACAGGAATTCTTAAGATTAACAGGCTATTATCGTAAATTTATCAAAGGATATGCTTCCATTGCTCATCCTTTAACAAAACTATTAAAAAGGAATGCTTTTGCTTGGAATAAGGAGGCTTAGGTAACTTTTGAAGAATTAGAGTTGCAAATGACTAAAGCTCTTGTTTTGGCATTACTAGATTTCTAAAAGTTGTGCACGGTGGAAACATATGCTTCTAAGATAAGTGTAGGGGTAATCTTGTCACATAAGGGTCATTTTTTAGCTTACTTTAGCAAAAATAACTCACTCAATGACTTTTCTTGGCCTCACACTATGTTAGAGAATTATATGTGATAAACACGTATTTTTATTTATTTTTATTCTCCTAAACTTAGACATTTTAGTTCCAAATATGGCTTTAAGACTTTAATTAGATAAGATTTCATTTTAATAGCCATTTTTATATTTTAGGAGTTAATTTGCACAAATTTGGTTTTTAATGCTCAATTTTAGCTTAAACAATTTTGTGGATAATTTTACTCAATAATTTTTATTCTTTTGTGCAGATTTTTATTGGGCAATTGGAGCTTGAATGGTAAATTGGTTTAAAGAAAAGAAGAACCTCCCACATCCAGCACATGACACGTGGATTTTTTTTTTATTGAGGGAAGTCAAGAACAGAGCAAGCCACTGATTTGTGAAGCAGAGGTAGCCACAACTATCCACATACATCGAGTTCATGATAATGAATGGAAAGTAGAAGCTCAGAGGCACACAATGTGATCAAAGAAGCTGCATGGGTAGAATGAGCTGAAAATGATGTGAAAGTGATAAAATAAGCCACGTTTGAATGAAAGAGCTTAAGCAACGTGATTATGAAGAAGGGAAACAAAGCCACGAGCTGCAGCAACTACAAGAAGAGAACCTCGAGCTTGGGCAGCTGTCATGCAAGTTACACGAGCTGAATGAAGGAACAGGGTGCTTTCCAGCAGAACAAAGCAAACATGTGAGGAAGAAACACGTACAAGGTTATGGGTTAGCGAGCAGAAAAATATACACACATGCAAAAATAGAGTATAAGCTTTCGTGGAAAATTCAGAACAGCTGGTGTGGGTATATGAATGGAAGAACCTATAAGAAGAAACACGAGTTGCTTATAAGAAGAAGAAGACACTTCCAATGAGCAGAATCTGCACGAAGGAGAAAACAACACACAAGAACAGAGCACGTTTTCATGAAGGAGCTGTAGGAAGGAAGCTATGAGTTCCATGTAAAAAGGATGCACTTGAATGAAATGAAGAAAGCAAGCTGGATTTAGCTACGGGCAGCAGCTCATAAACTCGAGCTTGAGTAGAGAAGAAGTACAGTAGCAAACCAGCAGAAACAGAGAAGAAAGAACCGTGGACTGGCTGGAACTCGAGGAAACAAGAAGAGATATGGCTGGACAGAAGAAGCTTAGGCTAGGAACTAAACGACGAAGAAGCAGCTGTATGAAGGCTAACGTGGAAAAAGAGTAAAGAACCATGAAGCATCTCGAGTGGAACAAGAAGCCACGGGGAAGAGCAGCTGGGTTGAAGGAGCAAGGAAGCATGAAGCTCACATGCAGAGATAGGAACGTGGAACATGACGTGAATATGAATGAAGAGACATGCAGAAGCTACAGTAGCCAATGTGGAATATTATAAATTGAAATGGGGTCCACACTTATACACATGCAGAACCACGTGAGAATGAAGAATAAAGCTTCGGGTACTTGTGTACAAGCTGAGCACGTTGATTGGCATTCGAGCAGAATAAATGGAGCACATGAAAATTAAAAAACCACGTGAGGAAGGGGGATCCAATCCACATCGTCCATCCATTCCAACGCCATCAGATCACCCTTCATCCATTCATTCACACGCCAGATACACATTCCATTTCACGACGCCTTCATCCATCACTTCGCCCATTCCCTCCTTCGTCCACACTCAACCCTCCACGCCATTTTTTCCATTCCATCTCCATCTCCATACCACCACAATGATGCTTTAATTTCCATCTGTGACTAGTAAGGGAGGAAAAACCTTGGCTGAAGCTTGAATCTTTGGAGAAGAAGCAGAATTTTGGCTAAGAATTTCTATTTTCTTACATTTTTTCTCTTTCATCTATTGTCTTGGTTAAGCTGTATTTGATAGAGAATTTATGTAATTGTAATTAGTGATTGGCTAGACACTAATTAGGATATTGATTGACTGATTACTTAATTGATTTAGTGCTGAATTTTCCAATTTCCTACAATTTTTCAAGTGTGTAATCAAGGTGTTTGATGAAATACTTGTGAGAATTGATGTGCCTAATTGTCTATTTGTGGATTCCTTAGTGTTTAGTTGGTTAATTAAACATTTTTGGATGGTGATTCGGAGGCTAATTAATCAATTAATCGATCAATTCAAGTGTTCAAAGATCTTAATCACAAGAATTAGTAATTTCATGGGAGTTGAGGTCTCAATTAACATCAAATTGCTAGTCTCTTGAATCTTGAATAGTTATTCAAGATCATTTGCTAATGAACACAATTAGGGACTCTTAGGCCAGAATTAATCACAATTAGACTAAGATAAGGATAGTGGATACCAAGGGACGATTTCTAAGCTAGTCACAAGCCCATAATCACCCATAATACACATAATTAGGTAGAAATTAGGAATTTTATTTCAATTTAGTTTTAGGTTAGTTTAATTCAATTAAAACCCCCCAAATTAGGTAGATTTTTAGGATTTTTAACATTTAGAAAACTCAATTAAGCATTGAACTCCATTTCCAAGGGAGATGACCTAGGTTATGCCACTAGCTACATATTTAGTTCAACCTAGTTTTATTTTGAGGGTTGCACGACGAGCCCGTCAATATGCAATAACATAGGCAGTTATGAAATGGTGCCATTATCTATTAGGAAGGAAATTTGTTATCAAAACTTATCACCAAAGCCTTAAGGAGCTTGTGCATCAAGTGGTGTAAACTCCAGAGCAACAATTTCACCTAGCTAAACTTATAGGATTTGATTATGAAATAAGCTATCGTAATGGCAAAACTAATCAAGTGGCTAATGCCTTATCAAGGGTCATAAAAGATGAACAACATGAGGAAGAAGGCCAATTATACAGCTTTTCAATGCTACAAAATACTCTCATTGATAGTGTCAAAAGGACTAATCAAGAAAGGGAAGAATTGAAAAGCTTACATTGCCAATATCAACTAAATCAGCTTTCTAAAAGCTACTCTGTAAAAGGATAGATGTTATACTATGATGACAAGATACTAGTGCCTAATGACATGAATCTTAGGAACTAAACATTACATGAGTTTCATTGCACTCCTTTAACTAGTCATTCAGGTACATGAAAGACATATAAATGAGTGGTTGAAGTTTTCTATTAGAAAGGATTAAGTGAGGATGTTAAAAGGTATGTCATTAATTGCTTCATCTGTCAGTAAACTAAATATGAAACTTTAAAACCTAAAGGACTCTTACAACCGTTGCCAATTCCCTCTGGACCATGAGAGGATATTACTATAAACTTTATAGTTAGTTTGCTTACTTTGCATGGCAATACTATAATTTTAGTTCTGGTTGAGCATTTAATGAAAGTGGCACATTTTGAAGCACTAAGAGTTGGAGTTGGTTATATTGCAAGATCCATAGCAACCTTATTCATTGATATGGTGGTTAAGCATCATGAATTTCCTAAAATCATCATTCCTGATAAAGACCCTTTCTACCTTAATCAATTATGATGGCACTTACTCAAACATAATGGCACTACATTGCATTATAGTACCTCGTATCATCCAAAATAAATGGACAATCAGACGTACTTAATTGATGCCTAGAATAGTACCTACAGTCCTAGCTCAACATCTACATAGATGGTAGAGCTATTTAAGTTGGCAAAGCTTTCATATAATTCCTCCTTTCATTCAGCAATCAAAATGACTCCTCAGCAAGCCCTTTATGGGGTTTATTCCAATGCTATACCAAGATATTATCTCGAAAGATAACCTATTGTAGCAATGGATGAATTATTGATCAAAAGGGAAGAGCTTCAGCATCAACTTAAAAAATAATCTTCAAGAAGCGAAGAAAGAATAAAGAAGTTGGCAGACAAGAAAAGAGTAAAAAAAGAGTTCTAAGCATGCTCATGGGTTATGGTAAAGTTGTGTAACACCATAATTTCTTAACTCATTTTATACTATCTTCATGTTTAACATCATGCATTTCATGGAGGAACAAGAAGATAGCATAAAATTAATAAATGTTTTAGTGTTGCATCGTGTATAAAAATTTCATTCGGTATCTGATAAGCATGATATTTTATATATTTTAATCCCCTAATTTAGGTGTTTTAGTATCTAATTATGGCTTTAGGAATTTAATTAAGTAGAATTTGATTTTAATTTGCCATTTTTACAAATGAGGAATTAATTTGCAAATTATTGATTCTTAATGCTTAAATTTATCTTAAATAAATTCTGAATATTTCCACTTAATACCTTCCAATTTTTGTGTGTAGAATTTCAATGGACAATTAAAGCTTGGATGGAAAATTGAATTGGAGAAGGTATGAGGTCTAAAACACCATGCAATCCTAAGTGGCTGGAATAAAGAAGAGGCAACACATGAATGGAGCTGCATGAAGGGAAGCTTGAAAGGAAACTCGTGGCAAAGGAAGAAAGGCATGGTTTTGGCTCGAAGAGGGACAACAACACACACAAGTAGCCAAACAGAGAAGAACAATGTTGGAGGGAGTTTAAATGAAGAAGAGAAGCTGGAACAGAGGAATGCAAACATGCATAAGCTGTAGGAAGAGGCTTCGGTTTCCTACGTTGCAAGCTGAGAAAAAAGAAAAGATATGGGAGGCAGTGTGTGATTCATTAAGCTGCAGAACGTGGAAGCACTCTCGAGCTGGTTTGTAAGTCTGAATGGAGGAGGAAACTCGTAGAAAAGCACTTGAATGGAGCTCACGTGCATCCAGGAACAGAAACAGTAACATGCAGCAGCTTACAACTCGAGAACACAAAGAGAAAGAGGCTGCCACTTAAAGAAGCTACAGAAACAGGGGAGGAGTAACGTAGCAGCAACACGAATTGATGAAGGATTAAATGAAGCTGCAAAAAGACGCTGGAGCTGGACGTGAACCTGAGCAGAACACGAATGAACAGAGGAGCCTCGGATGAAGAAAGCTGAACGCTGGAGCTTCGCATGAAAATCACGTGGGGGCAGTAGCTAAACATGCACGAAGCAACATGGCAGAATGTGACTGAACAAAGACGAAGCTGCATGATGAAGGCCACAAGTTTAAGAGAAAACAAGAAGAGTTATGGGCTGAATGAAGAAGCTCTGAATACATGCAGAAGCAATGTGGCTGGGATTTGAGAAAAGAGGAAGACGAGTTGGAGAGTTGATGAGAACCATGCAAGAAGCAACACGAACAGAACTCGAGCTACTGGAATAGAAATACAAGAAGGAAGCTACGTGAAAAGTGGAAAGCATGAAACAGAATATATGAAACAAAATAATAAAATAAAAGAATGGGGCCCACACTGTATACACACATGAAGGAGCTTCAGATTTGGATTAAGAGAGCTGAGCACGTGGAATTAAGGAGGCTACTGGCTGACGTGGGAATTAAGCTGGAGGATGAGGATTATTTGCGGGATTTCAGCGTGCTAAATCAGAAGGAGGGAGACGTGAACAACGAGGAGAGGTGAAAATAAAAACCTAGAAGAGAAAAACGCTCGAGAGACATCGAACTGAAGAGGCAAGACGGCAGAAACAAAAAGGGAGGTTCCACCGTTGAAGAAGAAGAGTTTTTTTTCTTTCTCGATGGCTGCCTCTTTGATTGATTCTCCTTCATTTGATCCTTCCATGGCAGTTTGAATTCCTTGTGGTGGCTAGCTGAAGATTGAATTCTCCTAGATGAAGATTTGAGCTCTACATCTCCTATTGAATTTGGATAAAACTCTCTTGCCCAATCTTTTGATTTTAGCATTATTTCCTTCATCAATTTGTCTAGGTTTAGCTTTTTGGTTTAGGAATTTAATTGCTAGAATTACTGGATTGAATTAAGTCTTGGATCGAACTTAATTTGAATTTTGGAATTTTGGAATTATTTTTTATCATCATGTGTTTGAAAAAAATTCCAGAATTAATGCTGTGCAATTGAACTCTAAATTCCTCTTGACTTTAGGCTAATTGATGCAATGGTTATTGGGTTAGTTAGCTGGAACTTTTGTGCAATTAATTGCTTGAGGGGTTAATTAATCTAATTGGTGAATTAGCATCTTGAGTGAATTGTGCAATAGCTTTCATAAATTAATCAAATTTAGTGTAGTGTGTTCTTATTCTTAATCCAATTAATTAGTTGTTTAAGGTTTCTTGTGGTTGCAAAATTCTTTGAACAATTGATGAATTGAATCTTGGATGGTTATTCAAGAACCTTATGAGGAATGCACTAAAGAGCAAGAACTTAATCCTAAATTGGTAAGCTAAATAGAGCAAGGATAATTGAACTCTAGGGAATCCAATTGAAAGCTAGTTACCTCATTTACTTGATAAATCACTTGAACTTAGTTTTAGATTTCTAATTCTTGTCAATTAATTTTAGTTCAATTAAATTCTAGCATATCAAACCCCCAAATTAGATCCTAATAGTAATACTTAGAATATTCTTCCATAAACAATTTAAGGCACAAACTCCTTGGGAAGATGACCTAGGTTGCACCATTATCTACAAATTTACTTTGCTACCTAGTTTTATTTGAGATTGCACGACACGATCATCAAATTTGGCGCTGTTGCCGGGGAGTTTAGTTTCTTAATTGTTTGAGAAAATTTTCTAGGTGTTTTTGTTTTGTTTTATCTCTGTTTTGATTTTATTTTAGCTGAATTTTTGCTCTGTTTCGAACTTGGAATTTGGTAATTTCGGTATTGCGTATTAATTTGCCTGCTTGCTGGAATTTTCGTTTAAAGTGCCCAGAAAATTCTCAAATTCTGTATTTCAAAGTTTTTGGGTGTTTTGAGCAAAATTAATAGCATAGCTATTAGGTGCACCATTTGTTGGCCAAATTCCAACGTTTAAAGTACTTTTTCGAATTTTTTAGTATTTTTTCGAATTTTCTAGGATTTTTCTAATTTTTCTGGAATTTTTGTTTTAATTTTTCTTTGTTAATTTTTGTGTTCCTTCTTAATTTTTGCTTGTCTAATTGGTGTATGACAAGAAGCTCTGGTGAAAAATTAATTGATTTGGATCCAGAAATTGAAAGAACCTTTAGAAGACAAGAAAGGATTAGGAAAAATAAGGATAGTGTAGGAATTAATAGCTCTAATTCATCTGCTTTTGATTCTATGCAAGGAATTGATTGTGCACTTCAATTTGCTAGTGATAATATGGCTGAACAAGATCAAATAAATGCTAACAGGAATATGCATGTTCAGGCTAACTTGAATGTGAATGCAAATTTGAATAATAACATGCATGCTAGAACTATTAGAGAATTGACGGCTCCTAATGTGCATTATCAAAATCTTTGCATACAATATCCAGAGTTAGATGCAAATTTTGAGCTTAAATCCGGATTGATTCACTTACTTCCTAAGTTTCAGGGACTTGCAGGAGATGACCCTCACAAACATCTAAAAGAATTCCATGTTGTATGCTCTACAATGAAGCCACAAGGTGTCTCAGAGGAACAAATCAAGCTCAGAGCATTCCCTTTTTCCTTGGATGGTTTAGCCAAGGATTGGTTGTACTATCTACCTCCCGGTGCCATTGCTTCTTAGGACCAACTGAAGAGGTTATTTTTGGAGAAATTCTTTCCTGCATCTCGCACTGCATCAATAAGGAAGGAGATATGTGGGATCAGACAGAATAGTGGAGAGACTTTATATGAGTACTGGGAAAGATTCAAAAGATTGTTGGCTAGTTGTCCTCACCATCAAATCTCTGATCAGTTGCTTATCCAGTACTTCTATGAGGGGCTGTTGATCATGGACAGAAATATGATTGATGCTGCCTCTGGGGGAGCCTTAGGTGATCTGACACCTACAGGAGCTTGGGAGCTAATTGATAAGATGGCTCAGAATGCTCAGCAATTTGGGTCCAAATCAATGCAAACAGCAAGAGGAGTCAATGAATTGTGTATTCCAGATTATGGTCAGAGAATTGAGAGCAAACTTGAAGTAATGTCTACTGTGCTCCAAAAGCTTGCTTTAGATCGGCAGCAGTCATCCTCCATCCCTTCTCAGACTTGTGCACCACAGTCCTTCCCTGCTCAGACATATTCTTATCCACAGTGTTATGCATCTGGACAGACATCTTCCTCTACTACCTTGGTAGGACCCCTGTGTGATATATGCTCTTTAGCCACACATACTACTGATCAGTGCCCTATGTTAGAGGACAGGGTAGAGGCTTGTGCTGGGATGTTTCCAGTTAGGCCAATGCAACAAGGGCAACAAAAATATGATCCCTATTCTAATACATACAATCCAGGATGGAGGGATCACCCTAACCTGAGATATGGGGGAGGACAACAGCAAAATAGATACAATGTTGTAGGACCAAATGCACAGTATTCCCAACCTCTTAAGCAATCAGTTCCTATCCAAGAGGAACCCATAAAAAATAACAGCATAGAGTTTATGATGAAGCAACTCTTGGAAAAGATGGATCAAAATGAGGCTAGAAACAAACAAGAATTGGCTAACATGAAAAATCAGAACAAGCATTTGGAAAATATGGTTAGCCAATTAGCTAATTCTCTCAATGAGATAAAAAGCCAAGGTTCAAGCCAATTACCCTCACAGACAGTTGTTAATCCGAGGAATAGTAGCAATGTTAGTGCCATCACTCTTAGGAGTGGAAAAGAAGTTCAGGGATCCTCAGATACCACCACCATGGATAAATCGGCGTCACCAAAAACACACGCCGCACCAAATGAGCCTAATAATGAGGAGGAGCCAAAGAAAATTTTGCCTTTCCCACATAGACCTACCTTGGGAAAGAGGCAAACGGAAGCAGATGCAGAAAAAGAGATTCTTGAGACTTTTAAAAAGGTTGAAGTCAATATACCCCTGTTGGAGGCAATCAAGACCATTCCTAAATATGCCAAGTTTCTCAAGGAGATATGCACCAACAAGAGGCGTCTGAGAGGGAATGAAAAAGTTAATTTTGGCAAGAATGTTTCAGCACTCATACAGCCAACAATGCCCACTAAGTGTCAAGATCCGGGCACTTTTACAATCCCATGCACCATTGGAAATTTTGAGTTTTCTGATGCTTTAATTGATCTTGGTGCTGCTATAAATGTTATGCCTAAATCTGTTTATTCATCTTTGTAGGTGGGAGAGCTGAAACCTACCGGAGTGGTTGTGCAGCTGGCAAATAGGAGCATTACTTATCCTTCAGGAGTGTTGGAGGATGTTCTGGTTAAGGTAAAAGATTTAATTTTTCCAGCTGATTTTTATGTCCTTAATATGGAAGATGATAGATATAGATCTAGTGGACATGCCCCACTCATTTTAGGTAGACCTTTCCTGAAAACTGCTAAAACAATTATAAATGTGCATGAAGGTACTCTTCAATTGGAGTTTGCTGGCAATATGATACAATTTAATATATTTGATGCCATGAAATATCCTTGTGATGATAACTCTGTTTTTAATATCAGCCTGATTGATATGTTAGTTGATGATGCCAGTGCTGATTTTAGGGATAGTTTGTTGACTGAATCCTATGATATTGTTGATCTTGATGATTCTTTGAAACATAATTGTGATGACTCTTATTCTTGCACTATATGTAGAGAAATCGATGAATTTTTGAGCTTGTATGATGAAATTAACTCTACAGAATCTATTACTAATCATATTGATTCTATTTCCTCTAGAACATCTATTGATTTTACTGGTCTTGTTGATCTTTCTGGTACTGATAAGTCTTTGCATGTTGATATGGATAGTTTAGGGAATCATGATACTGATATTCATTTGACTACTGATTCTTTTGATTCTTCCCATACTCCTTCTACTGATAGTCCCAAAGATGGGAAAGTTGTTTCTTCTGTCTGTGAGTTGTCTGAATAGGTATTTAGCATGGAAGAGATTGAAATCAAACAACTCATTCCTTCGGTCGAGCAAGCCCCCACCTTAGAGCTCAAACCGCTTCCAAACAATCTCAAGTACACCTACTTGGGGGAAAATGAAAAGCTTCCGGTAATTGTAGCTAGTGACATTATTCCAGAGGAGGAAGAAAAGCTTCTTGAGGTCTTAAGGAGGAGAAAACAAGCAATAGGGTGGACCTTAGCTGACATACCTGGGATTAGCCCTGATACATGCATGCACAGAATTTTGTTAGAAGAAGGAGCAAAACCAGTAAGGCAACCTCAAAGGCGACTGAACCCACTTATTCTGGATGTGGTTAAAAAGGAAGTTTCTAAACTTTTATCTGCTGGTATAATATATCCTATTTCTGATAGTCAGTGGGTTAGTCCTGTGCAGGTAGTTCCAAAGAAATCAGGGATCACAGTGATCCAAAATGAGAATAATGAATTGGTGCCCACCCGTGTACAGAATAGTTGGAGGGTTTGCATTGACTATAGGAGGCTTAATTTAGTCACTAGAAAAGATCATTACCCCCTTCCATTTATTGATCAGATGCTTGAGCGTTTAGCTGGTAAATCTCACTACTGTTTTCTGGATGGATTTTCAGGGTACTTTCAGATATGCATAGCCCCGGAGGATCAAGAGAAGACGACATTCACATGCCCATTTGGAACATATGCCTATAGATGAATGCCTTTTGGTCTTTGCAATGCCCCTGGGACCTTCTAGCGGTGCATGGTTTCCATTTTTAGTGATTTCCTTGAACATTGTATAGAAATTTTTATGGATGATTTCACTGTATATGGGAACTCTTTTGATGATTGCTTATGTAGTCTGGATAGAGTCCTAGCTAGATGCATTGAGAAAAACCTTGTACTTAATTTTGAAAAGTGTCATTTTATGGTTCGGAAAGGCATTGTATTGGGTCATATTATATCTGAACAGGGCATAGAGGTAGATAAAGCTAAGATAGATGTTATAACCTCTCTACCATACCCGACATGTGTTCGGGAGATCCGATCTTTTCTAGGTCATACAGGTTTTTATAGAAGATTCATTCAGAACTTTAGTAAAATTGCTTTGCCATTGTCTAAGTTATTACAAAAAGATGTTGAATTCCAATTTGATGATGCATGTAAAACAGCTTTTGATGAACTTAAGAAATGCTTGACTTCCCCACCCATTATTCAACCCCCTGATTGGACCCTCCCATTTGAGCTTTTATGTGACGCATCTAATTTTGCTGTAGGTGCAGTCTTGAGCCAGAGAGTGAATAAGCGGTCCCATGTGATTGCTTATGCATCCAAGACTTTGGATGGGGCCCAAGCAAATTATACAACCACAGAAAAAGAGCTTCTTGCTATTGTTTTTGCTTTAGATAAATTTAGATCATATTTACTTGATACTAAAGTTATTGTTTTTATTGATCATGCAGCCTTGAAGTACTTGCTGAAGAAGCCCGATGCAAAGCCAAGATTGATCAGATGGATGCTTCTACTTCAAGAATTTGACATTGACATCCGGGATAAAAGTGGAGCTGAAAACTTGGTGGCAGACCACTTGAGCAGAATTGAAGCTTCAAAGGTAAATTCCTTACCTATTGATGATGATTTCCCTGATGAGCATTTATGTGCTGTGCATAGTTTTTATCCATGGTATGCAGACTTAGTGAATTATCTAGCTGCTTCTGAATTACCTGTTGATTTGACTAAACATCAGTTGAATAAGTTTAGGAGTGAAGCTAGGTATTATATTTGGGATGATCCATATTTGTGGAGATTATGTAGTGACCAAGTGATTAGACGTTGTGTGCCTGATATAGAATTTGATTCTGTTTTAAATTTTTGTCACACACTAGCATGTGGAGGTCACTTTAGTTCAAAACGCACAGCTAGGAAGGTTTTAGATAGTGGATTGTATTGGCCTACCCTGTTTCGTGATGCCTTTAATTTTTGTAAAAGATGTGTTCGGTGTCAACAAACAGGTAGTATATCTAGGAGAAATGAAATGCCACAACATTCCATCTTATTTTGTGAAGTCTTTGATGAGTGGGGCATTGATTTTATGGGACCTTTTCCCACTTCTTTTGGCTTTTCATACATTTTATTGGCTGTTGATTATGTTTCGAAGTGGGTAGAAGCCAAACCCACTAGGACTGATGATTCGTCTGTGGTTGTAGAATTCGTTCGCTCTCACATTTTCTGTAGGTTTGGTATTTCCAGAGCCATTATCAGTGACTAGGGCACTCACTTTTGTAACCGGAGTATGCATAGCTTGCTTAGCAAGTATGGTGTTGTGCATAAAGTAGCTACTCCATACCACCCTCAGACAAATGGCCAAGCAGAAATTTCTAACCGGGAGATGAAGCAAATTTTGGAGAAAACAGTGCAGCCGAATAGAAAGGATTGGAGCAAGAGGCTGGATGATGCACTTTGGGCTTACAGGACTGCCTACAAGACTCCTATTGGCATGTCACCCTATCGGCTGGTATTTGGAAAAGCATGTCACTTACCGGTGGAAGTGGAGCACAAAGCTTACTGGGCCGTAAAGAAATGTAATTTGGATTTGAATGAAGCAGGATCTCACAGAAAATTCCAACTCCAAGAGCTTGAAGAGATCAGATTGGAAGCCTATGACAATGCAAGAATCTATAAAGAGAAGACAAAGGCATTCCATGACAAGATGATTGTAAGGAAAGAGTTTGTTGTCGGCCAAAAAGTCTTACTCTATAAATCCCGTCTGAAGCTTATGCCAGGTAAACTTCGTTCTAAATGGGAAGGTCCTTATATAGTTTCTAATGTTTTCCCTTTTGGTACAGTTGAGCTTTTGGATGAGCAAACGGGAGCTAAATTCAAAGTTAATGGACATCGGCTCAAACACTTTTATGAAGGAGTTCCACGGGATAACAAGGAGGAGCTCCAACTTCATAACCCACCCTGAATCCCGGTTGTACTCTTTCTCTTTCCCCTTTTATATTGTGTTGTCTTTATCTGTTTTCTGGATTGAGTGCTGGCATTGAGGACAATGCAATGTTTAAGTGTGTGGGGGATACAAATAAATTTTTAGTTTTATTTTATTTCGGTTAGTTGATTTTTCTAGTTTCTAGGTTTTTAGTTAGTTTTGTGTTATTTGATCAAAAAAAAAAACTAAACTATGCTTTTGTGTAAGTTGCTAGCATTAAGAGGATCCTGGCTTTGATACATCTTGATTTAACAAGGATTTGACCTTGCATTAAGAATGCAAGTTAAGTGGCAATTAGCTTTGCTTTAATGAAATTTGATGATAGTCAATTTACCCTGTGAGATTTTTGAACCTATTGCTTATTCATTTCTAGTGTGTATCTCCTATCTTACTTTTACTCTAGAACTTGGCTTGAATCTTATTCAAGGCCACATTTATTCATTTACCATGATGAAAAGGATTAAGGCATTCATTGTTATTTTGTTTTAGCCAAAGCCAAAAAGCTAACCGATATGAGTTTAATCCATTTGTTTTTCCCATTTGGGCCTTATATTTTTCCTTGTTAGCCTTCTAGCCATGAAAATCAAATCAATGTTCTTCCTACCTTGATTAGGATGCTTTCGATTATTAAGAGCATTATATCTTGTTAAGGTAGATGGAGGTGTATTTCGTACATCATTTATAGGCCATTTGTTCCCTCTTCTTCAAGAGTATTTCCCAAAAAAAAAAAAAAAAGAAGCAGTTGAAAAAAAAAAATGAATGATGAAAAAAAAAATGAAAAAAAAAAAAAGAAAAGAAAAAAAAAATTTGAAAAGGGAAATAAAGTTGTTCTCTTAGTACATATTTTTCTGTTTGTGGTTAAAAGGGCCTTAAAATGCATTTTTACTCCATCCTTATTCTTATTTTAATGCTCTTGATGATTTTAAGCATCCGATTTGCTTTTGAATTTCCTTCATTTTTCTGTTTACCACTTGTTTCATACCTTAGCCTACATTACAACCATAATAAAGACCTTTTGATTCATTCATTGGCATTTGATTTTGGTGGTGGAGATGTAGATGATTGCCAAGCTTATGGTAGTAAGGTTGGATAGGATGGAATTTGAGAGTAAGCACTACATCCTAAACACTAAAGAGGAGAATGATAAACACAAATCCAAGTGAGGGACTGTCATTGCATTTCATTTTTGATAAAGTGTATTGCCATAGTACTTGATGCATTAATGCAAGTAACATGACTTGGAGAATTGAGCTATTGATTCGCTTTGAGCTTCCTTGTGCTAAGTGACTTATACAGCTCTATTTCTTTTAATTTTCTTTCCACTATCTCTTCCTTGGAGCTTTAGTTTTCTTTTGCCCAGGAGTGCAAGGGTTTAAGTGTGGGGGAATTTGATAAGCATGATATTTTATATATTTTAATCCCCTAATTTAGGTGTTTTAGTATCCAATTATGGCTTTAGGAATTTAATTAAGTGGAATTTGATTTTAATTTGCCATTTTTACAAATGAGGAATTAATTTGCAAATTATTGATTCTTAATGCTTAAATTTATCTTAAATAAATTCTGAATATTTCCACTTAATACCTTCCAATTTTTGTGTGTAGAATTTCAATGGACAATTAAAGCTTGGATGGAAAATTGAATTGGAGAAGGTATGAGGTCTAAAACACCATGCAATCCTAAGTGGCTGGAATAAAGAAGAGGCAACACATGAATGGAGCTGCATGAAGGGAAGCTTGAAAGGAAACTCGTGGCAAAGGAAGAAAGGCATGGTTTTGGCTCGAAGAGGGACAGCAACACACACAAGTAGCCAAACAGAGAAGAACAATGTTGGAGGGAGTTTAAATGAAGAAGAGAAGCTGGAACAGAGGAATGCAAACATGCATAAGCTGTAGGAAGAGGCTTCGGTTTCCTACGTTGCAAGCTGAGAAAAAAGAAAAGATATGGGAGGCAGTGTGTGATTCATTAAGCTGCAGAACGTGGAAGCACTCTCGAGCTGGTTTGTAAGTCTGAATGGAGGAGGAAACTCGTAGAAAAGCACTTGAATGGAGCTCACGTGCATCCAGGAACAGAAACAGTAACATGCAGCAGCTTACAACTCGAGAACACAAAGAGAAAGAGGCTGCCACTTAAAGAAGCTACAGAAACAGGGGAGGAGTAACGTAGCAGCAACACGAATTGATGAAGGATTAAATGAAGCTGCAAAAAGACGCTGGAGCTGGACGTGAACCTGAGCAGAACACGAATGAACAGAGGAGCCTCGGATGAAGAAAGCTGAACGCTGGAGCTTCGCATGAAAATCACGTGGGGGCAGTAGCTAAACATGCACGAAGCAACATGGCAGAATGTGACTGAACAAAGACGAAGCTGCATGATGAAGGCCACAAGTTTAAGAGAAAACAAGAAGAGTTATGGGCTGAATGAAGAAGCTCTGAATACATGCAGAAGCAATGTGGCTGGGATTTGAGAAAAGAGGAAGACGAGTTGGAGAGTTGATGAGAACCATGCAAGAAGCAACACGAACAGAACTCGAGCTACTGGAATAGAAATACAAGAAGGAAGCTACGTGAAAAGTGGAAAGCATGAAACAGAATATATGAAACAAAATAATAAAATAAAAGAATGGGGCCCACACT
The DNA here is from genome assembly GCA_032878935.1 of Erythrophleum fordii. Classification (NCBI taxonomy): domain Eukaryota; kingdom Viridiplantae; phylum Streptophyta; class Magnoliopsida; order Fabales; family Fabaceae; genus Erythrophleum; species Erythrophleum fordii. Next base: position 2,241,296 of record JAVQMF010000029.1, read on the forward strand.
GTATACACACATGAAGGAGCTTCAGATTTGGATTAAGAGAGCTGAGCACGTGGAATTAAGGAGGCTACTGGCTGACGTGGGAATTAAGCTGGAGGATGAGGATTATTTGCGGGATTTCAGCGTGCTAAATCAGAAGGAGGGAGACGTGAACAACGAGGAGAGGTGAAAATAAAAACCTAGAAGAGAAAAACGCTCGAGAGACATCGAACTGAAGAGGCAAGACGGCAGAAACAAAAAGGGAGGTTCCACCGTTGAAGAAGAAGAGTTTTTTTTTCTTTCTCGATGGCTGCCTCTTTGATTGATTCTCCTTCATTTGATCCTTCCATGGCAGTTTGAATTCCTTGTGGTGGCTAGCTGAAGATTGAATTCTCCTAGATGAAGATTTGAGCTCTACATCTCCTATTGAATTTGGATAAAACTCTCTTGCCCAATCTTTTGATTTTAGCATTATTTCCTTCATCAATTTGTCTAGGTTTAGCTTTTTGGTTTAGGAATTTAATTGCTAGAATTACTGGATTGAATTAAGTCTTGGATCGAACTTAATTTGAATTTTGGAATTTTGGAATTATTTTTTATCATCATGTGTTTGAAAAAAATTCCAGAATTAATGCTGTGCAATTGAACTCTAAATTCCTCTTGACTTTAGGCTAATTGATGCAATGGTTATTGGGTTAGTTAGCTGGAACTTTTGTGCAATTAATTGCTTGAGGGGTTAATTAATCTAATTGGTGAATTAGCATCTTGAGTGAATTGTGCAGTAGCTTTCATAAATTAATCAAATTTAGTGTAGTGTGTTCTTATTCTTAATCCAATTAATTAGTTGTTTAAGGTTTCTTGTGGTTGCAAAATTCTTTGAACAATTGATGAATTGAATCTTGGATGGTTATTCAAGAACCTTATGAGGAATGCACTAAAGAGCAAGAACTTAATCCTAAATTGGTAAGCTAAATAGAGCAAGGATAATTGAACTCTAGGGAATCCAATTGAAAGCTAGTTACCTCATTTACTTGATAAATCACTTGAACTTAGTTTTAGATTTCTAATTCTTGTCAATTAATTTTAGTTCAATTAAATTCTAGCATATCAAACCCCCAAATTAGATCCTAATAGTAATACTTAGAATATTCTTCCATAAACAATTTAAGGCACAAACTCCTTGGGAAGATGACCTAGGTTGCACCATTATCTACAAATTTACTTTGCTACCTAGTTTTATTTGAGATTGCACGACACGATCATCAGTATCTCGTGGACTGTGTGAGCTTATGTATCATATTCTCATATTTAATTACATAGATACAACTCATTTCTATCATCAAAAGTACCCTACCACTCGTGGAAAGCAAGGGAATACATAAAATTCATGAATGCATTTTCGGCTAGAATTCTCCCTCTTCTGTCACAAAATTTGAAAAATCATAACCAAACATACATTCTTTATCATTCTAGAAAGCTACACATGTCTACTTTATGCTAAAAATATGTCTAGACCATGAAACACAACACAAAATATGTTTGACATTCGAAAACATGCAGAGATCTGGCTAGCTACTAGTACTGTCATAACTTTCTACTACAAATTTAAAAAATGTTCAATTAATTCCACAAAAATCTAATCCATGCAAATGATACCAATTTGAAAATCTACAAATGTTAGCTAGATGGAAAAAATAACTTCAAATCAGTTCAGATACATCCAGGCATTGGAAACTAATCAAACAGTACTTAAGGTCAGTCTGGGCACTTGATATTGGACAAAATTTTTAAAAATTCATATCTCCCTCTCTAGACATCCAAATGAAGTGCTTCCAATTGGCGCGAGTCACTGGGAATGTCTAGTTTCTCTCTATAAAATTTTATATCAATTGGACATCATTTGACCCCTAAATGATAGAAATCATTTTCAAACTAGTATGAACAATAACATGACCAAAAATCAAAAAAATTTTCAACTTTGAAAATTCATCAAATATTCCATAGGCCTCCAAAAATTTTGCACTTTAACTTCCCCAAAATTTTTCAACAAGTTTTAATTGCATGCCAAATCTCATATCAAGAAGAACTCATTTGGACAAAAAGTGGTATAAGTTTTCAATATAGTTAATTTTTGCTCTATGTAAGATACCAAAGTATCCAAATGATTTCCTTTGATATTTAACACCTCTTGGGTAAGTTTAAAAGTATGATTATGACTTGTATGAACTACCCAAATGGTTCCAAACATCATGCATCTTTATCTGGCCATTCCACTTCCATTTGTACACAATTGCATAAAACCATTCAAGAAGCTAGTTTGCCATAACATACTCAAATTACATTCTATTATTCACATAACATACTCTCTCATTTATACATAACATATTAATATAATTACACATGTCCAAGGGGTCATAGGTCATATACAATAATAGGTTACAACAATTGCCACTTAAATGGCCTTAAAAAAACACATTCCATGCATTTTGGTGGCATACTCTTATCTCTCATGTGGTTGGCTCCCATTCTTTCCTTTCATATATGATTCTTGACTCCTTTTAAGTCTCTTGGAGTCATCACACAATTAAAATGAAAGGCCTAACTACATGTTGCTTCTTTAGGTCATTTTATGGAACATGTAAGGCCAACTCACTTTCTATGATTTCTAAATTTTTTCCAAGGCCTCCTCTCATCTTTACTCATCATATATGACTCAAAAATGGGCTTGGAACAAATTAAAACTCTCCCTAGGTATATGGAACTCACTTGGCCAAGACTAAGGAGCAAATGGGTCTTCTTGGACTTTGGTTTGTTTCTTTGATGGAGGAAGCACATGGGGAGACTTTTAGGGATCTTAGGAGCTCATTTAAACTCTTATTTAGGCATAAAAATTAAGGTATTAAATCAGATTTTACAAGGAACATATGAAACCCTAGAATTTGCATCTTGAATTTTTATAGTTATTTGTTAATTCTCTTTGCATTTTCTTAATCTCCACACCCTTTTTCCTAAGAATCACCCTTGGTTTTGCCTAAAATCTAAGCCTTCCTAGGACTTCTTGAGTGGGGTGAACCATAAGGAGAAGAGGAGCAAGGGGTAGCAACTATGGAAAAAGAAATTACCTTATTTTTTCCTATTTTCTCACTTGAATCTTGTCTTCTTTGACCTCCTCTCTTCAAATCCGAATTATTCCCTTAATTTATCCTTTAAAATAGATTTATAAACTTTATTATAATAATAGGAAATAAAAAAGAATAGAGAAGAAGAGGTTTGGAAAGGAAAAAGCATGAACAACTACCAAAATTTCATACCTTCAAGCCTTGATTTCTCTTCATCTTCTTCTTTCTCTCGTGCACCACTCTCCTAGGGTTTCTTCTTTGGTTTGGGGCAGAAAAATATGAGGCTAAATGAATGAAGGAGTAGGTCGCCCTATATATATATAGGTGGAAGAAGAATGAATTTTTAAAAATTCCCATAAAATTTAGGTTCCCAATTTAGTAAAATACCTTTAAAATCACTCAAATCGGAGCTAAAACTTTCTTGAATGAATCTATCAAAGTTTGGGTATACTGACGTTAGAAAACATCCACGGGAGGGGTCTTAACTGTCCTGGGGCCTCCTATGGTTTTCAGGGCCTCTGAGAACCCCAAAAGAACTCAAAACTTTTATTTGAAAAGCCCTCCTATCTGAATTCTAAAAATTACTCAAAATTATGAAAATACTATTACGTTTTGTAAGTTTTTTGTTAAATTTTGTTCATTTACTCTAACTCTATTTTTCTTTCCATTTGAGCCTAAAACTCTCATTTTTAGGAGTCTAAAATGTTACTCAAATTTTTTGGGACCTTAACTAATTCATTTTAGGAGACTTGCTTTGAAAATGCACATGTTTCTGTCGTTTACCGAAAATCAGATATTACAAACTGCATAAGTATAAGCAACAATCTTTAGCCAAAAGACTAAATTTCATGCTAGCTAAAAGATTTTTGGTCCTCATTAGATTGAACAAAGGATAGAAATGGTTGCATATAAGCTTAAACTGCTAGAACATAGCAAAGTTCATCCAGTGTTCCACATATCTCTACTAAAAGAATTCCATAAGGAAGTTCCTAATAAACCCTTAGATTTTCCATCTTCTAAGGATCAAATCTGGCCACAACCATAAACTATTATGGATCACAAAATAATAAAGGATTTAGGCATAGATCGGTATCAAATTTTAGCAGAATGGCAAGGCTAATGAAGAGAGAAAGCTACTTGGGAGAACTTACAAACACTTGAGGCTATGTTTCCAAATCTTAACCTTGAGGACAAGGTAGTTTTTGAACATAGGGGTATTGATATGATTAGCCAGAGCCCAATGATCAACCCAAATGGCCCATGTGAAAGTTTAACGAAGGAAGAAGATGCAATGTTGATTTTGGCCCAAACACAAGCATAGAAGCAAGAGAAAATAGAAACACAAGAAAAAAGGCAAGGTTCAAATGGATAAAAAACCACCTTTTATGGACATATGGTTTAAAATGGGCAAATGATTACTTCAGGGCAATCGACTGACGCGTGGATGAAGGAATAAAAGTTAGTTATTAACAAGGTGTAGGGAATTTGTAGTACGTAAGTGTTACAAAGCATAAGCTGTCTATTGTTGCTTTAACCATTATATCTCTAGTAATAAAGAGATAAAAGTAAGGTTTTTTGTTTTGATAAAGGGTGAGTAGTCTCCTTCCTGACTCAAAAAGGAATGGAAGTTTATTGTAGTTCTACTCTAGTTTCTTTACCAAATTTTACCTGCATTCCTTGTTGTAGAGTATTGGTTGCTGCTTCTATGAGTTTGGTCCAGATCACACTCAGGAACATCCCCAACCACATTTCCTAGCACTTTTGCAAAAATGACATTATGGCATTTAAAGGGTAGACCCAAGAACTATACCCATATTAGGATACAAACTACAGCCATGTTGCTCCAAACCAACAAGGAGTTGTTAACTAACTAGGGACTGAATGTATTTTTGGTCTTCTAAATTTTGAAAGCAAAACATGTAGTACTTCTTGTCCATGCCAAAAATGTTGAAATTATCTTGTTAGTGCCAAGCTTCCTTAAGAATGATAGTCATTTAATGAAGGAGAATCTCATTTTTGTTGATAAGAGCAACAATTAAACATGTTTGCCCATGGGATCTAGATGATTGTAGTATTGCCAATGTGAAAACAAGCTCTAGTCCCTTTCTAAGTAACATAAAAAGAAGACCACTTAAGCTTTGTTCATTCCCATTAGACATTGAATCAGTTGAAAAATCAAGTTTCAGTTGTTAACCCCCTTACTATCCTTATTTTTATGAAAAAAGAGCATGGCACATGAAAAGGGGGGAAATGTAGCATATTTTTTATATCTGACAAAAAAGGAATTTTTTTTTCCTTATGAAATTTTATCTCATACGCATATGTGATAACATCGTAGTTGTTTTTATTTTATTAAAATGTGTATATAAATAAAAATCTTCATAAGAAAAGTGCATATCAAAATTGAAAGTAAGAAAATAAGTGATAAAAATTAGAAAGTAAAGTAACCCTTAAAATTTAAAAGACTGATATCAAGGTTTTGGATCAAGACAGGTCAACCAGTGCAGAACAAAATGGTGTTAGCCCGAACATACTTAGTGGACATTGCACATGCATATGTCTTTAAGATGTTTGCCATTGTTGGTATTACTATTGTCAATTTAGAAGTGGGAGCTCATATTTTCTAGTGGTTAAGAAGAAAGATAGAGAAAGGGACAAGAAAATTTGAGATTTAAGAAAGAAAATTTTAAAAAGTTTATGGCTTACAAACCAAGTTGTTTGACTTTTCGGATGATAGGTAAAGTAGTATAATTTTCATTCTTGAACTTAAATTTAGTGAGAAGAAAATTTTTAATTTCTATTGGATCTTTGAATCCCTAGACTTACATTTATTTAGCTAAAAAATTTTAAAATGAAAAGTTTTTTAATCAAATGGAAACTTGTTGACATAAAATCATAATAAAAAACAAAATATCTCAAATAACTATTAATATAATTCAAACTTTATAAAATATTATTTGGATGGTTTGTTTTTAATTTTTACAATATATTATTTTGATTATTATATATACATATGTACTATGGGTTTCAAGTAGAGTGGATCTCATATTGTTTATACTTGGAACTAAACTCTTAAAATATCTATAAAAATTTTTATAACTAGATCCAGTTAAATAAATTTTACAAGTACCTAGTTTAAATATTTTGCCCATTTAAAGATACTCCAGACTTTCAACTATACTTTTAATCTTTGTGCAATTTTTTCTTGTTTTATTTTTAAAGTTGCTTCAGTTACAATTTTTTGTTGTTGTAATGAAATTTCTTTTCTTTTTCATTAATTTGATACAAAATCATACAATTGAAATTGTAATTAGTTGTAATCACTTTTATTTAGGGTAAATTTTCCCTATTTTAAGGACATCAACACTCTTGTCTACCCTTTGACACCATAATTCCATTCATCAAAATCCTATTTTATTTACAAAATTTTCATTTAATATAATAATTTTGTCAATAAAATAGTATATTGATGCCCTTAAAATAGTTAAAATTTATCATCAATAAAACTTATTATAAATAATTACAAATTTTTATTAAAATTTATGATTTTGTGTTAAATTAAACAAAAAAATTCATCATTAAAAAAATTGTAACAGAAGAAGCTTTTAAAATAAAACAAGAAAAAAAAAGAGTAGAAAGTAGAGTTCAAAGACCCAAACATCTTTATTACCACAAGATAAAAAGACCCAAATATTTTTATAAATAGAGATGGACAGTATTTGTAAAATTTACTTATTTAAATTTCAGTATAAAAAGTTTTATAAATATTTTAAGAATTTAGATCTAAATCTGTTTTTATTTTATTAATTTATATTTAAACATACACTTATATATATTGATCAAAACACTGTGTTATACAAAGAAAAAAATCATTCAAATAGTATTTTATAAGTTTTAAATTATATTAATTATTCTTTAAAATATTGTAATCTTTATTTTGATTTTATATATAGAGAGTTTTACTTTAAGAAAAACTTTTCACCGTAAAACTTTTTGAGTCAAATGAATATAACGTTCAAAAATATTTCCCGACTAAATAAAGGTCGCATAAAGACTATAGCACACTTACCTTATGGTGATCAGCGCTAATGAAAAGCCGCACAACCCGCGAACTCGTTCAAAATTTTCTTCCCGAAGTCTCGCATTCTATCGTCTCTTTCTCTATCTTTGTTCCTAATCCCCAGAAAATATGAGCACGCAGTTCCAAATTGACGATACTGATACCAGCAATGGCGAACCTCTCAGAGACCTATGCTTGTGCGCCTTCTACCGAGCGTGGTCGGGGCATCCTCATTTCGGGCGACCCGAAATCCAACAACATTCTGTACTGCACCGGCCGATCCGTCATTATTCGCAACCTCGACAACCCGCTTCAGGTTTCCGTCTATGGCGAGCATAGCTACCCTGTCACGGTGGCGCGGTACTCCCCCAGCGGCGAATGGATTGCTTCCGCCGACGTCTCCGGCACCGTTCGGATCTGGGGGACCCGCAATGATTATGTTCTCAAGAATGAGTTCCGTATCCTATCGGGTCGGATCGATGACCTTCAGTGGTCCCTCGACGGGTTAAGGATCGTCGCCTGCGGTGATGGCAAGGGAAAGTCCTTTGTTCGTGCTTTTATGTAAGTAATTATCTTTTGTCTTTCCCGCTTTTAATATATTCTATTGAGGCTTAACTTTCTTTCTGTCTTGCGTTTTCAGTAACTAGATTCTTTAGGAATAAGGATCCGCGTCCAATGGTACTCGGAGCCAAGATAAACCCAAAAAAAGGGAAAATTGTATTTTTTATTTATAAATGTTGACAATTGATTTTAATCCCAGAATTACCTCTCATAATAACTCACTCCTCTCTTTCGGATATGTTGGACTCTTAAAACCCAAAGAGATTGTCAAAAGAAGATACAGTGCGTGTTTGGATGGGTGGTGGCGTTTTCAAACACGTTTCAAACAAAGCAATGAATTGTTGCTTCTTGGTATTATGGTTGGGCAAACGGGGATTTTCAGCTTTTCCACGCAAAACCAAACACGCTAATAGTATCTTTTCATGACAGTCTGAGTTCGATTCTAAGGAGCACGATCAAATTCCTAATAAGACTGCTGCGGGGGAAATGACCGAGACTACTTTGTGTTGTGTATATATATAGATACATAATATTTTATAAATATAATTGACCAGAACATTATTTTTCCTCTTGTGTAACCCGTATAGAATTTGCGTAAGAAATGATAAAGTTACTTATGGCTGTGCACCTAATGATATAGTGTATCTCTTCCTAAAAAATTATTATGAATTAATTACTCAAATTTCCACTTTTTTTTCTTTTTAAATTGTTTGTGCAAAATGTATAACATTTTCATGATTAAAACTCAAAGTTTAAGTAATGTTGCGTCAAATTGTAAGAAAAAATTAATTTTAAAAATTTTTTTGTTTAACTTTCAACTTTTAAATAGAAGGATCTTTTGTTTTCTAGGTTATTAAGTTTGTGTATCTTGTTACCGTTTAATTATTTAGCTTCTTCACTAAAAATGGACTTGTTTGTCTGGGCAGGTGGGACGGTGCGAATAATATGTTTTCTTTTTTGACAAGTGCATCCAACTAAGATCAGTTAAAATGAAGTTTATATTCTTTATATTCTTAATGTAGTAAGCAGTTAATTGTTCGTTCCCCCTTGTTCCTTGTAGAAAATATTTTTCTGAAGTTAAAGCGTGTTTCTGTATCACATAGCTTTATACTTATAAAGTTCGTAGGGAAGTAGAATATAATTTAATATGTTTCTTATTCTTTGTTTCTAGAACAACCTTAGAAAAAGGAGAAAGATTAAATGACAGAACGCAAAACTTGTATTTTTTCGGCAGTGGCAGTTTGTTTCTATCTAATCTAGAAGTGTGTTGCCAGCAAGTATTCACTTAAAAAATAATGTTCTATGTACTAAATAACTTATACGGCTGCTGCATATGTTCCACTGTCGGTAGCTTCTCTTGCTCCCCTGAAACAATAGTTTACTTGTGTGGCCTACATTTATTGGATATATTTGAAATTATCTATTGCCCGAAAAATTGTTCTACTTTCTTTGTCACCTGTGCATGACCTAACGTCTTGCAAAATGTTTGACTAAAGTATGTCGGCTTTTATATGGCTATATTGATGTTCGAATTCGACTTATAAAGTATCATCTATGGTGCAATACGTTGACAAGATTTTATTCTCATTATTCTCCTAAGTCTTATCACCTTTTTTAATGCTTAATTGCCTAATGTGATCATTATTGTTGTGAAAACTGACCCAGTCATTGAACCAGAAAATGGAAAGGATTAAAGGTTCGAAACTTGACTGAAGATGTACTCTGTTTGAAAAAATATCTTAACTGTAATGAAAACTTCACAAAATATATTAACTTATATAAGTTTTCTGATTTTGTACATTATTGAACCTTCTAACTTTATTGAAAAATGCCATTTTGTTTTTGTAGGAAATAATTACATGAATAGGTTTCTTAATTATTAATGGAGAGGTATGTGTCAACAATGACAACAAAATGCTTTAAATGTTTCTCTCATAATAATATAACAAATAAACGTGCATACGTAAACAGGCACAAATGATGTATTGGGCTAGTGATTGGAGAGCTAGACTCAAATGGTAATGGATTCTTATCAGTCAAATTTTTGTAATAGGAGGCAGATTAAAACATCCAATATTTAATTCTCATTTTTCTTTTCGGTAAGAGAAATGGGACCTCTTGTAAAATGGCTCGCTTTCTGTCAAGCTGGCTGGTCTGATCCCATTTTCAGAATAATGGTTGTTGTCGTCCCTTAGAACATGATCTGAAAGCAGTACATCCTTAGAACCTTTCCTATACCTTCTCTTTAGCCTTTTTTGAGAATGGATGACTTTTTTATAATCTACTTTATTCTGGCAACTACATCTAAATTTACACATAAGCATCTCTTCACTATTAATTTATATTTAGACCTAAGGTCTCTAATACCTACAGTCATGGGCTCATGGCTAAAAGTCTACGCCGTTTTAAAGTTTTCAAGCCTTATTTCCTACAACCATGCATTGTTGGACCTTATGGGAAATTTCCTAACTTTGAATTGATATACATTTGTTTAACTATATGGGTTTGTATACCATTTACTTTCCTCATATTTTGTCTGATTTCATAATTATGCAAGGTCAGCTTGTTAGAATTTGGTTTAATATCTTGTAAGCTTCATTCCCCTCAAGAATTGAATCCATGTGCGAGTGTATCTCCATTTTTGCCCCACTTTACCCCATTTCTCACATTTCATATATTTTGTGCTTAGGTGGGATTCAGGCAGCACTGTTGGGGATTTTGATGGCCATTCACGGCGGGTTTTAAGTTGCACATTCAAACCAACAAGGCCTTTTCGCATTGTCACATGTGGAGAAGACTTTTTGGTAAATTTTTATGATGGTCCACCATTCAAGTTCAACATGTCCATCAGGTAATTATTGTTATATAGGATTGGATATTTGTCTAAATGAATTGATGCTGTTGAGAAAACTTAGATAAGCCTTACAAAGTAAGAGACCGTTAAAGGATTAGGATTTATTATTATTTTGCTGTCTAGGGTTCATGTAATGTGTTTTGCTAGTAGTTATACACTTTTTTAGAATATTTTAAATAAAAAGGTTGAATTGTTTGTGTGTTTCTTTAGTCCTTAAGTTTTGCCAACCATAACTTTGTATTAGGCCTAAATTTCAACATGGTATCACAACTTCTATGACAAGTAGTTACAAGTTTGATCATTGCCACCTCCCATTCTCTTAGGGGTAAATTATTCCCCTCTACCCTAGAAGACAGCTTAATTACACGGCCATCTTTTCTATTATGAAAAATTACATTGCCCTCCCCTAAGACAAAAAAAGACCTCACAACTAAACCTGTTTTGACCAAAATACTCTTAAAGATAATATTGATTTTTTTTAATTAAAGATATAAATTATTAAAAAAATAGATGTTTTAAAACAATTGTTTTAATGTTATTTATTTTGTGTGAAAAGCAATAAACTTAACTTATTACAAAATTTTATAATATTTATAATACTGTTTATGTTAAATATTATTAATTATTGGTTTTTAATTGGTTATATTTCTTCAAATTTTATTTTATGGATATATTCTTTGATTTTAATAATTATTTATTTTTATTAAATAATTTTAAATTTTACTAAATCTAGAAAAGTGGTGATTTTATAAACTTGAGGGCATCTTGGTCAAAATGGGCTTAATTGTAGGGTATCTTTTGATTTTAAGACAGTCGTGTAATTTTCATAATAAAGAGGAGGGTCATGCCATTTAGCCATCTTTCAAGTAAATAGAAAGTTATTTACCCTTCTCTTAGGTTCCAGCACAAAATATAGTGGGTTTGTATTTCAAGCCCAAATAGCTTTCAAGTAAGAAGGTATCTTAGATATTATAATAAAAGTCATGAACCTTCTTGTAACAACTTAACTTTTTAAGTGGAAATAGTTCTAAAGCAATGCCTATCAATTAAGTTCTCAAAGAGATCATGCCTGTGCTGCAGTGTACTAAGCTTGGGAGGGAGAGAATGTTGTAATGGTTAAACTAGATGTTTTGGTATTAAGTTGTTTTGAATCTATTGTAGTGGTTGGTCATGTTGCAAGTCAAAGCCTTTCAGGCATAATACTAGTTAATTAGATCATCTTTCTTAATTAACTTTGGCAATTTGTCCCAGAATAAAATTTGTTCAACATATTGATTTTGAATAGTTTCTGAGGTTTTCCTTTCTCATTCATTTTGTTTTCCCTTTTTATTGTGGGGTGGGTTGGAATATTATCCTCTCTTCTGCTATGAAAAAATTTTAAGAGCTGCACCTTCCTTTTATTAGTAAAGATATAAATTGTACAAGCTAATTATTTATTCTTTTGTTAACCCTCTCTCTCTCTCTCTCACACACGCGCGTGTTTGGATGTAACTTTGCATGACATTCCTAGGATATACAGGCAATCTCCAATATATATATATATATATATAAATAAGTGCCAAGTTTCAGAGTGCTTATGTTTTCATTTCACGATTATGGTCGTTGCATATAATTTATATATTTGCAGAAAGCATGCAACTTTGTCAATTGTGTTTGGTTGGAGAGATACTCTGTTCTGGATGGATATAATTTGATAGTGGCTGTTGGAAATCACAATATTTAAATGTGATTTATCTTGTTTTTATTTAACAATTTGTTTTTTATATTTTCAGTTTTAATCCCTATAATTTAGTAGGCTTTTTTAGGCTTTTAGGATAAAATTAGTTTAAATGTTCTGGTTAAAATAGGCATCTTAGATAATAGGAGTTTTCAAATATTTTGTCTATTAGTTTTAGTTTAAATCTTATCGTTATCAATTGTTGGGATTTGAGTGGCAAGGTTTGTTGCCTTTCTTATATATATTCGACTATTTTCATTCAATAAAGTAAGTTTAAAGGATCTATAAAACCCTGAATTTCTATATAGTATCAAAGTCTCTTGATGATTTCCTTTGGTTCAATGAGGCTCTTGAATGTTGATTCATCCTCTAGAGACTCTAGTCTGTCCCAGCCAAACAGCAGCGCCACTCTACCAAACAACCAAGCCAATGTCCCTACAGCACAAATGATTTCCAAGAATACACCAGTAATGATCACAAGACATGGTTTCAATGGCAATAATTACCTGCAATGGTTACAAAGCATTCTCATGTTCATCAAAGGCCAAGGAAAGGAAGAGTATCTCATTGGAAAAACTGTCCAGCTAGATATCTTAAACCCAAAGTATAAACATTGGTGGGCGGAAAACAACATGATCATGTCATAGCTAGTGAACTCCATAACATTTGAGATGGGTGAAAACATAATCCTATGTAAAATTGCAAAGGAGATATAGGATGCTGTACTCATTTCACAGTTGAAAACACAGTAGTGGTGTTCCAAAACAAAGGGTACCTCCGTGAATTGAAACAAGGTGATTTAATCATAAATCAATATTATAATTCCCTTGTGAGATATTGGCAGCAACTCGATGTATTTGAAACACACTACTGAATATGTAAGGAAGATGCAGCCTATTACAGGAAACTTGTAGAGAACGAGAGAATTTACAATTTTTTCCTAGGACTTAATCCTATATTTGAAGAAGTGAGGGGAAGTATTATGGCTATACAACCATCGCCTCCACTACGATAAGTATTTGCTGAAATTAAATGGATAGAGAGTAGAGAACAACTCACTTTCGAGGTACAGAATGCACAATTTATACCAGAAACATCTGTCTTAATTACTAAAGGCACTACAGCTATTGAATACAAGCAGAAGAAGCTAGGAAAGCCTTGGTGTGATCATTGTCACAAGGCTGGTCATGCTAAAGACGTATGCTAGAAACTATATGGGAAACCAAGAGATGAGACCTATGAATTAGCTATGACCAATGAGGAATCAACTTATTCTGAGACCAATCCTTTTATCAAAGACCATGGGTGTTTTTATAGTAACTACTTGAAAACAGGGACCTAAACACCACAAAAAAGGTTGTGGGTTCTAGTACTCTTGCTCAAACAGGAATTGGTCTTGAATGGAGAAAACAACTGGCAATTCTGGAAAAAGAGCTCCAAGTAGAATATCCAACTTAAGGGGGAGTGTTGGAAATCACATTATCTAAATGTGATTTATCTTATCTTTATTTAACAATTTGTTTTTTACATTTTCTGTTTTAATCCCCATATTTTAGTAGGTTGGTTTAGGCTCCTAGAATAAGTTTTGTTTAAGTGTTTTGGTTAAAATAGGCATCCTAGATAATGGGAGATTTCAAATATTTTATCATTACCTTAAGATTTATTGTTATCAATTGTTGGCATTTGAGTAGCAAGGTTTGTTACTTCCTTTTCTATAGATGTTCAACTATTTTCATTCAATAAAGTGAGTTTAGAGGATCAATAAAACCCTGAATTTCTGTTTAATAAATACTTTTTTCTCCATATTTCTTCCCAATTCCTGCTATTGTGTTTCAAGAGGTGTTGTTTTGACTATGTTGAACAGATGATCTTGTTTTTGTAGCTAAATTTTGCATCTAATTATCTTTCTTTCCTTTTGTGCACACAATACAAAGTCGGAATTTCTGAGAATGCTATGTGGATATAAATGCAATGTTTAAACTCAATGTTGTGAGAATCAAATCAGTTATTAAACTAGAAAGCAAAGGGTTCAATGTTGAGTAGTTTGACGACTTTTCCTTCGAATTAGGACCTTCTTAGGTAATACAATAACAACAACAACAAGACTTTTTCCTTCTAGGTGAAGTCGGACCTTCTTAGGTAATATTAAAGAATAAAGAGTCCTAAAAGGAAAAGGAGATCTTTTATCGGTTAAGGCTAACCCCAGAATTGAAAGCAATCCGGCCTATGATTCATCCACTTTATAATTTGCTTGAGTGATAATTGAACTGGGTTTTCTTTAAAAAAATAATTATATATGACAAAATATATCTTTTTTCCTGGCCCACTCATTTGAACCAGCCAGTTCAATTTCTCAGAAAACTACATGCACATGTGTGAAGAAATATTCTCGCGTGCGCGCGTGACATTTCAGGCTCTCATCATTGAAGGTGTTGTTGATCTACAGGGACCATTCAAATTTTGTGAATTGTGTTAGATTTTCCCCAGATGGGACCAAATTTATCACTGTGAGCTCAGATAGGAAGGGTATCTTATATGATGGGAAGACTGGGGACAAACTTGGTGAGTTATCTGCAGAGGATGGTCATAAGGGCAGCATATATGCTGTGAGTTGGAGTCCTGACAGTAAACAGGTAATAACTTGCTTGTATGTTTATCTCACTGTTTCGACTGGACTGTAAATTAATATTTATTTTCCTTTTGCCTAAAATTTATTTAATACTGGTATAGAAAAAGAAAGTCTGAGCTTGTCAAGCAATTTTAAGAGCTTCATCACATTCACTACACTGAATTAATTACAACAATCACAAAAGATATTATTTGTTTCTATTACAATTTATTATGAAGAATTTACTCACTTTTCCTGTAAGGCAGAATATGTTTTGATCCTATTTTTGATAGTTCTTTTTGATGTTTAGGTTTACATTCTAGTCAAAAACTTGAATCCCATATCAATCAATTGCAGGTGCTTACTGTGTCTGCTGACAAGTCTGCAAAGATCTGGGACATTCTTGAGGACGGAAGTGGAAGTTTAAATAAGACTTTGTCGAGTTCTGAATCTGGCGGGGTGGAGGACATGCTTGTTGGTTGTCTTTGGCAGAATGATCATCTCCTTACTGTCTCCCTTGGTGGCATGATTAATTTATATTCAGCAACAGATTTAGATAAAAGTCCACTATCATTATCTGGCCACATGAAAAATGTTGCCATTTTGATTGTACTCAACAGATGCGAAAAGATGCTTTTGTCCAGCAGCTATGATGGAGTGATGTTAAAATGGATTCCAGGCATTGGTTACAGTGGTAAATTAGAGAGTAAACAATTTGGATTAATTAAATTGTTAGCAGCTGGTGAAGAAGAAGTTATTACAGCTGGATTTGACAACAAGGTAAGTAGGTAACTGATAGAAAATTTAAGGTCTTTATGATTCGTGCAAAATAAATATGTTCTCTCTCTTTCTCTCTCTTCAATACTTGTTTTCCTTCTATTTTGATAAGGGTTCATGTTTTAACTTTTATGCCTAAAAATTAAAATGAAGATAGGTATTTGATCCACCTGTTATGTTATTCATGTCCATATTGAACACTTGAGCTGAAACCTCTGATGTTACAATGGATACTGAGCTAGTTTAATTTTAAACAAGTAGTATATATTTCTGAATTCTGATTGCAATTGAATGAAATTCAGCAGTAGCCAGACTAGAAAATCAATTTGATTTGTGTGTTATCTTGAAAAGTGTGTGCAATATTGTGTACCTTCCAGTGTTAGAGGATGAACTTTTCAAAATGTGCTCTAAGTGTAGGTCCATATCTCTCTCTCTTGATTGGAACTTAGTGATCTTATTAACTAACTGCTTTCTTGAAGATTTGTGGAGCAATGTGTTGCTTACTAGTGGATTTCACTGTAGGTCCTTGGTATTTCAATCATTATCTCGAATTCATAACTTTCAAATTGCAAGAGGTATACAAGGAAGTTTCCTTTTGTTTTCATAGCTATTAGAAGTCCTTTCTATTTTCTAGGTGGGATAAGGAAAATTTTCGTAATAGTTGACCTTAATTCTTTTTTATCAAGATTTTGGAGCACCATAAAAGCTCAGTAGTGGATTGTTCATCTTACTGTTGTTTTATTTACTGTCTTTGATATCTTAAACATCTTTTATGATCTTACATCCACAATTAGTTCATCTTTTAAATGCTTTTCTTTCCTATTGCCCATCTCCTAGCTCAATCACTTGATCTAATGACACTTCTCTCTCAGCGTTTCCTCTCCTTTCACTTTGAGAAACAATTCTGATACACATACAAATGTGTACACAGAGATGTGTGTGTAAATGATTTTTTTTTTTGGTGTGTGGGGGGAAGT
Organism: Erythrophleum fordii; assembly: GCA_032878935.1. NCBI lineage: Eukaryota > Viridiplantae > Streptophyta > Magnoliopsida > Fabales > Fabaceae > Erythrophleum > Erythrophleum fordii. Next base: position 2,257,945 of record JAVQMF010000029.1, read on the forward strand.
TCATAACAAGTTGATAACAATCACGGAAAGTTCATGAAATAAGCAGTAAGAACTAAAATAAGGAAACAGTTCTTCTGTTGATTAATTGTTCAAATGCTAACTGTATAATTCAGCTTATGACCATTCTTTTCTTGATTTTTCACATCAAAGTAACTTAGCCAAACCAACCTTGTCAATTGTTGATCTCAATAGTTGTCAAAGTGACGGAACCTCAAGCAAAATCTTTTGTTATTGATTGGTTCGTTGGGTTTGATGTAATGTTAGGTATATACAATGAAAGGGAATGAAAATCCAAATGAAATGGATGGGAAATGATTCCTGTGCCTCTACTTTAAAAAAGTAATAAAAAGGAACAAATACTGTTGAGTAACGAATACAAAGAGCATAATAGACTTTGCAAAAATCATTGCATTGTGGATTACATTGCGGAAGGGTAACCAAATGAGCCATGCGTATATTTAGAGCTGTAATTCCCTCCAAACAGAGGAAGGAGAAGGAATTAACAGACTTTGATGCTTACAAAGGTAATAGAAAGAAGAAAATCACAGAAAAAACATAGGAAAAAACAAAGCAAGCTTTCTGGCTTTCAAGAGGCCAGAATCTCTCCCAACAAACTCAATTCCTTCTTGCTCTCACACACCCCACCTTCCTCCAGATATTCACCTCCATGCTACTCTATCTCATCCAACTCTCAATCAATTAGTTACTAGGAGATATTCCCCCCTTTGTCCTTTTCTCCACCTCTTCACCTCTTTTATCACTATTGGGCTGATCACTACCTTTACTGGGCCCACCGCTATCCTTACCTTTGTTCTTCCTCTCATAAACCGTGCCTCTTTTAAGCCCAAAAGCTTTAGGCCCGTCATTTCCCTCCCCAAGAAGCCTCACCTTGATCTCGAGGTGGAAAGCAGGAAATTTAGTATTAATGGTGTCATAGTCTTCCCAAGTTTCTTAAAATTTCAGTAGGCCTTCCTATTTAATCAGCACCTCCTCTTTCCCATTAGCCAATTTTCTTATCTTCACCTTCTCAGGTTGCACCTGCAATTCCAGCTCTTCTGTGAATGGCAAGGGAATGTCCTGTGTTGGTATAGCAGCTTGTAAAGACTTTTTGAGTTGTGGAACATGGAAGATTGGATGTATTGGTGCTGTCTCTGGTCTCTGGTAATTCCACCTTGTAGCCTGTCTTCCCATACTTCTCCAATATCTTATATGGGCCATAAAACCTAGGAGCAAGCTTTTCATTTTGTTTCTTTGCCAAAGTCTTCAATTTATAGGGCCTCAGTTTAAGATAAACAAAATCACCCTATTCCAATTCCACTTCACGCCTTTTCTTGTCTGCTCTCTCCTTCATGTACTCTTGGGCCCTTTCCAACTGTGCCTTCAACTGAGTGAGAATCAGATTCTTTGCCCTTAAGTTCTCATTGACTTTTTCTACCCTAGAAATGTGATCTTCCCCCTTAAACAAAGTGGGTGGATCTTGGACATATATGGCTTTGAACGGGTTCATCCTTGTTGAATGGTTATAGGTATTATTAAACTAATACTCTGGCCATGACAGCCATTTAAACCAGTGTTTGAGTTTGTTCCCTGCTAAACATCTCAAGTATGTTTCCAAACCTCAACTAACTACTTCTGTTTGCACCTAACATATAAGGCCTAGAAATCCCCCCAGGGCTTTTAGATCTTTAGGAACTGGCCAACTCACCATAGCCTCAATTTTAGAAGAGTCTGCTTGCACTCCCTCAGCCAATATAAGATGGCCCAAATACTCCAACTTATGCCAACCAAAAGCACACTTTTTCCAATTGATCACCAGCCTATGCTTCTGCAGTACCTCCAAGGCTACTCTTAGATGTTTCATGTGTGAAATCAGATCAGGACTATAAACCAAAATGTCATCTAAAAATTCCCATATGAATTTCCTTAAATGTTCCCTGAAGATGTCATTCGGTAATGATTGAAAGGTTGAGGGGGCATTTATCAAACCAAAAGACATGACAAGAAATTCATAGTGCCCTTGTGAGTCCTTAAAGCAGTTCTATATTCATCACTTGGCTGGATAAAAATTTGGTGATATCCTGACTTTAGGTCCATTAATTGCCTCAAACCTGTAACATTTAGTCCCTTGAGATTTTTTTTTTTTTGGGTTGGGGAGGGGCAGATAATCATTGGGCTGTCAAAACTGTAACATTTCAAGTGCCAGTATAGTTGTTTCTCTTGCTTCTTTGTAAGCATCATGAAAGTTGAGCTGAGTTTTGTTCTAAACTATGATAGCTGTTGCCTTCAATTTTTAAGTATTTTAATTTTCAATTTTTGAAATAAAGGTATGGAGGGCTCCTCTGCAAGGGGGTAATTTTGGAGCTGCTGAGCAAATTGATGTTGGCAGTCAACCAAAGGACTTGAACCTTGCCCTTAATTCCCCTGAACTTGCATTGGTAGCTATCGAATCTGGGATTGTTTTGTTTAACGGTTCGAAAGTTGTTGCAGCTCATAACCTAGGCTTCACTGTGACTGCATCTGCAATTTCACCTGATGGTAGCGAAGCAATTGTAGGTGGGCAAGATGGTAAGTTGCACATATATTCCATCTCAGGAGAAACACTTACGGAAAAGAAAGTCCTTGAGAAGCACCGAGGTGCTATCAGTGTAATAAGATATTCTCCAGATGTTACTATGTTTGCTTCAGCTGACTTGAATCGTGAAGCTGTAGTTTGGGACCTTGACTCCAAAGAGGTAATTTGAGCCCCAAACATTTGTTACGTGTATTTTAAGGGTTTTAAGTTCGGATGCTTGGATTTTCTCATACCACGTTTTCTTTTTGAAATAAGAAATGATTTTCTTTTCTTCACATTTTGATTAAAGTATGTTCGCTTCAGCATTCGGTCAGTTTGTGTGTAAATTTTTTAAGAATGTTAAGCTTCACCTCCTTGATTTCAGATCTGAGTCCTAACATAATGAGTAACACTGGCGGATTCATTTAGGTGGCAATTCTCAATTCATTTCTTGTATCCTAATGAAGGATCTAAGAAAACACTGTAGGCTGCAGAACCCATTTCTAACCTTTCTTGGAAAGGTTGAGCTGCGCCCCCTGAGGGGAGGGGGATGTGTTTTCCCCATTGTTTTGCAAATTGGCTGTGGTCAAACCGGAATTTTGAAATATCAATATATGATAAATTTTTTAATATGACTTACATACCATATAAATAACCGAAATATAACAGACCATTTACAATTATTAATACGGTACCTCTAAATAATACCAAAAATATCTAAAGGATGTGCCTATATATAGGTAACAAGAGCAATTATATTTTATTAAAAATGAGTATAGTGCCAAAATAAAAATTTATTAGGCTTGTCATAAGTTTTGGATGATAGTATTGATAGTATACTAAATTTCATCATTTACATTTTTTAAATCAACTAATGAAAATTGTATTTAAGATTATTATACTTTAGTTTGAAACACAATTGATCTTCATAATGCTAGATACATAATAAATATAGAAGTTTGGACTTTGCGTTCTAAAAGTGATGTTGACTTAATGGTTAGCGGTTACGTGTGCATTTTGGCACTGAATATAGACTGGTGAATGGATTTTTTTCCCCATTTTTCTTTTATGGGTAAATTCAATGTTCCTTGTTGAATGAAATATGGAAATTGCCAAAGTGCCGTACCCATTTATAATCTTTCTTGGAAAGTATTGCTCAAGAGGGGGATGCTAACTGTGTTTTTCACAAATGAACACTAATGAAAAATGGAGAAAGCAGAGAAACTGACCAGTGTTCATGAATAATATATGCAGATGTAGAGTACAATTATGATAAAGTTACTTGAAAATGATAGGTTTGAGTATAAATATCATCCTGATGAAGAGTGGTTTGTGTTTAAAACGGAATGAAATATCTCATATACCACGTTTTCAATGAGAGTTATTTTGAAATGCTTAGCTAATTTGACAAAGAAATCAGTCCTTTTCTTGAGCTGCTATTTGACTTTGAAAGTTATCTCTTGCAGGTGAAGCTTAATAACATGTTATTTCACACTGCACGTATTAACTGCCTAGCTTGGTCACCTGATAACACCCTGGTAGCTACTGGGTCACTTGATACATGTGTCATCATATATGAAGTTGGAAAGCCAGCATCAAGCCGCAGAACCATAAAAGGGGCTCATTTAGGTGGAGTGTACGGGTTGGCTTTTATTGACATGGATAGCGTGGTCAGCTCAGGAGAAGATGGCTGCATTCGTGTTTGGAAATTGGCTTCAGAATAACTACTAGTCGACTACCTTCGAATGCATAATTCAGGTTGGGGTAAGAAATATGTAGTTCTGCTGTCTTATGTGAATATGTTCAATGGTCTGTACTGTTAGAGGGAAGGAAATCAAAGGTTACATTATACTTCTGCATTGTCATCTCTTCATAGGTATATCTTAGGACTGACCCATCATTCAATATGGATTTAGATCTGCAGAGTTATCCTTTAAAGGCAACCCCTAGGTATTTCCCTTAGAAGCTAGCAATAATTTGTCTGTTTTCAAGTAATAGAATGAATAGAGGGGGAGACGACAGGGGGCCAAAAGAACATGACAAAGCCCCAATTGCCTGCATCCAAGGCACAAAATCCCAAAGGAGGCTCATTTTCAGTATGGACTTATATACACACACATTAGGTAAGATGACGTTCACTTCAGATTAACGAAAGAGATCACAGATATACTAGAATAAAAAAATTTCCATACTAGAGGACCTACAGGTTATATTTTGAACGATTCTTTGCATTTTAGTTGACTCTTAAGCAGATTTACCATAACCGAACAGGCCATTGACTTAGCAAAGGTCCTAATTCATCAGTTGAATGGTCTAATTACTGGGACACTGATAGAGACCTAAATAAGCATGGGAAATCCATCCTTAAAAATTGACTTGCAAAGGAGAAGAATTATGCTATTTAAATGCTATAAGAATTACTTGTGGCTATTCAATGTGGGATTCCATCATAACATTGCCTCATTTCTGATACCAATTGATGGGGATTTAAGCAAATATGGGAAATTCACCTTTAAAAATTGGCTTGTCAGTGAGAAGATTCATGCCATTTAAATACTACAAAAATTATTTGACTAAATGTGGGACTATATTTGTCACTAATTAAACCTTTTGAATCAATAAAATAACTGAACAGATATAATTCAAATAAAAATTATCACTCTAAATGTCAAAAAATAATAAATCCACAAACTTTTAAATCATAAACAAGGTAACAAAGTGACACCTTTAAAACAAATGACAACTTCAAAGTTCAAACCTTAAATTTTAACATAATTGGGTCCCGGGGTTTGGTAAAAACTCGACAGTTCATTTTGGTCCAAACTGAGTCATATGCATAGAACACTTCAATCAAGTGCCTGGACTGGTCTAGACTCCAGTTTGACGGTTCACTAGTCTGACCGCTCAGGCTGATCCGCTTGGATAACTATGCTCTTCAGCCCAACTGTAATGCTTATTGCCTTGTCAGTCAGCATGAAAAAAGTAAGCATGCCATTTATGGATTTGAATCCTCATGTCAAGAGATACATGACACTCTCATGTGAGAAGAAATATGGATGGTTTAACTTGAGTGATAGGTCTCACTTGAATAGATCCCGCTGAGTGTGGATCCCACATGCCTATTTCTATTTCTTTTCTCCTATGACATTTTCATGCTATCCCCTCCCATGCGGATTCGGATCTGCCATTTGCTATATGTTCTATGAAAGCTGTGCTGCTTTATAATCAATTGTCTACTAGTGCAGAAGAATGGCTTTCTCCTGTGGCAGTGCCTCAAAGCCTCTATAGTAAATACAAAGAAAGAAAAGATCAGTGGATTACCTCAGTCTGACAATGGAGGTAAGCCACATATGCTGTCATCTTGTGTTTCATAACAAATTCTTAAGTAAATCTGGTCCACAAAGCAATTGGTAGAATCAATTATGAATAGACATGCAAACATATTAGTGTACTTTAATTAGACCCACTTTTAATATGCTTATTTGTCCATTCATAATTGGTTTAATCTATCGAATTTTTCTTGGACAGGACCTACCTGAAAACCTACCTTGTTTCATGACAGTGGGAATTACGGCCATGATGGTGGTGATGGTTTTCAGCAGTGTGTCGTTCTTGCAATATCTTTTCTTCTCAATCCTATGAAGTGGCTTTTAAAGTTCCAGTCAATTTGTTAGCTTATGAAGATAGCTGCAGCGAAGATATAATAGACAGTTGGAAAAGCCATTGGGTTAAGAGTTCTGTAACCGTAAGAAAGCATATTGTTATTGAGAAGTGACTTCGTTTTTGCTTTTATTTTCTCTAGCCATATGCTATTTTACTGGAAATTTTATGATTAATGTATCTTTAGATCTCAAAGTATTTGGTTGGTTGATTACGTGATTTATATGAGAAATAGGAAACTAAAGGCTTTATGTCATACGTTGTCATATCTTCCATCAGCCCCTGCCTGCTGAATCAGAGCTTCTGGACTTTTTCCTTTTTCTCGCGCCATAAAAATAGCTTCTGTGAAATTTAAATTCATAAGCTAGAATTGGAAGTATAAGATAACAGAAAAACCCATTAGTTATCCTTGGGTGTAAATTAGTCCCCATTGCGGCTCAGTCTGAAAAAAATGTAGCATCAAGATTGGGTTGGGGTCTGGATTGTTCTTAAAAAATTTGAGCAAGCCCAATCAGGCCTGCTTCTCCCTTTGCACCACCTGGGCATTGCACAGCAGATCCAAAAGACTTGCACACAAGTGAGTTGGAGGAGTTGAGAAGGTAGCTTATGAACAAGAAGCAAAGAAGCATGATTCAAAGCAACCCTACCTTTCCTTCCTACCACACTTGGCCAAGGTGAAAAAGCTAATGTGGTGAGCTGAAATTTTGGGGTGGAAGTCACGGTTTCTTTTGGAAATGGAAGCTGAGACGAAGAAGGAGCAAGAAGGTAGGAGGGAAGCTTGAGAACGGCAAAAATGGCGAACTGGAACCATGGAACCAGCAGCAGCTTGGAAATGGAAGAAAATAAGGGGCAATAAAAGGCCAAGGGATGAGGCTTCTGCTGCACGATTAAAAGAGTGACACACTTATACGCTTGGGATTTTCACAAAAGGAAAGGATGAAAGAAAAGTTACACGTGAAATTTGTGGCTTTAAGCAAGGTGAAAAATGCAAAAGTAGGGTCTTACAATAATATAATCATGATAAGTCATGTTGGGCCAGGCTAGGGCCAAATTAAAAAAAAAAATCTAACTTTAACCTGTTTTATGTTCAGATTTTTTTTTTGGTAAACAGATTCTTTTTTCATTTTTATTTTTTAACCCATCTAATTTTTAGAGTCAAATAGAGTTTTTAGCCTATTATCAAATTTAATGTAAATTGAGAGAAATAGAGTTTATATCTCACTGCCCATAATTCAAGTTAAAGAGTAATATTCTTTCATAACCTCACATTAGGAATTTTAACAAGCTTAATTGTTTACTCATTTGCTAAAACATCATGGTCTGTTTTCCTGGAAAATTGATGACAATGACAAGTGCTCTGCATTATCTTATTCGATTTAATCAAGCATTTTCTGAAACCTAAAGGACTAGGTCAAAGAAACGAGACAAGAAATCTTTGTTTCGCTATTGTCGCTAAGGAGAAAATATAGAGTGAATGAAGATAAATATGCTTCCTAGAAGTGTGGTTCTGCTTATGGCATTGTGATAAATGAAAGGTTCTGCTTATGGCATTGTGATAAATGAAGATACCACTTACTCCGATGCATTTGTAGGCTGCCAAAACTCCTAGTGGAATAAGGTCATCTTAGTAATCAGTTAAATTTGACTTCATAAGCATCGAGATTGATCCAATATAATACAAAAACAACATATATAATGTTTAAATACAGTTTGAATTAGCCTGTCATATCTAATACGATTATTGGACTTGTATCAATCATAATATGATTTTATTTTTAAAGTATAAGTTTTTCATAAACTTCGGCAAATCAAGCCTTTTACCCTTCAGAAACCAAAATGGCTTGAATAGAGGAAAGTTGCACAACTTGTAGTTAGACCACGGTATTTGGCGATGTGAATATTTTTTCCTATGTTGATCTGGGTTTTATTTTTTATTTATTTTAATTTTAGGTCAATAAAAATATTGATCCGGTTAGGTAATGCAATTTTTTTTTTTTGGGGCCAACGGTTAGGTGTTCTAACTTAATGAACTATCAATATGCTAATAGGAACCAACGAACTCCAGCTTGAAGGCCGTGTCTCTAGCATTGTGTAAGTATACTGATATCTTATTAAACAGAATTGTAATGTTCAGACATTTTTGTGCAGATCAAAATGGGGCTTTAAATAAATGCCAAAAGCCAATTATGGAGTTTATGAAGGCAAACATGTGCCAATTTGATGATTTGATGTACTCTTAGAGTATATTTAGTTAAAGAATGCAATAATAACATAAATATAAAATATACATAGTTGAGAGTAGATGAAATAAAAAATTATTATTTTATTCTTATTTTTAAAAGGATGATTTGATATATGGAATAATAAATATAAAAGTATAATAAATATTATATAAACTATGTAAAGAAATTACATTTATGATGCAACAAACTAAACCGAGACTTAGGAAACTTCATTCAAATGAAAATTAATTGCAACATGATCAATGCTTAGAACCTAAAGCCTTATTCTGAAAGTTGAGAGTCTCACTAAAAACATTTTTCATATTATTGACAAATTAGGGTGGTTAAACAGTTCTGAAATATGATCTAATTAATTTACTATGTCTTGTGAAGTGGAATTTAGGAAAAATTACATTATGCTATCATGAACAAAACTTTTAGTACAAAATTGGTAAATAAAATTTAAAATGTAACAAAACATTTATCAAACTTTAAACTAAAATGAATATGAAACGTTAAATTTTAATTAATTTTTAAATCTAAAAAGAAATTTTGACAAGTCCAAACACTAAACTAAATCTGTTATTATCAACAAGATTAAAATTACATCTCTTGCCGTTCATTTTAATTAAGATCTACGGTTTCATTTTAGTGTAAAGTTTAAAGAAATGTATTATTATATTCTAAAGTTCATATATTAATTTTGTAATTAGACTTTGATTCAAAAAATAAAATGTAACTTTCTTAGAATTATGTATTTAAAAATAAGTAAAAAAAGTCAACCACAGTAGGTGATATATTGTACCAAGTGTTGTGTAATGCTATAAATTATATGTTTTGGATTTTAAAACGATTCTCCATGAATGAATTTTACAACCTTGAAAAGCCCTCGATACTTGTCCCCATACTTGTCACTCATCGTCTGGTTTTGCATTTGATTTTGAAGTTCATGTTCAAGACTAGCGATGATGGTGGGTTTGAGCTTAATTGTCTGCTTTGAATGGCAAATAAGGGGGACTATTTAGTATATGATCCAGAAAAATTAAGGCTTGGATTTGATAATTAAGCTTAAAGGTTGTGTTTTGACTAATTTTCAAGTTCAATTTTTTGAAATCAAGCCAACTCTTAGACATTTATTTTACAAGATAAGCCAGATCAGACTTTAAATTCTTATATCAAGTCATTGAGCATTTTTAAGAGAATTTTTTTTAATATTTGGAATATACATATTTTAATTATTTAATTTTTAAATTATAGAGATATATGATTAGTTTGCGAAAATTTTAACTTAGTTACTCTTTAATTTTTCATTAGTCAACCAGAATAATATATATATATATATATGTATACACATACTTTAGAGATTAATGAGTAGTGAGTTAAAAATTTTTTGAAAATAAATCTTTGATTTCTAAAATTTAAGAATCAAATAACTAAGGTAGCTATTTATTTAAGACTAAAAGGATTCATTTCCTCTATTTTAAATTTAGGGCCCGGTAGATAGAAAAGGAAGGATAGAAATGAAAATAGAAAGTAAAAAAAGTGATTTTGTAAATAAGAAGAATTCATAATATCTTTATTTTTAATAATTGAATAATTATTATTAAAAAATATTAAATAATTATTATAGGAATAAAACTAAATTTTTCTCAACCTTTTCCCTTTTCCGTCAAACTTTCCCTCCCCATTTCTTGCAAACGAACGGGCCGTTAAAGTTGGGTTAGACCTGTCCTGCGCGAAATGATCAAACTTATTATGGGTAGATATAATAACTAGAATTCCTTGTGAACATCCGTGCAAGGCCTTGCAAATTGCAAATAGTTGAAGTCTAAGGATTAATTATCAGTTTGTTGAGAAGTGTCATCACTCACCATAAAGATGTGCAGGAACATATTATTACAGACTTGACACAAGGAAGTTTATACCAAATTCTAAAGTACTATGACTATATGACTTCACTCTAGGGTTATAATTTAGTAAAAAAATTAAAATTAAAATTAAACTAAAGTATAGGATAACTTTTTATTTTAAAAAAAATGTATGTATATTTTAAAAATAAAAAAATATATATAATTTCAACAAATTTTATAAAAAATTTATGTAATTTACTCTAAAATCAATTACATCTTCACTTAACATAATTTCTCTTTGGGTAAATTGATCTTGGCAATGAGACGATCCTTGAACAAGTACATTTCACAATCAGGACCTTATTATTGAAGAATAACACTAGCACATTATGTTTACCTGAAAAATTGAAATTGCTTTTGATCATGGAAATCTCAATTACTAATGGATTATGACCAAGAAAAGAGACAATTTTTTTTCTCTTCGCCCAACAAAGATGATATTATGATCTTTATTTTTGGACCTATATTTAGTAGATAAAAAAGTATTCATTCCCATTAAATCTTTGAATTTTTGGACTTAAATCCATTTATTTGAAGATTTTTCAATAAAAAAACTTTTATCAAATTGAGACTTATTTATATACAGTTTATTTATATAAAATCACAATAAAAAATAAAATGTGTCAAACAACTATTAATATAATTCAAAATCTATAAAAATCTATTTAGACAATTTTTTTACTTTTCTATCATATATTATATCAATTAATATATGTGTGTGTGTGTTTAAATAAAAATAAATAAATATCACTATAAATCTGAAATAGGTAAATATCATAATACTTAAACCCAAATTAAAACTTTTAAAATATATATAGAAATTTTAAATTCAAATAAAAAAATTATAAATATCTATAAAATATAAATATTTTGCCTGTAAAAAAAGTTTGAATATATGTGTTGACCACATCAATGAGGAGTAAAGGGCTCATGATATGAACAGTTCCTCCAAAAGAGGAAAAGGTGTATTCTTTTGATGCGCTTATTGTCCTTGGGACCCAGAGGGAGAATACATTGGAGTTTTAAATTTAATTGAATATTTATTTATATTTCTCATAGAATCTCCTCTCCTTGACCATTGTGTTTTGCTTACAACATACTGCTCCCGCTGCACTCTTCGTTTGCACCTAGTTGCTACTCAGTAGAGCCCTGTTACTTGAATCTTGCTTTATTTTTTTTTAAATTTTTATTGTTAATAATTTTAATTTAATGTTTTGTTTATTTATTACTTTTTAATTTAAACCATTTTTCAACTACATATTTTTTTAACATATCAATATCAATTAATAAATACATATACATTTTTTTGTCTATGTTAATATGATCAAGAAAGTTATATTTTATTCATAAATTAATTATAAAATTAGTACATAAAATTTGAAATATAACAAAACATTCGACCAAATTTTTAAACGAAACAAGGTATTTTTCTAATCTTTCTACTAGATTGATGGCAATGCTTACGTTCAATATTGGACAAGTTCACTTTTAGTTCGAAAATATTTCCTTAGTTTCAAAAATTATACGTTATTTAATATTTTAAAATTCATATATCAATTTAGTAATTAAATCTTTTCAAAGGAGTAAAATATAATTTTTTCACATAATTAACTAAAGAGAGGTAATTTTAATTAATACTGAGACTAAATTAATAAAAATTAATAATTAAGATCTTAATAAAGAAAGGTCATCAAATTGTTGAAACTTACATGTTCAAAAAGCAAAACATTATTTTTTTTCCAAAAAACATTAAATATTTTCACAATTAACATGTGGTTACATCTCTGTTTAACTCCCATTAAAAAAAAAAAAAAAGGTTGAGATGGAACCAATTAAATTCAAATTTAACTGTAATGAATCCATTTAGTCCCCTAATCATTTTCCTTAAATCGCCTCTTGTATAGGTAAAGTCATGGTTACTTAATAAGATTACTAACATGACATATATCAAAAGTTAATGTGTTAATTAATAATCTAAACTTGTCTAGATGTCATTCTTTCTTAAGAGCTTATTTGTATTAGATATAATAGTATAAACAAACACAATGTAATATGAACCTATCGATTGTTTAGTATAAATAATGTATTATATAAGTTTATATATCAAAAATTTTTTTGGTAATAAAATGATATATAATCTAATTAAATTTTAAAGAGTAGGATTAAATCTGAATAAGTTTTGATGTATCAAACTTTATCAACACTTTTGCCTTCCAATTCTCACTCATACTTTCTCTTTCATTTATAGATGGATGCAAAGCTACAAATGATACCTAGTAACCTAGCCAATGGGTCAAGTTAGGTAAGACCTAAAAAAAAAAATCATATCTAGTGGAGCCAAACACTAAGCCATATAAAGGTGATCATGAGCTAAATATTGGCTTAGTCTACTATCTAACCCAATTTTATATTAGATTTCTTTTTCTAAATCTAATGCCTAAGCTACTAGGTAGAGTTAAGCTGGCCCAACCTTTTAAAAAAATTAGTAAAACTTATAAAATATTTTTTAAAAAAATAAAATTTGTATATAAATTTCTATAAAATTATTTTTTAAAAAATTAATAGGATCAATCCAAGCTAAAGCCAAATTAGCCAATATGGTTGGCCTGATCCAATCATGTGGCCCAGCCTAATAATAGCTTCTTTTTTTTTTTTTTGGGTCTAGCCTAATTTAGCTCTATATGACTAGGTTAATTGAGAGCAATATGATCAACCTGCCTAATTTTATTAATTTTTTTAAAAAAGAATCACAAAGACTCATATAAATTTTTTTGGAGGAAAAATCTATTTTTATATGAATTTATATAATAATTTTATTTTTTAGGTGCTATTTTATACTTTTTTACTAAAAATTATTTTAAAAAATGGCTCATCCACTTGGCATTGCTTAGTATTAAAAATTAAATAACATAATAAATTTCTGACAATTAACCAACTTTTCCATCCGCCTCAAAATTTTTCTTTTGGGTTTTAATTTCTTTTATCATTTTTTTAAATGATAGAAGGTTTTTTTATTTTCCTAAAAATTAAAATACTATAAAAATTTTATATAAATGTAATATATTTTAATAAAAAATATTTTCATTAAAAGAATTAATTTTTATTTTATCTAATATTATATTGTGCATAATTAAATATAAAATAATATTATTTTATACGATATGTTATCTTATATAATTTATACCAAATATTATATAATTTTAAAATTTTATCAAACTTTATCTTATATAATGTACCAAACAGCTCTTAAATGACATTATTTTGCATTATTTCTTTAGGCTTACTTAGTCCAACAAGATAATAAAAATTAAACAAAATTATTCTGATAGGAGAAAAATGACACATGGGCAAGTCGAGATCATAGACTCCTTAGTATGTTATGTCAACTAAATTTTATGAGATTTTACCTTATACAATGTAGCAAACAGGTCACAAAGTAATATTGTTTTGTCTTATTTCTTTGAGTTTACTTGTTCTAATAAGGTAATAAAAATTAAACAAAATGACTCTATTTAGAAAAAAATAACACATGAGTAAGCCAACATCATAGACTCTTAATCATGTCATATCAGACTGTAACTTTGTCTAACATGCGGGGTCTTTATAATTGGAGAAAAATATTTAAAAACCTTATTTGAAAAAAATATATTAAAAATAATCTCTTAAAAATTAAATCGACAATACCAGAATAATATAAAAAATTTTCTAGAGCATTAACGTCATCTTCCGCGAATCAAAATACCTTTTTTTTTTTTCTAAAAGTATTTTCTTAAAAAAATTTTGAGCTGTTCCATCACACCCTGCCAAACGGTTAAACTCAAAACACACGTGGTCTATGATTATAAACAATTTAGTGACATAATACAGCTGCTACCATAGTTGTTCACCTAATTTTCAACTTCGAATAACCACTTAAAAAAAAAAAAATAGAAGTAGACATGACTACATTGTACTAGACAACAACCCAGGATTGTGCTAAAGAGCGGCAGTTATAGCCGTTGTCTATTTCAAATTCTTTATCCCCGTCGAGGAGGCTAGTGGCTACCATGCTTACCCCAAAACTGTTGTTTGGAAGCTATTAGGGGTAAAATAATAATATTTTTAGGAAAGCACTATTTTAATTAGTCTCTAACAAATAAATAGATGTTTAATTTCATCATCCATGAATCACTTTTTAAATTTAATTTTTCACTCACTAAAATGATTACAACATTCTTCTTTTATCGCATTTTCATCTAAATTTAACACAAAGCATAACAATTTATTAACTTAAACATTATTTACTTGCTTGATACTATTAACTCATTACTCCTCAGACTTGACGTAGATTGTGTTAAAATTTGAATAAAAATATTATGAAATATCATTACAAATATTTTAATAATTGTAAAAATAAATTAAATAATAATAATTTGTAGATGAGCAAATTAAATATTTATTGAAAGAATAAAACAAACTTTTTTTTTCCAAAATGTTTTATTAATTTGAAAGATAAAATGCTCTTCTGATAAGGCTATAAACATTGCGCATGTGCTTGTGCGACAAATACAATGGGCTTGCTATCATAAGTACATAATTAGGAAACCTGCAAATATTATATCTCAAGTTGCAATGTGGTCCTGTGGGTTATTACTGTACTGCAGGATTAGGCACGTGACATACGCGTGCTTATCTACTAACATGCACTGTACAGAAAATTCAAAAGAATGCACATTGTCAACCCAACTGTTCCAACTTAAACAAGTGCACGGAAAACAGTGGAGGTGCGTCACTTTGTCTGCATTGTGCATTGTGCTTGTGAATACCCATTGTTATTATTATTATTATTATTATAGATAAATTATAATTAAATTTTAAAATTAAAAATTTTGACTATACAAAATAATTATAATCCAAGAATTTAAATTAAAATTTTTTATTTTAAAATCCTTGAAAATAATTTTAAAATTTAAAATTATTTAATAAAAATATTTTTAACATGAGATATTTAATTATAATTTTTCATATTATTAAACGTGTCTCTCAAACCACAAAGTTACGTTGCATATTTATATGCCTTTATGTGTTTATTTTATTTGCCCTTGAAAAGTTAACATAATATTCATCTACTAGTTCAGTGGTCAATAAACCACAAAATGAAGTTAGTAACAAGTATGGAGAAATTCAAGTAACTAATAATTTGGTATTTGAATGATTAACTTCATTTAATTTATTTTTTAAAAATTAATATATTTATTACATTTTTTTATGTCACGTGAGTCAAGAATGTCAAAAAGCCTAAAGAGTAGGGATGATTATGAATAGATATTGATAAGATACTGTAATCTTTATTCTCATCCCCTTGTTTAGGGGATAAAAAACTCATATAATGCTAATTAAATGGGATTTTATTTTATCTTCTTGTTATATATATATATATATATATATTATACTACCTAAACTTGGATCCAAACTTTTAAAATTGCAGTGAGTAAATTTTATATAATAGTTATAGAATATGAATATTTTGCTTATTCCTACTTAAGAGGTCGCGCGAATTTGTTTTTATTTAGAAACTAACTAATTTTTCAAAAATTGAAATTATATATACCTAACAATTAAGGAACCATACTGTTAGTTTATTAAAAATTCTTTCATTGTTCGATGCACTTAAAAAGAATGTTATTAGTCAACAAACACTATTCAAAAGTAGAGATTTAGATCCTAAATATTTCTTCTATTAATTCGAAAGATAAATAAACACTTATAAATCTCATGAGTCCACCATGTAAATGAGATCCATTTTGCCATTAAATCTCGTACATCATGTATTCAAGTCATAGTAGTTTGTCTAAGGCTCATTTAATCCATTTTCAGTAGTTCCATACAAGGTCACCACCTATCCCATAACTGCAAGGCAAACAATACCTCAGATTTTTTTTCCTTTGGATGAAGACAGAAAACGAGACATCTTTTGAAAAAGGAAAAATAAAGGCAAACATCATCTCAAACTCTCAACAACTACATAGTAAACTGATTACTGGTATGATCCACTCAAACATCCATCCCTAACACATTCTCTTCCTCTCCAAAAGTTACAGTCAAAAGCTACTAGCTGGGTAAAGAGAACTTTTCAGGTCAAACATCATGATCTCATTTGCTTTTTTACTTTTTGCTTTCTTTTTTATTTTAAATACTTTTGGATCTACAACTATGATTACATTACTGAACAGCTGCTGTTAGTGTTGTCATCGCTGAACATATCAGCTGCACGGTGATCTCCCCCAGAGTAATTAGGCAACTGATGATGGGCGTAATTGGCAAGGGCAGGGCTGTAACTATAGTTGCAGTTGTTGTCGTAGTAATAGCCAGTGCTGGGAGGAACAAAAGGAGCCCTCTGATACATCATCTGGGGTTGTTGCTTCATGTTCATCATGAATGAAGATGGATGATTATTAAAACCATTCATGTTCATCAGAAAAGATGATGATGGTGGGTATTGTTGATTTGTGGCAAAACCCCCATTAGGGATAACTCCTGAAGAGGCTGAAGAGGGTCCTTGGAATCCACGGTTCGACTGAACTTGAAAACCTCCCAATCCAACATTAGCATTGTTATTTCCATTAAAACCAGCAAGACTCATCATAGAACCTATGTCATTTGTGACCCTTCTGGGTTCTCCCAGATTGAGACTTTCACCACCCAAATGGGCATTATTGTTCATTTTCAGAGCAGCCATGGTTTTTGGATCAATACCGTTTATTCCCATGTTCTGATCAAAACCTCCTTTCTTGCCACCATTGGCGTTATTATTGTTTGCCTTGCCATTGGTGGAAGAAGCAGCTGAATTCATGGCGCCAGCATTTTTTTTGGAATTATTTGCAGCACTAGCCGCTTGCTGCTGCCTGATCAAACTCAGTTGATTGGCTTTCTCCCTAATGAACCTTAGCCCATCATCATCTTCGTAGTCTTCTTCGCCTTCATCGTCATCTTCGTAGTATTCATCATCTTCTTCAGAAATAAAAGCAGGGAATTTGAATTTCTGCTGGTTTTTGAAGGCCTCAAACTCAAGCCCCTTATTAACCAGTCCTTGCTTCTGCCCTTTCTGGTTCTTGTCATTCTTCACACAGTTGTTGTTGATGATGTTGTTGTTCTGCTTTTGGTTCTGATTTGTTTTCTGTGACCAAAGTTCGGCATACTTACCAGCTCTCACCAGTTTCTTGATCAAGGTCGCAGAATCGACACTTCCTGAAACTGTCACTTTTTGTTGTTCTGCATCTATCTGAACTTGGTAAACACCTGCAAGACAAATGTCCCAAAAAACAATAGTGACGGAGAGACATAAACTGAAGGATGAATTTCAAATTCTAATCTCCACCTCCTAAAAGGACAAATAATGTATCCCACTCTAAAATATCACAGCAATCCAAGGTGATCTTTCATCCCGATAATGTTTTGGGCATTTTATGAATTTCTTTATGTTACCCATATCCTATAGCAAGATCAAACTAGTACATTTCCGAAGATTGGTTATAAATACCTAAAAGGCTGAACTATACATAAGGAAATTTTCATCGAGGCATATCATTATCTACTTAATGGACCAAGTTAAAATAAATACCAAATATGCACAATATTTTTTTCTTGGACTAATGTAGCTACACTCGATTGTGTTATGTCTTTTTGGTTATAAATGTAACCCTTCATCAAACAGAGCTACCTATTTTAGTTTCCTTGTCCGTACAGTTTCTTCTCAAGCAAACAATGAAGCTAAGATATTGTAGACAAGAATGAGAATAGTGAAGGCAAGGTGGGTCAATAGTAAGGACAAGGCCGAATATGGAAAAATAGAAAAAGATGAGAAGAAAGTGAGGACCTTCAATTCTCTGAAGGAGTTTCTTCACTTTCTGCTTACACCCATCACAGTGAATGTTCACTTTGAGAACACAAGTCTGTAGATGAGAAAACAAATGAGAAGAAACAAAGCAAACAACAAACTTGAAAAACAGAAAGATTCCTCAGGAAAAGACCAATTCCTAACTTTAATACGTGCATAAAGAATTGAAATATAAAAGGAAAAAAGCGGTCTTGAAAGGCACAGAGAATGTGATAAATAAGGGAGAAAAGAAAGACCTGGATTTTTAGGAGCTTAAAGTCCTCTTCTTTAGTCATTTCTTCAGTGCTGTTTGGAACGAAACAGGCTTCTTCTTTTCTCTCTCTAACTGTGTTTGGAACCAAAAAATAAGGCTATGGCAGTGGGAGGTAAAAGGCGTTGCATGTGAGTTTCTAAGAACTTATAGAGTCTAAAATTCTCACTGGCTAAGCTAGCGAGCTAGCTACCGTCTCGCTTCCCTCAAGACAAGCTCTCAAAAGCAGACAAAATAAAGGCACATGGGTCTTGAGCAAAATTTAAAATTGAAAAAATTATTATAAAATAATTTCAAATGAAAAATATTTATATTGAATAAATTTAAATTTTAAAATTATTTTTAAAAATTTAACTTGTATAGAAAAATTATAAAATTTCAATTTCAATTTCAATTTCAATTTTTAAATTTTTTAAAATAATTTTAAATTTTAAAATTTTTAATATAAATAGTTTTAAGTTGTAGTTCCCTCTTGTAATTTTTTCTTTAAAATACATATAAAAATGTTATAAAAGTACCTTCTAACAATGGAAGCCAGATGCCACGACAAACAGAAGAAGACTGAAAAAGAGCAGAAGATGTCGAAAAGAGAGAGAGAGAGATGAAAACTCGGATAATTCAAAAAAGTGTAAAATGGGGAGGGGGTAAGAGAGAGAGAGAGAGAGAGAGAGAGAGAGAGGATTTTTCAATTCCTTCAAAAGATTATAATATTAAGAGAAAATATATTTTTAAACATATATTTTTTAATTTTTCAGTCACTGAATTATAAAATTATAATACTTAACAAAAATTTATTCAATATCCATCAGACTCCAACAATAAAAAATAAAAGCAAGATAAATATATAAACTCTAACAATTTATTAGTTATGAGTTAATAACTAAAACATATATATTTAAAATTTAAAGAATAAATAATTAAAATATGTATTTTTAAAAATTAAAAGTATATTTTTTTAAATATTAATTTTTAAAAAATAAATATATAGTGAAGAATTTGAATTATTAACTTTACTTGAACAGTAAATTTCATTTTATACAATGTGTCGTTTCTTCTTATAGATTAACGATGTTAATATTACCCAAAAAAAAAAGAAATATCCAAATTCGAGAGTGAGAGGAGATTGCTCTGAATTCTGAAATGATGTGATCTAACGTTAAAAACTGGCGCAAAACAATAAAAGAAGAACAGCGACTTGACAGGCTGCATTTTTTCTCTGTACTCTTTGTCACATCTCAACGTACCCTCGTATTTCTCGTGAAAATTTTAAATAACGTCAAAACCTCATTTTGAGAGTGTATATATATCTATTTTTTTAAGAGAATATTTAATATTATATATTTTTTTATGTTTTGAGAGTATATATATCTATTTTTTAAAATTAAAATATTTTTGAAAATAATAATATTATTTTAGTAAATACATAGCTTATTAAAAATAAATTTTAAATTATTAGTTTACTGTTAGTTTTTAAATATATGTATTTAATTTATTTTGAAACTTTATTAAATTTACGGTAATATTTATTTTGAGTATAATATATTTAATGCAAATGTTTTTCAAATAACATTTTTAATTAAAAACTGAAAAATGAGTATTTTAATTTTCTTCTATTATTGTTTAATTGAAAAAATATTTTCAATTAAAAATTTTAAAAATTAATATTTTAATAAAATTTCTTATTATTGGTTATTCAAATAACAATTTTTAATTAAAAATTTTAAAATTTAAAATTTAATATGTTTTTATTATTCTTTAAATTAGAAATTTTTGAATTTAGAAATGAATGTTTTATTATTTTAATTGTGTAGTCAATTTTTTTTAAAAAATTACCACAAAAAATATTTTAATAATTTTTAGACTATAAATATTATAATAATTTATTCAACATTTTTTTCATTCTTGTATTATTTTTTTTACCAAACATAAGAATAAAATGATATTCTTATTCTTTTTTATACTATACTAAACAAATACAATTATAAGCCACATGATTTTATTCTATCAAAGACTATTCTTATTTTTATTCTCAATCTCATTTTTATCAAGCTCATCTTCAGCATGCAAACTAACCTTTAATTCTTTTGCATTTCCAGATAGTAACTAGACTTGTATGATTTTGAAATTACTGTGATGGAAATGGAAATGAAAATAGCGATAAATTATTAAACGTATCTTAGGGTGATAGTTACACTATGTTTGGATGGAGAGAAAATGAGGGGAGAGAGAAAATCAGGGGGGAGGGGTGGCGTTTGCCCCGGTTTGGATGGGAAGAAAATAAGAGAGGGAAAAGAAAATTGAAGGGAAAACGAGTATGGGTCTCACGTAATTTTTTTTTTTTTAGATGTGGGGAGATTATGGAAAGAAAATGCTTCGCTAATGTAATTTATTTTTTGTTTTTCTGAATTACCCTTTATTCCAAACTATGATCATAGCAAAGAAGATATATATTTTTTTATTTTTTAGTATATAATATTTATATATTAATATATATACTATTATAATATATAATGATATATTATAAATAAATTTAATTAAACAATATTTATTATATTTATATATATATTAAATTTAAATTAATTAGGATATATTAAAATGATACGTATAAAAATTTAAAATGAATAAAAATTTAAATATATAATATTTATGTATTTATATTTATAATAATACAATAATTAATATTTTTTAAAATAAACTTTAATTAATTTTAAAAAATTAAAAAAAAACATTTTAAATTAAAAAAAAACCACCGACTACATTGCAATCGATGACATCACAACCAAATTTTGGTCAATTGTATATTCAATCAAAATTTGGTCGGATATACATATCATCCAATTGCATATATGCATTGCCATATATGTATATATATATATTATTTATATATTAATATATAATAATATAATATATAAATATAATTAAAAATATTTATTATATTAAAATAATATAATAAATAAATATTTTTAAAATAATAATATATATTTATTATAATTATAAATATATAATATTTATGTATTTATATTTATAATAATATAATATTTAATATTTTTAAAAAATAAATTTTACTTAATTTAAAAAATAAATTTTACTTAGTTTATCTCACTTGATCCAACTTTATAGTAAAGGCAAAATTGTTTAATAAAAATTAATAAATCTCTCTCCTTTCTTATTTTTTCTCGCTTCATCTAAACATGAAGAAAGAAATATTTTTTTTTCCTAACTTTTTTTCTCTCTTCCATTTTTCTCCTCCCCATCCAAATACAGCATTAAACAGGCGGTGGTGGCTCGATTGGTGATGTGATTTGTTGGGACGGAACCAAAAAAATGCAATTTGTATGTTTTCTGTTGCCTTATTTATTTAATGTTCAATTGTCAAAATTTTGGATCATTTATATCAATTTAGATAGTTTAACTTTTATAATTTTTTATTTGTTTTAATAATTATTTTTTTGAAAAAAGCATAGCATAGAATATAAATGATTTTTTAATTATAAATTTAAGAAAACAATGACTGAATTTGAAAAAATTAAAATTAAGATCTAAACGAACTAAATTTTAGCAATTGACCAAATCTTTTTTTTTTTTTAAATGGCGTGAAACAAATGACCACTATAATCTGGATTCTCCGTCAACCTCTTTTTATTTATAATATTTATTATATTTTTATAATTATTACTCTATAATTTTTATTTTTTAATGTTTTTAAAATAAAAACATGACTGTTATTTGTTATTTATTTCGTTCATTTTTTTAATTTTTATACTTAACTTCTTCTGTTTTTATTATATCAAACGACCTGAGAGGAAAACATAGAATTATGGACAGGGCATACTCTTTATTGCTTCCTCTCAATAATTACATAATATGCAATGCTACAAGAGATTCTGGAACAAGACTACAAGGTACACCATTGGAGCCTGAACAATTTTACGTAACAATAATGGGTACATCATCTTCAATTTCTTTTTATTCTTTAATTTTGTATTGTTTTACTTTAATTTATTAATTTTAGAAAATATTAAAAAAATATTTCTAATACTATTAATAATTAAATAAATTATATAATTTTTTAAAAATTTTTTGCTAAAATTATATAAATTTTTAATTTTCAAAATATATACCTTAATCTAATTTTAAATTTTTTTACTAAAATATCTTCCATATTTTAGTAAAAAATTTTAAAATTAAAATAAATTATAATATAATTTTTTATTTCAAGAAAAATTTATATATATTTTATAACAAACTTTTTTTATTAGATAGGATAGGTTACATAAATCAAATAACATCATAAAATTTTATTATGAATTATATTTTTAAATAAATTACTTAAACCTAAAATATTTTTAATAATTTTGCTTATAATTTTAAAAATAAAAAATTATTTAATTTATGTTTAATAATTTTAAAGGAAAATAAAGAAATATATTTTTTAAAAAATAAAAAATCTATATAATTTATTTTTAATAATTTTAAAGGAAAATGTTGATATCTCTAAAATTATACGCTGAAAATGTAAAGTCCCTCTAAAACCTCCGAAATGCTGCATCGAATCTGATATCATGCTCTGGGATTTGCTTCCTCTTTCAGCGTTAATTGAATAGGCTGACACTAGCTCCCTCCCATTCTCTGCCTCTGAACCTCGTAGAATACACCCCTGACAAACCACCGTGGGCCCTCTACAATTACTTCTACGAATGCAAAGAGTCTAGTCACTCCAAAACACTTCTTTATTTGTTTTCCTTAAGTCAGAATTAAAATTTTTTAAATATAATTTTTTATAATTATAATTTTTGACATTTAAGTCTAATTTTTATCTTTAAACTTAAAAATTAAAACTTAAAATAAAAAAAAAAACTTAGTTTAAAGTGACTACCTCCTCTATAGTCATTTCTACTATAGATTTTTTTTAACCAAAAAAACATATATATTAAAAAATAAATCATAAAAACTTTCTCAGATTTTACTTAAATCACAACAGATATTTTTTTATTTTTAAAATATACACAAACTTCTTTTAAAATAAAAAATTATATTATATTTTAATTTAATTTTAATTTTTTTGTTATAATAATCTCCATTAATCCCCCCCCCCCTCTCTCTCTCTCTCTCTCTCTCTATATAACTAAATAATTTTAAATTAAAGATACCTTAGTCAAAAAATTCAAAATTAAACCAAAATCTATAGTAATTTTTTGTTTTAAAGAAGATATGTATATATTTTAAAAATTGGAAAAAATTTATATGATTTCAATAAAATTTATAGAAAATCCATATAAAATACTTTATATTTACAACTCGTTTAATATGCAAAAAATTAAAATTAAAAATTAAAAAAAACTATTTTTGTAGATAAAAAATAGATATAATACACCTAAGTTTAATGATTGCATAATGATTTATAAATAATATTAAATGATAATTAAATAATAATTATAAGAGCAAAAATGAAATTTCACCAAATTTTTTATTTCTTTTTTATTTTCTATAAACAAACCAAACAAGCCGTTAAAGATAAAACTAAGTTTAGCCTATTAAAAATTGAACCAAATTAACGAAATAAAATTGGAGCAACTCAACTTCTATGTTAAAATTGAATTAGAGAAGTGGGGTTTTTATATGTTAAGTGACACGGTAATGATTGAGTGGAAATATGAAACAAATTAACCATGGATTTGAAAGGGGGGAAAAAGGGTTATGCATTATTGCCTTATTCCCCAAAAACAAAGCAAAAGTGGGATGTATTGGTTTATTCACGATTTTTTCTTTCTTTCTATGAATCATTATAGTCTATGACCAAAGGAAATTTCTGGATATGATTATTTCATTTTCTTTATTCAAATTTTTACTGTCCAGCTGGTTCGATTGAAAGAAAGAGATTTATTTTTATTTTTAATTGCATATAATATTTATTATATTTTATAATTATTATTTAATAATATTTATCCCTTTATTATTTTTTAAAATAAGAATATCAAGATTACTTTTATCTTCAAAATGATATATATTTTTTCTTTTTATTTCTTTTTTCATCCTAAATAGTTTTATATATCAAACAAGTCCTGATTCTGTTATTGCTTTTTTTTTTTAAAACATGATTATGAACATGTGCTACAGAGTTTCATCGCTCTCTAAACATTTTCCATTTGTGTATCCTATTTACCATTTACATTCATTTAGACTTTGACCTCTGAGTGTGGTAAAAAAAATAGGACTTGATCAAGAAATAATAACCTGATCTGAACTAAAGCCAGATCAGAGAAGTTCATCATTAAATCCTTTCATTACTATGATTTTTTCATCATTAATTTGGACATGTCTATATATATTTTTCATGTGTGCTATAATTGCAAGCAAATCATTTAAAACAACTTTGTCATTATTACATGTGTCTCATTTGTCATGATATTCATAATTATTCTTCGATTTTGTATTTCTCTTACTTCGATCTTTCAAATCATTTTATATATAAACGAACTTTTTAGTTCATAATGGGCGTTGGGTTATCGGTTCTTCAATACTTTTAATTATTTATTTATATTTTTCATAAAAATATTTATTTGTGTTTTAATTAATTAAACTAGAATTATTTAAGGCGTCCTTACTTTATAAAATCTAAACATTAAATAAATTCAATTTGCTATTATTAATTTACGCTTTCAATTAATTTCTATTCAAATATCTTGCAATTTTCACATAATCAAATATCTGGCGATGTTTTATATTTTTAGGCTATCTTTTTAAAATAATTTTAATATTGAATTTTATTGATTTAATTTTTTTAAAGGAATAATACTCTGAAATTAGTATATTTATTATTAAATTATCGTTTTGGTCCTTAAAAAAATGTTTGTTCCGTTAATTTAGTATTTGAAAGATAATTATCAAAAGGTTTTTTTTAAGCCAACTAATTATCAACAAGTTGATCCAAAATATTTTTAGATAAATTTATCAATTTCGTACCGCCATGAGATTTGTCAATCTGAAGTTGATAGAATTGTCGACATAACCATCTTTCTCTAAGATACTATAATCATGAGTGACATTAGTAGTTGTCTGTTTGATGAGATAATATAAATAAAAAAGGCAACAAATAAGTAGGTGGCATTAAAAAAATAACTTTTTATATTCTTATTTTTAAAAAATTAATTTAATAGGTAGAATAATAATTACAAAAATATAATAAATATTATATAAATAATATAAAAAAATACATTTTGCAACGTGGTGAACCAATCAATAGATGATGCATAACATAATACCGTAAGGAAAAAGAAGTTTTAAATACCTTATTTTTAAATTTTATATAATTAACTATTTAATTTAAAAAATCTTCTTGAAATCTCTGTAAATCACCTATAAGTATGTTAATTTCCTTTAAAAAATTAATACAATCATTAAATAATGGTTTCGGTCTAATGAAGCTTCTTATTTTATCTTTTGGGGGAAAATGAAGCCTTATTATTATTTAGACACATTAATTTGTGTATTATATTTATATATTTAAATTACAAAAATATAAAAATTTAAATCCAATTTTTTATTTCTATAAATAATATTGTAAAACATTCAGAATATCAATGAAATTTAATTTTTTTAATAAAAACAGTATGTAAAAATTAATAGACAATAAAATTGCAAATAGTTACATTGCTGGCTTTTTTTTGTAAAAGAAAATGAGAGTAAATTAAACTAATTTCTCTAGAGGTGTAATTATCCCTCCTATAGAAAAAATGTCACACAATTTCTTTTTTTACATTTAATATATATTGTTGCTGGTGAAAATTTTTGAAAGTGGTTCAGCTAATTAGTCAATAGAACTTAACCATGGTGTTGACTTTGAAAATCAACTTTGGATCCTTATTAAGTGGAAACAAGACATAACTCTTTTAAAATAAGGGTTCCTCTTAGTTCTTAAAGGTAGGTAAGCTTATGATAAAAGTCTTGAATATGCATAAATGACAAAGCTAAAAAATTTGAAAGTGGACGATACTTGCTGAATTTAATAATAAAGAACTATACAAATTCTAAAATAAAATGAGTTAACAACAAAAAGATTGCAAAAGAAATTGATTGCAATTTGTGGAAAAGATTGGTTAAAAACGACAAATAAAGCAATTAAAAAAAAAAGCCATAGATAAAGAGATTAAATGACTAAAAGATAAAAGAGTTATAATGCAAGATTTTTTATAAGTGTTTTAGTAGCTAATATGTTATCTACTTGGCCATGCCCCTTTCCTTCGTGTTTTTGTTCATATAGTGACTTGATGCTGAAGATTGCGGTGCCTCAAAATCACATACTTGGTGGATTCTTGCTCTCTTACTATTTTTTTGGCATTTTGTTATGTGAAATTTGAGTCTTTCATCAGTGGCTAAATCTCAACTAGTTGACTGTTATCTCTTAGTTAATATTTTTTAACTAATTTCTCTCAATTAGCTTAATTTCTAGCTGTTATTGACAGCTTGTAATTTTTTATGCCAACAATTGTTAAAAAAAATTTGTTATTTACTTTTTATTAATGAAGTTAACTATATGAAACATGTGTTTTTTTTAAAGATGAAATCACTTTAACTACGTTTAGTATTATACTATAAATTACTCTCTCCAATCTCAAATATAAATTACTAATATCTATCTCACAGATATTAAAAAAATTAGTTAAAGATAATTTAACTAATTAAATTTGTATTAAAACACAATTTTTTTTTATATTTGCTTCTAATTAAAGAGCTTACTTCCATCTTCGTAAATTGCATTAGTTTTAATGACTTTTTATTTAATTAGGAGTATTTAAGGAAAAATCATTTAATAATCAAGATAATTTTGAGAATGACTTATATTTTGAATCAAGATAATTTTTTAATAAGTGATTTATATTTGAGACCGAAGGGAGTATATTCTCATATATATAGAAAGTTAACTTTATTAGCAAAATATAAATATTATAGGGATTTTTTGAAATATATATGAAATGCTAATGGAGAGGATTGACATTTTTAAAACAAGATATTGAGTATAATTTAATCAAATTCTAATGTAATTTACTCAAAAAATAAGTTAGATCCTATTGATGAAAAACTATTTTTAAATCACTTTTTCAAAACCACTATAACCAATAAAGGAAAAAGAAGAAGATAATTTAGGGTTTGACCATATTTGTCAACAAACGGTTATAGCATGTTTGGCCAACTTCCCAAATGAGAAGAAATTCACAGCCCTCGGTAATGTTAGTAAGGTAAGTCAAGAGCTTGCGCTTTCAACCGTTGGATGTACCTCAGAATTTGTGTAAAGTGTTTTTTTTTAAATAATCATATACGAATCTCAAGATGCACCCAGCAATTGAAGAGCTCGAGCTCTATGTCACGGGGCCATTACTCTCTCCCCAAAAGCTAGCTGTTGAGGTGTGCAGCACACCCGCTTATATGCCCAGCATCCTCCCCAGGTCCATCCGATGTGGGACTTCCATCCAGTCCCCGTGGGCATGACAGCTCCCACGGCCAATCCGTGACGCCCTCGTCACGGGTGGCCCACCGGAGGGCCCCCCCTGGGCTAACCCGGGGCAGGCTCTGATACCACTTGTCACGGGGCCATTACTCTCTCCCCAAAAGCTAGCTGTTGAGGTGTGCAGCACACCCGCTTATATGCCCAGCATCCTCCCCAGGTCCATCCGATGTGGGACTTCCATCCAGTCCCCGTGGGCATGACATCTAGGTACCATAACCCATACTGTAATATTTTGAGCTAATAATCTTTTAAATAAATTATACTAATATCTTGAAATTAAAAGATATATTATATTATCTTTTACAATAAAAAATAAATTATGATTATATTTATTTTTACTAAAATACTATTATATATTTTATTTATATAATATAAAAAATATTAAATATGTTTCTAATTAATATAAAAATAGTAAATTTTTTCAATTTAGAAAAAATTAAATTTATATTTTTAATATAAAATAAAATTTTAAAAATATATTTAAATAAAAATAATATTATTTTTAGAGGTATTTTTAGTCATATTTTAATTTAAAGAGATTTGAATATATTTTCACAACAAGAAAGAAGATTTTGTAATTTAAGCAAGAGAAGAGTAAGTTACTTTAATTTTTTTTAATTTAAGGTGGTTTTTTATTTTAAAAATATTAATTTCTGTTTATATTTCTACTTGACCAAGGAGTTCTAATTCTTTGCTATTTGTAGGATGATTCAGATTGTAATCTTTAACTTTTGGAGAGCTAAGACATAGATTTATGTTTGAACTTTTCCAATGCTCAAAATTACAAAATATCTTGCTTTTGTGTAGCAGGAAATAAAAGCGAAGATGCCTTCTCTTTCACCGAGCACTACAGGAGCTATGTGGTTGAGGAATGTTGGTGGGTTTGCAAAATTCAAGGAGGGACAATTTCACGTGGCTGAGAAAAAGCAATGCCCTTTTCAACGGAGAAAGATACACAGAGAGACCAACCTGTTGCTGTGTGTGCAGTCCCAAAGGAAAAGACATAATATTCCTTTGGGGATTGTGGCAGTGAACCCCTCAAACTCAGCGTTACAAGGAGCCAAAGCAAAAAACAAACTCCAAATTCACTTTTTAACCTTTTACCATCACAATTTCCAACCTTACATTTTCTGTTTTTAATCCCTTTATAGAAAAAATATTGTAAAGTAAATGGGATGTTTCTAAAATTCTTTCCTCATTTATAATAAAAAAATAAAAATAAATTCTCTTAATTTCTCTTCAAAATTAATTGTGTCAATTTTAAGAAAAAAATAAATATAAAATATATGAGATTCATTATTCAAACAATTTCATGAATGCAGACCTTTTATTTTATTTTATTTTTGTAAATTTCTTATTCTCACACATGATTTTATATATTTAAATGGAACTTATTATTTAGGTAGATTTCACATACTCTAAATTTAATACTATCATTTTAAAAAAATTGAGAAAATAAAAAATAGACACACAGAATTAAATTGAATGTTATGAAGTATAAAATGACTTGAATTTGAATTATATTTGAAACTAAATTAATACTAAAAGCTCACAATTTATAGAGAAATTATCGTGTGGAGTTAGTGTCTTATGTCCCAAGAAATTATTAGATAGACCATAAATTTTGTTTCCAATAGTGAGAGGTGACAAAATTAACTATACTAAATTAATAAGAATTAAAAAAAATATGTTAAAGCAAATTCCCAAAAGATTATTTTTTTATTAAGTTGGCGTGGCTTTACCAAAGTGTAATTATTACTGTGTTTGTTTTTATAGGGAGAGAGTAAGCACGCAATCACACAAAAGCATCAGCAAAAAGTGAAGCAAACGTTTAAAGGAAGTAGGGAAGGGCGAGGGGTCAGTGAGGGCTCGTTAGGTCCATCATTACTTGCTTGCTCCCTAGCTCCTGCACCAGCATGCTGTCTCAAGCAATCTTTCACTTTTTTATTGAAAAAAATTATGATTTAATATTTTAAATTAAATATATTTATATTAAAAAATATTAAATTTTTAAAATTTTTAAAATGAAAAATTTTAATTCAAAGTGTCAAATTATAATTTTTTATATTATTTAAAATTTTAATTTAAAATTTTTTAAAAATAATTTTAAAATTTAATATTCTTTACCATAAATATTTTTAACGTTCAAATTGTAATTTTTTTTTATTTCAATTCTTTGCATGTCTCTTTTGCTTCTTCATCAAATCTCTGGCTCTTTCTCTGCCATAATTGGCATGAACTGCCGCTCACCTTATCCCTCTATGGAGTATGAATTGTTTGTATTTAAAAAGGAAATATACCGAAAAAATTAAATAGAAAAGAGAGAAAAAAGAAAGAAAAAGGAGTAGACCGAAAGGTATATAATTTTTAAAACTATCATTCTCTCTCTCTCTCTCTCTTTTCTTTTTAATTTTACCCTTATGTTTAATTTTTTTAAATTCAAAGATTCCAAATTCCTCTACGATGCCCTGGGCCATGCAATTTTTTTTCTCTTTTTTTTTTAACAGTAAAACTTTTTTACAGCCAATTTGGGTATGTAAGTGGGAAAAGGAATCCTTTTTTGGAAGTTTGGTGCAATATTTATTATATTATTGTAATTATTATTAAATAATATTTATCTACTTTTATTATTTTTTAAAATAAAGATATAAATTTATTTTTTATCATTAAAATTATTATTTTATTTTTTATTTTTGTTTTCATTCCTAATAATTCTACATACCACTGAAATTGTGCGGAGATGGGAAATTGGATCAATAGGTTATAAGGGTTGTCATGTGGGACTTAATTTTATTAAAATTTTTTAAAATGTTAAATTTGTAATTTTAAATACGGATAAACAAAGAATGTATGAGACGATACATATTGGGAGGTACATTATACATATTGAGTGGTAAGATTGTAAATTTTTTGTAGTAGTGCATTATGAATTTAGGAGAGTGATACAAAAATAAAAAATAAAAATATGTATGAGTTTCTCTTTTTTTTTTTTTTTTATCTATTTCCTATTTTCTTTTTATTTTCCTTCAAATGCACATCATACATTTACTTACTAAATGCATAAGAATTTAGTTCCTGAACGGCAGGTCTCAAATATTATATGACTTTCTCTTTCTAAAATTCATAAATTTCAAAGAAAATTGAAATAATATAAATCTTTTTGTATTATATATGTGATGCTGTTTCACTATAAGAAAATGTGTTTTCTGATCTTTAAAAAAATTCCAGCTTTGGTTATTCGGATCAAGAGGAAGATCATGTTATAAGGGTCATTAGGGGATGCTACTTGAATAGATTGTTTTCCTGACAAAATTTTGTCCACTAAATTAATAATTACGGTATTTAAATTATATCATTAGATAAAATTAATAAACAGAAATTTGCCAGATAAATATTACACATCCCGCGGGTTGGTGGATGACCCAAATATGAGCACTGAATCTTTAATACAAAAATAAGAATCAATGTTACCAAGTCCAAAATGTTACTTGAGAAATTATTATATTGACTCAACTGATTATAAATAGGATAAATTATACTTTTTAAAAAAATATTTTTAAAATTATATATAATACGCTCTTTGTTTTAAAAATTATATCGACTTTTCTTAACATTTTAATATGCATTAATAAATCTCCTCTTTAATTTATTTTTTTGTCAAGGAAAGCTGATTTTTACACAATATAAGATAGTAATATTATTCTTAAAATAACAATACAGACAATTAAATTATTTTATTCTTTTAAAAATACATATTGTGTAAAAATTTAATTTTACTGATATAAAAAAACTTAAAAAATGGAGTACAATTTTTAAAACTAAAAAAAATATCATGTGTAATTTAATTAATTTTAAATAAATAAATGTAATTTATTCTTATAAACAAACAACCAAATAAGTGTTTTAAAAAATATAGTAATATATTTATATATTTATTTATAATTATTTTATTGTACCTATTTTTGATAATTACATTTATAAAAACATTTCTCTTTATAAAATATTTTCCCTCATCTTTCTTTTTACCAAGACGAACTATGGAACTTTTGGTTCCAAAGTCATAAAATTGAATAGTTGGAACTCACAAATTTGGGTTCCGCAGTATCACATGTCTGATACCTCAGCTGGGATTTTGAGCCGCGTTGGATCTCCTTCGGCTTTTCATGGGAAGAGAGGATGGCATTATTATCTCACAACAATATTATTTCAAAAAATAAAAACATCAAATGCCATCAAACATTCACTTTTTTTTTTCTTTTTACAAAATAAAATATATATTACAGCACAACATTATAAGTTCTTAAACTAAGAAAGCTATTTCATCTCTACCTTTTCTGTAAAAAAAAAAAAAAAACTTTGCCGTTGAGAAAAATGTATCATTCAGACCTTGTGCGACGAATGCCAAAAGCTCTTATGAAGCAAATGAAGAAATGGTGGAAGTTGGTATACCGAATCCAATAACATGTATTGAGAAGTTGTAAAACATGAGAAATTAATAGAAAAGGGAAAGGATTTAAAAATCGCATTCTGGGCCAGAACAAATTAAATTGCTTGTTTGGCCATTTCTAAAAAAACCTAAAAGCAAGATTGATGTAATTCATCAATCCACTACCACTATTACAATAAGGTCTTTTCGAACTAAACGTAAGTTAATATCCTGTGTTGACGGCAATACTGATATTTGTGGTAGTAACCAGGCCATAATCCTTCAACCTTCAATTGTCAACATTTCTTTCAACGTTGGATAGTACTAGATTAATGTTGTCTTCCCACCAGTTTTTGTTGCATAAATGCAAGACACTATTGAACAATCAATTTTTGCCATAAGTTAGCCACATTATGTGAGTTAGCATGGGGTTCTTCAAATACGATCATGTTCTGATAATAGTAGTTAACATATAATACAAGTAAAATCAACATTGTATAATCTTTCCTTTCCTGAATGTCTGTAGGGCGAATTTAGTCAACTTGACCAAATAACATTGATCCAAACTGGACTGTCTTCACAAATTAACATTGGAGATGATTAACTGTTTCATAATTCACACTATTAAAAGAATGTAGTAAGAGTGGTGCATGATGAGCTTTTAAAATAGATGTCTTAGAAAGATCATTAGTCAATAGCTTGCATCCAAATAAAAGTGTTTGATAAGGAAGCCAAACCCTCTAGAATTAATCCCAAGACCAAAAGAACGTAGAAATAGGTGTAATCACATTCCTTGACAAAAGTTTGTATCCATCCACTACTTTGTATAGCTTGGATCTATTATGTATCCAAATAAGTTGATCATCTTGACCAGTAATTGAAAAAGATAATTAAGCTACTTGCTGAACTATGGTTTAGAGAATACAACAAACCAAAAAATTAGGAATTCCATACTCTCTAATCATGCAAAATAGGGACCTTACCATGCATCTTGTGACTAGTAAGAGATTCCTGTTGCATAGGCCACCGAAGGAGGTGATAAAGTGGAATGTTTCACCCATCTTTAACCTATGAGGTAAACTTTTCACAAACAACAATTATTGGCCTTCTAGATTCCTTGCCATATCCCAAATTATATTGGAATAATTATTAACTTGTCCAGAAAAAAATGATTTAGTTAATATTTAGAGTGGAAAACCCAAACAAATAAGTGGAAAACCCAAACAAATAAGGAATAAGTTTTATGATTAATTAAGTGCCGTTTGTGTTTGGCTCATAGGGCCTAATTAAGAGCGTATGTATACTTAAGACCTGCACCTCCCAAATTTCATGGATTACAAAGAGCCAACTAGTTAAGTAAATGATGTTTATGTCTATTTAAATTATAATTGCAGAAAAAGTTTACAATCTTCATATCAATTTCTTAACTATTCCTTAGGAAGCTCATAAAATGATAAAGGATAGATCAAGGTGGAATTTAATTTTTAAGGTGTTCTCTTAGGTATGTAATGTGATCAACCAAATCTTGTCACATTATAGTCAATTAATAAAATATCATTCACATATATAAAATGTGTAATAAGTTTTGAGCAAGCAATAATATATTGAGATGGCCTGATTAGCTTTGTAATTTAAGTCTTCAAAGTATAATTTTTCTAATTTAGTTTATCAATGATTTCCTTTTAATTGTTTTTCTCGCTTCAATATTTGTTAAAATTTTGAGATTAATTTTTTAGTTTTTTTAAAGGAAACAAAGTAATTTAAAAAAATTATTAAGGAATTAATTTAATAGATTTATTATTTAAAAGACCAAATTAAAAAATTAGTCAATTTTAAAGAATAAAAAATAATTTACTCTAATATATAGTATTGAAGATATTGTTCACAATAATAAATATAATGGCCATGTTGACATGTCTAGGAACCACTAAGGTATTAAATCTTTTAGAATTAATTGACATCTTATAACTTTTTTGAAGAAAATAAAATAATTTGATAAACTGTTATTTTATAATTGTTTTAATAGTTAACTATTATAATGTCGGATTACTATATAATCTATGATTTGGATACCTTTTTAATAGTTAAAGATATAGATCTATATTTAATAACCTTTTTTCTGGTATATTTTAAAAGTGACAATATTTTTAAGAAGAAATTTACCTAAAGATATTTTTCAAACTTATTGTGTATATCAATATTATGAAATAGCTAAACCAAAAGAACCTTATTCTTGTTAATGCTGATAATAATAATAATAATAATAATAATAATAATAATAATAATAATAATATTATTATTATTATTATTATTATTATTATATTATTATTATTATTATTATTATTATTATTATTATTATTATTATTATTATTATTCAAATGTTTATCTATTTAACTTTACAATATATTTTTTACTTTAAACATAGGTATTTGTACATGGTAGATGATCACGTCCAAAGAAAGAATTAAGATATAGTCATTTGGATTCTCTAAAAGGTGTAATCTTCGTGATAATCTTAATTATAAAGAATTTATGGTATCCTAAATTATAATGTGTAATCTTTTATTCTTTATGATATTTTTAAGGGGCCAAATATAAATGTGACATATTTTGGGTACCATAACGATATTTTTACTCAAAATACGGGATAGAGCGTGAGATAATATTGACGAACTAAACTCATTTTATTGTCATTTTGCATCATTATCTCTCTCTTTTTTTTTTGATTTCTTAATTTTCTCTATTTTCTAGTTCATGACACGTTGTTATCAAGTCCAATATAAAAAAGAATGATGTATTGCCATTTTAAATATTCAAATGCCCATTCATCATTTACTATAAAACAATTTAAAATAAAAAAAGGATGAAAAATCATGAAAATGACAACAATTTTAGCCAATATATATGCGCCTAACAACATTTTACATACTAACCTCTGTTAGGGGCTAGATAACTAAAATTAAAAATCAAAGACACATAAACAAATTTCAGGGAGGGTAGACTAATGTTTTTAAGGTTCTAGGAACATGTATGGGAGATTTTAAATAAAAATTAAAGGAGATAGATATAAAATTTTGAGAGAGCAATAATATTATATACATATATAATATATATAAATTTTTTTAGGGGATGTGATTGCCATAGAAACACTGCTAGAAAAAAACAAAATTAGTATGAAGAATCAATCACTAATTTAGTGCAGATACATCACTAAATTTCAATTTTTAGTGACAGACCATCTGTCACTAAATTTATTAACAAATTATTTGTTACAAATTTATCACTATTTTTTAATTTTGTAAAAATAATAAAATTAATTAATTTGTCCTCAATATCTTGCGCTTTGCTATTATAACTCAAATCAAGTAATTACAAAATTATATTATATTCCAAGAAACTTCAAATACAAATACTAAATGTTAAATTTAAATTACACACATACATCTGAAAAATAATATGCAACAATTGCTTGGATCCTCACATCTTCAGAATGATCAGTTGCAACTCTACTAAACCTAATGGGTATTGCCTCTTTATTTTTACGCCACTTATATTAACACTAGGCTCTGTCCCCTGCAAGATGCAGGGAGAATTTAAAAAATGACCCATGGGTCTTACAAAAAAATTTAAAAAAAAAATGAGTAAACCGTAAATATATGAACATATATTGTTCATATACGTATTCAACAGTGTCATGACATGCGGTCTGTGGAAGCCACACTGTTCACAAGCCAGAGCCACACTGTTAATAAACCGCGGCTTACATGAGTTTTTATATAATACATTGATATCCTTTTGCTATACATGGTCCTTTGACATTATCAGATTTAAAATTTTACATCCACATCTTCCCAATCAGTTTCATGGCATTCAAAAACAAAACAAAAGAAGGTAGGAGGCCAGTTTCAAAACAAAACCCGTATGTACATAACCAACAAAGTCTTACATACCACATAAACCATTAGAGCTCACTGTCTCAGTAGAAGGAATGACTGCCTGGGGCTAAAAGGACTTGACCTGGCATCTGAAGCTGATCCAGTTTGTAATATTTTGGCGCTATAACCTGTCATAAAAAAGTTAATTAATGCATAAACATAGGTAAAAGCATTTTGCGTCAAGAGAAAGAGTAGACAATCAAATTTAATGACTTTACAGTAAAAGAATTGATGTCAAATTTTATGTTCATAGTTCACCCAGAAGTAACAAAAAAGTAAGAATGGCTTTAATTCCCTACTTACTGGATCTTATACCCAGTAAGAGCCAATATCATGACAAAATGCATAAGCACTCAGCATAGGGAGAGACTATCTTCCTTTGCAATTTAGATCCTCTAAAAATTTAGGAGTAAATTTATGTGGTATAATTGAAAAAAGATAGCTTAAAGGTGTAGGAAAAGTAACTTTTAACGTTAGAAGTAACTTCTAAAGTTGAAAGCTTTTAATTTTAATTTTTTTTTCAATTGTACCTTGTACAGTGCTGCAGAAGGTCATTTGTCTTTATCTACAAGTGTTGGAGAATTGTATGTGTGTGTGTCAAAAGGTAAGAGAAAAAGAGAAGTCCCACATTGCTCAAATAAAGGAAGGCCAAAGGGTATAAATATTAATATGTGATTATGGAAAGAGCAAAATGGGTAAGAGTTCGCGCGCACAAAAAGCTGGGCCAACAGCTCAATTGAAATTCGGCGATTTGCCCCCCCCTGCGCGCAAAATATAAAGGAATTTAATTTTTGAAAATTAAATATTTTCAAATAGCCTTCTAGAAAATTCATAAATTTAAGGCTTCGGTTATGAGTTTATTATGTAACGTTTCTAACGTTACTCATCATTTACCGACAATTATTAATCCGTTTTTCTATCTGATATAATGTTTATTAATCCTCATGTCGGAAACCGTCCAACGTTCAGAAACGTCCTCATTAATATAATTCAATATGGTCCAACGTCTCATTATTTTCTGTGCCTATAAATACCGCGTTGCTCTTTGGGTTCCATACACTGCAGCTCCAGACAATATTCGAGCTGCTCCCTCCTCTCCTCTTCTCTCTGTCCCTGAGTTCTTATCTCCGCTGTTCTGCTTTCCTGCGACATCGCAGAAGAATCCGTTCAATCCTCATATATCTCTCAATTGTACACGGCTCGGATTTATTTTATACTAACAACTTCCTTGTCCAGCTACTGAATCATAACAACAAGTTCACCTCATACCCAACTGAGTTCTCACACGTTTTTCCCTATATTTTTAGGCAACATAGCTAGTGGCTGAAGCTACAGCACCCAAATCTCCTTCTCTGTTCAGAGTTTTTTTCAAAATTCTGAACCACACATATACTTTACCCATAAAGAATTAGAAAATGACTTATTCATGTGAGGAAAAGGCACAGCAACAGAAATTAAAGGCATTTGCATGTAGAATAAAATCAGTACAGAAATCAATATAACAGTATATAGTATATACAGCAACAACATTAACAAGTACAGAATAAGAGTCCAGTGATATAATTTGTCTTACCTAAGTAGCAATTCAGTGACCAAATTGTTAGTTTTAGTCATATATTAATGATATAAACATGTCCAACACTTAACTTTATGAACTAATATTTCTCTCTTTGGGCTTGGTCTGATGGAGTATACACTGGATCCAGTTGCAGCATTTTATCTGACTCTGCATTGTTATTTTGTTTGACATTAATTACTAACGATAAGTCTGAAAGTAACACACCTAAAAAAAGGGTGAAACAAATGAGAAACCCGAAGCAAACATTATCACTTGCCTGCTTTGGCTTGTCAAGTTCCACTATTGACTTCAGGAACAAGTCACAGTCCAAAGATAGATTAGATTGTGTAAAGCAGGGCCTCCACAATACAGCAACTCAACTGGTTGCTTCTTGGAAGGCATATGTATAGGGATTGACAAATAAGGAAAAAGCAAGGAATAAATCATAGAACAAAACCAAAGTATTTCAGTGTAGCTAATTAAGAAAAAATGAATAAATGATCAAGATACAAACCATCAAGTACAGACAGAGTAGTACCTTGACTTCCTTCAGGGTTTGTTGTACCATGGTACCACCAATGCAAGCATCAGAAATTGCAGCTCCTCCGTGGTATTCCAATCCACTCTTATCAAAATCAACCATCCTATAGGGTAGACAATTAGGGAGTGGACAAATAAAAAACCGGCTTAAAAGCAATAAACTAGATTATGAAAAAAAGGGGGGGGGGGGGCGGTGACACTTAAAAAACAATAGATAAATAACGAAGGACACAGGTTTCAAGCCTTAGCACATTAATAGCAACACAAGAAAAAAGCTCTATATGATAAAGCCTGCAAAATTGATCTGGCATAAGCTAAAGCACCTATTAGAGATTTTATTTTTCCTTAATTCATAAACAGTACCTGACAATCTTGTTGACTGATGTCGCCTTGGATCTGTTTGTATCAACTAAAACCCCTATCCAGTTGCCTATACTTCAGATCAGTATCACATTATTAGGATTAACAAGCCTCTATTCCCATATTTCTATTCATATTGGAATTAGGTCATATAAATAGCAAAAGTTCCATATATCTCACTATTTTTTGTCGGTATCTCCACATCATAAACATTTCCTGGTATTATTAATTAATATGACTGACTAACGGCTGCATGCAAAAGACTTTGACTTGCCCATCTAAAAATAAAAGGAGTCAACGAATTCATGCAGCATTCATGCGCTACATAAGATGTTGAATCCCTAGGAGCATAGGATTAATTCAGCTCTAGCATTTATATCTATGTTTGAGTTAAAATGATTTTTTACACTGAGAAAAATGATGACTTCTATAAGAAGTTAAAATGATTTTTTACACTGAGAAAGATGATGACTTCTATAAGAATTCCATTTCATTGAAGACTATATGTAGAATCTTACAGAAGTCATTAATAGGCAAGCATCTAGAGATCATTATGGTTCTAGGAGTTGCAGATGCGCTCACTTGACTTTAAGTTCTATAGAGTAACTTTCGAATTGACTTTGGATCCTGCCACGAAAAGGTTAATCTTTTATTAGTGCAACTTACTGTCCAAAAAAAAAACAGACATTAAACCAATATAACATCAAGCATGCTAAGAAATATATGAATTACTGCCTATTCTTTCTCACTTTCTGGTCTGCTAATCTGCATCTTTCAGGTCAAATTCTGTTGTTCAGATCTATGCTCTCTTTGCTTTGTCTGGCAGCCTCTTAATATTCTGTTGTCCCACCCAAAATAAAGGAAAAAAAAAGCCATAAAACTGAGCTTCAAAATGGTAAAACTGATTCTCACTCTCAGCAGAAGATTTGCAATTCTTGTATTAATCTGTGCCCTAAGGGCCTTCTCAAAATCAAACCCTAAGCCATTCAGCCATAAAAGCCACAGTACATGCACAAGTAGTTAGGTTTCACTAGAAGCCGACACAAAGGTCACAAGAATATAGCTAATTCTTAGCTACATGTATCTGACCATGAATTCAGTAAATACATCCGTTGACATCAACCGAAAATCCAAAGAAAAACTCGTGAAAGCAAACATCTTCAAATTCAATATGAGAGGAATGAAGGTGTAAAAGAAAGACAAGATCACTGACAACTAGAAAGAAAAAGATAAGAAGATAAAGTAATTTCCGACACACAAAGGTGGAAGTGTATGCAAATAATGAGATGGAGCAGAGTTTAGCAAAGAAAACCAACCCTAGATGTAGAGTTTCTAGTATGATGTTGCAGTTGAGCGCAGATGGAATTAACCAACAATTCCTAGTCCAAAAGTAACCACATGGCTCCATCAAATCATGATACACTGAATCAACAAACCAACCATTTACAGTAAAACATTGACCATAGGTCTTAAGCATATAATGAATGAGCTTAACCAACGAAAAACTAGAGTCAACATAGAATTGAACAGTTCAATCGGATCGAAGGCAAGCTTAATGAACGAGAAATTTGCAACTAATAGAGAATCCTCAAGGTTGAACATCAACAAGCCAACTTCATTAACTACTGATTAAAAGTCTATGGCTAAATCAAAGAACACGCGTTTAAAGCATACCACCAGAGAAAGAGGGACACACATAGAGAGTTAGCATTTGATAAACCTGGCTCTTCCACAGGTTTGGGAAGTGATTGCTAAAAAGTTACAAGAGGAGGCGAAGAAGAACGAAGAACAAAGGAAGCGTGCATACCAGAGACTTCGGTGTTGGACGCGATGGACGGCGGGCGGTAGCTCCGGCGGACGACTGATTGGTGGCAGAACAGTAACGAAATAGTAATTGTTTTCATCGCATTCTATTAAGAATCCAAATTGGATCCATGCATTTAGAAGTATGCGTGCATGCTTGCCGACGGAGGGAAAGAAACTGTGCATATATATATATATATATTTAAAACAATATTTGTTTTGATTAAATAAGCTGTTTGATTATTTTTTTAAAATAAATTGTTTCTGACTAGTAATCGAAATAATTTTCTGCTATTGGAAAAAAAGTGAAAAATTGATGTTTTTCTCTCGAAGCACATGTAAAAGTATCTCTGTCAAAATCATTAATTATTATATTTATTTCTACCTTTTTTTTATCTATCTTTCTAAATTCATGTCTTTTTTAATAATTTGATAGTTAAAACTATTTTTTCAAAAATATTTGCCTAACACAATAACATTAATGCGAAAATTTATCAAGTGATTTTGCTGAACAACATTTTTTTTTTTCTCACAATGCTCTCACAATATTATTTTTATAAAACTTCATTTAAAAAAATTGTAAAATAAACAAAAGACCACAACAATTCCAGACGAATCATCATAGATGCTCATACATTGAAGCTGGTATTTGTGAACATTAGTTGGCCCTTACTTTCTAATTATTATCCTGCTGTCAAAATGTGATTAGCCTTAGTCGCTTAAGGAGTATCGTCTAATTAGCTTGTGTAATATTACCTACAAGACAATCTCAAGGTCGTATGTAATCGTCTAAAGTAGCTATTGGTAGATCTTATAGCACCCAATCATAATGCATTTTTACCAAAAAGACTAATATCTGATAATATTATTTTGGAATCTAAATTAATTAATAAATTGCATTCTACCAAAGAGAATGAGAAGGGTTGTTGTGCAAACAAGTTAGATATTGGGAAAGCATATAACAAAGTCTCATGGAACATTTTGGAAGTAGTTTTATACCAAATGCTGTTTCTTTCATATTGGGTTTAGATCATTATGCAATGTGTTAGAACTATCTCCTCTAAGTACTTGTGAATGGTCATCCAATTCAGCAAATCATTCCTAAGCAAGGTTTAAGGCAAGATAACCCATTATCTCCATATTTGTTTATTTTATGTGCTAATATGTTATCTTGTATGATTTAAAAAGCGGAGCAAGTTAAGTCTTAGAAGGACATTCGTGTGGCTTGCGAGTTAGAGCTGGTGTCTCATTCAATGTGTGTGGATGACAAATATTTTATTTTTCAAGCAATGAAATCGGTGTTATAGAGTTTAGGACATTTTATCAATGTATAGCAAATTATCTGGGCAATGCATCATTCCAGGTGAGTCAGATATGGTTTTTAACCCTTGTGTGCCACATCGTATGAAGAAACTACTCTTTAGGATGTTTAGAGTCAATTTCACGTCTAGGATTAGAAAATACTTAAGCACCTACATAGATTTAGGACAAAATAAGATAGAATTATATCATGCAGTCATGGGAAAATAGATAGAAAATTGTAAGCATGGAACGCTTTGGCATTGTCTTAAGGAGGTAAACTTACCCTCGTTGAATAGATTCTAAATTCCACATTGGTTTATCTACTTCATGTTTTGAATTGTTGAAAAAATATTGCCATTAGATAAACAAGAAGGTAGCTAACTTCTTCCAGGGATAATCTGGACAAAAGACAAAACTGCATCTGTTGAAGTGGTTCGATTTATGTTGTTTGACCTGTGTCAGAGGCCTTGCCATTAAAAACTCATAGGCTTTTAATAAACCTTATTAGCCAAACACGTTTGGAGGCTAATGACTGATGATTCTCACTCGTTATTTATCTGAATGTTGAGACCTAAATATTATTGGCACAAGGAGAGTGGGGATTTAAATAAGCACCTGGTAACATCTTGGATTTGGAAAAATATCCAAAATTTCGCTTCAATTATATTGGATAACCCGCAATGGAGAGTTGCTGATGATAGGAATATTTCCTTATTCTGTCGCCAATGGTGAACTATGCAGCTAGGTTCCATAGTTTCCAATGGGACTGTGGGAGACCTTATTCCACATGAGCAGTTCAATTGGAACTTGCAACTATTGAATTAACTTTATTCCTTCACACAGATTTAGCAGATTCTCTGTACTTCTTTCTCGGTCACTGGATAGATAGACAACCTGATATGGAATGTAAATAGTATGGGAAGTCATCGAGTTGCAAATGGATATAAGGTACTAATATAGAATGAATCGCTTAATGGACAACAAAACTTTATGGCGTGGGATAAGCTTTCGAGATTACCAATGCCATTCAAGTTAATTGTGTTTATATGGGGATTGATACGCAATGTTCTTCCACTAACTTCAGTTTTCCATCAGCATCATGTTCCTATCATACAAGATTGTCTATTTTGCCATGATGTAGAAGAAACGATTAATCATTTGTTTTGGAGTTATTCCTTTACCTAAGTGGTCTGGTTTGGAAACTTTGGATCTCCTTTAAATATAAGAATTGACCAGGTTTAAAGCACTAAAATATTTGACTTCATTCAAATGTGGTTAGGGAATTATTATTGGACCTCGAGTTTGGAGAATGAGAATACAAGGACATGCATAATTATTCTGTATGTCATTTGGTTTTGTCGAAGTCATAGAATTTTTGAAGACACATCATGTGGTCCAGATTTTGCGAGACAAATGATAAATCTTCTCTATAAGCAATAATCTCAAGGCTATTCAACCTCAGCACAACAGTGAATTAAAAGAAATAAGATACGCTTCTGGGATGGTCACGTATGGAATCATTGCTGGCATTTGCTCTTCTCAATCAAGTCAAGGAATATGAGGCAACAGGGGCATAAGATCCTGGTTAAGATAGTTTTTGCTAAGGAAGAACTTCAGCATAGAGTTTGGATAGATCGGTATCATCAACCTAAATCTCGAGTCATCTTGGAGGCAATTTGACACTCCCTTTGGTTTGTCTCGCACCAAGAAGTCATAGAGCAGCCACAGCGGTTCCCATTGTTGATGTTGGTAAATTCGAGAGCGTATATCTTCTGCTTCATCCAACAACACAGGTTTCAGTGGATTTACAAATTGAAGCAAGATATCTTAGTTTTGCTGGGACATTTTGCGAGGTATTCGTAGACAATAGGAACACACAAGATCATAATCCCTTTACGTATGTTCGGTCTATATAATATTTAATTGCCATCCGATCATCCAAAAAAAAAAAATCATACATGCCACACATTTTTTTCCAATGTTTGGATGAATGATCAAATATAAGATTTCTTAGAATATTAACTATGTTAAAATAATAAATATGAACTATTTACCATGTCATTGTAATAAAAAATTAATTATCTTCCAGAAGACAAAATG
This sequence comes from Erythrophleum fordii, assembly GCA_032878935.1. NCBI lineage: Eukaryota > Viridiplantae > Streptophyta > Magnoliopsida > Fabales > Fabaceae > Erythrophleum > Erythrophleum fordii. The sequence continues at coordinate 2,301,943 of JAVQMF010000029.1, forward strand.
CAAGTGCTTCATGTTAATTTGTCAGTTATTACAAATTAATTGGCCTTGAAAAGAAAAGGGTGGGTTATGAATTAGTATTATCCTGGTTTAAAATTTTCTCCACATGGTCCACAATTTAGTATCTTTAAGACAATCATATCCCGCCAAGTCAGTTCTTTGATATGGTATAATAAAACTATATCATGTAGATGTTATATATCAAATTAAATATGTGTTATATAGGATTCCCCATTTATCTATTCTATTGTTATGAAATTGATCACGTTGTGTATAAATGTCATATATCATAGACCAGATTTTTCGTCAATGAAACCAATGCTGGCCATTACTTGAGAAGGAAATCGTATAGGCTTTTTCGTTGTTTGAATATTATCTTTGTCCTCATTAGGGAATGCATTTGTATCCTTGATTTAGCATGTCATTCAATAAAATATGTCCATAACATGGGTTTATATTGCCGAATTCTGACTTGCACAATGCTGAACAGTTTACCTAAGCTTTAGTTGCACCTACAGCGGTGAATGGTGGTGAAAAATGTGTAATTTAGATCAATATGACATTTTAAATTTCTACTTTATGTCAAGATAAGAGACCACATGCTTTGAGATAATAATACAACTATCCTTAAAAATTATTTATTAGCTTTCTCCATTGATAAAAAAGGGATCCAAATCTAGAAAAGAATAAAATATTACTATTATTGAAATGAGCAAAAGCATGTGATTTGCTATTAGCTAAGATCTTGATTTCCTTCTTATCCATTGTTGAAGGGAAAGGGGCTGGGAGGAAAAACAATTACATAGCTATTAATGCATTGTAAGAAGTCAATAATTAACATATTTGACTCATATATAGTATTCAAACACTACAGGAAAAATTGTAATTTGAGACCTTTTTTTGGCTCAAATCATTATTAAAAATTTTAGCATCAGTTATAGGAATTCCTACAGTGTTATTCGTCGTGAGCCAAATTGTGATCATTGTTATCAACCGTGGAACAGCCGTCGCAATAAGTCTATAATGATAGTTGGACAACTGCAGAAACTTTGTAGCACTTGTGTCACAACAGAAGCTAAAGTCATCAAATATTTAGCAACGGTTGATGTCCAACCGTTGCTATTTATATGATGATATATATATTGGCGCCTACAACTATCCCTTTCTTTTTTTTAACTACAACATTATGATATTTAAACCTGCAATAAATATAGGTAACAATGACTTATACATAATAATTACAACTAATATAAATTTAAAATTATAAATAGATAAAAAATTAAATTGTCGTTAAGATTAAAATTTCAATTTAGTATATGCTATAATAATATTTCATAGATAAAAGTTATACAAGTCAATAGGTAAATACTGTAATTATAATATCATTTAATAAACATTCTTACAAATCACTTGATGAGTCTTAAATCTACTAATATTATTCTTCTTGCTTAGAAGACAATGGAGAATGATCTACTAGACTTGGTTGATATATACTCCCCTAATTAGATACTTAAATTAAATTATGAAATATCATTAGAAACATATAAAAATTGAATTATAAGAGATAAATATTGCTCAATAAATACATTATAAATATTATTATTGAAGCTTAAAAGGAAGCAGATGACTTTAAAAATTTTAAAGAATGAAAGTCATCATTGCGTCAATCTTTCTTACTTGGTCATCCATCATTCTTTGTTGGTCATCCACCTTCTATTGCAATTTAGAGACTTGACTTTCTAGCTCTATATAAGGAGTAGACTAGCTCATCCTACAATAAAAATGAATGAAATGTGTAAATACTTGAGATTGGAAAGAATTTCATCCTAAGCCTCAAACATATGCCTAATAGATCCTGACATCCTAGAACGAAGGCTAATGAATCTTGAGATGATATTTTCTAAAAATAGACATTGAACTAAATTCATGTGTAAAAGTTTTTTCTTGCATAATTGCAATATTGCCAAATATTATCAATTCCGTAAAAATCAAAATCACAATATTATTAAGCACATAAACCATAATCACAATATATTGAAGAAAAAAGCCCAATTCTTGGTTGAGTCTAAACTACAATACAAAATCAACAAATACATTTCTAATTTACTCCAAAAGCAATTAACACAATGTTATAGAAGAATAGGGCAAACCAAAAAAGAATTATCGTATTATTTGTGCACTAACTTCTTGAATTGGTTTTGCTTGAGAAATTGACGAACTAGGAACACCATATCTCTGTCCAAGGATGACATATCTCCCTTTAGAGGGAAATGAGAGGGGAGAAAAAAGAATGATTGACGTCAGACCTTAAAGTGCCCTAGAGTAGTCTCAGGTTCTTGCTCCCTTACTAGATTTGGAACTAGAAGAATATGAAGAGGCAGAGGTTGCGTCGCATGTGAAAGGTAATGATCTAAAGGTAAGGGATAAATCTATGTGTAGAAGGACTAGATCTATGTTGTCTTTGAAAAACACAATTTTGTTCTCCCTTGTGAAGGAGAAGAAAGCCACAAATCAAAATCTCCCAACCTTAATTTCTAAATGAAAAATTGAGAAATGGAGATACTAGCAAGGAATGAAGTCACAGATGAGGGAGGAGTGAATATAAGTGGCATTTAGAGGCAGTTAGAGAGCCACCAAGAAATGCAAAAAACTATTGGTAATTGAATGTAATTACTAGTAGTTGTATGACTATAGGATGAAATGCCAATAAATATGCAACTTTTGGCTGTTTTAAAAATCACTAAAAATTGACGGTCACTAAATGTAACTTTTTTGGTATTGATATTGCCAAATATGACCAATTCTATAACTCATAATCACAATATTATTAAATATGAACCAATTTCACAAATCATAATTATAATATTGTCAAATATAGTCAATTTCACAATTAATAATTATAATATTTTTCAATATGAACCAATTCCATAAACCATAATCACAATATTGCCAAGTATTTCTAATTCCACAAACCATAATCAAATATTACTAGATACCTAAATCATAATTACAATATTGTCAAATATTATCAATTTCACAAACCATAATCACAATATTGATAAATATGACCAATTCCACATCCTGTAATCATAATATTACCTAGTACATAAAATATATTCACAATATTATCCAAATAATCATGGTTAAAAACTTACAATTATTGCTTTAGCCTCATTGTTGGTAAGAGCCTTGTTTGACATTTTATGACTGGTCATCCAAACTTTTTCCCCTAGAGACTAGTTGCCTACACTGAGCCTCCTATAAATTCATATGAAGTATCTTTCTTTGGAGATGACATTTCAAAGTATTAATTATTACAAACTTTTTGAACTCATCATTTTTTCCTTTCTGTGTGTAAGACTTTTTAAGCCTCTAGTGTATAGAATTGTTTGCCTTTTTCTATTTTCTTTGTTTTTTTTGAGTCTTTTCCAAACTATTTCCTAAAACATATCCATAAGCCAAATTGTACAGTGCTAAGAATGTTAAAAATGTTGCCCATTAATCTCTGCAAATGCCTAGTGAGATCTTTACGATTAGTTTGTCCCTAGTACATTTGAAATATATTATATATGTAAACTTCATTACTTACAAATTTGTCAAATAAAACACACTTTTTCAAGTAAAAGTTTTTGTCATGTGCTTACTTAGTTTCTACAAATCCCAAGTACTCATTATGTCAATAAAAATCATTCTCCTTCAATTATATTCCTTTTCTGCTCCTAAAACTTTTGTTTTTTAGTTTAAAAATGCTACTTGTATCACATAAAATTTTAACAATCACTATAAATTATTCTATAAATTGAATTGATTTTAATATCACTAAAAACTTGTTCTTTTCAAAAAAGCTCACTAACATTTAAATAAACACATTTAAAATTTCACACACACACACACACACACACACACACACACACAAACAATCTCATATCATATTCAAATAGCTAAGAATAATAAACAAAAATGATCAAGGGTTCCAACACAACCCAACAATTGTTAAGCTAACAATCATATAATAGATCTTAAAAAATGAAAGAACATAGAGAAAATACCTAAAAAATGCTTGAAAATGGTGGAGAATGGCCAAAATGTTGAAGAAGCAACAAATCATTGACTAATACGGCAGATCAGCAGTGGCTTGGTCAGAATAGATGGTAGACAGCAGGTCTTGACCAGCGTCAATGCTGAATGGCGCTAAGAGGTGGCTGGGAGGTTGAACGGCAAGACTGAAGGGTTTGAAAATTTTGTAGAAAATGGGGATCTAGTTGCAGGTGGGGAGTTATTTAACTGTTGTAAATTATTTAAGTTATCTAGTAGCAATTGCAACTACTACAAAATAATCGCCGTTAAATAAAAGCAGTTTCTTAAAAAAATTGTGATTATTTAATAGTGATTTAGGAAAATTGTTGCTATTTACTGGTGGTTGTAAATAGTTGCCATTATTTAACAGCAGTTATTGAGACAAACACTGCTAAGTAATTGTTATTGTACAAATTGCAACTATTTAATGAGCAATTGTCACAATTGTTGCTATGCTTTTTTTTTTTCTTGGCAGTGAACAAACAAACAATAATTTAATTACTTGGTACAGCACTCATAAGAAACAACGGATAATAATTATATTAATTCCTGTCTCTCTCTAAACAACTAGGGACACACTTTGATTTTACTTGTTACGAAAAATATGATATTTTAAAGCTTGATATCTCTCAAGTTTTTTTTTTTGGTACACGTCATTTTTTACGCCTTTGGCGCCTTCAATAAATATTTTTCTTTTTATTTTTAAATTTGTTTAGAGTTATATGACTTCTAGAGGCAAATTTAGAACTTTACATATGTAACAAATTAAATATTAGAAGTTTTACACTTCAGTAATTGTTGTCAACGTATGTTTTTTTGGGTATATAATGCAATTTTCTTTTCAATGCAACAAGGCAATGTTGAATATCGTCCCATCCAATTAACATTTAGTACTCGTCAAGAGTCACATTATTATATACATTTATAAATTAATCCAACTGCTGAAGAGGCCAATAAACTACATATTTACAAGTATATTTTATGTCATTTAAAAATTATTACAATTAATTATGGTTTTAACCGATCGGATGGTTTCTTTGGTTTTAATTATGCTTCAAAATAGAAGGAAACTATATAGTGCTTAGAAAAGACAATATGTTGACTTAAAAAATGTTAAATTCTAATTTACATAAATATTTTATTCAAGAGAAAGGGAGGGGGGCTTAATCAAATCCTGATTTGCACATGGGGTAGAGATTCGTAAAATGAGTAGCTCCTTGGGAGAATTATAATTAAGGACTCATTTTACGATAATTATAGTTAACGTCCCCAGTATACCAATTCTCTCGATAATTCTTGTCTAATCTTTTTTTTTCTAATGCATGGGAAAAACTATCTTGGTGGCCTATTTCTTTTCTTTTACCTTAAAATCACTTACCATGGATGGATTACATCTACTGAGCTGTTAATGTAAATCTTAGTGGTTGTTGATTGCCTAGTTTTAGATTCTTAAATTATATATGCCATTTAGCTATCATCTTTATCGAGAGAATGATATACTGGGGACATTGCACGATTGAACAAACCTTTTTTTTTTTGGGGTATACAATTGAACTAACCTTTGATCACTTGGCGGGCTCGTCCCCTTTTGTGAAAATATTGAGGGTGTTACTACATTTGGGCATTTCCATTCTATTTCTAACAAATGAAAATGTGTATGTTCTTTGGTTAAGAAAACCAATTTACTTTTGTTTTATGTTATTGTTAACTGACAATCAAGGATGCTATAACTATTCCTTAACACGTCCCGGTGGCTCCACTCTGTGACGCTTCACTCAGCGGCGCTTCACTCGGCCTTCTTCCACAGCCCCTCCGTTGGCCCCTCCGTTGGTCAGCCCCTTCGCAGGTGAGCACAGCACAAGGCTTTCCAAAAGACTAGCCTGTTGAGAAGGGAGAGCCCCTGAGCAAGCACCACTTCACTTGTTTAGATAAATGCATTTTATTGGCTTTAATGTTGTTTCCAATGGGTTATGAATTATATTATGCAAGCGATGCAATTGTCGCAGTGTGTGTGTTTAATATGCTTTTACAGAAAGTTTTCGATAATTGAATTATATTATTGCAGTGTGTGTGTTTAATATGCTTTTACAGAAAGTTTTCGATAATTCTTTACATAACATGCACACTTGAATAGATATTTTGGCTTTGGTTATTACCAAAGTTGGCTATTTGATAATATCAAGAAAGGCAAACTACATATATGTTTACGAATTGAATTAGCAAAATTTAGTAGGCGCATTTTGTCTTTTTGTTTTTTGGATTGCTAGGTGCATTTTCTTGAATTCGTTCTGTTTTGGTTAACTTTGTGGCAACATTTAATAAGCGACTAAACGTGTGCCATTATAACAACATATTCAGACTATGTAACTCATTTTGGGGCAAAAAGAAAAAGAAGAAATAAATAAAGAAATAAGGAGAAGTAAAAGGACAATTAAAATGTGATAGCATCCAGCAATAACACGTTTCTATAAGGATTTATTAGAACCATTTCTACGTTAATAATATACTGAAAAAGAAGCATTTATGTTATGCATTCATGTATAAGGGAATGCTTCTGGAAGTGGCTTGCCTTTCAAAAATGCTTTAAATAGCACAAGTGATCTCTCTGGCTGTGAAAACGGAGCTTCATGAGCTGCCCCTCTTATTGTGGCGAATGATAAAATCTCACCATACACTTGTGTCCATCCAGCAACCTTAAAAGTAGAAAACAAGAGTTAAGTAGAATGGAAATGGTAGGGAAGAATGTAAGAAAATTTTAGGGATTTTTGTGAAATTGAAGTATCCACCTGTCTTCCTTCAAACCAAGTTCTGTAGGACACAGTTGTATTTAGTCCGACCTCTTTGGCTAATCCATTCACTAGCGTTAGTGTCAAAGTTAGTGGGATCACTGAATCTTGATCTCCACTATATAGAAACCAGCGTGCTTGCTTATAAAATTTTGTTTTGATGATTCTAGGCAGTTGATACAAGAAATTAACATCTTCAAGTTCCAAGAAAAGAAAACTCAATTACCTGAATACTAGAACCCGGATTCCTGACTCAATAAGTTTCCCAAGGATAGGAATTATTGGTATCTCTACATTCTGCATGTCATATTTGAAAATTCTGTAATAGAATGAAACTGATGTTAGATAGAAAAGAATTTGAGTTGTTCTCATGTTTAAGGAATGCTAAATTGGGATATTAATTTGGAGATGATGAACAAAGGGAACACATTTAAAACTTTTAGAGTAGTTTCGTCATGCTTACATTCTGCTTTTCCAAATCACTTGAAATTTTGGTGTTTTTTTATAGTATTTTTCTATATTTTAAAGAAAAAAGCTTACTTGCTGCAAGGTGACCATCTGGTGACTCCTACAAGCTTAGCATGAAGAGCTTCCTGTACTTCTTTCCTATTCAAGTAATTAACTGTTTCATCTTTCACGCAAACGTCTACGTTCCCTGTCTCTTGCTGCACCAGAAATGAATGCAAATTGTCAAAACTGAATAGCTTTACAAATGAGGGATGAAATATTAATATGGCAAGAAAAAGAAATATGAAGCTTACCAGTTGGTTCAACATCAGAGCTTGTTGATCCAGTTTCGACAAACAGACATCCAGAGTGACATCATATATATCGACATACTTACCAACCTCCCGTAACACTAGTTTACGGACTTCTGCACAATCCGCAGTGAGAGTTCCACTTTGAAATTGCCTCCAGATTTGGGAATAGTTGCATACTATGGTGAAGCTTTTGTAAGTTGTATCCGATATTAGTCCGTGGGACCATAAAAACTCTGCTACTGAGTTCAAATCAGTATCGAATTCCAGAAGAGGATTTCCTATCTGCATATATCAATATTTTAACCAGTTGTTATCATATTCAAATGGACCAAAACCCTTCTTACATACTCTTAAATTTTCTCCTATGCACTCACTGTTATCCCCTTAAGATTGAAATGGGTCTTGGTTTGAACAATTAGTTGTGCGAGTTCGGGAACATAGTGGCCTGAAAATAAGAATGCGTTAAGTTACGTAGTTTCAAAATCGAAAATAATATTCATTTATCTCAAAGGTACTACTACTACCTACCTGCATAGCTCACTCCACCGACAAAGAAATCATTGTTCATGTACTGTGGGAATTTATTAAACCAACGCTGTAGGAAGACAAGATTATCCCTTGCTGTAAAAGGAAAGAGGCTATCATCCCATCAACTTATGAATATGTAAGTACCAAAATGGGGACAATTTACTCACAAAATCTAATAGCAGACTAGGCCAAAAAGACAAAATCAAAGTTCTTAAGATGTCAAGGAAACTAAAGGCTACTAAATTTAACCCAATTAACTAATGAGTCACTCTGATCCTTTTGGAACTAATTAGATGCTAGTATGCACAAAATTAAGTGAAAGTACCTGTAATTTCATCGTTAACTAAGCCATAGAAAGATTTATCGGCAGAGTAAGAGAAACCTACACCAGCTGGGGATTCTAGGTACAGCATATTTGCCTCTGTAACAAGAGAGAGTCAATTAGCAGTTTTGATTCAAATTACAGTATTTATAGTGGTTGCTAGTGTTGGACTAACCTTTGTTCCAACTATAATCATTTTTCACAAGAGTGTTTTTGCTCGGTTTGAAAGGGCCATGCTCAACGAAAGCTCCAGCTCCAACAGATGAACAACCAGGCCCTTCAGGAAAACGAAAAACCCAGAAACCATCTTAGTTGTATCTTTCATTCAAGAGACTCCAAAGGATTTATATATTGCCATCTTGGTATAAACGTAAAAGCATACCTCCACCCAACCAGAGAACCAGAGGCTTGGAAGTAGGGTCTCCTTCTGCTTCTACAAAGTAGTAAAACAGAGCTCTATGCTGCTTGTCGTCGACGATAATGTAACCGGCATATGCTGGAACTCTACCGGTGGCTGCCCCGGCAAGCTGCTTATCTTATCACCTTTTGAAACTGAATTCACCGTCATAAATGTTTGTGCAACAACAAATAATATTATTGCAACCATAGAACATAGCTGAGATAACATGGTAAGATCTGAAGAGATGTGGCTTTTTTTTCCCCCTTTCTTTCCTTTTCTTTTGGCCTTCTCTGTGTTCGTACTAATGAGAGATGAAGATGAAGCCTGGAGAAGAAGAAATATTATCGCACCCCTAAGATGTATTGACAATGACCCCTGGAAGAATAATTTTGGCTTTGACCCCAAAGTTTCAATGATGACCCTTGAGGATTTCTAAAGAATCTTTTATTATAAAATTTTTGTAAATTTTAAAGAGAGAGTAATATAAAAATTAGAAGTACGTACAGGACTCACTTCTTCTCTTTTATCTTACTCCCTCTTTTCTCTATTTGAAATCTACAATAACTTTTCAATAAAACAACTTTAAAGAATTCAGATTTTGTCTTCTTGCTTGATCATTTTTTCATTTCTTGGGGAGTAAATTGAGAAAATTATTATGTTACTTGTGCATTATAATTACACTATAATAACAATCATATGCACTTAGAATAGATACAATGTATTATTCATACAAATTATCCTTCTCTTATATATTTGATTTGAATTAGAGTGGCATAGATATCAGATAATTTTCATAAAAACTAGTAGTGTATTTTAAAAACATGCTAACCCATGTGTACATACATATATAAATCTCTAGTTAGGGGTGTACAATTTGCCCGATTGCTTGTTGAGCTCAACTTAACTATATTAAGTTGGATTGAGACAAGTTAAAAAAAAATTAAGATTAGCCTAGCCTTGTTGACTAGATTGGACTAAGCTGGTCATATTATTGAAAAAGTTTATGGCAGCTTACATGAAAATTTAATTCTTTTCAAAGATAAAATGTAATTTTATTAAAATTTATATAAATATTTTTTTAATTTATTTTATAATTTTTACTGAAAAGAAAAAAGGCCTTGCTAGCCCGAGGCCTAGCTCAAACATTAGGCTTTAGTTTTAAACATTAAACCAGGCAAATACGAATAGGGTTTTGGCTCATATGCAACCCTATCTCTAATAGATGTGATTAAGTGTACACCTCTTACCAAATATTTTTTTTTTCTTTTCTCTTCTCTTCTGCTTTCTCTTGCCATCTACCACTTTTTTTTTTCATATCTTTTCCCCATCTTCTTCTTCAACTTGTCCCTCTCTCTCTCTTTCTCTCTCTCTCTATTTTTTCCTTTATCTCTTTTAAATATTTTATTATTTTATTGTTATTTTAAAAATTTATATTAAATTCATGTCATTTTTAAAATTTATAATTTGCATTTTTTCAAAATATTAAAATTTCAATTTTTTCTTTTCTAAAAATTCTATCCAAATTTTAAGTATTTTTTAAAATTGAAAACTAATAATTTTTATTAATTTTAGATTAAGATATAAATAGGCAAATTTTATTTTTTAAAAAATAATTGAAATTGACACCAAACTTTTCTTTTTTCTCAAAACTCTATTTATATTTCCATTATTTTAAAAATTCAAACTAAATTTAAAATGTGTATGAGTATCTTTAGAATTTTAGATTGGCATAAAATTAAGTAGTTTTTAGTAGTAAATCTTATCATCTTTAAAAATCAATTAAAATCTTTAGTATTTGTCCGACAACAAATAATATTGTTATAGCCCTAGAACATGGCCGAGACAACATGGTAAGATTTGAAGAGATGTGCCCTTTTTTTTGTTTTTTTGGGGGGGGGGGGGGGGTGTTCTCTATTTCTGCAGTAATGGGAGTCAGAGATGAAGCTTAAAAAAAATAAAGAATATAATTATACCCTTAAGAGCTATTGTCAATGACGATAGAAGAATATTTTTGCCTTTGACCCCAAAGTTCCAATGATGACCCTTGAGGATTTTATGGAGCTTTTTAAGTTTCAATTATGCCCCTTGAGTATTTTTTAGAATTTTTTATTATAAAATTTTTGTAAATTTTGAAGAAAAAGTGATACATGAAATGAAAAGTGTGTATGAAACCTACTTTTTTTTTTCCTATTATTTCTTTTCTCTCTTTGAAATCTACAATAATTTTACAATAAAAAAAAGTTTAGAGGACTTTGATTCTATTTTCTTGCTTTATCATTCTTTCATTTCTTTGGGTAAATTGAAAGAATTATTATATCAGCTTTATTCTTTTTTTTAGACCCTTTTTGAGTTTTCTTAGGAGATTTAAAGTTCGTTATATTCTTCATTTCTATGGTGCGCCCTTTCTCATTTTTCTTATCGATCAAAATGTGTCTACATACTAATTACGCTATAATAAAAATCATATGCACCTAGAATAAATACAATGCATTATTCATACGAGTTATCCTTCTTTTATATATTTGATTTGAATTAGGATGGGGTAGATATTAGATAGTTTCCATAAAAACTAATTTTCATTCATCTTCCAAACAGTTTTCTAGAAAAACATAATGTGTCTTTTATCTTGTTTGTTTTGGATGATTAATGTATTATATATATATATATATATAGACACACACACACATCTCTATTTAAGGGGTGCAAAACTTGCCCACTTGCTCCTGATATGACTTAACTATATAGGATTAGGCTAAAAAAATAATAATAATAAAGGTTGTGCCGACCCTGTTGGCCCAACTCGGTCATATAACTAAAAGAGTTTATGAAATTTTATATAAAAATTTTAATTTTTTGGAGACAAGATAGGGACTTACATCAAAATCTTAAAAAGGCCTAACTAGCTCTAGATACCAACTTAGCTAATTATTGTGGGAAAATATTTTAATTAAGGATTTTTGAAAAAAAAATAATTAAATTAGAGATTTTAGGAGAAAAAATAAATAAATAGAAAATTCTTAAAGAAAAATAACAATTTTGGGATTTTTTTTAAGGAAAATAAATTTTTATGGGTTTAAAATTAATTTAGTGAAAATTCATAAGTTACCCTTGAAAAATTAATTAGAGCTCATTAATCTCCAAGATTGAATTAAACCTAACTAGAATAGACAAAAATGTATTTCTAAAGAAGCTTTACTTAAATATAGTAAAACCCAAGACCCAGATGCCCTGAAATCGAGATCCATGACCCAAACCTATAATCTAACTAAACCGTAAAATTGAGTTTTGGCCTCCACCACTTTCATTTCAACAAGCCATTCCAAAATAGTCTAAGGAGAAAGAAAATTTGTAGAGAAAGGGAGCTAGGATCTTAGCACTTTGAAGCTCTAATTTAGTGACAAGACTTGAGTTTTGGCTCAGGTGAGTGGAGAGAAAAATGCTTTTCTCTTTCTCCTATTTCATTTGAACTAATATCTTTTGATTTGGTGAAATTTGATGAAACCCTAGGTTGGTAGATATGAGGATTTTAATGTATTCTTGGTGGAATTGTGGAAGAAAAAGCTTAATCATTTATTGGATAAGTAAACCCCCTCAATTTGTGATGTTATTTTGCTCCATATTTATCTCAATGGCTGATTTTTCTATAGGTGAACTCAAATATGCGAGAATTTAAGAGGAAGAGTTGACTCATTAAGTCTGTCTAAACACTTAAATTAGTGTTTTGTGACATTTGAAAGGTTGGATAAGTTGAAACTAAGTGATTATTGGGTTGTTTATTTAATTTAAGCAAGGGTCCTCTTGGATTGATGTATATATATTGGTTGTTTGTAGTTGTTATAGGCTTGTGTTTCTTTTTAGTTAATGTTCATAGCTATTTTAGAAGTGGAATTTATCGCTTGAGGTAAGCAGGAGTTTAACTCCATTCATATTTGTTGTGGAACCATGCTTATACCTTATATATTCTTGTTGACATTTTATGTATTACCGTATTAATTTTGACTACTTGTGTATATTTCATTGTGGTCCTCAAGGGTGTGTCTTGATAACTACTGTGGATTTTGTGGGTGTAGTCTGATAGAATGAATAGCATGTGGACCTTATGGGTGTATTCTTATAGAATGAATAGCATGTGGACCTTATGAGTGTATCCTAGCTATTGGTGGGATGTAGTAGACCTCATGGTTGTGTCTTGCCCATTGAGAGTTATTGGCCAATGATTAAGAGAATTGTTGTTAAACTTACTTTTGATTTATTGAATATGATATGATGAATTGATGATTTTACCATCCATAACTCCACACTTGTTTGCTAATATGAATGTAAATGGAATTTCCTTTTAGTTATTGAGATTTTATATCTCACCTAGCTATGAGCTACCATTTAACATGTGAAGGCTTGGACACTAGCAAGGATAAGCGATTGGAAGCTTGATGGGATTAGACTAGGCTGACTTTTTTAGATAGCCTACATTTTGATTCATATATTTGATAACTTATAACTAACTTTTGATATGATATGCAAAGTGTACGATACATGAGGGTGATAAATAAGATTTTAGATGATATCAAACTTTTGTAAAAGGATCTCATATGTAATTATGATTTACTTTGGACTATCTTATGTTTTATGTTAGATTATATGCATTTTGACTCTTTAACTTTAATGGTATTGTATAGTGTTGATCACTATGTGCTTGGTTTAGTAGGATTACCTTAGGTTTGGTTTTGTTGATGATTTTGGAAGTAATCGTATAATAGTTAGTAGTTATGAGTTGTGTAGGTAAGGAAGTTATATACTCAAATTTTGAGTTTGCAAGTATTTTATGGTTCCAAGGGTTGAAATTTTTTTTTTTTAAGCTTTTGAAACTTGTAAAACTTAGTTGTGCATTGGTGATATTAGCTATGTAAGCCATTAGTCTAAAATTTGCTTATGCTATCCTGAGCTATGTTTCTAATCTTCCTTGCAAATTTGATACATAACTCTTTAACTTTGAGAAACCAATAATGCAAATTTGAGTTCTAAAGAATATTAACTTATTTTGTTAAATTTTTTATTTTTTGTTATAAATGAAATTCCAACCTTCAAGGCCTGAGAAAATGCAAAAAGGAAGAACTTTACTTAATTTGATTGCCTTGTTCATTTTGTTTGCAAAAACTCATCGCATATTCACCTTAATTTAACCATTTAACTTTATCTAATAATCCACAATCATTTAAGATCCTATAAATTTTAACATATAAATACGATAAAAACTAAGATAATTTAGTAAGGATCTTATGTTCACTGCTAAAATAGAGCAATTTTGTACTTTAAAAGTTTTGTTTTCTTAATGCAAAATATATTGTGCCCTCCCAATTATATTTTACAAAAAGATTTTGAATGGTTAGGATTATTAGCTAAGATCATATAGAGAAAGATGAATTTGAAAAAGAAAATAAAATTAAAGATTAATATGAACCTTAAAATTAATAGATATGAAATGAAAGGGCAAGCATTTTGTTAAGTAAGTTGAGTTGGCAAAAAACCTGAGTAATTAGTAAGATGTCTTGGACTCAAATTCTTAATCCACCATATAATATTAAATAAATAAATAATATATTGCTAGCTTATCTTTTGCTACAAAGTTACAAAAATCTTGATTCCCCAAAAAAAGAAAAATGCTATCGAAATCTTGAACAATCATTAACGTCCCTTTGTTTTTGCCAATTATATTATCATATAGGTTTTTACTTAAACTTCTAGCTAATTAATCTTATCTTTTTTAATGACGATTATTCAATTTTATGAGGAAAGAAAACGTGCCTACATGATCACCTCAGAATTTATTAGAGCTATCTATATTATTTTAGACTTTTCATTTAAAAAAAGGGAGAAGTATAATAAAAGACCAAAAAATGAAAATATTTATTTTTAAGGATCTGTTACTACTTATTTTAGGATGATTACTACTAAATTTAGCAACAAATCATTGAATCTAATGGTAATACTCCTTAAAAATAAAATTTTTTTTCTTGGTCCTTAAACATAATTTTTCTTTAAAAAAATGAGGACTTAAATCACGAAATCTCATATTTGTTAAAAGAATAAAAATAAAAAACCTTGAAATCTCTTCTAAGGGAGTTCATTGCAAAGCAAAAGTCCTTTCCTTTAATTTATTATTAAATGAAAGCTAAAACATTTCTTTCTTCACTACAAAAAAAATTGCTTTTAGCGGCGACAATTGTCACCGCTAAAAGTCGAAAAGTCGCCACTAATGACCTTATAGTGGCGACAGAATGTCGCCGCTACATTGCGACTAATATAACTGTAACAAAAAGTATTTAGTAGCGACAAACAAGTCACCACAAAAACATATAATTAGTCGCAATATTTGTCGCCACTAAAACATATAATTAGTCGCAATGTTTGTCGCCACTAAAACATATGTAGTGGCGACAAAAAGGTTGCCACTAAAACCAATTCAGTGGAGCCAAAGGTTGCAACTAAATAGTTAAAAAAAATTAATTTTTTTTAAAGTAAGAGTTGTCGCTAAAAATAATCATTAGTGGCGACTTAGTGCCACTAATTACTCATGTTTTAGTGGCAACAAGTGATTGCCGCCATGAAAAAGTTATTATTAGTTGCAATATATAGGCGTTGCCACTAAATGATTATTAGTGGCAACTTTTGTTGCCACTAAAATTTATTAGTGGCGACTCTATCGCCACTAAAAATTCATTTAATGAGGACGATGTTGCCACTGAATGTTTATTTTCAGCAACATGATCACTTGCCTTTGAATATTGCAAAAAATCTTTAGTGGCAATAAATATCGCTGCTAATGGTGTTAAAAAAAAGTTTTCAATATCTTATATGTAATTAAGCAATATTTACCTAAAAAATAACATAAAATTTAAATAATTATCAAACAACTTCAAAAGAATAGAAAAACACATAATGAAATAAGATTACAACACCCATATCTAATCACATCAAAATGAAAGAAAAATTTAATTAAAATAAACTCCATACTCATAAATAATTTGTACATATACAAAATTAGCTATCTACATTCATTGTTAATAAGTGTTCAACTGCTTAAAGATGCTTCCATGGACTCAATGTGCTCCTTCATTTCGGGAAGCTCACTCAGCCTTCAAAAAGAGAGAAAAAAACATGTTATTAAATTTAGTCTCAATAATTACTTAGACTAAAACAAAATCAGTACCAATTCAAACACCAGACAATATATGAGTTCAAGTTTCAACTTAAAGCCAATCTTAAATTAAAGACAATAATGAAAAATTAAATAGTGCCTTCCAAACATACTACCATTTATCTAAATTTATTGAGTTGATCCACCTAAAGTATTGCTGCTTGAAGGTAAATGTCCCTGTTAAAAAGATAAAATAACTATAAGTATTTTTCATTATTGGAAAAGGAAAGGGAAGTTTGTTATATACCTGCTGCTGCAATGTAGACAATAAGGCGGCAACCTGTGTACGAACTTCATCTTGCACCTGTTGGGCCATCTGGGCTCGCTCTTACTGCAACTTCCGTTCAAATTCTTATGCCATATGGGCACGATCCTCTTCCCGTTTTTGTTCCATTTCTTCTCGGACTTGTTTTATTGCAGATGATACTCTGTGATCCACATCTACTTAGTCAACAGGTCTCTTTTTTTTAGGTTTCTTTCCATATCCCTTGTCATGAACAAACCCTGACCTTATACCGAGTACAGTAGATAAAATCTCATCTTCAGTCATGCGAGATTTGACTTCTGATGATTGTTGCTGGAGAACAAGCTTATGTAAGCAACCCTGTAATTTAAGCAACAAATTAAAACTATAGGCAATAAACTATAATTGTAGAAAAGTTTAAAAATTGAAAGACGTTTAAAGGTTACATAAATCTCTTGTGATTTGGGGTCAGCCCACTCTATCTCCCCATCTTTTGTCCGGTGAGTAAACTGTGCCTCCCACACCACGTCAGGTCCTGCTGGTTCTCCAATAATAGGATCCCTCTGAAGTATTTTATAGACATTATTTCATCTTATAATCATCAAGAAAACAAAATGTGTATATAAATATGCAATTGTAAATTAAAAAAGAAGATGTCATCCTCACCAAGCTATGCTGCACCTTTGCAAAAGATCGCGTGCCACATGTATGCTTTGTCATTTGTTTTTCCCTATTTAATTTATTTCTATCACTCATTGCCTACAATTAGATAGAAACTTTTACTATCTCTTAACAATATTTATAATATATTCAAACCATATTATATAGCAAGAGTACACACTACCTTAAAATTTTCAGAAGCCCAGTGCTGAAGTAGCCACTCCCAGTCTATAGGGTGCACATCACTTGGTCGAACTGCACGCCTATCCTCATCTGTATCTAATAGTTTAACTAGATCATGCAATTTAGTCTTCCAATTCCTGAATAATCTCTGTAAAGTGCTCATAGTTAAGTGCTTCAGTGATAACTCAGATTGACCCTCACATGGTTCGAATTTGTCCTACGAACCATAGGCATAAGTAATTATAATTGTATATATAAAGATTTAGTTTGCTGAGAAATTAAATATCATTTAGTTTACATAATTATCTATATACAAATATATAACCTTAACTTTTAACCACATGACCTTGCCATATTTTTCCTGTTGAAAGGGCCAATCACCATCTCTAAATAGTATAGTGGTCCGAACCACCCAGCCACAATAACTGGAGAACTCTCGAGCACCCTCTCCAACAGCTCGCTTAAGATCTTCAGATATATTAATAGTAATCTTTCCACCATATTTTGTCTTTGTATCAACAAACACACACTTATACTTTCCTTGCCCTTTCTTAACAATACTACAAGAAGCAAAATAAAGTATATATGTCAACAAAAACATTTACACATCAATATATATGTATGTGTGTGGAAGGGGGAGTAAACTATAAATAAACAAAATCCAAAGGTAGTTATACCTGCATTACTCTGATTTAGTGATGGTTGCATGGGGGGAGAATCTTCATATTCTTCTTATCTCACTGAGCGTATTAGTGTGGGCGAAGTAGACTCTCTACACTAAAAAACATTTCCTATTACTTGTTCCAGTGGTAGCATCACATTAGCTATATGGTCGCGTCTCAATCGACTATTGTTGCGTCCTTTTCCTCTTCCGCCTCTTCCTTCTACCCTCCCGCGTCCACCACTTGACATTTCCTAAAACATTGCAAATAAAATGTGAGATACATTAGTCAAAATCCAAATGCTAAATTGATGACAAAAATAGAAGGCAATTCATATGTAAATATAGTGAGTTTTAATAGTTTAAATACATTTACACTACCATAAATATATTTAATCTATGTTATTATCAATGTCATCGATGTCATCTGTATCAGCATCATCAAGTATGTCTTCCCTATCTTCTTCATTAGTGGACACATCCTCATCATCATCATCATCATCAATGAAATCAGCTTCCACATCAATTGCATTCAACCCATTTGGCCAAGCTCGTTCACATGAATGGTTTATTGTTTCTGGTTGAACATCATCCCTAAAAAGGCATACCACTAGGTCAATGCCTACATCATCATCAGTAGTCACATTTATATTAACTTCAAATTGTTGATAAGCCTCATCACCAAGTAGTTCCTCATTGTCCCCACTTGTGCCATTATCAATCACCTCGGGAATATTAAAGAGGTCATGAGGATTTGTCTTTACAACAACCAACCAATTTGGGTCACAAATATCTTCTACGTAAAATACTTATTCTGCTTGAGATGCTAATACAAATGGCTCATTCGAGTTTAGTAAATATTGAATATTGATGCTCATGATCCCATACTTATCCACCTTGTATCCTTTTCCTAAATGACCCATATCCCACCAATTACACTTAAAGAGATACACTTTTTATTCCCAACATACGACAACTCATATATATCTTCCAAGACACCATAGTACTCTTTTGTCTCGTCTGAATCATCACCTCGTACAAGCACTCCACAATTCTGTGTTCTTCTACTAGAGGCTCAATCTCTAGTATGAAATCTAAATCCATTCACCATAAATGTGGAATAACGATGAACCATTTTGAGTGGTCCAATTCCAAGACTTACGAGTTTGTCACTTGCATCACCTTGTGCACTTAACTCTAAAACTTGTAAATAAAAACATGTGTGAATATGATAATTTATAAACCAATCAAGGGAAACATGACGTTGAAACAACCTGTGCACGAAACCATCCTAAGAACTCCTCAACCACTGAACCTTGTGTTTCAATCTCCATCTTATGCTTCCTGCAATATATGACCTAGTTAATTAAGACATGATAATAGAAATTTTTTTTAGCGTAAATGGTGACCAAGTCTTATAAGCTTACTCAATAAATGGCCAAATGTCTTCACAATTCTGAAGCACATACATACAAGCTTGATTGAACTCCATGTCTGATAGACATATCAATTCATAGCGTCCTCTTGCTTGCCCACTTAGATCAAAGATGGACATCTTATCATGTTCCACATGTCTATCATCATTTCTAGAAGGTCTATTGAACTTCGAAGGAATATTTTTCAAGTAACGAGAGCACAAAGTTAGACATTCATATGCTAAATAACCTTCTGCAATTGAACCTTCTAGACGAGCTTTATTGCGAACATATGTTTTCAGTGTCCGTAAATATCTACATGCATAAATAAATATGAATAATGTAAGACATCTTGTAAGTATTTATAACAGACATCAATTAATTAGTTAACTTTACCTCTCAATAGGATACATCCATCGATATTGTACAGGTCCTCCAAGCTTAGCCTCTCTTGCCAAGTGAACAGGTAAGTGGACCATGATATCAAAAAAGGCAGGTGGAAACACCATTTCGAATTTACACAATTTGATTGCAATTTGAGTTTCCAAGACATCAAGATCTTCCATTCTTAAGCACTTGGAACACAAGTTCTTAAAAAATTTTCCCAACTCTATTATAGGTTCTGATACTTCTTTAGACAACAAGCCACGTACTGCAAGTGGGAATATGTCTTGCAACAACACATAATAATCATGACACTTCAACCCAAAGATTTTTCGCTCATGAACATTGATGCATCTTGAAATATTTGAAGAGAAGGCATCAGGAACCTTCAAATTAGCCAAGAAGTTTTAAATTTTTAACTTCTCATGTGGGAACAATGTATAACATGCTGCTAGAATCAGAATTTTGTTCCCATCTTCTATTGGGTGTAACTGTTGCCTAATCTCCAAATCAACTAAGTCGTATCTACTCTTCAGTGTATCCTTGGTCTTTCCAACCACGCCCATCAATGTTGACACTGTGTCATCGGATACATTTCTTTCTATATGCATAACATCAAGATTATGTCGGAGCCTAAGGGTTTTCCAATAGGGTAGTTTGAAGAAAATACTCTTCTTCCTCCAATTAAAAGCATCATTGGCTTGGTAACGTTTTCGCTTTTGGCTTTTACCAAAACTCATATTGCCCAGTTCCTGGAGTTGCGTAAGTACTTCATCACCAGTTAGAGGGGAAGGTGCAACTGAATGTTCAATTTTCCCATCAAATGCCCTCCTATTTCGGCGCCATGGATGATTGGCTGGAAGGAAGCGACGATGTCCCATGTAACACAATTTATTTCGTAAAGAAGTAAAATGTGTGTCTTTATGGCAACAGGGCCATGCAAGCTTTCCCTTGGTGGACCACCCTGAAAGGTTCCCATATGCTGGGAAGTCATTGATTGTCCAGATAACAGCTGCATGCATCTTAAAATTAGACTGTGAGTAAGCATCATACGTGTCAACACCATCATTCCACAATTCTTGTAACTCTTCAATCTTTGGCTGCAAGTACACATCTATATCATTACCTGGACACTTAGGACCTGGAATAAGAAGTGTCATCATAAAGTATGGGTGCTTCATACATAACCATGGTGGTAAATTGTATGGAACTAAGACAACCGGCAAAATACTATGATTAGCACTCATATTTCCATAAGGCTGGAATCCGTCACTAGCTAGACCCATTCGTACATTTCTACAATCACGAGCGAAGTCAGGATGTTGGTCATTAAATGATTTCCAGGAAATGGAGTCAGACGGATGCCGCAACACACCATCATCAATGTGTCTCTCTATATGCCACCTCATTTCTTTAGCTGTATGTCGAGCCATGTACAGCCGTTGTAGCCTAGGCTTTAATGGAAAATGATGCAACACTTTGCGTGGCACTTTTTTATCTTTGTGACCATCCAACTTCCATCTAGACACATTGCACTTAGGGCATGATTTTGCATTAACATGCTCTCGCCAGTATAAGGTGCAGTCATTCTCACATGCATCAATCTTGGTGTAATTTAATCCCAACTCCCCAATAACCTTCTTTGCTTCATAGTAAGAGTTAGGTACTAGTGCCCCCTCAGGTAGAACATCCCTGAATAAATTTAGCAATGCATCCATAGATTTGTTGCTTCAATGATTGAGGCATTTCAAGTGAAGGAGTTTGACTATGAAAGATAATTTTGACACCTTATTACAACCAGGATAAAGTTTGGTCTGAGCATCTTTCGACAATTTAAAGAACTGGCTAGCCTATAAGTTAGGTGACTCCTCTGAATATGTGTCACCAAATGCATCGTGTAACATGTCAATGATGTCATCTTCCTCCTCATTATCCTCATGTACTTCATCATTTGCATGATGAATTGGATTGTGGGCGTCAAGTCGAATTTCTCCATGTGAGTCCCACACTTTATAACTCTCACTAAAGCCCTTCCTAAATAAATCAGCCCTTACTTCACTTCTCAACTTCCAAGCTGTATTCTTACACCCCTTACATGGGCATCGAATCATATTAGTTACCCCAGCTTGACTGAATGCCCATTGGAGAAAGTCATCAACGCCTTGTCTATATACTATATCAACTCTATTCTTGATGTGGATCCAACATTTATCCATCCCTAAATCATACATTATTTAATTGCAATGCATAATATACATGAGAAAACTCAAAAGAAAGATATGTAAGATAACAACAAAGAAAAATAAGAGTAAATGATAGTCAATGAATGTTAGATTATTATGATGGATCTTGACACCAAGTGAAAGAATTAAGCACATCAATAGCCTATTTAAATCTAATAACACTAATAAAATAATTCAAGAAATTGTGCATACCAAGCACATATTAAATCATATTTTTTGACCTATCACATAAATGAATGAAAGGCATAAGCAGTTTTATATATTTGCAGACAACAATATGGTTTTTTCTTTTGCTCTTGTGGATGAAAACAAGGAACAACTTTTGTTGTAAGCTCTCTGATGTAAGCTCTTTTTATATAGCTTATTGATTAAGTTTATGATATATAATTTACAACACAAATTGAGAAGCAACAACACAAATGTTGTTGGTTTTAAAGTAACTTAGTACATGCTTTATTTTTGTTGCATCTTATGGTTGGAAAACCATTTCTTTTCTTACTTTCAACAAATTACAAGACTTTTAAATGAGTTGTATGAGTGGATGCCATTGTTTTCCATCATTATTCATAAAACTTTCCTTCTCTTTGTTTATTGTCTTTGCTAACAATATTGGTAGTTCCACTATATTGTTAAACAAAATTTTTTGCTATTATTATTATTATTATTAAATTAAATCTTATTGTCTTGGATTTGTAAAACAAATCTTCTTCCTATTATTATTATTATTAATTTAAATTTTATTGTACAATTTATTTTTTAATATTAAGTATTTGATATTAATTATTAGTTATCATTTATTCATTTAATTATTAATTCAATAAATTTAATTTATAAAAAAATGGTTATTAGCATTTTTATTATACATTAAAATATCATTAATCATTTGTTTTATTATTTATTACTTCCATTGTTATTATTTATTTATTATTAAATGAATAAATTTAATTATTGAATAAGTAATCTTGTTGTTGTTGTTATTTAATTTTAGCTATATAATTTAATGTTTATTATTTAATATTGATAGTTACTTAATACTAATTAAATAAATATAATTATTGATCACTATTGTTATTATTCTTATTCTTATTCTTATTCTTACTATTATTATTAGTTTCAGCATTGTGATTAATTAATTTGTCTTTAATATACGTTTTATTATTAACTATTTATTTTTATCATTTATTTAGAATTAGTTTAATAAGTTTAATTCACAAGAAAAATATTCTTCCTATTATTATTATTATTAATTTTTTAACTTTTATTGTACAATTTATTATTTATTACTAAGTAGTTGATATTAATTTATTATTTATTCATTTAATTATTAGTTTAGTAAATTTAATTTAGAATAAACATGGTTATTAGCATTATTGTTATACAATAAAATTTAATTAATCATTTATTTTATTATTTATTAATTCCATTGTTATTATTTATTTATTATTAAATTAATAATTTAATTTTTGAATAAGTAATCTTATTATTACTACTTAATTTTAGTTACATAATTGAATGTTTATTATTTAATATTACTATTTTCATAATAATAATTAAATGAATCTAATTATTAATAACTATTATTATTATTCTTATTTTCATTATTTTATCAATGCTATTTATTAATATATCTTTAATATATGTATTATCATTTACTATTTATTTTTATCATTTATTTAACATTAGTTTAATTCATTATAAAAATTTTCTCCCTGATATTATTATTATTAATAAATTAACTTTTATTGTATAATTTATTATTAAGTATTTGATATTAATTGATTATTTATTATTTATAACTTATTCATTTAATTGTTATTTCAATAAATTTAATTTATAATAAACATGGTTATTAGTATTATTATTATTATTATCATTATTATTATTCATTAAAATTTAATAGTTTCACTTATTTTATTATTGATGTAGAACATCGTTAATATTTATTTATTATTGAATGCATACATGTAATGTATGAATAAGTAATCTTATTACTATTACAAGACAAATATAATATAAGTTGCAAGTTAAAAGATTAAAGTAAAACAAATAAACAAATAAAAAGACCATAATAATAACTCCTTTTAAATAAAAAGCTACACCAACTTAGTAACAACAGTATATCAACAAAGCATAACTGAAAGAAAATAGCGAAACCAAACAAAGAGATAAAAAAAAAAAAAGGAAATACAAAGTTACAGCTACCCCTTCTTTATCTGTTCAATGAATAATATAATAATATATCAATAAATAAGTATAAAATATTTATAAATAGAAGGCCAAACCTTAAGTCTACTACTAAGTTTTGCTAAATAGATGGAGGTGTGCACCATATTGAACAAGATTTAATTGAAAACTCAAATATGAGTTTTGGAGCCTAATTACTTAGTTTGAATTCTATATAACCTAACAAAATTGCATTATTTTTTTATTAGAAAGGGAGAAGCATAGCATAGAGAAAACAAGCACCAAGAAGAAGGATTTGATTACTTTGATTTTGTTTTATTTTCCATAATTCTACCTTTTTGGTTTGATTTACTCTATTTAGTCTTTCTCAATCTCACAATTCTTTTTAGTTGCGCCCCCTTTCATCTCTCAATTTTTCATTCTCCCTATATTTGGCCCATATTTTATCCCTATATATATATATATATATATATATATATATATATATATATATATATATAAAGTAATAATTTAGTTGAAGTGAATAATTTTTATGTGATACTGGAATGTTGCTATAGTTTCTCATACATCCAAAGATATAATTGAACCGTCAAGTAAATATGTTGATTTTATCTATGTACACAGCACAACCTACAACTGCATAAACTTCTTTTCCTTACCCCAACATGCTAAATAACCCCTATGAGTGATTATGAAGATTCCAAAAATAAAGAGAATACTAATGATAATATGCCAATGGTTGCCTATGATCCTAGCAATAATTCAAACTTACAACAGCAATGACATCCTGGATAAGGAACATCACAGGTGCAAACGACTTATGTCACTCAAGTAAATGGCCTATTAAATCACTAACGTTCATCATACCATACGAAAGATTAAACTCATATCAAGCAGTGATGATTAGAACCCATGATGAAAACCAAAGCAATCAGAGAGTTCAAAAAGGAGCATCACGTTTATGCACCTCAGGTACAATGATACCTTACACATATCAGGAAAAAAAGTTGGACAGGTATAATACAATGGTGCCAATCAACCAAGCATGTTATTTAGATCTAGAAATAATTCAAGAGGCCAAAATCTCTTCACATATCTTTACATAGCACAAACAAGACAACCATAAGAACAAAATTTAAACTTAAAGCATCCAAATTTTAAAACCAAGGTTCTAGTCCTTTGCAATACCCCAAAACCAAATTCTTCAATTTCCCGATCCATTTTACAGCTCTACCAAATTGAAATTTTCATAACCCAGTTCAATGTCTTTGTATCTAATATATCAACCTCTTTGAAAGAAAAAACATTAAGCATTTCTTATCTTCTAATTGAAATAGAAATTGAATTTATATAAAGTTTTTCTTAACCACCATGTCTTTTTAATACATTTTAATTTGAAATTTAATAGGTGTATTTATATTATCTTTTGCCGGGCTTAAAGAATTCCTAATCAAATTCCCCCTCCCCCACGAACAAGATCCACTTTGACAAAAATCCACTCCTCGACCAATGAAACTAATGCATTTATATCAAACAGAAAATTCTAAAAATCCAAGACTCATTCCCAGAATCACCTCTGTGATTAGTCAACAATTCAACAAGTACCTCAGCAGTGATACAAAAAATTGGTATCATGGATTACCTGCTGATAGTGCAAAAATAGCAACTCGTAAGCACATTTAGAGAGCACTATCAACAATCAAATTCAACTAAAATGCAATGATTAAAAAATTAACAGAGTATATTAGACAATGGCAAGATAACACTAAGTAAGATTTCGGAAGCAGTAAATGATCATATGGGATCATCAAGTAATCAATAACTAATTGTTTATAGGGGGAAATTATCAGGGGATCTAAGAACAGAGAAATTTTTTCCCAACACAGTGAATTTCCAAAAAGAAAAAGTGAAGTGCTTACGAGATTAGAGTAGGAGATAATGGATTTTGCTAACACTGGACGGTGACTGTGAAAGGAGACACAATTTGATAGAACCCAAGAAGAAGGAAAATGGCATTACGCACAGAGTGCCGTCGCGCGCTCCCTCTTTGCCTCAATTTCTATAAATTAGAAGAAGGAGAATAAACTATCATTAACAGTACCTAAAGCCATGGAAGAAACCATCATTAATAGTACCTGAAGCCATGGAAGAAACTATCATTAATAGGTGCTAAAGTCATGGAAGAAACTATCGTTGAAAATAGATTCAGAAGAAGAATAGATCGTCTCTTTCATTAAGCATTTCACTGATCTATTGACTCTTTCTCCCCATTACAAGACTTGGGTCTCCTGCTAGGGCACAGGTCACTTTCATCAAGCGTCTCTGAAGGGAAAGCGCTCTATTCTTTCTGTTTTTTATTTTATTTATGATATAAAAATATTATAATTATAGTTTTATATCAATAGAATACTAAAACAATAAATATAAATCAATTTACAAGTAGATATTAGAAAAAAATTTTATTGTATCAAAAAATAAGAATATAGTATAAAATATTAAATTAATTTAAAAATTTTAATACTTATCTCATAAAAATTAAAATTAATTTAATTTAATTTAAAATTTTTTAAATAATTAATATAGTTATCACTTAAGCTATATTTTTTTTATTTATATATCAATTGTCAGTAATTTATTTTAATTTATTCTTTATCCAATTTCATTTGAATTTATTTTGAATCAGTCTTTATCTTAAATAAAGCTATCTATTTTTATTATCTTATAAAATATGGGTTTATTTTACTTCTTTGATTAATGATTATATAACTTTCAAAACTAGATAAAGAATAGTTAAACAAAAACTAAAAATTATTTTCGTTTTTTATTTTATTTGAAATACAAAAATATTACAATTATTATTTTATGTCAATGGAATACTAAAAAATAAATTTAAATCAACTTACAAGTGGATATTAGATAAAAAATTTGATGGATCAAAAGATAAGAATATAGTATGGAATAATAAATTAATTTAATAATGTTAATACTTACCTCATAAAAATTAAGGTCAATTTAATTTAATTTAAAGATTTTTAAATAATTAATATAGTTATCACTTAAGCTATATTTTTTATTTATATATCAATTATCAGTAATTTATTTTAATTTATTCTTTATCCAATTTAATTTGAATTTATTTTGAATCAGTCTTTATCTTCAATAAAGCTATCTATTTTTATTATCTTATAAAATATGGGTTTATTTTACTTCTTTGATTAATGATTATATAACTTTCAAAACTAGATAAAGAATAGTTAAACAAAAACTAAAATTTATTTTCGTTTTTTATTTTATTTAAAATACAAAAATATTACAATTATTATTTTATGTCAATAGAATACTAAAAAATAAATTTAAATCAATTTACAAGTGGATATTAGATAAAAAATTTGATGGATCAAAAGATAAGAATATAGTATGGAATAATAAATTAATTTAACAATACCTCATAAAAATTAAGATCAATTCACTTTAATTTAAAGATTTTTAAATAATTAATATAGTTATCACTTAAGCTATATTTTTTTATTTATATATCAATTATCAGTAATTTATTTTAATTTATTCCTTACCCAATTTAAATTGAATATATTCTGCATTAGTTTTTATCTTAAATAAAGTTATCTGTTTTGATTATCTTAAAATATAGGTTTATTTTATTTCTTTTATTAATGATTACATAACTTTCAAAACTAAATAAAGAATAATTAAAAAAAATACTAGTTAATGTTATATAAAAGAAATTTTTATTTTTATTTTATATAAAACACAAAAATATTACAATTATAATTTTATATCAATAGAATACTAAAAAAAAATTTATTCAATGTACAAGTGGATATTAGATAAAACTTTTAATAGATCAAAAGATAAGAATATATATGAGATATTAAATTAATTTAAATTTTTTAATACTTACCTCATAAAAATTAATATTAATATTAATTTAATTTAATTTAAATATTTTCAAATAATTAATATA
The DNA here is from genome assembly GCA_032878935.1 of Erythrophleum fordii. Classification (NCBI taxonomy): domain Eukaryota; kingdom Viridiplantae; phylum Streptophyta; class Magnoliopsida; order Fabales; family Fabaceae; genus Erythrophleum; species Erythrophleum fordii. Next base: position 2,329,965 of record JAVQMF010000029.1, read on the forward strand.
GTTATCACTTTAGTTATATTTCTTTATTTATATATCAATTATCAATAATTTGTTTTAATTTATTTTTTATCTATTTTAATCTGAATTTATTTTGAATTAGTCTTGATCTTAAATAAAGTTATCTTTTGATTATCTTAAAATAAGAATATAGTATAAAATATTAAATTAATTTAAAATTTTGAACACTTACCTCATAAAAATAAAAATAAAAATTAATTTAATTTAAAGATTTTTACATAATATAGTTGTCATTTAAGCTATATTCTTTTATTTATATATCAATTAGTAGTAATTTATTTTAGATTGGTCTTCATCTTTTTATGGTATTTCTTTCATTGATGATTACATAACTATCAAAACTAAATAAAGAATAAGTACACAAAAACTACAAATACATGTTATACAAATAAAAAATTTTATATGATAATTAAATTATTTGAGATTACTTAAATTAAGTTAATATTGATTATTTACAATAATCACATGAGGAAAAAATTTTGTAAAAATTGTAGAGTTACAATTAGTCTATAGTCTAAGAGAAGAGACAATAAGAGAGAGATAGAGACTAAAGCAAAGGAAGAGTTAAGAATATAATAATTGCAAGGACAAAAGAAGATGCCATCCTATTAGAAAATAGAATTGTTGATATGGCTTTACCAATTATAGAAGAAAAGAGGTGGAATTTGCTTCACAGGCATCAAGCTCGAAGGCTAGAAAGAATGGTTACGACTTTTTTAGACATTTAAAAAGAAAAATGGGACAATTACGAAATTTCAAGGGTAATTGAAAAAGAAGGATGATGAATTATTAGAAAAATTTTTTTAAAGAAATTCATATTAAATTAAAGGAGAAGAGGAAAAATTTGTAATTGAAAATGATAATTTTAATTTCTAAATTTTATAAATGATTGGAAGAAAGCCAAAAATCAAATAAATCCCTATTTCATAATTGTAATTTGTAATGATCTATTTAGAAATTAAATAACTATAACAAAATTATTTATTTTATATTTTTAGATTTGATAAATGATTACTTTTTATATTTGATAATTAAATAAGGGACCACCAATAATTTAGAACTACTATATCCAAATATCTTCATAGAGCTATTTCAAAATTTAATAGATTAACTAAATTGAAGATAAGTTGTGAGCTCTTAAGATAATTTGAAAAAGAGTACTTACTTTGAGCCAAATTTGGAGGTATTTTCATTATTAAAAAAATTGAATGATACCTTATGTAACCAATTGAGGTGATTAATCAGCTATATATTCATTATCGTACATTTTTATTTTATTCAATTCATAGCATTAGTTTAGTTTGTTATTGCCTCGTCATGTTAATATCAATATTATTAAATTTCATAAAGTCTTATTCAAATGACATTTAAGTGATAGAGATTTTTTTTATAATAATAAATTTTATCTAGACCAGATTTAAGTATAATTTTTTTATATTTCTGTTATCGACTTTTTTAAGTAAAATATTATAAGTATATTGATATTTCAATTATAACTTGATAAGTACATAATTTAATTGGAGAATTATATAGTTATCTATAAAGATTATACATTTGTTGTTTTATTATTAAAAAATTATACATTTGTCATCTTTTAATTGAGAAATCTAATTATAAAAATGCAATATATATATTTCATTTTATTTGTAATTCCTTTTTTTTTTTTTAACTGCATACCTTTCAAATCTTTCTCCTGAAAAAATTACATATCTTCTCATATGTTTTGTGTGGTGTAGGGTTAAAATCGTCATAAGCTACTTGTTTACAAATAAAAAGGTATGAGTATCTTGTTTTGTATTCAAATGTAGTGAGAAAGTCAGAATAATAATGAAGAAACCTTGGACCATGATTATAGTTTGGTTTCAATAGTGTTGCAATAATGTCTTCACCTAAGAGCACCATTAAGATAGGATCTTCATTAAGAAAACAAATAAACACTTTAACTTCATTAAACATGTATATATATAATAATAAATAAAATTATCTTTTATCCATTTCACTGCATCTACTAAATATAAAAGGATAAATGCATTAAGTAAATTTAGGAAATAAATGAGAAGAAGATAAATTGTATGATTACCACTCAGATTCTCTCTTCCTCTCTTTATCACTCTTTAAATTTGCCTTATGCATTTATCCTCCAAAACAAAAAAGATCTAAATTAGCCAAAATCCATACCATTTAATGTTGCATTGTGCGAGGCACATTAATCCTTATTGAATGTTATGCAAATAAAATGATACCATATATTGTGTATAAGGAACTTTCATCTGTAAGTGGTTATCTTGCGAAATTAGTAATCATGCTTCTTTTCATTGAAAAATTTGTGGGTTAAGAGTTAAAATTTGATCTACGCATATGAAACTATCATATAGATGAAATCCTTATTTCGACCCTTTGGGATATATGTATATGGTGAATACAATAATTTTTTTTCCTTTGTCTATAGGTTCCATTGATCACTTAACACTTCATAATTAAAATTTTAATTTATAATTTTTTTACTTTTTTCTATAAATGATTAAAAAAATAGGTCATCAAAAAGCAAAGTTTGAAATGAGAGTACTAAGTAGGATGAGAAGGTTAATAAGAAAAAATGAGTCTACTTTTGGTTAGGTTCTGCAAATCCTAATGATAATTTGACATTTAATAAAAACTCTTCCCAATATAAAGAATGTTGTTCATCTTTTTCTCATCTTGTTATTGTCAGAAGTCGTGATTGAAGGAGAGAGGTTCGGGTTTTTGTTCCTACATTTTTTTCTCATTATTTCATTAATTTGACTTCATTATTTTTCTCCTTCAAGCACAGTTTTATATTATTATTTTACTAATTTGTTATTCTTTTCTTTATTGTTTTATTCTTTTAATATTTTTTATATAAATATGTTATACTTTTAAAATTCTTTAAGCTAAGCTTATGTATGTTATATATAAAAAAATTTTATTTTATTTTTACTTATTCCATTATTAATTGATTAAAATTTCTTATTAATTTTTAAGAAAAATTACCTAAGATTAAAAATTAAATTTATTATTAATATTTAACATTACTAATTGATTTAAATTTTTTATTAATGTTGAAGTCCTTCTTTTAATGAAAAATAAAAATGACCCTTATTTAAAATTTAAAAATACTTAACATTCAACTTCTATTATTTCTAAATTATATTGAACTTTTCCTATCATAAAAAAAATAAAATACAAAAATCTTATAAATAATAAATAAAAATATTAAGATTGAAATTATAAAAAATAATCAAGTTTAAAATAAATTTGTGCTTAAAAATAATATTTATTAATTTTGTTGTTTGCTATATTATATGTGAACCACATATAATATTTTGTTACATTATTGTCTTTAGAAGTATATATGCACGGACACACACACAGGCACACGCACGCATAAACACAAACACACACACACACACACATATAATTAGTGTATAATATGAATAATGTCATAGTTTTTAATGGCGACAAGCTTCGGCCATTACTAAAAGTTATGGTACAAAATTTTAAAAATTTTGAGCCAAATATTTTAGTAGCGACAAAGAACTAAAAACTTTTTAATGATGACCTATGGTAATCACTAAAAATTTTGTAAAAATTTTAAAATTTATACACCAAAACTTTTAGTATTGACCTAATAAAGTCGTTGCCAAATTTGTTTCATGACAACTAAAAATCACTTTTAAAAATTTATGAGAAATTTTTTTTATATTTTCAAAATTTTTAGCCAAGCTTTTTTGTGGCGACCTCAATTTAGTTGCCACTAAACGCATGCAACTTTTAGTGGAGACAGGAGAAGATTGCCACTAAAAGATCTTTTAGTGGCGACAAGAGAAAGTTGCCACTAAAAGATCTTTTAGTGGCGACAAGAGAAAGTTGCCACTAAAAGATCTTTTAGTGACGATAGCACGTCGCCACTAAAAGATTAACAGAAAAATTTTAAACAATATCACAAGTTAGCATCAAACTTTTAGTGGCGATGTTATGCAATTGCCACTAAAAATATTTTAGCGACTTGGTAAGGTCGCCACTAAAACATTGTTACAAAATTTGTGGCAACATCATGTTGCAACTAAAACTTTTTATTTAGTAGCGACTATATTCTTTGTCACTAATAATTTTGCAAAAATAAATTAAAAATTTAACAAATTCATCAATTATTTAGTGGCGAACAATGTTGCCACTAAAAGTAATTTCTTGTGACAATTTTTATATAGCGCCACTAAAAGAGTTTTAGTTGCGACCATTTATTGTCACTAAAATTATGACAAACAATATATTGTGTGAAAGCATTAGTTTCAACCGCATGTCGCTACTAAAGGGCATCACTAAATATTTTAGTGGCGACTTTTTTTTTTGCCACTAAAGTTCTTTCTAAATACTATATATTGTTTTAGTGACCATAATTGGTGACAATTTTTTTTATCGCCGCTAAAAGTGTACTTTTAGGGGCTACATTTTTCTAGTCGCCACTAAAAATCAATTTTTTTGTAGTGCTTTCTTTCATTCGATATTCTTTATTGATTCTGCGAAGGTATCGGGTCCCCGGTTCGAACCTTGCAATGCCATTCTGATTTTCCCTCCTTCATTTTTCTCTTTGCCCTAGATGCGCTTGCATTTCTTTTGCTGTACCTCAAAAATATCAGATCTGTGATAGATATATAAGTTCATTTCTTTTCTTCCCTGCTCTTCGTTGTTGTTGTTCTCCATGTGTGGCTCTTCGTCCTCTTGCATTTTGTTGTTTTAGCCGCTAGCATGCATCGCCACGCAGAGCAATCGTGGTTGGTGGTGCTGTGCAAAATGAGAGTGGGAAAGAGTATAGATCGATCGACCTTCTTAGCTATGCGTTCATGGCGAAAGCTTCATCCATTCCAGCTTCTTTAGGTCTGCAATTTCTTCACCTGTTTTCTCAGTAGCCCATTCCTTGTTCTGTGGTTTCAATGCCTCATTCAAATAGCTTAAGTCACACCTTCCCCCTCCACAATTTTTGCAGCTTAATCGCAGCTAAATTTACTCTCCCCACTCTGAAACCTTCACGTTCCAGCCATTAACTCTTTCAGCCGTGGGCTTGCTTCATGATTCCTCTTGGTGTGGCGATGCTTTGGGTATTGATATATCCACTCAGCATAATTGCCCATTTTTGGCTCTTCAAGGTAAACCCTAACTCATTGACAGGAGTTGTAGAATAAGGAGTAATTCTAATGAAAAGGAATTGATTGCAATTTGCTTATTGAAGACCAAAGTTACGTAAGTACAGTTTATTCAAGTTCAAACCAAGCTCTTGGAGTTACGATTGTTGAGCTAGCAAGCAAGAAGAAGAGGATCCAGCTACCAGTAAACCTTGATTAGCCATTCCTATAGCATTCCTGTGTTAGTTTACCTTGTTTTTATTTTGTTATCAGTGTTGGATGCTTCTTAGTCGTTTGGATATTTGTCTGTGATGTTGCCCTTTTATTCTTCTCTTTGTATCTAGGCATGAAGGGAAAATGAAAAGTCTCTTGGAGTGATTTCTCTCCACTCAAAAGAGAGATTTAGTTACCATTTCTTGATACTACCACTGCCTTAAGACTTGGTGCCTACTTTAACCCATGCAAAGCCTTGTGATGCTTGCAAACTACCTTGATATTTATATCCTAAAACCTGAGAGCTGGCTCTATATGCAGATCCTGATCTTGTGGAACTCCATTCAAGGAGGCTTTGTTTAACATTTAATTGATGAATAGGCTAATTCTTGGCTAAAGCAGGAGTTAAAACAGCTCTAATGGCAGTAGGTTTCACTATTGGGTTATTGGCTTCCAAAAAAAAAAAATTCAAAACTAGCCTAATAATGAAAACTCATTGCAACTAATCGAGCTTTCAACTATTGAATAGACCCAAACATATAATTTTTCCCTTTTTTTTTCCACCGTGAAAAACCACCTACATCTGATGGCAATCTTCTCTTCTGGTGTATCAACCAAACCCCAAGTGTTTTTGTTCAGTAGATTCTATATTCAGCCCCATTGTTTATGTCTTCTACATTATGAGGTTTTTCACATTAAAAGGTATGTGTGCTTGTGTGTTATTATCTAATACATTATTGGACAAATGTTACATACATTGAATATTTATGATGTTTGCTGTGTATACTTCTAGCAAATTCAATTTAAGTTAAAAAAAAAAATGTTTGTTCACTTCTGCCACTAACAAACTCTCCCGACTCAGTAGAACACTAGAAAATCCCAAAAGTTGTCATTCTTGGCTTACTCTTTTGATTAACTTGAACCTATTAATTTTTAAAACATCATCTTGCAACACTTATTACGCTCTCAATATTGATTGATTTTTAATGTTTTAAAAATTCGACTGAAGATTGAATTAAAATAAAAAAATATTTATACTTTAATAGTTCAATCATGATTAAATCAAATTGAATTGTTTATATATATATATATATATATATAAACGTATAGATATATAAGATTTTATAATTAAATTAATACATATGTTAGAAAATAATATTTACAATAGATATAAATATTTTAAAATATAAAAAATAGTTAAAACTTTTTAATACGACAATACATTTATATGAAATGATTTAAAAAAAGTCTATAGAATATTATAAATCTCTATTATAAAATGTCAAAATTTTATTTTAAACTAAAAAAAAATAAAAATTAATTTTTGATCAATTTAGTATAAATCAGCTGATTTTTTATTTTTTTAGCCGATTCTTAACCAATCTTTCTTATCAATTTTAAAAATCAAATGAACTAATTTTATGATTAGTTTAACTGACCACTTTGGTCAAATCTTCATAACTATATTAATTTCTATATGACATTGATAAAAGTATGTGATAAAAAATTATGTATATAGCAGTACCTTGTTTTTTCTTTTTTTTTTTTTGTGCCAATAAAATGGGCAGCTTTTTTTTTTCTTGGAATAAATTGGGCAACTTGTTGACCGGTTTGAAATTCATAATATAATGAAGAAAGAAAGCAAAGAGAAAGTACAAGCCCAAGATTTCACCAAAAAAGGGAACAAGTGGCCCAAAGAGAACAGGCAAAGCTTTGTTTTTCTTTCGACCATCAATGCCAAGAAAAGAGAAATTAAGCTTTACTATTATTTACAAAATAAATTAATAAAGCCAAATACTATATAGTTGAATTATTTTAAGGAAAAATCAAATCCTTAACATCAACCTGACCTCAATATTAAAAACTTTTGACTAGTATCACGGGAACAAGCTTATGGCAAATGGTTAAATTTTAGGTAAATTACTCTTTTACTTCTTAAAAAATGTTTAAATTATATAACTCCTTCCTCTATCATGAAAATAATATTGATTTCTTTTATTAAAAATTTAATTTATTAATAAAATGTATTTCTTAAACTTTTATCTCAATGTCAATTAGTTATTTTGTGTTGAAAGCCATGAAAATTAATATATTCTAAATTTAAATAAATAATTATTTTATGTTAGTCATATATATATAATACTTGTTATATTATATAAGTAATAAATACAATAATAATTTAGCCCAACTAAATGTAATTATAACTTAATTTTGTTATAGAAGAGGTTAGTAATTTAAACAAATTGAACGAGTCGTAATTAAATCAATCTTTTATTATACTTTGCATTTTTACACTATATATTCTTGTTTTCTTTTTAACTTTCTTCAATACATTTCATTAAAATATATAATATTTTATGGTATATTAAAGGTCAGATTATGGGCAATTTATGACCGCACACTTTGAAAGGAATATATGAGATAATAGTATGAGGGGTGAATAGACAACAAGCATGGCATCCCATACATATTGATTGGCGTATCAAATAGCAAGTTTGAGTTAGTTTCAAATTAAAATGAGTTTCATTTATACGAATTCAATCTCTACCCTTAATTATACAAATATTATAACATATCGATTTTTTTTACCTAAACAATAGAATATAGGATCATGTAGTAGGAAAGCCCCACCTTCCTTCTTCTTGTTGGCATTGAATATTAGGTATAACCTTTCCTAACATAACTCCAATTCCTGTTGACCAATTTATCTTTGATACATTCAGAAAAAGTAATAAGAATTTACAAAAGTCAGGCTCTTCTTCTTTTTACTTTTAGAAGAACCTATTATTCCACTCACCAATCATAAAGTTTGAACATTGAGAATCAAAGCATCTAAATTGCCTTTCAATTTGCTAAAAGGGGGACACTAGTTAGCAATGCGACGAACCCAGATCTCTGGTTCTGGAACCAATTTCTTTTAGGGACTTCTTTTACTTTTATTTTCATTGCTTTTGTTTTCCCTTTAACATATTCTGGTGCTCTTTTGATAAGAGAATTGTTCCAGAAGAAACTGGAAAAAAGAGGGTTGTGGCTGGGAAATAGATGAAAATTAAGATGAAGTGGCTAGATTATTCTGTAAAAATTAATCGCATTTACTGTATATTGTTTTTTACCTGAATCAGGGTCATATTTAACTAAGATGAACATGTAATTAACATTAACAAAATATATAAGTTTAGATATACAATGTTCAAGCTCCAAAGACAAGTTATAATCATGAATGTTGATGATACATATTTTAGACTAATTTGGGTCACTTGGCCGGCGCAATGTACAAGCACTCATTCAATCTTTCTATATAGTTCACTTGGCCTAAGTGTGGTTAGGACTTGCTTGTGTCTTAACCATGGTTATATATGGCCTAACCATAGTCAAGACATATTCTAACCATAATTTTCTCTAACCAGAATTAGGCCATATCCTAATCATGATTTATGATTATCTATAATTATGATGTCTTAATTATGGTTTCGTAAATTGTGATTAACCATAATTAAGACATATTCTAAGTAGAATTTTATCTAATCATAGTTAAGCCTTGTCCTAATCATGATTTATGATTATCAATGGTTATATACGTCTTAATTATGGTTTCATAAATTGTGATTAAGATATTACTGCTAAGATTTCTTTTTTTTTTTTTTTTAAGTGGGGACGCTTATAAGCACTCATCCAACATAGCTCATCATTTAATTTTTTTAAAAATAAAGATAAAGAGGGAATTTGTTAAAAATTTATAAGAAAAAAAAAATAGAAGATCCAGACTTAGTGGAGAACGTCTTAGTGGAAAACGTCTTGCGAGATGCCTACTTCATCTCGTTAAAACGCCTTCACAATTATCACAAACTAGGCACATGAAATAGCCTAAATGGCTTTCTGGAGCTCATCAATCTATCGCCTTATATATATGGCCGACCTCCCTTAAATTCAAGTAACACATTTACTCAACTCTCTCAATTTTCTTTTAATTGTGAAATTTTCTTATTAACTTGATCGTTTATAGTTCATGCTAAAACCCCACACGTTCTCTGCATGTTTTATTCCGCTGTACTAACAAGGCGGTGTTTGGTTGGCGTTGCCACGCCCCAAACCACATGTGCTCATCATGAAAAAACTTGCTTCTGCTGTGCAAATTAAAGTGGTTTTAGGCTGTGCAAACGCTGTCCCAAATACACACTAAGTATCTGTTCAATATAATTAGACAATTACTCTTATTTCTTGCACATAAAGATTAATGTGAATTAACTTTATATTCAGAAACATTATGTAAATAATTATCCAATGATTGCATAATTATTTGCATAACAAAGCACAGATACCAAAAAACAGAAAAGCACTGCCCCTGATCTTCCAACTTCCAACTCCAAAAATCACCATGTCAAGGAAGAAAAGAAAAGAAAAGCAATGAACAAGCATGATTTTAAATTGTGGTTCGTATCATGTGATGCGGCCGCAATATTACTGTTGCGACGCCGGCTGCATCTGTATTTTTTGACCACAATACCCGTAATCCTTCTTATACTATCCGCAACACCCGCAATCGCAATCACAACACAACCACAACCGCAATTTAAAATCATGTGAACAAGTATAACGTATCTCTTTTTCTTTTTTTTTTTTTCCTTCCCTGCTAAGACAAATGAACTCATGTAATGCCAAGGGAACAAGAATGCTTTACTTGCGCTTCTAATTCCGTAGTGGGGCATTCTGTGCCAAGTAATGGCCTAGCTACTTTTATGGCGATCGAATATCAAAGATGGACCCCCATTTTCTTTTGAAAAATGCTAATTATACATTTATAAGTTCTTATACAATTTCAAATTCCCACATATGGTTGTATGATCTAGATATATGACCATTGAGAAGGTTTCGAGTTTTATTTCACATAAAACTTTGCCTAATTTCAAACTTGACTTCTTTAAAAATTAAAAGAAATCAACTTTTTTGCGTCTTGGCTTATAATTAAATATAAACTTGTAGGTAAACTATTTTAATTTCATATATATATATATATATATATGTATGTATGCATGATCTAGACTTGTTGGTGTAATGCAAATTAAGCAATAGGAATGATCTTATGTGAGAAGTGAAAAGAAAAAAAAAATCAGTTTTAGATTATAAATCAATGATTAAGATTAATTAATATAAAAATATCATAAATTACTGTGTAAATGTCTTTCTTAATTTTTGCATTAAGTAGTGATCTAAAACTGAATAATTACCTTTCTTACTTAAGGTCACTCTTCTTGCTTTATACGCCTCCACACACACCCACAAACACATTTTAATTAGAAGAATTGTTAAGGAAAATATTTAGTTATTTCCTTTCCATCCCCTTCCCAAATATATATATAATAATACGAAAAGCAACCCTAACCAGATATTTTAGAAAAAATTAAAAAGTTATGTTTAGAGTGAAATGAAATGTTTAGTCTTTTGAAGATGCACACTTTCTAAAATTGGTATTTTTTTTTTTCATGAGAGGTGAAGCCTGGGGTGAGTAAATGATATATTGTATTCTGTGAATATAATTTCTAAAAGCTACTTTCAAGTGCTCCTAGACAATTAAATGGATACCCATCATTCACGGGTATGAAAATATTAGAGTAGTGATTTTTTATAAATATATATATATATATATATCTATTTCATGTATCTTAAACATAAAAGACTAATCAAAATGCATTATATATATATATAATTTAAAAAGTTTTAAGTAAAAATTTGATCTATTAAAAAAATAGATTCTTAAATTAAATCAATGATTATAAAATAAATATGAGGTATTTTACAAAATAAATGTATATTGATTCATAATTGATTTCACTTGTTTATTTTTTAATTAAAAGTAAACGAGGATCATATATCAATTGGTACATTTTAATTAGCTTTTTACACTTATGTAGAATCCAAGTGACCCCGTTAAGAATTTGTTTAGCCATCCACATTCATGCATATACTAGATTGGATCAATAGCAAACTTTTATTAATCATTAAGAGATAGCATATTCTTATATGGTAATGTCACGATCGGAATACACGCCATACTTGGTATCCCAAATAATCATACAATATATTATGTCTTAGTCAATGTTACAAGATCGAATGGTCGCCGTATTTTAGAAGACTTTTTCTTTTCTTTTTTTCAAAAGCTCATGTCATTAAATATTTTGTTTAGCCAATATTAGGGATATACCTATGCGCGTACTTAGATTTTTACTGGATTTAATTAGGTTTGAACAATTATTTTTTTTTTTAAAAAAAGTAACGTCGTAGAAGTTCAAGAATTAATTAATATATTGCTAGTTTAACGATTTTATTTTGGTGTTGTTATAAAATGGCTTAAGACATTTTGTTATATCCACAATAAATCCATTGATTATAAAAGTTATATCAGAGCTAGTTGGCTCAATTAGAATAACCAAGAAGTCTGTTTAATTAATTCTGATGACCATTTTTTGTTTGTAAACATTCATCGATTAAGCGCATTAAGTACAACTTGAAGTTGAAACTACTTATTTGCCTCTTAAATATTAAAAAAAGGAAAAGAAAAAGTGCATGTTGGACTAGTATTACTTAGATAGCTCTGCATATCGGTTTTAAGAAGAAACAAATTGAATAAATTATTTCAACTGTCCTTTAGAGCTCAGTAATATTATTGGTTAGGATTACAAGATTCAGATGCGTTAATCTATATAATTAAAACAATCCTCTTGTGCAGGGGCGAAGCTACGTGTAATTGAAGGTGGTAGATGCTCCTGTCAATTTTGTAAAATTATATATATATATATATGTATGTATGTATGTATGTATGCATATAAAAGGAAAATAAATTGTCATTTTAGAATACTATTTTTAAACTGTTGATAGGTCTCACTTTTTTCAATTTTTTAACTTTAATTTTTAAAATTTTTTATTTTCTTTATTTAAATTTGAACTAGATTCAGTCATGTAATTGACATAAGTTCATATAATTGCATGAGGCCCATATTTGGTTTATATATATATAGTATTAAATTTTGATATTATACCTTTATATTTGATGAAATTTTGAACATACTAATCCTATTGAGCTATTTATATTCATACATAAATTTTTTAATTATCATGATATTTTAAAATCAACCCACTACATTCACACACGTATTTTGTTCTCTTTTTCTTTATTTCATTTTGGCTTTGTTTTGTTATTCTTTTTCCTATTTTCTCCTTACTTTTTTTCCCATTCTCCCCTCACTTTTTCCTCTCTTTTTTCTTTTATCATATTATCTTCAGTTAAACTTGACACATTACTTGTTCTCTTTCCTCCTACTACCTTTGTTCAATATTTCTTTTATTTTTAAATTATATTTACTGTATGCATGCCTTTGACACATTTCTATAAATTGTAATTTTACAATAATTGAATGAAACATAACCAAATTCAAATGTTAATATATTGCTTTTCAGTTGAATATGGGACAATTGCCTCTTAAAATATTATTAAGTTTTTTGAAATATTGTTGATAAATAATACTTATATAAGAGTGTTTACCGAACTTGAAGGCTCAGTCCTATCCATCCAAATTAAGTTGGATTGGGTCAAACAAAATTTTATTTTTTTTAAATTTAGGGTCGGGTCAAGCCACAAAATCGAACATTAGGTTGGCCTTTAGGGTCATATTGATCTTATTTAATGCAAAAAATAAATTTATTTTTTTAAAAAAATATTTTTATAGAGATTTATGTTAAAATTTTAATTTTTTTAAGAATAAGATATAATTTTATAAAAAATTTATATAAATTTTTATTTTTATTTTTAGGGGTTATTTTATAATTTTAATAATAATCTCAAGATAACTTTAAGGAACATATTAGCTTGAAAAAATTCAAAAAAAATTAAAAAATATCTTTTATAAAGATTTACATCAAATTTTTAATTTTTTTAGGATAAAATATAATTTTATAAAAATTTATATAAAAATTTTTTTGTTTAAGATTATTTTATAATTTTTATAATAAATTTAAAAAAATACCAAACCATTAGGTATTAGCCTGGCCCTACCCAGCATTAAACTAGGATAATGTGGGTTAAGGCAATAAATTTCAATTTTGAAACTCATTTAAAATCAAGTCGGGTATCGAGTTAAGCTAAACCTCTGCCCGACCCGACCATGAACACTTCTAGTATTTGTTGTATTTTGTAGATATAGATTTTTGAAAATTGACAACAATAAATTTTTATACTTTATTAGATAAACTTTTTTTCCTTTCAAAGTGTTCTTTAATTCAAATTGTTTATTGAGTTATCATGACATTATTGAGTGATAATATGTATTTTTTCAATGTACCCTCGATATACATTATATGAATAGATATAAAACTATATCCTCGTAAGTAAATAATAAGATTGTTGATATTAATATGAAAAATAATTCTTGATACACTATTTATTTAAATTCAAATTTATTTCTAAATTTAGGAGAGATAAATTTAGAACATTATTATTGAATTAATCTTATGTAATTTAATTTGAAAGTTCAAATGAAAGCATTCATTGAAACAATATATTATAAAAGTATAAATTTTTTAAATGAGATATAAAAAAATTTTGAGAAAAAGAATTTCTTTTGCCACTGCCCTTGTGAATACAAATGATAGTGATTAATTGAGGATTAATAGCATTACATTGGGGAAAACTTTGAAGATTATGAATAGTGATTTTTACTTTTCGTTTTTTTATATAAAAGTATTTTTATGATTTTAAAGCATTTTTTAAGTAAATATCTGAGAAAAATATTTAAATTTTTAAAATTGTTATAGATACCAGTAATATGAAATATATACTTTAAAAATCTTCACCTTTTATCAAACACTAACATAGCTTTTCTTTTTGTTTAAATTTTCATTTAATTTTTAAATTTTGAATATTTCAGAGTAGGTTTTTAACAATTTTATTATCATATTTTTACTTAATAAAATTTTTAATATTTTATTTTACAAAAACAATTGCTCGTTCACTATATTTATCAGACAACATTTTTTAAGAAGTCACAACATTCAGACGCCACTAAAAGTACTGTTTAAAGGGAAAGAATATTCCTAGTTATCTTATCTTGCATGTCTTTTATTTGTTATTCTCCCACTTATTAAAAGTAATTCTAGCCGCAACCTCTATCCTTAGTGCTCAATGAAAAGGAGGCTAATACTTAAATTAAGTACTTGATGATTAATTAAACTTTGATCCATTTATATTATATATCTTCCCAGGTCATATTAGGATACCAATATTTTTGCCTACCTCAAAATTCAATTGTCCTTTGGTTCTGTAATCCCAAAATTAATGGAGTTATGAGACACGATGATGTTATAATCAAGACAATTAACCCCATTTTATTTTATGATTAAACAGCCACCATTCATGTTATAATTATAAACAATTTTCAACTTGTTTGGTAAGAAGTTAACTGAAGTGTCCATATTCATTCATTTCTTATTATCTCATAGTTCGCAGCCTATACCTCGTCACATAATTGCTTGCACCATTCTGGAAAGCTATCCCCTTATATTTTGTTTATTTCTCATATAATATTTACTAAAGTGGGAAGTATATCAATGTATTAATAAATAGATTAAACAAAAAAAAAAGACAACTGCACTTTAATTCAAAAGATTGCAAATTAATTGTTTATTAATTTGCACGCTTATCATATCTTTCCTTTGAAAAAGGAATGCATGTCCTAGAAGATCAAGTTTCTTTGGTAAAAAGAAAAGAAATTCTTGTGTAGCTTTCATATGATAAAGTAAGAAATTAAAAAACTTGAAAGTAATGAGGTAATTCTCTAACATTTGTGAGAATCCAAGATTACCATCACTGAATGTGGGAGGGGACAGTAGTAACGAAGCAAAAAGATTGATGATCCAAGATTTACACATAATGATCATGATTAGACCATTATGCTAGTCTTCGATCTTAGCTAATTACCCCAGTAAATGCTTTGGTAAATAGACTATAGAGATCATTCCGGAATCAGATGTCCAAGGAATTCAGATAAACCCATCTAAAAGACTAGAAGAAAACAAAATAAAAGGAAAAACCATAAGTGGGAGAAAGGTAATGCCCAAAGATAAAGGCAAATGATGAGAGAGAAAAAGGGTTTATGTATGTGTGTGTGATGCCAAAAGAAAAAGGCAAATGATGAGAGGGATGAAAAAGGGAGCGGTAATTGTATAAAAAACTCAATGTTGACTATTACATGTATATGTGTGTGTGTGCATATGCATTGGTGTGTATATGTGTGCTTTTGAGTGTTTATGCACATGCATGCGTGTCTCTATATATACTCCAGTGTGCATTTACACATTTGATATTTGTGTGTGTATGTATTAAGAAAAATACATTTACGAAAAAAAAGTAGAAAATATTATTCCTCCAAATATGAGAAGAGGAAATTCAGAAATTCCAAGATGAAATTTGAAGTTCTTTGAAATTTAATTATTTGATTGAATTATTTTAAAATTTTAAAATCACATCTTTTCTAATTCAAACAAAAAAAATTATTGAAATAATTAATATAGCTTCAAAAATTATTTCATCTCTCAAATTACTTCATCCAAACACAACCTAAGAGAATTATAAGATGTGGTAAGAGGGATAGAAAATGTGCAATTTATTGAAACATAAGATTATTAATCTATAATATAAATCTTTTGGTCTCCTTCTTGTTGTTTGGGATATCCTCTTTATGGGTCTCGATTCTTTTTTTTTTTTTAAAACAAAATTATTAGTGTTAATTTAAAATAGAACAATGTACAATATGGGGGTTTGACATATGATATTAGTGATATTTGATTCTTATAAAGGCGTCAATTATACACTTTTTGTTTTTCTTTTTTGAAAATTAGTTATTAATTAATAAATAAAATTGAAAAATGCAGAAGATTCAAATTCTTTTAAACAGTCAAGAGTAAATTAATTTTTGTTTCACTCATTTCTTGTCAAGTTCTTCCTCGAAAAAGTTGAACTTCGAAACAAATCTAAACGGTAAAGAAGAAGATAAAATAACATTGACATGTTTGGTATTCTGATAAGAGGAAGAATTATAATTAAGGAAATTAAGTTTGCTAATATTTTCTCTTTCTTCTGCTTACTCTAGGCGGTTCTCTAATGTTTGGTTAAAGTATAATTTCGATCTCAATTCCTTCTCAAATTTCTCAAGTTTTTGGCCACGTTTGATATATGGAACATGATCAATCTACTTGCTTACAAGCAAAAACAAACAAGAAATAAACAAAGTTACTTGGACATAAGTATGAACCGGATTCTCTATAGTAATAGAGAGGATTCAATGAGAAAAAGAAAGTGAGAGAGTGTATGTGACGGGATTCACTTCTCTCTTCTTCTTTTTTTTTTTTCCATAAATTGACAACCTCAATTTACAAAACAAATTAATTAAGAGGATCCGAATTGAAGATGGGTATACTTCTTGATTAATATATTGTTTAAGCAACTTTCAGTAATAACAAGGTGGCAAGGATGGGTTTTGAGTAGAGATTTTAGTTATGATTCTCACAACACTATAAAAAAAAAAGAAAAAATTGATAACACCTGTAACGTATTCAGTAAAATGTTAGCTCATTTTATAAGACGTTTAGCGCAGGCATAAATTGCATCGCTGGTACATCTTCATCTAGAAAGTCTTTTGAACCAGACTTGATTGTAGGGTGAATTTAGACTTTATATATATTACACGAAAATGTGTCAGAAATACCCTGCTTATCACATTATGGCAGACTAAAATATATGTTTTATTTAACTCACTTTTAGGTTCACATGATCTTATTACATAATTACACGACAAGTTACCACTAGCAATATTCAAACCGAAGAAATTTTAGCCAACACAGCTGTGATAGCTCGAACTTGTCAATCGAGCCAATCTTTATTAGTATCCGCAAGCAAAATTTTGTTCCTTATTGCTAAATCCAAAGACACATCTTACAATCTGGCCAAAAAAAGAAAAGACACATTACAAAAAGGAGAAAACAACCCCAAACTAATATGAAAATAGTCCTCAAATTTAATTCAATAAATACTTTACATACTTTGTATCTATCTCTCTCTTCGCCTGACCATTATGTTACGAACTTGCAACCCTAGCTAGTTGGATTGTTTACATGATGGAGCATGCATTAGGGTTTTCATCACTGAAGAGGGACGTGAACTTCTCATCAGGTGCATTAGGGGCAGGGAGTGCTTGGGCAACATTTTTCACAAAACCAGGAGGTGCCCTCTTGTCATAAGCCTGAGCCACATAAGGATAAGCCACCAAGTTATAGGGAACATAAGGCCAAAACTCTGCTCTCTTCCCTGTGCTCTTCACCCTCTTTAACACCTTGTTTGCATCTACATAACCAGTCACTGTTACCCTGCTTTGCTTTCTGTTCACTTCCACTTGTTTCACACCTTGACAAATTCTCATATCAATTAGGATATGTTTGGATTGAGGAGAACATAAGGGAAATGAAATTTTAATTTTGATGATTTCTTTTATTTTAATCTAAAAGCTAACATTTATTTCTCAGAATATGTTTAGATTGAGAAGAATTGATGAGAATGGAAGGAAAAGAAAAAAGTTTACTTAAAGATATGTTTAGATTGAGGAGAATGGAAAAGGAGAGAAGAAAAATAAAATTTTAATTTTAACATTTTAACATTTTCTTTTATTTGAATTCAAATTTTATATGTATATATATTCCTTTCAATATTTTTGAATTGAGCAGAATAGATGAGAAGAATCAAATCAAAGGAAATGTTAAAATTAAAATTTTATTCTCCTTTTCTTCCCTCTTTTTTACTTAATTTAAACGTACTTTAAATGAAATTTGATACTTCAACGAAGCTATCGTTAAACGAAGCTCTCGTTAATGCAAATATATAGAAGAAAAGGAAAAACAAGTTGCAATTTAAGTTAGATAGAGGAGAAGTTCTAAACTTAGTCAACCAAAGATAGGTAGAATAATCAAATCATGAAAATAAACTTATGAGCTTGTCAGACAATTTTTTAAATAAGATATATATATTTATTACTAATGTGTCTATTTATTATTAACTTATCGGGAATACAGAAGAACTTCTTCAAATAGAAAGATAACCAGGAGCGCAAAAAACCTGGTTAGCATAGAATTATGTAAAATCAAGAAGTACTGCATCTTATCACAACATTATAAATCTGATAAGGGAAAGCTCTGCTAGGTTTTCCTTGCGCATGACATTTATTCCGGCAGCTTGAAAAAGATCTGTTTTCTAGGAGCATTGGAATTTAATCATATTGTTCTTCAAATAATGCTTTATATGATTTTTATCGAAAGGGGGAAAAAAAATACAGTTTTATATGAATAAAAATATGGAAAAATAAAGTCATGCACAATAGTCTCTGTCTTTTGCAGTTTCCCCTTCTAAGAATGTCAAAACTTGTCTACTTTTCTTACTTCTTTATAATTTTTCTCATACTTTTGAGGATCTGATTATATCAAGTCTCACTCCTAGATTACACAAATTACAATCTGGATCATAAAAGAATCTTAGTGAGTGGAAAATCAGGACTTGAAATGTGATGCAGAGATGTTCTATCAGAGCTTTCCATAGTTCCAAGGTAAAAAACTTTTAGTTAAAAGGATCTACTGCAAGAGTTACTGTGAAGTGTATCTTGAGAGGTCTCGTATTATACTAATTTATCAAGCTAGGAAGCTACAAAGCACAACTACTATAAAAATAAAGCCTTATCTGACACTCATATCAGAAACAACTCGACATGTTAAACTATATTTTCTTATCGTACCATTTCATGTATCTGTGTAAGTATCAATGTTTCTTAGCTGAGAAGATGACAGTGGAAGAGTTTCTTCCATTTTTTGGCATGCAAATTCATCAGGCCTTGTAATGTATAACTTGAAAAAGAGGCTTTGGAGACTGAAAACATGAGAGGAGAAAGAAAGAGAGAGAGAGAGAGAGAGAGAGGAATGAACCCTTCATGCGGGTGACAGAATTTCTGACTCTTCTTTCACAGCCATCACAGTCCATTTTCACCTTGATTTCAACAGTCTATAATAAGCACAAAACCACAAAAAAAAAAAAAAAAAAACAAAGTTCAGAATTGGCTTCACATGCCAACCCATTAATATACAAAACACAACACAAACAGAGAAAACAGTGGAGGAAAATGGAATAGGAGCTATAGAAAACCTGCATTGGTTTGCGTCTCTTTTTTCCGCTATAAACTGTGAAGTAATCTGAAAGAAAATCAAGTACACCCATTTTCTTTTTTTCTTTTTTCCTTGTGATTCTTGGAGCAAAATATAAAGCAGAGTACTTAAACAGAAAGATAAAGGGGTAAATGAAACAGAGTAGTTAACAGAGAAAAAGGCAGAAGAAGAGAGAAAAGGTGTTTTGAGGCCATGAAAATATGGATTCACAAAGGAAGTGGTTCCCTTTATATAAAGGAAAAAAGTTGTGTGACCAAATTGTACTGCATGTTAAAGTATATATAAAAAAAAAAAAAAAGAATGCCTCTATGTTCACCATGGTCCCTCCCCTCTAAATAAGGACAACTAGGTGATTACTGTTTGGGTCCCAACCGCTTACTTCTCACCATTACAAAAATTTTTTAATCTAACAAGCTATTTACATGCAATACACTGTACTGTATTATTTTCTATTTTTGAAAAATAAAAATTATAATTTTTTAAAATTAAAAAATGTCTTACATGGACCCCTCTGCAAGACACCACAAGTTATAATTATGTATAAAAAGTATAATTGACTAATTTAAATTATTCATCTTTTAAAATTTAGAATAAACTAAATTTATGATTTCAAATGTAAAATAAATAATATTAATTTTACAAGTTTAAGAAATATATGTCATCTTAAAAGTTACATTTTTTATAAAAGAAATAAATATTGTCAGTTGAGAATGTTTGATAATCTTTCAACTTTAAAAAGATTTGTGTATATTTTTATGATGGATGAAATGATTATGCAATTTAAATATTTTTCAAAGAAAATAAGAATAATTTATCTATTATTTTAAATAATTCAAGAATTTAGTGCTGGGTTAAAAACTACTAACAAATTATATTTTTATTAAAGAACATGAAAATAAATTTTTGTTTGTTTGTCATGAATATAGTTTTTCTCAGTTATCCTTGAACTTTATCTACCTTAATTTTCTTCTGGACAATTTTAAGAGAAGAAATCCCTCGCATCAATTGGATGCATTTATGATTTTATCTCCAAGCTGTTCCTTACACCAATTGAACTCAAATACACACACGCACAAAAACACCCACACACACACACACACAAACACACACACATGCTAACTAAATTAGTCCTAGCTTATAAGTTGTGTCCATTTTATAATTACAGCAAGTAAAAATTATCATAAAAATTAAAAAAAAATAGTATTTTTCTAATTAATACTTGTTTGGTATCCCAATAAAAAAAAAGAAAATATTATGTATAATATGTATTATATTATTGTAATTATTATTTAATAGTATTTATTTATTATTATTATTTTTAAATAAAAATATGAAAGTTATTTTTTATTTATAAAATTATATTTTTTATAACTCAATTCTTATTCTTAGCTTTTTACGTGTCAGTAATACAATTGTAAGAGCAATTTAAAACATGAAAGCAGCCTAACTTCTTTTGCCCCAAGAAACGGCAACTATTGTGAAGTTGCTTTTTTCTTTTTTTTTTTTAATTTGAAATTTCTACATCATGGTCTACATCATGTTCTGGACATCTCTATTGCATTAGTTGAACTTCAAATCTCGTGCTTTTTGCAACATTTAACTTGAAATAGTTCCTTAAGATACTGATTAATTATGTTGGTAGCATTAATTAAATAAAATATACACTTTTTTTAATATATATAATATATATATATATATATATATATATATATATATATATATATATATAGTGACAATGTTGATACCATCATCATCGTCTTGACAAGTGTTATTTTGTCTGATTACGGCAAGAGAATCAGAAAAATTGTTTGACCTAATTTATTAAAAAATTAATTAATCAGCAACCTGAAACTTTGCCTTGGCGGCCAAGGTGTACAGAAATTTCCTTCTTTTTTAAGAGTAATCATCTTGTATTTGTAGTAATACTATGTTTTTTCTATTATAGAATAATTTTTTATTAAATAATTATTTAAAATATTAACTTATTTAGTACTTTATAATTCTTAAAAGAATTAATTTAATTTTTATGTAATTAATGAGTATGATTATAGTAATAAATTTATTAAAATAAATAAAATATTATTTTATATTTAATAACATTTAATAATTATTATGTTGGTTCACTGTATTATTTTCTCTCTTCCACATAAAGAATTTTTTAACATAAAAGAATCTAGACTTACTAATGATCCCCATCACCCTGATTTAAAATTTAAAAAGGGAGTAAAAATATAAAACAAAAGAAAACAAAACCTATTCTACATATAGTCTAAGGAAGGAACTATATTGTTTACAACTTCAAAACGGCTCCTTTCACTTTATATAAACATACATACTATGCTGCAATCTGGTGGCTAAATTAAGAGATCCCCTCACACGTCAGTGGCAAGTTAACCTTCTACACATTTATCGTGAGGCTAATCATAATGCAAATTGGATCACACAAAAATAAAATATTATTATTATGTTATAACTAGGGAATATAATGTTCTCTAGACCATAAGATTATTTTTTTAAAAAAACAAGTGATTGTAATAAAAAAAAAGAATTGAGTTTACAGGTTAAAAAATTATTTATATACTTTGACACTAAATTAAGTTTAACAACTTTTATTTTTTATTTCTCCAAAACTTAATTGTCACATGAGCGTTGCTCAACTGGTGACAACGGGCAAAAATTTGAGTTTGAATCTAAAATGCAGATTTTATTACTCATGTTCGGACATTTAAGTTATTTTTATTTTCATTTTTTATAACAAAAAATATATTACAAAAGATCAACAAAATATTATTTATCGCAATTCACTCCAGTCTCCCCTATCAATTTGAAGAGTTTAAATTTCAATGAATGAAAATTAAAATTAGCATATGCTTATCCTTACTAAGGCCAAAAGATTTCGTAATCATTAATTTCACTATTCCAACCATTCTGTTGCATCCATAAATGCGATAAATGATAGTGAATTATCAATCTTGCAACCTAAATGATGGGAAATTATGAAAATTACGTAAATCTAACCACTATAATGAAATTTTTGTGATGTTAAAGACTTGTAGAATGCATATTTGCTGTATAGTAGGTTTCGTATGTCAACTTCAGCCACATGATTAATGATTAGTAGTCATTTATTTTTATATTAAAATGACCTTTATACAATCACTAAATCCCATATTCACTAAGTTATATTCACTGTATTATTTTTCTCTCTTACACATAAAGAATTTTTTAACATAAAAGAATCTAGACTTACTAATAATTTAGAGTCTTATATATGTTACTTGTTTTCACTTCATTTGTGATCACGTTTCTTTTTATATTTTACGTATTAAGCAAATCCTTAATTTATGAAAAATTTAAAGTTGAACTTCAATACAGTAGTTTTATAATTGATTTTAGTATGTTGAGCATATATTAGTGATTGTATAGCGGTGCAATAATACATACAAAACCAATTAATAGATGTTAATTATTAAGGGAATTGTATTTAGCTAGATATGGACCCAAACTCAACTGATTTAAAATTTAAAAAGGGAGTAAAAATATAAAACAAAACAAAACAAAACCTATTCTACATATAGTCTACGGAAGGAACTATATTGTTTACAACTTCAAAACGGTTCCTTTCACTTTATATATACATACATACATACATACATACATATATATATATTTGGGACCACTTGTCCAAATTTTTAATCAATGCTATGAAATGTACGTGCTTTTATAATTTTTCACACAATATGAAAGATTAACTTTTAGCCTACTATACATACTCAATTTTTTCAACGCTATGAAAACGTTAATTATTTTTCATGCAATATGAAAGATTAACTTTTAGCCTACTATACATATTCTTGTCAAGAATTAATTACACGGGGTCCAATTTTTATTCGAATTTTAATGGAAATATCCATCTTCACTATCTTGTGGCCTTAATTCATGGAAATTTATGGCTTTAACTTAATTTGAATTTTGTTGGCTCTCCTTATGTATCTGTCCTTTTTGCCTATATGCTTATATGTTGAAATTGGTATTGTGATGGATGGCTTTCGTCAGTCTCCTATTTCTTCTTTCATTTGATCTTTTCTTGCCTTTATTATGTTAACTTACACAAGAAGTTTGCATAAGTACTTCTAAACATACTGGAAGCTGCAAAACCCAAGTTGTGTTTGTATTTTGACTTCCTGAGAAAGGTTAATTAGTAGAATACAGTTTTTGTGTCAAAATTTGAATGCAAAAAAAAAAAAAAAAGGAAAGAAAGAAGAAAAAATGGCCATGGAAACAAAATTGAAAGGCGATAGTTTAATAATAATTAATTTATTTGTCACTCTATACAATGACACAAGTAATAACCAATTATTGGTGCTTTTGCTTACCCTACATCTTTAACAAAATGATGTGTTGTTTTCTTGATAGAGAAGTTAAACTTAAACCACAGCCATGAATCATAGCCAGAAAGCCAGAAACAGAAAATTAGGGATATGTTGTAAGATGAGATCAAATCTGAATACGCATGCAGATTGTGATTAGTCTCATCATTTCACTTTTTTTATTTCTTCAGCATGTTTAGCAGTCAAAAATTTAACTATTGAGTGTTTTAGTTGGCTTCCCCAACTGCATTTGACACACTTTTGTATGAAACTCACTTCTATTTCACTCTCTTGATAACTGACAAAATAACACACGTTATTGGAAAAAATATTGTAGTTCTAAATCATTATAGATATAATAATTCAGAAATGAGAGTTATTCTTCTCAAAGTCCTGTACTTTATTTGTAATAAGAAGGAAATAAGAGTTCTTAATAACATAAAATATAGAGTAAAACATTATTTAAATTCACCATAAAAGGGATCGTTCTCAAGTTGATGCTTAAAAGAAAGAAAATTTTAAGTTAATTAGCAGTTCACATTAGATATTGTCAGAAACAGTGCCTCTTTTAACAGCCAGCTTTCAAAACGAACGAAAGCAATTGAACCGTTAATGATAATGTGTAATTGTTAAGTGCATAAGTAGAATTATTTTTTATCAATATTATCTAGTGAGTGATGTTATTTGGTGTGAATAACTAATTTAGATTTTTTTTTTTTCTCAAGGACCAAATTGAGAATAACCGATTTGGTCATATAAAAATATGGTGAATGGTATAAAAGGTAATATTATAAAACTTTTCATGTTATAAATCCTCATTTCTGTAATAAGGTTCCGTCGTACATAATAGAGCAGCATGATGTAGAATGGGACAGTTTCATGGGAAGATAGCACCCAAACTCTCACTGGATTGAAGATAGCAGCGTCAATTGTCAATTAAGACAGGTTTGGCCCATCACTATTTTCTTCTTCAACGACCCTAACTGGGTCGGTCTGTATTTAAAATGGGTCAAGAAACATTAACTTAAATCTGAAATGTACGCTTTTGCAGTCATATGGGCCAGCCCATTTTTGTTTCTTTTTACGTTTTTTTTTTTATAAGAGGGGCAAAAGTTCAAAGCGACAAATAGAGAAGGAGGCAGACAAAAAATTAAAAAAAATTGCAAAGGAAGCCTAAAGTAACTACACCTTCTAAGATTAGCAGGGAAAAGTAAAAGTAATTCAATTTGAGGACCATTGAACATCTATGGATTGCCAACTGATCTGCAAACTTGTTTACTTCTAGCTAAATATGACAAAATTCAATTTGCCAATATATTTCTTTCCTTTTTTTGATTCTATTAAGCAAATGAATTTTTTTGGGGGTAGTTTCGCTATTACAAATGACATCAATAAGATTCTTAGAATTATTTATCACTTGCACGAATTTAAACTCTAAACTCTAAACTCTAAGCAAGCTCAATACCAATAAAAAGACTCCTCAAAGTTTAACTTGAAAAGAATTGCAATGGCTAATCTTATAATTATAAGTAAAACCTTTGATCTAGTTGCCAATGTGATCACAAAAAATACCTCTATAGCATGGAGCACCTAAATTACCATTGCTCACCTCATTTGTATTAAGTTTAATCTAGGGATTAGTTAGCAATTAGCCTATTTTTAGCCCTTTTCTATTTTTCAAAATTACATTCTACCTTCTTGAATTTGCTTAGTTGTACAATTGGTATATGCATTTTAAAATGTGCCTAAATATCTCCTTGAATAGCAGGCTATAATGGTGGAAAATATTAGTTTTCAATTAAAATTAATTGCAATGAGCTGTTCCTCAGTTCGATAACCTACATGAATGAATGAAGAACTTGACCACCATGACTCAAACTTGAGGTCCTAACCTTATTTTATGATTTTTCTTTCAGTTTACATTCTATTTTGAGTTGTTCTTGAATGTTGAGGCATTTGGTTATGTCTTAGCATTTTGGTTTGAATATAAGTAGGATATTTTTTAAAGATTTTTTTAATTTTATTTACTAACATTGTAATTAGAGTATTATCAAGTCCCTACAAAAGAAAAAAAGATAGAGTTAATAGTTTATTAAGATTTCACTTTTTATAAAAAAGTTGCGAGGCTGAGATTAGATGGTTTGGAATAAAATAAAATTTAAGTATAATTTTAAGTATTTTCTGCAAATTATTTGAAAAAATATAACAAATAAATTTTTGACATACCCTATGTTTATGAGAAAATTTAATAACAATTATTTATCAAATTTTGCCCAAATCTATTACTTTTGAATATTATACTATATATAATAAAAATTAGGATACAGCCAAAATAGTGACAAGTGAATACTCACGTCCTAATAAGTAAATTCTTTGATACATTAAAAAGTTTTATTTTTCACATTATTTTTACTCTTACTCCACCCCATCGTATAGAAAATAGACTTTATAAAAAAAGAATAAAAATAAATAGAAAGGAATGTTATGATTATAATTATATTTGGTATGATATGAAAATAAATAAATATTTGATTATTTTTTATTTTTAGTTAAATGAAAATAAAATAATAATAAATTAAATAAATAATTATAATATCATTGACGTAAGAAATAGTAAAATAATTATTTTTAATTGTTAATAATAATAAATATAATAAAATAATCATTTTCTAATGATCAATAATAATAAAATAGTCATTTTTAATCACCAATAATAAAAATAAAATAAAATATTAATAATTTTAAAAAATATTTTCTTAATTATCAATTATCAATAATAAGAAAAAACCTTAAAAAAATTACACTTTTAATTTTTTGAATCAAACAAACCATTTAAAGAAGAAAGGAACCCCAAAATCAAGGAAGTAATAATCGAGAAATTTGTTCATTACAAATACACATTAACACCCAAAGAGATACAGAGAGAGGGCAGTTTCTAGGAGGGTTTGCATATAAGTTCAGGAATTTTAACTGTTAGCATTTTTAATTTTTAGTGGATTAAATTGGATCGTTCTGCCCAATATCATTTTCATTAATTTAGTAATTTATTTATTTTAATTTATTATTTATTATTTTAATTTAAATTATTTTTATATATTTTAAAGTTAAAATTATAATTAGAACCTAATAAAATTGTAATACGCCGGATTTACAGAATAGTTTCTCGTCGCCACCGCCTCGCTATCGCATTGAAGCCATGAGGCCGAGCATTTGAGCTGCTCCATTTTCGATCTCATAGCGCTCTCAGCTCACACCCTCATCTCTTCCGTCGACGTTGCCCTTGCCCTTGCCTTAAAAGCTTCTCCTCGGCCTTCCTTCTCTGTTTCTCACTATCTGCTTTCTGCCATCTATATCCGATTCGTACTCTGGCCCTAGCATAGTAAAATATTTCGAATTCCTGAGAGTCAACGCCAGAAGAGCCCAATTTTATTTCTGGTAACTTTGTTATTGCTTTCACGAATTCATTTCTAGGGTTAGTTGCTGTTTAAGTGAAATTTCTCTCTTAATTTTCCCACAGCAATGTATGGGGATGCTCTAGAATATTTGTGTTCACTATGAAGTTCGAATTGTTATGCTTTGTTTGTATTCTAGCTTGCCTTTGTTTCTTTAGTCTACATTACCTGTGTTGATTTACAAGTTTACAGTTGATATGAGCATCTTCTTTTTCGCCTTTCTTTTCCGTGCTTAATAGTGTTATCTTATTTGGAGTGTTATACTGTCAATTCATGGTGGTGGTATCTCATTAAATACAAGAAATTTTTATTGTACAGGCATTGGTGTACTCTAGCAAATTCGAGCATGTTTTCTAGGGTGAAATTCATTCCGCGTGATCAGATCAGTAAGGTAAGCATATTTCTGCTGTCGTTATAATATTGCGCTTGATCATATGTTTTTATATATTTTTGTGCATTATCTGATGAGAAGCAAGTCTGAACTCAAAACCCTCATTACTGTATGCGAACTAGGACAGGATGAGGACTTGGATTCTGCCTTGAAAGAGAGGAAAAAATCCGATACTTGGAAGAAAAAAAGTAAGAGTAAAGGGAAGAGCTCTAGATACGGCTCTTCAGATGATGAAAGTCTTGAAAAGATTAAAAAGGGTTCTAGAAAGAAAAAGTGGTATTCATCCGATGAAAATTCTTCATTGTACACAACAGAAAGTGAAAGTTCACAAGAGAAAAAAAAGCGTAAGAAGAGGACACAAAAGAAAAGTGATCATAATTGGTCAGATGACTCAAGAGAAAGGTCAAAAGGAAGATCAAGATCAAGGAGTGGTAAAAAAGAATATACATCTGGAGACGGTTCTTCATCCACTTCTGATGATAGTGATAGTTTTTTGGATGGACAAGCAAGGCCTAAAAAGACCAGTAGAAAAGACGGCAGTAAAAAGAACAAGATAAAAGGAGAAGGTATAAATATTGCAGTAAATTCTGTAAGTGAGAAGGAAATTGCAAGAAAAGAAATGGGATTAGAATGGATGCTTCGGTCTGAAAATGAGAGGCCTGTAGAAGCAATGGAAAAATTACCAGAGGAGCCTTCAGTTGAGGAGGTATGTCTTGCTTTGTTAAAATTTTACTTCTGCTCTCAGTTGTCAGAACACTGATTTATTCAATATATAAATTGAAACAAAGGAAAGGATAGTATATACCTATAGAACCTTGATATCTCATTGGCTATTAATATCATACATCTAGGGCCTTTGACCTGATATTGCCTGAGAATAAGTTTTTACTGTCCATTGATATTGCTCATATAAGGAGAGATTTGGATAATTGATATCTTATTGGCTATTAATAATTCCTCTGCTTATCTGCAATCTTATTGGCTTATTTATTGCCATTCGTTGTCAGCCCAAGTGATGTAGGAGTGAGTTGTGTTTTATTTTCAATAGTTGATGCTCCAGGTAGAATGTATGTTCACATTCCATCTGTCTGAAATACACTTTTTTTTTTTTTTGGGCAGTATGTCTTCATCTTTGAATCTCATATAATAGAGGGTGTTTGCTGACTATACATATATACATTTTTTTCTTTTCTCCTCAGACAAAGATTGTGAATCCCAAGGAATTGAACCCATATCTGAGAGATAATGGAAGTGGTTACCCAGAAGATAGTGATGGGGTTAAAGTTGGTGCAGACCAACTTTTATCTTCTTCCCTTGTTGGGGATGGTGGGGCAAGCTGGAGACTTAAAGCAATGAAGCGGGCACAAGAGCAAGCAGCTCGAGAGGGACGAAGGCTGAATGAGGTATTGTGTGCTGCCTCTCAGATATGCTTTGTTAGTCTGTCTTTTACTTTTAAATATTTGGCTACTCATTATTTGTATGCATATGGATAAATATAGATTGTGGAAGAAAGATGGGGTTCGCTTGGTGATCTGACTGCATCTTTAGCATCTCATGCAGCAGCCCCATCTCGTTCTCATTTGCACGCTATAAAAAGTAGAAAGAGAGGGATAACTGAAGAACATTCACGAGGTTCAGATAATCATGGCAAGGACTCTAAAAGGGTAAGTTGGATGTCATTGAGAGAAGACTACTGCTGCTTTCTTTCTTTCTTTTTTAATGGATTGAATTTTCAATTCATTATTGAGTTAACCTCATTTTTTTTTGGAATTCAGAAGTAAAATCCTTTAGAGATTACTGAATTTGGCCAATGAAATTCTGGCAGGAATACTTAAAGGATGTATCTGTCCGGCACCGTGAAATGAGGGCACCTAAAATTCGAGATTCTTTATCTTGGGGAAAGCGAAAAAGTCAAGCTGTTGCAGCTGAGGATGCTGGGATTGTTTCTGCTGCAGCATCTAGCCTAAATAAGTTTGCAAATGATGGGAACTTTATGGATGAATTTCTTTCCAAGAAGAAAAATGATTTCGATGGTTCTGTTCAAGAAAATGTTGAGGTGGGAAAGTCTTCATCAGATGCTGACAAACCTGTTGAGATAAGTGCAAATATTAAAGAGCAAGATCCACGTACACCAAGCCTCAGGGTAATGCAATAAACAATAACATTATTTCTAGGACTCATCTTTCTCAAATGCAACTCTCTTATCCCTAACCCTTTAGTTTATTATTGATGAATGCTTATGAAGGTAATGGGAAATGATTGTGATGGAGGAATTAGATGTCTTTGATATCATATCCCCTGGCAAGAAGGAGATCCCTGTCCCTGATGTTGTATGCCCGTTGTTGTCTGTGTAGGAAGTTTTCTCCTTATATTTATGTTAGGTAGTGATGGTTTGTTTTGGTTTCTGTCAACATTTTGATAACTGAGTGACTTTTCCAGAGATAATAGTTCTTGTGAAGGTGTAGGGAGGAAGGGCAAATTTTGTATGCATAGATTTTTACCAGGTCCTTAGATCTAGCTTGGGACAGGATCACATTAATGACCTCTTTTTAGTGTTCAGCCCGTGTTATATTTAAGGTTGTCTTTTTAACAGGTATTCAAAAGCGCTGGAGTAACTCTATCTTTAGGATTCCTTTGATATCTTGGCTTGTCTTGTTATTTGTTTCTGTTTCTTCTTTGTGTCTTTGCTAAGGAGGATATCTTATCCTTCTCCTCTTTTCTTCTCTTTTTCTTTTTTTTTTTAATTATTAAATTATGTACCTCTCTTTCTGCTTCCTGATAAGATTTCTTCTTTTATGCAAAATGAAAAGGATGAGACAAGTGCAAACCAGTTGGCAGCTAAGGCTTTGCAGCTACGTTTGAAAGGAAAGCATGAAGAAGCTGAGAAATTATTGGTAAGATGAGAAAATATTCCCTGTAATTGAGACTTTGTTTATGTTGCTGTTTAAGCATTGTGCTTTTTTTATTCTTCATGTGCACCCTTTCAGTTTAGTTCGTAGAATGCATATATTCAGCATTGGCTTTAATTATAGCCAGTTCATTTCTTTTAAGCATATCAAATAGTATAGAGATAGTCATCGCTAACAATTTTTTCGGCTAATGTTCCAATTATTTGTTTGGATAAATATTTCTGCTATTAAGATAATATAACTTCTGGATGCTCTGCTGAATTTATGTTGTACGTTTTTTCTTCATTTATTCTATTTTGTCTTGCTTGGGATATATATTGTCATGATGTCATCAGAAACATATCCTTTAGGTTTAGGGAGTAAATTGATTCCATTTTCTGGTTTTCTTGTTGTCTAATTTTTTGTGGGCAGCAAGAGGCAAAGAGTATGAGCGCAAAGCAGGGCAATCAAGATCACATAATTAGACCAAGAACTGAGGGAAGTTCAAGCAGGTATTTCCCTATTTTTGGAACTCTCTTTCTATCTTCTATTTCCCTTAATTCTGTATATGTTTGATGTAATCACATCTGATGTGCCTTGTGGCCAAGGTGCGATTTCTTAAATAACTGCAGAATATATGCTTTTTTTTTTTCCCCTTCAATCTAATATGTTGTTTTCATTGCTTTATTCTTTCTTCTGTTAAGTTCCTTAAAATTGTTCAACATGCTTGTTCTTTGTCATTATGTTTGTATAGTAGCTATTCATATTCTTGTGAATTACCATTAGTTCTTAAGATTGCCGTAGTGTTCTCCCCCCCCCCCCCCCCCCCCCCAGAAAAATAAATAAAAAAAAAGATTGCTGTAGTGACACTTTCTGTTTTTCTATAAGATATGCCAAGCAGAGTATATCTTTTCAGCAGAAAAAAGGAGAGGATGATGCTGATATGCATCTTGCTCGCAAGATTATACAGAACAAGCAATTTAAAATTTCTAGTCAGGCAGATGATGAGTATGACTTTGAAGATGGCGAAAGGAGAAAGACTCGAAAGAAGAGAGACAGTGATGATCATAAGATCACCCAGAAGAACACTCATGCAAAGCGGATTTTGACTCAGCAAGAGCGCTGCCTCTTTTGTTTAGAGAATCCAAATCGTCCTATGCATCTTGTTGTTTCAATAGCAAATTACACATATCTGATGTTGCCAAAGTGGCAGCCTGTGGTGCCTGGCCATTGCTGCATTTTACCCATTCAGGTGAGCTTAATTTTTAATGTCAGTATGCATTTTACTGTTGTAACCAACCCAAAGCAGCATGAGCTTGTTTATTAGATACAATAGCCTGAATGATGATCGAATGTGTTAACACCCTTAGTAATGACTTTTGCAGCTTACTCTATAATCGAATAATGACCAGGACACAATGTCCTATGTATGATGAAAAAATGTTATTTAACATTGGAAAAAGCATCTGAAGCAAAATGGTCATCCTGTAAGATTAGAACTATCCCTATAGAGACAGTGGGGAAGTAGGAAAGTCTTAAATTATGTCGTGGTCATGAGGGCTACAATGTAATTGGTGTCTGCTTTTGAGATACTATGTAGTGTTATTACTTGTCTTTTGAAAGCAACATCAAATTGTATAAACGTAATGTTAAATTGAAATATGGTCAACTGAGTTTTGGGCTTGTGGATCTGTGCAATAAGACATCTGTATTATAATAATAATTAGTATTATTGTTACTACATTATCTTTGAACTCTAAAATTTTTTATTTATCTACTACCTCTTACTTTACAGCATGAATCAGCTACGAGAACTGTGGATGACAATGTGTGGACAGAAATACGGAACTTCAAGAAATGCCTCATTATGATGTTTGCAAAGCAAGAGAAGGAAGTGGTTTTTCTTGAAACTGTGATGGGATTGGCACAGCAGCGTCGGCATTGTATTATTGAATGCATTCCCTTACCCCAAGATATTGCCAAAGAGGCTCCTTTATACTTCAAGAAGGTTAGATTTCAAATATTAACTTTTTGTTTAGTACTGTATATATGCTGATTGACACCAGGGCTGACTATGTCATCACCAATATTTATGAGTTATGCTCAACTTTTTTGGCCGTTTTCACTGAGAGTCAAAAAAGTGCTATGCCATTGAAGACTCTCATTATTCTTTACGGTATTTGTTGGGGGAAGGGGAGTTGATACTGCTATCCATGGTCAGAATCCCTTTAATACTGGTAGAATCTGATTATGTTTCTATGTGCTGTAGATTATACTTGAGATTATTATTTTATTGCTTTTGGCAAAATGTCTCTATTGTATCTTGTGTGTACCTTTGATTTTGTAGCTGGTAGTGACATTGCATTCTATTTGTTATTCCATTGAATACATAAATCTATCTTTTTGAAGTATTGATACTTCAAAAACAGCCGTATGATGTCTGACACTCATACCAAAAACGCACGTTCAATTTGTATTTAAATACTTCATATTTTGTCATGTCTCAGTCATTATTTTATTTTCGGGTCCTGAATTTACGCTTATCTCTGTATATTCCAAATTTTCAACTCATTGCCAGTTTTTAAATTGACGTCATCACAGGCAATTGATGAAGCTGAAGATGAGTGGAGCCAGCACAACGCGAAGAAGCTCATCGATACAAGTCAAAAGGGATTGCGGAATTCTATTCCCAAGCATTTCCCCTACTTCCATGTTGAATTTGGACTAAACAAGGGTTTTGTGCATGTTATTGATGATGAGAAGCAGTTTCATAGCAGCCTTGGCCTTAATGTTATAAGAGGAATGCTGCATCTGGCAGAGGAAGACATGTATCGGCGCCGACAGTACGAGGCGGTGGAGGTACAAAAGCAAGCAGTTGCGAGCTTCTTAAGAGAGTGGGAGCCGTTTGACTGGACAAAGCAGCTCCATGAAGGGTGATTGTACCTATCCTTGGGTGTTTCTTTCTTAAAGTTGCGACTAGTGGATATTTGTAAATTATTCTTGTCGTAGCAAATAAAAATAACCGTAGCTATGTTGTTCCCTTTGTTCTTAAATTGATCTTACGTGTTTGAGAAAATTATGTTTTTAGCTTATATTTTTTTAATGTGGTTTAGACACTAGTCTTGCATGTTGCGCCATTTGCATGTCATCCATCACTCTGATATAAAAAACATTTTTCTTCTTTTTAACAATTACAAGCAATACAGCATCCAATGAGTTTATACTTTGCATCATGCTGTTTCAATCTTGTTAAATCGAGTTCGATTTTAATTGTTCAATCTTTATCCATGTTGCTTTTCTCGTTTTCTGTTGTCTTTTTTTGTATCTAAATAAAAGACAAATGTGAATGTGCAAGCTTCGTCAATATTGGCAAATCGCTAGGGAGATGATAAAGTTTTCAATTTTTTTTTATTCAAATAATTTGCTAATAGTTTTGAAAGTTTAAAATTGTGGGTTGACAAAAACTTTTCAAAAACGGAGGATCTAATATTTTGTCTAACATGTCAAATTTTTGTTCCTCTGTTAAAATTATACTTAAGTGTTTTTCCTATACTTACTTGCTTAATTACTCCCTATTTGAGATTGAGAGGGTGCTTGGCATTTCTAGTTTTCCCCCTTCATTATAATTTCTCCTTAACTAATTAAAATATATATTTAGTGTTGCATTTGGTTTTGTTTATTGGTATTGCAAGAAATATTTTGATTTTTATTATTTTGAAATTCAAATAGTATACATAAAAAAAACATTCTCCACTTGTCTTAATTCATTCGACATTTGAAAATCACTTTGTGGATGATATTTTTTTAGTTTTATAATTATATTATGGACAGTATGGGGAAGATGACTATTTGTCCTCATAAATTTGATGAATTCTTGAAAAGGAAAATTTTGTTCAAAATTAACGTGTCAAAGTTCAATATGAAAAAGAGTTGTAAAGATATTTATTAATGAGAAGTTGATTGAATTTTTTCAAAGTACCTCAAATAAAACTCATATTTATTTCTCAATATCTTTTATTTGATTATTTGAGTAGCAATCTAAACTCTCCACATACGTTGGATTTATTGGCAAGAAGTATAATGATATTAGTGAAAGGATTAAAAGTATAAATTCATAATCCTCACCATTATTCTATTTTTATGTGGAACCTTTAATTTTTAATAAAATGTATTAAATAAAAAATTACGTTGAATATACTTCGATATTATTATTTTTAATTTATTTTAATATGTGATATTTTTGCAGTGACATGTGATAAGTAAGTGATAATGCTATTAATATTGCAAACTAAGCCATATATCTCATTTTAAAACAACAGGATTAGGGAGAACTTACTGCTCTTCAATGCTCATGCAATTAATAAGAAGATAACACAAATCAAATTAGATTGAAAATGATGAAGCCAATAATTTTAATTATATTTTTTTAATCGATTTCAACTACATTTTAAGATTAAAATAATATATTTCAAGTTCCTTCTTATATATTATTTTTGTCACGTAATTATTATGAATAGTTTATTAATCTTTATTTCAAAAATTTTATATTTCTTTTTGTTGGATAAAAGGTAAAGGGAAGAAGTTAGAAGGCCAAACTACATCAAAAAAACAATCTTAAAGAAAAAAAAAAAAAAAGAAAGAGGGATAGATCAACACTATTTCTAACCAACCAAAATGGATCCCCTTCATAATATATATATATATATATATATATATGATATATTTAGCAAATGAAAGATTAAAAGGTTTCTAATGATAAATGCTTCTCTCTTTAACTTCTAGGGCAGAAATTGCTTGAACCCTCACCTCTGAGCTTATATCTTCCTAACTGCATGGAGTGCGTTTACCCATTAAATGCATGGAATCCTAATTACCTTATGAATTCATTAAAACTCTGTTGTAATTACAAAACTCTGTTATAATTACTAAATGCATTTCTAATAGAGTAGACAACACCATTTCTCAAAGAGCATACTTTTTTTTTTTATATTATTATTTAGTCACCAAAGTTTTATTTTTCTTTAAAAATTATATACAGTTGTTTGTACTTTTATTATCAAATTTCTTATTTAAAATATGACAAGTATATAGTTTTTCAAAATTAATATAACAAAGTATAATTTTTAAACACAAGTATATAATTTTTATAATTTAATATCATATGATTAAAATTTTAAAATTTTTTTATACATATTAAAATTCATTTATATAATAAAAATCCCCAATAGTCAACATTAGATCTGATTATGGGCTAATATAAAAAGGTACTTGGTCTCTAAAAGAGAATACTTAAAAATGTAGGCCTATGATAGCACCCGGTACTATAGCAAAAATTCAAGCTCAGCCCTTACTTGTCATGATAAACTCTTTTTTTCTTTTTTTACTCACAAATTTTTAGATTTCAACATATATTTAAATACTTAAAAGAATTCAATTTATGCAATTTTATTATAGCTTTATTATATTTAAAAAATATTCATAAAATATAAAATATAAATATAATTGATTTTAAATATAATAAAATGTACCTTTATTATTTTCATTGGGCCATTATTATGAAATATTCTATGAGGTGGATAATAGAATTTTTTTTATTGAAATATTTATCAACATACTATTTATAAGAAGAAAAAGATATTTAAATTAAATTTAAAAAAAATTGAATATATTCAAAGCAATCTCTTCTAGAACTATTTATTTTTCTTGATAGCTCATTTTATTAATTCAAATAACACCTCAATTTACAAAAGAATAAAATTTATATTTTAATAAAGATAAATTTATCATGCTAAATTAATAGAATATTTAAACTTAAAATAAAAGAGAAATAAATGAAATTTAATAATATTAATGTATAAAAAATAATATTATTAGACCAAACTTAAAAGAAAAAATTTGAGACTAACTGATTTCAAAAATAAATATTTTTTCCTTGGAGTCATATTTATATTTTTTAAATCAAATTTATTAAATTAGATAAACTTTTCACTCCATAAGCTTGTCTAATCCACGCATCTTCACCTTTCAGTTTAAACAACACCTCTTGCGTGCGAAAACTGAAAAGCGTTAGGAAAAATGCGGCGTGATTTTTCCATTTTAAGCCCAAACAAAATATGAAGCGTTGGATAAGCGACATGAATGATCGGCGATTAGGGTTTTACCATCCGTATAAATACGTCCCTCCCTCGGCTGATTCTCTGATCTTATTCTCCTTAGTCTGATCCATTCTCATCTTCTTAATCAAGGAAATCACAGTCGGGAATCGAGATCCAATCCAACACGCACGCTCTCTCTACTGTGTTTCCTTGATTAAAGAGATGTAGTGAATCATCCATCGTCATCGTCACCGACAACTTGAAATTCCTTTTCATCAGATTTGATTGATTTCCATCTTCATTGGTCATTTGATTCTGTAGAAAGAGAGGGCTAACTGAAGAACATTCACCAGATTCAGGTAATCATGGCAAGAAGGATTCTAAAATGATAAGTTTAATACTATTGAGAGAAAACTAGTGCTGCTTCTTTCTTTCTCTTTTAATGGATTCAATTTTCAATTGAGTTAGCCTCATTTTTTATGGGATTCAGAAGGAAATTCCTTTAGAGATTACTGAACTTGGCCAATGAAGTTCTGGCAGGAATGTTTAAAGGATGTATCTGTCCGGCACCGTGAAATGAGGACACCTAAAATTCAAGATGAATGCCAAAAAGTTAAGCTGTTGCAGCTGAGGATGCTGGGAATATTTAAATGATGGAAGCTCTATCGATGAATTTCTTCACAAGAAGAAAAATGATTTTGATGGTTCCGTTCAAGAAAATGTTGAGGCGGGAAAGTTTTCATCAGATGCCGACAAACCTGTTGAGATAAGTGCAAATATTAAAGATCAAGATCCATGTATTCCAAGCCTCCGGGTAATACAATAAACATACTTTCTAGGACTCGTCTTTCCCAAAAGCAACTCTCTTATTCCTAATCCTTTGGTACTTTATTGATGAATGCTTATGAATGTAATTGTATATGATTGTGATGGAGAATTTAGACGTCTACCCATTGAAGCCAAAACCTTTGATATCATATCCCCCAGCAAGAAGGAGATCCCTGTTGTTGTGTGCCCGTTGTTGTTAGTGTAGGGAGTTTTTTCCTTACATTTATGTTTGGTAGTGATGGTTTGTTTTGGTTTCTGTCAACATTTTGATAACTGAGTGACTTTGCCAGTGATAATAGTTCTTGCGAAGGTGTAGGGAGGAAGGACAAGTTTTTTATACATAGAATCTTGCGAGGTCCTTAGATCTAGTTTGGGACAGGATCGCATTAATGACCTCTCTTTAATGTTCAGCCCGTGTTATATTCAAGGATGTCTTTTTAAAAGATATTCAAAGGGGCTGGAGTAACTATATCTTTTGATTCTTTTGATGTCTAGGCTTGTGTTGTTAGTTGTTCCTGTTTCTTATTTGTGTATTTGCTACTCTTTTTTGTTACCTTTCTTTGTGCTCCCTGACAAGATTTCTTCTTTTATGCAAAATGAAAAGGATGAGATGAATACAAACCAGTTGGCAGCTAAGGCTTTGCAGCTACGATTAAAAGGAAAGTATGAAGAAGCTGAGAAATTATTGGTAAGATGAGAAGATATTCCCTCTAATTTAGACTTTGTTTATATTTCATTTTAAGCATTACGCATTTTTAATTCTTCTGGTCTAACCTTTAAGTTTAGTTTGTAGGAAATCCTACATTCAGCATTGGCTTTAATTATAGTTAGTTTATTTCTTTTGAGCATATCAAATGGTATAGAGATAGCCATTGCCAACAATTTTTTCAGCTACTGTTCTGTCGTTTGTCAGGATGAATTATTTCTGCTATTTAGTGAATATAGCTTCTGGATGCTCTGCTGAATTTTGTTATTTGTTCCACCGAGAATGAGAACAAACTGGGGCCTACGCCTTGAATTTTCTAGAATGTTGGTCTCCTTGATTTTGTTTTTATCTAGGCTGGAGCTAGACTTTATTGTTAGGCAGGTTTTGGGTTTTATTTTAAGTAAAAAATGGTTAAAGCTTCAGATTTCTGCCCTTTAAAAATTGGCAAAAGTGAAACCCATGGCCCAGCAGGTCCTGGCAGAGCAAACAATTTTGCATTTAATCGATATTCACTGCATGGTTGAAAAGTTTTCTTTGTTGTTGAAATTTAGGGCGAGAGCAAAATTATGGTTGGCAGAACTTAGGGACTGATGAAAATCACATGCACACCAGCCCTTGTACCTTTATTTATAACATTCTGAAAAATAGTTTAATTACAAGACAAACTCCTATAGAATATAAGGATAACTGTAAGAAAGTCAATAGAAAACTCCAAGACTTCTAATCCTTTAGCACTCCCACTTACTTTGCAAGACTTATCTTAGGTTTCTTAACAGTCAGCCTTTTTCTTTTGGTATGATGCCTTGTCAGTCTTGTTGTACTACTTAACATAATGTTTATGTGATTTTTTCTTAGAGACAATTTTCTTTTACAATTTCTGTTGTCTTTTTGAGGAGGGGTTGTTAGAGGATGGGAGGATTTGTGTTGTTTCTAGAAGCTTCTTGACTGAGTAAAAGTACTTTTTTTTTTTCCAATTTATTCTATTTTGTCTTGCTTGGGATATATATTGTCACAATGTTATCAGAAACATATCCTGTGGGTTTAGCGAGTAATTTGATTCCATTATCTGGTGTTTTCTTTTTTTTTTTTTTTGGTCTTACTTTTTTGTGGGCAGCAAGTGGCAAAGAGTATGAGCAGAAAGGAGGGCAATCAAGATCACATTATCAAACCAAGAATTGAAGGAAGTTCAAGCAGGTATTTACCTATTTTTGGAACTCTCTCCCTATCTTCTATTTCCCTTAGTTCTGTATGTTTGATTTAATCACTTCTGATGTGCCTTGTGGCCAAGGTGCAATTTCTTATATAATTGCAGAACATTCGCTTATTTATTGTCTAATATCTTGTTTTTGCTTCTTTATTCTATTTAAGTTTCTAAAAATGTTCAACATGTTTATTCTTTGTCAATGTCTTTGTATAGCTGTTTGTATTCTTGTAAATTGTTGTTATTTCTTAAGATTGCTATAGTGACACTTTTCCATTATCTATAAGATATGCCAAGCAGAGCATATCTTTTCAGCAGAAAAAAAGGAGAGGATGATGCTGATAAGCATCTTGCTCGCAGGATCATGCAAAACAAGCAATTTAAAATTTCTAGTCGGGGAGATGATGAGTATGACTTTGAAGATGGCAAAAGCAGAAGGACATGAAAGAAGAGAGACGACAATGATCATAAGATCACCCAGAAGAACACTCGTGGATTTTTACTCAGCTAGAGCGCTGCCTCTTTTGTTTAGAGAATCCAAATCGTCCTATGCATCTTGTTGTTTCGATTGCAAATTACACATATCTGGTGTTGCCAAAGTGGCAGCCTTTGGTTCCTGGCCATTGCTGCCTCTTATCCATCCAGGTGAGCTTAATTTTTAATGTCAGCATGCATTTTTCTGTTGAATCCAACCTAAAGCAGCATGGGCTTGTTTATCAGATACACCTGCCTTAGATATGATCATATGTGTTAATACCCTGAGTAATGAGTTTTGCAGTTTACTTTGTGATCAAATAATGACAGGACGCAATGCTCTATGTATGATGAAAAAAAGTTAAATAACAACGAAAAAAGCGTGCGGAGCAAAAAAGGTCAACCTGTAAGGTTAGAACTATCCTTTCAGAGACAGTGGGGTTGTTGGAACTATCCTTAAAAGAAGGCCAAAGATGCTTCTTTATGCTTTAAGAAGGTTAGTTTCAAATATCTTCGTTTTGTAGTCCTGCATATATGCTGATTGACGCCGGGGCTGACTATGTCATCACCAACATTGATGAGTTATGCTCAACATTTTTGGCCATTTACATTGAGAGTGAAAAAAGTACTATGCCGTTGAAGAGTGTCATTATTGTTTACGGTATTTGTTGGGGCAAGGGGGCCGATGCTTGTATTTATAGTCAAAAGCCATTTAATATTGATAGAATAGGATTATGTTTCCTTGTACTGTGATATATTTTTGTTGTTAGCCTGAGTTGGATTATACTTGATTTTCTTTTTGGTGAAGATTGAAATTATTTTATTGCTTTTGGCAAAATGCTTGTTGTATCGTGTGTGTTCCCTTGATTTCGTTGCTAGTATTGACATTGCATTCTATTTGTATTCCATTGAATACATACATCTTTTTAAAGCACTAATATTTCGAAAAATACTAGTATCGTGTTTGACACTTATAAAATTACTGTTTGAAATATCGAACTTGTAAGGCCAGTTCAATTGAAAAATTGGTCAACCAGTCCAGTGCAGAAGACCCTTTGAACTTACTGGCTAGAAGAAATGGTCAAAAATCGGGTTTGGAAGTCCTGGGTGCCTCCATCCGTGCTTTAGGGGTCTTATACGTGGAGCCACCATGCCTTAATATAATACTCTCTCTCTTTCTGTCTTTTTCAAAGTGGCCAAATTTTTTGTTTAAATTCCTTTTATAGCCTACACATCTACCAAGTATCTAAGGACCAATTAAAATTTATTATATTAAAATATTTTTATGGAAATATTTAGTTCTCATACAATTTTTGTCTTCTTATTGTTTCAATACAGCAATATTTGATGGTTAAATTTATTTGTGGATAACTTGTTTTAGACTTAAATTTTAAAATTAGGAAATTAAATGAATTTAAATATTATGTTATGTTTAACTTTGTTTTTATATATTGTCAATGATAAAGTGTTTAAAATATATTAATATTTACTTGTTATTATTTATTATATTAATTTTTTTATATAAAATATATATATATATATATTTGATTATCATCAGTGTAATTATAATTGAACTTGTATATTATAATCCTGTACTTTTATTAGTTTAATAGTTCAATTTTAAAAATATTGAATAGAATATAGACATTGATATTGTGTTTAAATCCTTCATATTTTGTTGCGTCATAATGTCCATATTGTATTATAACAATTAAATCTATCTTTATATTTAAAATTTTCAACTCATTATCACTTTTTAAAGTGATGCTTTCACTGGCAATTGATGAAGCTGATGATGAGTGAAGCCAGCACAACGCTAAGAAGCTCATCAGCATAAGTCTAAAGAGGTTGCAGAATTCTATTCCCGAGCATTTCCATTATTGATGATGAGATGCAGTTTAATAGCAACCTTAGCCTTACGCTGTGTTTGGATGGGGGAGGAGAAAAGTGGAGGGGGAAGAAAAGTGAGAAGAAAATGGAGGAAAGTGAAAAGTGAGGAAAAAAACATTTCTTCTTTCGTGTTTGGATGGAGGAGGAGAAAAGTGGAGGGGGAGAGATTTATTAATTTTTAGTAAACAATTTTGCTCTTACTGTCTGACCAAGGTTAATATTAAGTAAATGAAAATTATTTTTTAAATTAAATAAAATTTATTTTTAAAAAATTATTATTATATTATTATGAATATAAATACATAAATATTATATATTTATAATTATAATAAACATATATTATTATTTTTAAAATATTTATTTATATATTATTTTATTATAATAAATATTTTTAATTATATTTATATATAATATATTATTATATATATAATTATATATGAGGCAATGTGGATATATATCATTCGACTGCATTGCAGTCGGATGATATATTCCGACCAAAATTTGGTCGTAACGTCATCCACTGCAATACAATCGGTGGTTTTTTTTTTAATTAAAAAATATTTTTTTAAACATATTAATTATTATATTATTATGAATATAAATACATAAATATTATATATTTAAATTTTTATTCATTTTAAAATTTTATACATATCATTTTAATATATCTTAATTAATTTAAATTTAATATATATAAATATAATAATTATTGTTTAATTAAATTTATTTATAATACATCATTATATATTATAATAGTATATATATTAATATATAAATATTATATATATATATACCTTTTTTGTTGTGAACGTAACTTAGTATAAGGGGTAATTCAGAAAAACAAAAAAATAAATTACGTTAACGAAACATTTTCTCCCTGTAATCTCCCCACATTTGGAGAAAAAAAAATCATGCGGGACCTACGCTCATTTTTTCCCCAGTTTTCACCTCCCTTTCTCATTTTCTCCCCATCCAAACTGGGGAAAACGCCACCCCTCCCCCTGATTTTCTCTCCCCCTTTATTTTCTCCCCATCCAAATAGCGTTAATGTCATTAGAGGGGAATGCTGCTGCATCTGGCAGAGGAAGTCATGCATCGCTCTGTTATAATTTTTTCTTTTTCTCAAAGAACAGTTTTCTTTATTTTTTCTTTTCTGAACATTTTTCTTCTTTTTAACAATTAAAAACACTACAGCACCCAAACTCTTTATCTATTAAAGTGAGTTCAGTTTTAATAGGTCAATCTTTATCTATATTGCTTTTCTCACTCTCTTCTCAAAATCAAATGTCTTCTTTGTAATTAAACAAAAAGCAAATATTAATGTGCAAGCCCCGTCAATACTCTCGAATTGCCAGGAAGATGATAAAGACTTCAAATTCTTTTCTCAAATAATTTGTCACTAATTTTCAAAGTTTAAAATTATGGGTTGATAAAAGTCTAATGTACAAAAATGGAAGATCTAGTATTTTGTTCAACATATCAAATTTTGTTTGTTCTTTTAAAATTATACTTAAG
Source organism: Erythrophleum fordii (assembly GCA_032878935.1). Lineage (NCBI taxonomy): Eukaryota > Viridiplantae > Streptophyta > Magnoliopsida > Fabales > Fabaceae > Erythrophleum > Erythrophleum fordii. The sequence continues at coordinate 2,373,391 of JAVQMF010000029.1, forward strand.
TTTTTTCCCTTTATTTATTTGCCTAATTACTACTTATTTAAGATTTAGAGAGTGCTTGGCCTTTCTAGTTTTTTCCCCCTCATTATAATTTCTCCTTAACTAATCAATATATATATATATATATATATATATTTATTTATTTAGTGTTGCATTTGGTTTTGTTTAATGGTATTGCAAGAAAACACTTAGATTTTTATCATTTTGAAATTCATATAGTATACACACACAAAAAGTCCCCCACTTGTCTTAATTCATTTGACATTTGAAAATAACTTTATGGATATTTTTTTTTTAGTCTTATAATTATATTATGGACAGTATGGGGAAGATGACTGATTCTCTCATTAATTTGATGAATTTTTTCAAGTACCTCAAATAAAACTGAGATTAATTTGTCAATATAATATCTTTTATTCAGTTGTTTGCGTAACAATCTGAACTCTCAACATATGTTGGATTCATTGGCAAGAAGCACAATGATATTGGTCAAAGGATTGAATCTGTAAATTCATAACCATCACAATTATTCTATTTTTATCCGGAACCTTTAATTTTTTTAAACTATTAAATAAAAAATTACGTGGAATATATTTTGGTGTTATTATTTTAGTTTATTTCAATAATTAATATTTTTTAATTACATGTGATAACTAATAAGTAAGTGGTAATGCTATTAATATTGCTCACCAAACATTATCTCTCATTTTAAAAGAATAGGATTTGGGTGAACTTATTACTCTTGAATACTCATGCAATTAAAAAGAAGATAAAACAAGTCAAATTAGATTGAAAATGACGAAACCGATAATTTTCCTTAGATTATTTTAAACAATTTCAACTAGATTTTAAGATTAAAATAATATATTTCAGGTTCCTTCTTATAAATTATTTTTGTTATGTAATTATTATGGATGGTTTATTAATCTTTATTGCAAGAGTTTTATATTTCTTTTTCTTTTTCTTTTTTTAATTTGAAAAAAACAGAGGGAAGGGGCTAGAAACCTAAATAATAATTAAAAAACAAAAAAGGGAATTAGATTAACACCATTTTTAACTCCTTTGAACCAAAATGGATCCTGGCATAATGTATATGGTACAATTAGAAAGAATGAGATTGAAAAGTGTAACACCATAACTTTTTACCCTTTCCTTCTTCTTTTATCATGTTTAGTTCCATTCACTTCACAAGAAAATGAATATATTTTAATGAATTGATTTACGTTACGTAAGGCACGAAAATTTCCTTTTATGTTTTATGGACCACATGAATTCCTCAACATCATTCTTTACTCAAAAATACATCTATACAAATCATAAACATCATAAATTATCTCATACATCTTAGGTTAGAAGCCATATACTAGAAAAATGAAGAATTGCTCTCGGGTTCTTGACACAGCTTTCTAATGTGAAGTTTAAAAATTTATAACTAATTCTAAAAAAATCAAAATCATGCATATGATAGTTTTTTGGAAAGCTGTGGATGTTAACTAAAGATTAAAAATAGTTTCAGACCAATGTAGTGGCATTTAGCTCATGAAAATTAATGGAATAGTACCTAAGGTCAGGTTACGTTATTGATACAATTATATAACTTCAAAAATTTAGTTCTCTTTCTACAGAGCTCCGAATGAGGTGATCTCGGTGGTTATGAAAAGCTTAAAATGTTTACTTTATACTTGTAAAATTTTAAGCATTGGAATTCATTTAACCCACTTGTGACATAGAAATATACACTGACTATATGAATAGTGCTGCTACCATATTAATAGAATTTTTTTAATTTTGAAAAATCATAATAAATTCTCTAGAGCTCCAAATTAGGTGTTGTTTAACTCTGTGAAAATATCTAGATGAGGTCTATATTCATGCCAATTTTCATAGGAATATTCATCCATTTAGTTAGTTTGGGGTTCAGCTCACCATTTGGTCACTTTTTGAGGTCCAAAATGGTTCATTAAGGTGTCAAATTGCTTTCTTAACCATCCATAGCCACTTGGGCATGTCCAAAACCACATTCACAGTCTAGGGAAGCATGCCAATTAGTTCAAAACATCATGGAGCTCATTTTCACAATGCTATTTGCAAATATATACATGGAAAGTATAACACTTGCGGTCTTTGGTGGCATAACCATACATCCTCTTTTATATGACTCCAAAATCATGACAAACATTATATTTACATACATTTAAGTGTGTTCAAGCATCTGTATTATATATACATCCCATAGTTATATTATTTGACAACATTATGTTAACAAAATGGCTAAATATCTATCTCCTTGCCAAAATCTTGGTCTTCAAGATTGATGGCCTTCATTTCTTGGCCCACTTAACTCACCTAGACATTGTTAGACATTGGAGAGGGAAGAGTAAGATTCCAAGAATCCCAATAGCTCTTAACCCTTTCAAACATATATAATAGACACACTTTCAAGTCAAAAAATGCATGCATGAAGATTAAACTACTAGTAACCATACATAAGACAATTTCCATGATAAAAAAGCTTATACATATCATACATTGGCTCTCAAGGATATTGGTTTAGCCTCACCCATTTTCGTTAAGACTTTTGGACTTGTGTCACCTATTTTTAAGGGGCTTTTGACTAAGCCTTATTTTTCTCAAGACTTTTGGCTTTGTTTCACCCAATTCTAGAGATTTTTGGCTCATCCTCACCCTTACTAAGAGATTTTTGGCTTCACCAAACCCATTCAAGCCAAATAGCATTCATAAAACACATTTCAAGAATATCATGGTACTGTAGCATGTAGGAAATAGTTAGAAACATTCCTCATAGTATAAATATACATACACACATCTAAAGATAAGAAAACAACCAAGAATGTATGAGAGAAAGGTTAGAGAGCTACCTTGAATGCAAAACAAAAGCTTTTTCCTTGATTAATCTTCCCCTTTTTTGGTCACACACTTACAAGTAGATGGAGTTTGATTCCTTTAGCCTAGACAAATCAAATGGGATCTAATTACATTCTTGAAACAAGCTCGACCACCACACACACTTTAGAGAAGTTTACTTTGTTCTATGACTACATAATAGTTCTATAAAAGATCTAATGAAGCAACTATGAGAATTCATAATCTTGGCTCTATTTTCTCCTTCAATCTATGAGTCTTGACTCCATCTAGACTCCTTGGAGCTATCACACATTCATTTTAAAGAACTTATCTATATGTTGCTTCTTTATGTTATATTATAGAATCTACACCTCCATCTCTTAATCTATGGTTTCTAAATTTTTTCCAAGACTTTCTTTGATATTCTTCCATCATATCTAGTTCTAATATGAGCTTAGAAAAATTTAAAACACTCCCTAAGTGCTCTAAACTCTCTAGGCTAAGACATGACCATCCTCAGTGCACCCATAGGATTGCTTTGTTTTCTCAAAGGAAGAGATAGTTGGGAGGCTTTCTAGATATCTTAAGAACTCAATTAAGGTCTCACATAAACTAGCACATCCTTGGAAGAAAATAGATTTTGCTATATGTCTAAGAATCCCTAGGTTCCCATTCTGAAATTCTAATGGTTTTTCTTTGGTTATAATTGCATAACCTTGCTTTCCACACTCTAAAACCTAGGTTCCTTACTTGCTCTTTGTCAGAAACTAATCCCTCCTAATTGCTCTCCATTTCGCCGAAAATCACACCATGAAGAACAACAAGAAGAAAGCAAGAAAAGTAAAGAAGTTATCTTGATTCTTTAGTCTTTTTAAGAGCTTTCTCCTTTGTTATAACCTTTTCCTTCAAAGTCTAATATGCTCCCTCTGACCTAGACCCAAAATAGCCCCACATCACATATGAAAACCATAGAAAGAAAGAGAAAAGGGAAGAGAACAAGATTCCTAAAGGAAACCATGAAAACTTTGATTTTTCCTTACCTTTTCCTTCTTTTCTTCCTCCCTCTTGGTGCATTACTCTTGGGCAAAGCTCTCCTCTATTTTGGGTAGAAATGAAAGGTACTAGGATGGGATGCCACTTAAGAAGCAAATTAAAAGAAATTGTTCATTAAAATTTCTTTTACATCTCGTCTTCTTGGCTTTTTCATTTTAAATTCATTTTAGCTCCTTTTTTAGAACTATTTTTTCTATCATAAAATTTAGATTCTCAAACTTATAAAATACTTTTGGAATTACTAATATTGAATTTAAAACTTTCCTGAATAAATAGGTCAAAATTTGAGACAATTGACATTAAAAAACGTACACCGAAAGGGGTTTGAACTAGTCCAAGGGTTCCTATAATTTTTAGAGTCTCTAAGAACCATAGACAACTCAAATCTTTTGTTTAAAAAGCTCTCATGTAAGTTTTTCAAAAATTGCTCAAATTTACGAAAATGTCATTATGCTTTTAGCAATTTTATTGAACTACTCTGATTTTAGTTTTTAGGTATCTTAGACCTTTGATACTTATTTTTTATTATTTAAAATTTTATTCTAATTTTATTTAGCCTCAACTCATTCATTTCAAGGGACTTGCCTTTCCAACTAACTTATTTTGTTATTTTTACAAAAAAATGGATATTTCAAGAAGCTTCTTTTTTTTTTTAGAGAAAAGAATGAGATTGAAAAGCTTCTAATAATAGAAGCTACTTTCTTTATCTTCTAACATGAAAATTGCTTGGGTCTATATCCTTTAATCTATTTGTTTTTAATTGCATGTCATGCATTTATCCTCTAAGTGCAAGGGATTTAGATTGCTGCATGAATTCGTCAAAGCTCTGCTGTAATTATAAGACTCACTTCCAATAAAGTAGACAACACCATTTCAAAAAGGTATAATGGAACAAAAATGTAACACCTTAATCTACTACCGCTACCTAGCCTCTCACTGGGCTCGGTTCCATATGATTTCCAAAGAATCAACATCAATCCGTGGCATTCTCATGCTATGAAACGGGGTTTCATACTCTCATCTTCTGCTCCGTGGGTTCTGTGAACCCATCATACCTCTTCTCAACTCAAACTCCACTTATACAACTCATACATAGCATAAAACAAACCATAAGCCACGGGTATGGAGCCAAAAACCAGAAAAATGCATTTTTCTCACTTGTACCCAAAAGTCATATTTTGGCTATAACCTTGGAAAATCATAACTAATTCCACAAAAATCCAATCTGGGCACATTATACCAATTCGGAAAGCTACGGATGTCTACTAGAGGAGAAAAATAAGTCCAGATCAGTTCAGTAGCTACCCGACCCCGAAAAAAAGGAAAGAAAGAAAATAGAAAGATGGAAAAATTCAAAATCTAGAAATTTTGCCAAGTCCTCTCGCAATAGCGAGGAATGGTCTCGCTACAGTGAGAGAGCTTGTTCGCAACAGCGAAGGCGATTCTAGCTATAGCGAGTGCGGACAGCAGTCCATACAGAAACCAAGGGGCAGCTCACCATAGCGTGCGCCATAGCGAGAGTGAGGTCTAGAACTGACGCGAGTTCGCCGTAGCGAAGGTTACACCTCGCCATAGCGAAGCCAGATAACACGAGCTCGCTATAGCGAAGGTTAATTTTTGCCGTAGCGAGGGTCGGTCCGGAAGAGAGTAAATAGCGAGAATTAGACTTCATTAAACGCTCAAACTCATTCTTTCTCCCATTTCTGCCCTAGACTTCGACCCAAGGAGAGAAGAAGGTGTGGAGAGTGAGAGAGACCAAGAGAAGGAGGGAGAGCAAGGGAAAAGTAAGTAAATTTTTCTCATTTCTTCTTAGATTTCTGATCTCCTCTCTTTGCCCTCTCTTCCTACAGTTTTGTTTGTGAAAATGGTTAGATTTTGGGCATGGGTTAGAAGAGGGAAAGTAGAAAACACTTTTAAATCTTTGTGTTTTTTTTGAAAATGTTGTTTCCACTACCATGGGAGCTTGAGAGAGAGAAAGAGTTGATGGCATTCTAGAGAGAGAGAGAGAACTCTAGGTTCTGGTATGTTAGGAGAGTTTGATCTGAAAGATCACATTATAAGAGTGTAATTGCATGCTTTTATGTGTCTAGGCTCAAGAGAAACACCTCCATCAAGGTGTGATTGTGAACTTAAGAAGGGAGAAGAGGAATTGAAAGGAAAAGCTAGTGTTGACCTTGGCCGATAAGGTAGCTCTCTTTTCCCACTCTTTCTTGTTGCATTCTTGGATGTAATAGTCATTGTATGTTATGTATATGCTTGTTGTGTGGAATATGCCATATGTTATTGTTTTGATGCATTGATGCCAATGTGCTTATATGATGAAATGTGAGAATTACTCGGGTGAGGTAATGCCGAAAGTCCCTTGAGATGGGTGAGGTGAAGCCGAAAGTCCCTTGAGATAGGTGAGACAAGGCCAAAAGTCTCAAACGAGTGAGGCTAAGTCAAAAGTCTTTAAACTCGGGTGAGGCCATCCAAAAGTCCCTAAACTCGGGTGAGGCTAGACCAAAAGTCCCTGGAGCCCATTTTTGGCATTGTTGTGATTTCCATAGCATGTACATTATGTGTTGGTTGTTTGAGAATGGCTAAGTGCTTATTCACATGCTTTGACTTGTTATATACTTTGATTGCTTACTTGATTGAGTGCATGAGCTACTGAGATTCCCTGAATCTCACCTCTTCCCCTCCCAACTTAATATGCTAGGTGGAGCTCAAGGAGAACCGAGCACACACCAAGGAGCCTAGAAGCATGCATAGCTAGATATTAGTTTATTTTGGATATTTTGATGTAATTTTGATGTAAAGTGGTGCCAAATGAATATGCACCCACTATTTTTTGAGATGTAACTATTGTAGCAAGTGTAGATGTATGAAAAGATGATGTATGAACTATGTTTATAGCCAAATCAATGGAAATGAGGGTTTTACCCCTTTTGATGGATGAATGCAATAGTGTAATTTGGCCCGTAGCATAGCGAAATTTGAATGTATGTTGATTTGGACCACATGGACTTGTTATATATCCTAGTTTTATGCTTTCAAACTTGTCCATGAGTGGCTAGAATGTGTGAGAGGCCTTTTGGACCCATTTTGGACTTTTTGGGTGCCAAAATCGATATTTTTGAGAGCTCCGTCAAAGTATGACCGGATGAGCTCCTCTTGCCATGAAATTTGGCATGCCTTTAGAGTTTGTAGAAAGCTTCTTGAGAAGCTAAAGTTGGTAATATTCAGAGGTCTAGAGAATATTTGGTGAATTGTTGAATTTGGGAAAAAAATGAGAGTTTGGTCATGTACTGTTCCTATAGGTCAGAAATGAAATCTATGTCCTACATAGACCAAACGGTAGCCAAATGTCATGAAATTTTATACACATATACTAGAAAATCACAGTGACCTATACCAACTAAAATCACCTAAATCGGAGGCCTGTAGAGAGAGAACGAACTGTCTAAAGTTCTTCATCAGCATCAGGGAGCTACCCGACCTCCATTACTGTTCCATCAGTTTTTGGGGTCTAGAGGCTACTGAACTGATCTGGACTTATTTTTTTCCTCTAGTATACATCCGTAGCTTTCCGAATTGGTATAATGTGCCTAGATTGGATTTTTGTGGAATTAGTTATGATTTTCCAAGTTTAGAGCCAAAATATGACTTTTGGGCACAAGTGAGAAAAATGTATTTTTCTGGTTTTTGGCTCTATAGCCGTGGCTTATGGTTTGTTTTATGCTATGTATAAGTTGTATAAGTGGAGTTTGAGTTGAGAAGAGGTATGATGGGTTCACAGAACCCACGGGGCAGAAGATGAGAGTATGAAACCCTGTTTCATAGCATGAGAATGCCACGGATTGATGTTGATTCTTTGGAAATCATATGGAACCGAGCCCAGTGAGAGGCTAGGTAGCGGTAGTAGATTAAGGTGTTACATATAATTTGTTTATTTATATTATTTTTCAATTACTACACTTTTTTAGGAAAAAAAAATATATATACAGGTTTTTTATATTTTTCTTATCAAGTTCCTCATTCAAAATGTAATAAATGTATTTTTTTAATAATAATATAATGATGTATAGTTTTTATATACAAGTATATATATTTTTTAACTTAGTATCATATGATTGAATTTTTTAATAATTGTTTTATATATATTAAAATTTTATTAAAAATTTCAATAATAAAAATATAACAGTTTATTTGGTATTCAAAAAGAATTTTTATAGGAAAGGAAAAAAAAAGAGAATGAAATGGAGTTCTATGACCTATGATTATATTTGATATGTATGAAAAGGAATATGAATGTTATTCTATTTCTATAAAAACATTGTAGAAATGAAAAAGAAAATTGACCAAATTACTATAATACCCCTAGTGCAAAAAAATTAAAATATGCATTTTTTAATTTGTAAAATTTTTTAACTACTTCTATTAAAAAAATAAAATATTTATATTTTTACTTGTAAGAAATATTTTTCAAATTACCAATAATATAAAAAATATTAAAATATTAATTCTAATTTTTTTAATTCAAAAAAATATTTTTGAATTACCAATAATAGGAAAAAATGATAAATATTTATTTTTTATTTTTTTATTCAAAATAATTTTTTGAATTGAAAAATAACAAAAAAAAATTGTATATCCTTGAAACCTAGAAAAAAAAATACATTACACAAAATAGGTAACAAATTTCTTATTAATTTCGCCAACAATGCAATATACCTTCATTTGCTTCTTACATCTATCTATATCTTTAAAAGCTGATCAAGTTCTCTTCATCAGCATAAATGATAGAATAGGGAAGTGGCAAGACAAGTTACAGAAAGAAATTACATTGCTCAAAGCTCTTACAAGATCAATCTAGTTGCAAGTGAAACAGATTTAACATGAGAACCAGGTCCAATAGTCTTACATACATCTCCAAGCCCAAATTCTCATTAATTTCTAGCTTCTTGTATCAAGCCTAGACACTTCTACATCCACATGATTTCTACAATTACTATGGCACATCAAGGAAAACTATGAATTCAAAATAGGACATATCATTAACCATAAACAGTTCATCTAGGAATTTTAACCAAAAGCACGTATTGTTGGCCCAATGGTCTCTCAATTCTCTTATGTTTGATAATTCCAAAAGCCCAAGTCAGATAAAAGCTCACTCAAACAAATCTTTTGGTTGTTACTTTTTATATAGTTTGCAAAAAGCATAACTCTAATTCTGTTTTTCTGAAAAGCTGAAAGCTGTCCCTATACTGTGACTATGCTTCTGCCTTGTTCCAAAGTCAACTCCTCTCTTTTGTTTATTTATCGAAAGCATAAAATTTGCCCACTCTCCTAGACATGCTGACCGAAAGAAGAAATGGTGAAAGAAATTCTGAGCTAATTGATTAAAACGCCTCTGATTTTCTGGTAAGCATGCAAACCGCTCAGCTACCTCTTGGCTACTCAAGCTCTACTGTATTCAAACGGTCAAGAATGAAGATGGATTAACAGCTAGTTTTCTGTATTTATATATAAAAGCTCCACTTGAATTGACACCAGAAAATAAAAAAGAGAATCTGCTTCATCTTCATAATATTTTTCTGTAGTGATAAGTGTCTAGTTTGTTTAAAAGTCTCTCTGTAAGACTTATGCTGATTTGTTGATCTTTGTAAGAGTCTTGAATGGTATAGCACCTATGAAAAAGAAAAGAAGGCTATGTATTAACAGTTAAGTCTGTAAAAGTTCTAAGTAAGTTTGAAAACCTAGTATGCTGGCTGTGTACTCTGATTCAACTTAGTGAAAATCCCTTGTTGTGTATCAAGGGGACTGGACGTAGGTCTTGAGGACCGAACCAGGATATATCAGGTGTTCCTCTTCCTTTACCTTGTTTTTTAATCTTTCAGCCTCTGTACTAAAATCTTGTCGACAAGGTCTCAGTTTGTCTAATTGATCTTTACTTTTTAGTTACATTTTAGAAAATCCTGTCGACAAGATCTTAGTCTATCTACAATGTTTTCGGTTTTATAGTTTTAATTGAATTTGTTGGCATTAATTGTGAAAGCGCCTATTCACCCTCTCTAGGTGCATTCTTCATGTATACTAATTTTTACAAATGGTAAGGAGACAATATAAGAAAAATCTATTTTTTAAAATTTCTAATAGGATAAGGGCAAAAAAATTGACACTTTTGAGCTGTGGTTAATTGAACAAATCTTATTATTATTATTTTTAACAATTTCTTATCACTTTTATGTACCATCTAACAAATGCTTACATTTTGTTAGCATTATTTCCTTCTTACAATTTTCGATCTGAGGGTACAGCTTCATCATACCAAATGGTTACATTGGTTAACAAAAATTAAATAACCTATCTACATTTGGAAGAAATGCCCAGTGTAGCAGAAAGATCAGCTAGATAGTAGAAGATTTTAACCATTCAAAAGGGTTACAAAACATGGCAGCAGAGAAGAGAAGAGCACTAACCAGATTTTGAACTTATTAACCCCTATGGCGGTGGATCTATACACTACCAATTGCAAGAAATGAACAAGATAAAATTGAAGATTTTGTAAGAACCCTTTTAATGGAAACTTACAACTTAATTTATTCAAGGAAACAAAGAAAATAGGGTTTAAGAAACTATTGTCCTTCACTCACAAGCTATACACAGAAGCATGAGAAGTGGCTGAAGAATGAAAATCTCATTGTGGGAAGAACAACACCGGCGACTGTGAAGAATGAACAAAAAGTGATGCAGAACAATTAAGGAAATTACCTATAACTATTCAAATCTATCTTGGGTGTTAAATTTAAGCAAAGTTCTCATAAATCTTAAACTCTCTCACAATACTTTGCAATGTATCGCTCAAGATGCTTTTGCAAATTTGATATCTGTTGAAGATTTTGATCTCTCAAGTAATTCTTTGCAACATATTGCACCAAATGCTTTTGGGAGTATAACTTTCCCTTTAGATTTAAATCCCTAGTATGATTTGTTGCAATAAATTTCCCTCAACGCTTTTACAAAATGACTTCTCTTTCATAATTGAATCCAAGTCATGACAATTTGAGTGAGCCATTGCCTAAGTTTGCTAGGCTTCTATCATTGCAAACCTTTGATCTTTCTTACAATCAGTAGAATAAGATTCTTACACGTATTCTTAAACAACTTACTAATCTCATTGCTGCGTTGCTACTTTCTTCAAATAAGTTGAATGGGGTGATCAGAGAAACACATATGTTAATTTTAGGGGATAGTATGGTATGATATATAAGATAAGACCTAATAGTATAAGGCCTGATAGGATAAAATTTGATAGGATAAGACCTAATAAAATTTTAAAATTATGTAATGATTAATATGATATTGTATAAGATAATATTTCATATAAGATAATACTATTATTTATTTGGTGATGCACTATATAATATTAGATAAGATAAAAAGCATTTCTTTGGGCAACAATGCCCTTTACTTAAAATATACACTATATTTATATAAATTATTATAATATATTTTTTAGAGAGAAAGTATGAGTGAATAGGATTATATATAGTGCATGAGAACTTGACAACTTAGGCGATTTGATCTCGCTTGGTCATATCGAGCTAAATAGATGAAAAATAATTTGGGCAAACTTTGTCAGATTATCTATGTTAACCAATTTTAGCTAGCTCAACATAATCCTATGAATTATTTTTTAAAAAAATTATTTTATAAGAACTTATATGAAAATTTTATTTTTTTAAGGGCAAAATATAATTTTATAAAGACTTTGTAAGAACTGGTAAAAAAAAAAAAGAGTGGAATAGGGGGGTTTATTTATTAATTTAATTATTTTTCTCCTTTCCAGTTTTTTTTGTCCGTTTCTTCTTTCCTGATTTTCGCTTCTTTCTTCTGTGGATATCTTCCTCTGCTCTTTTGTTCCTGTAGCTGCTTTCCTTCTTTCCAGCACATCACCCTTTTTTCCCTGGAGGTCGCGAATTTCTTCTCCGTAGAGCTGCAGCGTCTCTCCCTCACCGGCGAAGTGTTTCTCAGCGCTACATGGAGCTTCTCGAGCTCCCTCTCTCATCGTCGGTTGGAGCTCCTGTTCGTGGCAAGCTTGGAGGGTGCAGCAGCTACGGTGAGTCAGCTCTTCCTTCGATTAAATCCCAGATCCATCAATTTTGATTCTTCCCTTCCATTTTTAGCTTGATCCAAGAAAAAGGGCAACCCCGGCGTGTTGAAGCTTTGCCCCTATTGGCTGGCCGAACGTAGAAGGGGGAGGAAATTGGGGATCTTGGAATGAGGTTTTCTAATTATGATAATCACTCACAAACTTTCAATTCCTAATCCCTAGGAACGATTTTGAAACTCAGAATATGAATTTGAAATGTTATGAGAGGGGTTGAGCTAAGAGGAAATTTTGAATGTAATGGGTAAGTTATAGAATGGAAGGAAATGATTAAGAAGCTATCATTGAAGTGGATAGATGTTAGGAATTGTTGTTTTGGATATACTTAATGATCACATTAAAAATTGTGTATTTGTTCCATTGTTATATATATATATATATATATATAAAATTGAGGGGTTAAATCCATCAAGCCCCGGTGAGGTGAAAAGGAGGTGGAATTTGGGAATTTGTAAGATGAATGTTATACTCTTGTCTGATTTTGTCATGCATTCCAGTTATACAGGGAAAGATCTCATGGGAAAATTTAATTGTTTTGATTGATGAAATTTGGGAGTAGGATACGCTATGGAGGTGATTAAGTATGCTTATTGAACCACAACCAATGTAAATTGGGATGTGGCTTGAATTTGGTGGCTTGAAGTCCATGTTCTTTTAAGTTACATACGTATATATATACCCAAATATATATATATATTGCGTAATTCTATCTCTGAATACTTGTTATGTGCATACATATATATATATATATATATATATTTAAGCATGGTTTCTTTTTTTTTTATTTGTTTGTTTATTTGTGTATTTATTTAATTTATATATATACCTAGATGGTTTTCGTTTGGCATCATCCTAGCCTAGCAGAATTAAATCTTAAGCATTTAGTTATTTATGCATCTAGTTGTCCGAGTAACCATTTAATTACCCAATTAGGTTCATTCTTTTATTAGTTGTAATATCCTATTGGTTTATTGACTTTTCCTTAGGTCTTATGTTTTCCATGCTTTAATAAAATACTTGTTTCAACTGTGATGTCAAAGGTGTATTTTTTATATCATTTTAGTATTGGGAGTAGATTACTGGTTGATGCACTATCTAGTACGTATTCCAAAGTTCGGGCAGAAAAGGAGCTACCCGTTAGGTGTAGCCACCCATGAAAAGGGTAAGGAGCTGCCAACGAGGTGAAGCCACTCCCGGAGGGTTAATTATAATGCATAATGGGGTGGAAAAGGAGCTGCCCATTAGGCGTAGCCACCTGTAAGGGTTAAGGAGCTGCCAATGAGGTGTAGCCGCCACCAACCAACCAAGAAAAAAAAAAAGGAAAGAGAAGAAAAAGAGAGAGAGAGAAAGAGAGAGAGAGAGAAATTTAAATGGCCTGTATGTTGAGATTTAATTGTTGGAGAAGGTCTCCTATATGAGTTTAATATTTGGCATTACCTAGATAACTTGGTTGTTCTTTATAACTATTGTAATCATTTATTTACTCACTGAGTTTGACTAACCCTTTTGAAATTTTAAAATTTTCAAATAGCGCCTCTGAACCCGATCTGCCTCCCTCATCTTAGGTGCTGAGACGTTGTGGCGGTGAGCCTCCCTTTTTGGAATTGGGGGCTCGGTTAAATTTTCTTTTAGTTTGGTATCTGTTGTAATGAATTGGGATTCACTTTGTAAAATATTTTATGAGTAGGACCAATGGTTGTAGGTTTAGTTTCCCCTTTCCCTATTCTGGTTCTTGATGTTTTGGATGATTGGTTAAGGAGAGTGGAGCTCTCTGTTGTTGTTTATGCTATATTCTGGCTGTTTGTAGAAATTTGGGATGTCCTATTTATAGGGGACACTCTGCCGAAATTTTTATAAAAAACTAGTGCATAAAAGGAAGTAAATTTTATATACCCAACAAGGCAAGGTTACACTTAGTGTACTGCTATTCAATGTAGGACCTTTTAAAGGTTATCCGCTAAGATAGTGTAATAAACCAAGCTGTAGGTAAGAATTTCATATAGACTCCTCGTGTTGGTCACCCCTTTCTCTTGGAGAAATGGGGCGTGACAGACTTATATGAAGTTTTTATTTTTTAGGAGTCAATTTATAATTTTTACCAAACATTAAAAAAAAAAGTGGCTTAGTTAGTTTGAGAAACCAATCTAGTCCAACCTCACACTAAACTAATTAGACCAAGTCCAATAATAAATCACGTTTTGCATGGCCCATTCTAATCGTATTAATTTTTTTAAATATAAGGACTTATATGAAAAATTTTTATTGGTAAAATGTAATTTTATAGGAATTTATATGGAAATTATTTTTTTAGGGTCATTTTATAATTTTTACCAAAAATTTAAAAATGGCCCAAGTAACCCAATCCTAACTAGTATTAATTAAACCCAATTAGACCCAGGCATTAGATCTTAAAAAAGAAGCTTAATGCAAAATTTGGCCAAACATCAGGCTACTCTAATACTCGGCCCATATTTAATCTTATTAGGTTATACTAAAACCTAACCCAATCTAGCTAATAAATTTTCCCATAGATGAAGGATTAAAATCAAAAAATATTAATAAGACTTTATATATCAAAATCTAATTAGGCTTAATCCCACCCTCTAAAGCATGATTGGATTATACATAATTTTGATATATAAGAGAGATATGATATATAAGCTTATACAATACATTACTTGCATAAAACAAGTGATAAATCTATAATGTATTGTATTAGTTTATACTATTAGGTTTTATACAGTATACTAAATAGGCCCTTAAGGAATTATGTATCATGGATGTTTAGGATTTAAAAATTTTTATATTCATTTTCATATATTTTTTATTCTAAAATAATTAAAAACTAATTCAACAAATATCATTATAATAATAAAAATATGACAAACATAATTCACTTTGGATAAGAGGTGATAACAATTGAAAGATCCTAACAAGTCAGTTATGCTTGGTCTCAAACCCAAACCACTACGTTTCTTGTTTATAGAGATTTATAAACATTAATGTGTATTTTAAATATTAGGGCGATTAAATCACAAAGTGTTTTAAAGACTTCTTTTAGAATAATGTATTTTATATTTGATTTAAGTTTTAAGACCTTATTGCATAAGGGGCAAGCTTTATTGAATGTGTCCTAGTCTCTCTTATACATATAGTGCAATGATGCTTAGAGCCCACACATTTATCTTTTATATAATTGAGTTTAAGCATATGACCTATAGTGGACACATTATATCCTTGTAGAGTTATAGTTATAGGCCTACTTTGGGATTTTCTTATCCCAGAGCTTGGAAAATTTTGACTGTGCACTATATTTATTTTCTTATAGAAGAGTTAAATAAAAATAATAATAAAAGCATGTTAATTTTTATTTTCCTCATTTTTGCCTTTTCAATATACTTAAATCCTAGATTTGTCTTCGAAGTAGGGCATCTAAAATTACCTCTTCTAAAAGTCTAGATAATATATATTATATGTATACAAATATACATACTTTTGTTTCTAGGGGAATTATACATAACACTCACTCAACAATAAGTAGAACCTGAAATAATTTGTTTTTAGTATATGAAGGGAATAAATCTTTGACACTAGATATATGCTCACCACACTCTTATTATCAAACTATTCATTTGGTAGTAAGATCTTAAATATAAGAATTCATTTGGTATATAGAATTTTTAGTGGTGAAAATGAAAAAGAAAGTTGAATGAAATGTAATGGAATAAATTATATTTGATATGAGTAAAAAATAAAAAGGGATTATATTTGTATATGTTTGTTTGATTAAATGAAATAAGAATAGAATGGAAAGTAATAGAAGAAAAAAAAAACAAAATACCCTCGTCTAGAAAAAAGATTTAATTCTACTAAAGTCACATCAAACACAATACAAGATATATTTGGATGCATGAGATAGATAGCTGTACATATATATAATTTCTTTTGAAGGACAGATAAGATGAGGTCACCTGTTTGGTTACCTTTTAATTTTCTCTCTTTTGGAGGTTAACCTTTTAACCGCCTTCTATTTTAGATATATTATTTTAATATATATTAATTTAATATTTATTAATATATACATTGTATTTATATATAAATATATTACATATATGTAATATGTATTTATTATACATATATAATCTATTAATATACATAATTTTTTTATTTCAATGTTAGAAAATGTCTTATAATAGTCTTATTATATTTTTAAAATATAACTACTATCAATTAGTTTTATAATTAATTTGTCTAATTTACTATTAATTTTTCTTATTATTTATTTAAAAGTAGTATTTTTGCTCTTCTTTCCATTTTTGGTATAAAAATGAAAGAATTTGTATTGTCAATATAGAACCCACTATTTTTTTGGCCAAATTAAGTCCTTTGATAAAATCATTGAACAAAATATTTTTATAATTTAACCATCTGCATTATATACAATAAAATAATTTTAATTCACTTTATATATTAATGAAAATTTACTTTTTAAAAGAAATTGGAAAATGCATTTTTTGCATTAATTAAATTTTATTTTGTCAAAAAAATATTTTGTAAATTATTATTTTTAATATAATAAAAATAATTATTTTATTTTAAAATTATACATATTATTTCATATATATTAATTTATTTAAATATAATACATACAAGAATATATAATAAATAAATATATGTAATAAATATATTTTAATTATAGACATATATATATTATAATATGATATATATCTTAATATATATATATATATATATATATATTATTAAATATGTGTGTGTGTGTTGAGGGGGGGAATGCTAATGCATCGCTATAAATGGTATTAATCCAACTAACAATTGATTAAACTAATATTGATTGAAAATTAGTTGATGATTTCTTTTTTTTTAATATATGTTATTATTTATATAATTTATTAATTTTAATGTTCAATAATATTTTATTATTTTTTTAAATATAATTATTATTAATTATTTCCATAATAAAATTTTTAAATTTTTTTATTTTTATTATTCATTTTAAAAGTAATATTACTTATTTTAGATTATAAAATAATTATCTAAAAAATAATAAAATTTCTTAAGTCTTGAGGTCCCTCTTATTCAAAAAATAAAAATATTATATGCTAATTAAAAATAATATCTAAAAATTTTGTGATTTAAAAAATATATAAATTAAAATTTTCAAAAAAATTCAAATATACTATTTTTACTGTATATTATATATAAATTTTAAAATATATAATATATAGTATATATTATAATTAATATATATATATATATATATATGTGTGTGTGTGTGTGTGTGTGTGTGTGTGTGTGTGTGTGTGTGTGTGTTAATGTTAATGCATTGCTACAATAATTTATGGCAACAACTAATTGGTTGACAGTCCATATTTAGTCAATTGACAAATAGTCAAACTAATATTGACTTATTTTTAGTTGGTGATACATTTTTTTAATAAAATTTTTATTATTTTATTGTTATTTATATAATTTATTAATTTTAGCATTAAACAATATTTTATTAATTTTAAAATATAATTATTATTAATTATTTTTATAATTAAAATTTTTATTTTTTTATTTTTTATTATTCATTTTAAAAGTAGTATTACTTAGCTTTTAGATTACAAGATAAATAATTAAAAATAATAGATTTCTTTTTTAGTTTTACAGTCTCTCTTGTTTGAAAAAAAAAAAGTTAAAATTTTATATACTAATTAAAAGTAATATCTAAAAATTATTTGATTTTAAAATATATAAATTAAAAAATTTTAAAAAAATTTAGGACCTACTTGAGTTTAATCTACACCCAACTAGATTACTACATCCGTTACTTCATTTTGTTTATACTAAGAGACATTATGGACTTTTTGAATTTTTGGCTTAAAATGCTTTTTCTCTTTCTACACTATGGTACCAAATACATTTTTCATGACTATTTCTCTTTCGACCATATTTTCTTGTTGCAAAATAAAAAATCAAATAGATTCCTTTTTAATTTTCATTGCTGCTGCAAGACTAAATAAAACCTAAGTCCAATTCCAATGCTTTTTTGTTAATAACAAAAAAGTAAATCAATGAAGTACAGAAAATAAGATTAGAAACTCCTATTTTTTTGGAGAAGAGAGATGAAGAGAGAAAGAAGGAGCATACAAGACTATTGAAAGAGAAGGATGAGAAAAAAATAAGGAAAAATTGCCGATGAGGATCATGAAACAAAATTACTTACTCTATAGGATCTCATATTTCAAAAATATTTTAGGTAACCAAAGAATGTAATATTTGACCTATTAGGTCATTTTTCAATCACTAATTCCCAATTAATTAGTTACTATCTCACTTATAAAACCTTGTACTATACAGGAAAGGATTCCAAATCTTCAACCTTGACAAAATATCTCAGGTCTTTACAGATAGGTCCTATGTTGTGCATAATACACTATTTTGTGTATCCATTTAATATTATATTATCATGTACATCCTACGGATAGAAATATATAAAAAAGACATTTGCATCATCAAATTTAAAATTTTAGGCCTTTTAGTCCTTTAAAATAATTTTGAAATATAAGGTGTTTTTTTAGAACAAATAATTTTGTTCTATGGTCTACAACTATAATTTTCACAAAGGAAAAAAAATAAAAGTGTTGAGTGCATTTACATTGCTAGAAATCACAAAGTCAAGCCATGAGAAAGGCTTTCTAACACAACCCCATTAGCACGCCATAAATCTTACTCTAAACAAGTTCTTATGACTTGCTAGAAAGTCAAGAATAAGAGTGATTGATGATAAAATTTTTTTTTTCTTTTTAACCAAGATAAAGATTTTATTTATTCAAGAAGATGAAAGGAGATGAACCTCCTCATATGGCGTGGATAAAAATTTCTAGCAACACAAAAGACCCTTTAGAATAAATAATTTTGTTTCATGGTTTTAAATTATAATTTTTGTTTTCATAAAATAAATGGGTTGAAAGTCATTTACATTGCCAAAAATCACAAAAGTCAAGCCATAGGAAGGATTTTCTTACGTAACCACATTAGCATGCCATAAGTCTCACCCCTTTGAACAAGTTCTTATGACTACAAAGCCAGGAATGAGGGAGTTGGATGATAACACTTTTATTTGACAAAGATAAAGATCTTCACCTACTCAAGAAGAAGAAAGGAGATGAACCTCCTTATATAGCATGGATAAAAATGTTCAGTAACACAAAAGGTTCTTTAGAATAAATAATTTTATTTCATGATTCTCAATTATAATTTTCCTAAAAAATTAATCTATTGAGTGCCATTTACATTGTTAGAAATTACAAAAGTCAAGCCATGGAGAAGACTTTCTAACACAATCACAATAGCATGTCATAAGTCTTGCCCCTTTAACAAGTTCTTATGACTAAAAAGCCAAGAATGAGGGTAATTGATGATAACAATTTTTTTTTTTAAAAAAATGAAGATGAAAATCTTCATTTATTCAAGAAGAAAGGAGATGAACCTTCTCTAATATAACATGGATAAAAATTTCTAACAGCACAAACTGTATATCAAGTAAATCGATTGGTTAAAACTAAATAGTGTGAAAAACGAAATAAATTACTAGAGCTTAAAAAGGTTTTAAATCTAAGGTATAGAAAATCACACCATAAAAGTTAGGCTTTTTTACTAGAATATTTACAAAAATTTAATTCTTCAAATCCACTGTTACCAAAACAAATTGCTTCATATCCCATGCATCTTTATTATTTTTATTTTTATTTTTTTGAACTTTTTTTATGAATTTTTTTTAAACATTTTTTTTCTAATAGGGCTCAAGTCTCCTATATAAAGAAATGAACAAGATGAAATTGAATATTTAGTAAGAACCCATTAATGGCAACTTACAATTTCATTTATTCAAGGAAACAAAGGAAACAAAATTTAAGAAACTCACACTGCCCTTCACTTAGGGACTATGCATAGAAACAAGAGAAGTGGGTGAAGAATGAAAACCTCATTCTAGGAAAAATATTACTAGCTACAATGAAGAATGAACAGTAGAAAATATAGGGAAGAATACGAAATTTGATTGGAACAAAAAGAGATACATAACATAAAGGAAATCACTTAAACTGTCCAACTCTATATTGGGTGTTAAATTTGAGCAAAGTCCTTTTAAATCTTAAACTCTCTGGTAATTCTCTACAATGCATTGCTCAAGGTGCTTTTGCAAATTTGATTTCTCTTGAAGATCTAGAGCTAGTCCAAATGATCTAAATTATACATATACATATATACATACTTTCATTTCTATGGGGGCTATACACAACACTCAACACTTAGCAATTAGTAGGACTTGAAATAATTTGTTTTTTCAAAAACATTTTAGATAACCTAAGAACTTAATATTTGAAACATTAGGTCATTAGTTAGTCACTAGGTCCCACTTAGTCACTATCTAGCCTACTAGACCCCAAAAAGAATCCCAAATCATCAATATTGGTAGTGTCCCAATTCTTTATGAACAGGTCCTTTCTTGTGTATAGCACACTATTTTGTGCATTTACTTAAAATTATGTCATCAAATGCTATTTTACATATAAGAACATACAAAAAGGGCATTTGTATTATCACACATAAAATTTTAGGTCCTTAGATCCTTTAAAATACTTTTGAAATACAAGGTCATTTATAATAAATAATTTTGTTCCATGGTCCTTAATTATAATTTTCACGAAAAGAAATAAATGGGTTGAGTGGCATTTACGATGCTGGAAATCACAAAAGTCAAGTAATGAAAAAAACTTTCTAATACAACTGCATTACCACACCATAATTCTTACCCTTAAACAAGTTCTTATGACTAGCTAGAAAGTCAGGTCTGAAGGTGATTGATGATAACTCTTTTTTTTTACCAAGACAAAGATCTTCATCTATTCAAGAAGAAAGGACATGAATCTCTTTATACAGCATGAGTAAAAATTTCCAACAACACAAGTCTTTTAGAATAAATAATTTTGTTTTATCGTCTTCAATTATAATTTTCCTAAAAAATTAATGGGTTGAGTGTCATTAACATTGCCAAAAATCACAAAAGTCAAGCCATGGAAAAAACATTTTAACACAATCACATTGGCATGCCATAAGTCTTGCCCCTTCAAAGAAGTTCTTATGATTAAAAAGCCAATAATGAGGGTGATTGATGATAGTACTTTTTTTTTTTAATCAAGATAAAGGTCTTCATTTATTCAAAGGAGATGAACCTCCTCTCATACAGTATGGGTAAAAATTTCCAATAACACAAACTATATATTAGGTAGATTGATAAGTTAAAACTAAACAATGTGAAAACAAAATAAATTACTAGAATATAAAAAGTCTTAAATCTACGTTATAGAAAATTACATCATAAAAATTAGGCTTTTTGATTGGATTTTTTTTAAAAAAAATTAATTTTTCTAGTCCAATGTTAACCTTAAAAAAATTGCTTCATATCCTATATTCCTTTTTTATTTTTATTTTGTCTCAACATTATATATATATATATATATATATATATTACATTTTTTGTCTAATAGGGATCAAGTCTTTTACATAAGGGAAGTCGTACAATTATTCTTGTTAAATCAAACTATACATTACATAAAAAATTATATTGCCTTTTAAAGTTATCTTAGTATCGTTTGAAGTAGTAAACTAATTTAAAAAAAAATCTTTAAGTGAGTCGATTATAAATTAGATACCCTTTCCTCCTTTTGTTGACATGGTATAACAAATATTAAATTAAAATATATATTATCATAAAACTCATTTAGTATTAACTTACAAGCACCTTTTTTTTTTTTAAGATATGGGAGTTACAATTAGATTTTTTGTTTTTTGAAGCAAGAGATGATTTGGATTCCAGCACAAACTATGAAAAAAGTTTTTGGTTAGGGATCTTCCCTCTATAAACTTTAGCATTTTCACCTCTTCATCAGACAAGACCTATAGCTACAGCTTCTTAAACCAAATTTAAGTCAGAAAACGAGATATATTTCACTTAATCTCATCCATAGACATTTCATATCTTCTCATAGTCACAATTAACCCATGCTTGCTTTATTTTAATTCATACTATAAAATTCAAACAAAAAATTAAGGCAACCTAATCATATTTTTTCTATATTTTTATATCTATGCCTTAACTAATTATATTTTTCTTTTTGAATTACATTCTACACTTTAACTAGGTAAGGGTATACAGATTGAGGAGGACCAGGAAAAAAGTGCTTTAAACTTTTCCCCCCTTAATAAATAAAAAAGGAACAAAATGATTAAGTCAATTAATTATGTATAGAAAATAAGATTACAATCTTTTTTTAATTATTTATTTTCAAAGAATTAGAAGATGAAAAAAAGAAGCATACATGACTATGGGGCGTTTAACATACCAAAGAGAAAATGAAGATGAGTGTGTTGTGATCCCATATCTAGCTAGAGAAAAGAGTCATTGATTGCCATTAATTTTTGTAGTAATTATAATCAACTACAACATTAATGAATTATTGCTCTCAAGTTTTGTCACCTAGGAAAAGTTCTTCTAAAATTAATTAATTGTCGATAGCTTTGGGTTAGGTTCATATGGCACAATACCTATTCTTCATTTTCTTATAATCTAACAAAAACAATCCCAAGCATGTTTAACCCTAAGTTTAGTCTATTTTATCTTATTGGGGTTTTATGCATTTTTTTTAAGTGTTTGAAATTCTAACAAAAAGAGATATCTAAAGAGAGACAATCCAACTTTTCTTAAATTAAAGGAGGCCTTCATTGAAGACTAGAAAAGTGAAGTTAGTTGTTGGCAATATAATAGAATTTCATGCAAAAATTTGATTGGTTATGTCATCAAGTTGTATGTACAAAATAATCATTTTATTAAATTGAAAGACAATATTGATTCTTCACCATGTGATTTGCTTTTGTTAAAAAAAAAATTGAATAAAAAAAATCAAATCAATGATGTATAGAAAATAAAGTTAAAATCAATTTTCTTTCATTGAAGAAAGCAAGAGGAAAAGATGGTGATTGTTAGGCATTTAACTAACAAAAGAGAAAAAATGTGGTCTTAGCTAGACTTGGCTCATATACTGCCATTTTCATAAAAAATATATTAAATAATGGGAATAAACTTTTATATAACGATAGCATTAGAATATTGGATTATTATACATATAGTATTCACTCTTGACCCCAACGACAAGTTGAGATGAATAATTATTGAAGTAAATGAAGATGATTGATAAGGAGAAGACATAGCATCAAGTGATGGCTATACATGACTTAATTTGATTCATAGACATTCACATAGTAAGAGTGTAAAACCATGATAGATCAAAGTTATATGGTACCTACTATTATCCTTAAAGTCAAAGTAAATGGTGGGTGCTTTTATTTTGGATCCCTTATGTAAATGATTGAATTTAAGATCTCTAATTACTAATTACTCATGCCCCTAACCACTTTAATAATAAATCAAAAGGATTTGGCTCAATTGTATTAAAATTATCTCATGATAAAGAATTCAAATTTAAATCCTAGTCAAAATCAAAAGTATCCCTTACTAATTTAGTGACAAATATAACTAGTATTTAATCCCTTGAAATCTTGATTTTCATATTATCCAAAAATACACCATGTCAATGTCTCATAAACTTTAAAGCCAACCTAACTCATGATTTAAATGTTTATGAAAGATACAATATTGTTGATATTTGTCATAGTGTAGAAAGGTAGTTGAAATATTTTGAAAATTGTTTGTCTATAAATGGCCCAAGAATTCACTTCACTTGAAACCTTACCTTTTCTTCAATTTTATTACCCAAAAGTATCCTAAGTATATTGATCATCATGTTTAGCCCTAAGCTCAATCTCTTTTGTCTGGCTGGGGTTTTATGCATCTTCTTATGTGTAGGATATTCCAACACGAAAAGCTACATAGAGACAAATAAGCAAGCCCTTCTCAAGTTAAAAGATGGTTTTATTGATGAGTAGGAAATTCTTTCCTCGTGGAAAGATGAAGTTGATTGTTGCCAATAGAATGGAATATCATGCAATAATTTAATTTGTCATGTTATCAAGCTAGGTCTCCAAGCTTTTAATTATACCAAGGTGCTTAAAGGTAATATTGATTCTTCACTGTGTGATTTGTCGCATCTAATTCACTTGAATCTCGATTTTAACAATTTTGAAGGAAATAAAATTCCAAAGTGCATTGGTTGACTTGGTCAACTGAGAGATTTGATACTTTCAGATGCTATTATTGGTGGCACTATTCCTCATGAATTGCAAAATCTATCCAATTTGCAAACTCTATACCTTGGGCATAATTATGATTTGATTGCAAATGACCTTGAGTGGATTTTTAACTTTTCTTCTTTGAGACATCTTCATTTGTCAGGGGTTAATCTAAGTCGAGCTCTTGATTGGCAATCATCATTATCAAGCAAAACCCTTTCTCAACAAAGAAAGCTGATACTTTCATAATCTTCTCTTGTTGGTATTTTTTCTCATGAATTGAAAAATCTTTCCAATTTGCAAACTCTTGATCTAGGAGGGAATTATAATTTGATTACAAATGACCTTCAATGGATTTATCACCTTTCTTCTTTAAGATATCTTAATTTGTCAGGGTTTGATCTAAGTCAAACTATTGATTGGCAATCATCATTATCAAGCAAAGTCCCTTCTCTACTTGAGCTTTACTTAGATGACTGTGCTCTGGTGTCTTAAGTTAATCCTAAATCTTTCTTCCACATTAATTCTTCCATTTCTTTCAAATTCTTTTCTCTTGCATCAAATTATTTAGACTCATCAACCCTATCTTGGGTGTCTAATGTTAGCAAAGTCTTAGTACATCTTAATCTCTTAGAAAACTCTTTGCAACATATTTTTCCAAATGCTCTAAATATTAATTCTCTTAAAATTCTAGATCTCAATGGAAATTCTTTGCAACTTAGTCCTGGAGCTTTTTCAAATATGAATTCTCTTAAAAGTCTATATATCATGTCAACATCTTTACAACATATTACTCAAGATGCTTTTACAAATACCACTTCTCTTGAACTTCTTGATCTTAGCAACAATGGACTTAGGAGTAGCATGGTAAAATCCATTTCTAATTTATGTCACCTAAAAGAGTTAATGTTGTCCTTTAACAACTTTTCTAGTCAATTAAGTGATTGGATATTGCAGTTATGTTGTGCCCAATATAGTATAGAGATGTTGGATTTAAATGGAAATCCATTTAACAGTGGGCCATTTCCTGATTTTTCAAGATTTTCATCCATAGTGACATTAAAACTTATGAATACTAGTGTTTGTGGGCCAATTTCACAATCATTTAAGCACTTGCCTTACCTTTTAGAATTGGATCTAAGTTACAACAATTTAAGTGGGCCATTGCTAGAGTTTGTTGGACTTTTATCATTGAAAACGTTAGTTCTCACTAACAATTAGTTGAATGGGATTCTTCCAAGTACTTTTAGACAACTTCCTAGCCTTGATACATTGCTACTATCTTTAAATAAGTTGAATTGTGTAATTAGTAAAACATATCTATCAACTCTATCTAGTTTAAAAGTTTTTAATGTCTCCCACAATTTGATTTCTTTCAAATTCAATTCAAATTGGGTGCCACCTTTCCAATTGAAAGGCTTTTTTGCATCGTCGTGCAATTTTGGTCCTAAATTTTTAATATGGCTTAAATTTCAAAGGGAACTTAAGATGTTGGACATTTATGATGGTGCAATTTTAGATTCAATTCCTTAATGGTTTTTGCTATCCCTAAGTTTGGCATACTTGAATATTTCCCATAATAAAATTTATGGGGAGTTGCCAAAATCATTATAAAAATCAAAATGAGTGACATTTTTGGTTATTATACTTGGGATTTAAGTTTCAACTATTTCTCTAGTACCCTACCTCATTTTCCACCAAATGCAAAAGTCTTGCTTCTCTCAAATAATATGTTCGTAGGATCCATATCTTCCTTTTATGCAACTTTACAATTAACATTAATTTATCTTGACATGTCAAGTAATTTGTTATAAGGAAGGCTTCCAGATTGTTGGGGGCAACTTCCTTTCTTAAGAGTTTGGAATTTGGCAAACAATAATTTCTCGGGGACAATATCGAATTCAGTTAGTACCTTGAAAGACGTTAAGATTGTCCATTTCAATAACAATAACTCTCTAGAGAAATTCCATCTTTGATATATTCTCCCAACTTGCAATTCATCGAAATCAGGCATAATAATTTGAATGGAAAATTATCGTCATGGATAGGGCATCAGTTGTCCAATTTGATTGGTCTACGTTTGCAAGCAAATAAGTATCAAGGAAACATTCTTGCAAGTTTATGTAATTTGCCATTTCTTCAAATCTTGGATCTTTTACAAAATAATATTATAGGAATAATACCTCATTGCTTTAATAACTTAAGTACTTTGTCAAATATAACATTTTCAAGGTCTTATACTCTTGTATGGGAATATTCTTTTCATGGTGTACTAGTATTTACATCATTCATAGAGAAATTCTATGTTGGTATGGAAAGGAGAGTATGTTGAGTATGGTAAGAATCTTTGACTGATGACAACCATTGATCTCTCTTACAATTAATTAAATGGAGAAATCCCAACTAGTATAACAACACTTGTGGCATTGGCTTCCTTTAACCCATCAAGAAATAATTTGAGAGGATTTATTCCTAAGAACATGGGTCAGATGAAAAGGTTGGAATCACTTGATTTGTCAAGTAAATCTTTTTCTGGTGAAATTCTAATAAGCTTTTCAGCTTTGAGTTTTCTTTGTGTCTTGAACTTGTCCTTCAACAACAACTTATCAGGAGAAATACCACTTGGCACCCAACTTCAAACCTTCAATGCTTCTAGTTATATAGGAAACCAAGGGCTTTACGGCCAGCCACTCATGAAAGGATGTCTAAGATATGGAAGTTCAGATCTATATCCATATTTGCTTACTAGGAGTAGTCACAACATTGATGGAAATGAAAATGATAAACTCATAAGCTCTAGGTTTTATTTCAGCATGGTTTTTGGATTCATTGTTAGATTTTGGGGAGTTTGTCAAGCTTTAATTCTTAAAACTTCATGGAGACATGCCTTTTCCTAGTTCTTGAGAAACATGGATGACTTGACTTATGTCCAAGTTGTTGTCTTTAAGGGAAGAATAAAGAGAAGATTCCAAGACTAATAGGTAGATGTTTTACCATAATTGTGATATTATGATAGGGTTTATTTGATGGGCTATTTTGCAATACAATAATTATATATGAAACTAAATAATTGTTTGCAATAAATTATGATTGTTAGTTTTATCTTTATAAATGCAGTGATTTTTTTTTTTCAAATCCTTTTTAAATTTACCTTTTATCTTTCTCTGTCTCAAGTGAATCTACAAAAATAGAAGAAATCATACTTTCATGTAATATCTTAATTGAATTCTATGTAATGATCAATAAATTTTCTATATTTAGACATATCAAAATTCTAGCAACAATTTATTCTATAGATATTTAGATATTTAGACCGGAAAGAGAGACATATTTTTTTTGCATCATTTCAAAAAAAGTTGACAAACTAAAATCTCATTTCTTTCTATGGAGAAGGGGGCTACCTTCTTATATTTCTTCATCTAAGATCCGACAATGGTTTTACCCCGTCAGATATTTATTCTAGTTTCTAGAGCATGGAATATATAAAATAGATTCTAAAGTATTAGAACTATGATTCATACATAGTTATGGTTCATTTACATCTAATTGAACTAAAGTGAGTAAAAGGCCTGACAAATACAAACATAATAAGCACATATAATATAAGTATAAGGAAACTTCGTATAAATTGTCGAGAACCCTCTAAATCAAGTAATGTAGTGATTCAAGAGGTTCTCACAAACACCAAACAAATTTGGCTACAATTCCAATTCTTTTTTTTTTTTAAGTTAATCCAGAGAAGAAAAAAGATTTTTTTTCATTGTATAATTAATGCTATCTTCCACCTATAGTAAGTTGAAAAGATAATACATTGTTCCATATATTGTGATAATGTATGTGAATTATTTAAGCATATTGTAGGCTAGAAATTGAAGAATATTTGATGACTTTTGTCATGTCTTGTTTTTCAAAAAACAATGAAAATGAGTTAGTTTCCAAAGGAAGTTCCTTGGATATAGAGGTTTAATGCAAACTAATATTAGAATAAAATTCTAAATAATAGAAAATGAGGATTTGAGGCTTAAGATGCTAGAAATGTAACATTTGATTTTCTGAAAACGAGAGAAAACGTGAGAAATGTAACATACGATTTCTCTGTAAACGAATGAAATTCACCGGATACAAAAGAAAGTCCCCCAAGATGATGTAGTTAAGGTCCTAAAAAATTTAGAAAGCATTCTAAACTCCTAAAAATGAGAATCCCAAGCTCAGATAGAAAGAAAAATGGAGATAAAATGAAGAAATAATTTCTTACGAAAATCTTACAAATTGTAATGGCATTTTTGTAATTTTGAGTAAATTTTGGAATTCACACAGAAGGGCTTTTTAAATAAAAATTTTGAGTTCTCCAGGGTTCTCAGAGGCTTTGAAAACCATGCAAAGCCCTGGGACAGTTAAATCCCCTCCGGTGGATGCTTTCCAATGTTAGTATGCTCGAACTTTGACGGATTCGTTCAGAAAGGTTTTAGCTCCGATTCGAGTGATTCCAAAGTCATTTTACTAAATTGGGAACCTAAATTTTGTAATAGAAGAGATGGTTTTAAAAAAGGAGTTAAAACAAAGTAGAAACAAAAATGCCAAAAATAAAAGGAAAAATAAAAATTTTTGAAAAGTGTTTCTTCTTCCCACCTATATATATGATACACCCTTATTCTCCCTTGATGTTGCACGACCAAGTTTTTTCTAAAACTAGAGAAAAACCCTAGGGAGAGTGGCATACAAGAGGAGGAAGAAGAGGAGGAGAAATTCAAGCTCAAAGGTAAGGAAATTTTGTAGTTTTTCATGCTTTTCCTCTTTCAAACCTCTTCTCCTTCATTCTCCTTTATTTTCTATGATTATAATGAAGTATATGGATCTGTTTTAAAGGATAAATTGAGAGGAAAATTCTGATTTGAAGAGAGGAGCTCAAAGAACACAAGATTTAAGTGAGAAAAAGTAAGAAAACAAGATAAATCTTGCATCCTATGGTAGCTACTCCTCCCCCTTTCTTCTCCATATTTCGCCCCATGTATGTAGATGCTAGAGAGCTGGAATTTTGAGGGGAACCAAGGGTGGATTCCATGAATTTAAGGGAGGAGAGTCAGAATATGCAAAGAAATTTAAGAAAATGTCGTGGAATTTCAGGGTGCAAAACTTAGGATTTCAAGTGCACCTTGTAAAATTTGATTTTGTATGATGATTCCTAGGCCTAAATAAGAGTTTAAATGAGCTCCTAAGATCCCTAAGAGGCTCCCCACATGTATCCTCTCTTGAGAAAATAAAGCAAACTCCAAGAAACCTCATTTCCTCCATAGCCTCGGCCTAAAGGGGTTTGTGTAGCTAGGGAGAGTTTTAAATTTTTTTGAATCCATTCTTGAGTCATATATGATGAATAAAAATGAGGGGAGGCCTTAGGAAAAATTTAGAACCCATAGAAAGTGAGTTGGTGCTTTAGATTCCATATTATGACTTAAAGAAGCAACATATAGTTAGGCTCTTTGTTTTAATTGTGTGATAACTCCAAGAGGCTTAAAAGGATCCAAGAATCATATTTGAAAGGAAAGAATATAGCCTAGAATTTAGTTGAAGGATGTTGCTTCATTAAGTACAATTATGGAACCATAATGAGGTTTATAGAGCAAGTTAGTGTCTAAGTGAGTTGTGTAGCTGATAACCTCCTAATTTAGGATTAAAAATGATTATATTTGACACTAAATTAGGGAGGTAAAGTTCTTTTCTCTTGATTAATAGGTTAAAAATATATTCAATCAAACAAAACAAAAGAAGTATTTCAATTTTAACATTTTTTATCAGTTTGAGCCTCATTTTGTGATTGATTTCAGTTTCAGGGAAAAGTTACAAAGTATAGAAAGAGTTGCAAATAAAAGAGGGAAGCTGAGATGGGCAAACATAGATTTTACAAGTCTTCTCGCCACAGCGAGAACAGAGTTCGCTGTAGTGAGATGGTAAATTCGCCATAGCGAAGGAGACACTTCGCAATAGCGAAGTCACGTTGCATAGGAAGTCCAGGGAGCAACTCGCTATAGCTTGGAAGTAGCGAACACAGCAGAAAACCTATAACATATGAGATCTCACTATAGCGAGAGACACTGCTCGCCATAGCGAGAGACACTGCTCGCCATAGCGAGATCAGCCCTGAAACGCACAGTTTTACTTTTCAAGCTAAAAAGAGAGGAAAGAAGGTAGGGCTTTGACATTCTGCGGCAGAGGAGATTGCTGGACGTCCAGGGAGGCGATTTTGGGTGGTCTTTGAAGGCTTTTCAAGCTTGGAGGAGTGAAGGAAGGAGAAAGAATCAAGGGGGAACTCCATTTTCTGCATCTCTACAATTCCCTTGTTTACTTTCTTTGTTTCTTTTTATCTTTTCCATGTATTGGATTGGGATTTGCTGTAGATTTAGCTATGTGTAGCTAAATTCCTTTTATCTAGAGCACTATGAACCTGATGTGAACTAGATTGCTGTTTATCTTGTTAATTGTGATAAATTGAGCCTTGTGTATCCTTCTCTTGCTTAATGCTTTCTCAGAGATTGGCCACCTCTTAGAATTGATTTTGGTAACTGGAATTGACCTTGAAAAAGGGGTTCTCATTAGACTTAAGAGGAGGATAAATTAAGTTTAGAATTAACTAATTTGTAATTGGGATAGAAATATACCTAACTGCCTTAATTGGTTTTTGTAGAGGGTTGTAGTTCCTAATGCGCTCTAACCTAAATCTAAGGACACTTAGATTTTAGATGAGAGTAGGGTTATAATTACATCGACGAACGGTTATAGCTTCTAAATCTCTTAACCCACAAGGTGAAAATTAATTGTAATTAAACAAGAAATTAAGTTCTAGTAAGCATTAGGGGAATAGTGACTCTAGGTAATTTCAAAACCTTGGACTTTCCCTAGAATTTCTCTGCCAACCAAGTTTTCTTAAAATTGTTTCATTTTAAAATTTAGTTATAGATTCAAGACTTGCTTAATTGGTTGCTTAACGTGGATGAAAGTAGGTTGTGTATTGCTTAATTGCTTTTAAGTCATTCCTCGTGGGAACGATACTTTACTTATCATTGAACTACTTGATCCTACCCATGCACTTGCAGACACACATAAAAATTTTCGTGGTCAAGTTTTCTGGTGCCGTTGCCGGGGAATGGCTTAATTGTTCAGTTAGAAGTGTGTAATCTTTATTAGTCCTCGATTAAGCATTAATAGTTAATTAGTTAGAATTTCTTTTCATTCTGTTATTTGATTTGATTTTCTTTTTGTTTAAAGTAATACAGTTAGTTGAATTCTTTTCTCTAGGTACCACGATACATGCCGAGGCGATCCCCTACAAAGAAGAAGCGCACAACAAAGAAAATTAGTGATCTTATGGTGAACTTGAACATTGAAGAAACTCCATCTAAAGTTCCAAATTCAGTGAGTGAAGATATGGCTCAGGAAGGGAATCAAAATCAGTCCATAAAAGACTTTGTGGGCCGTACTATGAAGGGCACTCTATTCAGCATAGTAGTGCCAGACTTTCAAGCTGCTAACTTTGAGTTAAAGCCTGTGATGATCTCCATGCTGCAGCTAAACGGACAATTCACTGGTGAGAGGTCTGATGAAGATCCCAACCGTCATATTCTATCATTCTTGGGAGTGTGCGATTCATTCAAGCAGAACGGGGTACCAAGAGATGTTCTGAGACTTCGACTATTCCCACTCTCTCTACAAGGAAAAGCTAAGGAGTGGTTATTGACTCTGCCAGAGGGTTCCATTGATACTTGGGATAAGCTGGAGGCAAGGTTTAGAGCTCGCTTCATTCTAAACAACAGAATAGCCGATGCCCGTCGTGAGCTCATAAATTTCAAGCAGGCTTCAGATGAGCATTTATACACTGCATGGCAGAGGTACAAGCATTTGCTTCGCCAATGCCCAAGCCATGGGATGGATAATTGTGCTATTGTTCAGAACTTCTGCATGCGCCTAACTCCACAAACTGATACGATGTTAGATGCTATCTTGAATGGACGTTGGGATGAAATGCCTGTAGATGATGTTGTTCAGGCATTGGACACATTATCTGAGAGTTATATGCAACGAGGAGGTGAAAGAAGGGTGAATGCTAATGTTGCCAACACTCAAGAAGACCCATCTATTCCACTTGCAACTATTCTTTCTGCCTTAGAATTAATTCCATGAACCTAATTGGCTTCTATAAATTGTGTTTAGGCTAAGAGAAATCATCCCCACACTTTTGTATGTGTGTGGTCGAAAGAGAGAGCCTTAATTCAAGAAGAAAAGTGTGTGATTGTGTACAAGGTAGCTCTCTCCACCTTCTCTCATGCATGGATGTGTACTTAGCTTATCTTAGAATAGGTGTATGTGTATTTTTAAGCCATGAAAAGTATGCTAACATGATTTTATATGCCATGATATCAAGATGACATATTATGTTTCTAAATGATGTTATGATATTTGCTTAGGTTTGCTTGAGTGTGGTGAGGCCAAGAGCCCTTAGCAAAAGATGAGGATGAGCCAAAAATCCTTAAAATTGGTTGAGACAAAGCAAAGAGTCTTCCAATAGCAAGATGGACTCCCAAAAGCATGATTAAGTCCAACAGTTCCTTAAAAAATAGGTGAGGCAAGTCCAAAATCCACAAGAAAATAGATGAGGCCAATTCACTTGCTTGGCAAGACTTTGTATGCTATGAGTGACTTTCCCAAATGTTAAAAATGCTTCTTAAATGATTTCTCATGTCCATATGCCATGCATGTATTTATAAAGCTTGTTTTGCATCCATTATGTGTGATTGAATGGGAGATGAGCTATTGGGATTCTTTGAATCTCATTCCCTCCTCTCCAATGATCTAACATACTAAGTGGACAAAAGGAATAAGGCAATGGGAGCCAACAACCTTAAAGGAAAGAGTTTGACAATAAAATGCTTGAATTTTGTTACTTTAAAGCCATATTGTTGTCAAAAGATGTAACCCATACTTGTATATGGTCTATGACTTTTGAAATATATGTAATTATGATAATATATGATGTAAAAATGAAAGTATGTGTTATGTGAATGATAGAATGTGAATTGAGTATGTATGGCAAAGATAGCTTCATGAATGAGTTTATGGAAATGTGCACAAGTGTGGGTTAAATGGCCAAAATGAGATGCATGGAGTTTGGGACCATTTGGGTAGCTTAGACAAGCCTTGATTATGCTTTTAGACTTGCCCAAGAGGTGCCAAACCCCATGGAAGATCATTTGGCAACTTTGATATCCCATATGGGACAAAAAATAACCAAATGGGAACCCTATGTCACTTTTTTCCTAAATGAACTCTTATTATTCTGAAATTTGGCATGCAATTAGAGTTCATTTAGATCTTTTTGAGAAGCTAAATTATGAAATTTTCAGAGGTCCACAGAATATTTGATGAATTTTCAAACTTGAAATTTTTTTTTAGTTTTGGTCAAGTTACTATTCATTCTGGTTCGAAATTGATTTCTGTCACACAGGGCTCAAATGATGTCCAATTGCTACGAAATTTTATACAGAGAAACTAGATATTCCCAATTAATTGTATCAACTAGAAACACCTCATTTGGATGTCTAGAGAGGAAGATATGAATTTTCTAAGATTCTGTCTAGTATCAATAAATCCACCTGACCTCAGTCACTGTTTGATTAGATTTTGAGGTCTAGAAATGCCTGAGTTGATTTGTAGTTATTTTTTTCCTCTAGTTAACATCCACAGCGTTTCATGTTGGTATCAGTTACATAGATTGGATTTTTTTGAAATTAATTAGACATTTTTGAAGTTTTCTACAGAAACTTGTGATAGTGTTAGGTGACAACCAGACCTCTGGAATTTTTCGAATGTCAAACATTTTCAATGATAGATTTTATGGTTTGGATATATTTTTACATGAATTAGACATGTGTAGCTTTTTAGAATGGCCAAGAATGTATGATTTCAATTTTTCTAGAATTAGTTATGATTTTCCAAAATTTGTGACAGAAAAGCCTCAAATTTAGCCAAAATTATATACATGCATTTCATATCCCCTTTTGAGTTCCATGAGATGTAGGCCACTTTGGATGATGTAATTGAGTTGTATCCATGTAATTAAATATGAAAATGTAGTGTCTGAGCTCAAATGGTCCACATGACACCAAATGAAAATTTTTAACACGACGCAACGTAAGGAAAGGCATTATTTTTAATCTTTTTTCCTTACTCTTTCATGCAATTGATGATGTAAAGCATATGAACATCATGAAATGAGTTAGAAATATATGGTGTTATAAGGAAACCATAGCTAGAGGAGCTTAGAAAATTTGTCGAAGAAAGTAAGGGTATTTTTGTAATTTTAAAAAAATTTTGAAAACTCATAAGAGGACTTTTTAAACAAAAAATTTGTACTTTTCGAGGTTCTTAGTTGAAGCCCCTCCGATGAGTGAGTTCGGCAAAAGGTTGACTAAAACTTTGACCAATGGTTTGAAATGGTTTTAGATCCTTTTTGAGTGATTTAAAGGCAATTCTTATTATTAAGAGCCTAAGGAATATGATGGAAAATAAGGATTTTAAAAAGGAGTTGAAATGAGCAAAA
Organism: Erythrophleum fordii; assembly: GCA_032878935.1. Classification (NCBI taxonomy): domain Eukaryota; kingdom Viridiplantae; phylum Streptophyta; class Magnoliopsida; order Fabales; family Fabaceae; genus Erythrophleum; species Erythrophleum fordii. Next base: position 2,408,301 of record JAVQMF010000029.1, read on the forward strand.
ATGAGGAAAGTGGAAAATAAGGACTAAAATGCAAAAAGAAAAAGTCACTTTTTGCCTCATACTCACGTCTAGCCCCTTTCTCCTTCTCTCCACCAATGTATTTCTGATCTAAAACAGAGCTGAAGTTGACCCAAAGAGACGCACCATGAGGGAAGAGAAGAAAGCTTAAAAAAGGGTTAGAATTTCTAGTTTTTCATATCCTTTGCTTCATTAAACATGTTCCCCCTTTCCTTTTCTCTATTTCTATAGTTTTGTTGAGTGATATGGTGCTGGTTTATGGCTTAGTTAGTGGAGGAAGGAGAAGATTTGGGAGAACTCTTAGGAGCATGAGAAAGAGCTCTTAAGAAACTTGAAAACAAGGTATGTGACATGGTTTGATTTTGCTTCCTTTTGCTTCTCCTTTTCTCTTAAATTTTAGCCAGATTTAGGGATCCATGTAAAATGTTTAGTTTTGATTCAAACATGATAGAGGAAGGATTTTTGAAGTCTAAAGAAGCTAAAGGAAGCAATAAAATACAAAAAAACAAGTCATAGAAATCAAATTGTGTCAATTAGGGAAGTTGATATGTAAATAAAAATTTGAAACTTCCTAAGGTTAATTATGTTTATGTAAGAGTATAAACGAGGTCTTAAGATATCTAGGAAGCTTCCCATAAACCAACTGATGCAAGAAAGCAAGCCAATTCCATGGGTCCATGTGTGAGTGTATGGTTCACCACTTTGGGGTTTTCATACCTAGGGAGTGAATTTTTGCGTTCTAAGGAATTTAGAGGCCTAGATATGAATTATAAAAGTTAGGAAAACCAATGGTTTGAATTTAAGAGGCTTGGTTTGAGAGTTGATATGCTAAGGTCCTTACAATGAGTTTATGAAGGCTTCAATAAGTTTATGTGGAGCCAAGAGGTCTAGAAAGAAAGGAAATGGGGAGCCAAGATCAATATTTAAAGTAGTTGCTTTATGATGTCCTAAATGAACTTTATGTGCAACTTAGGGCCAAGTAAGCTAGCCTAGCCTTCCTTGAAGTTAGAATTGGTTCTTAAGCCTAATTTATGTCATGTTTATTGTGTCTAGGCTAAGAAAGGTAAGAACTCCCTTCTTGTGTGTGCTTGAGTTGAGAAAAAGGAAGAGAAAGTAAAGAAAAAGTGTAGTTTTCCATAAGGTTGCTCTTTAATCCTTTCCTTCATACATGACTTGTCTTTGATTGCTTGTGTGTTTGTTTGAGATTTGGAAATTGCTTATAGCTATTAGATGAATGTTTTGAAACCATGACTTGATTTATGTTTGCAAAGTTAGATGAAATGACTTGAATGAGGGTGGTAAGGCCAAAAGTGCCTTTAATAAGGGTGAGGAGGAGCCAAAAGTCCCTGAGATAGGGTGAGATAAGGCTAAAAGCCTCAAGAAAAAGTGAAGTCAAGTCAAAAGTCTCGAGATACGGGTGAGGCAAATCTAAAAGTCCCAAAATTATGGGTGAGGCCGAGCCATTGCTCTCTTGAGTCCATAATATGTTATTTGTTTATGTATGATTGAACCATTTTAGAACAAAAAATGACCTATTTTGTGAGCTGAACCCCAACCTTACCAAATGAGCAATTTTGAGGCTGAGATTTTGCACACATATAGATCTCATATAAAGACTTTTGTTGGTTTAAGAATCACATTATTTGGAGATCTATAGAATTTATTATGATTTTTCAAAATTTATATCAGAAGTTGGTTTTGGTCTGTGCATTATTCATTTGGTTAGAATTATTTTCGTGTCATCTAAAGGTCAAATGTGGTCCAATGGTTCTAAAATTTTACATAGAGATACTAGACATTCACAATGACTTGTAGCAACTAGAAGTACCTTATTTGAAGGTTTGTAAAAAGAGAAATGTTTTTTTGAAGTTATGTGTTAGTACTAGTAGGTTAATGTTATTTTCTTAGTATGGAGTTATTTTTCAATTAAAGTAGACATTTGTAGCTTTCCAAATTGGTATAGTTTTCCCAAATTGGATTTTTTTGAAATTAGTTATGAATTTTTGAAATTCATATTAGTAAATTGTCTCAGAACTCTAAGACAACTGAACCTACATTATTTTCCTATTGTCAATCGCAGTCTAAATGCTATTTTCATGGCCTGGAACTATTTTTAACATGAAGTTAACATTCAGGGCTTTTCAAAAAGCTATAGTTTGTTGAGTTTCAATTTTTCTATAATTAATTATAAATTTTCAAAGTTAATGATAGAAACTTAATTCTAGAACCTGAGACTAATTGTTGAAAACCATGGGGAAGAGCTTGACATTCATGTTTCTTGTTAGATTTTGTGATGAATTTAAGTTGCTATGATATGTTAGGAATATATTTGAGTTAAGGAAGAATTAAATGACTCATATGCTAAGAGTTAGATAATTTCAGTTACCATTTGTTCACTTTCCTATTGCCTTGCAAGTGCATATATGATAAAACCATGGCAAATGCCTTTAATTACATAAATTGAGATGTATGAATATATAGTGTTACATTTTCAGTATCAGAGCAAAGGTTCGGGCATATTAGCATGGGTTATGGCTTGAGGAATTTATGTTATGGTCATGTTTCTGTTAATATATGATGTTTTAGGTGCTTAGGTGTGGCATATGTGTATGTTTATGCTAAGTAAGTTGTGAGATGGTATTTTCCACCGAGCTTATGATTTTATACCCATATGCTTTTAACCCATCTTTTAGGATTGAACTTTCCTGCTTAGTGGACTCACTTGCTTATACTCTTGGAGATAACTTGCAAATGCACATTCATACTACTATAACATCTCTCTTATCATCTTTTATTGGCTCTTGCAAAAACTCTTTATCTTTTTTTTTTTTCAGTGCTAGTCATTAGGAATCTATTTGACTATTTAACTCATTTAAGAGTTTAGTCCACTATTTCTCATATCTTCTTTCTCACTAGCTCATCCTATGATCATGTTTCCTATATTTTCTTTGCTATTATAGGTCTTATATCTTAATCACTTACTGGGATCACAACTTTTGGAAGAATTTCTATGCTTACATGTCCCAACTTCTTTACTTATCATTGTACTTGCCTTTAAGATCTGAACTATACTTTGCTTACCTTATCTGTTAGGGAGGAAATTTGCTTTATTCTTCTTACTGTACCTTCTTTACTTTACTCTTTCTCTTTACTTGAGAGTAAGTATTTGGCAATTTTTCTTGAATTTATAACTCAATGACATAACTCTTTAACTTTTCATATTAGCACCGGAGAGCGACTACTACTGACTTATATTGCATATAAGTGGGATACTAACTACTCATCATCTCTGCTACTAGAGATATAATTTACCACTTACCTTATCATAAAGAATTGCACCTAACCCTTTTCTAAAAACATACTCTGATATAGGGATTTCTCCCTCTCTTGGTCAAGCTTACTATCTATAAGGTAGTGGTCCATCTAACTGAACTCTGGAAAGCTACTACTTGCTTTCCCTATCCCACATACTGAACTCATTTGGCAAAAAAAATAATCAGTGGTCTAAGGATCTAAGTATAGCCTTAATATCTCTAGGTAATAGTTTGCCAAACTTAGGAATTCTCTAGTCTCTGAGACAAAAATTGTCTAAAAATGAATTGGTCTCTGAGACTAACTACTTTGTAAAAACTATCTTAGGCTATTATCTCCTAAGAGAATTACTATAAACAACTGGGGCTCTTTGAAAGTCTGTGGGCTCTACTGTGAGCCCCGAGTCTACTACGACCTCTCAGATCTCTATTAGGCTCTACTGTAACCCTCTAGGATCTATTGTGATCTATCTCTGGGAGATTTCAGAGTCTAACGTCACTTTATCTGTAAAGAAAATACATACTCACTAAGTCTAGTAACTATTACTTATAATCATTAGGCTAAACTCATATATTTGTTGTGCTCTTCATATGGAGTGGGTTCTGTATCATTAACTTCTTTGTCAATCCCCTCATAATAACACTTAAGAGTGTTCTGACTTTTACTCATTACTTTTTTAAGGATCATCAAATTCTCACTTCTAGCATTCTCGTCACGCTTTCTTTTTATACTCTTACTAGTTCACATTACTTTACTTCCTTTGATTGCCATACAACCTAGGCTTACATTTTATTTAAATTCATTTTAACTGTTCTCTTTCTTATCTTGTAAGTTCTGACTATGCCTATAACTCTCATTCAAAGGCTTTTACATTAAGGTGTCTCACACATCAAGCGTGTCTAATATCTCTCACAAGATAAGCACCATACACTGGTCCCTTTTTATTTCATTGAATTGTATCATGAGGGACTCTAACTATTACACAAGCTAATCTCATGTTGTTTAATCTTTAAAATCTTTAATACTATCAGTATGTTCTCATATTCTCATTCTATACTAGGGATTCATACTGAATACCTTTTCTTGCAACTTTAGCATAGCTAGTATCTCACGATTTCTTTTCCTTAATTTATAATTATAATGTCACTGGAATCCCTTAATTTCCTTTTCTTTAACTTATCTTTTCATCTAATTAACTAAGATACTCTTTGATCATTGGGGCACTCTTTATGATTGATATTAATATTTGCTATACACTGAAGTCACATTACTATTAGGGTGATTAGGCCTAATATCACGTAATCATCGTTGCACGCAAACAACAATATCAAATACTAATATGCAAGTGTATCGAGACTGAGCTCAAGCCACCATTGCTAGCATATTGTAAGTTCCCTAATAATCTAAAGTACCCTTCTATTACCTCTTTATTACTTTCTTTGCATCCTTTGACGCTTGGGGAAGAAGGAAATTTTCCTTTAATCTCATATATATATATATATATATATATATATATAATGTGCTACTCTACCCTAAGGTCAGCTTTATTGTCTGCTATTTCTTATATAATTGATTGACCTATCCTGAGGTCACTTTCAATTGCCTAGCTATTTTCTGCTTAGGGCATCACATCATATCTCATGGCAACTATACCAAGGATGGTGTTGTTAATTCATGCACTTACTCATAATACCTCTCTAACTATTCTCACTTCCATATATCCTTGGCTCTGACGTTGTCACATACTTTTTCTCAAATCAACTATCCTTTTAACCATATAAAAAGGCTATTCACTATTCATTTATTCAGCCAATATATTTCTGTCGACTATTACTTAGGGATCTTTTCCTGGTTTTCTTATTCAATTTTTCTCACTTACTTATTGAAAAATTGAAGAGGTCTCCTTCGTCTCTTTCCCATTCTCTAATCTCAACTGACCACTCCCTTGGAAGAATTTCATCTCTAGTGAACTTTAAAACTTGTCTACCTTAGCACTCTTGAGCTTATAATACTATTTTACATAATTTGGGAACTCACCTTCTCAGGTGGATTTCAACTTTTTCTAACTTCCCTGGGAGCTCTAAGGTACTAGCTATCTGCCTTGGCTTTTCTCTACTTTATGATTAGGGACTAACAGCTCATTTACTTAGACTTTTTATCCCTATCTTTAGGAGCATAATTCCTTAATTCTAGGGTTATACTAACTCGATTCAAGTCACATTCTTTTAATGTCCTAAATTTGCTCTACCGGTAACCCACCTTACCTGTGAGACCCTACTTTTTACTTTTCTTAAGCTTAATCTTATCCTCAACCTAGAGCATTAATCTCATTCATACTGCAACTCGCTATAAGTCCAATTGGCTTGCATAGGCTTACCATATACCATTATTAACCTCTCTTAACTTTCCTTTTTCTCTTCTTTGTCTTCCTAACTCTTAGCTAGTTATATTCATCATAAGATACTACCTCAGAGGCACATCCTTCGTATGCACCCTTAACATCCTCTATATCCTATGCTATTCCTCTACATGTAGACCCCTGACATGTTCCACATATTTTGAATCCATAGTATTAATCCATCATTCCTCATCACATGGGGTAGCATTTAGGTTGAAGTTAACGTATTGTGGACAGGTCTCTCTAACCTTACTAGCCCTATGCCTTACAAGCTAACTCTAATTACTACTCATGCTTAATTATTCTTTACTCAATCATCACTACACATTACTCTTTTTCTTAGATTCATGTACTAGGTATGCTGATCTTTGATCATTAGCTTTCTGTAGCTTACTGAGTGGGTCTTTAACTATCTTTTAGCTTTTTCAACTGATAGGTCTAAAACTTTCTTCCTTGATTTTTCCCCTTTAATAGTTTTTCTAATATTAGCTTAAATATGATCAACAAGCCCTTCCATTCTAAACCACATTCCATCATTTGAACCTCAATTGTTTCTGTATTCATCTTATTATCAGAGCAAGAGGATTATACATCTTGCCCTACTCATTCATTAGCCAAAGTGTATATTTGGCTGTCTGGCTCTACGAAATATTGCTTTGGCTTAAGGGAATAACTCTTAAATTCTTTAATTCATTGGAACATCTGGGTGTCGTGGCTAGGGGAGAAACTCTCTCCATTCCCCTCTAACTCATCCTTTTTACAGCTGTAGTCTTACTTTATACTATGCTGCCTTATTGCTTGTCTTTACATTAGGCAACTCATCTCAGAGTGGTCTGGAAGTGGTGATTAAGGAGGATTAGGCCTTTCATTTTCTCTGGTCAAGCCTCTTACTTGTAGTTACATCATAAACTCTTACTGCTCATACCTCATGGCTTGCCACTAATCTCGGTGAGCTACCCAAATCTATGGAGCTCTAGTCATCAGATCAAATATCTTTGCTCTAGCCTCTCTAAAGTGCCTACCTTGCCTAGTGCTTACTAACTTACAACTTTGCTTAAATTCGTAGATGGTTAGAGGAAATGGCAAAAACTCCCATCCTATTGGCGGGGTTTTGGCTATTGGGATGGTTCTAATACTTTCCATAGGTAGTTCAAAAATTGTTTATTGCTGCCTTTTGTATTCCTTGTTTTGTTTAGAAAGTTTTTTTGTTTTGGGTAAGAAAAAAAGGGTGAATTCTAGGTGAGGGGTTATTGGCTGTCCTTGTTCCCTTTTGAGTGTGTTTTGCTTATTAATGTACAATAGATCAATAACAGTAAGTGTGAAAAGGGTAACTCTCTATAATATTATTAATTCTAGTAAAAAAATATTTTAATACAATAATGTTAAGAATAGTGATCCATTTTGTTCTAAATTATAAATTCGTTGTTTTTTTTTCTTTTGCCAACATCTTTTTACTTTGTCATGTTTATGAATATCATTAAGCTCTCAGAATAACATTAGGAGCTCCACCTCCACTCAATTCACTTATGTTTTAATTTCTTTTAATCAAAAATCATTTATCTAACATCTATAATTTTAAAATATTTAGTCTCATTTTGATATCATTCTTTTAAATCAAAATAATTAACCAAAAATTAATTCAACAAATCACAATTTAAACATCTTGCTTTTTATTCTTCTTGTGCACCCTTTTAGTTTAGTTTGCGGAATGCAAATATTTAGCATTGGCTTTAATTATAGTGAGTTCATTTCCTTTAAGCATATCAAATAGTACAGGGATAGTCATCGCTAACACTTTTTTGAGCTAATGTCTAGCTGTTTGTCTGGATAAATATTTTCGCTATTAAGAGAATATAACTTCTGGATGCTTTGCTGAATTTTTGTCATTCCTTTCCCCTGAGAATGAGAACAGACTAGCGCCGAAGCATTGAATTTTCTAGAATGTTGGTCTTCTTCATTTTATTTTATCTAGGCTTGAACTAGACTTGATTGTTAGGTAGGTTTTGGGTTTTATTTTACATAAAAAGTGAGACCAAGAGTATGAGCACAAAGAGTACAAGGGAAGTTCAAGCAGGTGTTTCCCTATTTTTGGAACTCTATCTTTATCTTCTATTTCCCTTAATTCTATATTTGTATGATTTAATCACTTCTGATGCGCCTTGTGGCCAAGGTGCAAATTTTTTAAATAATTACATAATATACACTAATTTTTTAAAAATTTTTATTTAATATCTTGTTTTCGTTTCTTTATTCTTTCTTCTATTAAGTTCCCAAAAATTGCTTAACATGTTTGTTCTTTGTCATTATGTTTGTATAGTAGCTGTTTGTATTCTTGTGAATTATTGTTAGTTCTTGAGATTGTCGCAGTGTTTGGCCAAAAAAAAAAAAAGATTGTTGTAGTGACACTTTCCGTTTTCTATAAGATTTGCCAAGCAGAGCATATCTTTTCAAGAGAAAAAAAAGGAGAAGATGATGCTGATATGCATTTTGCTAGCAAGATTATGCAGAACAAGATATTAAAAATTTCTAGCCAGGCAGATGATGAGTATGACCTTAAAGATGGCGAAAGCAGAAAGACTCGAAAGAAGAGAGATAGTGATAATCATAAAATCACCCAGAATAACACTCATGCAAAGCGGATTTTTACTTAACAAGAGCGCTGCCTCTTTTTCTTAGAAAATCCAAATCGTCCCACGGATCTTGTTGTTTCAATAGCAAATTACACATATCTGATGTTGCCAAAGTGGCAGCCCGTGGTGTCTGGCCATTGCTGCATTTTACCCGTTTACGTGAGCTTATTAATGTCAGTTTGCATTTTACTGTTGTTACCAACCTAAAGCAGCATGAGCTTGTTTATTAGATACAATCGCCTAAAATATGATCGAATGTGTTAATACCCTTAATAATCACTTTTGCAGCTTACTCTATAATCTAACATCGACCAGGGCACAATGTTCTATGTACGATGAAAAAATGTTATTTAACAATGAAAACAGCATCTGAAGCAAAATTTTCATCATGTAAGATTAGAACTAGCCCTATAGAGATAGTGGGGAAGTAGGAAAGTCTTAAATTAAATCGTAGTCACGAGGGCCAGAATGTATTTGGTGTGTGTGTTTGAGATACTACGCAGTATTACTGCTTGTCTTTTGAAAGCAACATCAAATTGTATAAATGTGATGTTAATTAAAGTATGGTCAAATGAGTTTTGAGCTTGGGGATCCGCGCAATAAGACACCTGTATTGTAATTATAATAATAATCATTTTTATTATTACTTTGTCTTTCAACTCTAAAATTTTGTATTTATCTACTACCTCTTACTAAAATACACGTTGAATTTGTATTTAAATACTTCATGTTTTGTCATTTCACGGTAGCTATTTTATTTTTTAGTCCTGAATTCGTGCTTATTAGATCTATCTTTATATTCTAAATTTTCAACTAATTGCCAATTTTTAAATTGATGTCATCACTGGCAATTGATGAAGCTAAAGATGAGTAGAGCCAGCGCAACGCCAAGAAGCTCATCGATACAAGTCAAAGGGGATTGGGGAATTCTATTCCCAAGCATTTCCCCTACTTCCACGTTGAATTTAGACTAAACAGGGGTTTTGTGCATGTTATTGATGATGAGAAGCAGTTTAGTAGCAACCTTGGCCTTAATGTTATAAGAGGAATGCTGCAACTAGCAGAGGATGACATGTATCGGCGCCGACGGTATGAGGCGGTAGAGGTACAAAAGCAAGCAGTTGCTAGCTTTTCAAGAGAGTAGGAGTCGTTTAACTAGACAAAGCAGCTCCATGAAGGGTGATTGTACCTATCCTTGGGTGTCTCTTAAATTGTGACTAGTAGATATTTGTAAAGTATACTTGTTGTAACAAGTAAGAATAACTGTAGCTATGTTTTTCCTTTTGTTCTTAAATTGATCTTACGTGTTTGAGAAAATTATATTTTTAGCTTATATTTTTTTAATGTAGTTTAGACACTAATCTTGCGTGTGGGGCTAACAATAATCATTAGTGATAGAGCACACACATCATAATCAAATTTCAACTCATTCTCCTCACATAATAAAGACACCTCAACAAATAACAATTAGAACATGTGACAAATATGCCTAACAGAATTGATACTATCCATTGTATTTTATTTTCTTTTATGTTTTTTGATTTATTCTAGTTGTAACATATGTGTTATGTCTGTTGTATAAATTGAGCACTACTGTACAGATTTATTAGTGAATGAAATATAAATAATTCAGAAAATATTTCTTGGTCAGTACTCTAAAATGGTATCATAGCCTTCTTGACCTTTAATGTCAAGCATGGCTGATTCCAATTCACAAACTACAGTTTCCACTCCATCCTCTAATGTTCTTGTTACTCCTTCTGCTCAAAATCCATATCCATTTCTTAATTCATTTCACATTTGATTACCATTAAGCTCAACCATGAGAATTATCCGATTTGGAAGGCTCAAATTACTCCATATCTCATTGGTCAGCAACTTTACAGTTATATTGAATGCACTACCCCACCTCCTCCTCAAACACTTTTTGATCAATCCCCAAATCCTAAATATCTTTGTTGGTACCACCAAGATCAACTTATTTTATCTATTTTAATTTCCTCATTATCTAAAAATTTGGTTCCACAAGTGATAAAGCATAAAACAGCCAAAGATATGTGGTTTGGTATTGAGACAATTTTTGCTCATTAGAACCAAGCTAGATTTGTTCAAATTCACTCTCAATCAGCAACACTAAAGAAAGGAGGTGACTCTATCACTAATTATTATAGTAAAGCCACACTCTTTGTTGATTCTTTGTCTGTCTCTGGAAAGTCTCTTTCAGATCTTGAGTTCACCACTTATTTGATGGTTGGTTTGGGTCTTGAATTTGATCCGGTTGTTATATCTCTTACTACTAGACTACTACTACCTACTCCAAATGAATTATTAAGTCATTTACTGATTTTTGAAGCCATTTATCCCACACCACTTCTTTCGTTGCTCTAGCTGTAGAAATTATTGCTAATGTTATTGAGAAATAGCCTTATTCTCCCTCTTTATGCTGTGGTCGTAATCCTAATCAAACTTTTCGTGGTTGTGGTGGTCAATTCATTTCTCGTGTGGTGCTCGCTTTCTAAGAGGTGGCCGTACTTTTTTCACTAGTCGTGTTTCTTGTCAACTTTGCTCCCGTCCTGGTCATACTGCCCTTACATGTTACCATGATTTAATCAGGCTTATTAGTCTCCTCCACCACCTTCCTTGGCTGCTAACTACATTGCCATGCCGGCACTACCATTTTCTCCTGAGAATCTGTGGCACCCAGATAGTGCATGTTCTAATCATGTAACTTCAGAGCTTTCCAATCTCAATTTATCTATTGATGTTTACACTGGTAGAGACAATATTTACACTGGTGATGGTACACTGTTGCCCATCCGTCATCATGGCACTGGGAACCTTAATACTTCTATTGGCAAATTCCTTTTCTTAAATCTTTTTTATGTTCCTAATATTACTAAAAATCTTTTGCCAATTTCACGCTTTTGCAAGGATCATTCTGTTTTCTTTAAATTTTATGATTCTTATTTTCTTGTGAAGGATCTAAAGTCGAGGTAAGTTCTTCTTTGAGGTCCCTACAATAATCATCTTTATACTCTACCTCTCAAATCTACTTCTATAGCTTATTTCATAGCTTGTGTGCCTTTTCTTTAATGGCATCAGCGTCTTGGTCACCCAACCTTCTGTGTTGTTCAGCAAGTTTTATGCACTCATAAGCTCCCTCTCACTTCGTCACCACCAGCCCTGTTCTATTCTGCTTGCTATACATCCAAGAGTCATTATTAGCCTCATCCTTCCAATTTAAATAAATCTCCCACTCCCCTTCATTTAATTTTAAGTGATGTCTGGGGTCCTTCTCCTGTTGTTTCTAAGGATGGTTATCATTATTATGTTACCTTTGTTGATGATTATACTTGGTTTGCATGGTTGTATCCATTGCATACAAAATCTGAAGTGTTATCAACTTTTCTTTATTTCAAGTGTCATGTGGAATGTCTATTTAATTCTAAAATTCAGTGTCTACAGTCTAATTGGGGTGATAAATTTCGTTCCTTACATACACTTTTACAATAGTATAGTATAACTCATCGTATTAGTTGTCCCTACTGTCATTATCAAAATGGTTCTGTTGAGCATAAGCATCGTCATATCATTGAAATTGGTCTTACTTTACTATCTCATGCTTCTTTACCTCATTCTTTTTGGTCTTCTGCCTTTACTACTACTATTTTTCTTATTAATTGTATGCCCAATGTGTCCCTTATAATTTTTCTCCTTATGAACTTTTTATTTCACACTGCTCTTGATTATTCTCATTTAAAAGTTTTTAGTTGTCTTTGCTGGCCTCATTTCATGATTACAATCATAATAAATTTCAACCCCGGTCCAAACCATGTGTCTTTCTGGGCTATAGTAAAGACCACCTTGGTTATATTTGTCATGATCCAATCTTTGATCGAAATTTTATTTCTAATGATATGGTTTTTGTTGAGGGTCACTCCCTTTTTTAAATTTGATAGGCCTATTTCTTCTTTCTCTGCTACGTCTCATTTCACTATTCTTCCTCCCTTGTCCTTTTCCGTAGCCTAATCCACTTCCTCAGGCCCACTTAATTCCCTTTGGTCTACTAATGATAGTTCATGTACTCAGTTTCCTTCACTGCCTCAAATGTCTTCTCCACTGTTTCTCTTCCTTTGTTCTCTTCTTCGATCTCCTTACTATCCTTTTCCTCTCTCTTGCCTTAAATATCACCATCATCAGAGTCTTCCTTTTCTTCTCTGTCTCTTTTTGTGTCTCCCACTACTCCACCTCAGCCTACTTATCCCATGGTGACTAGATCTAAAAATAATATTGTTTGCCCTAAGGTTCCTACTGACAGTATAGTTCGATGGCCATCATTAAATTTTATGAGTCTCTCCAGTGTGCCTCCCGAGGAGCGTTCTTTTGTTTCTATTGCTTTGAGGTATCCTAAATGGAGAAAGGCTATGGCTACTAAGTTTGATGCTTTTGTTGTGACTAAAACATGGAGCTTGGTTCTTTCATCTTCTAAGTATATTCTCATCGAGTGCAAATGGGTCTTCCCTATAAAAAGGAAGCTGGATGGATTTATTGATTGTTACAAAGCTCATCTCATCACAAAAGTCTTTCACCAGCAACCAAGTTTGGATTATCATAAGACCTTCTCTCTTGTAGTCAAACCTATTACTGTTCACTTGGTATTGTATATTGATGTTTCAAAGGGTTGGCCTATTAATCAATTAGATGTGCAAAATGCTTTTTCACATGGCATGTAACATCATAACTTCTAGCTCATTTTATAATATTTATAAGTTTCACCTCATTATTTCCATAAGAGCATATAAAGAGGAGGATGAAAATAATGGGTTTATTTGCGTTGTGCTATATTTAAAAATTTGCAATCAGTGTCACATGGACCGTGTGGGCTTATGTTAGGTATTCTCATATTTAATTCCATCATTATAACTCGTGTACATCACAAAAAATATGCCTGCAATTCATGGAAACCGAAATGGAGCTCAAAATAAATAAGCATATTTTTCGCCAGATTTGCTCCATTTTCTAACCCAACTGTGGAAAATTATAATTAAATCTAGAAAATTAAAATTGATGCAATCTTAGTTGTTCTGGAAAGCTTACGATGTCTACTTTATACTAAAAATACGCCCAAGTCACAACATTCATCACACAGGACGTTTGACATCCAAAAAGCTACAGAGGTCGCTGGCTGCCTGGGCTGTTATTCAGTTTACTGATACCAAATTCTAAAATTCATAACTAATTCTATAAAAATCAAAATCACACACATTCAGTCATTCTAAAAAGCTACAAATGTTAAATTAATGATAAAAATAATTTTAGAATGAAACAGATACAATTAGCTATCAGGAATTTATGGAATAGTAACTGAACTCCTGGGGTGCTACTGATACTAACAGTTAACTTCAAACATGCATAACTCTCTGCTCAAACCTCAAATGAGGTGATCTCGGTGGCCAAATAAAGCTTATGACCTCTAGTTTATGTATATAAAATTTCACAAGTATTGAACATCATTTGGCCATCAGGTGATACAAAACACAAAATTGCCAGTATGAACAATACCCATACTAGAATCCATAGAAAATCCCAACTTTGAAAATTTATCAAATATTTCCTAGACCTCTAAAAATTATAATCTTTAACTTTCTAGAAAGCTCTCAATGAGGCCTATTTACATGCCAAATTCCAGATCAAAACTAGCTCATTTTGGCTAAAAAGTGATATAGGGTTTCATTATGGTCAATCTTAGCTCCATATTGAGCACCAAAATTGTCAAATGGATTTCCCTTGGTCTTGGCACCTTTTGGGCAAGTTTAAAAGCATGTTTAAGACTTGGGGGAGCTGCCCAAATGGTCCTAAACTATTTGCATCTCATTTTGGCCTTTTCACCCTCACTTATACATATTACACCAAACTTTTCTCAAATGCATACATTGGCATTCCTCTCTACTTTTTGAGTAGATGAGGATGTCATCTATGAAGACTACTACAAATATATCTAAGTATGGCCTAAAAACTCTGTTCATGTAATTCATAAAGACTACGGGTGGATTTTTCAATCCCAAGGGCATAACTAGAAACTCATAGTGCCCGTATTTAGTTCTAAAAGCTGTCTTGGGAATATCCTCAACCTTTATCCTAAGCTGATGGTATCCCGACCTGAGGTCTATCTTAGAAAATACTAACGCTTCCACTAACTGATCTAGGAGGTCATCTATGCAAGGGAGAGGGTACTCATTTATCTATCACATAATATCATTTTTACATTTGTCCAAGAGGTCATAGACTATTTACAATAATAATATACATCATAAAGTCTCATTGTGAATCAAAAGACCAAAAATCAAGTATAAGGGTGGCAATCTTCTTTCTTCAATGTGGTTGGCTCCCATTGCCATCTCTACTTGGTCCATCTAGCATATTAGGATATTTCAGAGGAGGGAGTAAGATTCAAGAATCTCAATAGCTCATCTCCCATTCCATCACACATAATATGTGCAAGCAAGTTTCACAAATGCATGCATGGAGAAAGTAGAAATCATAGGCATTTTAAAAGCAACCTTGGTATGTGAATCAATCATACAAGACATTCAAGAGCTTACTAAGTGTTTGGATTGGCCTCACACTTCTCCTCATGGATTTTGGACTTGCCTCACCCATTCTTTGAGCACTTTGGACTCAACCATACTCTTGGGAGCCCACTTTGCTTTTGGGAGAGTCTTTACTTTGTTTCAACCAAGCTCAAGGGTTCTTGGCTCATCCTCACCAAAGAGAAGAGTTCTTGGCCTCTCTACATTCAAGCAAACTCATACAAATATCATATAATTATTTGAAAATATAACATGGCATCAAGCATCATGGCATATAAAGGCATGCTAGTATACTTTTCAAAGCTTGAAAATACACATACATACATTCTAAAACAAGCTAAACACACATCCATGCATGAGAGAAGGTGGAGGAAGCTATCTTGTATATAACCACACACTTTTTCCTTAGCTTTCAAGACTCCTCTTTTAGCTACACACCCACAAGTTAGTGGAGATAGTGTCTCTTGGCCTAGACACAAATTATGGGAGCCAATTAAGTTCATGAAATAATTTTTAGGGTCATACAACTTGCTTAAACCCTAGATTACTCTATAACCTCCATTATGGTCCATATTGGCACCTAATGAAGAAACACCCCTCAAATGATTTCTAGACCTTATTCTTTACTCTTAAATATGATTCTTGACTCTTTTTAAGCCTCTTGGAGTCATCACATCATTAAAACAAAGGGCCTAACATCATGTTGCTTCCTTAGGTCACAATATGGAACCTAAAGCACCAACTTATTCTTTAAACTTCTTAAATTTTTTCCAAGGTTTCCCCTCACATTCATTCATCATATATGACTCAAAAATGGGCTTGAAACAATTTAAAACTCTCCCTAACTATGCCATCCCTACTTGGCCGAAACTTAGAGCATAAATGTGATTTCATGGCTTCTTGATTTTTCCTTGATAGGGGAACTATTTAGGGAGCTTGTTAAGAGTTGTAGGAGGTCAAGGAAACACTTAAATAGCCAAGGAAACTTATGGATTAAATCAGTTTTTACAATCCTTTTAAGTGCTTTACACTTTTCCAACTTCTAGGTTCATGACTTTTCATGGGGTTTTGTTTGTTTTTATGGTGGAAGAGGCATATGGGAGACCTCTTAGGGATCCTAGGAGCACATTTAAACATTTATTTAAGCCTAAGAACATTCATGTTAAATCAGATTTGCAACGAAGCATTTAGATCCCTAATGGTTCCATCTTGTTTCCTAATGCTCCTTTCTTGATTTTATTGGTTCCTTCTTAATCCTTGCCATCTAAAACCTCTAATCCCTCCATGAATTAGGCAAAAAATAGCCCCTAAGAATTGGGCTCATGGTGGCCAAATTCGTGCAAGAGAAAGGAGGAGGAAGAAACTACCAAAGAATGGAAGTTTTATCTTGTTTTCTTACTTCCTTTGGCTTATTCTTCCACTTGGTTGGCTTGCTCCCTGAATTTTTGAAATTTCCCTCTATGTTCTGCCTCCAAAACAGCACCAAACTTTCCATTAAAATCATAGAAAAAAAAGCTTGAGAGGAGAAAAAGCAAGTTTCAAGAAAGAAGGATATAGAATTTCTTAAAGTTTCTTACCTTTTTCTTGAATTTCTTCCTCCAAAATCTTCCTCCTCTTGTGTGCCTAAGAAGCTAGAATTTTTCTCTGAAAATGGGTAGAGAGGAGAGAAAGAACGTGGCATATAAAGAAGAAGAAAGAAACTTCCTTTAACACTTTAATGCCAATTTTACCATTCGTTCGTAGCATTTTTGTTTCTCCTTTATTTTAGCTCCTTTTTTAGGACCATCTTTTCTATTATAAAATTTAGATTCCCAATTTAATAAAATTCCTTCAGAATCACTCAAATCGGAACTAAAATCTTTCCGAACGAACTAGTTAAAGTTTAGGTCAACCAATGTCAGAAAGAGTACACTGGAGGGGCTTTACTGGTCCCGGGGCTTCCCATGGTTTTTGGAGCCTCTGAGAACCCTAAAAAACTCAAAATTTCCATTTAAAAAGTCCTCTTAGGTGCTTTTCCAAAATTACACTTATTTACAAAAATATCACTGGCATTTCGGCAAATTTTTTGAATAACTCAGACTCGATTTCTAGGTAACTCAAGGCTTAAATTCTCATTTTTTTTATTATTTAAAATTTTATCTAAATTTTATTTGGCCTTGAATCACTCATCTCAAGGGATTTACTTTGAAAGCGTGCCCATTTCTGTCATTTAACGAAAACTGGACATTACATGGCTCTTTGTCTGAATCTATTTATATATCTCAGCCTCCAGGTTTTTAACATCCTAAATATCCCAATTATGTTTGCAAGCTCAATAAAGCAATTTATGGACTTAAACAGGCTCCCCAAGCTTGGTTTGCAAAGTTTAGTTCACGATTAATTGATCTCAGTTTTGTTGCTTCCTAATCTAATGCTTCCCTTTTTGTTTCCACTTCTGCTACTATTATACTTTATGTGTTTAATCTACGTTGATGATATCTTAGTTACTGGCTCATCTGTCTTTGCTGTTAATGGTCTTATTAATGCTCTTATTAAGAATTTATTCATTACTTTTTAGGTGTTGAGGCACACCGTTCTTCTACTAGTCTCTTTCTAAGTCAACAAAAGTATATTTTGGATTTGTTGTTGAAAACTAATATGCATCAAGCCAAACCTCAAACTAATCCTATGGCTCCTTCCATAAAATTAAGTGTTTTGGATTGTGTTAATTTTGATAATCCATCTCTTTATCGAAGCATTGTGGGTAGTCTATAGATTTATCCTTTACAAGGCCTGATATCTCCTTTGTAGTTAATAAGGTTTGTCAATTTATGCACCATCCTCGTGACATTCACTGGCAGGCTGTTAAGAGAATTCTTTGTTATTTACTTGATTATGGCTTACTTCTTCGTCCTTCCTCTACTTTTTCCTTAACAGCCTACATTGATGCTAATTGGGGGGGATGTCTAGATGACAAATGTTCTACAGGGGGTTTTCTTTTTTTTTTTTTGGTTCTAATTTGGTTTCCTGGAGTTCTAAGAAGCATGGTACTGTTGCTCATTCTAGTACAGAGCCTGAGTATACATCTTTGGCCCTTGCTACGTGTGACTTGATTTGGTTGCAGTCTTTGTTATGTGAGCTTCACATTTTTCTTTTTGCTCCATCTACTTTATTTTGTGATAACTTGGGTGCTACATACTTAGCTGCCAATCCTATTATGTGCCCCAGAACTAAGCATATTGGTCTTGACTATCACTTTGTTCATAAACGACTTGCAAATAACTCTCTTTATGTTGCTATTTTATTTAGTAAAGATCAACTTGTTGATATTTTAACTAAGCCACTTAGGTCACCTCATTTTGCTCTACTTTGTTCTCACCTTATAGTCACTTTTTTCCCATTCAGTTTGCGAGGGCTGATAGAGCGCACACATTAAAATCAATTCCAGCTCATTCTCCTTATAGAGTAAAGACACCTCAACAAATACAATTAAAGCATGTGATAAATATGCCTAACAGAATTGGTATTATCCATTGTATTTTATTTTATTTTTTTATTTTTTTGATTTATTTTGGTTGTAACATGTGTCCTGTTTCGGCTATATAAATCGAGCACTACTGTACAGATTTATCAATGAATGAAATATGAATAATTCAGAAAATATTTCTTGGTCAATACTCTAAAAATTAGTATGTCATGAATCACTCTAATGTAATTTTTTTTCTCAAAAAACATTTTTTCTTCTTTTTAACAATTAAAAACATTACAGCACCCAATGAGTTTATACTTTACATTGTACTATTTCAATCTTATTAAAGTGAGTTCAATTTTAGTTGTCCAATCTTCATCTATATTGCTTTTCTCACTTTCTGTTCTCAAGATCATGTCTTTTTTGTAACTAAACAAAAGGTAAATACGAATGTACAAGCTTCATCAATACTAGTTAATTGCTAGATAGATAACATCATTTTCAATTTTTTTTTTTTGTAAATAATTTGCTAATAATTTTGAAAGTTTAAAACTATGGGGTTGACAAAAGATAACTTTTCAAAAATGAAGGATCTAATATTTTGTTCGACATGTTAAATTTTTGTTCCTCTTTTACAATTATGCTTAAGTTTTTTCCTTTACTTACTTGTTTAGTTACTATTACTTGAAATTTAAAAGGTGCTTGGCATATCTAGTTTTCCCCCTTACTATAATTTCTCCTTAACTAATCAAAATATATGTTTAGTGTTGCATTTGGTTTTGTTTATTGGTATTGCAAGAAATATTTTGATTCTTATCATTTTGAAATTCAATTAGTATACATAAAAAAAATGTGCTACACTTGTCTTAATTCATTTGACATTTGGGATTCACTTTATGTATAATATATTTTTTTTAGTTTTATAATTATATCATGGACAGTACGGGGAAGATGACTATTTTTCCTCATAAGTTTGATGAATTCTGAAAAAGAAAAATTTTGCTCGAAATTAAAGTGTCAAAGTTCAACATGAAAAAAATGTGCTTATAGCATTTTAAAGATATTTAATGATGAGAAGTTGATTGAATTTTGGAAAAATTACAACCAATGACCCAAATGCTATAAAATTTACAATAAAAGACCTTAAGAATTAAAATTATCATTAAAAACCATCATTATCATTAAGTTTTAAGAAATTTTACTACCAATTTTAGGGGATTTATTACTGGGCATAAAAAAGTTTAAGCACTTTCTTATACCCAACAATAAATCCCCTAAAACTGATAGTAAAATCCTTTAAAATCTCATGGTAATAGTGGTCCTTGAAAATAATTTCTATTTCTAAGGTCTTTCATTGCAATTTTCTCTTGAATTTTTTTAAAGAACCTCAAATAAAACTCAAGTTTATTTCTCAATATCTTTTATTTGATTATTTGAGTACCGATCTAAACTCTCTACATAGGTTGGATTTATCGGTAAGAAGCATAATGATATTGGTGAAAGGATTAAAAGTATAAATTCATAACCCTTGTAACAACCCTAATTCTTAATTATTATGATTAGATTTAATTATATGGTTAACTATTGTAAATCAAGGTCTAAAATGATTATAATTAATTAAAATAGGAAAAAGATGAGAAAATTTGAACCTTGATATTATTAAGGTTATTAACTAAGCAACTACAACTAATTGAATCTACAAGTGATCATAATTATCAATTAAAACCTTTGGTTCATCTCATTATTGATTTCAACTCACCAAAAACCTCTTATAAATATTTCCAAGTAATTACATAACCTTAACATAGTGAAATTTAAGATTTTTAACTCAAGAATAAGAGTTTGGGAACCTTTGCTACGACTTGGACCTTTCCCGCCATTGCTAAATAGGTTACTGGAACCTAAAAACCAAGTTTAGGGACTTTCGCCATGACTTGATACATCCGCATCGTAGCATAAGTAATTATTAGAACTCAAAACTGAAATTTTGCACCTTGCGTCATGACTTAAGTTTTTCCTACTGCAGCAAAATGCTCTCGAAAATCTACTATCATGTTTTCATGATTCTCCCCACTGCGAGTTGGGTGTCTCGTCGTCTTGAGTTAAGTGTCTCGTTGCGGCAAGCCTATATGGTGCCGTGGTGAAGGAGCCTCTTGGAAATCTCCTAACTTACCTTTTGACTCTCACCGTAGTGAGCTTCCCTTGCGTTGTGATGAGACTACTCTCTATTATCCCCTGGAACTGATTTTTCACCTTGTGCAGCGACTCAAATCACCTTGGCTACGGCGCTTCTAGCCTCTGTTATCCCGAACTTCAATTTTTGCGATGACTCAAGTCCTTTTAAGTCGCGACTTTGTCCATCTTGATGCTATTTTCTCATTTTCATGCTTTCTAACCCCTTGTCACCTATAGATGAATTCTAAGGCTTCCATAACTAACATCCATGGTTTTCTAGACCTCCTAACTCCCTAATATCATGGATTCACTAATCCTCATCGTCTAAGGATCTAGGATTGAATTAGAGTAATCAAATTTAATTTCATATCAATCAATTTCTATTCCATGACAGTAAAATGGTTCAACCACAAATGTTTGCGGGGCTAATGCTTAATGGACATAAAAGATCAAGTTATTCATTAATTATTAGTCAATTACAATCACAATGTTCAATTTCATGATAAATGTATTACACAAACAGTTCTTGCACTTGGCAATTTATGATGCAATGTGGTAAATACATAAAACTAGTATTCTCATTACACAAACCCAACCTTACAAGGTCTCTAAACCTATTGCTACTAAACCATATAATAGGCTTCATTAATCTCTTCTTGCCATTAAGAGGTTTGGTCCCTGAAAATGTTAGTCTACAACTGAAGTGAAATATACAATCTTAGTAACAAGAGGCAAATTACATATATATGTACATAATAATCAACATAATGCAATTATATCAGAAACATACTGAAGGCATCAATATCATCAACAAATGAACTAATTGGATTACTAGTAACTACTATCCCATACTAGTAATCACATAACATATTAATGACCAATAGCATTGAGAGAGGCCCGTCTGTGGCACCAACTCCCCAATGAGCACTACCTGATCTTAGTGCATTCAGGGATCTGATCACAACCTGGTGCCTGATCGAAATACAATGCACGAGTGGCAATCGTACCACAGCTCCACCATGGACTTATAAAGTTCAATCACAACACAATTTAAATAGTCAACTAATTATTTAACATTTTAAAATCACACATATATAGCAAATATCATATTAAAATGAGCATATACATAGAATTAGAAAATTAATCTCGGTTATTTCAATGAAGCCAATTACTCTTTCTCTAGCTATCATCATGATCCAAATGCACACCCAGCCTAAGATAAGTATAGTTATCATCATTTCTAGCAACAAATCATATACCTAAAGAGTTGAACTATCAATGACTACCTAAATGTTACTTACCTATCCATAAATGAATTCTAATTTCGGGTTCTAGCTTCCCTACACCAGAAACCACAATAGTTCACTCCAATTTTTGGATAATTTCGCATAACATAAAGACCCATATTATAAATCAACTATGAGAGTCTCAGACTAGCAAATAAATGCATCAAAATCGAAAGAGGATACTTACCTAATAACACCCATAGCCTCAATCGCCGAAAATCCACCATGGAAGCACTAAACAACAAGTTTCAGTTTTGGGTGGAAGATAAAAATGCTCCAAATGAAAAACTAATTGGTTTTAATTGAAAAGGAAGAAGAAAAGGTTAAATTCTATACTTGTTACCTTGGTTAAATATTGCTCTAGAGGTGGGAAATGATGAAAATATGCAAGGAACCCTAATCTCTCCTCTGGACCTCTAAAAATCTCTTATTCTTCTTGTGTTTCTGCAGAATGAGGCAAAAGGGAAGGGTTTTCTCTTAGGGTTTTGCTGAAAAATAGGTTGACCCATCAGCCCAAAAGTCCAATTAGGCTCCTTCCAAGTAGTTGGGTTATGATTTAATGAATGGGTTATAGAAAATTTAGAGTTAAGAGTGGAATATGCTGACCTAAAGGCCCAATTCCTTGTAGGTTCAGATTTTGGTTGGGTTGGGCCATGGATTCTAGGTTACAGAGGTTAAATGAGGGTTGGACCAAGCTTCAAGGGTCTATTATTCTAAATGGGCTGATGCTTAATATGTTGGCCCATGATATATAGGTTAGTTAGGTTTAAAATGAGTTAGGCTTCTCTAAAAATAAAGTTAGGTTATATTTAGATGAAGTTAAGCCTTCATATAAACAAGTTGAGCTTTTGATAATGTTCTTAGCACACATAAATTAATCATGGATCCAAATCATACTCAAATCCATAAACATCATTTTACTTCTCTCATAATGGTCCAATTAATAAGTATTATGTTAAGATACTTAAATTTTTCATTTTTCTTAAGGTTCTTATTTCCTTATAAGTTTTCTTAAATCCTTCTTAATAATTTTATAATCTCTAACTAATTACTATTAATTAATTTCAAGGTGTTACAACCCTCACCATTATTCTATTTTAATTTGAAATCTTTAAAATTTTTAAAATATATATTAAATAAAAATTATGTGGAATAAAATTTGATATTATCATTTTAATTTATTTTAATATGTGATACTTTTGTAGTTACATGTGATAACTAATAAGTGATAATGCTATTAATATTGGAAATTAGGAGTATTCACAGGGTTTAGAGCCTCGGTGGCCCTAGTCCCACTTGGCCAAATCGAGAAGAATTAGGCTGAGTATAAAAAAATAAAACAAAAATTTGGAGCCAAGTTGGGCAACAGACCAGCCCTAAGGGCCATATTAGCTTAGTTTGAGTTGAAAAAATAAAAAAAAAATTCAAAAAATATTTTTTATAAAAATTTTTATCAAAATTTTAATTTTTTTATGAGTAAAATATAATTTTATAAATACTTATATAAAAATTTTATTTTTTAAAGGTTATTTCTATTATTTTAAGAATAAATTCATATTAGTTTTAAGGAATATATTGGTCTGGTCAAACTCAAAAGAAAAAAAATATATTAAAAAATATTTTTTATAAAGATTTATATCAAAATTTTTAATTTTTTATAAATATTTATATAAAAATATTTTTCATTTTTGGTTGTTTTATAATTTAATAATAAATTTAAAAAGAAAAAATACTAGCCCCCTTGGTATTGGATTAGCCCTACTTAATATTAAATCGGGTCGTGCCAAGCCAAGTTAGGTCAGAATAACGGACTTTAATTTTAAAATCTATTTAAAATTATGTGAGGTATCAAGTTAGGCCAAAATTTAACTCAGTCCCACCCAGGGTGGCTTATGAATAGCCTTATTACAAACCAAGCCATGTATCTCATTTTAAAAGAATAAGATTTGGGTGAATTTATTACTCTTCAATGTTCATGCAATTAATAAGGAGATAAAACAAATCAAATCAAATTGAAAATAATGAAACCAATAATTTTAGGTAGATATTTTTTAATCAATTTCAACTAGATTTTAAGATTAAAATAATATATTTCAAGTTCCTTTATTTTTGTTATGTAATTATTATAAATAGTTTATAAATATTTATTTAAAAAATTTTGTACTTTTTTTTTTGAGATAAAAGGTAAAGGAAAGAAGTTAGGAGGCCAATAACCCAAAAAAAAAAAAAAGGGCTAGGTCAACACTATTTCTGACCAACCAAAATATACCCTCATCATAATACATATGGTATAATTAGAAAATGAAAAATTGAAAAGCTTCTAACTTTAAAAGCTTCTCTCTTTAACTTTTAACATAGAAATTGCTTGAACCCTATCCCTTAGCTTATATCTTTCCAACTACATAGTGTGTATTTACCCATTAATTGCATAGAATCCAAATTATTTTATGAACTTGTTAAAACTTCGTTATAATCACAATCTCTTATATAATTATAAAACTCACTCCTAATAGAATAAACAACATCATTTCTCAAAATGGCATAATTTTTTATTTATAATATTATTCAGTCACGATACTTTTTATTTTTTTAAATTATTTATATATATTTTTTATATTTTTACTATCAAATTCCTTTTTTGAAACATGATAAGTATATAATTTTTCAAAACTAATATAACAATATTATTTTTATACACTAGTATATAATTTTCATAATTTAGTATCACATAATTAAATTTTTTTAAAAAATTTTTTTGTACATATTAAAATTTATTTAATAATAAAAATATAAAAAATAGCTAGGTAGCCAATTTTTTTTTTCCCAATAGTCAATATTAAATCCGATCATAAACTAAGCTTGTATAAAAACAAGTTTAGTTCATTAAAAAAAAAGGTACTTAAAAAAGTAGGCCTTGGCCTAGACCTAATATTGTAGCAAAAGTTCGGGCTTAGCCATTAACTCTACTTATTAAACTTTTTTGTTTTTTTACCAAATTTTTAAATTTTAACATATATTTAAATATTAAAAATTTCAATTTATGTAATTATATCATAGCACTATTATATCTAAACAATATTCATGAAAAATAAATTTTAAATATAATTGATTTTAAATATAATAATACATATCTTTATTAAATTTCATTGGATCATCATTATGAAATACATGCATGAGTTGGATAACAAAATTTTATTTTTTGTTGAAATATTCTTCACCAAATTATTCATGGAAAGAAAGAAATATTTATATTAGAGTTGAACAAAATTGAATATATTCAAAGCAACCTCATTTAGCTTGTTAATGACAATTTTTGATAAAGCATTTTATTAATTTAAATAACACCTCAATTTGCAGTAGTATAAAATTTATGTTTTGATAAAGATAAACTTATCATGTTAAATTAATAAAATACTTAAACTTAAAATTAAAAAATAAATAAAACTTAATAATATTAATATATGAAAGATAATTTTATTAGACCAAACTTTAAGAAAAATAAAAAAAATTGAATTTAACCTATTTTTAAAATAAATATTTTCTCTTGAACTCATATTTATAGTTTTTGAATCAGACCTATTAAATTAGACGGACTTTTCAACCGATAAGCTCGTACATGCCTCCACCTTTCAGAATAAACTTTAAACGACACTTCTTGTGAGTGAAAACTGAAAAGCATTAGGAAAAATACGGCGTCATTTTTCCATTTTAAGCCCAAATAAAATATGAAGCGTTGGATAAGTGACATGAATGATGGGCGATTGGGGTTTTACCATCCGTACTTCCCTATAAATACGCCTCTCCCTCGAGTGATTTTCAGATCTCAGTCTACTTACCCTGGTCCGTTCTCATCTTCTTAATCAAGGAAATCACAGTGGAGAATCAAGATCCAATCCGTCACACATGCTCTCTCCACTGTGTTTCCTTGATTAAAGAGATGTAGTGAATCATCCATCGTCATCGTCAACGACAGCTTGTAATTCCTTTTCATCAGATTTGATTGATTTCCATCTTCATTTGTCATTTGATTCTGCAGAAAGAGAGGGCTAACTGAAGAACATTCACCAGATTTAGGTAATCATGGCAAGAAGGATTCTAAAAAGGTGAGTTCAATAGTATTGAGAGAAAACCACTGCTGCTTCTTTCTTTCTCTTTTAATGGATTCAATTTTCAATTGATTATTTGAGTTAACCTCATTTTTTATGGGATTCAGAAGGAAATTCCTTTAGTGAATTTGGCCAATGGAATTCTGGCCGGACTATTTAAAGGATGTATCTGTCCGGCTGCTTGAAATGAGGGCACCTGAAATTCAAGATGAAAGCGAAAAATTCACGCTGTTGCAGCCGAGGATGGTGGGATTATCTCTGCTGCAGCATCTAGCCTAAATAAGTTTACAAATGATGGAAGCTTTATGGATAAATTTCTTCACAAGAAGGGAAACGATTTTGATGGGTCCGTTCAAGAAAATGTTGAGGCGGAAAAGTTTTCATCAGATGCTGACGAACCTGTTAAGATAGGTGCAAATACCAAAGAGCAGGATTCACATATTCCAAGCCTCAGGGTAATACAATAAACATTCTTTCTAGGACTCGTGTTTCCCAAATGCAACTCTCTTATTCCTAATCCTTCGGCATTTTATTGATGAATGCTTATGAATGTAATGGTTTGTGATTGTGATGGAGAATGCAAACGTCTAACATTGAAGCCAAAACCTTTGATATCATATCCCCTAGCAAGAAGGAAATCCCTGTTGTTGTATGCCCGTTGTTGTGAGTGTAGGAAGTTTTCTCCTAACATTTTTGTTAGGTAGTGATGGTTTGTTTTGGTTTCTGTCAGCATTTTGATAACTGAGTGACTTTTCCAGAGATAATAGTTCTTGCAAAGGTGTAGGTAGGAAGGGCAAATTTTTTATACATAGATTCTTACCAGGTCCTTAGATCTAGTTTGGGACAGGATCACATTAATGACCTCTCTTTAGTGCTCAGCCCGTGTTATAATCAAGGATATCTTTTTAACAGATATTCAAAGGGGCTGGAGTAACTATATCTTTTTGATTCTTCTGATGTTTAGGCTTTTGTTGTTAGTTGTTACTGTTTCCTCTTTTTGTCTTTGCCAAGGAGGATGTCTTATCCTTCTCTTTTTTGTTACCTTTCTTGTGCTGCCTGATAAGATTTCTTCTTTTATGCAAAATGAGAAGGATGAGATGAATGCAAACCAGTTGGCAGCCAAGGCTTTGCAGCTACCTTTAAAAGGAAAGCACGAAGAAGCTGAGAAATTATGGATAAGATGAGAAAATGTTCCCTCTAATCTAGACTTTGTTTATATTGCATTTTAAGCATTATGCTTTCTATATTATTCTGGTGTAACCTTTCAGTTTAGTCTGTGGAATTCATTCATTTAGCATTGGCTTTAATTATAGTTAGTTCATTTCTTTTAAGCATATGAATAAGTATAGAGATAGTTATAGCCAACAATTTTGTCAGCTAATGTTCCGATGTTTGTTAGGATGAATTATTTTTTCTATTCAGAGACTATAACTTCTGGATGCTCTGCTGAATTTTGTTATTCGTTCCCCTGAGAATGAGAACAAACTAGGGCCCGTGCCTTGAATTTTCTAGAATTGTGGTCTCCTTGATTTTCTTTTATCTAGGCTAGAACTAGACTTGGTTGTTAGGCAGGTTTTGGGTTTTATTTTAAGTAAAAAATCGTTAGGGCTTCAGATTTCTGTCCTTTAAAATTGGCAAAAGTCAAACCCATGGGCCAGCAGCTCTTGGCTGAACAAACAACTTTGCATTTAATCAATATTCACTGCTTGGTTGAAAAGTTGTGCTCGTTGTGGAAATTTAGGGTGAGAGAAAAATTATGGCTGGCAGAACTTAGGGACTGATGAAAATCACATGCACACCCGCCCTTGTACCTTTATTTGTAACATTCTGAGAAATAGTTTAATTACAAGACAAACTCCTATAGAAGATAAGGATAACTATTAGACTTTAGTCAATAGAAAACTCCAAGACTTCTAATCCCTTAGCCCTCCACTTACTTTGTAAGACTTCTCTTAGGTTTCTCAACGGTCAGCCTTTCTCTTTTGGTATGATGTCTTTGTTAGTCTTGTTGTGCTACTTATCATAATGTTTATGTGACTTTCTCTAGGGACAATTTTCTTTTACAATTTCTGTTGTCTTTTTGAGGAGGGCTTGTTAGAGGATGGGAGGATTTATGTTGTTTCTAGAAGCTTCTTGACTGAGTAAAACTACTTTTTTTTTTTCAATTTATTTTCTGTTGTCTTTTTGAGGAGGGGTAAAAACTTATATCCGTTAGAGGATGGAGGATTTTTGTTGTTTCTTAGAAGATTCTTGACTCAATTAAAAAAACTCTTTTTTTTTCAATTTATTTTCTGTTGTCTTTTTGAGGAGGGGTCGCTAGAGGATGGGAGGATTTATGTTGTTTCTAGAAGCTTCTTGACTCAGTAAAACAACTTTTTTTTTTGTTTTTCAATTTATTCTATTTTGTCTTGCTTGGGATATATATTGTCACAATGTCATCAGAAACATATCCTTTAGGTTTACTGAATAGTTTGATTCCATTATCTGATTTTTTTTGTCTTATTTTTTGTGGGCAGCAAGAGGCAAAGAGTATGAGCACAAAGGAGGGCAATCAAGATCGCATTATCAGACCAAGAACTGAGGGAAGTTTAAGTGGGTATTTCCTGTTTTTGGAATTCTGTCTCTATCTTCTATTTCCCTTAATCCTTTATATGTTTGATTTAATCACTTCTGATGTGCCCTGTGGCCAAGGTGCAATTTCTCGTATAATTGCAGAAAATTTTCTTATTTTTTGTGTAATATATTGTTTTTCCTTCTTTATTCTTTCTTCTATCTAAGTTCCTAAAAATTGTTGACATGTTTGTTCTTTGTCATTGTCTTTGTATAGCTGTTTGTATTCTTTTAAATTGTTATTTCTTAAGATTGCTGTAGTGACACTTACCGTTTTCTGGAAGATATGCCAAGTGGAGCATATCTTTTCAGCAGAAAATTGGAGAGGATGATGCTGATAAGCATCTTGCTCGCAACATCATGCAGAACAAGAAATTTAAAGTTTCCAGTCAGGCGGATGATAAGTATGACTTTGAAGATGGCAAAAGCAGAAAGACTTGAAAGAAGAGAGACGGTGATGATCATGAGAGCACCTAGAAGAACAACCGTGCAAACCGGATTTTGACTCAGCTAGAGCGCTGCCTCTTTTGTTTAGAGAATCCAAATTGTCCTATGCGACTTGTTGTTTCAATTGCAAATTACATATATCTGATGTTGCCGAAGTGGCAGCTTGTGGTTCCTGGCCATTGCTGCCTTGTACCCCTTCAGATGAGCTTAACTTTTAATGTGGGTATGCATTTTACTATTGAAACCAACCTAAAGCAGCATGGGCTTGTTTATTAGATACCACTGCCTGAAATATGATAATGTGTGTTAATATCCATAATAATGAATTTTGCAGCTTACTCTATGGTCGAATAATGAAAGGACACAATGTTTTTTGTGTGATGAAAAAATGTTATTTAACAATGAGAAAAGCGTCCGAAGCAGAAAGGTCAACCTGTAAGATTAGAACTATCCTCACAGAGACAGTGGGTATGTAGGGACTTTCCTTACAAAAAGGCCAAAGATGCTCCTTTAAGAAGTTTAATTTCAAATATCTTCGTTATGTAGTCCTGCATATATGCTGATTGACACCAGGGCTGACTATGTCATCACCAGTATTGATGAGTTATCTTCAACTCTTTTGGTCATTGGCATTGAGAGTGAGCAAAAGTACTGTGCCATTGAAGAGTGTCATTACTCTTTACGGTATTTGTTGGGGGAAGGGGGCTGAAGCTTGTATTTATAGTCAAAAGCCTTTTAAAATGTCTGTTGTATGTTGTGTGTTCCCTTGATTTCGTTGTTGGTATTGACATTGCATTGTATTTGTTATTCCATTAAATGCATACATCTATCTTTTTAAAGCACTAATATTTCAAAAAACCGTAGTATTATGTTTAACACCCATATAAAACAGTGGTTGAAAAACCAAAACAGACGGACTCATTCAAGTGAAAAATCAATGATCCGGTCCAGTGTTTGAAAAACTAAAATAAAAAAAATGCTTAAAAAGTTCCTGAAAATAAAATCTTCAAAAAGGAGGCTTACCACCATAATGCTTCAAAACCTAAGATAAGGGAGGCGGGTTAGATTCAGTAGCACTATCTAAAAAATTAAATTTTAAAAGAATGAGTTAAAAACTCAATGAACAAATAATAGATTTACACAACTAAAACAAAAAGGTCACTTGGGTAAAAAATAATATTTATTTTAATATAAAAATTTATCGCTAATATTATTTTTATAAATATTTATTATTAAAGTAAATATATTTTTTAAACTATTTTATTTTAGTAAATTTTTTAAGTATTGACTAGTTATTAAAATTTCAAAATAAGTATTTTTTTTGTTCAAGTGATTAAACTAAACAAGTGTTTTTACATTACCTTTTCAATAGTTTTATCTATAAAAAAGTTTCTTATATATTTTTAATTTCTTGTTTTAAATATTTTATATTAAAATAAATATTTTATATTAAAATTTTTTTTGAAATGTTTCAATCCCTTAACTTTTAATAATAAAGGATTAATTTAAAATATTGAATAAAATAAAATTTTAAAAGTTAAGGAACTAATTTAAAATATTTTAAAATAAAAAAATTACTTTGAAACACTTCAAAGTTAAAAGTTTAATTTAAAATATTAAATAAAATTAAGGGGCTAAAATACTAGTTTAACCATTTAAATATTATGATGTGTTTTACTTTGTTTTTATGTATTGTCCATGATAAAAATGTTTAAATGTATTAATGTTTATTTGTTATTATTTATTATATTAAATTTTTATTATATAAAAAAATTATATATATATATATATATATTATCGATACGATTATGGTTGAATTAATTAATTATAAGCCCATATATGGTGTTGCATTTGGTTTTGTTTATTGGTATTGCAAGAAACGCTTAGATTTTTATCATTTTGAAATTCATATAGTATACATAAAAAAAAAAAAAAAGTTTTCCACTTGTCTTAATTCATTTGACATTTGAAAATCACTTTATGGATAATTTTTTTTTTTTTAGTTTTAAATTATACTATGGACAGCATGGGAAGATGACTATTCCTGTCATTAATTTGATGAATTTTTCCAAGTGCCTTAAATAAAACTCAGATTAATTTGCCAATATAATATCTTTTATTCAGTTATTTGAGTAGCAATCTGAACTCTCAATATATGTTGGATTCATCAGGAAGAAGCATAATGACATTAGTAAAAGGATTGAAATTGTAAATTCATTACCATCACAATTATTCTATTTTTATTTGGAACATTTAATCTTTTTAATAAAAAATTACTTTGAATGTACTTTAATATTATTATTTTAATTTATTTTAATATGTCATACTTTTTTCAGTTACATGTGATAACTAATAGGTAGGTGATAATATTGCTGATATTGCTTACCAAACATCATCTCTCATTTTAAAAGTACGGGATGTGGGTGAACTTATTGCATTTGAATACTAGTGCAATTAAAAAGAAGATAAAACAAATCAAATTAGATTGAAAATGATGAAATTGATAATTTCAGTTAGATTATTTTAAACAATTTCAACTAGATTTTAAGATTAAAATAATATCTTTCAAGTTTCTTCTTATATATTATTTTTATTGTGTAATTATTAGGAATGTTTTATTAATCTTTATTTCAAGAGTTTTTTTTTTGGGGTAAAAGGTAAAGTGAAGGGGCTAGAAGCCTAAACAATAATTTAAAAAGAAAAAAGAAAGGGGATTAGAGTAACACCATTTTTAACTCCTTTGAACTAAAACGAGTTTGGCATAACATATATGGTACAGTTAGAAAAAGAGAGATTGAAAAGCTTTTAATACAAGAAGCTTTCTCTTTTAGCTTCTAACATGGAAACTGTCTGGATCTGCGCCATCCAGTCTATTTATTTACGATTGCATATCGCGCATTTATCCTTTAAATGCATAGGATCTGGATTCCCTTGCGAACTTGTCAAAGCTCTGTTGTAATTACAAAACTCACTCCCAATAAAGTAGACAACGCCATTTCAAAAAGGCATAATTTTTTATTTATATTATTTTAAAGTTACTACACTTTTTTAAAAAAATTATATACAATTTTTTATATTTTTTTATCAAGTCCCTCATTTAAAATATGATAAATATATATTTTTCAATATTAATATAACAATGTATAGTTTTTACACACAAGTATGTATATTTTTATAACTTAGCATCATATAATTGAATTTTTTTTAAAAAAATTTTTTTATGCATATTAAAATTTTATTAAAAATTTCAATGATAAAAATATAAAAGCTGGTTTTGTATTGAAAAAGAATTTTGATGAGAATAGAAAGGAGAAAGAAAATGAGAATGAAATGGAATTCTATTATTATAATTATATTTGGTATAGTACAGAAAGGAATAGGAATAAAAATAATATAAAAATTGCAATAAAAATTTAGCAAATTACTATAATACCCCTAGTACAAAAAATATTAAAATATTTATTTTTTAATTGGTATAATTTTTTAAACAATTTTTATTACAAAATATAAAATATTTATATTTTTACTTGTAAGAAATATTTTTTGAATTTTCAGTAGTAGAAAAATATTAAAATATTTCTTCTAAGTTTTTTAATTCAAACAATTTTTTTATTTGGATTACCAATAATAAGAAAAAAAAAAATCATTTTTATTTTTTAATTCAGAAAAATTTTTTGAATTTAAAAGTAATAGAAAAAATTGTGTATCCTTGAAACCTAGAAAAATAAAATACGGTACCCAAAATAGGTAACAAATTTCTTATTAATTCTCCCAACAATGCAATACACCTTCATTTGCTTCTTACATCTATGTATATCCTTAAAGCCTGTTCAAATTCTCTTGATCAGTACAAATGACAGAATAGGTAAGTGGGGAGACACGATATAGAAGCAAATTACGTTGCTTAAAACTCTCACAAGATCAATCTAGTTGCAGGTGAAACAGATTTAGCCTCAGAACCAGGTTCAATAGTCCTAAATATATCGCTTTGACATATGTTATGTTCTTTTTTTTTTTTTGACTTCAACTATGAACATAAGCAACCCATAATTTTATAATAGTAAACCTATGAACATCAACAATAGTCAAAGAGTAGAAATAACTAACCAAATTTTGCCATTGCCAAAGTTTGCTAGGCTTCTATCATTGCAAACCCTCGATCTTTCTTATAATTAGTTGAATGAGATTCTTCCACTTATTCTTAGACAACTTATTAATATTGTTGCAGCGTTGCTACTTTCTTCAAATAAGTTGAATGGTGTAATTAGAGAACACGTTTATCAACTTTAAAGAATTATGTATCATGTGTATTTTATACAATAAGATACGTCTAATACATTAGATTTACAAATTTTTAGTTTCACTTCCATATAGTCCTTTGTTAATCTAAAATAATTAAAAACTGATTCAACAAATATCATTATTATAACAATAAAAACACAATGAACATAATTCATTTTGGACAATAGGTGATAATAATTAAAGAAGCCCAACAAAATAGTTTATGTCCCAAACTACTATGTTTGTTGCTGGGAGAGATTCACAAACACTTATATGTGTATTTAAAATACTACAAGGGTGATTAATTTACAAAATGCTTTAAAGATTTTTTAGAATAATATATTTTATATTAGGTTTAAGAACTTATCGTATAGGGGGGCAAGCTTTGTTGAAGGGGTCCCAATCTTTCTTAAATACATAGTACCACAATGCCCAACAAGCCAAAACTCACAACTATTTGGGTTTTGAAGCCCAAAACATTGTCTTTCTACATAATTAAAAGTATGGCCCACGGTGGACACATTATATCATTTTATAGGCCTAATTCGGGATCTTTTTGTCCAGAACTTCGGAAATATTTGGTTGTGCAGCATATTTATTTTTTATATAAGAGTTAAATGGAAAATAATAAAAGCATGTTGATTTTATTATAATTTTCACCCCTCCAATATAGTTTAATCCTAGATTGGTCTCTGGTTGCTGATAAGCCACTATTACATATCTCTTCAAAATATGGCATCTAAAACTACTTTTTCTGAAAGTTCAGATAATCTAGATTATATGTATGCATATATACATGTTTTTGTTTCTATGAGGGTTATATATAGCACTCGACACTCACAGCAATCAAGAGGATTTGAATTTTTTTTTTTGATATATTAAAAGGATTAAATCCTTGACACTAAATATATTCTCACCACACTCTTATTACCTAACTATTCATTTGGCAGCAAAATTTTAAATATAAGTCTAAGTCCAATTATTTTTTTAATTAAAAAAAGTAAATCAATGAAGTATAGGAAATAAGATTAAAAAATTTTATTTTTTTGGTAAAGAGAGATGAAAAGAGAAAAAGGAAACCTACAAGACTATTGAAAACGCAAAAGATGAGAAAAATTAAGAAAAATTACTATTAAGGATCATGAAACAAAATTATTTATAGAGGACATTATATTTCAAAAATAATTTAGATAACCAAAGAACCTAATATTTCAAATATTAAGTCATTAGTTAGTCTTTGAGTTCCATTACTTAGTCTCTATCTCATTTATAGGACCCTTTCCTGTACAAGAAAGGATTCTAAATCCTCAATCTCTACAAAGTGTCTTAGTTTTCTACAAGCAGACTCTCTCTTGTGAATAGCACATTATCTTGTACATCAACTTAAAATTATGTTATCGCATGTTATCATGTGGATAAGAATATATTAAAAAGTCACTTGTGTTATTTCACTTAAAATTTTAGATCCTTAGGTTATTTAAAATAATTTTGAAATATAAGATCCTTTAGAATAAATAATTTTGTTCTACAATCTTTAATTATAATTTTTACAATTAAAAAAAATAGTTGAGTACCATTTATGTTGCTAGAAATCACAAAAGTCAAGCAATAAGAAAGACTTTCTAACACAACCACATTAGCACAAGTCTTGCCCCTAAACAAATTCTTATGACTAGCTAGAAAGCCTAGAATAAGGATGATTGATGACAACACCTCTTTATTTATTCAAGAAGACGAAAGGAGATGAACCTCCTTATACGGCATGGGGAAAAATTTCCAACAACTCAAAAAAGTCCTTCAAAATAAATAATTTTATTTTATAGTCTTCAATTATAATTTTTTTGAAAGATAAATGGGTTGAGTGTCATTTAAGTTGCTAGAAATCACAGAAGTCAAGTCATGGAGAAGACTTTTCTAACACAATTACATTAGCATGCCATGAGTATTGCCCTCGAAACAAGTTCTTATGACTAGCAAGCTAGGAATGACAGAGTTGGATGATAGCACTTTTTTTTTTTTAAAACCAAGATAAAGATCTTCATCTATTCAAAAAGAAAAGAGATGAAGCTCCTTATACAGTATGCGTAAAATTTTCCAACAACATAAAAGGTTTTTTAAAATAAATAATTTTTTTATGCTCTTCAATTATAATTTTCTCAAAAAATAAATGGGATGAATATCATTTATATTGTTAATCATAAAATTCAAGTCATGGAAAAGACTTTCCAACACAATCACATTAGCACACCATAAATCTTGCCCCTTGAATAAGTTGTTATGGCTAGAAAGCTAAGAATGATGGTGATTGATGATGTCACTTTTTTATTAAAAAAATATAAATATCTTTATTTATTCAAGAAGAGGAAAAGAGATGAACCTCCTCTCATACAACATGGGTAAAAATTTTCAATAGCACAAACTGTACATTAGTAGATTGACATGTAATTTTTTATAACTTAGATTTAAAACTTTTTATGCTTTAGCAATTTTTAAATATTGCTTTTTGATTGAAATATTTTAAAAAATTAATTCTTTAAATCCTATGTTAGCAAAACAAATTGCTTCATATCCTATGCATCTTTTTTATTGTTTTTTTTTCTCAACATTTTTTTATGAATTTCTTTTGTTTCTTTTTTAAAATTTTTTGTCCAATAAGGCTCAAGAAAGAAAATTGTACAATTATACCTGTTAAATCAAAATATGCATTACTTCAAAAATTATATGGCCCTTTAAAGATTATCGCAGTATCATTTGAAGTAGTAAATTAATACCCCAAAAAAAAATCTTTAAGGGAGTCAATTATAAATTAGATATCCTTTCCTCCTTTTGTTGACATAGCATAATAGGTATTAAATTAAAATATATATTATCATAAAACTTTTTTGGTATTAATTTACAAGCACCCAATAATTTTTTTAAAGACATGGGATATAGGGAAATTTTTTTAGCAACACAAGATTTGAAGAATTAATCTTTTTTTTAGTAATATTTAAGTCAAAAAGACACAAATATTAAACTAAAATAACCAAATCTTAGGGAGTTACAGTCAGAGAATTTCTTTTTTTGACCAAAAGACGATGAGAATTCCAACCCAAACTATGAAAAAAGTTTTTTGTTAAGAGTCATCTTAAAATTTTCCAACCGAATAAAAACTGTATAGAAACCAAATACAAGTTGGACTAACGACATATATTTAACTTAATTTCATTCATAAACATTTCATATCCTCTCATAGTCACATTTAACCAATGCTTGCTCTATTTTAATTCATACCATAAAATTCAAACAAAAAATCAAGGCAACCTAATCATATTTTTCTTAGATTCTTATATCTATACTTAATTATTTGTATTTTTCTTTTTGAATTACTTTTTACACTTTAATTAGAGAAGGATATATAAATTGAGAAGGACCTAGAAGAAATTGCTATAATCTTTTCCCCCTTAATAAATAGAAAATAAAAAAAAATGAGTAAGTCAAATAGTTATGTACAAAAAATAAGATTAAAATCTTAATTTATTTATTTTTTTCTAAGAATTAAAAGATGAAAAAAGAAGCATAGCGTTTAACATAAGGAAGAGAAAAGGAAGACAAGTGTGGCGTGGTCCTATATCTTGGAGGATTTGGAAAAAAGTGCTATAATCTATTATTGCCCACAAATCCTGTCTCTTAGGAGAAGTTCTTCTGAAATTAATTAGTTATATATAAAGGGCTAGCTTAGAGTTATGTTCCCATAGCACAGTACCTATTCTTCATTTTCTTATAATCCAACAAAGCAATCCCAAGCATGTGTTAACCTGATTGGGGTTTTAGGTTCTTTTTTTTTTTTATGTGTTGGAAATTCTAACAAAAGGAAATATGTAGAGATACACAATCAAACCCTTCTTAAATTAAAAGATGGCTTCATTGACAATTAGAAAAGTGAAGTTAATTGTTGGCAATATAATAAAATTTCATGCAAAAATTTGACTAGCTATGCCTATGTCTTAATTAATCATTTTATTAAATTGAGAGGTAATATTGATTTTTCACTATGTAATTTGCTTTTGTAAAAATAATTTGAATAAAAAATGTCAAATCAATGACGTATAGAAAATTAAGTTCAAATCAATTTTCTTTCGTTGAAAGAAGAAAGAGGGAAAGATGGTGATTGTTGGGCATTTAACTAACAGAAGGGAAAATTTATGGTCTTAACTAGACTTAGATTATATAATGTCATTTTCATAAAAAAAAATGTAAAATAAAGGGAATGACTTTTTATTTAACGATAGCATCAAGATTTTGAATTATTGCATATATAATCTTCACTCTAGAAGCCAAGGGCAAGTTGAGACAAATAATTACAGAAGTAAGTGAGGATGATTGATAAGGAGAAGACATAGCATCAAGTGATGGCTATACTTGACTTAATTTGATTCATAAATATTCACATAATAAACATATAAAATCGATAGATCAATTTTATGTGGTACCTACCACTATTTTTAGAGTCAAAGTAAATGATGGGTGCTTTTATTTTTGAGCCACTATTTTATGTCAATGTCTCAAGACTCTAAAGTCTACCCCAATTCATGATTTAGGAACTCATGCATCACGCTTACATAATTTTCTTTCACAAAAAAGGGTTTTTCTTTCTTTTTTTTTTGTTGGGCTGAACAACATATTTCTTATTTTTTACCAAAAAAAAAAAACAATATTGCACCCAAAATCTTTACCTATTATAAAGTGAGTTCAATTTTAATATTTCAATCTTTATGCATATTGCTTTTCCACTTCTGTTCTCAAAATCATATGTCTTTTACGTAACTAAATAAAAGGCAAATATGAATGTGCAAGCTCCGTCAATACTCATGAATTGCTAGAAAGATGATAAAGTTTTCGAATTCTTTTCTCTTTGCTAATAATTTTCAAAGTTTAAAATTATGGGTTGATAAAAGTCAAATTTACAAAAATGGAAGACCTAATATTTTGTTCAACATATCAAAATTTTGTTCCTCTTTTAAAATTATACTTAATTTTTTTTCTTTTACTTATTTGCCTAATTACTACTTATTTGAGATTTAGAGGATGCTTGGCCCTTCTAGTTTTTTCCCCTCATTATAATTTCTCCTTAACTAATCAATATATATATGGTGTTGCATTTGGTTTTGTTCATTGGTATTGCAAGAAACACTTAAATTTTTATCATTTTGAAATTCATATAGTATACAAAAAAAAAAAATGTTCGCCACTTGTCTTAATTCATTTGACATTTGAAAATCACTTTATGGATTTTTTTTTTTTTTAGTTTTATAATTATATTATGGACAGTACGGGGGAGATGATTGCTTCTCTCATAAATTTGATGAATTTTTCCAAGTACCTCAAATAAAACTCAGATTAATATGTCAATATAATATCTTTTATTCAGTTATTTGAGTAGCAACCTAAACTCTCCATATATGTTGGATTTATTGGCAAGAAGCGTAATGATATTAGTGATAGGATTAAAACTGTAAATTCATAACCATCACAGTTATTCTGTTTTTATTTGAAACCTTTATTTTTTACTAAAACATAATGCTACTGATATTGCACACCAAGCATTATCTCTCATTTTAAAAGAACAGGATTGGGTGAATTTATTGCTCTTAAATGCTCATGCAATTAATAAGAAGATAAAACAAATCAAATTAGATTGAAAATGATGAAATCCATAATTTTACTTAGATTATTTTAATCAATTTCAACTAGATTTTAAGACTAAAAATATATTTCAAGTTCCTTATTATATATTATTTTTATTACATAATTATTATGGATGTTTTATTAATCTTTATTTCAAGAGTTATATATATATATATATATTGGGGGTAAAAGATAAAGGGAAGGGGTTAGAAGCCTAAACAACAATAATAAAAAAAACCAAACGGACAAAAAAGGGAACTAAGACCCTGTTTGATGCTGTTTTTGTTTTAATATTTTCAAAACAAATATTTTTTAGAACAATTTTAAAAATTAAAAATTAAAAAAATCTATTTGAATCATTATTTTTAAAAATAATTATTTTTTATTTTATTTCTGATTTTGTAGAATAAAAGTTACAAAATATCTAAAAAATATTTTGATTTTTTTGTTTTTGAAAATAAAATCCTTTTTTTTTTGTTTTACAAAACACTTCGTTAAAAACACATTATTAAACAAATCTTTTTATTTGTTTATTCTTAAAAACAAAAAATTATTTTGAAAACAAAAAATCAAACAAACCATAAATCAATATCATTTCTAAGCCCTTTGAATCAAAATAAATCCCCAATATAATATATATGGTACAGTTAGGAAGAGAAAAATTAAAATGTTTCTAATATTAAAAGCTTTCTCTTTAGTTTCTGATGTCATGTCATGCATATTTGTTTTCAATTGCATGTCATGCATTAACCCCCTAAATGTAGAGGATTCTCATTGTCACGCCCCTTGTCCCTCCAAGAGAAGGGGATGACCAACACGAGGGATCTATATGAAGCCTTTATCTATAGCTTGGTTTGCTATGCTAAGACAACTTTTAAGAGGCCCTACCAATTAGCAGTACGCTAAATAAAATCCTGCCTTGCTGGATATATAAAATGTACTTTCTTTTAGACACTAGCTTTTTATAGAAATTTCGGCAGAGTGCCCCCTATAAATAGGATATCCCAAAATTTCTACAAACAGCCAGAGATCAATAAAACAACAACAGAGAGCTCCGCTCTCTTTAATCCAGACAACAAAACATCAATAAACCCAAAAATAGGGAAGGGGAAAAACAAACCTACATCCATTTGTCCTACTCACAAAATACTTTACAAAATAAAGTCTAAATCATTACAACCGATACCCAACTCAAAAGAAAAACTAGTCCAGCCCCTAGTTCCAAAAGGGAGGCTCACCACCACACGCCTCAGCCCTAAGATGAGGGAGGCGGATCAGGTCCAGAGGCGCTATCTGAAAAATTTAGATTTGAAAGGGTGAGATAAACTCAGTAAGCAGATAATAGATTTCAAAATTTAATTCAAGATTCATAATCAATAAATTAAAGTGTAGGAAATTAAACTATCACGCTTCACCA
Source organism: Erythrophleum fordii (assembly GCA_032878935.1). NCBI lineage: Eukaryota > Viridiplantae > Streptophyta > Magnoliopsida > Fabales > Fabaceae > Erythrophleum > Erythrophleum fordii. The sequence continues at coordinate 2,448,686 of JAVQMF010000029.1, forward strand.
TTTAACAAATCCTACAACCTGTCATATGAAAGAGGACCCATTTAGGCCTGAGTTTCTTAGTGTGGTCTCCTGGTGAAGGTTTACCCCCAGGTCAGATTAAGTAGAGGTTACACCGTGTTGGCAGCTCCTTTCCCCGTTTCACTCGGGTGGCTACGCCTAACAAGTAGCCCCTTTTTTTTTCTTATTCATAGGTCATGATTCCTCTATTCCGGGGGCGGCTTCACCTCATTGGCAACCCTTACCCGCCTCACTCGGGTGGCTCCGCCTAACGAGTAGCTCCTTTTCCACCCAGATTCCTTTGCAACACATGACTTGGTCTAATAAAGGACAATAGCATACACTCATAGGCGAGACACACCCAGACCCAAAATTCTAAGTTCGCATACCTATGTATGTATATATATAGAGATACGTCATTAGCCAAATACCACTATTTAATATATATTTTTTTGTTAATGCTTTGCTTATACAAGGAAGTTGAATTAAAAGATATCAAACTTGTTCAACCAACAACAAATAGATCAATCAATATCAACACCTCAAATTATAATATATATATATATATATATATGTAAATATATATTAACAACTCATTAGGACCAATGGTAATAAAAATAATGAAGAGAAAGTAAACACACAAATACAAGTAAGGATAAGACAAAAATAGTTAAATACCTAAAGGTTCACTCCTCAACAACTTCTCCCTTAATTTAAAGAAAACAAGCCCACACATACACACAAATATATATATATATATATATATATATATATATATATATATATATATATATATAGCTATTAAGCAATATTCTATCCCATTCAGAGCAATTTGAGCAGAAGGTAATATTATTAAGAGTTATGGTGACCGTAAGTGCTTTGAAATCTACTATTTACTCACAGACAGTGTCCAACGCTAGTATGCTACTTGTTTCTCCTTGAAAGGTTGGTTTCCTTCACTGCCAATGCTCATGGAGCTTCCTGGCAAACACAAACCCACCAAATCATCACAGAGGTTCATGATGATTACCCTTACATACTTATAATTTCATAACAGCCGCTTAAATAATTTTTATTCCCTAAACCACACTCACATGCGTACAACAACCCTTAACTTGAATCCTCCCATATGAATCCTATTTCATAATTTAAATTCATACGTCATTCTAAGGGAGTAAAAATTAAGGATTTATGCACATCCAACGTAGTTAGAAAGCCTCAAAAATAAAATCCTCCTTCTTTGCCCTCTATCGGCCAGCCAAGCCAGAGAAGGAAGGATCTTACTATCCTTCTCATTCCTTAGAGCAGGGATGGGCCGAAACGGAGGGGAATGGCCGAAATTCATGAGATTAAAGCAGAACACAACAACAAAAAATGAGGGAGAGGCGTGTGAGAGACGGGAGGCAACTCACCTAAACTGATGGCATTTCTGGCTTGCTGTCTCGCATCGCCGGACCTGCAGCAGCAGCGAGGGAGCTGGGAGAAGCTCCTGCGACGCCGGCGAGGGTCCTTCAATGGAGGAGAAGCGCTGATAGCTCGAAGGAGGAAGCTCGCACGCGTCAGGGAGAAGGAGAGAGCAGCGACGATGGAGGAAGCTCAAGAAGCTCCGTATAACGCCGAGGAAGACGTCGCCGGTGAGGGAGAGACGCTGCAGCTTTCTGGAGAAGAGAATCGCGAGCTCACCAGAGAGAAGGGCGCTGCGACAGAACGAGGAAGACAGCTACAGGGAAGGAAAGAGCAGAGGGAAGCGAGAATCAGGAAGCTACACGGGAAAAAAAAAACGCTGGAAGAGGGGGGATTAGTAAATTTAATTAAATAAAAAAAATAAAAAAAAAACCCCCCTTTTTTTTCTTCGGTTCTTACAGTCTCCCCCCCTTTAGGAAATTCGGTCCCCAAATTTTTTTGAAAAATGGAATTCTAACCTCATGATCCAAATAAGTGAGGATATTTGGTACGCATTTCTCCTTCTACCTCCCAAGTGGCTTCCTCCTGTGAGTGGTTACGCCATAACACCTTGACCATTGTCACTTCTCTCGAACGAAGTTTCCTTACCTGCCTATCCACAATTGAGACAGGTTCTTCCTTATATGCCAACCCTTTATCTAGCACGATATCCTGAGGTTTGATTATGTGTGAAGGGTCAGACAAGTACTTCCTCAACATAGATACATGGAAAACTGAATGGACTCCTGCTAACTCCTGGGGTAAATCTAAACGATAAGCCACATTGCCGACCTTATCCAACACTTCATACGGTCCCACATATCTTGGACTCAACTTTTCCTTCCTGCCAAATCTCATGACGCTTTTCATAGGTGACACCTTCAAGAACACCAAATCACCCACAGTAAATTCCAAGTCTCGACGTCTGTGATCCACATACGACTTTTGTCGACTCTGAGCCGTTAACAATCTTTCTTTTATCACCCGAACTTTGTCTAGTGCATCTTGTACCAGATCAGGGCCTAACAGTTTGGCTTCACCAACTTCAAACCATCCTATTGGAGACCTACATCGCCTCCCATATAGTGCTTCGAATGGTGCCATTTGAATGCTAGCTTGATAACTGTTATTATATGCAAATTCTGCCAAAGGCAGATGACTTTCCTAACTATCACCAAAGTCCAAGATACATGCTCTCAACATATCCTCCAGAATCTGTATCGTTCTCTCAGATTGGCGATCCGTTTGAGGATGAAAGGCAGTACTGAGGTCTATTCTCGTACCCAAAGCCTCTTGGAAAGCCTTTCAAAAACAAGAGGTAAACTGAGGGCCTCTATCAGAAATTATGGATACTGGTACTCTATGCAATCTCACTATTTCACTTAAGTAGAGTTGCGCATACTTAGCCACACCATAAGTAGTCTTAACAGGAAGAAAATGCGCTGCTTTAGTTAATCTATCCACTAACGGCCTTCTATCTTTCGCAATATGAGCCAAACTGCCTATTGACTTTCTACTCAAGGCATCCGCTACTACATTGGCCTTCCCAGGATGATAGAGAATATTACAATCATAGTCCTTGAGTAACTCCATCCACCTACGCTGTCTAAGGTTGAGATCTCTTTGCTGAAAGATATATTTAAGACTTTTATGATCAGTGTAGATCTCGCAGGTTTCGCCATAAAGGTAATGCCGCCAAAGTTTAAGGGCAAATACCACGGCTGCCATTTCTAGATCATGAGTGGGGTAATTCTGCTCATGTATTTTGAGTTGCCTAGAGGCATAGACTATCACACGTCCATGCTGCATAAGAACACATCCCAACCCTACTCTTGAGGCATCGCAATACACTGCATAGCCTCCTATCCCAGATGGTAACGCTAGGACAAGGGCTGAAGTCAAACACTTCTTCAGTTTCTGAAAACTTTCTTCACAATCATCCTACCACTGAAATTTAACTTGCTTTTGCGTCAATCTGGTCAACGGGGCAGCTATTTTTGAAAAATCTTTTACGAAGCGGCGATAGTACCCGGCCAAGCCCAAAAAGCTGCGAATCTCCGTGACTGTAGTAGGTTTAGGCCACTTTTGGACGGCTTCTACCTTACTTGGATCCACTTGAATACCATCCCTTGAAACAACATGGCCCAAGAATGCCACTTGATCTAACCAGAATTCGCACTTAGAAAATTTTACATATAAATGCTCCTCTCTTAACCGCTGCAGTACCAAGCGTAGATGTTGTTCATGCTCTTCCTAGCTCTTTGAATAAACTAGGATGTCATCAATGAATATTATGACGAATCTATCCAGAAATGGCCTAAATATCCGATTCATCAAATCCATGAATGCCACCGGCGCATTAGTTAACCCGAAGGACATTACTAAAAACTCATAATGACCATAGCGGGTTCTAAAAGCCGTCTTGGGGATATCTTCCTTCCTTATTTTTAATTGATGGTACCCGGAATGCAAATCTATCTTGGAAAAACACTGCGCCCCTTGTAACTGATCAAAGAGATCATCAATACGAGGTAATGGGTACTTATTGCGTATTGTTACTTTGTTGAGTTGCCTGTAATCAATACACAATCGAAAAGACCCATCCTTTTTCTTCACAAAGAGTACTGGAGCAACCCAAGGAGAGACACTTGGGCGGATAAAACCCTTATCCAATAAGTCTTGTAGCTGCACCTTCAATTCTTTCAACTCTAACGGTGCCATACGATAAGGGAGCATGGAAATTGGTTGCGTGCCCGTAACTACCTCAATATGAAATTCAATCTCTCTATCTGGTGGCAATCCAGGTAACTCTTCTGGAAACACATCCGCAAACTCCTTCACTATAGGAACTTGTTGCAGGTCTACCATCTGTGCATCAACATTCTTAATGACAGCTAAATATCCTTGGCACCCTCTTCTTAGCAACCTCTATGCTTTCAGCAAGGAGATAAGATTAATCGGCACTTCATTACGATCACCCTGTATCAAAAAGGGTGATTCACCAGGGATATGAAATCTTACTACCTTCGAATAACAGTCTAACGTGGCATGGCAAGAAGCTAACCAATCCATACCCAAAATCACATCAAAATCAACCATATCTAGTATTGCCAGGTCCGCCAAGGTTTCCCTACCCTCAGTAAGAACCTCACAAGACCGGCATACATAATCTACTGACAACGATTCACCGATCGGAGTCACAACCATAAAAGGATCATTTAATTTAATTAGACCCCTACCAACCCGTCTAGCAAACTGAGGAGATACATATGAATGAGTGGAACCAAGGTCAAATAATATACGAGCATCACAAGAGCATACTCGGAGAGTACCTGTCACTACTGCATTGGAGGCCTGCGCATCCTGTCTCGTCAAGGCAAATACCCGAGCCTGTCCTCTCCCCGCAGAGGCTGATCCCTTGCTTCCTGCACCCCTCCCAACACCACTCCTGGGTGGTTGGGTAGGAATTGACTGGATCGGTGCAACTGCTATAGGGGCCGTCTGATGAGATGATGAAACTGATCCATGACTAGACCCATATTGCTGAAGCGGGCAATTCTTCTTCAAATGTCCCACTTGCCCACAAAGATAACATGCACCGGTTGCCTTATAACATGGCCCAGAGTGGAGTTTCCCACAAGTAAGGCAACGGTTGCTGTTACGCTCCATTTGGACGGGACCATGTTGGGTTTGACGTCCAACAGCACTTTGATCTGTCCGCTGACTAACTGCAATACCAGCAGACTGTGCAGGTTTCCTTGAAACTAGAGATAATGTCTGGCTGTGATCTTGGAGTCTTGATCCACCCGTCAAGTACCCCACACTCTGGTGCTTACCCTCAAACCTCTTCCTCTTCTTTGAAAAGAGGGCATTATCTTCTATCCCTCGCAACTCAATCTTCCTTGCACAATCAACTGCCGCAGCATAGGAGGAAAACTGCTCAACCTGAGCCGCTACTACATTAAACAGCGGGCATAACAATCCGTCCACAAACCTCTCAATCCGATCTCTCTCTGTAGAGACTAAATGAGGTGCATATCGTGAGAGCTGTGTATACTGGATGTCATATTCAGAGACACTCATGCCTGGAACTTGTCTCAAGACCTCAAACTCTCGGCGTCTCGCATCCCTGGTACTCTTGGGTAGAAATCTAGCCATGAAAGCTTCCTTAAATTCCTCCCAAGTCATCGGAGGTAATTCTACAGGTCTTCCTTGGAACACGGTCTCATACCAGGTATAAGCCACATCCTGCATCTGATAAGTAGCTAGTTCTATTTTTTCTTCACCCGAGCATTTAAGAGCTCGGCACGCCTTCTCAACACCATCCATGAAGAGCTGGGGATCTTCTCGGCTATCAGACCCAGAAAATGTTGGCGGTTTCAACTTCAAAAATCTTGATATCAAATCATCAGCATTCCTACGTTCATTTTGTACTGGCTGCGTCACTGGAGCAGGCTGAGGCTGTGCTCGAGATTGTGGAGTTACAACACTTACTAATTGCTCAATTCTAGCTCCCTGTGCTTGCACTACATTTGCCAGTGCCTCCACCGTCCCTTGTAGCCTAGCCACCAAGGCATCTAATGATCCTGTTTGCGATTGAGGAGGCATAATTCCTTCCCCTGTTACATTCTCTACCGGGGGCGGGGCGGCCCTGCCTTGCCCACTACGCCCTCCACGTCTACCTCAACTTCTACCGACTCCTCTACCATGACCCCTAGGTGCTGGGGCCATCGGTGGGGCAGGAGCCTCAACAGAAGGCTCATCTGCATTCTCTTCTGCAACTACCCCTACAGTTGCGCTAGATCCAGCCGGCATCATTGTTCTATAAAAACTAAAGCACAGGTTTAGAACAAAACAAAGAAAACCGAATCATTCATAAACATACAGATTCACAAAACCCCTGCCTCCCTAAGTCTTATACCTAGAGAGGGAGCCCTTACACCCCATAAGGTCTCTAATGATATCTTAGTTATAATTATGCCCGGGTTCACAAAGATAACTAAGACGTCATTAGGGAACACTTATTTCACAGGACACAGGAACTTATGCTCTGATACCAACTTTGTCACGCCCCTTGTCCCTCCAAGAGAAGGGGATGACCAACACGAGGGATCTATATGAAGCCTTTAGCTATAGCTTGGTTTACTATGCTAAGACAACTTTTAAGAGGCCCTACCAATTAGCAGTCCGCTAAATAAAATCCTGCCTTGCTGGATATATAAATTGTACTTTCTTTTAGGCACTAGCTTTTTACAGAAATTTCGGCAGAGTGCCCCCTATAAATAAGACATCCCAAAATTTCTACAAATAGCCAGAGATCAATAAAACAACAACAGAGAGCTCCGCTCTCTTTAATCCAGTCAACAAAACATCAATAAACCCAAAAATAGGGAAGGGAAAAAACAAACCTACATCCATTTGTCCTACTCACAAAATACTTTACAAAATAAAGTCCAAATCATTACAACAGATACCCAACTCAAAAGAAAAACTAGTCGAGCCCCTAGTTCCAAAAGGGAGGCTCACCACCACACGCCTCAGCCCTAAGATGAGGGAGGTGGATCAGGTCCAGAGGCGCTATCTGAAAAATTTAGAATTGAATGGGTGAGATAAACTCAGTGAGCAGATAATAGATTTCAAAATTTAATTCAAGATTCATAATCAATAAATTAAAGTGTAGGTAATTAAACCATCACGCTTCACCATTTAACAAATCCCACAACCTGTCATATGAAAGAGGACCCATTTAGGCCTGAGTTTCTTAGTGTGGTCTCCTGGTGAAGGTTTACCCCCAGGTCAGATTAAGTAGAGGCTACACCGTGTTGGCAGCTCCTTTCCCCGTTTCACTCGGGTGGCTACGCCTAACAGGTAGCCCCTTTTTTTTTTCTTATTCATAGGTCATGATTCCTCTATTCCGGGGGCGGCTTCACCTCGTTGGCAGCCCCTACCCGCCTCACTCGGGTGGCTCCGCCTAACGGGTAGCTCCTTTTCCACCCAGATTCCTTTGCAACACATGACTTGGTCTAATAAAGGACAATAGCATACACTCATAGGCGAGACACACCCAGACCTAAAATTCTAAGTTCGCATACCTATGTATGTATATATATAGAGATACGTCATTAGCCAAATACCACTATTTAATATATATTTTTTTGTTAATGCTTTGCTTATACAAGGAAGTTGAATTAAAAGAGATCAAACTTGTTCAACCAACAACAAATAGATCAATCAATATCAACACCTCAAATTATAATATATATATATATATATATATGTAAATATATATTAACAACTCATTAGGACCAATGGTAATAAAAATAATGAAGAGAAAGTAAACACACAAATACAAGTAAGGATAAGACAAAAATAGTTAAATACCTAAAGGTTCACTCCTCAACAACTTCTCCCTTAATTTAAAGAAAACAAGCCCACACATACACACAAATATATATATATATATATATATATATAGCTATTAAGCAATATTCTATCCCATTCAGAGCAATTTGAGCAAAAGGTAATATTATTAAGAGTTATGGTGACCGTAAGTGCTTTGAAATCTACTATTTACTCACAGACAGTGTCCAACGCTAGTATGCTACTTGTTTCTCCTTGAAAGGTTGGTTTCCTTCACTGCCAATGCTCATGGAGCTTCCTGGCAAACACAAACCCACCAAATCATCACAGAGGTTCATGATGATTACCCTTACATACTTATAATTTCATAACAGCCGCTTAAACAATTTTTATTCCCTAAACCACACTCACATGCGTACAACAACCCTTAACTTGAATCCTCCCATATGAATCCTATTTCATAATTTAAATTCATACGTCATTCTAAGGGAGTAAAAATTAAGGATTTATGCACATCCAACGTAGTTAGAAAGCCTCAAAAATAAAATCCCCCTTCTTTGCCCTCTATCGACCAGCCAAGCCAGAGAAGGAAGGATCTTACTATCCTTCTCATTCCTTAGAGCAGGGATGGGCCGAAACGGAGGGGAATGGCCGAAATTCATGAGATTAAAGCAGAACACAACAACAAAAAATGAGGGAGAGGCGTGTGAGAGACGGGAGGCAACTCACCTAAACTGATGGCATTTCTGGCTTGCTGTCTCGCATCGCCGGACCTGCAGCAGCAGCGAGGGAGCTGGGAGAAGCTCCTGCGACGCCGGCGAGGGTCCTTCAATGGAGGAGAAGCGCTGACAGCTCGAAGGAGGAAGCTCGCACGCGTCAGGGAGAAGGAGAGAGCAGCGACAATGGAGGAAGCTCGAGAAGCTCCATATAACGCCGAGGAAGACGTCGCCGGTGAGGGAGAGACGCTGCAGCTTTTCGGAGAAGAGAATCGCGAGCTCACCAGAGAGAAGGGCGCTACGACGGAACGAGGAAGACAGCTACAGGGAAGGAAAGAGCAGAGGGAAGCGAGAATCAGGAAGCTACACGGGAAAAAAAAAAAAAACCTGGAAGAGGGGGGGATTAGTAAATTTAATTAAATAAAAAAAATAAAAAAAAAAAAAAAAAACCCCCTTTTTTTTCTTCGGTTCTTACACTCATTGTCTTGCGAACTTGTCAAAGCCTTATTATAATTACGAAACTCACACAACAAAACAGATTGCACTATTTCCTAAAAAGTCATATACAATTTTTTTATATTTTTATTATCAAATTTTTTATTTAAAATATGACAATTGTATATTTTTCAATAATAATATACTAATGTATAATTTTTGCAGATAATTATATAATTTTTTTAACTTAGCATCATATGTTTGAATTTTTTTAAAATTGTTTAATACATAATAAAATTTAATTAAAATTTTAATAATAAAAATATAAGGGCTCATTTCCTATGGTCTATATAATGATATTTGATATGGCATGAAAAGAAATGGGAATAATATTCCATTTTTATGTTTGGTTGGATAGAAACAATATAAAAATAAAAAAGGAAAGTTGAACAAATGACTATACAATACTCATGGTGCCAAAAAAATATTAAAATATTTATTTATTTTATTTGTAAAATAGTTTTTAACTACTTTTATTAAAAAATATAAAATTTTTATTTTTTTTACTTGTAAGAAATATTTTTTGAATGATCAATAATAAAAAATATATTAAAACATTTTTTTAATTTTCAATTCAAAATTTTTTTTGAAATACCAAAAATAAAAATTATATATAAATATTCATTATTATTTTTTAATTCAGAAAAATTTTTTGAACTAAACAATAATAGAAAAAAATATATATCATTGAAACCTAGAAAAAATTACAGTACAAAAAATGGGCAACAAATTTCTTATTTATTCTCCTAAGAATACAATAAACATTCATTTGTTTCTTACACACACACACACACACACACATATCTTAAAGCTAGGAATGAGGGAGTTGGATGATAGCACTTTCTTTTTTCAAATCAGGATGAAGATCTTCATCTATTCAAACAAAAAGAGATGAAGTTCCTTATACAGCATGGGTAAAATTTTCCAACGAAAAGAGACGAAGGTCTTCTAGAATAAATAATTTTGTTTCATGATTTTCAATTATAATTTTCCCACAAAATTAATGGGTTGAGTATTATTTATGTTGTCAGAAATCATAAAAGTCAAGTCATGGAAAAGACTTTCGAACACAATAACATTAGCACACCATAAGTCTAGCTCCTTGAACAAGTTCTTATGATTAGAAAGCTAAGAATGATAGCAATTGATTATAACAATTTTTTTTTGAACAAGATAAATATCTTCATTTATTCAAGAAAAGGAAAGGAGATGAACCTGCTCTCATACAACATGGGTAAAAATTTCCAATAGCACAAACTCTACATTAGGTAGATTGACTTGTAAAAACTATGCAGTGTTAAAAAATTGATAGAGCATAAAAAGTTTTGGATCTAAGTTATAGAAAATTACAACACAAAAATTAGGCTTTTGATTGAAATATTTAAAAAAATTAATTCTTCAAATCGTATATGTTACCAAAACAAATTGCTTCATATATCCTATGCATCTTTTTTATTGTTATTTTTGCTCAACATTTTTTTATGAATTTTTTTCTTTTTTTAATTTTTTTTTTTGTCTAATAGGGCTCAAGAAAGGAAATTGTACAATTATACTTGTTAAATCAAAATATGCATTACTTCAAAAATTATATGGCCTTTTAAAGATTATCTCAATATCATTTAAAGTAGTAAACTAATACCCAAAAAAAAAAATCTTTAAGTCAGTCAATTATAAATTAGATACCCTTTTCTCCTTTTGTTGACATAGCATAACAAGTATTAAATTAAAACAAATATTATAATAAAACTTATTTGGTATGGGATATAGGGCAATTTGTTTCACCAACGCAAGATTTGAATAATTAATCTTTTTTCTTTATTTAAGTCAAAAAGTCACAAAAGTTAAACTAAAATAACCAATTCCTAAGGTGTTACAATCAGAGAATTTCTTTTTTTGAGCAAAAGACGATTAGAATTCTAACCTAAACTATGAAAAAAGTTTTTGGTTAGGAGTCATCTTAAAATTTTCTTCAAACAAAAAATTTAAGGCAACCTAATCATATTTTTATTAGATTCTTATATCTATACCTTAATTATTTGTTTTTCTTTTTGAATTACTTTTTACATTTTAATTAGGGAAGGATATATAAATTGAGGAGGACCTAGAAGAAATTGCTATAATCTTTTCCCCCCTTAATAAATAGAAAATCAACAAAATGAGTAAGTCAATCAGTTATGTACAAAAAATAAGATTAAAATCTTAATTTATTTTTTTTCAAAGAATTAAAAGATGAAAAAAGAAGCATAGTGTTTAACATAAGAAAGAAAAAAGGAAGACGAGTGTGCTGTGGTCCTATATCTAGGTGGACTTGGAAAAAAGTGTTATAATCCATTATTGCCCATAAGTCCTATCTCCCAAGGCAAGTTCTTCTGAAATTAATTAGTTATGTATAAAGGCCTAGCTTAGGGTTAGGTCAAGAAAGTTTAACCCTATCTTCAGTCTTTTTTTTTTTTGGTTGGGGTTTTAGGTTTTTTTTTTTATGTGTTGGAAATTGTAACAAAGAGAAATATGTAGAGGTAGACAATCAAACGCTTCTTAAATAAGACGAGGGAAAAAAAATAAGAAAAAATTACTATTGAAGATCATGAAACAAAATTATTTACTCCAAAAGACCTTAAATTTCAAAAATATTTTAGATAACTCAAGAACTTAATATTTAATGTATTAGGTCATCAGTTAGTCACGAGATCTCACCTACTTAGTCATTATCTTGCCAACTAGACCACTTCTCATACAAGAAAGGATCTCAAATTATCAAACTCGACCAAGTGTCTTAGTTCTTTGCGATCAGACCCTCTCTTATGCATAGCACCCCCACTTAAATTATGTTGTCACATGCTTTCCTATGCATAGGAATACATAAAAGGGCATTTGTATCATCACACTTAAAATTTTAGGCCCTTAAATCCTTTAAAATAATTTTGAAATATAAAATCCTTTAGAATAAATAGTTTTGTTCTATAGTCCTCAATTATAATTTTCACAAAAAAATAAATAGGTTGAGTGTCATTTATGTTGTTAGAAATCACAAAAGTCAAGCAATAGAAAAGACCTTCTAACATGACCATATATATTAGCATGCCGTAAGTCTTGCCCTTGAACAAGTTCTTATGGCTAGTTAGAAAGCCACAATGAGGGTAATTGATGATAACACCTCTTTTTTCTTACCAAGATAAAGATCTTCATTTATTCAAGAAGGTGAAAAGAGATGAACCTTCTAATACAGCAAGGGTAATCCATCAACAAAAAAGGCTCTTTAAAATAAATTATTTAGATTCATGATCCTTAATTATAATTTTTCCGAAAGATAAATGGGTTGAGTGTCATTTATGGTGCTAAAAATCACAAAAGTCAAGCCATGGGAAAGACTTTCTAACACAACCACATTAGCATGCCATAAGTCTTGCCCCCCTAAACAAGTTCTTATGACTGGAAAGCCAAAAATGAGAGAGTCAGATGATAACACTTTTTTTAACCAAGATAAAGATCTTCATCAATTCAAGAAGAAGAAAGGAGATGAACCTCCTCACACAACATGGGTAAAAGCTTCCAACAACACATTACATTAGCAGTTGGGGAGGCGCCTAGCACTAGGGATATAGGAGCTATGCCTGGCAAAACCCTATGCTTTGAGAGTTATTTTTTGCTAGCACTTTCTTTTTAGAATAAATTATTTTATTTTATTGTTCTCAATTATAATTTTTCCAAAAAATTAATTGGTCGAGTGTCATTTACGTTGCCAAAAATCACAAGTTAAGCCATAGAGAAGACTTTCTAACACAATCACATTAACATGCCATAAGTCTTGCCCTCTAAACAAGTTCTTATGACTAGAAAGCCAAGAATGAGGGTGGTAAATAATAACACTTTTTTTTTAAAACTAAGATAAAGATCTTCATTTATTCAAGAAGCAGAGAGGAGATGAACCTCCTATCACATAGTATGGGCAAAAATTTCCAATAGCACAAATAATACATTAGGTAGATTGATCAATTAAAACTCAGTAGCGTGAAAAACAAAATAATTTACTAAAGTATAAAAAGTCTTAAATCTACGTTATAGAAAATTACAACACAAAAATTAGGCTTTTTATTGGAATATTTAAAAACATTAATTCTTCAAATCCTATGTTACCAAAACAAATTGCTTCATATCCTATACGTCTTTTTTATTTTTATTTTTTTCTCAACATTTTTTTTGAATTTATTTTTTTATTTTTTTTTGAAATTTTGTCAAATAGGGCTCAAGTCTCCTTCATAAAGGAAATTGTACAATCATACTTGTTAAATCAAAAAATGCATTACTTCAAAAATTAGATAATCCTTTAAAGATTATCTCACCTATTTGGTATTAATTAACGAGCACCCTTTTTTTAAGATATGGGATATAGGGCAATTTGTTTTAGCAATGCAAAGATTTGAAGAATTAATTTTTTAATAATATTTAAGTCAAAAAGCTACAAAAGTTAAACTAAAATAACCATTTTCTAGTGAGTTACAATCAGAGATTTTTTTTTTAATAGCAAAAGACGATTAGAATTCCAAACCAAACTATGAAAAAAGTTTTTGGTTAGGAGTCATGCCTACAACTTCTTAAAATTTTCCGGCCATAAAAGAATAAAAACCTTATAGAAACCAAATACAAGTCGGACACACGACATATATTTCACTTGATTTCATCCATAAACATTTCATATCCTCTTCAATACTTGCTTTATTTTAATTCATACCATAAATTCAAACAAAAAATTAAGGCATCTTAATCATATTTTTCTTAGATTTTTAGATCTAGATCTTAATTATTTATAGTTTTCTTTTCAAATTACTTTTTACACTTTAATTAGGTAAAGATATATACACTGAGGAGGGCCTCAAAAAAAGTGCTATAATCTTTTCCCCCCCTTAGTAAATAGAAAATTAACAAAATGAGTAAGTCAATTAATTATGTACAGAAAATAAGATTAAAATATTAATTTACTTTTTTCCAAAGAATTAAAAGATGAAGAAAGTGGCGTATAAGACTATTGGGGGTTTAACATAAGAAAGAAAAAAGAAAGACGAGTGTGCTATGGTCCCATATCTAGGAGGACTTCAAAAAAAGTGCTATTATCTATTATTGCCCAAAAGTCTTATCTCTCGAACAAGTTTTTCTAAAATTAATTAGTTATCTATAAAGGGCTAGCTTTGGGTTAGCTTGATATGGCATAGTACCTATTCTTCATTTTCTTATAATCTAACAAAACAATCCCAAGCACATTTAACCTTAAGTCCAGTCTATTTTATCTGGCACAGATTTTATGTATTTTTTTTTATGTGTTGGAAATTCTAACAAAAGAAATATGTAGAGATAGACAATTAAACTCTTAAATTAAAAGATGGTTTCACTAACAGATAAAAAAGTAAAGTTAATTGTTTGCAATATAATAGAATTTCTTTCAAAAATTTGACTGGTTACATCTATGTCTTAATTAATCATTTCATTAAATTAAGAGGTAATATTAATTTTCACTATGTAATTTGCTTTTGTTAAAAAAATTTAAATACAAAAAATCAAATCAATGATGTATAGAAAACAAAGTTAAAATCAATTTTCTTTCATTGAAAGAAGAAAGAGGGAAAGATGGTGATTGTTGGGCATTTAACTAACAAAAGAGAAAAATTATGGTCTTAGTTAGACTTAGATCATATACTATCATTTTCACAAAAAACAATATTATATAAAGGGAATGCCTTTTTATATAACAATAGCATTAAGACATTAAATTATTGCACATATAGTCTCCACTCTTGACGCCAGGGGCAAGTTGAGATAAATAATTATAAAAGTATGTGAGGACACATAATAAAAGTATAAAATCGTGATAGATTAATTTTATGTGGTACCTACCATTGTCTTTAGAGTCAAAGTCAATCGTGGATGCTTTTATTTTTAAGTCCTTATGTAAATGATTGAATTTAAGTTCTCTAATTACAAATTACTCATGCCCTTTACCACTTATAACTCAAAGAGATTTGGCTCAATAGTATTAAAATTATTTCATGATTAAAAATTCAAGTTTAAATCCTAGTCAAAATCAAAATTACCCCTTAATTATTTAGTAATAAATATAATTCATCTTTAATCTCATGAAATCTTGATTTTTATAGTATCCAAAAATACACCATCTTAGTGTCTTATAGACTTTAAAGTCTACCCTAATTTATGATTTAGATATTTATGAAAGATAAAATATTGTTAATAAAAAGGTAGTTGAAATATTTTGGAAATTACTTGTCTATAAATAGCCCAATGATTCACTTCACTCGATACCTTACCTATTTCCTAGTTTTATTATCCAGAAGAATTCCAACCATGTTGATCATCATGTTTAGCCCTAAGTTTAATCTCTTTTGCTTGGCTGGGGTTTTATGCATCTTTTTATGTGCAGGATATTCCAACATCAAAAGTTGCATAGAGACAGATAAGCAAGCTCTTCTCAAGTTAAAAGATGGTTTTGTTAATGAGTGGGAAATTCTTTCCTCATGGAAAAGTGAAGTTGATTGTTGCCAATGGAATGGAATATCATGCAATAATTTAACTGGTCATGTTATCAAGTTGGATCTCCAAGCTTTTGATTATACCAAAGAACTGAAAGGTAATATCGATTCTTCACTATGTGATTTACAGCATCTAATTCATTTGAATCTTAGTCTTAATGATTTTAAAGGAAGCAAAATTCCAAAATGCATTGGTTCACTAGGTCAGCTAAGAGAGCTTATACTTTCAGATGCTAATATTGGTGGCACTATCCCTCATGAATTGCAAAATCTTTCCAATTTGCAAACTCTAGACCTTGGGTATAATTATGATTTGATTGCAAATAACCTTGAGTGGATTTCTCACCTTCCTTCCTTGAGACATCTTGATTTGTCAAGAGTTAATCTAAGTCAAGCTATTGATCAGCAATCATCATTATCAAGCAAAACCCCTTCTCAACTAAGAAAGCTGATACTGTCAGATTCTTCTCTTGTTGGTAGTTTTTCTAATAAATTGCATAATCTTTCCAATCTGCAAGTTCTTGATCTCAGTGGAAATTATAATTTGATTTTAAACAACCTTGAGTGGATTTCTCACCTTCCTTCCTTGAGACATCTTGATTTGTCAAGAGTTAATCTAAGTCAAGCTATTGATCGACAATCATCATTATCAAGCAAAACCCCTTCTCAACTAAGAAAGCTGATACTGTCAGATTCTTCTCTTGTTGGCAGTTTTTCTCATAAATTGCATAATCTTTCCAATCTACAAGTTCTTGATCTCAGTGAAAATTATAATTTGATTTTAAACAACCTTGAGTGGATTTCTCACCTTCCTTCTTTGAGATATCTTGATTTGTCAATGGTGAATCTAAGTCAAGCTGTTGATTGGCAGTCATCATTATCAAGTAAAGTCCCTTCTCAACTAAGAAAGCTGATACTGTCAGATTCTTCTCTTGTTGGCAGTTTTTCTCATATATTGCATAATCTTTCCAATCTACAAGTTCTTGATCTTCGTGAAAATTATAATTTGATTTTAAACAACCTTGAGTGGATTTCTCACCTTCCTTCTTTGAGATATCTTGATTTGTCAATGGTGAATCTAAGTCAAGCTGTTGATTGGCAGTCATCATTATCAAGTAAAGTCCCTTCTCTATCTGAGCTTCGCTTACAACACTGTGCTTTGATGTCTCATGTCAATTCTAAATCTTTTTTTCATGTTAATTCTTCTAGTTCTCTCAAAGTCCTTTACCTTGAAAACAATTACCTAGACTCTTCAATCCTATCTTGGGTGTCTAACATTAGCAAAGTCCTAGTAGATCTTGATCTCTCATATAACTATTTGCAATATATTATTCCCAAAGCTTTTGCAAATATGATTTCTCTTAAAATTCTAAATGCCATGTCAACATCTTTACAATATATTCCTCTAGATGCTTTTACAAATACCACTTCTCTTGAATATCTTGATCTTAGTGACAATAAACTTGAGAGTAGCATAGTAAAATTCATTTCTAATTTGTGTCACCTAAAAGAGTTGAGGTTGTCCACAAACAGTTTTTCTGGTCAATTAAGTGATTGGATACTGCAATTATCTTGTGCCCAATATAGTATAAAGACGTTGGATTTAAGTGCAAATCCATTTAGAAGTGGGCCATTTCCTGATTTTTCAAGATTTTCATCTATCGAGGCATTATATCTTATGAATACTAGTATTCATGGGCCAATTCCGCAATCATTTAGGAACTTACCTTACCTTTCAAAATTGGATCTAAGTTATAACAATTTGAATGGGCCATTGCCAAAGTTTGTTGGACTTTTATCATTAAATATCTTAATCCTCTCCAACAATCAGTTGAGTGGGATTCTTCCAAGTACTTTTAGACAACTTCCTAGTAGTCTTGATACATTGATACTATCTTCAAATAAGTTGAATTGTGCAATTAGTGAAACACATATATCAACTCTATCTAGTTTAAAAGTTTTAGATGTCTCCCATAACTTGATTTCTTTCAAATTCAATTCAAATTGGGTGCCACCTTTCCAATTGCAAGTCTTTTTTGCATCATCATGCAATTTGGGTCCTGACTTTCCAATGTGGCTCAAATATCAAAGGGAGCTTATCTTGTTGGACATTTCTAATGGTGCAATTTTAGATACAATTCCTCAATGGGTTTTGCAATCTCCAAGTTTGGAATACTTGAATCTTTCCCATAACAAAATTTATGGAGACTTGCCAAAATCATTATCAAAATCTAACGCAAGTGACTTTTCTTTCTATATTTGGGATTTAAGTTTCAACAATTTGTCTGGTCCACTACTACATTTTCCACCAAATGCAGCAGTCTTGCTTCTCTCAAATAATATGTTTTCAGGATCCTTATCTTCTTTTTGCTCGACTTTACAATCAGAATTAGCTTATCTTGACATGTCAAGTAATTTGTTATCAGGAAGACTTCCTGATTGTTGGGGGCAACTTCCTTTCTTGAGAGTTCTGAATTTGGCAAACAATAATTTCTCAGGGACAATACCGAATTCAATTAGTACTTTAGAAGACATTGAAACTATCCATTTCAATAACAATAACCTCTCTGGGCAAATGCCATCTTTGATGAATTCTTCCAACTTACAGTTCATCAATTTTGGGCAGAATAATTTGAATGGTAAATTGCCATCATGGATAGGGCATCACTTGCTAAATTTGATTGGTTTGCGTTTGCAAGAAAATAAGCTTCAAGGAAGCATTCCTACAAGCTTATGTAATTTGCCACTTCTTCAAATCTTGGATCTCTCACAGAATAATATTACAGGAATAATACCTCATTGCTTTAATAACTTAAGTGCTTTGTCAAATATAACATTTCCGAGGCAAACAATTTTCTATGATACTGTGGGACTTGGTTTTAATACTATAAATGTACAACCATTATTCATGGACAATGCAATGCTAGTCTGGAAAGGACAATATGTTGACTATGGTAAGAATCTCGGGCTGATGACAACCATTGATCTCTCTTGCAATTACTTAAAAGGAGAAATCCCAAGTAGCATAACAACACTTGTGGCATTGGCTTCCCTAAACCTATCAAGAAATAATTTGACAGGATTTATTCCCAATAACATAGGTCAGATGAAAAGGTTAGAATCACTTGATTTGTCTATCAACTCTCTTTGTGGTGAAATTCCAATAAGCTTTTCAGCTTTAAGTTTTCTCAGTGTCTTGAACTTGTCCTTCAACAACTTATCAGGAGAAATTCCACTTGCCACCCAACTTCAAACCTTCAATGCTTCTAGTTATAAGGGAAACCAAGGGCTTTGTGGTCTACCACTTATAAAAGGATGTCCAGGAGATGGAAGTTCAAATCCAAATCCATATTTGCTTAATTGGAGTAGTTACAACATTGATGAAGATGCAAATGATAAACTTATAAGCTTTGGGTTTTATGTCAACATGGCTTTTGGATTCATTGTTGGATTTTGGGGAGTATGTGGAACTTTAATTCTCAAAAGCTCATGGAGACATGCCTTTTTTCAGTTCTTTGCAAACATTAACAATTGGATTTACATCCAAGTTGTTGTCTTCAAGGCAAGAATAATAAGAAGATTCCAAGACTAACAGGTAGATGTTTTAGCCATAAGAATGATATTATGATGGGGTTCATTTGATGGACTGTTTTGCAAGAAAATAATTATATATGATCCTAAATAATTGTTTACAATAAGTTACTATTCTTGGTCATACCCTTATAAATGCAGTATTTTTTCCTTTTTTCCCAATTCTTTTTAAATTTAGCTTTTTTCTCTTTTTCTACTTAATGCTGCCTTTTACTGATAGTAAAGTGAAAAGATAATACGGTCTTCCATACATTCTGATAAGTTTGTTCATTGTTGTTGGTATGTTAATGCAATATATGTGAATTATATAAGCATATTTTGGACTAAGAATTCAAGAATATCTGATGACTTTGCTTGAATTCACAGATGGTCGGAGGAAATGGCAGAAATTCCCATCTTGTTGATGAGGTTTTTGCTATTGGGATGGTTCCACTACTTTCTGTAGGCAATTCAAAAGTTGTTTGGTGCTGCCTTTTGTATTCCTTGTTTTGCTCAGAAAGTTTTTTTGTTTTGGGTAAGAAAATAAATGGTGAATTCTGGGTGAGGGTTTATTGGCTATCCTTGTTCCCCTTTGAGTATGTTTTGCTCATTAATGTACAATAGATGATAAGTGTGAAGAGGGTAACACTCTGTATTATTATTAATTTTAGTAAGAAAATGTATTAATACACTAATTTTAAGAATAATGAGTCATTTTGTGCTAAATTATGAATTCATTATTTTCTTTTCTCTTGCCAACATTTTGTTTACCTGATCACTTGTACTAATATCATTAATTAATTGGATGTGATTCTTAGAATCACCTTTCACTGCCCCATAAATCACCATTGGTTTGGTTTTATTTCACAACATTCTGAAATTTCTAGTCAGGCAGATGATGTGTATGAGTTTGAAGATGGCGAAAGCAGAAGGACTTAAAAAAAGAGAGATGGTGATGATCATAAGATCACCCACGAACACTCATACAAAGTGGATTTTGACTCAGCAAGAGCGCTGCCTCTTTTTTTTAGAGAATCCAAATCGTCCATTGGATCTTGTTGTTTCGATTGAAAATTACACATATATGATGTTGCCAAAGTGGCGGCCTGTGTTTCTGGCTATTGCTGCATTTTACCCATTCAGGTGAGCTTAATTTGTAATGTCAATATGATTTTTACTGTTGAAACCCACCTAAAGCAGCATGGGCTTTTTTATTAGATACAAATGCCTGAAATATGATCGTATGTGTTAATACGCTTAATAATGACTTTTGCTGCTTACTCTATGGTCGAATAATGACAGGATACAATGTTCTACGTATGATGAAAAATGTGATTTAACAACGGAAAAAGCATTTGAAGCAAAAAGGTCAAGTATCCTTAAAGACACAGTGGGGATGCAGGAAAGTCTTATATTAGATCATAGTTATGACGACTAGAATGTATTTGGTGTCCGCTTGTGTCTGTTGACATACTATGTAGTAATATTGCTTGTCTTTGGAAAGCAACATCAAATGTATAAATGTGATGTTAATAAAATATGGTCAACTGAGTTTTGAACTTGTGGATTTGTGCATTAAGACACCTGTATTATTATTTTAATTATTATTATTGTTATCTTTACTTTGACTTTCAAGTTTAAAATTTTGTTCACCGACCACCTTTTAATTTACAGCATGAATCAGCTAAGAGAACTGTGGATGACGATGTGCGGACTGAAATTTGGAACTGCAAGAAATGCCTCATTATGATGTTTGCAAAGCAAGAGAAGAAGGTGTTTTTTCTTGAAGCTGTGATGGGATTGGCATAACAGTAAAAGCACTGCATTATTGAACGAATTCCTTTACCCCAAGATATTGCCAAAGAGGCTCCTTTATACTTTAGGAAGGTTAGTTTCAAATATCTTCATTGTGTAGTCCTGCATATATGCTGATTGACACGAAGGCTGACTATTTCATCACCAACATTGATGAGTTATGCTCAACCTTTTTGGCCATTTACATTGAGAGTTTAAAAAGTACTATCATTGAAGAGTGTCATTATTCTTTGCTTTTGTTGCCGCTATTGACATTGTATTCTATTTGTTATTCCATTAAATACATATATCTATCTCTTTGATGAGTTATGCTCAACTTTTTTGGCCATTTACATTGAGAGTGAAAAAAGTGCTACGCCATTGAAGATTGTCATTATTTTTTACGGTTGTTGGGGGAAGGGAGGCTGATGCTTGTACCTATGGTCAAAAGTAGTTTAATACTGGTAGCATCTGATTTTGTTTCCATGTGCTGTGGTATATTGTTGTTAGACTAAGTTGGACTATACCTGAGATTATTATTTTATTGCTTTTGGCAAAATGTGTCCATTGTATCTTGTGTGCTCCTTTGATTTTGTCGTGGTAGAGCTGGTACAATGCCAAGAAGCTCATGATACAAGCCAATAGGGATTATTGAATTTTATTACCAAGCATTTCGCTTACCACCAGGTTGAATTTGGACTAAACAAGGGTTTTGTGCATGTTATTGATAATGAGAAGCAGTTTAATAGCAATCTTGGCATTAATGTCATGAGAGGAATGCTGCACCTGGCAGAGGAACTCATGCATCATGCTGATATAATTTTCTCTCAAAAAGCAGTTTTTTTCTTTTGGCTGAACTACATTTTTCTTCTTTTTAACAATTAAAAACAATACAGCACCCAACATCTTTACCTACTAAAGTGAGTTCAATTTTAATATTTCAATCTTTATGGATATTGCTTTTCCACTTCTGTTCTCAAAATCATATGTCTTCTTTCTAAAGGCTTGAGCGCTAGTGCCCTAAGCTTTAAGATATAGATGCTTGCTCCTTATTATCATAGGCTTTCGCGCGTTAACGCTTTAGTTTGATTGCTAGAAAGATGATCAAGTTTTCAAATTCTTTTTCAAATGAATTGCTAATAATTTTCAAAGTTTAAAATTATGGGTTTATAAAAGTCAAATTTACAAAAATGGAAGACCTAATATTTTGTTCAACATATCAAATTTTTGTTCCTCTTTTAAATTTATACTTAATTTTTTTTCGTTTACTTATTTGCCTAATTACTACTTATTTGAGATTTAGAAAGTGCTTGGCGTTTCTAGTTTTTTCCCCTCATTATAATTCCTCCTTAACTAATCAATATATATATATATATATATATATATATATATATATATATATATATATATATATATGTATTGTTGCATATGGTTATGTTTATTGGTATTGCAAGAAAACACTTAGATTTTATATCATTTTGAAATTCATATAGTATGCATTAAAAAAAAAAAGAGTTATCCACTTGTCTTAGTTCATTCGACCTTTGAAAATCAGTTTATGAAATTTTTTTAGTTTTATAATTATATTATGAACAGTTTGGGGAAGATGACTGCTTCTCTCATAAATTTGATGAATTTTTTCAAGTACCTTGTCGATATAATATCTTTTATTCAGTTATTTAAGTAGCAATCTAAACTCTCCACATACGTTGGATTTATTGGCAAGAAGCATAATGATATTAGTGCAAGGATTGAAACTGTAAATTCATAACCATCACAATTATTCTACTTTTATTTGAAACCTTTATTTTTTACTAAAATATTAAATAAAAAATTACGTTGAATATATTTGATATTATTATTTTAATTTATTTTAATATGTGATACTTTTTTCATTTACATGCAATAACTAATAAGTGAGTGATAATGCTACTGATATTGCTCACCGAGCATTGTCTCTCATTTTAAAAGAATAGGATTTGGATGAATTTATTGCTCTTGAATGCTCATACAACTAATAAGAAGATAAAACAAATCAAATTAGATTGAAAATGATGAAACCGATTATTTTATTCAATTTCAACTAGATTTTTATGATTAAAATAATATATTTCAAATTCCTTATTATATATTATTTTTGTTACGTAATTATTATGAATGTTTCATTAATCTTTATTTCAAGTGTTATATATATATATATATATATATATATATATATATATTGGGAGTAAAAGATAGAAAGGGGCTAGAAACCTAAATAACAATAAAAAAGCAACACAAAAAAAAGGACGAGAACTAGATCAATATCATTTCTAACTCTTTTGAGCCAAAAGGAATCTCTAACATAATGTATATAGTATGGTTAGAAAGAGAAAAATTAAAAAGCTTAGAAGCTTCTTTCTTTAACTTCTAATGTCATAACATGTATATTTGTTTTCAATTACATTTTGTAATACCATAAGTTCTTATCTCCCTTGCACTAACACTTACACTTATTCATACCAAACTCTAAAGAAAAAGTAATAAAATAATAACATTTTCTTGCGTTACATAGCATTTTAAAAATTCAAATTTTGCTCTTGGGACCCCGCTTCCAAAAAAAAAGGCCTTTAGTGACGATAGAAATCACTACTAAAAATGACCAAAGTCGCCATTAAAGCTTTATAGTGACGACAAAAGGTCGTCACCAAGTTGTCACAAATACAACTATAGTAAAAAGGCTTTAGTGGCGACAAAAAAAGTCACCACTAAAAATAACTATTAGTGGCAACCCTCGTCGCCACTAAAGGCCAATCGCCACTAAAAACTTGTTAATTAGTGGCAAAAAATACTATAATTAGTAGCGACTTACTGTCGCCACTAATAGTGGCAATAAAAAGTCACCACTAATTGTTATAGTTTTAGTAGCAACCTATTATTGCTACTAAATATCAAATTTTTTAGTGACAACATATGGTCACCACTAATTCTGTTAATTTTAGTAGCGCCAATGGTCACCACTAATTCAACTTGTTTTAGTAGCAACTCGTTGTCGCCACTAATTCTTAGAGTTATAGTGGCGACCTATTGCTGCCACTAAATATCAAAGTTTTTAGTGGCAACACATGGTCGTCACTAATTCTGCTAGTTTTAGTGACGCCAATGGTCGCCACTAATTCTTATAGTTTTAGTGGTGATAATCGTCACCACTAATTCTTGGTCTATTTAGATGTCTCCTTTGAAATTTTGAATTTTTTAAACACTTATTTAACCTAAAACAGTAAAAATAAAGTCCAAATTAAATAAAACTTTATTACTGCACAAAAATTTACATTTGTGGCTCTAACAAATAAGAAAAACTCTAAAAGTTGCATAAAGGGAGGATAATCTTACAAAATAAATCTTAATAAATTCCTAAGATATTATAGAATTTATATACAAAATAAGACTTGTTCTCAAGATGCTAAGATAAGACTTTTTTACTACTCACAAGAGTTGCATAAAGTTAATTAGCCACACTTTAATTGTTTTAAATCTCTAAAATCACCAAACTATTCCAGACAATATAGCAAAATTTAAAGGAATAAATCATGTGTTTGGAAAGATACAGTCTACCACCCTCACTAATCCAAAATAAAACTTCCCCTTACAACTTTGAAGGATCCTCAATAGGGAATTCATAAATGTTGGTTCAGTTTTTCAGAAACTGAAGCCACACTAGCAGGGGTCTGCTATATAACTTGTGAACAATATAAGGAGAAAAATCATCCTTCTAAAGTTTATATGTATATATATATATATTAGCTGATTAATTAATGATTGATTGATACTGATTTTGCATTCTAGTGCACTCCGTAATATTCTTAGTTACTAATAGTAATTGAAGTAATCAGTCTCCCTTTTGGTAAAGATGGAATACAAGTCACAAAATCTTAATGGATATCATCTTCTACCCTTTGCTCATTGGTTATGGCCTCTAAGACACTGTTGTTCAATGGATCCGTATGGTCTTTGAAAGCTCTCTTCCATCCAAGTTGGAGGCCGTCGTCTTCCTCAGTTATGTAATCGTTCCATTTGGAGGTTGCTCTGTTGATTGTTGGTCGACATCTCTGAGGCCCCTGATCATCTGGTGCTATGTCATTTTTCCACTTTGAATTGTTCTCTTGCTGATCCTTCATTGGCTCCTCTACATCAGGGTGAATGCATTTGACTTCATCATGCTCATCCAACAACCAATTTGTCAAAATCTAATTCTTCTTTATTGTTACATTCTTTTTTCTCAATTTCTTAAAGCTGTTTGACACTTTTGAATAATATCAAGAAATTGCTTTTACTTTACATTGATAATTGGTCTCAGAACCTTATTTCATATTTCTAATCACACTCGATTCTAGCATGTCAAAATTTGGGGGGAAAATATTTTTTTTTTTAATTTTCAGCTCTTCAACTGACAGCAAAACTTCGAAACATTTAATATCAAAAGAAACATTCAAACAGCTATACCTTGCAAGATGATCATTTTGTTGGTATTCCTCTTTGAGAAACGAGGCTTGAAAAACTTGTCACTTCCTCCACTATCCAACCCACTCGAGTAATTTTCCAATCTAGGCTTCTTGAACAATTCTGTCACAACATTCGCCTCAAAACCATCCCTTATATTGAGTCAAATTCAAATCATGTTATGACAAAAAGTTAAATTCACCTCAATGAATCGAAACCCAATTTAATTAGCAATTTTATAATGACCATTCTGTTCTACTTCTCTCTCTTCGATGTGATTATCCTCTGGATCAAGGTACTCGATCCAATCACTTCGCTTCTTTCTTTGATTGACCATGTGGTTGAGCTTGTCTTCATCGATTATGATTTGCTCATTTCGAGCGGGAGCTAATGTTTCGGCGAAGAGCGATTGGTCTTCGAGGGATTTACGGTAAAGACTGAAGGTCTGGACGAAGCTGCAGATGTCTTTGGCGATGAATCCCTGAGTGAACACTGTCCTCAATGACTATTTCTGGTTGCACACCGCACAATTCCATTTGTTGCTGCTCTTCTTCTTCTGCTTCACCTGAACACCATCGGCAACGGAATCATCGAATCACAAAAAGAGAGAGAAAGAGAGAATTAGGGAAGCAAGAGAGAGAGAGAGAGTGTGTACCTGCATGGTGGAGCATTGGAAGCATTGAACGGCGATGAAGATGGTGGGTGCCATTGCTGTGAAGGAAGAGAAACTCTGCATAAAATTTGTATGACTGAAAGTGACACTGATGGTTATTATATTTTGGCGCCGAACTTTTGAAATTTCATTTTGAAAATGTTGCTGCGTTGGTGGAAGTTACAGTGATAGAGTATGTTGGCCACGCTTCATCGTTTATAGTATAAAAACAAAAATAACATTTTACCAAAAAAATATTTAAAATATCTATATTTTTAATAATTAAATAATAATTAATAAATAATATTAAATAATAATTATAAAAACAAAAATAACATTTTACCAAAATACAAGGAGAAAGATAATTGCTGGGAGTGTTGCCGGAGGGATGAAAGAGACCCAAGACATGATTGATTTTGCAACAAAGCACAATATCCTTACAAACAGGTAGAAAATGGAATTAACTAGTAGTTGTCAAAAATTGATGTACAAGTTTGTTCTCCGTAAATTAACTAGAAAATGGAATTCACTAATTTAAAAGGTACATTAATGATTACTTTTTCTGTAGGTTGCTACAATTCAACATATTCAAAAAAATTGATAACGTCTAATAATAATAATATATATATATATATATATATATATATATATTAGATATGTGGATAGCATTTTCCAATGAAATTTGATTCCGTAACTAGCAATTGGAAGCAAATTTACATCTCTTCGGTGGTATTTAACGTTTGAACTTTTCAAATATTCAAAATTTATTAGATTTTTACATTGAAATTATACATATATATACACAGACACTTGAATACCTTAAATATAAATTTCTAAACAATTAAATTTATAAACAAATTAAAGTGATAAAATATTATCCAATAAAAATATAACATTATAATTAATTTATTTAAAAGAATTAGTCATATAATGGTATGACATAAAAAAATTCAAGTATTCATGTTTTTAATTAGAAGGACAATTTTTAAGTAAAGTTTTTTTAAGTATTTATTATTAAGTTATTCAACAAAAATATTATATATGAAGAAAATATTTTAAAACATCTAATTATTTAGTGTTAAATATATAAAAAAATTCACTTATCATTATTCTTATCAAAGAACTTAATTAAAACAAACACTTAAAATTATATCTGTATTTTATTCTTATTTAAAATCTAATACAAAAACATCTAAAAATTTACTCACAAGTAACTTCTTAAAAATTACTCACAAGTTTCGTACATCATATTATAAATCCAAACAGGACTTTTCACATACACATAGATCGCACCGTACGGATTTTAATACTGATAGTTTATATTAAATTTGGATTGTTTAAATTTTATAATTTTTTATTTTTTTGATATAAAATATTATTTTTTGTACTTATTATCTCCGATCTCATATATAAAATTTTTTTGGAAGTTTGATTTGTTTTAAAATATAAAAAATAAATCATTAATATTTGATATATTAATTATAATATTTCAATTATACTTTACATTAAATGAATTTTTTAAATTATAAGTAGTAGTTGTCATTAATTAGTATTTATGCTTATACTTTTAGAGAAAAATTCCAATAATTTATTCCAATAATCCAATTCCAAAAA
The DNA here is from genome assembly GCA_032878935.1 of Erythrophleum fordii. Classification (NCBI taxonomy): domain Eukaryota; kingdom Viridiplantae; phylum Streptophyta; class Magnoliopsida; order Fabales; family Fabaceae; genus Erythrophleum; species Erythrophleum fordii. The sequence goes on from JAVQMF010000029.1 coordinate 2,476,342, forward strand.
GAAAGCTATTGCACGCACACATCGAACTCAGCAAGAAGCAACTGAATGATTGTTAATTTTCATCAAACGATCCTTCTTAGACCCAACATCATATAATAACTAATAAGTATTTTATATGCTTTTCAAAATTGAAAATACCTCAGAACTATCGCACCTCAGACAGTTGCTCCTTCTCTTTGAATTAAGGTGTCACTTTAAGTCTCTTTTATTCGTCATGTGGCGCACTAGCCTGCAATTGCATAAGATTCTAATAAGGAATGAGACTAAAAACAGTAGGGCAACGATTAGAAGTTCACAATACACTTGAAATGCTTTACTCAGAATAATTCATGAAGCATGCATAAAACAACTGAGTGGAAGTCGTCTTTTGAAAATTTATATTTGTATATGTCAAAAAAAAAGAGTCGTCATTTCTTTTGTTTTATTCATATCATACTCGAATTCATATGAGTGGAAGTTAACTAATATTAATTCTTAAATAGAAAATGCAATTTCGAACAAAGTTACATATACCTCAAAATATTGCTTAAATATTTTGAAATTATTTTTTTAATATTTCTTTTTTGATAAATGTGGATGTGGATGAATGATACGAAAGAAAAAGATAATAACTATGGGTGTCAATTTATTGCTCGACTAAAGAGGCAATGGCTGACACATTTTTAAAGCTAGTTCTAGTGGGTCATGAGTAATTTGTAATCATTTATACACTCTTCAATTAGTTTAAAATTAAACATATCATTCACACAAATAAGACCAAGCAATTTTGTGACAGATTCCTTAGACAAAAAAAATCACAGGAGTTTTGTTATATACAGTCTGATTCTCCACTTCCCTCTTTCATTAAATAGGCTCTCACGAGTGCCTTATACAGAAAATCACGAGCAATGAATAGTAATTTAGTCTTTATTTTTAAAATGAGATATCAAGATAAGGTATAAAAATGGCATATTCCAATTTTTAAATATTTGCAACAGTTTATTATAACTATTTTTATCTTTTATTTAATTCTATAAAAAGATAATAGTTAAAATTTTTTTGATTAAAATAAAGACAAAAAAAGTTATAGATTCTGTATAAGAAAAATAGTAAAATTTTAACATGCCAGGGACATAACAATATTAAAGGCACTCACGTCTATTATCTTTTCTTTTTTGTCAGTCTCCATCTGTTTTTTTTTTCTTTTTTCAAATCTCTATATCCCTCCATGTCTTTTGTGATCACAATCTTAACAATCCATTTAAGGAAACTAAGTCAACTCTTAAACAATCCCTAACAGTGGAAGAAAAAAGAGGATAACGAAAAAATTCGATTCCTTAAGAGCTAAGCAAATACCAGGCAATTCTTCCAAGTCCCACTTGTAAATGTCAGTCTCTCGAATTATAACTGTATCACGTGTCAAAGTATGAGTTGGACGCTTTAAACTACGTAATTTGCCGTAATCAAGTGATCCATCAAAGATTTATCCCACAAAACATTAAACAAAATAAAAAGAAATAAAGTAAAAAAATAATTTTGAGAATAAAAAATAATCTTTATAATTGTGGTAAAGAATTAATAGCTTTTATTAATTATTATTTTACATGCCTAAATTTAAAAAAGCTTACAAATTGTGGAAGGTGTTATCTATATTAATATCTAGATCTATTAATCAAACTATTAATTACCTTGCTAAATATTTAACTGAAAAAAAAATATGCTTGTAATGATGAATTTTTTTTCCCCTCATCCCCTTTTTGTCAATTTTTTCTAAGAATTTAAATGTTTTATAAATATGGAATTGGTTAAGTTAGTCTACAATAACTTAACCCATATTGCTTTTGTTAGAATGAAATATCATTTAGGCAAAAATAAGAAAACACTTACGTACAAGCATAATTTTATTTTTATTTTTTGATTCTGTTGTTTTATCCAAAAAAAAAAAATGCTAGCTTCTTTATAATTCCTAAATTTCATTTGGTTTTTATTGGAAAATTTTTTAAAAGTAAATAAAAAATTCAATTTCACCTTAAAAAGTAAATATAAATCCTTCTAATAATTGTATTTCTTTTCTAAATGCTGGCCTTTAGAGAGTTGCTCATCTTAGACTTATGTAATTCCTTTGTAAAGCTATCATATGAAAATTATAATGTTTAAGTTTTTATTCTCAAATTTTTAGCATAAACTTAGTGTGTGTATATACATATATATATATATATATATATATATAACTATGAAGCATAATTGAAAACAAACTACTAATAATTAATCTAGGAACAAAAAAATAGTTAATATGATAAATATATATTTTGAGATTATTTAAAATAATATAATATAAATGTCTATGCCTTAATTATTAAAATTTTGATATGTATTGTACAAATTTATTTAATAAATTTGTAATTGTAGTCATCTTTTTTAATTAGAAATTAAATACTTATAATAAAATTATCTATTTACTTTATTTTTTATTATTGATTAATGATTAGATTACTCATAAACCTAGATAAAAATAAAGGGAAAAATTGATAATTGATATATAAATAAAGATATTACTTAAGTAGTAAATACATTCTTTCATATTATTTAAATTACATTAATATTATTTTTATAAGATAATTATTAAATTTTAATCAATGATGTACACATTTTTTCATAAATTTGTAATTATCTTTTAAATTAGAAATTAAATAATGATAATAAAATTATCTATTTGGTTTATTATTTAATTTTAATTAATGATTTGATAGCTCCTAAAACTAGATAAAGAATAATCAAAAAGTATCCCCTAAAACTACATTACTAAGATCTTTTACCCACTTCATTATATCTACTAGACAAAATAGAATATTCTTCCTTAAGCCCTCTAAGAAAGATATTGTGACATGCAAATCTAAATATGATTTACAATTAGAAGAAAGAGGAAAGATGAAATTTAAGATTAAATTAAGTATTTTTATATTTTTTTATCAAATTATTTTCTAAAAAATATGAAATATATTATATCATATAATATTAAATTATAAATGAATAAATATTAAATATGCAAAGATTTTAAAATCAAATTGGTTATTAAATTGGTGGAAACACTAGTTCAACATTCATTAATCTCATTGTGGTTAATCTGTGGTCAAACTGATGATAATTAAATATATTTTTTAAATTATTTATATTAAAATAATAATAAAATAAATAAATTTTAATAAATAAGTCAGAACCATTGCAAAACATTTCATACATTTCCGTTTTGGAAGCCTCACGTAAGAAAATTCACAATTTTGTCTCGAGTCTAGCATTTAGATTGTTGGCACTAATTTTAAAAAATCATAATTAATTCTAAAAAAATTTAAATATAGCAAATGATAGCTTTTTAGAAAGCTCTATATGTGAAATATAATTTAAAAATCATTCTAGGCTATGAAAACTTAGTTAGACCATGACTGACATTAGGAAAGTGACATAGGTCAAACTATCTAGTATTTCCGATACAGTTTACTGATATTGTCACACCCCTTTTTCCCAAGAGAAGGGGGTGACCAACACGAGGAGTTTATATGAAATCTTTACTTACAGCTTGGTTTGCTACGCTAAGATGACCTTCAAGAGGTCCTACCGAATAGCAGTACGCTAAATAAAACCCTGCCTTGTTGGATATATAAAATATACTTTCTTTTAGGCACTAGCTTTTTATAGAAATTTCGGCAGAGTGTCCCCTATAAATAGGACATCCCAAATTTCTACAAACAGCCAAAATACAGCCTAAACAACAGCAGAGAGCTCCGCTCTCTTTAACCAGTCAACAAAGCATCAACAACCAAAAAGAGGGGAGGGGAAAAACATCACCCAGAACCACTGGGCCTACTCCTAAAATACTTTACAAATAATCCTCAATGCATTACAATAAGTATCAACCAAAAGAAAATTAACTGAGCTCCCAGTTCCCAAAAGGGGGCTCACCGCCACACGCCTCAGTCCTATGATGAGGGAGGCGGATCAGATCCAGAGGCGCTATCTGAAAAATTAAAATTTGAAAGGGTGAGATAAACTCAGTGAGCAGATAATAGATTTCGAAATTTATTCAAGAATCATAACCATTAAAATAAGGTATATATATATAATTAAACCCTCACGCTTCACAATTTAATAAATCCCTCAACAGTCATATGGAAGGAGACCTATTTAACCCTGAGTCTCTTAATGTGATCTCCAGATGAAGGTTTACTACTAGGTCAGATAACGTAGCGGCTACACCGTGTTGGCAGCTCTTTTTCCCGTTTCACCCGGGTGGCTACACCTAACTGGCAGCCCCTATTAGCTACCTTTCTTATTTGTAGGTCATGATTTATCTGTTCCGGGGGCGGCTACACCTCGTTGGCAGCCCTTACCCGCCTCACTCGGGTGGCTTCGCCTAACGGGTAGCTCCTTCTCCACCCAGATCCCTTTACGACTCACATCTTAGTCAAATGAAGGACAACAACATACACTCATAGGCGAGGCGCACACACACATAAACAGTCCTAAAATTCTAAGTTCACATACCTATATATATATATGTCCTTAGCCAATTACTTTATTATATATATATGTATATTTATATATTAACAACTCATTAAGACCTATAATGAAAGTAATGAAAAGAAGATAAACACACAAATACAAAGAAGGATCAAATAAAAATAAAATAAATAATTAAATAACCAAAGGTATTTCCCAACAACTTCTCCCTCAAATGTAAATTACTACCAAGAAAACAGATCCACACATATACATATATATGTACTAAGCAATATTTTTACCTCACTCAGAGCCATTTTGAGCAGGAAATGACAATACTAAGATTTATGGCGATAGTAAATACTTTGAAATCTATTATTTACTCACAGACACTGCTCAATGCTAGCACATTACTGGTTCCTCCTTGAACTGCCAATTTCGTTCACTGCAAATGCTCAGAGGATTTCCTGATAACACCCAACTCACCAAGTCACTACATAGGTCCACAATGATCACATTTACATTAATAATTCCCTAATAGTTATCTAACAACCTATTATTCACAGAACCCTACTCATAAGTAGCAACCTGTAACCTAATCTTTCCATTTAGATCCTACTTCATCCTTTAAGTTCACATACCACCCTAAAGGAGTAAAATTTCAAGGATTTCTATACACCCCACAACATTAGGAAGCCCAAAAATAAAAACCCCCCTTTTTTTAGTTTTCCAGCGCCGGCCAAACCGAGGAGAAAGGATCTCTCCATCCTTCTCGTTCCTTGGAGCAGGGAAGGGCCGAAAATGGGGGAAATTAGCTGGAGTCTATGGGATTGAGGGAGAAACACAGCGCATCAATGGAGATGGGAGTGTGGGAGACAGGAAACACTTACTGAATCGACGGCGCTGCAGCTTTCTTCCTCGTGTCGCTGTGGCCGAAATAGTAGTGAGGGAGCTGAGGAAGCTTACGCGACGCCGGCAATCATCCTTCGCTGGAGGAAAACGCCGGTGGCTTGAAGCGAGAAGCTTCGCACGCACACACCAGGGGAAGAGCAAACAGTAGCTGGAGAAGAAGAAATGCGGGAAGAAGAAGCCTCAAGAAAGGAAAAATACAATTGACCCAATAAAGAAAATAAAATAATTAAAAAGGAAACCCCCCTTTTCCCTGTAGCTTCTTTCGGATATCACAGATATAAATTTTAAAAATTCATAATTAAATCCAAAAAAATCCAATTCTAGCAAATTATACCAATTTGGAAAGATACATATGTTAACTAGAGGAAAAAAAATTCTAGACCAATTTAGAAGACTTTAGACCTTGAAAACTGATAGAACAATAACTGAGGTCTGAATGTGCCCTTGATACTGACTTGGAATTTCAAAAGATTAGTTCTACTTCTACAGGCTGCCAATTAAAGTGCTTCTAGTTCGTATAGGTCATTGTGAATATTTAGTTTCTCCCTATAAAATTCATAGCTAGTGGACATCATTTGATCCATAAGTGATAGAGGTGAAACTACTAACAATTTGTACAGTACCATTGTCAAATTGAAAATTTTTTTTACTAATTTTGAAAATTTACTAAAAATTCACTAGAACTCTAAATAATATCTACTTTAACTTTTCAAAAAGCTCTAAACAAGACCTAGATGCATGCCAAGTTTTATGCCAAGAAGAGATCATTTGGTCAAATCTTGATATAGCTTTTAAATTTGGCAATTTTAGTAGCATAAAATGGTCAATATAGTTCCAAATGGCCTTTTAACCATGCCACCACCTTATGGGCACGTTTTAAAGCATAATTACAGCATAACCAAGCCTCTCAAATGATCTAAACTACCATGCATCTTAAATTCACTAGGCCATATGCAAAAATACATAAGCAAGTATGGGCCTTCAAGTACCAAAATTACATTCTACCATTGATTTGCTGTCAAATTTGGTTTATACATCATTCATACATATTTTTACACTTGCTCAAATATTTACATCTAAAAAATAATATGTACATATACACTTGGATATTCTTTTACATCAAAATTTACACTATTGTCAAGATATAGCCAATTATACTCCTCAGCTTCCATTCTTGGGCTCTTGAACTCCACTTAGACAAGGTGAGATGGGAGCGGGAAGCAGGTGAAATTCATAGAATCTCAATAGCTCATACACCCATTCAAGTAAGCAATCAAGGCATACATAATGTCAAAGTACACAAGTTGGCATTCAAGGCAACTAAAAATCATTCAAAACATCATTCACATGCCATGAAATCACATTAAAGCCAAGAATACGCTCTAGGGATTCTTGGTCTAATTTCACCTTATTTTTAGGACTTTTGGATTAGCCTCACCCTTAGCCTAAAGACTTTTGACTTGGCCTCACTCATTCATGAGACTTTTGGCCTTGTCTTACCCATGCTTAAGGACTTTTGATTTCACTACACTTATATCAAGAGACTTTTGGCACTACCTTACCCTTAAGGAAAATTTCACAATTAAAAGAATGTTCAAGAAAGCATATTGGTACCAATGTAATAACACACAACATCAAGTGGCATGTCTCATGATAAATTTGCACATACAAGTATACAATGACACTTACATATCTAAGAATGTAAACAAGAATAGAGTGAAGAGCTATCTTGGTAGAAATCCAAGCTTTTAGACTTGATTATCCTCTTCCTTTTCGGTTCTACACCCATAATTAGATAAAGCTTGATTTTATTGGCCTAAACACAACAAATAAAATCCCGTTATATTCTTGAAACAAGTCAAAGCATTAAACATACACCAAGGGAGCATACTTTGTCTAATGGTTATATAATAATTCCATTAATGGCCTAATGAAGAAACTACCTTTATTCAAGTTCTTAGTTCCATTTTCTCCTCATATTTAGACCTCTTAGTTCCATTTAGATTCCTTAACATCATATACTTAATTCCAAGAGCTTAGGTCCATGTTGCTTCTATAGGTCATATTATGGAACCTATTGCCTCATCTCCTAATCTATGGCTTCTAAATTTTTTTCAAAACTTCCTCCTACCTTCTTCTGTCACATAAAGTCCCAACCCAAGTTTGGAACAATTTAAAACACTCCCTAACCCCTCTATCTATCCTAGGTTGAGGCAAGCACACAATTTAGGGCCCATAGAGTTTTTATTTTTTTTTTCTTAATGGAAGAGGCACTTGGGAAGCTTCTAGGGGTCTTAGAAACTCAAACAAAAACTCACATATACTAGGGGATTCATGAATCAAATTAATTTTTGCAAAGTGCTCAAGACTTCTTCACTTTTCTAACTTGAATTTTACTTGCTTTTCTTCCAATTTCGTTGCATATTCTAAGTTCCCATAGCCTAATTCATGGTTTCATGCTTACTCTACATCAAAAACTTCTCCCCCTCTCAAGTTCCTAAGTTGGCCAAGACATACAAATAAAGGGAGGAAGAAGAGGAAAGCAAGAAAAAGTTGAAACTACCTTGAATTCAAGCCTTCTTCAAGAGTTTTTCTCTTTGCCTTAGCCTTCTTTTTGAATTGCTAATCTCCCTCTTCTAAACCAAGGCCAAAATAGATCTATGTGAACAACCAAAACCATCAAAAGAGAGCTTGGGAGGAGGAGAACAATATTAAAGAAGAGAAAACCATGAAATTCCTTAGTTTTCCATACATTTACCTTGCTTCTTCCTCCTCTCTCTTGGCTCTTCTTGTGCGCTGCTCTCTCCTAGCCTTCCTCTCTATTTTGGATGGAGCTTAAGGTCGGTTAGAATAGACTAGAAGTGGGATGCCTCTTTTAAAGACAATGGAAAAGAAATTGTTTATTAAAAATGACATTTACGTCCCACATTTGTAACAATTTTGTTTTAGCTTCATTTTAGCTTTTTTTTAGAAACCTTCTTTTCCATCATAAAATTTAGGTCCTCAAACTCATAAAATAGCTTTGGAATCACTCAATTTAGAGCTAAAATCTTCCTAAACAAAATAGTTAGAGTTTAGGTCAACTAACATTCAAAAACGTACATCAGAGGGATTTTAAATGTCTCGAGACTTCTCATGACTTTTATGGCCCCTGAGAACCCTAAAGAACTTAAATTTTTCATTTAAAAGCCTTCTTGTGAATTTTCCAAAAAGTACCCATATTTACAAAAATGCCACTAAACTTTCAACAAATTTTTTGAACCACCCTGACTTCATTGATAGTATATACGCACTTCTCAACACTCCCATTAAGCCCAACTAACAAAGATCCACATTGCTTTTGGCTGATATAAAAAAAGGGCTTGAATCTATGAACTGAACATCTTGTGTCGTAGAACCATCAACCATAAGCATGAAAAAGCAAGAAAATTTCCATTCATTCCCTGGGGATATTCAATGATATGGTTACTTGGAATTGGGCCAATCCATCAGAAGGGATCTATAATGAAATTCACCTAAACAAAGGATGAGGTATGTGGCATCTCTAAAACAATTTGGTTGTGAACAAGGCAACATAAAAGTTAGAAGAAACAATAAAAGGATGGCAGCATTTCAAAATCTAGCAGGAATAAGATGACATAAGTATTAAATAATTCACCTTACAATAAAACAGTTTAAAGAAAACTTGGTTGGCAAAGAAAATTTAGACACAAATCTAAGATTTTGAAGTTACCTAGAATTACTATTCCCTTGATACTTACTAGAACTTAATTTCTTGTTTAATTGCAATTAATTATCACCTTATGGGTTAAGAGATTCATAAGCTATAACTGTCCGTCGATGTAATTATAGCCCTACTCTTTCTTAAAATCTAAGTGTCCTTAGAATTAGGTTGGAGTGCATTAAATACCATAACCCTCTACAAACCAATTAAGGCAATTAGATATATTTCTATCCCAATTACAAATTAGATAAATCTAAACTTAATTTATCCAATTCTTAGGTCTAATTAGAACTCCTTTTTCAAGGTAAATTCCAATTACCCAAATCAAATCTAAGAGGTGGCCAATCCCTAAGTAAGCATTAAGCAAGAGAAGGATACACAAGGCTCCAATTATTACAATCAACAAGAAAAATAAAGATTTAATTCACATCAAGTTCATAGTGCTCTAGATAAAGAGAAGTTTAGCTACATATAGCTAAATCTAATAGTGAATCCCAATCAAATACATGGAGAAGATGAAGAAAAGCATAGAAAGAAAACAAAGGAATGAGAGATATGCAGAAAATTGAGCTCCCCCTTGATTCTTCCTCTTCCTTCACCCCTCCAAGCTTGAAGAGCATCTAAAGACCACCCAAAAATGCCTCCTGGACGTTCAAAATCCTCCTCTGCCATAGAATGAATGAAAACCTAGCTGCAATTCATGTTTTGTATCCTCATTAATCAAAACGCAGAGTTTTGACGTTGAATTTAGTGGCCACATCTTCAGATAAAGCGTCGCTTCTTTGCCTAGAGCTTATCATTGAATATAATTCTGAAACAAGAAATATTTTCTATTAATGCAACATTTACTCAATCATAATTATTCACAATTAACTTCATGTTTCTCTTTCACTTTTGATTTGGAAAATTACTTACAAATAATGAATAAATCCTACCAAAACTCTAATGGATGACTCCTAAATTAAATCTAATTAACTATAAGTAATACAAAATATTGGGAGTCATCACCACTCTTGTATTGTGACATATCTGCAATGCAGCTATGAACATCAAGAATGGTCAAAGAGCAGGAATAACTAACCCAAATTTTCCAAAAGCACACATTCACAAACTACTCAACCGCTATTCCCAGACATGTTCAGAAAACATAATAAGCCCAAATTCTTATTAATTTGTAGCACCTTGTGTCAAACCTAAACTCTTCTATATCCATGCGATTTCTGCAATTACTATGGCACATCAAGGAAAACTATGAATTCAAAACAGGGCATATCATTAACCATAAACAGTTCATCTAGGAATTTAAACCAAAGCATTTATATTATTTTTTACAAATGGCAAGGAGACAATATAAGAAAAATCTATTTTTTTACTATTTCTCTATAAGTTAAGGGCAAAAAAACTTGACACTTTTAAGCTATGGTTAATTGAACAAATTTATTTTTTTACAATTTCTCATCATTTTTATATACCATCTAACAAATGCTTACAAATTGTCAGCATTATTTCCTTCTTACCATTTTTGATCTGTGGGTACAACTTCATCATACCAAATGAATTGGTGAATAAAAATTAAATAACTTGTCTACATTTGGAAGAAAGGCCCAGTGTAGCAAAAAGAACGGTTAAATAGCAGAAGATTTTATGCATTAAAAAAGGTTACAAAACATAGCAGCAGAGAAGAAAAGAGCGCTAACCCGATTTTGAGCTTCTTCACATCTATCACAGTGGATCTATACACTACCAATTGCAAGAAATGAACAAGATGAAATTGAAGATTGAGTAAGAACCCATTTAATGGCAACTTACAACTTCATTTATTCGAGGAAACAAAGAATACAAAGTTTAAGAAGCTCATTGTAGGTAGAACAACACCAGCTATTGTGAAGAATAAACTAAAGAAAATTGAGGGAAAAATACGGAGTTTCCTGGACAAAAAGCGATGCAGAACAAAAAGGAAATCACTTAAACTATTCAACTCTGTTTTGGGTGTTAAATTTGAGCAAAGTTCTCATAAATCTTGAACTCTGATAATTCTTTGCAATGTATTGCTCAAGATGCTTTTGCAAATTTGATTTCTCTTGAAGATCTAGATCTCTCAAGTAATTCTTTGTAACATATTGCTCCAAATGCTTTTAGGAGTATGACTTCTCTTTTAGATTTAAATCTTTAGTATGATTTATTACAATATATTTCCCCAAATGCTTTTACAAAATGACTTTTCTTTCATAATTGAATCCAAGCCATGACAATTTGAGTGAGCCATTGCCAAAGTTTGCTAGGCTTCTATCATTGCAAACCTTTAATCTTTCTTATAATAAGTTGAATGAGATTCTTCCTTGTGTTCTTAGACAACTTATTAATCTTGTTCCTATGTTGTTACTTTCTTCAAATAAGTTGAATAGAGTAATAAGAGATGCACATCTATCTACTTTAAGGAATTATTTATCATGTATATTTTATATAATAAGATATATATGATACACTGGATTTAAAAATATTTAGTTTCACTTTCATATAGTTCTTTGTTAATCTAAAATAATTAAAAACTAATTTAACAAGTATGATTATAACAATAAAAATACAGTGAACATAATTCACTTCAAATGATAAGTGATAGCAATTGAGGAAGCCTAACAAAACTTAAGCCCAAATTACTATGTTTGTTGCTCGGAGAGATTCATGAAAACTTATGTGTGTATTTGAAATATTGGGGCAATTAATTCACAAAATGTTTCAAAGATTTTTTAAAATAATATATTTTATATTTGGTTTAAGTTTTAAGAACTTATTACATTGTGGGAAAGCTTTGTTGAATGTGCCCTAATCTCTCTTATATACAAAGTACCACGGTGCCCAAGAGAACAAAGCTTAGCACTATTTGTGTTTTAAAGCCCAAACATTTATTTTTTTATATAATTAAGCGTATGACCCATAGTGGACACATTATATCCTTCTATAGTTCTGAATTTGGCAAACAATAATTTCATAAGGACAATACCAAATTCAATTGGTACTTTGAAAGTGATTGAGACTATTCGTTTCAATAACAATAGCCTCTTTGGCAAAATGCTATATTTGATGAATTCTTCTTACTTGTGGTTCATCGATTTCGAACCAAATAACTTGAGTGGAAAATTTCCATCATGGATAGGGCACTTGCCCAATTTGATTGGTCTACGTTTACTAGCAAATGATTTTTAGGGAAGCATTCCTACAAATTTATGTAATTTGCCACTTTTTCAAATCTGGGATCTTTCACATAATAATATTACAAGTATAATACCTTATTACTTTAATAACTTAAGTGCTTTGTCAAATATAGCATTTCCAAAGAAAACCATTTCTTCTATTGAATGGAGATTTTATTTTAATAGCATATGAGTATTTACATCATTCATAGAGAATGTTATATTGGTATGGAATGGAGAATATGTTTACTATAGCAAGAATCTCATACTAGTGACGACCATTGATCTCTCTTGCAATCATTTAAAAGGAGAAATTCTCAATAACAACGCTTGTGGCATTGGCTTCCCTAAATCTATCGAGAAATTATTTGACAGAACTCATTCCCAACAACATGGGTCAAATGAAAAGGTTGGAATTACTTGATTTGTCAAGTAATTTTCTTTCTAGTAAAATTTCAATAAGCTTTTCAGCTTTAAGTTTTCTTAGTGTCTTGAATTTGTCCTTCAACAACTTAATAGGAAAAATTCTGCTTGGCACCTAACTTCAATCCTTCAATGCTACTACTAGATATATAGGAAACCAAGGGCTTTGTGGCTTGCCTCTCACAAAAGGATGTCTAGGAGATGGAAGCTTAGATCCAGATCCAGATTTGCCTCCTCAAAGTAGTCACAACATTGATGGAGTTGAAAATGATAAACTCATCAGCTTTGGGTTTCATGTCAACATGGCTTTTGGATTCATTGTTGGATTTTGGGGAGTTTGTTGAACTTTAAGTGTCAAAATTTCATGGAGACATGCCTTTTTTTGGTTCTTTGAAAACATTAATGATTGGATATATGTTCCAGTTGTGGTTTTCAAGGCAAGAATAAAGAGAAGATTCCTAGACTAACAGGTAGATTTTTTCACCATAACTGTCATATTATGATATGGTTCATTTGATGACCTACTTTCCAATGCAATAAATACAATTTTTTTTTTCAATCCTTGATGGGTGTCGAAACCACCAAAAATAAATTCCTACTCTCAAAATAATATTTCTTGCAAATAGGGTGAGTAGGGTCGTACTTCACAAGGACTAGCCAAATTATTCAACCCAAAAATAGTAAAAGAGAATAAGGGGGATTTTTCTTGATAAAGAAAATTAAAAATAAATAAATTCAAAAAATATTTTTGATAGAGAAAATTTTAATGCAAACAACTCTCAACCAAGGTTTATTTTAGATCTGACTCAACTAATTTAATCATTGAGTACCCCAAAAGGTTAAAAAAAAATATAATTTCTCTTTTAAAATAAATTGGTTATAAAAATCAACAAGCTCTAATGTTCTGCTATTCCTTAAGAATATTTAAAAGGAACAAATTCTCCAATTAAACCTCATTCATAAATCAATCCTAAATAAATTCTTGAAATTTAAACCTTGAATAGCATTAAGAAAAAGAAAAGCAACCAATCACCATTTAACAATACATAAGCTCGTATGTTTAAAACAGAAGAAATATTTTCTTCAACACATAAAGACAATTTTAATTTATCAAAGGTATTGAATTATTACTCTATCGAATCAACTGAACAATTACGGATTCAAAAAAATTCGGATAGCAGTAATTACTTAGCTAAAATAAGGTACCAATTAACTTAACTGAATAATAATATCAGAATAATAAAAAATATTTCAATATTCAAGAAAAGAAACAATTAAATCAAACATCTCACAAATTATTCAGAGTCAGACCTCAATAACCTTAGCTAGGAAACAAAGAGATTAGCCACTCATGGCTTTGAAATACTCAAAGAATTTTTCTTAGAAATTTTGAGAAGATAAAAATAGAAAAATAATGCAGAGAAAATAACGAAGGAGAGAAGCCTCTAATCTCTCTATGGTTTTCTGGTTCTTCACCCCTCCTTTTATAAACTTCCTCTGTGTGAATCTGAGTAAATCTGTACTCAAAAAAATCTGCGTAAATCTCTCTCGATAGCTTTTCCACAATAAACATCATCTTATATGATCCTGCAGATAAACATGAGAGAAGATATAAAATCAATTAAATAGATATAGACTATTTATAAATTATATTAGTTAAAATCTCAAAATCACAACCATTTAAATAATTAAAATATATTTATCAAATTTCCCCACATTTAAATCATTACTCGTCCTCGAGCAACTATACCAGAATTAGAGGCCTTAGCACAATGAGATGGTACTGCTTCCTATATTCTCCATTTTTTTAATAAAAAGTTGTTATAAATAAATGCAAGAGTTATTCAATCAAGAAAAATTGTAGTTCAACTTTCACCCATTCATCACTAACAATCACCAAGTAACTCTAGTGTGTATGTGCATGTCTAGAATATGATCACTGCTAACAATTTGACGAGCATGAAAGCTGGAAATTACCATATTTATCTAAGAATTTATTAAGTCTCAATCAACCATGCATATACATAAATGACATAATAGAGATCATTAGAGTCTTTTAATTTAGCTTCCCCCACACTTTTAATTTTGTTTTATTTATTAAGGGGGTAATTTTTTTTAGCCTATTTCCTGTGCCGTTATGGTCTCTTTTGACGCGAGTGTCGACATTGGTGATGAAGACCCGCGGTTACTCAAGCTTACATAACTCGACTGGCACCAAGATGCTTTGCACACTCATAGCTTTTACTGCGCTATTTAAGTACAGCTTAAGCTAGCAGAGTGGAATTGGCTCTCTCTTTTTTCTTTTTTTGGAATCATATCACAACTCTAAGGATGTGCATGAAAAAAATTAATTTAGGCATATAAATTCAAAAATAAATATATAATAAACTGCCCTCCTTACTAAAAAAAAACTTGTTTGCATATCACATAGTTAGACAATTATGCTCAATTTAAGTTCCCAGGTCATGCTCATAACTTATGGGTTAATTGTTTTACTACTTAAATTCAAAATTGAATAGCTTAAAAATTTATAAATAACAACTAAATCATTAAAATAGGAGAATAATGAGAAATAAAAAAAAATTCCTCTAACTCAGTATGGTAGCATGTATATGTATAGCTATAAACCCTTCCCCCACACTTAAAATCAACATTATCCTCAGTGTTGCAGGCATATACATAAATGTAAAGAGAAGAAGGAACTAAAACTTCCCTGGTTTATGAATAGCTTTATTGTAATGGGGGGTCCTCGAGCTCCTTATATCTTACCTGCCACAAGTCTAAAGGGGGAGTAGTAGCTTATAGAGAGGGTAGCAAAATAAAGAAGAACATACTTAAAATGTGCAAAGTTATTGAGGTGAAAAAAAACTAAAAGAAGGATTAATTAATTGAAATAAAAAAAAATTCAAATTTTATTATAGTGGGTTGCCTCTCAGAAGTGCCTCTATTTAAAGTCTATGGCCAGACAAAATGCCTCGTTACCTAATCTTTATAAGTTGGGAGTTGCAGCTCAATTACATTTAAGTTGCTCACTTGAAATCCTTCATAGTAAGGTTTTAGACGATGTCCATTAACCTTAAATATTTTATTAGTGTGAAAGCTTTGGATTTCAACTGCACCATGAGAAAATACTTTTGTGACAACAAAGGGTCCAACCCATCGAGATCTCAATTTTTTAGGAAAAACTTGAGTCTATGGTGAAATAAGAGAACTTTTTGACCCACCTTAAAACATTTTCTAAAAATATTTTTATCATGATAGAGCTTGGTCTTTTTTTTTTTATATATTCTAGAATTTTCATAGGCCTCATTTCTTATCTTATCAAGTTCCTGCAACTGTAATTTCCTATGTTCACTTATCTCATCCATATTCATATTACACTATTTAATAGCCCAATAGGCTTTATGCTCCAATTCTACTAGAAGGTGGCAGGGCTTACCAAAGATTAAGCAATATGGAGACATACTAATAGGAGTTTTATGTGTAGTTCTGTATGCCCAAAGAGTACTGCACCATGAGAAAATACTTTTGTGACAACAAAGGGTCCAACCCATCGAGATCTCAATTTTTTAGGAAATAACTTGAGTCTATAGTGAAATAAGAGAACTTTTTGACCCACCTTAAAACATTTTCTAAAAATATTTTTATCATGATAGAGCTTGGTCTTTTTTTTATATATTCTAGAATTTTCATAGGCCTCATTTCTTATCTCATCAAGTTCCTGCAACTGTAATTTCCTATGTTCACTTACCTCATCCATATTCATATTACACTATTTAATAGCCTAATAGGCTTTATGCTCCAATTCTACTAGAAGGTGACAGGGCTTATATGGAGACATACTAATAGGAGTTTTATGTGTAGTTCTGTATGCCCAAAGAGTGTTATCTAGTCGTCTGCTCCAATCTTTCCTATTTGGATTGACTGTTTTTTCAAGAATCAATTTAATCTCCCTAGTTGACACATCTGCTTGACCACTTATTTGTGGATGGTAGGCTGTTGAGATTCTGTGAGTCACATTATATTTCTTCAACTAGCTTTCGATTATACAATTGTAAAAATGGGTGCCTCTATCACTAATAATAGCTCTAGGTACTCCATACCTGGTAAAAATATGACTCTTGACAAAACTAACAACAGTTTTAGCATCATTAGATCTGGTGGCTTTTGCTTCCACCCATTTTGAAACATAATCCACAGCTAAAAGGATGTAGTAATTACCAAAAGAAGATGGAAAAGGCCCCATAAAATCGATTCCTCATACATAAAAAATCTCACATACCAAAATTGGATTCAATGGCATTTGATCTCTATGACCTAAACTTCCACTCCTTTGGCAATTATCACATGCTTTACAAAACAAATATGAGTCACGAAACAAATTTGGCCAATATAATCCATATTCCAACACTTTTCGAACAATTCTTTTTGGGCCAAAATGTCCACCACATGCATATGAATGACAAAATTCTAAAATAGATGGGATTTAATTTTTAGAAACATACCTTCAAATTATTTGGTTAGAACAATGTTTTCATAAATAAGGATCATCCCATACATAATATTTAGACTCACTTTTGATTTTATCTTTTTGAGCCTTGGTCAAGTCATACGGGAATGTTCTAGCAACCAAATAATTTGCTATATCAGCATACTAAGGTATTGAAATTTTAACCTTAAAAAGATGTTCAATTGGAAATGCATCTTGAATTGGTTCAGGCTTCTCATTGAGCACCAATCGACTTAAGTTATCTGCAACTGAATTTTTTGTGCCTTTTTTATCTCGAATCTCTAAGTTAAATTCTTGTAATAACAAAATCCACCTTATCAAGCAGGGTTTAGCATCTTTTTTATTGAGTAAATACTTTAGAGCTGCATGATCTGAAAACACAATAACTTTAGTGCACAATAAATATGATCTAAATTTTTCTAAAGCAAATACTATAACAAATAACTCTTTCTCTGTGGTAGAATAATTTCTTTGAGCACTATCAAGAGTCCTCGAGGCATAATATATAGCATGAACATTCTTTCCGATCTTTTGACCAAGTACTGCTCCTATTGCATAATTGCTAGCATCACACATGATTTCAAATGGATACTCCCAATTTGGTGGTTGAATAATAGAAGCTGAAGTCAATAACTCTTTTAATTGGTCAAACACCTTTTTGCAACTTTCATCAAAATCAAAAGGGACATCTTTTTGCAACAACTTACAGAGAGGGTGAGAAACCTTAGAAAAATCCTTTATAAACCGTCGGTAAAAGCTTGCATGACCAAGGAAAGAACGAATTTTCTGCACTAATGTAGGGTAAGGTAAGGATCTAATTAAATCAATATTGGACTTATCAACCTCTATTCCCCTTGAAGACATTATGTGGCCTAATATTAACCCTTGATCTACCATAAAATGGCATTTTTCATAATTAAGTACCAGATTAGTTTCAATACATCATTTTAGCACTTTAATTAGATTTCCCAAACAATCATCAAATGAATTACCATAGATAGTAAAATCATTCATGAATACCTTTATAATATTTTCTACATAATCTGAAAAAATACTGATCATATATCTCTGAAACGTTGCTGGAGCATTACATAGGTCAAATAGCATTCGACGGTAAGCAAAGGTACCGAAGGGGCACATGAATGTTATTTTCTCTTGATCTTCAGGTGCCATTGGAATTTGATTAAATCTTGAAAAACCATCTAAACAACAATAATGAGAACGACCAGCTAATCTCTCAAGCATTTGATCAATAAAAGGTCATGGAAAATGATCTTTTCTAGTTGAAGCATTTAGCTTCCTATAATCTATACAAACTCTCCAGCCATTTTGCACACGAGTTGGAACTAACTCACTATTATCATTTTCAACTACTGTGAAGCCAATCTTTTTAGGTACTACTTGAATTGGGCTTACCCATTTACTATCAGAAATTAGAAAGATCATACTAGCGTTAAGTAGTTTCAATATCTCCTTTTTGACTACTTCTATCATTGGTGGGTTAAGACGACGTTGAGCTTCTCTTGAAGGTTTACAGCCTTCTTCTAATAGTATACGGTGCATACACATAGAAGGACTTATACCTTTTATATCTGCTATCGTCTACCCAATTGCTTCTTTATACTCTTTAAGGACTCTAACTAACTTTTCATTCTCTAAGAAAGTTAGTTTGTTAGAAATTATCACTGGTAAGGTTTGGTCATCGCCTAAATATGCATATATTAAATGACTTGGTAGTTGTAATGTCCCGTTTTCATTAAACGATGGAAATGGGCACATTTTTAAAGCAAGTCCCCTGAGATGAGTGATTCAAGGCCAAATAAAATTTGGATAAAATTTTAAATAATAGAAAATGAGGATTTGAGCCTTGAGTTGCCCAGAAACTGGGGTCAGAGCGATTCGAAAAATTTGCCGAAAGGCCAGTGGTATTTTCATAAATAAGTGTACTTTTGGAAAAGTACCTAGGAGGGGGCTTTTTAAATGGAAATTTTGAGTTGCCTAGGGTTCTCAGAGGCCCCAAAAACCATGGGAAGCCCCGAGACCAGTAAAGCCCCTCCAGTGTACTCTTTCCGATATCAGTTGACCCAAACTTTGACCGATTCGTTCGGGACAGTTTTAGCTCCGATTTGAGTGATTCCAAAGGCATTTTATTAAATTGGGAACCTCTTTGTTATGATGGAAAAGATGATTCTAAAAAAGGAGCTAAAACGGAGGAGAAACGAAAATGCTAAGAACGAAGGGCAAAATTGGCATTAAAGTGTTAAAGGAAGCTTCTTTCTTCTTCTTTATATGCCACGTTCTGCCTCCCCCTCTCTAAACTGACTTGCTTCTGCTCATTTCCAGAGGAGAACTCCAGCTCCTTAGGCGCACAAGAGGAGGAGGATTTTGGAGGAAGAAATTCAAGAAAAAGGTAAGAAACTTTAAGACATTCCATATCCTTCCTTCTTGAACCTTGCTCCTCTCCTCTCAAGCTTTCTTTCTATAGTTTTAATGGAGAGTTTGGTGCTATTTTTGGGGCAGAATGAAGAGGGAAATTTTGAAAATTGAGGGAGTAAGCCAACCAAGTGGAAGAACAAGCCAAAGGAAGCAAGAAAACAAGATAAAACTTTCATTCTTTGGTAGTTTCTCCCTCCCCCTTCCTCTTGCACGAATTTGACCACCATGAGCCTAATTCTTAGGGGCTATTTTTTGTCCAATTTATGGAGGGATTAGGGGTTTTAGATGGCAAAGATTAAGAATGAACTAATAGAATCAAGAAAGGAGCTTTTGTAGTATACAGTGATGCCTCAAAGAAAGGGTTAGGATGCGTGCTTATGCAGAAAGGTCGAGTGGTAGCTTATGCTTCTAGACAGTTGAAACCTCATGAGGAAAACTACCCCACACATGACTTAGAGTTAGCCGCAGTGGTGTTTGCTTTGAAAATATGGAGACACTACTTATATGGAGCAGCAATAGAAATCTACAGCAACCACAGGAGCCTCAAATATTTGTTTGAACAGAAAGAGCTAAATATGAGGCAACGGAGATGGTTGGAATTTCTAAAAGATTATGATTTCACATTAAAGTACCATCTTAATAAGGCTAATGTGGTAGCTGATGCCCTTAGTAGAAAATCCATACATATGGCCTATATGATGATCCAAGAGCAGGAATTGATTGAGAGATTTAGAGACATGAGTCTCTCCTATGAGGTGTATTCAGGAAAACTATTAATAAGTGAGACCCGAATAGCAAATGACCTGAGGGATCAGATAAGAGAGGCCCAGCAGACAGATGATCATGTAAATAAGATTAGAGCCCAGATAGCCTAGGGTAGTGTCCAGGAGTTCAATCTGTCTGAGGATGACATAGTAAGATATAGGGATAGGCTGTATGTGCCTAGAAACACAGAAATTAGAGAAAAGATAGTAGATGAGGCACATAAGAGTAAGTACACCATTCATCCGGGCAGTAATAAAATGTACCAGGATTTGAAGAAAATGTTTTGGTGGCCCGGAATGAAAACAGACATAGCAGAGTATGTCTCCCGATGTCTAGTATGCGAAAGAGTAACACCATAACTTCTAACACATTTCATGCCATTCTAGCTCATTTCATGCTATTTATAAGCTTCACATCATGATTTCCATGAGGGCACATAAAAAAGGGGATAGAAATAATCGACTTTTTCAGCATTACGCTATATCTAAAAAATTTAATTCGGTGTCACGTGGACCGTGTGAGCTTATACTATACTTCCTCATATTTAATTTTATTATTACAACTCATTTTCATCACAAAAACATGCCTGCAATTCATGGAAACTGAAATGGAGCTCAAAATAAGCAAGCATATTTTCGGCCAGATTTGCTCCATTTTCTAACCTAACTTTGGAAAATCATAACTAAATCGAGAAAATTCAAAATCATACAATCTTTATTATTCTAGAAAGCTTAGGATGTCTACTTCACACTAAAAATACGTCCAAGTTACAGCAGCCATCACATAGGACGTTTGACATCCAAAAAGCTACAGACTCGCTGGCTGCCTGGGCTGTGATTCAGGTTACTGATGTAAACTTCTGAAATTCGTAACTAATTCTACAAAAATCGAAATCACACACACTTGGTCATGCTAGAAAGTTAAGAATTTTAACTTGACACTAAAAATAATTCTAGAATAAAACAGATACTTTGAGGTATCTGAAACTGATGGAACAGTGATTGAGCTCTTGGGTGCTACTGATACTGATAGTTAACTGTAAACATGCATAACTCTCTGCTCAGACCTCCAAATGAGGTGATCTCGGTGGCCACAGAAATATTATAACCTCTAGTTTATGAATATAAAATTTCATAAACATTGGACACCATTTGACCATTGAGTGACATAAAATTCAAAACTGTCAGTATAAACAGTACCCATACCAGAATCCATGCAAAATCCCAACTTTGAAAATTCACAAAATATTCCCTAGGTCTCTGAAAATTATGATCTTTATCTTTCCAGAAAGCTCTCAACAAGACCTAATTGAATGAAAAATTTCAAGGTAAGACTAACTCATTTGGCAAAAAAGTGGCATAGGGTTCCATTATGGTCAATTTTGGCTCCATATTGGGTACCAAAATTGCCAAATAGATTTCCTTTGGTCTTGACACCTTTTGGGAAAGTTTAAAAGCATGTTTAAGACTTGGGGAAGCTGCCCAAATGGTCCCAAACCATTTGCATCTTATTTTGGCCTTTTCACCCTTACTTATACACATTACACCAAGCTTTTCTCAAGTGCATACATTAGCATAAACACTCAATTTATGTTCTAGAATACATACACCATACCCATTCATTTATCTATCACATAATATCATTTTGAAATTTGGACTCAACCATACTCTTGAGACCCCACTTTACTTTTGGGAGACTCTTTACTTTGTCTCAACCAAGCTCAAGGGTTCTTGGCTCATCCTCACCCAAGAGAAGAGTTCTTGGCCTTTCCGCACTCAAGTAAACTCATACAAACATCATGGATTCATTTAAAAACATAACATGACACCAAGTATCATGGCATATAAAGGCATGCTAGCATACTTTTCAAAGCTTGAAAATAAACATATACACATTCTAAAACAAGCTAAACACACATCCATGTATGAGAGAAGGTGGAGAGAGCTACCTTGTATGCAAGTACACACTTTTTCCTTAGCTTTTAAACCTCCTATTTTGGCCACACACCCACAATTTGGTGGAGATGGTTTCTCTTAGCCTAAATACAATTTTTGGGAGCCAATTAGGTTCATGAAACATTATCTAAAGCCATACAACTTGCTTAAGTACTAGATTGCTCTATAATCCCCATTATGGTCCATAAAGGCACCTAATGAAGTAACACCCCTCAAATGATTTCTAGGCCTCATTCTTTCTTTTCAAATATGATTCTTGACTCCTTTTAAGCCTCTTGGAGTCATCACATAATTAAAACAAATGGCCTAACATTATGTTGCTTCCTTAGGTCACAATATAGAACCAAAAACATCAACTCATTCTCTAAGCTTCCTAAATTTTTCCCAAGTTTTCCCCTCACATTCATTCATCATGTATGACTCAAAAATGGGCTTGAAACAATTTAAAACTCTCCCTAACTATGCCATCCCTACTTGGCCGCAAGTTAGAGCATAAATGGGATTTCATGGCTTCTTGATTTTTCCTTGATGGGGGAACCATTTAGGGAGGTTGTTAAGAGTTGTAGGAGGTTAAGGAAACACTTAAACAACTAAGGGAACTTATAGATTAAATCAGTTTTTACAATCCCCTTAAGTGCTCTACACTTTTCTAACTTTTAGGTTCATGACTTTCCATGGGGTTTTGTTCATTTTATGGAGGAAGAGACATATGGGGGACCTCTTAGGGATCTTAGGAGCACATTTAACCATTCATTTAAGCCTAAGAACATTTATATAAAATCAGATTTGCAAGGGAGTATTAAAACTGGGGCCGTGGTCAGCTTGTGCTTTAGCTCTTGGAAACTACTCTCACATTTCTCATTCCACACAAACGACACATTCTTTCTAGTAAGCCGGGTCAGTGGCATCGCTATTTGAGAAAAGCCCTGAATGAATATCCTATAATACCCTGCTAAACCTAGGAAGCTCCTGATCTCTGTCACTGTCCTAGGTCTCTCCCACTGCAATACTGCCTCTACCTTATGGGGATCGACTGCGACCCCTACCTGAGATATGACATGACCTAGAAACTAAACCTCAGTGAGCCAGAACTCACATTTACTAAGTGTAGCATACAACTGTCTCTCTCTCAGGGTCTCCAAGGCTAATCTCAGGTGCTGCTCATGTTCCTCTATACTTTTTGAGTAGATAAGGATGTCATCTATGAATTTTCTAATGCTCCTTTCTTGATTCTATTAGTTCTTTCTTAATCCTTGCCATTTAAAACCCCTAATCCCTCCATAAATTAGACAGAAAATAGCCCCTAAGAATTGGGCTCATGATGGTCAAATTCGTACAAGAGGAAGGGGGAGGGAGAAACTACCAAAGAATGGAAGTTTTACCTTGTTTTCTTGCTTCCTTTGGCTTGTTCTTCCACTTGGTTGGCTTACTCCCTCAATTTTCGAAATTCCCCTCTCTGTTCTACCCCAAAAACAGCACCAAACTCTCCATTAAAATCATAGAAAGAAAGCTTGAGAGGAGAGGAGCAAGGTTCAAGAAGGAAGGATATGGAATGTCTTAAAGTTTCTTACCTTTTCTTGAATTTCTTCCTCCAAAATCCTCCTCCTCTTGTGTGCCTAAGGAGATGGAGTTCTCCTCTGAAAATGGGCAGAAGCAATTCAGTTTAGAGAGGGGGAGGCAGAACGTGGCATATAAAGAAGAAGAAAGAAGCTTCCTTTAACACTTTAATGCCAATTTTGCCCTTCGTTCTTAGCATTTTCGTTTCTCCTTCGTTTTAGCTCCTTTTTTAGAACTGTCTTTTTCATGATAACAAAGAGGTTCCCAATTTAATAAAATGCCTTTGGAATTACTCAAATCGGAGCTAAAACCGTCCCGAACGAATAGGTCAAAGTTCAGGTCAACCGACATCAGAAAGAGTACACCGGAAGGGTTTTACTGGTCCCAGGGCTTCCTATGGTTTTTGGGGCATCTGAGAACCCTGGGCAACTCAAAATTTCCATTTAAAAGCCCTCTTAGGTGCTTTTTCAAAATTACACTTATTTACGAAAATGTCACTGGCCTTTCGGCAAATTTTTCGAATAGCTCTGACCCCAGTTTCTGGGCAACTCAAGGCTCAAATCCTCATTTTCTATTATTTAAAATTTTATCCAAATTTTATTTGGCCTTGAATCACTCATCTCAGGGGACTTACTTTGAAAACGTGCCCATTTCTATCGTTTAATGAAAACGGGACATTACAATTCTCTCCCCCTTTTAAAAATTTCGTCCTCAAAATTTAGATAACATACCTCATGGGAAGAGTTGTGGATATTTCTTTCTTATATCATCCTCTAGTTCCCAGGTGGCTTCCTCAGGAGATAACCCTTTCCAAACCACTTTCACCAGCGGTATCGTCTTATTCCGTAACTGCTTAAGCCTAACGTCCACGATCCGATCTGGTGATACTATGTATGATAGATCATCCTGTAACTGCACATTCTCATATTCTATGACATGTGAGGGGTCGGGCTGGTATTTTTTCAACTGGGAAACATGGAAGACATTATGGACTTGGCTTAGGTTCAGGGGAAGGGCTAGTCTGTATGCCACAGGTCCTACTTTATCAAGAATTTGGAAAGGACCTATGTACTTTGGACTGAGCTTTTTACTCTTAATGGACCGACCTATCCCTGTGACTAGAGATACTCTAATGAAGACATGGTCTCCAATTTCAAACTCTAATGGCTGCCTACGTTTATCTGCATAACTTTTTTATCTACTTTGGGCCGTCAGAAGTTTCTTTCTGATGGTCTCTATTTGTTTGGAGGTCTGGTCTACTAACTCT
Organism: Erythrophleum fordii; assembly: GCA_032878935.1. Lineage (NCBI taxonomy): Eukaryota > Viridiplantae > Streptophyta > Magnoliopsida > Fabales > Fabaceae > Erythrophleum > Erythrophleum fordii. Next base: position 2,501,555 of record JAVQMF010000029.1, read on the forward strand.
GGGCCTATGAGGCTCCGCTCTCCTAGTTCAACCCAACACACTAGGGATCTGCACTTCCTCCCATACAATACGTCATACGGTGCCATCTGTATACTTGCATGATAACTGTTATTATAGGCAAACTCTGCTAGAGGCAAGCATGTATCCCAATTCCCTTTCAGTTTTAATACACACGCCCTCAACATGTCCTCTAGGGTTTGGATAGTTCTCTCTGTCTGTCCATCCGTCTGAGGGTGGTAGGCTGTGCTAAATCTAAGTCTGGTGCCTAGAGCATCCTGTAATGATCTCCAAAAATTCGATGTGAACCTGGGATCTCTATCTGACACTATGCTCCTAGGCACACCATGCAGTCTAACTATCTCCCTGATATACAACTTGGCTAACTTATCTAGGGTATAACCATAAACCCTAAACCCTAAACAAAATGGAATCATTAGGGATCCAAATGCTCCCTTGCAAATCTAATTTTATATAAATGTTCTTAGGCTTAAATGAATGGTTAAATGTGCTCCTAAGATCCCTAAGAGGTCCCCCATATGTCTCTTCCTCCATAAAATGAACAAAACCCCATGGAAAGTCATGAACCTAAAAGTTGAAAAAGTGTAGAGCACTTAAGGGGATTGTAAAAACTGATTTAATCTATAAGTTCCCTTAGTTGTTTAAGTGTTTCCTTGACCTCCTACAACTCTTAACAACCTCCCTAAATGGTTCCCCCATCAAGGAAAAATCAAGAAGCCATGAAATCCCATTTATGCTCTAACTTGCGGCCAAGTAGGGATGGCATAGTTAGGGAGAGTTTTAAATTGTTTCAAGCCCATTTTTGAGTCATACATGATGAATGAATGTGAGGGGAAACCTTGGGAAAAATTTAGGAAGCTTAAAGAATGAGTTGGTACTTTAGGTTCCATATTGTGACCTAAGGAAGCAACATAATGTTAGGCCCTTTGTTTTAATTATGTGATGACTCCAAAAGGCTTAAAAGGAGTCAAGAATCATATTTGAAAAGAAAGAATGAGGCCTAGAAATCATTTGAGGGGTGTTGCTTCATTAGGTGCCTTTATGGACCATAATAGGGATTATAGAGCAATCTAGTATTTAAGCAAGTTGTATGGCTTTAGAGAATGTTTCATGAACCTAATTGGCTCCCAAAAATTGTATTTAGGCTAAGAGAAACCATCTCCACCAAATTGTGGATGGCAATCTTCTTTCTTCAAGGTGGTTGGCTCCCATTGCCATGTCCACTTGGCCCACCTAGCATATTAGGACATTTAAGAGGAGGGAGTGAGATTCAAGAATCTCAATAGCTCATCTCCCATTCCATCACACATAATATGTGCAAGTAAGTTTCACAAATGCATGCATGGAGAAAGTAGAAATCATAGGCATTTTAAAAGCAACCTTAGCATGTGAATCAATCATACAAGACATTCAAGAGCTCACTAAGTGTTTGGATTGGCCTTACACTTCTCGTCATGGTTTTTGGACTTGCCTCACCCATTCTTTAAGTACTTTGGACTCAACCATACTCTTGGGAGCCCACTTTACTTTTGGGAGACTCTTTACTTTGTTTCAACCAAGCTCAAGGGTTCTTGGCTCATCCTCACCCAAGAGAAGAGTTCTTGGCCTTTCCACACTCAAGTAAACTCATACAAACATCATGGATTCATTTAAAAATATAACATGGCACCAAGCATCATGGCATATAAAGGCATGCTAGCATACTTTTCAAAGCTTGAAAATACACATACACACATTCTAAAACAAGCTAAACACACATCCATGCATGAGAGAAGGTGGAGAGAGCTACCTTGTATGCAAGTACACACTTTTTCCTTAGCTTTTAAACTAGAACATAAATTGAGTGTTTATGCTAATGTATGTACTTGAGAAAAGCTTGGTGTAATGTGTATAAGTGAGGGTGAAAAGGCCAAAATGAGATGAAAATGATTTGGGACCATTTGGGCAGCTTCCCCAAGTCTTAAACATGCTTTTAAACTTGCCCAAAAGGTGCCAAGACCAAAGGAAATCTATTTGGCAATTTTGGTACCCAATATGGAGCCAAAATTGACCATAATGGAATCCTATGCCACTTTTTAGCCAAATGAGTTAGTCTTGCCCTAAAATTTGGCATGAAATTAGGTCTTGTTGAGAGCTTTCTGGGAAGCAAAATATCATAATTTTCGGAGACCTAGGGAATATTTTGTGAATTTTCAAAGTTGGGATTTTGCATGGATTCTGGTATGGGTACTGTTCATACTGGCATTTTTGAATTCTGTGTCACTCGATGGCCAAATGGTGTCCAATGCTTATGAAATTTTATATGAATAAACTAGAGGTCATAATATTTCTGTGGCCACCAAGATCACCTCATTTGGAGGTCTAAGCAGAGAGTTATGCATGTTTACAGTTAACTGTCAGTATCAGTAGCACCCAAGAGCTCAATCACTGTTCCATCAGTTCCAGATGCCTCAAAGTATCTATTTCATTCTGAAATTATTTTTAGTGTCAACTTAACATTTGTAGATTTCCATCATGACTGAGTTTGTGTGATTTCTATTTTTGTAGAATTAGTTACGAATTTCAGAAGTTTACATCAGTAACCTGAATCACAGCCAAGGCAGCCAGCGAGTCTGTAGCTTTTTGGATGTCAAACGTCCTGTGTGATGACTGATGTGACTTGGACGTATTTTTAGTGTGAAGTAGACATCCTAAGCTTTCTAGAGTGACAAAGATTGTATGATTTCGAATTTTCTCGATTTATTTATGATTTTCCAAAGTTGGGTTAGAAAATGGAGCAAATCTGGCCGAAAATATGCTTGCTTATTTTGAGCTCCATTTCGGTTTCCATGAATTTCAGGCATGTTTTTGTGATGAAAATGAGTTTTAATAATAAAATTAAATATGAGGAAGTATAGTATAAGCTCACACGGTCCACTTGACACCGAATTGAATTTTTTAGATATAGCGCAATGCGAAAAAAGTCGATTATTTCTATCCCCTTTTTTATGTGCCCTCATGGAAATCATGATGTGAAGCTTATAAATGGCATGAAATGAGCTAGAATGGCATGAAATGAGCTAGAAGTTATGGTGTTACAGTAGTTCCTTCAATTCTAGCTTGGGTGCCTGCAAAACAGATGGAAGTAGCTTGTTGTGAGATGAGGGAAGATCAATATAAAAAATATTATACCTGGCATTCTTCAATGTCTCTAATCCAAAAACAAATTCCCTCAACTCTTCATCAATAGCAAATTTATTGTTAAGAGATTCTAGCTTCTTATGATCAAAACTTTCAGTGATTACAAACTGCAATTTATCTACACATGTTAGCTCAAAAACCTATTGAGTAGATGGATCAATAACATCAATAACAAAAAAAGAATCTATATCAGCATGATATCTCATAGCATCATACATATTAAATCTTATTACTTCTTCATCAAACTCTATAGATAGTGTACCTTCACTAACATCTATTTTTGTCCTTGACATTTTCAAAAATGGTTTTCCTAGCAAAATTGGTACTGATTTGGAGGAGTGGTCCTATTCTATATCTAAAATATAAAAGTCAGCTAGAAAGAATAACTTATTAACTTGCCCTAAAACATTTTCTAGGGCTCCTTTAGGATATGTGATAGACCTATCAGCTAATTGAATAATCACACTTATTTGTGTAAGTGATCCCATACTCAAAGATTGATAAATCCAATTAGGCATTATATTTATGGAAGCTCCTAAGTCTATCATTGCTCTTTTAATCTTTACATTGCCTATTTTGCAAGGGATGGTAAACACACCTGGATCTTTGCATTTTGGGGGTAATTTCCTTTGAATTACAGCAGACACATTTTCTCCCACATAGATTTTCTCATTACCATTCAATTTTTTTTTTATTAGTGCATAATTCTTTAAGAAATTTTGCATACCTGGGCACTTGCTTAATAGCATCAAGAAAAGGAATGTTAATTTGCACCTTTCTGAAAACATCGAGAATCTCCTTCTCTTGTTGCTCTTTTTTGGAATTTGCCAATCTGCTTGGGAATGGAGGAGGAGTGACTAATTGTTGCTTGGCTTGGGATGGCTCTAAATTTTCTTGTGGTAGCTTAATTTCCTTTTCTAATTCTTCATCTTCAGTATGCTTTGGAGCTTTCTTTTCAAGTTCTTTCAACTCCTTACCATTTCTCAACGTTATAGTACTAATATTTTGTTTTGGATTCAATTGAGGCTGAGATGGTAACCTACCAGAATTTTGACTTTCCAGCTTTCCTAGATTTGTGGCTAACTGCCCCACTTGATTCTCTAAGTTAAGTATATACTAGACTTGGTTTCTTGCTAAAATTGTTGCATGTTAATAGCTAAAGCAAAAACTATTTGGTCTAAAGACATACTCGATTTAAGAAGAAAAGGTTAACAGTTTGGCTGTTGAGACACAAAAGCCTGTTGTCTTGGTTAATAGTTTGGTTACTAGAAATTGTTGATTTTTTATCCATAACTAAGATTTGGGTGGTCCTTTCATCCTGGATTGTAGGTAGTGGCATAAGGATTATATTTCCTTTGGAATTAACCTTGGAATCCTCCTACAGCATTGGCTTGTTCATCCTCCTGAAGAGTTGGGCATATATCTGTAGGGTGGCCAATATTTAAGCAAACCTCGCAAGCCTTGACCTGTTGATGATTCCCTACAACCATTTTCTGAATAAGAGAGGTTAGTTTATCAAGTCTATGTTCAATAGAATTAATACTTACCTCGTTTACCTTTTTTGTGGGAGAATCCTCATGAGTTCCAAATTGTTGAGTATTGGCAGCAACTTTAGTAATCAATTCTTTGGCTTGTTCCATTGTCTTATCCACTAATGCTGCACTGCTAGAGGCATCTATCATATTTCTATCACTTTGTAACAGTCCCTCATAAAAATATTGAATCAATAAATGGTCTGGTATTTGGTGATATGGGCAGCTTACGCAGAGCTGATTGAATCTTTCCCAGTACTCATAAAGAGTCTCTTCATTATATTGATGAATCCCACAAATATCTTTTCTAATTGTTGTGGCTCTAGAAGCTGGGAAGAATTTTTCAAGAAATAGCTTTCTCAGTTGGTCCCAAGTTGTAATTGACGCTGGTGGGAGATAATATAGCCAATCTTTTACTTCGTCTGTCAATGAAAATGGAAAAGCTCGCAATTTGATTTGCTCTTCACTTACTCCTTACGGCTTCATGCTAGAGTAGACGATGTGGAATTCTTCTAAATGCTTATGGGGGTCTTCACCTGCAAAACCACGAAAGGTAAGTAGTAAATGAATTAAACCAGATTTTAGTTCAAAACTTACCTCTACATTTGGAAATTGTATGCATAGGGGCTGTTGGTTCACATCAGGATTGGCCATCCTTCTCAGAGTTTGTTCCGCTTCAGCCATGATTTCAAGTTCTTTGAATAATTTAGATAAATCGATTACAAAATCACTGTTAGAATTAGATGAAAAAAAAGTCTTTCGCTGCTTTGTTTCCCTTCTTAGCCTTCAAGCTGTCTTCTCTATCTCAGAATTAAAGATTAAGTCACCTGTGCAAGAAGAACGAGGTATAAAACAAACAAAAAAAAGATTAAATAATGACACCAGTCCCCGACAACGGTGCCAAAATTTGATGGGTGTCGAAACCACTAAAAATAAATTTCTACTTTCAAAATAATATTTCTTGCAAATAGGGTGAGTAGGGTCATACTCCACAAGGACTAGCCAAATTATTCAACCCAAAAATAGTAAAATAGAATAAGGGAGATTTTTCTTGATAAAGAAAATTAAAAATAAATAAATTTAGAAAATATTTTTTATAGAGAAAACTTTAATGCAAACAACTCCCAACTAAGGTTTATTTTAGATCTGACTCAACTAATTTGATCATTGAGTACCCCAAAAGGTAAAAAATAATAATAATTTCTCTTCTAAAATAAATTGGTTATGAACATCAACAAGCTTTGATGTTCTACTCTTCCTTAAGAATATTTAAAAGGAACAAACTCTCTAATTAAACCTCATTCATAAAATAATCCCAAATAAGCTCTTGGAATTTAAACCTTGAATAGCATTAAGAAAAAGAAAAGCAACCAATCACCGTTTAACAATATATAAGCTTGTATGTTTAAAACAGAAGAAATATTTTCCTCAACATACAAAGACAATTTTAATTTATCAAAGGTATTGAATTGTTACTCTATCGAATCAACTGAACAATTATGGATTCAAAAAAATTTGGATAGCAGTAATTACTCAGCTAAAATAAGGTACCAATTAAATTAACTGAATAATAATATCAGAATAATAGAAAATATTTCAATATTCAAGAAAAGAAATAATTAAATCAAACCTCTCACAAATTATTCAGAGTCAGACCTCAAAAACCTTGACTAGGAAACAAAGAGATTAACCATTCATGGCTTTGAAACACTCAAAGAATTTTTCTCAAAAATTTTGAGAAGATAAAAATGGGAAAATAATACAGAGAAAATAACGAAAGAGAGAAGCCTTTGATCTCTCTATGGTTTTCTGGTTCTTCACCCCTCCTTTTATAAACTTTCTCCGCGTGAATTTGAGTAAATCTGTACTAAAAAAAAATCTGTGTAAATCTCTCTTGATAGCTTTTCCACGATAAACATCATCTTATCTGATCTTGCAGATAAACATGAGAGAAGATATAAGATCAATTAAATAGATATAGACTATCTATAAATTATATTAGTTAAAATCTCAAAATCACAACCATTTAAGTAATTAAAATATATTTATCAATTCTCTTTAAATTTAACTTTATTTCTCTCAATCTCAAGTGAATCTAGAATTAATGCTACCTTCTTCTGATAGTAAGTTGAGCAAATAATACATTGTTCCATATATTGTGATAAGTTTGTTCATTGTTGTTGGTAAGGTAATGCAATGTATGTGAATTATATAACCATATTTTGGACAAGAAGTTCAAGAATATCTAATGACTTTGCTTGGATTCATAGATGGTTGGGGAAAATGGCAGAAATTCCCATCTTGTTGGCATGGTTTCGACTAGTGAGATGGTTCCAGAACTTTCTATGGGCAGTTCAAAAGTTGTTTAGTTCTGCCTTTTGCCCTCCTTGTTTTGTGCAAGAAGTATTTTGGCTTTGGGTAAGAAAATAAGTGGTAAATTCCAGGTGAGGGGTTATTGGCTGTCCTTGTTCCCTTTTGAGTGTGTTTTCCTTATTAATGTACAGTAGATCAATAACAATAAGTGTTGAAAGGGTAACTCTCTGTTATATTATCAATTCTAATAAGAAAATATTTTAATACAATTATGTTAAGTATAGTATTTTATTTTGGGCTAAATTATAAATTCATTATTTTCTTTTCTTTTGCCAACATTTTGTTTACCTTATCATTTTTACTAATATCATTAATTAATTAGATGTGATTCTTAGAATCACATTTAGGAGCTCCAGCTCCACTCAATCACACTCTCTAGTAGTCTTTTTTATTTTCCTATGTTGTTATGCTTATGCTAAATTCACTTATGTTTTAATTTTGTTTATGAAAAATCATCTATCAAACATCTATAATATTAAAATATTTAGTTTCATTTTCATATCATTCTTTTAAATTAAAATAAGTAACCACAATTTAATTCAATTAATCTCATAATAATATATATTCATAGGAGATCTCCTTCCCCCAGACAAATCCGAAAGCTCCCACAATAACTTCTTATTTTTCTGTTTCTCTATCTCTGCTTCCGCTGTTTCACTCCACCGCTGCGTGCGCAAACTGCTTCGTTTGCTACCAAGAGTCTATCCAGGTTGCCTCACCTTCACTATCGCTAATGCTTCATGTGGCTCAGGCTTCCTAATGACTAGTGACGGAGGAACTAAACGTCTTTGATATTATATCCCCTAGCAAAAAGGGGGTGCCTGTATTTATATGCCCGTTGTTGCGAGTGTAGGAAGTTTTCTCCATACATTTATGTTAGACAATGATAGTTTGTTTTGGTTTTTGTCAACATTTTGATAACTAAGTGACTTTTCTACAGATAATAGATTCTTGCGAGGGTGTAAGGAGGAAGGGCAAATTTTTTATTGGTAAGAAGAGAAAATATTCCCTCTAATCTAGACTTTGTTTATATTGTAGTATAAGCATTATACTTTTTTTATTCTTCTGGTGCACTCTTTCAGTTTAGTTTGCAGAATGCATTGGCTTTAATTATAGTTAGGTCATTTCTTTGAAGCATATCATATGGTATAGAGATAATTATCGCTAACAATTTTTTCAGCTACTTTCCCATAGAGATAATCATCGTTAACAATCTTTTCAGCTTCTGGTCCAATTGTTTGTTTGGATAAATATTCTGCTATTAGGAGAATATAACTTCTGAATGCTCTGCTGAATTTTTGTTGTTCCTTTCCCCTGAGAATGAGAACAAACTAGGGCCTAAGCATTGAATTACAATTTCTATTGTCTGTTTGAGGAGTGATTGTGAGAGGATGGGAGGATTCATGTTGCATGTGTTTTCTCCATTTATTCTATTTTGTCTTGCTTGGGATATATATTCTCATGATGTCATCAGAAACGTATCCTTTAGGTTTAATGAGTAATTTGATTCCATTTTCTAGTTTTCTTATTGTCTTATTTTTTGTGGGCAGCAAGAGGCAAAGAGCAGGAGCGCAAAGGAGGGCAATCAAGATCACATAATCAGACCAAGAACTAAGGGAAGTTCAAGCAGGTATTTCCCTCTTTTTGGAACTCCGATCTCTATCTTCTATTTCCCTTAATTCTGTATATGTTTGATTTAATCACTTCTGATGTGCCTAGTGGCCAAGGTGCAATTTCTTAGATAATTGCAGAATATATGCTTTTTAAAAAAAAAAAATCTAATATCTTGTTTTCATTGCTTTATTCTTTCTTCTATTAAGTTCCTAAAAATTGTTCAACATGCTTGTTCTTTGTCATTATGTTTGTATACTAGCCGTTTGTATTCTTGTGAATTATCGTTAGTTCTTAAGATTGTTGTAGTGTTTGGCCCAAAAAAGAAAAAAAGATTGCTGCAGTGACACTTTCCGTTTTCTAAGAGATATGCCAAGCAGAGCATATCTTTTCAGCAGAAAAAAGGAGAGGATGATGCTGTATGCATCCTGCTTGCAAGATTATGCTGAATAAGCAATTTAAAATTTCTAGTCAGGCAGATGATGAGTATGACTTTGAAGATGGCGAAAGCAGAAAGACTCGTAAGAAGAGAAACAATGATGATCATAGGATCACCCAGAAGGACACTCATGCAAAGCGGGTTTTGACTCAGCAAGAGCACTGCCTCTTTTGTTTAGCGAATCCAAATTGTCCTATGTATCTTGTTCTTTCAATAGCAAATTACACATACCTGATGTTGCCAAAGCGGTAGCTTGTGGTGCCTAGCCATTGCTGCATTTTACCCACTCAGGTGAGCTTAATTTTTAATGTCAGTATGCATTTTAACCCAAAGCAGCATGAGCTGGTTTATTAGATACAATTGCCTGAAATATGATCGAATGTGTTAATACCCTTAATAATCACTTTTGCAGCTTACTCTATGATCGAACAATGATCAGGACACAGATGAAAAAATGTTATTTAACAATGAAAAAAGCATCTGTAGCGAAATGTTCATCATGTAAGATTAGAACTATCCCTATGGAGACAGTAGGGAAGTAGGAAAGTCTTAAATTAAATCGTAGTCATGAGGGTTAGAATGTATTTGGTGTGTGCTTTTAAGATACTATGTAGTATTATTGCTTGTCTTTTGAAAGCAACATCAAATTGTATAAATGTGATGTTAATTGAAATATGGTCAACTGAGTTTTGAGCTTGTGGATCCGTGCAATAAGACACCTGTATTGTAATTATAATAATAATTATTGTTATTATTATTATAATTACAATACAGGTTTGTCACGTCACAGTAGCTATTTTATTTTTTAGTCCTGAATTCATGCTTATTAGATCTATCTTTATATTCTAAATTTTCAACTCATGGCATCACAAGCAATTGATGAAGCTGAAGATGAGTAGAGCCAGCGCAACGCCTAGAAGCTCATCGATACAAGTCAAAAGGGATTGGGGAATTCTATTCCCAGGCATTTCCCCTACTTCCACGGTGAATTTAGACTAAACAGGGGTTTTGTGCATGTTATTGATGATGAGAAGCAGTTTAGTGGCAACCTTGGCCTTAATGTTATAAGAGGAATGCTACATCTGGCAGAGGAAGACATGTATTGGTGCCGACGGCATGAAGCGATGAGGAGGTACAAAAGCAAGCAGTTGCGAGCTTTTCAAGAGAGTGGGAGCTGTTTGACTAGACAAAGCAGCCCCATGAAGGGTGATTGTATACCTATCCTTGGGTGTCTCTTAAACTGCGACTAGTAAATATTTGTAGAGTGTACTTGTTGTAACAAGTAAGAATAACTGTAGCTATGTTGTTCCTTTTGTTCTTAAATTGATCTTACGTGTTTGAGAAAATTATATTTTTAGCTTATATTTTTGTTAATGTAGTTTAGACATTAATCTTGCGTGTGGTGCTAATAATCATTAGCATGTCATGCATCACTCTGATATAATTTTTTTCCCAAAAAACATTTTTCTTCTTTTTAACAATTAAAAACAATACAGCACCCAATGAGTTTATACTTTACATCGTACTGTTTCAACTTTATTAAAGTGAGTTCAATTTTAGTTGTCCAATCTTTATCTATATTGCTTTTCTCACTGTGTTCTCAAAAGCATGTCTTTTTTATAACTAAACAAAACGCAAATACAAATGTGCAAGCTTCGTCAACACTGGCTAATTGCTAGAAAGATGACAAAGTTTTCAAATTCTTTTCTCAAATAATTTGCTAATACTTTTGAAAGGTTGAAATTATAGGTTGACAAAAGTCAACTTTTCAAAAATAGAGGTTCTAATATTTTATTCAACATGTTAAATTTGTGTTCCTCTTTCAAAATTATACTTAAGTTTTTTTTCCTTTACTTATTTGCTTAATTACTATTATTTGAGATTTAGAGGGTGCTTGACATATCTAGTTTTTTTCCCCTTACTATAATTTCTCCTTAGCTAATCAATACATATATATATATATATATATATATATATATATATATATATATATTTAGTGTTGCATTTGGTTTTGTTTATTGGTATTGCAAGAAATACTTTGATTTTTATCATTTTGAAATTCAAATAGTATACATAAAAAATGTGCTACACTTGTCTTAATTCATTTGACATTTGAAAATCACTTTATGGATAATATTTTTTTAGTTTTATAATTATATCATAGACAGTATGGTAAAGATGACTGTTTTTCCTCACAAGTTTGATGAATTCTTAAAAAGAAAAATTTCATTCAAAATTAAAGTGTCAAAGTTCAACATGAAAAAGAAGGTGTGCTTATAGCGTTGTAAAGATATTTAATAATAGAAGTTGATTGAATTTTTCTAAAGTACCTCAAATAAACTCAGGTTTATTTCTCAATACCTTTTATTTGATTATTTAAGTAGGAATCTAAACTCTCCACATACGTTATTGGTGGAAGGATTAAAAGTATAAATTCATAACCCTCACCATTATTCTATTTTTATTTGGAACCTTTAATTTTTTTAAAAAAAGTATTAAATAAAAAATTATGTTGAATATACTTTGACATTATCATTTTAATTTATTTTAATATGTAATATGTTTGTAGTTACGTGTGATAACTAATAAATGACAATGTTATTAATATCGGAAACTAAAGGTGCTTACAGCCGGGAAGCCTAATGGATTTGGCCCCACTTGGCTAAATTAGTAAAATTTGGCTGAGTATAAAAGAATAAAACAAAAATTTATAATCAAGTTGAGCCATAAAATTGGATCTGGCCTAAAGACATTATTATATTTAAACAATATTCATGAAAAATGAAATTTCAATATAATTGATATTAAATATAATAATACATAACTTTATTAATTTCATTGGATCATTATTATGAAATATATGCATAAGTTGGATAACAAAATTTTGTTTTTTGTTGAAATGTTCTTCACCAAACTATTCATGGAAAGAAAGAAGTATTTAAATTAGAGTTAAACAAAATTAAATATATTCAAAGCAACCACATTTAGGACTGGTTAATCTAAATTTTTTATAAACCATTTTATTAACTTAAATAACACCTCAATCTGCAATAGTATAAAATTCATATTTTGATGAAGATAATCTTATCATGTTAAACTAATCAAATACTTAAACTTAAAATTAAAAAATAAATAAAACTTAATAATATTAATCTATAAAAAAATAATTTTATTAGACCAAACTTTAGAAAAAACAAAAAAAAAAACTCAAATTTAACCTATTTTAAAAATAAATATTTTATCTTGAACTCATATTTATATTTTTTGAATCAAACCTATTAAATTAGACGGACTTTTCAACCTATAACATTTGTATTTTTTTCAACTTTCACTTTTCAGAATAAACAACACCTCTCGTGAGTGAAAACTGAAGAGCATCAGGAAAAATGCGGCTTGATTTTTTCCATTTTAAGCCCAAACAAAATATGAAGCGTTGGATAAGTGACATGAATGATAGGCGATTAGGGTTTTACCACACGTACTTCCCTATAAATATGCCTCTCCCTCAAGTGATTCTCAGGTCTCTGTCTACTTACTCTGATCCATTCTCATCTTCTTAATCAAGGAAATCACAGTCGAGAATCGAGATCCAATCCGTCGCACATGCTCTCTCCACTGCGTTTCCTTGATTAAAGAGATGTAGTGAATCATCCATCGTCATTGTCAATGACAACTTGAAATTCCTTTTCATCAGATTTGATCGATTTCCATCTTCATTTGTCATTTGATTCTGTAGAAAGAGAGGGCTAACTGAAGAACATTCACCAGATTCAGGTAATCATGGCAAGAAGGATTCTAAAAAGGTAAGTTCAATAGTATTGAGAGAAAACTACTGCTGGTTCTTTCTTTATCTTTTAATGGATTCAATTTTCAATTGATTATTTGAGTTAACCTCATTTTTTATGGGATTCAAAAGGAAATTCCTTTAGTGAATTTGGCCAATGAAATTCTGGCAGGACTATTTAAAGGATGTGTCTGTCCGGCAGCGTGAAATGAGGGCACCTAAAATTCAAGATGAAAGCGAAAAATTCACGCTGTTGCAGCCGAGGATGGTGGGATTATCTCTGCTGCTGCATCTAGCCTAAATAAGTTTAAAATGATGGAAGCTTTATGGATAAATTTCTTCACAAGAAGGAAAACGATTTTGATGGTTCCGTTCAAGAAAATGTTAGAGGCGGAAAAGTTTTAATCAGATGCTGACGAACCTGTTAAGATGGGTGCAAATACTAAAGAGCAGGATTCACATATTCCAAGCCTCAGGGTAATACTATAAACATTCTTTCTAGGACTCGTCTTTCCCAAATGCAACTCTCTTATTCCTAATCCTTTAGTATTTTATTGATGAATGCTTATGAATGTAATGGTATGTGATTGTGATGGAGAATTCAAACGTCTAACTATTGAAGCCAAAACCTTTGATATCATATCCCCTAGCAAGAAGGAAATCCCTGTTGTTGTATGCCCGTTGTTGTGAGTGTAGGAAGTTTTCTCCAAACATTTATGTTAGGTAGTGATGGTTTGGTTTGGTTTCTGTCAGGATTTTGATAACCGAGTGACTTTTCCAGAGATAATAGTTCTTGCAAAGGTGTACGTAGGAAGGGCAAATTTTTTATACAGAGATTCTTACCAGGTCCTTAGATCTAGTTTGGGACAGGATCACATTATTGACCTCTCTTTAGTGCTCAGCCCGTGTTATAATCAAGGATATCTTTTTAACAGATATTGAAAGGGGCTGGAGTAACTATATCTTTTTCATTCTTTTGGTGTTTAGGCTTTTGTTGTTAGTTGTTGTTGTTTCTTCTTCTGTGTCTTTGCCAAGGAGGATATCTTATCCTTCTCTTTTTTGTTACCTTTCTTTGTGCTGCCTGATAAGATTTCTTCTTTTATGCAAAATGAGAAGGATGAGATGAATGCAAACCAGTTGGCAGCCAAGGCCTTGCAGCTACCTTTAAAAGGAAAGCATGAAGAAGCTGAGAAATTATGGATAAGATGAGAAAATGTTCCCTCTAATCTAGACTTTGTTTATATTGCATTTTAAGCATTATGCTTTCTATATTATTCTGGTGTAACCTTTCAGTTTAGTCTGTGGAATTCATACATTTAGCATTGGCTTTAATTATAGTTAGTTCATTTCTTTTAAGCATATGAAATAGTATAGAGATAGTTATAGCCAACAATTTTGTCAGCTAATGTTCCGATGTTTGTTAGGATGAATTATTTTTGCTATTCAGTGACTATAATTTCTGGATGCTCTGCTGAATTTTGTTATTCGTTCCCCTGAGAATGAGAACAAACTAGGGCCCGTGCCTTGAATTTTTCTAGAATTTTGGTCTCCTTGATTTTCTTTTATCTAGGCTAGAACTAGACTTGGTTGTTAGGCAGGTTTTGGGTTTTATTTTAAGTAAAAAATCGTTAGGGCTTCAGATTTCTGTCCTTTAAAAATTGGCAAAAGTCAAACCCATGGGCCAGCAGCTCTTGGCTGAACAAACAACTTTACATTTAATCAATATTCACTGCTTGGTTGATAAGTTGTGCTCCTTGTGGAAATTTAGGGTGAGAGAAAAATTATGGTTGGCAGAACTTAGGGACTGATGAAAATCACATGCACACCCGCCCTTGTACCTTTATTTGTAACATTCTGAGAAATAGTTTAATTACAAGACAAACTCCTATAGAAGATAAGGATAACTATTAGACTTTTAGTCAATAGAAAACTCCAAGACTTCTAATCCCTTAGCACTCCACTTACTTTGTAAGACTTCTCTTAGGTTTCTCAACGGTTAGCCTTTCTCTTTTGGTATGATGTCTTTGTTAGTCTTGTTGTGCTACTTATCATAATGTTTATGTGACTTTCTCTTAGGGACAATTTTCTTTTACAATTTCTGTTGTCTTTTTGAGGAGGGCTTGTTAGAGGATGGGAGGATTTATGTTGTTTCTAGAAGCTTCTTGACTGAGTAAAACTACTTTTTTTTTTTTTCAATTTATTTTCTGTTGTCTTTTTGAGGAGGGGTCGTTAGAGGATGGGAGGATTTTTGTTGTTTCTCGAAGATTCTTGACTCAATAAAACTACTTTTTTTTTTCAATTTATTTTCTGTTGTCTTTTTGAGGAGGGGTCGCTAGAGGATGGGAGGATTTATGTTGTTTCTAGAAGCTTCTTGACTCAGTAAAACAACTTTTTTTTTTTGTTTTTCAATTTATTCTATTTTGTCTTGCTTGGGATATATATTGTCACAATGTCATCAGAAACATATCCTTTAGGTTTACTGAGTAGTTTGATTCCATTATCTGATTTTTTTTGTCTTATTTTTTGTGGGCAGCAAGAGGCAAAGGGTATGAGCACAAAGGAGGGCAATCAAGATCGCATTATCAGTCCACGAACTGAGGGAAGTTTAAGGGGGTATTTCCTGCTTTTGGAATTCTGTCTCTATCTTCTATTTCCCTTAATCCTTTATATGTTTGATTTAATCACTTCTGATGTGCCCTGTGGCCAAGGTGCAATTTCTCATATAATTGCAGAACATTTCGCTTATTTTTTGTGTAATATCTTGTTTTTCCTTCTTTATTCTTTCTTCTATGGCTCCTAAAAATTGTTGAGATTTTTGTTCTTTGTCATTGTCTTTGTATAGCTGTTTGTATTCTTTTAAATTGTTATTTCTTAAGATTGCTGTAGTGACACTTACCGTTTTCTGGAAGATATGCCAAGTAGAGCATATCTTTTCAGCAGAAAATTGGAGAGGATGATGCTGATAAGCATCTTGCTCGCAACATCATGCAGAACAAGAAATTTAAAGTTTCCAGTCAGGCGGATGATAAGTATGACTTTGAAGATGGCAAAAGCAGAAAGACTTGAAAGAAGAGAGACGGTGATGATCATGAGATCACCTAGAAGAACAACCGTGCAAACCGGATTTTGACTCAGCTAGAGCGCTGCCTCTTTTGTTTAGAGAATCCAAATTGTCCTATGCGACTTGTTGTTTCAATTGCAAATTACACATATCTGATGTTGCCGAAGTGGCAGCTTGTGGTTCCTGGCCATTGCTGCCTTTTACCCCTTCAGATGAGCTTAACTTTTAATGTGGGTATGCATTTTACTATTGAAACCAACCTAAATCAGCATGGGCTTGTTTATTAGATACAACTGCCTGAAATATGATAATGTGTGTTAATATCCATAATAATGAATTTTGCAGCTTACTCTATGGTCGAATAATGAAAGGACACAATGTTTTTTGTGTGATGAAAAAATGTTATTTAACAATGAGAAAAGCGTCCGAAGCAGAAAGGTCAACCTGTAAGATTAGAACTATCCTCACAGACAATGGGTATGTAGGGACTTTCCTTACAAAAAGGCCAAAGATGCTCCTTTAAGAAGTTTAATTTCAAATATCTTCGTTATGTAGTCCTGCATATATGCTGATTGACAACAGGGCTGACTATGTCATCACCAGTATTGATGAGTTATCTTCAACTCTTTTGGTCATTGGCATTGAGAGTGAGCAAAAGTACTGTGCCATTGAAGAGTGTCATTACTCTTTACGGTATTTGTTGGGGGAAGGGGGCTGAAGCTTGTATTTATAGTCAAAAGCCTTTTAAAATGTCTGTTGTATGTTGTGTCTTCCCTTGATTTCGTTGTTGGTATTGACATTGCATTGTATTTGTTATTCCATTAAATGCATACATCTATCTTTTTAAAGCACTAATGTTTCAAAAAACAGTAGTATTATGTTTAACACCCATATAAAACAGTGGTTGAAAAACCAAAACAGACGGACTCATTCAAGTGAAAAATCAATGATCCGGTCCAGTGTTTGAAAAACTAAAATAAAAAAATTGCTTAAAAAGTTCCTGAAAATAAAATACTTTAAAAAATAATATTTATTTTAATATAAAAATTCATTGCTAATACTATTTTTATAAATATTTATTATTAAAATAAATATTATTTTTCAAACTATTTTATTTTAGTGAATTTTTTAAGTATTGTTTAGTTTTTAAAATTTTATAATAAATTTGTTCGTTCAAGTGATTATACTAAAAAAGTGTTTTAACATCACCTTTTCAATAATTTTATCTATAAAAAAGTTTCTTATATATTTTTAATTTCTTGTTTTAAATATTTTATATTAAAATAAATGTTTTAAATTAAAAATTTTTTTGAAATGTTTCAAATTGATCCTTTAACTTTTAAAAATAAAGGATTAATTTAAAATATTAAATAAAATAAAATTTTAAAAGTAAAGAAATTAATTTAAAATATGTTAAAATAAAATAATTATTTCGAAACACTTCAAAGTTAAAAGTTTAATTTAAAATATTAAATAAAATTAAGGGGCTAAAATATTAGTTTAACCATTTAAATATTATGATGTGTTTGACTTTGTTTTTATGTATTGTCCATGATAAAATGTTTAAATGTATTAATGTTTATTTGTTATTATTTATTATATTAAGTTTTTATTATATAAAAAAATTATATATATATATATATATATATATATTATTGATACGATTATGGTTGAATTAATTAATTATAAGCCCATAGTTTTATTAATTTAATGGGTAGTTTAATTTTAAAAATATTGTATCAAATAGGCATGTTGATATTGTAGTTAAATATTTTATATTTTGTTATGTTATAGTTGTAACTTGTGCTTTTTAGATACATCTTTATGTTTAAAATTTTCAACTCATTGCCACTTTTCAAATTGATGTGATCACAAGCAATTGATGGAGCTGATGACGAGTGAAGCCTGCACAACAACAAGAAGCTCATCAATATAAATCAAAAGGGATTGCAGAATTCTATTCCCAAGCATTTACCTTGCTACCGCGTTGAATTTGGACTAGACAAGGTTTTGAGCATGTCATTGATGATGAGAAGCATAATAGCAACCTTGGCCTTAATGTCATAAGAAGAATGCTGCATGTGGCAGAGGAAGTCATGCATCACTTTGATATAATTTTTTTCTTCTCACAACAATTTTCTTTTTTTTTTTTTTGGTGAGCATTTTTCTTCTTTTTAACAATTAAAAACACTACAGCACCCAAAATCTTTATCTATTAAAGTAAGTTCAATTTTAATAATTCAATCTTTATATATATTGCTTTTCTCACTCTGTTCTCAAAATCAATTGTCTTCTTTGTAATTAAACAAAAAGCAAATATGAATGCGCAAGCTTCGTCAATACTCCCGAATTGCTAGAAAGATGATAAAGATTTCAAATCTTTTTCTCAAATAATTTGTTACTAATTTTCAAAGTTTAAAATTACAGGTTGATAAAGGTCATATCCACGAAAATGGAAGACCAAATATTTTGTTCAACACATCAAATTTTTGTTCCTCTTTTAAAATTATACTTAAGTTTTTCTCTTTTACTTTTTTGCCTAATTGCTACTTATATGAGATTTAGAGGATGTTTGGCCTTTCTAGTTTTTTTCCCCCTCATTATAATTTCTCCTTAACTAATCAATATATATATATATATATGGTGTTGCATTTGGTTTTGTTTATTGGTATTGCAAGAAACGCTTAGATTTTTATCATTTTGAAATTCATATAGTATACATAAAAAAAAAGTTCTCCACTTGTCTTAATTCATTTGACATTTGAAAACACTTTATGGATAATTTTTTTTTAGTTTTAAATTATACTATGGACAGTATGGGAAGATGACTATTCCTGTCATTAATTTGATGAATTTTTCCAAGTACCTTAAATAAAACTCAGATTAATTTGCCAATATAATATCTTTTATTCAGTTATTTGAGTAGCAATCTGAACTCTCAATATATGTTGGATTCATCAGGAAGAAGCATAATGACATTAGTAAAAAAAATTGAAACTGTAAATTCATTACCATCACAATTATTCTATTTTTATTTGGAACATTTAATCTTTTTAATAAAAAATTACTTTGAATGTACTTTAATATTATTATTTTAATTTATTTTAATATGTCATACTTTTTTCAATTACATGTGATAACTAATAGGTAGGTGATAATATTGCTGATATTGCTTACCAAACATCATCTCTCATTTTAAAAGTACGGGATGTGGGTGAACTTATTGCATTTGAATACTCATGCAATTAAAAAGAAGATAAAACAAATCAAATTAGATTGAAAATGATGAAATTGATAATTTTAGTTAGATTATTTTAAACAATTTCAACTAGATTTTAAGATTAAAATAATATATTTCAAGTTCCTTCTTATATATTATTTTTGTTGTGTAATTATTAGGAATGTTTTATTAATCTTTATTTCAAGAGTTTTTTTTTTGGGGTAAAAGGTAAAGTGAAGGGGCTAGAAGCCTAAACAATAATTTAAAAAGAAAAAAGAAAGGGGATTAGAGTAACACCATTTTTAACTCCTTTGAACTAAAACGAATTTGGCATAACATATATGGTACAGTTAGAAAAAGAGAGATTGAAAAGCTTTTAATACAAGAAGCTTTCTCTTTTAGCTTCTAACATGGAAACTGTTTGGATCTGCGCCATTCAGTCTATTTATTTACGATTGCATATCGCGCATTTACCCTTTAAATGTATGGGATCTGGATTCCCTTGCGAACTTGTCAAAGCTCTGTTGTAATTACAAAACTCACTCCCAATAAAGTAGACAACGCCATTTCAAAAAGGTATAATTTTTTATTTATATTATTTTAAAGTTACTACACTTTTTTAAAAAAGTTATATACAATTTTTTATATTTTTTTATCAAGTCCCTCATTTAAAATATGATAAATATATATTTTTCAATATTAATATAACAATGTATAGTTTTTACACACAAGTATGTATATTTTTATAACTTAGCATCATATGATTGAATTTTTTTTTTAATTTTTTTATGCATATTAAAATTTTATTAAAAATTTCAATGATAAAAATATAAAAGCTGGTTTTGTATTGAAAAAGAATTTTGATGAGAATAGAAAGGAGAAAGAAAATGAGAATGAAATGGAATTCTATTATTATAATTATATTTGGTATAGTACAGAAAGGAATAGGAATAAAAATAATATAAAAATTACAATAAAAATTTAGCAAATTACTATAATACCCCTAGTACAAAAAATATTAAAATATTTATTTTTAAATTGGTATAATTTTTTAAACAATTTTTATTACAAAATATAAACTATTTATATTTTTACTTGTAAGAAATATTTTTTGAATTTTCAGTAGTAGAAAAATATTAAAATATTTCTTCTAAGTTTTTTAATTCAAACAAATTTTTTTTTGGATTACCTGTAATAAGAAAAATAAAAAAATCATTTTTATTTTTTAGTTCAGAAAAAATTCTTTGAATTAAAAAGTAATAGAAAAAATTGTACATCCTTGAAACCTAGAAAAATATATATAGTACCCAAAATAGGTAACAAATTTCTAATTAATTCTCCCAACAATGCAATACACCTTCAATTGCTTCTTGAAACCTGATCTAGTTCCCTTGATCAGTGCAAATGACAGAATAGGTAAGTGGGAAGACACGTTATAGAAGCAAATTACGTTGCTTAAAGCTCTCACAAGATCAATCTAGTTGCAGGTGAAACAGATTTAGCCTCAAAATCAGGTCCAATAGTCTTAAATATATCGGTCTGACATATGTTATGTTCTTTTTATTTTTTTTTTACTTCAACTATGAACATAAGCAACCCATAATTTTATAATAGTAAACCTATGAACATCAACAATAGTCAAAGAGTAGAAATAACTAACCAAATTTTGCCATTGCTGAAGTTTGCTAGGCTTCTATCATTACAAACCTTCGATCTTTTTTATAATTATCTGAATGAGATTCTTCCACTTATTCTTAGACAACTTATTAATATTGTTGCAGTGTTGCTAGCTACTTTCTTCAAATAAGTTGAATGGTGTAATTAGAGAACACGTTTATCAACTTTAAAGAATTATGTATCATGTGTATTTTATACAATAAGATACGTCTAATACATTAGATTTACAAATTTTTAGTTTCACTTCCATATAGTCCTTTGTTAATCTAAAATAATTAAAAACTAATTCAACAAATATCATTATTATAACAATAAAAACACAATGAACATAATTCATTTTGGACAATAGGTGATAATAATTAAAGAAGCCCAACAAAATAGTTTATGTCCCAAACTACTATGTTTGTTGCTGGGAGAGATTCACAAACACTTATATGTGTATTTAAAATACTACAAGGGTGATTAATTTACAAAATGCTTTAAAGATTTTTTAGAATAATATATTTTATATTAGGTTTAAGAACTTATCGTATAGGGGGGCAAGCTTTGTTGAAGGGGTCCCAATCTTTCTTAAATACATAGTACCACAATGCCCAACAAGCCAAAACTCACAACTATTTGGGTTTTGAAGCCCAAAACATTGTCTTTCTAAATAATTAAAAGTATGGCCCACGGTGGACACATTATATCATTTTATAGGCCTAATTCGGGATCTTTTTGTCCAGAACTTCGGAAATATTTGGTTGTGCAGCATATTTATTTTTTATATAAGAGTTAAATGGAAAATAATAAAAGCATGTTGATTTTATTATAATTTTCACCCCTCCAATATAGTTTAATCCTAGATTGGTCTCTGGTTGCTGATAAGCCACTATTACATATCTCTTCAAAATATGGCATCTAAAACTACTTTTTCTGAAAGTTCAGATAATCTAGATTATATGTATGCATATATACATGTTTTTGTTTCTGAGGGTTATATATAGCACTCGACACTCACAGCAATCAAGAGGATTTGAAATACATTTTTTTGATATATTAAAAGGATTAAATCCTTGACACTAAATATATTCTCACCACATTCTTATTACCTAACTATTCATTTGGCAGCAAAATTTTAAATATAAGTCTAAGTCCAATTATTTTTTTAATTAAAAAAAGTAAATCAATGAAGTATAGGAAATAAGATTAAAAAATTTTATATTTTTGGTGAAGAGAGATGAAAAGAGAAAAAGGAAACCTACAAGACTATTGAAAACGCAAAAGATGAGAAAAAAATAAAAAAAAATTACTATTAAGGATCATGAAACAAAATTATTTATAGAGGACATTATATTTCAAAAATAATTTGGATAACCAAAGAACCTAATATTTCAAATATTAGGTCATTAGTTAGTCTTTGAGTTCCATTACTTAGTCTTTATCTTATTTATAGGACCCTTTCTTATACAAAAAAGGATTCTAAATCCTCAATCTCTACAAAGTGTCTTGTTTTTCTACAAGCAGACCCTCTCTTGTGGATAGCACATTATCTTGTACATCAACTTAAAATTATGTTATCGCATGTCATCCTGTGGATAAGAATATATTAAAAAGTCACTTGTGTTATTACACTTAAAATTTTAGATCCTTAGGTTCTTTAAAATAATTTTGAAATATAAGATCCTTTAGAATAAATAATTTTGTTCTACAATCTTCAATTATAATTTTTACAATTAAAAAAAAGAGTTGAGTACCATTTACATTGCTAGAAATCACAAAAGTCAAGCAATAGGAAAGACTTTCTAACACAACCACATTAGCACACCATAAGTCTTGCCCCTAAACAAATTCTTATGACTAGCTAGAAAGCTTGGAATGAGGATGATTGATGATAACACCTCTTTATTTATTCAAGAAGATGAAAGGAGATGAACCTCCTTATACGGCATGGGGAAAAATTTCTAACAACTAAAAAAGTCCTTCAAAATAAATAATTTTATTTTATAGTCTTCAATTATAATTTTTTCAAAAGATAAATGGGTTGAGTGTCATTTAAGTTGCTAGAAATCACAAAAGTCAAGTCATGGAGAAGACTTTTCTAACACAATTACATTAGCATGCCACTAGTATTGCCCTCGGAACAAGTTCTTATGACTAGCAAGTTAGGAATGACAGAGTTGGATGATAGCACTTTTTTTTTTTTAAACCAAGATAAAGATCTTCATCTATTCAAAAGAAAAGAAATGAAGCTCCTTATACAGCATGGGTAAAATTTTCCAACAACATAAAAGGTTTTTTAGAATAAATAATTTTTTTATGCTCTTCAATTATAATTTTCTCAAAAAATAAATGGGATAAATATCATTTATATTGTCAAAAATCATAAAATTCAAGTCATGGAAAAGACTTTCCAACACAATCACATTAGTACACCATAAGTCTAGCCCCTTGAAAAAGTTGTTATGACTAGAAAGCTAAGAATGATGGTGATTGACGATGTCACTTTTTTATTAAAAAAAAAGATAAATATCTTTATTTATTCAAGAAGAGGAAAAGAGATGAACCTCCTCTCATACAACATGGGTAAAAATTTTCAATAGCACAAACTGTACATTAGTAGATTGATATGTAAAAACTAAGCAACATGATAAAAAAATTGCTAAAGCATAAAAAGTTTTAAATCTAAGTTATAAAAAATTACCAGACAAAAATTAGGCTTTTTGATTGAAATATTTAAAAAAATTAATTCTTTAAATCCTATGTTAGCAAAACAAATTGCTTGATATCCTATGCATCTTTTTTATTGTTATTTTTTTTCTCAACATTTTTTTATGAATTTCTTTTGTTTCTTTTTTTAAATTTTTTGTCCAATAGGGCTCAAGAAAGGAAATTGTACAATTATACCTGTTAAATCAAAATATGCATTACTTCAAAAATTATATGGCCCTTTAAAGATTATCTCAGCATCATTTGAAGTAGTAAATTAATACCCAAAAAAAAAATATTTAAGGGAGTCAATTATAAATTAGATACCCTTTCCTCCTTTTGTTGACATAGCATAACAAGTATTAAATTAAAATATATATTATCATAAAAATTATTTGGTATTAATTTACAAGCACCCAATTTTTTTTAAAGACATGGGATATAGGGCAATTTGTTTTAGCAACACAAGATTTGAAGAATTAATCTTTTTTTTGGTAATATTTAAGTCAAAAAGCCACAAAAGTTAAACTAAAAAAACCAATTCCTAGGGAGTTACAGTCAGAGAATTTCTTTTTTTGACCAAAAGACGATTAGAATTCCAACCCAAACTATGAAGAAAGTTTTTTGTTAGGAGTCATCTTAAAATTTTTCAACTGAATAAAAACCGTATAGAAACCAAATACAAGTTGGACATACGACATATATTTTACTTAATTTCATCCATAAACATTTCATATCCTCTCATAGTCACATTTAACCAATGCTTGCTCTATTTTAATTCATACCATAAAATTCAAACAAAAAATTAAGGCAACCTAATCATATTTCTCTTAGATTCTTATATCTATACTTAATTATTTGTATTTTTCTTTTTGAATTACTTTTTACACTTTAATT
This sequence comes from Erythrophleum fordii, assembly GCA_032878935.1. Classification (NCBI taxonomy): domain Eukaryota; kingdom Viridiplantae; phylum Streptophyta; class Magnoliopsida; order Fabales; family Fabaceae; genus Erythrophleum; species Erythrophleum fordii. The sequence goes on from JAVQMF010000029.1 coordinate 2,526,035, forward strand.
AGGGAAGGATATATAAATTGAGGAGGACCTAGAAGAAATTGCTATAATCTTTTCCCCCCTTAATAAATAGAAAATCAACAAAATGAGTAAGTCAATTAGTTATGTACAAAAAATAAGATTAAAATCTTAATTTATTTTTTTCAAAGAATTAAAAGATGAAAAAAGAAGCATAGCGTTTAACATAAGGAAGAGAAAAGGAAGACAAGTGTGGTGTGGTCCTATATCTTGGAGGATTTGGAAAAAAGTGCTATAATCTATTATTGCCCACAAATCCTGTCTCTTAGAAGTTCTTCTGAAATTAATTAGTTATGTATAAAGGGCTAGCTTAGAGTTAGGTTCACATAGCACAATACCTATTCTTCATTTTCTTATAATCCAACAAAGCAATCCCAAGCATGTTTAACCTAATTGGGGTTTTAGGTTCTTTTTTTTTTTTTTTATGTGTTGGAAATTCTAACAAAAAGAAATATGTAGAGATACACAATCAAACCCTTCTTAAATTAAAAGATGGCTTCATTGACAATTAGAAAAGTGAAGTTAATTGTTGGCAATATAATAAAATTTCATGCAAAAATTTGACTAGCTATGCCTATGTCTTAATTAATCATTTTATTAAATTGAGAGGTAATATTGATTTTTCACTATGTAATTTGCTTTTGTAAAAATAATTTGAATAAAAAATGTCAAATCAATGATGCATAGAAAATTAAGTTCAAATCAATTTTCTTTCGTTGAAAGAAGAAAGAGAGAAAGATGGTGATTGTTGGGCATTTAACTAACAGAAGGGAAAATTTATGGTCTTAGGTAGACTTAGATTATATACTGTCATTTTCATTAAAAAAAATGTAAAATAAAGGGAATGACTTTTTATATAACAATAGCATCAAGATTTTGAATTATTGCACATATAATCTTCACTCTTGAAGCCAAGGGCAAGTTGAGACAAATAATTACAGAAGTAAGTGAGGATGATTGATAAGGAGGAGATAGCATCAAGTGATGGCTATACTTGACTTAATTTGATTCATAAATATTCACATAATAAACATATAAAACCGATAGATCAATTTTATGTGGTACCTACCACTATTTTTAGAGTCAAAGTAAATGATGGGTGCTTTTATTTTTGAGCCACTATTTTATGTCAATGTCTCAAGACTCTAAAGTCTACCCCAATTCATGATTTAGGAACTCATGCATCACGCTTACATAATTTTCTTTCTCAAAAAAAGGTTTTTCTTTTTTTTTTTTGTTGGGCTGAACAACATTTTTCTTCTTTTTTACAATAAAAAACAATATTGCACCCAAAATCTTTACCTATTAAAGTGAGTTGAATTTTAATATTTCAATCTTTATGCATATTGCTTTTCCACTTCTGTTCTCAAAATCATATGTCTTTTATGTAACTAAATAAAAGGCAAATATGAATGTGCAAGCTCCGTCAATACTCACGAATTGCTAGAAAGATGATAAAGTTTTCGAATTCTTTTCTCTTTGCTAATAATTTTCAAAGTTTAAAATTATGGGTTGATAAAAGTCAAATTTACAAAAATGGAAGACCTAATATTTTGTTCAACATATCAAAATTTTATTCCTCTTTTAAAATTATACTTAAGTTTTTTTTCTTTTACTTATTTGCCTAATTACTACTTATTTGACATTTAGAGGATGCTTGGCCTTTCTAGTTTTTTCCCCCTCATTATAATTTCTCCTTAACTAATCAATATATATATATATATATATGGTGTTGCATTTGGTTTTGTTCATTGGTATTGCAAGAAACACTTAGATTTTTATCATTTTGAAATTCATATAGTATACACACACAAAAAATGTTCGCCACTTGTCTTAATTCATTTGACATTTGAAAATCACTTTATGGTTTTTTTTTGTTTTATAATTATATTATGGACAGTATGGGGAAGATGATTGTTTCTCTCATAAATTTGATGAATTTTTCCAAGTACCTCAAATAAAACTCAGATTAATATGTCAATATAATATCTTTTATTCAGTTATTTGAGTAGCAATCTAAACTCTCCATATATGTTGGATTTATTGGCAAGAAGCGTAATGATATTAGTGATAGGATTAAAATTATAAATTCATAACCATCACAGTTATTCTCTTTTTATTTGAAACCTTTATTTTTTACTAAAACATATTAAAGAAAAAATTACGTTGAATATATTTGATATTGTTATTTTAATTTATTTTAATATGTGATACTTTTTTCAGTTACATGTGATAACTAATAACTAAGTCATAATGCTACTGATATTGCACACCAAGCATTGTCTCTCATTTTAAAAGAACAGGATTGGGTGAATTTATTGCTCTCAAATGCTCATGCAATTAATAAGAAGATAAAACAAATCAAATTAGATTGAAAATGATGAAATCCATAATTTTACTTAGATTATTTTAATCAATTTCAACTAGATTTTAAGACTAAAATAATATATTTCAAGTTCCTTATTATATATTATTTTTATTACATAATTATTATGGATGTTTTATTAATCTTTATTTCAAGAGTTATATATATATTTTGGGGGAAGGGGTTAGAAGCCTAAACAACAATAAAAAAACAAACAAATGAAAAAAAAAGGGAACTAAGACCCTGTTTGATGTTGTTTTTGTTTTAATATTTTCAAAATAAATATTTTTTAGAACAAATTTTAAAAATAAAAAATTAAAAAATCCATTTGAATCATTATTTTGAAAAATAATTATTTTCTATTTGATTTTTTATTTTGTAGAATAAAAGTTACAAAACATCTAAAAAATATTTTAATTTTTTTGTTTTCGAAAATAAAATTCTATTTTTTTTATTTTAAAAAATACTTCATTAAAAACACATTATTAAGCAAGTCTTTTTGTCTGTTTATTCTTAAGAACAAAAAATTATTTTGGAAACAAAAAATAAAACAGGCCCTAAATCAATATCATTTCTAACCCCTTTGAACCAAAATAAATCCCCAGCATAATATATATGGTACAGTTAGGAAGAGAAAAATTAAAATGTTTCTAATATTAAAAGCTTTCTCTTTAGTTTCTAATGTCATGTCATGCATATTTGTTTTCAATTGCATGTCATGCATTAACCCCCTAAATGTAAAGGATTCGTATTGTCTTGCGAACTTGTCAAAGCCTTATTATAATTACGAAACTCACAAAACAAAATAGACTGTACTATTTCCTAAAAAGTTATATACAATTTTTTTATATTTTTATTATTTTTTTAATTTAAAATATGACAATTGTATATTTTTTCAATAATAATATACTAATGTATAATTTTTGCAGATAATTATATAATTTTTTTAACTTAGCATCATATGTTTGAATTTTTTTAAAATTTTTTAATACATAATAAAATTTAATTAAAATTTTAATAATAAAAATATAAGGGCTCATTTCCTATGGTCTATATAATGATATTTGATATGGCATGAAAAGAAATGAGAATAATATTCCATTTTTATGTTTGATTGGATAGAAACAATATAAAAATAGAAAGGAAAGTTGAACAAATGACTACAATACTCATGGTGCCAAAAAAATATTAAAATATTTATTTATTTTATTTGTAAAATAGTTTTTAACTACTTTTATTAAAAAATATAAAATTTTATTTTTTTTACTTGTAAGAAATATTTTTTGAATTATCAATAATAACAAATATATTAAAACATTTTTTTAATTTTCAATTCAAATTTTTTTGAAATACCAAAAATAAAAATTATATATAAATATTTATTATTATTTTTAATTCAGAAAAAAATGTTTGAACTAAACAATAATAGAAAAAATATATATATCCTTGAAACCTAGAAAAAATTACAGTACACAAAATGGGCAACAAATTTCTTATTTATTCTCCCAACAATACAATAAACATTCATTTGCTTCTTACACACACACATATATCTTAAAGCTAGAAATGAGGGAGTTGGATGATAGCACTTTCTTTTTTCAAATCAGGATAAAGATCTTCATCTATTCAAACAAAAAGAGATGAAGTTCCTTATACAGCATGGGTAAAATTTTCCAACAAAAAGAGACGAAGGTCTTTTAGAATAAATAATTTTGTTTCATGATTTTCAATTATAATTTTCTCAAAAAATTAATGGGTTGAGTATTATTTATGTTGTCAGAAATCATAAAAGTGAGGTCATGGAGAAGACTTTCGAACACAATAACATTAGCACACCATAAGTCTAGCCCTTTGAACAAGTTCTTATGATTAGAAAGCCAAGAATGATAGCAATTGATTATAACAATTTTTTTTTGAACAAGATAATATCTTCATTTATTCAAGAAAAGGAAGGGAGGTGAACTTGCTCTCATACAACATGGGTAAAAATTTCCAATAGCACAAACTGTACATTAGGTAGATTGACTTGTAAAAGCTATGCAGTGTTAAAAAAATTGATAGAGCATAAAAAGTTTTGAATCTAAGTTATAGAAAATTACAACACAAAAATTAGGCTTTTTGATTGAAATATTTTAAAAAAATTAATTCTTCAAATCCTATATGTTACCAAAACAAATTGCTTCATATCCTATGCATCTTTTTTATTGTTATTTTTTCTCAACATTTTTTTTATGAATTTTTTTCTTTTTTAAAATTTTTTTGTCTAATAGGGCTCAAGAAAGGAAATTGTACAATTATACTTGTTAAATCAAAATATGCATTACTTCAAAAATTATATGGCCCTCTAAAGATTATCTCAATATCATTTGAAGTAGTAAACTAATACCAAAAAAAAAAAAATCTTTAAGTGAGTCAATTATAAATTAGATACCCTTTTCTCCTTTTGTTGACATAGCATAAAAGTATTAAATTAAAATATATATTATCATAAAACTTATTTGGTATTAATTTACAAGCACCCAATTTTTTTTTAAAGATATGGGATATAGGGCAATTTGTTTCAGCAACGCAAGATTTGAATAATTAATCTTTTTTCTTTATTTAAGTCAAAAAGTCACAAAAGTTAAACTAAAATAACCAATTCCTAAGGAGTTACAATAAGAGAATTTCTTTTTTTGAGCAAAAGACGACTAGAATTCTAACCCAAACTATGAAAAAAGTTTTTGGTTAGGAGTCATCTTAAAATTTTCCAGCCATAGGAGAATAAAAACCATGTAGAAACCAAATACAAGTTGGACAAGCGACAAATATTTCACTTAATTTCATCCATAAACATTTCATATCCTCTCATAGTCACATTTAACCAATGCTTGCTTTATTTTAATTCATAATATAAAATTCAAACAAAAAATTTAAGGCAACCTAATCATATTTTTATTAGATTCTTAGATCTATACCTTAATTATTTATTTTTCTTTTTGAATTACTTTTTACATTTTAATTAGAGAAGGATATATAAATTGAGGAAGACCTAGAAGAAATTGCTATAATCTTTTCCCCCCTTAATAAATAGAAAATCAACAAAATGAGTAAGTCAATCAGTTATGTACAAAAAATAAGATTAAAATCTTAATTTATTTTTTTTCCAAAGAATTAAAAGATGAAAAAAGAAGCATAGTGTTTAACATAAGAAAGAGAAAAGGAAGACGAGTGTGCTGTGGTCCTATATCTAGGTGGACTTGAAAAAAAGTGTTATAATCCATTATTGCCCATAAGTCCTGTCTCCCAGGGCAAGTTCTTCTGAAATTAATTAGTTATGTATAAAGGGCTAGCTTAGGGTTAGGTCAAGAAAGTTTAACCCTATCTCCAGTCTTTTTTTGATTTTTTGGTTGGAGTTTTAGGTTTTTTTTTTTATGTGATGGAAATTGTAACAAAGAGAAATATGTAGAGATAGACAATCAAACGCTTCTTAAATTAAAAGATGGCTTCATTCACAATTAGAAAAGTGAAGTTAATTGTTGGCAATATAATAGAATTTCATGCAAAAAATTGACTGGCTATGCCTATGTCTTAATTAATCATTTTATTAAATTGAGAGGTAATATTGATTTTTCATTATGTAATTTGCTTTTGTCAAAAAAATTTGAATGAAAAATATCAAATCAATGATGTATAGAAAATTAAGTTTAAATCAATTTTCTTTCATTGAAAGAAGAGAAAGGGAGAGATGGTGATTGTTGGGCATTTGACTAATAAAAGAGAAAAATTATGATTTTAGCTATACTTAGATTATATACTGTCCATTTCATCAAAAAATATACTAAATAAAGGGAATATTTTTTTATATAACGGTAGCATTAAGACATTGAATTATTGTACATATAATCTTCACTCTTGACCCCAAGGGCAAATTGAGACCAATAGTTATAGAAATAAGTGAGAATGATTGATAAGGAGAAGACATAGCATCAAGTGATGGCTATACTTGACTTAATTTGATTCATAAACATTCACATAATAAACATATAAAACCAAAATAGATCAATTTTATGTGGTATCTACCATTATCTTTAGAGTCAAAGTAAATGATGGGTGCTCTTATTTTTTAGCCTTTATGTAAATGGTTGAATTTAAGTTCTCCAATTACTAATTACCCATGCCCCTCACCACTTATAGTAATAAACCAAAGAGATTTGGCTCAATAGTATTAAAATTATCTCATGATCAAGAATTCAAATTTAAACCCAAGTCAAAATCAAAATTACCCCTTAATTATTTAGTGATAAGTATAATTAGTGTTTAATCTCTTGAAATCTTGATTTCCCTATTGTCCGAAAATACACCATGTCAATGTCTCATAGACTCTAAAGTCTACCCTCATTCATGATTTAGGAACTCATGCGTTATGCTTATATAATTTTTTTTAACAAAAAATAGTTTTTTTTTTTCGATTGAACAACAATTTTCTTCTTTTTAACAACTAAAAACATTACAGCAGCCAAAATCTTTATCTATTAAAGTAAGTTCAATTTTAATATTTCAATCTTTATGTATACTGCTTTTCCACTTCTGTTTTCGAAATCATCTGTCTTCTATGTAACTAAATAAAAGGCAAATATGAATGCGCAAGCTCCGTCAATACTCGCAAATTGCTAGAAAGATGATAAAGTTTTCGAATTCTTTTCTCAAATAATTTGCTAATGATTTTCAAAGTTTAAAATTATGGGTTGATAAAAGTCAAATTTACAAAAATGGAAGATCTAATATTTTGTTCAACATATCAAACTTTTGTTCCTCTTTTAAAATTATATATAAATTTTTTCATTACTTATTTGCCTAATTAGTACTTATTTGAAATTTAGAGGGTGCTTGGCCTTTCTCGTTTCCCTCCCCTCATTATAATGTTTCCTTAACTAATCAATATATATATATATATATATATATAGTGTTGCATTTGGTTTTGTTTATTGGTATTGCAAGAAAACACTTAGATTTTTATCATTTTGAAATTCATATAGTATACGTTAAAAAAAAAAAAAGGTTCTCCACTTGTCTTAATCATTCGACATTTGAAAATCACTTTATGGATAATATTTTTTTTAGTTTTATAATTACATTATAGACAGTATGGGAAAGATGACTATTTCTCTTATAAATTTGATGAATTTTTTCAAGTACTTTAAATAAAACTCAGATTAAAACGTCAGTATAATATCTTTTATTCCGTTATTTGAGTAGCAATCTAAACTCTCGTCAAATGTAGGATTAACTGGCAAGAAGCATAATGGTATTTGTGAAAGGATTGAAATTGTAAATTCATAACCAACACAATTATTTTATTTTTATTTGGAACCTCTAATTTTTATTAAAATATTTAATAAAAGATTACATTGAATATACTTTCATATTATTATTTTAATTTATTTTAATATGTGATACTTTTTCAATTACATGTAATAACTAATAAGTAAGTGATAATACTACTGATATTGCACACCAAGCATTACCTCTCATTTTAAAAGTACAGGAGTTGGGGGAACTTATTGCTCTTAAATACTCATGCAATTAATAAGAAGATAAAACAAATCAAATTAGATTGAAAATGATGAAACCAATAGTTTTAGTTAGATCATTTTAATCAATTTCGACTAGATTTTAAGATTAAAATAATATATTTCAAGTTCCCCTTATATATTATTTTTGTTACATAATTATTATAGATGTTTTATTAATCTTTGTTTCAAGAGTTATATATATATATATATTCTCTCTGATCTCATTTATAAGAGATTTTTTTTAGATTTAATTTGGTTTAAGATATAAAAAAAAAATCACTAATGTGGTATATTAATTATAATATTTTAATTATGCCTTCCGTTAAATGAGTTTTTTAAATTATGAGTAATAATTATTACTAATTTTAAGAACAAAGTGCACGCATTAAATAGGAGTATTTTTAAAAAATAATTTTTATTTGAGATGAAATTAAGAAAATCAATTATTTTTAATCAACTTTTTTAATTCTTGAAAATTAGTATTTATTTTTTATATATGAGATTAGATAGGGTATATATTTTTTGGTTTGGGTAGAAGGGAAAAAGGAAGGGGCTTGAGGCCCAAACGAGAATGAAAAAGACAACCAACGAAGAAAAAGGGGACTAGATCGACGCTATTCTAACCCCTTTAAAAAAAAATGAATTTCCAGCATAATGCATATGTTACGGTTAAAAAAAGAAAGATTAAAAAGTTTATAAGATTAAAAGCTTCTCTCTTTAAATATAGAAATTGTTTAAGTTCACACCAGTCAATCTATTTTCAATTGCATTTGCATATTGTACTTTTTATCCCTTAAATGTGGAGGATTCGGATTGCCTTGCAAATTTGTCAAAACTCTGTTGTAATTACAAAACTCACTCCCAATAAAGTAGACAAAACCATTTCCAAAAGGCATAATTTTTTATTTATATTATTTTTCAGTCACTACACTTTTATTTTTTTAAAAAAATTGTATACAATTTTTTATATTTTTATTATTAAGTTTCTTATTTAAAGTATGACAAATGTATATTTTTTCAATAATAATATAACAATATATAGTTTTTACATATAGGTATATAATTTTTATAATTTAATATCATATGATTAAATTTTTTTAATAATTTTTTATACACATATAAAAATTTTATTAACAATTTTAATAATTAAATAAAAATATAAGGACTTATTTGATATACAAAAGGAATTTTGATAGGAATGGAGAAGAGAAAGAATATGAGAATGAAATGGAATCTTAGGACCCATAATTATGTTTGAAATGATATGAAAAAGAATGAGAATATTATTCCATTTTTATATTAAATTGGATTGAAATAAGACAAAAATAGAAAGCAAGAGTTGAGCAAATTACTATAATACCGCTAATGCAAAAATAATTAAAATATTCATCTTTTTTATTTGTAAAATTTTTTAATTACTTTTATTAAAAATAAAATATATTATTTTTTTTTTACTTGGAAGAAATATTTTTTGAATTAGCAAAAATAGAAAAAATATTAAAATATTTCTTTTAAGTTTTTTAACCCAAAAAGATTTTTTCAATTACCAAAAATAAAAAAATATAAATATTAATTTTTATTTTTTATTTTGAAATTTTTTTTTGAATTATCAATAAAAAAAATATTCATTTTTATTTTTGACTCAGAATTTTTTTTGAATTAAACAATAATAGTCTTAAATACATGTCTCTGACATATGTTCTTTTTCTTCTTCAACTATTCATCAGGTTGGTATGAATCTGACATCTCATCCTCATCACCACTGCACTAAGTCCAAACCCTAGTTCTACAATCTTCATTGGTAGTATGTATGCACTTATCGACACTCCCAAGAAGCCCATCTGACAGAGATCCACATTGCTTTTGGCTGACAAAAAAAGAGGACTTGAATCTATGAACTGAACATCTTGTGCCGCGAAACTATCAACCATAAGCATGAAAAGGCAAGAAAATTTCCATTCTCTCCCTGGGGACATTCACCAATATGGTTACTTGGAGTTGGACCAATCCACCACAAGTGATCTGCAACAAATTCACCTAAACAAAGGATGAGGTTGTTACAATTCAGTAGCTGCACAAGGAAGTTGTGAGTATAAAATAAATCCGAGCCGTGTACAAGGACACTGTCCTTGAGAGATATTCCGCCACAAGACGGCACTCCCCAGGATTGAACGGATTCTTCTGCGATGTCGCAGGAAAGCAGAACAGCGGAGATAAGAACTCAGGGACTGAGAGAAGAGGAGAGGAGAGAGCAGCTCGAATATTGTCCGGAGCTGTAGTGTATGGAACCCAAAGAGCAACGCGGTATTTATAGGCACAGAAAATAATGAGACGTTGGACCATATTGAATTTTATTAATGAGGACGTTTCTGAACGTTGGACGGTTTCCGACATGAGAATTAATAAACATTATATCAGATAAAAACGGATTAATAATTGTCGGTAAATGATGAGTAACGTTCAGAAACGTTCACATAATGAACTCATAACCGAAGCCTTAAATTTGTGAATTTTCTGGAAGGCTATTTGAAAATATTTAATTTTCAAAAATAAAATTCCGGTAACGGTAAAAAATGTCCAACACCGCGTATATTTTGCGCACAGGGGGGGCAAATCGCCGAATTTCAACTTAGCTCAGCTATGTTGGCCCAGCTTTTTGTGCGCGCGAGCCCACTCTCCTCCTAGACCCATTTTGTTCTTCCATAATCACATGTTAATATTTATACCCTTTGGCTTTCATTTGTTTGAGCAATGTGGGACTTCTCTTTTTCTCTTCCCTTTTGACACACACATATACAATTCTCCAACAGAGGTATGGGGCATCTCTACAACAATTTGGTTGTGAACAAGGTAACATAAAAGTAAGAAGAAACAACAAAAGGATAGCAGCATTTCAAAATCCAGCAGGAATAAGACACTTCTACATCCATGCGATTTCAAGGAAAACTCCGATTTCAAAACAGGGCATATCAGTTCATCTAGTAATTTTATCCAAAAGCATGTATACTACTTTTTATAAATATAAGGAGACAATATAAGAAAAATCTATTCTCTAGAATTTCTCTATAGCATAAATTTGAGCAAAGTCCTCATAAATCTTGAACTCTCTCATAATTCTTTGCAATGTATTGCTCTAGATGCTTTTGCAAATTTGATTTTTCTCAAAGATCTAGATCTCTCAAGTAATTCTTCGCAACATATTGCTCCAAATGCTTTTAGAAGTATAACTTTTCTTCTAGATTTAAATCTTTTGCATGATTTGTTGCAATAAATTTCCCCATATACTTTTACAAAATGACTTCTTTAGAATTGAATCCAAGTCATAACAATTTGAGCAAGTCATTGCCGAAGCTTGCTAGGCTTCTATCATTGGAAACCTTTGATCTTTACTATGATCTGTTAAACGAGATTCTTCCATGTTTTCTTAGACAACTTATTAATCTTGTTGCTGCATTGTTACTTTCTACAAATATGTTGAATGGTGTAATTAGAGAAACACATCTATTAACTTTAAGGAATTATGTATCATGTGTATTTTATACAATAAGATATGTCTAATACATTGGATTTAAAAATTTTTAGTTTCACCTTTATATAGTTCTTTGTTAATTAAAAATAATTAAAATTAATTCAGAAAATATCGTTATAATAATAAAAAAAACAGTGAACATAATTCACTTTAAAGGATAGGTGATAGCAATGGAAGGAGTCTAACATAAAAGTTTATGTCTGATCTCAAGCCCAAACTACTATGTTTTTTGCTTGGAGAAATTCATAGCCTCTAATATGTGTTTATGAAATACTACATGGGCAATTAATTCACAAAATGTTTTTCAAGATTTTTGGGAATAATATATTCACAAATTGTCCCAATCTCTCTTATATACATACGATGGTGCCCAATAGGAAGTTCAACACTATTTGTGTTTTAGAGCCCAAACATTTTATCTTTCTATATAATTGAGTTTGAGCATATGACCCATGGTGAACCCATTATATCCTTCTAGAGTTGTAGGCAAAATTTGGGATCTTCTTGTTCAGAGCTTTGGAAAAATTTGGTTGGGCACCATATTTATTTTGTTATATAAGAGTTAAACAAAAAATAAATGAAAAAATAAAAGCATGTTAATTGTTTCTAATTTTTGCCTCTACAATTTAATCATGCATTTGTCTTTAGTTGCTGAAAAGCCAATGTTAAATATCTCTTGGAAATAGGGTATCTAAAACTACCTGTTCCACAAATTCAGATAATCTAGATTATATGTATACGTATACATATATATATATATGTATATATGTATATAAACATATAATTTTGTTTTTATGGGGGCTATACACAACACTCGAAGCTCAACAATGAGCGGGACCTAAAATGAACTTCTTTTGGTATATTAAAAGGATTAAATCATTGACAGGAGTTAAATTCTCATTGCACTCTTATTACTAACTATTCATTTGGCAACAAGATCTTAAATATAAGTCCAATTCCAATGATTTTTTTAATTAAAAAAAATAAATGAGTGAATATAGAAAATAAGATTAAAAACTTTAATTTTTTTGGTGAAGAGAGAGGAAAAAAGAAAGGAGGAGCCTACAAGACTATTGAAAGACAAAAAACGAGGGAAAAAAATAAGAAAAAATTACTATTGAAGATCATGAAACAAAATTATTTACTCCAAAAGACCTTAAATTTCAAAAATATTTTAGATAACTCAAGAACTTAATATTTAATGTATTAGGTCATCAGTTAGTCATAAGATCTCACCTACTTAGTCATTATCTTGCCAACTAGACCACTTCTCGTACAAGAAAGGATCTCAAATTATCAAACTCGACCAAGTGTCTTAGTTCTTTGTGAACAGACCCTCTCTTATGCATAGCACCCCCACTTAAAATTATGTCGTCACATGCTTTCCTATGCATAGGAATACATAAAAGGGCATTTGTATCATCACACTTAAAATTTTAGGCCTTTAAATCCTTTAAAATAATTTTGAAATATAAAATCCTTTAGAATAAATAGTTTTGTTCTATGGTCCTCAATTATAATTTTCACAAAAAAATAAATGGGTTGAGTGTCATTTGTGTTGTTAGAAATCACAAAAGTCAAGCAATGGAAAATACCTTCTAACATGACCATATATATTAGCATGCCATAAGTCTTGCCCTTGAAGAAGTTCTTATGGCTAGTTAGAAAGCCACAATGAGGATAATTGATGATAACACCTCTTTTTTTTTTACCAAGATAAAGATCTTCATTTGTTCAAGAAGGTGAAAGGAGATGAACCTTCTCATACAGCAAGGGTAATCCATAAACAAAAAAGGCTCTTTAAAATAAATTATTTAGATTCATGATCCTCAATTATAATTTTTCCAAAAGACAAATGGGTTGAGTGTCATTTATGGTGCTAAAAATCACAAAAGTCAAGCCATGGGAAAGACTTTCTAACACAACCACATTAGCATGCCATAAGTCTTGCCCCCCTAAACAAGTTCTTATGACTGGAAAGCCAAAAATGAGAGAGTCAGATGATAACACTTTTTTTGACCAAGATAAAGATCTTCATCAATTCAAGAAAAAGAAAGGAGATGAATCTCCTCATACAACATGGGTAAAAGCTTCCAACAACACATTACAATAGCAGTTGTGGAGGCACCTAGCACTAGGGATATAGGAGCTTTGCCTGGTGAAACCCCATGCTTTGAGAGTTATTTTTTGCTAGAACTTTCTTTTTAGAAAAAATAATTTTATTTTATTGTTCTCAATTATAATTTTTCCAAAAAATTAATTGGTCGAGTTTCATTTACGTTGCTAGAAATCCCAAGTCAAGCCATGGAGAAGACTTTCTAACACAATCACATTAACATGCCATAAGTCTTGCCCTCTAAACAAGTTGCTATGACTAGAAAGCCAAGAATGAGGGTGGTAAAAAATAACACTTTTATTATTATTTTTTTAAACCAAGATAAAGATCTTCATTTATTCAAGAAGAAGAGAGGAGATGAACCTCCTATCACATAGCATGGGCAAAAATTTCCAATAGCACAAACAATACATTAGGTAGATTGATAAGTTAAAACTAAGTAGCATGAAAAACAAAATAATTTACTAAAGTATAAAAAGTCTTAAATCTAAGTTATAGAAAATTACAACCCAAAAATTATGCTTTTTTATTGGAATATTTAAAAACATTAATTCTTCAAATCCTATGTTACCAAAACAAATTGCTTCATATCCTATTTGTCTTTTTTATTTTTATTTTTTTCTCAACATTTTTTTTTTGAATTTCTTCTTCTTCTTTTTTTTTGAATTTTTTGTCTAATAGGGCTTAAGTCTCCTTCATAAAGGAAATTGTACAATCATACTTGTTAAATCAAAATATGCATTACTTCAAAAATTAGATAATCCTTTAAAGATTATCTCACCTATTTGGTATTAATTAATGAGCACCCTTTTTTAAGATATGGGATATAGGGCAATTTATTTTAGCAATGCAAAGATTTGAAGAATTAATTTTTTAATAATATTTAAGTCAAAAAGCTACAAAAGTTAAACTAAAATAACCATTTTCTAGTGAGTTACAATCAGAGATTTTTTTTTAATAGCAAAAGACGATTAGAATTCCAAACCAAACGATGAAGAAAGTTTTTGGTTAGGAGTCATGCCTACAACTTCTTAAAATTTTCCAGCTATAAAAGAATAAAAACATTATAGAAACCAAACACAAGTCGGACAAACGACATATATTTCACTTGATCTCATCCATAAACATTTCATATCCTCTTCAATACTTGCTTTATTTTAATTCATACCATAAATTCAAACAAAAAATTAAGGCATCTTAATCATATTTTTCTTAGATTTTTAGATCTAGACCTTAATTATTTATAGTTTTCTTTTCAAATTACTTTTTACACTTTAATTAGGTAAAGATATATACACTGAGGAGGGCCTCAAAAAAAGTGCTATAATCTTTTCCCCCCTTAGTAAATAGAAAATTAACAAAATGAGTAAGTCAATTAATTATGTACAGAAAATAAGATTAAAATATTAATTTACTTTTTTCCAAAGAATTAAAAGATGAAGAAAGTGGCGTACAAGACTATTGGGGGTTTAACATAAGAAAGACAAAAGAAAGACGAGTGTGCTATGGTCCCATATCTAGGAGGACTTCAAAAAAAGTGCTATTATCTATTATTGCCCAAAAGTCTTATCTCCTAGACAAGTTTTTCTGAAATTAATTAGTTATCTATAAAGGGCTAGCTTTGGGTTAGGTTGATATGGCATGGTACCTATTCTTCATTTTCTTATAATCCAACAAAACAATCCCAAGCACATTTAACCTTAAATCCAGTCTATTTTATCTGGCACGGATTTTATGTATTCTTTTTTTATGTGTTGGAAATTCTAACAAAAGAAATATGTAGAGATAGACAATTAAACTCTTAAATTAAAAGATGGTTTCATTAGCAGATAAAAAAGTAAAGTTAATTGTTTGCAATATAATAGAATTTCTTGCAAAAATTCAACTGGTTACATCTATGTCTTAATTAATCATTCCATTAAATTGAGAGGTAATATTAAGTTTTCACTATGTAATTTGCTTTTGTTAAAAAAATTTAAATAAAAAAAATCAAATCAATGATGTATAGAAAACAAAGTTAAAATCAATTTTCTTTCATTGAAAGAAGAAAGAGGGAAAGATGGTGATTGTTAGGCATTTAACTAACAAAAGAGAAAAATTATGGTCTTAGTTAGACTTAGATCATATACTATCATTTTCACAAAAAATATATATATTATATAAAGGGAATGCCTTTTTATATAACAATAGCATTAAGACATTAAATTATTGCACATATAGTTTCCACTCTTGACGCCAGGGGCAAGTTGAGATAAATAATTATAAAAGTATGTGAGGACACATAATAAAAGTATAAAATCACAATAGATTAATTTTATGTGGTACCTGCCATTGTCTTTAGAGTCAAAGTCAATCATGGATGCTTTTATTTTTAAGTCCTTATGTAAATGATTGAATTTAAGTTTTCCAATTACAAACTACTCATGCCCTTTACCACTTATAACACAAAGAGATTTGGCTCAGTAGTATTAAAATTATTTCATGATTAAAAATTCAAGTTTAAATCCTAGTCAAAATCAAAATTATGCCTTAATTATTTAGTAATAAATATAATTCATCTTTAATCTCATGAAATCTTGATTTTTATAGTATCCAAAAATACACCATCTTAGTGTCTTATAGACTTTAAAGTCTACCTTAATTTATGATTTAGGTATTATGAAAGATAAAATATTTTTGATAAAAAGATAGTTGAAATATTTTGGAAATTACTTGTCTATAAATAGCCCAATGATTCACTTCACTCGACACCTTACCTATTTCCTAGTTTTATTATCCAGAAGAATTCCAACCATGTTGATCATCATGTTTAGCCCTAAGTTTAATCTCTTTTGCTTAGCTGGGGTTTTATGCATCTTTTTATGTGCAGGATATTCCAACATCAAAAGTTGCATAGAGACAGATAAGCAAGCTCTTCTCAAGTTAAAAGATGGTTTTGTTGATGAGTGGGAAATTCTTTCCTCATGGAAAAGTGAAGTAGATTGTTGCCAATGGAATGGAATATCATGCAATAATTTAACCGGTCATGTTATCAAGTTGGATCTCCAAGCTTTTGATTATACCAAAGAACTAAAAGGTAATATCGATTCTTCACTATGTGATTTACAGCATCTAATTCATTTGAATCTTAGCCTTAATGGTTTTGAAGGAAGCAAAATTCCAAAATGCATTGGTTCATTAGGTCAACTAAGAGAGCTTATACTTTCAAATGCTAATATTGGTGGCACTATCCCTCATGAACTGCAAAATCTTTCCAATTTGCAAACTCTAGACCTTGGGTATAATTATGATTTGATTGCAAATAACCTTGAGTGGATTTCTCACCTTCCTTCCTTGAGATATCTTGATTTATCAGGAGTTAATCTAAGTCGAGTTATTGATCAGCAATCATCATTATCAAGCAAAACCCCTTCTCAACTAAGAAAGCTGATACTGTCAGATTCTTCTCTTGTTGGTAGTTTTTCTCATAAATTGCATAATCTTTCCAATCTACAAGTTCTTGATCATAGTGAAAATTATAATTTGATTTTAAACAACCTTGAGTGGATTTCTCACCTTCCTTCCTTGAGACATCTTGATTTGTCAAGAGTTAATCTAAGTCGAGTTATTGATCAGCAATCATCATTATCAAGCAAAACCCCTTCTCAACTAAGAAAGCTGATACTGTCAGATTCTTCTCTTGTTGGTAGTTTTTCTCATAAATTGCATAATCTTTCCAATCTACAAGTTCTTGATCTTAGTGAAAATTATAATTTGATTTTAAACAACCTTGAGTGGATTTCTCACCTTCCTTCCTTGAGACATCTTGATTTGTCAAGAGTTAATCTAAGTCGAGTTATTGATCAGCAATCATCATTATCAAGCAAAACCCCTTCTCAATTAAGAAAGCTGATACTGTCAGATTCTTCTCTTGTTGGTAGTTTTTCTCATAAATTGCATAATCTTTCCAATTTACAAGTTCTTGATCTTAGTGAAAATTATAATTTGATTTTAAACAACCTTGAGTGGATTTCTCATGTTCCTTCTTTGAGATATCTTGATTTGTCAACAGTGAATCTAAGTCAAGCTATTGATTGGAAGTCATCATTATCAAGTAAAGTCCCTTCTCTATCTGAGCTTCACTTACGAGACTGTGCTTTGATGTCTCATGTCAATTCTAAATCTTTCTTTCATGTTAATTCTTCCAGTTCTCTCAAAGTCCTTCACCTTACAGAAAATTACTTAGACTCTTCAATCCTATCTTGGGTGTCTAACATTAGCAAAGTCCTAGTAGATCTTGATCTCTCATATAACTATTTGCAATATATTATTCCCAAAGCTTTTGCAAATATGATTTCTCTTAAAAGTCTAAATGCCTTGTCAACATCTTTACAAAATATTCCTCTAGATGCTTTTACAAATACCACTTCTCTTGAATATCTTGATCTTAGTGACAATAAACTTAAGAGTAGTATGGTAAAATTTATTTCTAGTTTGTGTCACCTAACACTACTAGAAAATTTCATTTTAGCATCGGAAATTAGAAACGGATATCAATTATGTTTCTAAAATGAGCATTTAGCAATGGTATTAGCAACGGAACATAAAATTGTTTCTTTTTTTCTTAAATTGCAAATTTAACAACAGATTAGCAACAACAATATCTGTTGATAAAATTTAGCAACGGATAGATGATGCTAATTCTATTTCAAAATAAAAAAAATAATTAAAAATAAAAGTTTTATCTTGTTTATTTAGAAACAAATTTAGCAACATCAAAATTGTTTCTAAACATATTTTAAATTGTCAAATAATAATAAAACCATAAGATTTTAAATAATAATAATATTAATAATAATCCCATACTTTCCTAATTATTTATTGCTAAAATTTATAATTAGATATGGATGATACTAAATCTATTTCAAAATAACTAATTAGTTAATTAAAAAGTATACTTTTTATTTAAAAACAAATTTCGCAGCATCAAAACCATTTCAAGACATATTTTAAATAATAATAATAATAATAATAATAATCCCTTACTTTCCTAATTATCCATTGCTAAAATTTAGGATTAGATATGGATGATGCCAAATCTATTTGAAAATAACTAATTAATTAAAAATTATACTTTTTTATTTAAAAACAAATTTAGAAATATTATAATCTTTTTAAAATAAATTTTAAAAATTTAAATAAACATAAATTTTATTAATATTAATATAATATTGTTATGTTTAACAATAATAATAACACTATTATTATTTTAACAATTATTATTATTATCTCACATCCCTCAACTCCCTCACGTTCCACTTATCTAAAGCCTATTTGAATCACGATCAGGCATTGGTGGTTTCTTAAAGCGTCAGAACTTAGCAGTCCAAACAGAGGGAAAATATTAAGCAAGAACAATTAAGAGGAAGACACCAGGAAGAATTAAGGGGAAAGCAAAGTTCAGGTTTGTCTTTAATCTTCCTTCTCATTATTCATGTGTTTTGTTTTTATAAGCTAATGATGCATCTGCAAAAAGAGCCAAATTCCTTCCAGTAAGTGCCTCTTGTGCTTGTCTCACGATAAAGCATCTTGTCCTTCCAGTCGATGGTTCTGCTAGCGTATCAGGTCCGTCCCATGAGTTAGGAATGTCGATGTTTTCTTTCATGTAGTTTATTGCTCTAAGTCTTCCCCTCCTAGACCTTAACCTTATTCCGTCTAAGCTCTCATAGCAGTCGTCTTTCTTCCTTCTCTGCTGCTCTACTTCGCAGTTATCTTGGCCAGAATTTTTATGCAGCACTTATACTGCTCTGAGTCTTCCCCTTCTAGACCTTAACCTTATTCTATCTAAGCTCTCATAGCATTCGTCTTTCTTCCTTCTCTGCTGCTCTACATTCCAGTTATCTTGGCTGGAATTTTTGTGCAGCACTTGTACGAAGGTACATGCATAAAGGTTTGGAACTCTTTTCTGAAAAGGACCCTTCCCTGTTCTCGAGCCACTTTTAATATTTCATTATATTATTTACTCATTGTGAAAGCTGGATGTGGAGCATGAAACAAACAAGGCATTACCTATCATAATCTGTAGTGTTCTGGTACGAAAGAGACAAATATACAATGGCACAGTTGATACTGTCACACTCAACTTTATCCACAAACCTTAGTAATGAATCATTCACAAAATTGCTGTTTAATATATATATATATATATATATATAGAAACTAGGCTGTGATCCGCATCGAGAAAGAGAAGGATAACTCTTATAGTCTTTTTATTCCATCTCGCTTAACTGACTACGATATGACTTTGCTTCGCACCTTATTAGCCTTAGTGGGCCTAGCTGACCGGCACGGAAAGGAATTGACTTGGAAGAGTAATCTTTCTTCTACCCGGTCTGTTTGAGTCGACTCTTGCTCGCTGTTCTCGGGCTGGAACTTCCAAGGACCAAAGGGAGTGATAGCGAATCTTAACGTAGACAAGAGAGCTTCGCTCGTGCCCCATCTTCCCAGGGACGGGTCCTTTCGCTAAGCTTGAAGCAGAGCAGCAGGTTGTGGGTTAATTGTCTATTATGGCTGAGAGGGCATATTGATTATTTTAGTTAATGATTATACCGGTAGTGCTAATATGCTTCTCTTTCTTGTTCCTTATTAATAAGTTTTTTCACCTCTCTGATTCAACAACAGATCTTCCTTCGATCCCAGTACTGTGCCTGTGCCTGTGCTTGTGCCTATTCTCTTTCTAGCTAGCAAGCCAATACTTCCTTTCCTGTTGGTCTTGCTACTTCGTATCCTCCATTCCTTAGCCCAAGCAAGCACCAACTAAATTTTGCTAATTAGGTGCATAATAATTTAAAAAAAATAAATAGCATAAATAGAAAAACTTATTAGGTGCATCTCTTGCATAAATTTTGCTAATTAATTAGTTTCATGATCATCTTCAAACCATGTGTTCTCTATTTTTTTCCCCTTATTTTGCCTTTATATGTCTTTTATATATGAAAATTTAAGGACATTTTCATAGGTTGAGAGTCTAAGTATTAATAAAGAGAGAAATGAAAATGTAGATATGAGGTAACTTACTAGGAAAGAATAAAACCTTACATTTTTGTCAAGAGCCTAACAATTTAGACCCACTTAGTGAAAAAGCCATGTATTTTATTAGGTTTTTGAAAATAAAGAAAAGTTCAATGACTTGACAAAGTTTATAATGTTCAAAAAGATTTTTTTTCTTTTAATTTCAATTTCAATTTTTTTTTAATAAAAGGAACACAAAATATTAAGACCTAAGAATGAAAAATGATATAAGATAGAGATTTAACTTAAATGCAGAAGGTTTTGGCAACACTTGTATTTAGGAGAGATTGAATTTAGGTTATAACTTTGTTTCATGAAACTATATACTACAAAAATTAACTTTAATAATATTGAAATATTTGTTAATTAACTTGAATCAAAATCAATTTTTAAATAAAAAAATTCCAAAATGAAATTCTTAAATGCTCTCTTAAATTTGCTAAAATGATATTGTGCCCTTAAAATTATTTTAAAAAAAAATGGATTATATTTTAAAAATATGAATATTTGAAAGACTACAAGTATTAATTTGTAATTCATGAATTATAATTATACAAAACATATGCTGAAGCCAAAACATGCCAAAAAAAAAAAATATAGAAATCAATAAAAAATAGGAGGCACCCCCTCTTTGTTAATAGAAAAAATCTAAGTTATATCTGTAGGCAATTTTTGGAAACCTCCCTTTGGTCAACCTCATCACCTAATGGTTTAGTAAAATGCTAGAAACATATATTTTCTAAAGTATACAGAAATTGGATTGATCAAGTTGTGGACAAGGAATAATATATTTAGTTATTTATTTAGTATATTTTATTTGCTTCTATGAAATTAACTTTCAATTATTTTTTGGTTTTTTATCAATCAATCAATGCATTCTTTATAGGTGAATGAGTTCCTTTAGAGGTGATCGTGCTTGGATGTATGATAGACTTGTGCCAAGTCGAAAAGGATTAACTAATGAGTTCATTAGAGGTGTTGATGAATTTATAGCTTTTACACTATTACAAGATAATTTTGTATCTGACGGCAAGATACGGTGTCCGTGTTCAAGGTGTAATAATATAGGGTTTCTTGGTATAGATGATGTGAAGACTCACTTATATAAATATGGTTTTGTTCCTAACTATTATCAATGGATATCACATGGGGAGCCATTTGCACCTTCCATTTCTTCGCAATCTTATAATGGCCTAAGAAATAAAGTGAATGTTGAAAGTACACCTCTAAATCCATATCGCACAATGGTTTTAGAAGCAACTGGGCTTAGTTTTAATTCTGAATTTGATAGAACCAATTTTGTTGGAGATGAGGAAGAGCCTCCTAATGGTGTCGCTAAGAAGTTTTATGAATTGCTTAAGGCTACAGAGGAGCCATTATATGAGGGATGTAAAATGCATACTCCATTATCAGTACTGTCAAGGTTGTTGAACATTAAATCTGAGTTTAATATGAGTGAGGCATGCTTTAATCGAATATTACAATTGGTGAAAGAGATATTGCCCAATGATGCCAAGTTACCTAATGATTTTTACAAGACTAAACAAATGTTTGGAAAACTTGGTTTAGCGTACAAGAAAATAGATATATGTGTGAATGAATGTATTTTGTATTATAAAGAAAATCAAGATTTGAAGGTTTGTTCCGTTTGTGGTCACTCTCGTTATAAACCTAGAAGAAGGGGTGGTACAAAGTTGAAAGACATCCCTTATAAGATATTGCGGTACTTTCCTCTCACACCAAGGCTACAAAGATTATTTATGTCAACAAAAATAGCTGAATATATGACATGGCATAAGAAAAGTCATCGACAATGTGAGACAATGAGCCATCCATGTGATGGGGAGGCATGGAAACACTTTGATGAATGTCATCCTTCATTTGCTGTTGAGCCACGAAATGTTCGGTTAGCTCTTTCATCAGATGGGTTTAGTCCTTATGGACAAAAGAGCCATCCTTATTCTTGTTGGCCAGTAATTATAACACCATATAACCTTCCTCCTGGAATGTGTATGACAACTCCTTATATGTTCTTAACTCTTGTTATTCCTGGTCCAAAAAGTCCAGGTAAGAATATAGACTTGTATTTGCAACCTCTTATAGATGAGTTAAGAGAATTATGGGAGGTAGGGGCAGAAACTTATGATGCATTTAGGAAACAAAATTTCCAAATGCGAGCTGCACTTATGTGGACTATCAATGACTTTCTAGCATATGGAATGTTATCTGGATGGAGCACACATGGTATTTTGTCATGCCCTCTATGTATGGACCATAGCAAGGCATTTTATTTGAAGGAAGGCAAAAAACCAACATTTTTTGATTGTCATCGTCAATTTTTACCAATGGAGCATCCTTTTCGAAAGGATAAAAAGTCTTTTCGTAAGGGAAATGTTGAGAAGTCAATACCTCCAACAAGGGTGTCGAGTGAAGAAATTTGGGCAAAAGTATGTGATTTACCAACAGTGATGGAGAATTTTGGGAAAGATAAGATTCCTGGGTTTGGTGAGCAACACAATTGGACAAAACGCTCAGTCTTTTGGGAATTGCCTTATTGGCGTACAAACCTCGTTCGACATAATCTTGATGTGATGCATATTGAAAAGAATGTGTTCGATAATATTTTCAACACTATCATGGATTTGAAGGGTAAGTCCAAGGATAACTTGAAAGCTAGAAAAGACATAAAAATGATATGTAATCGTCCAGATCTTGAATTAAGGGAGCAGAATGGTAAAATTTTTATGCCAAAATCAGCTTATGCATTATCTAAGGATGAAAGAAAGTTAGTATGTGAATGGGTAAAAAATCTTAGATTGCCAGATGGATATGCCTCAAATTTGGCTAATTGTGTGGACATGAAAGATTGCAAAATATCTAGAATGAAGAGTCATGATTGTCATGTTTGGATGGAAAGGTTAATTCCAATTGCATTTAAAGATTTGTTGCCAGAACCGATTTGGAATGTCTTAACAGAGTTAAGTCTATTTTTTAAATGCTTGTGCTCGACTATGCTGCAAGTTCAAAATATTAAAAAATTAGAAGAAAGCATAGTGGTGACAATATGCAAGTTAGAAAAAATATTTCCACCTAGTTTCTTTGACTCAATGGAACATTTGCCAATTCACTTACCATATGAAGCCAAAGTTGGTGGTCCCGTACAATATCGATGGATGTATCCATTTGAGCGGTAATGATCTAAATACTTACTTTTTGTATTAAATATTATCTTTCTAAACTAATGTTCGATATTAATTGTCATAGGTTCTTGCACCATTTGAAGAAGAAAGTTACCAACAAAGCTTGTGTGGAGGGTTCCATTTGTGAAGCATATCTTATTGAAGAAACCTCATCCTTTTGCTCTCATTATTTTGAACCCCATATTCAAACTAAGCTAACCACTGTAGGTCGTCATGATGATGGGGGTGAGGTTGATGCACCTGATGGATGTTTGTCTATTTTCACTCACCCTGGTCGTCCTTCTGGGTTGGAGCGCATACGGTACTTAATTGATGAGGAATTTAATGCTGCCACAATATATGTTTTATTGAATTGTGAAGAGATTGAACCGTTTGTAAAGTAAGTTCAATTTATCAATTTCTTATGAAATAATACATGGAATAAATAGCTAACCATAATTTAAATATTATAGTATTTTTGAAGGTGAATTAAGAGCAAGATTACCCTACTTATCAGCAGAAGACATAGAGGGCCAAATAAATAATGAGTTTGCAGCTTGGCTAAAATCATATGTAATGTCTCATTTAACTTGTAAACTTTTATGATTATATTATCAATGTCATACTTGAATCAACTGACTTGTATGTTATTTTAATAGGTTTTTGATGGTTCCAATGAAATTATTGACAATCGAGTAAAAGATTTAGCTTCTGGTCCTTTTAGAGATGTTCACACGTGGCCTCAATACAATGTAAATGGCTACAAGTTCCACACAGAAGCATATGGTGCAAACAAATCAACAATGAATAGTGGTGTCTGTATTAAAGGAACAAATTATGCTGAGCTCGAAAGTGACTATTATGGAATTCTAATAGACATCATAGAATTAGAGTATCCTAATCCAACCAACAAGAAAACAAAGGTTGTGTTATTTAAGTGTGATTGGTTTGATCCTACCATTAATCGAGGATGGAGAGTACATAATCAATATGGTCTAGTGGATATTAACTGTAAAAAGAAGTTTAAAAAGTATGAACCTTTCATCTTAGCCTCTCAATCTGAACAAGTATACTTTGCAGAATACCCTGTTAATAAAAAGGATAGAGCTGATTGGAGAGCTGTATGTAAAATAAAGGCTAGAAGTACTATTGATTCACTAGACTTGGCTTACCAGGAAGCTGAAATGTCTATGCCAGTTGAACCAATGATGAATGATGAACTTCAATGTCTCAGTGCTAGAGATGGAGAAGAAGAACATGTAATTGCAGATCATGAAATAGAAAGGGAGGATACTGAAGAGTCAGATTTTGAGTCTCAAACTGAGGACACTGAAGAAAATGAAAATTTTGAAGATGATGAGGACATTGAGGAGGAATAATTTTTGTTTAGCTTTTCTCTTAAGGATATTCATGTTTTGTTTCATTTATAGACTTATACTTTATTTTACTTTATGGCTAAAATATAAGATACATTTTGCTTTTGGATTTAGTACTTTGCTTTCTCAATGGACTTAATGCATAAAGTATGATAGTTGACACTTAATCTTTATGAACTTTCATTATCATTAAAGCATATGAATGCTTCCCTGGCTTTCTCTTTTGTTTGTTTGTTATTATAGAAAAATGCCAAGAGGAGGAGGTGCCAGACGTATGCATCGTGGAAGTTCATCACAAGATCCTTTATCACAGCAAGGGGACGTTAGGGAATCACAACCTAATCTCACATCACAAAATGGAATTCCTGATAATCGAATCTTGTTGAAAGTGGAAGGAGATAGGTCAGTCATTCTTTTATATTTTAAACACATTTTAGTGTGAAACACAAATAACTTTTGGTTTTTCTTTTTTTCTTTTCCTATAGTTTTAATCCTTCTGGTGCTTCGAGACAACTGGTTAATATATTCAAAAGATCATTCAATGGTCCATGGGCAACGTGGGGAAAGGTCCCACCACATATTAAGGATCGTTGGTTTGGTGAATTTCAAGTATGTAAATTTTATTGCCATATATGAGTGATCCATTTGCCATTTATGCCCTTCTACATGTTGCTTTAATTTTAGTGTCATTCTATATATATATATATATATATATATATAATGTTTATTATTTTACTTTTTCAAAATAGTAATTTATGTACAAATTGCTTAGTGTAATTGATCTTTTACATTTCATTCTTTGATTTCTTTGTTTTGTTAATTTGCTAATATATTGAAGAGTAGATTAATGTTGTTTTATCATGTTTTAAGTTTATCTTTATCGTTAAATTAATATATTTTTACTTTTTTATTCATTATTTGATGTAATATGGATGACTTTGAATCTTTGTATGGAGAAATCTATTACAGGACCAGAAATTGTTGTGGCTTTGTTTGGCTAAATTTAGCTATAAGTTTTTTTAGGGTCTTCATCTATATTGGTTATATAGATTTTGATTATGCACTTTAGAAATTAAAAGGTACTTGTAATGTTAGTCATAGTACTTCATTTTAAATTTAATATTTTGTTTATTAATGTGTTATTTCATTTAACACTTACAGAAATTGTATTATTGGAATGAAGATGACCACATGGCTGTTAGAACACTTTTTGAACATAAAGGGAGTATACGGTTGAGTGGTACTATGAACAAAGCTAAACAGAAATTTTATGAGAAAGATGTGATCCCTAAATGGATTAGTCGGAATCATTGGGATGAAATGATGGTTTATTGGCAAAGTAAGGAGTTTAAGAACCAATCAACCACTAATTCTAAGAATAGGTTGTCAAATAAGGGTGGGTTAGGTACATCCTTACATACAGGAGGATCAATTCCAGTCTCTGAATATAGAAGAAAATATGTAAGTGTTAAATTTTTATATTTTATACTTATTATATTTTAGTTACTCTATTTTACTCTATTTCAATTAACTATTTGTTTGTTTATTTTAGGTAAAGGAGAAAGGGGTAGAGCCTACTGCCTCTGAGTTATTCTTAATGACACATAAGACAGTAAAGAATGATTGGGTTGATCGTAAATCAAAATCTGTGTGGGTAAGTATGACATTTTAATATTTATGATATAGATAATATTATCTTTATTTAATAATTAATTTATGTTATATCAGGCTAAATTTAAAAATATCATCAAGGGGCATAAAGGTGACAATTATGAGATACAAGTTAATGGAGAAGGAGATGCAACTATAGATGGGCAAGAAGAAGATGCTGATGGAAATGAAGAATCCTTCATGTCAATGGTATCTGCTCTTCCTAAAGAGCAAGTTGCCAATGCTTGGATTGAAGCAGCTGGAGGACCAACAAAAGGAAGAGTTTATGGCCTTGGCTCGGAAGGCACTACTATTATACATGGAGCTAGCCTAACATCATATAGTTCAACATCTTCTGGAGTAGCCCCAACACCCTCTACACAAAACTTAATTGACACTCCTTCCTTTGAGGAAGCTGTTAATCGAGTAGTAGAGCAAAGACTAGCAGATATGCGAACAGCTTTTCATGAGGAGTTGCAAGTAAGTATTCAAGCAGCCATCCAATCTATCAATCCAAGTCCACCACCCAGATCTTTTGGAGATTCAAGGTCTACATCACACATTGGTAATTTGTAGGATTGGATAAATATTTCTATGACTGAGTTCTAAACTTTTGGAAGACATTATAGCTGTTGTATTGTAAATTTTTAATATTGTATTTTGAATTTCTACTTATTGAATGGGTTTTTAAATTTTTATTGATATTTATTATACTGAAACATATATTAGTATATAATATTTACAACAGATTTTAGCAATGTATATAGAAAGGATTTATTTATTTTTAACCATCATTTTGCAACAGATTTAGAAACAAAGGTAGAAAGATTTTGTTTTTAACTTTCATTTAGAAACAAATTTAGCAACAGATGAAATATTTTTTAAGACAAATTTAGCAACGCATTTAGCAACAAGTCATTCCTTTCAAAATTAGCAACTGATATACAGCCGTTGCTAAAAGTCAAATATTTGTTTCATTTTGACTAAATTTAGCAACGCCCATATTTGAAATTAGCAATGACATTGTTCATTTCTATTTTAGCAACGGATTAGCATAGGCGTTGCTAAAATTTAGCAAGGCCTAATTTGGCTAAGGATTTAGCAACAACATTATCCGTTGCTATTGTATGATTAGCAACGGTCATTTGCTCATTAGCAACGGATTATTCCGTTGTTAAATGACTTTTTTCTTGTAGTGTAAAAGAGTTGAGGTTGTCCACAAACAGTTTTTCTGGTCAATTAAGTGATTGGATACTGCAATTATCTTGTGCCCAATATAGGATAAAGACATTGGATTTAAGTGCAAATCCATTTAGCAGTGGGCCATTTCCTGATTTTTCAAGATTTTCATCTATCGCGACATTATATCTTATGAATACTAGTATTCATGGGCCAATTCCACAATCATTTAGGAACTTACCTTACCTTTCAGAATTGGATCTAAGTTATAACAATTTGAGTGGGCCATTGCCAGAGTTTGTTGGACTTTTATCATTAAATATCTTAATCCTCTCCAACAATCAGTTGAGTGGGATTCTTCCAAGTACTTTTAGACAACTTCCTAGTAGTCTTGATACATTGATACTATCTTCAAATAAGTTGAATTGTGCAATTAGTGAAACACATCTATCAACTCTATCTAGTTTAAAGGTTTTGGATGTCTCCCATAACTTGATTTCTTTCAAATTCAATTCAAATTGGGTGCCACCTTTCCAATTGCTAGGCTTTTTTGCATCATCATGCAATTTGGGTCCTGACTTTCCAATGTGGCTCAAATATCAAAGGGAGCTTGAGTTGTTGGACATCTCTAATGGTGCAATTTTAGATACAATTCCTCAATGGATTTTTCAATCTCTAAGTTTGGAATACTTGAATCTTTCCCATAACAAAATTTATGGAGACTTGCCAAAATCATTATCGAAATTTAAAGCAAGTGACTTTTTTATCTATATCTGGGATTTGAGTTTCAACAATTTGTCTGGTCCACTACTACATTTTCCACCAAATGCAGCAGTCTTGCTTCTCTCAAATAATATGTTTTCAGGATCCTTATCTTCTTTTTGCTCGACTTTACAATCAAAATTAACTTATCTTGACATGTCAAGTAATTTATTATCAGGAAGACTTCCTAATTGTTGGGGGCAACTTCCTTTCTTGAGAGTTCTGAATTTGGCAAACAATAATTTCTCAGGGACAATACCGAATTCAATTAGTACTTTGGAAGGCATTGAAACAATCCATTTCAATAACAATAACCTCTCTGGGCAAATACCATCTTTGATGAATTCTTCCTACTTACAGTTCATCGATTTTGGACAGAATAATTTGAATGGTAAATTGCCATCATGGATAGGGCATCACTTGCTGAATTTGATTGGTCTACGTTTGCAAGCAAATAAGTTCCAAGGAAGCATTCCTACAAGTTTATGTAATTTGCCACTTCTTCAAATCTTGGATCTCTCACAGAATAATATTACAGGAATAATACCTCATTGCTTTAATAACTTAAGTGCTTTGTCAAATATGACATTTCCAAGGCAAACCATTTCCTATTCTGCTTTGGTGGGATTTGGTATTAGAACTATAGAAGTACAACCATTATTCATGGACAATGCAATGCTGGTATGGAAAGGACAAGATGTTGAGTATGGTAAGAATCTCGGGCTGATGACAACCATTGATCTCTCTTGCAATCACTTAAAAGGAGAGATCCCAAGTAGCATAACAACACTTGTGGCATTGGCTTCCCTAAACCTATCAAGAAATAATTTGACAGGATTTATTCCCAATAACATGGGTCAGATGAAAAGGTTAGAATCACTCGATTTGTCTATTAACTCTTTTTGTGGTGAAATTCCAATAAGCTTTTCAGCTTTAAGTTTTCTCAGTGTCTTGAACTTGTCCTTCAACAACTTATCAGGAGAAATTCCACTTGCCACCCAACTTCAAACCTTCAATGCTTCTAGTTATAAGGGAAACCAAGGGCTTTGTGGTCTACCACTCATAAAAGGATGTCCAGGAGATGGAAGTTCAAATCCAAATCCAAATCCATATTTGCTTAATTGGAGTAGTTACAACATTGATGAAGATGGAAATGATAAACTTATAAGCTTTGGGTTTTATGTCAACATGGCTTTTGGATTCATTGTTGGATTCTGGGGAGTATGTGGAACTTTAATTCTCAAAAGTTCATGGAGACATGCCTTTTTTCAATTCTTTGCAAACATTAACAATTGGATTTACATCCAAGTTGTTGTCTTTAAGGCAAGAATAATGAGAAGATTCCAAGACTAACAGGTAGATGTTTTAGCCATAAGAACGATATTACGATGGGGTTCATTTGATGGACTATTTTGCAACAAAATAATTATATACGATCCTCAATAACTGTTTACAATAAGTTACTATTCTTGGTCTTACCCTTGTAAATGCAGTGTTGTTTCTTTTTTTTTTTTCCATTCTTTTTAAATTTAGCTTTTTTCTCTTTTTCTACTTAATGCTACCTTTTACCGATAGTAAAGTGAAAAGATAATACGGTCTTTCATACATTCTGATAAGTTTGTTCATTGTTGTTGGTAAGTTAATGCAGTATATGTGAATTATATAAGCATATTTTGGACTAAAAATTCAAGAATATCTGATGTCTTTGCTTGAATTCGCAGATGGTTGGAGGAAATGGCAGAAATTCCCATCTTGTTGATGAGGTTTTGGTTATTGGGATGGTTCCACTACTTTCTATAGGCAATTCAAAAGTTGTTTGGTGCTGCCTTTTGTATTCCTTGTTTTGTTCAGAAAGTTGTTTTGTTTTGGGTAAGAAAATAAATGGTGAATTCTGGGTGAGGGGTTATTGGCTGTCCTTGTTCCCCTTTGAGTATGTTTTGCTCATTAATGTACAATAGATGATAAGTGTGAAGAGGGTAACAGTCTGTAATATTATTAATTTTGGTAAGAAAATGTATTAATACACTAATGCTAAGAATAATGAGTCATTTTGTGCTAAATTATAAATTCATTATTTTCTTTTCTCTTGCCAACATTTTGTTTACCTGATCACTTGTACTAATATCATTAATTAATTGGATGTGATTCTCAGAATCACCTTTAGAAGCTCCACCGCCACTCAATCACACTCTCTAGTAGTCTTTTTTATTTTCCCATGCTGTTATGCATATGCTAAATTCACTTATGTTTTACTTTTGTTTATAAAAAGTAATCTATCTAACACGTATAATATTAACATATAGTCTCATTTTGATATCATTCTTTTAAATTAAAATAATTAACCAAAAATTAATTCAAAAAATCTCATAACAATATTTATTCACATCTGATCTCTTTCCCCCAAAACAAATCCAAAAGCCCCCACAATAACTTCTTTTTATTTATTTAGTTTTTGTTTCTGTATCTCTGCTTCCTCTGTTTCACTCCACCACTGCCTGCCCAAACTGCTTCGTCTGCTGCCCCGAGTCTATCTGGTTTGCCTCACCCTCACTATCACTAATGCTTCATGTAATAGTATAAACTTTAGAAAACAAAAAAGATGTCAACTCCCAAGTTTGGATGATTTCTCTAAATAAGATAAAGTTATAGTATATATGTGAAGTAAGTAGGGGGAGTGAATTTTAAGGGTCATTGCAGTATCATACAATATATCTAAATGTCACTGCCTCATAAATCACCATTGGTTTGGTTTTATTTCACAACATTCTAAAATTTCTAGTCAGGCAGATGATGTGTATGAGTTTGAAGATGGCGAAAGCAGAAGGACTTAAAAAAAGAGAGATGGTGATGATCATAGTTTTAAATTGCGGTTGCGGTTGCGGTTACGTTGCGATTGCGGTTGCGGGTGTTGCGTATAGTATAAGAAGGATTGCGGGTGTTGCGGCCAAAAATTGCGGATGCGGCCGCCGCCGCAACAGCAATATTGCGGCCGCATCACATGATGCGGACCGCAATTTAAAACTATGGTGATGATCATAAGATCACCCACGAACACTCATACAAAGTGGATTTTGACTCAGCAAGAGCGCTGCCTCTTTTTTTCAGAGAATCCAAATCGTCCATTGCATCTTGTTGTTTCGACTGAAAATTACACATATCTGATGTTGCCAAAGTGGCGGCCTGTGTTTCTGGGCATTGCTGCATTTTACCTATTCAGGTGAGCTTAATTTGTAATGTCAATATGATTTTTACTGTTGAAACCCACCTAAAGCAGCATGGGCTTGTTTATTAGATACAAATGCCTGAAATATGATCGTATGTGTTAATACGCTTAATAATGACTTTTGCTGCTTACTCTATGGTCGAATAATGACAGGATACAATGTTCTACGTATGATAAAATTTTGATTTAACAACGAAAAAAAGCATTTGAAGCAAAAAGGTCAAGTATCCTTAAAGACACAGTGGGGATGCAGGAAAGTCTTATATTAGATCATAGTTATGACGACTAGAATGTATTTGGTGTCTGCTTGTGTCTTTTGACATACTATGTAGTAATATTGCTTGTCTTTGGAAAGCAACATCAAATTGTAAAAATGTGATGTTAATTAAAATATAGCCAACTGAGTTTTGAACTTGTGGATTTGTGCATTAAGACACCTGTATTATTATTATTGTTATGTTTTCTTTGACTTTCAAGTTTAAAATTTTGTTCACCGACCACCTATTAATTTACAGCATGAATCAGCTAAGAGAACTGTGGATGACGATGTGCGGACTGAAATTTGGAACTGCAAGAAATGCCTCATTATGATGTTTGCAAAGCAAGAGAAGAAGGTGGTTTTTCTTGAAACTATGATGGGATTGGCACAACAGTAAAAGCACTGCATGATTGAACGAATTCCTTTACCCCAAGATATTGCCAAAGAGGCTGCTTTATACTTTAGGAAGGTTAGTTTCAAATATCTTCGTCGTGTAGTCCTGCATATATGCTGATTGACACGAAGGCTGACTATTTCATCACCAACATTGATGAGTTATGCTCAACTTTTTTGGCCATTTACACTGAGAGTTTAAAAAGTACTGTCATTGAGGAGTGTCATTATTCTTTGCTTTTGTTGCCGCTATTGACATTGTATTCTATTTGTTATTCCATTAAATACATATATCTATCTCTTTGATGAGTTATGCTCAACTTTTTTGGCCATTTACATTGAGAGTGAAAAAAGTGCTACGCCATTGAAGAGTGTCATTATTTTTTACGGTTGTTGGGGGAAGGGAGGCTGATGCTTGTACCTATGGTCAAAAGTAGTTTAATACTGGTAGCAGCTGCTTTTGTTTCCGTCTGCTGTGATATATTGTTGTTAGACTAAGTTGGACTATACCTGAGATTATTATTTTATTGTTTTTGGCAAAATGTGTTTATTGTATCTTGTGTGCTTTTTTGATTTTGTCGTGGTAATGATATTGCATTTCTTTTGCTATTCCAAAACTATCTCTTTGAACCATTGACATTTCAAAAAATAGTCGTATCATGTTTGACACTCATAAAATATTGTACTTAGATACTTCATATTTTGCCGTGTCACGATATTCATATCATGTTATATTCTATATTTGTCCCTTTTAGATCTGTCTTTATTTTCAAAATTTTCAACTCATTGCCACTTTTTAAATTGATGTGACCACAGGAAATTGATAAAGCTGAAGATGAGTAGAGCCAGTACAATGCCAAGAAGCTCATGATACAAGCCAAAAGGGATTATTGAATTTTATTACCAAGCATTTCGCTTACCACCGCACGTTGAATTTGGACTAAACAAGGGTTTTGTGCATGTTATTGATGATCAGAAGCAGTTTAATAGCAATCTTGGCATTAATGTCATGAGAGGAATGCTGCACCTGGCAGAGGAACTCATGCATCACGCTGATATAATTTTCTCTCAAAAAGCAGTTTTTTTATTTTGGCTGAACAACATTTTTCTTCTTTTTAACAATTAAAAACAATACAGCACCCAAAATCTTTACCTACTAAAGTGAGTTCAATTTTAATATTTCAATCTTTATGGATATTGCTTTTCCACTTCTGTTCTCAAAATCATATGTCTTCTTTCTAAAGGCTTGAGCGCTAGTGCCCTAAGCTTTAAGATATAGATGCTTGCTCCTTATTATCATAGGCTTTCGCGCGTTAACGCTTTAGTTTGATTGCTAGAAAGATGATCAAGTTTTCAAATTCTTTTTCAAATGAATTGCTAATAATTTTCAAAGTTTAAAATTATGGGTTTGTAAAAGTCAAATTTACAAAAATGGAAGACCTAATATTTTGTTCAACATATCAAATTTTTGTTTCTCTTTTAAAATTATACTTAATTTTTTTCGTTTACTTATTTGCCTAATTACTACTTATTTGAGATTTAGAAAGTGCTTGGCGTTTCTAGTTTTTTTCCCTCATTATAATTCCTCCTTAACTAATCAATATATATATATATATATTGTCGCATATGGTTCTGTTAATTATTGGTATTGCAAGAAAACACTTAGATTTTTATCATTTTGAAATTCATATAGTATACATTAAAAAAAAAAAAAAGAGTTCTCCACTTGTCTTAGTTCATTCGACCTTTGAAAATCAGTTTATGAAATTTTTTTAGTTTCATAATTATATTATGAACAGTATGGGGAAGATCACTGCTTCTCTCATAAATTTGATGAATTTTTTCAAGTACCTTGTCGATATAGTATCTTTTATTCAGTTATTTAAGTAGCAATCTAAACTCTCCACATATGTTGGATTTATTGGCAAGAAGCATAATGATATTAGTGAAAGGATTGAAACTGTAAATTCATAACCATCACAATTATTCTACTTTCATTTGAAACCTTTATTTTTGACTAAAATATTAAATAAAAAATTACGTTGGATATATTTGATATTATTATTTTAATTTATTTTAATATGTGATACTTTTTTTATTTACATGCAATAACTAATAAGTGAGTGATAATGCTACTGATATTGCTTACCGAGCATTGTCTCTCATTAAAAGAATAGGATTTGGATGAATTTATTGCTCTTGAATGCTCATACAACTAATAAGAAGATAAAACAAATCAAATTAGATTGAAAATGATGAAACCGATTATTTTATTCAATTTCAACAAGATTTTATGATTAAAATAATATATTTCAAATTCCTTATTATATATTATTTTTGTTACATAATTATTATGGATTTTTCATTAATCTTTATTTCAAGAGTTATATATATATATATATTGGGAGTAAAAGATAGGAAGGGGCTAGAAACCTAAATAACAATAAAAAAACAACACAAAAAAAAAGGACAAGAACTAGATCAATATCATTTCTAACCCTTTTGGGCCAAAAGGAATCTCTAACATAATGTATATAGTATAATTAGAAAGAGAAAAATTAAAAAGCTTATAAGCTTCTTTCTTTAACTTTTAATGTCATAACATGTATATTTGTTTTCAATTACATTTTGTAATACCATAAGTTCTTATCTCCCTTGCACTAACACTTACACTTATTCATGCCAAAGTCCAAAGAAAAAGTAATAAAATAATAACATTTTCTTGCGTTGCATTGCATTTTAAAAATTCAAATTTTGCTCTGGGGACCCCGTTAGACTTTCCAATATTTTCCTTTACTCATATTCCATCTAAATAAGTCAGAACCATCACAAAACATTTCATATATTTCTGTTTTGGAAGCCTCACGTAAGAAAATTCACAATTTGGTCTCGAGTCTAGCATTTAGATTATTGGCACCAATTTTAAAAAATTATAATTAATTCTAAAAAAATTTAAATAAAGTGAATGATAGCTTTTTCGAAAGCTCTAGATGTGAAATATAATTTAAAAATCATTCTAGGCTATGAAAACCTAGGTGGACCATGATTGACATTAGGAAAGTGACATAGGTCAGATTGTCTAGTATTTCTAATACAGTTTATTGATATGAATTTTAAAAATTCATAATTAAATCCAAAAAAATCCAATTCTAGCAAACTATATTAATTTGGAAAGATACAGATGTTAACTAGAGGGAAAAAAAATTCTAGACCAATTTAGAAGACTTCAGACCTTAAAAACTAATAAAACAATAGCTGAGATCTGAATGTGCCCTTGATACTGACTTGGAATTTAAAAAGATTAGTTCTACTTCTACAGGCTGTCAATTAAGGTGCTTCTAGTTGATATAGGTCACGGTAAATATTTAGTTTCTCCCTATAAAAATTTATAGCTAGTGGACATCATTTGATTCATAAGTGATAAAGATAAAACTACTAACCATTTGTACAGTACCACTATCAAATTGAAAAAAAAATTACTAATTTTGGAAATTTACCAAAGATTCGCTAGAACTCCAAATAATATGTACTTTAAGTTTTCAAAAAGCTCTAGACAAGACCTAGATGCATGCCAAGTTTTAGGCCAAGAAGAGATCATTTGGTCAAATCTTGATATAGCTCTTAAATTTGGCAATTTTAGTAGCATAAAATGGTCAATATAGTTTCAAATGGCCTTTTAACCATGCCACCACCTTATGGGTACGTTTTAAAGCATAATTACAGCATAACCAAGCCTATCAAATGATCTAAACTACCATGCATCTTAAATTCACCAGGCCACATGCAAGAATACATAAGCAAGTATGGGCCTTCAAGTACCCAAATTACATTCTACCATTGATTTGTTGTCAAATTTGGTTCATAAATCATTCATACATATTTTTACACTTGTTTAAATATTTACATCTAAAAAATAATATGTACATATACACTTGGACATTCTTTTACATCAAAATTTACACTATTGTCAAGATATAGCCAATTATGCTCCTTAGCTTCCATTATTGGACTCTTAAACTCCACTTAGACAAGGTGAGATGGGAGAGGGAAGCAGGTGAAATTTATGGAATCTCAATAGCTCATACACTCATTCAAGTAAGCAATCAAGGCATACATAATGTCAAAGTACACAAGTTGGCATTGAAAGCAACTAAAAATCATTCAAAACATCATTCACATGTCATGAAATCACATTAAAGCCAAAAATACGCTCTAAGGATTTTTGGTCTAGTTTCACCCCATTTTTAGAGCTTTTGGATTAGCCTCACCCTTAACCTAAGGACTTTTGATTTGGCCTCACTCATTCATGAGACTTTTGGCTTTGTCTTACTCATGCTTAGGGACTTTTGATTTCACTACACTTATATCAAGAGACTTTTAGCACCACCTTACCCTTAAGGGAAATTTCATAATTAAAATAATGTTCAAGAAAGCATATTGATACCAATGCAATAACACACAACATCAAGTGGCATGTCTCATGATACATTTGCACATACAAGTATACAATGACACTTACACATCCAAGAATGCAAACAAGAATAGAGTGAAGAGCTACCTTGGTAGAAATCCAAGCTTTTAGACTTGATTGCCCTCTTCCTTTTCGGTTCTACACCTATAACTAGATAAAACTTGATTTTATTGGCCTAAACACAACAAATAAAATCCCATTATACTCTTGAAACAAGTCAAAGCATTAAACATACACCAAGGGAGCATACTTTGTCTAATGGTTATATAATAATTTCATTAATGACCTAATGTAGCAACTACCTTTATTCAAGTTCTTAGTTCCATTTTCTCCTCATATCTAGACCTCTTAGTTCCATTTAGATTCCTTGACATCATACACTTAATTCCAAGAGCCTAGGTCTATGTTGCTTCTATAGGCCATATTATAGAACCTATTGCCTTATCTCTCAATCTATGACTTCTAAATTTTTTTCAAGACTTCCTCCCACCTTCTTCCGTCACATAAAGTCCCAACCCAAGTTTGGAACAATTTAAAACACTTCCTAACCCCTTTATCTATCCTAGGCTGAGGCAAGCACACAATTTAGGGCCCCTAGATTTTTTGTTTTTTTTTGTTTTTCTTAATGGAAGAGGCACTTGGGAAGCTTCCAGGGGTCTTAGAAACTTAAACAAAAACTCACATAAACTAGGGGATTCATGAATCAAATCAATTTTTGCAAAGTGCTCAAGACTTCTTCACTTTTCTAACTTAAATTTCACTTGCTTTTCTTCCAATTTCGTTGCATATTCTAAGTTCCCATAGCCTAATTCATGGTTTCATGCTTGCTCTAAGTCAAAAACTTTGCCCCCTCTCAAGTCCCTAAGTTGGCCAAGACATAAAAATAAAGGGAGGAAGAAGAGGAAATCAAGAAAAAGTTGAAACTACCTTGAATTCAAGCCTTCTTCAAAAGTGTTTCTCTTTATCTTAGCCTTCTCTTTGAATTGCTAATCTCCCTCCTCTAAACCAAGGCCAAAACAGATCCGTGTGAACAACCAAAACCATCGAAAGAGAGCTTGGGAGGAGGAGAACAATATTAAAAAAGAGAAAACCATGAAATTCCTTAGTTTTCCATACATTTTCCTTGCTTCTTCCTCCTCTCTCTTGGCTCTTCTTGTGCTCTGCTCTCTCCTAGCCTTCCTCTCTATTTTGGATGGAGCTCAAGGTCGGTTAGAATAGACTAGAAGTGGGACACCTCTTTTAAAGACAATGGAAAAGAAATTGTTTATTAAAAATGACATTTACATCCTACATTTGTGGCATTTTTGTTTTAGCTCTTTTTTAGAAACCTTCTTTTCAATCATAAAATTTAAATCTTCAAATTCATAAAATAGCTTTGAAATCACTCAATTTAGAGTTAAAACCTTTCCGAACAAAACGGTCAAAGTTTAGGTTAACTGACATTCAAAAACATACATCAGAGGGATTTTAAATGCCTTGAGGCTTCTCATGACTTTTACGGCTCTTGAGAACCTTAAAGAACTTAAAATTTTCATTTAAAAGCCTTCGTGTGAGTTTTGCAAAAAGTGTCCATATTTACGAAAATGCTACTAAACTTTCAACAAATTTTTTGAACCACCTTGGCCTCCGTTTTTGAACAACTCAAGACTTAAATCCTTATTTTTCATTATTTAAAATTGTATCCAAATTTTATTTGGCCTTAAATCATTCATCTTAAGGGACTTGCTTTTCAAACTGACTCATTACAATATTTTTATGAAATATCAGACGTTACACATGTCATGCATTAACCTCCTAAATGTAGGAAATTTGTATTGCCTTGTGAACTTGTCAAGGCTCTATTGTAATTATAGAACTCACTTCCAATAAAGCAGAAAACACTATTTTCAAAAGGCATAATTTTTTTTTATTTATATTATTTTTCAATCACTACACTTTTTTATTTTAAAAAAATTATATACATTTTTTTCATATTTTTGTTATTCAATTCCTTATTTAAAATATGACAAATATATGTTTTTCAATAATAATATAATAATTTATATTTTTTACTAATAAGTATATAATTTTTATAATTTAGTATCATATGATTGAGTTTTTAAAAAATATTTTAATACATAATAAAATTTAATTAAAAATTTTAATAATAAAAATATAAGGACTCATTTGATATGCAGAAAAGATTTTGATGAGAATGAAAAGGAAAAAAAAGCAAGAATGAAATGAAATCATGTAGCCTATATTTATGTTTGATATGATATGAAAATGAATGAAAATGTCATTCCATTTCTATGTTTGGTTCGATAGAAATAATGTAGAAAAAGAAAGCAAAGATGAACAAATTACTATAATACTCTAAGTGCCAAAAAAATTAAAATATTTATTTTTTTAATTTTTTAAAAAAATTTAACTACTTTTATTAAAAAAAATAAAATTTTTATATTTTTTACTCTTAAAAAATATTTTTTGAATTATCAATAATAAAAAATATATTAAAATATTTATTTTAATTTTTTAATTCAAAAAAAGTTTTTTGAATTTCCAATAATAAAAAATATATATAAATATTCATTTTTATTTTTTAATTCAAAAAAATTTGTGAATTAAATAATAAAAGAAAAAAATGTATATCTTTGAAACTTAGAATAAAATACAGTACACAAAATAGGTAACAAATTTCTTATTAATTGTCCCAACAATACAATAAATATTCATTTGCTTCTTACATATATATATATATACACACACACACACACACTAAAAGCTTGGTCAAGTTCTCTTGACCAGTACAAATGACAGAATAGGCAAGTGGAGAGGTAAGTTACTTACAGAAGCAAATTACATTGGTTAAAGCTCTTATTACAAGATCAATCTAGTTGCAGGTGAAGCAGATTTAGCCTCAGAACAAGATCTAATAGTCTTAAATACATCTCTCTAACATATCTTATGTTCTTTTTGTTCTTCAGCTATTCATCAGGTTGGAATGAATTTGACATCTCATCCTCATCCCCACTTTAGTAAGTCCATACCATAATTGTGCAATCTTCATTGATAGTATATACGCACTTCTCAACACTCCCATTAAGCCCAACTAACAAAGATCCACATTGCTTTTGGCTGATATAAAATGAGGGCTTGAGTCTATGAACTGAACATCTTGTGCCGCAGAACCATCAACCATAAGCATGAAAAAGCAAGAAAATTTCCATTCTTTCCCTGGAGATATTCAACGATATGGTTACTTGGAATTGGACCAATCCATCAGAAGTGATCTATAACTAAATTCACCTAAACAAAGGATGAGGTATGTGGCATCTCTAAAACAATTTGGTTGTGAACAAGGCAACATAAAAGTTAGAAGAAACAACAAAAGGATGGCAGCATTTTGAAATCCAGCAAGAATAAGATGACATAAGTATTAAGTAATTCACCTTGCCACTCTTGTATTGTGACATATCTGCAATGCAGCTATGAACATCAAGAATGGTCAAAGAGCAGGAATAACTAACCCAAATTTTCC
This sequence comes from Erythrophleum fordii, assembly GCA_032878935.1. Taxonomy (NCBI): domain Eukaryota; kingdom Viridiplantae; phylum Streptophyta; class Magnoliopsida; order Fabales; family Fabaceae; genus Erythrophleum; species Erythrophleum fordii. The sequence continues at coordinate 2,566,677 of JAVQMF010000029.1, forward strand.
AAAAGGGTCACGAACCAAATTTTTAAGCCATGGGCGTAGGCTAAACTAATATGGAGAATTAGGTTAACCTAGCAAGCCTTACAAACTTACAAACTCTAAAGTTAACCATTATATCATATATTTAAACTAACTCATATAAGCCAAAAGTTTTAGAAAATTTAATATTTAGTTTATTATATCATTAGGGGCTACCGAAAATTCGGCAGCATCTTCCTTAAAAATTAGACATTCCATCCTGAAAAATAAACTAAATCAGCACCAGCACTAGCAATAACAAGTTACATATAATTAAAATGCATAGTTAGGAAAGTATAAACAATATTTATATATTATAAGTGATCATATAACATGGATAATTCTAAAACTCTTTCTCTACACCTAAATGCCACCACATCATGGAGTTTGACACAATTTTACAAAATTAAACACCTACTCTAAGAGTCTGGTAGCTCACGAGCTCCTAGATCACTTTACTCCTTTGCTCGCTGGTTTGAAAAATAAGGAAAGAAGAGGGATAAGCCTATCACCGGCTTAGTGAGTGTATAAATAATAAAGTGCATAAAGGGAAAATAACTGCATACCAAAGTTTTTTTAAAAATAAATAATTATCAAATAATTTAGGTAATAAAGTTTATGGATGAAATAAAAAATAATTATTTAAATAAAAAGAAACCTTTAGATAAAATCTATATTTTCTAAATATAAGAAAAATATTATAAGAATAGGTATCATAGAGAGGAATCAAATTATCAAACCACTTCATCATATATCATGGCATTTCTTTGGATTCATCCAATTTTATCACTTTCACAATATACATCTAGTACCTCAGGTCACAGCATTGGATACATCACATCGTAGTGCCATCACAATTCACAACTTATTCTAGGTGTACCTAGGCCGTTATCTCCACTAATGGCTACGAGATCCTAACTAGGTTCCTATTCATTATATAAAATAAAATTAATTAAAATAAAATTCCTTCAAATAACATTTAGCTATAAAAAATAAGTAAATAATTAAAAAAATAATTAATTAATTAACTAAGACAAGTTAACCTTTATTATAATCTCCATAACATATGAGATCACAAGACAACATAAAATACTCTCCTCATAAATAAACATATACACACCACACTTTCTTTCTATCTAATTCATTCTTTTGTGTTTCACAAAATATATCATGCCACATTTCAACTATTAATTTCTTTTGATAAATTTATTAAATCATCATAAGAATATATATATATACATATCCATTTTGAAGTTTTGAAAACATCGATTTGTTTCCCCAAGGAATAGAGCACATAAATCACACAATTAAAAATTTTACCATAAGAAATATAAAGTGGAATGAAATAGATATACCACTTTATTATCTACACACTCACCAGTTGAGACTAATAGTATAAGTCCCTATTCCCTATTGTTTAATGCTAAGTCTCAGTGGAATGAATTTCCCTGGTATCACCTAAAATTATAACTAATATAAATTAATTATATTAGTCACTCCAATAATATTCATAATTTTTTTATATAACCTAATATACTCCCTAAAACATAAATCCCTAAATTCTTATATACATTTCTATCCTAAATACTAACCCTAAATTTGGGGTTTTTCAATTTAAGCTTCCATAACTCAAATTAAGTTCAAAACTTACTTCTTAAAACTCCAAAGATAACTTTAGAAGGGTTAATTTACATTTGAAGGTTGTAATTCAAGAAATCCCCAATTTTGGAGCTCACCTAGGACACTAGAAAAAGAAAAGAGAGCTTTTCAAGAAATCATGCTTCAATAATAATGGAAGAAGAGAAGAAATTATAGAAGAGAAACTAAAGAAGCTAAGTGAGAAAAAAGTATTATAAAACATCCAAAAATCAACACCAAATAGAGGAAGAAACTGATAAAATAAAGTTATGCAAATATTAATGACTCACTAACCTTCAGCCATGGAATCCTACTGAAAAAGAAGGAGAAGCAAATCACTAATATGGGAAGAAGATGGTGAAATCGCGTTGAGAAGTTGATGCAAAATGAGATGGAAGAAAAACACACAAGCTTTATGGGAAATGGAGAAGAAAGAAGAAGAAGAAAGAAGAAAAAAAAGCTTCGTGCAATGGGAGATGTAGCATCAGGAAAGAAAAGCTGAAGGAAATTGAAGAGAGAGAGTCAATGGAGGATTATTTTATTCTTTAGCTCAAATTGCACTATTGCCCCAAGCTAAAATTACTCTTTTGCTTCAAAGGTTTTTATGCACTTCAATAAAATCCTTAAGATATATAAAAAAAAATCCATAAGAATTATTTAAACTCTATAATTAATTTAAAAATATGAAATCTTTATTTTAATATCCTAGAATAATTTATTTTATTATAATATATATTTTTAAAAAGTATTACAAAAAGCACGTATTCACAAACTACTCAACCGCTATTCCCAGACATGTTCAGAAAACATAGTAAGCCTAAATTCTTATTAATTTGTAGCACTTTGTGTCAAACTTAGACTCTTCTATATCCATGCGATTTCTGCAATTACTATGGCACATCAAGGAAAACTATGAATTCAAAACAGGGCATATCATTAACCATAAACTGTTCATCTAGGAATTTAAACCAAAGCATGTATACTATTTTTTACAAATGGCAAGGAGACAGTATAAGAAAAATCTATTTTTTTACTATTTCTCTACAGGGTAAGGGCAAAAAAACTTGACACTTTTGAGTTGTGGTTAATTGAACAAATTTATTTTTTTACAATTTCTCATCATTTTTATATACCATCTAACAAATTCTTACAAATTGTTAGCATTATTTCTTTCTTACCATTTTCGATCTGTGGGTACAGCTTTATCGTACCAAATGAATGGGTGAATAAAAATTAAATAACCTATCTACATTTGGAAGAAAGGCCCAGTGTAGTGAAAAGAACGACTAAATAGCTGAAGATTTTATGCATTAAAAAAGGTTACAAAACATAGCAGGGGAGAAGAGAGGAGCACTAACCCAATTCTGAGCTTCTTCACATCTATCACGGCGGATCTATACACTACCAATTGCAAGAAATGAATAAGATGAAATTGAAGATTTAGTAAGAACCCATTTAATGGCAACTTACAACTTCATATATTCAAGGAAACAAAGAGTACAAAGTTTAAGAAGCTCATTGTAGGCAGAACAACACCAGCTACTGTGAAGAATAAACTGAAGAAAATTGAGGGAAGAATATAGAGTTTCCTGGACATAAAGCGATGCAGAACAAAAAGGAAATCACCTAAACTATTCAACTCTGTTTTGGGTGTTAAATTTGCGCAAAGTTTTCATAAATCTTAAACTTTGATAATTCTTTGCAATGTATTGCTCAAGACGCTTTTGCAAATTTGATTTCTCTTAAAGATCTAGATCTCTCAAGTAATTCTTTGTAACATATTGCTCCAAATGCTTTTAGGAGTATGACTTCTCTTTTAGATTTAAATCTTTGGTATGATTTGTTGCAATATATTTCCCCAAATGCTTTTAGGAGTATGACTTCTCTTTTAGATTTAAATCTTTAGTATGATTTGTTGCAATATATTTCCCCAAATGCTTTTACAAAATGACTCATAATTGAATCCAAGCCATGACAATTTGAGTGAGTCATTGCCAAAGTTTGCTAGGCTTCTATCATTGCAAACCTTTAATCTTTCTTATAATAAGTTGAATGAGATTCTTCCTCGTGTTCTTAGACAACTTATTAATCTTGTTCCTATGTTGTTACTTTCTTCAAATAAGTTGAATAGAGTAATAAGAGATGCACATCTACTTTAAGGAATTATTTATCATGTATATTTTATATAATAAGATATATATGATACACTGGATTTAAAAATATTTAGTTTCACTTTCATATAGTTCTTTGTTAATCTAAAATAATTAAAAAATAATTTAACAAGTATGATTATAACAATAAAAATACAATGAGCACAATTCACATCCTATGATAAGTGATAGCAATTGAGGGAGCCTAACAAAACTTAAGCCCAAATTACTACGTTTATTGCTCGGAGAGATTCATGAAAACTTATATGTGTATTTGAAATATTGGGGCAATTAATTCACAAAATGTTTCAAAGAATTTTTAAAATAATATATTTTATATTTGGTTTAAGTTTTAAGAACTTATTACATTGGGGGAAAGCTTTGTTGAATGTGCCCTAGTCTCTCTTATATACACAATACCACGGTGCCTAAGAGAACAAAGCTTAGCACTATTTGTGTTTTAAAGCCCAAACATTTATTTTTTTATATAATTAAGCGTTTGACCCATAGTGGACACATTATATCCTTCTATAGTTCTGAATTTGGCAAACAATAATTTCATAAGGACAATACCAAATTCAATTGGTACTTTGAAAGTGATTGAGACTATCCATTTCAATAACAATAGCCTCTTTGGCAAAATGCCATATTTGATGAATTCTTCCTACTTGTGGTTCATCGATTTCGAATCGAATAACTTGAGTGGAAAATTGCCATCATGGATAGGGCACTTGCCCAATTTGATTGGTCTACGTTTACTAGCAAATGATTTTTAAGAAAGCATTCCTACAAATTTATGTAATTTGCCACTTCTTCAAATCTTGAATCTTTCACATAATAATATTACAAGTATAATACCTTATTACTTTAATAACTTAAGTGCTTTGTCAAATATAGCATTTCCAAAGAAAACCATTTCTTCTATTGAATGGAGATTTTATTTTAATAGCATATGAGTATTTACATCATTCACAGAGAATGTTATATTGGTATGGAAAGGAGAATATGTTTACTATAGCAAGAATCTCGAACTAATGACGACCATTGATATCTCTTGCAATCATTTAAAAGGAGAAATTCCCAATAACAATGCTTGTGGCATTGGCTTCCCTAAATCTATCAAGAAATTATTTGACAGGATTCATTCCCAACAACATGGGTCAGATGAAAAGGTTGGAATCACTTGATTTGTCAAGCAATTTTCTTTTTGGTAAAATTCCATTAAGTTTTTCAGCTTTAAGTTTTCTTAGTGTCTTGAATTTGTCCTTCAACAACTTAATAGGAAAAATTTTGCTTGGCACCCAACTTCAATCCTTCAATGCTACTACTAGATATATAGGAAACCAAGGGCCTTATGGCTTGCCACTCACAAAAGGATGTCTAGGAGATGGAAGCTCAGATCTAGATCCAGATTTGCCTCCTCAAAGTAGTCATAACATTGATGGAGTTGAAAATGATAAACTCATAAGCTTTGGGTTTCATGTCAGCATGGCTTTTGGATTCATTGTTGGATTTTGGGGAGTTTGTGGAACTTTAAGAGTCAAAATTTCACGGAGACATGCCTTTTTTTGGTTCTTTGAAAACATTAATGATTGGATACATGTTCGAGTTGTGGTCTTCAAGGCAAGAATAAAGAGAAGATTCCTAAACTAACAGGTAGATTTTTTCACCATAACTGCCATATTATGATATGGTTCATTTGATGAACTACTTTCCAATGCAATAAATGCAATTTTTTTTTCAATTCTCTTTAAATTTAACTTTATTTCTCTCAATCTCAAGTGAATCTAGAATTAATGCTACCTTCTACTGATAGTATGTTGAGCAAATAATACATTGTTCCATATATTGTGATAAGTTTGTTCATTGTTGTTGGTAAGGTAATGCAATGTATGTGAATTATATAACCATATTTTGGACGAGAAATTCAAGAATATCTGATGACTTTGCTTGGATTCATAGATGGTTGGAGAAAATGGCAGAAATTCCCATCTTGTTGGCGTGGTTTCGACTAGTGAGATGGTTCCAGAACTTTCTATGGGCAGTTCAAAAGTTGTTTAGTTCTACCTTTTGCGCTCCTTGTTTTGTGCAAGAAGTGTTTTGGCTTTGGGTAAGAAAATAAGTAGTAAATTCCAGATGAGGGGTTATTGGCTGTCCTTGTTCCCTTTTGAGTGTGTTTTCCTTATTAATGTACAGTAGATCAATAACAATAAGTGTGGAAAGGGTAACTCTCTGTTATATTATCAATTCTAATAAGAAAATATTTTAATACAATTATGTTAAGTATAGTATTTTATTTTGGGCTAAATTATAAATTCATTATTTTCTTTTCTTTTGCCAACATTTTGTTTACCTTATCATTTTTACTAATATCATTAATTAATTAGATGTGATTCTTAGAATCACATTTAGGAGCTCCAGCTCCACTCAATCACACTCTCTAGTAGTCTTTTGTATTTTCCTATGTTGTTATGCTTATGCTAAATTCACTTATGTTTTAATTTTGTTTATGAAAAATCATCTAACATCTATAATATTAAAATATTTAGTCTCATTTTCATATCATTCTTTTAAATTAAAATAAGTTACCACAATTTAATTCAATTAATCTCATAATAATATATATTCATAGGAGATCTCCTTCCCCCAGACAAATCCGAAAGCTCCCACAATAACTTCTTATTTTTCTGTTTCTCTATCTCTGCTTCCGCTGTTTCACTCCACCGCTGCGTGCGCAAACTGCTTCGTTTGCTACCAAGAGTCTATCCAGGTTGCCTCACCTTCACTATCGCTAATGCTTCATGTGGCTCAGGCTTCCTAATGACTAGTGACGAAGGAACTAAACGTCTTTGATATTATATCCCCTAGCAAAAAGGGGGTCTCTGTATTTATATGCCCGTTGTTGCGAGTGTAGGAAGTTTTCTCCATACATTTATGTTAGACAATGATAGTTTGTTTTGGTTTTTGTCAAAATTTTGATAACTAGGTGAGGTGACTTTTCTACAGATAATAGATTCTTGCGAGGGTGTAAGGAGGAAGGGCAAATTTTTTATTGGTAAGAAGAGAAAATATTCCCTCTAATCTAGACTTTGTTTATATTGTAGTATAAGCATGATGCTTTTTTTATTCTTCTGGTGCACTCTTTCAGTTTAGTTTGCAGAATGCATTGGCTTTAATTATAGTTAGGTCATTTCTTTGAAGCATATCATATGGTATAGAGATAATTATCGCTAACAATTTTTTCAGCTACTTTCCCATAGAGATAATCATCGTTAACAATCTTTTCAGCTACTGGTCCAAATTGTTTGTTTGGATAAATATTCTGCTATTAGGAGAATATAACTTCTGAATGCTCTGCTGAATTTTTATTATTCCTTTCCCCTGAGAATGAGAACAAACTAGGGCCTAAGCATTGAATTACAATTTCTATTGTCTGTTTGAGGAGTGATTGTGAGGGGATGGGAGGATTCATGTTGCATGTGTTTTCTCCATTTATTCTATTTTGTCTTGGTTGGGATATATATTCTCATGATGTCATCAGAAACGTATCCTTTAGGTTTAATGAGTATTTGATTCTATTTTCTAGTTTTCTTATTGTCTTATTTTTTGTGGGCAGCAAGAGGCAAAGAGCATGAGCGCAAAGGAGGGCAATCAAGATCACATAATCAGACCAAGAACTGAGGGAAGTTCAAGCAGGTATTTCCCTCTTTTTGGAACTCTGATCTCTATCTTCTATTTCCCTTAATTCTGTATATGTTTGATTTAATCACTTCTGATGTGCCTTGTGGCCAAGGTGCAATTTCTTAGAAAATTGCAGTATATGCTTTTTTTTTTTTGGTTTAAATCTAATATCTTGTTTTCATTGCTTTATTCTTTCTTCTATTAAGTTCCTAAAAATTGTTCAACATGCTTGTTCTTTGTCATTATGTTTGTATAGTAGCCGTTTCTATTCTTGTGAATTATCGTTAGTTCTTAAGATTGTTGCAGCGTTTGGCCCAAAAAAGAAAAAAAGATTGCTGCAGTGACACTTTCCGTTTTCTAACAGATATGCCAAGCAGAGCATATCTTTTCAGCAGAAAAAAGGAGAGGATGATGCTGTATGCATCCTGCTTGCAAGATTATGCAGAATAAGCAATTTAAAATTTCTAGTCAGGCAGATGATGGGTATGACTTTGAAGATGGCGAAAGCAGAAAGACTCGTAAGAAGAGAAACAATGATGATCATAGGATCACCCAGAAGGACACTCATGCAAAGCGGGTTTTGACTCAGCAAGAGCACTGCCTCTTTTGTTTAGAGAATCCAAATTGTCCTATGTATTTTGTTGTTTCAATAGCAAATTACACATACCTGATGTTTGCCAAAGCGGTAGCCTGTGGTGCCTAGCCATTGCTGCATTTTTCCCACTCAGGTGAGCTTAATTTTTAATGTCAGTACTCAGTATGCATTTTACCGTTGTAACCAACCCAAAGCAGCATGAGCTTGTTTATTAGATACAATTGCCTGAAATATGATCGAATGTGTTAATACCCTTAATAATCACTTTTGCAGCTCACTCTATGATCGAACAATGATCAGGACACAATGTTCTATGTACGATGAAAAAATGTTATTTAACAATGAAAAAAGCATCTGTAGCGAAATGTTCATCATGTAAGATTAGAACTATCCCTATGGAGACAGTAGGGAAGTAGGAAAGTCTTAAATTAAATCGTAGTCATGAGGGCTAGAATGTATTTGGTGTGTGCTTTTGAGATACTATGTAGTATTATTGCTTGTCTTTTGAAAGCATCATCAAATTGTATAAATGTGATGTTAATTGAAATATGGTCAACTGAGTTTTGAGCTTGTGGATCCGTGCAATAAGACACTTGTATTGTAATTATAATAATAATTATTTTTATTATTACTACATTGTCTTTCAGCTCTCAAATTTTGTATTTATCTACTACCTCTTACCAAAATACACGTTGAATTTGTATTTAAATACCTCATGTTTTGTCATGTCACAGTAGCTATTTTATTTTTTAGTCCTGAATTCATGCTCATTAGATCTATCTTTATATTCCAAATTTTCAATTCATTGCCAATCCTTGAGTGTTTCTTAAAGTTGTGACTAGTAGATATTTGTAAAATATACTTGTTGTAGCAAGTAAAAATAACTGTAACTATGCTGTTCCTTTTGTTCTTAAATTGATCTTCCGTGTTTGAGAAAATTATATTTTTAGCTTATATTTTTTTAATGTAGTTTAGACACTAATCTTGCGTGTGGCGCTAATAATCATTAGCATGTCATGCATCACTCTTATATAATTTTTTTCTCAAAAAGCATTTTTCTTCTTTTTAACAATTAAAAAAATTAGAGCACCCAATAAGTTTATACTTTCCATCGTACTGTTTCAACCTTATTAAAGTGAGTTCAATTTTAGTTGTCCAATCTTTATCTATACTGCTTTTCTCACTTTCTGTTCTCAAGATCATGCCTTTTTTGTAACTAAACAAAAGGTAAATACGAATGTACAAGCTTCATCAATACTGGCTAATTGCCAGAAAGATGATAAAGTTTTTCAAATTTTTTTCTTAAATAATTTGCTAATAATTTTGAAAGTTTAAAACTATGGGTTGACAAAAGATAACTTTTCAGAAATGGAGGATCTAATATTTTGTTCGGCATGTTAAATTTTTGTTCCTCTTTTGAAATTATGCTTAAGTTTTTTCCTTTACTTACTTGCTTAGTTACTATTACTTGAAATTTAAAGGTGCTTTGCATATCTAGTTTTTCCCCCTCACTATAATTTCTCCTTAACTAATCAAAATATATGTTTAGTGTTGCATTTGGTCTCGTTTATTGGTATTGCAAGACATACTTTGATTTTTATCATTTTGAAATTCAAATAGTATACATAAAAAAATGTGCTACACTGTCTTAATTCATTTGACATTTGAAAATCACTTTATGTATAATATTTTTTTTTTAGTTTTATAATTATATCATGGATAGTATGGGGAAGATGACTGTTTTTTCTCATAAGTTTGATGAATTCTTAAAAAGAAAAATTTTGTTCAAAATTAAAGTGTCAAAGTTCAACATGAAAAAAAGAATGCGCTTATAGCATTTTAAAGATATTTAATAATAAGAAGTTGATTGAATTTTGTCAAAGTACCTCAAATAAAACTCAGGTCTATTTCTCAGTATCTTTTATTTGATTATTTGAGTAGCAATCTAAACTCTCCACATATGTTGGATTTACTGGCAATAAGCATAATGATATTGGTGAAAGGATTAAAAGTATAAATTCATAACCCTCCCCATTATTCTATTTTTATTTGGAACCTTTAATTTCTTACAAATATGTATTAAATAAAAAATTACGTTGAATATACTTTGATATTATCATTTTAATTTATTTTAATATGTGATACTTTTGTAGTTATATGTGATAACTAATAAGTAATAATGCTATTAATATTGGAAACTAAGAGGGTTCATTGGGTCCGGACTCTGATGAGCCTGGTTCCACTTGGCCAAATTGAGTTGAATTAGGGTAAGTATAAAAAAATAAAACAAAAATTTAAAATCAAGTTGAGCGTCAGACCAGCCTTAAGAGTCATATTGGCTCGGTTTAACTTAAAAAAATAATTTTTTTTAAAAAGTATTTTTTTATAAAGAGTTATACCAAAATTTTAATTTTTTAAAAAATAAAATATAATTTTATAAAGACTTATATAAAAATTTTATCTTTTAGGGTTTTTTTTATTTTAATAATAAATTTATATTGGCTTTAAGGGATATATTGGTCTAATCAAACTTAAAAAAAAGATTAAAAATATTTTTTTATAAAAATGTATATCAAAAATTTAATTTTTTATAAGGATTTATATAAAAATCTTTTTCTTTTTTGGTTGTTTTATAATTTTAATAATAAATTTAAAAAGCAAAAAATACTAAGCCCCTTGATATTGGTTTGGCCTACCCAATATTAAATAGGGTCATGCCAAGCTGAGCCAAGTCAAGGTAATAAGCTTTAATTTTAAAATCTATTTAAAATTATGTGGGGTATCCAATTAGGCCAATATTCAACTCGCCCCTACTCGGGCCGGCTTATGGATACACCTATTACAAAGTTCATGCAATTAATAAGAAGATAAAATAAATCAAATTAGATTGAAAAATAATGAAACCAATAATTTTAGTTAGATATTTTAAAATCAATTTCAACTAGATTTTAAGATTAAAATAATATATTTCAAGTTCCTTCTTATATATTATTTTTGTTATGTAATTATTATAGATAGTTTATAAATCTTCATCTCAAAAATTTTATACTTTGTTTTTAGGATAAAAGGTAAAGCAAAGAAGTTAGAAGGCCAATAACAATAAAAAACAACCAAAAAAAGGGCTAGGTCAACACTATTTCTGACCAACCAAAATATATCCTCTTCATAATACATATGGTATTATTAGAAAATAAAAAATTGAAAAGCTTCTAACTTTAAAAGCTTCCCTCTTTAACTTCTAATATAGAAATTGCTTGAACCCTATCCCTCAGTTTATATCTTTCCAACTACATGGTGTGTATTAACCCATTAAATGCATGGAATCCAAATTATTTTATGAACTTGTTAAAACTTTGTTATAATCACAATCTCTTTTATAATTATAAAACTCACTCCTAATAGAGTAGACAACATCATTTCTCAAAATGACATAATTTTTTATTTTTAATATCATTCAGTCACAACACTTTTATTTTTTTAAAATTACATATATTTCTGTATATTTTTACTATCAAATTCTTTTTTTTTAAAACATAATAAGTGTATAATTTTTCAAAACTAATATAACAATATATAATTTTTATACACTAGTATATAATTTTCATAATTTAGTATTATATAATTAAATTTTTTTAGAAAGAATTTTTGTACATATTAAAATTTATTTAATAATAAGAATATGAAAAATAGCTCGGTAGCCAATTTTTTTTCTAACAGTCAATATTAAATTTGATCTAGAGCTAAGCTTGTATAAAAACAAGTTTGGTCCATTAAAAGAAAAAGAAGTACTTACAAAAGTAGGTCTTGGCCTAGGCTTAATATTGTAGCAAAAGTTCGAGCTTGGCTCTTAGCTTCGCGAATGGCTTCTCTGCATATCCCAGAGATGAGCACCAAACCCTGCTCCTCAAATGCCAGTCGTCGCCTAGATCCATTGTCCTCAAATGTGACACGTCATTTTAGTGAAACGGTGCATTGTATGCCGCTGAAGAGCAAGGAGGCATCCACGTGTTAGAGGCATCAAGCGTTGGATTAAAATGGAAACCCACGAAAGAAGAAACGGACTCCCACTCCCGCGCTTTTAGTCTGTCCTATTCCATAGTGTTTTTTGCAGGAAACATGAAGCAAGCCCAACGAATGTGAATCAGAAGCAGGTCTTCAAGCTTTGGTAAATTTTTGTACCAAAGCTTTGCAAACGTGAAGAGTTATTCTATCATTGTATTTTCTGTTCATGAATCCCAAAGCTTTGGTAAATTTTTTCAAAAGAAAATTATAATAATGTGACAAGTCTTGATGCCTCTGACACGTGGACACCTCCTTGCTCCCCAGCGGCATACAACGCACCGTTTCACTAAAATGACGTGGCACATTTGAGGACGATGGATCGAGGCAACGGCTGGCATTTGAGAAGCAGGGTTTGGTGCTCATCTCTGAGATATGCAGAGAAGCCATTTGCCTTAGCTCCACCTACTAAACGCTTTTGTTTTTTGTTTTTTGCCAAATTTCTCAATTTCAACATATATTTAAATATTAAAAATTTTAATTTATGTAATTATATCATAGCACTATTAAATCTAAACAATATTCATGAAATATAAAATTTAAATATAATTGATTTTAAAGATAATAATACATATCTTTATTAATTTCATTGGATTATCATTATGAAATATACGCATGAGTTCGATAACAAATTTTTTTTTTTGTTGAAATATTCTTCACCAAATTATTCATGGAAAGAAATAAATATTTAAATTAGAGTTGAACAAAATTGAATATATTCAAAGCAACCTCATTTAGTTGGTTAATGACAATTTTTGATAAACCATTTTATTAATTTAAATAACACGTCAATTTGCAGTAATATAAAATTCATGTTTTGATAAGGATAAACTTATCATGTTAAACCAATAAAATACTTAAACTTAAAATTCAAAAATAAATAAAACTTAATAATATTAATATATAAAAAATAATTTTATTGGACCAAACTTTAGGAAAAACAAAACTCAAATTTAACCTATTTTTAAAATAAATATTATCTCTTAAACTCATATTTATATTTTTTAAATTAAACCTATTAAATTACACGGACTTTTCAACCTATAAGCTCGTCCATACCTTCACCTTTCAGAATAAACTTTAAACAACGCGTCTTGTGAGTGAAAACTGAAAAGCATTAGGAAAAATGCGGCTTGATTTTTCCATTTTAAGCCCAAACAAAATATGAAGCGTTGGATAAGTGACATGAAAGATGGGCGATTAGGGTTTTACCATCCGTACTTCCCTATAAATACGCCTCTCCCTCGAGTGATTCTCAGATCTTAGTCTACTGACTCTGATCCATTCTCATCTTCTTAATCAAGGAAATCACAGTCGAGAATCAAGATCCAATACGTCACACATGCTCTCTCCACTGTGTTTCCTTGATTAAAGAGATGTAGTGCATCATCCATCGTCATCGTCAACGACAGCTTGAAATTCCTTTTCATCCGATTTGATTGATTTCCATCTTCATTTGTCATTTGATTCTGTAGAAGGAGAGGGGTAACTGAAGAACATTCACCAGATTCAGGTAATCATGGCAAGAAGGATTCTAAAAAGGTAAGTTCAATAGTATTGAGAGAAAACTATTGGTGCTTCTTTCTTTCTCTTTAATGGATTCAATTTTCAATTGATTATTTGAGTTAACCTCATTTTTTATGGGATTCAGAAGGAAATTCCTTTAGTGAATTTGGCCAATGAAATTCTGGCAGGACTATTAAAAGGATGTATCTGGCCGGCTGCGTGAAATGAGGGCACCTAAAATTCAAGATGAAAGCGAAAAAGTCACGCTGTTGCAGCCGAGGATGGTGGGATTATCTCTGCTGCAGCATCTAGCCTAAATAAGTTTACAGATGATGGAAGCTTTATGGATAAATTTTTTCACAAGAAGGAAAACGATTTTGATGGTTTCGTTGAAGAAAATGTTGAGGCGGAAAAGTTTTCATCAGATGCTGACGAACCTGTTAAGATAGATGCAAATACTAAAGAGCAGGATTCACATATTCCAAGCAACTTTGCTGGACTCTTCTCTCTTTTAAAGGTGGGGTTTTTGAGGAGGAGAGAAAAATATTTTATTTCATTTGACAAAATTACTCTTATTTTTATTTTTATTTAAAATATAATATAAATCTTATTTTTTTTAATGAGGTTTAAAATAATTTTTTATAAAAATAAAAAATTATTTTTAATAATAAAAAATAAGAAATTTTTTTTTATAAAAATAAAAAGAAATTAAAAATACTAATATCATAAGAGAATAATTGTCCATTTAATTTTATCTCCCTTCTCCTCCTTAATCAAATAAGATTTTATTAAAATCCCTCCCCTCCTTTTCCCTCCAAATCAACTAAACAAGATATTATTAAAACTCTTCTCCTCCCCTCCTCCTTTGAACCAAACACTCCCTTAGAGTAATGCAATAAACATTCTTTCTAGGACTCGTCTTTCCCATATGCAACTCTCTTATTCCTAATCCTTTAGTAGTTTATTGATGAATGCTTATGAATGTAATGGTATGTGATTGTGATGGAGAATTCAAACGTCTAACTATTGAAGCCAAAACCTTTGATGCCATATCCCCCAGCAAGAAGGAGATCCCTGTTGTTGTATGCCCGTTGTTGTGAGTGTAGAAAGTTTTCTCCTAACATTTATGTTAGGTAGTGATGGTTTGTTTTGGTTTCCGTCAGCATTTTGATAACCAAGTGACTTTTCCAAAGATAATAGTTGTTGCAAAGGTGTAGGTAAGAAGGGCAAATGTTTTATACATAGATTCTTACCAGGTCCTTAGATCTAGTTTGGGACAGGATCACATTAATGACCTCTCTTTAGTGCTCAGCCCGTGTTATAATCAAGGATATCTTTTTAACGGATATTCAAAGGGGCTGGAGTAACTATATCTTTTTTATTCTTTTGATGTTTAGGCTTTTGTTGTTAGTTGTTAATGTTTCTTCTTCTGTGTCTTTGCCAAGGAGGATATCTTATCCTTCTCTTTTTTGTTACCTTTCTTTGTGCTGCTTGATAAGATTTCTTCTTTGATGCAAAATGAGAAGGATGAGATGAATGCAAACCAGTTGGCAGCTAAGGCCTTGCAGCTACCTTTAAAAGGGAAGCATGAAGAAGATGAGAAATTATTGATAAGATGAGAAAATATTCCCTCTAATCTAGACTTCTTTTATATTGCATTTTAAGCATTATGCTTTCTATATTCTTCTGGTGTAACCTTTCAGTTTAGTCTGTGGAATTCATACATTTAGCATTGGCTTTAATTATAGTTAGTTCATTTCTTTTAAGCATATGAAATAGTATACAGATAGTCATAGCCAACAATTTTGTCAGCTAATGTTCTGATGTTTGTTAGGATGAATTATTTTTGTTATTCAGAGACTATAACTTCTGGATGCTCTGCTGAATTTTGTTATTCGTTCCCCGAGAATGAGAACAAACTGGGGCCTGTGCCTTGAATTTTCTAGAATGTTGGTCTCCTTCATTTTCTTTTATCTAGACTAGAACTAGACTTGGTTGTTAGGCAGGTTGTGTTTTATTTTAAGTAAAAAATCGTTAGAGCTTTAGATTTCTGCCCTTTAAAAATTGGCAAAAGTCAAACCCATGGGCCCACAGCTCTTGGCTGAACAAACAACTTTGCATTTAATCAATATTCACTGCTTGGTTGAAAAGTTGTGCTCGTTGTGGAAATTTAGGGTGAGAGCAAAATTATGGTTGGCAGAACTTAGGGACTGATGAAAATCACATGCACACCGGCCCTTGTACCTTACTTATTCTGAAAATTAGTTTAATTACAAGACAAACTCCTATAGAAGATAAGGATAACTATTAGACTTTTAGTCAATAGAAAACTCCAAGACTTCTAATCCCTTAGCACTCCACTTTGTAAGACTTTTCTTAGGTTTCTCAACGGTCAGCCTTTCTCTTTTTGTATGATGTTTTTATCCAGTCTTGTTGTGCTACTTATCATAATGTTTATGTGACTTTTTCTTAGGGACAATTTTCTTTTGCAATTTCTGTTGTCTTTTTGAGGAGGGGTTGTTAGAGGATGGGAGGATTTATGTTGTTTCTAGAAGCTTCTTGACTCAGTAAAACTACTTTTTTTTTCAATTTATTTTCTGTTGTCTTTTTGAGGAGGGGCCATTAGAGGATGGGAGGATCTATGTTGTTTCTAGAAGCTTCTTGACTCAGTAAAACTACTATTTTTCTTTGTTCAATTTATTTTCTGTTGTCTTTTTGAGGAGGGGTCATTAGAGGATGGGAGGATTTATGTTGTTTCTAGGAACTTCTTGACTCTGTAAAACTACTTTTTTTTTTTTTAATTTATTCTATTTTGTCTTGCTTGGGATATTGTCACAATGTCATCAGAAACATATCCTTTAGGTTTAGTGAGTAGTTTGATTCCATTATCTGACTTTTTTTTGTCTTATTTTTTGTGGGCAGCAAGAGGCAGAGTATGAGCACAAAGGAGGGCAATCAAGATTACATTATCAGACCAAGAACTGAGGGAAGTTTAAGCGGGTATTTCCCTATTTTCAGAATTCTGTCTCTAACTTCTATTTCCCTTAATTCTGTATATGTTTGATTTAATCACTTCTGATGTGCCCTGTGGCCAAGGTGCAATTTCTTCTATAATTGCAGAACATTTCTCTTATTTTTCATGTAATATCTTGTTTTTCCTTCTTTATTCTTTCTTCTATCCAAGTTCCTAAAAATTGTTTAACATGTTTGTTCTTTGTCATTGTCTTTGTATAGCTGTTTGTATTCTTTTAAATTGTTGTTATTTCTTAAGGTTGCTGTAGTGACACCTTCTGTTTTCTGTAAGATATGCCAAGTAGAGCATATCTTTTCAGCAGAAAAATGGAGAGGATGATGCTGATAAGCATCTTGCTCGCAACATTGTGCAGAACAAGAAATTTGAAGTTTCCAGTCTGGCGGATGATGAGTATGACTTTGAAGATGGCAAAAGCAGAAAGACTTAAAAGAGAGACGATGATGATCATAGGATCACCTAGAAGAACACCCGTGCAAAGCGGATTTTGACTCAGCTAGAGCACTGCCTCTTTTGTTTAGAGAATTCAAATTGTCCCATGCGTCTTGTTGTTTCAATTGCAAATTACACATATCTGATGTTGCCGAAGTGGCAGCCTATGGTTCCTGGCCATTGCTGCCTTTTACCCCTTCAGAGGAGCTTAACTTTTAATGTGGGTATGCATTTTACTATTGAAACCAACCTAACGCTATGTTTGGATGGGGAGAAAATGAGGGGGGAGAGAAAATCAGAGGGGAGGGATCATGTTTTCCCCCGTTTGGATGGAGAGAAAAGGAGGGAGAGAGAAGAAAACTAGAGAGAAAATGACTGTGGGTCCCGCGTGTTTTTTTCCTCTCCAGATGTGGGGAGATTTTGGAGAGAAAAGAAGCTTCAGCATGATGTGTATTATTTATTTCCCAAATTGCCCCTAAACATAAATTTTTTTCCCCGTGTCTTTCTCTTCTAAAAAATAAATGTTACAAGAAAAAAAAATTGAGTAAAGAATGAAAAATGCAAAAAAAAATTCCCAAAACAGCGACATGTCAACATAAAGATGAAAAAGCTTCCTTCGAAAATAGAAAATAGAAAAAGAAAACAAAAATCGCTGAAAATAAAAAAATATGAAAAATAGAAAAAAAAAATGTCTGTCTGACTGAAATTCAGTCGGACACTCGATGGTCCGACTAAAATTCAGTCGGTCCAACTGAAGTCCGACTGAATTTCAGTCAGACGGACTTTTTTTTTTTCATACTTTCTTCGATTTTCAGCGAATTTTTTTTTTCTATTTTCGTTCTCAACACAATTTTCTTTTAAATGAATGAAACTTTTTCGTTTTTCGCATACATATTTAATATAAATAATTCTTTTGAATTACAACGTATTATGTATCTGGCGGCGCAGGAAGGGTAAAATTGTAAAAAGAAAAATAACCACTTTTCTCCCCCACATATTTTCTTTCGCCGTATCCAAACGAGGGAGGGAGAGTACTTTTCTTCTCACTTTTCTCCTCCTCCATTTTCGCCCCGCTTTTCTCTCCCTCCCACTTTTCTCCTCCCCCATCCAAACAGAGCATAAAGCAGCATGGGCTTGTTTATTAGATACAACTGCCTGAAATATGATCATGTGTGTTAATATCCATAATAATGACTTTTGCGGCTTACTCTATGGTCAAATAATGAAAGGACACAATGTTTTATGTGTGATGAAAAAATGTTATTTAACAATGACAAAAGCATCCGAAGTAGAAAGTTTAACCTGTAAGACTAGAGCTATCCTCACGGAGACAATGGGGATGTAGGGACTTTCCTTACAAAAAGGCCAAAGATGCTCCTTTAAGAAGGTTAATTTCAAATATCTTCGTTGTGTGGTCCTGCATATATGCTGATTGACACGAGGGCTGACTATGTTATCACCAGTATTGATGAGTTATCTTCAACTCTTTTGGTCATTGGCACTGAGAGTGAACAAAAGTACTATGCCATTGAAGAGTGTCATTACTCTTTACGGTATTTGTTGGGGGAAGGGGGGCTGAAGCTTGTATTTGTGGTCAAAAGCCTTTTAAAATGTCTGTTGTATGTTGTGTGTTCCCTTGATATCGTTGTTGGTATTTGATATTGCATTCTATTTGTTATTCCATTAAATGCATACATCTATCTTTTTAAAGCACTAATATTTCAAAAAACAGTAGTATTTTGTTTGACACCCATTTAAAACCAGTGTTTGAAAAACCAAAACAAACGGATTGATTCAATTGGAAAATCAGTGATCCACTCCAATGTTTGAAAAACTAAAACTAAAAAATGCTTAAAAAGTTTACTAAAATAAAATTTATTTTAATATAAAAAATTCATTGGTAATGTTTTTTTTATAAATATTTATTATTAAAATAAATATTGTTTTTTAAAGCATTTTATTTTAGTGAATTTTTTAAGTATTGTCTAGTTTTTGAAATTTTATAATAAGTGTTTTTTTTTTGTTTAAGTGATTAAACTAAGAAAGTGTTTTTACATCATCTTTTCAATAATTTTATCTTTAAAAAGAATTTTTATATATTTCTAAATTACTTGTTTTAAATATTTTATATTAAAATAAATATTTCAAATTAAAAAATTTTTTAAAATGTTTCAAACTAGTCTCTTAACTTTTAAAATTAAAGGATCAATTTAAAATATTAAATAAAATAAAATTTTAAAACTTTAGGAGTTAATTTAAAATATTTCAAAGTTAAAAGATTATTTCGAAACATTTCAAAGTTAATAAATCAATTTAAAATATTAAATAAAGTTCAGGCTCAAGAATACTAATTTAGCCATTTAAATATTATGATATGTTTGACTTTGTTTTTATGTATTGTCCATGATAAAATGTTTAAATGTATTAATATTTATTTGTTATTATTTATTATATTAAATTTTTATTATATAATATATATAATTATTATTGATACAATTATAGTTGAATTAATGAACTATAAGCCTATATTTTTACTAATTTAATAGGTAGTCTAATTTTAAAAATATTGTATCAAATAGGCATGTTGATATTGTACTTAAATATTTATATTTTGTTATGTTATAGTAGTGCTTTTTAGATCTATCTTTATGTTTAAAATTTTCAACTCATTGCCACTTTTTAAATTGATGTGATCACAAGCAATTGATGGAGCTGATGATGAGTGAAGCCAGCACAACACCAAGAAGCTCATCAATATAAATCAAAAGGGTTTGCAAAATTCTATTCCCAAGCATTTCCCTTGCTACTGCGTTGAATTTGGACTAAACAAGTTTTTAAGCATGTCATTGATGATGAGAAGCATAATAGCAACCTTGCCTTTAATGTGTAAGAGGAATGCTGCATGTGGCAGAGGAAGTTGATAATTCTCAACTGTTCATGTAATTGCACATATTTTCTCTTGGTAAAGATGATTTTAGCCTCTAATTATAGGATAAATAATATTGTTATAAAGAAAACAAACACACTTAGGATGAATAGTTCTATACTAACTTCTTACTTAGAAATGATAGTTTTTATTCGAATTTTGAGTATTTTGAAAACTATTCACACTTTGCTCTTATTATAAGATGCATGTTTAAGAGAAGATTGAGCATTTTTTAGGTGAAAGAGGCTTCAGAGTGCTGGCTTCTGCAAGTTAGGAAGCTCGCTATGCTTGGATTTCATTGTGCCGCAGCTGAAACTAAAGCAATTGAAGAGGAAGTTGGTTGGGCAATTTGCACCGTGGCACATCCTGAACTCGCCGTGGTGGAACATAACACAGAAGCAAATGGAGCCGCGGCGAGCATGTCATTAGCTGCGGCGCATATGAGGCTGGAAGAATTTCACGGCGCAAGAAAAGCTAGGCCGCAGCATGAAGTCACACAAAATCAAACCTCGCCACGGTAGAAATTATATGTGTCGAGGCGAGGAACTGCATGCCACTCAGAAGCTGTCTAGAAGCAATCTCACCATGGCTCGTCATAATCAGGCCGTGGCACGCACTCTCCTATAACTCAATCTGGCTGCAACGCAAAGTCTGAGCCACGGCGCAAAAGTCTGAGCCGCGACGCAACGCGAATTAACTGAACGCAGCGTTTTGTTTTCAAACTTTTTGAGGGTTTGAAGCTTCATATGCGAGGGGGAGATGAGGCAGCTGTCATTCTGGGTTGTTTTTGTTTTTGTTCCTAGTGTGTAAAGGCTAGAGAGGAGCTAAGAAGACACTTTGAAGCAAAGTGAAGCTGGAGATTGAGGATTGAAGCTGAAACTATCTCATTTCTGAGTATCTTCTTCCTTTCTTCTATTTTTACCATTTGTATTGATGTATTTGACTTTTGCTTCAACCTTGTCTTTGGTTTTTATGATCATGTATAGCTAAACCCTCTCTAATCTAGGATTATTAAGAACTCTTGTATGGATTAGTGGTTATTCTTTATTCTAACTTTGCAATCAATGGTTAATGTCTATTCATTCAACTTCATGCTTCATGCTCTTTGATTGATTGGCCAACAATTAGATTGATTTAATACCTTACTTGAACTTGGGAAAGGGAAAGGGAGGTTAGATCAAAAGTTGAGTGGTGTGGGAGCTTGAAACTTGCTAGGGTAAGTGGATAGTTTAGTTACTAAGATAGGAATATACTCAATAACCTCACATGATCCAATTAGGTACTGTAATAATAGTTTGATCTTAGTTTTGTAAGGAATTATAAAATTGACTGGGTAACCCTATATAAGATTTGGAAAAATATATATAGGAACAACAAAACCCTAGACCAACATGTATTGTCATTGAGAGCAAAAGTACTGAATGTTAAGCTAATTGCTATGAAGTACAAGAGGGCTGATAATTCTATATGCTAATATTCACCCGGAAATCCAAATACTAACGTCAAACTTTATATAGCTTAGAACCCATAATCATTTCTTTTAACACTAATTTTAAAAAATTGATTCGCTTAATTTAAATTAGGGTGTGAATTTTAGTACTTGATAATATTTTGACAGCAAATCCTCGAGGGAAGGATCTTTTCTTATCACTATATTGCTTTCACGGTATGTATACTTGTGTGTACGCTTCAAAAGAAGCAACAGAAGTCATGCATCACCTTGATATAATTTTTTTCTTCTCATAAAACAGTTTTCTTTCTCTTTTTTGTGATGATTTTTCTTCTTTTTAACAATTAAAAGCACTACCCACCCAAAATCTTTATCTATTAAAGTGAGTTCAATTTTAATAGTTCAATCTTTATCTATATTGCTTTTCTCACTCAGTTCTCAAAATCAAGTTTCTTCTTTGTAATTAAACAAAAAGCAAATATGAATGTGCAAGATTCATCAATACTCACGAATTGCTAGAAATATGATAAAGATTTTATAACATCTGCTTTTTGTTAAAATGTCAGAAATGAGTCAATTATAAAAGCAAATCCTCTAAAATAAATGAGTTGGGGTCTAATAAAATTAGAGTAATATTTTAGACTCCTTAAAATGAGAATCCAAGACTCGGAATACTCTAAAAACAGAGCCAGAATAGTTAAATGAAAATGGTCAGAAATTTTGTAAATTTGAATAATTTTTGGAAAACTCATAGGAGAAATTTTTAAATAGAAAAGTTAAGTTTCCCGAAGTTCTCAAAGCCTCTAAAAACTATATAAATCCCCATAACAGTTAAAATTTCTCCAGTTGATGTTTTATGATATCAGTTGACTTAAATTTTGACCATTTCGTTCAACAAGATTTTTAATCTAAATTAAGTGGTTGCAAAGGCATTTTATAAGTTAGAAGACCTAAATTTTATAATGGAAAAGACAGTTCTTGAAAAAGAATTAAAATGAGCCTAAAATGAAAAAGCCAAAATAAAGGGACATGAATGGAATTATTAAAGAACAAATTTAAGACATATGCTTCTTATAAAATGGCGTCCCACTTTCTCCTCCACCTTAATTGACCTTGCTTCTATCTAAACAGAGGAGAGTTCTGCCCAAGAAGCATGCACAAGAAGGATGTCTTAGGAAAAAGGTGAGAAATCCTTGGATTTTCATGGTTCTTCCTTTAAAAACTTTGTTCTTCTCCTTCTCTTCTTTCTTTCTATAGTTTCCATTAATGATGTAAGGTTGTTTTGGGTCTGGTTCAAAAGGAGGAGAGTAGAATTTCAAAGATAGGCCTATAACAAAAGGAAGAGTTCTTGAAGAAACTAAGGAATCAAGGTAAATATCATTGTTTTTCTTGCTTTCTCTTCCTTGTTTCTTCTTGAGTATCTTGGGCCAAGTAGAGAGTGATTAGAAGGAGTGAGTTCTGACCAAAAGAAAGTAAGGAACCTAAGTTTTAGAGTATAAGAAACTAGTAAATGCAATAAAATCTAAAAGAAAACTATTAGAAGTCAAGAATGAGAACCTAGGGATTCTTAAAAAAATGGCAAAATCTGATTTCTTTCAAGAATGTTCTAGCTTATATGAGAACTTAATTGAGTTCCTAAGACATCTAGGAAACCTCCCAAGTGCTATCTCTTTAAAAAACATAAAGAGAACTCCATGGGTCCAAAACTTCATGCTTGTCTCGGCCAAACAAGGTTTTAGGACCTAAGGAGTGTTTTAAATTTTTCTAAACCTAGAATGGGACTGGATATGATGGAAGAACATTAAAGAAAATTTTGAAAAAAATTTAGAAGCTATGGATTGTGAGATGTAAGTGTAGGTTATATAATGAGACATAAAGAAACAATTTATAACTAGGCTTCTTAAAATAAAATTGTGATGACTCTAAAAAGTCTAAATGGAGTCAAGAGTTTTAGATTGAAGGAAAAAATGGAGCTAAGATAATGAATTTCCATAATTGCTTCATTAGGTCTTTTATGGAACCATTATGTTGCTATAGAATAAAGTAGCTTCACATAGAGTGTGTGTGATGCTAGAGTATGCTTTAATGATGTAATGAGGTCCTATTTGATGTGTCTAGGCCAAAAGAACCAAACTCCACCTAAGTGCAAATGTGTGGCCAAGAGAGGGGAAGAATAATCAAGAAAAAGACTTGTGATTTTGCTTCAAAGGTAGCTCTCTAACCTTTCTTCCATGCATTATTGGATATTTTCTTATCTTTGGATGCTTGTATGCTTATTGTGCCATGAGAAATGTTTTTAGCTATTACCTACATGTTATGGTGCCATGATATTCTTGAAATGTGTTTTATGAATGCAAAAAGGCTTGATTGGGTTTGGTGACGCCAAAAGTCTCTTAAAAAGGGTGAGAATGAGCCAAAAGTCCCTAGGATTGGATGAGACAAAGCCAAAAGTCTCAAGAAGAGTGAGACTTAATCAAAAGTTCCTTGAAAATGGATAAGGCAAGTCCAAAAGTCTTAAAGAAAATGATTAAGACTAAACCAATGCTCTTGAGAGCCAATGTATGCTATGTATGAGTTTCTTGAACATGAAAATTGCTTTATGTATGGTTACTAGTAGCTTGATTTCCATGCATACACTCTTTGACTTCAAAATATATCTATTATGTTTGTTTGAAAGGGTAAAGAGCTATTAGGATTCTTAGAATCTTACTCTTCTCTCTCTAATGTCTAATCATGTATAGGTGAGTCAATTGAGCAAAGAAGTGGAAGCCAACAACCTTGAAGCACAAGACTATGGTAATGAAGTAGAGAAATAGGCTTTTAAATAGCATTTTGATGTCAAACTTTGCAACCATGTGATGTATATATGATGTAGACCTTTAGACACATGTAAAAGTATGTAGACATGATGTATGTATCCATTTTGGAACCCAATGAATGAATATAGAGATTTTTGCCACTTATGTGTTATGACATTCATGTGTATAAGTGTGAGTGACATGATAAGATTAAGCTCTATGAGGATTTGGACCATTTGACATGCTTCTCTAGGCTATGTTTATGCTATGAGACATGTCTAAGTGGTTATGAAATATTAAGAAAGTCATTTAGTGTCTTAAAAACTATTTTAAACTTCAAAAAGTGACCAAATTGTAAGCTGAACCAGAGTCTGACCAAATACATGAGTTGTTGCATGAAATTTGACCGATAAGTAGGTCTCATCTAGAGTTTTTCAAAAGTCAAAGAACATCCAATTTGGAGCTCTAGAGAATTTATTATAATTTTTCAAAGTTAAAAAAATTTTACAAAAATGGTATCAACATTGTTCATATGGCCAGTTTCTTCTTCTATGTCATCCAAGAGCCAAATGAAATACAATGCCTATGAAAGTGTATAGGCATAAATTAGACACCATAAGCTTTTCATAGCCACTAAGGTCACCCTATTTGGAACTCTATAGGGGGAGAACCAAATTTTTAAAATTATTTGACAATACCAGTAATGTAGCTCAACATTTGGTATTGTTCCATCAATTTTCGTAAGCTAAATGCCATTTTCTTGATCTAGATTTATTTTTAATCATTAGTTAACATCTAGATCCTTTCAAAAAACTATTATATGATTAAGTTTGATTTTTCTAAAATTAGTTATGATTTTTCAAAGTTAATACCAGAAAGCTGTGACAGTAACCCGAGAACAACTCCTTATTTTTTCTAATGCATGGCTTCCAATCTAAGATGTATGAGATAGAATGTGATGTTTTTGACTTGTATGGATATGTTATGAATAGAAAATAATATTGATGAGTTCATATGAATAATGGAGCATAAGATGAAATTTTAAAGTCTTACGTAAAGCAACTAAATGATATTAAATATGTTATTTTCTTTGGGAATGTATGAAACTAAGCTAGTAAAACCTTGACAATGTAATAGGAAGGCTAAAGAGACTAGGTATTATAGATTTCAATTTTTTCTTCTCAAATAATTTGCTACTAATTTTCAAAGTTTAAAATTATAGGTTGAGAAAAGTCATATCTACAAAAATGGAAGATCTAATATTTTGTTCAACATATCAAATCTTTGTTCCTCTTCTAAAATTGTACTTAAGTTTTTCCCCCTCATTATAATTTCCCCTTAACTAATAAAAAATATGTATATTTGGTGTTGCATTTGGTTTTGTTTATTGGTATTGCAAGAAAACACCTAGATTTTTATCATTTTGAAATTCATACGGTATACATAAGAAAAAAAAAAGTTCTCCACTTGTCTTAATTCATTTGACATTTGAAAATCACTTTATGGATATATATTTTTTAAGTTTTAAATTATAATATGGACAGTATGAGAAGATGACTATTTCTCTCATTAATTTGATGAAAATTTTCAAGTACCTCAAATAAAACTCAAATTAATTTTCCAAATATATTATCTTTTATTCAGTTATTTGAGTAGCAATCTGAACTCTCAACATATGTTGGATTCATCGGCAAGAAGCATAATGATATTGATGAAAGGATTGAAACTGTAAATTCATAACCATCACAATTATTCTATTTTTATTTGGAACATTTAATTTCTTTTAACTATTAAATAAAAAATTATGTTGAATATGCTTTGATATTATTATTTTAATATGTGATACTTTTTCAATTACCTGTGATAACTAATAGGTAGGTGATAATACTGTTGATATTGCTTACCAAACATCATCTCTCATTTTAAAAGTACAGGATGTGGGTGAACTTATTGCATTTGAATACTCATGCAATTAAAAAGAAGATAAAACAAATCAAATTAGATTGAAAATGATGAAATTGATAATTTTAGTTAGATTATTTTGATCAATTTCAACTAGATTTTAAGATTAAAATAATATATTTCAAGTTCATTCTTATAGATTATTTTTGTTATGTACTTATTAGGAATGTTTTATTAATCTTTGTTTTAAGAGTTTTATATATATATATTTTTTGGGTAAAAGGTAAAGTGGAGGGGCTAGAAGCCTAAACAATAATTTAAAAAGAAAAAAGAAAGGGGATTAGGGTAACACCATTTTTAACTCCTTTGAACCAAAACGAATCTAGCATAATATATATGGTACAGTTAGAAAAAGAGAGATTGAAAAGCTTTTAATACAAGAAGCTTTCTCTTTTAGCTTCTAACATGGAAACTGTCTGGATCTGCGCCATTCAGTCTATTTATTTAGGATTGCATATCGCGCATTTACCCTTTAAATGCATGGGATCTGGATTCCCTTGCGAACTTGTCAAAGCTCTGTTGTAATTACAAAACTCACTCCCAATAAAGTAGACAACGCCATTTCAAAAAGGTATAATTTTTTATTTATATTATTTTAAAGTTACTACACTTTTTTAAAAAAGTTATATACAATTTTTTATATTTTTTTATCAAGTCCCTCATTTAAAATATGATAAATATATATTTTTCAATATTAATATAACAATGTATAGTTTTTACACACAAGTATGTATATTTTTATAACTTAGCATCATATGATTGAATTTTTTTTTTAATTTTTTTATGCATATTAAAATTTTATTAAAAATTTCAATGATAAAAATATAAAAGCTGGTTTTGTATTGAAAAAGAATTTTGATGAGAATAGAAAGGAGAAAGAAAATGAGAATGAAATGGAATTCTATTATTATAATTATATTTGGTATAGTACAGAAAGGAATAGGAATAAAAATAATATAAAAATTACAATAAAAATTTAGCAAATTACTATAATACCCCTAGTACAAAAAATATTAAAATATTTATTTTTAAATTGGTATAATTTTTTAAACAATTTTTATTACAAAATATAAACTATTTATATTTTTACTTGTAAGAAATATTTTTTGAATTTTCAGTAGTAGAAAAATATTAAAATATTTCTTCTAAGTTTTTTAATTCAAACAAATTTTTTTTTGGATTACCTGTAATAAGAAAAATAAAAAAATCATTTTTATTTTTTAATTCAGAAAAAAACTTTTTGAATTAAAAAGTAATAGAAAAAATTGTATATCCTTGAAACCTAGAAGAATAAAATACGGTACCCAAAATAGGTAACAAATTTCTTATTAATTCTCCCAACAATGCAATACACCTTCATTTGCTTCTTACATCTATGTATATCCTTAAAATCTGTTCAAATTCTCTTGATTAGTACAAATGACAGAATAGGTAAGTGGGGAGACACGTTATAGAAGCAAATTACGTTGCTTAAAGCTCTCACAAGATCAATCTAGTTGCAGGTGAAACAGATTTAGCCTCAAAATCAGGTCCAATAGTCTTAAATATATCGGTCTGACATATGTTATGTTCTTTTTATTTTTTTTTTACTTCAACTATGAACATAAGCAACCCATAATTTTATAATAGTAAACCTATGAACATCAACAATAGTCAAAGAGTAGAAATAACTAACCAAATTTTGCCATTGCTGAAGTTTGCTAGGCTTCTATCATTACAAACCTTCGATCTTTTTTATAATTATCTGAATGAGATTCTTCCACTTATTCTTAGACAACTTATTAATATTGTTGCAGTGTTGCTAGCTACTTTCTTCAAATAAGTTGAATGGTGTAATTAGAGAACACGTTTATCAACTTTAAAGAATTATGTATCATGTGTATTTTATACAATAAGATACGTCTAATACATTAGATTTACAAATTTTTAGTTTCACTTCCATATAGTCCTTTGTTAATCTAAAATAATTAAAAACTAATTCAACAAATATCATTATTATAACAATAAAAACACAATGAACATAATTCATTTTGGACAATAGGTGATAATAATTAAAGAAGCCCAACAAAATAGTTTATGTCCCAAACTACTATGTTTGTTGCTGGGAGAGATTCACAAACACTTATATGTGTATTTAAAATACTACAAGGGTGATTAATTTACAAAATGCTTTAAAGATTTTTTAGAATAATATATTTTATATTAGGTTTAAGAACTTATCGTATAGGGGGGCAAGCTTTGTTGAAGGGGTCCCAATCTTTCTTAAATACATAGTACCACAATGCCCAACAAGCCAAAACTCACAACTATTTGGGTTTTGAAGCCCAAAACATTGTCTTTCTAAATAATTAAAAGTATGGCCCACGGTGGACACATTATATCATTTTATAGGCCTAATTCGGGATCTTTTTGTCCAGAACTTCGGAAATATTTGGTTGTGCAGCATATTTATTTTTTATATAAGAGTTAAATGGAAAATAATAAAAGCATGTTGATTTTATTATAATTTTCACCCCTCCAATATAGTTTAATCCTAGATTGGTCTCTGGTTGCTGATAAGCCACTATTACATATCTCTTCAAAATATGGCATCTAAAACTACTTTTTCTGAAAGTTCAGATAATCTAGATTATATGTATGCATATATACATGTTTTTGTTTCTATGAGGGTTATATATAGCACTCGACACTCACAGCAATCAAGAGGATTTGAAATTTTTTTTTTTGATATATTAAAAGGATTAAATCCTTGACACTAAATATATTCTCACCACACTCTTATTACCTAACTATTCATTTGGCAGCAAAATTTTAAATATAAGTCTAAGTCCAATTATTTTTTTAATTAAAAAAAGTAAATCAATGAAGTATAGGAAATAAGATTAAAAAATTTTATTTTTTTGGTAAAGAGAGATGAAAAGAGAAAAAGGAAACCTACAAGACTATTGAAAACGCAAAAGATGAGAAAAATTACTATTAAGGATCATGAAACAAAATTATTTATAGAGGACATTATATTTCAAAAATAATTTAGATAACCAAAGAACCTAATATTTCAAATATTAAGTCATTAGTTAGTCTTTGAGTTCCATTACTTAGAATCCTTTCCTGTACAAGAAAGGATTCTAAATCCTCAATCTCTACAAAGTGTCTTAGTTTTCTACAAGCAGACTCTCTCTTGTGGATAGCACATTATCTTGTACATCAACTTAAAATTATGTTATCGCATGTTATCCTGTGGATAAGAATATATTAAAAAGTCACTTGTGTTATTTTACTTAAAATTTTAGATCCTTAGGTTATTTAAAATAATTTTGAAATATAAGATCCTTTAGAATAAATAATTTTGTTCTACAATCTTTAATTATAATTTTTACAATTAAAAAAAATAGTTGAGTACCATTTATGTTGCTAGAAATCACAAAAGTCAAGCAATAAGAAAGACTTTCTAACACAACCACATTAGCACACCATAAGTCTTGCCCCTAAACAAATTCTTATGACTAGCTAGAAAGCCTAGAATAAGGATGATTGATGACAACACCTCTTTATTTATTCAAGAAGACGAAAGGAGATGAACCTCCTTATACGGCATGGGGAAAAATTTCCAACAACTCAAAAAAGTCCTTCAAAATAAATAATTTTATTTTATAGTCTTCAATTATAATTTTTTTGAAAGATAAATGGGTTGAGTGTCATTTAAGTTGCTAGAAATCACAGAAGTCAAGTCATGGAGAAGACTTTTCTAACACAATTACATTAGCATGCCATGAGTATTGCCCTTGGAACAAGTTCTTATGACTAGCAAGCCAGGAATGACAGAGTTGGATGATAGCACTTTTTTTTTTTTTTTAAACCAAGATAAAGATCTTCATCTATTCAAAAGAAAAGAGATGAAGCTCCTTATACAGCATGCGTAAAATTTTCCAACAACATAAAAGGTTTTTTAAAATAAATAATTTTTTTATGCTCTTCAATTATAATTTTCTCAAAAAATAAATGGGATGAATATCATTTATATTGTCAGAAATCATAAAATTCAAGTCATGGAAAAGACTTTCCAACACAATCACATTAGCACACCATAAATCTTGCCCCTTGAATAAGTTGTTATGACTAGAAAGCTAAGAATGATGGTGATTGATGATGTCACTTTTTTATTAAAAAAATATAAATATCTTTATTTATTCAAGAAGAGGAAAAGAGATGAACCTCCTCTCTTACAACATGGGTAAAAATTTTCAATAGCACAAACTGTACATGAGTAGATTGACATGTAAAAACTAAGGAACATGATAAAAAAAATTACTAAAGCATAAAAAGTTTTAAATCTAAGTTATAAAAAATTACAATGCAAAAATTAGGCTTTTTGATTGAAATATTTTAAAAAATTAATTCTTTAAATCCTATGTTAGCAAAACAAATTGCTTCATATCCTATGCATCTTTTTTATTGTTATTTTTTTTTTCTTAACATTTTTTTATGAATTTCTTTTGTTTCTTTTTTAAAATTTTTTGTCCAATAAGGCTCAAGAAAGGAAATTGTACAATTATACCTGTTAAATCAAAATATGCATTACTTCAAAAATTATATGACCCTTTAAAGATTATCGCAGTATCATTTGAAGTAGTAAATTAATACCCCCAAAAAAAATCTTTAAGGGAGTCAATTATAAATTAGATATCCTTTCCTCCTTTTGTTGACATAGCATAATAGGTATTAAATTAAAATATATATTATCATAAAACTTATTTGGTATTAATTTACAAGCACCCAATAATTTTTTTAAAGACATGGGATATAGGGCAATTTTTTTAGCAACACAAGATTTGAAGAATTAATCTTTTTTTTGGTAATATTTAAGTCAAAAAGACACAAATATTAAACTAAAATAACCAAATCTTAGGGAGTTACAGTCAGAGAATTTCTTTTTTTGACCAAAAGACGATTAGAATTCCAACCCAAACTATGAAAAAAGTTTTTGGTTAAGAGTCATCTTAAAATTTTCCAACCGAATAAAAACCGTATAGAAACCAAATACAAGTTGGACTAACGACATATATTTAACTTAATTTCATTCATAAACATTTCATATCCTCTCATAGTCACATTTAACCAATGCTTGCTCTATTTTAATTCATACCATAAAATTCAAACAAAAAATCAAGGCAACCTAATCATATTTTTCTTAGATTCTTATATCTGTACTTAATTATTTGTATTTTTCTTTTTGAATTACTTTTTACACTTTAATTAGAGAAGGATATATAAATTGAAAAGGACCTAGAAGAAATTGCTATAATCTTTTCCCCCTTAATAAATAGAAAATAAAAAAAATGAGTAAGTCAATTAGTTATGTACAAAAAATAAGATTAAAATCTTAATTTATTTATTTTTTTCTAAGAATTAAAAGATGAAAAAAGAAGCATAGCGTTTAATATATGGAAGAGAAAAGGAAGACAAGTGTGGCGTGGTCCTATATCTTGGAGGATTTGGAAAAAAGTGCTATAATCTATTATTGCCCACAAATCCTGTCTCTTAGGAGAAGTTCTTCAGAAATTAATTAGTTATATATAAAGGGCTAGCTTAGAGTTAGGTTCCCATAGCACAGTACCTATTCTTCATTTTCTGATAATCCAACAAAGCAATCCCAAGCATGTTTAACCTGATTGGGGTTTTAGGTTCTTTTTTTTTTTTTTATGTGTTGGAAATTCTAACAAAAGGAAATATGTAGAGATACACAATCAAACCCTTCTTAAATTAAAAGATGGCTTCATTGACAATTAGAAAAGTGAAGTTAATTGTTGGCAATATAATAAAATTTCATGCAAAAATTTGACTAGCTATGCCTATGTCTTAATTAATCATTTTATTAAATTGAGAGGTAATATTGATTTTTCACTATGTAATTTGCTTTTGTAAAAATAATTTGAATAAAAAATATCAAATCAATGATGTATAGAAAATTAAGTTCAAATCAATTTTCTTTCATTGAAAGAAGAAAGAGGGAAAGATGGTGATTGTTGGGCATTTAACTAACAAAAGGGAAAATTCATGGTCTTAGCTAGACTTAGATTATATACTGTCATTTTCATAAAAAAAATATGTAAAATAAAGGGAATGACTTTTTATAGAACAATAGCATCAAGATTTTGAATTATTGCACATATAATCTTCACTCTTGAAGCCAAGGGCAAGTTGAGACAAATAATTACAGAAGTAACTGAGGATGATTGATAAGGAGAAGACATAGCATCAAGTGATGGCTATACTTGACTTAATTTGATTCATAAATATTCACATAATAAACATATAAAACCAATAGATCAATTTTATGTGGTACGTACCACTATTTTTAGAGTCAAAGTAATGACGGGTGCTTTTATTTTTGAGCCATTATTTTATGTCAATGTCTCAAGACTCTAAAGTCTACCCCAATTCATGATTTAGGAACTCATGCATCACGCTTACATAATTTTCTTTCACAAAAAACGGTTTTTCTTTCTTTTTTTTTTTGTTGGGCTGAACAACATTTTTCTTCTTTTTTACAATAAAAAACAATATTGCACCCAAAATCTTTACCTATTAAAGTGAGTTTAATTTTAATATTTCAATCTTTATGCATATTGCTTTTCCACTTCTGTTCTCAAAATCATATGTCTTTTATGTAACTAAATAAAAGGCAAATATGAATGTGCAAGCTCCGTCAATACTCACGAATTGCTAGAAAGATGATAAAGTTTTCGAATTCTTTTCTCTTTGCTAATAATTTTCAAAGTTTAAAATTATGGGTTGATAAAAGTCAAATTTACAAAAATTGAAGACCTAATATTTTGTTCAACATATCAAAATTTTGTTCCTCTTTTAAAATTATACTTAAGTTTTTTTCTTTTACTTATTTGCCTAATTACTACTTATTTGAGATTTAAAGGATGCTTGGCCTTTCTAGTTTTCCCCCCTCATTATAATTTCTCCTTAACTAATCAATATATATATATATATATATATGGTGTTGCATTTGGTTTTGTTCATTGGTATTGCAAGAAACACTTAGATTTTTGTCATTTTGAAATTCATATAGTAGACAAAAAAAAAAAATGTTCGCCATTTGTCTTAATTCATTTGACATTTGAAAATCTTTTTATGGATTTTTTTTTAGTTTTATAATTATTTTATGGACAGTATGGGGGAGATGATTGTTTCTCTCATAAATTTGATGAATTTTTCCAAGTACCTCAAATAAAACTCAGATTAATATGTCAATATAATATCTTTTATTCAGTTATTTGAGTAGCAATCTAAACTCTCCATATATGTTGGATTTATTGGCAAGAAGCGTAATAATATTAGTGATAGGATTAAAGCTATAAATTCATAACCATCACAGTTATTCTGTTTTTATTTGAAACCTTTATTTTTTACTAAAACATATTAAAGAAAAAATTACGTTGAATATATTTGATATTGTTATTTTAATTTATTTTAATATGTGATATTTTTTTCAGTTACATGTGATAACTAATAACTAAGTCATAATGCTACTGATATTGCACACCAAGCATTATCTCTCATTTTAAAAGAACAGGATTGGGTGAATTTATTGCTCTTAAATGCTCATGCGATTAATAAGAAGATAAAACAAATCAAATTAGATTGAAAATGATGAAATCCATAATTTTACTTAGATTATTTTAATCAATTTCAACTAGATTTTAAGACTAAAATAATATATTTCAAGTTCCTTATTATATATTATTTTTATTACATAATTATTATGGATGTTTTATTAATCTTTATTTCAAGAGTTATATATATATATATATATTGGGGGTAAAAGATAAAGGGAAGGGGTTAGAAGCCTAAACAACAATAAAAAAAACAACCAAACGAACAAAAAAGGGAACTAAGACCCTGTTTGATGCTGTTTTTGTTTTAATATTTTTAAAACAAATATTTTTTAGAAAAAATTTTGAAAATTAAAAATTAAAAAAATCTATTTGAATCATTATTTTTAAAAATGATTATTTTTTATTTTATTTCTGATTTTGTAGAATAAAAGTTACAAAACATCTAAAAACTATTTTGATTTTTTTCGTTTTTGAAAATAAAATTCTATTTTTTTTTTTTTTTACAAAACACTTCGTTAAAAACACATTATTAAACAAGTCTTGTTATTTGTTTATTCTTAAAAACAAAAAATTATTTTAAAAACAAAAAATCAAACAAGCCCAAAATCAATATCATTTCTAACCCTTTTGAACCAAAATAAATCCCCAACATAATATATATGGTACAGTTAGGAAGAGAAAAATTAAAATGTTTCTAATATTAAAAGCTTTCTCTTTAGTTTCTGATGTCATGTCATGCATATTTGTTTTCAATTGCATGCCATGCATTAACCCCCTAAATGTAGAGGATTCGCATTGTCTTGCAAACTTGTCAAAGCCTTATTATAATTACAAAACTCACACAAGAATACAGACTGCACTATTTCCTAAAAAGTTATATACAATTTTTTTATATTTTTATTATTAAATTTTTTATTTAAAATATGACAATTGTATATTTTTCAATAATAATATACTAATGTATAATTTTTGCAGATAATTATATAATTTTTTTAACTTAGCGTTATATGTTTGAATTTTTTTAAAATTTTTTAATACATAATAAAATTTAATTAAAATTTTAATAATAAAACTATAAGGGCTCATTTCCTATGGCCTATATAATGATATTTGATATGGCATGAAAAGAAATGGGAATAATATTCCATTTTTATGTTTGGTTGGATAGAAACAATATAAAAATAAAAAAGGAAAGTTGAACAAATGACTATACAATACTCATGGTGCCAAAAAAATATTAAAATATTTTTTTTTATTTGTAAAATAGTTTTTAACTACTTTTATTAAAAAATATAAAATTTTTATTTTTTTTACTTGTAAGAAATATTTTTTGAATTATCAATAATAAAAAATATATTAAAACATTTTTTTTAATTTTCAATTCAAATTTTTTTTGAAATACCAAAAATAAAAATTATATATAAATATTCATTATTTTTTTTTAATTTAGAAAAATTTTTTGAACTAAAAAATAATAGAAAAATATATATATCATTAAAACCTAGAAAAAATTACAGTACACAAAATGGGCAACAAATTTCTTATTTATTCTCCTAACAATACAATAAACATTCATTTGTTTCTTACACACACACACACACACACACACACACACATCTTAAAGCTAGGAATGAGGGAGTTGGATGATAGCACTTTCTTTTTTCAAATCAGGATAAAGATCTTCATCTATTCAAACGAAAAGAGATGAAGTTCCTTATACAGCATGGTTAAAATTTTCCAACGAAAAGAGACGAAAGTCTTCTAGAATAAATAATTTTGTTTCATGATTTTCAATTATAATTTTCCCAAAAAATTAATGGGTTGAGTATTATTTATGTTGTCAGAAATCATAAAAGTCAAGTCATGGAAAAGACTTTCGAACACAATAACATTAGCACACCATAAGTCTAGCCCCTTGAACAAGTTCTTATGATTAGAAAGCCAAGAATGATAGCAATTGATTATAACATTTTTTTTAACAAGATAAATATCTTCATTTATTCAAGAAAAGGAAAGGAGATGAACCTGCTCTCATACAACATGGGTAAAAATTTCCAATAGCACAAACTGTACATTAGGTAGATTGACTTGTAAAAACTATGCAGTGTTAAAAAATTGATAGAGCATAAAAAGTTGTGGATCTAAGTTATAGAAAATTACAACACAAAAATTAGGCTTTTTGATTGAAATATTTAAAAAAAGTAATTCTTCAAATCGTATATGTTACCAAAACAAATTGCTTCATATATCCTATGCATCTTTTTTATTGTTATTTTTGCTCAACATTTTTTTATGAATTTTTTTCTTTTTTTTAATTTTTTTTTTGTCTAATAAGGCTCAAGAAAGGAAATTGTACAATTATACTTGTTAAATCAAAATATGCATTACTTCAAAAATTATATGGCCTTTTAAAGATTATCTCAATATCATTTGAAGTAGTAAACTAATACCAAAAAAAAAAAAATCTTTAAGTCAGTCAATTATAAATTAGATACCCTTTTCTCCTTTTGTTGACATAGCATAACAAGTATTAAATTAAAACATATATTATCATAAAACTTATTTGGTATGGGATATAGGGCAATTTGTTTCACCAACGCAAGATTTGAATAATTAATCTTTTTTCTTTATTTAAGTCAAAAAGTCACAAAAGTTAAACTAAAATAACCAATTCCTAAGGAGTTACAATCAGAGAATTTCTTTTTTTGAGCAAAAGACAATTAGAATTCTAACCCAAACTATGAAAAAAGTTTTTGGTTAGGAGTCATCTTAAAATTTTCCAGCCATAGGATAATAAAAACCATGTAGAAACCAAATACAAGTTGGACAAGCGACAAATATTTCACTTAATTTCATCCATAAACATTTCATATCCTCTCATAGTCACATTTAACCAATGCTTGCTTTATTTTAATTCATAACATAAAATTCAAACAAAAAATTTAAGGCAACCTAATCATATTTTTATTAGATTCTTAGATCTATACCTTAATTATTTGTTTTTCTTTTTGAATTACTTTTTACATTTTAATTAGGGAAGGATATATAAATTGAGGAGGACCTAGAAGAAATTGCTATAATCTTTTCCCCTCTTAATAAATAGAAAATCAACAAAATGAGTAAGTCAATCAGTTATGTACAAAAAATAAGATTAAAATCTTAATTTATTTTTTTTTCAAAGAATTAAAAGATGAAAAAAGAAGCATAGTGTTTAACATAAGAAAGAGAAAAGGAAGACGAGTGTGCTGTGATCCTATATCTAGGTGGACTTGGAAAAAAGTGTTATAATCCAATATCGCCCATAAGTCCTGTCTCCCAGGGCAAGTTCTTCTAAAATTAATTAGTTATGTATAAAGGCCTAGCTTAGGGTTAGGTCAAGAAAGTTTAACCCTATCTCCAGTCTTTTTTTTTTGGTTGGGGTTTTAGGTTTTTTTTTTATGTGTTGGAAATTGTAACAAAGAGAAATATGTAGAGGTAGACAATCAAACGCTTCTTAAATAAGACGAGGGAAAAAAAAATAAGAAAAAATTACTATTAAAGATCATGAAACAAAATTATTTACTCCAAAAGACCTTAAATTTCAAAAATATTTTAGATAACTCAAGAACTTAATATTTAATGTATTAGGTCATCAGTTAGTCATGAGATCTCACCTACTTAGTCATTTTCTTGTCAACTAGACCACTTCTCGTACAAGAAAGGATCTCAAATTATCAAACTCGACCAAGTGTCTTAGTTCTTTGTGATCAGACCCTCTCTTATGCATAGCACCCCCCATTTAAAATTATGTTGTCACATGCTTTCCTATGCATAGGAATACATAAAAGGGCATTTGTATCATCACACTTAAAATTTTAGGCCCTTAAATCCTTTAAAATAGTTTTGAAATATAAAATCCTTTAGAATAAATAGTTTTGTTCTATGGTCCTCAATTATAATTTTCACAAAAAAATAAATAGGTTGAGTGTCATTTATGTTGTTAGAAATCACAAAAGTCAAGCAATGGAAAAGACCTTCTAACATGACCATATATATTAGCATGCCGTAAGTCTTGCCCTTGAACAAGTTCTTATGGCTAGTTAGAAAGCCACAATGAGGGTAATTGATGATAACACCTCTTTTTTCTTACCAAGATAAAGATCTTCATTTATTCAAGAAGGTGAAAGGAGATGAACCTTCTCATACAGCAAGGGTAATCCATCAACGAAAAAGGCTCTTTAAAATAAATTATTTAGATTCATGATCCTTAATTATAATTTTTCCAAAAGATAAATGGGTTGAGTGTCATTTATGGTGCTAAAAATCACAAAAGTCAAGCCATGGGAAAGACTTTCTAACACAACCACATTAGCATGCCATAACTCTTGCCCCCCTAAACAAGTTCTTATGACTGGAAAGCCAAAAATGAGAGGGTTAGATGATAACACTTTTTAAACCAAGATAAAGATTTTCATCAATTCAAGAAGAAGAAAGGAGATGAACCTCCTCATACAACATGGGTAAAAGCTTCCAACAACACATTACAATAGCAGTTGGGGAGGCGCCTAGCACTAGGGATATAGGAGCTTTGCCTGGCGAAACCCCATGCTTTGAGAGTTATTTTTTGCTAGCACTTTCTTTTTAGAATAAATTATTTTATTTTATTGTTCTCAATTATAATTTTTCCAAAAAATTAATTGGTCGAGTGTCATTTACGTTGCCTGAAATCACAAGTCAAGCCATGGAGAAGACTTTCTAACATAATCACATTAACATGCCATAAGTCTTGCCCTCTAAACAAGTTCTTATGACTAAAAAGCCAAGAATGAGGGTGGTAAATAATAACATTTTTTTTTAAAACCAAAATAAAGATCTTCATTTATTCAAGAAGAAGAGAGGAGATGAACCTCCTATCACATAGTATGGGCAAAAATTTCCAATAGCACAAACAATACATTAGGTAGATTGATCAATTAAAACTAAGTAGCGTGAAAAACAAAATAATTTACTAAAGTATAAAAAGTCTTAAATCTAAGTTATAGAAAATTACAACCCAAAAATTAGGCTTTTTTATTGGAATATTTAAAAACATTAATTCCTCAAATCCTATGTTACCAAAACAAATTGCTTCATATCCTATACGTCTGTTTTTATTTTTTCTCAACATTTTTTTTGAATTTCTTTTTTTTTTTTTTTTTGAAATTTTCTCTAATAGGGCTCAAGTCTCCTTCATAAAGGAAATTGTACAATCATACTTGTTAAATCAAAAAATGCATTACTTCAAAAATTAGATAATCCTTTAAAGATTATCTCACCTATTTGGTATTAATTAACGAGCACCCTTTTTTTAAGATATGGGACATAGGGCAATTTGTTTTAACAATGCAAAGATTTGAAGAATTAATTTTTTAATAATATTTAAGTCAAAAAGCTACAAAAGTTAAACTAAAATAACCATTTTCTAGAGAGTTACAATCAGAGATTTTTTTAAATAGCAAAAGACGATTAGAATTCCAAACCAAACTATGAAGAAAGTTCTTGGTTAGGAGTCATGCCTACAACTTCTTAAAATTTTCCGGCCATAAAAGAATAAAAACCTGATAGAAACCAAATACAAGTCGGACACACGACATATATTTCACTTGATCTCATCCATAAACATTTCATATCCTCTTCAATACTTGCTTTATTTTAATTCATACCATAAATTCAAACAAAAAATTAAGGCATCTTAATCATATTTTTCTAAGATTTTTAGATCTAGACCTTAATTATTTATAGTTTTCTTTTCAAATTACTTTTTACACTTTAATTAGGTAAAGATATATACACTGAGGAGGGCCTCAAAAAAAGTGCTATAATCTTTTCCCCCCTTAGTAAATAGAAAATTAACAAAATGAGTAAGTCAATTAATTATGTACAGAAAATAAGATTAAAATATTAATTTACTTTTTTCCAAAAAATTAAAAGATGAAGAAAGTGGCGTATAAGACTATTGGGGGTTTAACATAAGAAAGAAACAAGAAAGACGAGTGTGCTATGGTCCCATATCTAGGAGGATTTCAAAAAAAGTGTTATTATCTATTATTGCCCAAAAGTCTTATCTCTCAGACAAGTTTTTCTAAAATTAATTAGTTATCTATAAAGGGCTAGCTTTGGGTTAGGTTGATATGGCATAGTACCTATTCTTCATTTTCTTATAATCCAACAAAACAATCCCAAGCACATTTAACCTTAAGTCCAGTCTATTTTATCTGGCACGGATTTTATGTATTTTTTTTTATGTGTTGGAAATTCTAACAAAAGAAATATGTAGAGATAGACAATTAAACTCTTAAATTAAAAGATGGTTTCACTAACAGATATAAAAGTAAAGTTAATTGTTTACAATATAATATAATTTCTTGCAAAAATTCGACTGGTTACATCTATGTCTTAATTAATCATTTCATTAAATTAAGAGGTAATATTAATTTTTCACTATGTAATTTGCTTTTGTTAAAAAAATTTAAATAAAAAAAATCAAATCAATGATGTATAGAAAACAAAGTTAAAATCAATTTTCTTTCATTGAAAGAAGAAAGAGGGAAAGATGGTGATTGTTGGGCATTTAACTAACAAAAGAGAAAAATTATGGTCTTAGTTAGACTTAGATCATATACTATCATTTTCACACAAAAAAATATTATATAAAGGGAATGCCTTTTTATATAACAATAGCATTAAGACATTAAATTATTGCACATATAGTCTCCACTCTTGACACTAGGGGCAAGTTGAGATAAATAATTATAAAAGTATGTGAGGACACATAATAAAAGTATAAAATCACGATAGATTAATTTTATGTGGTACCTGCCATTGTCTTTAGAGTCAAAGTCAATCGTGGATGCTTTTATTTTTAAGTCCTTATGTAAATGATTGAATTTAAGTTCTCCAATTACAAATTACTCATGCCCTTTACCACTTATAACTCAAAGAGATTTGGCTCAATAGTATTAAAATTATTTCATGATTAAAAATTCAAGTTTAAATCCTAGTCAAAATCAAAATTACCCCTTAATTATTTAGTAATAAATATAATTCATCTTTAATCTCATGAAATCTTGATTTTTATAGTATCCAAAAATACACCATCTTAGTGTCTTATAGACTTTAAAGTCTACCCTAATTTATGATTTAGGTATTTATGAAAGATAAAATATTGTTAATAAAAAGGTAGTTGAAATATTTTGGAAATTACTTGTCTATAAATAGCCCAATGATTCACTTCACTCAACACCTTACCTATTTCCTAGTTTTATTATCCAGAAGAATTCCAACCATGTTGATCATCATGTTTAGCCCTAAGTTTAATCTCTTTTGCTTGGCTGGGGTTTTATGCATCTTTTTATGTGCAGGATATTCCAACATCAAAAGTTGCATAGAGACAGATAAGCAAGCTCTTCTCAAGTTAAAAGATGGTTTTATTAATGAGTGGGAAATTCTTTCCTCATGGAAAAGTGAAGTTGATTGTTGCCAATGGAAAGGAATATCATGCAATAATTTAACCGGTCATGTTATCAAGTTGGATCTCCAAGCTTTTGATTATACCAAAGAACTAAAGGGTAATATCGATTCTTCACTATGTGATTTACAGCATCTAATTCATTTGAATCTTAGTCTTAATGATTTTGAAGGAAGCAAAATTCCAAAATGCATTGGTTCACTAGGTCATCTAAGAGAGCTTATACTTTCAGATGCTAATATTGGTGGCACTATCCCTCATGAATTGCAAAATCTTTCCAATTTGCAAACTCTAGACCTTGGGTATAATTATGATTTGACTGCAAATAACCTTGAGTGGATTTCTCACCTTCCTTCCTTGAGACATCTTGATTTGTCAAGAGTTAATCTAAGTCGAGCTATTGATCAGCAATCATCATTATCAAGCAAAACCCCTTCTCAACTAAGAAAGCTGATACTGTCAGATGCTTCTCTTGTTGGTAGTTTTTCTAATAAATTGCATAATCTTTCCAATCTGCAAGTTCTTGATCTCAGTGAAAATTATAATTTGATTTTAAACAACCTTGAGTGGATTTCTCACCTTCCTTCCTTGAGACATCTTGATTTGTCAGGAGTTAATCTAAGTCGAGCTATTGATCAGCAGTCATCATTATCAAGCAAAACCCCTTCTCAACTAAGAAAGCTGATATTGTCATATTCTTCTCTTGTTGGTAGTTTTTCTAATAAATTGCATAATCTTTCCAATCTACAAGTTCTTGATCTCAGTGAAAATTATAATTTGATTTTAAACAACCTTGAGTGGATTTCTCACCTTCCTTCCTTGAGACATCTTGATTTGTCAAGAGTTAATCTAAGTCAAGCTATTGATCGACAATCATCATTATCAAGCAAAACCCCTTATCAACTAAGAAAGCTGATAC
This sequence comes from Erythrophleum fordii, assembly GCA_032878935.1. Taxonomy (NCBI): domain Eukaryota; kingdom Viridiplantae; phylum Streptophyta; class Magnoliopsida; order Fabales; family Fabaceae; genus Erythrophleum; species Erythrophleum fordii. The sequence goes on from JAVQMF010000029.1 coordinate 2,608,953, forward strand.
TGTCAGATTCTTCTCTTGTTGGTAGTTTTTCTCATAAATTGCATAATCTTTCCAATCTACAAGTTCTTGATCTTAGTGAAAATTATAATTTGATTTTAAACAACCTTGAGTGGATTTCTCACCTTCCTTCTTTGAGATATCTTGATTTGTCAATAGTGAATCTAAGTCAAGCTATTGATTGGCAGTCATCATTATCAAGTAAAGTCCCTTCTCTATCTGAGCTTCGCTTACAACACTGTGCTTTGATGTCTCATGTCAATTCTAAATCTTTCTTTCATGTTAATTCTTCTAGTTCTCTCAAAGTCCTTTACCTTGCACAAAATTACTTAGACTCTTCAATCCTATCTTGGGTGTCTAACATTAGCAAAGTTCTAGTAGATCTTGATCTCTCATATAACTATTTGCAATATATTATTCCCAAAGCTTTTGCAAATATGATTTCTCTTAAAAGTCTAAATGCCATGTCAACATCTTTACAATATATTCCTCTAGATGCTTTTACAAATACCACCTCTCTTGAATATCTTGATCTTAGTGACAATAAACTTGAAAGTAGCATAGTAAAATTCATTTCTAATTTGTGTCACCTAAAAGAGTTAAGGTTGTCCACAAACAGTTTTTCTGGTCAATTAAGTGATTGGATACTGCAATTATCTTGTGCCCAATATAGTATAAAGACGTTGGATTTAAGTGCAAATCCATTTAGAAGTGGGCCATTTCCTGATTTTTCAAGATTTTCATCTATCGCGGCATTATATCTTATGAATACTAGTATTCATGGGCCAATTCCGCAATCATTTAGGAATTTACCATACCTTTCAAAATTGGATCTAAGTTATAACAATTTGAGTGGGCCATTGCCAGAGTTTGTTGGACTTTTATCATTAAATATCTTAATCCTCTCCAACAATCAGTTGAGTGGGATTCTTCCAAGTACTTTTAGACAACTTCCTAGTAGTCTTGATACATTGATACTATCTTCAAATAAGTTAAATTGTGCAATTAGTGAAACACATATATCAACTCTATCTAGTTTAAAAGTTTTAGATGTCTCCTATAACTTGATTTCTTTCAAATTCAATTCAAATTGGGTGCCACCTTTTCAATTGCAAGTCTTTTTTGCATCATCATGCAATTTGGGTCCTGACTTTCCAATTTGGCTCAAATATCAAGGGGAGCTTGTATGGTTGGACATTTCCAATGGTGCAATTTTAGATACAATTCCTCAATGGATTTTCCAATCTCTAAGTTTGGAATACTTGAATCTTTCCCATAACAAAATTTATGGAGACTTGCCAAAATCATTATCAAAATCTAAAGCAAGTGACTTTTCTATCTATATTTGGGATTTAAGTTTCAACAATTTGTCTGGTCCACTACTACATTTTCCACCAAATGCAGCAGTCTTGCTTCTCTCAAATAATATGTTTTTAGGATCCTTATCTTCTTTTTGCTCGACTTTACAATCAGAATTAGCTTATCTTGACATGTCAAGTAATTTGTTATCAGGAAGACTTCCTGATTGTTGGGGGCAACTTCCTTTCTTAAGAGTTCTGAATTTGGCAAACAATAATTTCTCAAGGACAATACCGAATTCAATTAGTACTTTAGAAGACATTGAAACTATCCATTTCAATAACAATAACCTCTCTGGGCAAATGCCATCTTTGATGAATTCTTCCAACTTACAGTTCATTGATTTTGGGCAGAATAATTTGAATGGTAAATTGCCATCATGGATAGGGCATCACTTGCTAAATTTGATTGGTTTGCGTTTGCAAGAAAATAAGTTTCAAGGAAGCATTCCTACAAGTTTATGTAATTTGCCACTTCTTCAAATCTTGGATCTCTCACAGAATAATATTACAGGAATAATACCTCATTGCTTTAATAACTTAAGTGCTTTGTCAAATATGACATTTCCGAGGCAAACCATTTTCTATTATGCTGTGGGACTTGGTTTTAATACTATAAATGTACAACCATTATTCATGGACAATGCAGTGCTGGTCTGGAAAGGACAATATGTTGACTATGGTAAGAATCTCGGGCTGATGACAACCATTGATCTCTCTTGCAATCACTTAAAAGGAGAGATCCCAAGTAGCATAACAACACTTGTGGCATTGGCTTCCCTAAACCTATCAAGAAATAATTTGACAGGATTTATTCCCAATAACATGGGTCAGATGAAAAGGTTAGAATCACTCGATTTGTCTATCAACTCTCTTTGTGGTGAAATTCCAATAAGCTTTTCAGCTTTAAGTTTTCTTAGTGTCATGAACTTGTCCTTCAACAACTTATCAGGAGAAATTCCACTTGCCACCCAACTTCAAACCTTCAATGCTTCTAGTTATAAGGGAAACCAAGGGCTTTGTGGTCTACCACTCATAAAAGGATGTCCAAGAGATGGAAGTTCAAATCTAAATCCATATTTGCTTAATTGGAGTGGTTACAACATTGATGAAGATGCAAATGATAAACTTATAAGCTTTGGGTTTTATGTCAACATGGCTTTTGGATTCATTGTTGGATTCTGGGGAGTATGTGGAACTTTAATTCTCAAAAGTTCATGGAGACATGCCTTTTTTCAGTTCTTTGCAAACATTAACAATTGGATTTACATCCAAGTTGTTGTCTTCAAGGCAAGAATAATGAGAAGATTCCAAGACTAACAGGTAGATGTTTTAGCCATAAGAACGATATTACGATGGGGTTCATTTGATGGACTATTTTGCAACAAAATAATTATATATGATCCTAAATAACTGTTTACAATAAGTTACTATTCTTGGTCTTACCCTTATAAATGCAGTGTTTTTTCTTTTTTTTCCAATTCTTTTTAAATTTAGCTTTTTTCTCTTTTTCTACTTAATGCTACCTTTTACTGATAGTAAAGTGAAAAGATAATACGGTCTTCCATACATTCTGATAAGTTTGTTCATTGTTGTTGGTAAGTTAATGCAGTATATGTGAATTATATAAGCATATTTTGGACTAAAAATTCAAGAATATCTGATGACTTTGCTTGAATTCGCAGATGGTTGGAGGAAATGGCAGAAATTCCCATCTTGTTGATGAGGTTTTGGTTATTGGGATGGTTCCACTACTTTCTATAGGCAATTCAAAAGTTGTTTGGTGCTGCCTTTTGTATCCCTTGTTTTGTTCAGAAAGTTTTTTTGTTTTGGGTAAGAAAATAAATGGTGAATTCTGGGTGAGGGGTTATTGGCTGTCCTTGTTCCCCTTTGAGTATGTTTTGCTCATTAATGTACAATAGATGATAAGTGTGAAGAGGGTAACAGTCTGTAATATTATTAATTTTGGTAAGAAAATGTATTAATACACTAATGTTAAGAATAATGAGTCATTTTGTGCTAAATTATAAATTCATTATTTTCTTTTCTCTTGCCAACATTTTGTTTACCTGATCACTTGTACTAATATCATTAATTAATTGGATGTGATTCTCAGAATCACCTTTAGAAGCTCCACCGCCACTCAATCACACTCTCTAGTAGTCTTTTTTATTTTCCCATGCTGTTATGCATATGCTAAATTCACTTATGTTTTACTTTTGTTTATAAAAAGTAATCTATCTAACACGTATAATATTAACATATAGTCTCATTTTGATATCATTCTTTTAAATTAAAATAATTAACCAAAAATTAATTCAAAAAATCTCATAACAATATTTATTCACATCTGATCTCTTTCCCCCAAAACAAATCCAAAAGCCCCCACAATAACTTCTTTTTATTTATTTAGTTTTTGTTTCTGTATCTCTGCTTCCTCTGTTTCACTCCACCACTGCCTGCCCATACTGCTTCGTTTGCTGCCCCGAGTCTATCTAGTTTGCCTCACCCTCGCTATCACTAATGCTTCATGTAATAGTATAAACTTTAGAAAACAAAAAAGATGTCAATTCCCAAGTTTGGATGATTTCTCTAAATAAGATAAAGTTATAGTATATATGTGAAGTAAGTAGGGGGAGTGAATTTTAAGGGTCATTGCAGTATCATACAGTATATCTAAATGTCACTGCCTCATAAATCACCATTGGTTTGGTTTTATTTCACAACATTCTAAAATTTCTAGTCAGGCAGATGATGAGTATGAGTTTGAAGATGGCGAAAGCAGGACTTAAAAAAGGAGAGATGGTGATGATCATAAGATCACCCACAAGAACACTCATACAAAGTGGATTTTAACTCAGCAAGAGCGCTGCCTCTTTTTTTTAGAGAATCCAAATTGTCCATTGCATCTTGTTGTTTCGATTGCAAATTACACATATCTGATGTTGCCAAAGTGGAGGCCTGTGTTTCTGGCCATTGCTGCATTTTACCCATTCAGGTGAGCTTAATTTGTAATGCCAATATGATTTTTACCGTTGAAACCCACCTAAAGCAGTGTGGGCTTGTTTATTAGATACAAATGCCTGAAATATGATCGTATGTGTTAATACGCTTAATAATGACTTTTGCTGCTTACTCTGTGGTCGAATAATGACAGGATACAATGTTCTGCGTATGATGAAAAATGTGATTTAACAACGAAAAAAGCATTTGAAGCAAAAAGGTCAAGTATCCTTAAAGAGACAGTGGGGATGCAGGAAAGTCTTATATTAGATCATAGTTATGACGACTAGAATGTATTTGGTGTCTGCTTGTGTCTGTTGACATACTATGTAGTGATGTTGCTTGTCTTTGGAAAGCAACATCAAATTGTATAAATGTGATGTTTATTAAAATATGGTCAACTGAGTTTTGAACTTGTGGATTTGTGCATTAAGACACCTGTATTATTATTATTGTTATGTTTTCTTTGACTTTCAAGTTTAAAATTTTGTTCACCGACCACCTTTTAATTTACAGCATGAATCAGCTAAGAGAGCTGTGGATGACGATGTGCGGACTGAAATTTGGAACTGCAAGAAATGCCTCATTATGATGTTTACAAAGCAAGAGAAGAAGGTGGTTTTTCTTGAAACTGTGATGGGATTGGCACAACAGTAAAAGCACTGCATGATTGAACGAATCCCTTTACCCCAAGATATTGCCAAAGGGGCTCCTTTATACTTCAGGAAGGTTAGTTTCAAATATCTTCGTTGTGTAGTCCTGCATATATGCTGATTGACATGAAGGCTGACTATTTCATCACCAACATTGATGAGTTATGCTCAACTTTTTTGGCCATTTACATTGAGAGTTTAAAAAGTACTGTCATTGAAGAGTGTCATTATTCTTTGCTTTTGTTGCCGCTATTGACATTGTATTCTATTTGTTATTCCATTAAATACATATATCTATCTCTTTGATGAGTTATGCTCAACTTTTTTGGCCATTTACATTGAGAGTGAAAAAAGTGCTACGCCATTGAAGAGTGTCATTATTTTTTACGGTATTTGTTGAGGGAAGGGAGGCTGATGCTTGTACCTATGGTCAAAAGTAGTTTAATACTGGTAGCATCTGATTTTGTTTTCAGTGTGCTGTGATATATTGTTGTTAGGCTAAGTTGGACCATACCTGAGATTATTATTTTATTGTTTTTGGCACAATGTCTATTGTATCTTGTGTGCTCCTTTGATTTTGTTGTGGTAATGATATTGCATTTCTTTTGCTATTCCAAAACTATCTCTTTGAACCATTGACATTTCAAAAATAGTCGTAACATATTTGACACTCATATAAAATATGCACGTTCATATTGTACTTAAATACTTCATATGTTGCCGTGTCACGATATTCATATCATGTTATATTCTATATTTGTGCCTTTTAGATCTATCTTTATTTTCAAAATTTTCAACTCATTGCCACTTTTTAAATTGATGTGATCTTAGGAAATTGATAAAGCTGAAGATGAGTAGAGCCAGTACAATGCCAAGAAGCTCATGATACAAGCCAAAAGGGATTATGGAATTTTATTCCCAAGCATTTCGCTTACCACCACGTTGAATTTGGACTAAACAAGGGTTTTGTGCATGTTATTGATGATGAGAAGCAGTTTAATAGCAATCTTGGCATTAATGTCATGAGAGGAATGCTGCACCTGGCAGAGGAACTCATGCATCACGCTGATATAATTCTCTCAAAAAGCAGTTTTTTTTTTTTGGCTGAACAACATTTTTCTTCTTTTTAACAATTAAAAACAATACAGCACCCAAAATCCTTACCTACTAAAGTGAGTTCAATTTTAATATTTCAATCTTTATGTATATTGCTTTTCCACTTGTGTTCTCAAAATCATGTCTTCTTTCTAAAGGCTTCAGCGCCAGTGCGCTAAGCTTTAAGATATAGATGCTTGTTCCTTATTATTATAGGCTTTCGCGCGTTAACGCTTTAGTTTGATTGCTAGAAAGATGATCAAGTTTTCAAATTCTTTTCTCAAATGAATTGCTAATGATTTTCAAAGTTTAAAATTATGGGTTGATAAAAGTCAAATTTACAAAAATGCAAGACCTAATATTTTGTTCAACATATCAAATTTTTGTTCCTCTTTTAAAATTATACTTAAAGTCTTTTTTTTTCATTTCTTTTTTTCATTTACTTATTTGCCTAATTACTACTTATTTGAGATTTAGAGAGTGCTTGGCCTTTCTAGTTTTTTCCCCTCATTATAATTCCTTGTATATATATATATATATATATATATATATATATATATATATATATATATATATATATATATATATTGTTGCATATGGTTCTGTTTATTGGTATTGCAAGAAAACACTTAGATTTTTATCATTTTGAAATTCATATAGTATACATTAAAAAAAAAAAAAAGTTCTCCACTTGTTTTAGTTCATTCGACGTTTGAAAATCAGTTTATGAATTTTTTTTAGTTTTATAATTATATTATGAACAGTATGGGGAAGATGACTGCTTCTCTCATAAATTTGATGAATTTTTTCAAGTACCTTGTCGATACAATATCTTTTAGTCAGTTGTTTAAGTAGCAATCTAAACTCTCCACGTATGTTGGATTTATTGGCAAGAAGCATAATGATATTAGTGAAAGGATTGAAACTGTAAATTCATAACCATCACAATTATTCTACTTTTATTTGAAACCTTTATTTTTTACTAAAAAATTAAATAAAAAATTACGTTGAATGTATTTGATATTATTATTTTAATTTATTTTAATATGTGATACTTTTTTCATTTACATGCAATAACTAATAAGTGAGTGATAATGCTACTGATATTGCTTATCGAGTATTGTCTCTCATTTTAAAATAATAGGATTTGGATGAATTTATTGCTCTTAAATACTCATACAACTAATAAGAAGATAAAACAAATCAAATTAGATTGAAAATGATGAAACCGATTATTTTATTCAATTTCAACTAGATTTTATTATTAAAATAATATATTTCAAGTTCCTTATTATATATTATTTTTGTGACGTAATTATTATGGATGTTTTATTAATATTTATTTCAAGACTTATACATATATATATATTGAGGGTAAAAGATAAGAAGAGGCTAGATACTTAAATAACAATAAATAAACAACACAAAAAAAAAAAAGAATGAGAACTAGATCAATATCATTTCTAACCCTTTTGAGCCAAAAGGAATCCCTAACATAATGTGTATAGTATAGTTAGAAAGAGAAAAATTAAAAAGCTTAACAGTTTCTTTCTTTAACTTCTAATGTCATGACTTGTATATTTGTTTTCAATTACATGTTGTAATACAATAAGTTCTTATCTCCCTTGGACTAACACTTATTCATACCAAACTCCAAAGAAAAAGTAATAAAATAAGAACATTTTCTTACCTTGCGTAGTGTTTTAAAAATTCAAATTTTGCTCTAGGAACCCTGTAGACTTCCCAATATCTTCCTTCACTCATATTTTATCTAAACAAGTCATAACCATTGCAAAACATGCCATACATTTCGGTTTTGGAAGCCTCACATAAGAAAATTCATAATTTAGTCTCGGGTCTAGCATTCATATTTTTGGTACCAACTTTAAAAAATTATAATTAATTCTAGAAAAATTAAAATCAAGAAAATAATAGTTTTCTGGAAAGCTCTAGATGTCAAATATCATTTAAAAATCATTTTAGACTGTGAAAACCCAGCTAGATGATGATTGACATCAAGAAAGTGACATAGGTTAGACTGCCCAGTGTTTCTGATGCAGTTTATTAATATAAATTTCAAAAATTCATAACTAAATCCAAAAAAATCTAATTCTAGCAAACTATACTAATTTGGAAAGATACAGATGTTAACTAGAAGAAAAAAATAATTCTAGACCAATTTAAAAGACTTCAGGCCTCGAAAATTAATGGCACAATAGCTGAGGTCTGAATGCACCCTTGATACTGACTTGGAACTTCAAAAAATTAGTTCTACCTCTACAAACCTCCAATTAAGATACTTCTAGTTGGTGTAAGTTACTGTGAATGTTTAGTTTCTCTCTATAAAAATTAATAGCCATTGGACACCATTTTGATCTATAAGTGATAAAGGTGAAGCTACTAACCATTTGTACAGTGCCACTGTCAAATCGAAAAAAATTTACCAATTTTGGAAATTTACCAAAAATTTACTAAAGCTCCAAATTATATGCACTTTAGCTTTTCAAAAAGCTCTAGATAAGATCTAGATGAATGCTAAGTGTCAGGCCAAGAAGGAGTCATTTGGTTAAATCTTGACATATCTATTAAATTTGGCAAGTTTAGTAGCATAAAATGGTCAATATAGTTCCAAATGGCCTTTTAACCATGCCACCACCTCATGGGCATGTTTTAAAGCATGATTACAGTATAACCAAGCCTCTCAAATGATGTAAACTACCATGCATCTTAAATTCACTAGGCCACATGCAAGAATACATAAACAAGAATGGTCCTTCAAGTACCCAAATTACATTCTACCATTGATTTGCTGTCAAGTTTGGTTCATACATCATTCATACATACTTTTGCACTTATTCAAATATTTACATATCAAAAATAATATGTACATATAAATTTGGATATTCTTTTGCATCAAAATTTATACTATTGTCAAAATATAGCCAATCATGTTCCTTGGCTTCCATTCTTGGGCTTTTGAACTCCACCTAGACAAGGTGAGATGGGAGAGGGAATGAGGTGAAATTCATGAAATCTCAATAGCTCATATATCCATTCAAGTAAGCAATCAAAGCATACATAATGTCAAAGCACATAAGTTAGCATTCAAGGCAACTAAAAATCATTCAAAGCATCATTCACATGCCATGAAATCACATTAAAGCCAAGAATAAGTTTTAGGGATTCTTGGTCTAGTCTCACCCCATTTTTAGGACTTTTAGATTAGCCTTACCCTTAGTCTAAGAACTTTTGACTTAGCCTCACTCATTCATAAGACTTTTGGCCTTGTCTTACCCATGCCTAAGGACTTTTGACTTTACCTCATCTATATCAAAGGACTTTTGACACCACATTACCCTTAAGGGCAATTTCACAATCAAAACAATGTTCAAGAAAGCATATTTGTACCAATGAAATAACACACAACATCAAGTAGCATGTCTCATGATACATTTGTACACACAAGCATATAATGACACTTACATATCCAAGAATGCAAACAAGAATAGAATGAAGAGCTATCTTGGTAGAAATCCAAGCTTTTAGACTTGATTACCCTCTTCCTTTTTGGTTCTGTACCCACAACTAGATAAAGCTTGATTTCCTTGGCCTAAACACAACAAATAAAATCCCATTATACCTTTGAAATAAGTCAAAGCATTAAACACACACTAAGGGAGCATACTTTGTCTAATGGTTATATAATAGTTCCATTAATGGCCTAATAAAGCAATTACCATCATTCAAGTTCTTAGTTCCATTTTCTCCTCATATCTAGACCACTTAGTTCCATTTAGATTCCTTGAAGTTATTATACACTCAATTCCAAGAGTCTAGGTTTATGTTGCTTCTATAGGTCATATTATGGAATCTATTGCCTCACCTCTCAATTTATGGCTTCTAAAATTTTTCCAAGACTTCCTCCCACCTTCTTCCATCACATAAAGTCCCAAACCAAACTTGGAACAATTTGAAACACGTCCTAACCCCTCCATCTATCCTAAGCCGAGGCAAGCACACAATTTGGGGCCCATGGAGTTTTTTATTTTTTCTTAATGGAAGAGGTACTTGAGAAGCTTCCTAGGGGTTTTAGAACTCAAACAAACACTCACATATACTAGGGGATTTATGAATCAAATCAATTTTTGCAAAGTGTTCAAAACTTCTTCACTTTTCTAATTTGAATTTCACTTGCTTTGCTTCCAATTTCTTTTCATATTCTAAGTTCCCATAACCTAATTCATGGGTTTCATGCTTGCTCTACGTTGGAAACTTCTCCTCCTCTTAAGTTCCTGAGTTAGCTGAGACATACAAATAAAGGGAGGAAGAAAAGGAAAGCAAGAAAGAGTTAAAACTACCATAAATTCAAGCCTTCTTCAAGAGTGTTTTTCTTTGCCTTAGCCTTCTCTTTGAATGCCTAATCTCCCTCCTCTGAACCAAAGCCAAAACAGATCCATATGAACAACCAAAACCATCAAAAGAGAGCTTGGGAGAAGGAGAACAATATTAAAGAAGAGAAAACCATGAAATTCCTTAGTTTTCCATACATTTTCCTTGCTTCTTCCTCCTCTCTCTTGGCTCTTCTTGTGCGTTGCTCTCTCCTAGCCTTCCTCTTTGTTTTGGATGGAGCTCAAGGTCGGTTAGAATAGACCAAAAGTGGGACACCTCTTTTAAAGACAATAGAAAAGAAAATATTTATTAAAAATGACATTTATGTCTCACATTTGTGGCATTTTGTTTTAGCTTCGTTTTAGCTCTTTTTTAAAGCCTTCTATTCCATCATAAAATTTAGGTTCTCAAACTCACAAAGTAGCTTTGGAATCACTCAATTTAAAGTTAAAAACTTCCCGAACAAAACGGTCAAAGTTTTAGAAACTGACATTGAAAAAAAAACATCAGAAGGGTTTTAACTATCTTGAGACTTCATATGATTTTCAAAACTTCTGAGAACCCTAAAGAACTTAAATTTTTCATTTAAAAGCCTTCTTATAAGTTTTTCAAAAAGTGTCCATATTTACAAAAATGTCACTAAACTTTCATTAAATTTTTTGAACCACTCTAACCCTAATTTTTAGGTAATTCAAGACTCAAATCCTCATTTTTTATTATTTAAAATTTTATACAAATTTTATTTGGCCTTAAATCATTTATCTCAAGAAACTTGCTTTTCAAATTGACTTATTACGGTGTTTTTACGAAATACCAAACGTTACACATGTCATGCATTAACCCCCTAAATGTAGGAAATTTGTATTGCCTTGTGAACTTGTCAAGGCTCTATTGTAATTACAAAACTCACTTCCAATAAAGCAGACAACACTATTTCCAAAAGGCATAATTTTTTTATTTATATTATTTTTCAGCCACTACACTTTTTTATTTTAAAAAATTATATACATTTTTTTTCATATTTTTGTTATTTAGTTCCTCATTTAAAATATGGCAAATATATTTTTTTCAATAATAATATAATAATTTATAGTTTTTACTAATAAGTATATAATTTTTATAATTTAGTATCTTATCATTGAGTTTTTTAAAAATCTTTTAATACATAATAAAATTTAATTAAAAATTTTAATAATGAAAACATAAGGACTCATTCGATATGCAAAAAAGATTTTGATGAGAATAAAAAGGAGAAATAAAATAAGAATGAAATGAAATCATGTGGCCTATATTTATGTTTGATATGATATAAAAATGAATGAAAATGTCATTCTATTTCTATGTTTAGTTAGATAGAAATAATGCAGAAAAAGAAAGCAAAGATAAACAAATTACTATAATACTCTTAGTGCAAAAAAAAAATTAAAATATTTATTTTTTTAATTTGTTAAAAAAAATTTTAACTACTTTTATTAAAAAAATACAAAATTTTTATCTTTTTTACGTGTAAGAAATATTTCTTGAATTATCAATAATAAAAAATATATTAAAATACTTCTTTTAATTTTTTAATTCAAAAAAAGTTTTTTGAATTATGAATAATAAAAAAATATAAAAAAATATATATAAATATTCATTTTTTATTTTTTCATTCAAAAAAATTTGTGAATTAAATAATAATAGAAAAAAAAATGTATATCTTTGAAACTTAGAATAAAATACAGTACACAAAATAGGCAACAAAGTTCTTATTAATTTTCCCAACAATACAATAAACATTCATTTGCTTCTTACATATATATATATATATATATATACACACACACTAAAAACTTAAAAACTTGATCAAGTTCTCTTGACTAGTACAAATGACAGAATAGGCAAGTGGAGAGATAAGTTACGTACAGAAGCAAATTACGTTGCTCAAAGCTCTTATTACAAGATCAATCTAGTTGCAGGTGAAGCAGATTTAGCCTCAAAACAAGATCCAATAGTCTTAAATACATCTCTCTGACATATCTTATGTTCTTTTTGTTCTTCAGCTATTCATCAGGTTGGAATGAATCTGACATCTCATCCTCATCACCACTTTAGTATGTCCATACCCTAATTCTGCAATCTTCATTGATAGTATATAAGCACTTGTCAACACTCCCATGAAGCCCAACTAACAATGATCCACATTGCTTTTGGCTGATATAAAAAGAGGGCTTGAATCTATGAACTGAACATCTTGTCCAGCAGAACCATCAACCATAAGCTTGACAAAGCAAGAAAATTCCCATTCTTTCCCTCGAGATATTCACCGATATGGTTACTTGGAATTGGACCAATCCATCAGAAGTGGTCTATAACCAAATTCACCTAAACAAAGGATGAGGCATGTGGCACCTTTAAAACAATTTGGTTGTGAACAAGGTAACATAGAAGTAAGAAGAAACAACAAAAGGATAGCAGCATTTCGAAATCCAGCAGGAATAAGATAACATAGGTATTAAGTAATTCACCTTGCCACTCTTGTATTGTGACATATCAGCAATGCAGCTATAAACATCAAGAATGGTCAAAGAGCAGAAATAACTGACCCAGATTTTCCAAAACCACACGTTCACAAACTATTCAACCACTATTCTTAGACATGTTCAGAGAAGACACTAAGCCCAAATTCTTATGAATTTCTAGCATCTTTGTATCAAACCTTCACTTCTATATCCATGTGATTTCTGCAAATGCTATGGCACATTAAGGAAAACTATGAATTCAAAACAGGGCATTTCATTAACCATAAACAGTTCATCTAGGAATTTTAACCAAAAAACAAGTCCACTATTTTTTACAAATGGCAAGGAGACAAAATAAGAAAAATCTATATTTTACAATTTCTCTACAGGATAAGGGCAATAAAACTTGACACTTTTGAGCTGTGGTTAATTGAACAAATATATTTTTTACAATTTCTTATCATTTTTATATACCATCTAACGAATGCTTACAAATTGTTAGCATTATTTCCTGCTCACCATTTTCGATCTGTGGGTACAGCTTCATCATATCAAATGGTTACATTGTTTGATCAAAATTAAATAACCTGTCTTACATTTGGAAGAAATGCCCAGTGTGGTGGAAAGATTAGCTAAGTAGCAGAAGATTTCAAGCTTTCAAAAAGGTTACAAAACATAGCAGCAGAGAAGAGCACTAACTAGATTTTGAGCTTCTTCACCTTTATCACAGCGGCTCTGTACACTACCAATTGCAAGAGATAAACAAGAAGAAATTGAAGATTTAGTAAGAACCCATTTAATGGCTACTGACAACTTCATTTATTCAAGGAAACAAAGAAAACAAAGAAACCAAAGTTTAAGAAACTCACACTGTCCTTCACTCACGGGCTATACACGGAAACAAGAGATGTTGCAGAAGAAAACCTCATTGTAGGAAGATCAACACCAGCTACGTACTGTGAAGAATGAACAGTATAAAATTGAGGGAACAATACAGAATTTCACTGGAACAAAGAGGGAAACGGAACATAAAAGAAATCACTTAGACTATTCAACTCTATCTTGGGCGTTAAATTTGAGCAAAGTCCTCATTAATCTTGAACTCTCTCATAATTCTTTGCAAAGCATTGGTCAAAATGCTTTTACAAATTTGATTTCTCTTAAAGATCTAGATCTCTCAAGTAATTCTTTGCAACATATTGCTCCAAATGCTTTTAGAAGTATGACTTCTCTTTAGATTCAAATCTTCAGTATGATTTGTTGCAAGAAATTTCCTGAGATGCTTTTACAAACTGACTTCTCTTTCAGAATTGAATCCAAGTCATGACAATTTGAGGGAGCCATTGCCGAAGTTTGCTAGGCTTTTATCATTGCAAATCTTCGATCTTTCTTATAATCAGTTCAATGAGATTCTTTCACTTATTCTTAGACAACTTATTAATATTGTTGCTGTGTTGCTACTTTCTTCAAATAAGTTAGAATGCTATAATTAGAGAACACATCTATCAACTTTAAGGAATTTTGTATCCTGTTTACTATATACAATAAGATATGTCTAATACATTAGATTTAAAAATTTTTAGTTTCACTTCCATATAGTTCTTTGTTAATCTAAAATAATTTAAAACTAATTCAACAAATATCATTATAATAATAAAAAACACGTTAAACGTAATTCATTTTGGACCATAGGTGGTAGCAATTGAAGGAGCCTAATAAAGCAGTTTATGTCCCAGACTACTATGTTTGTTGCTTCGAGAGATTCACAAACACTTATATGTATATTGGAAATACTACAGGGATGATTAATTCACAATATGTTTTAAAGATTTTTAGAATAATATATTTTATATTTGGTTTAAGTTTTGAGAGCTTATTGTGTAGGGGGCAAGCTTTGTTGAGTGTGTCCCAATCTTTCTTATATACACAGTACGACGATGCCCGACAGGACAAAGCTCAGCACTATTTGTGGTTTAGAGCCCAAACATTTATCTTTCTATATAGTTGAGTTTAAGTGTATTACCTATAGTGGACTCATTTTATCCGTCTAGAGTTATAGTTATAGGCCTAATTTGGGATCTTCTTGTCCAGAACTCTGGAAAATTTTGGTTGTGCACCATGTTTATTTTCTTATATAAGAGTTAAATTTAAAATAAAAAATAAAAGAATGTTATTATCATTATTTTTTTCTAATTTTGGCCTCTCCAATATTTAATACTAGATTCATCTCTAGTCACTGATAAGCCACTATTACAAATCTCTTCAAAGTAAGGCATCTAAAAGTACCTGTTCTGGAAGTCCAGATAATCTACATTATATATATATATATATATATATATGCTTTTGTTTCTATGAGGGCTATATACAGCACTCCACACTTAGCAATTAAAGGGATTAAATCTTTAACACTAGATATATTCTCACCACACTCTTATTACCTCACTATTCATTTGGCAGCAAGATCTTAAATATAAGTCCAATTCCATTGAATTTTTTTCAATTAAAAAACAAAGTAAATCGATGAAATATAGAAAATAAGATTTAAAAAATTCTATTTTTTTAGTGAAAAGAGATGAAGAGAGAAAAAAGAAGCCTACAAAACTATTGAAAGAGAAAAAAATAAAGAAAAATTACTATTGAGGATTATGAAACCAAATTATTTATTCGAAAGCACCTTATATTTCAAAAATAATTTAGATAATTGAAGAACCTAATATTTGAAGTATTAGGTCATTAGTTAGTCACTGAATCCTATTTACTTAGTCTCTATCACACCTACAGGACCCCTTCCTGCAGAAGGAGGGATCCTAAACCCTTAATTTTAACAAAGTGCTTTGGTTTTTTAACAAACAAATTCTCTCTTGTGTATATCATACTATCTTATGTATCCACTTAAAATTATGTTATCACATGTTATCTTGTGGATAGAAATATATAGAAAAGGCATTTGTGTCATCACATGTAAGATCTTTAAGTCTTTTAAAATAATTTTAAAATAAAAGATCCTTTAAAATAAATAATTTTGTTCTATGGCCCTCAATTATAATTTCACAAACAAAAAAAAAGAGATGAGTGCCATTTACGTTGCTAGAAATCACAAAACTCAAGCAATGGGAAAGACTAACACAACCACATTAGCACACCATAAGTCTTGCCCAAACATAAGTTCTTATGACTAGCGAGAAAGCCTGGAATGAAGGTGATTGGTGAGAACACCTTTCTTATTTATTTATTTAATATTTTCCAAGATAAGGAACTTCATTCATTCAAGAAGATGAAAGGAGATGAACCTCCTTATAGGGCATTGGTAAAAATTTCCAATAATACAAAAGGCCTTTTAGAATAAATAATTTTATTTCATAGTGTTCAATTATAATTTTTTTAAAAGATAAATGGGTTGAATGTCATTTAAGTCGCCAAAAATCACATAAGTTAAGCCATGGAGAAGGCTTTCTAATACAATCACATCAGTACACCATAAGTCTCACCCTCAGAACAAGTTCTTATGACTAGAAAGCTAGGAATGAAGGAGTTGGATCATGACACGTTTTTTTCTTAACCAAGATAAAGATCTTCATCTATTCAATAAGAAAAGAGGAGATAAACTTCCTCATACGGCATGGGTAAAAATTTCCAATGATACAAAAGGCCCTTTAGAAAAAATAATTTTATTTCATGTTCCTCAATTATAATTTTTCCAAAAAATTAATAGCTTGAGTGTCACTCACCTTGCCAAAAATCACAAAAGTCAAGCCATGGAGAAAACTTTCTAGTGCAATCACATTAGCATGCCATAGGTTTCGTCCTTGAAAGAAGTTCTTATAACTAGAAAACCGAGAAGGAGGGGAATTGATGATAACACTTTTTTTTAACCAAGATAAAAATCTTCATTTATTTAAGAAGAAGAAAGGAGATAAACCTCTTCTCATATAGTATAGGTAAAAATTTCCATTAGCATAAAATATATATTAACTAGATTGATCGGTTAAAACTAAACAGTGTGAAAAACAAAATAAATTACTAGAGCATAAAAAGTCTTAAATCTAAATTATACAAAAATTATAGCCAAAAAATTAGGCTTTTTGATTGGATTATTTTTTAAATTAATTCTTCAAATCCAATGATACCAAAACAAACTACTTCATATTCTCCGTGTCTTTTTTATTTTTATTTTTTCTCAACATTTTTTATGAATTTTTTTTTTTTTACATTTTTTGTCTAATAGGGCTCAAGTCTCCTACATAAAGGAAATTGTATAATTATACTCATTAAATCAAAATATGCATTACTTCAAAAATTATATGGTCCTTTAAAATTATCTTAATATCTTTGGAAATAATAAACTAATATTAAAAAAAATCTTTAAGTGAGTCAATTATAAATTAAATACCCTTTCCTCCTTTTGTTGCATGGTATAACAAGTATTAAATTAAAGTATACATTATCATAAAACTCATTTGGTATTAACATATGAGCACCTTTTTTTTTCTTTTTTTTAAGATATAAGGCAATTTGTTTTAGCTGCGCAAGATTTGAAGAATTAATCTTTTTTATAATATTTAAGTCAAAAAGCCATAAAAGTTAAACTAAAATAACTAATGCCTAGGGAGTTACAATCAAAAAAATTTTTGAGCAAAAGATGATTTGAATTTCAACCCAAACTATGAAGAAAGTTTTTGGTTAAGAGTCTTCCCCCCAAAAGCTTTAGTGTTTTCACCTCTTTATCAAATAAGGCCTCCAGCCACAACTTCTTAAAGCTTTTTGGCCATAAGAGAATCAAAACAATATGGAAACCGAATACAAGTCAGACAAATGAGATATATTTCACTTAATCTCATCCATGAATATTTCATGTCCTCTCATAGTCACATTTAACCAATGCTTGTTTTATTTTAATTCATACTATAAAATTCAAACAAAAAATTAAGGCAACCTAATCATATTTTTCCTAGAGTCTTAGATACATACCTTAATTATTTATATTCTTCTTTTTGAATTATATTTTACACTTGAAAGAGGTAAAGGTATATAAACTGAGGAGGACTAAGAAAAAAGTGTTATAATCTCTTCCCCTTAATAAATAGAAAATTAACAAAATGAGTAAATCAATTAATTATGTACAAAAAATAAGATTAAGATATTTATTTATTTTTCAAAGGATTAGAAGATGAAAAAAGAAGCATACTTGACCATTGGGCGTTTAACGTAAGAAAGAGAAAAGTAAGACAAGTGTATTGTGGTCCCATATCTAGCTAGATACGAGAGTCATTGATTGTCATTATTGTCATAGAAATTATAATCAAATGACATTAGTGCATTATTGCCTAAAAGTCTTGACCCTTAGGACAAGTTCTTTTGAAATTAATTAGTTGTCTACAGAGGGCTAGCTCTGGGTTAGGTTCATATGGCACAGCACCTATTCTTCAATTTCTTATTATCCAGCAAAACAATCCTAAGCATGTTTAACCCTAAAGTCTAGTCTATTTTATCTAGTTGGAGTTTTATGCATTTTTTTATGTGTTGGAAATTTTGACAAAAAGAGACATGTAGCGATAGACAATCCAACTCTTCTTAAATTAAAAGATGGCTTCATTCACGATTAGAAAAGTGAAGTTAATTGGTGGCAATAGAATGGAATTTCATACAAAAATTTGACTGGTTATGTCACCAAGTTGTATATCTTAATTAAACATTTTATTAAATTGAAAGGTAATATTGGTTCTTTACTATGTAATTTGCTTTTAAAAAAAATTGAGTTGAAATATATCAAAGCAATGATGTATAGAAAATAAAGTTAAAATCAATTTTCTTTCATTGAAAGAAGAAAGAGGGAAAGATGGTGATTGTTGGGCATTTAACTAACAAAAGAAAAAAATTATGATCTTAGGTAGACTTAGATCATATATTGTCATTTTTATAAAAAAATATATTAAAAAATGGGAATGACTTTTTTATATCGATAGCATTAGGACATTGAATTATTGCACATATAGTCTTCACTCTTAACCCTAAGGACAAGTTGAGACGAATAATTTCAAAAGTAAGTGAGGATAATTGATAAGGAGAAGACATAGCATCAAGTGATGGCTATACTTGACTTAATTTGATTCATAAATATTCATATAATAAAAGTATAAAACCATGATAGATCAATATTATGTTATACCTATTATTATCTTTAGAGCCAAAATAAATGGTGGGTGCTTTTACTTTTGAGCCCTTATGTAAATGATTGAATTCAGGATCTTCAATTACTAATTACTCATGCCTCTTACCACTTATAGTAATAAATTGAAGGAGATTTGGCTTAGTAGTATTAAAATTATCTCATGATCAAGAATTCAAATTTAAATCCCAATCAAATCAAAATTATCCCTTAATTATTTAGTGATAAATATAAGTAGTGTTTGATCCCTTAGAACCCTGATTTTTGTAGTACCAAAAAATACACCACGTTAATGTCTCATAGACTATGAAGTCTTCCTTGATTCATGATTTAGGTATTTATGAAAGATACAATATTGTTTATATTCGTCATAATGTAGAAAAGTAGTTGAGATACTTTGAAAATTACTTTTCTATAAATGGTCCAAGGATTCACTTCACTTAACACCTTACCTATTCTTCAGTTTTATTATCCAAAGAATCCCAAGCAAGTTGCTCATCATGTTTAGCCTTAAGTTCAATCTCTTTTGCCTAGTCGGGGTTTTATTTATCTTTTTATGTGCATGATATTCCAACATGAAAAGTTGTGTAGAGATAGATAAGAAAGCTCTTTTCAAGTTAAAAGATGGTTTCATTGATGAGTAGGAAATTCTTTCCTTGTGGAAAAGTAAAGTTGATTGTTGCCAATGGAATGGAATATCATGCAATAATTTAACTGGTCATGTTATCAAGTTGGATCTCCAAGCTTTTAATTATACCAAAGAACTAAGAGGTAATATTGATTCTTCACTATGTGATTTACAACATTTAATTTACTTGAATCTCAATTTCAATGATTCTAAAGGAAACAAAATTCCGAAGTGCATTGGTTCACTTGGTTAACTAAGAGCTAATACTTTTCGATGCTAGTATTGGTGGCATTATTTCTCATGGACTGTAAACTCTTTCTAATTTGCAAACTCTAGAAATTGGGTATAATTATGATTTGATTGCAAATGATCTTAAATGCATTTCGAACATTTCTTCTTTGAGACATCTTGATTTGTCAATGGTCAATCTAAGTTAAGCTAGTAATTGGAAATTATCATTATCATGCAAAACCCTTTTCTCAACTAAGAAAGTTAATGCTTTCAAAATCTTCTCTTGTTGGTATTTTTTTCTCATGAACTACAAAATCTTTCCAATCTACAAACTTTTGATCTTGGAGAGAATGATAATTTGACTGTAAACGACCTTAAGTGGATTTCTCACCTTCCTTATTTGAGACATCTTAATTTATTAGGGGTTAATTTAAGTTGAGCTCTTGATTGGAAATCATCGTTATCAAGCAAAAACCTTTCTTAACTAAGAAAGCTGATACTTTTAGAATCTTCTCTTATTGGTATTTTTCCTCATAAACTGAAAAATCTTTCCAATTTGCAAACTCTTGATCTAGGAGGAAATTATAATTTGATTGTCAATGACCTTTAGTGGATTTCTCATCTTTCTTCTTTTGAGATATCTTGATTTGTCATATGTTAATTTAAGTCGGGCTATTGATTGATAAGCAAAATCCCTTCTTTATTTGAGCTTTACTTAGATGACTGTGATCTATTGTCTCAGGTCAATCCTAAATCTTTCTTCCATGTTAATTCTTCCACTTCTCTGAAAGTACTTTCCCTTGCATAAAATTACTTAAACTCTTCAATCTTACCTTGAGTGTCTAACATTAGCAAAGTCCTATTACATCTTGATCTCTCATATAACTCTTTGCAATATATTCTTCCAAATGCTTTAAATATTAATTCTCTTAAAATTTTGGATCTTAATGGAAATTCTTTTTTGCAACTTAGTCCGAGAGCTTTTTCAAATATGAATTCTCTTAAATCTTTCTCTCTTTCACATAATTCCTTGCAACATATTGTTCCCAAAGCTTTTGCAAATATGATTTCTCTTAAAAGTCTAAATGTCATGTCAACATCTTTACAAAATATTGCTCCGTGCTTTTATAAATACCACTTCCCTTGAACTTCTTGATCTTAGCTACAATACACTTGAAAGTAGCATGTTAAAATCCATTTCTAATTTGTGTCACCTAAAAGAGTCAACATTGTTCTTCAACAATTTTTCTGGTCAATTAGGTAATTAGATATTGCAGTTATGTTATGCCCAATATAATATGCAGATGTTGGATGTAAGTGGAAATTCATTTAGCAGTGGGCCATTTCCTAATTTTTCAAGATTTTCTTTTATGGTGACATTAGAACTTATGAATACTAGTGTTTACAAGCCAATTCCACAATCATTTGGGCACTTACCTTACCTTTCAAAATTGGATCTAAGTTATAACAATTTGAGTGGGCCATTGCCAAAGTTTGTTAGACTTTTACCATTGAAAACCTTAATTCTCTCTAACAATCAATTGAGTGGGATTCCTCCTAGTAGTCTTAATAAATTGATACTATCTTCAAATAAGTTGAATTGTGTAATTAGTGAAATACATCAATCAACTCTATCTAGTTTAAAAGTTTTGGATGTCTCCCATAACTTGATTTCTTTCAAATTCAATTCAAATTGGGTGCCACTTTCCAATTGCAAGTTTTTTTGTATCATCATGCAAATTGAGTCCTGACTTTCCAATGTGACTCAAATATCAAAGGGAGCTTGAGATGTTGGACATTTCTAATAATTTAATTTTAGACACAATTCCTCAATGGTTTTCGCCATCCCCAAGTTTAACATACTTGAATCTCTCCCATAACAAGATTTATAGGGAATTACCAAAATCATCACTGAAATTCAAAGTAGGTGACTTTTCTTTCTATATTTGGGATTTGAGCTTTAACAACCTATTTGGTCCCCTACCACATTTTTCCCCAAATACATGCTGTCTTGCTTCCATCAAATAATATGTTTTCAGGATCCATATCTTCTTTGTGTGCAATTTTACAATCAATATTAACTTATCTTGACATGTCGAGTAATTTGTTATTTAGAAGACTTCTTAATTGTTGGGGATAACTTCCCTTCTTAAGAGTTCTAAATTTGGCAAACAATAATTTCTCAAGGACAATACCAAATTAATTAGTACTTTGGAAGACACTGAGACTATCCATTTCAATAACAATAACCTCTCTGGCAAAAGTGCCAATCTTTGATGAATTCTCCGTACTTGCAGTTCATCAATTTTGGGCAAAATAATTTGAATGGAAAATTGCCATCATGGATAGGGCATCACTTGCCCAATTTGATTGGTCTATGTTTGCAAGCAAATAAGTTTTAGGGAAGCACTCCTACAAGTTTATGTAATTTATCACTTCTTCAAATCTTGGATCTCTCACAAAATAATGTTACAGGAATAATATCTCATTGTTGTAATAACTTAAGTTCTTTGTCAAATATGACATTTCCAAGGGAAACCATTTACTATTATGCTTTAGTGGAATGTACCTTATAGAAGTAGATCCATCATTCATGGACAATGCAATGTTAGCATGGAAAGGACAATATGTTGAATATGGTAAGAATCTCGGACTGATGACAACCATTGATCTCTCTTGCAATCATTTAAAAGGAGAAACCTAAGTAGCATACAACACTTGTGGCATTGGCTTCCTTAAACCTGTCAAGAAATAGTTTAACAAGATTTATTCCCAATAATATGGGTTCAGATGAAAAAGTTAGAATCACTTGATTTGTTACTCAACTCTCTTTCTGGTGAAATTCCAATGAGCCTTTCAATTTTAAGTTTTCTCAGTGTCTTGAACTTGTCCTTTAACATCTTATCAGGAGAAATTCCACTTGGCACCTAACTTCAAACATTCAATGCTTCCTGTTATACAAGAAACCAAGGGCTTTGTGGCCTGCCACTCACAAAAGGATGTTCATGAGATGGAAGTTCAAATGCTGATCTAGATTTGCTTACTAGGAGTAGTCATAACATTGACAGAGATGAAAATGATAAACTTATAAGCTTTGGGTTTTACATCAGCATGGTTTTTGGATTCATTGTTGGATTTTGGAGAGTTTGTGGAACTTTAATTCTCAAAAGTTCATGGAAACATGCCTTTTTTTTTCAGTTCTTTACAAACATTAGCAATTGGATTTACATCTAAGTTGTTATCTTCAAGGCAAGAATAAAGAGAAGATTCCAAGACTAATAGGTAGATGTTTTCACCACAACTAGGATATGATAGGGTTCATTTGATGGACTATTTTGCAACACACTAATTATATATGATCCCAAATAACTGTTTATAATAAGTTATTATTTTTACCTTTATGAATGCAGTGCTTTTTTCCCCCAATTCTCTTTAAATTTACTTTTTTCCTCTTTATCTCAAGCGAATCAACAATTAATGCTGCCTTCTACTTATGATAAATTGAACAAATAATAGAGTCTTCCATACATTCTGATAAGTTTGTTCATTGTTGTTGGTAAGTTAATGCAATGTATGTGAATTATATATGCATATTTTGGACTAGAAATTGAAGAATATCTAAGACTTTATCGCAGAAATTCCCAACTTGTTGATGAGGTTTTGGCTATTAGGATGGTTCCAATGCTTTTTATGGGCAATTCAGAAGTTGTTTGGCGCTGCCTTTTGCATTCGTTGTTTTGTTCAGGAAGTTTTTGGCTTTGGGTAAGAAAATAAAGGGTGAATTCTAGGTGAGGGGTTATTGGTTGTCCTTGTTCTCTCTTGAGTATATTTTGCTTATTAATGTACAATAGATCAATAACAATAAGTACAAAGAGGGTAACACTCTGTAATATTATTAATTTTAGTAAAAAAAATATATTAATACAATAATATTAAGAATAGTGATTCATTTTGGGCTAAATTATAAATTCGTTATTTTCTTTTCTTTTGCCAACAACTTGTTTACCTTATCATTTACTAATATCATTAATTAATTAGGTATGATTCTTAGAATCAACTTTAGGAGCTCCACCTCCACTCAATCACACTCTCTAGTAGTCTTTTTATTTTCTTATGTTGTTATGCTTATGCTAAATCCACTTATGTTTTAATTTTGTTTGTAAAAAAGTCATCTATCTAACACCTATAATATTAAAATACTTGGTCACATTTTGATATCATTATTTTAAATTAAAATAATTAATCAAAAATTAATTCAAAAAATGTCATAATAATATTTATTCATATGAGATCTCCTTCCCCCAAACAAATCCCAAAGCCCCCACAATAACTTCTTTTTTATTTTTTTTGTTTCTCTATCTCTGCTTCCTCTGTTTCACTCCACCACTGCCTGCCCAAACTGTTTCGTTTGCTGTCCCGAGTCTATCTACGTTGCCTCAACCTCACCATCAGCAATGCTTCATGTGGCTCAGGCTTCTTATTGACTAGTGAGGAGTTTCAGTCGTAAATATGTAAAACTGTTTTCGCATGCAACAAAAAAGTTAAACAACGGATATGGTATAAACTTTAGAAAACAAGAAAGATGTCAATTCCTAAGTTTGGATGGTTTCTCCAAATAAGATAAACTAAGTTATAATAGACTAAGTAAGTAGGGGGAGAGAATTTTAAGGGTCATTGCAGTATCATACAATATATCTAAAGGTCACTGCCTCATAAATCGCCATTGGTTCTATTTCACTACATTCTAAACTTTCTAGCCAGGCAGATGATGAGTATGAGTTTGAAGATGGCGAAAGCGTAAAGACTCAAAGAAAGAGAGATGGTGATGATCATAAGATCACCCACAAGAACACTCATGCAAAGTGGATTTTGACTCAGCAAAAGCGCTGCCTCTTCTTTTTATGGAATCCAAATGGTCCTTTGCATCTTGTTGTTTCGATTGCAAACAAGTACACATATCTGATGTTGCCAAAGTGGCGGCATGTGGTTCTGGCCATTTCTCCACTTTACCCATTCAGGTGAGCTTAATTTTTAATGTCAGTATGCATTTTACTGCTGAAACCCATCTAAAGCAGCAGGGAGCATGGGCTTGTTAATTAGATACAACTGCCTGAAATATGATTGTATGTGTTAATACCCTTAATAATGACTTTTGCTGCTTACTTTATGGTTGAATAATGACAGGACACAATGTTCTATGTGTAATGAAAAATGTGATTTAACAACGAAAAAAAGCATCTGAAGCAAAAAGGTCAACTATCCTTACGGAGACAGTGGGAATGTAGGAAAGTCTTAAAATTAGATCATAGTTACGAGGACTAGAATGTATTTGGTGTCTGCTTGTGTCTGTTGAGTTACTATGTAGCAATATTGCTGGTCTTTGCAAAGCAACATCAGATTATATAAAAGTGATGTTAACTGAAATATGGTCAACTGAGTTTAGAGCGTGTGGATCTGTGCAATAAGACACCTGTATTATTATTATTTTAATTATTATTATTGTTATCTTTACTTTGACTTCCAAGTTTAAAATTTTGTTCATCGATTACCTTTTAACTTAGAAAAAATTATGTTTAATGATCGAAGAGTGAAAAAATTTATTTTTAAAGATCTATTAATGTTAAGTTCAATTGTTTATGATTAAATTTAATAATAATCATCTTAAAATAAATAGTAACTGGTTTTTAATAATAAATTTTTTTATTTGTTAATCTTTTATTATAATTCTCCCTTTAACTAACGGCATGAATCAGATAAGAGAACTGTGGATGACGATGTGTGGACTGAAATTCGGAACTGCAAGAAATGCCTCATTATGATGTTTGCAAAGCAAGAGAAGGAGACGGTTTTTCTTGAAACTGTCACGTGATTGGCACAACAGTGACGGCATTGTATGATTGAATGCAGTCCTTTACCCCAAGATATTGCCAAAGAGGCTCCTTTATAGGTTAGTTTCAAATATCTTCGTTGTGTACTCCTGCATATGTGCTGATTGACACCAGGGCTGACTATTTCATCACCAACATTGATGAGTTATGCTCAACTTTTTTGGCCATTTACATCGAGAGTTTAAAAAGTACTGTCATTGAAGAGTGTCATTATTCTTTGCTTTTGTTGTCGGTATTGACATTGGATTCTGTTTGTTATTCCATTAAATACTATATCTATCTCTTTGCCGAGTTGTGCTTAACTTTTTTGGCCATTTACATTGAGAGTGAAAAAAGTGCTGCGCCATTGAAGTGTATCATTATTCTTTACGGTATTTGTTGGGGAAAGGGAGGCTGATGCTTGCACCTATGGTCAAAAGCAGTTTAATACTGCTAGCATCTGATTTTGTTTCCGTGTGCTGTGATATATTGTTGTTAGACTGAGTAGGACTATACCGGAGATTATTATTTTATTGCTTTTGGCAAAATGTCTCTGTTGTATCTTGTGTGCTCCTTTGATTTAGTTGCTGGTAATGACATTGCTTTTCATTTGTTATTCCAAAACTATCTCTTTGAACCATTGACATTTCAAAAAACAGTCATAATGTTTGACACTCATATAAAATATTCACTTTTATAGTGTGCCTAAATACTTTATATTTTGTTATGTTACGCTGTCCATATTACGTTGCGTCCTATATTTATGCTTTTTAGACCTATTTTTGTATTCAAAATTTTCAACTCATTGCCACTTTTTAAAGTGATGTGATTACAGGCAATGGATGAAGCTGAAGATAAGTGAAGCCAGCACAATGCCAAGAAGCTCATCAACCCAAGTCAAAAGGGATTGTGGAATTCTATAATCCCAAGCATTTCGCTTACTACCCCGTTGAATTTGGACTAAACAAGGGTTTTGTGCATGTTATTGATGATGAGAAGCAGTTTAATAGCAATCTTGGCCTTACTGTCATAGTAGGAATGCTGCATCTGGCAGAGGAACTCATGCATCACTCTGATACAATTTTTTTCCTCAAAAAACTTTTTTTTTTTTTTTTTGCTGAACGAAGTTTTTCTTCTTTTTAACAGCTTAAAAACACTACAGCACCCAAAATCTTTATCTATTAAAGTGAGTTGAATTTTAATAGTTCAATCTTCATCTATATTGCTTTTCCCACTCTGTTCTCAAAATCAAGTGTCTTCTTTGCAATTAAACAAAAAGCAAATATGAATGCGCAAGCTCCATCAATACTCTCGAATTGCTAGAAAGATGATAAAGATATAAAATTCTTTTCTCAAATAATATGCTACTAATTTTCAAAGTTTAAAATTACGGGTTGATAAAAGTCAAATTTACAAAATTAGAAGATCTAATATTTTGTTCAACATATCAAATTTTTGTTCCTCTTTTAAAATTACACTTATGTTTTTTTTCCTTTACTTATTTGCCTAATTACTATTTATTTGGGATTTAGAGGGTGTTTGGCCTTCCTAGTCCCCCCTCATTATAATTTCTCCTTAACTAATCAATATATATATATATATGTATAGGGTTGCATTTGGTTGTTTAGTGGTACTGCAAGAAAACACTTAGATATTTATCAATTTCAAATTCATATAGTATACCCCAATAAAAAAAAAAGTTCACCACTTGTCTTAATTCATTCGACATTTGAAAATCATTTTATGGATAAATTTTTTTAAAGTTTTATAATTATATTATGGACAATATGGGGAAGATGACTGTTTTTCGTAAATTTGATGAATTTTTCCAAGTACCTAAAATAAAACCCTCCTTAATTTGTCAATTTAATATCTTTTATTCAATTATTTGAGCAGCAATCTAAACAGTCCGCATATGTTGGATTTATTGGCAAGAAGCGTAATGATATTGGGGGAAAGGATTGAAATTGTAAATTCATAACCATCACACTTATTCTGTTTTTATTTGGAACTTTTAATTTTTATTAAAATATTAAATAAAAAATTACGTTGAATATACTTTGATATTATTATTTTAATTTATTTTAATCTATGATACTTTTTCATTCACATGTGATAAATAATAAGTGATAATGATACTGACATTGTTCACCAAGCATTATCTTTCATTTTAAAAGAATATGATTTGGATGAACTTATTGCTCTTGAATACTCTTGCAATTAATAAGAAGATAAAAACAAATCAAATTAGATTGAAAACGATGAAACCGATAATTTTAGTTAGATTTTTTTAATTTAATTTCAACTAGATTTTAAGATTAAAATAATACATTTTAAGTTCTTTATTATATATTAGTTTTGTTACATATTTATTATGGATGTTTTATTAATCTTTATTTCAAGAGTTTTATATTTCTTTTTTTTTTAAGGTAAAAGATAAAGGGAAGGAGCTAGAAGCCTAAACAACAATTAAAAAAAAGGGAGACTAGATCAATACCATTTCTAACCCCTTTGAACCAAAACAGATCTCTAACATAATAGATATTGTATGGCTAGAAAAAGAAAGATTAAATAGCTTCTAATATTATAAGCTTCTCTCTTTATCTTCTAACATGAAAACTCTTTGGACCCACACCCTTCAATTTATTTGTTTTTAATTGTATGTCTTACATTTACTTTTTAAATACAAAGGATTTAGATTGCCTTGTAGCTCTATTATAATCAATGTTTTTAAAATTAGACTAGTCATTGAACTAGTAAAACTATTAGTTTAAGGTTCATTGATTCGACCGTGGTCAAACCAGTGATAATTAAATAAATATATATTTTTATTTTATATATTCAAAATTTGATATAATAAATAATAATAAGTAAATACTAATCAATTTTAAAACATACTATAACTAATTATATATAAAAATAATCAAACATAATATAATATTTTAATTTTAATTGTTTAAAATATATTTATATAAATTTTTAATAAAAATTATATGAATTTTATTTTTATTTTTTATATATTATATTAAAAATTTATTATTATAAACAAAATTGAAATAAAGCATTTCATATGGTCATGTTTATTTAAAAAGTGCAACCCTTAAATAATTTATTTATAATAAAATTTACACAAATGATCCAATGGTATTCTACCGGTCAATTGACGCTTGTCTCTTTTGAGAAGCATAGGTGCAAGTGTTCGAATCCCAAAAGCCAACACCAACGCCCAATTTTTCAAAGCAACCCATTAGTAGTGTATTTATATAAAAATTCACCCATAAAAATTGAAAGTGCATTGCAGTCCAACTAGTAAGTCCAAGCAACAACAAAGATTGGGAAATTCTTGAAGAGAACCGATTTACACTGATTTGTTTGAATCGGTTTCAGCGAAAAATCAATAGTCAAATTTGGTTCTTGACCCACACTGACCAGTTTTGAAGGGTAGCACTTTGAGGCATCATCCGAATCAGACTCCAGTTTTCAGTCTAACCGGTTAAACCGACCGATCCGATTCGGTTATAATAACTATGATTGTAATTATAAAATTCATTCCCAATAAAGTAGACAACACCATTTCCAAAAAACGTAATTTTTTTAATATTATTTTTTAGTCACTACACTAAAAAATTATATGCAAATTTTTATATCTTTGTTATTATTCCTCATATGACAAATATATATTTTTCAATAATAATATAACAATGTATAATTTTTATACACTAGTGTATAATTTTTATACACTAGTATATAATTTTTATAACTTAGCACCATATGATTAAATTTTTAAAAAAATTGTTCACACATATTAAAATTTCATTTAAAAATTTAATAAAAGAATAAGAACTCATTTAGTATGCAAAAAGAATTTTGATGGGAATGGAAAGGAAAAAAAATGAGAATGAAATAGAATTTATGAGTTATAATTATGTTTGATATGGTATAAATAAAAATAAAAATGTCATTCTATTTTTATGTTTGGTTGAATGAAATCAATACAGGATTGCAAAGGAAAGCTTGAACAAATTACTATGGTACCTTTAGTGTTAAAAAAAAAATTTAAACATTTATTTTTTAATTTGTAAAAATTTTTTAACTACTTTTATT
Source organism: Erythrophleum fordii (assembly GCA_032878935.1). Lineage (NCBI taxonomy): Eukaryota > Viridiplantae > Streptophyta > Magnoliopsida > Fabales > Fabaceae > Erythrophleum > Erythrophleum fordii. The sequence goes on from JAVQMF010000029.1 coordinate 2,638,945, forward strand.
TAAAAAGTATAAAATATTTATTTATTTATTTGGCTTGTAAGAAATATTGTTTGAATTATCAATAATAGAAAAATATTAACATATTTCCTTTAAGTTTTTTAATTAAAAAATTTTTTTTGAATTCCCAATAATAAAAAAATATATTAATATTCTATTTTTATTTTTTAATTCAGAAAAAATTGAATTTAACCAAAAAAAAAAAAGAATATCCTTGAATCCTGGGAAAAATACAATACCCAAAATAGGTGACAAATTTCTTATCAATTCTCCCAACAATGTAATCCACCTTTATTTGCTTCTTACATCTACGTATATCTTTAAAACCTGATCAATTTCTCTTGATCAGTACAAATGACAGAGTAGGTAAGTGGAGAGACGCGTTACAGAAATAAATTACGTTGTTCAAAGCTGTTACAAGATCAATCCAGTTGTAGGTGAAGCAGATTTAGCCTCAGAACCACGTCCAATAGTCTTAAATACATCTCTCTGACATATGTTATGTTCTTTTTCTTCTTCAGCTATTAATCATGTTGGATATGTTCTGACGTCTCATCCTCATCACCACTTCAGTAAGTCCCTACCGTAGTTCTGCAATATTGGTTACTTGGAAGTGGACCAATCCACCAGAAGTGATCTGCAACCAAATTCGCCTAAACAAAGGATGAGGCATATGGCATCTCTAAATTTGGTCATGAACAAGGTAATATAAAAGTAAGAAGAAACAACAAAAGGATAGCAGCATTTCGAAATCTAGCAGGAATATGATCCATAGGTATTAAATAATTTATATTGTGACATATTAGCAATCCAATATGTTTAAAATATTCAATTAAAACAACAAGCAAACTGCTGGATTTAGTGATACAGCAAAACTAGTTGTTTTTCATTGATAAAGTTGTACATTTTAAGAAAAATGAAATACATAAGCAGCTCATAATTTTACAATAGCAAACCTATGAACATCAAGAATGGTCAAAGAGCAGAAATAACTAACCCAAATTTTCCAAAAGCACAAGTTCGCAAATTACTTAACTGCCATTCCCAGACATGTTCAGAAAAGACACTATGACCAAATTCTCATTAATTTCTGGCATCTTGTATCAAACCTAAACACTTCTACATCCATGCGATTTCTGCAATTACTATGGCACATCAGAGAAAACCATGAATTCAAAACAGGGCATATCATCAACCATAAATAGTTCATCTAGGAATTTTAAAGAGAAGCATGTATACTGTTTTGTACAAATGTCAAGGAGACGATATAAGAAAAATCTATTCTTTACAATTTCTCTAAAGGATAAGGGCAAAAAAACTCGACACTTTTGAGCTGTGGTTAATTGAACAAATCAATCTTTTTTTTTTTTTTAATTTCAATTTCCCGTCATTTTTATATACCATCTAACAAATGCTTACAAATTGTTAGCATTATTTCCTCCTTACCATTTTCGATCTGTGGGTACAGCTTCATCATACCAAATGGTCACATTGGTTGATAAAAATTAAATAACCTGTCTACATTTGGAATAAATGCGCACTGTAGCAGAAAGATCAGCTAAATAGCTGAAGATTTTGAGCATTCAAAAAGGTTACAAAACATAACAGTACAGAAGAGAAAAGCACTAACCAGATTTTGAGCTTCTTCACCTCTATCACAGCGGATCTATACACTACCAATTGCAAGAAATGAACAAGATGAAATTGAAGATTTAGTAAGAACCCATTTAATGGCAACTTACAACTTCATTTATTCAAGGAAACAAAGAATACAAAGTTTAAGAAACTCACACTGTCCTTCACTCACGGGCTATACACAGAAACAAGAGAAGTGGCTGAAAATTGAAAACCTCATTGTAGGAAGAATAACACCAGCTACTGTGAAGAATGAACTGTAGAAAATTGAGGGAACAATACGGACTTTCATGAACAAAAAGCGATGAAGAACAAAAAGGAAATAACCTAAACTATTCAACTCTATCTTGGCTGTTAAATTTGGGCAAAGTCCTCATATATCTTGAACTCTGATAATTCTTTGCAATGTATTAATGAAGAAGCTTTTGCAAATTTGATTTCTCTTGAGGATCTAGATCTCTCAAGTAATTCTTTGCAACATATTGCTCCAAATGCTTTTAGGAGTATGACTTCTCCTTTAGATTTAAATCTTCAGTATGATCTGTTGCAATATATTTTCCCAAATGCTTTTATAAAATGACTTCTCTTTCAGAATTGAATCCAAGTCCTGACAACTTGAGTGAGCCATTGTTGAAGTTTGCTAGGCTTCTATCATTGCAAACTTTTAATTTTTCTTATAATAAGTTGAATGAGATTTTTCCATGTATTTTTAGACAACTTATTAATCTTCTTGCTGCATTGCTACTTTCTTCAGATAAGTTGAATAGTGTAATTAGAGAAGCACATCTATCAACTTTAAGGAATTATTTATCATGTATATTTTATATAATAAGATATGCCTAATACATTAGATTTAAAAATATTTAGTTTCACTTTCATATAGCTCTTTGTTAATCTAAAATAATTAAAAACTAATTCAACAAGTATCATTATAATAATAAAAATACAATGAACATAATTCACTTTGGATGATAGGTGATAGCAATTGAAGTAGCCTAACAAAGCTTAAGCCCAAATTACTACATTTTTTGCTCGGAGAGATTCATAAACATTGATGTGTGTATTTGAAATACTGGGGCGATTAATTCACAAAATGCTTTAAAAATTTTTTAGAATAATTTATTTTATATTTGGTTTAAGTTTTAAGAACTTATTGCATTCGGGGAAAGTTTTGTTGAATGTGTTCTAGTCTCTCTCATATACAAAGTAACACGGTGCCCAACAGAACAAAGCTCAGCACTATTTGAGTTTTAGAGCCTAAACATTTATCGTTCTGTATAATTGAGTTTAAGTGTATGACCCATAATGGACACATTATATCCTTCTAGAGTTATAGCTATGGGCCACATTTAGGATCTTCTTGTCTAGAGCTTTGGAAAACTTTGGTCGTGCACCATATTTATTTTCTTATATAAGAGTTAAATAAAAAAAATAAAAGCATGTTAATTTTTTATAATTTTCACCTCCTCAATATAATTTAATCCTGGATTTATCTCTAATTGTTGATAAGCCACTATTATATATTCTTCAAAGTAGGGCATCTAAAACTACCTATTATGGACTTCCAAATAACCTAGATTATATGTATACATACATACACACATACTTTTGTTTCTATAAGGGCCGTACACAGCGCTCAACACTTAGCAATCAGCAAAGACCTGAAATAATTTTTTTTTTTGGGAGCATATTAAAGGGATTAAATTCTTAACACTAGATATATTCTCACCACACCCTTATTACCTAACTATTCATTTGGTAGCAAGATCTTAAATATAAGTTCAATTCTGATATTTTTTTTAATTAAAAAAATAAATCGTTGAAGCACATAAAATAAGATTAAAAACTTTTATTTGTTGGTGAAAAGAGATGAAGAGAGAAAGGAGTCTATAGGACTATTGAAGGAGAAAAGGATGGGAAAAAAAAAAAGGAAAAGTTTCTATTAAGGATTATGAAACAAAATTATTTACTATATTTGAAAAATATTTTAGACAACCAAAGAACCTAATATTTAAAGCATTAGGTCACTAGTTAGTTATTCGTTCCCCCTTAGTCACTATCTCACCTACAATACCCCTTCTTGTATAGGAAAGGATCCCAAATCTTCAATCTCCACAAAATATCTCGATTCTTTACAAACAGATCCTTTTTTGTACATAGCACATTATCTTGTATATCTACTTAAAATTATATCATCACATGCCATCCTATGAATAAAAATATATAAAAAAAGGCATTTGCATCCTTACACTTAAAATTTTAGGTCTTTAAGTTCTTTAAAATAATTTTAAAATATAATGTCCTTGTAAGAACTCAAAATCCTTAAAGACATATATTTATATACATATATATAAGTTCTTATTTAGCCAAATCCTATTTCTTTTATTTTGGTTTGACTGGGAATATTTTTCTATATAACTTGATAATAAAAATTCATTAATAGAAACACCTAAGAAGGAAACTAATCTTATGGCAGCCCTTTTACATCCTCACCTCCAAGACCCAAGTTCGAATCTGAGCTGGGAAACAACTTGAAATTTTTCCTCCTACATCAATTTTTTTCCACTATACCGAAACTGCCCTCATTTGTTAAATTTAAAGTTTGGTTTTTTTGGCCTTTTTCCAATCCTGTTCTGCTGCAGTGTTGCTCCATCACGTCTCACATTTTCTCAGACAGGCCATGACAGAACCAAGCTACCAAATTTGTCCTTTCATCAGCCCTACCCTGGAGATCATCCTGTACCCCTGGTCAAACCTGGTTCTATGAGTTGCTCTATTGTAAACGAGCCTCAATGTTCCATTCTTGCCAGCCACAAATGCACACATTTCCTCCCTTCTCGGGTTAATGAGTCTCGAATTTTTGCTGGCTGGTAATTACTATAATTCCTTCAATGTTCTTAGTTGTTTTGATGCGTTGTATTTTGTTCCTTTTTTGGCCTTGAAGTTAACTCAGATAGGGGGATTGAGAGGGAGCCAAGGGAGTGCTCAAAACCATTATTGGCTCCATCTTTTCTTTTCTCTTGAACCGAGATCGCTAGAGCTGCAACGGGTGCAAATAATTTTTATTTAAATTACTTGTTTGGTTGCTGCGTCAATGGCAGGGGAAGGAAATAATAGAGGTGTAGGTTATCTTAGAGGGGTCCTAGTTTTCCTAGTTGGAGAGTTAAGAAGTAGGCCACGTCTTTGGGCGATAGAATTTCAGCTTTGTTCAGGTAAGTCAGCACCTCTTCCCTAGTTCTTCATCCTAACACTCCTCGATCCATAAATGCCCTATTGCATTATGTTTCATGCATGTGTTGAATGAGTCGTGGGGTGTTTCTATGTTTGGTGTTGTAACAAACATAATTTTTATAAAATGATGAAATGAGCTGTATAAATGTAAATCCTTTAAAATTACTTAGATAATGTCCTAAAAAATTTAGGTAGAATCTTAAATTCCTAAAAATGATAATTCTAAGTTCAAACAGAAAGAAAAACAGAGTTAGGATGAAGAAACAATTTGCGACAAAAACTGACGAAACGTAATGATATTTTCATAAATAAATACAACTTTTAGAAAACTATATAGAAGGAATTTTTAAATAAAAGTTGAGTTGCTCAAGGTTCTCAGAGGCCCCAAAAACTATGAGAAGTCTTGGGACTGGTAAAGCTCATCCAGTGTATGTTTTTCAATATCAGTTGATCTAAACTTTAACCGGTTCATTCGGTAAGGTTTTAGCTCTAAATTAAGTGATTCCGAAGGCATTTTATTAAATTGGGAACCTAAATTTTATAATGGAAAAGACAGTTCTAAAAAAGGAGTTAAAACAAAGTCGAAACGAAATTACCATTACAGAAGGACAAAATTGAAATATTTGAAAAAGTATGCTTTTAGAAACTCCCACACACTTCTCCTTTCTTCTTCCACCTTCTTAAGCACAAAATTTTCTGCCCAAAATACAGAAGTTGATCTGCTCTATTAGGTGCATCAAAAGGGAAAGAAAAGGAGGAGAAAAATCAAAGAAAAGGTAAGGAAATTTATAGATTTTCATGCTCAATCTTCCTCCAATCTTGTTCCTCTTCTTTCCTCCTCTCTTTCTATAGTTTAGTTGAGCTTTTTGGTTCTGTTTTAGGTCCAGAACCAAGGGGAGAATTTTGAATTTGCCAAGGAGAAAGACACTTGAAAGCTCACTTGAATCCTAAGTAATCCTTGCTTTTTGTTGCATCTTCTCTTCCCCCTCTTTTTGTGTGTATTTCGGCCAAGAATAGAACTAAAGGAGGGGAGGATGTTCTGCCCAAATACAAGGAAGGAACAAGGGTTTTAGGCCATAGGGAGATGGAATATGGTAAGAAATTCTAAGAAAAACTAATAGAAAACAAGTTAGAAAAGTGTAGTATTTTCTAGGATTTTGCAAAATCTGATTTTGTGTGAATGTTTCCTTAGCTATTTGAATGTTTTCTTGAGTTCCTAAGACCTCTAGAAAGCCTCCCAAGTGGCTCTTCTATCAAGGAAAAATCACAAAGTCCATGAACCTCCATTATGGTGCATATTTTGGCCAAGCTAGGTTTATTAAGCTAGGGGATGTTTTAATTTGTTCTAGCCTTAGTTTGGGACTTTATATGATGTTAGAAGATGGGAGAAACCATTGAAAAAAATTTAGGAGCCATAGATTGGGAGATGGAACAATGGTGTCCATAATGGTGCTTTGTGAAGCAACTTAGTTTTCCAATTATGCAATTGAATGTGTAATAGCTTCAAGGACCTTAAATGAGTCTAAAAAGCCTAGAAATAACAAGAAAATAGAGCCTAGAACTTAAAATGTAAGAGTTGCTTCATTAGACCAATTATGGAACCATAATGCTAAATATGAAACCAAGTGTGTGTTTAAGCTTTAGTTTAATGTCTTAGCTTACTTCAATTATGTAATTGTGTACTCCTTGTGATGTCTAGGCCAAGAAAACAATCAACCATCTAAGTGCTCTTGTAAAATCAAATAGGGGAAGGAATTAGTAAAGCAAAGCTTGCATTAATTGAAAGGTAGCTCTCCACCTCATTCTCTTGTATTCTTGTGTGCTTGTGTATGCTCTTGTGATTTGAGAATATGCCACTTGATGTCTTACAGTTGCATTGGTACCAATGTGTTGTCTTGAATGCCATTGATTGTGAGAATAGCTTTCAAGGGTGAGGTGACGCCAAAAGTCCTTTAAAGTTGGTGAGGATGTGCTAAAAATCTTAAGGCATAGGTGAGACTAGACCAAAAGTCCCTTGAATGGGTGAGGCTAGGTCAAAAGTCCCACGATCAAAAGTGAGGCAAATCCAAAAGTCCTAGAAATAAAGTGAGGCAAAACCAAAAGTCCCTAGAGCATGAAAATGGCTTGATGTGGAAATGTGACATGGAAATATAGTATTATACACTTTATGTTTACACACTTGAGATTTTGATGTATGTATGTTTTGAATGTATGTGTGTGAATGGGTGTGTGAGCTATTGAGATTCTAGGAATCTCACTCCCCTTCCCTCCATTATTTTGAAATGTCTAGGTAATGTTCAAGAAACAAGGAGTGCAAGCCAAAGACCTTGAGAGATTGTATTTTGTATATTATGTAACCTTATATGTATTTGAATGTCAAAGTGAGCTTGTACATATTATTTTTATGATGTAAAATCATGATCAAATGTAAAATGATATATGAATATGATATGGACCTTATATGACACTAAATCCATGAAATTATGCAAATTGGCTCTTCGATAGCTTGATGCAACTATGCATTCTTAGATGTGGAATGAGCAAATCTAGATGCATGGGGTTTGGAACCATTTGGGCAGCTCCCACAGGTCATAATTATGCTTTTATACTTGTCTAAGAGGTGCCAAACTCAAAAGGAGGCCATTTGGACTAAAGTAACTCTTGGTAGAGAACAAAAATAACCATTTCATGAGGCTATATCACTGTTTATCTAAATGAGCTCTTCTTGGTCTGAAATTTGGCATGCATCTAGAGCTTATTGAGAGCTTTTTGGGAAGCTAACGTTGATAACTTTTGGAGATCTTTGGAATATTTGACGAATTGTTGAAATTAAAAATTTTTCTGGTTTTGGTTATTAGTACTGTAGCACTGGTCCAAAATTAAAATTTGTCACTCATGGGGCAAATGATATCCAATTACCACAAAATTTTATACAACAAAATTAGACATTTCTAGTGACGTGTGTGTACTAGAAACACCTCATTTGGAGTTTAGAGAGGGAGATATGAATTTTTAAAGATTCTGCCCAGTATCAGGAACTTCACCCGACCTCAGTTACTATTTGATTAGATTTTGAGAGTTGAGCATACCTGAGCTGATATAGAGTTATTTTTTTCTTCTAGCTAATATCCACAGCTTTCCATATTGGTATTAATTGCATGGATTAGATTTTTGTAAACTTAATTGGACATTTTCAAAATTTGCTGCAAAAATTTATAACAGCACCAGTGGATAGCTTGACCTCTGGATATTTTTGGATGTCAAAAGTCCTCTGTGATGGATGTTATGATCTGGACATATTTATATTATGAAGTAGACATCTATAGCTTTCCAGGATAACTAAGAATGCATGATTTCAATTTTTCTAAAATTAGTTATGATTTCCTAAAATTTGTAACAAAAATGAGCCAAGCTAGCCGAAAATGAATGTCCATATTTTATGCTTCATTTCAAGTTTCTTGAGATGTGGGCCACTTTTGATGATCTAAATGAGTTATATCCATATAATTAAATATGGAAATGTGTTGTATGAGCTCACACAATTCACGTGATACCGAACAAAATTTTTATATGCAACATAACATAAAAATAATCAATATTTTAATGTCATTTTCTTGCCTCTCATATAAATTGATTTATATGAGGTATAAAGATAGCATGGAATGAGCTAAGAAATTATGGTATTACAGGTGTAAGGTTATGCTGCAAGGTGATTTATATATGTGTGATTGGGTTGCTGCAACATGTGTCTTTGAGGTTGCTTCATGGCTATCCTGGTGTGAGCTTGGTTGGGATATTTGTTGGTGGAGAAGGGGGAAAAGATCAGTGAAGGATTTTAAAAGGGTTACTCTTGCATTTTAGTTCTTCTTTTTTTCAATTTTGACAAGCTTAAAACTATCATTAGGGTAGTTATATTTACGAGAGCTCTCTACCTACTTTTGGAGATTCAAATAAATTTCATAAGTTTTCAAGTTATTTAAGTTAATTGAAAGGGACTATAGGTTTAGTAGTCAAAATGGTTATGCCAATATATATGAATATTCATTTCACTTATTGTTATTTATTTCAGTCCATTATGTCATAGACTACTAAAATATGAGAATGGTTAATTGTAAGGTAGTAAGGAACTTCAAATTGGACATTTCTGTGATGTATACCCACTTTTGAGAAGACTTTTAGCCCTCTAAGAGAAAGCTTCATGAATGATACTCTAACCAAGTGAGAAGCTAGAAATGAATAGGACATAGAATATTAAAATTATAACTTGGATAAGAGTTGTACTGGTGTTGTGGAAGGGACTTAATTAGTAAATATGCCAAAAGATTTTATTAAGACTAGGTGGTTGGATAAAGATGATGAATCTCATGATTGACCATTAAAGTTATTCAAATATTGAGACATGTGAATTCGTGTCTAGGGTATTTAGGGATTTAGGTACAACCAAAGAATTAATGGAGAATCTGATAGGGAGCTTTTTGGTGTTAACTTAAGAGATGAGTAACTAATGCTGACTATATGTTTTATTTCAAAGATTATGGTTAAACACTTCATATTTAATGTACATACTTTACTAAATGTGTTTCTAATTATTTACACATCCGAATGATTATAAAGTATTTCTGAACCTTAAGAATATAGATATTGATGATGAAAATGACCTCTTTTGACTATGAAAGTTCTAAGTTTTACATTTAATTTCTCTGCAAATATGGGAATGCTCATTAATGTATGTTGTTCTCTATTTAGATAGTAGGCATATATAAATAAGAATTAGATTTACTTTGAATATATATTTTAAGATGATTTATTGTGGGAGCTATCTATTTTGGAACCCTACAGCTAACCGCAATAGTAGTTAGCTATGGTGCACTGTAATACATACCCCAACTAGTAGGGGTGCTGCTAGTCTCGTGTGATTGGCCACCATATATGGATTTGTTTTAATTTTCAGAAGTAGGTTGCTTAGTGTTTGTATTACTTACTTTTGCGAGCTGTGTGCTCTGTGTCCTATTTAGTTGGTACTATTATATGCTTTTCACTGCATCTGATGAATGATTTTATTAGAAAATTTTTCTTTAGTCACTACTTTTAAAGAATAATTGCTTAATTGATATTTTGGCTAAAACTTTAATATGAACATATTCTTATACTATACAGCTAACTTTAGTAATTCATTAAGCATTTTCCTCACTCTTTTTTTTTACAATTTGTTTCAAATAGTAGGTCTAAGCCCAATCCCTCTTCAGCAACTTAAGATTAGCACCTTCCTTCATTATTGGTGAGCCCTGCATCTGTTCATGTGGGCATATTTTGTTGATGTATCTGGAATTTATTTTGTATCATAGAATGTTGTATGTAGCTCTATTGAATCATAGAGAGGGTCCCCCACCCTTAGAAACTGACTTATACTAGTTTGGATTGATAGTAGAATTTCCTTTTGATATATTTGTACTGGCTAGCTTATTTGTAAAAATTTTTGGAGGTCTAATTTATAGGGATGATTCTACCAAAATTTCTACAAAAGTCACTTAGAACTAAATTTATGTAATGCAGATATAATTTGCAATTGTTCTATTTAGTTCTGATATTTAGTATTGAATCTTAGAAATATTCACTAATGTTTGGTAGGATTTTAGCTTAGGTTTGGCTTACAAAAGAAAATTGGCTCTATTCTGTATCGGTCACACTTGTGGTTGCAGGGTGTAACAATCTTTTAGAATAAATAATATTATTCTATGGTCTTCAATTATAATTTTCACAAAAAATAAATAAATGGGTTGAGTGTCATTTACATTGCCAAAAATCACAAAAGTCAAGCAATGGGAAAGACTTCGAGTGTGTTTGATTGCATGTTAGCAAGAGAGAAAACCACGTTTGCAACCTCTTTTGTCCAAAAGTAACAATTTGTTGCTTCTGCCAAACCACATTTCCTTTCCCCCTGGTGCACAGCCAAACACGCACTTCCTAACACAACCACATTAGCACGTCATAGGTCTTGCCCCTTAACAAGTTCTTATGACTAGCTAGGAAGCTAAGAATAAGGGTGATTGATGATAACACTATTTGTTTGTTTTTTAACTAAGATAGAGATCTTCATTTATTAAGGAAGACAAAAGGAGATGAACCTCCTCATATGGCAAGGGCAAAAACTTCTAACAATACAAAAGGCCCTTTAGAATAAACAATTTTGTTTCATGGTCCTTAATTATAATTTTTTCAAAAGATAAATGGTTGAGTGTGATTTACATTGCCAAAAATCATAGAAGTCAAGCCATAGGAAAGACTTTCTAACACAAGCACATTAGCATGTCATAAGTCTTGCCCCCGAACAAGTTCCTATGACTAGAAAGCCAAGAATTAAGGAGCTAGATGATAACACTTTTTTCTTTGCCAAGATCTTCATCTATTCAAGAAGAAGAAAGGAGATGAACCTCTTTATATAACATGGGTAAAAATTTTCAACAACACAAAAGGTTCTTTGGAATAAATAATTTTGTTTCACGGTCTTCAATTATTATTTTCCTAAAAAATTAATGGGTTGGGTGTCATTTATGTTGCCAAAAATCATAAAAGTCAAGCCATGAAAAAGACTTTCTAACACAATCACATTAGCACGCCATAAGTCTCACCCCTTGAATAAGTTCTTATAACTAGAAAGCCAAGAATGAGGGTGATTAATGATAACACTTTTTTTTTAAACCAAGATAAAGATCTTCATTTATTCAAGAAAAGGAAAGGAGATGAACTTCTTCTCATATAGCATGGGCAAAAATTTCCAACAGCACAAACTAAACATTAGGTAGATTGATCAATTAAAACTAAGCAGTGTGAAAAACAAAATAAATTACTAGAGCATAAAAAGTTTTAAATCTAAGTTATAGAAAATTACAACACAAAAATTAGGCTTTTTTATTGGAATACTTGAAAAAAAATTAATTCTTGAAATCCTATGTTACCAAAACAAATTGCTTCATATCCTATGCATCTTTTTTTTATTTTTTCTCAACATTTTTTTAATTTCCTTTTTTTTATTTTTTTGTCTAACAAGGCTCAAGTCTCCTGCATAAAAGAAATTGTACAATTATACTTGTTAAATCAAAATATGCATTACTTCAAAAATTATGAGGTCCTTTATAGATTATTTCAGTATTATTTAAAATAGTAAATTAATACTTAAAAAAATCTTTACGTGCATCAATTATAAATTAGATACTCTTTTCTCTTTTCGTTGGCATAGTATAACAAGTATTAAATTAAAATTATATTATCATAAAACTTATTTGGTATTAATTTACAAGCACCCTTTAAACAAAAAAAAAAAAGATATGGAATATAAGGAAATTTTTTTTAGCAACGCACGATTTAAAGGATTGATCTTTTTTATATAATATTTAAGTCAAAAAAACTACAAAAGTTAAACTAAAATAACCAATTTCTAGGGAGTTACTATCAGAGATTTTTTTTTTTTTTTTGAGAGCAAAAGCTGATTACAATTGCAACCCAAACTATGAAGAAAGTTTTTGGTGAAGAGTCATCCCTATAGCTTCTTAAAATTTTGCGGCCATAAGGGAATAAAAACCATATAGAGACCAAATACAAGTCGACAAACGACATATATTTCACTTAATCTCATCCAAAGACATCTCATATCATCTCATAGTCACATTTAACCAATGCTTGCTTTATTTTAATTCATACCATAAAATTCAAACAAAAAATTTAGGCAACCTAAGCATTTTTTTTTTCTTAGATTCTTAGATCCACACCTTAATTATTTATATTTTTCTTTTTGAATTCCTTTTTACACTTTAATTAGGTAAGGATATATATACTAAGGAGGACCTGGGAAAAAGTGCTATAATCTTTTCCCCCCTTAATAAATAGAAAATTAACAAAATGCGTAAGTCAATTACTTATGTACAGAAAAATTAGATTAAAATCGTAATTTATTTCTTTTCAAAGAATTAAAAGATGAAACGAGAAGCGTAGCGTTTAACATAAGAGAGAAAAGGAAGACCAATGTGCTGTGGTCCCATATCTAGGAGGACTTAGAAAAAAGTGCTAAATTTCATTATTACTCACAAGTCCTATCTCCTGGACGATTTCTTCTAAAATTAATTAATTATCAATAAAAGGGCTAGTTTTGGGTTAGGTTCATAAAGCATAGAACCTATTCTTCATTCTCTTATAATCCAACAAAGCAATCCAAGCATGTTTGGCCCTTAGTCCAGTCTCCCTTTTTTGGTTTTTTTGGATTGGGGTTTTATGGATATTTTTTTTTTGGTGATGAAAATTCTAACAAAAAGAAATATGTAGAGATAGACAATCAAACTAATGTGTGCATTTGAAATACTAGGGCAATTAATTCACAAAATGTTTTTAGGATTTTTGAGAATAATATATTTTATAATTGGTTTAAGTTTTAAAAACTTATTGCATAGGGGTCAAGCTTTATCGAATGTGTCCCAGTCTCTTTTGTATACACAGTACCACGGTGCCCAACAGAACAAAGCTTAGCCCAAACATTTATCTTTCTATATAATTGAGTTTAAGCCTACGACCCATAGTGGGCACGTTATATCTTTCTAAAGTTATAGCTAAGTACCAAATTTGGGTCCTTCTTGTCCAGAGCTTTGGAAAAATTTAGTTAAGCAACATATTTATTTTCTTATATAAGAGTAAAATAGAAAAAAATAAAGCATGTTAATTTTTTTTATAATTTTCACCTCTTCAATATAATTTAATCCTAGATTCATCTCTAGTTGTTGATAAACCACTATTATATATCTCTTGGAAGTAGGGCATCTAAAACTACCTATTCTAGAAGTCCAAATAATCCAAATTATATGTATACATATATACATACTTTTGTTTCTATAGGGGCTATACATAGCATTCGACGCTCAGCAAGTTGCAAGACGTGAAATTAAAAAAAAAAAATTGGTATATTAAAAGGATTAAATCCTTGACACTAAATATATTCTTACCACACACTTATTACCTAACTATTCATTTAGCAGCAAGATCTTAAATACAAGTCCAATTCTAATGATTTTTTTAATTAAAAAAAGGTAAATTGATGAAGTACAAAAAATAAGATTAAAAACTTCTATTTTTTGGTGAAGAGAGATGAAGAGTGAAAGAACGAGCTTACAAGACTATTGAAAGAGAAAAGGATAAAAAAAAAAGGGAAAAATTATTATTAAGGATTATGAAACAAAATTATTTATTCTAAAGGACCTTATGTTTCAAAAATATTTTAGATAACCTAAGAACCTAATATTTGAAGTATTAGGTCATCAATCAATCACAAGATTCCACTAAGTCACTATCTCGCCTACAAGATCCCTTTTTGTATAGGAAAGGATCCCAAATCCTCAATCTTCACAAGGTGCCTCAATTTTTTATGACCAAATCCTTTCTTGTGCATCCACTTAAAATTATATCATCACATGCCATCGTGTGCATAGAAATATATATAAAAAAGGCATTTGTGTCCACTACAAAAAAATAATAGATTTGCAACGGAATTTTGTGATGGAATAAATTTCCTTCACAAGTCCATGACAAATTTGTCACAAAGTCCGTCGCAAAAATTTGTGACGGAATTATCCACGGAAAATTTCCGTCACAAATCAAGTTAGGAACGGAAATCAACGACAAAATTTTCTGTCGCTAAGGAGTAGAATAGCTTATTCCAATATTGCGATGGAATTCTGTGACTGTAAATTCTGTCGATAATTTGTGACGGAATTAGCAACGGAATTTCCATCACAAATTTTGTTTTCCGTCACTAATCTATCGCAAATTCCGTCGCAAATCTTAATTTTAATTTTTTAGTAATTTATATGATATAATGATATATATATATATATCTCTCTTGGAAATGACTTAAATATTATTAATTTTATAGAAACTTTTAATAATTTATATAATATAATTTAAATTATATATTAATAATTTAATAAAAAAGAGATAAATACTAATATGCTTAATTATTCTATGCTCAATACGGGGTTTTTGTTTTTATTCAAAAATTAAAAATTTACCATTTTATTTATTTTAAATCATATATTAAAATAAATCTATAATATATGTAATTAATTAGAAATAGAAAAAACTTTTCAAATCTAAAAGCGTAATTTAAATAAATGAATATAAGGAATGATTTTACTAAAAATATAAAAAAAAATGAAAAGTAAGAAATAAATAAAAATCAAATAAATATTCAACTCAAAAAGGAAAAAAAGATAAATAATATTAGAAAAATTTGACAATATCTTTCTTTCTCAGGATTTTACAGATATTAAAAATGGCTCCATTCATCCAATATGCTTCAATTATACCACCTGTTCTCACCTCTCTCCTAGTTTCTCCTCTTTGTGATGCTGTTAACTCTTAGTTAAAATTATGCTTTCTTTTGTGTTTCTATTTCTTTCTACACTTGCTTAACTGATCGTGTTAACGTTATTCTTCCTCTGAAAATTAAAACTTTATCTCATTTAAATATCAAATCTATAGAATTCTCTCCAAAGAAGCAAAAGACTAAATACCCACTCTTAAATGAATGGAAAGCAAAATCTAATACGTATCATATTATAAATTTGTGGGAGGAGAGGAGATCTGCCCCTCTCAAATGAAAGTAACTAAATTTTCATTGTTAATAAGCCAGTTAATTTCGTATACAATCCTCTCCCCTGTTTTTGAATAAATTCTATTTATATGAAATCTTAAACAAATTGATTTGATCAAAAGCTCCATAGAAGATGACTTGGTGGGCACACGAATACAAGCTAATTACTTTTACTAATGTTGGCAGTTTGACAGCCATAAGTAAAATTTTGGTGCCATTGTTGGGAAGCTAATTCATTATAATCAATTAGATTAAAAATTTTTATTGTTTTCAATATTAATCTAGCTTTCTTACTTTGTTTCTATGGCCCATTCCAAAGCCTACAAATTTGATGTTTTGAAGTAATTCTACACAATACTAATTATAAGGGTAACTAACTTCGATTGAGTTAAAATTTGGTATATAGGTTTTAGGTGTTGTGAGAAATAATATTCATAAAAATAATTATTTTTAAATTTTATAGTACTTGATTAAGGTTTTAAAAATATAAAGTGATATTAGAATCGATTTTTTTATTGTAGGATTAAGTCAAAAATTAGAGTATTTTATTTTAAGTAAATCAAAAGCAAAAGATTATTTTTCTATTAAAATATCACATTCACTCAAAATGATTAAATTCATAATTATTTTTAATATTTTTACTTATGGTTTTGAATATATGCCCTTTTAAGTGCAATTTCTTTTTTTGAAAAATTTGCAAAACACGAAAAGAAAAAACTTATCAAATGATTTGGTTAAACAAATGAGTTTTTTTAAGTGTGCTTTATGAAATTTCATTCCAAAAAATTTTAAATTAAACAAAATTTCACAACAACTTCAAACATGCATTTAACTCAATTATTGAATTCATTAGACTATGATTGTAATAATTATTTTTCACCTCGGTAAAGATTTTACTTTGTTATATATATATATATATATATATGTTCTCTTGGAGACAAACAATTCATGTTTACTTTGTTATAGATATATATATATATATATATATATATATTTTCTCTTGCATTTTTCAAGGATATTACACATAGTATGATGGGCTAGATTCCATATAAATTGTTCGAACACAATTATATTAGCCAAGTTAGAAGCGCACGTGGTTAGTGAAAATTAAAAATTTTAATGATTTATAGAGAGGACATAAATTTTTTAAAAAAAAAAAAAACCTTTTTAAGCATTTGATGTGTTATATCAAATGAGTAAAACTCTAACTCATCTTCATTTATGTTGGATCATTAAATCTGTGAACCTAAATCATTCACCTAAAAAATTTAAAAGGAATTATTTTTTCTCAAATGAAAAAGTATATTTATATGAAATTAATTCATATAAAATTACAATAAAATTTTATATGTCTTAAATATCAAAATTTATAAAATATTATTTAAATGATATATTTTAATCATATATATTATCAATTTAAAACAAAATAAAGCTAAGCATAAAATATATTTAGTACTTATCTTATTATCCATAATTATCTTTAATTATTTGTTTCATTTTTAATTTAGTACTTATCTTGTTATTCACAAATAAAACAATTTATTGATTTTAAAAATTATAGATAAAGTTCAATAAAATCAAATTTAACATTTTGTAGTTAATTAGAAACTAATTTTTAATTAAATAAGTAATATTTTGTGTGGTTAATAACAAAACTTAAAATCTAAATATAATTTTAAAAATAAGAAAAACTGATAGTTATTCTTAACAAAAGTTTGAAGTGAATGATTCAATATGATTATTATAAATACACTAGTTTAAAATATACTAGATCGTACATTCACTTTAAATGGTAAATACATTCCTATTTAAATTAGGATTGTGAATAAAATAAAATGCCTTTCTTTAATATAAAAATTGAATAGATAATAAATATATACTTTAAGGACCGAATAATAATCCATGTAATAAATAAGACAACCAAGACCTAACAACTTCAAATTCTTAATTGAAAAAATGGTCAACAAAGAAAATCAATATGTTATATTTCAGATAAATCTTGTACGAAAATCCTCAAATTTTATTAATTTTTTAAGGCTTTATTTCAAATCTTGAACTCCTCTCTCTCATCAAATTATATATTTTCTAAATTTTTATTGTTTATCTTTATTAATTTTTATTATTCAATAATCAATTTTTTATTGGTAGAGAGTTAATAAAACAAAAAATTACACTTTTAATAAGTTGTTAAATAATACGTGAAAATTTTTTGGAAGGAATGTTAAAAAAAGTCAGGATTAAAATCATATTTGAAGGATAAAAACAATGTTTTTGTTTAAAAAATTTTAATTTAACAATAATCATATTTAAATTTTGAAGCATACCCAAATACTTGTATATATTTTTGAATTTTTCCTACATTTTTTCTATTTATACTTATCCCCTTGAATTGTTGTATATCATTTTCCCCCCTTCGTTTTTAGTTTTTGCCAATTTAGCAAAACAAAAGGAGAAATATCCTAACATAGAATTGTATAATACAATCTTTGTAGACCCTAAAGTAGAGAAAGTTAAAAACAAATATAAAAAAAAATTAAAAGAAAACTACCTTTTAAAGGATAATGTTTGGCTTGTATATGTGGTGAAGTTGTTTCTTAGTCTTTTTTTTTAATACTTGTGTTCTAAATTATAAGTTTAAAAAATAATATAATTGAAGGACAAAAAATTGTAACTATAAATAAAAATTATACTTAAAAAAAATTAAATTTGTTGTATAGTTACAAATTCTTGAATAATTTTTATTAATAATTACAATTTTTGATCTTCCAATTATGTTTGTTTTTTTAAACTTATCATTTGATGCTTAAATATATGATTTAAAAAAATTGTTATTTTTAACCTCAACTAGATCCCTGTAGCCCACCTCTATAGGATTGCAAGGAATCCAAATCTCAATTCATCAATGTTTACTATTGAGTATTGATATGTATAACAAAAATAAAATAATAATATTACAAATATGGAAATATTATGTAATTATTACAAATAAAATGATATTTTATTAATTTTTTGATTTATTGAACAATTTATATTTTTTAACAAAGTTAACTTATTTTTTATAATTATAATATTAAATTTAATAAAATAAACAAAATATTATTTAATAATTATTTATAGATCATGTTACGGATTTACAATTCCATCCCGGCAAAAGTAAAACCCAAACAATAAAAGCCCAAACATCATTTAATAATTAGTAGCATTTTTTTAATTCCCTTTTTGGTGTATATATATAAAAGTGAAGATACTGAAATACTTGATTAATAAGATAATTGTGTTTCATTTATATATGAACAAATTACTTTTTGCCTTCTTTGACTTGTCCAAATTATTCAAATCTGTCATTTATTCTAAAAAGATATTTTTTTTCCTTTTAAATCAAGAAACATGTTATACTTACCTAACCTTTAACTTTATATTTTTAAAAGTATAGGGATTCTCTATTTTTAGAAAATTTTTCTATTTTTAAGAACAAAAAAATATGTTTGAAAATGTGTTTTTAATGAAGTATTTTGTAAAACCAAAAAAAAAACATAATTAAGCTTTTAGAAACAGAAAAATCAAAATATTTTTTAAATATTTTGTAATTTTTGTTCTGCAAAATAAAAAAATAAAAAAAAAAGTAATTTTTTAGAATAATAAGTCAAACAGATTTTTTAATTTTTTTATTTTCAAAATTTGTTCTAAAAAACATCTATTTTGAAAACATTAAGAAGCTAGAATAGAATCAAATAGGTCTATATTTTTTTTATACTTATAATTTTTGACCTCTTATTTTTTTTTGAATTTATAATTTGATATCTAAAATAAATAACAAAAACCTATTTTAACATGATTATACTCTCTACAGTTATGTAAGACAAATATAACTTTATTTTCTCTATCTATTTCTAGGTACACTGTATATTTATTTACTAAATATAAAATATTCAGATCCATTCATTTGTTACTGCCTAACATTAACTTCATGTAATATTCGTATGACTTTATCCTTATCCACTAGTATGACCAGTTTACGTAATTAATAATCTTTCTGTTCATAAATGGTGTGTGGAGTGGGTTCTATTTTTTCTTTCAATTTCCTTTTTATTAGAATTACAGGGTGTTGATTAATATTATTTTAGTGTTTGTTGTAATATTTGCTTTCAGCTTTCAGATTAAGCTAAAAATCCTAGCAGGATGCAGGCACTTAGCAAGAACATTTGCGACTTTCCTTAATTAATTTTTCTAGGAAAAATTAAAGTTTATTACTCCATTAAAGATTTTAATATTGAAAGATATTAAATTCTTTAATTATTTAAAAAAGTGAATTTAAAATCTTAAATATAATTTAAAATTTTTATTTTTATATTTTTAAAATAATTTAAAATTTTAAAAACTTTAGTATAAATATATTTAATTTAACATTCCCAACTGCAATTTTCCCTGAATATTTAGAGAAAGGTGATGTTGCACATGAAGAAACATGATGTGAGAAATATCTTTTTCGTATTACCCCATTTCTAATGCCACTGACGCGTATCCTTAGCTTTGTTCATTTACTACAAGGCATTTATTTAAAAAGAATAAAATATTTAGTTAAGTTTTTTGTGAAAACATAAATTATTTTTTTAAAATTTATTTTGAGAAAATGAAGACCTATCAATTTTTTTTTTAAATTTGCTTATAAATAAAAAAGTTAATTTTAGGTTATTTCCAGTTTTTTCTTGGGCTTATTAGATCTTGGGGCACCGCTTCTCATCTATTGTCTCACACGCCTTGCACTATCCACCAAAAACCCTAAATCATCCCCTTGCATTCGAAACTCATCCCCCCATTCCAACCGTATCGTACTCTCCCATTCGCAGATTACGTTCCGCTATTTTCCCATCCCATCAGCGCTCGTCGGCTACCTTTTTCCCTTATTCGTCCAGTTGCCCAACTGCAAGTCAGCCAACGCTCGGACTTCTGCCAACCGCGCCCCAGATCTGCACTTCGCTTCTTGTCATCTTCTTCCTGGTAAGCCACATCTTGGATTCTTGAGGTTGATCTGTTCAGTGCGTGTCAATGTAAAATTTTCATTCCTTGTTTAACTCAAATCTGGCTATCGTTGCCTCCCAAGACTGTTAATTTAATAATTATGTTACTGTATTTTTCTTTCAATCTCCTACTTAATCTAACTTGGATGATTTGATTTGCCTTTGATTTCGTCACAGATCTTGTATCCCCTATTTCATTTTTTTTAAGTCAGATTTTAAATTCAGATGCATTTAAATTTCATTTGGCTGAGCAAATAGTAATATTGTTCTGGAAACAAACCCTACTAAAAAGAAAAAGAGAAAAATAAAAAATGAAAATCCTTTGTTGCTATTTTCAAGTAATGGGCAAGAGGCATTGGTTTAGCATTTATCTTATAGCAGTTCTGTTGTGTTAGTTATTAGCGTTTGAACTACTTTCTTTCACGTCTATTTATCTGCTATGAGTATTATCGGGCAAATTAAAAAAATCTTGTGAGATTCATCCACAGTTTTATAGATCTCACACAAAGATATAAAAAAAAAAAAGTAAACAGTACAAAAATAATAAATTGAATAATGAAAAACATTGATTACGTCTTTTAATTAATATATATAATAGATTTGGACTTGCATGAGTGTTGTTTATCCTCAAACAGCATTGTTTCACTTAATTTTTCAAAGCCTACAAGGTTTCACATGATGAAAGAAATCAAACAAAATGACGTGGTTTGATAGAAATGATACTTAGATAAGTTTACGTCATCAATTAACCACTATGTATTATATTTCTTTATGTCATATTAGCTAATATGATAAAAAACTATGATTTTACAATTTAGGTTTGAGTTTTCAATTTAGTTTTAATTAATTGTAAATTTATTACTTGTTGTATCAGTTATTTCTACCTTTCTTATCTTTTACACATATTTCTACCTTGATTAATTTTTTATTATTTAATTATTTTATAGTAATTTTAATTTTAATATAAATAATTGTATTAACATTAAAACAAAAAATAATTTTATCGTTGAAAATAGGTTATTATTATAATTAAGTTGACATTTAAAAAAATTAAAATTATCAATTTATTCTGCATAATAACTTCATAACATAATGATATCATTGAAGATATAAGTAAAATAAGCTTTTAGCTATAAAATTATTCATTATTTTATAATATTTTATTATTTCTATGATTACTTTTGGTAATGTGAATAAATAATTCACAAAATAATCAAGTGAAAATAAAACAAACTGCATAAAGTGAAAGACCTTTCTTTAAATCATACAAAGACAAATAAATTTAACATCCAATTTTATTAAAATAAATTTACTTTTTTTTAACTTACAACAAAAAATTTTCAAATTATATAGATTGTTACTTTGAAGTAGAGAACACTGTAATTAGTATAAGCCTTGTATATATTATATATTATTATTGTAAAGCTCATCCTTGGTTATTTTTTGTGGGGTTTCGAACCATAATGAAAACGAATGGGTCTTGGTCAAGGTTGCGTCCACAGCCATTATTATTGGATATCTTGGTCAACCACCCTTTAAGGAGTTATGGGTTTCAGATTGATTTATTTTTTGAAGTAATTTATATTTTCTTGTTTTATAATATACTTAAATTATGCAATTTTTTTATTTTAATAATTTATACTTCTCTTTCTTATAATTGAAAAATATGTTATAGTAAAAGATAAACTATAATTACATCTATTTTAATCAAAATACCATTATATTTATTATTTATATTATACAAGAAGAATTTAATAAGAATTTTATTAATATAAAAATAGTCAATTTTTAAAATTTATAATTTTTAAAATAAAATAAATAATTTTGAAATAAAAATTAAAAATTATATCTTATAAAAAGTTGTATTTTTAATTAAAAAAATATTATTCTTTAGGAAAAAAATATATAAAAGATAAGTTGTATACATATTTTTATTTATTTGTATCATACATGTTTTTTTATATTTTTTTTTTTAACAGAATTGTTCAAATTAAAAATTGACAATGTTGACTATTCTTATTTCATATGGCACACAATTATATGACATAAATATTTGATTACACTTAGCATAATTTAGAAGGCACATATCACGCACTTGCTTTTTTAACTAGGAATGTAATCTTTATCATACGATTGAAACGATATACTTTTAAAAATATTAGAACTAAATTAATTAAATTAATATATTTTAGGGACCAATATAATAAGTTCCTTAATATATAGTTAAAGATATATAAATTAAATCACATATTAAATTACACTTTCCTACTTGCTTTGTTAGACCCCCTTTAATAGCTTGTAGAAAAAAAAAAAGTTTGAGAAGGCAGAGAAATTTCAAGTGGCCATATAGTATTGTTGGGTTTGACATTTCATAGCTAAGCATTTTGATGTTCCCAAGATTTATAATTTTATATGGTAAAAGCTATGAAATTATAGCTTTTGGTAGTTAAGTCAATTTTTCAACTAATATTTCACAAGTACATAATTTTTTTTTGGATATTAGGCTGAGATATTGGGTTGCTTTTTTCCATGTTTGACTTTTTTGGTTTTTTATTGCATTAATTTCTTTTCTAGCTTTATCCTTCTACCTTGTGCTTGTCCTTCCTTTGAGAAAAATCTGTTAGACATAGTAAGAGCTGTTTTGTGGATTATTTATATAGGATTCTTATATTGTTTTTCTTTGTTCAAGTTATTTCTTTCTCGCAAATTGTAGATATAATGATGAAATTCTGTATGAAAGATGCATACATGGACTTCACAATTGGTTCTCAAATTCTAAAATACAAAAAAACTATATGTAAAGTAGATGTTACTAGCCTTTTTTTGTTACTACATTGTATAACTTTAGTGTTACTGACTCTAGTCTTTATGATTAATGACCCCTACCTGGAATTGGACTTATCAAATCTTTATTCTCTCTGAATATTCTTATCCAATTACTTAACATTAACCATTATGAAGAATGCCCTAATTAATAGTAGGGGGAAAATAAAATAAGTAATCCATTCGAATACTCCCTTGTAAACTCTTCTATTATTTTCTTCAAAAACATAACTACGAACCATTATAGCTTTGTAGATGAATCTTTGATCATTATTAAGTATCTATTGGACTACTTCACGACTACCTAAAAACAGATAGCTTTGATTGAATGGAGATACCAGAAAATCGAAGATGGATGTATAATAGAGTAAATTCGAGTCAACGATGTTTTACAACATAGTTCGAGCAAGGTGTTGAGGAGTTTCTTGCCCATGCATGTCGATTACCTTCTTTTTTACAGTCAGAGAAAATTAGGTGTTCATGTGCCCATTGTAAATGTAAGAACTATCTATGTCTTGACAAGGTGAAGGTGCATATTTATAGACATCGATTCAAGTTAGACTACTATATATGGACTAGTCATAGTGAAACGCCAACTGCCTGTCATTCACCTATATGTCCAATGTCAGGCGTCCAACATATCTCACAGGGCCCGCTTAGGAACCAATTGTCACAATATGACACCATGGTGATGGATGTAGCCGGGCCAAGTTTCAGGGATAACTATGATTGCTCTGCTGAAGAGATGCCAAACCTAGATGCAAGGGCATTTTATGACATGTTGTATGCTGCACAACAACCCTTATGGGAAGGTTGTAAAGATGAATCTAAACTTTCAGCAGCTGTGTAGTTACTAAGCATTAAGGCAGAAACCAACGTGTCACACCAAGGCTACAATTTAGTATCACGACTTATGTGGAGAACACAACCTAAAGACACTCGTATGCCTTTAAACTTGTATCAAACAAAGAAGTTGGTGTCAAAATTAGGGCTTGGTTATATGAAGATTGATTGTTGTGATAATGGGTGTATATTGTATTATAAAGATGATGCAAATGCAACCCAATGTAAATTTTGTGGTGAAGCACAATATGCTGCAAGAAAGTGCCATGGAAGAAAAAAGAAAATTGTAACCAAGTAGTTGTGGTACCTACCACTAATTCCTAGGCTTCAAAGATTATTTGCTTATGAAAAAATAGCAAAAGAAATGAGGTGGCATTATGAGAACTATCGAGCAACTGGCATCCTCACTCACCCTTCTGATGGAGAAGCATGGAAGGTATTTGATAGCACATACCCCAACTTTGCGTATGATCCACGAAACGTTCGACTCGGGTTGTGTGCTGATGGCTTTAGGCCATTTGGCCAATATGCGAGAAAGTATTCTTGTTAGCCAGTTATTGTCACTCCGTACAATCTACCACCGACGATGTGCATGAGACAAGAGTATATGTTTTTGACACTGATTATCCCTGGTCCTTACAATCCCAAAGGAAAAATTGACATTTATTTACAACCATTAATAGATGAATTAAAATTATTATGGATTGATGGTGCCCTAACATATGATGTTTCATTGAGACAGAATTTTCAGATGCGTGCTGCACTATTATGGACAATCAATGACTTTCCAGCATATGGCATGTTGTCTGGTTAGATGACAGCAGGGAGATTGTCATGCCCTATATGTATGGAAAACTCAAAGTCATTCTAATTAAAGCATGGGAGGAAAACATCTTTCTTTGATTGTCATTGACAATTTCTTCCACTAGATCACCCATATAGAAGAAATAAAAGCTCTTTTTATAAGAATAGAGTTGGGAACTTAATCCCTCTACTGCGGTTAGATGGAGAGCAAGTTTAGCAAAAAGTGTACAAGCTGCCAAAAGTGACTGAGTGGGAAAAACTTGTAACAATCGAAGGGTATCATGACACTCACCATTGGACGAAAGAGAGCATATTTTGGGAATTGCCATATTGAAAACCAATCTCATTCGACATAATTTTAATGTCATGCATATTGAGAAAAATGTGTTTGACAATGTATTTCACACTGTTATGGACACAAAAGGGAAGACTAAAGATAATACACAAGCTCGGTTGGACGTAGAAGAATATTGTCGACAAAAAGAATTAAAACTTGTTAACAATGGAAGGAAAGTTCTGAAACCAAAAGCACAATATACTTTGAATATAGAACAAAAATGAGCAGTTTGTTAATGGGTAAAGAACCTAAGACTCCCTTATAGGTATGCATCTAATCTAGCCCGATGTGTTGACACAAAAGAAACAAAGGTATATGGAATGAAGAGTTATGATTGTCATGTGTTTATGCAACACTTGCTTCCCATTGCCTTTGGTACTTTGCCTGAAACTGTGTGGAATCCGATAACTGAGATTAGTCAGTTCTTTAAAGAACTTTGTTCCACTACCTTGACAATGGCTCAGTTAGAGTTATTGGAGCAGAACATTGGTGTAACCTTATGCAAGTTAGAAAAGATCTTCCCCCCTGGGTTCTTTGACTCAATGGAGCATCTACCCATCCACCTTCCTTATGAATCGAAGGTAGGCGGACCTGTTCAATATCGATGGATATATCCATTTGAAAGATAATAAAGCCTTTTACTATATGCTTCAAATGAATATATGTTTGAAAGGTAATAACACTTGTTTAACTACTCTTTATGTAGATTCCTCCATACCTTGAAGCAAAAAGTCAAGAATAAAGTTCGAGTGGAAGGATCTATATGCGAAGCTTATATAATTGAAGAGATCGTAACATTTTGCTCGCATTACTTTGAGCATGATGTGCCATCAAAAATTATGAGACCTCCAAGAAATGATGATGGTGGAGAATCAGGCCTGCCAGCACTTTCCATTTTTAAACATCCTAAAAGGCCTTCTGGAAAATGCAAGTGTCGTTTCTTAAATGATCAAGAAGTAGATGCCATTACAAAATATGTTTCAATAAACTGTGATGAAGTGCAACCTTATGTCAAGTAAGTGATATTACTTAAACAATTCATTTGTTTGTATATGCTTAACACATTTCTTTACTATGCAGTTTATTTGTTCATGAGTTATCTCTGTCCAATCCTCAAATTATGGATGCTGAGATAGAAGGTCAAATTGAAGCAAATTTTTCCTCATGGTTTCGAGAGCATATACGTAGTAATAAATTATAACTAAGTATGTATTAAATCTAACCTCAACTAACATAAAATGTTAAAAAATGTCACACAAGTTCAAAACCCAGCCAACAATATTTTGGATTCATTTTTACATGATATTGCTTGGGAACCAAAGAGAAGCATTAGAACTTGGCCTATTTATTTTGTTAATGGGTACAAATTTCACATACATTCATTGAGCCATCGAAAATCAACAATAAATAGCAGTGTATGTATTAAGGGGATTGACTTTGCACAATCAGAATATGACTTTTATGGCATTCTAGAAGGGATTGTAGAGATTGAAAACACAGGGCTTCCTGTGAAGCGATTAGTGTTGTTCAATTGTCAATGATATGATCATTTACCTAATCATGGTATGAGGGTTCACAAACAATATGGGATTGTTGAAGTTCACAAATTAAGGAGGTATAATAAGTTCGATCCATTTATACTTGCACAACAAGTGACACAAGTGTACTATGCATCTTATCCTAATTGCCATCAAAAGGCTAATTGGTTAGCCATAATCAAGGTTAAGGCTCGTAGCATAATTGATGCTTCTTCATCTGAAATAAATATAGGGCCATTTCAGGTGGCTGAATTGGAAATCATATTACTTGCAATCGTCCCAAATGATGAATTCCATAACCTAAGAGACACTGAAGGTTCATATGAAGAAATAGATTTGTTAACCATTAACATAGTCTATGACGAAGAAGAAGAAGAAGAAGAAGAAGAAAAAGAAGATGATGATGATGATAATGATGATAAGGAGGAGAAGGAGGAGGAGGAGGAGGAAGAGGAGGAGGAGAATAAAGATAATGATTCTGAAGATGATGATGATAATGATGCATAGATTAGGGTTGGGTTTTATTTAATTTTGAGTTTGAGTTTTTTATAATATATTTTCTTGTTTTAAGTGTGAATTTATTTTTTTTTCATTTTATTTAATTTTTTATCAACTTATACTGACTCAAGTTTACTATTATATATGTAGATGTCAGGTCATGGTTCTAGGCAAGGTCATCCTTGATGGAGTACCTCTACACTGCCACCTCTGCACCCTCAATCATCTCATTGTCCTCTAACTTCAACACCTACTCCAGCTCTTATAGCATTAGACGCTTCCACTACACCTGCATCAGCTCTAACCATACCTGAATCATCTAGGAGACCCTCAGCATCACCTGTATCATCTCCTCCTGTACCATCCCCTGACTCCCAGTACTCACATCCCACTCCTCAGGGTCCTTCCACTAGTTCTACACCAATGTCACCTATCTAACCTTTTGGCCGTGACCTTACAGATGGTCGAACATGGTTATATCCTGACAAGCATATGTAAGTTATCAAGTTTATATTGTTTTATTTGTTATTCATTTAACAACTTAATGCCATTATAATATTTTTAATCATTGATGTTAAATGATTAGATTTAATCCTGTTGTTGCTGTTATTCGTGATATTCTCCCTATAGTTCAAGCAAAATTTGAACATCCATGTTATAATTGGAAAGTAACGCTTCCTGAAGTCAGACAACTATGGTTTGATGAATAGGCGGTATATATCTTATTCCATCATTATATATGTATCATGTGTTGATTTCTTTTTCCCTCAATTTGTCTCAATTTTAAGTTTTCTGGTGCTTATGTAAAAAAAGTATAAATGGTTGCCACAATATGACCAAGTTATTAGACGTAATTGGAATAAAAAGTGTGGGGACGTCTTGCGAAATGCAATGCACAGAGTACGGCTAGACTTGGAAAAAGGGGTCACACCTAACTGGATTTTAGATAATGTAATGGTCCAATTAAAGCACTATTGGGAGTCAGAAGAATATAAGGCCGTATGCCAAACAGCTAAAAACAACTGAGCATCTACCACAGGAGGCATGCAACATAAAAGGGGTAGCATTCCTTCAACTGAACATAAGAGGAGGCTGGTAACCATTTAAATTCAAATATAATCATTGTTTATTTAATGCATGAGATAACTAATATTAATAAATAACTGCAGACTTTAGTGCTTGGAAGGCCACCTATAATGTTTGAATTGTTCAAGCACACGCATTATGATGAGGCAACTGGTCAATTTGTGGACCATAGGATAGCTGAAGTTTATGTATTTATATGTTTATCTTTTCCTTTCTCTCTAAAATTGTGTTAATGGCCAAAGACCTTACTAGCTATAGTATGGGTCTTAATTTTTTTATTTTGATTATAACTGGACTTGTACTGATGGCCAGAGGCCTGACTAGCAGTAGTGTGAGTCTTTATTTTAAGTTTTGATTACAATTGGACTTGTGCTAGTGGTGAGCGGTCTAACTAGTTATAATGTGTCTTCATTTTTTGTTTTAATTGCATTGGACTTGTGTTGACGATCGGAGGCCTGACTAGCTTTAGTGTGTGTCTTGATTTTTTCCTTTAATTATAACTAGACTTGTGCTGATGGCTAAAGGCCTGACTAGTAGTAGTGTGGGTTTTTATTTTTGGTTTGATTATAATTAGACGTGTCCTAATGGTCAGAGATCTAGCTAGCTATAGTGTGCATTTTTTGTTTTAATTGTCATTGGACTTATGCTGATGGCCAAAGGCCTAATTAGCTTTAGTGCAAGTCTTTATTTTTTGTTCTAATTATAATTGGACTTATGCTGATGGCCACAAGCTTGACTAGCTACAGTGTCTCTTTATTTTTAATTTTGATTGTCATTGGATTGTGCTAATGGCCAGAGGTTTAACTACCTTTAGTGTGAGTCTTGGTTTTTTTTTTAATGTAATTAGACTTGTACTGATAGCTGGGGGCCGAACTAACTATAGTGTGAATCTTTATTTTTAGTTTTAATTGTAACTAAACCTATATTAATGGCCAAAGGCCTGAATAGCTGTAGTGTTAGTCTTTATTTTTGGTTTTGATTATCACTGAACTTGTATTGATAACTAAAGGCCTGAATAGTCGTAGTGTGCTTTTTTATTTTTTATTTTTATTATCACTGAACTTGTATTGACGACTAGAGATCTGACTACCTGTAGTGTGAGTTTTTATTTTTTGTTTTGATTGTCACTATACTTGTGTTAACGGCAAAAGACCTGAGTAGTTCTAGTATAAGTTGTTATTCTTTGTGTTTCATTGTCATTGGATTTGTGCTGATCGTCAAAGGGCTGACTAGCTGTAATGTGAATCTTGATTTTTGGTTTTGACTATCATTGAACTTGTGCTGATAACTGAAGGTCCAACCAGTTATAGTGTTAGTCTTCATCTTTTTACCTTGTCACTACAATTGTTTGATCTTCTATTTAATGTCTTTTACTTATTTTATTACTTTGTTGCTAGCAATATCATTGCATATTCTTTTCATATACCTAATTGTGTAATTTCAACATTTGATATCTTTGATTAGGATGGCTTAATATATTTATAGTTTCAAGATACTTAGTCTTTCTTATATGATTACACAACATGTTGATACTTTATGACATAAAATATACTTAAACATGTGCATACTTTTGCTTCTGGATGAATTGCTATTATTTTCTTTATTTTAAAATTTTCTTTCTATGATTCTATTAACAGGCTGATTATTTAAGGTTTAAGAATGCCAGAACTTCTACTCAGGACTCCTCAGGCATAGCATCAAATGATATAGATGATGATGATGATGAAGTTGCCTTATGGTTAGAAGCTGTAGGTGGCAAGAATAAGAAGGGTTGTATCTTTGGAGTAGGATCTACAGCTCATGATGTTGATACTATTTGTTCTCACGGGACCTCTTCTTCCATTAATAACTCAGGACTCCATTCAGATTTTGAAGAGAAATTACGTAAGAGGATTGCCACAGAGACAACACCTTTGAGACAGGAGAACCAAGAACTTATAGAGCAGAATCAACAAATCTTATCTATGTTAGACCAGCATCAGCAAACACTTAATAGGTTGCAAGAACTTGAATCGCGTTAATCTCGTGCCCCATCAAATCTTGTACAGGAAGAATCAGCAGTTGAGAAGACAGGCCCTGATAATTCTCCCCTTTTATATATGTGATTTTATTTTTTTTATGGCATTTTAAGTTATGTATTTTAAGTTAAATATTGTTATAATTTGTTTTATTAATGTTTAATTGAGGATCATTTTAATCTATCTATTATTTTTATTGAATACTGTTGTGTTATTTTATTTTATTAGATAGGTAGCACAAGTAATATTGACACTGTATTAAAAAATACAATATAATAAAAAAATTAAATAAGTAGCGTATTTTTGTCGCTATTCTGTCACTAATTTGGGCTAGATTAGTGTTGACGGATCAGTGACAGAATATTCCGTCACTAATTTGTGACAAATCAATGACAAAATATTCTATCGCTAATTACTGATGAAAAATTTTATCACTAATCTGTCACAAATTAGTAATAGAATTTTTCGTCATTAATCCGTCACAAATTAGTGACGGAATATTTTCTTAATTAGTGAAAAAATATTATGTCGCTGATCCGTCGCTAATTTGTATGGATATCTGTCGCTAATTTGTGATGGATATTCCGTTACTAGTCCGTCACTAATTAGTGACAGAAAATTTCATCATTGGTCCGTTGCTAATTTGGAATAAGTTATACCACAATTAGCGACGAAATTTAGATCAGCGACGGACTATTCCGTCGCTAATTATTTAGCAACGATAAAATTATCGACGGAAATAATCCATCACTAACCAATTTGCAACGAAATTATCCATATTTAGCGACGGAATTTTCCGTCGCTAATTCTTATTTTTCTTGTAGTGATCATCACACTTAAAATTTTAGGCCTTAAATCCTTTAAAATAATTTTAAAATATAACATCATTTAAATAAATGATTTTATTCCATGGTCCTCAATTATAATTTTCACAAAAAGATAAACGAGTTGAGTGCCATTTACATTGCCAGAAATCACAAAAGTCAAGCAAGGGTAAAGACTCTAACACAACCACATGAGCACACCATAAGTCTTGCCCCCTTGAACAAGTTCTTATAACTAACTAGAAAGCTAGGAATGAGGGTGATTGATAATAACACTTTTTTTTTTTACCAAGATAAAGATCTTCATTTATTCAAGAAGATGAAAGGAAATGAACCTCCTCATATGGCATGGGTAGGAAATTCCTACAATACAAAAGTCATTTAAAATAAATAATTTTGTTTCATGGTCTCCAATTATAATTTTTCCAAAAGATAAATGGGTTATGTGTCATTTACCTTGCTAGCATGCCATAAGTCCTACCCCCTAAACAAGTTCTTATGACTAGAAAGCCAGGAATGAGGGAGGTAGATGATAACACTTTTTTCTTTACCAAGATAAAGATCTTCATCTATTCAAGAAGAAGAAAAGTGATGAACCTCCTTATACAACATGGGTAAAACTTTCTAACAACATGAAAGGTCTTTTAAAATAAATAATTTTGTTTCATGATTTTCAATTATAACTTTCCCAAAAAATTAATGGATTGAGTGTCATTTATGTTGCCAGAAATCATAAAAAGCCAAGTCAGGGAAAAGACTTTTTAACATATTCACATTAGCATGCCATAAGTCTTGCCCCTGAAATAAGTTCTTATGACTAGAAAGCCAAGAATGACAGTGATTGATGATAAAACCTTTTTTTTTTAAAAAACCAAAATAAAGGTCTTCATTTATTGAAGAAAAGGAAAGCAGATGAACCTCCTTTCATATAGCATGGGTAAAAAAATTTCCAACAACACAAACTAAACATTAGGTAGATTGATTGGTCAAAACTAAGCAGTGTGAAAAACAAAATAAATTACTAGAGCATAAAAAGTCTTAAATCTAAGTTATAGAAAATTATGGCACAAAAATTAGGCTTTTTGATTGGAATATTTAAAATAATTAATTCTTCAAATCCTATATTACCAAAACAAATTGCTTCATATCCTATGCATCTTTTTTTTCTCTCAACATTTTTTTGAATTTATTTTTCTTAAAAGTTTTTGTCTAACAGGGCTCAAGTCTCATACATAAAGGAAATTGTACAATTATACTTGTTAAATCAAAATATACATTACTTCAAAAATTATATAGTCCTTTAAAAATTATTTCAATATCATTTGAAGTAGTAAATTAATATTAAAAAATTTTTAAATGCGTCAATTATAAAGTAGATATCCTTTTCTCCTTTTGTTGACATAGTATTACAAGTATAAAATTAAAATATATATTATCATAAAACTGGATTAATATTAATTTTCGAGCACCTTTTTTTTTCAAAAAAAAACATATGGGATATTGGGAAATTTGTTTTAGCGACACAAGATTTGAAAAATCAATACTTTTTCACAATATTTAAGTTAAAAAGCCATAAAAGTTAAACTAAAATAACCAATTTTTAGAGAGTTATAATCAGAGAATTTTTTTTGGGGGGTAGCAAAAGACGATTACAATTCCAACTCAAACTATGAAAAACAGTTTTTGGTTAGGAGTTATCCTACAGCTTCTTAAAATTTCCCGGCCATAAGAGAATAAAAACCATAGAGAAACCAAATATAAGTCAAACAAACGACACATATTTCACTTAATCTCATCCATAAACATCTCATATCATCTCATAGTCACATTTAGCCAATGCTTGCTTTCTTTTAATTCATACCATAAAATTCAAACAAAAAATTGAGGCAATTTTTCTTAGATTCTTAGATCTATACCTTAATTTTTTTATTTTTTTTTAATTACTTTTTACACCTTAATTAGGTAAGGATATATAAACTAAGGAGGACCTGGCAAAAAGTGCTATAATCTACCCCCTAATAAATAGAAAATTAACAAAATGAATAAGCCAATTAATTATGTAAAGAAGATTAATATCTTAATTTATTTTCTTTTCAAAGAATTAAAAGATGAAAAAAGAAGCATACGTTAGGCGTTTAACATAACAAAGAGAAAAGGACGATGAGTGTGCCGTGGTCCCATGGCTAGGAAGACTCGGAAAGAAGTGATATAATCTATTATTGCCCACGAGTCTTGTCTCCCACGACAAGTTCTTCTAAAATTAATTAGTTATCTATAAAGGGCTAGCCGTGGGTTAGGTTAATATGGCACAGTACCTATTCTTCATTTTCTTATAATCCAACAAAACAACCCCAAGCATGTTTAACCCTAAGTCCAATCTATTTTACCTAGTTGGGGTTTTATGTTTTTTTTTTTTATGTTGGAAATTCTAACAAAAGGAATATGTAGAGATAGACAGTCAAACTCTTCTTAAATTAACAAATGGCTTCATTGACGATTAGAAAAGTGAAGTTATTTGTTGGCAGTATAATAGAATTTCATGCAAAAATTTAACTGGCTATGTCTATATCATAATTAATCATTTTATTAAATTGAGAGATAATATTAATTTTTCACTATGTAATTTGCTTTTGTTAAAAAAAATATTGGATAAAAAAATATCAAATCAATGATGTATAGAAAATAAAGAAAAATTCAATTTTCTTTTGTTCAAAGAAGAAAGAGGGAAAGATGGTGATTGTTGGGCATTTAACTAACAAAGAGAAAAATTATGGCCTTAGCTACACTTAAATCATATAATGTCATTTTCATAAAAAATATATATATATATTAAATAAAAGAAATGACTTTCATATAACAATAGCATTGAGACATTGAATTAATGTTTTTAAAAAACAAATTGATCATTGAACCAATAAAGATACTGATTTACAGTTCATTAGTCGAACTATAATTGAATCAATAATAATTAAATATATTTTTTAAAAATTATATATTAAAATTTTAATGTAACGAATAAATATTAGTAAATTTTAAATATTTAATTACTAATTCAATATTTATTAAGATATTTGAGAAATTATTTTTTAATTAAAAAACAAAAACTACATATAATTAAAAGTTAAGAGTATTTAATATTGAACTTTTGGAATTACCAAATTATATTAAAATTTTAATTATTATTAAAAAATTAAAAATTAAAAAGTAAATAGTAACAATGGTCAAATACCTTGATATTTGAAAGAAATATTATTAGTAGATGTGACATAATGAAAAGCAAGCACAAAAAATTATTAAGTACATGCCTTTTATTTCTCTTATATTCTTTCTTTTTAAAAAAAGAAATTCTATATTTCAACTTTCTCTTTCTTTTAGTATTTTTTATTTTTAATTTGTCAAATTTATTCAAGATAAACTATTCTATTATATAAGAACAAATCTTTAAAAAAAAAAAAAGAAAAACTTTCATGATCAATTCAAATTAGTTTTTAACCAGTTCGGTTTTGATCGATTCAATTGGTTTTTAACTAATTTGATTGATTTTTTTAGCTAACTAAACTGGACTAAGAACTGATTTATAGTTTACCAACTAGTTCAGTCCAATTTTAAATACCATGCATTGAATTATTGCACATATAATCTTCACTATTGACCCAAGAGTCAAGTTAAGACAAGTAGTTATAAGAGTAAGTGAGGATGATTAATAAGGAGAAGACATAACATCAAGTGATGGCTATACTTGACTTAATTTGATTTATAAACATTCACATAATAAAAGTATAAAACCACAATAGTTCAATTTTATGTGGTACCTACCACTATTTTTAGAGTCAAAGTAAATGATGGGTGCTCTTATTTTTAAGCCCTTATGTAAATGGTTGAATTTAAGTTCTCCAATTACTAATTACTCATGCCCCTCACCACTTATAGTAATAAATCAAAGAGATTTAGCTTAACATTATTAAAATTATCTCATGATCAAGAATTCAAATATAAATCCTAGTTAAAATCAAAATTCCCCTTACTTATTTAGTGATAAATATAATTAATGTTTAATACCTTGAAATTTTGATTTTCATAGTATCCAAAAATACACCATGTCAATGTCTCATAGACCTTAAAATTTACCTTGATTCATGATTTAGATATTTATGAAAGATACAATATTGTTGATATTCATTACAGTAGTTGAAATGCTTTAGAAATTACCTGTCTCTAAATGGCCCAAGGATTCACTTCACTTGACACCTTACCTATTTTCTAATTTTGTTATCCAAAAGAATCCCAA
Source organism: Erythrophleum fordii (assembly GCA_032878935.1). Lineage (NCBI taxonomy): Eukaryota > Viridiplantae > Streptophyta > Magnoliopsida > Fabales > Fabaceae > Erythrophleum > Erythrophleum fordii. Next base: position 2,674,518 of record JAVQMF010000029.1, read on the forward strand.
GCATGTTGATCATCATGTTTAGCCCTAAATTCAGTCTCTTTTGCCTAGTTAGGGTTTTATGCATCTTTTTAGTTGCAGGATATTCCAACATGAAAAGTTGCATAGAGATGGATAAGCAAGCTCTTCTCAAGTTAAAAAATGGTTTTGTTGATGAGTGGAAACTTCTTTCCTCATGGAGAAGTGAAGTTGATTGTTGCCAATGGAATGGAATATCATGTAATAATTTAACTGGTCATGTTATCAAGCTGGATCTCCAAGCTTTTAATTATACCAAGAAGCTGAGAGGTAATATGATTCTTCACTATGTGATTTGCAGCATCTAATTCATTTGAATCTCAATCTTAATGATTTTGAAGGAAGTAAAATTCCAAAGTGCATCGGTTCATTAGGTCAACTAAGAGAGCTAATACTTTCAGATGCTAGTATTAGTGGCAGTATTCCTTAAGGACTACACAATCTTTCCAATTTGCAAACTCTAGACCTTGGATATAATTATGATTTGATTGCAAATAACCTTCAGTGGATTTCAAACCTTTCTTCTTTGAGACATCTTGATTTGTCAGGAGTTAATCTAACTCTAGCTATTCATTGGCAATCATCGTTATCAAGCAAAACCCCTTTTCAACTAAGAGAGTTGATACTTTTAAATTTTGCTCTTATTGGTATTTTTTCTCATAAACTACAAAATCTTTCCAATTTGCAAACTCTTAATCTAAGAGGTAATTACAATTTGATTGTAAATGACCTTAAGTAGATTTCTCAGCTTTCTTCTTTGAGATATCTTGATTTGTCAGAGGTTAATCTAAGTCGAGCTATTGATTGGCAATCATCATTATCAAGTATAACCCCTTTTCAACTAAGAAGTTTGATGCTTTCAGGATCTTCACTTAGTGGTATTTTTTCTTATGAATTGTTAAATTTTTTCAATCTACAAACTCTTGATCTTAGTGGAAATTATAATTTGATTGCAAATGACTTTGAGTGGATTTCTCTCCTTTCTTCTTTGAGATATCTTGATTTGTCAATGATTAATCTAAGTTAAGCTATTGATTGGAAATCATCATTATTAAGCAAAATCTCTTCTCTATTTACACTTTACTTAGATGAATATGCTTTGTCTCAAGTCAATCCGAAATCTTTCTTCCACATTAATTCTTTCACTTCTCTCAATTTCTTTTCTCTTGCATCCAATTTCTTAGACTCTTCAATCCTATCTTGGGTGTCTAATGTTAGTAAAGTCCTAGCACATCTTGATTTATCAACAAACTCTTTACAACATATTGCTCTAGATGCTTTTACAAATACCACTTCCCTTGAAGTTCTTAACCTTAGCAACAATAAACTTGAGAGCAGTATGGTAAAATCCATTTCTAATTTATGTCGATTGAAGTAGTTAATTTTGAACTCCAACAATTTTTCTAGTCAACTGAGTGATTGGATACTGCAATTATGTTGTGCCCAATATAGTATAAAGATGTTGGATTTAAGTGGAAATCCATTTAGCAGTGGACCATTTCCTGGTTTTTCAAGATTTTCATCTATAGTGACATTAAATCTTATGAACACTAGTGTTCATGGGCCAATTCTATAGTCGTTTGGGCACTTACCTTACCTTTCAAAATTGGATCTAAGTTATAACATTTTGAGTGGGCCACTACTAAAGTTTGCTAGACCTTTATTGTTATATTCTCTCCAAAAATCAGTTGAATGGGATTCTTCCAAGTGCTTTTGAACAACTTCCTAGTCTAAATACATTATTACTATCTTCAAATAAGTTGAATTGTATAATTAGTGAAACACATCTATCAAGTCTATCTAGTTTGAAATTCTTGGATGTCTCCTATAACTTGATTTCTTTCAAATTCAATTCAAATTGGATGCCACCTTTCCAATTGAAAGGCTTTTTTGCATCGTCGTGCAATTTTGGTCCTAACTTTCCAATGTGGCTTAAATTTCAAAGGGAGCTTGAGATGTTGGACATTTTTTATAATTCAATTTTAGACTCAATTTCTCAATGGTTTTGGCTATCCCCAAGTTTGGCATACTTAAATCTTTCACATAACAAAATTTATGGGGAATTGCCAAAATCATTATTGAAAATCAAAATCAATGACATTTTGGGTTATTATATATGGGATTTGAGTTTCAACAATCTCTTCGATCCCCTACCACATTTTCCACCAAATGCAGCAGTCTTGCTTCTCTTAAATAATATGTTTTTAGGATCCATATCTTCTTTTTGTTCAACTTTACAATCAATTTTAACTTTTCTTGACATGTCAAGTAATTTGTTATCTAGAAGACTTCCTTATTGTTGGGGGCAGTTTCCCCTCTTGAGAGTTCTGAATTTTTCAAACAATAATTTCTTAGGGACAATACTAAATTCAATTGGTACTTTGAAAGATATTGAGTCTATCCATTTCAATAACAATAAGTTCTTTGGCAAAATTCCATCTTTGATGAATTCTCCCAACTTGTAGTTCATCGATTTTGGGCAAAATAATTTGAATAGAAAATTGCCATCATGGATAGGGCATCACTTGTTGAATTTGATTGGCTTGCATTTGCAAGCAAATAAGTTATAGGGAAGCATTCCTACAAGTTTATGTAATTTGCCACCTCTTCAAATATTGGATCTCTCACAAATTAATATTATAGGAATAATACCTCAATGCTTTAATAACTTAAGTGCCTTGTCAAATATGACATTTCCAAGGACAACCATTTCTTATTATGCTTATGTGAGTTTTAGTGTTGGTAATATAGAAGTACAGCCATTATTCATAAACAATGCAATGTTGGCATGGAAAGGAGAATATATTGAGTATGGTAAGAATCTCAGGCTGATGACAACCATTGATCTCTCTTGCAATCATTTAAAAGGAGAAATCCTAAGTAGCATAACAACACTTGTGGCATTGGCTTCCCTAAACCTATCAAGAAATAATTTGACAAGATTTATTCCTAATAACATGGGTCATATGAAAATGTTAGAATCACTCGATTTGTCAGTCAACTCTCTTTTTGGTGAAATTCCAATAAGCTTTTCAGCTTTAAGTTTTCTCAGTGTCTTGAATTTATCCTTCAACAACTTATCAGGAGAAATTCCACTTGGCACCTAACTACAAACATTCAATGCTTCCAGTTATACAGGAAACCAAGGGCTTTGTGGCTGCCACTCACAAAAGGATGTCGAGATGGAAGTTCATATGCATATCCATTTTTGCTTACTAAGAGTAGTCACAACATTGATGAAATGAAGATGAAAATGATAAACTCATAAGCTTTGGGTTTTATGTTAGCATGGTTTTTGGATTCATTGTTGGATTTTGGGGAGGTTGTGGAACTTTAATTCTTAAAAGTTCATGGAGACAGGCCTTTTTTCAATTCTTCATAAACATGAACAACTGGGTTTTTGTCCAAATTGTTGTCTTCAACGGAAAATAAAGAGAAGGTTCCAAGACTAAGAGGTAAATGTTTTCATCATAACTGTGATATATACTCTTATAACAGGGTTCTCTTGATGGACTATTTAGCAATACAATAATTATATATAATCCCAAACAACTATTTACAATAAGTTATGATTTTTAGTTTTACCCCTATAAATGCAATGTTCTTTTTTTCTTTTTTGGTTTCAATTCTCTTTAAATTTACCCTTTATTCCTCTCTATCTCAAATGAATCTACAATTGATGCTACCTTCTATTTATAGTAAGTTGAACAGATAATAAATTGTTCCATACATTGTGATAAGTTTGTTCATTGTTGTTGGTAAGTCAATGCAATTCATGTGAATTATATAAGCATATTTTGGATTAGAAATTCAAAAATATCTGATGTCTTTGCTTGAATTTGTAGATTGTCGGAGGAAATGGCAGAAATTCCCATCTTGTTGGTGAGGTTTCGGCTATTAGGATGGTTCCAGTACTTTCTATGGGCAGTTTAGAAAGTTCTTTGTTTTGGGTAAGAAAATAAAGGGTGAATTCTAGGTGTCGGACTATTGGCTGTCCCTGTTCCCTTTGTAGCATGTCTTGCTTATTAATGTACAATAGACTAATAAGGATAAGTGTGAAGAGGATAACTCTGTAATATTATTAATCCTACTAAGAAAATGTATTAATACAATAATGTTATGAATAGTGATTCAGTTTGGGCTAAATTATGCATTCATTATTTTCATTTCTTTTGCCAAAATCTTGTTTACCTTATCATTTTTACTAATATGATTAATTAATTAATTAATTATACGTGATTCTCATAATCACATTTAGGAGCTCCACCACCACTCCATCACACCCTCTAGTAGTCTTTTTTATTTTCCTATGTTGTTATGCTTATGCTAAATTCACTTGTGCTCTAATTTTGTTTATCAAAAATCATCTATCTAACACCTATAATTTTATAATATTTAATCTCATTTTCATATCATTATTTTAAATTAAAATAGTTTACCAAAAATTAATTCAACAAATCTCATAATAATATATATTCGTATGAGATCTCATTTTCTGTTTCTCTATCTCTGCTTCCTCTGTTTCACTCCAAAACTGCGTGCCCAATATATCTGAATGTCACTTCCTCATAAATCACCATTCGTTTTATTCCACACCTTTCTAAGCACTCTCATTCTTTTTCTTTTCTTTGTTTACTTTATTATGCGTCATCCTCAAGTGTTGATGCAATCTAATTATGGCTCTAAGATGGACTTCATCTTATGGATTTCAAATCGAATTTTCATTTCTTCCTTGGAGAGAGATTCATAAGCATTGGACTGTCAAAAACTTGAAAGGACATTTATGGTAGAAATTGTAAATATTAACACATCACATAATCACACACAGTAAAGTCATGGCCTTGGCCCCCGGGACAAGCTTATATGATTATAAGTAATTGAGGATGACTGACATGGATATTGCATATATCCATATTAGACTAAGCTTATGTGGTACCAGCTGCAATATATATATATATATATATATATCTTACACATATATATATATATATATATATATCTTACACATATATATATCAAGCTGGAGGGACGTATAGAATGAGCATGATCAAAAGCTGATCGGTTATTAATAATATATAAAATCAATCCTTTTCACTACTACCCAAAATAATATATCAATCTCTTAAAAAAAAAGTTCAGATACTGATTGACAATCATCCATGAATAAACTCCCTTCTTCAACAGAGTTTCACTTAAAAGTACATTCAACTTCATAATCCAGTGGCAGAGCTAGAATCCCAAGATATGAGGGTGAAGTTGATAGTGGTTATTTTTGTAAATATGCTTTTTGTATCTTCTATCAATCATGATGGGCTAAAATTTTAATTTATTTTTTAAATCTAATGATAAATTTTTTAAATTAATCTTAATTAATTGTTGCTGAAAAGTAGGTCCATAAAATCTAAATGAATATTGTTGTTTTGATGTCTTTTTTTTTTTTTGGAATTTCATATCTTATTAAAAAATCATATTTTTATAGTATATTATTTAAATAAAATTTTAAAAACCAAAATTACCGATTTACTTGTTTACTTTTATATCAGTAATATATAATAAAATTATAACACAACTAATACTATAATGAGTTAGCAATTTAACATTTGAAACTAATGTGATCTAGTTGAGTTTTCAAATTTTGAATTGAGTATAAAAATTACCTCAGGAAGCTAAAAATTGAAGATTGATGGAAATCACACTTTGAATTCTCATACCCAAAGAGAAAGCAAAGATGGTAGGGAGAAAAATAAAAACAAAAAAAAAGGAAAATAAGAGAAGGAAAAGAGAAAATAACAACAACAACAATAATTATTTTTTTTTTGATGAAAGTCATATACATAATACATATGTGGGTTCATCGAGTTAAAATTAAAATATCAAATAAAAAAAATTACTCAATACATGTATTAGTCCACTAGATTCAAATTTTTAAGAAGTGTGATGGTATTGACATCAAAACTCAATACCTTATATATACAAATTTTCGAATATTAAGAGAACATATATGCCCCTTTCAACTAAATGTGACTCTGCCATTGAACCTAACATTTCTCCATGTCTACCACTACTAAATAACCTATCCTATCTATTCTAAGTTTGGATCCTCTAAATTGTGACACTTATCAAATCCCTCTAAAGAGAGAGAGAAAGAGAGAGTTGAAAGAAAGAGTAGAAAGAGACAATGTCACACCATAATTTATTAGACTCCATATTTTTCCATTCAAAATAACTCTCATAGGCAAGTAGAGAAAATCACAAAATGGAATGAAATAATGTCATTTAGTTGCGTTACGTCAGGGTTAAAAATTCAAATTTTGATCCGTGGATCCCAGAAACTTACCAACAACATTCTTTAATTATTTTTCATCCATACAAATCATAAACATATCAAAAATTTGCACAAACCACGGACCAAAAGCTAAAAACCACAAATTCTCACGTTTTGCCTTAGGTCAGAATTTCAATTTTCTACTAGCAATTTTGGAAAATCATAACTAAATCTAGAAAAATTAAAATCAAGCAAAATATAGGTTTCTGGAAAGCTCTAGATGTTAAATTTGCACTAAAAATATTTTTCAGCCACGAAAATCTCATTTGAACCATGTTTGACAACTAAAAAGGCACAAAGGTTGAGCTATCTAGAATTACTAATACAGCTTACTGATATAAATTTTGAAAATTTATAATTAATTTAACAAAAATCCAATGCATGAAAACTATACCAATTTGAAAAGTTGTGGATGTTAGCTAGAGGAAAAAAATAGTTCTAGATTAATCCAAGAGCATTCAGACTCGAAAAATCTGACTATTCTCTTGGAATAGGATAGAAATTTCAAAAATTCATATCTCCCTCTCTAGACATCCAAACAAGGTACTTCAATTGGCATAAGTCGCTGGGAAGGTCTAGTTTCTCCCTGTAAAATTTCATAGCAATTAGACATCATTTGCCCCATGAATGATAAAGATCAATTTTTGGACCATATGAATAGTACCAGGGCCAAAACCAGAAAATTTGCCAAAAATTCTATAGACCTCCAAATATTAACCACTTTAGCTTTCTAAAAAGCTCTCAATAATTCTACATGCATGCAAAATTTTAGACCAAGAAGAGCCTATTTAGACAGTTTGTGCTATAGCTCACCAAAGTGCTCATTTTTACATTTCATAAGACACCAACTTGGTCCAAATGGCCTTCCATTGTATTTAGCTCTTTTTGGATAAGTTTAAAAGCATGAATATGACTTATATGAACTGCTCAAGTAGTCTCAAATCTCATGCATCTCATTTTGGTCATTCTACATCCAAGAATACACTAATAATTCTAAACCATTATATAGTCAAATTGCATAATTGCATTGATTTAGTACCAACTATGGTTCATACATCATTCATATATAATATTATATTTGTTCAAGTGTTCATAAACCAAAAATTACATGTACATGTTCACTTTGACAATTGGATACAAAGAAAGCTAGATAATGATCAAAGGATGGTCTCTTATGTCCCTTGGCTTGCACCTCTTGATTTTTGAATACCACCTAGACATATTGAGATAAAGAAGGGGAGGGGAGTGAGATTCCTAGAATCTCAATAGCTTACACACCCATTCACACATGGCATATACACATCAAAGTACAAGTATGGAAAGTAAGACAACCATAAAACATGCAAGGTCATAATTTTCATGCCACCAATTCACACCAAGTTCAAGAACATGCTTTAGGGACTTTTGATTTTTCCTCACCCCATTTCTAAGACCTTTGGACTTGTCTCACTCTTAGCCTAGGGACGTGTGACTTAGCCTCACTTATCCAAGAGACTTTTGGCCTTGTCTCACCCATGCCATGAGACTTTTAGCATCTCTTCACCTTTATTAAAAGACTTTTGGCATCATCTCACCTTTATAAGTCATTTCCACAATCAATGACATTTAAGACAACACATTGGTACCAATGTAATCTTAAAGCATCAAATGGCACGTTCTCAAATCACAAAAGCATACACATGCACACAATGATATAGATACAACCAAGAACGTAAAGATAATGAGGTAGAGAGCTACCTTGAACTTATGCAAGCTTTTCTTAGTCTTTTTCCTTCTCTTTTTTAGTTCCACAAGTACAACTAGGTGGATTAGTGTTCTCTTAGCCTAAACATTATAAATAGCATACAATTATACTTTTGAAGCAAGCCAAGACACTACACTTTTTCTTACAAGCATAAATGGATCCATGGTTCACATAATGGTTCCATAAATGGCCTATTGAAGTAACCGTCATGATTCAAGTTTTAAGCTCCATTCTCTTCTCATTTCTAGATCTCTTGACCTCATTTAAGGTCCTTAGAGCCATCATCTACTCACTTACAAGGGCCTAGACATGTGTTGCTTCATAAGGCTCCATTATAAATACTATTGTCTCATCTCTCAAATCATGGCTCCTAAATTTTTCTCAAGCATTCCTCCTACCTTCTACCATCATATGAAGTCTCAAACCAAGGTTAGAATAAATTAAAACACTCCCTAACCTCTCTTACTAGCCTAGACTAAGATATACACACTAAGGGAGGTTCATGGACCTTTTGATTTTTCCTTGATGGGAGAGCCATTTGGGGGGCTTCCTAAAGGTCTTTAAAGCTCAATGAGACACTTACATAGCCTAGAAAATTTATGTATCAAAACAAATTTTACAAACCCTTCAAAAACCCTACACTTTGCTAACTTGAAATCCATTAGTTTTTCTTGCAATTTCTTGGTATATTCTACTTCTCCATGGTCTAAAACCCTAGTCTCTTCCTTGTTTTTAGATAGATAATCTTCCCCTCCCTTGGTTCTGATTTATGCCGAAAGACACACTAGGAAGGAACAAGAAGAAGAAGCAACAAGAACAAGAAACTACCTTAGATTTAAACTTTCTTTTAAGAGCTTTTCTTCTTGGTTTGCTTCTTCTCAAGCAATTCAAACCATCCCCCCTTATTCTAAACTCAGAATAGAACCAAACAACTCAACAAAACCATAGAAAGAAAGCTTGGAGGGAAAAGAACAAAATTGGAAGAAGGAGGAGTATGAAATTCCTTGAATTTGCTTACTTTTTCTTGGTTTTCTTCCTCCTTTCTATCCTTTTCTTGTATGCCTAAGAGAGAAATTTCTTTTTCTATTTTTGGGTAGAGGGAGGTTGACCTAAAGAATGGAAGAGAAAGGGCATGAAGTGTGTGGAAGGTCCAAGAATAATCCATTTACAAAAATTTCAATTTTGCCCTTCTACTATGGCATTTTCATTTTAGTTTCATTTTAACTCCTTTTTGAGAATTGTATTTTCTATCATAAAATTTAGGTTCCAATTTAATTAAAGGCTTTTGGAATTACTCAATTTAGAGTTAAAACCTTCTCGAACGGATCCGTCAAAGTTCAGGTTCACCGTCGTTGAAAAACATACACTGGAGGGGCTTTAGCTATCCTAGGACTTCTCATAGTTTTTAGGATCTCTGAAAACCCTAGGCAATTGAAATTTTCTATTTAAAAAGTCCTCCTATGAGTTTTCCCAAAAGTTGTACATATTTATGAAAATGCCACAATATTTTGTTAGTTTTCGTCACAATTTCGTTTCACCATCCTAGCTCTATTTTTCTTTCTATCCGAGCCTAAGATTATTAATTTTAGGAGCTTAGGATACTACCCAAGTTTTTTGGGGCATTATCTAGCTTATTTCAGGGAGCCTGCTTTTATACAGCTCATTTCATTGTTTTACAGAATTTACCGTTTGTTACAGAGAAAGTGAATACTATATACATTTCTATTTCTTATATTACAATCTCTCTTATTTTATAGATACTTTACAAACTTCACATTGTTGAGAGTTTAAACTCAATTCTTCTTGTTCATGTGCTTAAATATTATTAATAAGCAAGGAAAATACCCCTCTCTAGTCCCTTTCTAAGCACCACCAACAAGAGATATAGATGTCCTCAATAATCCCTACTAATATAGGAAGGGAATGTGCCCTCACTAATGTGTTGATCAAGGATTGTTTCTAGTGAAGGAATATGGATTTGCCTGTCCCTTGCTGCTTCATTGAGTCAAGCCTTATTAATGTTTACTTTTATGGTATATCCATTTTTTAGTTTTGATTAACTTTTTAAGTCTAACAAATTCAACTAAACTTAAAACTATGAATCTTCTTGAGCATATTAAAGAAATTGATGAAAGAAAATCTCGCCTAGCTAGTAAGCCATAATTAGGCCAGCAATTTAATGCTTCTTTAGTAATCAATCTATAGATGCTATTTTGATTTTGGACTCTGAAGTCTTTTTCAATTGGCTCAGAAGAAGTCAATGTAAGGATCAATAAAATTAAAAAGTCTCTTGTTCCCACCTTCAAGACAATCTCGATCATTGTTTGTCACCAATATCTTACTAAGAAAAATTAATCTATAAATGTATTGTTATAACATCAAATACATTATCTTATCTATCACACCATCACATATCATATGCCTTAATATGCTATAATAGAAGATCTTATATTATTAGCAAAAAACCTTATTGACAAGATCTCATATTTCACAGTATAAAATGCAAAATTTTGTTAATAAGATCCTAGACCTTATCTACAAGATGTTATCTAGCCTTTATGTTAACATGATTTAGTGCCAAATCAGTCATAGTAGGTGTGTTCAACTAGAAATATCACTAAGTAAGGCATAAAACATTGATTATTAGAAACTTTCATACCTTTAGTGAGGGAAATACTTATCATCAAAGGCCAAATTAATTCAATCTTAACCATATGGATCATTTGGCCTTACCAACATTTTTTCCTAACTATAATATAATTAATGGACCAAAATTAACACAATTACTAAGCTTCCATTTCAGTTTTAAGTTAAGCAACACAATTCCACAACAAAGTTACAAATTTTCTAGTTCTATATTCTGATGCAAAATTCAAAAATTCATGACTAATTCTAGAGAAATCTAAATCATGCAAATCATACCATTCTAGAAAGCTCAAAATGTCCCTTAACAAATATAAAATTTTTAAATTAAAACAACCACATTTGGCCCAAAAAATTCAATGAAATAGTACATCAAGTCTGGGTGGCATCTTGTAGCTGAACCTAAACTTCAAAAATTTATATCTCTCTATACATATCCAAATGGGGTTGCTATTAGTGGATGTGGAAAGCTTATGATACCAACTACATGTTTATAAAATTTCATGAGTATTGGACTTCATATGGTCCTTCAAAGATACCAAACACTAGACTGTCTAGAAACACAGTACCATGACAGTTTCTATATGATTTAGCTAATTTTAAAAAATCATACGATATTCCACAGAGCTTTAAAAATTTTACTCTTTGGCTTTGTGGAATACTTTTAATGAAATCTATATGCCTATCAAATTTCATGTCAAAACTCATTCATTTGGTTTGGTTTTAGTTCAGAGGCAAAATATGGCTTAAAATAGTAACCATATAGCTCCAAATGGTACCAAATGAACCATGGCCATTTAAGCAAGTCCAAAAGTTTAAACACAACAAAGCATCATAATAGGTCCAAATCCTCACAAAACTCAAATTCATCATTCCACTTGCATAAATACACATAGACATCATGGTTCAAGGATGTCCAAATCATACATTATTATGCATTTGGTCTCATATTCATTATATATAACATATTCATATACTTTTACACATGCTCAAAATAGTACATCTCATTAATAGCTCATACATATATACTTTGACATTAAATTACATAATATCCTATTCTACTGTCAAAATGTCATCATTCATGCTCCATGGCTCCCATTCTTTGTTCCTTGGGCTCCACCTAGATGAGGTGAGATAGAAAGTGGGGGAGAGTAAGATTCAAAAAATTCCAATAGCTTTTTAACCCTTTCAAATAAGCATATATGGAAATTATTCATGTCAAAGAATACAATTATGTACTAAACACTTTCAAGAACCACTCAAATCATATTTTCCACATCACATACACATATCAAAATTAAAATCAAGCTCTAAGATCTTTTGGTCTAGTCTCACCCTATAATTTGAGACTTTTAGATTAACCTCACCCACTTTCTAGGGATTTTTGACTTAGTCTCACTCATTCCCAACACTTTTGGCCTTGTCTCACCCATTCTTAGAGACTTTTAGTTTTATCTCACCTATTCCAAGAAACTTTTAGCATAACTTCACCCATAAAGAGCAATTTCACAACCAAATACAACTCAAGTAGCATATTAGTACCAAAGCATCAACTCAATAGCTATAAACATGTCTCATGGTTCAAACACACATACAAGCATTCAATGACAACCACATAACTAAGAAATCTACACAAGAAAGGATAGAAAGCTACCTTTCTCAAGAAGCACCATCTTTCTTCCTTGGTTTCTCACTTTCCTCTCTCAGTCTTACAAACATATTTGGCGAAGACTTGATTTGCTTAGCCTAGACACATCAAACAAGACACAAACATATTAATAGAACCATCTCTAGTCTTATATAATCTTTACACAAGTTACATCTAGCTTATATCACCATTATGATTCGATACAAGAGTATAATGAAGCAATTCATATAATTCAAAATCTTGGCTCTAATTTCTCACTCAATCTAAGTCTCATGGCTCCATTTAAACTCATTAGAGTCATCATAAACTCAAATCAAGGAGCCTAACACCAAGTTACTTCTTTATGTATAATAGAGCCTTAAACTCCCAACTTTTAAACTATGGTTCCTAAATTCAAACCAATAGTTCATTTGGTGTCTATTATTCATTTCTAGGATATTTGTATCCTTGGAACTAAGAAAAACTCTCCCTAGGTATGGAGTCACCTTCTTGGCCAAGATGCACCCATACACTTAAGGAGCCTATAGAATTTTCTTGGTTTTTCGAGGGAATTTGCCATCTATAAAGCTTCTTAGATGTCTTGAAAACTCAAATATGCTCTTAGATGGTCTAAAATATCATTTTATACCTTTATATTTTGTAAAGTGCAAGTGAAACCCTAGGTATGGAAACTTTCAACCTATAGCCTCTCATGGCTCTCTTTTTGTATAATCTTACTCTCCACACTTCTAAGCATTTGTTTCTCTTAAATTTTCATCAAACAAAAACTTTCTTCCCACACTCTCTCTCTCTCGGATGAATTATGCAAGAAAAAGAAAGCCAAGGAAATGGCAATATCATGGCTTACATCATATCTCATTTGAAAGCTTGTTGGGTGGTTATTCTTATACCATAATTGTTTGCTTCAAACTTCCACTTTTCCTCAAGAAGTCAACTATTAAACTCTTCCTTTTAAGAATCTAAAGCCATCAAGAGAAAGAATAAAGAGAGAAAAAAGTTTTATAACTAACTTGTTGTAAAATTTCATGTATTTTCATACCTTTTTGTCTTAGTTTCCTTTCTCTCTCTTCTCCCATTTTTCACACCATTTCTAGTCTAGTTCAAGGCTGGAACATCATATTTAAATGGAGAAGACAGCAACAAGGCTACTATATGGAGCAAAAAGGTGGTAATTTAACTTTTTCCAAAATTACCATTTTGCCACTATACTTTAGCTCTTCCATTTATACTTGTTTTAGTTCCTTTTTTAAAACCTTCTTTTCTATATTAAAATTTAGGTCCTCTAATTCATAAAATAACATTGGTTCCATCCCAATTAGATTTAGAACCTTACTGAACTGTTTGGTCAACTCTTTACCAAAAACATACACTGGGAACGTTTTAACCATTATGATGATTCCCATAATTTTTGGGACTTCTGAAAATCTTGGAAAACTTAATTTTTTTATTTATTTAAAACTCCCTCTTTTGTGTTTTTTAAAAATTACCCAAAATTACAAAAATGTCATTTGTCTCTACAACTCTCTATTTGGTTGTTTTGGCTCTAATTCTAAGCTAACCTTTGGCTTTAATTTACATTTTAGATATTTTAATTAACATCTTAATCCCAATTAGCTTCAATTTACTTTACTTTGGTGCCTTCATTCATTAATTGCACAATTATGATTTCAGTCTATCGTAGTTCATATTAACCTTTATTAGACCCATGATCCCCAGTAAGTAATTCATTCCACTCTTTAGAAATTATTTTAAATTTCTAAATTATGGGATATTACATTATCCAATATTTAATGATTATATGTGAAATATTTATCTAGCAACTTTTTAATTGAATCTACAAAAGTCAAGGACAAATTTGATCGTGCCAATTCCATAAACTTGCCCTCTAATTTAGCCAGTTTCATTCAGATGTTAATTTCTTTTCTTGTGTAATTATATTTCCACTTTGTATTAATCTTATATATGTATGATAATGAGGATCCATTTCTTCTCCTTCATCAAAGGGTGTCCTCTACTAAGAATCAGAAGATATATTTAGGCTCTTTTATATATATATATATATATATATATATATATATATAACTTCTTCAAAAGAAAAAGAGAGAGAGAGAGAGAAATTAAATTAACAGAAAAAGATGATGTCAATTATATTATATTATTTTTTATTAAAAAATGAATTTGATTGTTGCATTGCATTATAACAGCATAAGTTGTATAAAGAAAATTAATTGAGCAACAATATCTAATAATAGGTAGCTAGGTCGTCAATGGAAAAAAAAAAAAAAAAGGCAGGCGACGCTAACGTTGAACAGGATATAGCAAAAGCACAAATATGATATATAAAGCAATTGATGATAATTTTTGCAGCTTATTGATAGTTTTTTTTTTATTTTTTTTGGGTATCGTACAGTGGTATTTTAGTTATCTATGCACATATAAATTAATTATTTTCTTGATCTAGTCAAAAACAAAAATTATCCATATTTGAATGTTGTGGTCAAACTTCAAAATTTTGACAAAGCTAGATATATGAGATATTTTATATATTAGATTAAAAATGTTGATGTATTCAAACGCTATCCTTAGAATTGATTTGTAATAGTGTCTTTCCTTTAATCAAAAATTTTCTTCGACACCAATATTTTCTGGTTTATTACAATTAGAGTATCCTCAAACTCTGTTCCCGCTATATATATCCTTCTCTAATGATTCTAAAGTACATTTTCTTATATCATCATCCTAGTATATTTAAAATTTTACCCACAAAGTTGTGACATATATGAAAAGAAAATTAAGAATGTTGCATAAAAAGAACTCACATGAGTTTGTGACTAAAATGTACTCATTTCTTCTATGAAAACGTAATGATCTATGATCTGAATCACTTGGATTTCAATAAATAAGCCAAATCAAGTGGTTGAATAAGATCATGGTGAGCATAAAGGTACTGGAATTAACTCTCCAGGCGTATTAATAACTTCCTGATATATATTACCCAATTTCTATAAAATGAAAATAAAAAAAAATAAATTCTTTATAATTTATACCTAAATGCAATTGTAGGGTCACTTAAAGCTAACTCACATGGTGGTAATCAAAAAAAAAAAAGCTAACTCACATGGTTGGAAGAGTGAAGGTTTGAGTAAAAGTCAAAATTTTAATCATTTTTTTAACCAAAAATGCAACTATGATATTAACAAATGACATATATATATATATATATATGATTAAACAAACCCTAATACTTGATATTAAAGTCTCCATAAAATAAACCGAGACTACAAATGGATCATATTCAAGCGATATTCACAACGAAACACAGAAAAAAATCAATTATTGTCATCTGCATCTACAACTAGTGGAGATAATCAACAAAGAAATTAAAACATCACTTTTGGCTTTCTTGAAATTGGGATTTGAATTTTCTGTGACAGTGTCATGCGAAGAGAAATGAACATAAAGTGTATGAAATCCACTTGAATGGCATATCCCACGAAACATATATGCATGGATCCCACATTCTTTACATGATAGAACATGCAGTAGGGTTATCATCATTGAAGAGTACCATAAGTTTCATCTCTGGTGTCTTAGGGTCGCCAATTGCTTGTGGCACATTCCTTACAAAACCGTTTGGTGCCTTGATGTCATAAGCTCCTATTTCATAAGGAAAAGTCACTAAGTCGTAAGCAACAAAAGGCCATGGCTCAGCTGTCTTCCCTGTGCCCTTTACTTCCTCCAATACTTCCTCTGGATCCACATAGCCACTCACTGTCACCCTCTGTTGCTTTTGGTTTATATCCACTGATTCCACCCCTTAATTTATACAATTTTTCATTACAAACATAATATTAATTACTAAAAGCACATTATTAATTAATTCATTTTTAATTTTTTTGGATAACATAAGTGCTTTTGCTCTTGTGCCTAAATGGATTTGTTTAGGAATTTAAGGAGTAATAATAAGTGAATATGACTAAATAGGGATATCTTCGATACCTTAATATATCATGGTGTCTAATAACATGGGTATTCAAGATGCCGAAAAATTTGAAATACTAGCATACTAAACAGCCCTTTTTTTTTAATCTTAAACTCAAATGGAGTCATGTCTAATATATGTATATAGTTGTGCAAAGTTGTGATGATAGGAAAAGAGCCTATACATGGGATGCTTTTGATAAATGGTTTAGTCAAAACGCCATTTGAAAAAATGGTATTAATTACTAGAGTATGTTTTTAGTTAAGAATTATCACTTCTTATTATATTTAACATATATATATACACATGTTAGTGATTTAATTAATGCCTATTATATTTTCATGCTGAATGTAGATGTGTAACGTTTATTGCAGAACTTGACTCCTATACGTATTTCGTAATATTATCTTTTCAAATAAAAAATTATTATTATTATTTTTATTTTTAAATAAAAAAATTAAGCTTGATTGAACAGTAAAATTAATATTAAAATAAAAATAAAGTGTCAAAGATCAACATGGTTTGAGTGCTATAAACAATTCATGCTATTCCTTAGTACAAAATAAGAAGCTAGCTCATTACGCTTTTATGTTTATGAAGTTCATTAAGTAATTTGTCTTAGCTAGCATTAAAAGAAGATGTGTAAATGATATATTTTTCACTCCTTCATATTTTTTTGATTTATATAATGTGTGTTTTTGTATATGTGTGAATTATGTTATTATATGACCTAAAAGTCAGACCTTTATTTTAAATGTTCACTCATCTAATCTGACCCGAAATCCAATAAAATAATGATATTTAAAAGTATGAACAAAGAAACTCTTGTTACCAAACAGATCTATATATAGGACAAAGAGATTCAAGAGAGCTTTATTTGAACCTTCCAAGCCTTCCACAGCACTCCTAACTTTCCTCACACAACCTTCACAGTCCATTTTCACCCTGAGATTTACTGTCTAATATATTGTCATTATCAAGAAAAAAAAAACAAATGATCTTAATTAGTTAGATGTGATATTATATTGAAATCCTCATGAATAGAGGGTGCATATATATTTTAGTTAGAGAGAGGTGCAACCATTTGTTGGCACATGTCTAAGAATGATGTGTGAGGCACAAACTCATAATCAAATAATTTGAAACAAATCAAAACTGTTTGTTTGTTCAAATTTGTAGAATATAATCTAACAATTCTAATTTATTTATATACTAAAACCTTATTTTAGTTCCACACAAATGAGGTGTTTCTCAATAGTACTTTATAAAATTATCTTTTTCATTTGATCTTTTCTATATAAGTATTTTTCAATTTAATCTTCTATATATAAAACTGTTTTTCAATAATATTTTTTTATCAATTTATTATAAATGAAATTAACAAAAGATTAATAGAAAGATATTATTTATTGATAACCTATTCAAAAAATATATTATATGTTATTGCATCTGTTAATTTTATTTACAATAAATTGATAAAAAAGCATTATTGATAATAATTTAACGTGTGAAGAACTAAATTAAAAAATACTTATATATGAAAAACCAAATTAAGAAGATAGTTTTATAAGAAACTAAATTGAAAAATACCTCATTTGTAAATGACCAAAATGAGACTTTACTCTTTATTTATCATTAAAAATAAAATATTAATTAAGTACCAATTTGCAATATTATCAAGCTAGAGAAAAGTATTATAAAAATAAATCATTTACAATATTGCACGGAATTATATAAGAGAGAAACAAAGTCCTGGATAAGCCTAACCTATTTCTGTCTTTCACTTAAAAGATTCTTATAGGGCTTCAATGGATCCGAGTTAAAGGAAAATAGAGATGATAGATATTTAAAAAACGAAAAAAGATAGATAGATAGATAGATAGGAATGGTGAAAACCTGCATGGGCATGCGTTTCTTCTTTGGTGAGGAACAAGTAAAGCATTGAGGAAGATGGTCATGAACCCCCATTTATGAGATCTCCTCAAGCAAAATGCTGGTGGGATAGAGAAACGTAATTTGGGAAAGATGTATTGGTCAAGACGAGCCCCCCATCATGTTTGGAAGTTATTTTATAGCACAAAAGTACACTGGAATTGCCCCCGCCTCATCTACCAATTTTCTGGGATCTTCGATTGTGTTAATAATTTACTGTTAGTGGCCATTGAATATCAATTAATAATTAAAACTTGAAAATGTGACAAATTAAATATAATAGTTAATGTCCATTTCGTGACGTGTTAGGCTGTCGTCACCAAATTTAAATGAGATATTTATTAATTATGGACAAGCATTTTTTTTTTTTAAACTACAGTTGGGGTATCTTTGACTTCAGGCAGCATCTTCAGTGATCATTCACATCAGCTTAATGTATTAATTTAATTTTTTTTTATTTTTAAAATACTCTTCAAAAGAATCAAATTCAAGTTGTCAAGAAATAATAAATGTAATTTGAACAGTGATCTCGATTTATCTTAAGGCACATTTGATTGGATAGAATGGAGCACTTCTAATTGGGAATAGGCCAAAACACATGTTTAGTTTGATGAATGAAATGAGTATGGAGAAGCATATTTCTGGAAATGGGGATTCCCCCCATGCCAAGAAGAAATGGGATGTGATTCCTAAGAAATGCTAATTATCACCATGTCCTCTTTAATATTTAAAATCTCAAAACTGCTCTCTTAGATAGTAATAATATAATAATTTAATTAATTAATTAATAATATATAATAAACATAAAAATATAATCATATTAAATATTAATAATATGAAATTAAATATAATATATAAATAGATAAAACAGATAATAATTATTACAATAAAATTAAAATTATAATAATAAAAATATGATAAATTAATAAATAATATAAATAATAAGTTAACAAATAATATGTTATTAAAAAATTTTATTTTCCCTATATTTTTACAAAATTAAAAATAAATATTAATATTTTAATATTTTTATTAAATATATTATTTCATTTAATCATTTTTTAATTTTTGTTTTATCTTCAATAAACCAAAAGTTGGAATTAAATAGAATATCTATTCATTTCAATGTCATGCCAAATATAATAGTCACAATATTTCATTCCATTAAAGCTTATTTTCTTTTCTATTCTCATTCTCAACAAAATCATTCCATTTAACCCAGCGGTAATGATTTTTCAAGGCAAAAAATATATGTTATAATAATTAAGTTTCAAAGATAATTAAATTTGTGAGCAAAGACCAAACAATATAATTATATTTGCCTTAATCCATATACATGAATATTTAGATAGATGTTTATAATTCTCCTCATCAAATGAGACATCTGGTGCAGGCAACTGGCAAGATACTTTCACGTGGAGTTTGGTATGTGACTATCTTGTATTCTCAAATGCTTAAAAATTTTTTTATAAAAAAATTATTTTGACATATATACAGCATCCATATTCTTTATATACAACAAATTTAAAATTTCATGTATTTGTTACATCTAAACATCTTAAAAAATAAATTTTTAAACGTTTGAAAAATTAAATTTTCCAGACACCTCCTTATTATCATATGTACTATATAAAACATTAATAATACATTTTGTTGATCACTTGTGAGTGGATGTAAATCTTCTCATGTCAGGGTTCAGAGGGAATTTTAACCCTTTATTTTCATTAAAAATAGGTCAAGGGCCAAGAGAGTGCAGTACAAAATTAAGAAAGAAAGGCTATTTTACTTCTTATTTATACAACACGTTGACCTATCTTCGGATTACAAGAGTACAGTCTATGTAAAATGTACAAAAGTTGAGGTTGAAAATTGACAGGGTGCTATTTCGTATGGTTTGATCCATTTGAATAATTAATTAATTAATTAATTAATTAATAGACTTTTGGCCATAGCATTTTTGGTAATTAGTTTAATTTGGTAGTAAGGGCATTACTAAGCTTTCGATCGTCAAGCTGTTATACTTCAAACAAGGAAACACTTGGAATAAAATAATTCTGGTTCTAAGTAATTACCTTCGCTAAACACTTACCTCCATTCAATTTATATGATTTTCTTACCTCCATTCAATTTATATGATTTTAACTCAACCTCTAAACCTTCAAATAATATTTTTATCCTTACTTCGACCATGAAAAATTATCATAATTTCCTTCTTAATTTTTAATCCTAATTCATGATCTATGTAATATTTGGAAGAGAATTTGCCAACATAAATTAAAATTTCCAAAACTAATAATTAACAATTTTGAATAAGGATAACCAAAAATTTCCTAACCTAAGTTACAGTATGGTAGGATTTATTAAAACTCTAATTAACTAGGTTAAATGGGAAAAAGGATTAAATATAAGAACTAAATACACATAATCTCCCTAAACTTCAAATTATATGTAGAGAGTCCCCTCACCTTCAAAAGTTATCCCCTTAGTTTTTAACTTTATGTTAAAAAACCCTCCTCTATTAGTGATTCTATTAAATCATTACCGAAGATGTGCCATATTAGATATAACTTAAACATGTGATAGATGGTTAGCTGACAAGGAGTGAAAAATAAATTAACAATATTGGCAGGACACAAATTTCCCACATTCTTACCCTAGACAAAATGCATGAATCCTTCATCATTCTTTCCATTGGGAAATGTTTTCTCCTCTCCTATTTTTCTTCTTAAGTTCAAAAAAGCATCTAAAAAATACAACGATACACATTGATTTTCAAAACTAGAAAAATAAAATAAAATAAAACTCTCAAGAAAGAAAAAAAAATGAAAGTAAAATTGAAAACTCCCCCTCCACTATTTCAAACTAAAAAGTTAAAGAGGATGTCAAATAGAAAAGACAAAAATGAACAAGAAAGTTGATAGCACTGGATTTAATATTTGGTGATCTGAAAATTGAAGATCTATCTAATGCAAATTCTCTCATTTAGGAAGATGGCTTGCATTGATGGAAGTAAGGATTCTACTAATTATATGCTCCCTAGAATTTTAGATGAATTTTATTGAGAAAGATATAAAACAACTATCTTAAATTATTATATAAATTTTTTTAATGTTAAGTGATCCAAAAAAGCTTTAGGAGCATAACCAAAGAAACTAAGGAATAAAACTACTTTCTAGGAAGAAAAGAGTTCAGTGTTGATTAAATTGCCAAGCAAGATAATGTGTTTAATATTAGGTTTGTTTTTAGTGTTTGGGTTGAAGATCTAAGTTGGCAAAGTATTTTTCTTCACATTTTGATGGGTTGCTACACGTTGAAACTTGTGTGAAACCCTAGAAGAAGAAGAGAAGGAGGTAGAAGATGATGGGATCCAAAATTACAAATTTACCCTTTACTCTATGTCAATTGTCATATTATTTGCTATACATTCAAGTTAAGTCTAATGTGGCATATCTTTGTTAGTAATTTAATAAAATTACTAAACGAAGGGGTTCTATGCATAAAATTAAAAGTTTGGGGAGATTCATTGTCAACTTTTAAAGATGAGAGGGGTTCTTTGTATATGACCCAAAATATAAGAAGCTTATGTGCATTTTAGCCTAAAGATAATTAAAAGAATGCATAACAAGACTAATGCATAATCAACTACAAACTAAACAAATTAATCTTGCAATTTCTTAATTTTCTTAACTATCCACTAATATAAGAAAGATGACATGAAGGGATAGACTAGTGTGAATAGATTTAGTTTGATTATCATGTATTTAAGCCTCTATTAAAATCTCTCCATTACATCATAATGCATAAGATATATCACCATTAGACATTACCATTGCTTGACACCTAATGCCATTGGCTACCTATTTACACTAAGGCAATTAGTGAATATTAAGCAATAGTATTCCTTCTCTCAAAGTTGGCATGTGTCACTAGCATATTTATACTTTTGGTTGGTCGAAATAGGAAAGAATGAAATGGAAAGGAATGAAAAAAGTAGATGGAATGGGTGAATAATGACACTCATATTGTAATATCTAATTTTCATTAAATGACAAAAATGGATATATTTTCAAAGTAAGTTCCCCGAAATAAATTAGTTAAGGTCCTAAAAAATTTAAGTAGCATTCTAGACTCTTAAAAATGAGAATTTCAAGCTCAAACAAAAAGAAAAACGGAGCTTGAATGAAGAAAAAAAACTGAACGAAAGACTTACGGAAGGTAATGGCATTTTCGTAATTTTGAGAAAATTTTAGAATTCACATAGAAGGGCTTTTTAAATAAAAGTTTTGAGTTTTTCAAAGTTCTCAGAGATCCTAAAAATCATAAGAAGTCTCAGAACAGTTAAAACCCCTCGGGTAAACATTTTCCAATGTCGATGAACCGAACTTTGATGGATTCGTTCGAGAAAGTTTTAACTTCAATTTGAGTTATTCTAAAGACATTTTATTAAATTGGGAATCTAAATTTCATAATATAAAAAATGGTTCTCAAAAAAGAGTTAAAATGGATCAAAAACAAAAATGCCAAAATAAAAGACAAAATTAAAATTTTTGAAAAGTTTTTCTTAAACCCCACCTATATATATAGGTGTCACGCTTCTCCTCCTCACTCACTTAGCTACATATATTTCTACCCTAAACTAGAGGAAAAACCTTAAAAGTGAGGCGCACAAGAGGGAGAGGAAGAGAAAGAGAAAGACAAGGCAAAAGGTATGAAATTTCTTGATTTTTTTATGCTTTCTCTTTAGCAAACTCTTTTACTCCATTTCTTGTTTCTTTCCTATAGTTTTATTGAAGTTCTTGGATTTTTTTTAAGGGAAGGCAGAGGGGAAAATTCGGATTTGAAGAGAACATGCCAAGGAAAGAAGAAACAACCAAAAAAATAAGAAAAAATAAGGTAAAATCTCTATCCCATGGTAGCCACTTCTTCTCCCCTTTCTTCCTTGGTTCGTCCAACATGAAAAGCTACAAGAAGGCTTGGATTTTGGACAGAACCAAAGGTGAATCTTAGGAAATAGAGTATAGAGAATAAGAATATGCAAAGAAAACAATAAAAAAAACTATGAAAATTTAATATAGCAAATATAGGGTTTCTAGTGTTCCCTGAAAAATATGATTTGATACTAAGATTCTTAGGCCTAAATGAATGTTTAAATGAGCTCTTAAAATCCCTAAGAGACTCCCCATATGCATCTTTCACCAAGAAAACAAAGCAAAGTCCATTGGTGCCCTTATGCTTCATAATCTCAGCCTAAAGGGGATGAGGTGCCTAAGGATAGTTTTAATTTGTTCCAAACCCATTTTTGAGTCATATATGATGACTAAAGATGAGGAAAAGCCTTTAAAAAAATTTAAAAATCATAAGAAGTGAGATGGCCTTATATGTTCTATAATATAGCCTAAGGAAGCAATATTTGGATAGGCTCTTTGTTTTAATCATGTGATGACTCAAAGAAGTTTAAAAGGAGTCAAGAATTATATATGAAAGAAAAGAATAGAGCCTAGAACTCATTTGATGGGTGTTTCTTCTTTAGATGCATTTTTAGAACCATAAAAGGATTATTAGACTAAGTTAGTACTTAAGGAAGATCTGTTTAAAATTGATTCCATGAACCTAATTGGCTTCCATAAATTATGTTTAGGCCAAGAGAAGCAAATCTCACACCTTTGTATGTGTGAGGCCGAGGAAGGGAGTATTGTTTCAAGAAGAAAAGTGTGTAGTTGCAACAAAGGTAGCTCACTCCTCCTTTTCTTATGCATGAATGTATGCTTGACTTGCCTTTGAATACACATATATGTGTTTTAAGTTATGAAAAGTACCATAATAATGCACTATGCTTTCAAAGATGTTTAACATGTTTGCTTTGATTTGCTTGAATGTGGACAAACCAAGAACTGTTAACTATGGTGAAGATGAGCCAAGAACCCTTAAAGATAGTTGAGACAAAGCAAAGTATCTCCCAAGATTGAGGTTGAGCTAAAACCTCTTAGAAAAAATAGGTAAAGCAAGTCCAAAATCCATAAGTAAAGGGGTAAGGTTAATCCATTTACTTGGCAAGCCTATGTATACTATGTGTGACTTGTTCAATTGCTAAGAATGTTTCTTAAATGATCATGCATCTCATGATACTCATGCATGCATTTTCAAGACTTGTTTTATATATTTTATGTGTAATTGAAAGGGAGATGAGCTATTAGGATTTTTTGAATCTCATTCCTTCCTCTCTAATATTCTAACACGCTAGATGGACTAAGTTAATAAGGTAATAGGAGCCAACAACTTAGAAAATGAGAGTATGATATCAAAGTGCATAGATTTTGCTTCTTTGTACCCATATGAGTGGCAAATGTTATAATTTATTATTGTATATATCCTATGACCTCATGAACATATATAATTATACCAATGTATCATGTACAAATGAGATTTAGTGTTATATGTATGGTGTAGTGCATTTTGAGTATGGGATGACAAGATTAGCATTATGTAATCTTGTGTATAGCATGGGGTGAAAGAGTGAGTTTTTCAATTATGGATTTATATACCTTTGAGACAAGTTTAGAATGTCATTTTGGTACATTCCTACATGCTCAAGTGGTCATGGTTGCCTTGGAGCTCAAATTGGACCATTTGAACCCTTTGTAAAGCTTAAAAATGACTATTTCATAACCCAATATCAAGATCTGACCAAATGAACGAATTTGCCCATGAAATTTGGCATAAATATAGATCTTATCTAGAGGTTTTTGGAAAGCAAAGACTAGATTATTTGGAGCTCTTTGGAATTAATTATGAATTTTCAAAATTGGCATTTTTCTGTTGAACTGATACAGGTATTGTTTATATGGTTAGAAATTTGGGCTGTATCATTCGAGAGATAAATAATGTCTAATACTCATGTAATTTTATAGTCATAAACTAGACATAATAAGCTTTTCATGGCCACCAAGATTACCCCAATTGGACCTCTAAGCAAGGAGATATGAATTTTTAAAGTTGGAGGTCAGTACCAAGGATGACAGTCTATCTCTAGTACTGTTCCATCAATTTTTGGTAGCTATTAGCCCCTGTTGAGATCTAGACATATTTTTATATAAATTAAATACCTGTAGCTTTCCAGAATGGCAAAGAATGCATAATTTTAATTTTTCTAGAATTAGTTATAATTTTTCAAAATTTATGACAATAAAATAGAATTTCTGGCCGAGGCTGCACCCTTGAATTTCATGTAATCCTTTCACTTGCACGAGTTCTAGGCCACTTTCTTGGATGGTTTTGAGTTGTATTAGTGTAATTAAATATGAGAATGATTTTAATAAGTTTATATGGTCTATGAGACATCAAATGAAAATTTCATATGCTACGTAACGCAAAAATACTCATTATTTTATTGCCATTTTCTTTGCTTTCTCATGAAATACATGGTATGAGTCATGGAATTAGTATGAGATAAGCTAGAAAGTTATGATGTTACATATATCTTTACTTTAAGATAATAATAATAATAATAATAATAAGATATCAGCAATATTATTGAACAATGAAAACAAGGAGATAAGAGATACTTTACCTCCCACTCCCCCTCACCCTCTCCCATTTCTTCTTTGAATCAAATGTGCAAGCAATGGCATTGACTAGAGTACAACCCTACTGAGCTCTTTTCTCTTCGTTCATATCATTTGTAAAAAAAAAAAGGCATAGAGAGAGAGTGAAACTTGAAAAGGGCATTCGTGGACTTTATGGAAAGAGGAAGGAAAACTTAGCTTGCTTGAGGTATTTTAAGACCCTTTCTCACTTTGCCTTAGAAGAAAAAAAATGAAGGAAATGTTGATAGCTTTCCATTTATGCCAAATTCATCTTTATATGCTAGGATGGAATTTTACTAAATTCATGGTGGGTAAAAATTAGGACAGAAATTGGAGAGAAGGACTTAAGATTCATTTTATATTCTTATTTTTTAAACTTTTCATGCATGGAATGGAATGGTTCCTTTTCCTCCATGGTTAGTCAAAGCTAAGAGGAGGAAGAGTTTGAGGACTTTACATTTGATTATTAGCTTGGGTGACTTGAAGAAAAAGGAGGAGGAAAAACCCTTGGATAAGATTTTTTCATTCGTTGTTGTTGGCTAAATTAACTAGGATATTGGAAGAAGAAGAAAAATTTTTGTACCATCTAAAATTGATTAGGAAGTTAGTAATTTGTTCTAGACAATTTGCTTGGAGATTTATATGTGTAGGTTTGTTATTGTAGAAAAGAAAATTGAAATCAAAAGCTAGAAATTTGTGTGAAGTGTTATAAAAATGGAAAATTTATATTTTGGCCAAAATTATATATGTTATGTATACAAGTTTTAGAAATTTCTTTTAAGCTAAATAGGCAAATTGTATGTGACATGCTATTGATATATGTTTATATATATTTGCTTGAATTGAAATTTAGGCTTGTTAGCATAATTGAAGGAGTTAAAGCTTTCATAAGTGCAATTCAAGCTTTGATTTAAGAAGGTAGTTAATATACTTATTCCTTATATATATACTTTGAATTGGATTGGTTATACTATTGTATATTCTTATTATGTGTGAATTTGATTATTCTTTATGGATGGAATTCAAGACAAAGGTTGCTCTTGATAAGTGATGGCTCATGATACTAATTCTAGTTCAAAGTTGTATGTAAGAGATTATTTAAATATGTATTGAATAATATATTAATTATTGAGACTATTGTCTCACTCTTTTTTCCAAGTTATAATGCAAATAGATCAAAGGAGAAGTAGATAATTGGATAACTACTAAGGCTAATTTTTATACTTTTGGATGTGTTGGTATTTACATAATGTGTATGATGATTCAATGTCAAGCTTTGTATAAAATTTCAACTCATTAGCTTAGCTAGAGACTATAATTACAAATAGGATGAATAAATGCTGACCACTTAGAATCAATCTTGTGTCTTAAGTATGAATGAGTTGGATTCTATAGTTATAATTATCCTAATATGTGACTAAAATGTATGAAAATATGTATTAGAAGTTTCTGGTGTAAATATGGGAGTCGGCCCTAAACATTTTGCAAACTTAGTAAAGTTTTTGTTATTGCTTTGTGGTGCTAAATTGAGTTACATGGCTGTTTGTAGATAATTTAGGTACAAATAATGTCTCTTTACCTTAAAAATTTTATGACACTTAATAAACATTTTGAGGAAGTAATTTGCCAATTTTCATATCATTCTAAAATGTATTGCTAAGTTAAAAGTATGCCAAACAATGTTGGAAAGTGTCTAAAGTCAAAACAAGACAGCTAAGTGCTATGATTGATAGACTTAGTGAATAGAATATTGTTTAAAACTTTTGAAGCATGTATTTAACCCACTTAGCAATACATTTGTAAAGTTACATAACTTTTAGGAAGCCTTTTGGTTGCTCAACTATAGCCCTAGATAATGTTAATCCAAAAACTAGGAAGAATCAGGGTAGTCTAAGAAAATCCTATGTTAAAGGGTCTTAACGAATGAGTTTGTGTCCAAAATTTTTATTTTAAGTATCCAACACAATAGTGGTTAGGACTGGAAAGTTTTGTAATTTAACTAGGTGTGTGAGTTGCTCAAATAATTACCAAACAAAGATGAAACAGCATGTTAGTAAAAAATGAACAATTTTAAGAAGTGACTTAGTAAAGGGGGCAAACCATGTTATTCTACTTTAAAATATTTTTCTGGTGCTTAGTTAACATACAGAGGTTACTTGCCTAACTTCATGATTTTAGAAGTTACACACAAGGGGATTTTGACTACAATACAATAAATAAAATTTCAAATGCTTCGTATAGACTACCGCCAGCCTTTATTCTCCATATACATTAAGTTATATTTTTTTTAAATATGAGTCACGATTTTGTGGAAACCATGACCCATTCAAAAATTTAAAAAAGAATTATATAAAATGGGTCACAGTTGCTTTTTGAATATAATTTCATTTTAATTTAACCATGACCCATATAGTAAAATTAATTTCATTCCTTTCATGGTAAATAAATTTTAACTTATTATAATTATTTTCATTCTACAACTTACTACTCCTACAATTTTATTTTTTTAAAACTAATTTAACAATTATGCAAAAAAAATAATCATTTAAAAAAATTTCATTTATCTTCAATCATTTTATCAAATTTAAAAGAATATTATTTACTTTTTCTTAAACAATAGTCTTCTATTTCTTTGTATCTTTTTTTTTTTACAAAATTTAAATTATTTGACATTTAATTTTTTTATACCACTTAGCCATAATTTTTTTAAAACCTCTTTCATTTTTTTTAAATCATTGTCATTCATATTTATATTAATTCTTATTTTAAAAATTATACTTCTCTTCTCATTTCTTTTTCTTCAATCAAATTAACTTTTTAATTTAACCATGACCCATATAGTAAAAAAAATTTCAAAATATAATAAATAATTTATTATACTAATTTAATTTAAAGAAATTCTTGAATGTATAAAATAAGTATGAAAAATAATAAATTTGTGACATAGCAATTTTTTAATAATTTAATAAAAAATAAATGTGTTATAATATGAAATAAAATTTTTAAATTAGAAAAATATTCTATTTATTATTAAATTTTATAAGCTGAAATTATATAAACTTGACAACTTAAAAATCAAATTATAAGTTATTTTTTAAAATATTAACTCATATAATTATAAGTTATTTTTAAAAAGAGTAACTCATGAAATATAAATTTAGAGATATTAAAATTTTAATATTTGTAAGAAATTTTAGTTGTATTAATTTAATGATTTATAAATTAATTAATTAATTAATTAATTAATTAATTAAAATATCAACTATAATAAAGTAAAAATAATAAAAAAATGAAAGTTACGTTAAAAGAATAATGGCTCATTAGTTTAGAAAATAATTGAAGAAAAATACTTGTTAAATAACATCTTTGGTACTTGATAAAATAATTCAAGAAAAATAAGATCTTATTAAAAGAAAAAAATTTTAATTTTTTAAAACTTGATAATTAGTAATAAATTTAAAAAATGTAATGAAAAATTTAATGAGCAATTAAATATGCTTGTTAAGTAATATTAAACGTAATGTTAAAAATTGTAACTAAAATATGTACCAAAAAATTGATCAAAAGTTGCCAATTTTTCATTAAATTTTTTATTGCTCATTAAATTTTTCAATAAATTTTTTAAGTTCAACATTACTTAAGAATTTGATTGAAGGAAAAGAAATTAGGAGTAAAAAAGTTGATTTGCAAAAATTTTTAGAGATATTAAAATTTTAATATTTGTGAGAAATTTTTCATTAAAATTAACAAATGAGGAGTAAAAGTTAATTTGACTGAAAAAAAAAAAAGAAATGAGAAGAGAAGAGAAGCATAATTTTTAAAATATGAATGATAATGATTTAAAAAAATGAAAGAGGTTTTAACAAAATTATGGCTAAGTGGTATAAAAAAATTAAATGTCAAATAATTTAAATTTGGTAAAAAGAAAAAAAATAGACACAAAGAAATAGAATACCATTGTTTAGGAAAAAGTAAATAATATTCTTTTAAACTTGATGAAATGATTGAAGATAAATGAAATTTTTTTAAATGATTTTTTTTGCATAATTGTTAAATTAGTTTTAAAAAATAAAATTATAGGAGTAATAAGTTGCAGAATGAAAATAATTATAATAAGTTAAAATTTGTTTACCATGAAAGGAATAAAATTAATTTAGGAAAATAAAGATTAATTTTTTAAAGTAACTTCATTTAAACTAGATAAATAAGTAAAAGTGTAAAAAAATGTAATAAGAAATTAAGAACAATTGTACAATATTGTTGAACTCAATAATGAAAGAAGTAAAATTTTGTAATCAATAAAATAAATAGTTATGTTACAATACTCTAAAAAATAAATACACAACAACAACAAAATAAAATGTATAATGTAACCCATTATATTTATGTTTTTTTTTCAAAATGGGTTTTATATAATTTTTTATTTAAAAAAAAATATAACCTAATGTATATAAGGAATAAAAATTAGTAACAGTTCAGACGAAGCATTTAAAATTTTGTTTATTCTACTGTATTCAAAATCCCTACACACACAATTTTATACTATACTCAAAATGGGATATGAATTTGTAGCTTCATAATGGCAAAAGGCTCTGGAGTAGCAACATGGAACCTAGAGTCACGGCCTTAGTAGCTTATGGCTCTCACCTCAAGGTGAGAGATAGTAGCACTCAGTGCCATGACCGGGGAGAGCAAGGTCACAACGCCAAGACTCTTTCATGCCAAAAATGATTTTTGTTGCGCCTTGTAGCTTATATGGAGTTAGGCTTTTAAATACTTGTTTCTTACATAATTTAAAAGGCATGAGGCATTTAATTAAGTTGTCATCATCGCCTTACAAGCATTTCAAAGCTAAATTAATTGGAAGATTAAAAGATTGAGATTTAAAAATTTAGACTCGATTAAAGAAGATGAACTAAGTTTAAATTAACTAGAAATTATAGGGTTATATGTTATGTAATTTAGTTAACTAAACTCCTTATCAAGTGAATAAGAAATCATTAGCTAAACAATTAGAATCTCAGCTATAAAATCCTAGTTATTACAGTAAGGCACCCAATCCAAAATTGAAACAACAAAGTAATACCCTGAGGAAACATAACTGAAACTAAATCAGATTTAAAGTTCTTGTTACCAATTTTGACATACTTAATAATTAGACAATTATTTAAAACATATATATATATATAAACTACAATTTATAACTCCAGTTTGGCCCATTTGCAATTGCCTAATTTATGATTTATAAGTTTTTAATTCAGTACTTATGATTTGCTCCATCAATAATTTGCTATCTTATGCTGTTTTCCGCAAAAATTTGGACGGATTTTCCACATGAATGTCATATGGTCTACTTTTCCCTTCAAATTCTCAATTAGATGCTCTAATTTGACAAATTTTTAACAAAATCATCCAGTCCTTCTGTCACCACAACCCAATCTCTTCTCTTTTGTCCATTGAAATCCCTAATTCCCTCATCAACGCAATTCTTTCCCCCAATTTTCCAACATTGTTCTTCTTGCCCTTCAATCTTCGTGTGCCTGCGGAGGTTTGTTGGGTCACTGTATTTTAAGTCAAATTCTACCGCTTTTGCTTTAAGAAATCGCATTGGATGGATCTTTTTTTTTTTTTAATGTTTTTGACAGTGTAACTGAAAGACAACGAGTGTTTGTTTGAGTTTGCTCTCAATTTTGCAATTTTGCTTTTAATTTAGACAATTTAAGCTATTTTTGGATACTTACTACTATTTTTCTTTTCTCTGATAAAGTTCTAATTGAATCAATTAAAGCCTTAGAGGTATTTGGAGAAAAAAAAAAATAGCATGCGAGCACTTGTACGTAGAAGTATTGGAACAACTTGGTAAAATCTTCATGAATACGTAACCGTTGAATCAAGTTGGTAAATTCAATTTTGGGGCGGCGCAGGTGGAGGAAGAATGAATTCACATTCCTAGTACATTCTTATTCCAAATTTTTAAAGAAAAATAACATAGTAACAAAATGTTTATTAACTACAGAGTAATCGATTAAAATCTGGGGGACTGCAGAATAGTCGATTACAAATGAACCATATCATGAGATAATAAAGTGTAACCTAATTTTTTATGTTCGAAAACCAAAATGGAAGATAAGGAGCCATGATCGTTTAATTTCAGTCCCTTTTTTTTCTTTCTTCTGGGGGCATGTACATTCAATTCTTTACAGCATCACTTGTTATATTGTATACTAAAAGAAGGGTGAGTTTCTTTTCTCAAAAGCTATTCTTCTCAATGTAAATACACTCTGAAGTTTTCACGTTTACAATTTATTGGCTGAATTATTAATTGAAAAATTAAGTAAAAATCTTAGAAGGAGAAAAACTTTTAAGTCAATCACTCCATAGAATCGCCCACAAAGAAAGAGAGGATGAAATTAAGAGCCTATAAACATATTAGAGATATCAAAGAGTGGATGAAAATAAGCCTGTAAATATACTAGAGATATCGCTTCTCTTATCACTTCTCTAGTCGGATGAGACTTACAGGCCGAAGTGAACCCATCACTTATAAGGTTGTCACTCTTGTTCATCACATGGTGTAATAGAAAAATCCATCTGGGAACCAAGCAAAAACATAATAAAAGATATTGTAGAAGATAAGGAGAAAGAAATAATTATAAGTCTTTTTCTTTATAGTAAAAGATGAAGAGAGAAATATTCAACACATCTTATCCCCGCTAAATCAGTTTCTAGTACAAATACCGTCTGTATAACCTGCACAAGTTACATCAGAGAAAGAAAGTCATGCTATTTTCTGGACGGTCCTGATGTTTCATGTCAAGAGAATGGTAAAGCTCGGACATGCGAATACAAAGTGCAAATCTCCCTAACCTTCTGCCAATAACACGAGTAATTTAATGGACACTTTCTCTAATCTGGTTTCTTCAAGTTCAAGCAGTTTTCTGATGCTTGCCTAAATAACTCCTGGACTTGATTTAATTCCTTCTCTGACATCAAGAACCCACCAAGAATGTTAGTAAAGCAGTTGCGGATCACATTCTCACAATCAAGTTGCACCGCCAATGCAAAAGATGAAAACACCCAAGCATCTAAAATAACAAGAAACTAATTTATCATTTTGTTGTCGTTGTAATTCCAATATGAACTGATATAAGTGAATCACATGTTCACAACTTTCTATTACTCGGAAAAATTCTACTTCAAATGAGAAACACATGCAATGCCAACAACAGATGCGCGTCAGACATCACCGCATTAATCAGTCCCACCTAGAATATCCTTTATACATGAAACAGTCTTCCATTTATTTGATTCTCTCGTACTATTTGAAAATGTTGTTTGGTGCATATATAAATTATACCCCAGGACATATTCTTTAAATTAACTTGTTTATAGAAGGATTCTGCAAATCCTCTTTTTGCTATTTAAAATTAATCCACCTTATCATGTTCTAAATAGCAAAGAAGGCAGAAGTTCTGAGGACTTAAGTGAAGACTAGAAACAGACCTGCAGCTTCCAATTGCTTCTGAAGTTCTTGGCCTATTACATCATTTTCAGCCTGGGGAGGTAAAGTACACAGTGTAAGAACATGAATTAGCTGCACCACAGTATCACACTCTTACTGGACATGGAAATTTTATTGTATCAATATATTCCCCACTAGTTTTTTAGTGACAAATCCCGCATAACATTACCCTTATAAGCCAGACAAACAATGAATGACATATGAAGAATAATAAATGAACTGAGCTCCATACCTGTAATTCTACAATCCTTTTTAGCTGTGCTTCTTCCCCTCCCTCAGATATAGGAAGTGCAGCAACCAATGCATCAAACTGGACAGGAAACAAAAGACATACTTCAGAGGACCACTAGGAAGTATGAAATAAAATTATTTTAGTCCTATTCAGGACATCTGAACAAATTATTTGGATGTTTATATCCAAGACAGAACGAGGGACACACAATAAGGAACCAGGGATACCCCCCCCCCCCCCCAAAAAAAAAAAAGGGACTAGTGCCTTGAGTGCTGGAAATCCTGTGTCAAATATGCTGGTAAGCTCATAAATATTACATTTAAAAAAACAAATCAAAACCAGCATTTAATAAGTCCTCCTCCAAGAGAACCACACAACACAACTAGATGTCCCACCTTGTTGACTTCTTTTCACTCCAATGTTCCTATAAACATGAAGCACTAACACTTCAAAAGTGGAGCCATGTCCTTGTCCAACAAGGATACTTCAACACCTCTGAAGTCTGAACAGTATTCTTTAATATTTTTTGGGGGTACAACCTGTTGATGTTACCAAACTTATGTCTATCAATAGTAATGTATTTATCTGAATTTTACATCTATTCCATTATATGTCCTTATGCTCAGGATTCTCCCATACATCAATGTCTAAGTCATATGTTGTGTTCCATGTGCTTCATACTCTAAAATTTCCATTCCCTCTGCATATGACAGAAAATTGGTATTCTATACTAGCCTTATTCTTTTTCCCTTTGGCTGAAAATCTACATACCTGCTTAGCAGCCTTTACCAATGCAGCACTCATAAGCTTGGGCTGTTCTGCAAAATTTGCTGCATCCTCTGTAGGATGTGCAGGTGGTTCAGGGTAATTTGGTGACAGCCGATTAGGAGGAGCATCCCTTTGCAATGTCCCAATGGTATTAAAAGCAAGATGGGCGATCAAATTAACTTGTTCTTGTAATTGAGAGATTATATCCATTACATGGGCAACTTGCAGAAGAAAATTTTGTCCCTAGTAAAATTTAACTGCAAAAGAACATACACCGATTATATGCATATGTACACATGTATGTACAAATAAACAAAATTTTACCCCAAAAAAAAAAGCCAGCTACATAGAAAAATGAGTTGGCAGATTCTTCTGGTTCTATTTATCAAAGATGACAACATATCCCAAAGTTACGGGAAATATTGACACTTCAAAAGAAATAGAAAGCAAAAAACGTGGGTGGCCTTAGTGATAAGTAGGGATTTAACAGTGTCACTTCTAAAACCAATAATGACGTTATGAATCAAATAGTTTAAACAAGGATATGAAGCTTAAAAGTTTACAGTGAATCTAGGCAAAACTTGAGAATATGTTACAATAGAGACAAGATAGCAGAGTAGGATTGAGGTATTTAATGCTAGTTCCCCTATACATATAAAATAAAATATTTGATTTTATAAAATGACAACATGACTAGCAAGCTGCAAAATTCTCCCCCCCTCCCCCCCGCCATATATGTCAATCATATGTTACTATGTTTGTTAATAATGAATGTTAGTCAATGTTTTAAAAACTAAACCAAACAATGAACCCGAAAAAAGAAGTAATTCACAATTCACTAGTCTAATTGTGATTAGAAAGGTAGTAATATATCCAACCACAATTCAACCATGACTAGACTAGTGAACCAAGTGACACTCCTTTTACCAGTTCAATGATATATGTGTGTGTGTGTGTGTGTGTGTGTGTGTGTGTGTGTGTGTGTGTGTGTAAGAGAGAGAGAGAGAGACATCACTTAACAACCTATTACACATTAAAAAACAAAAAAAGAAGTCTACAATTCAACATAAAATAATAATCAATACCTAATAATATGTTAATAGTCACTAAAAAAATCCTAAAAAAAAAAAGTAAAATAATACTTATCTATAATATTTTCCGATATTAATTAAATCCATCAAATGACATTAATCCAAAATCTCTACCAATATCACTATTATCATTAAGATCTTCAAGTGATTCCAAAGACGGTTGTGAATATTCATTTCCTTATCAATATCGTATTAAATAACGAGTTGACAATGATATCATGGACAAGAACAATACTTGACACTTTAATAAAACAAATTCACAAATTATAAGATTCTTTATAAATGAAGTTTAATATTGTTTTAAAAATTAATTGATAAACAAAATATTTCCTTGATTTCTATTTTTTCTTATAATATTACGTTTCCATATATATAAATATATGTATTCTAGAGTAAATGGATTACAAGGCTCAGTGGTTGCTGCTTGTCCCTACATCTTCAAACCTTAGGTTTGAATCCCATTCATTGCACCTTTTGGCAACAATGACACAATGTCCCTGAGCTAAGTGCTCACTCACATGCTAGTCCAGTTCAAGACAGTTATTGTATTGGTTTAAGCACAAAACCTTCTGGTTTACACTTGTTCTGACCAGCTTTGCACCACTAGTTTAAATGGTGTGACTAGAAAATAACCATCCTGGTTCACTAGTTTTCCAGTTGAACCAACTGTTCCAATCCAATTTTGAGAACCACGTTTGACAAGTGAATTGCATATAAGGACAAGTTATTGCAAGTATAACTTCCAAAAGAACAAAAGAAGAAAAAGTAGGACTCTAATGCTTCTGATTACTAGATAATATCAGAAACTGTAAAAATTAAGAAAGCAAATGTTAAAGTGGGAGTGTTAAGGATTAGGAGTTTATTAATGTAGGAGTCTTATAGTTATCTCATTATTATCTCTAAGAGTTTATCTTGTAGTTGACCTCAGTTTTCAAAGTACTACAAATAAAAGAAAACAGGGCATTGCCATTGCATGCATGTATGCAAGCCTTCTAATTCACCATATTTCTGTTTAAATCAGAAGTTTCAACATGGTATAGAAACCAAGTATCACTCACCTTGAATCCCAACGCTAAATTTCCACCTGCCTACATAAAGGTATGAATTCATGATCACTTACTCACGTGATCAACAGTTTCTCCCACTGCATGACTTCATTGGAAGTCACAATTGGCATTGAGATGGTTGCTTGAATTGGTAAGTGGTTTAAAGTTGACAATGGTTTGCAATTGGTTTTGGCATTTTGGGTGTACTTTGGCATTAGTAAGAAAAATATGTTATTAAGTGCCCCAGTGAGTAACCCAAGCAGTGGAAATCAGTTGAAAATGTCAAGGGGACTACTCATCGGGAAGAAAGTGAAAACTTTTGGGAGCTGTGTTATTGTGTCAGATGATGTCGCCAAGGAGAACAACTGGGAGAGTGTCAAGCAGGTCACTCACAAGAAGTAGGTCGAAGAATTCTTAGAGCTATTTGTTTACCAAGGACCTTGTCAAAGGAAGTGCTAATCATTGAAGTAATTGAATTGATTAGTTTAGTTCTTTAGTTGGGTTTTTATGTATCAGAATGCAACTTTGCAAGTTGCAATGTGTAAGTCTGGATCTGTTTTTGTTTTAAACTGAGTTTTATTTGTAACAAGCTAAAGCGTGTACCTGAGGAGGTGTTGAGAAACCTATCAATAGGTCAAAGAAAAGTTTTACAAATTATGTGAGAGTTTGAAGGATTAGAAGTTTATTATTACCTAGAAGTCTTGCAGTTTATTGATGTCTAGCATTCTTATAGTTATCTCATCATGATCTTTCAGAGTTTATTTTGTTCTTAATCTCATTTCCAAATATTATAATTATACTTTATCAATCAAAGAAAGCAGGTTGCTGCCATTGCATCTGCAAGCCTTCCCATTCATCATGTTACTGTTCTAACCATAAATTTCAATAGCAAACAATTCCGAAGCTTTGGATTTCTGCAGAACCATGACAAAACACACACTGCTTTCACAGTTTAATCTACAACTAGATTGCACAAATTTATGAAGCGCGGATCAAAGGAAAATTTTTATCACCTGAACCACAGGACAACTCAGAGAAGGGGGGAAAAAAAGCCCAGAAAAGAAGCAATCTGGCTCAAGTAATGCATATACTACTAAACAGTGTCAGAAGCACCACTAACTTTCAAAAAACTCCAACTATCACCATCCCCATTTTCAATCCAAAATAGTTCTTATAATCAATATCATTTATGTACAATATAATTAATCAGACGCATTAGAGTCCTAATGTCTGGAGGGGGATGTATGATTCCAATAGTTCTAGTGTGGGAAGCAACTGATGATGGTACTGTAACAGAAACTGAATTTGATTTGTTCTGCTCATCGTTTGAGGAATTCTCATCATTCTTATCCTCAGTCACTTGAGAAAGAGGAAGAGAACCTAAATTTCCATCAGAGGGTGGAGCAGGAAGAGGGAGTAATGGTAATGAACCCAGCATGACTTAGGTTTCCCGGAGACTTCAAAATTTTATGTATTCCTATTACGTGAAAGTGAAAGAAGAATCCAAGCACAGTCTTGCAAATTAAAGCCCCTGCAAATTGGGAAAAAAAAAAAAGGAAGCAAAGGACCCATATTACTTTGACTAATCAAACTGAAGGAAGCGACAAAAATCACATTAAACCCATCCATTTCTTTCCCTTCAAAGTACATTTGTACACAGTTATGCTACCATCATCCTTTAAATGCAGGCCAAAAAAGCATCAGGTAATATTTGGCATACTCCATCTGCCGATATTAAGATTTAAAGGGAAAAATAATAATGGAAAACAAAATATAATTGACCTCATTAAAAATGACATGTTTCACTTATATTCAGATTAAAAATGGGAGAGATGAAGACGAATTGTTCTAATTTTCCTGAAACTTCCACATACCAAATCAGAGAAAAATCAAAACATAACTCAAACCGCAAAATTCAAAATAAAAACATTCAGTAAGATAAGAATAACATCGACCCATTAAGATTACAAGTCACAAAGTATCATACCGTATACCAGAACGAAACAGTGGAGGAATTGCGCGATTCACTTGAAGCGATGGATAGAGTAAAGTATCATGCAAAAAAATCGCATTATACAGCCGATCTATACACAGCAGCTGGTGCGAACGGTGAGAGTGAAAAAACGAAGGGAAACCTCAACCCTCCAAACCCTAACACGATGGAGGGAGAAGACCATCAGGAAAGTGAAGCGGACAATCTTTCATCTTCAGTTCTTTCTTCCTTTAAACGCATCGTTGCATTACCGATGCACACTTTTCTTTTGGGTCAACTCGGTAATATTTTGGGCTTAGAGCCCAAAATTAAAGATCCATAAATATATTCCTCACTGGACTAATGAGCCCAGGACGCAAAAACTTTGAAAGGAAGGTTGTATCATCTAAACTCGGATGGATTGAACTTGGTACAACACTGTGTGTCTTTTTTTCTCTCTCACTAGATGAAGGAAAAAATAGGAGGGAATTCAAGTTCAAAAATTATGAGGTGTATTGTGGGTACATCTATCTAACAATTACGATATGTTTTGTATATGTATAAAGTAATATGTGCACATGTATGGTGTGTTAGGGTTTTTTTTTCAATTTTTATTTATATTTCATAGAATTTATTTTTATTTACAATTTTTTAATATTTAAAAATGCGTTTATTATGTAAAGTCAAAAATTGGTTGATCTTAATTATTTGATACTTATGCAGCACTATTTCAATTAGAACAAGCAATTACCAACTTGATTCTCCGTTTTCATTTATATAGAAGTCCCATGCTGAACAAAAATCTTGTAAAACAATCATGCATAGAAATAAATACATTATTAACATGTACTTATGAAATTAAATTAATAATAAAAGATATGTATGAATGCTCAATTTTGCATATTTATTATAGAATGTGTATAAAAATAACAATTGTTCGAGCAGAATAATACCTTCTTTTCCAATGTTTCTTTTATCTTGTTCAAGAAGAGCAATTGCTCACTTATGAGAAAGGTTGGTATCAGTGTATGAAAAATATGTGATGTAATAATTTTTTTGAATCTAAGCCAATGGTATTAAAACAGTTTAAAGAGATTCAAAACATACGTCACTAAAATTCCTCCCTTAAAATTGTTTCATTAGTACACTATGATTAATGAAGATACAAATAAAAATTAGAAAAAAATAATAAAAATTACTGTAACTTACACTATAAATTCCTTTACAAATATAAATGACATGCAGTTGTCGATTTCAAGATTTTACTTGCCCATTTGACATAATTTGAAATTTCTATATTTACCTCAATTATTTAAGTTAAATTTAATCAAATGACATAAATCCCAAGAGAAGATCATGCTAGTTGATGAACAAGAGAGAAAAATATACCTAACTCAACTGTATTAGTAAAGTAGGGAAGATTTGTTCTGCATAAAGCAACAAGAAAATTTAGTAGATATTTAAGAATAGCATATTTTGATTCTATTTAAGTAACCTATGATAAAAAATAGATGGGTCAAGCAAGTTTTGACTCAGCCTCACATACTTGGTAATAAGCTTGATATATAATTTAACTTATATATATATATATATATATATATATAAAAGAAACCTTGAATCTGAAATATTATATTATATAATGCATCTGAAAGATGACAAAACTAAAAAAATATGGAACCATACAAACTTATTTAGTAAAATATAGATATCCTTCCATATGACCTATAAATTGATTGATAATAGCAAAGATTTCTGCAAATGTCAATATTTTTTTTTAAGATACACCAACATTAAAGGAATAACGATGTGGGTTAAAAATTAGTTGTTAATCTAACAAAAACCTCAATGCATTATCCCTCTTGTCACTTAAGGCATACCTTGTGTCAACCTGAAACAGCCTTCTTTGATGAAAAGAAAGTTTGCTGGATAAAAAGAAAATTTCGACTCAATCTCTACCAAATCCAAAGTTGCTTTAAAAGATGGCTGCCACTCCTGTCATAATGAGTTTATACTGATTTACCTAGTGTTATTTAAAAATGATTAAGTCCCCTATTTAGTATGATTAAAAAAAATGACGAAAAAAAAATTATGTGTAATATTTATTTATTTTATAATTATTATTTAATATTATCTATTAATTATTATTCAATTATTAAAAATAAAGATACTTAAATCATTCTTTTATCTTTAAAATTATATTTTTTTATTGTTGTTTCTATATCTAATTTTCTATATATTAAATGAACATTCAAACATATTCAAATACAAGAAATTAAAGTTCGTTTTGATTTCGTTTTGGTTTTAATATTCTTAAAATAGATATTTTTTAGAACAAATTTTGAAAAAAAAATTCAAAAAATTGTTTAAATCATTATTATGAAAAATTGTTATTTTTTGCATTTTCCCTGATTTTGTAGAATAAAAATTAACAAAATATCTAAAAAAATATTCTAATTTTTTTGTTTATAAAAACACAATTCTATTTTTATATTTTACAAAATATTTTTTAAAAATACATTATCAAATAAATTTTTTTATTTTTTGTTCTTAAAAACAAAAAATTGTTCTCAAAATAAGAAATCAATCAGGCTCTAATTGACTGCCTCACCTGTCTAATGGAAAATTGAAAATCATGTAAATAGAAAAAATTTTGCAAATGTGAGAGTTGGACCAACTTACCAAACTTACAGCTTCTCGAGCTCACTTTTGTATGATTAAAGGAGCAAATTTTAAAATTTAAAATTGTGGAAAAAAATATTAGAGCTAGTTAATAAAGGAGAAGAAAAATGAGAATTTTCAAGAATACGAATAATCAGAAGTTAAAGGCTTGTGAAGAGTTGGTAGCCATAAATAAAGACTTTTGAAAGTAGAAAATGTAATAATAATTTCTTTATATTACCAATATTACATTTTAAATGCTGTAAAACTCTATGTTTTAATTGTTGAGATATTAAGAAAGAGATTATAATAAACAGAGTAGTGTCAAATGTATTTAATGTATGATTATATTAAACATGAGTTAATAAATATTTTCCAAAATTCACTTTTTAAATTTTTTCCAAATATATTAAAGTTAAATTCATAGTCCCTCTTTGGTATAATGCATTTTATACTGAGAATATAGAAATAGGATTCCAATATTAAGGTTGTTTGGATAAATCTTTTATTTACCATTCCATTCAACCAGCAATCTTTATCTTGAATGAATTAGGACTACGTCCAAAAACAACAGAATATGTTGGTATTCCAAGAAAGCATCCCCTAAATCATTGAAACACCATTTTTCCATTATATTAACAGTCATATCATAGCTTCCTCTTCCAGCCATGATCTCACTTTCAATCGTCCCTAGCGAAGCTTATGTAGACTTGTTGCTTTTCCTCTTACTTGATTTTCTTCACCATGGACATGGAGGCATCATTTCCTGCCATTTTTCGTGTCTTTGTCTTGACACTCTATTCCTTCTCACAAACTCTATCTCCCATCAATAAAGTTGACATCAA
The DNA here is from genome assembly GCA_032878935.1 of Erythrophleum fordii. Classification (NCBI taxonomy): domain Eukaryota; kingdom Viridiplantae; phylum Streptophyta; class Magnoliopsida; order Fabales; family Fabaceae; genus Erythrophleum; species Erythrophleum fordii. Next base: position 2,716,524 of record JAVQMF010000029.1, read on the forward strand.
CAGAGTTGACTAGGGATGGCAATGGGGTGAGACGAGGCGGGTTTTGTTTTTCACTGCATGTCCTCGTCTTATTTTCCCTTGCTTCATATCCATTTATAACCTTATGAGTTTTATTAATTTTTTTACTTTTATCGTATATGATATTATGTTACCTTGTACCCATACTGCCCTGACCCAAAATTGAAAATAATACCAAGTGGTGAGATCACCAAAATTTGAATTTATGCAAATGAATTTCAAAAGCATTTATCCACCATTGAGTTATAAATTTATTTTTAATATATTTATATAACACTTTATATATATATATATATATTATGTAATTAGTTTTATTTTTAGTACTTCATATTTAAAATTGAAGTTTGGATTACCCCTACAAAAGTCATAATACAATAGTTTTATGCAATGATCAATTTTAAAATAAAAATGAATTAATCTTAAATTCAGAAAGAAAATTAAGGCGTAGCATCAACATCATTTATAATTGTACGTAGATTATTAGTTTATTCTTATGAATATAATGATTGCATATGGATTTAAAATATCAATTCTATTTTTGGCATACAGGAATAAACCTAATGAAGATATTTTAATTAATTAATCACATATAATTTCATTGGTTAATTAATTTTATAGTTCTCATAAAGTCATCATATGCATATATATATATATATATCTATATATTTATATATATTTTAATGCACATAGTAGATATGTATATCTTGTTATTATCAATATATTTAATCAAAAAGTAGCCACGTTATCTTTATATAACTGTGAATATATATTCTTGGTTTAGATGTTCAAATTTAAAAATATCAATTTTAATTTGATATATAATTATAGCAGGTCTTTGCCCATAAGTAGATAGTTACATATGATTTAACAAGTCAGACATGAATATTAATACCTAAATCTCTTTAATTTTCTCTTAATATCACTCAAACTTGATCAATCTCTATACACAAAAGTATGACTTATATAATGAACCTATAGGTTCTGTTTAGTTGGATGGAAGTGAATGAAAAATTGAAAGGAATACAATCTCCAACAAATGGGGAATTCAATTAGTACCCACAAATATGGAAATTTACATGTTGAACAAAATGTAAAATATAATATAGAATTTGAGTCTTGTTGCACTTCTATCTAATAAATTAATTTTTTAGAATAAATTTTATTGATAACTCAAATTACATTAATAGTATCTAGCATTCCAACACGATGATGTTATGTGGACACTAAACACGAGGGAATATAAGTATTGGATGTTTGGTTGAATTTCTAGATTAGACAAATCAATTATTACTTAATTATATAGGCCTTGCATGTTTGGTTAAATATAAGGATGGACCTACATAGGTCTATTTAAAAATAGCATACTCTTCACAACAAAGATTTCATCGATCTGATTCAATTAGCATTGAAAAATTTGTTGGAAAGTTAGAATTATATAAATAATAAAATCTGTACAATATATTTTGTCTCATCCTTTTTTTTTGTGCGATCCTAAATAAATATTGTAGATAAAAAGGATTTTTTTTTTTTTTGGGTCTTTGCCAATGGAAGGTAAGTTTGAAGCTAATAAAACTCTTCTTGAGTTTGGTCGCAAAATCGGATTGGGAGTTGATCACTGAAGGAATGGATTGTAAGAGATAATATCACTGAATGAATCAGGGTTTTGAGATCAAATTATTTTTATATAAACACATTAATTTTTAGTTTCGACCTTTTACAAATAGATATAAAAGTTGGAGACTATCATCAACTCTATCTATTATTTATAAACTTCTCCTCTCTATAATTATTATTTTATATTATAAAATTATATAATAATATATAATATTTTTTTTCTCTTTATAAACGTGGTACAATAAGTTCTTCCATTTTTATCTAGAAGATTTGCACAAGAATCTGATTCTCTAAAAATGTATTTGATGGTCCATTCTTTTAAAGGTGAAGACATGAGGCGTTCTGTTGATTATGGCAATAAGCACAGAATCAGATTCAATCTTCAAATTTTTTATTACAATGGTGAGTGCAAGTTTTACCTAGTTAAACAATCCAACCATACTTTATCAAAAATAGTTAAGATAATAAAAAAATGTATGTGAGTGACAAGTGCATGTATGTCCAATGATTAAAATTTATTTTATACATAAGAGAAATCTTATGTGTATCATATTATTTTTATATTATCAAATAAAATAGAATTAAATTACAAGATTGAGCATCACATAACATCTTATTTATGTAATATTACCGTAATCGATTGCATATTTTATTACTTATTATAATACTATCCTATAAATAAAATACTGTGTAAGACTTATATTTTATCACCTGCTATAGTGTTATTATATAAATAAAGTCTTACGTGAAATCTAATTATATGATTTAAGTTTATTTTATTGAATAATCCATAGATAACATATTATATTAAATGTAGGTAAAAAATTTTCTATAAACCCCGTATACATGGGGTAAAGTAAATCTTAATTATTGGATCTACATACCTATGATATATATTAAAAAAAAATTTTAAATAGAATAATATTTTCTAGCCATAAAAAATAAAGCCAAACCTAACAATAATAAATCAATATCATAATTCTTTCTACATAATTGAAACTTAATAGGAAGGTGAAACATAGTTGAAAAAAAAATGAATTCTAAAATAAAGGTCCGGATATCAATTTCATCAATAAAATTTATTAATGTCATTTTAATATCAAAATTTATTTTATATGGCGAAATAACACCCAAAAAATTGATTATAATATAAATATTTTATTGTCTTTTACTAACAAAATGATTTGAAACATTATGACAGTGATGTGATGGTAAATGGTTACTAAATGAAAATAAACAGATAAATAGTCTATTTGTAGAAATCTTTAACACAGTAAAATTCCACTTTTACCCATCATAAGATCTTATCTGGAAATGGACACGCGTCACTTTTTTTGCAGCTTAGCTAGATACCCCAGTGAAAAGAGGAAAAAGGCTCCGCAAAAACGATGTCGTTCTGGTCCCTCTCGGGATACTATGGTTGCTTCCTCACACAGTTTCAGTTGGCAGCGACGAGCTTCAGCACTGACGAAAGAAGAGAAGCAACTAGCAGAAGAAGATAATGGTGGCTTTTGGCGTGAAAAAGGTGCGCCAAATGGTCGCAGGCTTCGGTGGTAATGGTCTCGGCCAGGTCCTTGCTGCTGTGCCGGTGACCCTCCTTGTCCGGCTCTTCTCCGGTCCTGGTCCGGTGCTCCTGTCGGAAACCGAGAATGAAGACCACGGTGATGGGGAGGAGAATGATAATGTTGACGAAGGTGAAGGTCCGGGCTCCGTAAAGTTTTGCCGGTCACAATCCGTTGGAGCAACATCACGTGCTCCCTTTCTGATAAATCCTCCAAGTCTGTGAGTTCCCATCTTCTTATTCTGTGTTGTTTCGTGAATGCTCTAGTCCTGTTTGGTTGCTATGCTAGGAAATTGGGATATTGACTTCGGTTATTATGTTTTATTTTATAAAGCCATAACATTATCACGTGTGCTGTGCTTAGAGCTAAAATTCTGGTTTTGATGATTGATTGATTGTTAAATTGGAGAAAAAGAAGCTATAGTCATACTCGTAGTGCCATTCCTCACCGTCCAACTTTGAATCAGTGGAAATAACACTACCTGTACGTTAGAGGACAGTGTGTACATTTTTCTGGTGAATTTCTTTATTGCTTTATGCAGTTGCAATGGTTATTTATTTTGGGTGATAATGGTAATTTTATTTTTGAATTAATAGGTGAGATTTTTGCTCAAAAATGTGAGCGGAGAAGCAAAACCTGGAAGATTATTAGCTATTATGGGGCCGTCAGGTTCTGGAAAAACTACATTGCTCAATGTTCTTGCGGGTCAGCTGGCAGCATCTCCCCGGCTGCATTTGTCAGGCCTTTTGGAGTTCAATGGCAAGTCCAGTTCAAAGAAAACTTATAAGTATGCTTGTTAGCAGCTTTTGTCTCCTGCACTTTTCTTGGGATCCCTATTAACTCACTGAGGAGGAGAGTTAGTATGTTTTTTATGGCTGTAGGTTTGCTTATGTGAGACAGGAGGATCTATTTTTTTCACAGCTCACAGTGCGAGAAACATTGTCCCTTGCTACAGAACTCCAGCTTCCTGGCATATCTTCCGTGGAAGAGAGAGATGAATATGTGAAAAATCTCCTGTTCAAACAAGGCTTGGTGAGATGCCCTCTTGTGTTGTAATTTGTGTTAGAGGTAAAGTGGTCACTGATTATTAATTAGGATGCTTGCAATGGGATGTAAGAACCGTTGTTTTTTCCAAAACAACTTGGAAAGTTTCCTTAAAGAATGAATCTGAATATACATTTCTGCTTGTCTCCAACTTTTAGTTTTGATTTTTCTGTTTTCAGTAGCATGCTTTCCAAAAATTTACATAAGAAGTTACATGCATATCATATATTTAAATATTTCAGCTCTACTCCTACAGTACTCATATTTACTCCCTTTGGCAACTTGAATCTCTTTAATCAAAAGGTCAGCTGTGCTGATACCATTGTTGGTGATGCAAAAGTTCGGGGAATTAGTGGTGGTGAAAAGAAACGCTTATCTCTGGCATGTGAGCTACTTGATTGTCCGTCTGTTATATTTGCTGATGAACCTACAACTGGTAAACATGCCTTTCTAGAATTTGCTGTGCAACAGATCTGAGTTCTGCATATAATATAGCTAGTACATGGTTAGTATAATATAAAATAACTTCACATAATCAAAGCGATTTTCTTGTATGTGTTCCTTAAATAATAGTTTCAGATTTACTCTGACCATGTATCATACTTGTAATATTAGAAAACCCAGAATGCTACCATTTTGTATTTGTCTATCCCTTTTAAAGTGGCTGAAATTGTTGAATTGATTCTAAAAGAAAATTTGATGGTTGTTGAGTAACTTGATGCTAATTCAGCCTTCACAAGAGCACCTTTAATCCTGTTCAAATAGGACTTGTCTGATAATGGTCACTGGAAGATTGCAAATTTAGTAAAATAGCCATGATAAAAGTCTGATGGGCTAAGTGCAGATGCTTGTCTAAACTGGAACCTTAGCGTCAGACAAGAAATCTCCAGATAATAAATAAGGCGTAGAAAATATGAATTTGCTTTCAAGTATCTCAATGGAGTAGCTGAGTAGCAATGACCTTCACTCATGTGTTGCTGAAGTGAAAAGGAAAGAGTAATACTGAATGGACGTAATCATATGTTCTCATGTTGATATTCTGTTTTAACCTTGATGTACCAGTCCTTGTGTACTTGTCTCCCTCTTTTTCTTGATAACATTAAAAGACTATCATTTAGAAGTCTAAAATGATAAAATAACAGGCTTGAATTTGATTCAAAACCTAAAGATATAATCTTGGGTGAGTTGGCGCAATGCAAATAAACTCCCGTGCTTCCAGTATAATCAAGCACTTTCTTGAGATGCAGGAACACTGAAGTCTTTCGTCCTTAAGATAAGGACAATCTAGTAAACACACTATCTTCATAGTAGCAAAAACTCTATGAAGCATGGACACTTTAAAAGGGAGCCATGTCTGTATTAGACATGATCACACAATGCAACACTTCAAATTGCACTTGGACAGTTCAGATTCTATCATGCCGCCATGTTTATGTTTATGTTTGCAGCCACGCTTCTTAGCATAAACTCAGACTATAGATTTGCTATTTACAATATTAGTGGTAGAAATAAACTTTTTGTCCATTATGTTTGGTCTAAGTTTCACTTAGGTCCCAAAAGTATTTTTTGTTCCATTAATGTCCTAAATGTTTATTTTTCAGTTCATTGATTTCCTTCCTGGTAATTCTATCCAAACTTCTGTTGTATCTTAAATATGGGGCAATTTTGCCTGTTAGTGACCAGAAACCCTCCTACATGGCGAAAACTTTACGCCTCACCTTCTCCCAACATTGTTTTCCCCTTTGTTTCACCTAAAAACAGATCCTTGGGTTTTCTGAAACCAAACTACAAACTGTTGAAGCAATCTGAGTGAGGATAGATTATAGAGCTGAAGCAATCTGGATGAGGATGTTTAGACTCTCCTTGAATGCTAGCATGGGGTTGATGAGCTAGAGAAAGTTGTGAACTTGGAACTGATTTTTGGACTATTGTAATGTTGCTTCTTTGTTCAAACATTAGATTCGGTCTATGGGGGTTGATGTGCATGATGCCCCCCTTCACCCAGTAACCATTTTCAAAAGTTCACAATCTCATTCTATCCACATTTATTCACTGTAAAGGCAATTGAAGATTACAATTTTTTGTTGGAATGGAAGTGATTAGGCAAAAGAAATGGATTTGATTCAGAGACCCTTTTTATGTTTCTCTTTTCCTTTTTCTTATTTTCCATTCTATCCCAGTTACCATCTGAAACGGGGGCCTTTTCATGAAAATGGGAATATTTTTTCCCAGGTAGAGTAAAATGTAGGTACATTGGGATTAACATGGTAACCGATAAGTGGAGGTTGCCAACTACTCTTGCAAGTCAATGAGGGGGCTTGCTTTTGGAATTGTGCATTACTGTCCCACTATCATGCTACGGTCACTGACCCGTGCAATGGTGGAAACGATCTCATCTCTGGTTTTGTAGATAGCTTCGTTCATGGTTTCTCTTATTCATCCCTTTTGCCTCAATCTTGGTCTGATTTTAGAAATTCCTAGAATTGATTTTTAGGGGGAAGAAAGCTGAAAATGCTGTTGGGGGAGGAGAGATGTAAAGCTTTGCCATGTGGGGAGAGCTTTTGATACCGTGCCATGTATACAAGATATACTGGAAGTTTAGACGGAGTAAATGGAAAGGAAAACCTTCGAACCAGAAAAACTTTTAGAACATAAATGGAACAAAAAGTTTAATTTATAATAGGTACGTAGTAAATTTTGGACCAAATTTAAATGACAAAAAATTCATTTCTGCCCAATATTAAGTATATAGTAAAATCATCTACATAGTTGCTGCTTCCTTGCTGCTTTCAGTTAATTTTTAACTTTATAATTTAATACTTTTGCATTTTCTGTACATTGATGTGATGATGCCTGAATGGCTTTTCCATTCCAGTAGCTTCTGGCAAAATCTGTCAATTATACTCCAAATTATAACTTCTTTTTGTTACACGCAAATTTATACGCCAACAATGGTAAGGCTAATTGCACAAATGTCATTTTCGGTCACAAGTCAATCAAATAAACTTATTTGAACAAGTAATTGCGCTAATAAGTAGACAATTGCTAATGGTTACAGGTTAGTGACAAATATATCTATTTCTACTTTACAGTCTTCGTTTATGGCTTGGGATGCCCTTTGGAAAGTTCATTTACGACTTTATATTATTTTATTTCTTTGGAAATTATTACGGAATGCACCTTCTACGACATCATGCACATCATATACCTAATAAATAGAGTTGTCAATTCTATTTGTTGTATGAGGAGACAATGAACCATTTACTTCTGTAATTTCCTTTTGCACTAGCGATATGGCTTAAATCCCTTTATCTTTATGGGTTGACCAATATATCCATATTATATTTTTGCATGGTTGGAAACATGGTTGCTTTAAACAAACATCATTAAGGATCAAGTTGAAGTTTATACTGTCCTTTTCTTTTTTATTTTTGACCTTATATGTTCAATGGTTTTGTCACAATCATAAGATATTTGAAGATACACATATTGGCCCAAAGAGTATGCACTACGTATGATCAGTAGGTTATTTAGACAATATTGTCATGTTGGTCAAATTCTACGGAGAACACGACGATCATCTGCTTCCAATTTCCATAGCTCAGTTGGATATATGTCACTTGGATAGTTGGCAAATAGTTCTTTCTTTGGTGTCACATAATACTAGACAAAAGAAACATCAGGTTTTGATTACGGCTTGGTTTGGACGTAGTCTTTTTAGGAAATGGATTTAGTTGGACAAATTGCATCACTCACCAACTAAGGTTTTGTTGGATGCGGTTGGACATTGCCTGCTATTTATTCTTCATCATCAAATTATTTTGCACCCTCAAAAGTATCTTTTGCTATTTTTTGTCTTTACGAAATCACACGATCAACTTTTGACTGTATTCGCTGCTCTAACAACAGCCTTACAATTTCTCTGAGAAGACATTTGGCATTTGGCTAGGAGGTTTGCCTCGACGCAGATTATGGTTATTCTTAATGTTCGTCAGAATTCTCTTCAATAACAGGTCAAAGCTGAAGTTGGTCTGTATAGTATAGGATCTTATAATTCTATTTTGTAGTTTGGTTGATTATTATATTATCAAAAAAAATTAATTAACTGTATTTTTCTTTCAAAATTAGTAAAAGTTGATTTTTTTTCCAAGATACGAAAGTTCTAAATTTCAAATATTCAATTAGGCACGAAATAAAAGAGTACAGAATACTCAATTAATGGTTAAAAAATTCACATTTACATGCAAATGAGAGCACATACATTAATATATTGACAAATTGTATTTTAAATACTATTGAACGGTTTTTTTAAAGTATATAGAGTTTTTCGGTCAATAAAAATTGACCTGACAAGATGTACATCAAAACAAAAGTTCTAAGATATAGTTATTGTCGGTCATCCTTTATTGATTCTTAAACTCTTAATAGATTTCTAATACACTTTAGAGTGTTTTTTCTTAGTATTAATATTTGTCATCTCAAATATTGTATGTACTAATATTAAATTTAGAGACATAAAAATATATGACCTAGGCCAACTTGGCATTTTTTTCTGAGAAAAAAAGCATTTATCCATTCTTTTTTTCTATTTACCATTGTAATGTTTTTCTTAATCTAAAAATATCACAATGATTCCTAATCTATTAACCTTATTACAATAATTTCTAAATGTCTCTCAATGGTCTAAATTTAAAAACTTTAACTATGTAAAATTGTTAAAATTTTGTTTTTTATTATTTAAGTTAAAAAAGTATTTCAGTCCGTTAATTATATTTATTATTTATAAATAATTTTTTTAATTTAAAACATTTCAAAATAATTCTTTAAATTTTAGTTTCATCTCACACAAATTTCTTTTAAGTAAAATTCTTCAAAACATTTAACCAAGGTAGCTTTGTGCTCGTATAATTTTTTAAAATTTTAAAAACATTAAAAATAATCTAAACTTCTACCCTTTCCCAATCTCTCTCGTCGTCGGCCTCCTCAAACAAGGCAAGCAGAAACGCTCTATCACTGTATTGAAATTCGGCACGTAAATCCTCTTTGACTTGTTCATCATCCAATTCTTCGATACCGAGACTCCGTACTAGAATTTCTTTGAAAATGCAGGATTTCAAAACCCATAATGGAGATGTTTGAACGCAAAGTTTCACCAGCTACCTAAAGCAAATCTCGCTTCAGCATCACCCCAATTTTCCTTTGGAGTCCTCTTCCCTAAAGGCAGAGAAATAAGCTTCGTCGTTGAAGTCTCTCTGGGTTCTGAGTGTCTAAATCACTCTATATTTTGAAGATTTCTTCGCTTCTGTCTTGTCTGAGAATAATATTGCTGCACTTCCCATCTCAAATGGGCAGTTTATGAGCAACTTGGACCTTACATTACCGGAGTACCAACCCGTTGATAAGGTCACTCTGCTAATAACTATGGCGTTGGAGAACTTGTGAAGACTAAAAAATTCTTAGCCAATCGATAGAGGGCATTGAATGTCAATTCGCATAGAGTATTTGTTGATGATAATGGAGCTTAAAGAAGCAATGGGACAAAAACCACTACAATTAAAGAAAGTATGTCGACTGCAATTAAAGAAAGTTTGGGCTGAGAGATTGTTAATGACGGGAAATAGAACCATTTGAGCTTCTTTGATGGATTCATTTTGACAGGTTTTCGGAGGACCGTAGTATACGAGAAACGTAATGCCTTCATTTTGCAAATCCCAGACATTAACATGGGCATTTTGCACAACTTCAGCAGATTTGTAAATATTTCTCAGACTACCTACGATGGGTAATAAACATAAATTTGAAGCTAGCAAATTAATAACAAAAATTCCATTTTTGAATACCTCCTTTGAGACGTAGAGTTGCTGCAAGTGAAATATACCACTCCAGTTGTTTGATCAATATCCAAACTGTTAGCGAATGCCAAGGGAGAGCCTTCTTCTCACACAACCAAATGCAGAGGTTTTAGGAAGAGATGATTTAGGAAGAAAGATTGGACGATTTCTTGTTAGTCTTTTGCATTTTTTTTTCCCCCTAATGCTGATGCATGTCAAGTCATCATTTAAAATAAAAGAAAATACACATATAACTTCCGTGTTAACACAGAAATAAATACTGTTAAGTTTTTTAATAAATTTTACATAAGATTTTATTACATTCTTATTTCTATTCTTCATTTCATTCTCTAAAAAATATTTTTTTCCACCAAACATAACCTAATATGCTAACGATTTAAAACACGACGCCAAAATATGAACTTTTAAACCACAACAGACTAAGAGTAAACGGACTATATCACAGAATATTAAAATGTAATTTATCTCCTCCTCTTTTTTTTTTTTTTCTGGGGTTATTACTCTATTTCCTGGTCGCATTTTCTTGCCTTGGGAATGCCATCTCAACCCAATTATGCCTTCCATGATTTCCATCAAGTACTTCATAAATTTTGTTTGAAAAATAAAGAGACAGCTAACGAAAACAGGCCACGGAAAAAAAAAAAAAAGATTAGCTACAAAACATTAATAATAAAGGAGAAGAAGAAGAATTGACTGCATTTTTAAGGCTTAAATATATTTGTAATCTCTCTAGTTTCATAGTAAGTTTCAATTTGATTCTTCTAGTTCAAAAAGACACAATTTTACCTTCCTATTGTTTTAAAATCATCTAAAAGTACATACCAAAGAAAGACATTTTTAACCCAAACACAAAAGTACATAAAAGTGGTCGTTAAGAAAGACCATGATAATAGTTATCAGAGATGAGCAATGAATAACAAACCTCCATAGCTTCAGCTATAAATAAGGTTGTCTCCTTTTACAAGTCAATAAGCCTGATCATGGAAAGAAGAGAATGACCACTCAAGAGCTAGCTGACTAACCAATCACAAACTTACAAAGCTATAGGAGGACAAATAAGTGGCTCTAGTTAACCATACTAACATACAAGTAAGACTTAGGTAAGATTCAAACAATGAAGACGATCAAAGACAAGGCTAGAATATATGCTCAAATCAACTAGAGCAGAACAAGATTCAAATAACAACAAACTAATCTTAATAAAAAGAAACAGCATGCGACCTAGACATGTAATTTCAAAAAACAAAAAAGGATGAATTGTGATTCGGTGCCTTCTCCCGATTGAGACAATGAACCAAACCTGGTCCGTGCTGCAAAGTCAGCAGGAACAAGTTGCTATTAGAAAAAAAGGGGGGGGGGTCCCAGAATGAAAAGTAAAAGATCTCAATGTAAGAAATATGACAGCTCAGGAAACAATGTTAGACCATTTTACCTGCCTTCCTTAGCTAAGCAGTAAAGTCCTTTCCACCCGTCAAGTAGAATTTCTGCTACAACAAAACACAATCATAAAACACCAACCATCCCAACCACCACATCAGATTGGCTAAAGGGAAAACAGCAGCACGCACACGCGTGTGCACACACACACACAAAATTCAAGACACACCAGCTAAAAGTACATGGACTCAGCAATAAAGAGGCCTTCAAATCAACGACCCAACCATGCTGTTGTTTGAGCATATCCACAACAATACAACACCATATTACCATAACACTGGGAGAAAGGAAGAAAGCAAGGGGAAAAGAAACCAAATCTCCATTTCTCATCGATGTTTGCAGAAACAATACTAAAACAGAACAACATAACAGCAAAGAAAATTTTAACGTACATGATTCCTCCTGACTACAGAAGAGCGTCTAATAAATAGAAATTAGTAAACTTTGCAAGTAATAAACTGAAATGAAAAATAAAAAATAATTTGCAAAGTCTATATCGAATATTGACCTAATTTTTTATAAAAGAAACTCCATTACTTCCCATTGCCCTCAAGAGACAAGCGCCAAGGTGCCAGAATCCATATTACATCAGTTTCCTAGGCAACAAGTTCATAAAACTACACTAACAATAGAGTACAGATGAAGTCTTCAACAAGTTCAAGAACTTCATGTACATATTATGGGTGGATGAATGTCTCTCGAAGGATGCTCCCAACTTCCTTTGATAACTTGAAGTCCTAAAGGATCATGCCATTTGTTCTGAAGACTCAAATTGCCATAAAATGTTAAGTTGCATCCGCATCAGAACTCAGAGGCAACTAATGTAGAAACAAGCGAAAACCAGAAATAACACAACAGAAAAAAATCGCAGTTAGCTATTGTAGAAACAAGCCAAAAGAGGTTACCAAGTGGTTGCTGAAAAGAGAGGATCCAACTACAGTTTGTTCAGCAAAAACCAGAAAACACCTTTAATTAGACATCAACAGTTTTGTATCATCCTGTTATCAGAAGATGTCAAAACATGATCAGATCTGCCAACTTGAAGTTAGATTACTGATACAGATGGATGTGATGACCTAAGGCATCCCTTAGGACAGACCTTGTGAGATATTCCTCTGTCTCACCCAATGATAGGAGTTTTCCTTATTTTATCAATCTTCAGAGCCAACATTCTAGCTGTATTCTCTCTACCTCCATCAAGAAGAGCTTGTTTCAAGTTGCTAAACACTGGGCCAGGAGGTCGAATTCCTACATCCAACATCTCTTGAAAGTATTTACAAGCATCATCTAATTTATTTTCATGGCACAATGCACTGATTAAAGTAGAGAACATATGCATTCCAGGAAGAATTCCCTTATCCTTCATCTGATCCCAAACCCTGATTGCCATATCAACCCGGTCTTCATTACAAAACATCCTCACTATGATCTCATAAGTGCTCACAGTTGGCTCACACCCAGAGTCACTACTCATTCTCTGGAAAACTGAGTAAGCTTCTTTTGTTCTTTGAGCCTTTATCAAGTGATGTAGTATTATGTCAAATGTTCGAGAATTTGGACCAACCCCACATTTTTTCATTTCATCAACCATCCTGTATGCATCATTCATCTGCATTGACCAGCAATAAGCCCCAACAACAGCATTGTAAGTTGGCACTTCTAAGGCAAAACCACTAGCCTTGAATTTTTCAAAGAATTCAAGAGCCTCGTCCAATCTCTTATCAGAACCCAATCCATTAATCAAAGTACAAAATATATGGGGAGTTGGCCTCAAATTTTTTGCTTCTAACTCATGATAGAACCCAACAGCTGCATCATATTTCCTAGCCTTACAATATGCACTGATGATAATGCCATAGGTAACAATATCTGGTTCAAAACCTTCATCCTTCATGTCCCAATAGACCTCATTAAGTCTCAGCAAATTTTGTTGCTGACCCCACCCTTCTAGCAATATTGTGTAGGACTTGACATCAGGTGCAAACTTTCTCTTCTTCATTTTGTCAAAGAACTCTTGTGCTTTCTCAATACACCTTGACTTGCTCAAAACATCAATCAATCTATTATAATCCGAAACTTCCAGCTTCATCCCAAACCGCTCCATCTTCTCGAATGTTTCCACTGCTTCTTTGACCTTTCTAGCTCTTGCATATCTCCGTGCAACCAATGAAAAAGTGTCTTTAGTCAGCAACTTTTTATGTTTCATGTCATCAACCAAATTCCACACCATCTTGAACTGTTTAATCTTACCCAATGATTCAATCAAAGCATTGTAGCTCTCTGTACTGTATTTGAACCCCTTTTGCTTCTCAGACCAACGAAAGAATGAAAGTGCAAGAATACCAGCATTGCTTAACTTCTTTAAGACCTCAACCACCAATTCTGGCGATACCTCCACTGAAATATCACTGAGAGATGCCTCAACACTAGAATTAGGACTGTTCGATAAAATTTTACAGATTCTTTCAGCTGTGAGACCTTTAACGGCATCTGGGTTCATGTCGTTGGCTTCAGAAAATGCTTCTGCTTGCATTGTGCCACCACTAATGGATGTGTGGAAGCCCAAAGAAGGATGATTTCTTAGAGACCCACATTTGTTTTGGTTAAGAGGTATCAAATAATGATAAAAAATTGAACTTCCTACAGTAACTAGTGAACAAGAAAGCAGTCTAATAGAACCAGAGTGAGGATTTAACACTGGCAGAAAATTTGGAAAGTGGAGAAAGATTGGAAGGGTGAATCTTTTGGATACTCGTGCCAGTTGAATGAGGTCCATTTGAGAGGAGCTGCAGACAGACACTAGCTATGAAGTTCAACCTATGCTACAATCTTGGAAATTAAAGCTCCTGCAAAAGAAAAAAAAATGTGGAGACCAGATTACTTTGACTTATCAAACCAACAGAAGTGACCAAAATCATATAAAACCCATCCATGCTTCCATCTTTTCCTTCCCGATATACTTGTACACAATTATGCCACCACCACATTTAGATGTAGGTGTAAAAAGCATCAAGTACTAGTTGACATATCCCATATACCAATACTAGGATCCAAATGGAAAAGAATAATGAAAAACAGATTATTGATGGTGTAATAGTAAATAATAAGTTAAAAACAGGAGACAGAGACAGAGGACCTGTTTGATTTCTTGTTTTGAGAACAGTTTTTTATTCTCAAGGAAAAAGAAAAAAGAAAAAAACTGTTTGAAAGCATTGTTTTTTCGTAATTTGTTTTGAAAACAGAAGAGTAGGATACGTATTTTGGAAACAAAAAATACAAAACGACCTTTAGGTGTTTTGTATCTTTCATTCCCAAGAAGGTGGAGAACATTATTTTCATTAATGGCACTCTTGTAAATTTTACCAAACCCACTTAGGTTCCTCTTCTTCATCTTGTATAACCATACCCTCACCTGCCAGCTTCATCTACATGTGGAGGGAGAACAAGAAGACAGAAGACACAAGAAAGGTCCAATGCAGCTACTCCCTCGTCATTTCCCAGGTTTGTTTTCTTGGTTCTGCTGAAATGTTAATATTGATTACATAAAACAAGCGAATCAAATAAATTTTTTATTTTCATGTTTTTAAAACTTGTTTTCAAATCAATTTTCTGAAACAATTTTTTTAAAAATTTTTAGATATGTATTCAAAACAAATGATTCAAACAGAATTTTTTGATATCTTATTTTCAAAACTTGCTCTGAAAAACAATTTGAAACTGTTTTAAGGACATAAAAACAGAAAATAGAATCAGACAGGCCCAGATTTTTCTTATTTCCAAGAAACCTCCACATACCAAATCAGAGAAAACAACCAAAAGATAGCTCAAACTGAAAAATTCCAAAATAAATATTCAATAAGAATAACATTGACATATTAAAATTACAAGTAACAAAGTATCATACCTAACTGCACTGGGGAAATGGGGGATTCTTTTTTTTTGGGGGGGGGGGGAGGATGGTGGACCACTTTTAAATTTCAATAGAATCCATTAAATTCTCCTATGAAATGCACAGTGCAGAATAAAGTAATATAGCAACAAGAATCATAGACAATTGAAGTCACAAATCAACCAGTGATTGATCTTGGCAGTAAATTTGACAAGTTTATGGTCCTCCTCAGTTTTGGATGCTTTACAAGCATAGACATCAGAACTACATAGAGAATTGAAATATTCATGATAGAACAAAGAAAAAAATTCTTGAACAATTAATGCCAGGATGTGATCAAATATTTCATTTTCAAGTGCAAGACAGCAAAAGTTTTTCAATAGTAATTGTGAAAGAACATAAAAAGACACCAAGAGGAAGAGGACTCTTAAACTTCAACTAATCACCAGCGTTAGATATGGATCATGCAGCCATGTTAAAAACAAAGAAAGCCACAATTATAATGCACCATTATTTTATGAATTCTTCATATGAAAAGCATACAGAGCAGAAGCAATGGAATGCAGCAAATGTAAAAGAACATTGTCTCCGAACACTACTTATGTCGCCAGTTACACCAACCGCATTGAGTACCCAAGGATTGGGAATTTGAGCAATACAACAGAGAGTTATGCCATCAAAATTCACAATGGCAAACGGCAAACCCAAAAGTTCAATTATAACAATATGAACAACAATTGGCTTGTCGTATTATATCCAGGAGGCACGGAACCAATGTACTCCCCCTAGTCCGGAATATGGAACAATGTGATTATGGTTTGAAATGAATCCATAAAGCTCACTTCATAACAGGGACGTAATCGTCACCATCACAATTTCGTTTTTCAACAAAACATTTCAGTGTAAATATTAAAGCCAATAATACCTTACACCTTGTACCCGGATAAAGAGAGAAATGGAGAGAAACACACACACACACACATACAGAGAGAGAGGCAGCGGCAGCGGAGATAGGATTTGGTACTTCCCAAGGAAAAAAGGAACCAAGAGTTGAACAAAGAGAAACAACGGAGCTCACCTACAACGCTGAAGCAGTAATCAGCAATAAGGGCACGTCGCTGAGGTTGCTGGTAGCTCTTTCTTCGCCGAAGCACAGAGAAGCCCTCCCCACACTCCCGGGAGGCGACCGGCGAGAGAGATGATGGACAATTTGGTAATTCTAGAGAAAGACGTAGTCTGTGTTAAGAAAATAAGTTAATGATTTATCAATCTATCTTTAATTCTTCCAAAATAAAATCAACAATTACTTTAGGCGAAATCATTTAACAAATTATCTTATACATGACATGAATAAGAATTCATATGACGTGACTGTCATTTAATGAATTAGTTATATTAATTGATGATTTAAATTTTGTTAGGATATATGCAGAATGAACCAAAAAATTTAAAAAAACAAAAGTGATTTTGACATAAAAATTAACCTTCATACTTTTGCTTTAAAAAAATATTAAATAATAAAAATTATTAAATAATAATTAACAAAATAAATATTGCAGACGCCAATCAAGTCCTTACTTGTCATTTTCTCCTAAAATGCATTTTCCGACTTTGAGTAGTCTTATTGAAAGCAAGATGGACTCCCTTGGTATCATTTAGGTGAGAAAGAAAAAAATAACACCTGGAGAAATATATTCCTAGTTAATTATGATATGAGTTCTTTTTTAACCTAATTTACTAAGTGATTATGACTTTTACTCATAAACAATTTTAATTGAGAAAAAAATTTTAAAGCATTAAATTAAAAATTTTATTTCTAAAGAATCAAATTAAAAAGATAATAATTTTTGAAAAACTAAATCATTCAACTATTTATTTTTTTAATATGAATCTACACTTACATCTCTCTCTTAGGATTTGGTTAAATCATATTTGATAGTTCTTTTATTTCAAAAATATCATTTTATTACTTTTTTGTTAATAAAATCAATTATTTACACATTATGCATTATTTCAAAAAAAAAATTAAGAAAAGTATTAAATATAATTTAACCAAATGAAAATATAATTTACTCAATATAAATTTCTTTAAATTTAGAAAAATTTACATTTTACTTGAACTACAATTTAATTACAAAATTGATATATAACATTTTTAATTACAGAAAAGCTACAATATCTTAAGAAATGAGGGTAGTAAAAGAAACAAAATAAACAATGAGCCCAAGAATGACCAATTTATGAATTTAAAAATATAACAAATTAATTATTAAACTAATACAATAACAGTAAGTTAAAAGCTGCTTTCTCTCTTCAACAATCTTTATAGATCAAAGTTAGGTTAACCAAAATATAAATATATTAATATAAAAAACCACAAAAAATCGCATCGCTTCTTGTAATTATTTCAATTGAGATTAACATCTGCATTCTACTTTGAAATTCAGGTGCTTTATTACAACTTAAATTTCAAGTAGAAATTTTGCAAATAATTCTTACTATAGAAGACATAATATAGTTTTTCTTTAAATTTATTTAAATTTTCAGCAAACACTGAATTTTCCCCCCTTGTGTTTGATCCAAATTTCAAGTTAGTGGTTTAACTTATTTGTTTCCATTTAGCCCTTTTAACTTGAAAGATATCGTTCCTATCCTTTCCTTTTCCAAGACATAGAACAACAAAAATATGCAATTTAAAGTGGGTTAAATCGAGGAAAGGCAGCGTTATAAGTTAGTACCACGTCCACAATAAACTACGCCATAAAAGATTTCAACATTGTACATTCACTTTCGTTACCTCAGTCAATGGAGATCGACGAAAAAATGAGCTGATATACAAATTTAATCTGATAAGGAGCAAAATGGAGTCTTACTTTCCGCCAAATTATGCATTCTATGAGTCCCATCCAAGAACTTCATAAAATTCAGTAAACAAAAACAAAAAACACAGCTGGCAACGCATAAAATTTTGCCGCTACTACAATGGTGTATCGAGAAATTCTCACGTATAAATCATGACGTCTATTTATGATTAATTTAGTACACCCATTTTTTAGACCCTATCTAGTTTTAAATTACTCTAGTATAATAACAAATATTACTAGACAGACAAACTCCATAATTATTTCTTGCAAGTTATTTTTTCCAGAGAATATCCAAATCATGAGTGAGGAATTGAACAATAGCCTGCCTAGTCTGTGAAAGTTTCCAAATAGACCGGGCTATGCACTCTGATAGTTTATCAACCAGTAGGATGGAGCCATATATCACAATAACTACATACTAGTTTTGATCAACAAGAAAAACTTTCTGTCCGCACAAAAGCTATTGGACTTAATTAAACCAGTCCCCTAAATTTCAGAAAACAAAAACAATCGGTTCCCTGTACAGATCAAATTGGACAGCCCATAGTTAGATGATCAACCTATTCTATTCTCACTTTGCTTAAGACATGTACAATAATCATCCATAGCTGCCCCCAGTGAACCCTTCTCTCAATCAACCTCCCTCCCTCCTCTTTCCTCAATATATACCCTACCGGCTTCTAGTTGAGTGTAGAATTTCAAAGCTGATAAGCAGACAAGGCATAGTTACCGTACAGTTTCTTTCCTCGATGTATGGAATCCTGATACTTAAAAACCTATAGCTTCTATCCCATGTAGTATCAATCACAAAAACATATCACAATAAAATTGACCGGACTGTTCGACAAACAAAATCAGCAAGGCGTGCATGTGTGAGCCATTTTCAATTATACTTAGCATGCAGTTAATGATAGTCAAGTTAGCATGCAGTTAATGATAGTCAAGTTAGCATGCAGTTAATGATAGTGAAGGGACCAAATCCAGTTGCACCAACTTTAGGATCAAAATTGGGCCACATTCATGGTTTATAATTCCCAGTACCCCATATATTACATAGTAGTGAGAAAACATTAATGGAAAATTACAATTATAAACAAAGTCCTTAACAAAATCCACATCGCCTTTACTGTGGCCACTGTAATTAGCACAGCCAAAAACCAGTACTTCCATAGCAAACAACCAATGTCAGTTCCGCCAATGCAAGAACAACAATACATAATACGACTGGCCATTCATAATGTTTTTTTAAAATTTTTGGGAAGGAGTCCAGAACTATTTTTAAATAGAGTAACACGTTACTTCTGCCTAAACTTAAAAAACTCCACCCCAGACCTGCAAACATTGTTGTTTAGCCACTATCGCCACCCACACTGCTGCTGCCCCGCCACCACATCAGCCATCAAGACCACTTCCTCCACCACTTTCAACAACCAGCATTATTTAATGCCATTGTCATAGCTATGATGAAAAATATTGCCATTTGCCTCTAACTCTAACACTGACTTGTTTACATTTAATCAACACATGTAAGCAACTAATACTGGTCATACAGAGTTGAATGAGAAAACAATTAAAACCCAAATACATACAAAAGCACATCAAAGTATTAGTAAGAAAGACCATGATGATAATTTATCTGAGACGAGAAATGAATAAAAACTTCCATACCTTCAGCCATCAATAAATAAGGCTGCCTCCTCTTACACCTCAACTTGCCTAACCATGGAAAGAAAAGATTTAAAGGATGACCACTCAAAAACTAGCAGGCTAACCACCAATCACAAACTTGCAAAGCTTTAGAGGGACACAAAGGTGGCCCTATTCAGCATACTAACACAGCAGTAAGACTTCCAGAGTTAAGATTTAACCATTGAAAAAGATCAAAGACAAGGATCAAATGCTGGCTCAAATCAACTATAGCAGAACAAGATTTAATATAACAATCAACCAATCTTAACCAAGACAAGCAACACATGACCTTGAACATATAATTTCAAAAGAAATCAACATGATGAACTTTTGATTCAGTGCCTTCTCTAAATTGAGAAAGGAAACCAAACCTGCTCCATGCTGCAAAGTTGGCAGCCACACACTGCCATCAGAAAATAACTCAGAATAAAAAGTAAAAGATCTCAACGTAGGAAATATAACAGTGCAGGAAACAATGTAGACCAATCTACCTGCCTCATCGCATTCAAAGACACATCAGCTAAGGTGCAAAGCCTTTCCACATGTCCAAGTAGAATTTCTGTTAGGACAAAATAGCACAATCAAAAAACAACAACCATCCCAACCACTACATCAAATTGGCTAAGGATAAAATCATCACAATTTTTTTTTTTAAAAGGCTCATAACTAAAACCCAGAAAAGATGGACCAGCTAAAGGTACATGTTCTCAGAAATGTAAAGGTCTCCTAACAAACAACCTAACCGTGCCGTTTGAGTATATTCATTATAAGAACATACCATAACACTGGAAGAAAGAAAGAAATAAAGCAAACAAAACCAAAAAAGCTTACCCAAAAAAAAGAAAAGACAAACTAAGCAAGTAAACAACAACACTAAATCATCACTTCTCATGGATGTTTGCAGAAACAACCCTAAGACCAAACAACATAACAGGAAATAAAAAATTTAATGTACATGAACCCTCCTGACAGCAGAAGAGTTCCTAATGAAAACAAATGTTTTAACTTTGCAAGTAATAAAATGAAATGCCAAAAAATGTCAAGAATTAGAGACGTATATATGCACTTAATAGATCTAGGTTAATTCCATCACTTCCCATTGTCCTCAAGAGACAAGTGCCATGGTGCCAGAATCCATATTCAGCAATAAACATCAGATTCATAGGCAATAAATTCAGGAAACTACACTAACAATACGGTACAAATGAAGTCTCCAAAATAACAACCAGCAGATAGCATCCTGGAGTTCATCAATAGTATAAAAAATTACACCTCATAATAAGGCGAAAGTTCCAACAACCATGAATGGCAAGGCAAGTAACTAGTTCATCTCTTTCTACCCCCTCGCTCTCTTAATGTGAGTGTAAGAGTCTCTCCTCCAACATTGTAATAGGCAAGTGACATGTTATCTTTGAGAAAGCCAGGTTTTGCACTCAATTTCTGTTTGTTAGCAGGAAGCTGAATCTCCCCAGCAATTTTCTCCTTTAGACTGCCAACGGTTTCAGACAAAGATTGCACCATAATTTCAAGAACTTGTCCCTTGAGATTCCCTTCATCAACATTAGGAACAGATACATGGATGACAACAGGTCCCTGGAGGTTCAGAGAAAAAAAAAATAAAAGTTAGGACAAATACTGAATTACTGATATGACATAAGATGAAAGAACACAAAAATCTGTGAACCACATACTGGATGTTGAGCCAGAAACTGGTCTTCAGGGATAAGAGCGGAATCATCAAGCTTCTGCCTCTTTGGCTCTGGTTCATCTGGAAGTGGAGGAGGAGCTTCCTCAGGTGGTGGAGGTGGCGGCATTCCTTGAGGTAAAGGTGGTGGAGGCATCATAGGCATAGCTGGTGGTGGAACAGGTAGAGGCACAAAAGGTCGAGGAACTGGAACAGGTGTGAACTGAGATCCTGGTGGAGGCGGTACAGGGATTCCCAGTCCATTTACAGAAATTGATGGAGGCATTGGGGGTTGTTGACCAGCCATAACTGGATGCTGACCAGAAGACATTGACATTTGAGGTGGAGCTGGCCGAACAGATGGCATCATGGGAATGACTGGAGGTCTGGGTGGAGGAACTGGAGTGCCACCACCAGTGGGAGCAGAATATTGGACCATGTTTGGAGGAACACGAGGAAGATTCAATGCTAGTCCAGGTGGCGGTGGAAGAGGACGAACTGAAGGCATACCAGGTCTTGGAGGAGGTGCTGCAGGGCCAGGAAGGTTCTTAGCTTCATTATTAGCTGCTTCATTTTGATCTTCACCACCAATATTCTGGGACATGGCTTGGTTTGCAGTCCGTCCAATACTACCAGTATGCCCATCCCATATAACCTGCTTAGGTTGCTCATCTTTCTTCTTCTCAATCTCTGCCTTGACAGCATTCGAGACCTCTTCCTCAGTAGTACCAAAGATATCAGGACGTGTCCGCGCAAGTCCAACAATGTTTCTTGAAATTTCATCATCCTGAGCCAAAGTTGTCTCACGAATTTTGGCAAACATTCTTTCCTTTTGCTCTTTGTACTTGGGATCAATGAGGGAAATTCGCATATGTTCAGACATTTCATTAATAGGAATTAGCTCCCCAGTGATAGGTGAAACACCATACTTAGTTGGATCTCTTTCTGCTGGAATCCTTTCCTCTGGTCTCTTCCAATTCTTCACAATTCTCATTGGTGGTTCAGGCTCCTCTGTAACCTTTACTTCATTCTTCTTCACATCATCATTGTCTTCCAAACTAGCTGCTCTCATGGCCTCTTCAACAAGCTGGGCCTCTTCCTCATCCATTTCCATTTCTACCTCCTTTCCAGGCTCACTGATTTCCTCTTCAATAGCTGTCATCTTGCTTCTCCTGATAACTTCCTCAATAGTCATAGGAGGAGGCAGCTCTTCATCCTCATCATCAACAAAGTCTATAGTTTCAACCACCACAAAGTCATGCCAATCTATCATTGCCATTTGCATCCTTTCCTGCTCTATTTCATCCTCAGCCTTTTGCCTAGCTTGCTCTTGTGACCGTTCCCATTCTAGCCTATTCACACACCGTTCAAGCACAGTGGTCATGTCAGAGACACTTTTCTTCAGCTTTGCTGTCAACCCCTTTGGAGGCATCAAAACCTTTGAATAAGCATCCGCAAGGGATGTAAAAAATGTAAACATGCTGTGGGTTGGTTTTAAGAAATGGAATTGGGGATTATTGACCTCCCTACTTGTCAATCCTGTCAAAAATGATTTTCCATTTCGGGCTACGAACTGAGCCGTAAGTTTTATAATGTCTAGCTCTTCCCCTGTAATCCCTTCAGGTAGACGAACCGTGTACTGCTCAGCTTCAGGGGGTTCAAGTATTTTTCGTACAGGTTTAAACTGGGCAGATAGATCAGGCTTTGCTGCTGCCGCCTCAATACTATCAGTGACCAGGGCAGAAGGGGCTGGTTCGGGGACCGCTGAATCTGTGGGTTGCAAAGGAGATTGCTGTGCAGAAGATTGGTTTTGGGCACGAAATTCAGACAGCCGGTGTTGATAATATGCGTGATAGGGATCTGAGGAATTCAAGAAATTAAATTTAACATTGCCAGTGTTATTTGCGATAATCCTTTTTTCAAACTCTGGCCCATTTTTGGCAACGAACTGGGCAGTTTTATCAACAATGGTTCTAATGTCTGGAGGGGGATGTATGATTCCAATAGTTCTCGTGTGGGTAGCAACTGATGCTGATACTGTAGCAGAAACTGAATTTGATTTGTTCTGCTCATCGTTTGAGGAATTTTCATCATTCTTATCCTCAGTCAATTGAGAAAGAGGAAGAGAACCTAAATTTCCATCAGAGGGTGGAGCAGGAAGGGGGAGTATTGGTAATGAACCCAGCATGACTTAGGTTTCCCGGAGACTTCAAAATTTTATGTATTCCTATTACGTGAAAGTGAAAGAAGCATCCAAGAACAGTCTTGCAAACTAAAGCCCCTGCAAATTGGTAAAAAAAAAAAAAATGTAAAGGACCCATATTACCTTGACTAATCAAACCGAAGGAAAATCATATTAACCCCATCCATTTTTTTCCCCTTCAAAGTATATTTGTACACAGTTATGCTGCCATCATCCTTTAAATGCAGGCCAAAAAAGCATCAGGTAATATTTGGCGCACTCCATCTGCCAATATTAAGATTTAAAGGGAAAAATAATAATGGAAAACAAATTATAATTGGCCTCATTAAAAATGACATGCTTCACTTATATTCAGATTAAAAATGGGAGAGATGAAGACGAATTATTCTAATTTTCCTGAAACTTCCACATACCCACTCAGAGAAAAACCAAAACATAACTCAAACTGCAAAATCCAAAATATAAATATTCAGTAAGGTAAGAATAACATCGACCCATTAAGATTACAAGTCACAAAGTATCATACCGTATCGCACGAAACTTTACAGCTTCGTGATTTACCAAAACGAAACAGTGAAGGAATTGCGCGATTCACTTGAATCGATGGATAGAGTAAAGCATCATGGAAAAAATCGCATTACACAGCCTCTCTATACACAGCAGCTGGTGCAAACAGTGAGAGTGAAAAAACGAAGAGAAACTGCAACCCTCCAAACCCTAACACGATGGAGGGGGAAGACCACAGAGAAAGCGAAGCGGATAGTCTTCCTTCCTCCTTTAAACGCATCGTTGCATTACCGATGCACACTTTTCTTTTGGGTCAACTCAGTAATTTTTTGGGCTTAGAGCCCAAAATTAAAGATCCATAAATATATTCCTCACTGGACTAATGAGCCCAGAACGCAAAAACTTTGAAAGGAAGGTTGTATCATCTAACTCGGATGGATTGAACTTGGTACAACACTCTTTCTGTCTTTTTCTCTCTCACTAGATGAAGGAAAAAATAGGAGGGAATTCAAGTTCAAAAATTATGAGGTGCATTGAGTGTACATATATCTAACAATTATGATATCTTATGTATATGTATAAAGTAATATGTGAACATGCATGAGTAATAGATCCTAATGTTGGGTATACATGCATTTTTTTTTTATTTACAAGTTTTTTATATTTAAAAATTTATTATGTAAAGTCAAAAATGTATTGATCTTAATGATTTGATACTTATGTGGCACTATTTCAATTAGAACAAGCAATTACTAACTTGATCCTTCGTTTTCCTTTAATTAGAAATAAAAATGGACCCATGTCATGCACAAAAATCTTGTTAAACAATCATGCATAGAAATAAATACATTATTAACATTTGCCTATAAAATTAATTAATAACAAAAGATAGGTATGAATGCTCAATTTTGCATATTTATTACAGAATAAGTATGAAAATAACAAATGTTCAAGAAGAATAATCCCTTCTTTTCCAATGTTTCTTTATCTTGCAATTAAGAAGAATAATTGCTCCCTTATGAGAAAGGTTGGCATTAATGCATGAGAAATATGTGATGTAATAATTTTTTTGAATCTAAGCCAATGGTGTTAAAACAGTTTAAAGAGATTCAAAAATACACACCACTAAAATTCCTCCCTTAAACTTGCTTCTTTAATACACTATAATTCAAGAAGATAAAAGTAAAAATTAGAGAGAAAAATAAAAATTACCGTGACTCACACTATAAATTCCTTTACAAAAATAAACGACATAATATTGTGGATTTCAAGATTCTACTTATTCATTTGACATAATTTGAAATTTCTATTCACCTTAATTATTCAAGTAAAATTTAATTAAATGACATAATATTAGCACGCAAATAAGGATATTATCAGTCTATTTGAGGAATAACTATATTGAAGAGAAGATCATGCTAATTGATGAACAAAAGAGAAAAATATACCTAACTCAACTGTAGGAGTAAAGCAAGCAAGAAATATTTTGCATAAAATAGGAAATTTTGGTATATATTTGAGGGTTACATATTTTGATTCTATCTAAGTAGCCTATGATGAAAAATAAGTGGGTCAAGAAAGTTGAGTCAGCCTCACATACTTGGTAATAAGCTTAATATACAATTTAATATTATACCACAATATTATCAATATTTACCTAAATATATATTGGGCTTATTACTTGTCTTGTCACTTGGGCATACCTTGCATCAACCTCGAATAATTTTCTTTGATGAGAAACTTTGGGAAAATTATATTGAAAACTTATATCATATAAAATTTATAATAAAAAATTTTAAAAGTTAAAATTATCATTAAAGATTGTTTTAGATAATTTATTATTGGATATAAGAAAGTATTGAATTTTTCTATATTCAATAATAAATTTTTAAAAATTGATAATAAATTTCTTAAAATTTAATGATAATGATAATCTTTAAAAATAATTTTCATATTTACAATTTTTTATTATAAATTTTATATAATATAAATCTTTAAATGTATTTTTTTCAAAAAGTTTTGACTCTAACCAAATCATGAGATAATGCCTCTACGAGATCATGAGTTGCTTTAAAAGTTGGCCACCATTCCGGTCATAATAAACTTTTATTGTAAAGCTTATTTACCAAGTGATATTTAAAAATAATTAAGGCCCTTATTTGGTACGATTAAGAAAAATATGAAAGAAATTTATATATAATGTTTATTTTATTTTTATAATATTACAATAATTATTATCTAATATTAGTTATTAACTACTATTTAATTATTAAAAATAAAATATTAAAATTATTTTTTACTTTGAAAATTATAGATTTTTTAATTTTTATACCTAACTTTCTGAAACAAATCTTAAAAGATATTCAAATACAGATATTTAGTAAATAATTGACTATCTTGCTTATCCAATGAAAAATTGAAAATCATGTAAATATAAAAATTTTTGCAAATGTGAGAGTTGACCCAACTTATCAGACCTATAGCTTCTTAAGCTCACTAATGTATAATAAAAGGGACGAATTTTAAAATTTTAAATTGCATCAGATTTTGCGGTTTTTTCTTCTGCAGTACCTCGACATGACATGAGCATGAAAGGAGTTCAAGAATTCATTTTCTTTTTATTTTATCCCCTCGAGCCAAGTGGAGCATGTATGAAGGAGTTAGATGTTTCTTTTATTCTTTTCTTTGGCGTAGCTGGGCCATCCTGGACTTGAACCAGAGACCTCGCCCATGAAGTAAATCATCGCACCTACGGTCCAACCAATTGGAAGAGAATCAATAGATTCCTTTTCAAGAGTGATTCATCGTTCCTGACCCCCTCACGTCAATCCCACGAGCCTCTTATCCATTCTCAATTCTCATTCAATCACGATAGGGGAGCAAGTCAAAATAGAAAAACTCACATTGGGTTTAGGGATAATCAGGCTCGAAGGGAATTTACTCACCTATTCCAACCACGGAGAACAGGCCATTCGACAAGGAGATTCTGAAATTGTGGAGGCTTGGTTTAATCAAGCCGTTGAGTATTGGAAACAAGCTATAGCTTATCCTTGGTAATTATATTGAAGCGCATAATTGGTTGAAAGATTGATTTTCAATCGATTTGGCAATTAAAAAAAAAATATTTGAGCTAGTTATTCAAGGAGAACAAAAATGAGAAGTTTCAAGAATACAAATAATCAGAGGTTAAAGGCTAGTGGAGAGTTGGTAACCATGAATGAAGACTTTTGAAAATAGAAAGAGTAATAATAATTTTTTTTATATTACTAATGTGATATTTTAAAAGTTGTAAAGTTTTATGCTCTAATTGATGAGATATAAGAAAGAGATTATGATAAACAGATAATGTCAAATGTATTTAATGTATAAGTATATAAAACATGAGTCAATAAATATTTTCCAAAATTCTCTTCTTAAATTTTTCCCAAATATATTGAAGTTAAGTTCATGGTCCCAGTTTGGTATGATGCATTTTATACTGTTGATATAAAAATGATGCATTATTAGCGAACATAAATATATTCTACTTTTATCATAAATGATAATATATATGCTATGCAAATATTTTTGCCTATAAGATGATTTTAATGATACAACATCTTATGTTTAGTCTCACTTACATTAGTGAGTATATATTTATGAAATGTAATGATTAATTATCTTATATAATAATAATGCAAGTATGTTTAAAGTTAAATCCTACATTTATGTCATTATCATCTCTTTCAATTATTTAAAAAACATCATTGTGATCAAGGACAATTATAGAATTTAGAAGGAAGAAATAATTCTTCTTCATTCAGAGTGACTATGACTATGCTTTATAATAAGAAGAGTTTCTCATACCCACAAATATTAGCATATAAGTTAAGATTTCACTGTGTAAATACTGTAAGTGATTTAATTACATCAACATAATATTTATAAAATCTCATATAAGGGCTAATTATCTTAGGTTCATGCTAGAATGTGAGAAGATCAATGATTTATTTGTAGACTACTGATAAAATTTAAAAGTCATCATATAAGTCACTAGTTAATATACCAATAATAAATTATTTTTTCATAAAGTGAATTGAGTCTCTTGATATAATGTAGATGTGGGATATAATTGTATAATTTAAGTCTCTTGAAATAGAGATCTCCATTCTTAGTATAAGCAATCCTTAATTAGCTGCTTTATCAATATGGGCCATTATATATATCTTATAAATGCACATAAGAAAAAGTATACAATATGCAACTTATTGAATATGTTTATAAGAAAAGAAATAAACTCATTTTAAGGTGGTAAGGTCCTACATGAGATTTCATGAAGAAAAAGGCATAGGCACTCAAAATTTTGATTCTCATGACAAAATAATAAAATAATGATTTAACAAGTCATACATGAGTACTAATACCTAAATCACTTTAATTTTTTCTTAATATGACTCAAGTTTAATCAACCTCTATAGACAAAAGTAAGACTCATATAATGAGTCTATAATTTTTGTTTAGTTGGATGGAAGTGAATGAAAAATTAAAGGGATTAAACCTTCCAACAAATGGAGAATTAAATTAGTACGCACAAATATAAAAGATTACGTGGTGGACAAAATGTAAAATACAATACAGCATTTGAGTTTTGTTGCACTTCTATCTAATAAATTAATTTTTTGAAATAAATTTTATTCATGACTCAAATTACATTAATAGTATGATAGCATTCCAATACGATGTTGTATGGATACTAAACATGATGGAATGTAAGTATAGCAAGTTTGGTTAAATTTCTAAACTAGACAAATCAATTATTATTTAAATATATAGGCCTTGCATGTTTGGTTAAATATAAGGATGGACCTACAAAGGTCTACTTAGAGATAAGCTGCTCTTCGCAACAAAGATTTCACCAATTTGATTCAATTAGCATTGAAAAAAAATGTTGGAAAGTTTGAATTATATAAATAATAAAATATATTATTTTCCTTTCCCAAAAGATGTTACAATATTGTAGATGAAAATGATTTTTTTTGTTTTTTGGTATCTTTGCCAATGGAAGGTAAGTTTGAAGCTAGTTAAACTCTCCTCGAATTTGGTCACAAAATTGAGTTGGGAGGGAAATTATGAGTTGATCACTGAAGGAATGAATTGTAAGAGATAATATTACTTGATGAATCAAGGTTTTGGGATCAAATCACTTTTATAGAAAAACATTAATTTTTAATTTTGACCTTTTACAAATAGATATAAAAAACTGGAGACTATCATCAACTCTACTTATTATTTATAAACTTCTCCTCTCTATAATTATTATTTTATATTATAAAATTGTATAATAATATATAATATTTTTTCTCTTTATAGAGGTGGTACAGAAAGTGAGGGAAGGGCATTTGTCCTTTCATTTTTATCTAAAAGATTTGCACAAGGGTCTGATTCTCTAAAAATGTATTTGATGGTCCAATCTTTTAAAGGTGAAGACATGAGGCGTTATGTTGATTATGGCAATAAGCGAAGAATGAGATTCAATCTTCAAAATTTTCATTATAATGGTGAGTGCAAGTTTTACTTAGTTGAATAACCAAGCATACTTTATCAAAAATAATTAAAATAATGAAAAAATGTTTTGTGAGCGGAAAGTGCATATATGTCCAATAATTAAAATTTATTTTATACTTGAAAAAAATTCTTATGTGTATCATATTATTTATATATTATCAAATAAAATAGAATTAAATTATCGAGCTCCACGTAACATCTTATCCCATTTATATAATATTGTTACAATGGATTTTATATTTTATTATTTATTATAATACTATCATATAAGTAAAATATTGTGTATAGTCTAAATTTCATCACTTACCACAATACTATTATATAAATAGAATTTTATGTAAAATTTAATTATGTAATTTAACTATATTTTATTAAATAATGTATAAATAACATAATATATTCAATGTAGGTAAAAATTTCTCCATGGACCCCATATGTATGGGGTAACTCTTTATATATAAAGTAAATCCTAATTATTGGATCTACATGCCTATGATACGTATTAGAATTTTTTTAAAAACAGAATAATATTTTCTGGCCATAGAAAATAAAGCCAAACCTAACAATAATATACCAATATCATAATTCTTTCTACATACTTGAAACTTAATGGGAAAATGAAACATAACTGAAAAAAAAAATTCTGAAATAAAGGTCGGGATATCAATTTCATTTATAAAATTTATTAATTTCATTTTAATATCAAATTTTAATTTATATGGCTCACTGACACTCAAAAATTTGATTATAATATAAATATTTTATTGTCTTTTACTAACAAAATGCTTTGAAACGTTATGACAGTGATGTGATGGTTAATAGTTTCCTATAAATGCTTATTAAATAAAATAAATATATAAATAGTTTATTTGTACAAAACTTTAAGACAGTAAAATTCCATTTTTACCCATATAATATCTTATCTGGAAATGGACACGCGTCACTTTCTCGCCGCATAGCTTGATAACCCAGAGAAAAGAGCGAAAAGGCTACGGAAAAACGATGTCGTTTTAATCCCTCTCGTGATGCTATTCCTTACTTTCTCACAACAGTTTCAGTCAACGGCGAAGAGCTTCAGCACAGACGAAAGAAGAGGAGAAGCAATAAGCAGAAGACGATAATGGTGGCTTTTGGCGTGAAAAAGGTGCGCCAAATGGTCGCAGGCTTCGGTGGTAACGGTCTCGGCCAGGTCCTCGCTGCTGTGGCAGTGACCCTCCTTGTCCGGCTCTTCTCCGGTCCGGGTCCGGTGCTCCCGCCGGAAGCCGAGAATGAAGATTACGGCGATGGGGAGGAGAAGGATGATGTTGACGAAGGTGAAGGTGAAGGTCCGGTCTCCAGTAAAGTTTTTCCTGTCACAATCCAGTGGAGCAACATCACGTGCTCCCTTTCTGATAAATCCTCCAAGTCTGTGAGTTCCCATCTTCTTATTCTGTGCTGTTTCGTGAATGCTCTAGTCCTGTTTGGTTGCTATGCTAGGAAATTGGGATATTGACTTCGGTTATTATGTTTTATTTTATAAAGCCATAACATTATCACGAGTGCTGTGCTTAGAGCTGAAATTCTGGTTTTGATGATTGACTGATTGTTAAATTGGAGAAAAAGAAGCTATAGTCATACTCGTAGTGCCATTCCTCACCGTTCAACTTTGAATCAGTGGAAATAACACTACCTGTACGTTAGAGGACAGTGTGTACATTTTTCTGGTGAATTTCTTTATTGCTTTATGCAGTTGCAATGGTTATTTATTTTGGGTGATAATGGTAATTTTATTTTTGAATTAATAGGTGAGATTTTTGCTCAAAAATGTGAGCGGAGAAGCAAAACCTGGAAGATTATTAGCTATTATGGGGCCGTCAGGTTCTGGAAAAACTACATTGCTCAATGTTCTTGCGGGTCAGCTGGCAGCATCTCCCCGGCTGCATTTGTCAGGCCTTTTGGAGTTCAATGGCAAGTCCAGTTCAAAGAAAACTTATAAGTATGCTTGTTAGCAGCTTTTGTCTCCTGCACTTTTCTTGGGATCCCTATTAACTCACTGAGGAGGAGAGTTAGTATGTTTTTTATGGCTGTAGGTTTGCTTATGTGAGACAGGAGGATCTATTTTTTTCACAGCTCACAGTGCGAGAAACATTGTCCCTTGCTACAGAACTCCAGCTTCCTGGCATATCTTCCGTGGAAGAGAGAGATGAATATGTGAAAAATCTCCTGTTCAAACTAGGCTTGGTAAGATGTCCTCTTGTGTTGTAATTTGTGTTAGAGGTAAAGTGATCACTGATTATTAATTAGGATGCTTGCAAGGGGATGTAAGAACTGTAGTTTTTTTGAAACAACTTGTAAAGTTTCCTTAAAGAATGAATTTGAATATACATTTCTGCTTGTCTCCAACTTTTAGTTTTGATTTTTCTGTTTTCTGTGGCATGCTTTCCAAAAATATCCATAAGAAGGTACATGCATATCATATATTTAAATGTTTGAGCTCTACTCCTACAGTACTCATATTTACTCCCTTTGGCAACTTGAATCTCTTTAATCAAAAGGTCAGCTGTGCTGATACCATTGTTGGTGATGCGAAAGTTCGGGGAATTAGTGGTGGTGAAAAGAAACGCTTATCTCTGGCATGTGAGCTACTTGCAAGCCCGTCTGTTATATTTGCTGATGAGCCTACAACTGGTAAGCATGCCTTTCTAGAATTTTCTGTGCAACGGATCTGAGTTCTGCATATAATAAAGCTCAGTACATGGTTAGTATAATATAAAATAACTTCACATAATCAAAGCGATTTTCTTGTATGTGTTTCTTAAATAATAGTTTCAGATTTACTCTGACCATGTATCATACTTGTGGTATTAGAAAACCCAGAATGCTACCATTTTCTATTTGTCTATCCCTTTTAAAGCGGCTGAAATTGTTGAATTGATTCTAAAAGAAAATTTGATGGGTTGTTGAGTAACTTAGTGCTAATTCAGCCTTCACAAGAGCACCTTTAATCCTGTTCAAATATGACTTGTCTGATAATGGTTTGATCTGATTGTCTGGGCTATAATTCACTGGAAGATTTCAAATTTAGTAAAATAGCCGTGATAAAAGTCTGATGGGCTAAGTGCAGATGCTTATCTAAACTGGAACCTTTGCATCAGACAAGAAATCTCCAGATAACAAATAAGGTGTAGAAAATGTGAATTTTCTTTCAAGTATCTCAATGGAGTAGCTGAGTAGCAATGACCTTCACTCATGTGTTGCAGAAGTGAAAAGGAAAGAATAATACTGAATGGACGTAATTACAAGTTCTCATGTTGATATTCTGTTTTATCCTTGATGTACCAGTTGTTGTGTATTTGTCTCCCTCTTTTTCTTGATAACATTAAAAGACTATTGTTTAGAAGTCTAAAATGATAAAATAACAGGCTTGAATTTTATTCAAAACCTAAAGATATAATCTTGGGTCAGTTGGCGCAATGCAAATAAACTCCAGTGCTTCCAATATAATCAAGCACTTTCTTGAGATGCAGGAACACTGAAGTCTTTCTTTCTTAAGACAAGGACAATCTAGTAAACGCACTATCTTCATGGTAACATAAACTTTATGAAGCATGGACACTTTAAAAGGAAGCCATGTCTGTATTAGACATGATCACACAATACAACACTTCAAATTCCACTCGGACACTTCAGATTCTGTCACGTCTCCATGTTTGTGTTCATGTTTGCAGCCATGCTTCTTAGCGTAAACTCAGACTATAGATTAGCTACTTACAATATTAGTGGTAGAAATAAATTTTTTGTCCACTATGTTTGGTCCAAGTTTCACTTAGGTCCCAAAAGTATTTTTTGTTCCATTAATGTCCTAAATGTTTATTTTTAAGTTCATTGATTTCCTTCCAGTTAATTCCATCCAAATTTCTGTTGTATCTTACATAAGTGGCAAAATTTGCCTGTTAGTGACCAGAAACCCTCCTACATGGCGAAAACTTTACACCTCACCTTCTCCCAACATTGTTTTCCCCTTTGTTTCCCTTAAAAACAGATCCTTGGGTTTTCTGAAACCAAACTACAAATTGTTGAAGCAATCTGGGTGAGGATAGATTATAGAGCTGAAGCAATCTGGATAAGGATATTTAGACTCTCCTTGAATGCTAGCATGGGGTTGATGAGTTAGAGAAAGTTGTGAACTTGGAACTGATCTTTGGACTATTGTAATGTTGCTTCTTTGTTCAAACATTAGATTCTGTCTATGGGGATTGATGTGCATGATGCCCTTCTTCACCCAGTAACCACTTTCAAAAGTTCACAATCTCATTCTCTCTCCATATTTGTTCACTGTAAAGGCAATTGAAGATTACAATTTTTTGTTGGAATGGAAGTGATTAGAGAGGCAAAAGAAATGGATTTGATTCAGAGACCCTTTTAATGTTTCTCTTTTCCTTTTTCTTATTTTCCATTCTATCCCAGTTACCATCTGAAACAGGGGCCTTTTCATGAAAATGGGAATATTTTTTTCCAGGAAAAGTAAAAAGCAGGTACATTGGGATTAATGTGGTAACTGATAAGTGGAGGTTGCCAACTACTCTTGCGAGTCAATGAGGGAGCTTGCTCTTGGAATTGTGCATTAGTGTCCCACTATCATGCTACGGTCACTAACCATGCAATGGTGGAAACGATCTTCATCTCTGGTTTTGTAGATAGCTTCGTTCATGGTTTCTCTTATTCATCCCTTTTGCCTTAATCTTGGTCTGATTTTAGAAATTCCTAGAATTGATTTTTAGGGGGAAGAAAGCTGAAAATGCTGATGCTGGAGGAGAGATGTAAAGCTTTGCCATGTGGGGAGAGCTTTTGATACAGTGCCATGTATACAAGATATAATGGAAGTTTGGATGGAGTTAATGGGAAGTGAAAACTTTGAACCAGAAAAACTTTTAGAACATAAATGGAACAAAAAGTTTAATTTATAATAGGTACGTAGGAAACTTTGGACTAAACTTAAATGACAAAAAATTCATTTCTGCCCAATATTAAGTATATAGTAAAACCATCTACATAGGTACTGCTTCCTTGCTGCTTTCAGTTAATTTTTAACTTTATAATTTAAAACTTTTTGCATTTTTTGTACATTGATGTGATAATGTCTGAATGGCTTTTCCATTCTAGTAGCTTCTGGCAAAATCTATCAATCATACTCCAAATTATAAATTCTTTTTGTTATCTCATCTGTCACAAAATTACTTGTGGTGCTTCTAGGACTTGATGCCTTCCAGGCTGAGAAAGTGGTGGAAACTCTCCAACGACTTGCACAAGATGGTCATACAGTAATTTGCTCTATACATCAGCCAAGAGGTTCTGTGTATAATAAATTCGACGACATTGTCTTGCTAACAGAGGGTTCACTTGTTTATGCTGGTCCTGCTCGTGATGAACCATTGGCATACTTCTCAAAATTTGGGTTGTCATCCTAACCTTCTATGTATTATTCCATCTTACATTCTTCACGCAGGGATTTCTCTTGAAAAAATATAATAATAAATTACAGATAGAGTGACTGAGTTGTCAGAAATTAAAATTTAAGAGTTCAATAAATAGGGTTTTTGCTTGAAACAGATGGTAATATTGAGTTAATTGACCTTCCTAATTTGATTTCATAAATTAATACCAATCCAGCTAGTGGACTATCAAAATTATTAACGGACTCAGGTAACAAACCAGTCTGAGAAGAATGAGGATTTTTGTCAATCATTGATGGAAGTTACCCTTATATAAGAAAAAGGAATGCCTTGACCTCGTCCCAGACTTCAACACATGCCAACTATCCAACTTTTTGTACAATTTGTAAATGTTTCCATTTTGGCTTCAAGTTGAGAAAAATATTTTGCAATAGTATGAATACTTGTTTTTCATTGTCTGCTTATTCAAGTTATACAAACCATTTGTCTCAAAAAATATGTAAAATGTTGTTTTGTTCAAGACACATGTTCCTTTTGACTTATACGATTTTCTTTTTGGTTGATATCTTGAATAGAAGTAATAAATAATGCATTGAGATGTTAATCTGTTCAACTTAATGTTATAAGCTATACATTTTGTATAGTTAGTTCTGAACAGTTGGTTGATAATTGTTGATGTAACAGGTACCATTGCCCTGATCATGTGAATCCTGCTGAATTTTTGGCTGATCTTATATCCATTGACTACAGCTCTGCTGAAAGCGTCCATTCCTCTCAAAAGAGGATTGAGGGTCTTGTAGAGTCATTCTCTGAAACACTTTCTACAATAATATATGCAACTCCAATTACCAAAGAAGTGCTCCACAAAGGTGGAAAGAGAATCGGGATGAGAACTGTAGCTAAGAAGAAAGGAGGTTGGTGGAAACAATTCTGGTTGCTACTCAAGCGAGCATGGATGCAGGTCTGCCTATCTATTGACTTGCTGTGTAAATTGCATGATAGGACGTGGATAATGTTCTCCTCTTTGTCTCGAAAGAAAAGACTGATGAGGCTTGCTCATGTCATTTGGCAAGACATAATTAGAAAGATGGCATAAATATTAGTTCTCCTTTTCACATCTTGTGTATGCTATGATAAATTGCTTCTTTTCCCACCTCACATTTGGTTTCAACAACATCAGTTATTTTCTTCAATTCTTCATCCCTGATCTTTAAACAACCGGGCTGTGAAGCAAAATTATAAAGATTCATATAATTAATTGAGTTCTTTCTCTGTGTAAGGAGAGTGGAACTCATGTTTCTCGTTTTCTTTGATTAATAATTCTAATGGTTGACTAGGCCTCCCGTGATGGACCGACAAACAAAGTTCGAGCAAGGATGTCAATTGCATCAGCAGTTATCTTTGGTTCAGTTTTTTGGAGAATGGGAAGATCTCAGACTTCAATACAAGACAGAATGGGATTGCTTCAGGTTTGTGATGTTCTTCATTCTTTCATTCCTATTTCTCTTATTGACTTGCTGCTAGCATACACTGCAGAGGAACCTTGAAATGTTTCTATGTTTTGTTTTGATTTTTTTCAGCTATAGGTCAATTTGTTTTGTCTGTTGTTTGCTGTGGAATCTACTCTGCATATTCATCATATTCTTATGAGGTTTTTACCCTCAGATGGTTTGACCTGACTGAAATCAATTTGGCCCCTATGGTTTAAAGTGTGCTATTCAACCCCTGTAGTATGTTCAATTATCACTTACACACTATATAGTATTTTTTATTTTCACTTATACCCTAAGCAATTTCATGGTCTTTTGAGATCATTGTTGGGATTAAGATGATATATGAAAATTTAAACTGTCAGCTTATTCTCAGCAATAGCCTTCAAATGCTATGGAACTGTTGAAGGTATGAGTGAAACAAATTTTTAACAACAAAACTGTTTATTTTTTCAACATTCGCGTGATTATTATTATTAAAATTTGAATGAAAAATCCCATAGGATGGTTAGGTAATAATATAACAAACCATGGGTGAGTTGAATGGCACACTTTGAACCACGAGGGAGAAAACTGATTTTGGGCCAAATCATAGGGAGGTAAACTGTAATTTACCCTTCTAAAAATGTTATCAGATGCCATGCTTTTGTGTACTAAGTCTTTTGACTATTATTGTTTCACATAAAACTGAATCTCATCATAAATGACACTCTAGTTTCTCTTAATTCTGCCACATGTATGTCTTGCATGTTTTGATCCTTATGCCTGCTTGTGATATGCAATTGTTTGAAAGTTGATTTTGGTCTAGACACATTTCAGCAAGCGTGTATGTGTCTGTGTTTTGTGCGTTATACATGAACAAACAACAAACAGATGAACAAACCCTGCACTAAAATGTTAATGACTTCCTGTTTCTTAAGTATTTTGTGGTGGATAATTAGATAAAATATAACTTAATTGGAAAACTATAGTAATTATCAGACTGCGAACCTTTTTCTTTTGTTGTTGAAATAATATTCTAATCAATAAATGTTGAGAAAACAAGGTTGATCTTTTTATAATGAAGGTAAAGAAGATCTAAAGCGAAACCGGAAATAGAATTCATTTATTATTTCTTGGTTATAAGAGCATTCATTAATCATTTACCATGCATATTTGGCTACTAGTCCAAATGTTTTCATTATGTCCATGTATTAAAATTTTTGTGGGACTTTTGCAAACTAACCTAAGACTCTGGCAACTATGAGGACAAACAAGTAAATTGAGTAGGCACAAATTGTTATCCATAATTTTGATGGTCACTAGAATGACGGTTCCTCTGAATTAAGTTTGCCTTCCTGGACTCCTTACATAGTTGGCACTCACAGGTTGCTGCAATAAACACAGCTATGGCTGCTCTTACAAAGACTGTTGGTGTGTTTCCAAAGGAACGTGCAATTGTAGATAGAGAACGCACAAAGGGCTCCTATGCTTTGGGTCCTTATCTGTTTTCAAAATTGTTGGCTGAGATTCCCATTGGAGCTGCTTTTCCATTGATATTTGGTGCTGTTTTGTATCCTATGGCACGTCTTCATCCTACTTTACTGAGGTCAGTGCCCTAAGTCAATCCCTCTGATTAGCAACTGCAATTTCTTTTGCTTTTCCTTCTACTTTTTTAGTAGTAGATTGCAAGGTTCTTTGCCCTCGATATCATGAGAAAACAGAGCTAAGTGTGGTAAAAATTTCTCTAGTGGTCCCAGGGCAGTATTATCAAAATAATTGGTTCCCTCTATGGAAGCTGTAGTGAATTTTAAAGGGGATAAATGACTCCTGAAACTATTTGGTAACAATGTGAATAATTTTTCTTTATTCCAACTTCATTTAATGATTTGAATGCTAATAATCTAGTTTTCTTGTCTTTCGAAGGGCCTAGACAAATATGTCCATATTCCTTTCCAAGGACTATTTATATGGGCCAAATATACATTTCATTAAGAGGTTAATTACATGAGCTCTTATTATTAGGCTAAGTTCTGATCGGTGGTGCCTATTGTGAAAAAGGCTGGGAAAATGGGGGGAAAAAGTTCATGTCCTATCTATATATCACTATCTTCTCCCCCTGTCCCCACCTCTGTTTACTCTTTGGAGGGGATTTTGAGCAAAGTTATTTTCATTTCAAATATTACTGACTACGAAGTTTGACATTCTAGATTTGGAAAATTCTGTGGTATAGTCACTGTGGAATCTTTTGCCGCATCTGCTATGGGTCTCACTGTTGGAGCTATGGTTCCAACCACTGAAGCAGCCATGGCAGTGGGGCCCTCTCTTATGACTGTTTTTATTGTATTTGGAGGCTACTATGTCAATCCTGAAAATACTCCAATCATCTTCCGCTGGATTCCTCGTGTTTCTCTCATTAGATGGTAAGCAGAATCCTGATTTTTGAGTAATTAAAAGAGTTCAAATAATATAACTTGCACTGGGGAACTCTTTCTCATGCTAAAAATATTCTCTAAGTTGAATATTGGTTTACTCTACTTCGGTACTGATGAAATTGGTTTGTGCATACTTTCAGGGCCTTTCAGGGACTTTGCATCAATGAATTTAGTGGTCTTCAATTTGAACACCAGAATTCATTTGATATTCAAACTGGAGAACAGGTGAGGGGAGAACCACGATTTTTTTTTTAAATTTCTAAAAGGCTAATTCAATACAATTGCATAAAAGTGGATGATTACTATAAATAGTATGCCCTAAACTATCTGAGGATAAATATTTTATAAAATCTTATTGTAAGCTATCATCTATGTTACTTTGATTGCTGGTTTTGTTGAAGAAATAATATACATTTATAATACATGAGTATTCAAAATTAGTTATTTGCTACGAGGCACCAATACTCTGAAAGCTTTATCGTCTTTGATACCTCTTAGATACAATATAACACTAACAAATTGAATTTGAACACCATATGTCTTCTCATGCTAAAGTATCCATATTGTATTATGTCTTATATTTGTATCCGTATTGATGCTTCTTAGGTTATCTACTTTCAACATAGCGTACAAACATATATAATATAGAATGTTATTTTGTTGTCTTGTTTTCCTATCTGCTCCCTCTTTTTCACAGGCACTGGAGCGCATATCTTTCGGAGGAAGCAAAATTAGGGATACAATGGTAGCACAAAGTAAGATACTGTTATTTTGGTATTGCACCACCTACCTTCTCCTTGAGAAGAACAAGCCAAAGTATCAGCAACTTGAGCCTCCTGCTCTTGACCACAACAAATCGCATTCAAAACTAGAGGAGTTTAATCCTGAAGAAGATGACGAGCGACTTGAATCTCTGCCAGTCAATCAGGTTGATTCAAATCAAGTTAATCCTGTTGGACCTTTTACCCTTGAAGGTTTGTAGTCAGTTGGGCTGCTGGGCACTAATAATGTTCTTATCAGATGTTCAACTCAACTATATATTGATTTATCTCATACAGGTGCTGAGTAGAGAGAGATCTTTGCGAAGGATGACCTTCTGATTCCTGACGTTACGAAGCCAATGAGCCCGTTTCTTTATAGAACAGGGCCACGGTCATGATGTGATTATGGTACACCCATGGTCAGCTTAGAAATGCCATCAAGGACAATACTTGTAATAATAACTTATAATGGATCTTTTGGGATATGTAATGTTTAACAGCGGCAAGTTTTTCTAGGAGTAAAACATAGCACCTATTTTTTTGTCATTGTACGTACGGAAACCATCCACAGGATGGACTTTCTTGATTGCAAAGGGGGCCACTACCAGCAAGATTTACAAGTTTTTTAAGGCATAAATATTATTTACTATTCTCACAAAGTTGGCTGGATCTCATCTTGGGATGAGTATTATAGCCATAGATTGGATGGGTAGTCATAAATTTTTCACGTTGAGTTGGGGTATAAAGATTAATAGATGACTTCGGTTTTGGATATGAGTAATTTCTTTTGATAGTTTTTACGGGTTTGAGCGTGGTAGCTACCGTGTCCTATATAACGACATCCATGTTTGGATTATGTTTATTGTCATCTGAATCATAGATAGATTTTGCGTAAATGGGTGGGAGGAAAATCTGCTCAGTTTTTGTTTACTTATTTATTTATTTTGTATGGATAAGTTTCCGTCTCGAGATTTGGAAATTAAAATGTAAAATATTTGGCTTGATGGCTTAATTCGTTCTAGGCCTGACGTTTGAGCCTGATCATACTTACTGTAGTATTGTTCCCATGGACATATCTTACTTCTGCGAGGGACCAGCAGATCCTCTCCGGTATGAGAGAGGACCTATTAAAGAGAGAAGGAACAAGTGAGGTTTTACTAGGTTTCACTCATATAGGTTTCATTGATGTGAGTTTTACTTCTTGCTCTTTCTTTCTCTTAAGAAAGAATTTGGATTCATGCTAAGGTTGCATTTGATGTTATAAGGTACAAAAAAAAAAAGACGGACAAACAAGTGATGGTAAAGAAAATTTTAGACATTGCCTCACTTATTAGATTGGGTTGCCAAGTTGCTAAGTGGACCAAATCCAAGCTACCTCGGATGTACTATAATTAAATGGACTTGACTCCATTAGCTTACTGTCTTAGGAGCCAGATACGACTATCACTATGCACCCAGAAAATTTGCGCATCGTTGTGTTGTTGCACCCACATCTAATCTATGTTGAACTTCTTGAAGGCAATATACTAACGACACATGGTTCACAACATATCTAATTGAGATTACTTATCACATTATGTTGAACCTCATCTACAAATAATTCGAAGACTTGTTACATATGGTTTATGCTCTTTTAATATTCTAAAATTCGTTTGATTGGATGATATAAAAGAGATAAAGATATAAAAAATAAATAGATGAAGGTAAATAAAATAAAAAATAATTTTTATATTTGTTTTTTTAAAAATAATTTAATAATTAAAATAGTAATTTGATGGATAAAAAAATAATTATAAAAATGTAACAAATATTGTATAAAAAATTGCAGTGAATCAAATGAACCATAATTCTTAAGCCTTTATTGAATTAGGTATCAAAGTGGTAGCAGGAGCCATCGCTCCACTATGCCCACCACTGTACGGACCTCGGGGGACTATCTTGTTGTGAAACTCACAGAGAGCTTGAGGCTCATTTGTGGACCCATGAACAATACTTCACTCATGAGGTAATCCGTAGTGTTTTCTATTTTAATTAATATATATAATTAAATGAACCAAACCTCTTTTTTATGTCTTTACTGGACTGGGATTTCTTAAAATTTTAGAGAAATTTACATAATAAATTTTAGAGAAAGAAAGACATAACATGCTAGACCCGTCAATTAATCAATGAACTCCACTTATTACGTTTCTCACTCTTTAGAACGTATCATGCAAATTTCTTTTTGAACTATAGGGGATTCAAATCTGTCAATCCTCTAAAGTACCTATATCTTCCATCTGCTTTTTTTTTTTTTTTTTTTGGAATTTATAACAAAATTGAATTCAACTAGTAACGTGAAAGAAGTACTTAGTTCATATATTGACTGCATCTTTTGAACAAGGTGGATAGAGACAGACCACCGCCACATTTCAAAGCTTTGCTGGAACGAGATGGTCGGTTGCGGGAATCCTGGAAACTGTAATTATAATATTTGACGAGAAGTGGTCCTCAGGCCTCTTCCCGTTCCTTGGTTTGCCACCCTTGGAATACTTATCTTATCCCCATGCGCACGTTTCTTTTTTCTTTTTTTTAAGAACGAAAGTGAATTTTATTTTAAATATTTTTTAATTTATTTTTCTTAATCCAAAAATTATTTGGATTTATTTAAACCACACCTCTCATGATACCTACATCATCTGCAGTAATTGATACTACTACAGTTGGTGTAGTAACCAATTGTAGGGCTTTCTTTAGGAACTAGAAGAATGGCACAGGGCATCTAAAAGTTGTAATTGGAAGAACAAATATTTTAATTAGGAGAAAAAATTATATTTTAAAATTTTTTACAATACAATCTAATTATAATTTTTAGATGCCCTATATCTTTTTTTTAAATTCCAGAAAAAAAAAGCCAAAATGTGGTTATTGCAAACAATCCGAATATCTTTTCATGGTATAATCTACATTCTCCCATATTTAAGAAGCTCTTATATAAGAATAGCACAATGGATGAAATTTAGTGCAATTCATTTGTGTGGGCTCTATTCCCACTATATCACTCTCTTTCTCTTATACGAGAGATTCTGGTACACGAGAGAGTATGAACTCCTCGTAATGGGTCTTAGAAAGCTCCGCAACGCATAGAATAGTTATTCTCAACGAGTTTGGATCTTTTTCATTTTTTTTTTATCCATTTTAAAGCAACATAAATACAAAATGTATAGAGTTTGTTATTCAAATGAGTTTTATACATTTAAATGAGATTTACCACTTAAGTGTGTTTCTATTATTCTGTGTTTTTTCTCCCTTTAAAATTGAGAAAAAAATAAAGAGAAAACAATAAAAAAGAACGAAACTCATTTTCAACCCCTTCATGGCCTCCTCGTCGTAAACTTTGTGGAATTCTGGAGTCCACCACTCCCATTGTTTTCTCTTTGTTCTGTTGCTGTGCTTTGCTGCAAGCCCACCTCACTATGTCTTCGTTTTCTCCAATTTCTGGTTCTATTGGCCTCTTCCCTGTGGCCAGCTCCATTAACACCACTCGAAAGCTATCCACATTGCTCTGCTCATTCATCTTGAATGTGTGCCCTATAACACAACATCACCACACATCATAATTCATAATACATGATGACACCAGATCAAGAAAAGGGACAATATTATTTTCGAAATTCCATATATCAGTAATTAAGAATAACAAATATAATTGACTGGACGATTTTTTCTTAAATAAAATAATGAAATAGGCTTTTTTAATTCCTCATACTATATTACATGGAGAGCTAAAACTTGACGGGAAAATTAGGTTGAAA
Source organism: Erythrophleum fordii (assembly GCA_032878935.1). NCBI lineage: Eukaryota > Viridiplantae > Streptophyta > Magnoliopsida > Fabales > Fabaceae > Erythrophleum > Erythrophleum fordii. The sequence continues at coordinate 2,760,322 of JAVQMF010000029.1, forward strand.
GTCAGTCAAATTTTCTCGATTTGAATTTATTAAGATACGGACTTCATCCTCATTTGTTGAATCTATCTCTGTATCTCATTCAATCAAATATATTAAATGTAAAGAGATATGAAAAATATGTGAATTTTTTTTATTACAGTTTGGATATCTTTATACGCTCGGACTATTTCTTCCCTAAACGATTTTAATTACCTGTAATATATACTGAATTTTTTAGTTAAAACATATATTTAGATTTAATGAAGGATATTTTAGTGATACAAATTTAAATTAGAATAAAATGTTAGGTAATTTTTATTTTAAGGAAGGTTTATATATATTTTCAAAATAAAAAAATTTATGTAATTTTAACAAAATTTAAGTGAAACATGTATAATCTACTTTATATTAAATATAAAGAGAAATGAAAAATATTTGTTTTTTTTTTTTTACAATTTAGATATCTTTGAACTTTGTTTGGACTATTTCTTCGCCAAACGATTTTGAAGATATATTTGTTTACATAAACTTTTTACGTTTATAATTTTGATCCCAAAGTACTCTCCCAAAAAATTGAACTAAATTACTAAAAAATTATATTATCTCTTATTAGTAATTGAGTTTCATTCTTTTGAGAAATATATATATATATGTGCGCGCGTATGTGTGTGACTATTGATATATTTCTAGATAGATAATGGTGGCCTCAATTATATTAGTTGAAGGTATGGTCATATTACTTTCAATAGACACAACACAAATAATAATGGCAAAGGAAAAATAAAGATGGCAAAAGTGTAATTATCAAAATTAAGTTGTAATTCTCTCTTTATTTGTTTGCCAGAAGAATCATCATCACCTAGAATCAGTTACAAAAGTGTATATATATATATATATATATATGTCAGATTAATCTGAAAATAATAACAAATTAATGGCAAACGACTAGACATGGATCCCGGAAACTGATGCGATAATCGCCCGAGCCAACCCCACCAAATCAAGCACAGCGAGGGACATTGGAATTGACATACTCATCACAACCAAAACCAGCATCCCCAGTGCCAAACAAGGCCTTGTTTCCATCAATACACTCTGCAACAACCCCACAGCCTCACAGATATCTGAAACATAATTCTCTTCACTGTACCTTCTCTCCCACTCCATCCAGCCTGAACAAGCACCTCCATTCTCATTCTTCTTCTTCTTCTCCATCTCACGAGTTCGCATTCGAAGAACGATCATGCTTTCGTCCACCAGTTTTCCATCATAATGGTGGCCGTAAGAATCCTTCTTCGATGCACAAACGCAGCTTCTCCGAGTGGTAATAATATTGGTGGTGAATAACTTGTTTGGAACAAATGCCAGTCCTGTGGGCCGTGAAGGAAGAAGAGTAAGAGAAGGTAGAGAGGAGGATGGTGCCATGTTCTTCAACATGAAAAGCTCTAATTAATAAAAGAAACAGTCTTGAATATTTGTGATGTTGGGTTATGGGATTTTATAGGGCTAAAAAAAAGTATGGGATTTTATATGTTGGTTTGACGCGTAGAGAATGGGACATGAAAGAGGGGTAATTGGTTGACTTGGATTCCGAGAAAGGGGGGATTATGGACCTGCCGTCATTTGCTTGGATTGGAATGCTGATTTCCTACACTCGTACACTCAAACTGAAGTTTCGGCGATCGGAATGAATGTTGATTTTTTGGCGTATACAAGTTCTGCGAAAGTAATTGGAGGGCGGCTTCATATATTACATCATTATTTAATTTTTATTCATCAAGGTTTTAAATTGCGGTTATATTTCTTGTGATTGCAAGTATTAGAGTTGTTACAGTAATGGTTGACATTAATTTAATTGATTAATCTGGATCATATACTTAATTATTTGTTTTATTTATGTAGCAATCATCTAATTAAAGAAATATTCAATTAATTAAAAAATATATCTAACAAATTCAAAATTATATATTTTTAATCTATTCTTTTAAGGGCATGTGTGATACGGAGATTTAAAGATTGATGGAAAAAGAAAATTTTTTTAAAAATTAAAAAATATTTATTATATTTTTATAATTATCACTTAATAATACCTATCTTATATATATATATATAATTTAACTAATTAATGTGGATCATATATTTATTATCTAGTAACTATCTAATTAAAGAAATATTCAATTAATTGAAAAATATAGTTAACAAATTTAAAATTATATATTTTTAATCTATTCTCGCTGAAAATTTTAGACCCTCCTCCCAATAACTTTTTTATTTAAAATTTGTTTTCTCTCCATATTTTTTTTTTCTTTTTCTGATAATTTTGAAAAGAGATAAATACAAAGTATGTAAGTCCTGTCATTCAAGTATATCTCACACATTCAAATAACACCTGCTATTTAAATAGATTTCACACATTTTGTGATTATTTTTTATCTAAAATTGACAAAAAATAAATGAAAAAAAATAGAAAGGATTCAGACCCGAATCAAGGAGTCTCACTTCCTTCTCCCTTCAAGTTTTTCAACTTTCTCCATGCCTCATCCATTCTTTTAGACCTTTTTTAGCATCTTTGATTTCTTACAGTTCTCATTAGGGATAGCACAAATTTCTCAAATTTGGGTATCTTTGCAGGGATTGTCCCATTTAAAAGCCTACATTTGAAGATTTTTTTCTTACAAAGAAAAGGATAAGAGAGAAAATTTCTAGTTTGGTAACAGGAAAAAGAATCATATCCCTATCTCATAAAGTCCCCATCCTTGTCAAATTATAAAAGTGTCATTTACATTTATATATAAATATATTCATTGTAAATGTTCCTTTTAGTCATTTCTCTCGTACTAATATATATTTTAATTGAAAAATATAAAAAATGAACCCCCTTCTTATATTAGAAGTCTCTCACCTCCATCTTCGACTTTCCTCTATTGTAAAAGCTATGACTTTGCCTCTTTGTTATTAAAGACATTTGTAACCACATCGCCCCATGGAATTCTCGTGGGGATCCACAGGAATGCAAAAAACAGGAATGGTGTTTTTTCTAATCCTCATAGCCCTTTATCCCTTCCATCCTCCTGCAATTCTTTTTCTTTTTCCCCACCACCTCCTTTGACCATCCCACCATAAATCGAGGACTAAGAAGAATGAATTTTCAAGCTTTGCAATGGATTCGAGATTCTAGATTGGAAAGGGTGAGAATTGGTCTTCCCCCATCAACCCATCACTTCTACTCTCTTCAATCTTCTTCGTTCTCGACTAGATGCAGTAAAATTCGTTTGTTGCATCCGCAATATGGTTTGATGCAGCCGCAACACCACCATGTTGCAGCGCAATATCGTGATTTTGAATCATACTGTCATTGCAGACTGATGCCATTGCGGTCAATATTAAACCATGTTTTTCATTATATATATATATATATATATATATATATGATTACACTATCAAATTTGTAAGTCGAAACATTTGTTTGGTACAAATGTTGGTTTCATAGATGAAAAGTCATGAACACTAATACAAGTTATGAGATTATTTTGAAATAATAAGAAAACTTAAAGTAAGATTTTGAAGGTAGATACGGGCACCTTAGCGATTCTCTTTTGTTTATCTCCGGTATCATGTGGGCATGGCTAAAGGGATCATTTAAGTATTTTGATGGAGGTTACAAAATAAGACAAGCGTGGCACAAATTAAAGATTTAGGGATCAAATTAGACAAAAAAAATTAAAAGACTATGTTGAAACAATAAAAAAAATTAAGACGTCAAAATACTATTTAAGCCAAAAAAGTATTACGATTTGCATCTCTTGCATCTTGCGCTAAAGAATTCTCTACTGTAACAAGCGTTTAGTACACTCTTTTCTTTGTTTTTCAGATTTTTGGGCTTTAGAAAGATGTGAAGTCTGAAATTTTAGATTTTGGGATGAAAAAAATATGAATTTTCTTCTCTAATAAATACTTGATCCTCTTTTTGTCTTTAAGGCAACTGGAAAAGATGTAATTAAGGTTAAAAGCCCCCTTCTTTTAGTTTTAGGTTCTAAATTGTAAGTTTTATCATTGGGAGGTCAAATAATATAAGAAAAAATTTTACTTTAAAAATTTTAACAATTAAAGTATAATTTTCTTTCACAATTACAGATTTTAACCTCCTAATTACAATTTTGATTTTCAAACTTATAATTTAGAATATAAAACAAAAAAAAATGAAAGAAGCTTTTTAGCCTCGATTAGATCCTCTTAGTCATCGAGGAGATGATCCAAATTCCTCTAACGAACATTTAGTATGTAGCTTAGAGAGAGAAGGGCTTGCAATTGGAAAAAAAAAAAAAACTTATAAGCAGTCGAACTCATCGTCCAAAATATGTCCACATGTTAACTTCTTAGCGGATCGAAGTAGGTTTCTCATTAATATTCAAGTCCTTCAAAATGCAAAGCCCAAGCAGAAGTAGGCTCCATGTTAGTCATATCATATATTTAATTAAATTTAGGGAGAATGATTTGTTCTATGATGAGATTCCTGTGTTGAAAAATTGTGGTTCTTTTAAGTAATATAAAACAAAGCTGAAGTTTCTGAGTCCTATATGTTAAGTACGACATATATATATATATATATATATTAAAATGCACTATTTTCAAACAAAAACCTCTTCCTATGCACTTTTTAAAATTTTCTTTTTAAAAAACGTGCATTATTGATTTGTTGAGAAATTAATGATAATGATCGCCTAAAAGTCAAACATTTTGACTTCCATTAAATTTTATATTTATACAAAAGCTGAACTTAATCTCATCTCACCCTTCACAATAAATCACTCTTCTTACTAAGTCTCCCTCTCTCTCTCTCTCTCTCTCTCTCTCTCTCTCTCTCTCTCTCTCTCACACACACACACAAACACAAAATTTCATTGTTAAAAAAACTGATCTCATTTATTAAACTAGCAACCATAAAGAAAATATAAAAATTTTTAAATGAGAGGAGTTTAAAAAATGCAATATTTAACTTGTTAAATTTGTAAATTATTTTATTACTGATGAAATAAAACAATTTATATGTATTTAATTGTATCATTTTATTAAAAAAATCATAAATAAAAACTATATGTAATTTCTATATCATTGAGATTATATATATATATATATGTATGATTTATGGTAACTCGGAAATCAGTTAAATTTAACTCGTTTAAAAGAATTCTTTTTTCTTCTCTCTTATAAGTAACGATTTTTTTCACAACGCTAACTCCATCTTTTGGGGCTGACTCCAGTAACTAGTTATAAGTGGCAATTCTTCCATTTATATTCTTACTTTTCTCGCGTTTTGGTTTATTATTAACAAATAAATCTCTTCAGATCTCTCTTTTATGAGAGATTTAAGAGAAGCCTTTCGATAGGCCTTTCTTATTAGATCGAAAACTTTTTTTTTTCCAATTTTTGTTAGTATTTATATTCCTATTTAGCGAGAGCTTCTATATATTTTTCTTTGATTTGGTCTAAAAAATTTTATGTGATTATAAAAGTTGTTGAGTTTGATACACAAAGTAAATAATTGTGATTGTCCGATTACAACACTGATAATCGCGATGACAAATTTTCATCCCAAAAGTGGAATTCATGTAATCAGTAAAACTTTTATTTGTGTTTTAGTTCAATCATCTGTTATTAGTTTTAAAATTCCTACAATTATTGCAAGTGGCTTTCCATTTGAATAAAATTTTATTATTCATTAAAAAAATTTTAATTTAATTAAAGTTCTAACTTCAATTTAAATACTAAATTCTAAATAAACAAAACTTAATATACTAAAGCTCCACTCACATGGTTCTTTCAATCACAAGACCAAAGCTAGGTGTTTGAATCCAAGAAAGGCGCCAGAATAATTCATCTTAACTAATTATATTCATACAACGTTTAGGTTAATTACAACTGCATATGTGATTCATCTATCCAAATATTTATATCAAATTATAATTTAAAAATTATGTAATTTATATCATTAAAATGATTCCTAATTTAAATACAAAAATAATTGAAGCTCGTGAGCTATAATTATTGGAGTTGATTTGAAGAAACCAGAAAAACCGTTAAGTGGGCCCTTTGAAGAAGTCAGTAGATTTGAAAAATATCGCTTCAAGTAATAATTTAAATTAATATTTTAATGTTTATATATATATATATTTTTTTTTGGGCCAACTAATGTTTTTATAGTTAAGATGCAGAGAATCTGATGATGAGTATTAGATACGCGCCGTCCTCACGCCTAGCTTGTCGGCAACACTAGCCCTCGCCTGACCGCCACTTCCTTCGGGCAATATTCCCCTCCTACGCACAACCATCCTATAATTCTACAACCATCGCCTTTTAATTACGATAATTTCAATTTTTCTAAATTAATTTTGGAGTGAAATAAAAAGAAAGTACATGGTATTTATTATTTAACCGAGTTTCACAAATTTAAATGAGATTTACTGCTCAAATAGTCTCCACATATTTCATGTATATACTTTCTTTTTTAAAATTGATATTATCAATTTAAAAAAATTAAAAAAATATATTTTCATTGCAAAAAAGTACCTAGAGTCTTTATTTTTGTTTAAAATTTTATTTTTATTTTTTAATTTTATTAAGCTATAATTTGATTATTTAATTTTATTTTAAAATTTAATTTTATCTGTTAATTTTTTTTAATTTTGATTTAGTCTTTCAATTTTACTTTTAATTTTATTTTCATCTTTTAATTTAATTTAATTTTAATTTAATCCCTTATCTTTCAAATATTATTCAAATATATTTTTGAAAAGTCTTTTATGGTTTTTTGATAACTAACTTTAATAACATTTCTATTAAATGACTTGGGAGTATTAAAGCAAATGAAAATTTTGAATGAATTTTATATGTTAAAATATCAAATTAAAATTAAATTAAATTTAAAAAATAAAATTTAAGTTAAAATTAAAATATTATATCAAAATAGAATAACATTAAGAAATAAAATTAAAATTAAAAATTGAAATTAAAATTGAAATAAAATTAAATTAAATTAAAAAAATAAGGCCTAAAATAAATAAAATAATCAAAAGTTTATTTTATTTCTCTTCCTGTCGAAAATTAAAGTTAGATCTAACTATAGGCTTACGGCTCCCTATCATGAACCTCACCGCAGGTAATTACCACTCATGATTCTCGAAGCCACACACGTCGCTTTCTGGCTTTGACAAATGGCACCTTCGCCAACGTCACGCAAAACAGACACGCTTTTGCCCCATTCGTCACCTTCTTTCTAAGATGCTTCCTACAATCACATTCACATGTCCTTATTTTTATTTTTCATTTTTTAATTTTTTCCCTACTTTCACAAACCTTATAAATTTGATTGCTCCACATTACGACAACCCTGCATATCCCACAAATCGAACAATTTTCTCTTTGCAAACCCCAATTCATTGATCCAAAATTGCCCTCAAAATGCAATCCATTTCTCTAAATTCTCCTTCATTTCTTTCAAATCCAAATCCGAATTCGAGCCCGAGCTTTAATCGTCGGAAAACTAGAATCCTAGCATGGAGGAGTGGGGCGGCGGATCAGAATTTTGGCGGGAGAATGGTGGACGAGAACATGATTGTTCTGAGGAAGAGAATCCACGAGATGAAGATGATTGAGAAGAACTACGAGCCGCCATCGGATTGGATGGACTGGGAGAAGCGTTATTACACAAGCTATGACTCCATGATTTGTGAAGCTATGAGAGTGTTGCAGACGCAGTTGATGAACACTAGGCCAAGCTTGGCCTTAGGGATGATTGCTTTGCTTGCGATGAGTGTGCCTACTTCCTCAGCTTTTCTTTTGTTCCATTTGGTGCAGCTGGGTAAGCAGATTTTGGGCGGGATTCATCTTTCTTAATTGGCGAGTAATTAAGTTGGATTTTTGGAAAATGGTTTATGTGTATATAGTGGAAGAAAGAGTTTTAGTTTGTCATTTCTTGCTAGGGTTAGTCTGATCTGGGGGTATTTTTTTCATGTATATGTTAGAAATCTAAAGAATAAGATCTGTAACAAATGATAACAAAACTTCAAATCAAGGGATTCATTCCATTAAAATGGGTTTGAAATTACACGAGCCTGGCCCAATTATAATTCAAGCCCGAAATAATAAGCTCGACTTTGATTTGAGCCTTAAATTTGATGGGCTGTCTCACCTATAAAAAAGACGTGGCTTAGTTCTCAAACAGAAATTCTATTTTAACACTATTTAATTCACATTTTCTTTACACCACCCTTTATCGCTGTCATAGTATAAAATAAGTACTAATTAATGATTATTAGTAATAAAAGAGTAAATTAAACTAACCTTTTTCCTAAAATTTGAGTAAATTACACTGGATGCTTTTTTTATTTTAAAAATTACATTTGACACTACTTCAACTTATTTTCAATTGATGTAATTAACTTTTCATATAATAAATGTTTCTTTCAAAAATAAAATGATTTAACTGTTTTTAATATCATATTAAAAATATATAAAATTTTATATTAGTGTTTAACATCATTTTAGTTGTTTTTTATTGTAATATTAAATATAAAATCATTATTACATATTGTGTAGAAAGTTAATTTCTTTGACCAAAAATAAATTAGAGAAAATATTTTTACAATATATATTAAAATGTCAAAGAAATATAGTGTAATTTTTTAAACAAGAGAAATATTTTGTATAATTTAACCAAACTTTGAAAAAAAAGATAGCGTAATTTATTCATAATAAAGTGACAAAAATAAAAGGAGGTGTAAAGATATAATGAAAGAAAATAATGTCAATAATAATAATAATTAGACTTCTTGATATCACTCTCCTCAATTTTTATATATACCTTTTCGGGCCAAAGAAAGCATGATTCATTTATTTAAATGAAAGAGGGGAGGGTAAACTCCTTAAGCAACAAAGGAGGATAGAGCTAAACCCAAACTATTCGATTGCTTTGCTTACAAGAAGAGAAAATTAAAATTGTAAAGAGTAAGGAGATGAAAAATCAAACTAAACAATAATTCTATTAGTCAAGGACATTTTAAGAATTTAGAATATGTTTGGTTGGAAGATGTAATAGTGAAGAAAGTGTAAAATATGAATAGATAGAGTAGGTGAGATAAAAAATAACTGTTTTATCTTTACTTTTAAAAAAAGTGATTTGATAGATAGAATAATAAATATAAGAGTATAATAAATATTATACAAGTTATGTAAAAGGATACGTTTGCGATGCAACGAACCAAATGGAACATTATTTGTAATTTTATTTGGAGGGAGGATTTTCTCCTTAATCAAAGGGTTCTTTAATTTGTTAGCTATACATGATGTTTTCTCTTTTTAAAGAGGTAATTTTTTAATCATCAAGCATGGAAGCAATTTTAAAAGGTTCAAATATCATTTACAATTCTTTTATTCGGTTAAAAATTATTAATCAAGTCCTTTTTAAACATTATTATTTCATAATGACATCACGTATCTATTGATAATTTATGTCTTTTTTTTTATAGGAGTAAAGAAACAACTCTCCATCTTTTTTTTGCAATGTTCCTTTCTTGCAAGAATTATATGAGTTGCCTTTGCTATCTTTTAGAGTCTATCAACTTCAATTTTTAAATATTCACCAATAGATGAAAATTTAATTTTTTTTTTTTTTTATAAAGGAGGGGGAGCGAGGGTCAAACCCCCAACCTTTTGCCAATAGGCAGAGGGCAGTGTCATTGTGGCACAAAGCCATTGACAGATTTGATTTTTTTTTTGAAGTAATGAATGTCATGAACCACGCGGAGAAATACATTGTTGCTTTATTGCTAATTTTATGTGATTTAGTAGCATAAGAACCAGCTTATTTTTGAAACTACACATATTAGTCCATTAGGAGTAGTTAAGTTACTACAGAGATTATTATCTCAATATGGATTTACTTGGATGAAGTAGGGAAATCTAATCACATGGGATAGTGGTCATCGCTTAAATGATCATTATCTGCAACAAGGTCTTCCATATGTGGATGGGGGGATTGCTTTGGATGTCTTTGAGAAGTAAGCAAAGAAGGAAGCATAGAGTCTTGATTTATAGTTGGTTCCAATCTGCACTTGTTCAGTAATGGTGTTACGAGGATAGGTGGCATAATTGTTGATTATGCATCTTTTTAGAAACTGCTTAGTGATCGATTCATTTAATTTTGCTTCAAAACGTGATATTAACTCTTTCTAATCTCGAGTTGTCCTTTGTGGTACTCTCTACGTTTCTATTACAAGTTTGCTTACTCCAGGCTCAGAGCTACAATCTTGGGGTTTTTTTTTTTTTTTGGGTTTATAGAATTATAATGTTGTTCTATAGTTTTGTTTGGTTTTGTTTTTTAGCATAGTTTTGTTGATCTATCCGAAAGGGGGAAAAAAGTACATCTATGTTGAGGATTTTTTGAAACAGATTTAGCTTTCTAAGTTTATAACATAAAGGATAAGAAATATACATACAAACAGTGTACACACACACACACACAGATATATATATAGACATTTCGGTTATATTAATAAGGAGATTAACTGACATGTAAAGGTTAGATTTGAAGCCATTATTTATGTTACTGAAAGAACGGCACACCAAATCTCATCACCCATAGAATCAGATTGAGGATTTTTTATTGGGAAGGTTTTAGCTTTCTAAGTATATATTATTTCTTTAAATATGTGTTTACCAAAAAATATGTAGTTTACCATAAGTTCAATGCTACTGGAATATTCTTAACCTTAATTTCAGCCAATCCAACCAAATTCAAGTGGCATTTAGTTGCATTTTGTTACAAAGGAAACATACTGTGCTTACATAGACAATACCAATAAATTATTTCAGCTTGAAAAGAAAAAGTCGTTGCGTCTATAATTAACCAACACTTGATTGTTTAAAATTTTGGATAATAGTAGCTATTTCACCATGCTTACATCTACAAGTCATTATCACCATATTAGTACAACTTCATGCTGGTCCCTACAGATTGAGCTTATATGAATTTGACTTCTACATTGTTCTTTCAAAAATTTAAAAGGTACGTTTATATGTGGTTTTTCTTTTTCGCTGAACAAGAACAAAACAAAACTCATGGTACAATTTGATTGAATATTTTTTTTTTCAGCTTTATTTAAGCATAATTACTATGTAGAAGTTATGCTTAACTAAAGAAAGTAATGAAAAATGAAATTGAGTTGTTTATATATATATATATATATATATATGTGATTACGGGTTTAAATTTATTAATCAATGAGTTCTGTTTTAGTGATATTAGAATTATCCCCAAAGTTGATAAATATGGGTTTGAATCCAGTCAAATTATTAAAAAGAAAAGTTTATTATATTTTTATGGATATATATATTCATCCATTTTTCAAAATATCGTATATAAAAAAATGATATCTCTAATAATTTTAAAAACAATTAAATAACAATAAAATAATGTACAATTTCACAACAATTCTAGAATAGTGACTCTACTGTAGAACAAAATTAAATAATTCGAGACAGCTATAACCATGGAAAAGAACTTAAAACTATAAAATTTATGTATTTTTTTAAAATAAATTTGAGAAAAAAAAATTAACAAGCTGTGATTGTTTCAAAGTCAAGGTAGGAATAGCTCGAGCTAATCGCACAGAGATTGTTTATCTCAGCCTCCATATCCAGCACATTTGGCTGATGAGATTAATCAGACATTCTGTCTGGCTCAAGCTTATCAACAATTTCGTGGATATCTTCTCTACTTGCTGGAGCAAGTAAAACGGGAAAGATTTTATTTCACCATTCTTCACTTCAAGAGGGTGTTGAGTTTTCGTCATCTGTTGATTTTTTAATTTGTAAGTTTCCTATTTCTTCAGCACCTTGCTTGGAATTTGCCTCATTTTGGTAATTTATCTTGCTAAGATTCTGGTCGCAGTCTTCATATCTTATCTATTCTTTTTGAGGCGACATAAAAGTGAAAGATTTCATTTTTACCTTTCTTCGAAGGGATCTCGATTTTTCTTCATCTGCTGATTTTAAAATTGTAAGTTTCTCTATTTCTTCAGCATCTTACTTATAATCTGCTTCAGCTTGTCATTGATCAATAAGCACTCTTTTTCCCTTTGATTTTTATTAAGATTCTGGTCATAGTCTTCAGATCTCGTCTAATTTTCAATTATTTTGGTTCAAAATTTGGGGATTAATAGAAACCCAGGTATTTTCGTATATAAATTTGTGAAACCCATTGGGCCTTTCTTATTGATCTTGTTCATATATGTGTGACGGTTGTTATAATTTGAATGGATTTTCCCATTAAGGGCCTGGAAACTCATTTGTGTATTACTATGTCGACTATTGCAGAAGGAGATTTTATTCTTCGTCTTCAAGTTCCTAAGGAAAAATGTCAGGAGGAGTCTTGGTTGGTTCACATGTAAATGATATGAAATCTAGTGGTGAAGATATTCGAACTGCTATAGTGCCATTGTTGAAACTTCTCTCTCTAACAGTCATAGGACTACTCCTTGCACACCCAAAACTGCAAATCGTCCCCAGAGCGACATTTAAGCTCCTCAGTAAACTTGTATTTGCTCTGTTCTTGCCATGCCTAATCTTTACTGAACTTGGTGAAAGCATTACTTTCAAGAACTTCAGGGATTGGTGGTTTATTCCTGTCAATGTGCTAGTGAGTACTGCTCTCGGTTGCATACTTGGCTTCTTAGTGGTGGTCATATGTCGCCCGCCTCCTCAATTTAACCGATTCACTATTATAATGACAGGATTTGGAAACACAGGAAATCTCCTTCTTGCTGTTCTTGGTTCTGTCTGCCATACTCCGAATAATCCCTTTGGAAATCATTGCCACTCAAGAGGGGTGGCTTATGTCTCTTTATCTCAATGGGTTGCTGTAATTCTAGTTTACACTCTTGTTTATCACATGATGGAGCCTCCTATGGAGTATTATGAGATTGTTGATGAAGGGGCTGAAATTGAGGAACTACGCCCACTCAACGATATCAGTAGGCCGCTCCTTGTAGAAGCTGAGTGGCCTGGGATTGAAGATAAAGAGACAGAACATTCCAAGACACCCTTTATTGCCCGGATCTTTAAGAGCATTTCAGGAGTTTCCTCAGCCACTATTCCCGATCTTGAATTACCCCCCGAAAGCAGTGGGAGCAGTCCTCGGTCCATTAGGTGTTTGGCTGAACCTAGAGTTGTTAGGAGGATCAGAATTGTTGCTGAACAAACACCAATTCACCACATACTTCAACCCCCAACAATTGCCTCTCTATTAGCTATCATCATTGGCATGGTACCCCAGCTGAAAGCTTTTGTCTTTGGATATGATGCTCCACTATCTTTCTTCAAAGACAGTTTGGAAATTTTAGGTGGTGCAATGGTACCTTCTGTGATGCTTATTCTGGGGGGTATGCTTGCTGAGGGCCCAAATGAGTCTACACTTGGAATTAGAACTACAGTTGGTATTATTGTGGCCAGACTCCTTGTGCTTCCTATTATGGGAATCGGAATTGTGGCATTGTCTGATAAGCTAAATTTCCTGGTTGAGAATGACGCCATGTTCAGATTTGTCCTTCTGTTACAATATACTACACCGAGTGCCATTTTACTGGGAGCAATTGCCAGCTTGAGGGGCTATGCAGTTAGTGAAGCTTCGGCAATCCTCTTCTGGCAACACGTGTTTGCCCTTTTCTTCCTTTCCCTGTACATCATCGTCTACTTCAAAATACTTCCATACATTTGATGTTGCTGCATGTTTTACCACCTCTTGACTGGAGTGATTGGTTAGCAGATTATTGCAATTGCATTATACTTTGGAGTCTAAGGCTTAATAAAGACGGAATTGTTTCTTGCTCTGTGCTGTAATGGTACGTATGATGGATGCAAATGATGTCCCCCCCTATGATTTTCAGCTTCCGAGGTCAATGATGTATTCCTTCTGAAAGTCGGTTTTGTCAAACAATTGGTTGTAGTTTCTACTGTTTGTAGAGTAATGAATTAGTTCAGATGTTAAGTCTCATATTAGTGACTGTGTTCTCTTGGTTGTGTTTTTAAGTTGAATAATCAACTTTTTCTTTTATGCTGTCTTCTTCATCTCTAAAGGTGTAAAATTATGGTATGTGCTCAGGAAATCTATTGTGTGTAAAGGGGTATTTCTGTCCATTATTAAAATCTGTGTGTTACATTAGAAGACTGTACCTATTATAGTTCCTGCTTGTTCTCAATATTTCTCTCTCTCCCCGGGAAGGCACAAGCTAACAACAGTTCTTGAAGTATTGAGATTCAGTGCATGTGGGCTATCCTTTCTTCCACTTATGCTCGCTCTTTCTTCTGGTTTCTCTCTCTCTCTCTCTCTAACAAGTTGAACACCTGAGCTGCAGAATTTAGTTTCTTTTCATGTACTGAGCTTGACCTAATTCATTTTTGCCATATTGCATTGTTTTAAGCTTTTAAGCCTTAAAGGGGGATACGTGACAGTAGTTGGATAGAAGATATGAATACTAGGAAGAAGTTCCCTTGTTTGAAAGCTTGACTGAAGTCACCAAAAATTTGCAGATATATGAGAGCAAAAAGAAACTACATGTCCTTACCATGGGATATTATTATGAAAGACACTAGCTTCACCTTGATAATGCTTCACCATCCTACCTTATTGCATATTAAAACCACATATTGAAACTCTAAGAAACCAAGTGAATCACGTGGCATATCTTTAAAATCCCCAAAATACTATTGAATATGATTATGAGTTTAGAAGTTCTTGTATTGGGCGAATTCCCTTCCCATGAAAGCAAAGGTCCTGTTTCTTGATAAAATTTGATGGGTCTGGTACTTTCTACATATATAATTGTGTATCAAAGTTTATTATATATGAATAATGCTGTTTTGGACAAAACTTATGTGCAATTCCTTAGATGCTTGCTACCAGGCTTTCCAATAAATCACAACATGGGGATATTATTTATAACTCAACACTACTTCATTGACTCTTTCAAAGTTTCTCCATGTATCGTAATTCTTTTGAAGAATCTAATTACAAACATCTGAAAAACTATGCCCTATGTTTTCGTGTTTCTTTTATTTATCATTTGTTGAGGTATGTGAACACTGAATGATCTAGTCCAATTCGCAATCTCTACTACCCAATTTTTCTAATATAAATACATTTCAGAAGTTAAGTAGAAGAATGCAAAAATGTTATCAGAAAAGTGAAGAACTTAGTTAACAGAATTATCTCACTGATGGACTGATCCTGCTTTGATTATCTGTCCCTGTACATATTGATTTCCTTTTTTTTTTTCGGTGGGGGGGGGGGGGGGGGGTGTTCCCATAACAGAAGAGATTTATTTCCAGACTTTTCATTTTTCTGTATATTCTCTGTTATTGTTGCTTAAGTGTTCTTGTTTGTATAAATATGCTTTTTGAGTTCCCAAGTTTCTCTGAATTTATATTTCGTCTTCAACTGAAAATCATGAATTAGTGATGAGGCTATCAATGCTTCCACTTTTTCATTAGGACAGAGATCTTGGCATTGGGCTGGCCACGAGGAAAACTCTCTTTTAGTCCATGACAAATAGTTGCATTTTCAATTTCGTCTACCACAGATCATTTTTCAATTGAGTCCCTCAATCATTAAAATGCTTTCAATGTAGCTCTTCCATCTTATGTCCATCCAAAAATTAATGTCAAACCTAATAGATTACTGGTTTGGACATTTATGACTTATCCAACACTGTTAACTCACACCTCAAACTGGTTACTCAAAGTCGGCAATTTGTTATGTTTGCCATGAATTTTAGGATAGAGATAAGATGAAGGGCAACGTTAAAAGCATTTTAATGATTGAGAGACTAATTAAAGAAATGAACTGTGGATGGAATTGAAAGTAACCTATCTGTTAGGGAGTTTTCCTCAGCTTCTTTTTTTTCCTTCTCACGATGAGAAAGTGTTCAATTCAGCAACTTTGATGCACTGTATCAAGTATCATCTGTTACAAAATTGGTTGAAACATTAGTGCATAAAGTTTAAATTAGCAGTTGATGGCATGTAACTCTACCGTACTTATACCACTGGATCCGAGACTGTATATTATCTGCGGTATTTACACAATTTACAGAGATCCCAGTTGGTTTGTTGACTCAGCAAATGCGGCTCCTACATCAACTTTGAGAGTAACTTTTGAAAGATTTTGGAGACAAAAAGTTGGCTTGGGAAGAATGTATGCTAAGTCAGCAAGTCAACTTGATATTTACGTACGATCCATGTAGGATGAATATAACAGAATTTCAGAGAAATTCTTGCAGGTACCAAGTGGATGTACATCCATGATTAAGATCTGCATCATAATGTGCACTCACTTCTCCATATATATACAATGCAGAACCTGATCGTTGGATTTTCTTGCACCTAGTGCACCTCAATTTTTTTCGAGAATTCTAATCTTTTTTGGCCAAAATACATATAACTCCCCTAAACTTTACATTAATTGCACATAACTCCCCTGATCTTTCAAAATTTAAAACTAACTCCCTAACTTTTTAGATTTTGACCATCAACCCCTTATTGTTAAAATTTACTGTTAAATTATTAACAGAATTTGCTCTATCAAACAAATTAAAATAGCGGGCATTTGACATGGCATTAAAGTTAATTTAGTAATTTTTCCTGCACCAAAACACATGGCACCACTCAAGGGCCAAATATGTCATTTACCGTAAAACAAAACGCACAGCACTTTGCGTCTCCACTTTTGTGCTTCTTATCTCGTCAGTGTCGTCTTCATGATTCATCTTCTTCCTTCTCCATCAATATGCATCCCAACTCTATTTTGAATTTGAACTAATAGAAACAAACCCATCCTTGCAGCTTACCTAGTGAAACATAGTGCTACATATTATAGATCAATAGGGAGAATTTGAAACATCGGATGAGTACACAGACAAAACAATTCTCCTGACATGTGGGGCCACAAGTCTTTAAACAAATATAATTTTCCTAACACATGGCACAAGACCAACTTTTAACAAATTTGAGAGATGAAAACCTGAGAGGATGTCTGAAATAAAAGAGATTTCTATGAAGAAGATAATTGCAAAAGATGTCAACTAAGAGAACCAACGCTGTTAGGATCGGAAGCATGAAGATAGTAATTCTGATGTCGACAGGAAGAGAACTAGGGTAACTATGGAAGCAAAGCTGTGCGTTTTTTTAATGAAAAATTGACCAATGTAGCCCTATTGCGTCTTGGGATGGGATAAATGCTTGTAATATCCTTAATTCCATGTCAGATGCCAGCTATTTTAATTTGTCTGATGTGACAAACCCCGTTAATAGTCTAACAGCAAATTTTAACGATAAGGGGTTGGTGGTCAAAATCTAAAAAGACAAAGGGTTAGTTTTAAATTTTGAAAGGTTAAGAGAATTATATGCAACTGATGTAAAGTTCAAGGGTGTTATATGTATTTTGGTCATTTTTTTTTTTTAATATCTGGGTAATAGAGGGAGTGCTCACCCAATTTTCTCTGATGGATCACTCTGAGGAAATAAAATATTGTGCCTGTTTAGAGTGTCATCCAATTTTAAAATGAAACTTCTCCTCCCAGTATGTATGTGGATATTGTGTATTTTTGTTGGATATATTTATTTTGACGGAAAGAAAGATACATTATATATTTTAGAATTAGTGAGTTATATTATTAATTCCCACGGAAGGAAGGATTAGGAAGTCTCGTGATGTGCGAAAGTTCCTTAGCTTGCTACCTTGAAATCAACAAAGGCGGCACAACAAAGGCGGCATGTGTGAAGGATTATTGCAGCCATCATTCATTTCTTGTTTTCTTCCAATCTAATGGGATTTGAAAGAGTTTTACATTGCTTCATCATTATCTCCTCACTGTGAAGCATGAATACTTTAAAAATAAAATTGTATTATATTTAATGTGTTTGATACTTATATTAGACGCGAAATGACATTTTATATTATTTTAAAAATTACATATTTTATTACATTCTATGTTATATTTCATATTAGTATTAGATTAGGTAATTTTTATACGTCTTACTTTTAGATTAATCAATCCAAATGTGTGTTTGGATAGACAGTTAAATTTTTTATATCATATTTTAAATAAAATAATAAATTATTATTTTTATTTACCCACAACAGGTAAACGTGATTTTTTACTTTTTTAACTACCAAATCAAACATGCTCTAAAAAGAAACGGCCTATGATGCACTTCAATGTCAACAAGTCTGGGTCTTTGTTAAGATTTACAGGGTAGCAATTTCGTTGCATTATTAAAAAGATCTAAGTTTGAAGTGAGGAAGGGATGGAATGGAAAAAACAAATAAAAAAAGGAAAGGGATGAAATGGAAAAAGGTTAGGCATCTATTGTTTGGAAAATTATTGAGAAATCAGAAAAGTATGGAAAAGAAAAAAAAAAAGTTTAAAACTATTATATAATCTTATAAAATCTTATTCTCAGTTTAATTTGAATGACAAAATAGTAAAATTACACAGGATTTTAAAACAAAATTGTTCCCATTCATGACCTCCTACTTGGAGGGAAACAAAAATTGAGGGTATGAGGAGTTCATTTTCAAAACTTATGTAGTATTGAATACTTATTGTTATTGTCGTATATATTTTGACACATAGTTTAGTTTAATTTTTGGTAAAAGTCACCTAATTTAATTTTACATCATGGTTGAATTAGATTTTACATTTTAAAGGAAAATTGCTTATTTATTAAAATGAGAATAAGAATAATATTATTATTAAATTCTTCAATGCTACGAAAGTATAATAAATATTTCTAGAGACAGTCTGCTTTTTAAAATTTTCAACTCTTGGGAAATAAAAATGTTTCCATTCCGTCCTTTTTCATTCGAAGGGACAAGATTTAAACGTAACTTTTTAAGTATTTTTATTAAATTTTTAATAAAAAACATGTATTTTTTTCAACTTAATAATATATTCTTAGAGTTGTTTTAGTGTCATAATTTAATTAATACTTATAATGAAGACTTAAAAAGAATTGAATCTAATTTTTTTTCCATCTCAAAACTCTTCGGTCATCTCAATCTCTATGTTGACCATGAGGATGACCACAATCTGCTTGGTCCACTGCCACGTGAGACTTGAGAAACATGTGCCATTTATTGATTGCATTAACCATTTCAACAATTTTTTTTTTTAAAAAGGCTTTGGACCAAAACTCTGCAGTTCCTTGTGCAGGAAATGAAGTGGACAATTCATATGAAAAAATGTATTACACAATTTAAAATTCTCAAAACATTACAATTATTTCCAAGCCTAATTGACATGAGTAATTGCAATTGATTTATGAGAATATATAACTAATAATACTACTCGAGTTATAAGTATGATGAAAATATTATCTTCAGTAATACTTTTATTCAAAAGTTCTTGTTATTTTTTTAAAAAAATTATAAAAATAAGGGAAGTAGAGTAAATTATAATATTGATCCTTGATATCACTGTAATTTCAATGTTTTTGTATAAGTATTTAAAGTTAAAAAAATTACATGTCCATGTCTTTTAGATTAAATATTTTTTTGGTTTTTATGATTTTGCTTAATTTTTTAATTCAGTTTATATACTTTAAAAATCTGTAATTAGGTTCTTGTAGTTTTATAAATTTAATTCAATTCTACTGTTAAACTTTCATAAAAATTTGCTGGTGTATTCAACTACATGTGATCTTAATTTTGATGTTATATTTGGTATATAGAATGGTTAACTATAGAAACAAAAGAAAAATAATGATATGAATGGAATAGTTACATTTAGTATAATATAGAAACAAATAAGAATATCATTTTATTTATATACTTGGTTAGATAAAAATAATGCCGAAATGAAAAATATATATTTAAAAAAACTCTTGTGCCCTTATTTAAAATTAGTTTTAAAATAAAAAAAAGTAATAATAATAAGAATATAATGGACTTTACATAAATTAAGTATAATAATTATCTTTGATTTACATATTTATAAAATAAAAAAGAATTCCTTTTCAATCTTGCAAAATGTGTATCAAACTGAACTATTTAATAGATTCCTCCTCATTTTTTTAATCTCCTTTTCTTATACCAAATAGGACATAAATATGCATAAATATAGATTATATCACATCCTATCCATGTGAGTTAATTTTATTTATTATCTATTTTTATTTTTTATTAACATATATATAAATATTCAAAATATTAAAATCTTACATAATTAACCACACCACCACAATTTAATGACATATTGACACCAATTTAATAAAAATAAAATTTTTTTAAAATCATAAGAATAGGAAAGTAATTTAACCTACTTCCTATTATATTAAATTGATAAATTAAACCAATACACAAATTTCTAAAAATATAAAGAACATGCCATTGTTGGAGCAGTAAAATGCAGATCATGCCAATGAGGGTGTTCCACGAGACACAAAGTTCCCACCTTCCAAAGTCTAAACCTCAAGTCCCTCGGTTTGTGTGCACCTCACAAAGTGACAAACAAGGATGGTCCACCCCCTAGAATAGCAGAAATTACAGCTGGCTCCACCAGATTCTTTTTTTTTTAAAAAGGTTGAACAACTCATCTTAAATATTTACGAATTAATCATACGAAATATTACATTAATTAGTGTCGTTTATATGTTTACAATGATTTTTAAAACTACTAATCATACACGATGTTAATTAATCTTTTTTTTAAAAGAATATGTTCGTAATATTTGCATTAAAATTCTTTTTAAGAATTTAAATAATAATTCTTAAAAACATTATGTGCCCATAAAAATCTGGTAAAATTATGAAAAATACAAGAAATGACATCATCGTTTAAAGTAGCAAATGGCTGAGTGGTGGAGGGCTTCTCTTGGAGTCAACGCATTGAATCCATTGAATGCGAATATATGCGACGAATCGGATAACAAAAGCAAGCTCCGCAGTCCTCGCCTTGTTTCCCACCACAATATGGAACGCGTTTTTTATGTTATATGGTAACAATTAGTTAAAAAATATTTTATTTATTTTAAAAAATTATTATTTTTACTTATTAATTATACAAAAGTTAAATTATTTCTTTTAATTATTAATTACTAAATAAGTTAATATTTTTACATAATTATTTAATAAAATATTATTTTATATTTAATAATTATTATATCATAATTAAAAAATATAATATTTCTTGAAATATAATATCATTACTCTATTCATAAAGGATAAATTTTAAAATTAAAGTAAAAAAAATTTTAATTGTTTGTTGTTAAATTTTTAACCAAAAATACAATAAGTATAATTTTTTGAAAATATTAGACCCTAACAAGTATTTATCTATCATATTTTTATTCAAAATTTTAATAATAAATATTTAATCGCACTTTAAGTTTTCTTAAAAATGAAGGATTGGCATTGATTCCATTTCTATTCAACTTGAATGGAATTTCTCACACGCTTTCTGGTCCTGACTCTCTGTGATTCCCCATGTTGATGGTCCAGTCAAATGCTTAAATTAAACCCAGAGATTTTTTTTTTTAAGATATATTTCAAAGGTCTTAAATGAAGAGCAATTATTTTATACTTAAAATGTAACGTTATATTATTTAATGGATACAATATTAAATAAAAGAGCAGTTTAAATATTTTTACTTTGATAATTAAGATTTTTGTCAATTACATAAGATACTAATATATTATAACACGCGGTTTGGTTGGACGGAATAGAATTTCTTTTTTTTTTTTTGGGTAATGTATATTATGTATTTGATAAATTTTTCAAAACTGATTGATGGCCTAAATTGGATGAAGGTGAATGAGATTCGTCATTTCTTTTGAGCTCTTTATATTTATTTGACATTTTAGCATATTCTTTTAGAAAGAAAAATAGTAAAGTAGGGTGTGGTACGAGTATTTTAATATTTTACGCATTTGAAATTTATTCATGATAAATTTGAATAAAGATATAAAAAAATATTTCTTATATTATTTAAAATATATATAGTATATAATTTTTTTTATATTTATTATGTTTAAACATCTTATAAATCTATTTAAAAAACAAAAAAAAATAGTCCAATTTTAGGAATCACTTTTATTTAATTTTTTTAAAAAAATAAATTATTGTATGACCAAATCATCTGAGGGTACTTTTATCAATATTTAGTAGTGTTTTGTATGTCTACAATTTTTATTTTGGAGAAAAGTATTTTTTTTATCAATACTAAATTACGTTTTTTATTCCATTTTATAGAACAAATTCTATGAGTCCAATCACTAATATCTTTTATAATCTGTTTAATACACAGAGTTGTTTAGTATGGAAATAGAAGAGAAATAAATATGTGAATGAAATAGAATAATTATGTTAATATAAAATAAAATAAGAATATCATTTTATTTATATATTAAATTAGATTAAAATAGTACAAAAATGAAGAAAAATAATGAGAAAATAAACCTTGTATCCCTACTTAAAAATAGTGTTAAAATAAAAATAAAAATAATAATAACAAAAGTATAATAGACTTTACATAAATTAAGCTTAATAATTACTCTCAATTTATATATTTATAGAATAAAAATAGATTTCATTTCTAATTCTACAAAAAGTGTATCAAATGAGATTATTCAATGAATTTTTTTTTCTTTTTCTTTCTACCTCTTTTTACCAAATAGGATATTAATGTATTGTTTGGTTAGATAGAATGGAAAGAAAAGAAAGAGAAATAAAGGAGAGATTAAGGGCCTGTTTGATTCTATTTTTGTTTTAATATTTTCAAAAAAAATATTTTTTAAAACAAATTTTGAGAACAAAAAATTTAAAAAACCCGTTTAAATCATTATTTTGAAAAGTAATTTTTTTTTAATTCTGCAGAATAAAAGTTACCAAAAATTAAAAAAAATTTCTAATTTTTCTATTTCCGAAAACAAAATTCTATTTTTTTTGTTTTACAAAATACTTCATTAAAAATACATTATCAAACAAGTTTTTTTGTTCTTAAAAATAAAAAATTGTCCTGAAAACAAGAAACCAAACAGGCCATAAAGTTTTTCTTTGTTTGGTTGTATTTTTAGGGAAAAAAAAGGAAATGAATGAAGAAGAAGAATAATTATAAGATCCACATATTTTTTACACTAATTCTTTTCCTTTTTAAGATTTGAAACACTAGCAAAGCCAGAAATATAAGTGAAGGGAGTGACTAATTAATATATTCAATATATAAAAAAAAATATCAACAACATACTATATGGGACAAATTTGATATTTAATCAACATAATATAGATTACTCAAATATTCAAAGTCAATATCATCAAACATAAAGCAATATAAGTGCATCCATAATATCTTCACTTCTTAAGTGTGCCCAGTGTGTTTCACCATCATTTTTCTATTTTTTCCCCTTAAAGAATGAGTTAATAATTTTTTTCTTAAGCATATTGTTCAAGTTTCTACCATGAAAAGATATATGCTTGTAAAAAATTAATGTAAATGATTAAAAAAAAAACTTACAACCTAATTAAAGCAAGTAATGAAAAGCCTTAAAATTTATCAAGGAAATTAAGTTGTAATTCAAACTTTCATTATAGGTACATCAGTAGCATAGGAGATAGCAACCAAAAAAAAATGTTACAGTTAGAAAGAAGGATATGAGGAATCAATTCATTTGCCATTAAAATTTTATCATTTTATGATGAACCAAGCAAATAGTCACCAAACTAAGGCTTTTTGACATAAATGTTGCATAGGAAAAAATTATTTAATGAAAATACTTAATCGTCAAAACTATTTCTTCAAATATTTTTCTTTTTCTAATTTCAAAGAATGTCCCTCTGCATTTCTTTTTTATTTTTATTTTTTAATTAAAATGAGGGAATGCTGAAGGTGCTCCTCTACATTCCCTTTTTGCATTCCCTTAATTAATTTTTTAAAATAAAATTAAAAGAACATGGAGCAACCATCTTTGTGTCCACGTATATATATATAGATATAGGAGGAGAATGCGAAATAAGGTTATCCACATTCCCTTCAAACATTTTTTTTAAATTTAAAAATTGAAAAATAAATAATAAATAATTAGTTAAAAATAAATATAAAATTTTTTACATACACAAAAATAAAATATATCAAAGTAATTCTAAATTAAGTACAATGGTTCCTTATCCTATAACAAGGCCTTTTTTTGAATTATTGTAATTGGTATTGCAATGGCTCTTCTTCTTCTCCTTTCTCTTATTGTTCTTCTTTTGATGACTTGCTATAGTTGTAATTTCGAGTCAATCATGAATTCATGTCCTCTTAAGGGAACTAAATAAGGGGGATCAATTGATTTGAGGTGAAAAATCCTTACTATTTTTTATATGATGATCCTCACTTTTCCAAAAGATGCATTGACATATTTTACACTAAATGCAAATAGATCTATAAATAATGTTGTGAGTGCAACACCACTAGATGGCATGGGTTGTGCCATCAAAGTGGAAAATGATGAATCCATATGGAGAAACTTATATGTATAGCAAGAGTCATTGACACCTTCGTAATCTATGAATCACATTGTTGGCACAAATGATGAAAGACTAGCAACTCTCTTGAAATCAATGTACTACGCAATCAGTGCAAAAGAGGAAGAACCAATGCTTTCAAAGAAAGACCAATCTTTATCTATTTATTGTCCCTAAAAGTGGGGTTATGTTAAGCAAATCTTGGCACACTACCCCCAATTGTATCCTATTTGTCCAACAATTACCTCCTCTATGCAAAGGAACTCAATTGGATTGCAACATTTTGAGGTGTAATAGTACATTTGCCTTTTGTTAGGTCAAGGTATGTGTCTCTAGATCCTCCTTATCATATGCCCCTTAGCATCGTCCACTCCATGTTTATTGGCATTAGATGGAACATCATATTCATCATTCTCCTTAAAATTGTTCACTATATCCTTTAGCTCACCTAAAGGAGAAGGAGGACCACTATCATTGATGTCAATCGATGGTCAAGATGAACTTAATTAGGACATGTGGTTAACAACAAGGATGAAATACTGTTAGGTGTAAACAAGTTGGGAATGAAATAGGTACACATCTGTTAGGTATGCACCAAGTAGTGAGGCCTATTCATTAGTGCCATGAAACTGGCTAGTTGCCAGAAGTGTCAATTACTCATAAACTTTTTCTAGTGTCATGTTTAGACCCTACTCCATGATTGAGATTTGTGTATACAAATTTAGTGCACCAAGCTAGTTTGGGAATTATTGATATGGGAATTTCTAGTTTGCTTGCCATATTGATTGTACATTGAAATCATCCTTCAAAGCGTACACCAACTACCACATTGGATTACATGAATGATGGTAGTTATATATTAACTCAAACATAAACTAATTTGATTCAGGCCACAACTTTTTCTTAACTACCTCCTTCAACTTTTCTAATGTGATGTCAAAGTTAACTCTTAACACTCTTGGTCTAACACACTCATATGTTATGCCTTCATTGCTATTATAAATTTTTTCATTTGCATTTATGCATACAAGCTTCTTTCTTTTATTCATTATAATTCACATAATAGAATTTGTGAATAGGCACATGAAAAAAATACATAAATCTCCTTTATGTTCAAGGTTTAAATATTTTATATAATTTATTTATAATTTTGTCTATATATTTTTTTGGACCTTTTTTGTTTTCAATGTATAATTATTTAATAAATTTTATTATTTATAAATTTTATCATTCTCAAACATTTTTTAAAATTTTGTCTCAAATATATACAAATTGGTAAATTTTAAACTAACATGATATTCTAACATATTAGTAAAT
This sequence comes from Erythrophleum fordii, assembly GCA_032878935.1. NCBI lineage: Eukaryota > Viridiplantae > Streptophyta > Magnoliopsida > Fabales > Fabaceae > Erythrophleum > Erythrophleum fordii. The sequence continues at coordinate 2,786,172 of JAVQMF010000029.1, forward strand.
TACAATATTGCAAACAAATAAATAAATAAATAATTTAAACTTATAACAATGTTGTATCTTATATTTTATGCATTTTTTTATCAAAGAGGAAGACATATTTAAAAGATAATATTATATTTATAAATATATATTTTATGCAATTACTATATTATAAATATATTTTTTTACTCGTTATGGGAAATTGACAAGGCCATACAACTTTTATGGACAAAATCCAAGTGAAGAAGCAAAACGACTAGGCAAAAAGTTTGCTAAAATTTCTTCTTTATTGGAACTACAAACAAAATATATTAGACCACAGCTACCAAAATTTTTTTTAAAAAAAGAAATATTAAACTTTGATAGTGATAGAAAATAAGATAAGAGGAGACATTTGAGAGCTATTTTGGACAATGGCTGCCAAAACTCCCCAAAAAGAAAAAACTGAAAGCTTACACTGAAGAGAGGAAGAGTATAGAGGAGAGTTGAGAGTCTAGAGAGAGTTGAGTGTAGTGAAGGGATTTGGGAAAATGAAATTTTTTAGGAAGAGTTGACAATGAAATCCACAGAGTAGACGTTAGTTTTTAAATTGACAGTGAGAGTATTCTTGCATTTTTACCATAATTAAAAATATTGGCTAATCATTTTTCTTCATGTGGCAATATAATCTTTTATGTCTAATGAGGGAACACTACATGAAATTTATCTTATCCCTGGAGTTAAACTTTGATTGAGATGCAAAGGTGTCAGTGTGATGTTAAATCACACTAACACTCTTTTATTATTTTTTAATATTATATTGACACTTTATTTTAAAAAATTAGCTAAATGCAAAGGACATAGCTCTGTGTTTAGTATTTTTAATTGAAAATAAATAAAAAATTAAAAAAATATTTAAAAAATAATTTTGACAACTAAGTATTTTTATTTTCATTAAACTTTTTCCCTTGTGCAACATTGATGTCAAAGAGCCACTGAACTAAAGCTAAATGAAGCTAGTAGTTTGACTGAAAAGACTCTGACAGAATGGAGAGCATAAACCACATTTTTTGGCTTTTCTAATCGTAGCATAAAGCACATTGGGGATACTTGAAACGGGAAAATTGAATTTTGTTTTAGGAAAAATTACAATTAAAAATTTTAAGTTCAAGATATTTAAATTAAAAGATCTTAAATTTTGAAATTATTCTAAAGAATTTAAGTATTAAAAATTTTAATTCGAGGTCTTAAATTATAATTTTTTTATATAGTTTAAAATTTTAGTTATTAGATATTTAATAATTTTAAAATTTAATACCCTTTAAGATAAATACTTTTAATTATTGATTTTTAACTATAATTTTTTGGTTTTATTTAAGAAAGTCAGTATTATATACTTTCAAGTTTTTTTTGGGGGGGGGGGGGGGGGGGGGGGGGTGGGCATGCTTTGGCTTCCTTCCTTTTGCCACTTGTTGGAATGAAAATGAGAGGATAGGAGATAGAAATGTAAGAGAGATAATAAAATGACATATTTAATATAAATAAAAAATTAAGACAAATAAAATTAGGGTTAATATATTTAATTATATGAAAGGTAATAAAATAATTTAATATCTTATTTACATGTATTTTTTTTCTTCATAAAACAACTAAAGGAAGAGAAATTTTGGCATTATATATATTGTTTGGATTTAAGGTTTAATGCAGAAGATAAAAATTATAATTTAAGAACAAAAATTTAAACTGTGAGAAAAAATTACACATTCCATAATTAAAATTTTTGTTTTCACAATTATGATTTTTATCTTTCCTATTAAATCTTAAACCCAAACAAAAAATATATACATAAAAAATGCCAAATGGCTTACTGCATGACATGCAGTAAGTCTTCTTGATTCAAAGGATCTTATTGCCTTCCTTTCCGTCATGTCATACCAAATATATTGAGGGATAGTTTATCTACTTTCTCTCCCATAATTTCTTTTGTTTTCTGTCCCGTCATTTTCATTTTTTTTAAGTCCTTTCCACCGCACTAAGCATTTATAAAGCCCAAAACTGCGAGGAAAAATATCCAAGCACATGGAGACTTGGGAATCCTGATCATGATGAATTGAGAGCAACAAATAGCACAATGCATCTAACATGACGAGTTTTCATTTGACCTCACAGATCTTTTGATCGGACGACTTGAAAATTTAACTATTGTTTTAATCTTACCACCCAACCTCGATCCATTTTTCTGCCTTGAACCTTGTTTGTTACGAACCAAATACCTATCCTTGAATTAGGTTGCTGAAAATGCCAAGAAATTGCCCAGAATTTTCGTCATAGATCTAGCCAAATAGAAACTCCTAATTGAACATCTGACACCTCCATTAGAATCAGACATCTCTAAACATTCAGGAACTCAAATATCATGTCCATGCACTATCAGTGACAAGGTCGAATGTCCATGACATACTTCAAAACTTTCATCTCTGTTGGTGACCTACTTGTCAAAAAGTTTCGACCCCATTGGATGGTAAATGCGCTTTCCTCGAAGCATGAAGCCCCCATGTGAGGAAGTTTCAAGGCGGCACAAAGGAGAGATTTTTGTGTGCATGCATTCAAAGATTAGAATTTGATTCATACGTAAATCCTACATGTATAGATCAAATCATAACCCTTAAATGTATATATACCTAATGCATGTGAAAAATTTTGGACATGGAATTACACATTGACGTGTTTATTGATTAGATATTAACTTTTGACATTTAACTGTTGATTTTGACTATTGATGACCATCGGCTTTGCCATAAGATTCAACAATCAAGATCTCCTTCTAAGAATTTTGAGCCTCCTAACTTTGATTTTGAGGTTATTTTTATCATTTTGGGGCTTTAAAATTCCTGTTTTTTCTTGATTTTGATACCTTATGATGTACAGCTTTTAGTTACTGACTACGGTTGTTGACTTTCATGGCTTATCACTATTATAATAATGCATATTATTGACGCGCATGGAGTGTTTATAATAGTTATGAGGAAAGAGATTATCACTTGACAAGATATTCAGTCTCGAGGAGAGATCAATTGTGGCAACAACGAAGACCTCATAGGTCTAATATGAACACCACCCGTAGTAGATAAACATGAAATCCAGATTGAAGGAATGATCAGTCAAGAGAAAGAAATCCCACATACCAAAATTTAGATGAAATTCTAGAAAGTTTCACAAAATGATTGAATATGGAAAATGAAAAATATTTCTAATTAAAATGATTGAACAATTCAACAGACATGCTGAAGAACAAAAAACAATATTATCCGAAAATTGTTACTGTTTTAATGCAACCTAAAAGCATTTAGAGTTAAAAAAAAAAAAAATCTCTTCAAAAGAACTTTATAAAATATATCGTTCATTCCATTATTGAAGACAATTATACTGCTGCAGCTTGATGGTATCGAGCCTGCACAAGAAGCAAATGTTATATAGATTTCTTCTTAATTTTATTAAAATTATAGAACACTTTTATTTATTTTTTAAATATATACTTCTCTTAAAATAAAAAGTTATTTTACATAATATTCTAATTTTATTTTTTTTTTTAACTAAAAGATCTTCCATTTAATTTTTTTTGTTTAAAAAATATATATTTAGATTAATGAAGAGTATTTTAGTTAAAAAGTTTAAAATTAAACTAGGTGTAAAATAACTTTTTGTTATAATAGAGGTTTATATATAATTTTAACAAAACTTAAAAATTGTCTTTGTAATTTACCCTAAAATTTACAATGGATAACAATATTGATATCGTTATTTCGGAAGAAATTAACAATGCAGAAGTTCTTGATGAAATGTCTTGGAAAATTAACTTTTTTCTTGTTGGAGTTTGTTATCCCTTATGAGTTTGTGAATCCAAGATTGTTGTTGCTATTATAATTCCATCCTCCACTGCATGTTATTGCTTATTACGTTTTCCTCCTTTTTCTTCATTATTTATTACAAAGCGGAGGACAAGTTTTCTCAAACTAGAGAGAATAAAGCAATACGAGAAGATATTTTGATTATTTATTTTATTATATAACAATGCAATTATTATTTGATCGTGAATTATAGTTTGTGACTTGGGACAATTAGGATAATTAAGTAGTTAATTAAGATTATGAATAAAGTTTTTTGGGCTTAGATTATGCTTGTTTGTCGAGTTTAAGATTATGTTACTCTATATATTTACTTTAAATATATGTTTAACCAGTTGCAAAAATTGTTTCTTAATTTTGACATTTGATACGATGGTAGGAAAATTAAATAATTTTATTAAAAAAAATTATGAGTTAGAATAAAATTTTAGATATAGTTATAGAATGGAAAAGGTGATGTATCCATTTCTTAAATATATTTTTATGATTTTATTAAATTAATTTAAAAGACTCACTTTTTGAGCCAAATACTACCGTAAAAAAGTATTATCTATCAAATCTTATAGTAGCAAACGAACTTCAACTAAATGTTATAATTTTAGAGAATTCGATGATAATGTTATTGTTATTATTATTATTTTGGGCTAGACCATAAAAACTTGGTGGCAGTTTCGTCCTACTCTAATGGCGGAAAAAAAATTGGATATTACATGAAGATGAACGAGACACAACACATTAATAAAAAAGAAAAGCTTTTGATTTACAAAGGGAGAAATAAACCTAATTTAATTCTAAAAAAAAATTGGGCATGTTTGGTTTCTTGTTTTCAGAACAGTTTTTTGTTTTTAAGAACAAAAAAATAAAAAAACTTATTTGATAATGTGTTTTTAATGAAGTGTTTTGTAAAACAAAAAAATATAATTTTGTTTTCGGAAATAGAAAAATCAAAACATTTTTTTGATGTTTTATAATTTTTGTTCTGCAAAATCAGAAAAAACAAAAACAAAAAATAGTTACTTTTCAAAATAATGATTCAAACGGATTTTTTGATTTTTTTGTTCTCAAAATTTGTTTTAAAAAATATCTGTTTTGAGAACATTAAAACAAAAATAATTTCAAACAGGCCCATTATATCTAGAGACTTTAAATTTGTAAAAATTATTTTTAAAAGAATTTGATTGTAATTTTAGAATAACATGACTATAACTTTGAAAAAAATGTTATGACAAGATTCTTTATTATACATTTTACAAATTTAAACTTCTTTGTCGTATTTTTTTTTATAACTAATTTTTTTCTTGTAAAACGTAAGAGGAATTTAAAAAATATTTGTGAGTCCCACACACAAAATGTTCAAAAAAAAAAATGTGAGCAGTGATCGTACAAACATACACTGTTCATGTTCATATATGAGTATTAACAATATTTTAGTACGCAATTCATAAAAATTACACCTTTCACAAGTCGAAGTCGCACTGTACATACATTGCGGTTCGCATCAGTTATATATATATATATATATATATTGATATATTGATATTGATATTGATATTGATATTGATATATTAATTCTATTTTAATAGTAAAAGTGAGGTTTAGTTACAAGGGAAGGCATACCAGGTGAGATGACTTTGCTGCCAGTACCGTACCAAATCACTGTGCACGACTGATCCACCAACAGATTGGCGAATAATTCCATTTAATTATGAATAGTCGTATTTATATTTTTAATAAAACAAATAAAATAAAAATATGATTCTAGAATACCATGGATGTGTGCTTTGTAAATGAAATGCTTCTGACATTATTTATTTGGGATTTGGTTTCCTCCAAAATGAAATTACATTTTATTTCATTTCTTAAGTAAATTTTCACGTTTGTAGTGCTGAATCAATTTAAAACAAAATTATAATATAATTAAATAAAGAAAAAAATTAAATTAAATCCATCTGTAGAGATTAGAATGTAAAATCATCATTTTATATTTTGTGTATATAAATCACAAACCTAAAAATCCACACTCTCGCAAAATACAATTAAGAAATAAATCATAAGACATAATGATAGAAATTAAATTAAAATTTATTAAAATCATAAACATAAAAGAATAATTTAATCTTTCTTTTTCCATCGATATAATTTATATTTTATTATTATGTTTTTCTAACCTTAGAAAGGATAATAAAGAGAAAGTATACCTTGTGACTTTTAACATAAATTTCAGTATGCTTATTTCAGTACACATCCATTGGCTCCACACTCACACTTATAAGTTTAATGCCTTAATTCACCTTTTATAGAACTTAATAGCAATCTCATCAAATTTCATATAATCTTTTTTAAAAAAAAAACTCTCACTAACTTCTTTATATGATTTGATAAGGTCTGACATAAAAATTAGAGAATTTGATGGCATTATGAATTAGTTTCCCAAAAGTATAGTATTTGGTTGTAATATTTTTAGTATTGTAAGATTTGACACATAATATTTGTTTACTGTATCATTTAGCTCAAAAAGTCCTAACTGACCACATAACTCAGCATTCACAAAATACTAATGTTATTTGCATAATTATTTTCTCTCAAATTCTTATAAAAATATTCACAATTAACATGTGATTAACATCGTAAATCCACTGCAGTATTTCATTTTATTGCATCTTATGTGGTAATTTCTTTTAGGTTTTTTTTTCAAAAGATTAAAAAAATAACGTAAGATATCTAAAAATTATAATTAAAAACAAAAATTTTAATTATGTAGTACAGCTAAAATTTTTTAAATATTTTTTTTTCATAATTCAAATTTTTGTCTTTATAATTTTTAAATATCATACATCATTTTTAATTCTTTAAAAAAGGCCTAACGAACATGATTGCACAGTAAATTAGACTAGAATGCTGGTTCGAGGGATACAGATTGAACATGTCGCGTTGTCCTTTCACTTAGGTACTTTTATTAATTTAAATGTAATTATACAAATTATAATGGTATGAATAACATTTTTATTCAAAAAATAGACTAAGGACCTGTTTGCCTTGATTTGAATTTCTGATTATTTTAATTTTTCTAAATGAGTTCATGAAAAGGCATTATGACAAAGATCGTGTGATTAGTATTTGTTAAAATCATCTTACATTGGTAACATCTCATGAACACTTTTATTAATAAGATTAATGTTGGGCCAATCTTTTTAAAATTTTTTATTATTAAATTACTTTAGACCTGAACATGCAATCAGATTTTTTGAATGGATAAATTCATTTAAATATTCATTATAACTATTAGTAATTGAATTTCTAATTTCATTAGTTGAAATATTAAAAACACAATACATATATAAAATAATTTAATAAAAAATAAATATATAATATAAAAAAATGAATAAATATATGAAAATAAATACCTAAAAATTTATAATCAAAATTTTGATAAAAAGAGGAGATGTAGAGTCATAAAAAGATAAGGGAGAATTTTGGGATTAAAGATTTTGAATAATTGTATTTTAATTTGAAAAAAACTTTTGACTTTTACTTCAAAAGAGATGCTTTATTTTCCTTCCTTCACACCCCAAAAAAAAATTGCATTATTATTGAAAATAACTTTTTGTTTGGACCAAGCACAATTAAAAACTAAAAGAAGTACCATTTTGAAGAATAAGTTACTTTTCTTTTTCAATCAACAAAATTATAAAAAAAAAATCATAACAGCATATAAAATTGATAATTGTGTGTAAATATTCAAATTTTGGCATGAATGATATGTATTTAACTAAACTCGAGTATAAATTACTTATATTTAATTAAAAAAATTTATGTACTATATTTACTATCAAATATTTTGAGAAAGAAAAAATTTATATAGAATTTCTTATATATTTATTATTCAATTAAAACATAAAAAGTATATAATTTTTAATAATAATATAATAAATATATACTTTTTATAAATAATTATATAATTTTCACAACTTAATATTATATGATTGAATTGTTTAAAGAATTCCTATTTCTTATATTATAATTGTATTAAATAATTTAATAGTAAAAATATTAAGAATTACATTTAAATTTACTCCTTTCAATAAAAACATAAAAAATGTGTAATTTTTACAAATACTTGTTTGATTTTTATAATTCAGTATTTTTTATAATTTTTTTATTTAAATTATAATTTTATTAAAATATTTGATAAAAATGTAAAAAAATTATACCTAAATACAAATTTTAAACTAAATTAAAAAAATAAATTTGTTAATATGTGGCGTAAACAATTTCAATTACCAATTAAAAAAATTATGAAGATTCTAAAATAGTGATAATTTTCACAGTGCACATTAATGTCTCGGAGCTGGAGGATTCTGTTCTTTCGACGAATCTCCCCTTTCCAGTCCACCGCGCGAAATACGCCAAATTTCCTTCAATGTAATGTTTCGAACCAAACGAACAGTACCTTTCTCTTCCACCATACCAAATCCCTCACTTCCCTATATAAAGCGAACCCAAACCCTTTCTTCATAACCAAACAAATCCGCCACCTCTCCACTCTAACCCTATCATCCTTTTCCTTTCTTCTTTTATCTCACTAACTCTCCACCACCGCACATTCTATAATTATAACCATTATCTCTGCCTCTTCTTCCCCCATATCTTCCTAGATTTTTCTTCTTCTGATATTCTATACAACTATTGCCTTTTCTGGTATCTGGGGTTTTTTGGTTCATTCTCTTTTAAACCCATTACTCAATTCTTGAATCTGCTTCTTCACCATAGACGTTGTTGTCTTGATTTGATTCCATCTCAAGTTTGATTGGCTTATCCGGTTTCTGGATTTTGAAAATTTTGTCCTTTGATTCTTATTTGATTGTTTGAAGGGCCAAAAAGATGGCTATTCCTTATCCCCATTTCATTGCCTCTGAGAAAGTAGCCATGGAGAATGGTCTTTTGGTGCCTTCGTCACCATCGTCGTCCCTATCTCCTCCCCCTCTGATTCTTACGCAGGACGAATTGAAGAAAATCGCCGCCTACAAAGCCGTCGAGTACGTCGAATCCGGCATGGTTCTGGGCTTGGGAACTGGGTCCACGGCGAAGCACGCAGTGGACCGAATCGGCGAGCTTTTGCGTCAAGGCATGCTGAAGAACATTATAGGAATACCCACGTCAAAGAAGACCCACGAGCAGGCCGTTTCATTGGGGATTCCGTTGTCAGATCTCGATTCACACCCAATCGTCGATCTTGCGATTGATGGTGCAGATGAAGTCGATCCTTATTTGAACTTAGTGAAAGGGCGAGGTGGGTCGCTTTTGAGGGAGAAAATGGTAGAGGGTGCTTGCAAGAAGTTCATTGTTATCGTGGATGAGTCCAAGTTGGTGAAGTATTTGGGGGGTAGTGGGCTAGCTATGCCTGTTGAGATTATACCCTTTTGTTGGAAGTTCACTGCCGCTAGGCTGCAAAAATTGTTTGAGGAGTCAGGTTGTGTTGCTAAGCTGAGGACATTTGGAGAGAAAGATGAACCATTCATAACTGACAATGGAAATTATATCGTGGACTTGTATTTTAAGAAGAGTATTGGTGATTTGAAGGTTGCCAGTGATGCAATTCTGCAGCTCGCTGGCGTTGTGGAGCATGGAATGTTCCTGGACATGGCAACCACGGTCATTGTTGCAGGTGAACTTGGGATAACCGTGAACAATAAGTAGTTGAATTCGGAATCCGAGAAACTGGAGTTTTTTAATTGGTCAAGGTTGACATGGGTATCTAACAGTAATAGCTAGTGTAGTACTAAAGATTGTTATTCAGTGAACTAGGGGAGGTGGCCTTTGTTGTAAAAGGGAAACAAATTTTCTATATCCTAGTATTAGTGGATACAACGGATGAAGAGTGTCTTACTCCTCAAATTTTTATTATTCTTTTGATGGATTTTAAGCAAGCAGAAAGAAATTTGAGACTTGCCCAGCTGGATTATCAGCCTCCTATAACAGCTGTGATGTGGCTTTTAATTTAAAGTGGCCGCACTCTTTGTTTAAGCATTGATAGTGTTCTTGATCTAGTTCAGATTTTGCTTCTCTTTCTGCTTAGTGGTTGTTATTGAAATTTGCGATTGTTGCTTAGTAATTACTAACTTGGAAAGCTACTTTCTCTGGTGTCATCAAAATGTGTGTAGTGTAGAAAACTGTTTTAATCCAGTTGCATGAATTAAGTTATCTTTGAAGAAATTTTCTGTCTAATCAGAAAAGTATACCATTGCAACCTTGTTGGAGGTACTCTTGACAACATGGAAGTTACAATTTATGGTGTTTCAAAAGTTGATAACTTTTCCAATTTTGTTTTATAATTTATAACATGTGCTTGTGAATGCTGTGTTGGAGCAGAGTTGGTTATTCATTCGAGACTCTTAGAACTTTTGTTTTTTCCCAATTTAATGTACTCTACTTCTTAAAAGCATTCATTTCTCCCTTATTACATAGTTTGTGAGTCCAATATCACAAATAACTTCGCATGTATCATTAGGCCAATTGGTTCAGTTACTTAGTTATAATACTTGTACTATTAAGGTAAAGTACCTAAATCTCAGTTTTTTTTTCCCTTTCCTCCTATCTTGTAGTAAAACCAGTTGAACAGAATTTAGTCAAGAATTTCTTACACCAACTAGTTCCTCTTGAGAAATTATCTTTGCTTTACTGCAGTTGCCAGAGGTAGCTGAAGTAAAATATTCCATCTTGAATATGTTGAAGCTGAAGTGCTTCCTTGTTTCTGAAAAGAGCTGTAGGGCTGCCAAACCACAGTAGTAGTAGTATGTCTGGTGGTTAACGGAACCTTTTGAGAAAATTTGCATCTAGTACTGGATTACTTCTAGATAGGATCTAGGATGTAGGGCTTTACTTGTCGCTTCCAAAGCAACAAGACTTGAAAAACCTGGTTTGTTTTCTTTCACAGTTTCGTTGGCAGATTCCTCAGCTATTCTTTGGCCTCTGATCTAGTGTTTCTTGCATTTACAATGCATCCTGCTGCAAATGGAATACCTACCAATTTATATTGTAGAGAAGACTGCATTGATGGTGTCATATCTGGGAAAGAAATAAGGGGTATGAGGCTCAGACTTTCGTAATTCTTGCTATCGTTGGTGTCATATCTTCTCAGTTCGATATCCTATCTAATTTTTCTGGGTATGCAGGGTTTCTTAGCTGACAAAAGATTGCTTGACAGCAAACTGCTATTTACGAATTAGTACTGGAATCCTCAATGCATTAGTTGCTTAATGTGGTCTGGTATAATATTTTCATTTTTCTGGATGGGTTTTAGGATTTTATCGCTGCATTCAGTTTGCAGTTCTCTCTCAGCTTACTGATGATTAACCTGCTTCCATACTGTTCCTTGTCACGGGGCATGATTCTCAATTGCATAGAAATCTCTAAACTTCGATTCTTTCTGTCCCTCAGTTGTTGAATAGGATGCTATATTTTTCAGTATATTTGTCCATGCGTCTAATTTGGTGCTCTGAATTCTGCAAACATATCAGCTGTTTCACTTGTAACGGGAAAATACTATTTCATTCACAGAAGCCAAGCAAGGCCTTCTTATGTTAAATGGTATCATCAGGTCACATAGTACATACCTGATACCACATTGATTTGATACTCATGTGGGTTCTATGAAGGTACTATGGTTTCCAGCTTTCCATGTGAAGTTTATTCTTGTGCTAACCTAGTGAGCTTAGGTATTAATGGCAGTTGACTCCGAAGACGGGCTATTTAAATTGAATAATGCCAGTGACACAACTATAAGTTTCACAACTCTCCCTTAGTTTTGGTGTGGATGGCCTATCTTTGACTGAATCAGGGAGGTAGACTAGTTGAAGTGGATCAAATTGGCTTCAACACCACTTAACCAACTTTTGACATGTGAGATAATTTCTCGAGTCAATGGGCCAAGATATAACTCTCGATCTTTTGCTTGGTATGAATTATTGCCCCTTGTTGCAAGCTCAGGTTTTGTTAGGATCCTACTGTCCTGACGTTGAACTCCAGTGAATTTACACACAATTATGGCCCCAAAAAAAAGGAAAAAGAAAAAAAGAGAGAGAGAAAGCTTGCAACAATTTAAAAAAAAAAACAGAGAAAAGTGTTGAAGCACTTTGAGAGGCTAGGACCTCCCACTTGAATATTCAAATTCTGCCTACCTCACTATTTGTCCCCACCCCTATTCATCTCTACTCCTAACCAATTTCCTCTAGAGTCTGTCTTGGAGGCCTCCAAGTTACCTCACCAATCCTTGTTGCCCACTTTTCATTTAAGAACCTCATTTTCCTTGCTTGCTTAAATCTCTAAATTTAGGGTTCTATAAGGATTTTAGGGAGTATGTGAAAGCTATCTTGTTAAACAGAAGTGTTGAGGCTTGAGAAAAGTTGATGTATGGCTTTTATTATAGAAAAACTATGCATTTTTTTTATATTTTTACTATTAAAATTTTTAATTAAAACATAGCAAATTTATGATTTTTTTTAACAATATGATGATGAGAATATAATTTTTACAAATAACTATATAATTCAATTAAATTATATATTTGTCACATTGTCATTGACTATATACTCGTTATGATTTAATTAAAAAATTTAATAGCAAAGATATAAATAGTTACATCTAAATCTAATCATTTTACTCTATATTACATTTACAACGCTTGTGCTACTAGAAAAGATATAGCAACTCTAAGCAAAAAAAAGATTAGGATGTTTCCTAGAATAGCTATAGCTTTTGTGTTAATTGGAGTTGTTTTACTTCAGAGTTTTCATCCTATTTTTTTGTAATATTTATTATGTATTTTTTATTATTATTTAATAACATCTTTTTTTATTGCTTTTTTAAAATTGGAGTATGAGAATCATTTTTCATTTACAAAATTACTTTTTTTAATTCCATTTTACTTTTTATTCTTTTTTATTTTGTATATCAAACAAAGTCTACAAGTAAAAAAATAAAAAATTGAAACATGAATCATTTAAATCAAATATAAACAATTCAAATTTATTTTAGAAGTGCAACATAAAGCAATAGGAGATCCAAGTCTGATGGCATTTCTTTTTTTCTTTTCTTTCATTTTTACTCTTAATTAACATGTTTGAAGTATTCCTTGATACTAGGAGTGTATACTGAGCTTGAAGGCTCAATAGGTCTCGTCTTACCTCGCCCAATCAAGTTAAGTTGGGTTGGCTAAAAAAAAAAAAGTGGGTCGGGCCACAAAATTGGGCTTGGTCGGCTATAAGGCCATATTAGGCTGCCTTGGCCTAAAATTTAAAATAAAAAAAATAGAAAAAATATTTTTATAAAGATTTATATAAAAGTTTTGGTTAAAACTTATATAAAAATATTATTTTTTGGAGTTATTTTATATTTTTTGCAATAAATTTTAAAAAAAGATCAAATTACACGGTATTTGTTTGACTTTATCCAATATTAAACCAAGTAAGACTCGAGCAATAAGTTTTAATTTTTTTAAAATCTATTTAAAATTGAGCTAAATATCAAACTAGATAAAAGCCCAAGCTAATTCAACCCATGACTACGTCTATTAGAAGATGTAATGTTAAGTGTTATGAAATCAACATTAGTGTTAGATTATACATATTGTCACGTGAATGATAAAAATAATTAAAAGACAACATCAAAAATTTATGGAGTAAACTTACAATTTAAATTACGAATTCATAGACTCATTTAACTTTTAATTTTTTTAAAATATATGTTAAGCTTTAAAAATAATTAATTCATTATAAGTTAATCTTTTTATTAAATGCTTTGTAGGTCCAAATGTTGTTAATGTGTGCTGTGTCTCAATTCTTGAGTGGTTTATAACTTCATAATAAGGGAAGGGAATAGTAAATATATTCAAAATTTATTTGATTTGAGTTTGTTTAGATTTGGAAAAAGGGCTCTAAAGTTCTACACATCTTTTAAAACGGTGAGTTTTCTTAATTTGTCAAATATATCATTAAAATTAACAAACTAATTTGTAATAAATTAGATATTTTGATAATTTTCCAAAAATATCTAAATATTAAATTTCTGTAGGTTGAGTTAGATGACTCAACATTTATATAACAGTGCTAATAAACTAGATATTGATGCATTTTTGGTGCAAAAGATTTGCCATATTTCATATAAAGCTTCTAAAAAGAAAAATAAAATAGCAAATTACACAGATTTTTCTTAAATTTTGTTAAAATTATACAGATCTCTTTTTTATTTTTAAAATATACAATTTTTTTTGAAAAAAAGGTTATCATATAATTTAGTCAAATTTTAATTTTTTTAATCAAAATACAGTTTATTTAATTTTTTTAGTTTAAAACATATGTATTTAAGTTAATAGAAGATAATTTAGTTGAAAATTTTAAAATTAAATTAAAATATCAAAAAATTTACATAATTTTAAGAAAATCTATATAATTTAAACTTTGGTTAACTCAAATTTCTTTACACAGCGGCAGCGATGTCAATACATTGAGATGCATCTTTTACCCAAACTTTATCTGCAAAGTGAAAAGCTGATGACCTTTTTGGTTCCATGGATGCGTTTTGTAGCCTGTAGTCGGTATAAAGAAAGAAATCATAGTTGAAACAATATTTTCTTTTTCTTTTTTAAGTATTAAACATTTATTTATAAAATATTTGGGAATAAAATTATAAAAAAAGTTTTAATTTATATAGCAGACCAAATATAAGAATCTTGAATTTTTTGCTAACTCACACAAATTAGATTTTCAAGTATTTTTTTAAAACATTTTTTTTCATAATGTCTTGTTTACATGCTGCTGTCACGTGTCCCAGTCACAACGTGCTTATCCCATAACAGTAAAAAATTTCAGTTATTTTACATTAGAGCATAAAGTGCAATAATTTTTTTTGATATGTTTCTAAATTTATTCTTATCTGCCTATGATAATTAGCTCCACAACAAAATTTATTTTTGAAAAATTTGTAAACAGGTAAAAGATCATACATAAGTTTTTAAAATTGCATTGTACTTTCTCTTTTTACATGAATAAAGAGAGAATAAATTACACATGAAATTTTAATTTTGTAAAATATATTTCTATTTACAAATAGTAAAAATTGTATAAATTAATGAAATATTTTTAAACTTAAAAGGATATATTTAAAAATTTAAATGAAAAATAACATTAGTTAACATCGCAACTAAATATTGGTATCTTATATCAATAAAATACAAAATACCACTTATTGTCAAACCAAAAATACATATCGTAAATACTATATATCTTATATTATAGTATCTCATATCATAATATACTAGATACTATAATATTTAAAATAAAAATATATTAAACACTTCTAAACACCACCCTACAGACATAAGAATTCCTTCATGTGTGGAATTCAAACATCAATACTTAGCAAATGGGGAAAAAAATAATTAGTATTATCTATGGATTTTCATGTATATGTATAGAGTTATAATGGTTTCATCTGTTCAATATTTGACACAATGCCAAAAGGAAAAATAAAAAATAAAAAAAGGTGTTTTAAAGTACTTTTAGCCTTCAAGACATAACACATGGGCTGCTTCATATTGACTATGATGTTGAAAGACATTAAAAAAGTTGTGAAACAAATAGTCACTAGCATTTAGGTAAGATATTGTAGCTTTGGATATTAGGTAGTGAACCACTAAAGGACCAACCAAATGCAAGATCTCTAATCACATTCCTACAAGTCAATTTATTCATGTGCATGCCACATGTTTCTTGTGTAAATTAGCCTAGGCCTTTGGTGGACTATTTTTAATCTCATAAATGTAAGGGATAATCTTATGTTTTTGAAAACATATTTTTTTAATGATGACATAATTAATTATTAAGTATATAAAATAATATTTTATTAAATAATTATTTAAAATAATATTACTTAATTTTTATATAATAGTAAATGCAGCTAAATAATTTCATTTTTGGAAAAAATACATCTTGTGCAGAAAAGTTGACTTTATTGACAAAAATTAAATTGAAGAGAAGGTTTTTGTGATATATATATATATATATATATATATATTAAATGTTAAGAGGACATCATGTGTAATTTAACAAAATCTCAAAAGATATTAGTGGAATTTACTTTAATCTTATTATTTTTAATTATATATACATTTTTAATTTTATTATTATCCTCTATAGTAAATAATAATCATTAAAAACAATCCATTTGTTGTCAATAATCTAGAGTTGTATATCTAGATTGAGTGATGATCTTATATTTCTAAAACACATGTTTTTTTATTTAGTTACTTTTACTGTTATATTAAGAATGAAATTATAGTTTCATATTGTGTAAAAAATTAATTTCATTAATAGAAAATAAATAATAATGAAGGTTTTTGTAATATACATAAAAAATAATGGAAGTTGATTGATAGTTTTATAATAAAAAGAGATACCAAATGTAATTTAGTTAAACTTTACAGGAGATTAGTATAATTTGCTCAGAAAATTAAAATTCGATACATGAATAAACAAACCCTTTGAATAGTGGATCTTTGCCACTTGATTGAGCTGATCAAACAGATCTAGTAGGCTAGGTGTAATCTTCTCTTTGATGGACAAAATGCATGCTGACGTTGGCCACACCGAATCACGATCCTAGAGAGACCACCTACAACATGGCCCAACGTGGCTCATATATATGAGGTCGCTCACATGGGCTTTCTTGTATGTGTCGGTTAGGTTGGACCGGTTCATTTATTTAAGAAGACCCTGTAATGTTGGCCCAACTCAATCCTTGATTCGCCATGAGCTAGGTTAGCTCAACCTTTGAGATTTTTTTTTTAATCAACTTTATATGTTATTGTTGTATACAATATATATGAAACAATATTTTTAAAAATAAATTAGCCATTACCTCAATAGAGATACTGATTTACGATTCATTAGTTTTATCATAATTGAATTACGGTCAAATCAATAATAATTAAATATATTTTAAATTTTATATATTAAAATTTTAATATAACAAATAAATATTAATAAAATTTAAACATTATTAATTATTAATTTTAAATATAAAATGAAGAGAAAGTAGTAATTTTAGTTAAATACCTTAATATTTGAAAGAGATATTGGTCAAAGATGAAGTATAACCAAGAATAAACATAAAAAATTCCTAAGTATATATTTTTTTGTTTCTTTTGTATTTTCTTTCTTTAAATTTCTTTATATTTCAACCCCTTATTTCTTTTACTACCTTTTATTTTTAATTTTTTTATCTATTTAAAATAAAATAAAAAATAATTTAAAAAAGATTAAAACCAATTGAATTTTGGATTGATATAATTTTGACTAGTTTAACTAATTTTTGATCGATTTTTAAACTATATTTTGCCAAATTAATTCTATGGGTTAACTAAATTAATTCACTAGTTTTTGATCAAATTGGTCAATTCCAATTCAATTTTGATAATAATGATATAAAGTTAAACTATAAAAAATGTTTAACCTAGAAAAATAACTTGCATTTATTATCTCAATTTATCATTCAATAAGTCCTAAAATAATATGATAGTATCAACTATCAAATTGAACAAAATTCAAATGATATATTTGGTTAGCAAACTAAAATTCATAATATAACAGTATCATTCAATTATTTAATTACATTTTGATAAGATAGATATAATTGTGTTATTTCCATAAGCTATGAATATTTTCTATCTAACTATGCAAACATTGTATGGTTGAAAACTATTATATAAAATATAAATATGAAAAGGTTGTTGTAATTTTTTTTAATCTCAGTGGGCCAACCCTTGGTGGGCCATAGGCTAATGTGGGCTGGGCCAAAAAGTCCACTTACAAAATGGGCCTTGGGCATGCTAGCCCACCCTATATCCAAGACCAGACTGTACTGTGTTGGCCTTATGGATCAGGCCCTTTTGGCTATTCCTAATATTAGTGATGCTGTCAATCTAAGTTTTATTATTCCCGAGCTTAATTGCATCAATTAATATTTAAAAAAAAATTACGTATTGAAGTGATAAAATAAAAAGAGAGAGAGATATAGTCGAAGTCATATGTGTAAATTGGGGATTAATTGATTTCTATGATGATAAAAAATAATTTTATATTATTAAAAAGTTTTATTAGAATGAGTTTCTTACAAAACTAACCATTAAATTAAAAATTCTAATAATGAATTTCGTCAACCACAAAATTTTACATAAATCTAATATTACTTTATACTAATCAACACATAAATATAAAAAAATTATTAAATATTTGATTACAAATTTATTGTTATTTAATTCTTTTCAAAATTTGATATGCATCATTAACATAATAATCACTTACAATTGAATAACTGAAAATCATTTTCTTTTTTACAATTAAACATTAAAGAATGTAGGTATATCAATTTTGACAAACAAAAATAATCCTTAAGGCCTCATTTGGTATCACTATAAAAATGGAAAAAGAAAAGAAATTCTGCGCAAGTCATGGTTTGGCATGAAAAATCTAAAGCATGTTGGAAATGATGGAGGAAAGAAGTCTCCCAGCACTGTAGCACGGGACTTTTTGGAGAGTTTGAAACCAATTTGTGAAAAGACCATCGTGCCCTTCCGGTGTTTATTGAATTAAGTGCTCTGACCCATCCTTCTGATGTCTTGTGTTGCCCAGACAAGATTTTTCATTTTTTATCATTCAATTCAAATTTTGACATTCATCCCAAGATAAAAGCATGACAAACTTAAGAATAGCAACCATGAATTGGGAAAGAGGACAGCTAGAAGAATAACTACAAAAATACAAAAAATGTTGTGGCAAAAACCAAAAATTAGAAAAAATCTAATAGAACAAGGTAACAAATTGTACATATTTATAAAATATAATATAATATTTCTAAACTAGTAATTAATTACAATACATATTATTTTGTAACCTAGAAAAATAATTAATAGTACTTTTGGAAGAAATAATAAGAGACAATAATAAGAAAATTTTAAAAAATTAATTATAAAAATAATTAATAGTAGTTATACTTTAAAAAAAATAATAACACTATTATTTGATAAGTATTATTTTGATAAGTGTTTGTTTTTAATTCTACATACTTTAATTATTAACTAACAAGAGCCTATTTGAAATTAAAAATTTTGAGGATGATGCTGTCTTTACATAGAAAAAATTATAAAAATTATCATTTTTTTCATAGGGTTGTCATTCTCTCCCACTACAACTAAGAAGACAATTTTTGACTAAGTATTAATAAGAAAAAATATTAATTCATTTTTCACAAATATTAAATTTGCATAACTTTAAAACTAATGTCTCTTCAAATGTTGAGTTTTGATAAAATATAAAAATTAAATTTTACTTACAACTAAAATTTGATTGGCTTTAAAAGTAAAAGAAAACATTAATAAAATTTAATAATATTTGATATTATAAATGTTAAATTATACAAATAGTAATTAATAAAATTAAATTATAAAAATAAAAAATACCAACTAAAATTGAAGCAACCAAGTGTCAATCAACTCAATTCTAACTAACACGTTGCAATGAATTGCTATATATATATATTTAAAAGAAATATATATTATTTATTATATATTCTTAAATTTATATATTTAAATATATTAATAAATTAAAATATATTAAATTAAAATAATATATGTAAAACATTAAAATAAATAGTTATTTTTATTATATCAAAATAATAATTTATAAATATAAATAATTATATAAATTAATAAATTAATGATAATTATATATAAAAAATCTATTCTCACATTATTTTTTAATTTAAGGATATTCTAATCATTTGTCATCACTTAATTTTCATTCTATTACTACTTTTATCTTATCAAATAGATAAAAAAAGTATTTCTTTTTTTTTTCTTCTTATTATACCAAACGTAAATTATATTCTATTTAGTATTCTTTTCCTATTTTTTTTTAAATCTAATTAATAAATGAGGCCTAAAAAGTTGATATACTTTTTTTTTTTTGGTTTTGTCCTTGGTGTGGATAATTATGGGTTTAGTGGCCCCGATTGACATATTGAGCGGGTAAATATGATAAAAAAAGGTCCATTCAGAAATATTATGACATTTAAAAGGACAAAATATGCGGTGTGTTTGAAATGATATAAATAATGTTTGATATGATTTTTATTAAATTAATTTTAAATTAAAATTGTCTACAAATAAGTGGATATTATATTGGCCAAAAGAAAAAGATATTATTAAGCTGATACAAATCATATTAATAGAAGATACTAAAAAAACCTATAATTAAATATTTTAAATTAAAGATATTTATATTAAAAGATTTTAAAATTTAAAATTATTTTAAAAGATTTAATAATTAAAATTTTAAATTATGCAAAAAAATTACAATTCAAGGCCTCAAGTCAAAATTTTTTATTTTTAAAATAATTTTAAAAATTAAAAATTTTCCATATAAATATTTTTAATTTAAAATTTTCAATTGTAATTTTTTCAAGATAATAGATTGGGGATATGGGAAAAGGTGGATAAAGGAAATGCTTCATCACTCTAATTCTCTTCAACTTTTGCTTTGTTAGGTTTTCTCTCTCTCAAATTCATGGAGTCAAAATGATGAAAGTGAAGGGTATGGATTCTAGGAACCAGGACACCTCTTTTACAAGAAAATGAAAAGTTCAAGTGGCCAATTACATATTGAGTTTGCTTAGCATGTATTTGGTTTTCGGTTGTAAAATCATGTTTGCGTTAAAAATTTTCATCTTTATTTTCTTTTAAACGTGATTTTGGACCCTCCAAACACAGAAACAAACACACCTTTAATCTTATTTTCATTCGATGAACTTTAAAACATCATTATTCATATTGTTATAAATATTAGAGACTTTATTGGCTGTAAAAGTGGGTTTTATGATGCAGTATCCAACAAAATCCCAAAAAGTAATCCACTCGCTCAACTCATTGGACATAGACATATTGAATTGATCAGAATAAGTAGAAGCATTATTTTGAGTCGTCCTTTTCACACTATAAAATCAATTATGGTTGTTACCCATATATTTTCCCTTTTGGAATAATTCAAACCCACTATTTTTTTAATGCCTGCTTCTATCTTTTGTTATGGTGTGAAAAACCCAATCTCTGGAGGACTTTTAATCCCAACAATATCTACGGACTAAACTTATATCTATATATATATATATATTAAGTATTTCAATAAATATATAATATGTGTAAATATTTTCTTTTAAAAAATCCAACCATGTAATACCTAACTATAAAAACCATAAAATATCATGTTTTATTGTACCTAATTCTTTTCTTTTCTTTTTTTATTTGTCTTTATTCATAATGATATTAAAGGAGGCAATTTATTTACTTTCATGTATTTTTTTTTTATCTCTAAGCTAGGGATGGCAAAAATTTTCATTGTTATCAAAATCAAACCGAAATTAGTTGAATTGTTTAAAAACTGGTAAACCAATACAATTAACTCATAAAACTAGTTTACCAAAAAATTAGTCAAACCGATAGAACCAATAAAAATTTGATAAAAACAAGTCAAAAACAAACAAGTTCATGGTTCAATTGGTTTTAAATTTTTTTTAGATTCTTTCTTATGTTATCTTAGATAGATTTAAAAACTAAAAATAGAAAATAATAAGAGATTGAAATATAAAAAAATCTAAAAAAAAGATAATATAAAAAAAACAATTTAATTATTTTTAGTTTTAGTATTTATCTCTTTCAAATATCAAAATATTTAGCCGACATTGTTCCTTCTTCTTCATCAATATTCAAAATTAATAAAATTTTAAATAATAAAATTTTAATATTTTTAATATTTATTTGATATATTAAAATTTTAATATATATAATTTAAAAATATATATATTTAATTATTATCAGTTCGACTATAATTTAATTATGATTTACCTAATAAATTGTGAACTAGTATTTCAATTGGTTCAATAATTAGTTTAATTTAAAAATTATTAAAAATTTCTTAAATTTGAGAATCCTTTGAGAACTACCCCATTTCCATTTGGAGATCTTTTTTGTGTGAAGATAGAAACGGAAGAGAAAATCTCCTTGAGAGTAGTTCGAGGACAAATATGAAGATCATATTCCCTGCTTTGTAGGTTCTCCGCCCTCATTAAATTGTGAAGGTCTCTTTCACATTTATATATAAATATATATTCGTTTTAAATGCCTTCTTCTTTAGTCACTTCTCTTATTAATACATATTTTGATTTAAAATATAAAAAATATCGTAGAAGCCATCTCATACTAGAATTTAAAAGCCCCCCCCCCCCCCCCCCCCCCCCCCCCCCCCCATCTATTAGTAGAAGCCCTTCCCCTTGTCTTCAACTTCTTACCATCCATCGTAGAAACGTGATTATGCTGATTGTTACTAATCATATCTATCGATGTACCACCCCCACAGGATTCCCATAAGGATGTCGGGAAAATTCCTCTTGCGATGGAAATGGAAGATAGGGATAGGTGAAACAATTAATCATGTTATACTCACTCTAAATTGTCTTACTTAATCATGGTATAGTCTTATTAAATTATTGCCAACTAAAGTAGGGTCTCATGCAAGTACATGGGGATTTGTGCCAATCAATAAAAAAAGAGTAAAAAAATGATCTGAACCATGTTTATGTTATGAACAATGTTTACTATATGTTATACTTTTTTAATTAGAAAAAACATAATACATATTAGGTTAACAAAGCTACTACCAGCCCAAGAAGACCAATCTAAAGCAAGCTAAGGTTGAAATGTTAGGTTCCTTGTAATAGCATTTTACGCAAAATAATACTAGACAATTACAACAATAAAGGCGTGTTTGGTAAGAGATATTTAGGAGAGGAAAAGAAAATGTTTTAAAAAATATCTATTATATCTTTGTAATTATCATTTAATAATATCTATGTTTTTTTATGATAGCAAAACAATAATCAATTTTCATTTATAGAGTTATTTTTTTATATTATTGATTCTCTAAATATTGAACTTTTTTTTATATATAAAATCTAGTACCAATGCAAGTATATAAATATTGTTTATGAAAGTTATATGAGAATGTCACTTCTATCAATCATAATCGAGCAGGCCATGAAGGGGATTTACAAGATCCCCTAATCTAATAATGTGTTCGTTATAACTAATCCATAGAATAATACAAAGATATAGTGGAACAATCTTTGTGTCTGAGTTAAGGTTTGAGATCAAAATCGAAAGAGATGTGCCCACCCTGATGCTCAATCTCACCATCCCACAAATCAATACTTGAGTGCCTAAAACATATGTATGAGCAGGAAGAACGTTAATTAATTAGCTTCTCAATCTCCATCTACGTGATCACACAAACTGCAACACATTTTATACGCGTCATGCAGTTTTTTTTTTTTTTTTTAAGAAAATCATATTTTTGGTTCTTATAATTTTATTCAATTCTTATAATTTAAAAAATTATAATTAGATCTTTATAGTTTAAATAATTTTTAATTTAGTTCTTTTTATATATTTTTATCAATAGTTTACTATATATGTGAGTTAATATTACTTTATTTCCTATACTTTTACTACTTCTGTTAGTATAAATCATGTATATTCAGATCATTAAGATAATATATAATTAGTTATATTAACAACAAATATTCACAAAATTTTAACAATAGGGACCAATTAAATTAAAAAAAATTATGAACTATAAGAACCCAATTATAAAATTTTAAATTATAGGGACTAAGTTAAAAATTGAATGAAATTATAGGAACTAAATTTTTTTTTTTTTTATACTAATTAGTGAGTGTTTATCTTAGCTAGTTGCCATGTGTGTGTAAGATATCACTCAAAACTGCATTGTTTTTTATATGTCGTGCAACTCTTTTTCTCTGTCTCTCTCTCTCTCTCTCTTGGTTTGGTTAATTTGAATGCAACAAGGATTTGATCTTGATTCCTTAATTAACTTTAAAAATTACTCTAATATACAATTAAAGTCAAAATTTATTTTTGGTTATGTAACTCTTTTTTTTTAATAGTAAATAGTAAAAGTGAGGCTTAACTTGCCAAAACATTGATTAATTTATATTCTGATAAATTAATTAAGGCTCTGTTAATTTGTCTAACAAATTTTAAAAATCAAGGAAAATTGAATTGCTGTATCGTAATTAATTTTTTTTTAAAAAATATTGTTTATGTAATTAACTATAGGAAAAAAAAATTACACTTTTGATCTTTGTGAGGTTTGAGTCTAGGGTTTAGAGTTTGGGACAGTCGGGTTTGATTCAAGCTTGACCTGTGGAAAGGAGTTGAAAAAAGAAAATTAAAATTGCCCAATTTTTTTTTTTATTTTAGACAAAAAAAAAATCACAACTGAATTGCTTGAAATTTTTTATGTTCTTTAATATTATCCAAACACAATATTTTGTATTAAAGTATTTCATATGCCCTCTTAAATTCTATTCATCTAAACACGGTCTAAGAAATTTACAAGAGAATTTTCTTTCTATTTATCCCAAGACAAAGTCGTAACCAAAATTGGAATTTATATTTTACTTAATCACATATATCACCTACTTTCTTCAACACAACTAATCCAACCATTCGGTTTCTTTTAATATTTTTCTAGTGCAAGTGCCAAACAGAATAAATTACTTCATGTTTTAATAAAGGTAATTTTCCTCTTTCTGAGATTTGATTCTGAATTAAAAAATTAGCCGTCAAGACCAAACCCTAAATGTATGGAGCAAATTAAATGGAAAGCTATACTAACTTACAAAAACAGTTGTCACATTGTATTAACGTATCAGTTTTGCAATGTCACCTAATACAGTATCGTGATGAAAATGCAACGCACAAATATTGGTATTGAAAATCGGAGTAGTTTTGTCCTGTCCTAAAGAAGGAATTAAGAAATCTTATCCTACTTGATCATCAAGAATTCAAACTACTCTATTTTATATAAGAATAAATTATATAAAATTTTTTAAAGTTTATTAAAATATTATGAATCTTTTTCATATTTTCAAAATATATATTTCTCTTCTTTGAAACTAAAATTTACATTACACTTTAGTTTAAGTTTAAAATTTCAATCTAAAACATTTTCTTTTAGATTCAACAACTCAAAAAAAGTAGATTTAATAATAAAAAAAATTTAATTTTTGTAAAAAAGTTACCCAATATATATTTAAACTAATAGAAGGTATTTTTGTAAAAAAAATTAAAATTAAACTAACAAATATATAATTTTAAAAATTAGAAAAAAGTTTATATAATTTTTACACATAAAAAAGGGTCCATATGATTTACTCTTTTATATAATGGATAAAACAAATTAGAAGCTAACAGAAACACCAACGTTGGGTTAAATTTGATGCTTCATTCGGATAGATACCCTTATCTGTTTCTGTCTTGATTCTTTGTATTTGTCATCCTATATTTTTATAACCTTTTCAAGAGTATGCTATTGAGAAAGTGGCAAGTCACTCATAGCTATTGTCTTAATCTTTCAATTTGCCAAAAATTGAGTATAGGGAAAGGGCATTATAGTTGAGATAGAAACTCCTCCTTATTTATTTATTTATTTTCTTTTAATAACTATATAAGATATCTTGTTTCTATGTAGAGCAATCACTTGAGGTACAAGTTGAATCACTTATTTTTCCATTTTGTCCCTTTCTTCTCTTAGGGCAAAGAAAAGGCTTGAGAACATTTATTATGTTCTCTTCTTATATACATGTGTTTTAAGTAATATTCAAGTCAACTTGTGTATATTTAAATTAATTTACTCTCTCAATTTGGAGTTTAGGTCTCTAAAATTTTTCCTCATAAATTTTTTGTGAATGTTAGAGAGAAAAAAACGAAGAAGGTAAAGAAAAAAAGAAGAAGAAA
Source organism: Erythrophleum fordii (assembly GCA_032878935.1). Lineage (NCBI taxonomy): Eukaryota > Viridiplantae > Streptophyta > Magnoliopsida > Fabales > Fabaceae > Erythrophleum > Erythrophleum fordii. The sequence continues at coordinate 2,811,957 of JAVQMF010000029.1, forward strand.
AAGAAGAAATGGGTCTCATATATATTCCTTTTTTTTTTTTGGTGTCACGTTCTCTCCAAAATTTACAAAAAATTTACCAAAAAGAATTCTAGAGGATCCTTACACCTCTATTTGGTTAAAAATAAATCATTCACACCATAATTAATAAGTTCACCCAAAAAAACATTGATCTAAATTGTTTTGTGCAGTAGACATTGGGAATTTGGAAATGGTTTTTATGGTAGCATTGATGAAAATAAATGCTATAGATTGGATAAGAATTGTTTTTTATACATTTCTTTATATTTTTATTGCTAAGTTTCTTAACTAATATATGACAAGTGTATAATTTTTGCAAATAACTATAATTTTTTAATTAAATTATATATTTGTCATATTTTTATTAAAAAACTATGCACTTCTTATGTTTTGATTGAGAAACCTAATAATACAAATATAAAAAATTATGTTTAAATTTAATCCATTGGATAACAATGAAAAATAAGAAATTGTAGTAAATTTTATATAAAAGTAAATTACACAAATTAATTTCTTTGAGGTTTGACTAAATTATATATAATTTTTTTGTTTCAAAAATTACATTTTATTCTTTTGACATTTTGATATCTATTGTAAAAACTTCCCATTCAATTTATTTTCTATAAAAGAAATTTTTCTATACAACATGAAATTGCGGTTTTATTTCTAATATCATATTAACAACAACTAAATTGATATTAAGCTTTAATCTAATATTGTGATTTTTTCTTAACATGACAATGAACAAAATTTATTAATTTTACTTTTACAAAAAATACATATTATGTAGAAAGTTAATTTTAGTAACATAAAATAAACTGAAAAAAAGTTGAATGTAATATTTAAAATAAAAAGGATATCAAGTATAATTGAACAAAACTTAAAAAAAGGTAATTTACACTTAATGTAAAAGTTGATTATTAAATCTCTTGTAGTACTACAAGGAATGTAGGGGGAGAGAGAGGCAAAGGGAAAAAGAGAGAAAGTGTGATTTTTAAGCCTTTCTTTGACTTTTTCTCTCTCTTGTTCTCTGTATTTTTCTCATAAATTTATATGGTATTGATAACCACCTTACCTTGACATACCATTACAAAAGAGAGCAACGGTGCCAAAGATTTGGTGTATCTATTTTAATATTGTTGAGTTTAATAAGTATATTAGTCATTCAAGTAATATAACAAGCTTATTGATCTCTCAAAAAAATCATTTTTCCATAACAATTGATAAACATATATAAGAAATGAGTTTTTATATTAGTTGATGGGTGAATTAAACCTTAGTGTCTTAACTAACCTAATAACTAGCAACTAAAAAGTGAGATAATGAACTTAAACTAACCTAACTCTAATCTAAAAATAAATTAAGACTCAACTAGACTAAAGAGTTAAATATACCTAAACTCTAAAATTAGATTGTGTATTAGGCCAAATGAGACATTTGACTCTTCATTATTGTTGTTATTATTTAGTTGGCAGCTCTAACCTATCAATGCTCTTTGTGAATATTTTGATTTAACTAGTTACTAGCTTTGGTAAACACTCGTGATAGAGTTGTCTCTCCTTAACTAGTTCTTATAACTACAATTAATCCTAAACTAAGGTTGATGTCCATTATGAACTAAGCTACTTCTTAGGATTAACATACTTCTAGAGTCTCTCCTTATAACTTCCTCAAGAAATGTTTATAGGTTAGCCTTCTAATGAAGTGCATTGTTATAAGCATTTTTATTGATAATTTCATCAAACACTTGGTTTACAATTAATCATTAATTACTGTATTGAGGTGACTAACAATTTTTTTAATCTATGAAGGCCTAAATCAGTTACTAATATGCTTAATCCAATTTGACATAACAACTGAATTACATCACTAGAAAAGATCAAAAGAAATATCAATGTAATTACACTAATCAACAACCAATGATAACAACTAATGAACAAAATTGAACATATAAAAAGTAATTAGATTAAACACAATATGAAATTAATAAAAGAAATTTGAAAATACAAACTAAAAAGAAGATTAGAGAGAGTAAGACACATTAGAGTGAATTACAACATAAGATTAATCAAGATTAAGCACAAGAATTCACTATAGTAATATTGAAAATCCAAGATTTGCCCTCAAATCTTCAAGAAATCCTCTCCACTCTAGTAAACCCCTAAGCTCTTAGACCTATCAAGCCTAAGAAAAATCATAAAATGAGCAAAAGAGTCCTAAATTCGCATCTTAAAAAAAACTTATATAAAAAAACCTATTAGTGATTTCACTTTCGCTCACCCTAACAAATGTGATTTCCCATTCTGGTGAAGAGGTTGAATCTGGCTTTCACAAGAATTTTTGCAATTTAATCCTTGACCTCTTTTAATCTTCACTCTTTGGCTCGAATCTATATTTACATGTTAACCCCTACAAAACAAGAAATTGAGCAACATAAGAAAATAAAACTACAAAATCAATAACTAAAATAATCTAAACTATCTTAATTACAATATAATACTTATAGGTTCCAAGATATACAAATTAACCACATTTTACAAAATATTACAATTAAATTCTAAATTTGGGGATTTTAATAAGTAAAGACTTACTTACATTATTCAAACACAAATTCTAAAATAAAGCAAATAATGATGTAAAAAACTTAAAAATCATTTACAAAAATAATAAATTCTATTAAAAATACCCATAAAAATATACAAATTTAAGACTTATCAGGTATACTTAGCTTTGACTGCAGAGTATTGGACCAAAAATCGCGAGGATCCTGCCACATAAAAGTTAATGGAAAGCATACTTATTGCTTCATCTTTTCTAAATTGCAATCATTACTGACTTTTAATTTAGCTCAATATATAAAATTTTATAATTATAAGGGGACAACTAATTATGAAATATTACTTGTTTTTTTCAAATCATGTGGGAAAAATAAATAAATAAAGAGTATGAATGCTGTCATATATCATGTGGATTTTACCCAAAAAAAAAAAGTAGTCCACTATTATTTTCATTATAAAATTTCTAAAACATCACTGACATATATCTAATTAATGTAAGTTTAATTTATTACGATAAAATATATTTAAATATATATAGTGTATCAAGCTGTATAATAAATTAATAAAATTTATATAAGTGTCTATATCATTGGATCTTATTACTTGCCATATTGAAGTGTCCACTTGGTGCATTATATTAACTATTTTTTTGAAAATTTTGAAGAATGAGGGATATGATTACTTTTGATGTATTGATTTGATTTGACATATGTTTTCCTCATATATGAACTGATTTTGAAATGTAAAATAGACTTGTTATTAATTGGCTTGCTAACTTAATAGAATCAACTTCCTAACTTTCTCCCAAAATACCACTGAAGAGCCTTGGTTGATTTATCAAATTAATTACACGATATTCATGAACACCATATTTATAGTAATAAATTTCAATTTATCTATGTTTCTATAAATAAAGTGTTCATAAATGTTATTTGGGTAAATCAACAACATACAAATCACGTGTGGATTTTCTAGCTGTTCATATTTAATTTAAATCGTTTAAATTTTACTATTTATTATTTTAATATTTTTAATATTATTTTTTAATAAATTTACTGTTAAAAATTATTTTTATTTTATGTTCTTTTTATTTTAAAATTTAAAAAATTTAAAAAATAAATAATAAAATTTAAACTATTTAAATTTAATTTGAATGGTCTAGATACTTCTGTTTTGCAGGAGAAAAAAATCCGCGCACCACACAAATTATAGTATAAGAAAATGAAAATTGATCCTTTTAATTTTATTATTAAGATTAATAATATCAACTTTAGAAAGAGATAAATACATAACGCATGAAACTTATTTGTATAATAACTTTTATTTAACTTGAATGCGCAGAAACTACTTAAAAAATGAGCCTCGCATAGTTGGACTCACATTGCATACTGTGCTGAGTCTTCCAAATAGGGAGGCCGAGAGATTTTTTTTTTTAATTCTCTTTTTGCACAACACGGTATGTTGCACAATGAGAGATTTGTTTTGCACACACTTTATATTTTATTTTTCTTTAAAATTGTCCATGTTAATTTAAAAAAGAAATTAATACGATCCACAATGATAAAGAAGTTTGTTAGGAATATTTTAATTCTAGTGTGATTAAAAATATAAATTAATTAAAATATACGAAGATATTATTCCACACACTACTTGATTGCTACAAAGTAAAAATAGAATTTGGAAAAGTGAAAAAGCAGAGCCACATGAGTTGAAACTAGAAAGGCAGAGAGGTACGTTTTACATTGCACGACAGAGAAAAGACAAATACGCGTAAAATGCGTAAAGATCGAAAAGAAATACGAAGATCGGGTGCACCAAGCCGTGCGCTACTGTTAATGCAACAGGTCGGGCCCATCCAACCCCGTGGGAGAAAAAAATGCACATGGGACCCACGTGCCGCCAGTCACGCGTTGCTCACGTGATCCCACGCTCCTCCGCAATCCATTCCCTGAATTCACAGTTCACAGTTCACACGCATACATCCCTCCGTTTTTTTTTTCAGTTAAAAAAGAGAAATTAAAAGAGGAGCTACACATATATTTTTTTTTAAATTATAGTTTAATTATAATTTTAGTATATGAATTTTAAAATATAAAAATTTATTTTTTCAAAATCATCATAAAAAATAACAATACTATATATTACTTAAAAATTAATATCTAAAAATTATGTGATTTTGAGAGAAGTGTAGGATAAAATTTGTGTAAAGATAAAGAGATATAAGGTGTATTGTGATTTTTAAAATTTAATTTTAATTGATATGTAATGTTTTGTTTTTGTGTGATATTTTAGAAAGTAAAATATTATGTTTTAAAATTTATATATTAAAGTTGTAATTAAACTATAATTTAAAATATTTTATGTAATTTTTCAAATAAAAAATAATAGATTATTTTAATACTAATAATCAGGGCTAAACAGTATGTGTAAAGTTTCTGTTAACCCTCCACTCACATCTAATCAACTTACAATATCTCTAACATTTCACATAACAATTAACATACGAGTGAAATTTATTAAAAAAAATAATTATTTACTTAAAATACTGAGCGAGATGAGATTTTTCTTTATTAAAAAATGACCATTTATATAAACTCTTAATGCTAAGAGTATTCAAAATCAAGTTAACCAACTCATTAATTATTATTTTGGATGAGAAAACTACAGTTAAAATTTTAAATTAAAGATATTTATATTAAAAAATATTAAAATTTAAAATTATTTTAAAAGATTCTAAAATAAAAAATTTTAATTCAGAGTCTTATTTTATAATTTTTTATACCATTTAAAATTTTTAAACTTAAAATAATTTTAAAACTTCAACTTAAAATCTTAAATTACAATTTTTTGATTTCTTGCCATGTAATCTTTCTTTTATTGCTCTCCACACGCAACGTAAAAGGCAATAGGGGACCCACCCACCCAGCCTCCCTTCCACTAAATCTGATTCCTTTCTTATTGGAGGCAAAAAATTCAGTTAGGGCGGTGCATGATTCTACGGTGTACCTAATCGCATCGGATAATATCTCGTGTTCGCTAATTCAATAGGACAACATGCCGTTCCGTTTATATTCTCGGAGATTCCTGTGTTTTGTTCGTTCCCATTAATTCCCATTCACTTGGAAAACGGAATGAATGCTTCTCTCGGTACTAACTCCGCTCTCACCATTTTGCCATTTTCATTTTTGAGAATATGTGGGATGTATAATTTAAAAATAAGGCGTTATTCATGAATTGTGTAACATATCTCACATATTATTATTTTTCTCTTTAGTATGACAGTATTAATTTTTTTAAAATTTCTCATAAAAAAAATTACAGAGTCAATGGTATTGATTTGTTAAATTATGTCAACTTTGAAGACCAAATTATAGAATATGCTTTTTCTATTTACTGTAAATATTTGCATCAGTGTAATATTATTTATATGATTTTATAAAATTTGAGTTGTTGGGTTAAATTCTTTTTATCTATTTACTACCATCATATTTATAATTAAATTTTTTTAGCCAAATATAATTAAATTTTAACTTAAATAATTTTTTAATAGCATTATTCACTATTTTTTTGGTGAACTTCTTTAGTTATTAAAAAAAGATTTTCTTTAAATTTTGTCGGGGCATTTTATTAGAATTAAATTTAAATTATTAAAAGAAGATACTGTTTCCTTTTTATGAATTGAGCTCACCTTTGCAAAGTAAGAAACTGAATCATCATCCACTTCAATCGTGCTTGTGATAAAATTTATATGGCTGGATATGAATGAAAGTGATACGAAAAAAAGAAAAAAAAATTTTCAAAATGAAGAACCAATTATGTGTTTTCTTGGGAAGGCTAAATTGGTGAATAAAAAAATAAATATCACAGTAGGTGGAGTAGCCGACGAGCCCTATACATGAAAGTCAAGAAAAAAGAAGAGGAGGAAAAAGCAGAAGAAGACAAAAACAAGTGGTACAAGCAAACTCAAGCCATTTGCCATGCAAGGCAAGAACAAGTGATTTCTTAATCCAGTGGAATTAGAGGAACAGTGGGAGATTAAATAGTTAATTAATTAAAGTGTTTTTACTGTTAATTCAATCACACCCGCCTTTTTCGTTTTCTTTCGATCAATCTTCATCGCTGCCCCCACACCATGTGAATGTGACTCTCTCTCCCATCCATTCATCCCTTGCTTCCTTCTCTTCCTTTCTCTCCTTGTTACTATAAATCTCAGAAATCCGTCTATTTAGTTAGATATAACCCATTAAACACAATGCTTAACACGCTTTAAGTGTCACACTATACATGCTCTGCTTCTATCTTTGCTTTTGTTTCTTCTCTCTCTTTGATTACTGGAAAACGAAAATGGTGGGGTGGCCTCTTTTGAGGTGAACGGTGAGTGTTCTTGCGGGGAACCAGTAATGAAGGCCTTCGTTTCCTCTAATGGGGTTTCTTTATTTTTGTTCACTTTCCTCGTGTTGCTATCGGTGAATTCGATTTCGGCTTTATCTTCAAGTGGGCCGATCAGGCATCCCGTAAAGTTTATCCTAGGTTCGTCTTGCAGTTGTCTGCAATTTTGGTTATGGATAGATAACATTGTTCTCATTTGTTGTGAGTTTGACTCTTATTGGCTATGATTATGGGTTTGGCGTAGATCTTATTTTCTCCCACTTGTTTGGTTGCTCGGTTCGGGAAGGAATTTATGCTTCTGTTTATCATTAATTTTACGAAATGGGATTATAGTTACTGAATTAAGGCTCAAATAGGCATTTCTTTTTGTTGCTGTGTGTTTTTTTGAGGTCCCAGAAGTGGAAACTCTGAGACCTTCCATTTTGGTAGATTTTCTGAGTAACCAAACAAGGCAGATGCTTCTCTGTGTAACACCTAGTTTAACCACGTCACTTTGTAATATATATATATATATATATTCTTTTGGGGGTTAATTTGGGTCCAACTTGGAGTAGAACTAGGATCCTTTAGCCTAGAGACGACTCCAGTATTAAAGCTTGTTAGATTTTCTAATTTATTCTGATCCTACGTTGTTGTGTGTTTCAGGAGAAGAGAACTTGGGTCCATGGAAGAATGAAATCACACAAGCGGCTCTAGCACCAGGGCCAGAATCAGATTCACCACAGGATACTCTTATATTGGCGGCAAACAGGACGAAAAGGCCCGACATTCTTCGGGGTTTCCAACGTTATCGAGATGGTTGGGACATTGCCAATAAGCATTATTGGGCTGTAAGTACCATGAGTCCTTATTGTTTATGTTCTGAAATGGATGCGTTATTCTGCTCTTGATGCCTTAATCTGCTTTTTCTATTTGCAGCAATGATTTTCGTTTAGTTTTCTTTTTTCCTCCGCATTGAGATTGCGTATCTTAAGTTACCTCTCTATCATTTAATACTTTGTTGTTGTTCTTTCAGCAGATTAGATTTTCTCACGTTCTAAACAAGCCTCGCAATTCTGTCATATGCTTTAATAGTTTAATTAATGGGACAAATCTAAATAGCTCCATTCAACAGTCATTTCCAAACACCTTAAACTTTGAAAATCAATAAATATTTCTCAACTATCACCTTTTAGGATTTAAACCATTTTGTCCATTTGTCCTTTATTCCTGATCTCGGAGATGTCCCTCTAGACTCTTATTTGTCACATAGGAGACTCAGATTCATCTAGAAACAACAAATGATAGAGTATGAGGTGGCATCTTGGAAAATGGGCAGAAGGGTTTAAATTCTAAATGGTGATAGTTGAGGGTATTTTCTGATTATCAAAGTTAACAAATTGTTTGCAAATGGATCAAAATTAGAGGTGGTTCTGCGTTATTTCCTAGGTTAATTGGCTTCTAACTTTTTTAAGCAATGGTTTTCATTTCATCTGTTTTTACCCCTTGAGATTGCTTATTTTAAGTTATCTATCCAACATTTAGTATTTGTTGTTGTGTTTTCTCCCTTTTTTTCTGTGTTTAAGCTGATTTGGAATTTCCATGTTTCAAAGAAGCCTTGCAATTCTGTTATGCACTTTAATAAATTGTCCTTTTAACTGTTTTATATGCAGTCAGTTGGATTCACTGGTGCTGTTGCATTCATTCTTGCTGTCCTATGGTTTATTTCATTTGGCTTGGCTCTTGTAATTCATTTATGCTGTGGATGGGGAATTAACATTAAGGACGAAAGATCAAATCATTTACAGAGAATTTGTCTTATACTGCTTATACTATTCACCTGTGCTGCAGCGTAATACTCTTTAACTTTATTTTAATGTTCCTTTGTTAACTTTCTAGAATGTTTTGTAATCTCTGTTTCCCCTTCGTCTTCTCCCATCCAAGATTTATACCCTTTTTGTTAATCTGTGCTTGTATTTATCTGTTCTTACATTTTATAATCGGATATTATTCCATGTTATGGGTCATTACCATGATATGGAGGCCTTCAGTAGAATTTCTTGAATATATACTAATCTTGAGGATAGTTTGGCAGTCACATCATTTAATTGCTCTGAAATTCTATGAATCAGTTTCCAATGTAGATAAGCTAGATTTCTGTACAAATTTATATTCAGCATCTGCAACCAGTTAGTGGAGATGTGTTTGAAACTCAGAAACACAACAAAGGGAAAGTAAACTAAAGTATCTAAGTGGAATGCATATCGATGACAAAATTTTATGTCGGTTAAGTTTCTTAGAATTTCAGTCCGTTATAATGTGCTGCTCAAAATTGATGAACTTTTTGGGGGGGGGGGGGGGGGGGGGGAAATTTTAAAACTGATGTGTTAAACCTTTCCTGGTTTCTCTTGCTAACATGTCCTGATCTCATGTCATACAGGGCTGGATGTGTTGTCCTATCTGTTGGGCAGGATAAGTTCCATGATGAAGCCTTGCAAACCCTAGGTTATGTTGTCAATCAATCCGACTATACAGTGCAAACTCTGAGAAATGTCACAGAGTATCTCACCCTCGCAAAGACTATAAATGTCGCTCAGATGCTTCTTCCATCTGATATCATGGATGATATTGACAATTTGAATATGGATCTAAATACTGCAGCGAATACACTGTCCGAAAAGACAGATGAGAATTCTGTCAAAATCAAAAGAGTATTCAATGCTGTGTATGTAGTCATAAACTTGGCACTCTATTTTAGTTTCTAGAATTTAAAATCGGAACCTATGATGCAAAACTTTGAATCCATGTTGTAGGCGCTCGGCTTTGATTGTAGTGGCGGCAGTGATGCTTCTTCTGGCTATAATTGGACTATGTATGTATTCATTTTAATAGCCTGAATAATTTGAGCTAATTTTCATATTTATATTCTTGAAGTCGACTTTATAACTGACTAATATATTTTCTGCAGGCTTGTCTATCCTCGGGCATCAACATGCAATTCTCATGTAAGTTATTTTGCTTATGGCCTGTTTGTAGCAGAACCATCCTAATCATGTTCTCACTTGTCACATTTGGTTCTAAAATGCTGCAGATTTGTTATCAGTGGATGGTTACTTGTTGCAATCATATTCATTCTTTGTGGAGTTTTCCTGATATTTAATAAGTAAGCTATCGGATCTGTATTTTATTTGCTTTGGGGAGGTACTAGGAGAAATTCTTAGGTAGACCCGGTTTATAAAAAAATTGGTAGATGAAACCAACCATAGATGGACATTGAAGCAGATTAATTAGCAATTCACTTTTGACATTCCTAGGTGATTAGTTTGGTCTACTAATTTTTCGTAGACTAGATTTATTTAAAAATTTCTTGAGAACCTATGACCTCTGTTGGCTCACTACTTCTAACCACGCTTCTTATTAGAATTGTAATTTAATCCAGAACAAAACCAGACATGACAGGACAATATTGAACTGAAATATAATTTTCTGCAATTTCTGGGAATTTCAATTTTGTCAACAACTCACACTAAGAACCAATGGACCTGACCTGATATGATCAAATTATTTCTATTTCAGTGCAATTTCTGATACGTGTATGGCTATGGGAGAATGGGTAGAGAATCCTCGTGCAGAATCTGCTCTTAGCAACATCCTTCCGTGTGTTGATCAGAGAACCACAAACAAGACACTGGTTCAGAGTAAACAAGTGGTCACCAATATTGTAAGTGTCGTGAATCGGTTCATCTACAGCATTGCAGATGCCAATGCATCACCAAATGATTCAAACTATTACAATCAGTCTGGACCTGCAATGCCACCTTTGTGCTACCCTTTTGATTCTCAGCTCAAAGAGCGGCAATGTACGTCTCAAGAAGTTTCCTCCGCCAATGCTTCATTGGTACGTTCTAAAGATTTCATCACTTTACTTAATTATTTGTATGTTGAGAGATGATGGCTTAAGGTCTGGATTGTGTTGGTTGAAAACTCTGCTGAAAGTGTGAGAAGATTGGACGCTTATGAAGTGCATTTTTATAAAACATCAAATCACATGTCTAGAGGAAAAAGGTATATAGATTTATGCTCTGTTGGAAGTTAGAGACTATCATTTTGTTTCTATATGTAGATCTTTAATAGATGGTTGCTGGGTCCAAATAAAGCCCTGTACTGTTGGGGGTTAGGCTCTAAGTTTCTTCTCTCATTTTGGTGGTTGACACGTTGTTCTGGAATTTGCAACCTAGGCTTGATGGTGTTTCTACATGTATCATTGACTTACGTAATATGCTAAATGGCAAAAATCAAAAGACAAATACTTCTGAAATAATTTGTAAGCATCCTGATTATTTGATAACTGATTATGAACAGACAGAGAAAGCGCGAGTTGCGTTGGGATGACCCTTTTTATTCGGGTCAAAGAGATACCAACTTGTCTCACTTTTATTAGATTATGCGAGTTAGGTCGTATACCTTATCAAAAAATTGGAGAGGTTATATATTATATATAAACACTAATAAATGAATGTCTGAATTTCTCTCGTACATTTCGATTGTTCTTAAGGTTTTTTCTTTATTATCATTTTTGGTATTTATTTCTGCCAATGATTACATGCAAAGGAAAACTGAAGTTCACGCTTTTTTTTTATCTCTCAAACTTTTCAGATTTGGAAGAAGTATGAATGCAAGGTAACCGAATATGGTTTTTGCAGCAGCGTCGGGAGGGTGACGCCTGAGATTTTCTCGCAGTTGGTGGCTGCAGTTAACGAAAGCTATGCATTAGAACATTACACACCGCTTTTACTTAGCCTTCAAAATTGTAATTTTGTCAGGGAAACATTCCAAGAAATCACTTCAAGTTACTGTCCTCCATTAAACCATTATCTTAAGGTTATCAATGCAGGACTTGGCCTCATTTCAGTTGGTGTCTTGCTCTGTCTTGTTCTCTGGACACTCTATGCAAACCGCCCCCGAAGGGAGGAGGAGTTTGTGAAACTATCCTTTGCACAAAAACTAAAGAATAGATTTAGTAAGAACAGCTACAACAACACAAATTCATCATTGTCAAACGCAGCAAGGGAAGTGTAGATTTTACTGCAGAAAATTGGAAGACAAAAGAAAGTAGGTTATTAGTGTTTTATTGTACCCCTATATTAGGGGTTGAAACCAAGGTGGAGCGAAGCTACACCGTATGAGTTTCAAGACCGTAGTATAATCTAGTGTCCTCTCTCTCTCTCTCTCTCTCTCTATATATATATATATATGTTGTATCCATATAAGGTAAAAGCAATTTGATTTGACGTGTGAGACAAAAGTTTCTTATGTGCACTTAATCTACTTGTTTATAAAAAGAAATAGCAGAATCTAAATTATTCCAATATTATCCATTAATACGTCAATGACATGTTTAACTTAGTATATTTGAAAAATAAATTAAGACATGGACGTAGTTTATTGAATAGTTAATTACATGTTTATGTGATTAGTTTTCATTTGTTTAGTCTATTTACAGTGACCCTGTCAACGTGTCAAAAATAAGGCTTATTGAGAAGTTACTTGACATGTTACAGTGATATTTTGTATTACCAACAATCAAGAAGGTTTCCACTGAAAAAAAATCAGAGAGAAAACGAGAAATGGGATGATGATCAATTTGAATATTACCACATGTAAAGGGTTGATTTTCTCTGAGCAATATAACTTCCAATAGGTGGAACCTGTCCACTCTCTAGATCTTTGTCAATTCGATCTTTCAATTCAAGAAGCCATTCTAAGCAGACAAAGAAGAAATTGAATACCATAGAACCAAAATTCACAAGGACTCTCCCTCTTTTCATGTCGCATACAGAAAAAATGAAAACCCAATCTTCATGAATAAATACCTCAAATATTAAGCACATGTCGATGGTGTGGATTGTTGAATCAGAAGTTGATAGCGCCAGAGATATTAACCAGTTAAAAACAGTAAGCAAATCGCACCTACTTCCATTGAGTTGTAAACCAAGAAAGGATGCCGTAAGTGTTTCGATGGCTTGATCGGACGAATCGGAGGAACTCACAGTCTGGCTTTCCAACCCACACGATGGATTTGGACTTAGGTCCCTGAGATGGTGGAGTGTACTGAAAATTGGGATCGAAGCATCTGTCGATTCCGTAGATTAGGAAAAACGCATCATTGTAAATCGGCGACGACCCACTGATTTTGACATGTTAAGCAAAATCTCGCGACGGGAGTGCGACCCGGTGATGATCAGAGAGTGGTTATAGAGCATCGTCGGAATCTCGGAGCCGGGGGGAGGGGGAGCAATCGGAGGCTTTGCGGCGGCAACGGCAGAGAGGAGAAGTAGGAACGGAGGAGATTAAAAGAGGGATGAACCGATTTTCTGAAAGAAGAAACCGATGGAGCGAAGATGGTGAGAGAAGAGGGTTGTGAAAGGAAGAGTTTGGTAAAGGACTTGGAGAGTGACGGACATGGAGACATAGACTGCATCGGAGAGAATATTGGCGGCCTAGAGGATGGTTTCGTGGAGGAGAGAGGAGGAGAGGGAGAAGAAGGAGAGAGTGAATAGAAGAAGAAGAATGAGAAATGAGGAAGCCATTCATGAAGCTTGAGATTGAAAGAGAGTTTTGAGGCTCTGGTTCTATCGGAGGATGAAGGGACTTGGGCGGGAAAGCAGAGAGGGAGAGACGAGAGGTTGTTGAAGAGATCGTTAGGCCGTTCCTGTCGGGTCTATCAACGGTCAACGCAGGAAAAATAAGAATTTTCCCCCCCAAAAAAAATCAGATAATTTTCTTAAATTTTGAACTATTTAAAACCGTATTATTTTACTTTGAAATTAATTATTCTTCTCGTTTGTCATATATTACACTCCTAATTAATTCAAAAACGAATAATAAAATTTGAGGGGGCACAATTTGCTTAAGGGAAGAAATGACTGGATAAATATAGATAAGAGTGATAATTGAAGAAAGTATTCTTTTTATTTCAAAAATACGGAGATGTTACAAGTGACTCAAATGTAAAGTGAAATAGTATATTTTTTTTTCTCAAAAGTAAAGTTCATATAACTGAGGCTCCTTTGAATATCAAGCATATAAATTTAGAAATTGAGAATATTATTGTTCATGAAATAATTTTACTTCGTGTATATGCGTGAAAATAAACTAATACGTTTCTTCTGTATAATTATCAAATAATAGTAAAAATATATTTTTTCTCAAAAATTTTAAGATTGTTAACTATTTTAATTTATTTAATTAGTTTGTCTTTAATTTATTCATGCATCATTCATATTAAAGTTCCTACTCTGTATTTGTACCTGGTTTTCCTTTATCCAAGAGATAACAAATGAACTTGATACCATCATGAGCTTGTACAACAATTTCTTCTCTAGGTAGCACCATTCTCCATTTCGAGCTAAATATAAACCAAATTACATAAATATATTGTTAAAGTTTGCACATGACAGGATACGGTCTAAAAGTATATAGTGGAGTCCATGTATAAGAGTACACTTACACACACACACACAGCAAATTAATAAAGTGAAGCTCATATAAGTTCATAACCAAAACAACAAAATACAGAAGAGGATCCACGTTATTTATTTAGCTTCCAAAACACAATAATAGAAATGCCCAAAGATAAAATGCTAAACCTCGCTATCTTATTGTGGATCTACGTGTTGCTTAACCTAAGGATGCATGCATATGATCACCATCCCCTGGCCTGAGCAAAATTGGCAGCGGCTAGAACCACAAATGCCACAGAAACCACTATTCTCCCCCACATCTTTGCACACATTACTGTTTAATATGGGTATTTCAGATGAAATGTTATATATAAATTATCTTATAGCTGGAATTACAAAGCATGATGAGTCTGCCTTGTATGTATAGGCAGCCCCCCACATGCCCTTAAACTTTCAACTTCTCATCAAAACTCATGGTGATTTTATTTGATGCAGTTCATGCACTATGCAATTGTTAATCTAGTTCATAATTTCTATAGGATCTCGTGCATGCATGCATCCTCAACTTTAATATTATTCTTTTGAGTTCCATATTTAGAGTATGATTTTGAATCTCTTGATTTCTTTTCTAGCATGCACTGTTACACTATTACATAAATAGAATATATTAACACATATTTATTGACAGTTCTTTAAAAACCACCAACTATAATAATATAATTGACTATTCTTAAAAAGCCACTAACAAAATGAGATAGTATAATTAGAAGTATTTTAACAACCGCCAACTATAATAATATAGTTGTTAATTTTAAAAAAATTGCCAACAAAATGAAATTTTTGTAGTGGTGTTTGTTATCAAATTTTAATATTTCAAATAATAATAATAATAATAACATTTTAAATAACAATAACAATAATAAATAAATAATATAAGAAATTACTATCATTTTGATATTGTAATGATTATTATATATTGTATGTAATTATTGCTAAATATTTGTTCTTAGTATTTATATTATATATTATAATTAATTTATTACATTATTTTTTATTACGTCATATTGCATTATTAATTTAGTATTTTTAATATATTTTCACATAAAATATTATATTCATTTTCTTAATTTTAATTTTATTATATTTTTATCTTGTAATAACAAAAAATAAAAAATAAAAAATATAATAATAAAAAAGATAAGAACTAACATAAAATTTATGCTTTAGAAATTTAATAAGATAATATTTTTATTCTTTATTTCAATTTTAAAATGTCATATTATCCTTTTTTAATGTTAAAATATCATATTATCTTTCATTTTAGCTTTCATTTTAGTTTTTATGCTCAAAGAGGGAGGAAATAGATATGACATTTTGAAATCCACTCTCATGCATTTCCCCTTTAATGCATCTTCTTCATCTTCGACCATTTCTATGTCTTCATCCAACCAAGAAAGGCTCGTTGAAACCTATTATCTTTAGCCAATCATACTCACTAGAAAACCATGGGTCTGTCGGCCTCTATTTAATTCATGTTTTCGCTGTATTTTCTTGGCCAGAAAATGTGCAGGTCTGATGCATTTTTCCCTTGCTTGAAATTGTTGCACCTTGATCCCTTATCCTTTTTGTTTAACGAATGGAGAGAGAGAGAGAGAGAGAGAGAGAGAGAGAGAGAGAGAGACTGTGATCAACAATTTTCTCCCTTCTTAATCTACATCTTGTGATCTTCTTTCTCACTAAAATTTTTGCTTCTTTTCATTCAAATTGAGGGACGTTTCTTTTGGCCAAAAAATGCACATATTAAGGTCTCTCTTCCTAAAAATGGTTGCTACTTAACGGTCAAGTGTGTGCAATTTTGAGGCATCCTCTTTGTCCTAATTTCTACACTTTGTTCCCTTAGATGGCAAGTTTTTCTTGTGATTTCCATGCTCTATCTGTCACTTCATTTTCTCTTCAAGTTTTAAAAAATTTTAGTTGCAATCTCCCTTTTGTATTTCTCAACCATTGTCTTCCATTTATACCATGTCCATCACTGCACTCCTTGGTTCTTCTATGGTTGATTTGGGGGAGTAGTGTCTTGCCTCTTTTTTCCTTTAATTTGCATCTTGGTTAATGGTTAAATATCTTGGGTAATTTGGTAAGAGTTGGCTGAAGAATACACATTATTCTTTTGCTTCTTATTCTGACTTTGGTTAATAGTGGGTTGAAAGGAAAAATTATGAGTAGTAGCTAACAAATTTCCTCCTTTTCCCTCTTTTTAAGTTTATTTATAGTAAATCAAGAAATGTGAATTGTGGTAGGTAGAGGGTAGTTAAACATGGTGCTCTAAGTGAGAGCTATTAACCATAATTTTCAAATGCAACACTCGTTATGTATGAATGCTTAATTAGCTTTAATTTGTCTTTTGTATTGATTCCAAATAATTAATTATATTTGGAGTTGAAATTAGTTGTTTTATTCTTTTTTTTGGATATTAATTGTTACTTTTATTTTTAACTAGAATTGATAAAGGGATGTATCTACCACTATATCCACTATGAGATTATTTTTAAAATATAAAAATGCCACCAACCCTTGTGCATGCACGCGTATGCACGTGTGGGAGATCAATACTTTAATAGACTAGGTGTGGGAGATCAATACTTTAATAGACTAGTTGAGTGGGATTCAAACTCAAACTTATAAACAATGTGAGTAGCTCATGTATCACATAGTTCATCTATTATTGTATATCTAATTATATTGTTTTGACTTATAGAAAAATTTTTAATTTAATGGGTTTTAATATAGAGTGGTTTTGCTATAATTCTTTTGTTCTCATCTTTTTTGTAGGATTTGAAGACTTTGAGGACACAATTATACTTTGCAACTTGGTATTTTGAACTCTTATATACCAATGATGACCAAAAACAAATGAGTCACTCACTTTGATATAGTTGTTGTGTGTTTGTACTGGTATTATTATATTCTTTGTATCCTTCTGGACTATTTGTTTTGTCTTTCTATCTTTTTTTTTTGGTAGCATGGTAGAAACATTGAAGGATTATGCCATCAAAGCTCACGCTATCTTTATTCCCTTATTGTCTAACTTATTAAGACTTAGCCTTTGACAATAAAACGTTAAGAACATGTTTCAAGAATGAATAATACTACCAACTAGACATTTATATTGTTTTGTCTCTTTTGGTCATATGTCTTTTTCCTTCTGATTCATCCTCTATCAATAGGCCTTAGTTATTACTCAGGCTGTAACATATGTCTATTTGAAAGAGCCATGCACTTTTATTGATACTACAGAAGCCTTTTTCTTAATTTTAGTTTTTAATTTCCATCTTTTGCCAAAATTTTAATAGTGGATCTCATTCTCTAAAAATTTTGAGCATCTTATTCTATGTGTAGCAAAATCTGAAATGAAGGAATTTAGAGAGGTAACTTCTTAAATGGGTACATTATGTATCTATATACACTTTGTACCCATTTGGTTATTAACACCTATTTGTGTTAAATATAACTAGAAAAAGAAGTTTTTATGATTGATGGTACCTTAATTAAGTGTAGGCTTGAGTTTCAAACTCTTCTTTCCTTACCACTCTAGGGAAATAAAACACTTCAAATGTTACATTTATTTTATATTAATTGATTTGGTACTTAAATTCAAGTCTCTATAGATATCATGGTAGTATACTAGGTCTATTAGGTATTTTTTACTTTTATGATATCTCTTGGTTTTGCAAATTTGAATATTTGATTACTGAATCTATTTTCTTTTATTATCCTTCATTACTTGGAGTATCCATTATGTCATCTTGATCACATTCATTTTGAACTCCAAACTTGAGAGCACTATCTTTTGTAAGTTAGCTCATGAGTCATTGAAGTAGAAGTCAAGGGTTTGTTGCTATGATTCCAAACATGGTACATAATTCAGTTCCTTTAAGTAATTGGATGGTTTTCTTTGCCTCTATGTTTTCTTGCATACTAAAATTTAACTTTTGGATGATATTAGTTATTGGTAATTTGTTGTTACTAAATGTATTTAGTGATATTAGTATGTAATTTACTGTTATTAGCTATAAAGAGAAAGCATATGACTCAGGGAATCTCCATTTTTAAGCTGTTATGCTGATTTTTTTAATATAAAACTTGCTTTAAAAATATACTTTTGAAATTTGACCAAATTCCAGTTATCTAACTTCAAATCATTATTATTTCATTTTGTAATACTTCTCGGATGTATATTACAAAGAATACTTTGATACTTTGATACTTAAATAGATAAACCCAGGAAGAGTGGTCCAAATACGTGTTCTAACAGTGTCTTTTAGTTTAGTTTATAATTAGCTTGTGTTAATTTCTATTGGTTTTTAATTTGTTAGTATATTTGATTATTGATTATAATTGTTCTTTGATTGATTAATAAAAAGAAGAAGTGTTCTTTGATTACTTTATAATAATTCTTCTTAAATGACTAGCTAGTGTTTTGAGTTGATGAATAATTAATGGCTAGTAGATGTAGAACTAGGAATAAAAATGAACTAAAATTGCAAAAGACATTCAAAGTGCATAAACTAAAGGCAGATGTTAAGGAAAAAAAAAGAAAAAAAAGTTAGGAGTTTTATTTTGAATTGTTAACAAAGGCATTTTTGTTGGCCGTTACTGTAAATAACTACCAACAAAAGTTCAATCTTTGTTCATGGTTATTTACAATAATTGCTAACAAAAGTTTCATTTTTCTTCTTGATTAATTACAAACAACCAACAAAACCAAGTTTTTGTTGTTGGTTTCAAACTGCCAACAAATGTGACTCCTATTTGTTGACAGTTATATTGTTGGCAGTTATGGGTCACCAATAAAAGTGAAAAATAACTACGAACTAAGTTTTCTCCTAATGTAGTGGTTTTGAGGCAGCGTTTTGGTTTCATTCTATTAACATATAGGGTAGATATGCATGGGGTTGTATTTAGTGGGATCCATTTCAACATAATACACATTTTGTTTGTTTAGAACGAGGATGGAAAGATATTCTTTTTTAATCATATTTTTGTAATATTTATTATATCTTTATAATAATTATTTAATATTTAATATTTAATTTATTATTTTCTTAAAGTAGGGGAATAATGGTAATTTTTTATCTTTAAAATTGCTTTTTTTTTTTATTTTAATTTTCATTTGATTCATTTTCATTCTGTGCACAAAAAGGACCCTCACATTATTATTATTATTTTTCTTGATAACTGCTTGGAGTGTGGTGATGGCCAAGTTATAATAAAGCCATTTTAGCAAAACAAGATAAATAAATAAAATCGATCTCTATATCAAGAGTAAATCGATCTGGATCTATATAAAGCTAGAGTAAATGCAATGAAAAATTTTATTTTTCTTTAATGCCATTATGCATGAAGCACAAATTTTGAATTATTTGAAGCACTGTAGAAAAAGGATATCTCATGAAGCCTCTAACACATAAATAAAACTAATTCAAAGATAGAAGAAGGGAATGAATAAATAATAAGTCAAAGAGAGGAGTTGTATAATAATCAATATTTTTGTAAAAAATAAAAAATATTTATAGACAATGTACTCTGAACATTTACTATATCGATCATGTTCTCTAATTATATCATAATATATTAAAAATTTTTACAATTCAATGTTGACGTCAAATATTTGACTCATTCCAAAAAAAATTATATGTTAGAAAAAATTGATAATGGACACTTAAGAATTACACTAAATTTTATATTTCTTATATTATTTAATTACACTTATTTTAAATTGTTAAATTTTGTTGTCAGTTTAAAGAGTTAAAACAATGTGTAGTTTTAACAACACTGAAAAAAAAAAAAACTTATTTTGACGTTGTTGTTCACAAGGTTATTAAAATTTGAGATGCTTAAATAGATATATGTACGTTTAACACATTATTTTAGACAATGGCTCATCAAATAATATTATATAAAAGTTATCAAATTTTGAAAACATTAAATAATATGGTAATTCTAATTTATCTATTAATTATTTGATAATCTCTAATAATACGTTATTTTTAAGCACATTTCTTATAATTTCTGTAAAAAATTAAGATTGATGATGATGATGTAGCACTCCAGTCAATTCTTAAAGGTTCCTCTTAGTGAATTCTCTAATTAATGATCTTAGGACTTGATTGTCATTCACTTGCGCTTTATTATAAAATGCAGTATGTATGTACTCTAAAAGATTAACTCAAATGTCTCATATCCATTTATACTTGTACATTGATTAATTAACATGTCAACAAGTTTCACACTTTTGCTCAAGTAAGTCCTATGATGCTTTCAATTGTTAACCCTTTTGTATATGTTTATTTTGTTTGTTTTCACTTTTCAGCTGGTTATAAATTGTGTTCAAGTATATATGGAGATTTGATTTGGAATGCGAAATGAGGGACAAATACATTTATAAAATCCTAGTCTAGGTGCATATATGGGTAACTCCGTTTGAATGGGATTATTATTATACCATAAAAAATATTTTTAATAATTTGGTTCAAATGTGTATAGTATCGATGTAAACTACACTTGATTTTCTACAACTCAGGCAGAATCTCAAAGTATTACGTTTTGACCTTAATTTTCTTCCACCACATCTTTGCACACAAATATGAGTACTTCAGATGAAATGTTAGAAATTATATTATAGTTAATGGCAAAGCATGATGATTCTGCCCTGGTATATATAAGCAGCCCCACAAATACACATGCATTTTTAATTTTCAACTTCTCATTAAAACTCATGGTGATTTTATTTAATGCAGTTCATGCAATATGCAATTGTTCAATCTACTTCATATATAATTTCGATAGGCTTTCGTGCTTGCACGTTTAACTTTACTTTTATCCTCATTAGTTCTATATTTAGAGTATGAGTTTGAGTCCTTTGGTAGTGTTATTTTGTTTTCCATGCTTCAATAATAATTCTGTTAATATATTGGGTAGATATGAATGGAATTGTATCTAGAGGGAGTCCACTTCAATATTTATACACTCACGTTTTTTCTTGACAATTGATTGGATGTAGCGAAGGCCAACTTATAATAAAGCCATATTGAAGCAAAACAAGATAAATAAATAAAATTGATCTCTATATCAAGTTTAGAGGCAATATAATGATTTTTTTTTCTTCTCTAATGCCATTATGCATGAAGCACAATTTTCAAGTTGTTTGAAGTACTATAGAAAAAAGATATCTCATGAAGACTCTAACACTTAAATAGTTAATTCAAAGATTAACAGAAGGAATATAAAAATAATAAATGAACCCAAGAATGGGATTGTATAATGATTAAAACAAGATTAATATTTATTTGAAAGATAAAGGAAAATGTTTTATAGATAATGTTTCCTAAAAAATTTACTGTATTAACTGTATTCTCTAATTGAATAATAACACATGCACTACCAAAAACAAAAAATTTAGTAAGGGTTGCATTGCGAACACGGTTGCAACTTCCAGTAAATCCCAATTTGACGAGGTTTTTGCAAACCCCATTATTTAAATTCTAGAAAAGTAATCATTTAATTACATTTATTTACCAGGGGTTGCAGAAAAACCCCCCGTTAAATTGGGATGGTTGCAAAAGTTCCGTTGTTACAAAAACTCTAAATTGGAATTTACGGGAGGTTGCAACAATTTTTACAATGCCACGTCCACTAAATTCTTTGTTTCGGTAATGTGAGGTATGAACAGAATAGTTTAAGTATTGAAGAATGATAATTGAAAAATATTTTATTTTAAAATTGAGTGTATACGAATTATTCGAAGTGAAATATTTGCTTCTTAAAAAGAAGGTTTATATAACTGTAGCTCATTCTGAAATATTAAACATATAAGTTTAGAAATACATTACAATATTACTTTATTTTATTTTGAGGCCAATGTGATTGTTACTTGAGGTGAACATGAGATAAATTTACTTTGAGTATATATGATGTAAATAAGCTAACGCGTTTCTTTTATATAATTATCAATACTAGTAAAAATAACTATTTTTCAAAATAAGAATATTAAATTACTTTAATATAGTTAATATATTTAATCAGTTTTGTATAATTTATTATTTATAAATGCACATATTTATATAATATTCTTATTTTTCTTCAATTTTCTGCAACCTTCACATTGAGATAGAGAACTCTTCTAAATACAACTCCAAAAACATATTGTATAGTTAAAATTATTTAATTAGTTTGTGTATAATTTTATATTTTATGGATATCTATATATAATATCAATGTAAATTACACTCTTTCTTCAATTCAGAGAGAGAGAGAGAGAGAGAGAGATAAGCAAATTAATAAAGTGAAGCTAGTATAAAGTTCATAACCATAACAATAAAATATAGATAAACTTATTTTAAATTGTCAAATTTGTTGTTAGTTCAGAGAGTTAATTAATATAATATGTAGTTTTGACAACGTATTAAAAAAATTTTATTTTGATGTTGTTGTTCGTAAGGCTATCAAAATGTGAGATATTCTTAAATGGATATATTTTTAAACATGATTAATTTTAGACATCGAGTCATCAAATAATATTAAATAAAATTATCAAGTTATTTAAACATTTTGGAACAATATGATAATTTTAATTTATCTATTAGTCATCTGATGAACTCATATAGTATACATTAACATTTTAAAGCACATATGTATCTTTGATGGAATTTCAAAGTGGATTGGTCAGAACACTTACCTGCAGTAGAGAATTCTTTAGATTATTGTCTCGCATAGTAGATTACGGTCACTATTAGGACTTTGATTATGAATTCCACAACAAATGCACCTTAATTACCGGAGGAGATGGAAGAAAATGAATGAACACTGTTTGTCCGTGTTCTACAAAAAGTTTTTTTTTTTCTCTTTTTGGGTCAGAGCACTCCATACACATTGCACGACAGATTCATCTAACACCTATTTCCCACTCTTTGTCAGTTTTGTAAATTAAAATATTCAACAAACTTTGTCAAAATTCAAGCATTTAAATAATTGAATTTTGAATGATAATTAATTAATTAATTGGAGTTTAAATAATGGGTCTAGGTCATTCTTTTATGGATAGCCCAATAATTCAATATCTCTTATTTGCACCTGATAAGATGAACAATACAAAAATTTTCACTCTTCCTACGCTTTCATACCAGGTACTTTGGCGTGATCATATGGGCATAATATTTGGGAGCTTTTAGGAATTCCATTATGGGACCAGCATAAGAGACTACTACTCTTGGATATATGTTACACTTTTATTTATGTCTGAATTCACTAATATACATTCTACTTATGGCAAATCTATTCTCTCCTAAGTTCAATGCTACTTAAATTACCTTTTTATTTGCATAGTATATATGCTTATGGTGCTACTAAATTAACCTCATAGTGGACATATCTTAAACACTAGCATAGTCATGTATATGTAGGTGATCTTCCTTCATTCACATATCATTCATATTAGAATTAGCTACTTTTATAGCATTAATCCTTTGAGTTGAATTTATTATGATCATAGAATGTATACTAAAGTAGCAAGCATTGAATCATCTCATTGTACTATTGTTAAAATCATAAAGACATTTATGAAATGATTTATTTCTTTTTGGGATTCACATAGCAATGAAGCAAGGATTTATTCACTTGCTTTCCAATCATGGTTTTCAAGCATATGCAATATGAATTGCATGCTATGATGTATCTCTTATCTTATAAAAGTGCATGTTGATTTGATTTATGTATTAACATTATATATTTTATTTTAGACACATACAATATCTAATTCGAATTTAATCATTCCACTTGTCTCTTATGACATTTTAAAAGAGAATTTACATCTGGTTACAAGTATTATAGATGGTAGGAATCCATAATTTAATTCATATATACATATATTTGTTTAGATTTCATCTTGACTTTCCTTTTCTCTTTTGTCAATGAAACACTTATATTTTATGTTCATTCATTGGGGTGTTCATAGAGTCCGAAGGCCTGATGTGCTTAGCCTTACCTAGCCAAATTGAGTTAGGCTTAGGTTAGGTTAAATAAAAAAAAGAAATTTAAGGTTGAATTGGGCAACAAAATTGGGCTAGACTAGGCTTAAGGGCCATATTGGCCCTGCCTGACACAAAAAATAAAAAAATTTATAAAGATTTATATCAAAAGTTTAATTTTTTTAAAAATAAAATATGATTTTATAAGGATATATATAAATTTTTTTAAAGATTATTTTATAATGTTAATAATCAATTAGGGTTAGCTCTGAGGGTCATATTAGTCTGACCAAGCCTAAAAAAATTAAAAAAAATATATTTTTATAAAAATTTATAACAAATTTTTAATTTTTTTAAAGATAAAATGTAATTTTATGAAGACTTATACAAAATTTTTAGGGCTATTTTGTAATTTTAAAAATAAATTTCAAAAAAAAAAAAAATCAGGTTGCTTGGTACTAAATTATGTCGGGTCAGAACCTGGGCAACAAGTTTTAATTTTGAAGTTCGTTTAAAATTAGGCTGAGTATCAAGCTAAGCCAAAACTTGGCCTAGCTTATGAACACCTATATTCCTTTCTCTTGCGATATTAACACTTCCGCTACCTTGTATAGTGAATATAAATGTCTTATCTTTATTTGCTTCTCATAGGTACCAAAGCTAATTACTCGTGTGAGAGAGCCAACTTTATTAATGTACGATATATTATTATTGTGTATATGCTATCCGTGATTATGACATAACATATTTATTTAGTCAACAATTAAGTTTCATATAGAGTGTGTTATTTTATGTTTTATGCTTATTAGGAGACTTTACATCTTCCTTATGCACATATGTATGTATAAGTTTTCGAAAGGGATCAACTAATATCTCATGCATAGATATGTCTTGGACAAATACTCTTTTGTGCTATTAATAGCTGTCACTCTTATGTTTATGTGCTTACATCTTGTTATGATAATTTGGGTCTTTAATTTAGTCTATGGCTTCTCATCTATCACAATTGGTCAATATTGGACTAAATGTCCTATCAATGATCTCAAATTGATTTCACAATTCTCTTTAGCCATATCGCCTTTTGCCCTATTGCAAAACATTCAATAAACTCTATTTTTGTGGTGAATAATACTACGTATGCCTGCTTCTTGTTGTTACTCAACAAGGAAGTATATCTAGAAGTTAATTTTCACATATCTTGATCTCCCTTCCAATTCACATGGGAGTATCTACTAAAAAATAATCACTTACTTAATAATATAGCGTATAGCTATGCCCTACAAGTATCTTAGGATTCTCTTAATAGTATTTCAATGCTATGAATCGAAATTTGACTATTATTAATTCACAAGGTCAATCATTAACAAATGCCCAACCTTGTACACATGATTGCATACAATATCCAATAATGTTCAAGTAAGGCACTTTCTACATTTTTTTTAATGTAGATTTCAATTTGAGGACATTTTTCACAATTTAGACCATTGCCTTTTACTACAGGGGTATTGATGGGTTTACAATCTTTCCTACTAAACTATTCTAGGACTTTTTAAATGCAATTGTCTTGTTAAAGAATAATTGATTTCCCCTAGCAATTTCTTTGGATTTTAATTCCAAGGATATACACTATTTTATCTTTATCTTTCATCTCAAAATTCAAAAATAACTATTTTTTAATGGCTATTAAAGAATCCCAATTATTCTTGGATAATGATATATTATCTACATAAAAGATAATATTAGAGAATATATTTTAAACCATTTAACGTAAATACATTGGTCTTTATGGATCATTTGAAATTCATATAAGGTCATTACTTGATGAAAAAACTCAAATAACATTGTCTAGATGATCATATTAGTCTGCAAATGGACCTTTGGAGCATACAAATTATGCTATACTTCTTTCTTTATGGAGCTTAATGCTTGTTCAATGTACTTTTTCCTTTTAGCTTTTCATGTGAGAATGCAATTTTCACATCCATTTGATATGATTCTAAAATTTGAACTTGTAATTATAGCTATGATTAGTTTAATTAAATTAAATCATATAGAAGATAATATGGTATTTTCATGATCTATACCTTATTATTGTATATATTCTTTAGTAACTAAGTAAGTCTTTTATCTCCTAATTGGTCTATATTTTCTTCTATTTATCTTAAGAACCATTTGTTCTTAATTATGTTTCAATTAGATGGATGCTTAACCAAGTCCTAAAAATGGTTTATCCTCATCATATTTATCTTTTATTCCATTGCTTTCATCCAATTTTTATTAGTAAGGCATGATTAAGCCTCTTAAATTATGTTTGGCTCTCATTATTTAATTGAGTACCTTTGAGTGTTGCCCATTCAATCTAAAAAATGACATCTTGGCATACTCTTATAGTTACTCTAAAAATAATGGAATTGCTTGTGCAATATTCTCATTTTGCACCAAACTCTGATTTAGATTAGTAGGTTGAGATACAATTACTTGTCCTTTTTATCTTGATCTCATATCTCATAAAGAGATTCATACTTGTCAATTTCTCCCCTACTAAGAAATTCATTCTTTAAATATGGTATGTATTAACTCAATTTCAATTATAATTCCACCTTTATTTTCTCTAATGAAAATGTACCTTTTTTTATTGTCTTGAGCATCTAATAAAAATATATTCTTTACATTTTAAGCCTAATTCTCATACTCATGAGAATTATCAGGGACACAAGTAGCCACCTCTATGGTTTTAGGATACTCAGATCTAGCTTACTACTTGTCCGCAATTTATAGGGCATGGAAGTATTGATTAAAAAGGCATTAAATTAAGTTTAGAGACATTAATTTACAACTTATCACTCTTATATAAATGCGTAGGTTTGCTTAAGTCTTCATTAATTTAATTATTTTGAGTAAGTTTTAATTAAGTCACTTTAGCATCTCCATTTTGTTGTAGAGTGTTGGAAATTTTCAATTGTCTCATGATTCTTCTCACTTCATAAAACTCTTTGAACTAGTTTGATAAACATTTGCATAATCAGTCATAACTCAAAAATTTTAATTTTTATGTCTATTTGATTCTCAACCATGTTAATATTGTGTCCAAAGCACTCAAATGCTTCTTACTAATGGGAGATAAAAAAGATTAGACCATATTGCAAATAATTGCCAATAGATGTAATGAAATTTGAGTTTTATATCTTGCCCTCACACTTTTTTTTTGACCACTTATATTAGAATGAATTAATCACAATAGATTTTTAGCTTTAATTTCTTTTTCCAAATATTTTCCTAGTTGCTTTACTTGCTAGGCAATGTTCGCATATAGACATACTTAAAATAGAGATTGGTCCTAGCATTCTTTGTTTTACTAGTATATTCATTCTCTCTTGACTTACATGGCTTAGCCTAGTATGTAAGTATTCACATCCAAAAATTAGATAGGAAGCAGAATACTTGGTAAACCAATCATGTTCATAATTGTATCCAGAATAATAATATCATCTTAGAGGAAACTAGAATCATGTTCATTGTCTTTTTTTAATGCCAAATAAAGTTGTCATGGAACAATTAGCATTAGAACTTAGATTAAGAAAATAGATGACAGAAATTCAATTTTGTCAGACCTCTGAAGTGTAAAACACTGTGTAAGATAAGCATTGGTCCTCCACGCAAAACTAATTTTGCATGTTCTAATCTCTTTTACTTCAATTATTGTATTACTTCATACATAAGTTATCTGTTTTTGAAAATAGTCAATAGTGTTTTATGAAGAATTCTCAATCCTTTATTATGTGGTTTATGGCCTTTAACTTAATATGCTTAGTGTAATCACAAGTAAAGTAATTCACTTTCAAACAAATATAATATTTGACATTTACCATATCAAGCTTCTTTCCACATAATGAGCAACATCGTAAAGAAATGATGTTCTCTTCATAAGTCAAAGTACCTTAACTTACTATTCATTAATAAGGATATGACTATTTAACTACAATTCCTTAATTGCTAGTCTTCTCAATTTGGTCATAGACGTATATCCTTAAAGGGCTGTCCATATGGCTTGAATAGTTGGATATGACTTATACTCACACATGAGATTACTGGTTATGTTGCTTAGTGCAAATATGCAATCAATATTGTTCTCTGTTTTTTTAATAAAAATGTCTAGATCTCTCCTTAGTTGAGTTGTACTTCCATATTCAGGCTCCTATATGACATTTATCAATGGTTTCTTGGCATTTTATTCCCCTTCTAGAATGTAAGAATCTTATGGTGTCAAATTCCCTAATTGACACAATCTAGCCTATCACTTTTACCAAACTAAATAATGATGTTTGCTAATAGTCATAATCAATATCTATCCTCTATATAGACCTAACACAAAATAACTGCATATACAAAATGCCATGCATTTGTAATAAATTTTGACTAGATTAACAGTGACATTATAGTTTACAATCGAGAGTCAACATTGTCCTATTTCCATCATATGTATCCCTCAGAATGTCATCCCTTTTTTATTAAATTTATGTGCAATTTTTTTTAAAAAAATTATAGTTCATAGGTGACCTTAAGGTATATTTGTTTAAGAATTTCTACTCAATACAGTATCTCTTTTATTTTCCTACTAAATTAGTAAGTTTAATTTTAAGATGAGCTTAAGTTTACTAATCCAAAAACTCCCATTTAATAAGGTCTTTCTCTTATATAGTTGTTTAATTTCTTTAAATCAACACATTTGTGAATTACATTAACATTAAAGTCACACATTTAAAAAACTTCACTTTAAAGATATTTACCCTTTAAAGATATCTTTTCTCTTGCCATTATTGGCCTATTTCCAATTGTCTTTGGCCATTGCAAGCTTATTTCCACTTGCAAGAATCACTTTAGCATATATCATAAAATATACCTTTTAAGTTTGATTAATTTAATAATTAATAAAACTTTAATTAATTAATTAATCATTTAGTTTCCTTTTAAAAAATTGAGTCGATCATGGGTCAACGCATGAGGGGCTTCCCATTTTCCAACATATTGGCTCATCGACATTTGTGATAACACTATGTTCCTTATAGAAATTTACCTTTGATGCACGCCGGTTAAAAAATAAAATTTTGTCTTAATTTGGTTCTTCAAAATTTTCCCTAAGATACTCATTGATTGATGTATTCCAAACATATTTTGGGAGTGTCTTGATCAAACTTGAGACCCATGGTGAAAGCAAAAAATTAATTTCTTATATTTTTAAATCAGTCCAAAAAATTTCTTATTCTTTAGATGTGCTTTTTTTTATGCGCTTATATGTGTCCAATAAGGTGTCTCTAGGTTTATAATAACCTATTAAGAAGACTTATAGTTTTATAATTCATAAATATAATCATTTATGAATTTTCTATGCATAAATTTCACATTTTAAAGTCTAAAAAATGATTAAAAAGAAAACCAACAATACCTCAAAAATAGGACAAATTATATGTCCTAATGAAGCTCTCAAAATTAGGAATTTCTAGAGTCTAAAAACACCTAAAAGTTTCATGGCACACACTTCCATGTTCCATTCTTCTCTTTTTGGTTAAAAAAAATGTTGAAAAAATAGGAAAAATGGAACATCCACATTGAGGTCTATACACCACTACAAAGGGCTCTCTTAATCATGGGGTCTCCACCATTCTTCTCCTCTTGCCTTGCTTTATTTGTTGGTGCAAGCTTTAGCTCTATCGGAGGTGGGGGTGGCCTACACACACCACCCCTGAGAATGGCCTTCGAAGGTGGTTTTCAACCTTTATTTTTTTTCAATTTCTCCTTTAAATTATAAAATTGCTATTTTTGCAAGGCCAACTTCATTGCCTTGTATCTCTCTTATTTTAACTTTGATTTTGACAATTTGGTGTTGTTGGAAAGCTCTTGTAACAAGCTTTCCATTTATATAAAGCTTGCAACCTAAGGTGTAGTGTGTGGAGAGCGGCAACCCTCAAAAGATGACTATCTGAGCATGTAAAATCTAAAACTTTGAAATTCAATATCTCTCCCTTCATGAAACTTTTACCACATGTTTTCTTACTTATAGTCTACCTATGGCTTGAATTTGGTGGCTTATAGTGGTCTTTAGATTTTTTAAAAAATAAAGGTCCAATTATATTTGAAAATCTAACATGTAGATTTCATAATAATATTGCAGCAAGCATAGCAATAACAAGTATTCATCATGTATCTACCATGGCTAAACAAAAACTTTAAGCCTTAACCTAGTTTTGATGCCAATAATGGAATTTTAAAGTGGATTGGTTAGAACACTTGCAATAGAGAATTCTTCAGATTATTGTCCCACATAATAGATAACAGTCATTATTCAGACTTTGATCATGAATTCCACAACAAATGCACCATAATTACCAAAGGAGATGGAAGAAAATGAACAAACACTATTTGTTTGTATTTTTCAATTTTTTTTTGGGGTCAAAGCAATCCACACACACTCCATGACAAATTTATCCAACACATATTTCCCACTCTTTTTGTCAATTTTGTAGATTAAAATATTCAACTAACTTTTTCAAGATTCAAACCCTTAAATAATCAAATTTTGAATAATTAATTAATATCATTGGGATTTAAATAATAAATCTGGGTCAGCTTATTATGGGCAGTTGAATAATCCAACATTCTTATAATTTTGGAAAAAATTAAGATTGATGGTGATAGTGCAGCTTTCAACTCAATTCTTAGAGGTTCCCTCTTAGTGAATCCCCTAATCAACGATCAAAAGATATGATTTCTTTTTATTTATTTATTTATTTAAATGGATAGATATTCAGTTGCACCGCTTTATTATAAAATGCAGGATGTATTTTAAAAGATTCAAATCTCAAATCCATTTACACTACTAAAATTAACATGTCCTGATGATGACTACTCAACAAGTTTCACAGTTTCACGCATGCAAGTCCTAACTATGCTTCAATTGTTAGCCCTTTTGGGTATGTTTAATTTATTTGTTTTCACATTTCAGCTGGTGAGAAATTGTAGAGATTTGATTAAAAAAGTGAAATTAATGGAGGCCAAAGACATCTATAAAATCCTAGTCTAGGTATATATATGAGTAAGGTAATATTTTTTTTTAAATTTATAAAAACATTTTATATATTCTATGGAGTTGTATTTAGAAGAATTCACTTCAATTTATATTACGAAGTAATATTTTGAAAAAGAAATATTTTATTTATTTTTATGGGTACATTACATTAACCTCTCTTGAGATTTGACTAACTCACATTTGATTTATTTTAAAAATTATACTATCCTCCTTTTGATTTTTTTTTTTATCAATGAAGTTAATTTTTTACATAATATCTATTCCTTCCAAAAATAAAATTATTTAATTATCTTTATTGTCATATTAAAAATAAAATCACAATGTATATCTTGTTAAGTAGAAAGTTAATTTTTTTAATAGAAAATAAATTACAGAAGAGTATATATTAAAAATGTCTAGAGTTAAGTATAATTTTAAAATAAGATGAATTTTAAATATAATTTAACTTGGACTTAAAAAAAAGTTAGTTTAGTTTACTCTGTTTTTGTTGACCCACAGGTTAGCTCGCTATATCCACATAGGCCCAAGAGGGGAGACATGCAGCTCAACCATCCCATTTAAAGCTTGCACCAAGTCGGCCTCATATAGGTTAAAACTAATGTTTTTAAAATTAGATTAATTATTAAATTAATAGAAGTAGTGGTTCATAGTTAATTGATTTTATTGTAGTTAAATAATAGTCAAAAAAATGATAATTAAATATATATTTTTAAATTTTATGTATTAAAATCTAAATAAATATTAATAAAATTTAAATATTTAATTACTACTTCTCTATTTCTTAAGATATTTAAAAAGTTATTTTTAATTAAAAAATAAAAATTACTTATAATTAAAATTTAAGAGTATTTAATATTAAACTTTTAAGCTTCTTAAATTATATTAAAATTTTATTTATCATTAAAAAAAAAAGGATTTAGAAATAATAAATTATAAAAAGTAATTTATCACATGAAAAAAATTTTTTTGACCAAATTAAGAATATAGTTATAAATAGTGTATATATATAGATGTTTTTATGTATTATATATGAGATATATATGTGTATTTATATACATAGTTTTTTAATATATCATGTTTATATATAGAAAACAATGCAGCACCCAGTTAACGGAGATTCGTGGTGCGGAGGGACAGACAATGGATAACTTCTTCCTTGACGTGGGTTCGAGTCTCATGTTGCGCTTCTCGAAATAAGATTTTAGGGAAGTTGCTGGACCCAAATTGCTTGGTCTAACTCGATTCTTGACCAATTTTAATTAGTTTACAACCTTCTCTTGAGCAAACAGTAGATTGGTTTTCTAATTGCTTTGGTTCGTTTTTTTATAATTGTGGCTAAAACTATTTCACGATGAAAAAATTAAATTTAAGTTGTGGTTTCTTGCACAATTAGGTGGTGCTTTTAACTACTATGAAAGACAAGTGTGGTGTTACTACCAAGGGTATTCGGTTTGCTTTAGTGCTCGGCATAGTTTCAGCTAAGCTTTAAAATTAAAACTTCGTGCCCAAACCTGGCCAGGCCACCAGCTCGAATTAGGCATTTTTTTTTTATAAATTATACAGTGATCCTTGAAAGAAACAATTTACATTAGTCTTTATAAAATTACAATTTGCTCTTAAAAGATTAAATTTTTTTATTAAGTTTCTATAAATTTCTTTTTAAAATAAAAAGATCAAGCTAGATCAAACTATATTGGCCTTCAAAACTAGCCTCGCCTAACCATGATATTTTTTATTGTATCTAGTTTAACCCAACTTGATATGATCGGATGATTGAACCAATTGTGCAGCCTAGCTACCCCAAAAAAAGCGGTGCTTCAAAAAACACGAATATGTACAAGTGAAGGGAGTCAATTTAGTCCATAGCCGTAGCAGTCTCTCGCATCCTATGTTCTTCAGCAAATCATTTAAGAAGCATACTGCCCTCTTTGTCTTTTATTTTTTCTTCAACTTCTTTTTTCATTCACGGCCTCTCTTTCTATAAAAGAATATGATACATAAATATTAAAAAAGGGGATTGACATCTTCAATTTTTATTAGAAAATTAACAGACCGTTTAATAACATTTCTTGAAATTTAACTAAGTCATATTTGATATTGTCTTAATTTCAAAATATCATTTGATTGTCTTAACATTTGATGTGTATTACAATTTTTTTTTATATTAATAAAGATATCTTTTTACACAGTATGTATTCTTTAAAAAAATATACAACAATTTTTAATGTCATAAAAAAAAATTCGCAGTTTCATATTGAAACTTGATATTAATATAGCTGTGTTTATTGTTGTATTAAGAATAAAGTCATACTCTTATATCATGCCAAAAAAAAAAAAATTTACTTCATTGGCATAAGATGAATTGAATGAGAAATTTTGTAATACATATCAAATGGAGTGAAAGTTCATTTTGATCACTAACAGATAATGAATTTTTCAATTTAGTTATTTATAAAATTATTTTTTTAAATTTGATCCCTTATAAAATTATCTTATCAATTTGGGCCTTTACAGATGATTTTTTTTTTTTAAAATTTAGTCTCTTGCAAATAAAATTTTTATTAATAATATCCTTTTATTAAATTAAAAAATTATTGAATATTTTTTTAAGAACATATATTGTGTAAAAAAATAACTTCATTAATAAAAAAATTGTAATATATATCAAATGTCAAGGCAATCAAATGATATT
The DNA here is from genome assembly GCA_032878935.1 of Erythrophleum fordii. Classification (NCBI taxonomy): domain Eukaryota; kingdom Viridiplantae; phylum Streptophyta; class Magnoliopsida; order Fabales; family Fabaceae; genus Erythrophleum; species Erythrophleum fordii. The sequence continues at coordinate 2,846,165 of JAVQMF010000029.1, forward strand.
TTTAAATCAAGAAAATATCAAATACGATTTAATCAAAATTTAAGAAATGCTATTATAATTTACAAAAAAAATCAGTCTATTAATTTTCTAATAAAAAATTAAAGATGTTAACCCCTTTTTTTTAATATTTATATATTATATTCTCTTATAGAAAAGAGAGGCAGTGAATTCGAAAAAAGAAAAAGAAGAAAAAATAAAAAAGGAAGAGAGCAATATGCTTCCTAAATGTTTAAGTAGCCCTTGCCTGTAAACTTAATTGCTATGGTGCGTTTGTGTGTGCGAGCGAGGCGTCCCTTTGTGGTCTGTGCGATGAGATAAACGGTAAAGGTCTGGGCATTTGGCGTCTGGCTTCTCTGCATTTAACACGGGAAAATGACAGGATCCCAACCATGAAATTCTGTCCGTTTGCACAATCAAAGAGCTGAGGCGAGGCCACGTGTCCCACTTACTCAAAATGGCCCCAAACGCTGTGTTTTGGTACATTCTCTCCACGACATTGCTGAAGCAAAATTGTCTGCATCTCATGCTTTGCTAATCACTGTTTGAAGTCAGCCACATCCCCTCCCCTCCCCTATTCTGTCAACCATCTTCTTCACGAATCTATGGTATTGTTTGCAAGTGAAGCTTAATCTGCATTGTCAAGTAAGTCTACTATTCCTACTTTCTGCTTCTTGGTATCTTAAGTTATTTTTCTTTCTGATTTTTAATAATTACTTTCTCTGAATAGATTGAATTCCTTGAACTTTTGCTGCAACTTGCTTTCCTTATGGCTAAGAATGACAAATCCTTAGGTTGTTGCTTTGTTATTATCTGTTATTATTTTTTTTACAATGGATTAGAGAAATGAAATTGAAGCACATTCTTCATTTTCAAGTATGAAAATTAGATGGCCGACTTTGAAATTTATGGCCGTGTGGTCATTTGCATTGTTAGTGCCTTGACTTGGACTGTTATCTTACACTGGATTTGAAAAATTTATTCCATGTTTTTTTTTCATATTAGGACTTTCTTCTTACTAGTTTCTATATGAATATCGATTTGTAATAGCTAAAAGTCTTTTAGCATCTTATTTCCCTTTTACACTTTCGATTTATAGATCTATATATAAGTTGGAGGTCTACTTTTGGGAGGCATATTTTCTGGCAATGTATCGACTACAATCATGATGCCTACAGGTACAAATATAATAATGTTGGTATTTAATATTTTGCAGAGTATAGGTAGCAGATAACTTAGAGAAAAAATTAGCTGTCAATGTAACTGCAACTTCCATATATTCAACATGAAATTTCCTATTGTCAGGAACTAGGGAAGAAAAGAAAAATTCTGCAACTTTCATATATTAGCAATGGTTTTTTGTTTTTGGGAGGGGTTGTCAGACTAATTTGCCTGACTCTTATCAGAGTAATGCTATGTCTAAATTGTATATTGGCATAGCATATAAACTAATAAATCAGTAGCTGAATTATTAAAGCAAGTAATTTCTCTCTTCTTGCATTTTAGCTATTTTGGCACTTTGGCATTTTGTGAAAATATGGCTACCTTCAACATTTGGAAAAAAATGTCAGAGAGAAGAAGAAGAGAGTTGATGGACCAATTAACTCAAATAACAAAAATGCAGATATAGCTCAGACCTTCGTGGATGTGAAGAACATAGCTCAAGTAACAAAAATGGCACCAAACCTTCGTGGATCTGAAGTTGACGGATCAAAGCACCCAAGAGTGAAACACGACAAACTCTTTGTGAAACACAAACGTGATATGACTACAACTGCGGGAGAGAAAATGTACCAAAACGAAGCATTTGAGGCAATTTTAAGTAAGTGGGACATGTGGTCTTCCCTCAGCTTTTTGATCCTGCAAACGGACAGGATTTCGTAGATGAGATTTTGTCATTTTCCCGCGTCGAATGCAGAGAAGCCAGACGCGTGCACTTGACGTGCAATTGATATGCAGTGCAATTGAGAGGACCGGATTCAACACGCAGAGAGGAAAAAAAATAAAAAACTAAAGATTGATTCCATTGACACAAATTATCACTAATGCATCCGAGAAACCACCATAAAGTGCACTCAAAGTTTACATATTAGGGAAATCGTGGCAGTTTCAAACCATCACTAATTATATGAACCATTGATAGAGATAGTGCTGGCTTATAAACCACGCTAGGTCTGTAAACGTTTTAAATATATAGCCGCGGTTGTGATCGCCGCTAAGGATAAAATTTAAAATAATTTTTTAAAAATACTTCAAATATTTAAAAAATGTATAGTTGGAATCTAGACTACTGACCAAGACATTTACACAATAAATACTTAATTATATGAACTCACCATTAATGATTATTAAAAAATACATCAACAATACAAAACTAACACAATATTTACCAAAACTATATATATAACGTTATTACTTGATCTAAGAAAGTGTATCGCGTCATGATCATAGTAGGTGAAGAACCCAATTAGAAAACAAGAAGGAAAATAGTAACGATGTAAGAGGTGGCGGATACCTAAAATTCCATTCTTATAGAGAAATTGAAATAATTAAAAATAAATTCAACTGATTTGATTAACAATAACGAAGTCTGAGGTGTGAACAAGATAGTTTAAATCTTGAAAAATGATAATTGAAAAGAGATTTCTTTTATTTTAAAATTAAGTATTTACAAATGATTCAAAGGGAAATATTTGTTCCTTTGAAGGTTATATAACTTGAGACTCCTTCTAAAATATTAAACATATAAGTTTAATAGTACATTACAATATAACTTTATTTTATTTTGAGATCAATGTTGTTTTTGTTGCTTGACGTGAACACGAGACAAATTTACTTTGAATATATGCATGTAAATAAACTAATAATTAATAATGATATCTGAAGCACAAAAGTTCACCATTCTCCAACATATCTTTGCGCAAAATATGAGTACTTCAGATGAAATGCTATAAAAATAACTTGTACTAGGAATAAAAATGCTAGATTAGTCTGCCTTAGTATATATCGGAAGCCCCACGCAGACGGACTTTCAACTTCTCATCAAAACTCATCATGGTGATTTTATTTAAAGCAGATCATGCATCATTATGCAACTGTTCAATCTACTGCATAACTTCTTTGAATTCTATAGGACATGCGCGTTCAACTTTAATTTTATCCTCTTAAATTCTATATTTAGAGTATGTGCTTGAGTCCTTTGGTTTCTTTTTTTGTTTTTATAAGGCGGAGTTCTTTGGTTTCAGTGCTTTAATAATAATTCTATTAATATATTGGTAGATATACTTGGAGTTATATTAATTATTAAAATAAGATTAATATTTATTAAAAAATAAAAAAATATCTATAGTCAATGTATTCTAAAAGTTTACTATATCGATCGTGTTCTCTAATTAGATCATAACACTTGAAAAATTTTCACAATGTATTCAACGTTATATATTGATTCATTAAAAAATAAAACATTACATATGTTAGAAAAAAAAATGATAAAAATCGCTTAAGAACTACACTAAATTTTATATTTCTTATATTACTTACATTTATTTTAAATTGTTAAATTTTGTTGCAGTTTAGAGTTAAAACAATTTGACGTTTTGACAACGTATCAATAATCTATATTTTTATGTTCTTCATAAGGTTATTAAAATGTGATATATTCTCTTAAAAGGATACATGATTAACACATTGTTTTAGATAAGGACCCTAAATCCTAAACTCAAAACTTATCAAACATTTAAAAACTCTTAAAAATATGACAATTTCAATTTATCTATTAATTATTTGATGAACTCTAATAATACGTTACTTTTGAAGCACACATTCCTTACAATTTATTAAAAATATTAAGATTGATGGTAATAATAGCTCTAATCAATTCTTAGAGGTTCCTCTTAGTGAAATCTCTAATGATTATATATATATATATATATATATATATGTTGTCGATAATTATTCACTTGCTTCATATCTATTTATACTTGTAAATTGATTAATTAACATGTCCTTCTGGTAACTTCTGAACACGTTAATAGTTTCAAGCATTTAAGTCTTATAATTCATCAATTGTTAACCATATAGGGGTATTTTCAATTTGCCTGTTTTCACTTTTCAGGTGATGAGAAATTATGTTCAAGTATAGATGGAGATTTGATTTAAAAGGTGGAATGAGAGAGAGAGAGAGGGAGAGAGAGGGAGAGGGATACAAAAATCAAGTAAAGCTTAAATTTTCATTGTAATACAGTAATTACCAATAAAACAAATAGAGGATCCACACTTTATTTATTTATCTTTCATCCAACACGCGTAATACCCATAAAATCATAAGCCTCCTCCTTTTTTTATCCCGGATCCCACATAGCGCTTCCCTTAATTCCTAGTTTCACCATGGAAAGTACGTAGCTACTTCCACAACAGCTAAAATGGCTGCAATTATAGCGCCCACGAAGTTTAGGAACATCCAAAACATGTTTGCTTGCAATGAAAAAAATTTCAGATGTGAAATAAGAATTGTAATTGAAATCACAAGGCACTAATCTGCCTTCATATATATATACCAACGTTCCCTTAAAAACTTTTGGTATTCGTAATTAATGCAGTTCATGCATTATATATAACATGCCAAGCCTTCTCCATTTCTATGAATTCCATTAGTTTTCGTGTTCAACTTTAATTTTACCCTCTGAATGATCAGTCCTATTTTTGGAGTGTGAGTTCCATGGTCAGTGCTTTAATAATAATTCTCTTGTATATTCGGTGAATATCTATGGAGTTGCATTTAGAAGAGTTCACTTCAATTTACAGTCACATTATTTTTTTTTTCTTCTTGATAATTAATGGGAGTGACGGTCAAGTTATAATAATTAAAGCCATATTGTTAACAGAAGAACAGAAAAATCACATGGTGCGGGGTCTACCACAAACAAAAACTCATTGCAAGGCATTAAGTGATCAAAATTAGAGCTATCAAAATGAATTCACTTAGCCCAATTTTTAGAAGGCTCTATATTTGTTAGGGGACTTAGCCTTTGGAACAAATGAGATTTTATATGATTGACCCAATTCTGCCCTAAAAAAAATTATGGGATGGAGTGAGCCAACTAGCCAAATATAATCTTTTGAGAAAATTAATTAAGTTAAAGAATCCAATCCAATTATTCATATAAAAACCACATTGTTATGCTAAACAAAATAATAGAGAAACAAATTATGTTAACACTAATAAATTACAAATTCAAAGATGCCCCATAAAATATGCATCAAACTATACATAAAAGAAAACCTGATTTGGGGATCCTCCCTTCTCTCTCCTAAGAGAGAATTGGGTTCCTGGTTTTTTAGCCATATGTCACACCCCTTAACTAGAAGGGTAACCAGCACATAATAGGAGGAACTCTCCATATCTATAAGCTTATAGAACAGACTTGATATACAAACATAATATGGGAGAAATTCTTATTCATATACATTCATAAGGATTTCTACTAAAAATTTAGTTGAACTGCCATAAAAAATCAGACCATTTCCACTTTAATACAATAGTTCAAACACTTATATAATTATTCTACCTAAGAACTCTACTCTCAACATTCATTGCACAAATTAAATTAATATAACTACATAAGAAAGGTTTGATAGGAATCAAGCTAGTAAGTCAGATCCTTTGCACATGCTAAAAGGACTAGTTATTGAGCTAGAGCCAAGAGAATGAGAGAAGTACTTAGAAGGTCTATTTAAAAAGGTCAAGGTTGAATTGGAGCAAAGAGGTTTGAAATTGGGAATTCTATTACATGCATTTACATCAATAAAGCTTGCACACATGGGTTAGAGTTATATTAGCTATGGGCCAAGATTTGTTTATTTGGTGTTACATTATTTTGTCTTTTAGGATTAATTACATTTTTGGGCTTTTTAAAATAATCCCTTGCTTTTAGGGTTTCTTTTATTTCTTTCCATATATACATATGATGGCTACTAAGGTTTTATTCATTCTGTATTTTCTTTTGTTGCCTATATATAGAGGTCTTGAAAGACTTTGTAAGACAAGTTATGAATATTATTTTATGAGTTTGTGAGTTTTTCTCTCAAACGGGTTCTATTACCAATTCTTCAAAGATATTGTTCTTATGGAATCCCTTAGTCGTATCACATCAACTTAATCCTTTGTTGTGTGGTCAACCCTTTCCTTTCTTCTTACAACCTTTGGTTCGTGTCCTTATAAAGTTAAGGTCATAGGAATTAGAAGAAGGACTCTAAAAGATTCCTAGCATTCTTTCATGATGCTAAGACATTTTTCAATGACATTATAGGCCAATGCATGTCTCATGTTAAAAAGCTCCTGTGCATTTATTGGATGCCAACTGGTTTGCCATTCACTTAGGTGGTCTCGTTGACCTCTATAGAGAGCAAGAAAACTTTCGCAATTGTTGTACCAAGCATAAACTAAGTAGTAGTGACCTACACTAGAGTAATCAGGTTAGTTAGTGGAACTTATACAACCAAAGTTAATAAAAATGAAAAGAAAATGAAAGCATATACATGAAGTAGTGGTCCACACTAAGAATAAGTGGAAAATGCTCACCCTATGGCACTTTCAAGCCATGTTGTCATGTAAGTACATCTTGCAAGACCCTTCCATGAGTAGCAGGACCTTCCCATCCAGGGAACATAAAGATGAAATATTCATCCTGCAAGCACACTACTAGGACATTAGTTGTGATTTGGCTTTTTTGGTCACGATACTATACTTTGGCTTTAAGTGGCACATTAATAGGAATGTATATTCCATTGAGTGCACCAAGATAGTTTTACAAGAAAAAAATTAAAGAAAAGGCCTCAATATGAAGGCAACATTTTCTTATGATGAAAATAAATAGAAACCATAATTGTGACAAAATTATACCTTGAACTATTTCCATCTCATGTCAGTTGAATTCTCAAGCATAGGTCTTGTTTTTTTAAAAGGTCCTCATCCAAATGCATTATAATAGTCAAAAGCAAATTGAAATATTTGCTTATAGTTTCTATAGATCTTTAAAAGTGACACTATATAACCTGACTCTTTATGTGATGTATAAGAATGTTTAAAATTATTACAACTTGCTTATCAACCATCATATTTCTTGTAGGTGTTAGGCCTCCTACTTCATGTAGTAGTGCATACAAATGATCAAAGGTTGTTCTATATATCCACTATAAAAAAAATAGACTTTTAGTAATGATTTTTAGTGGCGACTTAAAAAAGTGGTTGTTGAAAAATACTTTTAGCAACGAAAATATCATTACAAATAAAAACCTAAAATGGAGCTTTACTGAAACAATAAAACAAAGGCACTTCAACAGTAAAACCTAGACTCAGTACTCATTTTCATTCCCTACCTCATTTTCTTTCCCCTTTCCCCTTTTTCCATTTTCAAACCTTCTTTGTATCCGCTGGCAAAGGCTGTTGCAAATCCTTCTCAATCTTCGTTCCAATACATCCCTTTGGTCGATTTCATTATGAGTGAAGCTATTCCAAAAAAAACATTTCACGCACAAAAAATAGAGTAACCCTAGGAGCTGATTTCACTGTGGAAGAGGAGAACATAGAAACTGAAGAGGAAGGAAGCTATGTAAGTGGTGATTTGGTCCATTGTTTGCTCTTTCTCTGGACTATTGTTTACTCCTTCTCTGGTCTATTGTTTGCTTCTTCTCTGGTCTATTGTTTACTCCTTCTTTGTGCAATTGATTTTGTGTTGAGTACTGTGGCTGTGACTAGAAGAACTAAATAATGGCCACTAGCTTTTTGTGAATAATGCCAATTTTGAATTGAATTTACTTTTTTTTTTTTTATAATTTCTTCTTTTTTGTGTTGGTTTCTCCTTCTTTGGTGGCTACTTCTAGCCTCTATGAATTTGTTGAATTTCTTATTTATGATATGTAAATTTATAGTAGATTTTGCTAAACATCTTAAAATAATTTCTTATGTTTCAAACTTATTTCATACAACACAGATTCTCAAGTGCTAGCTCCTCAAACAATATAAACTGTGGCTTCTTGAATCTTTATTATAGCTGTTATAGCATAAAGATATTATTTTTCTTTTTAATGAACTATCAAGCTTGGTATTGTGATATTTTGCTATAACATTTAGCATCAATTCTTTTGTTGTTTTAATAGTTTGTTGTGATACTGATGAAATGATTTTAAGTTCTGATATGTGCCTAAACATTTTGAGAGTGGAATTGTTCTTTTAAGTGCTGTAAATTTAGTATCTAAATAAGATTTGGTCCAATAATTCTACCTGTGTGTGTACCTACATAAGTTTTGATATGTGCCTAAGCCTTTTGAGGGTGGAATGGTTCTTTTATGTGCTATAAATTTGGTGTCTAAATAAGATTTGGTCTAATAATTCTACCTGTGTGTGTACCTGCATAAGTTTTGATATGTGCCTAAGTCTTTTAAGGGTAGAATGGTTTTTTTTAAGTGTTGTAAATTTGGTGCATAAATCAGATATGGTCTAATTCTTTCTAAATTCTAATATGTGCTTATAAGTGCTGCAAATTTGGTGCCTAAGCTCTGATATATACCCATAAGTTTTGATATATGCCTATAAGTGTTGTAGGTTTGGTGTTTATGATAGGTTTGGTGCCTATAAGTGCTATAAATTTTGTACTTATAAGTTCTTATATATGCCTTTAAATTTTGATATGTGCTTTAGAGATTTGGTCCAATTCTGTTGCCTTGATAGTTTGCTATGATACTGTTGAAGTCTGGTGTTACTTTTGATATATGCCTATAAGTTCTGATATGTGCCTAAGTTCTGATATATGCCTTTAAGATCTGATATGTGCTTTAGAGATTTGGTCCAATTCTGTTGCCTTGATAGTTTGCTGTGATACTACTGAAATCTGGTGTTAATTCTGATATATGCCTTTAAGTTTTGATGTGTGCTTCAGAGATTTGATCCAATTCTGTCACCTTGATAGTTTGTTGTGATATTGCTGAGGACTGGTGTTAATTTTTTTTTTTTTGAGGATGAAGTATGGTGCTTAAGTTTTTTAAGTGCTGTAAACTTAGTGTTCCAATTACATTTTGTCCTATTTTCATACATGTGTGTGTCATACCATCATACATTATGTATTCTAGCTTTCTATAGTTAAGATCTTATTGAGAAGATTCTAAAAGAGTTGCCAACTTTAAGTTTTTTCAAAGCTTTTCAATTATAGATTATTTTGTCATAAGGTAGAAGATTCTGTTAACAAGGTCTTATCTTATCGACAAGGTATTCAATTTTTCTTTGCTAAATTTGAAATCCTGTTGACAAGGTCTTATCTAGTCAACAAGGTCTTCAATTTTCCTTTGGTAAATTTGAGATTCTGTCGATAAGGTCTTATCTTGTCAACAAGATCTGTAACCTTATCAACAATATTTTATAACTTATCAATAACATAATTTGCCTTATTAACAGCATCTTATTACTACCTCTAGAAAAAGGATGACTTATTCTATATATTCATTCCAACCTTTCTATCATCAAAATGCAATCATATTCAATGTTTAGCCACAACCTTTCCATAGGTGAAGTGGAACTATAGGGGTGCAAAACTGAAATTAAGATATGTTCTAACTCCTAAACACTGTAGACATTCAAAATAGGCTAAACAACTTTGATTTGACATGATAGAGTCTTATATCCACATTTAGCCTCTTTTGAGATTTAAATGTCTACCAAATTTCATTAAAAAATTCATTCATTTGGTCTGATTTTGGTTCAAGAACAAAATATGGCTCAAAATGGGCATGTTGACTAGATAAGAGCTTCCTCATGTCCTATAACCATTTGAGCATGTTCCAAACATGAAATATAGCATATATGACTATTTCATTAGGCCTTAAATATCATGCAAATCAAAATCGCTCATCCACTTGCCATTATACATATACTTTCCTAGGCACACACATAGTCAAATTACACATTTACATTCAAAAATGATATTTACATCATAATCTCATACTTTTACACTTGTAGGAATGTTTTCATTATAAATATATCATGTACAACCTTTCATGAGTAATATATAACATAAAAGCCTATACTATTATCAATGTAATGCCATGCTCTTAGAAGTAATATAAAGGAGAGTGTGATATTATGAATCCCTCATTATGTTTTGTACTAAAATAAAGTTTGATTTTGGTTCAGATCTAAAACTTGGAGATTTGAACCAAAACTTAAGTATATAATTCTTTACATGTAACTAGAACAAAGTTAAGTAGTGATGGCATGGACTTAACGTAAGTATATAATTCTTTACATGTAAAAAGATTTAACTTGTTCACAACTTAACTTGTAATGATGTTGATTAAAATATAAGAAGTAATAGAGATGGATAAAAGTTAGATAAAGATCAATAATAGAGTTGATCCAGCATATAGACGAGGAGCTGATGAGTTTTTACAATGGGCCTTTAATCAGCCAAGGGTGACGGATATGATTCGATGCCTATTGATGACAATGATGAGGATATGTCCACTGATAAAGGAGATTCAGAAGACATACTTGGGGAGGATAATGAAGTCGATACTGACACCATAGATACTAACTAAGATTAACTAAGATTCTATGGTATTTAATGGTATATATAATAAATGACTAAAATATTAAATTTATAGATAACATTCTATTTCATTAAGTATTTTTTTATTTTGATAAGGTTGAAGATCTTGTCAACAAGGTTGAAGATCTTATCAACAATGTCTTTAAATTCAGTGGCTAGATAATATATTATTGACATAATTGAAGATCTTGTCAACAAGATCCTGATCCTGAATTCAGTAGAGAGAAGTCTAAAACCTTGTCAACAAGATTTGTTATCTTACAACAAAGTATTCTTTAAGTGAGAAACTTAGAAAGCTAAGATCTTATTGACTTGACCAATACTTTGTCAATAAGGTTTTCTATTATAATAAGTTATAACACATAATAAGTGATAATTATGACAGTTTCTATCAAGTTGTTATTATTATAATCATTGTTTTAAATTTTTAAAACTTCCCTTCTTATAATTCATTTCTTAGTTAATAATTTCATAATTTTACAAATTAACATTGTTCAACTACCTTGTTCTCATAATAAATGTGGAATGATCTAGGAAATGTCAGGTGCTAGGCGTGGGAGAGGGGCTGGATGAGGCGAACGAGGCTTAGGATGTGGAAATGGACGGGGGAGGCAGAATAACACGAGTGATGTTGCATCCTCACCACATACGAGAGGGCAACTTGAGCATGATGCACTAGAAGCTCAATATTCTCCATTGCCACTAGAGCCAGTTGGTAAGGAAGAACAAGAACAAGATGATTTACCTTCTACCCAGCCATCACGAAACCAGAGTAGTGCAGGTAAGCAAAGGAAACAATATAAGTGTTTAGTTAATTTTTTGCCTCGTGTCATATATAAGTATATTTATTTTTTATGTATCATCTAATCGTTTTCTTTTTTCTATATTGTTCAGCTTCTTACAGCACTGTCAAAAAGGGTCGAGGGAAGTATAAGTGTTTAAGAGTTGACCTTAAAACAAAATTTGGCAATAAGATCTTAATTACTATGTCTAGGACCACCGAACGGCCGATTGGAGATGGGGCTCGAGACTTATTCTTAAACATGCATCCTATAATAAGAGTAAAGTGTGAGTAGTTCTCAAAATACTTAAAATTTGAATAAAAACTATCATATTCTAGGTATGAAACTATTCATCCTAAGTGTATTTATTTTCTCTATAACAGTATTATTTACCCTATAATTAGAGGTTAAAATCATCTTTACCAAGAGAAAATACGCACAGTAATATGAATAGTTAGGAATTATCACTTATCTAGTTACATTGATTGAGTGGTGTAGACTACTGTGTCTTTAAGAGATGGTGATTGGAAAGATATTGTAAACAAAGATGGGGACACTATGTGATTGAAAGTGAAGGTGTAATACCTAAATATATATATATATATATATATATATATGTAGTATAAATAAATAAATAAATAAATAATATGTTTTAGGAAAAAATATATAAATAATTTTTATATCTATTTTAGGTTCATAGAAAAAAAAAATTTTAAGGGCCTTTCTAATCTTTTTAAATATCAATTAAAGCAATTAGACTTGTTAGGGGCAAAAGTGCAATATTAGCCAAAGAATACTTTAATAATTCCTAAACACACTTTTTCTCCATTTCCCTCATCTGATGCCACGTCCCTTTTCTTTTGCTTCATCTTTTCTCTCTCCCGAAGCCACTTTTTCTTTCTTCCTTCTTGCGTAACTTTTCTTCCGTTTTGCTTTGCTTGAGTCGTTTTTTTTTCTCCACCGTAGCACCTCCATTAAAGCATGAATTTTAGCTAGCCACAAGAATCCATTTCCCTCTTCTTGTTGGACGCCATTACCCACTCATTTCCGACAGATTTAGTTGCCATAAAACTGTTATTGGGTAAATATTTCATCTCCCTTCTCCTTCTCTTCTTTTGCTATTCAACCATGGAAAAATTTGTGAATTTTGTGAGGATTAGTTATTCCATTTTCTTTTTCTGTTTCTATCATCAATCTTCATCTTTTTCTATGATTTATTGAAGCTAATAGGATATTCAATTTTTGTTGCTCAAATTGCCGTAGGTGAGCTTCCAATTTGGGGCTTCTTGAATTTCTACATTTAGGTGTAAATAAACACTTCATATTTCATCTTTGAAGCTTTAAGAAGTGAATTTTAAATTTAATTTGAGTTATGGAAGCTTAGATTGAAAAACCCCAAATTTAGGGTTAGTATTTAGGATAGAAAGGTATATAAGAATTTAGGGATTTACGTTTTAGGGAGTATATTAGGTTATATAAATAACTATGGATATTATTAGAGTGACTAATATAATTAATTTATATTGGTTATAATTTTAGGTGATACCAGGGAAACTCATTCAACTGAGACTCAGCATTAAACAGTAGGGAATAGGGACTTATACTATTAGTCCCAAATTGGTGAGTGTGTAGATAATAGAGTGGTTTATCTATTTTATTCCGATTTATATTTTTCATGGTGAAATTTTCAATTGTGTGATTTATGTGCTCGAAACTTCAAAATATATATATATGATGATTTAATAAATTTATCAAAAAAAATTGATAGTTGAAATGTGGTGTGATATATTCTTGTGAAACACAAAAGAATGAATTGGATGGAAAGAAAGTGGTGGTGTGTTTATGTTTATTTATGAGAAAGTATTTTGTGTTATTTTGTAATCTCATATATTATAGAGATTATAATAAAGGTTAACTTGCCTTAGTTAATTATTTATTTACCTTTTAATTCCTTATTTAATTTTGCTAGCTAAATGTTATTTGAAATATTTTTATTTTATATAATGAATGGGAATCTAGTTAGGATCTTGTAGCCGTTAGCGAAGATAACGGCCTAGGTGCACCTAGAATAAGTTGTGAATTGTGATAGCACTGCGATGTGATGTATCCAGTGCTGCAATTTGATTGTGAAAGTGATAAGATTGGATGAATCCAAAGAAATGCCATGATATATGATGATTTGGTTTGATGATTCAATTCCTCTCTATGATACCCATTCTTAAAATATTTTTCTTATATTTAGGAAATATAGATTTTATTTAAAGATTTCTTTTTATTTAAATAATTATTTTGCACTTCATCCATAAATTTTATTGCCTCAATTATTTGATAATAATTGATTTTTAAGAACTTTGATATGTACTTGTTTTCCTTTTATGCACTTTATTATTTATACACTCACTAAGCCAGTGGTAGGCTTACCCCTTTTCTTTCCTTATTTTTCAGACCAGGGAGTAAAGGAGTAAAGTGATCTGGGAGCTCGTGAGCTACCAGACTCTTAGAGTAGGTATTTAAATTTTATGTAATTGTGTCAGACTCCATGATGTGGTGGCATTTAGGTGTAGAGAAAGAGTTTTGGAACTGTCCATATTATATGGTCATTTATAATATGTAATATTGTTATTACTTTCCTAACTAGGCATTTTGATTATGTAACTTGTTGGTGCTGGTGCTGGTTTAGTTTATTTTTCAAGATGGGATATCCAATTTTTAGGGGAGATGCTGCCGAATTTTCGGTAGCCCCTAATGGCATAATGAACTATATATTAAATTTTCTAAAACTTGTGGGTATATGGGTTAATTAAAATATGTGATATATTAGTTGACTTTAAATTTGATAAGGCTTGCTAGGCTAACCTAATCTCCAGATTAGTTAGCCTATACGCCGGTCATGGCTCAGAATTTGGGTCGTGACAGAAGGTAACAAGTTACATATTTTAAATGCATATCTTTAACTAATGTGCAAATACCTAGCTATGTTTGCAATTATAACTACTTATAATTTGAATTTGCTATTATATTCTTAATGCATAGGACAAATTTGAAGTTCGCGATCCTCAGCAAGAGATGGCATTCAAGTCTTACTGCATGGATTCGATGTAACGACTCTTTAAGAATTGGAAGTTTTCATTGTCAAAAATATATAAGAACTACATGACTGGTGAGGAGAAGCAAGCAGCAAAACCAAAAGATGTTAGCCTTGAAGATTGGGATTGGCTAATTCAACACTTTAAGTTCAATAAGTTTCAGGTCCTTAGTTCAAACTTCATTGTAGCTGTACTATTATTAATTAAAATTATCATTAACAACACTTTGGCTTTATATGCAGGCTGCAAGTAGTAGAAATAAGTCAAAACAAGTAATATTACATACATGTGGTACCCGTTCATTTGCAGAGGTTGAAGAGTCTTTGGTGAGTATCTCATTGTATTTTAGGAGAAATTCATTTCTATATTCACTACTATTTTTTTTCATACTAAAAAGCTTTGACTACTAATGTCTGAAAAATTTGTAAAGAGACCCAGAAACAGCTGATCAACTATAGGAGACACAACATATTCGTCGAACAAAAGAGGGGGATATAGTGTGGGTTGATCCGCAGTCCCAGGAGATCCATGTAATGTTCTCAAATTCATTAACTTTAAACAAATTGTTTATACAATTTTTTATACTTCTAACTCATGTCCTGCACTACAGTTACACATTTACGATCTTGTTATTCAACAACAAACAATAAATGAAGAGGCATGCCTAACTGGAGATGAGATATTAGCTACCGTACTAGGGGAAAGATGAGGGTATGTACGTGGCAAAGGATATGGGAAGAAACCCTCGAGAAAGAGAAGCATCGACAAATATGAAGTGAAGTCTAGAGTTTCTTTTACAATAGAACAAGTGCGTGAAGAGATGTGCCAAGAAATGGAACCAAAACTACAAAAGGAGCGAGCCCAAATGCAAGCACAGATGCAAGTTGAAATTCATGCTCAAATGGTTGCCTTCATGGCCACATTCCAACAGGTATCTTTGGCACTTCTCTTTTTCTTTTCAATGTTAAAAAACTTAGTGTTATGTTTCTTTTCAGCAAGGAAATATACCTTTGATGAACAATGCTTCAAGTGGAGAAGCTCAATAATTTTGTGAATAATTAAGAGTTTTAATAATTGATTATTCAACCAATACAAATAATGCATCTTAATTTATAACACCATTTTCCTTTTAAACTTTTGACATTAATTTGTTTATGGCATACATAGTCTTTCAAACGTTATGTTTTACTGAAATTGGAATATGGTCTCAATTTGTCACACAGGTAATTGCTTTGATGGAGAAAGTCTTGGCATTTACAAAACAAAATGAAGTGTCTAGATTAAATGCTAGTACCCCTCCCTTGAATTACGAAAATTTAAGCAATTGTCGATACTAACTTCTTGCTCTTTTCTTTTTGTTTAGTAATGTTGTAATGCTATTTTAAACATTGAATAGTGGAGTGTATGAGTGAGTTTTAAAAAATTATTCATATGACAAGTTTTTGTATTTATACATGTTAGATAAACCTTTACAGTAATGTATATATCAAACTTGTTAGCAAAGTTTGATTTGCTCTCTTTTTGCTTATGTATTTTAAAATGTTAAATTTTGTAAAATGGTATATGTTATTAGAGATTTAGAAGATTTATTTTTCACCATTTATAATATTATAAAATCTATTTTAGTAAACAGGATTGAAGAAAATAATTAAGAAAAATATTAAAAATCTGAAAAAATAAAATAAAATAAAATAACCTCTTTAGCAGTGACTAAAGTCATCGCTAATAGTGTACCAATATTGTTGATAATAGTTTATGATAAAGATATATTTAACGGCGACATAAAAGATTGATGCTAAAAGAAAAACTTTAGCGGCGAAAGAATGATTCATTGCAAAAATAGGCATTTAGCGTCACCAAAATATTTCGCCACTAAAAGCATACATTTAGCGATGACAATACTTGCCACTAATTCCTCTAAATATCCACTAAAAGGAATTTCGGCGACTACTAATGTCATTGCTAAAACAACATTTAGCGTCAAGGTGCATGTCGTTGCTAAAAATCTCCAACGAAAGCTTCTTAAAAGGCCAAAATAGAAGGATTTTTGCGGCAAAAAAGTCACCGCTAAATCTCTTGAATTAAAGGGTCGTCGCTAAAAGTATGCATTTAGTGACCACAGCTATTGGCAAAAATTGTCACTAAAAGTTTTTAATGTCAAAAGATATTGTTGCCATTAAAATTATACATTTAGTGACGACTTTTTTTGTCTCTAAAAATATTTTTTATGACGACATGAACCTTGATGAACCTTTAGAGGCAAAATTTGTTGCTTCTAAATGCCATGGCCCCAAAAGTTTAGGAGTTTTAGCTACGAAATTACATATATTTAGGGGCAATTTTTGTCATCACAAAAAGTCTTTTTAGCAATGAGAATTTTTTTCCATTAAATCTCTTTAGCAATGGCTGTAGTTGTGGCAACTTAGAGATGACTATATTATCGTCGCTAAATAGGTTTTGCGATGACTTTTGATGTTTTAATGACAACTTTTGTCGTCGCAAATTCTATATTTTTTTTTGCTTTGGTTAAAATATGTTGTGTCATAACTATAAACCAAATGCCTAAGGTGTGCTCTTTGTATTTCAAAGTCAAGGTGGTACAATTTATGCGAAATGCGGTAACTATGTAAAGCTATGTTAACCCACATGTGGAGCAATAACTTACACCTTGTTGGCATAGCATGCAAAAGCCACACCATTAAACGAGGAAAAACTTCACTTCTCAGGTTGTCCATAACTATTGCATGATAAAATTATGATTAGGATTAAGGTTACTGAAAAGTTTGAATGATGATCCCTTACATCCACGAATGCATAATTGTGTTTATGTGTACTAAAATTTTTAAATTAACAATATCTATTAAGAGTTCATACAACTTACTCTTAAAATGTGTATATATGACAATGGGTGATCCAATAAAGTTGTTTACATCATTATTATGAATTTCATGGTATACCGAGAAAAAATATTTAAAATTATGTGTTACTTAAGAAGGCAATATCTACCATGTTAGCTAAAGGGCCATATGTGAAGGTGTCCATAGGTCTTAACTGTGTTATATTATTAGTGGCATCATGACATGTCAAAAATCTTATTTTCATTTGAGTTCTACATAATATAATGTAGAGAATTTTTGAAATTTATAGAGGTCCTAAGACACAATTGAAGCTATTGATAAACTTAAGACTAGTGAAAGAATAAATTAATATAACATGGACCACTATAGGACTTGAAGACATAATTGTTGCCTTCAAGTTATATAAATATATCAAGTTGTTGAGAGGAAATGATTTAAGTTTTAAACTTTTTAAACAAATTTGTACACATACCTACAGGTCATACCTGAAAAGAGAATTTGTTCCTAATGTTAAGGACATTGTATTAGATACTTGGGGGTCATGGGTAACCCCATATATGGTAATAAAAATATTGTTTGTTTTAAAGGCATATTAGTTGGGATAGGAAAGGCTATTTTAGGTAACTCTAACACACTTAACCCTCTGACCCAATGAGATATAGGGACCATTTAAGAAGAGGGAACATAAATAGCCTAAGTTGGAGTCAATTTTCATAATAGATTTGTGAATGAAACTAGATGACAATTAAAGGTTTTCACATGCAAATTACTATATTGCACAAACCAATTAAGTTTTGTTTATAGTAACCACCGTAGATTTTCACACATTTCACACAATCAATTTGAAAGTGTTAGGTATATTAATCTTACCTTCTTTTATATTTCAATTAAGAATAAGTATTTTCCTTTAAAGGCAATAAATAGGTATATTAATCTTACCTTCTTTTATATTTCAATTAAGAATAAGTATTTTCCTTCAAATGCAATAAACATCTAAAAAAAGTATACACATGGCAAAGCTTATAGGAGTGAGGTCTTGTGCCTAACATCTCATATTCATTGATATTGGGAAACAATAATGATAGTACAAGACACAATTCTACGTAATATTGAAAGCCCTGAGCACTGTTACTTGAAATAACCACAATGGAGGTCAACTCTAGTGGCATAAGGGATAACATATAAGAAGAAGAAGAAGAAGAAGAAGAGGGTGGCATTAACTGAAATTTAGTGGGCAACGAAGCATAGAAAGTCGATGGCAGTGTAGAACCTTCAGTTAAATTTGGGAAACTAACTTGAAAGAAGACAACACAAAGGCTAAATTCACCTTCGATGATGGAAAGGGATGGAAGATTTGGCAAAAACCTATCTTTGTAATAAGAAGCACAAAGTGAAAAAGGATGTGGCTACTAAGGGTGAATAGTGGATGTAGCTATGCTTTGAATAAATATGTTGGTGGGTGCATTTTGTTTGTACACTAAGGGCAAAAATGACTCTGTGTGAAATTGGCTCTAAGTAGATTTTAACATCATAGGCTCCAGTTGTGGGGGCCAATTTTCATCAATTGAAAGCAAAGTGATTGATGACACCTAACCAAACATGATTTTGCATTTGAAACCATTGCTCTTTTCCTTTGCAATGGCTAACCAAACAGGCCATTTATGCAAGTGATATTCACCTTAATTGAGGGTGAGAATGGCTTGACAGCTTTGTGCAAGCTGATCTCGCCTTCAATTAAGATGAGATTGATTAATTATAAAAAAAGTTTTTAAGTGCAAATATAATATTTTTATTATTAAAATTTTGATTTTTGATTTTTATAATATAAAGATAAAAAAGCCACTTATAGTAAATACATACTATGTTTATTTGAATTTAGCATTAGTAACAACATATCTTATTTTATTTCTCATTTATCCAATTATGGTTGAATTTGTGTATTTTCTATTAATATTTTAACATTTAATGGTATCAATACTTTTATTTATAAACTTTTTATATATCTATTTAATTAATGTTGAATGTGCTGAATCTACTACAACTTTTCTTTTAAAACTTTAGTGGGAGCAACCACAAACTAAGGTCTCAATATAGGTTAGATTTTTTTTTCCTAATTTATGAAATATGTTTTTTTTTTCTTTTGTATCAATTGCTTAATGTAGATAGTTCTTGTACTAAATATTAATATATATATATTAATGATTATTTGTTATTAATTTTTTAACCCTAATTTTAATTTATTTTTATCATTCATATTTATTTATATTTTATAATTGGTTAATAATAATCTTCTATTGTCATGCTGAAAAGCAATCACAAAATGAAAATGAAAAAGAGCAATGAAAGGAGGGAAAATATTAGAAAAATGAGATAGAAAGAGGTTTAGGAAGAAATAGAGAGAGTAATATTTATCACCTTCTTTCCCAATTTTTGAAACAATATATAGTCTTTTAATTTATATTTAACCATGTTTTTACTATATTTTAATTATTTTCATTTCTTATTCATCTAATTAGATTTTTTTAATATTTTTTGGTAACTTTTGTATATAACATTTTTTAAAATATTAATGTCATTTAATGAATAGTAAATAAAATGCATTTTTATAAATTAATAAAGTGTATATATATATATATATATATATTTATTTATTTATTTATTTATAAAAATTTTAAGGTTATTCCATGCACGGATTTATAATGTGATAAGACTTAAATCATAGTTGCTCTTGTTTTTGAAACTGATATTAGAAAATAAATATTAGTTACCATAAAAAGTAAGAATTTATCCACTAAAAATTAATTGATAAGTTATTCTTTTGATTCTTATAGCTTCACTCAATTTTTAATTTGGTAATTATAGTTTAAAAAATTTACAATTAGGCCTTAGAATTTTAAAAATCTTTAATTTAATTCCTACATTAAACTTTCGTTAATTTTTTTGATACAACCAACTATATGTCACCTTGATACTTAATATATCATGATTTATACTAATAAAAAGGATAAAAATAGATAATGAAATGAAATTAACTAATATTTTAGTGTATTTGATGACTTAACTTGAATCATTTTAAAGTATAATAGTGACATATTATTGGCTATATATGACACACAAACTGAGGTTTAATAGTAAGGATTGAATTAAAATCTTTTAAGAATATAAGGATCTACTTACATATTTTAAACTATAAAGCACAAATTAAAAATTAAGTGAAATTATAGGAACAAAAAAATAATTTTAACCAAATTAATAATTTTAAAATAAATTATATAAAACTCCAACCTCATTTTTTAACAATGACGTGATTACATGCTAAATCATATATTTTTTTTTGCTTTGACTTTAAGTTCAAATGTATTCTAATGATGAAAAATATAAAAATTTAACACAATAATTCTTTAATTCCAAGTTGCGTTTTGTTATTACCAAAAAAAAAAATCATGTAAACCTTTACATGATATTAAAAGAGAGTAAATTGCTTTTCGCTCTTATGAGAAATGTCAAAATTATATGGCTTTCTTTTTCGTTTCGAAGATATATATTGTCTTTTGTTGAAAAATAAAATATATGATATACTTATCTATCCTTTACAACCAAAAATAAGCTACAATTATATTAATTTGACCAAAATACTTTCATATCTATTAGTTATATAATAATATAAAATAACAAATATTAAATATATATTTAATCAATATAAAATAGTCAATTTTATGAGCATAAAAAATTGTAAAATCTTTAACAAATAGTATTATTAAAAGCAAAGAACATTCACAAAATAATTTTTAAATGTTTAGCAATTTATAGATAATAATTGTTGGTGATGAAGCTATATGGCTCAAAACTCAAAAGAGAGAATACTCTCAACTGAAAATAGAGAACTTCTTATTCCTTCATGCAAACCACAATGGGAAGACCTCCTTTTATACTAGTCTTAGAGGCTTCATAATTTACATGAAATTAAAATTGGATAGGGGGTTACAAAAGTTACAAGAGGTTTATTGTGTAACCATTTGGGAGTTACAGGAGTTTCAAAAACTAGAGGTTATGAGAATTAATGGGCTTAAAAAACATAAATAGGTTATGCCATTACTGCCAATAGTTCCAAGTCATCCTCCTCAGATTGGACAAGACTTGCCCTGGGGGTCAAGCTCGGCATCGTTGTCAAAGTACAGAGATATGTCGACAACATTGAAGGTGGCAGAAACTCCATAGGTGTCTGGTAGTTCTACTTTGTAGATATTGTTGTTGATCTTCCGCATAACTTTGAATGGACTATTAGCTCTGGGTGACAACTTGGCATTTGGCTAGTTTAGGAATTGCTCTTTCTGCAAATATATCCATACCAAGTCTTTGTCTTTGAAAGTTTGTTGTCTCTGATGATGCTTGTCACATTGAGCCTTGTATCTTAAGTTTTGCTTCTGAATTCACTCATGAACTTGTTCATATAGCTTTTTAATTTTCTTTGCCCTTTGATCTGCATTAGCATTATAATGTTGCCTGTCAGACAAAGGGGTCAAGTTTAATGGGCTAAGTAGACAAGCAACAAAAACCACTTCGAATGAACACTTTCTTGTAGCTTGATTAATTGAATTGTTATAAGAGAATTTAATTTGGGCAAGGATAAGGTCCAACTATTTCAAATTTTTCCTGACAAAGCTTCAAAGAAAGTTTCCTAAAATCCTGTTGACTGCTTTGGTCTGTCTATTTTTTTTGTGGATGGCTAGCACTGTTGTATTGAAGCTTAATTCCTATTTTCTTCTACAGAGTTCTCCAAAAGTGACTTAAGAATTTGACATCTCGATTGGAAGTGATAGTTTTTGGAACTCCATAAAGACGTACAATCTTCTTGAAGTATATATCTGCAACTTGAACAGCATCATTTGTCCTTTAGCATAGGATAAAATGTGCCATCTTCAAGAATCCATCTACAACTACCATTATGGAATCTTTTTGTTTCTAAGTCCGAGGTAGTTCAAGGACAAAATTCATATTAACATCTTCCTAAGGTACTTTTGGAATAGGAAAAAGCATGTAAAATCCATTGTTTTGGCTTTTGGACTTAGCCAAATGACAGGATTTACATCTTTGGATATGTCTATTGACATCTCTTTCAAGCCTTAGCCAATCAAACTTTTCTTTGATTAAGCCACAGTTTTATCTTGTTTAAAGTGACTTGATAATTCTCTATCATGGGCCTCATAGATAATTGCTTTTCATAATGAGCATTGAAGAATGCATAGGGTCTTTCCACAAAATAAGAAACCTTCATGTCTGTAGTACTATTGGAAGAGTTGAGCTTCTGTGAAGCTCCATGCTTCACAAAAATCTGGGTCATCTTGGTATAGATCTTTGATGACTTCAAATTTGACAACTTTTACTTAAAGAATAGATAGCAAAGCATAGCGTTAGCTAAATGCATCAGCTACCAAGTTCAAAGTTTCAGCCTTGTGCTTAAGCAGGAATGGATAAGACTGTAAAAACTCACACTAAGTGGCATGTTTACAACTGGTATTCTATTGTGAACTCATATGCTTAAAGGCTTCATGATCAGAGTAAAGGATAAGCTTTTTGTTCAGCAAATAATGGCTCTAGTGCTGTAAAACTTGGACAATGACATAGAACTCCTTATCATAGATGGAGTATTTGAGTTTGCCTTCATTGAGTTTTTCACTGAAAAAGGCAATTGGATGACCTTCCTGGCTTAGGATGGCACCAATTCTAGTGTTGAAAGCATCATAGCTTACTTTGAACACTTGGTCAAAGTTTGGAAGGGCTAGCACAGAGGCTTCTATCAAGCGCTTCTTTAACTCCTCAAAGCTTTTCTGGGCTTGCTCTAGCTATTGGAACTCATCTCTCTTGATGTAGTCTATAAGTGGTGCAGTAATAAAACTAAAGTTTCTAATGAACCTTCTATAGAAAGAAGTTAATCCATAGAAGCTTGTAACATCATTGATAAACTTTAGAGTTAGCCAGCTATTAATGGCTTCTATCTTACTTGGGTCAACTTGAACATCTTCAAGGGTAATAATATATCCTAGAAAATCACTTTGTTGGACAAGAAGGAGCATTTCTTTGAGTTGGCATAAAGTTTTTGCTCATAAAGAGTCTACATCACTTGCTATAGGTGTTCTAAGTGCTCTTCTTGGTTTGTGCAGTAAATGAGAATATTGTCAAAGTAAACAACTACAAATTTATTGATAAAGGGTCGAAGTACTTGATTCATCAGGCATATAAATTTGTTTGGGGCATTTGACAACTCGAAGGGCATCACGATCCACTCATACAAACCATTTCTTATTTTAAAAGCAATCTTCCATTCATCTTCTAGTCAAATTCTAATTTGATAGTATCCACTACGAAGGTCAATCTTAGAAAAGATAGTGGCACCATGTAGCTGGTCTAGCATATCATCGAGCTGAGGTATCAAGAACTGATACTTGATAGTGATCTTGTTTATTGCTTAACTATCGATGCACATTCTCCAATTCCCATCCTTCTTTGGTACTAAGAGTGCAGGCATAGCACAGAGACTGACACTTTCCCAAATCAGACCTTTGTTCAATAACTCTTCAACTTGACACTGAATTTCAGCGTCTTTCTTGTGGACTCATCTTATAAGTTAGTTTATTAATGTGAACACTGTATTTTGTTTGGGTAGACTCCAAAAATAACTAGATTAAAAAAATAAAAATACAAAAAACTTGAAAAAAGAAAGAGAAGGAAAAGAGAGAATAAAAAAAGTCAATTGTAGGCCAATAAAAATTAAAAGAAAAGTAGCCTAAATTAAAGAGGAACTTACAGCCCAACGTTCATAAATTTGATCTATCAGCTCCAAGCCAAAAAAAAAAAAAAGAGAGAAAATAATGAAGCAAAAACAAAAAATATAATAATAATATAAAGAGGGGCCAAAACACAAGAACCTTGCATTTTGACCCAGCCCCCTGATTGCTTCGTTCATTGCCACCAGCAGAGAATGAGACGCTAGCTGAAAACTAAACACCAAAAGGGAAAAGGCAATAAAGGCACTGATTAGCCCAACGCCTCAGAGGAGCACGAGAATGGAAGAAGTAAGGTAGCATTTCAGAGGAACCAACAAAGAGAGGAGCAGAGGATCGGGGGTGCACTTGAGAAGTTGACCTCCCTTCATGTCCCTTTCACTGTCGGAGGCCAAGAAAAGGAGACACAATAATGGAAAGGGAGGATGGAGATGTGGACCAAGGAAAGGGAAGGAAGCGAAAAAGAGGAATTCCTGATTCAGACCAAGGCATAGTAAAGATTAGAGAGGTCTGAGATTAAAAAGGGAAGTAGGGAACCCGAAATGGGGATGAGGAGAGCAAGAGATTCAAGAGAGAGAGTGAGATTGAAAAAAAAAAGGGACTGAGATCGGGAAATAGAGAGAGCGAGAGATTGGGAGTAAACTTGAGGGGAGTGAGATGAGAAGGAGCGTCTGAGGAGGAAAGGGTGAACGGAGGCAGAGAAAGGGGGGTCAGAGTCTCAGAAGGGTAGCAAGGAATTGAAATTAGGAATCTAGCTATCTGGGTTCAGCTAGCATGTGGGGGGATCCTGGGTTCTGGTTTTAAAAGGAGGATAGTGATGAACAGGAGCAGCTCAAGTGCAGTAGGAGGACAATAAAAGGAACCCATTTCGCTGGTCACGATTCCTGCGGGTAAGATTCTACATCCAATGTCAATTTTACAGTGGCTTGAATGTGATGTTGATGTACTAGTTTATGTACTGTGGTATGGTTGATGATCTAGTATAAATTACTGCATTCTATGTTTGTTTTAAAGAATGCCCTGCAAGTGTTTAATGAAAGGTTTGAGAGAAGTGTTTGAGAGAAAATTAGATATCTGACCTTTTGTTATTACTGTGTTAAATGTCTGATGGTAGAATTTCTAATAGGGGATGTAAAGGTTCCCTCAGTCGTGTCTTGCTATGTTAATTGGATTAGAAGATTGAATTTCAAACATGAATTATCTTTGATTCTCTGATCATTTGTGTTCGTCAAATCTCATACCTAAGAGCTTGTTAGTTTAATTCTCGAATGTTGCACACTTTTCCCACTTTTCTTCACTGCAATATTTTTCATGTTGCTGGATTGTGTTGGTGGCACTGTTTGAGTTACTCGAATATGTTGGGGAGGGTAATTCCTGAGGAACCCTGTCTTGCAACTGTGAGAGCTGGACATTTGATGCAATCTATGACGAAGACATAAGTATAAAGGTGGAGCAATGTAGAGAAAACTCTGGCTGCAAAGCCTATGGGAACTATTGTATAGGACTGGAATATTGCTATGCTGTACAGTTTCTCCACTCTCATGTAAATGTATTCAAATATAGTGCAATAGTATGACAAGAAATACACCAAGCACACACGAATATTATATGTACCTAATTTTGCCTTATTTTCAAATTTATTTTCATTTATTTTATTTGCTTTTGGTTTTTTTTAGAGTTGGTTGTGTGGGATCTTGTATCCCCTCAGACACCCAAGAATAAACCCAAAGACCATGTGGGACAATAAATCTCCTTGGTATCTATTGGGTCATACAAAATATTTTGACGAGTTTTGGGTTCTAATGGCTCACATCAGGTTAATTTTGGTTTCAAGAAAGTATAATAGAAAAAAAACACAAAAAAGAGAGTCTGAAGAAGGGAAAAAGTTTTTTTAAAGATGTGAAGAGCATTCTTAAAACAAAAAACAAAACAAACAAACAAACAAGAATAAAAATAAAGGCAAAATTTTTTTTTTTATTCTTATTAGATAAAAATATGTGTTTACAAAGTTTGGAGTTTAAGTTTTAGATATAAGAAAGTCAAAAAAAAAAAAAAAAAAGGAAGAAAAGGAAAACAAAAGAAGGGAAAAATTATCATAAAGAAAATCAATGAATTAAGTTTTAAATCCTTTAAAAAAACCAAAAAAAAAGGAAAGAGTCTTTCTCTCTAAATAATAAAAAGTTTTCAAAATTAAAATTCAGCTTTTCTTTCTCAAAAGTTTACCAAAACCAAAAGAAAATTAATTAAAAAAATAAAAAATAAAAAATATATATAATAAAAATAAAAAAGATCAAAATGGAAGAAAGGGTTAAAAAGTAGGAGTAATTCAGGTTTTGCAAATTAAAACGTACAAACCAACTTTAAAATATTTTTGATTGCAAGAATCTAAATGATTTTTACTTTCTTTCCCCTTTCAACAAAAATATAACTATAAAACAAAGCCAAAAAAACAAAACAAACAAAAACAAAACAAAAGAATAAAGATTTGGAAAATTTTCATTTAAGTAGAAATATCACTCTAAGCACTAAAGACAAAAATCAAAAAGAAGAAAAGACGAAAAATCCTTATTTACTTAAATCTAAAACAAAAAAATTAATTAAAAAGCCAAAAAATAAAAATATAAAATATAAAATTTTATTAAAAAGATCAAAAATAGGAGAAAGAGTAAAAAAGTAGGATTAATTTAATTCTTATAAGCTAAAGCATACAAGCCAATTTTTAAATCGTTTTGATTATGAAAGTCTAAATAATTTTCATACTCTTTCTCTTCTCACCACAAAAAGAAATGAAAAAAAAAAACACAAAAACAAAAGCAAAAACAAAAACAAAAACAAAAAGAGAACCAAAAAAACAAAAATAAAAACAAAAACAAAACAAAAAAAAATAACAAAACAAACAATCAAACATCTTACATAGTCTCTAAGCTCTTATCCTAAATCAAATCTACCCTTGTAAATAAAATATTTTCTGTTCTCAATTTTTTTCTTTTTAGTTTGCTTTTAATTTTATTTCCTTAAATTCTTTATTTCTTATTTTGCATATGATTTGTTAGGGAGAATTAAAATAGAATAGATGCCATATTAATTTTGCACAACTAACTTAACGTAACCATTCAAGGAACGGGTGTAGTGAGGTATCTAATACCTTTTCTACTCACAATCAACTCTTGAATCCATTATCTGGTTTGTGGATCGTTTTTCTTTTAAATAAAAAAGCTTTTCCAAAGTTCTATCTTTTCAAAATTTAAAACTTTGGTGGCGACTCTACTACTTTAATTTTGATATCGATTTTTGTTTTCTTTGAAAATTGAAATTTCTTTTGAAATTCCTTTTTCTGGCACCACACAGTCACATTTTTAGGTGTGACAATTAAGAATGACAACTCATGAGATGATGTCAATTGCATGTTAGATGTTTCGCATGGGTGGTAGGCCAGGCAAAATTTCTTCTAGTATGACATTTAGAAATTTAGCTAGCAGTTATTTTATATCTAGTGGAATAGTAGATTCATCATTTGATTCAAGTAACATAATACAACTCTTGGCTTGAGCTTCAATTTTTGTCACCTTGAATTGCTCCTTGGCAATTAAGGACACTAGCAGCTTGGATTCCTTCCTACCTTGGTTATGCTCATTAGGTGACTATGGTGCTAACTTGATCTTCACTCCATCTTTCACGAAAGAATAGGTGTTTGCATAACCATTGTATAAAGCACAATGGTCAAATTGCCGAGGTCTTCCAAGAAGAAGATGGTAGGCATCCATGGGAGCAATATCACACCAAGTTTCATCTTGATACTTCTTACCAATTGAAAAAGCAACAAAACAATGTTTAAAAACTTTTACCTCACTTCCTTTGTTAAGCCACTTTATCTTGTAAGAAGGTGGATGATTTTGAGTTGGCAACTTCAGCTTTTCTACCATGTAGTTTGATATCACATTCTCACAACTTTCGTTATCAATGATTATATCACAAACCTTGCCTTGAGTAGTGTAGTTAGTGTGGAAGATGATATGCCTCAGCTATGGTTCTTCTTTTACTTGTGCTGTGTGCAGGTTTCATCTAATTACCAATGATTCACCATGATCTACAGAAACAAATTCTTCATCGTACATCAATTCTTGTTCATCAGGTACTGGCTCTTTTTCTTCGAATGCTGGCTCTTCTTCATCTTCAAATACTTCATAGGCTTATCCTTCAGTGATGGTAACAATCTTGCAGTTCGGACATTCTAAGACAATATGGCTAAACCCTTAACACTTGAAGAATTTAGGTGCTTTCAGGTTGGTCTTTTTGGCAACTTTAAGTGGAGGCTTGTTTGGAGAGCTAGGTTCCTAGACTTATGTCTTGCGGGTATAGGATGGATTCCTGGTAGAGGAAGAAGGTTGATATGAGGGCTTCTTGGTTGACTGCTTCTTAACATGGATGGTTAGACAAATGATGTTGTTTAAAGTCTAGTATTGTTAAAGCTAGATAGGGTGGTTGATGTTAGCATTCAACCCTCCAAGATAGCAGGCTATTATTTGCTCCTCTTTTTCTTAGATGTCACACTTCATCATGAGCTTCTAAATTTCCTGGTATATTCCTCCACAGACAGAGTGAATATTCTATAGCTGGATGAAGTTGTCTTGATAATAGTGTTTAGGTCGGAACTTTCGGGTAAACTCACAATGCATATTCTCCCATGTTAAATCTTGCTTTTACCTTCTGGCACACGCTTCCTCTTAAGATTCTACCACCATATAGAGGCATGCTTCTTAAGCTTGATGGCATAATGTTAAGTCCTTTTGTATCATGAATGAAAATCATTATTGTGTGTGTAATCCATCTCCACCTTTTTTTTTACTCAATAAGTTCTTGAACTTGTACCTTAGTTGTGAGACAATGTTACACTTGCATTTGGACCTAATTTTTTTCTCCTTTGACTTTGAGTAGTAAGGTCTCAGGTGACAAATTTTGCATGTCTTAGTCTTATTCTCATTCAGCTAGTTAGGAATTGGTTATTCTATGATTTGCTACAATGGGAACCCACTTCGTGGCTCTTTATGGAAGATCATATCTATCCATTTGGCCTTGAAGACTTTGTGGCTCCATTCACCTCCAAGGAAAGGTCCCATAGGACATGCATTCCCAAGGCCCAAGTGGAGGAAGTGTAGTAGATGCATAATAGTTCATCATTGCTACCTCACAAAAGGGTAAATACAAGGTATATTTGCCTAGATGACATTGCTCTTAGGTTTTATAGATTGAGTTAGATGTTGATCAGGCAAGTATCTCAATATTTTTTCCTCTCTGTTTCTTGGTTTAATTTCTCTCTATATTGAAGGTGTTCTCTTTGGTCTTTACCAACCTGGCTTTGTTTTTATTATCTACATCTTTAATGTTTAATGCATGTTCTTCCTTATGCTCCATCTTATGTTCCTTTGGTGTTTTCTCTGAGGGATTTTTTCCTATATAGATTGTCAGGAATTCTGCTAAGTTCAAATTCATTTTGTCTAATTGCTACGCTCATGCATTATTTTTTGCAATGAGTAGGCATCTTGCTTACCCTTGGTTCTTGTGTTTTTCTTTTTCTTTTCTTTTGATTTGTATGGCATTCATGGCACAAGAATGTGCTACTTTTTGGTCTCCCCATATTGTTCTCGGCCATTATATGTACTGAGTTTTTAGGAAAGGTTGTAAGAGAAAATGGCTACTCTCAACTTGTTTAGTCCTATTTGGTCAAGGATAACACCATTGATGGATAGAGCCTTAGCATGGAAGTTGGTAAAGACAATTGCTCTGCCATTTCTATTTTCAAGAGTTATGAGGAGTGCTATCATTTCTTCAATTTGCAATTATAGATCTCCAAACCCATACATAGCCATGTTTATTAGCTAGAGGTTAAACTTAAATAGGCCTATATCTTTTAGGACTTCATATTGCAATATGTTCATTGTAGTTTTTATGTGGATCAAGATCCTTTAGACCATCTAATAGCCAATAATAGTGGTCATTACCATGGTAACATTTTCATTGTTAACTACCATGTGAGAATCTTCTTTGCAAAATGTGATTGCTTTAGTCTGAGCATAGGGGTGGCCTCGTGACCCACCATCAATGGTCATTGTCTTGCTTAGGTAGTTCTCTATAGCTCTTCGAGTTTGTCACAGTTGAGTTGAGATTACATTAATGAATCTTGTCGAGGTCATTAGGACTAGGCTTGAGTCTTTCACCTAATTTTATGGTGGTATCTTTCTCTGGCCAACTTCTTTGGCTCTCTTATCATTGCAATATTTCCATATGTTATTTTTTTCCCATTGTCGCCTTGTGCAACATAATTTCATAGGAAGCCTCTTTTGATAAGGTATTTTATTGCATCTTTGAGATCTTTGTCGTCCTCTGTGTCATGTCTAATGTCATGATTGTAATGGTAGTATGTGCCTTTATCATGATTCTCCCTTGCAGTTTATACTATTGAGGTCTTCTTGCATTGTTATCATGTATTGTTATTGTCAATATAACATTTAAAGAATTTCAACATTATTAGCTTGTGGACTTATAGAAGTTCCTGCCATTGCTGGGTCGATATTGTAACTTGTGAAGGGATGAATGACATTTTTTTATCTTTTAAGATTGATATTGTTGTCCATGTACACTGACGCTTTGATATTATCTATTGGTCTAATTTCAACTAGAATTGGCATATTCATAAGGTGTTATATGCTAGGAAGGTATAGATATCCTCTTACAGAGTAGTGGAGAATATTATGCTAGGAAGGTATCCATAATAATAAATTAATTAAAAAAGCATTTGTATTAAATATAAAATAATAAACATAAGTATTGTTGCAAATTTAATATAGTTTTAGAATAAATTATCTTTATAGTTCTTAATTCAAAATAAATAACATTGAAATACAAATATTAAAATATTTTTTAAAATAAGTTATATATTTAATAAAAGAAATTAATATTATTCATGAGGATATTTTGATTATATATTAGTTTCAAGAAATTAAACGTATATTTTTATAATAAGTGATAAGATCATATAACTTGAACATCTTTAAAAATAAAAGACTAATTTACTTATGAAAAGATCAACCCAAAAAGTATATGCCCCTTGATGGTTATGTCTAAAGTAACTTATTACTTTTAAACCAAAAAAAAATCAAGTAAAATATGTACTTTCTTTTCTGGTAATACGAGTATTATAAGAAATAGTCGTACATTAAATTACTCTATATGGTAAAATTTAAATTTTTTAATGAAGTATATGGCAAAATTGATTCTAAATATACAATTGTTTGATGTATAACTATTTAACTTTTTCTCTCTAGAATTTTCCGCTGAGTCGCCGTTGTTGAAAACTTTGAAATGGAAGTTTGCCAAAAAAAAAAAAAGCTTTGAAATGGACATAGGATTTTGATTTCATTTCAAAAGTTTGACTAGCTATTTCCAAAAGAGTACACGCCCAAAAATTCTATTTCTAATGGATAGTGATTTAATTTAGTGCTTAGTCAAAACTCAAAAAGCTTCAAAAGAAATTGATTTTCTTTTTTTTTTTTTAATTGTTGGGAAATTTTTAAACCGGGGGATAAATTTCTACTAAAGGAAATTTTGAAATTTGAATTTACTCTCGTCTGATTTTAGAAAGAGAAATAATTTAAAATTTTATATTTCTTTTAAGCTATATTATTTATTAAAAATTTTTATTTATTCATTTTTTAATTTATATGCTTTAAAAGTAATAAGATGTTATTTGTTGTTATCCTATTTAAAAATATGACATTATTATTTTAATATGATATATATGATTTTGTACCATATTTTTAATTGGGTCCAGCGATTAACAAAATATTATCAAATTATTTTTGAGGGGCTCTTTTTCCTTTTCAACTCCTCTCCTATATTCATAAAGCCATCTAGGCGAAGAAAATTTTTCATCTTCACAGTATTTTTTTTTTGGTCCGTTTTGCAGGACCTATGAAAACTCCGCGTTGCTGAAGAATTAACTACAAATTATTGTTTACCATAATATTAAATATTATAATTTTTATAAACGTAATTTATATATAAATATGTAAATGTTAAATAAAAAATTAATTTAATAAATACACATCATTTAAGCTCTCTAAAATTACAACAACATTACGTGTTAATTTAGTTGAAGATTTTTTTTTTCTTCTTTTAAATTTATGGTTGAAAGTATATAGATAACAGTCAATTGGTTTTTGGACTTACAACAAAGTGAATCAAACTAATCGACTTATTAAAAATTAAAAATTTAAATTTTTTATAAAAAACTTGATCAAGAAAAATCTTCATAATCAGTTTGATTGGATTTAGTTTAATTAGTTTTGATAAACATCAATATTTAAAAAAGTCAAAAAAGAAAACAAAACCTTTCATTAATGCCGATTCATTGATAAAGATTCCAAGGGATTTCAACTTGATATATGTAAAATTTTGAACACGCTGTATGGCTTTTTTCAATATTAAGAAATAAAGAAAATAAGAAGAGAAATTCCAAAACAAACACATATTCAAATAATAACTTTATTTTTCTTCATTGGAAAATAATAGCTTTATGAACTTTCAAAAATTGATCACAAATCCCTTTTTACAAATATGCTGATTTCAATATTAATGGCATACTTATAATCAAATAACAAATTTGACTTAGAAGAAATATACAATAAAAAAAATGGGAAAGATTGAAACAAATAATTTATAATATAATATCTAACAACTTGAAAAATTCTTATTAATAAAAAAATTTTGACGGCTTTTTTTGTTTTTTGTTTTTTGTTTTTTTGCTAACATACTCTGGCTTAATACTTGAATTTCAAGTCATCCCCAAGACAGATGATAAGGCTAAAATTTAGATATCTCTTATGCATAATAAAGTAATAAAATCTAGACTTCTTCTTAAAAAAATAAAAGATATCTCAGAATCTAAATTTACCATCTCGGTCCATAACGTACTTAGAAATTATATACAATTCTAGAATGACAAGGGAACTCCTTTCTTTCATAGAATTAACCAGAACTAATGGGATTGATTAACCATTATTTGTGTGAATCGTTGCGGTTCCATACAATACAAGCGCTAGACTCCTTCTCCTGCCTCTGAATTGATATATATAAATCACACGCACACGGGGAAGATCAAAGTAGGATCTCTCATTTGTAATCGCGTTTGGACAAGGTTTGACACTCAATCTGTTGCTTCATTCCCAATATAGAGATTCCCCAAAAGTTTGTATAGAGAGAGAAAGATCCAATTATTATAAGGAGTTAGTGGAGAAAGTTACGAGCTTTCTTAACTTAAAGAAAAGAAAATGCGATCCCCTTTAGTGTAAGATTCTCGTATGCTTTCTATTCCTTTTGCCATCTCTTTTAGTTGTTATGAATTGTGATGCTTCCTTCGAGCTTTGAAGTCCTTCCTGTTGGTAAAGGTGGTCTCTTTTTGTTCTTTTGTTCTTCTTTTTCATCTGGGTCTGGGTCATCTTCCCTTCTGCTCCTTACTTTTTTCTTTTTTCTCTGGGTACTTTCTATTTTCCATTTCACTTTTGTATTTTTTTTTAAATTATCCTCAACTTTGTTTGGCTATTCGCTTCTTGGGCGATTTTAAGGGCGAACTTTTAACGTTGACAAGCTGTAATTAAGATTTTAATCCTTGAGACTGAGAAATACTATCTCTTCTGATAACCCCTTTGAATCTTCTCTGTTTTTTTTTTTATGCCTTTGGAATGTTTCTGGACAGTTTTGAGCTTGTTGGGGGTATACCTATTTTCCTCTGGTTGCAGGGTTTCTCTTTAAGAGGCAGTTTACTTTAAAACTTTTTTTTACATGAAGATACCTTACTTTCTTAACACCACACCTTTTTTATTCCTCACTAAACTTCAAATTCCTAATCCTTTTCACATAAGCATACAAATTAATTTCAAATTCCTAATCCTTTTCACATAAGCATACAAATTAATTGCTTTTGCTCCATAAATCCATTTTGTCGGTTTCGTTGATTTTAGCATCTTCCCGTTCAAAACTATTGATTCAATTATATTCTTTTTTGGAGCATTCTGCTATTGAAATTGGACTATGTAGGGTCCAGTTTTTTGTTAAGGGAACTGGGAATAGCTCTGCGTGAAGATAAAATTCGTTCAATTTTATAAGCACGAGAAGACAATAGTCCTTATCTAAATATGCTTCTCGATGTTGCTGACATGGTTATATTTTTGTCCGTGGGTTTGTGTTTTCAGAGAAAAGCTTGTCCAAGAGGTTTAACACCAACCGATATACAAATTTCCTTGGAACATATAGTTGGATCAAAGGAAGTAATATATTTGACCATGGGGGATCACTTCGTATTGCTGGTGGATAGGTTGCTTACTGAATCCACCCTAGAAGCTGCACTTGAAAGCCGAAACCATTCAATGGAGGCTGCATCTTCAGCTGTAGTTGATGTCTCTTTAATGAATATGGATATGGAAAACATGAGATCTCAGGGGAAATTGGTACAATGCAGGATATGCCACGACGAGGATGAAGTTTCCAATATGGAGACACCTTGTTCTTGTTGTGGTAGTTTGAAGGTGAGGCATTCTTTTATATTTTTCAATATCTGAAAGTGCTCGAGATTCCTAATCTGTATAGTTGCTATTTGACGCATGAATCTTAAATCATGGTCTTAAATTTGATGAAAAAACAAAGTGAACTCTGATAGATACCTTGACTTTATTGAAAATTATTTACTGTCACCTGGTTGGTTTGTTGTTAAGGATAGAAATTTTTCAGTCGATTGTGATTCATTCACATGGTAGGAAAGATGACGATAAGTATGAAGTAGAAGAAAACAATATATCTACCCCTCTATATAATTAAAGGATTTTGGCGGAATTCAGGGGAGTAAATGTCTTGATAGGATTTAGTTTGGCAAGTTTATTTATCATGTGAATTTTGTCTCCGTATTACTTTTGATAGCATAGGGAGAAACAAGTTACCCGGTTGGAGTGGGATCAATTAGAAGCTTTTGCCTTGATAATTTATTTTTTCTGAAAACATTTCTAGAAAGTTACAATTAATGTGCTCATTTTGCTCAAGATTCTCAAATAGTGGATGTGTTATGCATTATGCTATCTCCTATCATTAACATTCTAACATTGTATGAATAGATTGGCTTTTTTGTTTTTTGGGCACTCAGGTGATGTTTGGGCTAGCTTACAAGCATTTTAACAAGTCCATCTTCCTGGTCTGGTGAAAGGCAGGCTGAACTAGGGAAATCACAAGGAAAATCCTTGCGGTCTGGTGGCCTAATTAGGATTTGAAGCTGCGCCTTTAGGGCAACCCTTTGGGTTTAGTATGTAGACTTCTTAGTCAACATTATAAGAGGTTTAGAAAGACCAATGGTACTGTAGAATATTTGTTACCCTGATAGGATTGGTCGAGGGCTAAGGCTAGTTTACGTGCAATTCAGAATGAGGTGAGAAACATGATTGATTTTGAAACAGATCTCTAGTCTCCAAGTTTTGTTCAAAGTGCACAGCTCATGCATAAGTGTTGGTAATAGTTGTAAGTTGTAAATGGTCCCATTTTTCCATTCCTTGTGTCTGGCATTTATGCTCCCGAAGGAACTGTGTCAGTTTCTTAATCATGTTCCTCTCTTTTGGCTTTTGATTTTGAAAAGTTTTACATGAATCTACCTCAAGTTTTACCAAATTCAATTGATGTCTACTAAGTAACAAGAATTGAGCTTTGTTATTGTCAGAATTGACTGAATATCTTGCTCATATTAGTCTCATTTGCCCGCTATAGTTGACAGTTTAAACTTTGCACACTTAAGTTAGTTTATTTTATTTTTTTCAGTATGCCCACCGCAGATGTATACAACGGTGGTGTAATGAGAAGGGAGACATCATATGTGAGATATGCCTCCAGGTAATTAAAACTGTTTCTGGTTCTCATCTATACTACTTATTTGTCCCATTTAGAAGTAGTGAAAAAGAATGGTATCTGGGTTGTTTAAGAGTCATTGTGATGTATCATATTACTTTCCACATGTGTTTGTGGTATAAGTTATATGATTTTTTGCAAAACAAAGTAAAATTAGGCTTAAACTATTATTGAATTTTGAGTTTCAGCAATATAAGCCTGGTTACACAGCTCCTCCTCGACTATTTCAATTAGGGCGTATTCGAATGAATTTCAGGTAACTTGTATACTGTGTCTCCCCACCACAACCACCCCAAAAAAAAACATAAACACCAAGTGATTTGTAAGCCATTTTTTCCCCCTTTCACTTCTTCAATGTGCTTTTCATGCTGTCTTTGGCAGGAGAAATTGGGAGATATCAAGAAGAAACTTGCATAGTACTACTCAAATTGTTCGTGTGGTCTCACCTGACCAGAATTTTACCAATTTTAACTATGATCAGTGTTCAGCTTCTACTGTCTTTTTTTCAATTGCAATCTTTGTAATCTGTCTCTGCTCACTGTGCTTTCGCAAGTATGCTTTCACAATTCCTTACAC
The DNA here is from genome assembly GCA_032878935.1 of Erythrophleum fordii. Taxonomy (NCBI): domain Eukaryota; kingdom Viridiplantae; phylum Streptophyta; class Magnoliopsida; order Fabales; family Fabaceae; genus Erythrophleum; species Erythrophleum fordii. The sequence goes on from JAVQMF010000029.1 coordinate 2,882,781, forward strand.
CTACTGACTATGGAATTTTTTAATTTTATTTTTCGTCGCTTCATATCTCTTATGTGCAGTTCATGGTTATACTGATACTGAAACATGCTTTTCCCCTCCTCCAAATGATTGAAAATATGGAATACTCCTTCCCAATCTATATGGTATGCTTGACTCAACATTGAATTTTAATAAGCACATTTTGATAATCAATTACCAAGGTTTCTATTTTGCTTAAATTTTGACAGTTGTTGCTAATGCGGATTGTGGGAATTGCTTTGCCTATATATGCCATAGTAAGAACCGTGACATTTATGCAGCAGCATCGGCAACAACAACAACGATCACGGGTAAGTTTCTACCATAGTTTTTCTTTTCTTTTCTTACAATTAAGGATGCATTTGGTTTATGGGTTTGTTTTCATATACTTTGAAACCCTCATTTTATAAAAACATTCAAGCATGAGATATATATTTTAAAAAATAAAAAATAAAAATTTATACTCTTAAATCATTTAGAAAGTAAATTTTAAGTTTTTCATATTTGGTATACTCAAATATCTTATAAATAGATTTCTTAGCACTTGAAAAATTAAAATTCTTTTATACCAAATATCACCTAAATGTATTAAAAGATTCTTCATCTACTATAGTGATGTCCATGGTGTTCTTTTTGGTCAGGAACCTCCTACTGCATCTGGCGATCAAAACCAGCAACCAGCTTCGCAGCGTCAGCCCCTAGTTGCTCGTGTATAGTTTTTTCTTTTTCTTTTTCCTTTCTCTTTGGATTTAAAGCATGGTGTTAGTAAGAGATGCAGCGAATTTTAGTCTGTTCTACGATGCAATTTACACGGAGACTGGTTTCCCAATTGCTGGGAGTGAGAGGATTCAATCGTTGCAGAACACGGTGAAATTATGGTGTGCAAAAGGGTCCTTATGAGAAGCCTTGCGTGTGGATTTGGATACTTTAAAGTACTTTACGGGAGTTAGAGAGAGAAAGGTAGGATTGCAAAGTATTAGGGATCCAAATATCTTGCATGCCACATTCTAATACCGTTACTAAGTTCATCCACGTCCTACTGTTGTTGCTGTTTATACTAGGGAATACTGCAGAGTTAAAAACCGAGAACTTCACTGTCTATAGTAGAGAAATTACAAAAGGTAGATAGATATCAAAGATGGAAGAAATATATTGCCATGAAATCTCATGCTAGCTAGCTAGCTTCATTTATATTGTTATTTTTCATGCTATTTGCACCTGCCAAGTTCATTTCACGTCTTTCTGCTGTTGCTGTTTATACTTAGGAATTCTGCAGAGTTAAAAACTAGGAACTTCACGGTAATAGTAGAGAAATTACAAAGGTAGATAGATATCAAAGATGGAAGAAATATATTGCCATGAAATCTCGTAACACCATAATTATAGTTCATTTCATACCATTTATAAGTTTTGTATTATCAATCCCACAAGAGTATATGAAAGAAGGGATGAAAATAATAGACTTTTTTGCATTATGCTATATCTAAATTCCATTTGGTGTCACGTGGACCGTGTGAACTTATACTATATTTCTTCATATTTAATTTTATTATTACAATTCATTTGCATCATAAAAATTTGCCTACAACCCATGGAAACTGAAATGGGACATGGAAATTTAAAGAGCATTCTCGGTTAGAATTAGTCTCTTTTTTGGGTAAGCTTTGAAAAATCATAACTAAATCTAGAAAAATCAAAACCATGCAATCTTGGTCATTCTGGAAAGCTTATGATGTTTAATTCACACTAAAAATATGCCTAAGTCACAATATTCATCACCCAAGACGTTGACATCCAAAAAGTTACAGAGGTCCGATTGAAATCTGAAATTGTTACAGAATTTTGTAAAAAATTTTGAAAATGTCTAATTAATTTCACAAAAATCCAATGTATGCAAATGATACTAATCTGGAAAGCTGTGGATGTTAACTAGAGAGGAAAAATATCTCTAGATCAGTTCATTAAGCCTAAACTCCGAAATTCAATAAAACAGTACTTCTGGTCGGGCAATTTCACTGATACTGGATAGAAACTTGAAAAATTCATATCTCCCTCTCTAGACCTCCAAATGAGGTGCTTCCAGTTGGCACGAGTCACTGTGATTTCCTAGTTTCTGTGTATAAAATTTCGTGGCAATTGGACATCATTTGGGCCTCATGTGACAGAAAACAATTTCGAACCAAATGAATAGTGCAACAAACCAAATCCATAAAATTTTTCAATTTCGAAAAATCATCAAATATTCTGTAGACCTTCAAAAATTATGATCTTTAGCTTCCTAGAAAGCTCTCAATAAGATCTAATTGCATGTCAAATTTCAGATCAAGACTAGTTCATTTGGCCAAAAAGTGACATAGGGTTCTATTATAGTCAAATTTGGCTCCATATGAGGTACCAAATTTGCCAAATGATCTTCCCTTGGTATTGGCACCTTTTGGGCAAGTCTAAAAGCAAATTTAAGACTTGTGTGAGTTGCCCAAATGGTCACAAACCTCATGCATCTCATTTTGGCCATTCAACCTGCATTTATACACATATTCATCAAACTTTAAACTTGCATATTATGGCATTACATACTCAAAATATGTGCTAGTAGTCATATATCATTTCCATACATCTAAACATCACATAATAGTATCTTTACATATGTGTCAACGTTTATAGTATATATACAACATCATATATATGATAAACCATCATTATGGTTCTAAAATGGCTAAAACCAAGGCATAAGTTTATCAATCTCCTTCCTTTAGGGTTGTTAGCTGCCATTAGCATATCCACTTGGTTCACCTATCATGTTAGATCATTAGAGAGGAGGGGATAAGATTCAAAGAATCCCAATAGCTTATTTCCCATTCAATCATACATAATATGTGCAAAGCAAGCTTTTCAAATGCATGCATGGTGAAAGTGGAAGACATGCGTATTTTAAAACAATCTTGGCATGTGAATCAATCATACAAAACATTCAAGAGCTCACCAAGTACTTGGATTGGCCTCACACTTCTCCTCATGGATTTTGGACTTGCCTCACCCATTCTTCAAGCACTTTGGACTCAACCATAATCTTGGGAGCCCGCTTTGCTTTTGGGAAACTCTTTACTTTATCTCAACCAAGCTCAAGGGTTCTTGGCTCATCCTCACCCAAGGAAGAATTCTTGGCCTCTCCGCACTCAAGCAAACTCATACAAATATCATGGATTCATTTAAAAACATAATGTGCTATCAAGAATCATAACATATAAAAGTATGCTAGCATACTTTCCATAACTTAAAAATACACATACACACATTCTAAAACGAGTTAGACACACGTCCATGCATGAGAGAAGGTGGAGAGAGATACTTTGCACACAATTACACACTTTTTTCCCTTGGACTCAAGCTTCCTCTTTCGGCCACACACCCACAAATTGGTGAAGATGGTTTCTCTTGGCCTAGATACAATTTATGGGAGCCAATTAGGTTCATGAAACAATCTCTAAGATCATACAATTTGCTTAGATGTTAGATTGCTCTATAAGCTCCATTATGGTCCATAAATGCACCTAATGAAGCAACACCCCTCAAATACTTTCTAGGCTTCATTATTTCCTTTCAAATATGATTCTTGACTCCTTTTAAGCCTCTTGGAGTCATCACATTATCAAAACAAAAGGCCTAGCACCATGTTGCTTCTTTAGGTCAACCTAAGACACCAAATCACTTTCTATGAGTTTTAAATTTTTTCCAATGCCTTCCCTCACTTTTATTCATCAAATATGACTCAAGGATGGCCTTAGAAAAATTTAAAACTCTCCCTAGCTAGGAGAACCCATCTAGGCCGAGACTATAAAGCATATTGGGTTCCATGGAGCTTTCTTTGTTTTCTCAAGGGAAGAAGAATATGGGGAGCCTCTTAGGGATCTTGAGAGCTCATTTAAACTCTTACTTAGGCCTAGGAATCATCATACAAAGTCAGATTTTACAAAGTGTAATTGAAACCCTAGAACTTGCATCTTGAAATCTAATGGTTTTTTGTTAATTCTCTTTGCATATTCTTAATCTCCACACCGGTTTTCCTTAGATTCATGCTTGGTTCTGCCTAAAAATCATCTCCTCTTAGGATTTTCTCAAGTGGGGTGAAATGGTGGAGAAGGAGACCAAAAATGACAACCATAGGAAAAGAAATTACCTTATTTTCTTACTTTTTCTCACTTGAATCTTATGTTCTTTGAGCTCCTCTCTTCAAATCTGAACTTTCCCCTCAATTACTCTCTTAAAATAGATTTATAAACTTCATTATAATCATAGGAAACAAAGGAGAATGGAGGAGAAGAGGTTTGGAAGAGAAAGAGCATGAAAAACTACTAATTTCCATACCTTAAGCTTTTGATTTCTCCTCCTTTTTTTCCCCTTCTTGTAAGCCTCATCCCCTAGGGTTTTCTTCTGGTTTTAGGCAGAACATGGTCGTGCATAATAAAGGGAGGAGAAGGGTGCATCATATATATAGGTGGGAATAAGTTACACTTTTTAAAAATTTTTATTTTGCTCTTCATATTTTGCATTTATGTTTCTCCTTCATTTGAACTCCTTTTTTAAAACTGTCTTTTCTATTATAAAATTTGGGTTCTCAATTAAGAAAAATGCTTTTGGAATCACTCAAATTGGAGCTAAAACTTTCTCGAACGAATCCGTCAAAATTTGGGTACACCGACATTGGAAAACGTTCATCGGAGGGGCTTTAACTGTTTCGGGGCTTTTCATGGATTTTAGGGCCTCTGAGAACCCCGGAGAACTCAAAACTTTCATTTAAAAAGCCCTCCTGTGTGTTTTTCAAAAAGTACCCATATTTACAAAAATACCACTGGCCTTTTGACAAATTTTTTGAATCACTCTGGCCTTGATTTCTAGGCAATTCAAGACTCAAATCCTCATTTTCTAATATTTAAAATTTTATCATAATTTTAGTTGGCCCCAATTTCTTCTATTTCAAGGACTTCCTTTTGTATTTGGCTCATTTCTGTCGTTTACGGAGAAACCGAACATTGCGTTTCTCATGTTTATGGAAGGACTGGATGTTACAAATCTCACATTAGACTAGCTTCATTTATATCGTTATTTTTTATGTTATTTGCACCTTTTTCCATAACAAAGGATATTAGTGTCTGCAGCATCAATAGCTGTTCGCTTAGTACTAATTGCTTCTAATTAACTGTTGATGATCGACATGACTCTCCCATTCATGCAGACCCTAGACATTTATAAATTATATTGATGGAGAATTCAATAAAAATAATGATTAAGGATGACCATATGTAGGTTACTATAGTTTTCATTTTTGGATTCATATTTGGCAGTATTTTTTTTTTATTTTTTATTGAAACGTTATTTTTTTATTTCTATTGAAACATTGAATATTTAGACCTCAAATTTATTTATTTTGAAAAATTTTATAATAAAAAATTTTTTTAATTAAGACTTATTTACATAAAATTTATTTATATATGATCACAATAAAGTACAAAATATCTTGAGTAATTATTAATATAATAAATTTGTTATTTAAATGGTATTTTTTATATTATATTGATTCATATATGTATATGTACGCGCATACATATGTGCATGCATATATATTAAAAATTGTATGAATAAACAAGGTTTGACTCTTTTATATTTATAAATTGAATATATATAATATATTTAGGGAGAGAGAGAAGAGAATTACTGTAAAGAGAGGAAATGAGTTATATATTTTATTTGTGTTACTCTTTCTTTAAACGTATAAATATAAAGAATCTAATTTAATATAAATATAAATAAATATATTTACTATGGCATGGGGGAGTGGGGATTATGTTATCTACATCTTTCATATTCAGGCTCAAAAATTTTTAAGTACTGGTATTTTACGAATTCCTATTGAATATGAATGTCTACTTTAATTTTGAGTTGTCGCAATTTAACATAATTAAGTTTTTTATTTTTTATGATTAAATGGTTCGAAATTTAATTACTATTATATTTTAGGCCTAAAAGACTTTTAAGGAGTGTATTAGAATAATTAGTAACGCTAATTATGTGCTTTTACCCAACAATTTAAGCTGTTGATAATCTTTGATACTTTGTTCATCTCCACCCCGGCGCATAGAGAATAAAACATTTATAAACAATATTTTATAAATTTTTCTTACAAAATTTCTTCAATAATTCAAAAACATATGAACATTTTTACAACAAAATTTATCTTCATGCTAAATTAAAAACATTTCCTTTTGTGTACAATACTTTGCCCGCGTCCAGTTTCCCTATCCTTTGCTATCAGTCTGTCATAATTTTATCCACACTAATTGTTGGTTTGGGATGATTCTAAAAAGCCACATGAACAAAAATAAGGCTGGTGTTATTTCATTCAAATGTTTGGTATAAAATGATAATGAACCATCATAATGTAATCTCGTGATCCTAGCTAACAGTTACTTTTGATCATAAAAAGGAAATCAGAACTACACTCAACCAAAATTTTACACCCTGATACTCCTTTCATCCCAAATTCCTGGCCTAAACTATAGATGTGACCACAGCCCAAAGAAAAGAAAGTGAAAGGAAGATGCAAGATCAAGAATAATATAGTCCAAAAGAAGAAACTAAGAATCATATTCTGTACATTTCAAAATGGACCTTGGCTAGGCTCTTTGGGGCAAGTGACCATAATTTGGTTTTGCACAAGCTGCAGTTCACCTTATCTGCGTTTATCTGAATTCTTCTCAGCTAATTTCTACTTCCACGTTCTCCTTGACCTGAAATATGAAAACAATACAAATAGGAAACTCGATTCATCTCCTAAATGGTCATTGATTTAGTATTAGAACCTCTATAATTAAGCAGTTTTTAATATAGTATCAGAGCCTTTATGACTAATTAAAAATTTGATCCACATAAGCCTCTACATTCCTTAAAAAAATTAGGAAAGATATATTACCTCCATGTCTAAGACCTAATCACCTCTGTCATACATCTTCAAAAGGTTGTAGTTCAAGTTTTTAAGTTGAAATGATTCTTGACAATTTTGAAAGAATTCATTACCCTCCTAATCATCATATGTTCTTTAAAGAGTGTAGTTGGTGGAAATACTTCCGACTCTTTTGCTGGGAACGCCAGTAGCAAGCAAGTGCTCCGAAACCACAGCTAGCAACAGCAATTGCCAATGCAGCTCCCACGGGCACCACAACTGCATTAGTTGAGGCTATTAAATCTTCAACGGCTCCTTCAGTTCCGTCATTTCCGGAAGTACCCTTGTTTTTGTATAGAGAAGCAAGCTTTTCTCCATAGTAACTAGTCAAAAGCTTGAAGACCTCATCCTTGTTCCATTCAATTCTGTGGGTCCTCTGGTCGTGGTCTAGGTAACAAGTTGGGCAAAGCTTCTTTGGAGGCCACATTATCTTCGGAAATTTGGGATCACCAGTTCCCAGAGATGCTTCTTCTTTTATCAACCTTTCGTTGACCTTATTATGGGCACTCCACAACCAGAGAGCAAAGTCACGAGCTTTGTTGATTGGACTAGACAAGCTGAAAATTAGCATTATTCACAATAAGCAAGGGAAACTTATGAGCTTGAACGATGATATTGAAATGCAGTCTCAATTCAATTACCTTATACACATTTTGTAAAAATGTTGTCGACATTCCTCGCAGATGAAGAAATTGTGAACAAAATCACATGTAGCATTAAATGTAAACTGACTTTCCCCATCCTCGATTCTCACAGAAAGTGAATGCAGAAGAACCCATAAACCACAGCTGAGAAAAAGGAGACAAGAATGAGAAGACAGGGCACCCTGTTCAAACACGTTATGATATGCTTTGCTATGCTATGCAGAAATTCTGGTCACTGAAAGGGGTGAAGCCACCCAGTACATATTATTTTGAAACACGGACAACAGTATCATCATCAACACACAACCACTGAAATCCTTAGTACAAACATATTAACTAGCTTCACTATAGTCATTAACCTAACCACCACAACTGACAGGCAAACAGCTTCTCTCCCGTGATATGTAGCCAAGGCCCAATAATTCATTGAAGAAAGGTCAAGATTGGCAAGAAAAAGGAGAATTTATTTTGGGAAAAGTCACAAACACTACTTATCAACTTTAGATTATTTGCAAACACCCTCCTCGGCTTTAAAAACAAGAAATTAAAGCATTTGGGAGTATTTGGGACTTAAAGTTGGTGCATTTCACTTCCCAATAAGGCATTTTCATAATATTTTAACAACTCTATTTACTTTAAAGCTAATGGGAGCATGCCATGTGGCAAAGGAATTATGTGAAGTGACATCTTTGTTAACGAGGGATTGACAAAAGGTTTTAAATGCTTAACAGTGGAAGTTTAAGAAACTAATTTCTGGTTTTTAAGAGTGTTTGCAACTGACTTAAAGTTGAAAGGGGTGTGTTCACATTATTTTTCTTTTATTATATTCCATATATATATATATATGTATGTACATTATTTAATAGGAAAATTAGTTTCGTTTACAGTTTATCCTCCACTCAAAAGTGATGATACTAAACAAGTTATATATAGAATTGAATATAAATAAACTAGTTATAGAATTAAAATTAGAATATATATATATATATATTATTAGGCAAGGGAGCAGTAATGTCAAAGGCATTCAAACTTAAGGTAAATCACAGGCAATTATCCTCACCGTGTCCCCAGCACAGACCCCTGACTATGATAGTGATGCTAATGACATCAGCATAATTAAAGCCACCAGCACTAATTCTGCTACTTCAATCCTAAAGCCCGTACCACTCCTACCTCCATCTTGACTAATACACAGCTTCCACCACCAACTAGCTCTTGCAATTGCTCTCCAATAACACCACCTCGTTATAACATAGCAATAAGATTCCTACAGATATTGAGGTCTGATTCACTTCAATTTTTCTTTTATGAAATGACTGTACATGCCTTGTTGCTAAAGATCCTCCGCAGAGAAGAAAACACGTAAAAATATCCATCTGGTATCTCTCAACACAATTTATCATCATCAAATCTGACAGATCCCCGGCAGAGAGATGGGAATTTGTAGTCAAGGTAAGTGATGATGGAAGCAGGGAAGATAGGGAAATTCAAAATAATGACTGTGTGAGTTAGGGGGATTGAGAGGGTCAGTGGGAAGAGAGAAGTGGCGGTTAGAGGGTATTTTAGGGGGAAGTTACAGTGAGAAGGGGGTACAAAAATTAGAGTCTGTAGGAGAGTGCTAGCCACTGGAATGCTAGCCTGGGCTCTTGTTTATGTTTCGTTCCATCTGTGTCTTTGTGTAGCTGTGCTGTTGTGATCTTGTATATTTGTGTTGCTGAACTGAAGTGCTGTGTTGCTGTTTTTCTGAGTGTTGTAATGTAAAGTGTTTGTTCTTGTTCATGAAGATCAGGAACGGACCAAGATTATGCATTTTAGAGGCAGCGCCCCTCCTAATAAAATTTGTGTGTGTGTGTGTGTGTGTGTGTGTATAATATTATTTTTTCTTTAAATTTATAAATATGCCCCCCCTAAAATTTTTTATCTGCTTTCTATAATGTTTTAAAGTCTTAAACACATACTTTTAAAGATATAGTTGCTTCCTACATTGGTCATATAAGTAAATTTTATAAATAAAATAAAATATATTAAAGATTCTCCAAGAAGCTTTTTATTTCCATTCTCCGACAATGATTAATAATATATTCTCTATTTTCTGATTCTCACTCTTTCACAAAATTCCTCCCTTTTTTATTCCTTTAACCATACTTCCTACTCATGGTAAAATCAGGAATTTGTAATAAAATGGAAGAGGACTTTCTTGCAAATAATTTAGCTGTTTATATTAAGAAGGAAATTGTAAATAATTTCACCATAGAGAAGATTATAGATGAATTTTATTCAATTAAAAATAAAAAAGTATGATACATATTATATCACTTCTATTATATACTTTCTTATTATTAAGACAATTATATTTATTTTGATTTTATTATATTTCTCTGGTTTTTTTCAATTATTATTGTCTCTGTTTATCAATATTAATATATTTAATTATTACATTAATTTAATAGGTACTTAAAGTTACATTTTCAATAATTATTAGTGCTTGTATTAAGAATAAATTTTCGCCCCCCTTACTTTTTTTCTGGTTCTGTGCTTGATGAAGATTGTTGGATGAATATTATTCAGTTATTTTCCTGTGGAGTAGTAGAGGGTCCTATCAAAATCATATTCCATATAAGAAACATTAAGTGGTAGGCTAGATTGCACCAGGGATATGCCTTCTGATTTATTACTTTTCCCAACCATTTTTGACACTTAGATCCATGTAGGAAAAAATAAGATTAATAAAATGCTTAAACATGATGGTTTATTTTATTTAAAATACTATGAAGTAGAAGATTATTTACTCAAAATAATCGGTCTCTAATAAACTAATAACAGAACAAGAGAAAAGGTAATTCATTTTATTCTCTTAATAAATAAAACAAGTACTGCAAAAAATGGAGATGCTCAAAAGACACAAGGATTAAAAGGGGGCATAACTGGTCAAAAAGATTTCACTTATTAGACTGTCCATGGGGCAGAAGAATAAAGCTACTGAACAAAATACCAACTTACTTTTGGATGTGAACAAGGGTGGTTAAACATGCTGACTGTTATGGAAGTAGAAAACTTAAATATGAATATGAAAGGCAAAGCAGTACCTAAAGCCCCTGGTATCATTCTTGCTGCCGCGGCAGAACATCTACAGAAGCACAACCGAAGTAAACCAAAACAATCAAGAACCTTTGTACTCTTAAGGAAAAAGAAAATTCAAATTTCCATTTACAAGCACAAAATTATAAAAGATAACGGATAAAGAGGAAAGCCATTGCAAAACTAAAAATTTTCTGACTAAATACCAGAAGATCCAAGGTCATCCGGTGAACAACTTTTTGTTTAATAATCAAAATAGTGATTTGGCAAGTCAGCAATTTCAACAAAAACAAGAGCAGCAACTTGAGATATCACACAGCGTAAGATTAAAGAATACAATAATTCTGGTTAACCGTGTAACAAGCTATTTTCAAGAATTTCAAGATGACTGTAAAAGCAATTATGCAATACTTTGTAGAGGGCACCTATTACCCAAGGCTAAGACACAAGCTCTCTGTAACATCCTGGTTAGAGAAGTAATTAATTAAGAAGGCTTAAGGTAAAATTAAGAGTGAGGGTATTAGAGTTTAAGAAATTGATGAAGCAAGATCAAAATTTTATTTTTGAAGCAAGGAAGCAATTAAAATTAAATTAGGATGGATGAAACATTAAAAGACCCACTTAATTATTTAGTCAAAGGTCAACCCACCAATCTTAAATCTACTACACTTGAGCTTTTCATTCCCTCATTTCCTCACAAACCAAATCATAATAGAGAGAGGGAGAGAGGAAGAGCTCGTGCAAAACGTGAAGCCACCATTGAAGAGCTTGGGAGCTTTGTGTGGAGGGGATTTGGTGACTTTTAGCTAAGGTACTCTTCACTAAACTTGCTCTACTACTCTCGCTCTTCCTTTTAGTCCATTTGGTTTCTCATTTGATGGTGGTTTGAAGATTGAAGGTTGATGAAGTCAGAGTGTTAGGTGGATTTCTGGTGGAGGAGATGGATGGGTTTTGAAACAAGGTGATTTCTCTACACTTAGTTCTTTGCATGTTATTTTGGGGTGAAGCTTCCCTCTAATGTTGGGCTTGTGTTTCGGCTGTGAGTTACAGCGAAGAAGGAAGAGAAATTCTAAATTTGAAGCTTGAGGGTGTTCTGGAGAGGAAGATATGGTGTACTGAAGGTAACATCTTCATTCTCTATCTCCTATGATTTTGTTTGAGTTGAATGGTACATTGATTGGTTACTTTCTCTTGTTGGTCGAAATGGGTGAAGATATTTGGGAGCAAGTATTTGTTTTAGAAGCTTGAATTGGTAAGTGAGTCCTTCTTAAACCATTTTCCTTGATATCAAGACTTAAAATGAAAATTGTGATTGATGTGTGTTCATTGTAGTTTGGTCGAATACATGGCTTAAGGAAGTGGATGCTTGCCTTGTGAATTGATACTAGTTTTGGGTGATGGTGAAAATGGAAATTTGAGAAGGGCATGTAAACTCTTTAACATAGCCTTCGATATTGGTAATTAGATTGGAAGCAAAAATTTTGGTATTTGAATTAAGATGTTGATTTGAAATCTTAATTGAGTTGCTGTGTTGCTTCTTGGATCAAATTTATGGGACTTACGAAGTTATGATTAGAGCATATAAGAAACCAACAATGAATCTCTGAATCAAGTGGTATAAATGAGCTTGGGAAGACATCAAATGAGGTATGTGCTTTCAGAATGAGAATTTGTACGTGATGATTAATGGTTAAATTACTTATGAAATTTAGATTGGTACCTAGTTGGACTATTGGGTTGTTGGATTGTAGCATTTGAGACTAGCTAAGGATTGCTTTGCTGTAGCTTTTCAGGTAGTTGCTCACTTCTTGATGTATTTGCTGTAAACTAGACTGGATATTGATGAACTCGCGTGATATTTATACTTACTTGATTGTGGCATTTGAGACTAGCTAAGGATTGCTTTGCTTTGCAGTAGCTTTTCAAGTAGTTGCTCACCTTTCCTAATGTATTTGTTCTAAACTAGACTTGATACTGATGAACTTGCATGATATTTATACTTTCTTGATTGCTTACATTATTATTTATTCTGGGTTAAAACAAATGGCGCTCCTCAATGATAAAGATTCAAATGGATGGGACAAAGGTTACTCGCCATGGTTTTGATGTATGAGAGGAGTTGAGGCAAAAGTTGTTCTTCCCTTGGTTTATTGGCCAATAATCTTTTTATGTATGTAATGGAGACCAATATAGTATAAGATACCAAGGTCCAATATTGAACAACATAAGATGCTTAATAGGGTACTTAAGTAAGGTGGTTCTTCTACTGGGAAACCTTACTTAGGTGCCCATCAATTGATATTATATTTGGTGGTCGGCAGCTCTAAAAAAGGCTATCTGTAAAGGATTTTGATTGATGAAAGGTTTTGACTGAGGAAAGGCCGAGTGAAGTGTTGCAAAGTGTAGCCACTGCGATGTCAACTTTCCAAGGGCAGGATGGAGACCAAGCATAGTTATCGAATCGCGATTCAAATTGTGAATCGGAAGGCTAATTTTTGAATTGTGAATCGTAAATCATATCAAATCGTATGATTCAGAAACATGGTTAAAAATATATCATAATAAAAAAAATATATGCCACTAAACTATGCTCAAATAACAAATTTAAACCAAAAATTGATAAAAATTTAACCAGAAGCCTTACAAAACAAAATTATAAATTATAGCCTAATAACGATCTAACTAATAACTCATATATATGCTAATAAACAAATAAATAAATATACTCAAAAGCAAGAAAATTCTTGCAACAGTTTAGGTTTTGTCCTTGAGTGTATATATATATATATATATATAGTAAACAATAAGTGGGTGTATATATGAAAGTAGAAATAAGTGAAATTGTGTTATTTTTCACTCAAAAGGGGCCCCCAAAAAAAGTGTTTGTGAGTTGTGACTTTGACTTCGTGTGTGATAGTGTGTGTCATGGGCCAATGGATCCAGTCTTGTCTGATTATAGTAATAATTTTTTTAATAAAAGTGAATCTTACAATGGGCTAGTGGCTAATTGGTTTTAAGTTGAAATTGGAATGTTGTTGTTCATTTGAAAAGGACGATTTATGTCGTTTGCCAATTGAATCAAGTTGGATCGCACATCTTGAATCATGAATCATGCGATTTCTACAACTATGAGACCAAGATAGTATAGGATGCCAAATCCCATATTGAATAGTATAGGATACTCACAAGGATGGTTTTCTCATTTCAATGACTAGCTTTTAAGGGAGAGTTCCCCACCTTACTTGGATGCCCATCAATATGCAATCAATATGCTATATTTGTATATGAAATGATTATGAGATGTACATGTTTAGTTGAGAGATCATTTGTATGATGTTTCCAAGTATGTTTGGAAAAGTGAATAATATACTAGGATTTGTATCTCACCCTGATTTATGGGACAACTAATTCTACAAGTGAAGGATTTGCCCAAAGAAAGGACAACAACAACAATAGGCCTTTTCCTACTAAGTAGGGTCAACCACATAGATTTAACGACGTCATAAAGTTCTATCATAAATCATGTCTTTAGTTAAACCATTTAAGTTTAAATTTTTCTTAATAATTTCACCTATAATTTTTCGTAGTTTCCCTCTACCTCTAATTATTAGGCTACTCTCCATCTAATCTACCCTTCTCACTGGGACTTTTATAGGTCTTCTCCACACATGTCCAAACTATTTAAGACGTGATTCTATCATCTTTTTCACAATAGGTGCAACTCCAACTTTCTTTCAAATGTATTTATTTCTAATTTTATATTATTTGATATATCCACTCATCAAACGTAATATTCTTATTTTTACAACATTGACCTTGTTCTCATGTTGACTTTTTAATACCAACACTCAATCCCATACAACATTACTAATCTTATAGTTATCGGTAAAATTTATCCTTAAATTTGAGTAGTACTCTTCTATCTGTAATAACATCTGAAGCATTCCTGCATCTCATCCATCCCGATTGAATCCTATGGTTTACATTTTTCTCTATTTTCCCATCTTGTTATATGATGGATCTAAGATACTTAAAACGAGTGACTTGTAATATGATGTGTTCTCGAATTTTTACTTCTACACTAGAATTAATGCGCCTCTTGCTAAACTTACATTCTATATATTCTGTTTTACTTCTACTAAAACAAAATCCATATGTTTCCAAAGCTAATCTCCACATCTCTACCTTCTTATTTATTTCCTCTCTCAACTCCACAACTAGGACTGTTATTTGCAAAGAGCATGCACTGTGGCACTAATTGTTGAATATGTTCAACAAATATATCTAAGACTAAAGTAAAAGGACAGGGGCTCAATGTTGACCCCGTGATATAGGCCAATAGTTATCAGGACATTTTTCGTGGGCTCACTTTGTGTTCTCACACTAGTTGTAACCCTATCATACATATTTTAAATTATTTAAATATAAGCAATATGAACTCCTTTTTTTCTTCAAAACCTTCCACAAAACATCTCTTGGCACCCTATCATATGCCTTCTCTAAATCAATGAACACCATACACCAGTCTTTTTAATTTGTTCGATATCTTTCCATCAATCTTCATAATAAGTATATCGCTTCCATGGTTAACCTATTAGGTATACAACCAAATTGATTATCTATAACTTGAATCTCTTGTCTTAATCTCTACTCAATAATCCTTTTCCATAACTTCATAGTGTGGCTCATGAGTTTAATTCCTCTATAATTTGCACAGTTTTGTATGCTCCCCTTATTTTTATAAATAGGAATTAAAGTACTTCTATAATTCCTTTATAATTTGCACAGTTTTATATGTCCCTTAAAGGAAGGAAAAGCTTGTAGAAAATTGAGTTCTCACTTGTATATGTACATAGCTGTGTTTTTGGGAAGCCCTATGTACATGCATTTTGTGTGAGGGCTGTACACATGTTAATGATATTGTAACAATGATATTTTGATGTATATTTTGGGTTTGTTGCATATATATGAGCATGAATGCCAAGATAAGATTGTGTATGAGGTGTTGGCTCTATGTTAGTAGTTGTTTTAGCTTTGAGTTGACTCATGAGGATAATGAACTTAGCATGTTTCCCTTGATGGCAGTGTTGATATATGGATGAGTATGTGGGTTGTCTTGTTATCATATTTCATCTTCAGAAAGAGTGTTTATTGAAAGATTATGTTATAGTTCGTTGAATGCATGAGTTATTGGATTTATATAGCATATAATGGTTGTGGTATTTGCATGGTAATGCTTTTGGGTTGGTTGGTTAACCTTAAGGGTCCAGTGGTTGAGATTTGAAAAGGTTCAATTTGGCTTATTTTAGCTTGGTGGAGTAGGTTTGGCATGGGCACTTTGTGAAATCTATGTTCTTGTAGGGTTCCAAGGGTTTGGAACACCCTATTGGGTGTTTGTGACTTGTGAGGATGGTTTTGGGGAGCAAATGGTTCATAGTTAGTGATTTGGGTATGCCACCTACAACAAAAGTGGTAAAACTAGGAATGTTTTCAATCTTTAGCCCTTAGCATGGTCACTTTAGAATTCTATGTTGTAGCAAGGTTCCAATGGCTTAGAATAATGTAATTTATGGTTTGAGACTTATCTAAGGTGTTTTGGGCATGTTTGGAAGGGTGTAACTCTTGTTGGGTAGTCCACTGGTATCTTCAAACTCTATTTTCCCCTTTTCTATCATAGATTGAGTGTCGTACCTGTGGAGTTTTTCTGGTTTAACAAGTTACCCTTTAGCAATTAGACCTAAACCTTACAATTTGGTGATGTTTACTTGTTTGTCAAATCCTAGTGAGAGTAATGGTTGAGATGAATGGGTGGAGTTTATTTTAGGAATGTGTTGTGCAGCACGCTCTTTCTGTCATACATTAGATTTTGTTCTTGGAGTCAAGATTTGGAGTTGTACTTGGTAGTATACAACTTAGGCTAAATCCTATAATCAACCATGTCAAAGGGTGGATTTTGAGGCCCGAAGTCAGTATTTGACAACCCTTGTGTGTGTACTCCTTACCCTAGCAATGCAGAGCGAAAATTATAACTCGTGTAACCAATAGGGGGCACGGGCAGGTTGTGCACAGCAGCACAGCCGTGAACATCTGTAAAATTTCAGGATCTTCGTTAGGCAACCAAACAGCAGGCCAAAGCCCTGGGTGTGTCCAGGAGCCTTTTTACACACCTAGGCTATGTCCAACACTGTTTTGGAGGGAGTAAATGATAGTTTTAAGAAGCTTTTGGTTCCTAGGTATGTGTTTAAGCGTAGGTCTGTTCTGATAGGATGAGTTATAGTAATTTATTATAAATTTTCCTATACCAAGTGAAGACTAAAGAGGATAGCGTAGCCAATTTAGAATTTACCTCAAGTCTTTTTTAGCTAGCTAGCAAGTGGGATATGTTCTAAGCTTCTTAGTCCAAGATAAGTAGTAAATGTTGATAATTACATTTAGCTTAATTAACCCCTAACTTCATTAGCTACTAAAGGTCAATATATGGTAATTTGTATTCTATCTCAAATGCCCTAATTAGTTTTGAAAGTTTTAATTGGCTTGGTTTTTCCTTACCATTTATTAATACTTCAAATGGTTCCACTTGATTCTAAGAACAATTTAGGCTTTAATCTATAAGATTAGTCCTTCTAGAGAGAGGTTTTACACTCTCTCGCACACAAACTTTGATTCCCCCGCTCATTCACTCTCTAAAAAGAGGCAAGCTACAAGAATACCTAGGACACACAAAACTTCACCATATGTTGTACAAAATAATAGTAGGCCAATCAAAAGCCAAAGGAGAAGGTGGCGGCCAAATTTGGATAATGAACGCAGAGTCCATCATGTTAAATTAGTGTTTCAAAAACTGAACTGGTCACTGAATTAGAAAAAGGATTAGTTCACAGTTTAGTGGTAAAATCCCAATCAAACTAATTTATTTAAAATATATTAAATGCAATTCTTCATAAAATTAAATTAATAAGTGTTAAGATGATATTTTTAAAAAGTATATATTATATAAGATTATTTATTAATTCATACTTTATAAATTTGATATATAATTTTATGACATGCCATTATATTATAAATTTTTGTTACCACAAGTTACAAACATTTTTTGAAAAAATATATTTTGACAATCTAACATTTTTATTCAACTAATGAATAAAATACCATTTTGTGTTCTGTAATGTATAAAGTTACGTTTACATATAATAGTTTGCATTAGTATATCATCAAAGTAATCATGGCATCTTGGTGCAATAACCTAAAATTTTAATTTCAAATAGGTCCCCAATAACTACTAATTAAGGTATGGAATTACAAACAATGCCTATCAGTACAAAATAAATTAGTTTGGGATAGAAAACAAAGACTAATTTTATAGTAAGTATGGAGCTATCTTAAAGAGCAACTTTGGTATCTCTCTTACATCAAGAGAGACACTTTTGTTTCTCAAGTCCTCAAGGAAAGTTAACCTTGTGAGCGTGAATTTTTGTGGGATTCTTGTCGTATATCTTGTGTGTAAAAACAATTTTTCTTGCATTTCGTTTTGATCCCAATAGAGAAAATTCCTATACCCTTAAGTACTTTTCCTCTTTTTCTTTTCCTTTTTTTTTTTTTTTAATTTTTCTCTCCTTTTTGTTTCTTTTCTCTCATTTCTTCCTCATTCTTGAGTGTTTTGCGACTTTCCTCCTCTAACAGCTACTTGCCGTGGGGTTTGTCGTCCTCCACCCTCATATTGCTACTGTCATCCTTTTTCTTCAATGTGTTGTGTCATTAGAGGTCCGCCATCTGTGGCAGCTTCTCTATCTTTCTCTTCTCTTTTTTGCTGGGTTGGTCAAGAAGTTAGGAAGCTATATGAAGGTTGGATTTTTTGTTCTCTCCTCATCTCCTTCCTTCCAATCTTCTTTCTCCATCCTTAGTTGATGTTTAATTTGCAACTCTGAATTTCTCCTTGACGTGAATCTCTTCAAGTGAGGGGAGGAAATTGGGCTTTCCAAAATTCTTGATGTGTGAATGCTTTAGGAAGTTACCCACACCATTAACCCTCAATTTTTAGCTCCATAAGGTACTCTCTAAGCTCAATTTGAGATTTGGAAGTTTAATTTGACAAACCTAGAACTAGAGCTAGTAGTGATGATAGAGAACGTAGGCTAAAATTAGGGCTATAGATATTAGAGGATATATTTAGTTAAACTAATATTAATAGATGTCAATTGAGCAGATAAAATGTTATTTCATGTTAAATTTTATTTTAGATGACATTGAGGATACCCTTTCAACTAAGACCTTGAACCAATTGGAGAAGGGACCTTTATTATTTGGTCCCTATTGACAAGTGTATAAGTAACAAAGTGACACTTTTCATTTATTCCATGATTATGTTTTCTTGTCCTAATCTTATGGGGAAACAAATCTTTAACTTTTAAAACCTTAAGTCATGTATTAGGTTGTAAATAGTTGTGTGGTGACAATGGTAATACCATGATAATTGAATCCCATGAGTTATTGCTAATTGTGGATAAAAGTTTATGTGTGAGACATGTGCAAAGTGAAACAATTATAAAATTCCCACATGGGCGAAGTGAAAATAATGGTACACTAGCATTGATTACCTGCATAACTTATCCCTATTTTTCACAATGAAGTTTCATTTGAGATTTCTCTCTTATTTATCTTATGAATTTATTGCTTCTACTTTAAATTTTTCAAACCATTTTTTTAATTGATTTTTTATAACTTTTATCAATAGCTACTTATAATTGCAATTTTTTATTATTTCTACAAGTTATCATGTATAATTTATTTCATTATTTATTTTTAAGTGATGGATGAAAATTTGATTAAAACCCTGTAACCATTAGTGAAGGTAACAACTTAGGTCCACCTAGTTGAGACATTATATACAATGCGGAGGCGCTGAGATGTGATACAAGTGAATTATATAAAGTGCAATGGCACTAATTATGATATATATACAATGCAAGGGCACTCTGTGATGAGGCCCACTCCATGTTGGTTTCTGAAATTTTCAGAAAATGTATCTTTATCGGTTTATTATTCAAATGACCCAATTTATTTTTAATGCAATTATAAACTAATATGTTACTTGTTCTCTTACTTCAACCCTCGTTTGTGAAAAACTCTTGTGCATGAAGCTTGCTAGCTTAAGCTTGCCCTATGTTGGTTTAATTTATGCACTAGTCACAGCCATGGGTTTTGGATTGTGAGATTTGGTCTGAGAGGCAAATGTCTACTAACCAACCACAAGTTCTAATCCCAACTTGAGAAGCGTTGCAATTAAAATTCCAAAAAACCATGCTGGATGGTCAAGAGCAGCAACTCACCCGGTTTTGAATTGGTTCTAATGTATAGCCACATGGTCTAGCTCCGTTCTTAACTAAGTTTGACTAGTTCATTGGCACACTGGTTTTTAGGTTGAACCAACTAGTCCAGTCTAGTTTTTTTAACAATGTGTTAAATATAATTCTCCTTAGATCTTATGCAATCATACATGTAGTGAGAATAAATTGTTTAAGATATATATGTAAAGTACAAACAAAAATAGAAAGGCCATTGACATAAGGCAGATGTTATTAAGAGTTCTTTTAATAATACAGGGTAAGAACGATGGCGTCCAGGCCCTCTACTCATCCTTGGGATGAGTAGAACTGTCCAAATCTGATGTAAATGGTCCAAATTCCATATATATTTTTTAATTTTGATTTTTTTAAGGAAGCAAAATGTAGAATAAAGACAGTCTCTCAACCGTCAACTTAAGAAATGATGATTAAGGTTTAAAAAAAAAAAGAAAGAAGAAAGTGGAATCTAGACAGGGCAGATTAGATCTGGATGGCCCAGAAGAGGGATGAGCACCCTTTGCTCATCCTAATGGATGAGCAGGTGATCTGGATGGTCCTAAAGACGGATGAGCACCCTTTGGTCATCCTTTAGGATGAGCAAAGGATGCAAATACTTCAAAACAGGTACCTAAATCCCATTTGGTATCATTGACCAATAGCATTATTCCTTTACAATAGATGTATATTGTAACTCGCAAACTAGTATGTTAGTGATGCAGAATGCAGACATAAAACAAATAAAACAATAACTCAAATAATTTCACTCAAAACAATATATCATCATAATCAAGGGTAAACTCTTAAGACTGATAATAAGTACATTTATAGGCAATCCTAAACAAGGAATCTAATGAAACTCAAGTACAAAATCTTATTAAGATGCTAACATTGGATAACATATCCCTGAGTTCAAACACCTTCATCGATAGTGATAATCCTAAATCACTAATACGATAAGAAGCCTAAATTATCCCAATTATCCAATTACAAACCCTACATCCCAAATGATAATTACAAGATAAACTAAGATAATAAATAATAATTTTCTCTTCTCATCCAGTACTAGCTAATAAGTTCCAATTCTGGTGAATTAGGCCTTTTAAAGATGCATCTGACAACAGTAGGCCATACAAGATTCATGCAAATAAAATATACAAGCTTACAGCATTGGCCACACAATTGACAAAACCAATACTTTCACACAAAGAACAGAACAGAACAGAATGGAATCCTACCCAGTATCCACGGGGCACATCTTTTCCACAAATCTGAAAGTTCCTCGCCACAACATTTCCACTATCATCTTCCAGTTTATTAGCTGACCACAAATCTGTTGGGTACAAATCATCAAAGCTCACAAGTAATTCAGCAGCACCCTTCCGGCATCTGAAATAAATGATCCAGAATAGAAAAAAACTTGTCACACTAAAACTGGACAGGCACAGAAGAAAGGATAAAAGGAGGTTTGTCATACCTCCTAGAAGGATGATGTGCCACCAAAAGCTGAAGAAATTTTATAAGTGAAGCACGAGTTTTGGGCTTTATCATCTGCATAACAGAAAGTATGTTTTCTATCATCCTTGTACAAGAACATAACAAAGGACCAATTAGGGAGAAATTTATGGGAAAAAGAAAAAACAAACAACCTTGTGCTCTAAGATGATGTCAAAAGCTGTGGCAGTTGCCTCTTCAACATCATAGACAGCTCTCGCAATCTTTCATCATGCATAGCATATATGTCAATATTTAAAATCATAAAAAGAAAATTAAAATTAGAGTAAATCCAATCAAATTTATGGCCAATTTGTCAAAGGACCTGTTCAGGGTCTGACACATTGGATGAAAGATGCTCATTTTCAAATTTCTGATCATCCAGGCCAAATGAACTGCAACATTAAGAAGATTAGAAGTTATAGACAAGAAAATTAGTTCAAACTGATTTTACATCATTTTTTGGAAAAACATATGGCAACAAATTTATGTACCATCAGACGCACCATGAAATGTTCCCACATACTTCTAGACTCTTGAACTTATGTAGTTTAATTATTGTATACTCCTTGGTTTGCAGGAATTGAATTCTTTATGACAGTAATTTATTATCTTAGTGTCCTTGACATTGCATACCCTATTAAAAAAAAAAAATTTAAGGCCCCACTGGCTCATTATTAAATGATTTAAGAGGCCCTAAATTTTGTTAATTGCTACTTTTTGCTAAAAATGCTCCTACTATATAATCGTCAATTGATACCAACCAGATGGTTTTTCCAATATGTTGAGATGCAAAGCCAACACATGACTCATTTGTGGTGACTCTTTCTAGTCAAATGGGCTTCTCATCACACTAAAAGGCTAATAGGAAATGACAAAACTTAAACTTTCTTTTTTTTCTTTTTTAATCACTGGTATGCATGGTAATCAGCATTGAATATTTTGAAAGCATTGTCACACCATTATGGTGCCATCCTGCCACATTTGGTACATGATATTGCCTTAGAGATTGACATGGATTTAACAACTCAAAATAATAATGGAACAAACACACGAAAGCCATTTTGCCAAAATTTAAAGCCACAAGTCCACAACACATCCAAATGTCTGCCTCCTGCTGTACTTGGGCACCCACATATTACCTTAGGGCAACTAACAAGGCCCCCTCATATGAGTCAGTAGCACGGTAGAAGCATGGATTTTGCTTAACAATCAGAAATTGCAAACATTTTTTTCTTTTTCATTTTAAACCAACAGACATTAACATGAGTCACAACTGTTTAATAGACAATCAACAATAGGACGGTGAAAACTAAGATTTTTATGTACCCTTCTTGTTATCTATGAGTTTTGTTCCAAGCCTCAGAAGGAAAGAGGTTTGGGCCTTGGGAATATGGCATCCAAAAACATTGCTTTGGTAGCTAAGGCTATGACTTTTTTTTTTTCCTTTAGATAAAAGAAGTTATATTAAGAAAGAAGAGAAATTATATTAAGAAAGAAGCACTTTCCTTTTGGAACCCATAGTTGCCAAATCATGATACTAATCATTAATTGGAAGGCATATTTCCAAATCACGATATGTATATAAAATAATTAACACAAGACTTAATAAGTCTTAAATAAGCCATAATTAACTCCATAAATGATAAGGTCTACACTCTACGATTATCCCAAACAATATCCTCTTTGATTTTCTTTTTTGGAGGCATAGTACCAACACTAAAGTAGCAAACTAAAAGATAAAAAATAAAATTAGTACTAATTATGCAAACTAGCTGGAGGTGCTAAAAAGCGATTGCTGGTTGAGAAAGTTGAGTGCAGAAAGGAGAGCACTAGAGGCAGGACACAAATTTTTCAATGGAATTAGAAGTCAATGGGATAATTAGTTTGACATTCCACCAGTATTGCCTAAATTCACAAAGAAGATAAATTATAGTTTACCCCCTATGGTTTGGCCCAAAATCAGTTTGCCGTCCAGTAATTTAAAATGTCTAATTCAACTCCCTTCCCTTGGGGTTTGTACCATTACCACTTAGCCACCACATGATATTTTCATTCTTAATTTTAATGAAAATAATCACATGTATGTTAAAATGATGAAAATTTCATTGTTTAAAATACATATTAATAATTTCATAGTATTTTATGAATATCAATGCAATTAATTTGACATTTTGACATTGAAATTGTTCACTTGATCTCAACAATAGCCTCAGAACATTGTGAAAATGTTCAGTATCAAGTAAAACAAACATTTAACAATAGAATAATTTATCAATTTACCATTCATATAATTTATCATTTTACCATTCTTATGATTATTTTTGGTCACATTTGGAAGTAAAATACCACAGTATGGTTAAGTGATAATTGAACAAACTATAGGGGTTTTGAATGACACTTTAAACCACAAAGGACAAATTAATTTTCAGCCAAACCACAAGGGGGTAAATTGCAATTCACCCTACAAAAGTAAAAAGCCTAAACAAGTAGCTAGGTATGAATAAGTTTGACATTCCACCCTTATTGCCTAAACTCACTGTTTTAGTTATTATCTTCCTTTTTTTTTTTTTTGAGGGGGGTGGGGGGGTGGAGGGACTCAAAAAGCCTAAACAAGCTGGGTTGTGTCAATGTGAAGACCTGCTTCAAAAATGCATCAGCTAAATCTAACACAGATGAAATTGCAGAATTGCATGATTCTGTGATTTCAGCACCCATTCAAGCTATAATATGAACAAACAAAATTGAGACGTTGATATGAATCAAACAATTTGATAACCTACTTAGAAACTACTTAATCATGGCACTAGGTAATTCAGAGCAAGGTTTAGACCAAAATGGGTACCAACTTGATGATCAGTTGATCACTACTCATGCAAGTTCCCAGAAGTTTGTTTCTTAGGGATATATTTATTTTAGGCCACCATTTTCACTTAGGCTGAAAGATGGTTCTCATTGAAGTTTAAGAGGATATTTATTCCTTTCTTAAAGACATTTTTACTCAAATCTACTCATATTTCCTCCAATCCAAAATAGAATATTTGGTCTCTTCACTCTTCTGATATGTTTAATAGAAAGTCACATATTCAATTTCCTACTTATTCTCCTATCCGGGCAGTTTCCTTCTTGATAAGCACATTTGAAAACCTCCTTTTAAGGTCAAATTTTGGAAGGCTGTCCCATTATTTTTATATGGTAGGCTGCTACTTTCCTGCGCAGTAAACTAGTAATTTCTTTGAAAATCTTAGTGAACACTGGGTGTGTCCTTGTACTTTGGAGCAGTTTCTTATATATTTTAATGGTTTTGGTAAAAAAATGGAAAAGAAAATTGTGTAGCAGTGTGCTTTTGTCATTTCTCCAGTAAAACCTCTCCTTTTATAAAAATTGTAATTAATCATACTGCCTTCTTCCTTCTGTTTAACCTTACATAAATCATTAAATTAAAAGGCATAATGGATTTGTTAAATACCACTAAAAGAGGAGAGCAGAAAATTATGAAGGTAAGGAATTGTCAGGCATCTCTATTCTTCAATTAAGAAAATGATAGCAACTAGTAACTGGCAGACTAAACTGCCTAGCATGTTCAGCTGCAGTGCACTGTGTAAGGTCATTATTTCTCCTTTTTACAGTTTTTTTCTCCTGCCTCGTACACACCAGAGTAGAAACCAATGAGAAAATTCATGCAAATAATGATACAGAACAAGAAAACTTCCCTTTTAACAGATCTTTCAGTGTTAATATGATGAATACTTTTCCTTTCAAATCTTTTGACCAGATATTCAAGGGACATGATACATGTATTACAGTCCATATTGTTAATATTTTAACTTCAAATACAGCATCTGGATTCAGTAAACTTGTTTAACTACGATGTCATAGATGTACATTAGCAACAATGCATGTATACCTCATACCTGCTCATTTGCTTGTTGATCCAATTAAGCAACCTATCAGCTGTGCGCCCATCATCAATCACCCATATATCACCTTTGTCTTGTTTAGGTTCCCAACCGCCACCAACAAATTTAGAAGGAGGACCCCAAAAAAGCATAGGATAATGACTAACAGAAAACTTATCACAGAGTTTAGTATTTATCTGTGCTGCCAAACAAGTGAAAAGTGGGACCAATCACCAAGTCATGTTTTGCCAATAAATAACACCAAGTTTCAGTTGATTAGAAAATTAAGAATCAAGAAAAAGAAACAGAGTAGAGTTGATTAAACAAGAAGTATTCACAATAAAGGCATGATTGAATGAGGTCTTTTAGGAAATAAATCAGAATTAAAGGAGACTGGGTGATTTATGGGAGGATTCTTGGATTTGCTTTATATTTCCCTGTATTTACTCGTAAAAAAATTAGAGGTTTAGAGTCAAGGTTGAACATCTTGATCCTGACAGTTTTGCTTTGCTCTGGTACTCTAGTCTACCTTCTCTCCCTCTCTCTGCTCACCGCTAGCAGCAATTTTCTCCCCACCCACCCCGCGGAAAAAAAAATATATATATTTCAACAAGTTTTGCATACAAGGAACCTATTAGGGAAAAATGATGACAACAGATGGAGCAGAAGCAACATATCGATCCTCAAATTATTTTACCGTAAGTATAAACATTATCAAACCAAGAAAAATTACAGAAAATGATTACTAGTTGTATTACTATGAAAATTTGAGTTACATAACATCCTCTCTATATAAAAACAAAATCTAAAATGAAGACCTCAATCATCTCAGGTAAAAGTATACAGAATGCAATTATCTGTTTTGATGTAAATTATTTATCATTCGTTCCCTAGAACTTACATCTATAGAATTCCTAATTTTCAGCCTAATGAATCCCAAATTCATTAGGAGAACATTTCCTTTTATATAAATAGTCAACTAGAGTTTATAAGTCCTCATTAGCATTGATTGTACAGATTACATAGGATTTATTTCCTTTCAAATTATTTCCTTTCTAGTTAGGATGAGAAATTAGGGAGCATTAACTCCCATTTCTGACTTAGTTTTGTATTTATATTTTGTACACCTCTACTGTAAGGAATTCAGATCAATATAATATCTTTTTCAGTCCATTCTTCATGGTATCAAAGCACTTACTCTGATCCAATACCGTCTTCTTTCCCATTCCTGCAATAAATCCTTGCTCCATCTTGTGGTGATCAGAATGGCATCTGAAACCAACCAATTCACGAGCAAGTCTTCTGGGCTAGAATCATCTAGTCAAGTTGCATCAGAGGGCCAGATTCACATCATCACTAGTCATAAATTAAATGACCAAAATTACTTGCAGTGGGCCAAATCAATGATGATGTTCATCTCGGGCAAAGGCAACGACAACTACTTGACTAGAGCTGTCACTCCATTAGACAAAAAGGATCCCAAATTCGCTACGTGGTGTGCAGAGAAAAACATGGTCATGTCCTACTTGATAAAACTATGAACATTGACATTTGTCGCACCTTTTCATTCCACAACACGGCACATGAGATCTACGCAGCTATGAAAGAGACTTGTTCAGATTGTGAAAACATCTCCAAATTGTTTGAGATCAAAAGCAAGTTGGATGATCTCAAACAAAGGGACTTCTCTGTGACTCAATACTATAGTGCACTAACTACCTATGGCAACAGCTGGACACCTTTGAAAATCCAGATTAGAAGATGCCAAGAGATATAGAGAACTAATTGAGAAGGAGAGAATTTTAAATTCCTCCTGGGTCTTCATAAGTCCTTAGATGAGGTAAGAGGAAGAATTCTGAGTTTGAATCCCTTACCATCAATTAGAGTGGTGTTTTCAGAAGTAAGAAAAAAAGAAAGCCATAGAAAACCGCCGCTGCTGCCACTCATGAGGGATCTGCCCTATTGACTAAAGGTGCACCTCAGAACAGTGATAACAAACAACAAAGAGGGAGATCATGGTGTGACCATTGTTGACATCCAGGCCACACATGAGACACTTGTTGGAAGATTCATGGTAGACCCATGGATTGGAAATCAAACAAGGAGAAGGATAACAGAGGATTCATTGCTGCCACTAAAGGACATGGCAAAATTCCTAATGAATCTTGCATATTCAGCATGGAACAAGCAGAATGGTTGCGACAATTTATAGACCAAGATTCTTCATCTAACCCCTATTATTGCTTCTGGTTCAGTAGCACAAGAAAGTAATTTTTTGGGTGCTTTTCAAACTAAGACAGAAGATGCAGCAACATGGATAATAGACTATGGGGCATTTGACCATATGACTGGGGATGCTTCCCTATTTCATGGATATAGAGCATGTCCCAACAAATACACAATAAAGGTTGCTGATGGAAGTATGTCCGAAGTAACAGGGGTTGGAAAAGTCATTATTTCTGAAAATTTGACACTTCAATCTGTCCTGCTTCCCAATTTGTCGTGTAATTTGTTGTCCAAAGATTCATGGTAGACCCATGGATTGGAAATCAAACACTGAGAAGGAGAACAGAGGATTCATTGCTGCCACTGAAGGACCTGACAAAATTTCTAATGAATCTGGCCTATTCAGCATGGAACAAGTGAAATGGTCGCAACAATTTGTAGACCAAGGTTCTTTATCTACCCCTATTATTGTTTCTGGTTCAGCAGCACATACAGATAATTTTTTGGATGCTTTTCATACAAAGACAGAAGATGCAGCAACATGGATAATAAACTATGGGGCATTTGACCATATGACCGGGGATGCTTCTCTATTTCATGAACAAAGAGCATGTCCCAACAAATACACAATAAAAATTGCTGATGAAAGTATGTCTGAAGTAGCAGGGGTTGGAAAAGTCATTATTTCTGAAAATATGACACTTGAATCTGTCCTTGTGCCAAATTTGTCATGTAATTTGTTGTCCCTTAGTAAGCTTACCCAAGACTTAAATTACATTGCTAAATTCTCTCCTTCTGGCTGTTTATTACAGGATAAGGATTCGGGGAGGATGATTGGCAATGTTAAAGCTCAAGAAGGATTGTACCAGCTCAAGTGTAGAAATAAATACAATACCTCTTATGCAAATAATGTGAACTCTGTGGAAAAAGAAAATAACATGATGCTTTGGTATCAACATCTTGGGCATTTGAATTTCTTATGCTTGGAAATTTTTCAAATGTGAGGTCTGTTGTCCTTCTAAACATTGTCAGAGAACTTATCCAGCCCATGTGTATAACCCACCCAACCATTCTCTATCATTCATAATGATATGCGGAGTCCATCCTATATACTTAACATAATGGGTATGAGGTGGTTCATGTCCTTCATCGATGACCACACTTGTACCTCTTGTTTGTTTCTTATGAAAGGAAAATCTGAAACAACTTCCTTGGTCAAAAACTGTCGTGTCATGATTAAAAACCAATTTCAGACTCAAATGAAATATTTAGAACTAATAATGCCCAAGATTTTTTCAAGTCTGTCCTTGGGGATTTTTTTCCATTGAAAATGACATTGTTCATTGAAATCGGCCAAGACTAATGTTTTCTCAGTTGCCTTTTTTATTCTGAATAATCTGTCCCTTTTAAAGGGCAAAACTAGAGGCAACACACCTGCCTCCATAGCCGAGATATTAGGGATTTTATTAACTAAGGTTATAATCTAATTTAAACGATTATAACTAACTTAAATATTTGACTAAATAATAACTGACATGAAAAAAAGGGATAATATTCTCGAATCTCCAATACTCCCTCTCAAGCTGGTGAATAAATATTGAACATTCCGAACTTGACTCTTAATTCTTCACACTTCACTCTAGATATTGCTTTAGTTAATAGATCAGCCAACTGGTCTCTAGTAGGTGTGTACAGCACCTCTATCATGCTTGAGTCAATTTTCTCCTTGATGAACTAGCGATCAATTTCCACATGTTTAGTCTTATCATGGTGTATTGGATTTTTGACTATTCCAATAGTTGCCATATTGTCACATCGTATCTTCATAGGCCCTTCAATACTAATTTCTAGCTCTTTGAGTGACTTGGATAGGCAAATACCCTTACATATTCCCAAAGCTAGAGCTCAGAATTCTGCTTTAGCACTACTTCTAGCTACTACTGGTTGTTTTTTGCTTCTCCAAGTCACCAAGTTACCCCAAATATAGGAGCAATATCTAGTGGTAGAACGTCTGTCAATTACAAATCCAGCCCAATCAACATCAGTATATATCTCAACACCCCTATGTGTCCCTTTTTTGAAATAGAGGCCTTTTCCTGGAGTGTATTTTAGGTACTTCAAAATTCGATAAACTGCTTCCAGGTGTTCTTCATTAGGTTTGCTCATAAATTGGCTTACCACACTTACTGAAAATGAGATGTCAGGTTTAGTATGGGAAAGATAGATCAATCGTCCTACTAGTCTCTAGTACATCCCAATGTCAATTGGTGGAAAGCTCTCCTTCAAGCCTATCTTGTAATTTGCCTCCATTGAGGTTTCAACTGGCTTGCACCCTATCATACTTGTTTCTTCTAGTAGGTCCAGAGTATGCTTTCTCTGAGATACAAATATACCTTCCTTAGTTTTAGCTATCTCCATTCCTAGGAAGTATCTAAGCTTTCCTGGGTCCTTTACTTCAAATTTAGATGCTAATAACTTCTTGAATATCTGTATTTCTTCTCGATTGTTACCTATAATCACTATATCATCAATATAAACTATTAACACAATGATTTTCCCATGGGGGGCATGCTTTCCAAACAAAGTGTGATCAGTCTGACATTGTGTATAACCACTCCCTTTCACAACATTAGTAAATCTCTTAAACCATGCACGTGGTAACTATTTTAAGCCATAAAGAGATTTGTGAAGCATACAAACTTTATTCTGAGTTACACTAAATTCAAAACAAGGGGGTATATCCATAAAAA
Source organism: Erythrophleum fordii (assembly GCA_032878935.1). Classification (NCBI taxonomy): domain Eukaryota; kingdom Viridiplantae; phylum Streptophyta; class Magnoliopsida; order Fabales; family Fabaceae; genus Erythrophleum; species Erythrophleum fordii. Next base: position 2,913,225 of record JAVQMF010000029.1, read on the forward strand.
CTTCCCCTTTTAACATACTATTCAGGAATGCATTTTTTACATCCATTTGATACAATGGCCAATCATGGTTAGATGCAAGAGATAACAATACCTTAATAGTGTTGAATTTGGCTATCAGAGCAAAAGTCTCTTGAAAATCAATCCCATGAGTCTGTGTAAACCCTTTGGCTACCAATCTAACCTTGTATCTACTGATGCTTCCATCTTGGTTAAACTTTATAGTGAAGACCCATTTGCACCCAACAGTTGAATTACTTACCTTTGGGTAATTCAGTTACCTCCCAAGTTCCATTTTTCTTGAGTGCACTCATCTCTTCAAGGATTGCAGCTCTCCAAGCAAGGTGTTTGCATCATGCACTAGGCAATTTTTCAGCTAAAACACTTGTCACAGAAGCTTTCATACCAGGAGACAAAGTATCATAAGAGATAAAATTGCCAATTGGATATTTTGCAGTGCAAGCTCTCACCCTTTTCCTTAATGCAATGGGCCATGCAAGATCATGTAACTGAGGATCTAAGGTGGAAGAAGATGATTGGCGTTGTTGTGACTACTGGTCAGACACTGCAACTGGATTTCCTTCTCGGTGTGACTGCTGCTGAGCTACTTCATATTGATGTTCAGCCTCAAACTACTGTACAGAGTCTATTGCTTGCTGTATCTCCCCCTGGTTAGGTATAAGATGGATGTTAGGTTGAGTTTCGGGTCTAGTCTCAAGTTCTAGATATGGTGCATAGATTGGGTACTGAATCTGAGGTACAATTGTGACCAAAAATAGCCATTCCTATGTGGTTTGAGTCTGGTTCTCCCCCTGAATGGGTGTTTTGGGATAAAATGGTATGGTTTCATGGAAGGTGATGTCACTAGTAGTGTAAAATTTCTTTGTTGGCAGGTGATAGCACCTATATCCTTTCTGAGTAGGAGAACAACCAAGAAAAATGCATTTGATTGCTCTAGGGTCCAATTTGCCAACATCGTAGTTATGAACAAATGCAGTGCAACCGAAAATCTTAAGTGGCAGATTTGACATAACTTGGTTACCAAGATAGGTCTCTAGAAGAAGTTATTAAGGACTTTTAAATTTTAGTGTTTTCGTGGGAGTTTGATTAAGTAGATAGGTAGCAGTGAGAATTGCTCCCCCCCCCCCCCCCAAAAAAGAAAAGTAAAATAGAGGCACATTGCAAGAAAAAAGCAAGGCTCGGGCCATGTTTAAAAGCTATCTATTTTTTCTTTCAGAGACTCTATTTTGCTGTGGTGTATATACACAAGATCTCCAATGTATAATTCCATGTTAAGCAAGATAATTTTCCAAGTTATAACTAAAGAATTCTTTGGCATTATCAGATCTGAGAAATTTTACTTTAGCTTAGAATTGATTTTGAATCATGGCATAGAATTTTTGAAAAACACTAGGAACCTCTTATTTCTCCTTTAATAGATATAACCAGGTTAATTTAATATGATCATCAATAAAAATTACAAACCACTGGGCACCATTCACATTTTTTATTTTTGAGGGATCTAATACATCACTATGAATTAGTGTGAATGGTTTCGCAGGAATATGTTCATGTGAAGGGTAGGAATTTCTAGTATGTTTTGCAAGAGGACACACATCACATTGAAAATCTAAAAAATTTTTATTAGAAATATGGGGATACATAAGCTTAAGATATTCTAAACTTGGATGACCCAAGCGATAATGCAACAATTTAATTTCTTCCTCTGCATACTTGCTGTCAAGGCAACATTGCATTTATTCTTGCGAAAATAATAAAGTCCTCCCAGCTGTTCACAATTGCCAATCACCCTCTTCATCCTCATATCTTGAAAAACACAATCATTTGGCCCAAAGTCAGCATGGCAATCATTACGAGTGGTCAATTTATTCACTGACATCAGGCTACAAATAAGTTTTGGAACAAATAGGACGTTTTTCAATATTAACTCAGGAGATAAATATACTATCCCTATGTATGTGACTTCCACAAAAGAACCATCAGCAATTTTTATAGTCATTTTCTTCTCACATCAAGTTACATCATTTAACATAGTAAAATCACCTGTCATATGGTCAGTTGCTCGAGTCAATGACCCATAAATCCTTCTCTTGTCTCACTGCATTTAAGGACACAATACATAGTACTATAGGATAATTACCTGCTTGAGCTACAAGACCAGTTGAACTCACTGTTTTTGACTTTTCATGACTGCTAATGACTTGTTGTAGCTACTCAAGTTGAATTTTGATCTGAGTTAGATCAAGACTTGATTCTTCATTATTTACAGCAAGCTGAACTTTACCTTCAAATTTAGGTTTTTGTCTGTTCTGAACAAGTTTATTGTGAAGCTTCCAACAATTGTTTCTGGTATATCCCACTTTGCTGCAGTGATCACACCAGGGGCGTCCTCCTTTCTTCGACTTATGCTTTGTTCTAACCACTAGAGCTATATTTTCACTTAATGGCTTCCATTGGTCAATCTCTTAAGACTTTCTTCTCTCTTGACAACAAAGAGAGCTTCTCACAGCCTGGGTAGTGATGGGGCACTTAATAGTCTGCTTCTCACATCTTCGAATTCACTATTAAGCCCAATTAAAAATTTGTACACTCTTTCGTTCTCTACCAACTTTTGGTAATAGGTAGCGTCAACTGTGCAGGACCATTGGTAGATCTCATACATGTCCACTTGCTACCACAAAGTTATGAGTAAATTGAAATAACTTAAGACAAACATCATACTCTGATTTACCTCATGCAACTTCCCTTTTATCTCAAAGAGCATAGTGGTATTGGAGACTGAAAAATAGCTTTCTCTCGCGGCATCCCAAATTTCTTTTGCAGTTTTGTAGAGTATGAATCCTTTCCCAATCTCAGTGTTATTGAATTGATCAACCAAGACATCACTTGGTTGTTTTCTGACTTCCACATAGGATATTTGGGATCTTCAAGGCTCGGTTGGCTAGCAAGACCTGTGATATAATCTTCCTTGGCTCTGTCGCGAATGAACATCAAGAAAGACTGAGACCATTGCAAGTAATTATCACCGTCTAGCTTATGTCCAGTGATCATGAGACTAGACAACTCGATGGACCCTTATAAAGGAGACACATTGTTGCCTAGGTTCTGCGGTTCAGTGTTGGTGCCATGAGAAAAGGTAATCATGGCTTGAAAATCACCAAACCTAATCATGGCTTTGATACCATGAAATCGGCTAAGAGTAATGTTTTCTCAGTCACCTTTTTTATTCTAAATAATCCGTCCCTTTTAGAGGGCAAAAACTAGAGGCAACACGCTTGCCTCCATAGCCAAGATATGAGGGATTTTATTAACTAAGATTACAATCTAATTTAAATGATTATAACTAACTTAAATACTTGACTAAATAATAATTGACAATAAAAGATAATAATAGAAAACAAAATGATAGTAAAAAAAGGGATAATATTCTTGAATCTCCAATATTCATCAAAGTGTCTACTCATATACTCCTCAACAAAACGAGATAGCCAAGAGAAAAAATTGTCGACTCCTTGAAATTACCCAATCCCTTATGATTGCTACAAATGTACCTAAAAATTATTGTGGGGAACCAATTTTGACAGCCACCTTTCTCAGCAATAGATTCTCTTCAAGAACCCTCAAATTTGACACCCCTTGTCAAATCCTTCTCAAAACCTTCCCACAAACTAGAATTCTCCATGATATTCCTCTAAGGGTCTTTGGGAGTAGAGCTTTTGTCCATATTCCCTCACAAAGGAGTAAACTTGATCCTGAATCTGTCAAATGCCTATTTTTAGGATACTCTCCTCACCAAAAAGGGTACAAATGTTATAATCCTTCTACAAAAGAAAATTTTATACCTCCATGGTTGTAACCTTCTTTTAAAAAACACAATTTACTCCAAAACTGATATTCAGGGAGAGAAATCAGTAGAAAAACTTGAGAAAAAATATCAGTTTATGACAACTTTCTCTCTTGAACCTAAGCCTTTTGAATGGAGGTTGAATCACCAATTGAACTCAAGGTTGAGTCATTCAATTCTTCTCTTCAACCTGAGGCAGCATCACAATAATCAATGACGAGAACATTGCCAATCTGACCCAACTCCATTTCCACCCAAAAATTGTGCATGAACCTCAAGGTATTTTTGATTCTGAATTTTCAAATGATTTAAGTGTGGCTAGTGATCTTTTGCTTAATCCTGCCTATGACAAGCTTTGATGTAAATCAGTTTTTTTCATAGCCGCTCCCAAGCCTGAAAGAAAGAGGAGGGTTGTGTTAGACAGTCAACAGCAACGTAAAACTTTGTCGAATCTTTATGACATGGACATTCGATGTATTAGACATAATGCTAGGTCATTGTCCTGAAGTAACGCGCTGTATCGCTCAAATAAAGTGACAAATGAGCAAGAGCCATTGCATCGACGCCTGGGTGTAGTAAAAAATAAACAAGATTTCCTATATTTTCATGAACGAATGTGGGTAAAGAAGCTAGTTCATAAAAGTAAGATTCATTTTGGAATTTGGAATATAGGTACACTTACAAGTAAATTAATGGAAATAATAGATATTATGACTAGGAGAAGGATTAATTTTATGTATTTACAAAAAACTAAATGGATAGGAGAAAAAGCGAAAGAATTAGACATTTCAGATTTTAAACTTTGGCACACTGATAAGACTAAATTTAGAAATGAGGTGGGTATAATTGTAGATAAGTTTTGGAAAAATGTTGTAGTTGATGTAAAAAAGTTAGGAAATAGAATCATTGCATTAAAGTTTGTAATGGAAAAAAAAATCTTTAATATTATTAGTGCTTATACACCACAAATAAGGTTAGAAAAATATCACAAAGTAAAGTTTTGGGAGGATTTAGAATGTTTAGCTCAGAAAATACCATTAAGAGAAAAGATTCTTTTAGAATGAGATCTAAATGGTCATGTGGGAAGTGTATCTTTAGGTTACGAGAGTGTTCATGGAGGACATGACATAGGGGAAGCAAATGCAGAGGGTAAAACTATTCTAGACTTTTCTTTAGCGTTCAATCTTATATTAGCTAACATTTGTTTTAGAAAGTGTAAGGAACATCTTATCTGCACAAGTGAAAAGGTATGTTCTCAAATTGATCTCTTTCTTATAAGAAAATTGGATAGAAAGTTTTGTATGAATTACAAAGTTATATCTGGAAAGAATTTAACTACTCAGCATAAAGTTTTGGTTATGAATGTATGAGTTAAAAGGAGAATAAAAAACAAAGGCGAAGATAGGGTGTTAAAGACTAAGTAGTGGCAATTAAAAGGGAATAAAGAAAAGAATTTACAGAGACGGAATGTGGATGAAAGAATTTGGAATGTGAAATTGAATGGCTAAAGAGATTAAGAAAATGGCAAAGAAAATATTAAGTGAATCAAAAGATTTTGGACTTAGAGATAAAGAATCTTGGTGGTAGAATGCAAGCGTGCAATATAAGATTAAAATTAAAAGAGAGTGTTACAAAGTGTGGTTGTTATATAAGAGTGATAAAAATGGGGAAAAATATAAAGTAGCTAAGAAAGACACTAAGAAGGCAGTCAGCAAAGCGAGAGTGAGATATTTGATGGGTTATACCAATCTTTAGATACTAAAGGTGGAAAAAGAAGTATTTACAAGTTAGCTAAAAGTAAGGAAAGAAAGGCAAGAAATGTGAATCAAGTGAAATGTATTAAAGATGAAGAAGGAAAAATCTTGGTCACGAAACAAGATATCAAAAAACAGTGGAAGGGTTATTTTCATAGGCTTTTTAATAAAGGGTACGAAATTTTATTGCAATTGGATATGTTAGACACTAGAGAAGATGATCAAAATTATACTTTTTATCTTAAGATTCGTGAATCAAAAATAAAAAAAAACATTAAAGCGAATGGAGAATAGCAGAGCAGTTAGACTGGATAATATATTCATTGAAATATGGAAGGGTTTAAAAGTGAAAGGCATAAGTTGGCTCACAAAATTATTTAATAAAATTATGAGATCTAAGAGAATGCCAAACGAGTGGAGGACAAGTAATTTAATCCCTATTTATAAAAGTAAGGGAGACATTCAAAATTGTGTAAATTATAGAGGAATTAAACTCATGAGCCACACTATAAAATTATGGGAAAGAGTAATTGAGCAAAGATTAAGGAAAGAGACTCAAGTTACGGAGAATCAATTTGGTTTTATGTCAAGAAGGTCAACTATAGAAGCAATATACTTGTTGTGAAGATTAATGGAAAGATATCAAGAGAATCAAAGATATTTACATATGGTGTTTATCAATTTGGAAAAAACATATGAGAGAATGCCAAGAGAGATTCTATGGAAGGCTTTGGAGAAAAAAAGAATTCGTACAGCTTATATTCGAGCAATCTAAGATATGTATGATAAGGTTACAATTAATTTAGTAACAAAAAGTGGACCTATAGAAAATTTTTCGATAACTATTAGTCTATATCAAAGGTCAACTCTGAACCCTTATCTTTTTACTTTAATCTTGAATGTGCTTACTAAACATATCTAAGGGTCGATGCCACAGAGCGTACTTTTTGCAGATAATATTGTCTTAATTAAAGAATCGAGAAAGGAAATGAACAAGAAGTTGGAAAGGTGAAGACTAGTTTTGGAAACTCATGAATTTCATTTAAGTGGAAATAAAATGAAGTATATGGAGTGTAAATTTAATATGAGACACACCACTTCTAACGCAGAAATGAAAATTGGAAAATATATCATAACACAAGTCACACGATTTAAGTATCTTGAATCCATTATACAACATAACGGAAAAACAGAACAAGATGTAAAACATAAAATTCAAGCGAGGTGAATGAAATAGAGGAGTGCTTCAGGGGTTATTTGTGATAGAAGAGTACAACTCAAACTTAAGGGTAAATTTTACCGCACAATTATAAGACTTGCAATGCTGTATAGGGCTAAATGTTGGACAATAAAAAATCTACAAGAGAATAAGTTCAATGTTGCAAAGATAAAAATGTTGCGTTGGATGAGTAGACATACTAAACGAGATAGGATTAGAAATGAATGTATTAGAGAGAAGATGGAAGTCGCACCTATTGTGGAAAAGATTGTAGAATTGAGACTTAGATGGTTTGGTCATGTGGGAAGGAGACCTATAAAACCCCAATTAGGAGAGTAGATGAAATGGAGAATCATCCAATAATTAGAGGTAAAGTAAGACTGAAAAAAACTATAAGAAAAATTATTAAGAGAGATTTAGATTTAAATGATTTGTCTAAAAATATAATTTACAATGGGTGTCTATGGCGTCAATTAATTTATGTAGCTGATCCCACTTAGTGAAAAAAAGCTTTGTTGTTGTTGTTGTTATAGTAATCTTCTGCTTCCTATTGCCTATAGAAAGGGAATCAAATCATGTATACAACACCACATTGCTCAGTTTGTGTCCTATAAGGAGCTATCTCCTAACCATAAGGCATTTATTGCAAATGAGGACAGCCTTGAAATTCCAGGTTGCATAAAAGAGGCTCTTAAACATCCAAAATGAAGAGATGCTATGAATGAAGAATTACATGCCTTGCAAAAGAATGATACTTGGGAGCTGACCCAAAAACCATAAGGCAAGCAACCAGTGGGTTGCAACTGGGTGTTTAATATGAAATATAAGGCAGATGGAAGTATTGACAGGTACAAAGTAAGACTTGTTGTCAAGGGTTTCACACAAAAACATGGAATTAACTTTTAGGAGACTTTTATACCTATGGCCAAACTCAACACTAAACAAGTCCTAGCAGCAAACCTTGATTGGAGGGTACGCCAATTAAATGTCAAAAATGCTTTTTGAACGATAGTTTGAAAGAAGTTTACATGAAAGTTCCCTCTAGACTAAGGAAATTGAAAGATACTAATTTGGTGTGTAAACTTCAAAAGTCTTTTTACAAGCTCAAATAGTCTCCTCAAGCTTCTTTTGAGAGATTTACTAAGGCTATGAAGAAGTGAGCTACGTGCAAGGGCAATGCAATCATACTTCATTCATTAAGAAGTCTTCAACTGATAAGATGACCATCTTGATAATCTATGTAAATGATATAATTATCACGAGCAATGATGATCAAGAAATAACTTATCTAAAATGTGTATTAAACACAAAATTTGAAGTAAAAAATCTATGTGATTTAAAATATTTTCTAAGTATGAAGATTGCTCAGTCTAGTAAAAGGATTATAATGTCTCAAAGGAAATACACCTTAGATTTAATTAAGGAAACTGGCATGATAGGGTGCAAACTAGCTAATACCCAAATGGACCCTACTCATAAGGTTGGTTCAAAGGGAGATTCAACCCCCGTTGACAAAGGGATGTATCAAAGCCTAGTGAGTAAGTTGATATATTTTTCTCACACTAGGCCAGATATTAGTTTTATTGTTAGTGTTGCCAAACAATTCATGAATAATCCTAAAGGAGCATCTTGAAGTAATGAATCAAGTGTTAAGATATTTAAAGATGACTCCAAGAAAAGGCCATTTCTTCAAGAAAGGAATAAACAAAACCTTAGAAGTATACTATAACGCTGACTAGGCAAGATCTCTTACAAATAGGAGACCTACAACAAGTTGTGCTCATATGTGTGGAGGAATCTTGTAACTTGGAGAAGCAACAAACAAATGGTAGTTGCTCAGAGTAGTGCTAAAGCAAAGTTTTGGGCCATGACCCATGGTATATGTGAAGGAATTTGGTTAAAAAAACTACTTGAAAAATTACAATTTCCACCTTCAACATGCATGAAACTCTTATGTGACAATCAAGGTGCAATAAGCATAGTCAAAAACCCGATTCATCCTGATAGAACTATGCATATCAAAATTGATCGTCACTTCATCAAGGAGAAGATTGAGGAGGGTGTTATTGAGCTAGCCCACATATCCACCAATCACCAAACAGTCGATATCTTGACCCAGTCTTCTCCTAAAACTCAGTTTGATACTCATCTAAGTAAGTTGGGTATGGTGGACACTTACTCCCCCACTTGAGAGAAGGTGTGGAATTCCTAATTTTCAGCCTAATGTGTAAAACCCGACGTGCATGCAATTAGATATATACATGGGAAGTTGACTTTTCAAAGAGGTATTGGATGCTGCCACGTAGCAATGTTATTTTCTTCTTCTGCACTTTCCTGATATGCCCCTTTCTCATCCACTTTTAGTTAGCCTTTAACGTAATTTGCTTCTCTCAAATTCTGCAGCACTGAACCTATACCTATATCCATCTCTTCGGTCAGAAAAAGGAGCAAAATTGCGCTGGAAACTGAACTGCATCTTCTCTCCTCTGCTGAGTGCCATTTTCGCTGTTTCTGGTTTCGTTTTTCTGCTGCTACTATTGTCTCCTGGTGGTGCTGCGTGAGCTGCTGTTTGCTGGTGATCTAACGCCAAAAACAAATCCTCTTCCAGGTCTGGAGTTGCTGCCGTAAGTGTTGCGTTTTTGGTCCATTTTCACAGCATTTTCCTCCCCTGTTTTTCTAGTTCTGAAACGTGTTTTCTGGTGTGTGTGGACAGCCGAGGAAAGTGTGTGCAGAAAGAAAAAAAAAGGGGTGCAAGAGGATGAGTGGGTTGGAGCAATTTTGATTTCCTTCATACTACAAAGTATTTCCACTTTCCTATATGGTGATTTCTCTCATTTTCTGCATATACCTCCTAATCTAAAATCAAATTCCATTGTGCATCTTATTTCCCAATTCTTGATTGTGCAGAATAAACTCCTCCCTAGCGTGTTTTGCTGCAGGACAAAGGATAGCCTTGTGTGGTATGAATTTTCTGCTCTTTCCTGGTTGTGGAGTTTCGATCCTCTTGAACGAATTTTAATCTTGGAATGAAGAATCCAAAATGCTCTACTACCATATATAGACACATATATATATATAAATCTTTATATTTTTATATATGTGTGTTGTATGGGTATAGAGGGCATAGAATGGAGGAGTGGATGGTAGATTTAATTCCTTAAAAATCAAATACATGTTTATAACATGTTAAGGGAATGAAGAATAGATACCAATGTTCCTTACTTTTCCTAGAATTTTGTTTAAATAGGCTAAGCTAATGAGACGAATTTTTAGTTATGCACATTCTAAAAATCTGGTGAACGGGTATTGTAGGGTATTCAGGAGATTGAGTTATAGCTGAGGAGTGGGCAGGGAATGTCGATATCATCTTAGGAGGTGAGTAAGTAATGCGGACCATGAGTAACTCATATTTCTTATTTTATTACTAAGTTTCCTTGCAGTATTCTAACATTTGGAAACCTATTTAAAGAAAGACATCTTGAAATGTGTTCTTATATGCATGTTATTTGAAAATTAATTTGAACGTGAGATTTTGCAAAAATTACGACTGTTGAGTTATCTGGAAACTTAGATATTGAACTGATATGAATGGTATTTTGTCTGAAATGCTAAATTGAGAAAAGTATTGTTTTAAGAGGTAGAGGTTATCTGTTCAGAACTCTGTAACTAATAGCAGTAGTTGTTAGCCTTGGTGCACCATGATCTAGACCTCAGCTAGCAGGGGTTTTGCTAACCCCGTGTGGATAGCTATCACATGTGGAGCCATTTTATTTCGCAAGCAAAGTGCTTTGAGTCTGTGGTTATTTTCCTCGCGAGTTGTGTGCTCTGCGTCTGTTTCAATTTGGTTATGCTTAGATACTTCTTATGCATTTTAAGAAATGGTTTGTATAAGGCTTGTTTTATGCATAATATATATATATATATATATATATATATATATATATATATATAGTTTTTACGGATCTTGTCCCTATTTTTTAATGGTTGGCATTGCTTATTCACAGAGTATCAAACTCACTTTTCTTAATTTATTTTTCAAAGAGCGGTGAAGACCCTAACCTACCCTGAGCTGCCTTCTAGTTGTTAATCTCCTACTTTATCTCTTTTGGCGAGCCCACAATTGTTCATGTGGGTGTATTTTGTTCTATGCATGTAATTTATTTTGTTCTGAACAGTGTAGAATGTGGCTCCACTGAATCATAGCTAGGGTATCCCCAATCTCTAGAAGTTTATATTTTGCTATTTTGGGTGTATTGTTGAGTTGACTAATTGTAGAAATTTCGGGAGGTCCAAATTATAGAGGAAACTCTGCCGAAATTTCTACAAAAGTCACACAAAAGAAAAACTTATACGTTTTGTATAAAAGTGATTCAGAAATGATACTCTTAGTTTTATAAATTATACGAAAATACAACCGGGGGAATTTATCTGAATTTTAGTGGAGGACGCTAATACAAATCGATTTATGGTAGGGGAATTTGTTATCTTTTGTGCCAACATACTAAAAATTGTGGGTTGTGACAGAGTCCTGAATTCATTAGGCAAATATTTCGTTTTATGTAAATAGTTAACTAGAGCTTATTAGTCCTAATTAGCATTGATTGTACAGATTATATAGGATTAATTTCTTTTCAAATTATTTCCTGTCTAGTTAGAACAACAAATTAAGGAGCATTAACTCCAATTTCTGACTTAGTTTTATATTTATATTTCGTACACCTCTGCTGGAAAGAATTTAGATCAATATAATATCTTTTTTGATCCATTCTTCAACATCATTGCTCAACTACCCTAAATGTTACATATTTCATCCAGAATATGATTTGAAGATATTACATCTCATGAACAATGATATCCATTTCAGTTTTCCTTGAGTTTAAGATGATCTAGTTTTTCCCCCTATATTAAGAAGTGCCAAAGCCCACAATGGATAGTGCAGTTTAAGAGTGAATATCCTTGAAGCGTTTACCATTCCTTTCAAATACAACTATTTAATTCCTCACTAACAGATGACATCCATTCTACCAAGATGGTCAACATTATTTTGCCTCAAGGCAAGTAAAACTTTCTTTGAAGACAAATATTTTTCTGAAGAAGAAAACTACTTAGCAGATAGAGGGCAGGGAGTAAAATTTGCATAAATATAAAACCACACCTTGCAAAGAAAGTAATAGGTGATACACATACCTTCAATGCACAATCTACCCTTGTCATCAATATAATTCCTGGATGCACTGCATCAGGTCCATTAAAAAGCCTTGCGACCTTTTCATAGTGCGGCTACAATATATATTCAAAGAGAGTATAGTGATGAGTTGAAATGATGGATAGTAAAAAGCATAAAAATAAACTATATCTTTTACCTATTAATACCTTATAATTCCTGCAAGCAGGGCACCTGCCAGACAAGTAAGAGACATAAGGAAAATTAGAATTTATTGTACTTATATTTCTTGATAAATAAATACACCTAGATAGCAGAAAAGAACTTGCAAAGTTCAAAAAATAATTTCAACTGGATGGAAGAGAAAATAAAATTTTTTCATCTCAAATTTTTCTTTATATTCTACCATCTTAACTAAGTTTTGAAATTCCAGAAGCCAAAGTACAATATATGCTCACTCAAATACACACAGAGAAAGGAATTCTTTTTTTTTTTTTTGGGGGTGAATGAATGAAGTCAAACAGACAAACAAAATTCAACTCCTGTTTCAGGCTTGTCTCAATAAGTCAATTCGTCTTTCATGAAAAATAGCACATTCATAAATCATAGAATAGAGCTGGCAGAAAATTGTTTATTCAATGTCATTTTGACATTTAAATGAGTAAGCTATAATATGAATACATTGATCATATATTTCTTGAAAGAGTAAGAAATAAGAATTTAGGACAAAGCAAATGTAAAACTCCATTAAAAACAAGTAGTAGCATGTGATTAGGAACTTACAATATACACAAACATGAAATATGGCTAAGATGTCAAGAGACTAGGACTAACATAGAGCATGTAAATCACAGTAAATTCAAAATTTATATTATTTCAATATACATTTCTTTCTTAGGCAATATGGTATCACAAAGTAAGATAATAATATAAAACAAGCACCCAACAAGAGAGCAACAGAAGAGAAAAGACAAAATGGAAGAAGGCAGCTAGGCGCTGAATCAAATGAAAAAGATGGATTAGACCAAAAAAAATTTATAAAAATAGGCCCACATGTTCGAAAAAAGAAAAAAAAGAAAAACAAAGGTGCAATGGAAATTTAAATCCATAATTAAAACCCTGTAACCAATGGAAGTTAAAAGTAATTTCACCCATCCAATAGATGTATGATTCCATGACGATGGCCAACAGCTCTGATACTAAATGATAATATCCAAGGGATGTTGAAAACTACCCTTAAAAGTGCATGAAAAAGAACCACCCTCCTTAAATACCACACCAAACATCCCATATTAATCAATATGGGAATTAGACATCCCATACTACCTAGTATCTATCCATGTACATGCTTCATCATAAGTTGAACTTGGTGGTAACTACTGCATCTGAACCGCCAACAGTAAAGTAATCTACAAAATCAGTCCTTGCCCACTCGCAAAGGGTAGAGGAGGTTGACATGAAGCGAATGGTTTAAAGATGGCAATTTTTCCAAAGACACAAGTGATGTTTTGATTTATCCAACCACTTTGTTCTCTTATTGTTCACATCTACTGTTCATAACCTCTGTTACAGAAAGCCAGAAACCTTTAGCCGTTCTTAATATTTTGTCACATCTCCAATAAATTTTACATCCAATCTGTAGTTATGCTAGCTAAAGGACAATATCTCGGACAAAAGCAAACCATTAACTACCAAATTTTCCAAACGCGTTATCATACTTCATCTTGTTGACATTGCGGCTTCAAAAATCCAAATAATTGTCATAATTTCATTTCTCATTATTTTACTTGCAGATCTACTTTGCTGATCAAATGGTTTATTACCTTAACCAAAGAAAAAGCACCCCCAGCATCCGGAGTATATCCATAACGAAACGTTAGATAAAATTTAAAAAAATTTAATACCCAACAGAAAATTTAATCAATTCCGCGAACAGAGAGGCATAAAAATGAAATTTTGTTGGAAATTAATCACCAACCAATGGGCAAAAAATTCGACAACAGCGAAAGCAGCTGGGGTATCCTTCAGAACTGTATTGAAATTTGTTGCATTCAAATCAACGGCATAATCTCGAGCATCACCATTTTTACTACTATCGTTCACATCCCGAAGGATCGAACGACTTGATCCCAGTGAAGAAGATGTCGTAGTCACGGTCCCACAAAGCAGGCTCAGAATCAGACCCAGACATATATACATCCGAGACATGGAAATGAATAATCACAGACCCAGAACGGGGAGAGACAACTCTAGCGGCAAACGATTTCCAAACAATAGGGTTTAGTGGGTTGTTTGGAATTTAAAAGAAATGTGAGGAATTTTAAAATGCTTTGGACAAGAAATGGATCTGTTACTGTGAGTATGTGTTAGTTTTCAAATTTTTGTGCAGCTTTTGAAGCTTTTGTCATGGGTTGGAGGGTGTGGGGAAGGGAAAGATGAACCAGAAAAGGATGCGAATTACGTTTCCTCTTTAAGGTGGCGGAAGCAGGGGTCACTATCGGCCCTCAAACACCACCAAACCAAACCGTTTGAAATGTTTTTTACGTTTTCATCTGCACGTCTCTTCTGCTTTCTGCTTTCTTTTCTTTTCTTTTTTTTGGTTTTAGTTTCTGGCTTTGTTTAGAAATTTTTTGTTATTAATTTAACAATTCAAGAAAAAGAAATTTAATTTAAAGTGCATGATACATTCTAAAGTAAAAAAAGGTATAAAATATATTATTAATATTGACTAAATTTATTAGCCAAACGAAAAAAGTTGGCTAACTTTACAATTTAGATTGCCATAAAACTTGGGCAATTTGATAGCAAAGGGACATTTTTTCCCCCTTTAGACTCATGGTTTCATAATCATTTTAATCACACTGATCAATGTATCTTGGTTAAAATTGTAATATGGTAGCTTAACATTATTTATTATTTGAAAATGATTTTTTAAATTTAAAATATTTTAAAATAATTCTTTAAATTTTTATAATGTCCCATAAAAAATATTTTATATTAAATCAACTCCTCTAGTATCAATAACATAATATTTGATTCAACCAAGAGAAGGGGAGGAAAGGAATTTTAATGAAACATTATTTGGTTAGGAAGGACAAAGAAGAGGAGATAAAATTAAATGAATAATTATACCTTTATGATATTAGAATTAATTTTTTTTTTGTTTTTAAAGATATTTAAAAAAAAAAGGCTTTTCCTTGCTTTCTATTATAAAAAATAATTTTTCTTGATTTCTATTCAAAAATATTTTTTATTTTCATAAAAAATTATCTTGAATCCCATTGAAAGAAAATAAGATTTCGATTATGTTTTTAGTAAAAGTAAAAGTAGAGTATTAAAATTATATCAAGAGTAGTTTAATCAAAATAAAATATAAAAATTTCTCTCTCTTCCAAAAATCTCTACTTTTAGAAGAGAGGGAGATGAGCCTCCCCTCTAATTTTTTCATGCCAAACAAGAGGAGGTGCTTCCCCTCCAAAACCCTCCTATCAAACAATGCCTAAGTGTCCTAGTTAGGTGGAAGTCAAACAGATAATGATATAGAATATGACATTTTTGAAACTAGACTTTTAATTAAATTAAAAAATAAATAACAAAAAACATTTAGTAATTATAAAAGATAATATAGGATTTTTTTTCTGAGTTGTTGGTATGAGCAAAATTGAGATTATTAGAAATATAACTGAACTTTGTGGGACTAATTAAGGATTTAATGAAAATTATTAAAAATTATTTATAAATTATCAAATAATAGGTAACTAAATATTAAATATTTAGGAAAGGAATTTCAATAAATTCTTTAGACCTTTAAAGCTCTAAAAATATAAAAAAATATTTGCAAGATAAAAATATTTGGTGAAATTTAAATGTTAAAATATTATTATTAAAAGTTTAATGTTTAAAATGTAATTTTAACTAGGATCAAAATATAATTTTTCTTCCTTCAAGTTCTATTAAGTAATTTTTAAATTTAATTAAAATTATATAAGTTTAAATTGAAAAACTTAAATTTAGGCTTTACATTTGAGATAGTAAAGTATGCAAAAATTTATGAGTTTATATTTTAAAGAGCATATTAAACTATATAAATAATTGCAGATGTTAATTGAGTAGTCAAAATATTTAATTCATATTAGTTATAATTTTAAGTAATATCGAAGAGACTCCGTCAACTAAAATTCAACTTTAAGTAATAGAAAATATAGACCTCTATTATCGGTCCTAATCGGTATAAAAAATAAAATAACACTTTCATTTTATTCCATGCTATGTTTTTATAGCCCAAGTTTCATTTTATAATTTATAAGCTTTACACCCATAGGCAAATAAAATTGGTGTTTTCAAATTTTCAAATCATGTGTTGTGGTCAGGTGTGTGTGTGTGTATATATATTCATATGATGAAATAATAAATAAATTAATAAACAAATAGATAATTGAAATTGAAATGTAACAAAGCTATGCACTTGTGGAATGTAAAGGAAGAAATTAGAAAAGTAAGAATAGTGATGTGTTTATATTTACATATATATATATATATAGAATATCAAAATAACACAAATAATTCTTTTACAAATATAATATATATATATATATATATATTATATTTGTAAAAGAATTATTTGTGTTATTTTGATATTCTATATTTTATGGTAACTTTATTAAAGAGTGATTCATTTTTTTCTCTTAATTTGTTACTTTATTTTTAGTTATCTAAATGCCATTTTAATGGATTTTATCTTCTACTTTCATTTTTTTTCAAATGACTTGATGGATGAGAATATATGTAGCCATTAGCAAAGGTAACACCTAGAAAACACTTAGAATAAGTTTTGATTCTGTGATAACACTGCAATGTGATATATCTAATGTAGTGACATGAGATATTTGATGTGCTTATAAATTAATCAATGAGTATATAAATAATAAAGTAACACTTTCATTTTATTCCATGCTTTGTTTTTATAGCTCAAATTTCATTTTATAATTTATACACTTCGTGTTTTTGGAAAAACAAAATTGGTGTTTTTAAAATTTCAAATCTGTTGTGATATAAGTATAGATGCATAAACATATTTATATGATGAAATAATAAATAAATTAATGAACAGATAAATAATTAAAAATGTGACAAAGTTATGTACTTATGGAATGTAAAGGAAAAAATTTGGGAAGTGAGAATAGTGATGTGTTTATATATATACATACATGAATATATTTGTAAGAAAAGTGCTTGTGTTATTTTAATATTTTATATTTTATGGTAACTTTATTAATAGGTAATCATTTTTTTCTCTTGATTCATTATTTTATTTTTAGTTATCTAAATGTCATTTTAGTGAATTTTCTTTTCTACTTCTTTTTTTTTTTTAAATAACTTGATGGATGGAGATCTAATTAGGATGCCAGAGTTATTAGTGAAGATAATAACTAAGTGTACTTAGAATAAGTTGTGATTTTGTAATAGTGCTATAATATAATATATCAAATGCAAAAATTTGAGATACTTGATATGCACTGTGAAGGTATGGATATGATGTATCTAGTGCAATGTTAAGAAATGTAATATTGTGGTTCGATAGTGCAAAGGTACTTGGTGGTATGGTTCCTTCATGTGATGCTCATTTTTATAATAATTTTTTATTATTTAAAATATTTGGTTTCAACTTGAAAATTTTTTTATTTATTAAATAATTGATTTTCATTTTAGCTATAAATTATAATATTACTCAAATTAATTGTTAATTACTCAATTTCTAAAAACTCAAGTGTATTTGTTTCTTCTCTGCATATTTTGTTATTTATGTACTCAGTAAGCGAGTAGTATACTTATTCCTTTCTTTTATTATTTTACAGACCAGTAGTTGAGAATGAAGTGATTTGAGAGTTTGTGTGCTACTAGACGTATAGAGTATGTGCTCAACTTTATACTCAACATATGTGTGTTGTGTCTTTTGTAGGATCTATTATGGCCACTTTGAACATATGTATATATTATTCATAGTTTCTTAGTGAACTATTTTTATTGAATGTAACTTATTATTATTGGTACTAATGTTGTATTGAACTATTGTGCAAATTAGGATGTCTCACTTTTAGAGAGGTGTTGTCAGATTTTTGGCACCCCCACGTAACCTATTTGAATAAATGAATATTTTCAAAATATGTGGTTGTATGTGCAAGATTAAATATGTGGTATTATAATTGAGTTTGAATCTTTGATGTTTGTTAAGTTAAGCTAATTATTAGATTGGTTGAGTCAATGTGAGTCGTGATAGAAAGATAATATAATGGAAGTTTTTATAAAAATGAGCACCAATTCAAATATTTGTTGAACAAATTTATAATAAGTTTTATATTAAAAATTAGAGATAATAAATCCAAGTTATGTATTCATTTTCAAAACAAATAAAATTCTAATGGATTTCATTCATCTATGATCTTAGTGAACAAAAGAAGGAATAGAAAAACTTACTGAATAGAAGCTTGTCAAGGCTGTCATGAGGAACATATGCATACAGAAGTAGCTACTCAATGCCATGGTCACAATAACACAACAATATCTGTTGGCAGAGGATATGCAATATTTGTTGGCAATGATGACAATAAGAAATTGAGCGGTGAAAACTTTCACCACAGATTGATCCTTTTGCTAGGAAGAAACATTCACTTATAGCAATAAAAATGCTACGTTAAAATTGAACAGTGAACAGAAGGGCAAAGTCCAAAAGGAATTTGCAAAATATAGATATAATAAGAAAAAAAGTATAAGAATTTGCATGTTTATTGAAAAAGCCATGCAACCCATAATCAAAAGCAATTCACAAAGACCAGACAAACTATGTTTTAGATCAGTGAGACAGATATGTTATACAAGAATTATTTATAAAGAGAGTACCTTATATTGGGAAAAAATCCTGAAGTTCTTAGTTTAAAATGAGAATACAACCTGAGAAGAACATTACCAGAACTTGTGAAAAACAAAATATTAGGATTCAATAAATTGAATTGAAATTCAAAACTCGGTGAGTCTTGGAGATTATTATGAATCATGCAGCCATAGTTGTTCTCCTTGTGTCTCAATTTTTTGGTCACAGCTGAAAAGTGTTATGAATCAATGAAAATTAAACATTAATACTTGAAAATAAGAAGAAAATAGATGATAAAACAAATGAGAAAAATGAAATAACAATGGAAGAAAGTAATATAAAATGAACTTAAAGGAGAAGAAAGAAGAGATATTTAAATTTGGATAGAGAAATGGAAAGGTGTACTGGCCCAGTCTAATTGATCAATAGTTATAGTTTGACTTCCTCCTCAATACTTGGAAAGCCTTAGTTTCCATTGACAAAAATCCAAGAAACATATTGGTTAGTATATCAGTCTGATAATCGAAATCTCTCTACAAGAGAATGTTTTTAATTAGCCCAGCATTTGGTTTAAATACAGTTTTATTTTCTTCATCTGTTGCTAAAATTTCAACAAAGAAAATAAAAAATTAATTAGTCAAAGAATCCATCCAAAAACAAAAACCAAAGGCTTTGGTAGTAATCTCATTGTTATTATAACAGTAAAAGAGGGAAAATAACAAAAAATAACTGGGGAATGAACAGTGGGTCCCATAATCATTATTAAATTAGATTAGATTTTTTTGGGGTTAAAAAAGTGAATCCCATGAATTTACAGCTACCCTAAAAAACCGGGCACCCCTAAGTTCAATCACTCAATATTGTCACTTCTTCTGAAGCAACACTGACGACAAGTTATTAATTCAAAAATACAACTCTAATAAACAGAATACCAAAAGCTTCCTGTTTCAGAATAATTCTAGTAATTTTTTCTCTAATGATTTAGAGAATGCTATCTAATTTAATGCCGAATTTGGAACAATAGGTGTTCAGATAAGTTCAAGTGATGTTTGCAAATATATATATATATATAGCCAAAGTTGGTGCATTTGCCTGATCACTTAGGGAGTGTTTGGTTCAATCAAGGAGAGAGGGAGGAATGGATTTTAATGGAGGGGAAGACAGGGGAGGGAAAGGGAGAGAAGAGATTTTAATGATACCTTATTTGATTTATCTGGAGGAGAGAGATTTTAATGAAATTTTGTTTGGTTCTGGAAGGGAAGGGAATGGAGGGGAGGGGGAGATAAAATTAAATAGACAATTATACCCTTATGACATTAGAATTATTATTTTTATTTTTAAGATATTTTTATGCAAAAAAAGGCTTTTCCTTGCTTTCTATTATAAAAAATAATTTTTTTTATTTTTATTCAAAAGATATTTTTTATTTTCATAAAAAATTATCTTAAATTATATAAAAATATCTATATTTTATTAACTACATTAAAAATTAGAGATGTCAAAATCCATATTCATGAACTACATATTATACTTAATTTTGGTTGCTTTGCTACTACACCCCTTAGTCGCTTTTTTTCACCTCATACATATCATAGAATTTTTTCTTTTGAAATTTTTACAAAATCGAATAAAATGCATAGAACAAGATTACTATAAACAAAAAGAAATATATAGCCATCAAATTTAGTAGATTGTTGACATCAAAATACATCATCCATTGTATTGGTTCCCCATAATGGCAAAAATGCTCAAAATTAGAGCATACACATACACCAAAATATCATCATCCATGCTAATGATCCTCTTCGTTTAGAAGAACCAAAGACCAAGTCCATAATTATCGCCTTACGCATTGCAAGCGGACATTGAAGAATTGATTTTTGCTTTTGTTTATCTCTTATAAGAGAATTATAAATGATAAACAGTTTGTCAGGGTCACATCTACATTCAATAATCATATTCCAAATGTCTTCTTCTGACATTAGGTCCTTGGGGATTAAAGCCTCTTGTAAGATATTATTGCCACATTGAGCTACATCATTTGCAACACTAAGTACAGAAGCTACCTTATCCATTACATTTACTAACTTGTCAACATCTTTTTCTTTGGCTTCAACTTCTTTCCTTTTCCTCTTACTTGTAGCACTTGTATCCCCAAGTGATTGTTCATGAATTGAAAAATTATCAACATTAACATAATTTTCATAATTCTCCAATGTAACCTCATTTTGTGAGACAAGATGATCAACATAGTTAATAGTGTTATGAAAGTCTTTTTCACTAGTTAATAGACACCTTTTTCTCATTTCAGAAGCTGTTGCACTCCCTTCTCCAGTGGCTCTATCATTATCATATAGTATAACCATCTTTTCATAATTTGGCACCGGGGTATTCCTCCATATTGCCGCTTTAGGCTTCGACTGAAAAAGATAGGAATGACATTAATAAACATAGCAGCAACCAACTTTAATTATAAAGATTTATCAAATCACATTAATTGTAGATAACAAACCTCAATCAAAGCATCCCATACTTGGTCTTCTGCATCCCACAAGCTTGTTGATGGGTTCCAAGGAAACCCACTCATGTCATTCTTAAAAACATCATACACTTCAGAAAAGTTCTTCTTTAAAGTTTTCCAGCGATTCTTTATCTTTTCTTTGTCAAGTTTTTTTCCAAATAAAGCACTCAATTCTTTGACTATATTGTCATAAGCTGCGGATGTAAATGTCCCATTAACTTTGTTGCCCTCATTATGTTGATGCATGAAAGCATCCACAAGAGCATCATCTATACATTTAGTCCAATTCAAGTATTCCTTACTAGTGGTTCCGGTTGATCCCTTCTTTGGCGACATACTATAAAATTTATGGGTTTTAGCATAATAGAAATGAGCATAGAATCAAAATTCTTGAAATATGATATATAAATGAAAACATCAAAGGTAAAGACATCAAATGAATACATAAAAATCCAAATTGAAATGAAAACATCAAAGTTCAATATATGAGTACATGAAAATCCAAATTGAAATTGATACATCAAAGTTCAATACATTAAATAAGTAAATTAAATAACAATACAAATACATAAGATCACTCCAATTGACTATTTTGGTAATCTAGCCACATTTGATTAGCTATATTGTCTCTAATAAGCTCACCACGTATAGCCTCTTCATTATCATTAACAGGAGTACGATTATTATCATCAGATAAATTTTAAGCTTCAAGTTCAGTATCTACTTCAGCTATAAGATCTTCATCGAGGTCTATACTCATTAAGTAACTGTGAAGAATACAACAAGTAGTAATAATCAATGATTGAGCCTTAACTCTATAAGTAGGTTTAGCTGAATTGGCTAAAATTTCAAATCTTTTTTTCAAGACACCGAAGGCTCTTTCAATTGCATTCCACAATGATCAATGTCGAAAATTGAATAGTTTCCTATGATTTTGAGGAGGATTTCTTGCTGAATATTCTTTTAAGTGATATCGAACACCTTTATAAGGAGTAATAAGCCCACTTGTTAACATGAAGCCAGCGTCTATAAGGTAATATTTACTTATAACCAAAAAATTAATTACTATCATATTGAACACCTATATGCTTTGAATAATTCTAGCAATAACTAAAAGAGTTACCTTCTGGAATTTTAAGCCTATCTTCTTGCCTTAATGCAATTTTTATAATTCTTGACTCAGACGTTGTGCCTTCCCAACCAGTGAGGACATAAGTGAATTTTAAATCAAAATTGCATGCTGCTAACACATTTTGTGTCAGGAATTCCTTCTTACCATGATATCGGGGAGCATCTGCTTGAGATACTTTGACACGTATATGTGTTCTGGCTATGGCACCAACATAATCCTTAAAAAATGGGTAGAATCTATGACTATTGTGAATTTCAGGAAGGACTATTGACCCATCAGGTTGTACAAGGAATTTTCCTTCCAATTCAAGGATAGCTTTCAACACTTGATGGAGATGACGACTAATTG
Organism: Erythrophleum fordii; assembly: GCA_032878935.1. Classification (NCBI taxonomy): domain Eukaryota; kingdom Viridiplantae; phylum Streptophyta; class Magnoliopsida; order Fabales; family Fabaceae; genus Erythrophleum; species Erythrophleum fordii. Next base: position 2,936,093 of record JAVQMF010000029.1, read on the forward strand.
TCCCACCGAAACGCCGAAACCAAAAGTTTACCTCACTGATTTTGGCTTTATGTGTTAATATGTAAAGAGTTTTTGCAACTTGTTCTTCAACACTTGACCATCATGTAGGTTGTAATCCGCCCTCCCTTTCTAACATAGCACATAATGTAATAAAAGCTCTAGGACCCATTCTAATGATATTTAGACTTGTTTCACTTCTAGTTATCTGACTCATTATTTCTTCACGTACTCTTTCTTTCTTGGAACTCATACTATAGCTTTTTTTTTATTATTATACATTCAAGTGCGATAATAATATACAAGAATACAAAACAATAGAGCTATAACTCTTTGACGAAATTCCCACTATCGGCGCACCAATAAAATGTATTGAAGTACCAAATCCATCTAAAAAAAGGAATTAAAAAAAATGAATCTAATTAAAACCAGTCATACAACAAATCAGTCTATATATACAATTATAATTACACTCACTCCATTTTAAATCAGCCTAGGTAACATATTAGCCTAGGTATAAACCGATACCTACCTACATATCAGTTAAATATGAACAAAAAAGAGGAGAAACACAGCAAAATTTTAACTAGAAGCAAAAATTCAAAAATTCAGAATACTCAATGCTGCAGGGAGCAAAGGCGCCAATAAAAAGAGAGAAGACAACAACAATAGAACAAGCAGGAAACAACAATATTTCTAGTAACACTGTATCCTTTATAAGCTTGATTCAGATTGGGAAAATAATATAACAAAAAAAAATTTCCATAAGCACAGGAAAACAATGATAAATAAATATCATATATATAGAAATATTCCACGAACAGAGAGCTGGAGTAGAGAATATAATTCATGGATCTAATATTATTTCAGTCGACACTTCATATTTTCAGCTCGATTAAGATTGGGAAGTCAATAGAACAAGCAAAAATTTCGATCAGCACCATATTTCCATAGACAAAAATTTCCATGCTACATCCAAGAGAAACAAAGCTTAAAATATATATATATATATATACACACACACATATACAATAGATCCAGTCGCATCTCAATGTGCTAAGCAGGGAGTAAAATAGCGATGGCGACGGCAACAGTGACAGCCATGACAACGGTAAAGGTGACGATGACTTTAGTTCTGGGACGCCATGAGCTTGGAGTGACAACAAGATGATGAGAATAGTGAAATAGAACCAGAAAAAGAAAAAGATAAGAGAAGACCCAGACCTGGTAGTGGAGCGGGAAGGAACCGGCAAAGAATCTGAAAGAGAAGGAGAAAAGAGATCTGGAGGTGACGAGGTCTAGAGTGATGAAGAAAGGCAGAAAGGTTGTAGCAGCAACAGAGGACTGGAGCTGCAGACACATGAAATGGATATGTATCTTGCTTTTAGCTCGACAAAGGTGGAATATTAATTTTCTACGAGGGATAATTTGGTCAGATGGCACGCATAATTTTCTCTCCCCTCCAAAAATCCCCAATTTTGGAGGGGAGCTGGATGAGGGGAGGTCCCCTCCAGTTTTCTTGTATCAAACAAAACCCTCCCCTCCCCCCCAAAACCTTCAAACAAAACACTGGGTTAACCAACATGGTAGCTTATCAAAAGTAGAAACTATGCAGATAAGCAAGCACAAATGGCCAGGGAAATTTAGAAAGAATTTTTTTTAGCAAGAGGTAATAATAAATTAAAGAAAGAGAAATTTATCAGATTACCATCTCATATACAAACTATTACTTTTATGATGCCTAAAGTGTTATATTTTATACCTCACCTTTTTTATGGCTATTGGATTTAAATCTCATACAATATTCATTAAGCTAAGCATAAAATGAAAAAGCGGAGAACTATATGCTCTTGCAAGTAATGATAGGCATCCTAATTATTCATATCATTCTAATTCTCAAGTCCAATGTATGAGAACCATTCATCTTTCTCCGTCTAGGAGCATGCACTCCTGGGGCTTGGTCTTTCAAGTAGAAAAGAAATAACATACCTAATTTGCAAGATTAGACAGTACAATTAATCAATCTTCATCTTCCTTCGCCTGAAGCTCTCTCTACCTTCATTTTTCTCTGTCTAGGTCTACATCTAAGAGAGAAGAGAGGAAAATATGGCCATAAAATTTCTCCCACTACGTACGAGAGGGGAAGAGAGAGAAATATGATCATCAACTAGACAAAAAAGTTCCATTATCGATGAACAAGGTGGAGAAGATAAAGAGAGAAATTCAAATGAATTTCAAATACAACTTTCTTCAAGATTCTTTGAGAAAATTAAGAAAAGGAAGAAACATAAAACTAACAGTTGAACATGTTGTATCATGTTTTGCAATGACACAATAACAAATTTGAAAAAGGAGGAATAGAGAGAAAGAAGTTAGTAACACTGTGTTGGGAGGGGATGAAAAAAAGTGAAAGAAGAGAAAAGTGGCGAGAAAAAAGAGGAAAAAGAAAAATAATTTTTTTTTATGTGTTTGAATAAAAAAAATTCACTAATTTGTGAAAATAATAATTTTATAATTTTATATAATATTAATAATTTTTTTTAAAATGAGATATTTAAAAAAAGTTATATTTAAAATATAAATTAATTATTATAAATTTATACATATATATAAAGAAATAAGAATAATAAATTTATAAAGATCACATTTTAATTTTTTTAAAAATTTAGTCAAATAATAAAAAATAAAAATTAATTTAAAAATTATTATTTTAATATATATTAATTAATTTAAATATAATATATATAAATATAATAAATAATTTTAAATTATATTTACATTTTATATATAATGTATTATTATATATTATAATATTATATATTAAATAATATATAATATATATATATATATATAGACAATGCATTGTAACTGAGTGGCTACCATTTGGTTGCAATAGCCACAGACTATAATGCAATTAGTTGTTTTTTTTTTAAATATATATAATTTATTAATTTTAATATTACAAAATATATTATTATTTTAAAAAATATATTTATTATTAAGTAATTTTATAATAAAATTTTAAATAAATAATTTTAAAATTTTATAAAATATTTTTTAACATTCGAATATAATGTAATCGGAATATACATCACCTTACACGTTTTTTTTTTTTAAAATCTTTTCACATTTGAAAAGAAATTTGTTCGGTGGGACTCATATTTTCTTTTCAACTTTTCTCTTTCTCTTGATTTTCTCTTTGATCCAAACAACAGAAAATCTTTTTTCTCTCCTATTTTCTCCTTTAATTTTCTCTTCTCCTTGCTTTTCTCCTTGTCCAAATGCACTGTAAGACATTTGGAAATGTACAGATGAGAGATAGAGAGAGAAAAGTTGGTAACAGATTTGAAATTTGAGGGTGAAATTACCATATTTAATTTAAGAGTAAAAGCAAAAAGATGGCAGAGTCTGAGAGGAGTTGCACTAGAGATGACTTACAGGGCATCAATGAGAGAAGCGACAACATATATAACGGTTTCTACCACAAATTATATAGAAGTACCCATGCAAGGCTGATGAAGCAGCCAAAAAAATGAGAGAGAGAGAGAGAGATAGAGAGAAGGATAAATAATTTTTTTTCGCATCTTGCCGAAAAAGTGGAGCAGGGGAAAAAATAAAGAGAAATAGTGCGAAAAAGAGGCAATAAAAAGGAAAAGAAAAGACACAACAATGAACAGGAATTACGCAACAGTATCGCTCCATATGATTTTATATATAGTATATTGATATATTGATTAGTAATAAACCCTCATACGAGGTTTTTAAATTTTTGTTGTTTAGTTGAAACATGAATAACAAATATAATAATAATTTTTAACAAATACAATATTTGAAGTTATAGTGCAGAAACAATAATTTTTTCTACTAATAAGGTGAAAATACTATTTGAAATTTTTAATTCTATTAATTTCCTTTTGAGGGTCATGTCAGATACATGAGAGATGCCGGGATAGTTATAATATTGGAGATGTTAAGCTTTCCTATTTTGTTATTTCCTTCATCCCATAAGCACTGTTTACTCTTGCTGCCAAGAATCCTGTCACAGTGACAAGCCTAGAATGCCACTAATTTCTTAAAAAATTAAAAAAAATCCCAAAAGTAATGTATAAAAGTGTGATATTTTTACCTGACAAGGATTTGGGTATTAAATTTCTGACATAGATTTGGCTCAATAAGTCTAATTCTATAGCACGTCTCAATTGTTTAATGTGATATAGATTAGGTCTACAAATTGCGTACTAATTTTCACAAAATATTACACATAACACATGCAACGGAAGATGATTCCATCCATCATTCTCTTATTCCTGATTAATCTCTTCCAATTGAGTACTTATATTCAAGATTTTTGATGATCCGTTGTTCCACTGTTATACCAAGTGAAGTCAGAGTGTGGTACGTGAGCCGCGTAACAGATATAAAGCATGCTGAACTTAGGTGTGAACTTCGACTCTTCAAGCCTTCTGCCAAAGTTTCAAAAAGTAGAGCAAACTCATGGCCGACTAAAACAGACAATTTTTTTTCCCAGTCATCAACTGCCTTCGCTTCTTCTTGTTGATATCAATTGGAAATAATAACATGATAAATAAGAGAACCAAGAAACCATCATCTTCATTATTTGTATTATCGCGGAAATCAATGTTTGTGAGACATGAAATAAGAGTATTTATGACCCCTTCAAAGTATATAATTATTATTATCACTTATTTTTCTGCATAAATACTCATGACTATACTTCAAGTGCATAACCTAATCATTAGATGATTGTATCGTTGTTACTACATTCTTAAGTTCATGGAAACATTTGCAGGCTTGATGACTACAGAATCATTTCTGACCCTGAAGTATTCCTCTACATAACCTGGTTTCTCCTATCTGCCAATGCACCAATCTAAAATAAGAAAAGCACATGAAAAACTAAGCAAGAGAAACCAACGCATAAATGATCTAAAACCGAGCATGAAATAATGATTAAATTTTTATGGCTTCTGCGTGTGTGTGTATAGTAACTTCGAAACTTAATGATGATATCTCTATGAAAAAAAAAAAGGAAAGAAACTTAATGAGATGTCTCCTCTTTAGCAATTTTTTATGCATGCTTCTTCTTTGACTCCTTATAGGTAAGACTCTGCAGCAGCTTTACCAATTTGAGCCTGCTATTTCTCATTGGAAAGAGCAGAAATTTTTTATTTTCCTTGAGACAATGCAACTCAAAGCAACATTATAGTTGAATCACCAGCATTTTATTCGAAAGAGGAAGACATTTTTTAATCAACTGATCATGATTTAGAATTTTAACAGTCAATGGAGTATCAAGTTAATGCTTTAACAATTGTTGAATTTTGGTGAAGATGGTTAAAAGGACCCACCATAAGCTATCTCATAGTAAACTATCTTTGGTAAGTTTTGTCAATAACAGGATGGCAAACGGTCATGTTGGAAAATCTTATATTCTCTAATCTCCCATAGTTCCTCCAAATGCAATTCCATAGGCTTTGGATGAGGCCGGTGTACTCTACTAGCAGGATGCAAGTGACCTTAAACAATTGTTTTTTTCCCTTCCCTATCAATAATAGTTAATTAATTGATTTTGGATAGTTGTAAAAAGCTTTGGTCAAAGGATAGAAATAATCCCCTACAAACCCCCATTCCCTAATAAATAGGAAAAGAAAAGGGTCACTTTCAGCCTGCATTTACTATCTGAAGAAGGTAATACAGGAAAAACTGGACTTATAGCTTCCACACATCCCAAGCTTCCATCGAACAGATCCTTATTTTCAAAACCCTGAATTGTTAGGGCACCCGGAAACCATTTCCTATCAATGGAGCTTCCGTCATGGGTATCCCCTGAACTTGCAGCAACCAGAATTAGCAATGGACCTTTGTAACCTTTAACGTGAGACCAAAATCGGTTGAGGCCTTTCCCATGTGCAGTGAAAATTTAAATAAACCAAAACTCCGAAGAACGTCCTCTCAAATATTCTAGAGCTCCTACTTTTGTGCATCGTAAGTGTAGCTAAATAATTGGAAAGATTTATAACATTAGCAGTTGCAAGGTACACAATTTACACACCAGTAAAGAAATTGCAGCAACTAAAGAACAAAATTAAAAAATGCTCACAAAAGGGTAATTAACTCAGGTTGCTCCCGGTCCCACCAAAAATCTATTCACAGTCCAAGTTTTTAGAATGTTAACAACAATAATGAATGAGAAATAGAAAACACAACTCCTCAAATATTATGTCAGAAAGTCTGATTTATCCTATTTGAAATTTAAAATACTAATATTGGTCAAATGTCATTGTCAAATGTTAGAAGTGTCTAAGTCCCATGAAAATGACTGATTAGGACTTGTTTGAGCCATAAAACCATCATTGTCGGAGATAAACTGAGATACATGACAAAATTAAGAAAGAAAAAGATATGGCCAGTCACTTTGCTGACGCTGAGCATTTGTAAAGTATAATTCCTTCTGCTTTCTAAATAGTCTGTCCACATCTTGGTCAGAACCTTCAAATGCCAGCTTCGCTACGCTCTGGTTTATTACATTGTCTCTTTCACCCTTAATCCCATCACCACCAAAACAATTAACCCACATTAGCTTTTTCCTATTAATTAAGTAGAATTAACAATTCCCAAATAAATTTGTTCAGTTGAGTTTAATTTACATACCTCCCAGGAGGTTCCTCTGGTTGTTCTCAGGATTAAGTAATGCATCTTTGATAGTTGTAGATAGTTTAAACACTAAAAAATTGCAAAAGACAAACTTTTGTAAAGAATATTATCTTATACAGTTATGCCAAAAAATAGATGCAGATTGAAAGAAGACATGAATTGGTAGCAAGGCTCCAAAAAAACTAATTACAAAGCGACAAGTCTTTAGCAAATCATATTTAAGTGCGTAAAGTAGCAACTTGAAGACATTTATATTTTAACAGATTTAAGCACATTTGTGTTCTCTTTGTGAGTGGAAAAACGATTGCATCGTCCTTGGCGCAACTCTTTGATCATTAGACTTCTGGATAGATCGGTTGGCTTCAAAGCGCTCGAAACTTGCACTCAACAAATATGGGCGAAGAATGAAGTAATTTCACTTGTTGATTTGGGCAATAGTTTTTTCCCAGTGAAATATACTAGTGTTGAGGATTTTTATTTTTCATTGACAGGGGATGATCATTAATTTCACTTGTTGATTTGGGCAATAGTTTTTTCCCAGTGAAATATAATAGTGTTGAGGATTTTTATTTTTCATTGACAGGGGGCCATAGATGATTAATGATCATTACTTAACTATTTGTAGATGGAGTTTGAATGTGAAGCCCGAGTGAATATATATATATATATATATTATACGAACAAACACACACACAGGCAACGTACAGGCTTCAAACTTGCTTTATTTTTTTTAATTTACTCTTCTGCACTTCATTGTTTCTGTTATCCCAATACTGCCCCTTGCTTATTGTACTGAAGGTTGGGTTTTTTAGTCATTTCTCCCCCTAATCTCCTCTGCACGTCCTTAACAGCCTAGCAATCTTATCAAATCAGCAGAGTTGGGAAACTGGACAACCAGAAGCGTCGGTCACCTCCTCTGTTTTTGCTGAACTTAGTTTTTCCCTCTTGCTTCGGTTGTCTGCACCATTCTTCCCCTGCTTTGGCCGAGTCTTGTTGCTGGTTTTTGGGCAGTATATTTTTGTGCAGAATGGTCTTCTTCTTGGGCTTCTTGATGGCTAGTAAGGCATAATCGTCTTCTCCCTCAAGCTCCCTTATTTTTGATGCATCGAGCTCCCTTTTGTTGCCTAAAAAAAAAATAAATAAATAATTCTTCATGCCCTTCCTTCCTTTCATCATTCTCGGTTAAATGGTGCAGAATCAGTATTTTTTTTTTTGGGTTGCCTTGTGCGTGCTATTGTGTTGGTTGTGAAGCCGAGGAAGTGAGCCATATTTTGGGTCCGAATGCAAGCTCTGCACGTGTATGTATTTCTCCCTTGAACGGTTATTTGGTTCCCTCCAATCCGTGATGCTCTGCTCCCATGTGCTTTTTTTGTGTGCGTGTGCGCTACTGTAGCGTGAGATTAAGGGTGTAGCATCAACCATAAAAATTATAAATATACCTAAAAAAAAACAAAATTCGAAGAGACATGATGTTAAATTTGTGGAGTAGCATGAGGCTTACTATTATCAATTAAGATTTATATTAATTCTGTATGTTTGGGAAGCCAGGTTTTGAGGCTTCTGGGGACTATAGGATGATTAAAGAGTATCATAAATTTCTTGAATGATAAATGGAATTAGTCTTAAGCCACATTCAAGATATAATTTGCTTTTGCCCATTATCATTTATTTATTCATTCATTTTACTTAAGTATGTGATAAACTTAAAAATCATTGGAAAATACTAGTGATAAGTAAAGGTAAAATTTATAGTATAAATATATGCGAGTTAGAAGTGGTTAAGAAAAATAGATAAGATATAGCAATTAGAAAGGAAAGTCAATGTATGAAATATATTCGGATTGGTAGTAGGTAAAAGAGATTGACAGAATATGGAGTATCAAACCAAATAAATAAATAAATTATGCAATTTGAACAAATAGGTTATGTTCGTATGATGAAAGGGGAATAATTGGTTATTATATTTAAAAAGACTTGTTAAACCTAGATGTTTAGAAGAAGGAGAGGAAATTTATTATGAAGCAATTTAAGGTCATTTAAGTACTAAAACTTGTGAACTGGTGTTATATGGCAATTGGAAAAAGTAGTCACAACTAAGAAATTAGTAGAGGATATGGTAGGAAAATCTTATGTCATTCTAAAAGGTAAGTAAGTAATGTCGACTATGAGTATCGTATAATTTTTGCTTCCATTCTTCAATTCAAAGTTGATTATACACTTATGTAGCTAATATTATTTGTTCATTTAATTATGTGAATATTTATATAAAATTTATTGTATTATAGGGACAAACCATCCCTTGATCATTTCTCTTTCTAAATGTAAAGGTTCTGGTTGATATGTTTTGATTTTTTGTACATTAGGCATATAATGAATTATTCAGATCTTATTCTTTGATTGAAAGTGGACATGATTATGAGTTTTGATATTTTAAAGGTATAATCTGAAATACATTTTTATAGGAACTATTTATTATGAAACCCTGTAGCTAACAATAGTAGGTGTTAGCCATGGTGCACCATGATTTGTACCCCAACTAGCAAAGAGTTGCTAGCCTCCTGTGGTTGGCTACCATATGTGGTACTAGCTGTGTGCTTTGCATCTAATTTATAGGTACCGACTAGACATTCTTATTATAAGTTAAAATGATTTATTGAGAGAATTTACTAATTTTTGTACTAAATATCCCAATTGTTCAATAATGGGTTTAAGTGGAACTTTTATGTGAATTTGTGCTTATTATTATTATTATTATTTTAGTTAGCCTTATTTACTCTTTAAGCGTTGAACTCATTCCTTATGAATTAATATTCTTTTCAGATAGTGAAACTGGACCCGATCCCTCTTTAACGACTAAGGATCAAACATTTACTTACCTTCTTGGTGAGTCCCACATTTGTTCGCGTGGGCATATTTTGTTGATAAACTTGGAAATTATTTTGTTCTATAGAATGTTATATATAGTTCCACTGAATCACGGATAAGGTTCCCCTCCCTTAGATACTGTTATATACTGGTCTGGACTGATTGTAAGACTTTCTGTGGATGTAATTGTATTGGTTGAACTAATTGTAGAGATTTTGGGAGGTGGGGAGACTCTCCTGAAATATCTACAAGAAGTCACCTATAACTAAATATATGTAATACAAGGGGTGCCCCCTATAGTAATTTCCATGTTCTTTATGCCATCTTCTTGCTTTTAAGTTTGAACTGGAATGTTAAAGTCAAACATGTTCCTATATGTGCTAATAAACTTATTGATGCTTTGGCTCACCAAGGAGCTTATCAAATGGCGTCTTCAATGACTTGGGATTATAATCTTGACGATCTTGCTATAATACTGTTAGATGATGTTATAGGGACTCTTGTACCTTAACTTATAATTTTTGTCTAGTCTTTGTGTTGGCCTTAGCCTCATTTGATTTACCTAACAAAAAAAAAAAGCAACTTCAAATTTGATAGTTTAAATACTATTGATGTGTGAGTGCTCCACTCTCTCCCCCACTTTTTCTCTGAGAAAAAGATTAGAGAGAATGCAAACAGAATACAAAGAGATTGAGTCTTCCTCTATATAATCATTTCTCTCTGGACTATGTGGTGTATCTATTGTGGACAAAGATCAAAGTTCGAATTGTGACTTAGATAAAACTGTATAAGGGCAATTATTTGAGAAAGTAAGAAATCTACTACAAGAGGCAAGTACCCCATTCTATTTTAATTTTTCCATTATTGATATCAAAGCCATGTTAGGCTCATTTAATTGCTTTCCCATTGTTCTCTAGACTATTTTAGATTAAAATTTGTGCAAATATATAGCATGAATTTATTGCTTTACAAAATTCAGATATAGGATTCCATTAATGGCAGAATTGCTTAGAGACAATTATAAGCCATCAATCTTAGATTATAGAGAGCCCATAAGTAGAGGAACTTATGGTAAAAGTTTAAAGAAAAATTGAAACATCATTAAGGAGATATTTATATTTTGAGTTTTGGATTTATCATGGTTGAACAGCTCTCTTTTGAGGGTTGTCGTTCTTCACATAGTGCACCATAAGGTGCAATTTTATACTAGTGCAAAGCTTGTAGAATGAGCTTTCTAATGACATCAAATTTGTCCAAATTGGACAAGAAATAAGTGAGATATAAAGATTTGAAAATGGCTATGTGAAAACCAAAATTTGAAAAATTTTTGCAATTTGGATGAACAAAGGTTAAAGATAAAGTTCTTTGATCAGTCATAGAGGTAGCACGTGTTGGCCACCCCCACCAATGGCTAAAAATTGGTACCAACAGAAAGAGAAAGGAAAGAGGGAGAGGATGGTGGAACCATTGTGGCTGAAAAAGGCTTGTAGGGTAGAATGTGGCTTGTACACACCATGCCAAGTGCATGTGAGGCCATCTTCTTTTTTAATTTTTTGAACCTTGTAAAGGTGCATGTGCCAAGGAGTTAGGGGCTGGTTTTTATTTCTAAAAAATCCTAAATTCATGAGCTTCATTTTGGTATATAATTTGCCTATGTTCAGTTACTTGTTGGTTCTGTTTCTCTATTTTTTGTTGCCTTAAAATGATGAATTTATGCATTAAAAACTCATAAAAAATTTAAAATTGTGAATAATTAGTTTTTGTTTCCCTTATACAGGTTGTTATGTACTTAGGGACATTTTATATATACAATATGGACACATCCAAGTATAACAAAACATATATACAAAGAAAGAGAAGTATTTAAGATTGACCTAAAGAGGTGAGAGATTAAATTTCCTCATTCACCATCGGTCTTAGATTTGATCATTATACTCCTAAATGATGTTTAGTAAACATCAATCAATAAGAATCTTAAGGAGATATTTGGAAAACCAAATTAAAATGAGAATTTATTCTTTAATTAGTGTGCATCAAAGACAATGTTCACTATGACAATCATGTTGTCACGAATGTTGATGAGCCAATATACTTTCTCATCTTTTTAATATGAAAAATACTAAAAATTTTTAGACATAATGCACACAAAAAAAGTATTCACTATAAGAGATTTATTAAACATGTAAAGCATATTTTTTGAAATATGTTATAGTGACCCTTATAATTGAAATTAGGCTTGTGATGGCTAAGGGCAATTAGAAATAAGCTTGTGATAGCTAAAGAAAAATTATTTTAAGAAAATAAGTAAAAGCAATTTATGAATGCATTAAAAATAATTATATTAATGCAATTTATGAATGCATTAAATTAGATAAATAAATAAATAAAAAGAGGAGAAATACTTTATTAAATGAGTTCTTGTATTGGTAGACTTGGACTCATCTAAAAACCAAATTTAATAAATTTAATAAGGAAATGTAAGAAATACTTTATCAAATAGGATATCTTAAATTACTAGTCTAAGACTCATTTAAGAATTATAACTTTAATAATATTTACAGATGAATTTGATAGAAAGTTAGTGACATTTTTTAGGATACATGTGATAAAAGTAAGATAAATATAAACTTCCAATCATACACTTAACAATATTATTATTGATTTAGTTAAAGTTTATTGTAAATATATATATATATATATATATATATATATATATATATATATATATATATAGCATTGTCTATATATAGTCATTTTGTGCTATGTTTATGCGGAAATTAAATTATGATTATGGCTATTAAAAATATTATTTTTAGCTTGATAAGAGTGATAAGTTAGACAATGTCAACTAGAAAATTTGGCATTGTAAGAATCTTACCTCTTGAAAAAGGAATAGGATGATGAGAAAATATTGAACAATGTCATATAAGAGTTTAAACATGAAAATACAACTAAGCAAATAAAGAGATCCATACATTTTTTATTGACAAGAAAAAGGGCAATATTGCTTATATAATAGTACTGAACAATATGGTTGACAACTTCATATATGGATAGCTTTTAAGGACATGTTTAGTTATATAAATATAACTAAACTAAGAAAATTGACCATCAATAAATTGAAGTCAATTGGTTATATCCTTAATGATGAACAGTAAGTTTGATTATTATAAAATTTCTCCCTATCAATTGATAATATATAAAAGTGAATTCAACCCATTAAAGAAATCAACATTTTTATTTTTATTCTTTTATGTTACTTGGCATATAGAGTTAAGAGATAAGCACTTCGAAATTGTTGGATCTTAGGAAATGGTTATATGATTGAAGTTGCTTTGATTTCAAAGTCCAAGCATATGAAAAACAACACTTTCATAATAAGAGAAGATTTGGCCAACATTTCAATAAAAACAAAGAAATAAATTAAGAAGACAGCAAATATGATGAAAAAAGGTTGACATGGTAAAGATTATGTATCATATTTGTCAGTGAGTAGGTCACTTTGCTCATAATTACATTGTGCAAAATACGTTAAAGGCCACAAACCACATAGCTAAGGATAGAGATTCTTTTGAGAAATAGTGTTGACTATTTTTTTGAATGTAGATAACTTTATATAAGAAGGAAATCAAGAATATATGTTAAAAAAAAAGGAAGATCAAAATATACAAAATTGTTTTTGTGTGGAGTACAAATCTTCATCTTTGATAAAACTAAAACATTTATTAATCCTCTTCTTAGTCTGAGATTTTTTATGCTATTTTTCCATGACAACTTCTTTGACATTAAAAAAAAGACAAGGAACATGATCATAGTTTTCTCTAAGATAGTGTTATTGTGCGGAATACAAGTATAAATATGAATGTTTTACCTAATGCTTTACTTTCAATTCAGTTTTGAATATTAATTATTGCTATGCCAGGCTAGGTCTTATAGGCCAAGTGAGAATAAATAGACTAGCAAAAGAAAGAATGCTAAAAGTCAATCTCTAGTTTAGAAATGACCCTGTTTGTCTCATAGGTAAAGTAACTAGAAAATCATTTAGAAAAGAAACTAGAATTGACAATCCATTGCAAATTAATTCATTCTAATATATATGGTCCAAAGAGAGGGAGGACACAATAATTATTTGCAACATGATTAAGTCTATTTAATCTCCCTTAAGTCAAAGGCATTTGAGTGCATTGGATATTATATGAAGATGGTTGAGAATCAAATGGATAAGAAGTTTATGACATTGAGTTATGATTAAGGATGCGAATATTTGTCAAATTAGTTCAAGAAGATTTATGAAAAGAAAAAAATCATAAGAGAATTAAAGATTTTTAAGGCTTTACAACTTATGGAAATGCAAAGAGAAAGAATAAAAATTTTACTCAAAATTATTAAATTAATGATGGCTTAAGCAACTTTACTCATTTAGGGTAATGAGTTATAAATTGATACTTTTCAAACTTAATCCAGTGCCTTTTAAGTTAGTTACTTCAACATCGTATGAATGATGGGCATAATAATAAGCTAATTTTAAGTATCCTAAAACTATTTAGTTGACTATTTATGTCCATGATAATTCCCATGAGTGTAGGAATTAGGCTAAAAAAGTAAGGAATGTATCTTTACAAGATACTTAGAACAATCAAAGAGGTATATCTTCATTAGTAAAAATAAATGGTGGAAGTATAACTAAAATTGAGTTAAGGATCACCATATTTAAAGAATGCATTTTCTAGTAGAGGAAAGGTTGATAGATATACATCTTTTCATAAGATACAAGATTAAGTTACTAAGAATAAGTAGATGTGCCTCAACTTGTTGATCCAATTGAGAGCTTGGTGCAAGATGAGAATGTCGTACAAACAACTTTATTATTTTAGAGTAACTATAAGAGTGTGCCAATATATATATATATATATATATTGAGATTAAAGGGCAACATTTAGAAATATTCAACTAGATAATAAGGAGACAAAAACAATTAAACAGGCTCAATCACACTTTACTAAAGAAGATTGAAGAATGAAAGCAATAGAATAATAGATAAACTAATGTGGAAAAACCATATCTACGACTTGGTTAACCATCTATCTAATTACAAGGCAATATTAAGATAAAAAGAAGGAGAGAGTGATTAATTGAGAGATAAAATACATATGTAGTTACTAAGGGATATACACAATAGAAAGATATGAATTATGAAAATATCTTACCACTTATTGTATGATTTAATTCAATTAGACTAATATTTGCTTTGGAATTGTAACCTTATCAAAAGGACGTGAAAACCATATTCTCAAATGAAAAACTAGTTGAAGATAGTAAATAGAACAACAATTAGGTTCCATATTAAAATAAAAGTAAAGTATAAAATTTGTAAGCTTTAAAAATCCATTTACATAATGATATAATCATCTAGTTAGTGGTATTTGAGATTTCAATAAGTTGTAACCTTATATGAATCTCAAATGATTGATAAAGACCACTGTATGTGCTTTAAGTGATTTGAAAGAAATCTCATAATACTATCTTTTATATGGATAATATACAATTAGTTAAAAGAGTTTAGATTCTTTAATGGTTGTTAAAGAATTGTTGTCCTTGAATTTTGAGATAGAGGATATAGGTAAAATAGAGTATATCTTTGGAATTAAAATCTAAGGGAATCACTCAAAAAAATTAATTGCTCTTTCATAAGAGAAATATAACAAGAAAGTTTTTTTAGTGATTTAACATGAAAAATTATAAACTCATCAATATCCCTGTAGTGAAAAGTGATAGTCTAAGTTATGAGATATGTTCTTAAATTGAATTTATATTGAAAATTATGTAAAAAGTCTCTTACTCGAACATTGTTGGATATTGTATGCAATGATGTGTATAAGGTTGAAAATTTAAGAACAATTGAACTTGTGCACTAGTAGTAGTCAAATCTCAATTAATAGAATCATATTGCTATTAACAGAATTGTTAAATACTTATAGGGCATGTAGCACTATGCACTATATTGTAAAGTAAGTGATCACATTTGAAAGATGCTCTAATGTGAATTAGAGGAGAGATCTAGCTGTTGGGAATTATAGGAGGCACACAGCGGAAACATTTAAAATTTTGATCCCAATTCCCACCAAGGATCCGCCAAAATCACTTAAACTGAATAGGTTCAGAGAATTACCTTTTTCTGCTGATTGAGTTTGCTGTTTACTTTTATTTGGATCATAGGAACTGACCGCAGATCAGCTCCCTCTACTGGTATCCACACGAACGGGGTTCAGCAACTCAAAACAGTGTGCTAGCAATTTATCCGTACAATTCCGTACAATTTCGTACGATGTCCGTACAGTGTCCCTTTCTCTAAAGATTTTGGAGACAGCTCTAGCTCTAGCTATATTTCTTTTTCTGATATGGAAACCCCTAATTATAGACTAGAGTTTCAGGTATATTTAATCAAAATTAATTAAATATATCTATTAGTTTAAATTCAAATCTATCCTATAGTTTAAATTTAAACTAACAATATCTAGAGCTTAATTTAAATTATTTGATTAGTTTAAATTTAAATCTATTTGATAGAATTAAATTTAAACCTATCTGATAAAATCAAATCAAATTTAAATTATCTGATTAGTTTAAATTTAAATCTATCTGATAGAATCAAATTTAAATTATCTGATTAATTTAAATTTAAATCTATCTGATAGAATCAAATTTAAATTAATTCATATATATATATAATATCAAATATAATATATATATATATATATAAATAATTCCTCCATCCTAGATATTCATTGAATCTAGACACATTTCCGATTCAATGAATGTGGACATTTTAGCTCGAGTTGGTCCGTTCTTGTGTGCGACCCTGCAAGCCCATATGATGTTGGCAGTGGGCCAACTACACTGTTTGACCCACAAATCACAAGCGGCCTCTAGCAAGACATTGTGACTACCCAAATCATACGGGATCGGTGATCCGATGCAACCTATCTTATAACCCTATCATATCCCTTTTGTCACACGATATCTAGATCGAGTATGAGACATGGAAATGTCATTCTCAACTTGCTCGATCATAACTTTCTCGATCTCCAAGCAGACTGATATAAGATGAAACCCTTTCCATTTGAGCATGGCCATGCATTTCTCAGTCACACTCATCAAGGGGCCAAGAGATATCTCTCTATTAATTAGAGGGACAAATTCCATCTTGATCACTCATCTTCCTCTGCATGGATTCCATTATACTTGATCATAGTCTTTATAATCACCCGGTTAAAGGTGACATTAGACTATGCCAAAGTACAGTGTCCTTCATGTAGGAATCTATGGTGATCTCAGGTCCAAAGGATCAATGACACGGTTATATATGAGATAAACTTATGACTTAATCTATGTAACTTATCTCATGACGGGTCTATCCAGCGTCCTGTTCTCTAACACACGCCTATAATTTTGATTCATATAATCATATATGATTAACACTTAATCAATCAAAATCATACTAATCTTAATTCATCGTTGTTCCCACAAGGATGATTGATTAGGGACATTTTGGATAATTCAAAAATTGATTTATCCATGGATATTATTATATATAAACATGCAAATAATATAATAATGTAATAGAAAGAAAACTCTTATTTTGTAATAAAAAACAATGTTCGCAATACAATGATTGGCCTAGGGCACAATCTCCAACAATCTAGACCCACGAAATTAACTTTTGGATACAATTTCTTGTTAAATAAGGATACTATATCTCGGAATAGTAAAAAATAGACATGCACAATTTATTTACTAGGGAAATAAAGTTTATTGCATGTTTTACAATAGTGCAAAAGGTTATATGCCTAAAGAGAATCGTTGAAAACTTAGAGATCATTGGTGGGACATTGAGTCCCATATTAACTAATTATGAAAGATGAAAAACCTTAGAAATCCCTAAATAATATAATGAGAGTAAACATATAGACAAAATAATGAGAGAGATCAATAGCATAAAAGAGTGTTACTCTAAAATATGTCTACGCATAAGATATTTGATGACCTTCAGGGAAAACCAATACCTAGAAATGAATATGAGGAACATGTGAGGTCATTTGGTAAATATAGAACATAGAATAACATACATTATGTACAAATTAATTGTTTCTACTACTAGTGCTTTAGCCATAGCCTTCCTTTGTCTCTGCAGGATCTATTGATGGATCATGAGCATAAGACTCTTCATCTTTTTAATTAATATACTTAGTTTTTTCCAGCTACATATGCTTCTAGTGCTAGATATGCATTTGGTTATGCTTTTTGCACCTATATGAATATAAAAGAAAAGATTTTTTAAAAATAAAGAATTCTTTACTTTAAAGGAAGAGATCCATAGACAATTTTCCCTCCTTCAGCAATACCCGAAATGCCCCTTTTCTCACTCATTTTAGTTGGCCTTTTAAGTAATTTGCTTCTCCAATCTCTGCAGCACCAAACCCATACTCATGCCCATCCCTTCGGTCAGAAAAAGGAGCAAAACTCTGCAGGAACAAAGCTTCATCTTCTCTCCCCTGTTCCACGCCATTTTCGCTGCTCCTGGACTCAATATTCTGCTAGTTGCTGTTTCAAATTCTGCTGCTGTTGGTTGAAGAAGTTAAAGCCAGAAACCAGTCTCATCCAAGCCTGGAGTTGCTGCTGTAAGTATTATGTTTCTGGTTCATTATCACAGAGTTTCCCTTCCCCATGTTTTGCTTGTTCGGTAATGTGAGTCTGTGTGTGAGTAGTCAACTGATGGAAGGGTGTGTAGAAGGAAAAAAAAGAGTGCAAGGGGGTGAGTTGGTTGGAGCAAGTTTGATTTTCCTTCAAGCTTCAAGTGTTTCCACTTCCCTCTTGCCGATTTTGTTTCCCCGCTTGAATGAATCCATGCTTTTAAAAATGATCTGCCACCATAGATAGATGTATATATATATATGTGTATAAACCTATATCTGGTTATATGTGTGCTGGATGGATATGGAAGGCAAGAATGGAGCAGAGGAGGGGGATGTATCCATGTTGGGGCGAAAGTGGAGAGGTCAGCTAGAAGTTTTCCAGAGAATATTTCACCGCAGCGAATTAAGGAATTGGCCGCAGCTAACACTTCCAGAGGGGAATTGGCCGCGTCGGAAGGAGGTATTGGCCGCGGCCAATATCGAGTGGTGAGCGAGAAAGCTCCAGGAGACTTCTTCGCCGCGACGCCATGTATGTTGGCCGCGGCGAATGTCCAACTCGCAGCGGCTATCGTCGCGGCGAAATTAGTGATAAAGAAGGGGGTTACACAGAGAAGAATTGGCCGCGGCTAACATGCCGGAAACATCTATAATGCCTACGAAACCTTAGTTTTTCATATGTTAATCCAAGGGAATGAAGAATAGACATTAATGTTAGGTAGGCTAAATTAATGAGACAATTTTGCTGGTAATTCACACTCTAAAATCTGGCGAATGGGTATTGTAGGGTATTCAGGAGATTGAGTTCTAGCTGAGGACTGGGCAGGGAATATTGATATCATCCTAAGAGGTGAGTAAGTAATGCGGACCATAAGTAACTCCTATTTCTTATTTTCTTACTAAGTTTCCTTGCAGTGTTCTGATATTTGGAAATCTATTTATAGAGAGACATTTTTACCTGCTTTGCTATATGATTGACTTAAACATGAAATTTTGCAAATTGAGGTCTGTTGAGTTATTTGAAAACTTTAATATTGAACTGATATGGAAGGTACTCTGGTTGAAATGTGATTTGAAAAATATATTAAATCTAAGAGGTTATCTGTTCAGAACTCTGTAGCTAACAGCAGTAGTTGTTAGCCTTGGTGCACCATGATCTGGCCCTCAGCTAGCAGAGGTTTTGCTAGCCCCGTGTGGGTAGCTACCACATGTGGAGTTATTGATTTCGCAAGCGAAGTGCTTTGCATCTGTGGTTATTTTCCCCGCGAGCTGTGTGCTCTGCGTCTATTTAATTCAGTTCTGTTTAGATACTTCTGATGCATTTTAAGAGACGATCTGCATGAGGCTTGTTTTGCGCATGATGAATATATATATACATATATAAATATTTCACAGGCCTTGTCTTTAAGATTTTAAGGGTCGGCATTATTTATTCACTGAGTTTCAAACTCACCCTTTCTTAAATTTATTTTTCAGAGAGCGTTGAAGATCCTAGCCTACCCTGAGCTGTCGATTAGTTGTAGACCTCCTGCAAATTCTTTTGGCAAGCCCACAATTGTTCATGTGGGTGTATTTTGTGTTATGAATTTGTTTTGTTCTGAACATTGTAAACATATGGCTCCACTGAATCATAGTTAGGATATCCCCACTCCCTAAATGTCTATGTTTTGATATGTTTTGGGTGTATTGTTGAATTGACTGGTTGTAGAAATATCGGGAGGTCCAAATTATAGAGGGGACTCTGCCGAAATTTCTATAAAAGTCAGAGATAACACTCTGGGTAATGGTAAGGGGATTTGTTATCTTTTGTGCCAACATACCAAATCTGTGGGCTGTGACACATAAAACAAAGTATGTCGCCTTCATAAAAGGGAGAAAAAGAAGGTCGAGATGAGATCTAAACACATATAAATAAATATGGATCAGATCATAAATTCCCATCATCCAAAATACCTATAGCCAGATGCAAATTCTCTTCTAAGGCGGCATAGGAGGCGAATGGAATGGTAGAATTTAAGTAGATACTAAGTATATTTAGACTAGGATCTATACGATATTGATAAACAAATTGGACTAACATATATATACTCTTATGAACTAAGAGAAACATTGTAATATGAAATTTATACTACATGTGTTTAATAACTATAATTAAGAAGTGAATCAATAGATCCTTGTTTCATTATTGCGTGAGTCTTAGAAAGGAACAAATTAATTGTTTCATAGATGTCCTTATTGCTTTGATAATATTATAAGGTGATAAGTTAGTGTTTGTTATTTTAACATACATCCTATAGTCCTA
The DNA here is from genome assembly GCA_032878935.1 of Erythrophleum fordii. Classification (NCBI taxonomy): domain Eukaryota; kingdom Viridiplantae; phylum Streptophyta; class Magnoliopsida; order Fabales; family Fabaceae; genus Erythrophleum; species Erythrophleum fordii. The sequence goes on from JAVQMF010000029.1 coordinate 2,956,622, forward strand.
GTAATTTGATCTAAGAGTATTATTAGGAAATCAATTGATTTTGATCTAAGTAGTATATAGGCAAAAAGAAAATTACCCAAGATATACATCATTATGCTAGTATTTGAGACATGCCCATTACAAATTATTTTTTTTGGGCAACATCATAAGTGTGAATACTATGTATATGAGAAAGGTAATTTGAGCAAAATTAAACACAAAAGGGATGTTGTGAGTATAGAATATAATGTATATGTGTGGATTTATGGCATCCAAGGCATATAAATAGTGTGTAAAGTATATCTAAAAGAGTGCATCTCTTATGCTAATTCTATACTGGGAATTTTAGTGTAGAAGCTTTTGAAGATTGTGTTTGAGAGGTCACAAGAGAGCACTTAGTATGAAAGTAAAAAAGGAGTGAAGAGTTTTATGTTGACCATTACATCATGTGTGAAGGGAATATGTTAAATTATTAGATTGCCTATGAAGCACTGATCTAAATCTATAACAAAAGCCCAAAAAGAAATTTAATTAACTATTTTAAATTAATTATTTGGTAGTTATTAATTTAATTAATTAAAATATCAAATTTTGAATTTTTAAAATTCAAAATTGATTGTCAGTTAATATTTTATTTTATGGAAAAATTAAGCTATTGAAAATTGACAACTACTGATGAGGGGTGATTAAATGTAAAACTGGTCATGTGTGAGTGCTCCCCTGTTTTCTTCACTCTCTTCTCTGAGAAAAATTAGAGAGAACACAGATAGAATTGAACAAGATTGAGTCTTCCTCTACATAATCCTTCCTCTCTGGACTATGGGATGCATCTGATGTAGACAAAGATCGAAGTTTGAATTGTGACTCAGATCAATCTGCATAGAGGCAACTTTTTAAGGAAACAAGAAATCCATTGTACGAAGTAAGTACCCTAATCCATCTTAATTTTTCCGTCACACATTATTTGTGTTGACCAGTATCAATATTTGAATTGCTCCACTCAGAGAACTGCTATTTAGCAACCTGCACCATAATTTATATTAGTCTCACTTAAGATTCTAGAAGGTTAACATTAATAAAGCAAACAAAACCAAGTTCCAAAGGAGTATATTACTGGCAGGATATACACATTCTTTTTTGTCAAACTTCTTGCCAGCAAATTCAATTGTTTGGTTACAAATCCAAGATAAAGCTATAAACACACATACACACATACATATATGTAGAATAATCTTCCATCACTTACGTTTCAACTCCATATTTACAACGCCGTGCAGTGTCAAATTTAATGACCACAAAATCTTTTTTCGAATGATCCTTTCAAAGACTTTAGTCAACCATAATAATCATTTTCATTATTTACGAAAATATCCTGAATTCATTAATCCTTAGTCAGAACTCCCTATTAGATAACTATGAAATGCATCTTTGCAGAATGCATGAATCACCTCATTAAACATACTCTTTGATGTTTATTTTATCTGCGTTAATTTTATTTTTTCATAAAAAGATGATAACTTGCTAAATAACTCCGCCAACTATGCAATTTAAAGCAACTATTAGAATATAAAATAAGGAAACAAGGAAATATAAATGCATTAATCAAACACGAGGAAAGAAAACTTTAACCGTTTATAGCCAGTAAAATACCCATATGATCCAACTCACAGTGTTTAAGGTCGTTATTTCAGCAGTTTATCAATTTTGGTCCAGTTCCCAATAAAACTTGGTATCTTTCCAAATAAAGTACTCCCATGTATCCTACAACAGAAAATGTTAGCAATGATCTCAGTAGTTAACAGAAACATAAACAAAAACTACTCAGAAAACTTGCATCACATCATATCACCCACAAATTCTTGATGCTAAAATTGAGGGAGAATTATAATATAGGACCAAAAGATAAAAAAATTTATTATTAAAAACCTATTACTATTTGTTTTAAGATAATTATCATTAAATTTAGAAATAATTAATTGAACTTAATAGTAAAAGTCCTTAAAAATAATTTTTTTTATTTGATTTTTAAACGTAATTTTTCCTAAAATTAAACAGATCAACCAAATATGTGTAAAAAGAATGGAAAGCTTATAGTCCTAATCCACGAGCACAATACGACCAGGAGTAGCTTTTGAGAAGTAAGAATCTGCGCAGAAAAGCAAGCACAAAATGACCAGGAAACTATTACTTTTATGATGCTTAAAATATTCCATTTTATACCTCATTTCTCTTGTGGTTATTGGATTTAAATCTCAGTACAATATTCATTAAGATCAAGCACAGAATGAAAGTAATAGTTCTGAAGGATTTCGTGAGGAGGATGTTGGATGACTTTATGTTTCCATGAGAAACATTATGCCTGTGAATGTAGGTACTCGATGCCACAAGCAGCTCCAAGTGCAATTCCTGATCTGATTTCCTAATTCAGTGGTGTCCTGCCGCCCCTTTGTTTCCCGGTTCAAGTTTTTCACATACTTGTTACAATGAGGTATTTGGGATGTAAAGTTAATTTATAAAAAAAAACAAAGAAACAGAGCCAATTCCAAGGAATTATTATGATAATATTAATATTAGCCAATGCGGTATTTGTTCGAGGCTAACAGAAGATGGAAAAAGATGATGTGGAATTGCATGATATTGTATGAACTGATCAAATCCATATAGATCTAGGAGGAAGCAATTGAAGTTAACTGCAAAAGGGATGCATAAAAAAATCTCAATTTCTAAAGGAAATTACATCCTCAGCCTCGCTTCTTTTGAAAGATGCAATGAAATCAACAGTTATTCACTAATTCTAATGATGTGTATTCCCTAAAAAAATATAAGCACAATTACCAAAAGAATGCAAATTGTGGAATTCATCTTCAAAGAATTGATTCTGCCTATATACGCTATTCCAAACAGCCCTTTACCCAAAACCTCGGTGGATTACCAAAGAATGAAAACTTCTTCGCTTCGTCGTTGTTGTTCGCTTTTGCTTTGCAGTTTCCAGTCATGGCTGCTGCAATCACCGCAGCATGAATGTTATAGCCTTGGTCGATGCTCGGTTAGAGTTTCAATCTGAGGAGCAGATAAAAAAATGACAATGATGATTTTAGAGCATAAAATTTCCAACACATGGGCCAGTATTCGGATTTCACGGAAGCAAAGTTTGATGAAAATAATAAGTGGGGAAGGATAGAACCGGATGCATGTCTAAGATATATCAAAAATTAATGATCACTGAAGAATCGCCTGTTGGCCCAATAGTCTCTCAACCCTTTTGTGTTTGATAACTCCAAAAGCCCAAGTCAGATAAAAGCCCATCCAAGTAAAACTTTTTGGTGTTGCTTTTCATATAGTCTGCAGAAAGTATATCTATGCTCTGAAAAGCTAAAAGCTGACTCCTCACTGTGACCATGCTTCTGCACTGCTTCAAAGTTAACTCTTTCCTTTCTGTTCTCTCATTGAAAACATAAATCTGTTCACTCTCCTCGACATAATGACCAAATGAAAAAATGGTGAAAGGAGTTCAGAGTTGATTTAGTAAAGCCTCTCTGTTTTGCTGGGAAAGCCTCTGTGTTCTGCTGAATCATTCCAAGCTCTCAGCTAATTGGTTGCTACTCAAGGCCTACTGATTTCAAACATTCAAAATTGAAAGAGATGAAGTAACGGCTATATTTTTCATGCTTATATATGTGCAAGAGGTCTGCTGTACAGGACAACCAGCGAAAAAAAGAGAAACAAAAAGAAATTTTGTTCATCTGTTTCACTTTTATTCTCTATAGTGATAAGTGTCTGGTGCATGTAATAACCTTCTCTGAGAGACTTGTGCTGATTAGTGAAACTCTGTAAGAGTCTTGAATGTTGTAGCACTTGTGAAAGAAAAAGAAGGTTGTGTGAGTGTGAGCTGTTAAATCTGTAAAAGTTCTAGGTAAGCTTGAAAACCTAGGTGCTGTGGGTGTATTCTGTGATTCTATAGTGAAAATCCCTTGTCGTGTATCAAGGGGACTGGACGTAGGTCTTGAGGATCGAACCAGGATATACCAGGTGTTTCTCTTCCTTTATCTTGCTTTTAATTCTTCAGTCACTGAACTAAAACCCTGTCGACAAGGTCTCTTCCTATCTCCTTGATCTTCTCTTTGTAAGTCAAATTCTAGAAGATCCTGTCGACAAGATCTTAGTCCAGCTACAAGGTTTTCTAATTTACAATTTTAGTTGAACTTGTGGTTTTTAAATTGTGAGAGCACCTATTCACCCCCCTCTAGGTGCACTCTTCAATTGGTATCAGAGCTGGTCTCACTGATTTTAGTGCTTAACCGCCTAGAGAAAAGATCTTTTATTTTACAGGATAATGAGTCAACAACCACTTGAAGGGTCTTACTTCTCAACTGTCAGACCTCCATACTTCAATGGAAATCACTATACCCACTGGAAAGCAAGAATGAAAATCTACATTCAATCAACAGACTATCGAGTATGGGAAATCATGGAGAAGGGCCCAAAATTCCCTTCAAAGAAAGATGAAAAAGGAGAGGTCATCGACAAGCCCAGAGATGAGTGGTCAGATGATGATATCAAAATGGTAGAAAGTAATGCCAGAGCAATCAACATTCTTTATTGTGCTGTGAGTGGCCAGGAGTATGATAAAATCTCCAGTTGCGACACAGCACAAGAAATGTGGAAAAAACTTGAAATGACGCACGAAGGGACATCCAAAGTCAAGGAAAGCAAGATGAACATGCTGGTTTATGAGTATGAATTGTTTCACATGAAGGAGAACGAGAACATTGAAGAAATGTTCAACAGATTTGCGAAAATTGTGGGAGATCTGAAGGCTCTCAGAAAAACATACTCAAGTATGGAAAAAAATTCAAAAATTCTGAGATGTCTTTCTCCCATATGGCAATCAAAGGTAGATAACCTAGAAAGCCAGAATCTTGCTGCAATGCCTCCCGATGAGTTACGTGGCCATCTCATTGCCTACGAGAGAAATCATCTAAAGAGGCATGAGCTGGAACAGAAACGAAAAGCTCTTGCCTTGCAAGCTATGACAAAAGAAGAACAACTCATGGAAGAAGATGGAGAAATAGATGCACAAGATATAGCATTCTTCTCAAAAAAATTAGAGAACTATGCTAGGAGAAAAAGATTGATGGGAAAATTCAAAGGTGCTTCCTCAAACAATACTACAAGACGCGACGAAGCTGCCAAAAACATGATTACTTGCTATGAATGTGGCAGAAATGGTCATATCAGATCAGAATGCCCATTCATGAAAAGAAAGTCAGTCAAACTGCATGTCAGAAAGAAGGCTATGGCTACTTGGAGCGATGACGAAGAAGAGGAAGAAGCTGAGTTAGAGCAAGAATTTGCAAATATGTGTTTCATGGCTGCTGAGGCGACTGAGGTAATTCCAGAAACAGAAAATTCTGATTTACAAATTGATTTCAATAACCTTCTAATAGACTTTGAGAAATTGTTTGGAAAATATGAGAATCTTATTCAAATCAACTCTAGATTAGAAAGGAACTCAAGTAACTTGGAAGAAAAATTAGCTGCCACTGTAAAAGAAATGGATGAGTTAAAAACTCAGATTAAAACCTTAGAAAGAGATTTAGCTAATTTTGTAAAAGGAGAAGAGAATCTAAAACTGTTGTTAGGACAGCAGAAGTGCGTGTTTGATAAAACTGGTTTAGGCTATGATAAAAGAAATAGTGTTAAGTTATACAAAAATTTCTTTGTCAAAGAAAGTAACAGCATACAAACTGCTAACACATGCTTTTACTGTAATAAATCCAGTCATACCATACCTGCCATAAGTGTAAAAATAGATTTGGAAAGCTAGTCTGGGTTCCCAAGAACATTGATTCTACAAATGTAACACTCACTAACCATAAAGGACCCAAGAAGATTTGGGTACCTAAAAAAATTTTGATTTAACTTACAGATGTGTCTCAAAGGAAAGATATCAAGAAGTGACTGGTTTCTGGACAGCGGCTGTTCACGCCACATGACAGGGGATCACTCTAAATTTCTATCATTTACTCACAAAGACGGTGGCTCTGTTACCTTCGGAGATGGAGGAAAAGGTAAAATTATAGGATTTGGAAAAATTAGTCTGAATGAAAATTGCTGCATTGATAATGTGTGTCTTGTTATAGGTCTTAAACATAATCTTCTAAGCATTAGCCAACTGTGTGACAAAGGTTATAAAGTTGAGTTTAAATCATTGCACTGCATCGTGTCTGATAATGATAACAAAGCTCTGTTTGTTGGACAAAGATTTGAAAACATTTATGTTCTTACCTCTAAAGATGCTATTTCCAAGAATATAACTTGTCTTGCCTCCATCTGCAATGATCCTTGGATTTGGCATAAGAAACTTGGACATGCAAGCATGCATGTGATCTCTAAACTATCAAAACTTGATCTTGTGAGGGGACTTCCTAAACTAGATTTTCAAAAAGATCATGTATGTGATGCATGTCAATTAGGCAAACAAACCAAATCCTCTTTTAAAACTAAAGAATTTGTTTCTACATCAAGACCACTTCAAATATTGCACATGGATCTTTTTGGCCCCACACAAACTCGAAGCTTTGGAGGAAAAAGTTATGCATTTGTTATCATTGATGATTACTCTAGATTTACATGGGTGTTGTTTCTAGCTCACAAGGACGAAGCCTTTAAGAACTTTGAGGTCTTTTGTAAAAAGGTCCAAAGAGAACAAGGATATTTAATCCCTAGTATTAGAAGTGATCATGGTAGAGAATTCAAAAATAAACTCTTTGAAAATTTCTGCAATGAACATGGCTTTACTCATAATTTTTCTACTCCAAGAACTCCACAACAAAATGGAGTTGTTGAAAGAAAAAATCGTACTTTACAAGATATGGCTAGAACCATGTTGATTGACAATGATCTTCCTAAACACTTTTGGGCTGAAGCCATAAATACTACTTGTTATATTTTAAATCGATGTCTCATTAGACCTATCATTAAGAAAACTCCATATGAGCTGTGGAAAGGAAGAAAACCAAACATAGGCTATTTTCATACGTTTGGATGTAAATGCTTCATACATAATAATGGTAAAGATATGTTAGGAAAATTTGATGCTAGAAGTGATGAAGGAATTTTCCTAGGATATTCAACAACAAGCAAGGCATATAGGGTTTTTAACAAAAGAACCTCAGTAGTTGAAGAATCTATCCATATAGTATTTGATGATTCTAACCACTCTTTGAAGAAAAACTTGAATCTGGATGATGAGGAAAATGCAGATTGTCTAAACAGATCTCAGAATATAAGACAGACAGAAAAGACTGGTATAAATGAAGAAGAAAAGAGAAATAAAGAAGTTGAAGAGGAGCTCAGTCAAAGATCTTGTCAACAAGATCCTGTACCTTGTCAACAAGATATAGGCAGGGAGAGAGGAACTATGAATCAGCCTGAAGCTATAAACTCTGAACTACCCAGAACTGATTTGAAGCTTCCACGGGAATGGAGACACTCCTCCTTATATCCTATGCAATTCATAATTGGAGATCCCAATGAAGGATTAAGAACAAGAGCTTCATTCAAACAAAACAACTTAGCTCTTCTCTCAAAAATTAAGCCCAAGACTACAGAGGAAGCCTTGAAGGATGTAGATTGGATAGCTGCAATGGAAGAAGAACTCAACCAGTTCAAAAGAAATGAAGTCTGGAATTTGGTGAAGCCTCCTGAAAAAGCCTCAATAATAGGAACAAGATGGGTATTTTGAAATAAATTTGATGAGCAAGGAAATGTCGTAAGAAACAAAGCCAGACTTATGGCCCAAGGATACTCTCAAATGGAAGGTATTGATTTTGATGAAACTTACGCTCCAGTTGCTAGACTAGAGTCGATACGTATGTTACTTGCCTATGCCTTATTTATGAATTTCAAATTATTTCAAATGGATGTTAAGAGTGCCTTCTTAAATGAATTTATTCACGAAGAAGTATATGTCAAACAACCTCCTGGTTTTGAGGATAAAAACTTGCCCAATCATGTTTACAAACTTTCAAAAGCTCTTTATGGGTTAAAACAGGCTCCCAGAGCTTGGTATGAAAGATTGAGCAATTTTTTACTTTAAAATGGGTTCATTAGAGGAAAAATTGACACCACACTCTTCATCAGAAAACATGATAATGTCTCATTACTTGTTCAAGTTTATGTGGATGATATTATATTCGGTAGTCCTAATGAAATCCTCTGTCAAGAATTCTCTAAACTTATGCAAGGAGAATTTGAAATGAGTATGATGGGAGAAATGAATTTCTTTCTTGGTCTGCAAATCAAGCAAACAAAGAAAGGAAACTTCATCAATCAAGCTAAATATACCAAGGAGCTACTCAAGAAATACGGTTTTATAAATGCAAAACCTATGGGCACTCCAATGTGTCCATCATCAAACCTCGACAAAGATGAAAAAGGTAAAGATGTTGATCAAAAATTATATAGAGGTATGATTGGATCCTTGCTTTATCTCACTGCTAGTAGACCAGACATCATTTATAGTGTATGCAAATGTGCTAGGTTTCAATCCAATCCTAAAGAATCTCACTATATTGCTGTAAAAAGAATTTTCAGATACTTGACAGGAACACAAGACCTTGGCTTGTGGTATCCAAAATCTAACAGATTTGAACTAGTGGGATATGCAGATGCTGACTTTGCACGAGATAAACTTGATAGGAAAAGCACTACTGGAACTTGTCAATTTCTAGGACCTGCTTTAGTATCTTGGTTCAGCAAGAAACAGAGCTCAATTGCTTTATCAACCGCTGAGGCTGAGTATATGGCAGTAGGGAGCTGTTGCACTCAGCTCTTATGGATAAAGCAACAACTAGCCGATTTTTCACTTACATACAAGCAAATTCCTATCTTCTGTGATAATACTAGTGCTATCTGTCTAACCAAAAATCCAGTACATCATTCTCGTACAAAGCACATTGAAGTCAAACATCACTTCATTCGGGATCATGTACAGCAAGGAGACATAGAGGTAAAATACATTCAAACTGATTTACAGCTAGCTGATATTTTTACCAAACCTCTACTAGAACATCGATTTTCTATGTTAAGAACTAGTTTGGGCATAGTTAGCAATGTTTAAATTTGATATGACTGCTTATTCTGCATGTTTTCTAAATTTTCGAAAACCTTGTCGACTGGTTCCAAAACCTTGTTGACAAGATCTCTGAGGCCATAAAAGTCAAATGACCATTGACCATGAAGTTTCGCGCCAAAAATACTGTATCACCTTCTTCTCTAATCAGACTGTGGCAAATGGTCTGATAGTTCAAATTAATAGTCTCTCTCTTCTGCAACTTTATGAAAAGCAGCGCATAAGGCACAAGTGTCAGCAAAATATTGTCTTCTCTCTCCCGCATTAATAACTGACGGGATGGCTTCGCCTCTTCTGCACCCGTCTCATCTGCCTCCTATTCGACCAAACGCTCTCTCTTCCCTGAATCTCCTCGAACCCTAGCAGAGCGCAATCATGTTTCTCCGTCGCCTCTCCATGCCTGGCACCAAAATGGTAGCCCATAAATCTCCGGTAACCTCTACTATTCCTATCTCCGACTCCGAATCCGGCCAATCTCCAGCAGGCCATGATCCCCAGAACACCGCCCCCTCGTCTTCTGTGTCTACTTACTCCTGACGATCCCGATGGGCTATTCGCTCCCAACCCTCCGGTGCTCGTCCCCTCAAACGTTCTAACTTACCTTCGTCTTCCGGGATCGGCAAGAAACTTAAACATGTTTCTCCAGACTGGCCGTTCAGTGACTCTCCTGAAGCCATTCCTTCTGACTCCGGCGACTCCACCGATGCGGAAGACTTTCTGTTGCCTAAAGAAAAGGCCCGCTATGAATCCAACTTTCGTCGCCGCTCTGTTGCCTGCGGCCAAACCGTCTCCCTGCTCAAACTCCAGTCCATCCATTGTGATATCAAGGAGCCTTTTGAGGCCATGGGCTGGCACAAAATGCTCGAACTCCAGGAAGAGGTCTATGAAGATCTGGTTCGCCTCTTCTATGCCAATTTGTCCATCATGGATGACGGTCTGTCTCTTGTGTCTTTCATTAAGGGTCATCGGATATTACTCACCAAGAGGAAACTCGGCAAGCTTTTGGGGGTTTCCTTCTCGGGCCCTTCCTATTTTTTCCAAAAAACTTGGGGCAAGGACTTTCCCGTTACGCATGCCGAGGCCCGGGATTCTTTAGTTGAGTGCCCCGATCTTTTTTCTCCCGGGCGCCTCAATGGCCTTGTACTCAGTTTTGAACAGCGAATCATGGCGCATATCATTAGTACCTGTCTTCTGCCACGCTCTCGTTCCTTAGAGTCTCTCAACAAACGGGACGTCTGTCTTCTATACTGCCTCGTCACCCGCATGCCCATTGATCTCGGCACTTGGATTTTATGGTTCATGGCCGAATCCACCACTATTTCCAACCCGTCTGCCAGTCTTCCCTATGGTATGCTCCTTACCCGTGTCTTCAAGGATGACCATGTAAGTTTGAACCACTATCCCTCTATCCTTGTTGACACCACCTACACTGAAGCCACCTTTCGCTTAATGCAATACAGTCTGGTTGACACTCGGTGGCTTCGCACCTCTGATGCCACTCCCCTCTCTGCCCCCACGACGCCCCCTCCCTCGCTGGTCCCCTCTGATCTCCCTCCCTCTGGCAAAGCCCCTGCTTCCTCTTCTCCTCCCCACTCTCCTAGTCATGTTCCTCCCTCCACTTCTGCCCCACCCTTCTCTTCCTCCCCGGCCTCCCTTGATATGCTACACCGTATCCTTGAAGCTCAGACTTCACTTAACCAGATGTTTGCTACTTCCCTTCATACTCTTCAAGGTCAGCTTCATCAAATTTCTGATCAAATGGGCGATCTCACCGCTAATCTTGGCACTATGCGTAGCCTTCTTGAGGATTATGGCCCTCTTCCTCAACATCTCCAGGCTATCCATAAGGAACTCCAAGCTGCCAAGACCAGCATCAATCTTAAGGCCACTGTTCTTGATCATCGGCTTCAGGATATTGATACTGCTATCATGGACTCCCTTAAAGTCTTGAAAGTACTCTGCCGGCGTCATTAACTTCTTGGGTCTTCCCCTGTTGACTGGCCTGTAATGGTGTCTTTTTGCCCCTCTCCTATCCTTATTCTCTTGCTTCTGTCTCTTTACTCTGTTTCCCTTTTGCTGCTGACAAAAAGGGGGAGAACATTATGTAAATTTTAACTTCTGGATATATTTACTGCTATTCTGGATACTTGATTAAATTCTGGATATATCTGCTATGATCTGGTTACTTGTTTAATTTTAAATTCTGGATATATCTGCTGTGATCTGGTTACTTGTTTAATTTTAAATTCTGGACATATCTACTGCTGGTCTAATGCTTAACTTTGATCCTGATTATGTATGTTGCTGATAACAGACAATATACACTGATAATTTAAAGGTATTTCATGTCTCCATTTTTTTGCCTTTGTGCTTTGGTCTCTGTCACAAATCTTTCTATTAAGGGGGAGCACATATTCAGGGGGAGTTGTGGTCTAATTTAATTATCTGATAGACTTTTATCACTTGGCTTTTGTCATCATCAAAAGGGGGAGATTGTTGGCCCAATAGTCTCTCAACCCTTTTGTGTTTGATAACTCCAAAAGCCCAAGTCAGATAAAAGCCCATCCAAGTAAAACTTTTTGGTGTTGCTTTTCATATAGTCCACAGAAAGTATATCTATGCTCTGAAAAGCTAAAAGCTGACTCCTCACTGTGACCATGCTTATACACTGCTTCAAAGTCAACTCTTTCCTTTCTGTTCTCTCATTGAAAACATAAATCTGTTCACTCTCCTTGACATAATGACCAAATGAAAAAATGGTGAAAGGAGTTCAGAGTTGATTTAGTAAAGCCTCTCTATTTTGCTGGGAAAGCCTCTGTGTTCTGCTGAATCATTCCAAGCTCTCAGCTAACTGGTTGCTACTCAAGGCCTACTGATTTCAAACATTCAAAATTGAAGGAGATGAAGTAACGGCTATATTTTTCATGCTTATATATGTGCAAGAGGTCTGCTGTACAGGACAACCAGCGAAAAAAAGAGAAACAAAAAGAAATTCTGTTCATCTGTTTCATTTTTATTCTCTATAGTGACAAGTGTCTGGTGCATGTAATAACCTTCTTTGAGAGACTTGTGCTGATTAGTGAAACTCTGTAAGAGTCTTGAATGTTGTAGCACTTGTGAAAGAAAAAGAAGGTTGTGTGAGTGTGAGCTGTTAAATCTATAAAAGTTCTAGGTAAGCTTGAAAACCTAGGTGCTGTGGGTGTATTCTGTGATTCTATAGTGGAAATCCCTTGTCGTGTATCAAGGGGACTGGACGTAAGTCTTGAGGACCAAACCAGGATATACCAGGTGTTTCTCTTCCTTTATCTTGCTTTTAATTCTTCAGTCACTGAACTAAAACCCTGTCGACAAGGTCTTTTCCTATCTCCTTGATCTTCTCTTTGTAAGTCAAATTTTAGAAGATCCTGTCAACAAGATCTTAGTCCAGCTACAAGGTTTTCTGATTTACAATTTTAGTTGAACTTGTGGTTTTTAAATTGTGAGAGCACCTATTCACCCCCCTCTAGGTGCACTCTTCATCGCCTTTGCCGAAGACCTTGCGCCTGAGGTAGTAATAAACGACAATAGGTGGGGAATTGGAATCCAGGGGCAAGAGAGGTTGCAAATTTCTTCAGTTAGAGTAACAGTTGAAAAGAGAAAAAAAATGTGACAAGAATAGCGCAACCCACTGCGTGTAATGACACTGTAGATGTAGATAGCTTATAAATAAATAGTGCAGCTTTTGCCAGAAATTATAGATACATAGAAGATAGATAAAAATAAATAGATTATATAAAAGATAAAAGATTGGTATGAGAAAAGTATGCCCTTCCCGAATATAAAAAGGGAAAAAAGAAACAGTAATACCCTAGGAAATAGTAATAATAAATAAATAAATAATAAAATAAAATATGAATACATAGCCTAGAGTTTCCTACACTTTCTTTTCTTTTTTACCAGTTACTTCTTCTTTCCCAAAAGTTCCCTTCATCCTCCTCATTTTCTTTCGGTTCTCTTATTCTATTCGTGTTCTGGCCATGCTGCATCAACTCATCCCTTGAGCTTTATGTAGCCTTTTGTCCATGAGTTGCAGCCGAGGAGGTGGGCTCTAGGTTGTTACTATTTCAGCTTCTTCTTTAACAACTTGGGCAGTGTTAGGTAGCTTCCATTTTCCTTGAATTCCTATTGTTTTTCTTCTTCTTTGTTTCCTTTAATCTCGGCAGAAGCATCTTCATTTTTTTTTTGTGTAGCTAGAAGTGGACTAGTTGCTGAAATTTTAGCTCATATACTCCATCATCAAACACGTCTTTTAGCCCTAAATGTTTCCTCTTTGTAGCATGTCAATTGGCCTACAACAGCAGGTTAGGAAGGGAATTTTTTTTCCTTTGAAGTTTCAACTCATAGCCTTCCTGATTGGTTAGTCTCTCTCTGTACTTTTAAAGCTCCATTTCCCTGTTTTTATCCGCCATTTCAGTTCTGAATTTCAATATTCCATTTTTTGATTTTGGCAATTTCCATTCAATCACAAGTTACCACATTTTTGTTGAAATCATGCCTATGGGAGTTGAGAAAGAAAAATGGGAGTTAATAAAGCTTTAAACCTTCCCTTTTTCAGTTGTGTTTTGAGCTAGTTCAAGGGGACACCAAGTGGACATTTGAAGCTCATTGCTCTCTATTTGCTCTAAAATTAAATTATCGAAGTAATTACAAATGTTGGTTGCTAAATTTTGCATGTGGGGGTGCATTTCTCCCACCTTTAAACAAGGATGTAAAGAAATGCCTATCAAGTATTTGTTAGAATGCTTAAAAGAAGCCTTATGAGTAAAAATGATTGTTAGCTCTATTTGATTGTAATTAGTACATAACTAAGGTCCATGTCACATTTAATTTCTTACTAGGTCTTAAAGTTTTACTTGTTTTAGACATATATATTTTTTAATTTTTCCTTAGAACTCCAAAATGATAATTTTATTTAAGAGTTTCGATTAAGACTTAGAATTGGATAAGAAACTAAAGAATAGGACAAGATAATATTAGTAGACAATTGGAGAAGTTATTACTAGCTTCATATAAATTCAACCTCTCAAACATGAGTCTTATACCTATAATAGTATGCATACATACATAGATAATTAGTGATCGCTAAAATTTTTATGCGTGTCCGCAAGTGCACGGGTCGGATCAAGTAGTTCAGTGATAAGTAAAAGTATCGTTCCCACGAGAAATGACTGGAATGCAATTAGGCAGTGCACAACCTACTTTTATCCACGTTAAACAACCAGTTATGAGATTCTTGATTTTAGAACTAAATTTAAAATAAAGCGAATTGAAAGAAAACTTAGTTGGCACAGGCAGTTAAGATAAAATCCAAGGTTTGAAATTACCTAGAGTCACTATTCCCTTGATGCTCACTAGAACTTAATTTCTTGTTTAATTGTAATTAATTATCGTCTTGTGGGTTAAGAGTTTAGAAGCTATAACTGTCCATCGATGTAATTACAGCCCTACTCTCCCTTAGAATCTAAGTGTCCTTAGATTTAGGTTAGAATGCATTAGATACTATATCCCTCTACGAACCAATTAAGGTAATCAGGTATATGTCTATCCCAATTACAAATTAGATGATTCTAAACTTAATTTATCCAACTCTTAGGTCCAATTTAGAATCCCTTTTTCAAGGTAAATTCCAATTTCCCAAATCAAATCAAAGAGGTGGCCAATCCCTAAGAAAGCATTAAGCAAGAGAAGGATACACAAGATTCCAATCATCACAATTAACAAGACAATTATGAAAATACATGGAGAAAATGAAAAGAACAAAGAAAGTAAACAAAGGGAAGAATGATATGCAGAAAGTAGAGCTGCCCCTTTGATTCCTCCTCTTCCTTCACACTCCAAGCTTAAAGAGCCTTCAAAAACTCTCAAAATCGCCTCCTGGATGCTCAGAACTTCCTCTGCCGCCGAATGTCCCGAACCCTAACTCTTCCAACGTCTTTTAAAGCTTGAAAATTAAAACTCTGCATTTCAGGTCCGATCTCGCTATGGCGAGGAGCGTCTCTCGCTATAGCGAGGTCTCATAAATCCTCATGTTTCCGCTGCGCTTCGCTACTCCGACGCTATGGCGAGTTGCTCTTTGGAATTTCTATGCAACACGACTTCGCTATTGCGAAGCCTCCCCTTCGCTACGGCGAAAGTGCCATCTTGCTATAGCGAACTTCGGTCTCGCTGTGGCGAGAAGTCTTGTTCAATCTACCTTGGCCACTTTCAGCTTCCCTCTCTTATATTCATTTCTTTCTTCCTTTTGCTACTTTTCCCTGAAATTGAAATCAAAACTAAAGTGAGGCTTAAACTGATAAAAATATTATAATTATAATACTTTCTTTGTTTTATTTAATTGAGTACATTTTTAACCATATTAATCAGGAGAAAAGTATTTTACCTCCCTAATTTAGTGTCAAATATAGCTCTTTTGGGTCCTAAATTAGGAGGTTATCAAACTCCCCCACACTTAGATCTTTGCTTGTCCTCAAGCAAATCTTAGAAAGAATCACGCCCAAGCAATCAGAATTACAGATCCCCCCCACACTTATAATGAATCCAACTTCAGAAGCAGAAACTCAGCAAAACTCGAATAGAAATTGAAAACAATGTACTCATAGTAACACCCTTATTCCTAAAGTATGTGTGTGCTCAACAAGAGATGTTAAGAAATAATCAAGCAATCTTAAATAAGTTTTCCTAGCAATTTCAAAGCCTAACCCAATCATCTGTACTAACTTCAATCATCAATGCTCATTGAGAGGGGGTCTCTATTATTCAATGCAGAATTATTTTCAGCATATTTTTTTTTTTGGTTTTGTTTTGTTTTGTTTTTTTTTTCTCTCCTCGTCAAATTAC
Organism: Erythrophleum fordii; assembly: GCA_032878935.1. NCBI lineage: Eukaryota > Viridiplantae > Streptophyta > Magnoliopsida > Fabales > Fabaceae > Erythrophleum > Erythrophleum fordii. Next base: position 2,972,613 of record JAVQMF010000029.1, read on the forward strand.
TTAATCCTTTTGACGCGAATGACAACATTGGTTATGAAGTCACCCGGTTACTCAGATTAAAGAAATCCTCAGAAGGCTACTAGCATACTCTTAGTTTTATCACTGTTTGACGCGAAAGTTCACACTTTTTGGTGCAAACCCCCGGTTACTAGGTGATTTCAACCATTGGAGTAGAGAATCCTTTGTTTTTTTTTTTTAGATATCCCTCTCAACTAACAATCAGGTATCCATCAGGAACAGGCAAATTGGGGAGATCTAAAACAACTAGAAGCTCATTATAAGAAAGACTTGAATTACTTCCAAAATCATCTTGTTGGAAGGTGCTCCTATTTAGGGTGCATACTACGACTACATTACTTACTTTATCCAATTCAAGTTCGCTTAACCTCTACATTCCTTAATTAATATTCATCTAAAGTGAGAAGGGCTGAATCTGATTTAACATATGAGCATAAGGAGTGTAAGCACTTGAATATTATTAATAGGAGGAAGTTATTGTCAATTTATATCCACTTATCCTATATTTATCTATGATTACCTTAACTCCCCCACACTTGAAAGTTACATTGTCCGTAATGTATCAAAATGGGAAATTCAGAAAAGGACAGAAAAATAGAAGCAGAAGGGGGTGCAGGGAAGGGATAAAAAGAGGTAGGGAGAGACGAGACTCCCCTGATAAGAAGAGATAACATAGCGAGGGGTTGCATGTGAATGGCTCCTTCATCTGAGAGACAACCATTGACAAAATACATACAGGAGACAGTAAGTTGGCATTAGAATTAATAAGACAAATAAAAGCATAGCCAATTCAGGAGTTGAGAGCATAATTAGATACAGTTATCCATAATACAGTTATCCAGAATATAAAATGAGCAAAACAACAAAAAAATGGCAGCAGGATAGAAAAGGTCCTAAGAATCAGACGGTCCAGGTCTATCCTGAGGTGCAGGCTCCTGAGGTAGAATGATGATCGGTGATTGAGGAGCTTCAGGAGGTGGCGGTGGAGGAGCCGGCATCAAGTAGTCCATAAGCGTCTGTAGTTGATCCTTTATTGATATGACATGACCTTCCAGCCTATGGATGGACTCTCGTGCCCAATTCTCAAAATCAGTCTGATAAGGAGCCCCATGTCCTGACGGCTCTGGAGTAACCCGGTGCTGATATGAGGGAGGAGGTGGAGAGGCCTCAGGCTCTGCTTGTGCCTCTGCTCTCTGCCTACGGGGCTGCCCTAGTGCATCTTTCATACTGTCATACTTGAATGGCCCTTTCGGCTTGAACTGCGCGTCATTTTTGGAGACGCGGCTACCCCCCATAGTGAGTAATTCTATCAGCATATGGGGGTGTGCTAAGCTAACCCTGTCAGACCTCGCCACTTGTTTGAAGTTTAAGAACATGAGGCGAGGAATGTTGACCCGCTGTCTGGTCATAAAGCACCATGTTAGAGTGGCTCGTTCTTGGATCATGTCGGATCTATGGGAACTTGTCAGGACGTTACTTGTAATGAACTGTAACAAAAAACAGGCTGGTTTATTGAGCTGATTCACCGGGTAAACCTTGTTCGCCAGCCGAGCTCTTCCTTCTTCAGCAATGGTGGTCTCTACTTCTTCCCAAGGAATTGACTGGGGGTTCTCTATATATGCTTGGAAAGCACACTCTGGAACGTCCGGCAATTCATAGAAGTCTTGGAAGACTTTCTCATTTATGTGCACCCAGGCCGAACGGCAATAGTATTCGTCTTCTTCCTCCTCAATATCCTCAAAGTTCGCATATAACTCTTGGATCATTAAGGGGATCCGATGCACCGGTTTTTTCGTGAATCCTTGCAGGCCGTGCCATTCAAAATCATGAAAAGTCAGGTCCCGGGTGGTGGGTGCATAGTAACGATCTTCCACAACCCCTCTGTCTGCGAAGAGTCTATCGAAGCAAAATTCTGCCCGGGCCGATGCAAATCGATCCTTATCGTATGATTGCTTCTTTTGCTTTGAGGAGGAGGCTGCAGCAGTCTTTGTTTGCTTTTTAGGAGCCATGCCTGCGAAATTCCAATAGGAAAGAGATAAAAGTCAGTAGCAGCAGTAATAGGGATTCATAGAGTAAGGAAAAAGAAGAAGATAACAAGAATCAGACACATGCAGCATGTTTCTAATGAGGAAAGACACGATTAAGGGTCTACAAGGGACGAGGGAATGAGGAATAAAGAAACAAATCAAGCAAAATGGTCCATAATAGCAAGGTTTCTGGAAAAACGTCGAACTCGCTGTAGCGAGTTCGAGCTCACTATAGCGAATTCGAACTGAATTCTGCAGAGCCGGATTTACACGGATAAAAAGCTAAGTTGAAGCCATATTTCTGCATAAAAATAGGCGACTAACAAAACCCATCCAGAAAAACTAACTAAATGGACCCCTAAATATGCAGATTTGAGCAAAACTATTCGAACCCTAATATGACTATATTCAGTGAAATCAACTAGCAAATCAGGGAGAAAAGAGTTAATTGAATTACCTGATGTACGAGATGCGATTTGTGAGGGGAATGCGAGATTATGATGCACGAAATGCAGCGAGAGAAAGGATGGAGGATTTTTGGAGCTTCGTCGCAGTGGCGAGAAAGAAAAGTTGAAATGACGATATTTATATAAGACGCTTCGCTATAGCCAGGCTATAGCGAGAGCGTCTCTGGAGTTATTACCAAAGGTAAAGCTGCCACCTTCGCTACAGCAAAATTAAATATCGCCATTGCGAGATAACTTGGTTAAAATTTTATGGCCGGAGAGTCTCGCTATAGCTTGGCTATAGCGACGAGCTATCTGGATTTTGTACCAGAAAATGGGACTGCTGTACTCGCTGTAGCGAAAGAGATGTCTCGTAGTAGCGAGGAAACTTGGCAAAAATTATATGCAACAATTACTCGCAATAGCCAGGCTACAGCGAGCCTCTCTCTGGATTTAGTACCAGAATGCAGCACAGAGATCTCGCTATGGCGAGGTAATGTTTTCGCTGTAGTGAGAATACTTAAAATTCACTGACTCGCCATATTCCGACCATAGCGAGAGACTGGTGTATGTATCAGTAGTGGGACAAGCAGCCTCGCCATTGCGAGATATGTTTCTCGCTGTAGCGAAATTTTTTTTTTTTTCAACTAAATTTCTCCATCTACATGCTTACTAAAATTCTCCCTCAAATGTAACCAGATACAATAATAAAGTATAATTCAAAGCATGGTTAGAAACTCCCTGTGAACATGTCCAATGTTGCTCATTCCTGCCAATCCTAAGCTCCTTTATATCCACATTTTAACCTGTAAAACACATAAAAAACAAAAAAATATCAAACCCAAAATGAGAAGGACTTTAAATTCAAACAAAAAGAATACAAAGAAAACTTGGGTTGTCTCCCAAGAAGCGCTAAGTTTAAAGTCTTCAGCCAGACTATCATGACGCTTCTATGAGCAATCTTGGAGTTGCACATTTGTCTTCATCCTGTCCACTGGTCCACCAAGGTAATGCTTCAAGCGTTGGCCATTAACCTTAAAAGTTTCTCCATTTTTCTCATCTTGAATTTCAATGGCACCAAAGGTAGTGGTTGATACCACCTTAAAAGGACCAGACCACCTGGATTTAAGCTTTCCTGGAAACAATCTCAAACGAGAGTTATATAATAGCACTAAGTCACCAGGTATGAAATCCCTTTTCAAAATCTTTCTATCATGCCAGATCTTTGTCTTTTCCTTATATAGCTTAGAACTCTCATAAGCTTGTAACCTGAATTCATGAAGTTCATTAAGGTTTAATAGCCTATTTTCACTCGCATCTTTATAATCTAAGTTCAACTTTTTTATGGCCCAAAAAGCTTTGTACTCAAGTTCCAAAGGTAAATGACAAGCTTTACCAAAAACTAATTGATATGGAGACATACCAATTGGTGTTTTGTAAGCTGTCCTATATGCCCATAAAGCTTCATCTAGCTTATCAGACCAATCCTTCCTATTAACACTCACTGTTTTCTCCAAAATTCTCTTGATCTCCCTATTAGACACTTCACAGAGGCCATTGGTTTGAGGGTGGTACGCTAAAGCCATTTTGTGGTGAACTCCATATTTTTCCAGCAAAGTTTTAAACAAACGATTATTAAAATGAGTTCCACCATCACTAATGATAGCTCTAGGTGTGCCAAAACGAGAAAAAATATTCTTTTTTATAAATCGCACCACTGTTTGAGCATCATTATGTTGGCAAGCTATCGTCTCAACCCATTTACGAACATATTCAACTGCCACTAAGATGTATTGTTGGCCTCTAGACAGAATAAAGGGACCCATAAAATCAATCCCCTACAAATCAAATAATTCAACTTCAAAGATACCGGTTTAAGGAAGTTCATGCTTTTAGAAATATTACCGGATCTTTGACAAGCATCACAATGAGAAACAAATAAATGAGAATCTTTAAATAATGTAGGCTAATAAAAACCAGATTGTAATATTTTAAAAGCAGTTTTCTGACCACTAAAATGTCCCCCAAATGGTGATGCATGGCATGCAAGCAAAATGTCATGTTGTTCAATCTCAGGAACACACTTCCTAAGAACTCCATCCACACATCTTTTGAACAGATAAGGCTCATCCCAAATGTAAAACTTAACCTCATTCAAGAATTTCTTCTTTTGATAATAGTTTAAATCAGGAGGTAAAATTTCACAAATAATATAATTTGCTATATCAGCATACCAAGGTACATGTAGCAGATTAGCAGCCATTATGCATTCATCAGGGAAAACATTATTCATAAGCTTACTATCACTAACATGCTCAGAATCTAACCTAGAAAGATGATCAGCTACTAGGTTTTCACTTCCTTTCCTATCCACTATATGCAAATCAAATTCTTGAAGTAATAAAACCCACCTAATCAATCTAGGTTTGGACTCTTTCTTTTTCAACAAATATTTAATCGCAGCATGATCAGTGTGTACTACAACTCTGACTCCTAACAGATAAACTCTAAACTTCTCAAAAGCGAAAACAATAGCTAACATTTCTTTCTCAGTGGTAGTATAGTTTACCTGAGCATCTACTAATGTCCTGCTGGCATAATAGATTAGATGAAAAACTCGATCTCGCCTTTGTCCCAGAACAGCTCCTACTGCATAGTCACTTGCATCACACATGACCTCAAAAGGCAATGACCAGTCCGGAGCAATGATTATAGGTGCAGTTATTATCTTCTGTTTCAATTCTTCCAAACTTTTCAAACAGTCATCATCAAACAGGAACTTGGCATCCTTTTCTAACAACTTGGTCAAGGGTTTTGAAATTTTTGAGAAATCTTTGATGAATCTCCTATAGAATCCCACATGCCCAAGAAAACTTCGGACTCCCTTGACACTAGTAGGAGGTGGCAACTTTTCAATCAATGATGTCTTAGCTCGATCTACCTCCAAACCCTCCTTAGACACCTTATGTCCTAATACTATTCCTTCTTTCACCATGAAGTGGCATTTTTCCCAGTTCAAAACTAAGTCAATTTCCTCACACCTTTTAAGCACCTTAGAGAGGTTTCCCAAACAAACTTCAAATGAATCACCAAAGATAGATAAGTCATCCATAAAAATTTCCATGATATCTTCGATGAAATCAGAGAAGATTGATGTCATGCATCTTTGAAAGGTTGCTGGTGCGTTACACAACCCGAAAGGCATTCTTCTGAAAGCAAAAGTGCCATAAGGACAGGTGAAGGTTGTTTTCTCTTGGTCTTCAGGTGCTATAGAAATTTGATTGTATCCACTATAACCATCCAGAAAATAAAAATATTCCTTCCCTGCTAGCCTATCAAGCATTTGGTCAATGAAGGGAAGAGGAAAGTGATCTTTTCTAGTGGCTGTATTTAATTTCCGATAGTCTATGCACACTCTCCAACCAGTGACAGTTCTTATAGAAATCAATTCTTTCTTTTCATTTGTTACAACTGTCATCCCTCCTTTCTTAAGGACGCACTGTACTGGACTAACCCAAGTACTATCTGAAATTGAATAGATGATTCCTGCATCCAGCCACTTGATGATTTCCTTCTTGACAACTTCCTTCATCATTGGGTTAAGCCTCCTCTGATTCTCTATAGATGGCTTATGATCATCTTCCAGTAGGATTTTATGCATCACAATGGAAGGACTTATCCCTTTGATATCTGCAAGTGTCCATCCCAGAGCTTTTTTATGACTCTTTAGTACTTCAATCAGTCTCTGTTCTTGATGAGAGTTCAATGATGTAGAGATGATGACAGGTAATGTCTCTGAATCCCCTAAATATGCATACTTCAGATGTGTAGGGAGAGGTTTTAACTCCAAAATCGAAGGTTGCTCAATTAAAGGTTTAAGAGATGGTGCTGAGCGGGAAGCCAAATCTAAAGATTCGACTTGCCAATGATGTTTAGCTCGAGTGGTTGAAAAATTCAGCACTTGGGCTACCTCATGACTAGTTTCAGAGTTCTCATGCTTCACTCCCATTAATAATACTTCAATAGGGTCATAGATTATCATTGAATTAAATTTTTCTTGAGCTAACTCATCAGTCACTGAAACTCTGAAGCAATTTTCAGCATCTCTAGGATATTTCAGTGCCTTGTCCATGTTAAACACCACTTGCTCATCCCCCAATCTCATCACTATTTGGCCCTTCTCTACATCAATAAGGGTTCTAGCTGTGGCTAAGAATGGACGACCAATAATCAACGGATTATCCTTATCTTCTTCACAATCTACAACAATAAAATCAGCTGGATATATGAACTCACCAACCTTTACTAAAACATCTTCAATTATGCCCCGTGGATATGCTAAACTCCGATCCGCTAATTGCAATGTTACTGTAGTAGGTCTTGCCTCACCAAGTTGCAACTTCTCAAAGACAGATAAGGGCATAAGGTTAACACTTGCTCCAAGATCACATAAAGCCTTACCTTGAAAGTGAGTGCCTATTTTACAAGGCACAGAGAAGCTACCCGGATCTTTGCACTTCATTGGAATCCTTGGGTTGATTATTTTGCTGCACTCTTCAGTAAGTGCTACAGTTTCAAATTCACCAAATCTCCGCTTCTTGCTCAGCATCTCTTTCAAAAACTTGACATACTTAGGCATGTATTCCAATGCTTCTGAGAATGGGATATTGATATGAAGTTGCTTGAATATTTCTAGAAATTTTTGATACTGCTTATCTTCCACCTTCTTTTGAAGTCTTTGAGGAAATGGTAATGGAAGTATTGTCCTTGGTGATGTATGTAGTTTCTCTCCTTGTTTCTCACTCTTATCAACATCTGCCTATTTTTTAACTGCTTCACTACCCACTTTTCTCTTCTTTTCAACTGATTCATCCACACGTTCCTCTCCTATTCTTTTATCATTATTTGTCTCCTCTATGGCAATTTCACCCTTATCTTCATCTATAACAGCCTTTGATGCAGGTGTGTGGCTAACCTCCCTTGGTGTTTGAACATCTGGCAACCCTTTTCCACTTCAAAGAGTTATGGCCTTACATTCTTCCTTACCTTCTCTTCTGGGATTAGGCACCGTGTCACTTGGCAATCCCCCTTGTCTAAATGAATTCATTGCTGAGGCTAATTGACCCATCTGCAATTCTAGATTTCTCAAGGAGGTATCAACTCTAGCATTCACTTGAGCTTGCTCTTCATTTTGCTTACTTTGAATGCTAATGAATTTCGCCAAGGCATCTTCCAAGTTAGTCTTAGGTTCTTGAATAGGTGCATTTTGCCTTACAGGTTGAGTAAAACCTGGTGGTTGAGTAGGCTTAATGCTTGAGGAAGATGCTGGTTGATTCAATGCTGGTCCATGCTTCCAAGAGAAGTTTGGATGATTTCGCCACCCAGGATTGTAATTATTGGAGTATGGATTCTGATTCTTTGGAAAGTTCCCCATATAATTAACTGGTTCTGAAGGTGCTAAAGGACAATAGTCTACTGAATGTAACTCCCCATAGTTTTCACAAGTAATTGGGGCCATCTGAGTAGAACAGACATTCACTTGCTGATTTCGCTGCACTTGAGATTCTAACATATCGAATCTCTTATTCAAAGCGGAAAGAATAGTGGCAAGTGGAATAGAGGGGTCTTCTTGAGTATTGGTAACATTGACACTCACCCTTCTATCACCTCCTCTTTGTACATAACTCTCAGACAGTGTGTCCAATGCCTGAATAACATCATCTACAGGCATTTCATCCCAACGTCCATTTAAAATGGCATTTAACATTGTATCGGTTTGTGGAGTTAGACGCGTGCAGAAGTCCTGTACAATAGCACAGTCATCCATCCCATGGCTTGGGCATTGGCGAAGCAAATGCTTGTACCTCTGCCATGCAGCATATAAGTGCTCGTCTAAAGCCTACTTGAAGTTTATGAGCTCACGACGTGCATCTGCTATTTTATTATTTGGAATGAAGTGAGCTCTGAACCTTGCTTCTAACTTATCCCAAGTATCTATTGAACCCTCAGGTAGAGTCAGTAGCCATTCCTTGGCTTTTCCTTGTAGAGAGAGAGGGAATTGTCTAAGTCTCAACACATCTCTTGGTACCCCATTCTGCTTGAATGAATCGCACACCCCCAAGAATGACAGAATATGACGGTTGGGATCTTCATCAGACCTCTCACCAGTGAATTGTCCGTTGAGCTGCAACATGGATATCATTACTGGCTTCAACTCAAAGTTAGCAGCTTGAAAGTCTGGTACTACTATGCTAGATAGAGTGCCCTTCATAGTATGACCCACAAAGTCTTTTATGGACTGATTTGCATTCCCTTCCTGAGCCATTTCTTCACTCACTGAATTTGGAGTTTTAGAAGGACTTTCTTCAAAATTTAAGTTTACTATGAGATCACTAATTTTCTTCGTTGTGCGCTTATTCGTTGTAGAGGTTTGCTTCGGCATGTACTATGGTACCTGTAGAGGAAAATTCAACTAATTTGTATTACTTTAAACAAAAAGAAATCAAAGCAAATAACAGAATGAAAAGAAATTCTAACTAATTAACTATCTAATATTTAATCGAGGACTACTAAAGGTTATACACTTCTAACTGAACAATTAAGCCATTCCCCAGCAACGGCGCCAGAAAGCTTGATCGCTAAAATTTTTATGTGTGTCCGCAAGTGCACGGGTCGGATCAAGTAGTTCAGTGATAAGTAAAAGTATCGTTCCCACGAGGAATGACTGGAATGCAATTAGGCAGTGCACAACCTACTTTTATCCACGTTAAACAACCAATTATGAGATTCTTGATTTTAGAACTAAATTTAAAATAAAGCGAATTGAAAGAAAACTTAGTTGGCACAGGTAGTTAAGATAAAATCCAAGGTTTGAAATTACCTAGAGTCACTATTCCCTTGATGCTCACTAGAACTTAATTTCTTGTTTAATTGTAATTAATTATCGCCTTGTGGGTTAAGAGTTTAGAAGCTATAACTGTCCATCGATGTAATTACAGCCCTACTCTCCCCTAGAATCTAAGTGTCCTTAGATTTAGGTTAGAATGCATTAGATACTATATCCCTCTACGAACCAATTAAGGTAATCAGGTATATGTCTATCCTAATTACAAATTAGATGATTCTAAACTTAATTTATCCAACTCTTAGGTCCAATTTAGAATCCTTTTTTCAAGGTAAATTCCAATTTCCCAAATCAAATCAAAGAGGTGGCCAATCCCTAAGAAAGCATTAAGCAAGAGAAGGATACACAAGATTCCAATCATCACAATTAACAAGACAATTATGATTCAGTTCACATCAAGTTTATAATGCTCTAGGTAAAGAGGAATTTAGCCACACATAGCTAAATCTACAGAGAATTCCCAATCAAAATACATGGAGAAAATGAAAAGAACAAAGAAAGCAAACAAAGGGAAGAATGATATGCAGAAAGTAGAGCTCCCCCTTTGATTCGTCCTCTTCCTTCACACTCCAAGCTTAAAGAGCCTTCAAAAACTCTCAAAATCGCCTCCTGGATGCTCAGAACTTCCTCTGCCGCCGAATGTCCCGAACCCTCACTCTTCCAACATCTTTTAAAGCTTGAAAATTAAAACTCTGCGTTTCAGGTCCGATCTCGCTATGGCGAGGAGTGTCTCTCGCTATAGCGAGGTCTCATAAATCCTCAGGTTTCCGCTACGCTTCGCTACTCCGACGCTATGGTGAGTTGCTCTCTGGAATTTCTATGCGACACGACTTCGCTATTGCGAAGCCTCCCCTTCGCTACGGCAAAAGTGCCATCTCGCTATAGCGAACTTCAGTCTCGCTGTGGCGAGAAGTCTTGTTCAATCTACCTTGGCCACTTTCAGCTTCCCTCTCTTATATTTATTTCTTTCTTCCTTTTGCTACTTTTCCCTGAAATTGAAATCAAAACTAAAGTGAGGCTTAAACTGATAAAAATATTATAATTATAATACTTTCTTTGTTTTGTTTAATTGAGTACATTTTTAACCATATTAATCAAGAGAAAAGTATTTTACCTCCCTAATTTAGTGTCAAATATAGCCCTTTTGGGTCCTAAATTAGGAGGTTATCAATTAGCCAATTGAGATATTAAAGCCAGAACATATTTAGGAAGGGTGGAATGAGAAACTTGGATCCTAAACCTTATTTGGCGATAGGAAGGCAATTAAACTATGGTAGGAGGCAATTTGAGTAATGATGGAGAATTTAAATCTTAAGCATAAGAGAATTATGTTTAAGGGATATCATATACTAATTTAATGATACTAAAAAAAATCTTAATGATGGGTGTCATAGGTGCATCGAGGACTTTTGACAAGCAAGAACTAGTGGGGGATATAGTAAAGAGAAATCTTGGTTGTTCCATCATGTGAGTAAGTAATGCCGACTATGAGTATTGTATAATTTTTGCTTCCATTCTTTGTTTTAAAGTTGATTATGCACTTATATAGTTAACATAATTTATTTATTCATTATTCATTTGCTTATTTGAGTATTTATATACACTTTATTGTATCTTAGGGACAAAACATTCCTTGATCTTGTTTCTTTCTAAATGTAAAAATTTTTGGTTGATATATTCTCTTTTTCTATACTTAAGGCATCTAATGAATTACTTTAATCATATTCTTTGACTGAAAATGAGCATGATTATGAGTTTTGATATTTTTTAAAATGTGTATTTTGAAGAACATTGTTATGGGAGTTGTCTATTATGGAACCCTGTAGTAATAGCAGTTGCTGTTAGCCATGGTGCACTATGATCTATACTCTAACTAGTAGGAGTGTTGCTAGCCTCGTGTGGTTGGCCCTCACACATGGATCTATTCTATTTTTTTTTTCTGTGAGTAGGATGCTCTATGTCTGTGATTATTTCCCTTGCGAGCTATGTGCTTTGTGTTTGCTCCATTGGGTTATGTTTAGATGCTCCGTGTGTATTTTTATGAATGATTTACAAAAGGCATATTTCATGCATTGTTATATGTACTTGAATTGTCTGGTTAATTCCTATCGGTGAAAAACTATATTGTATGGTTTGTTCTTATCTATCACAGTTAGTAGTATTTACTTACTGAGTGTCAAACTCACTCCATGTATTTTTATACATTTTCATATGCAGAACCGATCTTGGCCTATCTTCAATGGCATAGAAGTAGTTGGACTCCCTTTTGGGTGAGCCTCGCATTGGTCTGTGAGGACATATTTTGTATTTTCCTAATGTATAGGGAGCTAAACTCTATTGGATTGTAAACATTGTTTTGGGCTACTTGTAGAAATATTAAGAGGTTCTATTTTTAAGGGAGATTTTGTCGAAATTTCTATAGGAAGCATATAATACAATATAATACTTTTGTTTTCAAAGTATGTCTTAAGTTTTTGTGAGAATTTTGTTTCATTAATTAATATTATATTGTAAGACTCCTAAAGGATGTAATTTAGGTCTTGGTTGTCAATTAGGCTTACAAAGATGAGATTTATCTCGTTTCTATGCCAGTCATACCTTCATCAAGGGAGTGTGACAAAAACCTTATTATTGAGTAGTTAAAGTCACAATTGTGCAAATTATTCTAGATAATTAATTCAAAACTCATAAGTAAAACATCTATAGGTGCCTATCAAAAGGACATTTATGTTTAATTACCATATTCATGTGTACAATTTTATATTCAAAATGCGATAATGATCTACCCAAAAGTTCAATTCAATACTAAAATAATACCCAAAAAAGAAGAAGGATAGAATGACAAACTACAAGGGCCAATTTGTTATAAGAAACAAACAAGACTAGAAAAGTGCAATTATTAGTTTTTTTTAAAAATAATTTTCTATGAGATAGATCTATGCTCTCCACATTCTTTTTTTTCCTTTTTCTTTCACAGAATATATATTACAAAATTATGCTCTTTATCTATCTATCTATCTATCTATCTATCTATCTATCTATCTATCTATCTTTAAGAACTATGCTTGGTTGTATACTGAATAAGGTTCGCATCATGGCCTTTTTGCAAGAAAAGTAATCAACATGTAAAGGTTATGGGTAGTGGTACTAGAAGTGGGGAAAAGCTACATTAAAAATCTTATTAAGGTCTACATTTACATGGTTGCTTTTGTGCTATTGCCTTAGGCTATGGAAAGAGAAAGGCATTGCTTTATTTAACTTGGTTTGGTTCAATTCATGGTAGCACTATATATTCTTAGTAGGTTATTGGTTTTGTTTGATAATTGGTTTTGGTTGTACTCGTAATATTATTATAGATTAAAAAACTAGACTAGATTGGTTGGTAGGAGTAGAAAATCAATAAGTTAAGTCATGGTTTTAGTGTATTGGACCCTAAAAATTGGCCAAAGAGAAAAATTGATCAAGAATCGACCAAATTGATAAAAAACCAATACAAATTAACTTAGTTTACCATTGAAGTAAAAAATTGATTAAGATCCATTCAAACTTAGAAATTGGCTAAGGAAAATTGTGAGCCAGTTATGGCTTTAATTAATTCAACTCTAAAAGTGGCTAAAAAAAATTGGTTAAGAGTTGGTAAAAATTGACCAAGTTTGTGTAACAACCAAGAAAAAGGGAAAAGAAAAGAGAGAAAAAGAAAGAAAGTAGAAAGTTGGAAATTTTCGAAATCCAGAAACTTTGCTAAGTCTTCTCGCAATAGCGAGAAAGGGTCTCGCTATAGCGAGAATGCCTGTTCGCAATAGCGAGAGTGATTCTAGTTATAGCGAGTGCGGGCAGCAGTCCATATAGAAACCAGGGGGTTGCTCGCTGTAGCGTACGCCATAGCGAAAGTGAGGTCTGGAACTAACGCGAGTTCACCATAGCGAAGGTCAAATCTCGCCATAGTGAAGGGAACTGATACGAGCTCGCCGTAGCGAAGGTTACACCTCGCCATAGCGAAGCCTGATAACACGAGCTCGCTATAGCGAAGGTTAATTTTCGCCATAGCGAGGGTCAGTCCGGAAGAGAGTAAAGAGCAAGAAAATGACTTCATTAAACGCTCAAACTCATTCCCTCTCTCATTATTGCCCTAGACTTCGACCCAAGGAGAGAAAAAGGCGTGGAGAGTGAGGGAAACCAAGAGAAGGAGGAAGAGCAAGGGAAAGGTAAGGAAGCTTCTCTCATTTCTTCTTAGAACTCTGATCTCCTCTCTTTACCTTCTCTTCCTATGGTTTTGTTTGTGAAAATGGTTGGATTTTAGGTATGAGTCAGAAGAGGGAAAGTGAAAAACACCCTTGAATCTCTTTGTTTTCTTTGAAAATGTGGTTTCTATTACCATGAGAGCTTGAGAGAGAGAAAGAGTTGATGGCATTCTAGAGAGAGAGAGAGAACTCTAGGTTCTGGTATGTTAGAGAGTTTGCACTAAAGATTACATTCTAATAGAGTAACTCCGTGTTCTTGATTGTGCCTAGGCTCAAGTGAAGCACCTCCATCAAGGTGTGAGTGTGAAATTAAGAAGGGAGAAGAGAAATTGAAAGGGAAGGCTTGTGTTGGCTTTGGCTTATAAGGTAGCTCTCTTCCCACTCTTTCTTGTTGCATTCTTGGATGTAATAGTCATTGTATGTTTATGTATATGCTTGTTGTGTGGAATATGCCATATGCTATTGCTTTGATGTATTGATGCCAATGTGCTTGTATGTTGAAATTATGAGAATTGCTCGGGTGAGGTAGTGCCGAAAGTCCCTTGAGAATAGGTGAGACAAGGCCAAAAGTCTCAACCGAGTGAGGCCAAGTCAAAAGTCCCTAAACTCGGGTGAGGCTAGACCAAAAGTCCCTGGAGCCCATTTTTGGCATTGTTGTGATTTCCATAGCATGTACAACGTGTGTTGGATGTTTGAGACTGGCTAAATACTTATTCACATGCCTTGACTTGTTATATGCCTTGATTACTTACTTGATTGAGTGCATAAGCTATTGAGATTCCCTGAATCTCACCCCTTCCCCTCCCAACTTAACATGCTAGGTGGAGCACAAGGAGAAGCAAGTGCACACCAAGGAGCCTAGAGGCATATGTAGCTAGATTATAGCTTTATTTTAGTTATTTTGTTGTAAAGTGGTGCCAAATGAATATGCACCCACTATTTTTGAGTTGTAAATGTTGTAGCAAGTGTAAATGTATGAATATATAATGTACAAACTATGTGAAGAGCCAAATCAATAGAAATGTGGGTTTTGCCCCTTTTTATGAATGAATGTAATAGTGCATTTTTGGCCGTAGCATAGTGAGTTTGGATTGTATGTTGATTTGGATCACATGGACTTGTTATATATCCTATTTTTATGCTTTTAAACTTGTCCATGAGTGGTTAGAATGTGTGAGAGGTCATTTGGACCTATTTTGGACCTTTTGGGTGCCAAAATCGGTATTTTTGAGAGCTCCGTCAAAGTATAACCGGATGAGCTCCTCTTGCCATGAAATTTGGCATGCCTCTAGAGTTTGTAGAGAGCTTCTTGAGAAGCTAAAGTTGGTAATATTCGGAGGTCTAGAGAATATTTGGTGAATTGTTGAAATTGGGAAAATTTGATAGTTTGGTCATGTACTGTTCTTATAGGTCAGAAATGAAATCCATGTCATACATAGACCAAATGGTAGCCAAATATCATGAAATTTTATACACATAAACTAGAAAACTACAGTGACCTATACCAACTAGAATCACCCAAATCGGAGGTCTGTAGAGAGAGATTGAACCTTCTGAAGTTCTGTATCAGCATCAGAGAGCTCACCCGACCTTCGTTACTGTTCCATCAGTTTTCGGGGTGTAAGGGCTACTGAACTGATCTGAACTTATTTTTCTCCTCTAGTAGACATCTGTAGCTTTTCAAATTGGTATAGTGTGCCCAGATTAGATTTTTGTGGATTTAGTTATGGATTTTCGAAGTTCATGACAGTAAATTGGGCCAGAAACAGAGACAGCCGGACCTTTGTCTGATTTTCGATGTCAAACATGGTCCAAATGCAAAGTTTAAGATTAGGAATGATTTTTATGTAAAGTTAACACTTAGAACTTTCCAGAAAGCTAAAGTTTGCTAGATTCCCATTTTTCTACAATTAGTTATGATTTTCCAAAGTTAGAGCCAAAATATGACTTCGGGCACAAGTGAGAAAATGCATTTTTTTTTAGTTTTTGGCTCCATACTCGTGGCTTATGGCTTGTTTTATGATATGTATGAGTTGTATAAATGGATTTTGAGTAGAGAAAGCAAGTGATGGGTTCACAGGACCCACGGGGTAGAAGATGAGTAAATGAAACCCCGTTTCATAGCATGAAAATGCCACGGATTGGTATTGGTTCTTTGGAAATCATATGGAACCGAGCCCAGTGAGAGGCTAGATAGTGGTAGTAGATTAAGGTGTTACATTTTTTGTATCAGAGCAAAGGTTCAGGCACTTTTACTTGATATTAGGCTCTTGAATGATGTGAATTGCTTGTGTTTAGTGTGAATGGTCATGGAAGTTATAGCATCCTTATGCATATGTGTTGTGATATTATTGTGAACTGAGGATTACTACTTCTTTCAGACATGGTTGAGACTAGACGGGGCAAGGGTAGAGGCAGAGGCAGACCGCCCAGGGCTCAGAGAGCTGAGCCAGAGGTTCCTGTTGAGACTGAGGATCCTCTGCGGGCCATCATGGAGAGACTTGACCAATATGAGGCCATGATGGGCCAACACCAAGAGATGCTGGAACAACAGAGGTATATTGCCCAGTAACAGCATGATATGATCATGCATTTGCAAGACACCCTGGCTAGGCAAGAAGAAGCCAGAAGGGATGCCCCTGTACCTCAACCATCTACATCTAGCATTCCACCTGTACCTCCCCAGGAGCCTGCTACTCCACAGACCCAGACGCCTATCCAGAAAGTACTAAAGTAGTTTAGGCAGAACAATCCACCCTCGTTTGACGGGGAATTGGATATGGATAAGGCAGAGGCTTAGGTGATGCAGCTTAAGAAAATATTCTCAGTGATGGATTGTACCACCGAGCAGAAAGCCCAGTTAGCCACCTTTATGCTAGAAAAGGAAGCGGATAGATGGTGGTGTAGCACAAAATCACTGATGGAGACCAAGAATATACAGATAACTTAGGAGACTTTCTTGGTTGAGTTTTATGAGAAGTATGTCCCAAGTTCGGTGAGGAAGAAGAAAGAGATGGAGTTCATGGGCTTGAGACAGACGGATGAGATGACTGTGGATCAGTATGTGGCCAAGTTTATTGAGTTGTCTCGGTATTCCTCTTACCTCCAGAGCTATGATGATGAACCCTGGAGATGTGAGCAGTTTGAGACTGGTTTGAGGCCCCTGATTAGCGATAGAGTCACTCCACAGCGGATCAGAAAGTTTAATACTCTTGTGGAGGTCAGCAGGGTGATTGAGACTAACTTGTAAGTTATCATGCCTGCTGCGACTATGGCTAGTCAGAAGAGGGTTCTGGATTTGAAAAGGCCGAAACCAGAAGAGGGTTCTAGTTTGATCCCTAGTACTAAGAGGAGAGGCAAGGGGCCATGGAATAGAAGGCCACAGCGAGGTGTGCCACCTCCTCAGGGCCAATCATCCTTCCAACAGTCTCCGGTGACATGTTTCAAGTATGGGAAGCTGGGGCACATAGCTAGACACTGTCCTCAGATAGAGACAGCGCCTCCTCCTAGACCACAGACCCAGGGCCGAGTGTTCGCCCTTACTCAGCAGGAAGCCAGCGTATCTCCCAGTTTGATCCAAGGTACGCTGATAGTGAATGGCTTTTCTGTAGTTGCTATGTTTGATTCGAGTGCTAGTCACTCATTTATATCTTATGATTGTGTGAGGAAATTGGGTCTGGTCATTAGTGTCTTGCCATTTGACTTGTCTGTCATTACACCCACTGGAGGCCACGTGGTTACTTCCCATACCTGTTTAAATGTCACTGTCCAATTTAACCATTGTCATACCACTATTGACTTGATTTGTATGCCCTTCTATGATATTGATTTGATAATTGATATAAACTGGTTAGCCGTAAATAATGCCATACTTGATTGTGAACACCGAACCATTTCCCTACCTGCTTGTGGGACCATACCTAGGGTAGGAGTTGAGTTATCTTTTATGACTACCACCTAGGCTGAGAGATATTTAGAGTGTGGATGTCAAGGGTTTCTAGTCTTTTTCTCTATTCGGGCTGAGGTAGAAGAAGGGATAAAGGAGATCCTAGTTGTTAGGGAATTCCCGGAGATTTTCCCTAAAGAGTTTGATTTTAGTGGCCTACCCCCTGAGAGAGAATTAGAGTTCCCTATAGACATAGTGCCTGGGGCTGGACCGGTGTCCAAAACTCCTTACAGGATGGCTCCTACCGAGCTTGCTGAGTTGAAAGAGCAGATAGAGGAATTGTTAGAGAAAGGGTTTATCCGCCCTAGTGTTTCACCTTGGGGAGCTCTGGTGTTGTTTGTGAAAAAGAAAGATGGTAGATTGCGGTTGTGTATAGATTACAGAGAGTTGAATAAAGTTACCATCAAGAATAAATATCCTCTCCCTAGAATTGATGATCTGTTAGATCAGTTGGCTGGGGCATCTGTGTTTTCCAAGATAGATCTTAGATCTGGGTACCACCAGTTGAGAGTGAGAATTGAAGACGTCTCCAAGACGGCTTTCAGAACGAGATATGGGCACTATGAGTTCCTTGTGATGCCATTCGGGTTGACGAATGCGCCTGCTGTGTTCATGGATTACATGAACAGGGTATTCAGATCGTATCTAGATCAGTTTGTGGTGGTCTTTATTGATGATATTTTAGTGTACTCCCGATCTTTTGAGGAGCATGAGAGGCATTTGAGATTAGTCCTAGACACCTTGAAAGAGAAAAGGTTGTTCGCCAAACTTAGTAAATGTGAGTTTTGGCTGACCGAGGTGAGATTCTTAGGTCATGTGATCTCACGAGATGGGGTCGCGGTGGATCCCCATAAAATTGAGGCTGTGTTACAGTGGGATAGACCTAGAACGATCACCGAGGTAAGGAGTTTCTTAGGTTTGGCAGGGTATTATAGACGGTTTATTCAGGACTTTTCTCGGATGGCCTTACCACTGACGAGACTAACTAGGAAAGATACACTTTTTGTGTGGGATGAGAGATGTAAGAAGAGTTTCCAGGAGTTGAAACTCTGTTTGACCACTGCCCCTGTATTGATTATCCCTGACCCTAGTGAACCATTTGTGGTTTATTGTGATGCTTTGGGCAAAGGGTTAGGATGTGTGTTGATGCAGCAGGGTCGAGTAGTGCATATGCCTCGAGGCAGTTGAGGCCTCATGAGGAGAATTACCCCACACATGACCTGGAGTTAGCCGCCGTAGTGTTTGCTCTTAAAATTTGGAGACACTATTTGTATGGTGCGACCATAGAGATCTATAGTGACCACAGGAGTCTGAAATACCTGTTTGACCAGAAAGAACACAATATGAGACAGAGGAGATAGATGGAATTCTTGAAAGACTATGATTATGTGTTGAAATATCATCCGGGCAAGGCCAATGTGGTGGCGAATGCCCTGAGTAGAAAAACCATTCATGTAGCCCATATGATGATTAGGGAGCAGGAGCTCCTAGAGAAGTTCAGAGATTTGAACCTCTCTTGTCAAGTGGTATCGGTAGATTGTTTCTAAGTGAAACCCGAGTTGAGAATATCTTGAGAACCCAGATCTTAGATGCCTAGAGAGAGGATGAGTTCCTGAAACGGATCAGGAATGAGATCACCCAAGGTAAGACCTCAGATTTCAAGGTGTCTGAGGATGGCATGATAGTATATCAAGACAGAATCTATGTGCCTAGTCAAAATGAGTTGAGAGAAAGCATTTTAGAAGAGGCACATAAGAGTAAGTATACTATCCACCCAGGTGCCACCAAGATGTATTAGGATGTGAAGAGAATTTTTTGGTGGCCAGGGATGAAAAGTGATGTGACGGACTATGTGGCTAGATGCCTAGTGTGTCAGAAGGTAAAGATAGAACATCAGAAACCTGCTGGGTTGTTGCAACCTCTAGATATCCCTGAGTGGAAGTGAGATAGTATAGCCATGGACTTTGTTATGGGGTTACCCAGGACATCCTCTGGACACGATGCTATTTGGGTAGTTGTGGATAGACTGACGAAATCTGCACACTTTTTAGCTATCAGGGCTACTCATACACTGGATAGATTAGCCCAGTTGTATATCAGAGAGATAGTGCGACTTCATGGAATACCCAATAGCATAGTTTCAGATAGAGACCCTAAGTTCACATCGAACTTTTGGAGGTCATTGCAGCATGCCTTAGGGACCAGGTTGCGGTTTAGTACTGCATATCACCCCCAGACAGATGGTCAGACTGAAAGGACCATCCAGACATTGGAAGATATGTTGAGGGCATGTGTGCTAGAAATGAAGGGGAATTGGGATACGTATTTACCGTTAGCAGAGTTTGCATATAACAACAGTTACCATTTCAGTATCCAGATAGACCCTTATGAGGCTTTGTATGGGAGAAAGTGCAGATCCCCTCTGTGTTGGGTTGAGCTAGGTGAGAGGAGTATGATAGGACTTGAGATTGTGGACCAGACCACTAGACAAATAGAATTGATTAGAAAGAAGCTCCTCACGGCTCAGAGTAGACAGAAAAGCTATGCGGATAAGCGTAGGAGGCTGTTAGAGTTTGAGATTGGACACCATATGTTCATTCGAGTATCTCCAATGACGGGAGTAGGTCGGTCAATGAGGGTAAGGAAGCTCAGTCCTAGGTATATTGGTCCATTTGAAATTCTCGAGAAAATTAGACCCGTGGCTTACCGAATAGCCTTACCTCCTAACCTAGCCCAAATCCACAGTGTTTTTCATGTCTCCCAGTTGAAAAAATATTTACCAGACCCCTCACATGTCATAGAATATGAGCATGTGCAATTGCAGGAAGATCTTTCCTATGTAGTGAAACCGGAGAGAATTATGGATGCTAAGCTAAAACAGCTAAGAAGCAAGAGCATTCCTCTGGTGAAAGTGATCTGGAGAGGTCTGATATCTGAGGAAGCAACCTGGGAATTGGCAGATGAAATGAGGCAAAAATATCCCGAGTTATTCCCTTGAGGTAAGTTTTTAAATTTCGAGGACGAAATTTCTTTTAAGAGGGGTAAAAATGTAACAATCAGGAAAAAAGGAAAAGAAAAGAGAGAAAAAGAAAGAAAGTAGAAAGCTGGAAATTTTCGAAATCCAAAAATTTTGCTAAGTCTTCTCGCAATAGCGAGAAAGGGTCTCGCTATAGCGAGAATGCCTGTTCGTAATAGCGAGAGTGATTCTAGCTATAGCGAGTGCGGGCAGCAGTCCATACAGAAACCAGGGGGTTGCTCGCTGTAGTGTACGCCATAGCGAAAGTGAGGTCTAGTACTAACGCGAGTTTGCCATAGCGAAGGTCAAATCTCGCCATAGCGAAGGGAATTGATACGAGCTCGCCGTAGCAAAGGTTACACCTCGCCATAGCGAAGCCAGATAACACGAGCTCGCTATAGCGAAGGTTAATTTTCGCCGTAGCGAGGGTTAGTCCAGAAGAGAGTAAAGAGCGAGAAAATGACTTCAATAAATGATCAAACTCATTCCTTCTCTCATTATTGCCGTAGACTTCGACCTAAGGAGAGAAAAAGGCATAGAGAGTGAGGGAAACCAAGAGAAGGAGGAAGAGCAAGGGAAAGGTAAAGAAACTTCTCTCATTTCTTCTTAGAACTCTGATATCCTCTCTTTGCCTTATCTTCTTACGGTTTTGTTTGTGAAAATTGTTGGATTTTGGGCATGGGTCCGAAGAGAGAACGTGGAAAATACCCTTGAATCTCTTTGTTTTCTTTGAAAATATGGTTTCCACTACCATGAGAGCTTGAGAGAGAGAAAGAGTTAATGGCATTCTAGAGAGAGAGAGAGAACTCTAGGTTCTGGTATGTTAGAGAGTTTACACTAAAGATTACATTCTAATAGAGTAACTCCGTGTTCTTGATTGTGCCTAGGCTCAAGTGAAGCACCTCCATCAAGGTGTGAGTGTGAAATTAAGAAGGGAGAAGAGAAGTTGAAAGGGAAGGCTTATGTTGGCTTTGGCTTATAAGGTAGCTCTCTTCCCACTCTTTCTTGTTGCATTCTTGGATGTAATAGTTATTGTATGTTTATGTATATACTTGTTGTGTGGAATATGCCATATGCTATTGCTTTGATACATTGATGCCAATGTGCTTGTGTGTTGAAATTGTGAGAATTGCTCAGGTGAGGTAGTGCCGAAAGTCCCTTGAGATGGGTGAGGTAAAGCCGAAAGTCTCTTGAGAATGGGTGAGACAAGGCCAAAAGTCTTAACCGAGTGAGGCCAAGTCAAAAGTCCCTAAACTCGGGTGAGGCCATCCAAAAGTCCCTAAACTCGGGTGAGGTTAGACCAAAAGTCCCTGGAGCCCATTTTTGGTATTGTTGTGATTTCCATAGCATGTACAACGTGTGTTGGATGTTTGAGACTGGTTAAATGTTTATTCACATGCCTTGACTTGTTATATGCCTTGATTGCTTACTTGATTGAGTGCATGAGCTACTAAGATTCCCTGAATCTCACCCCTTCCCCTCCCAACTTAACATGCTAGGTGGAGCACAAGGAGAAGCAAGTGCACACCAAGGAGCCTAGAGGCATATGTAGCTAGATTATAGCTTTATTTTGGTTATTTTGTTGTAAAGTGGTGCCAAATGAATATGCACCCACTATTTTTGAGTTGTAAATGTTGTAGCAAGTGTAAATGTATGAATATGTAATGTACAAACTATGTAAAGAGTCAAATCAATGGAAATGTGGGTTTTAACCCTTTTTATGAATGAATGTAATAGTGCATTTTTGGCCGTAGCATAGTGAGTTTGGATTGTATGTTGATTTGGACCACATGGACTTGTTATATATCCTAGTTTTATGCTTTTAAACTTGTCCATGAGTAGTTAAAATGTGTGAGAGGTCATTTGGACCCATTTTGGACCTTTTGGGTGCCAAAACTGGTATTTTTGAGAGTTCCGTCAAAGTATGACCGGATGAGCTTCTCTTGCCATGAAATTTGGCAAAGTAATGCAAATATGGGTTTTGCCCCTTTTTATGAATGAATATAATAGTATATTTTTGGCCGTAGCATAGTGAGATTAGAATGTATGTTGATTTGGACCACATGGACATGTTATATATACTATTGTTATGCTTTTAAACTTGTCCATAAGTGGCTAGAATGTGTGAGAGGCCATTTGGACCCATTTTGGACCTTTTGGGTGCCAAAACCGGTATTTTTGAGAGCTCCGTCAAAATATGACCGGATGAACTCCTCTTGCCATGAAATTTGGCATGCCTTTAGAGTTTGTAGAGAGCTTCTTGAGAAACTAAAGTTGGTAATATTTGGAGGTCTAGAGAATATTTGGTGAATTGTTGAAGTTGGAAAAATTTAGTAGTTTGGTCATGTACTGTTCATATAGGTCAGAAATGAAATCCATGTCATACATAGACCAAACGGTAGCCAAATGTTGTGAAATTTTATACAAATAAACTAGGCAACCACAGTGACCTGTACCAATTAGAATCACCCAAATCGGAGGTCTGTAGAGAGAGATTGAACCTTCTGAAGTTCTGTATCAGCATCAGAGAGCTCACCCGACCTTCGTTACTATTCCATCAGTTTTCGGGGTGTAAGGGCTACTGAACTGATCTGAACTTATTTTTCTCCTCTAGTAGACATCTGTAGCTTTTCAAATTGGTATAGTGTGCCCAGATTAGATTTTTGTGGATTTAGTTATGGATTTTCGAAGTTCATGACAGTAAATTGGGCCAGAAACAGAGACAGCCGGACCTTTGTCTGATTTTCGATGTCAAACATGGTCCAAATGCAAAGTTTAAGATTAGGAATGATTTTTATGTAAAGTTAACACTTAGAACTTTCCAGAAAGCTAAAGTTTGCTAGATTCCCATTTTTCTACAATTAGTTATGATTTTCCAAAGTTAGAGCCAAAAATGACTTTTGGGCACAAGTGAGAAAATGTATTTTTTTTTGTTTTTGGCTCCACACCCATGGCTTATGGCTTGTTTTATGCTATGTATGAGTTGTATAAATAGATTGTGAGTAGAGAAAGCGAGTGATGGGTTCACAGGACCCACGGGGTAGAACATAAGTGTATGAAACCCCGTTTCATAGCATGAAAATACCACGGATTGGTATTGGTTCTTTGGAAATCATATGGAACCGAGTCCAGTGAGAGGCTAGATAGCGATAGTAGATTAAGGTGTTACAGTTTGCACTGGATTGGTTAAAAACCAATTTTTGATTTTTTTAATCTAAATTAGAGTTTTAGCATTTTATGATAGAGATTTATGATATTTAATAGACTTTACCTAGCCCATTTCACATGAATTTATTGTAATACGTAAAATATTTAACTAATTTTTATATTTTTAAATATTTGTATATATTTTAAGTATCATTTTACAATGTTTGTATTAATTTAATCATAAAATGATATATATATATATATATATATATATATATATATATATATATATATATATTTATATATTTTTGAAAAAATAATTTAACTATGATCATACTATTGAATTGTAAATCACTCCTATTATCGGTTTATTGACCGATTCAATTTTTCAAACATTAAATATTATTACCACAAGCAACTAAGATAGGAAGTGTTTGATGGTATGCTCATGTTTATTTTATTTCATGGTAGGGTAAATTATGTTAACCTCCCTTAAAGTTTGATTAAATTATTCTTAATATTTTTCTTGTTTCAAAACTTACACTTGGCTCTATTAGCATTTGATATTGTAGAAACTTGTTTTCCAATTTATTTTTGTCAAAGAAGTTAATTTTCTATACAATATGAAACTATAGTTTTATTCTTAATATGATAGTAAAGATAGTTAGATTAATGTTAACTTTTAATATGAAACTATAATTTTATTCTTAACTAGTATTTATTCTCATGTGTGATGCACTGATGTATTTTATAACTATATTTGATATGAATAAATTCAAATAATTTTAATAACATATGTAAATTCAATTAAGAAAATAACATTTGTATGCAGTTTGTAACTACTTTACCAATATTAATAAATTTTGTTAAATATTTCGCGTAGAAGAATAAAAATTAATGAGCATCACGACATAGGAGTTAAGAGATCACATACATTTATAACATAATATATGATATCTCCTACTATTTTATATATTATAAATAGTCCTAGTAGGTGTCACACTAGTTGTTAGTCAAAGTTCTTGCTAGTCATAATCAAACTAAATGGTATCAAGATTAAAACATTATTTAATCATAGAACTAATATCTACATTTATATAGTTATCCAGGCTTCATGGAGTCATACTACATTACTTAGTCCACAGCATTTGTCCCTACATAACTAAGTTGCTAGTGGGGTCGAAGAAAGGTGAATTGACCTGGAGTCTTTCATTATAGACACGAACTTCATGTTCACTATCACCTATACCCTATCTACTTTTAATATATCTACATAAATCCACTCGACCTTAACTATAAAATGGTCATTGACATCTTTCTTATTTGAACACAATACTAAAAAAGTGGGAATTCAATAATTTTTAGTAAGACATAATAAAGTTTTAAAAATAAGTAATGGTTCAACTACTATACATGTAAATTTTTTTTAAAATTTTTATCTCTTTTCTTTTTAAGAAATCAACAAGTCAAATCATAATAACAAGCATAAATTAACTTACACATATTTGAAACCAACTAACTTGTTTAACAACTCAAGTACAGAATCATATCTTATGTAAATCATAAAACTCATAGATATAATAGCAAAGAGTCAAGCAATTTCCCTAAGGAATTGTCATTAATCACATGTAAAAATGCTAGTTGAAAACTAAAAAGTTCCATAGGTATCCTATCAAGTATCCTAAACTACTTGAAATAGGTTTGGATTTTAAAAATCAAAGAGGTCATATTGGGTATCCCATACTACCTAATGTGAACCTTAGATTTTAGTATTTTTAAGACTAAATAATCATCTTCCTTATCCTTGCATATTGTAATATTTGTTTGTTGAAAAACTTGTATGGAATTGACTTCCTTTCTAATGTTTCAAAACATGAAGTTGTTCCTACATTTGTTCCTTAAGCACACAGCAAGTTAATCTTACAGTACAACAAAAAGTGCAAAGAGGAACCAAAGCATTAGTTAGAAAATTGTAAATTAAGTTAGAAAAACAATATTTTGGACTGCAAAATAGTCAAAGCGTTAGTTGCATTTTTGCTAGTTGATAATTGGATATCAATTGATCTTCAATAGTAAAATAGTAAGTTTCAATAAGTCTACCACTCTTTGAAAGTGGTTGTAGCTTTTTTAACCAATTAATTTTCAATCAAAACCTTTTTTCTAAATTATATTGCTTTAGTTTTTTCCCTTTCATTTCTTTTTTCTAATGGGCCAAAATTTTTCTTTCATTTCTTTGATTCATAATTATGTTTATATTTTAAAATTATATACTTTTTTATTAATAATTATTACTAATTATTTCTTCATTATTACAACTATATATTCATTTTTTGTTTTTAAATTTCATCTTTGCACTTCATTCTTCCTTTTCATCTTCATCTTCTATGCAGTTATTCTACTACTTCCTCCTATAAATTTGCAGCATACATTAGGAAAAAAAATAACTTGCAAAGAAAGTAAAAAACTCAAATTAATTAGAATGAAGAGTGAAGTGATAACTTTAGTTTTATTTAGAGTTAAAATGAAAAAAAATATGAGAAATTGATAAAAAAAAAATTAACATACAAAGAAAAAAAAAGAGAAGATGAAGAAAAAAAGTAACATACACAAGCTTCACCTTCACCTTCAAAGCTTTTCCTTGAGATTCAAAAATGTCAAAATATAGATAGCTTCAGATGAAGCCATGAAGAAAGAAAGTTTGGTTGGCAAAGTCGACTGAACTTGGCTAGCCATGGCCAACTAAACAATTAGCTAAACTAACTGATAATCGTTAAGCTTTTTTTTTTTTTGTTAGCTTAGCCAACTAAACATTAGTTGGCCAACTCTATATTACCTACAAAAATTTTGTCAACTAATTGAGGTTATCTACAAAACCATGCGAATTGCAGCTTTTTTTTGTCTATGAAGTACTGCTTTTATAACTTTTGCTTCTAAAAGTTAGTCAAGTACTAAATTATAAATTGAAAAAAAAAAAATACAAGTAGTAAAAAATGAGTCAAATGGTTCAATTGGTAACGTTTTGCCAAGGATTAGCCACAGACTTTTACTTCGTAATTAGCATGGAAATCTCATAGGATCACACTCTTTTATTTTACTTCTTAAACACTTTGAGACAACCTACTTATGGGATAAAACCATTGGCCTTTATTACCTAATTGTCAAGGTAATCCAATACAAAAGCTCACCCACTCAGTGTTTTAAAATCTCCCAAACTACTAAGATTATCATAAGTTCCTGCCCACCTAAACCGCTAAGATTCTCAAAGGTTCCTCACTTCCCAGATGAAGTATAATGAAAGCCTAAGCTCACATAGAGCACTTATGATAGCTCACTTAGAGCTTACACATATACATGTTGGAATCTCTTTCACAAAGTATCAACCAATAAAAGCATAACCAGCAAGCAACCAAGTAAATGAAAAGTATAACCTTATGAATCCATTGTGCATTCTCTACTCTCTTTGAGTAACTTTCTCTTCAAAGCTCTTTTCTTGAAATAGCCAATCCTTTGTAAAGAGCTGTTACTTATAAGAAGGCATCCTTTCTCTATCTTTAAATTCTTCTAATGACTAGTAGAATCTCCATTAAATGCTTGGAGACTTTATAGCTTAACATTTAACTGTAGCTTCTCTTTTCATAAATGTTGAAACTTTCATTCTTCAATGGCTTCTTTCTTTAGGTTTTCTCTCTCTTTGAATATGAAGCAAGATATAGCATAGAGAGAAAGTCTTCTTCCATTTTTGACAATTTGAATTTCCTTCTTTCTTGAGCAATAAATGTCATTGGATGAGAGAAGACAACATGTACAATATTTTTTTAACTCTCATTTTCTTTTGTTGCACCTTTGTACTTTATTACATTGTTGAGAAGTGATGAGAGACCACATAGGAATAAGTTCTAGGAACCTTCAACAAGATGATACGTTGCTCGAAATCGGCTAAGAACAAGAAATGTTGGTCAAATAGATAAGACCCTAAGATAACTCGTCCCTTAGAACCCTAGCCTTGAGACGCCACAAAGGGAGACCACTCCTTTGATAAGTCACTTGTATTCTATAGAAGAACACACAAAAACAAGAATTCTCACAATGAGAAATAAAATTCTGAATTCATTCCAATCTCCAAAAAGTACAATAGGTGGCCTATTAAATAGGAATAAAAGAAAACCCTAAACCTAACTTAATCTCTAAGAATTCTCCTCCAAGAAATAGGAAACAAAGAATCCGATTTTAATGGGAGGAGATGATGCCATTTACTACAAGAAATCCTAAAGAAAAGGAAAGAAAGTAATAAGTTTTTAGCAACTAACGAAAATAGAAATAAAAAAAATTTGAAACTTAAATCCTAAGTCTTGACTAAATGGCCTTGTTCAAACTAATAGAAATGGAAACTAATGAAAAGCAAATAAAAGACATCCTAATAAGATTTAAAACTCTTATTCACGTCACTTTTGTTGCCCATGTGATTTGCACATGCTTTTTAATTGATTTCCTCAAGTTGGCTCTATTTGGACCTTGCAGCATGTCTTGTTGGGCTTGGACAATGAGGATCAAGTCCCTTGGGCCTTGTAACTCTTCAAGTTGATGCAAAAATATAGGTTCAAGCTTTTGAACTTTTTGGACAATTCAACTCAAAGCTTGCTTCATAGCTTTAGCTCTTCCTCTAGTCATTGGGCCTCCTGTGCCTTGTAATGGGTCCATTTGCATGTTGGGCTTTCTTGCACACCCTTCATGCTCTTTTAGGTCATTACACCATGCTCCCTTGTCTACAAGCTCACAGGCCCCTTCATCAAGAAGAATTAAATCTAACAATTCCATTTAGCCTTTTGCCTTTTTGCCAATTTCACATATGCTTTTAGGTAATAATTGATAAGCAGTGCTATGTTAGAAGTGATGTCAAGAAGTTGTTGACTAGATTTTGACCAACGAGTATTGCTTAATGGATAAAAACATTGTTTGCTCATATAAGTGAAAGAGACACAGTTAATTTCTTCACAAATACCTTATAGGCCTAGACTACTTTGAATTCAAAGGGACAAAGTATGGTCCAATTGTAGTATTTAAAACATTTTGGT
The DNA here is from genome assembly GCA_032878935.1 of Erythrophleum fordii. Classification (NCBI taxonomy): domain Eukaryota; kingdom Viridiplantae; phylum Streptophyta; class Magnoliopsida; order Fabales; family Fabaceae; genus Erythrophleum; species Erythrophleum fordii. Next base: position 3,001,430 of record JAVQMF010000029.1, read on the forward strand.
TCACTTAAAGATTCTCATTATGAAAAGCTCTTTGGTTCAAAACATTTTTCCTTAAAACCTCTTTAGCTTAAATCAATATCTTTAAAAATGCTCTTGGTATAACAAAGATTTGCATCAATAAAAGCTTTATTTCAAAATTAATTTCCTCAAAATGTCCTTAAAAAATGATTTTTCTCAAAATGCACTTTTCTTTAAAATCTCTTTAACCTAATTTTTCAAATCAGATTTTAAAAACACTTTTGGCCAAGAGTAGGATTTTGCGTTAAGAAAGCATATTTGACCTAAACACATAAACAATATTTGTCCTAATAGAGATTTACATCAATAAAAGCTTTTTGGCAAAATTTGATTTTCCAAAAATATTCTTTTTCTAAATTTAGATTTTCCACATAATATTATTTGGCATAATTAAAACCATTTAAAAATTTATTTGGACAATTTTTCATTAACAAATGGCAATGGAAATCTAAGAGAAAAATTTGCCAACATTGATGAAACCACAAAAGCCAAGTTGTGCATTTTAACTAAGTTTCCTACCTCATTCATGCTTGGTGACTAAGGAGTCAACCCTTTCCTTTTTAAACTCAACTATAGTTTCCTATTTTATTGGTTGTAGAGTCTTCTTAGGGTTGTTTTAGGAGTGTCTTAGCCACCCCAATCTATCTCATAATTGTAAATTTTTGTTGCAACTTCACTCTTGCTTTGCTATGTTCTACAAATAGCTATCTTCTGCCATTAGTTAATGTTTATGTTGGATTAGGGAGATTCATTAGGTTAGTGTGGCCAAGAGCTCTCTTGAGTGACACTAGGTGGTTGGAACCAAGCTACTAAGGAAGCCTTTTTATCAATCACCATTAGTGATGTTCTTCATCAACCTTTTTCTTTTTTGTGCTTGTAGTCTTTATATTTTGTTGAGTCTTCCTATGTATTGTCTTTAGTATTGTAATGACATCAATTTTATATCAATAAATTCATGTTAATTCCTTCATTTGATGAATTTTGAATCTACATGCAATTAGAATAGATGATGAAATTGGGATTATGTATTGAAAAGTGACATTTTGATTCATTTCACTTTGGTACTTGCTAATTGAATCTTGCACCTAGTGATGTGTTGAAACATGAAATTCAGTAAGAGACAATACTTACATAGCATATATCACATTTCTATTTGTTGAAAGAGGACAAAGTGTGTAGATAACTTAGGCAATATGGTGTTTTGTTTAAAGACAAAATCATATTAAATAAGGGACGCTAGATTGAATAGAAGAATTAACTTGAATCAGTTAGTTGTCTTGATGATCAATCAAACTAGTGCCATTGAATTGAAGTCCTTTTTTTCTCCTTTGGGTCTTGGATCTATAAACTAACCAATACAAGAAAATTGTAATTAGTGCAAGTGGCTTGTGGATAACTTGTAATTAATGTATATAAGTTTAAATTAGAAAATCCCTAAGATTAACTTAAGTCATTCATTGTGTGATCGACAATCTTTACTCATTTAGAACATTTTATTACTTGTTAACTAGCATGCTTGCTAGTATTATTGAAAGTCACATCAAGTTTTTGGCAGATTGTCAAGGAATAATAAAATTGCAATTAGGTTAACCTTAGGAACACAAAGATTTGATTTTTGGTTTTCTTTTTCTAAATAATTTTTGGATTTTATTGCATATTAAAATTTGTATAAAAATGTTGCACAATAATTTTGTTTATGTTGTTTTAATTTTTCTGAAAATTTTCTTGTACATATTTTTTTTTTGTATTCTTTCTCTTTGGAACTTCTTCTATCCTAGCAGAAGCCCTAACTTTTTTTCTTTCTTTTAAACTTTTCTTAATGATTGTTGGACTAGTTCTTTTTCAATTTAAAACTTTTCTTGCGTGGTTTGTCGGATTTTCTGTTTTCATGATGAAAATTTTATTTTTAGTGGTTTTTTTAATATTCTTTTATGTTTTCATGAATTTTCAGGTAATTGAGGAAGGCCGTAACCTAGGAGAATATTTTTCAGAATTTTTAGAACTTAGAACCATTTTTTTAAAAAAAGGATTAGACTTAGGTATACTTTTTTAGATGTTTGTTATGAAATTTTGTAATAAAAACTTCACATGGGAGGAAAATTCTTAATTAATAGATCCAATCATTTTTTTTCAAAATATCTATGTATCATATTTTTATTAGAGAACTCAATAATAAAGAAGTACCTAAGTTTTCTACTTGCATAAAAATTGAGAATAACGTAAAGAGACAAAGTGGGAGTTCAAACAAAATACATTATATTTTAATAACTATATAAACAGTTAATAATCATATCACCTCTAGCCGTTTACTCACATTTAACGTAAGGATCCTTTTAAAAATAAAAACATTTGCAGGACTATAATGGATGCCTAATATTTCAAAAACTGAATTGAAAAAAGTATATTTGTTGGAGGATAAAATAGTCAATTCACTCTTTATAGTTTAATTAATGAAAAGTTAATTGTTTAAATATCAAATTGTAGAAAAATATGCACTTGAGAAAACTCGATATTTTTAAAAAGTCACCCTTTTGTTTGATTACTGGCACTGTTAATACAATGACGCAACTTAAATATATTTTTCTCTTTTAAGTGAGTTTATATGATAAAATCACATCAATAATATCATACATAATTTGTGACAAAAAATTATAAAATGCAACCATTTAGCAAACATAAGACTTAGGTATAATTTTTTTAGAGTATTTGTTACTGAGGTCTTTAATAAAAATATATAAATATTTATTTTAACTCAACAATACTTTATTTAACTATTTAAAAAAATATACTTTTAAATATCATAATTTAATCGAAGAGTTTAATTAATAGCACACATTTCCAAATTATTTCCTTACTTTGACAGGTTTTCTCATAAATTTGTCTTCCAAAATCTGTCCACTTCGTCTGCTTGATTTACATCAATTCGTCACAAAAGTGTATTTGGAGTGGCAAACGTGTCCATCTCCTTGTTTACTAAAGTGCAGGAAAAAAAAAGTATCTATAAAATCAATATATATATTTCCTTGTCATCTTTTACGCAATCATTGAGGAAGAACACGGGTACTGAAATCTTTCTTTTCCTTGTGTTTGTATTCTCTTTTCATGAAAAATTCCTTACCATCAATCATTATTTTAAATCAAGGATAAGATCTGCCAAGAATTTCTGCGTGAGAAGACATGATTTTGGTGACACTTGTTGGTGTTTGTGCAACCATATGAGACTTGGAACGAGTCTCATGGAAGGAATGTGGCTTTGCTTTTTATGGTATGGGTTAGTGCCTTAGTGGTTTGTGTCATTAGGGAAAGTTTTCCCAAAATTAACATATCTTTTACATATAATATTATAAAAAAGAGATACTGAGAAAAGAAGAAATAAATATAAAAAGAAGAAATAGAATTTATACACACTTTCACTCTTTTATATTATCTCCGTGATTGCAAGGGATTTAATTTTAGAAAATAGATGAAAATTTCGTTATCGATCAATTTGTTACCACGGGTGCTGCTAAGATTACATGGTATCCAGCTTTGAAGTCTGCCAGCAATAATTCTTGAGAAATGATTCAAAGTCTTTCCGAGTTTTTGGGCGTGTATATGTAAAGACACACACAAAAGCGTTTGTCAAAAGAATAATAAAATTATAATATTACTTCAACATAGCAAAGGTGTCATTGACAGTGAATTACGTGTAAAGTTGGAAAAGATGTGATTGAGTTCTAAATTGTTATACATCTTTAGTCAAGAAATTGACTTGGTAAGCTTAGGTGGTAAAATTAAAGTGAAATAAAAATATAAATAATGTTAAAGGTTCAAAACCTATTATATATATATATATATATATATATGAATATATATGATAAGTCTATATATAGGCCTTGAATCTGGAACATGTAATAAAAATGATGAAACTTCGAATCATTCTAGCTTCTTCCGAACTTCAATTGACGTATTCAGTCTCATGCCAGAGTCATTATCTCTTGCTGTCCTTTTTTCAGTGGAAAAACTATTTTGCCTTCCTGAATTTAAACATTTAATTATAAAATTAATATATAAAATTTAAAATATATTAAAATATCTTTTTATATTTTAAATTAAAATAAAAAACGTTACATCTTAATTAGAACTAATTACAAACAAGTACTCACTTGCTTCAATTATCATCATAGAATAACATTATGTCGCATTTTGTTGTTAATTTATTCAAGCTTTAATATTTTTATTTTAGTTTAAAATTTAAAAAGATGTTTTTGTTACGTTTTAAAATTTATATGCTAATATTAGGTTTTAGTTCATGGAAGTCAAAGGTAAATCCTCCTCGTATTATTATCATTTATCTTTTGCTAACGATTTCTTGCTGTAAGCAACAAAATTAAATTCCATGACGTGATGATAATAAATAAATAAACGAAAAGGAAAGGTATGTTTATCTGGGCTAATGAGATTGGTTCTTACCTGTACGCCAGCACCTTGTAAGATACGTGCATGTCATTTTTACTAGTGAGTTATCAACATTTTTCCAAACATTGTTTCTTCTCCATTTACTGTAAAATATAGTAGGTAGGAGTTGGAATAATTTTTGCAAGACTCCTTGAGTTTAAATTTTTTGAATTTTTTATGTACATTCTTTACCTTAATATTAGACCTTAATCATTTATTAATCAAACCCGCCTCTCATTTATAATTTGGAGAAAAAGAAGTGCATGGTATAGTTGCTTGATTTCTATGCTTTTTTTTTTAAAAAAAAATAATAAGAGCATTTTTGGTCAGTTTGGACGTCAATTAAAATTAAATTCCTCCCAAATAATTTTAATAGAGTACTTTTTGCATTGATGGGATGCATTTAAAAAAATAAATTCGAACTTAACCTCAACGTTTAAAAACAAATAAAAAAAAAAGGATTATGCTTTCTTAATCACGAGGCGAACCTTTTGGAATTTGATTTCTATGTTGTCTTATGGCTAATTGAATGTATCTACCAATCAAAATTTGTCAACAAATGTATTGAGCTTCTCAATGACAAAGGAAGGTTTTCAAGAGTTCATTAAAATGTTGGAGAAGAAAGAAAGTTAATATATCAAGCACATCTTAAATTTGAAAGTATCACTTTAACTTTTAAGTTATATTTTTGTCAAAATTTATATGATTCGCATATGTAATGCGAGGATAGTTCGCCTATTTATTCTAGATATTAATTATTATATAAAAATATTTGAATTCATACAGTTTTAATAACGATCCACAGAATAAAATACACATCGAAAAATTTTTTGGACAAGGGTCCTTTAGTGAAAACACTGAAAACATTTTTTTTTTTATGTTCTGTTTCTAAGATATTTAGATATATATGTTTCTTCAAATATATCCGCCTAAACTCTACCACATATGTTTTTAGTCACTTTTAATTTTGAATGAAAAAGAAAAAAAAAAAAAAGAACGAGAAACATAAATTATCTTTATATGATATGATTTTCTTAAATTCATTTTTAGTTTTTTGCGGAAAAACAAATTAAATGGAAGTTTTCTTTACTGGGTATAAGAGAAATCACAATCAGAAGAAAGCCCTCCTTCAACTTAAAACCTTCATCAGAAACCATTGAATATTAATCCCAAACTCCAAAGGCTTCTAAGTATTTATATCAGGATGATTCTCCTCAAAACCAAACAAAGCATATGAGGTTTGGTTTACACTTACATGTTATTTTTTAATATGTGAGATAGGAGAGACACAAGACAGATGCAAAGAGAACCACTGAGAAACACAAGTCCGATTGTACCACAAGCTAAACCCATAGTCTCTGCAAACTCTGATATCATAGCATCTCTCTTGTACATATGGTCATAACTTTGCTTATAATTCCACCCACTTGTACTGATAAGCGTCTCCCTCTTCCTCACTTGTTCCATTCTCTCTCTCAAAACACTCATGTTTGCATCAACAATATTTACTGGTTTCCCTGCAAAACCAAAAGATCAGAAAGTATCAGAATACAATAACAAGTTATTTCTGCTCAGACAGTGAAAAATTATGCAAATTATAGAGAGAACAGAAACAAGAGGAAAAAAAGTTAAGGATAAATTTGTTGCTAAGTAAAGATCTGATTAATTAGGGATTATTTTGTGGAAGAAAAAGAAATTAAGCAAGCTATACTTTGATAGTACTAGAATATCTTTTATGTAAGTGGCAGTGTTTTGTGCTGAAAGAAAATACACAGCATCCAATAATATTTACCATTGTCCCTAAACTTTTGGGCTCTCATTTTGGGGTAGTAGAAGAGCTTATGCCTGCAAAAAGCTTGGTTTAGGCTGCAGAAAGGTGATAGGGAGCAAGCCATGAAGTTGGCTGTACTTGTTGGAGATGATTCTTGTATATTTATAATCACACTTACCTTGAAATAAGAAAAGTTCTTTAATACACGAAAAGAAATAAGTACATCAAATCAATTGAAAAAACTAAATAAGTATACAAATATATCAATTTTTGGAATTAAAAATTTTAAATGTCCCAAACTAATATAAGAGAGCGTGTTTTCATAATTATCTAGAGAGGAAATAGCTTGGATAAAATTTAAGAATGCTCTGAAATAATAACAAAAGATAAATCTTACTTCTAACATAATTATATATTTTTAATATTTATGATTGGCTTAATTTATTTACTTTCTATAAATGTGGTTTATATAAGCATATTAGATTATGGGATTAAAGATCCTAAATACATCAGATCAGTAAAGGAGAGTGTGTCTTAAAATTGTCTGGACAGAAAATAGTTTAAACAAGATCTGAAAATACCTTGAATATAATTGCAAAAAGATAAATTCTACTAATCAGATATCTTATTATAATTTACAAAGTTATCTGTTTTTTATACATTGAATGTATATATATAAAAATCTCGCTTTTTCTTTTAGATACCGCATTTTTATTTGATTTTGCTACTAGCATAAAAAATAGTGAATGTGGCCACAAAGAATAAATTTTTTTGAATAGATGCATGAGTTTCACTCTCAGCTATGAGTGTGATATCCTTTGATTAAAGATTATAATAAAAAACAAACAAATGAAAGTAGAAGCCTATGATAGTGACGCCCTTTGTTAAAGATTTTAATAAGAAAATTAGGAGTCCATGTGTACTATTCTCTTGAATACACATGGCGCCACTTGACCTTGGTCAAGGATTGAAATTTGGTGAGAATCGAAGGACAGAGAAAGAAAGACAGTGAGATCCGAGAATATCAAGATTACTTATGCATGTGATGTATGGCTACATGTCAAAATATCACAGATGCGAGTCACTGCCAGGTCCCATCGTGCTTTTTCTCTTGGTGATGTATATTCTGCTAGCTCCTAGCTCCCATATTTATCAGTGGCTGTTTGACAAACTAATAAAAGTATTTTGTTAAAAATGAGAGTTTATTAATCGAAAAAAATTAATTTATTTTGATGTGAGACACTTTTTTTCTTTAAAAGTATCCTTGATGCCTTGATTTGGGTATCCTCTGTGTTTAAGGGCTTTCTCTGAAATTTGAAAATTTAGAAGCAAGAACTTAATTTATGTTCTCAATTTTTCATTTGAGGTGTAAATTATATGAATAAATTTTATAAAAACTCGAATTCCTAAACATTCTACAATTTCATCGTTTGAAGTCCTCCCTATAGTATTAGGCAATTTAGTTATTTGTTATTTTCAATAATTTTCTTTGCAATGAAAAGGAAGAAATAAATGAAAATTATGAAAAATTTTTTAGTAGTTGATATATTAGACATTATAGAAGTAAAGCAACCACTATACCACTTCTTTTTTCCAAATTAGTGAGGTGCAAGCTAGATTAATGAGTGATAAAGGTCTAATTAATCATAAATTAAATTAAATTAATTGATTAACAAACAAAATGATTTGAATGACAAAAAAAAAAAATTCAAATATATCTTCTGTGAAGTGATCCATCCAAAAAAAATCTACAGGTATAAGGATCTAAATGAATATTAAATCCTAGTGTTGAGATTCGGATGCATGCACATTTCAAATATATTAAAAAATAACATAGCGGGACAGTTTCAAAGATCTGCTCATAATTAGTTTAGGAAATGAATATATATGAATAAAGTAGAGATCTCATTAAGCCAATGTCTTGATGGAATGTGTCATTGTAGAAGCAATCAGAAATTAAATAATGGTTTCGAGATGTATTATGTTACCCGTAGTCCTTTGACAACAAGCCGCGTCATTTTTTAATGTTTCTCATTCTTTCTTGCTCAAAACAATGATTTTCCAGTATTTGGGGGAAAGATAGGGTTGGATTTAATAGTTTTTAGAGAATAAAATAGAAGTGGGTTATAATTTTTTGGAATTTCTTAGTTTAATAAAATTAAATAATTTCTTGTATTTTTCTATTTAGAATACAGTTTACATTTTTTTCAAAAATAGCTATGAAAAAAGTAGTGTAGGTAGGATAGATTCAATAATTATAATGATGAATTTTCTACAAGAAAAATTTACACAATAATCTCATATATAAATATATATGGTGAAAACATAAGAATTTTAAATACCTTCTGTCATATTAGACGAATTTGAAGCAAGAATCCAAACTTGACTTCACAACCTTAATTTCTAAAATCACAACTGAAGAAGAAGAAAAAGCAAATAGTAGAAGGATGTATTTTCATAAGTAGTTTTCCTATAAGTGGGTGATTTCAATGATGGTGTTTTGGAGATATCACTCTTATTGGGAATCCCTTAACTTTATGTGGTCACTCAAAAATACGTCTTAATTTTTCCATTAAAGATTATGATGTATTTAGTCATTCAAAACAATAATGGACCACTAATCCACTAACTCCTAAGCTACTTAATCTCGCAATCTCAAAATAATAGGAAACATGAGGATCATCTAAAAGATATATTTAAAAAATTCAAATAAATGGAATATTATAAAATATTCAAATTTATAGAATAATAAAAATGTCCCTTTTTCTTTCAATTATAATTCTTTAAAATATATTCTAACATTCTTCCACTTGAGCTAATGTGATTTGCTAGATAGCATGCTCATGAGTAAATTAAATATATATTAAAAAAATTATGGTGGTAAGTTTTTTAGACAAACAAGTATTACTTTTCCTGCATTACTTATGCCTTTAGCTTTATGGGATATTAAGCCTTCATGAATAAATCTTAAATGTTTATTCAATTTTTATCTCATATATTTGTCAATCTCACAAAAAACTATAGACAAATATATATAAAGGCAATACATTATAATTTGAAATTTCATTACTTTACATACATTAATTAAAGCAAATATGGTTTAAGACTTCTGATAGTTATGTCACACAACCTCAAATAAACTAGGTTGAATAAAATTTATAATATAGGATACAAACTAAATTATTTTTCATGGAAATGGATGCGAATTATTTAAAAGAGCTTTCCAAGTATTAAAAGAAACCTAAAAGCTACTTAATTTAGGGGATTTTTTTTTTAACTAAGTTCAATAAGCTAAAATTCAAAATGAATTAAAAGTGCAACTACTAACTAAAATGCAAGAAATTAACAAGTAAGTAATAAACGTATAGCTAACTTTGGATTCATCCTTTGATGTTTACTATCCTTATCTTAATTTAATTTTTCATGATTCTGGTATAAGAATTCCTAAATGTGTTCATGGTAATTTCTCTTGAGTTACTATATAAGATTCAAAAAACTAACAATTTAATATTGATTGAGATCTGAATTCTACATTAATTCATTAATTCTTGTAATTAAATTCATTGATCACTCAAAAAAAATGATTAATCAATTAAATTAGTCTCTGAACTTTCATCCTAAAAGGTTCAATTAACCATTTAAACTCTAAAAAAACCTCAAATTAAACATTCTAAGTATAAAATTTTCATAATGTATTTCATCAAATACATTGATTGCATACACTAAAAATTAGAGGTATATGAAAATTACAACACTTAAATCATCAAAATAATGATCCTTTAATCATTGAAACTTTCTCCTAATTAATGTTTAACCAACCACCAATCATAAACAACGCTAATCTTAATCAAATATAGCCTTAACCAAGCTAGTACAAGAATAAGAAAAAGTGCTAGAAAGAAAGGGAAAAATAGGATAAAAATCTTAGTCAAATCCTTAGATAATCTTCATGGATTTAAGTTCTAATCAAGGTTTTCATCCAAGCTAGCTACAAGATGTAATTAAGCTCTTATGGAGTGAAAATAATAAAGGAAATGGAGATAGAATACTTTGGCCATGGAGAGCTTCCAAGAAGGGTGAGAAGAATGGAATATTATGTGATGGTCTGCATGCTTTGCCCCAAAACCCCAGCCTTCTCAATCCCTTTTTGCCTTCTTCAATAAAACCCATCAATCCCCAGCACCATCTCACATGACCTTATCGATGAAAATTGGAATGTCATGCTTTGATTTGTTCCTCATGCCTTCTTCCATCCCTTCCACGTGACATAAGAGAAAGAGGGCCTGCACATGTGCTTTTTTTGGGTATGTGAATGTAATCTCCTGGGCATCTACATGTGTATTTCCTAGCATGAGATTCATGTGTATAGTGAGTCAACATGAGTGTGATTAGGGGGCCCCTATGAGAATTTGACCTACTTCTCATGTGTTACAGTCTCATTTGTATATATATATATATGAATGGATGAGTGATCTGTGCATCAGCATGAATGGAGCAGGGCCCTTGTACGTGTTTCGTGTATCTACGTGTCTCCCCTCCATTCTTAAAAACCCATGCCTCCTTCTCTTGAGAATTAGTGGCCTAGAGTTGTAATATGGATGGAGTGCATGTCATGTGTGAGAGGGCCATGGATTATGTGTCTGTGGGTGTATCATGGAGTGAATGTTGTCTATGTATGAATTTGATTGTGTGAATGAATGAGAGCTAGATCTAGTGCCTTGTGTGCCTTCCGTATGTGATGTGTGCTGCTTCTCCCGTGCATGAATGTGAATGAAGTGAGCTAATATGGGTGTATGAATTATTCTACACTTTTGTTACATTAAAAAGCCACACCATTGTCTCCATTTTTTCAGTAATTTCTAAAAATTTTGGACAAATATTCTCTCTTTTAATTTTGCAAAATGTGGCTTCCGTCCTTGAAATCTTAACCCTTGATTCAATCTTCAATTCTCCCTCAAATTAATTTCCTCCTTTAAGTTTCATTTGTCCATGAAAAATATGTACAAGTAATGAAAAATATTAAGTAGGAAAATTTTACAAAATTATTTTAAAAAAAGAATTAACGAATTATAAACTAAGAATTTTGCAAATTAATTCCTAAAATGCTAAAATGGCTAATAAAATCAAATCCCATCTAATTCAATCTATTAAACCATAATTCATCATTAAAATGTCCAAATTAAAAGGAATAAAATATATAAAAATGATGTTTATCAACCCATCCATTGAATGCACATAATTCTTAAACTCTTTTAGATGCATTCCTTTAAATAAAAGGTTAGCTAACATTTCTTTTGTCCAATTGTGCTATATGATCATCCTATTAGTTTTAACTTGTTCTCTTAAGGCCAAGTAATTAATGTCAATATGTTTACTTCAACTCTCACTTTTGTTATTCGTAGCCAACAAAATCATAGCTATATTGTCACAATGCACTATAGTAGGCTTAAAGATGACTAAGTCGACAATTTTAAGTCCAACAATAAAATTTCTTGGCCATATGCCTTATGAACTTGCCAAAAAATAGGAAACAAACTTAGCTTTAATAGTGGAGGTTGCTATGAAGAACTATTTTGCACTTTTCCATGAGATAGCCCCTTCAGCTAACCAAAAAAAAAAAAAAAAAATATATATATATATATCCAAATGATGACTTTTTTGTATTAACTTATCCTGTTAAATCTGAGTCAGAATAACCAATAACCTTTAAATTGTTAGTCTTCTTATAAGTAATCATATATTTTTTAATACTTTAAAGATACTTTATAACCTTCTTTATAGTTTTCCAATTATCAATCCCTAGATTATTTTGATATTTTCCAAAACATACCTACAGCAAAAGTTATATCAGGTCTTGTGTAAACTTGTACATACATAAAGCTTCTAATAGCCAAAGAATTGCGAACATTTTCTATCTTTTTTTTTTTAAACTCATTATTGGAACATTGAAACAAGCTAAATTTGCCTCTTTTCATAATATGTGCCACATTAGGTGACTAGTCTTTCATCCTAAATTGTTCAAGGACTTTTATTATGTCAAAGTAGGCTTCTAATGGCCATTATTTTGTATATTAATAGCAATTGTATTGTTGCTAAAACTTTTATCTACAATTAATCATTATTTGGTATATCCATGGTTAGTAAAAGCTTTAGCAGCTATTGTAGCAATGGCTAGTAAAGGCCCATTTAATTGCCATTAAAATCTAAAAATTTTTAGCCGCCAATAGTATGGCCACTAAAAAGTATTTCATAACTGACTAATATCAACCTTTAATGGTATTGCCATTAAAAACAAAAGTTTATAGTAGCCTTATCAAAAATTGTTTTGACCACTAAAATTGATTATATAATTGATTAATATAAACATTCAATAGCCTTTTTATTGTCAGTAAAAAAAGGACTTATAATGACAATTATATGTCAACAATTTTTATAGTCAATAAAACTAATTGCATGACTATCATCAATAATTAATTACCTTTTTTCATTGACAGTAAAAAGGGATTTATAGCGGCAATTATATGCTTAGAAATTGTTATAGTCACTAAAACTAATTTCATAATTGGCTATTACTATTTACCTTTAAAAGTGATTTAATAATTACATTTAAATAATTCTAATAAAGCATATTATGACTCAATCTTTAAAAAGAAAAACATATTTCAATAAATCTACAATCAAAAGAACAACTATTAGTCATTAATTTCATGGATGTCCATAAAAAATACAAAAAGGCATATATCATAAGTATGTTAACTAACTAGTGTCATCAAATAGAGTTATAATACAAGATAATAGATATAATCATTTTTTCAACTTTAGAGTTTGATCTCAAAGAGCTCTTTTGTAGAGAATTAAAGATCATAGTGTATGACTTAAAATGATAAAATGAAAAAAAATGTTATTTAGATAAATGTTGTCAACCAAATAAATACAAAATATGCCTAATATCAATCAACAAAAATCCATTTCAAATAACATACAAAATCAAGCAAAATCTAAGAATTGGCATTTTTTTAAAAATTAGTATTAACATATTCAAATGCAAATACAATATTATGGTTGGTTGCAGTATTTTGTTAGCACATGGGAACTAAAATGAAATATGTGGGATTTGTGTTACTCTTTCATGCCACTATTGGCATTAGGGACCTAGTAGATATTAAAATGTGAGGTAACATAATTGTCTCATAAGAGCAGATTTTAAGAATTTAAAATCAATAAAGACATTACTTGTCATAATCTTCTATTGATGTTTTAAGGCATAGATAATTCCATTGGAAGAAATTTTCATACAACTTGTCTCATAAAAGTTAATTAAGATAGTAGTTTAATTTCTTTCGTTACATTTATTTCTTTAGCATGCTAATAATAGTTTAATTTTGAGAACCTATTAGCTGCAATAAGATTTTAGCCATTAATTAATTGTCACTAAAAGAGTTTTTTGGTGACATGTTTATTTATATAGGTTTCCTATGATAATCTCAACATACCTTAAGACCTATCTTAATAGATCCTGATGCTAATGACATAGGATGTTATACCTATATCCTTCATTTTGAAATTCTTGAACAAGAACTGTTTTACCTCATGTAACAACCCAAGTCACTTAAAGCAAGCAGTATATCATCCACATATAAGACCATGAGTATGATCTTACTCTTATTGACCTTGTGATCTATGATGTCCTTGATAAAAACAAAAGATGTGATTCTTACTGACCTTGAGGTATATATATATCTCCATGATATTCTTAATAAAACCAAAAGATGTAATTATATTATGCAATTTAAGGTACTATTGTCGTCAGGCTTGCTTGAGTCTATAAATGGACTTTTTCAACTTGTACACTAAATTCTTATTGGTATTTGAGGTGAATCCCTCAGGTTATTATATATATATACACCTCTTTCTCAATATCACTATTGAGGAAGGCAATTTTAACATTCATCTAATGCAATTTTAAGTCAAAATAGACTATTAATTCCATGATAATACGAAAGGAATCTTCATTAGATACAAGAGAAAAAGTCTTTTTATAATTAATTCCTTCCTTTTGGGTAAAAACTTTAACAACTAACCATGCCTTATAGCACTCAATGTTGCCTAGTGAATCTCTTTTGACCTTAAAAACTCATTATAGCTAATTGCTTTGGCTCTATTAAACAACCCATAAGGTCCCAAATATTATCATTTATTATGAATTCTATTTCATCAACCATGACATGATGCTACAATTTAAAATTCTCATTATTCATTACCTAATAAGACATTATAGGGCTATCCTCAATACTTAAGTTATTAATCAAATTTAGTAAGATACACCATGTAATCATATGTATTATTGACTTTTTAGCCTTAATTGATCTTCTTAATTCAACTTGATATGAAGGTTGAGGTTGCTTAATAAGATATCCTCTACCATTAGTTAAGGACTCTTCTACATTATGATCTGCCTCATTATGAATGGTAAGATCTTTAAGATGAAGATGCTCCTAATTTTCAGCATGATCAACCAAGATTTCAAGAGCTTCATTATTTTCTATATTCATCCCAACAAGATGGGTGTCATTTAAAACTAAAGTCTCATTATAACTAGTGGAGGTAGTTTATTGTATGTGATCATCATTAGTGACTAAGTTATGTAGCTGATCGTTCCTATTAATTATGTCAATTTTAGAAAATTTGGCATCTCTAAATAAATTTCGTTAAATGTAAAGGATAGTAGAACTTATATCCCTTAAAATTCTCTTCATAGCAAAAAAAAAAAAAAAAAAAAAAAGATAAAAATAAAAATGTAGTGATGGTTCTTGGGTCTAACTTCCTTTCATATAGGTTATACATTTTTACTTCTGTAAGATAGCCCTATAAACGTATGTGATTCAAATTAGGTTTTCAACCTTCCTAAATTTCAAAGGATGTCTTAGATAAAACTTTTTATTGGAACCTTATTCATAATATATATTGTTAAGTGCATCTCTCTATAGATAAACATAAGTTTAGAATTGTTAAATGTACTCCTCACTATATCAAGTGACCTATTCCTTTTTTCAACCATTTCATTCAAATCAAGTGAGTCAGACATGATGTATTATGCAAGTATACCATGTTTCTAAAGGAACTCAGCAAATGGACTATGTGCCTATCCATCAATAGTGTATGCGTCATAGCATTTGCTTCCTTTATCAAATCTTATAATCTTAATTTATTTTCTAGTTTGTTTTTCTACCTTTGCTTTATACTCCTTAAAGGCATCTAATGCCTCACTTTTACTATACACAAAGTAGGTATATGTATATATTGTTAGTATATGCCTTATAAGCTAATCAATGGACGATTGTACTTATATACATTTTATTACATTTTGACAAATAAAGGTATTTTAATTATTATATTTAATGTTATATCTGTGTAATATAAATAAATATATGAATTGTCCCTAGAATAGTTTATTATTCTTAAATTGCCTTTTGTCAAGTATTATTGTGAATATAGCAATAATACAACGAAACTAGTATGTATGTTGGCTAATGACTATGGTTATAAATATAAGATATCAAATCATTACATGGGTATGTGTTAGAAAACAATTATATTGGATAGACCAACTATGAAAGTGCTTTATAGATCATTATGTGTCATAAGCTATTCTTACGATAACCATGATATATGTTGTTTTTTAACCTGAAATCACCACAGTTCCCTACGTGAAGAGTCATATACTTTGATACCATGAATCGTCACTTTTAATAGGGATGACCAAAAAGCAATGCTTAGATGTATCACAAATCATGCGAAGGGATGTGAGTGATATAGATGGTATTTTTTCCTCCAATATAGGAGAAGTGATATCTGTGGGCCTCTTGATTGAATAAGACTAAGAAATATATAGTTGTACTCAAATGGATCAATATATGTTATTGATTCATTTGTTTTAATTTAGCCTACTGACGGATTAAGAAACATATGGATTGAATTATAAAGAGGATGACATATTTCATGCCTCAAGTTCAATTTAGATATCTAGATAAAAGAGATTGAACTATATGAAATATTAGTAATGAATTAGATATGTTGAATCATAGACTTTCTTATTACTTGAGTGTTAGTGATATATTGATAAATACTACTCACTATTTGTGACAATAAAATAGGATTCTTTTTTGGATCACTACTAATATAATAAGAACCTATAAGGTCGCACACAAAAGGTATATCAAAAATAGAGTTAATGTAATATAATTTATATTCTAGTTAGATTAGAGATCTTAAAATATAGTCCAATATATATATATTATGATTATAATGTAATATTATATTATAATACATTATTATCTTATATTAAAGTAATATTACATTCTTTTTTGGACAATTGTTATTAGCCAAGGTCAATAACTAAAGCTTAATTATATCTCCACTTATTATCTATTTGGCCAATGCCCATTAGTTAGACGTCACAAAACCCTAGGCATTTGTCTATAAATGAACAACTAAGGTTTAATGGCTATATGGATGAAACCAAGTGAGAGCCACCAAATAAAGTGAAAGAGAGTCTTCTAGTAGAGATTGAGAGAGGAAAGATACTCCATCCATTCACTTTGGGAGTGGAGTTTTGATCTACTCATGTACCGATATCGTAGAGATGCAGGTTTGTTGATTTGCATTTATGATTCTCTACAAGAGTTCAAAAGATTTCATGCATTTGTGCTATTAGGAGATCATGAGTTGAATAGATGGGGAATTGACTATGGGAGCAATCTACATAAAAGGTAATATTCCTATCACCAATTTATACCATTTCAGGAAGGATCCTTGGTGGATTTTGAAAAATTTTAAATTTATTCCTCTGTGCTTGTACTTTAAAACCCAACATATATATATCATGAGAAATCTCCAATAAATGAGACAAAATACTTTTGACTACTAGAACATAAATCAGAGCAATATATATTAGTATGTATGATCTCTAATAACTTAGAACTCCTCTTAGCTCCTTTATGTGACTTATAGGTCTAGTACTATTAATGCAATCCACACATAAACAAATACTAATAAAGTTTAGGAATTGGAGAATCCCACCTTAACTAAACTTTTGATTCTTTCTATGGATATATCCCAAACTCTTATGCCATAGGCTAGTAGAGTTCTTATCCATGACACATCTTTTAATTCTCAAACTAACATGCAAAGTGACAAAGGAACTACAGACATCATTAATAATATAGAGCCTAAACAGAGCATTAAAAAAGTTAGGTAACACAATTGTCACATTTTTAATCAACTTGCTATATATTTTATCACACAATGAATCCCTTTCTTAAATATGTCGACAATATGAGATATTACAATATTTACCCATCTTTAACATATCATTTATCCAAATAAGTTTTCTTATAAAAATGCAACAAATTAAGAAAGTAAATGAGAAATAACAAAATCCTTAAGCAAAATAGATAATTGGAATTATCAATATGTATTTGGCAAGACAATAACTTAAAAAACTAAGTGGCAAAATAGATAATTAGAATTATCAATATGTATTTAGCAAGACAGTAACTTAAGAAACTAAGTCAATTGACTAATCTAGTAGAAAGATAATAGCAATGCAATATAAAAAAATTATAATAAGAGTGTAAAATAAATTATAAAAAAAGAACAAAGAAAGGTAGAACAAAAATAACTTAAGCACCTTGTCTAAGTTAAAACTAATTTTTAATACTAAGTAAAATATAAACTCTAAGAGTTCTTGTTACAACAATAAGTTGTTTATTCAACTGGTTTATGAAGAACAAAAAAATAACATGAATTAGTTAGCTACAAGTGTCCTAGTTAGTAGTGAAGAGGAACTAAATTTCTTTTCAACCTATCAAGAGAACAACCCATTTCAACCCATCAAGAGATGATCTAGGTTAAACCCATATGCAAAAGGGAATGAAAATATTGAAAACAAAATGAGGGCTTCAAAATCCTTAGCCTTCCTCCAATATTAAACTTATGGGTGATGGTGGTCTCACCCATTTAGGTGCTCTACTTCGAAGACAAATGGAGAGAGGATTTATTTTCCTTAAAGCTGTAAACAAGTTTAGCAATTTTTCTGGTTTAGAAAACTGTGCCTGTAAATTTTGTTGTTTTGAGCCCACTTTCTTATTTTGTATCCAGCTACCTAGGTAAAGGCTGGAAAAGGAATACAATAGTTAATTGGATATCTTGGAAAATCTTGTTGAACGATATTAATTGTATATTTGTAATTTACTATGAGTCATATAATATGCCAAAATCCACTTATGAGATTCAACTATCTGCAATTAGCAACCCACTACAATTACTTGATTTTACATTTTAATTATTAAAAACTTGAAAGTCATTTTTTAAAGAAATTTTCTCCTATATTTTTGCTATGTGAATCACATAATGCAATTATGATGAAATTGAATTAAGTTATCTCATGGTAAATAATTGAGTTAAAAATTTGTAAAAGTAAATAGCATTTAGAAACTAGAAAACAGTAGAAGAAATGGATTTGCTTCAACAGATTATTGAGAAAATCAAGAATGTGAAGTAAGATTTTAGTGGAGATTCACCGAGACTTGCAAAATATGAGGAAGAACTCTTTGTTCCTTTGAATGATGAGCATGGAAGGTCTTTTTAGGCTCATTCATATAGTGATAATTTAAAGAGACACCACTCAAATGAGGAGATGGAAGAAACATATAAGAAGGATGATAGTCATTTGACTAGTAGCATAATGGAGTGTTAGGTTTAGGTGTTGGAGAATGAGCTTTGTAAGGAAATTCTCATAGGAAACTTTCAAATCATTGAGCACCCACAAGGATAGTTTGTGATTCCTGAGTTCATTGTGTCAAAAAGTGAAGAGAAGCCTATTAGTTAGCCCTATAGATGATCACTTATAGTTAAACTTTTATGACAAAGGATTGTCTTTAAAGTTTTAGAGACTAGATTACAACAATTGTGGGCTAAAAATGGGATCATCACCATAGTAGACCTTCATAATGATTACTTCATTGTTAAGTTCTCTAACTCATCTAATTATGACTTTGCCTTTGAAAGTGGACCTTAGATGATGTTTAACATTGCTTTACAATAAGGGAATCATGCCCTAATTTTAATCTTATGAGGGTCTTTATAGATCAAGTCCTTGTTTAGATCCACCTATCTTATCTATCATTAGAATATTATAATGAAAAAAGTCTTAAGAGAATGGGAAATAAAATTAGAATAACTGTAAAGTTTGATCTTACAGCATCTCATCAAATTGGAGGCTGGCTTGCATAGCTATAGGTGGAGGTGGATCTCACAAAACCTTTGCTACCAATTTTCCTTTTAAAAGGCCGAGAATTTTTCATTGATTATGAAGGCCTTCATATGCTTTGTTATTCATGCAATTTCTTTAGGACATGTTAAAAAAGATTACCTAAAGGAAACGAAGGTTTAAACTACTAAATAATAATATGATAAACAGTAAGGGGAATAAGGATGGCTTGACAACGAACACTTACTTGGACTTTGGACAATGGTTTCAAAACCTCACTAAAGTAGGATGAGTGTAGTGGCTAAAGGCAAACATGAGAATCGTGCAATTAAAAGGAATGCACATCAAGATAATGCAGAAGTTATTAGATCTTGTGTTGCCCATTTAACCATTGATGATATTAAGAATAATGAGATGAAGATGATATTGGAAACTTATCAAAGGGATTTGCTAGAGTCAACCAATCTTAAGGCTTTTAATGCTACAAATGAAATAGCTAATATTATGGCAAAAAAGGTGTGATGTCAATAGATTGAAGGTATTTTAAAGAGGCAGCAAGGATCTCAAATTTAGCAAGAAAGCACCACCATGCAACGTGCAGCAATTAAACCATATGGCTTAGCTTTAAGTGTAAATGAAATAGTGTCACCTAGGACTACAAAAAAACTACCAACTGAATGGACTTACCTTTTTTACTGAAATGGCCTAACGTTCAAACACCAAGGTTATTGAATAAAGGAAATCTATTAGAGAAAAGTAGCAAACTCCCATTGAAGAACCCAAATTGAGTGATGCCTAGTGGGTTATGTAATATTTGTTTGTTTTAAAAGTGCTAAAACTAAGGAGATCACAAAAGAAAGTCCTCTAAATTAAATGATTAGAGGCCAAATAAAATTAGAGTAATAACCTAGACATTTAAAATTAAAAATACAAGGCTGAAGATGTCTGAAGATTAGAGCTAGAATAGCTAAATAAAATTAGACGAAAATGCAGTGGCATTTTTTTTTAATTTTAGGTAACTTTTAGAAAACTCGAAGGAAAAATTTTTTTAATAAAAAAAAATGAGTTTTCCAGGGCTTTCAAAGGCCTTAAAAATCATAGGAATCTTTAGAATTGTTACAACCCTTCTTATATGTATTTTAGAGTATTGATTGACCAAAATTTTAACCGGATCATTTAGTAACTTTTTGAATCTAATTTAGGTGAAACCAAAGGAATTTTATAAATTAAAGGATCTAAATTTTATAATGGAAAAGATGGTTCTAAAAAAAGAGTTGAAATGAGCTCAAATGGAAAGAACCAAGAAAAAAGACAAAATAAAAATTTTGAAAAAGTGTTATAACTTGGCCTAGCTTTTTATATATCACGCCCTACTTTTCCTTATGCCTAAATCAACTTTGCTCTGCCTCAAACAAGATTCTAAGATACCTT
This sequence comes from Erythrophleum fordii, assembly GCA_032878935.1. Lineage (NCBI taxonomy): Eukaryota > Viridiplantae > Streptophyta > Magnoliopsida > Fabales > Fabaceae > Erythrophleum > Erythrophleum fordii. The sequence continues at coordinate 3,022,357 of JAVQMF010000029.1, forward strand.
GAAGTGGCACACAAGAAGGAGAAGAGTAGGGAGGAAAAATCAAGCAAAAAGTGTAAAAAATTTAAGACTTTTCATGCTTTATCCTTTTCCAAACTTCTTCTCCTCTTTCTCCTTTTTTCTCTTATGGTTTTGATAACTTATTTAGAGCTATTTAATGGCTAGTTCAGCAGAAGGAAGAAAGAATTTGAAGGAAAGATTGGAAGCTTTAGAAAGCTCTTTGGAAAAGCTTGGAAATAAGGTAAGATATCATGGTTTTCTTACTTCATCTTGGTTGTTCCTCCATGCTCATGTTTCGGCTAGACTTAGGCCCATCTAGGAGGGGATGGTTTTTTGTCATAGCAAGGTAGGAAAAAAGGTTTTCAAGCATAAGAAATAAGAATATCTAATTGGAACTAAAAGAGAAGTTTTAGAATTCAAGTTATGATGCCTAAGGTTCTTGTTGCACCTAGAAAATTTTGAAACTTTCTAATGATAGTATAACTTATGTAAGAGTATGTATGAGTTTATAGGTCTAGGAAGCCTCATGGATGTTAAAACCCCTAGAAAATTGAATGAAACTCTATGGGTCCTTCACATAGTGTAAGTCTCAGCCAAGGGAGAGAAATGACACTTAAGGAGATTTTTCTTTAATTCCAAGGATAGAAATGTCTAAATATGATTAATAAACACCCAAAAAACTATTAGTTTGAATTTAGAAATAATGGTTTATAAAATGGAAGTTTAGGTTCCTTTTTAAAGTATAAACAAGCAACTTGATATTTGGCTCCTTGGATTAAGTTTGTGATGACTCTAATGAGTTTAGTCTTGATGTTTAGCTTCTAATGAGTTTAGATGGAGTCGTGAGACTTAGATTGAATAAGAAATTGGAGCCAAGATTATGAATTATGTAGGTTGCTTTATTATACCTTTATGTGGAACCATAACTATACCATAAGCTAGAATATGTTTGCATAGAGTTTATGTGTAATACCTTAACTTCCTAACCCTTATACAATTATCACATAGGCTATCAAAGGCATTGGGCTAGCCTTACCCAACTTTCTTGGGACTTTTAGATTTGTCTCACCTACTTTTAAGAGGCTTTTAACTTAGCCTCACTCTTCTTGAGACTTTTGGCTTTGTCTCATCCATTATTAAGGACTTTTGGCTCATCCTTACCCATGCTGAGGGACTTTTGGCATAACCAAACTCATTCAAGCAACTTTGCATTCTTAAACACATTTCAAGAAATATAATGGTACCATAACATGTAAGCAATGGCTAGAAATATTTCTCATAGTTCAATTATACAAACAAGCACTCAAAGACAAGTGGATATCCAAGCAATGCATGTGAGCAAGGTTAGCGAGCTACCTTGAAGTAAGATTCACACACTTTTTCCTTTAATTCTTCTTCCCTTTTCGGCTAAGCACTTGCAACTGGGTGGCACTTGATTCTCTTAGCCTAGACACATTAAATGAGACATATTTCAATCATTGGAATAAGCTCTAGCTTTTCACAAACTCTATGTAAGGCTACTTTGTTCTAAAACACAATTATGGTTTCATACAAGACATAATGAAGCAACTATTGGAATTCATAATCTTGGCTCCAATTTCTCCTTCTATCTAAGTATCTTGACTCCATTTAGACTCCTTGGAGTTATCATAAATTCATTTTAAGGAGTCTAGATACAAGTTACTTCTTTATGCCTTAAAAAGGAACCTAAACTCCCATCTCATAAACTATGAATTTTAAATTCAATTTAATGCTTCCATTATTATTCTTATATCATTTTAAGACTATACATAATCTAAGAATCCATTGAACAACTTCCTAATCTTTGGAAATTGCTCTTGGCCTAATATGGAATAATAAAACTCTAACTTGCACATTTCAAAGTTTTAATCAATTCTAAATTTAGATTCTTGTTTCTTGCATTAAATAACATTTAAATATACTAATTAAGAATGAAAAATAACATGGTTAGCTATTGAAGAAGCCTAGGCCGAACCATAACACAATCACGATCTAGATTGCATATTTTCATGATTCAAGGAAAACTAATGTTAGATATGAAATCCTTGCATGTTAAAACCCTTGTTTCCATTAAGAAAACATGAAGAAAAACTCTTTTCCTCACTTTCTCTCTCTAGGCCAACGTTTAAATGGCTTGAAAATACAAGATTTTGTAAGTGTTTAAAGTAAAGTCTTATTTTAAAATAAAACTCTTTTCGTATGGATTATTTTTTACCAATTGGTTTTTTGAAAAGAGTTCCTTTTTGGTTTAGGTCAAATCTGAATCTTCAAGTTTTTAAAAAAAGAAAATTACCATTAGAGAGCTCTTAGAGAGAGAAACAATTTTCTTAACTAGCACAGGATGAAATCAAGCCGTTTACTTACCTAAACAGGGGTTTAGACTTCTTTTCTCTTATTTTCCTCAATGTCACATCATAGCTCTCTAAAATTCTGAAAATGGAAGCTTAGAGAAGATGATGAGGTGTAATCTTACTTAAGAAGCCTCTTTTATAATTTTTTAAAATAATCATTTTACCCCTACGCACCTGTTTGCTCCGTTTAGGCTCATTTCAACTTCTTTTTTAGAACCATTTTTTCCATCATAAATTTAGGTCCTCTAATTCATAAAATTCTTTTGATTTCATCTAAATTGGATTTAAAACCTTCCCAAATGAATTGGTTAAAATTTAGGTCAACCGATACCCTAAAATATAAACCGGAGAGGTTTAAACTATTCTAATAGTTTTTACGATTTTTGGGGCCTTTGAGAACCTCAAAAAACTTAATTTTCCCATTTAAAGATTCTTCTTTTGAGTTTTTTTAAAAAGTGCCAAAAATTACAAAAATACAACTACCTTTCATCAGATTTTATTTAACTACTCCGGCTTTGGTTTTTGGACATCTTAAGCTTTGGATTTTTATTTTTTATTATTTAGAATTTTATTCTAATTTTATTTGGCCTCAATTCTTCCTATTCAGGGGATTTTCTTTTTATATCTAATTAGTTTTTAGCCATTTATGGAGAGATTGGGTATTATATTATGTGAGGCTAGAATTGGTTTCAATGATGTATTTATACCTTATTTGATGTATCTAGGCCAAGCAAGCCAAGCTTCTCCTAGGTGTGTGTGTGAGGTTGATAAGGGGAAAAAGAAATTCAAAGAAGAAAGTTATGTTTCTTGTCTTAAGGTAGCTCTTTATCCTTTCTTATATGCATTTCTTGGTTGTTGATTGTCATTGGATACTTATGTGAATATTTGAATCATGAGATATGCTTATAGCCATTAATTAAATGTTATGGTACCATTATGTCTCCTGAAACATGTTTTGAATCTAAGATGGCTCCTAATAGGTAAGATTGTTCCAAACGTCCTTTAGAATGGGTGAGGAGAAGTCAAAAGTCTCTAAAAGTAGGTGAGATAAAGCCAAAAGTCTCAAGAGGGAGTAAGACTAAGTTAAAAATTCCTAAAAGTGGGTGAGGCTAATCCAAAAGTCCTAAAGAAATTAGGTGAGGTTAGACCAATAGTCCCTAGGGCTTATGTTTGATTTGAATGAGTTTATGTGACTTGAAAAATGATTATGTATGTCTACTAGAAGCTTTTATTGCATGCTTGCATTTCTTGACATGAAAATATGTCATGTATGTATACTTGAAAGGGTAAAAGAACTATTAGAATTCTTTGAATCTCACTCTTCCTCACATTACATCTAACTATGTCTGGGTAAGTCTCATGGAGCAAGAAATGGAAGCCAAAGAACTTGAAGGATGAAACTTTGACAATAGAATAGGAATTTATGTAATTTAATGTCAAAGTTTATATGTATATAAATTTTATGAGATGTAACCCATTGAGCATGTATAAAAGTATATAATTATGATGTATGCATCAAAGTTGGAACCAAATGTATGAGTATGTGAGTTTTTGACAACCTTAGTGTACATATGCATAAGAATAAGTGAGGATTGATTTTGATCTCTATGATGGTTTGGACCTATTTTGATGCTTTTATATGTTGTAATGCAAATGTTGGATATGCTCAAATGGTTATGGTTTAAGAGGAAAGTCATTTTGGACTATTGGAAGCCATTATGTGACTATTTTGGGCCACTTTCTTGCCCTGAATCAAAGTCTAATCAAATGGATGAGTTTTTGCATGGAATTTGGCAAGCATATAGGTCTCACATAGAAATTTTCACAAAACTAAAAAGCATTATTTTTGGAGCTCTAGAGAATTTATTATGATTTTTCAAAATTGGTCAAATTATGTAGAAACTATCATTGTTACTATTCATATGGTCAGTTTGGTTTTCTATGTCATTTAGTAGCCAAATTAAGTCTAATACTCATAAAATTTTACAAAAATATAGTAGATATCATAAGTATTTTATAGCCACTAAAAGCTCCTAATTTTGAGCTTTGTAGAGGGAGAAATAAAATTTTGAAGTTCCAGGTTTACTGTAGAATGCCTACCAAACCAGAAGTACTGTCCCATTAGATTTCATAGGCTAAACATGGTTTTTTTTTATCTAAAATTTTTATGGTAGCTAGATGACATCTTGAGCTTTCTAGAAGCTATAATTTACATGATTTGGATTTTTCTAGAATTAGTTATGAATTTCCAAAATTCATATCAAAATATAGAACATGTGGAAAATTTGTAAGTGTGATGTGATTTTGTGACGTATGCCTTGGACCTAAAATGTATAGTTTAAAATGTGATATTTTCTGATTGAAAAAATGTTTTATGGATGAAAAATGAATTTGGTAAGTCTACATGGTCCATTTAGCTAAGAATGAATTATTTTGACTTTTAACAATGGTACTTCCGCTATTAAAGGTAATCTTTTCTTGAAAATGAATACTATAAGCCAGTTGTGTTATGAGATAAAATCTATATAGATATGGTGTTACAGGCTACCCTTGCTTGATCTAAAAAATGTGAACCAATATTCCTACATGTTGACCTAACTTTTTAAACCAAAAGATGCTAAGCCACCTGACACAAATGATTTGGTTGATTTGTAGACATGCTTTCCTAATACGCTATGGCACTAGTTGCATAAGGAGAAAGAGGTCTTGGCCTTTAACATGTTTATGAACAATCCTATTGTTACTTTCTTATCTCTTTCTCTCTCTCTCCCCCTCTTTTTTGGTTGATGGATAAGAATTATTTAGCATGGATTTGCCAGTAGCAAAAATTTTAAAAGCAATGCTTTTATGCTCTCTCAATGGCATCATGTTGATGTGTTAATTCTTATTAACAATTGTGTTAACTCATCTCAAGCTACTATTATTCTTGAAGAGCTTGGCTTTGATGGAATTGTAATGGTCTTAGGGTCTATTTTGTGGGTGGCATTGAGATCTAATGCGATACGACTGTCTTTGATTGAACAGGGTAACCAATTTTGCCATTTATTGATAAAGTATAATAATGAGGAGGAATGGTTGTTCACAACTATGTATGCTAGCCTTAGATAGGAGTTAAAATCTCAGTTTGGGATAAAATTCAATCTCTTACTGCATCTATTACTATTTTGTGGATGATAGTTAGCAACTTTAACAATATCTAGAGTGCTTAAAAAAAAATTCAAGGGAAAGGGGACGACTAAGTTCACATATGCAATTTATTTAAGGAATGAATTAATGGCTACAATTTGATAGAGATTCATCCAGTTAGGCTTAGATTCTCTTAGAGAGGTCCTTTAATCCCTAGGTACAAGCAAGTGTTTAAACAATTGCATTGGGACTTTTACAATAAAGTTTTTTTTTTTTTGTCTCTAGTTCCTTGAAGTTTTGGTCAAGGTAGTAACTCAAGTAAGATGTTTTGATCGCCACCCCCTACTTCTTAACCTTATAGGAACTTATTGTGGCTATAAGTAAATATTCTTTCACTTTGGAGCTACTTGGCCTACGCATGAGAGTTTCCACAATTTCCTTTCGTAGCATTAGGTGTCAGGCGAGCACCCTTGAGATAATCTTGCTAAGATATTTAATGATTTGCAGATTTGGAAGAAGGATGTTTTCGGGCATATTACTAAAAGGAAAAATGTATCACGGCTAAGATTGATCACATTCAGATGAAAATTAGCTATTTGTGGTTTCCATACCTAGCCTTCCTTACTATGGAAAAAAATCTTCAAAAAGAACTTGATACTATTCTAAAAATAGAAGAAATTCTTTAGCTTCAAAAGGCTTACACTAAGTGGTTAAATGATGAGGACTGTAACTTGAGATACTACCATCTTAAGACTATTGCTAAAAAAGGTGGAATAACATTACCATGTTGTGGAAAGATGGAAAATGTTGGAAGGATAACTTAAAGCTACTTGCTAATATGGTTGTAGACTATTACCTAAGACTTTTCATTGAAACACATGATGAGACCCTTGCCCTTAGCCTTGGGCTTAATTCATAGTGCTTATAATAATGTTCGAGCTAGCCTTATTCATCTTATTACTAAAAAAGAAATTCAAGAAGGCATGTTTGCTATTGGAAGGCTTAAAGTTCTTAGTGATTATGGTTTTTCAACTATTTTTTTCACCATAATAGGAATTGGGATGTGGTTAAATTTGATGTATGCAATTTCATTAAAATGTTTTCAAGCTAAAGGAGGATATTTGCCAGATCAATAAAACTTTCTTGTTTTAGTTTCCAAAGTTAATAGACTTGAGAGATTATCCTAGTGAAGAATCACTTGAAGCCCTTATTACCAAGATTCATTTATTAACAAGATTCATATCACCTTCTCAAGCTAGCCTTGTTTTAGGAAGACACATTCAAGATAATATTGTGGTGGCTTAAGAACTTCTCCATACTATGAAGCGAATCTTAAGTAAAAAAAAAAAAAAATACTACTATGTTATTAAAATAGATCTTAAAAAGGCTTATAACCTATTTGAATTGTGACTTTATTAAAAGTATCTCTGTGAAATTCACCTACCCTTATCATTAGTTGATGTAATCATGGATTGTATTATTTTTATGTCTACTCAAGTACTTTACAATGGTCTAAGACTGACTTATTTGCCCCACAAGAGGAATTAATCAATTTGACTTAATTTGAATTTATAATTTTTGTGTTGTGCATGGGAAACTTAACATACATGATTCAAGAAGCCATCTTGCTGAAAAAATAGATGTCTATTAAAATTGGGAGAGATAGACCATAATTTACCTATATGATGTTTATGGATGACCTTATCTTATTTGATAAGGCATTTATAAACCAAATTAGTTGCACCGCAGAGTGTCTAAACTGCTTTCATATCCTTTCTAGCCACAAAGTGGATGTTAAGAAATCAGTTTTTTTTTTCCTCAAATAATGTTACTACTAATAAGAGGCAATTAATTAAGGAAATTTCTAGTTTCAAAGCAATTAATGATTTGGAGAAGTACCTGGGAGTTCCCATTATGTGTGGTAGATCTCATAATAAATGTAACACCATAGATTCTAACTCATCTCATACTTTTAAATGGCATAAATGTAACACCATAGATTCTAACTCATCTCATGCTTTTAAATGGCATAAATGTAACACCATAGATTCTAACACCAAGGAAAGTAGGATTAATTTTACATTGCATTATATTTAAAAATTTCAATTAGTGTCACATGGACTGTGTGAGCTCATAATCTACATTCTCATATTTAATTACATCCAAAAAACTTATTTGAATCACAAAATCATGCCCACAAGTCATGGAAACCGAAATGGAGCATAGAAAATGGAAGTTCATTCTCGACCAGAAATGGGCCTCTTTTCTGGGAAAATTTTGAAAAATTATAACTAAATCTAAGAAAATTGAAATTATACAATCTTAGTCATTATAGAAATATTAGAATATCTAATTCATACTAAAAATATGTCCAGAGCATAACATTCATTACAGAGGATGTTTGACATCCAAAATGGTCCAAATGTCTGACTGAATTCTGGAACTATCACAAAATTCTGCATAAAACTTTGAAAATATCCAATTAATTATAAAAAAATCCAATCCATACAAATGATACCAATATAGAAAGTTGTGGATATTAGCTAAAGAGGAAAAATATTTCTAGATTAGTTCATTAAGCCCAGACCTCAGAATTTAATGGAACAGTACTTCTGGTCGGGTAAAATTACTTATACTGGACAGAAACTACAAAAATTCATATATCCCTCTCTAGATCTCCAATTGAGGTTCTTCTAGTTGGCACAAGTCACTGTGATTGTCTAGTTTCTCTGTATAAAATTTCATAATAATTGGACATTGTTTGAGCCTCTTGTGATAGAATGCAATTTCAGACTAAATAAATAGTGTAGCAAACCAGAAACTATGAAAATTGCCAACTTTGAAAAGGACCTCCAAAAATTATGATCTTTCGCTTCCCAAAGAGCTCTCAATGATACCTAATTGTATGCCAAATTTTAGATCAAGACTAACTCATTTGGCTAAAAAGTGACATAGAGTTCTATTATGGTCAAATTTGGCTTTATATGGGGTACCAAATTTGCCAAATGGCTTTCTCTTCATGTTGGCACCTTTTGGGCACATCTAAAAGTATATTTAAGACTTGTGTAAGCTGCCCAAATGGTCCTAAACCTCATGCATCTCATTTTAGCCATTCAACCCACACTTATGCACATTTCCATTAAACTTCCACATTGCACACTTTGGTATTACATACTCAAAATAAATACTAGAGGTCATACATCATATTCATACATCTAAACATCACATAATAGTATATTTACACATGTCTCAAGGTTCATGGTACATTTACATCATCATATACATCATATGATACAATCATTGTCTTAAAGTGGCAAAAGCTAAATATATGATTGTCAATCTCTTTCCTTTAGTGTTGTTAGCTCCCATTATCATATCTACTTGGTTCACCTAGCATATTAGATCATTGGAGAGGAGGAGATGAGATTCAAAGAATCCTAATAGCCCATCTCCCATTCAATCATATATAATATGTGCAAAGCAAGCTTTACAAATGCATACATGGAGAAAATAGAAGTTATGGACATTTTAAAAGCAAACTTGGCATATAAACAAATCATACAAGATACTCAAGAGCTCACCAAGTGTTTGGATTGGCCTCACACTTCTTCTCATGAATTTTGGACTTACCTCACCCATTCTTTGAGAGTTTTGGACTCAACCATACTCTTGGAAGCCCACTTTGTTTTTGGGAGACTCTTTACTTTATCTTAACCAAGCCCAAGGATTCTTAGCTCATCCTCACCAAAGGGAAGAGTTCTTGGCCTCTCCACACTCAAGCAAACTCATACAAACATCATGTACCCATTTAAAACATAACATGGCATCAAGAATCATGGCATATAAAGGTATGCTAACATACTTTTTATAGCTTGAAAATACATATACACACATTCTAAAACAAGCTAAACACACATCTATGCATGAAAGAAGGTGGAGAGAGCTACTTTGTATACACTCACACACTTTTTCCTTGAAATTCAAGCCTCTTCTTTTGGCCACACATCCATAAATTGGTGGAGATGATTTCTCTTGGCCTAGATACAATTTATGGGAGCCAATTAGGTTTATGAAACACATTCTAAGGCTACATAACTTAATGAAACACTAGATTACTCTGTAGGTTCTATTATGGTCCATAATTGCACCTAATGAAGCAACACTCCTTAAATGATTTCTCCCCCCTTTAAAAAATTTCATCCTTAAAATTTAGATAACATACCTTATGGGAAGAGTTCTAGATATTTCTTTCTCATATCATCCTCTAATTCTCAGGTGGCTTCCTCAGGAGATAACCCCTTCCAAACCACTTTCACTAGAGGTATTGTCTTATTCCGTAACTGCTTGAGTCTAACGTCCACAATCCGATCTGGTGATACTATGTATGATAGATCATCCTGTAACTGTACATTTTCATATTCTATGACATGTGAAGGGTCGAGCAGGTACTTGTTCAATTGGGAAACATGGAATACATCGTGTACTTGGCTTAGGTTCGGAGGAAGGGCTAGTCTGTATGCAATAGGTCTTACTTTATTAAGAATCTGGAAAGGACCTATGTACTTTAGACTGAGTTTTTTGCTTTTGATGGACTAACCTATCCCTATGACTGGAAATACTCTAATGAAAATATGGTCTCTAATCTCAAACTCTAGCGGCCGCCTACGTTTATCTACATAACTTTTTTATCTACTTTGGGTCGTCAAAATTTTTTTTTTCTAATGGTTTCTATTTGCTGGGCCTATGAGGCTTTACTTTCCTAGCTCAACCCAACACACTGGGAACTTACACTTCTTCCCATACAATGCCTCATACAGTGCTATCTGTATACTTGTATAATAACTATTATTGTAGTAAACTCCGCTAGAGGCAAGTATGTATCCCAGTTCCCTTTCATTTCTAAAACACACGGTCTCAACATGTCCTCTAGGGTTTAGATGGTTCTCTTCGTCTGTCCATCCATCTGAGGGTGATAGGCTGTGCTAAATCTAAGTCTGGTACCTAAAGCATTTTGTAATGATCTCCAGAAATTCAATGTGAATCTGGAATCTCTATCTGATACTATGCTCCTAGGCATACCATGTAGTTTAACTATCTCCTTGATGTACAACTAGGCTAACTTATCTAGGGTATAAGTGGCTTTCATAGGCAAAAAGTGCGCTGACTTTGTTAACCTATCCACTATTACCCATATTGCATTATACCCTGATGATGTCCTGGGCAATCCCATGACAAAATCCATAACTATGCTATCCTATTTCCACTCCGGGATATCTAGGGGTTGAAGTAACCCAGTTGGTTTCTGTTGTTTTATTTTCACTCTCTGGCATACTAGATATCGGGAGACATACTCTGCTAAATCTGTTTTCATCACAGGCCACCAGAACATTTTCTTCAAATCCTAGTACATTTTATTACTGCTTAGATGAATGGTGTACTTACTCTTATGTGCCTTATCTAAAATCTTTTCTCTAATTTCTGTATTTCTAGGCACATATAGCCTATTCCTGTATCTCACTATATTATCCTCAAATAGATTGAACTCTTGAGTACGACCCTAGGCCATCTGGGCTCTAATCTTATTTACATGATCATTTGTTTGCTGAGCCTCCCTTATTTGATCTCTCAGGTCATTTTTTATTCGGGTCTCGCTCATTAATAGCTTTCCTAAATACACCTCGCAGGAGAGACTCATGTCTCTGAATCTCTCAATTAATTCTTGCTCTCGGATCATCATACAAGCCATGTGTATGGATTTTCTACTCAAAGTATTAGCTACCACATTAGCCTTACTGGGATGGTATTTTAGTGTAGAATCATAGTCTTTCAAAAATTCTAACCATCTCCGTTGCCTCATATTCAGCTCTTTCTATTCAAATAAATATTTGAGGCTTTTGTAGTTGCTATAAATTTTTATTGCTGCCCCATATAAGTAGTGTCTCTATATTTTCAAAGTAAACACTACTGCAGCTAACTCTAGGTTGTGTGTGGGGTAGTTTTCCTCATAAGGTTTCAACTGTCTAGAAGCATAAGCTACCACTCAGCCTTTTTGCATAAGCACACACCCTAACCCTTTCTTAGACGTATTACTGTATACTACAAAAGTTTCTTTAGGGTCAGGGAGTACTAGAACTGGGGCCGTGGTTAACTTGTGCTTCAATTCCTAAAAACTACTCTCACATTTTTCATTCCACACAAATGGCACATTCTTTCTAGTAAGCCGGGTCAGTGGCATCGCTATCTGAGAAAAGCCCTGAATGAACCTTCTATAATAATTTGCTAAACCTAGGAAGCTCCTGATCTCTGTCACTATTCTAAGTCTCTCCCACTATATCACTGCCTCTACCTTATGGGGATCTATTACGACCCTTGCCTGGGAGATCACATAACTTAAAAACTGAACCTCAATGAGCCAAAACTCACATTTACTAAGTTTAGCGTACAACTGTTTCTCTCTCAAGATCTCTAAGGCTAATCTCAGGTGTTGCTCATGTTTCTCTCTACTTTTTGAGTAGATGAGGATATCATCGATAAAGACTACTACAAACTTGTCTAAATATAGCCTGAAGACTCTATTCATGTAATATATAAAGATTGCGGGTGCATTTGTCAACGCGGAGGGCATAACTAGGAATTTATAGTGCCCATATCTAGTTCTAAAAGTTGTTTTGGGAATATCCTCAGCTTCTATTCTGAGCTGCTGATGGTATCCTGACCTAAGGTCTATCTTGGAAAACACTGACGCTCCTACTAATTGATCTAGGAGGTCATCTATGTGAGGGAAAAAGTCCTTATTCTTAATGGTGATCTTATTGAGTTCCCAGTAGTCTATACATAGCTTAAGGCTCCAGTTTTTCTTCTTCACGAATAGGACTGGAGCTCTCCACAATGAAACATTAGGTCTGATAAAACCCTTTTCTAAAAGCTCTTCTATCTGTTTCTTAAGCTTTGCTAGCTCGGTGGGAGCCATCCTATATGGGGCCTTAGATACTGGACTTGCCCCAGGTACAATGTTTATAGGAAACTCAACCTCTCTTTCTGGGGGTAGTCCACTAATTTCTTTAGGGAATACCTCTAGGAACTTCCTCACTATAGGAATCTCATCTATACCTTCTTCTACCTCAGCCTGAAATGAAAAGAAAACTGGATACCCCTAACAACCATGCCCTAGAGATCTCTTAACTTAGGAAGTGGTCATGACAGATAACTCAACCCTAGTACTAGGCACAGTCTCATACTCAGGTAAAGTAATGCACCTGTGGCTACAATCTAGTGTGACGTTATTTGCAGACATTCAATTCATGCCAATAATCATATCAATATCAATAACGGGCATGTTTTCAAAGCAAGTCCCTTGAAATGAATTAGTTAAGGTCCCAAAAAAATTGAGTAATATTTTGGCCTCCTAAAAATGAGAATTTTAGCCTCAGATGGAGGGGAAAACGGAGTTAGAATGAAAAAAATAAATTTTGACAGAAATCCTACGAAACGTAATGGCATTTTCATAATTTTGGGTAATTTTTGGAATTCACACAAGAGGGCTTTTTAAACCAAAGTTTTGAGTTCTTTAGGGTTCTCAGAGGTCCTAAATACCATAGGAAATCCCAGGACAGTTAAATCCCCTCCGGTAGACATTTTCTAACGTCGATGTGCCTGAACTTTGATGAGTTCGTTTGGAAAAGTTTTAGCTCTAATTTGGGTGATTCTAAAGCCATTTTTCTTAATTGGGAACCTCAATTTTATAATGAAAAGACGGTTCTAAAAAAGGAGCTAAAACAAAGGAGAAACGAAAATGCAAAGCTCAAAGGGCAAAATTGAAAATTTTGAAAAAGTCATTTTACCCTAGCTATATATAGGTGGCACCTCACACTCTCCCTTATTTCACTTCAGTTTTTCCAGCCCCAAATCAGAAGCAAAGCCCTAGGAAAGTGGTGTACTAAGAGACAGGAGGAAGGAGGAAAAATTCAAGTCTTTAGGTATAAAAATTTACTTGTTTTTCATGCTTTCTTTCCACCAATCTCTTCTCCTCTTTTTCCCTCTTCTTCTCCATGATTTTTTTGAAGTTTTGAGGGCTGCTTTAAAGGAAGAACAAAGGGGAATTTTTGGATTTAAAGAGAAGAGCTTGGAGAAAGTAAGATTCAAGCTAAACTAACTAAGGAAACAAGGTAAAAATGCATTCTATGGTAGTTATGTTGATATTCCTTTCTTCTTCATTTCAACCTACACTAAGAACCCTAGGAAGATATGATTTTCAAGCCTAACTAAGCATGATTCTTAGGTATTTGATGGAGAGGAATAAGAATATGAAAAGAAAACTATGAAATAGGCATTAAGATTCAAGATGCAAAACCTATGGTTTCTAGTGCACCTTTCAAATTCTGAATTTATGTGACACTTCCTAGATCTAATTTAGAGTATAAATGAGTTCTTGAGGCACCTAAGATGCTCCCCACAAGCTTCTTCCTTCAAGAAAATTAAGACAACTCCAAGAAGCCCTAAACCGAGGCATGTCTTAGCTAAAGAGGGTTTGAGTACTAGGGGAGAGTTTTAAATTTTTCTAAGGCTATTCTTAAGTCATATTTGGTGAATGAAAATGAAGGGAGGCCTTGGAAAAATTTTAGAACTCATAGAAAGTGATTTGGTGCCTTAAGTTCCATATTATGACCTAAAGAAGCAACATGGTACTAGGCCTTTTGTTTTAATGATGTGATGACTCTAAGAGGTTTAAAAGGAGTCAAGAATCATATTTGAAAGGAAATAATGAGGCTTAGAAATCATTTGAGAGGTATTGCTTCATTAGGTGCAATTATGGACTATAATGGAACCTATAAAGCAATCTAGTGTTTCATTAAGTTATATAGCCTTAGAATGTGTTTCATGGACCTAATTGGCTCCCATAAATTGTATCTAAGCTAAGAGAAACCATCTCTACCAATTTGTGGGTGTGGCCAAAAGAGGAGGCTTGAATTTCAAGGAAAAAGTGTGTGAGTGTACACAAGGTCATTGTCTCCACCTTCGTTCATGCATGGATGTGTATTTAGCTTATTTTTGAAGCAAGCATGGGAGGTAATGGCTAGGTTTCTTGTGGGGATGGATACATGCAACTCATATGGCAATGTATGCATATTCAGACCTAACCTCCTAGCACAGTTATATGATATGAAAGAGTGGCTTGCACCTGAATCAAATAATGCAGTTACAGAAAAATCATTTATTCTAATAGTACCTTGAATCAGACTTGGGGACCGGCTAGCCTCCTACTGTGATAGGGTAAAGACTCTACCCTGGGTCTGTGGTTTGGGAGGAGGAGCTATCTCCCTCGACTGTGTGATCTGTAATGGGGCCTGTGAAGGAGCTTGAGTGTAATCTCTAGCCGTATGCCCCAGTCTACCACATCTAAAGCACTCATTCTACCTTGCATAACAAGGTCTGATACCATGGTTCCTGGCACAATGGGGACATGTGATAGGTGCACTACCCTTGCTAGACTGAGTCCTCCGTCTCTTGCCCTTTAGGCTCCACTGACTCTTACCACCCCTCTGGATAGTCACTGCTGCTTGGGAACCCTCTCTAGGTCTCTTGGGCTCAAGAAAGGGAAGTGGTGGTCTGGCACTAGAGTTAAGCTACATCATCTTAAGATTCGTTACTCAAATTTTTTAAGACTTTAACTAATTCATTTTGGGGGACTTGCTTTAAAAACATGCCCATTTCTATCGTTTAATGAAAATTAGACATTACACAAAAGACTTTTAGTTCATCGTAGATAGGGTTAAAACTATACTAAGAGGACGGAAAGCTAATTGTCTTAGCATGGTAGGTAAGATCACCTTAGCAAGGTCTACATTAGGTGCTATTCTTATCTATCCAATGATGGTAACAAGACTCTTGAAAACTATTTGTATTAGGCTTGAGAAGCTATAACAATGCTTTATCTGAGGCATGACGTGAGCGTTAAAAAATTTCATATGATCAATTAGAAGTTCATGTACAAGCCTAAGACCAGGTGTCAAAAAACTATCAGCTATGAATGAAGCTTACCTCAAATTAAGTTGAAATTTGCATCACAATGAAGATAAATTGTGGATTAACATTTTGAAAGCCAAGTATAATAAAGGCACGCTTGTTATTACTGTTCCAAGCTTGTTAAGTATATTTCCTTGCTATAGAAAGCACTTGGTTTTATTTGGCAGCATATTGAAGATTTTCCACATATAAAGTTAGTAATGGTATAAATATCAACTTTTGGATAGACCTTTCGATTAACTTTAACACGGTTCTTTGGAAGAAGTAACTATAGGTTTGTGAGACCAAAATGATCAATTGGAGAGTTTGTAACATAGTGACTAGTAATGGGAATTGGGATTAAGCTCCTTTTCAACTTGCTAAACTAGAAAATGTGCTTGAAAATCCAACTAATTCTCCTTTCAAATTCAAGTACTAATGAGGTTACGGTTAAATGAAGTAGAAAAAGCCATGGTGAATATAATGTTCAGATAGGGTACTTGATGATTATGGGTAATAATTTAGGTTTTCCTTCCTCTTTTTGGAAGCTCATTTAAAAATGAATAGGCCTGAGAGGATTAAAACCTTCCTTTAGCTTATTGCATACAATCAATTACATATTAAGGAGTTAAAAAAATGTGGAATGGAATTGATTTATAGTTCCATGCTTATGGCAAGCCTGAGAATACTTTACATGTTTTACACGACAATGCTACTATGTTTAGAATTTGGAATAGCTTACTTCCTAAGAGTATAGAGCTAGTTTTTATACACTTGCCCTTTTACCTCTTAGTAGGCTTCTAATCTTGAAGAAGATTTTATGGTGTATGGATTTAGTTGGTGAATTATTTTAAGTGTGAAATTTTGGTTTAGGTGGAAAAGGAGGAATGCATGTGTCTCTTCATAGAATTATGGTGCCCCTTATTGTAATAACCAATTTTTCAGAAACTAAACTGAAATCAATATGACGATATAAGAGGACCCTAAAGCAAAGTAAATTGAAGTCCCTAAAGAATAGAATATTAATTAGAGCCTTTAGAATTAGGAATTAGAAGCCATGGATAGCCTAGAATTAAAGCCAAAATGGCTAAATGAATTAAAGGATAAATAGAGTGGCAAAATTAGAATTTTGGGCAATTTTTTGAAAATTCAAAGGAGAGAGATTTAAATGATAAAATTGAGCTCATTGGAGTTTTCAGAGGCCCTGAAAGCTATAGGAATCATCAGAATAGTTAAAACCCTTCTGGTTTATAATTTAAGCTATTAGTAAACCTAAACTTTGATCAAATCATTTGGGGTTATTCTGAATCCTATAAATTTGAGGTTAAGGGTTTTTAATAAACTAGAGAACTTATATTTTATGATAAAAAATGGTTCCTAAAAATGATTTAAAATAAGCTCAAACTGCGGAAGTAAAGAATAGGGGTAAAATTGGAAATCTATTTTTTAAGAAACCTTAGCTACCTGACGGGTTCTGTCGCGCAACCCTCAAAATAAACTAGGTTGAACTAAATATGTAACTAGTGGCACAACTTAGGTCATCTCTCTTAGAAATGGAGTTCAATGCTTAATTGAGTTCTTAAGTGTTAAAGGATCCTAAAAGTTATCTAATTTGGGGGTTTTTGATTGAATTAAACTAAGTAAAATCTAATTGAATTAAAATTTCTAAATTCCTAATTGGATGAATTATGAGTGAATAATGGTTTTGTGACTAGCTTTGGAATTGTCCCTTGGTATCCACTATCCTTATCCTAATCCAATTATAATTAATTCTGGTCTAAGAGTCCCTACTTGTGTTCATTGGCAAATGATCTTGAATTGCCATTCAAGATCCAAGAGATTAATGAAGTAATATTGAATTGAGACCTCAATCCCGCATTAAATTATTAATTATTGTCTTTAAGATCAATGAACACCCAAATTGATTGATTAACTGATTAATTAGCCTCTGAATCATCATCCAAAGATATTTAATTAACCAACTAAACACCAAGGAATCCACAAATAGATAATTAGGCACACCAATTCTTACAAGTATTTCATCAAACACCTTGATTGCATACTTGGATAATGGCAAGAAAATGCAAAATTCAGTGTTTAATCAAATTAATTAATCAACAAAAAGGCTTCTTAATTAGTGTTTAACTAGCCACTAATTACAATTACACAAATTCTCAATCAAATACAACTTAACCAAAACAATATATGAAAGAGAAAAAGTGTAGGAAAATAGAAATCCTTAGCCAAAATTCTGCATTCTTCTCCATAGATTCAAGCTTCTCCAAGGGCCTTCTTCCTTGCTAGTCACAGATGGAGGCTTAGAACTTCATCATGGTGGTGAGATGGAAATGGAAAATGGAGGAAGTGGTGTGGAGTGTCTCTGGACGAAGGGGTGAAATGCTAAATAATGACCAGTGAATGAATGATGGAATCAATGAATGGATGAAGTGTGTGTTTTTAATCACGTGATGGATGAATGGATGATGTGAATGGACGACGGAAGTGAGAAATGAATGCGTATCTCCTCCCCCACATGAATGATGGAGTGTATCGATTTTTTTCGAATCAATTTCATTCTCCCTTTCCACGTGCTTAACTTGTGCCCAATTGCCCAAGTTGTTTTTCTTCTTTTGTTTATTTCAATGTGGACCCCACTTCATTTTGTATTATAATAATCCACATGCATCCTTTTCCACGTAGATCTCACGTTGCTGTCCAACCCTTCCATGCAAACTTCTTTTGTGTTCAATTCCCAGCTATTTCTTCACGTCATTTTTCTCATTGTTAGCTCCTAGCTCATGCTTCGTGTTTCTCAAACAGAGGCTGTTTCCTTTTCATTTTGCTCATGTCATGCTCTTCCTCACTTCCACGTTATTTTCACGTTGCTTCTCACGTTCTTCACGTGGCTGTTCCTCATCATTTTCTCCATGCAAGCTTCTTCTATCTATTTTTGCTGGTTTGTGTTTTGCTTCCAGCTCCAACTCGTTTCTTCCTCCTCAACAAGTACCAAAACCCATAGCTTCCTTTCATTTTACTCCTTACTTCATTCCTTTTGCATCAGCTTCGTAGCTCTTTCTCTCATCGTGCTCAACTCCTTTTCTTTTCTTTCCACACAAGCTCGAGTTCACTTCATTTCTCACGTTGTTTTCTAACTCGTTTCACTCCTCTATGCTTCTTATTTCAGCTGCTACATTCTCTAACTCATTCCACGTGCAACTCGTAATTCCTTCCTACAGCTCGTGGCTTCCTCATTTGCTTTGCTGTACACTTCTTTTACCCAGCTTATTGCTTCCTCTCTAGGACTTCAAGAGCATTAAATGGAACCTAGGTGAGCAAAAAAAAAACCAATAGCTCCTTGCTCTCCACGTGCAGTTCTGCATGAGACAACCCATAGCTTTTGCTTGTAAATTTTTCTCATCAATTTGTACATATGAAGCCTTCATTTCTCCTTCAATTCAATTTCCATTCAAGCTCAAATTTGCATTGAAAATATGCACAAAATAATAGACCAAATTAAGTGAGAAAGATTTTACAAAATTCATTACAAAATTTATGCATTAAAATTCTAAAATCTTGTAAATAATTTCTTTGAGTGCACAAATGACTACTAACATCAAATATCCACCTAAGTAAATCCCTAAAGCCATATTTAATCATTAAAATGCCTAAGATAAGAAGAATAAAATGTATAAGAATCATGCTTATCACTACCCCTTGTAAAAAGGCCCTCCATCATCTTCTCCTCACTTTAGCCAAACTTCAGCACCTCTAAATGGACCAAGAAAGGCGTCCAACGAAGCTCCAAAGCCAAGGGAAGTTGAAGCCACTTAAAGCACTGAAACTTAAGGAATTTGCCTATGATATTCTTTTAGCTTAGTTTTTAATCTTTCTCTTTTTTTCTCTATGGTTTTGGCTTCTAAAAAGGGGTGGCTTCTTGGTTGAAACTTGCAAGGAAAGGACTCTATCAAGGAAATCAAACATATCATGTTAATCACCGTGAAGAGCTTTTCTATTTGATATATAACTCATGGAATGGGAATGGCATTTCCTTGGTTCTCCATGCCTCCATGAGTTAGGCCAACCTAGGGGGGATATGGGAGGAGTTGGCTTTTGATTGAACCATAATGAGAATTAAGGTTTTAAAGTGTAGAAATTAGGATTTTTCCATTAGAACAAATTAAGAAGCCATGGAATGTATAAATGAGAACCTGGGGTTTTGATTGTACCTTAGGAAGTATGGGGTTTTAGAATAATGTTTTAAGCCATTTAAGAGTCTAATTGAGTCATAAAAAGGCTAAAGGACTTATATAAATGCTAATCTCTTAAAGGATGAAACAAAAATTTCATAAAGACCATATATATGCATAGGTTTGGCCAAGCCTTATCTAAGGTACCTAGGGAGTGTTTTCTTTGATTTTAAGATTAGAAATGGTCTAGATATAAATTATAAATACCAAAAAAATAATTGGTTTGAATTTAGAAGTATTATTTTAAAAGGTGAAAATTTAAGGTTTCATTATGCATAAAGAAGCAACTAGGTGTTAGACTCCTTGAATTAAGTTTATGATGACTCTAATGAGTTTAAATAGAGTCATATGGTTTATATTGGGTGAGAATTTGGAGCCAAGATATTGATTTAAATAGGTTGCTTCATTATGCCCCTAAATGGAGCCATATGGAAACTTAAAGATAAAGCTAACTTATATAAGGCTTACTTGAGTCTAAATATGGTTCCATTGATATAATTGTACCTTGTTTGATATGTCAAGGCCAAACAAATAAAACCCCCTTCAAGTGCTTATGTGATGCTAAGAAGAACAATCAAGTGCAAAGGAGGAATTAAATTTGATTTTGTATAAGGTAACTTGTGATCCATTCTTGCATATATATGTTGGTTGTTTGTTTAGTCTTAAGTTGCTTGTATGTATTAATTGCTATTTATGTATGTTATTGTTTGATTGATGATAATATGCATTTGCTTGACAATGATTACATTTGGAATGAATTTGGCTCTTGAATGGGTAAGATTATGCTAAAAGTCCTTTAAATTAAGTGAGATGAGGCAAAAAGTCCTTAAATGTAGGCAAGACAAGATCAAAAATCTCAAATATGAGTAAGGTTAAGTCAAAAGTCTCTAAAGGAAGATGAGGCTAAACTAAAAGTTCTAAATTATAGGATGAGGTTAGACTAAAAGTCTTTAAAATTTGTTTTACTCTTAATAGTGCCATATGATCCTTTATGCATGAATATGATTGATTTTGGATGGTATAATATACATACTTGTTGTTTTTGACCCTAAATATGCCATATATGTGTGCTAAATGATGAATGAGTTATTGGGATTCCTTGAATCTCATTCTTCTCTATATTATTCCTAGCCATGCCTACAGAATCATCAAGAAAGCAAGGATTGAGACTAAAGAGCATAAGACACCATACTTTGACAATAGCTTAGGTTTTTGGGTAATTTGTTACACATAAAAGGATGTAATTGATGAATTTGAGATGTAACCCGTCATACATACTTAATAACATGTCAGTATGATGTATGTATCATTTTTAAATGTAAATACAAAAGATTATGCCATTTGACCACATAAGTGTTATAAAATTTATGTATGAAATGGAAAATGGGAGAGTGAAATTGAATTACATGATGTTTCAAACATGATAAATCAATCATATATACTATGCTTTACATTTGAGATGTGCCCAAGTGGTCATACAAACTAAAGTGGTCCATTTTGAACCATTTGGATTTAAAATTGTATCACATTGAGCCATATTTTTCTTCTAAACCAAAAATTAAACAAATTGATGAATTTTTAGATGAAATTTGGTAGAAATTTAGAGCTCATTTAAATCTTTTGACAAAGTTAAAGAACGTAATTTTTGGAGTTCTGTAAAATTTATTATGAATTTTTAAAGTTGGCTAAAAATGTAGAAAATTTCGTGCACTGTTCATTTGGTTTAGATATGGCTTTTTTGTGGCTTTGAGGAGCCAAATGGACTTTAATGCTCATGACATTTTACAAGTATATATTTGGCATTATAAGATTTTTATGGCTACTGAGTTTATATAAATCAAAGTTGTGTGGCTCAAGATATGTATTTTTAAAGTTTAGAGTCTAACATATGAATTCTATTTCAATACCTAGTATTGTTCTATTGAATTTCATGGGTCAAATGAACTCAATTTCACTTGAAATTTTGACAGTATGTAGTTCACATCTTAAACTTTCTATAAAATCTAATTTGCATGAATCAAAATTTTCTAACTTAAGATATGAATTTTTAAAGTTGTCTTTTAGTATGTGCAAAGTATGGTATTTTGAAATATATGCCATAACCTCCGAAATTTGAGATCATTTTTGTGATGTTATGAGCTTAGTAAACTTGTGTGGCATGAATTTGGGGATTTCTATGATGAGGATAATTATTTATGCAAAATTTGAGGAATTCATGTTTTAATAACAGTAAGAACTGTTGTCAAAAGTATTGATATAAGGGAATTGTTGTTGTTAACAGAAGATGAGATTAAATATATGTACATCTTATGATGGTATGATACTTATGATCTGACCAAGTTAATTTTTAATTATTGCTAGCAAATATTTTCTTCTCTTTTATAAGATTTCACCTTAGAGACATCCTTAGTGCCAACTGTTGATATTAAATAGAGGCTACCAAATGCGAATTAGATTAAGGTTAATTGCGATAGTGCTAGCAAAGGAAATCTAGGTTGAGCTAGGTATGAAGGAATCTTAAGGAATTCTCATGGGGTATGGCTCAGAGTTTTTTCTAGAAATATTGGCTAGTGCTCCTTTATGCATGCTAAATCTGAGGGGGAATTCTCTGGCTTTAAGCTTGCTTAGAACTTAGGATTTCCTAAGGTACATCTTGAACTCGACTCTAGTAACTTAGTTACAACTTTAAATGGGATTACTTTGAACTTTACCTCTTAAAACCTTTGATTTGTCATTCAAGATTTAATGGCTATAGAAGCTGGACTATTAAGATAACCTAGGTCTTTTATAAAGCTAATAGAGTGCTAATTACTTGGCCAACCATAATCTTAAGGTTAGATTAGGGCTTTATATCTAGACATCTATGCCTCCTTTTCTTAGTGTGGCATTTTTCACTGATATGAAGGGGACCTTTTTTTTTCCCTTGTGGTACTTTATAGTGTTTTTGTTTTCTTTGTTACGCTTCCTATCCTTTCTTTTTAACCCCAAAAATAAGTGAGTTATCTTATCTCTATTCTCCTTTTAAACCAAACTAAATTAGTTTTAAGATTTATCACAAAGTTTTGGATTATACTATCTTACTAGAACTATATTATACACATACATAAAAAAAAGAGACTCAAAATAGCCTAATAATTAGAATAGCCTAATGACTTAAAAGTAGATTAACTTAAAGTTAAAACAAATTAGTCCAATGAACTTTTTCCCTATAACCTAAATTTTATCTTCAAACCTTCTTTTTATTTGTATTGCTTAAATTGATCAGGCAAAATATAGTGTTCACATAAGGTGAATGTGGCATTTACGAAAAAATTCTCATAGGTAGCAACAAATCAACACACTAAACTTTTCAATTGTAAATTGTATATAATTAGGGGATAAGATGTAAGTGAGAAGGAGCTTAGAGAGGAAATGAATTCCATTAACTTAATTTGAAGTAATTAATTTCATGAAAAGATAAATGCCTATGACAAAGATTGATAATAACATAGGCATTGAAGAATGTTTATTTGAAGACAATAATATAGCATTTGAAGAACATAACATGATCTATAAAATCATGAAATCATGGTTCAAAAATAAACTCAAGAAAAAGGCTAAGAAAGATCAAATTCTTTATATTGCATTTTTATTTTTTCAAATGTTGTTTGGTGTAATACATTAGCTCCCTAGCCTTTACTCTATATCCCATAGGCTTATTGTTACACATTATCATGAGAATGGCACATATCATAGCGGAAAGCTCAATAAATTCATTTCATGCCTTAGGGACCATGTTGTAATATCCTATGATTTAGAAATCCAGAATTATTCCTAAAAAGTAGAATGAATTACTTACAGGGGTCATGGGCCTAGCAAAAGCCAGTAAGAACTATGAGAAACTGAAATCGAAATTATTTGATTAATGAATGAGAACTCCAGAGTAAAGTGAACTGAGGCTATTTGAGATATATGTTAATTAAAACATCTAAAAATGTAGTTAAGAGTCTCAGAATATCCCGAAATCGTAGCCAAAACAGCCAAACAGAGAGTTACAGAGGTCAGTGATATTTTCGTAATTTTGGTTAACTTATAGAAAACTCAAAGGAGGGAGTTTTGAATGGGAAAATCGAGTTTCCCAGGGTTTTCAGATGCCCCAAAAACCATGGGAACTATCATAATAGTGTGTGCATTTTCGGCAAAGAGTTGATCAAAACTTTGATAGGATGATTCAGGATGGTTCCAAATTCCATAAAATTGGAAGAGCATATTTTTATTAAATTGAAGGACCTAGATTTTCATATGGAAAAGACGATTCTAAAAAAAGAGCTAAACCGATCCCAAATGAAGGAATGGAAATTAAGGGATGCAATTGGTATTTGGGAATTGTTATAAAAATCTTCCTCCACCTGTTAAAATAATTAAGTCAGCCCCTCCACCTTTCCAAAATGACACTTGAGCTCAAAAATAGACCAGCCATGGCGTCCAAGAGAGATGGAGGAGAAAGAAAGGAAACTAAAGTAAAAAGGTATGAAAATACATGGAATTTTGCAACAAGCTAGTTATGAAACTTTCTCCTGTCTTCATTCTCTTTCTCTTGATGGTTTTAGATTTTTGAAAGAGGGAGCTTGATAGTTGACCTCTTAAGAAAAAGTGAAAGTTTGAAGCAAACAACTATGGCACAAGAATCACCACTTAACAAGGTTTCAAATGAGGTATGATGTAAGCTGTGATATTACCATTTCTTTGGTCTTCTTTTTCTTTCATAATTCAGCTTAGAGAGAGAGAGTGAGAAGAGAGCTTTTGTTTGATGCAAATTTAATAGAAATAAGTGCTTAGAAGTGTGGAGAGTAAGATTATGCAAAAAGAAAGCCATGAGAGACTATAGGTTGCAAGTTTCTATACATAGGGTTTCACTTGCACCTTAGGAAATATAAAGCTATAAAATGATATTTTAGACCATCTAAGAGCATATTTGAGTTCATAAGAGGTCTAGGGAGCTTTATGGATATCAAATTCCCTAGGAAAACTAAAAAAAACTCCATGGGCTTCTTTATGTGTGCATGTCTGGGCCAAGGGGGAAAAGTGCACATGGGAGAGTTTTCTTTAATTCCAAAGATAGAAATAGTCTATATGTGAATAATAAACACCAAAGGAATCATTGGTTTGAATTTAAGAACTATAGTTTGAAAGTTGAAAGTTGAAAGTTTAGGTTTCATTATGTATAAAGAAGCAACTTAGTGTTAGACTCCTTGATTTGAGTTTGTGATGACTTTAATGAGCTTAAATAGAGTCATATGACTTAGATTGAGTGAGATAGTGAATTGTATGAGTTGCTTTATTATGCTATTGTATAGAGCCATATCAATCCCTAAAGCTAGAAGTAGCTTACATAAGGCTTGTGTAAGGCTAAAAATGGTTCCATTGATACTTTTGTGTGTTGTTTGATGTATTTAGGCCAAGCAAATCAAGTCTCTCCCAAGTATGCTTATGAAGCTGAGAGAAGAGAAGTTAGAAACTAAGGAGAAACTTAGTGCATTTTTGAAAAGGTAACTCTCCATCCTTTCTTGTATGCATTTCTTGGTTGTTGCATTGTCATTGAATGCTTGTATAGATGTTTGAATCATGAAACATGTTTCTAACTATTGGTTTGATGTTATGGTACCATTATATCTCTTGAGTTGTGTTTGGAATGTGGCTTTGTTATTGAGGGGTCAGATGATGCCAAAAATCTCTTGGAATAGGTGAGTCAAGGTCAAAAGTCTCTTGGAATGAGTAAGGTTAAGTCATAAGTCCCTAGAAAATAAGTGAATCTAATCCAAAAGTCCCTAGAGCTTGATTTTGATATTGACATGTTTATATGATCTTGAAAACATGTTTATGTTTGATTCTTAGAAGCTTTTGGTGCATGCTTCTGTTCTTTAACATGATAATATCCCATGTATGCTTACTTGAAGGTTGAAAGAGCTATTGAGATTCTTTGATCTCACTCTCCCTCACTTTCCATCTAACATTGTCTAGGTGAAGTACAAGGAGCAAATAATGGGAGCCATGGAGCATGAATGATGATACTTTGACAATAGAATAAGATATTATGTAACTTGATGTCAAAGTATGTATGTATAAGTTAATTATGAGTTGTAAACCCTTGAGCATGTGTAAAAGTATATAAATATGTCATATGTAATGAATATGAAGCCAAATATATGAGAATATAGGATTTTGACATCTTTGAGCCATGATTTCTATGTGTATTTACACATGTAAGATAGTGAATTTGAGTTTCATGAGGATTTATACCTATTATAATGCCTCTATATATTGTATTTGAATTTTTGGACTTTCCCAAATGGTCATGGTTCATGTGGAGAGCCATTTGGTACCATTTGGAGTCATATGGTTACTATTTTGAGCTATATTTTGCCCCTGAACCAAATCAAACCAAATGAATGACTTTTGCCGTGAAATTTGGCAAGCATATAGATCTCATTGAGAGTGTTTCATAGAGCCAAAGAGAAAAATTTTTGGAGCTCTAGAAAAATCTTATAATTTTTCAAAATTGGCCAAATTATGCAGAAATTATTATGGCATTGTGCTTTTGAATAGTTTGGTTTTTGATGTTTTTGGAGGGACAAATGAAGTCCAATACTCATGAAATTTTACAAGCATGTATTTGGTATCATAATCTTTCTATATCCACTAAGAGCACCTCATTTAGAGCTCTGTAGTGAGAGAACCAAAATTTTAAAATTGCATGATAATATTAGTAATATAACTCAACTTTTGGTACTATTCTATCAATATTTATGGGCTAAACACTATTTTCTTGATTTGGATTTATTTTTAATTGCTAGTAGACATCTAGTGCTTTCCAAAAAGCTATCATATGTATAATTTTGATTTTTTTAGAATTAGTTATAAAATTTTGAAATTAGTGCAAAGTTTATGTGCATACTGTCAATTTGTGTCCTATGAAGATTTTATGTATTCCTTGAGCTAAACATGCTAAAATGAGTATGAACAAACATTTTTATGATGGAAATGAATTAAGGAAAAGAAAGATTAAAGTTTGGACCCTTATAGCTCAAGATGAATCATATGTGACCCAAACTAAGTGTTGAAATCTTAATTGAAGATGTGAATTACATGGAATGACTTGTAATACTTGATCTTAAACTTGAATTCCATGCTTCTTTTGTGATGTTTCTAGTTAGGCAAGTATATTTAGGATGAGTTAGCATTGAACCATGTCAAATTAAAGACTGAGATAACATTTTATAGACAAGGCCTAGGATCTTGTCGATAAGATCTTGTATTTTACACTATAAAATCTGAGACCTTGTCAATAAGGTTTTCAGTCAGTAGTACAAGGTATTCAATTTAGTAAGTTGTGGCCTTTGACATGTGATAGTGTGACACATATGGACTCATCCATATCATTTTTTATCCATAAAATATCCATTCAAATCATAAACATCATAATTCATTTCAATAATCTCAGATTTGGAACCAAACTTTCACAAAAACCAGAATTTGCTCTCGAGTTTACTGTCTAAATTTCTAATATGAAATTTGAAAATTCATAACTAATTTTATAAAAATCAAAATCATGTATATGGTCACTTTTTGAAAAGCTTTAGATGTTAACTAATGATTAAAAATAGTTCCAAGCCAAGACAGAAACATTTAACACACAAAAAGCAATAGAATAGTACATCAAGTTTGTTTTTAGATAGTTCTAGGACCTGAAAATTCAAAATTTTGGTTCTCAATTTACAGAGCTCTAAATGAGGTCATCTTGGTGGCTATGAAAATCTTATAAGGTTTAGTTTATTTTTGTAAAATTTCATAAGTATTGGACTTCATTTGACTCACAAGTGATATAGAGAAGCAAACTAACCATATGAACAGTACCCATACCAATTTTGCATAATTTGGCCAATTTTGAAAAATCATAATAAATTCTCTAGAGTTTTAAATTGAGTGCTCTTTAGTTCTGTAAAAAGCTCTAGCTGAGACCTATTTGCTAGTCAGATTTCATGTAAAAACTCATCTATTTGGTCAAACTTTGGTTTAACTTAAGAAATTATAAATTTTGAAGTCTATAATAGGTTTATAAGGCACCAAATGACTTTCTTAACATTCCATAACCACTTGGGCACATTTAAAAGCACAATTACAACATATATGAGGATGCCAAATGGTTCACATCATCATGGAATTCATTCTCACCTTGCCACTTACATTTATACACATACATATAAAGACTCATGGGTGGCAAAAACTCATATATTCATTCATTTGGTTCCAAAATGGATACATACATCATATTTACATATATTTGAATATGCTTAAGAGTCTACATCATATATACATCATGTGGTTACAAAGTTTGATATCAAAATGCTATCAAAATGCCTAATTATTTATCCCTTTGTTAAAGTCTTGCTTCTCAAGATAATTGGCCTCCATTTCTTGGTCTACTTAACTCACCTAGACATGGTTAAACATATGTGAGGGAAGAGTGAGATTCAAAGAATCTTAATAGCTCTTAACCCTTTCAAACATACATAATGGATACAAGTTCACGTCAAAGAATGCATGTATGATATTTAATCTACTAGTAAAAATACATAAATCATTTTCTTTGTCATATGAACTTATACATATCAAATATAGGCTCTCAAGGGCATTGGTCTAGCCTTACCCAACTTCCTTAGGATTTTTGGATTCGCCTCATCTATTTTCAAGGGACTTTTGACTTAGCCTCACTCTTCTTGAGACTTTTGGCTTTGTCTCACTCATTCCTAGGGACTTTTAGCTCATCCTCATCCATGCTAAGGGACTTTTGGCATAACCAAAATTCATTCAAGCCTTTTTGCATTGATAAATACATTTCAAGAAATATAATGGTATCATAACATGTAAATAATGACTAAAAACATTTCTTATAATTCAAACAGATACATAAGTACTCAAAGATAAGTAAACATCCAAGTAATACATATGAAAAAGATTAGAGAGTTATCTTAAAGTAAGAACACAATACTTTTTCCCTTGGTTACATCTTCCCTTTCTTGGCCTTACACATCCAATGATGGAGAGCTTGATTAATTTGGCCTAGATACATTCAACAAGGCACAAAAACATCATTGGAATCAACTTTAACATCCTATAAGCTCTACACACTCATAAGCTAGCTTATGGTTCAATTATAGATCCATATAAGGCATATTGAAGCAACCCTTATAATATTTGCTCTTGGCTCTAATTTTTCATTTAATCTAAGACATATGATTCTATTAGAACTCTTTAGAGTCATCACCAATTCAAACTAAGGAGTCTAGATACAAATTGCTTCTTTATATTTCAAAATAAAGTCTACACCTCCATCTCATAAACCATGATTCCTAAATTTATTCCAATGCTGCCTTTGATGTTCATTAATCATATTTAATCCCTTTCTAGTCTTAGAAGAAATTAAAACTCTCTTTAGGTGCATTATCTTACTTAGGCTAAGACATGAGCAAAGGAAGAAGCCCATGGAGTTGTCTTGGTTTTCTTAGGGAGTTTGCCACTTGTTAGACTTGCTAGGTGTTTTGAGAACTCATACATACTCTTAGACAACTTAAATTATCATTAGAAAGTCCCATACATATCATGGTGCAACAAAATCTCTAACTTTGATAACTTAAATTCTAATGCTTCTTCTTTAATTCCAATGGTATATTCTTAATCCTCATACTTGAAAATCCTTGACTCTACCTTATTTTGACTTGAATTCCTTCCTTAGAGAGCAGGCCTAGGGTTGGCCGAACATAGGCATAGGAGAAGGAGCAAGAAGAAGCAACAAAGTCCATGGAAGTTACCATGATTTCAAGCTTTTTCAAGAGTTCTTTCATTTACTTCTTGTTTGTCCTTCAATTTCTATCCTTCTCTCATTGAACCAACCATGCATCATCTTCAAATCAATCATTGAAACCATAGGAAAAGAGAGGAGAAATAGAAGAATAAGATTGGTAAAGGAAAAAGTATGAAAAACCATAGATTTTCTTACCTTTCTGCTTGGTTTTCT
This sequence comes from Erythrophleum fordii, assembly GCA_032878935.1. Lineage (NCBI taxonomy): Eukaryota > Viridiplantae > Streptophyta > Magnoliopsida > Fabales > Fabaceae > Erythrophleum > Erythrophleum fordii. The sequence continues at coordinate 3,052,155 of JAVQMF010000029.1, forward strand.
TCCTCCTTCTTCCCTTCTTCTTGTGTGCCACCTCCCATTGCCCTTGGTTCTATTTTAGTCTACAAATAAGTTGGTCTTCAAGGCTGGACAGGAGGGCATGTGATTTAAGAAGGCTAGGACCCTTTTTTGGCAACTTTTTAAAATTGCAATTTAGTCCTTTATCTTGGTTTTCTCCAATTGGGCTCATTTCAACTTCTTTTTGAGAATTGTCTTTTCTATCATAAAATTTAGGTCTTCTAACTTATAAAATATATTTGGTTTCATCCAAATTAGATTTAAAACTTTTTTGAACGAATCAGTTAAAGTTCAAGTCAACTGATATTTTAAAACATAAACTAAAGGGGTTTGAACCATTCTAAGGATTCTTATAGTTTTTAGGGTCTTTGAGAATTCTAAGAAACTTAATTTTCTCATTTAAAGATCCTTCTTTTGAGTTTTCTAAAAGTGCCCAAAATTATGAAAATACCATTGATTTTTGTCTGATTTTATGTAGCTACCCCGACTCTAGTTTTTGAGCATCTTAAGCCTTGTATCCTTATTTTTCATTATTTAGAATTTTGTTCTAATTTTATTTGGCCTCAACTCTTCTCATTTAAGGGACTTTCTTTTATAACTAATTAGTTTCATGCCGTTTACGGAAGAACCAAGTATTACATTTGGTACATGAAAATTTTCAAGGCTTAAAACTTTATTTATAAAATGTTTAAATTCAGCAAATTAATTTCAAGTATGTATGAAAGCCAATTTAAACTCGCAAAATTTAGAAACAAAATAAAATTTAAATCACTGAGTAATTTTACAAGAGAAGAAACCTAAGATATTAATCCCCTAAAAACACTACAGAGGCCCAAATTATTCCTCTTTATCTTGCTATTAAAGGTGATATATGCTAGCCTAGGGTTCAAATTAGCCTATAAGCAATTTTCCAAATCACCTATAGGCATATTTTTAGCTAACTTTACAATCCCTTATAAAATGAAATCAAGTAAGTATTCAATGAGACAATCCCTAATTTAGCTATATGAGACAATGGGTATATTTGTATCTCATTGGCCACTCAGAAAAATGAGTTTCAAGTATTTACACAACTTAACTCAAGGTCTAACTTTAATATCCCTTTTCCATGTTCAGCCAATATATCATATCATTCCGATTGGTGGCCAACCAAATAGAAAGCATAAAGCAAAGAGTTGAATAAACATATACACATCTATATACACCATTAATCATAAGAAAATAGGGTAACCAAACTCTATTATATAAAAAGTTTATAATAATCCTAAATATAAAGGTTTAGCTACTCATTACAAAGTAAATCATCACTAAAACTAGAGAATATGACAACAATATCAAAGAAAAGAGAATAACTAGAGAAAACTAGAGATGAATCTTGTCTTCTCTTCAATCCAAGCATCTACCTTGCTCTTTAAGTGACTCCATAGCTCCTTCAACCTTCAAATACACCTAAAATGTCGGCTCTATCTCAAAATGGTAAACCCCTCTTAAAACTTAGCAAAAATGGAGCATAAAATGCACCTCTTTTGAAAAGTTGCAACTGGCACCATGAGTCCAGCTTCCTAGTCATGGTGTTGGGCAATTTTGCTTCTTGAAAATGCACATTATAACAATGCTATAAAATTCTAACAAATAGGTTTGATAGATTCCAAGTAAAGTTACTTGTATTTTCTTTTTCTTTTTATTTTTTTTCTGAATGAATATAAGTTGAAAAATGTTAACAAAAATAGGAAAAAATAGTAAGGAAAAAATGGAAAATAGGAGCATTTTAGTTAGCCAAGTTGATAGCTGAAAAATGGTCAACTCAAAGGAGGGAAAGTCATTTAGACTTAAAAGTCATGATTGTCACATCTTTATAGAATGTTTGCTATCAATCGTGTTTAGTGTACTTCTTAAACAAATCAAAAAGCTATAACCAAGTTGAGTCAATTCTTCAAAGAACTATATTCATCGACATCAAAGGTAGATGATTTAATGTAAATGGAACATAACATTTTTATCATTCTATGCAAGTTAGAAAAAAAAAATATTTTCACTTAGATTCTTTAATTCGATGGAATATTTATCAATTTATTTGCTATTTATGGCTAGGGTTGGTAGCCTAATTTAGTACTAATAAATGTACTTACTTAGGAGGTAATTGATACTTAGGTGATATTTTACCCTTGTCTAATAAGTTTGACTATCATTAATTTGTCATTATCTTTAACTACTTATTATCTAGTTGTGCAAGTTTTTAAATAAATTAAAACAGATAGTTAAAAATAAAACCCTTGTGAAAGGTTCTATCTACGAGGCATATTTGTCACAAGAGGTATTACACTTTTGTTCATACTACCTTGAGTCACATGCACCTTCTATACAAGCAAGAATTAGTCAAAATGATTTTATAGAGGAAGCAAAAGAAAGTGAGCAAACTTTATTTTTGGTCAAAATGATTGTATGGAGGAAGCAAAGGAAAGTAAGTCAACTTTATCAATTTTTACTAGAGTTGAATATTTGTTTGGAAAGTACTTTACTCATTATTTGAATAATAAAGAAATATGTTTTGCTTATCTTCATATCCTATTGAATTGCGATGAAGTTGAGCCCTATATTGAGTAACAGAAAAAACTCTTTCTTTTAATATGCTAAGATTTTTCTTCTTTGCCTTAACATTTAAATGTTAAATTGCTTTACAAGACCTTTAAGCAAAAGCTGATAAGCTTAAATCTAGACATTAGCTTTAAAGAAATTGACTCTATAATTGAGCAGAACTTTGTCTCATGGTTTAACTCTTATGTATGTAATGACATCATTATATATTTGTATATATATTATTTATTTTCATGCATAATCATAACATAATTTTGTTGTTAAATAGATTCTTAGTCAACCATAATTTAGTGACAATATACATTTAAAGGATTTAGCTTGTAGACCACTTGGATAGGTGCATACATGGCCTGGATATTTTGTGAGACAATGTAGTTTGAGCAATATTAATTGAATTTCAATATTTTATTTATACCTTTTATTATATATATATATATATATCCTCTCATTCTATGCTAAGCATCACACATAAACCATTTTCATCTCATCATCTCTAAGGCTTCTCTCTTAGACTCTCACTCACTCACTCTCCCAGTACCTTTTATTTGTTAATCAATATTAGTGTTCATTTATATTAATTTTATTTGATTATTTTGATTTTAAATTTTAAAAAAATTTCTATACAAATTTTTGTTATATTTTAAATTATGTAATTTCTTTTTATCTAGATGTCCCAACAGGGAATGTCGTCAAAAAGGGGTCAGTCACGACCTCAAAACAATTCTCCTCCAATGCATAAAGAGACTTGAGCTCTAGTTTAAGGGACAATCCAAAAACAATTTATTTAACAAAGCGCCAATGAGTTACTATTTAATTTTTGCATATTATTTAAATTTGTTATAACTTTTAATTATTTATAAATTTAATTGAGACATATTTATTTTGTATAGATTTAGACTAAATAATGATACAGTTTGTAACACCTTAATCTACTACCACTACCTAGCCTCTCACTGGGCTCGGTTCCATATGATTTCCAAAGAATCAACACCAATCCGTGGCATTTGCATGCTATGAACCGGAGTTTCATACACTTATCTTTTGCCCCGTGGGTCCTGTGAACCCATCATTTATATTCTCAACTCAAACTCCACTTATACAACTCATACATAGCATAAAACAAACCATAAGCCACGGGTATAGAGCCAATAACCCGAAAAATGCATTTTTCTCACTTGGGCCCAAAACTCATATTTTGGCTCTAAGTTTGGAAAATCATAATTAATTATAGAAAAATGAGAATCTAGTAAACTTTAGCTTTTTGGAAAGCTCTAAGTATTAGCTTTACACTAAAAATAATTCCCAATCTTAATCTTTGGGTTTGGACCATGTTTGACATCAAAAATGGGAAGGAGGTCCGGCTGTCACTGTTTCTAGTGCAGCTTACTGTCATGACTTTCGAAACTTCATAACTAAATCCACAAAAATCCAATCTGGGCACACTATACCAATTTGGAAAGCTACAGATGTCTACTAGAGGAAAAAAATAAGTCCAGATCAGTTCCATAAACCCTGGACCTGAAAAACTGATGGAACAGTAACGGAGGTCAGGTAGGCTCCCTGATACTGATATAGAACTTCAGAAGGTTCATTCTCTCTCTACAGACCTCTGATTTAGGTGATTCTAGTTCCTATAAGTCACTGTGGTTGTTTCATTTATGTGTATAAAATTTCACCATATTTGGACTCCATTTGGTCTATGAATGCCACAGATTTCATTTTTGGTTTATATGAACAGTACATGACCAATCCATTAAATTTTTCCAAATTCAACAATTCGCTAAATATTCTCTAGACCTCCGAATATTATCAACTTTAACTTCTCAAGAAGCTTTCTACAAACTCTAGAGGCATGCCAAATTTCATGGCAAGGGGAGCTCATCCGGTCATACTTTGATGGAGCTCACAAATTTACCAGTTTTGGCACCCAAAAGGTCCAAAATGGGTCCAAATAGCCTCTCACACATTCTAGCCACTCATGGACAAGTTTAAAAGCATAAAAATAGGATATATAACAAGTCCATATGGTCCAAATCAACATACAGTTCAATCTCACTATGCTACGGTCAAATATACACTATTGCATTCATTCAACAAAAGGGGCAAAACCCTCATTTCCATTCATTTGGCTATCAACATAGTTTGTACATCATCATTTCATACATATACACTTGCTACAACCTTTACATCTCAAAAATAGTGGGCGCATATTCATTTGGTACCACTTTACATCAAAAAGATCAAAATAAAACTAACATTCTCCTATACATGCTCCTAGGCTCCTTGGTGTGCACTTGCTTCTCCTTGTGCTCCACCTAGCATGTTAAGTTGGGAGGGGAAGGGGTGAGATTCAGGGAATCTCAGTAGCTCATGCACTCAATCAAGTAAGCAATCAAGGCATATAATAAGTCAAAGCATGTGAATAAGCATTTAGCCATTCTCAAACATCCAACACACATTGTATATGCTATGGAAATCACAACAATGGCAAAAATGGGCTCCAGGGACTTTTGGTCTAGCCTCACCCGAGCTTAAGGACTTTTGGATGGCCTCACCCGAGTTTAGGGACTTTTGACTTGGCCTCACTTGGTTGAGACTTTTGGCCTTGTCTCACCCATTCTCAATGGACTTTCGGCTCTACCTCACCCATCTCAAGGGACTTTCGGCACTATCTCACCCAAGCAAATCTCACAATTCATCACACAAGCATATTGGCATCAATGCATCAAAGTAATAGCATATGGCATATCTCACACAACAAGCATATACATAAATATACAATGACTATTACATCCAAGAATGCAACAAGAAAGAGTGGAAAGAGAGTGCTACCTTATGAGCCAAAGCCAACATTAGCTTTTTCTTTCAATTTCTCCTCTCCCTCCTTAGGTTCACAATCACACCTTGATGAAGGTGTTCCTCTTGAGCCTAGACACACAGAAGCATGCAAATTACACTCTTAGAATGTAATCTTTAGAGCAAACTCTCCTAAATACCAGAACCTAGAGGTTCTCTCTCTCTCTAGAATGCCATCAACTCTTTCTTTCTCTCAAGCTCTTAAAGTAGTGGAAATCACATTTTTAAAGAAAACAAAGAGATTCAAGGGTGTTTTCCACTTTCCCTCTTCTGACCCATGCCCAAAATCCAACCATTTTCACAAACAAAACCGTAGAAAGAGAGGGCAAAGAGAGGAGATCAGAGTTCTAAGAAGAAATGAGAGAAGTTTTCCTTACCTTTCCCTTGTTCTTCCTCCTTCTCTTGGTTTCTCTCACTCTCTACACCTCTTTTCTCTCTTTGGGTCGAAGTCTAGGGCAAACATGAGAGAAAGAATGAGTTTGAGCGTTTAATGAAGTCATTTTCTCGCTCTTTACTCTCTTCTGGACTGACCCTCGCTACGGCAAAAATTAACCTTCGCTATAGCGAGCTCGTGTTCTCTGACTTCGCTATGGCGAGGTGTGACCTTCGCTACGGTGAGCTCGTATCAGTTCCCTTCGCTATGGCGAGTTTCGACCTTCGCTATGGCGAACTTGCGTCAGTTCCAGTCCTTACTTTTGCTATGGCGTGTGCTACAGCGAGCTACTTCCTGGTTTCTGTATGGACTGCTGCCCGCACTCGCTATAGCTAGAATCACTCTCGCTATTGCGAACAGGCATTCTCACTACAGCGAGACCATTTCTCGCTATTGCGAGAAGACTTAGCACAGTTTCTGGATTCTGAAAATTTTCAGCTTTCTACTTTCTTTCTTTTCCTTCCCTTTTCTTTTTCCCGGTTGTTACATTTCTACCCCTCTTAAAAGTAATTTCGTCCTCAAAATTTAAAGACTTACCTTAAGGGAATAACTCTGGATATTTTTGTCTCATTTCGTCCGCCAATTCCTAAGTTGCTTCCTCAGATGTCAGACCTCTCCAGATCACTTTCACCAGAGGAATGTTCTTGCTTCTCAGTTGTTTCAGCTTAGCATCTACAATTCTCTCCAGTTTCACTACATAGGAAAGATCTTCCTGTAATTGCACATGCTTATATTCTATGACATGTGAGGAGTCTGGTAAATACTTTTTCAACTGCGAGACATGAAAAATATTGTGGATTTGGGCTAGGTTAGGAGGTAAGGCTATTCGGTAAGCCACGGGTCCAAATTTCTCAAGGATTTTAAACGGACCAATATACCTAGGAATGAGCTTCCTTACCCTCATTGACCGACCTACTCCCGTCATCGGATATACTGAATACATGGTCTCCAATCTCAAACTCTAACGGCCTTCTACGCTTATCAGCATAGCTTTTCTGTCTACTCTGGGCCGTGAGGAGCCTCTTTCTAATCAAGTCTATCTGTCGGGTGGTCTGGTCCACAATCTCAGGTCCTATCATACTCCTCTCACCTAGCTCAACCCAACACAGAGGGGATCTGTACTTTCTCCCATACAAAGCCTCATAAAGGGCCATCTGAATACTGGAATGGTAGCTGTTGTTATACGCAAACTCTGCTAATGGTAAATACGCATCCCAGTTACCCCTCATTTTTAGCACACATGCCCTCAACATATCTTCCAATGTCTGGATGGTCCTTTCAGTCTGACCATCTGTCTGGGGGTGATATGCAGTACTAAACCGTAATCTCGTCCCTAAGGCATGCTGCAGTGACCTCCAAAAGTTCGATGTGAACCTGGGGTCTCTATCTGAAACTATGCTATTGGGTATTCCATGAAGTCGCACTATCTCTCTGATATACAACTGGGCTAATCTATCCAGTGTATGAGTAACCCTGATAGATAAAAAGTGTGCAGATTTCGTCAGTCTATCCACAACTACCCAAATAGCATCGTGTCCAGAGGATGTCCTAGGTAACCCCATAACAAAGTCCATGGCTATACTATCCCACTTCCACTCAGAGATATCTAGAGGTTGCAACAACCCAGCCGGTTTCTGATGTTCTATCTTTACCCTTTGACACACTAGGCATCTAGCCACATACTCCGTCACATCACTTTTCATCCCTGGCCACCAGAAAATTCTTTTCACATCTTGATACATCTTGGTGGCACCTGGGTGGATAGTATACTTACTCTTATGTGCCTCTTCTAAAATGCTTTCTCTCAACTCATTTTGACTAGGCACATAGATTCTATCCCGATATACTATCATGCCATCCTCAGACACCTTAAAATCTGAGGTCTTACCTTGGGTAATCTCATTCCTGATCTGTCTCAGGAACTCATTCTCTCTCTGGGCATCTAAGATCTGGGTTCTCAAGATATTCTTAACTCGGGTTTCACTCAAATACAATCTACCCGATACCACCTGACAAGAGAGGTTCAAATCTCTAAACTTCTCTAGGAGCTCTTGCTCCCTAATCATCATATGGGTTACATGGATGGTTTTTCTACTCAGGGCATCCGCCACCACATTGGCCTTGCCCGGATGATATTTTAACACATAATCATAATCTTTCAAGAATTCCATCCATCTCCTCTGTCTCATATTGAGTTCTTTCTGGTCAAACAGGTATTTCAGACTTTTGTGGTCACTATAGATCTCTATGGTCGCACCATACAGATAGTGTTTCCAAATTTTAAGAGCAAACACTACGGTAGCTAACTCCAGGTCATGTGTGGGTTAATTCTCCTCATGAGGTCTCAACTGCCTCCAGGCATATGCCACTACTCGACCCTGCTGTATCAACACACATCCTAACCCTTTGCCTGAAGCATCACAATAAACCACAAATGGTTCACTAGGGTCAGGGATAATCAGTATAGAGGCAGTGGTCAAACAGAGTTTCAACTCCTGGAAACTCTTCTCGCATCTCTCATCCTACACAAAAGGTGTATCTTTCCTAGTTAGTCTCGTCAGTGGTAAGGCCATCCGAAAAAAGTCCTGAATAAACCGTTTATAATACCCTGCCAAACCTAGGAAACTCCTGACTTTGGTGATTATTCTAGGTCTATCCCACTGTAACACAGCCTCAACTTTATGGGGATCCACCGCAACCCCGTCTCGTGAGATCACATGACCTAAGAATCACACCTCGGTCAGCCAAAACTCACATTTACTAAGTTTGGCATACAACCTTTTCTCTCTCAAGGTGTCTAGGACTAATATCAAATGTCTCTCGTGCTCCTCAAAAGATCGGGAGTATACTAAAATATCATCAATAAAGACCACCACAAACTGATCTAAATACGGTCTAAATACCCTGTTCATGTAATCCATGAACACAGCAGGCGCATTCGTCAATCCAAATAGCATCACAAGGAACTCATAGTGCCCATATCTTGTTTTGAAAGTCGTCTTAGAGACGTCTTCAGTTCTCACTCTCAACTGGTGGTACCCAGATCTAAGATCTATCTTAGAAAACACAGATGCCCCAGCCAACTGATCTAACAGATCATCAATTCTAGGGAGAGGATATTTATTCTTGATGGTAACTTTATTCAACTCTCTGTAATCAATACATAATCGCAAGCTACCATCTTTCTTTTTCACAAACAACACCGGAGCACCCCAAGGTGAAACACTAGGGCGGATAAACCCTTTCTCTAACAATTCCTCTATCTGCTCTTTTAACTCAGCAAGCTCGGCGGGAGCCATCCTGTAAGGAGCTTTGGACACCGATCCAGCCCCAGGAACTATGTCTATAGGGAATTCTAATTCTCTCTCAGGGGGTAAGCCACTAAAATCAAACTCTCTAGGAAAAACCTCCGGGAATTCCCTGACAACTGGGATCTCCTCTATCCCTTCTTCTACCTCAGCCCGAATAGAGAAAAAGACTAGAAACCCTTGACATCCACACTTTAAATATCTCTCAGCCTGGGTAGTAGTCATAAAAGATAACTCAACTCCTACCCTAGGTATGGTCCCACAAGCAGGTAGGGAAATGGTTCGGTGTTCACAATCAAGTATGGCATTATTCGCAGCCAACCAATTCATACCAATAATCAAATCAATATCATGGAAGGGCATACAAACCAAATCAATAGTGGTATGACAATGATTAAATTGAACAGTGATATTTAAACAGGTATGGGAAGTGACCACGTGGCCTCCAGTGGGTGTAATGACAGACAAGTCAAATGGCAAGACACTAACGACCAGACCCAATTTCCTCACACAATCATAAGATATAAACGAGTGACTAGCACCCGAATCAAACATAGCAACTACAGGAAAGCCATTCACTATCAGCGTACCTCGGATCAAACTAGGAGATGCGCTGGCTTCCTGCTGAGTAAGGACGAACACTCGGCCCTGGGTCTGTAGTCTAGGAGGAGGCGTTGTCTCCATCTGAGGACAGTGTCTAGCAATGTGCCCCGACTTTCCACACTTGAAACATGTCACCAAAGACTGCTGGAAGGATGACTGGCCCCGAGGAGGTGGCACACCTCGCTGCGGCCTTCTATTCCATAGCCCCTTGCCTCTCCTCTTGGTACAAGGGGTCAAACTAGAACCCTCTTCTGGTTTCGGCTTTTTCAAATCCGAAACCCTCTTCTGACTAGCCATAGTTGCAACAGGCATGATAACTTGCAAGTTAGTCTCAATCACCCTGCTGACCTCCACAAGAGTATTAAACTTTCTGATCTGCTGTGGAGTGACTCTATCGCTAATCAGGGGCCTCAAACTAATCTCAAACTGCTCACATCTCCAAGGTTCAACATCATACCTCTGGAGGTAAGAGGAATACCGAGACAGCTCAATAAACTTGGCCACGTACTGATCCACAGTCATCTCATCCATCTGTCTCAAGCCCATAAACTCCATCTCTTTCTTTTTCCTCACCGAACTTGGGACATATTTTTCATAAAATTTGACCAAGAAAGTTTCCCAATTTATCTATATATTCTTGGTCTCCATCAGGGGTTTCGCGCTATCCCACCATCTATCAGCTTCCTTTTCTAGCATGAAAGTGGCTAGCTGAGCTTTCTGCTCGGTAGTACAATCCATCACCGAGAATATCTTCTTAAGCTACATCACCCAAGGCTCCGCCTTATCCGCATCCAACTCCCCGTCAAACGAGGGTGGATTGTTCTGCCTAAACTGCTTCAACACTTTTTGGATAGGCATCTGGGTCTGTGGAGCAGCAGGCTCTTGGGGAGGTACAGGTGGAATGCTAGATGTAGATGGCTGAGTATAGGGGTATCTCTTCTGGCTTTTTCTTGCCTAGCCAGGGTGTCTTGCAAATGCATGATCATATCATGCTGCTGCTGGGCAATGTATCTCTGTTGCTCCAGCATCTCTTGGTGCTGGCCCATCATGGCCTCATATCGATCGAGTCTCTCCATGATGGCCCGCAGAGGATCCTCAATCTCAACAGGAACCTCTGGCTCAACTCTCTGAGCCCTGGGCGGTCTGCCTCTGCCTCTACCCCTGCCCCGTATAGTCTCAACCATGTCTGAAAGAAATAGCAATCCTCAGTTCACAATAATCTTACAACATATATGCATAAGGATGCTACAACTTCCATGACCATTCACACCAAACACAAGCAAATCTCATCATTCAAGAGCCTAATATTGAGCAAAAGTGCCTGAACCATTGCTCTGATACCAAAAATGTAACACCTTAATCTACTACCGCTACCTAGCCTCTCACTAGGCTCGGTTCCATATGATTTCCAAAGAATCAACACCAATCCGTGGCATTTGCATGCTATGAACCGGAGTTTCATACATTCATCTTTTGCCCAGTGGGTCCTGTGAACCCATCATTCATATTCTTAACTCAAACTACACTTATACAACTCATACATAGCATAAAACAAACCATAAGCCATGGGTATAGAGCCAATAACCTAAAAAATGCATTTTTCTCACTTGGGCCCAAAACTCATATTTTGGCTCTAAGTTTGGAAAATCATAATTAATTATAGAAAAATGAGAATCTAGTAAACTTTAGCTTTCTCGAAAGCTCTAAGTATTAACTTTACACTAAAAATAATTCCCAACCTTAATCTCTGGGTTTGGACCATGTTTGACATCGAAAATGGGAAGGAGGTCCGGCTGTCACTGTTTCTCGTGCAGCTTACTGTCATGACTTTCGAAAATTCATAACTAAATCCACAAAAATCAAATCTGGGCACACTATACCAATTTGGAAAGCTACAGATATCTACTAGAGGAAAAAAATAAGTCCAGATCAGTTTAGTAAAACCTGGACCCAGAAAACTGATGGAACAGTAACGGAGGTCAGGTAGGCTCCCTGATGCTGATACAGAACTTCAGAAGGTTCATTCTCTCTCTACAGACCTCCAATTTAGGTGATTCTAGTTCCTATGAGTCACTGTGGTTGTCTAGTTTATGTGTATAAAATTTCACCATATTTGGACTCCATTTGGTCTATGAATGCCACAGATTTCATTTCTGGTTTATATGAACAGTACATGACCAATCCATTAAATTTTCCCAAATTCAACAATTCACTAAATATTCTCTAGACCTCCGAATATTACCAAATTTAGCTTTTCAAGAAGCTTTCTACAAACTCTAGAGGCATGCCAAATTTCATGGCAAGGGGAGCTCATCCAGTCATACTTTGACGGAGCTCACAAATTTACCAGTTTTAGCACCCAAAATGGGTCCAAATAGCCTCTCACACATTCTAGCCACTCATGGACAAGTTTAAAAGCATAAAACTAGGATATATAACAAGTCCATGTGGTCCAAATCAACATACAGTTCAATCTCACTATGCTACGGTCAAATATACACTATTACATTCATTCAACAAAAGGGGCAAAACCCTCATTTCCATTCATTTGGCTATCAACATAGTTTGTACATCATCATTTCATACATATACACTTGCTACAACCTTTACATCTCAAAAATAGTGGGCGCATATTCATTTGGCACCACTTTACATCAAAAAGATCAAAATAAAACTAACATTCTCCTATACATGCTCCTAGGCTCCTTGGTGTGCACTTGCTTCTCCTTATACTCCACCTAGCATGTTAAGTTGGGAGGGGAAGGGGTGAGATTCAGGGAATCTCAGTAGCTCATGCACTCAATCAAGTAAGTAATCAAGGCATATAACAAGTCAAAGCATGTGAATAAGCATTTAGTCATTCTCAAACATCCAACACACATTGTACATGCTATAGAAATCACAATAATGCCAAAAATGGGCTCCAGGGACTTTTGGTCTAGCCTCACCCGAGCTTAAGGACTTTTGGATGGCCTCACCCGAGGTTAGGGACTTTTGACTTGGCCTCACTCGGTTGAGACTTTTGGCCTTGTCTCACCCATTCTCAAGGGACTTTCGGCTCTACCTCACCCATCTCAAGGGACTTTCGGCACTACCTCACCCAAGCAAATCTCACAATTCATCACACAAGCATATTGGCATCAATGCATCAAAGCAATAGCATATGGCATATCTCACACAACAAGCATATACATAAACATACAATGACTATTACATCCAGGAATGCAACAAGAAAGAGTGGAAAGAGAGAGCTACCTTATGAGCCAAAGCCAACACTAGCTTTTCCTTTCAATTTTTCCTCTTCCTCCTTAGGTTCACAATCACACCTTGATGAAGGTGTTCCTCTTGAGCCTAGACACACAGAAGCATGCAATTACACTCTTAGAATGTAATCTTTAGAGCAAACTCTCCTAAATACTAGAACCTAGAGGTTCTCTCTCTCTCTCTAGAATGCCATCTACTCTTTCTCTCTCTCAAGCTCTTAAAGTAGTGAAAACCACATTTTTAAAGAAAACAAAGAGATTCAAGGGCGTTTTCCACTTTCCCTCTTCTGACCCATGCCCAAAATCCAACCATTTTCACAAACAAAACTGTAGAAAGAGAGGGCAAAGAGAGGAGATCAGAGTTCTAAGAAGAAATGAGAGAAGTTTTCCTTACCTTTCCCTTGCTCTTCCTCCTTCTCTTGGTTTCTCTCACTCTCCACGCCTCTTTTCTCTCCTTGGGTCGAAGTCTAGGGCAAAAATGAGAGAAAGAATGAGTTTGAGCGTTTAATGAAGTCATTTTCTCGCTCTTTACTCTCTTCCGGATTGACCCTCGCTACGGCGAAAATTAACCTTCGCTATAGCGAGCTCGTGTTCTCTGGCTTCGCTATGGCGAGGTGTAACCTTCGCTACAGCGAGCTCGTATCAGTTCCCTTCGCTATGGCGAGTTTCGACCTTCCCTATGGCGAGTTTCGACCTTCTCTATGGCGAACTCGCGTCAGTTCCAGTCCTCACTTTCGCTATGGCGTGTGCTACAGCGAGCTACTCCCTGGTTTCTGTATGGACTGTTGCCCGCACTCGCTATAGCTAGAATCACTCTCGCTATTGCGAACAGGCATTCTCGCTACAGCGAGGCCATTTCTCGCTATTGCGAGAAGACTTAGCACAGTTTCTGGATTCCAAAAATTTCCAGCTTTCTACTTTCTTTCTTTTCCTTCCCTTTTCTTTTTCCCAGTTGTTACACAGTTCATTTCTATATAGCAAATAGTTTTAAAAGTAAATATGAAGTGGTTTGAAATAGTGGACAAATATTCTTATAAAATATTGAAATTTATAGTTTTCAAAATTTTAGGTGATTTTTTCTAATTATTTATTAGATTATTATAATATTTTGTTTTTTTATTTTATTAATAATTGAAACTTCTATTATAGAAATATTACTATTGAAGTCTCCAAGATCACAATTAGATTTATTTAAATTGGAAGAAAAAAGTAATTGTCTATTTAAAAAATATAGTTAGTGTTGTTCGAAAGTTTGGAAAGAAATCTAAATGGATTGAAGAATCAATACGGGATCACCTATGTAGAAAGTTGGTCATTAAAGACTTCCAATCAAGGAGGGCACTAATGAAAAAAATAAATAAATAAAGCATTCACCTTGAGTGTGGTGCATTCACCTTTGAGTGTGGTTCATCTCAACATACAAGAAGTTTTATTTCAATGCTTGAGTACACAAAGAGATTAGTAACTAATTTTATTTTTTCAAATTCTTACTTATTATTTTTAATGTATGTTTAACTAATAAAATTTTATTTCAAAGGCATGAGAATTAGGAAAAGATCCAGCATATTTTAATGTCTTTCTTAAGACTCATAAATTAGCCGACATTTGGGTGGATAAAAAATACAAAATTATATATGTAAGTGTCTTTTTATATTTAAGTTATATATGTCATTATAATTTTATGATTTTAACTTCTTTTATTCACTTCTAAAATAAGTATTAAGAAGAAGAAAATGTAGCAAAAAGTATAGGAGAAAATATATTAGAACTAGAGTTATGGATGAAGACTTCAAAAGGAGGAAAAAAGCTTCATGTATGGTTTGAGGAGTATATTATATAATATATTTGAAAATTTAATGTTTGGATACTCCTACTCTCAAGTCCTAATATACAATTACTTTGAATATATACAAGAAATGATAAGAGAAGAATTTTTGGCTTTTACATCATAGGCTTGCAATGCTACGTATAAAGACTAAAGAAGATAAATCCAATCACTTACATGAGAATTAAATTTTTTTCAAACAACATTAAAGTCAAGATGAAATTGGACTAAATTCCGTATACAGGTCAAATATGTCTCATATTAATAGAGACAGTGAAAAGAGGAAGAAAAAGGGTGAAAAAGAAGATTGATTGTTAATTGTGTTTCTACGTAATTTAATTTATGTTATTTTATTTAAAGGAATATTGTTTCATATTAGAATTTTTTAGATTTAATATATATTACTTTATAAATTTATATGTTGGGATACCAAAGTTAATAATATATATATATATATATATATTTAAATTAAGGTACATTTTACAAAAATTTTAAAATGCCCGCAACAATAAATTAAAATTGGCTCGAAAGAATAAAAGGAGTGAAAGGAAAATAAAGTGAAATTCATTTTACTCGCCAAATCACCTAAAATTTTTTCCTTTCTTTTTGTATAAACTTCTTTTCTCTTGTTTTATCTTGTCATCTTTCTTCTTACTCTTCTTTTATTTCATCAGTTACATGTTTTCTACTAGTTCAATCATTCACATTATTTTTCTCTTGAGTTTAGGTTCCCTTCTTCATTTTCTTCTTTCTTATTTCATATTTGATTGTATCTCTTAGATTATTTTATGTTTTCTTGTTACTGATTTTATTTATCTATTTATTTATTTGTAGTTAAAATTTGTATATCTTCAAGTTTTCATTTGAACTTTAACATGAGATTAGAATATATAGATTGGAATCATCTTTTATTATTATTGTATCTTCTTTTTTTTTTTTTCACGTATGCTAATCTATTATTTTCCCAAATTTGCTATGTTAATTTATTTATAATGTATATAAATCTTTTTTATTTTTACTGTATTTGGGTTTTTTAATCTAATTTTATTTATTTCTTCTTATTTCGTTTTACTTTTGATTATTATTATTTTTTATTTGGATAGAAAGAAGGAATCGAATATGAAGAATAAAAATTTTTTTCCATTATTAACTTTTTTTAAATCTAATTTAGAGAGAGAATAATATGAGAAAGTAAACCCATAAACTAAAAATCCAAAAGAGTGTTCATCACATGCTCCAAAAAAAAAAAATCCAAAAACTAAAGATCCAAAAGAGTGTGATATAATGATTTCATTATTTGACTTTGAAACTCTAAACTTGATTAAGGGTAACATTATTATGTTTTATCATCGATCATTTTTAACTTTTTGGCCCCTCGCCCTCGGCCGATCTGTACATAACCTCTATCTTGACAGCTTTGATAAAAAAATTTATAAGGGAAGATCAAAATTATTTTATAAAGAAAAAAAAAATAGTACACTAAATAAGCTACAGTGCTTTCACTTTTTTTTTTTTTTATACATAACAAAAATTCAAACCTAATACTTTTTCCTAACTGCTTCCGCCTCTTATCCCTACCCCACGCCTGATAACTTACAAATCCTTCACCTAGAACAAATTAGTTCCTCATTTATAGTTTCCAATAGAGGCTTCCTTGACCTACAATAAGTCAACCTATACTGAAACCCTAAGTCAATCCCATCCAAGCTCAACCTTGGAATACTCTCCTCCTCCGCCTTTGGTTGTGACTCTCCACTGCTGTTCTCCGGCAGGACACCACCGGACAACCGCTTGGCCACCAAGTTTGTCCCCACAAAGAGCACCGCCACGTCAGCAGCGATGACAACACAGTTGGCTCGTCTAATGGGGAAGAAGACGTAGACGTTCCCAAGCTCCAACTCCTCGTCGGCAGCAAGGGGAGAAAACCTATGGCCAATGTGCAGAGAGCGAGAATTGGCCAAGAAATGGTTGGGACACTCCAGCATGAGCTCTGCTGCGTTCACAAGATCTCTATATTGCTTGACTTCACCGGAGGGGAAGATGACTTTTGTAGTCTTTGTGTTGTTCTTGGTCATCAAAGGAGGAACGAAAACAAAAGTGCATGAAATGTAATTACCCATTAATTATGGGAAGCTATATATACCAGAAAAATTAAGGTTTCGAAGGAATTGGAGATGGCGATTGGATGGGAAGGGAAAGGTTAACTTCTTTACGTACGTTGTTGGATGATGAAGGAAAGAATGAACTTTTGGTTGAATGTGAACTGTGAAGCTCTATACATATATATATATAGGCACAAGAATATATAGGGAGTGAGCGATTAAAGAATTGAACAACACGTTGTTATGATCAACATTTGTTGACTCAGTTGGGGAATGAGAAGAGTTGGGTTGAAAGTTGAAACTTCGGAAGAATGGAGGAAAAGGGAGTGAAGGTCACAACCGCTGAATTTTCCTTGTGTACTGCAAATGGGACCAGCTGACCACGAGCTGATTGGAGCTAGATTTTGGTGGTAATTATGAATAACTGATAACTGAAAATTCTGCAAAAAATTATGGAGAAAGTCAGGCATGACCAGTCTTGAGTCGGACCCATCTCTAATAACAATTATTTATTATTATGGCTTAATTTTGGTTTGACCTGGTTTAAAATTCAAAAATATGAATCCGGGTCTGCCCTCTATTTTCATCTTTAAATTCCAAGTTCAGTTCTGTCTTGTTTTATACAATAAAAATAAAAGAGTTAATCAAATTCAAATAACTTAATATTTATGTACCATATATTTTATAATATATATATTATGTACTTTCTATTATATATATATATATATATATATATATATATATATATATATGCGAAGCCGAGCTAGCCTTGCCTGGAAAAGTTAAATCTAGGCCTAGATAGCCCTATTTTGAAATAAGACTTAATTATTTTGGTCCAGGGTAAGTTAATTAAACAAGGTCAAGCGTAAATTGTTGAAAGAACTGAACTTTAAATACCCACCCACTAATATTGTATATACTTACAATTTAACCTCAAGAAATCACTAATAAGAATGATAGAACTGAACATATGATGTGTAATATGCCTCCATTCAGGGATCGGGAGAGTTTTTCTTTTGGGCCCGCCGGGGGGGGGGGGGGGTGGGGCGGGGGGACGCGGGCGGGGGGGGATGGGAGACAAGAATATGAGGTATATACATTGTATTTTGAAGAAAAATTTTATTACTACTTTATAATACAGATATAATGTATGAAGAGATCTGATTAATACTTAAGTCATTATAAATGTATAAAATAGTATCTGGTTATTATTATAAAAGAAACAACATGTATATATATATATATATATATATTAATACCAATTTTTATTTATTTGTTATGATAGAATATTTGCTTATATTATTTAAAAAGTAATAGATAAGATATAGTGTGAACTTCATAATAATTAGCGATGGTTATGATTTAGGTGCACTTAGCTAGATAGAATGTGACAAAAGGTACTACGATAGAAAGCATAATGATATTTGAAATTTATGAAATAAAATGCAATAGTATTAATAAAATTGAGAAATAAAGTGCAGCAACGTTGAAAAACAATTGTAAAATAAAGTGCGGTAATACTAAAAAAGAATTGAAAAATAAAATATGGTGACACTAAAAAAAAATTGAAAAATAAAGTTTGATGGCACTATAAAATGTAATGTATTATTTCCTCTCATATAATATGCTTCCAATAAATTTATCTTTAAAAATTATATTTTTTTTTTGTTAGTTATTACCTAAATGAATATGTTTAACTTTGAATACTTATGAATTGGTATCTCATTTTGTTAATAATATTATTTGATTGCAAAAAACTCATTTACTTGTTTTGTTTCCCCAATAATATGTGTATATATATATTATTAAAATTAATTATATGAATAGTGCGTTGTGGCATGTCGCCATGGCTTTTTAAACAACGTCACGAAGCATAATATGAAAAGGGACATATTTTTTAAATAGCTTTCATTTTATCTTATCACATTGGATAACAAATCGTAAATTGTTAATTAGATAACTAACAATTGAACACGCTCTACCAAAATTACTATTAATACAAATTGTATGTCAAATCTCACACAATTATATAACGGATTGTCAATTAATATACAAAATAAATAAGGCAAGTTGAGTTGATATTATATTTCCTAAAAATTATTTTGCACCAAGATATCATACTTAACAATATAAGTGTTTATTTAGAAGTATTGATGTATATACCTAATTATTATCCTTGTACCTCATTATAACTCCCCTAAATAAAGATATATTTAGTTATTATATAAATCATATTCATGAGCCTACGTTTTAATATTTACACCTGATAATATTATTTATCAATATTATTCACTCATTATGTATCTTAATGCTAAAACAACAAAATTATAATTTAAAAGACAAATTATTGAACATTTAATATCCGTATAGAACATTATATATGTATTCATGGAGAATTAAAGAAAGTAAAAAACACAGCCTGCAATAAAAGTTCAAATTGACTATGATTTGAAGACATATAAGCCTTAGGTCAAACAACAGCATACACAGTCAGCAATTAATCCTAGCCTACAGAACACAAATTATGCGCAGGATCCTCATCTGCAAGTTCATCATTACTATTCATCAAATATATTTTGTTATTCATCGAGGTCGAAGTACTCATCAGCACTGCAAGTTCTTCCGCCAGCTTTAGCTTGTCATAATTAGCTCATCAATCATCATCTTATTGGATCGCCATGCATGGAACTAAATTCTGCAAGACTCCTACCGTTACTCTGCAAAAGCATGTCTATCTCAATCAGCGCAAGGTTCTTTAACTCATCATCAGAAAGGTGCAAAGCTGTTGACAAATGTACCAAATATTGCTAATTCAACATAATAATATTTTACAGACACATCATGCAACCGTATAGTCTATATATTACTAACAAATAAACAGAACCAATTATACAATACTATCAATCGTGTCCAAGCAATGACCATTGTCTATATATGTAAAATATCATCAGACAATAATCTCCAAGTTTTTTCCCCGCACAAATGCTGGCCTTGATAAAGTTTTTGACAAGAGGAGTGCTGAAAATAATCTTCTCCAGTAATGAGCTGTCCCCCATAGGCTTGCTTCGCCTATAGCATCGATATATTCTTTATCAACGGCTAACAAACCCATCTCATAACAGGCTTCTTTGAGTGAAGAATAAACTACTCCGTTAATTGTCCTCTTTTCTTTGAACCTGTACGATGTACGGGATCCTCTAACAAAATAATCTCCTAATAAATTTTATATGTCAAATAATATAGCATTTTTATCTGAAGAGTTTATGAATATGAATAATAAATAAGTCTAATAAACAATAGGCACAAATAATACAGTAATTTTAGACCTATGCAATGTATAGGATGCTCTAGAAAATACTTATTCCTACGAGTTTTATACGTTAAATAATATGGTATTTTTATCTGCAAAGTTTATGAATATAAACAATAAATAAAACTGATAGAGGTAATATCATATTGAATAAAATAACGGTACAGTGAGCAATAGATTAGTATTGATCTGTGTAATTTAAATAGATTATAAATTACACAAATCTGTGTAATATAAATTAGCATTGATAAAATTCCCTCAGAAACCCCATAAGCTTCAATATCATGAAACACGTCAAGCAAGCAGCAGAGAGGACACAGCAAACCTTCCGGTAAACTCTCTACGTGAGTACTTGAAAGAGGATCCAATAGTTCAATGAGGCCCATTCAGTTGTTACAATAACATCGACGAATAAACATAACAAGACTGATATATGAGTATTCATATAACATCAAATGTATAAGCATATTAAAAAAGTAGATTGTTCAACAGTCCATTTTTAACTTAATAGAAACAAATTCAATTACATGTTCACTAAAAACAACGAATACAAACAGAAATTCAATTACATATTCATTTTAAAAAAATATCAAAACCTTATAGTTTCATAATAATGCAAACTGAGAGGATAGGCACACTATCATGATACAACAGCCATGCATACCTTTATTTCCATCAAATCTTTTGTCTTCAGGCAAGCCATCTTTGTGCTATTGATTCAGATGCACTTCAACTTCCCCTCGCCTGACTTTGTTTTTCTTGACCGCAGCCTTAGCTTCAACAAAAATACTTCTGCGAGCTCCATGTTCTTATATGGCAAATATTGAATTTGGACGTACGCCAAAGAAGTGCTTCCAGCCACCTAGTGGGTCGCTCCTAAATTGGGATTTGGAGTCTATCTAAATGGAGTATTTAGCCTGAGGAAATAAGTGGTGGCTTAATTAACATCTGAAATATATCCAAGCAAACATAATTGTATAAAGCAAATGAAAGAAAGAAAGTTCTAACAGAAAAAATACAAAAATTCCATCACATGAGTAACAGTGCATTTTGGGCATATATAACACTCTGACCTTCACAAATAAAACCTGAGTCAATATGCACATTCTATGGAGTTAGTAAGAAACAAAAAGACATTAAATCAATTTAAATCAATGAAAATAAATTTAAATGCAAAAAGAGGAAGACTTCACCTGTGTGAAAAGCCCTCGGGCACTCATCACAACATTAAAGATTCCCTCCGTCTGAACATATGCTGCAGAGATCATCATTTTCATTGGTAGAAAACCTCCGACTTTGAATAAAGATATGGACAATTCATGGAGAGAGACCTGTTGTATGTGTATATAAGCAGATAAATACAATACAGATAACGACACATTAGACAACTGAAAGAAAAGATCCTATTCAATTTCCCAAAACATACAGCATCAAATAACACAGTATAAATAAAATCTCACGCCTTGCGTCGCGATGCCAAACTAGCATGAGTTTCAAATTGGGAGGGGCTGACCTGCTAATCAAAAGGGGGAATTTAAGATTTAGCTCAAGCCAAATATCTAGCACGCACACGATATAGTAAATCGTAAGAGAAACAACCTCAGAGTCATAGCATCTGCAACAAGTTCAAATCCCTTTTTGTAAACAATATCAACAAATTCAGAAAAGTTGAAACTGATAAAAATGGTTAAAGCAGAAGCCATCTCAATCAAAGTAACCTGTCCACGAGCATATTAGGCTACTTCAGTTCCATCTAGCAAACAAACTTCTTAGTTATTCTTCCCTGACTCTTACCACGAGAAGTGTTGTGCTTCATTTTGCTGTTTAATGACTTCGGAACCACAACTGGTTCTGGTCATAGTTTTAAATTGCGGGCCGCATTACAAAATGCGGCCGCAATATTGCGGATGCAGCTTGGGCTGCATCCGCATCAGTCCGCAACCACAGAGAAATTAAATATCACACTAATAGGCCGCAACGGAACGGTATTGCGGCTGCAACGGAACGGTATTGCAGTTCCGTCACAGTGCATTATATAAAGCCAAAAACTCAGAGCTCTGAATAAAGTAGCCGGCCCTAGATCTGCTTTCCCAAACAACAAAAGAAAAAAAGCCAACGAGCAACAATAGCAACCAGTAGAAAGAGTTTTGATATGATAAATTTGAAGTTCTAAAATCTGAAACCATACCTAAAGCTGAAGTTGAAGCATAGCTATTTGAAAATTGAATCTAAAGTCTTGAAGCAGAGCCAGTTAGCCAACACACGCTCGAATATGAAGAAAGAAGCGCCCAAAGGTATGCAGCCATCTTCTTCTTCTTGATTTACTCCGTTGCTTTTTTTTGCTTTGGCTTTCCTCGATTTTTTGAAGCGTTAAATGGATCAAAGTAAGGAGGCATGGAGTTACACAATACACAAAGAGATCATTTTAATATAATATAATATATATCTACTAATAGAGGAGGAGAAGCCACGTATAATCTCAATGTAATATATATTATATATTTCAATCTTATTAATATAATATAATGTATATGGAATAGGGGGAGCCGTAGGTTTGATCTCTTATCCACTGTTTCCTCACCATTAGTTCTCCTACGATCATAAAGGAGAAAGGTTGGAACTGGCCCGACGAGTAGTCAATCAATCCGTGCAAAGGAAGAGATTTTTAGCACAGACCTTTTGATCATTGCGCACCATTTCACAGCATTGAACTGAGATCGAGGCCCGTCTGGGAAGCTTGGGGAAGGAAAATCTGTAAAAGAAGTTCAGTGATTTGGCAGGTGTAAAATCAATTCTTTAGCGAGTAAGTTATATTAGTGTAAGGAGCCACGCATGATTACTTCTGAATATTAATATAATATAATATATATCCAATGTTAGAAGCTGCGCATTGAATCTATATATATATATATGTATATTATATATAATATAATATATTATATATTATATATTATATAATATACATATATATAGCACGATCAAATCGAACTCAGGCTTTCCCCTGCTAACCAACAATGGGAGTCTTATACTTTTCGACTTGGGGCCTGAATAAGTCAGGTCGAGGGGAGTGGGGGTTCAGATTGAGGTGTGGTATATATAATATAATATATTATATAATATAATATAAAATATATTAGATATTATATAATATACATATATATATATATGTATATTATATATAATATAATATAATATATATTATATATAATATATATCTATATATATATGTATATTATATATAATATAATATATATTCGATTAGGAGAAGTTGTAGCAATTCACATATCTATGTATATATATATATATATTATAGTATGGGGATTCATATGTATCTATATATATTAAAAAATTTTAATTAATTAAGATAAGATTATTTTAAAAGATAATATTGAGATATCTTTTATAAGTTTAAAAATATTATATAATTAAAAAAATATTAAAATATTTTTCTTGATAAATATTTTTTATAATTGGGTAGTATTGAATCAGGAGCCACACATGATTACTTATGGGGATTCATATATTAATATAATATAATATATATTCAGTGGGAGAAGTTGCGCATTGGAATCATATATCTATATATATATGTATATTATATATAATATAATATATATTCAATCAGGGAGAAGCTGCAACGATTCACATATATATATATATATGTATGTATATTATATATTATGGGGATTCATATGTATCCATATATATTAAAATTTTTTAATTAATTAAGATAAGATTATTTTAAAAGATAATATTGAGATATCTTTTATAAGTTTGAAAAGATTCTACAATTAAAAAAATATTAAAATACTTTTCATGATAAATGTTTTTTATAATTGGGTAGGTGTTTACGGGACTCTACAAGGGTCAAACATGTTCTACCAGAATCCCCAGATGTTTGACAAGTGGAATTAACCTAGAAGTTGTTTGATGCATCAAATCATTCTATGGTCTTTGTCTAACTATAACTACTAAAGATAAAGATAGAATTATGCTAAAAAAAATTAGAAAAGAAAATATAAAGATAGCTTTGTTGGTTGAGGGTGGAACAATTTTTCCTTTTTTTTTTTTTTGGCACTTTTAGGACAACGGTCACTAACTAGCATCGATTAAAGCAAAATGTCATATTTAAAAGGATCAGTCATGAAAAAGTTGCAAATTAAATTGAATATCACGAATTTAAGTTCCTCTCTGGTGTTGGTGAAATTCTATTGCAATTATTGCGTGTGGCTACTTTCATGATAGATCAGTCTTCCTTGCTTTTCCTTTTGATTCCTTTTTGGTTGTCCTCGTATTTAGTTTTTATTTTGCTCTGGAAAGAAAAATTGGATGGCTATATAATTGGTACTTCATTTTAGGGTTTTGCATGTTTTGTCAAGATAAGGAGGCATTAACTCATGTGACGGTCCAATAGCATGATATCAATAAAAGAAATTGCATGTCTGCGTCAAATGGGGTGTCGTGTCAGCTTGTTAATTATTTGATTAAATTAATTGAGGCAATTTAAGAAAGAAATAGACAATTGGCTCACTATGATTGGAAATTATGAATTATATTTTGGCTTAATTAATCATTCCATTATTTTTACTATAAATAATATAATATCTTTATTATCTATAAAATAAAATAAATTTAAAACATGTAGGTATTACACATTAAATATAAATTTAATCATAAATAACATTTTTAATTGATAACCAATTTTTCAAATATAATAAAATTAATTAAAAAATATTATGTGAAATATAAGAGAAATTTATGGTGTTTTCATTATTTTGTATCAATTTATATACATTTGTATAAGTAGACCATTCATATATAAATGATTACTCTATATATGAAATTATATTTTTCCATTAGTAACTCTCATTTTTAGAATTTGGTACTAGTAAAGCATAACTCTTATATTGGAATTTAGTTTACTAGATTTTGCATATAATACCTATTCATATATAATTTTTTTTTAATTGGATGTTTATATAAGAGGTATAGTGACTTCCTCTTCATGTGAATCCCTTAGATCTTAAGTTTATAAAAATATTGATATTAATTAATTTTCCCAACATTTATTTTATAATTGAAAATTTTGTAAATTTATATTAAAACAACTCATAACAGTTGTAGCAGCTTAAAGCCTTAACTGGATAAAAGCTTTAATTTTACCCAACTACAATATTGTTAAAATTATAAATAATGATAGATTGACTGTAATGATAGTAATAAAAGCAAATTGAACATGAAATGGGAATTTATAAAATGAGATATATATATATATATATTCATGATTTGTAAAATTAATTTAAATTTAACATATTTAGTAGTTGTATTATTACTTGTTTGTTAAACCATTTTCTTTGCAACTAGTATTTTTGGCTACTCTTATTAATCTTATTCTTTTGTTTGATCTTTCTTAAAGGAAAAGGAGGATGCAATACTTTTTTTTAAGGAAAATTTTAGTATTTTTTCCTATGATCAAATTTTCTTGTCAACAAATTAATTGGAAACTATAATAGCAAGGATAGAGAAAGGATCATATCATAAACATATAATTTTTATAAGAAAACATGAGTATTGCATCTTTTTCCTTAGATTACTAAGCCATGCATCTTTTTATTATATCCCATCTTTGAGCCTTTGTCATTTAGCCTATAAACTCATTAAATTTTAAATGTTTAGCGTATCAAAAAAAGAAAATAAAAATGCCAACCATTGAAAGTAACAAATTTACATTTTTACACACATAAATATCATTTACCAATCAATAACTATCATTATATGAGCATTAAAAAAGAGTTGTTGATGTTGGTGGTGGAATTGGGATGATTATTAGTGAACTTTGAATGTTTATTTTAAATTTGTTTAATTGATTAATTTTCTAATTATTTAATTATGCTTTTAGTTTTGTTATATTATGTTATATGACCAACTTCATTTAATTAACAAGTACTATAAAATATAAACAATGCCACCAAGAGAGGAATTTCCAATAGAAAGATTAGAAGGTGCTCCTAGTGATGATATTGGTTGGCATTTTGAAACACCTGTAGCGGAAAATCGAAACAACATAATTTGCCAACTCTGTGGAAAAGTAATAAAGGGTGGAATTACTCGATTGAAGCAACATATTGCTCATTTTAAAGGACAAGTAGTTGGTTGTCCTAGAGTTACGACTACAATTCGGGAAGGTATGATGAAACTTCTTTTAGATAATAAAGATAAAAGAAATGATTCAAAAAAAAAGAAAAGAAGAATTTGAAGCAAGGTTGAGAGGTAATGAAGATGATGAAATAGAAGCATTTGTTGATGAAGAAATGCAAATGAGGCATGCGACACAAGAAAGCATCATATCACATCGTGAATGGGAAGATAGACAACAATTTAGACAACAAACTAGAGGAGGGCAAAATGTGTATGAAGAGGTTGGAAGCTCTCATGCAAGGGTAAAAGGATCAGAAGATATTGCCTTCAATTTAAGATCTACAAATATTGATCTTGTAAGGAGTAAAAGCATGAAACAACCAAAAATTTCTAGTGGTTTAATGAAAACATTAAGGAAGAAACTAAGAAAAGCAGTATCAAAACTTATTATATATGAGCGTTTTCCAAGGAATTTATCTAATTCTCCTTGGTTACATAATTTAATTACTGCAACTGCTGAGATAGGCACAATAGAGGTTAAATTTCCTACTCCTTATGAGATTTCATATGTGTATTTGGAAGTTGAATATCAATCCATGAGGGAATAGATAAATGGGTTGAAAGATGCATGGAAGGAAAGAGGTGTTACAATAATGTGTGATGGTTGGACTAATAGTATTAGTCACATGCACATAATGAATTTTCTTGTCTATTGTAGCAGAGGAACTATTTTTCTAAAATCATTTGATGTTTCTTCTATTGCTAGCAGAAATACTGATTACTACCTTCAGTTACTTGATCAAGTAGTAGAAGAAGTCGGAGAAGAATATGTAGTCCAAGTGGTTACAAATAATGAGGGAACTTTAAAGGCAGCTGGAAAGAAATTGATGGAAAAAAGACCATATCTCTATTGGTCACCTTGTGCAGCTCATTGTCTAGATCTATCCTTAGAAGACATTGGAAAAAAGAGCAATGTACAAAAGGTGTTAGAGGATGCAAAGATGATAACATCCTTTATATATAACCACATTTGGACTGTAAATTTGATGAAAGAATATACTGGAGGTCGAGAAATTATTCGTCCAGCCATTACTCGTTTTGCTACACAATTCTTACAACTACAATCTCTTGTGAAGCAAAAGCAAGCTTTGAAGAACATGTTCAACTCTGAAAAGTTTAAAAAACCTAAATTTGGCAAGGAAAAATCCAGACCAGCACATGATGTAAGAAAAAAAATTTTAGATAATGACTTTTGGATCAAAGCTAATGAAATACTAAAAGTATTTGAGCTAATTGTCAAGGTGTTAAGACTGGTTGATAATGATGAAAAACCAACCATGGGTTTTATCTATGAAGCTATAGATAGAGCAAAGCTATCTATACAACAAAATTGTCGTTATCATTCAACTTATAACGACATGATAGATAAAAGGTGGAAATTTCTACATACCGATTTACATTCTGTAAGTAAGTCTAGATATATATTATATTGTCATAAAAAGAGAAATATTTGTGTATTGACTAATTAATTCTATTTCTTTTTTTTTTTTAGGTTATTTTCTTAATCCTCAGTTTCAATTTGGAGTTGAGCATGGTCATTCAGTTTATAAAGAAACATTTGATGGAACTAAAAGTGCAATCTCTAAATTAGAAAGAAATATGGATATTGCAATTAGAGCACTAAGTTAGGTTAGTTATTTTTTATATAATGAATATTTGGAATATATTATTATATATTTACATTAAATTTAATATGATTTTGCATAGTTAATACTTTTTCGAGAAAAAAGAGAGAACTTTGGAACGCCACAAGCTCAGAGAGCATGGTCTCAAATGGATCCCGGTAAGATATAATTAATTTTTTATTTACAAGTATACATGGTAGAATATGTAACTCAATCAAAATGATTAATTTTGTTTATAATTTAAAGTTGACTAAATTTGTGTGTTGTTTATTTAAATAGCTGAATGGTGGATAATATATGGTTCGTGTACTCCTGAACTTCAAAGCATTGCAATAAAAATTTTAAGCCAAACAACTTCAGCTTCAAATTGTGAAAGGAATTGGAGCACATTTAGTTATATTCCTACAAAGACAAGAAATAGGCTAAAGTATAAAAAATTACAAAAACTTGTCTTTACTTTTTACAATATGAAGCTAAGAATGAGGGAGAATAAGAGGCGTAGTTAAGAAGAGATAGAAAATAGTTTCAATCCAATTAATCTTGATTACATATTTCAAGAAGATGATCCCTTGTCTCCATAGATTGAGGAGAGAGAAGGCCCATTATTGGATGGACTTCAAAATTCAAAATGGCTTCCAAGAGTGGATACTGATGACGAAGAGGTAGAGGCTGATGTTGATTCAAGTTCTCATGAAGGTCATAGTCAGGGCAGTGATGGTGGTTTGAGTCCACCAAGCAACAATAGTAGTGGTGATGGTGGTAATACAGTAGAAAGTGATCATGACATAGATGAAGATAGGGAACAAGATCCATATCAAGACATTCCATATACTATGCATGATTTAGGTTTTGTTGTTGATATGACATCTTTTCAGGATAGAGGCTCTGATGATAATAGAAGAGGTGGTCATCAATCTATAAGAGGTGGAAGGTAGCAAAGTGGTGTACTAGAAGATAGTTCTTCCTCTAGCTTTTCACAAAGTTTTGGTGATTTTGGCATTGGTGACTCATCTCAAAGTAGTCAAAGTTACTATCCTCCATTTTATCAACAACCTCCCCATATGTCACATGATCATTATCCAATAATTCAAGCCCCACCATATTATCAACCTTCAATAAATTATTAAGAGCCTTATTATCACCAAGCACCAAGTTTTCCTTATCAGCAAATAGAGAACACAGGTGGAGGATTTTTTGATTATGTTTTTGGACAGGGAGCAAGACAAGGTGATAATGAAAGTGAAAGCGGAAACTATGATCCTCCACGACATTCTACAATGTGGTGATTTTAATTCTCTTTTTGTAATAAGTATGTAGGTATACTTTATATTATTTGATTTTTCTTTTTAATTTTCTCCAATAACATTGATATTCTTGTTCAAAATAAGAATTTATTTAATTAATATTGATGTTAGGCATGATATATTTATGTATATGAGAGTTATAATGATTATATATATATTTAAAATAATTTGTGCAACTTCTAAAAAAAATCACAGTCGCAGTGACCGTAACCAGCATTATAGCACCTGCAATACCCACAACCGCAGTAACTGCAATGCAACCGCAACCGCAGCTGCAGCCGCAATCGCAATTTAAAACCATGGTTCTGGTGACTTAGGATAGTTGGAATATATCCATGTCATAAAAAGACACCTAGGAGTTACTGCAAAGCACTACAGTTGCTAGTCTCAGCTATTTGAATAGGGGTAGATTGAGACTCTTTTAATTGGATGCATGTATCGCATAGTAGTCTTGACTCTTGACGTATCCTCTTCCAGATTGAGGTATAGACACTACAATGCAAAGAATCACCTTTTACATTCAAGCAGATTGCAGATTTCCTCATGGTGAAACCTCCAAGATCTTTCTGTAAGGCTTCCCCCAAACATCCATTGGAACATTCGAACACATATTCATGACATCATAGGTGGGCATTTGTTTGCATTACCAGCATTCATCTCAAACACGGTGGGTGTGACAACCTACTTTCAGCAAAAACCAAAATGAAAAATCACAAAATTAACCAAGAAATATTAAGAGATTCTTGTTCATAAACATATCTTCATTTTATTTACCTCAACTCCATTACAAATTTTGCAATAACACGCAATCCCAGAGCCTCTAAACTCTCCTCAGGTAGGCCTTCGTGCCTCTCAAATGCATCACACTCACACCTTAAATGGAAAGTTCCAAATTGCAAGAATCAAAACTATAATAATAATATAAGATAATACCTTCAATCCCCGGACATATTTGACTGATAGCCCCTCAACAATCCCTGTGGCTAGAAAGTCCTTTGGCTTTGTTGGGAACTTCTTTAAGGTACTTGTCTTCGACAGTTTTATTTAAGTTGGCGTCGTGATTAATGGAACATCCTCACTTTCCCTCTTAACATCATCACCAATTCCAATTGCCTTATCACAAGCATTTTTCCCATCATTCATGAGCTTTGAATCATCTTCCTTTTGTCTCAGTGCCGCTTTCAGAGAAAGAAGAGAGAAATAGAGGAGGAGATGTAGGAAATAAACCTTAAAATAGCGATTCAGATATCTATATGCAATTTTCCAAGGATTTAGGTCATAGTTCTTTGGCACTCCATCAGCATTTAATTTAAAAAATAAAAAATAAAAAGAGATAAGATCCAAACCACAGCATCACGTTGCTTTGCTTCATACTCTTCCCTTCTCCAGAACTTGATTGACAACCGAGGCAACAGTGTCTTTGACGGTAACATGTAGCTTCTCCTTCTTCTGTCTTTCTTTATCATCTTCTCCTTCTCCCCCCTTCTCCTACAATCTAATTAATCCACAAATTACTTTATTCAATTTCCATAATTGCCCCAATCGACCCTTCTCCTGCTTCAATACTGTTACTCACTGCTAACAGATAGGAACCTTTACTAACAGCTCTGTCAGAACGAAAGGAAGATACACATACATCAACACTTTCACGACATGCTTTACAGTTAGAAGTCAAAAGGACCGTGACATAAATGGAATAAATGAGCAAAAAGTGCAATCAATCAAGGCATGCATATGAGGGAAAAATGGTTGCACATAGGACCGCTAATGCTTAATCACATGCTTCGTTTCGTTTTATGTTCAAAACAAAGCTTTACACAAATGTTTGGATGTTTGGATTAAGATAACATATACAAGCAAAAATACAATGCAAAGCTAAAATAAATATTTTAGAATAAGAACCACATATACAACCTGTTAGTTGTAATTCACAATAATGTTAAAAAAATCAATTTCAGTCATGCTCAAAGACATTGTCTTTGAAAGTTATTTCACCACAAGTTGGCAACTTTCCAAGATTAAATGAACCCTTCTATCAAAAATTTGCAAGGAAACAGAACAGCAAAGAATGGAAACTTGGAGTAAAGGGAGGAAGAGAGGAGATAGATAGCTTAATGGCTCAGTGTGTCTTGAACTGCACTGTGCACTGTCTTTTATAGGCCGAGGACTGATGCTCACTAGAATGATGTCACTGCAAGTGTACAAGTTGTAAGAATAGTACATGATAAGTTAAGGTCGTTCACTCAGAGAATCAATACGATTAGTGATTAGACATTAGAGTTCCCATCTTCATTTTGATTAAACAAATCAAATTGAGATTGAATTTTTGTAATGATTAACTCAAATGCAATTAATAATAATGAAAAAATGATTTTTAATCGAAAATAAGCAATTAAAGACACCCTAGGAATTCTAATCCCCTTTTTACACAATGTCAATCATTCCCTTTTTAATTAATTGGATTAGTGTCAATTTCAGAGTCAAAGGTCTAATTAAGTAAAAATGTCTTTCGATCCATTCAAACTCATATATCAACTCAACTATTTGATGTCTCGAATGAGAAGTTAACATACAATTAAGCTCATACTTTATTTAGACTACCTAGAGCCCTTGAGTATATTTCTATCTCAAGTGCAAATTAGATTGTATCTAATCCTAAACTACTCAATCAATGGTTTATAAATAATTCCCTTCTTTTAAAGGCCAATTGCAAAACCCATAATCAAACTAAAGGTGACCAATCAATAGAATGAAATTATTATTCAGATTAAACACTAAAATCTTCAATAATCCAACATAATCAAAAAGGAAATAATCTTCAAAGCTTAAAAGTTCATAGAATCCCCAAGGGTTACAAAATTTAACCACTCATGGCTTGAAATTCACAGACAAGCTCAACAAACATAGCAACAAATATATCAACTTGAAGAGAAGATGGAGTAGAAACACCTAATCGGAAGAATCTTGCACAGAATCAATGATTTCTCGATTAATATGAAGCTTCCCCAACACCTTTTGTGCTTTTTCCCACTCTCCCAGTCGACCAAAAGCGGCCTTCCTCTACTGAATGACCAAACCCTAGCTTCTTTTCGCGTTTTTAACTCTCAAATCAAAGTTGTGCGTTTTAGAGGCCAATCTCGCTATGGCGAGGGGTGACTCTCGCTATAGTGAAAGCTTATAGGTGCCCAGACTTCTGCTGATCTCGCCATTGCTCACGCTATAGCGAGGAGCTCCTTGGAATTTGTATGTATTGCGACTTCACTATAGTAAAATGACTTCCTCGCTACAGCGAGAGGACTTGTTCCACTTGCCTTTTTACTTTTCAATTTCCCTCTCTTCTTTCATTCCTTTCTACAATCTTCTACTTTCTCCTTAAATAAAAAATTAATTATAAAATGAGGCTCAAACTAATAAAAATATTGCAATTGAAACATTTTCTTTATTTTGTTTGATTGAATACAAATTAGCCATATTAGTTAAGAGAAAAGTATTTTACTTCCCTAATTTAACATAAAATATATCCTTTTCTCATACTAAATTAGGGAGTCATCAAGGACGCAGACCAAACGCTGGGCAATAATAAAAATGATTAATGATAATTTAATTAAAATAATTAGTTTTGAATGTTGGAATTAAAAGTTTATTAATAAAAAATTAAAACCGATAATTAAAGGCTTAAATATTCAGAAATTTATTATCCCAAATTCAAAACTGTTAAAAACATAATTCATTTGGTAAGCTTATTATAAACAAAATATTTTTTCTAAATTACAAAAATATTTCTAGCAAAAAATGCTTAGTACTGCGTCTAATTCGTACACAAGGGGAAATTGGAGATTTTCAACTGCATTGCCCCTGCGTTGGCCCATTATTTTATGTGCAAGTCCACTCCTTTTCTTAGCCCATTTACTTGCCTAATATCACATCTTAATATATATACACTAAAGCTTTCTCTATTATAGGCAATGTGAGACTTTCTTCTTTTGACAAACCCATACATCTATATCTATACTTCTAACAATCCCCTATATATGTCAAAAAAATATTATCATTTGAGTTACACACATGAGTATAATCATTTTGAATCTGGTATCTTTTCGACTATGAACCAGACTTAAACTAATCATACTTAGCACACAAATTTGTTAGTGAAGTTTAAAACTTCTATAAACCAACAACTTTTGATTGTATACTAGAGGACTTATTAGTCAGTTTATATCTTCGCAATTCCTACTATTAACGGTGGTTTTACGCTTTAAACGGCCATGCGCGTGCTTGGTATTTAATGAATGCTCTAGAGATTTTACCATGATCTCATAAGAGCGGCCCCACTCTACATTCATATAGATGATTCCATCAAGTGTATTTGCAATGAATACACCTTCCATAAGGAATATAAAACCATTAAAAGCTTTGTTCAGCCTTACCAACAATACATTATAGCGCTTTCTCATATTATAGGAAGAAACTATAATTTAGGGCTAGCAAAACTAACAAATGACTTATTTTTATCCATATGAACCTCCCTCATGGGATCTCCAATCACAAAGGTTGGGTTACCATCATTGTTAATTTCATATTGGCTTAAGTCTCATTCCCCTTGATGTGTTATCAATATGTTTTTCCCTAGGGACTTAGTCAATGGATCTGTCAAATTTACTTCTGATCTTATAAATTCGATTAAGATCACTCTGTCTTTTAGTAACTACCTTATAATATTATGTCTTAACCAATTTGTTTGCTTTTGTCATTAAAGGTCTTATTTTTAGCCATAACTATCGCTGATTGGCTGTCACAATGTAAAAACAATTATGGTGTTAGTTTTTCTCTTAATGGAATATTTGTTAAGAAGTTTTTTAACCATTTAGCCTCAATACCAGCTAGTTACACAATAATAAACTCTGAATCCCTTGAGAATTTTGCAATAATACTTTGTTTAGCTGATCTCTAGGATACTGCACCACCACCGAGAGTGAATACATAACTATTAGTAGATTTAATCTCATCTAAATCTGAGATCCAGTTAGCATCATTGTATCCTTCTAATACAGAGGGAAATCCACTATAAAATATAACAAGTTCATGGTACCTCTCTAATATCTCATCAATCTAACCAGAGCCATTCAATATTCACTACCAGGACAGTGGATATATCTCTCAATCTATATATAGCATATGCTATATTAGGCCTAGTAAAATTTATTAGATGCAACAGACTTTCAATAATCTGTGCATATTTAGATTAAGTCACCAAATCACCTTTATGTTTTGATAATTGTATGCTAAAATCATAAGGAGTACTTAAAAGAGAATCATCAAAATGTCCAAACTTTTTAAAAAGAGAATCATCAAAATGTCCAAACTTTTTAAAAAAATTTTCCACATAATGTTCTTGAGAGAGTAAAATATTATTTTCACTCCTTATGATTTTAACACCTAAAATCACTTTTGCTTCACCCATATCTTTCATATCAAATTTAGATGCAAGAAAACTCTTAGTTTCAACTACAATATTCATACTAGTACCAAAAATAAGCATGGCATCCACATATAAGCAAATAATCACACAATCATTATTTACAAGTTTTGTATAAACACACACTTTTACTTTAACAGTAGTAAAACCATCACTTATCAAAACTTGATCCAATTTTTCATGCCATTATTTAGGTACTTATTTTGATCTATATAAAGATTTAACAAGTTTATATACTTTATTTTATTGTCCAATAGTAACACAACCTCCAAGTTGTACCATATAAATTTCTTTTTCTAAATCACCATTTAAGAAAGCAATTTTAATATCCATTTGATGAATATAAAGCTTAGAAACTGAAGCTAAAGCAATCAGAATTCTTATAGAAGAAATTCTTATAACCGGAGAAAAAGTATCAAAATAATCAATATTTTATTTTTGAGTAAAATCTTTAGCTACCAACTTAGCTTTATATTTATCAATGGACCCATCAAATTTGAATTTCTTTTTAAAAACTCATTTACAACTAATATGCTTAGCTCTTAGAGGCAAATATACTAAAACTCAAGTTTTATTTTGACTAAGAGAATCAATTTCAGTCTTAATTGCTCTTTCCAAAGATGAGCATATGAAGAAGAAATAGTTTCATAAAAATTTAAAGGAACATCTTGTACCGTATAAGTATAAAAATCATTTCCAAAAGAAGATTCTTTCCTTTGCCTCTTACTTCTTCTTAAATTTTCAACCAAATGTTCATTTGTATTTTGTTTAGAAGAAGAAGTAGAAATTTCCAAATTCCTAGAATTATGTTCAATTTTCAAAGGAAAAATATGTTCAAAAAATTCTGCATCTTTAGTTTCTATAATAGTGTTATAATCCAAAATATCACTTTTCAAAACTAGAAATCTATAAGCTGCACTTTGCTGAGCATATCCTATAAACATAAAATCAGAAGTTTTAGACTCAATTTTTCTTTTCTTAAAATCAAACAACATTACTTTAGCAAGACACCCCTACACTTTTAAATATTTTAGATTAAGTACATAACTTTTTTATAAGTCATAAGGTATTTTATTTGTTTTCTTATAGGGTATTCTATTTTGTAGGAAACAAATAGACAACAAATCACCCCATAAATTATCTGGTGCAAAAAAACTTACAAGTATAGCATTCATCATTTCTTTTAAAGTTATATTTTTTTCTTTCTGCAACACCATTAAACTTAGGTGAATATGGAGGAGTTACTTCATGAATAATTCCTTCTTTTTTACAAAAATCATTTAACAAAATATATTCTCTCCTCTATAGGAACTTACTCTTTTAATCCTTTTATTTAGTTGATTTTCTACTTTTGCCTTATACAAAAGAAAATTTTCAAACATTTCATCTTTATTTCTCAATAGATATACCTTAGTATACCTTGAAAAATCATCAATAAAAGTAATATAATATTTTTTACCACCTCTAGTCATTGTTTATTTTAAATCACTCAAATCAGTGTGTATTAAAGAAAATAATTCAGTTTCTCTTTGTATAGAAAAATGTGATTTTTTAGTTATCTTAGCTTCCATACATACTTCACATTTGTTTAAACAATCATTTTTAATTTCAAAAACCAAACAAATTTGTTGCATTTTCTTAATATAAGATTTACTAACATGTTCTAATCTAGCATGCCACACATCAAATGAATCAATTATATAAACAGGTAAGTAAGCAGAAGAGGATGCATTTTCATTCATTTTAGCAACATTTAGTACAAACAATCCTTGGTTACAATAACCATTTCCCACAAAAATATTATTTTTTGTCATTACAATCTTATTAGATTCGAATGACACTTTAACCCCAGCCTTCCCAATAGAGCTACAGAAATTAAGTTTGTTCTAACATCAGGCACATGTAGAACATCATTGAGAGCCAAGGTATTTCCGGATGTGAGTTTAAGAACCACTTTTCCTTTCCTAAGAACTTTTGTAATTCGGGAATCAGCAAGATAAATGCGGTCTTCTCCTTCCTTGATAGAATCATAAGAGATAAACATTTCTTTATTTACATAGATGTGCTTGGTAGCCTTAAAGTCTACCACCCACTTTCTCACATCGGAGACAATGAGAGCTTGAAAAATAACCACTACAATGACCTCATCATTATTGTTCTCATCTCCTTGAACCAAATTTACATTTGGCTTAGGAAGATTATTATTTCTAATTTTCTTTCTACATTGAGCAGCATGATGCCTTAACTTGCCACAAACAAAGCAATTACCTTTGTTTTTGAACTTGGGGTTAGAATTCTTGGGTTTGTAATTAGATTTTTTATGAGAAGCATACCCCTTGTTGTGCGGCTTTGTCTCCACTAAGTTTGCTTTTGAGGCAATCTCCTTGCCCTTTGCTGCTTAAATCTTCTTTCGGTTGGTGTCTTCAATGATGATATAAGTGATAAGATCTGACAATGACAATTGCTTCTACTTGTGTTTAAGTTGTTGTTTGTAGTCTTTCCACAAATTTGACAATTTTTCTATTAGGATCCCAGTTACAAATTCATCTGGAAGATTTATCTTCTCAGCACGGAGTTCTTCCTACAGCTTGTGGTATTCGTTGATTTGTAACTTGATATCATTGTCTTTGGACATCTCCTATCAGTAGTAATTTTCTATAATGAATTTTTGCTTTCTAGCATCCTCAGTAGTGTACTTTGTGAAAAGCGATTCCCGAATTTTGTTGACTTCCTTGTAGACACAATAGACATAGAACAAATCATCAGATAATGTGCTAATGATAGTATGCCTATATACCTTATTGGCATAAGCCTAAATATCTTTCTAGGCCTGGTCAGCATCTATAATAGGCTCAGTTTGAGTGAGAACCATAGCAACTTCATGCATGTCCAACACTGAAAAAATACGTTCTTGCCACCGCTTGAAGTTCTTGTCATCGAACACCTCAATTTTTTATAACAGCTTAAGAAGCAACATTGCAATGGGCACAAAGGCAGCACCACCACCACCAACAACCCCACCAGAAATAACAGCCGTAATGGTGGCAGCAACATCAGTAGCAACAGCAATAATGTTGGCAACATCAGAATAATTAATAGCTGCATCACGGTGTGACTCCATAACTCTTAAGATTGTTAGCCTCAATTCACAATAATGTTAAAAAAATCGATCCAAGTCATGCCTGAAAATACTATTCTTAAGAGTTATTCTGCCACAAGTTGGCAACTTTCCAGAATTAAACAGATCCTTCCGGCAGAAATCTGCAGGGAAACAGAACAACAGAGAATGCAAACTCCGAGTAAAGGAGGAGGAGAGGAGATAGATAGCTCAATGGCTCAGTGTGTTTTGAACTGCAGGACACAAACAAAATGCTGGGCAACAATAAAATCGGTTAATGATGATTTAATTAAAATAATTAGTTTTAAACATTGTGATTTAAAAATAATTAAGTAAGGCCATTTCTGAACGTTAGGATTAAAAGCTAACTTATGGCGGAATAACTCTTAAGGACAATGTTTTCGGGCACAACTCGGATCCATTTTTCTAACGTTATTGTAAATTACAGCTAACACAAACTGCACAATTAAACAACCAAATGTCCTCAAAAAGTTATCTCAATATGCAGCATAACTCTACAAGTATAATTACAGCATATCTTCTGCAACAATGATTCCAAAGATGCCGCATGTCGTTTAAGATGCTGGTCGTCGCTACCTTTGCTGTCGATCAGGTTTAAAAGAGAAGGACATGAGGCTGAAGTAACGTAATGCTGCATTCTGATCTAATTTCTTTTTCTTTTTTTAATTCTTGAATTAAATACTAAATTCTAACTCATCATTTAAATTATAAGAAAAAATTATATATAACTGCAACATTAGCATTAAAATTGACGAATGCCAATGTCTTAAAATATTTCAATTAATAGGGTTTCTTATGAGATAATTTAAAAATTTGAAACACTATTTTAAACCACTTTAAATTTAAAAAATTATTTTAAAATAATAAATAAAATTAAGGAACTAAATAACTATTTTATGTTATTTCTACCTTAAATTCAAATTTTGAACGCCATACATAATGCTTGTGCAAGAAGATATTTATGTTTATTGGTAAGTTATACCAACAATATTAATTGATTGGTGTTTTCAACGTAGACTTGCTTAATGAACATTAAAAAAATAGAAAGATAAATTTAAAAATATCTTAAATAATGAATAACTTTAAAATAGAAAAATAATAAATATTGCAAGTAAAAATAAAATATTTTATTGGTCAATTAAAAAGATTGAATCTTTGCGTTTTGGGTCGGGAAATAGGATGCTTTTGGTGAAAGAGAGACGCAATAAATGCGCTTGATGAAACTCTTTTGTCATATTATCTAGATGAGATTCTTTTTTGAAGTGCCTGAATTGGCAAGAATTGGCAAGAAGAGAGTGCATTTGGATCCCTAAAAGATTCTATTGCACATTGTGTGGTGAATTTTTTAAGATTTTTGTAAGAATAAAAAATTTTAATTAAATATCTAAAATTTATAATTGAGAAAAAAATTAATTATAAAAAACTACATTTTAAAATTTTAATTATATTATATAATTAAAAGTTGTAAAATATAATTTTTTAACAATTAAATTTTTTTTATTTTTCTAATTATAATTTTTACCTTCTCCGTTAAACTCTAAACGTTAGAAAAAAGCCTTAAAAAGGCGTATGCCATGGCGTGCAACCAGATCTCCTATTGGAGGGGAT
Organism: Erythrophleum fordii; assembly: GCA_032878935.1. NCBI lineage: Eukaryota > Viridiplantae > Streptophyta > Magnoliopsida > Fabales > Fabaceae > Erythrophleum > Erythrophleum fordii. The sequence continues at coordinate 3,091,815 of JAVQMF010000029.1, forward strand.
CCGAACATGAAAAGAATATCTAAGCTATTACACGTGGCAACATTTAGAAGACCAGATGTTCCAAATCAATTGCATCAAATACGCTATTATATAGATTTCAAATAAATAATACAAATAAAATTTACTCATAATTTAATTACAATAATAAAACAAAGTAATTTATCAAATTTATATATGAGGAGAGACTGGAAAGTTCATATGATAAACACAATAGGCAAATAGAAATCATTAGAGAAAATATTTCAATAAAGTTGTTAGAATCTGTAATGGGCTTTTCTGGATCACTAGATATTATTAATTATGTAATGTGTTACAACAGTTAATTATGAAGTGTTAGTATACGGTTATCCTATTGATCCCTTTTTACCTAAAGAAGGCCTACAACAAGGGGACCCATTATTTCTCTATTTATTTAATTATGTGCTAATACTTTATTTTGCGTGATTACTCAGCATGAACTTACTTGAAAATGGAAAGGCATCAAAATTTATCAACAATCGAAACAAGTGATTCATTTAATGTATGGTGATGACACATTGCTTTTCTTTTATGCTTCTTCACAAGCTTGTAGTAATGTTCATGAGATGTTGAAGCATTTTGGCCATTTATCGGGACAAGTAATTAATCCTTCAAAATTTGAGCTTATATCTAGTTCGAATACTCTTTTAAAAAGTTTTTATCTGGCGAATTTGGTGTGAAATATAAAACATGGTTGGGAAAGTATTTAAGTGTTTAGGTCGATGTCTGTAGAAATAAATCAAGCATGTATTGTGAGCTTGCTGATAAAATTGGTGGAAAATTACAATCCTAGAAGTCCCAATTACTACTGCAGGCTGGGAGAATGGCATTCATTTCTACTACTTTAAATTCTTGCTTGGTACATCCTTTATTTTGTTTTGAATTGCCTCAAAAATTTGTAGACAACTTGAAAGTCAGATTGGAAACTTTTTTGAAATCGTCCCAAGATTCGTTTATTGAAGTGGGATGCTCTTTGTCAGTCTAGGGATATGGGCCAAACAAACTTGGTGAATAATCTCTTAGGACTTTTCAACTTTATTTGCCACGATCATGCGGACTAAGTATCCATGAGATCTACTTTCTCTTAGGCTTAATAATCGTTCAAATTCATCTCGGATGTGGAGCATGGTACTTCTAGAGCTAGTCTACTGTTATATTCTTACATCTTCATTAGCAAGTGGAGGATGGCAGTTAGATTCCTATTAACCACTATCTTTAGTGGCTAATGTAGTCAGATCTTATTCCTAGTGTTTGCACAGTTAAGGATATTATTTTGCATAATTAACTGAAATAGAATTATCAGGCTGTAGAAGTTTTGTACTCTCTATAGATAGTTCAGCAGATCGCTTGCTGTACTTTCTCCATTACAGGTTAAGTTGATAAATTAGTATGGCAAGATAATGATTCTGGCACATATACAGTAGCAAATAGGTATAGACTTTTGGCTGATGAAGTAAATGGTTCTATCTCGAGAGCCTTTGTGCAGTTGAAGGGCTTTTGGCGAGTTCCACTTCCACTTAGATTGCATTTTTTTGGTTGGAAGTTATTGACGAAATCTCTACCTGTTGTTTCTATTTTAGTTGACAATCATATGCCTACCTCTGTTATATGACCTTTTTGTCGTCATGCCCTAGAGACGATGAATCCCCTCTCTTTAAAATGTCCTTTTGCAAAGCGATGTGGTTTGGGTCTCCAGTAACGATTCATGTGGATCAATTACAACCTTTGGATATACAACAATGGCTTCGAACTTGGTTTTCTTAGTCCTCTGATAATCTCCAGCAGATGGAAGACTATACCATTACGTTTCTTACTATTTAATATGTTATTTGGTTGTGCCGGAACCAAGCGATCTTTGAGATTCCCAACATGACATCCATGCAAGCTGTTATAATGGTTATGCATCTCTAAGATCAATATTGTTTTGCCTGGTGGTATAAAGACAATAATTCATTTAGATCCCAGGCTCCCCAGACAATTTACTCATTTCATTCCGAATGAAGAAATGATAGTCAAGGGTGCGTTATTAAAATTTAGGTCTTATGAATACCTAGTCAAATGCAACAACCTCCAGTATTAATTTATTGTTGGTTCTGAAATGAAATATTGTGGATGGGGTAGTGGAAGTCTTCTCACAAGTCATCTAAACTTCAGCTCTTATTGGAAGCAATGAGGGCTTCTTTGCAGTTTATCTTAGAATCTTATTGCTCAACCTACTAATTATCCTCTAGATTTTGTTGTTTTTTCTTCATCACATTGGAGGTTGTTTCCCACAGAGCAAGTGCTTTCGCTAGGTATACAAGTGTTTCGTGATGATTTTGAAATCTGGCAAATTAATTGGTTTAGAATAGGGTAGTAATGTAACTAGAGGTGTCACGGGATAACTTAGATCAACAAGCGGCGTTGGATCTCATGTTTTTGGGTTCGAGTTCTTATCATATGACATGTTAATTCTTTAGGTTTTTTGGGATGTTTAAAAAAAAAATTGTTAAAGTAACTTGTTGGTTATAAAAGGTAAATAATAAATAATGTTTTGCATTCAATTTTTATCAACTATTATTTATATTTTTATTTCTTACACAAAAATTATATTTTATTGTATTTAACTTCTTTCTCTAATCAACCCAATTTAAAAGTGATAGTTATACGCATACTTTAATTTTTAGGGGACATATGTGAATTTTAATAATTTTATGCGGCTAATATGAAATGTTTTGAAAAGATTAGATATTCACAAGTTGAAAAATTTTATGGGCCTCCACCGCCGCTTATATTCACAAGTTGACTAATTCTAAAAGTGAGTTAGACAATATTATTATAGAATTGGTAAGTCTATGGAGAAATCAAGTTCTTTGAAGGTGAAACTGTCAGTCTTTAGATGTATGTTAAAATTTATAATAAATAATATTTTATTGTTATGCATAAATATCAAAACGCATTGGAAAGAAATTCACCCCTCCACCTCTTTACCTTAAAGAAAAATATCAAAACTACAATTTGGGATGGGAAAGAAGAAAATGTGTAGCCAATTGGCAGGTGGAAGGTGAATTGCATCAAAATTAAAAAAAAAAATAAAGAAAATGGGTTGGTATGGTTATCGTGCTAACCGAATGAGGATTAGTATTACATTGGTCTTTATCATGGCCTAATTGGCCCTTTGTTCTCCTTCGGCCTTCTATATATACCAATTTGAAAAATGCACGTGGAATGATTATAATTGTCAAATTTGTTTTGAGAAGAAAAGACAGAAAGAATATAATGAATATGGTGTGAAAATGATTGGGTACCGCTTTTCATGATAATTGTAATTAGAAAGGTGACGGGCTAGTACTGTGCTAAACATGTAGAGATAAAGCGGTGTGTAAATCATTCTATTAAAACCATAAGATTAAATAATCTAAAACAATGAGAGGAGAAGTCACAACTCTCAAATGAAATCAATTTCATATTTAAAGAGCTAGGGTATAGAAATAGGAGTTGTGAAAAAAAATACAATTATCATGCTATTAAGGAAGTATCGACTAAACTTCATGGAAAATATGCAATTTTAACCTTTTAAACTTCTGTTTCTTTAGTAGATTCTTTTTCTTTCCCCTTGCTTGTTTCTCCAATCTGAGATCCTGCGCATCTTTTGCTAGTTAATACAAGAGATTATGAAATTAAACCTTTGGTGACTTTTCAATCATGAGGTTTCATGTTATTAGAAAAATAAATTGATTTAAATTTTATTGTTAAAAATAAATTTAGTCAATAGATGTCTTCCTTCTTATAAATTTAATCACTACAATACTAAAGACAATATTAATAACTAGCTAATGGTTGAGGATGTGAATCCAAATGAGTTGACATGGGAATCTAACTCAAACTTAACGGAGGAATATCCATCTTTCTTAATTATGCTAGTTACCACCCACCAAACCTTGGGCTCAAAAAATTTCACCTCCCTCCTATTATTATTATTATTATTATTATTATTATTATTATTATTATTATTATTATTATTATTATTATTATCGATCCCTCCTATTATTATTGAAACATAGGATATATGTTAGCTCACACTAATTTTAGCATTTGATGATACACATTTGAACAGATCAACCCCGGCCCGTTTTTTTGTTCCACCACACGAGCATCCAATATATCCTTCGATGGGCCTGCCATCCTGGAGATCATATGGCTACCTATCCATAAGAGACACCCACACGTCTCGAATCTTTTCTCCTAAGTTGGCACCAACTCGGCATTCAGAATGATGAAATTATCCTTGGAGGACTCATCAACCTTTTTGCCTATACACACTACAAGTAATTGTGAATTTAGTGAGAATTTTTTTTCGGCTATTCCCTCGCTAAAGCAATTTAATTAGGATTTAGGGAGGAAACAGAGAGGAATTTATCTCTTGCTATATAAAAATCACCAATTAGTGAGAGCATTTTTCCTTCCTTAATATCTTGTTAAGTTTTCTCGTTGAGAAAATTCCAACAAAAAATCCCTTGACAATTTTTCTTTTGCTAAATTTAGGTCATTTTTACCCATTTCTCTCACTAAATAGCAAGGGATTGATTCCATTGCTAATCCGTTGTTGGATTGAATTTTTTTTTTATCTTTCCATTAATAACCTAAAAAAGTATATAAAACAATATAATGGCGCAAGGGAATACATGAAAACTATATATTATTTAAGTAACAATGAATATCTTTTAAATGAAACAATACAAGTTAATTATTAATTACAAAATTCAATATAGAATAAAAAAGTTGAAAACTAGCTATTTGTGTCCAAATTTTCTTCTTAATACTCTTCATCCCTATCCTTCTTTTGCTCCATTAGTGTTAGCAAAATTTATTTGTGACCTAGATAAACCAATTGTTGCTACACACAACTATGGTGTTGGTTGTAGTGAGGCAATTTTTGCAATGATTTTTGCTACAAAGCGAGGAATGCCTTTTAAAAATTGTACAACTGTTAATCCATCTACTCCATGAATCACTTCTTGATGATCATGGTAGTCAAGCCCAACGTAGCATCCATTTGGTCTTGTTAAGGGGGGTGGGATCCAAAGGGACCTGTCATAGATATTGACTAAGGCACTTTGAAGCTAAGGCTACCTAGACCATGGATGCATCCTTTTCTACTTGAGCTAGCGGCTTCCCTTCACATATCTAGGTTGATTAGAGGATGTTCGAAGGGTCTTCCCATATTTATGGGTCATTTTGGTGTCAAGATTCTCCTAAACACATATAATTAAAAAATAATTAGGTATCAAAATAATAGAAAGCTGAGAACCATGAATAACAGGTAATAACTTATAGCAAATTGCCTTGAGTGCTTTAGCACATATTGCCTAGTATCCTTCTTCTTGTGGGTCACATCATACACTTCTCAGTATGATACTTTCCGCTTCAACTCATCCTCTTGCAAGTTAATTTGGACTTAATAGCTAGAACAATTAAAGTAAATTTAAATGAAAGAAAAACTAATAAAAGTAATTACTTTCTTCTTCTTATGCTTAACAATGTTAATGGACCTAAAAATATGCACAAGGTTTTGGTCATGGAGGCCTAATTCCTATTGGTGGCCGCAAAAGGTACTTTGCTAGTTATCCTGCACCTAAATGTCCAAGAAACTATCCCAAACCTCCACATGCATGCTCTGCAGAACAAGACCCTGGGTTTCTTGAATCTTGGTCACGTTTGTTGTGTTCATGGCCACTTTTTTGCATTTTGCAACATGTCAAAGGACCAACCTTGACATGTTTTGTCCTACACACTCCTTGCCAATAAGGGTTCTCCCTTTATGGCAAAGCGATATATGGCTTGCAAACATAAAAGTGAATACAATATAAAAAAGAGAATAGTTAGTGGCATAATTAAATAACATTATTACATATATACCATGGATTTAGCAAACATGGAAACATGTGTTTCTTGTGGATAGTACTTTCACTGAAGAGCTCCACACAACATCTAAGTTAACACCTGGTGGGCAGTCCAAGTAGTGATCTTAGTGCTCTCGAATTGGATCCTATATTGAAAGCAAAAATTAATGTCATACTTCAATATTTTAAATCAAAATAATATCAACCTTCATGGTAATACTTGTAAGGCATCTCTACACAACCAATTGATTTCATTCCTTCCTATCCATAGAAGTGAAAGATGGCCTAACAAAAGCAGGTCATATCCTAGCAAGACTTTCTACCAAAACAACTATAGTGACTAACTACGTAAAGATAGATAGGTTAGAGGCACATGGTGTCGAGGGCTTACCACACATCCTCATGGATAATATTCCCCTCCCTTAGGTGCTTTTACCTCTAAACAAGGTAATGTATACTTGTGGGATTTGTAGGCCCTGTAGGCCCATGGATTTATCATTTATCAATTGAAATTTGCCATACACTTAATGATTGCTTAGCATATGTGTCTCTAACTATCTATGTTGATTGTGCTTTGTATGCTTGTGTTCTATCAACATATATTTATAATCCAATTTACAAAGTATTTGCGTGCTCAAATAATCAATGTGTGTTATTCCTAAATTGCTTTCACATTAGATTTACATGCGTAAACATTCAAAAAAAGATGATAATCATCAATTAATTTAAGTGAACTTCAATCACACACAATAAGTAATTTAAACATGAACTTCACCTAAGTTTAATCTTAAATATAAATTAAGTTTAAATAAATGTAAGCATGAAAATTAGCACCTAACCATTTCCAATCCGACTCAAATTAATCCATATTAGATTTTTCCCTTGTCCTTTCAAACTCTTAAATCAAATTGAGAAGTCTTTCGAAAGAATCAATAGGTAATTCTCAAACATAACAAGCACAAATTAGCCCTTAACAGAATCTAGTTACCTTTAAGTTAGCTTAAATAACTAGTTTCCTATCTCTTTTTACCATTAATTGAAAGTAGAGGATCCTTAGGTAAATAAACTAAGAGCTATTTTTATATAAAGTAGGGGAAAGCTTCACGTATAAATAAAGGTCTCAAGCTAATTAAATACATGATCAAATCTTGAAATATAGGCTTATAAAATTTAAAACTTTCTATCATAACTGCATCATCATAGTAGGGACAAAGAATAAGGATAATGATGCTAACTAACTAACAAATAGATAAGGAAATAAGTAAATAATAGAAACTAAATAGATCACTAACAACCTGTGATTTTAACTCAAAATTATTAAATGTTCCTTATCCTCTTAACCTCCTTAATTAAGGAGAAGAGTCCTTAGGTAGTCATCAAAGCTTTATTAGCATTGCTTCTTTAAAATAAACCTCAAATGAGCTCATACACTCCCCTATACTCTTAATTTTCCCTAGATAAATGATGAGGAATCATTACAAATTAATGAGTGTAAGGTTTCATAGTAAAAAATCAGCACACACAAAGTCCCAATCCAATTCAAATTGGTTGTCAAATGGTTCCTATCCTTTAAGCTTCACTAAAGAGATGAGGAATCCTTAGGAAGATTGACCTAGCATATTTAAAGACAAAAGACAACACCAATCATTCTAATTAACATTAAAAAAAACTTACATAATTTTGTCATGTGATTATATCTCATTAGTTATCACATCACTAACAATACCCACAAGGTATTAGAACAAAAGTTATAGACACACATTTAATCTATTCCCTTAAAGTAATTAAGGAGCATTTTGCAAGGATTAGGAAGTAACTTTAATTAAAACCCAAAACATATAACCAAGAACAACTTTCATAGTTTAGAAATCAAAATAAGAATTTAATTTTCACTAAATAAAGAACTTAAATCATTCAACCAAACTAATACCATTAATTCCATTACTTTGCTTTATATTACAGTAAAGAATATAAGAATGTAAATCATGATGCCAACAATACCCACAATCGACCTAGTTACAAACAATCCAAAGTAGGTTTCCTCTCAATGACATTAAACAACCATTACAAGAAATTTCAAATTTAGTAAAGGAAACTTCCCTTGAAGTTCCCTCACTACATCAACTCAATGAAGGTTTAGCAAATGAACAATAAAGAACCTATCCCTCACTATATATTAGTCACTAAATAATGAGAGAAACTTTTCCTTCCTAATCCCTTGTAAAATTCCCTTGCTAACCAAATTGTGAGGGAAATTCCCTTGCCAAATTGATTGCTAAATTTTTTAATCAATTCCCTTACTATTTAGCAAGGAAATTGCAATGGAATATCCTTTGCTATTTGGTGAGGTAATTGCAAGGGAAAAATCCTTATTATTTAGTAAGTGATATATAAAAAAGAATTGCTTAAAAAGAGAGCTGAATTCCCCCATTTTCTTCATCAACATTGAATGGGTTACTAAATATTTCCAACTTAATTTACTCTTGGCAAGTTTTAAAATGAAATGAGAGTGCATTCAATAAAGGGACACATCATGATCTTGATCATCATTCATGTCCATATCATTAAAGATTATGATGTGCATGCTAATTCAACATGATACCATTTTAGTTCAAAGCTTAAGAAGGATAAATTAAAGTTGGAAACATTTAGTAACCTATTCTATGTCAATAAAGAAGAGAGAAGTTTGATTCTCTCCCTAAGCAATGTGATGTGAGTGCATTTAGAGAATGTGGAAACATTTCATTGTCAAATGATATTAGTATTTATAAGATGTGCTTTAGAAAAGCAACATTAGTTTCTACTTCCTAAAGCACATTCTCAAAACAAAAATCATTCCACTAAATTGAAGTTTGATCGCGAAAATTTTTATGCGTGTCCGCAAGTGCACGGGTCGAATCAAGTAGTTCAGTGATAAGTAAAAGTATCGTTCCCACGAGGAATGACTGGAATGCAATTAGGCAGTGCACAACCTACTTTTATCCACGTTAAACAACCAATTATGTGATTTTTGATTTTAGAACTAAATTTAAAATAAAGCGAATTGAAAGAAAACTTAGTTGGCACAGGCAGTTAAGATAAAATCCAAGGTTTGAAATTACCTAGAGTCACTATTCCCTTGATGCTCACTAGAACTTAATTTCTTGTTTAATTGTAATTAATTATCGCCTTGTGGGTTAAGAGTTTAGAAGCTATAACCATCCATCGATGTAATTACAGCCCTACTCTCCCCTAGAATCTAAGTGTCCTTAGATTTAGGTTAGAATGCATTAGATACTATATCCCTCTACGAACCAATTAAGGTAATCAGGTATATGTCTATCCCAATTACAAATTAGATGATTCTAAACTTAATTTATCTAACTCTTAGGTCCAATTTAGAATCCCTTTTTCAAGGTAAATTCCAATTTCCCAAATCAAATCAAAGAGGTGGCCAATCCCTAAGAAAGCATTAAGCAAGAGAAGGATACACAAGATTCCAATCATCACAATTAACAAGACAATTAATGTTTCAGTTCACATCAAGTTCATAGTGCTCTAGGTAAAGAGAAATTTAGCCACACATAGCTAAATCTACAGAGAATTCCCAATCAAAATACATGGAGAAAATGAAAAGAACAAAGAAAGCAAACAAAGGGAAGAATGATATGCAGAAAGTAGAGCTCCCCCTTTGATTCCTCCTCTTCCTTCACACTCCAAGCTTAAAGAGCCTTCAAGAACTCTCAAAATCGCCTCCTGGATGCTCAGAACTTCCTCTGCCGCCGAATGTCCTGAACCCTAACTCAGCAAACTTCTTTTAAAGCCAGAAAATTAAAACTCTGCGTTTCAGGTCCGATCTCGCTATGGCGAGGGGCGTCTCTCGCTATAACGAGGTCTCATAAGTGCTCAGGTTTCCGCTGCGCTCGCTACTCCCACGCTATAGCGAGCTGCTCTCTGGAATTTCTATGCAACACGACTTCGCTATTGCGAAGACTCCCCTTCGCTACGGTGAAAGTACCGTCTCGCTATAGCGAACTTCGGTCTCGCTGTAGCGAGAAGACTTGTTCAATCTACCTTGGCCATTTTCAACTTCCCTCTCTTATATTCAACTCTTTCTTCATTTTGCTACTTTTCCCTGAAATTGAAATTAAACATAAAGTGAGGCTTAAACTGATAAAAATATTATGATTATAATACTTTCTTTGTTTTGTTTGATTGAGTACACTTTTTACCATATTAATTAAGAGAAAAGTATTTTACCTCCCTAATTTAGTGTCAAATATAGCCCTTTTGGGTCCTAAATTAGGAGGTTATCAAACTCCACCACACTTAAATCTTTGCTTGTCCTCAAGCAAATCTTAAAAGGGATAGCGCCCAAGCAATATGAATTACAGATCCCCCCCACACTTATAATGAATCCAACTTCAGAAGCAGAAACTCAGCGAAACTCGAATAGAAATTGAAACAATGTACTCATAGTAACACCCTTATTCCTAAAGTGTGTGTGTGCTCAACAAGAGATGTTAAGAAATAATCAAGCAATCCTAAATAAGTTTTCCTAGCAATTTCAACACCTAACCCAATCATCTGTACTAACTTCAATCATCAAAGCTCATTGAGAAGGGTCTCTATTATTCAATGCAGAATTATTTTCAGCATCTTTTTTTTTTTCTCTCCTCGTCAAATTACTTAATCCTTTTGATGCGAATGACAACATTGGTTATGAAGTCACCCGGTTACTCGGATTAGAGAAATCCTCAGAGGGCTACTAGCATACTCTTAGTTTTATCATTGTTTGACGCGAAAGTTCACACTTTTTGGTGCAAACCCCCGGTTACTAAGTGATTTCAACCATTGGAGTAGAGAATTCCAAGTTTTTTTTTTTAGATATCCCTCTCAATTAACAATTAGATATCCATCAGAAACAGGTAAATTGGAGAGATCTAAAACAACTGGAAGCTCATTATAAGAAAACTTGACTTACTTCAAAAATCATCTTATTGGAAGTGCTCCTATTGTGGGTGCATACTATAATTACATTACTTACTTTATCCATTTCAAGTTCGCTTAACCTCTAAATTCTTTAGTTCATATTCATCTAAAGTGAGAAGGGATGAATTTGATTTAACATATGAGCATAAGGAATATAAGGATTTGAATATTATTAATAAGAGGGTGTTATTGTCAATCTATATCTACTTATCCTATATTTATCTATGTTTACCTTAACTCCCCCACACTTGAAAGCTACATTGTCCTCAATGTATAAAATGGGAAATTCAGAAGGAGATAGACAAAGAGAAGCATATGGGGGGTGAAGGGAGGGGATAAAAAGAGGTAGGGAGAGACGAGACTCCCCTGATAAGAAGAGATAACATGGCGAGGGGATGCATGTGAACGGCTCCTTCATCTGATAGACAAAAATGGACAAAATACATATAGGAGACAGTAAGTTGGCATTAGAATTAATAAGACAATTTAAGAGCACAGCCAATTCAGGATTTGAGAGCATAATTAGATACAGTTATCCATAATATAGTTATCCAAAATATAAGATAAGCAAAACAAAAGATATGGCAACAGGATAGAAAGGTCCTAATAATCAGACGGCCCAGGTCTATCCTGAGGTGCAGGCTCCTGAGGGATAATGATGATCGGTGACTGAGGGGCTGCGGGAGGTGGTGGTGGAGGAGCCGGCATCAAGTAGTCCATAAGTGTTTGTAGTTGATCCTTCATTGATAGGATATGACCTTCCAGCCTATCAATGGACTCACATGCCCAATTCTCAAAATCAGTCTGATAAGGAGCCCTATGTCCTGACGGCTCTAGAGTAACCCGGTGCTGATATGAAGGAGGAGGTGGAGAGGCCTCAGGCTCTGCTTGTGCCTCTGCTCTCTGCCTACGGGGCTGCCCTGGTGCATCTTTCATACTGTCATACTTGAACGGCCCCTTCGGCTTGAACTGCGCGTCATTTTTTGAGACGCGGCTACCCCCCATAGTGAGTAATTCTGTCAGCATATGGGGGTATGCTAAGCTAACCCTGTCAGACCTTGCCACTTGTTTGAAGTTTAAGTACATGAGGCGAGGAATGTTGACCCGCTGCTTGGTCATAAAGCACCATGTAAGAGTAGCTCGCTCTTGGATCATGTCGGATCCATGAGAACTTGTCAGGATGTTACTTGTAATGAATTGTAACCAAAAACGAGCTGGTTTGTTGAGCTGACTCACGGGGTAAACCTTGTTCACCAGCCGAGCTCTTCCTTCTTCAGCAATGGTGGTCTCTACTTCTTCCCAGGGAATGGACTGAGGGTTCTCCATATATGCTTGGAAAGCACACTCTGGAACGTCCGGCAATTCATAGAAGTCTTGGAAGACTTTCTCATTTATGCGCACCCAGGCCGAACGGCAATAGTATTCGTCTTCTTCCTCCTTAGTATCCTCAAAGTTTGCATATAACTCTTGGATCATTAAGGGGATCCGATGCACCGGTTTTTTTGTGAATCCTTGCAGCCCGTGCCATTCAAAATCATGAAAAGTCAGGTCCCGGGCGGTGGGTGCATAGTAACGATCTTCCACAACCCCTCTGTCTGTGAAGAGTCTGTCGAAGCGAAATTTTGCCCGGGCAGATGCAAATCGATCCTTATCGTATGATTGCTTCTTTTGCTTTGAGGAGGAGGCTGCAGCAGTTTTTGTTTGCTTTTTCGGAGCCATGCCTGCGAAATTTCAATAGGAAAGAGATAAAAGTCAGTAGCAGCAGTAATAGGGATTCACAGAATAAGGAAAAAGGAGATGAGATGAATCAGACATATGCAGCATGTTTCTAATAGGGAAGGACACGATTAAAGGTCTACAAGGGATGAGGGAATGAGGAATAAAGAGGCACATCAAGCAAAGTGGTCCATAATAGCCAGATTTTTGGAAAAACGTCGAACTCGCTATAGCGATTTCGCACTCGCTACAGCGAATTCGAACTGAATTATGCAGAGTCAGATTTAAACAGATGAAAAGCTAAATTAAAGCCGTATATCTGCATAGAAACAGGCGACTAACAAAACCAATCCAGAAAAACTAACCAAATGGACCCCTAAATACGTAGATTTAAGCAAAACCATTCGAACCCTAATATGACTATAATCAGCGACATCAACCAGCAAATCAGGGAAGAAAGAGTTAATTGAATTACCTGATATACGAGATGCAATTTGTGAGGGGGATGCGAGATTATGAAGCAAGATATGCAGTGAGAGAAAGGGTGGAGGGTTTTTGGAACTTCGTCGCAGTGGCGAGAGAGAACAGAAGAAGTGGCGAAATTCGTTTTGCTTCTTCTATTTTATTTTATGTGAAATCTCGCCATAGCCGGGTAATAGCGAGGGGTTCTCTGGGCTTATTACCAAGAGTAAAGCTGCTGCACTCGCTACAGCGAATGAGGTTTCTCGCAGTAGCGAGGAAACTTGGCAAAAAAAATTTTATGCACGATTACTTGCAATAGCTAGGCTACAGCGAGCTGCTCGCTGGATTTTGTACCAGAAAGTGGGGCTGCTGTATTCGCTGTGGCGAGGTAATATTCTCGCTGTAGCTATAACTTAAAATTGCACTGACTCGCCATATCCTAGCCATAACGAGAGACTCGTGTAAGTACCAGGAGTGGGACAAGTATATTCGCCATTGCGAGATAGGACCTCGCTATAGCGATTTTTTTTTTTATTTAAATTTCTCTATCTAAATGCTCACTAAAATTCTCCCTCAAATGCAACCAGATACAATAATAAAGTATAAATCAAAACATGATTAGAGACTTCCTGTAAACATGCCCAATGTTGCTCTTTCCTACCAATCCTTGGCTCCTTGATATCCACATTTTAACCTGTAAAACATATAAAAACAAAAAAAATATCAAACCCAAAATGAGACGGACTTTAAATTCAAACAAAAAGAACACAAAGAAAACTTGGGTTGCCTTCCAAGAAGCGCTAAGTTTAAAGTCTTCAGCCAGACTATCGTAACGCTTTTATGAGCAATCTTGGAGTTGCACATTTGTCTTCATCCTGTCCACTGGTCCACCAAGGTAATGCTTCAAGCGTTGGCCATTGACCTTAAAGGTTTCTCTATTTTTCTCATCTTGAATTTCAATGGCACCAAAGGCAGTGGTAGATACCACCTTAAAAGGACCAGACCACCTGGATTTAAGCTTTCCTGGAAACAATCTCAAACGAGAGTTATATAATAGCACTAAGTCACCAGGTATGAAATCCCTTTTCAAAATCTTTCTATCATGCCAGATCTTTGTCTTTTCCTTATATAGCTTAGAACTCTCATAGGCTCGCAATCTGAATTCATGAAGTTCATTAAGGTTTAACAGCCTCTTTTCACTTGCATCTTTATAATCGAGGTTTAACTTCTTTATGGCCCAAAAAGCCTTGTACTCAAGTTCCAAAGGTAAATGACAAGCTTTACCAAAAATTAATTGATATGGAGACATACCAATTGGTGTTTTGTAAGCTGTCCGATATGCCCATAAAGCTTCATCTAGCTTATCAGACCAATCCTTCCTATTAACACTCACTGTTTTCTTCAAAATTCTCTTGATCTCCCTATTAGAAACTTCACAGAGGCCATTGGTCTGAGGGTGGTAAGCTAAAGCCATTTTGTGGTGGACTCCATATTTTTCTAACAAAGCTTTAAACAAATGATTATTAAAATGAGTTCCACCATCACTAATGATAGCTCTAGGGGTGCCAAAGCGAGTAAAAATATTCTTCTTTATAAATCGCACCACTATTTGAGCATCATTATGTTGGCAAGCTACCGCCTCAACCCATTTACTAACATATTCAACTGCCACTAAGATGTATTGTTGGCCTCTAGACAAAACAAAGGGACCCATAAAATCGATCCCCCACAAATCAAACAGTTCAACTTCAAAGATACCGATTTGAGGAAGTTCATGCTTTTTAGAAATATTACCAGATCTTTGACGAGCATCACAGTGAGAAGCAAATAAATGAGAATCTTTAAACAATGTAGGCCAATAAAAACCAGATTGCAATATTTTAAAGGCAGTTTTCTGACCACTAAAATGTCCCCCAAATGGTGATGCATGGCATGCAAGCAAAATGTCATGTTGTTCAATCTCAGGAACACATTTCCTAAGAATTCCATCCACACATCTTTTGAACAAATAAGGTTCATCCCAAATGTAAAACTTAACCTCATTCAAGAATTTCTTCTTTTGATAATAGTTTAAACCAGGAGGTAAAATTTCACAAACAATATAATTTGCTATATCAGCATACCAAGGTACATGTAGCAAATTAGCAGCCATTATGCATTCATCAGGGAAAATATCATTCACAAGCTTACTATCACTAACATGCTCAGAATCTAACCTAGAAAGATGATCAGCTACTAGGTTTTCACATCCTTTCCTATCCACTATATGCAAGTCAAATTCTTGAAGTAATAAAACCCACCTAATCAATCTAGGTTTGGACTCTTTCTTTCTCAACAAATATTTAATAGCAGCATGATCAGTGTGTACTACCACCTTAACTCCCAACAGATAAACTCTAAATTTTTCAAAGGCAAAAATAATAGCTAACATTTCTTTCTCAGTGGTAGTGTAATTTACCTAAGCATCTACTAATGTTCTGCTGGCATAATAGATAGGATGAAAAATTCTGTCTCGCCTCTGTCCCAGAACAGCTCCTACTGCATAGTCACTTGCATCGCACATTACTTCAAAGGGCAATGACTAGTCCGGAGCAACTATTATAGGTGCAGTTATTATCTTCTGTTTCAATTCTTCAAAGCTTTTTAAACAGTCATCATCAAAAAGGAACTTGGCATCCTTTTCTAACAGCTTGGTCAAGGGCTTTGAAATTTTTGAGAAATCCTTAATGAATCTTCTATAGAATCCCACATGCCCAAGAAAACTTCGGACTCCCTTGACACTAGTAGGGGGTGGCAACTTCTCAATCAATGATGTCTTAGCTCGATCTACCTCCAAACCCTCCTTAGACACCTTGTGTCCTAGTACTATTCCTTCCTTCACCATGAAGTGGCATTTTTTCTAATTCAGAATTAAATCAGTCTCCTCACACCTTTCAAGTACCTTAGAGAGATTTTTCAAACAGACTTCGAATGAATCACCAAAGACAGAAAAGTCATCCATGAAAATCTCCATGATGTCTTCGATGAGATCAGAAAAAATTGATGTCATGCATCTTTGAAATGTTGCTGGTGCGTTACACAACCCGAAAGGCATTCTCCTGAAGGCAAAAGTGCCATAGGGGCAGGTGAAGGTTGTTTTCTCTTGGTCTTCAGGTGCTATAGAAATTTGATTGTAACCTGAATAACCATCCAGAAAATAAAAATATTCCTTCCCCGCTAGTCTATCAAGCATTTGGTCAATGAAGGGAAGGGGAAAGTGATCTTTTCGGGTAGCTGCGTTTAATTTCCGATAGTCCATGCACACTCTCCAACCAGTGACAGTTCTTGTAGAAATCAATTCTTTCTTTTCATTTGTCACAACTGTCATCCCTCCTTTCTTAGGAACGCACTGTACTGGACTAACCCACGCACTATCTGAAATTGGATAGATGATTCCTGCATCCAGCCACTTGATGATTTCCTTCTTGACAACTTCTTTCATCATCGGGTTCAACCTCCTCTGATTCTCTATAGACGGCTTATGGTCTTCCTCCAGTAGGATTTTATGCATTACAATGGAAGGGCTTATCTCTTTAATATTAGCAAGTGTCCATCCCAGAGCCTTTTTATGACTCTTTAGTACTTCAATTAGTCTCTGTTCTTGATGAGAGCTCAATGCTGTAGAGATGATGACAGGTAATATCTCTGAATCCCCTAAATATGCATATTTCAAATGCGTAGGGAGTGGTTTTAACTCCAAAAGCGGCGGTTGTTCAATTGAAGGCTTAAGAGATGTTGCTGAACGGGATGCCAAATCTAAAGATTCAACTTGCCAATGCTGTTTAGCTCGAGTGGTTGAAAAATTCAGCACTTGGGTTATCTCATGACTAGTTTCAGCATTCTCATGCTTCACTCCCATTAATAATACTTCAATAGGGTCTTTGATTATTATTGAATTGAATTGTTCTTGAGCTAACTCATCAGTCACTGAAACTCTGAAGCAATTTTCAGCATCTCTAGGATATTTCAGTGCTTTGTCCATGTTAAACACCACTTGCTCATCCCCCAATCTCATCACTATTTGCCCTTTCTCTACATCAATAAGAGTTCTGGCTGTGGCTAAGAATGGACGACCAATAATCAACGGATTATCCTTATCTTCTTCACAATCCACAACAATGAAATCAGCTGGATATATGAACTCACCAACCTTTACTAAAACATCTTCAATTATACCCCGTGGATATGCTAAGCTCCGATCAGCTAATTGCAATGTTACTGTGGTAGGTCGTGCCTCACCAAGTTGCAATTTTTCAAAGACAGATAAGGGCATAAGGTTTACACTTGCTCCAAGATCACATAAAGCCTTACCTTGAAAGTGAGTGCCTATTTTACAAGGCACAGAGAAGCTACCTGCATCTTTGCACTTCATTGGAATCCGTGGGTTGATTATTTTGCTGCACTCTTCAGTAAGTGCTACAGTTTCAAATTCACCAAATCTCCGCTTCTTGCTCAGCATCTCTTTCAAGAACTTGACATACTTAGGCATGTATTCCAATGCTTCTGAGAATGGGATATTGATATGAAATTGCTTGAATATCTCTAGGAATTTTTGATACTGCTTATCTTCCACCTTCTTTTGAAGTCTTTGAGGAAAAGGTAATGGAGGTATTATCTTTGGTGATGTATGTAGTTTCTCTCCTTGTTTCTCACTCTTATCAACATCTGGCTATTTTTTAACTGCTTCATTACTCACTTTTCTCTTCTTTTCAACTGATGCATCCACACATTCTTCTCCTATTCTTTTATCCTTATTTGTCTCCTCTGTGGCAATTTCACCTGTAGCTTCCTCTACAACAGCCTTTGATGCAGGTGTGTGGCTAACCACCTTTGGTGTTTGAACTTCTGGCAACTCTTTTCCATTTCGAAGAGTTATGGCTTTACACTCTTCCTTGCCTTCTCTTCTAGGATTAGGCACCGTGTCACTTGGCAATCGTCCTTGTCTTAATGAATTCATTGCTGAGGCTAGTTGACCCATCTGCAATTCTAGATTTCTCAAGGAGGTGTCAACTCTAGCATTCACTTGAGCTTGTTCTTCATTTTGCTTACTTTGAATGCTAATGAACTTCGCCAATGCATCTTCCAAGTTCGACTTAGGTTCTTGGATAGGTGCATTTTGCTTTACAGGTTGAGTAAAACCTGGTGGTTGAGTAGGCCTAATGCTTGAGGACGATATTGGTTGATTCAGTGCTGATCCATGCTTCCAAGAGAAGTTTGGATGATTTCGCCACCCAGGATTGTAATTATTGGAGTATGGATTTTGATTCTTTGGAAAGTTCCCCACGTAATTAACTGGTTCTGAAAGTGCCAAAGGACAAGAGTCTACTGAATGCAGATCCCCACAATTTTCACAAGCAATTGGGGCCACCTGAGCAGAACAGACATTCAATTACTGATTTCACTGCACTTGAGATTCCAACATATCAAATCTCTTATTCAGAGCGAAAAGAATAGTGGCAAGTGGAATAGAAGGGTCTTCTTGAGTATTGGCAACATTAGCACTCACCCTTCTATCACCTCCTCTTTGCACATAACTCTCAGATAATGTATCCAATGCCTGAATAACATCATCTACAGGCATTTCATCCCAACGCCCATTCAGAATAGCATCTAACATCGTATCGGTTTGTGGAGTTAGACGCGTACAGAAGTTCTGAACGATAGCACAGTCATCCATCCCATGGCTTGGGCATTGGCGAAGTAAATGCTTGTACCTCTGTCATGCAGCATATAAGTGCTCGTCTGAAGCCTGCTTGAAGTTGATGAGCTCACGACGTGCATCTGCTATTTTATTATTTGGAATGAAGCGAGCTCTGAACCTTGCTTCTAGCTTATCCCAAGTATCTATTGAACCTTCAAGCAGAGTCAACAACCACTCCTTAGCCTTTCCTTGTAGAGAGAGGGGGAATAGTCGAAGTCTTAGCACATCTCTTGGTACCCCGTTCTGCCTGAATGAATCGCACACTCCCAAGAATGGCAGAATATGGCGATTGGGATCTTCATCAGACCTCTCACCAGTGAATTGTCCATTGAGCTGCAACATGGAGATCATCACTGGCTTCAATTCAAAGTTAGCAGCTTGAAAGTCTGGCACTACTATGCTAGATAGAGTACCCTTCATAGTACGACCCACAAAGTCTTTTATGGACTGATTTGCATTCCCTTCTTGAGCCATTTCTTCACTCACTGAATTTGGAGTTTTAGAAGGACTTTCTTCAAAGTTCAAGTTTACCACGAGATCACTAAAATTTTTGAGAAAAAAAAAATTTAGAGTTTACCATAGAGTTTAGAGGCTTCTCTCCTTCGTTATTTTCTCTGCGTTCTTTTTCCATTTTTTTCATCTTCTTAAAATTTTTGAGAAAAAAAAAATCTGAGTCTTTCAAAGCCATGAGTGACTAATTTCTTTGTTTCCTAGTCAAGGTTATTAGAGTATGACTTTATGAACAATTTTGAGAGTCTTGATTTAATATTTTTTCTTCTTAAATATTGAAATATTTTCTATTATTCTGACATTATTATTCAATTAATTTAATTGGTACCTTATTTTAGTTGAGTAATTACTGCTATCCAAATTTTTGAATCCGTAACTATTTATTTGATTCAGTAGAGTAGCAATTTAATACTTTTGATAAATCAAAATTATCTTTGTATGTTGAAGAGAATATTTCTTCCATTTTAAATATACGAGCTTATGTATTGTTAATGGAGATTGGTTGCTTTTCTTATTCTTAATGCTACTCAAGATTTAAATTCTAAGAGCTTATTTGGGATTGATTTAAGAATGAGGTTTAATTGGAGAGCTTATTCCTTTTAAATATTCTTAAGGAAGAGCAGAACATCAGAGCTTGTTGATGTTCATAACCAGCCTATTTTAGAAGAAAAATTATTTTTTTTACTTTTTGGGTACTCAATGATCAAATTAATTGAGTCAAATCTGAAATAAACATTGGCTAAGAGTTGTTTGCATTAAAGTTTTCTCTATCAAAAATATTTTCTGAATTTATTTATTTTTAATTTTCTTTATCAAGAAAAATCCCTTTTATTTTATTTTGCTATTTTTGGGTTGAATAATTTGGCTAGTCCCTGTGGAGTACGACCCTACTCACCCTATTTGTAAGAAATATTATTTTGAAAGTAGGAATTTATTTTGGTGGTTTTGACACCCATCAAACAACCATCCCAAATATTGGACACAAATTGATAACACAAAGTTCTTTTATATTTTAGATGAACATGGAATTTTAAATATTAACAAGGAATTTTGTTTAACCATTTTAGCAAATAAAGGCATATCATAACTTTATGGCACTTACTTAGCTTTTGATATATTATTTTGTTTTAATTGTTGTTTTCTTTCCTTCTTGCCCAGAAATGAAATCCTTGAAGCCTTTGGTTCTATTTTTCTAGGTCGCATTTGGAAAAGGTAGAAAGATTAGATCCTTAGATTCCGACTAGAGGTAGTGAATCTTTCTAATAGGAGCATCCAACTTCCATTTCCATCTTTTTAATGAAACTCTGATATTTATTTGCATGTTTTGGGCACACCCTATACTTTGCTTTTCTTGATTTTTCCACATATCTTAGAACTAAAGTTTCAATAATCAAATATGATTCCAAGTGTAATCATTAACATTTGAATGCTTCAAATCATAATAATGGTAAACATCCTTCCCTTCATCATCAATGGCATTATCATTTCCTATAAGATTAAGGTCACTTTTACCTTAAAAAAATGAGCACCATATAGTCTCTTAACAATAACACCACTCAATATACATAATTAATGAATAATCATTGCAATATCGCCAATTGGGGAAAAATAGAATCATTTTTCTTTTTAGTCTTTTTGGATGGTAGTTAGCATAAGCAACCCATGATCCAAAACTCATCATAAAATAACCTACCATCTATATCTCTAAATGAAGGATCATTGATTAGTCCTAAAGTCATTGACCACTCTTGAGTTTTTAGTACCCTTGAAATTCTATAGTCATGAAAATTACAATTATATATTTTAATACTTTCGACTAAGATAATCGATATTAGATAATCTATATTAGAAAATATATATATTTGGGTTTCTTCACCATTCTTTCCGTACTTTCAACACCTATTTCAATAGTCAAAATTTTCCTTTAATGACCAAATTAATTAGACTATCTTACAATCTTTAAAGAGTGAAAAATAAAAAGAGATTAGAATATATGGTAATGCATTCACTAGATGACTAAACAAATCAGCTATTAAGTAGGGCCATACTAAACTATTAAGGCAAAAAACCAAAAACTAATATTTGAAAAAAAAAAAGATAAACAATGTAACATTTGCCTCAAGACAAAATTAATTAAATTATGTTATGCCATTATTCATATATAAAATATAATTGATTTATGTGAATTTAAGGTATATTGTAAAAATTTCCTAAGCTTATATGTAAAATTAGTAATAAATTCAATTAAGGAATTTAGTGAAAATTTTAGGGTAAAAATATAATTAACAAAAATTTAAGGTAAAAATACATAATTTACACTATGGCCAAATTATAGTTTTCCTTAGGTTAAAAGACAATTTACACCAAAAGTTGGAAGCCATAGTTTTTATGAAAAATTGGACAAGAAGGAATGAAATAGCAAAGTTAGAACTCAGGAAACCAAAACCAAACTAGTTTATAGCCAATTAAGAGTTCAAACTAACTAGCTTGGGGGAGAAGCCTTTTGGAAGCTATAACTCCTCAAGCATGAAGGAGGCTGGAGCAGTGGCATTGAAGCCAGAGCTCTGAGAAACCAACATAAAGAGATCCAAAGCCTCTTGCCAATTTTTCTCTTCACAAAACCTCCTTCTCTTTGATTCTGAGAGCATGAGAGAGAGAGAGAGAGAGAGAGAGAGAGAAAGAGAGAGAAAGAAAGAGAGCAAAGCATAAGAGAAAGAAAAAGAGAAAAAGGGAGAATGTGTGTGTGTGAGAGAAAGAAGAAGAATCAGGAGAAGGAAAACAACCTTGTAATTAGAGAGATTCAAAGGTAAAAACACTCTTTTTCTTTACATATAAAAGTAGCATGTTGTGTTCAATTCCACTTCATCTTCTTCTTTGAAATTTGTTTGAAATTGAAACACCCAATTTTCCATAAAAGGCCAGAAACTAGGGATTTTCAAAAGGAAATCCCATAAGTCATATGAATAGTAGCCAAATAAAATTAGAAGGATAAACTAGATCTCTAAAAATGAGGATATGAAGCTTGATATGCCCGAGAAACTTGAGCCAGAAGAGCTATGAAAAATTGCAAAAATATACAGTGGCATTTTCGTAGTTTTGGACAAATTTTGGAAAAACTCACATGAGAGAGTTTTAAATGGGAAAATTGAATTTCTTGAGGTTCGCAGAAGTTCTAAAAACTATAGGAACTCTTAGAGCAGTTAAAATTCCTCCAGTGAGTGATTTTAATCGTCAATTAACTGAAACTTTGACCAAACAATTCGAAATAGTTTCAAATTCAATTTGAGTGAAACCAAATGCATTCTATAAGTTAGAGGAGCTAAATTTTATGATGGAAAAGATAATTCTTGAAAAGGAGTTGAAATGAGACCAAATGAAGAAATTATGGTTTAGAGACTAAAATGAAAAGTTGAAAAAGTATATAAACTTTACTTTTTGCCTCATAAATCACGTCCAGCCCTTCTTCTTTCTCTCCATTGATACTTTTCTGGTTTGGAAAGAATTTGAGAGAGAGCTTAGGAGACGCACTAAGAAGGAAGAGAAGAAGCTTTAAAAGGGTAATATTTTCTAGTTTGTTTTCACACTCTTTGCTTCATTAAACTTGTTCCCCTTTTCCTCCTCTCTCTTTCTATAGTTTTATTGATTGAATTGGTACTGGCTTATGGCTAATTTAGTGGAGGGAGGAGAAGAATTAGGAGAACTCTTCGGAGCATAAGAAAGAGCTCTTAGGAAGCTTGAAAACAAGGTATGGGGCATGGTGTGATTTTTGCTTCCTTTTACTTCTTCTTTTCTCTTGTGTCTTGGCTAGATTTAGGGGTCTAAGTAAGAGACTTTGTTTTGATTCAAAATTGATGGGAAAAGGGATTTTGAAGCCTTAGGAACTTAAAGGAACTAATAGGTGTCAAAAAGAAGCCATAGAAATTCATTTGTGACACTTAGAGGATTTGATATGTAAATGAAATTCTGAAACTTCCTAAGAGTCATAGGCTTATGTAAGAGTATGAATGAAGTTCCAAGACATTTAGGAAGTTTCACAAGTGGCTAATTCCCTAAGAAAACAAACAAAACTCCATGGGCTCCAAGTGGTAGTGAGTCTCGGTCTAGAGAGAGAGAGAGCACCTAGGGAGAGTTTTTCTTGATTCTAAGGTTAAAAGTGGTATAGATATGAATTATAGACACTAAAGGAACTATTGGTTTAAATTTAGAAGCCATGGTTTATAAGATAGAAGTTAAGATCCCTTTATGGACATAAAGAAGCAACCTAGTGTTTGGCTTCTTGAATTGAATTTATGATAACTCCAATAAGTTTAAATAGAGTCATATGACTTAGAATGAATGAGAATTGGAGCTAAAAATAAAGATTAAGAGAGTTGCTTCATTATGCCTTATATAGAGCCATAATTGAACCATATGCTAGTATATGAGGGTGTAGAGCTTATGAGATGTTAAAGTTAGTACCAATAATGTTTTTGTATCTTATTAGATGTAACTAGGCCAAGCAAATCAAGCTCTCCACCATTGGGTGTGTGAGGCTGAGAAGAGGAGTGAAGTGTACTCCTAGCCTTGAGATAGCTTTTTATCCTTTCTTGTATGCATTTGTTGGATAATTTAGTGTCTTTGGATGTTTGTGTGTATGTTTGAACTATAAGATCTACTTATAGCTTTTGTTTACATGTTATGGTACTATTATGTGCATTAAATGTGTTTTAAATGCAAGATAGCTTAAATTGGGTGAGGTTGTGCCAAAAGTTCCTTAGATTAGGTGAAGAGGTGTCAACAGTCTCTAAGAGTGGGTGAGATAAAGCCAAAAGTCTAAAGAGTGAATGAGACTAAGTCAAAAGTCCCTAAAAATGAGTGAGACAAATTTAAAAGTCCGTAAAAATTGGATAATGCTAGATCAAAAGTCCCTAGAAGCTATTCTTGAATGAAATGATTTTAAATGACATGAAAATATATTTATGCATGTCTTCTATGAGTCTTTAGAGCATGCTTGCATTCATTGACATGAAAATATGCTATATATGTGTACTTGAAAGTAAATAGCTATTGAGATTCTTTGAATCTCACCTCTCTCTATTTTATTACTAACCATGTCTAGGTGAGCCATATGGAGCAAAGAAAGAGAACCAAGGAGCATAAGAGATGGTACTTTGACATTAGAATAGGCTTATGTGTATTTTGATGTCAAAGTTATGTAATTATATGATGAACATGAGATGTAAATAACGTCTCAAGTGTAAATGTATATGTGTATGATATAATAATCATATTTGGGCTCAAATAAATAAGAATGCATGATTTTGCCACCCTTGAGCTTAGTTGCATAGGTGTATAAGTCCATATGGGATAGCGATTTTGATATATATGATGATTTGGGCCATTTGGGATGCTTCCCTATGTTGTATTCATGCTTTTGGATGTGCTCAATTGGCTATGGTTTAGTCAATTTGCATTTCTATATCATTCATGGATCAAATAAAGTCCAATACTTATGAAAAATTTGCAAGCATATAGTTGACATTATAAGCTTTTTAGGGCCACTGAGTTTTCATAAAAAGGAGTTGTATAGAAAGAGCTATGAATTTTTGAAATTAAAGGTATAGTGGTGCCCAAATACTATAGCAGCCTCTGATATGCAATAAATTTTATGGGTCAAATGAACTCATATGTCCTTGAAATTTTTATAGCAATTAAGTCTCATCATAAGCTTTCTATAGCCACTAAGAGCACTCAATTTGGATCAATATAAAGAGAGATATGAATTTTTAAAAATTAGAGTCTGTAGTAGTCTGAGAGCACGACCCAATATACTGTTCTATTGATTCTCATGGACTAAATGCTATTGTCTTGATATGAAATTATTTTTAGTTGACATCTAGTGCTTTCCAGAAAGCTATCATTTGCATGATTTGGATTTTTCTAAAATTAATTATGAATTTTCAAAGTTTATATTAGAAAAAGGGACCAAGCAACCCGAGACCAACATGTGATTTTTATGTTGTGTGGTTCTAGATCTGAGATGTCAGCTTTAATTATGATGTTTCTAATATGAATGAGCATGTTACATATTAAAAAGAATTTAGGTAAGCTTACATCCCTTATTTGGTTGTTAATGAATTAATTTGCCTTTAATAATGGATAAATTCACAGCAAAAAGAGTTATTTTCCTATAAATGGACTACACTGAGTCTTTGTGATATAATTTGAAGGATAGGAAGCTAAAGTATTACATAAATCCCATGGAAACCATATGGAAGGTAGAAGTGCCAAATTTTAAGAAAATTATCTCTTGTATATATGCCCATGATTAGCTTGATTCTTAGGTTATGTTCAATGTTTGCTTGATGTATGAATATGTTTGCTTGAGTTGCCTGGGAAAAATAAGAAGGAAATCCTTATTTTGGTCATTCACAATGTTTTTGCAAAACAAGGTGCTATTGCACAACTTGGCTTAGTGTTTTCACATAGGCCGTGTACTAATCAACATGGTTTTTACATTTTACATTGCTTGGTTATGTAATTCTGCATGGTCTGTGTAAATGATGTAGCATATAAAAAATTTAGGAATACTTGAAACACACAACCCAGCCATGTAAAAACAAACGAGTCATGCATTTTTCTCATTTTTGTATGATGCACAAACCCTGGAACCACACAACTTGGTTATGTGCATCCATATGGCTTGTTCATTCTTAAACCATTAAAAAAATGTGATGTTTTTGTGATGCTTGAATTAAGCTTATGCATAAATGGATGTTTTATATCATGATAGACATGGTTGCCCTAGCTAAATTCTTTCGAAACCTAAATAACCTAAAGTGAAAGAATGATCATACATGTACTTATAAACACAAGTATTTAATAATGCTCATAGAGCATGAGCTTGATTTTTGAGAACATGGAATATAACCTAAATAACCTAAAAAATAACCTCATGATGACTATCTCTAGACCATGAATAGTATATGGACTGGACCTTGACTCAGGCCATTGGACAAAGATAATAAAAGATACTAAAGACAAGAAAGACATTACAAAATGGAAGGTTCCAAAAGAATTAGCTTGAGAGACAAATTATCTCTATTTATGTGATTTTAATTTGCTTTTGTGACTTGATTATATGGCATCTACTCTATGTGGATTTGCAGTCCTCTTTGTTATTATTCAAAAGGATAATGCCAGAACTGAAAGGGAATTCTTATAAACAAATCATGATTGTATGATTTTACCTTAATTTGTCTATATAACTTAACTGCATAGTGTCTCTCCTATATGGATTATATATATATATATATATATATATATATATATATATATATATATATATTATTCTTCATTATTTTTTAAAAGAATGTTAAGATCAAATTCAACTAGCCAAAGAATGTGGAAAGTATTCATTTGGAAGCACTAAGAACAAGGAAAAAGATAAAGTTCTAGGGGTTAAAGTGTTGATGAGAGATGGTATCTAAGAAATGAGGGATGAGCCTAAAACTGGAGATGACCTCAGATTGCATGTTTTTATATAGATCCACTCTAGGGGACATCCAATATGAAATATTTATGTTTATGTAATTATATTTCTTAATGATGTGTTATAAGTGTGCCAACGTGTTCAGATAATCCTAGTAATTTTGTGGTACTTTTATAGAATAGTTCTTTCTCCTTGACTGCATTGAAACCTAGGTCTCATGTTAAGTAGTATAGAATGTTTGATGTGTTACTTATGAAATTTGAAAACTAAAGTTTACATCAAGTAATATAAGATGTTTGGTATGGTACTTATGGAGACAGTTTTCTTACAGCCAACACTTTTAAAGATAGAACATCTATGTCTTATTTGTTTTGTAATAATGTTCACAATATCATGAGTTAAAATAAGCATTGGTCATAGGGTAAGGATGGAGCTATTTTTTGTCAATATTTTCTAAATTTTTATTTTCTATATTCAATAAGATGGAAGACCATGCAATTATTAGCAGTCATACATGTGCGTGAGTGCACACGCTCTCATATCTATGTATCCTATTTACTTATATACTATTTATATACAATGAATCCTATTTACTTATATACTATTTATATACAATGATCAAAGGTGAAGTTTGTATTAACAAAATCCTATATGCATATCCTAATGTATTTTACATGCTTGTGTATGATATTTATTTTTATGCCATCTTTTGTATGCAACAAACAAAAGAAACAAAAGAAAAAAGATTTTTTTACAATTTATACAACTAAACCATTACTGGGTTTTCAAATGTAGTGTTTTACTATGAATGCAAATTCTTATTAATATTTTCAATAATATGTTTAGATAAAAATTTAGACCTAGCAAACACCTATGTTTATTATTGAAGTGAAATGGATGTACATAAATGTCCCAGGAATAAGCCAAGTTCAAGCCATTCTAAATGTTAAATGGACGTTAATTAATGAGAAAGAGGCAATCTTTATATGCCTTTTTAACACTATGACAATACTTAAGACCATAGAACTTGACTACTGTGTCATGGATTATTTTGATGTTATGTAAACACTATTAGTACACTAACTTTATACATCGATAGAATGACAATATTTATAGAATTTATGGAAATTTTATACATGTTTGATGTGCTAAGTCCTTCATAAATATGCTATTGAATGATATCTTCTGCAACACACAATTCACATCATATGGAATTCATAAATAGTAATAACCAAACTCCTTTCAATTAGAATAAGTAGGGTAATTAATAATTATGTAGGGATGTTACAAAAAATATTGTGAATTATCATATAGCAAGCCATTATATAGTTTTTACTTTAATAATTGCTAAAAAAGATAGCAAAAGATAAATACATAGGACAAGGAATATATATTTTAATAAGAGCCATGCTCTTTTACAATAAAAAAATTATGCATGTAAAAAAAATAAAGAAATAAAAACATCAACACATTCAAAAGGTAATAATAAGTCATTATGAACTTATATAAATTACTAACCATGCAATTCAAGCTTTAGAGTGTAGAGGTTTATTAGTAAGTTATTATCAATGTTGAAGCGCAAGTTGACAAGAATATAGACTAATTAACTATGATTTATGATTGCACTAATGTTAATGACGATGACAACAACGACGACGACGACGACGACGACGATAATAATAATAATAATAATAATAAAGCAATTGGGATTACCAATCAATTTTGATGAAACATTATTGTAACCAAATTCTTGCATTTAAGTTTTATTCCAACACTATGGTAAGTTAAACAGCCTAGCCAAATTCTTTGTCTTTAAATTCAAAGTTCTATTTTTTTAAAATTAAAAGCTCCAAATACTAGAATCTCCAAATAGTGAAATTCCCTGAATCCAAGCCCTTGAAATGCATTGCTATTGATGGACAACAAAACAAACATAAAAGAAATTAGGGAAGCAAAAGGCCAAAACCATTTTGAATGTCTATTTAGACTTAGATGAAGAAGAATATAGCACGTGAAAAATAAAATAGAAAATAAAAAGTAGAAAACATAATTGAAAAGAGCAAGAAAATGTGGAAGCAAAGCAAAGAAGATAGGAGGAAGAGAGGAAGGGTGAGTAAGAGAGATGAGTGAGAGCACAAGAGCCAAAGGGAAGACCAACTATGAAGTGTGGGGTAACAACATTGTTGACAATGAAAGCATAACAACTAATTGCCGTAGTGAAACCCATGAGTAAGAGAGATAAACAAAAGCAAAAGAGGTGTAAATGAAGTAATGAAAGTGATTTAAGGGTCCATGGCTTAAATTATATATTAATTCTTGGTGAGGGAATAAATCCTCACTATTCCTTCATATAATTGAGGAATAGTGGGAGAATTAATTTATCGATTTGCTAATCCTTTGTTATATAGCAATGGAGTAGCAATAGAGATATCCCTTGCCATATAGTAAGAATATTTCCTCTGTTAATCCTTCACCAATTTGTTGCTTAAATTTGTGCCACCCTTCACACCATTTTCTTTCTTGAATAACATGAGATATAGTAAGGGAATATGTCCTTCATTATTTTTACTTTTTCTTATGGTGAACCTAATAACAAAAAGCCGTAGAAATTAATCTTAAAACAAGTGAGAAAATGTGATTCAATTCAATCAACATGATAAAGGAAAAAAATAGTAGAAGTAAAAAAAAAAGAAAAAGAAAAAGAAAAACTCACTTACTAAGTGACAAAGGACAATGGTAGTGAGTGGCAAAGGAAAAGTGATAATGGTGGAGTAGTAACAACAATAGCAAGTGGCAAAGGTGAAGGATGATAGCAGACCATGGTAGCAGTAATGACAATGAGTGATGAAAACATGACAAAGAGTGAGAGACCAAATATGAAGTTGATGTTTTCTGATTTGGGGGATTAGAGATTCATTTTAAATTCTTTTAGTAAGGGATTAACAAATAAGTATTCCCTTGCTAATTTAAAAAATTATCATCATCTTAACAATGGAAACATCCTCCTCTAGTCTCTCTTTAAGCATCACCAATGAGAAATTTTGCTATCCTTGCTAATCCTTGGCAATTTAGCAAGGCAATATCTCCTCGCCAACTTGTTAGGGAGGGAATATGTTTAGCAATGGAATTAGGATTTACTAATCCCTTACCAATACATTACAAAGTTTTTTATGCCAATGTCCCTATTTTTTTTTTCAAAAATCAAACCTGTTTGCAAGGAATTTCTTAGTTCATTATTCCTTCGCCAAATAATAAAGGACTAGTGGAGAAATAGAGACAATATGTAATATTCAGTTTTCGTTAAAAAATTTGGAAATGAGTCAGTATAAAAGCAAGTCCCCTAAAATGAATGAGTTAAGGCCCAATAAAATTTGAGTGATGTTGTAGACTCCTAAAAATGAGAATCCAAGACTCTAGGTGCTTAAAAAACAGGACTAGAATAATGAACAAAAATGAGCAATAGCGTAATGGCAATTTCATAAATTAGAGTAATTTTTGAAAAAATCACAGAAGGGATTTTTTAATGAAAAAATTGAGTTACCGGAGGTTCTCATAGGCCCTAATAAGATTCCCTAGATTGGTTTTAACCCCCTCCAGTATATGTTTTTTAACATTAGTTGACTCGAACTTTGACCTTTTCATTTGGGAACGTTTTAAATCCAAACTGAGTGATTCCAAAGTCATTTATAAGTTAGAGGACCTAGTTTTATAATGAAAAGATAGTTTTCAAAAAGGAGCTAAAATGAGCCTAAAATGACTTAGTCAAGCAAAAGGACACAAATGGCATTTTTAAAGAACAATTTTTAAGAAATGCTCCCTTATATGTGGCGTCCCACTCTCTCCCTCACCTTAACCAACTTTGCTTCTATTTGAATAGAGGAGAATTCTGCCCAAGAGTAACGCACAAGGAGGAAGGGAAGAAGGGAAGGAAGAAGCCAAGGAAAAGGTAAGGAAAGTTAAGGTTTTCATAGTTCTTCTTTTAGAAATCTTGTTCTCCTCCCTTTCCTCTTTCTTTTCATGGTTGTGGTGTGTGATGTGGGGCTATTTTGGGTTTGATTTAAAGGAAAAAGGTTAGACTTTGAAGGAGGAGCTCTAGCAAAGGAGAAAGCCCTTGAAGAAACTAAGAAATCAAGGTAAATCTTCTTGTCTTTGTTACTTTCTCCTCCTTGCTTCTTGTGTGTGTTGGTTCAGCCAAATGGAGAGCTATAAGGAGGGAGTAATTTCTGACCTAAAGCAAGCAAGAAACCTAGGTTTTAGATTATAGGAACCTAGGAAAAGCAATGAAACTTGAAGAAAAACTATTAGAATTCAAGATAACAAAGCTAGGAATTCATAGATATATAGCAAAATTTGATTTCTTCTAAGGGTATTCTAGCTTATATAAGAGTTTAATTAAGTTTATAAGATCCCTAGGAAGCTTCCAAGTGCCTCTTCTTCCAAGAAAACAAAACAATTCCATGGGTGCACTAAGAAAGGCATAAACTCGGCCAAACCAAGAGTAAGGACCTAGGGAGTGTTTTAAATTTTTCTAAGCCTATATTGGAACTAGATATGATGGAAGAATATGAAAGGAAGCCTTGAAAAAAATTTAGAAAGCCTAAATTATGAGATGGAGGTGTAGGTTCCATAATGTGACTTAAAGAAGCAACTTATATCTAGGCTCTTGGGAATAAATTTGTAATGACTTCAAGGAGTCTAAATAGAGTCAAAAGACCTAGATTGAAGGAGACAATACGGCCAAGATCTTGAATTCTAGTAGTTGCTTCATTTGGCCTTTTATTGAACCATTATATAACCATAGAACAAAGTATGCTTCCTAGTGTGTGTATGGTGCTAGAACTTGTTTCAAAAATGTAATTGGATCCTATTTATGGTGTCTAGGCCAAGTGAGTCAAGTTCCTCCTAGGTGTGGGTGTGAAGTCGAGCCAAAGAAGTGAGGAAGAAAGGAAGAAAATTATCTTTTTGCACTAAGGTGGCTCTTCACTCTTTCTTGCATGTATATCTTGGTTATATGATTGTCATTGAATGCTTGTATGTGTATTTGCATCATGAGACATGCCATTTGATGTTGTCTTGTTGCCTTAGTACCAATATGTGTTCTTGAATTGCTTTTTGATTATAAAATTGCTCTTTATGGGTGAGGTTGTGCCAAAAGTCCTTTGAAATAGGTAAGGTGAAGCCAAAAGTCCCTAAGAGTATATGAGACAAGGCCAAAAGTCTCAAGGATTAGTGAGGCTAAGTCAAAAGTCCCTAGACCAAGGGTGAGGCTAATCCAAAAGTCCCAAAAATGGGATGAGACTAGACCAAAAGTCCCTATAACTTGTTCTTAACTTTGACATGTTATTATGGCATGGAAATTATGAATTAAATGGTTCTTGAAAGTGTTTATGGCATGCTTGTATTCCTTAACATGATTATATACCTTAATTGCTTATTTGAAAGGGTGTTTGAACTATTGAGATTCTTTGAATCTCATCCGCTTCTCTCTTCCATCTCATCATATCTAGATGGTACTCAAAGAGATAAAAATGGGAGCTAAGGAGCATGATTGACCATACTTTGATATTAATGTAGCTTTTGATATAAGTAAATATCAAAGTTTGCATGTATGAATTATTTTTGAGATGTAAACCTTTGAACAAATGTAAAAGTATGTAAATATAGTGTGTGAACCAAAGTTGAAGCCAAATGAATGAGAAAATGTGATTTGATCATTTGGGAGCCAATTCTTGATTATATATTGATGCATGTGAAAGGGTGAGTTTGAGGTGTGTGATATTTTAGACCATTTAAAAATCTTATACATAATATGTTTATACTTAAAAACATACTCAAATTGCTGTGGAATGGTGAGGAGGCCAATTGGAACCAATTTGACCCCTTTATGATATCAAAAGTGCCATAATCTTAAGCTAAACCAAAATTTGACCAAATGAGTTAGTCTTGGCATGGAATTTGGAATGAAGATAGGTCTCATCCAAATCTTTCCACAGAGCTAAAGAATACCCAATTTGAAGCTCTAAAGAATTTGTTATGATTTTTCAAAATTGGAAAAAATATGCCAAATGGTAAGGTGCACTGTTCATATGGTCTGATTTTGTTTCCTTGTCATTCATAGGCCAAATGATATCCAATGGCTATGAAATTTTATAGATATAAAATAGACACCATAATATTTACATAAGTATCGAGATCACTCCATTTAGAGCTCTGTAGAGAGAGAACCAAATTTTTGAAGTTTTATGACAGTACTAGTAACACAGCAGGACTTCTAGTACTATGCCATTAATTTTCATGAGTTAGATGCCATTTTTTTGATCTAAAACTATTTTTACTCAAAAGTAGACATCCATAGATTTCCATAATGGTATGTTTTTCTGGGTTATTATTTTTCTAGAATTAGTTATGAATTTTTGAAATTTATATTAGTAACTTGTGATAGCAAACCTGGGTAGTTGAACCTTTGGTACTATTCTATTATCAATCATGATCCAATTGATATTTTCATGGCTTGGAAAGATTTTTAACCTATATTTGACATTCAGTGCTTTTTAGAAAGTTATCATTTGCTTGATTTTGATTTTTCTAGAATTAGTTATGATTTTCCAAAATTTGCATTAGAAATCTATATCAGTAACTCGAGGCCAACTTCCTTGTTTTTTGGTGTGTGGCTTCTAGACTAAAATGTATGTAATGTTTTGTAATGATTATAACTTGTATAGATGCATTATGGGTAGATGATGTTATTGGTGAATTTATATGGCCCACGTAATGTGAAATGAAATTTTTGAGCCCTATATAAGACAATAAATTACCAATATTTATATCCATTTGCTTTGAGTGTGAAATCAAGCATGAATAAGAGACTGAGGAACCTAATAAGCTATGGTATTACATAATACAGTCCCTCGCAAGTTAGCAAGGACCTTTTTCCTCATTAAACTCTCACAAATCTGTTGCAAAAATTCTCGCCACTATTCACATGTTTCCTTCCTACATTGTCTTAAGATTTGGCGAAGGATTCGTTACTTTTCACTAATCCCTTGATGCTTAGATAGGGAATAGTGAGAGATATATTCCCTTACTATTTCTCCTTTTTTCTTGTTTTGACATACAATTAACTCTTTATGAATTTAGGTAAGTCTTTCACTTTGTTCTCATACTTTTTTACTACAAGATCTCTTACTAACTTGACCATTAGAGTCTATGCTGAAGCTTTACTCCCTTTTTTTTATGCATGCAATACTATTGCCATCATGCTCTACCATTTGACTAGAGTGACTAATATATTCAATTTAGTGTGGAAAGATATTACAATATTTATATTATTGTTTAGTACACATTAGAAGTGTTCATTATTAAATTTAGCTTAATTTTTTATATATAATATAATAAAATTTTGAATTTATCTTTTTAATTATCCATAGCCATACATTACACCAAGTAAATATTGATTTAGTTTAAGTTTAAGGATTAGTTAAGTGTGATAATCAAACTCTAACCGTGCTAACCTTCACTCATTCTCAAACTTTGTAAACTGAACCAAATTATGAGAAATTGTGGAGCGAAACTAGACCACTAATTTCAATTCAGTTTGATTTAGTTCAATCCATGGTTCACTTTCTTTTAATTATTTTTTTTTAATTTTTCCATTATATTTGTGTGAATTATAATGTGTTTATATATATCACAATATAAAAAATTAAAAAAATTATATAATTGAAGTTATCATCAATGTTAATATGAAAAAAAAAACTCCTTAGTCTTAAATTTGAATTATGAATACACAAAATATAAAGAAAAATTTCCACTTATTCACCTTACTCTTAGCCTTAAATTGTAATTTTTTTGATAGTTAATTAAAAGTTACAATTAATCTCCTAATGTATTTACTATATTACAATAAGCCCTAGCCATTTAAATCAATTGTCACTTTTAATAGAGATAACCACATGTAGAAGACTATTTATCAAAATAGAACTTAAAAGATCTTATAACCTTTAAAGATCTTCTAATGGCAATTAAGCAGCTCCTTTTATTTAGCCTCCATATAAGTCCTTATTACTTTCTATCTCTTTTAATTTTCAAGGAGGTTTATTAAATAAATAGTTTGGATTCTCTTATGTCCAAAAGCTCTTTATGTGGAGGAGAGAGAGACACACACACACAGTGTGTGCGAGACCCACACAAGTGGATCCCATTAGATCCCACCCACTATGTCACTCTCTCTCCCATACGAGGACTTTCTAGACATGAGAAAATATGGACTATCAAATAAAACTCGAAAGAGTCCCTTGGTGCATTGGATATTCCATAAGCTATTCTTTTTATGCATCATTTGCCAATTGAGGAATGCTATCTATTTTGTCATAGCTTGGAGGAATCTATAAATTATATTTTTTTTGTGTTCTTTTATTTGATCAATTTGGTTTGGCTTTCCTTTGGGTTTATGGGTTGATTAGATTTTTCCAATGGATATTATGGTTTGGCTACAACAATGGCTTGAGCAAGGCCAATTAATCAAATTATAAGGTGATGAGTATATAGTGGTTATTATTATTATTATTATTATTATTATACTTTACATCATTTGGTTTAATTTGTCATAATAGGAAAACATTTTAGGATCTTGCCTATGGGCCTAAATTTGTGATATAAATGATTCCATGGCTTTGTTGCTAAAATATTATTTCAATCCCATAGCATAGTGGTTAGCCTTTGCATAGTTCATTTTCTCTGGTTAGTACATAGGATGGTTTATTTTTTACTAAGCACAAACACTTAATGTTTAGGGGACTAAACGTAATAGTTGGTAGACAAAACATCAAGTCTTAATTTCTACATGGTTTGTCACATGATTTTTAAGAAATGAATATGGATGGATAAGTATAATCAAACTCAGGTGAAAGTTTTATTTGAGGCAATCAATTGCATGTTATGTATAGTCAATCCTTAAGTTTATCCATTGCATCTTCTGCTATTTTCAAGGTCACAAGATTGGCTTTTGCAACTTCAACATTAATTTTCAGTCACTTTGCAAGTTCTTTGTTAGGATATCTAGAATTTACTTTTATATTTTCCACGTTTTAGGTTGTTTCTTATTCTCAATAGTTTATGTTCTAGGTTCCAATGTCAATTTCAGGAGGAAATCTCTTTTGTTTTGTTAGGTTTCGTGGTTTTATCTTTTTGGTATATGTTCCTTTGTTTTGTGTGTGTGTGTGTGTATATATATATATCCATAAACCCCAAATTACATATATAAACCCTTGGCATCAAAATTCTAATCCAAGTGATGACCAATATTCCTATTAGTTTGATTTGCAATGTACTAAAAGCAAGCAATAGTTTTAGTATGTCATTAAGCTTAAAAATGTACGCACAACTTTAAGAGCAATAATATCTTAAAATGGGGAGGGGCAAAACTAACTTTTGGCATTATTTGAAAAATTAAGTTGCATGTATAAGTTAATATTCTTGTTTTTGTTCAAGAGCCATTTGGTTCATGGAATCTTACATATTTGAGAATGACTATATTTCTAAGAATGTGATTTGCAAGCGTCATATTCCTAAGATTATAATATTCTCACATTTGGTTCATCATAAGTATTTTTGGAAATATTTTGTTACAATATAGAAAACTTAATATTTTCATATTTGGCTCATATCAAATTTTCAAAATTACATATCTTATGTTTATTATTAATTATAAAGTCCAAAATGTAAAAAAACCAGCAACAACTTTGGGATTATGCTATTTATCCCCTTTAACCTTAAAAATTGATTGTAGAGTCCTTCGGCTTTTATTTTTGTGCAAAATAACCTGCTAATTTTTATGTTCAAAATGATACCACCACTTTTCCATATAGGTTGAAAAAGGCTAAATTGGTCAAAAGGGAAAAAAAACATCCAACTTCATCTCAAATGACAAAACAAGGGTTTATTTATTCTTTTTATCATGTCTATTTAGGAGAATATTAATAAAGGAGTTATGTTGTACAAAGTGGGTCTTTGGTTATCTTTTAAAGTTAAGGTGGATAAATTACACCATTTCTCAATGTGAGGGAATATTATTTGCATTTTTGACTAATTATAAATCAAATTGAACCAAATTAATTAAGTGAAAAACCCTAATAAATCATTTCAGTCCATTTGATTCAGTCATTGTAGTAGAAGTATTTCACATGTGAGTACATGATATATCTCCAATTTACACGCGTCTTATTATCCCAAAAAAAAATTACATTTCAAAAGTTTTAGTTTTATCATACTAACAATTTTTTATGATAATATCCTATTATCCATTTTGCATGCTGTACGGCGACTTTCATCAGCAATTAACGGAAGATAGGAAAAAAAAAAAATTTCTATAAGCAATTATGCATCAAACTTCAAGCACATAACTTGGCTTTTGGATTATTAGTGCGCAGGGCAATCATTATTCATTCTTTTTTCTGAAGTTCTGAACAATCACGTACTGCGCCCCCATCGTTGCTCCCAAAATTTCGAGTGAAAACTTCTCCTTTCAGTCTCGGTGAGTTTGCTCGTCTTCTCCTCCAGCGTTCGCTTCCTTTGCCATAGTCACTGAGATGAGCAACCCACCCGAGGAAGACTCATTAGCGAAAGCTGCAAAAGTAGCCGAAGATCTTTACTACCTCCGAGACACCTATTTCCCGGAGAATCCATATGATAAGATCTCCAAATTGCAAGAAGAATCTGATCTCGCTCTGAAACTCCTCGATTCTATTCCTCCAGGTAAATTCTCTTTTTCCTATTCCGGATAATACCTATTTAAGCTATTCCTTCAGGTAAATTCTAAGCTATTCGTATAAATTGGTATCCTTTTATGTGCGACGACCATCTTCTTCTATTTCCCCAGTTTGGTTTTCCAGAAAATTGAGCCAGCGGGAATATTGGAATTGAGAAAATTGAACATAAAATGAGTGTATGAGATGCTATGATGTAATTTGCTTTTCTCTTTTATTGGTTCAAACTTCAAATATTTGGTTGAAAATGCTGATGTGTTGTTTCTTGAATAATCAATGAAGCTACGACTGAACTTTAATGAACGCAAGAACTATTTTCTTGGGAAATAGTCGAGAAGAGAGGGAAAGGGAGTAAATACGATTTCGTAGTAAAACATAAAGAAGAGCATGGGGGACATGTTAAGGACCTGTTACCCCATATATACATGTATAGATGGAGAAATATTTTGTGTGGGTTTCAGTTTTAATTGATTCATTGGAAAGCAAGGGAGTTCAATTAACCCTACGGATCGTCATAACATTGAAAGACAAGAACCTCTGTACTCCATGAGAGGATACCACCCAACAAAGGATATCATCTTAGGGATAGCAAAAAGCAAGGTCAATCAAAGCTTCAACCAATTTGGGATGATCAGCCATAGAAAGAAGGAATTTAAGAAATTGAGATCAAAATAAGGGCAAATAACATATGGGGGATGTATCCATATATTTGTCTTCTTGGTTATTGTTTCAATTACTTAGAACTGTATTTGTGACCAACTAAAATAATTCATTTCATGCCAGATAGTTAATTCTTGGTAGTCAACATGATTCCCTGATACCTTATTTGTTTCTTTTGTAAATATGATGGACCTGAAGTTTCTGGGCCTAAGGTATTGAAGATATATGAGAACAGAAGGAAGGGAAAGGTGAGTCAAGCTGTGTAATTTCTCATGAGCTGGTTGTATGAAATATGGAGAAAGAAAGAGAGAAAAACCCTTGAATGATATGTAGTCTTTGAATTCTAATCTACATGAGACTTTGTATCTATAGGAGAATGATACAAGACTAGACATTGGAGACTTATAATTACAAAATAATATCCTATTAATTACACAACTATAACTTATCAAATATGGAATAAGACACATGTTAAACATGCCAATACTCACTATCTAATTAGCATATTTACATTCCAACTCTTCCCCTTAAGCTGGAGCATATAAATCACATGTATCAAGCTTGTTACAAATGTAAAAAAAAATGTGTGGTCCCCTTAATGCTTTAGTGAGAATATCAGCTAACCAATCCTTAGAATTAACATTGCTAATGGTGAGAGTCCAAGATAGTATTGTCTCTTTGATAAAATGACAATTAATTCCAATGTGTTTGGTCCTCTCATGAAAGACCGGATTGGATGCCATATGTAGAGCAACTTGATTATTACAAATTGAGGTCATTTTGCTTAAATCTCTAAATTTGAGTTCTTGAGGCAATTGTTTTTTCCACACCAAGTTCACACGTTGCCAATGCCATGGCACAACATTCTACTTCAACACTAGATCTAGCCACAACATTTTATTTTTTACTTTTGTAAGATACAATATTTCCTCCAATGAAAATGTAATAACTTGTAGTAGATCGTCAATCTATAAGAGATTCTGTCTAATTTGCATAAGCATACCCAAGCAGTCGAGTATGTTTATGATCATTATGGTCATATAGCAAGCCTTGCGTGTTGCTACATCCCAGTGACTACTAGTACATGGTGACTGTAAGAATTGACTTACTACACTTATAGTGAAGGAGATATCTGGTCAAGTGATTATAAGATAGTTCAATTTTTCAACAAGTCTTTGGTAGCTAACAAGATCTGTCAAAGGCTTCTCTTGTCTTGGTATAATTTTAATATTAGGATCAATGAGAATATCAACTAGGCAATCTGACATACCAATTTCTTTAAGAATATCTAGTGCATACTTTCTTTGAGGGATTACTCCCCTAGTACTAGATTAGGCTACCTCAATGCTCAAAAAATATTCTAACTTGCCTGAGTCCTTGGTTTGAAAGTGATCAAGTAAGTGTCGTTTAAGCTAAGAGATTCTATCTTGATCATTCTCAGTGATAACAATATCATTGATATAAACAGCCATATATATGTGTGTGTGTGTGCACAAAGATTAGAAGCTCAATGCATGTAGAATAAGGAGTGATCTTACTTCTAATCAACCCAAATGGACAATGCTGCTAAATCATTGAAACCAGGCCATGGTGACTATTTGAGCCCATAAATAGAATAGTGTAATTTACACACTAATCCAAATTTCCCCTAAGCAACCAACCCAGGTGGTTGCTTTATGTAGACTTCCTCTTCAAAATTGCCATGAAGAAAGGCATTCTTAATGTCAAGTTGATAAAGGGGCCAGTGTTGAATAGTAGCAATAGACAATACCACATGAATAGAGGCAATCTTGGCCGCTAGTGAGAAAGTGTCACCAAAAATATGAGTATAGCTTCTAGTTACAAGGCAGGCTTTAAGGCAATTAATAGTACCATCGGGGCCAACTTTAAATAGTGTAAAACCATCAATAACCAACAGTAGATTTATGGAGGGGAAAATGTACTAGTTTTTAGATGCCATTCGATTATACAGCCCTAATTTCTTCAATCCTACCTTATCTCCACTCAGGATGCAAGAGAACCTTTTAAGTAGTTTGAGTAATGGAAATAGAGGACAAAGAAGATACAAAAACATAGTAGGGTGATGACAAACGATTGTAATTTAAAAAATTATAAATAAGATGGAAATTACAAGAAGAATGAATACTTTTTTTGAATAGCAATGGGAAAACCATTATCAAGAGACAAGTTCAGAGTAGGGGTAGGTGTTGGAATTGTGTGTGAATTAGCAAGGACATCCATAGAATCTGCGGTAGTGATAAGTGAAGCTGGTTCAGAGGACATCCACATAAGTGTTCATGTCTATATCCAACTGCTTCAAAGTTATCATTTTAGTAACAATAGCATGAACACATCAAATGTAATTAGTATACATGGATTTAGCTTTTTGCCAAAAGGTATATCATGTTTTATAATTATGGAGAATATGCCATAGCTTACAATTAATTGAATGCCATAATAGACCACACAGTTAATGGTCTATTTTCTTCCAAGTAGGTTGATCAGAAGCTGAAATATCATTGACCTTTTTAGCCTTGGCTAAGAAACCAAAGCTTAACAAAAGTAGTCCGAACAATATAATTAGAGTTATCTAATTTCTCAGGTGTAATAATGGTGGTTCCAATTTCTTGAAAATGCAATAATAAAAGTACCCAACCTTTGGGCTCAGGAGGCTTGAACAGCATTGGACATAGTGAATTTAGATTGAAGGCAACACTAGAAGGTGACAAAAGATGGAGAACAAAGGATGACAGTGACCAAAAGCAAAGAACAGAGGGAGAAAATGTCAAACACCACGAACAACGCCCAACTAAGGCAAGTAAAAGGCTGGGCTAGATGGAATGAAGGCCAAAAGGGGGCATCATGCGCTGTCATGTGCTACTGCATGGGTGAGAAGCAATTTTGCAATGTAGCGTGTGGTGGCAATTGGAGGTTCAACAATGGGTGGTGACCAGTTGGTGGCATTTGTGGCGGCTAGTGAGGTTGTGTGTCAAGAATAGACGTGGCATAGTGATTGGAGTGAAGCACAATCGCTGGAAAAAGGCTGACTATAAGGGAAGGAGGGTTTTTGCCTTTGTAGGCTCTGATACCATGTGAAATATACAGAAAGAAAGAAAGAAAACTCTTGAATGAAATGTAGTGTGTGAATTCTGACCTACATGAGACTTCGTATATATGGGAGAATGATACAAGACATTGAAGACTAATAATTACACAATAACAACCTACTAATTAGACAATTATAACCTACCAAATATGGAATAAGACACATGCTGATCATACTCATGTACACTGCTACCTAGTAGGCATATTTACAATCCAACAAGAGGGATGAAAATGGGAAATAACAATGCTAACTAACTCACATGGGTTGTGAGGTGTGGGAGTGAGAGAGTAAGGTTTTTAGTAGGAAATATATTGTGAACTAAGGGGTCAGAGTAAGAGAAGGAAAGATTTGGCTGAGGGGAGAGTCTTTGGTCTCTTGAATACCAGTGGAATACTTTTTCCTTTCTTCTTGCTATTTCCATCCTCTTTGCTTACTGTAAATGCTACCTTCTGCTATCATCCTATTGTCTATTTTCTTCTACGGACAAGGATATTGCAGCTTTGTTTCATAAATAATTCAAGCTTTGGTTTGGATTCCATCAATTTGGTTTCAAAGTGGTATGATTCTTAGTAAATGGAGACTAGAATGGAAGTGTTGGCGAGAGGATTTGCACTTTTGCAGAGATGAAGGAAGAAATGACCTTGATCAAGGAGTTGATGATGGAGATACGTGATAAAGTAGCTAAGATGATTGGTAATAATGGAAGAGGCAAGGTTGTAATTAAAATCAGCTCACATCACAATTGGAGAAGACAAGAAGCACTGATCTAAAGGCTCTGTTGGTGGAGTTAAGAAAGGAGAAGGTAGAATTTAGAAGGGAAAGAGGAAGAAACTGAGGAGGAAGCTACTTGAGGTCTACTTTTTTTTTTTTTTTTCCTTTTTAAATGAAGAATCAATAGCATCGAAATTCAAGGAAGTGTAGCAACCTCAGGAGAAGGAAGTTGGAGAAGAGAATTCTAAAGGCGGTTTTGTTGTTGGATTTGCTATTGCAGTGGCTTGTGAGAACAAATCAGAAGAAGAAATAGAGCTAGCAACTATTGATTAATTTGAGCCTCTGTAGACTTGACAGATTTTTACCTTCTCAATGCACAAGGAAGCACAATGAGAGAATGGAGAGAAATCACATGGGAAGGAGACCTTCTGGGCAGACAATAGAAACAAGTTTCCATGATGTTACACTAAAGGCAAGGGGAAAAGTGAAGGGATCTTGCATTGGGGAAGAGAAATTGTGTGGGGAAGAAGACCAAAACTGAACAAAAGGGAAAACTTTGTTGGGCTGCTTTGTATATATAACCAAGTGACCCAAGATATTGGGTCAGCCCATCCTATTGCAGCGTCCAAACCCATAAACTGAAGGCAATCTGTGAGTTTGTTCCAATAAAATGAAGAAAGCAATTGGGCTTTTGCTGACACCAAGAAAACCACCCGACCTTTTTGTCCAACAACATTAGAGGGACAACGATGATTAATAGGGCATAGGGTGAGCTCCTTTACATGTTCAACATCGACCAGTTTTGATGACTACCAGCAATTGCACGATGCCAAGAGAGCAGGATGAAGAGGACTGGTGTTTAGACTTTGTTCTACTGAGACGTTTGGGACAAACAGCAGGAAATGAACTGACAATTTCGACTTCTTAAAATGGAAGAAGAAGAAAATGAAGAGAATGATGAAGATGGAGGGGAAAAGCAACCGAGAAGGAGAATAAAGAGGGTACCTATGTTGAAGGAATGAAGGAAGAGGATATTTTATTTCCTGGTCATGAACTTCTCTTTATTGCTGTTGAAGTAGAGCATGGTCCTTGTTGCATAACAGTGTGCAAATCATAGAAAGTTTGTGAACTTGTTCTATCCTATGCATGGGAGATTTAAATTGAGGAAAAAAGAGAGGTGGTTGTTGAAGATGCATTGGATTTGCTTGCTCAAAGGCATGCACTGGAAAAGGCACCTCCAAGGAGCCTTTATGAACCTACATTCTATGGACAGTTGCTTGCTAATTTTTCATTGTATCTTGATGTTTCTGTTCTTGTGTTTAAGTTTGGAGACATAGGGATGTTGCGTGAAGGCATCCTACTGGGTATAATGCTGGGTTCACAGCCATTGCCCATTATTTATCCATTTGGGAAGGGAGCTTTGTTTGCTAAGTACATTGAATGCTTCTGTGGTGAGAAGACCATCTTAAACAGTCAAAAGGAGATGGAATTCATCAGAAAAGAGGGAGATCCCTGCCTAGTTGAATGGAATGGAAGTGA
Source organism: Erythrophleum fordii (assembly GCA_032878935.1). Classification (NCBI taxonomy): domain Eukaryota; kingdom Viridiplantae; phylum Streptophyta; class Magnoliopsida; order Fabales; family Fabaceae; genus Erythrophleum; species Erythrophleum fordii. Next base: position 3,135,364 of record JAVQMF010000029.1, read on the forward strand.
GAAGTGACAAAGAGAACATATTCTGGTTATAAAAAAGAATATTCTAGTGTTGTGCAATTTGACACAACAAAGAATTGCATTATATTTGCTAGTGAAGATAACCAGATAAAGTTTTGGGATGTGAATAATATCAATGTTTTTAACAGTGGTCTTCTGATGATTAATGATGTTCCAGTCCACCCTGAAGAAGCATTTTCCTGCCGAGCGCTGTCAAAGAATGATTCTTATGTTTGTAGGTGGGGGAAAAATTTTACTGTTCAACATGGTGACTTTTAAGTTAATGACAACTTTTATGCCACCTCCACTTTTATAAGATAATAACATCCTTCTAACTGAACTGGAAGATTCAACTATTCATATATACACTTCATTGATTGAGGACATGGAGTGTGAAGTACAGCTTGAGTATGTGATGGTACTAATTAAATGGAAAGAAATACTAGAATTTGAGAATACTTAGGAAAATTTTGAAGTTATTAAAGGGCGATTCCCTGATTTCCACCTTGAGGACAAGGTGAAACTTTTTTAGGCGCCCCCCCCCCCCCCCCGGGGGGACCAAAAGTTATTGGGCCTAAGGTATTGAAGATGTATGAGAGGAGAAGGAAGGGAAAAGTGAATCAAACTGTGGTAATTTCACATGAGCTGACTAGAGGGATAAAAAATGGAAATAACAGGGCTAACTAACCCATATGGGTTGTGAGCTAAGTGTGTGAAAGAGAGAGAGAGATTAAGGCTGTTAGTAGGGAATATATTGTGGATTGTGGGGTCAGATTGAGGGAAGGAAAGATTTGGCTTAGTGGAGAGTCTCTGGTCTCTCAAATTCCAGGGGAATATTGTTTTGTTTATTCTTGCTATTTTCATCTTCTTTGCTTACCATAAATGCTGCCTTCTGCTATCATCCTATTTTCTATTTTCCTCTGTGGACAAGGATATTGCAGCTTTGTTTCATAAATAATACAAGCTTTGAACTCATCAAAATATCTAAAATTCATTTTATTGAACTTTTGTTATCGTAAAATTGTCTCCTTTGCCAGAACAAAGAAAGTCACCCATGCAACGTGCAACATTTGAATATCTGAGAGGGAAGATATTGGATGTATGCCCTGACTATAAGAAAGAAGCAGAGGATCATCTATCAAAATCTGTAAGCACAATCAAGTTGTTAACTTCTGTGTCTTAGCAAATCTTGCAATTGATGCTAAAGTGCATGATTTATAACTGACTCTTCTATCTCTATGCACCAGGTTAAGTTAAACCCATCTCTTGCAGATGCTTGGCTATGCTTAGGTAACTGCATTTGGAAGAAAGGAGATCTATCTGCTGCAAAAAACTGCCTCAGTCTTGCATTAAGCAAGGTTAATGCTGAAATTAGATTCCCAATACTTGACCGATATTGAAGATGTTGATTCGTTGCAAAGCCAAGTAGCATTTCATTTTTGGTTTTCATTTTCCTCTTGGTGATGACTGAAAACTTGTTGAATAACAAGCATGAATTTAACCCAACTGATCTTGTTCATATAATGGGATTCTATTATGAATTTGTTAGCTTTTAAGGGCTTCATATTGATTAATTGTAACTGTGAAGAAGAGGAGGGGGGTCATAATCCGGACAAGTGAACATAGATAAACAAATAAGTGAGAAAGATAACTTTTTTCTGATAGATATGAGATACTTCATTCTAGCTTAAGTACGTAAGCAAAAATCAAGGTTTTGCTGAAATGAGGATGGCAAAGTTCTGTCAAGTTGTGCCATCTGTGCTTCGATATGGTGTATTTAGTTGAAATGGAATGTTTGGATTTTCTTGGATAAGCCTTTGTAGTAAAATCTGTTATGGCGTAGGATTGTTTATAAGGCTTCTCTTTGGTGTTCAGTGGCACATGGATTTTTCTAGGGTGTGGGGTTTGTTTGACAGATATGTAGAAAAATTGGAGAGCATTATTATATTGATGAACTTGTTCTCTTTTTCTTAGTTTTGTTCTTTACTCTTTCATCAGGACTGGAAAGTGTTATTTACTTCTCTTATGTATTCCTTATCCTCTCCTTTTAATAAAATTTCTTCTTATATCGGAAAGAATAAATTCAAACCTTCTCTAGTGAAAAGTGGGAAACAGAAAGGGAGGGAAATGAGAGAAATATTTCAACCTTTTTAAATAAATAAGGGGTCACAAGATAACGGTGAACCTGAAAACTTTTGTAATTTTAAAGGGAAAAACATTTCCACTTCTCATCATTTTGGTGGAAACAGCTGCCTTTACAATTCTTGATTCAATGTTTACTAATATATCTCATTGGAGAAGACAAGTGGATGTCTCATGGGAATGGTAATTGTATAAATGTTGTAGTTTCAAACAAAATTCTACGAATGTGTGGTTGAAAACTGTATAAACAAGAAGGATCGGAAGTAAGGGGTAGTCCAGCAAGTAGTGACTAAAGAAGCATGATGCTATGCTCCAGACTGTTATGATTTTCTTTTGCTGTGAGTACTGTTCTATATGCTCTAATATACATCAATTTTGGAGCATCTGATGGTAGAGTAAGCTTGAGATGTTGATTGCCAGAAAATGGTTATGTATTTTTATCTCAATGATCCATATAAATTATAATATGCTTTTGGTAAAATCTATGGAATGGAGTGTATAACTATGCAAGAAGTGAGTACAGTAGTGTGAAAGAGGGTTTCATTTAAGTGTATTTGGAAAACGGTATTGTATTAATTTCTTAATTTATTAGAACTATTCTTTTACTTACCACTTTCCAGTTGGTATTTTGGCATATTTGGAAGTTTTTATTGATGGAAATTATGAGATGTTATAATGCTGTACAACAACAACAACAAACAAATATTTTTCCACTAGGTGAGGTTTGTTAGATGAATCAATCGACGTTATAAAATACTATCGTAAATATAAAACTAGAGAAGAATATTTGAGTAAATGTGTAAGAGAAGATCATTTCCTTCACATAGAGGTCTTATTTATATAGAAAATAAATAAAGGGAAGTACAATGTAGTGCAATAAACCTAGACACTAGTATGTACATTGTGAATCTAGACACAATTCCAATATTATGTACATCCTTATCCTAACACTCTCCTTCAAGATGGAACATATATATTATATGCACCAAGCTTGTTACATATGTAGTTGATTCGAGGACCCCTAAGAGACTTAGTGGACATATCTTATAGTTGGTCATTTAAACTGACGAATTTGGTAGTAAGATACCCAAATTGAATCTTCTCTTGTATAAAGTGACAATTGATTTTAATATGTTTGGTCCTCTCATAAAAGACTAGATTGGAAGCAATATGCATCACTGCTTGATTGTCACAAATCAATTTCATTTGATTAATATTTTTGAACCTCAATTTTTGAAGAAGTTGCTTTAGCCATATAAGTTCACATGTTGCTAAAGGCATGACACGATATTCAGCTTTTGTGCTAGACCTTGCAACCGCATCTTGTTTCTTGCTTTTCTAGGAGTCTAAATTATCACCAATGAAAACACAATATCCTGAAGTAGATCATCTATCAACAGGAGTGCCAGCCCAATCTACCTCACTATAACCAACTATCTGAGAGTTATCCTTATTTTCATATAATAATTCTTGGCTTAGAGCTCCTTTGATGTATTTGAGAATGCGAATCACAGCATCTCAATGGCTATCGCATGGAGATTGTAAGAATTGACTAACTACACTTACAACAAATGAGATATCTAGATGAGTAATAATGAGATAGTTAAGCTTTCCAACCAATCTCCAGTATCGTTCCGAGTTCGCAAGAGGCTCCCTTTGTCTTGGTAGGAGTTGACATTTGGATCTATAAGAGTATCAACTGGTTTACAATTTGGCATACTCGTTTCACTCAATATGTCTAAAGCATATTTTCTTTGTGATATAGCAATCTCAGTGCAAGATTGATCCACCTCAATCCCTAGAAAATATTTAAGTTTTCTCATATCCTTAGTTTGAAAAGAAGAGAGAAGATGTTGCTTCAACTAAATGATACCTTTTTGATCATTGCCTGTAATGACGATATGATCCACATAAACAACTAGGTAAATGCATTAATCAGATGATGTGTGGTGATAGAGCACACCTCACTTTGAACCATCTCAAACTCTTGAATGATGGAGCTAAATCTACCAAACCAAGATTGAGGAGATTGTTTCAACCCATAAAGAGATTGTTGTAGACGACAAACCTTTCCAAACTCCCTCTGAACAATAAAGCCAGGCGGTTGCTCCATATACATCTCTTCATCAAGTTCATTGTGAAAAAAGACATTTTTGATGTCAAGTTGATAAAAAGGCCAGTGGTGCATATCAGCTATAGAGAGTAGCAAGCGGATAGAAGCAATTTTTGCAATAGGAGAAAAGATATCACAATAAACAAGGCCAAAAATCTGAGTATATCCTTTGGCAACCATACAACCCTTCAAACGATCAACAATCCCATTGGGGCCAACATTAATAGCATATACCCGTCAACAACCAATTGTGGTTTTGCCTGGAGGTAAAGAGACTAAATCTCAAGTCTCATTAAAGTACAAGGCCGCTATTTCATCAATCATTGTTTGTTGCCACTTAGGATGAGAGAGTGCCTCACGAACAATCCTAGGAATAGACACAGAATCCAAGGATGATACAAAAGCATAATAAAGTATAAACAAACAATGATAACTCAAAAAATTTATAAAGAGGATGAGGATTACGAGTTGAGCGAGTACCTTTGCAAAGGGCAATAGGAGGACTTTCAGGGGAAGGGAGGGCCGAGGTAGGGGTTGCTGTTGGAGTAGGGAGTGAGTCAATAGCTTCCTCAATAGAGTTTGTAGGGATGACTGGACGAGAACGTCAGTGATATGTTTGAAGAGGAGTGATTGTCGGAGGATCGATATAGGGAAGATGAAGAACTTCAAACATAAAGTGATGTTTTGTTGAAGAAGAAAAGAATGGAGATGTTTCAAAGAAAATCACATTAGCAGAGGTAAAACACTTTGGTGTCTGGAGAATAACAATGATATCCCTTTTGAAGATATGACTATCCAAGGAAGATATATTTGATAGATTTGGCTGTAAGTTTATTTTTCTCAGGAGTTAGATCCTGAACAAAACAAATGCAACAAAAAATATGAGGGGGAAGAGGATGAAGAGATTTAGTGGGAAAAAAAAATAGAGTAGGAAACTTAGTTTTGTGATATAGAAGAAGGCATGTGATTAATAAGATAACAAGCAGTAAGAATTGCATTGCCCTAAATACGAAGAGGCATATTAGAATGCAGGAGTAAAGTACAAGCGGTCTCTATGAGATGGCGATTTTTACGCTCAGTCACTTCATTTTGCTAGGGGTTATGTGCACATGGGTAAAGAATTCCTTGTGAAGATAAAAAAAATTTGGAATGGGGTAGAAAAATATTCTTGTGCATTGTCACTTCCTAAAATAGATATAGAGATCCGGGACTAATTTTTAACCTTAGCACAAAATGATTGAAAAATTGATAAAAACATTAGAACAATTTTTCATTAAATATAACCAAGTGCAATGGGAATAATTATCAATAAAGGTTACAACATATTGGAAACCAAAAATAGACAAAACACGACATGGACCTCAAACATCAGAATGAATTAATTTAAAATGGGACATAGCCCAATTATTGATATGTTTAGGAAATGAAGCACGGTTTTGTTTACTAAGTTGACACGACTTGCATTCAATTGACCTCAAAGTAGAAAAAGAAAGAACCATCTTTTGAAGTTTAGAGAGATTGGGATGGCCCAAGCAACTATGAATAAGACTTGGAGAAAGGGTGGTGTAGGCTATTGGTGATGTTGGAGATGGAAAATGATAAAGTCTCTGTGACTCATGTTCTATGCCAATCGTCTAACCTGTACTTTGGTCCTGCAAGGAAACATATTTGTCAATAAAGAGAATGGAGCAATTGAGGGTGTGAGATAGTTGACTAATAGAAATAAGATTAAAAGGACACTCAGGGACGTAAAGAATAGAATGTAAAGTGATGGGTAGGAAAATAATAACTTGCCGAATGCCTTTAGCAACCGTTTTAGAACCATTGGCTAAAGTAACATGAAGAAGAAAAATAGAATTAGAAATATGAGAAAAGAGATCTTTGTTACTAGACATATGATTAGAAGCACTTGAGTTAAGGACTCATGGTCTAAGAGAGGAGTGAGCAAAGCAAGCAACAAAATTACCAGTCTGGGCAATGGAAGCAATAGTTGATGATTGTTTGGCAGTCTGAATATGCAAATATTTATCATAATCACGACCAATCAAAGTAATGGAAGTAGGGGCCTAGTCCTTAGTTGGCTCAACAAATTTTTTGTAGCATTCGCCATGTAGGGTGGATGACAATGAAGAGACCAACAATGATCCCGTGGATGACCTAGCTTATTACAATAAGTGCACTGAGGATGTTTCTGAACACAACTTTGTTCTCCTCTACCATGCTTCCCTTTATCATTATTCTAGGAAAGTAAAGTTGAAGCATTTGAACCATGAGCATTAGTTTTATAATAGCCACATTACTAGAAGAGATATGCATCGAGCGAGTGGGAACATCATTAAGAGTAGGGACTGTCGAGCCCCTAAGAATTTGATCCCGAATGTTGTCAAGATCAGGTTGAAGGTTAATTAGAGTCATCACCATAAAAAACTTGTCCCACTGCTTCTCTTGATCTTTGGTTGATGTTGTAGTAGGCATCAAGGATTTGAATTCATGCTTAAAGGACTCAATCCTGCTCACATAGGTGGTAATGTCCAAGTTTTGATGCTTAAGATTAATAAGATTAGACAAAACTTTATGGTAACGTTGAATGTCATTACTGTAGATTGAGGCCACCTTATTCCAAACATCATAACAGGTTTCATAAGATTGATATACAAGAAGTAAGTGAGAATCAAGAGAATGCGACAACAAAGCTCACAGTTGAGCATCAATCTTCATCCAATTTGATTTATTTGCCTCAAGAATATTAGTCTCTTTTGTATGCAAATGATCTAAATACCCTTGTTCCTTAAACCATAAGCGAACAAATGCTACCCAACATTTGTAATTTGATGCACCATGTAATTTTTTTAAGGTAATCAAGGGAGAGCCACTAATAACAGAGGAGAAGATACTTAATTTGGAATTCTCAAAGATAGACATGATTTTGGATCGAAGGTAGCTCTTGGAATATCTTTGGATAGTAACCCAAAAAGGTGTGGAAACAACCAATTGACCCAAGAAAACAGTAGAGGAGGACACCATGGCCGTTTCTGGGCAAACAACAACAAATTCCAATGGCGCACATGCTCTTATGCATCAGCGTGTGGCTGGACAAGCAGAATTTTGGTGGGCTTTCGAGTTCTGCCAATTGGAGCCTTCTGATCACGATGGTGGGGCGCGTGTCGCAAGAAAAATCTGGATACTAGAGTTCTTGCTTGAATAGTAGCGAATAACTTGAGGAGAAGGGTTGGAATGAGTCACAGCTAGAAGGGGTCAAAACTAGGCTTTGATACCATATAAAACTGGAGAAGAATACTTGAGTGAATGTGTAAGAGATGATCATCTCCCTCACATAAAGGTCTTATTTATATAAAAGATAAGTAAAGGGAAGTACAATGTAGTACAATAAATAGTACAATGAACCTGGACACTGGAATGTACATTATGAATCTAGACACAATTCCAATACTTTGTACATCCTTATTCTAATAGTAAATTATATTTTTAGACAAGCTATTTAAATCTAAATCCTTCTTAATAGTTTCTCCTATAGTTTTTCTTGGTCTCCTTTTATCTCTGACTAATGGACTACTCTCCATTTGATTTACTCTTTTTAATGGGGCTTTATAGGTCCTCTTCACACATGCCCAAACCATCTAATGTTGTAATTTAATTTTTATGGAATTAAAGCTTTTTTTTTTTGGGGGGGGGGGATTATGGAATTAAAGCTTAAGTGACCAATAAGGTTGGATTACTTATTTCGTTTTACTTATGCTAAATTGACAAGTTGTTTTGCTACATGTTTCACTGATTTTTACTGCTTTCAAGTCATTTGACTGCTGCTATACTATTTTGTAAGTGTTCAAGCAATGTCTCTTTTTCCAAATCAATTGAGAGAGTATCTTGATGCAATAGTTTGCTTCTTGATTTTATGGTATTACCTGTAGAGAATATATGTCGCGGAGAAGAAATTTATTGTGATGAGTGAAGATTTTCAAGATCTTAAATGAACATTGTACAGATATATTAAAGGCCAGAACTTTTCTGTCCTTAGTGTCAATTTTGCTCTGCTCTGGTTGAGATTCTGTGAGGTGATTGACATAATATTGTTTGTTCTTTCAGGGTCCTAACAAGAAGATTCTTTGTCAATTATCAATGCTTAAAAGAAAAATGTCACAAGGTAAGGGATTCAATTGTAATTTTTATCACTAAATATCTCATTATTTAACTTATCCTAATTTCCTTGGTAATTGTAACATTGTTTGAGCACTCGTGAAGAGGGTGCTTGTGGAGCAGTTACTTTGGTTTGTTTCATAATGCATGTACAATAGTGATTTCTACAAATCTGTTCCTTCCCAGGTGCTGAGAATCAGGCAGAACTTGTTGAGGAAAGCATTCAACATGCCAAGGAAGCTATCACTTTGGATGTCAAGGATGGTTATTCTTGGTGTAAGTTTTTGTATATACTGCTGACATATATTCAAAGAACAAAACTTGCTTTGCTATCAAACAACAGTTGACATATTCACATGATCGCACTGGTATCACGTTGTTGTCTTTATTAGAGTGCCATTATATAAGTTCTCTTCTCTCTGCGAATGCAACGAGCACATATATTGGCATGTATCATGTGGGAAATTTGGCTATTAGTGCAGCTGTCAAAGGACAGAACAAAATAAAGTAATAAAGAGATTCAAATGTTTTTATTTCTTTTCCTGAGATGAGCAGTGAGGATTGAAATAAAACATCATTTTGTTGCCTGACAATGTGGATGGAGGGAAATAAGGGGAGAGGAGAGCGAAGGGAAGGTTTCATTGTCATCTTTCTCTTGCAGTGGATTCCCCCCTTCTCTCTCTCTCTCTCTCTCTCACTCTCTCTCTAAAGGAGACGGAAATCAAGGTACAACTAACACTCCAAAACCCTTAACCCCCATTTTTTTGAGTTTTACTAAATTGGGAGGAGGGACATATATAATGTTAGGCATCCAAACAAAGGAAAGGAAATTCATTATTTAACCTCTCATTCTCTTTCCTTCCCTTTTTCTTTTGACTCCAACAAGTCCTTAAGAAACTAGGTGTTTTTCCTTAATGTCCTAAGATATTTTCTATATTCATTGCTTATCCTTCAAATTCAGTTTTATGTGAATGAATAATGTACATAAGAGAAACCAAAGTGACCCATTTTCCATTCTCCTTGTATTCTCTCTCTAAAAAGATTTGGCTGTTCTGAAAATAAGCTGCAAGATTTATGTCTGTTAACATCATCTAATCTTCTTGACAGATAATCTTGGAAATGCATGCCTTACAAGTTTCTTTGTCTCTGGAGCTTGGGAACATAGCAAACTTTTACATTCTTTAAAAGCATATCAAAATGCTGTGAGTATGAAGTGAAGGAACTGAGAATTTAACCTTAATACTTTGTGTATAAAAGAAATTTATCTTCCTTTTGCTTGTTACTTTCATGATAAAAATTTTTTGAGCATGTTGACTTTCATGATACTCTTTTATACAGAGATTATTCTGATGTCCAATATTGTTGGTGAATTATAGGCTTTTCTTTTACAAATGTGGAAGACCTGACGTTTTGTTATTACTTACCAGGAGAAAGATGAAAAAATGAAGTCCAATCCAGATCTATATTTTAATAGTGCCATTGTAAGTTGAATTTTGATCCTTTTTTGTGTGTGTGTGTGTGTTTCTTTTTCTTGTGAATCTTTCTCTTGAACTCCTTCATATCTCAAATGATTCACTATGTCTCTCTTCTCAGTCTTTCTGAAACTTTTATATGCCCTCTAATGTCCAAGTTTATATGTGGTTTATGGAATTTATGACAGTGATGATAAGTTCGTGCAAAAACCAACATTATGCAATGCTTATCTGACTTGGTCTTTTGCCCATTATCATAGGTTCTAATAACATCCACTAACAATTGATTGATAAATACTGAGTTAATCAAAACCAAATTATCTACTATTCAAATAATAAATGACATAAATCACATACATAAAATGTCGTCATTTCCATGATGTAGAGGGTTGGGTATTTGGTAGACTCAACCTTTGTGTTTGATGAGGCATATTTGGAGGCAAAAGAGCAAAAAGGAAAGAAAAAAATGTTTAACTATACAAATAAATTTTTCAACTGATAATTTATACTTGGTCTTTTCTTTTCTTGCCTTTTGCTTCTAGATTTTACTATAACTTTTTCCATATTAATTCTTGAGATAAATTTTGTTTCCCTCCGTCATCTATGGAGACGGTGTAATTCTTTACTAATAGGTTTTTTCTCCTCTTACATGTTTAGTATTCTGGTTATAGTTTATCGTTGTTTTTTCTGTAAGTAAGGATTACATCCACTCTGTATAAACCCTGTGAATATGTCTATAAGTATGACCCTATCCCAGTTTGGTCATGCCTTCTCAAAATTTCTCTTTTTTCTCAACAATTCCCGGCTCCCAAAATAATAAAACAGCAAAATAGCTATGTCAAAATCATATGTACTGCATGCTTTACATATTTCACATAAACAGAGTATTTAGTGTTGGCTTTTGCTTGTCATTCTAAGTAATTTTGTTACAGATTAACAGATATCTAGAGAATTATGAGAGGGCCCTCAGTGGATTCGAGGCTGCTGCTTTAAAGGATCCAGGTCTGAATGCTGCTGCAGAGGTTCAGAAGATAGTCAACCTACTTGACAAGTTGGAGAATCTTATGAGGGTAACAAAATTTTCCCTTGGGCCTAGGCTATGAAGTCCCATGGCAGTAATATTGAAGCTAGTGGCTTCTTGATCGCTATATTTATTTGGTTTGTTTGGTTGTTTCATTTCCTAGTATGGAGGATTCATATAATGATAGAAGCTGGTAATTGCATGAAATATTCAAGTTAATCCCCACTCCTCCTACCCTTCACAAAAAGGAAAGAAGAAACCTAAGAAATTGTGTGATTTTAGTAATTTATCTGATATCAGAGTGCTTCTGTTTTATACACGATTTATATGCAGGGACATTTAAAAGCTAAGCGAATAGCAAGTTTGGCCTCATCTTTGGCTGCTGTTAATTGTAAGCTACCTTCTGAGCTATAGGTTTCAGTTCATAGTCCATTTAAATTTTGTTGAGCCCTCTTGCCTTCTTATTTTTACGTTTAATATATAATATACTCACTGGATTCACGTTTGCCCTTCTGTGAAAGTGAATTCATCATACAATAGAAGTACTATAGACCTTATGTTGGAGGGTCTGAACAAAGCAGTAGCAGTAGATGGGAAGGTATTATTCTTTGTTCCGAATGACATTGTTGCTCCCCTGTAAGTTCCCAAATCCAGAGAAGTAGCTCTACTGTTTGTATGTCTAAAGTGCTTTTATTGCAAGATGATGTTACAATTTCATTGCATGTAGTATCACATGTCTATGCATTATATGTTTGACTTTTTTTATATTATTTATTTTTATTCTTTTTTGTGTGTTGAATCTTTTCCTATTCAGGCATTTTATGTTTTTCAGAGGGTCTTTTGGGAAGAGAGAAGGTGGGAGGGGAGAGGGGACAGTGGTCAGGAAAGGGGGGTTTTCAATTTTCACAATGGTGTTCTCAAAGAAAGAAACTATAAATAATAAATAGAATTACAAGTTTATGATAAATATTAATTAAAATATAACATTAATATTCATCTCGTTTTTAAAAAAAAAGGGGGGGGGGTTCAACTCAATTTTTAGTTTACTTTTTCTTTTCTTCTTGCTAGTAATTGTTCTGCTTTTTGCCTATACTGAAGAATATTTAAACCCTTCCTATTTTTCATTGCAAGTTACTTGTTTCTTTATATATTTCTAATATTGAATTATCTCTTTTACTTATAATTGTTTTGTCTGACACCTAAAAAGCCTAGCTATAATAATATTTTGATTTAATGAAAATAAATAAAGTGGGTTTGCCTGACAAATTCAAAAGATGAATGAATACACTGGATTGGATCCTTGGATCCTGGGCAGTCGTGTAAAGCTACTCAGAAGCTAATTTGGGAGCCAATTAGGCAATTTATATGCTAATTCTGATTCTCCATAATTTTTTCTTCTTATTCTGCAGATACTATTTGCTATGTGATTCAAACCAAACTTGCTTTGTTCTTACAGTTTATGGTGTACGGAGGGATGTGGTAAGAGTCAGTTGCTGAAGTTTTATCTTATTTTCTTTCTCCTCCTGATGTATTTTAAGCATATTTTCCATAAAAGAATTAAGTTGTGTGTTTGTTTAATAAAGGTTAAGGGCTTAAGGGTGACAAACTGGTAGCATGGCTAGAGCTTATGCTCAGTCATTTGGATGTTTGTGCAAACTAGATGCCCCTAAGATCTTGTGCTATTAACTAAACAACATTAGGAACAAAAGGGATTGAAAGAAAGACTAAATATGGCCTATGTATGAGCAGTTAAGTCATAGGAAGTAGCAGGCATTTGGTGTAACCTAGGTACTATGTTCCATAGGTGCAAGTACTGATATGGATAAGGGTGTGGGTACGTGTATGGATTACAGTAATTTTCTCAACATATAGGGTATGGGTATGGTGATACATAGTAAATAAATCTACAAGATCTTATAATAGACGACAATTCTTATGACAATAAAAACAGATAATGAACCCTCTATCATGCATGGCCAAACATTAGGAGCAAAAGGGATTGAAAGAAAGACCAAATGTGGACTATGTATGTGTGGTTAAGTCATACGAAGCAGTGGGCTTTTGGCGTAACCTAGGTAGTATGTTCTACGGGTACGGGTACGGGTACTGATATGGATAAGGGGGTGGGTACATGTATGGAGTACAGTAATTTTTTCAAAATGTAGGGTATGGGTACAGCTATACATGGTAAATAAATAAAGAATATCTTATAATGTATGACAATTCTTATAACAATAAAAATAGATAATGAACCTTCTATAATCTATAATCAATCAAAATAGTTATATGATGGGCCCACAGCAGTCAGGCCCAAATATGGGAAGTTTTATGAAGAAGGAATAAGGAGAAGGGGACCAACATTGCTGAGGTGTCCTGTAAAGGCTCTCAGTGTAACTAACTCCCCACATGCTCTGTGACGAGTGAGAGAAGTAGTACGTGGAGGGTCTTGTCAGTGAAGGAAGAGCTGGGCATAGGAACTAAGCAAGTTGTTATCAAGGGGGAGAGTGCTCTACTCTCTTGAATACCAGAGGAGTTTTTTTCTTCTTCTTAGTTACTTTATCTTTGCTTTCTATAACACTGAATTAGTGTTCTCTCCTTCCTCGGTTCATTCATTGGGGAATGAGGCACTATTTGCTTCATATAAATAAGACTAGTGTTGAGGTTTCATCAAATTGGTATTAGAGCCCTTACTTTCTGAGGCATGGTTGGTACAAGGATGGAGAATAGAGTAGAATCACTGGAGAAGGGAGTTAGTGAACCACAAAGGAACCAGGGAGAGACGAAGGATGAGTTGACTTCTGTCAAAATGCTTGAGTTGTGATATCAGCTTGGGGAAATCCGTGGAACATTGGGTGCTGAAGGTGGGAGGACAACAGTGGGTGTGGCAAAACAGACATCTTTGACAAGTCTAAAGGAGATAGTGGACCAGGTGGGGGTGTCCGTGAACAATGGGGAAAGAGAGGGAAACAAGTTTTGAAGGCTGGAACTACCCATTTTCTTTGGAGATGACCTGATAGGATGGCTCTTCAAGGTTGAAAGGTACTTCTCAGTTAATGGGATTACAGAGGGGGAGACACTTGATACAGCTGCTGTGAGTTTGGAAGGCAAGGCCGTCAACTGGTTTTTGTGGCTTGAAACCAAGACTCCAGTGGGCACATGGAAGGAGTTCAACGAGGTGTTCGATCGCTCTCATTGTAACTAGCCAGGTGATGGGTACGAAAAACTAATGAGCCTCAAGCTAGAAAGTACAGCAGAAGATTACAGGGAGAGATTTGAGCAACTTTCAGTTCCCTTAAAGGATGTACTAGAGTGGTGTTGATGGGAGTCTTTAAAAAGGGATTAATGGAGGAAATATGAGTTGAAGTGAGGCTAAAGGAGCTCAAATCCTTGAAACATATCATGGATTATGCATTTCAGGTGGAGGGAAGGAACACGGTGCTGCAAAAGGCCTGAGAAAAGAAGAATGCCAGGGAAATGAAGTCTAACTTGGGATCCAGATGGAGTGGGTTTAAACCAAATTTCTCTAAATTTTCAAGTGTAGTGGAGGTACCAGAAGTGGGAACTATGGCTCAGTTGGGAAGAATCTAGAAATGAAAGGAGGTGAAGAGTGTAAGACCTTTAGCAATAAGGTCACCATCCCAATTACCACTATCACTAGCAATAGTGGCAGTACCAGTGGCAAGAAGAGACTGTCTGAGGCTGAGATTAGCAAAGGGTGTGAGCTTGGCTTTGTTTTAAGTGCAAAGAAAAATTCGGGCCTAACCACAAGTGCAAAAACAAGCAAATTCAGATTAAACCATGGGGACAATCCCCTAATATCTGGCCTTATAGGTATGCACATTCCCAAAAGGCTAAAATTGAGAGATTGGTGAAGGAAATGCTTGAAGCTGGAATTATTATGCCGAATATCAGCTCCTACTTAAGCCCAGTATTGTTGGTGTAAAGAAAAAAGATGATTTTGTGTTGGAGGTTTTATGTTAACTACGAGGCATTGAACAAGATTACTATCCTTGACACGTTTCCTATACCGGCCATAGACGAGTTGTTGGATGAGTTGGGAGGAGTTATAGTATTTTTTAAGTTGGATTTAAAATCCAGTTACCACCAGATCCGAATCTTCCCTGGGGATGAGTCAAAGACAGCATTTCGGACTTGTGAGGGCCACTGTGAGTTTTTAGTGATGTCCTTCGTATTAACCAATGCATCTTCTACTTCAGTCCCTAATGAATGATATTTTCAGTGCCTGTCTAAGAAAATTCATCCGTGTTTTTCAATGACATCTAACTCTATAGCTCGGATATGAGAAGTGAGGACCCATGTATAGCACTTCAGGCAGGTTTCATCACTATATAAGTTTTTTAATATGATCTTACAGGTCATATAACTTTAATATAGTCAGCCACAAATACATATAATACTAAAGTATATACTAGGTTTTTTTTATAGTTGTTGAGATATGATATTTAAGTTCAGATCTGTAAGATTAAAAGCAAGGAAGCGCAGATACTCTGAAAATGCTGCCGTACCTGTTTCAAACATGTATCCAATATGGATATGCATACAGTAGGGGTGCACATGAGTCAGAACATTTTCTTTTTTGGCGTGTTTTGAAATGTGCTGAAATGAATGCATCATATTGCTTCGTTTTCTACATTTCCTTGTCTGAAGTCCCTAGCTTTCTTCAGACTCCCTTCTTTTTTGTCTTTGCCCAGTGAAGCAGAGAGGCTATTTTGTTTGAGCCTTCATTCTTCTTTATTTTGAAATTGCAAGCTTCATTCTCAACCATCTGAACTCACAAGGGAGCTTTGAAGCTTCAAAGCTTTGTTGGGGTGTTTTGTTCGAGCTTCTAATCATCCCTGCTTCAAGCTTCGATTCATTCTGTTCAAGCTTCATTTAGAGATTCTGAAGCTGCAAATTTGTCTCTAGATGAACTAGATTTGGAACAAGAGCTTATAGGGAATGTTAGTAACATGAATAGAGATGAAGATTAATTTGAATTAGAAACTCTAATATTAATTTGTTTTATTATTTATGCTATAATTTGTAGCTTATTGAAGACTCAATTTACTTTTCAATGTGTTAACTTGTTGAATATATATATATATATATGTATACCTGTACCTATATCTTAAAATTTTTAAAAATTGCTATATCTTGCATATCATATCATGTCATATACCAGATATATATATATATATATACACACCTATATTGGTGCTTCTTAGATTAAAAGTTTGTAGACACACTTACAATTTACACATTGTGTATTGTAAAATCAAACTTTTTTTCGAAAGGAAATACTACATGATACTTATTTTGGGGTACCCAAAGACGTACGGTATGGTGCTTCATAGCCTAGATGGCATGGGCAGACACAAAGTTACAGATATGACAAAATATGAAGTGTTTATGAATAATTTAAGGTGATGTTTATGTCTAAACTCTAATGCAAATGTCCAACAAGGGTCGGACACAGCTTTTCTAAAAGTATAGTGTCTAACTGCTATAGACCCCCATGGAATTTTAGCAGATGATCAATAAGATCAACAATGACTGATAAAACCTTTATGTCAAAGATTTTTCTCCATTTATGTGAACATCATCTAAGCCCAAAAAATGAGAAGAAAAGGAAAGGCAAAATAAGCATCTCTCCTACTGATATTTTTGCATCAACTGAATAATCATAGTGGAATTAATTGGGCCCTTCTTTTTCAGATCAAAGAAAGAGATCAGCTAACGCTGCTTGATCCATATTTCCATTGTGTTGATTTTTCGTGGAAGGAGAAGGTATGCCTTTATCAAATTTATGCTTGCTTTCTTCTGGATTTCAATTTGCTGGTTACAACTTGTTTCCCGGAACTCTGGACTTACTTATGTTCTGGTTGCACCAGTAATCCAGTAATTTCCTAATTCTTCAGCCCCCGTATAGTAAAACTAGTCATTCTGACTAAGTATTCATTCACCTTGTGTTATGTATGTATATCTTAAATTAGCATTACCAGTTCAAGTCTATACGCGTGGACTTCCCTGAACAAATACTTGTGAATGGAAAAGCTGTGACTCCTCAACAAGCTGTCCGCTCATCAATATATGCAGAACATAAACCTTGAGTAGACTAGGGACATTAATATGAGCTCTGCTTGTTATTGGCTTGGGCTGTTGGTGCTTGGTTTTGAATGGTGTATATTTCTTTTGTAAATACATTTAGGTGGTACAAGTTTACTGGTGGAGCTTTTGGCCCAATTCGTGGGTTGAAGTTACTCTGGAGGAAAGTTTTGCTTTTGATTTTTATCTTTTGGCCATCAAGTTTTGCAAATATTTAGTATGCTGGTTTTTTAGATTGTTTTGACCGTCTAATCTCCTGTGAGGCAAGCCACCCTCACCTCAATAAAGTTCTCTGGAGCCTTGGCATGACCTTCTTTGATGCCTCACCAATTGATGTTAGGGGTGTTCATGAATTGAGTCAAGTTTTGGCCCAACTCAATTTTTGGTTCAATTTTGTACTGAGTTACATATTCTAAGCTCAGTGCTTAAACCTTATCCAGTTCAGTCCAATTTGGTTTAGTACTAGGTTGATTTCTCTGGCTAGTTGAATCTTTTTTTTTTTTCAAAATTTTTTATAAAAATTATAAAATCATCTCTAAAAAAATAAAATTTTCATATAAACATTAAAATTATATTTTTTCCTTGAAAAATAAAATAAAATTTTTGTATAAGTCTTTATAAAATATATATATATATATATATATAGATTTATAGAACCAAGTTGAGTGAGGCCAAACTGGTCAAACATGACTAGTCTAGTAGCTTGCCCAGCCTACTCAAGTCAGTTGGTTGGATTTATTATAATATTTTTGGTTTGATTCAACCCAACCTAGTGTGATCGAGCTGGCTAAGCCGCTAGCCCATGTGTAGCCCTAGTTAAGTGCATTGTATTGTGGATAAAATTTACATGTAAAATTTAAGGTGCTTGCTATCAAGTTTTTTGTTAAAATTTTAATACGATATTCTTCCAATTCAATAGATAACATCACATCCCTAAGTTGTTTGAAAATTTTTTTATCACATCATAATTTTATTGTAGAGTTTGATAGCAAATATTTTAAAAGTTGCCTTTGTAATTTTTGCTTTTATATTATACAGCCTAAACCTTATAACTTGTTTGAGTTCAAAATTTTAATTTAAGTAAAGAAAAAAATTATTGGATATGGGTTTGGATCCTTAGTTTTTTTTATTTTATAAAAAATTATCAATGGGGTTAGACTCAATCAAATCTACTGAATGAAACATGTAAAGAGCTGAGAGGAAGTACCTACTTTTTGATACGCCGGAGATTTTACTTAATTTATAACTCATTTATAATATCTTGAATTCTATCTGAATTTTAGAGAAACAAGAATCTTGTAAATCTAAAATGCTTGTGGGGGGGGGGGGGGGGGGGATCAGTATAACTATTTGTCAGAATTAAAATACTTTTTTTTTGGTGGAATAATAAATTACTCTCCCTTGTCAAAAGACAGTTAAAATACGCAACTTTTTTCTTTATTATGAAAATATTTATAAACTTTTCTGAAACTAGGATATGACATATTTTAAGAATAGTATTAATTATTTTACTAAATATAACTTACTAAAAATGATTTTTTAAATTTTCCTTTCAATTTTGTGTTGAAAATTATAAATTTAATTTATTCTAAATTTTGAAAATTAACTATTTTTTATATTGGTTGGTTAAAATAAGTGCACTTATTTTTTATTATAAGAAAGATTAGTATATTGCATCTTTTGATCATATGGGAGGGAAGTGTACGTTTTTAAATTAAAGAAAAGGACTGTATAATTTAAATATCCATTAGAGGAAAAAAAAGTAATTTACCCATAATTTGAATATTCGAACACGGAATTTTGAGAATGTTATCCGGGTAGGGTTTTTAATTGGTTTTTGAAAAAAGATATATTAGAGAACTCATTTTTCATTGAATTTTGGTCAGAAAATGCGATTAAATCATAAATTTGTCTTTTTACTCCAAAAATCGAATAATGAGAATAGGCGCTAATGTTGCTTAGTGATTTTTTCTTTAAATATAGAATTAAAATTTGTAGGAAAATTTTTCTTTCAGTCTACCTATCATTTTTTTATCAATTTTTTGGTCGAAAAGATGGGGAAAAAACTTTTTAAAAATTTTGTAAAAATTAACTATTTTCTTGTAGTGAGCCTTCTTGTTGACAATAAATTGCTTCCACCAACCGTTTTCATTAGCAGCTTTGACAGTGAGTTAAGAGTACAGATAATAAAAACATACATAAAATGGGATTTTTCTGATACTATGTTAAAAGAAAATATAGATAAATACAAAATTTTTGACTAATTAAGAGACTGAGGTGGAGCATTTCTGCCATGTGTTGAGAAGCCTTCGGAGAAGAGTGTTAGTTGCAAATAAAAAATTTGTTAGAATAAAATAAATTCAAGTCGTATACAAAGGTATTGTTTTTTAGAGTTATTCTGTCACAAGATGACACTCCCCAAGATTGAACGGATTCTTCTGCGGTGTCGCAGGGAAGCAGAACAGCAAAATAAAAACTTAGGGACGAAGAGAGGAAGAGAAGAAAACAACTCGAATGTTGTCCGTAGCTATGGTGCATCGAACCTAATGAACAACGTAGTATTTATAGGCATCTGAGTAGTAAGACATTAGACAACGATTAAATGTAATAATGGAGCCGTTTCTGAACATTGGAGCAATTTTAATGATAGAGATGAATAACTATCAATTCCTCAATGTTTAGAAACTGCCTGCACGCTTAAGCCAAAAAAAATGGAAGCTATGAAAGCTTAAATTGAAAGCTTTAAAAATGGAGATCTTGGGTAAGGTTTTCAAAATTCAAATAAAAAAAATTAATGTAATTTTTTGCAAAAGTTGTCCAAGTCTGTGTTTTACATCGCACAAAGGGAGAATTGGCATATTTCAACTAAGTTGCCCCAATTTTTATAGACATGAGCTCATTTTCTCCCTAGGCCTATTTTGCACTAACAAGAATACATGTTAGTATTTTTATTTTTTGACCTTCATTTGCTTGAACAATGTGAGACTTCTTTTTTTCTCTTTTTCTTTTGACACACACATACATGTATTTTCTAACAAAGAGATGTTTAGGTTATTTAATCTATCTCCATAATTTTCTACGTGAGGTATACACATGATCAGTTCCTTGTGATTGAAGAGTTTTATAATGTTCTTCTACAAAGATCATCTGGGTCACCACTTAAACGATAATTTTGTATAAATCTCGGTTAGGGATTCAATCAATAGTATATCCCCATGTTATACATTCCGGGTCCTTTGTAGCTCAAGGATAAATTTATATGATGTAGTTGAAGAGAACTATACATATGATATAGGACTAACATTTTAGAAAACAACTTTTAATGTTGGAAGTAGTTTTTAACATTCGAAATAACTTTTAGTCTTTCTTTCTTTAGTTATACAGGTGTAGTATTATGAAGGATCTATTTTCCATGTTATGGATCCAACTCAACTAAAGTAATTGAGGGCTTAGTTGCAATATGTCTTTAAATAGCGCTTTACATGTCCTCTTCTTCGTAAGGTGCTCGAGCATTGACTATAAGAAGGAAAATGAGACATTCCATAATTTCCATTTGTATATAGATTACAGGAAGACGAACAAGTATATCATGAAGAATAAGAAATTTTTATAGGTAAATGAATTGTTTGATTATTCACAAGGGGCTTTTATATATTTCGTTTTAGATATTATCAACTTGATACAGACAAGGAGTACTCCAAAAATAGCTTTCCGTAGTTCTGTGGCCATTGTAGTTTCTGATGGTGTATTCTAGGAAAATGGCTTCTCTCCCCTTATTTCTTTCTCTCTTTGTGCAGGAGAGATCTTGCACGAGAGATAATCCTTTTATGTCTTCTAGATGTATAATTAATACTCCTCAATTTTGTGGACTAGATGAAGAAGTATTTTAATGTCATTTCTTGACTGAGTTTTCAGTACATTTATTTATGACTTTTTGGTGACTCACATAGGGAAGAAAAGAATAAAAGATTTCTTCACCTCGTGTTATGGACTTTTAAGAAATATAAACTTTATGTTAAATTCTTTTAATGCAAAATTTTTTAGTGTGACTTTTAGGGTTTAGGATTTAGTGAGGTAGTTGTAGTTCCCCGAAAAACCAAAAAAAAAAAGAAAAAATTGCATGTCCCACAAACAGAATTCAAAACTTCTTGGGGTGAGCATGTTATTATGAAATGTTATAGGAAATGTTTGTTGAATAAATGTGCTATTCGATAACTTAATTTACTTATAGTAATGCCATGTTTATATGGTCTAATAAAGAATAACGAAGAAAGTTTCATAAACTTAAGGAATGTTAAGGTACCACGCCTGTTTTAGCCTAGCCTTTAGTCTTAGTGAAATATACAATGTTTTGTGATGTTACCATCGTTGCTATCCGATGTGTTTTAAGGTAAATGAGAGGATAATAGATTTTGTTTCAAGGTAGTTGAAGAAACACAAACAAAATTCTCTTATGCATGATTTGGAGGTGGCAGATTTATTTATTTTTTTAATTTGTTAATTTTTTACTTTAATTAGGATTTGGAGGTACTACGTGTACTAGAATTTTGAAAGTGCTAGCTTCTCGGATCCTAAGAGTATCTTAAATTATCCTGAGTAAAGGGATCTGAATTTAAATTAAATGCTTCATGTAACCTTAAAAGGATTGTAGTGTATATTCTTTTATTATCTTGTATGACTAGAGTAATAGCGGATCCCTTCTAGAAGAAAATCAATATGGAGCTTATGCTAGTTAACATTTGAAAAAGAAACCTATTTCAATCAAGAATAAAAAAGGTGTAAGATTAACGGTGTTCAATAGTTTGAGTCTAGATTGCTTTTAGCTAAATTCATGCAAAATCTACTTAGTACAGGAAATTTAAATCTCGCAAAATAATTGCTAGGAAAGAACAAGTAGATCCTGAGAGAGAGAGAGAGAGAGAGAGAGAGAGAGAGAGAGAGAGAGAGAGAGATTACTTCAGAGTGGATAAGGAAAGGGGTTTTGAGATACCAAATTGACTATTAGTTCTTGTAATTAAAGAATTAAAGACTAAGTATTATTGGAACAGTTCATTGTACCTTTTCTACTATGCATTTCATGGCCACCAATGTGTATCTCTCTAAAGGATTGTATTGGTGAGGGAAAGAAAAATAGTATATTTGGTAGTGAGATGTCTAGCATTTCAATCATTAAAAGCTAAACACCAAAGTCTTGATGGATGTATCATAATGTAGAAATTCTATATTATAAGTAGCACAAGAGCACGATGGATTTTGTTACTGATTTTCTTAGACCCCAAAATTTGTATGATTTCATGTGGGCAAGTTGTCGACAAATTAACTCAATTAGCTCGCTTATTAAGACCTTGTGTTGTATTCACTAGTATGGCAGATTATGCTTAGATAAAATTGTGTCCTTCCTAGGGATGGAATTAGAAAAAATAATATGGGGGCACAAAATGAATTGCACCATTTTTTTTTCCTTTTTCTTTTTGGGGTTTTTTTTTTTTTGGTTTTTTCGGGGGGGAGGGTGAGGAAGGGGGATTGTACTATACCATCTATATAATTTCAGTTTTTCAATGCTTTCCTTCATGCTAATTAAATCAGATTTATGTAATTTTCTCTTTTTAGGAGGGGCAGCGCCCTTAAGACAAAATACATGGGTCCATCACTTATCCTTTCACTAAATACCTAGGCTTATTATTTATAATGTGGATTATCGTTTTTGTCCAAGTTAGGAAATCTTTCCAGGAACATGAAAAGTTAGTTGCATTTTAGTATTAACAACCCTTGATCTACTATCTCCATTAGTATTTAACAGATCTGTTGATATGGATGATCACTAACGCAGTTTACTATTATAGTTTATGTTAGAAAAAGAGTCACCTATGATGAATTGACTCATGATCAGATCTAATTTTTTTAAAAAGAAAATTAATTAATTAATTAATAACAATGTTTATTTATCTATTTATTTATTATTAAATTATTTGAATTTTGATTTTGAATATTTGAAATTCAAAAATAAAAAATTGGAGTTAGTTATTGTTTTTGTGGGCGGTTAATTTTCCAATAGGGAGATGAGTGGAGTATGATTAACTTCTCAAAAAGCTCTCATTCCTTTTTTCCCATCATGCTCTTCCCTATGAATAGAAGAATGAAATGTAGACACGAAAAGTGGCTTTTTCTCTGTACCCATCTTGTTCCTCCGGTAGAGTGGGTGCCATTTGCTGTGAAAAGTAGATCTGAGTTTTTTTAATGACTTAAGTCAAAATTGCATGGGGTAAAAATTTCAAGAAGATTTGCTTTTGCAAGTAAGTACTTTGAATTCTTCTTCCATTGGTATCAAAGCTTAGTTGGTTCAAAATTTTTTGTCCTTGCATGATTTTACATGCATGTATTGAATTATGTTCATGCAATTATTTTGAATGCTATCTAGAATGCATGAAATTAGAGTTTGAACCTTAGAACCGCTCTAATGGAGGATTTTGATAGAGACCAAATTAGGCCACGAAATTTGTATTATAGGTAGCCTATATAGTGAGGAGAATGTGGTAAAAATTTGGTAGAAAATAAATTAGCCATTAGGGAGAAATATAGACTTGAAGCTTTAGAAAAATAATAGTGAAGTTGCCAAATTTTGAGGGTTGGCATTCTCACCCCAAATCACCAATTGATGCAAACCATATATGATTGGAAAGCTTGTTAAATAAACTTTCCAACGCTACCTATTTCATTCAATTTGGATGAAAATTGAGTGAGATATGACAATTTGAAGTTGGAGCCTTGAACTTTTTTTTTTTTTAAGAAAACATGTTCAACTAGCTTGCTTTCAAAAGTTGTATTTCACTTTTTAGACCATGACTTTGAACAAGCCTTATACCAATGGAAAGAACTTCTTAAGATGACATATAGTTTGTCCAATTTGGACAAGAAATGAATGAGATATGACATTACAAAGTTCACCCCCTAAAATTAAAAAAATCTAAAAAATTTAGAAATTTTTTAAGTTTGGAGGTTGAAAATGAAGTCATAGGATTGCTTTTGGAAGTGGCATGTGTGGCTCACTTTCACCTCATTTTGGCTTGAACTTGGCATTAACAAAAAAGAGGAAGAAAAGATGAGCTAAATGGTGGTAGCCTTTTTGGCTGAAAATGCTTTCTAAGGTAGTGCATGGGGCTCACGCGCTAGCCCAAACACGTGGGTTTCCTACATTTTCTTATTTTTTGAAGTAGAGGTTCTTGGGGTGTGTAAGGCATCACTTTTAGGTGATTTTTATTTGTAAAAATCCCTAAAATAATACTCTACATAGTGGTGTGTGGCTTGGTTATATTTAGACATGTTTTAGAAGTGTTCAAACACACAATGGATACTTAAGAGACCTTTTTTGATAGAAAGATAAAAATCAATTCTCATGGGTCTAGGTTTGATCAATATTTTGCCGAATGGCTATTAGCAAACATTAATTAATGGGTATTGACGGGCTCGTCGTGCAACCCTCAAAATAAAACTAGGTTGATCTAAAAATATAGCAAGTGGCACAACCTAGGTCATCTCCCTTGGAATTGGAATTCAATGTTCAATTGGGTTCTCTACGTGTTCTAAGGTCCTAGAACTATTTAATTTGGGAGATTTTTAATTGAATTAAACTATCCTAAACTGAATTGAAACAAATTTCCTAATGTCTACCTAATTGGATGAATTGTGATGAATGATGGGCTTGTGACTAGCTTAGGAATCATCTCTTGGTATCCACTATCCTTATCCTATTCCAATTATGATTAATTATGGCCTAAGAATTCCTAATTATGTTCATTAGCAAATGATCTTGAATAACCATTCAAGATTCAAGAGATTAATAATCTAATGTTGAATTGAGACCTCAATCCCACATTAAACCGTTAACTCTTATCCTTAAGATCAATGAACATCCAATTTGATTGATTAACTAATTAATTATCTTCTGATTCATCATCCAAAAATGTTTAATTAACCAACTAAACACCAAGGAATTCTCAGATAGACATTTAAACACATAACCTCACTCATGTATTTCATCGAATACCTTCGTGGCATACATGGGAGATTAGAGAGAATAATGAAAAATCAAATTCAAATTTAACCAATTAATCAACAAAAAGGATTTCCTAATCAGTGTCTAACCAGCCACTTAATTAATTACACAAATTCCTAATCAAATACAACTCAACCAAGATTATACAGAATAAGAAAAAGTGTAGAAAAAATAAGAAAATCTTAGCCATAATTTATTGTTCATCCATGGATTCAAGCTTCTACTCAAGAGCTTCCTCCCTTGCTAGCCTCAAGATGGAGATTAGATCTTCATTCGGTGGATGGAGATGGAGATGGAGAATGGAATGGATGAGAGTGTGGTGAATGGAGGCGTGAAGGTGTGAATGGAGGCGAAGGATGGTTGTGTGGAGTGAATGGACGAATGAATAAATGGATAGCCGAATATAGAGTGAAGGCGTGTATTAATAAAAGACGGCTAGGGTTTTTGTGAATGGAGAGAATGACGTATGTTGAATGGGCTGGGCTGAATGACAACGTGAATTATGTGTGGACGAATGTGGACGAAGTGAATAATGACGGAATGGACGAATTGAATAATACGGAGTGTGCGACGTCGTGTTTTCTCCATTCACGTGAATGTCTTATTTTTCACGTGCTTGCTCAGCTCAATCGCTGGAACACATTCTCTTAATTCCCTTGTGAGAAACACGTGCTCCCCCTTCCCATTTCAATTATCTGAAGCTTGCATTGCATGTGATATCAGGTGTGGGTCCCAGTGTTAATATAATATATTCTACATGCATACTGTAGCTTCTGCTTCACGTGATTTCTTCTTCTGCAGCTGGAGTTTCTCGCGTTCAGCTCATACAGACTTCAACTCGTTGCTTCGTGTTCTTTTCCATTTATTCTGCTGTTGTCCAGCACTTCCTTCGTTTTTTTCAGCTCGTTTTCTTCATATGTTTTCAGCTCCAGCGATTTCTGCTCCATGCTCTGTTCTGCGTTGTTCTTCCACGTTTTGCTCGAGTTGTAAGCTGCTGCCCAGATTTCAACTCGTGGCTTCTCTCGTTGGCTCTGTAGCTGCTGAGCTTCATCGTTCATTGCTGTCACGTTACTTCTCCCCAGTTTCTGCAGCTTCTTCACGTTGGCTACTGATTTGTATTTTGCTTCTTCTCTGTTCAGCTGGTTTGTATTTTGTTTCTAGCTCCTTCAACCCGTGGCTCCTGTGTGTGACCAAATGTGATTCTTCTGCTCTGTTCTGCATGCTGTCCAGACGTGATTCTGCATGCTTCTTGCTCATGCAGCTGCTTTGTGTTCTTCTCCTCTGCTCCAACAGCTTTTCCACGTGATTAGCTTCATTTGCAGGATTTCATATCTGTTTCTTCATGAGTTGCTTCTGTTTTGTTCTCATTCACATAGAACTCGAGCTCAAGTTTGCTTCATCTGCTGGACGTGATTCTGGACTTCTCGTTGCTTCATTCTTTTAAACCCAGCCCAAGTTGCCATGGCTTCTTATTTCAGCCCTTTGTGTTTTGATTCAGCCAGCTCACGTAGCTTCATATTTCCTCGAGTTACAGCCACTTGAGTTGATGTGTGCATCTTCCTTAAATCTGCACATGCTTCTCCTTCCCATTCCATGCATGCTACCTCTTCTCCAAACCAACCTCCATTCAAATGCATTTACCCATCAAAATTCTGCAAGAATGATAAACAATATTAAGTAGGATAAGATTGACAAAACTCATTTAAAAGAATTTATGCATTAAAATTCATTATTTTGTCAATTGTTTTCTAAAGTGCAAAACTAGCTATTAAAATCAATTTCCATTTAATTGCATTTATTAGGCCACATTTAATTATTAAAAAGGTTAAGTTAGGAGGATAAAAATAGATAAAATATGTGTTTATCAGGTATCTTCGAGAAAAAATTTGGAGAACCAAATTAAGACAAGATTTTGTCCTTTAATTAGTATGTATCATAAATAGAGCTTTATGAGAAATATCACGTTGTCACAAATATTAATGAACTAATTTGGTTTCTTAATTTTTTTAAATATAAGAAATGCACAAATTCTTTTGACTTAGTGCACATGAAAAGTTATTTATTATGAGAGATTAATCCAACACCTTTAGCATATCTTCTAATATATGATGAATTAACCCTTGTAATTAGAAATAGGCCTGTGATAGCCTTAAAAAAGATATTCTAAAAGATAAATATCTTTAGAATAAGGTCCCTTTAAGTGATTTTGATATTAATGCAATTTATGAATGTGTTAAATTAAAAAAATTAAAAAAATATATAAGAAAATGTCCTATTAAGTGGAGGATCTTAGATTGATAGACTTAGACTATCTAAGAACTATATTTAAACTATTCAATAGAAAGATAAAAGAAAATATCTTATTAAGTGAGAATTTTTGAATTAGCAGACTTAGGCTTATCTCAGAATTAAATTTTATATAGAAATATAAAAAATATTCTATTGAGTGAAAATTCTTAGACTAATAGACTTGGGGTAATCTAAAAACTATAATTAAAGAAAATTTACACGTAAATTTGATAGAAAAATAATAACATTTTCTAAGATACATATGATGAAAGTAAAACAAATGTAGAATTAGTCTAGTCAAAGTTTATTGCAAATACATAGCATTGTGTATATGTAATTATTCTATGTTATATTTATGTAGATGTTAGATTATGATTATGGCTATTAAAAGCGTTATTGCCTAGTTTAATAAAAGTAACAAGTTAGAGGGTGTTGATTAAGAAATTTAGTATTGTAAGATTCTTACATCCTGGAAAAGAATAGGATGCGCTAAGAAACTGTTGATCAATGTCATATAGGAGTTTAAATGTGGAAATACAATTTAGTATAGGAGAAATCTATAAATTTTTTATTGAAAAATAAAAGAATAATATTGCTCATATAACGATGTTGAGTAACATGACTAATAACATCATATGTAAGTGCAAGTCATATATGACTATTAAAGCCATATGGATAGCTCTTAAGAACAAGTTTAGTTGTACTTCTATAACCAAACTAAAAGATTGACAATCAAGGAATTGAAGTTTATTAGTCATATCCTTATTAATGAATAGTAAGTTTAAGCTATCATAAGATTTCTTTCTATCAATTTAGAATATATGAAAGTGAATTTCACCCTCAAAGAGAACATAATCTTTTTAGATGATGTTGCTTGTGAGATAGAGCTTGGAGATCAGCACTTAAAAGTTACTAAACCCTTTGGATAAGCCTATATGATTGAAACTATTGTGACTTCAAAGTTCATGTACAAGAATGATAATATTTTCAAAATAAGAAAAAATTTGGCCAACGTTTCAATAAGGCAAAGAATTTTCTTTTTTTCTTTCTAAGAAAAGAGAAAAGTATGGTGAAAAGAAGTTTGACATAGTCATTGCCAAGTATTGTATTTATCAGAGAATGGATTATTCTGCTCATGATTTCATTGAGCAAAATATGATTATCACACACTACGTAGCTAAGGATTAAGAATCCTTTGTGAAGTTCTGTTGATTGTTTTTTAAAAGCATATGGTTATATGTAGAAAGCACTACAATAATTAAAGTAAAGGGGATTAGAACATGAAAAATTGGGTTTTTCCATTGAGGATGAACCCTCATCCTACATAATATTTTATACATTTCAAAGATCCAATAAAATTGAACATCTATTATTTTTGTTCTTAATATGAGTTTTAATGCTATTTTTCCATGATAACTCCATTGGCATGTCAAAAAGGGCAAAGAATGTGATTCTAGTTTCCTTTATAATAGGGTTATTGTGCGAGGCACAATTATGAACATGATTGCTTTACCCAATACTCTGCTTCCAGTTGAACTTTGAATATGAATATTTGACATGCCAAGTTAGGCCTTATAGGTATAGAGAAAATGAGTAGACTAACAAAATAAGAGATACTAAGATCCATTTCTAATTTATAAATGATACTATAAGAATATTGTCTAATAGGTAAAGTAAATTAAAAAATCATTTGGAAAAGAAACTAGGGTTGAAAATCTATTGTAATTAATTTATTATGATATATGTGGTTAAAAGAGTGTAAGGGTAAGACAATTATTTCTAATATGGTCAAATCCATTTAATTTCCTATATGTCAAAAGCACTTGAGTGCTTTAGATGTTATATATACATGATTAAGAATCAAATTGATGCAAAGATTAAAAATTTGAGTTATGATAGGGGATATGAATATTTGTCAAGTTAGTTCAAAGAGTTCTATAAAAAGAAGAATCATAAGACAATTAAAAATTTGTAGCACTCTACTACAAATAGAGATGTTGAAAGAATAAAAACATTACTTGAAATAATTAGGTTAATGATGACTCAACTTACCTATTTCTTATTAGGGTGATGTAACTTGATGCCTTCAAATATAACTTTATGCCCTTTAAGTTAGTTACTTCCACATCTTATGAATTGTAGACAAAATAATAAGCTAGTTTTAAGCATCTTAAAATCATAGAGTTGACTATTTATATCCATGATACTTCTTATGAGCATCGGAATTTGACTCAAAGAGTAAGAAATGTATCTTTATGAGATACTCAGAACAATCAAAATGGTATATTTTCATTGGTAAAAATAAAAGTAAAAGTATAGCTGAAATTGAGCCAAGGAATATCACATTTAGAGAATGAATTTCCTAGTAAAAAAGAAATTAACAAGTATAGATTTCTTTATGTCAAGATCAACAAAATGAGGACAAGTAGATATACCTCAATCTCTTGATCTAAGTGAGAACTCAGTGCAAGATGAGAATGTTACATAGACAATTCCAATATTTAAAGGTTTGTTTGATATATTGTATAAAATTTGATAGTATAAGTTAATATAATACATTATAAATTTATTATTTATTTGGTGCTACTAATATATTGGATAAACTTATACATATAACTCTCTTTATACATTAAAATAATATATAACCTAATCAAACTTTGGGGGTGAGATTAGGTCTAATTAGGTTTTGATGTATAAAACCTTATCAACACCTTTTGATTCTAATCTTCTCCCATAAGAGTGTTCATTGGCTAGATTAGGTTAGGTTTTGGCCCAGTTCAATGGAGGTGATCATGGACAGGGTATTGATGTAGCTTGATGTCTAGCCCCATCTTGCACTAGGCTTCTTTTTCTAAGCCTAATACTTGGGATTGACCTAGTTCAATTAGTACTAGTTGGGATTGGACTACTTAGGTCATTTTTTTTTGTATTAAAAGTTAAAAAATAACCTCCAAAAACTAAAATTTTCATATAAGTCTTTATAAATTTTTTTTTAAAGAAATTAATAGATTTGGACGAGCCACACCAAAACTGATTTATTATCAGACTTATCCCACGTGGTTTAGTATTTGGCTAGTCTAGATTGGTTCCCCAAGTTGGCCAAAACACTTTTTTTTCCTTAATATTTGATAAAAATTATAAATTAACTCTTAAAAAATAAAAATTTTATATAAGTGTTCATAAGTTACATTTTATCCCTAAAAAATAAAATTTTTGTATTAGTCCTTATAAAATAAATATATTTTTTTAAAAAAATTTATAGGATCAAGTTGGTTTGATCGAAACTAATTAACATGGCTAGTTTGACCCATTATGTCCAAATTGTTTTCTTATTACTTGACTTCAATGTGACCAAGTAAGACCGGGTTGCTTAAACTGCTATGCACTATATGTAGCCTTAGTCACTTGTACTCTCTCTCTCTAAAAATTAATATAATAAATTTAGATAAATATAGTATATTTTTTAAAGTAAAAGATATTTTTGTCAAAAGAATTAATTTTATCTTATTCGATGTTATGCAATATATCATTAAATAAATGATAATATTATCTTATTTGAGACATTATCTTATACAATATCATACCAAATAATGCATAGTCTTAAAAATTTTATTAGGCCTTATCCTATCAAACTTTATACTATCAAATTTTATCCTATACAACACACCAAATAGGCCCTAAGGTTAACTATAAAGTGTGCCAAGACATCAGTTTGAGATTAAATAAGCAACACTCAAAGGTACTTAACTATACAATAAGGAGTTAAACATAGTTTAAGAGACTTAATTATGCCTTACTAAAGAAGAATGAATTAGAGCAATGGAATAAGAGATAGATTTAATGAGCACAAACCTTGTCTGGAACTTGGTTGACCATCTATCTAATTAAAAGATAATTAAGAACAAATGGCTTTAAAAATAAATAGAAAGAGAGATGGATCATTTGGGAGATATAAGACATGCCTAGTTAATAAAGTTATATGCAACAAAAAAGATATAAATTATGAAAATACCTTCTCACCTATTATATGATTCAAATCCATTAGGCTAGTCCTAACTATAGTTGCAAGTTTCAACTTGAAACTACATTAAATGGATATATGAAAGATGCATTCTCAAATGGAGAACTAGATGAAGAAAGTATATGGAATAACCATTAGGTTTCATAAAGAAAGGAATGTCCAAAGGTTTATTTATGAATTGATACAATCATCTAGATAGTGGCATTTAAGATTTTATCGAGCAATATACTCGCATGAAACTCAAATGATTGATAAAGGCCATTACATTTACATTAAGCAATTTGAAAAATAAGTCGTAATATTATCCTTTATGTAAATAATATATTGCTAGTTGGGAATAGTAAATATTCTTTAATTGTCATTAAAGAATAGTTATCTTTGAATTTTGAGATGAAGAATATAGGTAAAATAGAGTATATTCTTTAGATTAAGATCTAAAGGATTTGCTTCAAGGAAATTAGTTGCCCTTTTACAAGAAAATTATAATTAGAAGGTTTTTAAGTAGTTTAGCACTGTAAAGTCACCAATATCCTTATAGTAAAAGGCAATAGTTTAAGTTGTGAGATATGTTTTCAAATTAGGTTTGCATTGAAAATTATATAGAGAGTCCTTTATTCTAACGTTGTTGGATATTATATATAATAATATGTACAAGGTTGGACATTTAGTGATTGATCTTGTGAACCTAAGATACTTGTAGGACACAGTAAGCTATGCACTATATTGTTAAGTAAGTGATCAAATTTGAAAAGATACTCCAATGTGAATAGGAGAGGAAATCCATATACATGACATTAACTTCTAGATACACTTTCTTGAGTGTTGCTATATCTTGGAACAGCAAGAAGTAGATATATATAGTTTTATTTATCACAAAAGTAGAGTTTATGACTTGTTTTGTAATAGTGCAAGAGGTTATATAGCTAAAAAGGATTGTGAAACTCTTGGGGATCATTAGTGGGATGATGAGTCCAATATTGATCAATAATAATAGATGAAAATACATAGTTTACACTAAAGTCCCTAAGTATCATAATAAAAGTAAATATATAGACACAAAAACGAGAGAGATCAAGAGCATAGAAGAGTGTTACTTTAAAATATGTATACGTATAAAACATTATTCCCTAGAAGATATAAGGTCTCTTGATAAGTGTAGAATATAGTGTATCACGTCCTATGTATAACTTAATTATTAACTAAATAAATGTCTTATACCATAATTATAGATAGTATATACACAATGACAATATGTTATATAAGTTGATAAGATTGGCTTTCTCATATGAACAACTACCTTTGGCGCTCATGAGGAGCAAACAAAGATAAGACATTTGTATTTGCCATATGGGGGAGCAAAAAGATGGAATAAAGAAGAACACAAAATATAAATATCTTGCCTCGATACAAAGGAGAAAAGGAAGGTCAAAATGAAATACCCCCCCATATATATATATATATATGATCAAATTATGGATTCTTACCATCCATAATGCTTATAACCATATGCGAATTCTCTTCTAAGCTACCTTAGGAGGCAAGCGGAATGATAGAATTCAAGTTATGCATTGTGTGTTTAAACTAAAATTTATACGATGTTAATAAACAATATCCATACTTCATTGTTGTATGAGTCTTAGAAAAGAACATCTTTTTATAGGTGCCTTTATAACTTTGACAATATCATAAGAAGATATGTTAGTGTGCGCTATTTTAGCATACAATCTATGATCATGATAATTTGACTTAAAAAGTATTACTAGGAAAACAATTGATTTTGATCTAAATGATATGTAGGCGAAAAGAAGATTATCCAAGATATACACAACTATATTAATATCTAAGATATGCTCGTTATGAAGTTTTATTTTAATAATATCATAAGTGTGGATACTATACATATGATAAAGGTAATCTAAGTAAAAGTAAACTTGAGGGAAATTAGATTTGTCATGAGTATAGAATATAGTGTATATGAGTGAATTTAAGACATGTGAAGCACATAAATAAAATTTTAATATATATATATATATATATCTAAGAGATTTGTCTTTTATGTTAGTCCTACAATGAGATTTCTAGTGTAAGAGCTCTCAAAAGTTGTGCCTGAATGGGCACAACAAAACATTTAGTATAAAAGTCTAATAGAAGTGAAGAGTTCAGTGTTGTTCACCCCATTATATACAAGTAAGAGATGTTGAAAAATGGGCCATCATGATGAGTCGACCTATGATCCGACCTAATTTTCTTTCTAAGAAAATTAATTAATTGATTAATTAAAATGTTGATTAGTTAATCAATTATTAAATTGTTTTTTTTTTAATTTTGACTTTTTGAAATTCAAAAAATTAAAAATTGGGATTAGTTATTGTTTTTGTTTGGAGTTAATTTTTTGATAGTGGGTGGAGTATGATTACTTTCTCCAAAAACTCCTACTCCTCTTTCTCCCTCATTCTCTTCCTTATGAACAGAAGAGAGAAGCCTAGACTTGAAACGTGAGTCTTCCTTTGTATACATTTTCTTCCTCTGGTAAAATAGGTGCCATCTATTGTGAAAAGTAGATCTGAGTTCCTTTGGTAACTTTGATCGGAACCATGTGAGGCAAAATTTTCAGAAGATCCATTTCTGCAGATACTCCAAATTCTTCCTTCAGTTTATATTTCATATATCTAGCTATAGACTTGATTACCTCACGGTAATAAGAACCATAAGGGGTACCTACTAATTGTCTTGTAGAGTATATGAAAGTATCAATTGTTTCAGTTCACTAGTTTCTTTAAGGAACACATAGTATCAATGAGGTATTATAACTTGGGTTGAAAGGTTCTTACTTAATTTAGCATAAATATAGTCTATTTTGTGTATTGCGTCTTTTCTGGTAATAAAGAGGAGAACTAGAAGATTGAAAAGTAAATACTGTCTACTTTGGCCCAAAAAAAAAAAAGAGTACCGTCTACAATTTTATGTCCTCCCTCTTTTGTGAATTCAAATATTTATGTCAGAAACTTGCATTTTCTCAATTCTTATCTCGAGTTTGTAATGGAGTGGATCTTGTATTCACTCCTAGACGCTTCTACTCGACTATTTGGTATCAACATTTTTTCATATGCAAAATATTTGCACACTGTATTCAAGTCCTACCATGAAGATAGAGAGACTCTGGGAAAATATATTTTGTCTTGGCCTGCTTGAGATCGATCATAATTTTCAAAGGAATTTTTTCATGTAATTTGAAATGAATTTAGAAACTTTTGACTTGATCTTTGAGTTTTTTAAGTCTTACTACTGAACATCTTTTTCTGTTATATGTGGCAGAGAAGGACACCCAATTCTAGACTTCGAAGAACCTTGAACTTTACTAGGAATGGATCCTGAGGAAACTAAATGCAACGTCTCCTTCATTTGTTTGATATGGGAAGTGAGTTATAGTCAATCCAAGCAACGGGTGGACTCTTTTAAGTTTAGCGTTAAATTTTGGATGAAAACACGATAGAATCGCAAACATTGCAAACATTTATTGGTAGAAGGTTTAAATTGAAACAAACAATACGTAGAAGTTTCAATTAAAATTCTACCTATTTTTCAAGGATCAAAATAGAATTTCCCTCTTTGTTAAGCTGTCATATATCAAAAGACAGTAAAATGGCACTATATATGCAAAGCTCATATCCTTTGAGCTTTGGACTTATTAAATGCTAGGACAGAAATGAAAACTTATTTCCTAATAATACCAAACCAAGCCACAATTAAGCTCACTGGCATGACAGAAATGCTGAATTTGCTTTCCTGTGTGTGTGTGTGTGTAATGCCTAGAACTTGATTAAGCTCACTGCTTGCACTTAAGAAGAACAAAAATCAAAACCAGTTTAACTTTTTTTGAATTCATGATATTTGGAAATTCCTCAACTTTCTGAGTGAAGCGGTCAAAAAGCTCATTAACGATTCCACCTCCAAAGTGCTGCTCAATCAAATCTCCTAGGAAAGTTCAGCACATGGAGACAAAGTTGGAAGCATTTGGGAATGCATAGAAGTCTTCAGTTTTTAGTGTTTCCATCTGCTCAATACTGAAACACTCATTTTTCTCAAAAATTGCCTTTAGATACTTTGCTGGTGAATAGAAGATGGGCAAATTGAATAAGTCAACTTTTTCTTCACTGACCACTCCCTGCATTAATGCCAGCCAAAGTTGAGTTCTTTTTCCTTTTCTTTATTATGTATTAATAATTAGTAGTTTAATTCATATCACTTGTCATACCAATTAATTATTTGAAGTTGATAAATTAGTCAAAATTTTTATGTACACGCAAAATACTACGAATAAAATACCATATCAACTAGTTTCTTTTTTGAAGTCAATTGTAAATAGGCCTAATCATGAGACTAAAAGTCCAATCAACTTTAAAAAAAAAATTGGGATTTTATATTTAAAACTTGAGTTATATTTGGACTTTTTATTTTGAGCCCGGATTAGAATTGGGAGGGCTCAACCTTTGATAGGAAAGTTTGCTCAAGACCTACTAGGCCCAAAAACATATTTGCTATAAAAATAATAAATATATTAATTTAATTATTTTTCAATGTGAAAAAATGTATAATCTGACAGTTGTTAAGAAATTTTGATTATTGAAGATTTTCCATTTGATAAAAGTATGTTTTGTCTCTTTTAAAAAGTTTTGAATAATATAATTTTATTGGGCTTCAAGCTTAAAGTGTTTGAGCTTAAGATGTGTTATTCAATCATACTGCACATGAAGAGCACAGGAGAAATTAAACAAAAAAAAAAAGAAAAAAAAAGGCTAGGTTGAGCTGAATTTTTTACTTTTTCTTCAAATCGTTCAACCCATTATTAGGTCTAATAAAAGAAAAAAAGTAAACATGTTAGAGGTTCGCCAATCTCACCGATTTCCATGTCTCTTGACTGTTAGCATAATTTATCCGTCTACATTTTTCTAAACTTAGTGTAGTTAATTAAGAATTTTCAGGGTTAATGATGGGTGACATTTTGGAAAATAATAAAGGTAGCAAAAGGTTTCTTACCACTTTGGCCATGTCCATGAGAGAAGATCCAAGAAGCTCATAAATTCTACCAGGGTGTACATCGGATTAGAGAATTACATCAGGCACGGTACCTATTTGAAGTGTCATTAGTCCATTGCTCACAAGCTTTTGTGCTCTGGCGTGCAGGAAATTCTCCAAGCCCACTCTATACTGAGCTGCATACGCATCTTCTACTTCCTTAGGAGCATTTATATAATGAATCCTCCCCTTGTTAAATGAACTATAACTTCTATCTGTAATCTCCTGGGGCACCCTAGAGAACCAGTGAAGCGTTGAAGATGAGTGGACAAAATGAAGAGTTTGCTTTGGGAATAAGCGTCCATGTAAGGAGCCAGGAACCCCAGAAGCAAACTAGTTTCTGTTAAGAGGAAGTTGCTTGAAGAGTGTGTTGGAGTCATTTGAGACTTGTTCATTGAAGAAGACACGGAATTCTGGGATTTGAGCAGAAAGTTTGTGTGTTTGGTAATGGTTTTCTATTGCTTCTGTTAAGGTTTGCATAGCAATAATGGTATTGGGCCTAGTAGAGCAGCCTAGGTCAGCATTACAAATGAGGTTTTTAGGCCCAACATATGTCATGAGATGAAAGTTCCAAGCTATTGCCTCCTTAATCAATTTTTTGCTAGCTTCAAATATTCCTCGCTGCAAAAGACATGCAGAGAATGGTTAACTATATGCACCAAATTGAATTGAAGAATTACCTGGATATAAACAGAAGTTATATATACACGTGTAATACTCGTATTAGTTATTTATGATTCGAGACTTTAAAATTGAAATTACATTCGTGTACTGCACATTTATTTTATTGTGATTTTATTATGTTACAGTATTTGAACTGTATGGTGTCTCGTATTTGTGTCAATATATATAATGTGAAAAAGTTATCATTCCATAACTTTGATTTTAAATTTAGGGAAAATTTCTTTACCATTAAACTAAGGTCTAATTACAAAATTTCTTTAAAATTTAGTAAAACATCCCCCAAACTTTTGACTAAACTTGAAATATTGAATTCTAGTTAAAATTAACAACAAGAGACAATGCGATTTTGACTGCGATAGCAATATTTAGCTTAGTTCAACATTAAATTTGCAGAAAAAAAATATTTTTCTTTCCAAACAATTCCTTTTTAGTACTAAAAATTAAATGAGATTTAATGTTTTTATTTGGTTCAAATTTGAGAGTTATTTTTTTTTGACGTTTTAAGGTTGACATACCAATTTCGTAAGTATAAGCGGTTATAAATTTGTAAGTTAGAAAAACAGAAAGCAGAGGAGTGCATGTCACTGAGATATTGTCACCATTTAAAATGTAATGATCAGTCGAGGCACAATGTTAGACACTAACAGAATTATAGGTTAATGATACGGAAAGGAAAGGAAGGCATTGTTGGTATATATATTAGCAGTCATTGTTTTTTTTTTGACAAAGTCATTAACGTCCAATATATGTTTAATACCTGAAAGGAAGAGTTTTGAGCATAGCTGTGGGGACCCTCTCCTCCAGTCATTGCAAATGATTAAGTCTCCATATTTGCATCATGTTCTTCTCCTAGTAAGTTAATTTTTCAAACCAGAAAAACGAAAAATTAATGAAGAAAGAAGCAGTTTATACCACTTTATTCTGTAGGAATGAAGAGTTTCCCCAGTGAGAACGAGTTTGTGGAACCTAAGCTTTCTGGTTAATGCAAGAAGTCAATAGGGCATATGCATATATATAGCCTACGGAGTTCAGTTATAACCTTGTATGTTGTTTGCAATGATTTTAGCAAGTTAAAAATCACTATTGAAAGACAAGTCAAAATTCAAATATCCTAAGCTTGTCAAGCAAATTGAACTTTATATTTTTTTTTCTTGAAAAAAAAAGTTTGTGGTTTTGTAGAGTTTAACTACTACTACATGTTATGATAATCAATGACGTAAGCGCTGTTGCTGGCTATGATCATCAATGACGTCGTCGCTAGGATGCTACAACCCCAAAAGTGCTCTTGTTGCGACTGCCATATGGGGAGAGGGTTGGAAGTATTGAGAGAAAATAAAACTTTTCTTCTAACCATCCTCCATTTAGGCATCATGACTTACGTAACGGCACTCCATGAATTGTGGATTTCATTACTTTCATTCCTTTTGTAAAGTTTCCATATTTTCTATAATTTTCCTTGATTCTATTTTTAATTTTGATTTTTGTTTCCTTCTATATCTTACTTCTTGTATTGTATATTCCTCGAACATTGTAATGCAAAGTGTATGACCTTTTTCCATTTCATCTCTAAACGCCTTTATGGTATTAGAACCTCAATGTTCCAACAAGTCGCTTGCTTTTGGTCTTTCTCCATTGACAGCCACCATGACCACTAATGCATCCAGAAAAACTTCTTCATTATCCTTACCCTCCCAAACCATTCAAACTCCTCTCACCCAGACCAGCACCCTTATCACCATCAAACCATAGCGCAGCTACCAACCAAACTCATCGGCAGTGGTAATTTTCTCATGTGGCAGGCGCAACTCATGACTTTCATTCTTGGTTATGATTTGCTCCCCTATATTGATGGCACACCCTCCCTACCTTGTTCTTCCACTCTTCCCAATAATGCCACCACACTTAACCTCGATCACAAACTTCGGTTTCATTAAGATAATCTCATCTAGAATGCCATTATGGCTTCCATTGATCCCATTGTAGCACCTATTATTGCCATTGGCAGATTCTCTCATGAGGCCTAGAATCGTTTGGTTACTACATATGCTAACAAATCCCAAACACACATATACAGCCTCCAAGAGGACCTTGCTCATCTTGTTAAAGTTACATCATCTATTGCTTAGTATCTTGGCGAGATATGCTCCATTGCATATGAACTCGCTATCTCTAGCTCTCTTTTGCACCTTGAGGAACTTGTCATCAAAGTTTTCAGTGGTCTTGGTCTAGACTATAAGGAGATGTATGATGCTATTTGTGCTCGTGATTCTCCCATTACCTTGGAAGAGTTGTATGATAAACACACTGGTCATGAAATTTTCCTCTAACACTTTGCTACAAAATATGACCAACCTATCATCATCGCTCAATTCACGCAACAATCCAATCAAGGAGGCCAAAACCATCAATTTAGCTCTAACAATACTAGTCACATATCTAACTAGTAGTAGCCACCCAAAAACAATAGTCATAGTCAAACAAATAGTCATAGGCAACAACTGGCAATCTTCTGCCTCCAAAACCTCCATTAAGCCAAGTGCCTAATTTCATTTGTGTGATAAGTTTTGGCCACATTGCCAAATTCTGTTGCTTTATGTCCCATATTGCACTAGAGCCTCAAGCCAACTTCACTTCTCAGCCATCCAATGACATTGCTAATTGGGTGATGGGCACCGGTGTTTCTCACCATGCCATTTCAAATACTCAAAATTTACAGACTTACTCACCCTATCAAGGTTGAAATGATGTAATCATTGGTGTTGATAATGGCATACTAATCATTCACATGGGGCATACTATCTTAAACTCTCCTTCTTGTAATTTTGTTCTTAAGAATGTTTTGTGTGCACCTTTTATTCATCGCAACTCAATTTCTATTCCTCAATTTTGGTATTAAAATCAAACTTTTATTGAATTTTTTCCTCCTTATTTTATTGTGAAGGACTTGAGAATGTGAAAGCCTCTAGTTCAAGGCCCAAATAGGACTTAGCTATACAAATGGACTAGCCAAGCACCATCTCCAACTATATATCGTGCCACAACCACCAACTATCCCTTTCTTTCCCTTTGGCATTGCCACTTAGGACATCCTCATATTCATACTTTGCAATTTCTTATTTCTCATTTCAAGCTACCAATTTCATCATCATCAAATAATAGTTGTAATTTTTGTCTTTGTAATAAAAGTCATCGTTTACCATTCGCACCTTTTCCTTAAAGAGTGCAAAGCCTTTAGAATTATTCTATATCAATGGGTGAAGACCTTCCCCCATTGTCTCTTGAAGGACTTTGTTATTACTTCATATTTGTCAATCACATTACAAAACACACATGGCTATTTCCTCTTAAAAAGAAATTTGAAGTTATGAATACCTTTCTTTCCTTTAAGCCTTGAGTTGAAAAATATTTTAACTCACCCATTATCACTATGTATTTAGATGGTAGTGGAGAATATGTAGGCTTACACATACATCTTGTTGACATGGGCATCTAACACTTTATTTCCCCTCCTTATACCCTCTAGCATGTTAGTAGTCCTAAGCATTAGCATCGCCACATTATGGAAACTACCCTCACCTTGCTTTATCAAGCATCTTTACCTCTTCATCTTTGGCCTTATGCTTGGTAAATGTAGTTTATCTCATTAACCACATGCCTATCCTAATCCTCCATGGTTGATCACCATATCATGCTTTATTTATTACCCCTCCTAACTATAATCACCTTCACACTTTTGAATGTTTGTGTTACCCATGGCTTTGACATTATGCACCCTATAAGCTTGCACTTAAGTCCCTTCCTTGTGTATTTCTTGGCTACTCTATTATCAATCACTGCTACAAATGCCTTGATCTTGCTGCTAACAAATTTTACCTATCCCATCATTTTGTGTTCTTAGAAAATAATTTTCCTTATTAACATATGTCTCAAGATAGACGTTGACCTCTCCCTTTTGCTTGAACTATTCCCACAACCAAGCCACCCCTCGAGCTAACACCACCCACTACTATCTCCCCACATGTCTCCTCTAACATTCAGCCAATGCCCATGTTAAATGTTTCGGTAGCCTCCACTCCATTACCTACCTCAAACTCAATGTCTTCTCATCTCTATCATTGTCCACCTCACCATCTATATGCCAAGTTCCATCCTCTGTGATGGTTTTTTTTTTTAGAAGTTTGTGGCTTCCACTGCCTTGTACAACCAGGCTTCTCAATTATCCTTACAATAAGTAAGTTCCTCAGCACCCACACCTCCACCTCATATCATCACTAGATCACAAAATAATATTTTTACACCTAAGAAACCCACTAATTATTCTGATCTAGTGGTGTCTATAACTTAACAAGTTGTTCCTCGCACTTATCTCCATACATCTAAGTATCAGTGTTAGAAAGATGCTATGAGTGAAGAGCTTAATGCCATGGTGAAAAACAAGACATGGTCTTTAACACCACCTTTAGTGTCTCACAATATCATTGGTTATAGGTGGATCTTCTAAGTCAAAGAGAAAGATGATGGTTCTCTACATAGATACAAAGCTCACTTAGTGGCCAAAGGGTTTCATCAGCATCTAAGCATCTAAGCCATGATTTCATGGCTGCCTTTAGCCCCATTGTGAAGCCCATTTCCATTCATCTTCTACTTACCTTTGCTACTTTTTATAAATGGCCTTTCTTCCAACTTGATGTCAACAATGCCTTCTTGCAAGGCACTCTTGAAGAAGAGGTCTATATAAGCCAACCATCAGGCTATGTTGATTGCAAATATCCTTTGTACATTTACAAACTTCATAAAGCTATCTACAAGCTAAAGCAAGCACTTAAAGTGTTGCATCTAGCTTTATATAGACATATTTATACCATTTAATTTCAATAACTACCAAAATACAACTATTACTGAACTTTTGGCATCGATTTTAGCCCTTTTTATACTTCAAGTGGAACTATCAGGGTTAAATTTAGAATTCCTTTTCTTTTTCACTTATGGCTACTATAGACAAGTTTAATTTGATCCATGAGACTAGAATATGGATCCTTTTGCTTATGGAAGCTATGTAACTTATTTTGGCCATATTGACATAATAGAATTTAAAATTTCAAAAATTCATAATTTTTGTTATATAACTTTGATTTATACAAACTAGGTGTCTATGGAAAGCTTATGATCTAAAATTTATGTTGTAAAAATTTTAAGTAGAATTGAATTCATTTATCCCCTGAAAGAACATGAAATTTGAGGTTGGTACATTGTAAATTGTAACTATCAAAATCTACATAATTTTTTCAATTTCAAAAATTTATAAAATATTCTATGTAGCTTAAAAAATTTCTATTCTTCATTTGTTAGAAAGCTCTATAAATTCTCTAATTACATGTCAAATTTCAATTTCAAACTAGGTCATTTATGCTAGTAAGGGTAGATGTGTAGTTTATGACTCATTTTGGATCAAAATGTGGTTCCAAAGTGGTCCGTTTGGCCTTTAAATTGCAATCTCTTTGTTTAGGTAAGTTTTAATCCACCCAAACATTATTTTCATAGGGTCCATTGCATGAAATATGACTTGCATAAAAAAATTAACCATTCCACATCCATGTACGCATATGTTACTCCATGACCTCTAATGTAGAAACTATGTTTAATTTACCACATAATGCAACAAATCATCATACATTCATGTTCTTAAGCTAATACAAAGGTTATCTATACATATTTGTGTCATACATAATAAATTGTATTACTAGTACATCTCATACAACAATAAATACATTTTTACATCAAGGACTTCTAATATGCCATTCTTAAGTCCTAACTCTTCTCAATTTTCTTTTGTTTGCTTAATAGACCTATAATAGTTAGTGGGAGATACATAGGTGAGATTTTGGGGAGAATCTCAATAGCAAATTTCAACCATACCAATACATGCAAGAATGTCTTGAGAAAATGCAATACATGTGGTGCAAGCATGCAAATCATATGCATCATATAACTCAAAAATAACTTTTAGTATAAAATCTTAATTCTCATCAAGTCATGGCATCAAAACATACTAGTAAGACTCAACTAAACTTATTTCAAATTAAGAAAGAGTTACTGCACTCAATTCCTAGCCATAAGAAGCTAGAAGCCAAAAACATAACAATACT
The DNA here is from genome assembly GCA_032878935.1 of Erythrophleum fordii. Classification (NCBI taxonomy): domain Eukaryota; kingdom Viridiplantae; phylum Streptophyta; class Magnoliopsida; order Fabales; family Fabaceae; genus Erythrophleum; species Erythrophleum fordii. The sequence goes on from JAVQMF010000029.1 coordinate 3,178,638, forward strand.
CTTGTATAAAACTCATGATAAAAACCACATCAAAGCATAACTCATAAATGCATCAAGCAACCACACATACAAGCATCTCAACTCATTCAAATATTCAAATGCATGCAAGATAGGGAGACATAGCTACCTTATAGATTAAGAAGCTTGGAACTACCACTAACCCATTTACTTCTTTTCTTTTCTTTGGTCTTCATTGGCTTGACACCTACACTTTGATGAACTTGAACCAATTTGACCTACATATATCAATTGATCATTCAAAATAACTCATTAGAATCCCATCTAACTCTCATGGTTACCACATAATTTTATGAGAACTTATGATGCATTCTTTGAGCCATTTTAAGTCCTTTAAGGCGTAACTTTTATATTTCACTTTCTAGGCTCCAAAATCTCACTTGCTATGAGCCATATAACTCTAATGAAACTCATTAAGACCATCACATACGTGATTAAACAAGCTAAAGATGAAGTTGCTTCTTTAAGTCCTTTTAGGCCCTAAAATTTTATCTTTCAAAATAAGGCTTCTAAATTCAATCCAGTGGTTCCATAATTATTTATTCATCACATTTAGGCCTCTTGAAACCTTAGAACTCATGAAAGCTTTGCCTAGCTACCCTATCTATGCCTTGGTTGAACCTATGCTCTCCTTGTGTGCTAAGGGAGTTTTGCCATTCTTCTTGAAAAATTTGATGAATATGAATTAGTTACAAATTCTATAATGCAATTGGAACCTTAGGGGCCTTAATTTGATTTCTATAGCCTTTCATTGAATTCTACTTACATAATCTTATTCTACACCCTTCCAAAACTCTTGTTACTCTCAAGTTTTCATTAAGCTAAAGTCTCTTCCTCACTCTTTCTCTCTCTCTAGGCCGAAATGATGAAGCATTTGGATCTTAAAGAAAATTAATTATTCTAGCTTGATACATGCCTCATTTAAAATCTCTCTTCTTGTAGTTTCTTGAGGTACAATTGGCTTCCTCAATTCTCCTCTTTTCCTTATAAGGTCAGCTACAAATTTCATCTTTTCAAGAAGCTAAAACCACCATTAAAAAAGGCTTGAAGACTCGAAAACATTTGCTAACTATCATACGATGAAATTATGCAAGGTTTCTAACCTATTTTTGCTTTTTCTTCCTTCTCTCTCTTTGAAATATCCTATGATTTAGAAACTTATAATAATTCCTAAAGAGTGGAATGAATTACTTATGAGGGGTCATAGGTCTAGCGAATTCCAGTATGAATTACGAGAAACTGAAATTAGAATCATTTGGTTAATGAATGAGGATCTCAGAGTAAAGTAAATTAAGGCTAATTAAGATTAGAACGTTAATTAGAACATCTAAAAATGTGATTAAGAGCCTCAGGATAGCTTAAAATCAGAGCCAAAATGGCTTCAGTGTACATTTTAGGTCATCGGTTGACTAAAATTTTGACATGACAGTTCAATAAGATTTTAAATCTAATTTGGGTGAAACCAAAGGTATTTTATGAATTAGAGGACCTAAATTTTATTATGAAAAAATTGGTTCTAAAAAAGGAGTTAAAATGAGCTCAAATAGAGAAAACCAAATTGATGGACAAAAATAGAATATTAAAAATGTTATAATATAAGTCTCCCCCTTCTTAAAATCACATTCTACCTTCTCCATTCATTCTAATCGACTTTCATCTTGTTGAAAATAGAACCCCATTCACCTTCAAGTGGCGCACCAAGAGAGGGAAGAAAGAAAGGAGGAAATCAAGTAAAATAGGTAAGAAATTGCTACTTTTTCATGCTCTTCCTTTCTCCAATGTTCTTATCCTCTTTCTCCACTCTTTCTCCATGGTTTTGGAGCTCTAAATAGTGATGTTTCATGGTTGGTTTAGTAAAAGGAAGAATGAGTTTGGAGAAAGTCTTGGTAGCCTAAGAAAGTGCATCTTGAAAGGAAGCTAATAAGGTATGAATTACCATAGATAAATTACTCTTCTTGATTCTTCTATGAATGCACCATTTCGGCTAGACCTAGAGGACCATATAAGGGGTTTGATTTTGATTCAAACTTGATAGAAATTGGGGTTTTGAAATAGAAGGAATCACATGGAATCAATATAACTCAAAAAGTAACCATAGAGAACAAGTTATGTAAATTAGGGTTTTGATTGTACTTATGAATTTATGAAACTTTCTAATCATAATTTAACTTATGTAAGAGCATGTTTGGGTTTTTAAGAGACTTAGGAAGCTTCATGGATGCCAATTTCCTAAGAGAAATAAATGAAACTCTCTTGGTGCCTTAAGCATACTCTCGGCCAAGTTCCATTCCAAGAACCTAAGGAGAATTTTCTTTCATTCTAAGGTTATGAATGGTTTAGATATGAATAATAAATACCAAAGGAATCATTAGTTTGAATAAGTTGGAAGTTTAAGGTTTCATTATGCATAAATAAGCAACTTAGTGTTAGGCTCCTTCATTTGAGTTTGTGATGACTCTAATGAATTTAAATAAAATCATGTGACTTAAATTGAGTGAGAAATTAGAGGCAAGATAATGAATTATATGAGTTGTTTCATTATGCTACAATATGGAACGATATAGATGCCATAAGCTAGAGTTGGCTTGTGTAAAGTTTACGTGAGGCTAGAGATGGTTCCATTGATTTATTTGTGTCATATTTGATATGTCTAGGCTAAGCAAATAAAGCCTCTCCCAAGTGTGAGTGTGAGGCTGAGAAGAGAAATTAGAAAATAAGGAAGAAAACTTGTGCTTCTTAACTCAAGGTAGTTCTTCATCCATTCTTGTACACTTATCTTAGTTATTGGATTGTAATTGGTTGCTTGTATTTGTATTTGAACCATGACTTATGCCTTTTGCTATTGGTTCGATGATATGATAGGCTATTCCAAAAGTTCCACATAATTAGATGAGGTTAGACCAAAAATTCTTAGAGCTTGATTTTGACTTTTATGGATCCATTTGATTTCATAAATATGTTTATGTTTGATGATTGGTTGCTAATGTTACATACTTGCTTTCTTTGACATAATAACATGTCATATATGATTCTTGAAAGGGTGAATAAGCTATTGGGATTCTTTGAATCTCACTTTCACCCATTTTATGTTTAACCTTGTCTAGAAAGTTCCTAAGGAGTAAAGAGTAGAGGCCAAGAAGTTTGAACTATGTTACTTTGACAATAAAAATAAAATTTTATGTAATTTAATATCAAAGTATGGTTGTATATGTTATTAATGTAATGTAAACCTTCTCACATGTGTAAATGTATGATATTATGATGTATGTACCATATTTAGAACCATATATGCAAGAATATAAATTTTTGGTATGCATGTGCTATGGAAAGTGTGTATGCAAAGCCAAGTGAGGAAGTGATTTTGAATTCCATGATGATTTGGACTAGATGAGATGATTATACATGCTGTATTTTAGGTTTTGGACGTGCTCAAATATTCACCATTTATGTAAAAAGCCATTTTAGACCATTTGATGCCACTTTGACACTAAATTAAGCCATAATTTACCCCTAAACCAAAATTAGACCAAATAAATGAATTCTAGCATGAAATTTGGTAGGCATTTAGATTTCATTGAGAGATTTTCATGGAGTTAAATAATACAATTTTTGGAGTTTTATAAAATTTCTTATGATTTTTAAAAATTGGTAAAATTATGTAGATTTGCCCAATTACTGTTTATTTAGTTAAATGAATTCCAATACTCATGAAATTTTACAAGCATATAGTTGGCATTATAAGCTTTCTATAGCCATTAAGATTACTCAATTTGGATTTTTGTAATTCAAGATATAAATTTTCAAAGTTTCAAGTCTGTATATGCATGAAAATCTAATAGTGGTACTATTCCATTAGATTTTCATGGCCTAAACGAGATTGTTTTAATCTAAAATTTTTCTAACATGTAGTTCATGTCATGAGCTTTCCATTCATTTGCCCAAATTGGAGCTTTCTAGTTCAAGTTATGAATTTTTGAAATTTGTAACAAAATTATGGAATTGTAAAGAATGATGTAATTGTGTTAGTTTGTTGATGCTTGACATCAAACCTGAATTCCTTGCTTATTTTTGTGGTATTTCTGGTTGAACAAGTATATTATGGATGGAAGATGATATTGGTAAATTGAACTAATGCATTTAAGCAAAAATGAAATACTTTGACTTATAATGTCAGTATTTTTCACCGCTAATAGTGGTGAATATGTGGAAAATAATGTTATAAGGAATTTGAGCTATCTTAACATGGTATGACACTTTTCCCATTTTTGGATGCCATTTTTGGTCTATTTGGAGCTAGTTCAGGTTGGTGGAGATGAAGAAGAAAGGGTTGGCGTGTTCTAATAAAGAGGGGAAGATATTTTATAACAATTTTGAAAATGTTGATTACATTATGAAATTTTAACTGCTCCATTTAAACTCATTTTGTACCCTTTTTTAATACCATCAATTTCATATGAAAATTTAGGTTTTCTACTTTATTAAAAACATCCTTGAATTTTTTGGATTTAAAACAATCCCAAAAAGTTTGGTCAAAGTTTCGGTTAACTAACATTTAAATTATACGACATCGAAGATTTAGCCATTCTAACAATCTCTATAGTTTTTTGAACCTTTGAAAACCCCACTGAGTTTAATTTTGGCATTTAAAATTCTTTATCTTGAGTTTCTAATATTTTGCCCAAAATTATGATTTTGCCATTATTATGTTGGCCTTCTTCATTTAAGCACTTTGATTCCATTTTCATTTTTTTTGCTCTTTCCTTTCATTTTATCTGTACTCCTAATATCTTATTATCCTAGTTATCCACCCTTACATTGAGGTCTAAAGGCTTGGAAAATTCCAGATATGACATAAAACATGGAATAATAAGTTAAGAAATTTTCTCACTTCTTATGGGCGTTTAAACTCCCAACTAATATGTCACTCTTTATCCTATGAGGTATAGCTTTTGCTATCTAATTACTCATATATATTGACATCATACTTACTGGGTTGTCTAAAGCAACAATTTTTTAAGTTCATAAAGCCCTATCTACCCAACTTTCTCTTAAAGATTTATCTCCTTTAACATACTTCTTAGCCATTAAGTATATTAAATCTATTATGGCCTTCTCTTATCTAAAAAAAAAAAATACATAACTGACTTGCTTCAACATTTCAACATGATGGATGCAAAAGGTGTTCCCACTTTGCTTTCATGTAAGGCTACTTTGAAACTTTGGGGATGGAGCATTACCTATGGATCCAAAAGAGTATCACAGTCTTATAGGTTCCTTGCAATACCTTCCCTTCACAAGACCTGATCTTGCATTTGCCACTAATTGTCTTTATTAATACATGCACTAGCCATCCATCTATCATTGGCAAGTAAGTAAATGAGTTCTCCGTTATCTTATGGACAATTATCATCTTTCCCTAATGCTCTATCCAAAGTTTTCTCTTCATCTTCTTACATATTTTGATTTAGATTGGGGTAGCAATCCCAATGATCACTCTTCAATTAGGGCATATGTGTTGTTTCTTGGTAGTTCTCCTGTCAACTAGTCATTGAAAAAGTAATGCAACATTGTTTGCTTATCTACAAAGGCCAAACACAAAGCCATTGCTAACTCTATTGCAAAAGTGAATTGGGTCGTACAACTCCTATGAGAACTTTGTCTCCCCATCTCTCACATTCCCACTATTTATTGTGATAATCTTGATGCCACTTTCCTTTATCAAAATCTAATCTTCCCTGGTCATATGAAGCATGTAGCCATTGATTATCATTTTGCTCGTGAACACATTTGTAACAAGTCTGTTAATGTTGATCATGTGCATTTCGTAAACCAACTTGCTAATTCTTTCACCAAGATTGTATCAATAGCACTCTATCAAGATCATCATTACCAAGTTAGGCATTGTTAATTTCGCGATTATCTTATGAGGTGTACTAAAGGAAATTAAAACTTTTCTTAAAATCATCATTTGTTCAAGCACTATGACTTATGTAATGGAACTCCATGAATTATGGATCTACATCACTTTCATTCCATTTGTGAAGTTTCCATATTTTTCATAATTTTCCTTGATTCTATGTTTAATTTTGATTTTTGTTTCCTTTTATATCTTACTTCTTATACTATATAAATTACACAACCATTGTAATGGAAAGTGTGTGACCATTTTATAGTTCATCTTTAAACACCTTTAGAAGAATGTGTACTGCTCCTTGAAATTTCTTCTTCTCAGGACCATATTTGAATTCTTAATAATCATTTTAGTCTAATCTAATTTAGCCTCTGATCACATTCTACTGTTGGTTTTTGTTTATTATGGTTACGTAGCCTTGAATTTTATTCGAACTAATTGTTCTTCTAATAATTTTAAGAGTGCAATCTTTGTTTTTAGCTTCATTTGAAATTTTATAACTCAAAGTGCTCCCTAAAATAATTAAATAGAATTTTGAGCCTACATCGGCTCTGATATTAAAGTTAAAGCTTGGGAGTCTTAAAAGGAACTATACTCATAAAATTAACATTAAGGTATTAGATCTATAGGCCAATCTACTTATATAACTAATAAATATTATTTTAATCTATATGAGACTTTAGACTCAATCTTAAACTCAAACTGTATAAGACCCAAAGGAAAAAAAACCTTAAACATCCCTTTCCTTACGCCATTATTATGGCAATATTAATTTCATTGAAATGAATATCATTTTCCCACCAGTTATTTTTTGTTATTTTATTCATTTCTTCTTTATAGAAAGTGAAAAAGAAAGTTTACATTGACAACTTACTAATAAAACATTTTTAGTAAAGACACCAAAGCATTTTGAGAAAAAGATATTAAAAAATAATATTTTTTCTATCAAAAAAAGAATAATAATTTTTTTAATAATTTAAGAAAATATTATAACAAAAAAGTGATACTAAAAATAAAAATATAATATAAAAAATTTTAGGTGCATCTTTTATTTATTTATTTATTTGGTAAAACAACGAGGTTAGAAGCTTAAGAGAAAGAAATTAAAAACCATGATAAAAGAAAAACACCATCATAATTAGTTTTAAAAAGTTAGGTTGAGGAGAAAAGGAATACAATCTAAAAAAAAAAAACTCTTAAAGGAAGAGTAAGGCTATGATTTACTGGAAGATTAGCACAACTGTTACCTTCTTGCAAAACATAAGCAACCTTTACCTCCCAATCTCTAGCATGCATGCCATGAATCAACTTAATGATATAGTGATAATTAGGATGGCTCTCAAAAGTATCATTTATGGCCAACACAGGGTTAATAAAATCAAATTCTAGACACATCTTACGGTTTGCATGTTACCAAGCCAACTCTAGACTTGTGAGAGCCTTCTGTGACTTCACTTGAAAGGAATTACACTAGCTAATGTTCCTTGAAAAGCTACCCTACCATCTTCCCTCTAAGTTGTGAAAAATCCCTCCATATCTTGCCAAAACTAGGTTCCTTTTGCAAGCACCATTACTATTGATCTTGACCAAATCCCCTATTGGAGGCCTCCATTGAACATCAAATATGTAGCTACTTAGATTCTTTAGACTAACAGTGTTCTAAGACACATTTGCAAATTGTGCAACAAGTTTATGGATTAAAGTCTTTGCTCTATTAAACGTTTAACATTATTTCCAAAAAGTTCATTATTTCTCCTGTTCCAAAGAATCCAACACCCAACATCAAACACCATCTTTGAGGTACGCCAATGTTTGTGAAGCAATCATCTTGGAGATTCAAAGCTAACTATGCTATTAGAGGAAGTGTGAAGAATGTGGCTTTTCTATCCAAGGACACTAACTCATTCCAAATCACTAAAGCATATGGGCATTCCCATAGGGCATGTCGGACACTTTTAGTTCTCCCACATCTATGACAACTAACATTACCTACACCCTATGTAACATCCGATTATCTAAAAATGAGAGAAAATGTGAGAAATGTAACGTATAGTTTCTCTGTCAACGAACGAAACTCACCGGATATAAAAGGAAGTCCTTTGAAATGAATTGATTAAGGTCTCAAAAAATTTGAGAAGCATTCTAAAATTCTAAAAATGAGAATCCCAGGCTCATACGGAAAGAAAAACAGAGCTAGAATGAAGAAATAATTTCTTACAGAAAACTTACGAAAAGTAATAGCATTTTCATAATTTTGAGTAATTTTTGGAATTCACATAGGAGGGCTTTTAAATGAAAATTTTGAGTTTTTCGGGGTTCTCAGAGGCCCTAAAAACCATGAAAAGCCCCAGGACAGTTAAAACCCCTCCGGTGGACGTTTTCTAACAACAGTTGACCTGAACTTTGACTGATTCATTCGGGAAGGTTTTAGCTCCGATTTAAGTAATTTAAAAGGCATTTTTCTAAATTGGGAACTAAAATTTCATAATGGAACATACGGTTCTAAAAAAGGAGCTAAAATGAGCTAGAAACGAAAATGCCAAAAAAGAAGGGCAAAATTAGAATTTTTGAGAAAGTGAAAGCTTCTTGAACATACTTTAAGTTTCTTATTTCTTCTCCCCTTCATTTACATGACCCATTCAACCCAAAAACCAGAGAAAACACCAGCTCTCTTAGGTGCACCATGGAGGAGAAGAAAGGAGGAGAAAAAGCAAGGAAAAGGTAAGGAATTTTATGGATTTTCATGCTCCTTCTTCTTCCAAACTTGTTCCTCTCCTCTTGAGCTTTCTTCCTTTGATTAAAATGAAGTTTACAAATCTATTTTAAGGGAGAAATTGAAGGAAACTTTCGGATTTGAAGAGAGGAGCTTGGAGAAAGCAACATTCAAGTGAGAAAAAGCAAGAAAACAAGGTAATTTCTTCTTCCATGGTTGATATCTCTTCCTCCCCTTCCTCCACCATTTCACCCCACTTAAGAAACCCTAGCAAGGGTTGATTTTTAGGCAGAACCAAGGGTGATTCTAAGGAAAAAAGGTGTGGAGATTAAGAATATGCAAAGGGAATTAACAAAAAATCATATAATTTCAAGATATAATTTCTAGGGTTTCAAGTGTACCTTGTAAAATTTGATTTTGTACAATGATTCTTAAGCTTAAATAAGAGTTTAAATGAATTTCTAAGATCCCTAGAAGTTCCCCCATCTGCATCTTCCCTTAAGAAAACAAAGAAAACTCTATGGAACCTATTATGCTCCATTGTCTCAGCCTAAGGGAGATAGCATAGCTAGGGAGAGTTTTAAATTTTTCTAAACCCATTTTTGAGTCATATATGATGAATAAATATAAGAGGAAGCCTTAGGAAAAATTTAAGAAGCTTAGAGAATGAGTTAGTGCTTTATGTTCCATAATATGACCTAAAGAAGCAACATATAGTTAGGCTCTTGATTTTAATTGTGTGACTACTTCAAGAGGCTTAAAATGAGTCAAGAATCATATTTGAAAGGAAAGAATGGAGCCTAGAATTTATTTGAGGGGTGTTGCTTCATTAGGTATATTTATGGAACCATCATGGGGTTTATAGAGCAAGTTAGTGTCTAAGCAAGTTGTGTGGCCTTAGAATTAATCTCATGAACCTAATTGGCTTCCTTCCACAAACTGTGATTAAGCTAAGAGAAATCATCCTCATACTTTTGTGTGTGTGTGGCTGAAGGAGGGAGCATTAATTCAAGAGAAAAAGTCTGTAATTGCTTTTAAGGTAGCTCTCTCCACCTTCTCTCATGCATGATTGTTTGCTTTACTTATCTTTGAATGTGTGTATGTGTATTTTTAAGCCATGAAATGTGTTCTACCATAACTTTGATTTTATGGTGCCATGATGTTACAATATGCCTTCATGTGACGTTTATGATGTGTGCTTGGGTTTGCTTGAGTGTGGTAAGGCTAAGAAACCTTAGCCATGGTGAGGATGGGCCAAGAACCTTTAAGATTAGTTGAGACAAAGTAAAGAGTCTCCCAAAAGTGAGGTTGACTCCCAAGAGCATGGTTGAGTCCAAGAACCTCTTTAAAGAATGGATGAGGCAAGTCCAAAATCCACAAGTAAATGGGTGAGGCCAATCCACTTGCTTGGCAAGCTTTTATGTAACACCTTAATCTATTACCGCTACCTAGCCTTTCACTGGGCTCGGTTCCATATAATTTCCAAAGAATCAACACCAATCCGTGGCATTTGCATGCTATGAATTGGGGTTTCATACACTCATTTTTGCCCCGTGGGTCCTACGAACCCATCATTTGTATTCTCAACTCAAACGCCATATATACGACTCATACATAGCATGAAACAAACCATAAGCCATGGGTATAGAGCCAAAAACCAGAAAAATGCACTTTTCTCACTTGTGCCCAAAAGTCATATTTTGGCTCTAACTTTGGAAAATCATAACTAATTCTAGAAAAATATGAATTCAGTAAACTTTAGCTCTCTAGAAATCTCTAAGTGTTGTCGTTACACTAAAAATAATTTCCAATCGAAATCTCAGCATTTGGAGCATGTTTGACATCGAAACTGGGGAAGAGGTCTGACTGTCACTGTTTCTGGCCCAGGTTACTGTCATGAACTTCAGAAATTCATAACTAAATCCCAAACAATCCAATCTAGGCATACTATACCAATTTGGAAAGCTACGGATGTCTACTAGAGGAAAAAAATAAGTTTAGATCAGTTCAGTAGCTTCTACTCCCCGAAAACCGATGGAACAGTAACGGGGGTTAGTTGAGCTCCCTGATGCTGATACAGAACTTCAGATAGTTCGTTCTCTCTCTACAGACCTCCGACTTAGGTGATTCCAATTGGTACAAGTCACTTTGGTTTTCTAGTTTATGTGTATAAAATTTCATGACAGTTGGCCACCGTTTGGTCTATCTATGACATGGATTTCATTTCTGATCCATAGGAATAGTACATGACCAAACCATGGATTTTTCCCAAAGTCAACAATTCACCAAATATTCTCTAGATCTCCGAATAATACCCACTTTAGCTTCCTAAGAAGCTCTCTACAAACTCTAGAGGCATGCCAAATTTCATGGCAAAAGGAGCTCATCCTATCATATTTTGACGGAGCTCTCAAAAACACCAGTTTTGGCACCCAAAAGGTCCAAAATGGGTCCAAAAGGCCTCTCACACATCCTAGCCACTCATGGACAAGTTTAAAAGCATAAAACTAGGATATATAACAAGTCCATGTGGTCCGATTCAACATACATTCCAAATTCACTATGCTACGGCGAAATTTACACTATCACATTCATTCATCAAATGGGGTAAAACCCTCATTTCCATTACTTTGGCTATAAACATAGTTCATACATCATCTTTTCATACATTTACACTTGTTACAACCTTTACATCTCAAAAATAGTGGGCGCATATTCATCGTGGCACCACTTTACATCAAAATACATCAAAATATCCCAAAATAAGCTAATATCTAGCTATGCATGCTTCTAGGCTCCTTGGTGTGTGCTCGGTTCTCCTTGAGCTCCACCTAGCATATTAAGTTGGGAGGGGAAGGGGTGAGATTCAGGGAATCTCAATAGCTCATGTACTCAATCATGTAAGCAATCAAGGCATATAACAAGTCAAAGCATGTGAATAAGCATTTAGCCATTCTCAAACATCTAACACGTTGTACATGCTATGGAAATCACAACAATGCCAAAAATGGGCTCCAGGGACTTTTGGTCTAGCCTCACTCGAGTTTAGGGACTTTTGGATGGCCTCACCCGAGTTTAAGGACTTTTGACTTGGCCTCACTCATTTGAGACTTTTGGCCTTGTCTCACCTATCTCAAGGGACTCTCGGCTTTACCTCACCCATCTCAAGGGACTTTCGGCACTACCTCACCCGAGCAAATCTCACAATTCATCACACAAGCATATTGGCATCAATGCATCAAAGCAATAGCATATGGCATATTCCACACAACAAGCATATACATAAACATACAATGACTATTACATCCAAGAATGCAACAAGAAAGAGTAGGAAAAGAGAGCTACCTTTGGAACCAAAGCCAACACAAGCCTTCCCTTTCAAATTCACTTCTCCCTTCTTAAGTTCACAATCACACCTTGATGAAAGTGTTTCTTTTGAGCCTAGACACACAAAAGCATGCAATTACTCTTTTAACATGGAATCATCAGATCAAACTCTCCTAACATACCAGAACCTAGAGCTCTCTCTCTCTCTCTAGAATGCCATCAACTCTTTCTCTCTCTCAAGCTCCCATGGTAGTGGAAACAACATTTTCAAAGCAAACACAAAGATTCAAAGGTGTTTTCCACTTTCCCTCTTCTAACCCATGCCCAAAATCTAACCATTTTCACAAACAAAACCGTGGGAAGAGAGGGCAAAGAGAGGGGATCAGAAATCTAAGGAGAAATGGGAGTAATTTGCTTACCTTTCCCTTGCTCTTCCTCCTTCTCTTGATCTCTCTCACTCTCCACGCCTCTTTTCTCTCATTGGGTCGAAGTTTAGGGCAGATATGAGAGAAGAAATGAATTTGGGCGTTTAATGAACTCTAATTCTCGCCTTTTACACTCTTCCGGACTGACCCTCGCTACGGCGAAAATTAACCTTCGCTATAGCGAGCTCGTGTTATCTGACTTCGCTATGGCGAGGCTTAACCTTCGCTACGGCGAGCTCGTATCAGTTCCCTTCGCTATGGCGAGATTTACCATTCGCTATAGCGAAAATCGCGTCAGTTCCAGACCTCACTCTCGCTATGGCGCACGCTACAGCGAGCAACTCCCTGGTTTTTGTATGGACTACTGCCAGCACTCGCTATAGCTAGAACCTCGTTCGCTATTGCGAGAAGACATTCTTGCGACAACGAGACCATTTCTCGCTATTGCGAGAAGACTTAGCACAGTTTCTGGACTTCAAAAATTTTCAGCTTTCTATTTCCTTTCTTTTCCTTTCCTTTTCTTTTTTTTTTTTCCGGTTGTTACATTTTATATGCTATGTATGACTTTATCAAATGATGAAAATGTCTATTGAATGTTTGCACATGTCAACATGACCATACATGCATTTATGAGACTTGTTTGCATCTTTTATATATGATTGAATGGAAGATGAGCTATTAGGATTCTTTGAATCTCATCCCCTCCTTTCTAATGTTCTAACATGCTAGGTGGACTAAGGGAGCAAGGAGATGGAAGCCAACCATTTGAGAGATGAGAGTATAACATTGAAATGTATGAAATTTGTTTCTTTAAGGCCATCAAGGTGGCAAATGTTGTCATCTATAGTTGTATATGACCTATGACCTCTTGAACATGTGTAATTATGTTAATAAGTGATGTATGAGTGAGAGTTAAAATTGTATGTATGAATATGCACATTTTGGTTATGTATTGGCAAGTTTTCATTATGGAAGTATGTGTATAATTGCATATGGTATAGTCAAAATGAGAGGCATGGAGTTTGGGACCATTTGGACAACTCACACAAGTCCTAATTATGCTTTTAGATTTGCCTAAGAGGTGCCAAATGTAATGTCCGATTTTCATTAAACGACGAAAACGAGTGCGTTTTCAAAGCAAGTCTCCTAAAATGAATTAGTTAAGGTTCTGAAAAATTTGGATAACATTCTAGGCTCCTAAAAATGAGAATCTTAGTCTCAAACGGAAGGAAAAATAGAGCTAGAATGAATAAACAAATTTTGACAGAAACCTTACGAAACGTAATGGTATTTTTGTAATTATGAGTATTTTTTGGAATTCACATAAGAGAGCTTTTTAAATGAAAGTTTTGAGTTCTCTGGAGTTCTCAGAGGCCCTGAAAATCATAGGAAGCCCTAGGACAGTTAAATCCCCTCCGGTGGGCGATTTTCAATGTCAGTATGCTTGAACTTTGATGGATTTGTTCAGGGAGGTTTTAGCTCCAATTTGAGTGATTCCAAAGGCATTTTATTAAATTGGAACCTAAATTTTATAATGAAAAATGCGGTTCTAAAAAAGGAGCTAAAACGAAGGAGAAACAAAAATGCAAAGTATAAAAGGCAAAATTGGAATTTTTGAAAAAGTCACTTTCCTATACCTATATATAAGTGGCGCCCCACTTTCCCCTTCATTTGGAATCAGAAAATTTTGCATAATTTCAAAAGAGAGAGCTAGGGTTTTGGGTGCACCAAGGAAAGAAGAGAAGGAAAAGAAATTCTAAGCTAAAGGTATGTTTTTATGGTTGTTTTCCATGCTTTTATCCATCCACACCACCTCTCCTTCACTCTCCTTGATTTCCTTTGATTAAAATGAAGTTTATAAATCTGATTCAAGGGAGAAACTCAAGGAAATTTTCGGATTTGAAGAGAAGAGCTTGGAGAAAGCAAGATTCAAGCCAAAATAAGCAAGAAAATTAGGTAAAATCTCATCCTGTGATTGATGTCTTCACCCATCCTTCTTCTCCATTTTCCCTAACCCTAGGAGCTACAGGAGGATCTGATTTTTAAGCCCAATCAAGTATGAATCTTAGGTATTTGATGGAGAAGAACAAGAATATGCAAAGAAAATAATAAAATAACCATTAGATTTCAAGATGCAAATTCTAGGGTTTTGTGGGCACCTTTCAAATTCTGATTTTGTTTGATGCTTCCTAGGTCTAATTAAGAGTTTAAATGAGTTCCTAAGACCCCTAAGATGCTCCCCACATGCTTCCTCCTTCAAGAAAATAAAGAAAACTCCAAGGAGCCCTAAACTATGCAAAGTCTTGACCTAAGCAAGTTCTCATAGCTAGGGGGAGTTTAAAATTTTTCTAAGGCCACTCTTGAGTCATATTTGATGGATGAAAATGAAGGGAGGCCTTGAAAAAAATTTAGAACTTATAAAAAGTGATTTGGTACCTTAGGTTTCATATTATGATCTAAAGAAGTAACATAATGATAGGCCCTTTGTTTGAATGGTGTGATGACTCCAAGAGGTTTAAAAAGAGTCAAGAATCATATTTGAAAGGAAAGAATGGAGCCTGGAAATTGTTTGAGGGGTGTTGCTTTATTAGATGCAATTATGGGCCATAATGGGAGTTATAGGGCAATCCAATGTTTAAGCAAGTTGTGAGACCTTAAAGTTGTTTCATGAACCTAATTGGCTTCCATAAATTGTGTCTAGGCCAAGAGAAACCATCTCCACCAATTTGTGGGTGTGTGGCCAAAAGAGGAGGCTTGAAATCCAAGGAAAAAGTATGTGAGTGTATACAAGGTAGCTCTCTCCACCTTCTCTCATGCATGGATGTGTGTTTAGCTTGTCTTAGATTGTGTGTATATGTATTTTCAAGCCATGAAAAGTATGCTAGCATGATTTTATATGCCATAATTTCATGATGACATATTATGCTTTCAAATGAATGCATAATGTTTGTTTGAGTTTGCTTGAGTATGAAAAGGCTCTTAAGCAAGGTGAGGATGAGCCAAGAACCCTTGAGATTGGTTGAGACATAGCAAAGAGTCTCCCAAAAGCAAAGTGGGCTTCCAAGAGTATGGTTGAGTCTAAAGCTCTCAAAGAATGGGTGAGGCAAGTCCAAAATCTATGAGGAAAAGTGTGAGGCCAATCCAAACACTTGGTGAACTCTTGAATGTTTTGTATAACTTGTTCACATACCAAGCTTGCTTCTTGAATGTTTAGGATTTCCATTTTATCCATGCATGCATTTTTAAGGCTTACTTTGCATATATTATGTATGATTGAATGGAGATGAACTATTGGGATGCTTTGAATCTCATCTCCTCCTCTGCAATGATCTAATATGCTAGATGGACTAAGTGGATATGGTAATAGGAGCCAACAACATTGAAGAAGAGAGATTGACAACTATATGCCTAGCTTTTGCCTTTTTAGAATCATAATGATGCTTCATGATGTATATTGTTGTTGTAAATGGTCTATGACCCCTTAGACATATATAATTATGATATTATGTGATGTATAGATGTATGGATATGATATGTGAACTTTAGAATATAATTTGGATATGTAATGCCAAAGTATGCATTTTGGAAAGTTTGATATAATGTGCATATGTATAGATGGAAAGGCCAAAATGAGATGCATAGGGTTTAGGACTATTTGGGCAGCTTACACAAGTCCTAAATGTGCTTTTAAACTTTCCCAAAAGGTACCAAAACCAAAGGAAAGCCATTTGCCAATTTTGATATCCCATGAGTAGCCAAAAATGACTATAATGGAACCCTATATCACTTTTTGGCCAAATGAGTTATTCTTAGTCTTAGATTTGGCATGCAATTAGGTCTCATTAAGAGCTTTTTGGAAAGCTAAAGACCATAATTTTCAGAGGTCTACAAAATATTTGATGAATTTTCAAAGTTAGCAATTTTTCTGATTTTGGTCCACTCACTATTCATTTGGTCCGAAAATGAATTCTATCACATAAGGCTCAAATGATATCTAATTGCCATGAAATTTTATACAGAGAAACTAGGCATTCGTAGTGACTTATAACAACTAGAAGCATCTCATTTTGAGGTCTAGAGAGGGAGATATGAATTTTTGAATATTCTGTCCAGTATCAAGATCCTTACCCTACCTGAGTTACTGTTCTATTGAATTTCGAGGTTTGGGCTACCCAAGCTGGTCTAAATATTTTTTCCCTCTATCTAACATCCACATATTTTCAGATTGGTATCATTTGCATGGATTGGATATTTATAGAATTAATTGGACATTTTTAAAATTTGCTGCAGAATTTGTGACAATATCAAGAGGCACCTTGACCTCTGAACCTTTCCAGATGTCAAATGCCCTTTGTGGTGGATGTTATGGACGTATTTTTAGTGTGAAGTGGACATCCATAGCTTTCTAGAATGATCAAGAATGCATATTTTTGATATTTCTAGATTTAGTTGTGATTTTTCAAAGTTTGGTCAAAAAAGGGGCCAATTCTGGCCGAAAATGCAGTTAGTTATTTTGAGCTCTTCTTTGATTTTCATGAGTTATGGCCATGATTTTATGATACAAAAGAATTTTATTGATGTAATTAAATATGGGAAAGTATAGTATGTGCTCATACGGTCCACGTGACACCGAATGAAATTTTTATATACGACGTAATGCAAAAATAAGCAATATCTATATGCTACTCCTTGTGATTTTCATGAAGTGCATGGCATGAGGCATTCTAATTACATGAAAGTGGCTAAGATATTATGGTGTTACACCAAACCTCATGGAAAGCCATTTGGACATTTTGGTATCCTATATGGAGCCAAAATTGACTATAATGGAATCCTATATCACTTTTTGTTCAAATAAGCTCTTCTTGATCTAAGATTTGGCATGCAATTAGAGCTTGTTGAGAAATTTTTGGAAAGCTAAAGAACAGAATTTTTAGAGGTCTAGAGAATATTTGATGAATTTTCAAAGTTAGAAAATTTTCTGGTTTTAGTCATATCACTGTTCATACTGGTCTGAAAGTAAAATCTATTACATAGGGCTCAAATGATGTCCAATTACCATGACATTTTATACAAAGAAACTAGAAATTTACAGTGACTTGTGTCAACTAGAAGCACCTCATTTGGATGTGTAGAGAGGGAGATATGAATTTTTAAAATTTCTATCTAGTATCAGGAACTCCAACTAACCTCAGGTACTGTTTGATTAATTTTCATTACTTGGACGTACCTAAGCTAGTTTGGAGTTATTTGTTTCCTCTAGCTAACATCCACATCTTTCCATATTCTTATCACTTTCACAGATTAGATTTTTGTGGAATTAATTGGACATTTTTGAAATTTACTGTAGAAATTTGTGACAGCACCAGTGGATAGCCTAACCTCTACACAATTTCAAATGTCAAACATCATTTGTGATGGATTTTATGGTCTAGACATATTTTTAGAATGAAGTAGACATGTGTAGCTTTCTATAATGCCAAGAATGCATGATTTTTTATTTTTTTAGAATTAGTTATGATTTTCCAAATTTTATGATAGAAATGAGCAAATTCTGACCGAAATTGAATATGTATATTTTGAGCTTCCCTTCGAGTTTCATAAGTTGGAGGCCACTTTTTATGATGAAAATGAGTTGTATTCATGTAATTAAATATAGAAATTTTTTGTATGAGCTCACATGGTCCATGTGACACTGAATGAAATTTTTATACACGACGCAACACAAAGAAATATATTATTTTAATCCCTTTTCCTTACTCCTTCATGGAATTAATGATGAAAATCATGGGAATGTTATGAAATAAGTTAGAAATATATGGTGTTACATTTATTTGTATTAGAGCAAAGTTCCAGGCTCTCTCGGATTGGATTTGGCTTGAGGATGTAGCAATAGGGCTATGTAAAAGGCTTGAATAGATAGGTAGAGCCTTGTATGAGACATGTTAGGTGTGAAAGGATAGTTTGTGGCTAAGTTCATGATGAGTAAGTTGTATGGTGGTCTTAGAGTACTAGTGGATACTGGGAAAGAATGGCCTCTAGAGTAGCTTGAGCAAAGCTAAGTTTAAGCAAAGTTAAGGGATTTGACGGCTAGAGCTTGATGAGATGTGATAGTTCACCGGGATCAGTGGCAAGCCCTAAATTTAAGCAATGGTTGGATGAATAAGGAATAGATGTAAGGAAAGAGATGGGTAAACTACTAGTTTTTGCACTAAGATGGCTTGGCTAGGCACTAATTGAAAAGATGTAGCTGCACACTTGAAATAAGAAGCCAATCAATCACACAGTAACATAAAACTAAATAGCTATAAGTGTACTTCTTGAGGGGGGAAAAACTACTATTTCTCTTTTTAACTAATATCTTTTGCCTTTTTTTGTCCTTTTAATTAGTCATTGCCATATATATATTGTATGTCTCTTCCCTTATGACTGGTTCTATTTGCACGTTATTTCCTATATCTTTCAATATATCTTCAAATTTGATTAGGATTAATGAAGGATATTAAGACAAAATAACACCTTTAACAACCCACATATAAATAAAGCTCTCAAGACACTTTTTTTTTTTAATTTAGATTTACTTCATTTGACTCTGCCACCCACTCCTTAAGACAAGTGCTTGTCTACACTCCACACATATATATAAGCATGATAAAGATATCGACACCTTCCTTCATCTCTTTTTTCTTGTTCCATACATATATATAATTATATAGTTGTAGATACAAAACATATCCTTTCTTTCCTTATAAGAAAGGAATAGAAAGAAAACTAGATACATGTTCTGTTCAATCAAATATAGCACTTCATCATTATCTTCACTCTCCCTTGCTCCGCCTTTCATTGAACATTTAACATGCTATTCATTACTACTTCATTGATAACTTCTATCAATATATGTTTTTCGATTGCTAATTATTAAAATTAGCCAAAAATTTCTTTTGAGGATGGGGTTTTTGTGAAGATATTTTTTGTTTTTCTCTTTTTTTTTTTTGTTTTTCTTCTAGAGAGATTTGTAGTAGGAAAAAAGGATAAGCTCCTCTTCTCTAATATGCTTTCTCATTGTCACCATCTCCTTTAGGTACAAAAATCTAAAGAACAACATAGAATAGGAATTACAAATTACAGAAATCTAAAGAGCAATCGATAAATAAGATGAAGAAACAAATTTCCACATAAAGAAACACAAGTCAAGGTTTCTATTATATCATATGCATAGAATATTCAAAGGAAAAACTTAATCATATTGCTCAAACATGTGACGGTTGGAGTAGGAGGAGTTGAGGAAGGCACTAGAGTAGGGACATTGGACTTCATGGGAAAAACAAAAAAGATGAAATTTAGAAAACTAAAGACAATAGGGTTTGTGTAAAGAAATTATCCGGCAACAAAATTGAAAAATAGGGAGAATATATTTTTTTAATGAAATTTAAAGGGAAGGAAATTAATTTTATTTTTGATGGGTTTATTTTTAAAGGCAATTAAGATTAATTGCTAGTATATTTACACTTATTAGTGGCTAATAGATATTTGTTGATAATAGTTCAATTTTAAAAACTTATTAATGGCAATAAGATTTTAGCCATTAATTAATTGCTGCTAAAAGAGTTTTTTGGTGCAGTGCAACACTCCCCCTTAAGTTAGGGAGTGGATATTGATCATTTCTAGCTTGCCACTTAAGCCTTCAAACTTGACTTTAGGAATAACGGTGGTTATCACATTAGCCACCTAAGGCTGGGTAAGAGTGTGATGAAGATCAAATGTTTCGAAATCCAACTTCTCCTTGATGAAATGTTTATCTAACTTAATATGCTTGGTTCTATCACAATAGACTAGATTCTTAACAATGCTTATGGTGGCCATATTGTTGCATAAAATTCTCATCAGAGCCTCTATAAAAATATGGAGCTCACTTAATAGCCTTTTTAGCTATAAATCTTTGCCAATTCCTTGATATAATGCTTTGTACTCTGCCTTAGCACTGTTCTTGGCAATGACTGATTGCTTTTTACTTCACCATATAACTAGATTACCTTAGACAAATATATAGTACCATATAGTGGATCTTCTATCAGTGATGGAGCCAACCCAGTTAGCATCACTATAAACTTCTATACCTTTCTTAATGTCCTTCTTAAAGTAAATTCCTATTTTAGGAGTTATCTTCAAGTATCTCAAGATTCTATACATGGCATCCATATGCTTCTTAGTTGGTTTGTTCATAAACTGACAAATTACACCATAGGAAAGTTAGTGTTAAGTCTAGTGTGATAAAGATAAATGAGCTTCCAAATAAGCCATTGATATCTCCCTGTATCAACTGGAAGACCATCCTTATGGAAACCAATCTTGTAATTTATTTTCATAAGAGTCTTAACTATTTTACAACCCAACATACTTATCTCTTCTAAAAGGCCTAAAGTATACTTCCTCTATGAAACTACAATGCCTTTCTGTAAACATTCCACTTCCATACCTAAAGAGTATCTCAGGTCCCTAAGAATTTTAATCTGAAAATCCTTAATATGATCCACTTTCAATTTCCTGATCTCAGCTTCAAAGTCACTAGTGATGATAATATCATTAACATAAACAATTAGTGCAGCCATCTTACCATTTAAAGAGAATTTAGGGAATAATGTGTGGTCTAATTTTCATACCATATATTTCCTACCATTATCCCATTTCCTTTAAAACAATTACACTTGTCTTTTATAATAATACAAGAAAACATATGAAGATAATGCTATTTAATTATGCAACGTCAGAGTTCAAAATTTTCAAATCGCATTGTATGGGACCCGTGGATTTCCCCAAATATTCTCTAGTCATCTATTAGTTATACAAGTCATACATAACATAAAAAAGCAAGTATTCCACATTTTTAAGCTTACAAACTTGGATTTCCTTGCTTTCTTCTCGAATAGCATAGTGGCAGATTTTAGGAAAAACTTTGAAAAATCATAACTAAATGTCGATAAAATGAAATCTACCATGCCATAGCTTTCTGGAAATCTTTAAGTGTTAAATTTACATTAAAAATAAATTCAAGTCATGAACATAGCATTAGGACCATGTTTGGCAACAAAATAGCCACAAAGGTCCGACTGCCTTCTAATATTAATATAGTTTTCTGATATAAATTTCAAAAATGTCAAACTAATTCCACAAAAATCTAATCCATGAAAATGATACCAATCTGGAAAGGTATGGATGTTACCTAGAGGCAAAAAATCATTCTAACCCATTTTAGATTCATTCAGAACCAGAATTAATCAAATAGTACTTTGGGTCTGACTATACTCCTGATACTGGATAGCAAATTCAAAAATTCATATCTCCCTCTCTAAACCTCTCAATGAGGTTATTCTAGTTAATTCAAGTCACTGGAAAGGTCTAATTTCTATCTATAAAATTTCATAGCTATTGGACATTGTTTGCCCCATGATTGACAAAAATCCATTTTTAGACTAGTTGCACAGTAGCAGTGACCAAACTAGAAAATTTTTTCAATTTAAAAAATTCGCCAAATATTTCACAAAACTTCAAATATTATCCACTTTATTTTTTCAAAAATCTCTTAATGAGCTCTAGATTTGTGCCAAATTTTGGACAAAGAAGAGCTTATTGGATAAAGAGTGATATAGCTCACTCAAATGGTCAATTTCGCTCCATGTAAGATGTCAACTTTGTCTAAATGGCCTTTCCAATGGTTTGGCTCCTCTTGGGCAAGTTTAAAAGTACAAATATGACTTGTAGACACTGCCCAAGTGGTCCTAAATCTCATGCTTCTTAATTTGGCCATTCGACATCCAAGAGTACACAAATATGTCATGCCATCAAGGGGTCCAAATTTACATTTCCATTGATTTCATGTCACACATGGTCTATACAAAATTCATACATCATATTACAATTGCTCAAAGTGTTGCATCACAAATATTACATGTGCAAGCCTACTTTGACATTCAACTACATGTAAGGTTACATAATAGGGTAAGTACAACTTTTCAAGATTCTTGGCTTGCCATTCTTAATTCTTGAACACCACCTAGCCAAGTCAAGATAAAGGAGGGAAGGGGAGTGAGATTCCTAGAATCTCAATAGCTCACGCACCCATTTACACACACATTCATGGCATATACATATCAAAGCATATGTATAGAAGGTTTAACAGCCATAAAGTATGCAAGGTCACAATTTCCATGTCACTTATTCACAATCAAGCCAAGAACATGTTCTAGGGTCTTTTGGTTTTGCTTTACCTTATTTTTAGGACTTTTGGATTTGTCTTACCCTTGGCCTAGGGAATTTTGACTTGGCCTCACCCTTCTAAGAGACTTTTGGCCTTGTCTCACCCATGCCATGAGACTTTTAACATCTTCTCACCTTCATTAAGGGACTTTTAGCATCACCTCACGCTTATGAGCTATTTTCACAACCAAGGCCATTCAAGGAAACACATTGGTACTGATGTAATGTGAAGGCATCAAGTAGCAAGTCATCAAGTCACAAGAAGACACACAAGCATACAATGACATATATATGCACACAAGAATGCAAGGAGAATGAGGTGGAGAGTTGCCTTGAATTTATGCAAGTTTGTCTTGATCCTTTTCCTTCCCTTTTTTGGTCCCACAAGTGCACTTAGGTAGAGTAGAGTTCTTTTGACCTAAACGTCACAATTAACATACAATCACATATGTGAAGCAAGCCAAGACACTAAAGATACTCTTAAAGGCATACTTAATCCTACAAGTGACAGAATGGTTCTATAATTGGCCCATTGAAGCAACTCTCACATTTTAAGTTCTAGGCTCTATTCTCTTGCTATTTCTAAACCTCTTGGACTCAATTAAGGTCCTTGGGGCCCTCACACATTCACTTGCACAATTGAAAAACTAAGTTGCTTCTTAAAGCACCATTATGGACACTATTGTCCCATCTTCTAATCCATGACTCCTAAATTTCCCCCAATGGTTCCTCCAATCCTCTAATATCACATATAGTCCCAAACTAAGGCTAGAACAAATTAAAACACTCCCTAGCCCTATGAACTTCATTTGGCCGAGATATACCCATTAAAAAAGGTTCTTGGAGTTTCAAAATTTTTCTTGATGGGAGAGCTACTTAGGGAGGTTTCTAAGGGTCTTAGGATATCAATGGAACATTTAAATGGCTAAGGAAATTCATAGATTAAATTAATTTTTACAATTCTTTCAATTGCACTATACTTTTTCAACTTGATTTCTACTAGCTTTTCATGTAATTTCTTGTGTTTTCCTAATTTTCACATTCCAATTTCATGGTTTCTCATCAGTTTTAAGTCAAAACCTTCCTCCCCTAATTGGTTCTATATTGAGGCATCACACCCACAAGAAGAAGCAAGAGGAAAGAAGCAACAAAGATAGGAAATCACCTGGATTCTAGTTTGCTTTCAATGGTCTTTCTCCTTAGTTTACTCCTCTTCAAGAATTTCAAACTATTCTCCCTCTTTTTGGACCAGAAATAGAACCAAACTTCCAAATAAATTCTTAGGAAAAGAGGATGAAGAGAGGAAAAGAGGTTTTCTAAAGGAAGAACACGATTTAGCATAATTTTCTCACCTTTTCTTGGCTTTTCTTTCTCCAAAATTTCCTTCCTCTTGTGCACCTAAGAAGCTATTTTTTTTTCTTTGAAATTGAACAGAAAAAAGTTAACCTAAAGAAGGGGAGGAAGTGGCGTGATTTATAGAGGAGTTTCAAGACAATTCAAGAAGCTTCCATTAGACAATTCTTTCTAATTTTGCCCTTTTGTAATGACAATTTCGTTTTGGCTTTATTTTAGCTCCTTCTTGAGAACTATATTTTTCATTATAAAATTTAGGTTCCTAATTTAATAAAATGCTTTTTGAATCACTCAAATTAGAGATAAAACCTTCTCGAATAAATCGGTCAAAGTTTGAATTCACTGTCATTGGAAAACATATATCGGAGGGGCTTTACCAGTCCCGGGGCTTCCCATGGTTTTTGGGACCTCTGAAAACCCTAGACAACTCAACATTTTCATTTAAAAAGCCCTCCTATGTATTTTTCCAAAATTATTCTTATTTACGAAAATGTCACTGGCCTTTTGGCAAATTTTTTAAATCACTCTGACTCTGGTTTCTATGCAACTCAAGGCTCAAATCCTCATTTTTCATTATTTAAAATTTTATCCAATTTTTATTTGGCCTTGAAACCCTCATCTCAGAGGACTTACTTTTCAACCAACTCATTATGGTGTTTTTACAATGTACTGAACGTTACACTAATTGACCTTGAGTGTGTGTACCTATAGCGTATGATAGCTTTGGTGAGTTTATCAAACCAAGCTTGAGGTGACTATTTGAGCCAGCACATAGATTTGTAAAGTTTACAAACCTTTATTTTGCCACCATTTATTGCAAGTCCTAAAATGAACCCCGTGTACACTTCTTCATCAATGTCCCTTTTAAAAAAGTATTTTTCATGTCTAGCTCATATAGGGGCCAATCAAGGTTAATGACCAAAGAAAAAAGAACTTTTATGGCATTGAACTTGGCCACAAGATAAAAGGTCTCATAATTGTCAACACCTTGAGTTTGAGTGAAGCCTTTGGCAATTAACCTTGACTTATGATGATTTATACTCCCATCTGCACTATATTTGGTAGTAAAGATCTATTTGCACCCTATAGGATTCTTCCTTTTCGGTAAATCAAAAATTTCCCAAGTTCTAGTCTCTTTTAGAGCACTAACTTCTTCTTAGATAGCCATTTTCCACTTAGGACTCTGTAATGCTTCATGAACATTATAAGGTAATTTTTCATGCAATATACTAGAGACAAAAGCTCTATAGTTACCTTACAACTTATCATAGGAGATATAATTCCCAATAGCGTGAAGAGCATAGGACTTGGTACCTTTTCTCAAGGTAATGGGAACATTTAGCTCATCATCCTCAGGACTTAGAGGGGGGATAAGTGCTATTTTTGGATAGTGAAAGGGTCTATCTCATTAGTTTTCTTCCTCCTTAAGTAAACTTATAGCTCATTTTGATTCTCAATCACTTGATAACCTTCAATTTCCTTGCCCTCAAATGAAGTATAAAAGCTTGAGGTATAAAACATTGTGTAGGTGTAAGAATGGCTATAAAGGGCTTAAGCAAAAGGATATGAGTTTGAGGAAAGTCCTATTCACTCTAAGTCTCCCCCTATATAAGAGTGTGATGAAAGTAAGGTTAAGTTTTAAAAAAGGTAACATCAAGGCTGACAAAGAAATTTTGAAGAGTGGAAGAGTAACACTTATACCCTTTGTTCATAGGAGAAATAACTAAGAAACACACACTCTAAGGATTTAGGATCAAGCTTGCCACTCTAATACAAATGAATGAATGAAGTGCAACAAAAAATTTTTAATAGTAAGGAGTTAATGGTGTGGGAATAGGGATAAACTTCAAGAAGTTGGTCACAAAGTGTTTTAAAGTTCAAAATTTTTTAGGGTAATTGATTTATAAGATAAGTAGTAGTAAGAATAACCTCACTCCAATATGATTTTGGCCCATTAGAAGCAGTCATAAGAGACTTAATGACCTTAATTCCTTTCAAATATCTTATTTTGCTATAGACTCTTAACACAACAATTCTCATGTATAATGCCTTGCTCCCTTAGGTGCTCACCTAGGATAGAATTAAAGAACATCCTTCCATTATTAGTTCTAAAAGCTTTAATGGTTGTAGTAAATTGATTTTTGACAAAGGAGTGAAATTGTTTGAATATTGAAGGAGCTTTATACTTTTCTTTCATAAGATAAGTTTAATTGAGCCTAGTGTGGTCATTAATAAATGTAATAACTATCTAGTTCTTGTGAGAGTTTTAACTATTGAGGGTCCCCACACATTACTATGAATAAGAGCAAAAAAGGCAAAGAGATTATGATCATAAGCAAGATAGGAGGATTTCACATGTTTTGACAACTAGCATACTTCACAAAACACTGAGAACCTTTATTAAATAATGTTGGATACACCTTTTTTACAACCTATAGTGTAACATTAGAACATCATTAAGATCAATTTTCAAAAAGTAAGCTACATTACTAGAAATATCATGACCATAGATGAGATATAAACTCTTGCACTCCTTAGAACTGTCAATTGTCATCCCCTCCAAATCCTGAAAAACACAACCATTAGAAGTGAAATTAGTGATATAATAGAGATTCTTAGACAATTCACTAATAGATAATAAGTTAGAAGTCAATTTCAGTGCCAACAAGACATGTTCAAGAATCAATGATTTAGATAACTTCATAGTTCCATAATCCTCAACCATTTAAAGGATTCCATCTATAATTTTTGCCATTAATTTCCCATAGTAGGGAATAAAGTCAGTAAGAAAAGATGCATTACTAGTCATGTGATTAGTAGCTCTAGAGTTCACTATCTAGGTATGATTTTTCTAAACTTTTGTTCTCAGGGTAGCAAAGGAATTATGTTACTAAACAACCATTCTAGTTCTTATAACTTTGTTAAAAAAAACACCAATTGCTAAACATCTTTTTCAACACCTAAATCTATTCTTGAAAAAGCATGCTATTATCGATTGGTGGTTGCTCTTCACTACTAGTTACAAAGCCATAAGTTTCTTTCCTCTATTTTCCCTTTAAGTTAGCTAGTTTTTCATGCAACTTCCAGCAACTATCCATGGTGTGTCTTGATTTCTTACAATGTTCACACTAAGGCCTCCATTTGTTTCGTGGCTTGTAATCACCAAGTTAAGTTCCTTTCACAACTATAGTAGATGAGTTAGAAATAGCAAAGTGATTAAGAATACCTAAGGTCAACTTCTTCCTACTTTCCTCCCTCTTGATAGCTAAGAACACTTCTCTGAGGGAAAGAAAGATATCCATGCTTAAAACTTAACTCCTAAGCTCTTTAAAGCTTGAATTGAGTCTAAGAAATTTATAGATTCATTTTTCTTCTTTGAGCTACTGAAAATAGGATGCATCAATAGCACATGACCTTTGATGTGTTTCATATAAATTCAATTGTTGCTAGTGACTGGAGAGAACATTAAAACATTGAGTGACTCCAAGATCACCTTTCTTGAAATCATAGAAGAAGCCTTCAATTTCCATGATTATAGCTTTGTTCTTGATGGAAGAATATGACTCCCTCATAACATCCCAAATTTCCTTAGCATCTTACTCAAAAGGAAGCTCTTTCTAATTTCAGTTGTCATAGAATAGATTGACTAAGTTAGGATCATGCTATTTTTAGCTACCTATGTCTTATATACACTATCTTAGACACTTGCAGGAGTTACCTCACTAATAAGATATTCTTCCTTGCCACGATCTTTGATATAAAGCATCATGCTAAAGGACCACTACAAATAATTATTACAGCTAAGTTTATGTCTTATGATCTAAAATGGTGTAATGCCATTTGAGCCATTAGGAAAAGACATAGAGTTGTTTGGCTAGATAGGGCCACAACATTGATTTTGGACAATGATCCATGTGAATCATTAGTTTCAGTATTTAGCCTAAAGCCAAACTGAAGGGATGAAGGATTAATGGCCATGGTTTAACTTTGATACCACATAGATTTTTTTAGGGTTTAGAGAAGGAGAAATTGTGAAACATCCATTATAATTTATTTTGGAAAGGTTAAATAACAACTTTTTATAATAGGGCCAGAAGACACTACTATAACCTTAAAAAACTTATCCTAGCTCTAAAAAATAAGAAAACAAATAATAGCAATAAAAAAAGGCAACAAAACACTAAAATCTAGCTAAGAAAAAAAAATGGAAATAACCAGCCAAACATAAAAGGAAAAAAATAAAAAAAAATCATGTGCTAAATAAAATAAGGCAAGTTTAAAATTTAAACGTAAAGAAACATTGAACACAAAGACTTTCTACTAAATTCTTCAATGCATTTCCAAACATCCCAAGAGCATGCCAAAGGGGGGAAGCAAGTTACCTAACCTTTAGAAAGAGAGTAAGAACATCAGCTCTATTATATTTATGGCAAAGGATACTAGTCCATAAGCTCTTATAATTCATGCATAAATTCCATGCAAGCTTTAACAGGCACATCTCATTTATAACCTACACTTTTTTATACCTTGTGACCTTGGTTTGCAAATTGGTCCTACCTAATTAGATATGCTTTTCTTTCTGAAAGGTCATGTCCCCACACAAAACATCTTTGTAATTTTTCTAGAGTTATGTAAACAATTTTCAAAATTCTTACAACTATCATTAGATGTATATGAATTGAACCAATCATTTAATTAACCAAAATGATTATACCTTCCATAGTTAAGCAATTGGCTTTCCACCTAGAAAGCCTTCTTTTAATGTTGTCAATCACATACTGGAAATATTTTGTACAAGCTCTAATATAGGATAAAGGGACACCCAGGTATATACTCAAACCACTTGTAACAGTCTAACCAAACATTTTAGTAATTTCCCTTCTTAGCACTGGATTAACATTTTTAGAGAAATAAATACTTGATTTAGAAGCATTTACCTTGTGCCTAGCTAACTTGTAGAAATTGTTAAGATAATCCATGGTACATTGAATTTGACCAATCGAGGCTTCCTAAAAGATCATAAAGTCATCAGCAAATATAAGGTGAGTCACTTAGGGTCTTATACTGTAATATTCGGTTCTCGAAAAATGAGAGAAAATACGAGAAACGTAACATATGGTTCCTCCGTAAACATATAAAATTTACTGGATACAAAAGGAAGTCTCCTAGATAGAGTGATTTGAGGTCCAATAAAATTAGAATAATATTCTAGACCTCAAATAATGATGAATCAAGGCTAGAGGTATCCTAAAATGGAGGCTAAAATGGCCAGATGGAATTTAACAAAACAATTACGAAACATAATAGCATTTTCGTAATTTCGAATAATTTTTAGAATACTAACAAGAGGTCTTTTTAAATGGAAAATTTGAGTTCTCTGAGATTTTCAGAAGCCCTAAAAACCATGGAAAGTCTTGGGATAGTTAAAGCTCCTCCGGTAGACATTTTTTAATGGCGATGAACTCAAACTTTAACCGATTCATTCAAGAAGGTTTTAGCTCCAAATTGAGTGATTCCAAAGACATTTTGTAAGATTGAAGACCCAAAATTTTATGATGGAGAAGACGGTTCTCAAAAAGGAGCTAAAACGCATTAGAAACGAAAATGCCAAGAAGAAAGGGCAAAATTAGAATTTTTAAGAAGTAAAAGCTTCTTGAACCCTCTTTAAGTTTCATGTTTCTTCTTGTCATTACTTGCACAACTTATTTTGCCCAAAAACCAAAGAAAGACCAGCTCTCTTAGGCACACCAAGGAGGAGAAGAAAGGAGGAGAAAAAGCAAGAAAAAGCTAAGGAATTTCATGGATTTTCATGCTCTTTCTTCTTCCAAACTTATTCTTCTCCTCCGAAGCTTCCTTTTCATGGTTTTAATGAAGTTTTGGTGCTATTTTGGGGGCAAAACAAAGAGGAAAATTTTGCATTTGAGGAGAGGAAGCCAAGCCAAGTCAAGAACAAACAAAGGAAGCCAAGGGAACAAGGTAAAATCTCACTTTTATGGTATCTTCTTCCTCCCCCTCTCTCTTGTAGGTTCGGCCACCTTAGGGAAGTCCAAGAGGGCTTAAATTTTGGGTAGAACCAAGGGTGAATCCTAGAAAATTGGGTGTGGAGAATGAGAATATGCGAAGAAAATTAACAAAGAACCATTAGTTTTCAAGATAGCTAAGTTAAGGTTTCAAGTGCTCCACCAAAAATATGATTTGATGCAATTGTTCTTAGGCCTAAATGAGTATTTAGATGAGCCCTGAGATCCCTAGAAGGCTCCTCATATGCATCTTCTATCAAGA
Source organism: Erythrophleum fordii (assembly GCA_032878935.1). Taxonomy (NCBI): domain Eukaryota; kingdom Viridiplantae; phylum Streptophyta; class Magnoliopsida; order Fabales; family Fabaceae; genus Erythrophleum; species Erythrophleum fordii. Next base: position 3,208,921 of record JAVQMF010000029.1, read on the forward strand.
AAATAAAGTAAACTCACTTGGTGTCTCCTTAGTCCATAGCCATAGCCTAGAAAGGTTGGAGCACCAAAAGGTAGTTTTAATTTGTTCTAAACTTATTTTTGAGTCATATATGGTGGAAGAATATGAGAGGAAGCCTTGGAAAAATTTTAGGAGCCATAGATAGTGAGATGGTATCTTAGGTTCCATATTATGGTTTAAAGAAGCAACACCTAGTTAAGCTCCTTAATTTGATTGTGTGATGACTCTAAGATACTTAAAAGGAGTTAATAATCATAAATGAATAAAGAGAATGGATCAAATATCATGTTTCCATAGGGTTGCTTCATTAGGTGCATTATGGAACTATAAAAGAGTCATATGTACTACTTAGCCTTTTTAGTGAATGTATAGCTTTAAAATTTAGTTCAAGAGTATAATTGGCTTTCATATTATATGTTTAGGCCTAAGCTAACACATCCTACCTTCTTGTGAGTGTGTGGTCATGGGAGAGGAACTAAGTTCAAGGAAGAAAATGTGCAATTGTAATAAAGGTAGCTCTCTCTATTTTCTCTCATGCATTGATGAATGTTGTCTTGTCTCTGAATGTGTGTATGTATGCTTTAAGCCATGAGAAAATGTTTTATTATATATCTAGATGCCATAGTACCATGATGTTGCATTATGTCTTCAAATGATATCTTGTGACTTTGTTTTGGTTTGCTTGAGTATGGTAAAGCTAAGAACCCTCTAGGTATGGTGAGGATAAGCCAAAAACCCTTAAGAATGATTAAGACAAAGTTTAGAGTCTCCCAAGAGTAAGGCTTAGTTCAAGGCCTTTAAGAAAATGGGTGAGGCAAGTCTAAAATCCTTGAAGAGAATGGATGAGGCTAATACACCTACTTGGCAAGCCTATGTATGCTTTGTATGACTTTCTAAAATGCCAAGAATGCTTTTTAAATGATCACATGTTCCATAATAGTCATACATGCATTTTTAGATATGGATTTGTATTCTTTATGTGTGATTGAAAGAGAGAAGAGCTATTGAGATTCTTAGAATCTCATTCCTTCCGCCCTACATGTCTAACATGTCTAGGTGGACCAAGTGAGCCAAGGAATAGAAGCCACCAAGCCAAGAAGAAGAAGATTAACAACTAAGTGTGTGAAAATTGCTACTATGTAGCCATGTGAGTGGCACGTAATGTAATCCTTTATTGTATATGTTTTATGACTCCATGAACATATGTAAATATGTAAATGTATGATGTATGAATGGAATTTAATGCCATATGTATGATATAGTGCATTTTGGGCATTGGATGACAAGTCTTGACATGTATGCTCTTGTGTATAACTTAGGATGGATAAGTGAGTTTGAGAAATCTATATTTGTGCACTTTTGAGACATGTTTAGTAAACCATTTTGGTGCATTCCCATGTGCTCAAGTGGCCATGGTTGCCTTAGGAACAATTTTGGACCATTTGAGACCCTCACATGACACAAAATGAGCCATTATGCAACCTAATGTTAAGATCTAATCAAATGAATGATTTTGCCCATGAAAATTTTTATGCATATAGATATTATCTATATCTTTTTGGAAAGCTAAAGACTAGATAATTTGGAGTTCTATGGAATTAATTATGATCTTTCAAAGTTGGAATTTTTCTGTTGAACTGATGCAGACACTATTCAAATGGTTAGTAACTTGGGTTATGTCATTTGATTGTCAAATGGTGTCCAATGCTTGTAAAATTTTATAAGAATAAACTAGACATCATGAGTTTTCACCAAGATCACCTTAATTGGACATCTGAGTAGGGAGATATGAATTTTTAAAGTTAGAGGATAGTACTAGTAATGACAGTCGACTTTTGGTACTGTTCCATCAATTTTTAGTGGCTAGCAGTCTCTATTGTGTCCTGGATTTATTTTTACATAAATTGGACATCTATGGCTTTCTAGAATGGTATAGTGTGCATGATTTTAATTTTTCTTGAATTAGTTATGATTTTTCAAAATTCAGGCACAAAATTTAGACTAGGTACCCGAGATTGCACACTATATTTTCATGTCTATCATCCATTTGCATGAGTTCTAGGCCACTTCTTGAGATGGTTATGAGTTATATTTGTGTAATTAAATATGAAAGTGAGATGGATAAGTCCATATGGCCCACAGGACATGAAATGAAAATTTTATCCGTGACATAATGTAATTAAATTGAATATTTTCAATGATTTTCCTTAACAAGCTTGAATAGTTCAAGGAAGTGAACCTAGAAATAACATGAGATAAGCTAGAGAATCATGATGTTGTATATACACCCTACCCTTACAGGTTTCCATTTGTCATTCAAGACTACTTCTTTAATAATATGGGATAATTTTTCCATATAAAGCATTAAGAGGTTAGGAGAAAGAAGGTCCCCCTATCTAATTCCTTTAACAGGCTTGAAAGTTGTAATTTTAGAACCATTTCATAGAATTTGGGTAGAAACACTAAAAACACAATCAATAATAATATTAGCAATAGAAGGCAATAAATACAAATCATGAAGAATATTACTAATAGACTCTCATTTTATGTAGTCATAGGCTTTTGCTAGATTAATTTTGATATAAAAAAAATGCCTTTTTCGCTTTCAAATTTTTCATTGTATAAGCTTTTAGGCTACCGCTATATTGTCGTGGATGTTTCTTAGAGGGACAAAGCTAACTTGAGAAAGAGCAATTAGCTTAAGAAGGAGATGTTTGAGTTTATTTACAATAATCTTTGGTATCTACTTATAAATCACATTGCATAAAAGATATGGCTCTAATTCATTCTCCAATGGTGCATTGATGATTATGTCACGCAATCTCAAATAAAACTAGGTAGATGGATAAAATTTACATGTAATAGTGCAACTTAGGTGATTTCCCACAGAGTTTGTGCCTCAATTTGTTTACGAAAAAGTGTTCCAAGTATTACTAAATGAAAATTTGTTAGGGGGTTTTGGATTACTAAAATTTAATTGAACTAAATTTTAAATGATAAGAATAAAAAAGTTAAGACTAAATGAAGTGAACAATTAAGAAAATGTAGTAGCTAGCCTTTAGATGGACTCCCTAGAATTCAATTATCCTTACTCTCTTTTTATTGTACCAAATTTGGATTTAATTTTTTGCTCATTAGTGTATTCCCTATAAAAGCTCTTGAATGACCATCCAAGATTCAATTCATCAATTATTCAAGGAATTTGCAACCGCAAGAGACCTTCAAAAATTAATTAATTGAATTAAGAAAAAGAACACACTATAAGCAATCCTAATTGATCAATAAAATCTGCTGCACAATCCATTTAAGATACTAATTAACCAATTAGATTAATGAATTCCTCAAAGAATTAATTGCACAAAAATTTCAGACACTTAATCTAACAACCATTGCATCAATTAGCCTATAATCAAGAGGAAATTAAAAGTAATTTACACAGGACTAATTCTGAAATTTTCACAAACATGTAATGATCACAATTAAAATTCCAAAGATCAAATTATACTCAATCCATAAATCAAACCAATCCAGTAATTTCCAGCAATTAAATTCCTAAATTAATAAACTAGACCTAGTCAAATTAATAAAAGAATTAATGCTGGAATTAAAAGAGCAAGTAAAGAAATTTTTATCCAATTTGGTGAGGAAATATGGAGCTCAAATCTGCATCTGGGAGTCTTCAATCTTCAGCAAGCCACCAAGGACTATTCAAGCTGCCATGGAGAATTTAAACAGAAGAGAATCGATGGAATGAGTAGCAGCCATGGAGAAACCAATTAGAAATTTTTCCTCATTCCCTCTCTGGAGCTCTAGCATTATTACGTCGTTCCTCCTGTCATTTCCCCACAACTCCCGTCCTTTTTTTACATTTATTTCACGCTCACTCTTTTTCACCTTTTATTTGCTTCACGTGTTTCTTTCCGTCATTATTCACCAGCTTATGCTTCATTAATCCATGTCAACCTACAACTACATTAATCTCCAGCTCTTTTCATTAATATTCACGCTCTTCCATTCAATAAATGCCTCCAGCATTTTAATGAATCACATGCTCCCTCATTCCACACGTGCTGCCTCATTCTATTTCTTTTGCTCGTAGCTAAATCCTCCCAGCTCGTGCAAGCTTCGTAAGCTTATTAATGATTTGGCTTTATACTAAATTAACCCACAGCTCCTTCCTTTAACTCATAGCTAGTTCTCCCAGCTCATTCCACATGTTTTACTTCTTCGTGTCTTCTTCTCTAGCCAAGCACCTAGCTCTTGCTTCATAGGAGTTATTTGATTATTCCTATGTTAGCTCCCTCAAAAAAATGTGCTCTGTTCCACGTTCTAGACCTTCTAACCCGAGCCTTGTACTGCTTCTTCCTTCTTTTCAAAATAGAACCATCCTGCTTCTCTTCTCATGTAGCAACTGCATAGAGGAACCCATAGCTGTTTTTACATTTTTTTTCTTCTCTTAAATCCAGTCCAACATGTGACTTCTTCTCACAAGCAACTCGTGTAGCTTCTTTAATTAGCCCAGCATGTAGAACTCGAGCTCTGTAGTTTCCTTCAAAACCTATCGTGCTTTCTTCTTTCATTCTGTAGCTTTTCCACGTAGCTTTTGCATGTTCTCCACGTGATTCCTCCACATAATACCCCAGCTTCATATCCACGTGTTTCTCCTTTGTGCAACTTCTTCTTTAATCTCAAACCCTGCATATGTTTTGTGTGTGATACAAGGTGAGTGAAATTGTTATCTATGTGGATGCATGGATTAAGGTGAAGCTCGTGCGTGCATGTGTATGATGAGAAACCTGTGACCTATGTGTGTTCTGAAGCTGCTGAAAGAGTGCATGTGAGTGTTAATGTGAAGATGGAGCTGTGAGTGTGTTTTTCCACGTGATTTGATGGGACTACTACATGTGTAAGTGAGTGTTAGTGTATGAAGGTTGGACTCGTGCTTCCTTCTTAAGTCATGCATGTGTGTCATGTGGGTTAATGGGTGAAGCTACAGGGGAGTATGTGAAGCTAAATGATGGTGTGTGTTTGCTACAAGTGGATCATGTGGAGGGTGTGTGCATGGATAAGTGCTGTGTTCTCTTAATGCAAGGTGATGGGCTTGTCGTACAACCCTCAAAATAAAACTAGGTTGACTAAAAATATAGCAAGTGGCACAACCTAGGTCATCTCCCTTGGAAATGGAACTCAATGCTAATTGGGTTTTCTAAGTGTTAAAAGTCCTAAAGGCTACTTGATTTGGGGGGGTTTTTGATTGAATTAAACTAATCTAAAATGAAATTGAAACAAAATTCCTAAATACTACCTAATTAGATGAATTGTGATGAATGATGGGCTTGTGACTAGCTTAAGAATCATCTCTTGGAATCCACTATCCTTATCCTATTCCAATTGTGATTAATTCTGGCCTAAGAATTCCTAATTATGTTCATTACAAGTTATCTTGAGTTACCACACAAGAATCAAGAGATTAATAATCTAATATTGAATTGAGACCTCAATCCCGCATTAAACCTTTAACTCTTGTCTTTAAGATCAATGAACATCTAATTTGATTGATTAACTAATTAATTATCTTCTGATTCATCATCCAAAAATGTTTAATTAACCAACTAAACACTAAGGAATTCTCAAATCAAACAATCAAACACAAAATCTCACTCATGCATTTCATCGAACACCTTCATGGTATACATGGGAGATTAAAGAGAATAATAAAAAATCAGATTCAAATTCAACCAATTAATCAACAAAAATAATTCCTAATCAGTGTCTAACCAGCCACTAATTAATTACACAATTTCTCAATCAAATATAACTCAACTGAGATTATACAAGAAAAAGAAAAAGTGCTGAAAAAAAATCAAGGAATCTTAGCCAAAATTCTGCTTCTTCTCCAAGGATTCAAGCTTTAGCCAAGAGCTTCCTCCCTTGCTAGCCTCAAGGTGGAGATTAGATCTTCATATTGGCGTGGTTGTAGATGGGGAATGGAATGGAGAGAATTATGTGGAGTGGACGAAGGCGAAGGGGATGGAGAGTGTGTATGGAGGCGTCTGGTGAATGGAGGCGTGGGTATGGGGTGTGTATGACGGCTAGGGCGAATGAATGGTATGATGTGTGTTGAATGGGCCGGGCTGACGTCGTGTGTATTATGTGGTGAAGTCCTCGTGAATGGACGACGTGATGAACGCTGATGGTGTGAATTCTTGTCTCACGTGGCATTCTTTATTTTTCACGTGCTCCTCTTCTCATTCCAATTATCTGAAGCCTTCTTATGTGAATGTGTATAAACGTGGGACCCACCGTGAATTTAATAATCCATGTTGGCTTCAGCGTTTCTATTCGTGTGTATTTTCTTCCCCTTGCCCGTAGCTTCTTTCTGCAGTTCCAGCCTTCATTTGTTCGTGTTTTTCTTCATGCAGCTTCTGTACAAACCTCACTCGAGGTTCTCTTCTTGTTCATTTGCTGGAGTTTCTCACGTAGCTTCATCTTTGTTTAGCAGCTCTTCTTCACGTTGCTTTTACGTGGAACTCATACAGCTCCAGCGTTTTCTCGTTGCTGTCCAGGCCTCATCTCTTTTTGTTTTCTCGAGTTCCAGCCAGTTACTTCTTGTTTCAGCTGCTCGAATTTGTGAGCTACTGCCTGTTTGTTTCTTCCCTGTTCAGCTTGCTTTTCTCCCATGTAGCTTCTTCCCTTGCTCTATTCTGCTGGAAAGCTCCCTGTTCTTGCTTCGTGTCTTTCTCTCCCCTTCTCAAAGTACCAGAACCCATAAATCAGTGGCTGCATCTCTGTTCTTCACTTCCCTCAACACGTGCTACAGCTTCTTCTTCTACGGATTCCACGTTCTGGACAGCTCCACTGTGTCTGCACGTAACTCTTCTCTTAAGCAGAAACTAAAGCCTCTTCTGCTGCTGCCATTGCATGTGTGTATGACGTTTAAGTGGACTGCCACATGGTTCTTTACATCTCATGGATCTGCTACATGTGTTTAAGTGGATGAAGATTCAATTTCCCATTCAAAGCTCCAATTTTCATATTAAAATCCTGTACAAAAGAGTGGGAAAAATCAAATGGGCATATTCACAAAAATTGTTTAAGATAAAATGAGCATTAAAAATCAAATTTTTTGCAAATTAACTCCTAAAATATAGAAATGGCTATTAAAATAAAATCTTATCTAATTAAAGCCCTAAAACCATATTTGGACACTAAAATGCCTAAGTTAGGAGATTAAAATATATAAAATGTCATACTTATCACAAGGTCCAACCCGTAACTACTTCTCCATCTTGAATTACATATGTGATTTATTTCTCCCATTCAAATTTTATTATCCAACCAAAAAGTGTACTTGATCCCAACTCTTCTCTTCCTCTTCTTCAAAACAAATTCTCATTCAAAGCTCCAATTGCCCAACAAAAAATCTGCACAAAAGAATGAAAATTATTGAGTAAAATTATCCACAAAATTTTTAAAAGAAATTCATGCATTAAAACTCAATAATTTTGCAAAGTGATTCATAAAGTGCATAAAATGGCTAATGAAATCAAATTTTGCCTAATTAAACCCCTAAAGCCATATTTACTCATTAAAATACCTAAGTTTAGGAGGATTAATATGTCTAAAATTAGCATTTATCATGCATCGCTATAGTCTTGTTCATCCTCATCAATGTCGCTATTGTCAGTTTCCTCATCCGTGCTCATATTCTCAATAACCCTTTAACCTTTCAGAGTTTCAACATAAGACTAAGTCTTGTTTGGTTCATTGTTAATCAGGTTAGCATCATAGCTCTTTAGTGAAGACTCACTAAGAAAACCATCATCTATAATCTTAATCTTTTTAGTGCTTCTTTGTAATAGATACACCTTTTTCAATGACTTCTGTTCATCTATTGACAAGGTAAGAAATTAGGGAGAGAATTCATCTCATTTTTACGAGATAGGAAAGTTATCATTTAAAAATTTTAAGTATTAAATGCATTATGTCAATTTAAGAGAGTGTGCTTTTAATATTATATATTCTAGAGATTTAATTTCAAGGAAAACTAAAAGGCACCTCCTAGCATAATACAAATTAAAATTGTTAATTCTCATATACTTTTAAAAATGAAATAACTTCTATAAAATATCAATTATTTTTTTTTTATGATAACATTTTTTGATAGTTCTTCTTTTTTACCACATTAAAGGGTTTGAACGTCTAATAATATCCATATTCCATATTCAGCTATTCTTAGATGACTTAATAATTTTTATTTATGAACTTTAACTCTATCATAAGTCTTATTTATAATGTATTAATTGTCAAATATTATATTTATTACTATATAATTATTAATCATACAGAAGTGACATTAATCTTATCATAAACTATTAATTATTAATTAATGAATTTTTTAAGTAATTAATTCATCTAAAACATTTACTAAGAATAGATACATTATTATTATACTAACTAATGATTATTTCGTATTGCAATTCAAATTATTGATAGATTTAAGCATCACATGTGTACCCCTCCATCTTAGAAATGTCATCATTGATGACCATAACCAGCTACTGCGTTGACGTCATTAATTAGCACAATGTTTAGAGACTAAAATGAAAAGTGAAAAAGTTGCAAAAAGTGACCCTTTGGCTCCTTAATACACGTTCGACTCTTCTCCTCCACTTAAACTGGCTTAGTTTCTACCCAGAACAGAGGAGAGACCTGCAGCAACTAACACACAAAGGATGAGCAAAGAAGGAGGGAAAAAGCTTGCAAAAGGTAAGAAAAAGTGTAGGATTTTAGGGTTCCTCCTTTATAAAAGATATTTTCCTTCTTCTTCTTTTTCTTTCTATGGTTTCCATGAATGAGTCGAGATTGTTTTGGGTCTAGTTCAAAGGGAGAAGATTAAAGTTTGAAAGAGAAGCCTATTGTAATAGAAGAAGCCATTGGAAAAGTCTTGAATCAAGGTAATTTTCTTAGCTATCCTTGCATTTCCTTCATGCTCTTTAAGGGTGTGAGTTCGTCCAGCCCATGGCATATCCAAGAGGGGATAAATTCTGACCTAACTAAGAAAGAAACATAGGTTATGGAGTGTGAGGAGTAAGAATATGCAAAGAAATCCAACTAAGATGCATTAGAAATTAAGTTGGCACAACTTGGGGTTTTGAAACAAATGATAAAATCTAATTTTTTTCTAGAGATATTCTAAATTATATAAGACATGGTATAATTCCCTTAGACCTCTAGGAAGCTTTAGATGGTTCATTCCCTTCAAGAAAATAAAGACAACTCCATAGTTTTCATACACTTGCTATGTCTCGAGCAAGGAGGCTTGGGGTACTTAGGGAGAGTTTTAATTTGTTCTAAGGCTAGAATGGAACTAGATATGATAGGAGAACATTAAAGGAAGCCTTGGAAAAAAATTTAGAAACCTTGAAATGTAAAATGGAGGTGTAGTCTCCATAATGAGATATTGGGAAGTAACTTATAGTAAGGCTCCTTAAAATAAATATGTGATGACTCTAGAGAGTCTAAAGAGAGTTAAGAGACCTAGAAAGAATGAAAAATGGGAACCAAGATCATGGTTCCCGTAATTGCTTCATAAGGTCTTGTATGGAAGCATAATGGAGCCATAGAACAAAGTATCTTTGACATAGAGTGTGTATGATGTCAAAACTTGTTTCCATGAGTGATTTATGTCTCTTTTGATATATCTAGGCCAAAAGAACCAAGGGCCACCTAGTTGTAAGACCTGACTAGGAAGAGGGAGAAGAATCATAAGAGAAACGTGTATGCATTTGCTCAAAGGTAGCTTTCTATCCTTTCTTTCATGCATTGTTGGATGTTTTCTTGTCTTTGGGTGGTTATATACTTGTTTGTGCCATAAGAATTATTTCTAGCTATTTCCTACAAGTTATGATACTATGATATTCTTGAAATGTGTTTTTTATGAATATGTTTTGGCTTCAATGGGTATAATGATGCCAAAAGTCCTTTACCAAGGTTAAAGATGAGCCAAAAGTCTATAGAATTGGGTGAGACAAAGCCAAAAGTCTCAAGAAGGATAAGGCTTAGTAAAAAATTCCTTGAAAATATGTGAGGCAATTGCAAAAATCCTAAGGAAAATAGCTAAGGCTAAACCAATGCCCTTGAGAGCCTATGTATGATCTGTATGATTTTCTTAAACATGGAAAGTGCTTTATAAATGTTTACTAGTAGCTTAAATTGCCATGCATGCATTCTTAGATTTGAAAATATATCCATTATATATGTTTGAAAGGGTAAAGAGCTACTGAGATTCTTTGAATCTCAATTTTCCCTTCCATATGTTTAATTATGCCCAGGTGAACCAAGAAGACCAAAGAATTGAGGCCAACCACTTTAAGAAGTAAGACTTTGACAAGGAAGTAGCTCAATAGTTGTTTTAATGGAATATTGATATCAAGAAATATATTCATATAATGTATATGAGATGTAAGCACTTGAACAAGTTTGAATGTATATATTTATGATGTATGTATCAATCTTGAAGCCATATGTATGTGAATATGAGATTTTACCACCCATATACTAGTATGTCTATGTGTATGGATGCAAGTGAGATGGTGAGTTTGGGCTTTATGATATTTGGGACCATTTAAGACTCTTCCCTATGTTGTGTTTATACTTTGGGACTTGCTCAGGTGACTATGGAATATTAAGAAATTGAAATGGTGCCTTAGACCCCTTTATAACCCCAAAAATTGACCAAATTGTGAGTTAAACCCTAAACTAATTAAATGGATGGATTTTCCCATGAAACTTGGTATGAATGTAGGTTTCATCTATAGCTTTTCCCAAAGCTAAAGAGTACTCAATTTGGAGCTTTAGAGAATTTATTATGATTTTTCAAAGTTATGTTGAAATGGTAGCAGCACTATTCATATGGTCAATTTATGTTTTTGTGTCACACATGGGCCAAATGACATCCAATATTCATCAAATTTTATAGGCATAAACTATACACCATAATATTTCTATATTGACTAAGATCACCTCATTTGGAGATTTGTAGAGGGATAACCAAATTTTTGACATTGCATGATAGTACTAGTAATGCAGTTTGATCTCTGATACTATTCCATCAATTTTTATAGGCTAAAGGCCATTGTATTGGTCTAAAATTATTTTTAGTCATTAGTTAACATCTATATCTTTCTAGAATGATATGTTTTTCCTAATTTTGAATTTTCTAAAATTGTTTATCAATTTTCAAAATTTACATTAGAAACTTGTGATAGCAAACCCAATAGCTAGACCTTTGGTATTGTTCTATTATTTTTTATGGTCCAATTGATGTTTTCATGGCCTAGAATGATTTTTAAACTTATTTGACATTCAGGACTTCCCAAAAAGCTATTATCTGCTTGATTTCAATTTTTCTGAAATTAATTATGATTTGCCAAAGTTCACACAAGAAAATTAGAACAGTGAACCTGAGGCTAAACCTTAAATTTTCTGATGTATGATGCCAAACCCGAGACTCTTGGGATATTTTGTGATGTTTCTTCTTTGCATGGATGTGTTATGGATGGAAGATAATAATGATGAGTTCATATGACACATGAAGCATGAAATGAGTAAATGGAGCCTTACGTAATGCAAATAAATACATTAAAATATATGGATTTTCTTGCAAAGTGTATGAAGTTTAGCTCATGTAATGGAATAGGAAGGCTAAAATGGTTAAGGTATTACATTTTTTGGTATCAGAGCAAAGTTTCAAGCCTTCCAGGATTGTATATGGCTTGAGAAAGTAACGTTACAAGTATGTGTAGGCTTGTAAAAGTATATATAAGCTTGTTCAGGACATTTTAGGTATGGGAATGTGGCATATGTCTATGTTTATGTTAAATAAGATGTAGGATAGTCTTGAGTAGGTGGCAAATCTTAGGAGAGCTTGGCCTCTAGAGTTTCTAAGGTAGAGTTAAATGATCCCATAACTAGAGCCCGACAAGTTATGGTAGCTTGTCGAGATCAGTAGCAAGTTGTGTGTATGTGTAGCAAGAGATTATTACATAGCTGCTAGAGAGGCTTACTTAGAGGGATTATCAAAGGCCTAATCCTCTTTTGGTTACCACACTTATATCATTCTAAGATGTTTTGCTTGATGTTAAGACAGGTAGCAATGTAGCATAGTATGAAGTGAAACTACGGTTGCACAGGATCAATTGAGAGGGGAAAATGAGAGAGGGCTACTCCCTTGGTCATGACACCCTGATGTCTAGATGAATTAGAGAGCCTAGAAAATTATTCCCTCAAGCCAGAAGTTAAAGTCTATAGGTAACACTCCATAGAGCCATGACAGCCCAAATATGCCATTTGGCTACGAATGAATAAAGTAAAGAGTAGAACTCTTTAGCCTTAATGGTGGGTTGAATTCTAAGACTATGAGGCTCAGATAGTATAGCCAAAGAAGAAGTATCCAGTTATGATGGAGTGTATTGCCATATAGAAAGCCTTGTTGGTCATATTCAGGTTAACCTTAAACATGAATTGTTATAGGGTCAATTAGAGCACAGAGAATTAAGACCCTTTGTATGAACAAAGTGAAGGAGAAACAAATGGCCTATTAATAAATATAGAGGATCATTAAATGATGAATGAATAGCAAGCCTAATGTATGAGAGTAAGAAAGAGACTAGCATAGTGATATGATTACGCCTGAGGATAATTGAGATTGAATAGTAACCAGAGCTAGAATATGAGGCATAGGGGTAGTAAGGTTGTAAAGGCTCATCGACAAGGCATTGACTCCAACCTATGATGCTACCTCGTGTGCCAATGAATGACAGACTAACATTGTGAGCTCAAGATATGTAAATCATGTTGTGAGTATATGTGTAAAGGAAGGACATAACCACAGAAAAGAACAAATGTCATACCCATACCTATTATATGCTATAACTCACTGGTAAAACCTTGTTGACAAGGTCTCAAAATTTACATTGCATAATACAAGACCTTGTTAACAAGATCTTGGATCTTAGTGAGAGGATGTTTTCATAGCCTTTAAATTGACATAATTTAACACTATCAGTATCAAGGAATGTAGTGAGTGTACAAGGACCTAAAATGAAGATGATTAGTTTGGTGTTAGAAATTCAAAAATGAGAAATAATTTAGAAAGATAACTACAAGAAGGTTCTCCCTAGTTTAACAAGAAGAAAATAAGATGCAGGAAGATAGAGGACCACCCAGTTAGTGGTTAGTAACTCTCCAAGGGATAAACCCCTAATTTGGTGATTATAAAGATTTGAGAAAAGCAAGGAAGAGTTTAGAAGCTAGCATATAGAATGAGATGTCCTCGCTTTAGTAGTGACTAAGGGAGAATCGATAAAGTATATATAGTAAAGGTAGCATATAAGAGTTCAGTATTTAGTTAGAGGAGCTTCCTTGATATGAGACTGATGTAATGTAAAAGCATGCGAGTGGTAAGAGCACTGAGTGGAGCATGAAGTTACCACTAATGTAAATTCAAGATAGTGAGGATTTGTGGCCTAAATTGGGTTGGTAAAACCCTAGAATTTGTAGACTATGCTCCTAAAGATAAGAGTAAAAAGGTTGAGCAGAAAGAAAACCTAGCTCTTTGATCAAAATGTAGAGAGGAGGCAAGTAACTAATGCTTCCTGGAAGTAAAAAAAAGTGACTATGCTCCTAAGGAAGCTAGAGAAAGTTAGAAACCACCTAAAAAGGGTGAGTTCCTATGTTATACAAAGAAGTAATGTAAGTTAAGAGCTTTATAGAAGATAAGTTCTAGGTTTCACATGAAATAAAATCCTTTATAGAGGAACGGTCTAATTAAGAATAAAAATGAGGAATTAGACCTCCTTCATTGTCATAGAAAGTGAGCAAGTAGAGGTGAACCTAAGAAGAATAAAAATGCTCTTACGCATAAAGAAACAGAATAATATTAGAGGAATAAACAAGTAACAGATGACCCTTTCATATGAGTAAAGGGATAGTAAAAGTAAAAGAGAGAATATGTGATGACGACAAAATCGAGGACATAATAATTGAGAATAGATGTAAAGGTGATGTGAATAAGTATGCGAATAAGTACTATTGTCCTTGGTATAGATGCCCATAAAGTATGATATAACACCCTAGATAGAGAGAGAGAGCTGGGTAATGTAAGTGACCTTGGGATAAAACAGTAAATGATGTAAGAAATTAAAGAAAGAGTCCCCTATTTCCTGAGTGTAATATGAGATAAAGAGATAAGCCAAAGAAAGAGAAGTTAAGGGGGTCCAGTGATATTAGAACTATAAAGAAAAGTATGTAGAAAGGAATTCCCAGTATAGAATAAGGTAAAGGGAATGTGCTAACAATATTAAAGGTTAAAGGTCATATAGCACGAGTTCAGTATGCACAATATGAATCCTATATGATATAACTAAATGTAATGCAAAGGGACCATCAAATGACCTCTATCCTGTGAGAGATGTTAGACATACTTGATGTGTAAGATGCCTTTGTGCTAAAGGCACTTAAAAGCAGAACATAGACATAGTCAAGAATTGTAGGTTATAAAAGGAAAGATAGAATGAATATGGGTAAAGTAAGCAAGCTAGTAAAAGTAAAAAAAGATAGAAAAGCCTGAGTGAAAAGGCTTGAAGTGAGAACTGGAGGATCCCATAAAGTGTAGTCAGTGAAAGTTAGCATACTCTTAGGTTACTCCTTAGTCTTCTTACAGTGGGATCAACAGAGAAGTAAATAATATTATAAACACCGTATTTTGTCCGGATAAACTTAAATAATAATAATAATAATAATAATAACGAAATCATTCCAGTAAAAAAAAAGAAAAAAAATGACAAAATGAAGAAAATCACCAAAAAAAAGGGTATTGGACTCATTTCTGAAGCCCAATAATTCAATATTGAAAACGTTGAAAATATAAGTCTAAAAAAAATAACAAACAAAAAAATAATAATAAAAAGTAAATAGTAAAAACATTAAAAAAAATAACAAACAAAAAAAATAAAAATAAATAAAAATAAAAAGTGAAAAGTAAAAACATAAAAAAAGAAAATAGAGAGAAAAGAAATAAAAAAAAAAAAAAAAAAAAAAAGAAAAAAAAAAAAACTCTCAAGCTAATAAAAAGTAAGAGAAAAAGTAGTTCAAATTAAAAAAGGAAACTGCAGCCCAATTCTCCTGAATCTGGCCCATCAACTCAAAGACCAAAAAAAGGGATATAGAAAATTAAAAAAAAAAAAACAAAAAGGAAAAAGATCAGCTGTGTTTGACCCAGCCCTCCTTTCATTAGTTCATTCAAAGAGAACGAGATGGAGACAGAAAACAAGAACGAAAAGGGAATGGGACAGAGGCAAAGATCGGACCAATGTCTCAGAGAAACACAAAATCGGGAAAGAGGCATCCAATGTCTCAGAGAGTCTGAGAAAGCAGAGTAGGGTGACAAGCTCGAGGATTTGACCTCCCTTTCATGTCCTTTTTGCCATCAGAAGAAGGAAAGGGGAACGCAAAAACGGAAGCGAAGGAGGGGGATTAAAAAGAAGGGGAAGGGATTTTGGATTAAAAAAGGGGAAACTGAAAGGAGAGACCAGAAAAAAAATCAGGAGAGATCAAGGCAAAGAGGGCAGAAAGGCAGAGACTGAAAAATTGAGGTAAAGAATGAAAGGAGAGAGATTTTTTAGATTCGAGAAGGAGAGGTAGAGAATAGAAGAGGCGAGAGATTGACGGAGAAAAGGAGATTGGAAAGAGAATCGAAAAAAAAAGGGAGAGCAGGAGATCCAATGGAGAGGGTGTGCACCAAAAACAGGTGAGGGAGAAGCGGATGGGGTTAAGAGCAAAAGAGAGGGGGCTTTTCTAAAGGAGATTGGAAGCAAAAGAGAAGGGGCTTCTAGGTTGATTTTGAGTTAAACAAAAAAGAAGAGAACAGAGAGAGGCACAGGAGAGCAAACTCAACAATTGAAGTTCTCTAGAGGTAATACTTCCTATTCTGAACCTTGGTCACTCTTGGTAAGATTGGGGATGCATCTTACTCTATGATTTGATGCTGTGGAGACTTGAGTAAAATATAGGTATTGTTGCCTTTTGCTTTTGAATTGGTTCTGGCCTTAACTTTTAGTATGAATTTTCACGAAAATTTGGTATAAAACATTGCCCTCTATCTCGTCATTCTTAGCTTTAGCATTCAGAGTTTTCTTTTAGCTTCAGTTGGATCTCACACTTGTGTGTTTGTGATTTCGTTTATGTGTTGAATGTGTCATACATAGCCCTAGTGGTGTTTGAATTTTCATGCAAATGAAGTTTGCTGCGTACCTGTTTCTGTTTCTTGGTGAGAGGCTTTAGTCTTTAAGATGGTCTTTAATATTAAAATTCAAGCAAACATTGTTTAATCGTGTGCTGACTTGAGGTTTAGAGTTTTGATATGGTATGCAGTAACCTAACCTTAAGTGTAATAATGAGACACTAAATTCTCATCTACAATTCAAACTGGTCTTACAGTTAAAACATAAAAGAAAAAACATATAAGAAATTAATTTCCAGTTTGTAATTTGAGTATATGGTTGATGGTTTGATAAATTTTGCCATGACTTGATTTAGTAGATCATAGGTTTTGAGTTGTGGTAACTTTGGTGATTATATCGTCTAAAGCAAAAATAAAGATGCAAGTCTTATCTAAATTCTATCTTTGGTTTGAATTTTTGGGCTGATATTTGCCTCTGCACTACTTCCGCTAATACTTTTCCTTTGTTGCATCTACACCATTGGTCATGAAAATTGTTAGGGAGAACATATGGGATTGGGACAGCTGAATAAAGAACAAGGAAAAGCATCACTGATCAGGCAGATTGCTAGGGAGATTCTTAGGCAAATGATTAAAGAGAAGGAAAAAGGGATAGCTTTACTGGTTCTTTACTTTCACTTAATTTATGTATGAGATATCATAATGTATATTCGGAATAGACTAATATTTGATTGAACACAAGATACACACTATCACAAATCATCTTGTGCTAGTAAATATTCCAATTTTATTTTCATTTTATTTCATCTTGTTCCCTTTCAAGAATGGTCGTGTGGGATTCTTTGTCCCCTCAGACGTATAAGAACCAACCTAAGGATCATGTGGGGCAATAAGCCTCCTTGGTGTCCATTAGGTATTAAATTTACATTTTGATACATTTTAGGTTTCAATGGCTTGCATCGAATTAATTCTAAAAAAAATAAAAGGAAAAATTTTTTCAACAAAAGGACAAGGAATACAAAAAGAAGATAAAAAAAAAAAGGAGAGAGAAGAAGAGAGGGCAAAGAAGTACAATCAATTTTGTAAATTAAACATGCAAAATAATTTTGAAACCATTCTTGTTTTCAATGCCTAAAGTGATTTCAATTTTCCTCCTCACTATTCACCAAAAAAAAAACAAGGACTAAAAAACAAAAACAAAAAAACAAAAAAAACAAACAACAGAACTTAAAAGAGAAAGAGAACAACAACAATAACAAAAGAGAACGTAAAAGTGAAAAAAAAATAATCTCTTTCTCAATCTTTTAAATTTTTCCCAACCTCCCTTCTTTTTTAAAAAATAAAATAATTAAATAATTAAAGAAAAACAAACCAAAATATTTGAAAAGACTTAAATAAAAAAAATGTCATTTTATTTTTGTAATTTTAACTTAGGTATCTTACCTTTACTTTTAAAAATAAATTTTTACACCTTAATTAATCAAAGATAAAAATAAATTAAGAAAAATTAAAAAAGGTAAAAGAAAAATCGTAAAAAAAAAAAAAGAAGAGCAAAGAAGTAAAATTAGCTTTGATCTTAGCAAATTAAAACATATTAACCAATTATGAATTCGTTTTATTTGCTAAAGGTAAAAGTAATTCTTACTTTCTTTCTCTTTTCTCCATTAAAAAAGAAAAACAAAATAAAATAAAAACAAAAACAAAAAAAAAAAGACAAAAACAAAACATAAACAAAAGAAAAAAAAACACCAACCAATAAATATAGTTTTTATTCGAACTACGTGAACTTTGATCCCTCTTGAAGGATACGTAGGCCCTAGACTCTCATCCTAGGTTAAGTTCGCCCTTGTAAATAAACATTTCTTTTGGTTTTATTTCTTTAATTTCTTTCCTCTTATTCTTAATTTTATTTTTTTAATTTCTTCTTCTTTTTTACTCTTAATTTAATTTCTTTACTTCTTATTTTGCATGTGATTTGTTAAGGAGAATTAAAAATAGATTAAAGGTCATGGTAATTTTACGCAAATAACTTAGAGTAATTGTTCTTAGGAACGGGTGTAGTGGGGTGCCTAATACCTTCCTCACTCATAATCGACTCTTGAATCTATTTTCTGGTTCGTAGACTATTTTTCTTATTTTCTAAATAAAAAAAAATTTCCAAAATTTTGCCTTTTCAAAAATTAAAATTTTGGTGGCGACTCTACTACTTTTAATTTTGATTTCGGTTAGGTGCCATGCGGTTGCATTTTCGAGTGTGACAAATATAGAACCTACTTCACATGAAGAGCATAGTAGATATTTGAGTTAACCTTAAAGTAGTGGGCGATAGTTATCAAACTTAGTGAGTATATATTTTATTCTTAGATATAGCGATCTTAGGCTAAGAAATCTTCCTGAGATGGATTGCAGTAGATCCTAGTAAAGTGTAGTGGGTTGCAATAGACCTTAGCTGGGCTCAAAGAAATCGCAATAGACCTAAGGGTCGTAGTAGATCCTATAGAGTTACAAAGAGCCTACAATTATAGTATGGTAGTTCCCTAGGGAGATGACGATTTGAGATAGTTTTTACAAAATGATTAGTCTCAAAGAACAATACAGTTTTAGATAGTTTTCATCTCAGAGATTAAAGGCCTCTTAAGTCTAATAGACTATTGCCATTAGAGACATCAAGGATGTACTTAGACAGTTGGACTATTGACTAGACCTTTTTGATAGATGAGCGCAATATGTGGGATGAGGAAAACTAGAAATAACTTTTTAAAGTTAGAATCAAATGAATCACTACCACCAAAGCTATGTAAGTAGAAAGAGGTCAGGTGCAACTCTTTATGATGAGGTAAGTGGTAGACCAGGTCTCCAATAGTCGAGACCATGAGAAAACTTAACATCCCATAAGTATTTAACATTAGTCAGTAGTAGTTGCTCTTTCATGCTAGTACAAAAAGTTAAAAAGTCATGCCAGTCAGCTATTAAGATGAGGGATGGGATAATGCCTACTCTCCAGTGAGTAAAGAGAGTAAAGAAGAGTTTAGGTCTAAAGAGGCAAGTGTTATAATAAACAAACAAACTGGGACAACCAAGATAAACTCCTTAAGGGGGCTATAATTCCAGTAAGTGATCGGGACATAAAGTCTATGAATAGAAGAACTTTGCACCATGACTATGGGATGAGCTAATAAGAAAGAAAGTGAAGTGAAATAGTGGACTGAATGCTTAAGTAAGTAAGTTAAGTAGGCAGATAGAAGTTTTGATGGTTGTCAATGAATAAAAAAGATAATAAGACTTTATAAAAATGATAAGGGAGATTTAATAACAAATAAGTTATCTCCCAAGACATGCGTAAGTAATTACACTAAGCAGGAAAGTCAACTCCTCTAGATGGGTTAAGACTAATCAGATATGAAATAGTAAGCTCTCTCATTTCATAGGCTAGGGATATTAGAGTATATTTCAATATCAGAAATTACTTTCCCTTATAATAAGAGCGAGTCATATGCTCGGTAGCAATGACACAGAGAAAGAGAATCATATATAGTAAGTTAGAACGTAAGTTCCTTGATAGAATGAAATTTAAAAAAGCTTAGTTTCTAAAAGAAGTAAATAGAGTTAGGAAAAAGGAAAAGAAAGGGCCAATTAATGAGAATATGAAAAAAGTTAGGTGAGGTTATATCCCTAAATTTTGAAGATGAAATTTATTTAATAGGAGGAGAAATGTAACATCTAGTTTCTCCGTAAATATAAAAAATAGGCCAGATATAAAAGGAAGTCCCCCAAATAAAAAGATTCGAGACCAAATATAATTAGGATTAAATTTTAAATAATGAAAAATGAGGATACATGGCTTAAGATGCTCGAAAACAAAAGCCAGAAGAACTAGGAAAATTTATCAAAATAAGTTGGGGTATTTTTGTAATTTCTAGCAATTTTAGAAAACTCAAATAAAGGCTTTTTAAATAGAAAATTTGAGCTTTACAAGGTTCTCAGAGGCTCTAAAACCATGGGAACTCCCTGAACAATTAAAACTCTTCTGGTGAGCGATTTCGATAAAGGGTTGACCAAAACTTTGATCGAATAGTTCAGAATGGTTTCAAATCTAATTTGGATGAAACCAATGACATTTTATAAGTTTGAAAACTGAAATTTTATGATAAAAAAGATAATTTTTGAAAAGGAGTTGAAATGAGATCAAACAAAGAAACCATGATTTGAGGACTAAAATGAAAGTGAAAAAGTTACAAAAAGTGACACTTTGACTCCTTAATACACGTTCTATAACACCATAAATTCTAGCTCATTTTGTACCAATCATAAGCTTCACATTATCATTCCCATGAGAGCACATGAGAAAGGGAATGAAACTAATGGGTTTATTTGTGTTACGTCATACTTAAAAATTTTCATTCGTTGTCACGTAGACCGTGTGAGCTCATACTATACATTCTCATATTTAATTACATCAAAACAACTCATTGGCATCACAAAATCATGTCCATAATTCGTGGAAACCGAAATGGGGCATGGAAAATAGAAGTTTATTCTCAGCTAGAATTGGCCTCTTTTTTGGGCAAACTTTGAAAAATCATAACTAATTCTAAAAAAATCAAAATTATACAATATTGGTCATTCTAGGAAGCTGTGGATGTCTACTTCACACTAAAAATATGCTTAGACCATAACATCTATCACAAAGAATGTTCGATATCCAAAATAGTCCAAAGGTCTGACTAAATTCTAGAACTATCACAGAATTCTGCAAAAAATTTGAAAATATCCAATTAATTTCAAAAAAATCCATCCATGAAAATGATACTAATCTAGAAAGCTGTGGATATTAACTAGAGAAAAAAAATATCTCCAGCCCAGACCTCGAAATTCAATGGAATAGTATTTCTGGTCGGGCAAATTTATTGATATTGGACAGAAACTTCAAAAATTCATATCTCCCTCTCTGAACTTCCAAATGAGGTGCTTCTAGTTGACATGAGTCACTGTGATTGTCTAGTTTCTTTGTATAAAGTTTCATAGCAATTGAACATCATTTGAGTCTCGTGTGACAGAATGCAAATTTGGACCAAATGAATAGTGCAACAAACCAGAAACCATGAAAATTGCCAACTTTGAAAAATCATCAAATATTTTTTAGACCTTTAAAAATTATGATCTTTAGCTTTCCAAAAAGCTCTTAATGAGTCCTAATTGCAAACGAAATCTCAAATCAAGACTAACTCATTTGGCTAAAAAGTGATATAGGGTTCCATTATGGTCAAGTTTGGCTTCATATGAAGTATCAAATTTGCCAAATGGCTTTCCCTTAGTTATGGCACCTTTTGGGCAAGTATAAAAGCATATTTAAGACTTGTGTAAGTTGCCCAAATGGTCCTAAATCTCATGCATCTCATTTTGGCCATTCAACCCATACTTATACACATTTCCATTAAACTTTCACATTGCACACTTTGACATTGCATACTCAAAATAAATGCTAGCGGTCATACATCATATTCATATATCTAAACATCACATAATAGCATATTTACACATGTCTCAAGGGTCATGTTACATTTACATCATTATATACATCATATGATATAATCATGGTCTTAAAGTGGCAAAAACTAAATATATGATTGTCAATCTCCTTCTTTTAGTGTTGTTGGCTCCCATTAGCATATCCACTTAGTTCACCTAGCATGTTAAATCATTGGAGAGGAAGGGATGAGATTCAAATAATCCCAATAGATCATCTCCCATTCAATCATACATAATATGTGCAAAGTAAGCCTTAAAAATGCATGCATGGACACAATACAATTCATGAGTATTCAAGAAGCAAGCTTAGCATGTGAACAAGTCATAAAAATCATTCAAGAGCTCACTAAGTGTTTAGATTGGCCTCACACTTCTCCTCATGGATTTTCGACTTACCTCACACATTCTTTGAACACTTTGGACTCAACCATACTCTTGGGAGACTCTTCACTTTGTCTCAACCAAGCTTAAGGGTTCTTGGCTCATCCTCACCATGGTGAAGAGTTCTTTGCCTCTCCACACTCAAGCAAACTCAAGCAAACATCATACATTCATTTGAAAACGTAATATGACATCATGAAATCATGGCATATCAAATCATGCTAGCATACTTTTCATGACTTGAAAATAGACATGCACACATTCTAAGATAAGCTAAACACACATCCATGCATGAGAGAAGGTGGAAAGAGCTACCTTGCACACAATCATACACTTTTTCCATGGATTTCAAGCCTCCTCTTTCGGTCACACACCCACAAGCTTGTGGAGATGGTTTCTCTTGGCCTAGATATAATTTATGGGAGCCAATTAGGTTCATGAAACAATCTCTAAGGCCATACAATTTGCTTAAATGCTAGATTGCTCTATAAGTTCCATTATGGTCTATAAATGCTCCTAATGAAGCAACACCCCTCAAATAACTTTTAGGCTCTATTCTTTCCATTCAAATATGATTCTTGACTCCTTTTAAACCTCTTGGAATCATCACATAATTAAAAAAAGAGCCTAACATTATGTTGCTTCTTTAGGTCATAATATGGAACCTAAGGCACCAAATCACTTTCTATGAGTTCTAAATTTTTTCCAAGGCCTCCCCTCACTTTCATTCATCAAATATGACTCAAGAATGGCCTTAGAAAAATTTAAAACTCTCTCCCACTACAAGAACCCTCTTTGGTTGAGACTATGGACTTTCTTAGCCTTCTTAGAGTTCTCTTAGTTTTCTTGAAGGAGGAAGCTTGTAGGGAGCATCATAGGTATCTCAAGAACTCCTTTAAACTCTTAATTAAACCTAGGAATCATCACATAAAGTCAGATTTTACAAGGTGCACACAAAACCCTAGAATTTGCATCTTGAAATCTAATGGTTTTTTGATAATTCCCTTTGCATATTCTTAATCCACACCCTTTTTCATGCTTGGTTCTACCTAAAAATCATCTCCTCCTAGGGTTTTCTCAAGTGGGGCGAAATGATGGAGAAGAGAACCAAAGATGACAACCATAGGAAGAGAAATTACCTTGTTTTCTTGCTTTTTCTCACTTGAATATTATGTTCTTTGAGCTCCTCTCTTCAAATCCAAATTTTCCCCTCAATTTCTCCCTTAAAATAGATTTATAAACTTCATTTTAATCATAGGAAACAAAAGAGAATAGAGGAGAAGAGGTTTGGAAGAGAAAGAACATGAAAAACTACTAATTTCTATACCTTAAGCCTTTGATTTCTCCTCCTTTTCTTCCCCTTCTTGTGAGCCTCATCCCCTAGGGTTTTCTTCTGGTGTTATGTAGAACATGGTCATGCATAATGAAGGGAGGAGAAGGGTGCATCATATATATAGGTGGGAATAAGTTACACTTTTCAAAATTTTCTCATTTTGCCCTTCATACTTTGGATTTTCGTTTCTCCTTTGTTTTAGCTCCTTTTTTAGAACTAACTTTTCCATTATAAAATTTAGGTTCCCGATTAAAAAAAATGCCTTTGGAATTACTCAAATCGGAGCTAAAATCTTCTCGAACGGATCTGTCAAAGTTCGGGCACACTGACATTGGAAAATGTCCACCGGAAGGGGTTTTAACTGTTCTCGGGGTTTTCATGGTTTTCAGGGCCTTTGAGAACCCCAAAAAACTCAAAAATTTTATTTAAAAAGCCTTCCTGTGTGAATTCCAAAAATTGCTCAAAATTACAAAAATGCTATTATGTTTCGTAGACTCTTCGTAAGAAATTGTTTCTTCATTTTAGCTTCATTTTTCTTTCTGTCTAAGCCTATGATTCTTATTTTTAGGAGTCTAGAATACTTTCCAAATTTTTTGGGACCTTAACTATATCATCTTGGGGGACTTCCTTTTGTATCCGGTGAGTTTTATTTGTTTACGAAGAAATCGTACGTTACGTTTATCACATTTTCTCTCGTTTTTAGAAAATCAGATGTTACACATTCCACTCTTCTTTTCCACTTAAATGGACTTAGCTTCTACTTAGAACAGAGGAGAGACCAGCAGCAACTAACACACAAAGGAAGAGCAAAGAAGGAGGGAAAAAGCTTGCAAAAGGTAAGAAAAAGTGTAAGATTTCAAGGTTCCTCCTTTACAAAAGATATTCTCCTCCTTGTTCTCTTGCTTTCTATGGTTTCCATGAATAATTTAGAACTGTTTTGGGTCTAGTTCAAAGGGAGAAGATTATAGTTTGAAAGAAGAGCTTATTACAATGGAAGAAGCCATTGGAAAAGTCTTGAATCAAAGTAATTTTCTTAGCTATCCTTGCATCTCCTTCTTGCTCTTCAAGGGTGTGACATCGGCCAGTCCATGGCCCGTCCAAGAGGGGATAAATTCTAACCCAACCAAGAAAGAAACATAGGTTATGGAGTGTGAGGAGTAAAAATATGCAAAGAAATCTAACTAAGATGCATTAGAAATTAAGTTGGCATGACTTAGGGTTTTGAAACAAATGATAAAATCTGATTTTTTCTAGAGATATTCTAGCTTATGTAAGATATGGTATGAGTTCGTTAGACCTCTAGGAAGCTATACATGAGCCATCTTCTTCAAGAAAATAAAGATAACTCTATGGGCCCCACACACTATGTCTCGATCAAGGAGGCTTGGAGCACCTAGGGAGAGTTTTCATTTGTTCAAAGGCTAGAATAGGACTAGATATGAGAGAAGAACATCAAAGGAAACCTTAGAAAAAATTTAGAAGCCTTAGAATGTGAGATGGAGGTATAGGCTCCATAATGAGATATTAGGAAACAACTTATAGCTAGGCTCTTTAAAATGAATGTGTGATGACTCTAAGAAGTCTAAAGGGAGTCAAAAGACCTATAATGAATGAGAAATGGGAGCCAAGATCATGAATTCTCATAGTTGCTTTTTAAGGTCTTGAATGGAAGCATAATAGAGCCATAGAACAAAGTAGCTTCACATAGAGTGTCTATGACGCCATAACTTATTTCCATGAGTGATTTATATCTCTTTTAATGTGTCTAAGCCAAGAGAACCAAATGCCACCTAGTTGTAAGGCTTGGCTGAGAAGTGGGAGAAGAATCTTAAGAGAAAAGTGTGTCCATTTGCTCCAAGGTAGCTTTCTAACCTTTTTTTCATGCATTGTTGGATGTTTTCTTATCTTTGGGTGCTTGTGTGCTTGTTTGTTCCATGAGAATTATTTCTAGTTATTGCCTACATGTTATGGTACCATAATATTCTTGAAATGTGTTTTATCAATGTGTTTTGACTTGAATGGGTATGGTGATGCCAAAAGCCCCTTAGTAAAGGAGGGAATAAGCCAAAAGTCTTTAGAATTGGGTGAGACAAAGCCAAAAGTTGTAAGGAAAATGGGTGAGGCTAAACCAATGCCCTTGAGAGCATATGTATGATATGTATGATTTTCTTGAATAATAGAAAGTGCTTTATGAATGTTTCCTAGCAGCTTAAATTGCCATGCATGCATTCTTAGACTTACAAATACATCCATTATGTATGTCTGAAAGGGTAAAGAGCTATTAAGATTCTTTAAATCTCACTCTTCCCTTGCATATGCTTAATTATGCCTAGGTGAACCAAGAAGACTAAAGAATGGAGGCCAACCACTTTGAAAAGCAAGACTTTGACAAGGAAGTAGCTAAATAGTTGTTTTAATGACATATTGATGTCAAGAAATGTATTCATATGATGTATATGAGATGTAACCACTTGAGCAAGTTTGAATGTATATATTTATGATGTATGTATCAATCTTGAAGCCATATGTATGTAAATGTGAGATTTTGCCACCCATATGCTAATATGTCTATGTGTATGGATGCAAGTGACATGGTGAGTTTGAACTCTATGATATTTGGGACAATTTGAGATGCTTCCCTAGGATGTGTTTGTGCTTTGAAATGTACTCAAGTGGCTATGGAATATTAAGAAAGTGAAATGGTGCCTTAAAACCCCCTTATGACCCCAAAAATTGATCAAATTGTGAGTTGAACCCCAAACTGACTAAATGGATGGATTTTCCCATGAAATTTGGCATAAATGTAGGTCTCATCTATATATTTTCATAGAACTAAAGAGCATTCAATTTAGAGCTCTATAGAATTTATTATGATTTTTCAAAGTTGGAAAAATTATGTTGAAATGGTAACAACACTGTTTATATGGTTAGTTTATGTTTCTATGTCACACATGGGTCAAATTTTATTCAATGCTTATGAAGTTTTATAGGTATAAATTACACATCATAATCTTCCAAATCCATAAGATCACCTCATTTGTAGCTCTGTAGAGGGAGAACCAAATTTTGGAAGTTACATGATAGTACCAGTAACATAGCTTGACATCTGGTACTGTTCCATCAATTTCTATGGGTTAAAGGCCAATGCATTGGTCTAGTATTATTTTTGTCATTATTAACATCCAGAGATTTCTAAAATGGTATGGTTTACTTGATTTTGAATTTTACAAAATTATTTATGAATTTTAAAAATTATATCAGAAACCTATGATAGCAGACTTGGCAACTAGACCTTTGGGATTGTTCTATTGTTTTTCATGGTCCAGTTGATATTTTTTGGTATGGAATGATTTTTATCCTTTATTTGATATCTAGGTTTTTCTAAAAAGCTATCATTTGCTTGATTTCAATTTTTTTGGAATTAATTATAATTTTCTAAAATCCATACCAGAAAACTAGAACAATAAACCCTAGACTAAACCTTAAAATTTTCTGATGTATGATACCAAACCCAAGACTCTTGGGATATTTTGTGATGTTTTTTATTTGTATAGATGTGTTATGGATAGAAGATGATAATGATGAGTTCATATGACACACAAAGCATGAAATGAGTAAATAGAGCCTTATGTAACACAGATTAATACATTAAAATATATGGATTTTCTGGTAAAGTGTATGAAGTTTAGCTCATGTAATGGGATGGGAAGGCTAAAAAGGTTAAGGTATTACATTTTCTTTCTTAGAATTTTGCTATCCTATTTTTTTTCTCAAATTTTTCCAAAATTTGACCTTCCTTCTCAAGTGAAAAATTGGTTTCAAATAGAGATTTTGTTCATCTTGACCTATCAAGGTAACCATAATATTTATATGAAATATATAAGTATATTATTTTTTAAAAAAAATAGAATACGCAAGTCGACTAAATCTTGAAGCATCTCTCTCAAAGAAAGAAAAAGATGTTGAAGAAGATTATGCAGGATCGGACATGAAAAAGGGTGTAAAAAAAAAGAAATACAAGAACAGCATCGAAGCAGAACTTAATTGCTTCCTAAGAAAGTATTTGCTTTTTCAATTGAACTGGCGTGATTGCTTAAATGAAAGAATAATGAATAATATCAAAGTATATTGTCTCCTGCTTAGACTGATAAATCTAAAAGAAATTGCTATAGCCTCTATTCAAAGAGGAGAACTAAGTCTAGATATTATGAAAATTCAGAATCAGAAGGATTATTGATTATAAATTATTATTGATTGATTTTTTTGTGATGTAATAATAGAGTGGAGATAGATATATAGGTAATATTGATAAAGTAATATACAAAAGTCTAATCATAACATTTGTGTTTAGAAAAGTATTATATTTATTTGATAATGTGTGAAAGGTAGATTTTGTTATAAAAAATTATAAAGTAATATTTAAAATGTTTATTATAATAAAAAATGAAAATTCTTGATAATCAAAGGTAGATGTATAATAGATTGAATCCTAGATGTAAAGGATATACAGATGAATTTTTATAAGGAATACAAGAATGATTACTTTTGCATGTGAAAAAGGATTAATGTTAGGAGGGGAAAAAGTTAGATGCCTTTGTTCTACACATAAGAATACAGCATATTTGACTCTTGATGAAGTAAAAAATTAATCTTTATAAAAGAGAATTTCAACCTAGATATTGGTATTAGATATGTCATAGTAAGACCAAGACCATTCCTAATACCCAATATACATGTTAGAATATCTAGCTCGTCACGATTAGTGAATAAGGATCATGATAATAGATATAAAAGAATGACCTTTAAAGTAACTTGTCCTAAATTTAATATTAATAGCTATGCTTAAGTAGATAATGATGACAATTATGTCGAGGGATCATTAAATTTAGAAGCCTAACAATTTTTTGATTTACTAAATGCGTATCAGTAACCATTCTAACTAAGATGTAATAATCAGTTTCAGTTGTTTGTTACTCCAGAAATGTTAAGTATTAAATCTGATAGTAATATGTCATATTATAGTTTTAACTAATTTACAAGTCTTTTAAAAAATAGTTACCCGCCTAATAACATTGTACTTGATTATTGGTATTAAATAAAGAAGACAATATCAAAACTTAGTATATCTATGCAAAAAATTGATGTTTGCATCAATAGATATATGTTCTATTATAAAGATGACATAGATAAAACAATGTGCAAATTCTATGGAGCACATCGATATAAAACTAGTCGATATGGCCAAAGATAAAGTTCAAAAGAGATTTTATTTAAAAGAATGCATTATTTACCGATTATCCCTAGATTGTAAAGACTTTATGCTTTAATGAAATCTACTGAGCTTATGTAATGGCATTGGAATAGTAGAAGGCACAAAGATATACTGTGTCATCCATTTGATGGAGAAGTATGAAAACATTTTGATAAGATATATCCTGATTTTGTAATGGAGTCAAGAAATGTTAGTCTTGGTCTTTGCATAGATAGGTTCTGCAACACCATAACTTTCTAGCCTTTCTCATGCAAATTCTATACTTCATGCCATGCACTTCTCAAGAATCACAAGAAAATGGCATATAAAATAATGAATCTCTTTGCGTTGCATAGGGGATGAAATTTCCATTCGGTGTCTCATGGATCATGTGAACTCATGTATCACATTCTCATATTTAATTACATAGATACAACTCATTTCTATCACCAAAATTGGCCTAGAGCTCGTGCAAGGTAAGGGAACACATAAAATCCATAGTTGTTACTTCGGCCAGAATTTTTCCTTTTCTGTCACAAAATTTGGAAAATCATAACTAATTCTAGAAAAATCAAATCATGTATTCTTTACCACTCTGGAAAGCTACACATGTCTACTTTATGCTAAAAATATGATCAGGCCATGAAACATCACACAAAGAATGTTTGACCTTCGAAATAGTGCAAAGGTCTGACTAGCTGTTGGTACTGATATAGGTTTCTGCTATAAAATTTAAAAATGTCCAATTAATTCCACAAAAATCCAATCATGCAAATGATACCAATATGGAAAGCTATGGATGTTAGTTAGAGGAAAAAAATAACTTTAGACCAGTTTAGGCATTCCCAGACCTCAAAAACTAATCAAACAATAACCTAGGTCAGTTTGGACGCTTGATATTGACAAAAACTTTAAAAATTCATATCTCCCTCTCTAGACATCCAAATGGGGTGCTTCCAATTGGCACAAATTGCTAGAAGGTCTGATTTCTCCTTCAAAAATTTTGTGGCAATTGGACATCATTTGCCCCCTGGGTGATAGAATTTATTTTCGGACTAGTGTGAACAGTACCATAAACTAATTTCAGAATTTTTTCCAACTTTGAAAATTCATCAAATATTTTATAAACCTCCAAAAATTTTGTACTTTAACTTCTCAAAAATCTCTCAGGAAGGTTTAAATGCATGCCAAATCTCAAATCAAGAAGAGCTTATTTGGATAAAAAGTGGTTAGGTTTCTAATATAGTCAATTTTGCTCCATATTAGATACTAAATGAGTCCAAATGGCTTCCCTTAGTGTTTGGCACCTCTTGGGCAAGTTTAAAAGTATGAACATGACTTGTATAAACTGCCCAAGTGGTACTAAATCCTATGCATCTCAATTTGGCCATTCCACTTCCATTTATACATACATTTCCATAATGCAAGTTTGCCATCACATGTCCAAATTGCACATTTCTATACATATAACCTTAGCTCTCATTTATACATGATACATTAATATAATTATACATGCTCATAACATTATGGGACATATACAACCATAGATTACAACATTTTCCATTCATATGGCCTTAAAGAAACAAAATCTATACACTTTGATGTCAAAATCTCATCTCCCAAGGTGTGGGCTCTTATTGCCTTATCCACTTGGTCCACCTAGCATGTTAGAACATTAGAGAGGAGGGAATGAGATTCAAAGAATCCCAATAGCTTATATCCCTTTCAATCACACATAAAAGATGCAAAACAAGTCTTGCAAATGCACGCATGGGCATCATAAAGTGTGCAATCATTCAAGAAGTATTTTTGGCATTTGAACAAGTTATACATGGCATACATAGGCTTGCCAAGTAAGTGGATTAACCTCACCTATTCACTTGTAGATTTTAGACTTGCCTTACCTATTTTTTTAAGAGATTTTTGACTCAACCTTACTCTTGGAAGCTCTTTACTTTGTCTTAACCAATTCTAAGGGTTCTTGGCTCATCCTCACCATGGCTAAAGGTTCTTAGGTTCACCATACTCAAGCAAACCCAAGCAAACATCATAAACATCATATAGAAAATACATTATCATGGTACCATGGCATATGAAATCATGCTAGAATAATTTTCATAACTTAAAACACACATACACACATTCAAAGACAAGTCAAGCATATATTCATGCATGAGAGAAGGAGGAGTGAGCTACTTTGAATGCAATCACACACTTTTCTCCTTGAGCTTTGAGTCCTCTCCCTCGACCTCACACACACAAGGAGGGTGGGATCATTTCTTTTGGCCTAAACACATCATATGGAAGCTAATTATACTCTTGAATTGTATTTTAAGGTCATATATTCACTAGAAAAGTTAGGTAACTCATAAGGCCCTTTTATGGTTCCATAATGTACTAAATGATGCAACCTTAAGAAAACATCATCATGGCAACATTCTCTCCATTTATTTATGATTCTTGACTCCTTTTAATTCTCTTGGAGTCATCAAACAATCAAATCAAAGAGCCTGGCTAGGTGTTGCTTCTTTAAACTATAATATAGAACCTATGATACCATCTCACTATCTAGGTTTCCAAAATTTTTCCAAGGCTTCCTCTTATACTCTCCCATCATACATGATGCAAAGCTAAGCTTGGAAGGAATTAAAACACTCCCTAGGTGCATGAACCCTCCTTGGTCGAGGCTATGCTTCCATATAATACCAATGGAGTTGTTTTGATTTTTTTGATGGAAGAAGCATAAAGGAGGCTCTATTGGTATCTTAGGAACTCATATATACTTTTAGACAACTTAAATTACTACTAGGAAGCTCCATCTTAGCCTAAGTGCAACCAAATCTCTAAATTCCATAACTTGTATTCTAAAGCTCCCTTTTTAATTCTAGTTGTATATTCTTAATCCCCACACTCCATAACCTTTGGTTCCATCAAGAATACATAAAGAAAGACTCTCTTCCTCACTTTCTCTCTCTAGACCTAAGCTTAAATAGCTTGGAAACATAAGATTTTGTAAGTGTTTCAAGTAAAGTCTTACCTTAAAATAGAGCTCTCTTTGCGTAGATTATTTCCACCAATTGATTTCTTGAAAAGAGTTTCTTTTTATCTTGGGTTAGACTTGAATCTTCAATTTTTCAAGAAAAGAAAACCACTATTAGAGAGCTCTTAGAGAGAGGAACAACTTTCCTAACTGGCGTGGGATGAAACCGGGCCGTTTACTTATCTAAACGAAAGCTTAAACTTCTTCTCTCTCTCCCCTCTTAATGTCACGCCATTGTTGCCCATTTTTTCTGCAAATGGAAGCTTGGAGAAGGTGATGAGGTGTAATCTTATTTAAGAAGCATCTTTTACAATTTTTTAAAATGACCATTTTGCCTTTACGTGCTTGTTTGCTCCGTTTAGGTTTATTTTAACTCTTTTTTGAGAACCGTCTTTTCCATCATAAAATTTCAGTTCCCAATTAAATAAAATGCCTATGGAATCACTCAAATCGGAGCTAAAACCTTCTTGAATGAATTAGTCAAAGTTCAGGTCAACTGACATTGGAAAACATCCACCGGGGTATTTTAACTATCCTGGGGGCTTCCCATGGTTTTCAGGGCCTTTGAGAACCCTAGAGAACTCAAAACTTTTATTTAAAAAGCCCTTCTATGAGAATTCCAAAATTTACTCAAAATGACGAAGCCTTTACGCTTCATTAACCTTTTGTTACATTTTGTTTCTTCATTTTAGCTCCATTTTTCTTTCCGTCTAAGCATGAGATTCTCATTTTTAGGAGTCTAGAATGCTTTCCAAATTTTTCAGGACCTTAACTAAGTCATTTCAGGGGACTTGCTTTTGTATCTAGTGAATTTTGTTTATTTACGGAGAAACCGTATATTACATTTCTCGCGTTTTCTTTTGTTTTTAGAGAACTGGATATTATAGGTTCACTCCTTATAGTTAGTTTGCTTCACCATATTCATGTTAGCCTATAATAATTACTCCTGCTAATCTCCCTCTTGAAGTCACTTCTTACTTATTTTTAATGACAATTATTCATGGGCCACAAAATCCCAAAATGAAGATTAATGTACTCTTACAACCATTGATTGATGAGTTAAAACTATTATATGAAAAAGGACTATCCACATATGATGTCTCAAAGAAGTAGAACTTTCAAATGCAAGCAATATTGATGTGGATAATAAATGACTTTCTAGCATATGGGATATTGTCAAGATAGAGTACTGCTAGAAAATTAGTTTGTTCTTATTATATGGCAAACTCAAAAGCTTTTACCTTGAAGTATAGGGGGAAGAACTCCTAATTCAATTGTCATTTATTGTTTCTACTTATGAACCATGTTTTCAAAAGGAATAAAGATACTTTCAGGAAAAATAAAGTTAAAAATGATTCCTGTCCACTAAGATTAAATGGGGAAGAATTATGACAACATGTGAAGATCCATCCAAGAGTAGTTAATCAAGGTGGCTTTAGATTGCCAGGCTATGGGTAATATCACAATTGGACAAAATCAACTATAATCTAAGAGCTTCCATATTGGAAACATATGTTGGTTTGGCACAATTTAAATGTTATGTATATGGAGAAAATTGTATTTGACAATATTTTTAATATTGTTATGGAAGTTAAAAGGAAGACTAAGGGCAACATAAAAGCCAAAATGGATTTAAAGGAATATTGTAGATGGAGAGACTTAGAGCTATGAGGATAGCTAACGGAAAAGTGGTAAAACCAAAGACTAAGTTTACTCTTACACTTGATCAAAGAAGGGTGATCTATCAGTGGATAAAAAGATTAAAAATACCTTATAGTATTCCTCCAATTTGTCAAGATGTGTAAATTCAATAGAAGGAAAGTTAGTTGGCCTTCAAAGTTATGATTGTCATATTTTTATGGAATGCTTGTTGTCAATCGCTTTTAGTACACTTCCTGAGCAAATATGGAAGCCTATTATCAAGTTAAGTTTATTTTTTAAGGAATTATGTTCAATGATGTTGAAGGTTGATGGCTTAATACAAATGGAATGCAATATTTCTATCATTCTTTGCAAACTAAAAAGAATATTTCCACTAGGATTCTTTGATTCTATGGAACATTTACTGGTCCATTTGCCATTTAAGGCTAAGGTTGATGGCCCAATCTAGTATTAATGGATGTATTCCTTTAAAAGGTAATTGATACTTAAGTTCTATTCATGTCTAACTATCATTGACTTAAAATAATATATTATTGTCTCTCACTACTTATCATTTGGTCATATAGATTTTTAAATAGATTAAAATGCACAATTAAAAATAAAACTTGTATGGAAGGTTCTATTTGTGAGAAGTATTTGTCACAAGAAGTATCATACTTTTGTTCATATTATTTTAAGTCATAGGTACCTTTGGTATGAACAAGAGTTCATCAAAATGAGTGTGTGGATGAACAAAAGATTGGTGAACCAACTTATCAGTCTTCACTAAAGTTAGACGATCGCTTGGAAAATGCTTAACTCGTTATTTGAATGATAAAGAAGTGGCTACAACTCATCTTCACATGTTGTTAAATTGTGATGAAGTCAAGCCTTATATCAAGTAAGATTGAAACTTATCACACTGATAATTCATCATTTGTTAATATTCTAACATGTAAATTACATTGTAGGACCTTTGAGCAAGATTTACAAATGTTAAATCCATACACAGGCTTATGAGAAATCGATAACAAAATTGAATAGAAATTTGTACGATGGTTTGAATTTTATGTACGTAGTGCCATTATTATTTATTTATACTTATTGACTTGCATGATATTAACCTAATTTTCTTTTCAAATAAGTTCTTAATCAACCTTGATTTAATGACAATAAATATTTGAAGGACTTAGTTTAGGGACCACTTAGAGAGGTGCAAATATGGCCAGTGTGACACCATAATTTATTAGCCTCCATAGACTCTTACTTATGCTTGACTTCATTTTAAAAGCTTGATTTAGCACTCTCACATAGAAAAAAACAATAAATTTAATGAATAAATTTGCATTATGTAGGGCTTGAAATTTTTGTTTCATGCCATGTGGGCCATATGAACTCACCATTAACATCCTCTGCCCATAATGCATCTATACAAGTCATAGGCACCATAAAACATCACACCAATTTTAGGTAAGAAGCCACACACCAGAAAATAAAGAGTTTGCCTTGGGTTCAATTTTCTAGATTTCTGTCATCAACTTTGAAAAATTATAATTAATTCTATAAAAATCAAAATCAAGAAAATGATAACTTTCCAGAAATCACTGAATGTCAAATATAGTAAAAAACATTCCAAGCCATTAAAATATCAACTAGACCATGATTGATAGTAGAATAGCACCAAAGGTCTAATTGCTCAGGTTGCTATCATAAGTTACTGATATAAATTTCAAAAATTCATAACTATTTCTAGACAAATCAAAACCCAGCAAACCATACCATTCTGGAAAGCTATAGATTTTAAATAGAGTTAAATATAACTCTAGACTAAAATAGAACTTTTAGTTCATAAAAACTTATGAAACAGTAACAAAGATCTAACTATGTCCCCGATACTAATATGAAACTTTAAAAATTTGGTTCTCCCTCTACGGACCTCTAAATGGGTGATCTTGGTAGCCACAGAAAGCTTATTATGTCTAGTTTATGTATGTCAAATTTCATACCATTGGACATTAGTTGACCCATAGATGCCATAGGTAAAAGAACTAACCATATGAATAGTACATTTGCCAAATCTCTCAAATTTTGCCAAATTTGAAAAATCATAAAAATTCTCTAGAGCTTCAAATTGGGTATTCTTTGACTCTGTGAAAAGCTCAAGATAAGTATTATAAGATGCCAAATTTCATGCCAAGACTAGCTCATTTGGTCAAATTTTGATGTAGCTCAAGAATATGGCAACTTTTGGTAGCATGCAAGGTTCAAACTGGTTCCAAATGGCCTCCTAACCACTCTACCATACCTTGAGCATGTTTGGAAGCCAAAACATAGAATATATAAGCTTTCCAAATGGTCCAAACTGCCATACATCTCAAAATTACTATGCCACATGCATAATTACACATTCAAGAATGGGCTTTCAAGTGGCCAAATCACATATTCTCATTCATTTGCTTTCAACTTTGGTTCATACACTATATTTACAAACTTTTACATTTGCCCATTGACTTACATCTCAAAAAAATATTTTATACATACAACCTTTAGTATTTAATTACATCAAAAGTTACACTAATGTCAAAGTATGGCCAATCAAGCTCTTTGGCTTCCATTTTTGTCTTCTTGAGCACCACTTAGACATTGTGAGATAGGAGAGGGAAGGGGGTGAGATCCAAAGAATCTCAATAGCTCAAACACCCATTCAAGTAAGCAACCAAGGCATATAATCATGTCAAGGAATACAAGTATGCATCCAACATAAACAAGAATCATTTATTCCATAATTTCCATGCCATAACAATATGTCAAAGCTAAGAACAAACTCTAAGGACTTTTGGTCTAACCTTACCCCATTTTTAGGACTTTGGATTAGCCTCACCCTTGGTCTAGAGACTTTGACTTAGCCTCACTCATTCTTGAGACTTTTTGCCTTGTCTCACCAATTTTGTAACATCCAATTTTTGTTAAACGATGGAAACAAGTACGTTTTCAAAGCAAATCCCCTAAAATGAATTAGTTAAGATCCTAAAAAATTTTAGTAACATTCTAGACTCTTAAAAATGAGAATCCCAAGCTCATATGCAGAGAAAAATAGAGCTAGAATGAAGAAACAAAATTTAATAAAAAAAACTTATGAAATATAATGGCATTTTTGTAATTTTGAGTAAATTTTAGAATTCACATAGGAAGGCTTTTTAAAATGAAAGTTTTGAGTTCTATGGGATACTCAGAGGCCCTGAAAACCATAAGAAGCCCCGAGATAGTTAAAACCCCTCAAGTGGACATTTTCCAACGTCAATATACCCTAACTTTGACGTATTTGTTCGGGAAGGTTTTAGCTCTGATTTGAGTAATTCCAAAGGCATTTTACTAAATTGGGAACTTAAATTTTATAACAAAAATGATAGTTCCAAAAAGGAGATAAAACGAATTAGAAACAAAAATGCTAAAAATGAAAAACAAAATCCATCTATATATAGGGTGCCCCACTCTCCCACTCATTTAGCTTCATATGTTTCTGCCCTAAATTAGAGAGAAAATCCTAGGAGAGTGGCGCATAAGGGGAAGAGAAAGAGGAAGAGAAATCAAAGCTAAAAGGTATGAATTTTTGGTAGTTTTTCATGCTTTTTCCCTTGCAAACCTCTCCTTCTCCATTTTCCTTTCTTTCTTGTGATTATATTGAAGTATATAGATCTATTTTAAGGGAGAAATTAAGGGGAAATTCAAATTTGAAGAGAGGAGGCCAAAGAAGGGAAGATTCAAGTGAGAAAACAAGGAAAAACAAGGTAATTTCTTCTTCCATGATTGCTACCCCTTGCTCCTCTTCTCTCCATGTTTCACCCCATTCAAGAAGCAATAGTGTAATAACCAGTTTTTTGAAAATGAAAGAAAATGTGAGAAATATAACGTGCGATTTCTCCATCAATGAATAAAATTCACTAGATACAAAAGGAAGTCTCGTGAAATGATGTAGTTAAGGTCTCAAAAAATTTGAGAAGCATTCTAGACTCCTAAAAATAAAAATCTCAGGCTCAAACAAAAAGAAAAATAAAGTTAGAATGAAGAAATAATTTTTTACAAAAAGCTTATGAAACGTAATGGCATTTTCATAATTTTGAGTAAATTTTGGAATTCACATAGGAGGATTTTTTAAATCAAAATTTTGAGTTCTCCAGGGTTCTTAGAGGCCTTGAAAACTATAGAAAGACCTGGGATAGTTAAATCCCCTTCGATGGATGTTTTCTAATGTCAGTGCACCTAAACTTTGACAGATTTATTCAGGAAAGTTTTATCTTCGATTTGAGTGATTCCAAAGGCATTTTACTAAATTGGGAACCTAAATTTTATAATAAAAAAGACGGTTCTTAAAAAAGAGCTAAAATGAAGGAGAAACAAAAATGCCAAGAATGAAGGGCAGAATAGGAATTCTTGAAAAAGTGTTTCTTCCTCCCTTATAAATAAGTGGCGCCTCATACTCTCCCTCGTTTAGCTTTAGATTGTTCTACCCAAAACTAGAGGAAAAACCTTAAGAGAGTGGTGCACCAAGGGAAGAAAAAAAGGAGAAGAAATTTAAGCTTTAAGATATGGTTTCTTAGTAGTTTTTCATACTCTCTTCATTCCAAACCTCTTCTCCTCCATTCTTCTTTATTTTCTATGATTATAATGAAGTTTATAAATCTATTTTAAGGGAGAGAAAAATTCAAATTTCAAGAGAGGAGCTCAAAGAAGACAAGATTCAAGTGATAAAAGACATGAAAATAAAGTAATTTTTCTTTCTATGGTTGTCATCTTTGGTTCCCTTCTCCACCCATTTCGCCCTATATAAGAAAACATAGGAGGGCTTGGTTTTTGAGCTAAACCAAGGGTGATTCTTAGGAAAATAGGGTGTGGAGATTAGGAATATGCAAAGAAAATTAACAAATAACCATGAAAATTCAAGATGCAAAGTCTAGGGTTTCATATATTCCTTGCAAAATCTGATTTGATACCTTGATTCCTATGTCTAAATGAGAGTTTAAATGAGCTCCTAAGTTCCCTAGAAGTCTCCCCATGTGCTTCCTCCATCAAGAAAACAAAGCAAATTCTATGGAGAGTAAAAGGCTTCCTAGGTTTGGCCAAGAGAGGTTATCATACCTGTAACACCATAATCTACTACCGCTATCTAGCCTCTCTCTAGGCTCGGTTACATATGATTTCCAAAGAACCAATACCAAATCCGTGGCATTTTCATGCTATGAAACGGGGTTTTATACACTCGTCTTCTGCCCCATGGGTCCTATGAACCCATCATTCACATCCTCTACTCACACTCCATTTATACAACTCATACATAACATAAAACAAGCCATAAGCCACGGGTATGGAGCCAAAAACTAGAAAAATGCAATTTCTCACTTGCGCCCAAAAATCATATTTTGGCTTTAACTTTGGAAAATCATAAC
The DNA here is from genome assembly GCA_032878935.1 of Erythrophleum fordii. Classification (NCBI taxonomy): domain Eukaryota; kingdom Viridiplantae; phylum Streptophyta; class Magnoliopsida; order Fabales; family Fabaceae; genus Erythrophleum; species Erythrophleum fordii. The sequence continues at coordinate 3,247,801 of JAVQMF010000029.1, forward strand.
TAATTATAGAAAAATGGGAATCTAGCAAACCTTAGCTTTCTAGAAAGCTCTAAGTGTTAACTTTACACTAAAAATAATTCCCAATCGAAATCTTAGTTTTTGGACCATGTTTCACATCGAAAATCAGACAAACATCCAGCTGTCTCTGTTTCTGACGCAGCTTACTGTTATGAACTTCGAAAATTTGTAACTAAATCCACAAAAATCCAATCGGGGCACACTATACCAATTTGAAAAGCTACAGATGCTAGAGGAGAAAAATAAGTCCAGATCAGGTCAGCAGCTCCTAGACCCCGAAAACCAATGGAACAGTAACGGAGGTCAAGTGGCTCCCTGATGCTGATACAGAACTTCAGACAGTTTGTTCTCTCTCTACAGACCTCCGATTTAGGTGATTCTAGTTGTTATAGGTCACTGTGGTTATCTAGTTTATGTGTATAAAATTTCATGACATTTGGCCACCGTTTGGTCTATGAATGACATGGTTTCATTTTCGGACCTATAGTAACAGTACATGGCCAAATCATGAATTTTTCCCAATTTCAACAATTCACCAAATATTCTCTAGACCTTCGAATATTACCCACTTTAGCTTCTTAAGAAGCTCTCTACAGACTCTAGAGGCATGCCAAATTTCATGGCAAGAGGAGCTCATCTGATCATACTTTGACGAAACTCACAAAATTACTGGTTTTGGCACCCAAAATGGTTCTAATGGGTCCAAATGGCCTCTCACACATTCTCACTCCACATGGACAAGTTTGAAAGCATAAAACTATTATATATAACAAGTCCAAGTGGTTCAAATCATCATACATTCCAAACTTGCTATGTTACGGCCAAAATTACACTATCACATTCATTCAAATAAAGGGGCAAAACCCACATTTTCATTAATTTGGCTCTCTACATAGTTCATACATCATGTTTCCTTACATATACACTTGCTACAACATGTACATCTCAAAAATAGAAGGTGCATTTTCATTTGGCACCTCTTTACATCAAAATTTCATCAAAATAAAGCTAAAGTCTAGCTAAGCATGCTCCTAGGCTCCTTGGTGTGCACTTGCTTCTCCTTGTGCTCCACCTAGCATGTTAAGTTAGGAGGAGAAGGGGTGAGATTCAGGGAATCTCAGTAGCTCATGCACTCATTCAAGTAAACAATCAAGGCATATAACAAGTCAAAGCATGTGAATAAGCATTTAGCCATTCTCAAACATCCAACACACGTTGTACATGCTATGGAAATCACAACAATGCCAAAAATGAGCTCTAGGGACTTTTGGTCTAGCCTCACCCGAGTTTAGAGACTTTTGACTTAGCCTCACTCGGTTATGAGTCTTTTGGCCTTGTCTCACCCATCTCAAGGGACTTTTGGCTTCACCTCACCCATCTCAAGGGACTTTCGGCATTACCTCACCCGAGCAAATCTCACAATTCATCACACAAGCACATTGGCATCAATGCATCAAAGCAATAGCATATGGCATATTCCACACAATAAGCATATACATAAACATACAATAACTATTACATCCAAGAATGCAACAAGAAAGAGTGGAAAGAGAGCTACCTTTGGAGCCAACACTAGCTTTTCCTTTCAATTCCTCTTCTCCCTTCTTGGTTTCACACTCACACCTTGATGAAGGTGTTTCTTTTGAGCCTAGACACACAGAAGCATGCAATTACACTCTTAGAATGTAATCTTTAGAGTAAACTCTCCTAACATACCAGAACCTAGAGTTCTCTCTCTCTCTCTAGAATGCCATCAAATCTTTCTCTCTCTCAAGCTCCCATAGTAGTGGAAACAACATTTTCAAAGAAAACATAGAGATTCAAAGGTGTTTTCCACTTTCCCTCTTCTGACCCATGCCCAAAATCCAACCATTTTCACAAATAAAACCATAGGAAGAGAGGGCAAAGAGAGGAGATTAGAATTCTAAGGAGAAATGCAAGAAACTTGCTTACCTTTCCCTTGCTCTTCCTCCTTCTCTTGGTCTTCCTCACTCTCCACACCTCTTTTCTCTCATTGGGTCGAAGTCTAGGGCAAATATGAGAGAAGGAATGAGTTGCGTCGTTTAAAGGTGTCTAATTCTCGCCTTTTACTCTTTTCTGGACTGACCCTCGTTACGGTAAAAATTAACCTTCGCTATAGCGAGCTCGTGTTATCTGGCTTCGCTATGGCGAGGTGTAACCTTCGCTACGGCGAGCTCGTATCAGTTCCCTTCGCTATGGCGAGATTTAACCTTCGCTATGGCGAGATTTAACCTTCGCTATGGCGAACTTGCGTTAGTTCCAGACCTCCACTCTTGCTATGGCGTACGCTACAGCGAGTAACTCCTTGGTTTCTGTATGGACTACTGTCTGCACTCGCTATAGCTAGAATCACCTTTGCTATTGCGAACAGGCACTCTCGCTGTAGTGCGACCATTTCTCGCTATTGCGAGGAGACTTAGCAAAATTTTTGGATTTCGAAAATTTCCAGCTTCTTACTTTCTTTTCCTTTTTCCTTTTCCCAGTTGTTATATTTTGAGTTGTATAAATGGAGTGTGAGTAGAGGATGTGAATGATGGGTTTATAGGACCCACGGGGCAGAAGATGAGTGTATAAAACCCCGTTTCATAGCATGAAAATGCCACGGATTTGGTATTGGTTCTTAGAAAATCATATGGAACCGAGCCTAGAGAGAGGCTAGATAGCGGTAGTAGATTATGGTGTTACATTTTTTGTATCAGAGCAATGGTTCAGGCACTTTTGCTCAATGTTAAGCTCTTGAATGCTATGATTTGCTTGTGTTTGGTGTGAATGGTCATAGGATGGAAGTTGTAGCATCCTTATGCATATGTGGTGAGATATCATTATGAACTGAGGGTTGCTACTTCTTTCAGACATGGTTGAGACTAGACGGGGCAGGGGTAGAGGCAGACCGCCCAGGGCTCAGAGAGTTGAGCCAGAGGTTCCTGTTGGGACTGAGGATCCTCTGCGGGCCATCATGGAGAGACTTGACCGGTATGAGGCCATGATGGGCCAGCACCAAGAGATGCTGGAACAATAGAGGTATATTGCCCAGCAGTAGCATGATATGATCATGTATTTGCAAGACACCCTGGCTAGGCAAGAAGAAGCCAGAAGGGATGTCCCTGTACCTCAGCCATCCACATCTAGTATTCCACCTGCACCTCCCCAGGAGCCTGCTGCTCCTCAGACCCAGATGCCTATCCAAAAAGTGTTGAAGCAATTTAGGCAGAACAATCCACCCTCATTTGACGGGGAGTTAGATGCGGATAAGGCAGAGGCTTGGGTGATACAGCTTAAGAAAATATTCTCGGTGATGGATTGTACCACCGAGCAGAAAGCCCAGCTAGCCACTTTTATGCTAGAAAAGGAAGCTGATAGATGGTGGTGTAGCACGAAACCTTTGATGGAGACCAAGAACATACAGATAACTTGGGAAACCTTCTTGGTTGAATTTTATGAGAAGTATGTCTCTAGTTCGGTGAGGAAAAAGAAAGAGATGGAGTTTATGGGTTTGAGACAGACGGATGAGATAACTGTGGATCAGTATGTGGCCAAGTTTATTAAGTTGTCTCGGTATTCCTCTTACCTCCAGAGGTATGATGATGAACCTTGGAGATGTGAGCAGTTTGAGACTGGGTTGAGACCCTTGATTAGCGACAGAGTCACTTCACAGCAGATCAGGAAGTTCAATACCCTTGTGGAGGTCAGCAGGGTGATTGAGACTAACTTGCAAGTTATCATGCCTGCTACGACTACGGCTAGTCAGAAGAGGGTTCTAGATTTGAAAAGGCCGAAACCAGAAGAGGGTTCTAGTTTGACACCTAGTACCAAGAGGAGAGGTAAGGGGCCATGGAATAGAAGGCCAGAGCGAGGTGTGCCACCTCCTCGGGGCCAGTCATCCTTCCAGCAGTCTCTGGTGACATGTTTCAAGTGTGGGAAGCCGGGGCACATTGCTAGATACTGTCCTCAGATGGAGATAGCGCCTCCTCCTAGACCACAGACCCAGGGCCGAGTGTTCGCCCTTACTCAGCAGGAAGCCAGCGTATCTCCCAGTTTGATCCGAGGTACGCTGATAGTGAATGGCTTTCCTGTAGTTGCTATGTTTGATTCGGGTGCTAGTCACTCGTTTATATCTTATGATTGTGTGAGGAAATTAGGTCTGGTCATTAGTGTCTTGCCATTTGACTTGTCTGTCATTACACCCACTGGAGGCCACGTGGTTACTTCCCATACTTGTTTAAATGTCACTGTCCAATTTAACCATTGTCATACCACTATTGATTTGGTTTGTATGCCCTTCTATGAAATTGATTTGATTATTGGTATGAACTGGTTGGATGTAAATAATGCAATACTTGATTGTGAACACCGAACCATTTCCCTACTTGCTTATGGGACCATACCTAGGGTAGGAGCTGAGTTATCCTTTATGACTACTGCCCAGGCTGAGAGATATTTAGAGTGTGGATGTCAAGGGTTTCTAGTCTTTTTCTCTATTCAGGCTGAGGTAGAATAAGGGATAGAGGAGATCCCAATTGTCAGGGAATTCCCAGAGGTTTTCCCTAAAGAGTTTGACTTTAGTGGCTTACCCCCTGAGAGAGAATTAGAGTTCCCTATAGACATAGTGCTTGGGGCTGGACCGATGTCCAAAGCTCCTTACAGGATGGCTCCCACCGAGCTTGCTGAGTTGAAAGAGCAGATAGAGGAATTGTTAGAGAAAGGGTTTATCCGCGTCTAGTGTTTCACCTTGGGGAGCTCCAGTGTTGTTTGTGAAAAAGAAAGATGGTAGCTTGCGTTTGTGTATAGATTACAGAGAGTTGAATAAAGTTACCATCAAGAATAAATATCCTCTCCCTAGAATTGATGATCTGTTAGATCAGTTGGCTGGGGCAGCTGTGCTTTCCAAGATAGATCTTAGATCTGGGTACCACCAGTTGAGAGTGAGAATTGAAGACGTCTCCAAAACGGCCTTCAGAATGAGATATGGGCACTATGAGTTGCTTGTGATGTCATTCGGGTTGATGAATATGCCTGCTGTGTTCATGGATTATATGAACAGGGTATTTAGACTGTATCTAGATCAGTTTGTGGTGGTCTTCATTGATGATATTTTAGTGTACTCCTGATCTTTTGAAGAACACGATAGGCATTTGAGATTAGTCCTAGACATCTTGAGAGAGAAAAGGTTGTATGCCAAACTTAGTAAATGTGAGTTTTGGCTGACCGAGGTGCGATTCTTAGATCATGTGATCTCACGAGACGGGGTTGCGGTAGATCCCCATAAAGTTAAGGCTGTGTTACAGTGGGATAGACCTAGAACGATCACCGTGGTTAGGAGTTTCCTAGGTTTGGCAGGGTATTATAGACGGTTTATTCAGGACTTTTCTCGGATGGCCTTACCACTGACGAGGCTAACTAGGAAAGAGACACCTTTTGTGAGGGATGAGAGATGTGAGAAGAGTTTCCAGGAGTTGAAACTCTATTTGACCACTGTCCCTGTACTGATTATCCCTGACCCTAGTGAACCATTTGTGGTTTATTGTGATGCTTCGGGCAAAGGGTTAGGATGTGTGTTGATGTAGCAGGGTCGAGTACTGGCATATGCCTTGAGGCAGTTGAGGCCTCATGAGGAGAATTACCCCACACATGACCTGGAGTTAGCCGCCGTAGTGTTTGCTTTTAAAATTTGGAGACACTATCTGTATGGTGCGACCATAGAGATCTATAGTGACCACAAGAGTCTAAAATACCTGTTTGATCAGAAAGAACTCAATATGAGATAGAGGAGATGGATGGAATTCTTGAAAGATTATGATTATGTGTTGAAATATCATCCGGGCAAGGCCAATGTGGTGGCGGATGCCCTGAGTAGAACACCGACAAGTTAGTGAAGATAGTTTCTCTTGGCCTAGACACAAATTATGGGAGCCAATTAAGTTCATGAAACAAATTCTAGGGCCATGTAACTTGCTTAAACCCTAGATTACTCTACAACCTCCATTATGGTCCATATTAGCACCTAATGAAGCAACACCCCTCAAATATTTCTAGGCCTCATTCTTTACTTTCAAATATGATGCTTGACTCCTTTTAAGCCTCTTGGAGTCATCATATCATTAAAACAAAGGGCCTAACATTATGTTGCTTCTTTAGGTCACAATATGGAACCTAAAGCACAAACTCATTCTCTAAGCTTCCTAAATTTTTTCCAAGATTTCCCCTCACATTCATCCATCATATATGACTCAAAAATGGGCTTGAAAAAATTTAAAACTCTCCCTAACTATACCATACCTACTTGGCCGAAACTTAGAACATAAATGGGATTTCATGGCTTCTTGATTTTTCCTTGATGGGGGAACCATTTAGGGAGGTTGTTAAGAGTTGTAGGAGGTCAAGGAAACACTTAAATAGCCAAGGAAACTTATGGATTAAATCAATTTTTACAATCCCCTTAAGTGCTCTATACTTTTCCAACTTTTAGGTTCATGACTTTCCATGGGGTTTTGTTCATTTTCATGGAGGAAGAGGCATATGGGGGACCTCTTAGGAATCTTAGGAGCATGTTTTAACATTTAATTAAGCCTAAAAATATTCATATAAAATCAGATTTGCAAGGGAGCATTTGGACCCCTAATGGTTCCATCTTGTTTCCTAATGCTCCTTTCTTAATTCTATTGGTTCATTCTTAATCCTTGCCATCTAAAACCTCTAATCCCTCCATGAATTGGGCAGAAAACAGCCCCTAAGAATTGGGCTCATGGTGGCCAAATTCGTGCAAGAGGAAGGGGGAGGAAGAAACTACCAAAGAATGGAAGTTTTACCTTGTTTTCTTACTTCCTTTAGCTTGTTCTTCCACTTGGTTGGCTTACTCCCTCAATTTTCGAAATTCCCCTCTCTGTTCTGCCCCCAAAACAACACCAAACTCTCCATTAAAACCATAGAAAGAAAGCTTGAGAGGAGAGGAGCAAGTTAAGAAGGAAGGATATGGAATTTCTTAAAGTTTCTTACCTTTTTCTTGAATTTCTTCCTCCAAAATCCTCCTCCTCTTGTGCACCTAAGAAGTTGGAGTTTTCCTATGAAAATGGGCAGAAGCAAGTCGGTCTTAGAGAGGAGAGAAAGAACGTGGCATATAAAGAAGAAAAAAGAAGCTCCATTTAACACTTTAATGCCAATTTTGCCCTTCGTTCTTAGCATTTTCGTTTCTCCTTCGTTTTAGCTCCTTTTTTAGAACCATTTTTCCATCATAGCAAATAGGTTCCCAATTTAATAAAATGCCTTTGGAATTACTCAAATCGGAGCTAAAACCTTCCCGAATGAATCGGTCAAAGTTTGGGTCAACTGACATTAGAAAAATTACACCGGAGGGTCTTTACCGGTCCTGGGGCTTCCTATGGTTTTCAGAGCCTCTAAGAATCCTGGACAACTCAAAATTTCCATTTAAAAAGCCCTCCTAGGTGCTTTTCCAAAATTGCACTTATTTACGAAAATGTCACTGGCCTTTCGGCAAAATTTTCGAATCACTCCAACCCCGGTTTCTAGGCAACTCAAGGCTCAAATCCTTATTTTTTATTATTTAAAATTTTATCCAAAATTTATTTGGCCTTGAATCACTCATCTCAGGGGACTTGCTTTGAAAACGTGCTTGTTTCTGTCGTTTAACGAAAATCGGACATTACATTAATTACATCATTTTAGGGGACTTCTTTTTATATCTGGTGAGTTTCATTTGTTGACGAAAAAATTGAACGTTACATTTTTTACGTTTTCTCTCATTTTTAGAAAACTAGATGTCACATTTTAGACCATAGGGAGTTAGAAATTACAAAGAAATTGGAAGAAAAACTAATGGAAATCAAGTTAGGAAAGTGTGAGACTCTTGAACATAATATAAAAGTTGATTTGATACATGAATTTATTTGCATGTGTAAATATTTGTTTGAATTCCTAAGACCCCTAGGAAGATTCCCAAGTGCCTCTCCTATCAAAGAAAAATCAAGAATTCCATAGGCTTTAATTCCCTTATATGTCTCGACCAAGACTAGAGAGATAGGCTAGGGAATGTTTTAATTTATTCTAGGCTTAGTTTATGACTTTATATAATGGTAGAAGGTGGGAAGAACCATTGGGAAAGATTTAGAAGCCATAGATTGGGAGATGAGACAATGATTTCCATAATGTAGCCTTAAGAAGCAACTTGTGTCTAGAACCTTGGAAATGAGATTGTAGTGACTTCAAGGGGTCTAAATAGAACCAAAAGGCCTAGATATGAGAAGAAAATGGAACTAAGACTTTGAATTATGGTAATTACTTCATTAGGCCTTTTATGGAGCATATATGTAACTATAGGAAAAAGTGTGTGCCTCTAATGTGTGTATGATGTTCTAGCTTGTTTCAAGAATGTAATTGAACTCTATGCATTTTGTCTAGGCTCAAGAGGTCTAACTCCATCCACTTGTGGGTGTGTAATCGAAAAAGGGAAGGAATAAGTCAAGGTTGAAGCTTAGAATTTTGACCAAGGGAGCTCCTCACTTTATTCTTATTGCATTCTTAGATGTGTATATGTCATTGTGAGCTTATATGTGCTTTTGTATCTTTAGACATGCTATTTGATGTTGCGATGTTGCATTGGTACCAATATGCTTTCTTGAATGTTACTTTGATTATGAAATGTCTCATAAAGTTGAGATGATGCCAAAAGTCCCTTGTTAGGTGTGAGGAGATGCCAAAAGTCTCTAGACATGGGTGAGACAAAGCTCAAAGTCTTATGGATAGGTGAGGTCAAGTCAAAAGTCCCTAGGCCAAGGGTAAGGCTAATCCAAAAGTCCAGGGAATAGGGTGAGGATAAACTAAAAGTCCCTAAAGCCTATTCTTGACTTAGAATGCATACTTGTACTCCATGACATCTTATATGTCTTGCATGCTTAGCTTACTTAAATGAGTGTATGAGCTATTGAGATTCCATGAATCTCACCCCCTTCCCTCTCCCATGTCACATTGCTTAGGTGGAGTTCAAGAGCCCAAGAATGGAGGTCAAGAAGCATAATTAGCTATATTGTGACAATTACGAACTTTGTATGGCCTTTAAATGTAAAGGAATGTCAAAATACTTATATATATATATATATATATATATATATATATATATATATATATATATATATATATTATTTTTGAGTTGTAAACATTTGAGCAAATGTAAAAGTATGTATGGATGATGTACGAACCGAGTTTGAGACTAAATTAATGTTAATGTAAGAGTTGGACATTTGATGGCCTGTATATGGTAGTGAATTCTTGTATGTGGCATGGTGAAATTAAAATATATGATGATTCGGACCACTTGGGCAGTTCATATAAGATGTATTATTACTTTAAAACTTGCCCAAGAGGTGCTAGAACAAGTAAAAGACCTTTTGGAACTAACATGACCATTTCATGTTGTCAAAATCACCAAATCCAAGAGCTACATTAAGATTTAACCAAATGAGCTCTTCTTAGTCTGAAACTTGGCATGCTTATAGGTCTTGTCTAGAAATTTTTGTGAAGCTCAAGTGTATATTATTTAGAGCTTTAGAGAATTTTTGGTGAATTTTCAAAGTTGGCAAAATTTTTCCAATTTGATAGTGGTACTGTACAAATAGTCAGTAGCTTCAGCTTTATCACTCATAAGGCAAAAGGGTGTCCAATAGCCATGAAATTTTATAAGAAGAAACTAGACATTCACTGTGACCTATAACAACTAGAAGCACCTCAATTAGAGGTCTGTAGGGGAGAACTAATTTTTTGAAATTCCAAGTTAGTATTAAGGGCATATTTAGGCCTCAACTATTGTTCCATATATTTTCAGGGCCTGAAGGCTTCTAACTTAGTCTAGAATTATTTTTTTCCTCTAGTTAACATTTATATCTTTCCAAATTGGTGTAGCTTTCCTAGATTGGATTTTTGCAGAATTAGTTATGAATTTTTAAAGTTTATATTAGTAAACTATATCAGAAACTTTAGGCAGCCTGACCTATCATCGCTTTTCTATTGTCAAACATTATCCAAATAATATTTTCATGTCTTGAAATTATTTGTAGTATAAATTTAACATCTAGAGCTTTCTAGAAAGCTATGGGTTGCTTAATTTTGATTTTTCTTGAATTAGTTATGATTTTCCAAATTTGCTAGCAAAAAACTGAATTTTGGTCCTAAGGCTAAAACATGATTTTCCTGGTTTTTGGTCTCTAATATGTGGTTTATGGAATGTTTTAAAATGTTTTGACTTGTATGAATAGATTATGAGTAGAGAATGATATTAGTGAGTTCACGAGATTCACGAGATGCAGAATGAATTTTTAAACCCTGACGTAATGCAAGAAAGTACAATATTTTTATTCCTTTTCTTGGTTTTCCTTGATTTCACATGAGACCAACCTTGGATATGAGGATATGAAGCTAATATATTATGGTGTGACATTTTTGGTATCAGAGTAAAGGTTTAGACACTTTTGCTTGGTATTTGGCTCTTGAATGATGGGAATAGCTATGGAAGTGGTGGAATATATATGCTTATGTACTTGAAATACAATTGTTAACTAAAGGGTACTATTTTTTTCCGACAAGATGGTGAAGACTAGATAGGGCAAGGGCAAGCCACCCAGGGTTTAGAGAGAGGAGCCAGAGGATCCAATTGGGCCTGAGGATCCTCTGCAGACCATTATGGAGAGGCTTGATAGATATAAGACTATGATGGGCCAGCAGCAAGAGATACTAGAATAGCAGAAATATATTACACACTAATAGCATAAGATGATATTGTGGTTGCAAGATACCCTGGATAGGCAAGAAGAAGCCAAGAGAGAAGCCCCTGTACCCCAGCCATCCACCTCTGCCATTCCACCTCCATCTCCCCAAGAGCCAACTCAGACTTTGACAACTATTCAGAAACTATTAAATCAATTCAGAAAGAACAGTCCACCTGCATTTGACGGGGCATTAGATGTAGATAAGATGGAGGCTTAGGTTATGGCGATAAAAAAAATATTTATAGTGATAGAGTGCACCTCTGAAAAGAAAGCCCAACTCGCCACTTTTATGCTACAAAAAAACGCTGATAGATGTGTTAAAGATTGTGCCCTAGGCCAATCATTGTATTGTAAATATTGTACTTTATTAAGAAATAAGAGTTTTCTTTTATTACATTATTATTATATTTTTGTGCATGTTCTATATAATAATATCTTTGGATAAATCATATTGATTATCCTAAATATCCCTAATCGATCATCATTGTGGGAACGATGATGAACTAAGATTAGTATGATTTTGATTAATGATTATATGTTAGTCATCTATAAAGATACAAATTAAAATCATAGGCACTTGTTAGGGAACAAGAGGTCGGATCGACCCGTTGTGAGATAGCTACATGGATTAAGTCATAAGCATATCTCATATATAACTATATCATTGAACTCTTAGACTTGAGATCACCATAGTTTCCAACATGAGGAACACTATTTTTTGGCATAGTCAAAAGTCATCTTTAATCGGGTGATCATAAAGGCTATGATTAGGCATAGTAAAATTCATGTAGAAAAAAATGAGTGGTCAAGATAGGATTTGTCCCTCTGATTAATAGAAAGATGTCTCTGAGCCCCTCGATGAGTGAAACTAAGAAATGCATGGCTATGCTCGAATGGAAGGGTTTCCATTTGTACTATCAGTCTGCACGTAGATCGAGAAAGCAATGATCAAGTAAGATGAGAATGACATTTCTATGCCTCATACTTGATTTAAATATCGTATGATAAAAGGGATGTGATAAGGTTATATGACAGGTTGCATTGGATCACTGATTTCTATATGATTTGGGTAGTCACAATGTCTTGCTAGAGACCACTTATGACTTGTGGGTCAAATAGTGTTATTAGCCCACTGCCAACATCATATGGGCCTGCAGGGTCGAACACAAGAACGAGTCAACTTGAGCTAAAATGTCCAAATTCATTAAATTTAAAATTACGTCTAGATTCAATGAATGTCACGTTCAATCTAGGGTGGAAGAATTTTATAAATATATATATATATATATATATTTGATATATATATATATATATATATATATATATATATATATATATATATAATTTATAAAATTTCAAATATATATATTTATATATTCAAAATATATATATATATCCTTGATAAGTATGATTTTTATACATTTTAATTCTCTTAATTTTGGCATTTTAATAATTAAATATGGCCTAATGAATTTAATTGAATGAAATTTGATTTTATTGACCATATTTGCAATTTAGGAATTAATTTACAAAATTTTGAATTCTTAATACATAAATCTCTTTTTAAATAATTTTGTAATTTGTTCCTACTTAATTATTTCCATTCCTTGGATGCAAATTTAATTGGGCTTCCTCAATTGCATGCAAAGCCACGAGCTAAAAAGATGAGAGAAGTAGCTTCATCCTAACGTGGAGGGCAGGCCATAGCACGTAACAACTGGATGAAATTAGGAGCAGGTTTCCAATGAGAAAAGAAAAGGAATGCTATGGGTTCAAGTAAGGAACAGTGAAGCATGAGCTAAAAAAAAAAAAAGAAAAGAAAGCTAGAAGAGTCCACAGGTTTGAAGGGGCAAAGACAGCTCACATGGAGAAGAAGCTTGTGAACAAAAGAAGCATGGAAGTAAGGTCTCGAGCTTGGGTGTTAAGGCTAGAGAACAACGCTGAGCAGAATGGAAGAGAAGTAACGAATGAATGAAGCAAGAGTTGGGAGGAGCAGTTTACGTGAGCAAAATAGAGCAAACAAGACCCAAGTAGCAAGCAAGCAATACACAGAATGTGTGGAATAAAAGCTACGAGTTTTAACATGACTAGAGTAGCTACATGTGAGAAAACATGAAGAGTAAGAGATAGCCACGATGAAGAGAATGCAGCAGCTGAAACAAGAAGCATGGAGGAGTGAACTCGAGCTGCATGTGGGAAGAAAAAAAAAAGAAGCAATGTGATCGCTACAAACACGAGCAGAAACAAAGGAAGTAACGTGGTGAGAAGAAGAAGCATGAGTTGCATGATGGAGAAGCACACGTAAAGAACCAGCTGAGCACGTTGATTGGCATAGGCAGAATGAGTGCATTTGGCTTGGGCTAAAGAATGGGCTTGACATGAACGAATGATGAAGAAGCTACATGCAGAACATGCAGAAAGACGGAGAAACAAGCATGCAGAAGCTACAGTCTTGATTTCATGTGGTGAAGGAGAAGGAAGAATGAGCTGCATGGGTATTTGGAAGAAGAGAAGCTATAGGCTTATGTGAACAAATGATGAAGAAGCTGGCAGGGAGAGAGTTGGAGATTAATTTTGCTATGGGTTGACGTGGATTAATGAAAGTGTGAGCTGGGAAAAGAGAATAAAATGCGTGCAACGTGAGCATTCAGCAAAAGGGAGAAAAGAACAAGCTGAGGGGCACGTTAGGGATTAAGAAAAGCACTGAAGGTTTCATCAAAAAGAAAAAAAAAACATGACTTTAGTGTGAGGAACATAAGCTAGAGCTGAAGGGAGGAAACACGACGTGAAAACACGAGGGAGCTCCAGAAGCTAAAGGGGGAAGCATTTTCTCATTGAATCATCCATGGCTGCAGCTCATTTCATAAATTTTCCTCCAATTAAAACCTCCATGGCAGCTTGAATTCTCATTGGTGGCTAGCTGAAGATAGGATTCTCCTAGATGCAGATTTGAGCTCCACATCTCCTCACCAATTTGGATAAAAATTTCTTTGCTAAATCTTTTAATTTCAGCATCATTTCCTTTATTAATTTGACTAGGTTTAGCTTATTGATTTAGGAATTTAATTGCTGGAAATTACTGGATTGAATTGATTTTTGGATTGAGTGTAATTTGATATTTGAATCTTAATTGTGATCATTACATATTTGTAAAAATTCTAGAATTGGTGCTGTGTAATTTACTTTTAATTTTCCCTTAATTTTAGGCTAATTGATGCAATGGTTGTTAGATTAAGTGGTTGGAATTTTTGTGCAATTAATTGTTTAAGGAATTAATTGGTCTAATTGGTTAATTAGCATCTTAAGTGAATTGTGCAGCAAATTTTATTGATCAATTAGAATTGGCTTTAGTGTGTTCTTGTTCTTAATTTAATTAATTAATTTTTCAAGGTTTCTTGTGGTTGCAAATTCCTTAAATAATTGATGAATTGAATTTTGGATGATTATTCAAGAGCTTTTATGAGGAATATACTAATGAGCAAGAAATTAAATCCAAATTTAGTCCACTAAAAAGGGAGCAAGGATGATTGAATTCTAGGGAGTCCAATACAAGGCTAGCTACCACATTTTTTTGACTATTCACTTCAATTTAGTCTTAAGTTTTTTTTATTCTTGTCAATTAAATTTTAGTTCAATTAAATTCTAGCACTTTAAAAACCCCCTAAATAAGTTCCAATTAGTAATACTTAAAATTCCTTCATAAACAAATTGAGGCATAAACTCCTTAGGAAATGACCTAGGTTGTACCATTATCTATAGAATTTATTTTGCTACTTAGTTTCTATTTGAGATTGCACGACACAATCGTCGATCCTTTAATTAATTTAAATCAATTAGTTTAAAATTCAAATCTATATGATAGATTTAAATTTAAACTAATATGATAATTTAAATTTAATTTATGAGATAAATTAAATTTCAATTAAGTTCTAGATTTATATTAAATAATTAGTTAAAATTTAAATCTATTAGATAGATCTAAATTTAAACTAATCTATTTAATTCAAATTTGATTTGATTTGATTTAATTTAAAATAATGTATTTTAAATTAATCAAATATATCTGAAACCCTAATAAGATACCTTTATAAAAAGGTAGGAGGCTTGGATTTCCTAAAACTACAAAAAAAGAAGAAAGTATACAGGACAACGTACGGATGCCTAGAGAGAGAAAGCGTACTGACACTGTATGGACGCCTAGAGAGAAAGAGAAAGAAAGAGAGGAAGAGGAGAGCGTCTTCTTTACCAAGAGCATGTACGGACATTGGTAAAGGCGCTAACACACTGTTCGAGTTGAGCATCTGTTCTTATAGATATCGATAAAGGGAGCAGATCTGTAAATCAGTTCCTAAGATCTGATAGAAAAAGATAAATACTTCTAGATCTACTTGATTTAAACAACATTGATGGATCAATTGGAAGGATTCGGGGTTTTAATTTTTTTCTATGCATCCCGAAAATGAACAACAGTTTATCAGAGCTACGTCAATGATTATTTAAATTGAGTTTTTATGTGACATTCCATGAGTTTTTGCGTGATGTTCCATAATGCTTACAACCTTTCTTATGAGATGAGATATTTGTAACTTTATATATGAATTATGTTTGTTTGAATTGGATAGGTACAGTGCATAATATGGCCCTAGGTTTTTATGGTTTGCAATTTTTTAAATACGGCCTGCATGTCATGTATCTCTCTATTTATTATGAATGTACATTCACTTCTCATCTCACTCCCCTCAAATGTTCAATTAAGGTTTATCTTTGTAGTTTTTATCTTAAAAGAATCCTCTCATTGGCTTGGGAGGAGATAGGTTAAATGGGGTCATATTGTGACACATTTATTTTATACTTCATGATGAGATCATATGTATGCATAAGATGTTATCGTAGCATATTATCATGCGATGATTTAATATTTGAATCACAATAAAATAATAACAATAAAATCCCTCGAATCAAATTTTAAGTTTATATGCCACCCATTTATGAACACCTGTCAAAGCTTTGATCACCTAAGTGTATGTTCCATCAAAATGGATATACTTAGGTTATCTTAGTGAGGCAGCTTGGGTAACTATGATACTCATAAGGTTCATAATAGTTTCACTTAATTGAGACTATCAAAACAGTTTTTGGTGTCAAGGCATTAGATGGGATTAAACATGCTGGATCATATGATGATGGAATCCCATAAAGATCTAAGAGTTACATGTGATGTAATTGGTAAATAAGTTGCCTACCTAAATAACTTAATTTTAAGCGTCTTGCCAAAGCAAACTACAATTGAGTGAAATATGGGTCTTAGCCTACTAAATTAAATTGAGGGTTAATTTTTAGTGGGAGATTATTAACTTTGCATACTTTGTTGTAGAAAAATGTCAGCAAATAATTCTGCTACACTATTATTGCAATCTATCCTTAAGAAGAACAAACTCAATGGGACTAACTTTCTTGACTGGTTTAGGAACTTGAGAATTGTTTTTAAGTAGGAGAAAAAGTCATATGTCTTAGATCAACCCATTCCTAAAGAGCCTACAGCCAATACTTCAAGAGCCCAAAAGGATGCCCACACTAAGCATCTTAATGACTCTGTGGATGTAGCATGCTTGATGCTAATTACCATGATCCCAGAACTTCAAAAAGATTTGGAATACATGGAGGCTTATGAGATGATTGTATATCTCAAGGAAATGTTCTAGCAACAAGAAAGGCAAGAAAGGTATGAAACTACCAAGGCCTTACATTCCTACAAAATGGCTGAAGGTGTATCAGTTAGTGCTCATTTCTTAAAGATCAAAGGTTACATTGATCACCTTGAAAGGCTCAGATTTCCCATGAGCCAAGAGTTAACTATAGATTTGATCTTAAACTTACTCCCCGAAAGTTATGACCAGTTCATCATGAACTATAATATGAACAACATAGAGAAATTAATTTTTGAACTGCATTTGATGCTTAAAACTGCTGAGCAAAATATCAAGAAAAAGCCAAGCACTATTTTAATAGTTCAAAAAGAAAAAAAAAATGAAAAAAAAAAAGACAAAAGCAAAGGAAAGGGAAAAGGCTCAGAAAATAAGTCCAATGACCAAAATAAGCCTAAGCCCAAACCCAAGCTTGAAGCCAAAAAGGCAAAGTCTCCTAAAAAGGGACTTTGTTTCTTTTGCAATGAGCCCAGTCATTAGAAGAGAAACTACAAGCTCTACCTAGAAGATCTAAAGAATGAGAAGAATAGTGGGGCTATTACTTCAGATATTTATGTTATAGAAATTAATCTTTCTACTTCTTCTACATAGGTATTAGATACTGCATATGTAACTCATATTTGTACAAATGTGCAGGGTCTTAAAAGGAGTAGAAAGCTCAAAAAGGGCGAAATAGACCTACGAATTAGAAACAGAGCAAGAGCTGCTACTTTAGTCGTAGGCACTTATTAATTAGTTTTGCCTAGTGGGTTTTTGTTTGTTTTGAACAATTGCTATTATATTCCTGCTTTGAGTAGAAACATTATTTCACTTTCTTATTTAGATAAAGAAGGTTTTACTTCAGTTATTAGAAATAATAAATGTTCTATTTATTTTAATGACATCTTTTATACAGATGGTGATTTTCATGGTGGTCATTATTACTTGAACCTTGAAATTCCTAATAATGAAAATATCTATAACATAACTACCAAGAAGATCAAGTCAAACGATTTGAATCTGACCTACCTATGGCACTATCATCTAGGCCATATAAATGAGAAACGCATTTCAAAGCTCCATCAAGATGAACTACTCAATTCATTTGATTTTAAATTATTTGATGCTTGCAAATCTTGTTTATTAGGAAACATGACTATGGCACCTTTTACTGGGCATAGTGAAAGGGCCATTGACCTATTGGGCTTAATACATACTGATATATGTGGTCCACTAAGTACCACTACCAGAGGTGGTCACTTGTATTTTATTACTTTTATAGATGACTATAGTAGATATGGATAAATCTATTTAATAAGACACAAATCTGAATCTTTTGAAATGTTCAAAACCTTCCAAAATAAGGTACAAAATCAACTTGACAAATCTATTAAAGTATTTTGATATGATCGAGGTGGTAAATATTTAAGCTAAGAATTTATTGACCATCTTAGAAATTGTGGAATTATCTCACAATTGACCCCATCAAGAGCACCACAATGGAATAATGTTTCTAAACGAAGGAATCAAACCCTATTAGATATGATTCGATCTATGATGAGTCAAATAGATCTTCTACCATTCTTTTGGGGCTATGCATTAGAAACAACTATGTTCACACTAAACCGTGTCCCATCTAAGGCGATTGAAAATACCTTGTATGAGATATGGATTGGGAATAAGCCTAGTTTAGCTTTTCTCAAGATTTAGGGATGCGAGGCATATGTTAAACAATAAGCCTCAGATAAGTTAGCACTTAAATCTATAAAATGCCTTTTTGTGAGGTATCCTAAGGAAACTAAAGGATATTATATCTACAATCCCAATGAGAATAAATTATTTATTGTGGTATCTTTCTAAAAAAAGAATTTATCTTTAAAAGAACTAGTGGGAGTAAGATACATCTCGAAGAAGTTCGAGAGACACAAAATCGCATTGAGCTAGAGATGGAAATACGAGAAGACTCACAACAAGTTATTGAGCCTACTCAAGTAACACAAGGCCCACAAAGGTCTGATAGGACATGACATCAGCCTTAAAGATATAGATTTCTTTTAACTGAAAGTCATGATATGTTGCTCATTGATCAAGATGAGCCAACTACCTATCAAGAAGCCGTAATAGGATCAGACTCTAAGACATAGCTAGAAGCCATGAAGTCTGAGATACAATCCATGTATGATAATTAGGTATGGACATTGATTGACCTACTTGAAGGTATAAAAATCATTGGGTGCAAAAGGGTTTTTAAGAAGAAAATCGACATGGATGGCCAAGTGCATACCTTCAAAGCACGGTTGGCTACAAAAGGATTCAAACAAACCCATGGTATAGACTATGATGAAACCTTTTTACCAGTCGCCATGATTAAATCAATCAAGATCCTTCTTGCCATTGCAGCATACTATGATTACAAGATCTGGCAGATGGATGTCAAAATAGCATTCCTTAATGGGAAGTTGCTTGAGGATGTGTACATGACACAACCTGAAGGTTTTGTACATCCAAAGGATTTTGAGAAAGTTTGCAAGCTTTAAAAATCCATTTATGGATTGAAACAAGTATCTCGGAGTTAGAATCATTGCTTTGACAAAGTAGTCAAAGATTTTGGATTTATCCAAAATATCGATGAACTTTGTGTTTACAAAAAGGTTAGTGGGAACACAATTGTATTTCTAGTGCTTTATGTTAATGACATTCTACTAATTGGAAATGACATTCCTACCTTGCAGAATGTCAAGACTTGGTTAGGAAAGTGTTTCTCAATGAAAGACTTATGCCAAGCCACTTACATCCTAGGAATAAGGATCTATAGAGATAGATCCAAAAGGTTAATCAGTCTAAGTCAAATCACTTACATAGACAAAATATTACATAGATTTAATATGCAAGATTTAACAAGGGGTTATATACCCATGCCTCATAGCATAAATCTCAGCAAGACTCAGTGTCCTAGTAAACATGATGAGCGAGATCACATGAGCAATATTCCATATGTCTCGGCTATTGGATCTATCATGTATGCTATGTTATACACTCGACCAGATATCTCATATGCCTTAAGTATAACTAGTAAATATCAGTCAGATCCAAGTGAGAGTCACTAGACTGCTATCAAGAATATCCTAAAATACTTAAGAAGGATTAAGGATGTATTCTTGGTCTACAGAGGATTGGAAAACAAGCTTGTTGTAAATGGTTATATAGATGCAAGTTTCCAGTCAAACAAGGATGATTCTAGATCGCAATCAGGATTTGTATTCTGTTTGAATGGTAGAGCAATCAGTTGGAAGAGCTCTAAGTAAAGCATAGTAGCTGATTCTACAATAGCAGCCGAGTACCTAGCAATATCAGATACAGCTAAGGAAGCCGTTCAGATTAAGAAGTTCATCACTGAACTAGGAGTGGTGTCGACCATCTCAAATCCAATAGATCTATTTTATGACAACAATAGTGCTATAGCACAGGCTAAAGAGTCGAGATCACATCAAAGAACCAAACACATACTCAAGTGATATCACCTCATTAGAGAAATCATTGATAGGGGTGATATAAAAATATGCAAAGTACCAACTGATGAAAATGTTGCTGATCCACTTACTAAACTGCTTGCACAGTCAAAGCATGAACGTCATGTTAGGTTAATAGGTATTAGACACATCAACGATTAGGCCTAGTGCAAGTAGGAGTTGTTGGAGATTGTGTCCTAGGCCAATCATTGTATTGCAAATATTGTACTTTATTAAGAAATAATAGTTTTCTTTTATTACATTATTATTATATTTTTTTGCATGTTCTATTAGATAAATCATATTGATTATCCTAAATATTCCTAGTCGATCATCATTGTGGAAACGATGATGAACTAAGACTAGTATGATTTTGATTGATGATTATATGTTAGTCATGTATAAAGATACGAATCAAAATCATAGGCACTTGTTAGATACAAGATGCTGGATCAACCCATTATGAGATAGCTACATGGATTAAGTCATAAGCGTATCTCATATATAACCGTATCACCGAACTCTTAAACTTAAAATCACTATAGTTTCCAATATGAAGAACACTATTTTTTGGCATAGTCAAAAGTCATCTTTAACCGAGTAATCATAAAGGTTATGATCGGGTATAGTGGAATTTATCTAGAAGAAGATGAGTGGTCAAGATAAGATTTGTCTCTCTGATTAATAGAAAGATATTTCTGGGCCCCTCGATGAGTGAAACTAAGAAATGCATGACCATGCTCGAATGGAAGGGTTTCCATTTGTACTATCAATTTGCACATAAATCGAGAAAGCGATGATAAAGTAAGATGAGATAACATTTCCATGCCTCATACTTGATCTAGATACCGTGTGACAAAAGATGTGATAAGGTTATATGATAGGTTGTATTAGATCACCAATCCTTTTATAATTTGGGTAGTCACAATATCTTGCTAGAGATCGTTTGATTTATGGGTTAAATAGTATTATTAGCCTACTGCTAACATCATATGGGCCTATAAGGTTACACATAAGAACGAGTTAACTCGAGCTAAAATGTCCAAATTCATTGAATTTGAAATTACGTCTAGATTCAACGAATGTCACGTTCAATCTAGGATAGAAGAATTTTATAAATAAATATATATATATATATATATAATTTATAAAATTTGAAATATATATATTTATATATTCGAAATATATATATCCTTTAATTAATTTAAATCAATTAGTTTGAAATTCAAATCTATATGATAGATTTAAATTTAAACTAATATGATAATTTAAATTTAATTTATGAGATAAATTAAATTTGAATTAAGTTCTAGATTTATATTAAATAATTTGTTAAAATTTAAATCTATTATATAGACTTAAATTTAAACTAATCTATTTAATTCAAATTTGATTTGATTTGATTTAATTTAAAATAATGTATTTTAAATTAATCAAATATATCTGAAACCCTAATAAGATACTTCTATAAAAAAGGTAAGAGGCCGGGTTTCCTAGAACTACAGAAAAAGAAGAAAATGTACAGGACAGTGTACGGAGACCTAGAGAGAGAAAGCATCGGACACTGTATGGATGCCTAGAGAGAGAGAGAGGGAAAGGAGAGCGCCTTCTCTACTGAGAATGTGTACGAATGTTAGTAAAAGGTGCTAGCATACCATTCGAGTTGAGCATCCATTCGTGTGGATATCGGTAGAGGGAGCAGATCTATAGATCAGTTCTTAAAATCCAACAGAAAAAGTTAAATATTTCTATATCTACTCGATTTAAACAACATTGATGAATCCATGGGAAGGATTCAGGGTTTTAATTTTTCGCTGCGCATCCCGAAAATGAACAACAAGATGGTGGCACAGTATGAAGCCTCCGATGCAAACCAAGAACATCTCGATCAACTGGGAGAATTTCTTGGTAGAGTTTTATGAGAAATATTTTTCCAGTTCAGTAAGAAAATAGAAGGAGATGGAATTTATGAGCTCGAAGCAAATCGAGGAAATGACATTGGACCAGTACATGGCCAAGTTTATTGAACTGTCTCAATATTCTTCTTATCTCCAGAGATATGATAATGAGTTCTAGAGATGTGAGCAGTTTGAGGTGGGGTTAAAACCCCTAATTAGCGATAGAGTCACTCCACAGCGAATCAAGAACTTCAATAATCTCGTGGAGGTCAACAGGGTGATTGAGAATAATGCATGAGCTATCATACGTTAGCTAGTTAGAAGGGGACTCTAAAACTGAAGAGACTGAGACCTGAGGAGGGCTCTAGCACAGGACCTAACAGCAAAAGGAGAGGCAAAATGTCTTGGAATAGAAGGCTACAAAAGGGTAAGAAAATGCAGCTTTCTCAGTGCCAGTCCTTCACCCAGCAGTCTCTAGTGACATACTATAAGTGTGGGAAGCCAAGGCACATTGCCAAGAATTGCCCCCAGATGAATACAGCACCTCCACCTAAGCTATAGACCCAGGGCAGAGTGTTCGCCCTTTCTCAGCAAAAAGGCAGTGTGTCACCCAATTTGATCCAAGGAATGCTCATAGTGAATGGTTTTCCTGTAGTTGCTATGTTTAATTTAGGTGCTAGTCACTCGTTTATATCTTATGATTATGTGAGATGATTGGATTTGGCCGTTAGTGCTTTACCATTTGATTTATTTGTCACTACACCCACTGGAGGCCACATGGTTACTTCACATGTTTGCTTGAATGTCACTGTTCAGTTTAATCATTTATATACCACTATTGATTTGATTTGTATGCCCTTTTATGATATCAATTTGATTATTGGTAAGAACTAGATGACTGCTAATAATGTTGTGCTTGATTGTAAACATCGAGTTATATCTATACCTACTTGTGGGATCATACCTAGGATAGGGATCAAGTTATTCTTTATGACTACTACCCAGGGTGAAAGATCCTTAGAGCATGGATGTCAAGGGCTTCTAGTCTTTTTCTCTATTTAGGCTGAGGTAGAGGAAAGGATAGAGGAGATCCTAGTAGTTAAAGAATTCCCAGATGTTTTCCCTAAGGATTTTGACTTTAGTGGTCTACCCCCTGAGAGAGAGATATAGTTTGTAATACCTTATATTTGTATTATCATACTCTTCCATTTTGGGTAATTGGTGCACATTCACAGGACAAAAGTAAGGAAAAGTATGAAAAAAATATACTTTTATTGTGTTACGTCAGGGTAAAATTTTTCAATTCTTGTTATATGGACCCCGTGAGTTCCCCAACATCATTTTCTAATTTTTTTCTATCTATATAAGTCATAAACATCTTAAAATTTCACATAAACTGAGGATCAAGGGTCTCTTCATTCATCATGGCTGTACAGTGACAGATTTCAAGGGCAATTTTGAAAAATTATAACTAAATATAGAAAACTCAAAATCACACAAACCATATTTTTCTAGAAAGCTCTAGATGAACTTTACATAAAAGCCAAGAAAATCCCATCTGGACCATGTTGGACAATGAAATAGCCATAAAGGTCCGACTACCACCTGATACTGATACAATTTACTATTATAAACTTAAAAAATATCCAATTAATTCCAAAAAAATTCAATCCATGTAATATGTACCAATTTGGAAAGCTACAGATACTAACCAATGAGAAAAATAGTTCCAAACCAATCCAAGAATTTTAGACCCTGAAAATCAATCAAACAGTAACATAGGTCTAATTGGTCACCTGGTACTGGATAGCGATTTCAAAAATTCATATCTCCCTCTCTAGACATCCAAATGAGGTGCTTCCAATTCTCACAAGTCATTAGGAAGGTCTAGTTTCTTCTTGTAAAATTTCAAGACAATTGGACATCATTTGTCCCATAAATGACAGAGAACAAATTTCAGACTATATGAATAGTACCAATGGCCAAACCAAAAAATTTTTTCAACTTGAAAAATTCGCCAAATATTTCACAGACCTCCAAATAATACTTACTTTAGCTTCCCAAAAAGATCTCAATAAGATCTATATGCATGTCAAATTTCAGATCAAGTAAATCTCATTTGGATAAAAAGTGACATAACTCACTAAAATGGCCAATTTTGCCTCTCATAAGGTATCACTTTAGTCCAAATGACCTTCCTTGAAGTTTGGCACCTTATAGGCAAGTTTAAAAGCATGAATATGACTTGTATGAACTGTCCAAGTGGTCTTAGACCCATGCATTTTAATTTGGCCATTCCACTTCCATTAATATATTAATACATTAAGCCATCAAGAAGCCAAATTTCTCATTTCCATTGAATTCATGCCACATATGGTCTATATAAGAGTCATACATCATATTACATTTATCCATGAGCTTACATCTCAAAAATAATATATACAAAGTAACTTTGGTATTCAAATACATAACAAGCTACATAACTATCAAGACTTGGCTTTTCAACTCCCTTGGCTTGCATTCTTTGTTTCTTGAACTCCACCTAGTCATGTCAAGAGGAAAGGGGGAAGGGGAGTGAGATTCCTTAAATCTTAATAGCTCACACACCCATTTATATACACATTCAAGGCATATACACATCAAAGCATATGTATGGGAGGTTTGACAACTATAAAGTATACAAAGTCACAATTTCCATGCCATTTATTCACATTCAAGTTAAAAACATGCTCTAAAGACATTTGGTTTTGCCTCACTCTTAGCCTAGGGACTTTTGACTTGGCCTTACCCTTTCAAGAGACTTTTAACTTTGTTCCACCCATGCCATGAGACTTTTGGTATCTCCTCACTTTTATTAAGGGACTTTTGGCATCACCTCACCCTTATGAGTCATTTCCACAACTAAGCCATTCAAGGCAGTACATTGGTACCAATGTCATGTCAAGGCATCAAGTGGCATATTCTTAAGTCACAAGAGCATACACAAACATACAAAGACATACATATGTACACAAGAATACAAGGAGAATAAGAAAGAAAGTTACCTTTCAATGGATGTAAGCTTCCTTGATCCTTTCCTTCCCTTTTTTGGTCCCACAAGCACACTTAGGTGGATGTATGTTCTCTTAGCCTAGACACCATAAACAACACATAATTACATACTGGAAGCAAGCCAAGACACTAAACTCACTCCTAAACACACACTTAGTTCCATAAGTGGCATAATGGTTCCATAAATAGTTTATTAAAGCAACTCTCACATTTCAAGTTCTAGCCTCTATTCTCTCATTATTTTTAGACTTCTTGGACTCATTTAAGGTCCTTAGAGCCCTCACATAATCACTTGAACAATTAGAAAATCAAGTTGCTTCTTAAGACTCCATTATGGATACCATTATTCCATCTTCCAATCTATAGCTCCTAAATTTTTCCCAAACATTTCTCTCATCTTCTAACATTATAGGAAATCTCTAACCAAGGTTAGAACAATTTAAAACACTCCCTAGCCCATAGAACCAGCCTAGGATGATACAAGCACCATATATAGGATTCTTAGACTTCTTGATTTTTCCTTGATGGGAGAGCCACTTGGGAGGGTTTCTAGAGGTCTTAGGAGCTCAAGGAAACATTTAAATAGCCAAGGAATTGCTTACACAAAATCAAATTTTCCAAAACCCTAAAGAAACCTACACTTTTTTCTTAGAATTTCTTGTCATATTCCTCTTTCTCATAGTCTAAAACCCTAGTTCCTTTCTTGTTTTTAGGCAAAAAATCCTCTCTCTATATGGTTCTATCCTTGGCTAAAATATACACTAAGAAGAAGCAAAGAAGAAAGCGACCAAGGTGAGAATTTACCTTAGATTCAAGTGTGTTTTCCAAGCTCTTTCTTCTTAGTTTATTCCACCACAAGGAATTCAAACTCCTCCCTTAATTTTTGGACCAAAATAGAACCATTCATCTTTAGTAGACCATGGAAAGAGAGGAGGAAAGGAGAGGAACAAAATTAGAGAAAGATAGAGCATGAAATTTCTTAGATTTTCTTACCTTTCTTTTGATTTTTCTCATCTTTCTCTCCCTCTCCTTGTGTGCCTAGAAGAGCTGCTCCATTTCTGTATTTTGGGCAGAAAAATTTGTGCTTAAGAAGGTGGAGAAAAAGGGAGAAGTGTGTGGAAGTTTTAAGAAACACACTTTTTCAAAAATTCCAATTTCATCTTTCCATAATAGCAATTTAATTTTAACTTTGTTTTAGCTCCTTTTTTAGAACCATTTTTTCCATTATCAAATTTAGGTTCCTAATTTAATAAAATGCCTTTGGAATCACTCAAATTGGAGCTAAAACCTTCCTGAACAAATCCATCAAAGTTTGGGCTCACCGACATTAGAAAACGTACACTGGAGAGCCTCTACTAATCCTAAGGCTTCCCATGGTTTTCGAGGCCTCTGAAAATCTTGGGCAACTCAAATTTCCCATTTAGAAAGCCATCCTATATGGTTTTCTAAAAGTTACATTTATTTACGAAAATGCCATTACGTTTCATCAATTTTTGTCACAAATTGTTTCACTATCCTAATTCCATTTTTCCATTCATTTGAGCCTGGGATTATCATTTTTATGAGTCTAAGACTTTGAAAATTTTTTAGGACATTATTTAGCTCATTTCACAAGACTTACTTTTATACAGCTTATTTCGTCATTTTATAGAAATTACATTTGTTACATAGTTCCCTATAAACATAGTACCTGGGGCTGAACCGGTGTCCAAGGCTCCCTACAGGATGGCTTCTACTGAGCTTGTTGAGTTGAAAAAGTAGATATAAAAGTTGTTAGAGAAAGTGTTCATATGCCTTATTATTTCACCTTGGGGAGCTCTGGTATTGTTTGTGAAGAAAAAGGATAGTAGCTTAAGATTATGTATAGATTAAAGAAAGTTGAACAAAGTTACCATTAAAAATAAATATCCTATCCCTAGAATAGACAACTTGCTTGATCAGTTAGCTAGGGCATCCATGTTTTGCAAAATAGATCTTAGATCTGGGTACCACCAATTAAAAGTGAGAACTGGAGATGTCTCAAAGATGGCCTTCAAAACTATATATGGGTACTATAAGTTCCTTGTGATGCCATTCAAAATGACGAATGCACCCACAGTGTTTATGGATTACATGAACAGGGTATTTAGATCGTATTTAGATCAATTTGTAATGGTCTTTATTGATGACATTCTAGTGTACTCCAGATCTTTTAAGGAGCATGAGATGCATCTGAGATTAGTCTTGGAGACCATGAGAGATAATAGGTTGCATGCCAAACTTAGTAAATGTGAGTTTTGGCTAATCAGGGTGAAGTTCTTAGGTCACGTGATATCATATGAGGGGGTTGTGGTAAATCTCTATAAAGTAGAGGCTGTGTTACAGTGGGATAGACCTAGGACTATCACCAAGGTTAGGAGCTTTTTAGGTTTGGCTGGATATTATAGATGGTTTATTCAAGGCTTTTCTTAGATAGCCTTACCATTCACGAAGCTGACTAGGAAAGAGATACCCTTCATGTGGAATGATAAATGTGAGAAAAGTTTTTAGAAGTTGAAACTCCGATTGACCACTGCCCTTGTATTAATTATCCCTAACCCTAGAGAACCCTTTATAATTTATAATAATGCCTCGAGAAAGGGGTTAAGTTGTATGTTGATGTAGAAGAGTAGAGTAGTAGCATATGGCTCTAGGCAGTTGATGCCTCATGAGGAGAATTATCGCACACATGACCTAGAGTTAGCCACGTTAGTGTTTGCTCTTGAAATCTGGAGACACTATTTGTATGGTGTAACCATAGAAATTTATAGTAACCACAAAAGTTTGAAATACCTGTTTGACCAAAAGGAATTAAACATGAGATAGAGGAGATGGATGGAATTCTTAAAAGATTATGATTATACATTGAAGTATCATCAGGGAAAGGCCAATGTGGTGGGCGATACCCTGAGTAGGAAATCTATGTAGCCCATATGATGATAAGAAAGCAAGAACTCCTAGAGAAGTTTAGAAACTTGAACCTCTCTTATGAGGTGGTATTAGGTAAAGCATATCTGAGTGAAACCTGAATTGAAAATGAATTGAGAACCCAAATCATAGATGCCTAGAAAGGATAAATTCCTAAGGCAGATCAAGAACCATATTTCCCAAGGTAAGACCTTAGATTTTCTGGTATCTAAGAATGGTATGATAGTGTGCCGAGATAGAATTTACATGCCTAATCAGAATAAATTGAGAGAAAGAATTCTAGAAGAGGCATATAAGAGTAGGTATACTATCCACCCAGGTGCCACCAAGATGTACTAAGATTTGAAAAGAATTTTCTGGTGGCCAGGAATGAAAAATGATATAACTGATTATGTGGCTAAATGCTTAGTGTGTTAGAAGGTGAAGATAGAACATCAGAGACCAACTGGGTTGTCACAGCCCCTAAATATCCCAAAGCAAAAGTGAGATAGCATAGCCTTAGATTTCATTATGGGGTTACCCAGAACATCCTCTAGACATGATACTATCTGAGTAGTTGTGGACAAACTGATGAAGTCTGCACACTTTTTAGTAATCAAAGCTACCTATACACTAGATAAATTAGCCCAGTTGTACATAAGAGAGATAGTGCGACTTCATGGAGTACCAAGTAGCATGGTATCTGATAGGAACCCCAAGTTCACATCGAACTTCTAGCAATCATTACAGCATGCTTTAGGGACTAGATTACAGTTTAGTATCGCTTATCACCCCCAAACAGATGGTCAAACTGAGAGGACTATCCAAACCTTAGAAGACATGTTGAGAGCATGTGTGTTAGAGATGAAAGGTAACTGGGATGCGTACTTACCATTAATAGAATTTACGCATAATAACAGTTATCATTTTAGTATCCAGATGGCCCCTTATGAGGCTCTATATGGGAGAAAATGTAGATCCCCTCTATGTTGGGTTGAGTTAAGTGAGAGAAGTTTGATAAGACTTAAAATAGTGGACCAAACCCCCTAGCAATTTTGATATTGAATTATGTTTATGTTGTTTCAAAAAGATGGTGAACACACGGAGTAGTAGGCCTCTTAGAATGGCTAGGGTAGAGCCCAGAAAGGTTAGAACAGAGCCTAATGATCTAATGGCTGAAGTCTTACAAACTATGATAGCTCACCTTGATCAGTAGCAAGCCCTGATCATGCAATTACAAGAATGGCTTGCTCAAAAAGGCAGTGAGAGGCCTACTACTCCTCTATCATAGCACTCAAATCATCTTAAGAACTCAGATACCTTCCCTTCAAGCTAGCACCCACACACCTCACAGACTCCACCAATTCAGACACCTCTTACTCCACAACAGCCTTCTACATAGCATACCATAGCCCAATTTAAAAAGTTTGGGCCTCCTACCTTTGATGGTAAGTTGAATATAGAAAAAGCAAAGGCTTGGATTATACAGTTGGAGAAGATCTTTAAGGTGATGGAGTGCACGTCTGAGTAGAAGGCCATGATGGCGATATTCCAGTTAAAAAAAAAAGAAGCAGATTACTGGTAGAGGAGCATAGAACCAATAATCAAATAAAAAAACCTTCTAATCAATTTGGGAGACATTTCTATAAGCTTTCTATAAGCAGTACTTCCCTAGTTCTACAGGGGACTAAAAGGAGTTTGAGTTTGTACTCTTAAGACAAACTAAGGGGATGTCAGTAGACTAGTAAGTGGCGAAATTTGTAAAGTTCTCCAAATATTTCTTATTTGAAGAAACACGATGATGAGAGATAGAGAGCAAATAAATTAGAGAAGGGGCTTCTACTAAAGATCAGAGATAGAGTGGTGCCCTAAAGGATGAGGGACTTTAATGCCCTAGTCGAGGTTTGCAGAGTCACAAAAGCAAACTTGAGGATGATGCATCTAACCTCGAGTGCCAGACCTCCCCTCCCTAAGAATAAAAGGCCACGTGAGGAGACACAGGCCACTGATAATAGTAAAAGAGGTGTAGAAGTTAGTGGAATAGAAAAGGCAAAGGCAGAAGGAAACTAGCTCAATCCCCTAGAGATGTTTTATTTTAGTAGTCTGCAATCATTATGGCAAGAATCATGGAGGCAGAACATGTTGCGTAGGGTAGAATATGTGTTACAGATGTGGTAGGTCGAGGCATATAGCCAAAGACTACACATAGCCTAAATAGTATAAATAATAGAGGGAGATAGCTCCTACACCTAGACCACAGACCTAAGGTAGAGTTTTTGCCTTAACACAATAGGAGGCTAACAAATCCCCGAGTCTAATTTAAGATACTATTAAGATTAATGATTGTTCTGTAAATGTTTTATTTAATTCGAATGCTAGTTATTCTTTTATATCCTATGATTGCACTAGGAGGTTAGGTTTGAGCATATGCACTTTGCCCTATGACTTGCATATATCTACCCCCTAAGAAATCAAGCTATTACCTCTTATGTTGTTTGAATTGTGTAGTCCAGTTTAATCATTATTTTACCATACTTGACTTGATATCTATGCCCCTAATTGACATTGACCTAATTATTGGAATGAACTAGATGTCTGCAAGCAATGCCATACTTGACTATTCTCACAAATGCATTTCTTTATCTGAATATACGACTGTGCCTAGTATTAGGATTGGGCTAACTTTTATAACCACCTCTTAGGTTGAGAAGTCTCTAGGGTATGGTTGTTAAAGATTTCTGGTTTTCTTTTTAGTACAAGCTAAGGTGGAAGGGGGTATAAATGATATCCTTATAGTGAGAGAGTTCTTAGAGGTATTTCCTAAGAAAATTAGTGGACTACCCCTAAATAGAGAAATTGAGTTTGTTATAGACATTGTACCTGAGGTGGGTCCAATGTCTAAGGCCCCGTATAAGATAGCTCCCACTAAGTTAGCAGAGCTAAAGAAACATATAAAAGAGCTATTAGAGAAGGGGTTCATTAGACCTAGTATTTCACTATGGAGAGCACTAGAATTATTTGTAAAAAAGAAGGACGGTAGTCTTAGATTATGTATAGATTACAGAGAGCTCAATAAAATAACCATTAAGAATAAGTACTCTCTTCCTAGGATAGATAACCTTCTAGATCAGCTGGTAAAAGTGTCAATCTTTTCTAAGATAAACCTCAAGTCAAGATATCACCAACTTAAGATCAAGGTTAAGGATATTCTTAAGACAGCATTTAGAACCAGATACAAGTACTATGAGTTTTTAGTTATGCCTTTCGGGTTGACGAATACACCTGCACTATTTATGGATTACATGAGCAGATTGTTTAAACTATACTTAGATAGATTTGTAGTTGTCTTCATAGATGACATTCTCATCTATTCTAAGAGCTGAGAAGAGCATAAACAGTACCTGAGTTTAGCCCTAAAAACCTTGAGAGAAAAGTAGTTGTATGCTAAACTTAGTAAATATGAGTTTTGGATTATAGAGGTACAATTTCTAGGCCATATGATCTCCTAGGCAGGGGTCGCAGTAAATCCCTATAAGGTAGAGGCAATACTTCAGTGGGAGAGACCTAAGACAGTGATAGAGATTAGGAGCTTCTTAGGTTTAACAGTGTATTATAGGAGGTTTATTCAGAGCTTTTCTTAGATAGCGATGCCACTGACTAGGCTCACTAAAAAGAATGTACCATTTGTGTGGGATGACAAATGTAAGCATAGTTTTTAGGAGCTAAAATATAGGTGATAACCATGATATTTTATATATTTTAATCTCCTAACTTAGGCATTTTAATGTTCAAATATGGCTTTAAGACTTTAATTAGATGAGATTTCATTTTAATAGCCATTTCTATATTTTAAGAGTTAATTTGCAAAAATTTAGTTTTTAATACTCATTTTATCTTAAATAATTTTTGTGAATATGCCTATTTGATTTTTCCCACTCTTTTGTGCAGAATTTTAATATGATTTTGGAGCTTGAATGAGCATTTGATTGAAAGAAAAGAAGAAGAACAAATGAGGGCTTCAAGTGTACAAGTTGATGAGGAAAAATTACAAGAGAATGCTTGAATTCCACGGGTTGGATGAAGAATAACGTGGGACTTCTCGAGTAAAAAACAATCAAAATAGAAGAGGTAGCATGCATGGGAGAAAAGGAAGTAATGAGTTAGAGTCTGGACAGCAGCTGGGCAAAACAGAGGAGAAAAGCGGGCTGAATGAAGAAGCAAATGAAGCCACAAGAACAGAAACACTGAAGCAAAATGTGGATTATTATATTGACGTTGGGGCCCACACTCACATAAGCAAAGAAGGAAAAAAGGCTTCGGGCAAATATACACATGGGCAGCTCCAGATCAAGGGAATTGATTCATCTTATGCCACTCATCTTCACGTATTTTTGGCTGAGGATTCAAGAAGAGGCTGACTCACGCATCGTCATTAAAAATTCACGTGTAGAGAGCATGGGAGGAGAATAAAGCTGAGCACGTGGAATCAATAAAGGATTCACGTGAGAATGAGGCTGAAGGCAGAGGAGAATTCACGTTAAAAGTGCATCATCCATCAGCACATTCACCATTCTCAACCCCTTTCACCCACATTTCCATCCATTCCAGCGTACACACCACATGACGCCTTACACCCATCCCTTCGTCCACCCTCACCCTCACTCCTTCGTCCAGAACATAGCTTATCTCCATTCCATCTCCATTCCACCGTAAAATGAAGCTCTAATCCATCTTGAGGGGTACATGCAACAAGAGCCCCAGAGAGAACCGAGTTCGGAAGAAAGGATGAGGCAGCTAGTGGAAAATGAAATGACTCTCTACCAGCAAATGCAACAAATGGCCCAACGGATAACTGAACGGTTGCAACTCTTTGACCAACAAAGGAAGGATTCAGGATTTCAAATGAATCAACCGACTTCAAGTGCTACTGAATTGACTGAAGAGCAAATTAGAAGGGAATGTATAGAAGAGGAAGATTCCTATTCACTAGGTAATATCCTTCCATCTTCTAATGTTTTACAATTTGTTGGAACTGACTCTAGTTTGCTTGATAGCACTTCAGTTCCTGATGCATATAATGTTGTTGATTCTGAATTACATGATGATGTTGTTGATGAAGAAATTGTTGTTGAATCTCCTAATTTGGTTAATTATGGTAGTTCATTGAGCAAAATTGACACATTTATTGATGTTCATGAACCCTTGTGTACTGATGCACTTGGAATGTCTACTCCTAGCTATGATTATAATGAAAATTTCATTTCTGAATCAATTGATGAATCTCTTAAGTCTAGGGTAGTAGATAAGTGTGAGGGTGACTTAGAATGTGATGATAATTCTGTTCCTAGTTTGGAATTAGTTGAGAAGCCTATTGATGATGCATCTACTGAGTTTAGGGATAGTCTACCATCTGGACCATGTGACATAACTAATTTGGATGCATTTCTTGATCATGTGTGTGTTGAATCTGCTATATGTGATGAATACTCTCAGATTAATTCTTTCATTGAGACTAGTGAGTTCCTCACATATACTGATCAACATAATTCCTCACTAGCATGTGATGGTATGACTGATAAGGCAGTAGATGTAGCATGTGGTGATAATGATATAGACATTGAAATTGTTGAGTAGCTTGTTGATAATTCAGACTCTACTTTGCAATGTTTATGTGATGAATTGCATACATGTCCTATATATGCTGAGCTAAATGAGTTTTTGGAGTTTGATAAGTCTGCTGAATCTAAGGAGTCCTTTGCTTGCACTGAAATTTTTTATGCTACTGATTCCACTGATCATACTAGTATTGATGAGAGTATGCATAATGATAGTACTGATGTTGAAAATCCTATTGAATCTTGTGCTGTTGTTGATACTAGTGAGAGACTGAATTCTGTTGTAGATCATTGTCTAGAATTTTGTGAGTCTACTGATGTCTCTCTAATCAGGGAAGATGTTGTTTCTCTTGTTGAGAGTCCTAAACAGATTAATGAAGTTGGTGAGCTAATTCCCAACAAGCCGCAGACTCTCCTAGCTGAGACAAAGCAACTGTTAGACACCTTGGACTCAAAGGATTATGAGAAGTTACAATTTCATTCTATTGATGTAGTGACTCTTACTGATAAGAGTCCAGTAGATTTTATTGGATTTGATAGATTTTTAGAAAGTTTTGATTTTAAATTTTCTTTCTTTAGTTTTAATTGTCTAAAATTTGATTTTTCTTCTTTTCCTACTTTTGAATATGATGAAAATGACTTTCTGAAACTACTGATGGTTGAGAAAGTCCATGAGTCAACACTGAATGATCAATCAAAATGTTTTAAAGTGGTTAGACTCAAATTTGTTCAGTTAAGAAGGAATAAAGTAGTTTTGATTTTGGTTTTTGATACTTATGATTAGTTGATCTTTGATAGAGTTCTCTGTAGTTTAGGATTTAGCTTTCTTTTTCTTTTCTGCATTACAGTTTGTTTTGTTTCTGTTTTGTAGGAAATAAACTGCTAACCAGCTACATGGAAATCTTAGCCTACCTTGAGACTCTCCATATTCAAGTCCATCCAGTTGTATTCTCTCCTTTCACTCTCTTTATATTGTGTTGTTTATCTGTTTACTAGACTGTGTGCTGACATTGAGGACAATGCAATATTTAAGTGTGGGGGGGAGAGTCATTTCATTCCATCCATTCCATCCATCTTTTCCTTGCTTTGTTAAAAAAAAACTGAAAATTTTTGAGAAATTTTTTGAAAAATAGCGTGATTTTTTTTTTCTATAAAAGTTGCAAGTTGAGATGATTGTAGCTTGGATTCACTTAGACATGATAAGTAATGAATCTTGTGTTTTGATTCAAGTGAAGTGGCAATGAATTTGATTTCAATGAATTATTTGATAGCCATTAGCTGGTGACGATTTGAGCCATAATTGTTCAATTCTAGTGTGTTTTCACCTATCACTGCTTTCACTCTAGAACTTGTCTTAATTCTTTGTTGAGACCACATTTGCATTTGCATGCATGAAAATGATAAGGCATTCATTTCTTTTCTAGCCAGATAGCCAAAAAGCCAACATTACATTCACTTTATCCATTGTTTAGCCACTTTGAACCTTGATTTTATTTTCTTGTTACCTATAGCCATTTAAAAATGTTTTTCCACCCTGTTTTAAGATGCCTTTAGGACTTTAAGGAGCATTACATCTAAATAGGATAGGTGAATGTGTGCTTTGCATCCATTAAGGCCATTGTTAGTCAAAGAATTTGTTTTAAGAAAGAAAAAAAAAATGCAAAGAGAACAAAAGATAGAAAAACAAAAAGAAAAGCAAAAGAAAAGCAATGAGAAAAAGAAAAGAAAAGGAAGCCATAAAAAAAAAAGTGTTTCAAATTGATTTTGTAGTTGATTATACTTGTTGGAAATAAGGCCTTGAAGCACACTCTTCTCCATCCTAAATCTCCATTGATTGCTCTTGAAGTCCTAAGGTGTTCTATTTGTTGTTTGTTTTTTTCCCCTTGTTTTTGTTATCCATTCATTTCATTTCCCTAGCCCCATTACAACCCTGAATAAAGTCCTATTGATTTGTGCATTGCATTTGGCATTGGTGATGGAGATTTAGAAGCTAGACAAGCTTATGGTAGTGAACCTTGGATAGGTGAAATTTGAGTGATATACATTGCCCCTAAACACTTGAGAGTTGAGAATAAACACTAATCCAAGTGAGAGGCTATACATTTCAATTCATTCTTTTCAAATGAAATTGCCATGGAGCTTAATTCTTGATGCAAGTGAAGTTAGTTTGGATTATTAAAGTGTTGAAAAGTTATGATTAGTCTCTAGCTTGTGATTTTTACACTTTCTTTTCCATTTTCATTTCCTACTAGCCGGATGCTTCAATTCATTCTTCATATTGGATTTTAAGCTTCGCCCAGGAGTGCAAAGGTTTAAGTGTGGGGGAATTTGATAACCATGATATTTTATATATTTTAATCTCCTAACTTAGGCATTTTAATGTTCAAATATGGCTTTAAGACTTTAATTAGATGAGATTTCATTTTAATAGCCATTTCTATATTTTAAGAGTTAATTTGCAAAAATTTGGTTTTTAATACTCATTTTATCTTAAATAATTTTTGTGAATATGCCTATTTGATTTTTCCCACTCTTTTGTGCAGAATTTTAATATGATTTTGGAGCTTGAATGAGCATTTGATTGAAAGAAACGAAGAAGAACAAATGAGGGCTTCAAGTGTACAAGTTGATGAGGAAAAATTACAAGAGAATGCTTGAATTCCACGGGCTGGATGAAGAATAACATGGGACTTCTCAAGTAGAAAATAATCAAAATAGAAGAGGAAGCATGCATGGGAGAAAAGGAAGCAATGAGTTAGAGTCTGGACAGCAGCTGGGCAGAACAGAGGAGAAAAGCAGGCTGAATGAAGAAGCAAATGAAGCCACAAGAACAGAAACGCTGAAGCAAAATGTGGATTATTATATTGACGTTGGGGCCCACACTCACATAAGCAAAGAAGGAAAAAAGGCTTCGGGCAAATATACACATGGGCAGCTCCAGATCAAGGGAATTGATTCATCTCATGCCACTCATCTTCACGTGTTTTTGGCTGAGGATTCAAGGAAAGGCTGACTCACGCATCGTCATTAAAAATTCACATATAGAAAGCATG
This sequence comes from Erythrophleum fordii, assembly GCA_032878935.1. Lineage (NCBI taxonomy): Eukaryota > Viridiplantae > Streptophyta > Magnoliopsida > Fabales > Fabaceae > Erythrophleum > Erythrophleum fordii. The sequence continues at coordinate 3,284,347 of JAVQMF010000029.1, forward strand.
GGAGGAGAATAAAGCTGAGCACGTGGAATTAATAAAGGATTCACGTGAGAATGAGGCTGAAGGCAGAGGAGAATTCACGTTAAAAGTGCATCATCCATCAGCACATTCACCATTCTCAACGCCTTTCACCCACATTTCCATCCATTCCAGCGTACACACCACATGACGCCTTACACCCATCCCTTCGTCCACCCTCACCCTCACTCCTTCGTCCAGAACATAGCTTATCTCCATTCCATCTCCATTCCACCGTAAAATGAAGCTCTAATCCATCTTGAGGCTAGCTAGGAGGAAGCTCTTGGTGGAAGCTTGAATCCAAGATTTGGAATGCAAAATTTTGGCTAAGATTTTCTTATTTTTTTTTCCAGCACTTTTTCTCTTTCTTGTATTTGCTTGGTTAAGTAGTATTGGATTGAGAATTTGTGTAATTGATTAGTAGCTAGTTAGGTACTGATTAAGAAGATAATTGTTGTTTTAATTGATTAATTTTGGTTCTGAATTGTTCATTTCTCTATAGTCTCCCATGTATGCCACGAAGGTGTTCGATGAAATGCATGAGTGAGATTAAGTGCCTAATTGTCTATTTGAGAATTCCTTGGTGTTTAGTTGGTTAATTAAACATTTTTGGACGATGATTCAGAAGCTAATTAATCAGTTAATCAATCAATTTGAGTGTTCAAAGATCTTAAAAACAAGAATTAACAATTTAATGCGGGATTGAGGTCTCAATTCAACATTAGATTATTAATCTCTTGAATCTTGAATGGTTATTCAAGATCATTTGCTAATGAACACAATTAGGAACTCTTAAACCAGAATTACTCACAATTGGATTAGGATAAGGATAATGGATACCAAGGGACGATTCCTAAGCTAGTCACAAGCCATTATCATCCATAATTCATCCAATTAGGTAGTATTTAGGAATTTTAATTCTAGATAGTTTAATTCATTCAAAAATCCCCCCAAACTAAGTAGTTCTAGGATCCTTTAACATTTAGAAAACTCAATTAGGCATTGAATTCCATTTCCAAGGGAGATGACCTAGGTTGTGCCACTAGCTATATTTTTAGATCAACCTATTTTTATTTTGAGGGTTGCACGACAAGCCCGTCAATAGGTTAACCACAAACCCAGTTTTAGTACTTCCTGACCCTAGAGAGACTTTTATAGTTTATAATGATGTCTCAAAGAAAGGGTTAGGATGTGTACTTATATAGGAAGGTAGAGTGGTAGCTTATGCATCTAGGTAGTTGAAACCACATGAGGAAAACCATCCCATTCATGACTTAAAGTTAATAATAGTGGTATTTGCACTTAAGATATAGAGACACTACCTATATAGAGTAACTATAAAAATTTATAGTAACCACAAAAACCTTAAATATTTATTTAAACAGATAGAGTTAAATATAAGGTAGAGGAGATGGTTAGAGTTCCTAAAGGATTATGATTTCACCCTGAAATACCATTCAGGTAAGGCTAATATGGTAGTTGATGTATTGAGTAGAAAATCCATACACATGGCCTATATGATGTTAAGAGAGTAAGAATTGATTGAGAGATTTAAATATATGAATCTCTCATGTCAGGTGCATTCAGGGAAATTGTTAATGAGTGAAACCCAAATAGAGAGTAACCTAAGGAGCATATAAGAGATGCCCAGTAAGGAGATGAGTATGTAAGAAAGATTAGAACCCAGATGTCCCAGGATAACACTCCAGCCTTTAATTTGTCTGAGCATGGGATCATGAGGTATAGAAATAGGTTGTATGTGCCTAGGAATTTAGAGATAAGAGAAAGAATATTAGAAGAGGCACACAAGAGTAGGTACACGATTCATCTAGGGAGTAACAAGATGTATCGTGACCTAAAGAAAATATTTTGGTAGCGTGGGATAAAAACAGACATAGCTGAGTACATCTCCTAGTGTTTAGTATGTTAGAAAGTTAAGATAGGACATTAAAGGCTAACTGGATTACTTCAGCTCTTAGATATTCCTGAGTAGAAGTGAGATAGCATAGTTATAGATTTTGTCATGGGTTTGCCCAAAACATCATCAGGGCATGATGCCATATGGGTGATAGTGGATAAATTAACCAAGTCAGCTCATTTCTTAGTAATGAAAGCCATTTACACCTTAGATAAGTTAGCCCAGCTATACATTAGGGAAATAATGAGAATACATGGAGTCCCTAGGAGCATAGTATTATATAGAGATCTAATATTTACTTTAAATTTTTGGAGATCATTACAGGATGCCCTATGAACTAGATTGAGGTTCAATATAGCTTATCACCCTTAGACAGATAGTCAAACAAAAAGAACCATCTAAACCCTAGAAGACATGTTAAAGGCTTGCATCTTAAAGTTAAAAGGGTAATTGGGATACTTATATGCCTCTAGTGGAGTTTGCCTATAATAACAGTCATCATTCTAATATTTAAATGGCACCGTATGAGGCATTGAGGGAAAGAAGTATAAGTTCCCAGTATGTTAGGTTGAGCTTAGAGAGAGGAGCCTTATAGGCCCAAAATTAGTGGACCAAACCTCTAGACAGATAGAAACCATAAGAAAGAAACTTTTAATGACACAGAGTAAACAAAAGAGTTATGCAGATAAAAGAAAAAGGCCATTAGAGTTTGAGGTTGGAGATCATGCTTTTGTTAGAATGTCTCCAGTCACAAAAATAGGTATGTCCATTAAGAGTAGAAAGGTCAGTACGAAGTATATAAATTTGTTCCAAATTCTTGAAAAAGTTAGACCTGTGGCCTGCAGACTTGCTCTTTCCCCAAACCTGAGCCAAATACATGATTTTTTTCATGTATCCCAACTCAAAAAGTACCAACCCTACCTCTCACATGTCATAGAATATGAGAATGTACAATTACAAGACAATCTATCTCATATAGTATCACCAGATTGAATTGTGGATGTTAAACTAAAACAATTAAGGAATAAGACGATACTGCTGGTGAAAGTGGTTTAAAAAGGGCTATCTCCTGAGGAAGCCACGTTAAAGCTAGAAGAAGAGATGAGAAAGAAGTATCCAGAGCTATTTCTATAAGGTATGTATCTAAATTTTGAGAATGAAATTTTATTTAAAAGGGAAAAAATATAATCTTCGATTTTCTTAAAGACGTCAAAAATAGGTTAGATATAACCTCTAAAATGAATGATTTAAACCAAATAAAATTAGGATAATAATGTAGAAAATAGAAAATGAGAATACAAAGTTTAATATGTCCAAAAACCAAAGCCAGAGTAGTTAAATAAAATTGCCGAAAATATAATGACATTTTCATAAATTGGGCACTTTTTGGAAAACTTAAAAGAGAAATTTTTAAATGAAAAATTTGAGTATTTCAGGGTTCTCAGAGGCCCTAAAAACCATGGAAACCCCAAAAATGGTTCAAACACCTCTGGTTTACGTTTTAGAACATTAGTTGACCCAAACTTTGACCTTTTCGTTCGATAAGGTTTTAAATCCAATTTGAGTGAAACCAAAGTCATCTTACAAGTTAGAGGACAAACATTTTATGATGGAAAATATGGTTCTAAAAAAGGAGTTAAAATGAGTCCAAAAGGAAATAGCCAAGAAAATAGGACAAGTGTCACACCCGAAAATGCGACCGCGTGGCGCTTTAAACAAAGAAAGTTCTTTAAAAGAAGAAATTTCGACTCAATCTCCAAAGAAAGGAAGACTGAAATTAAAATCAAAATAAGTAGTAGAGTCGCCACCAAAATTTTAGTTTTTGAAAAGGCAAAACTTTGGAAAAGCCTTTTTATTTGGAAAATAAGAAAAATGGTCTGCGAATCAGAAAATAGGTTCGGGAGTCGATTGTGAGTGGGGAAGGTGTTAGGCACCCCACAACACCCGTCGCGAAGAACGGTTACCCTAAGTCAGTTGTACAAAATCAATATGGCCTTTAATCTATTTTAATTCTCCTAACAAATCATATGCAAAATAAGAAATAGGAATAAAAGAAATAAAATTAAAATAAAAAGGGAGAAAGAAATTAAACAAACAAAATTAGAAAAGCAAAATAAGAGAAATTAAGAAAGCAAAAATTGAAAAGAAAATTTTATTTGCAAAGACGGACTTAACCTAGGATGAAAGCCTAGAGCCTACGTACCCTCTGAGAGGGATCAAAGTCCACGTAGTTCGACCGGAGATCATATTGGTTGTTGTTGTTTTTTTTTGTTTTTTTTTTTTATGTTTTGTTTATTTTTCCCTTTTCTTTTTTTGTTTGTTTTTTGTTTTTTTTTTCTAATAATTTTTTTCATTTAGTTTTTCTTCATTTAGTTTGTTTATTTGGGTGTTGTTTGTTTTTTTCTTTGAACAGATGAAGAATAAATAAATTACGTTTTCTTTACCAAATTAGACAAGTCTAAAACTAGTTGATATACTTCCATTTGTTAAAGGAAAATTTAATTTAAATTTTCTTGCATTTTTCAATTTTTCTTTTTCCTTCTCTTGCTTTTTTCATTTTTTTTTTGTTATTGTTTTATTCCTTCTTCTTTCCCTTATTTTTATTTTTTTTTATTTGCTTTGTTTTGTTTTGTTTTTTTTTTTTTTAAGTGATGAATGAAAACAAGTAAGAATATTTTTGGATTTTCACAAATAACTTTGGAAATGACTTAATTTGCAAAAAAACAAATTAATCCTACTTCTTTATTTTTTAGTTAATTTTTAATCTTTTATTCTTTAAAAGTTTTTTTTTATTAAGTTACTCATTTTTGGATTTTTATCTTTTTTTTTTACTTTATTTATTTTCTTGGGAACGATATTCTTATTTTTGTTTTATCTTTTGTTTTTGTTTTTTTTTTTGTTTTTTCATTTACTCTCTTTTTCATGAGGCTTATCTTTAAATCTCAAATTTTTGTTCAGCGGGAAATTTGAAAAGAAATTCATAAGTTTAAGAAGGAAGTTAATCATCTTAATTTTGTTTTGTTTTAGTTTCATTTTTTTATTTTGGGAAGATAAAGTTTATTTGATTTTCTCAAAATTATATATTTTTTAGTTAGCACTTGAACTCTCTCTTTTTTGAAAAGAAACATTTTACCTTTCTAAAAAAACTATTTATTTTATTTTGAAACTCTTTTTTTACGTTAATTATTGAAACCTAAAATTCACGTCAATACGTTTGATGACCCAACCCAGTGTTTGAGGAGATTTATTATCACACACAACTCCGGATGACCCCTATAAGCCCAAGAGGATATAGAATCCTACGTGGCAACTTTAAAATAAAATAAGATAAAATCGAGATAAACTATTTACAAGCATGTAATATATACAATTTCGTGGGTGCTTGTGTAGCCAATTAAACATCATATTCAAATACTTTTTAAGTATAAAAATAAAATAAATTGAAATAAAACGTGTAAAATGAAACACAACCAATTTGTCTTCATGATTGTGCTTTTGTCTTTCAACTTCCTTACGCTTGCCCTTTCCAATCCCTTGCTTGCCACTATATTCACCAGTTGCTTCGCGCTCCTCAGTCATGCTTGATGCAAAATGGTTTTATCTCATGCAAAAAAAAAAGGACAATGTGAGGAACAGTTCTAGCAATGCAAACAGCAAGTAATGGGCACACTCTTATGTCTTTCCAAATCTTCATCAACGCGTTAAAAGAAATCACAATGCACATTATAATATTAGATCAAACAGAATGAAGAGGCCATTCATTTGCTGGATTCAATTGGCAGTTTAGCACTATAGACAAATTGTGTGATGCGAATTTAGAACTTGTTCAACAGCAATATATGTCCTGAGCACAAAACAGGATTTACCTCGGGCCTAGTTGGATCCAAAAACAGCCAAGAACCAGAACAATATTCCGATATGATTTTGTGCCAAAGCATAACATGTACAAGGCAGTAAAATGCATGAATCAGATTTATCTCTATTTGACAAGACAAACAAAAGTAGGTTCCTTTTCAAATAACGACATACATAACAGCACGAGAAATGTTCAGCAAAATCTGGAACTGCTCCCACATTAGAGACAGAATTATATATCAGGAACTGCTACCACATTAGAGATAGAATTATATACCAAGCAGGTATCCGTGACCCTCGATGTGCTGATCTAAAGTTAAATCAGATCACACCAAATGCATTGGTCTTGATGGCCAAATATTAAAGAAACAGACAATCACATTAACAGCAGCAGGAAGAGATAAATGCACAGATAATCTCACAATTTTGCTTCATTACTCAAAATATATAACCAACACCAAGAGACCCGGCTACACAACAAACCATTCTCATGCAGCAGTGGGAAATCACAACGAGAGGCATTTATGAAACTTCAGCCACACTTAAATCCAACACTGAGAAGGGAAACTGATCCTAAAAATCATTAACTAAAATCTAAACCTCGATCTGGTAACAAGCGAGACAAAGAACAACAACAATACTTTTATGAGTGATAGGGAATCAAATGCATGAATGAAATGTCACAGTAAAACATCAAAACCCCAATCTGAAAAGTATTAGCCAATGTCTGAACCTTAAGCAATATCAAATCGAACGAAAGAATAATCACGGAACAGGGGACCAAGCATACGAGGTAGGCAGACAAAACATTATAGTAACATTAGAACCATCATATCCAGAGTCCAGATTCCAGCACAGTTTACATGACCAAATGCAAAGACTTAACTCAAATTTCTCTTAGGCATTTTGTCGAGCACCTAGTGTGCACACTCCAAACATACAATGTTCACAGCATTTCGATTTCCAGTCCACCATTTCCATTACAAATCACTAGCAACTCCAATTAGCATTCAACAGAAGTTAGTGAGGATTTCGAATAGCTCACCTGGGGCGACGGCAAGAAATCGCAGAAACCTTCACTGCTTCCTCTGCTACCTTCGTTGTTCACCTCTCCATTCGAAATCAGGAGCTTCCATTCTAGATGCGTATGGCGGCTTCCCTTCGATTGTTCAGTCATTCTCTCCCTGATTCTCCGCCTTCTCGACCTCTTCCCCTCCTTTGATCCTCACGTTCTCCCCTTGCTTTCGTCCTCACTCTCGATCTCCTTCTGTTCTCCAAAACTCCTCCCGAATCTCCTGGTTTTCTCTCTATCTGAGTTTTCCCCGATTTTTCGAAAACCAACCCCTGTCTCTCCTTTCCTCCTCCGTTCATTCGCACTCTCCTTTCTCCCCCTTTTTTTTTAGTCTTAGACGCTCTTCCCCTTTTTCTTCTACTCTCTCTCCTTCTCGAGTTTCGGTTCCCTCTCCCCTCCAATCAGAAGGTCCTCTCTCTCTTCTATTTTACTCTCCTCCCTTTTTTCCGGTTCCTTTTCTCCCTTTCATCTCTATTTTCTTTTCTCTTCCCCGTCCTGTCCCTCGCATCTGATGCCGAAATCCCCCAAATCACGCCTCCCTCTTCTCTCGGTCTCTGGTGGTGAAAGGGACGAGAGATGGAGGTCAAACCCTCGAGCCCCTCGCTGCAAGTCTGCTCCCCTGGAAGCCCTGAGACGCTGACCCTTCCATGTCTGTCCTTCGAAACTCTGCTTGTCTGTGTGTCGTGTTGCATGCTGTTTGAAGAGTCCGAAAAGGGAAGTTGGGTAGGGCGTGGATTTGGCCTGATTGGGTGAGGCGTGGGTTTGGTCTGATGGCCCAATCGGAAAATGCTTCAGCAGAGATTGGACGGGGTTTAGCAAGATAGGCCTGGAAGCTTTTCCTCAGCCCATTTAATTGGGCTGATTTTACTTACCTCTTTTTTCTTGATTTTTATTTTTATCTTTTTGATTTTGATTTCTTTGATTTGATTGATTTTTTTTAGGCCTTTGAGTTTTTTTCTTTTGATTTTTTTTTAATATTGTTTTCTTAAGCTCTTTTTTTTAATTTAATTAATAATTTTTTTATTTGTTTTTTTTTTTGCTTTTAATTTTATATTTTCTTTTTTTTTCTTAATTTTATTACTTTTGTAATTGGTCCGGACAAAATACGATGTTCACAGTTGCCCCTCTTTACTTGTTTCTTGGGTAAGGAAATTAAAAATGTAATTTTTAATATTTTGCATAAGGAATAAGTAAATATAAGAACACGTATTTTGTCTAGGATGATTTAATTGCCTTTTGGCAATAAACAAAAATGAAAAAGCGACCCAAACAAAATATGGTGTTTACAGGTTGCCCCTCTTTACTTATTCTTTAAGCAAGGAGAGCAAAAATGTAATTTTTGATATCCTTAGCTTAATAATAAGTAAAGATGGAAACATGTATTTTGTTTGGGGAGCTAACTTACCTGAAAATGTCATAACCTGATCAAGGAGAAAGGAAATAATGTAACTCTGAAGAGGATGCCTGTCCTGAAGCAAAAACTTTATTGGTACCTGTTTTGGTGCAAGGCTTTGAAAGGGGTGTCAGGCTTATGCAGGGCTTGAAAATTGTCTGGTCAATGCAGAGCTTGAAGGGTGCCTAACCAATGTAGGACTTAAAAAGTGCCTAGCCAATGTAAGACTTGAAAAAGTATCTAACCGATGTAGACTTGAAAAGTGCCTAGCCAATGTAGGACTTGAAAAAGTGTCTAGCCAATGTAGAGCTTTAAAAAGTGTCTAGCCGATGTAGACTTGAAAAGTGCCTAGCCAATGTAGGACTTGAAAAATGTCTAGCCAACGTAGAGCTTTAAAAAGTGTCTAGCTGATGTAGACTTGAAAAGTGCCTAGCCAATGTAGGACTTGAAAAAGTGTCTAGCCAATGTAGAGCTTTAAAAAATGTCTAGCCAATGTAGAGCTTGGAGTGCCTAGCCAATGTAGGACTTGAAAAGTGCCTAGCCAATGTAGGACTTGAAAAAGTATCTAACCGATGTAGACTTGAAAAGTGCCTAGCCGATGTAGGACTTGAAAAAGTATCTAACCGATGTAGACTTGAAAAGTGTCTAGCCAATGTAGAACTTGAAAAAGTGTCTAACCAATATAGAGCTTTAAAAAGTGTCTAGCCGATGTAGACTTGAAAAGTGCCTAACCAATGTAGGACTTGAAAAAGTGTCTAGCCAATGTAGAGCTTTAAAAAGCATCTAGTCGATGTAGACTTGAAAAGTGCCTAGCCAATGTAGGACTTGAAAAAGTATCTAACCGATGTAGACTTGAATTTCTTTCTCCCTTTTTATTTTAATTTTATCTCTTTTATTCCTATTTCTTATTTTGCATATGATTTGTTAGGAGAATTAAAATAGATTAAAGGCCATATTGATTTTGTACAACTGACTTAGGGTAACCGTTCTTCGCGATGGGTGTTGTGGGGTGCCTAACACCTTCCCCACTCACAATCGACTCCCGAACCTATTTTCTGATTCGCAGACCATTTTTCTTATTTTCCAAATAAAAAGGCTTTTCCAAAGTTTTGCCTTTTCAAAAACTAAAATTTTGGTGGCGACTCTACTACTTATTTTGATTTTAATTTCAGTCTTCCTTTCTTTGGAGATTGAGTCGAAATTTCTTCTTTTAAAGAACTTTCTTTGTTTAAAGCGCCACGCGGTCGCATTTTCGGGTGTGACAACAAGAATGAAATTTTTAAATAAATTTCTAAGAAGCTTCTTCTTATATGTGGCATCCTCCTTCTCCTTTCCATTTAACCAACATATGTTCTGTCCTAAAATAGAAGAGAGACTAGCTAAGAAAGACACATAAGAAGGAAGCCAAGAAGGAGGGAAAAAACTTAAAAAAGATAAGAAAACCTTGAAATTTCATGCTCCTTCCTTCATTAACCTTGTTCTCCTCCTTTTCCTCTTCCTTCTTATGGTTTTAATGTTTGATTAGGGGTTAGTTCAGAGGAAAGAATTTAGAATTTGAAGAAGAAGCTTGTAGCAAGTAGAAGAGCTCTTGAAAAAGCCTAGAAACCAAGGTAATAATCATTACTTTTATTGCTTCTCCTTGCTTGTTCCTTAATGGTATTCTTTGTGCAGCACTAAGCACATCTTATAGGAGATAAATTCCAACCATTTTAAGGTAGGATTAAGGGTTTTAGGATGTGAGGATTAAGAAGATACACTTGGAAGTAAATAAGAAGTATTAGAGAACAAGTTGTCAAAGCTAGGGATTTAGTCGCACCTTGATATGTATGATACTTTCCAATGATAATTTAGGTTGTCTGAGAGTGTGAATGAATTCTCAAGACACCTAGAAAGTCTTACATGTGCCAACTCCCTAAAGAAAATTTGCAAAGCTCCATGGGCTCTATACCAAGTGCATGTCTTGACAAACATGCCGCATGCACCTAGAAAGTGTTTTAAATTTTTCTAAGACTATAAAAGGACTAAATATGATAGATGAACACCAAAGGAAGCATTGGAATAAATTTAGAAACTTTAGTTTGTGAGATAAAGGTGTAGGTTTCATTTGAAGACTTAAAGAAGTAACTTGTATCTAGGCTCTTAAAAATGAATTTGTAATGGCTCCAAGGAGTCCAAATAGAGTCAAGAGACTTTGATTGAAGGACAATGGGAGTCAAGATCATTAATTCCAAGAGTTGCTTCATTAGGTCATGTATGGAACCATTATGGAGTCATATAGGAAAGTGAGTTTCCATAGAGTGTGTATAAAGCTAAAGCTTGTTCCTATGATTGAAATTATCCTATTTGTTATGTCTAGGCCAAAAGAACTAAGTGCTACCAAGTTGCAAGCGTATGGCCAAGAGAGGGAAAGAATAAGCACAGGGAAGAGTTGTATTCTTGCTTCAAAGTAGCTCTCTAACTTTTCTCACATATATTACTTAGTTATTTTCTTGTCTTTGAGTGCTTGTGTATATATTTGAACTATGTGAAATATTTTTAGCCATTGTTTATATGTTATGGTACCATTATGTTCCTTGAAATGTGTTTATCTATGTAATATGGCTTGAATGGGTATGGATGAGCCAAAAGTCCCCAAGAATGGGTGAGAAAAAGCCAAAAGTCTCAGAGAGAGTAAAGCTTAGTCAAAAGTCCTTTGAAAGTGGGTGAGGCAAATCCAAAAGTTCCAAAGCAAATAGGTGAGGCTAGACCAATGCCCTTGAGAGCCTATGCATAACATGTATGGGTTTCTATAACAAGGAAAATGCTTTATGTATATTCACTAGTAGCTTAGATACCATACATGCATTCTTTGACATGAAATTACATTCATTATGTATGTTTGAAAGGGTAAAAAGCTATTGGGATTCTTGGAATCTCATTCTTCCCTTACATATGTCTAACCATGTCTAGGTGAGTCAAGTGGACCAAGCAATGGAGGCCAACCACCTTGAAAAGCAACACTTTGACAATAGAATAGCTAAATAGGCATTTTGATGATATATTGATGTCAAAATATGTAACCATATGATGTATATATGATGTAGACCCTTGAGCATATTCAAATGTATGTAAATATGATATATATACCTATCTTGAAGTGAAATGAATGAATGTATGAGTTTTTGCCACCTATATGTTATGATATCCATGTGTATAAGTGCTAATGGTATAATGTCCCACATCGGATGGAGTGGTCCTAGGAATGGCCCATATAAGTGGGAGCGACGCTCTCCCCACCAAAGTGCGCTTTTGGACTGAAATAAGAGTAAGCCCAAGGGACAAAACCCCTCCCTTCTCGGGTGAAATGAGAGTAGCCTGATGGGGGATATAGGGGACAATACCTTGGAGGCTCTGTGTGGAGTTGGTATCAGAGCCAGTTGGTCCTGGAAACGGCCCATATAAGTGGGAGCGAAGTTCTCTCCACCAAGGTGCGCTTTTGGGCTGAAATAAGAGTAAGCCCAAGGGATAAAACCCCTCCCTTCCCGGGTGAAATGAGAGTAGACTGATGGGGGATGTAGAGGACAATACCTTAGAGGCTCTGTGTGGAGTTGGTATCAGAGCCGGTTGGTCCCACTTATATGGGCCATTCCCAGGACCAACCGGCTCTGATACCAGCTCCACACAGAGCCTCCAAGGTATTGTCCCCTACGTCCCCCATCAGGCTACTCTCATTTCACCCGGGAAGGGAGGGGTTTTGTCCCTTAGGCTTACTCTTATTTCAGTCCAAAAGCGCGCCTTAGTGGGAAGAGCTTCGCTCCCACTTATATAGACCGTTCCCAGGACCAACTGGCTCTGATACCAACTCCACACAGAGCCTCCAAGGTATTGTCCCCTATGTCCCCCATCAGGCTACTCTCATGTCACCCACGAAGGGAGGGGTTTTGTCCCTTAGGCTTGCTCTTATTTTAGCCCAAAAGCGAGCCTTGGTGGGGAGAGCTTCGCTCCCACTTATATGGGCCGTTCCCAGGACCAACAGGCTCTGATACCAACTCCACACAGAGCCTCCAAGGTATTGTCCCCTACGTCCCCCATCAGGCTACTCTTATTTCACCTGAGAAGGGAGGGGTTTTGTCCTTTGGGCTTACTCTTATTTCAGCCCAAAAGCGCACCTTGGTAAGGAAAGCTTCACTCCCACTTATATGGGCCATTCCCAGGACCAACCGGCTCTGATGCTAACTTTACACAGAGCCTCCAAGGTATTGTCCCCTACATCCCCTATCAGGTTACTCTCATTTCACCCGAGAAGGGAGGGGTTTTGTCCCTTGAGCTTACTCTTATTTCAGTCCAACAGCGCTCCTTGGTGGGGAAAGCTTCGTTCCCACTTATATGGGCCGTTCTCAGGGCCAACTGGTTCTGATACCAACTCCACACAGAGCCTCTAAGATATTATCCCCTACGTCCCCCATCAGGCTACTCTCATTTCACCTGGGAAGGGAGGGGTTTTGTCCCTTGGGCTTACTTTTATTTCAGCCCAAATGCACGCCTTGGTAGGGAGAGCTTTGCTCCCACTTATATGGGCTATTCTCAGGACCACTCTATCCGATGTGGGACATTACAATTCACCCCCTTTGGGGCCAACCCATCCTCGGGTTGCACATTCAAATGGCCAGCTCTGATACCAACTCCACATAGAGCCTCCAAGGTATTGTCCCCTACCCCCCCCAATCAGGCTACTCCCATTTCACCCAGGAAAGGAGGGGTTTTGTTCCTTGGGCTTACTCTTATTTCAGCCCAAAAGCGCGCCTTGGTGGGGAAAGCTTCGCTCCCACTTATATGGGCCGTTCCTAGGACCAACCGGCTCTGATACCAACTCCACATAGAGCCTTCAAGGTATTGTCCCCTACGTCCCCCATCAGGCTACTCTCATTTAACCTGGGAAGGGAGGGGTTTGTCCCTTGGGCTTACTCTTATTTCAGCCCAAAAGTGTGCCTTGGTGGGGAAAGTTTCGTTCCCACTTATATGGGTCGTTCCCAGGGCCAACCAACTCTGATACTAACTCCACACAGAGCCTCCAAGGTATTGTCCCCTACGTCCCCATCAGACTACTCTCATTTCACCCAGGAAGGGAGGGGTTTTGTCCCTTGGGCTTAGTCTTATTTCAGCCCAAAAGCACACCTTGATGGGGAGAGCTTCGCTCCCACTTATATGGGTCGTTCCTAGGACCACTCCATCCGATGTGGGACATTATAATTGGCATGGTGAGAATGAGCTCCATGATGATTTAAATCATTTGGCATGCTTCCATAGGCTATAGTTGTACTTAAGGACGTGCTCAAGTAGCTATGGAATGAGAAGAGAGCTTTTTGGTACCTTAAAAACTCATTTTGAACTTTAAAATTGATCAATTTGTGAGCTAAACTAAAGTTTAACTAAATAGATGATTTTTCATGAAATTTTGCCAACAAATAGATCTCATCTAGAGCTTTTCACAGAGTTAAAGAGCACTCAATTTAGAGTTCTAAAAAATTTATTATGATTTTTCAAAGTTGGCTAAATTATGCAGAATTGGTGTGGATATTGTTCATATGGCCTGCTTGCTTCTCTATGTCTAGTAAGTCAAATGAAGTCCAATGCTTATGAAATTTTATAGACATAAATTAAACATTATAAGCTTTTTATAGCCACTGACATCATCTCATTTAGAGCTCTGTATAGGAAGAACAAAAATTTTAAAATTTCAAGTCTTGGATCTATCTAAAAGCTGACCTGAGGAACTATTCTATGCATTTTGTGAGCTAAATGCATCTGTTTTGGTCTAGACCTATTTTTTGTGATTATTTAACATCTAGAGCTTTCTAGAAAAGCTATCATATGCATGATTTTGATTTTTCTAAAATTAGTTATGAATTTTCAAATTTTATATCAGAAACTTGTGGCAACAAACCTGAGAGCAAATTTGGTTCTTCTTCAAATTTTTTTTCAAATCCATGGAATATGAGATGATTTTTTATGTTTATGATATGATTGGATATGATATGAATTAAAAATGATATTGATGAGTTCACATAGTTCTTAAAGCCATAAATCATATATATGGCTTCCCAATTACGCAATTAACTATGCATAAAAGTGTTACACCCTTGCTAATGTGTTCCAATATGCCAAAGATATATTGAGATAGCCTATGTGACAATTATGTAAGGGCCTGGAGGTTAAGGTATTACATGAAGTGCTTTCTCATATTTATGTAATAAGTGGTGAAAATTTGTATTTGCACTTCAAGTGTTTGATGAAATGATTATATGGAAATGATGTTTTGCACTTAATGTGTTTAATGGAAAAACTTATAAAATGAAATGACTTTTTATTACTAGAAGTGAGTTGGTTGGAAATTGCTATGTAATGTTTTGAAAGATATGCTCATGGCTATGTTATGTTCCCTTCAACTGGATGCCCAAGGAAAGAAAAGGTTATATAATGAAATGAAAGTTCCTTTGTTTGTAGCTTCCTAAGGAAAGAAAAGGTTATATGATGATATGCTGGATGAGGTTAATGCATGCCTATATGGTAGAGATATCAGCCAATGATGTGTAATGATGATACACTATGTTCACTCATTTTGGTAAAGGACAAAATGAAGCAAGTGTATTAAGATTCTTATGTGGTGGTTGCCATATTAGGCAAGATACCTAATAGTGTGGGTGAGCATATAGTTTTCAAAAACTTGTAATGAATGCCACTAAGACCATGGTATTTCTAAGATGAATTTATGAATGCAAATGCTTTGTTTTTCAAAATGATCTATGAAAAGGATTATAAAAGTATGATGATTTATATAGCAAAAGTAATAAGAATTGCATATAAATTTCTTTGTGGCAAAGAAGTTATTTATGAAAAACTTTATATTATGGTTGGATATGTGTGCTCTAAAACTCTACTAGTTATTGAGATTTTATCTCATTTATGCTTTTTCTTTTGCTAACATTTCCACGTAAAAGGATGAATTCTAATAAGAGGAAGCTTTACAATGAATATCTTAACTGAAGCATGTTATGTTATAGTCAATTTATAGACAAGATTTTGTTATTTGAGTTGTAATCAAAGTCTTATAAGGTGTATGACTTATTTTTGGTAGTTAATATGCTTAGAATATGCTTAGACTATGTTTATTTAAGTTCTAGATATATATATATATATAACCTTGAAGTTTTAAGTGAATATATGCATGTTTTGATAAAGTTTGAAAGGTGTGGTACAAAATTCGAGAGGAACACTGAGGGTATGTAGATGCAATGCATTTTAACATGGTTAACACACCAAGGCCATGTAACTAGGTGATCCCTATATAACTGAGGGTATGTCAGGAAAGTGCATTTTAGGTTATTTTTTATTATGTTACTTGGATTTAAGTAATTCAATAATACATGTTAAGACTTAGACATGTTCAAATAAGAAGTCTAATAAATTAGTTAGACGTTGATTACTTAGCTTGTTTAATTATAATTGAGTTAAAATTATTTATAATAATTAGCTTTTGCAAGTGAATCTTGATATTAAATAGCTTAATTTAGTAGTTAAGTATGAAAATAAAACTAGGTGTTACAACACTTGTTACCACTAAATGTCACTTTTAATGGCGACTTTTTTGTCATCACTAGAAACCTTTTGCTATGGAAGTTTCAATGATGATCAAGTGCTATCACTAAAAGTATTTAGCGATGACTTTTTAACTTATGGTAATGACAAAATTGATTTTTTTTTTTTTGTAATAGTTCAGTAACCAATCCCTTCATAAAACATTGCCATCATATATGGAATCATACTAACTCAAATTGTGTATGAGCATTTCTCATAAGTAACTAATAAAGATTTTTAAAAATTTCTTAGGATTACTCTCCTTAATTCTATACATGTATTAACAACTTACAATTCAAGAAATGCAATATAATTAAAACATATCTCATTTGAACATAAATACCAATTGAGTTTCAAGAATTTTAAGAAACCTTGATTTTTTTTAGACAAAAATATGCAAGGTATGAAATCATAAAATAAGAAAACATAAGGTGTGATGTTATAGGGTCACAGTGCTTCTAGTGCAGAATTAGTACTTCCTACCATTTTCTCCAAATAATCCCTAAATGTGGGAATATCCTTAAAGTTCCCAAAAACTCAAATGTTCCCAAAATACCTAATGTCTAGTTACACCAGAAGCTTCCAAGCACTTTTAGCTAGCAATGATTTATGACGCATGCATAAGAAGAAACAAAATAATAGAGGAAGCTTTGTGAAACAGGAAACTCCAACACCATGAACTTCTTTTACGTAAAACTCCCACACTCTCCATCTTTCTCACCACCTGGTTTAGGTAACAAAATTAGGTAAAATGAAAAGGAAGATGATGGCTCTTTCTCTCGGCAAGCTATAAAATATAAGAATGCTTTGAAGAAGGAGATGAAGATTCTCAATTGTGCAGAATAGAAGGGATGTGGGTATTCAGTGTAAAATTGAAAGGTCATTTAAGAATAAGAGAAAAAGGATTTAATTTTATGGAAGATTTGTATTTTCTAATGCAAAAACCATGTTTGAGACTTTAGCCATCTAAGAGTTTCAAATGAGTCCCTTATTATATGACATAGGTAAATATGATGAGGATACTATTTATGAATGAATTCACTGGGAAATGTTATTTCTAAATGGTGCAACAAGTATCTACTTGTTTAGGTTTAGTGTATTCCATTTTTTCTTATGCTTCTATTTAACCAAATATGTGTGTGTGTGTGTGTGTGTGTGTTTTTTTTTTTATTTGTATCAAATTGTAATGATGTGTTATGCTTATTTAGCAATGTTTTTTCTATATCAAATTCAACTCATACTAGTTTTTATTAACTAATAGGAATTTTGAAGATTAAGAGGTACTTAAAATTAGTTCAGATTAGGCTCTATTAGTGAACATGATAAACCCAGCACCGAAAGTCCTATGTTGAATCTAACGGCTAGTGTTGCTGGATATCCAAAAGGCTCATCCATATTAGCCACTCACAATGTCTAGGTTACCTAGTTAGATATCATTGATGATGACCTTTTGACTAAGGCTTTGACAGCCTAAATAGCCTATACAACCAGCATAGTCAACACAAAAGAATTGGTTGGTTAAGGTTATTGGTAAGTAAATTAACAGGTTCAATGTGCTATGTTGATTAATTCTATAACTATTAACTAATTTTAATTATATGATGAAGTTTGGTAGGCATTCCTTTTGCTATAGGTTTGTTTTATAAGAAAACTAGGTGAAAAGCCAATTTACAATATCCTACTCTTGGAAAGCATCAATTCTTAAGATAAAAGGGAGCCAAACCAAATGGCCCAAACAAAATCACGTTGAAGGAAAAAGAGATTTATGGACTTCAAGGTGGAGTTGTAAAAAAGGTAATCTTGGTGGACTTAAAGATTATTCTCTCAATATGTATGAGATTGGCATAGCTCTTTGAAGCAGCTTTTAAGTGAACATAATAATCCTTATAGGAATCTTCAATTGCCAAAGTTTTCTCCAACGGGGGAAGTAGGTTTTGGAAAACCAACCTTTTTTCCTCTATAAGGCATTTAAAATCATCCCTAGTAATGTAATTACCATTCCAACTTCCACTCCAAACAAGATGATCCCTTTTGTTTGTGATTGAAAAATATTGGTGATAGATTTGGTCCCTAACATGAGGTGCGTAAAACTTATCAATTAGGAGATGATTATAATTAGATTTGCCATGCACAATGAGATCCACATTATCAGAAGGTGACAACCTTTACATACTTATTTTTTTATTTATTCTTTTATCTATTTAATTGTGAGATGTTATTGATTTGATGAATATTTGGTATTCCAAATAGTAGAGCTAAGCCAAGGACTTCTTCAGCAGCTTAATGAGGATTGATGCTTCCTTTGGATGAGTCCTACTTTGATTTGTAAGGACAAAGTTTATTATGTTAATTTTGAACTTGTTATAATCTATGTATGGCTCCACAATTCCATAGATAAGAATTCCCCACTCCAATATAAAGGGCATAGCTAATAGGTATGGAGAGTAAAACTCTCTTTTATTTAATTGATGTGTTTGAGTTATAACAAAAATTTTGGCATGTCTAACATTTAAGGGAGACCTTGTCAAAGTTTCTTTAAGAATTAGATTTACATGAAATCTGATTAGTTAAAACTAGATAGGTTGGATTTCAAATGCACAACTTGTTTATATTTTGGAAATGAAGTATTAAATTAGAAATAGTAATAGGCTTCAGGTCATTAAGTTAGACTTGCAAGCACAAGGTTAGCCTTATAGTTCATGCCAGTCACACCTTCAATTTTGGGTTTGATAATTGGCCTTCAAAGCCTGAAGTTTGGAGCCTATTTACCTCACCATTTCAAAGCCTAAACTTTCAAGGGAAGGGGTGAAGAGAATGTCTAAAAAGGTAGTGATGTTAACAACTCTCACTAGAGAGTAAAAAGCTTCACTTGTTAGCAGTAAATCTGATCATGGGTTTGACTCATTCAAAAATGAGTTAGGCTCATAAAAAAATAAATATTTTTTGCCTGGGCTCACGCTCGAACAATACTAGGCCAAGCTCGGCCTAATAAAAAACAGGTCAAACCTAGCTTAGCCCATTTTTAAAAATATTAATTTTTTAATTAATTTAAATTTTTTAAAAAATTTGAATATTATATATCTTTATTTTATTACTTATTAGCTCATTTTTTTGTTTTATATACTAAATAGTCCAAAAAATATATGATAGGAAATTTATACAATTTGAAGTATATATAAAGTAATAAAACCTTTCAATATGATAGTTTTTTCAATAATATTATTGATTATTGATTTATTTTGTTTGAATTTTAATTTATTGTTAATAATATTATGCAATAATTAAGAGTAAAAAAATAATTATATATGTTATATAATTTTTTTTACTTATATTAGTAGTTATAAATAGTTTTTCTAATAATATTATTTATTAATAATATATATATAAATAATATAATACAAGCTGAGTTTGAAAGAAACCCAAGCCCGACTCATTTTATATTTGAATTTTTTTAAAATGAGTCTTTTTTTTTTTACTTTTTTTTGGGTTTATATATATATATATATATTTTAGACTAGACCTATCGGATCGAATGAACTTTCCAACTCAAGATCAAGTCTAGTTAGCAGGACCTGTAAACAACTATTCCCTCCCTTCAAACATTTTATTGGTTGAATGATTAAATTGAAAGAAATAATATACGAAGGATCAAATTAAAAATCTACCTGTTAAGATCAAAATAGAATTTTCTGCCAATAATTTATTAAAAAACAGTAAAATGGCACTATATATGCATACCTCATTGTCTACGAGCTTTGGACTTGTTAAATTCTAGAATAGAAACGAAAGCTAATTTCCCAAATGAATACCAAACCAAGCCACAATATACTAAATTTGCTTTCTGCCCTATATATATATATATATATATATATGGCCTAGTACTTAATTAAGCTCACTCCTTGCGCTTAAGAAGAACAAAAAGCATAACTAGGTTTACTTTCTTTGGATTCATGTAATCTGGAAATTCCTCAACTTTCTGAGTGAAGCGGTCAAAAAGCTCATTGAGAATTCCATTTCCAAAGTGCTGCCCAATCAAATCTCCCAGGAAAGCTCTGTACATGGAGACAAAGTTGGAAGTATTTGGGACTGCATAGAAGTCTTCAATTTTCACTGTTTCCGTCCGCTCAATACTGAAACACTGATTTTTCTCAATAATTGCCTTTAGATACTTTGCAGGTGAATAAAAGATGGGCAAATTGAACAAGTCAACTTTTTCTTCACTGACCAGTCCCTGCATTAATGCCAGCCAAGGTTTAGTTCTGTTTAGTTCTTTTTCCTTTCTTTATTATGTATTAATTTGTAGTTTCATATCCCATTTCATACTAATTAATTACTTGAAGTTGATAGATTAATTTAGGTAGACTCGGTAAATTAAAAATAAAATACAAAGTCAATCACATTTGTTTGAAAATCAATCGTAAATAATTCTGATCATGGGGCTAAAAGCTCAATCAGTTAAAAGACATAATAAATTTGAGCCTCATGCATTAAATTCGGACTTTTCATTTTGAGCTCGAATTAAAATTGGGCAAGGCTTAGCTCTAATATCAAAGCTGGCTTAAGCTTAACCAGTTCCAAAAACATATTTTGCTGTAAAAATAATAAAATATATTAATTTAATTTATTTTTAACGTAGAAATGTATAATATAACAATTTTTAAGAAATTTTGGTATTTAAAAATTTACTATTTAATACAAGTATGTTTTCTAAAAAGTTCTAAATTTACTCTGTTTTAAGAACTTTAGAATGGTATGTTTTTGTTGAACTTCGAGCTTAAGGTGTCTTATTCAGGTCAGATTCGAATAACCAAAAAAAAAAAAGGTGCTGGGCTTCAACATTTTACTTTTCATTGAAAAGGTCAGTCAATATTATAGCATAGTGTATGTCTATATTTTTGTAAACCTAGTTTGCTTAAATAAGAATTTTCTGGGTCATTAATAGGCGGTTTTGGAAAATAATCAGTAAGATAGCAAAAGGTTTCTTACCACTTTGGCCATGTCCATGAGAGAAGATCCAAGAAGCTCAAAAGGCCTAGCAGGATGCATATCAGGTTTTAGAATTACATCAGGCACAGTAGCTATCTGAAGTGCCATTAGTCCATTGCCCACAAGTTCTTGTGCTCTGGCATGCAAGAAATTCTGCAAGTCCACTCTATACTGAGCTGCATACGCATCTTCTACTTCCTTAGGAGCATTTATATGATGAATCCTCCCCTTGTTAAATGCACTACAGCTTCTATCTGTGATCTCTCTAGGCACCCTAGAAAGCCAGTGAAGTGTTGAAGATGAGTGGACAAAATGAAGAGTCTGCTTTGGGAATAAGCGTCCATGGAAAGAGCCAGGAACCCCAGAAGCAAAGTAGTTTCTGTTAAGAGGAAGCTGCCTGAAAAGTGTGTTGAAGTCATTTGAGACTTGGTCGTTGAAGAAGACTTGGAATTCTGGGATTTGAGCAGAAAATTTCTGTGTTTGGTAATGGTTTTCTATTGCTTCTGTTATGGTTTGCATTGCAATAATGGTATTAGGCCCCGTAGAGCAGCCTAGGTCAGCAATACACATTAGGTTTGTAGGCCCAGCATACGTCATGGGATCAAAGTTCTTGGCTATTGCGTCTTTAATCAAATTTTTGTTAGCTTCAAATGCTCCTCTCTGCAAAAGACGTGCAGTGAACGGTCAACTTTATGCACCAAAGTGAATTGAGGCATTACCTTTATATGAAACACTTGAAAAACGAAGTTTATATATGTGAGACACTTGTATTAGATATATGATACAACACTTCAAAGTCGAAATTACATTTATGTACTACATATTTTATTGTGTCATAGTGTTTGGATGATGCGGTGTCTTTGTATATTTGTGTCAATATAACAAAATATACAGAAATATTGTTTATAAATTTAGAGAGTACTTTATCCTTAAACTAAGGCTTAATTACAAAACTGATACATCATTTTTAAAATTTAGTAAAACACCTCCCAAACTTTTCACTAAACTTACAACGTTAAATTTCGATTAAAAGAAGAGGGGTCATGAATCATGACCAAAAGAAAAGGAAGAAGCTTCAACAAAAGGGTAGGTAGATGTGTAGGTGGGGTAAAAACGATGAGAGGACTTAATTTGGTGGGGAAAAAAAATTAGGCACCATGGAACTATAAAAGGCTTTTGAAAAAAGAGATAAGGATAATAATAAATATATTATTTTAATATAAAATAAACATTAGACACTTAGACATTTTTCTTTCTACGACAAATCAAGTCATTGATTATGTTATTATGAGTATATGAGTTTAAAGTTCAAGTTCTAAAGTGTTGAATTTTTTATTATGTGATTATAGTTATTAATTTTTTATAAATCATTCATCTATTAAATATATGAATTATATAAATTAACATATTTCGTATCCTATCACATGTAAAATTAGTGTATTTACTAAGCCTACCCCTCTCAAACTGTGAATTATATAAATTGGTGTACCCCATATCTATATTTGTTCCGTGTACCATGATGAACCAGGAATTAGGTAGCACTGTGTTATACCAATTTGAAATTAGGTCTTAATTTAAGGGACTAAAATATAATATTCTTATAAATTTATAACATAGAAAAACATGATGCAGAGGAGTGCATGCCACTGAGTCATTGTCACCATTTAAAATCTCAATGTTAGACATTAACAGTAACAGAATTATAGGCTATTCATGAGAAGCAAAAGATATTGAAAGGAAAAAAAGGAATTGGTATATTAGCAGTCATTGGTTTTTCTGACAAAGCCAGTAACATCCTATTCCTATATATGTTCAATACCTGAAAGCAAGAGTTTTGAGCATAGCTGTGAAGACCCTCTCCTCCAATCATTGCAAATGATTGATTCTCCATATCTCTCTGTTAACGTGGCGGGTTTTATCTGTCTGCATCATGTTCTTCTGACAAGTTTATTTTTCAAACCAGAAGAATACAAAATTAATGAAGAAAGAAGAGAGTATACCACTTTATTCTGTAGGAATGAAGAGCTTCTTCAATGAGAACGAGTTTGTGGAACCTGAACTTTCTGGATAATGCAGAAGCCATTAGAGCATATGGATATATATAGACACGGAGTCCAGTTATAACCTCGTAAGTATATTGTTCTATACAATAATTTTCGCAGGATCAAATTCATCATTGAAAGATAAGTCAATATTCAAACACCCCAAGCTCGTCAAGCAAATTGAACTTTACTTTTGAACTTTATTATTTTTAATTTTCTTCTCAAAAAACTGGTCTATGGTTTTGTAGAGTACAACATGTTATGATAATCAATGACATCAGCACCGTTGCTGGCTATGGTTATCAAAGGTGACGTACTGTGTGTTTGGTTGTATTGTAGAAAGACAGGAAACGTGATTTGCAGAGAAACAACAAATCATTGTTTTTGCGTAAAAGAAGTTTGCAAACGTAATTTTGCTTTTACTTAACGCTTTGCCAAACACACTAGTCACTTGGATGCTACAACCCCAAAATTACCCTTGTTGTGACTGGGAAATTGTGGGGAGGGTTGGATAATGTGGACTTCCTTCCATGAAATCTCTTATCAATACCAACGTTATTTTATCTACTTTTTTCTCATCACTTTCTTTTTGTTATTTTATCTCTTTTTTCTTCATATATAAAAAGGTAAAAAGGAAACTTTAAATCGACATTATATTGATCGAAATTTTTAAGTGACCAAAGTATTATGAGATAGAGATATTTGAAAACAAATACTTTTTTATCAAAATAATAATAATACATTTTTTTAATTGTAACAAAATATTGTAACAGAAAAGTTAGTCTAAAAATACAGATATAATGAGAATAACATTTTAGATGCATTATTTAAGATTTTTAAATATTAAATGCATTAGATTAATGTAAAAACATAGTTTTGAACAAAATTCAAAGATACTGCAATCATAATACAAAACAAAATTGTTGGTTATGCCTCAAGTCTTTATGTGACGATAGCTCTAAGCTCTGTTAACCCAAAAAGAGAATAATCTTAGAATGAAAACTTGTCAAATAGACTTAAGAAGTTTAGGAAGGCCAATGTCTTGTCAATACATGATATATTTGATATTATTTTTTAAGCTAATTTTCTTTTCCCTTTGTTTTGTTTTGTTCTTCTTTAGTTATTTTTTTTTATTTATCAAAATTCTTTAGTTATTCTATAAGATTTTTTATTCTCATTTTTTGTACTCCTTTTAAAAAAAATAAATTATATAAATTTTCCTTAAATTTTACTATGATTATGCAGATTTCTTGCTTTATTTTTAAAACATATTCAAAATTTTTTAAAATAAAAAGTTATATTACACTTTAGTTTAATTTTAAATTTTTTTTATTAAAATATCCTCAATTAATCTAAAAAAGATAGTTTTTATTTAAAATACTTTATTACATATTCTTTATAAATAATATTTTAGTTAAAAGTTTAAAATTAGACTAAAATATATATTGTAAAAATAAAAACTGTATAATTTCAACAAAATTTAGAAAAAAAAAATTCTATATAATTTACTCAGCAAAAAATTTGTAAATGGGATGAGTGAATTATGTGCGGCTGTGGTTATATTACTGCAATAGAGTTATGATTGCAATGAGGACTTATAGGTGCTTAAAAAATAAGAAAAATTATACTCAGAACCATGAACAAATATTCATTGTAAAAAATTTAAATTTTAAAATTATTTTAAAGGCACATAAGGCTAAAAATTTTAATTGCAAAAAGTCATTTCTTGATCAGTAATGAATAATAGTTGAAATAAAAACCAGATGAACAATAAATAGAATTAATGGATTTTTATAATATAAAATATAATTTTTTTCTCACTATTAAAAGTTTTTATTTTTAAGTCTTTAAAATAATTTTAAAATTTAAGTCCTATACAATAAATATTTTTAATTTATAATCTTAAAATATAATTTCCGCTTGAAACAGTCCGTTACGATTTTCCCCATATTAGGCACATCCCAAGTGGGAAATGTGCATAGATATGTTGTACCAAGGAGAGACATTGATATGACTCTGTTAAAATGAAATTAAACTAAGTGGCAGACGCTAAAAGGCACTTAGCCATCATAAATTCAAATCAGTATCTGTCATCGTCTGCTGTTAGCCAGTTTGCTTAAGAATAAACCACCACCTATCTTATCCACAATATTGCTAGTGGCCTAAAAACTGCAAGAACTACGTAAGCCAATATATTGTTATATTTATACTCGCAAGTAATTAAAATACAGCGCCAAAGCAAATATCTTAAATACAATACCTTTTGCATACGGAAGAAGATAATAGTATTTTCTGAAGACATGCAATAAAAGTGTGCATTATTTCACAAACCTTTGTATACACCAACTGCTTTAACAGAGGAGCACCAGTATCAAAAAAAGGCAAAACCTCTTCTCGGAAATCAAACCTCTCCTGCATAATTTGTGAAACTACAGCATAACGATACAGTGGAAGGAATGCTAATGTAGCAATTAGTTTTCAAATAAAGTGTATACTACTATATATTAAAAGAATACAAATGGAAAATGTCACTAGCTTGGTCAAAGACTGACTAGAGTCCCCTTATGGACCCTACTGCAAATTTTAGAGCTTGCAGAGATATTTGAAAAAAGATTCCAATAGAAAAAGAATTAAACTAATAATAATAAAATCCCACATCAAAATTGTGGACGTCCAAGAGGGATGCCAAACTATATCACAGAGTGAATACATCATATCTCAAGCAATTCAAAGCAATAAAAGAGACAAATTAAAAACAAGATACGGACTGAAGAGAAGTGAAGTGCCGTACATGTGTCTTACGCGTAGCATATACACCTACTCCCACAAAGCTCCCTATATGAGCCAGGTTGGATTAT
This sequence comes from Erythrophleum fordii, assembly GCA_032878935.1. Lineage (NCBI taxonomy): Eukaryota > Viridiplantae > Streptophyta > Magnoliopsida > Fabales > Fabaceae > Erythrophleum > Erythrophleum fordii. Next base: position 3,310,100 of record JAVQMF010000029.1, read on the forward strand.
ACTAGTTGATGTACAAGTTTGAAAATGACATCTCTTGCTCAAAGCACTCTAAAATTTAAATTGACTTTCTTCTGTTATATTAGTTTGCCTCATATTTTTTACTTTTAGAAATGAAACATTTTTATTTTTAATTTAATTTTAAATTTCTAATAATATATTCATCTATCCCCTTTTTGTAGGGGTGTACATCAACCTAGTTGGCTCTAGGGCCCCGCCCTAGTTCTGCCTAATAGGGTCGGGTCGAGTCAGGTCGGGCTAAAAATATAAATGGACAGAACTTTAAACAAAACTATATCGAGCCAGGTCGGGCCACGGGCAAAGATAATCTGCTCAACTTGTCCTAATAGTTATTTTTTTTTAGTTATTAATATCTTGTCATCATATATATATATATATATATATTTATGTTTATTTTATTTGATTCTCTTTACATGCTATAATTTTTATTATCTATTTAAATTTTTTTCTATTTCTTAATTATTTTCATTATTGATGTGTATACTTACTAATATTTCTTTTATTAAATAATAAAAATATACGTATTTACCTAAAGCTAATTATGTTAGTATAAGTTATATTTTACTTGATAATTTTAAGTTATCTTTTTATTATTGATAAAAACATGAAGGTTCCAAAAACTTATTATTTTGAAGTATATGCCTATAAGTGTACAAAAAAATATTTTTATATTAAATATCAATTTATAAAAAAAAAAAAAATTTCGGGCAGTTTAGGACCGCCCTAACCTATCCTAAAATCGGACTTATTCGAGTCGAGTCGAGTTACAGACATAAAAATAAGCTCAATATCTTAATTGGGTCGAGCATCGGACATACTAGATGCCCTACCCAGACCTACCTATAAACACCTTCTACTTTTTTGGTTGCAGTCGCAACAGTTTGTGACTACAAATCCCTAAGATATATATTAACCAAGTTCTATATGAGCCAGGTTGAAGTATACTAGAAGATGTACAAGTTTGAAAATGACATCGCTCGTTCAAAGCACTCTAAAATTCAAATTGACTTTCTTCAATTGTATTAGTTTGCCACATATTCTTTATTTTTAGAAATAAAACATTTTTATTTTTAGCTTAACTTTAAATTCCTAATAATATATTCATCTACGTCTTTTCTGGTTGCAGTCGAAAATTCTAACTGTGTTGCAGTAAAAAATTATTCCAACTACAATGCAATTGAAAATTTTTTTTTAGAATTATTTGAATCAAAATTTTTAATTTTAAATGTGTTTTTTTAATAAGATTTTTACTTTATTAAAAAATAATTTCTTTCTATTATTTGAACATTTTTAAATTAATTTAAACTATTCTTCATTTTATTATTTGGCTAAATTTTTCTAAAAAAATTAAAATGTAATTTTTATAAATTTGTTTTCTTTTTTTAAATTTATTATTCTTATTTCTTTTTAAAAATATATATGTATAAATTCAAATATTAATTAATTTATATTTAAAATATAACTTTTTTCTTTTAAATATCCGATTTATTAATAAAATTACTAATATTAGATAATAAAAACATTGTCATCATAAATTAACAATTTTTTTTTTCTTATTTCCTCTGCCTACATCCATTTTCTCCTCACTTCTCCCTTCCCTCTTTTTTCTCCCCAATTTTCTCTACCTTCACTTTTCTCCTCCACCGTCTAACACAAGGTTAATACTCTAGGAAGAGATTACTGTCCATGACCATGTTGATCATCACATACGTATTTAAAGCACCGCTAAGTCCTCTCAAATGAATCACACATATTGCTGCACAAAGTACTACACATTCCCTTTCAAATTATTACACAAAGGAAATTATCAATTCTTACATCACAACACAACAAAAGCCTCCTTTATTACAAACGTTTCCCCTTCCTTTGTTTCTTTGCAGAATCCAAACATTTAAATTCTCGCTTGTTGTTCTTGTATCCTGCTTCTCACTCAAATAACTTCATCTTAATGAAGAATACTTGCAATATCAACACTATTCAGAAACAACAGAGACAACATTCCTATTCGTTGAGGACAAACCAAAAGTAAACAAAAGAATCAACTTGGACATGGCAGTAGCAAAAGATGAATTGACTTCAGTCCTAAAAAGAAATAATAATAATAATTTTGCAATATAAATAATTATAATTGTTCAAGGAATCAACCCTGAAAATGGATAGAGGCCACTTTATCCTAAAGCATGTAAGTCAAGTGACCGAGAAAAATTCCTTTCATTTTCTGGTAGAGAGCTTCAAAACAAAATACCTTTCAATTTTCTAGTAGAACCGATGGAGAAGAACAGGGGAGAGCCGAAGACGGTGATGGAGAACTGACGACTGCGTTGGACAATCAGACATAGAATTACGGGAATTTCGTTTGACTGTTCGCGGTGACGGTGGAGGAAGAGAAGGAGTTGGTGAAGAAGATGAGGGAGGGAAGGAAGGGGTTCATAGAGAAGAAGGCAAGCAAGTTCAAAAAGGAAGGCGGATCTGAAGCGGTGATGCAGTTCTAGAAAGAGAGGGGAGAAAGTGCCCTACAGATGCAGAAGTGGCAAACATCGAAGAGGGAAGTCTGAATTTTGACTATGGCTCTAGGGAAGTGACCTAGCAACTATGTAATGATAGGGCCGTCAAACGGTGGCAGTTCGGCCCACGTGGGTCATATTCAATATGAGTTAAATGGACTAATATGTTTAAACTCCTGGCTCTTGAACCTATCTTCCTAAATGAATTAAACCGATCATTACAAAATAATAAATTAAAGTATAATTAAAATTTTGTACGAGTGCCAAATATATTCAAGATAAATTTTAAAGTAAGCTTTTTTCAACAAGATAAACATCCAATAACAACATTCAACGTTTAAGGTATATTAAAACATAATTAACTATTTTAGACTCTGTCGACAACGTTTGAATCTTATCTTGTAGCAAGTTATTTTTTTATTTATTTTTAAAATTTGAGAAGTAAAAAGAAAACAAATCAGCCACAAAATTTATAGTATAAAAGATTTATAACAAATCACCTACTGATAAAGAGTTTTAGGTAAAGAAATTTTTTTAAAAAAATTAAACAGTGAGTAAACCCAACTCACTAAATTAATAAATTAAATAACTGATCTAATTGATTTAGCCTATTTTAATAACTTTTATGCAATGATTATTAACTACCAAAAAATTTTATTATATTTGTCACTATAATTTATTTATTTATTTACTTTGCAGAACAACAAGTGAAACATCACTAAAAAAAAACAAATTACTAATAATTATACAAGAAGTAAGAGATCCTCTTTTATCTCTCTAAATAATCTAAGATAAATCAAGGGGAGTACTATACATCACCGTGATATATCCTAGATCATGACTCAAATTGTTAGGAGCTTACTGTATAAGAGTTTATTTCTCGATAAATATGATGAACTTTCACTTGTCAATTTAAATTAAACCAATTTTTAATTCTATGGCTACTCTTCAATAACTCTTTATTTTCATCTCTAATGGCTTGAATCATCGTATTAGAATCAATTTTCACTACAACTTTCCTGAACCATAATTCCAAGCTAGCTCACATTGAAGTTAAATCAACCGTATTATAAACTATTAATTATTAATTAAATAAATATTTTAAGTAATCTATTATCTATCTATCTATTATTATTATATGAGCAGTTACACCTCTCTAATATATTGACAGGTGTTGTTTTAGAGAATTTCACCTCCTTTTATCATTTAATTACAATTTTGTTTGATTTTATTCAATCTAATTAAAAATTTGATATAATTTAATTATATTTATGTTGATTGATTGATTGATTTATAATAATTTATCCCTTTGTTTGAAATCTCTTTAATTATAATTATATTTAATTTAAATTTCATAATTATGAATTAAATGCCTCACATTATTAAGAAAGCACCATTTCTAATGAATGTAAATTGGTCAATTAAATTGTGTCATAGTTGATTTAATTAGTATTTTAAATTTTATCAATCAATATTAACTCCATTTCTATTCAAATAAAAGTGTTTTAAGATTCTCTTAGAAATAAATAATTATTATTTTTCCAACAAAAAATTTTTGAGTTAAAAATTTGTCTCTTCCAAATTTTTAAAAATACACTTTTTTTTATTTCAATTAATATAAATTGATTACAATAATAATTGATTGGCTTTGTTTTTGTTATATTTCGCTTTATATGCATAATTCCCTCAATTACAATTATATTTGAATGATTCTATTTTATTTCAAGTTTTAAATACAAAATCTCCTTTCTTTTTATATACCCTTGCGTATATTATTTGTGACATCCAGGTGATAAATATTCTCATTTTTCTAAAGGTATGTCAAAAGTTCTCATTTTCTTCCTACCTTGCTATGTATTTTGGCATGTTTCAACGTTTTAACTACATAATTTGAATCATTCTCCTTTTTTAATCAGTAACTATTTTCTTATAAAAGTGGAACCAATGAATCATATAATTATATATGTACTTTTTTTTATGTGGAATACATTCAAGATCAATACTATATCCATATCATACACTCTACTCTTTTTTTTCCATGGTCCTTAATTCAAAATCTTCTGTAATGATTTTTAAGAAATTATGGCTTCATGTTATATGCCTCTACTGTTTTCTATAACAAATTATTAGGTATGGCTCCAAATTATGATGCATTAAAAAATATCACCCTATTGAAAGAAAATTGGAGAATAAAAGTTGAAGTAGTCCATTTATGGACAACGCCTCGATTTAATTTGCCAAATAAGATCAATGTCTTGTAAATGATACTATATATGTGATAGATTGGTATTATGTTCATATTCATTTTTTTTTATTAACATCTACCTTAATTCAAGATTTTTAATATTTATTTCACTATACATGTATATATCTCAAGTTTCTTTTTCTAAGGATATAGTGGGTGCTATGGATAATCACGTTTTTCTAGCCTCTAACAAATGGGGGAAGGAAGTTGACTCTATGAATGGACTTAAGTTTGAATTATTTATGATTGATGGATTCAATGATAAATAGAATTGATGATGACGTATGAGGACAATTTTTTGTTGAATTAGAAAATTTTTTGTAGTGTGGGATTTTATTTATGGTTTAGTTATTTTAATTTTTTTTAATGTATTTATTTAGAAGTGACTTAAATAGTTTGATTAATTGATTATGTAATAACAAATACAGTACTATGTGAATTTAGTTTTCAGTATAATCAAAATGATATACTTTTCCTTGGCTGATCCATTATTTTTTAAGTTGGCTAATTTTTTATATACAAAAATCCTTTTATTCTTAAAGAGTTATAATATTTAATAATATTATATTAAAAAACATGTCTTTCAAATATAATATATAATAATTACAAACATTTGATTGAGAAACTAATAACAAGTTGCTTAATATATTTTTTGAAGGCAAAATGAGAAAGAAAATATTAGTGATAACACTTTTCTTGGAAAATAAGAACTAAATTATTTTGGGCCTATTTGATTCTGTTTTTGTTTTAATCTTTTCAAAATGGATGTTTTTTAGAACAAATTTTAAAAATAAAAAAAAATTAAAAAATCGGTTTGAATCATTATTTTAAAAAAAAAATTTTGTTTTTATTTTATTTTACAAAGTAAAAATTACAAAACACCTAAAAAATATTTTAATTTTTTTGTTTCCGAAAACAAAATTCTGTTTTTTTTTTGTTTTACAAAACACTCTATTAAAAACACATTATCAAATAATTTTTTTATTTTTTATTCTTAAAAATAAAAAACTGTTATAAAAACAAAAAATCAAACAGTCATTATTTTTTTAGTCTAATATAGTCACTACTGAAAAATGAATATCTTGCCGCAGCGACTTAATTGCGGTTTCCAAAACTGTGCCTATGCCATGAGTTAACCGTGGCTTATCTAACAACATTTAAGTCTATTATCTAAAACGCAGTTTATAAAACATTGCAGTCAAGACATGAGGTGTAACTGTGATTTTTAAAAATCATGGACAAAACAATAGGCTTAATCATAGTTAAGACTCAAGCCTTATCATGGTGTTTAATTCATCGCAATTAGGATATTGTGTCTTAACTATAGTTTTTCAAAAACCACAGTTAAACCTTATGTCTTGACTATAGTTTTCAAAAACTATAGTTAGGATATTTTATAATTGCCCTGTCCCTTAACGTTTCCTCTAGTGTTGCGAGCTCCTCAGTCTTCGTTCTCCCTACTCCCAACACTCTCTCGTTCCACTATCAATGCTAGAATCTGCCATTGTTCGTTGCCACTATTCTAGGTCAATGAAATCTTGCCTTTTGCCGATTAGATCGCATACTACCATTCAGGGACAAAAATGTAGCACCCTTCTACCATTTGCCGTTCAAGGAGCTCATTCCTTTGTCATCTACCTGAGTTTACGCTACTGTGAAGAAGCTTTTTGGCCCCCCCTGGTATTTTTTAGATCCCTTCCTCCCTTGATGCCGCTACTAAGTTGAGATTCTAAATTTGATGTTGCTAATTTGGATTTTTCAGATTTGGATTTTGCTTTTTTGCTTTGAGATGCCATGTTGCTATTTTGAATTGAGATTTTCTTTTTGTGGATGTTGAATTGAGATGATGCTGATGATTGAGGAAATGTAATGGGACGAAAGAATTATTTATCGTTACCAAGTTTACAGAGCCAAACGACTTGGGCTCTGTGATATTCGTCTTTAAAGTTTTACTCACTGTAACTTTGTCTTTGGCCTCCATTCTGTTTGATTGTTTAGAATTTTAAGAAAGGACGTTAGGGGAAATAGACAGGGTAACAGATGGGAATTATTTTGTTGTTAAGAAATTTTATTATTCTGATTGTCGCATATGTACGACCTATTGACCAAGATTTTTTTTTTAAATTATGAAGAATTCAAAGATTATTTAAAAAAACTTTTAGCATCGTTATGTGTTACATCAATTGCTCTTATCATAAAAGAAAAATCTTATACTTTATGTCGACATGCATTGATTGTAATGCATATTTTAATAATTAAGGTTTCCACTAGAATGACAACAGTATTGAGAAATTGTCTGTAGATGAGTCTTGCAAAATGAAATACGGTAAGGCCACTGAGAGTTGCGGTCTATGGTAGACTTCAATACTAAAATAAAATTGTCATAACTAGCCTTTTAGAAAAATAGTAAAAGATGAAGAAGATGGAAGTTGAGAAGGAAAAGTAAGTGAAGGTATTGATAGGGTGTTTATATCAAAGTCCCTGAAAATTGACTTCGTGATTTCAATTTGTTGGACCAGCCTGATCCATAGTAGTAATAATCCCAAAAAAAATATAAATATATATATATATATTCATTAACATTATTATTACCAATAATTTTGATAGAAATATTATTTGTCATACACTAAAATTATAGTTTAAATGAAGTAGTCGAGTATAATTCAATAGTACTATAATCATTGCATTCTTGAATATTTATTAATTCACAATTCCAAGAAATACACTCAATTTAATTAAATAAAATTAGTATGGGTAGCTGTTGGGAATTATGGGAGGCACACAGCGGAAACGTTTAAAATTTTGATCCCAATTCTCACCAAGGATCCGTCAAAATCACTTAAACCAAATAGGTTCAGAGAATTACCTTTTTTGTCGATTGAGTTTGTTGTTTACTTTTATTTGGATCATAGGAACTAACCGCATATCAACTCCCTCTACTGATATCCACACGAACGGGGTTCAGCAACTCAAACGGTGTGCTAGCAGCCTGTTCGTACAATTCCGTATAGTCCGTACGACGTCCATATAATTCTGTACAACGTCCGTACGGTGTCCCACTCTCTAAGGATTTTGGAGGCAACTCTAGCTCTCTGATATGGAAACCTCTATTTATAGACTAGAGTTTCAGATATATTTAATTAATCAAAATTAATTAATATATCTATTAGTTTAAATTCAAATCTATCTTATAGTTTAAATTTAAACTAACAATATCTAGAGCTTAATTTAAATTATCTAATTATTTTAAATTTAAATCTATCTGATAGAATTAAATTTAAATCTATCTAATAGAATCAAATTTAAATTATCTGATTAGTTTAAATTTAAATCTATCTGATAGAATCAAATTTAAATTATCTGATTAGTTTAAATTTAAATCTATCTGATAGAATTAAATTTAAATTATCTGATTAGTTTAAATTTAAATCTATCTAATAGAATCAAATTTAAATTAATTTATATATATAATATCAAATATAATATATATATATATATAATATTTTGAATTTAATTATTTATATATATATATATATATAAATAATTCCTCCATCCTAGATATTCATTGAATCTAGACACATTTCTGATTCAATGAATGTGGACATTTTAACCCGAGTTGGTCCGTTCTTGTGTGTGACCCTGCAGGCCCATATGATGTTGGCAGTGGGCCAACTATACTATTTGACCCACAAATCACAAGCGGCCTCTAACAAGACATTGTGACTACCCAAATCATACGGGATCAGTGATTCGATGCAACCTATCTTATAATCCTATCATATCTCTTTTGTCACACGATATCTAGATCGAGTATGAGGCATGGAAATGTCATCCTCAACTTGTTTGATCATAACTTTCTCGATCTCCGAGTAGACTGATATAAGATGAAACCCTTTCCATTTGAGCATGACCATACATTTCTCAGTCACACTCATCGAGGGGCCCAGATATATCTCTCTATTAATCAGAGGGACAAATTCCATCTTGACCACTCATCTTCCTCTCCATGGATTCCATTATACCTGATCATAGTCTTTATAATCACCCGATTAAAGGTGACATTAGACTATGCCAAAGTACAGTGTCCTTCATGTAAGAATCTATGGTGATCTCAGGTCTAAGGGATCAATGATACGGTAATATATGAGATAAACTTATGACCTAATCCATGTAGCTTATCTCATGACGGATCTATCCAGCGTTCTGTTCTCTAACACACGCCTATGATTTTGATTCATATCATCATACATGATTAACACTTAATCAATCAAAATCATACTAATCTTAATTCATCGTTGTTCCCACAAGGATGATTGATTAGGGACATTTTGGATAATTCAAAAATGATTTATCCATGGATATTATTATATATAAACATGCAAATAATATAATAATGTAATAAAAAGAAAACTTTTATTTCGTAATAAAAACAATGTTCGCAATACAATGATTGGCCTAGGGCACAATCTCCAACAGTAGCAACGGGCATTCCAAAGAAGTTGAACTTAGAAAGTGCCTATGAAATTCAGTCTATTTGAACGACTTTTGTTTCCAGAGCAGCAACACAAATGAGGTATTGTAGGGGGTGGTCTCCTTGTTAAAGGCTCAAATTACTTAGAATCAAATAGGCACAAAGAATTATGGACACTTACAATATATATATATATATATATATATATGAATTTTTATCATAATACAATGCCTTCCTATGTAAGGCCATAATATAAGATTTGGATTTTTGCTTTTGTTTCTTTTTTTGTGGATGTTGAATTGCAATGATGCTAATTGATTTTTTTTCTAATGGATGTTCAATTGAGGGTATTAGTTGATTTTTTTTGTTTTTGGTGGGTAGATGCTTAGTTGAGATGTTGTGAATGTTTTAGGGTTGTTTATGAGTAGAGCTAAGTTAGGTATTTAATAGGCTCAATGTCCTATCTGATTAAGATATTGAGCTTGTTTTTATACCTATGGCTTGGCCTAACCTGAACAAACTTGATTTCATGTTGGGTTAAGGCGGGTTAGAACCTGAAATCCCTCTGTATTGCTCGGTTATTTTTTTTTACTTCAGGCACTATTATGTTAGAAGGGCATCTATGTCAAGGACAAATGTGTTTTCTTAAGTACTCAAGCACATTAACTGAATAATCTAATATGTCCTCGGCTTGAACACTGCCATACGTTCTTTTTCTTTTTACCTTTCTTATTTTTTTACTTAGGTAAAGGATGTTCTACTACTGGCCGTTTCTATTACCAGTTCAGGTTTCCTTACGCTCAAGAGTATCTGTATTTTCCCAAGATTCCTTTACTTATTCACTCTCTGTAACGTCAAGGGGGCCTACTTTTTCGCTCATACTCTTACTCTGCTTGTGTGTAAGGTAGCTCTCTCCACCTTCTCTCATGCATGGATGTATATTTAGCTTATCTTAAAATGTGTGTATGTGTATTTTTAAGTCATGAAAAGTATGCTAGCATAATTTTATATGCTATGATTTCATGATGATATATTATGTTTTCAAATGAATGTATGATATTTCTTTGAGTTTGCTTGAGTGTGGAGAGGCTAAGAACTTTTGATCATGGTGAAGATGAGCTAAGAACCTTTGAGAGTGGTTGAAACAAAGTAAAGAGTCTCCCAAAAGCAAAGTAGGCTCCCAAGAGTATAGTTGAGTCCAAAACTCTTAAAGAATGGGTGAGGCAAGTCCAAAATCTATGAGGGAAAGTGTGAGACCAATCCAAACACTTGGTAAGCTCTTGAATGTCTTGTATAATTTGTTCACATGCCAAGCTTGCTTCTTGAATGTCCATGACTTCCATTTTATCTATACATGCATTTGTAAGGCTTGCTTTGCACATATTATGTATGTTTGAATGGGAGATGAACTATTGGAATTCTTTGAATCTCATTCCCTCCTTTCCAATAATCTCACATGCTAAGTGGACCAAGTGAACATGGTAATGGGAGCCAATTACCTTGAAGAAAGAAGATTGACAACTAAATGCTTAAGTTTTATTATTTTAAGACCATAATTGTATCATATGATGTAACCCTTTGATGTATATGGTCTATAACCCTTTAGACATATATAATTATGATATTATGTGATGTATAAATGTTTGTATATGATGTATGAACCCTAAAATAAAAATTGGAAATGTAATGCCAAAATATGCATTTTGGAAAGCTTGATGTAATGTGCATATGTGTGGATGGAAAGGCCAAAATGAGATGCATGGGGTTTGGGACCATTTAGGCAGCTTACATAAGTCTTAAATGTGCTTTTAAACTTGCCCAAAAGGTGCCAAAACTAAAGGAAAGCCATTTGGCAATTTTGGTATCTCATATGGAGAAAAAAATGATCATAATGGAACCCTATGTCACTTTTTGGCCAAATGAGTTATTCTTGGTTTGAGATTTGGCATGAAATTAGGTCTCATTAAGAGCTTTTTGAAAAGTTAAAGACCATAATTTTCAGAGGTTTACAGAATATTTGATAAATTTTTTAAATTATCAATTTTTTTGGTTTTAGTCTATTTGCACTATTTATTTGGTCCGAAAATAAACTCTATCACACAATACTCAAATGATGTCTAATTGCCACGAAATTTTATAGAAACTAGACATTTACAGTGACTCGTGCCAACTGGAAGCACCTTAATTGGAGGTCTAGAGAGGGAGATATAAATTTTTGAACATTCTGTCAAGTATCAAGAGTTTTGCCCGACCTGAATTACTGTTCTACTGAATTTCGAGGTTTGGGCTACCTGAGCTGGTCTAGAAATATTTTTCTTCTCTAGCTAACATCCACTTATTTCCAAATTGGTATCATTTACATAGATTGAATTTTTTTGAAATTAATTAGACATTTTCAAATTTTGCTGCAGAAATCTATGATAGTTCCAGAAGGCAGTTTGATCTCTGGATTTTTTGGATGTTAAACGTCCTCTGTGATGGATGTTATAGCTTATGCATATTTTTATTGTGAATTAGACATCCGTAGTTTTCCAAAATAACCAAGAATGCATGTTTTTAATTTTTCTAGAATTAGTTATGATTTTCCAAAGTTAGTGGCAGAATTGAATAAAATCTGGCCGAAATGTAATAGGTATATTTTAAGCTTCTGTTCATGATTCTTGAAATGTAGGCCACATTTTATGATGCAAATGAGTTGTATTCATGTAATTAAATATAAGAATGTATTGTATGAGCTCATATAGTTCACATGACATCGAATAAAATTTTTATACGTGACATAACGCTAAAAAATGCATTAAAACAATGTCATTTTCTTGCCTCTTGTATGAATTGCTTGATGTGAGGCATAGATATAGTATGAAATGAGCTAGAAATATATGGTGTTACATTAAGCCCATAAGAAGATATTACTTTTGATGAACGAAAAATGTAATTTATATAACCTTTGGCTCTTTTTTTTAGTTTAAGTGATTGGTTGATAATTTAGTGGTTTATATAAATTTTGGCTCTTACTAATTCAAGTTGCTTACTAATTTTTAATTATATCAATATTATATAAACTTTAGCTCTTTTTAATTTTTTGGCTTTTAAAAATGGATAAGTCATAGATATTTAAGTCTTGAAATACTTAAGAATATTTAGAAGGACTTAGTAGATTTTTAAACTTCACATTTGTTGATAGGAGTGTGAAGGGTAAAATAGTATACCCATGTCTTAAGTGTGACTTAAAGAAATGACAGATCAAAAAAGATATGTATGACTACTTGATTGTTAAATCATTCCTAGAAGAGTACCTTTTTTAGGTCTTGCATGAGGAGAGATGTGATATAGAAGAGTTTTTTACAAAATCTCCAATAAGGCCATAAGTGAGAGAACAGTGGATTTGTAAGGATGACCTTGTGAATGACATGCATTTAAGTTCATCATGAAACCAAAAGGGTTAAGGAAGTAGAAGGTCCAACTTCACCCTTTTACCAGGCAATAAATGAAGATGCTAAAGAGTTTTTTTACTTAATCAAGGATGGGCAATAGAATCTGTACAAACGGTGTGAGAAATACTTAAAGTTGTCTTTCATAGTGAGATTGCACCATATTAAGTGTATGTTGGGATAAGTAACAAGGCTATATGCTAGAGTTATTGGCAAATGCTTTCAAACATGCAAAGATTCCATCTTCTTTTTATAAAGCTAAGGAAATCATAAATAAATTAGGGCTGGGATGAGAATAGGGATGTATGTAAAAGTGCAACACATTTAGAAGGAAACTAAAGAGGAAGGGTGAAAAAAGACAAAAGAAGCTTGCAAAAATTCTTAAATACGTTCCATTGAAGCCATAGTTACAAAGGTTATTTATATCATTCAAGATGGCTAAGTACATGAGATGACATACTATAGATAAGAATAATGATGGATTGATAAGGCATTTAAGAGACTCGGAGGCATGGAGGAGATTAGATATAATGAATTCTCAGTTCACTTCAAATCCACAGAACATATGCTTAAAGTTAACTATCGATGGTTTTAATTTATTTGGCACTTTGAGTATAAGTTATAGCATTTGGCCAGTGGTTCTTATACCTTACAACCTCCTTTCTTGGATGTGTATAAGGAAGAGTTCATTCCTATTTTCAATGATAATTCTAGGAAGGCGAGCACTCGATAATGATATAGATGTCTATCTTTAATCACTAATAATAAACTTGATAAACTTATGGAATGTGAGGGTTAAGACATATAATTTATTTAGTAATGAAGTCTTTAATATAAGTGCAACTGTGATGTGGGCTGTTAAAGATTTTCTAAGTCTCAAAACATTATCAAGGTGGAACATACATACGAGGTTAGCTTATCCATCTTGTAACTTTATTACAACTCCTTTTCACCTATCTCATAGTTAAAAGTGGTGCTTGATGGGACATTGTTATTTTCTAAACCTAAGACATAAATTTAGATTGGCTCAAATTCAGTTTGATAGAAAGGAGGAGAAGAGAAATTTGCCAGTAGCAATAATAGGCTTAAAAATCTTAAGACAACTTGAGAATATTAATGTTGTATTTGGAAAAGAGGTTGAAATTAAAGTTAAAGTTAAAGGCCAAGGAAGAAGATCTTGACAAACTAATGGTGTTGATAGTGAGACTCAACAATGGTATAAGAAGAATATTTTTCTTTAAACTTCTTTATTAGGCAAACAATTTTCTACACCATAGTCTTGATGTGATGCATATTAAAAAGAATGCTTGTGACAATGTGATATTCACTTTGCTCAATCAATCTAGAAATAGGTATTTGGTCTAAGCTTTGGCTCAATGATAGTAGTAGATATCTACTGATTTTGTTTACATTGACAAAAGTGAATAAGGATATTTTTCTTAGGACTTTAAAGAAGATCACCATTCTTATATTCAAGTATCATTTCCTGATGCTTTAATTTGGGACAATGCAAGATTGAACAATTGAAAAGCTAGAACTCACATGTTCTTATGGAATAATTACTACCTTTGGCCATGAAAAAGACACTTCTTAAACCAATATTTATTTATAGTCTCGATTAACCTTTGTTCATTCCTTGAGAAATTATGCAATAAAGTGTTAGATGTAAATGAAAATGACCGGCTTTAGAAAAGAGTTGCTTTCACACTTTGTCATTTGGAAATGATCTTCTTACTTTCATTCTTTATAGTCATAGTTCATTTAATTGTACACTTAGCTGAAAAGCCAAACTTAAAGACCCTATCTAATATTGATGGATGTACCTTATGGAGTGGTAAGTATATAAAAAATGTTAAAGTTTTTAATTCTTTCACATATTTGTTGTGGTGTCAGTGATTCCCAATCACTCTTTTTACTAGGTATCTAAAAAAGTTAAAGTCCTATGTATAAAACAAGGCTTGGCCAAAAGAGTTCCATAGCTAAAGGTTACTTGGCTAAAGAGATTTTGACCTTTTTTATAAGAGATATTTGGGTAGAGTAGGGATAGTATTCTATCAACTTGGACATGTTAATAAGCAATCCAATGTTGATTCATCGACTAAATGCATGATATTTTCAACAAGTGGAAAACTGGTAGGTGGTTTTGAATACTCCACTTTTTCATCCAATAAGAAACTACAAGTACATTGGCATGTACTAACTAATTGCAAAGAAGTGGAACTTTTTTTTTTTCAGTGAGTATACTAAACTTCTTAAGCTAAAACTCCCATGATCACTATAACTTACTTGATGTATGTTATATAGGGAATTCAAGAATGTGGTGAAGCAACAATTAAAAAGTTACACACGATTGGCTTCAGAGGGGGATAAAAGGGTTCATATAGAGTTTTTTTGGGTTTCGACATCATGCAGGTACATGTACACCTTATTTAATGGTCAACAAGTTATTTATTGCTAAAGCAATTACATAACAAGAATATCACTTTGTATTTATCTAGATAATAAATGATATCAAAGGCTCTCATTTGGATAATATGAAGTTACTTGCCTTAGGTTTAATGAATCAAGTAAGAAGATATATTGCATACAATGTTAACATTTTCAAATTTTGTATTATAGAAAAAGACCAAAGGCTAAAAATCCAAAATTTAAAAGTCTTTAGGACTTTCAAGACAAGAAGTTATGCAAGTAGCAGTGATAGCCATAGGTGTTATGGAGGCATGCTATATTATGGGAAATTAGTTGACATAATTAAACTAGATTATCATGGTCAGTTTATGATCACATTATTTAAATGTATATAGGCTAATACAACTAACCATAAAAGGGATCATAATTGATGACTTGGGATTCATGTCTATTAATTTTTTCATGGCTCTACACAACAGTGATAATGAAGATGAAAGGTTAAAAAAAAAATTAAAGATGAGAATACTATCTATAAAAAAATTAAAGATGAGAATACTATCTACAAAAATGAACCATTCCAACCTCAGCACTTGGAAATCTCTTTAGAAGAAAAAGGAAATTTGAACTTGTCTTGGTTTAATGTCTTATATCTGTTTCTTATAATTATGCTTAATTAACTATATCTTTTTTATACTTGATGACCTCTGTTTAATTATCTCTATCAAATGTCAAAATTGTTTGTGTTTTCTTCTTGTTGTAGGAATCTTAATGATGAGGAAGTTCTTCAAGAAGAAGAGTAGTTTAGGCCTATCTTGCATTGGCACTGTAGGTGCATTGAGTCTAAGCATTAGATATCCCCTACCGAGTTCAACTACTAGTGCAAGTGGCCAATCGAGGTATATAGGTTCTAGGGGAGAGATTCCACCCACTAAGTACTTCTTTAAGGATATTTAAGACTTTTTAGCTAATGAAGAGGCTATGAAGGAATAGGAAGAGGCCAATTAGCTTGCATGAGAAGAAAAGAGATAATATTGGTTTGTTGATATCATAGGTAACTAATAGAAAATCCTTTTGTCATACCATAATGATATAGCACCAGATTTACATTACAATGTGCTTACAACATTCATTTTCTTATTTCTAACACTTTTAGCAACGAAAAATACTAACATTAAAGGCCCAAATTCTTAATTTAAGTATAAATGCATGACTTTTGCATTTAGATCACAAAATTCATCCTTAACATATTTTTCCAACTAGAAACATCACAAAAAGGAGTAAGAAATTCAGGTTTCAAGTTATGTACATCAAGCTATCATAATTTCACATAGATATATATTTCAGCCACTAACTTCAAAAATTCATATCTTGAGCTAGAAAACTCTAATTTGCACAAATGAAGACTTTATGGAAAGATTATGACATGAACTACATATTGTAAAAATTTTAGATCAAAACAAGTATGTTTGGACCATGAAAATCCAATATAATAGTAACCATATCAGAATTTTGGGCATAACTAGACTTAAAATTTTGAGCATGCATATATTTGGTTACACAGATCCAATTTAGGTGATTTTCAGTGGCTATGAAAAGCTTATAATACAAACTATTTGGTTATAAAATTTTATGATCATTGGAGTTTATTTATCCCCTCAAATACTCAAAAATCAAAACAGACTAAATGAACAGTACGCAGGCAATTTTACAATTTTCAGTCAACTTTGAAAAATTATAATAAATTCTACAAAATTTGAAAAATGATGTCTTTTAAAAATATCTAAATGAGATTTAAATGCCTACCAAATGTCATCCAAAAACTCATTTATTTGGTCAGATTTTGGTTTAAGGGTAGAAAGTGACTCATAATGGCACATTTATAGTTTTAAATGATTCAAAATGGGCTTTTTCAATACATGTTACCATTTGAGCATGTCTCAAACATGAATTATAGCATATATAACCATCTCATCAGGTTACAAACATCATGCAACTCAAAATTATTCTTCCACTTGTCATCTTACATACACTTTCTAAGGCACACCTATGGTCATTTTGCACATTCTTATATATATGCATCAAAAAATGGGATTTACATCATAATCTTGAACTTTTACATATGTGAGGGGGTTTACATCACAAAAACAACATGTTCAATATCTCACGTGAAACTTATTACATAAATTCCTAAACCATTGTCAAAGTATTGCCAATCACACTTGTTGGTCTCCATTCTTGGCTCCTTAAGAGTTCCCTAAACATGGTTAGAAATAATATGGTAGAGAGTGAGATTCCAAGAATCCCAATAGCTTATTCCCCCTACAAGCACATATAAGGCATGTTGTCATGTCAAAGAAAGTAAGCATGCATCATATCCATTCAAATATCAAATATAATCATATTTATAAAATTATATGGATTCATCAAGGTAAAAAACAAGTCTTAGTGACTTTTGTCCTAGCCTCAACCAATTATTTGAGACTTTTTAAATTGGCCTCACCTATTTCTAGGGACTTTTAATTTAGCCTCATTTATTTCCTAACACTTTTGGCCTTGTCTCACCCTTATCTAGAGATTTTTGGCTTCACCTCACCTAAGTCAAGAGACTTTTGGCACAACCTCATCCATCAAGAGCCATTACACATTCCAAATGCATTTCAAGAAACATAATAGCATCAAATCATCAAGAAAATAGTAATAAACATAATTCATAATCCATACACACATACATGCAATCAATGATAATCAGACAACTAACATAAACATACAAGAATTGATGAAGAGTTACATTTTGTCAAGAAGCATAAAATTCTCCTTACTCTCTCACTTCCTCTTCTTGGCTTCACACACACTTAGGAAAGGCTTCACTTGCTTGGCCTAGACATGTCAAATAAGATAGAATTGTATCAATGGAACCATCTCTAACCTCATATAAGCCTTACATAAACTAACTCTAGTTTTAGGCTTCTATATGGCTTCATTTAGTGGCATAATGAAGCAACTCATATAATTCATGATCTTGGGTCTAATTTCTCACTCAATATAAGTCATATGACTCTATTTACACTTATTAAAGTTATCACAAACTCAAATCAAGAAGCATAACCCCAAGTTACTTTTTTATGCATAATAGAACCCTAAATTTTCAACTTTCAAATTAAGATTTCTAAATTCAAATTAATAGTTCTTTTAGTATTTATAATTTATATCTAGATTATTTTTATCTTTGGAATCAAAGAAAACTCTCCCTAGGTACTATATACACCCCTTGGCCAAGACCTACATACAAGGAAGTATCCATAGAGTTTCATCCATTCTTCTAGGGAGTTTAGCACCTATATGATCTCTTTAGCCTCTTTTTAACTCAATCATACTTTTAGATGGTCTAAAATATCATTTTAAAGTCTCATATTTCTTTAAGTGCAATCAAAACCCTAATTCCTATAACTTGTTGCCAATGGCTTCTTTTTGAATTCTATTGGTTCTATATGATTCTCTATACATCAAAACCCCATTTCCTATCAAGTTAGGGCCAAAATCAAACCCTTTATAGTCCCCCTAGGCTGGCCAAAATGAAGGAGCAAGGAAAGAATCAAGAAAAGAAAGTTTTCCACAGTGAAGTATACCTTGTTTGATTCTTTATCAAGTGGTGTTTCTTGTGTTGCTAGAGTTTCCTTCAGATCCTTCTTTTATTGAATCAGCTATAAATCACCACCATTCAGAACTTCAAAACCATAGGAAGAGAGAGGAGAAAAAGGAGAAGAACATTGGAGAAAGGAAGAAGCATGAAAAAAGAACATTTTCTTACCTTTTTTGCTTGGTTTTCTTCTTCCTTTCTTTTCCTTCTTGTGTGCCATAAGGAGCTAAGTTTGGTTCTATTGCGGAGCCAAGAAAGTTGGTTTTGGGAAGGCTAAGGACATGCTGGCCTTATATACAGAGAAAGGAGGTGTTTTATAACATTTTTCAAAATGTCCATTATACCCCTCCACTTCAATTCCTTCGTTTGAACTTATTTCAATTCCTTTTTGAGAACTGTCATTTTCTTTATAAGATTTAGATCCTTTAATTCATTAAATGCCTTTGGTTTCACATTAATTGGATTTAAAACCTTATCAAACTATTTGATCAAAGTTTCAGTTAACTAATGATTTAAATCATATACCGGAAGGGTTTTTAACCATTCTAATGATTTCTATAGTTTTCTAGGCCTTTGAAAATCTTAGTGAGCTCAATTTTACCATTTAAAATTCCTCTTTTTAAGTTTTCAAAAAGTTGTCCAAAATTATGATTTTGCCATTGCATTTCGATGCATTCCACTTAGTCGTTTCAGCTCCAATTTTGGGTCATTCTTGGTTTCCTGACCTCATTGCTAAATGTTTTATTTAACATTCTAGCCTTAATTTACTTCAATTCACTTTACTCTAGGGTCCTCATTTATTAACCAAACAATTTGAATTTCAATTTCTCATAATTGACACTGGCCTTCTCTAGGCCTGTGACCCCTCATAAATAATCAATTCCACTCTTTTAGGAACTATTTTGAATTTCTAAATCATATGATATTACACCTTTAGTTTAGTTCAATTCAATTAATCTAAGTTTGACTTTGTTAACTTTACTTTTATAGATGAGCAAGAAGATGTTAGGCGAACAAGCTTGACTTGTCGGGGGCTCTAGACACTACTTGAAGGCCATAGAATCCTCATAGATTTGAAGAAGCTTATCCAACCAAATGGAAAGAACTGTGGCTTGTTAGGTGTGATCTTAAGGCAAGTTGCAACAGACTTCGTAAATTTTCCCATTAGCTATTTAACCTTGACAAAGGTTCCAAGAAGTTTGAAGGACAACTATTACAGGGCTCAGATACAAGTGGCAAATTGTGTGTCTTCATTTCATTGCTTGCTCATGTCCATCCATATTGATTAACAATTGTATTGTATGCTACATACATACTTTTTGGTTAGTAATATACATAAGAAGTATTATATTTGTACTGTAGGTAAGAAGGGAGGTAGAAAAGAAAGGATTTACTTAATAGTAAAAACAATAGAACAAGAACAAGAGAAGAGCTATTGTAAATGGTCCCTAATAGGATGCCAAGATAAAAATGGGTGCCACTTATTGACTACTAGCTCAACTTAAGGATTGTGGTAATAACAACTTATGCATATACGAATTATGCTCTCTCTCTCTATATATATATACACTAATTGTGTTTCTGTTAATCACCAAGTGATGGTAGAGAGAAAGAAAGAAATTAGGAAAAAGCAGATGATTTACCATACTAGTGAGTTAAAGAGCCTTGTGATGGTAAGCTACATTTAGTAGATATTATAACTAAAATTTTTTATCCTATATGACACATGTTATAGAATTTATCTTATACTTTCTAAAAGGCTAAGCATGGTAGTCTAGTCACACGTGGAGATGTGTAGATTGTCACACATAAGGATAAGTATGGAAATCCTATGAACATTGAGGTTGAAGCAGTCATTATAAGTATAAGAGCTATGTATGAATAGAGTGTTCGCTCCTAGTTTTGTTGAATTGATAATGTTGGAATGTTTTTTTTTTTATTTTTCTTGAACTTGTAGGATAGGATAGTAGAGATTCAAACTCATGGGTCTTGTTCTTAGAAGATCTCAAGTCAGCATTTGTTGTTAATTGTTTTAGGAAGCTAAAAGTGCCTTAGTTGAGTTAGAGGTATGGAATTAGGTACTTGTCTTTCCTAGATGTTTGATCAATCTACTTGATCTCATGAAGGAGCTCCACCTTATAGGTTGACGCATAGAAAGCTATAATAAAAGGTGTAGGAATTAAGAAGACACCAGCAATAGGCTGATGTAGCTTTGGCATTCATCCTTTGAAGTTTTTAGGGCTCGTTGCCTCTAAAACTGGCTAGTCTTGGTGTTCTTGGGGTAATATTATAGCTGTTTTTATTTTACTTAAATTATATAATTAAATATTTATTTTATATAGTTTTTAGTTAGTTACTTATTAATTTCACTTTTATATTTTGGTATTAAATAGTCAAGAAAGTAGATACCTAAGAGCACCATCTCAATCTCCAAGCCCATCTAATAGAGATGATTATTTTAGTATTTTGATTTATGAGTGAACTTTAATTGTATTATATTTGAATTTTAAAACTAATTAAATCTCTTATAATGTTAATTATAAATTGTTACTAAATGTGTATGGAACTATTATTTTTTGAATATGATGGTTATTTGTAATTGGGTTGCTATGTTGGTTGTAAGAATTGCAATGAGTATGAAAGGATTTTTTTTTAAAAAAATCTTTTGTAAGCTATAAAATAGGTAGAATATTAAAAAAAATCAACTTAGCAATGGTTATAACCGTTGGTAAAACAAATAGTTTAGTTGCAATTTACTAAATTGCCATTAAGCCAAAAGGTTAATTGTGATTATAAAACTGCTGTTAAACCATAGGGTTTAATTGCAGGTATAAAACCATAGTTAAACTAGATAGTCTAATTGCAGTTTTATAACCACAGTAATAGCTGTTTTTAAAAATAGCAGTTAAATCAATTGTGATGGCTATCTTTACCACAGTTTTGTCATTCGCAATTAAGCCTATTAGTTCCAAATTTGAACTGTAGCTAAGACAAAGAAAAACTATGGCTAAGATGATTTTTTTTATGACCCATGATACACATAAAAAAATCATGATAAAGAATTTATGAATTTTATGATAACTAATTAATTTATTCTATAATTACAAAATATTCAATATTAGCTTCCTCAGTAAAGTATTTTGTGAGTGTGTTCCTAATTGTCTTCTTCAATAAAATGTTAGCATATTAACGTTAGGTTCAAATAAATTTTTTTAATTTGATTTTTTTATATAGAAAATCCTTTATTTCCAAAGACAACAATTACATCTCTTCAACATTATTTCTACAAGTAGTTAATTAGTATTGCTATGATTTTCAGAACTCCTCAATAAAAGTCTCATGTTAACATTTTAGCAACTGATTTTCTTATTAATTGTCAACATTGTTATTTTTAAAATATAAATGAATTTTTTTATTCCAACTAATTTCAACAAGTAACTACACTAATATTATGAAAAGAATATAAAGGAAAAAAAAATCTTAATATGATCAATTATAACCTAAATCAAATTAGGAAATCATAATTAGCAATTAGTGAAAAATAGAAATCACTACCCAACAAAAAAAGTAATTTTATCAGCTTTTTTTTCTCTTTTTTTTGCTTTAGTGATGGTTTGAACCATTGCTAATTTTTTTGGTAGCGGTTGCAACAATTACTCCTAAAAATCCATTATGAGTCGCATTGTGACAATTGTTTTCAATCATAAGAACAATCATTGCCATAAGTTCATAGTAAGGGTTTTGGCAATTGCTACAAAATAATAAGCTTTAGTAGCAATTCAATTATAACTATCACAAAATTCTTTAAGTATTTAGCAACAATTGTTTAGTGGTGCCCTACTGCCACTATTTAATATTTTTTAAATAATTATGATATTTGAACCTATTTATAAATATAAGTAAAAATGACTTGTACATAATACTCACAACCAATATAAATTTTAAATTATAATTAGATGAAAAATTAAATTGTTATAAAACTTAAAATTTAAGTTTAGTGCATGCAATAATAATACTATGGAGACATAAGTCAATAGGTAAGTCTCACATTTATGATATCATTTAATAGAAGTTATTACAAATCACTTGGTAAGTTTTAAATCTATTAATATTCTTCTTCTTGATTGGAAAATGGTGGAGATTGATTTGCCATACTTGGTTAATGCCAACTCATTTGATCAAATACCTGAGTCATACATAAAGCTAAAACTCATACATGAAGTATAATTCATAAATACATCAAGCAACAAGGAAAATAGTTTTAAAGCCCAAAAAAATATCAAACTCATACATAAAGCTCATTATAAAAAACACAGTAAGCATAAAACTCATGATGAAAACATATTAAAGCACAATTCATAAATACATTAAGCAACAATACATATATGCACTTTGTAACATTTAACTTTTTAACTGAATTGGGACTGGTATGTTAATAAAACATGACCATAAAGTAAATAGAATTAAGGTCAAATAATGATAAAATGATAATCAACATATCAAGAAATAAGGTTAGGAAATCACACACGAAAAGAAAACAAAACTAAACAAAGAAAAAGGGTACATCAGTGACAAAATTATAATTTTGAGAAAATTTTAGGGAATACAAGGAAAATAGTTTTAAAGCCCAAAACTAAGCTCACCGATGTTTTTAGAAGTCTTGAAAACTATAAGGACAATCAGAATCAGTTAAGACCCTTTCAGTGTGCTGAAAGAGTTAGACAGTGTTAGGGCTTTAGAAGAAGCTAGTTTTCACTATTTTAATCCATCTAAACCCCAAAAATAATTTTTTCTATTAAAGAGCATCCAAAAATTTGTAGGGAGCAATCAGATCTTTGAAAGCCTGAAAAATGAGTCCAAACAGAGTAAATGTGCAAAAAAGGGCAAAATAGTCATCTTTAAAAATTATAAATGGAGCTTCTTAAGTAAGCCATGCCTCTCCTTCTTCTACCAAATTCCAAAATCAGATTTTAAGGAGCCACTAATGTTGTCTTGCTGAGGGAAGGGAAAGAGAGATATTAAGCTTCTATTTAGATAAGTAAACAGTCTCGTTTCACTTCGCGCTAGTTTGGAAAGTTGTTTCTCTCTATAAGAGTTTTCTAATGGTGATTTTCTTTTCATGAAAACTTGAAGTTCAAATCTGATCCAAGGTAAAAAGGAGCTCATTTCAAGAAATCAATTAGTGGAAATCAGTTTACGCAGAGAGTAATTCGTGTTGAGGTAAATTTCTACCCAAAACACTTGCAAAAATTTATGTTTCTAGGCTATGTAAGTTTCATCCATGAGAGAAAAAGTGAGGAGTAGAGTTTTTCTTCATGTGTTCTTGATAGAACTAAGGGTTTTAGCATGCAAGGATTCCATATCTAATGTGGTTTCCATTGAATCAGCAACAACTGGTTTTATTACGGGACAGCTCATGATGTTCATATCGATCTATTATGCGCCTTTGCATCTAGCATTGGGTAGACCTCATACAATAACTGTCATAGCTCTACCCTATCTTTTATTTCATTTCTTCTGCAATAATCACAAACACTTTTTGAATTATGGATCCACTAATCAAAATTCAATGCGTAATTTTAGCATTCAAAGGATATTCCTGAATAATCTTATTTTTCAGTTAAGCAATCTAGACTATGTTGTGGGATGGGTTTGGCCAAGGCTAGAAGAATAGGTAACCATGTTATTTTCAACTCTTAATTAGTGTGTTTAGATGTTCTAAGATGCAAAGAACAAGAATCTAAGACTAAAATTGATTGAAACTTTGAAATTTCTAAGTTAGAGTTTTATGATGCCCTTTTTGCCCAAGGAGAAATTTAAAGGGTTAAGAAGTTCTTTAATTGATTC
Source organism: Erythrophleum fordii (assembly GCA_032878935.1). Taxonomy (NCBI): domain Eukaryota; kingdom Viridiplantae; phylum Streptophyta; class Magnoliopsida; order Fabales; family Fabaceae; genus Erythrophleum; species Erythrophleum fordii. The sequence goes on from JAVQMF010000029.1 coordinate 3,334,662, forward strand.
TAAGGATATGGGTAGTCTTAAAATGATATAAGAGCAATAATAGAAGCATTAAATTGAATTTAGAAGTTAGATTTTAGAAGTTGAAAATTTAGGGTTCAATAAAGTGTAATATGAAACCAATTAGTATTAAGTTGTGTGAGTTTATAATGCTTCTAATAGATCCTAATGTGGCTATATAGATCATATATGATAAGATTTTTTAGCCTAGAAGTTGAATTTTAGAAGTTACCCCTTGAAGTTGAAGATTATATAATGAGTGCCATTACATGGAAAAGTGAAACTACTAAATGAATAGTGGCAATGACCATATGAGTAGTAAATATGAAATTTGTGGTTTGAATTATGAATTTTAGAAGGATAAGTTGGCCTAGGATTTAGGTTTAGTGGAATCTCTAACCTAAAGCCTAAGCAAAAAACCACTTATAGGGAACAAAATCCAAAAGGAATTTTATAAGTTTTGACCTTGAATATGGTAGAATTTAAGCATTTTAGATGATATAATTGCCACCTACTAAGCATGTATCTTGAAAAGTATATAAAAAAGGGTTTTTAAGTACACTTTAAGTGGCCTAAAGTATAGATAAAAGTCATAGAGATATAAGAAAGGTTGTTATGAGCTTTAGATGTTGATCATATATTTATGTGATATTTTTAAGACAAGTTAGTGAGGTTTCATCTCATTGTAGGTGTAGAGCTAAGAAAGAAAAGGAAATAGAGGAAGAAATAGAATAGGGAAGTTAAAGGTCTTATTGGATTCTTATCACCTATATAAGATAGCTTACTCTTCCTTATCTAGTTGCATGCAGACTTGTTTGAGCTTGATATACATTGTATTGTATTGATTGTTTTATCACAGTATATGCTATATTACATTACATTAGTTATATGTTATATTTTGCATGTTATGTTTAATAAGATAAAGCTATAAGATAAAGAGGGGCAATGAGAATGAACATAGTAGTTCTCCTAAGCCCAAGAGAAAAGCTTGAGCTAAGCTGAGACTCATGACCATGATAAAGTATGTTATAAGCATGAAAAGCATTTATGTTAGGTTTATGTGACTATTCATACTTGCATTATTCTTACTTAACTATCTTATACTTATTTTAGGTAATTTAAGTATACCTACTAAGACTCTCCTGAATCTCACCCCCATATTTATTTTCCCACTAACTGATGCCAAGTGGAAGCTCCGATGCCAGCAAAGGAAAATAGAAAGAATGATGTTTGGAACTACAAATCTACAAAAATATTTTGTATCAAATTTTGTTGTAATATCACAATGAATATATGTATTAAGTTTTAATTCCTTAGTAATAGAGTTATGTGCACAATGTTGATAGTGATGTAATTCCATTTTAAGTTATTTAGAACCAAATGATGATATATGTCTAGATTGTGTTACTTGATAGTATTATTATCTATATTTTTTCATGTTTGTGAGTTTGGATTAAAATGTGACCATTTGATTGCTCTATATAGTCAATTTTATATCGAAAAATTTTGCTAGATTTTTTTTAGAATATTATGTATGTTTGACTTTTGTGGTAAAAATTAGACTGACATAGAAATTATGAAAAAGGCAAGTGTTTATATCTTAGAAATTTTGGATTGAGTATTTTCTTTCATCAATAAATGGCTTGTTGTTAAACCATAATAATTAAATAAGAGCTAGATAGTTAAGGTGTTATACACTTCAACTCATTCAAGCATTTATAAGTATGTAAAAAAGGGAGATAAAGTTGTCTTAGAGCTTGCAAAGTCTCAAAATGCCATTAATCCACTTCCTGGTTCACCTTGCTTAGCTTTTCTTAGCTTGGCACTCATAATTAGGTAAGTTTGGATTAGATTGGCCTACAAATATTAATCTATAAGACAAATTAAATCATTTCAATCTATGTTAAGTCTCATTACTAACACTTGATTCCATTAAAGTCTAATATAGAATTTAAGACTAGCTTAGGTCTATTAAGAAATAACCCTTGGTTTTCACTTTCTAAACCCCAAACTCTCACTTGCTATGCTATAAGTCTTATAGCTTTAAGGAAACTTATTTGAGTCATCATATACTTGGTTAAAAAGGTTTACGACTAACTTGCTTCTTTAACCCACTTTAGACCTTAAAAATTTAACTTTCAATCTAGGGCTCCTAAATTCAATCCAATGGTTCCATAATTATTTATTGGTCATATCTAGGCCTCTTAAATAATTGGAACTCAAGAAAACACTCCCCGAGTACTTTAACCATGCCTGGCCAAAGCTACCCTCATATGGAAGCCAATTTGAGTTTTTCTTCTTCTCTTTGAGAATTTGATGTATATACACAATCCTTAAGTTCTCTTTAGTCTAATTATACTCTCATATGACTTAAATTATCCTCTTAGGGTTATATACTTCTTTAAGTGCAATAGAAACCATAAATATCCCATCTTCACTTATAAGGCTTCTTTAATGATTTTAGTTGCATAATTTTAATCCTCATGCCTTGAAACCCTTGTTTCCAATTTGTTTTGGTAAATATCATCTCTCTTTAACCTCCTCTAAAGCTAGCCGAACATGAAAGGAAAAGAGAAGATAGGAAGAAGCAAGCTTTCACCATAAAACATACCTTGTTTTAAAGTTGGCCGAATATGAACGGAAGAGAGAAGATAGGAAGAAACAAGCTTTCACCATAAAACATACCTTGTTTTAAAGCTTTTCAAGAGAAGAATTTGAAACTACACTACTTTTCCTTAATTTCTCTCCTTTTTCCCAAAAACTAGCCATAAACATGCTCCTTTTAAGAAGCTAAAACCACCAAGAGAGAGGGCTTAAAGAGGAGAACAAGAATGGTGAAAGCAAGACTATGAAAACGAGCATGTTTACTTACTTAATCTTGGCTTTTTTCCTCCATTTTCCTCCTCCTTTTTGGGTGACTTGAGTTGCTAGTTCTGGAGCAATATGAGTCGATTCTAAGAAATGGAATGTGGCTTGGCTAAAATAAGGAAGAAAAGAGGTGGTTTAGAATAAATCCAAAAAAATTCATTATGTCCTTCCACATAATTTTCTTTGTTTAGGCTCGTTTTAGCTCTTTTTTGAAAATCATCATTTCTATATGAAAATTCAGGTCTTCTAGTTTATTAAAAATATTTATTTTTAATTTTATGAGGTTCAGAACCATTCTGAATCATCTAGTTAAAGTTTAGGTCAACTAACGATCTAAAATATACACTGTAAAAGTTTTGGTCATTCTGACGGTTCTTTAATTTTGCCATTTAAAACTTTCTCTTTTGAGTTTCTTAAAAGTTTCCTAAAATTATGATTTTGCCCCTACTTTTTTAGTTTATTTTGTTTAGGCACTTTAACTTTAGTTTCGAGCCATCTTTAGCTTTATTACCTCATTTTTGGATACTATATTATATTCTATTTTTACTTGACCCTATTTCATTCTATTATGGGGCCCTTTTTTGTCATTTCCTTAGTTTTGGTTCAAATTAAAAAGAATGGATATTACATTCCCCTTTTAATAAAATTTTGTCCTTGAAATTTAAGTATATACTTTTTTGAAATAGCTCTGCATACTTCTTTCTCATTTCTTCTTCTAATTCCAAGGTGGTCTCTTTAGGAGACAGTCCTTTCCAAACTGCTTTTCACTAGTAACATGCTTTTGTTCCTTAACTGCATAAGCTTAGCATCCACGATATGATCTAGTATACCATATAAGGCAAATTGTCTTATAAATGCACATTTTCATATTCTATGACATGTGAGCTATCAGACTTACACTTTTTAAGTTTGGATACATTGAATACATTGTTTATTTAGGCTAGGTTCAGAGCAAGAGTAAGGCTGCAGGCTATAAATTTGACTTTATCTAAAATCTAGAATAGACTTATATACTTTGGACAGAGCCTTTTATTTTTTATAGACCTACCTATCCCTATAACTGGAGACACTTCAATGAATACATAATCTCTAACCTTAAACTCTAATGGCCTTCTTTTATCTGTATAATGCTTTTGCCTACTTTGTGCTGTTAGAAGTTCTTTCTAATCATTTCTATTTGTTTGAAGGTTTGGTCTACTAGTTATAGGCCTATAAGGCTCCTCTTCCCAAGCTTAACTAAACATACTGGAGACTTACACTTCTTCTCATATAATACCTCATATGGTGCCTGATAGCTATTATTTTAAGTAAATTTTGCTAGTGGTAAATAGATGTCCTAGATCCCTTTCATCTCCAATAAATAAGCCCTCAACATATCCTCTAGGGTTTGGGTGGTTCTTTCTATTTGGCCATCTGTTTAGGAATGGTAGGCTGTGCTAAATCTTAATCTAATTCTTAGGGCATCTTGTAATGATCTTTAGAAATTTGAGATTAATTTGGGGTCTTTATCTGATACTATGCCCTTAGGTACCCCATATAGTTTTATTATTATTTTTATGTATAGTTGAGCTAATTTATTTAAGGTGTATGTGGCTTTAATTGCTAAGAAATGGGCAGACTTAGTCAATTTATCTACTATCACCCATATAGCATCATACCCCGATGATGTCTTAGGCAAGCCCATAATAAAATCCATAGCTATGCTATCCTATCCTATTTCCACTCAAGGATATGTAAGGGCTGAAGTAACCCAGCTGGCTTATGATGTTCAATCTTAACTTTTTGACATACTAAACCTCTAGCAACATATTCTGTTATGTCAGTCTTCATTTCAGGCTACCAGAAAATTTTCTTTAAATCATGATACATTTTATTCTAGCTTAAATGAATGGTGTATTTACTTTTATGTGCCCTTCCTAGTATTCTTTCCTTTAACTCTAAGTTTCTAGGCACACCTAACCTATCCTTGTACCTTATTATTCCATCCTTAGACAAATTAAACTTTAAGGTCTTACCCTGGGACATTTGGTCTCTAACCTTTCTTATGAATTTACCCTCTTGCTGACCCTCTCTTATTTGATTCCTCAACTTATTTTCTATTCGAGTTTTACTCATTAGCAACTTACCAGAATGCACTTGACACGAGAGATTCATATCTCTAAATCTCTCAAGGAGTTCCTACTCTTTTAGCATCATATAGGCTATATGCAAAAATTTTCTACTAAATGCATTTGTAGCTACATTTGCCTTACCTAAATGGTATTTCAAAGTATAATTATAATCTTGTAAAAATTCTAACCATCTTCTCTACCTCATGTTTAACTCTTTCTATTCAAATAGGTATTTGAAACTTTTATGATCATTATAAATTTCTATAATTGCATTATAAAGGTAGTGTATCTATATCTTAAGAGCAAATACAACTACTACTAGTTCTAAATCATGATGGGATAATTTTCTTCATATAGTTTCAACTATCTAGAAGCGTAAGCTACTACTCTGCCCTTTTGCACGAGTACTCATCCTAACCTTTTCTTAGAAATATCTCTATAAACTACAAAAGTCTCTCTAGGGTCAGGGATAACTAGAACTAGGGCTGTGGTCAACTTATACTTAAATTCTTAAAAATTGTGCTCACATTTCTCATCTCACACAAATGGTACATTTTTTCTAGTAAGTCTAGTCAGTGACACAACTATATGAGAAAAGTCTTGCATAAACCTGCTATAATATCCTTCCAAACCTAGGAAACTCTTGATCTCTGTAACAATCCTTAGTCTCCCTGATGATTGTGTCAAGCAGCTTTAAATAAACTAGGTTGATTAAAGGTTTGTAGTTAATGGTACAACCTAGGTCATTTCCTAAGGTGTTTTTGCTTCTAATTATTTGTGAAAAAATTCTTCTAGTGGCAACAAATGAGAAATGTTTAAGGGGTTTTTGAATAATTAAATTAAAGAAAATAACAAGAATTAAAAACTTAATACTAAGTGATGGCAACAATTAGACAAAGTGTGGTGAGTAGCCTTTGGATAGACTTCCTAAGATTCAATTATCCTTGCTCCCTTTTAATATACCAAACTTAGATTTAAATTCTTGCTTTTTAGTGCATAAAAATTATTGAATTACCATCCAAGATTCAAATGACTATTTATTAAGGAAATTGCACTCATAAGGAACCTTGAAAAATTAGTCACTTGAGTTAGGGATAAGAATACACAAAAATAGTACCTAATTGCTCACTAAAGTAGCTAAACAATCCACTTAGAATTGCTAATTAACCAATTAGATTCAGGAATTCCTTAAGTACAATAATCACACAAAATTCTAGCCACTTAATACAATAATCATTGCATTAATTGGCCTAAAAATAAGAGGAATTGACTAGCAAATCAGATAGCCTTTAATTCTAGAATTTTTACAAACACTTAGGCATCAAAATAAATCTCTAAATGTGAAATTACAATCAAAATACAGAGCAAATTAATCCAGTACATTTAGCCATCAAATTCTCCAATTAACAAGCTAAACCTAGTTAAATTACACAAAGAAATTAATGCTAAAAATAAAGGATGATGAGAAGAGAATTTAGCCAATTTGGAGATGCATCTTGTAATATCCAGTTCTCTGAAAATAAGAGAAAATGTGAGAAACGTAGCGTACTGCTTCTCTGTCAATGTAAGAAATTCACCGGATACAAAAGCAAGTCCTCCAAAATAAATTAGTTAAGGTCTTAAAAAATTTAGGTAGCATTCTAGACTGCTAAAATTAAGATTCCCAGACTCGGACGGAAAAAAAATGGAGCTAGAATGAAGAAATGAAAAGCTAATGAAACGTAATGGCATTTTTGTAATTTTGAGCAAATTTTAGAATTTTCACAAGAGGGATTTTTAAATAAAAGTTTTGAGTTCTTCAGGGTTCTCAGAGGCCCAAAAAATCATGAGAAGTCTCGGGATTGGTAAAACCCCTTTGATGTATATTTTTCAATATCGATGAGTTTAAATTTTGATGGATTCATTTGATAATGTTTTAGCTCTAAATTGAGTGATTCCAAAGGTATTTTTATTAAATTGAAAATCAAAATTTTATAATGGAAAAGATGGTTCTAAAAAAGGAGCTTAAAAGAAGTTGAAACAAAATTACCATTATGGAAGGACGAAATTGAAATTTTTGAAAAAATGTGCTTCTAGAGGCTCCCACACACTTCTCCCTTTTTCTCCCATCTTCTTTAGCATGAATTCCTCTACCCAAATTACAAAAAAATAGAAGCTCCTTGAGGCTCACCAAGAGAGGAAGAAAAGGAAGAAGAAAAAGTAAAGAAAGTTATGAAAATCTTGATTTTTCAAGCACTTTCATTCACCAAACTCCTTCTCCTCCTTCCCATCTTCCTTTCTATGGTTTTATTGAGGTTTTTTTGTGCTGATTTGGGGTTAGACCAAGAGGAAAAAATTCGGATTTGAAGAGAGGAGGGCAAGGAAAGTGAGAAATAAGTAAGCAAAGCCATGTAAATAAGGTAAAATCTTCATCTTATGGTGGCTACTCCTTCCCCTTTCTTCTCCCTATTTCACCCCATATATGTAGCTGCAAGAGGGCTTGAATTTTGGGCAGAACCAAGGATGAATTCTATGAATTTAAGGGAGGAGAGTAAGAATATGTAAAGAAATTTAAGTAAAAGCCATGAATTTGCAAGATAGGAAGATTAGGTTTTGATTGCACCTTGAACTCTACCATGAACCTAGCCATATTTTATGATATTTAAGAGTTCATATAGACTCTTAAGACACTAAGAGAGCTTCCTACATGATTTTCCTATCAAAGGAAGAAAAGAAACTCCATTGGTGCCATATGGAAGCATAACTTCAGTTAAGGAGAGTTCATGCACATAGGGAGTGTTTTAATTCCTTCCAAACTTAGTTTTGCATCATATATAATAGGAGAGTATGAGAGGAAGCCTTGGAAAAATTTTAGAAGCCATGGATGGTGAGATGGTATTATAGGTTCCATATTATGGCTTAAAAAAGCAACACCTAGCTAGGCTCTTTGATTTGATTGTGTGATAACTCCAAGAGATTTAAATAGAGTCAAGAATCATAAATAGATGGAGAGAATGGAGCCGAGATGATATTTTCCTAAGGTTGCTTGATTAAGTGCATTATAGAACCATAAAAAGAGCCTTATGATTCACCTAACTTTTCTAGTGAATATGTGGCCTTAGAATTTAATTCAAGAGTGTAATTAGCTTTCATATGATGTGTTTAGGCTAGGAGAAATGATCTCCACCTCCTTGGGTGTATGAGGTCAAGGGAGAGGACTTAAGGTTCAAGGAAAAAGTGTTTAAATGCAAGCAAGGTAGCTTTCTTCACCTTCTCTCATACATGAATGTGTGCTTACATTGTCTTTGAATGTATGTATATATGTTTTGAGTTATGGAAAGTATTTTACCATGAGCTTTTATTCCATGGTATCATGATAATGTTTTATGCATTCAAATGATGTTTTATATGCTTGCCTTGGTTTGCTTAGGTGTGGAGAAGCCAAGAACCCTTAAACTTAGTTGAGACAAAGTAAAGAGTCTTCCAAGAGTGAGGTTGACTCCTAAGAGTAAGGTTGAGTCAAAACCTCTTAGAGAAAATGGGTGAGGCAAGTCCAAAATCTATAAGTGAATGGGTGGCACTAATCCACTCACTTGGCAAGGCTATGTATGCTACGTATGATTTGATCAAATGCTAAGCATATTTCTTGAATGCTTACATATTTCAATATATCCATGCATGCATTTTCAAGACTTGTATTGTATGCTTTATGTGTGATTGAAAAGGAGATGAGCTATTGGGATTCTTTGAATCTCATCCCCTCCTCTCCAATGTCTTAACATGCTAGGTGAATTAATTGAGCAAGGTAATGGGAGCCACCAAGCTAAGGAGAAGACGATTGATATCAAAATGTATGAAAAGGCCTAGTTTTTCATCTTTTATAGCCATACACATGGCATATGATATAATCCCATGATGAATTTGTTATGTAACTATATGAACATGTGTAAATACCCAAATGTATGATGTATGAATGAAATTTGATGCCAGATGTATGGGATAACATAATTTGGGTATTGGATGGCCAAAGCTAGCATATGCAATCTTATGTATATCATGGGGTGGATGAGTGAGTTTGAGAAATCTGGGTTCATGCACCTTTGAGACAAGTTTAGAGAGTCATTTTGGTGCATTCCCATATGCTCAAGTGGTCACAGTTGCCTTAGAACTTGAAATGGACCATTTGGACCCTTTTGATGACACAAAATAAGCCATTTTACAATCTAATGTCAAGATTTGACCAAATGAACGAATTTGTTCATGAAATTTGGCACACATGTAGACCTTATCCAGATATTTTTGAGAAGCCAAAGAACAAATTGTTTTAAGCTCTGTAGAATTAATTATGAATTTCCAAAATTTCCATTTTTCTACTGAATTGATACAGGTATTATTCATATGGTCAGAAATTTGGACTATATCATTCATAGGCCAAATGATGTCCAATACTTATGAAATTTTACAAACATAAACTAGACATAATAATATTTCCATGGCCACTAAGATCACCCTAATTGGACCTCTAGGCAGGGAGATATGAATTTTTGAAGTTGGAGATTAGTACTAGGAATGATAGCTGACCTCTAGATTATTCCATCAATTTCTAGTAGCTAATAGCCTCTTTTGTGGTCTGGATTTATTTTTAAAATAAATTAGACATATGTATCTTTCTAGAATGGTATAGTGTGTCTAATTTTAATTTTTCTAAAATTAGTTATGATTTGTCAAATTTTAGGAATAGAATCTAGAAAATTGATCCGAGGCTGCACTAGTATGTTTTGTGTATTTGCTCCCTTTGCTTGAGGTATGAACCATTTATTGAGCTTGTTATGAGTTTATTTATGTATTTAAATGTGAGAATAAGATGGATAAGCCTATATCACCCACAGGATATTGAGAGAAAATTTTTACCGTGGCGAAATGTATCTTGATTCATGATTTCCTATGCCATTATGTTGCTTCCCATGGAATTAGCTTGATGATGAGGCATGGAAAATTGCATGAGTTGAGTCTTAGAATTATGGTGTTACACATCTTGGAGCTCAAATCTTTATCCATGTAAGTCACATCTTCAGCTAGCTACCCAAATAATTTTAAGCTACCATTGAGAAGATGGATGGAGGAAATTTGGAGGAAAAACCCATAGCCATTGCTTGATGAATTAGGATTGAATACTGTCTCACATTTTAGCATCCTAGAGCTCCCTTGATACCAAGTGTTCTATCTCTCCTCCTAAATCCTATCTAATCTCTCATCAAATCTTCCAAACCCATGGCCTTCACATGCTTCTTTTTGGTTGCTGCCCATGCGAAGCCTATGTTACTTAAATCACAATTTGTATCCTATATTCTTCCCTTACTCATGCTTTTTCTTTTAATCATGTAGACTAGCTTTCACCCGTGCTTCTTATTCCTCTGGCCAATTGTGCAATACATTTATATCCTTATACCCTGTGGTTCTCTTTTCAGGTTGTGTGATACCTTCTTCTCACGTGGACTTAACTCCATGTATGCCTCCTATACTCACATGGACGCTTCAAAATTGTAGCTTCTTCCATATCCTTCACATCAAAATCGAGCCTCCTTTTTCTTCACGTGTTACGTGCTTTTAGACCCAAGTCTCTTCTTTTTACTCCCACATGAGCTTCTTCCATATTCTTCCTCAACTAGAAGTAAATGGATATAGCTCTCCAAAATAGCCATGAAGTGTGCTTGTATATATGGAAGAACCCATATTGCTTCTCCTTTAAATCCACTTCCTTCTCATGTCCTTCGTGTGAGTGAATGAGTGAGCTAGAGGTATGTACATGGCTAGATGTGAAGCCTCCTTTGTTTTGTGTTTCTCCCTCACTAAACTTGTGGCTTCTTGACTTCCCAAACCCGAGTGTATATTTATGGAGTTGCACATGTAATGTTTGATTTTCATTAAACGATGGAAATAGATATGTTTTCAAAGTAAATCTCCTGAAATGAATTAGTTAATGTCCCAAAAAATTTAAGTAGCATTCTAGACTCCTAAAAATGAGAATCCCAAGCTTAGATGGAAAGAAAAATGGAGCTAGAATGAAGAAATGAATTTAAATAAAAGGTTAACGAAACGTAATAGCATTTTTATAAGTTTAAGCAAATTTTGGAATTCACATAAGAGTACTTTTTAAATAAAATTTTTGAGTTCTCTGGGGTTCTTAGAGGCCCTGAAAACCATGGGAAGCCCCAGGACAGTTTAAACCCCTTCGGTGGATGTTTTCCAATGTCGATTGACCTGAACTTTCACAGATTCATTCGAGAAGGTTTTAGCTTAGATTTGAGTGATTTTAAAAAAAAATTATTAAATTAAGAACCTAAATTTTATAATAGAAAAAAGGTTCTAAAAAAGGAGCTAAAACAATCAAAAACGAAAATGCTAAGACGAAGGGACAAAATTAGAATTTTTGAAAAGTGTTTCTTAAACCTACTTATATATAGGCCATGCCCCACCTCCTCATTCATTTAGCCACATTTTTTCTGCCCTATAGCAGAGGAGAGAGCTAGGATTTGAGGCGCACCAAGGGGAGAAGAAAGGAAGGAGAAAAACAAGGAAGAGGTATGGATTTTCTTGGTTTTTTTCATGCTTTCTCTTAGCAAACTTCTTTTCCTCCATTTTCCCTTCTTTCCTATGGTTTTATTGAAGTTCTTGGATTTTTTTTTAGGGTAGAACAGAGGAGAAAATTCGGATTTGATGAGAGGAGGCCAAACAAAATGAGAAACAAGCAAGAAAAGCCAAGGAAACAAGGTAAATCTTCATTCCTATAGTAGCTACTTCTTCTCCCCTTCTCTCCTTGGTTCGTCCAACATAAAGAGCTATAAGAAGGCATGTATTTTAGGCAGAACCAAGGGTGAATCTTAGGAATTTAAGGGAGGAGAATAAGAATATGCAAAGAGAATTAATAAACAATCATGAAAAATAAAGATCACAAAGTTAGGGTTTCAAGTGTCCTTTGTAAAATCTGATTTGATATAATAATTCGTAGACCTAAATGAGTGTTTGGATGAGTTCTTAAGATCTCTAGAAAGCTCCCCATATGCATCTTCCATAAAGAAAATAAAGCAAACTCCATGGATGCCAAAAAAGGAGCACGCCTTGGCCTAAAGGGTTCAAGGCACCTAGGGATAGTTTTAAATTTTTTCAAGCCCATTTTTGAGTCATATATAATGGGTGAAAATGAGAGGAAACCTTAGAAAATTTTAGGAGGCCTAGGGAATGAATTGGTGTCATAGGTTTTATAATATGACCCAAAGAAGTAAATATAGTTAGGCTCCTTATTTTAATAGTGTGATGACTCCAAGAGGCTTAAAAGGAGTCAAGAATCATAAATGAAAGGAAAAAATGGAGCCTATAACTCAATTGATGGATGTTGCTTTGTTAGGTGCATTTTTGGAACCATAAAAGAGCTATTAGACCAAGTTAGTATTTAAAGAAGATGTATAGCTTTAAAAATGATTCCAAGAACTTAATTGGCTGCCATATATTGTGTTTAGGCCAAGAGAAACAAATCCCACACCTTTGTGTGTGTGAGGTCGAGGGAGAGGATACAAGGCTCAAGGAAAAAGTGTGCTTGTGTGGAAAAGGTAGCTTTCTCCACTTTCTCTCATGTATAAATGTGTGCTTACCTTGTCTTTGAATAAGTGTATGTGTTTTAAGTCATGAAAAATGTTCTAGCATATGCTTACATTCTATGATACCATAATGTTGTATTATGTTTTCAAATGATACTTAGTATATTTACTTGGGTTTGCTTGATTGTGGTGAAGCCAAGAACCCTTAAAATTGGTTAAGACAAAGTAAAGAGTCTCCCAAGAGTGAGGTTAAGTCAAAACCTTTTAGAAAAAATGGATGAGGCAAGTCCAAAATCCATAAGAGAATGGGTGAGGCCAATCCACTTACTTGGCAAGCTTATGTGTGCTTTGTATGACTTGTTCAAATGCCAAGAATGCTTCTTGAATGATCATATATTTCATTATGCTCATGTATGTATTTTTAAGATTTGTATTGCATTCTTTATGTGTGATTGAAAGAGAGATGAGCTATTGGAATTCTTTGAATCTCATTTCCTCTTCTCCAATGTCTTAACATGCTAGGTGGACCACATGAGCAAGATAATGGAAGCCATAGATTGACAACAATTTGCCTAGTTTTACTTCTTTTGTAGCCATATGTATAGCAAGTGATGTAATCCTATGATGGAATTGTTGTATAATTATATGAGCGTATGTAATTACCCAAATGTTTGATGTATGTATGAGTTTTAGTGCTAATTGAATGGTAATGTACATTTTGGGTAGTAAATGGCAATGTAAAGCATATGTAATCTTATGTATAGCATGGGGTGAAAGAGTGAATTTTTAATTTCTAGGTTTATGCACCTTTAAGATAATTTTAGAAGGCCATTTTGGTGCATTTCCAAGTGCTCAAGTGATCATGGTTATCTTAGAACTCAAATTGGACCATTTGGACCCCTTATATGATACAAAATGAGTCATTTTGCAATCCAATATCAAAATTTGACCAAATGAAGTAATTTGCCCATGAAATTTAGCACACAATAGCTTTTTAAGAAGCTAAAGATCAGATTGTTTGAAGCTCTCAGGAATTAATTATAATTTTTTAAAGTTGGCATTTTTCTGCTGAACTAATACAGACACTGTTCATGTGGTTAGTAACTTAGGCTGTGTCATTTGAGGTCCAAATGATGTCCAATGATCATAAAATTTTACAAGAATAAACTAGACATGAGAAGCTTTCCATGGCCACCAAGATCACCCCCATTGGGCCTCTAAATAGGGAGATATGAATTTTTGGAGTTGGAGGATAGTACCAGTAATAATAGTCAACCTCTGGTGTTGTTCTATCAATTTTTGATGGCTAGCAGTCCTTGTTTGATATGAATATATTTTTATCATAAAGTAGACATCTGTGGCTTTTCAGAATGGTAAATCATGCTTAAGTTTGATTTTTTTAGAATTAGTTATGATTTTTCAAAATTGATGACAGTAACCTAGAATTTCTAGCCGAGGCTGCATCGTTGAAATTTATGTATTCCATCCACTTGCACGAGTTCTAGGCCACTTCTTGGGATGGTTATGAGTTTTAATTGTATAATTAAATATGAGAATGAGATGGATGAGTCCATATGGTCCACAGGATACCAAATGAAAAATTTATTCGTTACGTAACGCGATTTAATTGTATTTTTCTATGACTTTTCTTAAGGAATTCATGTACTTCATGGAAATAAGCCTACATATGAAATGAGATGAGTCATAGAATTATGGTGTTACAACACCTATTTGATACATGAAATGAAAGTCTTTCTCATGCTTCTATGTTTCTGCCTCCTCACATGCTTGTGTGAATGTGTGAGTGTCTTAGTGCTATGTGGAAGAGTGACTCGTGCTAGCTTGTGGGTGCATCAAGAAGTGAGGAGCTTGTGCCTTGGACCTTTTAAAACCTGAACCTCCTTTCACATGAGACCCTTCCCTCTTTTGCATTAGACCCATACGTGCATATGTGTAAATGCAAGAAGCTGAAACTAGACATGTGTGTATAAAGTTAAGAGAGATGCTGCATGGTTCTATGCATCCATGGGTTTGCTACATGTTAGTGTGTAAAGCTTCAAGTGGGTGTGCTGCAATGTGAATGACATGAAAAGAAACCCGTGCCTATGTGTGTGATGTGGAGTGCTTGCTATGTGGAAATAGAGGTGCATGGCTATTACATGTGTGCATGAGCGAGCTAAAGAGTTGAGTGCCTTACCTGTGTACAGCTATGCATGATCAACTCGTGTGCTCTTTAGACTCTTTAGCTCGAGTATCTCCTCTCTCCCTTTCCTTATGAGCTATTGCATGTGTATATAACATAGAGCTACATGGAAAATGTGTAAATGTATGAATGCTGGGCTAGAGGGACGTGCAAGGGAGTGTGTTGATGGATGTGGGCCCCGTGAGTGACATGAGAATTGGAGAGTAGGCTTCAAGTGAGTGTCAAGAAGAGAAGGGCTCATGGTATTGTAATGTCTAGCCATGCATGTGTGTATTTGTGGCGTGATGAATGTCAATGCATGAATGAATATGTGTGATTATTCCATCAAACCCTTTACACCATCAACCCCCATTTTTATTTTTCTAAAACTCCATTAAACATGTAGACCATTATTCCATACTTGTCATTGCACAAATGAAGCTTCCATCTTCAACCTCTTTAGCCCTTGATTCAATCTTGTGACTTCCATTTCTTTTCCACATTAATTTTCAACCTTAAATTCCAACTAGCCATCAAAATCTACATAAAAAGAATTAGAAAAATTAAGTAGGAAAATTCACAGAATTATTTAAAAGAAATGTATGCATTAAAATTCAATAATTTTGCAAATAAATTCTTGGAATACAAAAATGGCTAATAAAATCAAATATCCTCCAATTAAATCTATTAAGCCACAATTTATCATCAAAATGCTTAAATTAGAGGAAATAAAATATATAAAAATTAGCCATTATCACTCTCCCACCAAAGAACTGCCTCTACTTGATAAGGATCTACTGCAACTCTTGCCTGGGAGATCACATGGCCTAGAAATTTCACTTCTATGAGCAAAAACTCACATTTACTAAATTTAGCATAAAATTATTTCTCTCTCAAGGTCTCTAAGGCTAATTTCAAATGTCGTTCATGCTTTTCTCTTCTCTTAGAATAAATAAGGATATTATCTATGAAGACCACTACAAATTTATCTAGATATGACCTAAATACTCTATTCATATAATCCATAAATATTGTAGGTAATTCATTAACCCAAAGGGTATCACCAAAAATTCATAATGCGCATAATTAGTTATAAAGGTTGTCTTAGGGATATCCCCAATCTTATTTCTTAATTGATGGTATCCTGATTTGAAATCTATCTTAGAGAACATTGATGCTTCTATTAGTAGATCTAAGAGGTTATCTATTTTGGAAAGAGGTTACTTATTCTTAATTATGATCTTATTGAACTCTTTGTAATTTATACATAGCATAAGACTCCCATCTTTTTTTTTAACAAATAAGACTAAGGCTCCCCATGGTGAAACACTAGGTCTAATAAAGCCTTTTTCTAATAATTTTTTAATCTATTTTTTTAACTTAGCTAACTCAGTGGGAGTTATCATATATGAAGCCCAAGACATTGGAGTTGCTCCAAGCATAATGTTTATGGCAAACTCTACTTCTCTGTCAGGGGCTAGTCTACCAATTTCCTTAAGGAAAACTTCTAGGAATTCCTTTACTATAGGTATCTCTCTTATACCCTCTTCTACTCCTGCTTGTACAGAAAAGAAAACTAAGAAACCTTGACAACCATGTACTAAAGATCTTTCAGCTTGGGTGGTAGCAAAAAAAGGCTAGCTTAATCCTAGTACTAAAAATAGTTCTACATTTAGGTAGGGTAATGCATTTATTATGACAATCAAGTATGAAATTATTGGCAGACATCCAATTCATACCAATGATCATATCAATATCAATTAGAGCCATACAAATCAAATCAAGTGTGGTGTGACAATGATTAAACTAGATTATACAATTCATATAAGTATAGAAGGTCATGACTCTATTTTTTATGGGTATAGATGCATGCAAGTCATAAGGTAAAGTGCACATACTCAAACCAACCTCCTAGCACAATTATAAGATATGAATGAATTAGGGTTCCCTAAAAGCAGGGCTATTGACTAGCACCCGAATCAAATAAGACATTGATAGTGTAATTATTAATCTTAATAGTACCTTAGATCAGACTCAGGGATCTACTAACTTCCTATGTATCAGGGGCAAAACTCTACCCTGGGTCTATGGTCTGGGTGTAGGAGTTACCTCCCTCTACTACAAACAATCTCTAGCTATATACCCCAGCTTACCATATTTGAAGTAGACATTTTGTCTTGCATAGCGTGGTCTGCCTCCATGGTTCTTACCACACTAATAGCAAGGCATTGAGGTGAAACTGCCTCTGCTTGATTGAGCTAATTTCCTTCTGTTTCTTCCTTTTTTGTTCCACAGCTCTTTGCCACCTTTCTTACTATTGTCAGTAGCTATCTCTGTTTCCCTGGGTCTTTTGTTCTGTAAAAAAAGGGTTTTTAAAACTAAAGCTGGTTATATCCTTTTTAGGTTACTTTTACTAACCTTGTAGGCCTTCACCAGGGCATTAAAATCTTTGATTCTCTAGGGCACTCTATCTTTAATCTCATGTAATAACCCCTTTTCTAGTTCATCTACTCTCCACCTCTCATCATCTTGCTTCTAGAGGTATGAGGGATATTTGGAGAGCTCGAAGAGCTTGGTTACATACTGATCAATTGACATATTTTTTGTCTAACCTAACAAGATAAATTCTAATTCCTTCTTATTCTGTACTGAATTAGGGAAGTATTTTTCATAGAATTCCTATAAAAATGTCTCCCAATTGATTGGGATGTTTTTTAACCTTAATATCGATTATGTACTCCTCAACCAATGTCAACTTCTTTTTTTAATTGAAAATTGGCCAACACGGCCTTTTGCTTAGACGTGCACTCAATAACTATGAATATCTTCTCTAAATGCATAATCTAAGCCTCTGCTTTCTTTGCATTAAGCATATCATCAAATGTTGGAGGCCCATATTTCTTGCATTGTGTTATAACCTGTTAGGTGGTGAGTTGAGTTTGCATAGGAGGTATCTAAGCTAGTGGAGTCTAAGAATTTTATTGGTTCTATGGCATCTGACCTAAGGGATTTGCCTCAAAATTCTCAAGATGGTCTGGGTGTGGTGGCCAGGAAGGATTAGGCCTCTCAATTTCTCTTTTAGCCAATCGTTCTCGCAGTTGCATAATTACCTCTTACTGTTACTGCATCATGACCTACTATTGATCCAAGCAAGCCATAATAGCCTTGAGGGCTCTAGCCATGGGATCAATTAGCTCTGCTTTAGACACTTTAGGAAGCTTTCCTCTCCTAGTATATACCATCTTATCTGAAACAATTCAAACATAATTTAGTGCAAAACATACACATATGTCACTCAAACACCCAAGGTTCCCGAACAAGCCAATACTTAACATGAAATCCCTATCCTCAAGCCATACCCATCACTAAAATGCTTGAACCATTACCCTGATACCAATTAAATGTCATACCTAGCTTCATTTCAACCATTTCCATTAGTCTTAGACATTAACCATAAAATCCATAACTAAAAATATATATTTAACAAAAAAAATCAGTCCGTGTACATACCACATAGGGTTATAAGGGTCCAATTTTATTTCTTTCTTTTTCTTTATTTATATTTATTATAAATAAACCTATTTTGGTCCATTTGGTTTCCAAGGGAGTCACTCTAGCCGAAATTGCTCATGAAATCTATATTTTGTATCAAATTTTGAAAATTCATAACTTAGGTTACATAATTTCGATTCATACATATTAGTTGTCTATGAGAAGTTTAGGATGTGAGCTATATTCTTATAAAATTTCATTGGCAATTAAATTCATTTGATCCTTCAAAAATATGAAGAACTAGAACTAGACGTAAGAACAGTACGAAGGACTATTCTACATAATTTTTTAAACTTTGAAAATTCATAAAATATTCTACTGAGTTTCAAAAATTGCCATTCTTGACTATATAGAAAGCTCTATACAAGGTCTAATTGCATGCCAAATTTTAGTTCCAAACTAAGTCATTTAAGTTATTTGGAATAAAAGTGCAATTCAGGACTTTTTAAAACCAATTTTAGGTCCAAAGGTGGCCTAAATGGATTCCAAATTGTATTCTTCCACTTTAAGCAATTTTCAATCATCCTAGGCATGCAATTTATATGATCAAACATATAAAATAGGGCTTACATAAAAATATGGCTATCCAACACCCTTTTATGCATAAGAACTTCAATATACCTTATGAGCACATAGTAGTATAAAAGGTTAACTTTTAACTCCAAATGGCATATAATGGGATGATTCCCCCACACTTAAACATTTTCACCTTTGGGCAAAACTCAAGATCTAAAGTGAAAATAAAATGGAAAATGGAGAATAGAGATGAAAAGGAAAGTGTAAAAATCATAGGTTAAAGAATAATCACAACTCTTCAACACTTCAACAATCAAAGTTAACTTCACTTGTATCAAGAAAAAGCAAGTTCCCATGGCAATTTCATTTGACAAGAATGAATTAAAGTACATAGTGCCTTACATAGGGTAGGTGTTTACTCTCAACTCATAAGTGGTAAGGGAAATATGTATCACTCAAATTTCACCTATCAAAACCTCACTACCATAAGCTTGTCTATCTTCTAAATCTCCACCACCTATGCCAAATGCAAAGCACAAATTAAAAGGACTTTATTCAATGTTGTAGTGGGGTTAAGGTAAGAAATAAATGGATATACAAGAACAAGGAAAAACAAACAACAAATGAATACCTTAAGAGCAATAAAAGAAAACCTATGATAGAAGAAAATGTGCATTTCAAGGCCTTATTTTCAAGTAGTATAAGTAAATACAAACAAAACTTAAAAACACTTCTTTCTTTGATTTCTTTTTCATTTTCTTTTCTTCTTTTTCTTTTTTTTTTTAATTTTCATTTTAATTTCTTGCTTCTTTCTATTTTTTTTATTTTTTATTTTTTATTTTTATTTTTTGAATATCTTCCTCGACTTTTAATGACAATGGTCTAAATGATGCAAAACACATATTCACCCATTCTAATCAAATGCATTGCTCTTGAAATTCTTAAGGCATCTTCAAATAAGGTGAGAAAATATTTAGTTTCACTTTTTATGGCTATGGGTTCAAAAGAAAATAAAATAAGGTCCAAAATGGCTTAACAATGGATAAAGTGCATATAAGGGGTGGCTATTTGGCTAACTAGCTATATGCATACAAATGCAAATATGATCTCAACAAAGAATGAAGACAAGTTCTAAAGTAAAAATAATAGGTAAAAACATACTAGAAATGAACAAATAACACTCAAATCCTCACAAGCTAATGGCTATTAAAATAATTTATTGAAATTAAATTCATTACCACTTCACTTGAATCAAAACACGAGATCTATCACTTATCACATCAAAATGTATCCAAGTTATAATTATCTCAATTTGCAACTTCCACAAAAAATTTTAAAAAAATAATAATGTTTTTCAATTTTTCTCAAACTTTTTTTTCAAAAAACAAAACAAAGAAAAGATTAAATAAAATGGTTCTCCCCTCCTCCCCCAACACTTAAAATTTACTTTGTCCTCAATGTAAGCTCAATCCAATAATGGAGGAGGAAACATGTAAAACAAAAGTAGAAGGGAAATGGTACAATCGGATGAAATGAAATGAAAATATCAAGGGTGGTTTAAATTTCCATGTAGCTGGCTAGCAATTTATTGCCTACAAAACAAAATAGCAATGCAAAAAGGAAAAGATAACAAAAACACTAAACTAAAAGGAACACTATAAAAACAAACTAATCATATATGTGAAAAACTAAAATTAACACATCTTCATTCCTTTTAGTTTAGCAACTTTATGTCTTATCTAAAATTAACACATCTTCAATCCTTTTAGTTTAGCAACTTTATGTCTTATCACTTTTAAGCACTTTAATTGATCATTCAATAATGATTCATAGACTTCCTCAACCATTAGTAGTTTTAGAAAGTCAAATTCAACATTTTAAAAAACAATAAAAGAAGAAAAATAAAATTTAGCATGCTCAAAGCTAATGAAAGAGAATCTGAAACCAAGTTTATAAGCATTAAATACTATACTCTCTAGATATCTATCAAAACCAATGAAATAAATTGGACTCTCATCAGTAAGAGTCACTGCATTAATAGAAAAATTCATATGTAACTTCTTACAATTTTTCAAGTGGAAATCCTTTAAGGTGTCTGGCAATTGCTTCATCTCAAATAGGAGAGTCTGTTAATTGTTGGGAACTAGCTCACTAATTTCATGAACCTATTTAAAAGTCTTAACAAGAGGAACTATATTTGCCTTTACCAAAGAAACATCAGTAGAATTACAAGATTCTATGCAATGATCACCAATAAAATCAAATCTTTTATTAGTGTCAACAACAGTGCAAGCATTAATAGGACTCCAAATATCATGATCATCCACATGACCATCTCTATGCATGCTTTCATCAACACTAGTATGATCAGAAAAATTAATATCATCAATAGTCTCCTTATAGACATTGGAAACCATGGACTCAATAAAATCATCAGACCTAAGAAAATCATTTATCTCAATAAATATAGGACATGTATGAAAAGTATCATATATGCATCTCAAAGTAGAGTCTGAATTATCTTCAATAAGTGACTCAACAATTATACCATCCATATCCTCATCACATGCTACATCCACTATTTCATCAATCATGTCATCACATGCTAAGTTACCCCCACACTTATCTACTATCCTAAACTCACTAGTATCATCATCTACTAGCTCAGAAATGAAATCATCACTATGGTCACAGCTAGAGGTAGAAAAAAAAGTGCATTAGTGTAACACCATAATTTCTTGCTCATTTCATGCCATATCTATGCTTCCATTATGCATTTCATGGAAGGATCAAGAAAATAACATAAAAATAATGAATATTTTTACGTTGCATCATATATGAAAATTCCATTTCACACGGACCATGTGAGCTCATACATCACATTTTCATATTTAATTACATGAATACAACTCATTTGCATCATTAAAATGGCCTACATCTCAAGGAACTTGAAGGGAAGCATGAAATATACATATATAATTTCAGCCAGATTTGTCCTCATTTTTGTCACAATTTTGGAACATTATAACTAATTCTAAAAAAAATCTAAATCATGTATTCTTGCCCATTCTAGAAAGCTACAAATGTCTATTTCATGCTAAAAATATGTCCACACCATAAAAGCTACCACAAAGGATGTTTGACATTCGAAATGGTCCAGAGGTCAAGCTGTCCACTGGTGCTGTCACAAAATTCTGCAGTAAATTTAAAAAATGTTTAATTAATTCCACAAAAATCCAATCCATGTAAAACCAATATGAAAATATGTGAATGTTAGCTAGAGGGAAAAAATGACTCTAGACTAGTTCAGGCATGCCCAGACCTCAAAATCTAATTAAACAATAACTAAGGTTGGCTGAAGCTCCTAATATTGGATAGATTCTTTAAAAATTCATATTTCCCTCTCTAGACATCAAAATGAGGTGATTCTAGTTGGAACAAGTCACTAGAAATATATAGTCTTTTTATATAAAATTTCATGGCAATTGGACATTATTTGAGCCCTGTGTGATAAATTTCATTTTCGGACCTAAGGAACAGTGACATGACCAAAACCAGAAAATTTGCCAACTTTAAAAATTCATCAAATATTCTCTAGACCTCCAAAAATTTTATTCTTTAGCTTCCCAAAAACCTCTCAACAAGCTACAAATCTTAGATCAAGAAGAGTTCATTTGGATAAAAAGTGATATAGGGTTCTAAATTGGTCAATTTTAGCTCCATATGGGATACCAAAATATCCAAATGGCTTCCCTTAGGATTTGACACCTCTTGGGCAAGTCTAAAAGCCTAATTAGGACTTATTTGAGTTACTCAAATGATCCCAAACTCTATGCATCTCATTTCCACTATCTCATCCACACATATGCACAATTCCATAATACCATTAAGGAAGCTAATTTGCCATCATACATTCAAATCACATTCTAATGGTCACATAATATATCCTCTCATTTATACATGGCATATTAACATAATTACATATATTTATAACATCATAATACATATACATCCATTAATTATATCATTTGCCAATGGTATGGCCTTAAAGTAGCAAAATCACATTCTTGAATGTCATATTCTCATTTTCAAGATGGTTGGCTTGTATTACCTTGTCCACTTAGTCCATCTAGCATATTAGATCATTGGAAAGGAGGGAATGAGATTCAAAGAATTCCAATAGCTCATCTCCCATTCAATCATATATAATGAATGCAAATAAGTCTCATAAATGCATGTATGGTTATGTTGACATGTGCAAACATTCAAGAGGTATTTTCATCATTTTAGAAAGTCATACATAGCATACAAAGGCTTGCCAAACAAGTGGGTTGGCCTCACCCAATTTCTTGTGGATGTTAGACTTGCCTCACCCATTCTTTAAGAGATCCTTAGACTTAACCATGCTCTTAAGAGTCTATCTTACTTTTATGAGACTCTTTACTTTGTCTCAACCAATCTTAAGGGTTCTTGGCTTATCCTCACCATGGCTAAGGGTTCTTGGCCTCCTCACACTCAAGCAAACCCAAGCACACATCATAAATATCATATGAAAGCATATTATAACATCATGGCACCATGGAATCAAAGTCATGCTAGAACACTTTTCACGGCTTAAAATACACATACACACATTCAAAGACAAGTAAAGCAAACAATTATGTATGAGAGAAGGAGGAGTGAGCTACCTTAGAAACAATTACACACTTGTTCTCTTGAATCCAAGCTCTTTCTTTTGGCCACACACACAATGATATGGGAATGATTTCTCTTGGCCTAAACACAATTTATGAAAGCCAATTAGGTTCATGGAATTAATTCTAAGGCCACACAACTTGCTTGAACTCTAGCTTGATCTATAAACCTCATTATGGTTCCATAATTGCACTTCATGAAGCAACATTCCTAAAATAATTTGTAGGCTCCATTTTCAAATATGATTCTTGACTTCTTTTAAGCCTCTTGGAGTTATCACACAATCAAAACCAAGAGCCTAGCTATATATTGCTTTTTTAGGTCATAATATGGAACATAAGGCACCAACTCACTTTCTATGGCTTCTAAATTTTTCCCAAAGCCTCTCCTCATTTTCATTCATCATATATGACTCAAAAATAGGCTTAGAAAATTTAAAACTCTCCCTAACTATGCTATCTCCCTTAGGGCGAGATAATGTAGGTTTTTGCTTTCTATGGACTTTGCTTTGTTTTCTCAAGGGTAGAAGCACATGGGGATCCTCTTAGGGATCTTAGGAACTCATTTAAACTCTTATTTAAGCATAGGAATCATTGTACAAAATCAGATTTTATAAAGTGCAATTGAAACCCTAGAATTGCATCTTGAAATCTAATGACTTTTTGTTAATTCTCTTTGCATATTCTTAATCTCCACACACTTTTTCCTTAGATTCACCCTTGGTTTTGCCTAAAAATCAAATCCTCCTAGAGTTTCTTATGTTAGGCAAAATGGAGGAGGAGGGGAACCAAAGGTAGCAACCATGGGAGGAGAAATTACCTTGTTTTCTTGCTTTTTCTCACTTGAATCTTACTTTCTCCAAGATCCTCTCTTCAAATCCGAAATTTCCCTTAAGTTTCCCTCTTAAAACAGATTTGTAAACTTCATTTTAATCAAATGAAACAAAGGAGAATGGAGGAGAGGAGGTTTGGATGGAAGAAAGCATGAAAAACTACTAAGAAACCATACCTTAAAGCTTGAATTTCTTCTCCTCTTCTTCTTCCCTTGGTGTGCCACTCTCCTAGGGTTTCTTCTCTGAATTTGGGCAGAACAATTTGAAGCTAAATGAAGGAGAGAGTGAGGCGCTACCTATTTATAAGGGAGGAAGAAACACTTTTCAAAAATTCTCATTTTGCCCTTCGTTCTTGGCATTTTCGTTTCTCCTTCGTTTTAACTCATTTTTTAGAACTATCTTTTCTATTATAAAATTTAGATTTCCAATCTAGTAAAATGCCTTTGGAATCACTCAAATCAGAGCTAAAACCTTTATGAATGAATTAGTCAAACTTTGGATACATTGACATTGGAAAACGTCCATCGGAAGGGATTTAACTGTCCCAAGGCTTTTGATGGATTTCAGGACCTTTGAGAACTCCGGAGAACTCAAAAATTTTATTTAAAAAACTCTCCTGTGTAAATTCCAAAATTTTCTCAAAATTACAAAAATGCCATTATGTTTCATAAGCTTTTTGTAAGAAATTGTTTCTTCATTCTAGCTTTGTTTTTCTTTCCGTATGAGTCTGGGATTCTCATTTTTAGGAGTCTAGAATGCTTTTCAAATTTTTTAGGACCTTAATTATATCATTTCAGGAGACTTCCTTTTGTATTCGATAAATTTTGTTCGTTGACAAAGGAACCGTACGTTACGTTTCTCACATTTTCTCTTGTTTTTAGAGAACTGGATGTTACAATCAGTACATAAGAACTCATTAACATTAACATATGTATCATTTTTGGCTCAATGCATTACCACAATCAATCATATCAGGGAATTCAACAAAAATTTCTTTATCTATATCATTATCATAACAAGTAACACAAGATTCATTATTCTTCATCTTATCATTCTCATGCAATTCAAAAACATCATCATATGCATTAGTAGTTACTATGTTATCATGTAAACTAGAGTCATTCTTAATGAAATGCAATGTATTAGAAAATGAAAGCATATTACCAAACAAATAAGACTCTTCCTCCTTTATAATTATCTTTTAATTTGCTTTTTTTTCAATTCAGTAGCATTTATAATAGGTTGATTCATTTGAATTCCCAAATCCTTCATGAGGTGATCAATTATTTGTTGGTTTTAAAGACGCTGGCATTAGGATTCCTATTGGTATTGAAAACAATTAGCTTCTAATTGCTTCGTCCTTTCTTACAAACTTTGTTCCTTCTTAGGCTTTTATTGAATATATCCCTTATGATAGTTGTAATCATAATACTCTAGCTCTTGCATATGGGAATTGTGGTATTGCTTAACATAACTGGGACAAGCCTTATAAGGATAGTGATTAGCTTGGTAGCATGGCCATTAGAATTGTTGTGCTTGTCTTTGTTGCTCAATGATATTGCTAAGCATTGATTTTACTTTATCCATCTTCTGGAGAATCCTATTATTTGTAGAAAAATCAAAGACACCTTGATTAGGCATAAAATAGCCATGCATATTTCCATTAAGAGTATGAGAAGTATAATCAATTCAAGCACATAAGAAAGTAGTAATAAACTATCACTACTATTTACTCTAAAGTAAGAAAATTAAAATCAAATTAAACTAACAACTACCTAACACTTAAACATAGAGAAATATCATATAAAGGAAACTTACAAAAATAAAGAAATTAAATCTAGAAAAATTGAAAAAATTCTAAAAAATTTTAAGAAAATACTAAAAAACTCAAAAAAAGTCCAAATGATTGAACTTAAGTAGCTATAATTTAAAGAAAAACTTGAAAGCTATCAAATTTGGGGGGGTTTTGATTGAACTTAAGTAGCTATAATTTAAGTTGAATTAAAAATACAAACCACTAACTAAAATGCATGAATTAACAAGCAAATAATGGACATGTGACTAGTTTTGGATTTATCCCTTGATATTCACTATCCTTAGCCTAATTTAATGATTAATGGTTCTGGTATAAGAGTTCCTACATGTGTATATGGTAATTTATCTTAAGTTACCTCACAATATTCAAGACACTAACAATTTAATGTTTATTGAAACCTCATTTTCACATTGAATCATTAATTCGTGTGATTAAAATTATTGAATTATTAATCAATCAAATTTGCTTCTAAATTTTCATTCTAGGAGGTTCAATTAACCAATTATACTCCAAGGAAAACTCAAATTAAACATTCAAGGACACAATTTCCAACATACATTTAATCAAACACCTTGATTTCATACATTGAAAATTGGAGGTATATAAAAATTATAGCACTCAAAATTCTCTCTTAATTGATGTCTAACTAGCCATCAATTATAAACAACACTAATCTTAATCTAATACAATTTTAACTAAGCTAGTACAAGAGTAAGAAAAAGTGCTAGAAAGAGAGGAAGGAAATGTAGAAATCTTAGCCAAATTCTTAGATGTTTTTCATAGATTTAAGCTTCAATCAAGGTTTTCTTCCAAAATTAGCTGTAAGATGGGTTTAAGCTCTCATTAAAGGAAAATAATGGAAGAAAAAAAGGATGCAAGTCATGACCATAAGCTTCACGGATGAATGAAGGATAGATGATTATTGAATTAATTTCATGCATGCTTCTCCCCCTTTTAGACCCTCCACCCAAGCCACACAACGCGTGCTTTCTTCAATGTGTATCATGGAGTGGGCCCTTCATGCCTTATTCCTATGCTTCATTATGTGTCTGTCTTGAGTGAGCTAGATGTACATTTACATGTTAGTGTATGAGTGTGTGTGAACCATACGTGGAGTGAATGACATTGTGCTTCCTTCAAACCTAAGCCTCCTTACCCACGTGATAATGGTGCCTTGCTTTTTTAATCTATGCCTACATGTGTAAATGAGAGAATCCCATGCATCATTTCTTGCATGAAATCCGTGCTTGAATCTGATTGTGTATGCATTTGAGCTGCTCCTTCCTTCTCATTCATTCCTCCTTCCACGTGACTTAGTAGAATGATTCATCCCCATGTCCATGGATTGAATTCCTAACCATCTATGTATGTGTGTGTTTTTCTCCTTACAACCTATGGCTTTTCCCTCTTCTAGCCCATGGCTTATTCCTCATGTGTGTGTTAATGCTGGAGCTCATGCCACGTGAAATTGATGCACGAAATCCATGTGTGAATTTATCAACGTGAATGACAGAATGAAGTGTGTGACCTAGACCTCGTGCTACCCCATCAACCCATGTCTGGATGTGTGTTTGTGATTCATGTGTTGGACGTGTGTGCATCAGGTGAGGAAGAGAACCGTGTATGGTGTGTATGAGTGCATGAAAAGACCGTGGAAAGAGAGGATGATTCTACACCTTGTTTGCTTCAAGTGCTTGTGCCATTCATCTCAATTTTTTTTTTCTAATTTTATATTCTTAAAAATGCATTCAAAATTATAGCAATTATTTCCTCCTCAAAATTGCACACTTAAAGCTTTCATCCTTAGATCTTGGCCATTGATTTAATCTTGTAGCTTTCAATTCTCCTCTAATTAATCTCCATCATTTTGATTTCTATTTTCCTATTAAAACTTGCAAAAATAATAGAAAATATTAAGTAAAAAAATTTACAAAATTATATAAAAGAATTC
Source organism: Erythrophleum fordii (assembly GCA_032878935.1). Lineage (NCBI taxonomy): Eukaryota > Viridiplantae > Streptophyta > Magnoliopsida > Fabales > Fabaceae > Erythrophleum > Erythrophleum fordii. Next base: position 3,362,756 of record JAVQMF010000029.1, read on the forward strand.
ATGCATTAAAAACTAATAATTTTGTAAATTAATTCATAGAATGCAAAAATGGCTAATAAGATCAAATATCATCTAATAAAATCTATTAAGCCATAATTCATCATCAAAATATCCAAATTAAGGGAAATAAAATATATAAAAATTAGCATTTATCAATGCTCTAATTGATACATGTGATTCCATTACAAATTTCATCAAAATACAAAAAATATTCATTATTCATAGATAAGCTTTTCAACTCTTTAAGTAAAAATAGCATAATTACATTACAAAAGATATATTACATAGGTTCCTAAAGCCTAGTGCTTCTCTATCTCTTTCTTCATGCTTGAAAACCTCGAAATGGTTAGTGGGAGTACATGGGGTGAGATTTCAAGAAGAATCTCAGTAGTCAATCTCAACCAATCAATGCATAAATGAACACTATGAGGAAATGCAATGCTTGTGAGGTAGGAATGCCATTCATAGACCTTATGTAACTTAAATGCAACTTTGAATATAAAAACTCATTTATTAACAAGCCAAGCATCAACATATACTAGATAGGCTCAACTAAACTTAACTCGAGGCCCAAAAAGAGCTATTATGCTCAATTTTAACTTATAGGGAGTTAGGAGCTGAAAAACATGTCAAACTCATACATAGAGCTCATTATGAAAAGCATAGTAAGTGTAAAATTCATGATGAAAACCATGTCAAAGCATAATTCATAAATACATTAAGCAATAACACATACAAGTACTTAAACTTATATAAGCATTCATAAGTATGCATGAAAGAGAGATAAAGCTATCTTAAAGCTTGTGAAGTCTCAAGATGCCACTAACCCACTTCTTGGTTCAGTTTTCTTGGCTCTTGACACTTATAATTAGGTAAGTTTGAACTAGATTAGCCTATAAATATCAATCCATAAGGCAAATTAATCCATTTGAATCCATGTTAAGTCTCATTACTAACACTTGATTCCATTAACATCTAATATAGAATTTATGACTAGTTTCAGTCTATTAAAAAGCAAACCTTAGTTTTTACTTTTTAAACCTCAAACTCTCACTTGTTATAAGTCTTATAACTCTAAGGAAACTCATTTGAATCATCATATGCTTGGTTAAACGGGTTTAAGACTAATTTGCTTCTTTAACCTACTTTAGGCTCTAAAAATTTAATTTTCAATCTAGAGCTCCTAAATTCAATCCAATGGTTTCATAATTATTTATTCATCATATCTAAGCCTTTTAAATTATTGGAACTCAAGAAAACACTCCTTAAGGGCTTTAACCATGCCTTGGCCGAAATTACCCTTACATGTAAGCCAATTGGAGTTTTGCTTCTTCTTTTTGAGAATTTGATGCATATACACAATCCTTATCTTCTCTTTAGTCTAATTATACTCCCATATGACTTAAATTATCCTCCTATGGTTCCATAATTCTTTAGGTGTAATAAAAACCTTAACTATCCTATCTTGACTTTTAAGGCCTTTTAATGATTCTAGTTGCATAATCTTAATTCTCATACCTTGAAACCCTTGTTCCCAATCTGTTTTGGCCAAAAATCATCTCTCCTTAACCTCCCCTAGAGCTGGCCAAACATGAAAGGAAGAAAGAAGACAAGAAGAAGCAAGCTTCTATTATAAAACATACCTTGTTTTAAAGCTTTTCAATCAATTTGATGCTATATTTGTTTTTCTCAATTTCTCTCTTTCTTCCAAGAAACTAGCCACAAAAGTGATCCTTTTAAGAAGCATAAACGACAAAGAGAGAGGGCTTAAAGAAGAGAACAAGAATGGTAAAAGCAAGACCATGAAAAAAAGCATGTTTACTTACCTAATCTTGGCTTTGTTCCTCCATTTTCCTTTTCCTTTTTGGGCAACTTGAGCTGCTAGTTCTAGAGCAATATAGGTCATTTCTAAGAAATGGAAAGTGGCGTGGCTAAAATAGGGAAGAAATGAGGTGGTTTCTAATAAATCCAAAAATTCCCATTATGCCCTTCCATTTAATTTCCTCCGTTTAAGCTCGTTTTAACTCCTTTTTAAAAATCATCAAATCTTCTAGTTTATTAAAAACATTTATTTCTAATTTTATAGGATTTAAAACCATTCCAAATTGTCTAGTCAATGTTCGAGTCAATTAACGGCCTAAACTAACACCGAAAAGGTTTTGATTATTTTGACGGTTCCTATGATTTTTATGGCCTTTGAAAACCCTTGAGAATTTAATTTTGCCATTTAAAACTTTCTCTTTTGAGTTTCTTAAAATTTGCTCAAAACTATGATTTTGCCACTGCCTTTGTGATTTATTTTTTTAGCCATTTTAACTCCAGTTTCGGGCTATCTTTAGCTTTATTACCTTATTTTTGAATACTCAGATTATTATTCTATTCTTACTTAACTCTATTTCATTCTATTATGGGGTTCATTTTTGTTATTTCTAGATTTTGGTTCAAATTAAATAGAAAGATATTACTTTCTACACACATTTTGAGTACAGATGTGTAACAATCCTAATCCCTAACCACGCTAATTAAGCATAGTTGTACTGTTGATAATCAATACTCAAGGACTAAGGCCAATACTAATTATTAATGATGAAAATATGGGAAAATTTGAATCTTTTATTAATTAATCACCATAATTCATATAAACTAGAAGATCAAAGTTCATAAGGAATTTAATTTTTATTTAAGACTTTCAATTCATTCACAATTGAATCTAGAAGCATAAAGTTCTTATATAATTATTTATAACTCATTACTTATCAGTAACATAGTGAAAACTAGGTTCTAAAAGCTAAAATAAGGATATGGGGACTTAGGTCGCAACTTCTAAGGACTCTATTATAGCTAAGTTAGCTATTGAATCTTTTAAAAGTATCAAGAAAAACTTATGCTGTGACTTAAGCATTCCATGCCTTGACTTAATTCGATGACTTAAGCTACACATGCCGCAGTAAGGTTCTCCCCTGGGTCTTACTATTCAAAATCTCTCGAGTCTCACTACAATAAGCCGACATGGCATTGTAGTAAGAGTGCCTACTAGGATGCCTCTAACAAACTTGCCCAATACTCACCATAGCGAGCCTTTTCACACTGTAGCAAGATTGCTCTCTAGAACGCTCTCTTCCTGCTTTTCTTGACTTATGCTACAGCCTAAGAACTTGCACCTTGGTGCACTTAGCTTCTATACCCCTTGAAATGAGTTTTAGTCATGACTTAAGTAGTTTTGGCTGTGACTTAACTTCTCTCTAATTCTAAACTTATTAATACTCATCCTAATTCACCTACAACTCTTCACACTCCAGCCTAAGACCCTTCTAAAACTAAAATACCATGCTTTTAAGGCTTATAACCTATATAACTTCTAGATGATTGATCTTATGTCATCCATGGACTCTAAAATCAATTATATCAATGCAACTCATATTATATCTACACACATACTATTATGACAACAAAAATATACCTATAAGTTAGAATGGTAACCCAAAATACTCAATACACCTCTAAATGTCTTTTAACTACTTAGAGCAAGTTTCAATTTGCTAATCAAACATGATTCTACCTTAAAGCTCTAAAGCAGCCTTAATTGTGAAAGATAACCATGGCATACCTTAAACCAACAAACACAGAACAAACATGACAGTAGAAGTTCACAAATAAAAGTTTAAGTTAGACATTCATTTAATGATCTATCCATAACCTTGAACATACATAGCTGGTCCACATCCATAACAATCCATGTTTGCTTAACATCAAGCAGCTACATCAAATTCCATATAAATGAAGCCTAGCCTACTAATGATTAATTCATTAGTTACAAAAGTATCAAAATGTACACTTGGTAATACGAATGCATCATGATACTATACAAAATAAGTTACAAAAGGAATAGCATCTATTCTACATTAGGCCTCCAAATGCACAATTTCCACACAAGGTCTTAAGGTAGGGATGTTCATCCACTTGTTTCCCTTTTTTCTTTACCTGATGAACCTTCACCTGAAATTGTTAGCCCATAAACAAGGTGAGACGTGAATCTTAGTAACTAAAGGAAAATTTTTATACATATGTGCAAATTAACCAATATAAATGCAAGTTGAGTAAAGAAAATATTGTTCACTCATAATTGTCAAACTGACCAAGATTAATGAATTTTTGTTGGTTTGTAGTATAATGCCTACCAGGACATCTCTTATAGAGCTATTAATCAAATCAATTATTTTATGAAACAAAAATATAAAATTGAGATGATTGGGGATTCAAATATAAAATTGCACTAATTAAGTTGAATAGCAAATTAATTAACGAAATGCAATAAAATGAAATTCAATTAGAATAATACATAACCAATCCAGAATTCTTCCCATGATATTTCCCTATCCTTGTCACCTAAAAATACTTTTGATTTGATTTTTAATCCTCTAGTTATTTTTTATTAATATTCTTAAACTATCGTTCAAGATTTTAATTAGTTTGTATTGCTAATTAGAACACAATCGTGCCTTTATCAATAACACAAAGGGAAACTATTTCGCACTTGACCATAGATGCACGTAGAATCCTAATGTGGTTCAGAATAAATTTATTTGATTAATCAAACGATTGAATTAAAACAAATTCTTGGATAAATAAAATGAATTAGCATTCATGCAACAAAAATCATCTAACCAGAATGATAATAACTACATGAAAACAAAGACAACAAAAATGAAATACTTTTGAAAACAATATCCAAACCAGAGTTCTATACAAACATAGACTTAAGTTCCTTATCAGGTTTAGACTCTGGATTGATCATCAAGAAATATTAGAAAGCCATGAAAAGGCAAAAACAAGAATGAGAAATAGAGAAGAAGGAACATGTGTTCTATGGTGACATCTTCTTCTCTTTATATAGATGACGTTGCCTTCTTCCTCAAGAAATCCAATACCATTCTAGAAGTAAAAAAAAGATAATATCCAAATCCTTTTAGGATTCAATAAGATAAAGTCCAAATCGTTTTAGAAATCTTTTATCCTGCAAAATACAATTAAAAAATAATTGGGCCTCCATTGGATAAATATAACATAAATGCATTTAAAATCCATTAGTCAAAATTTAGCCCACTAAATATAAGAAATATAAAATATAATAATGTTAAAATATCAAATTCCCCCACACTTAGGCTTTTTACACTCTTGGGCAAAACACAAAAAGATTAAAAAAAAGAAAAACAAAATTGAAATACAAAACTGCCAAGCTAAATATAATTCAAGCTTTTTAGATATTCAACATTCAAAGGCAATCTTTCTTGCTAATCAAGGAAGAACAAGTAGCATGGCAATTCCAATTGATAAAAAAAAAAGAATTGAAGTAGTAGCTCCTCACTGGTTATGTATTTACTCTTAATCCTCTCAAGTGTTTAGGTTAAACATTCCTCTTAAATTCAACCTTTCATAATATCACTACCATAGGTTTGTATATTTTCTCAATCTCCACTAAGTTACAAGCAAGACATAAATCAAAAGGACTTTTATTCAAGGTTATAATTGGGCTAAGGTACGAAACCAATGGTAAACAAAAGAACTAAGGATGCAACAAGAGACACAAAGCAGAAACTTAAAATCATCAAAAGCAATAAAAAAAAAGAACATAGAATGGAATAGATGTACATTTCAAAGTCTTATTAGCCATAAACCAATATATGCTCCACAAAAACCAAAGTAGATTTTCTTTTCATTCATTTTTCATCACTTTTTTTAATGCTTTTTTTATTTTCTTTTTCTTTTCAGAAAGATTTTCTTTCTTTTTCTTCTTTTTTTTTGGGTAACATCTTTAAAGAGAACAAGTTAATTGGCTCAATATTGACATAAAATTGTACTACATATCCATCAACCTTATAAAGATATAATGTTCTTAATAATCAAAAGTATCGTAAATAAGGTGGGAAATAATTTTTTTTTTTTTTAGGCTAAAGGGGTAAAAAAACATAGAAGGCTAAAAAAGGAAACAAAAGCAAAGCATAAAATATAGGTGGGATAGCTATTTAGCTCTGTCTACAATAAAAGAAAAGAAGAAAGAATGCCTTAATCATCTTTATAAATGCTTGTGCAAATATAGTTTCAATTAAGAATCAAGATAAATTCTAGAGTGAATATCATGATAGGGAAATGCTCTTATAAGAAAAAAAATAATAGAATACCTAAAATCATCATGGGTTTAAAAAATATCACATGCAATTCATTAAAATCAAATTCATTGCCAATTTACTTGAATTCCTGAAAATAAGATTGATTCCTAATCATGTTGAAATACTTCCAAACTTAGATTGCTTCAACTTGTCTTTTTTTTTTTTTAATTTTTTAAGAAAAAACTAAAAATTTGCAAGAAAAACAAGAAAATAACAAAAAACAAAACAAAAAGAAAGCTGAATAATTCCTACCCCCTACACTTAATATTTACATTGTCCTCAATGTAATAGCAATCTAATTTATCAATTAAAGAGAAGACAAGAAAGGAAAAGAGGAGGGAAAGAAATACAACCAACTGATTTAAGTGTATGAAGCATTGTAAAGATGAAACTCTTCCAACGTTTGCTCCTAAAATCCCTCATAAAAATGCTTAAGCCTTTGCCCATTTATCGTGAAGTGTTTGTTGGTTAATTCATTCATAATATCAACTGCACTATAATGAAAAATATGAGTAACCATAAATGGACTAATCCGTCTAGAACATAACTTATTAGACATAAGCTTTATGTGAGAATTATAAAGGAAGACTCTTTCACCAATATGAAGCTCTTTTCTTTCAATTATCTTATCATGCACGACTTTGGTTTTCTCCTTATAAATTTTAGAGTTTTCGCAGGCTTCCAACCAAATCTCTTCAAGTGCTTGAAGTTGCAATTTTCTTTGAGAACCAACTTGGGATAGAACCATATTACATTTCTTTACTACCAAATAGGCTTTATGCTCAATCTTAATTGATACGTGACATGCTTTACCAGAAACTAACCTATATGGTGACATACCTATAGGAGCTTTGTAGGTAGTACGGTAAGCCTATAGTGCATTCTCCAATCTTTTACTTTAATCCTTTCTATTAGGTTGCACTGTTTTCTCCAAAATTTATTTTATTTCGTTATTTGAAACCTCTGCTTGAACATTCGTTTATAGATAGTAGGGGTGGCTACTTTATGGACCACACCATACTTGATGTAATATCTAGTTCTCTGAAAACCAGAGAAAACGTGAGAAATGTAACGTACGATTTCTTCGTAAACGAACGAAACTCACCAGATACAAAAGGAAGTCCCCCAAGATGATGTAGTTAAGGTCCCGAAAAATTTGGGAAGCATTCTAGACTCCTAAAAATGAGAATCCCAGGCTCAAACAAAAAGAAAAATGGAGCTAGAATGAAGAAACAATTTCTTACGAAAACCTTACGAAACATGATGGCATTTCGTAATTTTAAGCAAATTTTGGAATTTCACACAAGAGGGCATTTTAAATGAAAATTTTGAGTTCTTCAGGGTTCTCAGAGGCCCTAAAAACCATGGCAAGCCTCGAGACAGTTAAATCCCCCTCCGGTGGACGTTTTCTAATGTCGTTGTGCCCGAACTTTGACGAATTCGTTCAGAAAAGTTTTAGCTCCAATTTGAGTGATTCCAAAACTATTTTTCTTAATGGGGAACTTAAATTTTATAATGGAAAAGATGATTCTCAAAAAGGAGCTAAAACAAAGGAGAAACAAAAATGCCAAGTATGAAGGGTAAAATAGGAATTTTTGAAAAAGTCACTTTGCCCTAGCTATATATAGGTGGCACCTCATACTTTCCCTCATTTCACTTCAGAATTTCCAGCCCCAAATCAGAAGCAAAACCCTTGGAGAGTGGCACACAAAGAGAAGGGAAGAAGGAGGAAAGATTCAAGACTTTAGGTACGAAATTTTGCTTGTTTTTCATGCTTTCTCTCTACCAATCTCTTCTCCTTTTTTTCCCTCTTTTTCTCCATTAATTTTTTGAAGTTTTGAGGGCTTTTTTGAAGGAAGAATAGAGGGGAATTTTTGGATTTGAAGAAAAGTGTAACACCATAATATATTAACTCTGTCTAGCCTCCATCTGGGCTCGATTCCATATGATTTCCAAAGAACTAATACCCATCCGTGGCACTTTCATGCTATAAAACGGGGTTTCAAACACTCATCTTCTGCCCTGTGGGTCCTGTGATCCCATCATTCACATTTTCTACTCACACTCCACTTATACAACTCATACATAGCATAAAACAAGCCATAAGCCACGGGTATGGAACTAAAAACCAGAAAAATGCAATTTCTCACATGGGCCCAAAAGTCAGATTTTTGGCTCTAACTTTGGAAAATCATAACTAATTAGAGAAAAATGTGAATCTAGTAAACCATAGCTCTCTGGAAAGCTCTAAGTGTTATCTTTACACTAAAAATAATTCCCAACCATAATCTCAGTGTTTGGACCATGTTTGACATCGAAAATGAGACAGAGGTCTGGCTGTCCCTGTTTCTGGCGCAGCTTACTGTCATGAACTTAGAAAATTCATAACTAAATCCATAAAACTCCAGTCTGGGAAAACTATATCAATTTGAAAAGCTACAGATGTCTACTAGAGGAAAAAAATAAGTCCAGATAAGTTCCGTAGCCCTTAGACCCCGAAAACGGATGGAACAATAACAGAGGTCAGGTGGCTCCCTGATGCTGATATAGAACTTTAGAAGGTTATTTCTCTCTCTACAGACCTCCGATTTAGGTGATTCTAGTTGGTATAGGTCACTGTGGTTGTCTAGTTTATGTGTATAAAATTTCATGACATTTGGTCACCATTTGGTCTATGAATGACATGGATTTCTTTTCGGACCTATGGTAACAGTACATGACCAAATCATCAATTTTTCCAAATTTCAACAATTCGCCAGATATTCTCTAGAACTCCAAATATTACCCACTTTAGCTTCTTAAGAAGCTCTCTATAAACTCTAGAGGCATACCAAATTTCATGGCAAGAGGAGCTCATCTGGTCATACTTTGATGGAGCTCACAAAATTAACGGTTTTGGCACCCAAAAAGTCCAAAATGGGTCCAAATGGCCTCTCATACGTTCTCACTCCTCATGGACAAGTTTGAAAGCATAAAAATAGTCTATAGAACATGTCCAAGTGGTCCAAATCATCATACATCTCAAACTCACTATGCTACAAGCCAAAATACACTATCACGTACATTCAACAAAAGGGACAAAACCCACATTTTCATTAATTTGGCTCTCTACATAGTTTGTACATCATATATCCATACATTTACACTTGCTACAATATTTACATCTCATAAATAGTGGGTGCATATACATTTTGGTACCATTTTACATCAAAAGACCAAAATAAAGCTAACATCTAGCTAAACATGCTCCTAGGCTCCTTGGTGTGCACTTGAATCTCCTTGAGCTCCACCTAGCATGTTAAGTTGGGAGGGGGAAGGGGTGAGATTCAGGGAATCTCAGTAGCTCATGCACTCATTCAAGGAAGCAATCAAGGCATATAACAAGTCAAAGCTTGTAATTTCGCATCCAACCATTCTCAATCACATAATACATGTTGTACATGCCATGGAGATCACAACCATACCACAAGTAAGCTCTAGGGACTTTTGGTCTAGCCTCACCCGAGTTTAGGGACTTTTGGATGGCCTCACCCGAGTTTAGGGACTTTTGACTTGCCTCACTCGATTATGAGACTTTTGGCCTTGTCTCACCCATCTCAAAGGACTTTCAGCTTTACCTCACCCATCTCAAGGGACTTTCGGCACTACCTCACCCGAGCAATTCTCACAATCCATCACACAAGCACATTGGTAACAATGCATCATGGCAATAACATATGGCATATCTCACACAACAAGCATATACATAAACATATAATGACTATTACATCTAAGAATGCAACAAGAAGGAGTGGAAAGAGAGCTACCTTGTGAGCTAACACAAGCTTTTCCTTTCAATTTCTCTTCTCCCTTCTAAGTTTCACACGCACACCTTGATGGAGGTGCTTCACTTAAGCCTAGACACATCAAAGAGCATAGAATTACTCTCTTAGAATGTAATCTTCAAAGCAAACCCTCTTAACATACAAGAACCTAGGGGTTCTCTCTCTCTCTCTAGAATGTCACCAATTCTTCCTCTCTCTCAAGCTCTCATGGTAGTAGAAACAACATTTTCAAGGAAAACAAAGATGTTTAAGAGTATTTTCCACTTTTCCTCTTCTGACCCATGCCCAAAACCCCATTAATCTCACAAACAAAACCATAGAAAGAGAGGGCAAATAGAGGAGATCAAAATGCTAAGAAGAAATGAGGGAAACTTACTTACCTTTCCTTTGTTCTTCCTCCTTCTCTTGGTCTTTCTCACTCTCCACGCCTCTTTTCTCTCCTTGGGTCGAAGTCTAGGGCAAATAAGAGAGAAAGAATGAGTTGGGGCATTTAAAGGAGTCAAATTCTTACTTTGTACGCTTTTCCGGACTGACCCTTGCTACGGCAAAAATTAACTTTCGCTACGGCGAGCTTGTATAAGCTACCTTCGCTATGGCGAGGTTTAACTTTCGCTACGGCGAGCACGTATCAGTTCCCTTTGCTATGGCGAGATTTAGCCTTCGCTACGGTGAGATCATATAGTTCTAGACTCCCACTTTCGCTATGGCGTAGGCTACGATGAGCAGCCCCCTGGTTTTTGTATGGAATGCCCGCACTCGCTATAGCTAGAATCACTTTCGCTATTGCAAACAGGCACTCTCGTTATAGTGAGACCATTTCTCGCTATTACGAGCAGACTTAGAAAAATTTCTGAATTTTGAAACTTTTCAGCTTTCTACTTTCTTTTCCTTTTCCCTTTTCTCGATTGTTACAAAAAGAGTTTGGAAAAATCAAGATTCAAGCTAAACTAACCAAGGAAACAAGGTAAAAATGCATTCTATGGTAGCTATGTTGATGTCACCTTCTTCTCCATTTTGACCCACATGTGTTCTGCCCTAAGGAGTCACATTTTTAACCAAACCAAGGGTGATTCTTAGGTATTTAATGGAGAGGAATAAGAATATGTAAAGAAAACCAAGAAATAGGCATTAGAAATCAAGATGCAAAACCTAGGGTTTCAAGTGCACTTTCCAATTCCTAAATTTGTATGATGCTTCTTAGGTTTAATTTAGAGTATAAATGAGTTCTTGAGACACCTAAGATGCTCCCCACAAGCTTCCTCCTTTAAGAAAAGCAAGAGAACTCCAAGAAGCCCAAAGGAAGCCTATGTCTCAGCCTAGGCTTGTTTGTGTAGGTGGGGGGAGTTTTAAATTTTTCTAAAGTCATTCTTGAGTCATATTTGATGAATGAAAATGAGGGGAGGCCTTGGAAAAAAATTTAGAACTCATGGAAAGTGATTTGGTGTCTTAAGTTCCATAATATGACCTAAAGAAGCAACATGGTGTTAGGCCTTTTGTTTTAATGATGTGATGACTCCAAGAGGCTTAAAAGGAGTCAAGAATCATATTTGAGAAGAAAGAATGAGGCCTAGAACTCATTTTGAGGGGTTTTGCTTCATTAGGTGCCAATATGGACCATAATGGAACCTATAGAGCAATCTAGTGTTTCATTAAATTGTGTAGCCTTAGAGTGTGGTTCATGAACTTAATTGTCTCCCATAATTTGTATCTAGACCAAGAGAAACTGTCTCCATCAACTTGTAGGTGTGTGGCCTAAAGAGGAGGCTTGAAAGCTAAGGAAAAAGTGTGTGTGTTTGTATACAAGGTAGCACTCTCCACCTTCTCTCATATATGGATGTGTGTTTAGCTTGTTTTAGAATATGTGTATGTGTAATTTCAAGCTTTGAAAAGTATGCTAGCATGCCTTTATATGCCATGATGCTTGATGCCATGTTATGTTTTTAAATAAATCCATGATGTTTGTATGAGTTTGCTTGAGTGTGGAGAGGCCAAGAACTCTTCCCTTTGGTGAGAATGAGCTAAGAACCCTTGAGCTTAGTTGAGACAAAACAAAGAGTCTCCCAAAAGCAAAGTTGGCTTCTAAGAGTATGGTTGAGTCCAAAGTGCTCAAGAAATGGGTGAGGCAAGTCCAAAACCCATGAGGAGAAGTGTGAGGCTAATCCAAGCACTTGGTGAGCTCTTGAATGATTTGTATGAGTTGTTCACATGCCAAGTTTTCTTTTAAAATGTCCATGGCTTTTACTTTCTCCATGCATGCATTTGAAAAGCTTGCTTTGCACATATTATGTATGATTGAATGGGAGATGAGCTATTGGGATCCTTTGAATCTCATCCCCTCCTTTCCAATGATCTCATATGCTAAGTGAACTAAATGGATATGCCAGTGGGAGCCAACAACACTAGAGGAAGGAGATTGACATTTATATGTCTAGTTTTTACTTTATAGAACCATAATGATGTTCAATGATGTATATGAATATTGTAAATGGCATATGACCCTTGAGGAACATGTAATTAAGCTATTCTATGATGTAGAAATGAGAATGTGTGTTATGTGAATAATGGAATGTGAATAGAGCATGTATGGTAAAGATAACTTCATGAATGAGTTTATGGAAATGTGCATAAGTATCGGTTAAAAGGCCAAAATGAGATGCATGAGGTTTGGGACCATTTGGACAGCTTACACAAGTCTAAAATGTACTTTTAGACTTGCCCAAAAGGCGCCACAACCAAGGGAAGGCCATTTGGCAAATTTGGTATCTCATATAGAGCCAAATTTGACCATAATGGAACCCTATATCACTTTTTAGCCAAATGAGCTAGTCTTGATCTGAAATTTGGCATGCAATTAGGTCTCATTGAGAGCTTTCTGGGAAGCTAAAGTTCATAATTTTTAGAGGTCTATAAAATATTTGATGATTTTTCAAAGTTGGCAAAATTTATGGGTTTGGTCTGATGCACTATTCATTTGGTCCGAAATTGTTTTCCATCACACAAGGCCCAAATGATATCCAATTGCTACGAAATTTTATATGGAGAAACTAGGTAATCATAGTGACTCATGCCAACTAGAAGAATCTCATTTGGAGGTCTAGAGAGGGAGATATTAATTTTTGAAATTTCTATCCAGTATCAGTAAATTTGCCCGACCAGAAGTACTATTCCATTGAATTCCGGAGTCTGGGCTTAATGAACTGATCTGGAGATATTTTTCCTCTCTAGTTAACATCTACAGTTTTCCAAATTGATATATTTTCATGGATTGGATTTTTGTGAAATTAATTGGACATTTTCAAAGTTTTCTATAGAATTCTGTGACAGTTCCAAATTTCAATCGGACCTTTGGACTATTTTGGATGTCAAATGTCCTGTACGATGAATTTTGTGACCTAGGCATATTTTTACTATGAATTAGACATCCTAAGCTTTCCAAGATGACCAAGATTGTATGATTTTGATTTTTCTAGATTTAGTTATGATTTTCCAAATCTTGCCCATAAAAGAGGCCAATTCTGGCTGAGAATGAGTTCCCACTTTTCATGCTTCATTTCGGTTTCCATGGGTTGTAGGCATGTTTTTGGGATGTAAATGAGCTGTAATGATGCAATTAAATATGAGGATGTATAGCATGAGCTCACACGATCCACGTGACGCTGAAATGAATTTTTAGATATAGCGCAATGTGAAAATAATCCCACTTTTTCTTGCTTTTCCCATGGAAATCCTATATAGTTCATGATATTATGCCATTCAAATGTATGAGATGGACTAGAATTTATGGTGTTACACTTGCAAAGGAGTTCTTGCATGTTTCTATTACAAAAGTGGGAGCCTTAATCATTGATGATTGCTTTAGGTATATCGAACCTACAAAAAATATGAGATCGAATAAAGTCCACAACCTAGAAGAATCATAAGTCCTAGTAGCTTTTGCTTCCAATCACTTTGAACTGTAATCAATAGCTAAGAAAATATATGTGAGACCAAAAGAAATAGGAAATGGTCCTATGAGGTCAATACCCGAAATATAAAATATCTCACAGAATAATAATGGTTGTTGAGGCATCTCCTTCCTACGAGAAATATTACCTATCTATTGACATTGGGTACAATTCTTATAGAAAAGCATATGGATCCTAAATAAGGTGGGCCAGAATAGTCCAAAATTTAGAACCTTTCTAGTAGTATGCTGAAGACTAAAATGGCCACCACATGCAAGTGTATGACAAAAATGCAAAACAGATGTGCACTCATGGTTAAGAACACATCTAATAATCTGGTCACTACACGTGCACCATAAGTAAGGGTCATTCCAAATATAATATTTTGTCTTACTCTTAAGTTTATTAATGTGATGCTTTTTAAAATAAGCAGGCAATTTGGAAACAACTATGAAATTTATCATATCTGCATACCAGGGATCTTTACTATGAAATGAGTTTAACTGTTTATTTGGAAAACTATCCCTAATAGCAAATGAATCTGAAGAGTGAGGTATTCTACTTAAATGATTAGCCACAAGATTTTCTACTCCACTCTTATCTCTAATTTCTATGTCAAATTCTTGTAAGAGCAGCATCCACCTAATGAGTCTCAATTTTACATCAGGCTTCTTAAGTAGGAACTTTAAAGCTGGAGCATTACAAAGTCCAAACAACATCTTCCTATATGCAAAAGTACCAAATGGGCAAGTAAATGTAGTTTTTTCCTGGTTTTCTTTTTTCCTGGTCTTCTTATGCAATATGAATTTGAAAATAATAAAAAAAGTCAGCTAAGAAATAGTGATGAGAGTTTCTTGCCAATCTATATAACATTTGGTCTATGAAAGGAAGAGAAAAATGGTCATTTCTGGTGGCCTAATTCAACTTTTTATAATTAATACAAACTCTCCAACTATTCTGAACTCTCATAGGGATAAGTTCATTCTTTTCATTGGGCACCATTGTAATATAGGTTTTCTTAGGGACTACTTGCATTGAACTCACCCATTTGCTGTAAGATATGGGGTAAATAATACCAACTGAAAATAATTTACTTACCTCTTTCTTCACAACATTTAGAATCATGGGGTTAAGTCTTCTCTATGGTTGCCTCACTAGTTCAGCTCCTTTCTCTAGTAAATTCTGTGTATACAAGTGGAAGGGCTAATCCTTGAAATACCTACCAATGTCTAACCTATTTCTTTTTTCTTTTCCTTTAACAATTTTAATAACCTCATTTCATGATTAGGTGGGAAGTTATTTGCTATTATTACTGGTGACTTATTTTCTTCTTCCAAGAAAGCATATTTGAAATTGTCAATTAAAGGTTTGAGTTCAAATGTGGGTGGTTACTGTATGAAAGGTACTAATCTTTATGAATTTAAATGTACAACAGCCTCCACTTATTCATTTTTCTAAAAAGGAAATAGTATCAAGTAAATTGACATAATTAGGATCAAAATTAAAAGTAGAATCAGAATCAGAATTCAAGAATGTATTAATCTCAAAATAAGCAGTACATTTATTAAGTCTATTTCAACATTTTGAATATTGAATTGCATCTATAAATTCAACCATGTCAATATCCATGTCCACACAAGCATAAGCAAATAACAGGTCTATGATATTTACATGGAACATGAATTGTTCTTCTGAAGGGTGTTTCATGGCATCAAGAATGTTAAAATGAACATCACCACCAAATTCTATTGATAAAGTACCATCATGCACATTAATTATCGTTTTAGCAATTTTCAAGAATGGTTTACCTAGAATTAATGGTGCATGTCCATGTATATTGTTATCCTCCATATTCAAAATATAAAAATCAGGAGAGAAAATTAAATCTTTTACCTTTAGTAGAACATCTCCAAATACTTTTGCAGGGTAGGTTGTGTTTCTGTTTACTAATTGAATCACCATTCTCGTAGGCTAAAATTCCCTAATCTACAAAGAAGAATACACAGACTTAGGCATTATATTAATGGATGCCCCTAAATCTAACATAGCATTATTGAACTTCATATTCCCTATTATGTAATAAATGATGAATGTGCCAGGATCTTTGCATTTAGTGGGCATAGCTGGTTGAATCAAAGCTGATATGTTTCTCCCTATGCTAACTTTATCATTCCCTTTTAACTTCCTCTTATATGTACATAGCTCCTTAAGAAACTTTGCATATTTTGCAATATGTTTGATTGGTTTTAAGAGAGGGATATTTACTTCCACTTTTCTGAACATCTCCATAATTTCCCTATCTAATTCAGCCTCTACGATTTTCTTAGGCTATGTAATTTGGTTGGGGAATGGAAGTGGTCTAGCGTATGTGAAATTCTCTCCCTTTTCTGTGTTCTTCTTGCCTTATATTGAAGGGAACTGTTGTTCTAGGTCACTTTTTTCTTGTAATGCCTCTGTTTGAGGTGTGATGGGCCCATTTACTTGCTTGCCACTCCTCAAAGTTATTACACTGACATTGCCTTTCGGGTTGGTCTCAAGCTGTGAAGGTAATTGGCAAGAACCTTGACTTCTTAACTCATTGATATTTGTTGCAAGTTGGCCAATCTGGTCTCCAAACTATGGATTATTGTCTCTATTTGTTGTTGGAATTAGATTGTATTTGTTGCTAACTGCTTCACTATATATTCTAGATTTGGTTCTGACTTGTTCATCTATTACATGGGTTGTCTCATAGGTTATTAGTTGCTTAGGCTAGGAGCATTGAATTTTTGTTGTTGCTATTGTTAGTTAGACCCATTACCATATCTTAAATTCAGATGATCTCTCTATCCGAAATTGTATGATGCTGCATAAGGGTCATATCTATTCTGTTATTGCCGTAAAGGTTTAGCAAGGAAGATGCCAGCAAATGATTCTATATTATCTTGCAATGGGGGACACTAATTTATGGCATGTATGGTTAACGAGCAAATACCATACAAAGGTATAGGGAGTTATTTAGGTTGTCTTTGCCCTAGTGCCAGTTGTCTAACCATGGAAGACAACTCCTCAAGATTATTTTCTATTTTTTGTTAATCTATATGAGTGGCATAGATTTCGTTTACACCTCTGGTGGTGTATTTATTCTGGTGCCAAATTGTTGTATATTCTGTGCCATATTCGCAATGAGGTCTTTGGCAACAACTGAGGTTTTATTAACCAATGCTCCGCCTACAGCTACATTAACCATACTTCTATTCACAGTAGCAAGCCTTCATAAAAGTACTAAATTAGAAGTTAGTCACTGATTTGATGGTGATGACATCTTAGACATAGTTTTTTAAACCTCTCCAGTACTTATACAATGTTTCTCCATTCATCTGTCTAATATCACTAATCTCTTTTCGAATGGCAATAGTTCTTGAGGTAGGGAAGAATTTCTCTAAAAATATCCTCTTCAATTCATTCCATGAAGTGATGGCTTGAGGTTGAAGATAATAAAGCCGATCTTTGGCCACTCCATCTAATGAGAAAGGAAATGCTCTAAGCTTGATGTACTCTTCTGAAACTTCTTGTGGCTTTATGGTAGAACAAATCACGTGAAACTCCTTGAAATGTTTATAAGGATCCTTACTTGCAAGACCATGAAACTTTGGAAACAAATGTATTAATTCACATTTAAGTTTTAAAGTAGCATCAAGTTCAGGATATTGAATACACAGTAGTTGGTAATTAACATCACGTGCAGCCAATTCCCTAAGAGTCCTATCATTATTCCCAGCCATATCTATTACTTCAAAATTAAAATCAAAATTCAATTCACAATTACTTCCTATATTATCTATTATCTTAAAAATCAAATCAGTAGTCACAGCTTCTTTAGTCTTACGATTTTTAAATTGTGTATGAAAACTCCTATCAATTTCTAAATCAAACTTAACCAAATCTCCATTGGAATATCTTGGCATACACCAAGAATGAAATAAAATGAAAGAAAACACCTAAAAAATTACTCCAAAAAATAAAATAAATTGAAAAAAATAGAAAAATCACAAAATATCAAAAGAAAAATACTAAAAAAAATTAAAAAAAGTGGTCTCAACGATGAAATTTGACCAAAAAGTGGCCTAGCATGTAGCTATGCTATGATTTGATTTCTCACAACATCTAGAACCTATATACTAAGTTTCAATTCAATCAGAGTTAGTAACTCTCATCACTTATATTGCCTAAAACAGTCACAAAACACTGAAAAACACCAAAATTTGACCACAAAACACTAGGTAAAAATGTTAAAATCAAAACTAAAACTAAGGAATTTCTT
Organism: Erythrophleum fordii; assembly: GCA_032878935.1. Lineage (NCBI taxonomy): Eukaryota > Viridiplantae > Streptophyta > Magnoliopsida > Fabales > Fabaceae > Erythrophleum > Erythrophleum fordii. The sequence goes on from JAVQMF010000029.1 coordinate 3,380,994, forward strand.
ATTCTAATTGATTATGATTAATTGGCTTCTTGACAATGACACCAAAATCTTGGTAAAGAATATATTATTCACTTGTAGTTGTTTAACTAGCCAAAATTAGTGAATTTTTGTTGATTTGCAATATAATGCCTACCAAGTCGTCTCTCATGGAACTATTAATCAAATTAATTATTTTAGGAAACAAAAATATAAAATTGTAATGATTGGGGTTTCAAATATAAAACTGCACTAATTAAATTGAATAACAAATTAATTAATAAAACATAATAAAATGAAATTCAATCAGAATAATACATAATCAATCCAGAATTCTTCCCCTAATATTTCCCTATCCTTGTCACCTAAAAATACCTCTAGTTTGATTTTCAATCCTTTAGTTATTTTCAATTGATATTCTTAAACTACCATTTAGGATTTTAATTGGTTCGTATTGCTAATCAAAACGTAACCGCGCTTTTGTTAATAACATCAAGGCAAACTATTTTGCACTTGACCAGAGACACACACAGAATCTTAACATAGTTCAGAATAAATTTATTTAATTAATCAATTGATTGAATCAAAACATGTTCTTAAATAAATCAGAAGAATCATCATTCATGCAACAAAAATCATCTAACTAGAATGATAATAATTACATGAAAACAAAAAGAACAAAAATGAAATACTTCTAAAATCAAAATCTAAACCAGAGTTCCACATAAACATGGATTCAAATTCTCTATCAAGTTTAGACTTTGGATTGATCACTAAGAAAAATTAGAAACCATGAAGAGATGAAAACAAGAATGGGAAATAGAGAAGATAGAGTGTGTGTTCTATGGTGACGTCTTCTCCTCTTTATATAGATGACATTGCTTTCTTCATCAGGAAATCCAATACCATTCTAGAAGTAATGATAAGATAATATTCAAATCCTTTTAGGACTTAATAAGATAATGTCCAAATCCTTTTAGGAGTCTTCTATCCTAATCCTTTTAGGAATCTTCTATCCTATAAAATACAATTAAAAAATAATTGGGCCTCCGTGGGATGAATGTAATAAAAATGCATTTAAAGTCCATTAATCTAAATTTAGCCTACTTAATATAAAATAAGCTCGAAGTCATCAAATTACTGATTATGAATTATTAATAAGACTAAATATGAGAAATATAAAATATAATAATATTTAAATATCAAGGAATTAAAATTAAACCTTAATTATCTCACTTAGTTGCATTAATTATCATAAAAGCCAATATGAATTGCCAACACTTTAAAGGTCCTAAATTACTAAAACCAAATTTTTATCATCATTCATTTTAAAAAATCAGCTACACATCCATGCTTAGCATAAAAAACTACCTAAGAATCACTTACCTTGTTTCTAATGAATTCCAATTTTGGACTTAAACCTTCCAACAGTAAAAACCATAATGTCTCACTCTAACTCCTTGATATTTTCGTACAAAATCAAAGCCCAATACGAAAGTTAGTCATTGAGGCCAATTTCTAGCATGAGATACACTAAAATGAAGAGAAAATACTTACTTAATGGTCCCTTTAGCCTTAACATCTAAAAATCATGCAAGAGACCATTAAGACAATCAATCTCATAATTGGGACGAAGGTGAAAATCCACTAAATCAGAAACTAATTAGACCAAAGTGTAGAGGAAGATGAGGGAATTAACTTCTATATAACTCACCTTGGCCAAATCTCCCTCTAAGAGTGCAAATTAGAGCCACAATGGAAAGAAACCCTAGCCTTTCCTCAAATGTGCGAAAATGGAGTTCTCCCTTAGCTAAACAATTGTTTAGTCTATAGAATAAGGTAAAAAAGATTGTAGCATTTTAGGGTTTTGAATGAACTTGGGCTGACCCAAGAGCCCATGATCCATGTGGACTTATAGTTTGCATATTAGGCCATATTTATATAGGTTAAAGTAAGTTCAAATGGGTTAGGCTTCCATGAGAATGGAGTTGGGCTTTTATAAATGATTCTTACCATAAATAAATTAATCATATGGCCTAAATACTAAATGTCCACCTTCACTTAATTAATTTTCTTAATCAAACCCAAATCCACTATTAAAAATTTATTTTCACTCAATAATGGCCAATAATTATTATTTGTCTTAAGATGTCCAAAACAATAGTTTTTGATAATTTAATCCCAAAATTTCATAATAGTTCTTTATTCTCCCCTAATTAATTACTTAATTCTTTAGGATATTACATTCTCTCCTTCTTTTGGGAATTTAGTTCTCAAAATTAAACATACTTTACTTAAAAAGTGTTGGATAGTCTTTCCTTATTGCTTCCTCCATCTCCCAAGTTGCTTCATCAAGAGTTAGTACTTTCTATACCACTTTTACTAAGAGGATGTTCGTATTACACAGCTATTTGACTTTTAAGTCCATTATCAACCACATAAGACAAGTTATCTTACAGCTATACATTCTCATGCTCAATGACATGTGAAGGGTCTAAATGATACTTTTTCAATTCAGGCATGTAGAACATATCATGTAATTGGGCTAAATTTGGAGTTAAAGCCACTCTATAGGCCATAGGTTCTATTTGCTCAAGGATTTGAAAAGGACCAAGATAACAAGGATTGAGTTTTTTTAACTTAATAGATCGCCCTATACTTGTCATTAGAGTAAAGTTAAGGAACACATAGCCTCTCACCTTAAGGGTCTTCTTTTCTTATTTGCATAACTTTTCTACCTACTTTAAGCTACTAGCAACTTCTTTCTGATAAGCTCAATTTGATAGGTGGTTTGGTCACTATATCTGGTCCTAAGAGGCTCCTCTGACTAAGTTCTACCCCGCACAAGGGTGATCTGCACCTTTTTCCATAAAGTACCTTAAATAAATGGTGCCATCTAGATATTGAATTGATAACTATTATTGTAGGAAAACTCAATTAAAGGCAAGTACACACCCCAATTTTCCTTTAACTCTAGCACATTAGCCCTAAGCATATATCCTCAAGGGTTTAGATAGTTTTCTCAGTTTGTCCATTTAATTAAGGGTGATAGATAGTGCTAAAGTTAAAACCAGTGCCTAAGGCTTTCTGTAAAGAGAACCAAAATTTTGATATGAACTTGGGGTCTCTATCAAACACAATGTTATTAAGGATATTATCCAACCTCATAATCTCACAGACGTAAAGTTGTAATAGTCTATCTAGAGGATAAGTGGCTGTAATAAGCAGAGAGGGGGCAGACTTTTGTTACTTTATCTATGATCACCCAAATAGCATTGTGACCTAAGGATATTCTAGGCAAACCTATCATTAAATTTATGGATATGCTATCCCATTTTTATTCTAGAATCTCTAGAGGGTGTAATAAACTTATGAGTTTTTGGTGTTTAATCTTAACCCTTTGACAAACTAGGCCTTTAGCAACAAATTTTGTTATGCCCAAATTCATTCCGGGCTACCAAAAACTTTTCTTAAGGTCTCTATTCATCTTAGTGGTGCCTAAATGGATAGCGTACCTACTCTTATAAGCTTCAGATAACACTATTTTTCTTATCTTTTCATCCTTAAGTATGCACACTCTACCCTAATACCTTACAAAACCATCATTTGATAGGTCAAAGTCCTTGACATCTCTCTAGTTACTCTTTAATCCTAGCTAAATGCTTATCTAACTCTTGGGCCTTCTTAATTCTCTTCCTAAAATAACTCTTTATGCTCAACTCACCTAAAAGAAGGCTACTAGGATGCATAGTCATGAAAAAATTCAAATATTTCAATTCCTCAATCAATCTTTGTTCCTTAAGCATCATCATTGCCATATGAATAGATTTTCTACCTAAGTCATTGGTGACCTCATTCACCTTTTTTGGATGATACTTTAAGGGGAAGTCATAACCCTTAAGGAACTCCATTCACATCTTTTGTCTCATATTTAGTTCCTTTTAGTCAAACAAAAACTTTTAAACCCTTATGGTCACTATTCACCTTAAATTATATACTATAAAAGTAGTGCCTCCAAATCTTAAGGGTAAAAACTATAGCAGCTAACTCTAAATTATGGGCGGGGTAATTCTCCTTATGAGGTCTAAATTGCTTAAAAGTATAGATTAATACCCTACCTTGTTATATCAAAATATAGCCTAAACCTTTCTTAGATGCATCACTATAAACTGTAAAGGTATTTTTTGGAGTCAGGTATTACTAGCACAGGTGTAGATGTCAATCTATTCTTAAGTTCCTCAAAGGCATCCTCACACTTGGCATCCCAAACAAAAAGGTTTGTCTTTCCTAGTCAACTTGGTTGATGGCATTACTAGTTGAGAAAATCCCTTAATGAACCTCCTATAGTAGCAAGCTAGACCTAAGAAACTATGGATTTTGGTCACTATCTTGGGCCTCTCCCAATTCCGCACTACTTCTATCTTACTAGAGTCCACTTCTACCTCTTATTCTGATCACATGACTTAAGAACTTCACCTCTACAACCAAAATTCATACTTGCTAAGTATGGTATACAACTAATGCTCCCTCAAGGTTTGAGGAACTATCCTAAGATGCTTCTTATGTTCCTCACTACTCTTTGAATAGATAAAAATGTTATCAATGAAAACTACCATAAACTGGTCAAGATATGCTTAAAAATCCTATTCATATAGTTTATAAAAATGGCAAGGACATTTGTTATCCTAAATAGCATGACTAGAAACTCATAATAGTCATATTAAGCACTAAAAGTGGTTTTAGCTATATCTTTTGCTTTCACTCTAAGCTGATAGTACTCAGACCTAAGTTGATCTTTGAAAAGACTGATGCTCTTACTAATTGATCAAGCAAATCATCAATTTTAGGCAAAGGGTATTTATTCTTGATAGTCACTTGATTCAATTGCTTATAATTAATGCAAAACCTAAGACTACCATCCTTTTTCTTGACAAAAAATATTGGTGCTCCCCATGGAGACACATTCAGCCTAATGAATCATTTTTCAAGAAATTCTTCTATTTAACTCTTCAACTCAACATGCTCAGCAAGTACAATTTTATACGGAGCCTTAGAGATTAGAATTGTAATAGGAATTATGTCTATAGAAAATTCTAGCTCTCTTTGGAGGTAGACCACAAATCTCTTTAGGGAAACTTCCAAGAGCTCTCTAATTATAGGTATATCTTCCAACCTGTCTTAAACCTCAACATGCAAGAAAAAGAACACGATAAACCCTTGGCAACCACATCTAAGGTACCTCCTAGCTTGGGTAGTAGACATGTAAGCAAGCTCAATCATAATGTAAGATTTAGGTAGAATAGCATGTAGAGAGACAGTTTTACGATTGTAATCCAGTTTCACATTATTAGCTGGCAACTAATCCATGCCAATAATCACATCAAAGTGATGCAAAGGAATACAAATTAAGTCAAAGGTGGTACAATGGTTATCCAATTATACAACACAATTTAGACACACATAATATGTAATCACATAATATCTAGTAGGGGTAGACATTGATAACTCAAATGGAAACAAGCTAATTTTAAGACCTAGACGTTTAACATAGTCATATAAGATAAATGAATAAGTTGCATCTGAATCAAACAATGCATTTATAATATGGTTATAGACAATGAGAGTATCTTAAATCAAATTAGAGGATCTACTAGCCTCCTATTGCGTAAGTGTAAACACCCGTCCTTATATAGGTGGTTTGTCAAATGAGGCCAACTCTTGTGATACTGTGCAGGTCAATGCATAGTATCATGGGCTCCCATAATTATAGCACATCAATCATGATTTACTTCCATAGTTCTTCCCACATTTGCTACATGCTAATGGGGTACTTACTAAACTCTTTGAGGGTCTATATTCTTCCTATAAGGGACAAATTAGTCTAAAGTTTAGTTTTTTTTCCCTTTTCTTTATTATGAATAAATTAATAGTTTTATATCACTTTTCATACTAAAATTATTTGAAATTGATAGATTAATTTAGGTAGACTCGATAAATTAAAAGTAAAATACTAATGACTCTCTAATTTCGGATTAAAAAGGAATATATTTGCTATTAAATTAGAGAGGCAAAATACTTTTCTCTTGATTAATATGGTCAAATATGTATTCAATCAAACAAAATAAAGAAAGTGTTTCAATTGCAATATTTTTAGCAATTTGAGCCTCATTTTATGATTGATTTCAATTTCAGGAAAAAGTAAAAGATTGTAGAAAGAATTGAGAAAAGAGAGGGAAGCTGAAAAGTGAAAATGTAAGTGGAACAAGTCCTCTTGCTATAGCTAGAACACAATTTGATGTAGCGAGGATGCACTTTTGCTGTAGCGGGGATACACTTTCACTATAGCGAGGAAGGCACTTCGCCATAGCGAAGTCGTGATGCATAGAAATTCTAGGGAGCAACTCACTATAGCTTAGCAGTAGCAAAAGCAGCAGAAATCTGGGAGTTATGAGCTCTCGCCATAGTAAGAGTCACTCCTCGCCATAGTGAGATCGGCCTCTGAAATGCACAACTTTGATTTACAAGCTAAAATAGAGGAGAAGAGGCTAGAGCTTCTGCATTCAGCAAGGGAAAAGTGTTCTAGCCGACTAGGAGAGGAGAAAAACACACAAAGGGTGTAGGGGAAGCTCCATACTGATCGGGGAATCACCAATTTTGTTATTTATTCTTTCGATTAGGTGTTTCTACTCCATCGTCCCATCTAGTTGATGCATTTGTTGATATGTTTACTGAAATTTTCTATGGATTTCAAGCCATGAGTGGCTAAATCTTGTAACCTTTAGGGATTCTATGAACTTTTAATTTTTGGAGATTGTCTCCCTTGTTATTATGTTGGATTATTGAAGATTTTAGTGTTTAATCTGAATTATGGTTTCATTCTATTGATTGGCCTCCTTTACTTTGATTATGGGTTTGGTAATTAAACTTTGAAAGAAGGGAATTGCTTATAGACTATTAATTAAGCAACTTAGGATTAGACATAGTCTAATTTACACTTGAGGTAGAAATATACTTGGGGGCCCTAGGTAGTCTAGATAAGGTCTGAGCGTAATTGAATATTAACTACTCATTCGAGACATCAAAGAGTCAAGTTGATATAGAGGTTAAATTGATCGAAAGACATTTGTATCCAATTAGACCTTTGACTCTAAAATTGACATTAAGCCAACTAATAAAAAAGGGGATGATTGACATTGTGTAAAAAGGGGATTAGAATTCCTAGGGTGTCTTTAATTGCTTATTTTCGATTAAAACCATCTTTCATTATTGTTAATTGCATTTGAATTAATTTTCATAAAAATTCAATTACAATTTAATTTGTTTAACTAAAATGAACAAGAGAACTCTAATGCTTGGTCACCAATCGTACTGATTCTCTGAGAGAATGACCTTGATTTATCACATACTACTTTTATGACCCGAACACTTGCGGTGTCATTATTCTGGTGAGCATCAAGTTTTTGGCGATGTTGCCAGGGAATCAAGGCAATTGGTGAAGAGAATTAGAAGGCTTTGAGTAGTTTTAGCTTAAACACTTAGTTTCTTTTCATTTACTCTCTTGTTTATTTACGCTTTTATTTGTTAGTTATAGTAATTTTATTAATACTTCCTTAGTAATTACCTTTTGGTTTCCTTGGTTCAGTGAGACTCTTGATCTGCACTTCTTTGTTTTCACAGGTACATAGTTTATGCCACCTAAATCCAAATCCAAGAGAACACCTAGAAAGACAAGGAGTTTGACGGATATTCTAGCTAAGGGGTCTGTGCTAATCCCACCTAAGGGTGAGATAAACATTCCTACTACAAATATGGCACACGAAGATAATCAGAATCGCACTATCAAGGATTTTGTAGGAAGAACCATGAGAACTACTCAGCCTAGCATTGTAGTACCAGACTTTCAAGCTGCTAATTTTGAGCTAAAGCCTATGATGATCTCCATGTTGCAGCTCAATGGATAGTTTACTAGTGAGAGGTCTGATGAAGATCCCAACCATCACATTCTATCATTTTTGGGAGTATGTGATTCATTCAAGCAGAATGGGATACCAAGGGATGTTCTGAAACTTAGACTATTCACACTCTCTCTACAGGGAAAGGCTAAGGAATGGTTATTAACTCTACTGGAGGGTTTAATTGACACTTAGGATAAGTTAGAGGCAAGGTTTAGAGCTCACCTCATTCTAAACAATAGAATAGCTGATGCCCGTTGTGAGCTTATTAACTTTGAGCAAGTTTCATATGAACATTTGTACGCTGCATGGCAGAGATACAAACACTTGCTCCGCTAGTGCCCGAGTCATGGGATAGATAACTGTGCCATTGTTTAGAATTTCTACACACGTCTAACCCCACAAACTGATACAATGTTGGATGCTATTTTAAATAGGCATTGGGATGAAATGCCTGTAGATGATGTTATTCTGGCATTGGACATGTTGTCTGAAAGCTATGTGCAAAGAGGGAGTGATAGAAGGGTAAGTGCTAATGTTGCTAATACTCAAGAAGACTCCTCCGTTCCACTTGCTACCATTCTCTCCGCTCTGAACAAGAGATTTGATATGTTAAAATCTTAAGTGTAGCAAAGTCAGCATATGAGTGTTTGTTCTACTCAAGTGGCCCTAATTACTTTTGAAAATTTTGAGGATCTACATCAACGGATTATTACCCCTTTGCATCTATAGAATCAGTTAACCATGTGGGTAATTTTTTGAAGAATCAGAATCCTTACTTAAACACCTACAATCCTGCATGGTGTAATCACCTGAATTTATCTTGGAAGAATGGCCCATCACTTAATCAGCTATCATCCTCTAGAACAAGGCTAACTCAACCTCTTGGGTTTTCTCAAGTGGCAAGGCAAAATGTGCCCATTCAGGAGCCCAAAATGAATTTAGAGGATGTTTTGGCTAAATTCATGACCACTCAAATCAAGAATAATGAAGAGCAAGCTGGCATTAATGCAAGGGTAGATTCCTCTCTTAAGAATATAGAAGTGCAGATGGGGCAGTTAACTTCTGCTGTGAATGCACTGTATCAAAGAGGTTTGCCAAGTGATACAATCCTTAATCCAAGGAAAGATGGTAAGGAAGAATGTAAAGCAGTCACTTTGAGAAGTGGTAAAGAGCTCCCTGAAGTACAAGTTCAAGTGAAGGAGCCAAACAAGGTGAACTCTAAGGGTCCATCAGGTGTCACTCAGATTAAAGATGAAGAACTTCAACATGAAAAAGAGAAAAAGACTGCTAGTTTGAAGGAAAAAGAAGAGGACAAGGAAGGAAAGTCTAAAGTGGAAAAGTCTGAAGAAAAGACAGTGGTGCATCTTAAAGTGGTGTCATTGCCTCTATTTTCTCAGAGATTGCAAAAGAAAGTCCTTGATGAGTAGTATAAGAAGTTTTTGGACATGTTTAAACAACTTCACATTAATATCCTCTTCTCTGAGGCTTTAGAGCAAATGCCTAAATATGCTAAGTTCCTTAAGGACATGCTTAGCAAGAAAAAGCAATTCACTGAATTTGCAACAGTGGCTTTAACAAAAGAGACTACTAATATTCTCAAATTCAATCTTCTAACCAAGTGCAAAGACCCTGGTTCTTTCTCTATCCCTTGTATGATTAGGGATAAATTTGAGGGTTGAGCACTTTGTGATTTAGGATCTGCTGTGAATCTCATGCCCCTATTTGTTTTTCGAAAGGTACAGATGGGTGAGGCCAACCCAACGGCTGTCACCCTGCAACTGGCTGACAGAAGCTTTTTCTTATCCACATGGAATTATTGAAAATGTGCTAGTGAAGGTTAGCCTGTTCATTTATCCTGCTGATTTTATTGTGCTAGATATTGAAGAGGATAGAGATATCCCATTGATAGTGGGGGCCCATTTCTAGCTATTGGCAGAGTACTAGTTGATGTGAAAAAAGAAGAAATTATAATGAGGCTTAGAGATGAGCAAGTTACTTTTAGTGTGGAGAAAGCCATGAAGCATCTGGGTAATGTGAAAGAATGCTCAAGGGTGTCTATTGTTGAGGAGGTAATTTAAGAAGAATTGAATTCTTTCGCTTTCACAGATCCTCTTGAAGCAGTAGTTATTGGTAAACCAAATATAGGAGAGGTGATGAGAATGAAAGTTGAGCACAAACTTAATTCACTTAGACCTGTGGCTAAGCAGAATGGCCATTTTGAATCACTGGAGCTAACTTCACAAAAAACTCATGCCCTCCTACCATCTATCGAGCAGCCTCCAATGTTGGAGTTGAAACCTCTTCCACCGCATCTAAAATATGCTTATTTAGGGGAAAGAGAGACTTTACCAATTATAGTCTCATCTGCATTAACACTTCCCCAAGAAGAACAACTGTTAAAAGTGTTAAAAGAGCACAAAAGAGCCATCGGTTAGACCATAGCTGATATAAAAGGGATTAGTCCAGCCATCTACATGCACAAAATTCTCTTAGAAGATGACCATAAGAAATCAGTAGAGAATCAAAGGCGATTGAATCCTATAATAAAAGAAGTGGTCAAGAAAGATATTATCAAGCGGCTTGATGCTGGTATTATCTATCCCATCTTGGATAGTGACTGGGTAAGTCCAGTGAAATGTGTCCCTAAGAAGGGAGGAATGACAGTAGTGAACAAGAGAAGGATGAAATGATTGCCATAAAAACAGTTACAGGCTGAAGAGTTTGTATGGACTACAAGAAGTTGAACACAGCTACAAGAAAGGATTATTTCTTGCTTCCATTCATCGATCAGATGTTAGATCGGTTGGCAGGAAAAGAATTCTTTTGTTTCTTGGATGGCTATTCTGGGTACAATCAAATTGCCATTGCCCCTGAGGATCAAGAAAAAACCACTTTCACATGTCCATATGGAACTTTCGCATTCAGATGTATGCCTTTTGGATTTTGTAATACTTCTGCCACATTTCAAAGATGTATGATGTCGATTTTCTCTGACATGATTGAGCATATCATGAAAGCCTTTATGGATGACTTCTCAGTGTTTGACATCACTTTTGAAGAATGTCTGGATAATTTGACATAGGTTTTACAAAGGTGTGAGGATACCAATTTGGTTTTAAATTGGGAAAAGTGTCACTAAATGATTTGTGAAGGTATAGTGCTTGGGCATAAGGTGTCAAAAAGAGGATTGGAGGTGGATTGGGCTAAGGTTTCTGTGATTGAACAATTACCACCACCTACCAATGTGAAAGCTATTAGAAGTTTCTTGGGGCACGCTGGATTCTATCAGAGATTCATCAAAGATTTCTCAAAGATGGCAAAGCCTCTATCTCAATTACTTGAAAAGGATACCTTTTTCAAGTTGGATGCAAATTGTTTGAAAGCTTTTGAAGAGTAAAGGCTTATCATTGCACCAATTATAGTGGCCCCTGACTGGTCACTACCCTTTGAGGTTATGTGCGATCCAAGCAATTATGCGGTTAGAGCTGTGCTTGGCCAGAGACATAGTAAGATCTTTCATCCTATTTACTATGTAAGCAAAACTCTAGTTGGAGCACAGGTAAATTATTCAACTACTGAAAAAGAAATGCTTGCTATTGTCTTTGCTTTTGAGAAATTTAAGGTGTATTTGATGGGCACTAAAGTTATAGTTCATACTGATCATGCTACTATTAGATATCTTTTGTGTAAGAAAGAATCTAAACCTAGGCTGATTAGATGGGTCTTATTATTGCAAGAATTTGATGTGCAGATTGCTGATAGGAAAGAAATTGAAAACCAAGTTGTTGATCACTTATCTAGGCTTGTGAAATGATTTGTTGATTAATGAGAGTTTTCCTAATGAGTCTGTATTTGCTGTGAATTATGTGTCTGTGCCTTGATATGCCGATTATGCCAACTACTTGGTCAGTCATATTATGCCTGATGAATTAAAATCTTATCAAAAGAAAAAATTTTTGCATGATGTGAAATGGTTTATGTGGCATGAACCCTTTTTGTATAAGAAGTGTGCTGACCAAATTTTGCGAAAGTGTGTGCCTCAAACTGGACAAAATGATATTTACATATGCTTGTCATGCTGCTCCTTATGGTGGTCATTTTAGTGGCCAACGTACTACATACAAAGTTTTGCAATCTGGATATTATTGACGTTCATTATTTAAAGATGTTTATTTGTTTGTTTGTCATTGTGATGCATGTCAGAAAACAGGTAACATCTCAAGGAGGCATGAAATGCCCCAATCTAGTATTTTTGAGGCAGAATTATTTGATGTTTGAGACATTAATTTTATAGGGCATTTTGTTTCATCTAGGAGCTATTAATATACATTAGTTGCTATTGAATATGTGAGTAAGTGGGTTGAGGCTATAGCTTGTCATTCTAATGATGCCAATACGGTGGTGCAATTTTTGAAAAAGAATATTTTTACTCGATTTGGCACACCTAGGGCAATCATTAGTGATGGGGGGACTTATTTTAACAATAAATTGTTCAAGAGTTTACTTGCAAAATATGGAGTCACCCATAAGATGGCATTGGCTTATCACCCTCAAACCAATGGGTTGTGTGAAGTGTCCAACAGAGAAATAAAAAGAATTTTGGAAAAAACTATGAGTCCCACTAGAAAGGATTGGGCGGATAAGCTTGATGATGCTTTATGGGCATATAAGACTACTTTTAAATCTACAATAGGTATGTCTCCATATCAATTGGTTTTTGGCAAAGCTTGTCATTTGCCCATTGAGCTAGAGTATAAGGCCTTTTGGGCTATAAAGAAATTGAATTTTGATATAGCTAAAGTGGGTTAAAAAAGCCTAATGCAATTAAATGAGTTAGATGAGTTTAGATTGCAAGCTTTTGAGAGTTCTAGACTTTACAAAGAAAGGACCAAAAGAGTTCACGATAGACACATCTTACCAAGGAAGATTAAACCTAGAGACCTTGTGTTACTTTATAATTCTTGTTTGAAGCTTTTTCCAGGTAAGTTGAGATCAAGGTGGTCTGGTCTGTTCAAGGTGATTTCTGTGACATCTTATGGAGCTATTGAAGTTCAAGATGAGAAGTCAGGAGATCAATTTAAAGTAAATGGTCAAAGGCTTAAGCATTATTTAGGTGGTGAGATCGACCGGCAGACAACGGTCCACAGCTTGGCTCAACCTCCTTGATTGGCTGACAAAGTCTGGCTAAGGACTATAAACCAAGTGCTACTTGGAAGGCAACCTAAGTTTTCTTCTTGTTCTTATGTTTGAGTTTATTGTTCTTTTTGTTTTTGGTTTGACCTTCCTTTTTCTTTGTGTGTTTTGTAGTTTAGGTGTTGGTGTTGAATTGTTGGATATTTGGGAACAAGCTGTTGACAGGAATAGACAAGTTTGGTCATAATTTTCAGAGTTTCTAACCGCGTTTTGAATTGCATATCATTATTCTAGTAATATTGATCATTTGTTAATATTTGGTTCTAGTTTGATGGTAATGGGTTGATTAAGTGCATGATAGGAGATATAAATAGGGTTAGAGAGTACTTTTGTGAGCATTTAGGTAGAGGATTAAAAAAAAATCGCTACAGCGAGGAGTCCATCTCGCTATGGCGAGGCTGCTTGTCCCACGTATGGTACATAAACCAGAGAGTTCCTCACTATGGCCTGGCTGTGGCAAGCCAAAGTAAGCAATGTTAAGTGTTCTCACTACAGCGAGAAAACTATTTCGCCACAGCGAGATCTCTGTGTTCCAATCTGGTACAAAGTCCAGAGTGTATCTCGCTATAGCCTGGCTATGGCGAGTGAAGTGTTGAATAAATTTTTACGAAGTTCCCTCGCTATTGCGAGATGACTAACTTGCTATAGCGACTGTAGCATGCTCATAGTTCAGTATAAATACCAGAGAGCTTCTCGCTATAGCCTAGCTATAGCGAGATTCGTCAGTTACCAAGGATTATCCAAGTATGTTTGCCATTGCGAGAGGAACTTTCGCTATTGCGAAGATAGTAGCTCTGCTTGTGGTACTAATTCCAGAGAAGTTCTCGCTATTGCCTAGCAATAGCGAGGCTCTAACACATAAAAAAAAAAAATTACGTAGCCTAATAAACAAACAAAAATTCCCCCATTTTCTGTCGTTCTTGTTTTCGCTTCCATTCGCCATTGTGACTGAGTGCCCTCCTTCCATTCCCTCCTTTCTTTTATTAAATCTCTTACTTCCTAAGCTTCCATTCCCTTCGTACATCACATTCCTTATTACAGGTACATTGACTGTTCCTTTTATCTCTTGAATCACTATTGGTTTTAGTCATTTCTGTGGACATTAGGGCTGAGTTTTTTTCTTCATATATATCTGTGTAATTAGGGGTCAATACATTAGTTTTTTCTGGTTGAACTCTGTTGGTCCACTATTTCTGTCTAAGAAGCCTTCATTAGTTTGGTATTTTACGGCTTGAATCAGCAATTCCTCCTTTGTTTGCTTACATGTTCCTTGTCCCCTATTCCCTTGTATGCTTGTAGTAGTTTATTTCCCTATTACAAGCATGCCACATTCATTTGATTCACCTATTTTTCCTTTTCCTCACTCTGCATGTAAGCATCCCATTTCCCTTGCTTGTCTATGGTTTTCTATTATTGCTAATACTAATTTCTTTCTAATTCTTATTTGAATTTCATAGTCATAGCTTTTAAAAAGTAAACCAAGAATGCTGAAGCTTCCTCCTCGAAGCAAAAGAAGAAATCTTATGATAAGGATCAGTTTGCTTTAGCCAGAGCAAAATTCCATTTTGAAAGACTTTTCTCTGACCGGGGGGTAGTTGAAGATCGCTACTATGAGCCCCACGGCTTGGATCTCACTTACACTGAATTTGAGTGGCATGGGTTGTAAGGCTTCACCAAAAAGCTGGTGCATTGGATTCCGTTGATGATCTAAGAACTTTATGCCAATTTTGACGACATAGAGCAGGAGGAAGATGAATACTATTGTCAATATGCCTGGGTACGCATCAATGAGAAGGTCTTTCAAGACTTCTATGAATTACCCGATGTCGCAGAATGTGCATTCCAGTCCTACTTGAAAAATTCGCAATCTATTCCATGGGAAAAGGTGGAAACCACCATTGCACATAAAGGACGAGCAAGGTTGGTCAATAAAGTCTATCCAGTTAATCAACTAAACAAGCCTGCTCGGTATTGGCTACAATTCATCACCAGTAACATTCTGACAAGTTCTCATGGGTCTGACATGATCCAAGAACGGGCAACATTGACTTGGTGTTTTATGACAAGGCAGCGGGTGAATATCCCCCAGCTTATGTACCTCAACTTCAAACAAGTGGCGAGGTCTGATAGGGCAAGCTTGGCTTACCCCCATATGCTCACGAAGTTACTCACAATGGGGGGAAGCTGCGTTTCAAAAAATGATGCTCAGTTCAAGCCGAAAGGGCCCTTTAAATATGATAGTATGAAGGATGAGCCGGGACATCCCTGCAGACACTGGGCACCCACACAGGCATAGCCTAAGGTATCTCCACCTCCTCCCCCATAGCAGCGATTAGGTACTCTAGAGCCAATGAGGCAAGATGTACCACCTCACACTGAATTTGAGGGTTGGGTGAGGGAGTCCATTGATAGGCTAGAGGGGCATGTCCTGTCAATGAAGGATCAGCTATAGATGCTTATGGACTATCTGACGCCTACACCTCCATCTCCTCCTCCTGAGGTTCCTCAGCCCTCGGTCATCGTTCTTCCACAGGATCCTGCACCACAGGATAGGCCTAGGCCTCCTGACTCATAGGACCTTTCTGTCCCTTGCATGCTTCTTCTTTTTATTTCCTTACTTTACATTTTGGAAAATTGTATATGGATAACTGTATATCGTTATGCTTTTGAATTCTGCACTGGCTAATCCCATAATTGATATATTATTTCTAATGCCAACTTACTATTTGCTGTGTGATCTTTGTCTATTGTTGGTCTCTCAGATGCAGGAGTTGTTTGCACGTATCCCTCTCTTCCTTACTTTTTCTTATCAGGGGAGTCTCGTCTTTTTCTACCTCCTTGCATCCCTTACCTCTGCCCCAGTCTGCTTCTATTTTTCTACTTCTTGTTTCCTCCCTTTTACACATTGCAGATAATGTTAACTTTAAGTGTGAGGAAAGGTAAACATAGGCTAGGCAGATATACAAATTTTAACAATAAAGGGAAGTCTTTCAATAATAATCAATCCATTATAATGCCCCCAATTTTAACCAAATTCATCCCCTCTTGCTTTAGAGGAATACTAATCAATGAATGTGGGGATTAAGCAAACTTGAAATGAACAAAGTAAGTAATGTAGTTGTAGTGTGCACCCATAATAAAAGCACTTCTCAACAAGATGATTATTGAAGTAATTCAAGCTTTTCCTTTAGTTAGCTCCCATTTATTTTTAGATCTCCCCAATATATCTGCTTCTGATGGATACCTGATTATCATTTGAGAGGGATATCTAGTACTAAAAAAAAAACTCTCTACTCCAATGGTTGAAATCACTTAGTAACCGGGGGTTTGAGCAAAAAAGTATGGACTTTCACGTCAAACAGTGGTAAAACTAAGAGTATGCTAGTGAGCACTTTGAGGATTTCCTTAATCTGAGTAACCGGGTGGCTTCATAACCAATGCTGTCATTCGCGTCAAAAGGATTAAGAGAATTGAGGAGGAGAAAAAAAATGAAAAAATGATTGTACTGAATGTAGTTTTATGTTGAACAATAAAGGCCTTTCTTAATGAATTTTAATGATTGAAGTTAGAGCAAATAGTTGGATTGGGTCTTGAAAATACAGTGAGGGTTTATTGAAGATTACTTGATTGCTTCTTAAAAATCTGTTGTGGAGCACACACACACTTTAGAAATCAGGGTATTGCTATGAGTACATTGTTTTCAAAATTCAATTTGAGTTTTGCTGAGCCTCTACTTCTGACATTGGTTTCATTCTAAGTGTGGGGGGGGGGGGGGATATGAAATTCTGATTGATTGGATATTTATTGTGGAAAAGAAGTAATTAATAATCACATTGTTTGATATTTTCTAAGACTTGCTTAAGGCCAATCAAGGATTTAAGGGTGGGGGAGTTTGATGACTCCCTAATTTAAGATTAAAAAGGAATATATTTGATATTAAATTAGGGAGGCAAAGTACTTTTCTCTTGATTAATATGGTCAAATATGTATTCAATCAAACAAAATAAAAAAAGTGTTTCAATTGCAACATTTTTATCAATTTGAGCCTCATTTTATGATTCGATTTCAGGGAAAAGTAAAAGATTGTAGAAAGAATTGAGAAAAGAAAGGGAAGCTGAAAAGTGAAAATATAAGTGGAACAAGTCCTCTCGCTACAGCTAGAGCACAATTCGCTGTAGCAAGGATGCATTTTCGTTGTAGCAAGGAAGGCACTTCGCCATAGCGAAGTCGCAATGCATAGAAATTTTAGGGAGTAACTCGCTATAGCTCAGCAGTAGTGAAAGCAGCAGAAATCTGGGAGCCTATGAGCTCTCGCCATAGCCAGAGTCATTCCTCGCCATAGCGAGATTGACCTTTGAAATGCACAGCTTTGATTTACAAGCTAAAACAGAGGAGAAGAGGCTAAGGCTTCAGCATTCAGCGAGGGAGAAGTGTTCTGGCCGACTAGGAGAGGAGAAAAACACATAAAGGGTGTTGGGGAAGCTCCATACTAATTAGGGAATTACCAATTCTGTTCTTTATTCTTCCGATTAGGTGTTTCTCCTCCATCTTCCCTTCTAGTTGATGCATTTATTGATATGTTTGCTAAGATTTTCAGTGGATTTCAAGCCATGAGTGGCTAAATCTTGTAACCCTTAGGAATTCTATGAACTTTTAATCTTTGGAGATTGTCTCCCTTATTATTATGTTAGATTATTGAAGATTTTAGTATTTAATATGAATTATGGTTTCATTCTATTGATTGGCCTCCTTTACTTTGATTATGGGTTTGGTAATTAACCTTTAAAAGAAGGGAATTGCTTATAGACCATTGATTAAGCAAGTTAGGATTAAACATAGTCTAATTTGCACTTGAAGTAGAAATATACTCGGGGGCCCTAGGCAGTCTGGATAAGGTCTTAGTGTAATTGAATATTAATTACTCATTCGAGACATCAAAGAGTCGAGTTGATATAGAGGTTAAATGAATCGAAAGACATTTACACTCAATTAGACCTTTGACTCTAAAATTGACATTAAGCCAACTAATAAAAAAAGGGATGATTGACATTGTGTAAAAAGGGGATTAGAATTCCTAGGGTGTCTTTAATTGCTTATTTTCGATTAAAATCATCTTTCATTATTGTTAATTGCATTTGAATTAATTTTCATAAAAACTCAATTACAATTTGATTTGTTTAACTAAAATGAACATGAGAACTCTAATGTCTAGTCACCAATCGTATTGATTCTCTGAGGGAACGACTTTGATTCATTATGTACTACTTTTATGACCCGTACACTTCCAGTGTCATTATTCTGTTGAGTATCAAATACCAAGTCAATTATGCATATATATATATATGGGGTTTGGAAGTCAATCGAAAATAATTCTAATCGTGGGACTAAAAGTAAAAGCCTGGTCTTTAACCAAAAAAAAAAATACTGATCAACTAAAAAAAAATTAAATAAATTTAAGCCTTAAATTTAAAGCTTGCATTAAATTTGGGTTTTTTATTTTGAGCTCCAATTAAAATTGGGCAGGGCATTGCTTTAATATCAAAGATGGCTTAAGTCTAACCAGGTTCAGCAACATATTTTTCTGTAAAAGTAATAAATATATTAATTTATTTTTTAATGTAAAAAATGCATAATATCTAATAATTTCAAAGAAATTTTAATATTTAAAATGTCCTATTTAATACAAGTATGTTTTCTTAAATACTCATAAACTTTCTCTCTTCTAAAAATTTTAGAATGATATAATTTTTTTATTAAGATTTGAGCTTAAAGTGTTTTATTTGGGTCGGACTCGAGTAGAGGGAAAAAAAAAAAAAGCTATGTTGAAGCACAATTTTTAACTTTCTTTGAGAAGGTCTGATGACTCATTATCAGGTATAGTCACATGAAAAGACAAAAAAATTTCAAGAGGTTAGCCAATCTCACTAACTTACATGTCTCATTATTAGCATAGTCCATGTCTATCTATATTTTGTACATTTAATCAACTTAGTTAATAATTTTCTGAGTGAATAATAGGTAGCATTTTGGAAAAAAAATTTAGATAGCAAAAGGTTTCTTACCACTTCGGCCATGTCCATGAGAGAAGATCCAAGAAGCTTATAAACTCTGTCAGGATGTAAATAGGATTCGAGAATTACATCAGGCACAGTAGCCACCTGAAGCGCCATTAGTCCATTGCCCACAAGCTCTTGTGCTCTAGCATGCAGGAAATTCTGCAAGCCCACTCTATACCGAACTGCATACGCATCTTCTACTTCCTTAGGATAATTTATATGATGAATCCTGCCCTTGTTAAATGCACTGAAACTTCTATCTGTAATCTCTTCAGGCACCCTAGAGAGCCAGTGAAGTGTTGGAAATGAGTGGACAAAATGAAGAATTTACTTTGGGAATAAGCGTCCATGGAAAGAGCCAGGAACCCCAGAAGCAAACTAGTTTCCGTTAAAGAGGAAGCTGCTTGAAAAGTTTGTTGAAGTCATCTGAGACTTGGCCATTGAATAAGACTTGGAATTCTGGGATTTGAGAAGAAAGTTTATGTGTTTGGTAATGGTTTTCAATTGTTTCTGTTATGGTTTGCTTTGCAATAATGGTATTAAGCCCAGAAGAGCAACCGAGGTCAGCACTGCTAATGAGGTTTGTGGGCCCAGCATATGTCATGGGATCAAAGTTCTTGGCTATTGCCTCCTTAATCAATTTTTGGTTAGCTTCAAATACTCCTCTCAGCAAAAGACATGCAGTGAATGGTTAACTGTATGCACCAAAGTGAATTGAAGCATTACGCTGTATATATATATATATATATATATATATGAAACGCTTCACAGACGGAGCTGATTGGTGTACGACACTCGTATTAGCTGTATCTATATAATACGATACTTCAATGTTTGAAATTACATTTAAGTACCACATATTTATTGTATCGCAATGTCTATATCGTAATATCATATATCCGTGTCACTCTATCAAAATGTGAAGAAATTATCATTCCATATACAGAAACATTGATTACAAATTTAAAATGTCATGAGTCCAGGCAATATGTTAGACACGCACTAACAGAATTATAGTTTATTCAGCAGCAAATGATATTGAAAGGATAAAAAGGCATTGGCATTTTAGCAGTCATTGGTTTTTCTGGCAAAGTTAACATCCTATACTTGCTTAATTAATAACTGAAAGGAAGCGTTTTGAGCATAGCTGTGAGGACCTTTTTCTCCAGTCATTGCAAATGATTGATTCTCCAGATCTCTGTCTGTTAACGTGGCAGGTGTTTTATCTGTGTGCATCATTTTCTTTTTCTGATAAGTTAATTTTTCAACCCAGAAAAATGCAAAACTAATAAAGGAAATAAGGGGGTATAATACCACATTATTCTGTAGGAAAAGAAAGTTTCCTAAATGAGAATGAATTTGTAGAACCTGAACTTTCTGGTTAATGCAAGAAGCCAATAGAGCGTGTGCATATGTATTGATCCGGAGTCCAGTTGTAACCTTGTAAGAATTGTTCTATACAATCACTTTCGAAAGGTAAAAATCACTATTGAAAGATAAGTCAAAATTCAAACATCCCAAGCTCGTCAAGCGAATTAAACCTTATTATTCTTATTATTATTTCCTCTTCAAAAAACTGGTTTATGGTTTTGTAGGGTTTGACTACTATGTGTTATGATAATCAATGACGTCAGCACTGACGCTGGCTTTGGTCATCAATGACGACATCGCTTGGATGCTATATCCCCAAAATTGCTCTTCTTGCAACTTGCGCCTGGCATACTGGGGAGAAGGGTTAGAGGATGTGGACTCCCTTTCCGTCAAATTCTTCTCAGGACCATTGCACTTGATGCTTTCGTTAAGTATATATCTGAATTTTCAATAATAATTTGAATTTGATCTAGCTTTTGGTATTGGTGTTTAAGGAAGTGGCAAGACAGAAAAAAATTTAGCGGAACAAGAGAATATTATGAAGCTTAGTATGGAATATAATTTTTCTTTTAAAAAAAGAATGAGCTAAGAGGAAAAGAGGGGCGGGCTAGAGCTGCCGCTGCACAGTCATAATTCCATAATTAAGGTGACGAGTTCTAGAAATTCTGATCCTTGTCCAAATTAAATTTCATTTTTCTTCTATATTTATAGATTCGTGTTAGATGTTTTAGGGTTAATGGGATTACTCTGCCCTTATACTTTAATAACGTGAATTAAATTGTTTTAAGTTTATAAAAATATTGAACTTATAAAATATCATAACAATATTTATTATTATATTTTAATTATTAATCACAAAAAAGATAAATCAATCTTATTATTAATTATTAATTATTAATTAAATGAACGTTTTAAGTAATTAATTAACCTTAAAAGTTTATAAAGAATAGATACAATATTATTATATATTTTATAATTATTGTATTGCTATTGGAGTTATTAATAGATCGAAGTATCAAACGTGTACCCTCTGCCCCACGGTGATCACAAGTCACAAGAAGTGCAAATTTGGGAAATTAGATAGCATCCTAGCAATGTCGTCATTGATGACCAAAACCAGCAACTGTGCTGACGTCGTTGATTAGCGGAACATGTACAATTAAACACTTTACCAAACGGCAAACCAGGTTTTTCCAAAAAGAAAAATAAATAAATAAGAAAGTTCAATTCACTTGACACGCCTGGGATATTTGAATATTACTGGTCCTTTAATAGTGATTTTTAACTTTATATATAGAGAAATATTCTTACAGGATAATGATTGAACTCCGTAACTATATATATGCATATGCTCTATTAGCTTCTTGCATTAACCAGTCATTCCTACAGGATAAAGTGGTATACCCTCTTCTTTCGTCATTAATTTTGCATTTTTCTGGGTTGAAAAATTAACTTACCAGAAGAAAAAAATGATGCAGATAGATAAAACCCACTACGTTAACGGAGAGAGATATGGAGAATCATTCATTTGCAATGAATGGAGAGGGTCCTCGTAGCTATGCTCAAAACTCTTCCTTTCAGGTATGTTAAACATAAGATGTTCATGGTTGCTAAGTGCTAATGCTATTATACTAATAATGTCTTTCATTCCCTTTCACCATTTTCTTCTTTGTATAACCTATAGTGCTGTTAAGTGTTATCGTTTGTGCCTGGACTCATGCCACTGAAGATGGTGACACACGGTGGCACTCGTATACATATTTCTTTATATTTTTCAACTTGAAATTTATATTAACTGTCCTCTATATAATTAACAACAGACACATGAAGACTCAACCTACGTGAACTCAGTGATTGTCATATATAATTAAGGCATATAGAAGTGGTAATTTTTTATATACAAAATTTTGCCTATGATCAGCATGTTCAAGATTGGGAAAACTTGATGTTAATTAATGGTTTGATTCCTACTGGTCATTTTTCAATTCTCATGTCTTGAGGCTTCCTTTATAACCAAAAAAAGAAAAAAAGTTTTCGATTCAATTGATGCTTAAAATTTGATTTTGGACTTGGAAAACAAGGTGTGGTGGACAGTTTCCACATTTCAAGCCTATAAACTTTGTGATGGAAACATCTTAGAAATTACAAGAAAATTATTTATGAATAATTGCTTAACAATTTAGACTTTTGAGCTGATTTGATTTTCGACTATATAGACTTATAATCAAATAATGTTTATTATCAAATTAAAAATTCTTACCACACGAGTAAGAGAAACTATGGTATATTAAAGACGTAGCTTTTTATTGTTCAACATTACGCATAAGTGAGCAATTGCCTAAGCTTAATAACAGAAATACATAAATAACTTCTAAGTAGAGTAGAAATTACATACCTAACTCATATCCTGGTATAATACTGCATTAATCCACTGTAGTGCCTTGTACTGTATAAAATTAAACCGTTATAACTGAATGTTATTTGCAGAGAAGCGCATTTGAAGCTCAAAAAAGGTTGATTGAGAAGGTAATAGCCAATAGCTTTGATCCCATGACTATTGCTGGGCCTACAAACCTCATCAACATTGCTGACCTAGGCTGCTCAACGGGGCCTAATACCTTCATAGCAATACATACCATAACAGAAGCAATAAAAAACCACTACCATACGCACAAATTTTCTGCTCAAAACCCAGAATTCCTAGTCTTCTTCAATGACCAAGTCTCAAATGACTTCAACACACTCTTCAAGAACCTTCCTCTTAACAGAACCTACTTTGCTTGTGGGGTTCCTGGCTCTTTTCGACGACGCTTATTCCCAAAGCAATCTCTTCATTTTGTTCACTCTGCTTCCACACTTCACTGGCTCTCTAAGGTGCCCAAGGAGATTATGGATAGAAATTGTAGTGCTTGGAACAAGGGAAGGATTCATCACACGAATGCTCCAAAGGAAGTTGGAGACGCGTATGAAGCTCAGTTTAAAGTGGATCTTGAGAGTTTTCTAAAAGCGAGAGCACAAGAGGTTGTGGGGAATGGACTCATGGCACTTCAGATACCTACTGTACCTGATGTGGTTCTTGATGATTCGGAAATAGATCCTGGTAGAGTTTTTGAGCTTCTTGGATCTTCTCTCATGGACATGGCCAGAGTGGTAACAATTAAGATACCTTTGGCTATGTTATTAGCGAAAAGGCTACAAATTAATTGCTTTAATTTGTGGTATTTTCAATTGGCTTTTTTCACCCTCAATTTCTAATCAACCATCTGGAAAGTGATCTAAAATTATAGGGGACTGTAATGATGTGCTGCAAGATTTTTGTGTTTTTTAAAAAATTGCTTTCTTTTAAAATTACTATTAAAAAAAACAAGTTAGCATTTGGTAAAATGTTTCAACGAGTAATTTTAACACTTTATATTATTGTTTAAGGTAATATTTATAATTTTGTATTTAAATAAAGGGTATTTTTATTGAAAAATATCAATTTTTTGCTTTTGATTTTGCTGTTAAAAAAAAGGTCCATTTCCTTATTGCTTATAGCCCCCCCAAAAGAAAAACTACAATGTAATAGTAATTTTTTTAGTGAATTGACATTTTAGTTCTTGCAAAGTTATACTTTAATTTGGTTTACAAAATTTGAACATCTCATTTCAATCCTTCAAAAAGTTTTGTTCTTTATTTTGGCATCACGTCATTAACGAAGAGTTAACAAAAATGAGCCATGTATCTTAACATACAGTGGTCATGATAGTAAAGTGTCTAATTGTCACTAAAATATACTATGACAAAGAGCACCAAAACGGTAGGATGAGGTGGTTATTTCAATTGGTATATATAATGCTCGGTCAATACATGTGTTTTACTGATAGCAAGGCACTTAATTATAACCACATTAATTCTTCGTTAGGTCATATTATCATCATATTTGCTAATGGACTTAAAATAAAGATAATATTGAAGATAAAATTTTTTTTAAAGAATTAAAATAAAAGTATTAAACTTTGAGGAACTGAACTAAAAGATAAACCAAAATGTTAATTCACTTTGATTTTTTTATGTTGGCCAAACACATATAATAGCTTTTTTGTTTTTTCTTGCACAACAAAGCTCAACGGGCAATGATACATTTTTTAAGAAATTCTATAGCAAAAAAAAAAAAAAGAGCTTAGATTTTTCTTTATATCACTCTGATGGCTGGCGTTTATGCAGGGAATCATCACTGAAGAAAAAGCTGACTCATTCAATTTGCCCATCTTTTACTCACCTGTTAAGGGTGTGAAGGCAATTCTTGAGAGAAATGAGTCTTTCAGTATTGAGCAAATGGAAGCCCTGAAACTTGAGAACTTTTACGCCGTCCCAAATGCCCACAAATTTGTTTCCCTTTACAGAGTTGTGATGGAAGATTTGGTTACTCAGCACTTTGGAGGTGCAATTGTTGATGAGCTTTTTGATCGCTTCACTCAGAAAGTTGTGGAATTTCCAGATATCATGAACCCAAAGAAGCTGAAAATAGTTATGCTTTTTGCTCTTCTTAAGCGCAAGCTGTAAGCAGAGAGCAAGCTCAGGCTGGACTAAATTCAGCAACATTAATGCTGTTATTTACGGGGAAATATATTTTAAATTCTATCTTTGAATTTAACAAGTCCAAGTGTCCAACACCCAATCATTATGAGCTAAGGGTGGTTGGATAAATAGGTTTTGTATTGGGGATTTCCGCCCACATATAGTGCCTTTATAATATCTTTTGTTTTTTCACTCTATTATAATTTGACTTAGTTGTTCTTTTTTTTTCGATAATGAGAAAATATCAAACTAAAAAAAAAAGCACTCCAACCACTGTTAATTTTATCTAAATAACCACTGTAGACTTTTAACAACTTTTGTCTCTCATAAGCATTATGAAGGATTCTAATTTTGGTTATTAGATTATTGGGTCGTCAATAATAAACTGACCCAACTATATAGTAAAAGTTTAAAAAAAAAGTTTAATTAATTAAGTATTATTTGGTAATTAATTAATCAATAATTTTTTAAATTTAAAATTCAAAAGGTCAATTTTTATTTTCGTGGAAGAAATTGGCACGCGAGTTAATTGGAAAAGTGAGTGTGCAATTTTGTGTTATCATGAAAATAATCCCCTCTCTTCCTCATTCTCTTCTCTAATACAAAAGAGTAAAAATAGAAAATACAAAAGCTCTCCTCCTCTCTCTAACTATGATGCTATTTATCATGGAACAATGATCCAAGTCCATTGGTGATTCTTTTTTGAATTGTGTGGGGCAGAGATCTAAGCTAGATCTAGTTTTCACAACATCCAGATAACTATCCATATCCTTGTATGTGTAAATTTTCTTTCATGGGTAGATCTAAACATGGTCAACTTATGAATATCCTACCCAATAAAGTTGATTTCTGTGTTTTCTAGTCCTCCTCTAGCCACCTGCAATGATGATCTTGCAAAAGTAACATTTGCAATTTATAAGTTTTGGGAGTGATTTATTATTGATCCATACTATTGACAACCTTCTTTGCCATCACCATAATCAGTCTACGACTATCCCATCCAATGTTTTTCCTAACACCTATCTTCTTGAAAGCTATACCTTGAAACCAAATAATTGTTATTCCTTTCCTCTTTATACTACCTTTTCCCATCTTCTTCATCTTAGCTATCATAGACCATTCCTCTTGACTTTGACAGAATTCTTTGGTTCTATAAATAAAGTGACTTGTGATCTCATGTTTCTCCTTCAACCAGGAAAGATTGTGTTGTCCTTATAATTATTATGCCATCCTTAAACAATTTAAAGGATCTAGGTTAGCATTCTCAAAAGTTACTCCATGTCAAGTTACCCAAATCATATAAAGGATTAAAACAAGAAAAATTAATTTGCTAATTTAACTCTTATTCCTAAATGTGTGCTTTCAAACCAAATTGTATCAAATCCTCTATGCTCTAGTGTTGAAAATGATCCACTCTCAAAAATAATTGAAAAAGAAAACCATAAAACTCTACAAATTGACAAGTAATAAATAAACTAGCCATAGTTTAGGTGCAGACCATAGTTAAGCTATTTAGCCGTAGTTTTGAAATCTATGGCTAAATTGTCCATTAAGAAGGCTTTAACCATAGTTATTACAAACTATTGGTAAAACCATGGCTAGGATATGATTCAGCCATAATTTAAGTAACTGTGGCTAGACCATGTCTTAGCCACAATTACCAAAAAAAAAAATTGTGGCTATATCTAATTCATTTTAAGGTGGTGGTTTTAACTATTGCTTCTGAGTTTCTTTTTAATTTCAAAATAAACTATTTTGTCCATTTTTTTCTACAAACCTATGGCAACAAATTTTAACCAATATATTCAACAACTAATTCTCAAGAACAATTTTTAGCAATATATCTAGCAACAACAACTAACTTTTAATAACAACAATCATACATTATTAAAATTGTAAATAGATTTATATTACATTAATCTACAAATAAGTTAGTATAAATATAATTATAAAGCCTATTCAAACAATATATCCATTCTTATGGGAAATGACTATCATTAGCAGACTGGTGTTCACTGTCTTAATCACTTGGTCCCTTAAATTCAAAACAAAATATTATTAATTAGAAATTAAAAATAAAAAATAAAAACATTTATTTGTGTGGTTCAACTAGAATAGAAATTTAAAAGATTACCTCTCAAGCTTGTATAGCTGCAAGCTCTAATGGTAATATGAAAATTTCAGAATATGAAAGCATAGTTGCTTTCATATGTCATTGTTGCTTGGTAATTGCAGCATTTTTAGGTTTAGCTTGTCATTATTGCCTATCTCTTTTAGCCATTTGTGCTTTAAGCTATGCAATTTTGTTTTGCAATTTTGTGTAAGAATGTCCAAATACCAAATCCTATTCTTTAGACTCAATCATAGTGCTCTTTGCTTCCCAAGGCCTTAGCCAATGAATTATCACTCGAAATTTCTTAGGAAGAGGAGTCCTCAAACTAAAACATAACAATTTATTCTTATTAATTCAAATAGAATGCAAGAAATTGGTTGAAAAAAATCTTTCAACCAAATTAGAAGTCAACAATCACATCATTCAAATACTTATATAGACACCTCTAACTTCGTCATTAACGTAAAATCCAATCATTATGTCTATGAACTGTAGTCCACACATCTCTTGTGTGACTAGACCCTTGCACTAAGCTTCCTACAAATTTGAAGACACATGTGATATATCTCAAATTATATTTAAAATTTAAATGACTTGTCTACCAAAGTGAACTTACCATCTTAGACTTTTTCATTCAAAACTTTTTTATCCAGTATTATGTGGCATAATTAACTTCTTTCTATTTTGTTAGTTTTTCTCTAAATTTCTTGGTTACTAACAAAAATATTTATATGATCATTCAAGAATTGGTATATCTTAGAAAATAAGTATGATTACTTGAGACTTCTCACTAAAACGATAGTTTATAAATGATGCCAAATGATCTTTGAGTATACCATTTGCGATCAATGTCTTGAATTATTTGCTCTTTAGTGTGAGTCTCGTCATTCTTACAGTTCATAGTGTGCATGTCTCCATCTAGTTCCTAGTGACTATAAAATATATCTCTTGTCCTTGTTATGAACACCAAACTTAGTTTGCAAGATAAAATATAATAGTTAGTAAAAATATGAACTCAATGTGCTAAGAGAAATGAAGAATAAATGTGATATTACCTTAATAATAGTGTTATATAATTGATCTTTGTACTCTTCTGGTACATTCCTCCAATACAGTAAAAATGATTTAAATTCATTTCCAACCATACCCAAAGATACCCAGTAATCCACTGCCATCTTCAATCAATTGAAAGGAATCATTCCATAATACCATGACCCTTTGCCTAGAAGGAAGGGCCCAAATATCATGCACGATGATATACTTATGTTTCACTTTTCTTCCTTATTTGTTGAATTAAAGTTAGTATACAAATGGTAAATAAGCAAATTAGCACCATCATACCTATTAATTCACTTATCAATAACCTTAACTAACTAATTTTGTTTTTGTGGATGTTGTGCAGGCTATGCGGGCCATTTTTGTTTATCATTTGTGAATAAATTATTAGCTTCCAAATCTAATTGGATGCTTGGGATATCAGAATGTGTAACACCATAATTTTTAGCTTATTTCATACCTTTAAATAACTCATTTTCAAGAATCACGTGAATCCTCAAAGAAAAAGGCATTAAAATAAAGCATTATTTAGCATTGCGCGTATGAAAATTTCATTCAGTGTCATGTAGGCTGTGTGAGCTCACACATTACATTCTTATATTTAATTACATGGATACAACTCATTTGCATTACCAAAAGTGTCCTACAACTCGTGGGGACCAAAAGGAAGCATAAAATACATATATGCATTTTTAGCCAGAATTTCCTCATTTCTATCACAAAATTTGGAAAATCATAACTAATTCTAAAAAAATCAAAATCATGAATTCTTAGCTATTTTGGAAAGCTACATATGTCTAATTTATGCTAAAAATATGTCCAGACCATGAAACATAATATAGAAAATGTTTGACATTTGAAGAGTTTCAAAGGCCTTGTTGGCCACTGGTGCTGTCACAAAATTCTGCAGTAAAATTCAAAAATGTCTAATTAATTCCAAAACAATCCAATCCATGCAAATGATACCAATCTACAAATCTGTGGATGTTATCTAGAGGAGTAAAATAATTTCAGGCCAGTTCAGGTGTGCTTAGACCTCAAAACCCAATCAAACAATACCTGAGGTCAGTAGGGGTGCCTGGTACTAGATGAAAATTTTAAAAATTCATATCTCTCTCTCTAAACCTCCAAATGAGGTGCTTCTAGTTGTCACAAGTCACTAAGAATGTCTAGTTTCTTCATATAAATTTCGTGGTAATTGGACATCATTTGAGCCCTATGTCACAAAAATCATTTTCAGACCAAGTAAACAGTATATCAAACCAAAACCAGAATTTTTGCCAACTTTGAAAATTCATCAAATATTCTCTAAAACTTTAAAAATTCTATTCTTTAACTTCCTAAAAAGCTTTCAACAAACTCTAATAGTATGCCAAATCTCATATCAAGAAGAGTTCATGTGGATAAAAAGTGATATAGGGTTCCATTATGGTCAATTTTGGCTCTATATAAGGTACCAAAATGTCCAAATGGCTTTCCTTGGTGTTTGGCACCTCTTGGGCAAGTCTAGAAGCATGATTATGACTTGTATGAATTGCCCAAGTGGTCCCAAACCCTATGCATCTCAATTTGGTCATCCCACTTGCATTTGTACATACTTGCATCAAACTTTCAAGAAGCATAATTTGCCATTATATACTCAAATTACATTCTAGCATTCACATAACATATCCTCTTATTGGATTACATCATTAGACATCAATGTGGCCTTAAAAAACTAAAAACTATGCACTTTGATGTCAAGCTCTCATCTCTCATGTGGTTGGCTTTCATTTCCTTGATCCCTTAGTCCACCTAGCATGTTAGATCATTGGAAAGGAAGGAATGAGATTCAAAGAATCCCAATAGCTCATCTCTCATTCAATCATACATAAAAAATGCAAAACAAGTCTTACAAATGCATGCATGGGCATATTGTCATGTGTAAACATTCAAGAAGCATTTTCAACATTGGAACAATTCATACATAGCATACAAAGGCTTGCCAAATAAGTGGATTAGCCTCACCCATTCACTTGTGGATTTTGGATTTACCTCACCCATTCTTTAAGAGGTTCTTAGACTCAACCTTGCTCTTGGGAGTCAACCTCACTTTTAGGAAACTCTTTACTTTGTTTCAACCAATCTTAAGAGTTCTTGGCTCATCTTCACCATGGCTAGAAGGTTCTTGGCTTCACCACATTCAAGCAAACTAAAGTAAGCATCATAGATATCATTTAGAAATATAACGCATCATCATAGTACTATGGAGTAACAGCTCATGGTAGAATATTTTTCATGGCTTGAAATACACATACACACATTCAAAGACAAGTAAAGCAAACAATCATGCATGAGAGAAGGTGGAGAGAGCTACCTTGGAAGCAAACGCATACCTTTTCTCTTGAATCAATGCTCCCTTTCTCGGCCTCACACACACAAAGGCATGGGAATAATTTCTCTTGGCCTACACATAATTTATGGAAGCTAATTAGGTTAATGAATTTAATTCTAAGGCCACACAACTTACTTAGACTCTAGCTTGGCCTATAAACCTCTTTATAGTTCCAAAATGAACCTAATGAAGCAATGCCCACCAAATAAATTCTACACTTTATTCTTTTTTGTCAAATATGATTCTTGACTCCTTTTAAGCCTCTTGGAGTCATCACACAATCAAAACCAAGAGCCTAACTACACGTTGCTTCTTTAAGTCATATTATGGAACATAAAGCATCATCTTACTTTCTATGATTTCTAAATTTTTTCCAAGGCTTCCCCTCATATTCATTCATCATATGTGACTTAAAAATGGGTTTAAAAAAATTTAAAACTATCCCTAGTTATACTATTCCCTCTTGGCCGAACCTATGAAAGGTTTTAGGCTTCATGGACTGTGCTTTGTTTTCTTGATGGAGGAAGCATATGGGGATACTTCTAGGGATCTTAGGACCTCATTCAAACACTTATTTTAGCATAGGAATTAAGAAATCAAATCAGATTTTAGAAGGAACACTTGAAACCCTAAAAATTGCATCTTAAATTTCCATGGTTTTTTGTTAATTCTCTTTGCATATTCTTAATCTCCACACCTTTTTTCCTAAGAATCACCCTTGGTTCTGCCTAAAAATCAAACCCTTATAGGGTTTCTTGAGTGGGGCAAAATGGTGGAGGAAGAGGAGGAACGGGTAACAACCATGGAAGAAGAAATTACCTTGTTTTCTTGCTTTTTCTCATTTGAATCTTGTCTTCTTTGGGCTCCTCTCTTCAAATCCGAATTTTTTCCTTAATTTCTACCTTAAAAAAGATTTATAAGCTTCATTATAATCAAAGGAAACAAAGAAGAATGGAGGAGAAGAGGTTTGGATGGAAGAAAGCATGAAAAATCATGAAAATCTATACCTTTCTACCTTGTTTTCTTCCTTCCTTCATCCTCCTCTTGGTGCGCCTCATCCTAGGGCTTCTTTCTCTAGTTTAGGGCAGAAACATATGAAGCTACATGAGGGTGAGAGTAGGGCACCACTTATATATATATAAAGGAGGAAGAAGAACTTTTCAAAAATTCTCATTTTCCCTTCGTTCTTGGCATTTTCGTTTTTAATTCGTTTTAACTCCTTTTTTAGAACTGTCTTTTCCATTATGAAATTTAGATTTTCAATTTAGTAAAATGCCTTTAGAATAACTCGAATTGAAGGTTAAATCTTCCCAAACGAATCCATCAAAGTTCAAGTACACCAAAGTTAGAAAGTATCCACAGGATGAGTTTTAACTATCCCGGGACTTCCTATGGTTTTTATGGCCTCTGAGAACCCCAAGAACTCAAAAATTTCAATTAAAAAACCCGTTTATGTGAATTTCAAAATTTGCTCAAAATGACAAAAATGCCCGTACATTTTGTTAACTTTTCTTCACAATTCATTTCTTTATTCTAACTTTGTTTTTCTTTCCGTCAAAGCCTACGATTCTCATTTTTAGGAGTCTAGAATGCTTTTAAAATTTTTTGGGACCTTAACTAATTCATTTCAAAGGACTTCTTTTTATATTCAATAAATTTCATTCGTTGACAAAGAAACTGCAAGTTATGTTTCTCACGTTTTCTCTCATTTTCAGAGAACCAGAATTTCATCCTTGAAACTTAGGGCATGCTTTCCTATTACTCTTTTCTCTTCTGGCTAACTGCTCTTTTCTTTCCCTTCTTCCTAACTCTTTATGCTTTTCTCAGCGATTTCACTCATTTGGATTTTCTGTCAGCTAGGGGATTTTCATTGCTAGGCCATAATGAAAGCTCTATTATTATAGAGTATTAGCTAATTATTCTTATAAGGGAAAGAAATTTCTAACTCTGGAGGCCTATCTTGAGAGAGCTTACTAATCATATCGGGTTACTCTTAACCCGTTGGTAGGGGTTAATGTTTCTTTTAGTGGACTCATTTACACATCTAGGGAGGTAACTCATTTTGTATCAAGTCTCCCGTGTCCTCTCCCAATGGCTTCTCATAAAGTCTCTTCTTATTTTCTGATCATTATTACCATCAGAGGTTTCTGTCTATTTATTTACTTATTTACATGTTCTATCCACTGTTCATCTCTGCGCTCTTTCTTACTAGTTCATCCTATGCTTACAATTCATATTTCTTTCTATCATAGGCCTCACATATAAATTATTTACTAGGGTTTCAATTCCTTTGAGGAGTTTCTACTTTTAATGATCCCAGTTTCTCTGTTTATTATTATATCTATCTCTATAGGCCGAATCACTTTCTTTACTCACTTACAATGGCATTTTATGGTTCCTTATTTCAATATTGATAGGCCTAACATGTGTGTCTCATACTAGCACTGAAGAGCGATTACCACTTACTAGTGTTAAGCTCTAGTAGGATGCTAGCTATACTCATAGTTTTGCTCACTAGAGATGTACTGCACCACTTACCTCTTGTAAAACTGCACCTGACCGCTTTTTGAATACATAGACTAGCATGTGGGAATCTCTCTATCCCTCAGTTAGGGCAAATGTCTACTGGGAAATGGTTCATCTGGCTTTAACTTTAGAAAGCTAATTTCTTATTTTTCTCATTCCATGCACTATACTCATCTCTAAAAAGATCTAGTCAATGGTCTAACTATTTGAGTAAAACCTTCATATCACTATGGCAACAGTCTACTAGACTTGGAGGTTTGTAGTCTCTGAAACGAAAGCTAACTGAAACTGTACTACCTCTGAGACTAACTACTCTGTAAAACTATCTCAAGTCGTCATCTTACTAGAGAACTATCATGCTGTGGCTAGGGTGTAATATCTGGTTCTCTGAAAATGAGATAAAACGTAACATACTATTTCTCCGTAAATGAACGAAACTCACCAGATACAAAAGTAAGTCCCCCGAAATGAATTAGTTAAAGGTCCCAAAAAATTTAGGAAGCATTCTAGACTCTTAAAAATGAGAATCCCAAGATCAGACGGAAAGAAAAATGTAGCTAGAATGAAAAAATAATTTCTTACGAAAATCTTACAAAATGTAATGGCATTTTCGTAATTTTGAGCAAATTTTGAAATTTACATAGGAGGGCTTGCTAAATGAAAATTTTAAGTTCTCTGGGATTCTTAGAGGCCTTAAAAATCATAGGAAGCCCCAAGACAGCTGAAACTCCTCCGGTGGACATTTTTCAACATCAGTGTGCCCGAACTTTGACGGATTTGTTCAGGAAGTGTTTTAGCTCCGATTTGAGTGATTCCAAAGACATTTTACAAAATTGGGAACCTGAATTTCATAATGGAAAAGATGGTTCTTAAAAAGGAGCTAAAACAAAGTAGAAACAAAAATACCAAAAATAAAGGGCAAAATGCTAAAAATAAAGGGCAAAATGAAAATTTTTGAAAAGTGTTTCTTCCTCCCACCTATATATATGATACACCCTTCTTCTCCCTTCATTTAGCTTGACCAAGTTCTACCCAAAACCAGAGAGAAACCTTGGGGGATGAGGCGCACAAGAGGAGGAAGAAAAGGAGGAGAAATTAAAGCAAAAAGGTATGGAAATTTAGTAGTTTTTCATGCTCTTTCTCTTCCAAACCTCCTCTCCTCCATTCTCCTTTGTTTCCAATGATTAAAATGAAGTTTTCAAATCTGTTTTAAGGAATAAATTGAGGGGAAATTTTGGATTTGAAGAGAGGAGCTCAAAGAACACAAGATTCAAGTGAGAAAAAGCAAGAAAACAAGGTAAATCTTGCATCCCATGGTAACTACTCCTCCCCCCTTCTTCTCCATATTTCGCCCCATGTATGTAAATGCTAGAGGGCTGGAATTTTGAGGGGATACAAGGGTAAATTCCATGAATTTAAGGGAAGAGAGTAAGAATATGCAAATAAATTCAAGAAAAGACTATAGATTTTCAAGGTAGCAAACCTAGGGCTTCATAAGTTCTCTTGAAAATTTGATTTGATATAATCATTCATAGGCCTAAATGAACATTTAAATGAGTTTCTAAGATCCCTAAGAGGCTCCCTATATACATCCTCCCTTGAGAAAACAAAGCAAACTCCAAAAAGCCCTATTTCCTCCATGGCCTTGGCCTAAAGGGGTTTGTGCAGCTAGGGAGAGTTTTAAATTTTTCTAAACCCATTCTTGAGTCATATATGATGAATGAAAATGAAGGGATGCCTTAAGAAAACTTTAGAACCCATAGAAAGTGAGTTGGTGCTTTAGGTTCCATATTATGACCTAAAGAAATAACATATAGTTAGGCTTTTTGTTTTAATTGTGTGATGACTCCAAGAGGCTTAAAAGGGGTCAAGAATCATATTTAAAAGGAAATAATGGAACCCAGAATTTTGTTGAGGGGTGTTGCTTCATTAGGTGCAATTATGGAACCATAATGAGGTTTATAGAGTAAGTTAATGTCTAAGTGCATTGTGTGGCCTTAAAATTAATTCTATGAATCTAATTGGCTTCCATAAATTGTGTTTAGGCTAAGACAAACCATCTCCACACTTTTGTGTGTGTGTGGCTGAAAGAGAAAGCCTTGATTCAAGAAGAAATGTGTGTGATTGTGTACAAGGTAGCTCTCTCCACCTTCTCTCATGCATGGATGTGTGCTTAGCTTGTCTTAAAATGTGTGTATGTGTATTTTTAAGCCATGAAAAGTATGCTAGCATGATTTCATATGCCATGATATCAAAATGACATATTATGTTTCTAAATGATGTTATAATGTTTGCTTAGCTTAAGTGTGGTGAGGCTAAGAACCCTTAGCCCTAGTGAGGATGAACTAAGAACCCTTAAGATTGGTTGAGACAAAGCAAAGAATCTCCCAATAGCAAGATGGACTCCTAAGAGCATGGTTGAGTCTAAAAGTTCCTTAAAGAATGGGTGAGGCAAGTCCAAAATCTACAAGAAAATGGGTGAGGCCAATCCACTTGCTTGGCAAGCCTCTGTATGTTATGAATGACTTTTTCAAATGTTAAGAATGCTTCTTGAATGATTTCACATGTCCATATGCCATGCATGCATTTATAAGGCTTGTTTTGCATCCATTATGGGTGATTGAATGGGAGTTGAGCTATTGTGATTCTGTGAATCTTATTCCCTCCTCTCTAATGACCTAACATGCTAGGTGGACAAAAGGAACAAGGCAATGGGAGCCAACAACCTTGAAGGAAAGAGTTTGACAACAAAGTGCTTGAATTTTGTTACTTTAAAACCATATTGTTGTCAAAAGATGTAACCCATGCTTGTATATGGTCTATGACCTTTGCAACATATATAATTATGATAATATATGATGTAAAAATGAAAGTATATGTTATGTGAATGATAGAATGTGAATTGAGTATGTATGGCAAAGATAGCATCATGAATGAATTTATGAAAATGTGCATAAGTGTGGATAAAATAGCCAAAATAAGATGCATAGAGTTTGGGACCATTTGGGTAGCTTAGACAAGTCTTGATTATGCTTTTAGACTTGCCTAAGAGGTGTCAAACCATATGGAAGACCATTTGGTCACTTTAATATCCCATATGGGACCAAAAATGACCAAATGGGAACCCTATGTCACTTTTTGCCTAAATGAACTCTTCTTGTTCTAAACTTTGGCATGCAATTAGGTTCATTGAGAGCTTTTTGGGAAGCTAAAGTAAGGAATTTTTGAAGGCCCGCAGAATATTTGATGAATTTTCAAAGTTGGCAAATTTTCTAGTTTTGGTCAAGTTACTGTTCATTTGGGTCCGAAATTGATTTTTATCACATAGGGCTCAAATGATGTCCAATTGCCATGAAATTTTATACAAAGAAACTAGATATTCCCAGTTACTTTTGTCAACTTAAAGCACCTCATTTGAATGTCTAGAGAGGAAGATATGAATTTTATAAGTTTCTGTCCAGTATCAGTAACAGCACCCGACCTCAATCATTATTTGATTGGATTTTGAGGTTTAAGAGTGCTCGAACTGGTTTGGAGATATTTTTCCCCTCTAGCTAACATCCACAGCTTTCCAGATTGGTATCATTTATATTGATTGGATTTTTTTGGAATTAATTGGATATTTTTAAAGTTTGCTATAGAATTTTGTGACAGCACCAGTTAACAGCTTGACCTTTGGACATTTTTTAATGTCAAATGCCTTCTGTGATGGATGTTATGGTTTGGAAAAATTTCTTGTATCATGAAGTAGACATTTGTAGCTTTCCAGAATAGCCAAGAATGTATGATTTCGATTTTTCTAAAATTAGTTATGAATTTCCAAAGTTATGATAGAAAAGAGGCAAAATCTGGCCAAAATGAATTAATTATGTATATTTCATACCTTCCTTCGAGTTCCTTGAGATGTAAGCCACTTTTGATGATTCAAATGAATTGTATTCATATAATTAAATATGAGAATGTGTTGTATGAGCTCACACGGCCCACGTGACAATGAATGGAATTTTTATATACGATGCAATGCCCAATAATGTATTATTTTAATGGATTTTCTTACTTCCTTCATGGGATCTATATTGTGAAGCATGAGAAATATTATGAAATGAGCTAGAAATACATGATGTTACATAGGGCTCTCTATAACTCTATGAGATCTACTGTGACATCTCAGAGCCTGCTAGGGTCTACTGCAACTCGCTGTGATATATTAGGATCTACTGCGATCCATCTCTGGGAGACGTCAAAGCCTAAGATTACTGTATCTGATAGTAAAATACATACTCAATAAGTCTGGTTACCATCACTCATAATAACTTAGGCTAAATTCAGAGGTACATCATGCTCTTTGTGCGAAGTGGGTCTATGTCCTCTGAATCTCTAGGATCCCGTCATGTTGATACTTAGGAGCATCTTAATTTTTGTTTATTACTCCTCGTGGGATCCTCAAATTCCTCTCTGTATGCTTTTTTTGTATTGTTTTAGTATTCCTAGAATCCCTTTACTTCTCTTTTCTGACTCATCTTATTCTTTAACTAACTAGGATATCTTTTGATTATTGGGATACTTTGGTTATTGATATCGTCGTTTGTTATGCACTTAAGCCACATTACTACTAGGTTGGCTAGACCTAATATCATATAGCCTCTGTTGCAAGTAAACCATAATATCAAACACTAATACACTGGCGCTTCATGACTGAGCTCAGAGTCACTATTGCCAGTATATTACAAGTTTCCCAATAATCTAAAGTATTCGTTTCTTACCTTTCTTTATTTGCCCATTTGCCCTATTCTTGTAGGATACTCTGGGAAAACAAGATTCTTTTGTTTACTTCATCCTGAGATCACTATACATTGCCTGACTATTTTTACTTTGGGCACTATCATGCTAGAAAGGCATTTATGCCAAGGACACTTATGCTTTCTCAAGTACTTAAGCACCTTAACTCAATATTTATTCTTAATTTATTATGTCCTCGGCTTCAACACTATTATAATTTCTCTCTCTCTTTTATCTTTACTATCCTTTTACTTAGGAAAAAGGATATTCTACATCTTCGTTACCAGTTTAGGTTTCTTTACGCTCAAGAGCACCTGCATTTTTCCCGGGATTCCTCTACTTATTCACTTCTTGTAACATTGAGGGGGCCTACTTTTTTTTATACTCTTAATTTGTTTCTAACTAGATCATCCCTCAGTGAACAAAATTCTATTTCATATGATCCTAGGAATTATATTCTATGACACTTTCAGCTTATACTCTTTCTCTGCATAATACAAGACTCGCCTTCTGAGGCAGTCTTTAATTTCCTCGAGCTTCCTTGAGGGTACTAAAGCACTAGCCATTTACCTTAGCTCATTTCTATGTTCAGATCAGAGCTAAACTTTCTCTCTATTTAGCCTCTTTAGCCTCATTCCTAAGAGCACAGTATACTGATTTCTAGGGTTTTACTCACCCAACCCAGAACACATACTTTCAATGTCAAGATTTTACCTTACTAAGAGCTTATGCTCTACTGGGTGCTCTAATCACTCATGTGCCTTAACCCCATATCATTCTCATATTAGGGAGCTCATCTAACTAACTATCGGACCCCTATCTATTTACTTTTTTAGGCTTAGCTTACTCATTTAATCATTACTAAAATGAGGGCATCTCTCTTGTAGCTAGTTTCGCAGCTCTTCCTTGCCTCCTTTATCATTGTGCTCCATAATTTAGGGGGTCTATCTAGAGGGATTTACTAACCACTACTGGATGGTTTCCCCGACTTAGAATGTCTCATCTTTTCTTTCTCGATCCAGAGAAAACTTTCACTGAGCCTTTCATTCATATATCTCACTTGGAATGATGCTACTAGTCATCTCCCCTAAGCTTTAGGTTATGCTCAGCCTAGGTTAACCATCTCATTGGACTTATAGCTTACTATAAGCCTTATTAACTCATAGGCTCATGATAACTTAATGCTTTCTGAACTATCCTCATTCTCTTTTGAGCCTCTGTCACTAGGCTATTCATACTTACCTCTAAGTGTCACCGATGAGGTACACTTTTTTAGGCCACTCGCTATGTGCCTCGCTACTAGTAGCCTTATCTTACATTATTTTAAGGCTACACTACATTCTTTATTTCGGGTTTCACAGGATAGCACCCTAGGTTGGAGTCAACGCCTTAAAGGCAGGTCTCAACAACCATATCATCCATGTGTCTAACTTTCTCTATGTTGAGCTCTTTTCTTAGTCTCATTTGCTAAGTCCACGGATTTCTTACTAATCTTCTATAACTATTCACTACCCTTTTCTCTACTTATACTAGGGGTTCCTACTCCCTGTGGATTATCTAATCCCTTATTAGTTCATTCTTCAAGCTGGCCTGAATATAACCAACAAGCATTCAAATTGTCATTCACCAAGGCTAACATATCATTCACCATGGCTAATTAGCCTCGGGTTCACCCTAGTTTTTCTGTCCAAGTATTGGCCGTGGCTAGCTCCTTAATCGATTGTGGCAAGGAACTTTTTGGATTGCCTTGCTTCTTTCTGAAATAATTGGCAGCGGCTAACTTCCTCTGATTGACTTGCTTTTTCATGCACATTACCTCTATGCCCAGCCCGTCATCAAGTTAGAAAGTTCTATCTCTTGCTTCATTCGTGCATAACTAGCTGTCATCTCTAGGCTGTCAGGCTTTATGGAGTGTAGTTTGTAGCTCAAACCTCTAGCCTGAGGGAATTAGCTTTCTAGGCTCTGGAATTCATCTAGACATTTAGGTGTTGTGGCTAAGGGGCAATTCTTTTTCTCATCTCCCCTCTAAGCTATTCTTGTGCAGCTGCAGTTTCATCTCATACTGCGCTGTATCACTACTTGTCTTTGCATTAAGCAAGACATCTCAGACTGGACTGAGTATGACTACTGGGGAGAATTAGGTCTTACATACTGTAACACTATAAATTCTAGCTCATTTCATAACATTCACAAGCTTCACATTATCATTTCTATGAGAGCACATGAAAAAGGGACTGAGAATAATGGGTTTATTTGCGTTGCGTCATACTTAAAAATTTCAATTAGTGTTACATGGACCGTGTGGGCTCATGCTATGAATCATCACATTTAGATACATCATTACAACTCATTTGCATCATAAAATCATGCCCACAACTCATGAAAACCGAAATGAAGGATGAAATGGGCTTGTTTAATTTTGGCCAAATTTGCTCCATTTTCTAACCAAATTTTGGAAAATCATAACTAAATCTAGAAAAATCAAAAAACATGAAATCTTAGTCATTTTGGGAATATATGGATGTCTACTTCATACTAAAAATATGCCCAGACCATAACATTCATCACAGATGACGTTTGACATCCAAAATGGTCCAGAGGTCAGAATGCATTCTGGAACTGATATAGAATTCTGCAGAAAAATTTGAAAATGTCCAATTAATTCCAAAAAAATCCAATCTATGTAAATGATACTAATCTAGAAATCTATGGATGTTAACTAGAGAGAAAAAATATCTCCAGATCAGTTCATCAAGCCCAGACCTCGGAATTCAATGGAATAGTACTTCTGGTCAGGTAATTTTATTGATACTGGACAGAAACTTCAAAAATTCATATCTCCCTCTCTAGACTCTAAATGAGGTGCTTCTAGTTGGAACAAGTCACTGTAATTGTCTAATTTCTCTGTATAAAATATCATGGCAATTGGACATCATTTGAGCCTCGTGTGATAGAATGAAATTTCAAACCAAATGAATAGTGTAGCAAACTAGAAACCATGGAAATTGCCAACTTTGAAAAGTCATCAAATATTCTGTAGACCTCCAAAAATTATGATCTTTAGCTTCACAAAAAGCTCTCAATGAGATTATTTGCATGCCAAATCTCAAATTAATACTAGCTCATTTGGGTAAAAAGTGACATAGGGTTCCATTATGGTCAAATTTGGCTCCATATAAGGTATCAAATTTGCCAAATGGCCTTCCCTTGGTGTTGGCATCTTTTGGGTAAGTCTAAAAGCATATTTAAGACTTATGTGAGCTGCCCAAATGGTCCTAAACCTCATGCATCTCAATTTGGCCATTCAATCCACACTTATACATATTTACATCATACTTCTACATTGCATATTTGGACATTTCAAACTCAATTTGTATTCTAGATCTCATACATCATATTCATAGCTATAAACATCACATAATAGCATATTTATACATGTCTCAAGGTTCATAATATATTTACAACATCATACACACCATGAACCATCGTTATGGCTCCAAAATAGACAAAACAAGGCATAAGCTTATCAATTTTTCTCTTCATCGTTGTTAGCTCCCTTCACCATAGTTACTTGGTCTACCTAGCATGTTGGATCATTGGAGAAGAGGGGATGAGATTCAAGGAATCCCAATAGCTCATCTCCCATTCAATCATACATAATATGTGTAAAGTAAGCTTTACAAATGCATGCATAGAGAAAATGGAAGTCATGGACATTTTAAAAGCAAACTTGGCATATGAACAGATCATATAAGACATTCAAGAGCTCACCAAATGTTTGGATTGGCCTCACACTTCTCCTCATGGATTTTGGACTTGCCTTACCCATTCTTTAAGAGCTTTAGACTCAACTATACTCTTAAGAGCCCACTTTGCTTTTGGGAGACTCTTTACTTTGTCTCAACTAAGCTCAAGGGTTCTTGACTCATCCTCACTAAAGGGAAGAGTTCTTGGCCTCTCCACACTCAAGCAAACTCAAACAAATATCATGTACTCATTTAGAAATATAACATGGCATCAAGAATTATAGCATATAAAGGCATGCTAACATACTTTTCATAGCTTGAAAATACACATACATATATTCTAAAACAAGTTAAACACATATCCATGTATGAGAGAAGGTGGAGAGACCTACCTTGTGTACACTTACACTTTTTCCTTGAAATTCAAGCCTCCTCTTTTGGTCACACACCCATAAATTAGTGGAGATGGTTTCTCTTGGCCTAGATACAATTTATGGGAGCCAATTAGGTTCATGAAACACATTCTAAGGCTACATAACTTGATGAAACACTAGATTGCTCCATAGGCTTCATTATGGTCCATAATTGCACCTAATGAAGCAACACCGCTCAAATGATTTCTAAGCCTCATTCTTTCTTTTCAAATATGATTCTTGACTCCTTTTAAGCCTTTTGGAGTCATCACACCATCAAAACAAAAGGCCTAGCATCATGTTGCTTCTTTAAGCCATAATATAGAACCTAAGACACCAAATCACCTTCTATGAGTTCTAAATTTTTTCCAAGGTCTCCTCTCACTTTCATTCATCAAATATGATTCAATAATG
Organism: Erythrophleum fordii; assembly: GCA_032878935.1. Taxonomy (NCBI): domain Eukaryota; kingdom Viridiplantae; phylum Streptophyta; class Magnoliopsida; order Fabales; family Fabaceae; genus Erythrophleum; species Erythrophleum fordii. The sequence continues at coordinate 3,423,526 of JAVQMF010000029.1, forward strand.
GCCTTAGAAAAATTTAAAACTCTCCCCCACTATAAGAACCCTCTTTGGCCTAGACTATGGGCTTCCTTGGCCTTCTTGGAGTTCTCTTGGTTTTCTTGAAGGAGGAAGCTTGTGGGGAGTATCTTAGGTGTCTTAAGGACTCATTTAAACTTTTAATTAAACCTAGGAATCATCATACAAAATCAGAATTTGGAAGGTGCACATAAAACCCTAGAATTTGCATCTTGATTTCTAATGTTTTCTTTGCATATTCTTAATCTCCATACCCTTTTTCCTTAGATTCATGCTTGGTTCTATCTAAAAATTATCTCCTCCTTGGGTTTTCTTAAGTGAGGTGAAATGGAGGAGGAGGGAACCAAAGATGGCAACCATAGGAAGAGAAATTACCTTGTGTTCTTGCTTTTTCTCACTTGAATCTTGTGTTCTTTGAGCTCCTCTCTTCAAATCCGAATTTTCCCCTCAATTTCTCCTTTAAAATAGATCCATATACTTCATTATAATTATAGGAAATAAAGTAGAATGAAGGAGAAGAGGTTTGGAAGAGAAAGAACATGAAAAACCATGAAAATCCATACCTTTCTACCTTGAATTTCTCCTCCTTTTCTTCCTCCTCTTGTGTGCCTCATCCTCTAGGGTTTTCTTTTAGTTTTAGGCAGAACATGGTCATGCATAATGAAGGGAGGAGAAGGGTGCATCATATATATAGGTGGGAATAAGTTACACTTTTCAAAAATTCCTATTTTGTCCTTCATACTTTGCATTTTTGTTTCTCCTTTATTTTAACTCCTTTTTGAGAAATGTCTTTTCTATTATAAAATTTAGGTTCCCAATTAAGAAAAATGCCTTCGGAATCACTCAAATTAGAGCTAAAACCTTCCCGAACAGATTCGTCAAAGTTCGGGCACACCGACGTTGGAAAACATCCACCGAAGGGGATTTAACTATCCGGTGCTTCCCATGGTTTTCAAGGCCTCTGAGAACCCTAGAGAACTTAAAACTTTCATTTAAAAAGCACTCATATGTGAATTCCAAAATTTGCTCAAAATTACAAAAATACCATTACGTTTCGTAGGCTTTTTGTAAGAAATTTTTTCTTTATTCTAGCTCTATTTTTCTTTCCGCCTGAGCCTGGGATTCTTATTTTTAGGAGTCTAGAATGCTTTCCAAAATTTTTAGGACCTTAATTATATCTTCTTGGGGGACTTCTTTTTGTATCCAGTAAATTTTGTTCGTTTATAAAGAATCGTACATTACATTTTTCACATTTTCTCTGGTTTTCGGAGAACCAGATATTACACATACTCTCTCTAGCAAGCCTCTTCCTATTAACAAGATCATTTCTCATCATTCATACTTGAGGCTTACCATTGATCCCGACGAGCTATCACATCTCATAGAGCTCCAGCCGTCGGATCCCTTAACTCTGTTCAAGCTTAGCTCTACTTAAACTATTCTAGAGGCTAACCTTTCTTGGTTTCCATTAGCTACTTTAAGAACATCATACAGCTTACTCATCATGAATAAAGCCACAAACTATACTCATACACCCAACATGTCTCATATAAGACTTTACTTATCTATTTAAGCCTTTACATAGCCCTATTGCTACATCCTTAAGCCAAATCCAATCCAAGAGAGCCTGAAACTTTACTCTGATACCAATAATGTAATGCCATAATTTCTAGCTCATTGTATGAATAACTCATTTCCAAGAATCATGTGAATTCTCAAAGAAAAAGGCATTAAAATAAAGCATTATTTAGCATTGCATCACGTATGAAAATTTCATTTAGTGTCATGTAAATCGTGTGAGCTCACATATCATATTCTCATATTTAATTACATAGATACAACTCTTTTGTATCACTAAAAATGGCCTACAACTCGTGGGGACTAAAAAGAAGCATAAAATACATGCATGTATTTTCGGCCAGAATTTTCTCATTTCGGTCACGAATTTTGAAAAATCATAACTAATTCTATAAAAATAAAAATCACATATTCTTGGCCATTCTGGAAAGCTACACATGTCTACTTTATGGTAAAAATATGTCTAGATCATGAAACACAATACAGAAAAAGTGTGACATTCGAAGAGGTCTAGAGGTTTGGCTATCTACTGGTGTTGTCACAAGATTCTACAGCAAAACTTAAAAATGTCCAATTAATTGCAAAAAAATCCAATCTATGCAAATAATACTAATATAAAAATATTTGGATGTTAACTAGTAGGAAAAAATAACTCTAGATCCATTCAGGTGCGCCTAGACCTCGATACCCAATCAAACAATACCTGAGGTCAGTTAGGGCACCTAGTACTGGACAAAATCTTTAAAAATTCATATCTCCCTCTCTAGACTCCAAATGAGGTGCTTTGAGTTGGCACAAGTCACTGGAGATGTCTAGTTTCTCCATATAAAATTTCATGGCAATTGGACATCATTTAAGCCCTATGTGACAAAAATTATTTTCAGACCAAGTGAACAGTGCATCAGACCAAAACTAGAATTTTGCCAATTTTGAAAATTCATCAAATATTCTCTAGACCTCAAAAAATTTTGTTCTTTAGCTTTTCAAAAATATCTCAACAAGCTCTAAGGTGTACCAAATCTCAGATCAAGAAGAGCTCATTTGAACAAAAAGTGATATAGGGTTCCATTATGGTTAATTTTGGCTCCATATAAGGTACTAAAATGTCCAAATGGCTTTTCTTAGTGTTTGGCACCTCTTGTGTAAGTCTAAAAATATGATTATAACTTGTATGAACTGCCCAAATGGTCCCAAACCCCATGCATCTCAATTTAGCCATCCCACTTGCATTTGTACATACTTGCATCAAACTTTCAAGAAGCATAATTTGCCATTATATACTCAAATTACATTCTAGCATTCACATAACATATCCTCTCATTTATACATAACATATTAACATAATTACACATGTTCCAAAGGTCTTAGACCATATACAACAATGGATTACATCATTAGACATCAATATGGCCTTAAAGAACAAAAAACTATGCACTTTGATGTCAAGCTCTCATCTCTCATGTGGTTGGCTTCCATTTCCTTGATCTCTTAATCCACCTAGCATGTTAGATCATTGGAGAGGAGGGAATGAGATTCAAAGAATCCCAATAGCTCATCTCCCATTCAATCATACATAAAAGATGCAAAACAAGTCTTACAAATGCATACATGGGCATATTGTCATGTGTAAACATTCAAGAAGTATTTTCAATATTTAAACAAATCATACATAGCATACAAAGACTTGCCAAACAAGTGGATTAGCCTTACCCATTCACTTGTAGATTTTGGACTTACCTCACCCATTCTTTAAGAGATTCTTAGACTCAACCTTACTCTTGGGAGTCAACCTTACTTTTGGGAAACTCTTTACTTTGTCTCAACCAATTTTAAGGGTTCTTGGCTCATCCTCACTATGGCTAGATGATTTTTGGCTTCACCACACTCAAGCAAACCAATGCAAGCATCATAGACATCATTTAGAAACATAATACCTCATCATGGTACCATGGAGTAAGATCTTATGCTAGAATATTTTTCATAGCTTGAAATATACATACACACATTCAAAGACAAGTAAAGCAAATAATCATGTATGAAAGAAGGTAGAGAGATTTACCTTGGAAGCAAACACACACTTTTTCTCTTGAATCAATGCTCCCTTTCTTAGCCTCACACACACAAAGGTCTGGCAATGATTTCTCTTGGCCAAAACACAATTTATGGAAGCTAATTAGGTTCATGGAATTAATTCTAAAGCCACATAACTTGCTTAGACTCTAGCTTGGCCTATAAACCTCCTTATGGTTCCAAAATGTACCTAATGAAGCAACGCCTACCAAATAAATTCTAGGCTCTATTTTTTCCTTTCAAATATGACTCTTGACTCCTTTTAAGCCTCTTGGAGTCATCACACAATCAAAACCAAGAGCCTAACTACATGTTGCTTCTTTAGGTCATATTATGGAACATAAAGTACCATCACACTTTCTATGGTTTCTAAATTTTTTCTAAGGCTTCCCCTCATATTCATTCATCATATATGACTCAAAAATGGGTTTAGAAAAATTTAAAACTATCCCTAGCTATGCTATCCCCTATCTACCGAACCTCTGGAAGGTTTTAGGCTTTATGAACTTTGCTTTATTTTCTTGATGAAGAAAGCACATAAGGAGACTTCTAGGAATCTTAGGAGCTCATTTAAAACTCTTATTTTGGCATAGGAATTAAGAGATCACATCATATTTTGGAAGGAACACTTGAAACCCTAGAAATTGCATCTTGAATTTTCATGGTTTTTTGTTAATTCTCTTTGCATATTCTTAATCTCCACTCCCTTTTTCCTAAGAATCACCCTTGGTTCTACCTAAAAATCAAACCCTCCTAAGGTTTCTTGAGTGGGGCAAAATGGTGGAGGAAGAGGAGCAAGGGGTAGCAACCATGGAAGAAGAAATTACCTTGTTTTCTTGCTTTTTCTCACTTGATTCTTGTCTTCTTTGAGCTCCTCTCTTCAAATCTGAATTTTTTCCTTAATTTCTCCCTTAAAAGGGATTTATAAGCTTCATTATAATCAAAGGAAACAAAAAAGAATGGAGGAGAAGAGGTTTGGATAGAAGAAAACATGAAAAATCATGGAAATCCATACCTGTCTACCTTGCTTTCTTCCTTCCTTTATCCTCCTCTTGGTGCGCCTCATCCTAGGGCTTCTTCCTCTAGTTTAGGGCAGAAACATATGAAGCTACATGAGGGTGAGAGTAGGGCACCACTTATATATATAAAGGAGGAAGAATAACTTTTCAAAAAATCTTATTTTACCCTTTATTCTTGGCATTTTTGTTTCTAATTCGTTTTAACTCCTTTTTTAGAACCGTCTTTTCCATTATAAAATTTAGGTTCCCAATTTAGTAAAATGCCTTTGGAATCACTCAAATCGGAGCTAAAACCTTCTCGAATGAATCCGTCAAAATTCAAGTACACTGATGTTGGAAAACATCTACCGGAGGGGTTTTAACTGTCTCGGGGCTTCCTATCTTTTTTAAAACCTTTGAGAACCCTGGAGAACTCAAAATTTTCATTTAAAAAGCTCTCCTGTGTGAATTCCAAAATTTGTCCAAAATGACAAAAATGCCCTTACGTTTCATTAACCTTTTTTCACAATTCATTTCTTCATTTTAGCTCCATTTTTCTTTCTGTCTAAGCCTGAGATTCTCATTTTTAAGAGTCTAAAATGCTTCACAAATTTTTTGGGACCTTAACTAATTCATTTTGAGGGACTTCCTTTTATATCCGGCAAATTTCGTTCATTGATAGAGAAACCGTACGTTACGTTTCTCACGTTTTTTTCTCATTTTCAGAGAGTCGGATGTTACAGAATGTCAAGAATGGGTGACATGGATGAACTTGGTGGATTAATAGGATCCAAGTAACTCCAATGTCCACCATCACTAACTAGTGGACTCGACAAAGGACTATTAATGTTAGGCACATTGGCTCTACTTGTGTTGACTGATTTAGACTTCTTGAAAAACTTTTCATCTTCAAGATTTTTGTTAATTAGGATAAAATAATATACAAGCATATATAAGATTAAGGGGAAAAAAGCATTCAAGCATATAGGCATATCTAATATTAAGATTAAGGAATAGCATACAAGCATATATATATATATATATAGATATGAAAATGTAGGAAAGGAAAAACTAAAGAACACTTGACCTAGATAAGCATAAATATACTTCCTAATCTAGGAATAACATTTCCAATCATTGAGGTTAGTTAGCCTCACATTCAGAAATATCTTCATCATCTTTACCAATGTCATATAAGTCACATAACTTTACATACATGACCATACTCTAAGAGATTTTAATGTATGGCTCATCATCTTCATTATCATTGGGGTGTATCGACTATGAAAAATAAATAGATGTAAATCCCAATTCATCTTTTAATGCCTTCAGGATTAGTCATGTTAGCCAATATATATTTGAACAAGGTAAACATAAATTGACTATAATAATTTAATTCAATGATGTTTCTCATACCATTACACCTCATATACTTATTTCATATTATATATATATATTCTTTAATAACAATTTTTAATAATTAACTTTTAGCAACAGAACTTGTTGTCATTAGAAGTGTCACTTTGCCATATAATGTTCTTACATGGATTTTCATCATTTCATTTCTTAAATTCATGCTAAACCAATTTTTTATGATCCATATAATACAAAAACAAGAACCAAATCCATAAAATAAGCCAAATGTGCACTTTGACCCTTGAACACCTAATTTGATTGAAATTTTAAAAAATCATAACTTGAATTACATAACTCCAATTAACGTAAATAGTTGTCCTTAGAAAGCTTGTAATGAGAGCTATCTATTGTAAAAATTTTAGGTTAAAATGAAATGAATCCATTTGATCCTTCAAAAATTATAAAATCTGAGATTGACCATATGAACAATACACTACAGAATTCTGCATAATTCAGTTGGATTCAAAAATTTACAAAATATTCAATAGAGCTCTAAAATTTATCATCTTTAGCTCTGTAGAAAGCTCTCAATATCCTCTAATTTTTTTGTAAAATTTCATTCCAAGACTCAATCATTTGGGCTATCAAGGGTAGGGAGACATTTTATGGTTCAAGTGGACCAAACTTGGGTTCCAAATGGTATCAAATAAGTTCTAAAATGTCATTTCTTCTTTTAAGCAAGTTTAAATCCATAAATGCATCATATATAAATGGTTGAACATGTCATAATTGCCATACAACTCAAAATCACATTCCCATATGCAAGAATGCATATATACATTTAAGAACTCAAGGTATTAAATTGTATTATATTATATGTTACAACCCATAAAAAGTCTCTATATCATAGTCTAGTACTTTTAAATGTATTGACATGTCCATACATTAAAATATACAAGTACATATTCATATATTCAAGAATATGACTTAAAACAAATTCCATTGTCAAAGTAGCTCTTTTTAAGCCTTTTTTCCTCTTTTTTTTTTTTTCCATAAGAGCCATCTAGCCTTGGTTAGTAGAGATAGGGGAAAAGTGGTATTCAAAGAATCCCAATATCTAATCCAACATTCAAGCATAGATATATGGCTCACTCAAGATCCAAGATGCAAGTATGCATGTCATACAACCATATATGAACCATATTCATGCTTTAAACGTTCCATGACTCCATCAAGCACAATTTCATGCTCTAAAGACTTTTAGTCTAAGCTTACCCCACAATTAGAGACTTTTGGTTTAGCCTTACCCTCTTTTATAGATTTTTTACTTAACCTTATCCACAATTGGAATTTTTGGCTTGGCTTCACCTATTTCCAAATGACTTTTGGCTTCATCTCACCCATTAAAAGCCAATTCAATCTCAAATGCAAATGAATGTCATGTAATTATATATGATCATTACATAATACACATAATTTACAAACAATACATAAAAGCAATCAAAGACACTCAAACACACCAAGTAGATATATATAAGAATGTCAGAAAAGCTACCTTGATCCAAGAGTTCCAACTAGTTCTCATTTGTTTCTTTCTCTTCTTCTATAGCTCTATAGCCACACTTGAATGAAATTTCACTTGCTTGACCTAATACATCAAATGAAGTACAAAATTAATAATGGAACCATGCTTACACTCATATTAGCCTTAGATATGTCAACTAGGGTTTTAGGTTCACATATGGCCTATTTGAATACCTTAGGAAGAAACTCTTATAATTCAACTTCTTGACTCCAAAATCTCACTTAATATGAGTTATATCATCTTAATAGAACACATTAGAGCCATCACATACTTGATTTAAGAAACCTAGCACCAAGTTACTTCTTTAGGCCTAATTGAACTCTTAAAGTTCACCTTTTAAAACAAGACTTCTAAATTTATTTCAATGATTTCATTAGTATCTATAATTCATATCTATGCTACATATAACTTTAGAATCACTGAAACAACTCCTTAAGAACTCTCACCTATGCTTGGCTGAAACATGCACTAAAAAGAGCTTCCTTGGAGTTTTTGTTCCACCCTTAAGGAATTTGACACGTGAAGCATGCTCGACTTTTTTCTAGTTCAAGATTGGTCTTAGGCATCTTAAAACATCTTCCTCATGTTCCAAAATTTCCAAGGTGCTATAAAAACCCTAGGTGAGCCATAAGTCATTCTTTAGGCTCTTCGTTAATTCTAATTGCATAATCTAATTTCTATGCTTAAAACTCTATTCTGATCAAGTTATGGTCAAGAACAATTTCACTTTAAGTGCTCCTCATCTTGGCCAAACATGGAGGGAGAAGAACCCAAAGGAAGAGCAAGGTTTCCTAGCTGATGTTATATACCATTTAAAAGTGCTTTGAAAGGAGATTATTATGATGTAATTGGATTCATTTAAAAAGCTTCATCCTCCATGGATTCAACCATAAAACTCCTTTAAAAAAATTAAAAACAGAGAAAGAAATAGGAGAAAGAGTAGAAAAACTTTTACAATAGCATCATAGGCAAATTCTCCATATTTGCTTACTTTTGGATGGCTTCTTCCTCTTTTCTTCTTCCTCTCTTCTCCATGTTTCCTTGTTTCTATTTTGGCCAAAAGAAAGTCAATTCTAAAGGGGATAGAGGTGGAATGGCTCATATATAAAAGGAAAAGGGGTGTTTTATAATAATTTGCGAAATTCTTGTTACGTCTTGCAATTTCAATTCCTCTATTTAAACTCATTTTAAATTTTTTTTAGAACCTTCTTTTTTATCATAAAATTGAGGTTCTCTAGTTTATTAAAAACATTTACTTTGAAATTTTTGAGATTCAGCACAATCTAAAATGGCTCAGTCAAAGTTTCAGTCAATAATAGCATAATTCATACACTGAAAGGGTTTTAGCCATTCTATCAGTTTTATAGGTTTTAGGCCTTTAAAAACCCTAATAAGCTCAATTTTACCATTTAAAACTTCTTCTTTCAAGTTTATAAAATTTTACCCAAAATTAGGATTTTGTTACTGTAATTTTAGTTCCTTTTTTTAGCCATTTTGGCTCTAGTTTCGGGCCATTCATAGTTTCTTACCCTTACTGCTAGATGTTCTAATTAACATTGTACCCTTAATTTACCTTAATTCATTTTACATTGGGATCTCTTTTTATTAGCCAAGAAGTTCTGATTTAGTTCTTTTTTAGCTTTAACTGCCCTTCTCTTACATTGAGACCCTATTTTAAATAGTTTATTCCACTCTTTAAGGACAATTTTAGTTATTAAAATATAGGATATTATATTTCACCCCTTAAGTAAATTTTGTCCTCAAAATTTAAAACGTACCTTAATTGAACAGTTGTGGATACTGTTTTCTCATGTCATCCTCTAATTCCTAGGTTGCCTTATCAGAAGATAAGTCCCTCCAAACCACGTTCACTAATGGAATACTTTTATTTCTCAACTGTTTGACTTTGGCATCAATAATTTTCTCTGGTGCTACAACATAAGAAAGGTTATCCTGCAATTGAATATTCTCATATTCTATAACATGTAAGGGGTCTGACAAGTACTTTTGCAAGTGGGAGACATGAAATACATTCTGGATTTAAGCTAGATTAGGAGGTAAGGTTATGCAGTAACAAATCTAATTCTTTCAAGGATTTCAAATGGACTAATATATCTAGGACTGAGCTTCCTTACCTTAATAAACTAACCCACTCCAGTAACTAGAGATACTCGAAAGAATACATAGTCTCAAGTCTTAAATTCTAATGACCTCCTTCTTTTATCAACATAACTCTTTTGTCTACATTGGATTGTAGGGGGCTTCTTTCTAATCAATTACATTTGTCTAGTGGTTTGATCTACTATCTCAAGTCCTATCAGACTCCTTTCACCTAGCTCAACCATAAACACAAAGATAATATATATTTTATCCCATACAATGCTTCATATAGGGTCATCTAAATAATAGAATGGTAATTGTTATTATATTCAAACTCAACAAGTGATAAATACACATCCTAATTTCCTTTAATTTCTAGAATTCACCCTTAACATGTCTTCTACGGTCTGGATGGTCCTCTTTGTCTGACCATCTACCTGGGGGTGATAAGTAGTACTAAATCTCAATTTTATCCCTAAAGCTGCCTATAATAAGCTCCAAAAGTTTGATGTAAACCTAGGGCCTCTTATTAGATACTATGTTATCTGCTACTCCATGAAATCTCACTATTTGTTACAACTGGGCCAATTTATCTAATGTATATATAGACCTAATAGGTAAGAAGTATGTAGACTTTATCAACCTATCCATTATTACCCAAATAGTATCATGTTTAGAGGATGTCCTAGGTAACCCCATAATAAAATCCATAACTATACTATTCTATTTTCATTTAAGGATATTTAGGGGTTGTAATAACCCAACTGGCCTCTGGTGCTTAATTTTTACTCTGGCACACCAAACATTTAGCCATGTAATTGGCTATATTTGTTTTCATCATTAGCCACCAAAGCAATCTTTTCAAATCCTTGTGCATCATTGTGGCACCTAGGTAAATTATATATTTATTTTTGTGTGCCTCTTCTGAAATCTTTTCTCTCCATTCAATGTTATTAGGCACACAAATTCTATCACAGTAGACTACCATACCATCCTTAGGCACTCTAAATTCTAAAGTTTTATCCTGGGAAATCTCACTCCTAATTTGATTCATAAGGTCATCCTCTTTTTGCGCATTTAAAATCTAGGCTCGTAAATCATTTTCTATTTTAATCTCACTTAGTAACAACTTGCCTGAAAGCATATACAAGAAATATCCATATCCCTGAATTTCTCTATGAGTTCCTATTCTTGGATCATCATGCAGGCTGCATGTATGAACTTCCTACTCAAAGCATTGGCCACCACATTGACCTTACCTAGATAATATTTTAATGTATAATCATGATCTTTCAAGAATTTCATCTATCTTCTTTGTCTAATGTTTAGGTCTTTCTGATTAAATAAGTATTTCAAACTTTTGTGATTACTATATATTTCTACTGTAGCACCATATAAGTAATGCCTCTAGATTTTAAAGACAAATACAACTACAACTAAATCTTAATCATGTGTGGGATGATTCTCCTCATGAGGCCTCAACTACCTAAAGGCATATGACACTACTCTATCCTATTGCATCAACATACATCCTTACCTTTTCCTTGAAACATCACTATAAACCACAAAAGGTTTAATAGGGTTAGGTATAATCAATACAAAAGGAGTGGTCAACTAAAGTTTAAACTCTTAGAATCTCTTTTCACATTTATCATCCCATACAAATAGTATCTCTTTCCTATTTAGTCTCATTAATGGCAAGGCTATCTGAGAAAAGCTCTATATGAACCTCCTATCATATCCTGCCAAATGTAACATCTGGTTTTTTAAAAACATGAGAAACATAATGTGCAGTTTCTTCGTAAACGAACGAAATTCACTGGATACAAAAGAAAGTCCCCCAAGATGATGTAGTTGAGGTCCCAAAAAATTTGAGAAGCATTCTAGACTCCTAAAAATGATAATCCCAAGCTCAGACAAAAATAAAAATGGAGCTAGGATGAAGAAACAATTTCTTACGAAAAGCTTACGAAACGTAATGGCATTTTCGTAATTTTGAGCAAATTTTGGAATTTCACGTAGGAGGGCTTTTTAAATGAAAGTTTTGAGTTCTTCGGGGTTCTCAGAGGCCCTAAAAATCATGGTAAGCCCCAGGACAGTAAATCCCCTCTGGTGGACATTTTCTAACGACGGTGTGCCTGAACTTTGACGAATTCGTTCGGAAAGGTTGTAGCTCTGATTTGAGTGATTCCAAAGCCATTTTTCTTGATTGGGAACCTAAATTTTATAATGGAAAGATAGTTCTAAAATAGGAGCTAAAACGAAGGAGAAACAAAAATGCAAAGTATGAAGGGCAAAATGGGAATTTTTGAAAAAGTCACTTTGCCCTAACTATATATAGGTGGTACCTCACACTCTCCCTCATTTCACTTCAGAATTTCCAGCCCCAAATCAGAAGCAAAACACTTTGAGAGTGGCACATAAAGAGAAGAGAAGAAGGAGAAAAAATTCAAGACTTTAGGTATGAAATTTTGCTTATTTTTCATGCTTTCTCTCCACCAATGTCTTCTCCTCTTTTTCCCTCTTCTTCTCCATGAATTTTCTGAAGTTTTGAGGGCTGTTTTGAAGGAATAACAGAGGGGAATTTTCGGATTTGAAGAGAAGAGTTTGGAGAAAGCAAGATTCAAGCCAAACTAACCAAGGAAACAAGGTAAAAATGCATTCTATGGTAGCTATGTTGATGTCTCCTTCTTCTCCATTTCGACCCACATGTGTTCTGCCCTAAGGAGTCAGATTTTTAACCAAACCAAGGGTGATTCTTAGGTATTTGATGGAAAGGAATAAGAATATGCAAAGAAAACCAAGAAATAGGCATTAGAAATCAATATGCAAAACCTAGGGTTTCAAGTGCACCTTCCAATTTCTGAATTTGTATGATACTTCCTAGGTTTAATTTAGAGTATAAATGAGTTCTTGAGACACCTAAGATGCTCCCCACAAGCTTCCTCCTTCAAGAAAAGTAAGAGAACTCCAAGAAGCCCAAAGGAAGCCTATGTCTCGGCCTAGGCTTGTTTGTGTAGGTGGGGGGAGTTTTAAATTTTTCTAAGGTCATTCTTGAGTCATATTTGATGAATGAAAATGAGGGGAGGCCTTGGAAAAAATTTAGAACTCATAGAAAGTGATTTGGTGCCTTAGGTTCCATATTATGACCTAAAGAAGCAACATAGTGCTAGGCCTTTTGTTTTGATGATGTGATGACTCCAAGAGGCTTAAAAAGAGTCAAGAATCATATTTGAAAGGAAAGAATGAGGCCTAGAAAGTATTTGAGGGGTGTTGCTTCATTAGGTGCATTTATAGACCATAATGGAGCTTATAGAGCAATCTATCATCTAAGCAAATTGTGTGGTCGTAGAGATTGTTTCATGAACTTAATTGGCTCCCATAAATTGTATCTAGGCCAAAAGAAACCATCTCCACCAATTTATGGGTGTGTGGTCGAAAGAGGAGGCTTGAGTCCAAAGGAAAAGTGTGTAATTGTGTGCAAGGTAGCTCTCTCCACCTTCTCTCATGCATGGATGTGTGTTTAGCTTGTTTTGAATGTGCGTAGGTGTATTTTCAAGCTATGGAAAGTATGCTAGCATGCCTTTACATGTATGATTCTTGATGTCATGTTATGTTTTAAATGAATCCATGATGTTTGTATGAGTTTGCTTGAATGTGGAAAGGCCAAGAACTCTTCCCTTTGGTGAAGATGAGCTAAGAACCCTTGAGCTTAGTTGAGACAAAGTAAAGAGTCTCCCAAAAGCAAAGTGGGCTTCCAAGAGTATGGTTGAATTCAAAGTGCTTAAAGAGTGGGTGAGGCAAGTCTAAAACCCATGAGAAGTGTAACACCATAATGTATTAACTCCAACTAATCTCCCTTTTGACTCGATTCCGTATGATTTCCAAAGAACAAGTACAAACCGTGGCATTTTCATGCTATAAAACGGGGTTCAAACGCTCATATTTTGCCCCGTAGGTCCCGTGAATCCATCATTCACATTCTCTACTCACTCCATTTATACGACTCATTCATAACATAAAACAAGCCATAAACCATGGATATGAAGCCAAAAACCATGAAAGTGCAATTTCTTAAATGGGTCCAAAAGTTATATTTTTGGCTCTAACTTTGGAAAATCACAACTAATTATAGAAAAATGGGAATCAAGTAAATAATAGCTTTTTGGAAAGCTCTAGGTGTTAACTTTACACTAAAAATAATTCCCAACCATAATCTTAGCGTTCGGACCATGTTTGACATCGAAAATGAGATAGAGGTCTGGTTGTCCCTGATACTGGTGCAGCTTACTGTCATGAACTTCAAAAATTCATAACTAAATCCAAAAAACTCCAATCTGGGTAAACTATACCAATTTGGAAAGCTACAGATGTTAACTAGAGGAGACAAATAAGTCCAGATCAGTTCAGCAGCCCTTAGACCTCAAAAATTGATGGAACAGTAACGAAGGTTGGATGGCTTCCCTGATGCTGATACAGAACTTCAGAAGTTTCGTTCTCTCTCTACAGACCTCCGATTTAGGTGCTTCTAGTTGGTATAGGTCACTATGGATATCTAGTTTATGCCTATAAAAGTTCATGACAATTGGAATCCATTTGGTCCACAAATGACATGGATTTATTTTTGGACTAGTTACACAGTACCATGACTAAATCATCAAAATTTCCTAACTTCAACAATTTGTCAAATATTCCTTAGACCTCCAAATATTACCTACTTTAGCTTCCCAAGAAGCTCTCTACAAACTCTAGAGGCATGCCAACTTTCAAATCAAGAAGAGCTCATTTGGTCATACTTTGATGGAGCTCACAAATTTAGCAGTTTTAGCACCCAAAACTGTTCAAAGTAGGTCCAAGTGGCCTCCCACATGTTCTCACACCTCATGAACAAGTTTTAAAGCATGAACATAGTATATATGAAATGTGCAAGTGGTCTAAATCATCATACATTTCAAATTCACTATACTACGGGCAAAAGTGCATTATTGTATACAATCCACAAAAAAGGCAAATCTCACATTTTCATTACTTTGGCTCTCTACATAGTTTATACATCATTTTTCCATACATTTACACTTGCTTCAACATTATTTAGCTAGCAGACTTAGAAAAATTTCAGGATTTCAAAAATTTTCAGCTTTCTTTTTTCTTTTTCTTTTCTTTTTTCTGGTTGTTACATTAAGAAGTGTGAGGCCAATCCAAATACTTGGTAAACTCTTGAATGTCTTGTATGATTGATTCACATGCCAAGGTTGCTTTTAAAATGTCCATGTCTTCCATTTTCTCCATGCATGTATTTGTAAAACTTGCTTTGCCCATATTATGTATGATTGAATGGGAGATGAGCTACTGGGATTCTTTGAATCTCATCCCCTTCTCTCCAATGATCTAACATGCTAGGTGAACTAAGTGGATATGCTAATGGGAGCCAACAACACTAAAGGAAGGAGATTGATAATCATGTGTTTAGTTTTTACCACTTTAAGACCATGATTGTATCATATGATATATATGATGTAGTAAATGGGCTATGACCCTTGAGACATGTGTAAATATGATATTATATGATGTTTAAATGTATGGATATGCTGTATGACCCCTAGAACCTATTTTGAGTATGTAATGCCAAAGTGTGCAATATGGAAGTTTGTTGGAAATATGCATAAGTGTGGGTTGAATGGCCAAAATGAGGTGCATGAGGTTTGAGACCATTTGGGCAACTCACTCAAGTCTCAAATATACTTTTAGACTTGCCCAAAAGATGCCAACACCAAGGAAAGACCATTTGGCAAGTTTGGTACCTCATATGGAGCTAAATTTGATCATAATGGAACCCTATATCACTTTTTAGCCAAATGAGTTAGTCTTGATTTGAAATTTGGCATGCAATTAGGTCTCATTGAGATCTTTCTGGGAAGATAAAGATCATAATTTTTGGAGGTCTACAGAATATTTGATGATTTTTCAAAATTGGCAAAATTTATGGGTTTGGTCTGATACACTATTCATTTGGTCCGAAATTATTTTCTGTCACACAAGGCTCAAATGATGTCCAATTGCCACGATATTTTATACAGAGAAACTAGGTAATCATAGTGACTCATGCCACCTCATTTGGAGGTCTAGAGAGGGAGATATTAATTTTTGAAGTTTCTGTCCAGTATCAGTAAATTTACCCGACCAGAAGTACTGTTCCATTGAATTTTGGAGTCTGGGCTTCATGAACTGATCTAGAGATATTTTTCCTCTCTATTTAACATCTACAGCTTTCCAGATTGGTATCATTTGCATGGATTGGATTTTTATGGCATTAATTGAACATTTTCAAAGTTTTCTGTAGAATTCTGTGATAGTTCCAGATTTCAATCAGACCTTTAGACCATGTTGGATGTTAAACGTCCTATGTGATGAATGATGTGAATTGGAAATATTTTTAGTGTGAAGTAGACATCCTAAGCTTTCCCGAATGACCAAGATTGTATAATTTTGATTTTTCTAGATTTAGTTATGATTTTCCAAAACTTGCCCAGAAAAGAGGCTGATTCTGGCCGAGAATGAACTCCTATTTCCCATGCTCCATTTCGGTTTTCATGAGTTGTAGGCATGATTTTGGGATGCAAATGAGTTTTAATGATGTGTTTAAATATAAGGATGCATAGTATGAGCTCACATGGTCTACATGATATCGATTGAAATTTTTAGTATGACGCGATGCAAAGATAATCTCATTTTTCCTTGCTTTTCTATGGAAATCCTATATGCTTCATGATATTATAACATTCAAAAGCATAAGATGAGCTAGAATTTATGGTGTTACACCAAACTTAGAAAACTTCTAATCTCGTGACAGTTTTAGGCCTATCCCACTACAACATAGCTTTAACTTTATAAGTTTTAGGCCTATCAAATGCAACCCACGCCTGTGATATAACATGACCTAAGAACCTTACTTCAATTAGCTAAAACTCATTTAATAAATTTGGCATACAATCATTTATTTCTTAAGGTTTCAAGGACTATTCTTAGATGCCTCTTATATTTTTCAAATGACCTGAGATACACAAGAATATCATCAATAAAGACCACTATAAACTTATCCAAATATGGTATAAGCAACAAATTCATATAGTTCATAAAAACAATTAGTGCATAAGCCAAATCGAATGGCATCACTAAAAACTTATAATATCCATATCTAGTTTTGAAGGTTATCTTTGGGATGTATTCAGCTCTAACCTTTAATTGATGATTTCTAGATTCAAGATCTATTTTAGAAAACACTAATATCCCTGCTAATTGATCCAAAAGATCATCAATTCTAAGGAAAGGATATTTATTTTTAATGGTAATTGTAACATCCAAGGTTTTAGAATTTTTCTAAGTCTTCCCATTATAGCCAGGATGCCAGTTTGTTATAGCGAGTCTGTGTCTCATACAAAAACCAAAGAATTCTTCGTAATAATGCTGACTATGGTGGGAACAAATGGGACATGAAACTGATAAGTTCTTGCCATAGCAAGAGGTGCTTCCCGCTATAGCGAGACTCGTTCTGGGAAAAACATGAAAAAGTAAAATTTTGCTTCTTAAAGAGTCCATAAGCCTTTCCTTTTTTCTGACCAACTTTGAGTTAGATAAAAATAGAAAAAGCTCTACCTAAGAGAGAGAGAGAGATAAGGGGAATTCAAAGAGGAGAAAGAAGTAAGGAAAAAGGTAAAGGAAGCTAAGGATTTTATAGAATTGCCTTTACATATCTTGTTTTCCTCTCTTTGCTCTTCCTTTCCATGGTTTGATGGATGAATTAGGTTTATTTTGGCCTTAGTTCAGAGAAGAAAGTTTAAAGTTTCAAGAAGGAAGGCTAAGGCAAGGAAGAAGCTCTTGAAGGAAGCTTGGATTCAAGGTAGTTCCACTCTTTTCTTGCTTTTCTCTTCTTGCTTCCTTTAGATATGTGTTTCAACCAAGAGGAGAGCTTGTAGGGGGAGGAAGTTTTGACTTAGAAGAAGTATGAAACCATTGATTTAGAGTGTGGGAACCTAGGAAATACAAAGAAAATGGAAAAAGAAGCTAGTGAATTTCAAGAGAGAACAACTAGGGATTCTTGAACACTTTGTAAATTCTATTTTGATTCATGAATCCCCTAGCATATATAAGTGTTTGTTTGAGTTCCCAAGACCCATAGGAAGCTTCCTAAGTGCCCCTTCCATCAAGGAAAAATTGAAAACTCCATGGACTCCAAATGCTCTTCATGGCTCGACCTAGAACACTTGATAAGGGTAGAAAGTGTTTTAATTAGTTCTAATATTGGTTTGGGGTCATAGGTGTTAGAAGATGAGAAAACCCTTAGGAAAAACTTAGAAGCCATATATTAAGAATTGGGTCAATAGGTTTCCATAATGTAGCCTTAAAAAGCAACTTGTATCTAAACTCTTGGGAATAAGTTTATGATGACTTCAAGGAGTCTAAATGGAACCAAGAGGTCTAGATATGAGAAGAAAATGAAGTCAAGAGTTTGAATTATGGTAAAGCTTTATTAGGCCTCTTATGGAACAAAAATGGAACCATAGATTGAAGTATGCTTCTTTAATGTGTATTTGATGCCATGGCTTGCTTCAAGGGTGTAATTGGATCCTATTTGTTATGTCTAGGACAAAGAACTCAAGCTCTATCTAGTTGTGGTTGTGAGATCAAAAAGGGAAGAGAATAATCAAGAGGGAAACCTGTGTTTAATTGCCAAGGTAGTTCTTTACTCCTTCTTGTTTACATTCTTGGATGTATGATGGTCATTGTATGTTTGTATGTGCATTTGTATTATGAGACATGCCATTTCATGTTGCCTTGTTGCATTGGTACCAATATGGTTATATTTTGGTTGTGAAAATTGCTCTTAAGGGTGAGGTGCTGCCAAAAGTCCTTTGAGATGGGTAAGGTGGAGCCAAAAGTCCCTAGGAATAGGTGAGACAATGCCAAAAGTCTCATAGATGAGTAAGGCCAAGTTAAAAGCCCCTCTAGACCAAGGATGAGGCTAATCCAAAAGTCCTAAAAATGGGGTGAGACTAAACCAAGAGTCCCTTAAAAGCCCCTCTAGACTAAGGATGAGGCTAATCCAAAAGTCCTAAAAATAGGGTGAGACTAAACCAAGAGTCCCTAGAACTTATTCTTGGCTTTGATATCATTTTCATGGCATGTAAATTATGTGTTGAATAATTCTTAATTGTATGCCTTGACATGTTTATATGCCATAATTGTTCACTTAAATGAGTGTATAAGCTATTGAAATCCTTTGAATCTCACCCCCTTCCCTCTCACATATTAACTTGCTTAGGAGGAGCTCAAGGAGACTAAAGTGCAAGCCAAGGAGCATAGTTGGCTATACTTTGACACTAAACACTAATGTAATTTTTTATGTATCCCATTATCAAAGTGGATATGTATATAATATTTTTGAGATGTATATGCATAAGCAAATGTAAATGCATGTATATATAATGTATATACCAATATTAGAGCCAAATCAATGAGAATGTATGTTTTAGGTACTTAGAAGACCATTCTTGGCTATGTAGTTTTGAATGTGGCATAGCAAGTTTGAGATATATGATTGTTTGGACCACTTAAGTAGATGTTGTATTTATGCTTTAAAACTTGCCCAAGAGGTGGTAGCAATTAAGAAGCCATTTGAACCACTTTTGACCCATATAGGGTGTTTAATTTGCCATATTTGTGAGCTATATCAAGATCTAACCAAATGAGCTCCTTTTGACTTGAAATTTGGCATACATATAGGTCTTGTCTAGAAATTTTCACAAAGCTAAAGTACATATTATTTGCAACTCTAGGAAATTTTTGGTGAATTTTCAAAGTTGACAAATTTTGATAGAATTGGCATTATTACTATGCCAATGGTTAGTTCCTTTACCTGTATCATTCATAGGCCAAATGATATCTTATGGCTATGAAATTTTACATGCATAAGATAGACATCATAAGCCTTCTATAACACTTAATAGCACCTCATTTGGATCTATAGAGAGGGAGAAACAAATTTTTGAACTTTTAGATTAGTATCAAAGGCACAGCCTAACCTCCGTTACTGTTCCATAGGCTTTTGTACCCTAATTGCTTTTTTTTTTATTTGGCCTTATTTTTCTCCTCTAGTTAACATCTGTAGCTTTCCAAATTGGTATAATTTTCCTGAATTAGAGTTTTTTGGATTAGTTATGAATTTTTGAAATTTATATTAATAAATTGTATCAGAAACGCTCGACAGTCTGACCTTTGGAGTTTTTCTATTATCAAACGTAGTTCAAATGATGTTATTATGGCTTGGAATTATTTTTAGTATAAATATAACATCTAAATCTTTCTAGAAAGCTACATTTGCTTGATTTTCATTTTTCTAGAATTAATTATGGTTTTCCAAAATTGATGCCAAAAATCAAAATTTTTGACTTGTGAGCAAATTGAAATTTTTCTGGTTTTTAGCTTCAAATCTGTGGTTTATAGATTGTTTTATGATATGTATGGATGGAATATGAGTAAAGGATGATATGAATGGGTCTGCGGGAGTCTGTAGGGCAAAGTATGAACATTTAAACCCTGACGTAACGCAATAAAATGACATGATTTTACTCCTTTTCTTTGGCATTGCATGAAATCAAACCTAAGTGAAGGTTAAATGAGGCTAATAAAATATGGTGTTATAGTAACTTTATTAAATTCTCTATAATCTATACACAATCTCAAGCTACCATTTTTCTCTTTCATAAATAGCACAGGAGCTCCCTAGGGTGACACACCAAGACGTATAAACCCTTTTTTTAATAGTTTCTCCATTTTTTTTCAACTCTGCTAGCTCAATGGGAGTCATCTTATAAAGAGCTTTAGACACTGGTCTAGCCTGAGGCATAATATTAATAAGAAACTCTATTTTTCTGTCAAGAGGTAAGCCATTAAAATTAAACATCTTTACTTTAAGAAAAAAATATAAGAATTCCCTAATTATAAGGATCTTATCTATCCCTTCCTCCACCTCTAATTATATAGAAAAAAAGACTAAAATCTTAGCATCCACGTTCTAAGTATCTCTCAGCTTAAGCAGTGGACAATAAAGATAATCTAGCCCCAATACTATGTATAGTCCCAAATTCAAGTAAGGTAATGGTTTTATGTTCACAATCAAGTGCAATATTATTAGCAACCATATAATTTATGCCAACAATCAAATCAACATCATGGAAAGACATATAAATCAATGGTAGTGAAACAATGGTTAAACTATATAATGACATTTAAACAAATGTGGGAAGTAATCATATGGCTTCCAGTAGAGGTGGATACAGACAAATCATATGGCAAAGTACCAATAACTAGACATAATTTCCTTACACATTCATAGGATATAAATGAGTGACTAACGCTTGAATCAAATATAGCAATCACAAGAGAACCATTAACTATGATCATACCTTTGATCAAACTGGAAGACGCACTAGTCTCCTATTGAGTGAGTGCAAACACTCTATCCTGGGTCTATAGTCTGAGTGGAGGCATCATCGCTATCTGAGAGCAGTTCTTAGTTATATGCCCAAGCTTACCATATCCAAAAGGAAGTCACTTGGGATAGCTATCCTTTGCTAGGTTGGATTCTCTTCCCTTTCTATCCTTTTTTATTCCAAGGTGTAACATCCGATTCTCCGAAAACAAAAGAAAATGTGAGAAATGTAACGTACAGGTTCTCTGTTAACGAACGAAACTCACCAGATATAAAAGGAAGTCTCCCAAGATGATGTAGTTTGAGTTCCAAAAAAATTGTAAGCATTCTAGACTCCTAAAAATGAGACTCCCAGGCTCAGATGAAAAGAAAAATGGGGCTAGAATGAAGAAACAATTTCTTACGAAAAGCTTACGAAACATAATGGCATTTTTGTAATTTTGAGCAAATTTTGGAATTCACACAGGAGGGCTTTTTAAATGAAAGTTTTGAGTTCTCCAGGGCTCTTAGAGGCCTTGAAAACCATGAAATCCCCGGGACAGTTAAAACCCCTCCGGTGGATGTTTTCTAACGTCGGTGTGCCCGAACTTTGATAGATTCGTTCAGGAGGATTTTAGCTCTAATTTAAGTGATTCCAAAGGTATTTTACTAAATTGGGAACCTAAATTTCATAATGGAAAATATGGTTTTAAAAAAGAAGCTAAAACGAAGGAGAAACAAAAATGCCAAGAACAAAGGACAAAATGGGAATTTTTGAAAAGTGTAACTTTTTCCCACCTATATATATGATGCACCCTTCTTCTTCCTTCGTTATGCATGACCATGTTCTGCCCAAAATCAGAGAAAAACCCTAGGGGATGAGGCGCACAAGAGGAGGAAGAAAAGGAGGAGAAATTCAAGGTAAAAAGGTATGGATTTTCATGGTTTTTCATGCTCTTTCTCTTCCAAACCTCTTCTCCTTTATTTCCTATGATTATAATGAAGTATATGGATCTATTTTAAAGAAGAAATTAAGGGAAAATTTTGGATTTGAAGAGAGGAGCTCAAAGAACACAAGATTCAAGTGAGAAAAAGCAAGAAAACAAGATAATTTCTCTTCCTATGGTTGTCATCTTTGGTTCCCTCCTCCTCCATTTCACCCCACTTGAGAAAACCCTAGGAGGAGATGATTTTTAGGTAGAACCAAACATGAATCTAAGGAAAAAGGGTGTGGAGATTAAGAATATGCAAAGAAAATAACAAAATAACTATTAGAAATCAAGATGCAAATTCTAGGGTTTTATGTGCACCTTCCAAATTCTGATTTTGTATGATGATTTCTAGACTTAATTAAGAGTTTAAATGAGTTTTTGAGGCACCTAAGATGCTCCCCATAAGTTTCGCCCTTCAAGAAAATAAAGAAATCTCCAAGAAGTCCTAAACCATGCTATGTCTGGGCCAAACCATGTTCATAATGCTAGGGAGAGTTTTAAATTTTTCTAAGGCCATTCTTGAGTCATATTTGATGAATGAAAATGAAGGGAGGCCTTGGCAAAAATTTGGAACTCATAGAAATTGATTTCGTGCCTTAGGTTCCATATTATGACTTAAAAAAGCAACATAGTGCTAGGCCTTTTGTTTTAATGGTTTGATGACTCCAAGAGGCTTAAAAGGAGTCAAGAATCATATTTGAAAGGAAAGAATGAGGCCTAGAAATTATTTGAGGGGTGTTGCTTCATTAGGTGCCTTTATGGACGATAATGGGTTTATAGAGCAATCTAGTATTTAACCAAGTTGTGTAGCCTTAGAATATGTTTCATGAACCTAATTAGCTCCCAAAAATTGTATCTAGGCCAAGAGAAACCATGTCCACCAATTTGTGGGTGTGTGACTGAAAGAGGAGGCTTGAAATCTAAGGAAAAAGTATGTGATTGTATGCAAGGTAACTCTCTCCACCTTCTCTCATACATGGATGTGTGTTTGGCTTGCTTTAGAATATGTGTATGTGTATTTTTAAGCTATGAAAAGTGTGCTAGCATGCCTTTATATGCTATGATTCTTGATGCCATGTTATGTTTCTAAATGAGTACATGATGTTTGTTTGAGTTTGCTTAAGTGTGGAGGGACCAAGAACTCTTCCCTTTAGTGAGGATGAGCCAAGAACCCTTGAGCTTGGTTGAGACAAAGTAAAGAGTCTCCCAAAAGCAAAGTAGGCTCCCAAGAGTATGGTTGAGTCTAAAGCTCTTAAAGATGGGTGAAACAAGTCCAAAATCCATGAGGAGAAGTATGAGGCCAATCCAAACACTGGTGAGCTCTTGAATGTCTTGTATGATTGATTCACATGCCAAGGTTGCTTTTAAAATGTCCATGTTTTCCATTTTCTCCATGCATGCATTTATAAAGCTTGATTTGCACATATTATATATCATTAAATGGGAGATAAGCTATTGGGATTCTTTGAATCTCATCCCTTCCTCTCCAATGATCTAACATGCTAGGTGGACCAAGTAATTATGGTGAAGGGAGCCAACATCAATGAAGAAGGAAGAATGACAAGTTTATGTCTAGCTTTAGCCATTTTGGAACCATAATTGTGTTTCTTGATGTATATGTTGTTGTAAATGTATCATGACCCTTGAGACATGTATAAATATGATATTATAGGATGTTTAAATATATGAATATGATGTATGACTTTTAGCCTACATTTTGAGCATGAGATGCTAAATTATGCAATGTGAAAGTATGATGGAAATGTGCATAAATGTGGGTTGAATGGCTAAAATGAGATGCATGAGGTTTGGGACCATTTGGAAAGCTCACACAAGTCTCAAATATACTTTTATACTTTCCCAAAAGATGCCATAACCAAGGGAAGGCCATTTGGCAAGTTTGGTACCTCATATGGAGCCAAATTTGACCATAATGGAACCCTATGTCACTTTTTAGCCAAATGAGTTAGTCTTGATTTGAGATTTGGCATGCAATTAGGTCTCATTAAGAGATTTTTGGGAAGCTAAAGATCATAATTTTTGGAGGTTTACATAATATTTGATGATTTTTCAAAGTTGGCAATTTCCATTGTTTCTGGTTTGCTACACTATTCATTTGGTCCAAATTTGCATTCTATCACACGAGGCCCAAATGATGTCCAATTGCCATGAAATTTTATACAGAGAAACTAGACAATCACAGTGACTCGTGCCAACTAGAAGTACCTCATTTGGAGTCTAAAGAAGGAGATATGAATTTTTGAAGTTTCTGTCTAGTATCAGTAATTCTGCCTGACCAGAAGTACTATTCCATTGAATTTCGAGATCTGGGCTTGCTGAACTAGTTTGGTGATATTTTGTCTCTAGTTAACATCCACATATTTTTAGATAGGTATCATTTGCATAGATTGGATTTTTGTGTAATTAATTGGAAATTTCCAAAATTTTCTGCAGAATTCTATGATAGCTTCAGAGTGCAGTCTGACCTTTGGACCATTTTAGATGTCAAATGTCCTCTTTGATGGATGATGTAGTTTGAGCATATTTTTAGTGTTAATTAGACATCTATAGCTTCTCAGAAAGACTAAGATTGCATCATTTGGATGTTTCTAGAATCAGTTATGATTTTTCAAAATTTGCCCAAAAAAGAGGCCAATTCTGGCCGAGAATGAACTCCTATTTTCCATGCCCCATTTCGGTTTCTATGAGTTGTGGGTATGATTTTGTGATGCAATTGAGTTGTAATGATGTAATTAAATATGAGGATGTATAGTATGAGTTCACATGGTCCATGTGACATCGAATGGAATTTTTAGATATAGCGCAATGCAAAAATAATCCCATTTTTCTTTGCTTTTTCTATGAGAATCCTAATATTTCATGATATTATGCCATTCGAAAACATGAGATGAGCTAGAATTTATGGTTTTACACAAGGCACCTTACTCTTCTTCTTATTACTTATAGCCATACTTGCACTAACTTTTTGTCTCTATTTTTTTAATTCTAGGGTCTCCTTTTGACTAGCCCCAGCCACGATTAAGATCATCTTTTGTAGGTTATTCTCAATCATCTTACAAATCTTCATAAAAGCATTAAAGGTTTTAACCCTTTATGGAGCTACCCTGTACCTAATGGAAGGCTTCAATCCTTTTTCAAATTATTCACACCTTCATTTTTTATAATCACATTTCTGAAGATAAGGGGAATATTAAGAAAATTTAATAAACTTGGCTACATACTAATCTATAGACATTTCCTCAATCTGCTTTAAATTTATAAATTCCATCTCTTTTTTATCTCGGATTGAACTAAGGAAATATTTTCATATAACTTAGCTAAGAAATTCTCCTAGTCAATTGGAATGCTTTTGGTCTGTATAATTGCATCTGTATTGTATCACTAATAGTCAGCCTCTTTCTCTAACATAAAAGTGGCTAGCATTACCTTCTGCTCAAAGGTACAACCTATTACTTAAAAGATCTTTCTAGCTGCATTATCCATGCCTCTGCCTTTTGTACATATAACTCTCCATCAAATGAGGGTAGGCAGTTCTTTCTAAATTAATTAAGTAGTTGTTGGTTAGTCAATTAAGCCTACACTTGATTTTAAAGGGGCAGAAGTGGATTGTCAGGAGTTAGTGGTTGTAGCTCTTGGGCATTTCTTCTATCATCATCTCTTTTTTCCAGTTCATTTTGTAGCTATAATATCATTTCCTAGTGCTGCTACATGATTTGCATCTGATGTTCCATCATGACTTGTTGATCCAACCAATTCATAATGGTCTGTATAGGATTCTCAGGTTCAGCCCTAATTGGTCTCTCTTCTAGTATTCACCATTGTGTCTAAAACAGAACCACATTCTCAATATATATGAACAATTACTCACAGCACAATCAGTAGTTCAAACAATTTCTGACAATCACACCACATACACAACCCATCTTAACATTCCAAGATTCAAACATAAAGTAAGGTTTCATGAACATTTTCTTTGATACCAATAAATGTCATACCATTACATCTCATATGCTTATTTCATATTATACATATTCTTTAATAGCAATTTGTAATAATTAACTTTTAGTAGCGCAATTTGTTGTCATTAGAAGTGCCACTTTGCCACATAATGCTCTTACATGAATTTTCATCATTTTATTTCTCAAATTCAAGCTAAACCAATTTGTTATAATCTATATAACACAAACAATAACCAAATTGATAGGATAAGCCAAATGTGCATTTTGACCCCTTGAACACCTAATTTGATCCAAACTTTAAAAATTCATAACTTGAGTTACACAACTCTGACTAATGCAAATTAAGTGTATTTAGAAAGTTTGTAATGAGAGCTATCTATTATAAAAATTTTAGGTCAAAATAAATCCATTTGTTCCCTAAAAAATCACAAAATTTGAGACAAACTATATGAACAGTACAATGCAAAATTCAACATAATTATGCTAGATTCAAAATTTTATAAAATATTCTATAGAACTCTAAAAGTTATGGCCTTTAGCTCTGTAGAAAGCTCTCAATATCCTTTAATATCTTGCTAAATTTCAGCCTAAGACTCACTCATTTGGGTAGTAAAGGATGGGGGGACAGTTTATGGCTTAAATGGACTAAATTTTGGTTCCAAATTGTACCAAATGAGCTATAAAATGCCATTTCTTTTTTTGAGCAAGTTTCAATCCATAAATGCATTATATATGGATGGTTTAATATATCATAATGGTCATACAACTCAAAATCACCTTATCACATGCAAGAATACATACATACATTTAAGAACTCAAGGTACCAAATTGCATTATATTACATGTTACATCCCATAAAAAGCCTCTATATCATAGTCTACCACCTTCCATTGTCAAAGTAGCTCTTCTTTGGCCTTTTGTTTATCATTTTTGCTTCCTTGAGAGCCATGTAGTTATATTTAGTAGAGATAGGAGAAAAGTGAGATTCAAATCATTCCAATAACTAATCCAACATTCAAGTATACATATATGGCTCACTCAAGATCCAAGATGCAAGTATGCATGTCCTACAACCATATATGGACTGTATTCATACTTTAAACATTCCATGGCTCCATTAAAAGTAATTTTGTAATGCTCGGTATATCGCAAAAACACTGAAACGGGCCAGTTTAAAAAGCAAATCCCCTGAGATGAGTGATTCAAGGCCAAATAAAATTTTGATAAAATTTTAAATAATAGAAAATGAGGATTTGAGCCTTGAGTTGCCTAAAACCAGGGCCGGAGTGATTCAAAAATTTTTTCGAAAGGCCAATGGCAATTTTGTAAATAAGTGTAATTTTGGAAAAACACCTAGGAAGGCTTTCTAAATAGAAATTTTAAGTTGCCCAAGGTTCTCAAAAGCCCCAAAAACCATGGAAAGTCCCAGGACCAGTGAAGCCCCTCCGGTGTATTCTTTCCAACATCAGTTGTCCCAAACTTTGACCAGTTCGTTTAGGAAAATTTTAGCTCTGATTTGAGTGATTCCAAATGCATTTTATTAAATTGGGAACCTAAATTTTATGATGGGAAAGAAATTTCTCAAAAAGGAGCAAAAATGAAGACAAATCGGAAATGCCATTATGGAAGGGCAAAAATAGAAATAATTTTTAAAAGGAAGCTTTTAAATTCCACTTTAAAGTCCACATTCATCCTCTCCCTCCCTAAACTAACTTTCTTCTACTCAACTTCAGAAAAAACTCACAGCTCCTTAGGCACACAAAGAAAAGGGATTTGTGGAGGAAGAAAGCAAGGTAAAAAGTGAGAAAAAGTAGGATTTTGATACTTCTCCTTTTGAAACTTCATCCTCCTCTTCTTGCTTTATCTTTCCATGGTTTTAATGAAATTTTTGGTGTTGGTTTGGGGTCAAAACAGAGGAGAGAAATTTGAAATTCAAGGAGGAGGAAGAGGGAAGAGGAAGGACTCTTAAAGGAAGCTTGATTGCAAGATAGTTTCTCCTCCTTTATTGCTTCTTTTTCTCCTTCTCCTCTTTCATGGTGAGACGCCTAAAACAGAACCATGAAGAGGGAAGAGTTTTTGTTTTATAATCCAAAATAATTCATCAAACTAGGCCATGGGAAGATGGAATACACTAAAGAAATGCATGAAAAGCTAGTAAATTTTAAGTTGAAAAAGTGTAGGATTCTTGAATATAATCTAAAATCTGGGTTGATTCAAGAATTCCCTATCATATGTGAGCGTTTGTTTGAGTTTTTAAAACTCTTAGGGAGCCTCCTAAGTGCCCTATCCATTAAGGAAAAATTCCAAACTCCAAAGGTCCTTAATGGAAGCATAAATCAGCCAAGACCCATAGAGATAGTTAGGGGATGTTTTAAATGGTTCCAAGCTTGATTCATTTGGAACTTTATATGATAAAAGAAGATAGGAAAAACCCTTGGGAAAAATTTAGAAGCCTTAGGTTGGGAGATGAGGCAATGGCTTCCATAATGTAACCTTATGAAGCAACATGGGCCTTGGTTTGGGAAAGTGAGTGTGTGATGGTTTCAAGGACCTTAAATAAGGTCAAGAGGTCTAAATATGGCAAGAGAATGGAACCAAGAATGTTCATTATGGTAGTTACTTCATTAGGTCATTAATGGAACCATATTATAACAAATAGCATAAAGTGTATTCTTAAGAGTGAGTTGGAAGTCCTAGCTTGTTCCAAAAGTATAATTAAGTGTTGTTTATTGTGAATAGGCCAAGGAAATCCAACCCCACTCATTGTGGTTATGGAACTGAAAAGGAGAAGGAACAAACAAAGTAAAGCTTAAATTTGTACCAAGGTAGCTCTCCACCTTTTTTGTTACATTTTCTTGTTGCACATGTGTCATTGTGTACTTGTGTGTATATGTATATGTTTGAGACATGCTACTTGATGCTATGTTGCTATTTTGGTACCAATATGCTTTCTTGAATGTCTTTATATTATGGAAATGGCTCATAAGGGTGAGGTAGTGCCAAAAGTCCCTTAATGTGGGTGAGGACATGCCAAAAGTTTCATGGCATGGGTGAGACAAAGCCAAGAGTCCCTTGGATAGTTGAGGCTAAATCAAAAGTCCCAAAAACCAAGGGTAAGGCAATCCAAAAGTCCTAAAAATGGGGTGAGGCCAAACCAAAAGTCCCTAGAGCTCATTCTTATACTTGACATGTGTTTGTGACATAAAAATGTGGAAATTGAATGCTTCATCGATTGAGTAGTTGCATACTTGTACCTTTGACATGTTGTATGCCTTGAAAATGTGCTTGAATAAGTGTATGAGCTATTGAGATTCAATAAACCTCACCCCCTTCTTTCTCTCATCTTATATGATCTAGGTCGAGTTCAAGATCCAAAGAATGGAGGCCAAGGAGCTTAAATATCCATATCTTGACAAATTTTGTTAGTTTTGATGTACTAGAATGTCAAAGTATATATGTATATGTTATTTTTGAGCCATGAAACTTTAAATAAGTATAAAACTATCTCAGGTTAGTGTATGAATCAAGAATAAAGTTAAATGAATATAAATGTGCAATTTGACCCTTTGGGAGCTCACTTGTGTATGTATGCTTATGGGAGTGGCATGATGAAATTGAGTTGCATGATGGTTTAGACCTTATGAGAGACTTATTTATGCTATATTTATGCTTTTGAAGTTGCTCAAATGTGTGTGGAGTATTGTAGAGCTCATTTTGACCAAATTTGCCTCTTGTTGGGACTAAAAGTGCCATAATCTTGAGCTATGACAAAGTCTGACCAAATGACCTCTTCTTGACTTGAAATTTTGCATGCAATTAGATCTTGCCCAGAGCCTTTTGGGAAGCTAAATATCAGGTCATTTGGAGGTCTGTGGAATTTTCTATGATTTTTCAAAATTTGTATCAGAAATTCGAATTTGCACCAGTACTATTCATTTGGTTAATTGTGTAATTATGTCATCTAAGGAGAAAACGTGGTCCAATGGCTACAAAATTTTATAGACAAAAACTAGACATTCACAGTGACTTTCATCAACTAGAAACACCTCATTTAGATGTCTGAGTTAAGAGATATGAATTTTTGAATTTTTGGAATAGCAATAGTAGCGTAGCACGACCTAAATTACTGTTCCATTGAATTCCAATAGCTAAATGTTTTTTTTTATCTAAATATATTTTTTACCATAAATCTAACATCCATAAATTTCCAAATTAGTATCATTTTCATGGATTGGATTTTTTTGGAATTAATTGTATATTTTTGAAATTTATAGTAGACACTTGCATCAGTACCAGTAGCTGTCTAAACCTA
Organism: Erythrophleum fordii; assembly: GCA_032878935.1. Classification (NCBI taxonomy): domain Eukaryota; kingdom Viridiplantae; phylum Streptophyta; class Magnoliopsida; order Fabales; family Fabaceae; genus Erythrophleum; species Erythrophleum fordii. Next base: position 3,453,976 of record JAVQMF010000029.1, read on the forward strand.
TGCACATTTTTTCATGTCAAATGTCTTTTTTGTTATGTTTCATGGCTTGAACATATTTTTATCATAAATTAGACATCTTTATCTTTCCATAATTCCATAGTATGCTTGATTTCGATTTTTTTGGAATTAATTATGAATTTTCAAAGTTGAGGCTCAAAAGCTGCAGACTGAACCCGAGGCAGAACCATTAAAAACCATGTATGCTTGATGTAAGCTCGGGTTTTTGGAAATGTTTTTAGATGGTTTTAAGTTGTATTGGTGTAATAAAATGTGAGGATGATATGAGAGAGTCCCCAAGGCCCACGAAGCCAAAACGAAGAAAATGTGGATGATGTAATACCATTAAATGGTATTATTTTCTTTGTTTTCTTGGGAGAATTCATGTATGAGACTTGTATATGTAAGGGAGTTAGCTAAGAGAGTTATGGTATTACAAATTTCATGTTCTAGGGACTTTTGGTCTAGCATCACACCACAATTAGGGACTTTTGATTTAGTTTCACCCTCTTTTAAGGACTTTTAACTTAACCTCACCCACAATTGGGACTTTTAGCCTAGCGTCACCCATTTCCAAGAGACTTTTGGCTTCACCCATTATTAAGGGTCTTTTGGCACAACCTAACCCATCAAAAGTTAATTCAATTTTAAATACAAATGAATGTCATCTAATTACATATGATTATCAAGCAATCCATAATACACATAATTTACAAATAATACGTATAAGCAATCAAAGACGCTTAAGCACACTAAGCATACATGCACAAGAATAAAGAAGAAGCCACCTTGATCCAAGAGTTCTAACTAGTTCTCTTTTGTTTCATTTTCCTCTTCCATGGCTCTACACGCATGCTTAAATAAAATTTACTTATTTGGCCTGGACACATCAAATGAAACATAAAATTAACAATGAAACCATGCTTACACTCATATTATCCTTATACATGTTAACTCAGGCTTTAAGTGCACATATAGCCTATTTGAATGTCTTAGGGAGGAACTCTTATAATTCAACATCTTTGCTCCAAAATCTCACTTGATATGAGTTATATGATCCCTAATAGAACTCATTAGAGCCATCACATGCTTGATTTAAGAAGCTTAGCACTAAGTTGCTTTTTTAGGCTTAATTAAACCCTAAACATTTACCTTTCAAAATAAGGCTTCTAAATTCATTTTAATAGTTCTATTAGTATCTGTAATTCATATCTAGACCACATATAATCTTAAGAATTATTGAAACAACTCCCTAGGTACTCTCACCTATGCTTGGCTAAGACATGCACCAAAAAGAGCTTCCATGGAGTTTTTATTCCACCCTTAGGGAATTTGACAAATGTGAAGCATTCTTGACTCTTATCTAGCTCCAGTTTTGTTTGAGGCATATTAAAATATCTTCCTAGGTTTTCAAAATTTTCAAGGTGCAATAAAAACCCTAAGGGAGCCATAAGTCATTCCGTAGGTTCTTTGTTAATTCTAATTGCATAATCTAATTCTCCATGCTTAAAACCTCTATTCTTATCAAGTTATGGTCAAGAACAATTTATCTTTACATGCTACTCATCTTTGCTGAACATGGAAGGAGAAGAACCCTAGGGAAAAGCAAGCTTTCCTAGCCTATTTTATATACCATTTGAAAGTGCTTTGAATGGAGATTATTATAGTTTAGTTGTTTTCATTTAAGAAGCTTCTTCCTTTATGGATTTAGTCACAAAACTCCCTTTTTTAGAAAATTAAAAACATAAAAAGAAATAGGAAAAAGGGTATAAAAACATTTGCAATAGTATCATAAGCAAATTCTCTATATTTACTTACTTTGGATGGCCTCTTTCACCCTTCTTCTTCCTCTCTTCTCCATATTTACTTGATTCTATTTTGGGTAGAAGAAAGTCGATTATAAAGGTGTTAGAAGTGGCATGGCTCATATATAAAGGGAAAGGGGTGTTTTATAACAATTTACAAAATTCCTATTATGTCCCCCAATTTCAATTCCCCTGCTTGAGGCCATAATAAATCCTTTTTTAAAAATGTATTTTCCATCATTAAATTAAGACTTCTAGTTTATTTAAAATATTTGCTTTGAAAATTTTGGAATTCAACGCAATATGAAATGGTTCATTCAAAGTTTCAGTTAACTAAGTGTTATTTCATACATTGGAAGGGTTTTAGCTATTCTAATAGTTTCTATAGATTTTAGGGCCTTTAAAAACTCTAGTGAGCTCAATTTTACCACTAAAAACTTTCTTGTTCAAGTTTCTAATTTTTTTTTGAAATTATGATTTTGCTATTGCAATTTCGGTTCCCTCTATTTAACTATTTTGGCTCCAATTTCAGGTCATTCTTAGTTTTTTACCCTCATTTTCTAGACCCTTTGACTCACTTACTTCAAATAAAAAAAACCTATATCTTAAATACTCAGCTGCATAAACCATTTCTTGGGATACTTAAAAAATTTATTATTATTAATGGTGATGTTGCAACCCTTTTTTTCCAAACAAAACATATGAGGGTCGCAGCATTGCCTCTAATATTAAAAAAAAAATTTATGTTTTGGATAAGGGTCAGTGACCCGTGACCTGCTGTAGCTTTTGCAGTGTTTACCTGCAACTACACTGTAGCTATAGCCTCCCCCTCCCCCTCCCCATTCCCTCCCTTCCCCTCTCCCCTCCTCTCCCCTCCTCCCCTCTCTTGTAGCCTTTTCTTCCCCTTCCTTTATCTTTTTCAACCTTCCTCCTTTTATTTTTGTTCACTCTCTTCCATCTCCTTTCCCTCATATTATTTTTTTGCAATTCTTCTTTCACTTTTTCTCTATATATTTGTAACCTCTTTTTGTTCTCCTCTTTACTTCTCTATTATTTCTCTACATCTGCTATTTTCTTTTCTTCTGTGCCACCGTTTCTCTACACCTTTATTATTCATTTTCAATTTTTGCCTTCAATATAAAAAAAAATCAAGCAATCTACCGCTCTATTAATTAACAAAGGAAAGAACAAAGTTAGAATGAGCAAAATTTCATATCATCATTGCTGAAGAATTCTTCAGTATCTTCAGGTATGAATATTAAATTTAAATATTATAAAATGAGAAAAATATTAGGCTTCTATCGAATAATTTTTTGTTTAATATGTGATATGAAAAAAAGAAGTCTAAATTATTTTTATTTAACTTATAATTAATATTTTAACATTTGTGAAAAAACTTAGACTTGCATATATTTAGTTTGTATTTTTGACATGTGATATTTTTGTATGTTTAGGGAAAAAATTATTCTATGATTCAATGGAAGGAAAAAAGTTGAATAAACTGCATTACTGGTTGGTTAATAATGTTAGAGGTAAGAAACAAATTTTGAGATAATGATTATTTTCAAATTTATATAGTAAATATGCTGAGTATATTTTTAATTTACTGGTATGTAGTTAAAAAAATAATTTCAATATATATATATATGTCTATGATTTAGTATTTAGTTCATTATTCTATAGTTTTGAGGATAAGTTGTATTTATATTTTTATAAACTAGGAAATAAAACTTTTTTATTAACTAGCTGGCCATCAAACTCAATAAAAAAATCATTATATATATATATATATATTAAATCTATATAATGCATAATATGTAATAGGAAAAAGAAAAAATGTTTAAAAATAAATAAGTTAAAATATGAAAGAAAATATTTATTTGTAAATAAATGACAAAAAAATTAGATAAGAAAAAAAATATTTAGAAAAATATAGATGATATGGAGGTTACTTTATATATAAATAAATATATTGTAATACGTATAAAACAGAAGTAAATGAAAAGCAATTACGTATATATATATATATTTCTTTTAGGAATTATGTAAAAATTCATTTATATATATATATATATATATATATGTATATGTATAATGATATTTATAATATGAGTATAACATAATTTTCAATAAATATATATTATATAAAAATAAATATAATGTTATATATATATATATATATATAAGCAAAATAGAAATACAATTAAATGAGATAAATAATTTTTAATGTAGACATGGAAAAATATTATTGTATGTAGTCGAATAAAAATAGGTATATATATTTTGATATATGATTTGATATATGTATCTAAATGTTATTGATGGATTTTTTTCACATATCATTACACTTATTTTATGATAAGAATCATAATGAGTATGAGAAAAGAAATCATATACATATATGCAAATGGAATAATTTATAACAATGAGGAAGATGCAACATATGTATGTGATATAGTAAAAATATTAAGAGTTGACGCAAATATTACTCTCAATGGTTTAAAGAAGGTGATGGGTGAAAAGCTGTGATTGGCTTCAAATCAATTTGTCTCTGAGTTGGTATATAAGTACCCTTATTTGCATAATCCCACAAGGTACTTGGCATGTACTTTAGAAGATGATGATGATATCCAAACCATGTGAGAAGCCAACCAAAAATTTCTAAACCAATTGGTTGCACCAAATATATATATATATATGCACATATATCAACTACTTATGCAAATTTGAATGTGTCCCAAGCTAAGGTTCATGTACCACTATCACTCCCGTCGACTAACCAATTCCAAAGTACAAATGATTATGCCTCACAATTTGATTCTGACATGACAGATGTTGGCCATTTTGCTGCTTAGCCCATCCTCAACTTTACATGCCAACCAAGCTCATCACGTTAGCCTATTCTCAATGCAAGTCCTCCGTCGCCCCCAAATGAAACGAAGGATATTATGGACAACTTTGAAGAGAAGGATGAATATGATGTTCCGCCTAATGTCAATGACCATGGAGATGATGATTCCAAGTGTAACGATGTTAATGAGGCAGGAATCACTCCATTGGCTCAATATGTGGACCTAGCATATGACATGCTTTCATAGATTAGTTCGGATGGTAAAAATTCTATTAAGATCCCTGAAATGATTGAGAACATTGACCTGAACAATAGTCAAGAGTAATATATTGGTATGCAATTTCCAGATAAACAATCTATATGCCGTGCGGTGAAGATATACTCTATTCGCAAATACTAAACTTTTAGAGTGCATTACTCATCAAAGAAGTACAAAGAAGATTGTTGTCCAGAATATGATGGTCAATGTACTTGGAGAGTTAGAACAAATCGAGATGAGAGGGACAAACATTGGAAAAAAATAAGATATAATGGGCCACACACATGTCTTTCTCCATCATTATCGCAAGATCATCCAAATCTTGACTCTGATATCATCTTATCGCACATTATGTCAATGGTGGCTGAGAATCCATCGGTGTCCATTAAGCAAATCATTGAAAGAGTGCATAGTATATTTGGCTACATTGTTACATATAAAAATGCATGGATGGCAAAGCATCGAGCAATCAGCATTATATTTGGAAACTGGGAACAATCATATGTTTTCTTGCCAAAAGGGTTGGCAGCAGTTGTCCACTTCATGCCTAGGTCATATTACGGGTATGTTCATAGGGAATGCCCTTAGAGTAACTCAATTGAAGATCCTTTAATGATGTTTTATCGAGTTTTTTAGACCTTTAAACCATGCATTAATGTGTTTGATCACCTGAAACCAATGGTGCAAGTTGATGAAACCTTCTTGGATGGAAAGTACAAGGGAACTATGCTCATTGCAAGTTCGCAAGATGGAGCCAACAAAGTTGTTCCCCTAGCATTTACAGTTGTCGAGGGTAAAACACATGAGTCATGAGCATGGTTCCTTTCTTTGCTCGGACGTTAAGTATTGCCAAATAAGATAGGGATTTTCTTGATTTCTAATAGACATCCTAGACTTTTGGCTGCTATCTCTGATCTAGAAATTGGGTGGCAGCAACTGCATGCATATCATGTGTTTTATTTAAGACATATTGTAAGTAATTTAAATATAATATTTAGGAATAAGTGGCTAAAGAAAAGGTTCATTAATATTGGTATGTTTTATTAATCCTATAAAATGTTTTAATGGTTATTATGTCAAAATGCGTATTAATGGATAATTATTGATGTAGGTTACTTGTATGAGTAGCATCAAGTGGATGGACAATTTACCAAATTACGTCAACTCCATGGAAAGGCTGCAAATTAGATTGAGGATATTCCTAAGAGCAAATGGTCTCGTGTATATGATGTTGAGGGTCGACGTTGAGGCATATGACTACAAACTTTGCTAAATGTATTAATAGTGTATTGAAGGGAGTCAGGTTCTTACTCATTAGTGGACTGGTAAAAGAAACTATGCATAAACTGAATAGATATTGGGTAGAGTGTGCACAAACGATCACTGCACAACTTGAGGATGGGGCTATTTTTCCAGAAGACCTGATGAAAAAATTATCATCTTTGATATAGAGTACATCTACCTTAACTGTATATAGATTTGATAAGCGAGCATCAGAATTTGAAGTTGAAGAATCATACGATCTGATGAACAAGCAATATGGTCGGTGCTATAAGGTGAGCTTGTCCCGTCATACATGTGATTGCGGTGAGTTTCAAATTCAAAAGTATCCGTGCCAACATGTATTCACCGCATGTGCTACGGTCTCCATTGATCTGCTCCAATACATAGACTAACTATTATGGCTAGACACCATCATCAATGCATACAAAATAGAGTTTTAGCTAATAGGAGGAGAACTATATTGGCCACAAACTGGAGGTCCAAGTTTAGTACCTAATCCTACTATCATTTGCCAACAAGATAGGCCAAAATCCTCCAGAATTCGAAATGAGATGGATTAGCATAAGGAACTGAGAGAACAGCAATGATTTAGTTTGTGCTGACAAACTGGTCATAACCGAGCAACCTACCCATTGTAGCGACCGAGTGGAAGTTGATATAATTTATTTTGTCACATTCTTTATTTGATTGCCATCAGTGCACTGTAACTCCATGATTGTTTCCTTCAATAAACTTCTGTTATAACATGATTCCATTTTTATCAGATTATATTTGTGACACTGTACTCTTCTGACCTTTCATTCCCATTTCAATTGCTTGGCTTCACATAATCACATGGGAAATAGTATATTGTCTAGTGCGACCCGAGAGTAATCTTGAATTTTCTGGTGTTTGGACTTCAAATCTGAGTTGTATGAATTGTATAGATGGAGTAGAAGTGGATGATGATATTGATGGGTTCACGAGGTCCACGGAGAGTAAAATAAATTTTTTAAGTCCTATGCAGCGCAAAAATATTAAAATTTTTTTTTTTCTACCATGTATGAAGCTACATACTAAAGACCTTAGGTGTTTTTGTGTCACATTTTTTTGCTAACTTGTTTATAATGTTTATTATTTTTTTGCCTAGATTTATAGTTCCCTTGATAGAAAAGTTAGTTCATAACTATATAAATTTGACAATGATTTTTTTAACTTTAATTCTAATACTGGAATAGTATAATGGCTGGTTATCTGAGTGTTGTAGATCTGGGACCTGAGGATGACTCACTTCTGTACTTGCAGACTCGTCATGTTTTACAGGCCGTGTGACAAAGTTATTATATTTGACTTATTATATATTAGCATATGTTAATAACATAAATGCATATTGCAAGCCGATCGCATTTTGTGTATACAACAGGTAGCACAGGAGGATTACATCTTCGATCCTCCACTTGCTATTATTCCTTAACTAATCAGAGCTGGTTTTTTTTGGTGCCTCGACTTGGCCACTTCGACTTTAATGCAGCATTAGTTTCAGCTCTTGTAGAAAGATGGAAGCCTAAAACCTTTACTTTTCACTTGACTAGGGGAGAGGCCACAATTCCCCTACAAGATGTTGCTATTCAACTTGGCCTATCCTACACAGGATAAGTTGTTTCAGGTTGAACAAATTACAATTGGAAACCGTGTGCTAATAGTTACTTGTGTGGTTCCACCTCCAGAGATCATAAATAGATAGCAACTCAGTGTCCCATATCTTACCCAGATATTTATGGCCCTACTAGATGATGCCAATGATAAAACTATATAACAATTTGCTCGGGCATATATTATGAGATTGATTGGGGGATACTTAATGCCAGATCGGACTAGGCATAGGGTGATGTTGATGTGTTTGCCATTACTTGTCGATTTTAATGAGGCTAGTCATTATAGCTAGGGATCAGCAGTTTTGACCCACTTGTATAGAGAAATTTATAGTGCAACCAATTATGATAAGGTCAATATTGGTGGTTGTCTAACATTGTTATACTTATGGGCATAAGATCGTTTCCCGTGTCTGGCTCCACCACTCCCCCCTTAGCTAGACCTTCAGATAGAGATATATCCCCTGAGTCCGCCACTGAGTTTTAGATGGAGGTGTGTCCCCCAGCATATTCATCCAACCACGGAGGCCTTATGGACTCATAGGATATTGTTAGATCAAATGAAAGATGGTAAGTTTATTTGGCAGCCATATAACCATCCGAGTGTCTAACAGTTAATTCTAAACTATTGCCTAGCAAATTTAGATATATGGCACGCATCTATTCTTATTTGCTTTTAGCTCATTGAATTTCACTATGCAGATTGTGTCCTCTGCCAGTTTGGTCAACAATAGCATATCCCTCAGACACCATTCAATGTGGGGTCTTTGCATACTCTTCAATTGAGAGAAAAATACATAAAGATTGGCATCATGAGTATGTAGTATTTATTACTGCATGGAATGCATAGAAGCAGGTTGTTACTCAAGTGGATATAGAGGTATCTTCCTTGGATCGTTCCTTCGGTTACATGCATTGATATTGGTGCCATATGCAACGATGGATCCATCTAGAAAGTGGCTCCCAAGGTTTTATGGTAAGATATTTTTCTATATTTAATTTTCTTCTATTTGCATCTGTACTTCATCCAACTATGTAATTGCTAATCTTTTTTTTATTTCCATAGATTGATATACTGGACAACTTATATATGCTTTCCATTATTAACCCTCTGACGCTTGATTATGCAGGATTTAGGAAGAGGACCAGCAGCAGAAATATTAGGACGATACTGCAAGCCCTGGGTGAATATTAGGAGATGTTGGTCTCTTAACCTAATCCACCCACTTCTCATCTGCAGAGGCTGCTAGAGTGAAGACATGGTTTTATATCTACTAGAGAGCCATCAGTAGATACTACACATAGCAGTAGATGTCAGACAAATGCCCTATTATCCTATTACACACCAGCGCCTGTCTATGATGAAACTGAAGATCTAAGTCCTTTTACTTTTACATCATTTGCTGACTATGTAGGTGTTGATCCTTCTTCTTTTGCACCATCTTTTGCACCCGGTAGATCTTTTTCATATTTTGGGGGTGCTAGTTCTTCTTTTTTTACTCTCGGTAGTAGTTCGTTGTCCTTCACATAACTAGCTCCTCAGTCATTTTTGTCCACCCTGCCACCCTAAACTATGTAGGTTAGTCGTGTCTCCTTCACCACTCTATTCTCTGATCCATTCACATTCAGTACAGAGTATGCTGGTACATGTTTTAAACAGTGGAGATTATCTTTCCAATAGGAGTTTTTCACCTCTAATCAACCGATTCCATCTGCTCAATCCTCTTAACCAACTTGTAAACCAGATAATAGATCAATTGATGATGATAAAGATGAAGATGAAGCAAAAGTATAAGCAGAAGCAGAAGCAAAAGCAGAAGAAGCAAAATAGGAGCTATTTCAGTATCTTCCCTAGCGGCTGCGACGAAGACGCAAATGTGGGATTATGGGATATATTGGTTAAAATGTTAAGTTTTTTTCTTTCATTTTAATAATTATACCTTATTTGTATACAGTAGAGAACTTTGGTGTCTGCGTTTCAAATTGCGAGTATATAATGTCAGTATAATGTGATATATTAATTAAACTAATGGAATTTTGGTATGAATAGTATATAATGTCACTATAACGTGTTATATTAATTAAACTAACATCACTAGATGGTGGCAAAGAAAAGAGGTTAGGATCATACATTAAAATTTCTCAATATGATTCTTTGAAGTTAAGTTAAAGGTTTAAAGTTTGAGGGATTTTCATGGGAAGGAAAAGGGAAATTTTATGGGAAGCCAGAGAAAAGACTTGGGTTTCAGGGATTTTCATGAGAAGGAAGAGGAAAATTTTATGGAAATCCGGAGAAGGGATTTAGGTTTCAGCAAGTTTGAGGTTGCGCCATGATGTTAGCGCAAGGTGCATGATGTCATCTTGTATTTGTCACACCAATTTGGTAAAATTTCCCATTACAACACCAAAACCATACGATCCGACTTATGAATTTTGTTTTGATTTACAAAAAAAATAAAAGAAAATTGTTGATGATTTCTTTCAATTTACTGTCTTGAATTTTATAAAGTTAATAACCAAGACACTTTATCAATACTTTTTTTTTTTTAATTTTCTTTGTTATTATTAAACTTAGTTAAGAGGCTTTAGATGGCTAATTTATCATTCTATTGATAATTTTGTTTCTTTAAATTAAAATAATTAATAAATAAACCAAATTTGATTATATGCTTTCTTGCTTTATAAGATTTAGTTAATGAATATAATTTACTTAAAAAGATAGATGAAATTAATAGAGAACTGTTGGAAGGGCTTAGTGCGCATATACATTTTTTTTTTTTAATGTTAGTGTCAAATAATGTTAAACTCATTTTGCTCCTATTTTAAATTAATTTATTTTAATTTTTAAAAAACACCAAAATAAATGTGAAAAAATAAATTAAATACAACAAAATAAACATAATACATTGTTAAATTTATTAACACATCTATTTTATTATATTCTTCTATTCTTTCACATAATTTTAAATGAATAAAAATAGTTAAAAATCTTCTCAACTTATCATTTCAACTTGAGATCAAAGAATATCATATGAGCGCATATGAGATGAATTTCTTACATACACCTCATGTATATATATATATTTAAGGATTAAAATTTGATATGTACATGTGAGACTTACTAAATAAATTAAATTTTGATCTTTGAGTACTTTTGTACTTAGTACACTAAAAAATTCTTCACAAATGAATTAAGTTTGAGCTACAGCAGGGTCACGTAGCAAGGTCACGAGTCCTGACCCATGACCCATAAGATTAAAATTTTTTTAAAAAAAAATATTAGAGGGTTTCAACATCAGGGATGATAGTTAAACCAAAAAAATTTTGAGTTTTAGTGAATTTTTAAGCTTAATTTACTATATTAAATTATATAATTCCTTTTATTTTTTTTAATTTAGTTATATAATTTACAAAATTTAGAGTTTGTATAGTTTTAAAATTTTTAATTGTCATCCTATTATTAAACCTTTATACAAATGTCATTAAATTCTAATTATATAGTCAATCTTGTGTTATATAAATATTTTACATATTATAATTATAAATTATTACCAAGTCACACGTGTGCACGCACATGTATGTTTGTGTGTGTGTGTGTGTGTGTTTTTTTTTAATCAATACAAAATTTTGATCTTTAATGATCAAATTAAAAGTTGAGCGAACTCTAAAAGAAATAAAATAATTTAGCATAGTGTCTATTAATTGGAGGCTATTTATCACACAAAAAGGTTAATTATTTAAATTTATTAAAAAATTGCTTTTAAATCAAAAGTTATTTTAATAAATTAAGATAATTAAATCAAAGTGGACATATATCTATATTTCAATAATGTATAATTAAATATTAAATTATATTTTTTATCTCAAAATAAATAATATCTTTTTATCAACAAAACTAATTTCATTGAATGAAAATCAAACTTATTTAAATTGTTTGTGTAAAATGCCATGGAATTTGTTCTGTGCTTACACAAAATCTTTGTCAATGTTGTAGCTTTGCCAAGATCAAAATAGCTCAAAGAATTTTTTTTTTTGTTTTTATATTAGAGGGAGAGGGGGAGGCTGTAGCTACAGCTAAACGCTGCAGCGTGCAACTTTTCAACTGTAGCTTCAAATGCTATAATAGGAAAAAAAAAATTTTTTTTTTATATTAGAGTGTCATAGCATATGTTTTGTTTTTAAAAGCATGGGTGGTGGCATCTCTAATGCTGCGACCCTGTTAATAATAAAAAAAAAAATTAAGTATCCTAGGAAATGGTTTATGCGACTGAGTATTTAAGATATAAGTTTTTTATTTGAAGTACGTGAGTCAAAAAGCCCTTATTTCTAAATGCTTTAATTAGTATTCTACTCTTAATTTGCCTTAATTCTTACCATGAGGTCTTTTTTTATTAATCAAGCAGTTCTGATTCAATTCCTTTTTAGATATAACTTCCTCTCTCTTGTCTTGGGACCCTATTTAAAACAATTTATTCAACTCTTTAGGAACTATTTTAGTTACTAGAATATAGGATATTATAATGTCTAACAATTTTTCATAATACAGTACACCATGAAAGTATATATTACTATTACTACTACTTGTATAACTTCTTGTTCCAAAAGAATTAAGGAATTCACTATTTTGAGTTTTTAACCCTTGGTATTAATTTAAAGTTTTAAATTTGGATCCATTGACATTTTAACCACTATATCATCTTGTTCTATCAAGTGGACCCATAGTAAGAAAATTCATATCAATTGAATGCAATTCATTAACATCCTTTTTTATCCAGAACAAAGAAAAAGGCAATTACTTCATTATTACTTATGAAGGAAATAACAATAAAAAGATATACATATATTTACATGGTGAAAAAATTAGTTGACAAACTCTCTATAAACCATTTTATCTATCTCTAATGAAAATCATGTGCAACTTTTTAATTATCTCTTAATGGAGTATATAAATTTCTTATATGGCATGCAAAAGGTAATTAGGTTATTGCAGTTACATAGTTAACACCATGTGTAATATATAATTCACTTAATGAAGAAAAAGGTCCACCTCTTTGTAGTTGGTCAACACCTGATATTGTGCTTGTAATTTTTTCATAGGATAAAAAGTAATTTATTTAAAACCACTTATTGGTTTTCCAACAAGTAGAAATGAAGTGCTAACATTGGATGGCCTAATATTGGGTTCATCACCAACATGTCTAGGCTAATTGAATATTGTCTCAACTCTATCTAAATACCTCAAGCAATAAGTTAACACCTCTTAAGCCAAGTAACCCTTGGCTATTAAGCCCTGTGGCTTTGCTTTATTTGGTACATGAGACTTTAACTTCCTTAAGTACCTATTTAACACTTTACATTAAATGCTATAAATGTAATTAAAATGATTTGAAACAAGTGCAAAGTATTAAATAATTATTAACTATCTCTCTATAGAGTACATTCATTGATAATAAACGGGCCTCTGGGTTTAGCTTTTTCAATTAAATATACATTCAAATAAACTATAACTATAAAGAATGAAGGTGGGAATAACATCTCTAAATAATACAACGTGAGAATAACTCTATTCTGAAGTTAGTCAAGCCAATTCACGTTTAACATTTTATTACATAATTGTCTAAAGGATGAGCATAAGTCAATCAAACTACTAAAACTTGCATATGAAGTGTCTTTCTCATGGCTAAAGGTAGAACATTACTTTATAAGAACATGTGAGTCATGATTTTTTTAGTCCTCCAATCTTACATTGTCTTAAATCAATGCATCTAAAAATGTTACTTAAATAACTGTCTGGCATGGTGGTATTATTTAAAGTCTTAAGGAACACATTTTTGTTGGCATTTGTCAAAGTGAACACAACTAGAGGTTATCTACCCTTGTCATCGAGTTACAAATTAGACCTAATGCTTATTTGTTATAAGTCTTTCCATACATTAAATGTTATTTTGATCATTTAAAATCATTCAACAAAGCAAATATCACATCATCTTAAACAATTTTCTCAATGTGCATCATATCAAGACTTGTTATATCAAATGGTTTGCCTAATAGAAAAGTTTAAAAAATATACTTCTCTTACGCCACTGTAAAGTGTCATCATCTATATTACCAACTATTTTATGTTTTTTTTCCTCAACCCTTAACATCTGTCATATTCCATGTTTTAATAATTAAAAAGGTCCCTAAAGGGAAGAACCATAATTATAGTATCTACAATTAAGGGTTGGAAACCATGGATGACTCGGAATTAAAGCTAAAATGACTAAACAATTTAAAGAAATAAACGTAGTGGTAAAATCGTAATTTCAGGTAACCTTTTGAAAACTCAAAGGAGGAAGCTTTAAATGATAAAATTGATCTCACTAGGGGGTTTTAGAGGACTAGAAAACCATAAGAATTGTTAGAATGGCTAAAACCCTTCTAGGTTATAATTTAGGCTGTTGGTTGACTTAAATTTTGACCGAATCATTTAGGATTGTTTTGAATCTTATAAATTTGGGGTTAAGGGTTTTTAACGAACTATAGAACCTATATTTTATGATGGAAAAGATAGTTCCTGAAAATAATTTAAAATGAGCTCAAACTGTGGAAGCAAAAAATAAAGGCAAAATTGGAAATTGAACACTTAAGTAACCCTAGCTCCTCCGTATAAAAGGCCACCCCTATCATTTTCTCTTCATTTTGGCCAACTTTTAGCGGCTCCAAACTAGACCAAGAAGGTGTCCAAGGAAGCACTAAAAGCTAAGGAAAATTGAACCAACCTAAGGTAAGTAAAAGTGTAGAATTTGCCTATGATGCATATGTAACCTATCATTCTTTCTCCTCTTTTTCTTCATGATTTTAAATTCTTAAAAAAGGGGTTTTCTTGGCTAAAACCATGGAGGAAAAGGCTCTTTCAAGGAAACTAAACTTGCCATATTAACCTTTATGCAAAGCCTTTTTAAGTGATGTGTGGTATGGTGTAAGAAGATTGCATCTCCTTGTTTCTCTATGGCATGATGAGTTTGGCCAATCCAAAAGGGAGGTGAAGGCAATTAGTCTTTTGTAGAACCATGATGGGAATAAGGATTTTGGAGTGTAAAGATTAATATGGAACTAATAGAAAAAATTAAAAGGTTATAGGTTGCAAGATTCCATACCTAGAGTTTTGATTGCACCTTAGAGAGTATAAGGCCTTAAATTGATATTTTAATCTATATAAGAGTGTGATTAAGCTAAGAAGAGGCTAAAGAGTTCACTTAGGTGCCAATTTCCTAAGAGATAAAATAAAAGCCCTATGAATGCCTAATGATAGGCATGTCTCAGCAAAGCATGGTTTGACATATCTAAGGAGAGTTTTCTTTGATTCTAAGGTTAGAAATAGTCTAGATATGAATTATAAACACCAAAGGAACCATTAGTTTGAATTTAGAAATCTTATTTTGAAAAGTGGAAGTTTAGGGTTCCATTATGTATAGAGAAGTAATTTGATGTTAAGCTCCTTGAATTGAGTTTGTGATAACTCTAATGAGTTTAAATGGAGTCATATAGCTTATATTGGATAAGACTTTAGAGCCAAGACATTGATTTGTAAGGGTTGCTTCATTATGCCACTAAATGAAGCCATATGGACACCTAAAGCTAAAGTTAGCTTATGTAAGGCTTACTTGAGTCCAAATATAGTTCCATTGATATAATTGTGCCTTGTTTGGTGCTTAAGCCAAACAAGTAAAACTCCTTTTAAGTGCTTACGTGAGGCCAAGAAGGATGATCAAGAGCAAAAGAAGAATTAAATTTGATCTTTGTATAAGGTAGCTCTTCGTTTCTTCTTGCATATATATGTTAGTTATTCGTTTGGTCTTAAAGTGCTTGTATGTCTTATTTGCTATTTATGTATGTTTGATTGATGATAATATGCATTTGTTTGACAATGCTGGCATTTGGAATGAATTTGGCTCTTAAATGGGTGAAGTTGTGTCAAAAGTCTCTTGAAATGGGTAAGGTGAGGCTAAAAGTCCCTAAATATGAGTGATAAAGGCTTATTTTTATATATATAAATCCTCCTAAACTTAAGCATTTTAATGATCAAATGTGACTTTAGAGGTTTAATTAGTTGAAATTTTATTTTAGTAGCCATTTCTACCCTCAAGGAAATTTATTTGCAAATTTTTGAATTTTAATGCACAACTTTCACTTAAACATTTCCTTTATGAATTCTCCTTTCTTAATATTTTGTTTTGTTTCATTCTACTTCATTTTATTTTGTTTTTCTTATGCAGATTTTAATGGAAAAATATTTAAAATGAAGATGAATTGATGGCATGTGGAAGGCTCTTTGGAAGGCACAAGTTTTCAAACACAAAGCCATGAGTTTAATCGAAGGATGAAGCAAAACAAGAAGTTGCCAAGGGATTTCTCCACTCATGGGATAGAACATACTCCTCCTCGTAGCAAGTATCAGGTCACACAGCTATAAAAATTTGCAAGCAGCTCACATGCTCATGCAGAACACGTGGAATTTACGTAAAGAAAGAAGGAAGAAGACGCTGGGAAAAATGTAACTAAAACACGTAAAAAGGAGCAGTAAGGAATTGAAATAAAAGATGAAGAACGTGAGAAGCTCACGTTGGTCTGGAAGAGGTAGGGGTTCAAGAGAAAACCACGTGGATTGGAAAAAAATGCAGTAGCTCAACTGGAAAAGTTACAGGTTGCATGAGTAGCACGAGTTGTTTGTGATGAAGAGAAGCCATAGGTCTCAAGCTGATACAGAATACACAAAATAGAGGAAGAAGAGAAGCAGAAACAGAAAGGAAGCAACGAGTTATGCATGTGAGTAGTATAACATTGAAGAAGCTGTAGCTGGATGAAGCAGATCTGAAGCCATAAAAGCTGCTGGAACAGAGGAAGGAACAAACACGATAGATGAAGAAACAAGGAGCTGACACGAGGAATATGCAGTAGAACATGAGGTGAGGAGCAAGAATGATGAAGTAGCCTTGAGTAGCAGATTTAATGGTTATTCATACATGCAGAATCTTCACGTGGAAGCCACGGGGAAGAGCAGCTAGGTTGAAAGAGCTTGGGCTGGAAAGATGGAAGATTCAAAAGCCACTTGTTGAGTGAATGACAAAGTAACCACAACACAGCTGCATGAAGGCAAGACGTGGAAAAAGAATAAAAGAAGCAGAAGCATGGATTCAACACTTCAGCATTCAAGTGGGGTCCACATTCAAATAAAATAAAGGAGAATAAAGTTTCAGATAATTGGAACGGGAAGAGGGAGCACGTGAAAAATAAGCAAGCCACGTGAGAAAGGAGAAGGAATTCGGGCAAGCTTCAGGAGGGGAATGATCGTGATTCCTATTCACCATTTTCACGCCCCATTCACTCAATCCATCGTATACATTAATCCACATCATCCATTCATCCATCACGTGATTAATGACACACCACGTCGTTCATTTCATTGATTCACACCATCCAGAACCCCATTGTCACATACACGTAATTCATCCATCGTCCATTCATTTTTTATTGCACACGCTTCATTCCGTCATACACACAATAATTCATTCACGCCCCCTTCGTCTTTTTCCATTCACAAAACACACACCATGCCACTTCCTCCATTCTCCATCTCCATCTCACCACCTCCATGGGAGCTTAATTGAAGATTGTGATTAGCTTGGAAGACAACCTTGGTTGAAGCTTGAATCCCTTGGAGAAGAATGCAGAATTTTGGCTAAGACTTCCTTAATTTTCCTACACCTTTTCTCTTTCTTGTATTTGCTTGGTTAAGTAGTATTGGATTGAGAATTTGTGTAATTATAATTAGTTGCTGGTTAGACACTAATTAGGATGTTGATTGACTAATTACTTGATTGATTTAGTACTGAATTTTCTAATTTCCTACAATTATCCATATATGCAGTCAATGTGTTTGATGAAATGTATGTGAGAAATTGAGTGTTTAATTGTTTGATTTAAGGATTCCTTGGTGTTTAGTTAGTTAATTAAACATTTTTAGATGGTAATTCAAAGGCTAATTAATCATTTAATCAATCAATTTAAATGTTCATTGATCTTAAAAATAAGAATTAACAATTTAATGCGGGATTGAGGTTTCAATTCAACATTAGATTGTTAATCTCTTGATTCTTGCGTGGTAACTCAAGATACATTTGCCGTGAACACAATTAGGGACTCTTAGACCAGAATTAATTACAATTGGATTAGGATAAGGATAGTAGATACCAAGGGACGATTCCAAAGCTAGTCACAAGATCATTCTTCAACCATAATTCGCACAATTAGGTAGCAATTAAGAATTTTGATCCAATTTAGTTTTAGGTTAGTTTAATTCAATCAAAAACCCCCAAATTAGATAGTTTTTAGGATCTTTAACATTTAGAAAACCCAATTAAACAATGAACTCCATTTCCAAAGGAGATAACCTAGATTGTGCCACTAGCTACATATTTAGTTCAACCTAATTTTATTTTGAAGGTTGCATGATGAGCCCGGCAAAATTTGGTGCCGTTGCCGAGAAATTGGATTCTCAATTGTTTGAGAAAGTTTTCTAAGTGTTTTTGTTCTATTTTAGCTCTATTTTGGTTCTGTTTTGGTTTAATTTTTGTACTATTTTGAACTTGGATTTGGACTATTTCGGTAGGTTGAATCAACTTGTCTGGTTGTTGGAAATTTTTTTTTGAAGTGCCCAGAAAATTCTCACACTTTGTTTTCCAAGGTTTTTGGGTGTTTTAAGCAAAAATAATAGCATAGCTATTTGATACACCATTTTTTTGGCCAAATTCTAATCTTTAAGGCACTTTTTCTAATTTTTTAGTATTTTCTCGAATTTTTTAGGAATTTTTCAATTTTTTTGGATTTAATTTTTTTATTTTTTGTGAGTTTATTTTGTGTGATTAACCTCTGTTTTAGAGTATTTTTTATTGTTAGGAACTTCTTATCTTCATTTGAATTTTATTTTCTTGATTTTGAGTTAATTTTAGTTATAATTTGTTAGTGATTTGCTTGTGCTTAAAGTAATTGTGCTTCTCATTTTTTTTATTTACTTTAAATGGATCCTTATTATTCTAATCAAGGTGTCTATGACTCTTATGCAAAGCATAGGATTTCTTAGAAGTTGGATGATGCCATGTCAATGCTTCAAGGTCTTCTTGAAAGACAAAAACAAGAACGACAAGCATAACAATATCAACAAATCCAACAACCATGCTACCAACCATACCACCATCCCTATGAAGTTCACCCCAGCTACCAACCATACCATAATCCATATGAGAGTCACCCAAATTACCACCATCATTATGAACCACGCCATAACTTCCATATGCAAGAGCCAGAATATCATCCTTACAATTATCATGAGGGATACATGCAACAAGAGGTCCAAAGGGAACCGAGTTCGGAAGAGAGGATGAAGCAGCTAATGGAAGCTTGTATTATTCAAAACCAACAATTTCAGCAAATGATCCAACAAGGAAATGAATGGTTGTAACTCCACGACCAACAAATGATGGACAACATCATGAAGAATTCAGGATTTCAAATGAATCAACCGACTTCAAGTGCTACTGAATTGACTGAAGAGCAAATTAGAAGGGAATGTATAGAGGAGGAAGAGTCCTATTCATTGGGTAATATCCTTCCATCTTCTAATACTTTGCAATTTGTTGGAATTGAATCTAGTTTGCTTGATAGCACTATGACTACTTATGCATATAATGTTGTTGATTCTGAATTGCATGATGATGTTGTTGATGAAGAAATTATTGTTGAATCTCCTGATATGGTTGATTGTGGTAATGCATTGAGTGAAATTGACACATTTGTTAATGTTCATGAATCCTTGTGTACTAATGCATTTGGAATTTCTACTCCTAGCTGTGACCTTAGTGGTAATTTTATTTTTGAACCTGTTATTGATGAATCTATTGAGTCTAGGGTAGTAGATAAGTGTGGGGATGACCTAGAATGTGATGATAATTCTGTTCCTAATGTGGGATTAGTTAATAAGTCTGTTGATGATGCATCTTATGAGTTTAGGGATAGTATACCATCTGGACCATGTGACATAGCTATTTTGAATGACTTTGTTGATTGTGTTGGTGCTGGATCCACTATATGTGATAGATGCTCCCAAATTAATTCTTTTATTGAGACTAGTGAGTCCTTCACATATATTGATCAACATAATTCCTCACTAGCATGTCATGGTGTGACTGATGAAACAGTGAAAGTAGCATGTGATGAGAATATAGACAGTGAAATTTTTGAGCAAATTGTTATTGATGAATTAGACTTAACTTTTAAATATTTATGTGATGATATGCATACATGTCCTGTATGTGTTGAGATAAATGAGTTTCTGAAGTTTGATAAGTCTGCTAAATCCATGAATTCCTTTGTTTGCACTGAAATTATTGATAAGACTGATTCTTCTGATCATACTAGTATTGATGAGAGCATGCATAGCGATAGTGCTGATGTTGAAAATTCTATTGATCCTTATGCTATTGTTGATACTAGTGAGAGACTAGATTTTGTTATTAATAATTGTCTAGAATTTTGCGAGCCTACTGATATCTCTTTGGTCAGGGAAGATACTATTTCTCTTGTTGAGAGTGCTGAATAGATTCTTGAAGTTGGTGAGCTAATTTCTAACAATCAACAAACTCTCCTAGTAGAGGAAAAGCAACTATCAGACACCTTGAACTCAAAGGACTGTGAGAAGTTACAATCTAACTTTTCTGTGGATATAGTGACTCTTACTGATGGAAGTCCAGTAGATTTCATTAGTTTTAATAGATTTTTAGAAAGTTTTGATTTTAAATTTTCTTTCTTTGGTTTTAAATGTCCTGGATTTGATTTTTATTCTTTTCCTACTTTTGAATTTGCTGAATTTGACTTTCTGATACTACTGATGGTTGAGAAAGTCCATGAGTCATCACTGCATGATCAATCCAAATGCTTTAAAGTGGTTAGAATCAAAATTGTCCAGTTAAGAAGGAATAAAGCAGTTTTAATCTTAGTTTTTGATACTTATGATTAGCTGGTCTTTTATAGTGAATTCTTTAGTTTAGGATCTAGTTTTCTTTTCTTTTCCACATTACAGTTCATTTTGTTTCTGTTTTGTAGGAAATAAATTACTAACCAGCTACAAAGGAATCTGAGCCTACCTTGAGATCTCCATTTTCAAGTTCATCCAGTTGTATCTCTCTTTTCACTCTTTATATTGTGTTGTTTATCTATTACTGGACTGTGTGCTAGCATCGAGGGCAATGCAATATTTAAGTGTGGGAGAGAGAGTCATTTCATCTTCCATCTTTTCCTTGTTTTGAAAAAAATTTGAAAAATTTTTTATAGAATTTTTTGAAAAATAGCGTGATTTTTTTTAGTTTTTCTGTGAAAGTTGCAAGTTAAGATGATTATAGCTTGGATTCATTTTGACATGATAAATGATGGATCTTGTGTCTTGATTTAAGTGAAGTGGCAATGAATTTGATTTCAATTAATTATTTGATAGCCATTAGCTGGTGAGAATTTGAGCTGTATCTATTCATTTCTAGTGTGTATTCATCTATCTTTGCTTTCACTCTAGAACTTGTCTTGATTCTCTATTGAGGCCACATTTGCATTTGCATGCATGAAAATGATAAGGCATTCATTTCTTTTATAGCTAGATAGCCAAAAAGCCAACCTTACATGCATCTTATCCATTGTTTAGCCACTTTGGCCTTGTATTTTCTTTTCTTGTTAGCCTATAGCCATTTAAAATGTTTTCCCACCCTGTTTTAAGATGCCTTAAGAATTTTAAGGAGCATTACATCTAACTAGGATAAGAGAATGTACATTTTGCATCCATTTAGGCCATTGTTATTCAAAGTTGAGGAAATTGTCTTTGAAAAAAAAAAAATTGCAAAAGAAAAGAAGAGACGGAAAAGCTAAAGAAAAGTAATGAAAAAAATGAAAAGAAAAGAGGAAAAGCAATCAAAAATCAAAACAAAGAAGTCTTTTGTATTGAATTTATAGTTGCCTATTACTTGTGGGAAATAAGGCCTAGAAATTCTCTATCTTAGGTTCCATTTATTGCTCTTGAAATTCTAAGGTATCCATTTGTTTTGTTTTTCCCCTTGTTTTTGTATCCATTCATTTCATTCCCTTAACCTCGCTACAACCCTAAATAAAGTCCTTTGATTGGTGTATTGCATTTAGCATGGGTGGTGGAAACTTAGAAGCTTGACAAGCCTATGGTAGTGAACCTTGATAGGTGGAACTTGAGCGAAACACATCCCTTTAAATACTTGAAAGTTGAGAGTAAACACTAACCTATGTGAGGAGCTATGCATTTCAATTCACTCTTTTCAAATGAAATTGCCATGGAGCTTATTTCTTGATGCAAGTGAAGTTAGCTATGATTGTTGGCGTGTTGAAAAGTTGTGATTATTCTCTGTCTTGTAACTTTCTACACTTTCCTTTTCATTGTGATTATTCTCTGTCTTGTAACTTTCTACACTTTCCTTTTCATTTTCGTTCTCCATTAGCCATACCACTAGCTTTTCTTTATGATCTTGAGTTTTCCCCAAGAGTGCAAAGGTTTAAGTGTGGGGGAATTTGATAATTGCTAATTTTCAAATACTTTATTTCCTTTAATTTTGGCACTTTAATAATTGAATATGGCTTATTGCATTTTATTAGATGATAATTGAATTTAATGGCCATTTTCTACACTTTAAGAGTTAAATTGCAAAATGATTGGTTTTAATGCATATATTTCTTTAAATTATTTTGTGAATTTTTCTATTGAATTGTTCCTACTCTTTGTGCAGATTTTTATTGGTAAATGGAACTTAGATGGAATTTAATTGGAAGCATTTTGCATATCTCTTGACTTTGGTTCATGGTTCGTGTAAAAAGAATGGCAACTCTCATGTACAGCAAAAAGAAACGCAAGCAAATGAAGACATGGAATAACTTGAGCTTAAGAAGGAAACCACATGCTACGTGAAGAGTGAAGAAATAACCACGAGCTGTAACAGAAACATGAGTAAAACACAAAGCATGGCTGGACAGAGGAAGCAATGTGAAACCAATGTGGAAAATGCAGAAGAACAACACGAGAACCAGCTGAGTAGAGCCAACGTGAGAAGCTCAAGTTTAGGCGCGGTGAACAGAAGCTTTGAGCTAGAGATTTAAGACAGGAAGTGAAGTTGCTAAACAAGGAGAAGTAACATGATAAAGCTTGAGCTGAAGTAACAAGTGAGCAGACTCTGCACAAATACACACGAATAGAAAATGGAGAGGAGCTGTATGAAGAAAGCTACGTGGGAAGGATTTAAGAGGAATGAGCATCAATTCAAGGAAGCAAGAGCTGGGAAACACGACATGGGAAGCTTGCATGGAAGGCCTGGACAGCAATGTGAGACTTACGTGGAAGATGATTATTTTATTCAAAATGGGGCCCACCTTATATACATATGAAGGGAGCGTGTAACGCCCGATATGTTATAACAATACAGAAACGGGCCAGTTTGAAAAGTAAGTCCCCTAAGAGGAGTAATTCAAGGCCAAGTTATGGAGGGATTAGAGGTTTTGGAGTGCAAGGATTAAGAATCTATCATTGGAAGCAAGTAAAAGCCATTGAATTTCAAGTTGAAAAAGTGTAGGGTGCTTGAACATAATTTAAAATTTGGGTTGATTTAAGACTTTCCCATCATATGTGAGTGTTTGTTTGAGTGTCTAAGACTCCTAAGGGGCCTCCCAAGTGCCCCATCCATCAAGGAAAAATCTCAAACTCCATAGGTCTTTAATGTAGGCATAAATCGATCAAAACCCTTAGAGATAGCTAGGGGATGTTTCAAAGAGTTCCAAGCTTGATTTGGGACTTTATATGATAAAAGAAGATAGGAGAAACCCTTGGGAACAATTTAGAAGCCTTAGGTTGGGAGATGAGGCAATGGCTTCCATAATGTAACCTTATGAAGCAACATGGACCTAGGTGTGTGAAAGTGAGTGTGTGATGGCTTCAAGGACCTTAAATGAGGTCAAGAGGTCTAAATATGGTAAGAGAATGGAACCAAGAATTTTACTTGTGGTAGTTGCTTCATTAGGTCCTTGAAGCCATCACACACTCACTTTCACACACCTAGGTCCATGTTGCTTCATAAGATTGCATTATGGAAGCCATTGCCTCATCTCCCAACCTAAGGCTTCTAAATTGTTCCCAAGGGTTTCTCCTACATACCTCAGGGAAATAGCTCTGGATATTTTCGTTTCATGTCATCCTCTAGTTCCCAAGTTGCCTCTTCAGACGTCGGGCCCTTCCAGACCACTTTCACCAAAGGGTGAGACTTAGAAATGATAAGAAGTAAGCTAGAAATATATGGTGTTACAGAGCGTGATGTATGAAAGTAAGAGGACTGAGCATGTGAAAATTAAAGCAAGCCACGTGAAAAAGGAAAAGGAATTCGGGCAAGCTTTAGGAGGGGAATGATCACGTGATTCCATTCACCATTTTCACACCCCATTCACTTAATCCATCGTATACATTAATCCACATCATCCATTCATCCATCACGTGATTAACGACACACCATATCATTCTCCACCCCATCGTCCATTCCACTTCGCCCCTCCTTCATTCACAGAACACAGTCCACACCACTCCATCCTTTGTCCATTCACACTCCATTCTCCATCTCTATCTCACCACCATGATGAAGCTCTAATCTCCATCTTGAGGCTAGCTAGGAGGAAGACTCTTGGAGAAACTTAAATCCATGGAATTACACTCAGAATTTTGGCTAAGGATTTCTTAATTTTCCTACACCTTTTCTCTTTCTTATATTTGCTTGGTTAAGTAGTATTGGATTGAGAATTTGTGTAATTAATTAATAGCTGGTTAGGTATTAATTAGGAAAGCAATTGTTATTTTAATTGATTAATTTCAGTTCTGAATTGTTCAATTTCCTCTAATCTCCCATGTATACCACAAAGGTGTTCGATGAAATGTATGAATGAGATTATGTGCTTGATTGTTTGATTTGAGGATTCCTTAGTATTTAGTTGGTTAATTAAACATTTTTGGGTGATGATTCAGAGGCTAATTAATCAGTTAATCAATCAATTTGAGTGTTCAAAGATCTTAATCAAAAGAATTAGTAATTTAATAGGAGTTGAGATTTCAATTAACATCAAATTGCTAGTCTCTTGAATCTTGAATGGTAATTCAAGATCATTTGCCAATGAACACAATTAGGGACTCTTAGACCAGAATTAATCACAATTGGATTAGGATAAGGATAGTGGACACCAAAGAATGATTCCAAAGTTAGTCGCAAAACCATCATTCACTCATAATTCATCCAATTAGGTAGCAAATAGGAATTTTGATTCAATTTTATTTTATATAGTTTAATTCAATTAAAAATCCCCCAAATTAGGTAGTTCTAGGACCTTTGAACAGTAAGTAAGACTAAATGTGAGTAAGATAAGGCCAAAAGTCTTAAATGTGAGTAAAACTAAGTCAAAAGTTCCTAAAATAGGATAAGGTTAGACCAAAAATCCTTAAAAGTTGTTTTACTCTCAATAGAGCCATATAACCCCTTATGCATGAATATGATTGATTTGGTATACTATACATACTTGCTCTTCTTGACCTTAAACATGCCATATATGTATGTTTGAATAATGAATGAGCTATTAGGATTCTTTGAATCTCATTCTTTTCTAAATCATTCATAACCATGTTTAGGGAATCACCAAGAAAGCAAGGAGGGAGACTAAATGATAGTATAGTTACATACCAATAAAATATAATCTAACATCTCTTTGAAAAAGAAAATTAAAGTAAGTGGCTTTAAATGATAGTATAGTTACCTACCAATGAAATTGTACTCACCAATATTAAAGTCATCCTTAAATTTATAATAATGAGCAAAAATTAATGTGAGTTTAGACTAAATTTAGGCCTCACTTTATAGATGTGGATGACCATAAGGAATACGTCCATTAAGTTTGTTCCTGGCTAAATTTAGCACCCAAATTAGAATAAACACAAGCATCTCATTTATGAAGGATGAATTGGATGCTTTGTTTATAGTATGGTTGGTAGTAGCATTGCAGAACAAGGCAAATTAAGCCATGTGAAAATAATAGTTTTCTAAATTATAGAAGTTAAGAAAAAAAGGGCCAAACAAAATTTGATGTATTAAGATATATAATGTGTTTAAACATAAATTAATTAATTAATTATTAATTTTTTAACTCTTATAAAGAGATGGGTAAATCATAATAGCTCACTTTCACTTTTACTTGTAGCATTGTGGAACAAACGAAGCTTATATATTGGAATGTGGAGTTTACCAATCTCTAGTTTTCCAAATAAGAATTTAATGAATTTTGCAATGGATGAGTATTGCTAGATCAACAACCTTACATAGCCAAAGGTTTGCTACAAAAAGTAAACGCAAAATGCCTATCATTGTTGTCAATTTTTCAATAGAAAATTCATGCACATAGCACACAGCCTTGGGAAAATTTGAACACATCATAATATCAAATTTGAAGTAAAATTACACAAACAAATTAATCAAAAATTAAAAAGCAACAACCAATGGTATAAAAGAAGATAAACCTTACATAGCCAAAAGGTTTGCTACAAAAGGTAAATGCAAAATGCTCATCATTGCTTTTAATTGTTCAATACAAAATTCATGCACATAGCACACAACCTCCAGAAAATTGGAACTCATCATAATATATAATTTGAAGGAAAATTACACAAACAAATTAATCAGAAATTAAAAAGTAGTAACCAAAGGTATTAAAGGGGAAAAAAAAAGAGCTAGTCCATGTGAATACCTAAATACAAATAGAATGCTTTAGTTAGCAACAACGCCTATAGTGAATATGAATAGAATGCTTCAACTAGAAACAAAACCCATATGAAGACACAGATCTAGGGAAAAATCCCACAAAATCCAAACGAAAAAAATTATCAAAATCCATCAATAGCAGAAGGAGCAAAAAAGAATGGCGAGTGTGGTAGAGATCTAAAGCTTATCTAAATGGTGATGGTGATAGCATCAATGATGGAGACTATGAGCATTGATCTCCTTATGACTGTTGGAGAATATTAAGCTTCCATAGATCTTAAGGGGATGACAGAGATGAGATTGTGGATCTTGGAGGGATGATAGAAATAAGAGATCAAAGAGATGACAGGAGAGATAGAGAAAAGAAGAGAAAGACGCTAGGAGATGACATAGACTCAATGCTAGGAGAAGATGTAGATTTTAGAGAGATAAGTGGTCTTAACCATGGTTATTTTAATTGTGGTTAAACCCTACAATGGCTTAACTAAGGTTTTGAATAACCGTCGTTAGGCTAGGTCTTAAGTATAATTATTTGATAACCACAATTAAGGTAAGCTTAACCATATTTATTAAATAACTATGGTTATGGTATTGTCCTCACCACAGTTATATAAATTGTAGCTAGAATGTGCTTAACCATGATTATTAATAATTGTGGTTAAGACACTATCCTTCAAACCTTATTTTTTTGTAATTCCATTGATTTGTCACCATTGTGACAAAACTTAATAGGAAAATAATGATGTATAAAAGTAAATGAAATAGGTAGATAATCAATTATCACTTTTCAAAGAAACATAATGATTCTTAAAATTTGAGTTCCCAGAGATAATTCTAATATAAAAAGTTCAAACTAATAGAAATCATAGGGCTTTGCTAAAATCCTCTACCCATCTGCCACCTTATAACACCTAAAATGATTACCCATCTAACAAAGTTTATCCTTTCTTCCCAAAGTGGAGAAGGACATTTTATGTAACATCCAGTTTTCAAAAAACGAGAGAAAATGTAAGAAACGTAATGTACGGTTTCTCCGTAAACATACGAAACTCACCAAATACAAAAGGAAGTCCCCCGGAATGAGATAGTTAAGGTCCCAAAAAATTTGGGAAGTATTCTAGACTCCTAAAAATGAGAATCTCAAGCTCAGACGGAAAGAAAAATGGAGTTAAAATGAAGAAATAATTTCTTACAAAAAGCTTACGAAACGTAATGGCATTTTCGTAATTTTGAGCAAATTTTGGAATTCACACAGGAGGACTTTTTAAATGAAAGTTTTGAGTCTCCCAGCATTCTCAAAGGCCCTAATAACCATGGAAAGCCCCAGGACAGCTAAAGTCCCTCCGGTGGACGTTTTCCAATGTCAATATGCCTGAACTTTGACCAATTCATTCGGTAAGGTTTTAGCTCCAAATTGGGTGATTCCAATGGCATTTTATTAAATTGGAAACCTAAATTTTATAATAGAGAAGACGGTTCTCAAAAAGGGGCTAAAACGAAGCTGAAACGAAATTACCATTACGGAAGGATAAAATTAGAATTTTTGAAAAAGTGTGTTTCTAGAATCTCCCACACACTTCCCCTTTCTTCTCCCATCTTCTTAAGCACGAAATTTCTGCCCAAAATACATAATATGATCTGCTCTATTAGGCTCACAAGAAGGGAAAGAAAAGGAGGAGAAATCAAAGGCTTAAGGTATGGAAATTAGTAGTTTTTCATGCTCTTTCTCTTTCAAACCTCTTCTCCTCCATTCTCCTTTATTTCCTATGATTAAAATGAAGTTTATAAATCTGTTTTAAGGGAGAAATTGAGGGGAAAATTCGGATTTGAAGAGAGGAGCTCAAAGAACACAAGATTCAAGTGAGAAAAAGCAAGAAAATAAGGTAATTTCTCTTCCTATGGCTGTCATTTTTTGTTCCCTTCTCCACCATTTCGCCCCACTTGAGAAAACCCTAGGAGGAGATGATTCTTAGGAAGAACCAAGCATGAATATAAGGAAAAAGGGTGTGGAGATTAAGAATATGCAAAGGAAATTATCAAAAAATTATTAGATTTTAAGATGCAAATTCTAGGGTTTTGTGTGCACCTTCCAAAATCTGATTTCATATGATAATTCCTAGGCCTAATTAAGAGTTTAAATGAGCTCCTAAGATCCCTAAGATGCTCCCCACATGCTTCCTCCTTCAAGAAAACAAAGAGAATTCCAAGGAAGCTAAAAAGGGGCATAGTCTCAGCCAAGAAGGGTTCTCATAGCTAGGGAGAGTTTTAAATTTTTCTAAGGCCATTCTTGAGTCATATTTGATGAATGAAAATGAAGGGAGGCCTTGAAAAAAATTTAGAACTCATAGAAAGTGATTTAATGTCTTAGGTTCCATATTATGACCTAAAGAAGCAACATGATGGTAGACCCTTTGTTTTAATGGTGTGATGACTCTAAGAGGCTTAAAAGGTGTTAAGAATCATATTTGAAAGGAAAGAATGGGGCCTAGAAATTATTTGAGAGGTGTTGCTTCATTAGGTGCATTTATGAACCATAATGGAGCTTATAGAGCAATCTAGCATCTAAGCAAATTGCATGGCCTTAGAGATTTTTCATGAACCTAATTGGCTCCCATAAATTGTATCTAGGCCAAGAGAAACCATCTCCACCAATTTGTGGATGTGTGCACGAAAGAGGAGGCTTGACTCCAAAGGAAAAAGTATGTAATTGTGTGCAAGGTAACTTTCTCCACCTTCTCTCATGCATGGATGTGTGTTTAGCTTGTTTTAGAATGTGTGTATGTGTATTTTCAAGCTATGAAAAGTATGCTAGCATGCCTTTATATGCTATAATTCTTGATGCCATGTTTCTAAATGAGTACATGATGTTTGTTTGAGTTTGTATGAGTGTGGAGAGGCCAAGAACTCTTCCCTTTGGTGAGGATGAGCCAAGAACCCTTGAGCTTGGTTGAGACAAAGTAAAGAGTCTCCCAAAAGCAAAGTGGACTCCTAAGAGAATGGTTGAGTCTAAAGCTCTTAAAGAATAGGTAAGGCAAGTCCAAAATTCATGAGTAGAAGTGTAAGGCCAGTTCAAACACTTGGTGAGCTCTTGAATGTCTTGTATGATTTGTTCATATGCCAAGTTTGCTTTTAAAATGTCCATGACTTCCATTTTCTTCATGCATGCATTTGTAAAGCTTGCTTTGCATATATTATGTATGATTGAATGGGAGATGAGCTATTGGGATTCTTTGAATCTCATCCCCTCCTATCCAATGCTCTAACATGCTAGGTGGACCAAGTAGCTATAGTGAAGGGAGCCAACAACAATAAGGAAGAGAGATTGACAAGCTTATGCTTTGTTTTGTCCATTTTGGAATTATAATGGTGGTTCATGATGTATATGATGTTGTAAATGTACTATAAATCTTGAGACATGTGTAAATATACTATTATGTGATGTTTAGATGTATGAATATGATGTATAACTTCTAGCCTACATTTTGAGCATGAGATGCCAAAGTATGCAATGTGAAAGTATGATGGAAATATATATAAATGTGGGTTGAATGGCTAAAATGAGATGCATGAGATTTGGGATTATTTGGGCAGCTCACACAAGTCTCAAATGTACTTTTAGACTTGCCCAAAAGGTGCCATGACCAAGGGAAGGACATTTGGCAAGTTTGGTACCTCATATGAAGCCAAATTGACCATAATAGAACCCTATGTCACTTTTTGGCCAAATGAGTTAGTCTTGATCTGAGATTTGGCATGCAATTAGGTCTCATTGAGAGTCTTTTGAGAATCTAAATATCATAATTTTTGAAAGTCTACAGAATATTTGATAATTTTTCAAAGTTGGCAAAATTTATGGCT
Source organism: Erythrophleum fordii (assembly GCA_032878935.1). Taxonomy (NCBI): domain Eukaryota; kingdom Viridiplantae; phylum Streptophyta; class Magnoliopsida; order Fabales; family Fabaceae; genus Erythrophleum; species Erythrophleum fordii. The sequence goes on from JAVQMF010000029.1 coordinate 3,484,539, forward strand.
TTGGTCTACTGCACTATGCATTTGGTCCAAAATTATTTTTTGTCACACGAGGCTCAAATGATGTCCAATTACCATGAAATTTTATACAAAGAAACTAGACAATCACAGTGAGTCATGCCAACTAGAAGCACCTCATTTGGAGGTCTAGAGAGGAAGATATGAATTTTTGAAGTTTCTATCCAGTATCAGTAAATTTACCAGACCAGAAGTACTGTTCCATTGAATTCTGAGGTCTAGGCTTGATGAACTGATCTGGAGATATTTTTTTCTCCAGTTAACATCCACAGCTTTCTAGATTGGTATCATTTGTATGGATTGAATTTTTTTGGAATTAATTGGATATTTTCAAAGTTTTCTATAGAATTCTGTGACAGTTCCAGAATTCAGTCGGACTTTTGAACCATTTTGGATATCAAACGTCCTTTGTGATACATGTTATAGTCTGGGCATTTTTGTAGTGTGAAATAGACATCCCTAGCTTTCCAGAATGCCTAAGATTGTATGATTTCGATTTTTCTAGAATTAGTTATGATTTTCCGAAATTTGGTCAGAAAAAGGGGCAAATTTGGCCAAAAATTTGAGCTTCATTTCAATTTCCATGAGTTGTGGGCATGATTTTGTGATGCAAATGAGTTGTATTGATGTAATTAAATATGAGAATGTATAGTATGAGTTCATACGGTCCATGTGACACCAAATGAAATTTTTAAGTATGACACAATGCAAAGAAATTCATTATTTTTTTCCTTTTTCCTTATACCTTAATGTACATAATGATGTGAGACATGTATATATATGATAAAATGAATTAGAAATTATGGTGTTACATTTTACAAATAATTCTAACCTCCTCTTGCAAAAAGTTTTTCTTTAAGAGCTAAATATTGCAACAACCTATATCGTCCAATAACAATTCATGAAAATGTTTTAATTGTATTATTGACTCTGGTTGTACTTGTCACCAAAAGTGGTTTGTTAACTTAATCAATTAGCGATCTCTAATTTGCCAATCTAATCTAGAACATATGAGGTTATACCTTTGTTTTAGTTATACCTTTCCGCATTGAAGATGAACTAGAGAATGAGTATAAACGGATCCATGATTATTTGGTAAGTCTAGTACTTCTAAAATTGAGACCCCAAGAGGATGTCTCTCGTGTCCTTCATCCTTATATCTTGAGAAGTTTACAATCAAAAAATCAATTTGCTAAAGATATTATTTAGGCAATTCAAAACATGATAATTGATTACACATACTACTTTGGAAAGCATCTTGGCCTTCCACCTATGCAATTTTCTATGAATTTTATTAAAAACCTCCTCATAAACCTTTGTTTTAGTTCTTCCTATATCTACCCCAAGTTCTTAAATACTTTCTCAACTTAGCTTTGAATTTAATCCCAAAAATTGCAGCCACAAACATAACAAGAAAAACTAAAATCAGAGATTAAGATGGAATTTATTTCATCTCTGATAAGATGAAAAAATAATTCTGTCTAAAAAATAATAGTAGAAAATTTCTTCTTAGTGAAAAATTCTGTCTTTGTTTTTTAAGATAGAAATATCTCTATTTAGAGCCGGATTACAACGTTCTTTTCAAATCTATCTTTGATTAGGGGCGAAATATTTCCTTTCAAAGTTGTCTTTCATCAGGAATAAAATATTCCCTCCCACTTCTGTCTCTAATTAGGCAGTTTTTTTTTTTAACCCAAATTCATGTAATGGGCTGAGATATATATATATATATATATATATATATATAGTCTCCAACAAGCAAGGAACTTGAAATGTAAAATAAGAAGTATTGCAATAAAAGCATAAAATATAGTAAATATGATATTTGAAATATAGCAAATGTCATTAGCACTAAATAATCTATACAGGATGAAATAGTAAATGTAAAAAAAAAGGCTCAAAGTTAGTTACATATTCAAAAAGGAAACAAAGTTGTAATCATGTCTAATAAAAAATAACAATGGCAATAGGAAGGTCTTGCACATCCTCCTTTGCAATAGAATCCAACTGGAAATCAGGGGACATCTTATTAAAGAAATGTTTTTCGTTGCTATTTAAGTCTCTCTAGTTCTTGAATTTAAGACAAAATCAACTGGCTCTGCTCAGCAAGTCTCTGTTTAAGAGACTTGGTCTCCTCAAATGCTGTCATCTTGATACATCTCCGTAACTCATCCTCAAGATCTGGGTGGAGTCCTGACTGAGTTGTTGTAGAGGTCCTGGATGAACCACACTTGATCTCGGGTGCCTCTGATCTTGTCCAAAAATTTAACCCTTATTTTGGCCATCCACAAGCTCTATCTAGAGTGTAGTATCTTCAGTAGACTCATCAACATCTGATGCAAGGTCAACCAACCCCTAAGATCTACCAAACTTGAGCCTCATATAGTCAGCCTGCATAAGGAAGAAAATAGTTAGCATTACACAAACTGGAATAGCCAATGGATTAAAAAACAAAAAGCATAGTGGTTGGTTCTGTCAACTAAGCAAACCTAAAAATAAACACACAAATATTAGCAACTACTTCTTAAAAATGAAAAATAAACACACTAAAACAAAACTAAAAACACTAAAATAAAATTTAACAAAATGTTAAATGAAAAGAATGAAGGAGGAACAATGCTCTTTTTAAAGTCTGAATGTTAGACTCTTTCAAACTCATGGGTCATAAAATGATCAAAATGAAATGCTCCTTATTAAATAGCTCAAACTAAATATTTTTTTTATGTAAGGAAAAGCAAGGCTTAAAACAACATTAAAACTACTTAGCTAAACTAAAAGATAAACAAGCAAAAAATAAAAAATGAAATTGCATAAAATAGAAAAATAGAAAATAAAAGATGTGTCCATTTTAGAAGTCCAGAAGCTAGACAACTTTTGTGAAGCTCAAAGACCTTTGGAGTTCAATGACTTGCAAGGTCTCTTGAATTTAATTGTTGACATCTTTACACTACACACAGGACTTTGTAGCATAATTTTTCTGAGATATATTTTAATTTACTGTTCCTCCACTTGTGCCTCATGGATTTTGCACATTAGGCACCACCTTAGTATGTTTTGCTAGCATTTTCCATGATATTAGTAGATTGTGTAGTAGCCCTATTAACCAGAAAGATTGCACGCTCAAATTCCATATTGCAGGGTGCAAGTTTAACTCCTTTAGCATATTTCAGGTTATTGCTTTACGAAGGCATACGTGCAAGTATATATATTAACAAGTAATATAATGATAAATAAAGTATTATTTCCATGAGGATTTGTCACTACTAAAATTATGCACCTTCCTCCGAATCAAGCAAATAATAAAGATAATAAGGAATTAAACTAAACTAAAAATATAAAAATAACAAAATAAAAGGAAAAACATGACTCCAGACTAAAGTGGGAAGCAAAAGGTTTAGAATTCTAATTCCCCATATCATTTCATAGGAAACCAATCAACATCTCTGCACATTGCTTTTAATGATGATCTTTGCTAACATAAAACTCTAATTTACTCACAAGTATCTTTTAAATTACCTAAAGATATTTAGCTAACCAATTCATAATTCTTTATGCAATTGATCAGGAGTCTTAATCAAGAATAAGTCCTAATTTGGCTATGTGAAGATGGTAAATATATTCATATATTACAAACGAATCAATCTACTAAATATTGAAAGTTTCATAAACCCATATTATGCAATCCATGGTCTAGTCCTAAAATCCTTTTACCAAGATTATTTAACTTACTCAAATCATCTGATCGTTTCCACTCACCTAAAGGCATGAAGAACAAGGAATAAGTAAACAAATCATTATCAAATCAAAGGAGCCAATAGAAACATCATGAAATACAAAGAAAAAAGGAATAGAGAAAAATAGGAAATGATCTTAGCTTCTCTTATAACCCAAAGCTCTTTTCCACTCCCAAGATGCTCTAACCTACTCCTCAAACCCCAAAATAGTACAGAATGATGACCAAAGTCAAGGAATAAGGATATGGCTTAAAACCTAGCAAAAGGTGGAGCCCAAAATGACTACGTTTTGTTACATGCAAATGGTGTCATAGCACCATTTGTTTTGTTTGGGGGATTAAAATTTTCATAGCGGCACCATTTGTTTTGTTTGGGGGAAGTAGTGCCAAACCCAAATTTCTTCCAAATTGCATTCTTGTCGTGTCTTAGCTTTAGGTTGTCAAGGATCTAGCTTCAAGATAAATCTAACTTAAATTCTTAAAGTATTTACAACTCACAAAAAAGGTTAAAGCATGATCAATTCTTGAATTATCCAAAATTAAGCAAAAACTTGTCATCTTTGGTATAAAAATTAAGTGTAAAGCTATATACACTACCTATACATATTTTTTTAAAAATAAGATATGCTTACTATATAATTAGACAACTTAGCACCTATTTCTGAGTAAAATTGTGCAAAATAACATGACTAAATAGAAGTTAACACACCTCTAAGCTCGAACTTTTACTCGTCCTTGAGTAAAACAAATCAAAAAAAGAAACTAGAATAACTACATGCTTACTCAAATTTCACACCTGATAAAATCATCTAGTGCTGCATCAGAAAATACCTCCAACATGAATATCAAAACAAAGTTCTAAATATAATATTAGTTTTTCCAACAATTTTGAAATGTGCATGTGCTTGGCCAGACAATCATCTTTATGCAAGTGTCAAAATCAACTTTTTTGCACTCCAAAATGTATAAAACAATCTCAAATGTAAGAATTTCATATGATTATCATTTTCCTTTCCCTCTACTAAATTAGGCATCACACAATCCTAAGATCAACAGGATTTTCAGGCTTATAACATGGCTAAGGCTATGACTGACAAAAATGAATATGCAACAATGCAACAACCTTGAGAAAATTTACATCAGAGCACAATGCACAATGAAATCACTCTCTCATTCTAGTTCTCATTTTTTCTTCATCTTGAACCACTTTTTCTTTTTCTTTTCACCTTCCCCCAAACTTAGGTCTTTTTAGCCTCTAATACAAATTTCATAACTTCATTTTGCTCTTTAAAGCTCACTATGTATCTCTCTCTCTCTTTTAATAAAACATATATATATATATATATATGTGTGTAGTTCTAGTTCAGAAGGAGGGGAAGAACAGAAACCATAAGGCATACTTTATCTACCACACATGAGCATTTAATATTTCCATAACTCTTCATTCAACCCCAACTTCTTTTTCCAAGCAAGTGAGCAAAAGCTTTCTCAAGATATAGGAACATTATTGGTTTTTTAGGCTGAACAAGCTAGGTGTGAAGTTGGATAAATCAACAAATCACAAAATCATACAGTTTCTTTAAAGAAGGCTCAAATAAGGTTCAAGTGCTAGTATAATTATACACAGGCCAAGTTTGAAAGGTACAACCACTGCAAATAAATGCCTATATCATTTTTCAAAATGATGCAATACCTAAGAATACGCTTTGAGAGATTATAAGGTAGGTTTTAGAGCCCTAAGGTTGAGATTGAACATATAATTTAAATTACAAAAAAAAAATTCTTCTAAGGTATGCATTCGAACTATGTCTGGCTAGTAGTGTGCAAAATTTTTCAAAATTGCTAGAAAATTGAAAGCATTACATACTTGAACTTAGCACAAAGCATAATTGACACTGAATTCCTACTAAACATATCTTGATCATAACACTACTTTCATTGTAAATAGACATAAATTCCAGCAAGCAGGCAAGCAAACTAGATAAAATAAAGCTTAAAAAGAAAAGTGACAAATTAAAAGTTCAAGCACAAGACTTCATGTTATTTGATCCTATTGCCTTAAACTACCATTCAACCCCAAACTTAAACTCAACATTGTCCCCAATGTTGGCAAGCAACTAAAACCAAAGACAAAAAGGGCAGGGGATAAATAGACACCCTTGAATACAGTTCCTTAAATTTCAAAAAAAAAAGGCATGATGTGCCCGAGCTGTACCTAGAGAGAATATATACATTTCTTAAAACATAGAAGACAAGAAAGTGAGATGAGAACTAAACTGTAATATGCAATAAAATAACTAAAAGTACTGACTGAGTGTAAACAAATGACTAGAAACATTTGATAAAGTTTTGAAATGACAACATAACATGTAGAAATGAAAATGACAATAAGAAACATGGAAATGATGTGGGAGGGGCGTCCTCTGGGGTATGGATGAGTGAGTCATTGGGGTGCGGGGCATCTAGTGCTGGCAAAACCTGCAAAAAGTTTGGTGATGGAAGGATGGTAGCAACCTCTAAATTGTTCTAGGACATGACTGTCTCTAGCTAGCATTGTATGTGAAGATGCATTGATATTACCAATGGTGCATCTCCAAGGAGTGTCATGTTGTCTACTCCACCGAGGCATAAATATCAACTTGTGTCTGCTATAGGAGTGGCACATGTGGTGAAGGAGGTGGAGAGGGCAGTGATGCTGGCTCATCATCCTAGTTATCGAAGCCCCCCATCTTCTTAATCAATTAGGTGGTCAGTAATTGCTTTGGTGAAAAAGCCTCCTCATGTGATTCCCAATGGACTCCAGCTTAGGCATGCAATGATGTAATGCATTGTGTGTGGTCCAAGCTCGAAGAGGACAATTGGAAGACCCTATTTATATTCTTACAGATAACATATCCCACATCAACAACACTCTCTTATCATAATCAGATAAATAAGGACCACCTGCTCCTTTGTTATATCACTCATATGCATGACTGGAATCAAGTTGGCGCACGTGAAGTGGGCCATGCACAAGCCACTCTGTTAAGGTTGCTCTAATGGATGGATACCAACACACCTCTCAATAACTTCCAGTGGTTGCAACCTTGTTGTATGAGGACATTAACCACATCATCAAGGTCATGTCCTTCACCGTCCACCATAAACAAGCTGAATTCACAATCTGAGACTATGGGCAAGTAGTAGAAGTGTCGAATAGCCACCTCATTAATAGGCACCTTGCACCTCCATATGGTGCACTTGCCTTCAAGGTAGGATGGTGATTCTATGACCACCAGCACCATAGCTGCCTAAAGGATGCAAACCAAGCTACCCTTATGATGGTTATGAATCTCTTGGTGTATGGCTTCATTGTGGGTCGGTTGAATGCTAAACCCCCGCTCCTAGATCAGTAATTTGTGAAAAGTTACATCAGTGTAACATTCTTGGGCCCCAGGAGATATAAATCTAGCCCTGTCAAAGGTGCTCAACAAAGAGGAAGCTTCTGCTCTGGCCTTTTTCTTGGGAGCCATCTTATGTACCTGAAAAGAAAATTAATCAGGCTAAGTTTAGTAGGTACATGAACCAAAATCACAACCAATCTAGCACATCATATCATATTAGCATAATCACATATAACAAGATAGTCCCGAAGGGCAAATGCAGAATAGTGTGCATATAAAAATGTAGATGACAATTAAAGACAGAACACCCCACTCAGAAACTAAAAATTTTTAGCCCTTGCAATCTATTTATAGACCAAAATTATAAATTAGAAACCACAAGCAAGTTACCAACTCAGAATGGCTAGTTTAGCACAACAAGCACAGCAGACAGAGGCAAATTTAACACAGAGAGGACAGCTTAGAACATGGAACTTATTACACAGAAAACAACCCAAATGCAAAATGCTCAGTATGGTTTAAGCCCCAATCCTACTCAGAAAACTAGTTGAGTGTAAGAGTGATTTAAATTAAGTGAAGCACAATTGACAATGCCACAAAGGGACCACAAGAATAACTAAAGTTCTCAACACAAAATCTACTCCAACTCAGTCATGAGACCATTTACTTAGGGAAGTGTTTTACTGAAGATCAGAAGGGGTCATAATTTCCATTGAACACAATGAAACTCACACCCAAAGCAGTCAATTAAACATCATCTAGTAACCCAATTCATAATTTTAATCCATGTCAAAGAAGTCAAGCTATGAGATTAGTAGTTCAATAAATCCACAATGCTACCACTGCATTGTCAACTAGGTAATACAAGCAGTACAAATTGGCTATGGATTTTAACTTAGATCATAGACAACTAGTTCATAAGTATCCAAAACTAAATCAAGCCACATTGCAACCTAAGCTCTTAAGCAAAACAGTTGAGGCAATAACATAATAACTATGGTTGTCAACATCAAGAATTTTCCAATTCGCAAGTTGAGCAGCCATTAAACAACATAATAGAAACTAAAGGGCAAGTACATGGCAGAGTTAGAATAGAAAAACCAAGTATCCATGGATCTTATAACATACCCAAGGGTAAATACACTATATTACTCAATCAACCCTTGCCCTAGCATTCATTCTCAGCCTTTTCAACAAACAAAGATGGAAAGTTTTACTTGAATGCTGAGTGGAAAAGATAAGGGAAACAGAGGCTCTTTGAATACAAACTAAGATCCCTACCCCACGTGCAATACTTGGGTGAAAATACGAGATGCCGCTTCTTACAGCTGCGTAAAGCCTACAATGGAGGAGAGATGCTGGCGTATGATGTTACGTGAGGAATAAGGCAGGAGAAATGTGGGGGTTGGCCGAAATTAAGGGGAAAATGAGGGGAGTGGCCAAAATGGGGGTTTGACAGTGGTGAATGGTGAGTTTGGCCAGAAAAACGCAGTTGGAAGTGGCAAAGGGTGTTTGGCCAGAAAAATGCAGTTGCAAGTGGCGAAGGGTGTTAAGCCGAGGGAGGCATATAATGACAAGGGAAAATGTTGGGGATTGGTCAAAATTAAGAGAGGAATAGAGGAAGATGTATTTGAATAGAGGAAATCAGTGGGCTTCGCTAGAAAATAGATCAAAAAGAGGTGGAGCTCGCTGGGAGGGACGACGGCTTTAAGGCTTCGACGATGCAGAATAGGGGAACATGTTGAGTGATAGAGAAATCCAGTTTCAGAAATGGAAAAATGGGTTCGGGGCTTATATTAATCGGGTCACTGGTTTAGTTGGTGGGTTTGGGCATGGGTCATGGGTCTCGGTCCTTTTTCCAAGTGACGCCGTGATGCCGCATTTCGACGCCGGGACTCCTAGCACTCTGGGGCACCTCTCGAGTGTGGCGCTACAACACTACATGGGGGGGAGTCGCGGCGTGAATTGTCCTGCTACCAACCTTTTTTAACTTTATGAAAGGCACCGCGGGCCCACAAGTGGGAGCCGCAGCACAATGCATTCAGGACCAACTTCTAAATATACAGTGCCGCAGCGTTAAAGGGGGCGTTGCGGGGCCAACAGTAACGCTGCGGCACTAATATTTCTGTTCCCCTCATATATTCTTGTTTTTATATTATTCTGAACCTCACTCAATGTCCAAGCCCCAAACATGCTCATTTTAACACAATTAAGAATGGGAAAGACAACACAGGTACGAGAAGATTTTAAAAACTTCCTTTTTCAATCAAAATTTCTTCTTCAACTCTTACTTTTCAGATTTTTTTCATGCAAGCTTGAAATGTTGCACGTGGCTTCACTGATCCACTTAGGTTGGCTTAAAGGCTCTCTCACTTGACATATCTGAAACAAAACCATAGAAAATCACTAGAAATAAAAATGCAATATTGTTTATAACACAGTTATAAATAAAAACCTTGGTTGCCTCTTAAAAAGCACTAACTCTTAAAAAGCATTAAGTTTAAAATTCTTAGTCTAATTTTATAGCAAAACCTCATCATAGGTGTTAAAAAGATAATTGCCTTGGTTCCCTTCTTTCTTAGCTAAGTAGTCTTTGGCTGCATTAGGTGTCTTGAAAGCATGAGACTCCTTAACCAAAGGTTTCATTGACATACATGCTTTGGCTGACATAGTTAAAAACTCAAATTTTAATTCTTCGAACAATTTTGGAAGCCTCTAAATATTTAAATCACCCTGCAAAATCTTTTTAATTTTCTTTAGTAAGAACCAAAGATTCAATTAGAAGACTAATTGAGCGATTGCTTGAAATCACATTTTCTACTTTCATTTCATTACAACATTTTTGTTATCCCTCAAAAGTATCCCCTAACATGGCTACTTAGGAGGTTATCTCTTGGTCTTCTAACCACATAATACTCTCTCTTTCCTCTACACTTTGCTCATAACTCCCCTCAGATTGTTCATAAACCTCTAGTAACTTTTTTTCACTCCTCAACATAATATCCTTGCAATGTTTCTCATCTTCTCTTCTACAAGTGGTTACCATATCACTTGCAAGTTTCTCTTGTGCCCTATTAGAGATGATATTAGCTAGTTTGCCTATTTGAGTTTCTAAGTTCTTCATAACAACATCTTTCTTGGTCATATATTGCCAAATCATTTCTTTCAAGTTAAGATTATACTCTTGAATGGGGAGCTCATCTTGTAATTAAAGATTTGGAGGTTGAGAAGGGCATATTGCATATGATAAATAAGCTTGACCCAGATTCCAAGAAAAATTATGTTCTATGACTCCAACCAAAAATATAAGTGTTATCATAAAAATTGTTTTCATTTTTATTGAAATTATCCCCTATGTGTACAACTTCTACATAATATGGGCACTACTTTATATAATGACCTTCCCTGTAATTATCACTAGTCATGTATAAGTATTGAAAATTATGTGAGAAACATAACTAACACCCTTGTGCTTTTACCTAATTTTTTTTTCTAATGTGAGAATACCATACGACCTTACTTTTCTAAATGCAATATGGAAATTTTTTTTGTATTTTGTAATTACTTTCATTCATTAACATTGAATAATTAACAATGACATCTATTGTGTAAAATTTTAGGTTATGGAAATTTGTTTATCATTCAATAATGTAACACCATATCTAATTAGCTTAACTCATTTCATTCCTAGACTTAGTCCTTTATATGGCAAGGCTTCATATGGAAATGCCATTAAAATATTCAATTTATTTGTGTTACGTAGTAGATAAAAACCTCATTTCATGTTTCGTGGACTATAAAAACCCATCCATCTCACTCTCCGATTTAATTACATGCATACAACTCAAAACCATCTCAGAATATTGCCAAGAACTCGAGCTTATAGCATATATACATAAAATACTGCAAGTCAATTTTGGGTCCAACTTGATAGATTTTTTGTGCAAATTTGAAAAATTATAACTAAATCTAGAAAAATTGAAATCAAGTAACCCATAGCTTTTTGGAAAACTCTAGATGTTAGCTTTATACTAAAAATAATCTTAAGCCATGAAAACATCATTTGGACCATGTTTGATAATAGAAAAGTAACATAGGTCAGACTATTTAGCATTTCTGATACAACTTATTGATATAAATTTCAAAAATGTATAACTAATTCAAAAAAAATCTAATTCATACAAATTATACTAATTTGGAAAGCTACAAATGTTAAATTTAAGGAAAAAGTACTTCCAAACCAAACTAGACACGTTTAGCTATTGGAAATTGATAGAACAGTACATGGACTCGGCTGGCACTACTGATATTGGCATAGAATTTCAAAAATTCATAACTCTTTGCTCAGACCTCCAAATGAGGTACTTCTAGTTGTTACAAGTCGCTGGTAATGTCTAGTTTATACCTATAAAAATTCACATTCATTGAACCACGTTTGTACTATGGATGACACAGAAACCTAAACTGACTATATGAACAGTGCTTTTATCAGGATAGCAGAAAATTGGCAACTTTGAAAAGTCATAATTAATTTCACAGAACTCCAAATAATATACTTTTTAGCTTCCCAAAAATCTCTAAATGAGATCTATATGTATGCCAAATTTCATGAGAAAATTCATCCGTTTGGTTAGTTTGTGATGTAAGATTGCATTTTAGTCCTTTTGAGTCATCTAAAGGGTTAATTATGGTCCAATTTTGCTTCCACTACCTCTAAGGCAACATGAGTACGTAGGAAAGCATGGAAAGAACCTATCAAACATGTTTAAAAGGTCCAATAACCTAGATCTTGAAAACTCACTCCCCCACACCAAGTTATACATAAGCACATACATAGACAACTCTTATTATTCATTGCAAAAATCATGTAATATCATTCATATGGTTCTAGTTCTCATACATACACCTCATATCTATATATTTGTACATATTCAAAGGGTTATACATCATACATATATCATGGTATTACATTCTTGACATTATCATGGTTACAAAGAAAACAAAAGGCATATCTCCTTGTCAATCTCTTTCCTTTAAGCTTGGTGGCTCCCATTCCTTACTTCACTTAGTCCACCTAGATATATTAGGTAATGGGGAGGAAAGAATGAGATTTTAAGAATCCTAATATCCTATCTCCCTTTCAATCACACATAAATAGTGCAATTTCAAGTCTAAAAATGCATGTGTGGAATTCATAAACTTCTCAAACATACATAGAACATTTCTTTCATTCAAGAAGTCACATATAACATACATAGACTTGCCAAGGCAAGGGTTTAGCTTCACCCATTTTCTTTGGAACTTTTGGACTTGCCTTACCCATTTTCAAGAGACTTTTGATTAAGCCTTACTCTTTTTAGAGACTTTTGGCTTTGTCTCATCCACTCTTAGGGACTTTTGGCTCATCTTTACCCTAACTAAGGGCTTTTGGCTTTGCCAAGCTCAAGCAAGCCAAACACATTTATAAAAACATCTTTCAAGCATATAAATATAGCAACATGATACCATGGCATGTGATCATTTACTAGGAATATATTTCATAGCTTAAGCATGCACACCCACATTCAAAGATAAGAAAACATACAAGCATGTATGAAAGAAAGGAAAAGGGGCTACCTTGCTTGCAAGAACACATTTTAACTCTTGGAAATCCTTCCTCTCCCTCGACCAAATGATCACAAAAAGGAGGAGCTAGATTCCTTTAATCTAGATACATCATATGGAAGCTAATTACACTCTTGGAACAATTTCTAAAGCTACATATTCATTTTAAAAGTTAGGTTGTCCCTATGGCTCATTTATGGTTTGATAATGCGCCTAATGAAGCAACACTAATAATTTATGATCTTGACTCCATTCTTTCCTTCCATCTATGGTTCTTGACTCTATTTAGACCTCTTGGAGTCATCACACAATTCATTTGAGGAGCCTAACTATATGTTGCTTCTTTAAGTCACAATATAGAACCTATACTACTATCTCACTCCCTAGGCTTTCTAAATTTTTTCCAAGGTTTCCTCTCATCCTCTTCCATCATATATGATGCAAAACAAAGCTTGGAACCAATTAAAATACTCCCTAGCCTATAGTTCTTGTTTTGGCCAAAACTAACACACTATTTGAGGCCCATAGAGTTTTTGATTTTTTCTTCATGGGAAAGGCACTTAGGAAGCTTTCTAGGGGACTTAGGAACACAAACAAATGCTCACATATGTTAGGAAATTCAATAATCAAATTAGTTTTTACAATATATTCAAAAGCTTTACCCTTTCCTACCTTAAACTTCAATGCATAAACTTTAAATTTTCCTACATATTCTAAGTTTTCGTAGCCTCAGTCAATGAATTCTCATTGGTTCTTGGAAAAAAAAACTCTCCCCTCGTACCTAGTCTTAACTTGGCCAAGACACTCAAAGAGGAATAAGAGAAGAAGAAGCAATAAAAAGGAAGAAAGCTACCTTGAAGCAAGCTTATTTCAAGAGCTCTTTTCCTTGTTTTAGCCTTCTCTTTAAAACTTTAAACTTTTCCCTTTGAATCAAGGCCAAAACAGAGCCATATGAACATCCAAAACCATAGAAAGATGAAGTAAGGAGGAGAGAACAAGGTTTCAAGATGAAAGACCATAGAAATCTTAATGTTTTGACATATTTTTCCTTGATTTTCTTCCTTCCTCCTTGGCTCTCTTGGTGCGTCTCTCTTAGGTAGCTTCTCTCTCTATTTTGGATGAAGCTTAAGTCGGTTAGAGACGTAAGAAGATGGGATGCCTCTTATGTGGAAATTTCAAGAAAGGATTGTTAAAAGAAATTATATTTACATCCCATGTTTATGACATTTTTGTTTTAACTTCTTTTTTAGAACCATCTTTTCTATCATAAAATTTATGTTTCCAATATTATAAAATAGCTTTTGAATCACTCAATTTGGAGCTAAAACTCTCTTGAACGAAATGGTCAAAGTTCAGATCAACTAATGTTCAAAAACGCACACCGGAGGGGTTTTAATTATCTCAGGGCTTCCTATGGTTTTCAAGGCCTCTAAGAACCCCGAAAAACTTAAATTTTCCACTTAAAAAGCCTCTTGTGAGTTTTCCAAACCAAAAGGTGCCCATATTTATGAAAACGCCATTAGACTTTCAGCAAATTTTTTAAACCACTTTGCCTCTAGTTTCTGGATAACTTAAGACTCAAATCCTTATTTTCTATTATTTCTAATTTTATTTGTCCTTAAATAACTTATCTCAAGGGACTTGCTTTTAAAATGTATTTATTTGCGGTGTTTTTATGAAATCTGAACATTACAAATAGCATACCATATCAAAAGTTAATTGAATAATACTATGTATGCATATATTCCAATAACAATAATAAAGTCAAAAATATGGCTCTAAATACTTTTATCAAAGCCTCAATATTTATTACAAAAATGGAATTTATTCTAAAGGAAATGTAAATTTTTAGCTTTGTCATTGGCCAATGCTATGTTGACATTTTGGGTCACTTGAACAGGTCCTGTTAATGAAACCTTAATCCACATCCATTCTATCTCTAGGATGACGTAGAGTTGGCATGTCTAATTCTTAATCTGAACACGTTATGTTAAGAGAATAATGGGAATTGATATTCCTAGTAAAAATAATTGTTAATTTTGAAGACATATTACACATAATGGTCTAGCTATACTATGTACAAAAAATATTTTTACCTTATACTCATGTTATCATAAGTCAAATTAATATCATAGAAACACAATAGCAAAGACATTAATACACAATTACATCATGTCCAATGAAATATTTTTGGTCATTTATGTCCCCATTACAAATGATTACAAGATCTACAATGTTCAACTATCCTATAGAAATTATCAATACATAAATAAATAAATACATAAATTTCCCAATTTATAAAGTACTAACTACACTTTCTCCAAACCCTATCTAGATGCTAGGGGGAATGGGAACTTCCTTCTTTAACTATGGTATGGTCATGGTTTTGTAACTGTGATCTCATATCGCAAGCCATCTATGGATATACAGTTCAGTTAGTTAATCACAATCTTATCACATTATAACTTTGTTTGTGAGCATATCTATTTAGTTCAATAGGGCATCCCCTAGAGTAGGTCCATATAATATATACAATAATAGCTTTGTGTAAGTGAGACTCCTACTGCCATCTCTATAGCCTTTAATCTCTTATTCAGATTTTTCTTATATAACTTCACCTTTATAGTGATAGAAAGTTATTTTTCCTTTTGTTGAACTATATCCACATTTTTGTTAAAACACATGAAATAATTCTCCATCAAATTACATGATACTCACATGAAAAATCAACATGTAATAATCACACCACCACATGTGTAAATTGCCCAAAATGATAAATTCCTATAGAACCATAATAAAATGCTTTATTACCATTTTACTACATTCTAGGTCTTTATCCTTTGTTCAAAGTTCCCTTGTAGTCAAACTTGTCATAATCAATTGATTACTTTAAAAAAATAGCTATACATGAATATAATTAGACATACATATATAAAGTAAACAATGGATAAATAAATAAATAGTACATATACTTATATTAATAATTATAAGACTATATCTATTTTAACAAGTCAATCATTTTTTACTTTCTTTTCTATCAAAATTTTAAAATTATACATATATAATTATATTCATAATTATTTGATAAAATCATTTGATTAGTGATCCCATGGAATTTATTAAAGAAACAACTTCACCTTATGGTCAATGTATCCACATGTTGATAATCAAAATAACAAATCATGCACAATACAGCTATTTCTCCTACTGCTTATCAAGCCAACTATTATGATAAATCATTATATTTGTCAACCACTTATCAATTCAAGACCTCTTATCAAGTCTTCCACATGATAAGTCCTTATCTTGGTCAACTACTTAGCAACTCATATATATATATATTAACCTTCTTAATTATTGTTAACTTGCATGCAACATTATTTTCACGTAAATATGCATCTTAAAAGTTACAAATCCATTTTATGACCTTAATTTGGCATAAGCCAACTTGTCACATAGACTGGTTTCTTTTGTGCAAGATTAAATAGACATATTACCAACTTGGAATCTATATCATATGAAAACAAGAATTATCTTTCCATGCAAACCCTAATCATTTTTCAATGCATAATTATAGCTTCTCAACTTTATGTATGGAAAATGATTATGGATGAGAAAATTAAACCTATTATTATCCCTAATTTGCATTAATTGACATATGGCATAGTGAGTAAAAGTAAAAATTACTTTTACCTTAGTTCTTTTTGCTTAATCTCTTATTAGTTCCTCCTTCTTCCTCTAGCTAAAGTTTTCGCTCTTCCATCTCTCTCTCTTTCTAAATTTTTATGCTTCTTGATGGTGTGTTTGGATGAATGTTGTCATACCATTAAGAAATGTATATACATCTCCTCTCATTTCCCTTTTATGATAACAATTATTCATAATACCACTTTTGGCAGCGGGATTTACTATTATTAAAGCATCAATTTCTTCAATTGTGCTTAAATAATTATTTTCATCACAGAAATTCCCAAATTCATGCCAAACAAGTTTGTTAGGTTTGAAATATCATGAAAAGAAACTCATATTTTGGATATCACTTCATATACACAATTTCACAACTTTGGCACATAATATGCATCAAACTTTGAAAAATCATAACTTAAGCTACACAACTTTTACCTAGCATTATCCTACTGAACCTTAGCCCTAACACATTAAGCCTTGGTACTGATATGCCTCAACCTTACACCTTAGTAGCAATATGCACTTCTTTTATAACAACTTGATGGATAGGATATGCAAAAGAAACCTCCATCCAATGAATCACTTGTGCAAATTTGATGGATACACAAAACTTATAATGAGAACTATCTATTATAAAAATTTCAGGTCAAAACAAGCTCATTTAGTCCCTAAAACATACGAAAATTCATAATAAATTCTATAAAGTTTCAAAATTGGTGTTCTTTAACTCTGTGGAAAGCTCTATATGAGCTCTAAATGTATGCTAAATTTCAGTTCAACATTTGTCCATTTGATCTAATTTTGGTATAAGAGCATGTTATGACTTAAAGTGAAACTTTAGGTTCCAAATAGTTCATTTTGAGTCATTTTATGCTATGTCACGATTTGAGCAAGTTATAAATGACAAATACAATATGGCTAATCCAACATGTTGCAAAAGTCATGCAACTTAAATCACACTCTCGTTTACCATTATACATAAGCAAATTCAAGAACTCATATGGTCAAATTACATATTATCACATATTTACATTCAAAAATAGTTTATACATCATTATCTCATGCTTTTAGACATGTGGGAAGGATTACATCTTATAATATACATATACATCATGGTATGTGCAAGGAGTTACATTATGAATTAAACTAGCGTTAAAATAATACTTCTCATACTTTTTGTTCAGCATCTTTGCTTCCTTAAGGATTACCTAGATATGGTTAGGGAAAATATGGAGAAGAACAAGATTCAAAGAATCTCAATAGCTCATTCACCATTCAAGCAAACATACATGGCATATTCAAGATCAAAGAAAGCAAGTATACATATCACACCATTAAGTATCACTCATAATCATGCAATAGGTCCCATGGCTCCACCAAGAGCAAGAACAAGCTTTAGGACTTTTGGTCTAGTCTCACCAAATGATTTAGGAGTTTTGGTTGAACCTCACCCTCTTTTAGAGACTTTTAACTTAATCTCACTCATAATTGAGACTTTGGCTTTGGCTCTGGCTCTGGCTCACCCACACTTAGGGACTTTTGGCCTCACGTCACCTCTTTCAAGAGACTTTTGGCACAACCTCACCTATGCAAGAGCCAAATCAATTCCAAATGCATTCAAATATCATATAATTACACATAATCATCAATCAATCAATAACATACATAATTAGCAAATAAGACATACAAGCAACCCAAGACTAATCAAGCAACTAACATACAGATATAAGAATAGATGAAGAGCAACCTTTATATAAGAGTTTAACTTAGTTTCCCTTTAGTTCTTATCTTGGTTTCTTGGCCTCACACCTACACTTGAGGGAGATTTCGCTTGCTTGGCCTAAACACACCAAATAAAGTGCAAATCATCATTGGAACTATACTTAGACTCATTTAAGCCTTATACAAAATATTTAGCACTTTTGGTTTCCAGATGGTCAATTAAGTGACAATGAAGTAACCTTTGTAAACTAATATCTTGGCTCCAAGATTTCATCCAATATGTGTTATATGAATCCATTAAAACTTACTGGAGCCATCACAAATTCAATTCAAGGAGCTTAGTATCAAGTTACTTCTTTATGTAGGATGAAACCCTAAATTTTTAACTTTCAAAATAAAGCTTCTAAATTCCAACCAATGGCTTTTTTGGTGTTTAAAATTCATATATAGACTATTTATAACTTTATAATTAAAGAAAACTCTCCATAGGTACCATAAATAGGTCTTGGCCGAGACATGCATCTTAAAAGGCTTCCATGAAGTTTTTGTTTCATTCTTAGGGAATTTTGCACCTATTCCTTAGCCCCTTCTTAGCTAAAATATACTCTTACATAGTTTGAAATGTCATTTTAAGGCTTCATACTTCTTAAGGTGCAATTAAAATCCTAAGTTCTAATTCTTGCAACCTATGGCTTTCTATTTGATTCTAATGATATATTCTTAATCTACATACTTCAAAACCTTAATTCCCACCATGCTTCACTAAAAAACTAATCTCCTTTATCTCCATCTCAAGTTGGCTAAACCTAGAGGGTAAGGGGAAAACAAGAAGAAGCCATCTTCCTACATCATATCATATCTCAATCAAAAAGGCTTTAAATGGAGATTAATATAGCATATTTAGTTTCCTTGAAAGATCCCTTTCCTTTAAAGTTTCAACTAAGAAATCCCCTCTTTTAAAAAACTAAAACCATGGAGAAAAAAAAAGGAGAAATAGTAGAAATTAGACTAGAATAACATGATAAGCAAATTCCTTACATTTACTTACTTTAGGTAGCTTTACCTCCCCTTAGCTCTTGGTGGTTCTTGGACACTTCATAGGTCTGGTTTTTAGCTACTCAAAGTTGGCCAAATTGATGGGAGAAAGGTGGGACGTGATATATATAAGGACAAGCTAAGGTTTCATGAGTTTTCCACATTCCAATTTTGCCCTTCCACTTCTCTTCTTCCATTTCAGCTCATTTTAACTCTTTTTTTATAACCATCTTTTCCATTATAAAATTTAGGTCCTCTAGTTTATTAAAAATATTTAGTTTCAAATTTATGAGATTCAAAATAATCTGGAATGATCTAATCGAAGTTTATGTTAATTAACAATCTAAATTAGGGTTCTAACCATTCTGACAATTCCTACATTTTTTTGAGCCTCTAATAACTTTAATGAATTCAATTTTACCATTTAAAACCTCTTCCTTTAAGTTTCTCAAAAGTTATCCAAAATTATGATTTTGCCACTATGTTTTCAATTCATTCTATTTAGCCATTTTAGCTCCAATTTCAAGTTATTCTTAAATTCTTAACCACTTTTATAAATACTCTAATTAATAATCTATTCTCAATTAGCTTTAATTTTTTTGTTTTAGGGTCCATTTATATCATAATATTGATTTCAATTTAGCTTCTGAAAAATCAAATATTACAAATGTGACACTAAAGTATTTATAGGCAAAAATTTGAGTACAAATGATGTAGTTGTAGTGCCATCATCTTTTGTAAAATTCCTTGCCTTTTTCCTAATGTGGGTCCTCAAGCCTAGTTTTCTATAACCTAGTGATAGCTTATTTTGAACTTAATTAGCTATGAGTCTAACCTTGATTATTGTCTTAATGAATAATGACATTATTAAATTTTACTATATTCTTTTGATGAAGGCTACTAATCATTAAATATTTAGTTCTCTTCCTATGTTTCCATTCATAATTTTTGCCACTCTCAATCAAATTATTTATTAAATATTATTACTCCTAATTTCTACTCAAATCATCACATCCTTAACTCCCTTTTTAAATTCTTAAGTTTAACCTTTTGTTTAGTTGTTGAAAAACACTTATCCTATAATACTTGATTTTTCAAAACTAAATTGAAACTAATATTGTTCTAAATCCCATAAATTTGAAACAAAATATGTTTTATAAACTAGATGACCTAAATTTGATGACAAAAAAGATAGTTCTAAAAAATGAATTAAAATAAGCTTAAACAGAGAGATGGGAGTGGAAGGCATAATGGGAATTTTGTAAATTGTTATAAAACACCCTTATTCCTTCGTACACACCTCATGCCACCTTTTAGCTCTTTGTAATTGACCTACTTTGACCTAAACTCAGACCTAAGAACATGGAGGAAGAGAGAAAGGAAAAAGGAGAAAACCAAGGCTACCTAAGTAAGTAAACATGGAGAAATTTCCTATCTTGCTTTTGCAATAATTTTTCTCCTATTTTTCCTCTTTCTTTGTATGGTTTTAGTATTCTAAAAGGTGGAGTTTTATGACTGGACTAGTAGGAAAAAAAAGAATTTGGAGAAATCATTGATAGCATGAGAATTACCATTTAACAAGGAATTGAACAAGGTATGATCCATATGTAAAGCTTGCTCTTCCTTGATCTTCCATGCTCTCCCTTGTTCAGCCACTATGTGAGGATCTTAGAGGGAATTGATTCTTGAATTAAACATGGTGATCTTAAAGGTTTAAGAGAGTGGAGATTAATATGGAACCAAAAGAAACAACTAAAAGACTATAGGTTGTAAGAATTGATACCTAGGGTTTTGATTGCACTTTAAGAAGTATGAAGTCTTAGAATAATATTTTAAACTATATAAAAGCATAATTGAACTAAGAAGAGGCTAAGGAAGCTCCACAAGTGCCAATTTCCCTAAGATTGGAATAAAAACCCCATGGAAGGCTATATGTAACAACCGGGAAAAGAAAAGAAAAATAAAAGAAAGAAGAAAGCTGAAAAATCTCGAAAATCCTGAGATTTTTCCAAGTCTTCTCGCTATAACGAGAAATGGTCTCGCTATAGCGATAGCGCCTGTTCGCTATAATGAAAAGGCTTCTAGCTATAGCGAGTGTGGGCAGCAGTCCATACAGAAACCAGGGAGTTGCTCGCCGTAGCGCGCGCCATAGCAAAAACGGGGGTCTGGAACTAATACGTGCTCGCCGTAGCCAAAGTTAAATCTCGCCATAGCGAAGGGAACTGATACGTGCTCGCCGTAGCGAAAGTTAAACCTCGCCATAGCGAAGGTAGCTGATACAAGCTCGCCGTAGCGAAGGTTAATTTTCGCCATAGCGAGGGTCAGTCCGGAAAAGAGTAAAAGGCGAGAATTTGACTCCTTTAAATGCCCCAACTCATTCTTTCTCTCTTATTTGCCCTAGACTTCGAACCAAAGAGAGAAAAGAGGCATGGAAAGTGAGAGAGACCAAGAGAAGGAGGAAGAACAAAGGAAAGGTAAGCAAGTTTCTCTCATTTCTTCTTAGCATTTTGATCTCCTCTCTTTGCCCTCTCTTTCTATGGTTTTTTTTGTGAGATTAGTTGGATTTTAGGCATGGGTCAGAAGAGGGAAAGTGAAAAACACTCTTAAATTTTCTTGTTTTCCTTGAATATGTTAATTCTACTACCATGAGAGTTTGAGAGAGAAGAAGAGTTGATGAAACTCTAGAGAGAGAGAGAGAACCCCTAGGTTCTTGTATATTAGGAGGGTTTGTTCTGAAGATTACATTCTAAGAGAGTAATTCTATGCTCTTGATTGTGTCTAGGCTCAAGTGAAGCACCTCCATCAAGGTGTGAGTGTGAAACCAAGAAGGGAGAAGAGGAATTGAAAGGAAAAGCTAGTGTTGGCTTATAAGGTAGCTCTCTTTCCACTCTTTCTTGTTGCATTCTTGGATGTAATAGTCATTGTATGTTTATGTTTATGCTTGTTGTGTGAGATATGCCATATGTTATTTCCATGATGCATTGTTATCAATGTGCTTGTGTGATGGATTGTGAGAATTGCTCGGGTGAGGTAGTGCCGAAAGTCCCTTGAGATGGGTGAGGTAAAGCCGAAAGTCCCTAGAGATGAGTGCGACAAGGCCAAAAGTCTCATAACCGAGTGAGGCCAAGTCAAAAGTCCCTAAACTCGGGTGAGGCCATCCAAAAGTCCCTAAACTCGGGTGAGGTTAGACCAAAAGTCCCTAGAGCTTATTTGTGGTATGGTTGTGATCTCCATGGCATGTACAACATGTATTATGTGATTGAGAATGGTTGAATGCTAAATTGCATGCTTTGACTTGTTATATGCCTTGATTGATTCCTTGAATGAGTGCATGAGCTACTGAGATTCTATGAATCTCACCCCTCCCCCTCCCAACTTAACATGCTAGGTGGAGCTCAAGGAGAAACAAGTGCACACCAAGGAGCCTAGAAGCATGTGTAGCTAGACTTTAGCTTTAATTTGGTCTTTTGATGTAAAGTGGTGCCAAAATGTATATGCACTCACTATTTTTGAGATATAAATATTGTAGCAAGTGTAAATGTATGGATATATGATGTACAAACTATGCATAGAACCAAATTAATGGAAATGTGGGTTTTACCCCTTTTGTTGAATGTATGAGATAGTGTATTTTTTGCCGTAGCATAGTGAGTTTGGAATTTATGATGATTTGGACAACTTGGACATATTATATAGACTATTTTCATGCTTTTAAACTTGTCCATGCGTTGCTAGAACATGTGAGAGGCCATTTGGACCCACTTTGACCATTTTGGGTGCCAAAACCGTTAATTTCGTGAGCTCCATCAAAGTATGACCAGATGAGCTCTTCTTGCCATAAAATTTGGCATGCCTCTAGAGTTTGTAGAGAGCTTCTTGGGAAGCTAAAGTGGGTATTATTCGGAGGTCTAGAGAATATTTGGCAAATTGTTGAAATTGAGAAATTTTAATGGTTTAGTCATGTACTGTTACCATAGGTCCAAAAAGAAATCCATGTCATTCATAGACCAAATGGTGACCAAATGTCATGAAATTTTATACAAATAAACTAGACAACCACAGTGGCCTATACCAACTTGAATCACTAAATCGGAGGTCTGTAGAGAGAGAATGAACCTTTTGAAGTTCTATATCAGCATCAGGGAGTCACCTGACCACCGTTACTGTTCCATCCATTTTCGGGATCTAAGGGCTGCTGAACTGATCTGGACTTATTTTTTTCCTATAGTAAACATCTGTAACTTTTCAAATTGGTATAGTGTGCCTAGATTGGATTTTTGTGGATTTAGTTATGGATTTTCAAAGTTCATGACAGTAAGTTGTGCTAGAAACAGAGACAGCCAGACCTCTGTCTCATTTTCGATGTGAAACATAGTGCAAACGCTGAGATTATGGTTGGAAATTATTTTTAGTGTAAATATAACACTTAGAGCTTTCCATAATACTATGGTTTGCTAGATTCCCATTTTTCTCTAATTAGTTATGATTTTCCAAAGTTAGAGCCAAAATATGACTTTTTGGCCCAAGGGAGAAATTGCATTTTTTGGTTTTTGACTCCATACCCGTGGCTTATGGCTTGTTTTATGCTATGTATGAGTTGTATAAATGGAGTGTGAGTAGAGAATGTGAATGATGGGTTCACAGGATCCACAGGGCAGAAGATGAGTGTATGAAACTCCAATTTTTAGTAGGGAAATGCCACGGATTGGTATTAGTTTTTTGGAAATCATATGGAACCGAGCCCAGAGGGAGGCTAGATAGTGGTAGTAGATTATGGTGTCACATTTTTGGTATCAGAGCAAAGGTTCAAGCACTTTTGCTTGATGTTAGGGTCTTAAATGATGTGATTTGTTTGTGTTTGGTGTGAATGGTCATGGAAGTGGTAGCATCCATATGCATATGTGCTGGTGATATTATTGTGAACTGAGGGTTACTACTTCTTTTCAGACATGGTTGAGACTAGACGGGACAAGGGTAGAGGCGAACCGCCCAGGGCTCAGAGAGCTGAGCTAGAGGTTCCTGTTGGGCCTGAGGATCCTCTGCGAGCCATCATGAAGAGGCTTAACCGGTATGAGGCCATGATGGGCCAGCACCAAGAGATGCTGGAACAGTAGAGATATATTGCCCAGCAACAGCATGATATGATCATACATTTACAAGACACCCTGGCTAGGCAAGAAGAAGCCAGGAGAGATGCCCCTATACCTCAGCCATCCACATCCAGCATTCCACCTGCACCTCCCCAGGAGCCTGCTGCTCCTCAGACCTTGACGCCTATCCAGAAAGTGTTAAAGCAGTTCAGGCAGAACAATCTCCTCCCCAGGTATGCACCTCCTCGGGGCCAGTCATCCTTCCAACAGTCTCCGGTGACATGTTTCAAGTGTGGGAAGCCGGGGCACATTGCTAGACACTGTCCTCAGATGGAGACAGCGCCTCTTCTTAGGCCACAGACCCAAGGCCGAGTGTTCGCCCTTACTTAGCAGGAAGCCAGCGCATCTCCCAGTATGATCCCAGGTACGCTGATAGTGAATGGCTTTCCTGTAGTTGTTATGTTTGATTCGGGTGCTAGTTACTCGTTTATATCTTATGATTGTGTGAGGAAATTGGGTCTGGCCATCAGTGTCTTACCATTTGACTTGTCTGTCACTACACCCACTGGAGGCCACGTGGTTACTTCCCATACCTGCTTAAATGTCACTGTTCAATTTAACCATTGTCATACCACTATTGATTTGGTTTGTATGCCCTTCCCTGATATTGCTTTGATTATTAGTATGAACTGGTTGGCTGCGAATAATGCCATACTTGATTGTGAACACCGAACCATTTCCCTACCTACTTGTGGGACCATACCTAGGGTAGGAGCTGAGTTATCCTTTATGACTACTGCCCAGGCTAAGAGATATCTAGAGTGTAGATGTCAAGGGTTTCTAGTCTTTTTCTCTATTCAGGCTGAGGTAGAAGAAGGGATAGAGGAGATCCCAGTTGTCAGGGAATTCCCAGAGGTTTTCCCTAAAGAGTTTGATTTTAGTGGCCTACCCCCTGAGAGAGAATTAGAGTTCCCTATAGACATAGTGCCTGGGGCTGGACCGGTGTCCAAAGCTCCTTACAGGATGGCTCCCGCCGAGCTTGCTGAGTTGAAAGAGTAGATAGAGGAATTATTAGAGAAAGGGTTTATTCGCCCTAGTGTTTCATTTTGAAGAGCTCCAGTGTTATTTGTGAAAAAAAAGGATGGTATCTTGCGTTTGTGTATAGATTACAGAGAGTTGAATAAAGTTACTATCAAGAATAAATATCCTCTCCCTAGAATTGATGATTTGTTAGATCAATTAGTTGGGGCATCTGTGTTTTCGAAGATAGATCTTAGATCTGGGTACCACTAGTTGAGAGTGAAAATTGAAGATGTCTCCAAGACGGCCTTCAGAATGAGATATGGGCATTATGAGTTCCTTGTGATGCCATTCGGGTTGACGAATGCGCCTGCTGTGTTCATGGATTACATGAACAGGGTATTCAGACCGTATCTAGATCAGTTTTGTGGTGGTCTTTATTGATGATATTTTAGTGTACTCCCGATCTTTTGAGGAGCACGAGAGGCATTTGAGATTAATCTTAGACACCTTGAGAGAGAAAAGATTCTTTGCCAAACTTAGTAAATGTGAGTTTTGACTGACCGATGTGAGATTCTTAGGTCATATGATCTGACGGGATGGGGTTGTGGTTGATCCCCATAAAGTTGAGGCTGTGTTACAGTAGGATAGACCTAGAACGATCATCGAGGTTAGGAGTTTCCTAGGTTTGGCAGGGTATTATAGATGATTTATTCAGGACTTTTCTTAGATGGCCTTACCACTGACGTGGCTAACTAGGAAAGATACACTTTTTGTGTGGGATGATAGATGTAAGAAGAGTTTCTAGGAGTTGAAACTCTGTCTGACCACTGCCCCTGTACTGATTATCCCTGACCCTAGTAAGCCATTTGTGGTTTATTGTGATGCTTCGGGCAAAGGGTTAGGATGTGTGTTAATGCAGCAGGGCCGAGTAGTAGCATATGCCTCGAGGCAGTTGAGGCCTCATGAGGAGAGTTATCCAACACATGACCTGGAGTTAGCCACCGTAGTGTTTGCTCTTAAAATTTGGAGACACTATCTGTATGGTGCTACCATAGAGATCTATAGTGACCACAAGAGTCTGAAATACCTATTTGACCAGAAAGAACTCAATATGAGACAGAGGAGATGGATGGAATTCTTGAAAGATTATGATTATGTGTTGAAATATCATCCGGGTAAGGCCAATGTGGTGGCGGATGCTCTGAGTAGAAAATCCATCCATGTAGCCCATATGATGATTAGGGAGCAGGAGCTCCTAGAGAAGTTCAGAAACTTGAACCTCTCTTATCAGGTGGTATCAGGTAGATTGTATTTGAGTGAAACCCGAATTGAGAATATCTTGAGAACCCAGATTTTAGATGCCCAGAGAGAGGATGAGTTTCTGAAACGGATCAGGAATGAGATTTCCTAAGGTAAGACCTCAGATTTCAAGGTGTCTGAGGATGGTATGATAGTATACCGAGATAGAATCTGTGTGCCTAGTCAGAATGAGTTGAGAGAAAGCATTTTAGAAGAGGCACATAAGAGTAAGTATACTATCCACCCAGGTGCCACCAAGATGTATCAGGATTTGAAAGAATTTTCTGGTGGCCAGGGATGAAGAATGATGTGACGGAATATGTAGCTAGATGCCTAGTGTGTCAGAGGGTAAAAATAGAACATCAAAAACCGGCTGGGTTATTGCAACCTCTAGATATCCCTGAGTGGAAGTGGGATAGTATAGCCATGGACTTTGTTATGGGGTTACCCAGGACATCCTCTAGATACGATGCTATTTGGGTAGTTGTAGATAGACTGACGAAGTCTGCACACTTTTTAGCTATCAGGGCTACTCATACACTTGATAGATTAGCCCAGTTGTATATCAGAGAGATAGTGCGGCTTCATGGAGTACCCAGTAGCATAGTTTCAGATAGAGACCCCAGGTTCACATCGAACTTTTGGAGGTTATTGCAGCATGCCTTATGGACCATGTTGCGGTTTAGTACTGCATATCACCCCCAGACAGATGGTCAGACTGAAAGGACCATCCAGACCTTGGAAGACATGTTGAGGGCATGTGTGCTAGAAATGAGGGGTAACTGGGATGCGTATCTACCATTAGCGGAGTTTGCGTATAATAACAGTTACCATTCCAGTATTCAGATGGCCCCTTATGAGGCTTTGTATGGGAGGAAGTACAGATCCCCTTTGTGTTGGGTTGAGTTAGGTGAGAGGAGTATGATAGGACCTGAGATTGTGGACCAGACCACCCGACAGATAGAGTTGATTAGAAAGAGACTCCTCACGGCCCAAAGTAGGCAAAAAAGCTATGCTGATAAGCATAGGAGGCCGTTAGAGTTTGAGATAGGAAACCATGTGTTCATTCGAGTATCTCCAATGATGGGAGTAGGTCGGTCAATGAGGGTAAGGAAGCTCAATCCTAGTTATATTAGTCCATTTGAAATCCTTGAGAAAATTGGACCCGTGACTTACCGAATAGCCTTACCTCCTAACCTAGACCAAATCCACAGTGTTTTTCATGTCTTCCAGTTGAAAAAGTATTTACTAGACCCCTCACATTTCATAGAATATAAGCATGTACAATTGCAGGAAGATCTTTCCTATGTAGTGAGACTGGAGAGAATTGTGGATGCTAAGCTGAAACAGCTGAGAAGCAAGAACATTCCTCTGGTGAAAATGATCTGGAGAGGTCTGACATCTGAGGAAGCAACTTAGGAATTGGCGGATGAAATGAGGCAAAAATATCCAGAGTTATTCCCTTGAGGTAAGTCTTTAAATTTCGAGGACGAAATTTCTTTTAAGAGGGGTAGAAATGTAACAACCGGGAAAAGAAAAGAAAAATAAAAGAAAGAAGAAAGCTGAAAAATCTCGAAAATCCTGAGATTTTTCCAAGTCTTCTCGCTATAACGAGAAATGGTCTCGCTATAGCGATAGCGCCTATTCGCTATAGCGAAAAGGCTTCTAGCTATAGCGAGTGTGGGCAACAGTCCATACAGAAACCAGGGAGTTGCTCGCCGTAGCGCGCACCATAGCGAAAACAGGGGTCTGGAACTAATACGTGCTCACCGTAGCGAAGGTTAAATCTCATCATAGCGAAGGGAACTGATACGTGCTCGCCATAGTGAAAGTTAAACCTCGCCATAGCGAAGGTAGCTGATACGAGCTCGCCGTAGTGAAGGTTAATTTTTGCCGTAGCGAGGGTCAGTCTGGAAAAGAGTAAAAGGCGAGAATTTGACTCCTTTAAATGCCCCAACTCATTCTTTCTCTCTTATTTGCCCTAGACTTCGACCCAAAGAGAGAAAAGAGGCGTGGAGAGTGAGAGAGACCAAGAGAAGGAGGAAGAACAAAGGAAAGGTAAGCAAGTTTCTCTCATTTCTTCTTAGCATTTTGATCTCCTCTCTTTGCCCTCTCTTTCCATGGTTTTTTTTGTGAGATTAGTTGGATTTTAGGCATGGGTCAGAAGAGGGAAAGTGAAAAACACTCTTAAATTTTCTTGTTTTCCTTGAATATGTTAATTCTACTACCATGAGAGCTTGAGAGAGAAGAAGAGTTGATTAAACTCTAGAGAGAGAGAGAGAACCCCTAGGTTCTTGTATATTAGGAGGGTTTGTTCTGAAGATTACATTCTAAGAGAGTAATTCTATGCTCTTGATTGTGTCTAGGCTCAAGTGAAGCACTTCCATCAAGGTGTGAGTGTGAAACCAAGAAGGGAGAAGAGGAATTGAAAGGAAAAGCTAGTGTTGGCTCATAAGGTAGCTCTTTTTCCACTCTTTCTTGTTGCATTCTTGGATGTATAGTCATTGTATGTTTATGTATATGCTTGTTGTGTGAGATATGCCATATGTTATTACCATGATGCATTGTTATCAATGTGCTTGTGTGATGGATTGTGAGAATTGCTCGGATGAGGTAGTGCCGAAAGTCCCTTGAGATGGGTGAGGTAAAGCCGAAAGTCTTTTGAGATGAGTGAGACAAGGCCAAAAGTCTCATAACCGAGTGAGACCAAGTCAAAAGTTCCTAAACTCAGGTGAGGCCATCCAAAAGTCCCTAAACTCGGGTGAGGTTAGACCAAAAGTCCCTAGAACTTATTTGTGATATGGCTGTGATCTCCATGACATGTACAACATGTATTATGTGATTGAGAATGGTTGAATACTAAATTGCATGCTTTGACTTGTTATATGCCTTAATTTCTTCCTTGAATGAGTGCATGAGCTACTGAGATTCCATGAATCTCACCCCTCCCCCTCCCAACTTAACATGCTAGGTGGAGCTCAAGGAGAAACAAGTGCACACCAAGGAACCTAGAAGCATGTGTAGCTAGACTTTAACTTTAATTTGGTCTTTTGATGTAAAGTGGTGCCAAAATGTATATGCACTCACTATTTTTGAGATGTAAATATTGTAGTAAGTGTAAATGTATGGATATATGATGTACAAACTATGCATAGAGCCAAATTAATGGAAATGTGGGTTTTGCCCCTTTTGTTGAATGTATGAGATAGTGTATTTTTTGCCGTAGCATAGTGAGTTTGGAATTTATGATAATTTGGACCACTTGGACATATTATATAGACTATTTTCATACTTTTAAACTTGTCCATGAGTGGCTAGAACATGTGAGAGGCCATTTGGACCCACTTTGACCATTTTGGGTGCCAAAACCGTTAATTTCGTGAGCTCTGTCAAAGTATGACCAGATGAGCTCTTCTTGCCATGAAATTTGGCATGCCTCTAGAGTTTATAGAGAGCTTCTTGGGAAGTTAAAGTGCGTATTATTCGGAGGTCTAGAGAATATTTGGCGAATTGTTGAAATTGGGAAATTTTAATGATTTGGTCATGTACTGTTACCATAGGTCTGAAAAGAAATCCATGTCATTCATAGACCAAATGGTGACCAAATATTGTGAAATTTTATACACGTAAACTAGACAACCACAGTGACCTATACCAACTTGAATCACCCAGATCAGAGGTCTATAGAGAAAGAATGAACATTTTGAAGTTCTGTATCAGCATCAGAGAGCCACCTGACCACCGTTATTGTTCCATCAATTTTTGGGGTCTAAGGGCTGCTGAACTGATCTGGACTTATTTTTTTCCTCTAGTAGACATCTGTAGCTTTTCAAATTGGTATAGTGTGTCCAGATTGGATTTTTTTGGGTTTAGTTGTGGATTTTCGAACTTTATGACAGTAAGCTGCACCAAAAACAGAGACAGCCGGACCTCTATCTCATTTTCGATGTGAAATATGGTCCAAATGCTGCGATTATGGTTGGGAATTATTTTTACTATAAAGATAACACTTAGAGCTTTCCAAAAAGTTATGGTTTGCTAGATTCCCATTTTTCTCTAATTAGTTATGATTTTCCAAAGTTAGAGCCAAAATATGACTTTTGGGCCCAAGGGAGAAATTGCATTTTCTGGTTTTTGACTCCATACCCGTGGCTTATGGCTTGTTTTATGCTATGTATGAGTTTTATAAATGGAGTGTGAGTAGAGAATGTGACTGATGGGTTCACAAGACCCACGAGGCAGAAGATGAGTGTATGAAACCCCGATTTTTTAGTAGGGAAATGCCACGGATTGGTATTGGTTCTTTGGAAATCATACGGAACCGAGCCCAGAGGGAGGCTAGATAGCGGTAGTAGATTATGGTGTTACACTATACTAGTGTCTATATCAGCCAAGACCTATCTAAGGTATCTAGGAATTATAAATAGTCTAGATATCAATTATAAACACTAAAGAAATAATTGGTTTGAATTTAGAAACTTTATTTTGAAAGGTAAAAATTTATGATTCAATTATATATAAAGAAGAAACTTAATGCTAAGCTCCTTGAATTAATTTTGTAATAGCTCTAATGAGTTTTAATAGAGTTATATAACTCATATTAGGTGAGGTCTTGGAGCCAGGATATTGAATTACAAGGGTTGCTTCATTATGCCACTTAATTGAATCATATAGAAGCCTAAAGTTCTAACTAACTTGTATAAGGCGTAAATGAGTACAAGTATGATTTCATTAATAATTTTTGCTTTATTTGATATGTTTAAACCAAACAAGTGAAATATCACCCAAGTGTTGGTGTAAAGCCAAGGGTCCAAGCCAAAAAAACAAAGGGAAAATAAGTTGAACTCTTGTATTAAGGTGGCTCTTCATCCATTCTTGTATATATATAATGGTTACTTAAGTGTCATGGATCATTTGTATGTATTATTTGTAAAATTATGTGTATGGTTAATTGATTGGTGATTATATTCAATTTCATGACATTTGATTGTATTTAGAATTAGTTTGGCTCTTAAATAGATGAGATTGTGCCAAAAGTCCTTTAAAATTGGTGAGATGAGGCCAAAAGTCCCTAATTATAGATAAAACTAAGCCAAAAGTCTCAAATATGAGTTAGGCTAAGTCAAAAGTCCCTAAAAAATGGTGAAACTAAACCAAAAGTCCTAAATTGTTAGGTGAGGCTAGACCAAAGTCCCTATAACTTGTTCTTACTCTTAGTGGAGTCATGTGATCTTTAATGCATGAATATGAATGATATTTGGTTATGTGACATGTATGCTTGCCTTCTTTAACCTTAAGATGCCATACATGTGTGCTTGAATGATGAATGAGTTATTAGAATTCTATGAAACTCATTCTTTCCCCTATTCTTTCTAACCATGTCTAGATAATCCTCAAGGAAGTAAGGATGGTAAGCAAAGAGCTTGAGAAGCACCATTTTGACACTAGATTAGGTTTTAATGTATATTCTCACATGTATGGTAATGTATATGTATATTGTGAAATGTGATCATTCTCAACACTTAAAAGCATGAAACTATGATTTACAAAATATTTT
The DNA here is from genome assembly GCA_032878935.1 of Erythrophleum fordii. Taxonomy (NCBI): domain Eukaryota; kingdom Viridiplantae; phylum Streptophyta; class Magnoliopsida; order Fabales; family Fabaceae; genus Erythrophleum; species Erythrophleum fordii. The sequence goes on from JAVQMF010000029.1 coordinate 3,516,687, forward strand.
TTAATGTAAATATATGATATTGTGCCATTTGACCATTTGAGTTCCACTTTATGCATATATGTAATTGCAAGTGGGAGTGTGAATTTGAGTGGCATGGCTTTTGAGACATGTTAGACCAACTATAGGTGTTGTATTTGCCATTTAAAACTTGCTCAAATGAAGACATGGTATGGTATAGCTCAAATATAACCATTTGAAACCAAATCTTGCACTTTTTGAGCCACAAAATGTCCCTAAATCAAAAACAGATTAAATGGATAAATTTTGGGCTAAACTTTGGCAAGCATTTAGAGCTCATCTCACAGAGCCAAAGAATACAATTTTTGAATCCTTATAGGATTTTTTATAAATTGCCAAACTTGGTTGAAAAGCCTAAATTTTCTAGTTTATTATTTATATGGTGCAGTTGTTGTTTTCATGGGTTTTGAAAGACCAAATAAACTTGTTTTGACTTAAAATTTTTACAGTAGATAGTTTTCATCATAAGCTTTCTATAGGTATAAAGTTTGCACAAATCAAAGTTGTGTTACTCAAATTATGATTTTTCAAAATTTAATGCATATTATGTGTCATAAGGCCTAAATGATGCATACCAAGGAACCAATAAAATTCTTGCTTCTTTTTGTGATGTCCTAAGCAAAGAAAAAAAAAATTTGTTTGACATGAATTTGGAAAAATGTATGATGTAAATATTTATTTGTGTACAATTAGATTAATTGAGGCTTTAATAACAGCAATTTCTGCTGTCAAAAGTATCAATATGAGTTATTATTGATATAAAAGGAATATGGTATGAGATGTATATATATATTCCTTGATGGTATGACACATCCTAACTAATCATTTACTAACCTAAGTCAATATTTCAAAAGATGACAAAGGTCTCCCAAGGATTAGTAAGTTACAGTAACCCTCATTGTCCTTTGTTCAAAATATGTAGCCTCTTAAGTTCTTCTATACCAAAAACTATCACCTTTTACTTGTACTCTAGTCAATATTTGCTCTTTCACATCTCATTTCTAACACATTTCCTCTAATCCTTACCCTATGAGATTTTGGCTTATTTCCTATCATCATCAAATTTACTTCTTTACTATTAATTTTTTATCCTATCCCTATATTCATATATTATACTATTTCTAGTAAAATGGTTCTTTAATTCATCATTTTCATGAATATTTGGTGGGATTCATTCCTCATGTGCTGAAAAAGCTTTTTTCCCCTTCATACACTTCTAGGAAACCAACTATTGAATTAGACTCTTTTACTCTTAATGTTTGAAATTAATTCCTTAATTACCATAATTTCTTGCTTTTGTTCACTTAAATTACTAAGTTCTTTTGCATAACTTAATCATGGGTTAAATATTTTTTTATTATCCTATTTTAGTCTTAGATAACTATAGATTAAGTCTACACAAGTCCTAAATTAATTAGAGCGAGTTATGAGATACTTAAAAATTCCACTTTTCCTTAATCCAGTTTTAACGGAAATTCTGACACTAGTTTTATGCTAATTTTTAAAATCATTTTACATTTAAAAGGTTTAATTATCAACTAACCTTCATATGTTTTCTATTTAAAATAACTATATTAGCTTAAGACTGCTTTCTTTGGTCTTTAAATATAAATTTCATTTTCAGAAGCTGTTCAAAAATTCTTGCACCTTGTATAGCTACTATGCAACATTTATTTGAGTATGCTAACCAACCTAGGAAAATTCTAAATTATTTTTGGAAGTTTCCCTACGTGTTAATTAATGCCAATAAAAATTTGGTAGAAAAATAACATGGTTTAACCCCTTATCCATCCACTTTTCTAAAACAACTCAAATCTATTCGAATTTAACTTTTCTTACTTAGGTAAATTTTTGTTTAGCCTAAGTGCTACTCTAATGGGGTGTTTTTCTTTCTAGTGCATACAAGGATGTTAACTACAAGTGTTAATTAATTTCAAGAATAAATCATATGTTTTATAATTTATTAGATGTTTTTTCCTAAGTAGTTTCACTTTTTTTATTTTATCTTGATTAATTACATCTTGTTTACTAAGTATTTCTTATTCCCGCTTTTATCTTGCTATGCATGGCTAATCCTTCTAACCTTACATGTAGTTTTATTATTTTGCAATCAAATGCTCCATCTTTGTATGAAATAATGTGATGCACCAACTCATGGAAATTTCAAGGAGACTTACTCTCGATCTTTGACTAAATCCATGTGCATTTAAGTACCTAATTCTAGATGTCATCTTCTTAGTATTAAGAATAACCCAAATGCATAATATTAACACAAATTCATATAATGTATTTTTTGAATATTATTTCAATACATAGATTATTTAATTATTTTTTGTAACACCCGGTATGTTGTAAAAACACAGAAACGGACCGGTTTGAAAAGTAAGTCCCCTGAGATGAGTGATTCAAAGTCAAATAAAATTTGAATAAAATGTTAAATAATAGAAAATGAGGATTTAAGACTTAAGTTGCCCAGAAATTGGGGCCGGAGTAATTCAAAAAATTTGCTGAAAGGCCAGTGGTATTTTCGTAAATAAGTGCAATTTTGGAAAAACACCTAGGAAGGCTTTTTAAATAAAAATTTTGAGTTGCCCAGGGTTCTCAGAGGCCCCAAAAAAAATGGGAAGCCCCGGGACCAATAAAGCTCCTCCGATGTACTCTTTCCAACGTCGGTTGACCCAAACTTTGACCAGTTCATTCGAGAAAGTTTTAGCTCCAATTTGAGTGATTCCAAAAGTATTTTATTAAATTTGGAATCTAAATGTTATGATGGAAAAGACGATTCTCAAAAAGGAGCTAAAATGAAGCCAAACAGAAAATGCCATTTCGAAGGGTGAAATTGGAAACAATTTTAAAAAGGAAGCTTCTTTATTCTTCATGAAAGTTCACGTTCACTCTCCCTCATTGGTCAGTTGTGAAATTGTGTCATCTAAGGGGCAAACGTGGTCTAATGGCTATGAAATTTTATAGACAGAAACTAGACATTCACAATGATGTGTAGCAACTAGAAGCACCTCATTTGGAGGTCTAAGCTAAGAGATATGAATTTTTGAATTTCTAGAACAGCAACAGTAGCGCAGCACGACCTGAGTCACTGTTCCATTGAATTTTAGTGGCTAAACGTGATTTCTCTGGTTTGAGCCTATTTTTACCATAAATTTAACATTTATAGCTTTCCAAATTGGTATCATTTGCATGGATTTGATTTTTTTGGAATTAATTGAATATTTTCAAAGTTTATAGAAGACACTTGCATCAGTACCAATAGCTGTCCGAACCTTTGCCCCTTTTCACATGTCAAACACTTTCTGTGTTATGTTTCATAGCTTAGACATATTTCTGTCATAAAGTAGACATGTGAAGCTTTCCAGAATAGCCAACAATGCATGATTTTGATTTTTGTGGATTTAGTTATGAATTTCTGAATTTGTGACAGAAAAACTAAAATTCTGGCCGAAAATAATAGAGTGAATTGAATGCTTCCTTTTGAATTCCACAAGTTGTGGGCCAACTTTGGTGATGCAAATGAGTTGTATGTATGTAATTAAATATAAGAATGTGATGTATGAGCTCATATGGTCCTCGTGATATTGAAAGGAATTTTCATATGCGATGCAACGCGAAATAAAGCATTATTTTAATGCCATTTTTCCATTCCCTTTTGTGCAATTCATCATGCGAGACATAGAAATTATAAGAAGCAAGTTAGAAATATATGGTGTTACATTTCTTATATCTTTATTTTCTATTCCTCATACTACAACTTCCTACTAATTTTCTTTCCTACAATTCTTGCCTATTTCATCTACTACCTTTCCATGGAATTGCCACTTTCATAGAAGTTTCCTACACTACGTCCATGCACAACAAAAGTCCTAAAGATTACCACTAAGTTTGCCTTTTATGGAGGAAAATATCATTCATGCACAAATCACTATTTATCATACTAAATTCCAATTTTCAAATATTCAAGAAAATTATCAAAAATTAAAAATTTACTTAATTTTCATAATTAATATATTATTATTTAAAGAGAACTCAAAAATTAACACATTTTTATTTTTATATTTATTTTAAAAAGGAAAAAGAAGATGTTGCACATATCTTAATTATCAAACCTCCTATCAAATTCAATTTCGTAAATTATCAAATTGGTTAACTTATCAAGTTCATATACACTAGCTAAACCTTTTGCTAGCCATAAATATTCCATAATTAAAGACAAAAATTAAACCCAAATATCAACAACATTAAAACAAAAACAAAAGACAAACCAAATAAGCAAAAATAAATTATACATGGCTTAAGTTTAGATTAGGTAAGCTTTGTATTAATATTAGCAAAAACATAGTACACGAATCCCTGACAATGGTGCTAAAAACTTGTTGTGCTACAAAAGCGTACATGCAAGTATACATATCAACAAGTAATATAATAGAGTATTGTTACACAAGGATTTGTCACTAAAATAATTTCTAACTGCTAAAATTTTGCACCTTAACATAAATCAAGCTAACAATAAAGATGATAAGGAATTAAACTAAATTAAAAACATCAAAATAACAAAATAAAGGGAGAAACATGCTTTTTGGCTAAAGTCAAAAGCAAAAAGTTTAGGATTATGATCCCTTTTAACATTTCATAACAAACCAATCAACATCTGTATACATTGCTTTTAATGATGATTTTTGCTAACTTAGTACTATAATTTACCTACAAGCATTTTTTGAATTATCTATAAGCATTTCCCTAACTAATTCATAATTTCTTATACAATTGATCATGAGGCTTAATCAATAATAAGTCCTAATGTGGTTATGTGAAGTCAGTAGATATATTCTTATCCTACAAGCGAATCAATCCATACAACATTGCAAGTTTCATGAACCACACTACCCAATTTATAATCTAATCCTAAAATCCATTTCCCAAGGTCATTTAGATTACCTAAATTATCTAATGGTTTTCACACACTTAGAAGCATGAAAAACAAGGATTGAGTGAACAAATCATACCATAAATTACAAGTAAAAAGAGTACTTACAACCTACTAAATGCTATGGTTCATCATAGTCTTAGATTAAGAATTGTAACTCATATATTTACCAAAATAAGAGGAAACATTAAAAACATCATGGAATACAGAAAAAAGAAAAGGAATAGAGATAACCAGGAAATAATCTTTGCTTCTCTTCAACCCAAAGCTCTCTTCCATTCTGAAGATGCTTTAAGCTATTCTTTAAACCCTCAAATAATCTAAAATGATGGCCAAAGTCGAAGAGTGGGGATATATAGCTCAAAACCTAGCAAAAAGTAGAGCCTATAATGACTACATTTTGTGATATACAAATGGTGTTGTAGAACCATTTGTCCTGTTTAGGAGAATTAAAATTTCCATAGTGGCGCCACAATGCTGGGATATGGCATTGTGGCATCAGACTTAAATTTCCTCCAAATTGCATTTTTGTCATATCTTGGCTTTAAGTTTTCAGGGATCTATGTCCAAGATGACTCTAACTTAAATTTTTAGGTATTTACAACATACAAGAAGAGTCAAAGTATGATCAAATCTTAAATTATCCAAAATTAAGCCAAAATTGTCATCTATGGTATAAAAATTGAGTGTGAAGCTATATACACTAGCTATGCACATTTTTCCTAAAATAAGATATATTTACTATATAATTAGACAACTTAGCACCTATTTCTAAGTAAAAATATACAAAATAACATGAATGAATAGAAGTTAACACATACAGTAAGAAAAATCTATACACATAACATGAAACAAACTTGACAACATGTTAGTATATTGTTAAGATTATTAGTGCGCGCACACAACAAGAACCAAGCACAAATGATAGTGTTCATTGCATCAAAAAATTCTCAACATATTTCCTCAAGTAGGGAACATGTGTGTGATGGATTCTAAGTAGTTACATGACTTAACAGAACCAAAATCTGCCTAGAAAAATTCCAAATGCTAATACTATTTTATTTTGACATGACATTGAGTTATGTGCATTAAAATAAAAAAATGATATAGCTATAAATTTCAAAAACTTATGAAAATATCCCACAACATCGAACACATGATAAAAGATAATGTTAACAATGTGTAAACATGGCAGTTGTGGAAAACACAAAAATGTCATAAACATCTTCAATAACTTTGGGTAGCATCAGAGGAAGATTAAACTTAAATGCTTCTTTCTAAGTCCATTTGGTTTATAACTTAGCTAGTGGACTTAGAGACAAGTGTTATGAGTGCCTTATAGGCCTTAAATCCTTATAGCCCAATCTACATTATCAAGACCTAAAGACCCTACAATTGAATGGCCTTTGGTACCATCAAGCTAAATACAATGAACTAAAACAATAAACTCTTTAAATAGGATGTATGGCTCTAAACAACTAAAGATGGCAAACTGTTCTAAATAATATAGCTTTGCCCAAAGCAACAAGCCAACTTAATCAATCTCCATCATTAGCTTACCTTCTGCAAGAATATAAATAAGGTCCCCCCTATCATCTCCAAAGGATCAATTACAATCATCGTCAACATCTCTAAAGTCAGTCATCACTTACTACACTTAATCTCTTGTTCCTGCACTCTTACTACTGTAATACTTTTGTCTTCAAATTATAAAACTCTTTCTCTCTCTAAGCTATCTCTTTCTTTTTGTCATCCCCTCCCTTAACACTATCATTACAAGTTTACAATCACAAACTCCATACAATTCCATGCATTCCAAATTTCAAAGTTCATTTTTTCAATATCAATTTAAAATGAAGCCATATGTTCGCCACTTATAATTTGACAATCAATTCTTGATCTTTTGGATAACTTAAATAGTATTCAAATATGCATCACTTAACAACTTTCAATTTTTGTCACAAAAGAGCTCTCTAAATAAAGTTTATTTTTGGTAATTATGTAATAATAATTGTTATTACAACCATTTATTTATTGTTATGTAATTTAATTATATTTCTTTTTATTAAGCCACATATAATTTATTTTTCAAATCATGATCAAGTTCAGTATTAAATCTTAAACAAGAATTACATATTATTAAATATGAATAATTGTAGTACTTAATTTTTTTAGCACTACAAAAGTATAATAACTACATCATAGGTCATTTGGCTAGTCAAACAACATCAAATTACAAATTGAGTAAAATTAAAAAAAAAATTAATTGAAAAAAGAAACATAGAAGAATGAAATTTAGTAGGCAACTAGGTTTTTAAGGTCGTGACAAATGGTCTTAGGATTCCATTCAGCTAGAAAGCCTAGGGGTTATTATTTCTTATCTTGTATAGGCCAATTTCTATAGTGTGTCCAAACTTGGACATTTCAATTTCAATGTGGTGCTAGTGTTGGCCCATATTGAAAGTTGGCAATTAGAGACATATATCTTCCACCTCACTAAGGGTGAGTATACAATTACACTATAAGACATTGCAATCTAGTTAGGTCTACCATGCATTGGGGAGGTAGTCTCTGGATGCACAGACTACGATTAGGTGGTTGTGTGTAATAATTGGCATAGTGTGACACTGCTATAAAGGATACTAGATGGATAGATGTTAAGTGTTTCCTGACTTGCATAAACATTCAAGAACCTGCCGAACGATGCAAATAATAAGAATGTTCAATGATTCATGCTTGCATATATCTTACAATTGATTAGGAGATACCTAATGTCGAATAGGAATAATCACAAAGCGATGCATGTATCTATCATTGCTTGCTAACTTTGAATAGGCAAATTAGTATAGTTAAGGATTAACGGTATTGGCCTACTTATACTAAGAGATGTGTGGTGTCACACATTACAACGAGATCAACATTGGTAGTTGTTTAACCTTACTTCACGAGCATGAGATCAATTCCCCTACCTTGCTGCATAAAGACCCCCATAGCCTAACTCAGATGGAAATCTATCCCATTAGATCATTGTTAGGTTTTAGGTATGAACTCATATTTTGTATAAAATCATAGTTGTTTGTTTTACAGAGATTAATGTGTATCCTCACATCTCCATTAAGTGAAGGTGTGTCCTATAGCATCCTAGGCTAACCATAGGGGCTCTATAACAATACAAAATCCTACTAGATTAGATGAATTAAAGATTATGAGGTTTGTGATTGAATATTTATCTATCTGTTCATGTTATTATTATATCATAAATTAACTTGTTCTATATAGGTAATTTGGCTCTCATATGACTCACTAACTATCCTTTAATATATTCATGACTACTACTTGGCTAATCCTAATGTATGGCATGCATCAGTCCCACTTACTATGCTTCTAGATCCCTAAATGGCATCATGCCAACCGCATTTTCCACTAGTTTGGTAAGGTATAGTATATCCTAGACAAGCATTCAATGTAGGATTACTACATCTACTATAATTAAAAGGAAATGTTCACAAAGATTGGTGGCAAGAACAACTGGTGTTCATCATGGCATGGAATGCATGGCCACAAGTAGTGGCACAAAATGACTTAGAGGATAGAACCATAGATCGTAGCTCAGCCTACATTCATTGGTATTAGAGATATATGTAATAGTGGATCCATCTTGCAAGTAGTTCCTAGAGTTTTATGGTATGATTTTACATGCTTATTGTCCTTGCATTTCTTCCCCTTCTATATATCTTTACGATTTTTAAATGTTTAACTGTTGATTTTTAATTTCACAAATTGTTGTATTAGTAGACTTAGACAAACTTGTTGTCACTGACCCTCTAATGCTTGGTTATGGCAAATTAAGGTAAAGGGCAAGTAGCAATATGTGGACCATGTTGCATGCCTTGGGCAAATATCAAAATATGCTTGTCTCCTAACCTACTCTACCAGCACTCAATCTACCCAAACCTTTAAAGCTATAAGCTAGGCTAGGAAAGAAAGACTATGGATTTATCTCATCTAGGAAATCAATGTTTAGTGATGACATTGGCGGTGCTGATGCAAGTGTGTTGTCATCTTACACTGTAGCCCTTATATAAGGGGATTTCAAATATGCTTGTCCTTCTTCCTTTCCATCATTCATAGATGTTAGAGATGCTAGTCTTTCTTTCTTTCTATCATTCACAGACGTTGGAGATGGTGGTTCTTCCTTCTTTTCACCCTCTTATTATACATTATAATGCCTCTATCTCTGTATATAAAATCATCATTCTCCACACCAACAACATAGCCGATTCAATTTAGTAGGGTACCACTTACATTATTATTTACAAATCCATTTGCACTAAGTGTTAAGTATGCTAATGCATCTTTTGGACATTAGGGATCATCCTACTAAGAACTATTAGGGTTCTTCACCCTAAATCAACCAATACCACTTGTTCAGTCCCTTTAATAGGACTTAAATTCTATTCATAATTATAATGAAAGTGAATCATCCAAAGAAAAAGAAGTAGATGACGAGGAAGAAGACAAAGAAAAATAAGAGAAAGAAGAAGAATAGTTAGTACAATGTTGACCAAAATGAATTAAAAGAGGGCTTTTATGTGGGACAAAAAGCCATTATGAATGATTTAGAATCACTTTTTTAATTTTTCATTCATATATTTGAAGTTTTATATTTAATTTTTTTACTTTCAAATCATTAGATAATTCTTCAAATTACATTTATTATGTAAATATTTTTTAAAAAAATTTTGGGTTAAATGCAAAATGGCTCCCTCCATATTCAGCTCTTTTAATTAAAAATATATATATTTTGGCTAAACAAGGAGGAAGCCCCTTTGTGTTCAACCCATTTTGGGGGGAAGGTTGAATGCAAAAGGACTTCCTCTATGTTCATTTTTCCAAAAAAAAAAAAATCACAAAATGCATACGAAGCCTTTCCACATTCTGTTTTTTTTTTTAAAGGTTATATATATATATATATATAAAGAAATAGTTTTAGTAGTTATCTATTTAAGTTTTTCCTTTGGCTTTTTTTAGTTGTATATATAAGGCAAATTGCTGAGAATTTCAACCTTTTAAAAGTTGTTAGATATATATCTCTTAAGTAAAAGGATTATCCTTATAGCATATTACTCATTGAAGCACATCATGAATGTTGGAAAAAGTTCACATTACAAAAAGTTAATTTACACCATCAATATATATCACTACAAAAAAATTGACTTTTAGTGGCAACTAAAGTCACCGCTAAAAGCCAAAATGTCGCCACTAATAAGTTTTACTGGCAACATCTTTTCCGCCACTCTATTCTAATACTTTTTAGCCATATCAAAGTGTTGCCACTAAAAGTCAATACTACAAATATATAGCAACGATTATAGTCGCCACTAAAACTTATTACAATTTAAGTGAAATAAGTGTCGCCACTAAATGAAAAGGTATTAGCGGCAATATAGGTTGTCACTATAAATACACATTTAATGATAACAGTTTATTGTGGGTAAAAATAATTAGTGACACCACTAAAATCGCTGCTATATATATTTAGTAATGACTTATTGCTGTGGATAAAAATTAATACCATTGTCATTATAAGAAAACCTTTAGCGATAACATTTCTTGCGGGTGAAAATGAATTAGTAACATTGTCATGGTCGCCAGTAAAGATTTTTAGCGATGACATGTGGTCGCCACTAAAATGAATTAGCAACATAATCATGGTCATCACTAAAGATTTTTAATGACGACATGTTGTTGTCACTAAAGGTATTTAAGGATGATATTATACTCGTCACTAAAGGTATTTAGCAACAAGAAATTATTGTTACCAAAAAGCAAAAGTGATGGCATTTTTTGTAGCAATTAAGTTTTAGCAGCAACATTTGGAGTTGCAATAAAGCTTTAGTGGCAATTGTTTTATTTTTTATACTAAAAATAGGTCTTTTAGTGTCAAAATTTATTGTCGCTAAAGGTAAGGGGTTGATATATATATATATATATATTAAATGAATAATGTACATTGAAACTAAATTAACATTGAAGAAAATTAAAATTAAAATAAGAAATAAAAAGTAATATATATATATATATGCTAATTGACATGTTCAAGAGGCATTAATTTCTTAATATTGCATATCATAATTAGTATTATAATTATAAGTGCTTTCATAATGTCTCATATGTCAGAACCTATATTGAAATATCTATTAGAACATAAAATGATGGCATAAATTGATACATCAAAATGGCCATCAACAAAAAAACATAAGTCCACCTTCTCTTCACCTAGCTTGTCTACGAGAGGAGTCATTGGTCAAAGCATTCTATCCTTATTGATAAAAAATAACATTAATCATATAATGTTATTGTTTAACATAACATTAAGGTAGAAAATCATTTATAAGTACTTGTTACATGGTAGCCATAAGGCTAGCCAATTGAGCTTGAATCTCTGACTGAACTCGTTGTTGCATTGTAACCCGCTCTTCTTGAAGCTTCTTCTCCATCTCAGCTTGCATTTCCTCCTGCAACCTTTCCCACTCTTCTTGTAATTTTCTCTCCATTTCAGCCTGCGTTTGTTCCATCCTTGTCGAAACCCTCGAATCCACTTCTATTGAGTCCATAATTCTCTTCTTTGTTGGTTTCTTTTCATATCCTTTCCCCCTAACATACCCTGACCTCTCCCTTAGCACAGTGGCCAAAATTTGATCTCCCATTAATTGATTCTCATTATCTTCTGCTTCGTGTTGCTGAACTAGTTCTTGAATGTGCCCCTAGTGATATAACAATAGATAAACATCATAGACAATAAGACAATGGAATAAATAATTGAAGAACAATGATCTATAGCAACTTACATGGATTTCTTATGACTTGGGATCTACCCATTCCACTTCTCCGTCCTTGTTCTTACGGGTGTGTTGAAGTTCCCGAACTTGGTTAGGGGGTGCCACTTCTCTGATAATGGGATCTTTTTACAATATTTATTTAGATGATAATCCATGCTACCATAGAGGGAATGACACAAAAAGAAATGTTTGAAAACTTTTCAAGTACAACACAAATACTTACCGTAGACTCCTCAACCTCTGCAAATGAATGAGTACCGCATGTATGCTTTGTCACTTTCTTGCCCTGTTTGCTTTATTCCCGCTACTCGAAGCCTACAATTGGATGGTATTATGATCATGAAACCTTAAAATCATGTAAACAAAAAGCAAACAATCCTTCAAGTTCTTGTTAGAAATAAATTATCTTGAACTTTGAACTTTCCCAATAGTGCATCAGACACTCCCAATCATCATGGCTGATGTTACTTAGTCGAGTAGCCTCCTTCTCTTCAATTGTATCACACTTAGCATACTCTGCATGCAGGTCAGCCTTCCAAGATCAATATAGTTGATGCAATGTTTCAACACAAGTTCTATTTAATATCTCTTCAGGGCACCCATCACGAACATTAAATTTGTCATACATAAAACATAAAAAACCAAACTTATTAACTAATGGAGGTACATTATAAATGCTACATAGAGAACAAAGACCTACAAATATAATGTAATACCTTTAGTTTCAACAATAAAGTATCCCTATATTTGGCATAAACTTTGGCCCAATCACCATCCCTAAGAGAGACTGTGGTGTGCACCACATGTCTACAGTAGTTGGCAAAGTCACAGGCCCCGTCTCCAATAGGTCTATCTAAGTTCTCAGGGATGTAAAATTTGATTTTAGAACCATATTTTGTCTTCATGTCTACTGATATACTCTTATATTTTCCCCTAACCTTTTTAGTTGTGTTGCAAGAAGTTGCTGTATGTGAGAAAAAGTAAACAAATTAATCATTGGTGTATATACATGGCAAAAGTGTAACAAAAAAAAAGTATTATTTCCATGAAATGACAACTGAACTACTCGACACCTATGATTGTTGTGTATGAGGCGAATCATTATAGATCGTTTGCCTATCCTTCTGTGGTAGGAGTGGTAAGAGTGTATCTCCTGACTCCAAATCCGCTTGTGCATGCTTAGGTGAGAGTGCACCTCTTGGCACCAAATCCCTCTGTGTACGCTTAGGTGATGTCACCTCTCCAGTAGGGTTATATTGACCTCAGCTATTACCTCGCCCAATGTCTCGTCCTTCTCGGCCTCCTAGCCTACCTCGTGTAGAACCAGACATTTGCTACCTTTTGTCCATATATAGTATAAGTAACAAGATGTAATGAAACAAACATTAATGGTAAACAAAAGTAGATAACAAAACACATACATAACAAGTACAGAAAAAAAAAAAGTAAGTAAACAATATAAAATGTATATGACACAAAATATACCAAACTTCAAACATTTTAACCACTCAATCATACAATGGGGATGTTTGTATAATAATTATGATTTTTTCAAATGTTCAGTAAGATTGACACTAATCTTGATCACATTCAGTGTCCACAGTGTTTTTTGTATTATCATCATCGAGCAAATCTTCTCCTTCTTCTTCATCGGTGGACTCAATCTCATCATTATCATTAATGAAATCATCTACCACACCCCTTGCATTATGCCCACTTGTTTGAGCATTTATGCTTATATGGCTTAGTATTTCTGATTTAACATCATCCCGATGTAAGAGGACCATAAGGTTAATGCCCATGTCATTATTCCAAATTGGATTTAATTGGACTATGCCTTATTGATATGCCTCATCAAGAAAGAGACCATTATTCTCACCACTTTCTTCACCTTTTTTCACCTCTAAAAGCCTAAAGAGGTCACAAGAATATGTCTTCACAACAATTGGCCACTCCAATTAAATCCAAATTGGATTTAATTGGACTATGTCTTATTGATATGCCTCATCAAGAAAGAGACCATTATTCTCACCACTTTCTTCACCTTTTTTCACCTCTAAAAGCCTAAAAAGGTCACGAGAATTTGTCTTCACAACAATTGGCCACTCCTTGTTAATGATGTCTTTTAGGTAGAACACTTGTTCTGCTTGGCTAGCTAAGACAAATGGCTCATTTATATCCAACGAATGTTGAGCATTCATACTTGTGATGCCAAACTTGTTAACCTTGTATCCTTTTCCTAGGTGACCCACGTCCCACCAATGGCATTTAAAGAGATATACTTTCTTATTCCCAATGTATGAAAGCTCATATATGTCCTCTAAGATGCCATAATACTCTTTCCCTTTGTTTGAGTCATCCTCTTTTACAAGAACTCTAGTATTGTCAGTTTTCCTCCCTAAGGCATGATCTCTTATATGAAATCTAAAACTATTGACCAAATAAGTAGAAAAACGATGCACTATTTTTGCTAGGCCAAGTGCTAGACTGATGAGGTCGTCATTAACTTGGCCTTGTATGTGTAACTGTAAAACCTGCATAAATTAACTATACTCTATTATCGCTTATTTGGATAAAAGATTATGACTCAAAATATGCTACTCAACAAAGGAGCCTACTCGTGCACAAAACCATTTGGTAAAGTCCTCAGTATTTGAAGTTTGAGTTTCAATCTCCAATTGGTGCTCCTTACATTGTAATTGTAGTAAGAAGTTAAAAAATATTTGCAGTAATTATTGTCATAGAGATTGGCAAAGGAGTGATAACTTACTCCATGAATGGCAAAACGTCTATGAAATTTTGCAGCACATACATGCAAGCTTGATGAAAACTACTTGAGTCATGGCTAGAATTCAAACAGAACTGATGAGTGCTATGGCTAGGATTGTTGCACCACAGCGCGAATTGAAAACTTAGCATAACAACACTTATAGAACTAAGTTATGCCATAGCGTGGTCATATCAAGTCACGATGAGGATCGTGTTTGGCATATGTTAGTTCTAGTAAGGAGTTGCACCGTGGCGTGGTCATCTTAAGTCGCGGCAACGATCATGATTTAAGTCACGACGTAAGTTTAATATTTTTATTCCAAAGTTACAGAATCTAACTACATCGTGGGGAGGAGTATTCAAGTCATGGCATAATTACATTATAATGTATTTAGAGGTTTTAATAACCATTTGAGCTGCGGTGGAGATCCACCAAGCCACGACCTAAATTCCTAAATCCTTAATTTAGCTTCCAAACTTCTAAAAGTCATAACTTTAAGCATGGTAGTTTGTTTAAGGTGATTTTTTTAATTTGGGTATTTTTTTCGAGATCTATGCAATGGCAAAGGTGGTTCGATCACTTATTTTCCTCAAAAATGCATGTTTTGGACGTCAAATTTGAGATTTTTGTTTCAATTTTCTCGAAAGAACATGTTCAAACACCAAAATGTAAAAGTTTATAACTTGAGTTAGGGATCTCCAAATTTAGCAAACTTTGGCTTTCATTAAAGCTCCATATGCCTACTTTATATTGAAAAACTTTTAGCCTAATCCTATATCTTTTAGTCCTAAAAAATTGCATGACAATATAATTGGTCTAGGTGATAATTTTGTAGATTCATCTTTTGCTATCATGAATTTTGAAAATTTTGAAAATATTCTAGATAACTGTAAAAATTACCATCTTAGACTTGAATTAAACCTCTAAATATCCTCTAACTATTTACCAAGTTTTACACCTAGACTCCACCATTTGATTCTTCAAATGCATCCCTTTCCATACTTACTTTATTGGGGTTCTGAATTTGACACCAAAGAGTATATATGAGCAAATGATGGCCTTAAACCATTCCACTACCCACCTCAATACTTCTAACAAGTTTCAAATCATACTTCAAAACTACTAGAACTTCTAAAACTCCCAAGAATTCTCTAAATCAAAATATGACTACTTAGGTTCCTTATACCACATATAAGTCACCATGCTTCTTAAAACTTTAGAGATCACACAACCAACTATTATGTCTAGTTTTTTACATGCAACCATCAAGCCAAATACCATAACCAACCATCAGACCATCAGACTAAATACAATCATCAGACCATCAAATCAAATACAACCATCAGGCCAAATATCACAACCAACCATTAGGCCAAATACCATATACAACTATCAGACCATCAAACCAAATACAACCATTAGACCATTACACCATCAAACCATCAGGCCAAATACATCAAAGCATTAAATTTCTTCTCAAATCTTCTCTCATTGCCATAGGTACATTTCCCAAATTAATTCAAGTCATATGATTAGCTTTTTAAATCAAAAGAAACTACATATATTTGATCTGCTTATTACTAGCTTCCATGCTAAATTAATATTACATTTATCACATAACGTTTTATAAAATCTGTAAAGAGCATGTTCAGATTTTTAAAAAAAAGCATGCTTTGGCCTTCAATTTTGAGTTTTTGTTTTTAATTTCTTCTCAAAAGAGCATGTTCATATCGTAAAATGTAAAAGTCTATAACTTTTATATTGTACAAATTTTAGCCCAATCTTACATCTTTTGTTCCAAAAAAATTGCATGACAACAGAATTGGTTTGGGTGACAATTCTGCTGATTCACCTTTTGTTGTCATGAATTTTGAAAATTTAGAAAATATTCCATATAACTCTAAAAATTACCATCTTATGTTTGAATTAAACCTCTAAATATCCTTTAACTGTTTACCAATTTTAGACCTAAACTCCACTATTTGATGCTTGAAATGCATCCCTTTCCGAACTTACCCTATTTAGGTCCTGAATTTGACACTACAAAGTATACATGTGCAAATGATGGCCTTAAACCATTCCACTAACCACCCCAACACTTCTAACAAGTTTCAAATCATATTTCAATACTACTAGAACTTCCCAAACTCCCAAAAAATCTCTAGATCAAAATATGACTACCTAAGTTCCTTATACCACATACAAGTCACCATGCTACTTAGAGCTTTAGAGATCACACAACCAACCATCATGCATTCAAAGTAGTAATATTAAGAGTCCACAATAATATCACAAGAACCATAAAACACTAATCAAATTAATTGCATTTATGTCAGATCAAATACATCAAAATATTAAATTTCTTCTCAAATCTTACCACATTGCCATAGGTATATTTTCCAAATTAATTCAAGTCCTATGCTTGGCTTTTACATGTCATATATGCATTTTAGAAAAGAATCAAGCTCTGCTATATCTAGCTCTGCTACTAGCTTCCATGGTATATTTTCCAAATACATTGCATTCTATATGCATATAGGTAGAAATGCTTGGCTTTTACATGTCATACTACCTATATCTAGCTCTGCTGCTAGTTTCCACAGTCTTCTCCTTATTGGAGGATCTAAGATAGAAGAGGGGATGAGATATGCAAATCTCAATAACCATGAAATCATTTCTACCTATATGCATATAGAATGTAATGTATGATATAATATAGTTAAAACATGCCAAAATAATGATGCAAATAGGCTTGAGCATAATGTAGAGGGATATCACAATCACTTAAATAATTTCACATGCAATACTTAACACACAATGCATATAAGAGGAAATAACTTCAAGTTACCTCTATTGTGACTTCTAACTCCAAAGAGGTGTCCAATAATCACTTTCAGAAAACTTAACTTATTAAACAAGAAAAAAATTCAACATGAGTCAGTAGCTCTAATATACCATACACACATCATAATCACTTTTATTCTTTGAAATTTTTTTAGTGTAAACTTCTCATTATATTTTCATCCCAACTAAACCATTTAAAGATCTTAATCCCAAACATCCTTCATCCTCCATCTCATCCCTTTAGAATTCGCATATGTGTTTGCCTCAATAGTAAATTCATGCTAAATTACCACATTAGAGCTCATTTTCATTAAAAATTATCATTTAAGGTCTACCCAAGCTTAAAGGAGCATCATCTAACCATTAAAGTATCAAGATTGAATTTGAGGTTCCAAATTCGCATCTATGGATGCCCTCACTAAGAAAACCATAAAAATCATTATATTTTTACTCATTTTCATTAGAAATTATCAATTAAGGCCTACCCAAACCAAAAGGAACCATTATAAGCCATGGAACTTGAATATTAAACCAAAAATCCCAGTTTACAAAACCTAGAATTGTATTTCCTTTATAAATCAGAACCTAGGGCATTAATGGATGAAGAAGAAGATAGAATAAGAATTTTATAGGCTTACCCAATTGAAATCAAGCTTACAATGACAAGAGATTCAATCTTTCATACCTTTGTTCTTCTTCCCCTTCATTTGCTCTGCCTCTTTTGTGTGCTTTACTTCAGAAGTTTAGACTTAGGGCAGGAGCTGGTGCAACGTTGGCATTTGTCTGGGGAGAAATGAAATTTGAAGGTATTTTATAAAATGTTAATCAAAATTGATGAGATTTTTTATTAATAAAAACAATATTAGAAATTAAAATTGAAATTTTAGATATAAGAAATGTTAGATATATTAATTTAATGAATTTTAAAAATTGAAAATTGAAATCACAACTCACATATATGAATTCTACAAATTGAAATTTTAATTTATTACTAAACAATTATAAATAATAATCTATTATTATTTGATATTTTTTATGGTTTTATTTATAGTTATATTTTTAAATTAATGAATAAATAATTCATAAAATTAAATATTTAAAAAGCAAATAGATTGTAATTATTTATCCAAAAATTAAATAGTTATAATAAAAATATCTATTTGATTTATTTTATATGTTTGATTAATTTTTATATAATGCAAAAATCTAGATTTTGAATTTGTGATAAGAAGCATATAAGTAGACAAATTTTCAATATTAGCTTCAATTGACATATAGGTAACCTAGAGAAGAGAATGTAAATTTGATGATGGAATAAATAAATAATGGAGTTTTAAATCTAACAAAAGAAACGCATATACATATTTTCTTTTTTTTATGATTTTTAAATTTAATTTTTAATCTTGAAAATTTATTAAAACTCTATATACATATTTTCTTTAGTTTTGAACAATTAATTAAAATTTTAGCATATGATAATAAATTATGAATGAACTTTGTAGAAAATTTTAATGAATCAAAATTTTGAATTATTCCATTTTGCCAATTTAGGGGGGAAAGAACCTTTTCTATTTTACAAACAAGTGTTATTACATTTTATTAATGATTAAAAATTAGATAAAGAATAATTAAAAAGACACTTTCAATAAAAATGTTATATAACAAATACATTCTTTGACATTATCTATTTTATGTTTTATTAATGATTATATAATGCTAAAATTTAGATTTCGAAAAAGAAGGAAATATTTTTGAGATGACATTTTGAATTTGACATAAGTAGATAAAATTTTATTATTAGTTTTGATTGACACATAAGTGATTTATAAAAAAGAATATAGATCTAGGGATTAATTGAAAATAATGGAGGAGAGTATAGTTGTAAATGTGTAAACAAGTAATGGAATTTCAAATATATTTGCTTTCAAGCATTCCCACTTTATCCTACTTTTTCATTACTTCTTCATTTATTCATGTATTTCATTGTCTTTTTAATGCATCCCATTTAGGATACTAAAATTTTGCCATTCATTCAATCAATCACTTTCGTCTTCATTTTCTTTTTTAGAATAAATTATTTTCCTTTGCCTTTGAAATTTTATTAAAATTCTTATAATTTTAAAAAAATTAATTTACTTTGTATTAATACTATAATCGTTATTTGTTATTTTAATATTTCAAAAATGTATTATTTACATAAAATAAATAACAAAGTATAATTAACTCTTAATATGTAATTTGCAAAACAATCATATTAAATTACTTAAATAAATCAATTTAAATCATATATATTCAGAATATTAAAATAAGGCATGATTGATTATATAATAAAATAAAATACTAATACCAAATTTGATAACAGAGATTAAATTAAAAAATTTTAAATAATAAAAATTAAATCAAGAATCTTACAAAAGTATAAAGATTAAAAGAATAATTTTATTTTACCTTTATAATTTTAATAGCGTATTCCATCTCTGTTGATTTAGTTTTTTTAAACGCTAAGTTTAAGATGATAGAAAAAAGAGTAGTGAATGGTATCGGAGTATAAATTTTTTACTTCTGCAGATTTATAATGCTATGCGTGAAAAATGTGGAGTTAAAATTATGGTTTAATAATATATTAAGCAAATGGCAACTACTACCTCTCCTACTTTTTGGGTAAGCTACATATTTTAGTTAATAATTCCAAATAAATGTCCTCACTTGAAAGTATCTTTTCATTTTACTCCCCTCCTCAATTGCTTTGCCTTTTGTTAGAGGATACTTCTAATATTTATTTTCTTAAGTTAGGTGCTTTCTACTCTAGATTTTGTTCCCTTTTTTATTAACAAAAGAAAAAGAAAAAACATATTTTGTCAAATTAATTATATATTTAATTAAACAAATTAAATATGCATCATGCCTTTGGAGGAAAACAGGCACGCGTTTGCACATAATCTGTTAATTGGTCATGTGCGCATATATGGTAAAATTTTTTGTAATTAAAGTTGCTCATTATGAATCTGTACACTAGTGTCATTGCATCTATTAGCGAGCTCCAAAGTTCTCAACACGAGGTGATTATTATAAACTTAACTATATTACGAGTACTAATTGGGCTACAAATTACATTAATGTATATTTCTAAAATCAAAACACTTAAAAAGCCTTACTTAAAAAATATCAGCATCATCCGTTACTGAGCAGGCTATAGCTGATCATCATCATAATCCTCGACAGGTGAATTTGAAGGTTTGGATGAGAGCAACCTCCATCCATGAACTCAAGTCTCTAATAATTGCCTTAAACATTCATAAATTTGACGCCAACACTTGTCGCTCAATCTAGAGTTAAAATGACTAAATGCACTTGAAAGTGGAACAATTTTCTCTCCTGTTGCTATGCTTAGAAAGAAGAGACACAAATAGAGTGATTTTTATAAAGAGTTGAGTTGATGTGAGATTTAGAAACATAGGAACGGTATTTTTTATATATTTGAATAATATTTGAATAATTATCTATTTCAATCATCCCATCCCATTAGAGAAAAGGGATACTCTTCTTATTACATGAGATTTTAATTAACTTTTTTTTAACACTCTTTTTCAAAAAATGATATATACATATAATTTTAAAGAAACTTTATCATACAATATTAAATTATAAATAAATAAAACTCTTAAAAGTGTAACATTTTTAAAACCAAACTAATCATTTAACTTCAGAGTTCATTTGTCTTAATGTAGTGAAATGTCATTACATCAATAAAAGTTAAATATATATTTTTAATTTATTTACATATAAAAATATTTTTTAGTCTTATTAAGAGTTTAATAGAAAGATTATATAATTTTATTTTTATTTTTGTATATAAAATATAATTAATTTTATTAATTTTATAAATTTAATCTTTTTGATAAAGTTACATTTCTGAGTATAATTTATTTTTTTTAACTTATTTGTATCTAAAATATTTTTTTGTTTATTAAAAATTTTATAAAAAGATTACTACAAGTTATTTGTATATAAAATTTAATTAATATTATTAACATTAAAAATTTTATTTTCTTTGATAAAGTTATATTTATAAGTATAATTTATTTTTTTAATATATTTGTCTATTTAAAAAAAATTCTATGTCCAAAATTTTTTTATATAGAAATAAGTTGCAAAAAATATTTTATAATTGAAAATATTGAAAATATAACTTCATCAAAAAGTTACCTTTAGTGATGACATCAATCTATTGTTATTAAAAATTTTGACGCACAAAATTTTAATTGATTAAAAGTTTTGTGCCAAAACTTTTTGTGGCAACTAAAATAATTGTCACTAAAAGTTACTTTTAGTGGCGACTAGAATTTGTTGCCACTAAAACTTTTAGTGCAAATATTTTAAATTAATAAAAAAAAATTCACCAAAACTTTTTGTAGCGGCCAATGTAATTGTCACTAAAAATAACTTTTAGTGGCAACAATTTTCATGCTGTTACTAAAAGTTTGACATAAAATTGTTTAAATTTTCAAAAAATCATGCAAAACTTTTAGTGGCGACGAGCGTTGTCACTAAAGGTTACTTTTACTAACAAAATCAATTTGTCGCCACTAAAAGTGACTTTTAATAGCAACTTTTTAGTTGCAACTAAAATATCATCACTAAATGTGACTTTTTAGTAGCAATAATATTGATGTCGTCACTAAAAGTATTTAATGACGACTTTTTGTTGCTATTAAATAGTTTTAGTGGCAATTTTTTTGGTCACCACTAAAAATTTCATTAGAATTAGAAATGGTATTTTAAAACAACTTTTAGCGACAACTTCATAAAGTCACTACTAAAAAGATTTTTTTAGTAACAACTATTTTTTGTCGTCGCTAAAAGTCGTCACTAAAATAATATATATATATGTATACTATATATAATATAATATATATTCAATCAGGAAGAAGCTGCGCATTGGAATCATATATCTATATATATATATATATGTATACTATATATAATATAATATATATTTAATCAGGGAGAAGCTGCAGCGATTCATATATCTATATGTGTGTGTGTGTGTGTGTGTGTATTACATATTGTGGGGATTTATATGTATCTATATATATTAAAATTTTTTAATTAAGATAAGATTATTTTAAAAGATAATATTGAGATATTTTTTATAAGTTTGAAAAGATTCTACAATTAAAAAAATATTAAAATGTTTTTTATGATAATTGTTTTTTATAATTGAGTAGGTGTTTATGGGACTCTACAAGGGTCAAACATGTTCTACCAGAATCCCCAAATGTTTGATAGGTGGAATTAACCTAGAAGTTGTTTGATGCATCAAATTATTCTATGGTCTTTGTCTAAGATAGAATTATGCTAAAAAAATTAGAAAAGAAAAGATAAAGATAGCTTTGTTGGTTAAGGGTGGAACAACTTTACTTTTTTTTTTTTGGCACTTTTAGGACAACGGTCACTAACCAACACAAATTAAAGCGAAATGTCACATTTAAAAGGATCAGTCATGAAAAAGTTGCAAATTAAATTGAATATCACGAATTTAACTTCCTCTCTGGTGTTGGTCAAATTCTGTTGCAATTATTACGTGTGGCTGCTTTCATGATAGATCGGTCTTCCTTGCTTTTCCTTTTGATTCTTTTTCGATTGTCCTCGTATTTAGTTTTTGTTTTGCTCTGAAAAAAAAAATTGGATGGCTACATAGTTGGTACTTCGTTCTGGGGTTTTGCATGTTTTGTCAAGATAAGGAGGCATTAACTCATGAGACGGTCCAATAGCATTATATCAATAAAAGAAATTGCATGTCATTATCAAATGGGGTGTCGTGTCAGCTTGTTAATTATTTGATTAAATTAACTAAGACAATTTAAGAGAGAAGCAGACAATTGGCTCATTATGATTGGAAATTATGAATTATATTTTGGCTTAATTAATCACTTCTTAATCATTCCTTTATTTTTACTATAAATAATATAATATCTTTACTATATATAAAATAAAATAAATTTAAAACACGTAGGTATTACACATTAAATATGAATTTAATCATAGATAACATTTTTAACTGATAACCAATCTTTCAAATATAATAAAATTAATTAAAAAAATATTACATGAAATATAAGAGAAATTTATGGCGCTTTGATTATTTTGTATCAATTTATATACATTTGTACAAGTAAACCATTCATATATAAATGATTACTCTATATATGAAATTATATTTTTTCCATCAATAATTCTCATTTTTAGAATTTAGTACCGGTAAAGCATAACTCTTATATTGGAATTTAGTTTACTAGATTTAGCACAGCCTATTACCCTCAGACAAATGGACAGACGGAGAGAACCATCCAGACCCTAGAGGACATGTTGAGGGTGTGTGTTCTAGAGATGAAAGGGAATTGGGATACATACTTGCCTCTAGCGGAGTTTACCTATAATAACAGTTATCATGCAAGTATATAGATGACACCGTATGAGGCATTGTATGGGAGGAAGTATAAATCCCCAATGTGTTCGGTTGAGCTAGGAGAGCGAAACCTTATAGGCCCAGAGTTAGTGGATCAGACCTCTAGATAGATAAAGACTATTAGAAGGAAACTTCTAGTAGCCCAGAGTAGACAGAAAAGTTATGCAGATAAACGTAGGCAGCCGTTAAAGTTTGAGATTAGAGACCATGTCTTTATTAGAGCGTCTCCAGTCATTGGGATAGGTCGGTCCATTAAAAGTAAAAAGCCCAATCCAAAATACATAGGTCATTTCTAGATTCTTAATAAAGTAGGACCTGTAGCATACAGACTAGCCCTTCCTCCAAACCTAAGCCAAGTCCATAACGTATTCTATGTTTCCTAGTAGAAAAAGTATCAGCCCGACCCCTCACATGTCATAGAATATGAGAATGTGCAGTTATAGGATGATCTATCATACATGGTATCACCAGATCAGATCATTGACGTTAGACTCAAGCAGTTATGGAATAAGACGATACCGCTGGTGAAAGTGGTTTGGAAGGGGTTATCTCCCAAGGAAGCCACCTGGGAACTAAAGGATGATATGAGGAAGAAACATCCAGAACTCTTCCCATGAGGTATGTTATCTAAATTTCGAGGATAAAATTTTTAAAGGGGGGAGAATTGTAATGTCCAGTTTTCGTTAAACGACGGAAACGGACGTGTTTTCAAAGAAAGTCTCCCGAAATGAATTAGTTAAGGTCCCAAAAAATTTGAATACCATTCTAGCCTCCTAAAAATGAGAATTCTAGCCTCAGACGGAAGGAAAAATGGAGTTAGAATGAAGAAACAAATTTTGACGGAAATCTTACCAAACGTAATGGCATTTTTGTAATTTCGGGTAATTTTTTGAATTCACACAAGAGGACTTTTTAAACCAACGTTTTGAGTTCTCTGGGGTTCTCAAAGGCCCTGAAAGCCATGGGAAGCTCTGGGATAGTTAAATCTCCTCCGAGGGACGTTTTCCAATGTCAGTGTGCCCGAACTTTGACAAATCCATTCAAAAAGGTTTTAACTCCGATTTGAGTGATTCCAAAGGCATTTTTCTTGATTGGGAATCTAAATTTTATAATGAAAAAGAAGGTTCTAAAAAAGGAGCTAAAACGAAGGAGAAACAAAAATGCAAAGTACAAAGGGCAAAATTAGAATTTTTGAAAAAGTCACTTTGCCCTAGCTATATATAAGTGGTGCCTCACACTTGCCTTCATTTAGCATCAGATTTTCCAGCCCCAAAATAGAAGAAAAACCCTAAAGGAGAGACACCCAAGAGAGGAAGAAGGAGGAGAAAGAAATCTAAGTTTAAGCTATGTTTTCATGGTGATTTTCCTTGCTTTTCTTCATCCACACCTCCTCTCCTCCCTTCTCCTTTGTTTCCTTAGATTAAAATGAGGTTTATAAATTTGATTCAAGGGAGATATTCAAGGAAAATTTTGGATTTGAAGAGAAGAGTTTGGAGAAAGCAAGATTCAAGCCAAACTAAGGAAGGAAACAAGGTAAAAAAATGCATCCTATGGTAGTTATATTGAACTCCCTTTCTTCTCCACTTCGACCTACATATGGTCTACCCTAGGGAGTTAAATTTTCAACCAAACCAAGGGTGAATCTTAGGTATTTGATGGAGAGGAATAAGACTATGTAAAGAAAACTATGAAATAGTCTTAGAATGCAAGATGCAAAACCTAGGGTTTTTAGTGCACCTTCTAAAGTTTGAACTTATATGATGATTCCTAGGTTTAATTAAGGGTTCAAATGAGTTCTTGAGACACTTAAGATTCTCCCCACAAGCTTCTTCCTTCAAGAAAACAAAGAACTCTCCAAGAAGCCCTAAACCTAGGCATGTCTCGGCCAAACCATGTTCATGGTGCTAGGGAGAGTTTTAAATTTTTCTAAGGCCATTCTTGAGTCATATTTGATGAATGAAAATGAAAGGACGCCTTGGAAAAATTTTAGAACTCATAGAAATTGATTTGGTGCCTTAGATTCCATATTATGACCTAAAAAAGTAACATGATGCTAGGCCTTTTGTTTTAATAGTGTGATGACTCCAAGAGGCTTAAAAAGAGTCAAAAATCATATTTGACAAGAAAGAATGGGGCCTAGAAGTCATTTGAGGGGTGTTGCTTCATTAGGTGCCTTTATGGACCATAATGGAGCTTATAGAGCAATCTAGGGTTTAAGCAAATTGTGTAGTCTTAGAATATGTTTCATGAACTTAATTGGCTCCCATAAATTATATCTAGGCCAAGAGAAATCATCTCTACCAATTTGTGGGTGTGTGGCCAAAAGAGAAGGCTTGAATCCAAAGGGAAAAGTGTGTAGTTGTGTGCAAGGTAGCTCTCTCCACCTTCTCTCATGCATGAATGTATGTTTAGCTTGTTTTAGAATGTGTGTATGTATATTTTCAAGTTATGAAAAGTATGCTAGCATGCCTTTATATGCCATGATTCTTGATGTCATGTTATGTTTTTAAATGAGTACATGATGTTTGTATGAGTTTACTTGAGTGTGGAGAGGCCAAGAACCCTTGAACTTGGTTGAGACAAAGTAAAGCGTCTCCTAAAAGCAAAGTGGGCTCCCAAGAGTATAGTTAAGTCCAAAGTTCTTAAAGAATGGGTAAGGCAAGTCCAAAATCTATGAGGAGAAGTGTGAGGTCAATCCAAACACTTGGTGAGCTCTTAAATGTCTTGTATGATTTGTTCATATGCTAAGTTTGCTTTTAAAATGTCCCTGACTTCCATTTTCTCTATGATGCATTTGTAAAGCTTGCTTTGCACATATTATGTATGATTGAATAGGAGATGAGCTATTGTGATTCTTTAAATCTCATCCCCTCCTCTCAAATGCTCTAACATGCTAGGTGGACCAAGTAACTATGGCAACGGGAGCCAAC
This sequence comes from Erythrophleum fordii, assembly GCA_032878935.1. NCBI lineage: Eukaryota > Viridiplantae > Streptophyta > Magnoliopsida > Fabales > Fabaceae > Erythrophleum > Erythrophleum fordii. The sequence continues at coordinate 3,543,496 of JAVQMF010000029.1, forward strand.
AACAATGAAGAAGGAAGATTGACAAGCATATGCCTAACTTTATCCATTTTGGAACCATACTTATGTTTCTTGATGTATATGATATTGCAAATGGTCTATGATCCTTGAGACATGTGTAAATATGCTATTATATGATGTTTAAATATATGGATATGATGTATAACCTCTAGCATATATTTTGAGTATGGGATGCCAAAGTATGCAATGTGAAAGCATGATGGAAATATGCATAAGTGTGGGTTGAATGGCCAAAATGAGATGCATGAGGTTTGGGACCATTTGGACAACTCACACAAGTCTTAAATGTGCTTTTAGACTTGCCTAAAAGGCATCACAACTAAGGGAAATCCATTTGGCAACTTTGGTACCCTATATAGAGCCAAAATTGACCATTATGAAACCCTATGTCACTTTTTATCCAAATGAGTTAGTCTTGATCTGAGATTTGGCATGCAATTAGGTCTCATTAAGAGATTTTTGGGAAGCTAAAGATCATAATTTTTGGAGGTTTACATAACATTTGATGATTTTTCAAAGTTGGCAATTTTTATAGTTTTTGGTTTGCTGCACTATTCATTTGGTCCGAAATTGCATTATGCCACACGAGACTTAAATGATGTCCAATTACCATGAAATTTTATATAAAAAAACTAGACAATCACAATGACTCATTCCAACTAGAAGCACCTCATTTGGAGGTCTAGAGAGGGAGATATGAATTTTTGAAATTTCTCCCCAGTATTAGTAATTTTGCCCGACCAGAAGTACTGTTCCATTGAATTTCAAAGTCTGGGCTAGGTGAACTGACCTAAAGATATTTTTCCTCTCTAGTTAACATCTACAGCTTTCTAGATTGGTATCATTTATATGGATTGGATTTTTGTGGAATTAATTGGATATTTTAAAGTTTTTCTGCAGAATTCTGTGACAATTCTAGAATTTAGTCGGACCTTTGGACTATTTTGGATGCCAAACATCCTCTATGATGAATATCATGATCTGGGTGTATTTTTAGTGTGAATTAGACATCCAAAACTTTCTATAATGACTAATATTGCATGATTTAGATTTTTTTAGATTTAGTTATGATTTTCCAAAATTTTGTCAAAAAATGAAGCAAATCTGGCCGAGAATGAACTTCCATATTCCATTCTCCATTTCAGTTTCCATGAGTTGTAGACATAATTTTGTGATGCAAATGAGTTTTTTTTTAATGTAATTAAATATGAGAATATATAGTATGAGCTCACATAATCCGCGTGATACTGATTGCAAATTTTTAAGTATGATGCAACGCAAATAAACCCATTAGTTTCATCCCTTTTTTCATGTACTTTTATAGAAATGATGATGTGAAGCTTATGAATGTCATGAATTGAGTTAGAAATTATAGTGTTACATCATGTGAATCCCTTAGATCTTAAGTTTATAAAAATATTAATATTAATTAATTTTCCCAACATTTGTTTTATAATTGAAAATTTTGTAAATTTGTATTAAAATAACTCATAACAGTTGTAGCAGCTTAAAGCCTTAACTAGATAAAAGCTTTAATTTTATCCAACTACAATATTGTTAAAATTATAAATAATGATAAATTGACTGTAATGATGGTAATAAAAGAGAATTGAACATGAAATGGGAATTTATAAAATGAGATATATATATATATATATATTCATGATTTGTAAAAGTAATTTAAATTTAACATCTTTAGTGGTTGTATTATTACTTGTTTGTTAAACCATTTTCTTTGTAACTAGTTTTTTTGGCTACTCTTATTAATCTTATTCTTTTGTTTGATCTTTCTTAAAGGAAAAGGAAGATGCACTACTTTTTTAAGGGAAATTTTAGTATTTATTCCTATGATCAAATTTTCTTGTCAATAATTAATTGGAAACTATAATAGCAAGCATAGGGAAAGGATCATATCATAAACATATAATATTTTTATAAGAAAACATGAGTATTGCATCTTTTTTCTTAGATTACTAAGCCACGCATCTTTTTATTATATCCAATCTTTGAGCCTTTGTTATTTAGCCTATAAACTCATTAAATTTTAAATGTTTAGTGTATCAAAAAAAGGAAAATAAAAATGCCAACCATTGAAAGTAACAAATTTACATTTTTACAAACCTAAATATCATTTACCAATCAATAACTATCATTATACGAGCATTAAAAAAGAGTTGTTGATGTTGGTGATGGAACTAGGATGATTATTAGTGAACTTTGAATGTTTATTCTAAATTTGTTTAATTGATTAATTTTCTAATTATTTAATTGTGCTTTTAGTTTTGTTATATTATGTTATATGACCAACTTCATTTAATCAACAGGTACTATAAAATATAAACAATGCCACTAAGAGAGGAATTTCTAACAGAAAGATTAGAAGGTGCTCCTAGTGATGATATTGGTCGGCATTTTGGAACACCTGTAGCTGGAAATCGAAACAATATAATTTGCAAACTCTGTAGAAAAGTAGTAAAGGTGAAATTACTCGATTAAAGCAACATATTGCTCATTTTAAAGGAAAAGTAGCTGGTTGTCCTAGAGTTACAACTATTATTCAGGAAGGTATGATGAAACTTCTTTTAGATAATAAAAATAAAAGAAATGATTTAAAAAAAAGAAAAGAAGAATTTGAAGCAAGGTTGAGAGGCGATAAAGATGATAAAATAGAAGCATTTGTTGATGAAGAAATGCAAATGAGGCATGCGACGCAAGAAAGTATCAAATCACATCGTGAATGGGAAGATAGACAACAATTTAGAGAACAAACTAAAAGAGGGCAAAATGTGTATGAAGAGGGTGAAAGCTTTCATGCAAGGGTAAGAGGATCAAAAGATATTGCCTTTAGTTTAAGATCTACAAATATTAATCTTGTGAGGAGTAAAAGCATAAAATAACTAAAAATTTCTGGTGGTTTGATGAAAACATTAAGGAAGAAACTAGGAGAAACAGTATCAAAGCTTATTATATATGAGCATCTTCCAATGAATTTATCTAATTCTCCTTGGTTGCATAATTTAATTACTGCAACTGCTGAGATAGGTACAACAGGGTTAAATTCCCTACTCCTTATAAGATTTCATATGTGTATTTGGAAGTTGAATATCAATCCATGAGGGAATGGATAAATGGGTTGAAAGGTGCATGGAAGGAAAGAGGTGTTACAATAATATGTGATGATTGGACTAATAGTAATAGTCACATGCACATAATGAATTTTCTTGTCTATTGCAGCAAAGGAACTATTTTTCTAAAATCAATTGATGTTTCTTCTGTTGCTAGCATAAATACTTATTACTATCTTCAGTTACTTGATCAAGTGGTTAAAGAAGTTGGAGAAGAATATATAGTCCAGGTGGTTACAGATAATGAGGGAGCTTTAAAGGAAGCTAGAAAGAAATTGATGGAAAAAAGACCACATCTCTATTGGTCACCTTGTGCAGCTCATTGTTTAGATCTATGCTTTGAAGACATTGGAAAAAAGAGCAATGTACAAAAGGTGCTAGAAGATGCAAAGATGATAATATCATTTATATATAACCTCATTTGGACTATAAATTTGATGAAAGAATATACTGGAGGTTGAGAAATTATTCGTCCAGCCATTACTTGCTTTGCTATACAATTTTTGCAACTACAATCTCTTGTGAAGCAAAAGCAGGCTTTGAAGAACATGTTCAACTCTAAAAAGTTTAAAAAGTCAAAATTTGGCAAGGAAAAATTCAGACCAGCACATAATGTAAGAAAAAAAATTTTAGATAATGACTTTTGGATCAAGGCTAATAAAATACTAAAAGCATTTGAGCCAATTGTCAATGTATTAAGACTGGTCGATAGTGATGAAAAACCAACCATGGGTTTTATCTATGAAGCTATAGATAGAGCAAAGCTATCTATACAACAAAATTGTCATTATCATTTAACTTATAACGACATGATTGATAAAAGGTGGAAATTTCTACATACCAATTTACATTCTGTAAGTAAGTCTATATATATATATATATTATGTTGTCACAAAAAGAGAAATATTTGTGTATTGACTAATTAAGTCCATTTCTTTTTTTTTTAAGGTTATTTTCTTAATCCTCAGTTTTAATTTGGAGTTGAGCATGGTCATTCAATTTATAAAGAAACATTTGATGGAACTAAAAGTGCAATTACTAAATTAGAAAGAAATATGGATGTTGCAATTAGAGCACTAAATCAAGTTAGTTATATTTTATATAATGAATATTTGGAATATATTATTATATATTTACATTAAATTTAATATGATGTTGCATAGTTAATACTTTTTCGAGAAAAGAGAGAGAACTTTGGAATGCCACAAGCTCAAAGAGCATGGTCTCAAATGGATCCTGATAAGATATAATTCATTTTTTATTTACAAATATATATGGTAGAATATGTAATTCAATCAAAATGATTAATTTTGTTTATAATTTAAAGTTGACTAAATTTGTGTATTGTTTGTTTAAATAGCTAAATGGTAGATTATATACAGTTCGTGTGCTCCAGAACTTCAAAGCATTGTCATAAAAATTTTAAGCCAAACAACTTCATCTTCAAATTGTGAAAGGAATTGAAGCACATTTAGCTATATTCATACAAAGACAAGAAATAGGCTAAAGTATAAAAAATTACAAAAACTTGTCTTTACTTTTTACAATATGAAGTTAAGAATGAGGGACAAGAAGAGGCATAGTCAAGAAGAGATAGAAAATAGTTTCAATCCAATTAATCTTGATTACATATTCTAAGAAGATAATCCCGTGTCTCCATGGATTGAGGAGAGAGAAGGCCCATTATTGGATGAATTTCAAAATTCAGAACGGCTCCCAAGAGTGGATACTGATGACAAAGAGGTAAAGGCTGATATTGATTCAAGTTCTTATGAAGGTCATAATCAGGGCAGTGATGGTGGTTTGAATCCACCAAGCAACAATAGTGGTGGTGATGGTGGTAATGTAATAGAAAGTAATCATGACATAGATGAAGATAGGGAACAAGATCCATATCAAGACATTCCATATCCTATGCGTGATTTGGGTTTTGTTGTTGATATGATATATTTTCAGGATAGAGGCTCTAATGATAATAGAAAAGGTGGTCATCAATCTATAAGAGGTGGAAGGCAGCAAAGTGGTGTACTAGAAGATAGTTCTTCCTTTAGTTTTTCGTAAAGTCTTGGTGATTTTGGCATTAGTGGCTCATCTCAAAGTAGTCAAAGTTACTATCTTCCATTTTATCAACAACATCCCCATATGTCACATGATTATTATCCAATAATTCAAGCCCCACCATATTATCAACCTTCAATAAATTATCAAGAGCCTTATTATTACCAAACACCAAGTTTTTCTTATTAGCAAATAGAGAACATGGGTGGAGGATTTTTTGATTATGTTTTTGGACAGGGAGCAAGACAAGGTAATAGTGAAAGTGAAAGTGAAAACTACGATCCTCCATGACATTTTACAATGTGGTGATTCAAATTCTCTCTTTGTAATAAGTATATAAGTATACTTTTATATTATCTGATTTTTCTTTTTAATTTTCTCCAGTAACATTGATATGCTTGTTCAAAATAAGAATTTATTTAATTAATATTGATGTTAGACATGATATATTTATGTATATGAGAGTTATAATGATTATACATTTTTTTAAAATAATTTGTGCAACTTCTAAAAAAAATCACAGCCGCAGTGACCTCAACCCATATTATAGCACCCGCAATGCCCACAACCACAGTAACCGCAACGCAACCACAACCGCAATTTAAAACCATGTTAGGGAGGTCACAGCCGACTTTACCTATGAGGGCTACACTATTCCTAGAGGGTGGAAGGTATCATGAAGTTACTTCGGGTATGAAAATTTTAATATAAATCTGATTTGCAAACATAAGTAAACCAGTTCTATATGTACGTGTAAGATATATTTTTAAGTAAGATTCATTTGACAAATTTCAATATCCCTTTATAATTCACTTGATTTACTTATTTTTTTAAAAAAAATCTCTTTTTACAACAATTTTTTAGGAAAATTTTATAAGTATTAATCGATTACCTTAAAGATTTTTTTGTACCATTTTACTAGTTGAAAGTTTATTTTTCTTTCGACCGTATATAATATTAGCTCCTCAAAAGCTTTGTAATACGTTGAAACAAAATCAATCTTTCCAACAATAAAGAGATACAAAATGTTTTTTATGGAGCCAATTATATTCATTTTTGGAGAACTAAAATGGGGTTTTACTCTTCTCTTTTCTTTTCTCATTTTTCTTCTATTCTTACTTAATTTTGCGTTCTACAAAATCATTATAAAAATTTTAGATTAACTATTTCCATTGCAATTTGTTTTCTTTCTTTGTGAGGCAGTTATATTGGAGAGTTAGCTCAACCAATAAAGACCCAAAAATGTTCCGAGAATTAATCAGAGAGGTTTGATCCAACAAGGTTTGAGAGTGAAATTCCACCATTCTTGAATGTGCCCTTTGGTGGAGATCCTAGAGTGTGCCCTGGAAAAGATTATGCAAGGCTTCAAATGCTTATTTATCTTCATCATGCTGTCGCGTTCTACGAATGGGAACTCATCAATATCAATTCAAAGGTTCCAGCAAGCGTGAACCCCATACAACCTGAAGGGGTTTGGGGGGGTCTTAAGCCTTGTACCGATTAAGGCCTATCCTACAAGCTATACACACGCTCACTAGTATGACGATCCGTGCAAATGTGCGGGTTATGATGAATTCAAAATATTATATTTAATTTATTTTTCTAATACAAATAATTGATACAAATAAATAAGAACATGAAAGAAATAACATAAAAAATAGTGAAAGAATCAACAACTTCGTTTTATTGTAAATTCTTAGTAATTTGGACATGAATGTCATTAAAGTAAAAAAAGAAAAGCTTAATTAACAAACAAGAAGATAAAATATTCCGAAAATATTATCAAAATAACTGAATTGAAAGAATACTAATTAAAGAAAGTCAAATAAATTATAATATGAACTTCCACCATATATAAAATCAAACTTAGAACTTGTCGATCATGTCCACAATAACATTTACTTACAAAGACCATTCTAAGATATATTGCATTCTTCAAATATTCCACTAAAGCAAAAGACAATCTTAGATAAAATAGTTAAACATATGTTCATCAAATAGAATAGAGAGATAAAAGATTTAAGAAACAAATCAGTATTTGACTTCAGCAAAGGTCTCCATGAATCCTGAAACGAATTCGAAGCAGAATGAGCCATCCACAACAAATCTAGTGAATAACTTGAGCTTTTCGGCTATGAAGTTCATAGAGAATAGACAATGTCTAATCCTGATCAACCTTCAATCTCCATGGAAACTATTGTCAAGTCACCAACCATATGCATAGGCTAATATAACGATGGCACATTCTCAAGCTGAACACCTTTTGCCATGAGTTAGGATCACCAATTACAGCATCAATAAAATCCACAAGCTAATTGTATAAATATTCGTAAACTCAACATCATAAAATAACAAACTAGCACTGCCATTGTAGACCACCAACTTCAAATTCAGTTTTATTGCTGCACTAGGTATCTTTATTTCATTGAACATGTTGGATAAACAATTGTATACAACAAAATTACTTATCAGGTGATAATCACCTATTACATATTTTGCAGTCCAAATCAATTGTTTATCAACATTCAAAGTTTCATTGTGCATAATAGTATCTTTAATAGAACATGCCACTGCAGTTCTCCTTGCATCTTCTTTTAATGAGAAGGAAGTCTTCGATTACTTTCTTGATTCCTTGTGTGGGTCAACGTGGAGCATCCAAATGATGTAGTCATTCTCAAATTGTCATAAAAAAAATTCATACTGAGTTGTTACTACAGTATTTAATTGAATAACTAAGTAGAAATACAAATCCATAAAATATAAACACTTCGAAAATTATAATTAATTATAAACCAAAATGCACTGATGAAGATGGCCACAAATATGATTACCTGATGGAATCTAATATGCAATATCTATGACTTTGAATATCTAATTAATTTTTGGATTGAAGATGCTAAGCAAGTAAGAAAGATGTAAGTAGACGTTCCTCGTACAAAGAAATCCATTTACACTACTAATTAATGATCCAAAGTTTAATTTAGTGGAGGAATATGCAAACGCACTTCAAATACCTTACGTGTGGTTGGATCAAGAACATGAAGTTTTGTTCTACGACTTCATGATCATAATATCGGCTGGACAATAGCAATTTCAGTGGTTTTCTTTGGATCTTTGAAGGAGTTGATTAATGAAAGAATCCGATTTGAAACTATGCAACCAATTCTTAGAAACTGTGAAAAAAGCCTCACGGTTATTGCAGTATAAGTGAGAGAATGCGACACATTTTATCTAGCTGAGTGATGATCCATTCTAAACGAGTTTTATACATTCTGAAATTTTTTCAAAACAAATATGTGGCTCGCCTTGATCCATTGACGTGTGGAATTGTAGATTTCCTTTTTTTTTTTTTCTATTCAAGTCAATCTCAGCAGAATTGTGATTTCCTCTGCTTTCACCCTACTTCGAAAGCGCCCTAATTGAGAAGAATCGATCTTAGGAGGATAAATGCATGGCCTATAACCAATTATTATATTTCACACTTTTTTTGTTTATGTAATAGTAATAACATAAAATAAGTTATACAAATAAATAAGAGCATGAAACATAAATAATATGAAGAAACAATGAGAGAACGTTAACATCAGGTGAAAATTGTAGACTTAAATTATTTAACATTAATAATATGAAGAAACGGTTAGAGAATGTTAATAAAATTTCAGTACAAGAAAAAAGAATTCAGAGATAGAAAAATCCTTTTCTAAATAGGGGAAAATCCATCTCTAAACAATCAGAGACAAAATTAGAAACGAAACAAAAAATTATGTCTTTAATTTTGGTGTTTCAAAAGACTTGAGACAGAGAAAACAATTCCATCTCAGATTCAAAGACAAAAAATTTTGTCTGAAATGAACTCTATCCCTAATTTTTAGGATGGAGATATCCTTATTTGGAGATAGAATATATATTTCATCCCTAATCCTTTTCTAAAGTAGTAATCGAATTTTTCACCTCTAAATCTATATATAAATTTAAGACAGAAAAATTTGCCAGTAAAGTCCATCTCTTGATTAGAAACAAAACTTTTATATCTAATCCATCTCTACATTAGTAACAAAAATTTTCACCTTTAAATTCCTTTCTAAATTAGAGACAAAAAATTCCATTTCTTAATCCATCTCTATAATAAAGGCAAAAAATTATGTATCTAATTCTCTAAATCCTTGTGGCGAGAATTTAAACCACCACTATATGTAGCATAGTCCTTTTTTTTTTCTTTTAAAGTTTGTTTAATTGCCTTGAAATTAATTGCTATCAAATAACTTAATTGCTACCAAACAAACAAAAAAAGAATTTTATTACTTAAAATGCAAATTTATCAATATAAATATTGTTTATCCAAAGTAATAGAAGTGCAAACTTGTTATATATTTTTTTAAGAAGCTGATAGTTTATCGTAGCTTGAATCCCTTCGGCCTATCTAGTCTACTTCATGATGTCTTTAAAATACTTGAGAGCTCCTTCATCATGTTTAGTGATCTAGTCCTAAAACATGAAACATCTACTTGTAAGATTTAATATTGTAGATGAAAACCAACTACAAATATGGACTAGTTAAACCAAAGAATGTTACAACAAAATGATAAAAATATAAAGGCATCTAAACCAAAACCATGCTCTTACCCTTGTGCATATTCTCTCATGTTTAGCTATAGAGATAGTTGCTTCAGTAGACATCCATATTAACATGAAACAAAGGAATACATACACATCACTAACTGTAACTATACAAGTAAATTTTGTCGAGATAAATCTAGCCTCAAAATAGCCAAAACAACAATTAACATCAGTAGGAGCTATAAATTAATGAAAGTTACTTTATTCCAATAAATGTTGGGTCTCATTGATAACAAATATACCTATGAGCATTGAATAATAATTGATCCATAAATAAGATTCATCTTATTATCACCATACCATAGTTTTTATACATAATATTGCATTATATTTGTGTGATTTGCCTTTTCTTTTTTAACCACAACAGCAACTTCAAAAATACCAAGAACCCATGCAACTTGAAGAAGGGGAAGTGGTAATCATATTTGTCAATCACTATAAAAGTATAAACAATATAGAAAGCCAAATTAGTAATGTAGAAACAATGACCAACAGTTGCACAATCTTCTCACTAACACTCAAAATATTCAATAAGTAATAAACCTTAGATACAATAAATTTATGTATTCATAGATAGAGAAAGCAAATATGAAAAGCTTAAAAGGTTGTAATTTTTTTTTAGTGATAAGCTAAAAGTGAAATGATAAGCCCCAACTCCCTAGCTAATATATCATTCATGTTACTGGTGTTATTATGCATACAGGAGACATTGTGCCTAATAGATTAAAGAAAATAAGAACATCAAAATATTATGAAGTAAATATGAACATAAGAATATTATGTGTGAAATCAATCCCTTACTCCATTGAAGCAACTCCTCCCATAGCTAAACCTTTGCCTTGAGGTTTCACTAGCCGACAATCATGTAAGAAAATCTAGAAAAAATGAACAATCAATCATTAGAAATCCAAACTCCCAAAAAAACAAAGTGAGAAAGATGTTTATATAACTCTCAATTGCTCTAAAATTTAAAACCCTATTTGGCATGGCATGCATCGTAGGAGGTGTTGATCCTTGACATATTGATCTTACTTCCTCCTTAATAAAGTCCTAAAATGCCGTTTAGCATGTGTATATAGCATGGCTATATAACACTCAATGTCATGGGAAGCTATTAAGGGGAAGTGTTTATCAAAGTTCTTCCTTCACTTTAGCCTTACAATAGTTTCCATCATCATTGAAGGGCTCATTTTTGTAAGCAACAACCAAAATTAAAGAATAAAAGTTAGTTTCAAACTAAATTTAAAGATAAACAACAATAACTCCTTAAGAAAAGTAAATAGTTCACTAACCTCACATGTGTTAGCTAACTCCACGTGTAAAAACCAATTATCAACATCCCCATCAAAATACTCAATCCAAACATATTCAACATGAACTAGCAAGTCAACCATTTAAAAACCAAAAGCCAATTACAAAACATATGTTCAAACATATTTAGCATAATTAATGGATATTTGATACATTTATGGCTATCATCATTGAATACTTGATAGAATGAAGTAAAAGAAAGTAAGCTACAAAAAAGAATGTCCAATACATAAACTCAAAATTTCATAGTGCAACGAACAAGTAGAAGATTACTCTTGTAAAGGAAGAGCACTCTATATGTATCGTCAGGCATATCAAAACCAATAACAATAATCTCTAGACCCAAAGGACTTCAGAACTTAGAGGTTTGTGCTTAAGTTAAACGAGTAAAGTCATGGCTCTTTCCAGAATCCCCAATCCATTTGCAAACCTCAAAGGTTAAAATCAGTGTCCTTTGTAATGCATAAAAGGGTAAAACCATTGGGAAGATAAGTAATCATTGAAACAAGTATCCAGGAATGTCTATTATAGGTTGAAGCTCTAAAAGCCCATAATTGAATTGTACGCAGTTCATAGCAATCAATGTTATGAAATATTGGCTTTGCACTACCATTGTACACCAATCTACCTTTGGATTTGTAAGGCAAATCAAGTATCCTAATCCTATTAAAGGTATAGTGTAAGAAATTATAGATAGTAATTGACTTAGCAACATCAATCCCTTCAGTTTTTTCATTCTAAGATCTAAGCAAGAAAGGTCTCAAAAGTAAGATTATGATTGAAAAGCATGTTAGGATTCACATGACAGAGCTTATGAAGCTACCTTGTTTTCTCTTTCAAATAATAGTGGTCTTGTATATGTCATCATGTACATCTTGTAGTCTTATGAAGAGTATGAAAATGAAGTAGTCATTGCACACAAAGTTGAAGGAAAATGTACATAGGCTAATTTCTAAAATTATTAAGGAAGCCAAATAAGGTATGTAATAAGGGAAAGAAGATTGTTAATATAAAAATTTAAAAAAAAACCTAGAAGTAAATAAATGAATTATTTACTAGCTTTTAGTTTTGTTGTAGGATTTGTAAGCATGTACATGTCATTTTTTAGTAGGTTGAAGATCTTAAAGAATGTATAGTACGGAAGGAATTCTTAACACAGGAATGTGATGAAAATTTCTTCATGTAAATTGAAGGGAATGTACAACTCATCCATCTTGAAGCTGGTTCTATCAAGTTTGTATATATAAAGGGATCTATTAGCTACTCCAGCACACTTAATTTTTAGCAATAATGATGAAACATGAGCTATAATAATGTATATGCAACAAGCACTTTCAAAAGACATCGATAACCAATAGCATTAAATTGCAACATGCAATAAAAGTAAATTTGCTAGACAACTCTTGCAAAAGATGTCTTTCCTATATAGCAATGCCTTATATTCATATGACTTTTTATTAGAAATTTAATATAGAATAGGATAGAAAGCATTGTGGGAGGAAGCACTCACAATGAGAATTAAATAGATTGAAAAATGAATCTCTATCCCCTTGACTTTCTATTAAGCATAATCTCCTACTTTAATTAAAAACTATATCAATTAAACAAATTCAAGGCTTAATATATGTTAGCGAAAAAAAAAAAAAAGGCTTAATATATGATTATAAAGGTTATGACATTGAAATGAGAATTAACAAACTACAAAGGGGATGTCCAATCTAAAAGCCTTATATAAGACTAAATAATTGGTTTCTTGTTAAAGAATTTCTAACTTTGAAATTGTAGAACATCTTTTGGATCAACTAAATGAGTATTACAAATCATTATAAAACAATAAGGAATAATTTATAATCTACATGTCTCATGCTTCATATGTTAATTCTTCTAATGCAAAATCCCCCTACACCAATAAAGGAGGAGGATTTTGGTGTTACATTGATTAGTAAGTTCTTGTTAAAGATCTTTTTTAGTAATCCTATCTAAAGATCACATAATTCCACGTTTAAGAAAACCATCGACAAAAAAGGCAACAAATGGAAATTCAAACACGCTCCAATAACAAACACATATTTACTAGAATAAAATTTCTTTTTACCCATATAGAGACATTGGTGAATGGAGGTTTTTGGCACTATAAATCTGTAGACTTGATCGATGAAATCCCATGAGAGTAAACAACATTAGTTGTTAGTGTTTCAAGTAATGGAGGTGAACTCTTAGTCACACTTGCACTAGGTGTTGACAAATGACAACCTAAAAAAAAGTCATTTCTTAACAAACCCAAAAGAAGAAACTGGAACTGGTCTTTCAAAGCAAAAAATTGCATTCACTCTTCTTCATACTTCAAAACATGGTTTCTATTATTGGTGAGTCATATAGTACTAATCTTCCTCTGGAATTATTACAATACCCACCTCAATCTACTTTTGCTTTCATCTCCTTTCTTTATATTATGACAGGTAGAAATTGAGACTCATCAAGTAAATTTAGTGCCACACCCGAAAATGTGACCGTGTGACGTCAAAAAAAAAAGAATTCCAAAAATTTTTTATTTTAGAAAAACAAAAATCAAAATCAAATATTAGAAGTAGTAAAGTCACCACCAAAATTTTAATTTTTGAAAAGGCAAAACTTTAGAAAAGCTTTTTTATTTGAAAAGTGAAAAATGGTTTACGAACCAAAAAATGGTTTCGGGAGTTAATTGTAAGTGAGGAAGGTGTTAGGCACTCCACAACACCCGTTACTAAGAACGGTTATCCTAAGTCAGTTGTGCAAAAGTAATATGGTCTCAATTCTATTTTAATTCTCCCTAACAAATTGCATGTAAAATAATAAAGAAAGAAGTTAAGGAGATAAAATTAAGAGTAAAAAGAAGGAAAAGAAATTAAAGAAATAAAATTAAGAGCAAAATAAAAATAAAGAAATTAAAGAAATAGAAATTGAAAGAAAATGTTTATTTATAAAGGTGGACTTGACTTAGGATAAGAGCTCAGGGCCCACATACTCTTTGGAAGGGATTAAAGTCCACGTTTCTTGATTATTATTTTTCTTTGTTTTATGTTTTGTTTTTGTCTTTTTCTTTGTTTTTTGTTTTATTATTGTTTTTGTTTTTGTTTTGTTTTTGTTTTTAATAATTTCAATTTCAATTTTTAGTTTTTGTTTTTGTTTTTGTTTTGTTTTTGGAGAAAAGAGAAAGAAAATAAGAATTACTTTTATCTTTAGCAAATAAAATGGATTTAAAATTGGTGAATGTGTATTTGCTAAAATCGGAGTTAATTTTACTTATATGCTCTTTTCTCATTTTTTGTTTTTCTTCATCTTCTTTTTCTTTTTGTTTTTCATTTTTCCTTTGGTTTTTTTTGGTTTTTTTTAATGATTATTTTGGTTAATGATTCTTGTTCTTTATTTGTTTTAAATTTTGTTGATTTTAACTTTTTTGTCTTGATTTTTGTTTTAGTTTTGTCAATTTTTTAAAAAACATTTTGGGTTATTTTATTTTTTTTGGGGGATATTTTTATTATTTTTATTTAAGCAAACAAAAGGTTTTTTTTCTTTTCTTTTTTTAGATTTTGTATTTTGATTTTCCTTGTATAAAAGGATTTTTTTCAAATATCTTTTTTTTTTTTAATTTTGTTCCCCTTTTTTGGTTTTTTTTAGAAACAAAATTTTCACATTTTAATTAACTTTTGGTAAAAAGAGAAAGAAAGTAAAAACTACTTTTAACTTTTACAAACAAATCAAGTTTTAATTTGGAAAAGACAAAATTCATTTTACTTCTCTATCCTTCATTTTTTTTATGATTTTTTTTATTATTACTTTGTTTAGTGACTGATTTTTATTTTTTTTTATGATTTTTTATTTTATTAAAACATCTTTTTTATATTTTTATAAAATATGTTTTAATTTTTAATTTTATCGAATGAAAGCAAGGTTTAGAAAATCGGACCGGACCGGCCGGTTCGACCGGGAACCGGTCTCTGGTCCGGTTCGGTTGAGTTAGAAAACCGGTCAAGCAAAAAACCGGTCAAGAACCGGTCAAACCGGTCAAAAACCAGTGAAAACCGGTAAAAAATCAGTAAAAAAATCGGACAAAAAACCGGTCAAACCGGTTTGAAGCATATTTTGATTTTCTTTTTTTTTTTTTAATTTTTTCTATATAACAGAATAATTCATTTTAAATAATTTTAACAAATTAAAAATAGAAAGTAATAAAAAAGATGAGAGGGTTGAAATATGATTTTTTTTTAAAAAAAGAGAATATAAGAGAAATAAAATGTGTATAATTAATTATTTTTTATATTTAGTTTTTATCATATTCAATTTTCTAATAATATTGCTCTCAAATATCAAGATACTTAGCTAAAATTATTATTTATTATTTTATTTTTTAATAATAAGTAAAATCTTAATATAATTTAGAAATTTTAAAAATTTAATATTAAATATTCTTAATTTTTAATCATAGATAATTTTTATTTTAAATTAAACATTAATTTTTGTAATATCTTAAGAAATGTTAAATTAGTAATCAAATATTTAAAATTTACTAATATTTATTTGTTATATTAAAATTTTAAAACATAAAATTTTTTTAAATAATATATTTAATTATCACCGGTTCGACCACGGTTCGACCAATGAACCATGAACCAGTACCTCCACCGATTCAATGACCGGTCCGGTTTTAATAACATTGAATGAAAGTTTGAACAAAACTCTAAAATTTACAAAAAAAAAGAATTTAATTACTTTTGCTTATAGTTTATTTTTTCTAAAATGAAAACTTTAAGAAACTTAGTTATTTCACTTTTGAATTTGGACAATTTGTTTATTATTATTATTTTTATTTGTCATTGTCTTGTTTGCTTCTTATTTTATCTTGCCCCTTTTTTTTGAAAATATTTTTTTAATAAAAAGAAAAGCCAAAAACCAAAAAATTCAATTTGATGGGGGCCACTTAAGCCCAAAACTTATTAAAATGTAAATTTAATACCATATGGATACCAAGGGACTTTATTGCCCCGGATGATCCTTAGGTGATTCCTATCAGCCTAAGGGGAAAAAAAATCCCACAACCATTCTAAGAAAGGAAATAAAAATAAAAGCAAAAAATAAAAATAAAACAAAATAACAATTGGTACGAAAACAAATATTTGCGTGTGTGCGCGTGCACTTTGTGTACACCCACGATCCTAATATTCCAATGACATATTACATCTTACTTAAAGTGTCCAAATTAGAAATGGAGTATCTTGTCTTGCCATTATGTGAGCCCCTTGTGCAGCTACCCTCTCCTTACTGCACCAATTTGTAGGCCAGTAAAGCTCCTTTTTGGTCTTCTATTCGGTTATCTGTCCAAGGATTTCCACTCCATTCTCTCCACCAATTTTCAGGGCCTTTTGAGTTTAGCTTGCTTCTCTCTCACTCCCTTTCTTTACTTCATCCATTTTTAGGCTTCATGCATAACAGAAACAGAAATGCATATTAGTTGCCGTGATGATAAATTTTCCTGTAAATGATCAATCCTCAAATGCCAAAATCAATATAAATGAACTTCATCTACGTAGTAAGTAATCCAAAGGAATCATACTTAATTTCGAAATGTAGGCATGGTTATTAACATATAATCTGGGGCTAAAACGCTGTTAAACTCAAAAGGGGCTGCAACAAACTTTTAGCGCAAAAATGGAATCATGAGGCCAGGATTAAGAACATATTAGAGACTCCAAAAGGGGACAGCATCATCAAGCATTTCGCACAAAACCAAAAGCAGTGGGACAGCAGCAAGTTTGAAACCACTTCAAGATTCGATCAAAGCTAAAAATTGAGGCTAATCATATCAGAGAATTCCCATGGGACAACAACAAATGCAAGACAGATTTAAGACTTATACCGAGTTAATAATCAAGGCTAAATAACAATGAGATGACAACTGGGATTTTACACAGAGCTGCACTACATGTCAGGGCTGAAAACAACAGATCAGAGGGCAATGCATCACTTCAGGCTTATCGAGTCATGACTAAGGAGTGAAATTTCTTCAAATGAAGGTGAATCCACAACCCAATCCAAGGCTATAAAAATAATGTTATACTAACAGGAATCCAATTAATGCTATTACCCAGTAGCTCTCCAAAATACCTACGTACCCTTAAATCAGAAAACTCCCAAACAGGATTAACCTCAAGCTTAGTTGGATCAAGACACGGTTCAGGAACAGAACATTCAAATGTGTTTGCCAACTAGATTCAATAAGACGTATGACATAAAAATAAACTACATGTTCAGTAGTAGAACAGTCTCGATGCAGAGGTCAAAACATTCCGTTTTAGGAACATTCCATGCTTGAAATAACCTAAAGTCTATGCTAAAACTAGATAGGAAAGCATTAAGTGATTTAGATGATTTTTAGACTCAATTTCAAGCTAAAAATCATACTTACCATGTTCAAATATTATTAAGACAACCAAAATCACTTGACAGAATCAAATCCCAAATCACAAGTTTGAAATCAAGCTATCACCAAGGCGCAGGCATATTCTGAACAGGGTTCAGTTTCAAAATTTACACTCAAAACCTTAACTAAACGACAATAGGGGCAGCAGCAGGACCTTTCAAATTTTATGCTCAAAGTTAAGAAAGGAAATACAAACGAGAAGAAATTAATGATCAGCAAAATAATAGCAAGAGTTTGCCTAAAAATAACAAATAGAGCAACAGAGTAACATAGACAAAGCTTCATTCAAATCCTTCTCTATCTCTCGCATCACTACTATTAGAGGTGTAAAGATCCTAGTCTCAAATTCATTTGGACAAGCAACACAGCAAAAGAGTTACTACAAGTGAATCATGAGCTCAGAATTTTTCCAGAGTCGTCAAAATAAGGAAGAATTACTAGATTTTGCAAAAACATAAAATATTCCACAGTGAGAAAAACAATCTCGAAGCTCAAACACATACAATCACAATCATCTCTGAGGATTAGAAAACGAATGAAGGAAGTTAATATAACAAATTACCTGTAGAATCCCTTTACTTCACTCCACTGTTGCTCTTCCACTTCGAATGAAAACTCTCCGTTCCTTATTTCTCTGGATGAGATTCGAGAACCTCTTAGGCTAAAAAGATCAAATTCACCAGATGGCTTCCTCCTTGCTGAATCTCTTTTAGCCACTCCCTCGATCCCTGTCCTTCGTCTGAAACCGAGCCCCTTTCTTCGAATCCTTCTTCTGTTTCTTCACCGAATTTCTCCTCTCTTCTCTCCAGTAGCCTCTACTTTCTTGGTTCTCCCTCCCGATGGTTCTCAGTCCCTTCCATCTCTCGGTCTCAGATTCCTCTCAAGCTCTCCACCCCCCCCCCCCCCCCCCTCTCTGGTTCTCAGCTTAGGGGTGAATATATAGCGAATCACAGAGTGGTTCTCACTCTCAGCCTCTGCGCGTTTTACCGTCTGCTCCTCATACGGATTGTCGTCGCGCCTCTCTTGCAATACCCAGTGTTTCCGTTGCTCCCGTTCTCTGCCCGATTCGCTTTTTCGAATCATGCCTCCAATCCTCCCTTTTCGTGAGTGTGAATGTGGTCCCTTTTTGGGAGGCCAGAGAGGGGGACCAATAGGTTAATAAAACGGGTAGGGTTAGCTGCGGTTGGGCCTCAAAATTTGGCCCAAAATCCTGCAGCTTCCTCCTTTTGTGTTTTTATTCTGATTGCTTCCTTTTTTTTTGGTGGGCTTCAGAACTTAGATAGCTTTTGGGTAGGACAAACTGAGACCTGGGCTTCAGGATTGGACTGAAGGTTTTTGTGTTTGTTTTATTTTATTTTCTGTCTCCTTTTTTTTTGGATTGATTTTGTTTCAAGGATGTTGAACTTTTTTCTTGGACCTCCCTTTTTTGGTTTGTGTTCAATGGACTTAAACCAACGGGATTTGAAATTTGAAGGGAAAAAGAATACTTTCTTCTTCTCTTTTTTATTATTATTTTTTTAGTACTTTTTCTTCTTCTTTTTTGTTTCTCCACTTTTTAATTCTTTAATCCATTATTATTTTTAGATTTTGATTGTTTTCTCTCCTTCTCTCTCTCTTTTTTTTTTTATTCTTTTTGTTTTTAAGGGTTGAGTCACTGGGGCTTTTGGCATTTGGGAGGAAAGAAGCCCAACACTTTCTTTTGAGTAATTTTTCTTTACTTTTCAAATATAACTCAAACTAACTATTCTTTTCTATTTTTTTATCAGTATTATTTTTTATTTTTGTGCTAATTTAATTTCATTATTTTTTTTTTTTTTTGGAGCTTGTTCAGACAAAATACGATGCTCACACTTAAAACCAACTCTCATGTACGAACTTGTATTTTTGCAATGCATCCAACCTGTTAGACAAGTTATCTAAGACATGCAAGGTGTATTCTCTCTCCCATCTTGGTGATCAATTTTCTTTTTTTTTTTGTTGAATTGGGATTCTATTTTGTATTTTTTTTCTAAAGTTGTATATATATCTATGATTTTCACTATATTTGTGGTTATCGCTGGGAAAATTAGTTATCCTCAGATTAATATTGTTGTATAAATTTTTTTTTCTTTTTTGGGGAGCTAAAAAGCTAAATTACTGATAAGATAAAATAAAACTACAATGGGATTTGATAAATTGGTGTTGTGTTGTCATTTGTTAAGGCGCATTACGTATAGGAATAAGGTTTTGTTCAAGAGGACCTAAGTTCATAGTTTTGCTTTTATTGTAAACCAAGATGATTTATACGTTTACAACTATATCAGTACAATTGGAGTTGACTTTGTAAGAATTTATTGGGAAAATGGACCTTTCAGTCCCTATAGTTTGAGTGAGTTTGGCTTTCAGTCCCTATAGTTTTTTTTTTTCGAAATCCATCCCTAGACTTGCCTCAGTTAAAGACGTTGACCCCTTGAGTTCAAAAGTTAGATGAAAGATGCTGAGCTGGCAATGACACTGTCAAAAGTTGCTGAGTTGGAGGTTAATGGTGCTTGTGGCAAATGACATGGCAGGTATTAGTAAGACTTGGACAAAAAATGACACGCTGGCTAAAATTATGCATACTCTAAAAATAAAATGCACGATATGCTTTGTGAGTGACCGAAGGAGCTAGGGCTCGGTGGAGGGGAGAAAAGGAACTAAGGTGCTTTGCAGCTCAGCGCCATGCTTGGTGAGGGAGAAGAAAAACGTTAGCAAAGCCTCACTCTCTACTGTGCTCTGCACAATTGAAGGATCTTCTGTAAAGGAATGAATAGGCTAGGGCTAGGTCTTGGTGAAGGTTTGTCCATCTTCATCTTCTCTCTTATATATTTTATTTCTCTTCCTATTTGAAATCACGGCCTTGCTGCAAGATCACAACGCCCTTTCGTCTATATTCTGTGTATTCAAAATCACTTTGTCTCTCTTTCCTTCACCTTTTCTCTTTCGTTTCTGATATTGTACAATTTTGAGAATGAATTCTCGAGCTTCCTCGTCTATTTCAAATAGAAGGTGGGAAAGAGCCAGGGATAATTGTGGATGTGGTGATCCTTTGATGACTATAACTGCAAAGACAGATGTTAATCCTAGGAGGAGGTTTTTAAGATTCCTAAACTACAAGGTTGTGATACGACTTATTCTGTGTTCATGGTTAATTTAGTGTTGAATTGTGTATTAGTATGGATTGGATTGTCCTGTATAAGGTTATAATAAAACTATTTTGTCTGCTTGCTTAATTTAGTGATTAATCATTGTTCTTCTTGTTTCCATTTTTTTGTGATCAATTTTGGTTCTTATTGTGGCTTGAATTTTGGTATTATTCTAGTCTAATTTTGTAGTTATACACGAGCTACTTCTGATTATTGATGTCTGATGTTTATTGCAAAGATCTTGGAGTTGTAATTTCTTTTATTAGCTTGATGGACCAATTCCTGAAGGCACACTGGATATTATTAAAGAGCAAAAGAAGATAATTGAGGATTGCAAGAGAAAGATGAAGCTGTCATACTTTATGAGTATAGTGCTATTTCTATTGATATTGTTTATGTTACTGGTTCTACTATTGTAATGCCATTTTGGCAATGTTGTAGTGTTATAGATCCTTTTAAGTGTATTACTATAATGTTTTGGTAGTGTTTAGGCTATACATTGCTAATGTTTTATGTAGTTAATGTTGTAATGCAGTGTTGTCTTAGTAGTGTTTTGTGTAGTTAATATTGTACTATTGTAATGTTTTGGCAGTGTCTTAGTAGTGTTTAGGTCCTATTGGCAGTATTGTAAGTGTTGATTTGACTATAGCATAATGCCAATTTGATAGTATTGCATTGTAAAGCCATTTTGGTCATTTTGGTACAATTATATTTAATGAAAGAAATGAAATTATTACTTTAGAATCAATATTGTAAAGAAATGCATGGCACATATTGGATCGGCTTGAAGTTGACACTTTAAATAATTCCTTTGGTTGGACATTTTGGATACAAAGGGGACCACAAAAGGGACCACCTTGATTGTGCAAGCTGCTCTGTTATTCAACCAAGAACCACTTTGAGTAATAAAATCAAAAAGTCAATTATAAGAAAAGGACTACAACAGTAGCCATTTATCATTTATAAGAAAGGAACCTATGCAAAGAAAGGGACTATATTCCAATAAGAATAGTGGCTAGCAATTACAAGTCATCCATCCCAATTTAACTTCATTTAAAAACTACAACCAAAGTCATACATCTCAACGTTATACAACAAAAAACTACAACTAAATTTATACATCCCAAAGTCATACCACAAAAAACCACAACCAAATACATCCCTCAGTCATATCATAAAAAATTACAACTACAGTCATACATCCCAATCATCACATATAAAAAGAACTATAACCTAAGGTAGTCCATCAAGGTTGGCTGCTCTCTGGACGTGTTACACTAACTAACTCTTGTGTGCATAAATTTCTTCTTTTTGGTGGTTGTTTACTTCTACATGTTGATGGTTACTTACTTCTACTTGCCAATGGTTGCTTGGTTCTACTTGTTGATGGTTGCTTGCAAGTCCTACTATTGTGTCCATAGTTCCCGTAAGCAACACATCTTAGGCTTGTATTGCATCTTCTAACCTTCGTCCGATGTGCAGGCTCATCTACTTCCCTTCTTGATAGTTTCTTTGGCCTACCAGGACGTTTATGATATTTTGGAGGATCTATCGGTTCCAATCCTGTCTGAATCCACATGTTTTGTCCATTGATAGGCTCAATGACTGGGGTATAAAATGCGACATATGCCTACAAAGTTAATATCCGTGCACATAATCATGTGAATCCTTCCTTTTGCTACAAATGCAACAAACTGCATGCCTAAAAGATAAGATGACAAGGAAGCTAGATATATCTGGGTATGTATTAAAATGAACTATGCTTACTTATAAAAATACCTGCATGGAATGCTAGTAAGTTGCTACCATCGACAAGAGTAAACTCTTTCACCGAGATCAACTTTGAATTTATGTAAGTTATATATCACTTCAAACCTATTACCTCTAGCCCATTTTGCCACCTATTTGCCAGATTCTTGAATCTCTTTGTCTAACCTTTTTCTGTGGTCGCGGGTACACTATTCCCTTACCACGATACTTTTTCGCCTTCACACGATTCTCTGCAAATCTTGTCATGAGATAACTACGAATCCAATCAAACATATTTATAATTAGAAGTTCTCGTGCTTCCAACAATCGCCCATTGAATGACTTTGAAATATTATTCATAATCATATCACATCTTGAATAGTCACTGAAATGGGACTTGGTCCAACAAGAAGGAGGAAAATTCATTAAATGATCATAAGCTTCCTTGGAGACATTTCTTAATTCATTCATCCTTTCTTCCCAATCTTGGATATAAGTTGCCTTTGCAGCTTGAAGCACTAAATCTCATATCACAGTTCCACCTCCATATTTAGACTTGATGTTTGCATACAAGTGACGAACGCAAAATCGATGTTCAACACCTTCAAGCAACTCTTCGAAAGCTAGTACTAAGCCCTAGAAGTCACATATACAAAACATTAACTATTTAATCATTAAAATAAAATATACATAACTGAAGTGGGACTTACTTTTTGTTGATCAGAAATGAATACCCATCTTCTTTCCTGCATGCTCCCAATGTCATCAAATAGATTTTTAAGGAACCATGTCCATGAACCCCTGTTTTCTACTTCAACAACTGCCCACACTAATGGGAAATATTGATCATTTGGGTCGCTTGCTACTGCCACAAGTAAAATTCCTCCCAATGGACCCTTTAAAAAGCAACCATCCAACCCAATGATAGGCCCACATGCTGCTAGAAAACCCCTCTTCACAGCTTCTATGCATTGATAAAGTCTCTTAAATACAGGTGGGTAATCTATATATGGTTTATTAGTTACTATTTGAAAAGTTGTGCCTGGGTTGGAAAGACACACTTCATTACAATAATCCCATAGCTTGTGGTATTGCTCTTTGTAATCACCATCAATCATAGATGTTGCCCTTTTCCTAGCATTGAAAACCTTCCAAATGGATACATCAACCATATAGTGTTCCCTTATTGATTGAATCACATACGCCAACTTAATATTCTTGTTTGATTTCATGGTAACAACTAATTTATTTGCAATCTGTTTGGTAGAAGCCATCTTCCCATTAAAGCTCACCCCACATGTGTGCTTCGGCTGGAATGTCTTCAGGTGACACATTAATTCACCCCCAACTTTACTCACAAACATCAACCATTTACACTCCCCCCCTTTGCAAGCAACTCGACATCTCATCTTATTATTCTTCAAGAAATAAATATCATATCCATGAAGTAAAGTGTATTCTCTCACTGCATCCCTAAATTGGGCAATTGAAGTGAATTCCATACCTAACTTGAATTGGAAATCTTTGCACATCTCGGAAGGATTATATTTGTCATATCTAGTTCGAGGCTCATCTTCATCCTCACTAGATCCATCATCTTCATGCAACTCATCAAATTCACAATCAGATAACATATCCTCATTATGTCTATCATCCTCATTGGTCAAAGGTATTGAGTTTGAAATAACCTATTGATATTCCATCAAATTTGAACAACTACCAACAACTTCTACCACTACATCATTAACATCAACATCAACAAATTCATGAAAATAATCATCATCAATGTCTTCTTCATCACTATTCTCAACCTCTGACACAGTCTCATCTGAACTTCCATTATCATCGTCAAGTATCACATCTTTTTCGCGTTCCATTATATCAATTATATTATACCTTCAAAAACAATATAAGATTACTTTCAAAAAATGACCACAAGGAACAAAAACTTGAAAATAATATCACATATATCGTAAAATGAGTTACATTTCATAAATTTAGTCACAAAACAACCTAAAAAAAAAGAATTTAAATAGAGAAAATAAAGAAAATATAGTCAGAGAACAGAACATTTATTCAGTGACCTCTTTCATAGTGATTACGCGAATGGTTAAAGACACATATTCAGCAAACAGAACACAACGATACAATAAATGATTGAACAAACGTTGATAATCAAAGAATGCTAGCTAAAACATAAATGCAACGCATGATATTGATTACCTCTGAAAACGCATCCTCAAGCTATGTCTCCCACAATGCGTCCTTAAACGATGGAACGGATAACTGAGTGCGTAAGCAATGCTCTAGCTTCTAATACTTTGCAACGTTCTCGCTCTCTCATCCTCAAGTGATGAAGGTCTGAAACAGAGGGATTGCGTTTTTTGAAACAGAGGGCTTGCGATTTTGTCCTCGTTGGATTTTAGCGAAAAAAAATAAAAATGCCCATATGGATTTTCATAATATGAGTCATACGCCACAAGCACCAACTCAGCAACTTTTGATGGTGTCATTGCTAGCTCAGCGTCCTTCATCCAACTTCTGAACTCAAGGGGCCAACATCTCTAACTGAGGTAAGTCTAAGGATGGGTTTCGAAAAAAAAAAAAAACTAAAGGGACTGAAAGCCAAACTCATCAAACTATAGGGATTGAAAGCTCCATTTTCCCAAATTTATTTTTCCTCTCTAAGTTTGATTTCCCGGTATGTGTGCCTGAAACTGAAACTTTACATATACGTGCTGCTATTCGGAGTTAAGGTTGAAGTTGAACCATACAGAATCACTATCCTCTTTTTTGCTTAATAATAAAAGGAAATTAAAAGAAGCTGCTTCATGATCTCATTCACACTTGGTATATATTGAATGGCAAAGGAATCACTATGATGGTAAGAATTTGCTGTCACTTATTCCTGTTTAAAAGGTTTGTTGCTGCAAGAAATTACCATTGGCCATAATTTTTTTTTGTAGCTGGACAAGTACAAAAGTTATGATTTTGGCCGATGCCCCAAAGTTGACTCTGGGTATCCATTAGCCTATCCATTACTTTTATCTGAATTCATGCATTAGGCTATCTCTCTTATTTTTTCTGACACATGATTGTGATTATGGATTAGGGTAGTGATTAATATACATGTACTCCATCATGTTTTGAGTTTTAAAAGCTAATATAGAAGTGTTACAATTTTCACTTAATAACTTTATGCTTCTAATATGATCCTCATGAAAACCAAAGAGATCATTGATTAATCATTATTCTTTAATTGAAAATTTTTCTTTTTCTTATCTCATGTTGTAATGTGACTATCATCTAATCTTTAGTAATAAATTGATTATAATATTTTAATTGAGGTATATGTTAATTTTTTAGATTGAAATATTTGAATTGATTTTATCTATTTATGAATTTATGCCAATTACTAGAACCCATTGAGGCAAGACAGCTTAATTTGTTGCCAATTCAAGTACTTCACATTGAACAAGTTGCTGAGGAAACTGTACCTTCCAAAGAATTGAAAAGAGCTTCTTTGCAGCTAAGCATTGTTATCGGTTTGAGTTTCAATGATTTGAAATATGGGTTTACATTTGGGATTCCGATGCATTGAGGAAAAAAAAAATAATCAAGTGTCTATGCCTTGCTTTAGTGTTCCCATAGTATTCACAAGTAACACTCCTTGGCACTTTAGTTCAATATCTGTACTTACAGAGAAACTAATAGCATAAAAATGTGAATCCCTTGGCAAGTTGCAAAAGCAGGATAATGGGGGAAAATAATTATAAGGCAAGAAATTGGAGTCCCTAAAAATATTGGAGTTCATCTTGCTGCAGTTGGAGGAATTGGCTCTTTACTATATTTGTTTATTTTGCTTGCTAACTCTATCCCTTGGCAAGTATTTGATGTCTTATTGAGTTATGAAATTGTTCTCCAACATGGTTGTTTGTTTTTGTTTTATTACAAATGATATACCATAACAGTCTTATATTAACTTCGATATATATATATATATATTGTAATTCAAAAAAAAAATTTTAACACCATGTGCAGGACAATAACCCAGTTTATTAAATATTAATGTATAAAAAGCATGTTATCTCTATTTTTAATTATAATTTAAAGTAATATAAAAAAAATACAAACAAACCACCATAATCTCGATTTTCCAGAATTAGAAGTTGTAAATTCACATTTTTAAAGATATGTTTTTTTTTAACAATGTTTTCCCTCCCCTAAAATATTTATTTTAATTACCTATATGTATTTATTCTGATTAAAATATTTTATCTATTTATTATTATTTTATTTTCTATATTCTAATTAAATAAAAATTATAAATTTCATTAAAATTAACTAAATAAATATTTAAAACCATTTACCTATTGAAATAATATATTTATTGTAAATTCATATTTATTCATGTCTTTTTCAATAATTTAACAGTAAAAATATTTGTCAAAAAATTATTTAACGAACACAATAATATTTATAAGATCACTTATCAAATGATTTTTCAAACAAAAAATATTTAGTTTAATAAAAATTAACAGCAGGTTACTTTTTTTCTTTTTTTTTTTCGCGGTATCTATTAGGTGCGTGAGCCTCGCCAGGATGTCCTTTTTAAGTTTTATATCAAGTTAGTCTAGCATGTGCGGTATCTATTAGGCGCGCGAGCCTCGCCGGACTGTCCTCTTTTAGTTTTATATTAGGCTAGTCTAGCAGGTGTCGGGCGCTGTCTGTGATGTTCAGCACAAATTTTGGAAAAAAAAAAAAAAGTATAGTTTAAGATTGTAAATTAAATATATTTACATTATAAGATTTTAAATTTTAAAATTCTTTGATTTAAAAATTTTTAATTTAGAATCTTCAATCATTTTTTTTAGGATTTCATTTGTAATACCGTCATACCTGTATTTTCTATTTACTTCCTTCTATCATTAAATTGGCATCTATATTTGACATTGACATCCTGGCATAAGGGTTAGAAACGAAAAAAAAATTTATAGATAGAAAATAATCATTAAATTTATATTTTTAAAAATTATAAAAGAATACTATTAAATAAAAGTTATAATAAAAAAAAATATCCGTACGGATGTGTATATATATATATAAAGAGAGAAAGTGAGAGACAGAGCAAGACATATCTCAGCCATCCCAACCAATTATGGAGCCTCTTTTCCTCTCACTCTCGGTCATCCTCCTTACTCTGGCATTTTTCTTCTATGCTTACAACTCAAAACCCCATAGCAAACCCAAACTTCCACCAGGTAGCTTGGGATGGCCATTCATAGGGGAAACCTACGAGTTCCTCTTTACGAACCCTGAGAAATTCATCAAACACAGAATGGAAAAGCACTCTTCCAAAATCTTCAAAACCAATCTCTACGGTCACCCCACTGTCGTCCTGTGTGGCCCCTCTGGACACAAATTCATAGCTGCAAACGAAGGAAAGCTAATGACTGCATGGCGCACAACTGCCATGCAGAAGCTCTTTCGAGGTGATGCGGTGCTGAACTTTATTCATTTAATCAAGTGTTGATTTTATTAGAGTTTTAAGTTGAAAATTAAAATTTTGTTTTGTTTTGAATTATTTGAATATTGATTATTATGACTAGCATACACTTATTTTGTTTACCCCTTTTCTATTGACTAATGATGGAGTGAATTACTTTAATATTCTTCGAGGTTTATCTTGAACAGTATTAAAAAGGTTAGAATATTGTAAAAGTTAACTTTATTAACTAAAAGAGAATAATAAATTATATCAAATGTGAGGAGAATCATTTTAAAATAAGTGGCGTATTGATGTGATTTAGTCAAATTTTAACTAACAAAGGTTAGTGTAAGTTAGCCTTAACAATATTGAGATTTCAAAACCATTGTGAGAGATGTTTGAATTTATGAACGGAACAGAACGAAATTATCATACTAAGATTTCTGTTTTTTTTTTCCTTTTTGTCCCTATAGTTGAATTTAATTTTTAATTTAATTCTTATAGTTTAAAATTTTAACTAAGTCCTATAATCCTAAAAAATTTTAATTTAATACTTATTATTAGTATACATATTATTTTAACACTTTAAATATATATCATTCATATCTACCCACATAACTAAGTTAATCTATGTAGCATCAAAGAAAATATCTAAATCAAAACTTTACTTACTTGTAACAAAATAAAAATAAAAATCATTTACCTCCCATTTTCTTCCATATCTTACTCTACCCAAATATACCAAACTACTGTATTTCTATCGGTGCTACGCCAGGTTCCGATCAAACTTCAAATAACTCCATCATTCCACGCCAATCCGAGACCCACGTGATTCGTGCCCCAGTGTTGATCAGCCAAGAAGCTCTGGTTGCTTACGCTTCGACCATTGATTGTATGACCAAGCATCACTTTGAGAGGCACTGGTTCAGGAGATCACAAGTTGAGGTCTATGGCCTTCTCGAGCTTCTCACAGTGGGCATAGCCACCAAACTCTTTATGGGTATCCAGGATCCCGAACGCGTGGCTAAGATGGCCAAGTGGTTTGGCCTTATCAGCCAAGGCCTCAACGTTCTTCCTTATGATATTCCAGGTAATTAAGTTGATGATACCCCAATAAATACCTGGATCAATAATGTTTTGGGTAATATATATATATATATAATTAGATTCAAATTCGAATTTCTAAAATGCCTGGATCAATATGTTGCCATTACTAATTACAGGGACTACGTTTGCTCGGGCTAGGAAGGGTGCGGAAACTATAAGGAATGAGATTTTAAGGGTGATAAAGGAGAAGAGGGAAAGTATGGGTGAAGGGGGAAAGCCATCTGATATATTGTCGTACTTGATGGTTAGTGCAGACTCGAGTGGGAAGTTCACAGCGGAGAAAGTGGCTGATACAGTTATGGGATTGATTACCGCAGCTTTTAACTCTCCATGCATAGCTTTGACGTTCGTCATGAAATATTTGGGAGAAAATCCTCAAGTTTACCAAAGGATCAGGGATGGTATATTTATTTTCAATTCCTTTATATCCTTAATTATAAGCATAACATGTTAACAAAAATAGTTATACTGTCTATATAATCTGTTTTTTCTTTTTCCTGCCTTTTATTTTATACTGTGTATTGATGTCTAAAAACAGAGCAAATTGAGATTGCTAGATCTAAGAAGCCTGGAGAGACTCTTACCTGGAACGACATACAGAGGATGAAATATTCATGGAATGTGTTATTAGAAGTCATGAGACTTGTCCCTCCTCTTCAAGGAACCTTTAGACAGGCCACAGCTGACTTTACCTATGAGGGCTACACTATTCCTAAAGGGTGGAAGGTAGGTTTAAATACCGTGAAAATGGATTTGGTTTCTTAAAGCTTTCACAGAAATTTATCATAAAAATTTTAGAGAGAGAAAAACACAAGTGATTTGGAATCCACATTTTAGAAGTAAGTGTCCTCTATTGATCAAATGATAAGCTTTACATGTCTCTTTTTCTCGGAAATTTATACAACATAAATTTTTCTAAACCTTTAGAAGATTCCAATCTAATGAATCAGCAAATAAGAAATTAAATTAATCATAAAGAAACATATCAGTATGTTAAATAGATATTTTAGTGAAACCAAGTTCAAACACATTTAAATACTTTTTCATGATTCCTTTTATTTACTTATATTTTGTAAATTAAATCCACTTAACTTTCTTTTTATTTTACTTGTATTTTTTTTTTCTATTTCTATATTACTTTTCTTTCTACATAATCATTAAAATTTTATAGCTTAACCATTTCCCTAATTTGTTTTGTTTCTGAGGCAGATATATTGGACAGTTAGCTCAACCAATAAAGACCCACAATTCTTTCCAGAACCAGAAATGTTTGATCCAACAAGGTTTGAGAGTGAAATTCCACCATTCTTGAATGTGCCCTTTGGTGGGGGTCCAAGAGTGTGCCCCGGAAAAGATTTTGCGAGGCTCCAAATGCTCATTTATCTTCATCATGCTGTCACATTCTTCAAATGGGAACTCATCAATGTCAATTCTAAGGTTCCAGCCAACATGAACCCCATGCCACCCGAAGGGGTTTGGGTGCGTCTTAAGCCTTGTGCCGAATAGGGCCTAGCCTACTATATATATATATATACGAGATGTGAGCGATGAAAAGAGTAACTAATTATAAATAACTTTCCATTTTAATAAAGAGAAGGCTCAAGCACGGAACTAGAAAAAATAGCATGTACTAATTGAGTCGTGCCAATTTGTTTTCTTTTTGGATGGCTGCCCCTATTTTCGTGCATGTGGATTCATCCCCGAATTTATGTATGTTGATGACCATCAAATAAAATTATAAGTGAAATTCTACTCTTTGCTCACTATGAACTGTTGAGTTCCCACATTCCATTAAGACAACATGATGAGCAGAATCACACATTTGTGAGACAAGCGCACAGAATAAATTCAACGGACGAGATATATATATATATCTATAGAATTTGTAGACAACATTCATTTGCCAACATCTGTCTTCTTGCGTGAAGGAAGCATCTAGAAACAGAAGTAGATTGGGCCAAACGAAAGAAAGCACCAAACTCGTGAGGCATCTAAGGGCTCTATCATGGACTTCAATGCACAAATCAGTATGGAGTGGCTGGAAAGGAAATAGGCAGAGTGACCATTGCAAATAGGGAAAATTTCCTATTTATGAAGGCCACTGGCATATGAACAAGAGCCATTATGGAGTCATAATAGACGGTTATAAGTAGTTATGGGCCGTTAAGCCCAAACAGTTATAGATCATTAATGGAGCTATTATGTAATGTAACTGCCAAGAGCCTTTAAGTGTTAGTTTGATGAATTGTTGAATGGGTTGAATTTCAATGTTGGGGCAATTGGTTCACCACTTACAAAAACTGAACTTTTATTGCGATTATTTAACTATGGTTAAAAAAATCGTGGTTAGAAGAAGATTTAACTGCAATTCACTTAATCACGTTAAATATACCAAGTGCAAATCATCCAGCAAAAGGCCATCAATGCAAAAAAGGAGCAAAAGAGAAGCCCCACACTATCATTGTCTACCATCCATTGAGCCTACGTCATCTATTGTCCTCATCCAATGCAGTCCACCAGTGTCGTCTACCATCTCCCCTTTTCATTTTGTTGTAGGTAGCTCAAATTTATTTCCCCCACCCAAAAAAAAATTGTCTTCTTGAAATATTCCACTATCTAGAAGTAATGAGGGTACCTTTGCATTGAACTAGTAAGCTGAAATCTTTAGAACAAATTTGAGTTATACTAATTTTTTTCTTGATTAAATTTAATCATTTGAATTTGCTTTGAAAGCAACTAAAGCTCTCACATTTAAGTAATTTTGAATATGGTTCCTACTGTTGATCATTGCTTTGAATGATTGTGTCAGAACTAACAGAGGACTTTACTCTGCTTTTTGTAAAGCTATTACTTCATTCCAAATTTGGATTTTGATTTGGCATTGGTTTTACTTCATCTTCCTTTCTGTAATGTGATGCTATTTTTGAGTTAGAGTTGATTTTGTTTACTTCTATTTAATTTTCTTCTTTTTTTTTTTTTAAATCTTAGCATTGTAGAGCTAGTATCTTTTTTTCTTCCTAATGTTTCTCGTGGAAATTGTTAATTCTTAGTAGTGTTTTCATGCATTCTTTCTTTCAGTCATTCCTTTTAAGTGCAAAAATGGACATCGAAATTGAGTGCACCTTAAATTTTGGGACACCATCCATTCAAATATTCTTGGGTTTTATTTGTTCTAAGTAATAAGTTGAAGATCCAATAAAAGATGTTGCAACTTGAATTTACACTAAAACTTTTGCTGCAATTGTGTACACACAAAAAAAAAATGGCAATGTACAAGAAATTTGAAACTTAAATGCGCTTATATAAAACCATGAAATCAATCAGGTGATTTGGTGAGAAAACTAATATAATTCTTTTTTTCTTTTTTCTTTTTTCTCTTTTTTTTTTTTCTTTTTGTTGTTAGGAGCACATTGGAATCATCTAAAGAGAGTTTGGAAAACCAATCTCTATGAATGTGTCTACCTTATCAATGTTAACCCTGTTTATGTTTCTTTGAATGGTTTTCTTGATTTCTATTTCAAAATATTGACCTATGTGCAATAATTTTCTTAAAGCTACTCATACCTTTCAATTGATGCTTAATTAGTTTCTACAATATGTCAACTTCAAAATTTAACAAAACATAATGTTTTGTTACATTTTAAGTTAACGTATCAAAGTTGTAATTAAATTTAGTTTTTGAGAGTTACTCTAGCATTATTCTTTATGACCAGAAGCTACTAGCCCTTGCTTATGCTTTGTTTAGAAAGTGCCTCATCAAGTTATTGGTTAGATTTTTTAACTGCAATTTTATTACACATTGATATAAAGTAGTCACTAATTTTTAATTAGATCACTATTATATAAACTTTAGCTCTCTTAAGTTTATTGTCTTTTAAAAATGGATAAGTCTCAAATAGTTGAGTTTTAAAATACCCAAGAATATTTAGCCAAACTTATTAGACATTTAGACTTCATAATTGCCACTAAGACTGTAAAGGGTAAAATAATATATCAATGTCTTAAGTGTATAATTTTAAGAAATGACATATCAGAAAAAATGTGTATGACCACTTGATTGTTAAACTATTCCCACAAGAGTACACTTTTGAGTTATGCATAAGGAAAAACATGATAAAAAAGAAACCTCTTGCAAAATCTCCAACAAGGCCACAAGTGAGAGAAGAATGGATTTGTAAGAATGACCCTGTGAATGACAAGGTCTGTAATGCATTTAGGTTCATCATGAAAATGAAAATGTGGATGAAGTTAAAGGTCCAGCTCCACCCTCTTACTAGGAG
This sequence comes from Erythrophleum fordii, assembly GCA_032878935.1. NCBI lineage: Eukaryota > Viridiplantae > Streptophyta > Magnoliopsida > Fabales > Fabaceae > Erythrophleum > Erythrophleum fordii. Next base: position 3,576,870 of record JAVQMF010000029.1, read on the forward strand.
ATAAATGAATATGCTAAAGAGTTTTATGAATGGTACGAGAAATACTTAAAATTATCTTTATTGGTGACACTGTATCACATTAAGTGTATGTGTAAAATAAGTAATAAAGTCATATCTGTGATATTAGAGTTATTGGCAAATGCTTTTAAATATGCAATTATTTGACTTTTTTTGTGAAGCAAAGAAAACCATTAATAAATTAAGGCTCAACTACCTAAAAAAAATTCATGTATGTCTAAGTAATTATATGCTATATTGAGAGGAGGATAAGAATAGGGATGTGTGTAAAAAGCATAACACTCTAAATGGAAACCAAAGAGCAAGGCTGAAAGTAAAAGAAGAAGCTTGCAAAAGTCCTCAAATACTTTCCATTAAAGCAATAATTGCAAAGGTTGCTTATGTCATCTAAGATAGCTAAGCACATGAGATGGCATACTATGAATAGGAACAACGATGGCATAATATGGCATCTGAGAGATTTAAAGGCATAGAGGAGATTTGAAATAATAAATCCTCAATTTACTTTAAATCATTAAGATGTATGCCTAGGCTTGGCTATCAATGGTTTCAATCCATTTAGCAACTTAAGTACAAATTATAACATTTGGCCAATGGTTTTTTTGCCTTGCAACCTCTCTCACTTAATGTGTGTGAAAGAGATTTCATTCCTTCTTTCAATGATAATTCCAGAAAGAATAGCACCAAGGAATGATATAAATGTCTACCTGGAACATCTAATATAAGAGTTGATAAATTTATGGAATGTAAGAGTTGAGACTTTTGATTTTTACATCAATGAAGTTTTTAATATGCATGCTGCTATATTGTGAATTGTTAGTGATTTTTCAGGGTTTAGAACACTATCTAGGTGGAACATGCATACCAAGTTAGCTTGTTCATCTCGTAACTTTGACTTAACTCCTTTCCTCCTGTCACATAATCAAAAGTGGTGTTTTATGGGTTATTTTCGTTTTCTAAACCCAAGACATAAATTTAGTTTGGCCTAAAGTTGATTTGATGGAAGGGGAAAAAAAGAGAAATCTTTCAATAGCATTAATTGGCTTAGAAATCCTCAAATAGCTTGATAATGTTAATGATGTATTTGGAAAATAGGTTGAAGTTGAAAGGCGAGGAAGAAGACCTTTAGGAACCAATGGTGTTGATGGTGATACTCAACAATGACATAAAAAGAGTATATTGTTTAATCTTTTTTATTGGGCAAACAATTTGCTATTTCACAATCTTGACATGATTTATATTAATCAGAATTTCTGTGAGAATATGATATTCACTTTCCTTAAGGAATTTGGAAAATCAAACAAGCATTTGCAACTATAAAGAGACTTATAAGAAATGAGCATTCGATCTAAGCTCTGGCCTGATGACAATGTTAGATATCCACTAGCTTTATTCACATTGACAAAAGCAAACAAAAATGTCTTCTTAAGACTTCAAAAAAAATCAATGTATCTTATGAATATTTAAGTAACATTTCTAGATACATTGATTTGAGACAATGCAAGATTGGAGAATTAAAAAGCCATGACTCACATTTTCTAATTAAGCAATTACTACCTTTAGCCATGAGCACAGCACTTCCTAAGCAACTATCTATTATATTGATTGACTTGTATTCAATCTTTAGGAAATTGTGTAATAAAGGGTTAAATATAAAATGAACTTGACCAACTTTATATTAGAGTTGTCCTCACATTTTGTCACTAGAAAATGATATTTCTACCTTCATTCTTTACAATCATGGTTTATTTGTTGTTCACTTATCTAAAGAAGCCAAACTTAAAGGCTTTATCCAATATCAATGAATGTAGCCTATAGAGAGGTAAGTGTGTAGACAATTTCAAACTTCTCAACTATTTCAAATATTTGTATTTATATCAATGACTTGCAATGGATCTTTTTAGCAGGCACATAGGAAAATTAAAGTCTTATATACAAATTAGGGCTTGGCCAAAAGGCTCAATAGCTAAAAGTTACTTAGTTGAAAAGGTTTTAACATCTTGCTTGAGGTATTTGGATAAAGTAAAGACCATATCAATTGACTTGGAATGACCACCCTAATGTTGGTTCATCTACTGACGGCGCAATGTTTCCACCAGTTTAAATATTAGTAGGTGGTTTTGAATACTTCACTCTTTCCCCTAAGAAGAAACTATAAGCATATTAGCATATGCTAACAAACTATAAAGAAGTGAACCGCTTTCTTCAATGAGTATAGGCTAAATGTTCTATAACCACTAAAACTATGTACTTTCTTAATATATTTCACATAGGAAATTTAGGAATGTGATGAAGTGATAGTGAAAAATTCATACACCTTTAAAGGCAAACAAGAGGGTTCTTAAAGAGTTTATTGAATGTTTTTCTCATCATGTAAGTGCATGTAAACCTTATTTTATTATTAATAGCTTATTTAATACTAAAACATTTATATAACAAGAATATCACTTTCTGTTAATTTAGATAAGAAATGATGTCAACAGCTCCTATTCGATTGATATGAAGTTACTTCCCCTAGATCCAATTGATTAAGTAAAAAAATATAGTGCATACAATGTTAAAGTATTCAAACCTTGTACTATGGAATAAGACCAAAGGTTAAACCTAAAATTGTGGAATCTTTAAGATTTTCAAGATAAGAAGTTATGCAAGTATCAATGATGGCCATATGCGCTTTAAAGGTGTGGCCTATTTTTGGAAATTAGTTAACATAATTAAAATAAACTATCATGGTTGATTTATGACAATATTGTTTAAAGGGCAATACAACCAATCCTAGAGGGATCAAAATTGATGAGTTGGGATTCATATCTATTAATTTTTCACAATTAATACACACTAGTGAAAATAAAAATGATAAGCCATACATCCAAGTTCAAAAGCTCGGCAAAGATATTATGTGGAAGATGAATTGGATAAAAATTAAAGTATGATCACGTATCTAAAACCACGATATTTGTATGACATGGGTGAAGAAGATGAAAATACTAGCTATGAGAGTAAGCCATTCCAATGTCAATACTTGGAAATGCTATTTCCAGATGGAGAAGCAAATTGGAACTTGTCTAGATTTAATGTCTTACATATTTTTTTTACTTATAGTTGATGAATTTTGTTCCTTTTTTATGCTTGATGGCCTATGTTTTATGTCTATCAAATGGATTATGCTAGACTGCGATTTTTCTTTTTGTAGAAATCTTGAAGATGAAGAGGTTTTTGAAGAATTGTAGTTCAAGCCCCACCCTTGGAGATAGTACAAGTAGTTCAGGCCCTAACACTAGAGATCCCCAGTCAAGTCCTCCTACTAGTGTTGGTACCCAACCAAGGTTCTAGCTATCTAGCTCGACATTAATGATATCCATGACTTCCTTACTGATGAAGTGGAAAGGCAATAAGAACAAGCTGGTAAGCCTACACAACAAGAAAAGAAAATAAATTGGATGGTTGAAATCAAAGGTAAGTAAGACAATGAGTTCTAGTGTGTTTATTTTATTTAATTTAATTTGAGTTTGTACAATAACTCTACTTCTACATATCAAGAAGGACCAGTTAGACCCAAGAGTCTAACTTCCTATAAGGTTTGCTTCCTTTCTAAAGGGCAAAGAGTTGTTATGTACTAAAATGAATGAGCCCAACCCATTGGAGAAAAAGGTGGACTATTGGGTGTTTTCTTAAGGAATGTTTTCAAAAACTTCACAATATTTCCTATTAGTTACCCAAGTTGGAGAAATATTCTAACTCAGTACAAGAATGACATCTACAGGAATAGTATACAAGTAGCACATTGATTATTGAACTATTTTATAGGTCATTCATGTCCATCCATATTAATTAACAATTGTAGTTTATGATATAAACACATTTTGTTCTCAATGATAACGATAATAAGAACTTCTATTTTAAGTCTATAAAGGGCAAATGGAGGTAAAAGAGGAAGGACTTATACAACAAAAGGCAAGACAGTACAAAAATGAAAGATGAGTTGCAACTAGTCCCAAATGGGATTCTAAGGGAAGGATGGACGTTATATATTCAATACTGAGAAGACTTAAAGACAAATGTAATAATATTTTTTTAACAATATTGTTGTATTTTTTATATATATACTTAATGTGTTTTTATTTAATCACTAGGCAATTGTAGAGAAAAATAAGCGAAATAGGGTAAATGATTCTCCAAACTAATGGATTAAAGAGCATTACAAGAAAAAAGGCTGAGATGATAAGAGATATTAATAAATGGTATATCTAATTTTTTTATATAATATAAAATGTATTACAATATTTGTCTTATACTTTGTAGGAGGCTAAGCGTGAGGATCCAGTTAGCCGAAAAGACGTGTGGACTACCATACATTAGAAGAAAGATGAAACTCAGGTGAATGAGGAAGGTAGAGCAATCAATGGTAGTGCAATGTAAGTATACAAACTATATAAGAATAAAGTGTTGACTCCTAATTTAGTTGAATAGATGTAATGCTAAAATGCTAGATTATTTTCTATTTTGCTTAAACTTGTCAGAGAAGATACCAAAGTATCAAACTTATAAATCTTCTTTTCAAGAGATTTCATGCCAAGGTTCATTGGCTCTGCCTTTGAGAAGCTAAGAGCATCTTGGTTAAGTCCGAAGATTGGGATTAAGGGCTTGCCTATCCCAACTATTTAACTAGTTTGCTCGCTTCCATGGGCAAGTTTCATCTTCTAAGCCTTTTATGCAAGTTGTAATATAAGGTGTAGGAACTTAGATGAGAATAACAAAACACGTTATCAACAATAGATGAATATAACTGTGGTGTTCTTCCTCCAAATTTTTCAAATATAATTTAAAACAAAATCTGCAAAAACTTCAATTTAAGCAAAAGGCAGATCATTCATATAAAACATATTATCTTTGAGCAAATAGGAGTCTAAAGCAAAACCCGCCATGAAGCATTGTATTATAAGAATGAGTTTAAAAATTATGTAAATATAAAGAGAAGAGAATATAATAAAAAATAATACTTAAAATGATAAAAAGTGTCATATTGCTTATTGCTATTGTAAATAGTATTATAGGTCATAAATGGTACTAGAGAACAGTGCATCTTGAAGGCCAAATAAAAAAAAATTACTAGAACATAAAAAGAGGGTGAAAGCAAAAAAGAAGAAAAAATGATAAAGAATGTAAAATACTTTTATAATTTCGTAAAATTTTCATAAGTAAACTAAGGAGAATATTAAACGAACTAGAGCATACATAAAATATTTAGTCTTTTTCTTACAAAAATAATTATTAAATTTTTGTGAATAGAAAATTGCTTAAATTACGCCAATGAGTCAATAGCAGTTAAATATGTAATATGTACTTACATACTATTTAATATTTTAAAAAAAGGAAAATGTCAAGTATATATAAATCATATATTTATAATTTTTTCCTTAAGATTGAAACTTATCTTCTTAAAATATAGGTTAAAATTATATTTTGGTGCTTAGACTTTATTTTGAAGTTTGAAATTAATTCCTTAAGTTTAAAAAGTGCTAAAATAATCTAATATTTTTATTTCATCCCACACATATATTTTATCATCTGTGTCAACCCAATTGCTACTAAAATAGCTTTATTACCAAGATGACTTCTCTGTTGAGTATTAGCTCTATTAGTTGCCAATAAAGTGAGAATCCTTAATTGCTAAAACAAAATGTAAGAGAAATGGATAAATTTGTTAAGCTTTACTATCAAAAGTTGCATCGCCTCGTTGGTGTGACAAAGACAAAATTACCTAATGAGATTTTCAACCTGATCAACATCTCATAATGACTTCTCCATATGCCAAGCAAAGGGAGAAGGAAATCACAGCACCAACGGTGAGAAGAGAGCTGGCCAAAAGATGAAAGAGATACAGTAATGGTGATCATGAAGAAGCACGCTGTTGTTGAGACGGTAGGGAAGACTTCGGAGGGCTCAGGGCTCAGGGGACAGAGTGACGAGACAGGGTTAGGATAAATTGGGATTTTTTTTAATCAATGAAAAATAGAAAATAGTGATGAAATAGGGACAAATTGGCAATGGATTAATTAATGATGGACATTTTATGTCAGTAAGTCAGCAAATTTTATCATTAAAAAACAATTTTAATGGTTGTCACAAATCTGCCACCAAAATTGTTTTATTAGTAGTGTAAATCATTCCTTTTAGATCACAAATTAACAATCAATATTGGTGTAAAAATACTAATGCGAAAATTAAAAAAAATAACATTACAAATATATAGTAAAACTAAGAGTATCTCCTCTCGCCTAATACGTTCCAATAATTTGCTCTGGAAAAATCCATACGAACTTTTTGTGCAGATTTATACTGTGGAAGGACCAATATTGTAAATCAGAACACCAGTGGCATAAAGAGCTTTTGTAAATACACACGTATTCAAGTAGGTAAACTTCTAATAGAAACATGTAGAACTTCATAGAATTTGAGTATGATAACCTCACACCATCAAAGATTAAGAGATACAATTACGTATTTAGCTTTTACTCCTAGAAGAGTCCCCCTCTCTCTCTCTCTCTCTCTCTCTCTCTCTGGGGTAAAGTTTGAAGTCTCTAATCCCTCAAAAAAAAAAAATGCATGGTTACATTATCTCCAGCCTCCTTTAAACGAATGTATGTACTTCTACCAGAATATTCTCTCTTTTTCTGGTCCAAAAAAAAATTACTCTTGTTTTATCAAAAACTAAATACAAATCAACAAACTATACAAAAGTACACTATTGTACAAGTTATACAATTCATAATTTCAGGACACTGCAAACCAATAGAACAGAAATACAATGACAGCCCCCAAAGGCCCAAACAGACGCATGACGCTAAGGTTTTGAGATCACAGGCTAAAAATCCAAGGGCGTTTATTCATCAATCACAAAGAATATTATTTTTCAGCCCAGAGGATGCACACTATTGCTGCTTATAGTAGCCACTTTGATGAGGAGGAGGATATGGACCCGGAATGGTATAAGGAGGCCGAGGAACCGAAGAAGGTTGTTGAGCATGCGCATTATAATATGGGCCACGCCATCCAGGATATGCAGGTTGGCCATAGTCATGGCCTGCGGGTGGCAGCTGGTGGACCTGAGAAGGAGGGTATGGAGTAGCTGTGTGTGGAATGTGGTATGGAGGAGGCGGCTGATGTGCAGAACCATATGGAGAGGGTTGAACATACCCAGCTGCTGGCGGCTGCTCAGGTGGCTGATAATATGGAGTTTGCGGGCGAGAATCTGGTGGATAGGATCTTTGGGTTTGGTGTCCAATCGAAGGGTAGCTGCTGTTAGAAGGGCCTGCAGTTTTGTTATCCTGGAAACTGAGACCAGCTACTTGTCTCTGGACATCTTCAATCATTTCCCTGCACTGGATGTTTCTGGTCATTACAAAGTCACTGCACTGCTGCTTTACATTTGTGATTGCATCCTATAGAATAAAGAAATTTCATATTGTTATATCACAACCATTTGTTTTAAATAGCACTATTCATACACAAACATAAAATAGTATGAATGATTTAAAGATAACAATGATGATTGATGATACATTACGGGAGAACAACCATTTAATGAAACAATAAACCAAGTTACTTGTTACGATATACAATTTAAAACTGAGGTATCTGAAAAATTCTTACCTGCAGTGTAACGTAAAATTTCAACCCTTCATTGATGTTTTCTTTTATTTCTTGATACTTTGCTATGGCAGCTTCAATCTGCTTGTAGCATTTTTCACGTGAAGCTGAAATAGATGAGAGAAAACCATGAAAAGATCATATAACATACAAGGGAGGACTCAGAAAAAAGATGCATTCTGCAGACAAGAATGAGCTACCTAAGAATAACCTTTGAAGAGGAAAAGCTGAAATTTCGCTACATGAAATTACAGGTTGAACAGAATGTACTCTAACAATTAAGAAAGTTCTTTCTCAGTGGACTTAAGGACCAAAATTGACTCTAATCATGATTAGCACTGTGTCCCTGAAGGAGACTAACAGCAAAGTGTTGGTTCATTATATAGTATTTTGCACATACTAATTACACTCATCTTAAATTTCTCCAACTGCAGAGTACAGATAGCATAGCAGGAGATACATTTTTCTGCACATTACTGACCATAATCTGAAAGCAAACTAAACCTTGTCTGCATGGTGATAACTTTTAAGAGCAGATTAAATCAGATAAAGAGAGCTACCAGACAAGACCAACCTTTGTAATCTTCAAGATTAAAGATCGCTGAGAACTCATCATTTTGTGCCTGTGAAGGATGAATATAAATATTAGAAATACATCATCAATATCTCATGTTGAATTCAGATCCTTTCAATTGAGTAGATGATGAAATGCCTCTCAAGTAAAGAGAAAGAGTAACACAAAAAGTGAGATCATGTATATGGTCTATTTCTTCTCTTTTCACCCATTCCTTCTTTTCTCTCTATCTATCTTCACTTGAAAGGCACTTTACCAGTTACTCACTTGAGAGAATCTAGATCCATCTTATGTTTCCTCTAAGACATCACCATCAATACAAATACCTAGGAAAACAAAATTGGTCTTGTGCATGCCCACTTTGCTTATAGCATAATTAAGTTGACATAGATAATCTGTCATTCTCTGCCTTCAGAGGCATGAGTTCACCTCTCTTGAAGTAAAATGGAAAAATTGCAATAAACTCCCCTTGAGGTATATATGATTAATTATAGAGACCTCTCTCTGTTTCAAACACTAAACTAGGCTCCCTTTATTGTCACATTACAAACCTCCCTTGTCATTAGTACATCAATATCTTTACAGTTACTATACCACCCTTAAGAAAATCACATCAACATACTCTGAAGCATAGATAAATAGCAAAAATGGACAAATAACCAATTAGTTTAAATATATGGGTAAAGATAAAAATTAGAGTAAGCCCAGTTAACCCAGATAGAACAGAAATTTAAGAGCAATCAGTTGTATTAAAAATATTTTCCTTAAATTAATTTTCATAAACAGCATTATTTGAGCACAATTGGTCTCACTATATATATATATATATATATATCAAACTAGCACAAATTGAGTGAAACAGCTGTAATTTTTCAACAAGGGTCAACAGCATTTTAATTTTAAATTTTTACTGCTTGGGGTGTTTCAGTAATGTGACAATAAACAGCAAGGGAGTTAAGTATAATACTGAAAATAATGAGGAAAAATTTCGTTATTTGACCATACCTTGAGGGAGGGATGCTTAATTTTCCCAAGTAAAATATATAAAAACGTAAACTTGCATCCCTTGGCATTAATGGTGGTCAAATGTTATACTACACAAGAATCTAAAGCATATAGTCCCCCCATGACAAAACCAATATACAGGAAAAACTAGTTTACTGTAATCAAAGTAGGAAGAATCAAAGGACTGAAAAATATACCAAATGATTTGTACATGGTTCTCTTCTAATCCAAAGGATAAAGAGCCTAAGCATCAATTATACAAAGGTTGGATGCAAAGACAGGGATACCTGGATCTGCAGCAACAACTGCTCTTGTGCTTCGATATTTTGAGCTATTTCTTCACAAATATGGTTATATTTAGCTATCTCTTTCTTAAAAAGATCCTCATAAGAGCCAGTTGATGTCATCAACTTGGGTAGTATATCATCCTGAAGCCATATATAGAAATATAAGCTCAAGAAAATTTTTCTAGAGTGTATAATGCGTACACAAAAAGGAGGGTACATAGAATGAAACCTAACCACAGCATTAGCAAATACAGAGTGCAATAAGCAAAAGCTAAACTACTAATTTACAACTTGTATCTGCATAATAAAAGTAAGCCAAATTATGAACTACTGTATATTGTCTTTGTTTGGACATCATTCATAGTAGAGAATCTTGAATAGAAAAAATAAGAAAAGGGATAATGTGAAAGAGGGGGGCAATATATCTGCACTACAATTATCAAATTCAAAAAGCAAATGTTTAAATTAGTTCAATATAAGAAGGAGGGAACTTGTACATTATGTATGAATAATAGGAATTATAATTGATAACATTATGCAAATAAATCTTTCCACTGATATAATGCAAAAACAGCACAGACAAACTTCATAGTTTTCTCCAACTATCCTTGGCAGCCCAGAATCACTCGTGTTGTGCCCAGCTTTAAAGCCAGGAGCATCAAAAATGAATTTCTTACAAGAATCTATGAGAAGATATTTACGACAATCTCTCATGATCCATCTGTCTTCCATATAAAAGAGCAGCTATCAATAAAATGGTTAATTTTATATACTGGTCTTCTGTATTCCTCACCCCGGAACGTAGCTTCTGCTGGGTGTACATGGTAACGGAAATCATGTTTGAAATTATTACCGGTATGCCCCAGCAAGCTATATGTTCCTCCATATCATCACAAAATCATTCCATTAAGAGAAGATGAGGTTTCTTCCCAGACAGAAAGTTTCTCCTCAATGTTAAGGGGTACTCATGCTTGCCACATATAATTACACTCGGAAAAATTAGAATCCCTTCTCTTTTTACATTGATACCTTTAGTAGCTGACGGAAACCTCCTAAAACTTGTATTATTTATATATGAAAAAACTGCAATTCCTTCCCCAAACGGAGAAAGAGATAGGAATTAACAGATTCTGGTGTTTACAGAAGGAAAAGAAAAAGCAGAAAAGATAGAAATAAAGGACAAAATAGAAATAAACTCCCATAGAATTCAAGAGGCTAGAAACTCTCCCACCAAGCCAAATTCTTCCTTATCCCCACTCTGATCCACAACCTTCCCATATGTTCCCCATACCCATGTACCATGTGACCAGTAATGCTATGTTTGGAAACACTTTTGGAGACTCCCAAACCACGGTTTGCAACCCACAAAATGCAGAAGCTATGTTTTGTTGCTTTGGCCAAAACTATAGTTTGAGGAAAGCAAAAGCTGAACCAAACATGCACTAAGTTAGGCATGAGACACATGATCTTGTGACACCTTATCATTCCTCTCACTGGTCCCCCCATTCTCTCCTGTATTCTTTTTGTGCTCTTTGCTATACACACTAGGAGGTTGTGGCCTAATGGATGAAGATCCATCAGTAGCTTTAAGTCAAATACCATATAAGATTATACTGCAATTATTTTCATAAACTGAACATTTTTCTTTTTCTTTTTCTTTTTCTTTTTTGGGTTTTTTTTGGGGGGGGGGGGGGGGGGGGGGAGAAGACACGCATAATCACAAATATGGCAAAACCATTAAAAGGTTAAAGTTTTTGAAATAGCTTATCTACACACAAAGGGATCAGGTTCAGGTGTGCTACAATGCATGAAATTACAACAAATGTACAATAAAAAAATAGAGAATATTACTCTCCTCTCCCCTGCAAGATATGCTTAAATTACATAGCCCTCATTTCTATTATGAAAATATACACAAATCTCCCCTAAAGCTATAATATGACTAAAATGCCCTCAAGAATAATAGTGACTTCTTTCATTAGAAATATAAAATTAAAAAAATATGTTTTTAAACTTTCAATGTTATTTATTTTGTGTTGAAGAATATAAATTTAATTTATTCTAAATTTAAAAAACTGACTATATCTATATTAGTTAAATACATATTTAATACATATTGGCCCCAAAAAAATACATATTTAATACTTGTTATAGTATATAAATAATAGATGCAAGGGTATTTTAATCAAAATAGGTGTAATTGTGGTTCATCTTCTATTGTACAAGAAGTTAATGTAGTGCATATTTCGATTTCAGGACAGAAAAGGGTAAATTTTCAAAAGCAAGGGGAGGGCCATGTAATTTGGAAATCTCTCAAGAGAAGGGAATGTAATTTACTCAAAAAAATAAAAATGCACTGGACTGAAAACTCCAAAGAGGCTAGGTGGGCCCCCCAATCCAGCATATTTATTAAGGGAAAAGAGGGGGGAGGGGAATTGAGACCTCTTTTGATCCTAGCTGTGCAGGAACCCTACATATATATATATATATCACTAAAGACTCCATAGTTGAAATCAGAATAGAACAAAAGCATTAGTACTGTATGCAAACAGAAGGAGTGAACTTTGTCGTTATTTTGATGTCATTGTAGGCGACCAAAGACCAAAATTTCAAGAAAATGCCGTGCCCATAGAACAAGAACAAAAATGTTAGCTTCCACAGGAAGAGAAGAAAAATGCATACGATCAGGCACACCTTTCTTTTCATCTCTTTAAGCATGTCTTCAAGGCCAGCCCTTTGAGCTCCCAGAGTTTCTAGCTGCCTCTGCATTAGTGAGCACCAAAATTTAACAAGAATCTTAAAACACAGCAGATGCTAATTTTAAAAGGGGAAAGTTAAAGTCAGTCTTAATTTTACAGCCCCTACCAAACAAAGAACAATTATGTTGTAGACATTTTGAAAGTACATTGAAAAGCCTTCTCCGGTTGTTATCTCTCATAAATTCTCAAGTCAAATTCACTTGGCAAACCTGGTTGAGATCTCTCAGCTTATAAAATTATTTTTAATTTAGACAGTAGTGTTGGAAAAAAACTGTCCAATGCTCAGTTGTTTTAGTTATCTAATAATTACATAGTAAATTGAGGAAAGATGAAAAGTTAGCAACATTGCAAATGGTGGATTTTTTAGAAGTGAAAAAGGAAAAGGATCATAGAAACAGCAAATAAAACAAAAGAATCCACTGTTATATTAAAATCTCCCAACAAAGATTTCAACAAATGTGAATACAATGGAAAATCCATAGTTGAAAAAAATTGCAAGTTTGAATTTCTAACTGTTTCCACTTTTTTATAGGAAAAGAATTTATTAATGAGAAGAGAAGGAAATACAATAAAGAAGGACAAGGAATCCTCCCAAATCATGAGAAAATAAAAAACACAAGCCCGCCGAAAATGTCTTCTTTTTTCTTAGATTTTGTAGAAAACAATGCATAACCGCCAAAATTTCATTCATTGGATATTTTAAATGCTAAAACAAAAAAAGTATTAAGTCTATGAAGCTAACTGTCAAAACACATTGACAACTTTATCAGATCTACACCAATACCAACTTTTAAAGAAATTATTTATAGTCTTCACCAGATATCTTGAAGGATTGATACCTCACATGTCAGAAAAACAAACAACAGCATTATAAATTATGGACTTAAAAAAGGTTATAGATTTTATTCCTTGAAAATCATAATATAACAATAACAGCATTAATAACAAGAACATACCAAGCTCTGCTTGAGGGACCCAACAATTGCATCTTCATTGGCATCCAAAGACATTATCGGCCTAGCCAAGGAAGGGAGTGCCGATTCAATCTGGCAAAAGAAAAGGATATATAACAATTTACAAATGCATCCTGAGCACACAAACTAATCAAACTTGCTAATTCAATAAACTTTGCTTTGGGGTAGATGAAGACCACCCGGCGGTGTAAGATACCAGTAGTACTAAATTTATTTTATCAGCATGTTCTAACATCTGAATATATCTTGTCATCATTAATTTGCATATGCACAACATACACTTAAAAATTATAGATGGCAAATTCAGCAGACAAGTTTACTAGTTGCTAGTGGTGCTCAAAATAATTGCCACTTTCCTTCACACTGTCTTGATTAGCTAAAAGAAACATTTTTCTTTTACCTTTTCACATTTCTCTGGAGAACAAAATATAACCTCTAAAATATGACTAGTTCTCATATGAAAAAAGCAAAGGCCTGCACTTTAAAATGTACTTATATTTCCAGCTAAAAAAAAGTTCAAGTATCAATTATCTTGATTTTAGGGGATAAAGTTCATAAAAAATGAATGCACACATGCAAACAAGTCAATACATGCAGCGACATAACCAGGTCTACAATTTACCGGACGGCTGTCAAGGATCAACATAAGTGCTGAATGTTCTCTAACTGAACGCTCAATTCGACCATCACTTTCTGCAGCTTGCTTCAAGTTACCCGCAAACCTATTCAATCTATCCTGCAAATTCTTCGTCAAAGTGCTTGATTGAGGCCTAGTCCACTTCGTCCCAAATTGGCTTCTAAATTGAGCATCTTCTCTTGATTCCTTCTGCAACAGTTCCTCTGTCTGGACCAACAATTCTTGATTCACCCTCCTTAGGTCCTTAAGTTGCTGTAGCTCTGCTTCCAAACCAGCAGGACCCCCACTAATCTGCACAGCCTCCACATCTTCTTTGAGAGGTGTTGATAGAGTAAAATTTCCTTCCAAAGCAAGAATAGAATCAGGCAGCTCCATTTCCTTTAGCCTTACTCGGGTTAACTCACTAGCTTGTTGTAATTTTTCAGCCTGCGTTCTTATAATTTCATCCACCATCTCAGTGTACCTGGAGAGAGCCTTTGCACTGCTGTCAGGAACGAGACTTGCAAACATTTTCTCTTTACTTGCATCCAACACTTCATTCATTGCCATTGGCTTCACCATGGAAAATGCAGGAAGAGGTGATAAGGAATTGGGTGAAGGAATCCTCATGAGGTAAACTCTATCATTCTCTTTAACAGCCCTTTCCAGGTTTCGGTTAAGACTGGCCTCTAACTTATTAATTGCATCTAGGATTTGTGCTGCAGCGCCCTTTGTGCTTCTCTTTGCCTCAGTTAGCGCACTGACCCCACTCCTCAGTCTTGCAATCTCCTCTGCTATCTCTTCTTTCTCATGTAGCTCTAATCCATACCTATAACAAGCTTCTGCAAAGAATAGAGCTGCCTTTAGCTGCACATGAGCTAACCAAGACTTATCAAAATGCTGATTTAATGGTGCAACGTTCAATGCAGCTAAAGCTTCCTCATAGTATAGCCCAACCTACAATATCCCACATGCACGTTAGTTCTTAGAGCCCAAATAAAAGGAAAGATCAAAAAGGTACAAGTTACAACTTACAAAAAGCATAATCAGTGAGCAAAGCTGTCAAACAACTACATTTCAAAGTAGCATTTGCTTGAATCATGTGCATTATGTCCAATACATAATCAAAATTAATGCAACTATGCCACATAAACTACTATTGTACAATATTTAGCCCAGTACAGCAGCATCTTAGCTTGCGGTACAGTAGATATGAATATTACCTAATATTATCTAAGTTCCCGAAAGGCAGACATGTAACAAGATCTCATCAATTGTATCGAAACATAATCAATGATAATAGCCCAATTAAAATTATATAGCCCAAGAAATCTAGGTTTAATCAGCTTTAAGAAGTGTTTTACCACTTCAGTGCCATTCAGGAGCAAAGAAAAACCCTTATGACCTTGACAATGTCTCACGCCTCGAGTATAATTAACTGTACGTTAACATTCACACAAAATAAAGTTCATTCTATCAGTGCCCATGATTCGGAGGTAAACTATTGCAACCAACGAAATGCAAAATCAGTAACATAAAAAGTTCAACAGACCATTTACTACTACATGCACTAAGAACAATTTAACTGCATAAACAAAGCTCCTATTATGGCATATTGACATTAGATGGCTAAACTTCAATCAAATTTTACTTGACAAGTGGGCCCAATAAATTCACAAACCTGCCTAGAGATCTTCGCACAAACACCCGGGGTGCTTCCTTTTGCAATGGTATTCTCAAACACGCACTCTTGTGCTTGAGCCAGCATCAACCTCTCCAACATTCCTGTGCACTCCACAGACACATCCACTGTTGTGGAACTCCCAATTGACGCCTTCATCGCCGCATTATCCCTCAAGAAAGCAAACGATCCAGCAGCTGCAATAAACGCATGCGAGGCCTGCCTCCGGCCATCAACAGTATTCCGATCATAGGATAGCCCAATCTGACTATAAACTGCACCCAAATTGAACAACACCGCGGCTTTTTCAAGGTGAATATTCTGCTGCGTCGCCTTCAGTTTGGGCTTAAACGCATCGAACCACACAAAGCTGAGGGTGTTGACGTGATCTTGGTCAGGGGATATGGGAAAACGGGTCTCCACAAGGCAGAGAGCTTTGTAGTAGGATTGAAGGAGGTCACGGCGGGAGGTCAGGGAAGGGTCAGAGTGGCGCTCGAGGTCGGAACGAAGTTGCTTAAGGGTTTGGAGGTCGTCTTCGAGGTTCTGGGCCTCGCGTTCGGAGTAGTGGAAAGCGACGTAGTTGCGAAGAGGGCGATAGAGATCGATTGGGTTTGTCTTCTTCTCGAAGATGGCAAGCATGATGTTGGTGGTAGCCACAGTAGACGGCGATGCGGCCATGTTCTACGGAGGAATGGATCACAACGACGAACGGGAATCACACAGAGAATTGAAATTTCAAAGGGAAGAATCAAATCAATGTAAGGCGAAGAATAGGAAGAAAATCTCAGAGTCTTTTCCCCGCTCGCTAAGAAATTCGGATCAGTCAATCTGACAGTATCAACTCGACGCGCCTTCGGTTTTTCGTTTTTTCTATTTTATACCACCAACATTCAGTATTTTACTTTATGACCAAGGAAAATGGTGTGTTATGTTTTAGGATGTGTCAAAAAAAAAATGAAATAGAAATTAATAAAGGTATTTAGATAAGGGTATTTTTGGTTGATGTAAAAGGATTGCAACGTTATTATTATTATTTAATTGTATTTTTTATTTTTTTAAGTATAAGTATGATAATTATTTTTTATTTATTTTATTCACTTTTTTTTTTCATTTTAATCAAAAATTTTCAATGCTGTGATAACTTTTTTATTTCCATTTGATTGTCAAATAATACAAAAATCAAATCTACACAGTGTGAATAGTATTAAGGTCATGATAAGTTTTTGGAATTAACTTTAAAAGTTCACTAAATATTTTATAAAATTTTAAAAATTGTAGACTTTGACTCTATAAAAAATTTTAAATATGCTTTAAATGATCACCAAATTTCAATCCAAAATTTTATCATTACAATAGTTAAAGGAAAAGGGACATTTTATAATTCAAATAATCAAAAAAATTAGTTCCAGAATATACCAAATGATTTGTAAAATGTCATTTCTTATTATAAGCAAATTTTTATCCATGCATTCATCATATAGCAATGGTTCTTTACATGAAAATTGCTTTACATCTAAAAATCACTTTTCCATATAAGAATATGCATGTAAACCACATAGATATCCATATGCTAAATCATGTTCTAATACCCCATACATGCAACTATATGTTGCAAAAGTTGTTGTTTAATGAATCAACTTTTTATTTTTGTATGAAGTTAAATAACAATAAGTGGACCACTTATGACAAAAAATATCCATGTAAATTGAAGTAATAAATAAATTCCCAACTTGTAATATAAACCTAGAATTACAATGCCCCTGTAATGCATGGGTTGGTTTGGATATGGGATCTAACATATTAGTTGGAAACAAAGAAGGAAACAAAAAATATGCCTATGTAAATGAAACATGAAAATAAATATTGAACAAACATGTAAAATAAGTATTGAGCAAACATTAAAAACATAGCATAGGACCATGCAGTGCATAAGCATCTCATAAAACAATCATGCATAAAAATAAGCACATTATAAAAAATAATATACACCTATTCTATGAGCACTATTGCAAAGGATAGCAATAGAACCACCTACAGGAAGGAAAAGCAACATGGTTTAGGGTTAAAGTTGACATGAACTGAGACAAGAATTTAAATGGTGATTTAAACCTCAAAAGCCAACAACTAATTCACCTAGAAGATCAAGGACTAAAAGGGAAAATTAAAAGGACCTTACTCTTGGTTTGTGAATCAAATTAAACACAATTTCATGGCTTAAGGTTTTTTTTTTCAAGTTATATTTTTCCAAGAATCTAATAAATTCCTCTACTAGAGTATAATTGTCCTAAACCATTACTCTAATATAAAAAATGTAAAACCTCTCTCTAACAGAACTGAACTTAAACTTTCTAAAGACCAAATCTAATTAAAGCTCAATAGAAGCATATATGAAATCTTTAACACTAGCTAAAATATGACCCAATTAAAAACTTTTTATGAATAATTAAATTATTTAAGTCTAGCACAAATTATATTGACTTGAACCTTATTGAATCTATTGAGATAGATTTAACTACATGTAGGAAAAATAAATGCTTAGAATTACAAGTCTGACATTTACCTTTTACTATCTTAAATAAACCATCATCACTTAAGTGAATCTTCATAACTACTTACCTTCATTATAACTTCTTAGATTATTAGTGGACTATATCTAAATTATAAGTAATAAGCTTCTAATTAACTTAAGTTACATACATATAACCTTTATCACTTCACATTTACAAATTTTTTTATGTCATTAAGGATGGGGTTAACTCCACTTTAAGGCTTTCTCTAACTGATAGGCTTAGGGCTCACTTATACTAACTTGGGTGGAAAATTAACACTTGAAATAATTACTTAATTCCATTAATCTCTCTTTCTAAAGACTTAAGTATGAATTAACTATAGATCTAAACATAGCTGACAACAAGTTAGGGATTTTTAAGGTTTATATAGGTTCTAAAAGAGACTAAGTTTTTTTACTATAAAGTGTACTTCCAAACATAGGTTTATTCTACCTTGACAACCCTTCTTAAAGCTCTAATCAAGTGTATGATGACTCATTAAATGCTACTCCCTTGCAACAACTTAAAAATAGAACTAAATAAAAAAAAAATCTTATCTTACACAAATCATAAGTGGTGCCAGGGCACCAAGCACCATTGCTTAAGCTAGCAATAAAACTAGCTACAAGAAGGGGAAAAGCAATATGGTTTGAGGTTAAAGTTGTCATAAAGTGGGACCAGAATTTAAATGGTGATTTAAGCCTTGAAAGCTAATAACTAATTCACCTAGAAGATCAAGGACTAAAAGGGAAAATTAAGAGGACCTTACCTTGATTTGTCAATCAAATTAAACAAAGCTTCATGGCTCAGGTTTCACAAGATGCAATATAAGAAGCAACACTATGGTTTAAACCTCCTATTTAAGGGTTAGGATGGGTTTTAAATATAAAGATACAACAGAAGTAAATAAGGGAATTTTCACTAAGCTTCATTTAGCAACTATACTAGGAAATACCCCTTACAAACCAAAGGAAAAGGTCACACACAAGGACCAAGAGCCATGACAGGAACTATGATAGAAAAATAGCTTTTGTAGCCTCAAGTGATATATTAAAACTTACCAACTCTTAACCATTCCACACCACTTCTAACAAAACTCAAATGTCTAAAGAAATTATTTTAGACTATAAAAACTTAAAAACTCCAAGGGTTCTAAAAGTGACCATGCTACACATCCTAATACCTGTTTTAGCATTAATGATGGTAAAATAGCCACTTATTACTCACAAATGGCCTACCATCAATGAGTTGCACTCAATCAAAACCTACTAAATCTCTTTCTAAAGCCATTTTGACAGCAACTACTTTATAGCTAATAAAGGTTCCACACACTCAAATTGGGCAAATGAAATCCAAAGGACTCTAACCTTATCTTAGAAACTTTTAAGTACTAAGATACACTTGTTCAATGCTTAAAATCCATAAAACACTTAAAATGATCAAAGTAACCATGCCAAATCCCATATTAAACTTAGATCTAATTTAACATGAAGACTTCTATGAGTTAGGTGCATATTCATTTATGCTTTCATTTAGGGCATTCAGTACTCCACTTAACCAACCTAAATATGGTTTACACTTCACTTCTTAATAATAAGCCATAAAATGCAATGATATAGTATCATTTGACCTATGAACACTTGAATAACATACATAATACTAGAAACTAGTTTTGTATTTCCAAAACATGTATGTATATAATTTTGTTCCATTACAAGACATGGTAAGCTATGCGTATAAGGTTAATTTACAATCATATCAACACTTTATCACTAGAACAAAGCCATCAAAATAGCATCCTAGCTTGGCATTCATCATCATATGCATACAAAACCTAAAAGCAAGCCTTATGGCCTCCTATACAACATTTATAACACATGTACAACCAATTCAAAATACATATTACATAAGGTAACTATAAAACAAGTAGCCATCCATAGCTAAATACAATAGGGCTCAATTTTTAACTTACATCCTACTCCTCTTAATAGAACTTTCACTTATGAGAAAGATAATAATTGCCCCCAAAAGGGGTAAGATAGAAATCCCACCAATTAGTATACAATTTTAATCAAACATGTAGTAAATGCAGAATCAATATAAATCATAAAAAATTAATGCCTAGCTTTGTGTATCCATAATGAAACATCCAGTTGACTATACTTATCTGCAATCTCATTCTCACAATTATCATAAACAGTTATTGGCCAATAACTCTAAGAAGAGCAAAAGTATTACCATTCTTACTAATATATGCATTTTGGAAGGAGTTAAATTGCTAGCACTCACCTTAAATACTCATATCTTAGGAGGAGCTAACCTGCTACCACTCCCTTCTTACATACATCATCTCTTAGGAAGAGTTAAATCTCTACCACTCCTTTTACATACTAGTATCCTGGAATAAGCTAAACTACTACCACTTCTTTGGTCATACAAACTTTGTGAGGAGTTACCTACTACCACTCTCTAAAGATGTAGATTCACACATCATACATAATTATATTCATCACATAGCAACATTCTAAGTAATTTACATATTCAAATATATATATATATATATATCAATTCCATTCAAATGTATATATAATAAAAATTATAAACTAGTTACCTAATTCATATGTAAGCTCCTAAATCCAGTTAAATAGTTGGCACTTGTAAATATGAACCAAGCCTAATAACTCCTATACAACCAAGCATACATGAATCAATACAAAACAATCTTTAAGCCATTACAATCAAAACTTTAGTTAAATATTCCACTTATCTAATTTAATTCCACTAATTTCATCACATATTCAACTAGTTTTCCAAAGCTCATATTTTAAATATTCTTCTTCCTAAATTCAACCAAGAGCACAAGATTACCTACTATTATAATCTACCTAGTTTCAAAGATTAATAGCTAAGGTTATGAATGAAATCTTATTTACTTTAAGCCTTTAAATCCTTCAAGTCTCCCACACTAATTGTCAAGCTACTGAATTTTTAGACTTCTGCCTTTAAGGATTTGGCCAGCCAAAACAATAATAGAACCATACAATTATAAGAAGAATTTCTTATCATAAAACTCAGTTCTTCTAATTTCTCAAGATACCCAAAGCAATTCTAAGCTAACACCCTTTCCCTTTTGGCTTGAAAGCTATAGTAAAGCACATAAAACTATAATAAAGAAACCTAAATTTTTCATAATGCTAAAACAAAAGGTTAAATGGTAGAAGACTTACCTTTAGCTTATACTTTTCATCTCTCTTTCTTCTTTTTCACCCAACCAAACTTCAAGCCCTAAATCTTCTTAACTCTCAAACTAGAAAACTTCACCTAAACAAGAAATTAATTAGATAAGATTGTTGATCAATAAGAGAGGAATGTTTTTTCTCTGAGCTCGCTAGAGCCAAAATTGCATTTTTTAACCTTTATGCAAAAGCTTGAAGTTCAACAACAGTGGAGCTCCTTTCTGTCCATGCGTCATCTCTCTCTCTCTCTCTCTCTCTCTCTCTCTCGTACATCATTCAAGTGA
This sequence comes from Erythrophleum fordii, assembly GCA_032878935.1. NCBI lineage: Eukaryota > Viridiplantae > Streptophyta > Magnoliopsida > Fabales > Fabaceae > Erythrophleum > Erythrophleum fordii. The sequence continues at coordinate 3,598,503 of JAVQMF010000029.1, forward strand.
GCAAAATAAGGGACAAGGCAAGGGGTTAGGTTATGATAATGGGTTATAACTTTTTGGGCTAAGAAGGGAATAGGCTTAGGGTGTTTCTAATAGGTTTTCCATTAATTCTCTTATTTTATGCTTTTATTATGAGATTTAATTTAATTCTTAAAGATAGTTTATATATCCAACTAATTTTCTAGAGATATATCTATTTAAATCCTCAAAATTACATTTACCATTTACAAATTAATTTGGTGTATTATAAGTTATAAATAACTCACTAATTTTTCATTATATTAAATAAACCCCTATTTAATTTATTCATCTAATAATTTTCCTCACCGACATTCTTTTTTTTTTAGATGATTCACATTAAGACTAAAATTAACCAACAAAATCAGTCAATACCACTAAAAATCAACATAGATATATCATTTCCATTATCATAAAAGTATCGACCAAGAGTTTAACATTTCCATCTGCATATAGAAATGTAAAAACTAACTCATCTTTTACCCATTAAAAGCATCAAATATCAGTCCCTATCTTGACATTCATACTCATTTACATAACAAAAACCCATAACAAGTATAAGTCATCTTTACATCATTTACAATATGGGTACAACCACTAAATCTTATATATAAAATGGTATTGGTAGCAAGCATAACCACAACATAATCAATTACATTTAAGCTTAGTTTTTAGCTTGCTTTTCTTCCCTCTAGCAAAACAATCACCTATAAAAGTGTAGCTCACAAATAGAATGAGATATAAAATCTCAGTAACTAGTATGCAATTCTAGTTAGATACATAATGAATGGAAAATCAAAATTGCCTAGTTGATTTCAATAACATTCATATAGGTGATGAATTATTTTTCTAATAGCCTTTTTAGGTTATGTCATAAGATTATAATGAAGAGGTTGTCTAAAATGGATCATTTTTTTTTCTTTTCAATTAAAAAAATAGTTGCACCTTAGATAGAATAGTCCAATTGTATGTTAAGAAGACTAAAATGTTCATTTATGCTAGGGCATGTTCAAACCTAAGATTTATTCCCAAATCATGGTATAAATTTTATGAAACACTAAGCATCTAGCTATCATATTGGTTTTTTGATGACATCTTATGAGGTCATGTTTGATAGAAAGCACAAGGCCCTTGTATATAGATTGGAATTAAGGGGAATTTTACAATTTGAAATAAACTAATGACTTATGTAAACAAAAGGAAAAGGACCATTAGAATGAAAAATGGGAGAATATAAGTTGATTAGCTACTAGTATGATTTGGTGTCTTAACAAAAATAATTAGATATACTACATAGATATCTAGGTTAAATGACTTAAAAGAAAAAGTAATCTTTGGATTAAAGTGTGTTGAGAGTGAAAGTATTCAAAAGAGATTTTATTAGAGGTTAAACAACAAATAAGAAAGGTATATCTTATGCATTTGAGTAAGGAATGCAAATTTTGAGGATAACATTTTGGAAAGAGAGAAAAAATGTCACACCTCAGTAATCACATAGTTGACATTACAAAAGAGAAAAAGAATTTTGATGAGAAAAATTATTGGATGAATAAATTATATAGGGGTTTATTTAATAAATTGAAAATTTGCTAAGTTACTTATAATCTATGATCCACCCATTTAATTTATAAATGATAAATAGAACTTTGAAGATTTAAATGGAGATATCTCTAAAAAATTATTTAGATAAAAGCTATCTTTAATAATTAAATTACTTCCCATAATAAAGGCCCAAAATAAGAGAAATAATGGAGAACCCATTAGAAACACCCCAAGCTCATTCCTCTCTTGCCCCCAAAAAACTGTAACCCATTATTAAAACTTAACCCATTACCCCATCTCTTATTCTGTTCACTTGAATGACATATGGAGAATAGAAAGAGAGAGAGAGAGAAGCTCCACCACTGTTGAACTTTAGGCTTTTGCATAAAGGTGAAAAGAGGTAATTTTCGCTCTGATGAGTTTAGAGAAAAAGCCTTCCTCTCTTCTTGATCAACAATATTATCCAATTAATTTCTAATTTGGGTGAAGTTTTTTAGTTTGAGGGTTGAGAAGATTTGGTGCTTTTAGTTTGGTTAGGTGAAAAAGAATAAGGAGAGATGAAAAGCATGAGCTAAAGGTATGTCTTCTACCATTTAACCCCCTATTTAGACATTATGAAAATTTTGGGTTTCTTAATTATATTTTAATGTGCTTGACTATAGCCTTAAAGCCAAAAAGGTAGGGGAGTTAGCTTAGAATTGCTTTGGATATCTCAAGAAATTAAAATAATTTAGTTTTTTAGCAAAAAATTCTCCTTATGATAGTATGGTTCTATTCTTGTTTTGGCTAGCTGAATTCTTCAAAAAAGAAAATTGAAATTTTGTAACTTAACTGTGAACACCATATTTTGTCTGAGCGAACTACAAAAGCAATAATAAAATCAAATAATAAAAAATAAAAAAAGAAGAAAAAACAAATGAAAGAAAATAGAAATAGCCATAGAAAAATTTTCGATTAAAATTTTTATATATACAAAAAAAATCAAATCAAAATATAAATCAAAAATAAAACAACTACAAGAAGAAACAAAAAAAAGGAGAACAAATATAAAAATTTGGGAAAAGGAAATTGGGCCAACTTAGACTAAAAAATTTTAATTGCCTCAGGCCCAGTCCAAATTATCAGCTCCAATCCAATTCCCCCAAGCCCAATTATCAGCTCCAGTCCAATTCCTCCAAGCCCAATTATCAGCTCCAGTCCAATTCCTCCAAGCCCACCAACATCAGCTCTTCCCAGGCCCGTTTGACCCAACCCAAGCCCAATTCCCCTTTTCCTTGGCGTGGCTTTGGCAGAAGAAGGCAGCGTACAGAAGGCAAAAGGCTGGAGAGAAAGGGAAAAGAGGAACAGAGGGCTCAGCGTTGAAACAGAGGGCTCAGCGTTTTTACCCACAGGCTCCCAGAGCCTTTCACCAATTCAGTGCCTGCCATCGACGGGAGCATAAACAAAAACACAGAATGAAAGACGGAGGAAGGGAAAGTCAGCGAGCCAGAGAGTCTGCAAAGATCCGGAGAGCAAGCTACAGCGGGAGGCTCGAGGACTTGGCTGCTTCTGAGGTCCCTTTCACGATTGGAGGAACGAGGCGAAATGGAGGGAAGGGCCGGATACAAAAGACGAAGGAAGGACCAGAGAGAAAAAAAAACGGAGAGAGAGCGTGGACGAGGGAGCGAGAGATTGAGGGGAAGACGGACCGAGGGAGAAAATGAGGGAACCAGAGGGAGAAGGCCACCGGGGAACCAGAGGGAGAGGGCCACCGGGGAATCAGAGAGAGAGGGTCACCGGAAAAAAAGAGAGGCTGAGGGGCGTTTTCTTCGGACTCGAGTTAAGGAGAATCGGCGGAGACGAAATCAATAGAAAATCGAGGAGCAGGGATTCGAAATTTGAGAAACAGAGAGAGCCGAAAAAGTTCATCCTTCAGCTACCATCCCTGCAGGTAAGCCATTAGAGACCTTTACTAACTTCCAATGAATTCTGATTGAGCTTGCTGGTGACCTGTACTGGAAATGGGTAGACTGGAAATTGAAATGCGGTGATTCATTGTGTATTTGAAGTATGCACACTAGGTGCTCGGTGAAATGTCTGAGAGAAAAACTGTTGATGATATTTGATGGTTTTTAAACTGTAGCTGGGTCTGTTTGAGTTTTTCCCTGCTGTGATTTCGTGCTAAATGTTGGTCTGTTTCAGAGTAAGAAAAAAATGGCAGGAACGTCTATGTATGATGCATGGTAGTATATTCCGTATATGAGGGGGTGGTTTAATCTATGATGTAATCTTATTTTTGATTTCCTCTTTGTTGAATGATGAGTGAAGAACGAAACCTATCCCTGAGGGTACCCTTGCTGCATGAGTAGGCCTTGGTCTAAGGGTTTGTTTCTGTTTGAAACTCATGATTACCCCTAATCCGAGTAGGACATGCTTTACGAAAATACCAAGAGGATAAAAAAAAGGGGTCGGAAGGAGACTCAATCAAGAAGTAAAATCAAAAATATTTCTAGAAAATCATGAAGAGAATGACGATAAAAAGAGCCCTTTTTGTTTCAGAAAATCTTATTCCCATATTGAAAATAAAATGTGGGTTTCATTTTATTTCATTTTTGAATCGTCATGTGGGATTTATTGTCCCCTCAGATGCATATGAATCAATTCAAGGGTATGTGTGGCAATAAGTCGCCTTGATCCTTATTGAGTTTTCTAATTATATTTTAATAATTGATATTTATTTAAAATAAAAGGATATGATGAAATTGATATGGAAAAAATAAACAGCAATAAAAGAATATTAAAAAATAAAAGGATTCTTTTTTCAGATAAAAAAGAGAGAGGTTTCAGAATAAGAAAAAAGAAAGAAAAAACCAGTAAAAAAGATATTAAAAAGTTTTTTGTTCTTCTTCCTCTTTGCAACTCAAAATATTATTTCCAAATGTCAAAATTAACACAAAAAAAAAAAAGAAAAAAGGGGAGAAAAACTTGTTTTAAATAAAAAGAGAAGTATATATATATATATATATATATATATGTATGTATATATAAGAACTAACAAATGAAGAAATCAAAATATAAAAATCAAAGCAAAGAAATTGAAAAAAAAAGAAAGAAAAGAACAATAAATTAATTAAAAACCAAAAAAATTGAAAAGGAAAAAAAAGAAAGGTCTCTCAACCAAAAAAAAGGAAAACAACTTAAGGAACATATCCAAAAAGATTAAATCAATAATCAAGATTAATCGCTAAAAAAAAAAAAAACTTAAGACAACTAATTCAAAATTAATTAAAAGTCAAAAAGGCAAAGTAAAAAAAAATGATAAAAATCGACAGTAACAACCCAAAAAGAATAAAAAAATTAAAAACGCATAAAAAAACAATAAAAAACAAAAGATAATCAAAAGCAAAGAAATAAAAAAATCAAAAGTGGAAAAAATTTAAAACAAAAAGACTCATTTAAAAAAAAGGGGGGAAAGTTAAGAGTGAAGGAATAGCAAAGAAATAATATTAATTTTATTTTTAGCAAATTAAAACACGTTGACTAATTTTAAATCCGTTTTATTTGTTAAAGGTAAAAGTAAATTTTATCCGCTTTCTCCTTTCCCATAAAAAAATAATAATAGCAAACAAAAATTCAAAAAAAAAACAAGACAAAACAAAATGAAACAAAACAAACATAATCCAATACACTTCCTTGACCGAACTACGTGGACTTTGATCCCTCTCAGAGGGTACGTAGGCTCTAGGCTTTCATCCTAGGTCAAGTCCGTCCTTGTAAATAAATTTTCTTTTCATCTTTTTCACTTTCTTAATTTCTCTTATTTTTACTTTTCTAATTTTGTTTGTTTAATTTCTTTCTTCTTTTTTCTTTTAATTTTATTTCCTTCATCTTTGTCTCTTATCTTGTATATGATTTGTTAGAAGAATTAAAATATATTAAAGGCCATATTGATTTTGTACAACTGACTTAGGGTAACCGTTATTAGTAACGGGTGCAGTGGGGTGCCTAACACCTTCCCCACTCACAACTGACTCCCGAACCCATTTTCTGATTCGTAGACCATTTTTCTTTTTTTCCAAATAAAAAGGTTTTTCCAAAGTTTTGCCTTTTCAAAAATTAAAATTTTGGTGGCGACTCTACTACTCATTTTGATTTCGATTTCAGTTTTCATTTTCTTTGGAGATTGAAAAAATTTTCTTTTTAGAAATTTTCTTTGTTCGAAACGCCACGCGGTCGCATTTTCGGGTGTGACAGTATGGCGACTCCACTAGGGACAGTTTGAGAGTCAAACCCAATTCAAGTTAGTTGTACAAGATATTATGGCCTTCTCTTTAGTTTGATTCTCCTTTTGTTTATTGTTTGCCTGATGTGGTTAGGATAGATAACATGTCTTCCACGTACTTGCTTTACATGTTTTATGTTCCTAATTGCATATATAATATATGTTAGGATAGATAATATATGGAATAAAATCTCAGGGTAGACGACCATATCTGTACATTTTAGCTGTTTATTTACTTATTCATTTATTTATCTATTTATTTTATTTTTGCTTGTATTTGTATATGTATCGCTCCTCCAATTGTTCTGTAATCTGCTTAGCAGATGAGGGTTGGGTAGTTCATAAGATAAAAAGGTAAATGCTCTCTTCACACACATCACCGAGACACAAATAACTCACACACGTTATGGGCCCTATACCCGGGTCTGAGTGTTCCCTAGGTTAGTGGAGGTTTATATTGATTTCCCTGTGAAGCCTGGTGCTTCCTGAGGTTATCATGAAGACCTCACCTAAATTGTGCCTTATTATATGGGTTTGACTTGTGTAGGATCTTTTTCCTCTCATAGTCAAATTTATATAGTGAGATCTTCACCTCATGGTGGGGGCAATTTAGGGACCAATGTTTAGGAGTCATAGATCTACCTGAAAAATTTGCACTGATAGTTAAGCTATAGATGCCTCCTAAATAGTCAGAGTCAGGTTCTCATGACCACAACCTAGGATCTACCCGTGGTAGGACAAAGGAGGGCACTTTTAATTGTTTGTTAATCACCTCTATGCATTCAATGATATCCCTAGGAAAAGTGACATATTGTCACTATTTACTGGAATAGTTAATGGATTGTCATGGCACAATCAGACAGGCGTTAACTATGATGAAAGTCTACATTAGCCAAGCCAACCCTTGCCTGACGGGTTTTCGACCCCAAAGAGGCTATAACCATATTCTTTACGGTCCCTTAAAAAAGGAATCTTTCAGCATGCATTTATTTCCTTTATACATTCAAAAGGAGATAAGATAAGATAATAAATAATGGACAATCCGTAAAAAGAAAAAAAGAAAAATCTCTACCCCCACAGAACGACGAATTTCTAAAAGAAACGAGTGTTTTCAAAATTATAAAAATCCATAAGTTTCACATCGTCAATGAATAGGTGTGATGTCTCGGTTAGAGATTGGAACCTTTTTTTAGGCATTGAACGTGTAGAAAAGTATATTCCTCTCGATTTAACTGCCGACTCTTCTCTTCCATGGAGTAATAGACTCCTCAAGAAAGAGTACAAATTTTTCTATTATTTCTCATGCCGAGGCATTATATCCAACATTATAGTATGAATGTTAGTGGATCATTATAATAGCTTGTTGAATATATTGGTGTCAATTATGTAGGGAGCTATTCCTTCTTAAATTGATCCTAATACCCGCATTCCCTATGGAATAATAAGCTCCTGGAGGATGGGGTAAAATCGTCGAGCTAGCAATTATGATACACTAACTAACAAGTTTTGATGTTTTGAAACAGCAAACAGTTATACATACCGATTGGCATAATGGAGTTAATGGAACCTCTGGGCAATAGGCGATATTTGAGTTCAAGACAAACGGGCCTAACTGCGACTGGGACAAAACTTAAAATCAAGGCAGAAGCTGAATCAGTGGAGAGTCTAATTGTATTGAGCGAGAAATTAAAGGGAAGACATATTCGAGATTTTCAAAGGGATTATGGGGACATTTTAGACTTGTTGCGGATACCGGTTCAACCAGAGGCGCTTTCGGCCTTGGCCCAGCATTGGGATAGTTCATTAAGGTGTTTTACCTTCTCCACATTCCAGATCACGCCCACTTTAGAAGAATATGGGAGTTTCATGGGTACACCTCTGGAGAAAGACACCTCAATTTATTATTACCCTGGACATTTACCATCAAAACGTATAGTGGCTCAGATTTTAGGGGAGGATCCTAGTCGAATCCAATTATATCAGAGAGGCCAGACTGAAGGTCTTTTGAGGAAGTACGTAGAAGGGCGTTTGAAGGTCCTAGCCGAAAAAGAAGATTGGGTGACCTTTAAGAGGGTCCTCGCCTTAGCCATATACGGATTGGTGTTATTTCCCTCGGCAGTGGGGATAATTGACTTGGCAGCGGCAAGTGTCTTGTGGATGGTAGAAAATCATCGCGTAAATCCTATGCCAGCAGTCTTAGCAGAAACATTTTTGACATTAAGCTTCTGTCAACAAGAAAATGGAGGGAAATTGAAGTGTTGTCTGCAACTCCTCACTATTTGGATGTTCAATCATATTTATGGGAGGCAATATCAATTGGGTCGACGACATGACACTATTCACCACCCGGTTAGGGATTTCCTTAGTCGAGAAGGCGCTATCTTGTTATCTTCAAAGATGACTCGTGATGATTGGGCACGATCCCTTGGTCAATTGGATGAAAACACGGTTTGGTGGAAGCTGGCCTGGTGGGAAAGTGAAGAAGTCATACACTGTTGTGGAGAATTCTTGAATGTACCATTGATGAGCCCTAGAGGTTGCATTAATTATAACCCATCAATTGTTCATCAACAGTTCGCATATAAACAAGATATCCCATCTAAAGAGGCGACACGGCAGATTCATTTTTATCATGATGACTCGGAAGCTAAAGCGCTTTGCCAGAGAATAAGAAGCGCATGGAGTCAGGTGATATGCAAAGGAAAGTGTGAGCTAGGCAAGCGAATTGTAGCTACCACCAAGGAATATCGAGAATGGCTAAAGGAAAGGACGAAGGGGGCTAGCCCTCCTTTCGGGCTACCGAATCCTATACTTGGCAATGACATGCAAGTAATTGATGGAAAATTAGCAAGACAAGTTGAAGAAAAGAAAGAAGAATTGAAGGTTTTGGAAGAAAAGAGGCAAGAACGCCTGAGGAATTTGAGCCAGATACGAAGTGAATGTGCAGTTTTGCGGGCAGAAGCAGATAGGGTAAAGAGATACAAGAGAGGTGGGGAAAACATTGAGATGAAAAGGTTGAAGGAAGAAAATGCAAGATTGAAGGAGACCATAGAAGAAGCTCAACAACGAGTCGCCGGAAATGAAAAGAAGATGCACATTAGTAGGGCCCAATTGATAAAAGTTCTTAAGGAAAAAGATGTGCTAGAAAGACAAATGCATAAGCTTGAATCTAGTGGGACTCGACGCGAAATTGACATGCTGGCTAAGGAATTGGAAAGGAAAATGAATGAACTATCCGTCATCAGGAGTGACAATGCTACAATAATTCAAAACCTAATGGAACAGCTTAATCAACAAGCCGAGGCGATTGAGGCATGGAAAACACTCCATACCGAGCGAGTCACAGAAAAGGAAAGGTTCATGTTTTGGTTCAAGAAATTGATCCTCCTTGCCAATGAGATCCTCCCTAGTTTCACGAGTTCACTCAAAGCAGCCGAGGGCCTAACTAATCCATTGAACACACCGAAGGAAATGACAGAATTTTTTATGTTGTGTAAAGATGCTGTAAACGAGTTAAAATGCCTCAATAGTTGTTAATTTTCAAGGATGTTGATGTAGTGTACCATTTGAGGTTTTGTTATGAGAGAATGGGAATCTCGCTTCCCTTATGTTGGTTATCTAAAAGCTCAAATAAGCACGAAGACCTGATCATGTAGGGGTTTCAGTCCCCTCTTGCGTTGAGTGTCAACTTTGATATTTTTTATGTGGATTAATGAAATCCTTTAAGAATCAAAGGGCCGGTTGTTCCTCCGCCATTATGTCAAAACGGTTAACCCAGGTCAATACACAAAAAGAAAAATAAATAATCATAACAATGAGGATATAAAATAAGGAAAGTATTTTATTTTAATGTCACTAAGTTTGTCTTATCTCCTACAGAAAAAATATAAAGAGTGAATAAAAGGAAGACAATATTGCGCCTCCGAAACGCGTTCCATCTAACCAGGCCCGTCCTACTAAAGTATATAGCACGCGTTCAAGAACCAGACTCATGGAAGAACATCAAGTGGAGGGTAGTCAGAGAGTTGAGGAAGATACAGTTGCAATGAACAATCGAATGACAGCTATGGAGAATCAACTAGCGCAGATGAGTGAAACAATGAAGGTGCTCGTTGAAACGCTAAAGGGAAAGGCTATCGACGCCTCACCTAGAGTATCCAGTCACCCGCATGCCACTGCCAATATCCCAGAGATAGGAACGAGCGTGCCGGGAGTGGTCATACCCGAAGCGCCCTTTGACCAGATGGCAGAGGCTGCACAAAGACAAAAGAACATCCAGAATCCCCCGATGAAAACACCTGACAGACATGGCCCCTATGACGAAATGAGGGACACACAAGAATTTCCCGGTTATGACCCCACCTATACATTTCAAATCCCAACTACAGAGAACAAGGGAAAAGCTAACTGTGATAAGGAGGATTGGGAGAAAGAGTTAGGGGAGGTCAAAGATCAGTTGCGAAACTTACGGGGAACCAACACTTGGGGTTCACTAGACGTGGAAGAGTTATGCATGATTCCAGAAGTTTCAATTCCAAAGAAATTCAAAGTCCCTGATTTTGACAAATATGATGGCACCGGCAATCCGATATATCATTTAAGATCATACTGCACAAAGATGACTGTCTGGTCAAGAGACGAGAAGTTTCTGATAAACTTCTTTCCGGAGAGCCTGATGGGGTCTGCCTTGTTATGGTACATGCAGTTAGACCATTCAAAACTTCAGAGGTGGAGAGATCTCACAGAAACTTTCATGAAGCAATACAAATTCAATCTTGACACTGCCCCAACTAGGGAACAACTGAAAAGGATGGGTAAGAAATCAACAGAATCATTTAAAGAATATGCGCAGAGGTGGAGATTGATGGCTTCCCAAGTCCAACCTCCAATGATTGGATCTGAGTTTTGCTCCTATTTCATTCGAACTCTCTCTGACCCATTTTATAAGATCATGTTGGGGACCCATGTTACAGATTTTGCTGACCTCATTGAAATTGGGGAGAGGATAGATGCAGACATCAGAGATGGGAGACTTTCATCCTCTCAGTCAGAAAGTAACTTCAAAAGGGGCCAAGGATTGAAGAAGAAAGAAGGAGACGTAAATTACGTCCAACCTGCAAGACCGTATTCACAACAATCCGTGCCTTATCAAGTAAATAGGGGAAATCAAGGTCAAGCTCCATTCGTACCAATTATGAATAGACAAGGGCAACAGGAGAGGACAACTTATGCGCGACCAAAAGATGATCGCCCTTGGCCTAACTTTAATTCCACTAATGCAGAATTATATAAGAAGTTATTGGACGCTAAACTCTTGGGGCCTCGACGTGCAAAACTAATGCAGCCCCCGTACCCAGCATGGTACAACCCTAACGTCTCTTGTGAATACCATATGGGTATACCGGGGCATTCAATCGAGAATTGCGTCACCTTTAGGAGAAACGTACTGGATCTGATTGAGTCCAACCACATCCAACTTAAGCCTAGGGACGATTCAACAATCACCACTAACCCTTTACCTGATCATGGGGGACAGGTGAGCGCTGTTGAAGAGGAACCAGGGTTCTCCAAGAATCCGAATGCTATTAGGTTATCAATGAAAACTCTGCTAGTTAATCTTCAATCGGCCGGGTATATGTTGGAATTACCAAAAGGAAAGATCATTAGGGGTATTGTTGGGCTACCAGTTAAATTTTGCGACTTTCATCAGCAAAATATGGATCATGACATTGAGAATTGTGGGCAGTTTCGGGAAGCTTTGAAGAAATTAATGACACTAGGAGTTATGGTTATGGAGAAGCTGGGAGAAGAAATTGGCGTGATAGAAGAGAAGTACGTTGACATCTTTATCCCGACTAGACAACCGGAAATAGTTACCCTGACTGTTGGAGATCCTTTTACTACATCGATGCCACCTCGTTCACCCTCCCTGAGACCACCTGCAGTGGTTATCAATATGCCAGCTCCATTCCCGTATCAAAGCGACCATGCAGTCCCGTGGAAATATGAGGAGACCTTTAACTGCCATGTAACTCAGGCGGTGATTGCTAAGGCAGAAGGAGAACCCGCTACAAGTATGGTGGGAGCAGGAGGTATTACCCGAAGTGGCAGGGCCTACCTCCCGGCAAGCCTTGACAAGCATGGGAAGGGAAAAGGAATTGATAGGGTGAAAGAGAAAGGAGACAAGGAAGATAACACTGATGAAGAATTCCTGCGAATCATGAAACAAAGTGAATACGATGTGGTAGAGCAATTGAAGAAAACTCCGGCACGAATTTCAATGTGGTCCTTAGTCATGAGCTCGGAGGTACATCGTCGAGCTTTACAAAAGGTCTTAGAAGAAGCATACGTGCGACCTGATGTCACTCCGGAAAAAGTAACTAGTGTGATGAATATCGTCAAGTCTGTATCTACCATCTCTTTTTCTGAAGAGGAAGGCGTAGGAACGTCCTCTAACCAACCAAAGGCACTACACATTACATTGAAATGCAATGGGTTTATAATCGCAAAGGTTCTGATTGATGGAGGATCGGCATTAAATGTGTTACCACTGGCCACATTCGAACAACTGGAGATAGAGGCGTCGCACATCCAAAAAAGTGATATGGTGGTTAGAGCGTTCGATGGCTCTAAAAGAGCAGTAATCGGTAATACCCGTTTGTCTTTGGAGATTGGGCCAAAAACATTCGTGGTAGATTTTCAAGTAATGAATATAGATCCATCTTATACAATGCTGCTAGGCAGGCCTTGGATTCATTCCGCCGGTGCTGTGCCTTCTACGTTTCATCAAAGGGTCAAATTCATTGATGAGGGGAGGATAATCACTATCAAGGGCGAAGAAGAGATAATGCTAAGTAAGCCTAGTTCCGTGCCGTATATCGAGGCTGCTGAGCAGGACATGGAAGCGATGTTCCAGAGCTTAGAGATGGACGAACCTAATCCTATCATCGGAAATGTCAATCAGGTTGTGATAAAAATGCTGCAAAGGAGTGGATTCCAACCTGGGAAGGGATTGGGAATACATCTGCAAGGAGTTGAACTGCCTATTACTCTCCCGGAAAACTTCAATCGGCAAGGATTAGGGTATGAAATCTTGCTATCAAACCAAGTTAAGGAGCGACCAAGCACGAAATGGAATAAGGGGCAAGAAAAGCTAAGAATTCCTCATCTTAGGGAAACATTTCCAACTGCCTCGGAAGTCATGAATCGGCTAAACATCTCGATGATTGATGATGCAGTCCTGCAAGGAGTCAAGACTTGGGTTTCGATTGACAATTCGGGAGAAAGATTGGATAATTGGGAAATCGAGAATGTCCCCGATGTCGTAGCATTAGAGTAATTGTCTTGATCATGTCTTGTTTTGTTTTCTTTTTCTCTTATCTTTTCCTCCTGTTGTTGTGTCCTAATTTCAAATAGTATTTCATGACTGACGATGGTTTTTGCAATTAAAAGGATAATTACTTGGATATGCTGCCCCCTTTCGCTTTATTCTTTCTCTTTCTGTTTATTTTGCTCTGTTACTTCCTCCAGGAAATTGCTTTCCTTGGGACTCTTGCCCAACGCAGAGGTTCCCGAGTCCCCACAGAATGATTTGTGTGTTACTTTGGATATGCATGATTCCGAATCTGATAATGAAGAGTCGACCCAGACCTTCGAAAAGTTGCTCGATTCGAGGGATAAAGGTATCTGCCCTCACGAAGAAACAATTGAAAATATCAACTTGGGGACAGAAGAACATAGAAAGGAGGTCAAAATAGTGGATAATCCGGAGAAGGAGGAAATGATTCAACTCTTCAAAGAATATACAGATGTCTTTGCATGGTCTTATCAAGACATGCCTGGACTCGACCCAAAGATTGCCTCTCACAAAATTCCTTTACTTCTAAACATTGAACCTAAGAAACAGAAATTAAGACGAATGCACCCCGACATGTCGTTAAAGATAAAAGAGGAGGTCATGAAGCAACTAGAAGCGGGTTTCCTTCAGGTATCTACGTATCCAGAATGGGTAGCAAACATCGTACCTGTCCCCAAAAAGGATGGAAGGGTTCGCATGTGTGTTGATTATAGGGACTTGAACAAAGCAAGCCCGAAAGATGATTTTCCATTACCCCACATAGACGTTTTAGTTGATAATACGGCACGAGCCTACCGGTATTCCTTCATGGATGGTTATTCAGGGTATAACCAAATTCCTATGCATGAAGACCATAAGGAAAAAACCACGTTCATCACACCATGGGGGACTTACTGTTATAAAGTAATGCCATTTGGGTTGAAGAATGCTGGGGCCACTTACCAACGAGCTATGATGGCACTCTTTCACGACATGATGCATAAGGAGATTGAGGTATATGTCGACGATATGGTAGCTAAATCAGCACAAGGGGAAAGTCATGTGATGGTGTTAAGGAAGTTATTTGGAAGATTGCGTGAATACAAGCTTCGGTTAAACCCCAACAAATGCATATTTGGGGCTTTGACTGGGAAATTATTGGGTTTCATGGTAAGTCAAAAGGGAATAGAGGTGGACCTTGATAAAATACAAGCTATTCGCGAAATGCCATCCCCCCAAACGACAAAAGAAGTGCGGGGCTTTTTAGGCCGGCTCAACTATATAGCAAGATTTATCGCTAATCTAACTGCAACTTGTGAACCAATTTTCAAATTGTTGAGAAAGAACCGCACTGAAAAATGGGATGATAACTGTCAAGAAGCCTTTGATAAAATTAAAGAGTATCTGTCGAGTCCCCCAATCTTGGTACCACCTACCCCAGGACGACCTTTGATTCTTTATCTGACAATCTTGCCAAGGTCAATGGGGGCTGTATTGGGGCAACATGATGATTTTGGGAAGAAAGAGCAGGCAGTTTATTACCTAAGCAAGAAGTTCAACGAATGTGAAGCACGTTATCCATTGATTGAAAAAACTTGTTGCGGGCTGGTATGGACCACCAAACGGCTACGACAGTATATGCTTTATTATACTACATGGCTAATCTCCAGAATGGATCCTATCAAATATATTTTTGAAAGCCCGCATGTTTCAGGAAGAGTCTCTAAGTGGCAAGTGATACTGTCCGAATACGACGTCAAATACATGACTCGAAAGTCCATAAAAGGAAGCATCATAGCAGATCATCTGGCCGATAACCCTACGGATGAATACCAACCATTGGATTTTCATTTCCCTGACGAAGACATACTCACTATAGAGGACAATGAAGATGACAAAGACGGTGGTGATGGGAGTTGGAAGATGTACTTCGATGGCGCTGCCAATATGCATGGTTATGGCGTTGGGGCTGTGGTCACATCGCCTGAAGGGAAGCAGTTCCCCGTTGCTGTTAAATTAGAATTCGAATGTACCAACAACGTGGCAGAATATGAAGCCTGCATCAGTGGTTTGAATGCTGCCATAACCCTTGGTATAAAGAGCTTGGAAGTTTTTGGGTACTCTGCCCTCATAATCCATCAGGTGACTGGAAATTGGCAAACTAAGGACTCAAAGCTGATTCCGTATCAGAAATTTTTGGTTCAGCTAATCAGCCAATTCGAAGAAATTAATTTCCATCATGTGACTCGAGACAAAAACCGATTTGCTGATGCTTTGGCTACGTTAGCTGTAATGATTCGACTCGACTACGGAGTCCAGGTCCAGCCACTTCGGGTAGAGGCCAGGGATTTGCCGGCATATTGCCTAAATATAGAAGAAGAACAGGATGGGCAACCTTGGTATCATGACATCAAGAATTATATGACAAGTAGGGAATACCCAGTTGAGGCCAGTGAGAATGATAAAAAGACGATTCGGCGCCTAGCTATGAATTTCTTCATTAGCAATGGCATCTTATATAAGAGAAACCATGATGGCACACTATTGCGATGTATAGATGCAGAGGAGGCACAGAAAGTGGTTACTGAAGTTCATGAAGGTATCTGCGGTACGCATGCTAACGGCTATACTCTGACCAAGCAAATCCAAAGGTGCGGGTACTTTTGGTTGACCATGGAGAAGGATTGTACTGAATATGTTCGAAAATGTCATAAATGTCAAATTTATTCAGACAAAATTAATGCACCGCCAATCTCACTGCACAATTTGGTGGCACCATGGCCATTTTCAATGTGGGGCATCGATGTAATTGGACCAATCAACCCTAAAGCTTCAAACGGACACCGTTTTATCTTGGTTGCCATTGATTATTTCACAAAGTGGATTGAAGCTAATTCCTTTGCTAGTATCACTCAGAAGGCTTTTTGCAAGTTCCTCAAGGTAAATATCATTTGCCGTTACGGATTGCCAGAGAAAATCATCACTGATAATGCACCGAACCTGAATGGGGCAGAAATCTCTAAGCTCTGTGAACAATTCAAAATCAAACACCATAATTCGGCACCGTATCGGCCACAGATGAACGGCGCCGTAGAAGCAGCAAATAAAAATATAAAAAAGATCGTTGCAAAGATGACAGTCACTTATAAGGATTGGCATGAAATGCTCCCATACGCATTGCATGGGTATCGCACCACAGTGCGTACCTCGACTGGGGCAACTCCTTATTCCTTGGTTTATGGAATGGAAGCCGTCATGCCCATCGAAGTCGAAATCCCATCGTTGCGGGTGTTAATTGAGTCAAATTTAGATGAAAGTGATTGGATAAGAACCCGGTATGAGCAGCTGAATATGATTGAGGGACGAAGACTTGCTGCAATATGTCACGGACAATTGTACCAAAGGAGGATGGCGAGGGCTTTTAACAAGAGGCTCCGTCCTCGCGAGTTCAAAGTTGGTGACCTAGTCCTCAAAAGAACCCTGCCAAATCAGGAGGACGCTCGGGGCAAATGGGCTCCCAATTATGAAGGTCCTTACGTCGTTAAACATGCTTTTTTAGGAGGAGCATTAGTTCTGATGGGCATGGATGGTCATGAACTAACCAAACCTCTCAATTCGGATGCAGTAAAAAAATATTTCGCGTAAAAAGAAAAGCTCGCTAGGTTGAAAATCCGAAAGGGCGGCCTAGGCAAAAGTTAGAGCCAAAAAAGAGAAAAGAAAAAGAAGAAAAATTAAGAAACAGTCAATCAGAAAGAGCTAAAGAGGAAAAGCATAGTGATGCAAGGAGGTGCCGAGGCGAAAGTAGGGGGCAAAATTTGGGAGTCCACTTTGACGGGCAAAATTCGAGGATCATAGCTCAGGTTGGATGAGATGCATATCTCGAGAGGCACAACAAATTATTTTGTGGGGACAGGCGGAACCAATTGTAGAGGGCAATTTTTGAAAGAACTTCTCGAGACAAGTTCTTTTAGTTTTGTTGTTTGTTTGCTTGTTTGTTCGTTTTGTTTTGTTTTTATCGTCACAATCTCTGTCACTGTCTGGCTGAACTACCAGGCATTCCCTTTGGCAAACTCACTAATAAAATCGTCTCTCGTAAGTCTCAAATATGCCTCATTCCTAGTCTATGATCGATAACTTAAAATTGACATTTATCAAAACGTTTACTTAGCACGGCGCGATTGGCATTTTCGTTGGATCACTTATCCTCTACAAACCCCTTATTGTTGCTCAAAGGACAAAACCAATAAAAAAAGAAGAGGAGAATAGTTGTGGTTTCAAGGACAGCCCACCAAAATTCTTGGATGGTATAGAATTGAGAGCTGTAAGTGGAACGCAGCCTAAGATACTCAAGGCCTGGCTAGATGGGCATTGCGTTTGGGAAAAGCAATAACTTATTCTGCTATAATTGATTAGTAAAAAAATAATAATAAAAAAAATAAAAAATAAGAAATTAAAAAAAAATCGATACATTTTTTCAAAATCACCATCCTTGACAATGAAAACCCTAAATTATGAAAAAGAAAAGAAAAAAACAAATCGCAAACCATCTAAATGACAATACATGAAGCACCTCACATACTCATACGATAAGACGAGAAAAAGACTTGCATTTCATGAAAGGGAGCATCAATTGTCTCGTGTGTTTCGCATCTGCACACATTGTATAGGCCTTAGTTCATACCAGGATAATTGAACGTCAAAATCTTGCATGAATCCCAATTCACTGTGGGGACAAGCAAAAGTGGAAGGGAAACAAGAGTTTTCATATATACTGGTTCTTATAGGTGCGCACCTTGCATAAAACCTAGGTAGATGGAAAAAGCAAAGCCTTCTGACTCAAAAAGACCTGTACAAAAGGCACCCTTACAAGTCCTACATTGGCTAGGCACTTTTCAAGCTCTACATTGGCTAGACACTTTTCAAGTCCTACATTGGTTAGGCACCTTTCAAGTCCTACATTGGCTAGGCACTTTTCAAGCTCTGCATTGGCTAGACACTTCTCAAAGCCCTACATTGGCTAGGCACCTTTCAAGGCCTACATTGGCTAGGCACCTTTCAAGTCCTACATTGGCTAGGCACCCTTTCAAGTCCTACATTGGCTAGGCACCCTGAAAGTCCTACATTGGCTAGGCACCCTTAAAGTCCTACATTGGTTAGGCACTTTTCAAGCCCTACATTGGCTAGGCACTTTTCAAGCCCTACATGGGCTAGGCACTTCTCAAAACCCTACATTGGCTAGGCACCCTTCAAGTCCTACATTGGCTAGGCACCATTCAAGTCCTACATTGGCTAGGCACCCTTCAAGCCCTACATTGGCTAGGCACTTTTCAAGCCCTACATTGGCTAGGCACCTTTCAAGTCCTACGTTGGCTAGGCACTTTTCAAGCTCTACATTGGCTAGACACTTCTCAAAGCCCTACATTGGCTAGGCACCCTTCAAGTCCTACATTGGCTAGGCACTTTTAAAGCCCTACATTGGCTAGGCACTTTTCAAGTCCTACATTGGCTAGGCACCTTTCAAGTTCTACGTTGGCTAGGCACCTTTCAAGTTCTACGTTGGCTAGGCACTTTTCAAACCCTACATTGGCTAGGTACCCTTCAAGCCCTACATTGGCTAGGTACCTTTCAAGCCCTACATTGGTTAAGCACCCTTAACACACTACATTGGCTAGGCATCCTCTTCAGAATTAAATTACTTCTTTAATCAGGTCATAATATTTTCAGGTAAGGTAGCTCCCCAAACAAAATTCATGTTTCCATCTTTATTTATTCTTAAGTTAAGGATATCAAAAATTATAGTGTTGCTCTCCTTACTTAAAGAATAAATAAAGAGGGGCAACTGTAAACACCATATTTTGTTTGGGTCGTTTTTTTTCATTTTTATTGTCAACGGGCAATTGAATCATCTTAGACAAAATACGTGTTCTTATCTTTACTTATTCCTTATGCCAAATATTAAAAAACTACATTTTTAATCTTTTGCCTAGGAAACAAGTAAAGAGGGGCAACTGTGAACACCATATTTTGTCTGAGCGAACTACAAAAGCAATAATAAAATCAAATAATAAAAAATAAAAAAAGAAGAAAAAACAAATGAAAGAAAATAGAAATAGCCATAGAAAAATTTTCGATTAAAATTTTTATATATACAAAAAAAATCAAATCAAAATATAAATCAAAAATAAAACAACTACAAGAAGAAACAAAAAAAAGGAGAACAAATATAAAAATTTGGGAAAAGGAAATTGGGCCAACTTAGACTAAAAAATTTTAATTGCCTCAGGCCCAGTCCAAATTATCAGCTCCAATCCAATTCCCCCAAGCCCAATTATCAGCTCCAGTCCAATTCCTCCAAGCCCAATTATCAGCTCCAGTCCAATTCCTCCAAGCCCACCAACATCAGCTCTTCCCAGGCCCGTTTGACCCAACCCAAGCCCAATTCCCCTTTTCCTTGGCGTGGCTTTGGCAGAAGAAGGCAGCGTACAGAAGGCAAAAGGCTGGAGAGAAAGGGAAAAGAGGAACAGAGGGCTCAGCGTTGAAACAGAGGGCTCAGCGTTTTTACCCACAGGCTCCCAGAGCCTTTCACCAATTCAGTGCCTGCCATCGACGGGAGCATAAACAAAAACACAGAATGAAAGACGGAGGAAGGGAAAGTCAGCGAGCCAGAGAGTCTGCAAAGATCCGGAGAGCAAGCTACAGCGGGAGGCTCGAGGACTTGGCTGCTTCTGAGGTCCCTTTCACGATTGGAGGAACGAGGCGAAATGGAGGGAAGGGCCGGATACAAAAGACGAAGGAAGGACCAGAGAGAAAAAAAAAACGGAGAGAGAGCGTGGACGAGGGAGCGAGAGATTGAGGGGAAGACGGACCGAGGGAGAAAGTGAGGGAACCAGAGGGAGAAGGCCACCGGGGAACCAGAGGGAGAGGGCCACCGGGGAATCAGAGAGAGAGGGTCACCGGAAAAAAAAGAGAGGCTGAGGGGCGTTTTCTTCGGACTCGAGTTAAGGAGAATCGGCGGAGACGAAATCAATAGAAAATCGAGGAGCAGGGATTCGAAATTTGAGAAACAGAGAGAGCCGAAAAAGTTCATCCTTCAGCTACCATCCCTGCAGGTAAGCCATTAGAGACCTTTACTAACTTCCAATGAATTCTGATTGAGCTTGCTGGTGACCTGTACTGGAAATGGGTAGACTGGAAATTGAAATGCGGTGATTCATTGTGTATTTGAAGTATGCACACTAGGTGCTCGGTGAAATGTCTGAGAGAAAAACTGTTGATGATATTTGATGGTTTTTAAACTGTAGCTGGGTCTGTTTGAGTTTTTCCCTGCTGTGATTTCGTGCTAAATGTTGGTCTGTTTCAGAGTAAGAAAAAAATGGCAGGAACGTCTATGTATGATGCATGGTAGTATATTCCGTATATGAGGGGGTGGTTTAATCTATGATGTAATCTTATTTTTGATTTCCTCTTTGTTGAATGATGAGTGAAGAACGAAACCTATCCCTGAGGGTACCCTTGCTGCATGAGTAGGCCTTGGTCTAAGGGTTTGTTTCTGTTTGAAACTCATGATTACCCCTAATCCGAGTAGGACATGCTTTACGAAAATACCAAGAGGATAAAAAAAAGGGGTCGGAAGGAGACTCAATCAAGAAGTAAAATCAAAAATATTTCTAGAAAATCATGAAGAGAATGACGAAAAAAAGAGCCCTTTTTGTTTCAGAAAATCTTATTCCCATATTGAAAATAAAATGTGGGTTTCATTTTATTTCATTTTTGAATCGTCATGTGGGATTTATTGTCCCCTCAGATGCATATGAATCAATTCAAGGGTATGTGTGGCAATAAGTCGCCTTGATCCTTATTGAGTTTTCTAATTATATTTTAATAATTGATATTTATTTAAAATAAAAGGATATGATGAAATTGATATGGAAAAAATAAACAGCAATAAAAGAATATTAAAAAATAAAAGGATTCTTTTTTCAGATAAAAAAGAGAGAGGTTTCAGAATAAGAAAAAAGAAAGAAAAAACCAGTAAAAAAGATATTAAAAAGTTTTTTGTTCTTCTTCCTCTTTGCAACTCAAAATATTATTTCCAAATGTCAAAATTAACACAAAAAAAAAAGAAAAAAGGGGAGAAAAACTTGTTTTAAATAAAAAGAGAAGTATATATATATATATATATATATGTATGTATATATAAGAACTAACAAATGAAGAAATCAAAATATAAAAATCAAAGCAAAGAAATTGAAAAAAAAAAGAAAGAAAAGAACAATAAATTAATTAAAAACCAAAAAAATTGAAAAGGAAAAAAAAGAAAGGTCTCTCAACCAAAAAAAAGGAAAACAACTTAAGGAACATATCCAAAAAGATTAAATCAATAATCAAGATTAATCGCTAAAAAAAAAAACTTAAGACAACTAATTCAAAATTAATTAAAAGTCAAAAAGGCAAAGTAAAAAAAAATGATAAAAATCGACAGTAACAACCCAAAAAGAATAAAAAAATTAAAAACGCATAAAAAAACAATAAAAAACAAAAGATAATCAAAAGCAAAGAAATAAAAAAATCAAAAGTGGAAAAAATTTAAAACAAAAAGACTCATTTAAAAAAAAGGGGGGAAAGTTAAGAGTGAAGGAATAGCAAAGAAATAATATTAATTTTATTTTTAGCAAATTAAAACACGTTGACTAATTTTAAATCCGTTTTATTTGTTAAAGGTAAAAGTAAATTTTATCCGCTTTCTCCTTTCCCATAAAAAAATAATAATAGCAAACAAAAATTCAAAAAAAAAACAAGACAAAACAAAATGAAACAAAACAAACATAATCCAATACACTTCCTTGACCGAACTACGTGGACTTTGATCCCTCTCAGAGGATACGTAGGCTCTAGGCTTTCATCCTAGGTCAAGTCCGTCCTTGTAAATAAATTTTCTTTTCATCTTTTTCACTTTCTTAATTTCTCTTATTTTTACTTTTCTAATTTTGTTTGTTTAATTTCTTTCTTCTTTTTTCTTTTAATTTTATTTCCTTCATCTTTGTCTCTTATCTTGTATATGATTTGTTAGAAGAATTAAAATATATTAAAGGCCATATTGATTTTGTACAACTGACTTAGGGTAACCGTTATTAGTAACGGGTGCAGTGGGGTGCCTAACACCTTCCCCACTCACAACTGACTCCCGAACCCATTTTCTGATTCGTAGACCATTTTTCTTTTTTTCCAAATAAAAAGGTTTTTCCAAAGTTTTGCCTTTTCAAAAATTAAAATTTTGGTGGCGACTCTACTACTCATTTTGATTTCGATTTCAGTTTTCATTTTCTTTGGAGATTGAAAAAATTTTCTTTTTAAAAATTTTCTTTGTTCGAAACGCCACGCGGTCGCATTTTCGGGTGTGACATTAACAATTGGTGTGGGAGACTTGAGGGGTATGAAGGCTTAAAGTAGTTAAGGTATCATTTATAACCTTGGCTCTTAATCTCTAAAGCTAGCTAGATTATACTAGTGGGTGAGCTTCTTCTGTTGGTTGAATTTAGGAAGAAGAATATTTGAAATTTGAGCTTTGGAAAACTAGTTGAATATGTGATGAAATTAACAAAATTAAATTAGGTAAATGGCATATTTAATTAAAATTTTGATTGTAATGGCCTAAAGGTAATTTTTTATTGATTCATGTATGCTTGGTTGTTTAAGAGTTATTAGGCTTAGGTTCTGTATTTACAAGTGCCAACTATTTAAGTGGATTTAGTAGCTTGCATTTAAATTAGGCAACCAATTTATAATTCTAGTTACATATGCATTTAAGTGGAATATATATATAATCAAATGCGTAAATTGCTTAGAATGTTTTTATGTGATGATTTGGCCATGAATGAATATAATGATGTATAATTTGTGAGTCTATATCTTTGAAGAGTGGTAATGGGTAGCTTCTTATAAATTTTGTATGACCAAGGGAGTGGTAGTGGTTTGCCTTATTCCAAGATACTAGTATGTGAAGGGAGTGTTAGCAGTTTAGCTCCTCCTAGGATATAAATATTTGAGGAGATCAACTTAACTCCTTCTAAGATATGTATTTTGTGGAGTGGTAGCAGTTTAACTCTTATGCATATATCAATCAGAGTGGTAGTAATTTAGCCCCTTTCAAAGTTATTAGCCAATAACTATTTATGATGATAGCAAAAATAAGACTACAAATAAGTACAATCAAATGGATGTTTCACTATGGATACATATAGCTAGCCACCTAGTTTTTATGATTTATATTGACTCTGCATTCATTATATATCTTATTAGAATTGTGCATTGGTTGATGGGATTTCAATCTCACTTTATTTGGAGACAATTATTATCTCTTTCATAAGGGACAATTCCATTAAAAGGAGTGAGAAGCAAGTTAAAAATTGAGCCTTGATATACTTAGCTATGGGTGGTTAATTGTTCTATGGTTATCATATTTAATATGTATTTTGAATAGGTGTGCACGTGTTGTAAAAAGGCCATAAGGCTTGTTTTTGGGTTTTGTATGTATATGATGATGAATGCCAAGTTAGGATGTTATTTTAATTGTTTTATTGTAGTGGAAAAATGCTTATATAATTGTAAATTAACCTCATGCACATATCTTACCATGTCTTATAATGGAGAAAAATTATGTAAGTATAGGTTTTGGAAATATAAAATTTGTTTCTAGTATTATGTATGCTATTTGGGTGTTCATGTGTTTGATGATACCATATCATTGTATTCTATGACCTATTATTGAGAAGTGAAGTGTAAACCATGTTAGGGGTTGGTTAAGTCAAGTATGAAATACCCTAACTGAAACCATGCTTGAAGATGCACTTAATTCATGTAAATCTTCATGTTAAATTAAACTTAAGCTTGATATGGGATTTGGCATAGTCACTTTAATCATTTTATGTGTTTTTGTGGATTTTATATGTTCTTGGTACTTAAAAGTTTTTAGGACATGTTTAGAGTCCTTTGAATTTCATTTGCCCAATTTTGATATATGGAACCTTCATTAGCTATAGAGTGGTTGCTATCAAAATGGCTTTAGAAAGTGACGAATGCTAAATTAAGGTTTGGCATAACCAAATTTTGTTCCTTAAGTTATAGTTGAGATTTTTGGGCTCGAACATGTCTTTAGGTATTTGTGACTTGCCTTAAGTGATTTAATAGATTTTGATTAAGCGTAGCTCATTGTTGATGGGCCACTTGTGAGTGGTAAGTGGCTATTTTACTGTTATAAATGCTAAAAGAGATATTTGGGAGGTATAGCATGGTCACTTTTAGAAACCTTTAAAGTTGTTTAGTTCTTAAAATTTAGAATGATTTCTGAGACTTTTGCATTCTATTAGAGGTGGTATGGCACCAAATGGTTAAGAGTTTGTGAGTTTCAATCTATCACTTGAGGCTATAAAAGCCATTTTTCTATCATGGCTACTGTCATCGTTCTTTGTCCTTGTGTATGATATTTTTCTTTGGTTTGTAAGGGGTATTTCATAGTATAGTTGCTAGATGGAAGCTATCATTTGCTTCTATTGTGTCTTTATATTTAAGACCCATTCTAGCCCTTAAATAAGAGGTTAGAACCATAATGTTCCTTTTTGTGTTGCATCTTGCCAAACTTAAACTATAAAGTTTTGTTTAATTTGATTCACAAACCAAGAGTAAGGTCCTCTTAATTTTCCCTTTTAATCTTCGGTTTTCTAGGTGAATTTGTTATTAGCTTTCAAGGCTTGAGTCACCATTTAAATTCTTGTCCCATTTCTTGTTAACTTTAACCCCAACACATATTGCTTTCCCTTTCCTGTAGCTAGTTCTATTGCTTTCTTGGATAATGGCACTTAGTGCCACGACGCCACTGAGGGTGGTTGTAGCATCATAAGTGATTTATATAGGAGAGGGATTTTTTTTATTTAGTTCTATTTTTTTTAGGTGCTATAAAAGGGTATTATAAAATTGATTAAAGCCATACAAAGGTTTGTTATAGTAAAATAAATCTATGTGTAGAAGCATACTTGATAATGAAAGAACTTAGTCTCTTATGGAACCCATATGAACCATAGAATTCCCCAACTTATAGTTAACTATGTTTAGGTTTGTTGTCAAATCTTACTCAAGTCTTTAAAAAAGAAGATTAGTGGAATTAAATAATTGTTTCAAGCATTAATCTCCCTCTAAGTTGGAATAAGTAAGCCCTAAGTTTAGAAGTTAGAGAACTTAGCTTTAAATTGGAGTTTACTCCACTCATAATAACATAAAGGAATTTGAAAATGTGAGTTGATGAATGTTATATGTAAGTAACTTAATTAAAAGCTTTTATTTACTAATTCAAATCTAGTCCATTAGTACTTTAAGAAGCTATTGTCATAGCTATTAATTTTTGTAAATTTTTAGATATTAAAAGAAATATGAGAAAGGTGATAAAGACTTATTAGAAGGCTAATTAAAATAAAAGAAAAGTCTAAAAGTAAGTAAAAGGGTAAAACCAGAGAAAAAAGGGCAGTTTAACCTTAAAGCAAGAAAAATTAGAGATTTAAAAAATATAAAAATTAACATGAGAGATGTATATCTCTCATCATAATATTATAAAATAAGGCTAACAGATTAACTAGATGGGATTAGTTTGGTTAAATCCCTAAGGGTGTACAAGTTAGAATTTCTAGTAGTAATATTATAATCCAAATCTTTTCAGATTGTTTTAAGTCTTTGTAACCTCTAAGATTTTTAATAAAGAAAAGAGTTTTAAATTTGGTATAGAGTAATCAATTTCTTAAAAAAAAAAAAAAGAGTTTAAATGGAGGAATTATAATGTAAGGACAAAATAGTCATTTTCAAAAATATTATAAACCCTAGCGTTATATATATGGGTCACGCCTTTCCTCTTTTCCATTTCATGACCGACTTTGGGCAACTTTAAGGACCTTCTATGATTGCATAAAGAAAGTAGGAAAAAGAATGGAATTTCAAGCCAAAGTAGGTAAGGAAATATGATAATTTTTGCTATGATTTAGTTATGAAACTTTCTTTACTTCTCATACTCTCTCTCATGGTAGGTTTAGTTTCCAAAAAGAGTAAAGTGTGTGACTATCACCTTGAAGGAAAGAGCATATTTGAGAAAACCAATTATATCAAAAAAATTTCTATTAAGAGAGTTCCAAAATAAGATATGATTTAATCATGAAAAAATTCTATTTTTGGAACCTTAAACCTTCTCATATTCAACCAAAAGAGAGCAAGGGAAGACTATATGTACTTGATGAAAGCTTGATACAATCAAGGATTTAGAAGATAAAGAATAAGAATATGCAAAAAAAACTAACCTAAAAAGTAAGATAATGTAAGGTAGCTCCACCTAGGGTTTAGGTAGCAAGATAATGAAACTATACTTCAAAACTTTAAAAGGACTATTTGATTTCTATAATACTATAATTGAATTAAAAATGAATCATGGATATCCTAAAAGCCCTAAATCCCTTTTTAAACAAACAAAATCTTAGGGTTGGGACCATAGAGTGGAGTCTTGGCGAACGTAAAAAAAGAGCATTTTAGTCTAATGAATTAAGAGGCCTAAATGAGTTATATAAAGGCTAGATGAACCATAGGTTTAAAAAAATAATATTGAAAGTATAGTTTCATAAAAATCCTAATGTGCCTTATGAATGGAATGAGTGATATGGCTAAGTTTTTATATTTGTTTTAGCCATGAAAAGTAAATAAAAATGAGATAGATGAATGATGGAATTGCTACATATAAGGTAACAAATGGGAAGAGGCACTTGAGACATTTAAAGTAACATAAAATTATACTATAAGTTCTAATATGTATATATATTGATAGAATAAAAAGAAATAAATCCTAAGTGATTATTTTCTAACTTAATTGGTGTATTTAGG
Organism: Erythrophleum fordii; assembly: GCA_032878935.1. Classification (NCBI taxonomy): domain Eukaryota; kingdom Viridiplantae; phylum Streptophyta; class Magnoliopsida; order Fabales; family Fabaceae; genus Erythrophleum; species Erythrophleum fordii. The sequence goes on from JAVQMF010000029.1 coordinate 3,625,565, forward strand.
CCAAGCTAATAAAACCACATCCCTGTGTATGTGTGAAATTGTGAAAAGTAAAGGAAAAGAACAAGTGGAATACTGCTTTGATCAAGTGTAACATATCAAAATTAATTAAGAGTAATTATGAAAAGTCAAAAAATTATTATGGGAAAAATTGGGGAGAGTTATGGGAAGTAAGAATTCTAAGGACAATGATCATTTAGGCATTTTAAGGTGAATAATTATTATTTGACAATTTTTAGATAAAAATAAAATATTCTAGTATATTTAAATTTAGTTGGGTCAAGATTTGATTAAGGCCTCATGATTGATTTTATTATGCCAAGGATATCTAATAAAGGCTTAATTTTGGTTTTAAAAAGATCTAATTTAATTAAACGTATATACCTATAACCCATCATGTAGAGCATTAGCCCACTTGAATAATAGGCCCATTGGACTAGCCCATTCTTTCTAAAACCCTAAAAAGCCTATTGCCATTTATTTTGATGTTGAAACCTACATGTTCTAAGGAACAAGGAGAGCATTTTCGCACATACAAGGGAGGCTAGGATTTCACCACTATTTTAGCTCTGATTTGTACACTTAGAGGGAGATTTAGTCAATGTAAGTTATATAAAACATGATCCTCTCATATTTCTTTTCATTTTGGCCTGATTACTTTTTTGTTCAAAGAATTCTCAACTCTTTTTCTGAATCTAAAAATAATTGTTTCAATAGTTTTTTCCATGATTTTCAGAGGTTGAGGATAGAAGGACCATTGAATAAATATCTTTCCTTTATTTTGATGTTATATGTTAGAAATTGGCCTTAACGACTGATTTTCATATTGGGTTTTGATTTTGTGAAAAAATACAAAGGATTTGAAGTAGGAAATTGTGATTTCTAGTGTTGGAAGGCTCAAGTCCAAATTTGAAATTTATTAGAGACTAGGTAAGTAATTCTGAAGTAATTTTTGATACTATGAATAAATGAGTAGTTGATTTCTATAATAGATGATGATTAAGAATTTGGTTTTGGTAATTTAGAACCTCTAGAATGTTGGAAATTAATCTTGGCTTCTGAGAAATTAACACCACCAAGTGAAATAACCAAGAGTTTATGTTAATTCCATATATATGCCTTTGATTTTATATTTGCTGCACATATATGTTTTCTATGTTAAATGATTTATTAGCTACTTGATTGTGTTAAACTATGATCATGTCCTTGGTAGAGCATTGGTCATGCTGCCACTTGTACATTGTGCCATGATCATGCACCAAGTTGTGACCAGATTCAATGGAATACACTAAGCCATAAACATGCTCAATAAGGAGTTGGCAATGTAGATGGGTTTTTCCCTCTATTTTTAGCTGTTATCATATTATATGTGATTGTTAATATAGAATAGTAGTTATTGATAGTTAAACTAGTTCACTTGCTGATTATCTTAATGCTTCTGCTATTTTTTTGTATAAATGGCATTTATGTTGATTATTTTACACATATGTATATCATTTTTCTTTGATTATTGAGATTCACATCTCACCCCATTTCATGGATTAATAATTTCATATAAAGGTTCCTCAGCTAAAGAAAATGGGAAGCAAGTGGATGACCACCTCTAGATTTAGGCCTTGTGTGAGGTTTCTACACTTAGACAATTTTAACTTAGTGTAGATGCTATTTTTTTTATAATCAAACTTAGCATCATGATACATTCATTTTTTCCAAGTGTAGGTATTTTAATGTTTTATAACCAAGGATGTAATCATTAGGAAGCTAAACTTTAATTTACATGGAATCTAATGTATTTGTCTAGTGCTGACCAAACATGGATTGTGGTGATTATATGAAGTTTGAATTGTTAATCTATGGATGAGGTTATGTTATTATAGGAATGTTTTGTCTAAATTCTAATATATGAGGGTTCTTGTTATTACATATTCCTTGTATGTGGATTTGGGGTGTGCATAGCCATGTTTTACACGAGAGGATACTGTAGCAATTTGAGGTTAGGAACAAGTGTATTTAGTCTATTGAAACTTGTCCAAAGTGGTCTAAGATTAGATGGCAGGGAATTACATATTTTGATATTGTCACTAGTGGTTCTAGATGCCCCTCTGCTATCACAATTGATAAATTGCTGATATATAGTAAGATTGATTAGTTTGATCAATCCTTAAGTCCTTAAATGATAAAAGTCAGTAAGTTAAGGCATATAAGAGATTTTATACCATTAAAACTATGCATTATAGGCATTAAAGCACCTTAGAATTCAATTAGAAAGAGTGTTAAATGGTTGGGATAAGCATCTAAGAGTTTAGGATTAGAGATATACCAAGTTATGGCCAAGCTGAGTTTAGGGGATAACAAAAGTAAAGTGCACTACAGTGCGAGTTCCCTAGCCATAGCACGAATTGTGAAAACTAGGGAGAGACTACTCTATAAAGCAATCTTACCATGGCAAGAGTTAGGCAAATGGCTTAGCAAGGGTCCAATATGCAATCTCACCGTGACGCCAAGTGGGCTTGCTGTAACAAGACTCTGATGTTTGTGAACAGGGAGCTCTATGAGGCTTTTCACCATAGTGTAGGCAATCTTGGTCGCGGAGAAGATTGGGAATTTTGCGCATTTGGTTCCAGTAATGAGCTGAGCTATGGTGTAAATCCTTTAAGTCATGACATGAGTGTATTCTGATACTTTTAGAAGTTCCAGAAGCCAATTTGACCATGGCTAAGTCTTTTTAAGTCATTGCCTAAGTTCTCAAACTCCTATTTTGGATATTAAATCCTAGTTTTCAGTATATTAATGAAAAGTAATAACTTGTGAACTAATATAGAGGATTTTTATGTCCTATTAGATCATTTATGAATAAGATGGAAGTCTTGAATGAGAAATCAAAAGTTCCTACAAACATAAATCTTCTTGTTTATTTGAAAGGTGAATATTGATGGTTTAAAAAAAAGAGGCTCAAATTTTTCCTATATCTTCATCCACTAATGGAGTATTATTGGTATTAGACTTTAAGTACTATTAAATAAGAGTATAATTATACTTAATTAGCGTAATTAAGAATTAGGGTTGTTACAAAAATTACTAGGGATTATTGGAAAGTCTACCTTGAAGAATCCAAAAGGTTGAAAATTTTATTTTAAAAAAATGTGTATGCATGTTTGCCTCACTACAGACATGTAGTCATTAGTTCAAAATTTTAACTACATGTGCCTCATAGTTCATTTCATTGACGAATAATGGAGATTATAGAGTGGATTCTAAACTTTTATATAGGTAAAAATCATAAAGGTGACACCATAGGAAAGGTAATTGAAAAGTGCTTGTTAAGATACGAAATTGAAAAGTGCTCACCTTGACTACAGATAATGTAGGTTCCAATGACATGGTAAAGGCGTACTTGAAGAAATGACTAAGAAATTAGAATAGATTGGTGTGTGATGGGGATTATCTACATTTAAGGTGTTATGCATATATTTTAAACTTGGTGGTAAATGATAAACTGAAGAATTTGCATAAATTTATCTTTGCCATTTAGAATGTTATTAAATATATTAGGTCTTCTCTTGCAAGACTTTAGATATTCAAGAGTTTTGTGGAAAAAAAAAAAAAGAAGAAGTCCAAGAGTCTTGTATGCTTGGATATTTCAACTAGGTGGAATTCCATCTAAAAGATTTTAGAATATGTCATGATGTTCCAAAAGGTGTTTGAGAGAATAGAGGATGAAGATGAGACATATAATGTGCACTTTAAGAAAGTGTTAAGCAAATTGGTCCTCTTATGATGTATGATTGGAGTAAAACTTTTGTGTTTCTCAAATTCTTAAAAGTCTTTTTATAATATTACATTAAAATTATTTGGATCATTATATGTGATATTAAATGTATGCTTTATCAAATTGGTCACATTCAAAACATCTTGTATGCGAGTGCTATGAAATATGATCCTTTTCTTGTGAATATGGTTAAGAATATATAGAGTAAGTATGACAAGTATTGAGGAAGACTTAATAACTTAAACTTATTGTTAGTAATAAGGGTGGAATCAAATCCCAGGCATAAACTTGCCCATGTGAACTATGTTTTTGAAGATATGCATCATGATTATAGAGCGTGTGCAATCATGAAAAAAATTGTCATATATACCTTGTATCGTCTATATGAATAATATTCTACTGGGGTTAGTAATTGAATAAGTGAAATCACTAAAGATAGCAGTGGATTAAGTGGAATTAGAGATATTAAGGAATTAAAGATAATAGATGAGTCAATTAACAAGTGGTTGGTGTCAAAGAAATTAAAAGTTTCTTCAGATCATAAAACAAAGTTAGATAAGTATCTTGTAGCTAAGTTGGTCAATTATGATCCTTCTTTTGATGTTTTGGAATGGTGGAAAAAAATTGTTATAGAGTATAAAAAGCTTTCTCTAGTTACACATGATGTGTTAGCCATGCCAATGTCTATTATTGCTTCTGAATATGCTTTTAGTAATGTGGGCACTACTTAATGCATTCAAGAATTTGTTATCATCAAGGATGACTAAAGTGCTCATTTACACCCATAAACTAGCTATCCTCTAAATAGTTGAAATCTAATTATCATGACTTTAATCAGTTTGAGAAGTATAAAGGTATTACTGCATCCGATAAGCTTCATACTTTGATCATGACTTTAATTGTTTTATTTCTAGTTTCTAATTTTCCATTATTTTATTTTTTTAGATGTTTTAGGAACTTTAAGTGTCACAAGAGATGTTATAAACATCGACTAATGTGGTTTTATTTTGCTGTTGTAGTTTGCAATTTATTTATTATATTTTTTGATTTATGACTCTGATATAATGTATTTGTATTTAGCTTTCATATGATGTATTATGATTTGGAATTGGGTATTAAAACTTTGTTCAGAGCCTACTTACTATCTTATGGATTTTTAGCACAAATTAATATCACTTATGAGCTCTTGGTGTTCAAGTGGTGCTTATGAGCTTGCTATTTTTTTGGATTTTTTTTGTTCATTTATTATTAGGTCTACAAGAAAATCAATGTTAAAGGCCTTGACCTTTTCTATTCAAAGTTTGCTTCCCATTTTGGATAGATAGTGATGGACATAGAAAATTGTAGTTTCTCTCAAGGTATCAACAAGATATAATATTAGTTAACTTCAAAGTAATTATATGTTTATTCCCTTTCTTCTCTCTTCTTTATTCCCCCTTTTTTGTGTTATTTATGGTTCATATTATGTTCACTTATTAAGCATCTACTTGATCATGGTGGTGACCTGGAGTCTCTTGTAGTGAATTAGGATATGTAAATTGTTGATAATGTATCATATCTTTGACTAAAGAAACATCAACAAGTTCTTGGAGATTTTTTATTACTTTGATACTTTTATAATGTTAAATAAATGTTTTAAAGAGATAGATCATTATTTTTGTTGCTTGATGAGTGTATGTATTTGTTCTTCCATTACTAGTTTGTTATAATTTGAATTAAATGACATGTGGAGTAATGTAGGCAAGTTGGCTTTTACACGATAGGTGTTTGCTTTGCCTCCTTTTTAAGAAATGCAAGACAAAGGGTTATTAGAAAACATGTTGTCCTAGGTTAATCCTTAATTCTTACTTCAAATGGAAAAAAAAAAACCTTTAACTTGACCTAACCTGTCAAGGTCTAGCTTGGCCTAGTATTAAACTAGGTTAATTCAAGCTTAGGGTCAGAAAAATAAGTCTGGTTGTTTGAATGAGCCAGGCTCCAAGTTAGTTACAAGCCTAGCCTGTGTACACTCATAATCTTTATCATCACCTTCTACCATGAGTACCTTAGCTATAATGTAGCCATAAGCTTTCTTTCCTAGCTTGCCTTATGAATTGTTGGCCTTGATGAGCAAAGTGCTAGTGGAAGAGGTTGGTGTAGTAATGCTAAAGCTTTTATTTTGATACAAAACATTTTGATGAGTTCGAGGGCCATGGCTGTCGAGTTCCAATGCATAGGTGCTTTGTTTACTGGATTGTCTATGAAATGCTACCTTTTTCAACTTACAAAAACATGAAAAACTTAAATAACAAACAATTACTATAAAATGAACAATTATTTAGGAATTTAACTACCTAAAACATTATTAAAACACAATTACCTCACTTAACCAAAATTAAAACTAAACCGCTAATAACATTTAAAACAAATAACTTAATTGAAGTTTAACTAAACTTGCAACTTCTATTCACCAAAGTTAGGACTTGACTAGATTTTATTGATAGAAACCATTTAATATAACACCAAGAAGTGGAAACTTGGGTTCTTTTGCAGTACTTAACCTAAAACGATAAGAATAAGTGTAAATTAAGTAAAAATCAAGCAAAATAGAAAGTTTTGGCCCATGATTTCAACAATTAAGAAAAACCCTTAAAAGTTAAGTAAACAAAACATAAAATTATTAATTAAACCTTAACAAGTCCCTAAAATAACATGGAAACATATATATAAATAGGACTTATCATAGGCCAACATATCTTTATATTCGCTGAGGGCATGCAACATAGTTCTATAATTGTGACTCATAGTCTCACTAAAATTAAGTGGGTGTGAATCATGAACACTAAACCTGTATAAGTCCTCCACTAGATTGGCCTATAAAAAATATACAAGGTTAAATATTTTAATAATGTTTTGCTTAGAAAAGAAAAAATATTTGTGACAATTTTCTAAAAGTTTACTGCAAAGCCAATGGTACCACTCACAAGATGGATCCATTATAAAGTACATCTCCAATACCACTTCATGTACTCAAAGGTATGATCCATAGTCTTTGCAAACAAATCAATTTGAGCTAAAGCATCATGTTATTGGTTTCACATATTGATGAACACTCCATCTTGTCATCTCTAATCTTTTGATGCTTTTCCTTTAACCTTATGTCTAATTAGAAGCTTGTGTTTCTCAAGCTTTAATTTATCAACCATGATTGTCAACTTCACCTCTTTGTTGATTACCATGATGGGGATGATGAGTTTTGATAGTTGGTCATGGCATTCTCACATACACACTATTTACCTTCAAATTTCACTCACCCAAAAGCAGAAATTCAAAATTGAATCTCTTGGAATTGAAAATTTTCCTCAATTTAAACTTGAACCCATGAAAGAAAAAATGAACAATAGAATGAAAGTTGAGGTTGGATTTGGATTTAAGTCAATTTTTACAAAGCTCTTTTTATCACACACACTCAACCTTCAAATTTCACACACCTAGAAGCATGTGACCTTGTGCTAAGTATAGGAATACGAGGATGTGAAAGCATCCATAAATGACAAGAAAGAAAACTCTACAAAAGCTTTCATAGTTGCCATAGGTTGGGAAAATTAAGAGAAAAGGATGTAAAATTCTATAATCCTATCATTTGTCTTATTTTCTTGCTGAGATGCCATATGAACATAAGAATAATAATATGTCACATACTTATTGGCTTGAACAAGTTCTATTAGTGTACTTCATGAATATGCTAACAAATAGAGTTAATTGCACAAAATTGAAAGCTAGAGAGGTCAATTCTAAACTTTTAAAGGTTAAGGACTAATTGCACAAGGCCCATGTTGAAGGATTTTTGTGCATTTTGGCCTTATTATTGTTGTTTTGTTTCTATACTAATATAGATGGCTTTAGAGCCTTCTAGTGTCTTGATCTCAAAATCCAAATATTAGTAAGATAAAATGAAATAAATTTAGACATAACACCAGCTAATATAGAGATAGTTATTGATATATAATTGGGAGAATGGGAAGTTAAACTCTTTTTTTCAAAAAATTTAAATGATATCAATTTAATTTTTTATTTAAATAATTTACTTTAAAATAAATTAAAAATTAGTAAATTATACTAATTTTTCTTAAAATTTAGTTTAATTTTGCTTGATATACCTCTTAGTATTATTGTTATTTTATCTTTTAAAAAATCACTAAAAATAAATTTACAATAATTATTATTGATTACTGAATTATTTATTAAAACTTTCTTCACTAAACTTAACTTATTTTAATGACTCCATTTTATATAACAGCATTATATTCTCATTGTATAATTGTTTAAATATTTATTTTAAATTAAGAAATTAACATAATATCCATTTAGAATATAATTTAAAAAATAAGACCTAAAGTAACATATATTTTGTCAAATTCATTAATTTAATTCTCCATTATTCATTTATGTAATTATTAAAATATTCAGATATTTAATCAAAATTATATATTTAAAAAATATTTTCTACATTTTTATAAAATTGAGAGTACTTGGAGCACATACCCTATACCAGTTCCTAAAAATATACCTTAAATAGTTGATTTTGAGAACTAAAACACCCTTAACTGCCTTCTTTAATTACAATTTGCGCCCACTGCCTCGTAATGCCTACCGACCAACCGGCTTTATTTGCAGACCGGTTAGCGCGTGCATCCGGTCCGGTTCAAGAAACACGGGATTTTACCATGTAACCGCGTCGTCGGTCTATCTATACTATAAGTGCACGCCACGCTAAAGCGAATCGCTGCTTCTTCTACATTAGACGTTTCTGGAAAGAGGCGAGGAGTTCCCAAAGTCAAGCCCTTTCGCCCAACTCTTAAAGAAGAAGGAGACCCATAATCTCTTCTTTGCTTCTTCGTTCTGGTACACCGTCCATCTTTCTTCAGTTTGATTTCTTTTTCTCCGATCTAGGTTTTTTTTTTTCCTTTTTTGTTCATTTGAAAATTAGGGTTTTCTTTGGCATATTAGTTTTGTTTTATATTTGATGTAAAGATCTGATTCATTTCCCTTGCATTGATAAATTCTCGTGTAATTCGTGATGTAACGGTTTTTATTCTCTCTTTAGGTTTGTGTCGTTGTGTCTTTTGATGTGCGCAGTTCATGTGTCGCTTGTGTGTGTGTGCGCGCGCGCGCGCGTTTTAGAAATTTTGCTTGTGGGGTTTTCTTTAAGTTTTCGGATCATGTGCGTTCTCTTTTATATATACTATAACATTAAACAATTGATTTGATGCAGTTTTCTTCTGAGACTATAATTACTGGGTTTGGGGGGTAGATATCTGCTACAGGCTTTTCCTCTCAGACATATAAGGTAAGAATGGAAGGTTAAATTTGCTATTGTCCCTTGACCTTAAAGATGTTTATTTGCGTAATATATTCAGTGAGGTTCGGATTTGCTACGTAGAAATTTTAGTTGTCATGATCGTGGGGTATTGTTTGCTTTCAGATGATTTATTACTAGGATTTAAACCAAAAAGAAGAAGATTTTTGCCTTGTAAAGCTTTATATGCTGAATCTTTTATGAAAGATTGAGTATAAGGAATGTTAGTCTAGAATTAATATCCCTGTCTTATGTTTCTCTTCTGGCTTGAATGGTGAACATAAGTTATTTTTCATATGATCACATCCTTTTTATGTTCCTGATCTACCATGGATTCATGGAGACATGTCTTTTCTCAGGTTTGTCAGCAAAGCATTAAATTATATATGATGTATGTGTGAGCATCATTCACCTCAAGTTTTTTAGAATTTGAAGATGGTAATCTTCTTGGTATAATGAGCACAATAGGGAGTAAGACCATTTTACTCAGGCTACTGATGCTAGCCTTATTCTTATTGAACATTGGTATTATGTTTGTTGATTATTCAGTGAGATAGTGTTATCAATTTGAAAGCAGGTATAAACTTTAGTTTGTTCAGTGGTGAACTTTGTTGTTAGTTGGAAGTTTAGGTTGCCATACAACCTTAGTCACCATAGTCGCCAATTAATGCTCTTCTCTTGGCATTACTTGCCTTATGGTCATATATGTGCCATTGTGTTCTTAGCTCCACAAGTAGCGGGCCTTGTCTCCAAAGTTGGGCTTTTAAGGACACCACTTTAGTGTTGAAAGTTGAGACTCCACTTGTGACAAATTCAACGTTAGAAAGTGCCATATTTGACAGACCATTGTATTATTTTGCTTTTATTACATCATGTCAGTGGCAACTTTGATTTTTTAATGCAAGGCACGTGTTTTACATTGATAATTAAGAAAAGCAATAACTTGGTATTTTAATTGTGTTTTAATTCTTTTGAATCATTCAATTTGATGACTTGATTGAAGAACTAACTTTGTTTTTTCTCTTCTGTGAGATGCCCTTCTGGTCATCATTTTACCAAAATGCAGTTTTTGAGTTGGTTATTAAATATAAATGGACACCAAGAGGTTCCTCCAGCTTGTGGAGGAGAAGAAGAAGAGAATTATGGACAGAAAGGAAGCCCCTTTGAAATGGGAGCAGAAGCTGGAAGCTGCTGCTAAGGCCAAGGCTGATGCTGAAGCTAAAGAGAGGAAGTTGAAGGTTGCAAAACATAAAAAGCGATCTGGCTCTGATAGTGACTCTGACTATGACAGTGACGATGAGAGTAAGAAGTCCAGTAGAAGAGCTCATAGGAAGCATAGGAAGCATTCTCATTCTGACTTGGGTGACCATGAGAAAAGGAAAGAAAAAAAATCCAAGAGAAAGACAAAGAAACGGTCCTCAGAATCTAGTGATGTTAGCAGTGATGAATATGAGAGTAGCTCTGAGGAAGAAAGGAGAAGGAAGAAGAAGCAAAACAAGAAACGCAGAGATCGGGTTTCAAGATCAGATTCCAGTGACTCAGACACTAGTGCTGATGAAGTAAGCAAGAGGAAAAGGCCTGCAAGAGAACACAAACGTCATGCTGTATCACAATCTAGTGAATCAGACTTCTCTAGTGATGGAGAGAGCCTGGCTCCTAGAAAAGGTCATGGAAAGCATCACAAACGCCACCGTAGATCAGAATCAAGTGAATCTGACTTGTCGAATGATGAAAGTGATGGTGCTTACTGTAAGAAAAGCCGAAGAAGGCACCGTAAACATCACAGACGATCACATAGTGTGGATTTGAGGTCATCAGATTCTGATGATCACAGACATGGGCAGAGAAGCCAATCGATAGGGCAATCATCAGATGAAAACTATGAAGATAATAGAAGATTAGTAATTAAGAGGCATGGCCATAATCACTACCACCACCACCATCATCACCACCTCAAGCATCGCTACCACTTGAATGGGGAGAAAAATCAAAATCATTCTCCTCCCCATCACTGGCCAGAGATTAATGGAAAGCATGACCAATTAAGCAAAACTGTGATTGTGAGAACTGATGGAGATCATGCAGATAGAGCTTTGAATGAGAACAATGATGGTGCTCATGATGGTCAAATTGTTTGATTTCCAAGTATCTCTGATGTTCTGTTTGACGATTTGTTGCCTGTTCTTCGTTAACATTTGCAAGTGGGATTCATTCTGAAACTTGCTGTACAATTTCATTTTTAATTATTATCATTGTTGTCATCTGTATTATGACCATGTGAACCTTTCAGTGTTCTTGGCTTCTAATCGCATTTGTCTGTTGACTGTTCCATGTTTCAATTACATTAGACTATTGCAGTTGGAAGCTTCTTGAGCTATGTGATTTTGCTCGGGTTTGCCTGTAATGGTATCTCGACTGCTGGAAGCCTGAATAAAATTTAGGTAAAGTTTTCTCATCCATTGTCAGGTTTTTTAAATAAATAACATAACATGTAGAAGAAAAAGATCCAATAATGCATCCAATAATTGTAGATTTGTTTTTTTATTACAGAAAATTTGGAGTTCTGATAAATTCACACAAGATAGTGGGGTTGCAACTTTATTATTTATAGAAATCACCGGATATAATTTAGGGCACAATATAAATTTAACAGTGAGCGGGATGAATTTTACGTCAATAAAATGTAATTCCACTACTTGAATGGTATTTTCCCTTTGATAAGTTTAGAGTTCGAGGAGGGAAGTCGCGAACAATTCTTTTTTCTTTTCTTTCTCTCAAGGATTGACTATTATTATTCAATGTTTTAGGGTGTGAAGTACGATGTTATTCTGGACTTAATTCGCACAGGGGTAAAGAAAAACAAATTTACTGGACGATTTGGCTTTTCAAATTTTCATTATATAAGGAATTGTTCAGTTAAATATTTAATTACAAAACCATGCGTTGTGTTAATCTGGTTGATCCACCATCTTTTGGAACCCTTCTATTGTTTATATATATTACTGTTTACTATGACGGGGTTCTCCAAAAAATTCATGCTTTCGGCACATACACACGGAGGGCCCACTTTTTATTTGAAAATGGAAAGAAAAAGGCTTGGAACAAAAAACTGAAATTGCTTACTTTATTTTAGCTCCACACAAAACCATCCTAAGAATAGTAAACCGATAATTTAGTTATTAAATTGTTAAAAATGTTTAACTTTGATTCCCAAAAAATAATAAATACATGTAACAATCCTTAAAAAAAAAACTCATTTCACATTAATTTTTCGCAACTAATTTTTTTCTAGAGGCAAACTCTTTGCATTCAAATTCACAGATGTTTGAAGGGCCAAACTAATCGAAATTAATAAATTGTATAACCTAGTTTGTTAGTTTACTTCTCTAAGATTAAGACATAAGGCACATCGGAGGCTGGATTTTTTTTTTTTAGCCAATAGTTCTTTTAAACCATTTAAAGGTCTTTCCGAAATTGACTTATCTAATTTGAGGCTCTTGAGACTTAAACTAGCCTCAAATATTAAGAAGATCTATTAAACCTTTCTTTGCTAGACTATGACAGAAAATATATATGTAAATTTGACACAATCTCTTAACCCAAAAAAATATGGTATTAAGTATATGAATTCTTTTACTTATATACTCCTCCAATTCTATTCAATATAAAACTTCTTATTCCTATCTACATTTAACAAGCAATAGGCAACCCATTTACAAGAGCCCATTGGGCCCATGCCATATCATGGCAGCTTTTGCTCTTAAGTGTCCTGCCTCTTAATGCTCCCTCCACTCAGGCGATCCTTTCTGTACCCGAAGACGCCTCAAATATCGAGAAGATCTATTTAGTTACTCTTCGTTGAACTTTGAGAGAAAAAATATATGTAAACTTAACATTGATTCTTGACCTAAGATCATATGACATTAGGTTTATAAGTTTCTTTTACTTATGTACTCTTTTTTTACTCTATTTCTATCTAATGAGACTTCTTTTTATTCCAACTCAAATTTAACCCAACAGGGACAATAAAATATACTCAGGTAGTGGACATCCGAGTGTTATTTATGCTCTGATAGCAATTATATATATATATATATATATATATATATATATATATATATATATATATATATATATATATATATATATATATATATATATATATATATATATATATTATATGGTGTTCCAAGCATTTCCCATAAAATAGTAAAGGGAAATATTAGAGGGCTAATCTTGAGTTTACTTTAGAAGCTTGTTTGTTTTTCTTCAGCGTACCAGCAATCCTTTTGAGTGAATGTAGAGATCCTTGGCAGCCAATTATGATAATGCAGTTAATGGACTTGAGCTTATGCCAACTCGAGATCATGTCAAATTGTCAATCATATGAGAGCCTTCCAGCGTGCTAGTCATGGAGGCATTCCTAGAATAAGAGATGACTGCCTTTGAATGGAAGAAGCAAATCAGTATTTCAAAATGGACTTGAGCTTATGCCAACTCGAGATCATGTCAAATTGTCAATCATATGAGAGCCTTTCAGCGTGCTAGTCATGGAGGCATTCCTAGAATAAGAGATGACTGCCTTTGAATGGAAGAAGCAAATCAGTATTTCAATGCGAAACCTAAAATTTCCATCCTTTATTTGGCTGCTGAAAGTGGTCAAGGACTGAAAATTCTAATATGGAAACTTTTGATTCCAAAATTGATTTTATTGTACATTCCATGCCAAGATGATTGATCCTCAGCAGTGGCAATGAACAAATAATTATCGACTATAACTTGACAATGATACAACAATACCAAAACCCCAACCGAGTTGTCAGAAATTCCTTAATATCTTCTCACTTGAGACTCCATCGGCAACAAGGATGGATGTAACTTCCTGCAAAAAACAAAGTGATTATGAAAGGTCATGCATTGAAACCAGGGCATTGCATATCCAACATAATTAATTCTTTGCAAACAATGATAGTAAAGATTGAAGTTCTTTATAGAAAAGAATTTGAAATTTGTTAAAACATATATTTGCCACGAGGTTATTAATATTACCAGATCAACTAGTGTTATAATACTATAAGATAAAAGACAACAATTTCTGAAGAGGATGGCTTTTTAAAAAAAAAATTAAGGCTATCATCAATCTATTGAAATTTAACCATTAGTAGAGTCTGGAATCACTGCTTCAACAAACTGAACCCATTTTGATCAAGAGTAGCTCCTGTGGCTTTCAGGTTGTATGATTTGAGTTTGACCTTTTCTTTTTCAACATTAAAATCCTTTATGTCATATATAATTGTTTAGGAAGTTAGGAGTGCAGAGACACTGACTGTCAAATCACTTCGAATTTTTCTCTTTCTGTAGAATCCCTTGCATATAAAGTATCAAATCCTTCATACACCAACCAAATCCTATTTGAGCCAGGTTTAAAGGCACATAGGTTCGAGAAATGCACCCAAGATGTGATTATGTATCATAATTTCAAGGATATAGACAAGAATATGCCATTCAAATGCTTGAGTTAAAATCCCTAACTTTATACTGTACTGAACTACAACAGACCTTATTATCCGGAAGATATAACGTGAGACAATTTTTGCAGCAGATTTAAAAAGGGGCAGCATAAGTATAATTAGCCAATGGGAACTTCCAAAACTTGGACACACTATGAGAGTCATGATAGCAAGACAACCCTGGAGGAGATCCTCTCCCAAAAGACCGGCCTACTAGAAAGATAGAGCCTCTAGGCTTATAAGCACACTCAGACATCCTATACTGCCTGATATGAGACTTAATAGGATCCTAACAGATCCTTGCTTCCTCAGCATCAACATACAGAGCATGTGATAATATACCCAGTTGCTACTTGCTGACTTCGTGGGCAATGGATTCTCAACACAGAGACATTACATATAAAACAGTATAGGCATCAGACATTTGAGTACAATTATTGTAAACTCATGTTCAAGCAAGCCTTTGTGACTAATTTAGAATATACCCTATCAAAATCTACCAGCTCACAATCACATATTTTCTGTCTTCAATCCCAGATGTTCAATACAGTAAGCTGAAAAACAATACAATGCACATCATAACCAACATGGTTAACAGTGATTAAAGTAGCACCAGAAAGTCACACTTGGCTGTAGCCATATTAGAACCAAAAGTTATAGCACATAAGAACACGATGCCTAGGGAAGATGTTGTGGAGCAGTAAGCTATGGCATCTCTAAGGAGCCTTTTATTGGAAGCAAATGCTAGGTTTTTCACGGATAAGTTTATACCTATGTCACTTATACTGGATGGGTACGTCTAATTGCCTTTATGGTCTCCAACTAATGGTTCTTTTTGCAGATTCTACTCAATGGATATTAAAAGATATTGGGAAACTCTAACATGTGGCTTTTAACCTTGTTACTTGCAACTAATAAACCATCTGTACAACCAGACTGCAGTAACATTTAAATAATATCAGGTTTCCCAGTATTCACCAAGATCATTCTTTAGACTAGAAAATCACATTTGTTTACCCGCAAAGAAATTTCCAAGGAGGAAATTGATATCATCTTATTTTATTTTACTTTCAACAATTTCGTCTTTGCTCTAACCATAAGTAGACTTAGAGTCCACTTTCTTCTGGTGCTATAGTGTGCTAGTTCTAGTGAAAATGAGAACAGCTGATGGTGAAAGGATGAAGAGTGATGATGTATTAAATCAAACATGTACCATGCCTAAATGTATTCCCAACACTCCTCTCCTTTCAACTCCTTCCATTTTCATTGCTACCAAGCAAAATCTTCCTGATGGTCGCTGCTAATATATTCTACAATATTTACCCAAGTAATGTTGTCTGGGTTTAAGAATATATTCTCTTACGCAGAATAAATCAATTTTTTGGAGGAGAGAATAATCCAAATATGTTCAACTCCATTTTACTTCAAATAAAATATACAAAATAAGTAATTTTAAGTTAATTTGCTGGTTTTAATAATATAGGAAATTCAAGATAAACAGTGAAGAAAAATTTTTAGGTCTCTGGCTTTTTCCTATCTAGATTAATTAATAATATTCAGTCAGCTTCTTTTCTGCATTGTATTCCCTCGAGTCAACAACAAAGAGTTGTTAATTATCCATTTCTTTTAAATTTGGGATGTCGAAAAAAGTGCATGGTTTGCAGAAGTTTTTCCAGTCACCTTTTCATTGGATTTTGAGAATGTCATTAAGTTATCAATTATCAAACTGTTTTCAGTTATTATGAATCACCCCACCTCAGGATAGTTGGCTGTAATTGAAGTGAATTTAAGTAGGAAATAATGAAGAAACTAAAGAATTATGTACTAAGTCTCTTCTTTACATAGTGAAATCCTGGCAGGTTCAGCTTGCTTCAAGCAATTAAGTAAGATTGTTATCTTTGTCCAGCTCTCTATCAAAACTAGGAAAGTAAGGCCTTCTATAGCCAGCCTGCCAGTATCACAGGAGTCTTAAATAATTTAGTAAGTGTGATAACATAACTCTCCCCATGGCTTAACTGGGAATGATGGTGGCAATGACCTGAAGGTTATACTCACAACATTAGTAAATGGTTATGTGCAAGGTAATCAAAACAAAACATGGCGCCATTTCATACTTTATATAGGCAGAGACAGTTAAAAAAGAAGAAAAACATTAAAGCTGAAAGCAATAGCAATGCACCTCGGTCATCTGTTTCTGCCCACAAAGTACAGCACCAGTTGACAAAGGGTTAGAAATTTGCTTGGTTCTTGTAAAAGCAGCCTGTGGAGGCAATTATATGAGAAACGTAAACAAATCCGTGAAACTTAGACAGCTTTGATTAGACTGCTAAGCTTACAAGCAAGGCCACGTGTTACCTGCACATAGCCACTTTCCCCAGACCAACTATCATCTGGTTGAGATAACACAGGCACAACCTCAACACCGGAAGATTCCCAGTCTCTGAATCTATCCTATAAGAATGATGAATAGATTTATTAATATAACCTCACGTTGAAAAAGAACAGTTTCATTTTTTTAACCAACACCCAAAAATCGATGGAACAAACCTGATAAGCCATTCTTTGAAGGTTTCTAGCCCCGTAATAGAGCCTCACATCAGATCGCTTGCCAGCACTAAATCCAGACTCAACAAGTGATCGAATTGGACTGTACACAAGGAGGTAAATAGATAACACCAAGCAAGGAGGAATCACATGAGCCATGATGAATAAATACCATACAAAGTAAAAATAGGACCAGGATTAATAGCAACCCATATTGCCAATAGATAAACAAAAGTATTCATTCCAAGTGCAATGGATTTAGAGGCAGGAGTTATAAAGATTCAAAACAACAAAAATGCTATCCCATTTGGGATATAGAAGAAATTTTATTAGAAGGAAATAAGAAATACAAAGAAAATGAGGAACAGATATTCTCCTTAAACAAAGCAACAGAAAGCAGCAAAGGAAAAGACATCAAAACAAGAGAGCTCTCAAATCCCTTTGCATGTCTACCAAGGAGATCCTTGAAAGGAAAAGAGAGAGAGAGAGAGGGGGGAGAGAGAGAGACCCCACAAAAAAAAAAAATAAACATGTGCTGAACACCAAAGAGAGGGCTGAAAAATGATCTGTCACAAAGCAAGCCAAGGGTCAAATATTTCCCCCTAAAAAATGCACCCACCCTATATCAGCAAAGACACCAAGAGGTAGCATGCATAGCACACTGTAGAAACACTTTTCCCTCCTTACTTCAGCCATAATCTCGAAACTTAATTAAATTAAAGGTATTTCAAGGGCAGACCCAAGAATCACCGAACAATGAAAAGCCTACTCCAAATGTAACTAGCCGCTAGTCAATGTAAAGATAATTGTGCAGTAGTTTCAACATTACAGCAACACATTTCACACATATCAGAAGACCATGCTTTGTCATGCCTACGAATTTGCAACATATCTTTAGTATTATTTTATTGAGCACCACCGTCCACAAATGAATAATCCAACCTAACTTTGGATTTCTAAAGGATCTTTTCTAGAAACAAATTTTCTTCATTTGGAGAATGGGTAAAGAAAGAAGAAAGAAGGAATTACAAGAATAGAAACCAGAAGAATCAAGAGTCACAGTCCTCTTATACAAATAAAAAGATTCAGGAGATAAAACAATATATATATATATATATATATTAGAAGTTTCTCTGTCATTCAAGTTCTTGAATTACTGTAAGTTCCCAGGAGTGACCAAACCTTGAATATTGTATAAATAAGGAATGGGGGGACTGATGCAGAGATAAAGAAGATGAGCATAGGAAAGCCCCAAGAAAGAGAATATCCTCCTCCCAAATATACAACCAACGGCTAGCCTTGTAACACCATAATGTCTTAACTCTATCTAGCCTCCCTCTGGGCTCGATTCCATATGATTTCCAAAGAACCAGTACCAACCGTGACATTTTCATGCTATAAAAACGGGGTTTCATACATTCATCTTCTGTCCCGTGGTTCCTGTGAACCCATCATTTACATTCTTGCATACAATGACCATTACATCCAAGAATGCAACAAGAAAGAGTGGAAAAAGAGCTATCTTATAAGCCAACACAAGCCTTCCCTTTCAATTCCTCTTCTCTTTTCTTGGTTTCACACTCACACCTTGATGGAGGTGCTTCTCTTGAGCCTAGACACAACAAAAGCATGGAATTACTCTCTCATAACTCAACAACTCTTAGGAGCTCTTCAGAACAACCTTTCTAACATATAAGAACCTAGGGTTCTCTCTCTCTCTCTCTCTAGAATGTCACCAGCTCTTCCTCTCTCTCAAGCTCTCATAGTAGTAGAGTCAACATATTCAAGGAAAACAAGAAAGTTCAAGAGTGTTTTCTACTTTCCACTTTCCTCTTCTGACCCATGCCCAAAATCCAACTAATTTCTCAAGCAAAACTATAAAAAAGAAAGGGCAAAGAGAGGAGATCAAGATCCTAAGAAGAAAAGAGAGAAACTTGCTTACCTTTTCTTTGTTCTTCCTCCTTCTCTTGGTCTCTCTCACTCTCCACGCCTCTTTTCTCTCCTTGGGTCGAAGTCTAGGTCAGATAGAAGAGAAAGAATGAGTTGAGACGTTTAAAGAAGTCAAATTCTCGCTTTTCCAGACTGACCCTCGCTATGGCGAAAATTAACCTTGGCTACGACAAGCTTGTGTTAGGTACCTTAGCTATGGCGAGGTTTAACTTCGCTACGGCGAGCACGTATCAGTTCCCTTCGCTATGGCGAGGTTTAACTTTCACTACGGCGAGGTTTAACTTTCGCTACGGCGAGCACGTATCAATTTCAGACCCCCGCTTTCGCTACGGCGAGCAACTCCCTGGTTTTTGTATGGACTGCCCGCACTCCCTATAGCTAGAAGCACTTTCGCTATAGTGAACAGTTACTCTCGCTATAGCGAGACCATTTCTCGCTATTGCGAGCAGACTTAGAAAAAGTTCTGGATTTCGAAATTTCCAGCTTTCTTCTTTCTTTTCCTTTTCTTTTTCCGGTTGTTACAAGCCTGATAGCCATTACCCACCATGAAGGAAATATGAAGAGTATATGAGAAATATAAACAAGAGAAGGCTTTGTATGGGCTAACATGAGTTGCAATTTATGATATCCCACTATTGGGTGTAAATGAACATCACTCTTCATAACCTGATGCCACAAGGTAGATGTCTCTAGAGGGAAACAACATTGCCACTTTCCAACCAAAGCAATATATTTGAACACCAAATTACCAAGACCTAAACCCCCTTTTATTTGGGCCAATAACAAATCTCCTAGTCCTAGCTAACCCAGTGATCTCTTTAAGCTATCTTTACATCACTGGTGACAAAAATGCAAGTAGATCTGATAAACTTGTACACAACAATAGAAGCAGTAGATGGTGACTACTCTACTTTCATGCATAAGAAGATATTCTTATTCAATGTTCGAGGATTGAATAGCTGTAGATGCAGTATAAACAAAAGCAAGGAAATAACCAATTTTCTTGTAGAGGATGATCTTTTAATAGATGTGCCAAAAAAAGCATGATGGTTCAGTACCAGGATGAGCCTTTGCATTCAGACACTAGTTTGTCAAACAAGTGCGCATCATCATCAAAGTATAAAATGCATTGATGGCAACAGAAGCATATAAAGCAAACATTATAATCTATATCAACCCATTTAATACATACATGGAACATTACATTACCCTTCCAACATCATAACACATTCTCAGTAACCAGGTTTGGATTCTAAGTGGAAATGAGAAGCTCCTATATTGAGGTATAAATAAAAACTAATATTCCCAACTTCAAAAACCAGAGCATTAAAGAAGAAGATTTCCAAGTGCCCAGTGGCAAAGAGAAGGAGCTCACAAAGACGCTCTGCAAAGCATTGCTTACTTAGCTTATATTGTTACATTATCAATATCTTCAAGTAAATTTTCAAACCAACTAGGCAAGCCTCGAGGAGTCTTTCAGTAAAAAATCTCAACATTTGCTCACTGGGATCCTAAATTTTCAGTCGAAATACTCAAACGATGAAGTGGAGTCCACTGCAATGATGGATATGAAAACTTGTAATTAAGCTTTCAAATCACCAATGTCAAATTAAATTAAATATAAACCCACACAACTACAGTGTCCTATTCCAGTTATGATCCTAATTTGGGAAAGAAAATCATCTTGGGCATTCGCATTTTGGACCTAAAAAAGCAAATTCCGTAAAGACTCACCTAATTCCGGATCCAGTGGCAAAAATCAGAACGGTAGAATATTTCTCGGGTGGATCGATCCGACTCATATCGAACCCATTTCCCATAACCTGACTGAGCTCCACCTCAGCCCCTTTCTTCAACCCGCATAGTATTTCAGCAGTAGATCCCGCCACGCTCTTCACAAGGAACTCGAACACGCCACGAGCCGAAGCGAGCTTCGGAGGCGACGCGATGGCCAGGAACGAAGGCTTGGAGACGTCGGGGACTCGCAACTGGAGGTATTGCCCGGCGCGAGTGTGAGAGGCTGCCAGGTCAGGTGAGTCGGACAAGTCGACAGTGACGTGGAAGAGGGACTCGGCGGCGGGTTCAATTCCAGAGAGCGAGGCTGGGGTCCAGACAGTGGTGTCCTGCCTTACGGCGGCGGCAGCGACGGTGGCGAAGCGATGGCGGCGGAAGTTTAGGTAGCGGGGGAGGGGGAGGGTTGGGCAGCGTAGAATAGACATGGGAGGAAGGGATGGGCCAAAGTGCGCATGTGGGTGGAGGGAAGACGAAGAAGCAACGTTGGATGAGAAAGAGAGTAACATAGTAGTTAGCTTTCTATGGAGTTTATATGAATGTATGAGTTTGGCCAGAGGAGGGATGCCCGCAGACTAAGGTGGACGGAAGGAGGGGGATTAAAATGCGCCCCAGTGCGTTTTGGATGGAGAGGCTAGACAGACTTCCACGCGTCAACGTGTATTGTAGTCTTCAATCCATATAGACTGGAAGTATGAATCCAATGGCTCATGGATAGGGTGAAAATTTTTTTTAAATTGAATTAATTATAAATAAAAATATAAGCATTTTAATTTTTTAAATTTTGATATATTTTTTATTTATAATTAATTTATTTTTTAATAAATTGAGAATTTATATGGAAAGATTTAAATTGAATTGTTCTTTGATTTAATGTGGACGGTTTGATTTTGGTAAGTTTTTTTAAAAAATTTAAATATCAGTAAATTATTATGTAAAAATCATTTAAAATTTTAACCCATTATATATTTAGACAATTTTATTTTTAAAGAAAGGTAATAAATAACCAATTCCTCACAAGATTAGGTTTGTGATTTATTAAAAAAACAAAAAATAAAAAAGGTTAGAATTTAAATATTCATAATTAATTAATTATAGATAGGATAAAAAGAGGTAACCTTGTCAACCTCTCTAACCTTAATTTATTTCTTTATGATTATTTTAGAAATGGCATGGATTTTTATTGTACTGCTTTTTTATTTTTTTGCAATTGAAATTATTTAAAATTGATCTGGAGTCTAGACTGTTTATTTTTTTAATCTCAAATTTTTTATTTTGATATTTTCATTTTAAAAAAATAAAAAATAAAATAAAGATAGTCTATCTTCTAAAAGTTAAAAAAATAATTTTATCTTATATTTTATTTCTCTTAAAATAAAAAAAATACCAAAATAAAAAAAATTTAAACCATCTAAACTCATCCAATTCTGCTGTAGAGAATTCATTTTATTTTAGAACAACATTAAAAAGCTGTTAAGACTTAAATTCATTTATTCTAGACAATTTCTAATAAGAGTTACGTCAACTGATGAGATCTTTAACCAAAAAATAATTACATTCGATTTTCTTTTATTATTCACTGAGATAGCTTTTAGATTGAAGGACTAGAAGTGTTAGAATGCCAATGAGACGTAATAAACTGAATTATTAAAAGTTCAATGTTTGGGTGGATAATGTAAAGGAAAAAAAATGTAAAAAATAGATGAGTAAGATAAAAAATAATTTTTATGTATTTTTTTTAAAAAATAATTTAATAATTAAAATAATAATTTAATAGATAAAATAATAAGTATAAAAACATAATAAATATTACACAAATTATATAAATGTATTACATTCAAATAGACTTTTAGTGAATTTATCAAGTCAAAATAAATATAATGAATAATATAAAAACACTAGCGTATATACATGGTCAAAATATAATGCACAATATATACGTGAGCTTGCTGTTGTACAATGACTCGTTGACTCTTACAAAATTGTGTGTAAATTACTCTCCTCCTAATTACATGGTCATCTATTTTATTATGATAAATTATATCTTTTTCTTGAAATAATTTTTTTAAAAAATATCACTAAATTTATTTTAAACAATATCTTTAATAATAAAATAATAATTTTTTATTAGATACATAACATTAAAATATTTATTTATTAAAAATTTTATTTTAATGTTTTTTGTTAAAATAATAAACTTAATTTATTATAATTTGTTTGCAAATATAAGAGTACTTAAAGATGATTAAATATATCTATACTAATACATATGGCTCTGGGGCCTTTTGATATCTTAGTCCTAAAGCTATATGGTAGCACATAAATAAAATATAATATAAGTTATAATATAAAAAAGAGAATTTAAATAACTCACCATTTTTTTATTATTTTAAAAATAAAAATTACTATAATCTAATTTATATTCACAAGATTATTTAAAAATAAATCAAAGACAAAATTCAAGTACACTTTATTACATGCCAAGCCATTAATAATAATAATAATAAATGTATTATTGTTGAAATTAAATATTATTAACTATTATCTTTTAATTGATTAAATTTGTTTAAAAAAAAGATATTTTATGAATATGTTCTTTGTTTTTTGTTTTTAGTAACTATTTCTTATTAATACTTTTAAAATTTAATAAATTTTAAAAAATTGCCTATTTCATAATTTATGGAATCTAAAAAAATAGTTATTTTAACTATTTAATGATATTTTTGTTAAAATAGTTTTAGTTATAACTTTTTTTCCGTAGAAAGAATAGCAATATTTCATAACAGAAAAGAAAGCCGTGATAAAATTAGCTATTTCTCAAAGAATGGGATCTTAATTTATCCGTTCTTCCATTTTCCTTGTCAATAAAAAGTATTCAAAATTTCTCAAATAGGGTGATGGGAATATATTTAAAGGATAAAGAGTGATTGTCATACCTCAAAACTTATCCCTTTATCAACATTTATTTAAATATTTGATTCTTGATGTAGAACCTAGTCCGAGTCACCTATTGGCCTTTTTTACTGAGTTTGATACTTTTCAATGTAGATTTGATTATTTACCAAAATATCACTGGGAATAAGTTTATGGAAGCGAATAAGTTTACAGGAGCTGTGTGCTTAAAACCTACAACCATCTTGGGCAACAGCACCCCACCCAATAACATCCTTCGGTTATACGAGTTGTAATTTCCAAGTAATTAACCAATCAAGACATCCTGTTAATCTGCCAGTAAACTTTAAAATTAGTAGATCCCATACCAAAAATCGTAGAAGAATTCCTTCGTAAACAGGTCCATGGCTAGTGATTTTCTATTGCTGCTTATCCAAATCCATTAAATTTCATATCATACCTACAACTAGCAAATAGGAGTAAGAGGAGGAAAGAAAAAATTCTCAAGAAACGACACAGGAGTGCCTCTTCAAAAGCATGAGAAAAACTCAGCCAGAGTTTTCAACATTTATGCAACCCATGTTTCTCAACCAGAATAGTAAAAATGTACAAGTTCTCTTGCTTTTTCGCCTTATTAACACAACTGAAAAGTGGGGGTTGCATGGGGCTACAAGCTCTGTTTCGCTTTCACAGTTGGCAACATGATTGGAAATGGAAATGGAAAATCCTGACGCATTTGGTACCAAGAAAACCAAAAAAAAAAAAAATGAAAATTCTGTCATTTGGCATTGCCAAGAATTCCTAAATTATTAATTTATGCAACTGTCAAAACGGATCAACATATAGGAGCAAGACTGTGTGTGGTTAAGATGTAGATTCCTTAGCAATCTTGTCTGCCTTTGCAATGACCTCATCGATACCCCCAACCATGTAAAATGATTGCTCAGGAAGGTCATCGTATTTGCCATCCAACACACCCTATCAGGTATAAAAACAGCAAAAGAATCATTATTTGTGCATCAGTGCAGAAGGAAAACCAAGATGAACAGTATGCTTGGTTAAACCAGCACAAGGCAAACGCTACCATCCAAAATAATTGAAACAAACAGGATATGAACATAAAGATAACCGGAGTTGAATATTAACATTTTTTTTTTTACTTTGTTTTGGCGGGGTTTTACTTTCACATTGGTGCTTTAGAAAAAGGCAAAAGCAACCCAGTACAAGTTAAAACTATTGGAAACGAAGTCATGAATATGGAACCCTATGCAATTGGAATACTTGAATCAAACAGAGGTCTAGATAGCCAAGTGCAAAAACTCATATAAGTTGATCAAGTACCTTGTAATAAACGTTAAAGCTAAAGTTCCTATAAGAGCTTCATTTGACAGATATATTCTATTTTCTGAGGGGACAGACACCACCAAATTGGAGACAGAAAAAATTTGTACAATTTTTTTGTGCAGCTTAATGGAAAAAAAGGTTTGACGTTTCCCATTTAATGGCAGGTTATACATGAAAATCTAAAGGAAATGGAATTGATATAAGTAGTAATTGCTAAAAAAGACAGGGAGGGGGGAAAAAAAATTACCTGGAAGCTGTTGATGCTCTCCTTCAAGTCTACATATTTACCGGGGGCACCAGTGAAGACTTCTGCAACATGGAAAGGCTGGCTCAAGAAACGTTGGATTTTGCGTGCTCGGGCAACAGTCAACTTATCATCTTCACTAAGCTCATCCATTCCCAAAATGGCAATGATATCTTGAAGATTCTTGTAGTTCTGAAGAACTTTTTGTACACCACGAGCAGTATTATAGTGATCCTCCCCCAAAATATGGGGTGAAAGCATGCGAGATGTAGAATCTAGCGGATCAACAGCAGGATAGATACCCAGCTCAGAGATCTATTCAATAATTTCAAATTTTAGTTAATCAATGACACAGAAACATCAGTGGAACAGACACTTCATAAGACACAATCAAACCTGTCGTGATAACACAGTTGTAGCATCCAAGTGAGCGAAAGTGGTAGCAGGAGCTGGATCTGTCAAGTCATCAGCAGGCACATAAATAGCTTGGACAGAGGTAATTGAACCCTTCTTGGTGGTTGTAATACGCTCTTGAAGACCTCCAAGATCAGTAGCCAAGGTCGGCTGGTAACCGACAGCAGATGGGATACGACCAAGCAAAGCAGACACCTCTGAGTTGGCCTAAATGATGAATCACAATGTAAATTGAACAATAATAGCATGAAGATTTGTAGTGGACAGGAAAAAAGATAGGCTAGATAGGTTGTCCAAAGGATCCATACTTGGGTGAAGCGGAAAATGTTGTCAATGAAAAGAAGCACATCTTGCCCTTCAGCGTCACGGAAGTGTTCAGCAACAGTAAGCCCAGTCAGACCAACACGGGCACGAGCACCAGGGGGCTCGTTCATTTGACCATACACAAGAGCACATTTACTGTCATTCTGTTTTAAAAAAAAAAAAAAGCATAAGCAACACACTTATGAAGGAATATAGGAACAATGTTGAATATCCTAAAACATGATCATTATCAACCACATTGTCACCTGCTTCTCTCCAAGCTTAATGACACCACTCTCAATCATTTCTCTGTACAAGTCATTACCCTCTCGGGTTCGTTCTCCAACACCAGCAAACACAGAGAAACCACCTAAGCAAAGAAACAGTCAGCATTCATATATAGAAAGGAACTAGAACATCTTAACAAATAATGAAGCGCACTGTATGCAGATACCATGAGCCTTTGCAACATTGTTGATAAGTTCCATAATAAGCACAGTTTTTCCTACACCAGCACCACCAAACAATCCAATCTTTCCACCTCTTTGGTATGGTGCAAGCAGGTCAACAACCTGAGGGCAAGAGTAATGAGCAAAATTGGTACCAAGTTATTATAGACACACACTCCCAGACAATCAAAATTCATGGCTGTCAGGTAAACAACAAAAAGTTAAATCAATGAGCAGACAGAAATAGAAATTGAGAACCAAAAGTAGAAAAAATACCTTAATTCCAGTAACAAGGATCTGTTGTTCAGTTGCTTGCTCAACAAAAGCAGGAGCTTCTCTATGAATGGGCAAGAAGTGCTCAGTTTCTGCGGAAATCAACACAAAATACTATCAGTAGAAAAAAACCTCACTAAAATGACAGAACAACTGCTCACGTACTGACAGATATAAATTGATATATGGTTTCTTACTGATTTCACCCTTCTCGTCAATAGGCTCTCCAATGACATTCATGATACGTCCAAGGGTAGCTCTACCCACAGGAACCTAAAGAGCATGCACAAAGTGTATCAGCGTGTATAAAGTGCATCAGAAAATAGGAAATAAAGAAGAGAACAAAACAAACATCAAATATCAAGCAAGCAAAATCCACATCTAGTAGGTGTCAAATGCTAGACTAAATAAAAAGAGATAGGACCAGGTGAACAAAATCGCATAATTATATCCAGCTACTATTTTACATATAACCAAAGCCATATCTTCATGGACGTTAACTTTAGAAAGTGAGAATAAATAAACTTCAATACCAAAAATCACACTCAGATGTTAAATCAGGAAGGAATACTGCCATGGTGACCCAAATTGATAAAAACCGCATTATTAATGAACAAGCTAGTTTGGAAGCATTAATAAAACAAGCATACATAACCCAGCAAACCAGCAGCACTATCCATCTGACTTGTTAAATACAGATAATCATCTAAATATAAAAAAAGAACAGAAAGTTTAGTCCATTTTTCCCCACGGTGAATCTCTCAAAGTCATACAGTATCTTTATCTCGATCTTCATCCCATTGAACCCATAACAAAACCAAGGAACGATATAATTTTCCGATTAGGCTATACCGTAACACCACAAGAAATTTATAACGACCAACTGCTGTTTTTTTTTTCTTTTTTTTTAATGGCACACGCACTTTGGTCAATTTCCAAAGGAGGAAAAAATACACTCAGATCTAGGATACATGCTAAACACCTACAGCTTTACGATACAACTGACTAAACTTGAGATCCTTCGGTGCATATAGACACCAGAAAGTCCAGAAATAGAATGTGATTCAAGGCTTACGGTAATAGGGGACCCAGTGTTGAGCACGCGCTGTCCTCTAACAAGCCCTTCAGTCCCATCCATAGCAATAGTTCTGACCATGTTCTCACCCAAATGCTGAGCCACCTCCAACACCAATCGAATCGAATTGTCCAAAACCTCAAGCGCAGTCAAGATCGGAGGCAACCCCTCCTCGAATCTAACATCGACGACGGCACCGATGACCTGGCACACCTGCCCGATCGCACCCTTGCCGGTGAACTCATCAACAATCTTCCCACCACCGCTTCCGGCGTCCTTCTTCGCCGGTGGCGATGGAGTGACAGCGGCTGCCGCTGAGGTAGCATACTCAGTGACACGGTTGAGGAGGTAGCCATACGGAGAAGGACGACCCGAGACTGTTGAGGAAGAGAGTCTAGGTCTTGAACTGGTAATGGAAGATTGGGATGGAGATCGACGAAGAGAGGATCTAAACAGAGAAGATACGAGTCTGCGTGAAGCCATCTTCGGAAGGCTTCAGAGAGAGAACGCGAGAGGCTAGGGTTTGCAGAGTGGGAGCGAGTGGCAGTGGAACTATATGTAAAGGGACATAGCTCAAAATGGGAATATGATTTTATTTTTCTCTGAATATTGTTAAGGTTTTGATTTAAATGGGGGACAGATGGACGTCGTTGGGGGTGCTTGGAATTGGGCTCGGTGTGTATGACTTGGCAAAATCACTTTCCATTCTCTTATGCTTCCCCATCTCCCCCTCCGCGGAAATGGGCGAAAATTACTGCAGAGTATTAATTTTTAAAAATTTTTAAAAATTTATTTATCTGTATATAAATATCAAAATTTCTTATATTATGTAGATAATATATGATACAAAAATTTTAAATTTTAAACTTATTATATTTAAATATTTATAGATAAATTTTTAGATATTTAAAAAATAAAAAGTTTCATTTGCCAAAAATCATCTTAGTTTCTGTTTCCACGTGTTTTAAATTTCAAATCAAAATACTATGGTTTGGATTTTGTTTGATTGAGATTTTTAAATATATATATATATATATATGTATGTATGAAACACTTGGACATACAATTCTCTGTTGTACTGTCAAGTTTTTAGCAAAATACGTAGCACTTGACATAAAAGTAAGCTAATCCCCCATATTATATTAAAAGTCTTTTTCTCTATCTTTGACTTTCTTCCATTATTGGGTTGTGATTTTACCTTGTCTCATATTACAAACTCTCTCATATCCTTACTCCTCGGGGTTATTGTGGGAATCTGCAAGGACACAAGGAATAAGCATGCAAAGAAAATTCCCAACACAGCGGGGCTCAGAGACAGAGACAAGAAAAATAATTAATAGTAGGAAAAAGGAGCAAGGAAGCTCTTCCCACCCGCCTTGCCCTGCAGAGTTGCCATCTCTAAAAGAAAGTAGACGGCATCTTCACGCAGAAGTAACAAACAAAAATAGAAACCATGCAAAAGTAACAAACAAACAAAAATACACCCAGAGGTAATAAACCATTCAAATTCAGAGAGGAGTCATCCGAATTTGAAAAAAGTCAATTTTTTTTTTTTAAATTCGGATGACAGTCATCCGAATTTGAAGAAAATCTAATTTTATTTTTTTAACTTCGGATGGATATTATCCGAATTTTAAAAAAATTAATATTTTTTATAAAATACAATGGGAATTCGGATTGGTATATTCTGAATTCCCTTTGAGTTAATTTTTTTATTTTATTAAAAAAAATTTTAATTGAAAAGAATAAATTATAAAAGATACTCATTTATTTAAGTAATTTTAGTTATTAAAATACTAATAAATATAATAATGATTAAATAAAATTAAAGAAGCAATGTATATGTAAAAAAATTATTTTGATTTAATAAAAAATTTAAGAAGTAATATCAAAAGATTTAAATAATAACAAGAAGGGTATTCATCCGAATTTGAAAGAAATTAATTTTTTTAAAATTAAGATGAATATCATCCGAATTTAAAATAAATTAATATTTTTTATAGAATGAAATGGGAATTTGAACTGGTACAATCTGAATTCTCTTTGAATTAATTTTTTTAATTTTGTTAAAAAAGTTTAATTAAGAAGAAATAAATTAAAGAAAATACTTATTTATTTAAGTAATTTTAGTTATTAAAATACAAATAAATATAATTATTATATAAAATCAAGGAAGTAATGTATGTGTAAAAAAAATTATTTTAATTTAATAAAAAATTTAAGAAGTAATATCAAAAGATTTAAATAATAAAAAAGACGTAAGAAATAAAATATTGATCAAAGAGTAATAAACATTTAAAGTCAAATTAAGTAGCGATGAAATTTCACACGTTTTTTAAGTGAAAAAGAAATTTGAATTGTTTCAATTAGAATTCCATGCAATATTTTTATTTCAATTGAATATAATAAGATAAAATATTGATCTATATTTTTAAATTTATTTGATTTGAATAAGATGAAAGATTAAATCAAATTCTTATTGTATTATATTATATTATATTTTATAATTTTATTTTAAGATTAAGATTAATGTTCTATGAAATCTTTGCTTTATAAAAATAAGTAAATATGTATTGTCATAAAATTTATATTTTTCGTTAAATACTTGTTTGATTGAATATTTGTTTTACAAAAGTAATTTAATAGTGAGTTTAATAAATTAACTTAATATATGTTTAGTATTTTTTAAAAGTTGAAAAAATTAGATGGAAAATAACACTAAATAAATAAATTATATAAAAATTGATTAAAAAAATTATATCAATGTAAATATTATAAATATATTTATACTAAATGACTTCCTATACCACAACAAGGTCTTTTCCTTTCACGACGTGTTCGTTGTTGCCCTAATTCTTCTTGTTCTTATTGCTCCTGTGCTGTGGGATTTGTATTTAAATCTAAAGATGGAGATTAAACTGAAGGAATCGGTTGATGCGACGCCATAAATCCTGATTGCGATAATCCTCTTGGCTTAAAGAAGCAACTAAGATATGCGACATTAAACATTGATGTGTTAAATAAAAGCTCAGCAAATGATCTAAAAGAGCCAGATGAAGATGAGGGCTGCACGAAAGAAAAAGAACCTACTCCACTAATGTCACCGAATTGGCCAGTAGTATAGGATAAGATGGACCAGGTATGCCTATATCCTACTGCATTGGCGTTGGAATGTACAGAGAGATACTAGGAATATAGAGACCAATGTCCTACTGCAATGGCTCTTGTTGTTGCTGACTATTTCTTCCAATAGTAGGTTGTTGAGTGGACAGGTAGTCTTGACGTCTCTTTCTTGGACTACCTGGCGGAATTTGAGGCCTAGAAAGATTCGATACTTAGTCAGCTAGTTGAGAAAATAGTGAAAATCGCTACTCAAAGAAAACACGTAGTATATTGCTAGAATCTCAATCGACGATATCACGAAAATCTACAGGTAAAAGATCTTGTAAATGCATCCTGTAAAACCCCTCTGCTAAGTGTAATACCATATATATATCTAACCCTATCATTCATAAGCTTCCTATTATTATTTTCATAAGAGTACATGGAAAATGGACCATCGCATTGTGTTATGCTGAAAAATTTTAAATCGATGATACGTGGACTGTGTAGGTTCATACCATGCATCATCATATTTAAATACATTATTACAACCCATTTGCATTACAAAATCTTACTCATAACTCAAGGAAACCAAAATGGAGCATGAATGGAACTCATTGAATTTCAGCCAGATTTGCCACCATTTTGTCCAAAACTTTGGAAAATCATAAGTAAATTTAGAAAAATTGAAATCATGTAATCTTGGTTATTTTGGAAAGCTTGGGATGTCTACTTTATGGTAAAAATAGGTACAAGTTATAACATCTCACACACCAAATTTTTGACATGCGAAATGGTCTGGAGGTCGGACTGGGTTCTGATGCTGTCACAGTTTACTGATATAAATTTCAAAAATATCCAATTAATTACACAAAATTTCAAATTGAGTGAATGGTACCAATCTGAAAAGATGAGGATGTTAGCTAGAGGAAAAAAATAACTTTAGACCAGTTCAAGCTTGCCCAGACCTTGAATTTTGATCAAACAGTGACTAAGGTCTAGTTAGACACTGACACTGGACTGAATCTTTGAAAAATCGTATCTTCCTCTCTAGAACTCTAAATGAGGTGCTTCTAGTTGGAGAAAGTCACTGGAAGTGTCTAATTTCTTTGTATAAAATTTCGTGACAATTGGACATCACTTTTCCCATGAGTGAAAAAGTTTAATTTTAGACTAATGCTATAGTACCAAGGACCAAAACCAAAAAAAATCTCAATTTCAATAATTCACCAAATATTTCATAGACCTCCAAAAATTATTAACTTTACCTTTCTAAAAATTTCTCAATAAGATCTAGATGCATGCCAAATTTCAAACCAAAAAAAGCTCATTTGGATAAAAAGTGATAAAGCCTTATGAAATGGTCATTTTTGCTTCCTATCAAGAGTCACTTTGCACCAAATGGCCTCTTCTTGAATTTGGTACCCCTTGAGCAAGTTTCAAAGCACAAATATGACTTGTACCTATTTTTAGCATAAGTAGACATCCCAAACTTTCCAAAATGACCAAGATTACATGATTTCAATTTTTCTAAATTTACTTATGATTTTTCAAAGTTTTGGACAGAATGGTGGCAAATCTGGCCAAAATTCAATGAGTTCCATTCATGTTCCATTCCAATTTCCTTGAGTTATAAGCAAGATTTTGTGATGCAAATGGGTTGTAATAATGTATTTAAATATGAGGATATATGGTATGAACTTATACGATCCACATGTCATTGATTTAAAATTTTTAAGCATAACGCAATGCGATGGTCCATTTTTCATGTACTCTTATGAAAATGATGATAGGAAGCTTATGAATGACATGAATGGGGTTAGATATATATATATATATATGGAATTACATTTATTAGTATCAGAGCATGATTCAAGCACTTTTACTCAATGTTTGGCTCTTGAGTGATGTAAGTGGTTTGCTTTCGGGTGGAATATTGATGTATATGTGTTTATATTGTGTTGTGGGGCTAAAATTGTGATTATTTTTTAGTGAACATGGTTGAGACGAGAAGAGGCAGGGGCAGGGGCAGACCACCTAGAAAACCAGAAGTTAAGTCTGCGGACCTTTTACGAGCTGTCATAGATCGAATTGATAGATTTGAGAATATGATGGCCCAACAACAGTATCTTATCTAGCAGCAGCATGAGATGATTGTGCGGCTACAGGAGTCCTTGGCTAGACAAGAGGAAGCCAGGAAAGAGGTTCCTTAGCCTTAGCCTTAGCCCTCTACTTCTGCCACCCCATAGCCTTCCACCTCGAGTGTTCTGCCCCCACCTCTCCAAGAGTCAGCTTAGACTCTACCATCCATTTAGAAACAACTAAATCAGTTCAGAAAAAACAACCCGCCCATATTTGATGGAAAGTTAAATGTAGATAAGGTGGAGGCTTGGGTAAGGGAGATAGAGAAAATCTTCACAGTGATGGATTGTACCTTAGAATAGAAAGTTCAATTAGCTACTTTTATGCTATGAAAGGAAGCCGATAATTGGTGGCTCAGTGCAAAGTCCTTAATGGAGGCTAGAAATTTACAAATGACTTGGGAAAACTTCTTAGTACAATTTTATGAGAAATATTTTCCTAGTTCTGTAAGGAAACAAAAAGAGGTGCAATTTATGGGATTGAAACAGACTGATGACATGACTATGGACCAATACGCAGCAAGATTTATAGAATTGTCTCGGTATTCTTCTTACTTTCAAAGGTATGATGATGAGCTCTGGAAGTGCGAACAATTTGAACTTGGATTGAAACCCTAGGTCAGAGATAGAGTGACTCCACACAGAATCTAGAACTTCAATGCTATTGTGGAGATCAGCAAGGTAATTGAGAATAATTTGAGAGAGATTATGCCTGCTGTCATGGCATCTGGCCAAAGGGGAGTCTTGGAGTTGAAGAGACCGAGATCAGAGAAAGGAGCCAGCTCTGCACCTTTTAGCAACAAGAAGAGTAAGGTACTGTGGAACAAGAAGCCACTAAAAGGAAAGAAGGTACAGCCTCATATGAATCAAGCATCCACACAACAAACCATGGTGACGTGTTACAAGTGTGGGAAGCCGGGGCACATTGCCAGAAAACTGCCCCTAGGTGGATACAGCACCTCTATTCAGACCACCTCCTCCTAGGCCACATACCCAGAGCAGGGTGTTTACCCTTTCTCAACAGGAGGCTAGTGCGTCTCCCAGTCTTATCCGAGGTACACTCATGGTAAATGATTTTCCCGTGATTGCAATGTTTGATTCGGGTACTAGTCACTTGTTTATATCTTATGACTGTGTGAGACGTTTAGGTCTGGCCATTAATATTCTATCATTTAATTTGTCTGTTACCACACCTATTGGAGGCCACGTTGTTACTTCCATGCTTGTTTAAATGTCACTGTATAGTTTAATCATTGTCATACTACCATTGATTTGATTTGTATGCCATTTCATGATATTGATTTAATTGTTGGCATGAACTGGATGATTGCTAATAAAGTTATCCTTGATTGTGAATAACAAACCATATCTGTACCTTCTTGTGAGACCATACCTAGGGTAGGGGTTGAGTTATCTTTTATGACTACTACCTAAGCTAAGAGACACCTAGAGCATAGATGTCAGGGGTTTCTAGTCTTTTTTTCTATTCAGGCCGAGGTAGAAGAAGGGATAAAGGAGATCCCGATAGTTAGGGAATTCCCAGAGGTCTTCCCTAAAGATTTTGACTTCAGTGGCCTGCCCTCTAAGAGAGAGATAGAATTTTCTATAGATATAGTGCTTGGGGCTAGATTAGTGTCCAAGGCTCCCTATAGGATGGCTCCCACCGAGTTTGCTGAATTGATAGAGGAGTTGTTAGAAAAAGGGTTCATACGCCCTAGTGTGTCACCCTAGGAAGCTCCAGTGTTGTTTGTGAAAAAGAAAGATAGTAGCTTAAGATTGTGCATAGATTATAGAGAACTAAATAAAGTTACCATCAAGAATAAGTATCCTCTCCCTAGAATAGATGACCTGTTATATCAGTTAGTTAGGGCATCAGTATTTTCTAAGATAGACCTTAGATCTAGGTATCACCAACTAAGGGTGAGAGTTGAAGACGTCCTAAAGACGGCCTTCAAAACTAGATATGGCCATTATGAGTTCCTTGTGATGCCATTCGGGCTGACGAATGCGCCCACTATGTTTATGGATTATATGAATAGAGTATTCAGACCGTATCTAGATAAATTTGTTGTGGTCTTTATTGATAATATTTTAGTATACTCCAGATCTTTTGAGGAGTATGAGAGACATCTGAGATTAGTCCTAGAAACTTTAAGAGATAAGAGATTATATGTCAAACTGAGTAAATGTGAGTTTTGGCTAACTGAGGTGAAATTCTTAGGTCATATAATCTCACGAGACGAGATTGCGATAGATCCCCATAAAGTTGAGGCTGTGTTATAGTGGGATAGATCTAAGATTATCACTGAGGTTAAAAGTTTTCTTGGTTTGGCAAGATATTATAGATGATCTATTCAGGGCTTTTCTCAGATAGCCTTATCTCTTACGAGGCTGACTCAGAAAGATACACCTCTCGTGTGGGAAGAGAAATGTGAGAGGAGTTTCTAGGAGTTGAAACTCCAATTGACCACTGCCCTTGTGTTGATTATTCCTGACCCTAGTGTGTCATTTGTGGTATATAGTGATGCCTCGAGGAGAGGGTTAGGATGTGTGTTGATGCAGCAGGGTAAGGTAGTAGTGTATGCCTCTAGACAATTGAGGCCTCACAAGGAGAATTATCCCACATATGATCTAGAGTTAGTTGCCGTAGAATTTACTCTTAAGATTTGGAGGCATTATCTATATGGTGCAAGCATAGAAATTTATAATGACCACAAGAGTCTGAAATACTTATTCGATATGAAGGAACTCAATATGAGACAGAGGAAATGGATGGAATTCCTGAAGGATTATGACTATGTATTATAATATCATCCAGGCAAGGCCAACGTAATGGCTGATGCCTTGAGTAGAAAGTTCATCCATGCTACCCATATGATGATTAAGGAGTAGGAGCTCCTAGAGAAATTTAGAAATTTAAATCTTTTTTGCCAGCTGGTACCGGGTAGATTGTATTTGAGTGAGACTAGGATTGAGAATGAATTGAGAACCCAGATCTTATATGTCCGGAGAGAGGATGAATACTTGAGACAGATTAGGAGTGAAATCTCCCAGGGTAGGACCTTAGAGTTTAAAATATCTGGGGATAAAGTGATAGTATATCGAAATAGAATCTGTGTGCCTAGTAGTAATGAAAAAATCTTAGAAGAGGCACATAAGAGTAAATATACTATCCACCTAGGTGCCACCAAGATGTATCAAGATTTAAAGAAAACTTTCTGGTGGCCAGGAATAAGAAATGATGTCACGAATCATGTGACAAGATGTTTAGTGTGCCAGAGGGTTAAGATAAAACATCAAAGGCCCGCTGGGTTACTACAACCCCTAGATATCTCGGAGTGGAAATAAGATAGTATCGCTATGGATTTCATTATAGGGCTACCCAGGACATCCTCTAGACACGATGCTATCTGGGTAATTGTGGATAGATTGACGAAGTCTATACATTTTTTAGCGATCAGGGCTACTTACTCATTGAATATATATGCCCAGTTATATATACGTGAGATAGTGCAACTTTATGGAGTACCCAGTAGCATAGTATCTGATAGAGACCCCAGGTTCACATCAAACTTTTGGAGGTCATTATAGCAAGCCTTAAGGACCAGGTTGCGATTTAGCACTGCTTATCACCCCCAGACAGATGGTCAGACTAAGAGGACCATCCAAACCCTAGAGGATATGTTGAGGGCATATGTATTAGAGATGAAGGGTAACTGGGATACGTATCTGCCACTAACAGAGTTTGCTTATAATAACAGCTACCATTCCAGTACCCAGATGGCCCCTTATAAGGCTCTATATGGGAGAAAGTGTAGATCTCCATTATGTTGGGTTAAGCTCGGTGAGAGGAATTTATTAGGACTTGAATTAGTTGACCAGACCACCCAGCAAATAGAAATGATTAAAAGGAAACTCCTTACGACTCAGAGTAGATAGAAGAGTTATGCCGATAAGAGAAGGAAGCCGTTAGAGTTCGAGATTGAAAACCATGTATCCATCCGAGTGTCTCCAGTGACTGGAGTAGGTTGGTCTATGAGGGTAAGAAAGCTCAGTCCTAGGTATATCGGCCCATTTGAAATCCTAGAGAAAATTGGACCCGTGGCCTAACAGATAGTCTTACCTCCTAACCTAGCCCAAATCCACAACATTTTTCATGTCTCCCAATTGAAAAAGTACTTACCAGACCCCTCACATATCATAGAATATAAGCATGTTCAATTACAAGAAAATCTTTCCTATGTAGTGAAACCAGAAAGGATTGTAGATGTCAAACTGAAACAGCTGAAAAATAAGAACATCCCTCTGGTAAAAGTGATCAGGAAGGGTCTGACGTCTGAAGAGGCAACCTGGGAGCTGGAGAATGAGATGAGATAGAAATATCCCGAACTATTTCCCTAAGGTATGTATTTAAATTTCGAGGACAAAATTTATTTTAAGGGGGGTGGAAAATATAACGAACATAAATTTCGTAAAATGACGAAATAAGTCATATAAAAGTAAGTCCTCTGAAGTGATCTAGATAATATCCTAAAAAATTTGGATTGAGTCTTAGATTTCTAAAAATGATAATTCTAGGCTTAGACAGAAAGAAAAATTGAGTTAGGATGGAGAAATAATTTGCGAAAACGTACTGGCATTTTTGTAAATAAGTACAACTTTTGAAAAACCACATAAGAGGGCTTTTTAAATGAAAGTTTTGAGTTGCCCAAAGTTCTCAGAGACCCCAAAAACTATGGGAAGCCCCAGGACTGGTAAAGCCCTCGAGTGTATATTTTTTAACGTCGGTTGACCCAAACTTTAACCGATTCGTTCAGTAAGGTTTTAGCTCTAAATTGAGTGATTCCAAAGGCATTTTATTAAATTGGGAACCTAAATTTTATGATAGAAAAGACAGTTCTGAAAAAGGAGCTAAAATGAAGCAGAAACGAAATTGTCATTACGGAAGGACAAAATTGGAATTATGGTTTCTTGAATGTTCTAAAGAGTTCCACACTTTTCTCTCTTCTTCTCCTCTTTAATAAGCACGACCCTTTCTGCCCAAAATACAGAAAATCTTTAGCTCTCTTAGGCACACAAGAAGGAGGAGAAAAAGAGGAAGAAAGCTAAAGAGAAACTAGGTAATTTCATGGAATTTCTTGCTTTCTCTTCCTCCAATCTTGTTCTCCTCTCTTCCTCCTTTCTTTCCAAGGATTTTTTGAATGATTTGGTTCTATTTTGAGGTCAGACCAAGGAGGAAAATTTCGTGTTTGGATAAGAGAAGCCAACCAAGGGAAGAAACATGCAAGAAACTAAGAAAAAATAAGGTAAAATCGTATTCCTATGGTAGCCTCTTCTTGTCCCTTCTTCTTGTATGTTTCAGCCAACTTAGAATGGGATAGGAGGGGCTGAATTTTGGGTAGAACCAAGAGGGAAACATAGGAAAAAGAGTGCAAGGATTAAGAATATGGCAAGAAATTCAAATAAAAACCAAAGAAAAACAAGTTAGAAAAGTGTAGTGTTTTCTAGGGTTTTGCAAAATCTGATTTTGTGTAAATATTTTCTTGGCTATTTGAATGTTCCCTTGAGCTCCTAAGACTTCTAGAAAGCCTCCTAAGTGGCTCTTCTATCGAAGAAAAATCACAAAGTCCATGAACCTTCCTTATGGTGCATATTTCGGCCAAGCTAGGTTCATTAGGCTAGGGATGTTTTAAATTGTTCTAGCCTTTGTTTTGGGACTTTATATGATGTTAGAGGATGGGAGAAATCATTGAAAAAAATTTAGGAGCCATAGATTGAAAGATGGGACAATGATGTCCATAATGGTGTCTTATGAAACAACTTGGTCTTTCAATGGTATAATTGAATATGTGATGGCTCCAAGGACCTTAAATGAGTCCAAGAAGTCTAGAAATAACAAGAAAATGGAGCCTAGCACTTGAATGATATGAATTGCTTCAATAGGTCATTTATAGAACCAATATGTCCATTATGGAACCAAGTATGTGATAAGGTTTAGTTTAATGTCTTGGCTTGCTTCAAGGATGTGATTGTGTTTTATTTGTGATGTCTAGGTCAAGAGAACCTTACTCCACCTAAGTGCTCTTGTGAAACCAAGGAGGGGAAGGAAATTGCAAAGTGAGCTTGCATAAATTAAAAGGTAGCTTTCCACCTCATTTTCTTTGCATTCTTGTGTGCATATGTATGTTTTAGTGTGCTTGCATGCATTCTTGATGCTTGATAACATACCACTTGATCCTTGTTGTGCATTGGTACCAATGTGATGTCTTGAATGACCATGAATGTGGAAAGAGCTCATAAGGGTGAGGTGATGCCAAAAGTCCCTTGATAAAGGTGAGAAGATGCCAAAAGTCTCATGGCATGGGTGAAACAAGGCCAAAAGTCCCTTGAATGGGTGAGGCTAGGTCAAAAGTCCCTAGGCCAATAGTGAGGCAAATCCAAAAGTCTTAGAAATGGGATGAGGCTAAACCAAAAATCCCTAGAGCATGAAAGTGGTCTTGACATGTGAATATGGCATGGAATGGAATTTATTGCACACTTTCTACTTACATAGTATGAATTTAATATATGTATGCCTTGAATGTGATGTGAGTAGGTGTGTGAGTTATTGAGATTCTTGGAATCTCACTCCCCTTTCCCCCTCATCCTTGAATTGTCTAGGTGGTGTTCCAAGTTAAGGAGATGCAAGCCAAGGATATTGAACATCTTTATTTTGGTGTATTATATACTTTAAGTAGTGGTTGAATGTTAAAGTAATGATGCATGTAATGTTTTTGTGATGTAAGACCATGAACAAGTGTAAAATGATGTATGAACATGATGTAGACTTTATATGACACTAAAAGTAATGGAATTATGCAAATTGGCTCATTGATGATTTGATGTAACTATGCACAAATGGATGTTGAGAGACCAAAATGAGATGCATAAGGTTTAGGATCACTTGGGTAGTTTCTACAAGTCATATTTGTGCTTTAAAACTTGCTCAATGGGTGCCCCAAACTCAAGAAGAGGCCATTTGGTGCAAAGTGACTCTTGATAAAAAGCAAAAATGACCATTTCATGAGGTTATGTCACTTTTTATCCAAATAAATTCTTCTTAGTCTAAAATTTGGCATGAATCTAGATCTTATTGGGAGCTTTTTGGGAAGCTAAAGTTAGAAATTTTTGGAGGTCTATGAAATATTTGATGAATTGTTGAAGTTGAGATTTTTTCTGGTTTGTCATTGGTACTGTAGCATTGGTCCGAAATTAAACTCTGCACTTATAAGGCAAATGATGTCTAATTGCTACAAAATTTTATACAAAGAAATTAGACACTCCCAGTGACTTGTTCCAACTAGAAGCACCTCATTTAGAGTTCTAGAGAGGAAGATACGATTTTTCAAAGATTCAGTCCAGTGTCAGCGTCCAACTAGACCTTAGTCACTATTTAATCAAAATTCAGGGTCTGGACGAGTTTGAACTGGTCTAGAGTTATTTTTTCCTCTATCTAACATCCTCATCTTTTTATATTGGTATCATTTACTCGATTTGGAATTTTTTGGAATTAATTGGATATTTTTAAAATTTATATCAGTAAACTATGACAACATCAAGACCCAGTCTGACCTCTAAATCATTTCATATGTCGAACATTCGGTGTGTGGGATGTTATGACTTGTACCTATTTTTAGCATAAATTCTACATCCCAAGCTTTCTAAAATGACCAAAATTACATGATTTCAATTTTTCTAGATTTACTTATAATTTTTCAAAGTTTTGGACAGAATGGTGGCAAATCTGGCCGAAATTCAATGAGTTCCATTCATACTCCATTTCGGTTTCCTTAAGTTATGAGCAAGATTTTGTGATGCAAATGGATTGTAATAATGTATTTAAATATGAAGATGCATGGTATGAACCTACACGATCCACGTGTCACCGATTTAAAATTTTTAAGCATAACGCAATGCGATGGTCCATTTTCCATGTACTCTTATGAAAATGATGATAGGAAGCTTATGAATGCCATGAATGGGGTTAGATATATATATGGTATTACACTAAGTCAGCCTAATAAAATAAAGAATAAGTAGTTAAACATTGATATGTAATAAATTTAAAAAATAATGATGATAAAGTTGATAAGGAATATAAAATTGTAACACATATCCAGTAGCAGCACTTGACCTCTAGATCCATTGACACGTGCTTTGCCAGTGCCATCGCATGTATTCAAATGTGCTATCGATAGGCTCTTCAATGACAGGAGATTGAGATATAGCATCTCGCCATCCATACCATCGTTGGATGAAAATGTTATGCTCAGACATCCAATTAGTCTAAGTTCTTCCTCAAAGTTGTAAATTATGAAGAGAGTCCAATCTGATTGGCTCTTGAGAAATTGGTTGATGGCAACCAAATTGTCATAAGAAGCGATCTACATGGTGCCACTCTATGATTCAGAAGCATATAAGTGGCACAGATACGATCTAAATGTTTGGGGAAATTAAATAGTACTTTGGAATCAATTCTCGTACCGCTTGCGGCCAGTATGGACTCCATACAATCTGTAACCGGCATCAAATAGAATAGTTAGTAAATAATAAATAATAAAGAAATGATAAATATCATGAGTTTAAGTCAACCACACTTCATTATCCCTCATTACATCTAACAAAGTTCTGTATTATTGGAGGGTTCTAACACTGGGATGCGAAGGTCGTCCAATATTTCGCCATCTACTATAATAAAGAAACATATTATATAAATCATGGATGATAACTGAAGGTAACATAATTAAATTGAATATGTAAAAATATTAATTTTAGTGTATACCTGAAACCAAGAAGTAGAAGCAGTGGATATTCCTTAATCCAAGAGTCAGGAGTAAATGGTATCTCAGGTGCAAGTATAGAAAATTGATCTCATACCCACAGATATAATAATGTCAAGCATCTAGCGATACCATAATCATTTTATATGTTGCATTATACAACTCACGGTAAAAGATAAGCTAAAACTGCTGATCCCTAACTATAACGGCCAGCCTGCTCAAGGGTATCTAACAAAGGCAAATACATCAAGTAAACTCGATAATTGGATCTATCTGGCATCAACCACCTCCCAAGCATATAAAGAATATAGACACAAGTGAACTGACGTATTGTCTCATCATCTGCATCATCTGCTAGATCTGTAAAATTCTAAACCAACCAGGCAATAAAAAGTCATTGTCCGTCAATTTGATCAGCCGGTGGTGTAATTCCTAAAAGCCATTGACACACCTCTAGCTAATTGAAGCCTGTCCCACCCACAGCAAGGTCTCTCTCGATCGGTAGCCCTAACTGTACTGCTACGTCCTCGAGGATAATCGTGCACTCTTCTCGAGTAGTGTAAAATGTATGTGTCTCAAGGCACTACTGCTCTACTAGTGCGCTCATTAACGATGTATAGTATTCAAACTGTCCTACTCGTGCAATATCATAAAAACCAGTCTGTCTTAAATAATCGACAATAGCTAAAGGTGGATCATCTAAGCGATCATCGTGTAGAACTCGTCGAAGGCGAAGTATCCAATCATCCTGCAAATAAGGATAAATCATATAAATAGGTGAATAAATGAAACAATAACTCGCAATAAATATTTTACCACACCTCGCCATCCTAGATGGCCTGTGAGATATGCCGCTCCTGTAGGTATAGAAGTGAAGCATCTTCTGGACCTGGATGAATGGGCTAGCTGACTCCAGTCATGGCAGTTATGGGCAAAAATCATACCATGAACAAATACCTATCTATGATAGACGTAAATAATTAATAAAAAATAACTTATCATACAAAATTTTATGGTGAACTATTATTCTTTTTCAAGTTTCTAACATAAATGTCATATAATAGTCTTGTTAATAAACACATACAGAGAATGAGTCATGTAGACCAGTCTGTCTACAAAGGTCACATATACTTGGTTATGACGAGATCCTGAAATCCA
This sequence comes from Erythrophleum fordii, assembly GCA_032878935.1. Lineage (NCBI taxonomy): Eukaryota > Viridiplantae > Streptophyta > Magnoliopsida > Fabales > Fabaceae > Erythrophleum > Erythrophleum fordii. The sequence goes on from JAVQMF010000029.1 coordinate 3,668,678, forward strand.
TTTCATTTTGATAACAAGTCAAACAAGATTGACCTCTCTCACGAAGCATTGATGGATATGGGATTAACTTCAGACCATTTGGATGCGGCTAATATTTTTCTCCTCTAATAGGGGTGGAACGTATTACTATACGTATTATACATTATGTCCAGTCTAAATATAGGATCTACATATTGAAATAGCTCAAGTGTTGCTGCCGCACATGCCGCAAAAGCATGTTAACATAGGTATTTCTCAACTTGAAATTCACCACAATCACATATACGCTCAGTTAAATTAACCTTACAGCAATGACTGTATTGGCGATTCATTTGGTCATATGGCTCTTCGACCTCGAACAATGAGGCCTCCTGATTGAACATACATAAAACACATGCATGAGAGCGTTGCACATTGACCGCTATCCTCTTTATCAGGGTCTGTGAGTAAACTTGGCCTGCATTCATTTAAGCATTAATCTACTGAGTACATTGCATAAAATACTGACTGACCCGATAATATATTACTTTTGCTATATTTGATATTGGTAAGGATCTAACTCCTTTTAAAACACCATTCATGTACTCAGCCAGGTTTATTATCATATGGCCATATTGTCGGCCTTCTACATCATATGCACGAGTCCATTATTCTTTAGGGATTTCTGCAATCCATCTGGCTATTTCTTCATCTATGACTGCTATCTCGGCCAACTTCTCATTAACATATCGACGCTCATGTGCATAACTTGTATAACATAATTAATGTATTTGTTATTATTTACTAATAATATATGACAAGTATAACCAGATAGAGAACAGAAGTATACTAATATTTTTTAACTTTTACTTTAAATCATATGACCTATAATACGTGTGGAGGTTACTTGCCACATGACGAAGACAAAAAACATGATATCCATAGGGTGGCTGCCAACCATTTTGGGAATTAATGACGGTGAATAAAATTGATGAATGTCTATCAGATATCAAGTAAATACCATGTTGTCTTGGCACCACTCGCCTGCACAAGTTATATAAAAACCATGTCCATGCTGATTGTTTCTCTCCCTCCACGACAACAAAGGCAAGGAGGACAATATAACGATCACCATCTTGCATTATTACCATTAATAGTTTCCCTTTATATTTGCCATAAAGAAACATGCCATCGACTTGAATCATCAATTTAAAATACTCAAATGCATCTATACAAGGCTTAAACGCCTAAAATACAGGCTTAAACATTGAAATTGGCCCACTAGTAAAGATATTCTGGAAAGCTTCATTTATCACAAACTCAACATATGAGCCAACATGCTCTATTGGACTGTAGCCATCCATCGAGGTAATATGGCATAAGAACTCTCCCAGTTACCAAAAGCAACAGTAACGGCTTTATATTTTGCTCTCTATACCTTTCTATAAGATATAGTGTAACCAAACAAGCTTTTCATCTGCTCGATTATCTGCCTAATTGGAACATCGGGTGTTTCCGACACCATTGCCACGATACATGATGAGATAACATCGGAATCCAATTTTAGATAGTCTTATGACATAGTTGAAGACAAACATATATGTGGACCCACATATCTTGTAATCTGCCAGAATGACCCCTTACCCTTACCTTTCTTGCACGCTCTAACCCGCCATTTACAATTACTCTCATAATTCACACACTGACATTCTTCATACTTTTTGCTTGTAACATACTTCTTGAAATTGTGTATACCCTCACAGAATAGAGTTTCACAGCGCGTCGTAATGCTTTTTGATTTAGATATGTCAATCCAACAAATAACTCTTGATCATTTATTTGCATTTGAATAACAAGCTCTTCAAATTCATCACCTCGTGCTAAGACCAAATTAACTTGTTGGAAGAATGCAGCAGCAGGGTCAACATAATAAGACACTGGTTCAATATCAACAGCTTCATCATCATCACCTTCACTATCATACATGTTATCATCAGTATCATTATCGGCCTCACCGTCATTATCTTCATCGTTATTGTTATAATCAGGGTCAAACTCTGCATCATACTCATCTTCATTTTCAAAGTCTTCTAATACATTTTCTTCTGAACCAGATGGAGAAGGAAGTTCATCAAACTCAATAGCTGGATGGGATGAACTCGGATGTGAACTACCTGCTACTGAGACCATTTGATAAGTTGTTGATCTATACAACATATCAAGTGAGGGCATCCCTTCATTCACTGTGGCTGAGTAAAATTTAATACTTAAAGGTTGATCAATATTTTGAATGTTTGTATATATTTCAACTGCATTCAATTATGTGGGAAAATGTGAGTGTGATTCATCCTTTGCACATCACCATCATCTTCTAGCATCACCGCATGGCACCATATTGGATTTATTGTCGTCGAGAGCCTATATACCAAATCAGATATAATATGGTTTGTAGGAAGGCATAGTTTTTTACTAATTGCTTGTTTCAACTCTTCCAAAATGATATCAATACCAACTGTTACATATCTTGACATTGCACATTGAAAGGTCGTACTCTGTGCACTTTCGAAGATTCGTCCATTCGCATAAATACAAACAATCTCATTTCTCCTAACCATTTTATTTCCCTTAAATATCCTAATCATAAACATGCTCAAAATAGTTATACTTGTAACATATTTCATCTTTTCATATTTTTTCATCAATATTTTTCACTTGCACATTTTTTTCACGCAATTTTTTAATTATGCATACTTTTAATACATGTAAATGTATTTCCTTTAATCTTATTCTTCTTTACTTACTATATATATTCATTTCTTACCCTATAAATATAAAAGATTTTTACAATTTTTTAACCATATAAACTTTTTTTCTTTAACTCTATCACTTTTTTTTTATTATACTTTTTCTTCCGACATTATATAACATGTTCTTCCTTACTATTAACATTACTTTATACAACTACTTTTTTTTACTATTAATAAAATGAATTCTGAATTCATTTTTTCCTATTTAAATTATTTTATGCTAATATCATTTTTTTATACTATATCAATTTATTTTTTTTACTTCTAATATCAAAATTTATTCACTTATTTTTTACTACTGTAAATCATAATATATATATATATATATATATCATATTTTTTAATAATTAATAAAGAAAATATTTACTTTTTCCTCAATTATCTAAATTTATTTCTTTTATCAATGATATTAAATTTTATACTCTTATTCTTTCACTATTTAAATCTGTTTCTTTTATTATTCTTTTTGTTCTTATTAATATAAAATATATCTAATATAAATTTCTTAATAATTCATAAGACATATACTTATATATTTTTTTACTTATATAATGTAAACCATATACTTACTCATTAAATTTACTTATATAATAAGACATATACTTATATAATATAAGCCATATACTTATTTTTTTATTTACTCTTTAAATTTATTTCTTTCATTATTAATTTCAAAATTTATCCACTTATTTTTTAACTATTTAAATCATTTTCCTCTAATATTCTTTATTTTTAAATATGAAATATCTATAATATGAAATTTTTACTAATTACTAAAGTATATATTTTTATTTTTCATTGACTATTTAAATTTATTTTTTATTCATTTAAATTCTTTCATTCTGGCTTTATTATTGTAATAATTAAAATAAAATATATTTCTTCTTGCATCTATATCAATTTATTTCTTTTCCTACATTCTCTTTATTTTCCACCTATATGTTATCGTTTCTTTCTTTTTTAATTTATTTTAACTCATTTTTCTTTCATCTTTTTTCCTTAACCAAAATAACAACAATAGTAAAAAATCTAAAAGATTATTACACAAAAAAAACCTAAAATAACTAACTTTCATCATTTCCATATTTCATTTCATATAAATTTGACGTAACAGCAACAATAATAAGCATTTACAATAAACAAAATAATTATATATATGCACTTAAATATTATTACACAAAAAAAAAAAATCAATGAACATGTATACAATAAAAAAACATTTATCATTTCACATTTATCAGTAACAAAAACACAATATTAAAAATAATATTACAAACATATTTTTGTTACTTTTTTTAACTTACCTTATATTTTGCTGAATAAATGCAACCTCTCTAACTAATTTTATATTGCTTTGCTCTGAATTTGTAGCAGAATCAAAATTAACAAAGTAAAAACAAGAAATTTTGGCAAGAAGAAATTTAAGCACTTGAGCCGTGTAATGTCCCACATTGGGTAGGAAGACCCTGGGCTAAGGCCTTATAAGTGGGAGCGAAGCTCTCCCTACCAACAGCGCGCTTTTGGGCTGAAATGAGAGTAGGCCCAAGGGACAAAACCCTTGCCACGTGGGAAATGAGAGTACCACGGGGAGCCGCAAGTAGGGACAATACTGTTAGAGGCTCTGTGGGGAATTGGTATCAGAGCCGGCCTAGCCGCGTGTACAACCCGAGGACGGGTTGGCCCCAAGGGGGGTGGAATGTAATGTCCCACATCGGGTAGGAAGACCCTGGGCTAAGGCCTTATAAGTGGGAGCGAAGCTCTCCCCACCAACAGCGCGCTTTTAGGCTGAAATGAGAGTAGGCCTAAGGGACAAAACCCTTGCCACGTGGGAAATGAGAGTACCACGGGGAGCCGCAAGTAGGGACAATGCTAAGTCCTCTCGCAATAGCGAGAAACGGTCTCGCTACAGCGAGAGAGCTAGTTCGCAATAGCGAAGGCGATTCTAGCTATAGCGAGTGCTGGCAGCAGCCCATACAAAAACCAGGGAGCAGCCCGCTGTAGCGGCGCCATAGCGAGAGTGAGGTCTGGAACTGACGCGATTTCGCCATAGCGAATGGTAAATTTCGCTATAACGAAGGGAACTGATCCGATCTCGCAGTAGCGAAGGCTACACCTCGCCATAGCGAAGCCAGATTACACGAGCTCGCTATAGCGAAGGTTAGTTTTCGCCGTAGCGAGAGTCGGTCCGGAAGAGAGTAAATAGCGAGAATCAGACTTCATTAAACGCCCAAACTCATTTCTTCTCTCATATCTGCCCTAAGCTTTGACCCAAAGAGAGAAAAGAGGCGAGAAGAGTGTGAGAGATCAAGAGGAGGAGGAAGATTAAGGGAAAGGTAAGGTAACTTCTCCCATTTCTCTTCAGATTTCTGATCCCCTCCCTTTGCCCTCTTTTCCTGCGATTTTATTTGTGTAAATGGACGGATTTTGGATATGGGTCAGAAGAGGAAAAGTGGAAAACTCTTTTGAATCCTTGAGTTCTCTTTGAAAATGAGGTTTTCCACTACCATGGGAGCTTGAGAGAGAGAAAGGGGTAATGGCATTCTAGAGAGAGAACCCTAGGTTGTATGAGATAGAAGGGTTGCTCTAAATTAAATTATAAGAGAGTAATTGCATGCTTTTGTGTGTCTAGGCTCAAGAGAAACACCTCCATCAAGGTGTGATTGTGGACCTAAGGAGGGAGAGGAGACATTGAAAGGAAAAGCTAGTGTTAGCTTTGGCTCCAAAGGTAGCTCTCTTTCCACTCTTTCTTGTTGCATTCTTGGATATGATAGTCATTGTATGATATGTATATGCTGAATGTGTGGAATATGCCATATGCTATTGCTTTGATGCATTGTTGACAATATGCTTGTGTGATGAATTGTGAGAATTGCTCGGGTGCGGTAGTGCCGAAAGTCCCTTGAGATGGGTGAGGTGAAGCCGAAAGTCCCTTGAGATAGGTGAGACAAGGCCAAAAGTCTCAAACGAGTGAGGCCAAGTCAAAAGTCCTTAAACTCAGGTGAGGCCATCCAAAAGTCCCTAAACTCGGGTGAGGCTAGACCAAAAGTCCCTGGAGCCTATTTTTTTGGCATTATTGTGAATTCTCTAGCATGTACATTATGTGTTGGATGGTTGAGAATAGCTAAATGCTTATTCACATGCTTTGACTTGTTATATGCCTTGATTGCTTGCTGGATTGAGTGCTTGAGCTACTGAGATTCTCCGAATCTCACCCCTTTCCCCTCCCAACTAATATGCTAGGTGGAGCTCAAGGAGAACCGAGCACACACCAAGGAGCCTAGGAGCATGTATAGGAAAATGTTAGTTTTATTGTGATATTTTGATGTAAATATGATGTAAAGTGGTGCCAAATGAAGATGTGCCCACTATTTTTGAGTTTTAAAGGTTGTAACAAATGTAAATGTATGAAAGGATATTGTATGAACTATGTTATAGCCAAATGAATGGAAATGAGGGTTTAGCCCCTTTTGTGGAATGAATGAAATAGTGTATATTTGGCCGTAGCATAGCGAGATTTGAATGTATGATGATTTGGATCATATGGACACGTTAGATATACTGGTTTTATGCTTTTGAACTTGTCCATGTGGAGTGAGAATGTGTGAGAGGCTATCTAGACCCGTTTTGGACCTTTGGGGTGCCAAATTCGGTATTTTTGTGAGCTCCGTCAAAGTATGACCGGATGAGCTCCGTTTGCCATGAAACTTGGCATGCCTCTAGAGTTTGTAGAAAGCTTCTTGAGAAGCTAAAGTGGGTAATATTCGGAGGATTATAGAATATTTGGAAAATTGTTGAATTTGGGAGAATTTAATGGATTGGTCATGTACTGTTCATCTAAACCAGAAAATGAAATCTGTGGCACTTTTAGACCAAATGGATTCCAAATGTGGTGAAATTTTATACACATAAACTAGAAAACTAAAGTGACTTGTAGGAACTAGAATCACCCAAATTGGAGGTCTGTAGAGAGAGATTGAACCGACTGAAGTTCTATATCAGCATCAGTGAGCTTATCTGACCCCCATCACTGTTCCATCAGTTTTTGGGGTGCAAGAGCTACTGAACTGATCTGGACTTATTTGTCTTCTCTAGTAAACATCGGTATCTTTCTGAATTGGTATAATGTGCCCAGATTGGATTTTTGTGGATTTAGTTATGAATTTTCGAAAGTCATGACAGCAAGCTGCACCAGAAATAGTGATAGCTGGACCTTCCTCCCATTTTCGATGTCAAACTTGGTCCAAATGCTGAGATTTTAATTGGGAATGATTTTTCGTGTAAAGTTAACACTTAGAGCTTTCCACAAAGCTAAAGTTTGCTGCATTCCCATTTTTCTACAATTTCTTATGATTTTCCAAACTTAGAGCCAAAATATGACTTTTGGGCCCAAGTGAAAAAGTGCAATTTTTATGGTTTTCGGCTCTATACCCGTGGCCTATGGTTTGTTTTATGCTATGTATGAGTCATCTATATGGAGTTTAAGTTGAGGATGCTTGAGATGGGTTCACAGGACCCACGGGGTAAAAGATGAGTATATGAAACCCGGTTCATAGCATGTAAATGCCACGGGAGAGTAGTGACTCTTTGGAAATCATATGGAACCGAGCCTATGGAGAGGCTAGGTAGTGGTAGGAGATTAAGGTGTCACAAGCCGCAAAGAGATGAACGCAATGAAAATGGCCAGAAGAATTGAATTTATAGCCAATCACCAAGGGCATTTTTGTCCTTTTACTATAATATTATTTATTTTATTTTTTTAACCAATCAGAATTTACAAAAAATTTGGCTCCACCAATTATCTCTTACCACGTGTTTCTTGCATAGTTTTTTTCCTCATATCTCCTTTTAACTATTCTTCATTGTGCCTGCATGTGTGACAAGACATTTCCTGCATGCGTGAGAAAGGTGGAATTCAGACCTGCAGGGTCCGAATTCCGAATCTGAATTCGGAACTCTGACTTTTGAATTCAAAAGTGGGGTCCGAATTCAGAACTTTTTGACCAAGCCAAATGGCCGGTCAATGCATGCACAATGCTATTTATTACCTCCAGGGCAAATAAATTTCACGTTGTTATGTCTGATGAATTTGTTTTTTTTTTTGTTACTTCTTTGACAATTAGCGAATAGTAGACAGTGAGGCACATGGCATAATTTCATTGGCTCTGCAACATGTGGTATGGAGGGGCTTAAATGCAATAACACAATAATACACATTCCATGGAGTTATGGTAATCACGGTTGTTATAACACCGCATAAAAATTTGTTTACTCTTTTAAGTTTCAACTAGTAGTATATATGTGGAAACAATAGTAAGCTAAAAGCAAATAAATTACATTAAAGTAGGTGAACAAAAAAATAGTAAGCTAAATAAATTATAACAATATCCATTAAATGCATATCAAACTTTTCATATATTACAAGATTAATAAGATATTTAAGAGTGATTGTATCCATCATAAGAGAATATGTCTATTTATAACCAATGTTAGCCCTTTTGTGAAAACCTTTGTACTATAAATTATGTTTTATATTTGACAACTTAATTTTTCTCATTTCCCTTTCACACAATACCCATTTGTATCCTACTAACTGCACACTTTTAGATGTTTAGAAAACAAATCCAAAAATTTCACATTTTGAAAGTGAATTTAATAATATTTGAATTGCATATTTCCATTTTAGCCAATATCTATATCAATATTTTCCAAAAACTTCAGGTTTAAGATCTTCATTATGTTGTATTATTTTACCAATAATATTGAATGAAAAAATGTTATTGATAGTTATATTTGTTGGGTTCCATCTTTTTCTTATAGTGATATAACTTATCTAGATATCTTTATTATTTTCAGGTACCTAAACCTCTTTTAAAATTTTATGGTTAGTTATGTCTTAAATCTCTTCTTGAGTATTCGTCTTTTCAATATAACTATCTTGGTTATTTTCTTCTTTCTTTTCTATTATTTCTTAAGAATATTTATCTTTAAAACCAATTGGTTTACCACATTTCAAGGGTGGCTTACTTTCATTTACATTAACTAATAGTTCTACTAGAACATCAATTCGAATTGGAGCATTTTTAGTTAATATATAAAATTTAGTAACTTTTTTTTTAAGTCAATAAATGCACTTAGTAGTTGATTTTCAATATTTTGTACATGTATATCTTTCTTTAACTTCTGAGTCACAATGATTTATATGAGGATCTAAATGTAATAAAGATAATATCTTTCATGTAATTCCTCTTTTCAATTGCTTATTATCTCCCTTTAATATTAGGAGAACTGTTCTTGTTAAATGCAATCAACAAATCATATTATAAATAAAAGAGACTTATAACTAACATATATTCCTAACTTTCTTTAAAGATCCATCTTCATGTGTTATGGTGAAGCAATTATAACATATACCACGTATTTACAAATTCTAAGATAAAAATATTTGGATCCTAATCAAAAGCCAATTGTCATAATGGGAGAATTTATAATAATTTGTTAACTTAATACATATAAGTGCTGCTACATATAAAATCACATATTCCTTAAAATGGAAAGTTTTGCATTCATAAGCATTGATTTAGCTTTTAATTGGAAACATTTAATGAAAAATTTTGCTAAAACATTTTTTTTTGTACATATAAGCAATAAACTTTTCAACTATTAGTCCAATAGATATACAATAGTTATTAAAAGCGTAAAATGTAACTTCACTAGCATTATCAAGATGAATTGTCTTGATTGTATAGTTTAGAAATTGTGCTCTTAATCAAATTACTTGAGCAAGCAATCTCATAAATATCAAATTGTAAATTGGTAATAGACATACCCTTGACTATCTTATAAATGAATATATCAAAACCACATAATATTCGAATGGTGTACAAGGTGAATGAATAGGCTCATATATATCTCCTTGAATATGTTCTAAAAATGAAGGGAATTTAATTTTAACTCTAATTAGCGATGGTCTAATAATTAACTTATAACTTACTTTGAAAACAAGTACCACATGGGAATTTTTTAAATTGAAAAATCTTCTTATTCTTTAATGGACATGGATTTGAATTCTCAACACTTTTTTCCATCATAATTGGTCTGGGATAGTCTAATTAGTTATACCAAACAATAACGGTATTTAGATTTGTAAACTTCTAATTTACCTTAACATAGGTTTCAATTATATTAATATATGTATAGTACAAGCCAAAAGATAAGGCAGACAATTTTTCTAATACATATTTCTTTTTTGATACAAAGTTGTAATACATAGATATTCAATATTTTTTTCATTTATAGTCTCAATATAATATCTATTGTAATAGATATCTTTGAAGTTTAACAAATTTCTTTGAGATTTAGTACAAAATAATACATTATCAATAATAAACTATCCTCCCGAGTAATAATATAGTAGTTTATCTAAAGTTTTCAATAGTTTCATACCACCTGATGTAATATTAACATTAATATTACCTATTATCAAAATGAAAAAATATTTTTTTATTTTTATATACTACCTATGAGACATATGCCTTTATTATGAATTTTGCGTATAACTGACGGGCTTGTCGTACAACCCTCAAAATAAAACTAGGTTGAATATTAAATGCACTATAGGGCACAACCTAGATCATCTCCCTTAGAAATGGAATTCAATGTTCAATTAGGTTTTCTAAGTGTTCTAAGGTCCTAGAACTATCTAATTTGGGGGTTTTGGTTGAATTAAACTAACCTAAAACTAAATTGAATCAAAATTTTTAAATTCTACCTAATTGGATGAATTGTGGGTGATAATGGGCTTGTGACTAGCTTTGGAATTGTCTCTTGGTATCCACTATCCTCATCCTAATCCAATTTTGATTAATTCTGGCCTAAGAGTTCCTAATTATGTTCATTAGCAAATGATCTTGAATAACCATTCAAGATTCAAGAAATTAACAAGTTAATGTTGAATTGAGAATTCAATCCTACACCAATTCATTAACTCTTGTCTTTAAAATTAATGAACATCTAATTTGATTGATTAATTGATTAATTAGCCTCTGATTCATCATCCAAAAATGTTTAATTAACCAACTAAACACTAAGGAATTCTCAAATCAAACAATCAAGCATATAATCTCACTCATGCATTTCATCGAATACCTTCATGGCATACATGAGAGATTAGAGAGAATAATGAAAAACCAGATTCAATCCAACCAATTAATCAACAAAAAGGCTTCCTAATCAGTGTCTAACTAGCCACTAATTAATTACATAAATTTCTAATCAAATACAACTCAAACGAGATTATACAAGAAAAAAGAAAAAATGTAGGAAATTGAGAAATCTTAGCCAAAATTCTGATTGTATCCATGGATTCAAGCTTTTCCAAGAGCTTCCTCCTAGCTAGCCTCAAGGTGGATGAATTAGAGCTTCATTAATGGGTGAAAATGGAGGAAAAGCGGCGTGGTATGTGGTTCTGGACGCTGGATGGAGTGAATGGGCGAAGTGAATGAAATGACGTCGTGGTGAATGGGCTGTATGGACCAAGGGATGAAGGCGTCGTCAATTGGATTTGACGGAATGAAGCCTTATTCACGTGCTACCCCTTGTGCTTCACTCTCACGTGGATTTTTTCATTTTTCACGTGCTTGTTTCAGCTCTTCACCAGCCCTTTACCTGAAGTCTTCATTCTTCTTTGCTTATGTGAATGTGGGCCCCATTGTGAATATAATAATCCACACTGGCTACTGTAGCTTCTGCATGTCTCTTCATTCATGTTCACGTCGGGTTCCACGTTGCTTCTCTTCTTCATTTTGCTGCTGTCCAGATGTGATTTCTAGCTTCTCTTCTGCTTCTTCTCGCTTAACTCGAGTTGCCTGACTCCTTCGTTTCAAAGCTGGTTTGTGTTTTGCTTCCAGCTCCTTCTCTTTGTGCAGTTCGTGTTGTAGCTCATTGGGAGTGTCTTCTTCTCTGTTCTGTCCTCGTGGCTTTCATGTAAGTGCTGCAGCTCATTTTCTCGTTTCTTCCTCAGCCAAGCACGAAGCTCCCAGTTCGTTGCTTTTCGTTTCTCAGCTAAGTGCTGCTACTCACGCTCTTTCTAAGCTTCTCACGTGTTTTCTCGTCTGGTTTGCTGGTTTGCTACTTAACCTCCAGCTCATGTTTCCTCGCCTGGTCATTCGTGTTCTGTACCTTAGTGAATCACACACTGCCTCCCATGTGTTTTCTTTTCTTCAGCTTGTAGCGTTGGAACCCGAGGCTTATTTGAATCCAAACGTAGCTTCTTCTCTCTGTTTTGAGTTTCTGCCTTGTGTGCATGAAATGTGGAGCTACTGTGACGTGAGAGAAGCCCAGCTCGTAGATCCTTTTCCCCTCAACCAAAAGCATATTCTTCCACGTTCTGCAGCTTTCCCACGTGATTCCTCCATTTCTGCTCGAGTTTGTGCATGTGGTAGTCCCTTTCCAAGTAACTTCTGCTGCCCTTTTAGTTGCTTCTTTCATTTCCACGTGAAAGCTTCCAATTCAGCTCAGCAAGCTTCCTTCATTCTTACTTTCACACACACACTCTGCTTCATCTTCTTCACATGTTTGCTTAGTTGCCACGAGCTTATCTCTGTTCTGCATGAGCTGCTTCGTGAACTTTCTCTCCCTTTCTCAAAGCACCAGAACCCGTGGCAAGCTCCCTCAACACGTTGTTTTTCTTCTTCTTATTCCATGCATGGCTCTGTTTCTTGCTTCTTCTTTATGTGGCTACAACCCTTATAGTTTGTGGCTTTCCTTCAAAGCTCTAATTGCCCAACAAAAATCTGCACAAAGAATAAGAACAATTCAATAGGAAAATTTACAAAATCATTTAAAATAAAATTGTGCATTAAAATTCCTAAATTTTGCAATTAAACTCTTAAAGTATAGAAATAGCTATTAAAATGAAATCTTATCTAATTAAAGCCCTAAAGCCATATTTGGACATTAAAATACTAAAGTTAGGAGAATAAAATAGATAGAAATATATGTTTATCAATAACCATATAATGGAAACTATCTATATTAATTATTCAAAAACTAAATCATATTCTATTATTTGTAGTTCTTCAATAACTAATACACATCATATCTTCATATATTTTTACTATTCATTAATAATAAAGCATCCACTATTTTCAAAAGTGCTACCATAGAAGTACATTCAAATTATGAAATTTAAGTTCTTTTTTTGTGTGTGCACATACTTTTATAATGTCTCTCATTTAAAAAAATTATCATTTATGATATTTGTATTTTTCCTTCAAATTATTATAAAGACTACAAGTATATTTATAGAATATTTTTCATCTAAGTTTTTGTAAAATTGGCTAGAAATAGAAACAAACATTTCACACACTTTAGAAAAATGCTTAATTTTCTTGTTTTTAAGTATTTTTAAGATTGATAATAATAGAATGAATTCAACATCAAATATGTATAATAAGTATTTTTCTCATAAAAAATTAAGTACAATAAATTCACCAAAATGTATCATTTTCTTAATTTGAGTGTCACATGTATATAAGATTTTTTCATCAAGTGATACACATAAAGAATTTAATTATAAGTAAAGAATAAAAATTAAAGTATAAAATGAATACATTTTGCCTTTTTTTTTCCATCACAATGAAGGTTAACAGCCATATATGCAAAGAAATTACAATTAGTCTTCTAATGTTAAAATTTGCATATAAATTGCCACAATAAAATAAATTACTATGGAAAAAATCTTGAAGTTTCAACAGATAATGAACATCTCTCTACTTTCCCTTCATTGTCCATTGATGATCAAAAGTCCTCTAAAGAGAGAAACCTGTTGCAGAGAAATACCAAAAAAATGGGTGGCTTTCTTTGTGAGTCCTCACTAAAATGCTATGATGATATTTTAGTTAACAATGAACCTAATAGGTCTCATTTGTATGTTGAGGCTTTGAAAGGTGAAAGGGTAGATGAAAATATGATCACAGATGAAGATTCTAACAGTGGTAACTTAGAAGAGGAAGAGTGTGACTGCAACAATGCACTATTAAAAAACAATTTAGATAGGGATTTTTTAAAGAAGGACTTTGTCATTGTTCAAGAATAGCATGGCAAGTTCACCATCTCTAAATTCATTCTATCTAAGGAGGAGGAAAGATGCATTTAAAGGTTATCTGAAAGATCATTAATAGTGAAACATTTGGAAAGGAGGATTGGGTATAAAGTTCTAAAGGTCAGACTTCAAAAGTTATAGGAGTAGAATGGTATTATCTTAATGGTGGATTTTAGGAATAATTTCTTTGTAATTAAATTTTCAAGTACTGATGACTATAACTTCGCATTAGAGGGAAACCAAGGATGATATTCAATCATTACCTAACCACGAGAAAATGGTGTCAAGACTTTGATCCCATAAAAGCTTCCATTGAAGATGTTTTAGTGGAAGTGCAATTATCAAGGTTACCTCTTGAATAATATATTGAGAGAATTTTTAAGAGAATGGGAAATCATATCAGAAGGACAATGTAAGTAGATTTGATGACTTTTCATCACGCAAGAGGAAGGTTCACCAAAATTGTGTAGAGGTGAATCTGGAAAAACCTTTGCTTCCTGCTTTTTTACTTAGAGGCTAAGAGTATATCATTGAGCACTAGGGATTACACCTTCTTTGTTTCCACTATAGAGTCCTCAACCATACCATTTAGGAGTGCTCAAAAAATTTAAAATCTGCCCAAGGTGAGAATGATTCTAGTGAATGTCCTTTTAGTCATGAACACATAGATAAACCACCCCTCTTCAGTCCCTAGATGATGGTTCAAAAGCAAAGGTGTGGCTAAAGGCTTACAAAAATGATAACTAGAGATGAACATGGAGTGTTACTTGACCAAAATAAAACTAAAAGTCCACAAAACATGAGGAATCATTTTGCATATTTTTACAATAATAAGGAGATGGATATGGTTATTACAAAAAATGATGGAATAGTTGAAGTTTTGATAACTAAAGGAAATATAAAATAAGAGATATGGGTTAACACCAAAAAGGAAAGATCAATATGTGGGAGAAATAGTGGTAATGTTTCTAGTATGGAATCTTCAAAATCAATTGGGGTTAACATGTAGGAAGGGTCAAAAAAAGGAATAGTAATGGGAATCTCAAGGGGCCACATGTAGAATATTTCCTTAGTTACTTTACAGACCCCATCTAACTTATCAAAATTAGAAAATACCCTTAAAAAGAATGGGCTCAAAGACTAAAGGAACAAGCTAAACTATGAAAAAAGTGATTGTGTGTGTTTAAAGGAGTTTAATGGGATTAGTCTTAATAGGCTTTAGAAGACTTTTAAAGAGAGGCAATGAATTCGCGAGCCTAAAAACTCTAAATCACCTTATCTAAGGTACTCAAATGAGAATTATTCATGTTGAAAAGTCCCTTATACCCCTATGCAAAGAAATGATGATATGGAGGTGGAGGGTGATTCAGACATGCAAATTTGACTTTTTTCTTTGTGCTTCCTTCTCATGTCTTTTATGAATAAATCTTTCATTATTTAGAATTGCTAAAGGATTAAAAGTAATTTCTTTAATAAAAGTACTATGAAGATTTCTAAATTATAGCACATAAATATTTTAATCTTACTTGAAACAAAAGTCAGTTATTCTTAACTTTAAGCTTTTTCAATGATCTTGGCTTTGATAGTTGTCTTTCTATCATAAGGAATTGTTTTACAAGAAGAATTTGGGTGGGTTAGAGAATGAATAATGTGAGCCTTAATTTGGTGAAAATAGACTTCAATTTTGCCACGTAGAAGTTTGTTATGAAAGTGAAAAAGAATGGCTAATGACCGCAATTCATGCCAATCCTAGAAAGGACTATGAAAGACTCCATAAGGACAAACTTTAATTCCTAATTTCAATTACCCCAAAGGTGTGGCTAGTGGTGGGAGATTTCAATGATATCAGAAATACAAATGAAAACAATTGGAGGAGCCTCCATTAATACTGAAGGGTGTGAGACTTTTTATAACCAGATCAATGACTATAATTTGATGAAACTGAATCATCTAAAGTACTTCAAGTAAAGTGAAGAGTCTCTCTCTTTACTTCATGTGAAGTATACTTCAAAGGATTTGAGTTTATAATTTGATTAAAGTATACTCTCGTAGCCATAAGTATACTTGGAGAAGGCCTTTTTATCCAAGGGTATATAAAAAGTGTTTGAGAAACTTGATAAGGGTCTTTGCAATAAGGCTTAGAGAATTCATTTTCAAGAAACTTTCATTAAAGTGATGACTCGAGTTGGTTTCTTGGATCACCACCACTCCTAATCAACCTTTCTAATGTCACTTTAAATGTTATAGATAGACTTTTTTCACTTTGAAGTAGCTTGTCTTACTCATGATAATTTTCATGATTTTATTAAACCATAGTGACAAAAAGGAGGCGTCCCTTATAAAGCTCTTACTAAACTTACAAATGGTTTAAACAAGAGGAATAAGAATGTCTTTGGCCATATTTTAAAGTGTAAGAAGCCTATTCTATTGAGATTAAATGGGAATAGAAGGCTTTATTCGGCTTTATTTAAACTTAAAAAGGTAAAAGATTGAGTTTAATGAAGTGCTTAAGCAAGAAGAAAATCTCATATTATAAAAATCTCACATCATGTGGATAAATGATGGTAACAAGAATACTCGATATTATCATTTTCAAATTGTTGCAAAAAGAAGAAGAAATAGAATTTTGATGCTAAAAAAAAAAAAGATAAGAATGGGAAGAGGAACGCAAAAATCTTAAAAGTATGACCATTAACTACTTCAAAGACTTATTTTATTGATGATGGGTATTTTCCTATTTTATCAACACCTTTATAACTTTCCTTAGACTAAATGAGGAGGAACTCAACTACTTTAAAAGACTTGTCATTGCTAAAGAGATTAAAAAAGCCAATTTTGCTACTAGGGCCCTTTAAAGCCTTTGAGAATGATGGGTATCCAATAATATTCTTCTAGCATAATTGGAATAAAGTAAGGCTTGATGTTTGCCATTTTATTAGACAAATATTCACTCGTGAAAATGACATAAATAAGATAAATAGTTTTCTGTTTACCTTATTCCCAAAATGGAGATGCCTGAGAAATTCTTTGATTTTACACCCATATCTTTTATGCAATGTGATACCTTTTTTCCTAGTTGATTACCCTTTCATAGGTGAGCTTTGTTGTAGGAAGACACATCCAAGATCATATGGTTGCCTAAGAGCTAATCCATACAATGAAAAATTTAAGAGGGAAAAAAAGATTTCTTTACAATTAAAATTGACTTAGAAAAAATCTATGACAACATAAAATGGGGGTTTATTTGTTTTGTTTTTGATAAGCTACAGTTACCTCCTTCCATAGCTAATATTATCATGGATTGTGCCACTAGTGTTTCTACCTAAATTATGTGGAATGGTTCTAAAACTGCAACTTTCACACTTACTAGAAGAGTTCAACAATGGGACCCCTTTTTCACTTTACTCATTTGTGCTTTGTATGGAGGCATCATCCTACATTATTGAAGAAGCAATCTTTTCTAAAAGATGGAAGTTGATGAGAGTTAGGCCTGCATAACCCTAAGTGAAGCAATTTTTTTTTTTTTGGCTAATGACCTTATCCTTTTTCATGAAGCCGTGATTGGTCAAATTTAGTGTACCTGGGATTGCCTTAACAATTTTTGCAAAATATCTAAACATATGGTAAATTCTTATAAGTCAAGTATTTATTTTTCTAAAAATGTTAATATGGGTTTAAAAAGGAAAATTACTAAACCTTTTGGGTTTACTATGATAAGGGATTTATGTATGTACCTAAGGGTCCTTTTATCGTACAGTGAAGCTTATACAAGAAATTTTCAATGTGTGATTGACAAAGTTAATAAAAGGCTTTCAAAGTGGAAAGCCAATTGCTTAAGCATGACAAGAAGAGTCACTTTGATTAATTTAGTGATTGGTTTAATTCCAATCTATCACATCATGGTCACTAAAATATCGAAAACTATGTGCATGACATTGGAAAAGCTTTAAAGATATTTTGTCTAGGAACATTATCCCTAAAAAAGAAAAACATGTCTCATTAGGTGGGACTAAATCTACAAACCAGGGAGTCATGGTGGCTTGGGTGTTAAAAAAGTTAATGTGATGAATGACTCGTGTCTACTTAAGCTTGCATGGAATTTACATATGAATCAAATAAGTCTTTGGGCTAGTGTAATTTGCCATAAATACAATAGGGGTGAGGCTCTTACTCATTGCCCAAAGGGTGGTCAGCATACCTCTCTTTTATAATGTTCTATTAAAGGAGTTGGGAGCTACCTTAACAAGTTTAATAGGAAGGATATTGGTGATGTCCTAAGTACAAGCTTCATGTACAACAAATGGACTAATGAATCAACCTTATGCATTAATTTAGTGAGTGCTGATATAGAGGCCTCTCTTTCCAACTTGTTGGTGGCAAATATAGTGAACCACCATGGTGTTTGGGATTGTGATAAATTATAAGACCTTGTGCCTAGCAAAGTGCTTTTGGCATTTTGGAATAGATAAGTGCTTCTAGGTTAATCTCATTAATGCCCATAAGCTTCGTCATCTTTTTCCTGGCAAAGTCATTGGTTTTCACACGCTTCAACCACTAAAAGAACTTGCAAGCTTTGTCACATTGATCTCCACAATGTATTATGATGATGATGATTCACTATTATGGTGGTAAGGTAAGTCAAACTCATCACTTGTAGTGAAAGTGTGTAAAGAATGAGAACAAGACTAAAAGGGCATGATGGAAGTTTTTTGTAATAGAGACTCATGGAAGTTACATTTTAAGGGTTGAAGTTGCATTAAGTTCTCACATTAGTGGAAGCTACATTGTTAGGATGAGTAAGAAGCTTGCAATGCATTTTAGTGAGACATTTGAAGCTAACCTCATTTTGCCCTGTATTTTAGTGAGTTTTGTGGGTTTTTGCCTTTCCCTTTATGTGGCATCCACCTTAAACTTTCATTAGTCACCTAAGCCTTAAATAAGTGTCATTTAGCCAAATAGAGATGAAAGGGATTATATTGTTAATGTTTTAAACGTGCAAGGATAAATTCTATAACGATTGGAAATTACAAGGATTATTTAAAAAATTTATAGGGACTAAATAAAAACTAGAGTAAACTATAATGATAAAATAATTAATTTTCTTAAAAATGAATTTACAAAATTGTACATTGTAAATCTTGTGAAAGTGATAGGATTTATGTCATTAAATATGAGATGGAATTCTAAAGAGTTATTCTTTAAAAATTATGAATATTTATATAATTATGTCATTTACAACACAACAAAATTAGTTTAAAATAATATACGTTTATATTATCTATTTTGGTAACTCATTTAGGGATTGAAGAGTTACAAGCTTGCAATTTGTCTATATACTCATTGTTGAAATTAAAAAATAAGGTAAATTACTCTCATATATCTTTGAAAAATATTTAAATTATAAAATTTTTCATTCTATTTTAAAAACATATACTGCTCTAAATCAAATATGTGTTACATTTATTTTCTTTGTAATAAAAGAAAAGTTAAAGTTACACCTATTTTGATCAAAATGATTTTATAATTATTAAGAAATATAAAAAGTATAAACTTAATTTTATTGAATATAAAATAATTAATTTTTTAAAATTTAGCAAATTGTAAAAGCACTTGATAAAATAATAAATTATTAAAAATAAAGAACATATCAAAAACAAATATTTTAAAGTTATATAATTTAATTTCAAGAATAATATTTTTATTAAATATATATCACTAAAGATAAGAATTTAAATAAGTTTAATAAATTTTTAACATAACTTAAATTTATGGTTTTTAACATAACTAAATTATATTGAAATAGAAGTTTAAAAATAGTTTTTGAAATTAATAAAAAATTAATATTATTTTTAAAATTATTTTTTGTTTTAATTTTAAAATGTAAGTATATAATTATTTAAAAAATGAAAAATCTATAATTTATTTTTTTTAAAAAAATTTTACCATAGCAAATGTGATCGGTATCATAGTCATGGTTGTAAAAAATCCTTTTAAATCGTAGCATCTCACTGGTAGGAAAAACTGGTTGGGTAGCATGCAAAATCAAAATGTGGTTGGATTAGGGATAAAATAGGAAAAAAATATAATTTAAGATTTTAAGTTAAAGATATTTATATTAAGAATTTTAAAATATTTTAGGACTAAAATTTTAATTTGAAATCTTGCACTATAATTGTTTAATTGTAAATTTTTTTTGAATAATTCCAAAATTAAAGGTATGTATAAATATTTTTAGGGTTTTAAACTGACTTTTCCTGAAATACGTTTGGTGACGTTTGCACCATCTTACTTCGGCAAGCAGGTGTGGGCTAGTTTTATCATTTTCTGATCTAGCCCAATCTAAAACCAGCCCAGCCCGTGAAATCTTGCACAATCCCAGCGCAAAACGCCACAAAATCTTGCGTTTTATCACAAAGAAACCAAAACCCTCATTATCAAAGTACGCTCGGGCAAGATTACAGAACAGAACGCTGACGGCAGAACGCGCTCGGGTACACTCACAGAGAGAGAGAGCCCTCGCGCATCGCAGCTCGTTCTTCATCCTTGGTCAGGTCATTTTTTTCTTCGTGCTTGCTGCAAGCTAACTCAACTCGTCTGGTTTCTTCTTATTCTTCCATTGAAGGCGAAGCTCCGAGAGGTAACTTGTTGGAGCTTAAAAGCCAACACTATGGCTTGGTTGCTTTGAGTGTTTTTTTTTTGTTAGTATTAGATCTTTGATGGAACTCATTACATATAAATGTTGGTATGTCTTAACCTAACTGGAATGCCTTCAAACTGTTGAAAATAGTCAGCGCCGGAACATCCTTAACAGTCGACTGGTGTTTTCAGAGATTAACCATATGACTGGTAAACAGTAACTAGTCGTCTTTGAAATCAATGGACGGCTTCTTATCTGAAAAGTAGTCGTGGACTGTTAATCTGGTCAGTCCCTCTAACTGTTACTCGTACGATTCTGCACATCAGAAAACGAGGAAGTTTTGACAGTTAAATATGACTGTTGGTTCAAAAGGTCGTGGCGCTTCATTGAATAACAGTTGTTAGAATGATCAGATACAATTGACAGAACAACATGAGGAAAATTCGAATTTAAAAATTAGCTTTCTGAGGAAAAGGCATGTTGATTCAGACTCAATTTACAATTGATTTTAAACTCAGAAGAAAGATAACCAGAAACTCTATCGGTCTATCCTTAACACATAATTCTCTGAACCTCTTAAGATTTCCCTTGAGGAGAGAATTTCCATAATTGCTGGGTGAAACTCTCGGGTGTTTTGGATAAATCCTAGAAGTGATTTGTCTGAGGCTTGCTGCAACTTAAGTAGGGGTAAATATCACTTCATGAACGGTGTGTACGGCATATGTTTCAAAGTCTACTTTTATGTTTTCTGGCTTTATTACAACCTAGTATTTTCTAACAATAAATGCATTGAAAACTTGTTAGAGCTTGGAGGTTGACACTGGAAGTTATATGTTTGTCCCAGGCTTATGTTGAATATTTTTAATTTTAGTGTTGTTGTATGAGTGTTTTCTTCTGGTTACATTAAATACTTCAGAATCTTCCATGATTTGGTTAAGTGCTTATTTATGAACTTTTTTGCATTACTTGCTAGTTGACAAATTGACATTTGGATATGAATGTAAGAATATTTGAATATGCTATTTTTTCTCACTTTATATTGTATTTTAAGTATTATTATGATGGGGATATATAAATTCTTATGAGTTTATGTTACAATTTCACCCTCCGCTCACAAATTTAATTAAACTTGCCAGTTTAGACCTTGATTTTAGTTGACTTTGGAGTTGCAGCTTCAGTTGTAAGGGTCAGTGTTCCTGTCTGCAACTCTGAGCAGAGCAGCATCCCAAAATTGGTTTGTATTTTCTGAGCAGAGCATAATGAAAGTTCATGCAGAAGATATTGGAGGCGATATTGAGTTCAATTCTCAGAATGTAACTCTAAGGTAATATATTTCACTGGGTGAATTTTTTCTGTCATTTTTTTATTCGATTGGTAGGACTTCTTGTCCTTGTTTCTGTATTGCTCTTCTCTTTTCTTCTCTTTTATAAATTCTTTTTTCTATTAAAAGAAGTTACCAAGCGGAATCAGTGTGTTGTCAAAAATTAACCCTTTTTTTTGGGGGTTGACCCTTTTAAATCTCTTATATTTTGGTAGTTTGGGAGATGGTGGTGGTGACAGTAATGCAGTTCTCTTGCCGGCTAAGATAGGGAAGAAAAGGAAGGGGATGAATCAGGTATGGGTAGTGAGGGGATTATGTATGTAATTTACTTTTCATATTTTTGTTCTAGGTAATAGCAGAGTTTGTGTGCTCAAAGTTTTGTTGTATAGGTACATGGAAAAATCAATTCAAATAAGAAACATAAGTTGAGCAATTCTCAGAAAAGGAAGCTGAAGAAGTTAGAGGTTTGTGCATGGATAAAAGTGAAATGCTTTTTATTCTCTCCTGGTTTGGTAATAACTTGCTTTTGCTTCATTTTTGAAGGAGGAGAAGGAGAAAGAACTTCTGCTGAAAAGAAGCATTGAGACATTAAAGTATGTGAACTTCTTTTTTTTTTTTTTGGGGGGGGGGATAAAAGAAGAAATTGTATTAGGAAAGAGTAGAAATTACAACTTGTTGGAGGCTAAGATATCCTCAAACTAGTTATTAAGTAAAAAAGGGATATTCATCTTTTAAGCCACTAAGTTGTTGATACTCTCTGTAACATTTTTATTTATTGCAGCAAATACAAGATTCCAGAGTATGCATATCCTCTTTTGCAGTCTGCACGGAATATTAATCGGGTTAGTATCTTCAAATAATTTTATTCCCAAAAATGATGAAAATACAAACAAGTGTTTGGGCTGTTTACTTACTTGATGTTCTCATGCTATGTAGGCTGAAACTGTGCTAGAGAGACGCAGGAGAGCTGTACATTTATTAAAAGAAGGATTTGAGTTTGTGCACAGTCATGATCTGTCCAGGATTCTGGATGTTCCGCATAGAATTGAGCCTGAGACAGAAGGAATTCAGTTGGCATGGGAGATTGATGAAAATGACCAAATCCAACCAATTAGATCTGAAAGAGAACTCTTATATAAACCTTCTGCTCATTTGGAATCCTCTCAGGAACCAGCTTGTGGTGATGAATTTTTTGTAAATAATAGACCTCTTGCTGCCTCTCTGAGTGGTGTTTCTGTTGAGGAGAAAGCAACATCAGTACTTGATGAAATAAGTTATCCTAATGATGGGAGTATAAGAGCCAAACCCAAGGTATGGTGCATACTTATTGTTGATGTGTGTAGATAGATAAACAGGTTATAATACGGCTAAAGTATTTGGACAATTGGATATAATAGATGGCCATATTTATAACACCTATTTTATAACACTTTGATCCCTTCATAAACTACATTATCTATCATTCAGCATAGATAGTTGAATTATGGTCTGTTGGAAGAACAAGAAATCATCAAGTATATGCACAAATTATCTGCTGATATTAATCTTTTTATATGGGGATGGCTTTGCACAAAAGTATGCCTATATATATAGATATACACGCACACACACTACTACTTCCAGACTCATATATAAGAAACAAATAACTAATTCACGAGGAATAAGAAAGTTAGTTAAAAGCAATTGATCTTCTTAATTTTGTCCTAAATAAAAATTATTTGTCAGGAATGTCCCTATTTAATATGTGCACTTTCTCTGTAAAATTAATGACATTTATTACTTATAATTTGAAAGACTCATTTAATAGAGAGCATAATTGGAATATTATAATTAATATACTAGACATTAATAAATTGTTTCCCATATTTTAGCAAATTAAGACTAAAAAAAGGCTTTTATATATAAGGCCGGAGAGAGTATATTAGTATGTTGTACATGTCATTGTTAAGTGTTTCCTTTATAATTGAGGTGACCTACTTGTCTATCTCTAAGTTAATTTAATGGTATTTGGCACTTTGGGACGCGGGACAGGATGGGACATGTGAGATCTCTAAAACCAATCTCAGTGAACTGAACAACCTTAATGGCTCCTCTACGTGGAGACCTTCAACTACCCCTACTGTTGTGCATGTATATAGACCAACTGAGGTTCAAGAAAAAAGAAAGGATCTCCCAATAGTCATGATGGAGCAAGAGATAATGGAAGCTATAAAATACCATTCTACTGTTATCATATGTGGAGAAACTGGATGTGGTAAAACAACTCAAGTTCCTCAAGTGAGTGCCTCTGATGCTATAGTATGGTGATATCTTTTAGGATTTGAAACTTAATCTTCTTTGAGAGAAACCATAATATGTGGTTTTTTATTTTCTTTTGTGATATCAGTTTCTTTATGAAGCTGGTTATGGTTCAAATAAGTCCAGAGTTCATAGTGGTATTATTGGTGTTACTCAACCACGCCGAGTTGCTGTTCTTGCCACATCAAAGCGTGTGACATATGAGCTTGGTCTTCATCTTGGGAAGGAGGTTGGCTTTCAAGTTAGATATGACAAGAGGATCGGAGATAATTGTTCTATCAAGTTTATGACTGATGGAATTTTACTACGTGAAGTTCAGGTTCTATTTTACTTTACCATTTCTTTCATATATTCATATTTTTCTTTTATATATTTGATACGCATGCCGTTAGGTAGTTTTGTCTGTAACATATCTGTTTCGGATTTATATTTTACTTATGACATATTATTGTCCTTTAAGAGTTCCTTTAAGAGTATAATACCTTTGCAGGTTGTGGGAAATAGTGATGATAAGTTCGTAGAAACATTTGTTTATATTGAGGATCCTTAGGTGTTGGTTAAAACTTCATGGCATTGTGGAACTTCTTAATCTATCTTTCCAAGTGAAGAAATGACTTGATAATATCATTATGTGAGTGTGAGCATATTTTATCATCTTGTAATGTGCCATAGCACTTTAGATTGGAGACTTAAAATTGATAGATTTTAACTTTTCTTCATTCATTTTTGCATATTGTGGTGGTTATTATAGTTACCACTCAGCATGATTACTAATAGTTCCTACTATCTCTTGTGTCACTGGTTGATTTCCTTATTCAGTGCAAATAAATGTAAATTAAATGTTTTTGATACCCCAAAAAAAAAAAAAAACTCATGCCCATTTTGAGCATAACCAGTCGCCGGGGCAGTTTTTTTTTTGGGGGGGGGGGGGGGAAGGGGGTGATTCCATTGGCTGTGTCTTGGTCATTACTCTGTTTTTCATTGTTATGATGGTGATCCTTGATGCATTATAAATTTGTGATGCTATAATGCAACGCAATCATATGTAGTGTAATGAAAAATCTTTGTGCTACAGAGCGATATTTTGTTAAGGCGTTATTCTGTCATAATTCTTGATGAGGCTCATGAGAGGAGCTTGAACACAGATATTTTGATCGGGATGCTCTCACGTGTTATTAGGACTCGGCAAAAGGTGAATATGAGAATGCTTCATTTACAAATGTTTAAAAATGAAAGCTTGTGGTAGCTCCTTTATCTTCTTGCCCCATATATAATGACCTTGGTACATAGCAGATTTACATGGAACAGCAAAAGATGATGCTGTCAGGAGAAAGCATACATCCTAATGAAATGATTTTTCCATTAAAGCTTGTGCTAATGAGTGCCACATTGAGAGTACAAGACTTCACTTCTAAAAGGTTATTCCTTACGCCACCGCCTGTTATAGAAGTTCCTACAAGACAGTTTCCTGTAACAGTGCACTTCTCAAAGAAGACAGAGATTGTTGATTATATTGGGCAAGCGTATAAAAAGGTCTTGGCAATTCACAAGAGACTGCCACCTGGTGGCATACTTGTCTTCGTCACTGGGCAAAGGGAAGTAGAGGACTTATGCAGGAAGCTACGCAATGCTTCAAGGGAGTTGATCCTGAAAGTATCTAAAGCATCTGTGGAAAATTGTGGCACTGTGGTACATGGAACAAATTCTGCTGAGGGAGTAGATATGAAGGAGATCAATGAAGCATATGAGATTCATGGAGGTTCAGCTACCCAACAAACTGATAGGTTTAGTGCTTATGACGACGATGAGCATGATGAATATGAGGATGAATTAGATTTTTCTTATAATTCAGAAACTGACAGTGAACTGGAATTTGATGTTGATGCTAATCTTAAGCATTTAGAGAACGATGATGATCTTGTGAATGTCTTAGGACAGGAAGGGAACCTTGGTTCATTAAAGGCTGCCTTTGAAAAATTGTCTGAGAAAGTACCATCAAACTCCAATTCTGATGGGAAGCAGACTCTTTCTCTAAATACGGAAGGGTTTTTAGACCAATCAAAAATTTGTAAGGAGAAGAAGGTTAGAGAAGATTGTGGTTTTTCTCCAGGTTCACTTTTTGTTCTACCTCTTTATGCTATGCTTCCTGCAGCAGCCCAACTTCGTGTATTTGAAGGAGTCAAGGAGGGAGAGCGACTTGTTGTAGTTGCCACAAATGTTGCTGAAACCTCCTTAACAATCCCAGGGATAAAGTATGTGGTGGATACTGGAAGGGAAAAGGTGAAGAATTACAACTCCTGTAATGGCATGGAAACATACGAAGTACAATGGATAAGTAAGGCATCTGCTGCTCAGCGTGCAGGGAGAGCTGGAAGAACTGGACCTGGCCACTGTTACCGTCTTTATTCTTCTGCAGTCTTTAATAATATACTTCCTGACTTCTCTCTTGCTGAAGTTTCTAAAGTACCTATTCATGGTGTTGTTCTTCTATTAAAATCCATGCTTATTAAAAAGGTAGGTTTAAGATGTGCTTTCTTAGATATGCTTTCTTCTCTCTCTAAGTCTATGTGCTTGTTCAAATTGCGTGCTATTATTTGCTTGGGGTTTCTGTATCATCAATAATGCACATATGTTAGGTAGAGTAATTTATGATTTGGTCTTGTTGGTAACACCTATTTAGTTGGAATCAATTGAAATGGCCATTGTTAATTAAAATTGTTGGGGTCAAGATGATCATTAGTGAGAATCTTGAGTTGCGAAGAGAGTAATTCTTGATTTTTACGTCCTTTTCTATTGTCATTGCAATAGCTTGACTGTGTATCTGGGACTGAATGAAAGATTAGGGTCCTTTTCACTTAAAGGGTCTCCTCTACATAAATTATTAACAAGGTTGTATTTGGTTCAAGGAATTACCTGCCAGTGGTGGCCTCACGTTTGCTTCTAGTTGCCAGTTTTATACTCTACTGCATAATGTTTAGAGTTTTTCAGTGGGCTGGTGATTGAATATATGATGTATCCATTTGGCTGTAAACTATGATTTATGTATCTTAATATGAGATCTTTTTGTGTATGTGATGAATTTTTTTATACTTATCCAGGTTGCAAACTTCCCATTTCCTACTCCTCCTAGTGGTGCTGCCCTGGTTGAAGCAGAGAAATGCTTAAATGCTCTTGAAGCACTTGATAACAAGGATGAACTTACACCATTGGGGAAAGTCATGGCACTTTATCCCTTGAGTCCCCGTCACTCCAGAATGCTCCTTACAGTTATTAGATTGACAAGGAACAAGTATAAATGTAAACGACCGAATCTACTTTTGGCATATGCTGTTGCAGCTGCTGTAGCATTGAGCCTGTCAAATCCTTTTGTAATGCACGTTGAAGGAAATGATAGTAATGGAGACTCAGAGATGTATGAGAAATCTAGCATGGTGGACAGTGAGAAAGTCATTGACAAGGAAGAAAAATTGAGGAGAAAGAAACTAAAAGAAAATGCCAAAGTTTCCCGTGAAAAGTTTCGTGTTATTACTAGTGATGCCTTAACAATAGCTTATGCTTTGCAGTGTTTTGAACATTCACAGAGGCCAATAGAATTCTGTGATGACAATGCATTGCACTTCAAAACCATGGAGGAGATGTCCAAGCTTAGACAACAGCTACTTAAACTTGTCTTCTATCAGAGTACTGTAGGTGGTTTTGAACAGGAGTACTCGTGGATTCATGGAAATTTGGAGGATGCAGAACATGCTTGGAAGGTTTCCTATGAAAAATATCCTCTTTCGCTGGATGAGGAACGGCTCATCTGCCAAGCAATCTGTGCTGGTTGGGTAGACAGGGTTGCCAAACGTATTACAGGGTCTTCAAGGACCTCAGATGGCAGCACAAGAGTTCACGCTGTTCGGTATCAAGTATGCATGTATGAAGAAAGTGTCTTCCTTCATCGTTGGTCGTCAGTTTCTATTTCAGCCCCTGAGTTTTTGGTTTATAATGAATTATTATATACAAAAAGACCATACATGCATGGAATAACTAGTGTGGAGCCAGCTTGGCTTGTTGAACATGCCAAGTCTTCATGTGTCTTCTCTGCACCCCTAACAGATCCTAGACCTCTCTATGATACCCAGACTGACCAAGTAAAATGTTGGGTCATTCCAACCTTTGGGCGTTTCTGTTGGGAGCTTCCCAAGTGTCTGTTGCCAATTGGCAATGATGATCATAGGGTGCAAGTGTTTGCCTACGCTTTGCTTGAAGGCCAGGTGTGTCCGTGTTTAAAATCTGTGCGAAAATATATGGCTGCCCCTCCTGAAAGTATTTTAAAGAGAGAAGCATTTTGTCAAAAGAGGGTGGGAAATCTCTTGAGCAAGCTAAAGAGTAGGTTGATTGATAGCTCTGCTATGTTAAGAATGGTGTGGAAGGAGAATCCAAGGGAACTTTTTACAGAAATTTTGGATTGGTTTCAGCAGAGCTTTCACAAGAACTTTAATAGGTTATGGTTACAAATGCTTAATGAAGTGCTTCACGAGACAAAAGATTGCTCCTCGTCTACAAGGGTTAAAGAAAGGTTGAAAGGAAAATCTAAAAAATCACATAAATGATTGCTCAACATAAAGGGCCTAAATGGTTGCTTGAGGGTTAAGGGCAGCATATAAAATGCTTGCATTGAGTCAACTGGGAAAAGGTTCTAGCTTTAACCAATATGAACCTCCTTTATAGGCTCTCTGTCCACAAAACATGTTGGATGATCAATTTGATGCCTTTTTTGTATTGTAGCACAGGTTGGACGTTAGGGCTAAAATTCCATGTTGAGCTGCAGCAATGCTTCAACCATTTGACATGCATGTAGCTACTTCCCAGGCTGTGATACTGCCTGAGCAACTTGGCGTCTGTATAACTAATACTTGGCACTGGACAGCATTTTGGAGGGAATAGGTGTATTATTTCCTCCACAATTTTGACAAAACGAAGGTGAATACATTCTCCCTTTCCTGTCCTTCAAATAATATTTAGCAAGGGGAAGGTAAGAGCCTTTCCCTACATTTCCTCTGTTCTTCTATCAGATATTGTCTTCATTATTTATTTACCTTGCCTTTATTGAAAGAGTTGAATCTTAGTGCAATGGTGTTCTCTTATTTAAAAATATTCTAATTCTCAAATTTATTGGTAAAGAATATTTTTTAGGTTCAAGATAGGAAGAAATTAAAAAAAAGAAAAAAGAGCTACAGACAGACTGAATAAGTGAATATGTAGAATCAGCACCATACTTCGAGGCAACTCTTGTCAGGCTCTATGCTTGACTAAACTGCAAAATTGCTTTCTCACGATTTATGAACAATCACTACAGAAAAAGGTCATTACCTATGGTTTTGTTGCTATGGCCGTACGCATTGTAGCTAACCTTTCAAAGTTTTCCTTTTTTACTACATTTTAATTGAACGATGCCAAATCTTCTGCGCCTCTCACTTTTCTATTTTCCTCTTCTTTTTTTTTCTTTTAATAATTTCAAATTCCATTTTCACTTACCATCCTATTTTGTTGAACTGTGCCCCAAATTTCCAGTTTCACCTCTTGCTTTCATCTTCAATTTGTAATAGCTTAAACTTGATATTGCCATTTAATTGCAGCAGAGATAGATCCATGGCAAAGGTAGAGGCGAACTCTGGAGTGCTTGCCCTCTTGCCCTTGTTTCTGCAGTTGATCTGGTATTGAAAGCAAAGCTACCCTTGGATGTGGAGTTGACAGATCTGGCTCAACGTACTTACTTATGCAGCTAAGTCTGAAGGAGGGAAAGGCATTTTGGCACGGACAAGACTCAGCCATTGCCTTCATCATCAGGTGGTTTCGATGTAGAGAAAATCCATGGGTCTGGCTTTGCCAACTGGTTGAAGAAGACAGTTTCAAAGAATGATTTTGTTGTGATGAAAGATGGATGTGGAAGGTTCAGAATTCGATTTTTTTCTTAATAACTTTTTTTTTTTTTTTGGTTTTATAATTTCTAATGTGAATTCCATTGTTCGTTATTGGATTACCCTTGTATTCGCTTTAATGTATGAACAATAAAAGATTCATGAGCTTCTTGACACCTGTATGTAGGGTGGAGGTTTTCTTTATGCTCTGGCAATGAGGCCCTTTGGGTTATTGAACTCGAAATTTTCCCATGTAAAATCTGGAGGCAAATACGTTGAATTTTAGTTTTCTTTATTCCCTCCTTTATCTTTCTGGGTCCTTCTCGGCTGTTTATGAGCATATGAATTCCTGAGTTGGTTCCATTCCTTGGTCCCTATAGCTGTTGGTGATTCATATATTTAACTAGTCCTGATTTTCTATTTGGGTTTTTGGATGGTGGTGCATAAGGAAAACAGCCACTGGTGTCAACTCATCTCCAGGAATAAAGTATCATTTTGTAATCTGAATCTTATAAACACATACTATTAATTTTTATTTAATACTAACTTGGTCCTAATGCGATGTTTATGTTGATGAAGTTAAGCAAGTTGCCAAGTTCAACGTTCAATCCACTTTTATGATTGTCTAGTAACTTTTAATTACTTCTATAATAACAATTCTGTACAAGATGAGAAATTTAGTTTCTGTTCTATCAGTTTTTAGAAGCATGGGGAAGGTGGTAAGTGGAAATTCAGTTTCTATGTGTTTATACGCTGAAAATAAGATATATTTTGATTTTGGCATTTATTTGCTGTTTGTAATATTGCGAGCATGTGACATATGTAAACCAAGGTTACAAGCGAAAAGTTGCTCTTAAAGCGCTGGATCTCTAAAATGTTCACGCACGAATGAAGCAAGGTGCAAAAATAAGAGAAATGTTAAAATTATGTTATATAATAAAAAATAATGCAAATTTGTAACAATGTTTAAGAGATTAATTAATTAAATATAATAATAACTGAGTCATACATCATAATAATCATTAAATGCACTAATTAAATTATTAATGTTACTATTTTATTTTATCCTTTAACGGTTAGGTTGGATTTTAATAGTTTTTTATTTTATCCTATGAATATTTTAAAATATTTACGGCTTATTTGGTATATTCAGAAAAATGAAAACTCATCACTAAGTCTTGTTTGATACAAAGAATGCACAAGACAACCAGAAAGTATGGAGGAAGTGGGTTTTCCGGCACTATAGATGTCGAGTGGCATGAGAGTGTTGCGCTAACCCCTTGTTTGGTTTGAGGGGAGGGGAATTCCCTCCCCTTGTTTGGCATGTGTTTTTGGAGGGGAGGGGAGGAAAAGTTTCATTAAACTTTCTCTCCCCTCCCCTCCTCTCCTCTCCCTCTAATTTGGGAGGATTGGGAGGGAAAGTTAAGAAAAAGACCAAAATACTCCCTCTTGATTATTAATTTTATATTTTATAAAATTTTTATAAGTATGATTAAAGAAAAATTTTAACTTATCAATTAATACAGGTATATTGTCATATTGAGGAAAAAATAAACATGTCAATGTTCCTAACTCAGATACATTCTAATTTTATGAAATAAAATATATTAAATTATATATTTGTTAAAATAATTATTTAATTAGTTTTATTTATTTACAAATTTTTTTAAATAATTTTTTACATTTGTTTAATTTAGTGATAAAAATATTAAATTTTTAAAAATAAAAAAATAATTAATTATATTATCATTACTTTTAAAATATATAAAAGGTAAAATAATCTATATATTATTATTTCCCCTCCCCTCCTCTCCTGAACCAAATAATATATCTCCCCTTCCCTCTCTTTCCCCTCGTTAAAATCCCTCCCCTTCCCTCCCCTCCTCTGAACCAAACAAGGCCTAAATGTTTGAAAAGCTGAAAATGCCCTTCTGGTTTTTACTGAAGCAAGTCGTCTGTCCCATTCTAGACGTTGAAGGTCTAGGTCGGCTTCCTCCGTCGAAGGTCCAGATCGGCGTTCCTCCACATCTCCTGGTTGGTGCTAAGCGTTGCCTTTCCCATTCTCTCTTTCCGTTGCAAGTTCCTTTCAATCCTGAATCCTGATTGTCTGATTTGATGTTTATATGCCCTGATGTAGTTCCTTTTGTCTTGCCCCCGTTCTTCTATGTCTGCTGTATTTGATATCCACGTTTATCTGGTATCATGACACCGATCAGCATTCATGCTTGTTAAAATTGTACCTCAAGCAAAAGGGTTTGGCCATGGAGTTGAATAATCCCGTCATCCCTTGTTGATTTCACTATTGCCCACATTTACTGTTTCTCCTGTTTTTTGTTGCTCATACACTAGGAGCTTGAATTATCTTTTTTTTTTGGTGTGGGGTGTTTTTGGGGGGGGGGGGGGGGGAGGGTTATGCATTTTGAAGTATAAACGTATGCTTTTGTAAGCATATTTAGTCAGAGTTTTACTATATAATTTTTTGATATTTATCACACGTTATTTATAAACCATTCCTTATATATAATTGCAGAGTGGGAAGGGATAAAGTGTACAACAGACTTGAGTTTGGTTTCAAGCCAAAACGGAAAAAACAAATAATGACATTTTTTTTAAGGGGCATTTTGGTCTTTTGGCGTAACATTCTTTCCATTCTTACACTACATACATCCTACCACAAATAGTAAGTTATTCCCTTTCCCATCACTATCCTATCAGATACAATTGTTTCTAATCTATTCCATACAATATTCCTTTTTCATTTCTATCAAAAAGAATTATGTGCAACCAAACGGGCCTTTAGGTTGGGCTTCTACGTGGGCCCTTCCCTTTCAGCATTCAAATTACATTAAGTTGCTTTGGGCGCTCGCCTTGATTGATACTAAATGCACCAAAGGTTCTATTAGGCAAGCACTTGGCTGAAGCCAGCATCTCTCATGGTGTGAGAGGTGCTGGGCTGCAGATAAGAAAATCATTCTTTTGCGTAAGCTAAGCTAATGTTCAGATTGGGTTTAGGTCAATAGATCGAAGACAGCCAACTTGTTTAGCTTGACCTCCTTATGTTAACCATTGTAGCCACTGCTAGTTGGCCCATTATTTGACTCATGTTGGAGTAGCATTATCTGATGGAATTCATTTTGGCCAGGTACCTTGTAGTCTGTCACATGGCTGCTCTCGGTGGTCTTTATTGTTGAACATATGAGTTGTTGTATGGTTAAAGTCTAAAGTTTAAGTTTGTTTTAAGATGCTTTCTGGACGTGGCTGAATTTGATAATACTTCCTATGCCATTCCTTTGTGGTATTAATTTTCCATGGAAAGGTATTTGATGGTTTAGGATTCCAGTTGATGGAGCCTTTTCTTATTAGTGTCTTGAAACATAGCTAGTCTACTGTTGTTCCAAGTTTAAACTCTTCTTTGGAGCATTGTATCAACCATGTATTTGTGTGTGCTTACATGCGAATACATGCGAATGTGCTTTCAAATGATCTATGCCACTCTTTGCACTTGTCTTTCTATCTTTCTGTGGAGTCTTATACATTGCAATGATTTTAGGCAGGACATAAAAATATAAGTTGATAATTGGTGCTGCAAGTATTTTTTGCAACTAGTGTTTTTTCTTCTTTGTCCTCACTATTTTTTTCTTTTAACTGGCAGGATTTTTTGGCAATTCAGTGTTGGGTCTGATAATTATGTGGCATCTCTATAAGAGCTACCAAGATATTGATCTGGGCAAATTGATCAATTTGCATTTGGCTACTGTTAGCAATGAAAACTCTGTCTCTACTCAAGTTTGCATAAAAGGGGGCCTTCAGCGACACCTTCTGCTTTTGCTATGGAATTTTTGAAAGTAAAGTAACATGGAAGGAACTTCGCAACAGCTCAAAATTACATGAAAGGATAAAAGATCCTAAGGTATGCTCTCATCCTTATTGCTATTGTCATTGAGATTGATAGGATTATAGTTAAGATATTATTGCCACCGCCAAACAGTGTGTGGTAAATTTCAGAACTGGAAAGGTAGTCCCTTCCAAGGATGAGTGAAATAGTTTTCCTCATCTTCTCCTTTCTGTTTTTTCTATTTTACTTAACAAAATTTCAAGGTGACAAAACAGATACAAGATATATCCAGATGAAAAATTTGGGCTGAACTTGGTATACACTGATTGTACACACAACATATATGTATCTTGGTTAAAACATTGCTAACATTAATTCTATGGGGGCTAGTTTTGGTATTTACTTTTTCACTCATTAGCTTTACAACCACAATTCGTTTGGTAACAACTATATTCTATTTCAGCAGTATTTGAATATGCAAATAAACGATAGTTCTCCTGCTATATATTGTATTCAAAAACTGCCATTGAAGTTTAATGTTAATTTCATATAAGCGAAGGTATATTTTAATACTCATATACATAGTAAATTATAAATGGGGTTGGCATGATTTTATTATTCCATTTCAATGATGATGAAAAACAATCCAATTGGAACTTATGAAATCTGTATGCAGACCAAAGTATGAAATATGAAAAAAAAAATTGTTTGATTTGGAATTTGGATTGTTTAAGTACTTTTAAAATGGATGATGACATAATTTCTCTGATTTCAAAACTGCCATTAATTTTGATTTAACATTGTATTGAGGTGGAATGTTAACGAAATGATGGTTTGGATTGTTTTGGCAAGCAAGAAAGGGGCTCTCCTTTGTATGAACATTTGAATCAGAGAGAAAAGATTGTAACCATTGTGGTTGCCTGGACATATGCTCTTGATTGCAATATAAATGTACTTTTTTGGTTTGAAAATCTACTATTTTATATTGTGTCATTCGTGTTTCCTTGTGATTTTCACATGTTCCCAAATTGCTTTTTCTTGGTGAAATGGATCCCTAGCATCCTTAAATAGGTTAGTATTAGGTTTGGAACTTTTATGCATGTTAAAAGCAATTCGTTTGATGACAGGTGGTGCTTGCTGGCTTGAGGTAGGGCCAACATTGGTTATACAAAATTGGATGCAAAAAGTTATTTTTGGTTTATGAGACAAAGAATGAGGAAGTTGGTTGCCTTCATTTTTCTATTCATTTCTATGATCATCGATCGTAGGAGGGACCTGCAGCATATTTAGTGGCATTTGGTGAAAATTTTTTACCATGCATGTAAGATAGACATAGAAGAACAAATAATGAATATATTTTGGATTGATGCAAGAATGTCCTTTAACTATGGCTATTTTAGTAATATAGTCTCCTATGATACAAATTATTGCACCAACAATGCACATAAATTGTTTGCCTTCTTTATAGACCTCTAGATGGAGAATATTTTTTCCCAATGCTTTCACCCATTTATTTAAATCAATCACTTTTGTTTTTGATCTTTTCAACTATTAAAGTTAACTATTTTAAAAAATATATATATTTTTGGGTCTTTTATTAGAGCCTCTCTAAAAGCAACCTTATTCATTCTTTTGTCCTTGAGTCTTACTTTATGGTTCATTAGTTGATGTTACTTTATTGATTAGTGAACTATTGGTGTTATAGGCATATAAGTTCTTTGCGATGATAACCTTGTACATGGAGATTTACATAGATTTAATTATGCTTATCTACTTAGTCTTTATGAGCTTAACTATCATCTATTAGGGCTCGTTAGTCTTTATGACCTTAACTATCATTTATTAGGGCTCGTTTGGTTAGACCTATAGAATGCAATGAAAAAAGGAATGTATTGATAAAACGTGTTTGGTTGGTTGCTTTATAGTAGATCAAGAAGAAAAAAGGGGGGGGGGGGATAGCTTGCATTTTCATTGTAGCAAACGGGTTTAGAGCCAAATGATGGAAAGACCATTTTGCCCTTCCTTCAAATGCAAACACTCTAATGTAGGCATCCCTAGCAACAATTGTTAGTGAATCTTCTCGCCATTTACCAAAGACGTTGTCCATAACAAGGGGGGCCTTATAGGAGGTTTGATTAAGCCTAAATGATGGATTCAAATCAAAAGTAGCACACGCAGAAGGCAAATACCCAAAACCAACAATGCCATTATCCCAAATCATTTTGATCTTTGCATCGAAGGGATTCTCTATACATGAAATGATGGCATTGATGGGTTCTCAGACCATAGGATTCTCTTATTGCAAGGAATTTAATAACAACGGGTTGTTTGGTTGGAAGATGGAAAGGTGAATAGAATATAAAAAATAGGTAGACTGAGATAGATGAGATAAGAAATAGTTTTTTTATTTTTATTTTTTTAAGAAAGTGATTTATTTTTTTTTTAAAAATAATTTGATAGTTAAAATAATAATTTGATGGATAGAATAATAATAATAAGAGTATAATAAACATTATATAAGTTATATAAATTGAATATATTCTCAGATCATAGGATTCTCAGAACATAAGATTCTTTCATTGTAAGGAATTTAATAATAATGGATTGTTTGGTTGAAAAGATATAAAAATAAATAAAATATAAAAAGTAGGTAGATCGGAATCGGTTAGATAAGAAATGACTTTTTTTTAAGTGATTTAATAGTTAAAATAATAATTTGATGGATGAAATAATAATTATAAGAGTATAATAGATATTATATAAATTATGTAAATAAAATATGTTCACATCATAGCAAATCAAATGAGGTCTAAGTTTTTCAATTTCAGCAAGAACTTAGCGATCAATCCAATGATGAGCCATAATTACATAAAAGGGTATAGGAAATTGTGCACAAATCAATAAAAATGTTCTATAAGAAGTTACAGAGAGGGTTGGGATTGCTTGCAATGGATATAGTGTTGTGGATGGATAAGAGGACGAGGCCATTTGTGGGTTTGTATGCCGTAGATTAGAACA
This sequence comes from Erythrophleum fordii, assembly GCA_032878935.1. NCBI lineage: Eukaryota > Viridiplantae > Streptophyta > Magnoliopsida > Fabales > Fabaceae > Erythrophleum > Erythrophleum fordii. The sequence continues at coordinate 3,705,556 of JAVQMF010000029.1, forward strand.
AGTTCTACCAAGATTTTGCTCATTCCATGATGGAGGTTAGCAATATGTTGGTCAAGTCAAAGAAGATGTCTGCATCGGAGAGTCGGGGAGTAGCATATGGGTTTGGAATTGAGGGAGCAATGGTTACTGGACTTGGAATTTTCAGCAAGCGTTTTGTTTTTGTCACACTGTATCTGTAGGTGGATAAATACAAATTAATTTTATTTTTTTTCAAATTAGAGGCATTTTTGTCATTTGATTAGGGTGCATTCTATTATTTCACTATTTTTATGTAACCGAAGTATGTAAATGTAAAAGTATTCGCGTTCCATTGAATATCATACCATACATAATAAAATTAATTCCATTTGACTATGCATTTCCCTTCCTATTATATAGCTGACAATTTCATGAACTAAATAGGCCTTTAGTTTATGACTCTAGTTCAAAACTTTAGCTAAAAACTTGCATTTCATTCGAAGAAGCAAGAAAGTTTATATTGACTTGCAAATAAATTAAGAACAAATTATATAAAACTTCTTTGAATTTTGTTAAAATTATTCAGCCTTTCTCTTTTTTTTTTTAAATATTTAGTCCAAATTTTATTTTATTTTATTAAAATACCTTCCATTAATCTAAATATACTACTATATATATATATATATTATATCTAAATATAAACAAATAAAAATTAAAAAAAAAGATTTAGTTTTCAAATATGCATGAACAAAAACCAAAAAATAAATTTTGTTTTCATTAAATTGAATCAAAACAAAATATGTATTTAGGTTAATTGAGGGTATTAGTAAAAAAAAAATTTAAAGGTGAACTAGAGTGCAGTGTAGTATTTTGTTTTGAGAAAGATTTATGTATATTTTAAAAATAAAAGAGAGATATGTGTAATTTCACTAAAATTAAGAAATTTATGTAATTTACTCATAAATTAAAGTAAAACTGTTTTATTGACTTTCAAATGAAAGGGCAAATGAAAACTTGTTCCTACACTTTTCCTTTTGACAAGAACCATTCCCACTCGTTATTTGGTTACCTAGGTGATTTTTGGTCGATTTAAAAATGAATATAAACAAAGATGGAGTTTATGGCCGCTAATCCTTGTTGTGACGGATGAAATATATGATTTTTTTCTTTTTTAATTTTTTTCTGGTCCATGCTTGCACTCTTTTTAAGTGGAAGCAACAAAATATAAAAAGAAGACCTTACTAGCCAAATATATGATTTTTCTTTGGTCCCCTGACTTGCAGTACAATTTTAAGCATTTTGTGGCACCAATGAATTTAATTCAAATCCATCTGTGGACCTTCCAAGTCAAATATATGATTTTTCTTTGATCTCCTGATTTGCAGTAGTATTTTAAGCATTTTGTGGCATCAATGGATTAATTCAAATCCATCTGTGGACCTTCTAAGCCAAATCAATTTTTAATCGTTTTGACCAAACATGATCTTCTTGGAACTCATGCCTTTATAGCGATCAAATTATTTTTTTGCTTTATTATATTTGAGTTGATCTACTATAATGGTATGTTCTATGTATGTTTCAAATTGAGATTTCCTCTCAAAAAATTGTGTTCTAAATATGCAATTCGTAATTTTATACAGGAAAATGAATTGATTGGAGAGATCAACGAAAATGATGGGAAAAAGGGTGACGATGATGATCTGAATATGGATTTGAAACACTTAATTTGGTATTATTTTTTTTAAGAATGTAAATTATATATATTCCTTATTAATATTGGATATTCAATATACTTAGTTTTGGATATATCAACTGGTGTTAGCAGCGGATGTTATCTTATTTGAATAGAATCAATTAACGGATTGTTGCTGTTTTTATTTTCCAGAGGTTTGTGTTGTAATTGGAAATCAAAATGGAATCCATGAAAAGCGTTGTCTAAAATTCTTTTAAAACCGTTGTGAATACAAAAAACCGTTGCCAGTGGAATGATTTAGAAGTGTTGATTAAGATACTTACAGATTGTCGCAAAAATCCAAAATCCTTGCCCATAATTACAAATAAGTGTTGCGCAAGATGTGCATAAAGCGTTGCAGATAACTCAAATTACTGCCCATAATTGAAAACAAAACTGTTGCTGGAGAATTAAAACCTTTGCCTAATGTATAAAAACAATTAAAACCATTGGGTAAACCGTAATACTACTATTTTAAAAAAAATGAATAAAGAGAAGTTAAAATAGAAATAATAATAGCAATAATTAAATTAAAATAAAAATCATGGAAAAAAGGGGGAAAAAAAAATGAAAAACCTAAACAAAACCTTGCCAGAGTTCTGGTGGCTATCTCCTTAGTGACTCGTTTTCTAACCCTCGTGAAGCCATCTGTAATACCCACTGCTAATTTGGAAATACAAAATAATTGAAATTTTAAACAACAACAACAACTACTACTACAGTAATAATAATAATAATAATAATAATAATCCAATTATTTGGGAAATAGAAAACAATAGAGAAACTTAATTATAAAATTAAACTTGAAGGAATTAGATAAATTTAAGGAAAATTAATTTATATTAAGATGCAAGAGGATGTTGTAACATAGTTAGTCAGCACATTTCTAAAATTACTTATATATATATATATATATATATATATAAAAGCCATGGGTTCAAGCCTGGGAGAAACCATTTTCGTCCCTTTTTGATAATGCTCTTCGTATCTGAGGGAAGAAGCCAGCAGTCCACCCACTACCTATCCAATTTTTCCTCTTTTTTTTTTTACTTCATTTTTTAATTTTCTCTGCCACCACTTCTAGGACTTTCGTTCGCCAAGCCAAAATTTTATTTTCATCTTTATATTCGTAAGGCTAGACACATTCTTGAGCAACTCTCCATCAGACCAGTACTACTCTGTTAAAGCCTGAAGCTCTTCTTTCACCGTTGCTACACTTCAAGCTTCTCCCTTCAAGTCAGTTTGTTCCTTGCTTCAGAGTGGAAGATGAGAGAAACTCGATGCCTCTTTTCTTCTCCTTTTTCAGCAATATCTCTCCTTTCCTTTTCCCAGCAGAGCTTTACAAGAGTCCCTTTCATTTCTGCCGCTGCATCCTTTCTCCAGCGAACTCGTGATTCCTTTTTGTTGTTTCCACAGCTCAACCATGTCTCCTACAGTGATCTGTGCGTGTGGAAGGGGTTGCACATCTAAGTTCTAGCCTTGGTTCCAATAACTTTATGTTAGCTTCATTAAAGGTATGACTTTAATTTTTAGTCCTCCTTCCATGCCATTGGTGCTAATAACGCGTCATTGGGTTCCTTGCTATTAATTGTTAATTGTCGGTTAAATCTTAAATTATGGATTTATAAATTTGCTGGACTCAATTCTTAAAATTGATTTTTAAAGATATGTGTTAATTACAGGGTGGGTTCCATGTTGGTTTGAAGGGAAACCTGGAAAATAGTTTAACTCTGTGTGCGTCAATGAACCAACGTGCTTTTCAGCCAAAGTGAGTTTTTTCCTAATTAAATCTGGACAGAACCTTATTTTTCTTTATAGTTCTCTCTCCTAGATACTTGCACCCACATGGACCATAGAGGAGATTTCATTTGTTGACTAATCATATTATACATTTCCTTTCAAGTACTTAGTCTGTGTTTCATATATATATATATATATATATATATATTGCGCTTCATGAAATACGAATAATCAACATTGTCTTTGCTTTGTAGTTGTATTGCCATATACGATGCTTTTCTCCTAATAAATTATCATAAGCATGATTTTTTTTTCTTTTGGTTATTTTGCTTCTAATTGATCTACTACTTGGGAATTGAAAATTTTAATCATTATCAATTCCTTACAGAGCATTTTTTAAATTAAAAATAAGTAAATATAAAATTACAGAAAATACTAAAGTAGAAACCTATGTTATGAAAAAAAAAAAAATTATCAAGTAGGATTGACTGTTCAAGGAGGAATTACATAGGTAAAGTTAATAAAATAAAGTGGTACACTAATAAAGTTAAGGGAAATTCCTGCTAGGAAAACAAAATTAATGCATCAAATTGGGGAAAAGGAAGGACTAAGGTTAAACATAAGATCGTCCTACTGCCTAGACTATATGAAAAGGGAGAGGAACCATCAATGGAGTTATTGAATTGCAAGAATTGTTAAGATTGTTCTAGGAAACTATTCAAATGTTCTTCGAGTAACAATGGTATGATAATGGAAGAACTAACTTGTTTGGCAAGTACTATGAGTAGATTAGAAAGTATAATATGTTTTTATTTTTTATTTTTTATTTTTACTTTCTCTATTTCATATTTTCATTTTGTGTGTCTATTGGGACAAGCATATCTCAGATAGTGCCTTAACGTATGTATATTATGATCTAAATATAAATCTTTTAGATCATAATATACAATGTGTGTTATATTATCAAAATGGCTATGGAATGACTTGTGGACTTAAAGTATTATTGTTAGGAGTTCAAGCAATGATAAGTTTGCTTCAATATGCTTTTATAGTAATGTTTAGCAGTTTAATAATGAAATACCATACTATTAATTGTGAAAATTGCTTTTTAGACCATTTATTTTTGAAGATTGTTGGATGCGAATTATACGTATTATATGATGTGTGTGTGTGTACGTATAAGATAGGATTATGCAAAACATTGATCATTAATAGCAATCTTGTTAGCCTTTGGTGCACTTTAGAAATTACAACCTGATTCATGTAACTAAGTACCTAAAGGGTGTTGAGTTGGATACTCTTTGAATACTTACAGGCTACAAGGATGGTGGTAAGCAGGGATAGTGGTAATAGTTCTGCTTGTGATTCTCACTCATGATTCTCACTTATAGTGCTCTGTAATTGAATATGTAATTATTTACCCTTATGAGTTATATGTCGACGTTAGAGTGTGTGTATATATATGTATATTAAAATTTAAAGTTTTGTATGAACTTTTCTAATGAAGTATTTTTATTAAAATGTTTTCATTATAATAATAATTTTTTATTTAGCATTAAACTTTTAAATATTTGAAATCAAGGTTTTGTTTTTTTTCTATTATAATTTTTTTTCATGATTGATCCTATTAATTTTTTATTTTGATTAAAATATTATATGTCTATACATTTGTTAGTTTTATTTCATTAATAATGTAATAAACTAATTTTCCCTTTACTCAAATCCTTTAATTTTTTATTCATACCAATTATTACATACCACTTGTATTTAAAGATTTCTAAATTTTGAATTTTTTAATAAAAATTATTTCATACCTCTCCATACGTAAAGTTTCTAATAATTAGTATCATATCAAAACTTATGTTCATTTAGAAAAAGTCTGCATTTGCTCATTCTTTTAATTATTAAGCTTTATTTTCTACCCACTAAATATCGCCACTTATTCTATTATTAATTTTTGCGGGTAGAGAAATTGTGTCTAATTCTCCTTGAGTATAATTTAGGAGAATTGTGAGTAAAAAGCCAGCTGTTAGTTTGTCCAATTTTATTAAACTGTTGTCTTTGTATATGTAAGTTTGTACTCTAGAGTATGTTTCATAGATTACAAGTAGAATGCTTCCCTTATTATTTATGTTTGATCTTGTTTAATGGTTTAGAGTAGAGATTTCTTATAGCATAACTGATTGCAGGTAATGTAGAGTGTCCTAAATTTTAGTGAAAACTTTGTTGGATTTTCTACAACATGCCAAAAATGATCATAATTTGAACTATGACAAAAAGATGAAACTTGAACCTGATATGAATAAAGAGAATTAATAGAATTATGTTTCAAATTGAAGTTGTAATTTCTACTTAATCATGTATTTGGATTTTAATAAGTATGTGTGTTATCAGGCTTATAGATATGAGATTTTTGTTATATTCCCTGCCAGTCACGTCCTTGTTTTCGAGGTGTGACATAAACTATTAAAAGCGTTACTAAAGTAGTATTATCAAATTATTGCCTAAAAATCTCTTGCAATGGTCAAGAAGCAATTTCTGAAAACCATTGCAAAACCGTGAAAGTATAGGTAACGGTTTTAACACTTTCTCTTGCGTATCGAGCAAAATGTTGTAGTGCTGGTAATGCTTGATTATTTTAATAATTTAGCAGACTCTTTGAATGCTATAAGAGATAGATACGAAAGCCTGAATATTGTATTATAGTAACTTTCACCCACCAAAAAAAAAAAGAAGAAAAAAAATCAGAATATATATATATATATATATATTCACTAATTGGACTAAACTATTTCTCTTCAAAACTTTTCATACGTGACAAATTCAATCAAATGGATATCAGCGTTGTTTGTTCATTTGAGTCTGTCACCCTTCTAGAACTGCTAACAGTGATATTAGGTCAATTAACGAAATTTCCACCAATTGAAGGTTGTTTGGTGTCTAATTGGAGATAATCACAAATGAATCATGAATTGTTATGACTGAATTTTCAGCATGTCATATACAGGAGTAAGATTTTATTTGAGAGCATCCTCACTAATATATGAAAAACTTACTTAATATGAACTTGTAAGTTGTAGGTGAAAAATTAGTATGCAGTCCTCAGATAAAAAGAATTTTAAAAAATGACAGAAATATGGCATCATGTTTGTGTCACGTCTTTTTTTAATCCTATGGCTCCACAACTATGCTAGTTCTCTGAGTTATATCCACTGCTTTCCTTGCCTGCAAGAAATTAAGAATGAAGAAATAAATGATAGCAATAATGATGGTCATTTCGCTTCTGATTGTCCCTCTTGTTTGTTTATGTAATTGTCAGCCAACTTTTGTCAATATATGTTTGGTTATTATTCACTTTAGGAATATTTGGAATAAAATTTATTAGAATGCTTATTTATGAGTTCAATTTTAATTAATTTTTGGGTTTCAAATATTTGAATTTTGTAGAATTCAATAAATTTAATTGTTTAGATTAGGATTTAAAATATAATTTCAATTATAATTTTTAATTTTACAATCATATCCTTTTTCAAAATAGACTTTTTGACATTTAAATTATAAATTTTAATAAAATATAAATATCTTAGTAAAATTGACAATTTTTAAAAAATAGAACTAAGTTTCATTTAAAATTATATTCCAAACAAATTAAATTAGGAAAAGAAAAAGAATGTAGTTCAATTGAATCCTCAAAAATCCCGAGCGCATCCTTGTTCCTTTAAGTATTGAAATAGTTGGAACTAGCATACTAATTGAAGTATATATGTTTACCTCTTGAGTCCAATCAGTACATGCATTTACTGTAACAAGTGCTATCCCCTGAACAGTAAGTCCACATATGATTCCCATCCAAAGGCCCTGCTAATAATTTTTATTTTAGTGTGCGAAAGTCTCACAAATATAAAGACAAACACTGCCTTAAAACAGAAAGGAAAGAGACCCACCATGCCTCCAATATGAAGGATGAAAGCAAATAGGATTGCAGAAGGAATTCCCACGACATAGTAAGCACCAAGGTTTATAAATGCACAGAGATTTTGCCAGCCACACCCTCTGGCAGCTCCTATAGTAGCCATAAACAAAGGAATTATGAATAGCTCCACAATCATATGATCCCATAATTTTATGGGCAAATTACAATTTACATTCTTGTCTATAATTAATGTTCTTCTTTGGTTTAAAGTGTGTCATTTAACCCTTGTCATAATTTTCATTCCATAACAAAAATAACATTATTGCAAATGTTAGGAGATATATCGTAATTTTGATCTAGTATCTTAGATGTCATGTAACATTTTAGATATGTGTTTGGTACATTGAAATCGAAGATACCTAGTACCATCCAAGAATTACCAAAAAATATAAGATAATATCATTTTGAGTGATATAAGCAAAAACAGTAGGGTATTCATATTCCAATTCTTTTAGCTTTGTCAACTTTTTAAAATGTTAATTATTTCCTGTTTATGACTGTTATTTATTATACCAAATATGATAATCTTAAATACGATGATATCTTAGACCTTGTTTATCCTATACCATATTATCCAGATACCAAAGAATGTAAAATAATATACCTAATGTGCCCTTAAACTAATGAACAATTTATTTGTCAAAAGTCTTTTTACATATCTTTACAATTTCACAGGTTTTCTGAGACTATTACTAGAATTAAGATGACAAATTTAATCTCTAAATGTCATCTTAATCTTACAATTGACCTTAACTGTTTAAGATATAAGTGAAAATTCAACAAAAACAATCTATTATTTTAATATTATGATAATTTTATTTAAATTATAACAAAATACTATAAAATGATTAAATGTTAATTAAATAAAGTACACGAGTTGAATGACACACTTCTAATAAAAAAAGATTTCAAGTCAAATTGAAGGAAATAAATTATAATTTGGAGGCTTCTACAAAAAGATAAGTACTCAACTTTTCTAACCCTTGGATAAAAATTCAAGAGAATGCTTCAAAATTTACTTTAATTTGTTATTATGAAAAATTAGAACCTGAAAGTACGCATTGGAAACCATCAAGGAAGTCAGAGAGTGCAAGAAGAGGCATCATCCTGGCAACATATTTGATGACTTCGTCTTCGTTGCTATAAAGCTTTCCCCAAACATTGCGTACTAAAATTGTGAACAATCCAACTGTTGTGCCCTCAGAAATGGCTGTCACAATCATGACACGAAGAGCCAACAGTGCACCTTCTGAGTTCCCAGCACCAAGTTCATTTGACACTCGCGTGCTTCATTGATATATATGATCATCAATAACTAAAAACATTAGCACAAGGAAAGATCCATGGTATTTTTATGTTGGTATAATTAAATATATATGTATTATATATATGCTCCTGACCTTATTGCTCCACCAAGACCAACAGAGATCATGTAGACCATCCAACATGTATTGAGGCTGCAGAAAATGTATGTGGGTACGGAAGGAGACTTAGTTAATCTATTCTTGAAATATTTACTACTAGACTATTGAAGGAAGCTGATAACCTCTTTCAGATTTTAATAAATTACATTCGCTTCTTTTCAAGTTTTTAAAAGCTATACTTATGTACACTTTATCTATATATAGTTTCAATTTATGCAGGATCCTCGATCTATTAACATGATTGTTAATAGGGCTTGTAACCTTTACACTTTTCCTCTTAAAACTCCTAATAGCCTAATTCAATACAATTCAAATTAATCACCAAAAGGCCAAGTCAATGCTTATGAAAATGTTAAATAAGGGAGGCTAATGCAGTGTTTTTAAAATTAGAGGGAGCGTAACTAAAAGTTTTACAGGCTTCAGAGGAAGTTTTAGTATAACTGGAATTACGTGGATATGAGTATAGGCCTAACCTTCACAGAAAGTGAATGTAATTTACAATTTTTTATTTGATTGCATGTATATTTTGATCCTGGAAAGACACATCTCTAACAATTTGGTTCTTCGTTCTTTATTCCTATACAAGTCCCTCTACGAAAGTGTTTGACCCATTGCATGTGAATCCCTCCGTCAATTAACCTCATTATCTTTTAGACAAAGGGATTAATGAAAAATGAGACAAATACTTCCAGGGATTAACACATGTAGAGATAAATATCCAAGGCTCAAAATTATTGGGACACGTATTTTCCAGAAGCCAAAAAAAATTTATTCTTTTATTTTATTAACTCCTTTGTAATTACAAGGAGGTCCAAGGACCGAATAGGAAATAAGGGAAGGATGTCATAAATTTTGCCTGGATAAAAGTGTGAGAAGGATCAGCGGGCTTACCTTATTGATAATACGGATGTCTCTAGTTGTGGATTTGGCAGAAGACCTGATAGAAGAACAACCATCTCGAAAGACCAATATTCGAAGCTGTCAAACATTTAAAACACTAAAGTAATTCAAAAGCGCAGCGTGGTTCACAAGTCAAAAAGAAGCCTATCTTAGCTACATATATATGGAGTTTTGTAGTTCCATTTGCTGGTTGTGTCTCCATTTATATAACTATCTCACTCTCTTGATTTTTTTGGCATAAAATAGAAATAACAATGTGCATTTAAAAAGAATAATTTGAACACTTTCTCCAACTAACGTGTTATAGCAAAATGGAACTTCAACACCATAAAATATGTCTTCTTTACTATTCTATAGAGTTGAAAATTTTTTCAGTTGACTTGATTTTAAAAAATTTACAGATGAAATTAATTATAAATAGATATATAAAAAATGATAGAACATACTTTTAAGTAAAATTCTATTGTAACATTCTTATGTGTTTATTGATGACTGGCTTAGTCTGTAGTTTTTTTTGTTGACAAAATTTATTTGATAATTCTTTTACAATTCTTTTACAAGAATTATCACATCATTAACATCGTCCAAAAAAATCTAATTTGGAACAAAGTTGGACAACATCTCATACCAGAAAAGAAAATAAAAAAAAGGAAGGAATTACCATATCATAATTGCTGAAGGAACTGCAAGCTTTATGAAGCTGAGGACATCATTGAAGGCCTGTTTTGACAAGCCATGCCAAGTCTTTGCACAAGCCGGAGCCATATTGACGTAAACCACCAAAAGAACCACATTAACCCAATAGGAAAGGGAGATTGCCAAGGCAGCTCCTTTGGTTCCTAGTCCACATCCAAACACAAAAACCCAGCAACACACAACATGTACCAGAGTTGTGACTCCAGAGCTTATAAGCATGGGAAAAACATTGTTTTGAGTCTGCAGAAACCTGTTGAGGCACTGAAGGAGGCCGTAGGCAAAGAGGCTCGGAATCATCCACCGGTTAAATGTTCCAGCCTCGGCCGATATGTCGCGGTGTTGGCCGAGGGTTATGAGGATGTTACTAGTGTAAAACCATATTAGAGATAAAGGAATGCTCAAGCCTAGAAGGACAAGCATTGCTCTTTGTGTGTGAACTCCCAGCATGTGATACTGCCTGGCCCCATAGGCTTGGCCACATAGCGTCTCCAATGCACTCCCCATCCCTAACTGTAAGGCATATTTGAAACAAAGCAAGTTCAGTGAAGCTTGCAATCAATTCTATGCCAACATATATAACGCTAAAAGTTGCTTCAAATTGTTGAAGGATATAGTATATATCTGCGATATATGTACTGTCAGACTCAGATTTTACTATTTTAGACTTCTCAATTAGTGATTTTACTTCCTAAGAAGAAATATAATGGGCATAATCTTGTACTCTAAGTATTTCGCGCTATCATCTTCCTAAAAAAGTTCTCCTAAATGAAAAGACATTATACTATAATTTAAGTTATTCATGTAAAGCAAACAAATTAAGGAAAAAAAAGTTATCTCATCAAGATGATGTTACTCATATCTCGTTCTCTCTCTCTGTGTCTGCTGTTTTTATTTTTTTTTTTGGGATCAGTTGCATTAAATTTATGTTGGAGTTGTAATTCTTTTTTCTTTTAACCTTGACACATATATACATATACGTGTCAGTGTATTATGACGGTATCCATGTCTACACTAACAGATTGAGAGGGGGAGGGGGACGGGGTGCTCCCCCTCCCCCACCCAAAAACCCTCTCCCTCCCTTTTCTTTATTATTGAAAAATTTTAAATTTATATCATTTTTTTTTATTTTAAATGTAAGTGATCTTTTATGTTTTTTTTCAACACTAGTAATTTTTCTAAACAAGGAAGGTTGATGTTCTTTAATATCTTAAATTAAAAAATCTATCAATAATCTTTCAATATATCAAAAATTGAAAAAAATAAAAAAAAATTTATATTTATTATTTGATTGATCATTTGTTTAGTTTATTATTGACCTTTTAAGTTGTAAAAATAACAAATGAGGTCATTTTTAGTTATGAATTTCATAAAAAATAAATTTTAAAATAAGATGATAGATGATTTTCTTGTAAATTACATCACTAATTATATTAAAAAGGAGATTGGTATATTGATGGATTTTATAATATGAAAGAATATTATGCTTAATATTTGTAAATTACAAAAAAAACATGTTGCATATTTTGCCTTCCCAATAATTTAACCCTAATCCAGTTTGAGTGTGTCTAACACACTCACAAACCTAAAACTAGATGTATCGTTGTTTTGTAGGATTAGTGCCAGGCACTCCGAGATTTCCGCTAGAAATCCTACTTAATTGCAGTACATTAACATCCATTGCTTTTTAATTTGTGCAGTAGATGCTTTGAACACAGGCATACAAATTTATGCAGCTATATGTGTGGTATTGACAAAAATTCATTAGAAGCACTGAAATAACGATAAGATTTTACAATCATAAAATTTAAGAGACTTTTCCCGCCCAAGTTTTAAGAAAGATTCTTTTGCATTTGAGATTTACTATTTTCTTCTAAGGCAAATAAATCCAGGATATATTGAAGATTTGAACAAATAATTAGGTACATACCAGGACACTAAAACCAGTGACGTTGGCGAAGGAGGAGGCCAGGGAAGCACCAGAAAGAGGCAGATTTCCAAGATGCCCAACGAACATGATAGCTATCACTTGTAAGCTATATTGAAGCAGACTCACTGCTATAAGTGGCCCTGCTAGCCATAGCTGTCTCTTTGCTTCTTCCACAACATCTGATCTAAAGCAACAAAAATAACGTTGTTCCGTTGTTTCAGCGCCTTCGACGTTACGGTTTCTGTCTTGGTTTGGAGAACACAAAAGTGGCGTCTCGAGATTTGATTCTCCTCCTCCGGTTTCCATCGTCAACGAGAGGACGAGATGATCTCCGCCACTGGATATTGTCTTCGTTTATTTGTCTGGGACAATAACACGATGGTATAACCCCAATCATTGGTGATTTTGTAAATATTAAAGTGTTATGCAAAAGAGGACAAGAGTAGCACAGAATAAAAGCAAATTGACAATATAATAATGATAATTCTGCATCATAAATCGATGGATTAGATCCTCGATATCACATAACTGTTATTTTACTTGCTTCTTGTTATTTATTTTCAATTAAAAGCAAATGAACTATAAAAAAAATTCATATTAAATGATAAATAAAATTATCTATACTCGTTTTTTTTTACTAATTAAGTCAATTTGCAAATTTTTATTATTAGCATTATATATTTATTGATCATTTGATGTAGCTTTTTTTTAAATAATTAATTTATTTTTAGTTAAAAATAATGAAATGCTGCTAAAACAATATTATTATATATACAATATTATACTACCAAAATAATAATAATATTTTGATGACAGTGTCTCAACTACGTTTACTAAATTGTAGTTAAGACACATCTTAAGTATAATTATTATAACAAATTATGGTTACAGCAATATTGTAATCATAATTAATTGTAAATTGTGATTAAGACAAAATCCAACCATGATTTTAATTAACCGTGATTAAGTCAGACAAGGCTTAGTCATAGTTATACGTAAATAACCATGGCTAAGTCTTGGCCTAGTCATGATTTTCAAAAAACGTGGTTCAACTATTGCTGACTTAACCATGGTTATTTAATAAGGTGGCTAAGCTAGCCATGACTTAACCATAATTTTGGTAAAATTGTGGTTAAATTCAAGTTTAATCACAAATTATTTGGTAATAATTGGTAATCATAGTTAAGTCCAATATTTCCCTTAAATTTACCTGTGCCTTTCCTTTTATCTGCATTAGTCTTCACGCATCTAGGTGACATCAAGTAGTGCAGCTACAAGCTTCTCACTATTCATCTTAGTTCATTTAGTTTAGTCCCTCTTTTCTTCTTCTCTCAAGCTCTAGTTAGTGTGCCCTAAAATCGTACTTAGGGAAAAACTAATATAGAATTGTGGACATGAACTAATCTAAGGTTATGGCACTCCAGATTTTGCCTAAAAATGGAGGTAAGATGAGATTGACCTTTCCATTCCTTAGCTCTTGAATTGCTTCTAGTCTTGATATATACACCTTTGAGAAATCTTGGTCATCCTATGTTTCTTTGCCTATTCATTCCCAACGCCATCTGTTCACCCCTAATGTTGTTCATTCGTCCTCACTGTTATCATTATTTGTCCTTGCTAGGTTTAGATGGACAAGCTGCATTACAAGTAGGTTTGGAACTAACTTCTCACTTGTTTTCTTTAATTTTTAAGGTGAAACAAATGACTTTAACTTCTCAAAATGTAGAAAGAACTTGCATTCAGTGCTTTAGGTTTGAGTTGGTATTAATGGAATGATTAGTTTGATTTTCGTTATGACTTGTTAAGACATTGAATTTGCTTGCTGTTTGTCTAAGGTGGAATAACTTTGTCTCCATTTTGGTATGACTTGTGATGAATTAGGCTTGTTTCATTTGTATGAAGCTTTGTCTCTAATTAAAAATGAAATGTAAAATTAGGCTTTAAATATTATAGAGGAGTAATCTTCATGCTTTGTTTGCCTTTTAGTAGATGCGTTAGAAGACTTTTCATTTCTCCAAAAGGTATCTTAGGTTGTATGGTTGGTGTGGAAGCTAAACTTACTCATTTAAATGATTCTTTGTTGTTACTTAGTTATATTCTAGGTGCTAAATTTACTCATTTAAATGAAATTATGGAGTAAAGCTCACAAAAAGCTATAAGCTATTTTGGCATAGGGGAATAGTAAAAAAAAGGTTGTTATAAAAGTTGAATTAAGAAAGATTGAAGTAAAATTCTTGCTCTATTCCTTACTAATTGTACATGTGCATTGTTAGTATTTCTTTCAAGTTTGTTTGCATAAATACTTTTGTTAAGTTTCTTTTTTTATAATATTATTGCTAATACAAATTGAAGACAAAAGAAAGAGAGTTAACTTTTGAGTTCGTATGTGAGTAGGAGCAACTGGATAAAGAAATAATGCAAAATGAGATGTGCAACTTTAGTGTTAACTTACTTAGTCTTTCAAGTATTAAACTAATGCAAAATTTTTTTGAAAAATTACTAGTAGAATATGTACAATAATTCCTTTCCCATTGAAATAAAATAATAAAAGTTAATTAAGAGTTCTATATATCCATCTACACACTCTATGCATACACTCTTTGTTGCTATTAATATATATGATAATTAGACTTATAAATTTCGTTTAATAAGTTAAATATCCTCCCATATTGTAGTATCTTAATAGAAGATAAAATGAGATATGCTAGTCAACAAAAGATAAATTTAGTTCACTTATTTTAGAAGATAACTTTACCTTTCAAAAAATCCAGAACTTTTAGTTTTTTTTTTAATTAAATATTTGGTTATTTCCAATTGATTCAGTTATTTTATTTTATTGCAAAATAAGTAGATGGAATCTTCAATTGGGCAAAAAAGTGATGGTGATAAGGTAATAATTTTGTTAATGTCCTTTGTTTGAATTTGTAAATTTATTTGGTGTGTAAAGTTTTGTTAATGATTTAAAGGTAAGATTATGTTACTTCACTATGCCTTCGAGTGAGCAATAACATGTTATATAATATCAAGCTTATTTAGTTATTGGCTTGTGGTACTGATTCGATGACCTATTGTGAATTGCATATGCTGGCTCTGTTCTCTTGTATCTACAAAGACATTCTTCCTTCTATTTTTTTTGTCATATTCTTTCTTTTCTATTTTCTACCTATTTCACTTTCCTTTGTTAATGTCCTTTGTTTGAATTTGTAAATTTATTTAGTGTGTAAAGTTTTGTTAATGATTGAAGGTAAGTGCTTCCAAGAGAAGTTTAGATGATTCCGCCACCTAGGATTGTAATTATTAGAGTAGGGATTCTGATTCTTTGAAAAGTTCCCCACATAGTGAACTGATTTTGAAGATGCCAAATGACAATAATCCACTGAGTGTAGATCCCCATAATTTTCACAAGTAATTAGGGCCATTTGAGTAGAACAGACATTCATATGTAGACTTTGCTGCACTTGAGATTCTAGCATATCAAATCTCTTATTCAGAGCGGAGAGAATAGTTGCAAGTGGAATAGAGGAGTTTTCTTGAGTATTGGCAACATTAGCACTCACCCTTCTGTTACCTCCTATTTGCACATAGCTTTCAAATAATGTGTCCAATACCTGAACAACATCATCTACAGGCATTTCATCCCAACGTCCATTTAAAATAGCATCCAACATTGTATCAGTTTGTGGAGTTAGACGCGTGCAGAAATTCTGAACAATGGCATAGTTATCCATCCCATGGATTGGGCATTGGTGAAGCAAATTCGTGTACCTCTGCCATATAGCATATAAGTGCTCATCTGAAGCTTGTTTGAAGTTGATAAGCTCACTACGGGCATCCACAATTCTATTGTTTGGAATGAAGCGAGTTCTGAATCTTGCCTCTAGCTTATCCCAAGTATCAATTGAACCTTCCGGCAGAGTCAATAACCACTCCTTAGCCTTTCCTTGTAGAGAGAGTGGGAATAGTTGAAGTCTTAGAACATCCCTTGGTACCCCACTTTACTTGAATGAATCGCACACTCCCAAAAATGACAGAATATGACGGTTGGGATCTTCATCAGACTTTTCACCAGTAAATTGTCCATTGAGCTACAACATGGAGATCATCACAGGCTTTAACTCAAAATTGGCAGCTTGAAAGTCCGGCACTACTATGCTAGATAGAGTGCCCTTCATAGTACAGCCCACAAAGTCTTTTATGGACTGATTTTGATTCCCTTCATGAGCCATTTCTTTACTTACTAAATTTTGAACTTTAGAAGGAATTTCTTCAAGGTTCAAGTTCACCACAAGATCACTAATTTTCTTTGTTGTGCGCTTCTTCTTTGTAGGGGATCGCCTCGGCATGTACCGTGGTACTTATAAAGGAGAATTCAACCAATTGTATTACTTTAAACAAAAAGTTAAAGCAAATGACAAAATGAAAAGAAATTTTAACTAATTAACTAACTAATGCTTAATCGAGGACTACTAAAGATTATACACTTCTAACTGAACATATAAGCCATTCCCCGGCAATGGCACCAGAAAACTTGGTCACGAAAAATTTTATGTGTGTCCGTAAGTACACAGGTCAGATCAAGTACTTAAATCATTACAATCAACAAGAAAAACAAAGATTTAGTTCACATCAAGTTCATAGTGCTCTAGGTAAAGAGAAGTTTAGCTATACATAGCTAAATCTAGCAATAAATCCCAATCAAATACATGGAGAAGATGAAGAAAAGCAGAGAAAGCAAACAAAGGAATGAGAGATGCAGAAAATTGAGCTCCCCCTTGAATTCTTCCTCTTCCTTCATTCCTCCAAGCTTAATGGACCACCAAAACCACCAAAAAATGCCTCCTGGACGTTCAGAACCCTCCTCTGCCGCAGAATGATTGAAAACCTAGCTGCAATTCGTGTTTTGTATCCTCATTAATCAAAACGCAGAGTTTTGACGCCGAATTTAGCGGCATCTTCAGATAAAGCGATCGCTTCTTTGCCTGGAGCTTAGGAACAACTTCTAAATCCTCATTGAATATAATTCTGAAACAAGAAATATTTTTTATTAATGCAACATCTACTCAATCATAATTATTCACAATTAACTTCATTTCTCTCTTTCACTTTTGATTTGGAAAATTACTTACAAATAATGAATAAATCCCACTAAAACTTTAATGGATGACTCCTAAATTAAATCCAATTAACTATAAGTAATACAAATATTAGGAGTCATCAGTAAGATTATGTTACTTCACTGTGCCTTCGAGTGAGTAATAACATGTTGTATAATATCAAGCTTATTTAGTTCTTGGCTTGTGGTACTGATTCAATGACCTATTATGAATTGCATATGCTGGCTTTGTTCTCTTATATCTACAAAGACATTCTTCCCTCTAATTCTTTTGCATATTCTTTCTTTTCTATTTCCTACCTATTTCACTTTCCTTCTTGTGCCAATCTTAAAGCCTAGCAATATATATATATGCTAGCTAAAAATTGTTGTCACAAGTTTAATGGAAAAAAAATGGATAGAAGAATATATATTACAAGGTTTTAAAAAAGTATATATTTATTTATAGCAACAGTTGTAGCTACTACCTTAGAATGCAAATTTTTTACCACAGCTCTCATAACCATGGTTAAACTATGGATTAACCATGGTTTTAAAAGTTATGGTAGTTTAACCATGGTTTTAAAAGTTGTGGTTAAACCTACCATGTTTTAAAGTGGTTGTTAGACTATGGTCTAACCATGGATTGACCAATAGTTAGTTAAAACCGTTGTTAAAGTCTTTGCGATGAATGATTCAACTATAGTTCTTGGACCTGTCTTTAATCTAATTTGCAATGATTAAAAATGATGCCCAAGCCACCTAAAAACCATGGCTAAAACCATAATTTTTTGTAATGTATCCCTACTTAGGAGAATCCTCCCATGAAAGTAATGATAATCAATGTTTTAAAAATTAGACTAGATATTGAATTGGGATAAGGAATGGTTCACTGTTCAATAGTCCAACTATAATTGAACTAGAAACAAACTATTTTTCTAAATATATATAAAAAGGTATATACATAATATTTTAAATTAAATTAATAGATATATTATAAAATAATATTGTAATATATCTAAAATATATTTAAATGCTTAAAAATATTAAAAACAATTAAAAAATTTTACATATAACAATAAATCTATGTGAAATGGATTTAGTAAAATCTATAAAACATTATAAATCTCTATCATCAAATGCCAAAACTCTATTTAAAAAAAAATCAAAAAATAGTTTTTGATTGGTTTAGTGCCAAATTAAATGGTTTTTATCAATTTTTCCAATTTGTAATGCTATATTGAGGCTTAACTACACAAAAACTTATACATGTCAAAATGATTATATGCTATATTATGGGGAGGATGAAAATAAAGATGTGTAAAAAAAAATGTAACATATCTTAATGAAATCTTAAGAGCAAAGGCGTGTACAGTGAGGATAAAAAGCAGAATAAGCAACAAACAAAATGTTTAGACACTTGTCTTTGAGGGCATGGTTGTGAAGGTTATTTATATCTTTTAATATTGCTGAGCATATAAGATGCCTTGTTGAGATATTTGAGATACTTTGAGGCATGGATGAGATTTGACATAATGTCTTAGTTGGCTTTAGATTCTTGAAATGTATGCTTTGGGTTAGATATTAATGGTTTTAATCCATTGGCAACTTAAGTACTGGTTACAACATTTGACTAGTAATGTTTACACTTTACTGATGGTTGTGTCGAGTAACCTCAAATAAATTAGATTGAGTAAAATTTGCAATATAGGGTGCAATCTAAATCCTTTTCCTTGGAAATGAATTTCAATATTCAATTGAGCCTTCTAAGTGTAAAAGAAACCTAAAAACTATCTAATTCAAAAAGGTTTTAATTGAATTTAACTAGCTATAATTTAAATTGAATCAAAATTTCAAACTACTAACTAAATGCATGAATTAACAAGTAAGAAATGAACATGTGATTAGCTTTAGATTTATCCATTGACATTCACTATCCTTATCCTAATTCAATTACTAATGGCTCTGGTCTAAAAGTTCCTACATGTGTTTATGATAGTTTATCTTGAGTTATCACATAAGATTCAAGACACCAACAATTTAATGTCAATTGTGACATCAATTCCACATTAAATCATTAATCTTATGATTAAAATCATTGAACACTTAAATTGAATGATTAATTAATCAAATTAGCCTCTGAACTTTCATCCTAAAGGATTCAATTAACTAATTAAATTTAAAAAAAAACCTTAATTTAAACATTCAAGGACGCAATTTTTTAGTATGCATTTCATCAAACACCTTCATTGCATATATGGAAAATTGTAGATAAATGAAAATTCTAGCACTTAAATCAATCCATTAATAATCAAAGTACTCTTCTAATTAATGTCTAACCAGTCATCAATTATAAACAATACAATTCAAATCCATTACAAACTTAACCAAGATAGTATATGAACAAGAAGAAGTGTTAAAAAGAGAGGTAAAGAATGTAGTAATCTTAGCCCAATCCCTTGATAATTTTCATGGATTCAAGCTTCAATCAAGTTTTCATTCTAGCTAACCACAATAAATGGAATTAAGCTCTCATTGAAATGAAAAATGATAGAAAAAAAATGGAGAAATGAGCCACAGCCTTCTCGGCCTCCCCCAAAAGAAGAATGGAGGAGAAAAATTGATGATGATCCTTCGGCCCGAGCCTCCCCCTCTTTTCACATGTTTTGCCCATGCTTCCTCATGTGTCATTCCCACCACGTGTTCTCCTTTTCTCCCCCTCACATGTTCTTCCTATCTTAAAATCACGTTCTTCCTGTCTTCTATACTTGAGCCTCTTCTCTTTAATGATCACATGTTTCCCATATTTCTTCCTCCCACAAACCCAAGACTCTCTCCTCTTCACATGCCTCTTTTATGATGTGGACCAGCCTTGCATATGCATATTTTCCTCCTCCTCATCCGTGGCTCATTCCTCAAGTGTGTGTGCATGTAACTTGATGGCTTGTGCTATCTACGTGGAGCATGCAACCTTCGTGGCTATATGAATACTAGAGTGCGTGGCTGTGTGTTTCCATGTGAGGTAGTGGTCTATATAACTGCTATGTGCATCATGGAGTGGAAGGCAACATGTGTTAACATGGAAATGAAGCTTGGTGCATTATTGTGATGTAGAGAATGGATGAATGTGGAATTGTCTTGTGCTTTCTGGTGGGACTCGAGAGAGTGTGTGCATGGAAAGTGTGTTGCAGTGGCTTCCACGTGGGATATGAGTGAGTTAAAGGGAGTATGAATGAAAAACCCGTGCATGAGTGAATGATTTGGTGGCGTGAGATGCTACGTGTGAGTGAAGGGATATGCAGCCGATGCATTATCATGTGAATGTGAAGCTACTACACTTGACTTCCTCTGTGTATCATTGCATGTGTGAGTTGTCTACTCTCTCCCTTCTTGAGTTCGTATTTTACACATGTGTATGAGAGTGGGTGTTACGTGTGCGCATCAGGTGAAGGAAAGTGCTGTCCACATGTGTGCATATTGATGCTGGAGCTCGTGCCTCTTTATTCCACGTGAATGTTAATGGAATCTGGTGCAGGCTTGGCATGGAATATGTGCGTGATTAGATGTGTGGGCCGAACGTGGATGTAAGAACCATGTGAGATTGTATCCATATATTTGTATAAGCTCTTTCTCACCTCTAAAATCCCCATCATCTTCCAAAATTTTCTCTAATATTTAGATTTAATTTGCCTAAAATTTGTACAAAAAGAATGGAAAAAATTAAGTAGGAATATTCACAAAATTATTTAAAAGAAATTTATGCATTAAAATCTAAGAATTTTGTAAATTAATTTTTAGAGTGTAAAAATGGCTAATAAAATCAAATATCATATGATAAAGTCTATTAAGCCATAATTCATCTTTAAAATGCCCAAATTAAAGAGAATAAAATGCATAAAAAATTGACATTTATCACTTACAACCTCCTTCTCTAGATATGTATGAAACAGAGTTCATTTATTCTTTCAATGATCATTCGACAAAATAGAGAACCTAGAAATGATATAAATGTGTATTTGCAAGTGCTAATAGAAGAGCTAAAAGGTTTGTGGAATATTAGGGTTGAAACTTTTGATTTTTACACCAATGAAGTGTTCAATGTGTAATACCCAGTTACTCGAAAACATCTAAAACTAAAGGAATTTCTAAAATAGTTCTTCTAAATAGAAAGATTTGAGGCAAAATGAAATTTGACTAATAATCTAGACCTTTAAAAATGAGGATTTGAGACTTGAGTTGCTCGAAAAATTGAGCCAGGAGAGTTAGGAAAACTTTATGAAAGAATATGGGACAATTTCGTAATTTTTGGAAAATTTAGAAAACTCACAGGAGGTCGTTTTAAATGAAAATTTTAAGCTTTCTAGGGTTCTCAGAGGCTTTGAAAATCATAAAAATCTTGGGAACATTTAAAACCCATCGGTGAGCGATTTCGGCTATCGATTGATCGAAACTTTGACCAAATGGTTCGAAATAGTTTTAAATCCAATTTGAGTGAAATCAAAGTCATTTTATAAGTTAGAAAATCTAAATTTTATGATAGAAAAGACAATTCTAAAAAAGGAGTTGAAATGAGCCCAATTGGGCAAAAGCAAGAACAGGGATTAAATTATAAATTTTAAAAGTTACTTAAATAGACCCCTAGGCTTATAAAAAGTCCCACCTTTGGTTAGATCTCCTCACTAACTTTTTGACACATTAAAATAGAATTAAAGAGGGCTAAGAGTCACGCATAAGAGGGAGAGCTAAGGGAGGAAGAAGAAGCTTGTAAAAGTGTAAGAAATTCTTAGATTTTCATGTCTCTTCCTTCCTTAAATTTCTTCTTCTCCTTCTCCTATCTTTTTCCATGGTTTTAACACTTTGATTGGTCATTTGTGGTGGCTGGTCCAATGGAGAGAAAGGAGAAATTGAAGGGGGCTTTAAAGCATAAGAAAGAGCCTTTAGAAAAGCTTGTAACAATGTGAGAATTTTTTGTTTTCATGTTTCTTCTTGGCTTCTTCCCTCTTCTACTATTTTGGTAAGATTTAAGGACATGTGTTAAAGGTCTTATTTTGATTGATACTTGGTAGGAAGTGAGGCTTTGACATTTAGGAAACCAAGTGGAACAAATAGGAATCACAAGGAATCAATAGAAAATAATTTATGGCTCTTACGGTTTTGGTTGCTCCTTAGTAATTAGGAGGTTTTCTAATGGTAATTTAGGATGTCTAAGAGTATAAATGAGTTCTCAAAACATCTATGAAGCTCCATGGATGGCTATTTCCCTAGGAAAATGAAGGAAGCTTTATGGGCGTAAGTGTGTGCGTGCGTGTGTGTTTTGGCCATGAAGGGAAAAACACACCTAGGGAGAGTTTTTTTTTTATTCTAAGGTTAATAATGGTTTGGATATGAATTATAGATACTAAAGAAATCATTGGTTTGAATTTAAAAAATCATATTTTGAAAGTTGAAAATTTTAAGTGCCATTATGCATAAAAAAAATAACTTGGTGTTAGGCTCATTGAATTGAGTTAGAGATGACTCCAATGAGTTTGAATGGAGTCATATGACTTAGATTAAATGAGAAATTGGATCCAAGATCTTGAATTATATGAGTTGCTTCATTATGCCTTGTATGGAACCATATTAGTGTCATATGAGAAAGTAAGTATGTGTAATAGTTATGTGAGATTAGAGATGGTTCTAATGATTGAATTGTGTCTTATTTGATGTGTTTAGGCTAAGGGAATCAAGTCCCTCCTAAGTATGAGTGTGAGGCCAAGCCAAGGAAGTAAAGAAAGTAAAGAAGAAAATTATCTTCTTGCACCAAGACAGCTCTTCACTCTTTCTTACATGCATTTTTTGGTTATATGATTGTCATTGAATGCTTGTGTGTGTATTTGTATCATGAGACATGCCATTTGATGTTGTCTTGTTGGTATGATACTATTATGCTTCTTGATTTGCTTTTATAATATGAATTGCTCCTTATAGATAAGGTTATGCCAAAAGTCCCTTGAAATAAGTGAGTTGAAGCTAAAAGTCTTTAGGAATAGGTAAGACAAGGCCAAAAATCTCAAGAATGAGTGAGGCTAAGTCAAAAGTTCCTAGACAAAGGGTGAGGCCAATCTAAAAGTCCTAAAAATGGGGTAAGACTAAACCAAAAGTCCTTAAACCCTGTTTTTAGTTTTGACATATTTGTATGGCATGGAAATTATGAATTGAATGATTCTTGAAAGTGTTTTATAGCATGCTTGTATTTTCTGACATAATTATATGCCTTATTTGCTTACTTGAAAGGGTGTTTGAGTTATTGAAATTCTTTAAATCTTACCCCATTCCTTCTTCCATCTCACCATGTCTAGGTAGATCTCAAGGAGACAAAAATGGGAGCAAAGGAGTAGGATTGTCTATACTTTGACATTAGTATAGCTTTGGATGTAATTAAATGTCAAATTTTGTATATATGAATTATTTTTTAGATGTAAATCCTTGAGCAAATATAAAAATATGTAAATATAGTGTATGAATCAAAGTTGAAGCCAAATGAATGAGAAAAAGTGATTTGACCACTTGGGAGCCTATTCTTAAATGTATATTTATGCATGTGGAAGGTTGACTTTGAGATATATGATGTTTTAGACCACTTGTGAAGCTTATACATGATGTGTTTATGCTTATAAACGTGTTTAATTGGTGGTGGAATGGTTAGGAAACAATTGGAACCAATGTGACCATTTTATGGTACCAAAAGTGCCATATTCTTGAGCTAAACAAAATCTAATCAAATGAACTAGTTTTGGCATGAATATAGGTCTCATCTAGAGTATTTCACAAAGTTAAAGAGCATCCAATTTGGAGATCTAGATAATTTATTATGATTTTTCAAAGTTGAAAAAATTATACAGATTTGGTATGTGCACTGTTCATATGGTTAGTTTCTTTTCCTCTATTATTCATAGGCCAAATGGAATCCAATGTTCATGAAATTTTACAAGCATAAATTAGACATCATAATCTTTCCATAGCCACTAAAAGTACCTCATTTGAATTTATATTGAGGGAGATATAAATTTTTTAAGTTAAAGGTCAATGACAGTAAAGTAGCTCGACCTCCAGTACTGTGTCATTGATTTTCGTGGATTAAATGCCATTTTCTTGACATGGAAATATTTTTACAGCTTCCAGAATGGTATGGTTTGCTTGATTTCTATTTTCTAGAATTAGTTATGATTTTTCAAACTTCATATTAGTAAACTGTCCCTGGAACCCGAGGCCAAAAAATTCTGGTTTGAGGAAAATGGCTTCCAACTTGAAAATTGTGTGATAAATTATGATGAGTTGCTGTGGTTGAGTATATTATGGATGGAAGAAAGTTTTAATAATCCCATATAGCCTATTTAATCAAAAATTGAACTCATTTGAGCTAAGGGAAACTAATGGGATCTATGGCTAAGTGCATGTGGTGATATGGTCTTGTGGAATGTGGCTTGTAATTCAATTTTGAGCTTCCAAAGGTGTTAGTTGTGGTTGAACAAATGTGTTGATAATGGTTATTACATTTGATAAGCTCATATGGTTCATTTGGCTATTAATGAATTATTTTAGTTTTACGTGTCGATTATTTCTACTATTAAAAGTGGTAAATTGGTTATAATGGTATATAAATGCCACCTGTGATATATTTTAGATGATATCTTGCTATGGTGTGACACAATGTGAGTGCAATTATGATGTTGACTATAAGCAATTTTTTAGGGCTCAGAATCTTATTTGGTTAGAATAGGCATACTAGGTTAGCCTATCTATCTTGTAACTTTAACTTAGCTCCTTTTCACCCTCTTTGTAGTTGAAACTAGTATTTTATGGGTCATTATCACTTTGTAAATCCAAGACACAAATTTATATCGGCTTGGAGCCAATTTAATAAAAGAGAAAAGAAGAGAAATCCACTAGTAGTAATAATTGGCTTAGAAATTTTAAAATAGTTTGAAAATGTTGACATTGTATTTAGAGAAGATGTAGAAGTAAAAGGTTGACAAAGAAGATCTCAAGGAGTTAATGGTGTCTATAGTGATACTCAAGAATGGCATAAAAAGAATATATATTTTTTCAACTTCTATATTAGGCAAAAAATTTATTATGCTATGGTCTTAACGTGATGCATATTAAAAAAAATGTTTGTGATAATGTGATATTGAATTTGCTAAATGAAATTGAAAATCAAAAGACCATATAAAATGGATGGAAAGATTTACAAGAAATGGACATTAAGTTTAATCTTTAGCCTGATGAAAGTGGTAGATGTCTTCCAACTTTGTCCACATTGATAGGTACAAATAAAGACATCTTTCTTAGGACTTTAAAGAATATCACTGTACTAAACAGTTGCTCAAGTAACACTTCTAGAAGCATTAATTTGAGATAATGTAAACTTGAAGGATTGAAAAGTTATGACTCATATTTTTATGGAGAAACTTTTACTTTTAGCCACAAAAAAGACATTTCTCAAGCAACTATTTGTAGTTTTTAATTAACATGTATTCATTCTTTGAAAAATTATATAATAAAGTGTTAAATGTTAACAAACTTAATTTGCTCTTACTCTTGCATTGTGTTATATGGAGATATTATTCCTACTTTCATTCTTCATATTTATGGTTCATTTGATTATCCACTTAGTTGAAGGGGCCAAACTTGTAGACCTTAATGGTTTATTTGATTCTACACTTAACTAAAAAAGCCAAATTTCATGGCCTTATCTAATATCAGTGGATGTATAATATAGAGAGATAAATACATACACAATTTTCAATCTTCTTAATTGTGTGAAATCATCTTAGCTATTTCAAACATTTTCAATTGCATCCATGAACGATAATGAAATGCATTTAATAGGTACTTAGGAAAACTAAAGTTTTATGTATGAAATAGGGTTCAGTGAAAGGGCTTAACAATTAAAGGTTATGTGGTTTAAGAGATTTTAACTTTTTTTCTCAAGGTAATTAGATGGACTAAAGATCAACTGACCTGGATGTGTTGATAATTAACCTAATGTTAGCACTTTGTCTCCATCAAATGGAAAACCATTTAGTGGTTTTAAATACTTCACTCTTTCCTGTATAAAGAAATTACAAGCATATTGGCATGTGTTGATCAATTATAAAGAAATGGATCAATTTCTTCAGTGGATAAATTAGATTATTAGACTAAGTGTCCATTAACCACTATAACTATTTAATTACTTTATGTACTTCATATAAGAAATTTAGTGACCATGTAAGGATATAATTAAGAAGTCGTGTACAAAATTCTTTTAAGATGGATAGAAACGTTTATAGAGAGTTTAGCAAATGGTTTTCTCACTGTGTTAAGTGCAAATACACTCTTTATTATTGTTCTCTTGATAGGCATTTGTGTAACAAAATTATCACTCCTTTTTTTTCAAATAAAAAATGATGTCAATGGATCCCATTTAGTTGATATAAAGTTTCTTATCTTAGATCATATTATTAAAGCAAAATGATAAAATGTATACTATCACACCTTCATTTTTCTAGGTTTTTTCCCCATTTACTTACTATCATAAATATTAACAAATAGTTAAAAACTAAAATATATAAATTTTGGGAAAATTTTGCCAGAATTTTCCCTTATAACTAGAGGATCCAGGCCACCTAAAGGTCATATAACAACACTTTATGATATTTGGACTACTAGGCATTAAATACATTCAACTCATATCATAATTATCTTAAACTAGAATTTACCATTGCATGAACTATTAGACTACATTGCTTATACATAATTTCCATAAATCATATCATACTTAACTCATGTCATATGTTGCTAACATAAAACTGAAAAATATAGTCACTTATACATAATACCCTTTTCATGTCATGATTCAATATATTTAGGTTATAGCTTGATCTGATTAGCATGAGATACAATATTGCTTCATTCATATTAGATACTAATAATAAAATATACTGTTAACTTTTCAATATATTATAATCATACTAGGAACTTTTTTTATATATCTTATAAATATGAATACCTCATTGTAAAGATAAATAATATAATCCGTTCTCTTCTCCTAATTAAATGCTCTATTAGGTATCTCTACTTTCCTCCAGTGCTATACTTTTCTTTATCTCGCATGGGTTAATAGAAATGGAAAAGGGGAGTAAGATTCTGGGAAGAATCTTAATAACATGATCTACCTTCAATGCATACATCAAGTCACCCTAAGCATAAGGAATATAAGTGCACCTATAATATAATTCATGAAATACTAAGGCTAGCATATACACACTTTTTCAATCAATCGGTGATCATGACTCTTAAAACATAAATTAACTGAACTTCACTTAGGGAATGGATATTATACTCAATTCCCTCTTTAGGCATCATCATTACTATAACACATACTAAACAAAGCATGTTACATCAAATTAACTCAAATAAGCAAACATGGCATCATATAACATAACATAGCATACAAGAACCCAAAGACTCAAGGAAACAAGCATGCATACAAAGAAGGGGGAGATGCTATCTGGAAGATGGAGAATTTGTGCCAAACCTCTTACTTTGTCTCTTGCCTTGTCTATTTTCTTCATTTGTCCTTTACTAGCTTAATTTTCCACTTCTTGGTCTTCTTGCCTAAAGACCATTCCAGTCATCTTGGCATGCCTAAAATGTAATACCATAATGTATTAACCATGATTATCCATCAATTAAGCTTGATTCCATAGGATTTCCAAGGAAAAGGACTAAAATCGTAGCATTTTAACACTGTAAGTCGGGGTTTAATCAATCATATTTTGTCCCGCAGGTCTCGTGAACCCATCATTCATATTTTCTACTCAAACTCTATTAATATAGCTCATACATAGTATAAAACAACCCATGAACCATAGATATGAAGCCAAAAACTAAAAAAATGCAATTTCTCAAATGGGTCAAAAAGTCATATTTTTGGCTCTAACTTTGAAAAATCATAACTAATTCTAGAAAAATGGAAATCAAGCAAACTATAGCTTTCTGGAAAGCTCTAAATGTTAAAATTACACTAAAAATAATTTCAAACCACAATCTCAGTGTTTGGATCATTTTTTATATCGAAAAAGAGACAGAGGTCCGGCTGTCCTTAGTACTGATACAGCCTATTGTTATGAACTTCAAACATTCATAACTAATTCTACAAAAATACAATCTTGTTAAACTATACCAATTTGGAAAACTAAATATGTTATATAAAGGGAAAAAATAATTCTAGATCATTTTAGTAGCCTCTGGACCTCAAAAACTGATGGAATAGTAACAAAGGTCGACTAGCTTCCCTGATACTAACATAGAACTTTAGAAAGTTATTTCTCCCTCTACAGACCTCCAATTGAGGTGCTTTCAGTTGGTAGGGCACTATGCATGTCTAGTTTATGCTCATAAAATTTCATGACAATTGGACACCGTTTACCCCATAAATGACACATATTTATTTTTAGACCCATTAGCACATGAACTAGCCAAAACTAGAAAATTCTCAAATTTCAACAATTCGCTAAATATTTCTTAGACCTCTAAATATTACCCATTTTAGCTTCCTAAGAAGCTCTTAACAAATTATAAATTCATGTCAAATTTCATATCAAGAAGAGCTTATTTAGTCATATCTTGACATAGCTCACAAATTTGGCATATTTGATCCCATAATGGTTAAAGTGGGTCTAAATAGCCTCCTACATGTTCTAGCACCTCTTGGACAAGTTTTAAAACATAAATATAGCATACATGGATTGCCCAAGTGGTCCAAACCATCACATATCTCAAACTCGCTTTGTTATGGGCAAAAATGCACTACTACATACAAGCCTCCAAAGGGCCAAATCTCACATTCTCATTGTTTTGGCTCTATACATGGTTCATACATCATTTATGCATACAATTACACTTGTTTAAACATTTACATCTCAAAAATAATATGTACATATCTATTTTAGGACTTCTTTACATCAAAAGAATCAAAATAAGCTATACCACTAGCTAAGCATGCTCATCTAGGCTCTTTGTCTTGCACTTAGGTCTCCCTGAGCTCCACTTAACATGTTAAGATGGGAGAGGGAAGGGGTGAGATTCATGGAATCTCAATAACTTATACACTCATTCAAAGAGGCAATCAAGGTAGGGGTGTACATAGGTCGGGCCGGATAGGGTTTTGGCCTTACTCGATACCCGGCCAGGCCTAATTTAATACCGGGCGGGGTTGGGCTAAATCGGGCGGCTCGATATTTTTTCTTTTTTTTTTTTTCATTTATTATAAAAATTATAAAATATTCTCAAAAAAAGAAAAAAATTATATAAATCTTTATAAAATTACATTTTATCTTTAAAAAATTAAAATTTTGATATAAATCTTTATAAAAAAATATTTATTTTTATTTTTTTAGACTTAATTAGACTAATATATCTTTTATGGCCAATCTAAATTTATTATTAAAATTATAAAATAATACTTAAAAAAGAAAGTTTTTATATAAATTTTTATAAAATTATATTTTATCTTTAAAAAAGATTAAAGTTTTGATATAAATCTTTATAAATAAATATTTTTTAAAAAAATAAAATTATTTTTCTGGCCGGGCCGGCCCAACGTAGCCCTAAAGGTTGGCCCGATGCCCGGCCCCACTCGATTTTGTGACCCGCCCTTACCCTAAAGTTTTTTAAAAAATTTTTTTATGCCCGGCCCGATTTGGCCGGGTAAGGCCGGGCCCCCCGGGCCTTCGGGCCCGATGAACACCCCTAAATCAAGGCATATAAATAAGTCAAAGCATGCAAGTAGGCATCTAACCATTCAAAATTATATAATACATGATTAACATGCCATGAAAACCATATCAATGCCAATAATAGGCTTTAGGGACTTTTGATTTAGCTTCACCCTATTTTTGGGACTTTTAAATTGGCCTCACCCTTGGTCTAGGGACTTTTGACTTGACTTCACTCATCCATGAGACTTGTGGCATTGTCTCACCTATTTCTAGGGACTTTTGGCTCTACCTCACCCATCACAAAAGGCTTTTGGCACTATCTCACCTGAGCATTTTCACAACCTAAAACATAAACATATTGGTACTAATGCATCAAGGCAACATCAAATGGCATGTCTCATAATACAAGCACATAAACGCATACAATGACTATTGCACATCTAAGAATGCAACAAGAAATAGTGGGGAGCTACCTTATCAGCTAACACAAGCCTTCGATTTTGATTTCTCCTTTCCCTTCTCGGTCTCACAATCACAACTAGGTGGAGCTGCTTCTCTTAGACTTAGACACAACAAATAACATGCAATTACCCTCTTATAACTCAAACAATTACTCACAAAGCTAAGGGGTTCTTCATCAGGGCAAACGCTACAAAGTGGGTAAGAACCCCTAGTTTCTCCCTCTAGTATTTTACTTGCTCTTCTTCTACTTCCTTTGCATTTTTCAACTTATCACACTCTAATTCAAAGGTTTCATACTTGTTCTTGGTCAGAACAGAGCTA
The DNA here is from genome assembly GCA_032878935.1 of Erythrophleum fordii. NCBI lineage: Eukaryota > Viridiplantae > Streptophyta > Magnoliopsida > Fabales > Fabaceae > Erythrophleum > Erythrophleum fordii. Next base: position 3,736,530 of record JAVQMF010000029.1, read on the forward strand.
TATCACTCAACAACCCATGGAAATGAAACTTAGAAGGAGAAGAAGAAAGTTTTAAGAAGAAGAAGCATGGTTATCTTTAAAGATTCTTACCTTTCTTCCTTGATCTCCTTCCTTCTTCTTGGCTTCTCTTGGTTTCTCTCTCTCTTTCAAGCCCTTTTCTTTGTTTTGGATGAAGCTTAGGTAGGTTAAAAGAAAAAGGGAAGGTCTAAACTCTTTAAGAAGCAAAATTCTCTTTTTTCATATTTTTTCTAGACTAACCCTCGCTATAGCAAAAAATAACCCTCGCTACGGCGAGCACATATCAGTCCTAGGCTTTTGTTCTTGCTCAGGCATGCGCTATTATAAGGAACTCCCTGATTTTTGTATGGGATGCCCGAACTCGCTATAGTTAGAAGCATTTTCGCTATAGCGAATTGGTACTCTCGCTATAGCTAGGTGGATTCTCGCTATAGCGAATAGGTATATTCGTTATATTCGAATTGTAGCCAGCAGATTTAGAAAAATTTTAGGACTTAAAAAATTTTCAGAAATTCTGTTACATAAAACATCATATTAAGCATCAATATCTAAGCTTACTTGCTCATATGGCCCTTAATTGCCTTGTATAACACACATTATGATTTATCTTTTAAAAATACATAACTTTAGTTGGGGGCCTTCAAATTAGGTAAATTATACCTTTATGGAAAGGTCATTTGAGCGTATCTAAATAGATACTATGTTTACATATAGATCCTTGTGTTGTTCAATTCCATTTAGGATTAGGAATAGGCGTAATCAGACCTGCTTTTTACATATCTCTCATTCTTTGGGACCCTATTCACCTCTTTGGGCTTCTATTGAATTGAGAAATAGGTTTAATTGTATTGATTCTTATCAAAGAAAGATAGGATTAACTGAGGTTGTTCAAATAGGCACAGGTCAACTAAATGGTATTCCCATAGCAATTGGGGTTATGGATTTTCAGTTTATGGGGGGTAGTATGGGATCTATAGTAAGTGATTTATAATATATACTTTTTACTGTAAAAATATCAGATTTAATTGAAATCATTTGATCTTACAAAAACTTCAAAATAGTGGTTGCTTTGTGAAATTTCTTACTATAAAGACAGTTTTCTGATGCCAATTTTGAAATTCATAGCTTTGGCTAAGAGTATCTAAAATGGACAAACTAAAAATTATTGGAAATCTCTTGATGTACCCTAACTACTATAAAAATTTTTGGTTTAAACTAGATCATTTGGTCCTTAAAAAGAGTTAAAATGTAGGGCTATCGAGAGACCAAAACTAATACATGGAAAATTTGAAAATTTATAAAATGTTTTGTACTAATCCAAAATTACAAATTATGTCTCACATGAAACTTTGGGATATCGTCTAAATGCTTACCAAGTTTCATGTCTAAATTCGTCCACTAAAGCTTTCTAGGGTAAAGATATATTTTCAGACTCATTATGGGTCTATTTTGGTTATTCATAGCTCTAAATTTGCTACATTAGCTATTAATGAAATTTTCTCCTTTTGAGCATGTTTCCTAATTAGCAATTAACTCATTTAACTAGTCCTTAACATAGAATATAGCCTACATCTAAATATAGACATGCCACTTGTTTATTTTGTTTAAACCTTTATCTTATGATTTTGCACCTTTTGTGGCCATATTGCATTTCATTGACTCAGACTCTAATTTCATGATTTATGTATCATTCTTAGGTTATTTTACACTTGTTAGACCAGCCATATGACTATTTCTCATTTTGTGCAAACTTATGAACCTATAGCTCATTTTATGCCTAGTTAAAATTTATGGTTCCATAATGCAACATACGATAATTTTAACCAATCCAATGACTCATATGATCTTAAATTGGCTAGTTTTCATGAAACTCATTGATAACCTCCTAATTTATGACTCAAAAGGGCTATATTTGACACTAAATTAGGGAGGTAAAATACTTTTCTCTTGATTAATATGGTAAAAAGTGTACTCAATCAAACAAAATAAAGAAAGTATTATAATCATAATATTTTTATCAGTTTAAGCCTCACTTTATGTTTAATTTCAATTTCAGGAAAAAGTAGCAAAATGAAGAAAGAGTTGAATATAAGAGAGGGAAGTTAAAAATGGTCAAGGTAGACTGAACAAGTCTTCTCGCTACAGCGAGACCGAAGTTTGCTATAGCGAGATGGTACTTTCTCCATAGCGAGATGGTACTTTCGCCATAGCGAAGGGGAGTCTTCGCAATAGCGAAGTCGTGTTGCATAGAAATTCCAGAGAGCAGCTCGCTATAGCGTGGGAGTAGCGAGCGCAGCGGAAACCTGAGTACTTATGAGACCTCGCTATAGCGAGAGACGCCCCTCGCCATAGCGAGATCGGACCTGAAACGCAGAGTTTTAATTTTCTGGCTTTAAAAGAAGTTTGCTGAGTTAGGGTTCGGGACATTCGGCGGCAGAGGAAGTTCTGAGCATCCAAGAGGCGATTTTGAGAGTTCTGGAAGGCTCTTTAAGCTTGGAGTATGAAGGAAGAAGAGGAATCAAAGGGGGAGCTCTATTTTCTGCATATCATTCTTCCCTTTGTTTGCTTTCTTTGTTCTTTTCATTTTCTCTATGTATTTTGATTGGGAATTCTCTGTAGATTTAGCTATGTGTGGCTAAATTCCTCTTTACCTAGAGCACTATGAACTTGATGTGAACTGAAACATTAATTGTCTTGTTAATTGTGATGATTGGAATCTTGTGTAAAAAAAAAAAAAAAATTCGCTATAGCGAGGTCCCATCTCGCAATGGCGAATATACTTGTCCCACTCCTGGTACTTACACGAGTCTCTCGCTATGGCTGGGATATGGCGAGTCAGTGCAATTTTAAGTTATAGCTACAGCGAGAATATTACCTCGCCACAGCGAATACAGCAGCCCCACTTTCTGGTACAAAATCCAGCGAGCAGCTCGCTGTAGCCTGGCTATTGCGAGTAATCGTGCATAAAATTTTTTGCCAAGTTTCCTCTCTACTGCGAGAAACCTCATTCGCTGTAGCGAGTGCAGCAGCTTTACTCTTGGTAATAAGCCCAGAGAGCCCCTCGCTATTACCCGGCTATGGCGAGATTTCACATAAAATAAAATAGAAGAAGCAAAACGAATTTCGCCACTTCTTCTGTTCTCTCTCGCCACTGCGACGAAGTTGCAAAAACCCTCCACCCTTTCTCTCGCTGCATATCTTGCTTCATAATCTCGCATCCCCCTCACAAATTGCATCTCGTATATCAGGTAATTCAATTAACTTTTTCTTCCCTGATTTGCTGGTTGATTTCGCTGATTATAGTCATATTAGGGTTCGAATGGTTTTGCTTAAATCTGCGTATTTAGGGGTCCATTTGGTTAGTTTTTCTGGATTAGTTTTGTTAGTCGCCTATTTCTATGCAGATATACGGCTTTAATTTAGCTTTTCATCCGTTTAAATCTGACTCTGCATAATTCAGTTCGAATTCGCTGTAGCGAGCTCGAACTCGCTACAGCGAGTTTGACGTTTTTCCAGAAATCTGGCTATTATGGACCACTTTGCTTAATGTGCCTCTTTATTCCTCATTCCCTCATCCCTTGTAGACCTTTAATCGTGTCCTTCCCTATTAGAAACATGCTGCATATGTCTGATTCATCTCATCTCCTTTTTCCTTATTCTGTGAATCCCTATTACTGCTGCTACTGACTTTTATCTCTTTCCTATTGAAATTTCGCAGGCATGGCTCCGAAAAAGCAAACAAAAACTGCTGCAGCCTCCTCCTCAAAGCAAAAGAAGCAATCATACGATAAGGATCGATTTGCATCTGCCCGGGCAGAATTTCGCTTCGACAGACTCTTCGCAGACAGAGGGGTTGTGGAAGATCGTTACTATGCACCCACCGCCCGGGACCTGACTTTTCATGATTTTGAATGGCACGGGCTGCAAGGATTCACGAAAAAATCGGTGCATCGAATCCCCTTAATGATCTAAGAGTTATATGCGAACTTTGAGGATACTGAGGAGGAAGAAGACGAATACTATTGCCGTTCGGCCTGGGTGCGCATAAATGAGAAAGTCTTCCAAGACTTCTATGAATTGCCGGACGTTCCAGAGTGTGCTTTCCAAGCATATATGGAGAACCCTCAGTCCATTCCCTGGGAAGAAGTAGAGACCACCATTGCTGAAGAAGGAAGAGCTCAGCTAGTGAACAAGGTTTATCTCGTGAGTCAGCTTAACAAACCAGCTCGTTTTTAGTTACAATTCATTACAAGTAACATCCTGACAAGTTCTCATGGATCCGACATGATCCAAGAGCGAGCTACTCTTACATGGTGCTTTATGACCAGGCAGCGGGTCAACATTCCTCGCCTCATGTACTTAAACTTCAAACAAGTGGCGAGGTCTGACAGGGTTAGCTTAGCATACCCCCATATGCTGACAGAATTACTCACTATGAGGGGTAGCCACGTCTCGAAAAATGACGCGCAGTTCAAGCCGAAGGGGCCGTTCAAGTATGACAGTATGAAAGATGCACCAGGGCAGCCCCGTAGGCAGAGAGCAGAGGCACAAGCAGAGCCTGAGGCCTCTCCTCCTCCTCCCTCATATCAGCACCGGGTTACTCCAGAGCCATCGAGACATGAGGCTCCTTATCAGACAGATTTTGAGAGTTAGGCACGAGAGTCTATCCATAGGCTGGAAGGTCATGTCATATCAATAAAGGATCAACTACAGACGCTTATGGACTACTTGATGCCGGCTCCTCCACCGCCACCTCCTGAGGCTCCTCAATCACCGATCATCATTCTACCTCAGGATCCTGCACCTTAGGAGCCTGCACCTGAAGATCAACCGGGGCCGTCTGATTCTTAGGACTTTTCTATCCTGCTGCCATTTTTTTGTTTTACTCATTTTATATTTTGGATAACTGTATTATGGATAACTGTATCTAATTATGCTCTCAAATCCTGAATTGGCTGTGCTCTTAAATTGTCTTATTAATTCTAATGCCAACTTACTGTCTCCTATATGTATTTTATCCATTTTTGTCTATCAGATGAAAGAGCCGTTCACATGCATCCCCTCGCCATGTTATCTCTTCTTATCAGGGGAGTTTCGTCTCTCCCTACCTCTTTTTATCCCCTCCCTTCACCCCACTCATACTAAATCATATTTAATTCATGCCTAGGCTATTCTTTTATGCATTTAATCATCATATTTCTACTAAGAAAGCATGAATTCATTATGGGCTAGGGGATGCCTAAAAATATGGAAGAGGAAAACTCAAGTTATACACACTTTCTTAAAAGGGAAACTTACATGGTTTTGCATATTTCCTTATCTTCATTTTTTCCTCCATTTTATTCTCCAAGAAAAGCTTCTTTCTCAATAAGCAGCTTTGATTTTCATCCTTTTAAGAAGTTAAAACCGCCATTAGAAAGCTTGAGATGTGGGGGGGAGGTCTTTTAACATGGAGAAGATGAGAAAGTGGCTAAAACATACCCTTTTTTGAGCTTTTATCCCTTCCTTCATGGCCTCTCTTATGCGTGTTCTTCTTATGAAATTTCTAGCCCATTGTGTTACTTCTAAGGTGGAAGAAAAGCTATTGGTTGTTTTTAAAGAAAAAGGGCCCTTTATGATATTTCAGAAATGATGATTTTGTCCTTTATGCATACTTTATAACTTAATTTTCAATGCTTTTTGATTCTAACTATTCCATATAAAGCTTCAAACTCTTTTTTTATTAAAAATATAATTTCATAGGCCACAGTGTCTTAAAGTAGTATGAAACAATTTAAATTACGATATTGCCATTATTTGCCTATTCTTGCACAATTTAGGGGTTTTGGCCAAACTAGGACTCTCTGCTTAAACGCTGCATGGTCTTTTACTTTAAACTAATGAGAATTATTCTTATCTCCATTTGTTGTTCATTTAAAACAAAACCTTAATTTCCTGTGTCATTTTGGTCAACATTATAGTTTTGCTACTACATTCATTTTGCTATTATTCTGGCCCAAAAACTTAATTTTTTAAGATAAATTTAAGGCATAGGATGGTCTAAGGTCTTCTGTACTAATACAATTATTCTTTGGGTCAATAATGGCTTAGAATAGTTTAAGATAATTTAATTATGATTTTACTACTAATTTTCTCGTTTTGCATGCCATAAAGGTTTTGACCAACCTTATCCACTTTGATTCTTGTTTAGCCATATTGAGGTGAAAAATATTTTACTCTTTCATTATGTTATTAAATATTAATTTTTCTTAATTTATCCCTGATGTAAAATTGAACTCATTACTGTTACCTCTTTTGGGTTTTGAAACTTAACTTTTTAAGCCATTTCTTTTCTCTAATTGGGTTTCAACTTCTTTTTCTCATTTGGTTTACTTTAATTTAAGAGTCTAATTAAGTATAAAAATACCAATTATTTCATTTAATATAATGCCAAAATACGGATATTACAACTATCCCCCACTTCTAAAAATTTCGTCCTCGACATTTGGGCATATCTTATAGCTTAGCTTTGAATATTCATTCATATTAAATCTGAATTCTTATTGAAAACCATTTTGAATACCTCTTTCTCATGTCATCTCAAGTCACTTTCCTTAGGTAAGTTTTTTTCAGACCACTTTCACCAGCGAAATACTATTATTTTTCAATCATTGAACATATTTATATATTACTTTCTCTAGTCTGATCTCTTTTTACTTTTATTTACTCTAAATTTCTTTGACATGAGAGTAATTTTTAATAGTTACTTTTAAACTAGGACTTATACTAACTCATATTACTCAGTATCTCATGTCTCTTATGCCTTATGTACATTCCATTCTCTTTATTTCTATTAATGGAATTCCTTATTTATGAGCTTATTTCTAGAGTTTCTAAGCATTTTAGGAACCTTTTAACTATTTCTTTGATTTACTCTTTGACTTAACTAAGTTAAATACTTTTTAATGTTGTCATTTGGTCTAGATATACTCTTAGTTCTATCCATTTGACTAGGTAACATATATTTTGAATATGTTACTTTTTTGAACCTTAGCTCTTCTCATAGGCCATAAACTTTTTCTGAAGAGCACTTTCTCAGGACAAGTAGTTGAATAGCAAACGCCACTAATCTAGACATGAACTCTGTGTGGGATGACTAGATTAATCTAACCTCAACTACTAAAAAGCATATCTACCACTCATCTTACTATATAAATTCTCACTTAAGCCCATTTCTATCTGCCTATTTGTGGACTACAAAAGGTCCCTGTTTCTTTCTCTTAGGTTAGGTCTAATTAACATTAGGGAAATGGCTTATCTAATAATAACTTTGGAAAATTGCTTTCTTTCCTTCCTTATCCTACATACTGCAATTATTTCTAGTAAGTGGCTTTAGTAATAGTCTACCAAATCTAGGAAATCTCTAATATTTAGAACTAAAACTATCTAAAACTATACTAATATTTGAAATTGAACTAATTTGTAAAAATTGTCCTAGGTCTTCATCTCCTAAGAGAATTGTTGTAATTGTAAACCTTGGCTTTTTGTAGCCTTATGGGATTTAATGCCCCTAGGTCTATTACAACCTTCTCTAAGCCCTACTAGGTTCTACTGTGACCAATTGTATTGTGCTAAGATCTATTGTGATCTATCTTTGGAAGATTTCAGAGTCTAAGAATACTATTTCTATAAATAAAATACTATCTCTATAAAATAAAACTCATACTCACTAAGTCTGGCAGCTATCACTTAAAACCTCTAAGGCTGAGCTAAAATGCCTGCTATGCTCTTTTGGAATCTGTTTCGGTGATCTGGGACCTTTAGGATTCTCTTTCTCTATCTCATTGTCCCACTCAGCTCAAGTTTTTCTGAACCTGTTACTATTTCTCATTGATCTCGATAGTGCCTATAACTTCCTTTGTAGCCATTACTAGATCCTCAGGGTTTTACGCTATTAATACTAATCATTCTAATTGACTAAACCTTATAATTCAATCAACTATACTTTACCTTTTTCTTTTGTCACCTAAACATTCCTCAACTAGCCTTTCTAACATTTATGTTTTATCCTCTCCTATCCTTTCTTTACTAAAAAATCTAGACTTTTTTTCAAGCTTCCTCTATGTCAATCTAATTCTTTCTTTTTCTAGTTTTCTTTCTAATTGAGTTGCTTGAACCTTTGCTCTGATACCATTAAATGTTACACACTGATTTTTTTAGATCTTTTTCTTATTCATTTATTTACTATCGCAAATACTGGCAAATAACTAACAACTAAAACATATAAATTTTAGGAAAATTTTGCCAAAGTTTTCTCTCATAATTGGAGGATCTAGGCCACCCAAGGGCCATATAATAGCACCTCGTAATATTTGGACTACTATACATTGAATATATTCAACTTATATCATAATCATTTCAAACTAGAATTTGTCATCACATAAACTGTTAAACTACATTACTTATATATAACTTCCATAAATCATATTATACTCAACTCATGTCATATATTGCTAACATAAGACTAAAAACTATAGTAATTTATACATAATACTCTTCTCATGCCAAGATTCAATATATTTAGTTTATAGCTTGATCTGATTAGCATGAGATACAACACTAGTTCAATCATATTAGATACTAATAATACAATATACTATATAACTCAGAGGTATATTTAATTTTCCAATACATTAAAATCATACTAGTGACTTCTTTTATGTATCTTATAAGTATGAATATATTATAAAGCTAAATAGTATAATGAGTTCTCTTTTCCTAATTAATTGCTCCACTGGGTATCTCTACTTCCCTCTAGTGATATACTTTTCTTTACCTCGCATGGGTTAATAAGGAATGGAGAGAAGAGTGAGGTTCTTGGAAAAATCTAAGTAGCATGCTCCAAATTCAGTGCATACATCAAGTCACCGCAAGCATAAGTACCTAAGTGCACTTATAACATAACTCATGATGCATTAGAGCAATCATTTCAAGGATTTAATCATTCCTAAGAGTGGATTCATTCCTTTCAACATGATCATTTGATTTCGTAATAGTAGTAAAGATAATAATGAATAAAAATACATACTTGTTCAATTAGTCAATAGCCACAACTCTTAAAACATAATTTAACTAAACTTCACTTAGGGAAGGCTATTATACTTAATTCCCTCTCTGGACATCATCAATACTATAAAACATACTAAACAAAGCATGTTACATTAAATTAGTTCAAACAAGTAAACATAGTATTATATAACATGTCATAGCACACAAGTATCCAAACACTCAAGGCAACAAGCATACATACAAAGAAAAGGAAGATATTGCCTAGAAGATGGAGAATTTGTGCCAAACCTTTTAGTTTCCCTCTTGCCTTGTCTATTTTCTTCACTTGTCTTTTTTATTTGGCCTTTACTAGCTTAATTTCTAGCTTCTTAGTTTTCTTACCCAAACACCACTTTAGTCATCTCAACATGCCTAAAATATCATATTAAATATGGAAAATAAGTAATCAATGCACATATAAGCTAACTTGCTCATATGTCCCTCAATTGCCTCATATAACAGATTGCCTACCCTTTAAAAATACATAACTTTAGTTAGGGACCTCCAAATTAGGTAAATTATACTTTCTGGAAAGCTTATAGCATGTATTTTTTATCATAAAAATATCAAATTTAATTGAATTCATTTGATTCTCTAAAAACTATAAAACAATAGTTGGTATGTGCAATTCCTATTATCAAGATAGTTTTCTAGTGTCAATTTTGGAAATTCATAACTTTGGCTAAGAGTGTCCAAAGTGGGCAAACTAAAACTTGCTGTAAAGCTTTTGATGTGCCCTATTTATTATAAAAACTTTAGGTTTAAGGTAAATCATTTGATTCGTGAAAAGAGTTAAAACATAGGGCTATCTAAAGACCAAAATTGATATAAGATAGATTTCTAAGGCAATTTTAGAAATTCATAAAATATTTTATATTAATCCAAAAATTATAAACTATATCTCATATGAAAATTTGGGATGTCCTCTAAATGCTTACTAAGTTTCATGTCCAAATTAGTTTACTGGGGCCTTCATCGGTAGAGATGTATTTTTAGATTCATTACGGTTTCATATCCAAATTTGGGATGTCCTCTAAATGCTTACCTAATTAAAGTTTATGGCTCCATAATGCAACATACCATAATTTTAACTATTCCAATGATTCAAATAGTCTTAAATTGGCTAGTTTTTATCAAACTCATAGTAAATTATGTTTAGTTCATGTCTAAGCCATTCTTTTATGCATCTAATCATCATATTTCATCTAAGAAAACATGAATTCACTATGAGCCAGGGGATGCATGAAAATATGATGAAGGAAAACTCAAGTTATATACACCTTCTTAGAAGGAAACTTACATAGTTTTGCATAGTTCTTTGCCTTAATTCTTTTCCTCCACTTTTTTCTCTAAGAAAAGCTTCTTTCTCCCTATCAATAGCTTTAATTTTCATACTTTTAAGAAGTTAAAACCACCATTAGAAAGATTAAGATGAGAGGAGGAGTTTTTCTAACCAAGAGGAGATGAGAAAGTGGCTAAAACATATCATTTTTTGAGCTTTTACCCTTTCCTCCATGGTCTCTCTTGTGTGTGTTCTTCCTATTAAATTTCTAGCCCATTATGTTACTTCCAAGGTGGAAGAAGAGCTATTGGTCATTTTTAAAGAAAGAAGGCCTTTTATGATATTTAAAAAATGATGATTTTGCCCTTCCTATTAAATTCCTCCATTTTAGCTTAGTTTTTAGTACTTGCTGATTTTGACTATTCCATATGAAGTTTCAAACTTGCTTTGTTTATTAAAAATATAACTTCATAGGTCAGAGTATCTTAAAATAGTCTAAAATAGTTTAAATTATGATACTGCCATTACCTGCCTATCTTGCACAATTTAGAGGTTTTGATGAAATTAAGGCTCTTTAGCTTAACTTTGTATATTCTTTTACCTTAAGCTAATGAAAATTACCCTTATCTCTACTTCTTTTTTATTTAAAATAAAACCCTAGTTTTCTATATCGTTTTGGCCAAAATTATGGTTTTACCACTATATTCGTTTCACCTTAATTCTCTCCCAAAAACTTAATCTTTTTGGATAACACTAAGGCATAGAATATTTCAAGATTCTCTATACTAATGTAATCATTCTTTGGGTCCACAATAGCTCAAAATAGCTTAAAATAGTTTAATTATATTTTACTATTAGTTTTCTCATTTTGCATGCCATTAAGGTTTTGACCCATTTAATCTCCCTCGGTTGCTCTGCTGACCTCATTTAGCTATATTTGGATGAAAAATATCTTACTTTCTCATTATCTTATTAAATAGTAATTTTTCCTAATTTGTCCTTGATATATTGTTTGACCCATTATTGTTGCCTCTTTTAGGCCTAAAACTTAACTTTTTAGCCTATTTTTCTTCTCTAATTAGGCTTCTATTCCTTTTTCTCAATTGGTTTACTCTGATATAGGGTCTAGCTTAGTATAAAAATACCAACTATTTCATTTAATCTAGTGCTAAAATACTAGATATCACATATACTATGTTAACAAATTCAAAATTTGAACTTTACAATGGGATCAAGGGCTAATAACTTAAAATAGTGCACTTTTAAGTACTTTTAAAAGAAGAAGTTGTGTGAGTAGTTGGATAGTCATAAGTGTTTTGGAGGTGTGCTTTATTGTGAAAAATTGGCAAATAACATTGAGTTAAACTATCATAATTAACCTATGATTACCTTGTTCAAATGTATATGGACCAACAGAATCAATCCTATAGGAATTATTACTATGAGTTGGGATTTACATCTATTTCATAGTTGATACACACTGGTAATAGTGAAGATGACAAGTCATGCATCCAAGTTTTAAAAGCTCAAATGGTATATTATGTGAAAAATGAGTAGGATAAAAACTAAAGCATAGCTGTACATTTAAAACCTTGAGACTTATATGACATAGATGAAGATGATAAGGATACTATTTATAACAATAAGCCATATTAACCTCAAACTTGGAAATGTTATTCCTAAATGGAGAAGCATATATACTTTTTTTCTAGGTTTAGTGTATTTCAGTTTTTTTTATGCTTCTATATGATCAAATGTTTTCTTTTTTCCTTTTGTATTAAATTGTAAATGATCTATTATGCTTGTTCATGTTTTATCCTCATGTTTATTTAGCTGTGTTTTATGTGTATCAAATTTTAACTCTTGCTAATTTTTATTAATTGGCAAGAATCTTAAAGATGAAAGGTAGTTGAAAAGGTCTAGATCAAGCCCTACTCACAAAGGTTGTGAACCTAATACTTGTAGTCCTCTACCAAGCTTGCTGCCTATGTTAGTGGATAATTGAGAAATTTGGATCTAATGGAACAAAAGGCCTATCCATGTTAGCCACTCCAAATTTCTAGATCACCTAACAAACTAGTGCCAATGATGACTTTGATGGACAAAAAGAGCTTAAGCAGCCAACTTGAAGAAGATATTGAATGGTTGAGATTGTTAGTAAGTAAATTAATGAGTTTCAATGCGTTAATTGGATTAATTCAATGTTTATGCATTAATGTTTATCCTACAAGTGATCAAGGTAAGGTAAGACCCAAACAATTAATAGTACATGATATTTTGGTGCTTCTTTATGGGCAAGAGGTAGTGGTGTCCTTTAATAATGCTAGTGAACTTGTTAAAGATGCAACTAACCTATGAGGCATTTTTCTAGGTAATGTTGGGAGAAATTACATTATGTTTCCCTTAGGTTATAAGAATTGGAGGGCAATTCCAACTAATTACAGGAATGATGTATATAAGAACACTAAATAGGAAATAGCATAGTCATTATCCAATTCTTTAATGGCTTGTTCATGTATCTTTGTTAACTATTATATTTTATCTTATAGACTAAGTTTGTCATCTATGATCATTTGTACAAGAGCTACATTTGACAATAAATCAAAATCATATAGGCAAGTACACTTGTACTAACTTAAAGATGATGGTACTTGCACCAAAGACTAGATAACTCCTACTAGGCATTCCAAAGGACCAATGGCAACATATGTAGACTATCGTCTTGACCCAAGGATTAAAGTAATAATCATTTTTTTTGCAATATATACAAATTCTTGATTGACTTATTAGTATATTTTTGTTAATTACTAGGAGTCTACCCAAAAAAAAAATAAAGATAATAAAAAAGAAAATAATTCTACATGTTAATGGATATATGAGTCTTGTATGAAGGAAGGTTAAGATGGTAAGGTCACTTTGGTAAACAACATAGCTAAACTTTTGATATTATTTGAGATATGTTATAACTATCTGAAAATTTGTAAGAGGTTAAACATGAGGGCCTAATTAGCTAGGGAGATGTGTGAACTACTACTCATTAAAGGCTTAAAAAATCTTTCACCAATGACAAAGCTATTAGTGTAAGTGTTTGAATTTAATAGGAATAAAGTGCTGACTTGTGATTTATTGTTGAAATGATTTATTACTTTTTCTACTTTGCTTGAATTTGTTAGGAAGGCTTTCTATGCATAAGGCTAATGGCTTCTTTTTTGAGGAAATTTCAAGTCAAGACTCATTAGCTTTGGAAGGAGCACCTCAATCAAGTTTGAAGATTGGGATTGAGTGCTTTACCATCTTAAGTATTTAGACATTTTGCTTATTTCCATAGTGGGATGACCTCCTTTGGGTCTTCTTACACAAAGTTGCAAAATGAGAATGCATGACTTAAATCATAAATGGAAGAAAGAGATGCACAATAGTGATAGTTTAGAGGTAGATATGGTCAAAAGACAATAACACACAAAATCAACTGTGACTTTCCTCCTCCAAAACTTCTAAGGTCGAGTGCCACCTAAGCTTCCTATCATACAAACACAAGTAATAATTTTATAAGCTTTTCATTTTAGTTGAATCATACAAATTAACAACATTATTTTCTCTTAGTATTTAATTTTTTTAATAATAACATTTCATTTTAAATTTGTCACCAAGTGATCAAGTAAGTGGACACCCTTCTAAAGTTGCAACTTATTTCCCAAGTTCTTATAATCAAAATAAGTAACTTAAACACAATTTAATTATATTCGTAATTGACATTAAATTATTTCTAATTGTAATTGAATCTATTTGCAATTTCAATGACGAATTGGTTTTGCTTGTGGATATATACATATATAGGTTTATATATTTGTTAATAAAAGACAAGAAAAAATTTAAAACAAAATACACAAAATAAAAAAAAAGGATTTAATGATGATTCAAAAAAAATCACCATTAAATTCTTATGTGGCTTAACAGCAATTTTTTTTGAACCAATGGTTTAATAGTAGTTTTAGAAATGCAATTAAATCTATGGTTTAATGGTGGTTTTCTAATCATCATTGATTTAGAGGTAGTGATAACATTACCACTAAATCAACCCCTTGATCCTTTCTGGGCACATTTAGTGTTAATTTCTAAACTGTCACTAAGTTTGGTTCATTGGTATTATTCTAGCAATTGAAAAGCATCGCTCATGATGGAAAATTCAATAACCATCATTAAAGCCATTTATGACCACTAAAATATCCTTTAATGTCATTTAAAAAAATTGTTGTTGTTAACTCTTTTTATTTTTGGGTAGTGGATAGGCCATCAAATTAATATCCTCCATAAATCATCTAATGTCTCTATTCTTTTCCTTACATTTTTCACAAATATATATTTTTTGTGTGAACAATATTTTTTACTCAAATATATTTTGTGCCTTCAATAATAATTTTATGCTTTATACATAAAGATAATTGTATTATTGTAATTAGAAAAAAAAAGTATTGAACAAACTTTTTCCTACATTGCTAAGACAAACTTAGATTTTTTGAATTTCCTAATAGTGTAAAGTTCTTTTAATATCAACTGTTAATTTAATTAATTTCTTACCTATCAATTAAAAAAATGACATGTAAGCAATTTAGTGTTTCAACTTCAAAATGCACTATTTTAACTTATTTAAGATTTTCTTTTTTTTTTTTCTAGGTAACATAGAAAAATTAAATTAATAGAAGAAAAAGTATATATGGTTGGTTCTTTCCATTAGGAATCTAAAAATATAAATAAGACATAGTAAGCTAAGACAACTAAAATATTAAAACCTATGATAAAAACAATGAAGAGCTTGATAAAGACTGAGATTAATGAAACCTGACAATCATGACTTTTGATTTTCCTTTATGGGTGACAAAGCCAACTTGGAATCTTTAAGCCAATTCTTAAGTAAGGAAGGAAGAGGCTTTGACTTGCCATAAGCTTTCTTGGTGAATAACAATAAAGAAAAAAGATTTTTCACTCTTAGTGGATGGCAAAGTTCAAAACTTTATGCACAACAATATGTTTTAGTGCAAAAAGGGCGATGTTTAAAGGTTTCCTAGATGGTTGGTGAAGAGGAAGGGAACAAAAGAGTGTGGCAAGATGGGATTGGGCCAACAAAAATGTAAGAGGTTAGTGGATGAAGGTAGATGTTCAAGTTAGATCAATAAAAAAGGAGAATATCTTCAGAAAAGGTATTTTGGACAAAGATTTTTGGGAAGAAATTTGACAACAAGGTAGAAAAGAATTTTGCCAAATTTGTGATACCAAATTGATATTTTATATTTGTATTTTGACTAATGCAAAATGCGAGCTTCATGAACATCTTAGTAGCGGGTTCTTTGAAGATAAACATAATGATGAGATATAGTGAGGAAAAGTTATTGAAAAGATGAGAAAAGGGGAAGGGGAAGGATTTGAGAATGAGTGATTTATGGGTGGGAGGGGAAAGAGTTGACAGAATGTAAGAGGTTAAGGTTGAGTAATCTTTAAAAGATATTTTAAGGGTGAAAGATGATGAGGGAAAATTTTTGATAAAAAGCCACAAAAAGGGAAACCAAATTAGGGGTTTTGTTTGAAGAAATGTAAGTGGTGTTTGTGTATTTTAGAAGTGGAAGGGTTTGGAGGAGGTTTATGGAGAATGGTAGAGATAAGGATTTTTTTAAAGGGATTTTAGGTGAGGAGCTATAACAATTCTCTTTGAAAAAGAGGTTTATTACTCATGGTAGGCAGTGGAGCTCAAAACACCATCCTTATTAGAAAAGTCCTCCTTTATGTCAGCAATTTGTCTTTGTGGACTATAAGGAGATGATCCCATCATGTTTTGAAAGGAAGAAAAGCTATAGATTTAGAGATGTTAAATGGCTATAGGTTAAGCTTTAGTGTTGGAAGGGGAGAATGGTCATCTTAATTTTTCAAAGAGCTTAAAAAGGTTGGATGATGGTTATAGTTATAGGCAATGGCTAGATGGCAATGATGTAACTGTAGATTTGGACAATGATGTAATGTCTTTCTCCCAATATGATTAATTAAACAATATTTAAATTGTTTAAAACAAATTAATTAATACCAAAAACATATTTAAAGATAATTTGAGGTTAAATTATAAGAATTTAAGGAAATATAAATTTATATAACATAAAGGAAATGTTTTAGAGTCATTAGGAATTTTTGAAAATTTTTAAGAATCATTTAGAAAACATTTTAGTTATTAGTTGGAAAGAAATTAAGAAATAAATATTTAGGAATTAAATTTTAGAGATCACCAAGGCCAATAGAACCTTAAAAATATATGAAAAATATTTAAGAAATAAAAATATTTAGATAAAATTTTGAAATTATAATACAAATATTAAAAAGTTTAGGTTATAAAATCATAATTTTAACTAGGACAAAGTTATAATTTTAATAAAGGCCAAAATATAATTCTTACCAAAAGAAAAATGCTGCAAAGCAAACAAGTATGAGGAGTTGAAAATTTTAATAGGTACCTTAATTTTTATATTTAGTATCAAACAAACATATATTAATTTTTATCCAAAATGGTAGCTATCATATTAGTTGTGGATAGAGAATGTCGCAAGATACATAGGAGATTTTGAGGGACTTCATGCTATAAGTCTCCTCCTCTTTTTTCTCTTCTGCGACTAGGGTTCCTCTGCAGGCCATCATGGATAGATTAGACCGGTATGAGGCCATGATGGGCCAGCACCAAGAGATGCTGGAGCAACAGAGATACATTGCCCAGCAGCAGCATGATATGATCATGCATCTGTAAAATACCCTGGCTAGGCAAGAAGAAGCCAGAAGGGATGCCCCTGGACCTCAACCATCTACATCCAGCATTCCACCTATACCTCCCCAGGAGCCTGCTGCTCCACAGACCCAGACGCCTATCCAGAAAGTATTGAAGCAGTTTAGGCAGAACAATCCGTCCTCATTTGACGGGGAATTGGATGCGGATAAGGCGGAGGCTTGGGTGATGCAGCTTAAGAAAATCTTCTCAGTGATGGATTGTACCACTGAGCAGAAAGCCCAGTTAGCCACCTTCATGCTAGAAAAGGAGGCTGATAGATGGTGGGAGAGTGCGAAACCACTGATGGAGACCAAGAATATACCGATCACTTGGGAGACTTTCTTGGTTGAATTTTATGAGAAGTATGTCCCAAGTTCGGTGAGGAAGAAGAAAGAGATGGAGTTCATGAGTTTGAGACAGACTGATGAGATGACTGTGGACCAGTATGTGGCCAAGTTTATAGAGCTGTCTCGGTATTCCTCTTACCTCCAGAGGTATGATGATGAACCCTGGAGATGTGAGCAGTTTGAGACTGGTTTGAGGCCCCTGATTAGCGATAGATTCACTCCACAGTGGATCAGAAAGTTTAATACTCTGGTGGAGGTCAGTAGGGTGATTGAGACGAACTTGCAAATTATCATGCCTACTGTGACGACGGCTAGTCAGAAGAGGGTTCCGGATTTGAAAAGGCCGAAACCAGAAGAGGGCTCTAGTTTGACCCCTAGTACCAAGAAAAGAGGTAAGGGGCCATGGAGTAGAAGGCCGCAGCGAGGTGTGCCACCTCCTCGGGGTCAGTCATCCTTCCAGCAGTCTCCGGTGACATGTTATAAGTGTGGGAAGCCGGGGCACATTGCTAGACACTGTCCTCAGATGGAGACAGCGCCTCCTCCTAGACCACAGACCCAGGGCCGAGTGTTCGCCCTTACTCAACAGGAAGCCAGCGCATCTCCCAGTTTGATCCGAGGTACGCTTTTAGTGAATGGCTTTCCTGTAGTTGCTATGTTTGACTCGGGTGCTAGTCACTCGTTTATATCTTATGATTGTGTGAGGAAACGATTTCTGGGTACGGGTCAGAAGAGGGAAAGTGGAAAACGCTTTTGAATCATTGTGTTTTCTTTGAAAATGTGGTTTTCCACTACCATGGGAGCTTGAGAGAGAGAAATGGGTTAATGGCATGCTAGAGAGAGAGAACTCTAGGTTATGGTATATAGGAGAATTTGATCTGAAGGATTATAGGGTAAGAGAGTAATTGCATGCTTTTGTGTGTCTAGGCTCAAGAGAAACACCTCCATCAAGGTGTGATTGTGAACTTAAGGAGGGAGAGGAGAAATTGAAAGGAAAAGCTAGTGAAGGCTTTGGCTCCAAAGGTAGCTCTCTCTTTCACTCTTTCTTGTTGCTTTCTTGGGTATGATAGTCATCGTATGATTATGTATATGCTTGTTGTATGGAATATGCCATATGTTATTGCTTGATGCATTGAATGCCAATATACTTGTATGTTGAAATGTGAGATTGCTCGGGTGAGGTAGTGCCGAAAGTCCCATGAGATGGGTGAGGTGAAGCCGAAAGTCCCTTGAGATAGGTGAGACAAGGCCAAAAGTCTCCAACGAGTGAGGCCAAGTCAAAAGTCCTTAAACTCAGGTGAGGCCATCCAAAAGTCCCTTAAACTCGGGTGAGGCTAGACCAAAAGTCCCTGGAGCTCATTTTTGGCATTGTTGTGATTCCATAGCATGTACATTGTGTGTTGGTTGATTGAGAATGGCTAAGTGCTTATTCACATACTTTGACTTGTTATATACCTTGATTGCTTGCTGGATTGAGTGCTTAAGCTACTGAGATTCTCCGAATCTCACCCCTTTCCCCTCCTAACTAATATGCTAGGTGGAGCTCAAGGAGATCCGAGCACACACCAAGGTGCCTAGGAGCATGCGTAGTTAGAGATATTACTTTCTTTTGACATTTTGATGTATATATGATGTAAAGTGGTGCCAAATGAAAATGTGCCCACTATTTTTGAGATGTAAAATTTGTAACACATGTAGAAATATGAAAGGATGATATATGAACTCTGTTATTAGCCAAAGTATTGGAAATGTGGGTTTTTACCCCTTTGATGCATGAATGATATTGTGTAAATTTGGCCATAGCGTAGTGAGATTTGAATGTATGATGATTTGGAGCATATGGACATGTTAGATATACTAGTTTTATGCTTTTGAACTTGTCCATGTGGAGTGAGAAGGTGAGAGAGGCTATTTGGACCCGTTTTGGACCTATGGGGTGCCAAAATCGGTATTTTTGTGAGCTCCGTCAAAGTATGACCGGATGAGCTCCGTTTGCCATGAAATTTGGCATGCCTCTAGAGTTTGTAGAAAGCTTCTTGCGAAGCTAAAGAGAGAAATATTCGGAGGACGAGAGAATATTTGGTGAATTGTTGAATTTGGGAAAAATTGTTGATTTGGTCATGTTACTGTTTCATAGGGCAGAAATGAAATCTGTGGCACTTTTAGACCAAATGGATTCCAAATGTAGTGAAATTTTATACTCATAGACTAGAAAACTAAAGTGACTTGTAGGAACTGGAATCACCCAAATCGGAGGTCTGTAGAGAGAGATTGAACCGACTGAAGTTCTGTATCAGCATCAGTGAGCTTATCTGACCCCCATCACTGTTCCATCGGTTTTCGGGGTGCAGGACCTACTGAACTGATCTGGACTTATTTTTCTCCTCTAGTAAACATCCGTATCTTTCCGAATTGGTATAATGTGCCCAGATTGGATTTTTGTGGATTTAGTTATGAATTTCCGAAAATCATGACAGCAAGCTGCACTAGAAACAGTGACAGCTGGACCTTCCTCCCATTTTCGATGTCAAACATGGTCCAAACGATGTGTTTGTGATTGGGAATGATTTTTAGTGTAAAGTTGACACATTGAGCTTTCCAGGAAGCTAAAGTTTGCTACATTCCCATTTTTCTACAATTTCTTATGATTTTCCAAACTTAGAGCCAAAATATGACTTTTGGGCCCAAGTGAGAAAATACAATATTACTGGTTTTTGGCTCTATACCCGTGGCTTATGGGTTGTTTTATGCTATGTATGAGTCGTATGTGTGGAGTTTGAGTTGAGGATGCTTGAGATGGGTTCACAGGACCCACGGGATAAAAGATGAGTATATGAAACCCCGGTTCATAGCATGTAAATGCCACGGGAGAGTAGTGACTCTTTGGAAATCATATGGAACCGAGCCTATGGAGAGGTTAGGTAGTGAAAGGAGATTAAGGTGTCACATTCTGCGCCCCATTAAAAGAATAAAAAAGAAAATTAAGAGTTAGAGAAAGAAAAAGAGAGAAATTATAGAAGAAGAAAGCTTGAAGAAGAAGAAGAAAAGAAGGATGGAAAGCGCAAAAATTAGAAGCTTGAGGTACCTATCTTACTGAGAATTTGTTGGATGCATCTTTCTTCTTTTATGTTCATCTTTCTCTACAACATTGTGTATGGGTTAAGGAAAAATATGAAAGTAGAGGAATTTTCATGTAAAAGAGAGTTTGACTTAATTTAGAAAGCTTTAAATTGATGTTTTGCTTTATTTCTTCTCATTTCTTCTTGCATGTTGAAAATTTCATAGAAGTATGAAATTGTAAGCTTCTACAACTTTAAAGAATTAAGCATAGTTTAATCTTACTTGTAAGTCATTTATGAAACTCACATGCACATTTTTTAATGTTTTATGCTTCACCAAGAAAAATAGGGACTAACAGAAAGGAAATTATGAGCTTGAGATAACATAAGCAGATGGATTTTTATTTAAAAACACTTATATAAAATAAGTTGAAAGTAGTTTTTATGCACTTTTATCATGACCAAATCCCAAGGAAATGGTTAAGAGTAGATTAAATGAAGGAAACATAGAGTTTTTGCTCATTGCAAGTAATCAGTGGGAAGCAGGACTGGCCAACACAACCAAGCCATGTTGGTCTTGCACAAGTGCCTTTTGGCACAGCTTGAGGATGGCTAATGTGACCTATCCATGTTGGCCAACATGGGGCCATGCCAAAACCTTTTTTACCTTAGAAAGTAAGTAAAATTCCATTTAAGCCTATGATAACTCTCTACATTTCATATTAGTTCTTTAAGATAATCATATAGACTATTTTATGATTAAACTTTCTAAGATAATTATATGGACTATTTTATGATTAAACTATGACCTAGATGATTAAAAGACTTTGTTGATTAGGTGTATGTATTTATTATTAATATTTGTTTAATATATTGAATATCTATGCTAAGACATGACCTGAATGTGGATCACTGGTTTGATTATTTAATTTAGAAGCTAGTTAGCAATCATGTAGAAATTTAATTATAATTATTTGGCAAGTTTAATTTTAGGACTTATATAATTCTTGGTGTGTTTAATTTATAAGCTTTTAGTTGCTTTGTAAATTCCAAGAACCCTCAAAGTTAAATCAATTAAATGTCACTTAATCCTTAAGCAAAGGAGTCTTTTTGGATCCCATGCATAGAAGATACACCTTAGATTTTGCTTGTGCATGGATGACCATACCCATCCAAGTACCTTAATTTCTATGCATAAAAGACCAAACTTTGGACAATTCTCGTACATTGATAACCAATACTTAAATACTTGATATGGACTATGGACTTTTAAAATACTTAAAACACTAAAAGACATAGTCATAAGGGACTCCAATGAAATTTATAAATACTTTATGTTTGATTTAACATGATTAATATTTATAAATTTAAGCATGCATGCAAATACCCACTACTTAGCACCCTCCCACATGACCTAGATATGTAGTTAAATGACATAGACATCATGGAGTTTCATTTGTTGTGTATATGTCAACTCCATAAGCTTACTAAAATAATATTTTGTTAACTACCATGTATGACTGAACTCTTTCTAAAAGGTGGGCTAATAAGACCTACTTTTGAGAAAGTATTTTGATATGAATATGACATAGTTAGAAAGTATTTTGATATGAATATGACATAGTTATGTAACCTTTCCTTACTTTGGCTTGATAAAAGAGTGAGTTAGCTTCTGCTTATGACATAAACAAATAAATAAAAAATAACAATTGGGTAAAAATGAATAATGCTTAGTAAAGGGATTATAGATGGTGGCTAAGATTTTCCATAAGCTATTCTTGTTTCATCTTCATCAATATGTTTGATCACTTTCAACATTGCTTTTATCTCTTCTTCTTTGGAAAGTGACATGATGATCAATGATAGGTTGTCAAATTAGTATCCTCCACAAATCATTCAATATCTTTTTATCATATACAACAATTTTCTATATGTATACATGTGTGTCTTAGGTGCATTGGATGCACCCCACGTGACATATATATATATATATATATATATCTCTCTCTTTTTCAACATAATGAAATTGATATAATTTTTGTGGCATGAAAGTTGGAAAAATTGGCAAGACATGAGTAAATTAAAGCTATCAAAGTGGGTCAATTCAATGCACACAAGTTGGCCCCCCACGAATTATAAGTTAAGTGAGCCAGCTAATTTAACCCATTATGTTATATGGATTAAAAATCATAACCCACCTTACCATGTGAGTTAAACAGACTATAAGGAAAAAAAAAAGGCAAAAAGCATTAATTCACCTAGTAATAATTAATATTTTTCAAAATTTAATCAACCATATGAAATAATTAAATTCAAACTTTAAGCTTGGGACTTCTTTCTAAGAAATTTATGTTAACTTGTATGCACATTAGCTATGTTCTAGATATATATATATATATATATATATATAATCTCAATTAGTTGTGTTTTCTTTTCTTGGTTTTTTTACACTAAAAGGGATTTCATTCAAAACTAATAAGGAAAGTCTAGGTTTAATACAAAGAAAACATCAAAAATAGTAGACAATCCAACTTTATGTGGAAACACAATCTTAACAAGATCTTCCTCAAAAGTAATAAACAAAAAATTGATAATCAAATAAAAAAAGCTAGTGAAATCCAACTTCTTGTGAATTGCACATCTTGCAAGCCTATTGGTGTAGGCTATCCTTTCTTTGTAAATATGTCTAATTAAGACATGGGACAATCCTTTCATCCTTCTCCATTTTCTACTCACTTTGTTAGTTACCAAATATTGGGTCATTTAACAAGTAAATTAAATTGATTAAGTTAATCTGGTTGTAATATTATATAAATTGTTAAAATTTCAATCCAACCTATAAAAATAATAATTTAAATATTTATAATATATTTGGTTGGAGGATGTAATGATAAAAAAATATAAAATATGAGTAAATAAGAATAAATAATATAAAAATATTATTTTATCTCTATTTTTAAAAAGATACCTTAATAAATAAAATATATAAATATAATAAATATTTTATAAATTATATAAAAAAATACGTGCATCATTGCATTCCACTCATTTTCAAATTGTAAATTATAAATAATTCACTCGTCTTTTATTTTACTTTTAGGGAGTGTTTGGTTCAAAGGAGAGGAGGGGAGGGAGGAATTTTAATAGAGGGGAGGGGTTTTAATGATATATTGTTTGGTTGATTTGGAGTGCAGGGGAGGTAAAATTAAATAGACAATTATACTTTTATTGTATTAGAATTTTTAATTTTTTTTATTTTTATAAAAAAAGATTTTTTTTTACTTTTTATTATAAAAAATAATTTTTTATTTTTATTCAAAAAATATTTTTTATTTTTATAAAAAATTATCTTAAATCTTATTAAAAAAATAAGATTTATATTATATTTTAAATAAAAATAAAAAAAAATAATTTAATTAAATAAAATTAAAAATTTTTTTTTTTTCAAATATTCTCGGTTTCAGAGAGGAGGATTTGGAGGGGAGAAGAGAGGAGAGGAAGGGGTATTTCTGACCCTTCCTTTTCTCACTCTTTATTAGCGGAGCCTTCTTTTTTCCCCCTCCCTGTTCACGTCTCCTGCCAATTGCTCCTGGATGCGACTGTGCGCCTTATTTTTTCCTTGGGAGCACCTCAACGCTGTCACTAACCCCCGTCGATTTTCGTAGTTACTGTCCCCCAATCGTATAGGGCAAGAAAACATGCCGCAAGGAGCAGAGAAGGAGCACCTGAATCGAATCCTCGGTTCCCACCTCTGCACTATTCATGAGACCCTCCAGGTATAACAAATTCAAGTTATTTCAATCAAAGCTATCTATTTGTGCGTGTCTCTGAGCTATCATGAAGTATTGTAGGACTTGAGCTTTGTGTGCTCATGTAGGTTTTGGATCAAACAGCAGCTTCTTCTTTGGACAAAGTGAGCTGGCAGGAGATTATAAAGATGGGTGACCAAGTCTCAAAACAGGCAACTATTGGTTATAATATCTCTCTTTTTTTTTTTTGTTTTCTTGAATCTTGCTCTCTCATGCATTGGGATGTCTAATTTTTGTGTGATATTAGATTGGGTACTCTGCGAGTTTCTTTCTTTCTTTTTTAATTTTACCAATTACCATATTCCGTAGTTTCTATTCTTTCATTCCGTACTCTCAATGTGTAAAATGATTTCTTTTTTTGTTCAGTAAAAATATAAATTTCATTTTAGTGTCAAGAGTTTATCACTAGATTGACCGAGGGGAGTTGGGGAAAATGGATGTATGACTTTCAATGAGAATTGTCTTTTATTTTTAATTTTAAAGTGATGGTTATGCATATAATCTCATGATGCCGTTATAGTGTTCTGGCTCCCAGATTTCTTTCTTTATGCATGTTTGGTTATATAATTATTTGTTACCACTTTGAAGCACTAAATTGGCATCAAATTTGAGAGCTCTCTCGCTGTATAAGTAAAAAATTCTGATGAATGAGATAAATAGTGTAGTGTAGGTTATTACTCTAGAGCTTTGCAAACTGGGAAGAAGGAAGGGGAGGTAATATGTGAACTGTTTATATCCACCTATGAACTCAATGTGTTGGTACTTTCAATAATTTGAGCCATTAATTGAGCTGCAAAGAGAAGTCCATCAAAATGAGTTATCACTATCTGTGTTTTTCCTCTCTTTTATGTATTTATTTATGGTACCCCATATGTTCAAGCTAGGTGGGGGTTGGTGTTCAAATATGATCCTTACTTACAGAGTGACAGGATGAATGAGAATCGAAAGGTTGCAAATAATGAATATCATTTAAAAAAAAAAATCCTTTTTAAAACTGTGGAAAAGGGTACACTTTGTTACCATGATGTTCCTGTTGAGTCTGTAAGATTCAGTAACTGGGTTATGAAGTGTTGCTTACTGCTTAGAGACATCTGAGGGAATCTTATTAAAAACTTCAACATTAGTAGGTTCTACATAATAAATGGTAATTTCAAGAGTCCATGTGGATAATGGTTTTGATAGTATATAAAATCTATGTATTTGTGTGTGTATGCTTTTTTATTTCTGCAAATGTGAATGTGATGAACCCAAGGTCTACAAGGTTTATGGGAGGAGGACAAAGGCCCAATAGGATATAATAAAGGGGTAATGTGTATGTGAGGAGAAACAAGAGTGAGGCCCATAAAAAGAATTGAGATGCGAGACTGATAGTAGGAATAACTAACTTTGTTGTGTTGTAAGTGGGATTAGAGAGGGAGGGTAGTTAGTTGATGATGATATTTGGTTTTTTTTTTTTGGGGGGGGGGGGGGGGGGGTAGAGAGGTTCATGGGGATTTTCATGGTTGGTTGGGAGAGGACCTGACCTCTCGAAACTCAGGAGTGCATTTCTGTTTTCCTTTATTTCCGTTTTATTTTCTTAAGCTCTGTACTCACTAATTCAGCCTACTGCTTCTGAGTGAGGAGTTAGTTGCTGTAATTCCTATATATAAATAATACTAGAAGTCGAGCTCGATCACTTTTGGTATTAGAGCCGGTGATAACTAGGGTATGGTTGGCACATGGATGGGGGGATGAGTGGATGTGATAGAAAAGAATGTGGGAGAATTATTAGAGAAGCCAGGGTGAGATGAAGGATGAGCTAATGTGATCTTCAACACTCCTCCTTAAGCTGGGTTGTAGATGTCCATCATGCTTGGCTTGCTAATTAGTCCTTCAAACTTGATTTGAGGTAACGCCTTTGTCAAAAGATTAGCTATTTGACTTTGGGTTGATATGTGAGTCAATTCAAGAGTACCCGCTTCAAGTTTTTTCTTAATGAAATGCCTATTGATCTCGACATGCTTTGTTCTATTATAATGTACAGGATTTTTTCCAATGCTAATTGTTGCCACATTATCCAAGAATATCTTCATAGGTTTATTCATAAGGATTCTCAGTTCATTCATTATTCTTCTAAGCCACAGAATTTCATATATCCCATGAATTAGAGCTTTGAATTCTGTTTTAGTACTGCTTCTTGCTACAACAGCTTGTTTCTTACTTTTCCATATGATAAGATTTCCCCACACAAAAGGTGCAATAACCAGAGGTGGATCTTCTATCGATGATAGACTCTGCCTAATTCGCAAGTAAACTTCTATGCCCCTAGATGCACATTTCTTTTGGAAAAAAAAAAAAGAAGCCTTTACCAAAAGTCATCTTCAAGCATCTAAGGATTCTTTAAACAGCTTCTATATGCACTTTAGTTGGCTTGTTCATGTATTGACTGACCACATTTACTGGGAAGCTAATATCAGGTCTAGTATGGGAAGGATAAATAAGTTTCCCAACTAACCTTTGATACTTTCTTATGTCAACTGGAGCATGTTCTAGTTTCAGTCCTTCTTTATAGGTTGAATCCATAAGGATATCAACTGGTTTGCAACCAAGCATCCCAATTTCTTCAAGAAGGTTTAAAGTGTATTTCGGTTGAGAAATTGTGTTTTGAGATCTTGTTACTTCCATTCCCAGAAAATACCTCATTTTACCAAGGTCTTTAATCTCAAAATCTCTTGCAAGAGCCCCCTTCAAATGCTTGGTTTCTTCCTCTAAATCTCTTGTAACAATGATATCATCAACATAAACAATTAAAATAGCAATATTTCCCTCAAGAGAAAATTTCAGGAATAGAGTGTGATCAACCTATCCTTGTACATAGCCATAGCTCTTGTAAACTTGTCAAACTAAGTCTTTGGTGGCTGTTTAAGGTCGTACAAGGACTTGCTCAATTTACACACTTTGTTTTTGCCACCGTTAGAGTAAACGCTAGAGGGAATGTCCATGAAAACTTCCTCCTTAAGATTCCCCCATCTAAGAAAGCATTTTTGACATCTAATTGATGGAGTTGCTAATCTAAATTTGTTGCTGAGGACAACAATAGTTTAATAGTATTGAATTTAGCAACTGAAGAAAATGTCTCTTGGGAGTCTATTCCATGGGCTTAAGTAAATCTTTTAGTTACCAATCTAGCTTTATGACTGTTTATGCTACTATCGGGATTATATTTCACAGTGAAGATCCATTGGCAACCAACAGGTCTTTTCCCTTTTGGGAGATTAGTTACTTGCTTGGTATTATTATTTTCAAGAGCTTGTATTTCCTCCTAAATAGCCTTCTTCCATTCTGGTATGCCCAAGGCATCCTGCACTTGCTAACTTTTTGAAGATATACTAGCCGCAAAATTCTCATAATTGGGTGAGAGTTTCTCATAGCCTACAAAGTGAGAAATACAATGTTGTGTGCAAGCTCTTACTCCTTTCCTCAATGCAATCGATAAATTCAAGTCAGTTAGATCCAAGTTATCATTAGTAGACATACCTAGACTTGATTGGGTCTTATGGCCTTGCCTTGGAGTTATGCCAAGCTCGACAACATCCAACCTCTCCCTTTTGGTTTAGACTTGGAGCTTTTTTTGTTGTATCCCTTCTAGTCTGCTCTTAGGTTCATTGAAGTTTGTAGGCAAGTCATCTTCAACCTCAATAGTAGGTGGTGAGGGATTATTATTGGTCATAGGTTTAGGAGAAGAAATGAAAGAGATAAGGTTAGGAACATAGGGCCTCATCTCAAGTTCAAGTGTAAAAAAATTCCATTCCTCTTGGTATTGTTTCTCCCCCTGCATGAGATTTTTGGTGTAATAAGGCTGTGTTTCAAAAAAGGTAACATCTAGAGTGGTGTAAAACTATTTAATAATGGGTGAGTAGTATTTGTATCCTTTTTCGGTGGAGGAGTAGCTAGGAAAGATGCATTTAAGGGATTTACGATTAAGTTTGCCTTTATGATAGATGTGTACAAAAGAAGTACAGCCAAAAACTTTGTGGGTAAGGAAGATAGGGTGTGGGTGTTAGGGTAGGCTTGGAGAAATTGTTGATGAAGTGTATGAAAGGTTAGAATTCTAGAAGGCATCCTATTGATAAGATAAGTAGCAATGAGAATAATCTCCCCCTAAAAATATTTAGGTACATTTGTGAATATTGTGAGGGTCTAAGCCACTTCCAAAGGGTGTCTATTTTTTGATTTAGCAACCCCATTTTGTTGAGATGTGTCCACACAAGAGGTTTGATGAACAATGCCTATGCTGTCTATGTAATCCTTTAGGGTATAATTGATGTCTTCTTTGCCATTATCAGTTCTAAGGGTTTGAATCTTTGTGTTGAATTGAGTCTGAACTATGATGCTGAAATTTTTGAAAATGTGAGGCATTTCGGATTTTTCTTTCATGAGGAAGTAAGATGAGTATGATCGTTTATGAAAGTTACAAACCATCTAACTCCCAAATCATTAGAGATTTTGGAGGGACCACATATAATCATTGTGGATTAAGGTGAAGGGCTGAGAGGACTTGTGGTGTGAAAGGTAATGGGCTTTAACATGCTTTAATAGCTGACAAACTTTGCATTGAGTAAAACCAGAATTTTGACTTGATAGTTGATAGGTTGGGAAATAACATTCATAAGTACTTGAAGTTGGGGTGACCTAACCTAAAATATCATAATATGAACTCATTGGTGGTACAACTAGTAGAAAGAACCTACTTGTGTTTCTGATAAGGAGTTTGGATAAGGTAAAGCCCGATCTGTTCCCTATCATTGCCAATAATTTGTCTCCATTTTAAGTCCTGAAAAAAGCAACCACTAGTGAAGAATTTAGTCTTACAATGCTGTTGCTTGTTGAACTTATTAACAGACGGTAAATTGCATGTCAAATTAGGCATAAAAAGCACATTTTGAAGGGTTAGATTCTCAGATATTCTCACAAACCTAGTAACTTTCATAGTGGAAAGTGCGCCATTAGCAATTTTTACAACAAAACTTCCAGTACAAGGAATAAAATTTTCAAGAAGGGACTCATTACCCGTCATGTGATTAGTAGCACTAGTATTAACAATTCTAGTTTTGGATGGTTGAGTTTGAGAAATTGATGCTGTAGAAGCATTACTTGATTTTAGGGTTATGGTTGATGTTCTTAGGACACCAGAATATCAAACCACGAAGGAAGAAATGCATAAGATAAAAGCATATTGGCTATTGATTGTGAGACCCTAATTCTTGACTAGAGGGGACACCAAAGGCCAAGTGGGATCTCTTTAGAATCTGCTCTAGCGTTTAGAAATTGGTTAATCAGTAAAGATAGATATACTTGATCAGAAATATCTCTGTCTTTTAGAATTCCAAGTCCTTCCCTTTTTGGCTGGTTGTGGGCGAGGAGGGATTCGAACCCCTAACACCATGGTTCAAGTCTACTGGTCTATTAGGATGCCTCAGTTGACCATAGTTGTATGTGGGCTTTTCCTAGTGTTTTATTATTAAGTATAGTTATGATTTTTTCGGTGGATCTGACCATAGTCCCTCTTGCCATCATACTATTTGAGAGAAAACTAAGTTGAATTACCTAAGATGACTTTTGAAACCAAGGGGTAACGACTGACAAATAGAAAGGCAAGTTTGAATAAGAAAAGGAGTAGCTTCGTCTTCAACAAAGGCATCTAGCATAGCTCATCTTCAACAAGGAAAAGAGGAGCTTCATCTATGGCCTTAGGATGGGCAAAGTAACACCATAAATCAACAGAGGAGGTTGGGTCAACCTGTTTTAGACGAATGGTTGCAGATGGCAATGCGTATACGCTCTCACCCATCGACGCATGTAACTAGGTATAGCTGGATATGGTAGCACGTGGACAATTAGACGGTGGCTAGACACTTGGATTCAGCTGATCGAAACCCTCTTAGAACTCTTTGACGGTGCGTGTTGATTAGGGGGGAATCATAGTGCCTCATGGATGAAGCCCATTTGCCATTTTCTAAGTTTGTAGCACTTTGTTCTTGCATCTCTGAGATTGCATTAGAGTTTGCTAGTATCCCTTAGGTGATGGGCATGGATCAAGCTAACATAGCTCTGATACAATGAGAAAATTATAGAGGAAAAAGATTTCTTATTGTTTGCATCTTAGTGAAACAAAGACAACTAAGCAGGGAACAATCTCTCTATCCATCCCAACAAATTAACTAATTCAAGATATAATTTATTCCTAATAAAAATGATAATAATAACTGAAATGGAAGGGAAACAGATAGGAGACAAATAAGGTAGAACAAAACTAAGTAAGAGAGAATGATGTGATTTTCAACACTATTCATGAGGAAAATTATGCAAATCAAATCTATGTATGTGAGTAGAATCGGGAGGAAAATTTTTGTAATTAATAGGAGGAGTTGACCGAGTGAAATATGCTAGTAATAAGGGACTTTAATGGTTAGGATTTGTAGTCTTTATTTCCGTATTTTACTCCCTGATTTTGTTCCCTCTCATAATTGCCCTTGTTTCCTCCATACACTGTATATATTGTACTCAGATTGTATCAATAATATATACGAATCTCTCAGCTCTTACCACATGGTATCAGGGCCCAAAGAAACGATTGAGATAGAAGTAACCACGTCAAAGTTGAACTCAGGTAGAGACGGATCGCCAAGCATGGTGAATACTGGACTCGATGAGATCTCGACGTTGAACTAGTGTAAGATTGGGAGTCCCTTTGGGTTGACCTCTAATTTCAAAAGGCCTTCAGTTCTAATAGTCACAGAAAAACTTAATAGAAAAAACTACTGTGAATGGGTTTAGGTCGTGAAGCTGGCAGTGACTAGACAAGGAAAGCTTGGATACCTCATTGGCAAATGCAAGGTTCTTGACTCATTGAAAGTTGCAGAGATGAACCAGTGGGTCATCGAAAACTCCATGGTTTCTTCATGGTTGGTCAACGCCATGGTGCCCTCAATCAGGCATAGTTTTCTCTTCCTCCCCATTGCACACGCGATCTGGGAAATAGCCAGACGCATCTACTCTAATGGTGAGGACCTCTCTCAACTGTTTGACATCAAAACTCGGATGTGGCAAATGAAGCAAGGAGATAAAGATGTCACTGACTACTAGTTAGAAATGGTTTCTCTTTGGTAGGAGCTTGACCTCAATACTGAAGAAGTTTAGTCCTGTTCAAAGGATGCCGTGAGGTTTAAATAGAAAACAGAAAGGGAAAAAAGTCTTTGAATTCCTTGCTGGTTTAAACAATAATCTAGATGATGTTAGAAGTTGAATTTTGGATAAAAAGCCTCTACCTTCAACGGAAGAGGTATTTGTAGAAGAGAGGCATGAAGCATCCAGAAGAAAAGTTATGAAGATAGATGAGACACCACCCACATCTGAGTCCTTTGCACTTGTTGTTCGGCCTGTAGACATTGGTAAGAACCAAAAACCGAGATTGGTATGTGAGCATTGCAAGAAAGCAGGGCATACCAAGGACACATGTTGGGATATACATGGTAAACCTGTTGATTGGAAGCCACGGAAGAATAAGGCACGTGGCTACCAAGTAGCTTCGGAAACCAGTGGTGAAAAACAAGAAGAAACTTCAAAGCAACTTGCTGGAAGTCAGGATGACCAATTGGGTAAGATACTTGAAATGTTGACTACATTACAAAATGCTGGACAGCAACAAAAAAAGGTACCAACGGCAACCATGGCTCATAAAGGTAACCTCTTGCAAACTTTAGTTCTTGCTTTAAAGGCATTCTGTAAAAAAAAAAGGATGGATTGTAAATTTCAGAGAAAATGACCATATGAACAAACATTCAGATGTATTTGATTCATATACTCCATGTGCTGGGAATGCAAAAGTTAGAACTATTGATGGGAACCTTAGTTCTGTTGCAGGAAAAGGAATTGTCAAAGTTTCAGACTCTATAAAATTAGAATCAGTGTTACATGTTTCCAACCTTGAATGCAATTTATTGTCAGTAAATCAAATTACTAAGCAAACAAACTATAGTGCTCATTTCTATCCTACTTATTGTGGTTTTCAAGACCTGTCATTGGAAAAGATGATTGGAATTGCTAAGAAATATGATGGACTTTACTACTTGGAAGAGCTTGAAGTGAGCAGTCTGAAGTCACATATACTGTGCCACAATGTTACCGCCCATAAGAGTGATGACTTTTTGTTATGGCGTAAAAGATTAGGTCATCCTAATTTTCAATATTTGTGTCATTTGTTTCCTGAACTTTGCTCAAATAAAATGTCTATTTTTCAGCGTGATGATTGTGAACTTGCTAAGCATAAAAAATCTTCTTTCACACGTTCCGCATACAACGCCACTAAACCTTTCTCAATTATCCATAGTGATCTCTAGGGGCCATCTCGTGTCATAAATAGAATCAATTCAAAGTGGTTTATCACATTCATAGGTGATCATACAAGACTGTGTTGGGTATATCTGTTAAAAGAAAAAAGTGAAGTTCCCTCCATGTTGGTTGACTTCTTTACCCTAATCAAAAACCAATTTTAGACTTATATCCAGATCTCGCATACTGACAATGGTACAGAATGCTTCAATAGTACTCTTGGTAGTTTTCTCAAAAAGCATGGCATAATCCATAAACGCACTTGTGTCCATAGCCCTTAACAAAATGGAATAGTCGAAAGGAAAAATAGACACATACTTGAAGTTGCACGTGCCCTTATGTTTACTACTAGTGTGCCTAAAATTTTTTGGGAGGATACAATCCTTACTGCTGTATACCTTATTAACCCAATGCCTAGCAAGGTTTTGTCTTTCCCAAGCCCACTTGAAAAGTTGAAAGAAACCCACCATCTTACTCATCTTGAGAATAACTTGCCCTTGAAGATCTTTGGTTGCTCAGTTTTTATTTACCTTCATCACTCACAAAAGCTTGATCCTAAGGCTGTCAAATGTGTCTTTCTCGATTATGCTCCATCACAAAAAGGGTATAGGTTTTTCGATCCTCTTTCCAGCAAACCCTTTGTTAGTTGTGATGTCATATTCAATGAAGCAATTCCATTCTATTCAAAGCCTTCAATTCAAGGGGAGAGTTAGAGTAAATTTTAGTCTTTGGAGTTAGTTGAACTTTCATCTTTTTCCCCACCTACTACAATCAGCGTATCACCCTCTTCTTCACTTTTACCTCCTGACAATAGTACTTCTAGGCCATCAACCGAAGGGAACTCAAAGAAAAGGGAAGACAAAATGGTGCATTTACCACAAAAAGACTTTAACTGTGTTTACCAATGCGTGAAACCAGGTAGTGGGGATGCTATACCTAAAGCAATTCCAGAATCTGAACCAATACAGGATCCTGATCCCGAGGGGTAAGAGAATGGTGGTGAAACTGAGGAGCAGAAGAATGGTGCTGAGGAACATGAGTGTAGGAAGAACCAGGTGAACGCCTTGATCTACCCATTGCCCTTAGAAAATAGCCTAGATCATGCACTCAACATCCTATTGAGAGATTTGTGTTATACAAGGCACTTTCTCCATTGTACAATGCCTTTGTTTCGAGTCTTGACAATGTCAAAATTCCTAGCAACATACAAGAAGCTCTTGGAGTACCAGAATGGAAGAAAGCTGTCATGGAGGAAATGAAGGCCTTAGAGAAACATGAAACTTGGGATAAGGTTGATTTGCCCAATGGAAAGAAACCTATAGATTGCAAATGGGTTTTCAACATCAAGTACAATTCATATGGCTCAATAGAAAGGTATAAAGCCCGACTTGTTGCTAAGGGTTTCATTCAAACTTATGAAATGGATTATACCAAGATGTTTGCCTTAGTTGCCAAGCTGAATACTATAAGAGTACTACTTTCTATAGCGGCAAACCTGGATTGGTCTCTCCAACAACTGGACATCAAGAATGCCTTTTTGAATGGAGAATTGAAGAAAGATGTATACATGACTCTTCCATCAGGTTTTGATGAAGGAAGAAAAAGTGGCAAGGTGTGCAGACTTAAAAATTCCTTCTATGGTTTGAAACAATCTCCTACGACATGGTTTGAGAGGTTTACTCGAGTTTTGAAGAATGAAGGGTACACATAGGGTCAAGCAGATCATACAATGTTTTTTAAACATAGAAGAGAAAGGAAGACAATACTAATCGTCTATGTTGATGACATCATACTTGCTGGAGATGATGAGACTGAAATTGAAAGGCTCAAGAATGCTCTAACAAGGGAATTTGAAGTTAAGAACTTGGGAGAGATGAAATATTTCTTGGGTATGGAAGTTGTAAATCAAAAAAGGGTATTTATATCTCTTAGAGAAAGTATATTCTTGACCTACTAAGGAAACTGGAATGCTTGGATGTAAACCAAGCAAGACTCCAATTGAAGCTGCTAAACATGGGGATGAAGGAAAACTAGTTGACAAGGAAAGATACCAAGTATTAGTTGGAAAGCCAATCCATCTCTCTCACACTATGCTTGACATCGCCTTTGCAATGAGTTTGGTGAGTCAGCACATGCATTTTCCAAAGGAAAGGTACCTTGAAGCAGTTTATAGAATCTTGAGATACCTTAAGGGCACTCCAGGTAGAGGTTTACTGTTCAAAAAGGATAATAAAAGGTGCATAGAAGTTTATATAGGTGTAGAATGGGCAAGTTTTATAGAGGATCGCAGGTCAACCTCTGGCTATTCCTCCCTTGTATGGGGAAACTTGGTTACTTGGAGGAGTAAAAAACAGAATGTGGTAGCTAGAAGTAGTGCTAAAGTGGAGTTTATAGCTATGGCACATGGGATATGTGAAGGACTATGGCTTAAAGGGCTACTTGAAGAGCTACAGATTGTACCAGAATTACCCATGAAGCTGTATTGTGATAAAAAGGCGGCAATTAATATTGTCCATAATCCAGTTTAACATGACTGAACTAAACATGTTGAGGTGGATAGGCATTTCATTAAGGAAAAAATAGAAGATGGAATAATTTGCATGACATATGTCCCCACTAGAAGGTAGACTGCAGACATACTCACAAAGGGACTATCCAAGCAATTTTTTGAAGATCTTGTAGGCAAGTTGGACATGATAGACATCTATGATCCAACTTGAGGGGGAGTTTGAGTAGAATCGAGAAGAAATATTTTGTAATTAATAGGAAGAGTTGACGGAGTGAAAAATGTTAGTAATAAGGGACTTTAATGGTTAGGATTAATTTACTCCCTGATTTTGTTCCCTCTCATAATTGCCCCTGCTTCCTCCATACTCCGTATATATTGTACTCAGCTTGTATCAATAATATATACGAATCTCTCAAACTCTTACCACAATGTATAATGAGTAATGACAATACTCCAATTTCACATTATACGTGAGAGGAGAGCAAGGGGTTCCTAGTTTCAGGACTTTTTTTTTCCCAGAGATTTTATATTTTTTTGTCCAATTAAGACATTGTTCTTATTCATGAGGACAATTATGCAAATAAAATCTCTGTTAATGAGGTACAATGACAATTGCCTGATTCAATTTATTTGCAAGAAGAGAACAATGGGTGCATAGGTTTAGGATTTATTGCTTTTTGCAGTCACAAGTATACTGTGTGCTAGTAATACTCTAATCTGAATTTTCCATTTGCTGTATAGTTTATATACTTGTGCAGGCTTGAGTTTACGTAATTAAACATGTCTTCTATCTGCATTGTAGTTGGAATGCTTTGGACTGGAGAAAAACCGGAGGTGAAAGCAATGGAGGAAACTATGACATCATACTTCAACATGTTACAAGGTTTCCTCTTGCTTTCCCATGGAAGCACAGTAGGGGCAGGGCCTACTCTGTCCTCCTGTATTCAGGCATCTGTGAAGCAAGTTGTTGATTCCAGCTTTAGGCTGATGAAGGAATTTGTCTCTTTATATGGTAATCCCTCCTCTCTATCTGAAGAGCATTTCTGAGCAATATACCGATTGACGAAGATAATTTATTTAACATTCTTTACCACTTATCTATCTCAAGTTCTCAACCTTGAACTTAAAAACTCTGTTGCCCTAAGTAGTATTCATTTGGTCTGCTTACTGATTAGTGTTGGAGATATGTACTAATTAATATTTAGCCATTAGCCTTGCTAGCATTGAAATCAGAGGATTAAATTCCTGATATCATGGGATTAAGTCAGCTTATTGTTTCCTTTTGTAGTTCCTTACTTATGTGTCACTTTTATGATAATTAATTTTTCTTTATGCCCTTGTTTCATGGGATTCTGGTGGCTGTTCTGTAGCCATGATCCCTATATAATAACCTACTGTATTTTTGAATAAAGTATGAAGTAAAACAGAAGCATTGCTGCCATTTTCTTCAGTTTGTAATTAGTGACGTGTTAACCAGTAACTCCAGCATTGCTGCTGTAGCTTATGACAAATATTCAATATCATACTCTTAAAAAAGCATGTAGCCTTCCATTTTATTTAAACAAAGGGACTGGTTTGCTCTTTTGAGTAGTGAGATGATGTATTTTGATTTTTTTTTTTTTTCGGTGTTTTGCCAGTTGTCTTCCCTGTTTTAGAAAGATTACTTATCCTCCTGTTGGCTGTAGCACCATCAAATGGCCTGTATATTAAACGAATTACGAAATTAAGGACCCTACTTGCCTATGCTGGCCCACAAGATAGACAGGCCAACCAGCGGGCCAGTATTTTTTTTTTAATATTTAATTAATTAAACAATTATATTTTACTAAGTTTTTACTTACTGCAACTTACCAAACAAATAAAAGGGAACAAAATTTATAGAAACAACATAATCATCAATCGTTAATTCAAAGTATGGATCTAAACTCAAAGGACCATTTTTTTTAATTATTTTCTTTTTTACATCTCTGATGCTGTTAATTTTAATTGGCATAATTCAAATGCTCTTGTATTGTAGAAGCCTTTATGGATGCCAATTCACTGATTTTCTAGACTCCTAGCCCCTCTTTGAAAGCCTATGGCTTTATGTTGGGGAAATTCCTTTATGAAAATTACCAAGATCAACCAACAATTACACACCATAAAATAGGAATATAGATCACACAAGGATTAATGTGGTTGGGCAAACCTATGCCTATGTCCATGGAGATGATAATGATCTTCACCATGAGAAAAATGCAGAAACAAAAAGAAATCATTGAGTTTGACATGTCAAACCTCAAAAAACATAGGGCATGACATGGGATATGTGTGTGTTTTTGTACTCAAAGCTTAGTTTTTTAAATTTCTCATTTAGTGAGCCCTTTCCAACAAAAAATAAAATGACCATCATCCATTATTCTAAATACTTGCACTGGTATTTTTCCCAAAAAAATGTACTAAACAAAAAGATGTAAAGCTATACTATGCAAATTATCAAGGTAAATTAAAAAGTTAGTAAAAAATTTTTATTATTTCATCAGGATGGGGGTTTCTAGTGTCTCATTTTATTTATTTATTTTTTTTTTGGCCTTTTGTTTTCCTATTATGTATCTGTGTATAAACGCTATGCTTCCTTTGGATTATATATGTGCAGTAAAATAGTTGTGTCTGGGAGTAGAGCCTTATAATATCAGAATTATATCAACAAATTTGTGGTTGATGATTCCTTGAAGCAGAAAACTTAGTTGTAGTGTCTATGTGTTTGCTAGCAATTTCTCTAATAAAAATATGACAAGTGAATTTTTAATAACTGAGTGTCACATGACTGGGTCTTTTAAAAAATTTTATAATGTCATATTTTTATTGAAGAATCCAATAATAAGCAAAAACCTTTGGGGAACAATGACCTAAGCAAATCTGTTGAAAGGATATGGTCTAGGGAACTATAGAACCCCCTTGAGCTTGGAGCTTTAATTTGAAAAATGATCTTCAGCCAGACAAGAGGACAATTATTTAAGGAGTATAAATGCTTTGCTGGTTGTGCGCTGTTTAAAGCTGAAGCCTGAGATGAGGTTTGACCCTAAGGTCATGTTCTCTCTCATACTTGTCAGGGGTCAACATGAGCAGCTGTTTACCAAGACTGCCTTAGTTGCTGACCTAACCTTGCTAGGCACGTTCAATATAATCAACTCAGACCACCAAAGTGGTGTCCTAGATCAGATGGACAGAATTCTTATCCTTTGTTTACTTATCCAGTCGCCCTCTTCAAGCTATCCATATCTCCGTTGACATCTCCTTGCCTTTTTCCAAAAACTAGCTGCCTTGCGGGCGCTGGCATGTCCCCTTAAGCATGTATTATACTGCGTTGGACCTAACAAAGATGGCCTACCATCCTTGGCATGTAATACTTAGAAGAAATACCTTTTGCTTCTGTCATGCATTCAATGTAAAGCCACCCTCCTTCAGCCTATTTTCCATCCATGCATTAAGTGCCTACCTTCCCTTCACTATAAATGCAACCTCATAACTCTCTAATGGATCGACAATCTAGTGTTTAATGGAGATTTTATCTTGCCCCTGTATACTCATAAGACCTATCCGCAGAGAATTGCTCAATTGTCAGCCATTAATACCAGTATACCACCATTAAAGGTCCCTTTGAGTTACTACTAGCCAATCAATAATTGCTCCTACTTCACAAGTTCAAGGTTACTCTCTCCAGCACAGTTTGCAGAGAAACCCTTTTACTCATCTGTCTTACCCTGCGCACTTGCTGGGAGTCCTTCCCCCTCTCTGTATTATATACTCCTTGTTGACATGTCCTTTGTGAGTTTCACATCTCCGATCTCTGTCAGAGCACTCTTATTCTAATAAAATGTTCTATTTGGTATGGCGTTGAACCTGAGAAATGCTTACCGAAGCTCATATGATGAAAAAGGAATTACGGAATCTCAAATTGATCTTAGGACTTTGTAAAGGTTATGGAGAAGAGGTATTGATTAAGTTATAAGGATACCTTATTGGGTTTGGGATTTGCTCAGCATGCTCTTGCAGTCTTACTGGATTCTGATTTGTTTCAGGTATTGTGCCATGTAGACGTTAAATATCACCCTTTAAGTACATTGAGAACACTTGGACTTCTGTTGAAATGGAAAAGCCATACTATTCTAAAAACACAGGATATAGAATTATGTATCACTATTTATGTTAGGGTGTCTTCCCTTAGCTCGTGTTTAGCTAATTTTCCCCGTTATGTTGGGTGTCTGCATGGCTCCATCAGCTCCATTATTCATAATTTTTGTTACATTGGCATTTTAATCTACATGCATATACCATTGGATTAAAACTCTCTCTCTCTCTCTCTCTGTATTTTGTTTTGACTAGCATATCATGCAGCTTCTGTTTGAACATAGCAACCTTATCTCTGTAATTGAACACTAACAGGATCTCAAGGTAAAGATCAGCAACTATCAATCTCTCAATTAGTTGGTGCTGTATGGGAAGTGTGTTCTGCTCTTAAAAAGACTCCATCAACAAATATTACAGCGATTGGGCGAGGAATGACACAGGTTGCTGTTTCAATCAAAGATGTTCTTCGCGAGCTGAAAGAACTAAAGCCAATTTCATCTGATGATCCTGCCAATGAGACTTGTGCCGTAGCAGAGTGTGAGCCACATGATGAAAATTCCAGTGAAGGTGAATTGGGGAATGACCTTTCACCTGAAGAGATGAAAATCGCCCAAGCAGCAATTGTGGTTGTATCAGATACACTTTCAGTCATAAAGGAGCTTATTCGCTGCATCACAGGCTTGCTTAAGCTGGAAAAGCCGAAGGACAACAGTGATTTTGTAGATTCACTGGAGAAACTGTTGAAGCTGTGTCAGGAACTTGGTTTACAGATCGATGAGATTGGAGCTTGCCTATATCCCCCTCAAGAGGTCCCTGTCATAGAAGCGGCCGTGGAGAAAATCCACTGCATTATTGATAATGTGCAAGGGGGATTAGAAGGACTCAAAGGAGCATCAGAAGTATTTCATGGGGCATGCAACGTTTTGAGGAGTTCACTGAGACAGCTTGCATCTGAACTAAGAAGCTCTGCAGCTGATGGTCTAGAAGCCAACGTGGAAAACATTACATTAAGCAATTAAGAAACCTTTGTAGATTATGTTTGCTTGGCCATGACGTGTAGAATATATAATTTTGATTTTGACTTGGCATAATTAACAGAAGTGATCCTTTTGTACTATGTTAATTTATACCCTTATTATTGAAGCCAGGAGAAATTCTTGTGTATCCCGTAGTGTTTTGTGCATGTAATGGCAAGAATTTAGATTTCACAATTCAACAAGCGGGTTCTACATATGTAGATTGAATCCTGACCATTCTACCGAAGAATTTCTCTTGAAACCAAATTAGGTGTTGATCTGATAATGGGATCGACTTACCAAGTCACTGAAATGTTATGTTATTGTTAAATTGATAGAATCGGTTATTTTTAATTAAAAATCAATATATATAATAAAAAAAGTGTAAAATATTTATAAAAAAATGATATTAATGCATGTAATGTAGTTTATTTTGATAAATGAATATTATATAATATAAAATTATAGAAAAAATTATATGAAAAAAAAGGAAAGGTTTGTTTCAATTGTCCCTATGCACGACTTAGCCCCATGTCAATTGTGAAAGTTACGGTTTCGAAAATCAGATTAGAGTTCGACGAAAAATCAGTGAATCGACTGACAGATAATCCAAAAATTGCGAGTCGCTGGATTCAAAACCTGTGCAATGACACCTTCAAAGCATTTGCCAGCAACTAAGCTACAAGTTTGTAGTTGTTATATATAAGCAAAACATTATATATATTATATGTACTTGGTTATTTTGATTGTTTATTATTTGTATTTTTTTTATTTTTTAACCAAAATTGTTTTTATTGACTTTTGGTTCTTAATTTATGGCAAATGAGATAATTTTTTTTAATATCATATAAATTGTTTAACCTACTGAACTAATATTACTTTATCTATATTATCATAATTATCATTATTGATCATTATATAATGTAAAATTATAATTTTATTATATATATATATATATTAGTACATGGCAATTTTAAATTTTCATTTTAAATTACTAAATATATAAAAACATCTCATATATATATATATATATATATGTATATAAAATCCGTTCGAACCTTCAGTACATATACCATAATTTATATGTTATAAGACGTTTTTACAAATATATATATATATATATATATATATAATATGTCCGTAGGTGACTGTCAAAATGATCTGATTCGAACCTTCAGCCAATCGGATCTGGCTAACTATCCATAATTAAGTTTTCTTTTATATCATCCTTTAATCTTATGAGCTTTTAGAGACCATGAGATGCCATTATTAACGAGATGTTCCACTAGACGAAGTTTTTGACAGAATTTCAACAAAATAAGGTATAAAATTATATTTCATTTCAAAATTTAGTATACAGGCAGAGGTAATGTGTACCCACATCTCTGGCACTAATTAAACAAAAACTAGATTACTTTGTGAAGAATATACATTCAGTCTGAAAGAATTGTAGCACATATTAAGAGATGTAGGGCTAGAGTCACCGTCTTGTGAGCTTGACCATCCATGCACCACCAAGATAAAGACCTATCAGGGGAGCGGCTAGAAGAACTTGAGTGAGAGGATCAGTGGAAGGAGTAAGCACAGCAGCTGCCACTACTGCACCAACCACAACATACCTCCAAACTGACAGCATCTGGTCTCCAGACACAAGCCCAACTTGTCCCAATAGAAATTGTATAACAGGTACCTGCGATATTACTTCCATTAGATTATAT
The DNA here is from genome assembly GCA_032878935.1 of Erythrophleum fordii. Lineage (NCBI taxonomy): Eukaryota > Viridiplantae > Streptophyta > Magnoliopsida > Fabales > Fabaceae > Erythrophleum > Erythrophleum fordii. The sequence continues at coordinate 3,778,651 of JAVQMF010000029.1, forward strand.
TGGATATTTATAGGTAGATTTGATCTTAGAAAAAATATTGATAGATTAAATCAATTATTAACAGATATGTGAGCATATTGAAAGTGGATTTTATTAAAAGGAACTTCTAGGCAGATTGGTTGATCAAAGATGCGTAAACCAAACCAATCATAAAAAAACATGTATACATGTCAAATTTATTTTTCAATAAAACCCACTTCTAACATACTTATATATTTATTTATAATTGATTTCGTCTATTTATCTTTTATAAACCAAATATACATAAGAATCTTTCCCTACATAAAAATATTATGACATACTTACATAGTTACATGTCCATCTATAATTGTTTCAATTTATTAATTTTTGTAGATTGGGTCTGACTAGAATATCCAGGATTCTATAAGTACTAAATACTAATAACTGGAGAAAGAAAAGGGATGCTTATGAAGAACCCCTTCAGTTTTAAAAACTGAAAATTAGTCCCCTAAACTTTTACACATGGGCATGTGAAAACTTAAGTCCATTTCTCGTTAAGAGGATGCCATTTTACACACTTTCCCTTGCCACATGGCATGTCCCCACTGGTTTGAAGCAAATAAGGGTGTTTCAGAATTAAAAAAAAGCCTTACACGGGAATGAAATGCCCCAACTCTAAATCTCAAAATTTCCAAATCCTAAAGAATGGAAGTTTTTTTTTATGTCTTTTTTTGGGGGGGGGGGGGGGGGGGGGGGGGGGGGGGTACTGGTTTTCAAAGTTGAGGGGGGTGTATCCAAATTATCAGAAGTCGATGGGGTGTGCCTATTTGTATTTTTCCCTATTTATTATACACAACTTTATCCTTCTTTGTGTTGGCACTGAAAAGGGGGGAGATGCCATAAGGTCATGGACTCCTGGCATGTCGGGGGTTCAGTGACAAGGTGCAATCCTCTTATTAATATAGGACAAATAAAAACAGCAAAAAATGTTTACCTGGAAAGACAAGCCGGTACTGAACATGAGCACTAGTACAAACTCAAAGTATTGATCAATGGACCACAACGATTCAACAGCTCCTTCAGCATAATTAACAAAGAAATTTAATGCTGCAGGTGTCAGAACTAAGTAGGAGAAGGTTATTCCCGCGTAGAAAAGAACTGATGAACCCAAAACAATCGGCCCCAGAAACCTTCTTTCAGCTTTTGTTAGACCTGGAAGCACAAAGGCTATGATTTCATATAGAATGACAGGACTTCCCAAGAGAAGGCCACAGTATCCAGACACCTGCAATACAAAAGCAAAAAATATTAATCCCATCAAGGTAGATTCTTGTACAGTTTTATTTTGTTTGGGGGAGGGGATTAGCTGGATCACTATTTGATGGACTTTGAAAATAGACACGCAGAATAGGGAGACTCATGGGCCATAATACATGATGATCAGCATTTTTAAATCCTGTAAGTTAGGGTTTAATAACAGACTTTTCATCAGTAATTGATCATGACAGAAATAACTGGAAGTTATCTATAACATTCATAGAAAATCATTTACAGAATGTACATAGACAAACACAAACAAGAGGAATTGAACACCTTGTTTTTACTACCCAAACTTTTCCCTTGTTCTTGTTCCTTTTCTGCTTATTTTACTATTGGTCTTCTTTGACTTGTATTACAGGCTAAATTATAGTGGCAAAAAAGTTGGTTTAAAAACAATGAGATATTTAATCCCTATGCCATAAGTTTTACAAGAGAATCGGATAAAAGGCAGACTAAAGCACAAAAACTGCTTCATACATTCCTGATAAAGCATGACACAGCAGATTGAGCATGAACACAGAGATAGATGTGTTCTTAAACAATCGTACCTTTATAGTTGTGAAGAAAAACTCCCCAGGAGCTAGCTGAAGAAATCTCACACCCTGTGATTTAACAGGAGCTTCAAGAAACATTATCAGTTCTTTCGAAAATGCAAAGCATCCTAAAATGGCTGCTCCAACTGCGAGAACTGATGCAAAGATTCTCTGTCGCAACTCTTCAAGATGATCAAATATGCTCATTTCTTTATCTTCAGGAAGAAGTTCTTTACTAGGATAAAGAATATCATAAAGCGCACTTCCTTCACCATCTTGCCTAGAATTTTCCAGTGTTTCTTCTCTTGTATTATCAACCAGTTCTGTGTTGTGTAACAAAAAATTAATGTCAGGGTCTTAACTTTATCCACTTAACTTACAGCACTGATCTCCATGATGCTCAGACTGAATTTGAAACAAATTGGATCATAAGTTGGCATCATTTTAGAAGAACATCATGGTTCACTTACACATTTTTTTAAAGAAGCAGTCCAAGCTTATTTTAAATTAAATAGTATCAACCCAAAGGATATGTGACACTATATAGTTTAGGCATCACATATTTTCATATCTCATTACTCTTTTCTGTAGAAGATAATGGCAAGTTGATGAACCAAGGTTGAGATAGGTTGGGAATATGGAGGCAAGCTCTGGATATTAGAGGCTCACAGATTAAGAGGATGCAATGGATATAATAACCAGAAGAAATAGCACGTGTAGGAGAAAAAAATAAGAATTGTAGTCAAAACGAAGAGCAACAAATATCCAAGCAGAGCATTTACCATGGCCAGGTTCATTGGTAAGATTGAAGAAACAATGAATAGTGGAGTTGGTGTTGGATGAATAAAAAGTTTGCATGCATTAAGCAGCTGTGTGATAAGACAACAATTTAAAGATAAACAGCAAAATTTATATGTCTGCCATATGGCTTATCATGTTTTGCAGAAATGGCATGTCCAGTTCTAAACCAAGTAAATAAATAATTCAATGAATGAATTCAAGGGAGTGTCTATGCAAGATGAAAAGACAGCAAGAAAAATGAAATTATTATTGAAATATGGGGGACCTTTGATTGCAGAAAAGATGAAGGAGAATCATCAACAGACATGTAACACATAGAACAAATATTTGGGCATGAGAAATAAAGAAAAATTGCAGTAGGTTAGTAGAGAGAAAGCCCTTGATGAATATATACCACATTAAAATTCATATAAAGATAGGCCAAAGAAACTCCATTTAGATTATCTAGTATGCATGTATTCATGCTACTACAATAGAAAGGTTATGGCTAGTGTGCTTAGATAACTTTAAACCTGTCATTTCAAAAGCAATTGGTGCATGGAAATCATAGAGCTGGTATAAATTGCAAGTAGCCTTGTACACAAAAGTAATGCTACAGAACTAAAACCTTATGACCAGCCACTTAACCAACGTTTCAACTTCATGTTCAGAGCTAGATTACTAACTAACCTCGCCAATTTCAGATTAAAAGACACTCTTAGTAAGTGTGTACGCCCAGTCTTTCTACCATGTCTTTGTTCATATTATCCCAAAGAAACCAGAATAATCAGTCAAATCAATGATTAATAATGTTTATTTAAAAAAAAAAATGCAACAAGAGTAGGATTGGCTTCTATCTTGTATCCGATTAAATTTGTTTTAAGTGATATACTAACACAGCAAGTTGCCATTTATTATTTATAGGGAAAGAGAAAACCAAAAAAATGCACAACCATCTCCCGAGAAACCCAGCTAAATCAATGATGATACACATGGTCAGCATGTTCAAGCATACTTCAGAACCTAGAAAGACGGATAGTTCAAAAACAAAGCCGTATGGTCTCATAAACAAATCAGACACTTAAATACAATAGAATATTTCAAATTATAGTTAAACACTACTATTTGTTGTATTGTAGTGTCCGTGTTCTATGTTTGTGTCAATATGCTTCTTAGTTCGGACAGAATCAGATAACAACTTAGAAAGATAGTACTTCAATCACAATCCTATGGGTTATTCTGCATTCGGAAACGCACCCAAACTACACAAGCAGCTAATTCAGAAAAGTTCCCATTCTCTTTAAATCGTTTAGCCAGAATTGTTAAACATGTATAAAAAAAATGAAGATAATTGAATTTCATAAAGAAATCATGCTCTTGCCTGGCCTATCTTCAACGGCTGAGCCAATCCCACTTTCGCTTCCACTCAACTCCTGCCGATTCTCTCTCAAGTCATCATCGACAGCAAAACAGACAACTCTACCAAAACTCGTTTGCCTCCGCGAGACGCCGAACATCAAACTCGAGCTACTCGACGACTTGTAGAGACGGGGAGCATTAAACCGGGTCTGAATCGACCCAAGAGGCCTAAAACAGCACCTATGGGGCTCCAAATGGGGAATGACATTCGTAGCAAAGCCGGTGCTTCCCATGGCTCCGATCCGTGATGGCTTTCGCCTTTGATTGTTGAAACGGTTGGCTGTTATTGGATACGATTTGCGTCTCCTGCCGCCTCGTCCGGCTCGTGCGGGCCGAGAGTTTTTTTTTTTTTTTTCCTTTTGTCTATTTTTAAAAGCTTAACTTTACTGAGAAAAATTAGCTTTATTTTGACTTATATTTTTTCTGTTTTTTTAGAGGGGGGACAAAGCTACTTGTTTGCCTACAAAGATTTGAAGTGAATTTTAATTTTTTTAAAAAATATTCATTTTAATTGAATTTTACATGTCTATAAAAAAATTTCAATATTTTTGCAAATTTTAAGCAAGAGCATCTAATTACTTTCTAAAATTAATTGAATACACGTTGTCAAAAAATCATTAGATGATACACACAAATATTACATGGCCTACAACCTACGTAAACATTATATGACTATTGGTCTTTTTTTTTTTAAATTAGAAAAGGAATTAGCTGAATAGTTAAAATAAATTAATCGTAGAATTAAATTCGAAAATCAACCTTGAATTCTTGTATTTTGAGTCAAAAGAAAAGACGAAATACAACTCTTTTATAGAGAAAAGGATCTTTCTTTGTTTTAAACATAACTAAGCTTAGGAATGGAGTCATGAAAGTCCATAAATGTCAAAGTCACAGAATTTGTAAATAGATATGATTGCTACATTTAATAGTAACAAATTGTACAGATTCTGATTTGAAATAAATTGATAACAAAAAGATTATAAAAAAAATGAGTATAACTTGATTGGAGGTTGAAAATGATAAATCAAGCAATAAAAAAATTATAAATAAAATGAGTAAAGGACGAAAAGATAAAAAAGTTATAATACAAATTTTTTAGAACATTTTTGTGTGTCTTGCTTAGTACTTCTTACCCTCACTTATATTTTCTTGGCAACCATGTACATTTTCCACTTGGCCATGTCCATGTTCACTCTGTTTGTATATGCATGGTAGCCTAGTGCTATAGGTCTTGATATTTTACTGTCCTCCAAAATTGCATTCCTAATGGATCTATGCTTTTCTTATTTTCTTATCGTTTTGTTACATGGAATATGGGTCTTTAGATAGGACATTCAGTTAGCATGTCTAATGACTACTTTCTCTTGGCTAGTATTCCTTGACTAATTCCTCGACTAGCCTAACTTTTAGTCATTGCTAATAGTCTACACTTTTTTGTGCTAACATGTTTACCCCTAGATATGTTTTAGCCACTAGATAAAATATTAGGAGATACAATATATTTTCGAGATTTCAAATGCCTAATGATTTCTCATGTTAACACATTTACCTTTGTTGTCCTCTGCCCATGATTATTCTTATATTCAATGCTTTAGTGACCTTATCATCATATTCATGTAAATGACCTTCCCACAAGTTCCATCTTTTTTGTAATCCATGATAGCTCTATGCTCCCATGGAATTTGAGCCATTCCACCTTCATCTCCATGGCCATTCATAGTTCTAAGCTAATCCTTGGAATCCACATTTTGAAGACAGGAAATTAAATAAACCAAGTGTGGGTGAGTTACTTGCCATCTCAAGACTTACTCAGTGGCGTCTCTTTTTCTTCTAGGAATAACAAACTATGATTGGAGCTTTATTCTCCTAACTATTGTGCCTGCCAATTTGTATTTATCCAAGTAGTTTATGCATTCTTGTCTTGGTCAAGGATTCTAGACATAAACTCTTGTTATTTCCCTTCCTCTTTGGTCAATATTGAATCCATAATAGCTAGTTTTCTCTTGGTGTTTGTCATTCATAACTTGTTATTTTTTTATTTCAACGTTAGGCCACTCCTTCAATTTGATTCTTGGTGGATGAAGGTAAGCCATTGCTTGTTCACTTGAGACTTTACTCATATAGTAGAGAAGATTTATCCTTCCAACAACTTTTCCTCTTTTCATGGTCATGTCACATCTTGGCATATTGGTCATTACCTTCAAATACTTGGAAGACTTTGTTTGAGAAGCTCAAGATAGATAAATCTTGGAATGATTATGCTGGCCTTTGTCATGATCCAAAATTTCCAAAATTGAAACCGAAATCAATTAGATTCTAAAAGAAGACCCCCAGAATGAAATGAAATAAGGTAAGATAAAGCTAGATGAATGAACAAAGTATTTAGTAATAAGGGTAAGGATCTAGAGGTAGCCCAAAATCGGGGTCGAAATGGTGGCTTCATATAGAACTTAGTGGCAAAAATTATAATTTCTAGCAACTTCTCAAAAATTTAAATAAAGGAATTTTAAATGACAAAATTGAGTTTACTAAGGTTCTCAGAGGTTTTGAAAATCATGAAAACCATCAAAATGGTTAAAACATTTTCAGTATGTGATTTAGGCAAAAGGTTGACCGAAATTTTAACTGGATAATTTGGGATAATTTTGAACCTTATAAAATTGGAAGAAAATATCTTTAATAAACTAGAGGGCCTAAATTTTCATATGGAAAAGGTGATTCTAAAAAATAATCTCAAATGAGTTTAAACGGCATAGTGAAAGTGTAGTAGTAAAATTGTAATTATGGGAAAAGTTAAAAAATATCCCCGCACCCTTTTTATCTTGTCCACACCATCTCCTTCTAGTTTTGCTGACTTAGTTTTTGCTCTAAGACCAGTAGCTACGGGTGAAGAGAGAGGGAGGAGAGAGAAAGGAAGAGCAAGCTAGAAAGGTATGAAAATGACATTTTTTGGTGCTCTTCCCTTCACAAATTTGATTCCTCTCCTTGAAAGTGTTTTTTTTATGGTTTTAGTTCTTTGAAAGGACCATTTTTGTGGCTAGATTATGCTAAAGGAAGAAAGGAGTTTGAAGAAAGTAAGCTAACCATAAGATTCTCCATCATATAAGGAAGCTATCAAGGTATGAAACTATGGAGGATTTTTGTATTTCTTTGTTCTTCCATTGCTTCATGATTTTGGCCAGCCATAGAACCATATGAAGGGAGTGTGTGTTTCATGAAAATAAGATAGAACCAAGGGTTTTGAAATATGAGAAATAAGAATATATAATTGGAAGCAACTAAAAACCTATAGATTGCAAAATGTAACAATTAGGGTTTCAAATGAATCATAGAAAATTTGGAACTATAGAAAAGTATTTTAAACTATATGAAACCATAATTTAGCTAAAGAGAAACTAGAGGACATAGCTATGAATCATAATCCATGAAGGAAGTAAGAAAACTCCCAATGACCCTTCCTTGAAGTGTGTCTGGGCTAAGGTGTGGATGAAGCATCTAGGGAGAGTTTTTTTTGTTTTTTGGATTCTAATGATTTAAGAGACTTAGATAAGGGGAATAAATAATTATGGAACCAATGGATTGAATTTAGAAGCCCTAGAATGAAAATGAAAATTTTAGGACCTAAAATGGGATAAAGAAGCAAGTTGGCTTTAGACTCCTCTAGCTAAATATGTGATGGCTCAAATGGGTTCCATTGAGGTCATGTGGCATATAGCCTATGGGAAATTGGAACCTAGATGAAGAAAAATGAAAGTTGCTTCCTAGTGAATCTAAATTGACATTGAAACACAAGTTAGACTAAAATAGGGATAAGTGTTAGTAATAAGGCTTTAAATGGATTCAAATGGGCTAATTTGTATTATGGATTCATGCTTGTAGGCCAAACTAACCCAAATGTACTAAGTTGTGAGTGCCAAGTGGTGGAAAATTAAGATAAAGAACAAGAACAAGGAGTTGGTGTCAAGTGGTGGAAAATCATGAAATATAATATATTATGTTTTCATATGAGCTTTATGAGCACCTTATATTTATGAAAAGTTTATGTGATAGCTCCTAACTCCTTAAGGTATGGAATTGAGTACAGGAGCTCTTCCTTAGCCCCAGGTTGAGATTGGTAGAGCCCAGCTACTTTTATGATGTTGCCATGACTAGAAATGAATGAGTTTTCATGTTATATGATGCATATGATTTATATTATGCATATGCATAGCATTCTTGCACCATATATATTATATTCACTCATAGCATTCTTGTTTGCATTGATTTGGATGAGTTATGCTACTAAGATTCTCCTGAATCTCATCCCCTTGCTTCCACTAATCATTTTCAAGTTGACCAAGTAAGGAGAAAGATGTTAATAGAACTTAGATGATAATCATCATGTAATAGGAAGCTATTATGTATTATATTTTGGTTTATGTATCAATAGCGACATGGATGATACACTTGATGTATACATAACCATTTTGATGTAACATGATGTATAATATTATGTTTTAGATTGGAAATTAATGTATTAGCATGAGAATGTACATGAATGGTGATTTATGGTAAGTTATGGGCCTTATGTAAGTAAATGACATATGATGAGCCAATGTGTATGTATGTATAAATGGATGCCAAGGGGTCAAATTTTGATTTAATCATTTGGACATGATATGAAATTATTAGAAAAGCCATTTAGGTTGAAAGAAATATGCTCAAAGTAGAAGAAAACCAATTGGATTTCAAATGGTCCAAATAGGAGCTAAAGTTGGTCTTAAAATTTTCATAAACAACTTCTATGTCAAAAGTGGCTTAAATGATTTAGTTTAAGTCCAAGATTTGGCATGCATTTAGATTCCTCCTAGAGTTTTTTGTCAAAGTAAGAACTAAAATTTTGAGAGTATTACAGAATATTTTACAAATTTTTAAAGTTGGACAAACAATTCATTTAGCTCTTGATATTGTTCACAAATAATAGATTTAGTGTCTCTAGTTTTTCAGGGAAAAATAAAGTCTAATACTCATAAAATTTTATAGGCATATAGCTGATATTATAAGCTTTTTAGGACTACCAAGTTTGCATAAAAAGAAATTGTATAAAGGAAGTTATAAATTTTTGAAATTAGGGGTTTGATGGTATCTGAGTACTGTAGCAGCCACTAATATGCTATGACTTTCGTGGGCAAAATAAGCTCATTTACTCTTAAAATTTTTACAACAATTAGATCTCATCTTAAGCTTTCTATGGCCATAAGAACACTTAATTTAGAGTTTTGTAGCTTAAGATATCCAATTTCAAAAATTCAAGTTTGCTACGTTACTCTATTTTTGACTTGTGTTATTGTTCCATTATATTTGATTAGGCAAATGAGCTCAATTTTCCCTTAAATTTTTATAGTATGTATTTCACATTCTAAACTCTTCATAGACCCTAATGTGCATGATTTAGAGTTGTATAGCCCACGTTATGAATTTTTAAAATTAGGAAGGATTTTGGCACCTATCTTGTCATTTCGAGTTTTATAGGGATCTAAGAGGTTCCACGAGTTATGCACTATAAATTGAGTATGAACAAACTTATTTATAATAAATATGATTTAAGGAAAGGTAAGAATCAAGTTTAAACTCCTATAACTCAAAATGACCTGTATATGAATCGATTTTGTTGTCTAATTTTATATAAATAGATGTGATTCTTGTATTTATGCTTCATATATATATGGATATGCTAAAGAGGAACTAGTTAAGGCAGCCTCTCCTTTTCTATTTAATTTACATTTTCTTCTTCTGTAGTTGCAACAATTGAAGTTGTTTTGTTTATCAATGTGTGTTTTTCAAATAATCTTTTTATCAATTATTTTTGAAATTCTTAACATAAAATATAAGGCTAAAATGAATATAACTTTCTTAATTTCAAGTCATGTGAATTAATCCCCCTCACCTTTAAAACTTTAAAATTAACTTCTTACACAATTGTTTTCGGGCAATCAATCTTCTCTTATAGCAATTTTATTAAGTTTGTTGATGAAGATCTTGCGTGGCATGCTAACTAAGATTTATTAAATATTAGTTGGCATTTAGTAAGCATTTAATCATTAGCTCACTCCTCTCTCTCTTCTCCTTCTTATCTTCTCTCTCCTTCCTCTCTCTCTCTCTCTCTCTCTCTCTCATCTATTCTTCTTCTTTTTCTTTTTATCTCTCTCTCATTCTCTCTCTCCACCTTCCTTTCAAATTGATGGCTACTTTGTTCCTTCTACATTCCACCATAAAACCCGTAATCACTCTTCCCTGTTGATGGTTTAGGTCGTATAACACCATAAATAGAAAAGAAAATTAAAGGGTTCTTTGGTATGAATGGAGAAAATAGATTCCGTTTCAGTTTTTAAGTGTAATGTTTATTATAATTATGTAAATATTATTTAATAATATTTATTTATTTTTAATTATTTTTAAAAGTGAAAGTAGGAGAACTATTTCACATTCATAAAATCATATATATATTTTTGTTTTTATTCTAACAATTTTATATATTAAATGATTTATAAGATTACTTAAAACCTTCAAATAATCAGTAATGGCAAAGAAGATCTAAGTCAATTTGTTTAAAACCTCAAAATCTCTTACCATTTTGAAAACTCCTTACAGGCTATTGTAGATTGAAGCATAGGAAGTCAGTTGGTGATTAAATTTTGATTACAAATGAGCTTGAATGGCTCAGATTTTATTGCTAAGAAATCACCCATTTTTTTGGTCTGCTTCTTTGAAAAGATGATAACCGTTCCCCATCCAAGACCAATGCGCAGGTCTCAGAGCATCGTCACTTTAAACTTTGTATTTTTCCTCTCTTGAAACAACCATTTTTTATTACAAAGATATATAACAATATCCATTAAAGTTAAAAGTTAAGTTACAAGTTTCATCCTCTTGATAGAAATATTGGTGCCAAAATGAAAACAAGTCTTCACTCACGCGACTGTGTGGAACCAAATCTTTCTTTCCATTTGAAAATTTTTTAAAACTCTTCAAATCCTTCAAACTTGGTTTCTAATCAGGAGCTGGAGAGGATCTTGATAGCATTAACTATGGTGGATGAGGGGAGGGATGACTGACTGGGGGGCTTTATGGTGGAGTGCGGAGAGGAGAAAGTAGCCATGGATGTGGATGGGAGCTGAAGAGGAAAGAAGAAGAAAGGAAAGAGAAAGGAGAGAAAGAGGAGAAGGAGGTGACGGCTGGGCCGGGGGGGCGGGGGGAGAGGGAGAGAGATGAGGATGAAGTAATGCTTACCTAGATGTTAATTAAAATTAAAAAAAATTATAATTACCATGTTACATAAAAGTTTTGTTAATAAATTTAACGAAATTATTAACAAAAGAAAGTAAGTGTACAAAATTAATAGTTAATGCGATTAATTTTAAATTTTTAAAGTGAGGATTAATTACATATAATGTTTAGTTGAAGGAATTTTTTACATTTTAATCTAAATATAATTATTAATCATGTAATTTTTTTTTTTTAAAATTTTAAGAACCATCTATTGTAAAACTTGAAAAGCCCATGAAAATTCAATAAGGTGGATGAAAAAGTAAGTCCTTTCATGTATAATATTTATTTTAATGAATTTTTATTACTTTATTGTAGATTATCTAATAAGTTATATTATATTTAGAAATGAATGTATCATGTTTTATCATATACATAAAAATTACTCGTTCAATATATAAGCAGCTTGAAGAATTTAAGCTTATACCACAAAATAATCGTTGAATATAATGGTCTTATAAATCCCAAATTAAAATTTAAATTAAAAAAAAAAAAAGAGAGGTGCGGAAGTCCTGGGTTTGGGTTGAGACTTGAGATTCCATGGCAGACTCTGATAGTTTCCCCAGCTTCCCCTCACCGGAGACTGTTTCTGGCGGCGGCGGGATTTCATTCCTCAATGAGCCTTCGCTGGCGGTGGCTGTTTATGGCATTGCCTCCGACGGCATCACTATAATCTTCGCAGCCTTTGAGCTTCCCGGCGGCAGGAGTTCCAAAGCTGCATGTGTAGGTTAACTGCTAAATGATCCTCTGTTTCAGAACTTTAAAAGCTTTTGTCGCAACTGCTGCACCCCCCATAACGCTCCAAGTGTCTCTTCTCTTTCCCTTCTCTTCTACTTTCCATAGCTGCACCCTCAAGATCACGTTTTGTTTCGATTCGTGTGACGTTGTACAGAGGTCTTCTATTGGACACTGTTAAAGAAAAGCCTTGGGCTTTTTGCAATCGTAAATGGGCGTGTGATCAATTTCGAGCAGTGATTGTTGAACCAAAGTAGTTCATTCAGGTGCTTAACTCGATTCGGGATAGACCCAATATCGCTTTGCGCTTCTTTAGATGGGTGCAGGGCCAACCAGAATTTAAGGGATCTGAATTCGCTTTTGTTGTTATTCTTGAAATTCTTGCGCAGAATAATTTGATGCGATCGGCGTATTGGGTTATGGAGAGATTGATTGAAGCGAATATGCATGGAGTGATGGATGTTTTGATTTGTGGGAATGTGTCTCTAGACGTATTGGTTAAGCTTCTCGATTTGTCGCTATGGAAATATACAAAAAAAAATCGATGCTAGATAAGTGCTTGTTGGTTTACCGTACAATGATTCATAATGGGTTGTTGCCGGATGTGAAGAACTGTAACAGGATTCTTAGGACTCTCAGGGACAAAAATCTGTCAATAAAGCAAGAGAAGTTTAAAATGTAATGGTTGAGTATGGGATAAAGCCAACAACTGTTACATATAATACCTTGTTGGACTCCTTTTGCAAGGAAGGGAAAGTTCAGCAAGCTCTAGACCTTTTATTGGAGATGCAAGAGAGACGGTGTCTTCCAAATGGTGTAACATATAATATTTTGATATATGGCTTGTCTAACAAAGGGAAATTAAAACAAGCCAAAGAACTGATTGAGGAAATGTTGAAATTGGGGCTGAAGGTTTCAGCTTATACATATAACCCTTTGATTCATGGGTACTGCAAGAAAGGACTGCTTGAAGAAGCATCGAGTCTTGTTGAAGAGATGTTGGACACAGGAGCTCTAACTGCAGTAACAACCTACAATTCATTGATGTATGGTCTTTGCAAGTGGGGATGCAGGATTGATGCAAGGCAGCAGTTATCTCTTATGCTAAATAAGAATCTGATGCCGGACATAATTTCATATAATACACTAATCTATGGTTACTGCAGGTTGGGGAACATATTGAAGCTTTTCTCTTATTTGAGGAGCTAAAATGTAATAATCTTGTTCCCACCGTCATGACCTATAATACGCTTATGGACAGTCTTTGCACATTTGGGGACTTAGAGGTTGCCCCAGTCAAGGGCTTAATCCTGATGTTTTTACTTTTACCATTCTTGTTAGAGGATCTTGCAAGATGGGAAACTTGCCAATGGCTAAGGAACTATCTGATGAGATGCTTGATTCAGGATTGCAGCCAGCTCGTTTTGCATACACCACTCAAATAGTAGGTGAACTGAAGCTTGGTGACTCATCTTGGGCTTTTGGTATGCAAGAAGAACTGCTATCGAAAGGTTTCCCACCTGATTTGATAACATACAATGTTTTTATAGATGGGCTCTGTAAATTGGGCAATTTGAAAGAAGCAAGTGAACTTCTGCAGAAAATGCTCCATGATGGACTTTTTCCAGCTCCACATCATGTAACATATACTAGCATTATACATGCCCAGGTGGTAGCCAGGCATCTTAGGAAGGCTAGAGTCGTGTTCAATGAGATGTTGAGTGAAGGGATATTCCCTTCAGTAGTCACAAATACAGTTATGATTCATTCACATGCGGTTAGGGGATGGCTGCAAGTATCTCTTATGTACTTCTCAGAGGTGCAAGAGAATGGTGTTTATCCAAATGTGATAACCTACAATCCTATAATAAATGGTCTTTGCAAAGTGAGAAGAATGAGTCAGGCTTACTATTTATTAACGAAGATGCAAGACAAGGGAATATCTGCAAATAAGTATACCTACAGCATTTTGATGAATGAGAACTGCAATGGGGGCAATTGGCAGGAAGCTTTAAGGTTGTATAAGGAAATGCTAGATAGATAAATTGAACCTGATTCTTGTACACGCGGTGCACTTTTGAGGCATCTAAACAAGACTATAAATTGCATGGAACTAGGCATCTTAATTTTATAATTGGAGGTAGCAGGGAACTGTTGATGCAAAGATTTGATGGAGCAATTTTTGGATTTTGGGATTCTCTTGCAACCACTGAGTGAGAGACCTGTATGGTTGGAGCACTTTTGCATTGTGGAGATGTAAATTGCCCCAGACATAGTCGTGTAAATTTTTCTGCATGCCACAGCAAGTAAGAATTTTCATTTTTTTTTTCTTAGAATTATTAAACTGTATGTGACATCCATAATCCTTTTACCTTAACACAGTCCCTAATTTTTTTTTAGATGAGGCTATTGATGGGTGTTTTTGATGACTTGGAGGGGCAAACGTCAACTTCATACGTTTTTTATACATTAGTACCTGCAACTAGGCAATATTTGAGTGTGTGGATTTGATCAATAAATATTTATCTTAGAAGTGACATTTTTCTGCAGAGGCGAGAAGAGGTCTACAGATATAGCTCACCCTTGTATCAAGATTTTCAAATAAATGTTTGATAAAGGATATGGCATTTTTTTTAATTCTTTTTTCATAATTATTGTGGAAAACTGTGAAAAAGAGGGAAGAAGTAGACAGGATAGTGCTTCTTTCTTTTCATGGCAGTTACTTATCATGACTCAAATGGTATATTTTTTGTTTTTCGGAATTACAACTTGTATAATGTAAATGAGAGTTTGCCTTCTTCCGCTTATATACCAGGCTGTTAGTGTACATTCAACAAAATCTCAGCATTTTGTTGTTGCTATGCACTTACTTTATTAATAATATATTAGTATGTATATTGATGCACTAGACGATACATTGGTTCTATGCATCTCATTTTCTGTACTTAATATCCTTCCGCATGACGCTAAATTTGTTATTATATTGAGAATGGTATATATTTTAAGAAGCTTTGAAGAAGCAAACAATCTTATGTGATGTTGGATATTGAGGTATACAAAAATAATTTACAGAAGTGAAGTGTTTTAATTAGAAAATATAAATTTATTATTTAAGGGTTGACTTACCTTTTCCCCGGGACTGAACATAGCAATAAAAAAATATTTTTCAGGGAAAACTTATGTACAATTATTGGATGTTTGCTATTAAGTTATTCAATGAACACTTGATGTGTCAAAACTTTTCTTAAAGAGTCAATAGTGTGATGTTAAGATGTTAAAAATGCAGACAAGTTATACTTTAATTGGAGAACTTTAAAGCAAATGCCTGGACTTTACTTAAGTCTTGTCCATTTTTTTCTGTTATGCATCTGATTATTATACAGGGTTTCCTCCTGACAAACACCAATATGTATGTGCATGCAACAAGTGAACTTTTCCGCAATCCACAGCCAATTGATTAAACCATGCTCTTTTAAGTGATGAGCAAAAACCAGACACAGTCATTCTGAATTTCCTTTTTTTTTTAATATTTTTTCTTCAAAAAAAGAGAAGGAAAGAAAATGGCTGTGTGAAGTTCGTTTATTTAAATATTCTGAGCATCTTGAATGATGGAACTTTTAATTCAGTTTGACTTTCTCTTCTCTCTATTGCATATGTTTCAATGTAGGAATGTGCGACTTTGAATTTCTCAGTAGACAATCAAAACAGCTAGAAAATGAAAAGATAGGATTGTCAAGTTACTGCTTGGGTTAAATAGTTCCATTTTTCTTTCTCCTTTTTTTTTTAAAATATATTTGC
This sequence comes from Erythrophleum fordii, assembly GCA_032878935.1. NCBI lineage: Eukaryota > Viridiplantae > Streptophyta > Magnoliopsida > Fabales > Fabaceae > Erythrophleum > Erythrophleum fordii. Next base: position 3,794,502 of record JAVQMF010000029.1, read on the forward strand.
TCATCATCTATTGTCATGATCAGGTAAGACATCACCAGTATCAGATCAAGATGGTTCGTGTCAAGTTGCATGGTTGTCATTACTGATGCACAAGACTACTGCTAATGGCCACAGTATTTTTGGTTTATTTTCTCATTAGTATTGGATGATGTTCTGTTAATTTTGAAGCTGTATTCATAATAAAGCTGTGTCCTCTGAAACACTTGTTTTGGGAAACTTTTTTGGGTTTCTTCAGTCAGACAGCTATGCTATAATGCAGTATATTGTTATGAATATTAGATTTTGAGCATTTATCACATTAGGCGGCAGCCATTATGTAGTGGAACTAGTAATATATTTACTATCTAACCTAACTACACTTAATCCCATAAGTGCTATGCTGCTTCTCCTAATATCTCATTAATGGTCCATTTTCTTCTTTATATTTATATTCCCGATTCCCAGTCCTTTTTTAATACATTGGTGAAAAAGAAAAGAAAAAGTCATTTTTACTAAATTTCTCTGTAATTATCGTTAACTATTTTTCAGCTATCTAGTATAAACATATGGCTTAACAAAAACATTGAATGCATCTGCTGTCCTTCTTGGAAGTTGACATCTTCTAACGTGCTTTCTTTTTAGATGAAAATATCTTCTAATGTGCTTAAGCGCTAAATACACATGATGATTGATTAGTTCCTCTCATTATGCTTTTCTTTTATCCTCTTGTATCTAAAATATATTCCATAATTGTGGCAAAAATTTGCTTGAGGTTGCCATATTCCTTGAATTGGCGCCATGTTAGGATCTGGTTTGTAATCACTTTCTACAAGTTTGGGACACTAATGTTTTCATATTTCTTGCATAGTTGTTAAAATTGTAATATGACAGGATGATATCTGCTACATATTGTGTAGATATTCAATGTGACACGAATAGCTTTAATGTTTTCTTACATGATTTTGGTGAAATTTGCTTCCCATGGATAATTGTTTGGCTGGATCATGTTACTTCAAGATTATTTTTCTTTTCGTGGACTATGACTTTAGACTGTGTTTTGTAAGCAAATATGAAGAGGAATGCGATCAATTATCTTTTTTGTTAAGTATAATGAAGAAAGGCTGGATTATCTTCTAGTTCACCACTTGTTGCTTGTAAATTGTGGTTGTTGGTTTTCTTTGCTCCCTTTCAAGTTTGTGGGCTGATATCACCAACATTCGTGTGACCCTTGCAATCTTCATATTAGGAGACAGGAGAGGAGTATTGATGAAAGAAAAAAAATTTAAAAAAAGGTCCTTCCTATTTGAAACAGATGAAATAGAAGCATAACTCCCATAACCCCAAATTCCAATAACTTCCAAATGTTACATGAGTTAAAGGACAAAGCAATAATGTAATTTCTATAACTTTCATAACTTCCATGTATGTTTAATTTCCTATCTAACATTTTAGATGAAAATGGCCTTCTTACATCAGTATAAATAGGACTCTTTGTTGTGTGTTCAACATCAAGGAATAATCAAGTCTTTTCCTCTCATATTTGAGTGTTTCTCTTAGCTCATGAGCCATTTTGGTATTAGAGTCAGGTTACAGAGACAACAGAGTGCTTGAAAATTGGTTCAAGTTTGAAGATTTCGAAGTTGTCGAAAGAAGTCACCATTGTTGCTTTCAAAACTACTATTTTTGATAATTTTTTAGCTAAACAGACATCATCAATGTGTTTAGAAGGTTGAAAAACCTTGGATTGAAGTTGTTCGCCATTCAACGCCGCCGCCACGTGTTGTTTCCGGGGGAACAAAAAGTCAAGATTGTTGCTATCAAGTTTAAGAGGCATGCCTCTATATGGTGGGAGAATCTTAAGAAGAGGCGTGAGTAGGAAGGGAAAAGCAAGGTTCAAACATGGGAGAAGATGTGGCATGAGCTTACACATAAATTTTTACCGAACATTATTATCATGATAGCTTCATTCAACTATAGAATCTTCGCCAAAAGACCTTATTTGTAGAAAAGTATACCCAGGAATTTGAAAAGCTTATGATGAAGTGTGAAAACCAAGAAAAAGAGGAGCAAATAATAACCCATTATCTTGGAAGGCTGAACATTAACATTACCTATCCTGTCCAACTTTAGCAATACTAGATTTTAGACGATGTCATCTGTTAAGCCATCCATGTTGAGATGCAGTTATCTAGAAGACCCTTTTACCAATCTTCTTCGTCTACCGAGAATCCTTCCAATGTTTGTAGGACTTAGGTCCCATAAGCTAGTCCTTCAAATAATTCTCCACCTAAAGCTGCCAAAGAAACTAGTTCCAAAGCACCTAAGTGCTTCAAATGCCAAGAATTTGGCTACATTGCATTAGACTATCCAAACTGCAGAGTTGTTACTAACTTGGAAGGGGAAGACTGTGAAGTATCTAAAAAAGAAGAAGAAGGGCTAGTATTTGAAGAAAAAGAGCCAGTGTATGATGAAGAAATCACACCTGCAAACCATGGTGAATTGTTAGTGCTTAGGCAAAGCTTGCATACAATTCAAGTAAAAGAGGAACCTTGGCTATGTCACAACATTTTCTATACCCGATGCACTACTCAAGGTAAGGTTTGTGACGTCATTATTGATAGTGAAAGCTATAAAAATGTAGTATCCAATTATATGGTAGAGAAGTTGAAACTGCCAACTCAAAACCATCCACACCCTTATAAGCTACACTGGCTTAACAAGGGAAGTGAAGTAAAAGTTTCCAAATAATGTCTTGTTGCTTTTTCAATTGGCAAGAAGTATCAAGATAAGGTTTAGTATGATATTGTTCCCATAGATACCTGTCATCTCCTTCTTGGAAGACCCTGGCAATATGGCTGTAGTGCTTTATACTACAGACATGCCAACACTTATTTGTTAAAGATGGTGTAAAGATTAAGCTAGCATTGTTGTTGCCTAGCAAGTGTAACTAAGGCCAAAAGGAACCTAAACCATTGGTGACTTTGATTGATAACGAATCATTCAAGGTGACAAAATCAGAAGCCCAGGCCATTCTGTTGATCAAGGCAAATAATAGATCCATTATTCCACCATAAGTGAAACAATTGTTAGTTGAGTTTCCAGACATGATATTAAATGAGATTCTATTAGGATTGCCATCCACATGAGACATCCAACACGTAATTGACTTCATCCTAGGAGCATTAATTCCTAATAAGTCTGCTTATAGGATAAGCCCATAGGACCATGCTGAAATTCAAAGACAAGGTGAAGAATTGTTGAAGAAAGGTGTGATCCAAGAGAGTGTTAGCCCCTGGGCTATGCCTATACTTTTGGTACCCCAGAAAGATGGGAGTTGGAGGATATGTATTAATAGCTGAGCGGTCAACAAAATCACCATCAAGTATCAGTTCCCGATTTCCTGACTCGATAATATGTTAGACCAGTTACATGGTGCTATTACCTTTTCCAAGATTGACCTTCATAACGGATACCATCAAATTAGGATTTGGCTTGGAGATGAATGGAAGACTACATTTAAAATGAGAGATGGCCTGTACGAATGGGTGGTGATGCCTTTTAGGTTGTCAAATGCCCTTAGTACATTCATGTGCTTGATGAATCAAGTACTTTGAACCTTCATTAGCAAATTTGTTATTAGTTACTTTGACGATATTCTTATTTGGAAGAAGAACTGAGAGGAGCATTTAGAGCACCTATGACAAGTATCACAGACTCTTCATGAGCATAAACTTTACACCAACATAAAGAAATGCTCTTTTTTGACAAATGAAGTCATTTTTTTTATGGGGTATATCATCACCGCTAAAGGTGTGTGAGTTGACCTAAGCAAGATAGAAGTCATCAACAACTAGCCAACTCCAAAATTTGTCTATGATGTTCGAAACTTCCATGGATTAGCTTCCTTCTACAGGAAGCTCATTAAAAACTTCAGCTCCATTGTTGCACCATTAACGAATTGCATCAAAGTTCCAATGGATAGAGCAAGCCCAAAAAAGTTTTGAGGAATTAAAGAAGCAATTGACAGAAGCACCTATTCTAGCCCTTCCAAATTCTGATCAAATGTTCGAGTAAGTTGCAATGCTTCCAACATTGGGATTGGTGCTGTTTTGAGCCAGGAGGGATATCCGATCACCTTCTTCAGTGAGAAACTCAATGAAAGCAAGCTTAAATACACCACTTATGAGAAAGAGTTCTATGCCATTGTCCGAGCTTTACAGCATTAGACATTACTTGCTAAACAAGGAGTTCATTCTCTACTGTAACAATAAAGCCCTCAAGCATGTGAATTCTTAACAAAAGATTAATTGTAGACATGTCGGTTGGAATGACATTTTGCAGTCTTACCCATTCCTACTCAAGCACAAGACTAGGACCTTGAACTCAATAGCTGATGCGCTTAGCTAATGTCATGCCTTGTTGTCTACCTTTCAAGTGAAAGTTGTTAGGTTTGAAGTTATCAAAGAGCTATACTAGATGATCTTGATTTCTATAAAACGTGGAGTTCTATAGAAGCACAAACTTTCTAATAGTACCATGGGCATGAAAGGTTCCTATTTCAAGGAAAGGCCCTATGCATTCCTCAATGCTCGTTATGAAAAGCCATTATCTAAAAGGCCCACAACGGAGAATTAGCATGTCACTTTGGATGAGACAAAACTGTGACCTTAGTGAAGGAAAGTTTCTATTGGCTGAGGTTGGAAAGAGATGTCAACAGACACATCCAAAGGTGTCGAACTTGTCACTTGACTAAGACTAAAGGCCAAAATACTAGATTATACATGTCGCTTTCTATTCTAAAAGCACCTTGGGAGGACATTAGTATGGATTTTGTCCTTGGACTACCCCAGACTCAAAGACAGAAAGATTTCATAATGGTAGTTGTGGATAGATTCTCAAAGATGGCCCATTTCATCCCTTACCAAAGGACAAATGACATTGCTCAAGTTGTAGACTTATGCTTCAAGAAAGTTGTACATCTCCATGGTATTCCAAAAAACATCATTTCTAATCGAGATGTCAAGTTCCTGAGTCACTTCTGGAGAACTCTATGGAAAAAAATGGGGATTAAGTTCCAATTCAGCAATGCTAGCCACCCCCTAATAGTTGGACAGACTGAAGCAGTCAATAGGGTCTTAGGAAACCTCCTTTGAAGCTTTGTTGGAAAAAATTTGAAGTAATAGGACCTTATCCTTGCCCAAGTTGAGTTCACTTACAACAACTCAATCAATCAAACTATGGAAAATTGTTCATTTGAAGTGGTTTACGGTGCTTGTTCATTCCATCTATTAGACTTGACCCCTTCATCTAACAGGCAACATTACAGTGCCAACACAGATCAAAGAGCAAAGGAAATCAAGAAGCTGCATGAACAAGTTCAAGAGCGGATTCAGAAGTAGAATATAAGGTACAAAGCTCAATGTGATAAGCACCGAAGATAGCAAGCTTTTAAAGTTGGAGACTTGGTATGGATACACTTACAAAAGCAAAGCTTTCCAAAACAACAAAATACCAAGTTTTCACCCAGAGCTAATGGTCTATTGAAAGTTGTGTAGAAGATCAACAATAATGCTTACAAGGTAGAGCTGCCAGGTGCCTATGGAATTTCTGCCATCTTCAATGTTGCTGATCTTTCACCATACTTTAAAAACTATGTAGAGTTTGACTTGAGAGTGAGTCCAATCCAACTCGGGAAGGATGAAATGGATGAATCAAAAGCATAACTCCTATGACCCCAAATTCCAATAACTTCCTAATGTTACATGAGTTAAGGGACAAAGCAATAATGTAGTTTTTGTAACTTTTATAACTTCTATGTATGTTTAATTTCCTGTCTAACATTTTGGACGAAAATGGCACTCTTAGATCAGTATAAATAGGGCTCTTTGTTGTGTGTTCAGCATCAAGGAATAATCAAATCTTTTCTTCTCATATTTGAGTGTTTCTCTTAGCTTCTGGGCCACTATTTGATGTGGTTGATATGGAGAAAATTTTTTTAGATAGATCTAATTTATAAAAGATAAATAAATTGAACCAATTATACATGGACATATATGTCGGGCACGCTTTTTCTATGAGACCCACTTTGCCATACTTATATATCTACACATGATTAGCTTGGATTATCTATTATTTGTAGACCAGGTTTACACTATGCCAGCGGGTTGGAGAAGCTTGATGAGAGGCGCTTATTCTTGTATTTTCACAGTTCCTGTGCAGAATTTGAACAAGGCTAGCTCCTCCAGAATCGCAGTGGGATCTCTAGACGCTGAAGCATGAAAATCTTCTCTATTTTATCTTCTATCTTTGGTTCATGGTTCCTGGCTCTCTGGAATTACAGAAGAGGCAGCAAGTTTTCTGTGACATTACATTTTACTGGCAGAAGTAATTTCCAGTGTGCATTGGGAAATTTAAAATGTATACGGATGTTGATGTAGTATTAAGGCCTTTTATGCCCATCAATTTTTTATGGGTGAGATGAAATAATTCTTATTTTGTCATTTGTTAGTTAAACTGAAATACAGACTATCTGATAGTAAAATTGGTCGGAAATGTTTGAAATCATAGGAATCCAATGAATTATTACAAAATTATTTTTTTAAATCCTGTTAATTTATGAATCTTTTACTTGCCCAAAAACCAAGCAGAAGCTAGTCCTATATATTCTACTTTCCATGAAAATTTATTAAGTTCATCCAATTAGGGTGCCGCTATATATAGACTTGTGTGCCACTTAGATACGAGTGACAGAGAATAGTTTGCGGCAATAAATTTGTAGATATTTTTTAAAATACACCTTCTGATTATTATGATTTATTATTTAATAACTATAATGTACTGCATATATCCAGTTCAAAACGTGTATAACAATGCTACCAATGACAATGCTTCCAAATGAATTAACTTCGTGTATATCAAACTAGTGCTTGTCTTATTATGTTGTTTGCTAGTTCTCTTTGTGGTGACCTTGTGCTGCTCAAACTTGTTCCATGTATTTACCCCATTTATATGTCCAAGTGTTGGAATATCGTTAAGAAAGTAGTGTTTTATTAAAAAAATTCAATGACCAAGGTTCAGAACATCAAGATGCCATTTGACAAGCAATATAGCATGGGTTAGTAATGCTAAGAAACAGTTTGTTTAAAAGTTATTTATGGTCATAAAAGCCAACGTTAATAGGGCATATTAATGCCACAAATTATGCTGGTTTAAATTGATCAGGTTTGCTGACATAATGATCAATAAAGCACATTATAATGGTCTTGAAAATCTTTAGGTGGCGTTTTAGATTGTGATATTTCAAACTTCATGAAATTTAAAATGGCAGGAATTTCAATTGCTACAATTCAAATTTTTTGTTTGTATAACCATACTAAATATAAATTTTGTGTCATTATATTTGTATCTTATATGAATCTTTTTATTTATATACATGTGTGAATGTATATACATACATATATACATACATCTGCATGCATGTGTATATGCGCGTGTGTGTATATGAATACATATGTGTATATATACATATGCATATATGCATACACACATTTGCATGTATGTATATTTGTGCACATGGGTGTTTACACATGTGCATATATATATATATATATATATACACACACACAAAAGTATGCACATGGTGTACATTCATGTTTGTCTATATAAGAATGCATGTGTGTATACAAGCAAGTATATATGTATGCGAATTAAAAATTATATATTTATAAATAAAAATAATACAAAAACTATCAAAATGACAGGAGGAAATATTGACAATCCACCTATTCAGGTGGAATTTCATTTTCTTTCATATTACTTGATTGAATTATCTCATAAATTTGTTTCTTCGTTTTTTTTTTCTTCCAAGTTTGGGAACAATGCTCACATATTACAAGGAGTCTGTCAGCAACTGCAAGCAAATTAACATATGACATTCTTCGCTTGCATATATAGATCCAGCTACCAAAATCCTAAAGCTAAATGTTTAATATGCAGAGTGGTGGTTTTCTTTGGACTCTTGTATTCTTAGAATTGATCATGGTTAGGTTATAGATTTGTATACTTTAATATGATATTAACACTTACGACGGAAAAGAAATTCAAACAAATTATTAATAATAATAAAGTATTACGTGTTTCCCTTGCTAATTTTTTCGATAACTCTTACGTCACGATTGTCTGAAGGATTTTTTTACTCATTTTTAATTTTAAAGTGGGGTATGATGCCAATATGTGATGCTTTGTATCTTCACCAAAATGATATGGTTTTAGTGTCTTTTGGTCTCACAAAAGACATTCATTGCAGTTGGTTTTTTTGTCCTTTTAAGTGAGATATTAAATTATTGGAAAAGAGTCAGTTATAGAGTCATGCTACAGAGAAAATAGTTAAGAGTATGAAGAAATAGCATCAGACTCTAACCCTACGTACATTACTGAATCCCATATCATAAATAAAAGTACTAGCAACAAAGCATGGGAGCCCGTGTAGACTGTGAGAGGGGTTCTTTCTTGTCTTCCTCCTTTTGCCTTCCCTATATTTATGACTAGTCTGCCAATTCTCAAATAAAGAAAGAAGGTACCCGAACATGGCAGTGTAATATTTGGTATGAGGGAGCTATCGGTTCAAATGTAGAATAGTCTGCTGATTTCTGAGGAGCCATATGCCACCTGAGAATCCCATGGTACTTTGAAGAAGCTTTCGAATCCAAGAGGGGAGATAACATTTAGAGCATGTTCACCACCTAGTCTGGTTTCAGGGAGGATTACTGCATCAGGTTGTTGCACGGTTATAAGATCACAATAAAATCTTTTGAAGTTTCTATTGCTTCCGGCGCCGCGGACATTCGATGAAAGAATGTTCATGTTGAGTGGGTTAAAAAAGTTGGACGCGGGGGAAGTTGGATACGGGCTAGAAGTGGGGGTTTAGGGTCGTGAAGCTTCTTGTGAGGAAGGTTTCATGGCAGTTTAGCACCCAGTATCGTAGCTCAATGAGCGGGTAATGCAAATGTCCGTTTCCTCTAAATGTGATGGGGCTGTTAGGGACACGCTGAGATTTTGGTCAATTGCACTGCTTAATGTTGAGCTCGTCAGGTTTGTTAGTGTTTCAAAGAAAGAAGCAAATAGAACAATAGGTGAAAGAGGATAACTAAGAGGACACTGGAAAATTACTGTACGAGACACTAATTCATTCTAATAACTAGCCTCTATGTAGGCTTACATAGAATAGGGTGGGTAAATTCCACTTAATCACATTTACCATGATTCTACTAATACAAGACTCCACCAACCATGACTTAGCTAACCTTTTTTTTTTTATATTACATTGGAGGGATCAAATTCTTGACACTATCCATACCCCCACTCTTTCCTTGCCATCTAGGCTAGCCCCAAGTGTCATCACTTAGCTAACCCTACTAACAACAACTTACCAATAGAATAAAATAATAACAAAATAATAATTGAAAACCCTAATAGAAAAGCCCCATAATTGCTAAAGACTTGGTCAATTTTGAATCAATATTCAACACGCTCCCTTGATTCAAAGTTGTAGGCACCAAGCTGAAACTAAGATAGACAAACTTTTCCTTTGGCAAAGACTTAGTGAGAATATATTCTAATTGTTCATTTGTATTACATTATTTTAAAGCTATCTCCTCCTTTGCAACCAAATCTCATATGAAATGGAAAAAAAATGTCAATATGCTCTATTCTTCCATGAAAAATTATAATAGTAATTTTGCTTTGTTGTCACAAAACATATTTTTTGCTCCTTCTTGCTTTTGAGAAAAATCAACTAATATTCTCCTTAACCAAATAACTTGACAAGCTGTTGAAATTGCTACAACAACTATACTTTTGAAGAAGATAGTGCTGGTGTGGTTTGTTTGTTTGTTTGAGCTCTAAATGATGACCCTTGATCCAAGATTAAAACCATTTTCAAAAACACTTTACCTATCATCCAATAAACTTGCCCAATTGCTATCAGCGAAAGCCACATAATTTGAGATTATGAATGTCTAAATACAAACCCCACAATCCATGGTTCCTTTAATATAGTGCAAGACTTGTTTTGCTACTCCAAAATGATACTTCGAAATGTGTTGCATAAACCTAGAAATTACACCAATAGAAAATGCAATATTAAGGTGAGTGTGCATTGGATAAATTAAGCTTTCAACTAAGATTTAGAAGCTTTTAGCTTTAGCCATCTACTGTCCATCTTTAAGTTGCAATTTTTCATTAATATTTATGGTGCAGCTTTAGATTTACAATTAAGTATGCCAAATTCGTTAGGTAGATCTTTGGCATATGTCCTTTGTGAGATAAAAATTCCATCTTTTGCTTGTATTTCCAAACCTAAAAAATAATGCAACAAACCTATATACATTTCAAACTTCTTTATCAAATATGATTTAAACTCAGTCACAGCCCACAAGTGTGTTAGAAGAGCTTATGTAATTGATATCATATATCAACAAAAACAAATTATGATAAAATTATTTTTACCTTCCTTTTTCATATAAAGAATAATATGCTTATTTTCACTTCTTATGAACCCATTTTGTTGAAAGTAGCTATCAATTTTGCTACACCATACTTGCGAGGCTTGTTTTAATCCGTTCAATGCCTTTCTCAACTTGTACACTTTTGTTTCTTTGCCTTCAACTATAAAGCCTTCATGTTGACCTACATATATTTCTTCTTGTAGGTCTCCATTTAAAAATGCAAATTTGATGTCAAACTAATAAACATGTCAATGTAATTGTGCAACCAATGCTAAGACAATTCTCACATATTTGCCATTCTTTTTTTGTTACAGCTTCTTCATAACTTGTGAGGGTTTGAAACAACGAGTGCAATTTGATAAGACTCACAAATTTCTCTCAAAGATCTAAACTTCCTATGTGGATTGTCATAAGAAGACTCTCTAGTAGCAATAGAAAAATTTTGGCCTGTAGGTGAGGAACTTGGTGATATTATAAAAGCACTAGGTGGACTTGTAAGAGTTAGCTCCTAACTTTCATTTAAGAATGCCTTATTTGCTATTGGAATTTGTATTTGTTTTTATTCATCACTTTCATGGCAATCTCAGCTTAAGTCTTCATCAAATATTACATTCTTGCTAATTATCACTTTGCCACTAAGAGGGTTATATAATTGATATGCTTTGGATTAAGTATAATAGCCAAGAAAAAAAAAATACATTTTTTAGATTTTTCACCAAGCTTATGACAAACTTAAGATCAAAGTATAGGTTATACAACCAAAAACTCTTAAGTGGCTCACTGATGGCTTTATATCTTACTAAGCTTTATATTGAGTTTGATTTGAAAAGGCTCTTGTAGGTGAGAGCTTTAGTAAATAGATTGATGTAGCTACTGCTTCATCCTAAAATTAATTTGGAAGTTTTTTTCCCCCTTGTAGCAAGCTTTTTTCCATTTCCATAACTGCTTGATTCTTTCATTCAATGACTTCATTTTGCTCGAGAGTGTATAGTTAATTCCATATGAATGCTACATCCTTCACATAAATGGTCAAATTCATTAGATAAGAACTCACCTCCCCTATTTGTGTGAAGCATCTTAATGTAAGAGTCATATTGTCTGTCAATTGCCTTGAATTACTTGAATTTTTCATATGTTTTTTATTTGTTCTTCAAGAGGGAAAAAAAAAATTACACCTAACTTATATGACTACTATCATAAGTAAAATGTAAGAAATATAGACTTCTACCAAATGACATAGTGTTCATAAGACCACACAAATTAGCATATATTAACATAAGAAACTTTATAGCTCTTTAATCTTTCCTTACTAGAGATAATTTTCTAGTTTGTTTCCTATATATACACTCTTTACATAAATTAAGTTCATCAATTTTTGGTAATCCAAGAACCATACCTTTGTCAATCAATAGCTTCAAGCCTTTGAAGCTTAATTACCCATATCACAAGTGCCACATCTTTGAGTCTTCTTTGCCACTTGTTGCTAAAATAAAATTTTGCACATTAGAGAGTTCCAACCGAAACATTTTGTTCTAAATCATGTGCACATTGACCATCATTTGCCATGACAGTTTTTCCTTAATAACACGTGCTCCATCATCAAATAATTTTGAGTATCCACTAGCAATTAGTTGTCTAATAGTAAACAAATTGTGTGCCAATTTAGGAATAAATTGAACATTAAATGAAGTTTCACTTTGCCTTGACTAGTTCTAGTGGCTCAATGATTTTCCTTCACCTTATATTTTGTTATTATCACCCAATTTCAATTTCATTTTTTGTGTCTCATCAAAGTCTTTAAACATAGACCTCTTGCCTGTCATGTGATTGGAATAACCATTATCTACAAATTATATATCATTTGACAAATTGTTAATATCAAAATGAGCCATAGAAAAATTTACTTTCTTTACCATTTTTATTCCTACACAATTCACTTGCTAATTTTTATACTAGTAGTTTGGTCTTTTATGGCTAAACTTTTTGCAATGATGACATTAAATACCATTTTTATGACTTCTTTGCTCACTAAAGCCTCTTTGTCCATTGGACTACCTTTGTCCCTCGTTAAACTATACTTGACCTCTTCCTCTACCATGATCTCAACCATAGAATCCCCTTTTTCCACATCTTTTGCATGTTAAGCTTTCATTTTCATTGGATTTAATGATTGCGTCCTTCACTTGGAATGCTTTCATAGTGATTTATTCATACTTGATTCAAAAGCTTGCATGGATTTCATTAGTTGATCAAATGAAAAGAAAATTGAAAAATCTAAAACAAATCTTTAGATTCTTCTATTGCCACAACTACATGATCAAATTTGGGAGCCAAGCTTCTTAATACCTTTGCAACAATTATTTAATTAGTGATCTTCTCTCTAAAGGACCATATTTTTCTAACTATTGCCATTGCTCTTGACAAAAAACCTTACACTAATTCTATACTTTTCATATACAAAGTTTTAAAGTCATGATGAAGAGATTTTAGTTTTATCGTGATGACTCTTGAATTGCCTTGAAACTCTTTTTGCAAAATTGACTAAGCTTGCTTTAATGTGGTTGTTGCTGCAATTTTTGGAAAAAACACTATAATGGACAGCTTGTTGGATGATCACCAATGCCTTGGAGTCTTTCTTACTATTTTCCTTTAATTTGTTCTCATCATTAAGATTTGCATACCTATCTTCTACTAAGTCCCAAAGATCTTGAGACTTAAAGTCCTTTTCTAATACTCTAGAATTTATATTCTTCTCTTATAAAGATAGGAATAAGTGGTTGTGCTACACTCATTGCTTTCTGTAACAACCGGGGAAAAAGAAAAGAAAAGGGAAAAGAAAGGAAGTGAAATCTGGAAATTTTCGGAATCCAGAATTTCTGCTAAGTCCTCTCGCAACAGCGAGAAACGGTCTCGCCACAGCGAGAGAGCTAGTTCGCCACAGCGAAGGCGATTCTAGCTATAGTGAGTGCTGGCAGCAGCCCATACAAAAACCAGGGAGTTGCCCGCTGTAGCGGCGCCATAGCGAGAGTGAAGTCTGGAACTGACGCGATTTCGCCATAGCGAAGGGAACTGGCACGAGCTCGCCGTAGCGAAGGTTACACCTCGCCATAGCGAAGCCAGATTACACGAGCTCGCTATAGCGAAGGTTAGTTTTCGCCGTAGCGAGAGTCGGTCCGGAAGAGAGTAAATAGCGAGAATCAGACTTCATTAAACGCCCAAACTCATTTCTTCTCTCATATCTGCCCTAAGCTTCGACCCAAAGAGAGAAAAGAGGCGAGGAGAGTGTGAGAGATCAAGAGAAGGAGGAAGATTAAGGGAAAGGTAAGGTTACTTCTCCCATTTCTCTTCAGATTTCTGATCCCCTCCCTTTGCCCTCTTTTCCTACGGTTTTGTTTGCAAAATGGACGATTTCTGGGTATGGGTCAGAAGAGGGAAAGTGGAAAACGCTTTTGAATCATTGTGTTTTCTTTGAAAATGTGGTTTTCCACTACCATGGGAGCTTGAGAGAGAGAAAGGGGTTAATGGCATTCTAGAGAGAGAACTCTAGGTTATGGTATATAGGAGAATTTGATCTGAAGGATTATAGAGTAAGAGAGTAATTGCATGCTTTTGTGTGTCTAGGCTCAAGAGAAACACCTCCATCAAGGTGTGATTGTGAACTTAAGGAGGGAGAGGAGAAATTGAAAGGAAAAGCTAGTGAAGGCTTTGGCTCCAAAGGTAGCTCTCTCTTTCACTCTTTCTTGTTGCTTTCTTGGATATGATAGTCATTGTATGATGTATATGCTTGTTGTATGGAATATGCCATATGTTATTGCTTTGATGCATTGAATGCCAATATGCTTGTATGTTGAAATGTGAGATTGCTCGGGTGAGGTAGTGCCGAAAGTCCCATGAGATGGGTGAGGTGAAGCCGAAAGCCCCTTGAGATAGGTGAGACAAGGCCAAAAGTCTCCAACGAGTGAGGCCAAGTCAAAAGTCTTTAAACTCGGGTGAGGCCATCCAAAAGTCCCTAGACTCGGGTGAGGCTAGACCAAAAGTCCCTGGAGCTCATTTTTGGCATTGTTGTGATTCCATAGCATGTACATAGTGTGTTGGTTGATTGAGAATGGCTGAGTGCTTATTCACATGCTTTGACTTGTTATATGCCTTGATTGCTTGCTGGATTGAGTGTATGAGCTACTGAGATTCTCCGAATCTCACCCCTTTCCCCTCCCAACTAATATGCTAGGTGGAGCTCAAGGAGAACCGAGCACACACCAAGGAGCCTAGGAGCATGTATAGGAAAATGTTAGTTTTATTGTGATATTTTGTTGTAAATATGATGTAAAGTGGTGCCAAATGAAGATGTGCCCACTATTTTTGAGATGTAAAGTTTGTAACACGTGTAGAAGTATGAAAGGATATTGTATGACCTATGTTTATAGCCAAAGTAATGGAAATGTGGGTTTTTACCCCTTTGATGCATGAATAATATTGTGTAAATTTGGCCATAGCATAGTGAGATTTGAATGTATGATGATTTGGAGTATATGGACATGTTAGATATACTATTTTTATGCTTTTGAACTTGTCCATGTGGAGTGAGAATGTGAGAGAGGCTATTTGGACCCGTTTTGGACCTATGGGGTGCCAAAACTGGTATTTTTGTGAGCTCCGTCAAAGTATGACCGGATGAGCTCCGTTTGCCATGAAATTTGGCATGCCTCTAGAGTTTGTAGAAAGCTTCTTGAGAAGCTAAAGTGGGTAATATTCGAAAGATTATAAAATATTTGGGGAATTGTTGAATTTGGGAGAATTTAAGGGATTGGTCATGTACTGTTCATCTAAACCAGAAAATGAAATCTGTGGCACTTTTAGACCAAATGGATTCCACATGAGGTGAACTTTTATACACATAAACTAGAAAACGAAAGTGACTTGTAGGAACTAGAATCACCCGAATCGGAGGTCTGTAGAGAGAGATTGAACTGACTGAAGTTCTGTATCAGCATCAGTGAGCTTATCTGACCCCCATCACTGTTCCATCAGTTTTCGGGGTGCAGGAGCTACTGAACTGATCTGGACTTATTTTTCTCCTCTAGTAGACATCCGTATCTTTCCGAATTGGTATAATGTGCCCAGATTGGAGTTTTGTGGATTTAGTTATGAATTTTCAAAAATCATGACAGCAAGCTGCACTAGAAACAGTGACAGCTGGACCTTCCTCCCATTTTCGATGTCAAACATAGTCCAAACGATGTGTTTGTGGTTGGGAATGATTTTTAGTGTAAAGTTGACACTTAGAGCTTTCCAGAAAGCTAAAGTGTGCTGCATTCCCATTTTTCTACAATTAATTATGATTTTCCAAACTTAGAGCCAAAATATGACTTTTGGGCCCAAGTGCGGAAATGCAAATTTTACTGGTTTTGGCTCTATACCCGTGGCTTATGGGTTGATTTATGCTATGTATGAGTCGTATGTATGGAGTTTGAGTTAAGGATGCATGAGATGGGTTCACGGGACCCACGGGGCAGATAATGAGTATATGAAACCCCGGTTCATAGCATGTAAATGCCACGGGAGAGTAGTGACTCTTTGGAAATCATATGGAACCGAGCCTATGGAGAGGCTAGGTAGTGAAAGGAGATTAAGGTGTCACACTTTCCATTGCCAACCATAATATTCTAGCAAGTGTTTGACTCAGCTTACGTGTTTATCTCTCATCCTAACCAGGGACTTATGGGTTGTGAGCTCTGATATAAAAATGTTAGCATTTCCAAAAAAAAAAAAGAAGCAACTAGAAGAATAGATGAAAGAGGATAACTTAAAGAACAATAGAAAATTAATGTATGAGACACACAAATTCATTCTAATAACTAGCCTCTATAAAAGCTTTCACAGAATAAAGTGGGTAAAGAGCACTTATTCACATCTGCCATGACTCCACTAATATAGGACCCCATTAACCATGATTCTACTAACCCCACTAACAACTACTTACTAATGTAATAAAATGATAACAAAATAATAATTAAAAACCCTTTAACAGAAAAGAGCCATAATTACTAAAGACTAGGTGAATTTTGAATGAATATTCAACAAGGTTGATAAGTACATAACTAATAGAATGATGTATTTATGGTAAATGCAGAGTTGTTCTTGATAAGATGTATGCTTAAGGTTCTTGTTCTTGACAGGAACATGGTTGAACAAGTTGAGATGATTTTTAATGGATCATTAAGGAGGGTTTGGGAGGTTAGGGTTTCCTATTTGGGGGTCATAAGGCATGTAGAGTTTTGAAGCTTAATACTAACTTTTTATAGGTAAGGTATATGTTTTGAGATATTATAGACAAAGGAGGTGATGGGATAAAATGGGAGATTGGGAAGTGTTTGGTTGGTGATTATGCACAACAATAGGCTAAACAGGCATCAAAAAGTCTTTAGAGGAGTTGCAAATGATGAGGTGTGATGGTCTAGTAAAATAAGAGAATTTTTCCATTTAGTTATGTACCTTGTGATAGGGTTTTGTGTTAGGGTGAGGGCGTGTTTGGTTACATTGTTTGAGGCTGGTTGATGAAGGTGGTCATCAACAGGATGAAACAATGATCATCATTTTGGTAAGAAAGGTGTGAACATGGCTAAATTTTTAGAAAATTATGTGTTGTTTTGGGGATATTTTTAATGACTGCGATTTCATTACATATTCATATAAAGCTAGATTGTTAGAGTTTGAAGGAGCATGCATCTAAAGTAACTTCATCGGTAAAAGTGTTGCTTATAGTGACTAAGGCTTTTCAAAGATGTGGTACTCTATTAGCAAGAAGGAGAACTTGATTCAAATTATTGTGTAAATGAAATTTGATGTAGAATACAGAGAAAAATGTTGGGTCCACTATGTTACTTAAAACAAAGATGCCATACTTGTAATGATTAAGTTTAACTTTAACCTTAAGAATAAGTTGATGAGTCCAGCATTATCCTGAAGTTTCCACAAGCTTATCACTCTAGTTTTTAAGTTGAGAACTCAAGGGCTTTATTTATTGTTCTGACTATGACTACTTCTTTCTAGCAATTAATTATGGATATGTTTTGTGTCTTAAAGAATTTGCAAGCTAAGAGGTTTGCAATACTATCTCATGAAGTGATATTGTTTATGGTAAAAAGAAGGAGCTGGGGGTGGTAAGTTGTCTTTATGTCTATAGATTTAAATAGAGAAGATCCTAAAAGGAAGTTGTAGGACATTGAGATGATGCTAAAGGTGAATTTTTTGGTTAGGTATCTAACCAAGTTAATTTGCGGGGTAATAAGGAGGAAGAAAAGTAAGAGCCATGCACTGTTGCCTTTTTTAAGTATACTTTGTCCTTAAAAAGCTAAAACTTTTCTCTTTAGCTTAATTTTAATATCAAAAGTACACATCCACTAACTATATGATAACTACCATACACATACTTCAATATTTATAGCTCTTGCTCTACTCATTAGAAGTTATAATAACATTTTAATATGAGATTAAACATAAATAGATTATTTACATTATAATAAATAAAATTGAATTGGCATGTAAGTTAATGCATATCAAGCTACTAGTATGTGTGATTCCTAATGGTGCAACTTGCTATGTTAAAAGTGATACAAACCTTGACAATTTCATAGTGTTTGCATAAATAATGGTTAGGATTTAATTTAGCAAAAGTACCATTTTTGTCTATTAAGCTTGTGGTTATTTTTAATTTTATTCCAAAATTTTGTAATGCTAACTTCATCCTATATGTTTGTAAAAATTCTTAATGTCTTTCTAATTATTGACACCATTTAAATTGCTAACAAAATTAGTTAACTTACCAAAAGTGTGTCCATTAGATGATTGCGCTATCAACATGAATATCTAGCCTAATATCTTACTTAATAACCTTAAGAAGTTATCTCTCGGCACTTAGGTTCTTGATACTTATAAGCAAGAGGGAGGACCTTTTTTTTTTCTTTTCAAGGCTAATTTGAAACTTAGCTACCTAATGAAGGCCTAAAAAGTAATGGACATTCCTACAATGTTCCATGAGAACTCTTCTCCATTTGTTATTAGGGAAAAAAAGTCCTTTGGAGCTAATGGGAACAATTTCATAGTAGAAGGTGATACAAAGCTAAGTCATGAATTTGAGGAAAACCAAATAAATATCATTGTTTATTGAATTTCATTTAGCTTTTTACCTCATTTGTATTTATTTTAATGATTAAGTTTCACAATTTTTTCAATGATTTCTTGAAACATTTATAGTGCGATCAACAATTTAACAAAAATACATATGAAGGCATTGGTCCACAATTATCGATTATCTCTACTTTGTATTCTTAAGTGCCTTTCAGCACTACCTAGTCTTTTTGTGATGCCTTGGGGTATGCTCCTATAACCATTAGAGAGACTGTGGGGCATTTTAATGGGATTTGGATTCTTTCTTCTCTTAGCAATTTTACTATTAGTATTATTGATTCTCAGAACCAAGATATGACTATTTGTCTTTCTCATTGTAGGTCCTCTTAGTTCCTATTTGTTGTTTATGCTAGTCCTTGCTCTATAAGTAAAAGAGATTATAAAATCACCTTCTTGTTGTTAAGTTAAAAGTCAGTGGTTCTTTGCTTATGATTGGTGACTTCAATGATATCTTACTTCTTTCCAAAGTATTCATGGCAACTTCTATAAAGGCACGTAGACAAGTTTGCCAGCATATTGAACAATTGTGATCTCTTCAATCTAAGTTTTAAAGAGAGAACCTTTACCTAGAGAAGGAACTACAAGAATAACACTAAAACTACTAAATGGCTTGACAAGGCTTTAGTAAATATTTCCAAAAGCATCAATTATAAATATGTTTAATGTTTCTTTTAGCCATAACCTTGTGATGGTTTTCAAGCCTTTAAAAGGAATCAATCTTTTCATTTTAAAGCTACTTGAATGACTTTCCCTTTCTTTTTTTATGTTATTATTTCTGCTTGCAAAGTTATGATGATGATTCAGTTGTGGTCTCCTTTCAATCAAGGAGTAAGCTTAGGAGTTCAATAAAAAAAATATTTTGGAAATATTTTCCAAAGGAAAAGAATTATCATTGCTAAGTTTAAAGGTATTCAAAAAGCTCTAAATGCTAAGAGTAACCCTTACCTCTTGAATCTAGAAAGGTAGCTTAGTTATATAAGAAGAGTGATTTTAGAAGTCTAAGGAGTTGTGGTAAGATTTGGTTATCAAAACATTACCTTTTTCCATGCCCAAATAATAATAATTAGATGCAATAGAAATAGTATTGAAGGGTTCCTTCATTACATAATTGGACGTAGTGTTTTGATGATGAGATTTTAAAAAAAAATGAAATGTCCAAACTTTTTTTTTCATTATCTTTTTCATGATGATAGAGTTGTAGGAATCATAACCTTGTTCTTGACAATTTTCCTATCATCAAGAACTATGATGTGTTCAATTTGACTTGGGATGTTTTTAAAGAGGAAATGTGCAAAGCTATTACATACATGAAGGCTTTTAAAGCTCTAAGGCTAGAAGGCTTCCAACCTTTCTTCTTTAAAAAGTATTCGAATGTGGTCAAGGATGCAGTGTTTAAGCTTGTCAAACAAGTTTTTAGTATTGGGTCTTTTGATGGCTTTTAATTATCTAATAAGTTCCACATATTTGGAAATTTGAAATAAATAAAGATAATATGATGAAAGGAGTAAAAGGAAAGAAAAGAAAATGAACAAGGGACATGTAAGCAAATATTCTTTTGATTACTTGTTATAAACTATTACAAAAGACACCTCTCACTCTTATTTATAAGAGTAAAATGCCAGTTAGTGGTTCTTTTTTCAATTCTTCTATAGAGTTCTTTTTTTTTTTTTTTTAATTATACTAGATTTTCAACTTGCCTTTCATAATGTAGCTTCATCTTGCCACTTATAGTATAGAGTTTGCCTTGAGGTTTTTGTCTTCCACCATTAAAGTTGAATTATGCTAGATAATCATGTGGCTTCACATGGCTTTATAAATGTTTTGCAAGATTTTTTTAGATTGTTTTTAATACTCTCCCATAATCTAGAAAAATTTATAACTCTAAACATTTCTTTGAACTTGATCAAATTTTCAACTATAATTGGCTTTGTAAAAATATTTGAGAATTGGTCTTTAGTCATGCAAAATTCTAAATCGATTTCTTCCTATTCCATGAGCTCTTGCATAATGTATGTCAAATTTTAATATATTTGGTGTAGTTGTGAAAAGCATAATCTTTGTCATGGTGATGCATATATTGTTATAGTAGAATTTTGTTGAAGCATTGGCACTTTGATGTAAATTCTCCAAGATCCTTCTGAGACAATCTACTTCACATGTTGCACTCATTACTGTCATAGATTCTGCTTCTATAAAAGAAAGGACAATGTCTTCTACTTCTTTATAGTCATGAAATTACCTTAGACCTTAAAAGGAAGATATATCCTCTTGGATTCTTTTTGTCATCAATACTTCTTGTCGAATCATTATAGGTGTAGCCAATCAAATTGCAATAATCTTTTCTTTCATATAAGATGCCAAAATTTTTTGTGCCTTTGACATGTCTCAAAATTTTTTTTTGTAGTCATGAGATAAGATTTGTAAGGCTCGATCATGAATCTTGAAACAATGCTGACAGCATGCACCATGTTAGTCCTTGTGTTTATGAGATAAATCAACAAGCCAACAAGACTTTGATAAGTTATTTCATCCACCTTTTCTTTTCGTCTTCCTTCCATAGCTTCTTATTAGTTCTCATTGGAGTGGATGATGACTTGTAGTCTTACATCTTGAATTTCTTCAGTAAATCATTAGCATATTTTTCTTAAAAAATAAATATCTATCCAGGCCTTTGCTTAACTTGCATTCTGAGAAAATATCTCATAAGGCCAAGAATGATCATCTCTTACCCCTTCATCATAGCTTATTTGAAAGTCTTCAATTGTCTTTGTATCATCGCCAATATATATTAAATTGTTGATATATAAGCACAAGATAAGGAAACGATCTTTATGCATCTTCACATATAATGATGGCTCACTTGGACTTTTGTAAAACCATGATAAAAATGATACTTGTCAATTTTACTAGTCTATGCATATAGTGCTTTCTTCAATTTTACTAGTCCATGCATATGGTGCTTTAGTCCATAAAGTGCTTTCTTCAACTGATATACTTTGTCTTCTTTTCTTGGTATCATATACCCTTGAAGTTGCTTAACGTATACTTCTTTAATTTCTCTATTTAGGAATGCAGACTTTACATTTAATTGATAGACTAATAGTTTTAGTTGGGCAACCAAAATTAGCATTATTCTTATTATTTCCATGTTTACCACTAGAATGAAGGTTTCATTAAAGTCAATACTTGGTTATTAAGAATATACTTTTGCTACAAGTTTATCCTTGTACTTTTAGATTGACCCATCTTCATTGTACTTAATTTTGTATATCCATTTTAGTCCAACGACATCTTTTTCTTTCAACTTCTCTAGGAGCTTCCATGTTTAATTCTTCTTGATCATCTTGACTTCTCATCCAAGGCTCTTCTCCATCCTTTTCTTTTTGTAGCTTTTTCATATTTTTTTAGTTCATAAGAAAATAATGTGATATCACAAGTTTGATAAATATCTTGTAATGATTGCTTAGAGGAGATGAATTTGATGACAAGCTATGTTGTCTTGGTGGTTGGCTTGTGCTTCAGCCTAAACCATCTCTTGCATTCTCCTTAGCTTTAAAATGTAAAGCACATTTAGGTACTTCATTGCTGCAATTCTAGTTTTCTTTTTAATTAAATATAACATCCCTTGAAATAATTAATTGTCTAGTATTAAGATTATAGAGATGATAACCCTTGGATTTATAGCGGTAGCCAATGAAGATACATTTTTTTTCTTTCTCATCTAGCTTGTATCTATTCTTTTTTTTTTTTTGATATGGGCAAAGGCTGTAATACCCGTTTGTTTTAAAAGTTCTAAAATTAAGGACATTACAAAAGGACGTCCTTTAAATTGAATAATAAGAGGCCAAATAAAATTAAAGTGATAATTTAGATATTTAAAAATGAGAATACAAGGCTAAAAATACCTTAAAATTAGAGCAAGAATAGTTAAACAAAATTTGACGAAAGGGCAGTACATTTTTATAATTTTAGCTAACTTCTAGAAAACTCAAAGGAAGGATCTTTAAATAAAAAAATTGAGTTTTCCAAGGTTCTTAGAGGCTCTAAAAATTATAGGAACCTCTAGAATAATTTAAACTCCTTCGATATGCATTTTAGAGTATTGGTTGATTAAAACTTTGATTGGTTCATTCGGTAAGGTTTTAAATCTAATTTAGGTAAAATCAAAGACATTTTATGAATAAGATAACTTAAATTTCATAATGGAAAAGATAGTTTTAAAAAAGGAGTTGAAATAAGCCCAAATGGAAAGAACAAAATGTAGGGACTAACTTGAAATTTTGAAAAAGTATTAAAATATGCCTTCTTGTTTCTTATTTTAGCACACCACCTCCTCTCTTCATTTCCATCAACTTCATTCTGCTCCAAAATAGAACTTAGAACAACTTAAGGAGGTGCACAAGAAGGAAAAGAGAAGGGAGGAAAAACCAAGCAAAAGTTGTAAGAAATTCAAGACTTTTCATGTTTTCTCTTGCTTCAAACTTCTTTTCCTCTTTCTCCTCTTTTCTCTCATGTTTGATAACTTATTTGGAGCTATTTCATTGCTAGTTTAGTAAGAGGAAGAGAGAATTTGAAGGAGAGATTGGAAGCTTTAGAAAGCTCTTTGCAAAAGCTTAAAAACAAGGTGAGATATCATGGCCTTTCTTGCTTTTCTTGGTTGTTTCTCCCATGCACCAATTCGGCCAGACCTAGGCCCATTAAGGAGAGAAGGAATTCAGGTCTAGTAAGGTAGGAACAAGGGTTTTAGAGTATAAGGAACAAGAATATGCAATTGCAACTAAAAGAGAAGCTTTAGAATTTAAGTTATGATGCCTAGGTTTTTGTTGCACCTAGCAATTTTTAACACTTTCTAATGATAATCTAGCTTATATAAGAGTATGTATAAGTCAATAAGAGGTCCAAGAAGCTTAATGGATGCTAAAACCCTTGGAAATTAAATGAAACTCCATAGGTTCTTCACTTAGTGTAAGTCTCGGCCAAGGAGGGGATTATGCATTTAAGGAGAGTTTTCTTTGATTCCACGAATAAAAATAGTCTAGATATTATTAATAAATACCAAGGGAATTATTGGTTTAAATTTAGAAACTATGGTTTATAAGATAGAAGTTTAGGTTCCTTTTTAACGCATAAAGAATCAACTTGATATTTGGCTCCTTGAATTGAGTTTGTGATTATTCTAATGAGTTTAAATAGAGTCATGAGACTTAGATTGAATGAGAAGTTGGAGTTAAGATCATGAATTATGTAAATTGCTTCATTGTACCTTTGTATGGAATCATAACTATACTATAAGCTAGAATATGTTTACATAGAGTTTATGTGAGGCTAAAATTAGTTCCAATGATGTATTTGTATTTTATTTGATGTATCTAGGCCAAGCAAATCAAACTCCTCCTAGGGGTGTGTGTGTGTGTGTGTGTGTGTGTATGAGGCCAAGAAGGGAAAAGAGAAAATTAAGGAAGAAAGCTTGTGTTTCTTCTCTTAAAGTAGCTCTCTATCCTTTTTTGCATACATTTCTTACTTGTTTGATTGTCATTGGATACTTGTGTGAATGTTTGAATCATGAGATATGCTTATAGCCATTGATTAAATGCTTTGGTACCATTATGTCTCTTGAAACATGTTTTAAATGGAAGATAGCTCCTAATAGGTAAGGTTGCACTAAAGTCCCTTAGAATGGGTGAGGAAAAGCTAAAAGTTCTTAAGTGTAATATCTGGTTCTTTGAAAATGAGAGAAAACATGAGAAACGTAACGTACAGTTTCTCCGTAAACGAACAAAATTCACCGAATATAAAAGAAAGTCTCTTGAAATGACTTAGTTAAGGTCCCGAAAAATTTGGGAAGTATTCTAGACTCCTAAAAATGAGAATCATAGGTTCAGACAGAAAAAAAAATAGAGCTAGAGTGAAGAAATAAATTGTGATGAAAAGTTAACGAAACATAAGGGCATTTTTATTATTTTAAGCAAATTTTGGAATTTTCACAGGAGGACTTTTTGAATGAAAGTTTTGAATTCTCTAGGGTTCTTAGAAGCGCTGAAAACCATGGGAAGTATTGGGAAAGCTAAAGTCCCTCCAGTGGACGTTTTTCAATGTTAGTTGACCTAAATTTTGACTAATTCGTTCAAAAAAGTTTTAGCTCTGATTTGAGTGATTTTAAAGGAATTTTACTAAATTGGGAACCTAAATTTCATAATGGAAAAGACGGTTCTAAGAAAAGAGCTAAAATGAGTTAGAAATGAAAGTGCTAAGAATGAAGGGCAAAACGAGAATTTTTTAAAAGTATTTCTTCCTTCCGCCTATATATATGATGTGCCTTTCCTCCCCTTTCATTTTGGTCTACCAAGCTTTACCCAAAAACTAGAGAAAATCCTAGGGGATGAGGTGCAAAAGAGGAAGAAGAAAAGGAGGAGAAATCAAGGTTTGAAGGTAAGGAATTTTGGTAGTTTTTCATGCTTTCTTCATTCCAAACCTCTCCTTCTCTTTCTTATGATTAAATTGAAGTATATGAATCTATTTTAAGGGAAAAATTCGAATTTGAAGAGAGAAGGCCAAAAAAGACAAGATTCAAATGAGAAAAGCCATGAAAATAAGGTAAAATCTCTATCCTATAGTAACTATTCTTCCCCCTTCCTTCTCTCAATTTTGCCCCACTCAAGAAGCTATGGGAGGGGAGAACTAAGGGTGAATTCTATGAATTTAAGGGAGGAGAGTAAGAATATGCAAAGAAATCTAAGTAGAAACCATGAATTTTGCAAGATTTAAAAGCTGGGGTTTTGATTGCACCTTGAACCCTACCATGAACCCTAGCCATATTTTATGATGTTTATGTGTTTATATGAGTTCCTAAGACACTAAGAGAGCTTCTTACATGATTCTCCCATCAAAGAAAGCAAGAAAACTTTATTGGTGCCTTATAGAAGCATAGCTTTGGCCAAGGAGAGTCCATGCATCTATCTTAATTCCTTCCAAGTTTAGTTTTGTATCATGTATGATGGGAAAGTATGAGAGAAAGCCTTGGAAAAAATTTGGAAATCATAGATAGTGAGATGGCCTTATATGTACCATAATATGGCTAAAAAGCAACACCAAGCTAGGCTCTTAGAATGGATTGTATAATCACTCTAAGAGATTTAAATGGAGTCAAGAATTATAAATGAATAGATAGAAGGGAGCCAAGATGATGTTTTCTTAAGGTTGCTTCATTAAGTGCATTATGTAACAATAAAAGAGCCTTATGAGTCACTTAGGTTTTTTAGTAATTGTATGGCCTTAAACTTTGCTTCAATAATATAATTAGCTTCGGTATGATGTGTCTAGGCTAAGAGGAATGATCTCCACCTTTTTGGGTGTGTGAGGTTAAGGGAGAGGATTCAAAACTTAAAGAAAAAGTGTGTAAATGCAAGCAAAGTAGCTTACTCCTCTTTCTCTCATGCATGATGGTTTGCTTTACTTGTCTTTGAATGTGTGTATGTGTATTTCAAGCTATGAAAAATCTTCTAGCATGAGCTTTTACTCCATGGTACCATGATGATGCATTATGTTTTCTAAATGATGTTTATGATATTTGTTTTGGTTTGCTTAAGTGTGATAAGGCCAAGAATCCTTAGCCATGGTGAGGATAAGTCAAGAATCTTTAAGATTGGTTGAGACAAAGTAAAGAGTCTCTCAAAAATAAAGTTGACTCCTAAGAACCTCTTAAAGAATGGGTGAGACAAATCCAAAATCTACAAGTGAATGGGTGAGACAAATCCAAAATCTACTAGTGAATGGATATTTTATATGACTTACTCACATGCTAAGAATGCTTCTTGAATGTTTATGTTTATGTTAAATGTCCATGCAAGCATTTGTAAGATTTGTTTTGCATTTTTTTATGTGTGAATGAATGGGAGATGAGCTATTAGGATTCTTTGAATCTCATCCCCTCCTCTCCAATGTCTTAACATGCTAGGTAAAATAATTGAGTAAGGTATTGGAGACCATCAAGCTTAGAAGAAGAAGATTGATATTAACGTATATAAATATGCTTAGTTTTGCTTCCCTTTGTCATACATATGGCATATGATGTAATCCATGATAAAATTGTTATGTAATCATATGAACATATGTAATTACCTAAATATATGATGTATAAATGAAATTTGATGCCAAATGTATGAGATAGCATATTTTGGGTATTGAATGATAAGTTTAGCTCTTGAATGGTTAGATAGATTAGTGTAATAATAGAAGTGAAATGACCAACTTGAGATGTATGAGATTTGAGACCACTCAGGTAGTTCATACATAATCATACTTTTAAACTTGCCCAAGAAGTGCCAAAATCAAGATGAAGCCATTTGGACCAAAGTGACTCTTGATAAGGAGTAAAAATGACAATTCCATGAGGTTATGTCACTTTTTATCCAAATGATCTCTTCTTGATCTAAGATTTTTCATGCACTTAGAGCTTTTTAGGAAGCTAAAACACAGAATTTTTAGAGGTCTATGGAATATTTGATGAATTTTCAAAGTTGAAAATTTTTTTGGTTTTGGTCAAGGGTAATGTTCACTTAGGTCTGAAAATGAAATTTGTCACTCAAGGGGCAAATGGTGTCCAATTGCCATGAAATTTTATAGAAAGAAATTAGACACTCACAGTGACTTGTAGCAACTAGAAGTACCCCATTTGGATGTCCAGAGAAGGAGATATGAATTTTGAAATTTCTATCCAGTATCAGGCACTTAAATTGACCTCAAGTACTGTTTGATTAGGTTTCAAGGTTTGGGTATGCCTGAACTGGTCTATAATTATTGTTTTCCTTTATTTAATATCTGTATCTTTCCATATTGGTATCATTTGCATGAATTGGATTTTTGTGAAATTAATTGGATATTTTTGAAGTTTGCTACAGAAAGCTGTGATAGTACCAATAGATAGTTAGACCTCTGGACCTTTTCAAATGTCAAACTTCCTTTGTGTTGTATTTCATGGTCTGGACATATTTTTACCATAAATTATACATGTGTAGATTTCGAGAATGGTCAAGAATGTATAATTTTAATTTTTTTAGAATTAGTTATGATTTTCCAAAATTTGTGACAAAAGTGAGGAAATTAAGGCCGAAAATTCATATATATATATATATATATATATATGTATATATATTTTATGCTTCCCTTTTCTTTCTACGAGTTGCAGGCCAATTTTGGGGATGGAAATAAATTGTATCTATGTAATTAAATATGAGAATATAATACATGAGCTTGTATGGTCCTTGTGACATCGAATGAAATTTTCATATGCAGTGCAACGCTAAGAAATACATTATTTCAATGTCATTTTTCCTATTTGCTTGTACAATTCATGATATGAGACTTGGAAGTAGCATAGAATGAGTTAGGCAATTATGATATTACACTCAAAGTGGCTAAGACAAAGCCAAAAGTTTCAAAAGGGAATGAGGCTAAATCAAAAGTCTCTAAAAGTGGATGAGGCTAATCCAAAAGTCTTAAAGAAATTAAGTGACATTAGATCAAAAGTCTCTAGAGCCTATGTTTGATTTGAATGAGTTTATGTGATTTAAAAAATGATTATGTATGTCTACTAGAAGCTTTCATTACATACTTGCATTCTTTGATATGAAATATGCCATATATGTATGCTTAAAAGGGTAAAAGAGCTATTAAGATTTTTTGAATCTCACTTTTCTAAACATATCTAGATGAACCTCATGGAGCAAGATATGAAAGCCAAGGAGCTTAAAAGATGAGACGTTGACAATAGAATAAGAATTTATGTAATTTTATGTCAAAGTTTGCATGTATATAAAGTTTATGAGATGTAAACCATTAAGCATGTGTAAAAATATGTAATTATAATGTATGAATCAAACTTGAAACCAAATGTATGAGTATGTGAGTTTTTGACATGCATAAGCCTTCGTGTACATATGCATAAGAACAAGTAGATGAGTGATTTTGATTTCCATGATGGTTTAAACCTATTTTGATACTTCTATATGCTGTAATGTAAGTGTAGGATGTGCTCAAATAGTCATGGTTCAAGAGAAAAGTCATTTTGAACCATTGGAAGCCATTATGTGACCATTTTGAGCCACTTTCTTTCCCTAAACCAAAGTCTAACTAAATGTATGAGTTTTTGTATGAAATTTAGCAAGTATATAGGTCTCATCTAGACCTTTTCATAGAATCAAAGAACACTATTTTTGAAACTCTAGAGACTTTATTATAATTTTTTGAATTGGCCTAATTATGTAAAACTATCATTACTACTGTTCATATGATCAGTTTGATTTTTGGTATCATTCAGTAGCCAAATGAAGTCCAATACTCATAATATTTTATAAAAATATAATATACATCATAAGCTTTCCATAACTATTGAGAGCACCAAATTTGGAGCTTTGTAGAAGGAGAAATAAAATTTTGAAGTTCTAAATTTGTTACAGAACACCCACTAGAGTCGAAGTACTATTGCATCTAATTTTATGGTCACAATGTGGTTGTTTTGATTTAAAATTTTTATAAAAGTTAGAGGATGCCCTAAGATTTCCAGAAATTCATAATTTGCATAATTTAGATTTTTTTAGAATTAGTTATGAATTTTCAAAGTTTGTATCATAATGTGAAATTCAAGGGAAAGTGCAAGTGAAATGTGATTTTGTGATATATGCCTCAAACTCAAAATTTATGGTGAAAGTTATAATATTTCTTATTGAACAAATTTTTTATGAATGGAAAATAATTTTGGTAAGCCCATAGATCCATTTAGCCAAGAATGAATTATTTTGACTTTTAACAACAGTACTTTTCGTTGTCAAAGGTGATAATTTCATGAAAATAGCTACTTTATACCATTTGTGATGCAAATTAAGTAATAACTAGACTTGGTATTATAAAGGTAGTGTAGCTAAAGACTTTAAAATGATTAACCTTCAACTTTCTTTCAAATCAAGCTTCACACGATGTTTTATTTGGAACTCTTATTGTAGGGGATCAGTTGATAATATAAACTATTGTATTAATAGCCTTAACCTATAAATATTTTAGTAGATTTTTGCCTTAAAGCATGGCTTGTATCATCACAACAATAGTTTTATTTTTTCTTTCTGTAACACTATTCTACTTATGTGTGTATCAAACTATGAACTCCTTGATACTGTGCTCTTTATAGAATTTGATGAATCTTTAATTAGTGAATTCTCACCCCACAATCACTTCTTAAAACTTTAAGAGAGTGCCCAGTTACTTTTTAGCAAGGGCTTTAACTTATGTGAAGTAGGAGAATGCATTTGATTTTTGCTCAATAAAGTACACCCATATCATACAGGTTTAATCATCAATGAAAAGTTGAAAATATCTCTTTCCATCAAGAGTGAGTATTCTGGAAGTACCCTAAATATCTACATACACCAACTCCAATGGAGCTTTTGCTCTCTAAGACAATTAAGAAAGGCAACCTATGCATTTTTTTTAAAGATGCATCTTTCATAGACTTTCTTTTTAAAATGCATAAGAGGAAGCTCAAGCACTATTTCTTTTTTATTTAGAAATTTAAGGTCATAAAAATTCAAATGGCTAGATCTCAAATGCCAGTGTGGATTGATCCACATTTTCACATTTTATGGCATATTTTTTTCCAAGTGGCATAGTAAAAAGAAAATTTTTATTAAAGGCTATTTTAATAGTAGTTATAAGTTGACCTTTATTTTTATCAAACATGATGAATTTACCATTATCGAAAATTGACTTGTAGCTTTTTGGAATTAATTGGCCAACACTTAATAAAGTTTTTTGAGGCCTAGAACATAATAAACATCATTAATAAATTATTGTTGGCCATTTTTTGTTTTTATGGCAATAATGTCTTTGCCTTCGACCTTTGCATTTTTCCATCACTAAATGTAACTTGGGAATCTTTTTTTTAATTTTCATCTAGTTAGACAAAGCAATTTTTATTGCTTTTCATGTGGTTTAAACAACCATTATCAAGATGCTAAACATCCTTTGGTCTTAAGAAGAAAATGCAAAATAGAATATTTGATTAAGATATTGATCTTTTTCAATGAAATTTGCTTTTTCTTTCTACTGATACCAACAAGCTTTTTTAACAAAGTGTGCCTTTTAAACCTCTTGCATTTGTATCAACATTCTTTTGTATTGTGATTTTTTTTCTTGCATAGGTTACAATAGAAACTTGATTTATCTTTGTTCCCTTAATTTTTTTATAATTCTTTCTTCCCCTTTCACAGTAATTGGATGATCCTCTATTTTGAGGATTTCAACTGTCATCATTCTTTTTATTTCCATCATTTTTTAGAGATTTTTTTGTTATTATTGCATGGCTTGCTTTATTGGTGGCTCAAAATGTTGCCTTTCTCCTCATGGGTTTAGAGAGATCCCATTAGCTCTATTGAAGTAAGTGTCAATAAAACTTTGGCTTTAATTGCTACCACCATATGATTAAATTTTCTTGGAAGGCTTCTCTATAATTTTTGAATAATTTTCTTGTCTTCTATCATATCTTTATAACTTTTAATTTGGTTAATAATAGTATAGACATAAGAAAAGAAAGCTTGCATCAATTTGCCTCCCTTCATCATTGAAGTATCAAAATCTTTCCATATAAATTGAATTTTTTAATAGTGATTCCCTTGTCAAAGCCTTTATACTGACTCTTTAAAGTTTTCCATGCCTCATTTGTAGTCTTGGCATTTATGATCCTTGGAAAGATTACATTGCTTACCCTTTGGTGAATGAGGAGTAAGGTTTTTGCATCCTTTAACATATTTTGCTTGTACTCTTTTTACTTTGCAGTTGTCCATGACACTTGCTCTTCTAAGGTTAGTTCTTGAAATCATTCTACATAAATTCCTATAAGTCTTGTTAGATGAATAATGTCTTTATTTTTACTCCAAAAATCATAAACTTCACCATTAAATATGGGAATTAAAGCTTGAAAATAATTAAAGATAGTTAAATTTGAGGTAGATGTGGAGGTTATAAGGACTAATAAGTGAAGTGTAAAGATATAATGTTAAGGTAGCTAGGTATGGCTAAGTATTTAGGGCCAAAGCTCTAACATCACTTATGGTATTTAATTATTTGATAAGTGCAATGATTTTTAGACTTTGAAATAGAAATAAAGATAATATAATAAAAGAATTGAAGGAAGATAGAAGAAAAGGAGTAAGGGACATGTAAGCAAATATTCTTCTAATTACTTGTTATAGACTACTACACAAGATGCCTCTCACTCTTAAATGTAAGAGTACAATTTTAGTTAATGGTTCTTATTTCAATTATTTTATAGAGTTCTATTATTTTTTTATTATACCAAAATTTCAACTTGTCTTTCATAATGTAGCTTCATTATGCCACCTATAGTATAGAGTTTGCCTTGGGGTTTTTGTCTTCCACCACCAAAGTTCAATTGTGCTAGATATTCACATGGCTTCATAAATGTTTTACAAGATTTTTCTAGCTTATTTTGAATATCCTTTAATCTTGCTATTCGTGAGACACTAATTGTCCTAATTCCTAAGAAAGATAACCTATTAAAGATTACTCAATTTAAACCAATCAATTTATGCAACATCATCTATAAAGTCATTAGCAAAGTCCTTGTTAGTTAGATTCTTTTGCTTGTAGATGACATTATTAGTCCTTTGCAAAGCAACTTCATCTTAGAAGAGGCACTTCCAATAGTATGCTAGTTGTGTAAGAAATGATCCATCATATCCATTAAATTCACAACAAATAAGGTGTTGTAGGTTATAAAATTGATCTTGAAAAGGCTTATGATATGATTAATTAGGCTTTTTTTTTTTACATAATACCTTGTCTGCTTTAGTTTCCTTGTTCCTACTATTGGGCTTATCATGCATTCTATCATTGCTTCTTGTTATTCTCTTATTTAGAATGGCAATAAATTGCCTAGTTTTAGGTAGTCCAAAAGGCTTAGACAATGAGACCTTTCTTCCCCTACTTATTCACCTTGTGCATTGAGAAGCACTCTTTCATCATTAACAAGCAAATGACAACCCTTAAAAGTTAATAAAGATGGTTCAATTATTTCTCACCTCTTATTTTTTGATGATGTCCTCTTTTTTGGCAAAGCCACAATTAGCCAATTAAGGTGATGAAGAACACCCATATTGAGTTCTATTGTGCCTCAAGTTTGAAATTAAATAAGGTGAAATCTAAAGATTATTACTATCTTGCTATGTTTAGAAGTTTTAAACATAGTATACACAGCTTATTGTTAATATTTCTTTCATTGACAAGCTAAGGAAGTATCTTAGTATTACTCTTTTGCACAAAGATTTTAACTATATGACCTTAGAAGTTATAAAGACATGGTTTAGCTCATGGAAAAGGAAGCTTCTCAATAAAGGTGGGAAGGTCACTCTTGCTAAGTCAATGCTTAACTACATCCCTATTTACAACATGTAGACCTTGTGGATTCCTAAGCTAATTCATGATAATATTGATAAATTTGTGAGACATTTTATTTAGGATGGTAAAAGTTTGGTTGTGGCATATATATGGTGAATTAGGGAAAATTAATTACTTTCAAAAGATTAAGAGTTCTAAGGTCAAATCTACCAAAGTGGATGCTACAAGGCATGAGTTAATCACACTTGAAAACTCGATCTTTCTATATAGTTAGCATTTTCTTTGGGGTTGCTTTAGTTATACATTTTAAGTAATACCACAATTATTTTAAAAAGATGGCAGAACCAAGTCAGTTCTCAACTTTTTGTTATGAATAAAGAAAGGATTATGCATATTTTTCTTTTATTAGTGGCTAAAGAAGGCATGGAATCTTGGGTTTTAAATTCAAAGTTTGATTCAATTGAGAAACAAGATATTAAGTCAAGAAAATTGGAAATCTTTTTTTTTTAATAAAATGAATATCTATGATTGAAAGGCAAAAGATTATGCTTACTCTCCTTATTAATCAATGTTTTAAAAATTGGATCAATCATCAAATCACTAGAAGTACTGGTTTATAATTTACTAGTTTAACCATGGTCAAATCGTAAATAAAATAATAATTATTAAATGTATATATTTTAATTATATATATAATTATTTTTCAACAATAAATTAATGTAAAATAAATTTATTATTTTTAAGCATTCATTAGTACACCTAAATAATAAACTATTATAATAGTTTTTTAAAGAAAACACCGTTATTAATTTAATTCTTAAAAATGTATTCTTATTAATTTAATCTTAATCTTTAAAATATATCATCCTCAATACATTCTACTTGGAAAAGCTCATTGTGTTTGGCATAGGGCATGATCACTAGCCTTGTTTGCATTATTCCCATCATAGGTAATAACCACCATCCAATTCCATTTCATTCCCTTCTTCATACTATACTATCATTGTTAATACACATATATATATATATTATTAGGGTTGTGCAAGGATGGGTAGCCATCTCAATGGGATTGATATCAATAAGCATTCCCTAGTACACCATCATGATTCTTTATAACAAGGTCATCTTCTTAAAGGAAATTGATGACCCCATGGCCATCTTCACGCTGACACCATCGCTAGCATTCTTGATGGCGTTCTCATTAGCTTTTTCATTGTTCTTAAATAATGTCATCTCTTCTACATGGTACTTGATTGGGACTTACAAGATATTGGCCTTACCTATTCCCTTTAAAATGGCTCTACGTATGTGAGTTTGAGACAAATAAGGGTTTAATTTGAAGCCATTATCTATGTGATCTACTTCAATGTTGTCATCACCAGCTTGATTTGCTTGCTCATAAGGACCATAATACCACTTCAAATAGAGAATGAAGCTTTAGTTGTGTAACATCTGGTTCCTTCGTAAACATGAGAAACGTAATATCTAGTTTCTGCATAAATGTACAAAACACACTAAATATAAAAGGAAGTATCCCAGATAGAATGATTTGAAATCCAATAAAATTAAATCAATAATCTAAATCTTAAATAAGGAGGATCAAAGGCTAGAGATGCCCTGAAAAGCAGAGCCAGAATAACCAAAAAAAATTTAATGAAGAGGTAATGACGTTTTCGTAATTTTAAACACTTTTTAGAAAACACAAAAAAGGGATTGTTAAATGAGAAAAATGAGTTTCTAGGGTTTCTAGAGGCCCTAAAAATTATAAGAACCCTCATAATAATTAAAACCCCTCTGTTTATATTTTACAACATTAGTTGACCCGAAATTTGACCGGTCTTTTCGGGAAAGTTCTATATTCAAATTGAGTAATTCTAAAGGCATTTTATGAGTTAGAGAACCTAAATTCTATGATGGAAATAAGGTTCTAAAAAAGGAGTTGAAATGAGCCTAAAATGAAAAATCCAAGAAAAGAGGACAAAATGAAAATTTTTGAAAAGTCCATTAAGTGACCTTACTTCTTATATGTCATGCCCCTTTCCCCTTTCCATTTAGTCGATCTTGTTTCTATCTTAAACCAGAGGAAAGACCAATTGTGTGAGGTGCACAAGATGGGAGCAAAAGAGAAAGAAAAACTCCATGGAAAGGTAAGAAAATTTATGGAATTTCATGGTCTTCCCTTTAGTAACTTGAATCTCCTCCTTCCCACCTTTCTTTTTATGTTTTATTAAAGTGTTTGGTTTTTTTTTTAGCCACATACAGAGGGGGGAAATTCAAATTTCAAGAGGAGAGCTAAAGCAAAGGAAAAGGCTCTTGGAAAAAGCTTGAATCAAGGTAGAAACCATTGCTTTCTATGCTTACTTCTTCTTGTTTCTCTACATGTATGGTTCGGCCCACTTCTAGGACAACCAAGGGGGGATTAGTTTTAAACCAAACCAAGAGTGAAACCTAGGATTTAGAGTGTGGGATACAAGAATATGCAAAGAAATCTAAGAAAGAACCATTGATTTGCAAGATGTCTAGCCTAGGGTTTCACTTACACTTGGGTTTGTAGGAAACTTTCTAGCCATAATTTAAGATGTTTAAGAGTTTGTATAAGTATCTAAGACATCAAGGAAGCCTCCCACATACACCTCCTATCAAAGAAACAAAACAAAGTCCATGAGTCCAAAACAATGTATATATCTCGGCTTAGAGGAGTTCATAGGCCTAGATAGTGTTTTAATTTGTTCCAAGGCTATAATGGCACTACATATGATAGAAGAACATAAGAGAAAGCTTGGAAAAATTTTAGAAGTCATGGATGATGAGATGGGTATGTAGGTTCCTTAATATAGCATAATAAAGCAACTCCTAGTTAGGTTTCTTAAAATAAATGTGCGATAGCCCCAAGATGTTTCAATGGAGTCAAGAATCATAGATTAAAAGAGAGAAAAAAGCAAGGATCATGAATTCTTAAGGTTGCTTCATTAGGTGCTTTATAGAACCATATTAAAGTCTTGGAATCAAGTAGGCTTCCATATGGAGTGTGTAATGCTAGAGTTTGATCCAATGATCTAAGAATGCCTTACTTGATGTGTTTAGGCCAAGAGAACCTCATGCTTCAAAATCTCATGGTTGGGCCGAGAAGAGGGAGGAAGATTTTAAAGTAAAAGTGTGGAATATTAGCTTCAAGGTAGCTCTCTTTCCTTTCTTTCATGCATTTTTAAATGGTTTCTTGTCTTTGGATGTGTGTATGTATGTTTATGCTATATAACATGTTTCTAGCAAATGTCCACATGCCATGGTACCATGTTGCTTTGTTTATGAAATTGAAAGATGTTTTATGAATGTGTTTTGGCTTGCATGAGCTTGGTGAAGCCAAAAGTCCCCTAACAAGGATAAGGATGAACCAAAATCCCTAAGAATGAGCGAGACAAAGCTAAAAGTCTCTAGAAGAGTGAAGCTTACTCAAAAGTCCCTTGAAGGTAGGTAAGGCAAGTCTAAAAGTCCCAAAGAGAATAGGTGAGGCCAAACCACTATCTTGGCAAGCCTATGTATGATGAACATATTTTCTTAAATAAGAGAAATATTTTTATGTATGTTCATGAATTGCTAGATTACTGTTCATTCATCTTTAGACTTGAATTTGTATTCATTATGTATGATTGAAAAGGGTGAAGAGCTATTGGGATTTTTAGAATCTCATTCTTCCCTCCTCATTGCCTAACATGTCTAGGTAGAATAAGTGAACCAAGAAATGGGAGCCACCACACTTGAAAGCAAGAAGATTGACAAAGGAATTGTTATTTGTTCATTTTGTGACCATAACATTGTCAAATGATGTATTTCCATGATGTATACGATGTATAAGCCCTTGAACACTTGTAAATATATGGATATATGGTGTATGTATGAGAATTGGATTCATATGAATGATAGTGTATGATTTTGACATAGAAATGCAAAATGAT
Source organism: Erythrophleum fordii (assembly GCA_032878935.1). Classification (NCBI taxonomy): domain Eukaryota; kingdom Viridiplantae; phylum Streptophyta; class Magnoliopsida; order Fabales; family Fabaceae; genus Erythrophleum; species Erythrophleum fordii. Next base: position 3,831,529 of record JAVQMF010000029.1, read on the forward strand.
GTATGTATGTTCCTTGTGTATATCATTAAGTGGGATAATGAATTATGAGATCTAGGTGTTTGGACCCTTGGGATATGTTTAGTAGGCTATTTTTATGCTTTCCCACGTACTCAAGTGATCTTAAAGCTAGAAGCTAAAGTAGGCCATTTTTTACCCTTTGAGAAGCATAAAAATGCCATTATGCAAACCTATGTCACAAGCTGAGCAAATAAATGAATTTCTATGAAATTTATCCATATAGGTCTCATCTAGAGCTTTTTGGAAATTCAAAAATCAAATTATTTAGAGCTCTAGAGAATTAATTATGAATTTCCAAAGTTGGCAAAAAGCCACTGAAATGGTCCAGACACTGTTCATATGGTTAGTTTCTTCTCTAGTGTCATCTAAGGGTGAATTAGTGTCTAATGGCTACGAAATTTTACAGGCATAAACTACACCTAATAAGCTTTCCATGGCCACTAAGATCACCTCATTTGGAAGTATGAGAAGAGAGATGTAAATTTTTGAAGTTTGGAGTCAGTACTAGTAATGCAACAAAACCTTTGGCACTGTTCTATTAATTTTTAATGGCTAAATTTTTTTTTAGTCTAGACTTATTTTTAGCCTAAAGTTAAGATCTCTAACTTTCTATAATGGTATAGTGTGCTTGAGTTCAATTTTTCCAGAATTAATTATAAAGCTTTGAAATTTATATCAATAACCTGTGATAGTAAACCAGTATAGTTAGATCTTTAGTGCCTTCCTATTATCAATTGTGGTCTAGATGATGTTGTCATGACTTGGAATGATTTTTAACCTATACTGGATATCTAAAGCTTTCCAGAAAGCTATCATTTACTGGTTTTTTATTTTTTTAGATTTAATTATAAATTTTCAAAGTTGATGATAGAAACTTGAACCTTGGAGCCCGAAACGAATCTTGTGTTTTTGAATGTGGATGTCTTAAGCCCTAACAAATGGAACATTTTGGGATGGTTTTGACTTGTACACATGTATTTAGAATAGAAAATACTATGAATGAGTTCATATGACAAAAATTTTAAACTCTACATAACGTAAAATATTACATTATTTTAGTGGAATTTCTTAAAGGAATTTTGCTATTTCAATGGAATGGAATTTATATATGGAAAGGAAGAGCTAGAATAATATGGTGTTACAAGTTGTAGAGACAAAGGAAATTCATAGCAAGAATGCTTTTGCATTATGGAGTGCCAAAAAGAGGCTTTTCTTTTCCTTCTTGTTATTTCTAGGTTTCAATTGCCATCTCCATTTTCAAAAAGAGGCTTGCAAAAAGGAGATAAGCAAGTTGGGATGGATAAGAAATGAGATAGCAATAGCTCTACATAACATATTAGATGAGTTCAAGGGAGTAATAGAGCACAGCCTCTATAAATAACAAGCCATGTAATGCACTACAAATGGACTAGGTTAAGAAGGCTTATGGTCTAAGTTAAAAAAACAAAAAAACTAGGCAAGCTATTAGGCTTATTGGTTTCTAACTGGTTTTCCTTTTTCTAATCAGTTTTCTAGTTGACTAGTTTTATAGATTAATTGAACTGCTTAGTGATCAGTTCATTGGTTTTCCAACCAAATTGGCTAGTCTACTTTGGTTATCTTAACATTATTAGTAATAAAATTAAAAGATAAATTAGATAGAAGTATGGAATTGGTGAACTGCAAAAATGAACAAACTATATATGTTTGGAACCATTTTAAATGAACATATTGATATCATTATCCTTTTTTATTCTTTAGTCTACCCCCATGTTTAGTTTGATGAGATGGATTTGTAGTAAGAAACAAAAGGCACTCTGATTTGGTCCTCTTATCCAATTAATGTTCAAATTTTATGTAAACTTACTGTATGTTTGGATTGATGACAAAGGATGGAATGATAAAGAGTAGAATGATTAATTTAGTTTAAACCCTTGTTTGAAAAATTTTCATAAGATGGAATGGAATAGTAAATGAGAAACTCCAATACCCCCATTTGCCACTCAACTCTAATTTTCTATCCCTTCAGGATTTAAATAAGAATGGAATGGATTGATGGGAATACTTTAAACAAAATATAGGCACACTACAAGTATACACTCTCAAGGCACCACTAAGTACACTTTGCTATTCATTCAAGTTGTAAATCATATCTTCATTGCAAATAACCTAAAGTGTTTTCTAGTTAGCAATATCACATGATCTTCGCCTCAAATGATGTCCCAATAAGATTAAACAACAAAGATATTTGCATATTAAAAAATTCACCATCATTGATACTATAACCAATACCAAGTAGCTAGCTTAAGGCACAGTACATCAAACCCATACACTAATAATCAGGTAAAGACAAGAATATATGCTATTTGTTATATGCAAATTTCTTAATTCAAAACTATTCCATCACCCTAAAACATATTGAATCAGGTAGATACATGGATGGAATTATGTGTGAAGTATTTCAATATTTTTGAAGCCAACATTTGCATAATAGTAATTCTTTTGAGTTAGCTAATAATTTTAGGTTTAAATAGTAAAACATACAAGGAAAAGCTAATGGGCCTAAAGGCATTAGCATAAATCTTTATGAATGAAAGACTCTAGACAATTCCCTTTTGTGTTGCATATCTATTGAACTAAAAAGAACAAAGAATCATAAATATTCCCCTAAAAAACTTTAATTACATGGCAATGAACATTATCCTTATTACATACAAGTGCTAGAACAGCAAAGACAAAACATCATTAATATCATCCAAATAGGACTAGAACACATGTACAAGAGAAAATAAAATTGTAAACCTAAAATCCACCATCCATCTTCTATAGCAAAAGCTAAATATAATGCTCTGCACTTTCATTTTGTGTTTTAAATAGGTGGATGAAAATATCAATCCTTTCATATCCTTAGAATATGAAGCTTGACAGAGAAAGCAATTGTAACCTATCAAAGTGAGATGAAGACCACTAAAGCTACTCAATCTCTATCTTAGTGATGTATCCAAGAATAGGATCTAACTCACCTTCCCCTAGCTAACCTAGTAAGGAAAGATCCTCGATTGATGCTTAAGAGTCATCCCCTACAATGCAAATATTACAAGAATTGTAAGATGCCTAAGCATTGGTATCCATAGTTGCTGGATACCTCTGTACTTATTACAAAATGGGGCACCCTTAATGCATTGACCCACTCTATAATCCAACCCAACTATAAATTTAATTAATTGAATTATTAATTCATTATCATTTTAATTATATTTGAAATTTGAAATTCAAAGAAAGGTTGCTTATATTTTATTTTTTGAGGGGATTCTATTATTTTGAAAAAGGAGAGAGAAAACTAATCATATAGGATTTAAGCATGATTAGTTCTTATTATTCTATCATCTATGAAAAATTGAACAAAATAAAGAACTCTCTCACTCCCTCTTCAAAACTCCACATGCACAGATATGAGAAAATCTCCATGGTTTTATAGTGCATCTACTGTGGTAAACAGCTTAGATGATGACTCTGTTCAGAATGTGTGGGGTAAAAAATTTAACAAGGTCTATTTCTATTGCAATAAGTAAGTACCCAGATCCTAAATTCCCTTTATTGGTTTTAGAGTATGGTTAGCTCATTTATTAATTTTTGTGCTTTATTATATACAATTGCAAAATTCATAATTGAACCTTAAACACCCATTAATGGAGAAATTTTCTAAAGACCAAATTAGGCCATAAAATTTATACCATAGGAAGCTTATATTTAGAGGATATTGTGGTAATACTTTAAAAGAAAATGCATAAGTCATTAAGAAGAAATATGAACATAAAGGTTTGAAAAGACCATGATGGAACCACAAATTTTAAAAAGCAGGTGCTTTCACCATAGACAATGATTTAATGCAAAACATATATGATTAGAAAACTTATTAAATAAGCTTTTTAATGCCACTAAATTTTTCTAAAACATATTACAATTGAGTGAGATATGATTGTTTGAAATTAGGGATCTAAATCTAAAATTTTTGAAAAAAAAGGCTAAACATCCACATTTTAATGGCTGTTTCTCTCTTTTTAGACTATGACTTTATGTAAGCCCTATACTATTGGAAAGATCTTTTTTGCAAGTTTTTTATTGACATATAGTTTGTCCAATGTGAAATGAAAGAAGAAGATATGGCTTCACAAAGTAAGCCCTTTAGAAATGCATTTCCAAAAACTTCTACAACTTAGTGAAAAATCTAAGGTTGAAGATGAAGTGGAGTCTCACTTTCCTTTTAACACGTGAAGCTTACCCCTTTAGTGTTTTGGCCTAAACTTACTACTAATGGATAAAGGAAGAGGAAAGAAAAAGGAATAGTTGTAATACCTTAACTTCCTAGCCCTTACACAATTGTCATGTGAGCTATCTTAACATATATGTGGCATGTTGGTGCAAACTTGCAAGGAAGTGACACTTTTATACATGATGGTTTGCATAGTTGGAAAGCCATATACATCATTCTTCGCTTTAAGGATCATGTGAACTTACCAATATTATTTTCCATCTCTAACATATCCATTCAAATTACAAACATCACAATTCATCTCATACATCATGAATTTGGAACCAACATTCAAGAAGTTTCTAATATGAGCTTTGAAAATTTATAATTAAGTCTAAAAAGACTAAAATCATGCATATGATAGCTTTCAAGAAAGCTCTAGATGTCAACTAATAAGTAAAAATAGTTCTAGACCATGATAGAAGCATTTACCTATGGAAAGGAATAAAACAATACTTCAGGTTAGTTCTTAGATAACTCCAAGACCTGAAACTTCAAAAATTTGGTTTTCCCTCTACAGAGCTCTAAATGAGGTGCTCTTAATGACTATAGAAAGCTTATAATGTATAGTTTATGTCTATAAAATTTTATGATCATTAAACTTCATTTGGCCCAGGTGTGACACAAAGAAGTAAACTGACCATATGAACAGTACCCATACCAATTTTGCATAATTTAGCCAATTTTAAAAAATCATAATAAATTCTATAGAGCTATAAATTAAGCATTCTTTAACTTTATGAAAAGCTCTATATGAGGCCTATTTACTGGCCAAATTTCATGCAAAAACTCATCCATTTAGTTAGACTTTGATTTAGCTCAAGAATTGGTCAATTTTGAAGTCTATAATAGTATCATAAGGCACCAAATGTCTTTCTTAGCATTCTATGACCACTTGGGCATATCCAACAGTACAATTACAACATATATAATCATGCCAAATGGTCCAATTCATCATGGAGTTCATTCTCACCTTGACACTTGCATTTATACACATGCACATAAAGGCTCATGGGTGGTAAAAACTCATGTATTCATTCATTTGGTTCCAAAATGGATACATATATCATACTTACATACATTTGAACATGTTCAATGTTTTACATCATATATACATTATATGGTTACAATTCTTGACATCAAAATGCTAATAAAAGCCTATTTCCCTATCCTTTTTGTCAAAGTCTTACTTCTCAAGGTTATTGGCCTTCATTTCTTGGTCCACTTGGCTCACTTAGACTTGGTTAGATATATGTGAGGGAAGAATGAGATTCAAAGAATCTCAAAAGCTCTTAACCCTTTCAAACATGCATAATGGATGCATATATATGTCAAAGAATGCATGTATGGCATTTAAGCTACTCATGAAGATACAAAAATCATTTTCCTTATCATATAAACTCATACATAGCAAACATAGACTCTCAAGGGTATTGGTCTAACTTCACCCATCTTCCTTAGAACTTTTGGATTTATCTCACCTACTTTCAAGGGACTTTTGACTTATCTCACTCTTCTTGAGACTTTTGACTTTATTTTACCCATTCGTAAGGACTTTTTAGCTCATCCTCACCTATGCTAAGGGACTTTTGGCACAACTAAACCCATTTAAGCCACTTTGCATTCATAAACACATTTCAAAAAACATAATGGTACCATAACATATAAGTAATGGCTAAACACATTTCTCATGGTTCAAACATATACACAAACACTTAAAGACAAGTAAACATCTAAGAAATGCATGTGAGAAAGGTTAGAGAGCTATCTTGAAACAAGATTGACACACTTTTTTTCTTTAATGCTTTTTCTCCTTTTCAACCAAGCACTTGTAACTAGGTGGCACTTGATCCTCTTAGCCTAGACATATCAAATGAGACATATTTCAATCATTGGAATAAGCTCTAGCTTCTTAAGACTCTATGTAAGGCTACTTTGTTCTAAGAGATAATTATGGTTCCATATAAGACACAATGAAGAGACTATTAGACTTCATGATCTTGGCTCTAATTTCTCCTTCTATCTAAGTCTCTTGACTCTATTTAAACTCCTTAGAGTTATCACAAATTTATTTTAAGGAGCCTATATACAAGTTACTTCCTTATGTCTTAAATTATAGCCTACACCTTCATCTCACAAGCCATGCTTCATAAATTTATTCCAAGGCTTCCTTTGATGTTCATATATCATATTTAGTCCCTTTCTAACCTTAGAAAAAAATTAAAACTCTCCTTAGGTGCATGAGGAGCCCTTGGCTGAGACATGAGGGAGCAATTGAACCCATGGACTTTTTCAACTTTTGTTTAGGGAGTTGGCACATGTGAGGCTTCTTACGTGTCTTGAAAACCTATACACATTCTTAGACAACTAAAATTACTACTATGAGGCTTCATATTTGTCAAGGTGCAACTAAATCCCTAGGTTTTGTAACTTTACTTCTAATGCTTCTTTTTTCAATTCCAATTGCATATTCTTGTTTCCCACATAGTTTCTTGCTTGATTTTGGTCAAAACTCAACCTTTCTTATGTGTTCTATACTTGGCTGAATTACACCCAAGGAGGAACAACAAAGAAAAAGCAACAATAATCATGATTCTTACCTTGATTCTAAACCTTGTCAAGAGCTCTTTTCTTTGCTTCTATCCTCTCCTCCAATTTCTAACCTTCCCCTACTGAAAAAGTCCCAAAATAGTCCCAAATCAAATACTAAAACTACAGGACGAAAGAGGAGAAGAACAAGTTTGCTAAAAGAAAAAGCGTGAAATTCCATAATTTTCTTACCTTTTCACCAAGCTTTTCTTTTTCTTTTTTCCCTCCTCTTATGTACCCTTTTTTGCTGGTCTCTCCTCTGGTTTAGGAAAAAAACAAGTTCAATTAAAATGAGGGAAAGGTGGGGGTGACATATAAGAAGCAAGGTTACTTAATGCACTTTTCAAAAATTCCTATTTTTGTCTCCTTTTCTTGGCTGTTGCTATTTAGGTTCATTTTAACTCCTTTTTGAAAACTATCTTTTTCATCATAAAATTTAAGTCCTCTAACTTATAAAATGCCTTTGATTTAACCCAAATTGGATTTAAAACCTTTTCGAATGAATCGGTCAAAATTTAGGTCAACTGATACTCTAAAACGTAAATCGAAGGGTTTGAACCATTCTAAGGTTTCTTATGGTTTTTAGGTTTTCTGAGAACCCCAAAAAAGTCAATTTTTTTTATTTAAAGATCCTTTCTTTGAGTTTTCTAAAACGTTCTGAAAATTACGAAAATGTCAGTATCTTTCGTTTGATTTTATTTAACTACTCTGACTCTGATTTTTGGGCATCTTAAGCCTTGGATCCTTATTTTTTATTATTTAGAATTTTATTATAATTTTATTTGACTTTAAATCTTTCTATTTAGGAGATCTCCTTTTATAACTAGTCTGTTTCTAATGTTTAAAAAAAATGGACATTACAATAGTCGTAGCCTTTTCACCATAAGAGCCTCCTAAGGCTGCGTATGGGGCTTACACGCCACCTCAAATGCATGAGTTTCCCACATTTTCTTATTCTTTTGATAATTTTCAAAAACTAAAACCTTAAGAGGGCTCAAGGGGGTGCATAAGGGGTATTTTTAAGTAATTTTTGTTCATAAAAATCCTTAAAATTGTCCTATAAATGGTAGTGTATGGTTTAAGTATGTTTGGATAAGTTTCAATACTATTCAAACACGTGATGGGCACTTAGGAAACCTTTTAAACTAACCTGAAGATGAAAATCACTTCTCGTAGGCCTTATGTTTGATCAATACACTACTAGATAATGTTTAGTAAACATTAATTAGTTACGACCTTAAAAAAAATTTACAAAGTCAAAGAAAACAAGGAATTTATCCTTTAATTAGTATGCATCAAATATATAGCTCTATACAATACATCGTGTTGTCACAAACATTGACAAGTCACTTTACTTTCTCATTTTTCTCCTGAGAAATACAAAGAATGCTTAGGCATTTTCACTCAAATACCTGTAAAGAGATTGATTAAACATACAAAGCATATTTTTTGATATATGTTATAATGACCCTACAATTGGAAATAAGCTTAAGATGGCTAAAAGAAATTAGAGATAAGCTTATAATGGCAGAAGATAAAGTATTTTAGGAAGATAATATCTTTAAAATGAAATTCTTTTAAGTGTGACTTTAATGTTAAAGTAATTAATGAATATAGTAAATTGAATAAATTAAATAAGAAATTAAAGAAAAATTCTATTAAGTAAGAGTTCTTAGATTGATAAGATTAGGCTCATTTAAAAACTAAATTTAATAATTTAATAATAAAATAAAAGAGATACTTTATTGAGTAAAAGTTCTTAGATTAATGGCCTAAAACTCATCTAAGAGCTATAATTTAGACAATATTTGTAGATGAATTTGATAAAAAGGTAATGACATTCTTGAGGCACATATGATAAGTGTAATACAAATGTAGACTTTCAATTATAAACCTAGGTCTAATCAAAATTTATTGCTGTAATACCATATTAAGGTAACACTTATTCTACATTACAATTAGTTTAAAGTATACATTTTCATATATTCATCACTTTTAACAGCGGAAAGTGTCGTCTTTAAAAGCTAAATTAAATCATTTCTAGTTAAATAAATCATTTGGGCTTATCAAACTCATATTTCATCCTTAACACACTTATTCAAGTAGAAACATCACAAATTGAAGCAAGGAATTCAGATTTGGAGCATACAAACCAAGAGTAGCTAATTTCATAAGTTTCCATGGCATTCCATATTTTGTTACAAACTTCAGAAATTTATAACTTGAGTTAGAAATTTTCAAATCATACAAGTTCACACTCTTTGGAAAGCTAAGAACATCATCTAACTACTGTAAAAATTTTAGATAAAAAAATATCATTTAGCCCATGAAATCCTAATGGAACAGTAATTGGATCTGTTTCTTGTACTACAACAGACATACAACATTAAAAATTCATATATCACTTTACAAAGCTCCAAATTATGTGATCTTGGTGGTTATGGAAAGCTTATAGGTCAACTATATGTCTATAAAATTTTATAAGCATTGAACTTTATTTAGCTCTTCAAATATACTGAAAACTAAACTGACCAAAAGAACAATGCATTGACAGTTTCTACAAATTTTAGCTAAATTTGAAAAATCATAATAAATTCTCTAGAGCTCCAAAAATTCTGTTCTTCGCTCTATGAAAAACTCTAGATAAGATCTAAATATCTACCAATGTTCATGCCAAAATTCATCCATTTGGTTTAGTTTTGGTTAACGGTAAAAATATGGTCCAAAATAACATCAATATAGTATCAAATGGTCCAAAATGGCTTCCTACATGAACCATGACCATTTGAGCATGTCCAAAAGTTCAAACACAACTTATAAAAGCATCATAACAGGTCTAATTCATTATGGAACTCAAAATCACCATTTCACTTAATCATATACACATACATATCCTGGCTCAAATGTAACACCTTAGTGTACTGACTCTATTTAGCCTCTCACTGGGCTCGGTTCCATATGATTTCCAAAGTACCAATACCTATCCGTGGCATTTTCATGCTATGAAACGGGGTTTCATACACTCATTTTTTGCCTCGTGGGTCCTGTGAACCCATCATTCACATTCTCTACTCACACTCCATTTATACAACTCATACATAGCATAAAACAAGCCATAAGCCACAGGCATGGAGCCAAAAACCAGAAAAACACATTTTTCTCACTTGTGTCCAAAAGTCATATTTTGGCTCTAACTTTGAAACATTATAACTAATTATAGAAAAATGGGAATCTAGTAAACCATAGCTCTCTAGAAAGATCTAAGTGTTAAATTTATACTAAAAATAATTCCCAATCTTAATCTCAGCATTTGGACCATGTTTGACATCGAAAATCAGACCAAAGTCTGGCTGTCCCTGTTTCTGATGCAGCTTACTGTCATGAACTTCGAAAATCCATAACTAAATCCACAAAACTCCAATCTAAGAACACTATACCAATTTGGAAAGCTACAGATGTCTACTAGAGGCTAAAAATAAGTCTAGATCAGTTCAGTAGCCTCTACACCCCGAAAACCGATGGAACATTAACGGAGGACGGATGGGCTCCCTGATGCTGATACAGAACTTTAGAAGGTTCAATCTCTCTCTACAGACCTCCGATTTAGGTGATTCTAGTTTGTATAGGTCACTGTAGTTTTCTAGTTTATGTGTATAAAATTTCATGACAATTGGCCACCGTTTGGTCTATGTATGATATGGATTTCATTTCTGACCTATAGGAACAGTACAAGACCAAACTACCACATTTTCCCAAATTCAACAATTCACCAAATATTCTCTAGACCTCCAAATATTACTCACTTTAGCTTCTCAAGAATCTCTCTACAAACTCTAGAGGTATGCCAAATTTTATGGCAAGAAGAGCTCATCCGGTCATACTTTGACCGAACTCACAAAATTACCGGTTTTGGCACCCAAAATGATTCAAATGGGTCCAAATGGCCTCTCACATGCTCTAGCCACTCATGGACAAGTTTAAAAACATATAAATAGTCTATATAACATGTCCATGTGGTCCAAATCAACATACAATCCAAACTCACTATGCTACGGCAAAAAATGCACCATCTCATACATTCAACAAAAGGGGCAAAGCCCACATTTCCATTAATTTGGCTCTATGCATAGTTTGTACATCATATATTCATACTTTTACACTTGCTACAACATGTACATCTTAAAAATAGTGGGTGCATATTCATTTGGCACCACTTTACAACAAAATAACCAAAATAGAGTTAAAGTCTAGCTAAGCATGCTCCTAGGCTCCTTGGGGTGCACTTGCTTCTCCTTGAGATCCACCTAGCATGTTAATATGGGAGGGGATGGGTTAAGATTCAGGGAATCTCAGTAGCTCATGCACTCATTCAAGTAAACAATCAAGGCATATAACAAGTCAAAGCATGTGAATAAGCATTTAGTCATTCTCAAACATCCAATACACGTTGTACATGCTATGGAAATCACAACAATGCCAAAAATGGGCTCTAGGGACTTTTGGTCTAGCCTCACCCGAGTTTAGGGACTTTTGGATGGCCTCACCCGAGTTTAGGGACTTTTGACTTGGCCTCACTTGGTTATGAGACTTTTGGCCTTGTCTCACCCATCTCAAGGGACTTTCGGCTTTACCTCACCCATCTCAAGGGACTTTCGGCACTATCTCACTCGAGCAAATCTCACAATTCATCAAACAAGCATATTGGCATCAATGCATCAAAGCAATAGCATATGGCATATTTCACATAACAAGCATATACATAAACATACAATGACTATTACATCTAAGAATGCAACAAGAAAGAGTGGGAAGAGAGCTACCTTATAAGCCAAAGCCAACACAAGCCTTCCTTTTCAATTTCTCTTCTCCCTTCTTAAGTTCACACTCACACCTTGATGGGGGTGCTTCACTTGAGCCTAGACACAATCAAGAGCATGGAATTACTCTCTTAGAATGTAATCTTTAGAACAAACTCTCCTAACATACCAGAACCTAAAGTTCTCTCTCTCTCTCTAGAATGCCATCAACTCTTCCTCTCTCTCAAGCTCTTAAGGTAGTGGAAACCACATTTTCAAGAAAAACAAAGAGATTCAAGGATGTTTTCCACTTTTCCTCTTCTGACCTATGCCCAAAAGCTAACTAATCTCACAAACAAAACCATAGAAAGAGAGGGCAAAGAGAGGAGATCAGAATTCTAAGAAGAAATGAGAGGAACTTGCTTACCTTTCCCTTGCTCTTCCTCCTTCCCTTGGTTTCTCTCACTCTCCATGCCTCTTTTCTCTCATTGGGTCGAAGTCTAGGGCAAATATGAGAGAAAGAATGAGTTGGAGCGTTTAAAGGTGTCTAATTCTCGCCTTTTACTCTCTTCCGAACTGACCCTCGCTACGGCAAAAATTAACCTTCGCTATAGCGAGCTGTAACCTTCGCTACGGCGAGCTCGTATTAGTTTCCTTCACTATGGCGAGATTTGACCTTCGCTATGGCGAGATTTGACCTTCGCTATGGCGAACTCGCATTAGTTCCAGACCTCACTTTCACTATGGCGTATGCTACAGCGAGCAGCCCCCTGGTTTTTGTATGGAATGCCAGCACTCACTATAGCTGGAATCACGTTCGCTATTGCGAGAAGGCACTCTTGCTACAGCGAGACCATTTCTCGTTATTGCGAGAAGACTTGGGAAAATTTCTGGATTTAAAAAATTTCTAGCTTTCTACTTTCTTTTCCTTTCTTTTCTCGGTTGTTACATTTCTACCCCTCTTAAAAAAAATTTCATCCACGAAATTTAAAGACTTATCTCAAGGGAATAACTCTGGATATTTTTGCCTCATTTCATCTGCCAATTCCCAGGTTGCTTCCTCAGATGTCAGACCTCTCCAGATCACTTTCACCAGAGGAATGTTTTTGCTTCTCAGCTGTTTCAGCTTAGCATCCATAATTCTCTCCGGTTTCACTACATAGGAAAGATCTTCCTGTAATTGCACATGCTCATATTCTATGACATGTGAGGGGTCTGGTAAATACTTTTTCAATTGGGAGACATGAAAAACACTATGAATTTGGGCTAGGTTAGGAGGTAAGGCTATTCGGTAAGCCACGGGTCCGATTTTCTGAAGGATTTCAAATGGACCAATATACTTAGGACTGAGCTTCCTTACCCTCATTAACCGACCTACTCCCGTCATTGGAGATACTCGAATGAACCCATGGTTTCCAATCTCAAACTCTAACGGCCTCCTACGCTTATCAGCATAGCTTTTCTGCCTACTCTGGGCCGTGAGGAGTCTCTTTCTAATCAACTCTATTTTTCGGGTGGTTTGGTCCACAATCTCAGGTCCTATCATACTCCTCTCACCTAACTCAACCCAACACAGAGGGGATTTACACTTTCTCTCATACAAAGCCTCATAAGGGGCCATCTGAATACTGGAATGGTAACTGTTATTATATGCAAACTCTGCTAATGGTAAATACGTATCCCAGTTACCCCTCATTTCTAACACACATGCCCTCAACATATCTTCCAATGTCTGGATAGTCCTTTCAGTCTGACCATCTGTCTGGGGGTGATATGCAGTACTAAACCGCAACCTGGTCCCTAAGGCATGCTGCAATGACCTCCAAAAGTTCGATGTGAACCTGGGGTCTCTATCCGAAACTATGCTACTAGGTACTCCATGAAGTCGCACTATCTCTCTGATATACAACTGGGCTAATCTATCCAGTGTATGAGTAGCCCTGATAGATAAAAAGTGTGCAGACTTCATCAGTCTATTCACAACGACCCAAATAGCATCGTGTCCAGAGGATGTCCTAGGTAACCCCACAACAAAGTCCATGGCTATACTATCCCACTTCCACTCAGGGATATCTAGAGGTTACAACAACCCAACCGATTTTTGACGTTCAATCTTTACCCTCTGACACACTAGGCATCTAGCCACATAATCCGTCATATGACTCTTCATCCCCGACCACCAGAACATTCTTTTTAAATCCTGATACATCTTGGTGGCACCTGGGTAGATAGTATACTTACTCTTATATGCCTCTTCTAAAATTCTTTCTCTCAACTCATTCTGACTAGGCACACAGATTCTATCTCGATATACTATCATGCCATCCTTAGACACCTTGAAATTTGAGGTCTTACCTTGGGTAATCTCATTCCTGATCCGTTTCAGGAACTCATCCTCTCTCTGGGAATCTAAGATCTGGGTTCTCAAGATATTATCAACTCAGGTTTCAATCAGATACAATCTACCTGATACTACCTGACAAGAGAGGTTTAACTCTCTGAACTTCTCTAGGAGCTCCTGCTCCCTAATCATCATATGAGCTACATGGATGGTTTTTCTACTAAGGGCATTGCCACCACATTGGCCTTGCCTGGATGATATTTCAACACATAATCATAATCTTTCAAGAATTCCATCCATCTCCTCTGTCTCATATTGAGTTCTTTCTAGTCAAACAGGTATTTCAGACTCTTGTGGTCACTATAGATCTCTATGGTAGCACCATACAGATAGTGTCTCCAAATTTTAAGAGTAAACACTACGGCGACTAACTCCAGGTCATGTGTGGGGTAATTCTCCTCATGAGGCCTCAACTGCCTCGAGGCATATGCCACTACTCGACCCTGTTGCATCAACACACATCCTAACCCTTTGGCCGAAGCATCACAATAAACCACAAATAGTTCACTAGGGTCAGGGATAATCAGTGTAGGGGCAGTGATCAAACAGAGTTTCAACTCCTGGAAACTCTTCTCACATCTCTCATCCCACACAAAAGGTGTATCTTTCCTAATTAGCCTCGTCAGTGGTAAGGCCATCCGAGAAAAGTCCTGAATAAACCGTCTATAATACTCTGCCAAACCTAGGAAACTCCTAATCTCGGTAATCGTTCTAGGTCTATCCCACTGTAACATAACCTCAGCTTTATGGGGATCTACCGCAACCCCGTCTCGTGAGATCATATGACCTAAGAATCGCACCTCGGTCAGCCAAAACTCACATTTACTAAGTTTGGCATACAACCTTTTCTCTCTCAAGGTGTCTAGGACTAATCTCAAATGCCTCTCGTGCTCCTCAAAAGATCGGGAGTACACTAAAATATCATCAATAAAGATCACCACAAATGGATCTAGATACGGTCTGAATACCCTGTTCATGTAATCCATGAACACAGCAGGCGCATTAGTCAACCCGAATGGCACCACAAGGAACTCATAGTGCCCATATCTTGTTCTTAAAGCCATCTTAGAGACGTCTTCAGTTCTCACCCTCAACTGGTGGTACCCAGATCTAAGATCTATCTTAGAAAACACAGATGCCCCAGCCAACTGATCTAACAGATCATCAATTCTAGGGAGAGGATATTTATTCTTGATGGTAACTTTATTCAACTCTCTGTAATCTATACACAACTGCAAGCTACCATCCTTCTTTTTCACAAACAACACCGAAGCTCCCCAAGGTGAAACACTAGGGCGGATAAACCCTTTCTCTAACAATTCCTCTATCTGCTCTTTCAACTCAGCAAGCTCAGCGGGAGTCATGCTGTAAGGAGCCTTGGACACCAGTCCAGTCCCAGGCACTATGTCTATAGGGAACTCTAATTCTCTCTCAAGAGGTAGGCCACTAAAATCAAAACTCTCTAGGGAAAACCTCCGGGAATTCCCTGACAATTGGGATCTCCTCTATCCCTTCTTCTACCTCAGCCTGAATAGAGAAAAAGACTAGAAACCTTTGACATCCACACTCTAATATCTCTCAGCCTGGGCAGTAGTCATAAAGGATAACTCAGCTCCTACCCTAGGTATGGTCCCACAAGCAGGTAGGGAAATGGTTCGGTGTTCACAATCAAGTATGGCATTATTTGCAGCTAACCAGTTCATACCAATAATCAAATCAATTTCATGGAAGGGCATACAAACCAAATCAATAGTGGTATGACAATGGTTAAATTGAACAGTGACATTTAAGCAAGTATGGGAAGTAACCACGTGGGCTCCAATGGGTGTAATGACAGACAAGTCAAATGGCAAGATACTAATGACCAGATCTAATTTCCTCACACAATCATAAGATATAAATGAGTGACTAGCACCCGAATCAAACATAGCAACTGCAGGAAAGCCATTCACTATCAGCGTACCTAGGATCAAACTGGGAGATGCGCTGGCTTCCTACTGAGTAAGGGCGAACACTCGGCCCTGGGTCTGTGGTCTAGGAGGAGGCGCTGTCTCCATCTGAGGACAGTGTCTAGCAATGTACCACGGCTTCCCACACTTGAAACATGTCACCGGAGACTGCTGGAAGGATGACTGGCCCCGAGGAGGTGGCACACCTCGCTGTGGCCTTCTATTCCATGGTCCCTTGCCTCTCCTCTTAGTACTAGGTGTCAAACTAGAACCCTCTTCTGGTTTCGGCCTTTTCAAATCCAGAACCCTCTTCTGACTAGCCGTAGTCGCAGCAGGCATGATAACTTGCAAGTTAGTCTCAATCACCCTGCTGACCTCCACAAGGGTATTGAACTTCCTGATCCACTGTGGGGTGACTCTGTCGCTAATCAGGGGCCTCAAACCAATCTCAAACTGCTCACATCTCCAGGGTTCATCATCATACCTCTGGAGGTAAGAGGAATACTGAGACAACTCTATGAACTTGGCTACATACTGATCCACAGTCATCTCATCCGTCTGTCTCAAGCCCATAAATTCTGTCTCTTTCTTCTTCCTTACCGAACTAGGGACATACTTCTCATAAAACTTAACCAAGAAGGTCTCCTAAGTTATCTGTATATTCTTAGTCTCCATAAGAGGTTTCGTGCTACACCACCATCTATCAGCTTCCTTTTCTAGCATAAAAGTGGCTAGCTAGGCTTTCTGCTCGGTGGTACAATCCATCACCGAGAATATCTTCTTAAGCTGCATCACCCAAGCATCTGCCTTATCCGCATCCAACTCCCCTTCAAATGAAGGGGATTATTCTGCCTAAACTGCTTTAATACTTTCTGGATAGGCGTCTGAGTCTGAGGAGCAGCAGGCTCCTGGGGAAGTACAGGTGAAATACTATATGTGGATGGTTGAGGTACAGGGGCATCCCTTCTGGCTTCTTCTTGCCTATTCAGGGTATCTTGTAAATGCATGATCATATCATGCTACTGCTGGGCAATATACCTCTGTTGTTCCAGCATCTCTTGATACTGGCCCATCATGGCCTCATACCGGTCAAGTCTCTCCATGATGGCCCACAGAGGATTCTCAGTCCCAACAGGAACCTTTGGCTCAGCTCTCTAAGCCCTGGGCAGTCTGCCTCTACCCCTGCTCCGTCTAGTCTCAACCATGTCTGAAAAGAAGTAGCAATCCTCAGTTCATAATGATATCACAACACATATGCATAAGGATGCTACAACTTCCATGACCATTCACACCAAACACAAGCAAATCTCATCATTTAAGAGCCTAACATTGAGCAAAAGTGCCTGAACCTTTACTCTGATACCAAAAATGTAACACCTTAGTGTACTGACTCTATCTAGCCTCTCACTGGGCTCGGTTCCATATGATTTCCAAAGCACCAATACCAATCTGTGGCATTTCCATGCTATGAAACAGGGTTTCATACACTCATTTTCTGTCCTGTGGGTCCTGTGAATCCATCATTCACATTCTCTACTCACACTCCATTTATACAACTCATACATAGCATAAAACAAGCCATAAGCCACGGGTATGGAGCCAAAAACCAGAAAAACGCATTTTTCTCACTTGTGCCCAAAAGTCATATTTTGGCTCTAACTTTAGAAAATCATAACTAATTATAAAAAAATGGAAATCTAGTAAACTATAGATTTCTAAAAAGCTCTAAGTGTTAAATTTATACTAAAAATAATTCCTAATCTTAATCTCAATGTTTGGACCATATTTGACATCGAAAATAAGACCAAAGTCCGGCTGTCCCTGTTTCTAATGCAGCTTACTGTCATGAACTTCAAAAATCCATAACTAAATCCACAAAAATCCAATCTAAGCACACTATACTAATTTGGAAAGCTACAGATGTCTACTAGAGGCTAAAAATAAGTCCAGATCAGTTCAGTAGCCCCTACATCCCAAAAACCGATGGAACATTAACAGAGGACGGATGGGCTCCCTGATGCTGATACAGAACTTTAGAAGGTTCAATCTCTCTCTACAGACCTCCTATTTAGGTGATTCTAGTTTGTATAGGTCACTGTGATTTTCTAGTTTATGTGTATAAAATTTCATGACAATTGGCCACCGTTTGGTCTATGTATGATATGGATTTCATTTCTGACCTATAGGAACAGTATAAGACCAAACTACCACATTTTCCCAAATTCAACAATTCACCAAATATTCTCTAGACCTCCAAATATTACTCACTTTAGCTTCTCAAGAATCTCTCTACAAACTCTAGAGGTATGCCAAATTTTATGGCAAGAAGAGCTCATCCGGTCATACTTTGACCGAACTCACAAAATTACCGGTTTTGGCACCCAAAATGATTCAAATGGGTCCAAATGGCCTCTCACATGCTCTAGCCACTCATGGACAAGTTTAAAAACATATAAATAGTCTATATAACATGTCCATGTGGTCCAAATCAACATACAATCCAAACTCACTATGCTACGGCAAAAAATGTACCATCTCATACATTCAACAAAAGGGGCAAAGCCCACATTTCCATTAATTTGGCTCTATGCATAGTTTGTACATCATATATTCATACTTTTACACTTGCTACAACATGTACATCTTAAAAATAGTGGGTGCATATTCATTTGGCACCACTTTACAACAAAATAACCAAAATAGAGTTAAAGTCTAGCTAAGCATGCTCCTAGGCTCCTTGGGGTGCACTTGCTTCTCCTTGAGATCCACCTAGCATGTTAATATGGGAGGGGATGGGTTGAGATTCAGGGAATCTCAGTAGCTCATGCACTCATTCAAGTAAACAATCAAGGCATATAACAAGTCAAAGCATGTGAATAAGCATTTAGTCATTCTCAAACATCCAATACACGTTGTACATGCTATGGAAATCACAACAATGCTAAAAATGGGCTCTAGGGACTTTTGGTCTAGCCTCACCCGAGTTTAGAGACTTTTGGATGGCCTCACCCGAGTTTAGGGACTTTTGACTTGGCTTCACTCGGTTATGAGACTTTTGGCCTTGTCTCACCCATCTCAAGGGACTTTCGATTTTACCTCACCCATCTCAAGGGACTTTCGGCACTACCTCACCCGAGTAAATCTCACAATTCATCAAACAAGCATATTGGCATCAATGCATCAAAGCAATAGCATATGGCATATTTCACATAACAAGCATATACATAAACATACAATGACTATTACATCCAAGAATGCAACAAGAAAGAGTGGAAAGAGAGCTATCTTATAAGCCAAAGCTAACATAAGCCTTTCTTTTCAATTTCTCTTATCCCTTCTTAAGTTCACACTCATATCTTGATGGAGGTGCTTCACTTGAGCCTAGACACAATCAAGAGCATGGAATTACTCTCTTAGAATGTAATCTTTAGAATAAACTCTCTTAACATACCAGAACCTAAAGTTCTCTCTCTCTCTCTCTCTAGAATGCCATCAACTCTTCCTCTCTCTCAAGCTCTTAAGGTAGTGGAAACCACATTTTCAAGGAAAACAAAGAGATTCAAGGGTGTTTTTCACTTTTCCTCTTCTGACCCATGCCCAAAAGCCAACCAATCTCATAAACAAAACCATAGAAAGAGAGGGCAAAGAGAGGAGATCAGAATTCTAAGAAGAAATGAGAGGAACTTGCTTACCTTTTCCTTGCTCTTCCTCCTTCCCTTGGTTTCTCTCACTCTCCACGCCTCTTTTCTCTCATTGGGTCGAAGTCTAGGGCAAATATGAGAGAAAGAATGAGTTGGAGCGTTTAAAGGTGTCTAATTCTCGCCTTTTACTCTCTTCCGGACTGACCCTCGCTACGGCGAAAATTAACCTTCGCTATAACGAGCTCGTGTTATCTGGCTTCGCTATGACGAGGTGTAACTTTCGCTACGGCGAGCTCGTATCAATTCCCTTTGCTATGGCAAGATTTGACCTTCGCTATGGCGAACTCGCGTTAGTTCCAGACCTCACTTTCGCTATGGCGTACGCTACAGCGAGCAGCCCCCGGTTTTTTGTATGGAATGCCAACACTCGCTATAGCTAGAATCACGTTCGCTATTGTGAGAAGGCACTCTCGCTATAGCGAGACCATTTCTCGCTATTGCGAGAAGACTTGGGAAAATTTCTGGATTTTAAAAATTTTTAGCTTTCTACTTTCTTTTCCTTTCTTTTCCCGGTTGTTACATCAAAGATGTCAAAACGTCAAGATTTCATACAGATTCATATAGCATATTTATATACTTTTACATGTAAGCAAAGGTTTACATCTCATAAATAACTTATACATACACACTTTGATATTAAATTACACAAAAGCTATTCTATTGTCAAAGTAATACAGTTTACACTCCTTGATCCCTAGTCTTGGCTCCATGAGTATCACTTAGACAAGGTTAGATAAAAAATAAGGGAGAGTGAGATTCAAGAATCCTAATAGCTTATTCACCCTTTCAAATAGGCTTATATGGCATGTTATCATGTTAAAGAATACAAGCATACATCAAATGCTTCTAAGAACCAAACATAAACATGTTTTCAAGATTACATAAACATATTAAGATTAAAATCAAGCTCTAAAGACTTTTGGTTTAACCTCACCCTATTATTTAGGACTTTTGGATTAGCTTCACCCACTTTTTAGGGATTTTTGACTTAGCCTCACTCATTATTGAAACTTTTGACCTTGTTTTACCTACTCTTAAGGACTTTTGGCTTCACCTCACCCAATCTAAGGGACTTTTGGCACAATCTCACCCATTAAGAGCAAATTCACATTCCAAGTGCAATTCAAGAAGCATAATGGTACCAAAGTATCAAACTAATAGCTATAGGCATGTTTCATGATTTAAAAATATAGACAAGCATTCAATGACATTTAAACAATTAAGAAATGCATACAATAATGGATAAAGAGCTATCTTGGGTCAAGAAGTACAAATTCTCCTTTGGTTCCTTAACTTTTTGGGTTGGCCTTACACATACACTTGGAGGAGGCTTGGTTTGCTTGGCTTAAACACATCAAACAAGACACAAACATATCAATGGAACAATCTCTAGTCTCATATAAAGCTCACACAAACTACTTTTAACTTATGGCATGCCTATGGTTTCATACAAGAGCATAATAAAGCAACTCATATAATTTATGATTTTGGCTCCAATTTTTCACTCAATATAAGTCACATGACTCTATTTAAAGTCATTGGAGTTATCACAAATTCAAATTAAGGAGCTAAATATCAAGTTGCTTCTTTATGCCTAAAAGGAACTTAAACTTTCAACTTTCAAAATATGGTTTCTAAATTTAAACTAATGATTCCTTTTGTGTCTATTATTCATTTCTAAACCATTTCTATTATTAGAATTAAGAAAAACTCTCCTTGAGTACAAGAACCACTCATTGCCCTAAACATGCATCTAGATAGGAACCCATAGAGTTTGGTTGATTTTCCTAAAGAATTTGCCACTTGTGAAGCTTCCTAGATATCTTGAGAACTCAAACATGCTTTTATATAAACTAAATCATCACTAGAAAGTATTATAAATCCCTAAGTGCAACCAAAACTCTAATTTCCATAACTTATTATCTATAGGTTCTTTTTGGATTCTAATTGTTCCATGTGATTCCTTAGGCTTCAAAACCGTAATTTCCATCAAGTTTAGATCAAAATAAAACTCCCTACACATGACCCTTGTTCTAGCCGAATTGATGGAGAGGGAAAAGAGCCAAGAAGAACAAGTTTTCTATGTAGAAAGTTACCTTGTTTCAAAGCACACAAGATGCACTTTCTTAGGCTTCCAAAAGTTTCCCCAAATCCTTTCTTCCATTTACTAAATCAGCCATGAAATAGCACTAACTAAGTAATCAAAACCATGAGAAGAGAGAGGAGAAAGAGGAGAAGAAGTTTAATAAAGGAAGAAGCATGAAAAAGTGATGAATTCTTACACTTTCAAGCCTTGATTTCCTTGCCCTTGCTCCCTCTTCTTATGCACCACTTAGGTCTGCCCTTGGATCTATTTTGGACCAAAGGAAAGTCGGTTAGGGTGATGGGAAAGAGTGGGACATGATATGAAAACCAAGGGAGCCCACTTATACCATTTTTAAAATTTCAATTTAGTCCCTAAACTTGGTTCTTTCTATTTGGGTTCATTTCGACTCCTTTTTAAGAATTGTTTTTTTCATAAAGAAATTTAGATCCTCTAATTCATAAAATGCCTTTGGTTTTATCTAAATCGGATTTAAAACATTACCGAACCATTTGATCAAAATTTTAGTTAACTGATGACTAAAATTGCATACTGGAAGGGTTTTAACCATTCTAGGAATTCCTATGATTTTTAGAGCCTTTGACAGCCCTAGAAAACTCAATTTTTTCATTTAAAACTTCTTCCTTTGAATTTTCAAAAATTTTTCTAAAATTACAATTAAGCCACTGCATTATTCTTTAAATTCGTTCAACTATTTTGGCTCCAATTTCGGGCCATCCTTAGACTCTAAATGACATTTTAAGATATTCTAATTCTTATTTTAATCTTATTTGACCTTAATTTGCTCTGCTTTAGGGTATTCCAGTATTAATTTATAAGGTTTAGTTCGATTTCTGAATTACTGGTCATTACAATTGCAAATACATAGCATTATGTATATGTAATTATTATATGCTTTGACTATGTAGGAATTATATTACAATTATGGCTATTAAAAATATCATTACCTAGCTTGATAAAAGAGACAAGCTAAATAGTGTCATTTAAGAAATTTGGCACTTTAAGGTTCTTACATCCTGGAAAAGGAATATAATGCTAAAGAATCATTGAACAATGTTGTATAGGAGTTTAAACATGGAATACAACTCAATTAAGGAAAGATCCAAAATTTTTTGTTAAAAACAAGAAGAGAACAATATTACTCGAATAACAGTGCTTAGCAAAATGAATAATAACATCATATATGAATGTGATATATATTCAACTATTCAAACCATATGGATAGCCCTTAAGGTAAGTTTAGTTATAGAATTATGACCAAACTAAGAAAACTAATGATTAAGAAATTGAAGTTAGTTCATTAAATCCTTACTGATGAATAATAAGTTTAGGCTATTATAAGATCTTTTTTTATTAGCTAAGAATATATAAAAGTATGCTTAACCCACAAAGAAAGCATTATTTTATGATGTTGCTCATTATATAGATCTAAGGGATGGGCATTTAGAAGTTGTTAGAGCCCCTAAACATGCCTATATGACTGAAACTACTATAATTTCAAAGTCCAAGTACAAGAAAGATAACACTTTCATAATAAAAAAAGATCCAATCAATATTTCAATAAGGCAAAGAAAAAAATTAAAAAGAAAGGAAAATATGATCAAAAGAAACTTGATATAATAAAGATCAAGTATCGTATTGCTTGTCAAAGATTAGGTCACTTTGCTAATTATTGTGCTGAGCAAAATAAATCAAAGGTCATAAACTATATACCTAAGGATTAAGAATCTGTTGTAAAACACTGTCAATTGCTTTCAAGAGCTGACAAATTTATTTAGGAACGAATGCAACAATTGAAGTAAAGGGGATTAGAGCACGTAAAATTAGTTTTATGTACAGAGTGAATCTTCATCTTGCATAGTGTTTTACACACTTTAAAGGATCTAACAAAATTCAGCATTTATTATTTCTTTTCTTAATTAGAGATTTTAATGTTAATTTTCTATGGCAACTCTATTCACATTAGAAAAGGGACAAAGAATATAAATCTAGTTTCCTCTAAGGTCGTGTTATTACATTAGGCACAATTATAAACATGAATACTTTATCCAATACTTTGCTTCCAATCTAGTTTTAGATATCAATCATTGATAAGCTAGGCTAGGCCTTACAAGTGAAGAGAAAATGAATAGACTAGCAAACAAGAGATATTATGATCCATTTATATTTTAGAAAATACAACTGTAAGAATGTTGCCTAGTGAGTAAAGCAAATTAGAAAACTATCTAGAAAAGAAAATAAAGCTAAAAAAATCTATTGCAATTAATTCATTCTAATATATGTGGTTCAAATAAAGTGAGGGTAAGACAATATTTTGCAATATAATCAAGTCCATTTAATTTTTCATAAGTCAAAAACACTTGAGTACTTTAGACATTATATGAATATGGCTGAGAATTAAATGGACAAGAAAACTAAAACTTGGAGTTGTGATCGATGATGCGAATATTTGTCAAATAAGTTTGATTAACTTTGTGAAAAGAAAGGAATCATGAGATAATTTATAATTCCTTAACACTCTATAGCAAATGGAGATGTTGAAAGAGGATGAAAACCTTACTCAAAATAATTAGGTCAATGATGGCTTAAAGAAATTTATCCATTTCCTATTAAGGTAAAAAGTTATAAATTAATACCTTTAAACTTAATGCCCTCTAAATTACTTACTTATACACCCTGTGAATTGTAGACATAATAATAAGTTAGTTTTAAGCTTCATAATACCATTGGATTGGATTTTAATGTCCATGATAATCCTCATGAGCATAAGCATTATGCTCAAAGAGTAAGGAATGTATCTTTACAAGATAATCAAAATAATCATAAAGGAATATCTTTATTGGTGAAAATGAAGGTAGAAGTATAATTGAAATTGATTCAAAGAACATCATATTTAGAGAATGAATTTCCTAGTAAGGGAGAAATTGGCAAGTATATTACTCTTTATAAGATACAAGATTAAGTTAAGAAGAAAAGTAAATGTATGTCACCCCGTTGATTCAAGCGGAAGTTTGGTGCAAGATGAGAAGGTTACATAAACAACTCACTATTTTAGAGTAATCATAAGAGTGTGCTAAAATATCTCTTTGAAATTGAAGAGGCAACACTCAAACGTACTCTACTAAACATTAAGAAGCCAAATATAGTTTGAAAGGCTCAATCATGCCCTATCAAAGAAGATTGGATGAGAATGATAGAATAAGAGATTGAGTCAATAAGGACAAACCATGTCTAAAAATTGGTTAACCATTAATTTGACTAAAAGGTAATCAAGAACAAATAGTTCCTAAGATAAAAAGAAAGGTAAATAAATTATTTGAGTAATAAAAAACACACTTAGTTACTAAAGGGGTATACACAACAAAAAGATTTGAATTATGAAAATACCTTCTCATCTATTGTATAATTAAATTCAACTAACTAATCCTAGATATAGCTACAAATTTTGGACTTGGAACCACATCAAATGGATGTGAAAACCATATCCTCAAATAAATAACTAGATGAAGAAAGCATATAAAACAACCATTGGTTCCTTTGAAAAAGGAATGGAGCAAAAGGTTTATAGACTCCAAAAGTCCATTTACAAACTTAAACAATCATCTAGACAATGGTATTTAAAATTTTATCAAGTAGTAACCTCGTATGAATTTCAAATAATTGATGAAAACTATTATACTTACATTAAGTAGTTTAAAAGAAATGTTGTAATATTATCCTTTATGTAGACAACATACCACTAGTTGGAAATAGTCCATATTCTTTAAGGGTCGTTAAAAAATAATTATCCTTAAATTTTGAGATAAAAAATATCAGTAAAATAGAGTATACCCTTGGAATTGAGATCCAAGGAATCATTCAATGAAATTAATTTTTGTTTCACAAAAGAATTACAATTAGCTGATCCTTGAGCAATGTAGTACAAATAACTATAAATCTATCAATATCTCTGTATTAAAAAACAATTGTCTAAGTTAAGAGCTATATCCTCAAATTGAATGTACATTGAAAATTATGTAGATAGCCCCTTACTCTAATGTTGTCGAATATTGTATGCAATGATGTATATAAAGTTAGACATTTATGAGTGATTGACATTGTGTACTGATAATAGTCAAATTCCAATCAATTACATTGAAGTACTATTAGGAAAATCCTAAGATATTAATAGGGTATCGTAAACTGGGCATTGTATTGGAGAAGAGATCTATATATGTGAAATTAATTTTTTGATATACTTTCTTGCTTTATCATGATATAATATCTTAAAGTAACAAGAAGCAGACATACGTAATGTTATTTACCTAGGAAGTAGAGCTTGTCACATGTCTTATAATAGTGCAAAAGATTATATAGCTAAAGAGAATTGTAAAAACTAGGATCATTAGTGGGATATTGAGTCTAATATAAATCAATATTAATAAATGAGAAGCTATAACTTACATTAAAGTCCCTAAGTATCATAGTAAGAGTAAATACATAGACAAAAAAATAAGAAAGATCAATAAAATAGAAGAATGTTACTCTAAAATATATCTACACATAAAATATTAATTGATATCCTGATGAAATCCATACCTAGAGATATATATGAGGAAGATATAAAATCTCATGATAAGTATAGAACATAAAGTAACACACCTTATGTACAACTTATTGTTGACTAAATAGATGTGTTATGCCATAATTATAAATAGTGTATACACAATAATAGTATGTTGTACAAGTTAATAAAATTAGCTTTCTCATATAAGCAATCACATTTGGCACTTATGAGGAGTAAGCAAAAATGAGACATCTATGTTCACCATTTGAAGCAGTGGAAGTGCCAATATAGAATAGAAAGAAACATAAAATATAAATATGTCATCCCGACATAAAAGAGAAAAGGGAGGTCAAGATGATATCCAAAAACATAAATGCATAAAGATCACATTATGGATTCTATCCATCCATAATACCTATAGCCATATGCAAATTCTCCTTTAAGGTGCCATAGGAAGCAAGTAGAATGATAAAATTTGAGCTAGATACTATGTGTATCTAGACTGAGATATGCACAATATTGATAAATAAATCAAATTTACGTATATTCTTATAAAATAAGAGAACACCTTAACATACAATTCATACTATATGTGCTTAATAACCACAATTAAAAAGCAAGTGAATAAATCCTTTCTTTATTGCTGTATGAGTCTCAAAAAGAAAAAAATCTTTTCATTAGTGTCCTTATGACTTTAACAATATCATAAGGAAATAAGTCAACATTAGCTACGTTAGCATACTTCTTATGTCATAATAATTTGATCTAAAGGAGTATTATTGAGAAAACAAATTATTCTAATCTAAATGGTATATGGGCGAAAGGAAGATTATTTGAGATATATGCAACTATACTAGTATTTGAGATATAGCTATTATAAAGTTATCATATTAACATTATAAATGTAAATATTATACATATGAGAAGGTAATCTAAGTAAAATTAGAACTTAAAAGGTATTAGATTTGCCATAAGTATAGAATATAGTATATATTAGTAAATCTAGGACATCCAAGACACACAAAATAAATCCATAAAATATATCTAAGAGATGCATCTCTTATACTGGTCTTATAATGGGATTTTTACTATAATAGCTCCTAAAAGATTATATCTGAGTGGTCATGGTAGAACATTTGGTATGAATGTTCAAGAAGAAAGAAGAATTGTGTGTTGTTCATGCTATCATGTGTGAGTAGGAGATGTTGAAAATGAAGTGCCTCTAATAGGTTATCTCAACTTATGACCTAAACCAAATGATATAATTAATTAATTGATTAATTGAATTATTAATTGACTAATTAATTAATTAAATTGTATTTGAACTTTGAAATTCAAATAAGAGTTGGTTATATTTTATTTTTGGGGGGATTTTATTATTTTGAAAAAAAAGGAGAGAGAAAACTGATCAAATAAGATTAACACATGATCAATTCCCATTATTGTCCTCTCTGTGAAAGATTAAAAGAAATGGAGAACTCCCTCTTCCTCTTCAAAACTCCACATACACATATATGAGAAAATCTCCATGGTTTGAGGTTGCATTCGTTGTGGTAAATAGATCAAAGTTCCTCCAGTGACTCTATTTAAAACTATGCGGGGTAGGAAATCTAATAAGATCCATTTCCACTGTGGCAGGTAAGTATTTGAATCCTAAATTCCTTTCAATAACTCAATCATTAAGAAATGAACATCGAAGGCAATGACATTGGCACTATCCATGATGATGGTGGCCATGTACCTTAGGTCTAAATTGTTCTAGCCGAGTCAAACCAAGGGGTTATCCAACTTTAAGCTCTCACAAATGATAGTCAAATGCTCTTTATCCTACAAGTTAAAAAAACCTTAATGGAGCCATCGACAAAGACAAAGCCAAAGACACACCCACACTAACCTAAGCAATGTTGTAAACCTCCTTGTCATAATTGATAAGTTATGTATCCATTGTCTCCTTCTTAATGTCCCAGAGAAATGAGTTTGTTTTCTTAATTATAAGAGTAATATTAAAAAATAATTTATTAGTTATTCCATTGTATTCATTTTTATTGTAACTTTTAAATAATAATAATTAAAAAAATTCCCTTATTTTCCTTATTGAACTCCTAAACCATGGAATAACATGTGACTTTCTATTCCACTCTTTATCTTGCATTTTGTCCCATTATAAATGTAACAACCGGGAAAAAGAAAAGAAAAGGGAAAAGAAAGAAAGTGAAAGCTGAAAATTTTCGGAATCCAGAATTTCTGCCAAGTCCTCTCGCAATAGCGAGAAATGGTCTCGCTACAGCGAGAGAGCTAGTTTGCAACAGCGAAGGCGTTTCTAGCTATAGCGAGTGCTGGCAGCAGTCCATACAAAAATAAGGGAGTTGCTCGCCGTAGCGTGCGCCATAGCGAGAGTGAAGTCTGGAACTAACGCGATTTCGCCATAGCAAATGGTAAATCTCGCCATAGCGAAGGGAACTGACACGAGCTCACCGTAGCGAAGGTTAAGCCTCGCCATAGCGAAGCCAGTTTACACGAGCTCGCTATAGCGAAGGTTAGTTTTCGCCGTAGCGAGAGTCGGTCCGAAAGAGAGTAAATAGCGAGATTTAGACTTCATTAAACACCCAAACTCATTTCTTCTCTCATATCTGCCCTAGACTTTGACCCAAGGAGAGAAAAGAGGCGTGGAGAGTGAGAGAGATCAAGAGAAGGAGGAAGAGCAAGGGAAAGGTAAGGAAATTCTCCCATTTCTCTTTAGCTTTTCTGATCCCCTCTCCTTGCCCTCTCTTTCTGCAGTTTTATTTGTAAAATGGATGGATTTTGGGCATGGGTCAGAAGAGGGAAAGTGGAAAACTCTTTTGAATTTTTGTGTTTTCTTTGAAAATGTGGTTTTCCACTATCATGGGAGCTTGAGAGAGAGAAAGGGTTAATGGCATTCTAGAGAGAGAACCCTAAGATTTTATGTGATAGAAGGGTTGCTCTGAATTAAGTTATAAAAGAGTAATTGCTTGCTTTTGTGTGTCTAGGCTCAAGAGAAATACTTATATCAAGGTGTGTTTATGAACCTAAGGAGGGAGAGGAGAAATTGAAAGGAAAAGCTAGTGTTGGCTTTGGCTCCAAAGGTAGCTCTCTCTTTCCACTCTTTCTTATTGCATTCTTGGATATGATAGTCATTGTATGGTTATGTATATGCTTGTTGTATGGAATATGCCATATGCTATTGCTTTGATGCATTGATGCCAATATACTTGTATGATGAATTGTGAGAATTGCTCGGGTGTGGTAGTACCAAAAGTCCCATGAGACGGGTGAGGTGAAGCCGAAAGTCCCTTGAGATAGGTGAGACAAGGCCAAAAGTCTCAAATGAGTGAGGCCAAGTCAAAAGTCCTTAAACTCGGGTGAGGCCATCCAAAAGTCCCTAAACTCGGGTAAGGCTAGACCAAAAGTCCCTGGAGCCCATTTTAGGCATTGTTGTGAATTCCATAGCATGTACATTATGTGTTGGATGTTTGAGAATAGCTAAATGCTTATTCACATGCTTTAACTTGTTATATGCCTTGATTGCTTGCTGGATTGAGTGCTTAAGCTACTGAGATTCCCTGAATCTCACCCCTTTCCCCTCCCAACTAAATATACTAGGTGGAGCTCAAGGAGAACCGAGCACACACCAAGGAGCCTAGGAGCATGCGTAGCTAGTTATGAGTTTATTTTGAGATATTTTGATGTATTTTGATGTAAAGTGGTGCCAAGTGAATATGCGCCCACTATTTTTGAGATGTAAAGGTTGTAACATGTGTATAAATGTGAAAGGATATTGTATGAACTATGTTTATAGCCAAATGAATAGAAATGAGGGTTTTGCCCCTTTTGTGGAATGAATGATGTAGTGTATATTTGGCCGTAGCATAGCGAGAATTGAATGTATGTTGATTTGGACCATATGGACTTGTTAGATAGACTAT
Organism: Erythrophleum fordii; assembly: GCA_032878935.1. Classification (NCBI taxonomy): domain Eukaryota; kingdom Viridiplantae; phylum Streptophyta; class Magnoliopsida; order Fabales; family Fabaceae; genus Erythrophleum; species Erythrophleum fordii. Next base: position 3,861,868 of record JAVQMF010000029.1, read on the forward strand.
TTTTACGCTTTTAAACTTGTCCATGAGTGGCTAGAGTGTGTGAGAGGCCATTTGGACCCGTTTTGGACCTTTGGGGTGCCAAAACCGGTATTTTTGAGAGCTCCGTCAAAGTATGACCGAATGAGCTCCTCTTGCCATGAAATTTGGCGTGCCTCTAGAGTTTGTAGAGAGCTTCTTGGGAAGCTAAAGTGGGTAATATTCGAAGGTCTAGAGAATATTTGAGAAATTGTTGAATTTGGAAAAATTTAATGGATTGGTCATGTACTGTTCATCTAAACCAGAAAATAAAATCTGTGGCACTCTTAGACCAAATGGATTCCAAATGTGATGAAATTTTATACACAAACTAGAAAACCAAAGTGACTTATAGGAACTGGAATCACCTAAATCGGAGGTCTGTAGAGAGAGATTGGATCGTCTGAAGTTCTTAAGACTTTTGGGCACAAGTGAGAAAAGTGCATTTTCTGGTTTTTGGCTCCATACCCGTGGCTTATGGTTTGTTTTATGCTATGTATAAGTCGTCTATATGGAGTTTGAGTTGAGGATGTGAATGATGGGTTCACAGGACCCACGAGGCAGATAATGAGTATATGAAACCTCGGTTCATAGCATGCAAATGCCACGGAAGAGTAGTGATTCTTTGAAAATCATGTGGAACCGAGCCCAGTGAGAGGCTAGGTAGCGGTAGTAGTTTAAGGTGTCACAATAAACGATTCCATTCCTTCCTAAATTCTAAAATATAGCCCAAATCTTCATTAACCAAATTTTAAGAAAAAAGAATCTTAAAAGACACAAAAGAAGAATAAGAAAAATGCAAAAGAATAACCAAAGCGTACATATGATCAAAAAAAATAAAGCCCATCAATTATTTCTTATTTGTAGAAAAAAAATTTGATGGGAATGAGAGTGAGTAATTAATGAACTAGGAATAAAAGGTAAGTTCCTTAACTCTAAATAAACAATGTAACAAACAGTTTAGACAATAGGGGAAGGTTAACATTTGCAAATTATAGGGACTAAATTGAAAAAAAATATATGTTATAGGTACCAAAATAAAAACTCAAATAAATTATAAGGGTGAAATGTATAATTTTTTTTTAAAACTATCTTTAGTTAATGAGTTTATTCTAAATCCAATTTCTCTGTTACTCAAGCTGAGTAGCAGCCTCTACTTCCAAATAAGAGATTCTTCCCTTCTATTTATTTATTTATTTATTTATTTTTAATGTGATTCTCATGCTGCACAACATGGGAGTTCCATAACAGAAAATCCATCTTTGTTTAGTTGTCTTCGTCTAGTCTAGAGATTAGGGTGGGCAAATTATCTAAACCGTCTGAATTCTTGCAAATTGCACCCACTAGGAATTGTATAAGAATAAAAATGAATGTAGTTTAGCTAGGGATTTTTCCAGACACTTTTATACGTTAGAGTCTAGGTAATACAACCACTCTACCCCACCCCAAACCTATGATTTATTTATTTATATTAATTATTTTAGTATATTAGAAAATGATAAAAAGAACCATAAAAAAGATATTATGTGTATTTTAAATCCTATTAATAGCTGCTTGAGATGTTTTATTTTTTATTATAATTTTATATGAATAAATTTTGTATGAATAAGTCTTAAATTGCGAATAACTTGTTCATTTAAAAAAAAATTCAAGTAAATAAATATGGATTTTTTTATTTAAGGATCAAATGGGGAAAAGGATGGGCTTGGGTTTCTTATTGGTTAGAGTATTAGCCCGAGGATAGAAAAAATATAATTTTATGGGCCAAGGGATAGGGATTATAGTACCCTACTTACACCTTTTCTGTTTATCACAAGTCTTAACATTCAAATATTCAATTAAAAAAAAAAAGGAAGGGACTTGCGTTTGTTATCTACAGGGTATGGGTTCAAATATTTAAAAAAAAAAAAAACATTTCTTAAGGGTCCAAAAACAAAGATTATAATAACCTACCCATACCCAATTCATAATTATCCTCACTTAAAATAGATGATATTGGAAAGAGCCTTAGCTTCAGACCAAACCTATACTCAACTCCCATGAGGTCGGACTAGAATTGGATGGATCTTGATTCTTGACCCTGGATCAAATCTCAATACCAAATGATTATAAAATATGTAAAAATAAATAGATAAATAAATAAATAAATGAATTCTGTATAATAATTTGTTACTGGAATAAATAATTTTGCAAATGTTAATTACAAAAATTTAATTTCCTTACATTTAAAATTTTATGAAATCTTAAAAGAAATAGATAAATTTTTATAAGTATTTGCTATCAAGTTCTTCAATAATATCATGATATATAAAGAAGATTTTTTCAAAACCCCAACTTTGTAGTGTTGTGATGTAAAAAATTAACTCAATACATTTTTAATCAGAAAACTTAGTAGCAAATTGCTAGTGCCAAAAATCATTAGCCGGGATGGTAGCCACTAAGAACATTAGCTGAAAACCCATGAACAAACATAACAAAAAATGTAAAAATTAAGGGAGGCATAGATTCTCAACAAACGGCCACTTCGGTGGTGGAAAGAAGACATGATTAGCACAACAAGGCCACAAAGAATTCACATGGGTGAAAATGGAGCCATGGCCAAACATGACGATGTGCCACCTGCCGAAATAGACCTATAACTATGGTGAAGAGAGCCTAGAAGAGGATACACAGAAGTCTCACTAGAAACTAACATGGTAGCTTCTTTACATTTTTAGTCATTTACCTACATTGTTTACAACTTTATTTATAGCTTGTTTATTGCTTTCCAACAATTTTCTGCTTTCCAATTATTCTTCAGCAAAGTTGTCAATCCATTCAAGGTCCATATAGTTCTTAATTATCAAATTCAATAAACATCTTTTTATTTACAAACTCTCTACCTCTATCATTTACATGCATTCGAAACTTATATCTTAAGCTTAGTAATGTTTAGAATCTAGTGAGATCCTTTTTCTAAGAGAATGGTGTCCTGACTCCTCTTTCCGCACATAAAACATAAATCGAAAGTTAGTTTTTGTGTTCACTATCATAGCTAATCACTTTTATAGCTGAATCCTCTTTTAAAAAAATTACACCCAACACAAAGACTTATAAAATGTGCTTAAATTTTATTTTCCAAAAGAAATGTACCATCCAAACACAAACCTTATAATGTTTGACTTTTTTTTTTCAGTCATCACGACTATAACATTTGAATTGTGACAGTATCTAACTTCATATGTAAATATATATATCTTAATTATAAAAATTATTTTAAAAAATCATATAATTTACTAGCATTGCTCACATCCGGCCTTTCAAGCAGACAAAATTACCACTCTTCCATTGTAGGACCACTTTTCTTATCCTCAGGAGTACCAGTCTTTCTTTGCTTCTGTGCTGCCTCGAGCACTCAACATTAATAAGCAATTAGTAAGAGAGGAAACCTAAGCATAAATAATGCACTTGAGGATTGCTAAATATTGTCTGTGTTATTGTCTAGAAGAGAAGTTATTTTGTTGTATTATTCCTATGTAATTTTAACCACTATCTATAGCTAACCAATTGAAAATGTCCAAGTCTTTTTATGGGAGCTAGATGACAACATTTTTTAAGTAATGCTTCTAGTTGCAAATATTTAAAAAAAATTCATAAGTGACATATTATGGATAGATTATTAGAATCAGATTGAAATTTGAACTCTGGCCCAAAAAAAGATTGGAAATTGAACAATTGATAATATTGAATCACTGAATAACTAATATAATAACTAGGCTATAATATACTTCATGTTGATGAATTATCATGTAGAAATCGAATTATGTTAAATATATATATATATATATATATATATATATATATATATATATATATATATATATATATATATAGTCAAGTTTATGTTAAAATAACGTCAAATTTATTATTACAAAAACAATTTCGGTTCAACTTGGGTCATTGGTTCCATAGTTTAACCATCTAGTTAATCAAAAAAAGTAAAATAAAATTCAGCTGTAATTTTTATATATTTGATATCAAATTTTCTAATAAAAGCATGGCAAATGGTTCATTTGATGGAATCTTTTAAAAACGAATATTCTACATCTCATATTTTTATTAAAAATTTGACAACAAACGGTAATCAACTTTAATTAAGTTTGTGATTACAAATTGCGAGTATAGTATACATTTCCTTCTAGAGCCGCTAGAAAACATTCTAACTCAAATATTTGTAAGACCCAGCAAAAGCTAAACACCTTTTTGTCCACTTGGCCAGAACGATCAGTTCTCGGATAGACCGAACTTCTCAGCCAACACCAAGGCCTCGTTGATATGTCGGCTCTTTGTACAAGGTTCACTTATTTGTCTCACACTGCTCCAAGCCCTAGGGCCTTCGGCTTTTCCGCCATTACTTACCTATAAAACTCTCCTTTCCCTTTCTGTCTTCCACCTTAGCATCAAAATAAGAAAAAGAAAAAAAAAAAAAAAAGGAAGGAAAGAGAATAGCTGCTATCCCAGCGTGATTGATCTTGAGAGTTCAGTTAAACCACTTTTTGTAGTAGAACCCTAAACCCTTTTTCTGTTTGATTTGATATTCTCATTCTTTTACTACTTCACTCATTCAGATTTGTTATTTTGATCAAATCACTTTTGATCCAAAATTTTACTGATTCTTCCCGATATTTAAAAAGAGAGAATGGCTGCTATTTTCTCATGTCCAGCCTCTGCCTATATTCGAAGGTGCTGTTCAATGAGAGACAAGCAGAAACTGAGAAGCAGCTTCAAGATCAATGGAACTTATAGGCAACCAAGTAAGGTTGAATCGGTGAGCCAAACAACAGAATCAGCTGCTACTGCTTTTACTGTTGGTCAGGTTGTTTCTTCTATTGGTGCTGAAAGTGGGCAACGCCAGAACATTCCAACAAAGAAGCAAATGGCTGATCCTCATCATCAAGGCCTCATTGTTGAAGGTGGAGTTACCTACAGACATACTGTTGTCATTAGCATGTTTATAAATTGCGGTCCGTATTATGTGATGCAGCCGTAATATTGCTGTTGCGGTGCCAACTGCATCCGCATCAATTGGTCGCAAAGCCCGCAATCTTTCTTATACTATCCGCAGCACTCACAACCACAATCACAACATAACTGCAACCGCAACCACAATTTAAAACCATAGTCATTAGGTCCTATGAAGTTGGACCTGATAAAACTGCAACACTCGAGAGCATCCTCAACCTTCTTCAGGTGATTGAATAGACCCTTGTGTTATGTGAAATTCTTTTATCAATTCGATTTATTAAAAAAATTACAAATTTACATGAAGAGAAGTGTAACCATGTCACATAACACTTTTATTGTTATCCACATCTCGCACGTTATATGTCAATTCATGATTTACTATTATGAGTCCCACATCGGAAAGCTTTACAAGTGAAGTAGGGTTTATAAGTTTAAGGGTCTCTCCTTTCTAATAGGCTAGTTTTTTGGAATGGGTTCTCCCTTTGGGCATATACTCATTACATTGGTGCTTTCATTGAGAGTTCGACAGTCACAGAAAGGGCTATCCACGGAGGGTTCTGACCGGTGGAGAGTTCTAATCAGCGGAAGGCTAAGTGAAGTGCCACCGAGTGAAGTGTTGTGGAGTGGAGCGGAGCCACCGAGGACGTCGGCTCTCGAACGGGGGTGCATTGTTATGAGTTCCACATCGAGAAGCCTCACAAGTGAAGTGGGCTTTATAAATTTAAGGGGCTCTCCCTCCTAATAGACTAGTCTTTTAGAATGGGCTCTCCCTTTAGACTTGTACTCATTACATTTACTTAGTTTAATTTTTTTTTAAAATAATGAGTCTATTTGAAAATTTCTCATTATTTACTTTCAAATACAAACACTACCCAAAAAAAAAAGTTGTATTGACATTTGACTATCTTATCAAGTATCACATGTGTCTTAAAAGTACAAATAAACACTTGATATTTCATTTTATTGCAGTATTATTTACAAGAAATTTTTAAGTAGATTTGATTTTTAAAAAAAAAAAATTATGGACCAGGCCAAAGCCAATGGTGAATGTAAAAGTATGTCCTACAATAAATTTTTATGAGATTCACATTTGACATGCTTATGTGTTTTGTAATTGTCTTTGCCTACTTAAGGATTCTCATTTTCTAACACATGGACATTTTAAAAACGATCTACATCCATATTCAGGTTTGACACTCTTGCCTAACCCATCACAGCTCTTCAAATTACGCAGTTACTTGATATATTTTATTGTGTTGCAAATTCGTGTGTCAGTGTCTGTTTCCATGTTATTATCTATCCTTATTAACTAAGTTTACTGCAGAAAAAGCACAAGGGGATGACTTCCATAGATAGGAACTATAAATGCAATTCTACAGGGTTTGAATTAATGACAATTATGCAGGAAACAGCATTAAACCATGTATGGATGTCTGGGCTGCTCAGTGATGGATTTGGGGCTACACATGGGATGACGAGGAACAATCTCATTTGGGTGGTCTCAAGAATGCAAGTTCAAATTGATTACTACCCTATCTGGTAAATTTGTTTGCATTTTCATGATTGCTACACCTACAATAACTGAAATTATTGTTGGAAATTGGAAGATAAGTTTAATTTAGAAAACCTCACCCGTCTTCTGACTGTTGTTAGTTAAAATGCATTTTCCTGAAGATGCTCCTAGGAACTCTCTCCATATTCAAGTTTTCTTTGTTTTCTACCCTTTTTAGCGGCAGAAAACTACAAACATGTGTATCTCTTCCATTATATAATGACCAAGACACCTTGCCATCTACAACTCAACTAAACAAACATATATTAAAAGTCAGAAAAGATAGATTTTGATCAGCGATAATCTGAGAAAATCTGCTTAAAATATAAACATAATTAAACGAAGTTTTATGGGAATGAAATCGATCCCTTAATCAAGTGGAGTTCAATTTTTCAGAAAGTACTTTAATAATAAAATCTTAGATTAACAGGTCGACGTGAGAAAATGTACTTTTAGAAGCGTTTAGGGAGAGAATTTAATTTCGAACAAAATTTGTAAACATTTTTAACTCTACTAAAATACCCAAAAAAAAAAAAAATTGAAGTATTATTATCGAGCTTCAAAGCCTATAATCTTATAATTGATTTTTAAATAGATTTAATCTACAAAATCTTAGTTAATGCCAGGCAAAATAGCTAAATAAACATGTCAAATGTTTAAAATTGTGCTACTTTGTTTTTTTTTTTCAATTTATTCACAATTAATTTAATTTATTTATATTTTGTGAACCAAATTTTGTTACCATAATTACCGAAGCCAATGATGACTTGTGGCAGGGGAGAGGTAGTTGAAATTGACACATGGGTTGGAGCATCAGGGAAGAATGGAATGCGACGAGACTGGCTCATCAGAAGTTAAGCCACAGGGCTCATTTTTGCTCGTGCAACAAGGTATGTCCGACAAAATTCTCCCACCAATATCCAAGTATGTATGTATGTATGTGTATTATTATTATTCATGCATGGCTGCGCTGATGAGAGAAATGATGAAACAGTACGTGGGTAATGATGGACCAAAAGACAAGGCGGCTGTCGAAGATGCCAGAAGAGGTGAGGGATGAGGTTTCACCTTGGTTCATAGAGAAGCAAGCAATAAAGGAAGACGAACATGAAAAAATTGTCAAATTGGACAAACAGCCAAAGTACATCAACACTGACCTCAAGGTTTATTTATATAGATTCCCACATCCCTTCTCCTAACCACAGCTTAGAACAGCACCACATGACTGAGCCATTTTTCACTTTTTGCAGCCCAAGAGGAGTGATTTGGACATGAACCACCATGTTAATAATGTCAAGTATGTAATATGGATGCTAGAGGTAAAGTACAAATGACTTGTACTCTTTCTTCAGTAGGCTCATTTATGAACGCCTATCATAGTTATATTTTACATGTTGGTGTAGTTGGGTCAGGTTACACTATGGTCAAAGATCAATAGGATTTTAGGTTGGAGTTCATTAGAAGTCAAAAATCAATAGAAATTATCACTATAATTATAATTAATAAATATATAATATATATTAATTAATAATATAATTAATAAATACTAATATATTCTAATAATTCTAATAACAGTTATAATAATATAATAATAGATCATAAATAATAACAATAACATGACACGAGACCATAGGTAGAGTAAGTGCATGGCCCAAGTACTTGTACCTAAATAAAGTGTTGCTTAAATTTCTTTTTAAAACTTGGTTAAATAAGTTTAAGGTTTTTTAAAATAATTTTTTCTTAAAATTTCCAAAGTAAATTAATTTATAGTCAATTTAGTGTCACTTTTATAATTAAGGGCATGTCTATTCAAATAGTCTCATTTATCATGTTTGGATTATTAGAAGAAATTTGAATTTATATAGTAAAAATTGAAGAGACATAATAAAAAAGAATATAAAGAATGAACAAAAATCATTAATATAATACAAATTTTAAAATATGAAATATATATATATATATATATGAATTTTATTGTCAGGCAATTTGGGTCAAGTCCAATGCCTTAAAATTATACAAGCCTAATATTTGGGCATGTTAAACCTTAACACAATAGCCCATTTGATACATAAAATGGGAAGGAATGTAATAGAGAATTAAAAGAAAAAGTGATTTTGATAATAGAAAATGTCTTTCGTGCTTCTACTTCAAAAAGTAATAAAAAGTTATAGAAAATAATAAGAAATAATTACTAAAGTATAATAAACATTACACACAATTGATAAAAAAATATTATCTTTCCACCAATTGGACCAAACATCAATTATGGGCTAGTCTAACCTACAAGTCATAGTTAAATCATTCAACTTTTTGCAACACTATCTTTACAGACCATTCCAGACCAAACCTTAAAGAGCTACCAATTATTTGGCATCACATTAGAGTACAAAAGGGAGTGTGGGAGTTCAGATATTGTACAATCACTTTGTGAACTAGAAGAAGATAAACAACTTCATGATGCAATGAAGCAAGATTATAATACTAGTATGCTCAGTGGGTTTTCCTTGGCATCAGATATTATCAATAGTGGAGCCCTAGGATGCCTTAACCTTGAACAGAGGCCAACAAGGTATACACATTTGCTTCAGATCAAAGGAGAGAAGCAAAATGAAGAAATTGTCAGAGGACGAACAACATGGAAGAGGAAGCTCCCCACAGTAGTGCCATTTTCCTCTTAATTAACAATCTATGTGGAAATACTTACTAGAAAGAAGCAAAAAATTAACTTCTTTTATGTGACACGTTTTTTTTATTGTCATATTACACATATGATTATCTATCTCTTTACACATATCACTACAAGAAAAGTGACATTTTCTCTCAATATCTTTCCATCAGAAAAACTAGAAAAATCCATGAGAAAAGAAATTCTCTCCGAATTTCTCATGGAAAATGGGTCGTGAAAAAATCAGTCCTAGGAAATCAAAATTCTCATGGAATTTTTCCGTGAGAAAACATTCTCACAAAAAAATTATGTAAGAAAAATTCATGAAAAAAATTGAGCACAATTTTGTGCATTTATCACAAGTATTTCTCACAGAATTATTCTATAAGAATGTTTTCACATGGAAAAACTGTGAGAAAATTTCTTAAGAAAAATTTCCATGAGAAATTTGAATCATAGTTATTTTTCATGAGAAATTTATAGGAAATTTGTATTAGCAGCTATCTCGTGAAAAAATTCTACGAGAAAATTTGAAATTTTTACCATAACCATAGCTTTTGTACATCAACCCCTGTTTACATGAATGGAACTTATTTAAATATTCAAGAAGCCCAATTCCTGAATTCAGCCAACCAATCACAAATATCAAAAATACATTAAGGCTACAAACCATGTGTTAAAACTGTAATGATAATGGAGCTATAATATAATAAATATGTGTTAAAAATATCCCACACTACATTAAGGTTAAGACAAATATGTGCATATTATTATATAGCTACATTTCATATATCCATAATAATATCACATAAATGATAGTTCTAAACTCACTCTTTATCATCTTCATCCTTAGCATCATCATTTTCATCGCCATCATCATCATCATTGTCATCATCACCATCATTATAAGTGGGTTGAGGTTAAGAAGTGTTACCTCTCTTAGTGCCTATACTCATATGACTCATAATGTGTTTCATAAAGGCCTCCATCTTGTCCTCATAAGCTTTTTACATCTTGGCAATACTTGCTTTATAAATTTCAACTTATTTTGATAGTTTCTCCTCTAGTTTCTCAAACGATGCCTCTAATGTGCTCTTATATATGAAAGCTCACCAGGGCCATATCCAAAGTGTTGTGTGCCATCAGAATCAAGGAGACTACCCTCTGACCCAAACCGATATGCATGTCCTCTTTTATTCTTTCCATCAACAACATTGAGCCATATAAAAAAATCAATGTCATCTTATCTAAAAGTCTGCTTCATCTGCTCATACTGGCTCTATAACAATCAGGAGGAGGTAAATATTAAGTACATAAACAAATTAATAATATATTTTTCATATATTAATAAACTTATTTATAAACTAGTTAAATGACTTATGTAAGTGTCCTTAGCTCTTTTACCGATCTAACCCCTTTTTTTCTCATTGTGTTAGATCCTCTTGAATATCTCAAGGATCTAAACCCCTCTATCCAACTCCACATCTTATAGTACTTAGGTAAAATGCATTAAAAATGCCGCAATGAAAATGATATAAACATTAATCTGATGAAACTAGCACATTTAAAGAATGCTCACCATCCTTCTCTTATACTCTGAGAATGGCACACGCTCACCTTTATGTAAGCATCCTCCAGTACATATAGTCTTGTTTGTCTTTTTGCTCTTAAACTTGGCCTTGAACTCATCACTTTGCCAATAGTCATCTAGCCCAGCTTTAGCTGCTGTAGATAACCATTCACATTTGGTTTTTCTAATGCAAATATCTCTTAAAGATGCACACATGATAGTGTTACACTTCTTCCTCCATATCTTGTAAATTCACTGCTCAGTAGACAAATTCCAAGCACACATTTTTTGCATTGAAAACAAGTAAAACTGATTTCATAAATAATAGTAACACATTAACTACAGTTCTTTTAATACCTAAAGAGTTATAAAATTTGATAGTCTACATAAAGGTAGCTCTTAACTTGAAATTTTGTTTCATAGAGATGTCATATATTTGCACACCTTCTTCCTAAAGTAACTTCAAATCATCAATAAGAGATTGTAAGAAAATATCAATTTTGCTTTTTAGATTATGCAACCTAGGTATTATTATTGTTAAAAACAAAGATTCTTGTCGTATACACATGCCAAGTGAAAGATTATATGGAGTAATAATTACAAGCCAACAAGAGCACAACTTCAAACTTAAAATAAATGTGTTAGTTGACATTTCTTAACTTCTTGACTCTAATGCAAAATATGGATAAGTTTGATCAAACTGCTTCCAAGCATTTCTATCTGATGGATGCAACAACACACCTTCAGCACGACGATTTTCATGATGTCGTCTCATATACTTAGCTGAGGTATTAGAAGCAAACAATCTCTAGAGTCTTAGAATAATTGGTAAATAGTATATCTAGCTACGCCACAAAAGAGACATTCCCTACCATTAGCTACATCACTGTAATACAACATACATCCCTCACTCCAATAATCAATCTTTTTATAAACACAACCAAGTTTCAAAACCAATTTTTTAGTTTGGTACAAGTTGGTAGACATTCAATGATTAGCAAGCAAGATTTTAATTATCAATGTGATAATCTCACCCGTACATATATCAGAAATCTTATAATCAGACTTAATGCTCAACAATCTCACAGCCACAAACAACACTGTATGATTTTCACACCCATCCCACAATAGAGCTTATGCAGCTCTTAACATGTCATAAAACTTTGCAAAACATGGATTAGGGTTTTCAGGCATGTCATATCTCTCAAGTGATGCCTCAACCACATCCCTAACCATTTACTCATATGGATTAAAATCTGTATGAATGTTAGTATCAATTGGAGCCAATAGTAGACATTCTTCTCCATGATTATGCTAATAGTAATAATCAAGCATAAACTTTTTTTTATACAAATAGATCCTAACTTCATTTGGATTATGATACTTCATACATTTGCATTTTACACAAGGGCATTTAAACCTCTCTTCTTATTTAAATACATCTAAATAACTTGCAAACTGAACAAATCCCTCTACACCCATAAAAAACTCATGTGTAATCCTTTGACAATTACCCTCTATTCTATTATACATCTAACGAAGATGTTTAGGAAGTTCCATTAGGCTTAAATAACTACAAGTAGTCTGCCTTCTCACAAAGATCCACCTCCACTCTAGCTTTTGCCAACATAGATAAATGAAACAAAATGACAAATAACTTCAACAAATCAAAATAATTCTATTGCAAATTCATGAAAAATATGACACTTGGAAGTGCACTAAATAGTTTCTCATTCCATGAATTGTTGAATTTTTAGAAAGGAGAAGAATTTTGATAATCAAGGTAATCTAAATTTTGGGTTGTTTAAAAAGATGTAGATAATTTATCGGGTGTTGGTCATGCTTTGAGGAGGCTAAATTAATATTAAATTTATTGGATGAAAAAGGTGTTGATTTCAAGAAGTTGAATAACATATGGCATTAGATATCTCTCTCTCTACCCAACATTTTTTTTAAGATTTTTGGATCTTACCACACGTCCCTCTTTTTCCTATTTTGTATAAGCACATCTTCATTTCTATATATGTTCAATAGCCATCCTACAAAATTCCAACATCTTACTTATACATAGTTAGTTTAATAACAAAAAAGTTGATTAAATTTTTAGCACAACAAAGTATTCACTCTTTCCTTCTCTTTACCCATTCTATTATTTAATTTTAATGTGAATATGATAGTAATTCCTTTGTTGTAGCTTAGCATGCATGAATTTATAAGCCTTTAAGTGAAAAGAAAATTCACATAATTATGAAAAGGAGAATAAATGAGGGTGATCTTCCTTGTTATAATCCCCATGTCAATTGGAAATTATCTTTTCTACTAAAAATTAGGATTTTTTTTTAAAATATTTTTTGGTGATGCCCAATCTTGATTCCCCACATTATTAAGAAAATGAAGTTCTCTTCTCTCCTTTGCTTAGTTTTTCTTTCTTTTTTATTTTTTTTCTATTGGTAGGGTTGCATAAGAAATTATCTATTTTGTTTATTTTTAGAACAAGTCCTTCTCTTATTTTATGATACAAGAAAAAAAAATCAACATTTCATTCTATTTATTTATTTATTTTCAAATGTTGAATCTTCTCTTTTATATAAGTGAATTTAGTATTAGTATAACTAATTAAAAGAAATCTCAAATGAATCTTTACAAGTATACATGTTTAGACTAAACAATTTATTGAATATTAGGATATGAAAAGGGTCATAACAAATAACTTACAAAATGAAGACTTTTAACCTTTGACTTCATAAAAGTGGTTTTAGAAAGCCAAGAAGCAATCCTAGATAAACTAAATATTGTAATTTCAATGTTTTGGATGATAGGTGTGTTTCGTTGATGTTAGCGAATCTATTTCTTCATAATTCTGATCATTATTAATCAATTTTTATGTCTATCCATGCATATTTTTCTATCTTTAATTAACATTTATTTATTTATTTTTGTTTGAAAATTGAAAAATTACATATCAACTCAACTGAGTGATTAAAAGGAGGCACATACTTTATAATGGGACAAGACACAAAATTGTTTGTTGTGCCTCTAAATAAGAGGCCTATTCCCTTTTTTTAATGTTTTTTAACATCTGTTGCTGTAAGAATTTTTCAAATTTAGAAGATAGTCTAAGTGAAATTTTTTTTTGGCAAAAAGAAAAAAAAATAATGGAGGCTACAATGTAGACTTGTTAAGGGATGAACTTAATTAATATTTTGATTATAAAAGTTATTCCAAAATGTGTAAGGCAATAAAATACATTCTAGACATTCTAGAAAACAAATGGCTAATCAAGTGCCAACAACATACAGCAAGCAAAATCAAAGGGAGAATGATGATGGGAAGGAAGAAATCATGATGTAATACACAAAATCATGAAATGGGAACAAGGAAAAGGTAGAAAATAAAGCAATGGATGGAAGAGTGAGTACCTTTGGCCTCCAAGATGAACCAACCTGCAATGGACTGAAGGAGGAGCAAGTGGTAGGAGAAGCAATGGACGTTCTTGGATGCCATAGAGTTATTGCACAATGGAGGAAGTGGAAGATCTAGTAGGAGGACACCAGATCTAGATGCTGCCAATGAACAAAACGAAGAATGAGCCACTTGTGCAAAAATGATTCAGGTTTCTAGGTTGGGGGTAAATTAATAATTTCTTGCAAAAATTTCTCACAAAAATTTTCCCAAGAAATAAGTGAACTTGCTTCTCATGGAAATATCCGTGGGAATATTTCCAAAAGAAATTACAGCATTTGATTCAAAATTCTCACAATTTTTCTTACATAAATACATTATGAGAATTTTTTTTTCTCTCAGTGATATCTAATCACAAAATTTTTTCATGAGAATGTTTTAAAGTCTTTTCACTATTTTTCTCATAAAATTTAGCAAACAAAAATATGGTTATATTTTTTAATATTTGTTTCTCATAGAAAAATACTGCAAGAATAGTTTCCCACCATAACTTGCCACCAATACAGATTTTTTTCCACAAGAAATTACCATCAGAAAGCTGTGAATATTATTCATTGTGATAATTTTAGCAAGAATTTTCGTGAGAAAGTCTCTTATATGATTTTTTATGAGAAATTTCCATGAGAAATCATTTGATTTCTTGTAATGTATGATTGTTGTATTATATGAGAAGATTCAAAACTAAAAAAACACTTTAATTAGAACTCGTCCACCAATACTTGGCTAAAATAGCATGATAGAGCATCACATTATAAGCTTGCACTTCATAAAGCCATTAATACTTGCCTTTCATATTGCCCTTTGCAAAGTTAATGAGCTTATGCCATGCAACCATTACCTATCACCATCCAAGTAATTATAGAGCACCATATAATAAGCCTGGAAGGGACTTGGATCCTTTACAATGAGGATCCAAGTGCATTGCCTCTATAATAAGGCAAATGTGAGAGGAAGACCATAATTTAAAAAAAAAAAGTGTCTTGTGAGACACTTTAAAGGTAATGTTTGGATCCTTAATATAGAGGATCCACACTTGCTTGCAAGATATAGACAGTGAAGCAGTGGCTTTGACACAAGCTTTAAATCAATAATTAGTTGAAAGATTTCAAAAGTTTATAAATCATAACTCATATTTAAAAGGTCTCCTAGCTATTGATAGATGACAACTAAGAACACTATGGTAATTTCCTCAGGTTAAACAACAATAAGTAGTAAAGCATGTGGTGTGAACTCATTGCTTTACAAGGTGCAATATAGAGGGGACTTAGAAATAATATGTCAAGAGTTAATTTATTAACTCAGCCAATAGAGTACTTAAATGTCAATTAGTAGTTCTTATGGGGACTAAATTGAAAACTAGGCCAAAATATAGAGATTAAATGTATAATTTTGGGTAAAATACTTTCTCTTCCCTTGAGGGATTGCTTAATTACATGACTATCTTTTTCTATTATGAAAATATAAATTAACTTCCATTAAAGCCATATATGCTGCAAAGTCAAACCCATTTGACCAAAATATGAAAATTATAAAAGAAATTACAAGGCAAGGAGTTAGGGAGTATGGTGCTTGGTTGGAAAGAAATAAATAAATAATTTTGAAAATGAATTTGCAAGATATTCAAAGAAACTATGGATGTTAGAATGAACACATTAAACAAGAAGTTGGGTTGTATAAGAGTTGGTTTAGAATAAAGGAATTAAGGATCTTATATTGAAATTGGAAGGAATTTGAAGAAATTGGGAATGACATGATAAGTCCCAGTTTATGCATAAATTCTATAGTGTTTTAGGGATTCATCAAGAGTTATTTTATAAAAATATCCTCCCTTAATGTAACTTTGATTTTTTTAATTGTTAAAATATTGGACATGAACGTTTAATATTACTTGATTTTCACTTAGTTTTGGCATTTTTTTATTGTTTTAGATGAAAAGGAGAGCTTATGAAGACCAAGAACCCAAGGGTAGCACCTAAATGTTGCTTAAAAAGGAAGTCCAAAACCCAATTTTGGAATGCAGCATTGTAAAGATTTAGGCTTAAGTGTGATTCAGGCCAAAATATTTAAAAAAAAAAAACACTAAACTGCATACAAACTTCTAAACCAAAACATAATAAATTAAGCATAACTTGGCCTATAAGCCCTCAAATTGGCTAGTTCTTAAGCCCATGAAAAGCTAAAACAAAGCTTCTACAACTCTTCAGTTCAAGTCAAAGCTCAATTCATAGAGGAAATAGGTTAAAATGGTAGCGCAAAAAAACTAAACTAACTAGCATTACTTTACTTGACATATCTTAATGATTTTAGCATAACTCGTGATCCGTAAGTTCAAATTACATGAAATCAATATAAATTAAAAAAAAACTAAAAGAAACTCCTAAAACATTGATGAAGACCATAGAAGCCAAGTCATGCATTTTGATGGAGATTCCTATTCTTTCATTCATGATTAAGGACTAAGGAGTCAACACTTGCCTATTTTAAAGCTCAAATAGAAGAACTTTTCTATTTTGCAATTTGAACATTCCCTAGGGTTTCTAAAAGTATTTTGGCCACCCAAACCCCCATTTTTCTCATTGTAAATGTAAACCCTAGCTCCACATAACTTTTCTAGGCTATTTAGAACATCTTTTAGCTTCAGTTAAGGTTTATGTTGAATTAAAAAGATTTCATTAGATTTCATTGTGCTAGTGCAACTAAGAGCTCATTTAAGTGACACAAGAAAGTTGCAACCAAGCTATCAGCAGGATTCTTCTTAACAATCACCCTCAATTAGGTTCTTTATCAAACATTTTTCCTTTTTTTTTGTGTATTCTTTCTTTTATTTTGTTTATAGTCTTTCTATTCTGCTTTTAGTCTTCCTATATATTGACATCAATTTGATATCAATAAAATCCTGTTTAATTCTTTCTTTTCTTGAATTTATGTTGTGAATCCATATGCCATTTAGTATAAATGATGAGTTGAATAATTGGGATTATGTTTAGAAATGTGACATTTTGATTAATTTCACTTTAGTAATCACCTATCAATTGAATCTTAAGCCTTATGATGTGTTGAAAGACAAAAATAAATAAGAGATACTACATATAAGTAACATATATCTCAATTCTATTTGTTGAAAGACAACGGATTGTGTAGCTATTGTTGTTGCTTGGCTTTTCCATGTCATAATTTGTTGTTTTCTTTGTAATTTTTAGTAGTTTAGATGTTCATAAACATATGTGAATTTTTCTGAAATTTTCTGGGCGATTTTGGTATGGATTTCACGATCATATTTTAGTGCTACCAGTTCTATCCGAATTCCTTGCATAGTGTTTTGCACTGGTTTAGATATTTAATGCTTCCCAACATGATTTTAATTCATTTTTTACATGTTTTTAAGGTTAGGTAGGCTGTATTTACACGTGCACTTAGGGTAATTACTTGTAAAGAAATAAATTTTAATTTCAAGAAGTAAGTTTCCTATTTTGATGCATAGGTAGTTTCCCTTTTTTCTCTTTTTTTTTTCTTTTTCTTTTTTTGGTTGCCACCATGTTGTGCACTTCTTTCTTGCTCATCAAGACTAAAGAGGAGCATTTAAGTCATCTCAATAAACCGTTGACCAAAATTGAAGTTGAGAATGGTCTAATATTCCAGATAAATGGAACGAAAGCCGCCTAGATGGCATTCCAACAACTTTTTACCAACATTTTTTGCCAGCATTTATGATATTCCTACATTCATTAACCTCTACATATATTTGATCCTTTCCTTCTTCATGACGGAGGATTTCTTCAAGTCGCAACCAGTCAAATCTTTCATCTGCTTGCACATAAAATAGGAACCAACATATGCAAAGATTAATGGAGGCTGCTTTAGTACAAGAGTAAATTACACAATTTTTTTTTTAATTTTGTTAAAGTTACACAGATTTTGATTTTAATTTTCAAAATATACACAATCTTTCTCTAAATTTTGTTAAAATTACAAAATACCCTTTCTATTTTTAGAATATATGCAAACCTCTTCTAAAACAAAAAATAAATTATATAAACCTCTTTTAAATTTTGTTAAAATCACAAACCTTACCTCTATTTTCAAAATATATACAAATCTTTTCTAAAAATAGAGAAGAAACCTATATAACTTTAAGGGAAAAAAACTTAGAGAATGTCTATAAAATTCACTCTTTGTTTCAGAACAAATTTGTGCATTTTTTAAAAATAGAAAAAACATTTATATAATTTTTACAAAACTCATGAAAATTTATATAATTTACACTTAATATAAAAATGTGGCATTAAATATTTGGGCACCAAATGTCTGAAATTGGGTTTATTTGGAGCATATGTTTTGTTTTAGAAGAAATTCATGTATAATTTTATAATAAATGAAACAGTGTAACTAAGTAATATTTTAAGGAAGAAGTAGGTATTTTACCCTAGGATATACCGTGTTTAATTCAATTGGTAGGATTGAAATGGGTCAACACAAAAGATCTTGGAACTTTTGCTAATGATCTTTTGTCGATAGTCATCTACCAATTGTAATGTGCTGTTGTGCGTTGGGGCTAGAACAACATGTCAAGGAACCTCAAATTTTTCTCAACCAAAAGAAAAAAAAAAAAAAAAAATACAAGATTGCACTTTGACTACATTCATGCATGGGTGCTTACACTTTGCCCTTTACAAGGGTAGAAGTCCAATCCCCAGCAGCTTTCAACATTTTGTACATTTTTCTCCAGTTCAACTATTGTTGATCCACGGCAGTCAGCATAAACAAACACAAGCTATGTAATTTCAATCAAAACTAACAAAAACTACAAGAAATGTTTCAAAATTATTCATTCCAAGGCATCGCATCAAAAGACCTTTCTTCCTCTACCAGCTGCAACTACTATTTGCCACTCAAAGATACTGAGATCCACTGCCCTAGGAGAAGGATCATCTACAATTACGAAGCTGATAGTATTTACAACATGGATGGTACGGATAATAACCATAAAAATCGGGAAGAAATCAAAGAATAATGCACCAGAATAGTAAATTTATCGCCTCTTCTTTTCCCCGTGGCTTCGATGCAAATGCCAAGACCAAACAAGCAGACATGATACAAGGACCGCTCCAACAGATGACCAGAATATTACCAGCCCTAAAGGCATTGGTTTAGGATACATGCCTGGTGAAACAAAAGAACAAATTTTCGGTGAATAAAGTACTAAAACGAATACAAGTGACAAAAATTATGATTAGACCTACCATGTCCAAACTTGATACAAATCAGTAGTTCAACAATGCAAATGGCGAGAGAGAGCCAACAGAAAGCTCCAACCTTTTTCACTGGCTTACTGGAAAATTCATGATGAACACACAAGGATGAAATATTAAAATCCCACGAGGATACTACCATTCAGGAAAAGAATAAAATATGTTTATTTTGGGATGGAGAAGGGAGGGAGAACAAAAAAGACAAGGAGAATTTACCTGTCTTGAAGGTACGAATTGTACTCGCGAATCGTTGGAATTGCAATTAACCACCACAAAATCAACCTATAAATGATAACTGGATTTCGGGGGGGTACCCAGAGACAATACTTCAAAAAGAACGTGTTCAGCTCTACAGTCAAAAAGACAATACAAAGACTAATCACTTGAACAAAACGCCAAGGACCAAGCAACGGATGCCACTCATCTTTGTCCCAATGTGCTGGTGTAAACTGTCCTAATGTTCGTTTCACCTGATAACAGTGAAACAATAGAGCAGTAGAATCAAATTAAGTCTTAGCTAAAAAAAAAGGTCATTTCCTCAATGAGAAATGACGCACTAGTTATTATAATATTATCAAAAGAATAAAATTTTGAAAAATCAAGTATCAGAAAATTTGGTCCCCAAATTGTTAGGTCTATTTAACTTTAGTCCTTGAAATTAATAAATATACAAATTAATTTTTGAAAATAACAAACTCATTACAAATTAATCTTTTTGGCATCCTAAGTTACTTGACAGAAGAATTAATCTGCAATGAGTTTATTATTAATAAAGACCAACTCGTGCACTCATTAATTTTCAAGACTAAAACTAAATAGGTTTAACAATTTAGAGACCAAATTGTTAATTTACTCAAAATATATGCTTGATGATTTAACTAATCACAATCTCTAAAACATACTTTTCCCATAATATTAGGCTGACGGCTCAGACCAACCCATTTGTATGTTTTCCCATCAAAATACCTAACAGTATGCATTCCTGCCCATATACCTGCATGGTAAACCAAGTAAACGGATATATTACAATTAGCTGTAATAATTCTAACTCAAGAAGACATTAGGCACTAATTGCAAATGGGTCGCAAGAAATCTTATTCCAATAAATGGCTAATCAATGACTGGCCAAAAGAAATATTAATATCAAGGACACCCTCAAGATCTTGAAAAAAATTTTTAAAAAATATGGAGTAAGTGATACTCCTCAGTTCCTAAGAAATCCACGAAGGGAAATGAAACAAATAATCATAAGAAATCAGTGAATAGTTTATATTAGAGAAAAGTTAATTCAATACCACAGCTTTAAGAACATGGACAATGATACCTAATTTTGAATTTAGTTTTTCTTTTGAAGACGGCTTAACAAAAGAGTTTCACAGTGCATCCGTACCTCAGGCATATCTAAGACTAATCAACATAAATTATGATCTTAAAAGAACCATCAAAGAGCATGAAACACACTGTAAGAGCTACAAAGTTTCTGAAGATATGATGTGCTCAAAATATATTGAGGCTGACAAAAGTTAGCTCAAATATATTAAAACAGCCAAACATGTAGAGGGTATAAATTCATGTTAATAAAGCCAACAATTATAGGCTCAATTCTTATCATACTAAAAACAAATATAGGCAGCGATGAATGAAATAAATATACAAAAGTAAGTGTCCCACTAGGAAGTGCTACTACTAGTTTCAAACATTAAATATTGAAATAAATAAATAAAACAAATGAAGAGGAACCAATCAAAGCTTAACCAAAGTGTCATAGAAAGCACACCAAAAAAGGCTCAAAATTGTTATATTCACCAGCAATTAGGAGTTCTCAAGATAGTACAAAATACAAATACATAATACACCTCAGTTCTGAAAATTTAACTGCCTCAAAACAGTCTGTAAAGAGCTATCCGCAAACTCCTACAAGAATTCTGCATATAAGGGGCTAGCTCTCATTTTTATAATCACAATCTACTTAATTTGAAAAATATTAAGAGCATATCAGTGATGTAATCTTTGATATGGTAATAATCAACAAACAGGCGCATGCTTAAAATTATTTTTACATGGTATGTTCTACCTCACCAACAAGCCCAAGAAAAAAAAAAGGGTTCAGAATTCTTACCAAACCAGTTGCAGATCAAAATGTCAAGAATAATACTGTCCCACCAGCACTCATTGAAGTTTGGTAACATGTGGCGAAAAGTAAACTGATAATGCAAACATAAAGTTTATAAACAATCAATATAGTATAATTTAGAAAATAACATGCTTTAAGGACCCAAATCCTGCTCATCCCCCCTCCAAAAAGTGGAGAAAAAAAAAATAGAGACTGAAATCAATTAACAAACTGCGTAGTTAAATCAGATCAAGGGCTAACCTCCATCAACTCAAAGCCAATTGATAACACCCAAAGAAGAGGCTGATTACGGATCAATATAGCCTTCCCCCACCACCCAATTATATGAGCAAGAACAAATTCATCAAAAAGTGTATCCTAGGAAACAAAAACGAAATATCAGGTGCATAAGAAACCCATGTGATCAAACCAAGAACAAGACAACACTAGTAGGTGAGAATGGGAGAAAAAAAGTTTGTGAAAGAAGAAATCATACATAAACATTCTTAAACCTGCTCGTTGGGTGTTCAGGCATATATATGCGACAATCAGCACCATAAGACCTCTCAGGAAGCTCTGCATAAAGTCAGGCAAAATAATTCGGAATTTTTTAAAATTGATCCAATCCATCAAAGATAAAATGGAACAAAATTTAACGGTCAATTAACTAGTGTCAATCCAATTCAAAACTAAAAGGAAAATCAGATTCATTACCAACACCAAGATCAGGATGAAGAAATCTCATAAACCGTCGAGCATCATCACGTTTCTGGGGAAAAAGAGAAAAAAAGAATAATGATGATAAATGTAAGTACTCAATCATTCAGTTACAGGTAACAGAACAACAGATAACAGACCCCTACACGTTTATTATCCATAAATTGTGCATGAGGCAGACATAGACAGAGTGGGAAGGAGCAAACAGACACAAATATGAAGGGTACAAAAAACTGTAGTGCAAAGGTGCACTGTCATGTAATTGGTTGAACATAAAAAGTATCTCTTAAATCACATAAATGAATACCCTTGAAACTCTGCATGCATGAATTACACTTATTGCATACACAATTTCAATAGAAAATAAGTAGCCATATCAAGACACAACAATTGACCTGGAAAAGCAAAAATGTGAGGGCAACAAGGTAAATAACAGCCATGCCATGGACCAGTCGCCAAATTGCAGGATGTGGCCTAATAAGGAGCCTGAATGAAAACATAAAATAACAAATGTTAAACAGAGATAGTGGTCTCAACAGACAAATTTACCACAAAACTTAAGCTGATCCAAAAGATTACTGAAAGGACTACTCCTCAATCATTATAACCTACTCCAGAAGACCCAGTAGCCAAACAATAATATTTGTATCCAACCCAATTTTATCCGAAGTTGCTTACCCTAACAGAACAACTTTAAATAGGATTATATTACAGTAATACAGCTTGTACAATATAAGCTTACATCAAGCTATAGTGAACCAAGAGGATTCATTTCTCTTAAACAATCCACCCCCACCCTAAAGCCCCCTTCCCTAAATAAAAATAAAAGATTCCAAAAACTTCTCTTCTCAATAAACTTGCAGCAGCATATTCTCACTTTTCTATAGTTAAGAACCACCAATCTAGGATTGTCACTTGAACCACATACAGGAAGAGTAAGACCTCATTAAAAATTTAAGACCTACCTAACAGAATGACAGACAACTGCATAAAAATAAAATTGAAAAAAAAAAAAGGCAACAAGACTAGTAGATGTAAAACCCCAATTATCAAATAAGTAAATGAAAAATGCCAACTTTATACGACAAATTTACTCTGATTACTCACGTGGAAGGAGCTTGGAGCAGGCAATAAGCAAGAAAAACAGCAATCATTGCGCATATGCCCCTGCAGAAACAATGGTTCGGGTATTTAACATATTAGACAAACAGTACAGTGCTCAACATGATAAGGCAAATAGGCAATACGAGTATCTGAGCACTGTTAGAACTAAAAGGACAAAACCTTTTAACAGAGGTAACAATATCACCAGATGCATCTCTTTCTGGATCAAGTGCTCCACTTGCCCATCTGGCATATACATCAAAACTAAAAGTTAAAAGAGGGACAAGCTTAATAACTTCACTTAAGAACACATCGCTCAAATGGTCAGGTACACCAGAGTAGTTATTTGGCAACAACTTATCTAGGAGAGCACTCACATTAGAAAACAAGCACCAATCATTAACAATGTAATCGTGCGAGGCTTGTATGCCCATGCAGTCCATGGATCAAATTCTTCATCAACATTTGATGGATCATGGAAGTCACCATTTTCCTTAACAAGGTGATCTTTGTTCTTAACCCTTTTCTGACTACTGGACTCCATAATTTGGTGTCCAGAAAAGCTAACTGTCACACTGCTTCAGAAATCACAGAAGTAAGATAATTTCCTGATGCTATGACAAAGAAGCCACTCCTGGAAAGCACAGAGAAGAACAAATGGTGTGAAAAATTTTATCCTCTTTGCAAAACATAAACTATCATATGTACCAATGATAAACCATTCCATGGAAGCACACCAAATGGCCAAAAATTCATATAAGTACATAACAGGTGCAGCATTAGCAGGCAAGGTTCTTACAAACTACCCATGTGTAATTGCATCTCAGTTACATGACATGAGCACTACAATGATATGAGAAAAATATTGAGAGAAGAACAAGAGATGTATACACTTATATGGTTGTATGATACCATGGTCAAAATAAAAACTGCAATTGTTTTTTTTTTTGGGGGGAAGGGGGGGGAGGGGAGGGGCGGGGGAGAGGAAGGCCTCCCAGTAAGGATACAACCTGCAGTGAGTTTCAAAAGAATTTTAATACTAATTTTTGTTTTACACAGATTTCCTTTATTGCAAAACATATGATCCAACAAAAATTTCCTTTATTGTAAAACAAAACTGCCACTAGAATTCCTTTATTGTAAAATAAAATGATCCAACAAAAAATTACAAATCGCCTTCAGAAAATTAGACCATCATAAGGTCCAAAGTTAAAGACCAAACTAGACACTAAAACAAAACCATTGAATTTACAGCATAACAAACCCCAAATTTGTAACCTTCAGTAGTATCTAATAAACAATTTAATTATAAATAATCGACCTAAAGACCATCAGCACATAAAAAATTCTATAATAAATAGAAGTACACTACAATATAATACAGATAACACCCACATGCACATCACAGAGAAGAATAGCAGACTGAATAACTGAGCCCCTTCCAGAGACAAATCTTTGATAAGCACTTGACAAACGGATAAATACGAAAAGAACGCCCAACAGAAAATATTTTGAAAGCCTTTCTCGATAAACAGATTAAAAATACAAAATCTTGATCAAGCCAATTGGCCAATGATGATGACAGCATCATGATCGACTCAAATCTCACATCCACAGCATCAACAACAGAAAACCCATCACGATAATACACAATTCAACGCTACCCCACTGCAGGTAATAAAAATTTACTGAACCTTACATCCAATGAAAAGACATGTAACATAAAAGTGAGAAAAAAATTGAGGGGCAAAACTTTTTTAAAAATTTAAATAGGAGCGTAATTAGTAAGAAGAGAAACGGGATTAAAACAGAATAGGAAAAATGAAAAGACACGTACACTGAATGTGAGGAGTAGATTCGAAAACTGAAACGAAGCCCAATCCAAAATGAAAATACAGACACAAAAAAGAGATAGAGACAGAGAGTGTGTGTGTATTCAAGTGATATTATACGGAAATGATTTATTTGATGAAAAAGTGGGCTTACAAAGTCATGTATATTTTTGTTGTTGTTTTCAGGGATGGAATACTTACGTAGAGAGAGGGTGTTTGAAGGGGCAGAGAAAGGACCCCTGGCCGTACGATTGAGAGAACGTGAAGATCGTAGCCGTCAGATCAAAGTAGAAGAGAGGTAGCAGCAAAAGCAAAGTGAGAGCAATAGAGTTTAATATTAATGAATGAAGGTAACGGAATCAGAGAGGGAAGAGGAAGATGAGTGTTTCTCTTTCTCCCACTGATAATGAATGATACAAAAATTAATACATTTTAATTTTTGCAGTGAGAGATTTGTGAAGAATCTCTCTCTCTCTTTCTTCTCTCAGAAGAGAGTGCGTATATGTGATAGTGTTCTTCTCTTTCTCTCTCTTTCTCTGTGTTTTTGGTTTCGTCCACAACAGAGTCTGCAACAGCGGCGAAAAGGCAAAGAGTGATGATGATGAGAGAAATTAAAAAGGAGAGAGAGAGAGACAAGAGTACGATGGTCAAAGAGGGATTTGAAGATTTTGGATACGCACGATGAAGAAAATAGAAAATGTTTAATGGAAATTTAAATGGGAGGAAGAAGAAAAGCGAAGGGCGGAGGAATTAATCATTATCCCAAAACTACCCTTCTGAATCTTCTTTAATTGCAGCATGTTGCTAACATTGATTCCTCTTCTCATCCTCATTGTCTTGGCAGGATTTAAAATGACCATCATATCCTTCCTCTCTGCAGTAAATAAACTATTTATTTCTTATATTTTGAAAAAACAAAAATTATTGTATTCTGGAATTAAAGTTAAAAAAAAATTTATATATAATTATTTATATTTTTATTATCTAATTCTTTAATCAAAATGTGATAAATATATAATTATCTAATAATAATATAATATGTGTATAATTTTTTTGTAAATAATAATATAGTTCTTAATTAAAGTATATATTTATCATATTATTATTAAAAAATTATATATTTGTTATATTTTAATTGGGGAAACTAATAGAAAAAATATAAAAAAAATTACATATAAGTTTAGTAATGAAATTTAAATATAATTTTTTATGTATTTGATATTAAATTCTTTAATTAAAATATGAAAAATATATAATTTGCTAATAATAATATAATAAATATATGATTTAATTAGAGGATTTTAATTAAAAAACCTAATAACAAAGATATGAGCAAGTATATTTTTCTTATTTGTAGTGATACTAAAAGATTTAAATAATACTTTTTAAAATCTACAAATCATTTCTAGTTTTATTTAATTTTTATAATATATATCAAATTAGTTTGAGAGCTGAGTAACGCACGGAATATCGCTTTACACATATACTATTAAATTATACTAAATTATATTGAATCATGTCTTGTTTATATGATGTAAAAGAAAAATATGAAATGTAAAAAAACTAAAAATAAAAAAAAACAATAACAATAACAAAATTCGCATTAGACAGATTAGCTTTAAAAGATAACAACAATTCTCGCCTTCATAATAACCACTTTATTTTCTTGAATTGTTGAAAAGAAATCAAAGAAGATAAAATCTTATCCAAGGTTATAAAGAGTTATATTTTTGTCAAAACATGTGAGCTGGCTATATAAAATAATGGAAAAATTATAGTTTAAAGTTTAAAGTTTAAAGTTAAAGAGATTTATATTTTTAAAAAAATTTAAATTTTGAAATTATTATGGATAACTTTAGGAACAAAAATTTTAAATTATAATTTTCTTGTATAATTTAAATTTTTAATCATATAATCCTCCAAAATAAATTTAAAATTTCAGATTTTTTAAAATAAATATATTTAATTTTAAATTTTAAATTATAATTTTCTCTAAAATAATATTGAAACTCCCTAGAATAGTCACAAAGTATAAGAAATGACTCCATCATGACAGAACAATTGAACAGATTCTAATAAAATATTTATAATATAAAAATATTTATACATGTAACGTTAGACATATGTATAACAATGAACATTGGACCTTTGTTTTTTTTCCTCCTTTTTCAATCTAATTTCTCTATAATTGATAGAAGACATCAAATTGATTTGTCAAATTCAAGTGTAAGGAATTCTAATTTAATTTGAAATCAACTTTAGTATTTCACAACAAAATTTAATAATAGCACATGATATTCAGTAATTGAGATAGTAAGTAGAACATAATAGGATTTTAAAAAAATAGACATTAAGAGATTACTTATGAAGAATTAATTTATAAAAATTATCTACTTTAAATTCTTAAATATCTTAATGTGTATTACATTTGTTGTAGAACTAATACTTTGACCACTTTTATCATGTCAAAATTTTCAAATTCTTCTTACATTTCACTCCAAATTCGGTCACATATAGTTTACCATTACTAAATATTAGTCTTGAAAGATACAATTCAAGATGGGATACAGATTAACCTTGATTTTTGTGTTAATTTTCATTGCAAATGAAATCGTTAAAATATATTATTTTCTTTGCAGCCTTAAAGACAACCTTAAATCAAATGGGCTTGTTATCATTTAAGATATTAAGATATAGACCTATTCACCAATATTATTTCTAGATATAAGTTTAGCCTCGACAAGATTTTCAAGGTGGCTAATGATTAATCTAGTTTTATTACATGATCTCGAAGAGTTGTAATATTTCTCAGCAACATAACAGGTGGACCAATCTTTAGTCTCAGACATATGATTGGGAAGACCATATCCTTTTATGCTATTCAAAAAGTAAGTAAAATAAATATCCTCATGATTATTAATGTTTGCTTCTGCTTTGCACACACTATTTGAATTCAAATAAATTCTTTCATCACCTGAAAGTAATGATAGTGCAGTCACTAATAGGATCAACATTATTGAGAGTGAGACAAAGAATAACTCTATCTTGAAAAAAACAAAAAATTCAATTAAGGTCATGAAAATGTTGCAAAAATGAAGGATGTGAGTACTGTCAACAATTGGTTCTACTAGGTTGATTGATATTTTCATAAGGATATCTTTTAATATTTCAATCTCCGCCTCTCCATAATTGGACTCATGAATTCTTTTATCGCCAATCTTTAAAATATATATATATATATATATATTTGGTCAAGTTCTGGACCTTGCAATAACTCCACAAAATAAGAAGAGTCAATAGAAGCCAAAAGTATATCTTGCCTAATAACTTTTGAATTATTGGCATTTTTTTTTTCCTGAATTGTGTTCCCCAAAACTATTACCTTAACTCTAACAAATTCATTTAAACTATTTGAGTTATTGAATCTCATAATACCCCTCAAGCTTTTATCCAAAACCTCAAAGCAAAATCCATTGACTATAGGAGCTTTATCACATATAATAAGCTTTGCATGAATCAACAACCCTAGCAATTTATATAAACCTTGTTTCATGTTGCAACTTGGTTCCTCACTAAATTGCAAGGGTATTCCAAATCTTGAAAGTGTTGTTCTACCACATGGAATTAAGAGAGAAGCAATACCACATGCTCCAACTATCAATATATGTCCTTTTGATCTTAATAAAACTGTCAAATTTTTCTAGAAAAAAGTTTTTCAGTGTCTCCAAGACGTTGCACAAAAAGAAAACCCTTTTAAATTCTCAACATCAATTACAATATCATAAATTTTCTTTTATTCATTAGTCAAAGACTCAAGAGATCATAGGAGATTTACAAAGTCTCTAACCAAAGTATCCGTTGGGGTCAAGTGTAAGCGAAAGTGAGTAAAAATTATATAGTGGATAAAATTAAACTAGAAGAAGGATATATAAGTAGAAAGAATTCATAAATCTAATGTCTTAAAATTTTAGGTTAAGAAGTAGTATCAAAGTCATTTATATAGTTTCTCTCAAAATCTATCAAAAAAAATTCAATGAATTTCTTCGATATTTGATACTTTCCTAGACTCCAACTCTAATATTAGAATCGGTGATTCAACAAGGACAAATGTAAAGATGGTGGTCCAAATAAAAGGCTTAATAGTTAAGTATAGTCATGTAGAGATTTGAAGGCTATCACTCTCAAAGCAAATGACTCAATGATAAAACATATGGATTGCCACTGTTTAAGGACATTAGTATGATAATTAGGAATAAGGGTCCGCTGCAATTGAAAATAATAACTATGCAGTGCAATCAATCTTTTTATTTGTATCTCTTAAACTTCCCTTATCATTATTTTTTTTTTCTTTTATTCTTACATTACTTCCAACTTCACACCGACTATACTATGCAATAATTATTCTCAATTATAGAGGATCGATCCTTGTTCAGCAACTAAAAGTCTCAATTAATGTGTTAAACTCCAATGACTTACCTCCAAGATGCCATCAATATATTCTTTGTCATCAAACAATCTCAAAACATAGCACATGAGTCCCACCCGAAATGTCTTTACATGTATTAAAATGTCGTCAACTATATTTATATCCTCAAAAAGGCTTATAACATTTTCAACTGGTCGCCTGATATTTAAAAAAATAGAAAAATTAATGAAAATGAAAATGATTTCCATTACAGCTGAAATGAATCCATTATTTTGTATGACTTCAGTTATCTTTGAGCAGAGAGATATTGAACTCGAATAATCTCTCACTCTACGTCATAACCCAACTCACTATTACAACTTCGGTTTTTATTTAGGCTAAACTTCTCTCTGTCTTTTTGCAATATTTTCTACTTTTTTTAATTATATCTGATTTACCTTTTTTTTTTTTCACACACCCTTTGCGTGTTTTTAAATTTAAAGTAAACTAATATATTTATGTTTGATGGATATTCCTTGTCGTTTCACTATTTTTTAAGATAATAATCTCTCAATAGTAGCAATAATAATTACATCCTTCTTTTCTTGTCCAAAAAACGAGGCTCTTTTGGCTTAATTGGTCTCTAAAAGATTAGGACATGATTTCTTTGAGGGATTTTAGTTAGAATAGGTCCATCTTTTTAAAATTGAGACTACATAGTTGAATTATTTTGGTATTCGTGCTTATGATAATAAAAATTTAAGTAAATTATATAATTTCTTTAATTTTGTTAAAATTATATACACTTTTTTATTTTAAAAAATATATGAATTTTTAAAAAAAATTATACACTTTAATTTAATTTTAAGTATTTTAACTAAAATACTTTCTATTAATGCAAATATATATTTTTAGTTGAAATACTCACTTGTATATTTTTTTTATAGAGATTTTTTTAGAAAAAAATTTAAAATTAGATTAAATTATATATTTTAAAAATAAAAAGATATCTGTATAATTTTAATAAAATTTGAGAAAAATTTGGGTAATTTATCTTAAAAATTTATTTTATATAAATATTATAAATACTTAATAATAGAAGAGCTTCACTTCTTAAGCAATTGAACTTTCAGGGTCCGTTTAGTTGGAAGAAAGAATAGGGAAAAGAATATAAAATATGAGTAGATGGGGATAGATAAAATATGAAATAATTTTTTGGTCTTTATTTTTAAAAAAATAATTTAATTGTTAAAATAATAATTTAATAAATATAATAAAAAATATATAAATATAATAGATATTGTATAATTTATGTAAAAAAAAATATGATCGCGTTCCACGCAACCAAACGGACCATCAGAAATGCTACCCAATCTCTGAGTTGAACTTTGATGCAGTCTTTTATAATTCGCCCAAATGTCAAGCAGGAGAACGATTGAAACTAGAAATTGTATCCAATGATATCATAATTATACATTATTGTGGTAAATAAATACGGAAGCAAATAATAACATAAAAATGAAAAAAAAAATCTATAGAAACCTTATAAAAATAAATTCATAGTTAGAAATGTGTAAATGTTATTTTATGATCTAAATTTAAAATAGTCTAATTTTATTATAAAACTACAAATAAATTAATGATTCAGTCTCTAAAAAATAATTTTTTTATCAATTTGGTCTTTTAAAAACAAAATATTTTAATTTAATCATTAAAAGATTATTCTCCTTTCAGTTTTAATCATCTAAAGATAAAATATCTTAATATAATCTCTTAAATATTTTTTTAATTAAAATAGTCCCTCTATTAGACAAAGATAAAATTTAACATGGCTGTTAACTAATCATATAGACTTATTCAATATCTTCAACCATCAGGATGACATTATTTTTGCATCAAAGGGCTCCACAAGTATATTTTAGAAGTACCATTTTAATTAGAAACTTTTTTTTGAAGAATTAAATTGAGATGATTTATTCTTGGAAGACTAAATAAAAAAGAATAATCTTTCAAAGATTAAATTATTAATTTACTTAAAAATTATATCTAAGAGTTTTCCTTCACACTACTCTTATCTTCACTCCGCTCCGCTCCTACCATCTAAGCTATTTCCAGATACTTAATGAAATCCATGTAGTTTTTAAGATTCAACTCTGACTTATCTGTTATTAAAAAATTGATTATTTTTACTAAATTAATCTGAGACTTTAAATTAAAAGACTACTTTATTTGATGCTTCCGGCCCGAAAGAATTAAGAAGGCAGTGAAGTTCTTGACTTTTACCGCAGGTTCCAAAGGTTAACTGTCAAATATCATAATCTTATCTTTGTTTGGTGGAAGTAGCTTTCTTTGCCTTTTTTTTTTTTTTCTTTCAAAATAAAATAGAAATATAATACTGATGCAATTTGACATAGATTTGCCAAGAATATTCTTTGTGCACGGCCACCTTCGCCCACCCCCACCCTCACCCTCACCCTCATTGAATAAATTGAAAAAGAATCTTTTAAAGTTTTTTTTTTGGTTATAAATTTTGAAAAAAAAAAAAAAGAAAAGAGATGAAGAGAGAAAAACAGAGTGTATAGATGCACTGAGTAAGTATCACTCATTTTTTCTTCTTCTTTCTAATAAATAATTTGAGATGATTTTTATTCAAATAATTTTATTCCCCAATCTTTTATCTTGTACAGGGTGCAATAAAAAAGAAAAAAAAAAGAGCAATTATTCCCGCCATTCTAAGACCCACACCCTCAATTATTTTTTTTTTTTGGGTGTCCAATTACAGTTGATAATTTTAGGAGCTTTTTTTTTTTGTTTGCCCCCAATAAATAATGGGTTCATATACATAGTCAACCTCAAGTTTAATTTCAAAATTATAATAAATTTAATCAAAACTCAAATAATGAACAAGACTTTAAAATTAAATTAGAATTGACACAAGATTATTATAAATTTATTTTTTAAAATATTTAATCTCAATTAATAATGCAAAATATTATCTTTTCTGTAAAAAGAGTCAACCGTTTTTAGTGGCATTAGCATTAAACAACGTTATTCCTGTGCGCCAGAGGCAAAAACTTTTCTCTTGTGGGGGACCGCTAGCTACAAAGGGAGCTTTAGGCATACTCCTATGTAAAGGATAAGTTAAAAAAGTATTAAATAACCAAAAAAAAATTGACCAACAATAACAACAGTGAGTATTCAATAAAGTAAAAGAACAAGATAATGAAGAAGATAATAAATAAATTAAAGAAAAATTGAGAGATAATGATGGATTTAGCAGTCTCATTTTTTTCTTATTTTAAATTAAAAAACGTAAATTGTGAAAGGAGAATTCTTTTTACGTTTCAATTTTCAAAACTTGCATATGTCAAATATATGGTGGCGAGTCTTCTCTTTAATTTGTCATTTTTAATTTTACTATTTTTATAAATTTTGGAATTTTAAAATAATTAATTATTCATTAAAAAAACCAACTTTTTTTTTCTAATCAAATATTAGAATTATATGAAAACTGTATTTAATTTTGTGAGGGTATTCATGTATATATATATATATATATATATATGTATGGTGCAAAATTTTGCCTCGCACTCTCTCTTTGATTTAAACAAATTATTATGTATATCAAATGTGCAAGGAAGATTTTTTTTTCTTTTTTCCATACTTCAACCTTAATGGCATTATTGTAATCTTGAGTACGAGACAATATGGTTGAACCTGACTCACATCGCACACCTCCAGGTACCTAAGCTAGTTTTAGCCTTTTAGGTAGGGCAATGTTTTTATTTCAGATAGAGGAAATTTTTGAAAATTTTATATTTTAAATTTGTAAGTTTTATTAATTTTTATAAACTATTAAATAAATAATGTCTTTAAAATTTTTAAATGTTTTAAATGATAAAATAATATTAATATCATAATATTCTACACCTTAATATTTAAAATACCATATAATATATATACATATATATATCAATAAATCAAGAAAGTTTTTATATTTAAATTTTAATTTGACAAATTGCTCTCTCTTTCTTTGCAAAAATGACTTAATTGTAAATTTTTTTTATTATGAAAAATTACATAGCTCCTCCTTAAAATAAAAAAGGGAAAAAATTACCTTACAAGCACAGGGAAATTTATTTTGACAAAAATTCTTTCAAATTTATAAGACAGCCATTTTTATAAATTTATTAAATTATTAAATGTTAAATATAAGTAAATTATTCTTAAAAAATAAACATATTCATAATATAACATTTTTTTAAGAAAATTTTGATAAATAACAAAATAATTAATTATATTTAATTTCAACAATAATATGTTTATTAAATATATACCTAATCAACATAAATATTGTTATAAATGTAACATATTTTTAGAATAAATTGACTTTATTGTTTTTAAGACAAATTAACAATATTGAGAAAATAGTTTTAAAATTAACTAACATTATCTTTCAAAATATTTTAGTCAAAATAAGTTTAGTTTCGGAGGTATCTTTTACTTTTAAAAAAGGTTCATGTAATTTTTCATAATAAAGAATAAAAGAGCTATATAATTAAGTCATCTCTTAAAAGAGAGAGGAATAATTTAATTTAATTTAATTTAGAGACATTCTTTTTGTTCACCTTTTTTTCTCCTAATAAAGTCCACAATTTATTCAAATCAAATAATAGTCCCATTAATTAATCACTAAAAAATTATATTTTGTAATTTTGACAAATAATATTCTTTAAAAAAAGTTATAAATACCCAACATATCCTTTAAGAATAATAGGAAAGTTTTAAAAATATAGTAGGAAAAGTACGCTATATATTTTTTCGATTTTGAAATTATGTTCCAATAGTGCTAATAAGGAGATTTAGATTTCAAATACAAAACTTTGAACGAATTTACTATTAGGTCTTTATTCTATATAAAAATTTATCATGCTTCGATCTTGAATTTTTTTTTTATAAAAAAAAAGTCATAAAAGTTAAACTTGCAGTCAAACATAATAAACTCAACATTACAATTTACAAATGCCTCGACTGGTAAAACTTTAATCCCTACAGAGCTGTTCCAAATTAAAAAAAGAAAAAGAAAAATTGGCATAAAACAATAATTGTAAAATCACTTTAATTTAGTGATCAATCCAAATGACATTGATATTTTAGGTATGATTTAACTTATGATTAGACCTAACTAAAGTAACATCCAACTTCCCAAGTGGAAGAATATTCTCCATAGCTTTACATCACTTTGACTTTCCTTAAAGGAATAGGTAATAATTAAGGATAAGCCACCCCACAACTCACCCCCATGAAATGGGTAGGGGTTGATTCACGTGCAGGCAATGAAGTAATGAACACACAGGCAGGTGCAGGCATGTGACTTGGACGTGCTTTTTGGTTTCTATCTGTTGGTTCTTACTGCACCTGCTTTACTTTTCTCTGTGTGTCTGATATGTGTCTGTGAGGAGTTGGATCCGAGTAGATGATAAAGGTCTTTTTTTCTAAAAAAGGGCGAAATAAAAGAAAAATAAAAGAATATCTAAAAAGAGGAAAAAAAATTATATATATTTTTACTTAGTATATCATTTTTTATTTAAAAAATATTATACTATCTGTTCAACTCATGAGATGATCCAAATATGCGTTAGTGGGGTCCTTGTGTGTTATTAACCACTTTTTTTAAACTCTTCAGTTTTGATGCTGACCCTTTGCTCAAGCTCGACCAGGCATCAGCACTTAGTATTTGAAATAACCCTATGTGCACTATCTATACCAGTGTCTGCTTCTGCTTATATTCCAACTTCAAACTTCAAATCAATGGTTTCTGTTTTAGGGTAATCACATGGGGATGCATGGCCTAATATTACCTAGTGGCGTTAGTTACATAAATGCCATGGGTAGGTATAGGTACACTCATCTCAAATTTAAGAATAAATTATTTTTTTTATTTAAAAATGTGATCATTTTTTAATTTGATTTATTAAAATATAGTTCTTTTAATTTAACCCTCAATTATTTATTTTAAATAATTCTCATTCGTCTAGTAAATTTACAGAGGTAACTATTATCAATTTCATCTTCAAAAAAAGAAAATGATTTAAGGGATAAAATTGTGAGTGTTACATTTTAAATTATTAAATTAAAAATTAGTCATTTTTCAAGGATAAAAATAATAATTTACTTGAGTTCTTTAAAATTCAAGTTTTTTTTTTTTTTTGCCATTGTTATGTGTGAATTATCAATTCATTCATTCTATTATTAATTTTTACTTATGTATTGTTGATCTTAGAATTCATATTGACTTATCATAAGAATGTTATATGATAATAATTGTTAGTGCTCGAGTTATGGCTTAGAAAGAAAAAAGAGGCTTAATTCAATAACAAAGTATTGTATTGCTTAGTATAAAGGTAGAGTTACAAGTTCTTTCTTTTATAAGCTTAGAAAAAGAAAAAGATGGACTATTACTACCAAAATATAAGTGTCTTAAGCTAGGTTTTATATTCAAAGGATTGTGTCATGATATTAATATGCTTACCTTTAGCTTGTAGCTGATTGTGATTTGTTTTCCTTATATACCTAGAAATCTTCGCTAGCTATTGTTAAGCTTTTTAGGGTCTGTAAGGTTAACCTAATGACATGGGCCTTGATAACATGGGTTGATCCGTTCTAGGCTTGTTAGGATATTAGGTCTATAAGACCTCTTATAATACTTGTCTCCAAGTCTGTTAAGCAAGTTGCGTTGGGGATATTATGCCTGTTAAGATATTATGTTGTTGGGGTTTTTAAAGTTAAGGTTGCATCAAGGGTGCATTCATGGGCAATCCATTGTACTATTCTAAAGAAGTGGTTATTTAACAAGTCTAAGTCATGATTGATGCAGTAGTTGGAGGGAAGCCAAAAGTTAGCTATTTTGTTAGGCAGTGACCTTTGGTTTTCTTTGCCATTACTTATGTTTGCATGTCGTGCCTCTTCAAGTGGTCGTTATGAGATGTGAATGATTACTCTTAGATGCTTTTAAGTTTTATCTTTTAAGTCACTATTGCTCTCTACTTTCAATCTCTTGCTCCTCTTACTCTACTTTGACATCTTTGTCTAGGTTGTTTTTCTTCTTTATTGATCATAGCTGCCTTGAGTCTAGCAAATCTTCTAAGCTCTTTGATAGAGGATTTTTTTTCGTTAGTCCCAAGATGATTATTTCATTCCTTTTACTTGCATTTTATCTACCCGTTAATTAGTAATTTATATTTGACCTCGACGGTGACAAGTTCACTCTTGCACTATATGCAAACATATTTTACAAAAGTGTGTGTTTCCCTCTTCAGAAGGGCTTTAACCTTTAGTTGACATCTATTGGGGTGACTTTCTATTAGTTAACCCCAATGGCCCTACAATATATTGTCAACTTTATACCCCTTTGTTGGTTAACTTGGATGAGACCCTCTTTATCTCTTTTTTGTCGTTTTTTGATGTAATGACATATACATCCCACAAGGTAGGCCCCTCACTTCTTATGTGTTTGAAGTGCCTATGTTCCCTTCCCATTTGCTCATTAGCATATTGTCATAATTGGTTATGATGTAGGCAAAGTGAAATGGTAGAGTGTAGGCTAGATTGAAGATGATATTTGTCTAATGTATTTTGCGAGAGATTTTTGCCATGGCACACTTCTACTTATGTTTATGAGTTTAAAATTAGAATTGAAAGTTGTTGGTGTTATTTGGTATGCTCTTGAGTGTATGAATGTAAGCTCATGTTCTATTGTCATGCTCTTTGCTTATGCTTTGGTTTCATTCTCACTTTATTGATGTTTTTTAATGTAGTATTAGCCTTTAATCATAAGGTTCTCCACTATCTAATTAGGCTTTCTATCACAGGATAACATAATGTTATTCATGTGCTTAATGCTCTTGATGCCCCACTCTCTCTTTACTCTAATGCCAATCTGCTAATGGAGTCTTCCTCCTTAAAGGATTTTCAACCACTCAAATGGTATCCTTTGAGCAAGGTAGTTCATCTTGTGCAAATGAAGTTGCCAAGGGAGATGTTTCTTCACCTACTTTAGAAGCGATGGGGTTGTTGTTGAATTAAGCTTAGAAGGCAAGATCAATGCATTAAAAAAGGTTAATAAGCAGAGCAACAATTGTTAACTCTCATTACTTCAATATGTTTTACATACTATAAGAAGCATTTCATAAATAAATAATTTAATTTGGGGAAAAAATTAATTGATTTCATATAAGCTTTTGTTAAGAATATACATAACTTATTTTTCAACTTTTAATATTTTAAATGATAATTTTTATTTATAATTGCATAAATTAGGAATTAATTTGATTGTAATTATTTCATAAGGTTCAAAAACAAAGGAAAGGATCAAATTTAGTCTTAACCATAGTGCCAAGTTAAGACCTATGAGGAAATATGTTTAATAAGGATTAGGATTTGAGAATTCTTTAAAAGGCAGCTTTAAGGCTTTAGAGATAGACAACTTTTCCAAGTTATTCTTAAGTGTGAAAGAACTTTGAGAGCACCAAAGAGCGAGGATTCTTTAAAGATTTGCTGAGAAGATGGAGTCTAGCACAGATCCACCCACTTCTTCTTTTCACTTTAAAATTCTATTGCCCAACTCTTGTTAATTTTGAATTTGATTTTGGATTCCTTCTAAATTAGTAGCTAAATTTGTGTTTCTAGGATTTCCTAGAAGGAACTAGGAATCTATTACTTTCTTTTCTGGTGATTGATATTATTTAGTTTTGTTTATCCAATCTTGATCATATTACTTCTAATTATTTGGCCATTAGTTAGATTGATTTGGATTTTTTGGTTGAAATAGGGAAAAGGAAATTGGAAATAGACTACAGATTGAATAACATAAGTACAAGATATTTACTGTCATGAATAGAATGTTTTGTTAATATGATAGGGATATATCTATTAATATTGTATAGTCAAAAGTAGGACTTGATCATAATTTTCACATGGTCAAATTTCATAAGGAATTAAGAAATTAACTAAATTAAAAACTTATAGGTAATTTAAAAAATATTTATAGGTCAATAGAAGTGTTAGGCTAGCAAAATTAATATTATTAAAAGTAACTAAAAGATAAATAATTAAATTTTTAAAGAAACACTAAGGGGATTAATAATCCTAGCTCCTCTCACTTGTTGAATTTACTCAAATTAGTTTGTACATTTATTTTAATTTTCATAATTTTAATTAGTTTTTAATTTAATGTAATCATAATTAGTTTGATTTAAGTTAAGGTGATAATTCTAGTAATGGATAGATTTCATATGCCAATTCTTTATAGGAAAACACTTGATTCATTCTGTATTACTTGTTTTATGCATACACTTGCATTCATAATTGTATTTGATCATAACAACAGTGTATTGCCTACTCAGCGAATGTCATATGTTGATAGGTTTGTGAAGGAAGTAACAATGGCCATAAAGGCATGTGTAAATTGGGTTTGTAGCATGACCTTAAGTTTAGGCTACAGTATGTAGCTACTTTTGTAAAAAAAAAAAAATCATTTACTAAATAAAAGGTTTCTTTGGATTTTCATAATTTCGATTTTTTCATTTCCTTTTG
Source organism: Erythrophleum fordii (assembly GCA_032878935.1). NCBI lineage: Eukaryota > Viridiplantae > Streptophyta > Magnoliopsida > Fabales > Fabaceae > Erythrophleum > Erythrophleum fordii. The sequence continues at coordinate 3,901,150 of JAVQMF010000029.1, forward strand.
TTTTGATAAGTTATGCACTTTGTTCTTTGTGAGGGGTTATTTTGCTCTTTGAGGAGTCATGGCTACTCAACCTATTCTTAATGCATATTCAAACCATTCCTATTGTAGAGTTTTGTAAGGGCCATGCTAGTCATTTGGTGCATGTGAGTAGGTTATTCATATTCAAGTTGCAATGAGAGATCATTTACTAAATTAGATTAGTTATGCTTTTACCAACAAGGCTAGTGATATCACCATGTATTTTAGCTAAGTTTTAAACAATTTCTTAATCTTCTAAAATGCGATCCTACAAAGATCATTCAAGCTAAGTTGTAAAGGTTTGGCATTATTTGGAAGGTTAGCCCCTTTTTTATTATGGCCAGATAACTCTCTGTTGAGACTTCCCAAACTTCCTTATTTGTGATCGTATAGGCTATCTTTCATTTAGGTCACATAAATTTTCTCTTTGGGAGGTGATATAAATCTTTTCCATTGAAGTTGTGCAGACCTTTTCCTTTTATTGAGGTTGTATGGTCATTGTTAATTAAGGTCGTGTAGACCTTTATCAATCAAGGTTGTATAAAACCTTTCTTGAATGAAGCTATGTAAGTTGTTGTTTAAAGTTACATAGACCTATTTCTTCTAAGACTACATAACCTTTAATTTAGAGTCACATAGACCACTTTCTTCCTTAAGGTTGTGTAGTATTTTTTTCTTTTGAGGTTATGTGGATCTTTAATTTGGGTTATGTATACCACTTTCTTCCTTAAGGTCACGTAAATTTTTTTTTTCTTTTGTGGTCGCATGGGCCTTTGATTTGGGATTGTGTAGGCCACTTTCTTCCTTAAGGTTAGATACAACTTTTTTCTTTTGAGGTGGCGTGGACCTTTGATTTGGAGTAACTAAACCACTTTCTTCCTTGAGGTCACATAGAGATTTGTTATGGTCAATGAGGAATTTTGCATTTTTGTCTACCTTTCGTACAACATTTACATATGCTAACAAAACATACTATATGTTTTGGCAGATTTCAAGGGAATCATGTCATTTACAAACATGTGTCCTTCTAAGGTTCATTTCTACATTTGTTATCTAACTTAATTGTTGATTAACTAAGACATCCTTTGACTAGTCGATGGTAATCTTCACCACCCAATGCTCTTCTTTATTCTTAAGGTATCAATGGTCTTTCACTTGAGGTTCTTTTTTTAGCTTTGACTAGTATCTCTATAAGAATCTTAAATGCACCATAAAAGGATAGGATTGGCCTCGCTCCAAACTATCTGTATAAAGTGATTGAGGCTACAAGACTCAGTATAAAAAATGAAGAGGTTAACCTCTGGTCTTGTTTATTGCTAGAGCATATATCTTTTTGTCAAAAGTTTTTAACTTTCATTATTTAAGTTTTTTCATCCTTCTAGTTATAATGAAAGACAATGAAGATGAAAGAGGTACCTTTAAGGTTATGTTTAACATGTTCTTCCATGACTATGGTTGCCTTGATTAACTTTGCATATAGCTACCATAGTAGTTGTCCTTTAGGAAGAAAGTCACTACTTAGTCTAATGAATCGGCTTTTAGCGATCTTGTCACCCTTTTCCTTATTTGCACTTTTCTCTCCTTTGAATTTTTGCAGCTCTAGGGATTTCTTGTAACTTTATGAGTCAGACTTGTTGAAAAAGTTTGTTGTAGAAACTTGTGGATAATAAATAAAGTTGATCTTTCTCTTTTGTATTACTTTATTATGCTTTTTTCCTCTATCCCCTAAGTTTTTTAGCATTGTTCCATTTATGACTCATAGATATCTTGAGCTTGTTCCTTGGTTATTCTTGGTTACAAAGTAATATTGCATTTGTTTTTAAATGAAATTGGCTTTTCCAAGTAATAGGGTTTGAGGTGAGGGCTCTATATTCAAGTAGTTAGGTCTTGTCCTCATTTAGTTAGTTGGGAATTGGTCTTTCCACAATTTGCTATAATTAAAACCCATTTCATAACTCTTTCTAAAGGACTATATTTATCCATTTAGCTTTAAAAACTCTATAGCTCCATTGACTTTCAAAGAAAGGTCCTTTGGAACATGCATTCCTAAGGCTCAGATGAAGGAAGAGCCATAAGAATGGCCCCATAAGGTAAACAATCTTCATGGGTAAGGTGAAGACCTTATTAAGAGTGCTAACTCCCCCTATAGTGAATAAATTGTTGTAAAGGCATAATAATTCATCATTATTCCTTCATAATAGGACATATACAAGCCATTTTGCCAAGGTGATATTGCTTTTAAATTCTATAAGCTGAGTTAGATGTTGGTTTGATGAGCACATTAGTGTTTGCTTCTCTCTTTTTTTCAACTCAATTTATTTCTAGATTGGGAGTGTTCTCTAACTCAACATTGCTTCTATTATCTTTCATGTTTAATGCCTTTTCTTCCTTATGCTTGCTTTTATACTTCATTGTTGCCTTAACTGAGGGACTTTTTCAATTACATATTGTCAATAGTTTCGCTAAGTTCAAATCCATCTTGTTTGACTACTTTGCTCACTTAGAGTTTTGTGCATTACTTTTTATCAATAGTAGGTGTCTCATTTACCATTGGTTCTTATGGCCTTTCTCTTATTTTCATTTGATCTTTATGGTGTTCATGGCACAAAAGCTTCCTACTCTCTAGTTTGCTTAGCTTGTTTCTTAGCCATTATGTGTACTAAATTTTAGAGAAAGGCTATAAGAACATATGGCTACTCTTAGGTTATTTAGTTCTATTAAACCAAAGATGACATTTAAACAGACAAAGTTTCAATAACATAGAACTTGGTGAAGGTAGTTGCTCTGCAATCTTTGTCTTCAAGAGTTATAAAAGAATGTTATCATTGTTTCAATTTGTATCTATAGGCCAACAAAATCATACATTGTCTTGTTTGCAAGATGGAGGTCAAATTAAAATAGGCCTATATCTTTTAGGGCATCATATTGTAGCATGTTACTATAACTCCTAAGTTAACCAAGATTCTTCAAGCCATCCAGTGGTGGATCATCACAATAATCATTATAGGGTCATATTCATTGTTAACCACCATGTGAGAGTCCTCTTTTTAGAATATAATGACTTAAGTTTGGGTTAGGGGATGGACTTATAACCTATTATCAATGGCTAATACCTCGTTTTGATAGCTATCCATGGCTTTTAAGGTATGTCAAGGTTGAGCTGAGATTACATTGATGACTTCGACTGAAGCTAGGCTTACAACTTTTACTTGATTCTACAATAGCTGTGGTATCTCTCTTTGGCCAACTTCTTTGAGTCTCTCTTCATTGCAACATCTCCGAATGTTATTCCCTTTTCCATTACTACCTTATGCCACATAATTTCATAAGAAGCCTTTTTAAATAAGGTTTCATATTTCATATTTGAAGTCTTTGCAATCCTCTTTGTCATGCCTAATGTCATGATGGTAGTGGTCGTGTATGCCCTAGTCATGATTCTTCCTTAAAGTTCAAAGTGGCCAAAGCATTTTCTAAAACCTTTCTTTTTTAGCATTCATCAAAATCTCGATAGGAAATACTATTAATGGAATATAAAACCTAGGTTTTCAAATGTTCTTTAAGTTGATCCTTCCTCTAAGTCTATCCTTGAATGAATGACAAAGTTGTTTCTCCCTTTTGGTGTCTTTAGGTTTCCTTTCCTCCTTTCTCCTTTCATCCTCAACTTCAAGGCAGTTCCCTACTTAGTTGTATTGTGATAGCTTTTTACATAAGCTCTGATTGCTTTTTTGCTAACAAGAATTTCAACTTTCCTAATTTCAAGCCTATGGTCAAGATCGAGATAGTAGTCCCTAACTCTAGATTTCTGATAGTTTACTTTTCTCGTTAATGCTTGATGTAGTCTTTTAACCTTTTCTCTTCCTTTTGATACATCCTAAAAGGGTGAATGTATCCAAGGTTTGTGTTTGGCTTGCTATAAACTAAGGTTGGAAATGCTCAACGAGCAGACCAAAGTTATCGATCAAATTCTTAACCAAGTTATTGAACCATATTCTAGCACCTTCTTTAAAGGTAGTAGGAACCAACTTACATTGGTATTCTGGTGAAACATTAGCCAAATCCATTTGGAGGGTAAAGTTTTGTAAATAGTGGTTGGGGTGATTTTACTAGTCTAACTTCGGTGGAAATTGGCAAATTCACTAGAGCTTGTATGTTAGGATGGTTATGGGCATCATGGTTGTCATCCTTATTAGATAGCAAAGAGAAAATAGCTCAATGACATGTTCTTAGATATATCTCACTTTGTAGTTTGCAGACCTTGTTTTCATTGCTAGAATAGGTTTTCCTCATTTACACCATGGACCATGAAGGACAAATGAGTTTGAAAGTCTAAACTACAGTTACTATTTTTAGAATAGTAGCATCTTAAACAAAGCTCTAAATTCTACAAATTGTGTCCTAGTCTCAATTCTTGTCTCTAGCTTTCAACCAATTAAGATTCATTTTCCTATACACCTAGGAGATATATGCTAGTTGTTGTTAGGTTCTTTAGAGTTGATTAAGTTATCTTAATAAGATAGGCCATCATATATCCTGTGAGTTAGTTCATTCAAAGCCTATTAGGATTGATTCTGAGTTTGTAAGATTCTATAACAATAATTAAAAATTAAAAAAAACTTGATGATACAAAATTTTTCAAATTTTCATATTTATAACAATTTTATTAATTATTATGTAAGACTTCTAGAATTTATTATTTGGCCAAATTCTTTCCTCACTTTCATATTTATATTTAAGACTATATTTCACTGACTCACCTCATTAAATAGTGGAAGCGGAGGAGGAGAAATCCTAATTATTAGTGCTACATCTATGATAATCGAAATTGAATGGCAAGCACATTTTTTATTTTGCATTATTGATCACAAAATCTATATTGATTGGACGTCATATGAATTGTTTGTGTTTAACCCTAACGGTTAATTAGACAATTGATAGTGAAGGGGTGACAGGGAAGGGAGATGGGATGCTTTGAGGGAGAGATAACGTTGTCATTTCAAATGAATAAAAATGGTATAAAAGGAGTGTGACCGTGGAAAATTTGTTGTGGGTACTGAATGGACACACATCTATTGATTAAGATTTGATTTGTATAATAAATCTTATGTGTTGTGTATATAGTATTAAATTCTAATCTTTAGCAGTTAAGATATTTTGCTGAACTGGTGACCCAGCATAATATACTGTGTTTTTAGCATAATAGATTCAACTATTTATTTTTTGTACAAATAAATTTAGTCATTTATTTTTTTTATTTTGATTCATTTTACATTTAAAATAAAGATAATTTTTTAATTTTTATCAGAAAACAAATAAAGAAATATCTTTATCTGATAAAAGTTAAAAAAATTATCTTCTTTTTATATTTTGTTTCTTTTAAAATAAAAAAGAAAACAAATAAAAAAGAAAAATAAAATAAAAAAACAAACAACTAAACCTGCTTCTGAAAAAACATGAAACTGAATCTACTATGTTAACAACACAGCAGAGAATGCTGATCCAATCTTTAGACATACGTGCAGCCGATGGAAGCAAAAAATTTTCATGACACTGTGAGTTGTAAGAGCACACGAAGTTCGAGGCCAGGTATGTGGGTTGGTATACCGAAATGAATATCCAGGTATTATGATGCAAACCATTGTACGTACAACTCTTTTTCACGTTCATATGAGTGGGACCTATAAAGCATCTCAATGTTCAAATTCTCGGGCATACGTCAAACAAGAAAAAAAAAATAATAATAATAATAATAATAAATTATAATTTTTCTGTCTTATCAAATTCTTAATTTGATTGTCTTTTTTAATTACATTTTTTCAGTTATTTAATCTTTAAATGTAACTAAATTACTGACTTAACTTAATAGAATATTTATGACTGTTATAGTGATAAAACAACCATGTTTAGGGTCTAAAAAAATGAAAAATTAAACACTAAACAAAATTTATGGACATTGTGTAACTTTATTTTTTTATATAAAGCATAATCATTTTATCACATAATGATCATATATATAAGCACTTTATTAATACAGACTAGCAACTCAATTAAATTTATATAAGTTTAATAAATGAAAGAAATTAAATTGATTGAAAGAAAATTGTTGGGAGAAAATTAAGAGACTTACATATTAAAGAATGAAAATTTTGTAATATTTTAAGAAAGAAATTGTAATTTATTAAAAAAAATTTAGGATTAGATGAATTCTACCTTGTGGTTTAATACTAACACATTCATTCATCTCATCACAAGTATTTATGTTTGAAATAATTCGTGATGTTTAGCACTGATATTATGAATTTGTTAGGTATACTAAGAATATTTTCTATTTTTTAATATCTTATATACTATAATATTACTAATTTATATGATTTATTTAGTAATGGAAAATAATCACATACAATTAATATTTTACAACATTTTTCATTAACAAAGTATTTTATAACATTTAAGAAACTTAAAATTTCAAAAATACAAAATTCATATAATTTCTTTATCAACAGATTTATGTAAATTTTAGGTGGAAAAATATCACACAAATACGTTAGAATGCTTATGTACATTTAAAACATAAAGATGATTGTTACCAAGAAAAAATCTAGATGATTATGACTTATATCAAACAATTCGATGGGTTGACACAGTTACTAAAAAAGAATGATTAATAATAATTTTTATTTTTAAAAAAGAATTTTAAAATCAAAATTAACATTTTAAATATATAAGATCAATGTGTAAAAATAATTTTATTTTATAAGAAGAAAATATATCGAATGAAGACCTAGAATATTCTTACCATACATATATATATATATATATATATATATATATATATATATATATATATATATATATATATATATATATATATATATATATATATATATATATATATATATAATGATTCATAGACTTGTGATATTTCACATTGCGTAAGTACGTGTTGGATCATTATTGGAATGCGCTCATCATCTTCTTTTCCAGTTATAAAGTTAAGGTTGTAAGGGTCCAATGCTTTGTGACCAGTCTTCACGACATCACCCCTGCGTACCCTTTCGTGGACTAGAGTAAATAATAGATAAATACTTTCATTGAAAAATTATTTCATTATTAATTTGATTTTTTTAATTTCTTGTGCAACTTTAATACTTGAGAATATCAGTACATTCTATTCTTATCATTTCAAGATATTAAAATAATAGTAACACCGCGCCGTATCATGTTCTTAAGTAATAAAATAATTTAAAAAATAAAAAAATTGAAAATCAAAATAAAAATTTCATTGAAAAAATCACCTAGTTAAATAAAGTTTCCATGTACTTAAATCACTTGAAAACCTACTTTCAGATAAGCATTGCATGATCAATGATTCAATATTATTTATTGTCAGAAATTTATGGTGTTTGTTTTATTTGTGTGTTTCTTACTGATTTGTCCCAAGTTTTTTTTTTCTCCCTTCTTTTCAGGGGTAAAAGATTTGCAGTTAGTTTGATTTAAAGGAAATGGTGATAAGCATTAACGTGTGATTTTTCATTGGTTGTGGCTTGTTTGGTTATGCTTGTTTTTCTTAAGTAATAAACGACATGACCTTTATATGACTCAACTCTGTGAATTATGTCCCATTTCACAGTAGGCTTTACATGGTGATAATGAAATTGTACTCAAACGATAGAAATGACGAGCTATTCTATTAGACGCCACCTAATTAATGAGCAACAACAAGTAACATTGAAATTTCAAAAATAAAAGATTATAATAGTATTTTTTTTAAAAAAAACCTCTCAAAAGTTTGAAGATTCTTATAGGAGTGGCCAGAATGTTTTGTAAAATTTCAGAAAATTAACTGAATTTTTTTTTTATTTTCTTCTTAATTATAAAAATTTTCTTTCCAAATCCAAAACATATATAATCTTAATAAGCTATGGAAGAGATCTAATCTCAAATCTCAAGCCATGCATGAGGGGAAAAAAATAAAATAATATCATTATTCTCTCAATTAGGAAATTAATGCCTTTCGTTAATTAATACACAAATTTGTCTAAAAAAAATATTAAATTAATGCTGTCGGTTTACTCTTGGTCAGATAGATTGTCAAATTTCTAATCGTCATAAAGCAGAGAGCTAGGATCCTCAACATAATTCATTAGTGAATAATTTGAGGAAAAAGTAGAGATTATAGGGACGGTCATGGCTTGCAATACATAGCATTTACGGTTTAAATATTTTGATGTGTGAATTGGGAAATACTTTTAAAGTAACTAAGAGAGTGATATAAAGAATAAAAGTATATATAATGTTAGCTTTCTTTCTTTCTTTTTCTTTTTTCTTTAAACCAATTCCGTCTTTTTTTTTTTAATATATCTTTCTCTCATTTTATGGACACTTCAGATGCCACATACTTTAGAGGATCTAAATTTGACATTTACATGAGCCACTACTTTAGCATATAGATATATAGCTAAAGGATTATCAAACATGGAACACAAATCAATATTCGATAACCAACATCACTATCTTTTAAAGAGCACCACAAGACAGAATATATAAAGCAAGATTGCGAAGGAGATGGATTTATTTATTTATTTATGTCAAGCTTTCTGGTCCAAACAATATCAAAACAACGTTTGCTTCACGTAATTTCCAGTGATTTCTCAATCCGGCATGTGCCCTTTTCCAACTCTATATTGGACGTAGCAATTTCTCATTATCATATTTAGAAACCATTTGGCTAGCCAAGGGCCAAAACATACGGTTATGCATTCTCACTCTTAAACAATGATTCAAATCTTTTATCTCGTGGGACTCACAATTGAAGATTTTTTTTATGTACTTGGGCAAACACAGGTTATCGCGTTTTATAAGTGTGATAAAAATACTACTTATCATATCTTATGCTAAATTTTCAATATTTTATGATAAAAAAAAATACGAGTAATTAAAGATCAATCTTAACTCCAGTAAAAATAATATTGTAATATTTAAAGAGATTAGTTTAATTGGTAAAAAGATATAATATCCCTCTTTAATAATCTAAGTTGGACTCTTCTGAGCTTAAAAATTAATAGAAATTAAAATTAAAATTATAGTAAATTACACTCCCTTCTATGAGTTTTCTTAAATTACATGATTGTCCTATTTATTTTCAAAATATATAGTTCCCTATCTTAAAACTAAAAGTTACACTTTAATCTAATTTTAATTTTTTTTTACTAAAATACATTCTATTAAGCTATATATATATATATATATATATATATATATTATTTTAACTAAAATATTCTCTTTCAAATCCAGCAATTCAGGAGAGTAGATTTGGTGATATAAAAATCTATTACTTGAAGGCAAAATTATACTTAAAACTAGTCTTAGAAAATTGGTTCATAGATAAACTAAGTCTAAAACAAGTATATTAAAAAGTTATACAGAGTAAAAAATTCTACTTCATAACAACTAACCATAAACTAGTGAATTTATATAAGAGAGAGAAGGAAAAAAAAATAAAACTAGATATCATCTTTTCACATGAAAGACATGTGCCACACTAAATATAATTTGTTGACAAATGATAATTAATTTAAGGCTTTATTCAATAAAAACAAAAATATATTCTTTTTTTATTTGTGTATGCATATTTGGTTATCATTCAATGAAAAAGAAAAATGAAGGTGAGGGTCGGGTATTTAGGTTAACAAATAGTGTGGCTTCTAGTTTTGGCCAAAAAAAAAAATCAAATATATATTTAGATTAACAAAGAGTATTCTAGTTAAAAATTAAAAAATTAAATTAAAGTATAGCGCAATTTTTGTTTTACAAGAGGAGAGTATATATTTTGATCAAGAGAAAAGGAAGTGTTTTGTAATTTTAGCAAACTTAGGAGAAGGGATACAATTTGCTTTAAAAATTGTGATAATTATGAGCTCTTGAGTTGTGAAATTAAAGGATTAAATTTTAGGACAACTTTGATTTGGTTTAAGAAGTAATAATTAGATATGAAAGGTATTGATAAATCTAATAAATTAAGTCCATATAGGAAAAGTAACTTCACAGCATTATTGGAGTGCAAAGTTCGAAATTAAAGGAAAATGATGCCCATCTTGCATTATCATGGGTCTAAAAGTTTAATAAGCATCCTAAATATAAAAAGAATAAAAGGAAAGAGTTTTTGCGTCCATGATGATTATATCAACACGGTTGATTTGCTGTGCACTTTTGACAAAGAAATAAAGCAAAGAAGCAGCTCTCTCTCTCTCTCTCTCTCTCTATATATATATATACACATATTGAAGCATCTACAAGTTAGAAAATTGCGTGTTTAATTATAGTATTCATCATGAAGATGCGATTGGAAACCTGTCTATTGCAAGTTATTACACCCACGATCTCCTGTTTTCTGATAATCAAGCTAACGTTGCATCCAATTCTCATCTCCATAAAATATACTTTTTTCTAAAAAATTCTAATTCACTGTTCGTTAGCCTTTAGAGTTTGCATATTTGTCTTCTTTTTTTTTTTTTTTTTTGGTTGACAAGAGGCTAATGATCGTCGTAATCACCACTAGTTAAACCTTCGAGGCCATGGTGATATTTATTTTTAATCCCGCAAGTTAGATGTTCTTAATATTAAAAGCTGGCTAAACGTATGATGCAATAATATTGTTTTTGTGTTAGAATATTCTACCAATTTTTTAAAATCATAAATTAGAATTTTTTTAATCACCAAATTCTAATGTAAATGACGAATCTCCCCCCCCCCCCCCAAAACCAAAAAAAGAAAAAAAATCAAATCGACGGATATAGTGAATGAATTAATCAAGACAAGGGACAAAATTTAGTCACAATCAGATGGTTTAGTGACTTAATTAAGAAGGATTACAAGAGAAAAATTTTCCCACTACTTTCTGGTGTGTATTTTGTATAGATGGAATCTTTTCCTTTCATCTGACAAAACCCTTCATAAGAATCTTTTCCTTTTATCTCACAAATCATCCTCGCATTTCTTGTACGAAATAGATAGTTTCTTTGAACTAGATGGATTTCCTTATATGTCCTTCAACAACTTTGTCTATTATTTAAGGAATACTAGACATTTTTTCAAATCTTCTTTTTTAATTGGTAGTTAATTTGTTCTCCTCTAAAAAAATTCTCTCTCATTAACTATCATGAGATTTAAAACTTGAGAATCAAGATATATAGAGAATATCCAAATCCAATGTCCAATGATTGAAGTATCTTCTTAAGAACTGAGCAATAATGCTTACTTTTAATTATCATATAAAATCAATCCTAAGTCACATAAAATCCATGATTTATGAAAAGAAATACTGTATAAACAGGATGAAAATTAATGTCATATTTATTACTTTTGAAATGAAAAAAATAGACACGAAGGATTGAATCTAAAGTCTGTTATAAATTTACCTACCTAAAAAATAAAATCTCTCACAACTGGTTTAATCCTTTCATCATTAAACAACAAATAATTACTATAGAGCTGCTTTTTGAACGGTTCACAAGGACAATAAAAAGGGGTAGTTTAGATGGCAAAAAAAGAAAAATTATTTTAAAAAATTAATAATTTATTATAATATGAAAACATACAAAACAATCACACATGCATGGGTGAATTACACAAGCTTAAAATTTCCATTCCATAATGTTATGATGAAAATTTGAAAACAAACGTTTCTATTATTCATAGTTTTTAATTTTTTAAGCATTTTTTTAATTAAGTCATTCTTTAAAAAGAAAAGAGAGAAAAAACTAACCAATAAGCAAAATCTCTAACCTGTAAGGCTACATAAATATAATCAAACTTACACACACACACACACACATTTGTCCTCACTTTTATAATGAACTTTTGTGGAGGGAACAAGTGTGTGTGAGACGCGCACACAGAAGATATATGGATAAAAATGAAGCACAAGAGGTAGAATAATACAGCTGGGGAGAATATCTTTTTGAGTTGTTCCACATCAAAACCTGGCCAATCATCAATATAAGGGCTCCACATGGCTCATTCTCCTTCTCATTCACCCGATTAATTATGATATTTTGATTCATTTTTTGGCCTTCTCAACGTTAACAACTTGGTACAATAACCTCTTAATTTGAAGCTGTTCTGTATGGGAGATTACCAACATTATTTATGACTTGTGCCATTCACACATATATATATCATCTGCTTAACTTTCCAAGTAGGGTTTGGTGTACAATCATTTTTGTTTAATTATTCATAAATTTTGGATAATTAAATATAGACACACATATATTATAATTATTTGATAGCTTTTAAAAATTAATGATTATAATATCATACATTTAAATATAAGTTTTCTTAATTTTTAATTATATATATTTTACAATTTTTTATTATTATACAAAACAAAAGAATTGCTGTTCGATACACTTAAAGATGTAATATACTAATACGCTAAACACCTTCCTATCTTTACTGAAAATTTATGTTATGTTGATCAGATTTTGAAATAGAATTACCTATGCTGATTATGTCTCATATTCTAATTATGTGAGATTGAATTTCATCCGTAATATTTTTTTTATTTCATTTTTATCATTTTGGTTCTAAATTTAAGAGGTGGTTTTTTTTTTTTAATGACTAATGTTGTTACCAAGTTGACATATTTTATTGCTATGCATCAATCCGAAACTATCAAATCGTTTGTTTATTACAAAATGATAAAGTATTATTCTAATAAGAATAATAGGTGTTGTGTTTGCAACAATATTTGAAAGAAATGTTCAACATAATATAGAAAGAACTCAACAATCCGATTCATAAATTTAAGCTATATTAACTCAGTATTTAGATTAGAGTTGTGTAAGCTTAATTTTAGATGAACTTTATTAATAAATTTAATTTTGTTCAAAAGTGAATTTGTATGATTATATGTTATATTTAAAAAAATTTTATCTAAAAAAGTCATTTCTACTTTCATTGCAATTCATTCAATGTAGAAGTAGTTTTTTTTTTTCTTTTAATTTCGATGCAAATGGGATTTGGAGGACAAACATGATTTTGAAAGAAAATTCAATATTAAATCAAATGATTTGGTTTGTTAGGCAAACTTACATTTTGTGTACAAACAAGGTTTTTAATTTTTCAATCGCCAAACCCAACATACCCTAAGTCATTTGTAGTGCAGATCAAAAAATTAATTTAAGTAATGGTTTTGGTACCAATTTGAATATAATTTTGAAAAATAATTTAACCAATCATTTGAGTTTCTACGAAAATAAAACTAGACCACTCCTTTTTGCCAAAAAAGCCAACTTTCAAAAACTATAATATGTGCCTATCATGGTTACAAACTTGAAACAACACAAACCCAACTTGTTCTTTTGTCTCCAATAATTGGCAATTTAATTCACAAAGTAAGTTTATCAATATCAACATGTTCTTTTCATTCACCAACCTCCCGTCTCTACCAACAATATGACCCCAAAATATTGTATTGTATTCTCTCGACATTAAGAAAATTAAGTACTATCACTATTTATATTTTACCAAATAAATATTCTCATTTAAAATTTAAAATTCAATCAAAATTATAATTTAAAATTAAATTATATTTTTTTAACTAAAAAGTAAAAACATATAAATAACATTAGTACAGAAAATAAACTCCTCTTTCAGCATGTTCAAAACCCTAAAGACAAGAAGTTCTTCATTTCTTCAGACACACCTACCCCATTTTTCAGTTCTTCATCATGCTGCTTTGAGACTCATGGTCGATTTAATCCCTGGCCACAAACTTCCGGCCCCCGGCAGCCCTACAGTGTGACGACGAAGGTGCATCGGCACATAATTTGGAGCAGATTAGGTCATTTTCATATCAATTTTGTATAGTTAACGAGGCCACAGAAAATAAAACTACGAAGAAGTACTGAAGTTTGAGACAACATATTGCAACATCATTACACTCTTTGTACAATAGCTACTATAACTTCCTCCCCAAAACCCAGCAATTAATCTTATTTTATAATAATAATAATAATTATTATTATTATTATTATCATTTTTTTAATGCTGTAATTTAATGAGATCCAAATGTTTTCCTAGGAAGACAAGGCATGCCCTTGCCCAGCCTGTCTCATAACTCATCGAATGGGTCAGATTCCATTATTTTCAAAATTATTTACCTAATCTTAAAGTACGGTGCTCCGACAAGAATATCAATGTCTCATTTCAATAGGGGTTGTAATTTTTTTTAGTGAAAAGATAAAATAAAATATTTAAAATATTAAGAATCTGATCCGACATCTCTAAACGCTGTTAGGGTTATGGAAATTAAAGGCTGTTTCTTTATTTGGAGACGGTGGCAGAAATATGTTTTTTAAAAAATCTAATAGGGAGAAAAACAAAAGGATTGGATTTTTAAAGAAGGATTTGATTTGGAAAATTATTTTTAATTTTCTAATGATATTAAAAAAAATGCCCTTGGGAAAAGAAATCCATTAAATATAAGGGTCAACGAGCCTTAGCTGTTTCACTGCCAAATTAATTGTTACATTCACATGCAACAAGTCCACTGCTATGGTTATTTGTCTTCTATCTTCTGTTTGGCCTTAAATCAAGCTCTTTACGTTAAAAATTTTAAAAAAAAAAATGATAGGAGATGGTGGTGGGCGCTGTTAAATTGAACTTTTTTTTCTTTAATCTTTGTTTATTTTCTTCAATATATTCTACTAGTTGGGTTGACTCTGAAACATGGATTAAATAGTAAGTTTCACAATATACAAGTGGAGACAAATGAGAAAATTATGGAAGATTTTATATTTTGTCATGAGAGGTAACCTACTAATCTTCTCTCTTTTCTCAGACGTAGGATTAAAATCCAAATATTTTGAGTTTACTGTAAAGAGCTTTCCCAGTTAAATTAGCTGTTCTTTGGGACAAACACCAAAAACCCGAGTAAAGAGTTGAGGATAGCAAATCCAGCAAGAATGGAGTAGGCCCACTAAATACAGGACCGTTCTTGTGGTTGAATGGAAGGCCCAAAAATAAACAGTTTTTAAAATTTGAGGGGTTCCCTATTTCTAATCAAATTAATATTCATAAGGCCTTCGGAAGACAGGCCCATTGTTCTAAAATTCCTGTCCAAAGTCTACCAGTAAGAGAGAGAAAGAGCGAGGGAGAGAGAGAGTATGGAGTGGGTTCCCCCCACTTGTCTCTTTTCCATAATTATAATTCTAGACTAAAGCGGAAAACTCGTAAACTAATCATAGAATCAATTCATTTAATCCTTAAAAACTAATTAAAGAAAATATTAGTCAAGAATCTATCAAAAATTGGTTGATCTGGCAGTACATTGGTCCAAAACTAATTTTTGATTTTTTTTTTGGGTTTAAAATAAAGTTTTGGCATTATATGATGTAGATTTATAATATTTTATAAACTTTACTCAATCCATTTCATATAAATTTATTATCATATGTAAAATATTTTAATTATTTTTTATATTTTTTAATATTTATATCTATTTTAAATATTATTTTATAATATATATTAATTTAATTATAAAATATTATATATATGTGTGTATATATATATAATATAATTTTTTTATACATATTTCAAAAAAAAAAGTTTGACTATAATACGTATTGTGAATTGTTTCTTATTAAAGTTCAATGTTCAATTAGTTTTTTAAAGCATTACTCTTCTCTCTTCTCTCTCATAAATTAATTTTCTCAAGTAACTTGATAAATTGAAAGAATCTTAATCCATCTTTCCAATATGTTCATATTATCCAACTGTTTTTGTTACTCCAGTCTAATAAGATGTTCAAGGGATTCAAGTTACTTCTTATTTCTTATTCTTATTATATAGTTGAAATAGTGGTAGATTTATTTTTAACTTTTCTGCATTGTAATAGTGGTAGTCTAGTATGTGTTCATAGAGTTGTGTTGCCTCTTAGTTTTGGCGTTTGATTTTTCTACTGCACAGCACGTTGTGTTTGGCGTGCTGCGCAGATCCTGACCCTCTATATAGGGGTTCAATTTTTTTAAAAATTTTTTTTATTTTCTTTTGTGAATCTAATACTGTTGGTGTTGTGCAGCATAGTGCTGCACAATACCAAATCTATGCGCCTTGATTTTGGATTTATTCTAATCACTTTTTTTAAAAAGACAAGATTGTTATGTTTCCGAGTTCAGACCTAATGTTGACAAAAGCTTCAAGGGCTTCTGATTTATATACCTGTTTTACCCAATGATATTCTCCATCTAAAATGAAAAAGGAGACTCAAGTTACTTCTCGCACACTAGGCATGCATGGGCCCTGTTTAGCTTTCTTTCTTTCTTTTTTTAAGGGTCAAATGTAGAATTTTTAACTAACCTTCCAATATCTTTTAAAATCTCACATTTGCATAGTTTTATGTTCTTCCCTTTGAGGGATTTTGGAAGAGAAAATTTCTCTAAACAAGGGAAAGGAAAATTATCATGTAACCATCTATTCTCTCATCTCTTTTTTTTCATTTTTTGGATTCATTTCCTTCCTTTCTCCTCTATATTCCTTAGGATATGTTTCGTTTGAAGAGAATGGAAGGGAATGGAAGAAAAGCAAAATTAAAAATTGACACTTTTTTTTTGGGATTTAAATAGAACATTTTTTTTAAATGAAGTTTTAGAAAAAATGTATGAGAAAAAAATAGTTTGTGTTTTGTAAAATTATTTGATAAACGTTTTATAAATATTATTGTATTTGACAAATTGTTTTAAAAAATGTTTTTGATTATCAAAGTACGAAAAAGGACATTATAGATGAATAAATAATTTAAATATTTATTTAATTAATTTTTAAGTTATTTTTATTCAATTAAACTATGAAAAATAAAATCACTATAAATATGTAAAATATTAAGGTAACTATGTATAGTTAATAGATCATGGGAATGAGATGTGTGAAGTTTAGGAATTACCTTGGTTTCTCTTCAGCTTAGTCGTCATAATAGCATGGATGAATGAATAATTAGTTCCACTGTGAACGCCCGGAGAGACTGGCGAGAGTGAACGAGCATGAAGAAAGGCAGGGTAAAAATGAGAAATGGGAGTGAAAATTATTTAAAGGAGTTAGGTAAAAATAGTTTAGTTATGATAAATAATAATTTGAAGTATTTTTATCTTCAAAAAATAATTTTTGGCTTTCCTGAAAAGCTTCAAGTCACTTCTGTCTTCTCACAATAGGAAAATTATTTTTATTATTCACTCAAAAAAATTCATTTTTTTAATAAAAAATGGCAAAACATCTCATTTCCTACAAAATAAGTACTTTTTTTTAAAAAATTAAAATAAATTATACAAATCTCCCCGAACTTTATTAAAGTTATAACAAAATTTTCTTGAATCAAAAGTTATTCAACACTTTAATTTAATTTAAAATTTTTTGTATCAAAATATTTTTTATTTAAATTATTTTAGTTCTAAAAAATATGTATATGAAAAGCATTTTAATCAAAGAAATTTAAAATTTAATTAAAATGTAAAATAACTTTTAATTTTAAAGAATATCTGTGTAAATTTTTAAAATAAAAAAATTTGAATAATTTTAACGAATTTTTTTTAAAAAAAATTATGTAATTTATTTTAAAAAATAACTAGCTTTGCCCCCTCAAAAGCAAGACAAAACAGCAAAACAAATTCTTTCCAATTCTACTCAATTAAAGCTGAAAAATATTTTTTTCCTAAAGTGTACAATTAAAATTTTTAAAATATAATTTTCTCTTACAATTATAATTTTTAACCTTCTAGTTACAAATTTTATCTTTAAAATTACAATTTAAGACCTAAAACTTAAAAAAAAAAAGGGCTTAAAACTTATGATTGCACCTTCTCCAACCACTCAGACGACTAGAGGATTTAACTTGGACCAAACAGGTTCTTTTACCCTTTACAGCTCTTGCATACCTTTATTCCTTTTTTTTGGGAAAAAAAGAGAAAGAGAGGGAGGGTCCCGCGGCCGCCACCCCCCCCCCCCCCCCCCCCCTGGGGGGGGGGGGTGGGATGGGACAGAAGCCTAAATTTTACACTAACGAAAATAAGCTAAAATGAGCTTGTTGGGGCATCCTGAGCGCTTATAATAAGTTAACCTACAAACATGTAAGATGACTGATGAGTGCAAATTCAAGCAGGTAAAATCCAATAAACTGCTAACAAGCCATTCAAACAGGGCCTAAATATGGGAGAGGTAAAGGCTTGAATTGAAAGTGGACAAATTTGTCACTATGAAGCCCCCCAACACAAATGGGACTATAAAGAGTAGAATGTAAAAACTATAAACTAGGCAAATAAACAGTAAAAAGTAATACACCTCTTTCATTTATTTTCCTTGTTCCCTTTTGGGTCTCAGTCATCCCCAACCTCGACTATACGAAGAAAAGCTTTCTTTCTCGCAGACTTTATTCAAACTCAGTAAACAGCTAGAAGGAAGAAGTAAAATAATACAATACAATTAAGTCTCATCAGCATTCACTGCTAACGAGGAATGGAAAAATAGCTGAAAGTGGTATGCATCTACCGAACGCCAAAGGCATAGAATACCTCAACTTCTAGTAGGTATAACCCTTGACAAACATTCCCTTCTTGGCTTCCTCACTTTCACCCTCAGCAGAGTATCTTCCAAGTTGAGCCAAGGAATTCGCTTTAGCACGCACCAAAAGAGCCTTCTGGGCAGCCTCTACGTTCTCTGGTCGCCCTTGCCATGTCTTAAGCACAGTGTTCTGCAGCGCTCGTGCATACGAGAAGGAAACATGCCATGGGTTGGAACTTTGGTTCATTGCATTAAGATTTAGTGTTGCCTCCACTTCAGATTGTCCGCCCGACAAAAACTGAGAAGAAAACCAAAACATATATTACATGACTTTGTTTAATCGATTTCTAGTTCAAATCTCTAGCTTGAATGAACTCTTAAATGCAGCAGAGGGGTTAAAATTAGTATCATCATGGTGTACTTGCCACAATAGATATCCACAAAATTTCATCCATTTTAGTTAGCTAGAATCAAGAACACAAGGGAAACATTTGTAATCAGTGATTGAAACCTTTGGATTCTGAATTCATGTAAGCCTAGGGAGAGTTTTGTGCAGAGAGAATATGATATATCATTTTTTGAAGTTTTTTTCTTACTGAAAAAAGAGAAGGTTCAATAGTTGTACCATGATTCCTGGGACTGCAGGGGGAACTCTTCTTTTAAGCATTGTGAGTGTATATTTAGCGATGGTTTCTGGAGAAGCCTTTTCCTTGTGTTCGGCCCCAGGTGTCACCATGCTAGGCTTAAGCAAGATTCCCTCAAAAACAACATTATTTTCAGCCAAGTAGAAGAATACTTCTGCCCAAACCTTCTCTGCCACTTCCAGTGTTCTTTCAATTGGGTGGTCCCCATCAAGAAGGATTTCAGGCTCTACAATTGGAACAAGACCATTGTCCTGCATTTACAATAAAACACAAATGTCATTCATATGAGTAATAAAAAAACACATCAAACAAACTGACAATAAAATGCAATATATGTTCTTCATTGGTTATATTATTTTGATTTATAACCATTCAGATCATTTAAATGAGGTGATAGAGCTGGAATATGGGTTCAATGCACTCTGCAGCAAAACCTTGCTCAGGAAAAAACACTAGAGAAGCATGGCACATATATACTAACCTCAAGCATCAAACCATAGAATTTTATTATCTAGCAAGAATCATATAGTTAACATTTAGAAGTATGAAGAAGTAAACCAATATCCCAAAATCTTAGCAATTTAAAATTTCACACAATCAGGAGATTCTACGGAGTTCAAATTTCGTGAGTTGTTCATCTTTATTCTAAGCAATAAGTATAATATAAGAAAAATAATAACTTCCACCAAATTCAATAGACTAATTTTGAAACGACCCATGCACAAGTGAACACATCCTTAAAATCTCTCGTCCTTTTGTCACATAGCCATAAACAAACCCACAAACGGTCTTCAGTTCACTCCTTTCAACTGAAAGAAGAACATCCCTTTATCAGTGGGGATAGTGGTCAAGGAGACATATAGACGAACCAAGAAAATATATTTGCTAATCCAAGAACAAGCTAATTCCAACCAAAAAAGGTTCATGTGTGAATGAAGACCTGAGAGATGGCAGCATAACGTGCAAGTCCCCATGCAGCTTCCTTAACAGCTAATGCAGAAGGACCACTTGGAATGCTAACAACCGTCCGCCTGCAGATCACAAAACAAACCATTATGTGAACTCAAATTTGATGGGTCTACTCCCAATAAAATTTCAAAAACTTAACAAAAAGTGAAGGAAACTGCAGGCACCCCCCGTGGCACGCGCGCCGGGGGGGCACAAAATTTAAAAGGAATAAAGCATCACTTACCACTTTGCAAATCGAGCACCTTGCTTATAGTATTCAGCAGATCTTGAAGCCAACCCATCTAAACCTTGGCACCAAGATTCGTTGTTTGACCCTGGTAGTGGGACCAAACCCTAAAATGCACAAACCAAAAATATGATTACTGAGTAAGTAATCAGTGGGTGCAGAGTTCACAATCTGGAGATAAGAATCAAAGAATTAGTCAAGGTGAATATAACTAGCACACCTTGTCAACTTTGATGCCAGGTACAATCTTCTCCTCACGTAGACAATCTACAAACTTCTTTCCATCTGTAGTTGACTGGTAAAGGGTTTCTTCAAAAAGAATAGCACCCGAAATGTATTCACCGAGGCCAGGTGTAGTTAGCAAAAGTTGTCTGTAGGCCTGACGATTGGTCTCAGTATTGTCCAATCCAATCGATGCTAACCTCTTACCACATGTTGCATTTGACTCATCAATGGCCAGGATTCCACGACCAGGGGATGCAATAGATTTCTATACAATCAAGAAAGAAACCATAGTAAGGAAATTGGTAGTGGTCAAACTAATAAAATTGCTGTTCTTATAACTAAACTAGAATCTGGATCTACACAAAAGAAAAAGCATCTTCCAAGACAAATTGAAGCTCTCCATACCTAGCATACCTTACCAGAATCAATAGCCCAAACAATATAATAATATGCTAAACAGAAAATTCAAGTGAATCCAATAATAAATTATTAATAGGTTGTTGAACAAAATCAAAACTAGTCACTGAGGTTAGCCGAAGGTTTAAATTAAGAAGGTCCATCCTTAACGTTAGAGTCAAGCTCTCAGTCTCTCCTACTAGATAAAGCAAGCACGCTTAATAATCCAACGACTCAAATGAGCGCTCAGCAAACAATTACACACTCAACAAGAGAAAACGTGAACAATAAACAAGTATACAAGAAAAACAATATGTTTCCAGTATTCTCGGTTGCGAGAAGCATTACACATAAGTTTCAACTTAAACACAAGGAAAAAAGCGAAACGATAGAGCTACAAGACATTATTTTTATCTTCTTAAAATGAAGAAGAAAAGAAAAGCATGTTACGGAGATAGAAAACGTTTCACTAAATCCAATATGGCATAAGAATCACGCAATCGAACAAAATCACCCCAATAAGGCAGACTTTGTGCCAAGTGACCAAATAAACTTTTAAGTCAGGAAAATTCAACAACTGATCCGAACACATTGAATTCAACGAAAATATTTGATCAGAATAGAAGATAAAGAAGAGTCCCCAAAACAATACGAGCAAGATCAATAAGCATGCCAACACCTACAACCCAAAGCAGGATTCAAAAACCCAGAAACATAAGAAGTAGTAGAAGGGTGAAGAAGGAACCAACGGCAGTCTGGATGAGTTCGTCGGTGTAGGAGGCGCGGATGGGGACGGAGACAGGGCGAGTGGCGAAGCGAATTGAGGATCCAGGGCGGGAAGAGAATGATGAGTGCTGGGCGATCCACTGTGAAGACAGAGAGTTGAGGTTGGCGAAAGTAGCGGAGGCCATGGCTTCGAGGAACGAGAAAGAGGGTAGTAAGAGGAGTGAGTTTGTTGGAATTTTGCGAAGATTTCTGAGGCTTACAGGAAATGTACAGAATGAAAGAAAGAAAAGAACAAAGCTTGTTTCCTTCCTCGAGGACTCCGCAGTTGGCGATCGAAGTGGTAACAAGACGATGTGGATACGGCGATACTAAACAGTACCTTATTTGAGAATGAAAATGACTATCTTGTCCATACTTGAGATGGATTTCATTTTCATCTTAAAACGCAAATTATTCTCTTTTCTCAAAAAATTTCAAATTGTATTTTTATTTTAAAAATATTTATTTATTTTTCTGAATTTCACATCTCACTCATATTTAACAGTTTATTTTCAATTATAACTTTACTTATCATTTTTAGTACTTATTTAGCAATTTTTTTCCTTTACTCACAAAATAAATAATTTATTTTTTTTTTAAAAAAAGAAAACATCTATTTAAAGTTTTTGTGGTATTTGGGAAAAACTCAAAAAAAATTTTAATTAATAACAAAAGTAGTTTTTCAGCTTTCAAAAGAAAAAAAATTAGAGGAGCTCCTTTAAAATAAAACAGAAGCCAAAACTTATTTTTTGTAATACAAAAATCCCCTTATTCAAAATCATTAATTACCTTATTAACCCTATCTTTTTTTTATGAACAGTCCCCTCTTCTCATTCTTACTTTTTTCTTACCCTTGTATACTTATTTTGATGCATTATAATATATTTATTTTTAATTTTTAATTTTATATGTATTTATTCTGATTAAAATTTAAATATTTTTTATATTTATTGTGATTTTCTTTTCTCTGTTTTAATTAAATAACAAATTTACATAATTCATACTTTTAAATAATATTAAGATAACGTCAAATCTATACATGTTCCTCTTTTTACTAATTTGATAATAATAAAATGTTATTTTAAAAAAATTTTAAACATAATAATATTGATTAAAGTACCTATCAAATAATTTTTCTAAACATAAAATTTCAGTCTTACTATGCTTTTTATGGAACTTTATTTTTTAAAAGAATTCAAAATAAGCAAAAATTTACAATAATTTCAAACAAGCCCTTAAAGAATTTCAATGATAATATAGAGAGTTGTAAAAATTGCGTGAATTAAATAGATTTTTTTGGCCGTGTGAATTAAAAAGTATTTAAGTAACATTTCTGTAGAGAAGATTCGTTGGATGTTCTCATTTTGTTTGAAAAGAAAAAAAATCATTTTTACTTTAATAACTCTCAAGAAAATATTAGTTATATATTAGAGAATTTGAGGTTAAAAGTGATTATCTAACATCCTCAGTAATTTCTTTAAGGCCCATTTGGAATGCGAGGATTCACAAAGAAAAAAAAGGAGAGCAGGGGAAATTTTTTTATAATGCCTGTTTTATTTTTATAATTATTTTTTAATAATATCTACTGATTGTTATTTAATTATAAAAAATAAAGATAATAAAATTATTTTTTAACTTCAAAATCATATATTTTTTTTTTACATACTTAACTTTTTAAGTACGAGGATAAGTCTTCTCATTCAAATCAATTGGTATTTAATATCATAATCTTCTTAAATGGAGAGTGCACTTCAAACAAACTTATAAAAAAATAAATACTTGTGCTAATCATCTTACCAATTTAGATATCTCTCGAATGGATGTGTAGTATATTTAGATTTTTTTTTTAATGTTTGATGTTTTTACTTTATTTTGATATTTTTTTGGCCACATGTGCATCAAAAAGATTATTGTTTAATTTTGTAGGGGCTCTAGGCTCTATTTTCTCACATAAGAATATTATATATATATATATGTGTGTGTGTGTGTGTGTGTGTCCTTCAACATGCTAAATAAAAATATATAACCAAAAGTCATATTTTTTTAAGTTATTAAATTAAAATATATAATTAATAATTTAAAAATTATTTAAACTAAAAACTTTATTTTTATACACACATATATATACACACATTAAAATAATATTATCTTATATTTCTAACATATTAGATAACAATATATTAAATATGGGCATTTTAGATGTCTCCCAACATTCATCAGGCCATGATGAAGACCGCAATTACCAAATGGATTTTATATAAAATTTGTGGCATCTTATGTATTTAGGTATCTTAAATATTACCGTACTAAGAGCATTATCTTGAGAAAGTGTTTAGTATACTATGATTTCAATGATCAGTATCTTGCATATAATGGCATGAGCTACCATAATATACAGATATTATAATATTTCTATTATCCCTATGTTTATTATGACAATTAATGATATCTCACCTATCTCAATAATGCATGACGCCAATATTTGGGTGCACATAATAATTAATATTATTTATTTTTGAACTTTTAGAAAATTAAAAAGTTCACATGTAATTTAGTCCCTCGTCATTCATAACAAATAAATAAAGTAAAATATAATTATTTAAAAAACATTTATTACATTTTACCTGCTTATATTTTTTATTAATAAATTTTGTTGTCGTGTTAATTATTATAGAAAGATAAAAGTATAATTAATAACATATAACAAATTTATTGTACTCCACCCTGTAATGTGATATGATAGAATATTTTAATTATTATCAAATAACATTCCCTTGCCTAAGATGTAATATCAGAGTGTTTTTTTTTTTCAGATAATACCATAATATTACATAACAACAGATCAAAAACACTGCTACTCTCTTCCTGACAATCAATATATCATAATATATAAGAAAATATTAAAATAAAGATGACAATGTATGAAAAAATTCTTTTATAAAAATTGATAAAGTTAAAAAAATTAAGAATATGGGAATTTTATAATTTTTAGATGGTATAAAAACATTACTTGTACGCGATGACACATTTTATACTTGTTCACATTAGACATTAGTAAATTAAATACACATTTTGGATAGATGTCTTTTGATATTTAAAATATCGTAATAAAAGATGTGTAATATATCCAATAACTCTTCAATAAAAATCAATTTATTTAAAAATATAAAAATATGAATCCTTTACATCTTATGTTTTTAGACATTTTAAGTATTAATTTATCAAATAAAATGTTATGAATGTCTTTTCACATTCAAATAATATAAGAAAGAGAAAATATTTTTTAAAAAAATTATAATAATAACATAGTTTAGCAGACGCTATCATATTGTGAAGTTTGGCATTAGCATTTGAGTATAGAAGGAGAGGGTATTTTCGTCCACAGATATATTTGGAGTGCGTCGGTCGAAGTGAGCAGTGGGTCCCACCGATCTCACCGAACCACAATTGAGGACTCTCGGGTTTGTTAGTTGCAGACGTTAAAGCCACCTCTCGCTCACCTGCCCACCCGTGCGCCAGCTCAACGTCCTTGATCATGAAAGTAGAAAAAACTTATTGAAAATTTAGTTAAATATATTTATATTAAAATTTTTTAAAATTATTTTAAAAATTAAAAGATAAAAAATTTTAACTTACAAATTTAAAATATGATTTTTCTACATATTTTAAAATTTTATTTTTAAGTTCTGTAAAACTATTTTAGAACTTAAAATCTTTTTATATAAACATTTTTAATTTAAGATTATAAATTATAATTTTTTTATGAAAGAGAGTGCCTTTTAGTAAGCTAGTCAAATATTTGTTAATTTTTCTTTTCTTGAAAAATATTAGTTAATAACATTTGATAGAAAACTAGTCAAATATCATCTCATAGTTAATTTATAAAGCCTAAATTATACATTTAGTCTTTATTGTTTATCTAAATTTTTAATTGTTTTTATATTTTTCTTTTATAGATGAATCCTTACATTTTTTTTAAAGGAAGTTATTGACATTAACTTCAGTCTTGACATTGTCGAGCTTAAATTTCATCTTGTTAAATTATATATTCTATTTTAACTTTTATATATTTTTAATTTAATATTTATATATTTCAACTATTAAACAAATCAGGTTAATAAATACATAACTAAAATTTTAAATAATCAAAATATTATTAGGTGTATATTTTATTTGAACCAAAAAGATGCAAAAGCGCTTTTTTCAAACTTTAAATCATTTGTAAACGTTTCCTCTACTTTAAAAATCTAAATTTCCTCCTTAACCATCACCTTTCAAGATCTAAACTTTTATATACATTTTCCCATGGACCTTGATGACTAACGGAGACGTTGAAAATTGATATTTGTTCTTTCTAGATGAATGGGTAAGCGTCATTCGACAAATAAAAAAGTTTGAGAAGACATATCCAAAAATGAATATAAGGGTTTAAAATTTTAAGGGTGATAATTAATAGCTATAACTTGATATTAAAAATTAAAAGAGATGCTTCCAAATGATTCAAATTTGAAAAAACAAAAGTATTTATATTTTTTTATTGAAAATTAAATGAGATAACAAAATTAATTTAATATATTTTTTATTAAATTTTAATTTTAATATACAAAAAGTAAAGTTTGTATATAAAAAATTTGTTTTAAACATAATAAGATTGATATAATTTAGAAATAATAATTTAGTGTTTAATTTTAATATTTTCTTATTTTCTTTAACTAAACTCGATAAATATTAAAACAATTATGCAAGCTCCTAAATTCCACTGCCCTATGTTTACTCTAGCATGCTTCCAAGGCCAAGCAGTTTCTTTTTCAAGCTCCTAAGTAGCTCCATATCGACTAGAATAAAGCCACTTTAAAACCTTTTGAACATGAACCATGATTTCACAAAACCGTCGAAAGCCTCAACTTCCTGATGGTCACCCAAATTAAACAAAATCCCTCTTGCTAGTATTGTCATATCCAAGATTCATCCTGATTCACGTGTACGCTGAGATATGGACTGTTTATGTTAGATTTTAAATTTTTGTTTTTTAATTTAAAATATTATTATTTTTTAAAGTTCAGCCCTAAGCCATAGCTGGTTAGCAACATCCCTTTCTTGCTCCACTCCCTTCACCAAATTCAACGTCAAGTGGAGCATCCTTTGCAACTGTTCCCTACTGTATTTAGCTTCCTTTTCAATATGATTTTTTTTGAAAAAAAATTAATCATTTAATCCTTATATTTTATTTCACTTTTTAATTTAATTATTATAATTTATTTTTTTATGAAAGTAATCTTTACAATTTCTAACTATTTCAGAGTTACTCCTTACATTTTACAAATGTTAACATTCTACTCCCTACCGTGTCCATGTGACTTAATGACATTACTTTTTGGCTAAAGTGGCTAACGGCTTGTCTACGAAGCTGCCACATGTGCAAAACGCAGGCCAAATATGCGTTTTGATGGTATGCTGTCTCATTATGTTTGTGCTTCTGATCTTAGCAATATCACCCCCGAGTGCTCCGACTTAGCGATCCCCATGGCACAATCCGATTCCTTATTCATTTGGAGGACTGGCTACGATGTTGTGTCTCATAATGTTTGCGCTTCTGATCTTACTTGCTTTTACAGGAGGCAATCGAGTTGACGAGGTGGAAACGGAGACATGGAAAAAGGTGATGGTGGTGAGAAAAGAGGTGACTCTAGTATGGTGGAATCAGTTCAAGCTTACGAAGAAAAGATTCTAGTCATTATGGCCAAAGATGGAAACCCCACGTATTTGGCCATTCCTGTCTGTGCCAATTGCTCGTCTCTTCGCGATGGAATTAACGAGGACTTTGAGAAAGGAGACGAGAATCATGAATTAGAATTGAGAAAGTTTCCCTTCAATCTAACAACAACTACATACAATATTATTAGTGGTCATTCGTAGTGTTGGTTTTAGTAGACTTATTTACTCGTCGTCTCTAACACTCCTACATTGAGAAGCAAGTAATTATGAGCAAACTAGAATTAAGATTTAAACAGAGAAGCATAGCTTTTGTGGTCCGCAAACCAAAAGCACAAACCCACTTTCTTTTGTTTCATATTATATTTTGAAGTTTATATATTGTTTACTTTAATACTGCTGCGTGAATATGTAAACAAATTAATAAATAATAGAAATCTAATCATTCTTCTGTGTTGATTATTCTTAAATTATCCCAAGATAGCTACGTTCATTCATCGGAAGTAGAGATACCCATATACGTATGTTCAAATATAAACAAGCATTAACATAGAATATACCTTTAACCACGGAGTTTACTACAAATTCAGAAGATGAAGAGTAGAAGCAGAGGTCCAAGAGTGATGAAGAGAAGAAGAAGGAGTCAAAGAATGATGAAGGATCCCTTTCGAGGTCCTTTATTTATTTTTCATAAATGGTTGTTACTCGCTGTCCTAGAACAAAGACTAATTTTCTGGTTTGTTCTCCTATGCATACGAAAGATCCCTTTCGAGGTCTCTATCGTGAGCGGATTGAGCGAATTGTTGGTCTGGGAGGCATCAGAACAGAGGAAAAAAATACAAATCATAATTTGCTAAAAGAAGGGCTAAGCTTTCATTGATTTAGAACCCATTTTTCCTGCTTCTGTTTTTTTTTTCATTCAATTGTTCGAATACAAGGCAATAGCTGCTTGTGTTAGCTATTCACAAAAAATAATCTCAACCATAAATGGAACAAATGAGCATGCCTAGACACAGGACACATGGGAAAGACATGTTCATGTAATATTAAATACAATTACTAAAAAATATTAACAATGACCAAAATATCCATTTTAACAACACATTAATTTTAACACTCCCCCTTACTATGTTGTTCTTCAACTCCCAATAACTTTCTAAGTCATTGAAATTTCTCCTTAGGCAATGGTTTGGCGAAGAGTCAACAACTTGATCTTTAGACTTGCAATACTTGAGCCTAATTTGTTCTTCAATCTTTTCTCAAATGAAATGATGTTTCAGAGCAACATATCTAATTCGACTACTATAAACTATGTTTTTTTGCCATAACAATTGATAATTTGTTATCATAAAACATCGTAGTTGCATTGTGTTGTGTTTCTCCAACATCTTCCAAAATTTTTCTTAGCCATATAGCTTGGAAGTTGCCATTGAAGTTTATAGATTTTCAGCTTCAATAGATGATTGTGCCATTGAATCCTGCTTCTTCAATTACCATGAAAGTACTCCAAAGCCAAGTTACAAGAAAAAAGCCCATTGTACTGTTCATGTCATATTTAGAACCAGCCTAATCACTATTAACAAAGCCAATTAGTTTTATCTCTTCACCTCTTCAATACTTGATTCCATATGCCAAGGTTTGTCTTAGGTACCAAAGAACTAGTTTGGCTACTCCAACATGAAAATGATGAGTGCATAAACATAGACAACGAATTTAAGGCAAACATAATATTTGGTCTAGTTGCTATAAGTTATAGCAAACTACCCTACCATACTTTTCTAGAAAGTGTTGTCATCATTTCTTCCACCATGTCCTTTAAACAACTTTTCATTTGTAGCACATGTATTACCACTGATTTGCAATTACCTATGTTAAATTTTTTTAACATCATTTCAGCATAGTTTTGTTGAGAAACAAACACTATCTTTTTGTTGATGGATTTCCAAATCAAGAAAAATGATGTAATAGTCCTATATTACTCATTTCATATCTTTTCATCATATCTTTCTTGAATTCACAATAATCTTCTCATTATTTTCAATACAAATCAAATCATCAACATAAATTATCATAATTAGAATAAATGCACCTTTTATCTTCCCATAGAGTGTAATGTCACTCTTACTCTCAATAATTCCATAGCCAACAATATAGTTGTCAATTTGTCTATGCCAATGATGTGGTAGAGCTCCTTACAATGCCTTATTTAGCTTGTACACTTTTTCTTCTTCTTCTTTTATGACAAAGCTATTAGGTTGTTGAACATAAATCTTTTCTTCCAATTTTTCATTTAAGAAAGCTAATTTTACATTAAGTTCATATAACAACCAACCTTTTTAAGTTGCTAATGTAATAAGAGTCTAAAATGTATCTTTATGAAATATTGATGCAAAAATTTCATGATAATCAACTTCAAATTACTATGAATACTTTTTTGCAACTAGTCTTGTTTTTTAGCATTTGGATTATACTTGATTTTGTAAATACATTCAACTCCTACAACTTCTTGGTCCTCAGGCTTGTTTACCAACTATCATGTCTTGTTTTTCTCACTCATTTGAAGTTCTTTTCCATTGCTTTCTTCCAAACATCTTCTTTAATGGCACCTTTAAAACTTTCTATTTCAATCATACAATAGTGACATGATTCATAAATTTCAACAATGCTCCTCATTTTTCTTGGAATACTACTTACACTTGATGAACTAGAACTTGAACCACTACTTGATGATGATGATGGTTTAGTTCTGTGTGGTGGTTGTAAGGGTTCTCCATCAATTTTATCATTATTTTTAGTTTCTTCTTCAAGATTAACACCTTGCTTTTGAACTTTACTTTGCTCCCCCTTCTAACTCGCTTCTTCATCAAATAACATATCTCTATTTATAATAATTGCATTTGACTTCAAGCTATATAATCCATAGCATTTTAACTTTAAATAATACCCAACAAAAATGCACTTCTCACTTGTTTTATCAAGTTTATACCTTTTCTCCTTTGTAATTTGAACATAAAAAATGTTATAAAAAATTTTCAAACGCCTTATTGAAGGCTTTCTCTTACTCCAAGATTCCAATAGAGTCTAACTTTGCACTACCTTAGTTAGGCATTAATTTATCAAGTACACAACTATATAAACAACTTCAACTCAAAAGGAGTTTGGTAATCCCTTATCCTTGATCATTGTACTTACCATTTTCATAATTGTTTAATTCTTCCTTTTAGAAACTCCATTTTGTTGTCAAGTAAACGCAATAGTAAGTTGTCTTTCAATATCTTCATCTTGACAAAATGTATTGAATTCTTGTGAAGTATATTCCTTACTTTTATCACTTTTTAATACTTTAATATGCTTACCATTTTGCTTTTCAATGTAACTTTTAAATTTCTTGAAAACATCATAAACTTTTGATTTTTGTCTAAGTAAACCAAAGTCATCCTTGTAAAGTCATCAATAACCAACACAAAATACAAGTCCTTACCATGAGATGGGGACCTCATAGGTCCACACACATTCATATGAACCAACCCCAATACTTTTTTGTCTTTCTATGCACTTCTTTTTGGAAAACAGTCATGATGATGCTTACCTATGGCTCAACTTTCATATGCACCAACTTTATCTTTAAACCTTAAGTAGCACGTGCACCATGTTCTTCTCTTGAAGCAACTTCAACCAATGAAAATATAAATGCTTAAGCCTTCTATGCCATAGCCATGATTCATCTTTCATTTGTGCATTCAAGGCAACGTCTTTCTCATAATTAAAGGTTAGTTGAAAAATTTCTTATCTTAATCTTTACTATAAATATCTTCCCTTTTTTAATCATAGATTTTGTAGCCATCATCTTCAAAATATAAATCATATCCACTTTTTAAAAGCTATCCAACATTAAGTAAATTATGATGCAAGTCAGAAACTGGTAGCACATAATGAATAAGCTTTTTTCCTTCCTTTGTTTGGATACTAATTGTACCTTTCTCCTTTGCTTAAACCATAGCTCCATTTCTCTTTTTTTTTTTTTAAACTTTGGACTTTATATTAGCATCAATCTTTGTGAAAATACTTTTATCTTATACCACATAATTGCTATATCCACATTAAGTAACCAAACATCATCATTTTTTCCCACTAGCCTTTGATAATTTGCATAGAACACACTTCTTAATTCATTTCCTTTTTCTTTAAAATCATTTGCTCGCTCATTCTTTAATCTAGAAGTGCCTAAGCTTCTTACAATTATAGCATTGTGGTTTTCCTTTAAATAAACAATCTTTATCAATATGACTACTCCTATTGTAAATATTGTGCTTTTGCCTAGAATTTTTAGCACTTAAATTTTTATCAAAATTACTCCTTCCTCTTTCTCTTCATTTTCTAAATTTGCCTCCTCTAAATGATTCTTCTTTTAATTGCTCTTGAGATGATGACTCCCTTGGTTTTGCAACCAAGCTAAAGTTAGATTGAATAGCACTTACTAAGAGTGGATTAGTAAGGATGACCTTATGAATGACATGGTTTATAATGCATTCAAGGTTCATCATAAAACCAAAAGTATATATGAAGTTGAGGCCCGACTCGACCATCTTACCAAAAGACAAATGAAGATACTAAAGAGTTTTAAAAGTTAAGGAAAGGCAACAAAATTTGTACAAAAAGTGCTAAAAATACTCAAAATTATCTTTCTTGGTGAGACTATATCACATTGAGTGTATGTATGGAATAAGTAATAAGGCTATATCCATGATATTAGAGTTATTGATAAATGCCTTTGAGCATGAAGAAATTTTGCCTTCTTTTTATGAAGAAGAAAATGATCAATAAACTATGGCTCAACTACGCAAAATGCATGCATGTTCAAATGATTGTGCACTATATTGGGAAGAAGATGAGAATAAGTTTGTGTAGAAAAAGTGTAACACATCTAAATGCAAGTCAAAGAGTAAGGGTAAAAAGTAAAGAAGCTTGCAAAAATATTTAGATACTCTTTATTGAAGCCAAGAATGCAAAGGTTATTTATGTCATATGAGATAGTTGAGCATATGAAATGACGAGTCATGGATAGGAATAGCAATGGCATAATAAGGCATTTAGGAAATCTAGAGGCATAAAGGAGATTCAAGATAATGAACACTTATTTTACTTCAGATCCTCGGAATGTATGCTTAGGCTTAGCTATTAATGGTTTCAATCCATTTGATAACTTAAGTATAAGTTACAACATTTGGCTAGTAGTTCTTATACTTTGTAACCTCCCTCCCTAGATATGTATGAAATAGAATTTGTTCCTTCTTTTAATGATAATTTTGGGAAAGAGAATGCCAAAGAATGATATAAATATCTATCTATAATCTCTAATTGAAGAGCTTATATATTTATGGAATGTATGGGGTTAAGACCTTTGATGCTTACACTAATGGAGTGTTCAATAAGCTTGTAGCTTTAATATGGATTGTTAGTGATTTTCTAGGGCTTGGAATATTGTTTGGGTAAAATATGCATACTGAGATAGATTGTCAATCTTGTAACTTTGACACAACTTCTTTTTGCCTTTCATATAATTAGAAATGGTGTTTTATGGTTCATCGTCATTTTTTAAACCCAAGACATAAATGCTCAAAGTTAGTTTAATGGAAGAGAAAAGAAAAGAAATCCTCCATTAGCATTAATTATCTTAGAAATCTTAAGACAACTTGAGAATACTAATGTTATTTTTAAAAAAGAGGTTGAAGTAAGGCAAGGAAGAAGACCTTGAGGGACCAGTAGTGTTAATGATGATACTTAACAATGACGTAAGAAGAGTATATTTTTTAATCTTTTTTGTTGGGCAAAAATGTACTATGCCATAGTCTTGGTGTGATGCATATTGTGAAGAATGCCTATGACAATGTGATATTCACTTTATTTCGTAAATCTTGAAGATCAAAGTACCATTTACAAGCATTGAGAGACTTATAAAAAAATGGGCATTTAGCCTGAACTCTAGCTTGATAATAATGGTAGATATCCACCAACTTTGTTCACATTGGCAAAAGTGAACAAGGTTGTTTTTCTCAAGACTTTAAATAATATCATTATACTTAATAACTATTCAAGTAACATTTCTAGATATATTAACTAAAGACAACGAAAGATTGGAGAATTGAAAAATCATGACTCAAATGTTCTTATGATGCAATTATTGTCTTTAGCCATGTAAATGACACTTTTTAAGCAAGTATCTACGATATTGATTGACTTGTGTTCATTTTTTAAGAAATTGTGTAATAAAGTGTTAGATGTGAATGAACTTGATCAGCTATAGAATGGAGTTGTTCTTACACTTTGTCATATTGAAATGATATTCCTACCTTTATTATTTATAGTCCTAGTTCATTTGATTGTACACATAGTTGGAAAAGCCAAACTTGAAAGTCATATCCATTATCAATGGATGTACTTATAGAGAGATAAGTATATAGACAATTACAACCTTAAAAATTCTTTTAAATGTTTATATTTGCATCAATAATTGGCAATGAATCTTTTTAACAAGTAATTAGGAAAATTAAAGTCCTATGTATGAAATAGGATTGGCTAAAGGACTCAATAATTAAAGTTTACTTAACTGAAGATATTTTATGTAATATCCAATTTTTTAAAATCTAAACCAAAACTAATATCTTGATATAAGAGGACCCTAAAGCAAAGTAAATTAAGGCCAATTGTGAGTAGAATACTAATTAAAATATCAAAAAATAAGATTAAGCAACTAAGAATGGCCTATAACTAGAGCCAAAATGGCTAAACAAAATGAATAAAAACCCAGTGGTAAAATTATAATTTCATACAAACATTTAAAAATTTAAAGAAAGGAGTTTTAAATGGTAAAATTAAACTTATTAGAATTTTCAGAAACTCAAAAAATTGTAGAAACCATTAGAATAGTTAAAACCCTTCCAGTGTATAATTTAAGTAGTTAATTGACCTAAATTTGTGATAGAAAAGACAATTCTTAAAAAAAGAATTAAAACGAGCTTAAATGAAGGGATTGAAGGTACAGGACGTAATCGCTATTTTAGAAATTATTTTAAAACCTTTCTTTCTCCTCTATATGACTAGCCACACCATTTGCTTTACCCACAACTAACTTAACACATCTAGAATAGACCAGAAACAAATCTTGAAGGGCATTTAAATGAAGGGAAAAAAGGGAGGAAGAAAAGGATACAAAGGTGAGAATTTTTGTATTTTTTCATGACATATTAGTTACAAATCTTCTTCTCCTTTCTAAACTTTCTCCAGTGATGGTTTTAGTTGTTTGAAAAGATTACTTTGGTGGCAAAACTAGTGGGAGAAGAAAAGAATTTGGAACAACTATTGGTAGCATAAGAATCTCCATTACATAAGGATTAGAACAAGGTATGCTACTATATGTAAAACTTACTCTTCCTTGTTCTTTCTTGTCTTGTCATGTTCAGCCAACATTAGGAGGTTTTAGGGGAAGATTAATTCTAACATAAATATGGTAGGTCTAGGAGTTTAGGAGTATGAAGATTAAGGTGGAATCAAAAGAAACAATTAAGAAGCCATAAGTTGCTAGATATAGTGATTAGGGTTTTGATTGCACTTTAGGAAATGTGAGACCTTAGAAGAATATTTTAAGCCATGTGAAATCATAATTAAACTAAGAAGAAGCTAAGGAACCTCCATATAAGTCAATTTCTCTAAGAGTGAAGCAAAATCTCCATGAAGACCTTCCTTGATGTTTTAGCCATGAGCTGGATAAGGTATCTAGGAAGAGTTTTCAATGATTCGAAGGTTATGAATGATCTAGATATGAATTGTAAACACTAAAGGAACTATTAATTTAAATTTAGAAGCTTTATTTTGAAAAGTAAAAATTTAGGATTCAATTATACTTAAAAAAGCAACTCAGTGCTAATCCCTTTAAATTGAGTTTATAATGATTCTAATGAATCTTAATAAAGTCATATAACTCATGTTAAGTGAGATTTTAGAGCTAAGAAATTGAATTATGGAAGTTGCTTTATTAGGTATTCAAATAGACTATAGACACACCTAAAGCCCTAACTTGTACATGTAAGGCTTAAATGATTACAAGTATAGTTCCATTGTTAATTTTGTGTTTTATTTGGTATGTCTAAGCCAAGCAAGTGAAATTTCATTCAAGTGTGGGTGCAAAGCCTTGGAAGAAGGGAAAGAAATAAAAGAGAACTAATTGGAATTTTTGGATTAAGGTAGCTTTTCCTTCATTCTTGTATATGTATGCTTGGTTACTTAAGTGTCTTAGATTGCTTATATATATTGTATGCAAATTATGTGTAATATTGGTTGTTTAATGATTATATAAAATTGCATGACATTTGATTGCATTTGAAATTGGTTTGACTTTTAAATGGGTGAGGTTGTGCCAAAAGTTTCTTTGAAATAGGTAAGGTAAAGCTAAAAGCCTCTAAATGTAGGTGAGACTAAGTAAAAGTCTAAATTATGAGTGAGGTTAAGTTAAAAGTCTTTAAAAGAGGGTGAAACTAAATCAAAAGCCCTAAATTGTTGGACGAAACTAGATCAAAAGTCCTTAGAGTGTCACACCATACTTTATCATACTTTATACTCCCATATTTAAGGAAACATTCATGTATAAGCAAAGAAATGCCAAGAAAAGGGAATAAATAATACCATTTATTTACATTACGTTGTATCTAAAAATTCAAATTTTGATCCATGGACCCCAAAAACTTTCCAACATTATTCTCAAATTATTTTTCATCCATGCAAATCATAAACATCTCAAAATTTCACATGAACCATGGATCAAGAACCAAAATTTACAAATTTTCACGTTTTACCTCGGGTTTTAGGGTGGCAGATTTTGAGGCAATTTTGAAAAATCATAACTAAATCTAAAAAAATTGAAATCAAGCAAATCATAACTTTCTAGAAAATTCTACATGTTAAATTTACATAAAAATAATTCCCAGTCACAAAAATCTCATCTAGGTCACGTTTGACAACAGAAAATGTGAGAAGGTTAGACTGCCCAAAATACTAATACAGTTTACTGATGCAAACTTTGAAATTTCATAATTAATTTTAAAAACATCCAATTCATGCAAACTATACCAATTTGGAAAGAAGTGGATGTTAGTTAGAGGGAAAAAATATTCTAGATCAATACAAGAGCATTCAGTCCCTAAAAATTGATGTAACAGTGCTGGAGATCTAACTGGATGCTTGGAATAGAATAGAAACTTCAAAAATTAATATCTCCTGCTCTAGATATCCAAATAAGGTGCTTCTAGTTGGCACAAGTCATAGGAAGGTCTAGTTTCTCCCTACAAAATTCCACAGCAATTGGACATCGTTTGCCCCATGAGTGATGGAGTTTTATTTCAGACCAAATGAATAGTAAAACTAGCATAATTTGGTTTTTTTAGCCAACTTCAAAAATTTGCCAAAAATTCCATAGACCTCTAAATAATACCCACTTTAACTTTTTAAAAAGCTCTCAACAAGCTCTAGATGTATGCCAAGTTTTAGACCAAGAAGAGTACATTTGGATAAAAAGTGATATAATTTCACAAAATGGCCAATTTTGGTTCTCATAGGATGTCAACTTTGTCCAAATGGCTCCTCCAATGGTTTGGCACCTCTTGGGCAATTTGAAAAAATAAATATGACTTATATAAACTGTCAAAGTGGTCCCAAACCTCATGCATCTCATTTTAACTATTCCACTTCTATTCATACACTAATACACACAAGCCACCAAAGAGTCAATTTACATATTTACATTACTTTGGTGCCATCAAAGATTCATACATCATTTTACATTTGCTTAAGGCCTTACATCTCAAAAATAACATATACATAATCGCTTTAACATTCAATTACAAAATAAACTACATAATGATCCAAATATAGCTCTTCAACTCCATTGGCTTGCATTCTTTGGTTCTTGAGCACCACCTAGACATTTTAAGAATGAAGAGGGAAGGGAAATAAGATTCATGGAATCTCAATAGCTCACACACCCATTCATACACACATTCATGGTATACGCATTAAAGCATAAGTGTGGAAAATTTGACAACTATAAAGTATGCAAAATCACAATTTCCATGCCACTAATTCACATTCAAGTCAAGAACATGCTATAGGGACTTTTGATTTTGTCTCACCCTATTTCTAGGACTTTTGGATTTGTTTCACTCTTAGCCTAAAAAATTTTGACTTGGCCTCACCCATCCAAAAAAATTTTGGCCTTGTCTCACCCATGTCATGAGACTTTTGGCATCTCCTCACCTTCATTAAGGTACTTTTGGCATCACCTCATCCTTATGAGTTATTTCCACAATCAAAGTCATTCAAGAAGTCACATTCGTACCAATGCAATGTCAAGACATCAAGTGGCATGTTCTCAATTCATAAGAGCACATATGAGCACACAATAACATATATATGCAACCAAGAATGTAAGAGAATGAGGTGAAAAACTACTTTGAACTTTATGCAAGCTTTTCTTTACTTAACTCTTATTCCTTTTTCAACCTCACAAGCACACCTAGGCAGGTTGGTGTTCTCTTGGCCTAAACATCATAAATAGCACACAATTACACACTTGAAGTAAGCCAAGATACCAAATTTATTCTTAGACACACACTTGATTCTATAGGTGGCTTAATAGTTTCATAAATGGCCTATTGAAGCAACCTTCATAATTCAAGTTCTAGGATATATTCTCTTTTTATTTCTAGGCCTCTTGCCATCATTCAAAGTCATTGGAGCCATCACACATTTATCTACACAAGCTTAATTACAAGTTGCTTCTTAGGACACCATTATGGATACCATTGTCCCATCTTCCAATCCATAACTTCTAAATTTTTTCCAATGGTTCTTCCTATCTTCTAATATCATAAGAAGTCTCAAACCAAGATTAGAACAAATTAAAACACTCCCTCACCTAATGAACCTAGATTAGCCAAGACATGCAGGTTGGTGGAGGTTCAAGGAGTTTTTGATTTTTTTGTGATGGAAAAGCCACTTGGGAGACTTTCTAGAGGTCTTAGGAGCTGAATGGAACACTTACATAGCCTAGGAAATTCATGTATTAAATCAGATTTTACAATACCCTAAAGAATCCTACACTTTCCTAACTTGATTTCCATTAGTTCTCTCTTTAATTTCTTTGCATAATCTTAATCCTCACACTCTTTTTCCTAGGATTCATCTTTGGTTCTGCCCAAAATCCATCCCCTCCTACTCATCCTTAGGTTGGTCGAATTGTGCACAAGAAATAAGCAAAGAGAATAAGCAACAAAACCATGAAATACCTTGGATTCAAACTTGGTTTCAAGACTTTTTTCTTCTTGGTTTGCTTCTCCTCAAGGAATTTGAACTCTTTCCTCTGGTTCTAGACTCAAAATAGAACCAATCCATTCAATAAAACTATAGAAAAAGAGCTAAGAAGGAGAGGAGTATGATTGGAAAAAGGAGAAGCATGAAATTTTTTAGATTTCCTTACCTTTTCCTTGGTTTCTTCCTTCCTTTCTCTCCTCCTCTTCTATGCCTAAGAGAGAGTTTCTTTTTTTTTTTTTTTTGTATTTTGGGTAGAGAGGGTCAACCTAAATGAGGGGAGGAGGAGTCATAAAGCTTATGGAACGTTCAAGAAGCTAGCTTTTTTAAAAATTTTAATTTCATTCTTTCGTAATGACAATTTCATTTTGGTTTCGTTTTAGCTCCCTTTTGTGAGTTATATTTTCTATTATAAAATTTACGTTCCCAATTTAATAAAATAATTTTAGAATCATTCAATTTGGAGCTAAAACCTTCTAGAAAAAAATTCTTAAAATTTGGGTTCACTGCTATTAGGAAATGTACACCAGAAGAGCTTTACCGATCCTGGGGCTTCTCATGGTTGTCAGGGCCTTTGAGAACTCTTAGCAACTCAAAGTTTCTATTTAAAAAGCCCTCCTAAAAGTTTTTCCAAAATTTGCACATATTAATGAAAATGCCATTACATTTTGTCAATTTCGTAACAATTTCATTTCACTATCCTAGCTCCATTTTTCTTTCTATCTGAGCCTAGGATTATTATTTTTAGGAGCTTAGGATACTACCCAAATTTTTTGAAACATTATCTAGCTCATTTCAGAGGACTTACTTTTATACTGCTCATTTCATTATTTTGCAAAATTTACCGTTCGTTATATAGAGTATGAGATTGCTCTTAATGGAGCCATGAGATTCCTAATGTATGAATATGATTTATATTTAGTTGTATGACATGCATGCATGTATCCTTACATTTAAGTGAACCATATATATATGCTTGAATGTTGGATTAGCTATTAGGATTCTTGGAATATCATTTTTTCCTTATTTTCACTAATCATGATTAGGTGACTCTCAAGGAAGCAAGAATAATGATAAAAAATCTTGAAAAGGGCTACTTTAACAATGAAGTTCAATTTAAAACATATTCTTATAGTTATAGCTATGATTTTGTATATTGGGTGTATGATCATCTTGACACATTTAAAAGTATAAGAGTATGATGTAAAAACAATATATGGATGGTAGGATGTAATATTATATATTTTGAAACTTTGAATTCTTGAAAATGAGTGTGTATAATGGCAAGTAGGGAGGTGATTTTGAGTTATATGGCATTTAAGACATTTTTAACCAACCATATATTATACAATTATTATTTAAAACATGCCCAAATGGAGACTTGGCATAATATGATCCATTTAAAACCATTTCAAACCAAAATTTTTACTCTCTAAGCCATAATATGTCCATGAATTATTGACAGACTAAATGAACGATTTTTGGGCTGAAATTTGATAGGCATTTAGAGTACATTAAGAGCTTTCCACAGATTTAAAGGACACAATTTTTTGACTCTGTAAAATATCTTATAAATTTTTTAAACTAACTATTTTTGGCAGAATATAGCATTTCACTTTTTACTTAGTTAGTTTTTGTTTTCATGGTTTTTGAGTGACCAATTAAACTTGTTTTGGCCTAAAATTTTTATAGTAGATAATTTTCATTATAAGCTTTTTGTAACCAATGAGTTTACACAAATTAGAGTTGTGTAACTCAAATTATGATTTTTCAAAGGTTAGCCCTTAATATGTGTTAAAGTGGTAAAGTTGTGTATGTGGAGCAACCTAGGAAATTTTTGCTTCTTTTTGTAATATTCTAAGCATAACAAACTTGTTTAGCATGAATTTGAAGAATAAAATGGTGATAATATTTATTTGGGTATAATTGGATTACTTGAGGTTTTTAATAACAATAAATTCTACTGTCGAAAATATGAATTTGATTAATTGCTATTAAATGAGAAATATGCCATGGGATTTATGGATAATCTATAATGGTATGGCATTTTAACTTTTTGCTTGAGGTATTTCGATAGAGTAGAGACAATATTTAATCAATCTAAATGTGTTGATGACTAACCCAATGTTGGTTCTTCTACTGAAGGCATGATGTTTCTAGCAATTAGAAAATCAATAGGTGGTTTTGAATATTTTACTCTTTCATCTAAGGAAAAACTATAAGCACATCTATATGTGCTAACTAATAGTTAAGAAATGGAATCCTTTCTTTAGTGAGTATACTAAAGTTAGTAAGCTAAATGTTTCATAATCATTAGAACTACTTATTCTTGATGTATTTCATATAAGGAATTCAGGATTGTTGTAAAGCAACAATTAAAAAGTCATATACGATTGTCTTTAGAGGTAGACAACAAGATTTATAGAGAGTTTGTTTAATGATTTTCTTATTGTATAAGTGCATGAATACCTTATTTTATTGACAATGGCCTGTTTACTACTAAAGCATTTACATTAACAAGAATTTTACTTTCTTTTCATTTAGATAAGAAACAATGTCATTGGCTCCCATTTGAAGGATATGAAGTTACTTGCCTTATATCCAATTAATCAAGCAAGAAGATATACTACATATAATGTTAACATATTCAAATTCAAATTTTGTATTATCAAACATGATCAAAGGTTGAAAACCCCGAATTATGGAGTTTCCAAGACTTTCTTGACAAGAAGTTATGCAAGTGGCAATGATGGCCATATGCTTTTGAAGGTGTACCTTATTATGAGAAATTGGTTGACACAATTGAAATAGACTATCATGATCAATTTATGATAACATTATTTAAATGTAAATAAATCAATATAACTAATTCTAGAGAGATCATAATTGACAACTTAGTATTCACGTCTATTAATTTTTTATAATTGATACCCACTGGTGATAATGAAGATGCTGAGTTATATATCCAAGTTTCAAAAGCTTAATAGGTATATTATGTGAAAGACACATAGAAGAAATATTGGCATATGATCAACATCTAAAACCATAAGATTTATATGACATGATGGAAGAATATAAAGATATTAGCTATGAAAGTGAGCCATTCTAATTTCAACACTTGGAAATGCTATTTCCAATTAAATAAGCAAATTAAAACTTGTCTACATTCAGTGTTTTGTATATTTTTCTATTATGCTTATATTTGACATACTGTGTTTCTTTTTTATGGTTGTGTTTATGTTTATCAAACTAACTAGTGTTTATGTCAATCAAATATCCTAAAATTATTAGTGACTTTTTTTTTCTAAGAATCTTAAAGATGAATAGGTTTTTAAAGAAGAAAAGCAGCTCAAGCCCTTTTTGGGGGTTATTTCAGCCCCAATACTAGAGATCCCCTATTAAGTCTAACTGTTAATATTGGTAGTATAATGTTCAGTTTTCGTCAAATGATGGAAACGAATATATTTCCAAAGCAAGTTCCTTGAAATGAATTAGTTAAGGTCCCAAAAAATTTATTAGCATTATGAGCTCTTAAAAATGAGAATTTCAGGCTCAAATGGAAAGAAAAATAGAGTTAGAATGAAAAAATAAATTTTAATGAAATGTTGATGAAACGTAATGATATTTTCATAATTTTAGAAAAGTTTTAGAATTCTCATAGGATGGCTTTTTAAATAACAAATTTGAGTTGCCCAGGGTTCTTAAAGGCCTTAAAAACTATAGAAAGCCCCGAGACAGTTAAAACTCCTTTAGTGTATATTTTCTAATGTCAATTGACCTGAATTTTAACAGATTCGTTCGGAAAGGTTTTAGCTCTAATTTGAGTGATTCCAAAGATATTTTATTAAATTGAGGACCTAGATTTCATGATAGAAAATATAGTTCTCAAAAAGGAGCTAAAATGAACTAAAAACGAAAATGCCAAGATTAAAGGACAAAATTGGAATTTTAAAAAACTATTTCTTAAACCACTTATATATAAGAACATGCCTTACCTCCTCCTTCATTTAGCTCATTTTGTTTCTGCCCTAAACTAGAAAAAAGAGCAAGGGATTGAGGCGTACAAGAAGGAGAAGAAAGGAAGGAGAAAAAGTAAGGAAAAAGTATGGTTTTTCATATATTTTCATGCTTTCTCTTTAGTAAACTCTTTCTCGTCCATCTTCCCTTCTTTCCTATGGTTTTGTTGAAGTTCATGGATCTATTTTGAGGGTAGAACAAAGGAAAAATGTCGGATTCAATGTGAGTGATGAGTCTATCGTGCAACCCTCAAAATAAAACTAGATTGGATATTAAATGCAATATAGGACACAGCCTAGGTCATCTCCCTTGAAATTAGAGTTCAATGCTTAATTATGTTTCTAAGTGTTAAAACATTCTAAAAATTTTTAAACTAAGAAGATTTTTGATCTAATTAAACTAAGTAAAATCTAATTGAATTAAAATTCCTAATTGCTACCTAATGGTGCGAATTATGATTGAATGATAGTCTTGTGACTAGCTTTGGAATCGTCCCTTGGTATCCACTATCCTTATCCTAATCTAATTGTGATTAATTCTGGTCTAAGAATTCCTAATTATATTCACGGCAAATGTATCTTGAGTTACCACACAAGAATCAAGAGATTACCAATCTAATATAGAATTGAAACCTCAATCTCGCATTAAATTGTTAATTCTTGTCTTTAAGATCAATGAACATCCAATTTGATTGATTAAATGATTAATTAACCTTTGAATCATCATCCAAAAATGTTTAATTAACCAACTAAACACTAAGAAATCCTCAAATCAAACAATCAAGCACGTAATCTCACTCATGCATTTCATCGAACACTTTCGTGGCATACATGGAAGATTAGAGGAAATTGAACAATTTAGAACTAAAATTAATCAATTAAAATAACAATTGCTTTCCTAATTAGTACCTAACTAGTTACTAATCAATTGCACAAATTCTCAATCCAATACTACTTAACTAAGCAAATATAAGAAAGAGAAAAGGTGTAGGAAAATTAAGAAATCTTTAGCCAAAATTCTGAGTGTAATTCCATGGATTCAAGCTTCTCCAAGGTCTTTCTTCCTTACTAGTCACAGATGGAGGCTTAGAGCTTCATGGAAGTGGAATGAGAATGGAGGATATGGCGTGGTGTGTGTTCTGAAGTGGATGAAGTGTGGACGAAGGTGTGAATGAGCGTCGTGAATGAGTGAATGGAATAAATGAATGATGGAGCATTTTATTCGATGGGATAATGGATGAATGATCGCCTTCAGCCTCCTCATTAAAAATCACGTGCATGAGATGATGTGTGGCTGAATGGATGATGTAGAATATCACGATGGAATGTGATATGGATGAATGGATCCAGCTCGTCAACTCTTACATGTTCATTTAAGCATCTCACGTGCTTCTTCTTTATTCTAGCCACGTGCTCTTTCTCTCTACTATTCACTTGTTCTGGCCATTGCTCTCTTTCACGTACTACTTTTTCTTTTATTCCCATGTCAATCCTTACGTGTTCATTCCGGGGCTTTGCATTTTGAGTCTGATTCTTCTCTTCTCAAGCTCGAGCTTACTTCTTTTGTTCTATGCAACTGCTGTCCAGACTTCAACTTGTATTGCTCTTCGTATTCTTCTCACTAACGTTAAAACTGTGGCTTTGCCTCTTTCGTGCAGCTCAACATCTTCACGCGTTTTGCTTACTTCGTGTTTTCCTCATGCAACTTTTGTACAAGTCTCACTCAAGGATCCTCACTAACCTGTAGCCTTTCTTCTTTATGTTCATTTTTTAAGAGCCCACGCACATGCTTTCTTCATCTCATTTACTGTTCATGTAGTTCTGCATGTGTGTGTTGTTCTCTACGTGAAGCTCCTCTTAAGCTTTCTTCTCTTTGTTTTCTGCTGGTTTGTGTTTTGCTTCCACATGATCTGCACATATTATTTCCTTTTCTCTATGCATGTTCTGTCCAGCGTTGCTAACCTATAGCATTCCTTTTCTTGTGAGCTTCCTTTCTCTTATTCATTCATGTTACTTCCTCCCTAGGACTTCAAGAGCATTAAATGGAACCTAGGTAAGTAAAAAAAAAAACAATAGCTCCTTGCTCTCCACGTGGCTTCCACTTATATACTCTGTTTTAGCC
The DNA here is from genome assembly GCA_032878935.1 of Erythrophleum fordii. Lineage (NCBI taxonomy): Eukaryota > Viridiplantae > Streptophyta > Magnoliopsida > Fabales > Fabaceae > Erythrophleum > Erythrophleum fordii. The sequence goes on from JAVQMF010000029.1 coordinate 3,946,147, forward strand.
ATATAGATGCTTGAGCCTTCTTTTCCTTCTATTCACGAGCTTGAATTGCTTTTTGTGTTTTCCAGCCCTACATAAGTATCTTCCATGCATCTTAACGTGTTCAAACCTCTCCATGCAGCTTCTTCATTTCCATTGTGACCTCTTTAGCCAGCTCCTTTAAAACCTTCTCTTCCCACGTGATAAATTTGACTGTGCATCTCAATCTTGGAAAACCTTCCTCCTCCAAATTTTTCTCTAACTTTTAGATTTGATTTGCCTAAAAATCTGCATAAAAACAAATGAGAAAATTAAGTAGGAATATTCAAAAAATTCATTCAAAAAGATTTATGCATTAAAATCCATTATTTTGCAGTTTAATTCCTAGAGTGCAGAAAATGGCTACAAAAATCAATTATCTACCTAAGTAAATCCATTAAGCCTTATTTAACCATTAAAAAGCTTAAACTAAGGAGAATAAAATATATAAAAATCATGCTTATCAAATTCCCCTACACTTAAACCTTTGCACTCCTGGGAAAGCTCAAGATCAAAAGAAAAGCTAGTGGAATAACAAGTGAAAAATGAAAATGGAAAAGGAGAGTAAAATCACAAGCTAGAGACTAATCACAACTTATCATCACTTCAACAATCATAACTAATTTCACTTGCATCAAGAATTATGTTCCATGACAATTTCATTTGAAAAGAATGAATTGAAAATGCATAGCCCTTCATATAAGTTTGTGTTTACTCTCAACTCTCAAGCGTTTAGGTAATGTGGATCACTCAAATTCCACCTATCAAAGCTCACTACCATAAGCTTGTCAAGCTTCTAAATCTTCACCACCCATGCCAAATGCAAAGTACAAATCAAGAGGACTTATTCAGGGTTGTAATAGGGTTAAGGAGATGAAACGAATGGATGCAAGAACAAGGGGAAAAAGCTAAACAAATGGACACCTTAGAACTCCAAGAGCAATCAATGGAAACCTAAGATAGGGAATTTCTAGGCCTTATTTCCAACTAGTAATAGGCAACTACAAAATCAATTCGAAACACTTCTTTCTTTTGATTTTCAATAACTTTTCCTCTTTTTCTTTTTTCATTACTTTTCTTTTGCTTTTTTTTTCTCTTCTTTTCTTTTCTTTTCTTTTTTTTTTTTCTTTCTTAAAACAAATTCTTTAAATCACAATGCCCTTAATGGATGCAAAGCACACATTCACCTATCCTATTTAAATGTGATGCTCCTTAAAATTCTTAAGGCATCTTAAAACAGGGTGGAAAACATTTTTAATGGCTATGGTTAAACAAGAAAATAAAATCAAAGTTCAAAGTGGATAAAACAATGGATAAAATGTATGTAGGGTTGGCTTTTTGGCTATCTAGCTATAATAGAAATAAATGTCTTATCATTTTCATGCATGCAAATGCAAATGTGGCCTTAACAAAGAATCAAGACAAGTTCTAGAGTGAAACAAAGATAGGTGAATACACACTAGAAATGAGCACTTAAGGTTCAAATTCTCACCAGCTAACGGCTATCAAATAATTCATTGAAATCAAATTCATTGCCACTTTACTTGAATCAAGACACAAGATCCATCACTTATCATGTCTAAGTGAATCCAAGTTATAATCATCTCAACTTGCAACTTCCACAGAAAAACTGAAAAGAATCACGTTATTTTTCAAAAATTGTCCTAAAAAATTTTCAATTTTTTTTTCTTCCTTTTTTTTTAAAACAAGGTAAAGATGGATGGAAAGAAATGAGTCTCCCCCCCCCCTAACACTTAAATGTTGCATTGTCCTCAATGTCAGCACACAATTCAGTAAACAAATAAACAACACAATATAAAGAGTGAAAAGAGAGAATACAACTGGATGAACTTGAATCAAAAATTCCAAGGGTGGCTCAGATTTCCTTTATAGTTGGTTAGCAATCTTTTATTATCTACAAAACAAAAACAAAATAACCAGTAATGTAGAAAAGAAAAAGAAAAACTAAATCCTAAACTAAAAAGAACTCTATCAAAGACTAACTAATCATAAGTATCAAAAACTAAAATCAAAACTACTTTATTCCTTCTCAATTCAAGAAATTTAAGTCTCACTACTTTAAAACATTTTGATTGATCATTCAGTGATGACCCATGGACTTCCTCAACCATCAGTAGTCTCAAAAAGTCAGATTCAGCAAATTCAGGACCAAGAAAAGAATAAAAATTAAATTTAAGACATTTAAAACCAAATAAAGAAAATTTAAAATCAAACTGAAACTTTGAACTCTTTAGAAATTTATCAAAACCAATAAAATCTATTGGACTCCCATCAGTGAGAGTCACTACATCCACAGAAAAAATAAATTACAACTTCTCACAGCCTTTTAAGTTCAAGTCCTCCAAGGTATCTGGCAGTTGCTTCATCTCAGCTGGGAGAGTCTGTGATTTGTTGGGAACTACTTCACTAGCTTCAAGAATCTGTTTTGGACTCCCAACAAGAGAAACAACATCTTCTCTGACCAAAGAGACATCAGTAGGCTCACAAAATTCTAAACAATTATCAACAACAGAATCTAGTCTCTCACTAGTATCAACAACAGCACAAGCATCAATAAGATTGTCAATATCAGCACTATCGCTATGCATGCTCTCATTAACACTAGTATGATCAGTAGAATCAGTCTCAACAACAAATTCATTGCAAACTAAGGACTCTATGGGTTTAGTAGACTTATCAGACTCTAGAAATTCATTTATCTCAGCACACACAGGACATCTATACAAATCATTACATAAACATTTAAAAGTGGGGTCTACTTCATCAACAACAACAAGTTGCTCAATAATTTTAATGTCTATATCATTATCACATGCTACTTTCATTATCTCATGAGTCATATCTTTACTTGCCAGTGAGAAACTATGTTGATCAGTATATGTAAGGAACTCACTAGTCTCAATAAAAGAATTAATCTGTGAGCATCTATCACATACAGTGGATCCAGCACATACACAATCAAGAGATGCATCCAAATCAGCTATGTCACATGGTCTAGAAAGCATGTTATCCTTAAACTCAGTAGATGCATCAACAATAGGCTTATCAACCAATTCCAGACTAGGAACAGAATAATCATCACATTTTAAGTCACCCCCACACTTATCTACTACCCTAGACTCAACAGATTCATCAATTAGTGCAGACATGAAATTTTCACTATAATCACAACTAAGTGTAGACATACCAAGTGCATCAGTACACAAGGAATCATGAATATCAACAAATGTATCAATTTTTCTCAATGAATTACCACAATCAATCAAATTAGGAGATTCAACAATAATTTTCTCATCAACATCATCATCATGCAATTCAGAATCAACAATATCATATGCATCAGTAGTCACAATGCTATCAAGCAAACTAGATTCATTTTCAACAAATTGCAAAGTATTAAAAGATGGAAGGATATTACTTAGTGAATAAGACTCTTCTTCCTCTATACATTTTCTTCTAATTTGCTCTTCAATTGATTCATTAGCACTTGAACTCGGTTGATTCATCTGAAATCCTAAATCCTTCATGAGGTTATCCATCATTTATTGGTCTTGGAGTTGCAACCATTCAGCTCCTTGTTGGATCATTTGCTGCATGTATCCCTTATGATAATTATAAAGATGATATTGTGGCTCTTACATATGGAAGTTATGGTATGGCTCATAATGTTGGTGGTAGTTAGGGCGAATCTCATATGGATAGTGGTGATAAGGTTTAGGGTAACTAGGGTGAACTTTAAAGGAGTGATGGTATGGTTGGTAGCATGGTTGTTGGATTTGTTGATATTGTTGGCTTTGTTGCTCTTGTCTTTGTCATCTAAAAAGACCTTGAACCATTGTCTTAAGATCATCCAACTGCTTGGAAATCCCATCATTAGTATAAGAATCATAAACACCTTTATTAAAATAATAATACGGATTCATTTAAAGCAAATAAAATGAGAAGTTCAATCACTTTCAGTACAAGTAAAATCACAAACAAATTATAACTACAATTAACTCAAAATTAAGAAAATAAAATCAAATAAAGATAAGAAGTTCTTAACAATAAAAAACACTCTAAAATATAGGTTAGGCGCACAAAAGAAACTCACAAAAATTAAAGAAAATAAATCCAGAAAAATTGAAAAATTCTTAAAAATTTTGAAAAAATACTAAAAAATTTGAAAAAGTACTTTAAACGTTCGAATTTGGCCAAAACATAGTACAACTAATAGCTATGCTATTAGTTTTGCTTAAAACACCCAAAAACCTTGGAAAACAAAGTTTGAAAATTTTTTAAGCACTTCAAACGAAAATTCCAGCAAGCAGGCAAGTTAATGCGCAACACCGAAATGAACCAAATTCAAACTCGAAACAGGACAAAAATTAAATCAAAATAGAACCAAAACAGAGCTAAAACAAAACAAAAACACTTAGAAAAATTTCTCAAAGAATTAAAATTCTAATTCCCTGGCAACGACGCCAAATTTTAACAAGTCTGTCGCACAATCCTCAAAATAAAACTAGATTGGATATTAAATGCAATATAGGGCATAACCTCGGTCATCTCCCTTGGAATTGTAATTCAATGCTTAATTAAGTTTCTAAGTGTTAAAAGATCCTAAAAATTTTTAAACTAAGGGAAGTTTTAATCTAATTAAACTAAGTAAAATCTAATTGAATTAAAATTCCTAATTACTACCTAATGGTGCGAATTATGGTTGAATGATAGTCTTGTGACTAGCTTTGGAATCGTCCCTTAGTATCCACTATCCTTATTCTAATCCAATTGTGATTAATTCTGGTCTAAGAATCCCTAATTGTGTTCACGGTAAATGTATTTTGAGTTACCACGCAAGAATTAAGAGATTATCAATTTAATGTAAAATTGAAACCTCAATTTTGCATTAAATTGTTAATTCTTGTTTTTAAGATCAATGAACACCCAATTTGATTGATTAAATGATTAATTAGCCTCTGAATCATCATCTAAAAATATTTAATTAACCAACTAAATACTAAGGAATCCTCAAATCAAACAATCAAGCGCATAATCTCACTCATGCATTTCATCAAACACCTTCGTGGCATACATGGAAGATTAGAGGAAATTGAATAATTCAAAACTGAAATTAATCAATTAAAATACAATTGCTTTCCTAATTAGTACCTAACCAGCTACTAATCAATTGCACAAATTCTCAATCCAATACTACTTAACCAAGCAAATACAAGGAAGAGAAAAGGTGTAGGAAAATTAAGAAATCCTTAACCAAAATTCTGAGTGTAATTCCATGGATTCAAGCTTCTCCAAGGTCTTTCTTCCTTGCTAGTCACAGATGGAGGCTTAGAGCTTCATGGAAGTGGAATGAGAATGGAGGATATGGCGTGGTGTATGTTCTGGAGTGGATGAAGTGTGGACGAAGGTGTGAATGAGTGAATGGAATAAATGGATGATGGAGCATTTTATTCGATGGGATAATGGATGAATGATCGCCTTCAGCCTCCTCATTAAAAATCACTTGCATGAGATGATGTGTGGCTGAATGGATGATGTAGAATATCATGATGGAATGTGATCTGGATGAATGGATCCAGCTCGTCAACTCTCACATGTTCATTTGAGCATCTCACGTGCTTCTCCTTTGTTCTAGCCACGTGCTCTTTCTCTCTACTATTCACTTGTTTTGGCTATTGCTCTCTTTCACGTACTACTTTTGCTTTTATTCCCACGTCAATCCTTACGTGTTCATTCCGTGGCTTTGCATTTTGAGTCTGATTTTTCTCTTCTCAAGCTCGAGCTTGCTTCTTTTGTTCTATGCAGCTGCTGTCTAGACTTCAACTCGTGTTGCTCTTCGTATTCTTCTCGCTGACGTTAAAGCTGTGGCTTTGCGTCCTTCGTGCAGCTCAACGTCTTCATGCATTTTGCTTACTTCATGTGTTCCTTATGCAGCTTCTATACAAGTCTCACTCAAGGATCCTCATTAACCTGTAGCCTTTCTTCTTTATGTTCATTCTTTAAGAGTCTACGCACATGCTTTCTTCTTCGTGTTTACTATTCACGTGGTTTTGCATGTGTGTGTTGTTCTCTACATGAAGCTCCTCTTAAGCTTTCTTTTCTTTGTTTTCTGCTGGTTTGTGTTTTGCTTCCACGTGATCTGCACGTATTATTTCCTCTTCTCTATGCACGTTCTATCCAACGTTGCTAACCCATAACATTCCTTTTCTTGTGAGCTTCCTTTCTCTTATTCATTCATGTTACTTCCTCCCTAGGACTTCAAGAGCATTAAATGGAACCTAGGTGAGCAGAAAAAAAAAAACAATAGCTCCTTGCTCTCCACGTAGCTTCCACTTATATACTCTGTTTTAGCCATATAGATGCTTGAGCCTTCTTTTCCTTCTATTCACGAGCTTGAATTGCTTATTGTGTTTTCCAGCCCCATATAAGTATCTTCCATGCATCCTAACGTGTTCTAACCTCTCCATGCAGCTTCTTCATTTCCATTGTGACCTCTTTAGCCAACTACTTTAAAACCTTCTCTTCCTACATGATAAATTTGAATGTGCATCTCAATCTTGGAAAACCTTCCTCCTCCAAAATTTTTCTTTAACTTTTAGATTTGATTTGCCCAAAAATCTGCATCAAAATAAATGAGAAAATTAAGTAGGAATATTCAGAAAATTCATTCAAAAAGATTTATGCATTAAAATCCATTATTTTGCAGTTTAATTCCTAGAGTGCAGAAAATGGCTACAAAAATCAATTATCTACCTAAGTAAATCCATTAAGCCTTATTTAACTATTAAAAAGCTTAAACTAAAGAGAATAAAATATATAAAAATCATGCTTATCAGTGAGGAAGCCAAGAAAGGTGAAAACAAGCAAGAAGAATTAAGGAAATCAAGGTATTTTGTCATCTCCATGCTTAACCTTCCTCCTTCCTCCTCTTTTGGGTGGTTCGACCTAGGTAAGACCAGCCCTAAGGGGGTTGAGTTTTTAGCTAAACCAAGGATGAGTCTTAGGAATTTGAGTGTAGAGAACAAGAATATGCAAAGGAAACAACAAAATAACCATTAGATTTCAAGATAAAAAAGTTAGGGTTTTAGGTGTCCCTTGTAAATTCTGATTTGATACAATAATTCTTAGGCCTAAATGAGTGTTTGGATGAGCTCCTAAGATCCCTATAAGGCTCCCCACATGCATCTTTCATCAAGAAAACAAAGAAAACTCAAAAGGTGCCAAAAAGGGAGTATGCCTCAGCCTAAAGGGTTCAAGGCACTTAGGGGTAGTTTTAAATTTTTCTAAGCTTATTTTTTAGTCCTATATGATGGATGAAGATGAGGGAAGCCTTGGAAAAAAATTTAGGAAGCCTAGGGAATGAATTGGTAGTCTAGGTTCTATTTTATGGCCTAAAGAAGCAACATCTAGTTAAACTCCTTGTTTTAATTATATGATGATTCCAAGAGGCTTAAAAAGAGTCAAGAATCATAAATGAAGGAAAAGAATAGAGCCAAGAACTCAAATTATGGATGTCACTTCATTGGGTGTATTTTGGAACCATAACAGAGTAATTAGACCAAGTTAGTATTTAAAAAAGATGTGTAGCCCTAGGAGTAATTTCAAGAGCTTAATTAGCTTTTATATATTGTGTCTAGGCAAAGGAAACAAGTCTCCCATCATTGTGAGTGTGTGGCCAAGGAAGAGAGTACATTTCCAAGAGAGAAAGTATGCTTGTGTGGCAAGGGTAGCTCTCTCTACTTTCTCTCATGTATGGATGAATGTTTGCCTTGTCTTTGAATGTGTGTGTGTGTGTTTTAAGCCATAAAAAATTATTTTAGTATGTATTCATATGACATGCTACCATGATGTGGCTTTATGCATTCAAATGACATTTTGTGTAATTGCTTTGGTTTGTTTAAATGTGGTGAAGTCAAGAACCTACTAGCCACGATGAGGATGAGCTAAGAACCCTCAAGGATGGTTGAGACAAAGTCTAGAGTCTCCCAAGAGCAAGGCTTAATTCAAGGCCTTTAAGAAAAAGGGCGAGGCAAGTCCAATAACCTTGAAGAGAATAGGTGAGGCTAATCCACTTACTTGGCAAGCATATGTATGCTTTGTATGACTTGTTCAAATGCCAAGAATACTTCTTGAATGATCATACTTTCCATTGTGCTTACGTATGCATTTTTAAGACTTGAATTGTATTCTTTATTTATTATTGAGAGGAAGATGAGCTATTGGAATTCTTTGAATCTCATTCCCTCCTTTCTAATATCTTAATATACTAGGTAGAACAAGGAAGATGAGAGTTTGACAAAGATTTGTTGTTATGTTCATTTTGTAGCTATATGAATGGCATATGATATAATCCTAAAGTGAAAATATTGTATAATCATTTAAACACATGTAAATATTTATATATTTGATGTATGTATGGAACTTGATACCAAATGAATGATATTGTAATTTTTGAACATTGGATGGCAACTTAAGGTGTATGTATTCTCTTGTCTATGGCTTGGGGTGAGAGAGAGAGTTTTTAATTTTTGGGTTTTTACACCTTTGAGACAAGTTTAGTAGATCGTTTTGGTACTTTCCCATGTACTCAAGTGGCCATGATTGCCTTAGAAACCAAAATGGACTATTTGGAGCCCTTATATGACACAAAATGAGTCATTTTGCAACCTAATATTAAATTTTGACCAAATGAACGAATTTTCCTATGAAATTTGGCATGAAAATAGATCTCACTCAGAACTTTTTTAAAAGCTAAATACTAGATTATTTGGAGCTCTGTGGAATTAATTATAATTTTTTAAAGTTGACACTTTTTTGCTGAACTAATGCAGACACTGTTCATATGATCAGTTTCTTGGGCTATGTCATTCGAGGGCCAAATAGTATCTAATGTTCATACAATTTTACAAGCATAAACTAGACATAGTAAGCTTTCCATAGCCACTAATATCACCCCAATTGGACATTTGAGTAAAGAGATATGAATTTTTGAAATTAGAGGATAGTACCAATAGTGACAAGCAACTTTTGGTACTATTCCATCAATTTCTAATGACTAGACGTTTCTGTTATGATTGAAATTATTTTTAATATAAAGTAGACATATTTAGATTTCCAGAATAGTAAAATATGCTTAATTTTTATTTTTATAAAATTTGTTATGATTTTTCAACCTTTGTATCAGAATTCTCGAATTTTAACCCGAGGCTGCATACTATATTTTTATGTATGCCATCCACTTGCATGAGTTCTAGGCTACTTCTTCAGATAGTTTTGAGTTGTATGTGTAGTTAAATATAAGAATGAGATGAATGAATTCATATGGTCTACAGGACATCAAATGTAAAATTTATGCATGACGCAACGCAATTAAATTGATTATTTTTAATAGTTTTCCTTCTTCCCCTTGTATTGTTCATGGAAAGAAGCCTAGAATTTATATGAGATGAGTTCTATAATTATGGTGTTACAAGTAGCTAGCCAAGTTACATAGATTCTACAATGGAAGTGCTAGCCACACAAATTCCAGTCACTGATGATGATATTCATGACTTCATCACCGATGAAAAGGAAAGGGAAAGAGGACAAGAACAAAAACAAGTTGTAAGCCTGCATAAGAAACAAAAAAAGAAGTTAGATGGCTATAATTGTAGATAAGTAAGACAAAATCACCTAGTACATTAAATTTATTTAATCAAAGTTTAAATATGTTAACTTTACTTTTACAGGTGAGGTAGGACAAGTTAGACTCATAAGTCTAACTTCTAATGGGTTTAGACACTTCCTACAAGCCAAAAAGTTATTGTGCCTTAGAATGAGTGGGTCCAATCCATTGGAGAAGGAGGTGGATTATTGGGTGCCAGAAAAAAAAAAAAAAGGCATTTCATGGCAATTTCATTTTGCATTTAATGGCAATTTAATAGTTGCTAAATGAGGTAGTAGTGGTTGAATAACCACTACCTTTACAATTACGAGTACCCAATTAGTAGCAATTATTTTTAGTTGCGAGAATAACCATTGCTAATTACAATTAATTTTTTTTATGTTGGGTGCAACTACTAACAATTGATTCTGGTAAATGGAAAGAGGTATTCGTGGCAGTTTTCTGACTACACTAATTGAAAATTGCTTATTTATATTAGAATTTAATCTCATTGCAATTTATTATATATATATATATATATTGGTTATAACCTAATTGTATTAAACTTACATTTATTAGTTGTAAACACAATTTATACATCCATTAAAATAAGAAATAAAAAAGAAATATAACGAGCAAAAAAGGGGATTGAAAATTTGCTAAAGGCATTTTCCTATTGCAATATATTACTATACAAAATATTAACAATTTAAGATAGATATGAACTTAAAAAGATAAGTAAATCCCCTAAACCACTCATTCTCTTTTGGTATACCTTTTGACTTAATATGAAATGCATGAGTGTCTTGCTTCCCAACAATCATCAACCAAATCCCAACCCCCCATTTGCTTCATGAATCACAAGTAGTAACCTCTCTTCTAATTGTTATCTAGTTGGATACTTTGACAGTCTAGCTGGTTGAAGCTGCAACAAAAAATGTTGGTTACTTCTTTTAACTCATGTGATAATAACAATTAGTTAAATAATGAAACATAAGCTGGAACTTTAAAGATGTCAAAAGTCAAACACATTGATAAAAGATAAAATGAGGCTGCATTTTATCTTATAAAGGTTAAAAGGTTCAAAAAATCTATAAAATCAATTATTGTGCATGCTTTCGTTAAGTATACAAGTTCCATAAGTAATAAATTGACATGTACAATATCATTCCCATAAGAAAAGAATTCAATTACCAATTACCAAAATTAATCTTATTATCCAAATTAATGAATTAAAGTTAAAATTAATGAAAATAAATTGAAAGCATAAAACTCACTTAACAAATATTGACTATATACAAATGTAAAGGCTTTGGAATCTATAATGCCTTATTTACTTTTTGGAGCGTCATCCAAAATAAGCTCTTGCAATCTAATTTAATTGAACTAACAGCAATAATACTAATGTAAGTGAAATTTCCTTTTAAGATAAGTCATTATACTTATACCAAGCTTGTCCACTCTCATAGCCATATACCAAATATTTGCAAATTTCTCAAATGCAATTTATATCTTTATACAATTACTATGTAAATCTACTATTCTAGTGATCTACATTGTAATTGACTTCTTTATCTTCTTACAATATATCAGATGAATGGTGGCTAGCTGTTTATAAACAAAATAAAAAAGTAATGGATTAATTTAATAGATACTATCTCAAGATTAGTGTAAAATCAAATTAATTAGTAAATAGGATCATCTATGCTCTAGATCTACAATCTTGCTACTCATCATGGAAATCAGTAGTAAAGAATAATAGAATTAAACATATTTATGATTAAAAGCTAAAGAAAAGGGTAAATATGAAAGTAATTATGGATTTGAGTGATTTTTTAGTGCAAGCTTCATATTTTAGTAGATCTATTCTAAATATCCTTTCTTCCTCTATACTTTGCATTTCTAGTCTCTTCCTAACCTCCCCTTTTAAAAATTCAAAGTTACTTTACAAAAAGCTCCAATTTTAGTCAAATATAGGCAACTCATGTCAAAATCACCTATTTACATGGCTTGCCTATGTAAGTTACACGATTGTGTAAATTTACATAGCTAGCCCATGTAGGCCTTTAATTTACTTAGAACCTTCCTTTTTCACATGCTTATACTCACTAACACAGTTAGCTTGTGTTCCTTTTTTTATATACTTGATTTCCTACTTATTCTTTAATTATTTTCACTTTCCATTATACCTAATAAGATTATATAAAAAGTATATAAAGCCACATAATTAGCTTTAATTACTAAGTTTTATATTAAGAAAAACATGCAAATTTAACACTCATCAACCTTCCCTAAACTTGTTTCTTTGCTTGTCTTCGAGCAAACTAAATAATATCTTAATTATGCTCATAATTTGATCACGATATTTGAATAAATGCTAAGTTATCAAATGTAAATCTTAATCAATCACACTAACTGGATTCAAAAGCAAGTATGATATTAAGTAAACATAAAAGTAAACACATTCATTTCCCTTTATTTCTCTCCATAGCTACTTTTGCACAATCACCTAAAATTAATAGTTGACATAATTGAATAATACACAAATAAAAAAAAAAAAGACTTTTCGTTTCTTTTTAAGTTTATTAAAAAAAACACAAGAATTCTATAAAAACATCAATATCTTTTTTTATCAATGAGTGTGTTTTATGCTCCATTTTATTTTATTTTTCTTTATTATGAGCAAGTGTGTTTTATGTTTCACCTCAACTAACTATAAGTTCTTACAAATGAGTGCATTTTATATTCCCTCTCACTTGTTATGAAACAACCGGGAAAAAGAAAGGAAAAGGGAAAAGAAAGGAAGTGAAATCTGGAAATTTTCGGAATCCAGAATTTCTGCCAAGTCCTCTCGCAATAGCGAGAAACGGTCTCGCTACAGCGAGAGAGCTGGTTCGCCATAGCGAAGGCGATTCTAGCTATAGCGAGTGCTGGCAGCAGCCCATACAAAAACCAGGGAGCAGCCCGCTGTAGCGGCGCCATAGCGAGAGTGAAGTCTGGAACTGGCGTGATTTCGCCATAGCGAATGGTAAATCTCGCCATAGCGAAGGGAACTGACCCGATCTCGCCGTAGCGAAGGCTACACCTCGCCATAGCGAAGCCAGATTACACGAGCTCGCTATAGCGAAGGTTAGTTCTCGCCGTAGCGAGAGTCAGTCCGGAAGAGAGTAAATAGCGAGATTTAGACTTCATTAAACGCCCAAACTCATTTCTTCTCTCATATCTGCCCTAAGCTTCGACCCAAAGAGAGAAAAGAGGCGTGGAGAGTGTGAGAGATCAAGAGAAGGAGGAAGATCAAGGGAAAGGTAAGGTAACTTCTCCCGTTTCTTCTTAGAACTCTGATCCCCTCCCTTTGCCCTCTCTTTCTGCGGTTTTAATTGTGAAAATGGTTGCATTTTGAGCATGGGTCAGAAGAGGGAAAGTGGGAAACTCTTTTAAATCCTTGAGTTTCTTTGAAAACGAGGTTTTCCACTACCATGGGAGCTTGAGAGAGAGAAAGGGGTTAATGGCATTCTAGAGAGAGAACCCTAGGTTGTGTGTGATAGAGGGTTGCTCTGAATTAAATGGCAAGAGAGTAATTGCATGCTTTTGGTGTGTCTAGGCTCAAGTGAAACACTTACAAGGTGTGATTGTGGATCTAAGGAGGGAAAGGAGAAACTGAAAGGAAAAGCTTGTGTAGGCTTTGGCTCCAAAGGTAGCTCTCTCTTTCACTCTTTCTTGTGCATTCTTGGGTATGATAGTCATTGTATGATTATGTATATGCTTGTTGTATGGAATATGCCATATGCTATTGTTTTGATGCATTATATGTCAATATGCTTGTGTGATGAGTTGTGAGAATTGCTCGGGTGCGGTAGTGCCGAAAGTCCCTTGAGATGGGTGAGGTGAAGCCGAAAGTCCCTTGAGATAGGTGAGACAAGGCCAAAAGTCTCAAATGAGTGAGGCCAAGTTAAAAGTCCTTAAACTCGGGTGAGGCCATCCAAAAGTCCCTTATACTCGGGTGAGGCTAGACCAAAAGTCCCTGGAGCCCATTTTTGGCATTGTTGTGAATTCCATAGCATGTACATTATGTGTTGGATGTTTGAGAATAGCTAAATGCTTATTCACATGCTTTGACTTGTTATATGCCTTGATTGCTTGCTGGATTGAGTGCTTGAGCTACTGAGATTCCCCGAATCTTACCCCTTCCCCCCCAACTAATATGCTAGGTGGAGCTCAAGGAGAACCGAGCACACACCAAGGAGCCTAGGAGCATGTATAGGAAAATATTAGTTTTATTTTGATATTTTGATGTAAATATGATGTAAAGTGGTACCAAATGAAGATGTGCCCACTATTTTTGAGTTGTAAAGTTTGTAACACATGTAGAAATATGAAAGGATGATGTATGAACTCTGTTATTAGCCAAAGTAATGGAAATGTGGGTTTTTACCCCTTTGATGCATGAATATTGTTGTGTAAATTTGGCCGTGGCTTAGTGAAAATAGAATGTATGATGATTTGGAGCATATGGACATGTTAGATATACTAGTCTTATGCTTTTGAACTTGTCCATGTGGAGTGAAAATGTGTGAGAGGCTATCTAGACCCGTTTTGGACCTTTGGGGTGCCAAAACCGGTAAATTTGAGAGCTCCGTCAAAGTATGACCGGATGAGCTCCGTTTGCCATGAAATTTGGCATGCCTCTAGAGTTTGTAGAAAGCTTCTTGAGAAGCTAAAGTGGGTAATATTCGGAGGATTATAGAATATTTGGGGAATTGTTGAATTTGGGAGAATTTAATGGATTGGTCATGTACTGTTCATCTAAACCAGAAAATGAAATCTGTGGCACTTTTAGACCAAATGGATTCCAAATGCGGTGAAATTTTATACACATAAACTAGAGAACCAAAGTGACTTGTAGGAACTGGAATCACCCAAATCGGAGGTCTGTAGAGAGAGATTGGACTGACTGAAGTTCTGTATCAGCATCAGTGAGCTTATCTGACCCCCATCACTGTTCCATCGGTTTTCGGGGTGCAGGAGCTACTGAACTGATCTGGACTTATTTTTTTCCTCTAGTAGACATCCATAGCTTTCCGAATTGGTACAATGTGCCCAGATTGGATTTTTGTGGATTTAGTTATGAATTTTTGAAAGTCATGACAGAAAGCTGCACCAGAAACAGTGACAGCTGGACCTTCTTCCCATTTTCGATGTCAAACTTGGTCCAAACGATGTGTTTGGGGTTGGGAATGATTTTTAGTGTAAAGTTGACACTTAGAGCTTTCCAGAAAGCTAGAGTTTGCTGCATTCCCATTTTTCTACAATTTCTTATGATTTTCCAAACTTAGAGCCAAAATATGACTTTTGGGCCCAAGTGAGAAAATGTAATTTTATGGTTTTTGGCTCTATACCCGTGGCTTATGGGTCATTTTATGCTATGTATGAGTCGTATATATGGAGTTTGAGTTGAGGATGCTTGAGATGGGTTCACAGGACCCACGGGGTGAAAGATGAGTATATGAAACCCCGGTTCATAGCATGTAAATGCCACGGGAGAGTAGTGACTCTTTGGAAATCATATGCAACCAAGCTTATAGAGAGGCTAGGTAGTGGTAGTAGATTGAGGTGTCACATTTTTGGTATCAGAGCGAAGGTTCAGGCACTTTTGCTCAAGTTAGGCTCTTGAAGTATGTGAATTGCTTGTATTTGGTGTGAATGGTCATGGAAGTTGTAGCATCCTTGCATAAGTGTTATGATATTATTGTGAACTGAGGATTGCTATTTCTTTCAGACATGGTTGAGACTAGACGGGGCAGGGGCAGAGGCAGAGGCAGAGGCAGACTGCCCAGAGCTCAGAGAGATGAGCCAGAGGTTCCTACTGAGACTAGGGTTCCTCTACAGGCCATCATGGATAGACTAGACCGATATGAGGCCATGATGGGCCAGCACCAAGAGATGCTGGAGCAACAGAGATACATTGCTCAGCAGCAGCATGATATGATCATGCACTTGCAAGATACCCTGGCTAGGCAAGAAGAAGCCAGAAGAGATGCCCCTGGACCTCAACCATCTACATCCAACATTCCACCTGTACCTCCCCAGGAGCCTGCTGCTCCACAGACCCAGGCGCCTATCCAAAAAGTATTGAAACAGTTCAGGCAGAACAATCCACCCTCGTTTGACGGGGAATTGGATGCGGATAAGGCGGAGGCTTGGGTGATGCAGCTTAAGAAAATCTTCTCAGTGATGAATTGTACCACTGAGCAGAAAGCCCAGTTAGCCACCTTTATGCTAGAAAAGGAGGCTGATAGATGGTGGGAGAGTGCGAAACCACTGATGGAGACCAAGAACATACCGATCAATTGGGAGACATTCTTGGTTGAATTTTATGAGAAGTATGTCCCAAGTTCAGTGAGGAAGAAGAAAGAGATGGAGTTCATGAGTTTGAGACAGACGGATGAGATGACTGTGGACCAGTATGTGGCCAAGTTTATAGAGCTGTCTCGGTATTCCTCTTACCTTCAGAGGTATGATGATGAACCCTGGAGATGTGAGCAGTTTGAGACTGGTTTGAGGCCCCTGATTAGCGACAGAGTCACTCCACAGCGGATCAGGAAGTTTAATACTCTTGTGGAGGTCAGTAGGGTGATTGAGACGAATCTGCAAGTGATTATGCCTACTGTGACGACGGCTAGTCAGAAAAAGGTTCCGGATTTGAAAAGGCCGAAACCAGAAGAGGGCTCTAGTTTGACCCCTAGTAATAAGAAAAGAGGTAAAGGGCCGTGGAGTAGAAGGCCGCAGCGAGGTGTGCCACCTCCTCGGGGTCAGTCGTCCTTCCAGCAGTCTCCGGTGACATGTTATAAGTGTGGGAAGCCGGGGCACATTGCTAGACACTGTTCTCAGATGGAGACAACGCCTCCTCCTAGACCACAGACCCAGGGCCGAGTGTTCGCCCTTACTCAGCAGGAAGCCAGCGCATCTCCCAGTTTAATCCGAGGTACGCTGTTAGTGAATGGCTTTCCTGTAGTTGCTATGTTTGACTCGGGTGCTAGTCACTCGTTTATATCTTATGATTGTGTGAGGAAATTGGGTCTGGTTGTTAGTGTCTTGCCCTTTGACTTATCTGTCATTACACCCACTGGAGGCCACGTGGTCACTTCCCATACTTGCTTGAATGTCACTGTCCAATTTAACCACTGTCATACCACTATTGATTTAGTTTGTATGCCTTTTCATGAAATTGACTTGATTATTGGTATGAACTGGTTAGTTGCAAATAATGCCATACTTGATTGTGAACACCGAACCATTTCCTTACCTGTTTGTGGGACCATACCTAGGGTAGGAGCAGAGTTATCCTTTATGACTACTGCCCAGGCTGAGAGATATTTAGAGTGTGGATGTCAAGGGTTTCTAGTCTTTTTCTCTATTCGGGCTGAGGTAGAAGAAGGGATAGAGGAGATCCCAGTTGTCAGGGAATTCCCGGAGGTTTTCCCTAGAGAGTTTGATTTTAGTGGCCTACCTCCTGAGAGAGAATTAGAGTTCCCTATAGACATAGTGCCTGGTGCTGGACCGGTGTCCAAAGCTCCTTACAGGATGGCTCCCGCCGAGCTTGCTGAGTTGAAAGCGCAGGTAGAGGAACTATTAGAGAAAGGGTTCATCCGCCCTAGTGTATCACCTTGGGGTGCTCCGGTGTTGTTTGTGAAAAAGAAAGATGGTAGCTTGCGGTTGTGTATAGATTACCGAGAGCTGAATAAAGTTACCATCAAGAATAAATATCCTCTCCCTAGAATTGATGATCTGTTAGATCAGTTGGCTGGGGCATCTGTGTTTTCTAAGATAGACCTTAGATCTGGTTACCACCAGTTGAGAGTGAGAACTGAAGACGTCTCTAAGACGACTTTCAGAACGAGATATGGGCACTATGAGTTCCTTGTGATGCCATTCGGGTTGACGAATGCGCCTGCTGTGTTCATGGATTATATGAACAGGGTATTCAGACCGTATCTAGATCAGTTTGTGGTGGTCTTTATTGATGATATTTTAGTATACTCCCGATCTTTTGAGGAGCATGAGAGGCATTTGAAACTAGTCCTAGACACCTTGAGAGAGAAAAGGTTGTATGCCAAACTTAGTAAATGTGAGTTTTGGCTGACCGAGGTGCGATTCTTAGGTCATGTGATCTCACGGGATGGGGTTGCGGTGGATCCCCATAAAGTTGAGGCTGTGTTACAGTGGGATAGACCTAGAACGATCACCGAGGTTAGGAGTTTCCTAGGTTTGGCAGGGTATTACAGACGATTTATACAGGACTTTTCTCGAATGGCCTTACCACTGACGAGGCTAACCAGGAA
Organism: Erythrophleum fordii; assembly: GCA_032878935.1. Taxonomy (NCBI): domain Eukaryota; kingdom Viridiplantae; phylum Streptophyta; class Magnoliopsida; order Fabales; family Fabaceae; genus Erythrophleum; species Erythrophleum fordii. The sequence goes on from JAVQMF010000029.1 coordinate 3,964,165, forward strand.
AGATACACCGTTTGTGTGGGATGAGAGATGTGAGAAGAGTTTCCAGGAGTTGAAACTCTGTTTGACCACTTCCCCTGTGCTGATTATCCCTGACCCTAGTGAACCATTTGTGGTTTATTGTGATGTTTCGGGCAAAGGGTTAGGATGTGTGTTGATGCAGCAGGGTAGAGTAGTGGCATATGCCTCGAGGCAGTTGAGACCTCATGAGGAGAATTACCCCACACATGACCTGGAGTTAGCTGCCGTAGTGTTTGCTCTTAAAATTTGGAGACACTATCTGTATGGTGCGACCATAGAGATCTATAGTGACCACAAGAGTCTGAAATACCTGTTTGATCAGAGAGAACTCAATATGAGACAGAGGAGATGGATGGAGTTTTTGAAAGATTATGATTATGTGTTGAAATACCATCCGGGCAAGGCCAATGTGGTGGCAGACGCCCTAAGTAGAAAATCCATCCATGTAGCCCATATGATGATTAGGGAGCAGGAGCTCCTAGAGAAGTTCAGAGAGTTGAACCTCTCGTGTCAGGTGGTATCGGGTAGATTGTATCTGAGTGAAACCCGAATTGAGAATGTCTTGAGAACCCAGATCTTAGATGCCTAGAGAGAGGATGAGTTCCTGAAACGGATCAGGAATGAGATCACCCAAGGTAAGACCTCAGATTTCAAGTTGTCTGAGGATGGCATGATAGTATATCAAGGTAGAATCTGTGTGCCTAGTCAGAATGAGTTGAGAGAAAGCATTCTGGAAGAGGCGCATAAGAGTAAGTATACTATCCACCCAGGCGCCACCAAGATGTACCAGGATGTGAAAAAGATTTTCTGGTGGCCAGGGATGAAAGGTGATGTGACAGAGTATGTGGCTAGATGCCTAGTGTGTCAGAGGGTAAAGATTGAACATCAGAAACCGGCTGGGTTGTTGCAACCTCTAGATATCCCTGAGTGGAAGTGGGATAGTATAGCCATGGATTTTGTCATGGGGTTACCCAGAACATCCTCTGGACACGATGCTATTTGGGTAGTTGTGGATAGACTGACGAAGTCTGCACACTTTTTAGCTATTAAGGCTACTTATACACTGGATAGATTGGCTCAGTTGTATATCAGAGAGATAGTGCGACTTCATGGAATACCTAATAGCATAGTTTCGGATAGAGACCCCAGGTTCACATCGAACTTTTGGAGGTCACTGCAGCATGCCTTAGGGACGAGATTGCGGTTTAGTACTGCATATCACCCCCAGACTGATGGTCAGACTGAAAGGACCATCCAGACATTAGAAGATATGTTGAGGGCATGTGTGCTAGAAATGAAGGGGAACTGGGATGTGTATTTACCGTTAGCAGAGTTTGCTTATAACAACAGTTACCATTCCAGTATCCAGATGGCCCCTTATGAGGCTTTATATGGGAGAAAGTGCAAATCCCCTCTGTGTTGGGTTGAGTTAGGTGAGAGGAGTATGATAGGACCTGAGATTGTAGACCGGACCACCCGACAGATAGAATTGATTAGAAAGAGGCTTCTCACGGCCCAGAGTAGACAGAAAAGCTATGCTGATAAGCGTAGGAGGCCGTTAGAGTTTGAGGTTGGAAACCATGTATTCATTCGAATATCTCCAATGACGGGAGTAGGTCGGTCAATGAGGGTAAGGAAGCTCAGTCCTAGGTATATTGGTCCGTTTGAAATCCTTGAGAAAATTGGACCCGTGGCTTACCGAATAGCCTTGCCTCCTAACCTAGCCCAAATACACAGTGTTTTTCATGTCTCCCAGTTGAAAAAGTATTTACCAGATTCCTCACATGTCATAGAATATGAGCATGTGCAAGTGCAGGAAGATCTTTCCTATGTAGTGAAACCGGAGAGAATTGTGGATGCTAAGCTGAAACAGCTGAGAAGCAAGAGCATTCCTCTGGTGAAAGTGATCTGGAGAGGTCTGACATCTGAGGAAGTAACTTGGGAATTGGCGGATGAGATGAGGCAGAAATATCCAGAATTATTCCCTTGAGGTAAGTTTTTAAATTTCGAGGACGAAATTTCTTTTAAGAGGGGTAGAAATGTAACAACCGGGAAAAAGAAAGGAAAAGGGAAAAGAAAGGAAGTGAAATCTGGAAATTTTCGGAATCCAGAATTTCTGCCAAGTCCTCTCGCAATAGCGAGAAACGGTCTCGCTACAGCGAGAGAGCTGGTTCGCCATAGCGAAGGCGATTCTAGCTATAGCGAGTGCTGGCAACAGCCCATACAAAAACCAGGGAGCAGCCCGCTGTAGCGGCGCCATAGCGAGAGTGAAGTCTGGAACTGGCGTGATTTCGCCATAGCGAATGGTAAATCTCGCCATAGCGAAGGGAACTGACCCGATCTCGCCGTAGCGAAGGCTACACCTCGCCATAGCGAAGCCAGATTACACGAGCTCGCTATAGCGAAGGTTAGTTCTCGCCGTAGCGAGAGTCAGTCCGGAAGAGAGTAAATAGCGAGATTTAGACTTCATTAAACGCCCAAACTCATTTCTTCTCTCATATCTGCCCTAAGCTTCGACCCAAAGAGAGAAAAGAGGCGTGGAGAGTGTGAGAGATCAAGAGAAGGAGGAAGATCAAGGGAAAGGTAAGGTAACTTCTCTCGTTTCTTCTTAGAACTCTGATCCCCTCCCTTTGCCCTCTCTTTCTGCGGTTTTAATTGTGAAAATTGTTGCATTTTGAGCATGGGTCAGAAGAGGGAAAGTGGGAAACTCTTTTAAATCCTTGAGTTTCTTTGAAAACGAGGTTTTCCACTACCATGGGAGCTTGAGAGAGAGAAAGGGGTTAATGGCATTCTAGAGAGAGAACCCTAGGTTGTGTGTGATAGAGGGTTGCTCTGAATTAAATGGCAAGAGAGTAATTGCATGCTTTTGGTGTGTCTAGGCTCAAGTGAAACACTTACAAGGTGTGATTGTGGATCTAAGGAGGGAAAGGAGAAACTGAAAGGAAAAGCTTGTGTAGGCTTTGGCTCCAAAGGTAGCTCTCTCTTTCACTCTTTCTTGTGCATTCTTGGGTATGATAGTCATTGTATGATTATGTATATGCTTGTTGTATGGAATATGCCATATGCTATTGTTTTGATGCATTATATGTCAATATGCTTGTGTGATGAGTTGTGAGAATTGCTCGGGTGCGGTAGTGCCGAAAGTCCCTTGAGATGGGTGAGGTGAAGCCGAAAGTCCCTTGAGATAGGTGAGACAAGGCCAAAAGTCTCAAATGAGTGAGGCCAAGTCAAAAGTCTTTAAACTCGGGTGAGGCCATCCAAAAGTCCTTTATACTTGGGTGAGGCTAGACCAAAAGTCCCTGGAGCCCATTTTTGGCATTGTTGTGAATTCCATAGCATGTACATTATGTGTTGGATGTTTGAGAATAGCTAAATGCTTATTCACATGCTTTGACTTGTTATATGCCTTGATTGCTTGCTGGATTGAGTGCTTGAGCTACTGAGATTCCCCGAATCTTACCCCTTCCCCCCCCAACTAATATGCTAGGTGGAGCTCAAGGAGAACCGAGCACACACCAAGGAGCCTAGGAGCATGTATAGGAAAATATTAGTTTTATTTTGATATTTTGATGTAAATATGATGTAAAGTGGTGCCAAATGAAGATGTGCCCACTATTTTTGAGTTGTAAAGTTTGTAACACATGTAGAAATATGAAAGGATGATGTATGAACTCTGTTATTAGCCAAAGTAATGGAAATGTGGGTTTTTACCCCTTTGATGCATGAATATTGTTGTGTAAATTTGGCCGTGGCTTAGTGAAAATAGAATGTATGATGATTTGGAGCATATGGACATGTTAGATATACTAGTCTTATGCTTTTGAACTTGTCCATGTGGAGTGAAAATGTGTGAGAGGCTATCTAGACCCGTTTTGGACCTTTGGGGTGCCAAAACCGGTAAATTTGAGAGCTCCGTCAAAGTATGACCGGATGAGCTCCGTTTGCCATGAAATTTGGCATGCCTCTAGAGTTTGTAGAAAGCTTCTTGAGAAGCTAAAGTGGGTAATATTCGGAGGATTATAGAATATTTGGGGAATTGTTGAATTTGGGAGAATTTAATGGATTGGTCATGTACTGTTCATCTAAACCAGAAAATGAAATCTGTGGCACTTTTAGACCAAATGGATTCCAAATGCGGTGAAATTTTATACACATAAACTAGAGAACCAAAGTGACTTGTAGGAACTGGAATCACCCAAATCGGAGGTCTGTAGAGAGAGATTGGACTGACTGAAGTTCTGTATCAGCATCAGTGAGCTTATCTGACCCCCATCACTGTTCCATCGGTTTTCGGGGTGCAGGAGCTACTGAACTGATCTGGACTTATTTTTCTCCTCTAGTAGACATCCGTAGCTTTCCGAATTGGTACAATGTGCCCAGATTGGATTTTTGTGGATTTAGTTATGAATTTTCGAAAGTCATGACAGAAAGCTGCACCAGAAACAGTGACAGCTGGACCTTCTTCCCATTTTCGATGTCAAACTTGGTCCAAACGATGTGTTTGGGGTTGGGAATGATTTTTAGTGTAAAGTTGACACTTAGAGCTTTCCAGAAAGCTAGAGTTTGCTGCATTCCCATTTTTCTACAATTTCTTATGATTTTCCAAACTTAGAGCCAAAATATGACTTTTGGGCCCAAGTGAGAAAATGTAATTTTATGGTTTTTGGCTCTATACCCGTGGCTTATGGGTCATTTTATGCTATGTATGAGTCGTATATATGGAGTTTGAGTTGAGGATGCTTGAGATGGGTTCACAGGACCCACGGGGTGAAAGATGAGTATATGAAACTCCGGTTCATAGCATGTAAATGCCACGGGAGAGTAGTGACTCTTTGGAAATCATATGCAACCAAGCTTATAGAGAGGCTAGGTAGTGGTAGTAGATTGAGGTGTCACATGTTACATGTGATTAGACATAAATTAAATTTTTTTTAACATAAATTCAACTTACTTCAAGAGGAAAAATGTGAAAATTTATCACATAACTCAACTATACTTCTGCTACTAAATTTGTGTAAAAAAAATTGCTTCAATCTACTATTTAAAAAGAAAATTGCTTAACTTTATCTTACATCACACTACACCTCTTTAATTCTTGCACTGTAAACAACTGTGGCTGCTTTTGACAATCTATACATTCATTAAGTACAATTCATAAAAAATTTAGCATATCAATCTCAATATGAAAACTATAGTTTACTCAATTCAAAAATAATAGAATTTTTTCATATTAATCTTCCCTTAAACTTAAGCTTTGCATTGTCCTTAATACAAAATAACTCAAGAAAATAGGAACAAAAAGGAGGAAGGAAATCAAAATGCTCCTTTAATATCATTGTAATTCTAAGGAGAGTAATAAGATAAAAGCCTAATTGAGTAATAGAATATTCAAAATAGATCAATAAAATAAAAAATGTTAGTAAGATTACTAGCAATACATTAAAAGAAAATATCAATCAACCTTACTACACAATATAATGACTGTAAGATAAACACAAGCTAAACAACAGAACATGTAAAAAAAAGAATAAAGAATTAGGGTTTGATGATTTAGGGCAAATGAGATTTTGAAATGGGTATGAGTTTGTTAAAAATGGATTTGGGTTTGAAATGGGTTATAGGTGGTTAAACGAGAGAAATAAAAGGTTGAGTATGGTTTGAGAGCTAGTTTTGGGTTGTAAGGGACAAGTTTAAGTTTTTTTCTTGGAACATATGGACACGGCCTACTTGTAGGCACCACGAGTTTAAAATTAAGGTTCTAATAGGTGGTAACGCATGGTCATGTGAAACCACATGGCCTACTCATGTAAGCCGCAAGTACGAATGATTTGGTAGCAAATGATAGGCTGTGTATGCCACAAATATGAATGATTTGGAAACACATAATCATGTAAATAAACATGACCAACTCATATACTCTCTTGTTATGACATTCCAAAAATGTTGAACGCTCTAGATAATTAATCTGCTACTAAAAACCCAAAAAACTCTAAAATAAGCCACTTAAAAATTCAAATATGTGTATTCATCAACCCAACTCAATGATTTATGGACAAGCTAAAGTTTATGCATAATCTTTTAATTAATTTATAATGGTTTTGCCTTAAGCTTAGCATGTAACTTGTCCTCAAGTGAACTCAAGATATGAAGACCAAAATGCAACACACAGATATAATAAAATGGAATAGTAGACTCCTTAAAGTGAGGATGCCACTTAGAAACACTACAACTTCACCATCAACCAACCAAATGAACATGGTACCTAACATAACAAAAGGTGAAAATTAAAAACGAGATCACACACAAATGAAAATACATAAAACAAACTAAACTAAAGGATAAGAGAAGAGAAATATTTCTAATTTAGAGTCTTTAACTTAACTTTCTAAGTTCCCCAAGGTTAGAGGATGTTTAAGTTACAGGCAGTCACTTTCTCCAATGCCTTCTAAACTAAATAAGGCTTTAACCTTTACCTAATATCTTTAAATATGCTTGGAGGTTTATTCCTCTTTATACTAGCACCATGAAAAGCCACTTTCTTAGTCTTTTAATTTTGCAGTGACAGACTGAGAGTTGTCACTTTAACTTGAGAGACAGAAGTTGCTATTTCTTTATTTTTGTTTTTAAAGGTTGCATCATGTGATAGACACACTTTAAGAAACTCCTTCCAAGACTCTTTATTGTATGTCTCCTTTAGTAATTCCTTACCAATATCCAATTTATGACACTCCCTTTTGAAAAATAAGGTCGTCATGTCTTCGAATACCTTAAATTCAATTGCTTCTTCCTTGAACTTCAAGGTTAATGTTTAAATCCTCATATCAATATTAACACTAGCTATTGCTAAGAATGGCCAAGCTAATATCTATGGCATTGTTGTGTCTTCCTCCATATCCAAAACTATAAGATCCACCAAGAGATAAAATGTCTTCACCTTCACCAAGGCATTTTCTAACACTCTTACTGGTCACTTGATTGATCTATCTACTGGCTATAGTGTCATATTTGTAAGCTTTTATTTGCCCAAGCCCAGCCTCTTGTAAATAGACAAAGGTATTAGACTAACACTAGCACCTAAATCACATAGTGAACAACTCCCTAGATCAGTAAGTTTTGGTGGTTGCTTATTTTGTATGATAGAACTACATTTTTCAATGAGTACAATAGTAGCAAAATCTTTTAGCTTCCTTTTGTTTGACAAAATCTCCTCAAAAAATTTCACATAGGTTGGCATTTGAGTTAATGCATCCACACAAATTATATTTATATGAAGTTGTTTAAAAATATTTAGAAATTTGTTAAACTGCTTATCTAGTTTTTGCTATTTCAGTCTTTGAGAAAAAGGTACTTATGGAATATAAGGCTTGATTAGTGCTTGTGTTAGTAGTTGAACTACCTTTGGCTCAGTCTTCTTAAGATGGATTAGAGAGCTCATAATCTCCACGTCATCAATCGTATTTTCATTTTCAAGTGGTGTATTTTGTAACACCATAAATTTTAGCTCCTTTCATGACATTCATAAGCTTCACCTCATTATTTCCATAAGAGCATATAAAGAGGGGAATGAAAATAATAGGTTTATTTGCGTTGTGCTATGCTTAAAAATTTGCAATCGGTGTTACGTAGACCGTGTGAACTCATGTTATACATTCTCATATTTAATTCTATCATTATAACTCATTTACATCACAAAAATATATCTACAATTCATGAAAACCGAAATGGAGCTCAAAATAAGCAAGCATATTTTCATCCAGATTTGCTCTATTTTCTGACCAAACTTTGGAAAATCATAACTAAATCTAAAAAATTTAAAATAATGAAATCTTGCTCATTCTAGAAATATTAGGATGTCTAATTCATACTAAAAATATGCTCAGATCATAACATGCATCATGGAAGACTTTTGACATCCAAAAATCTACAGAGATCGCTGGCTGCCTGAGCTGTTGTTCAGATTACTGATACAAATTTCTAAAATTCATAACTAATTCTATAAAAATTGAACTCACACACATTTGGTCATTCTGGAAAGTTACAAATGTTAACTTGATATTAAAAATAATTTCCAAATGAAACAGATACGTTTAGTTATCAAAAACCTATGGAACAATAACTGAACTCCTGGGGCGTCACTAGTACTGACAGTCAATTTCAAAAATGCATAACTCTCTGTTCAAACCTCCAAATAAGGTGATCTTGGTGGAAAAAGAAAGATTATAACCTCTAGTTTATGGTTATAAAATTGCACAAGTATTGGACACTATTTGGCTATCAGGTGACACAAAACACAAAAATACCAATATGAACAGTGCCTAAACCAGAAATAATAGAAAATCCCAACTTTGAAAATTTATCAAATATTCTCTAGACCTTCGAAAATTATTTTATTTAGCTTCCCAAAAAGCTTTCAATGAGACCTAATTGTATGCCAAATTTTAGAGTAAGGCTAACTCATTTGGCTAAAAAGTAACATAAGATTCCATAATGGTCAATTTTAACTCTATATAAGGTACCAAAGTTGCCAAATGGATTTTCCTTGGTCTTGGAACCTTTTGGACAAGTCTAAAAGTATATTTAAGACTTGTGTGAGCTATCCAAATGGTCCCAAACCTCATACATCTCATTTTGGCCATAAAAACCCACACTTATGCATATTTCTATCAAATTCCCATATTGCACACTTTGGCATTTCATACTCAAATTATATTCTAAAACTTATACATCATATTCATAGTGATAAACATTATATAATAGTATCTTTATATATGTCTCAAGGTCTATAATATATTTATAACATCATAGACATTAAGATACATAAGTATGGTTCCAAAATGGCTAAAACTAAGGCATAAGTTTGTCAATCTCCTTCTTTCATGGTTGTTGGCTCTCTTTACTATAACTACTTGATCCACTTAGCATGTTAGAGTATTGGAGAGCAGGGAGTGAGATTCAAAGAATCCCAATAGCTCATCTCCCATTCAATCATACATAATATGTGCAAGCAAGCTTTACAAATACATGCATAGAGACAATAAAAGCCATGGACATTTTAGAAGTAAAGTTGGCATGTAAATAACTCATACAAATTATTCAAGAGCTCACCAAGTGTTTGGATTGGCCTCACACTTCTCCTCATAGGTTTTAGACTTGCCTCACCCATTTCTTGAGCACTTTGGACTCAACCATACTCTTGGAAGCCCACTTTGCTTTTGGGAGACTCTTTGCTTTATCTCAATCAAGCTCAAGGGTTCTTGACTCATCCTCACCAAAGGGAAGAGTTCTTGGCCTCTCCACACTCAAGCAATCTTATATAAACATCATGTACTCATTTGAAATATAACATGGCATCAAGGATCATGGAATATAAAAGCATGCTAGCATATGTTTCATAGCTTGAAAATACACATACACACATTCTAAAACAAGCTAAACATATATCTATGTATGAGAGAAAGTGGAGAGAGCTACCTTGTGCAAATCTACACATTTTTCTCTTTAGATTTCCCTCCTTTGCCTTGGCTATATACCCATAATTTGGTAGAGATGGTTTCTCTTGGCCTAGATATGATTTAAGGGAGCTAATTAGGTTCATAAAACATATTCTAAGACTATATAATTTCGTGAAATACTAAATTGCTCTATAGGTTCCATTATAGTCTATAATGGCACCTAATAAAGCAACATCCCTCAAATGATTTCTAGGCCTCATTCTTTACTCTCAAATATGATTCTTGACTCCTTTTAAGCCTCTTGGAGTTATCACATCATTAAAACAAAGGACCTAACATCATGTTGCTTCTTTAGGTCACAATATAGAACTTAAAGCACCAACTCATTCTCTAAACTTCTTAAATTTTTTCCAAGGCTTCCCCTCACATTCATTCATCATATATGACTCAAAAATGGGTTTGGAAAAATTTGAAACTCTCCCTAGCTAGGTGAACTTGCTTAGGCCGAGACTATAGGCGCATTGACTTTCCATGGCATTCTCTTTGTTTTTTTTAAAGAGGAAGCATGTGGGGAGCCTCTTAGGGATCTTAGGAGCATGTTTTAACATTCAATTAAGCCTAAAAATATTCATATAAAATTAAATTTGCAAGGGAGCATTTGGATCCCTAATGGTTCCATCTTGTTTCCTAATGCTCCTTTCTTGATTCTATTGATTCATTCTTAATCCTTGCCACTTAAAACCCCTAATCCCTCCATAAATTGGACAGAAAATAGTCCCTAAGAATTGGGCACATGGTGACCAAATTCGTGCAAGAGGAAGGGGGAGGAAGAAACTACCAAAGAATGGAAGTTTTACCTTGTTTTCTTGCTTTTCTTTACTTGCTCTTTGCCTTCTTTGGCCTCCTTACTTGATTTTTGAAATTTTCCCTCTGTTCTCCCTTCAAAATAGCCCTCACAACTTCAAAAAAATCATGGAGAAAGAGAAGGAAAAAGGGAAGAAAAGGTTAGCCAAGGTGAAGCATGAAAAACCAAGAAATTTCCTACCTTTTCTTAGCTTTTTCCTCCCTCCAAGAGTGCTCCTTCTTGTGCACCTAAAAGAACTGATTCTCCTCTCTATTTTAGACAGAAGAAAGATGGAGGAAAATGAAGGCAAGAGAGGGCGTGAGTTTAAGAAGCTTCTTGTTAAAATTATTTCCAATTTTGCCCTTCGCAATGGCATTTTCGGTTTGACTTCATTTTAGCTCCTTTTTTAGAATCATCTTTTTTATCATAACAAATAAGTTCTTAATTTAATAAAATTTCTTTGGAATCACTCAATTTGGAGCTAAAACTTTACTGAACGTACCAATCAAAGTTCGGGTCAACCGACATTGGAAAACGTCTACCGAAAGGGGATTTAACTGTCCTGGGATTTTTCATGGTTTTCAAGACCTCTGAGAACTCCGGAGGATTCAAAACTTTGATTTAAAAAGCCCTCCTATATGTTTTCCAAAAAGTCTACTTATTTACAAAAATACCACTGGCCTTTCGGCAAATTTTTTGAATCACTCCAACCCCAATTTCTGGGCAACTCAAGACTCAAATTCTCATTTTTTATTATTTAAAATTTTGTCCCAATTTTATTTTGCCTTGAATCACTCATCTCAGGGGACTTGCTTTGAAAATTGACTCATTTCAATATTTTCCAAAAAATCGAATGTTACATATTTAGCTTACTAGAACTTTGTAATTAATTGCCATTTCTTAGAATGATAGCCTTGCATTATTTTTTTTTTATAGTTTGATTAGTTAAGCTCCCTTGAGACCTGGAGTTAGATGCACTTGCCAACCAACTAAACTATATTTCTAGATTTCTATTATAACTAGCTAGTTGATTTAACTCAAATTCTAACTTCTCAAATCTTTTAAAACATAAATTATAGAATTTTTACATGCAACTCCTCAGCCTTACTTATTTTCATTCTAAAATTAAACCCCTTTATTTCCAAGATGGAAGGTTAGTCTAGATGATCCACCTTGATGTCTTGAATTCCTTAGATAATTCTAGTTATAATTTCCCTATGATAGGTTAGGATGTTATGCCATTTAGGATTGTAGTTAACTAAATAAGGATTGTTCTTTAGTCTAGGATTGTTTGAGAGATACTATACTTGATCATACATATAAGAACCTAAAGAGTTATTTTGACATTTACTATATAGATGATCACCATCATATGGTTCACAATCAGATAGATTAGGATGGATCATTTAAAATTGCATTGACATTCATCTTATCAAACCTCTTTAAAAGTATATTAAACTTAAAGTCAATTTTGTTATTCTATGCATAAATGTCTTAATTTTCATAACTCTAACTACTCTTCTTTTGTCTTTCACTTAACTAATGATAATGATTTGTAGCCATCTTTTTAATAATATCAACTAACTTATTAGCATCGAGGCTTGTAAGGATCATCTAGTTATAGCATCTAAATTGATTCTAAGAGATTACTCCAACTCGTTATAGAAAATTTATACAAGCATCCAATCTTAAATACCATGATGCAAGTAATGCCTTTACAAATCCTTAAATCTCTTAGAAGCATCATGTAAAGATTCCCATCATAGTAAACAAAACTCAAAATTTCGTTCCTCAATTTTGCAATTTTCCCTAATAGAAAATATTTTTGCTAAAAATCTAAAAAGAAAATTAAGCAAGCATAAAGTGAAGATAGAATGGAAGCAGTTCCAACTAGATTACAATAATGGAGACCTTATTCATCTTGATGGTATCATAAATCCTTAACAAGCAAGTTAAACAAACATTGAGATCTTCTAAAACTCCTCTTCCAAATTCATTATATTGTATCATTAGAATTATCCTTGACTTAATCTCAAAGTTATTAATTACAATTTTTAGGCTAACAATACTAGTATTCAATTTATGTGCATTTAGTAGGGTGTAATACTTGGTTCCTCCGTAAATGGCCTAAAACTAATCAGTTACAAAAGGAAGTCTCCTAAATGGTGAGGCCAAACAAAATTAAAGAAATGATCTAGATATCAAAGAATGAAAACATAAGGCTATAGGTGCCCTGAAAATGGAGCAAGAATAGCTAAACAAAATTTGACGAACATACAGTGGCATTTTTGTAAATTTGGATACTTTTTAGAAAACTCAAAGAAGGGATCTTTAAATAAAAATTTGAGTTTCCTAGGGTTCTCAGAACCCTAAAAATCATAGGAACCCCTAAAATGGTCTAAACCCCTCAAGTTTACATTTTAAAATGTTAGTTGACTTAAACTTTGACTGGTTCATTCGAAAAGATTTTAAATCCAATTTTGGTGAAACTAAAAGCATTTTATAAGTTAGAGAACCTAAATTTTGTGATGGAAAAGATGGTTCTCAAAAAGGAGTTGAAATGAGTCTAATTGGAAAGAAGTAAGAAGAGGGACTAAATCATAATTTTTAAAAAGTTGTATAAATGAGTTCTAGCCCCCTTAAAACATGTTCCATCTCTGCCCTCTCCTCATAATTGACCTTCTCTAGTCTAGAACAGAACCAAGGGTAGATGGGAGTGGTACACCAAAGGAAGGAGTAAGGTTCCATGGTTTTTCATACTTCATCCTTCACCAACCTTGCTATCCTCTTTCTACTCTTTTCTCCTATGGTTTTCATGACTGATTTAAGGCTAATTTGGGGTTAGTTCAATGGGAGGAACTTAGAATTTAAAGGAGAAGCAAGAAGCAAGTGAAAGTGTTCTTAAAAAAGCTTAAAATCAAGGTAACTTCATGGCTTTTCCTTGCTTCTTCTTGGTTGTTCTTCATGAGTGCAATTTCGTCCAGCACTAGGCCACTCTCTAGGGAATGAATTCAAGCCAAAATAAGGTAGAGATAAGGGTTTTCAAGCATGAAGAGTAAGAATATACCATTGGAATTAAATAAGAACATTAAATTTAAGTTGTCAAAGTTAGGGATTTTATTATACCTTGATATGTATGAGACTTTCTAATAATAATTTAGGTTATTTAAAAGTGTATATAAGTTCTCAAGATATCTAGGACTCTCCACAAGTGGCAAACTCCCTAAGAAAACCAAGATAACTCCATGGGTCTTTCATTTTGTCTATGTCTTGGCCAAGCATGAGAAATAGCACCTAAGGAGATTTTTCTTCACTTCTAAGGATAGGAAAGACCTAGATATGATTAATGAATATCAAAGGAAGCATTGAAATGAATTTAGGAATCATGGTTTATGAGATAGAAGTATAGACTCCATTTTGAGACATAAAGAAGTAACTTATGTTTAGACTCCTTGGATTGAATTAGTGATAACTCTAATGAGTTCTAATGGAGTCATATGTCCTAAATTGAATGAGAAATTGGACCTAAAAACAAAGACTATAAGGGTTGCTTCATTATGTCTTTTATGGATCCATAATTGAATCATAAGCTAGCATATGAGTGTGTAGAGCTTATGGGATGTTAGAGTTAGTTCCAATGATATTTTTGTACCTTGTTGGATGTATCTAGGCTAAGTCAATCAAGCTCTTAATCATTAGATGTGTGAGGCCGAGAAGGGGAAGGTGTAACCAAGGGAAAAAGTGTTGAGTTCTTACTTTAAGGTAACTCTCTAACCTTTCTCACATGTATTGCTTAGATGCTTACTTGTTTTTTAGTGCTTATGTGTAGGTTTGAACTATGAGAAATGCTTCTAGCCATTGAATACATGTTATGGTACCATTATACTTCTTGAAATGTATTTATAAATACAAAGTGACTTAAATAGGTATAGTTATACCAAAAGCCTCTTAGCATAGGTGAGAATAAGCCAAAAGTCTTTAGGAATGGGTGAGACAAAGCCAAAAATTTCAAGAAGAGTGAGGCTAAGTCAAAAGCCCTTTGAAAATGGGTAAGGTAAATCTAAAAGTCTCAAAGAAGTTGGGTGAAGCTAGATCAATGCCCTTGAGAACCTATATTTGATATGTATGAGTTCATATGACAAGAAAAATGATTTATATATGGTTATTAGTAGCTTAAATGATATGCATGCATTCTTTGACATGAAATTGCATTTATTATGTATGTTTGAAAGGGTAAAAAGTTATTAAGATTTTTAGAATCTCACTCTTCTCCCACATATGTCTAACTATGTCTAGGTGAACCAAGTAGAGTTAAAAATGGAGGCTAACCATCTTGAAGAGCAAGACTTTAACAATGAAGTAGAATATTAGGTATTTTGACGGTATTTTGATGTCAAGATTTGTAGCCACATGTTGTATATATGATGTAGACCTTTGAACAAGTTCAAATATATGTAAATATAATGTATGTATCTATTTTGAAGTTAAATTAATGAATATGTGAGTTTTGCTATCCATATGCCATTATGTCTATGTGTATGATTGCAAGTAGCAAGGTGATAATGAGCTCTATGATGATTTGAATCATTTGGTATGCTCATATATGCTATAATTGTGCTTTTACACGTGATCAAGTGGCTATGGAACCATAGGAAGGTCATTTGGTACCTTGTTATACCATTATGGACTTCAAATTTGATCATTTCTTAAGCTGAATCAAAGTCTAACCAAATGGATGAGTTTTTATATGAAATTTGGCTAATAAATAGATCTTATCTAGATCTTTTTACAGAGTTAAAAAGTATTCAATTTGGAGCTTTATAGAATTTATTATTATTTTTTACATTTGGCCAAATTATACAAAATATGTCAATCGTACTGTTCATATGGTCAATAAACTTTTCTATGTCACTTATAGGTCAAATGAAGTCCAGTGCTTTAAAATTTTACATGCATAAACTAGATATCATAAGCTTTCTATAGCCACTAAGAACACCTTATTTGGAACTCTGTAGAGGAATAAATAAATTTTTAAAGTTCCAATTCTTGTAGCTATCTGAAAGTAGACCTGATATACTGTTCTATTATTTTTTATGGGTTAAATGCTATTTCTTGGTCTAGAACTATTTTTAGTCATTAGTTAACATCTAATGCTCTCTAGAAAGCCATTGTATGCATGATTTTGATTTTTCTAAAATTTGTTATAAATTTTCAAAATTCATATCAGAAAACTGGTACAACAACCCGAGACCAAACTTTTGGTTTCTTGAAATATGGTTCCAAATCCGAGATTCTTAAGATGAATTGTGATGTTTTTATATGAATGGATATGTGATGGATAGAAAATGAAATTTGTATATTCATATGGTCCTTAAAGCTAAAGATGATGTAAATGGGTTTCCAATTACATAAATTCCCTCTACACAAAATGTTATATTTATGTAAAGGTGTGAGATGAAGCCTTTGTGAGATAATTAAAGGCTAGGAAGCTAAGGTATTACACAAGGCATAGTCTTGTGCTGGTCAACAACAGTGATTACGAGCAACTTTGATCAGTTAAGGTATATTTTCAATTGGGTCCTCTTATTGATTTATTAGTTAAGGTTGTTATGGATCTTCTACTTGCTTGCATCTAGCATGAAGCAAGCATTTAGGTTTTGGTTTAAGCTTAAGAAAAGCAACACTAGATGAGTAACTCATAATGCTAGGGTACCTGAAAAGAGGAAACTACAAATTAACCCAAGTTAAAAGTTGAAAAAGCAAAAGAGTTTAATATAATTAAAATATCTGGATTAATAGGAGAATATTTCAATTGACATTAAATTGTCTTCCCTAGTAACAACACCAAGAACTTGTTGACAATGATTTCATAAATATACAAGTCATATAAGTAATAAATTGATAAGTATAGTATTATTCCCATAAGGAAGGAATTTAATTACCAATATTATTTCTCTTATCTAAATTATCTAATTAAAATTAAAACTAATAAAAAATTGAAAAGGACAAGTTCATTTAACAGATACTGACTTTATATAAATATATAAGGTTTTAAAATCTAAAATCCCCTATTACTTTCCTAAGCATCATTTAGAATAAACTTTGGCAACTAAATTCAATTGAATTAATGGAAATCTACTCATGTAAGTGAAATTCCCTTTTAAGATAAGTCATCAATATTAAACTTATGTTTACTCTTATAATCATATACTTGGTATAAACATATTACATATAAAAGATTCAATGCAAATATTTTCAAACTGCTAAAATGCAATTTATATCTTTATACAATCACTATTTGAGCATATCACTCTAGTTATCTACATTGTAATTGACATCTCAATTCTCTCACAATCCATTAGATGAATAGTGGCCAACCATTTATAAACAAAATAAAAAAGTAGTATGTTAATTTAATGGAAATCATCTTAAACATAATATGCAATAAACTTATTCAATAAATAGATTCATCTAAACTTTAGACCTACAATCTAACTACTTATAATGGAAATCAACAACAAAAGAATAATATAATTGAATAGATCCATGACTTAAAAATTGAAGAAAAGGGTGAAGATAAAATAAATGGTGGATTTGAGTATTTTTTTTAGTGTAAGCTTTAGATCTTTAGTAGAACTCCAACATTTTTCTCTAAATCTCATCTTTTCCTCTATATTTATGAGTAATATTCTATGTTTTGCAAACTAAAGTAATCTCTAGAGAATACAAATGAATGATTAAAAAGGGTCACAAGGAAAGAGAAGACTAGTCAAGGCTAAGAAGAACTGGTACAAGCTTAACTAATGAAAAATTTAAAGATATAGAAAACATAAGAATTGGCTTGATAAATGAATATCTCTCATCATAATATAATGAAATAAGGTTAGTAGATTAATCAGATAAGGTGGTTTGACCAAATTCTTGATGGTGTATTGTTTAGGACTTCGGTCAACCATGACTTGGTTAAACCTTTTTAGACTATTTTATGTCTCTATAATCTCAAAGTAAATATTTTTAATGAAAAGTAAAGTTTAAATTTTATTGTGGAGCTGTTGGTTTCTAACAATATAGTGAAATGAGCTCAAATGGTGAAATTAAAGTGTAAGAGAAAAATTAGAATTTTGAAAAATATAAAACCCTAGTTGTGTGTGTATGTGTGATGCTGCTCCTCTTCCCCTCTTTATAGGTAAGTAGCCCTAAACCCTTATCCATGGTGGCATGAAGAAGGAAGAAGAAGTAAGGGAAGAAAGCCATATATAGGTAAGCAAATATAGTGAATTTGAATATGATGTTGTTACAAACTTTTTCTACTATTCCTCCTCTTTCTTTCTATAGTTTGGTTTTCTAAAAGAGTGAGTTTTGTGGTTGAATTCTTGGATGAAGAAGCTCTATTGGGGAAACCAATTATATCAAAAATAATCTTCATTAAAAGTGCTTTCAAATGAAATATGATTTAGGTTAGGAAAATTATGTAATCTTGGAACCCTAGCCACTGTATGTTTCTGCCAAGAGAGAGTGTGAGAAAAGGAGGTATGAGCTTGATGAAAACTTAGCAAAACTAAGAGTTTTGAAGGGTAAAGATTAAGAATATACAAATAAAATTGGCAAAGAACCTAAAGAATAGTATATATCTTCACTTAGGGTTTGGTTTTGCCCCTGAAAAATTTAAAACCCTAGGAGAGTTAATTAATCTCTATAATATCTTAATTGAGTTAAAAAAAAAAAAAGAATTAAGGACACCTTAAAGTCTTGAAATTCTCTATGAATTTATCAAAACTCCATGACTTGGATACTTAGGGAGTGTCTTAGCCATAGAAAGGATTTGGTACCTAAGTAGTTATTTCATTGATTCTAATATTTTAAATAGTCTAGATATGAAATATAAATACTAATAGAGCTATTGGATTGAATTTAGAAACTCTATTTTTGTAAGTGAAAGTTTAAAGTTCAAAGATGCCTAATGGGATTATATGGCTCTAGGCACATTTAATTATACTTTTGATGACTCTAATGAGTTTCAATATAATTATAAAGATTATATATGATGAGATTTTGAAGTTTAAAAGTTGAATTCTAAAAGTTACTTCTTAGGGCATTCAAAATGACCTAAAGTTATACTTTACAACTAGATTAGCACATGTAGATAACATAACATTAAAAATGACTTGATTGATTATTTTATATTTCATTTGATATGTTTAGGTCAAACAAGTGAGATCATGCCAAGGTGTGAGTGTAAGGTTGTGGAACCAAAGGAAGGAAACAAAGGGAATTGACTAATTTTTCTTGAAAAGGTAGCTTTTCCTTCATTATTATATATGTGGTTAGTTTGCTTGAGTTCTTGGTTGCTTGTATGTGTTAGCTGTAATTATGTGACTTGCTATCTATTTAAGTAAATTATGCAATTGCATGACATTGATTTATATTTATGATTGGAGTAGCTCTTTAATAGGTGAGACTACACCAAAAGTCTCTTGATATTGGATGAGGTTAAGTCAAAAGTCCTTAAATATGAGGTGAAACTAGAGCAAAAGCCTCTAGATGTTAGGTGAGACTAAATCAAAAATCCTTAGAGTATAGACTTGCTCCTATTTAAGCTAAAGCATGGATTATAATTTGGCTATAATTGTACGATATGCATGCTTACTTCCATATATTTAAGTGAACCATGTGTGTGTTTGAGTGTTAGATTAGCTACTAGGATTTTCTGAATCTCATATTTCTCTATTTCTACTAACCATGGCCAGGTGATATGCAAAGCAAGGGTAAGAAGAAACAAAATACTTATAAAAATTTATTATGTTAAGAAATTGGCCTAGATTATGATATTGTACATATATTTATGTAAACCTATATCTTTTTGTATTGAAATATAAACATGTTCAAAAGCATTAGACTATGATATAAAGACCATTTGATATATGTAAGACTTGATATGATATGATTTGACATATGAAGCTCCTTGATGTTCATGTGTATTCTTTCATGTGGGATAGTAATTTTTAGTTGTAAGATAATTTTTATATAATAGATCAGTCTTACATGATGCATTTACAGATTAAAGTTTGATCGCGGTGAGAAATGATATTTTAAAGCTTATTTAGTATTACTTAAGACCAAAATTTTGACCATTTGAGCCATAAAATGTCCCCTTACTCTTGACACTTTAATAACCTAATTTGGATTTGAAATTTGGTATGTAATTAGAGAACATGCATGCTTGCTTTCATGTGCTTGAGTGAACCATATGTGTGTTTAAATGTTGGACTAGCTATTGAAATTTTTTGAATCTTATATTTCTTTATCTCTATTAACTATGGCCAGGTGATATGTAAAGCAAAGGTAAGGAAGAGCAAAATTGTAGAAAAATTTATTATGTTAAGAGATTGGCCTAGACTATAATATTATACATATATTTATATAAACCTATATCTTGTTGTATTGAAATACAAACATGTTCAACAGCACTATACCATGACATAAAGACCATTTGATGTATGCAAAACTTGATATAATATGATTTGGTATATAAGGTTTCTTGATATTCATGTGCATTCTTGCATGGGGGATAATTATTTTTAGTTGCAAGACAATTTTTATATATAATAGATCAATCCTACATGATATATTTATGGATTAAAATTTGCTCATGGTGACAACCATTTGAGTCATAACAGGTCCATTTGCTTTTGATAACTTTAATAACCTAATTTAGAGCTAAAATTTGGCAAGCAATTAGAGAACATTTAAAGCTTTCTATAGAGTCAACAATCATAATTTTTAGAGTTCTATAAAATATTTAATGAATTTTCAAAATTGGCTCCAAAGAGTTGTCAAATGTAGTTACTATTAATACTAGTTTGCTTTTAGATTTTATGCCTTTTGAGGGACCAAATAAATTCATTTTGACTTGAATGCATCACAAGCTTTTTAAGAACACCTATTTTATGTTAATTAGAATTGTATAGTTAAGTTATAAATTTTTATAGTTTGGACCTCATCAAGTGTTCCATGGCAAATTTTAGCAAATGGTCCTCTTTATGCATATAATTCTCTTCTACATGTTATCTTAGTAGTAACAAATTAGTTATCATGAATTAGTGAGATAAAATAGTGAAGATTTATAATTGAGCATTTTGGAACCACTAGCACTTTTAGTAAATAAGAATTTTGTTGCTAAAAGTTTAGTTACCACAATTTTTGCCATGAATGGATTATATAAATAAAGAAAATGTGAAATATGTTATGGTATAACATTATAGATCTTTGGTCTGTTGTTAACCTCCTCTTTCAAAAATTTGAAGCTACCTCACAAAAACCCTAATTTTAGTCAAACACAAGTAAGTCGTGTCAAAATCATCCATTTACACAACTTACCATGTAGGTTTACATAGCTAGCCAGTGTAAGCCTTTGGTTTGTCAAAGACCTTCCTTTTTCATATGCCTATACTTACCAACACAGTTAGCTCGTGTTCCTTGCTAAATATGTTTGATTTCCTATTAATTATTTCATACTTTTTCACTTTCCCTTATACTAGATTTGATCATATAAAAAGTATATAAAAGCTACATAATCTGGATTTAATTACTCAAATTTATCTCAAGAAAAGTATGCAAATTTAACATTCATTAGCAACTTATAAGGCTAAGTCTTATCTTTATTGCTAAATCTTTTATTTATTATAAGGCTCAACCATCTATTTCAAGAAAGATGATAATAACATGAAGTAGCCAAAAGGTCCATGTTTGTTCAGATATCACTTAGGAAGGCATTTAATTTTGAGCAAAATTCAAAAACACGCTTACTTTGATACTAAAAAAGGTTGAAGCTAATACTTGATGCCCCATTATCTCACAATGAAGAGTACTATATTCACAAAAAGATCTTGCATGTAAACATTTTAACACCTTAATCTACTACCGCTACCTAGCCTCTCACTGGGCTCGGTTCCATATGATTTCCAAATAAACACTACTATTCCGTGGCATTTTCATGCTATGAACTGGGGTTTCATACACTCATCTTATGCCCCGTGGGTCCTGTGAATCCATCATTTGCATCCTCAACTCAAACTCCATATATACGACTCATACATAACATAAAACAAACCATAAACCACGGGTATAGAGCCAAAAACCAGAAAAATTACATTTTCTCACTTGGGCCCAAAAGTCATATTTTGGCTCTACCTTTGGAAAATCATATTTAATTCTAGAAAAATGGGAATCCAACAAACTCTAGCTTTCTGGAAAGCCCTAAGTGTTAACTTTACACTAAAAATAATTTCCAATCATAACTTCAGAGTCTAGACCGTGTTTGACATCGAAAATGGGAAGAAGGTCTGGCTGTCACTGTTTCTGGTGCGGTTTACTGTCATGAGATTCGAAAATTCATAATTAAATCCACAAAAATCACATCTGGGCAATCTATACCAATTTGGAAAGCTACGGATGTCTACTAGAGGAGAAAAATAAGTCCAGATCAGTTCAGTAGCCCTCAGACCCCGAAACCGTTAAAACAGTGATGGAGGTCGGATAGGCTCCCTGATGCTGATACAGAACTTCAGACATGTCAATCTCTCTCTACAGACCCCCGATTAAGGTGATTCTAGTTGGTATAGGTCACTATAGTTGTTTAGTTTATGTGTATAAAATTTCATGACATTTGGACGCCATTTGGTCCATGAATGACACGGATTTCATTTCTGCCCTATGAAACAGTAACATGACCAAATCAACAATTTTTTCCAATTTCAACAATTCACCAAATATTCCCTAGACCTCTGAATATTACCTACTTTAGCTTCTCAAGAAGCTTTCTACAAACTCTAGAGGTATGCCAAATTTCATGGCAAGAGGAGCTCATCCGGTCATACTTTGACAGAGCTCTCAAAAATACTGGTTTTGGCACCCCAAAGGTCCAAAACGGGTCCAAATCGCCTCTCACACACTCTAGCCACTCATGAACAAGTTTAAAAGTATAAAACTAGGATATATAACAAGTCCATGTGGTCCAAATCATCATACAAACCAATTTCACTATACTACGGCCAAATTTACACTATTGCATTCATTCAACAAAAGGGGCAAAACCCTCATTTCCATTCATTTGGCTATCAACATAGTATATATATCATCATTTCATGCATATACACTTGCTACAACCTTTACATCTCAAAAATAGTGGGCGCATATTCATTTGGCACCACTTTACATCAAAATACATCAAAATATCCCAAAAGAAAGTAATATCTAACTACGCATGCTCCTAGGCTCCTTGGTGTGTGCTCGGTTCTCCTTGAGCTCCACCTAGCATATTAGTTGGGAGGGGAAAGGGGTGAGATTCAGGGAATCTCAGTAGCTCATGCACTCAATCAAGTAAGTAATCAAGGCATATAACAAGTCAAAGCATGTGAATAAGCACTTAGCCATTCTCAAACATCCAACACACATTGTACATGCTATGGAATCACAACAATGCCAAAAATGAGCTCCAGGGACTTTTGGTCTAGCCTCACCCGAGTTTAAGGGACTTTTGGATGGCCTCACCCGAGTTTAAGGACTTTTGACTTGGCCTCACTCGTTTGAGACTTTTGGCCTCGTCTCACCTATCTCAAGGGATTTTCGGCTTCACCTCACCCATCTCAAGGGACTTTCGGCACTACCTCACCCGAGCAATTCTCACATTTCAACACACAAGCATATTGGCATCAATGCATCAAAGCAATAGCATATGGCATATTTCATACAACAAGCATATACAAAATCATACAATGACTGTCATATCCAAGAATGCAACAAGAAAGAGTGGAAAAGAGAGCTACCTTTGGAGCCAAAGCCAACACTAGCTTTTCCTTTCAAGTCCTCTTCTCCCTTTTTAATTTCACACTCACACATTGATGGAAGTGTTTCACTTGAGCCTAGACACAATTAAAGAGCATAGAATTACTCTCTTAACATGGAATCATTAGATCAAACTCTTCTACATACCAGAACCTAGAGTTCTCTCTCTCTCTCTAGAATGCCATTAACTCTTTCTCTCTCTCAAGCTCCTATGGTAGTGGAAACCATATTTTCAAAGAAAACACAAAGAGTCAAAGGTGTTTTCCACTTTCCCTCTTCTGACCCATGCCCAAAATTCAGCCATTTTCACAAACAAAACCGCAGAAAGAGAGGACAAAGAGAGGGGATCAGAGTTCTAAGAAGAAATGGGAGAAGTTACCTTACCTTTCCCTTGATCTTCCTCCTTCTCTTGATCTCTCTCACTCTTCATGCCTCTTTCTCACTTTGAGTCGAAGTCTAGGGCAGATATGAGAGAAGAAATGAGTTTGGGCGTTTAATGAAGTCAAATTTTCTCTATTTACTCTCTTCCGGACTGACCCTCGCTACGGCAAAAATTAACCTTCGCTATAGCGAGCTCGTGTAATCTGGCTTCGCTATGGCGAGGTGTAACATTCGCTACGGCGAGATCGTATCAGTTCCCTTCGCTATGGCGAGATTCGACCTTCGCTATGGCGAACTCGTGTCAGTGCCAGACCTCACTCTCGCTATGGCGCACGCTACGGCGAGCTGCCCCCTGGTTTCTGTATGGACTGCTGTCCGCACTCGCTATAGCTAGAATCTCTTTCGCTATCGCGAACAAGCACTCTTGCTGTAGCGAGACCATTTCTCGCTATTGCGAGAGGACTTGGCAGAAATTCTGGATTCCGAAAATTTCCAGCTTCTTATTTTCTTTCTTTTCCCTTCCTTTTCTTTTTCCCGGTTGTTACATTTTATACCATCTATAGATATTCACATCACAATTTCCTCAATTTCTAGTGCTAAAAATATTGTTGAAAGAAAATATTGCAAAATTGCCTAAATCTACACCAATTTTCAATTTATCTTCTCAATATTGGTCTAAAGTTGAACGTGACATGAAAAATATAAATATTAGTGTAAAATTTATTCATACATATGCCTGTGTATATTTATGTTGATTAAAAAATTTAGCTTAATGTTGATCATGAAAAAGTTAAGACAAAGGAAAAAAAATAACACACATAGATGTGTTTAAATTATAAAACAAAGTAATTAAGAAGTTTCATTAAACTTATAAATGGGCGAATAGATGGTCATGAGAGCACCAAAGAATCTAAAAGAAGCTTTAAAAATGTAACCTTAAGTTTAATATCAAGACAAATTGAAGCATGCTTTTTGATAAGCAAGACAAATTAAAGCTAAAAGAAGTAAAAATTATCAAGCATATATAATGCAAGATGCACTAGCATAAAAAAGCTTAACTATAAATATCAAGTTTTTCTCAATATTCTGGTTTAGTAATGACTATAAGGCTGATTGTAACATTTCAAAGTAGCTGTAACATCATAATTATTTAAGTTTTGAAAGCTATAATTTTAGTTAATGTTACTTTTAGTTCTAGGGAAATTTTAGTAATTTTATTGTTTCTTGGTCATTAGTTTATTTTGTTTGTTATTGGGTTTGTTCTAAGGTCCAAGTTTATCTTGTAAGTTTAGTAGTTGTAGAGAGTCTTATTCCTTATAGATTCATGATTATGTTCTTCATAGACAAGACATAAGTAAAGTTTTTCTAGTTATTTGTTATTGAGTTTTTTTAATAAAAATATAACAAATTTTTTAAAGAATCAATCATAAGTTTTTTTAATACAAATATAGCTAAATAAGTTCATAAATAAAGTTTTCCTTCCTTTCACTACCTTATGTTTCTCAACAAGCACCATAGTTAGATCAGTGAAAAAAATAATCAAATCAAATAGCCTCAAAATTTAGGTTCTAATCTAAGATCAAAGGTTGTAGATTAACATTGTTTCAAAAGTTTGATGTAAATTAATTCATAAGAGATTATCATTGCTTTCAAAATGCTATGCAATTTGGATCTAGCAAATCTTTATACTCTGCCTTTAGAATCCATTTGGTTTAGGACATCACAATGACCAAATTAGTCATGAACATGCCTTGGAAATAAATGACATATGCACACTAGGCAACAAAAAAGAGAGGTGGGAAGGAAATAGTTTTTATTAAAATGAGTAAAGTTTCTATTTCCTTCCTTGATTCAACCATATGACTTATATATATTGCAATACTGATGCCAAATGACATCATTCTCTTTATTTTCCATAAAATTGATGGAAACAATAAGAAGTTAAAGCATCTGAACTCATTAAAATTTTAGTCACAAATCTTTTCTTCCTTTTAACTTAAACTTACAAATCATAAACCTAGTTCATAAGTCATAAAATCCACTTAACGTAACTTATGACTCATTTCCTATATGTGAATTTGGACTAATGCTCAAGTTATTAATTAAATTTAGAAAGACATAGTTGTATACATAGAAAAGTTTACAAGTATCTAGGCATAATACCATATTCAATGTCAAGAAACACTAAACCCAAGCAATGAAATTTCTAACCCCAAAAAAAAGAGAGAAAAATATTTTTTAAAAAAGGAAAATAGTCATTCATATAAAAATTTTCAACACTAACTTTATGAAGATAGTAGTGAAGACTACTAGTTCTATATGCAAAATAAAAGGAAGATGAGGGAGTCTAATTTATAAATGAGTTTTATTTGTATCTCATACTAGATCAAAACGAAAAGGGTATTAGCTAAGGATAAAGGAAAAATATATGGATAAATAAACTAGCATTGCACAACTTAAATATACAAGTACACCATTGAAAAAAGTAAGAAGGCTTAAGAAGAAATTGAAAAAAAAAGGAGGGGTTAGAGGTTTGGCCATGATGATAGGCATTCAAAGTGATAAAAGAATGCATGATCCAAAAAGGTTTAGTTATAGGTATAACAAAAAGGGCCTAAATGTTGAGGGAAAACACACACACACACACACACAAAAACCATATAACATAACCAGGAATAAAATGAAAGTAAAAGTAATAATCTATAATACTTATAAGTGCCATAGTAATAGCTTTTAAGCTAACCTCAGTTCAATAAACAACTTTGAAGGGTTTATTTTAATTGTAATTTGAACTAGTTGATAAAGGTAAAAGGTTGAAATGCCTAAGAAAGGCTAATTGCTAAGAGTAAAATCCATTTACTTTAGAATATCAAACATTAGCCATAAATGTAATAACCTAGTTACCATGACAATCTTGTTCACTTACAAAAAGGGTCAACAAAAAAGAAGTTCAACAAATATACAAGCTGCAACCCAAACATCTATCCCTAAACCATATTACTTGGTATCAAATAATAGCTTAAATGCTCTATATCCCCAAGCAAAAACCTATACATATAATAAACATAAGTTTCAAGCATTTAGGTCGATCACTAGAAAGTGCAAAAGACAAATGTAAGGATAATAGAATTTATTTATGGAAATTTGCAAGAAGCTGACTTCTAGGAAAGTTGTCAAAATTGGTAGGAAAACAAGGGTGGTAAAGAAAAAACATATTTCATTTTCATAAAAGTTTATAAGCAAGCTACATATAAGAAGCTAACTCTAATGAATTGCAACCTATATTTTATTATAAATTTAAACAACATCATCATATAACAAGCCAAAGTATAAGCTAATTCAAGGTATATCCTTTTCCAATTTTGCAAACTTTAACCATTCACAATCTATAAGAACTTGAAGATTAACATAATGCTATAAGTTATAAATTTAGAGTTTTATTGAGAATTTTGAGTTTTATTAAAAAAAAAAGAGTTCATTATCGATGGTCTCTGACTAAAACTACTAATATAGTGATACATACACACTCAAAGGGATATACAGGCCAATATATGAAAAGAAGCAAACCTGATGAGTAGATCTTCAGCCTGGGCATCCAAAGATCTAAGCTAAACCAAAATCTGCAAGTTTTAGATGTCCATAGATCCTATTAACAAGTTGCTTGGTTTTATATCCCTGTAATATAAAAGCAACCTTTTAAGCTCAATACTTAAAAGTAAATAACAATTTTATAATGACCAAACCAACAACATTTTCTACCTATGCTAAACCTTTTTCTTGGGGCAATAAGACTTTTTAGCATCATTTGAAGGTAAGATTTTATATCAGCTAGTGAAAGAAATATATTTTGGTCTTGTATAATAGTTTCAAGGTCCATATCCATGAATTCAGAGACAAGATGCAAATTGCCTCTACACTAGAAAGCATCAATTAACTCAATAATGTTTGGATCTTTGAGCTCTTTAAGTATTTTAATCTCTCTAAGAGCTATAAAATTTATCCCTCCTTTTTGCTTGCCAAGCTAAATTTTCTTATTTGTAACTATTTATCTTGTCTATTCATGCCATAAATACAATTTTTAAGAATAATACTAGATATTAGTACTGTCACCTTTATTGAATTAAAGGCCAGTTCATCAATATGTGAATGCATACATAACCCTAGAATACAATAAAATTGTCATAAAATAATGGTTTTGTTATTGAAAGTTATATGAAGAACAACTCATAACTTTATCAAACCTAGGATAGAAGAACTAAGTTTCAAGTTTTCTTTTCCTTTAATTTCATGGCCATATAACAAAGGGTAAGAAGCACTTTCTCATACCTAGTGACCTATGCACACTTTCTAAGAAATTTTAAAAACATTAAACTTTAGCCAAACAAACTGTCTAGACCAAATTTAGGAAAACAAACAACCAAAAGCATATATATATGTCTACTTCTTCCATAATATTGTAAGGTTCTCTCTCAAGATTTATTTTCCTCTGATGCATTGACTTTATTTACACCAAAGAAAGCCTGTCAAGTGTGAGAAGAGATTGATATTTCTATTCCAAATCCTTTTCACTTGCCTAATTTTCTAACCAAAGGAAAAAATTGATGTTTACTCGATTTTCATATAATTTTTTCTTTAAAAAAAAGGGAACAAAATAATAAAATACAATTTATTTACCTAGGTATCAATGGCTTTGTATACTACTTTGTAGGACCTTCACTAAAGGCTTCATGCTTGAGATATCTATTAGCCACCTTCTTGGACAAATCAAGGTTCAACATTTTCTTGTTTATTTATTGTGGCAATAGTATTGTAGTTAATTCACCTTCAAAAAAAAGGAATTTAAAAGTGGATCATTCTGAGAAAATTAGGGTCTTACAAGAAAAAGGTTAAAGATGTGAGAAAGCCAATGAAAATTGCATAAAATACTTCATAGGAACAAAATAGGCAGTACTTTGTATTTAATGTTATCAAGCTCATGAAGGAAAATCTCCTAATTGCTATAGGAGGTCTTAATGATAAGACTAAGAAGCTGATTAATCTCAACCTAAAAGGCGAATGTCTTGGTCTCCAACATTTTGCAAATCAAAGAGAAGAAATAGATAAATTAGGGTTTTGCAAAAAGAGAGAACATAGAGGATGTTTTGCAAATCAAAGAGAAGAAATGAATAAAAGTAGGGTTTGCGAAGGTAGAAAACGAAGAGAGAGGATTGAGGGTGGAGATGAAGATTTTAGGAGAGAACATGGGTTTGGAAAAGCAGGGAATGAAAAACTAAAAGAGGGATAGATTGGTAGGGAATGAAATTGTAGAAGAAGGAGGAGTGAATATGTGTGGCATTTAGAAGCGGTTAAAGAACTACCAAAAAATGCGATAAATTACTGGTAAGTGAATTTGTAATTACTGGGGTTGCATGAATTGTTGCTAAATTCACCATTTTTTATGGTTTTAAAAAACTATTGGAAATTGACTATCACTAGATGCAGCTTTTGCTTTGTGATGGTATTGTTTTATGCAATATTGCGAAAAAATTTGCAATATGTCCCATTTGTTACACAAGTTCGATGAAAGTTCCAACTTAGTACACGAATGACACTTACAGGAATACTATAGAAGTAACACATTGATTATTGATTAATTTTGTGGCTCATTCATGTCTATTATCTATTAATTAATAATTGTATTTTATGTTGCAAACAAATTTTATGGACGATGATAGGCATAAAAAGTGTTGTCTTCGATCTATAGGGGAGAAGTGAAGGCAAAAAAAGAAGGAATCTTTCAACAAAAGAAATGATGGAACAAGAACCATAAATGAGTACTGCAAATGGTCCTTAATGGAATTTCAATGGAGGAATGGCATTGTACTCTACCTGAGGACTTTGGTAATAGCAATTTTTTTTTCCATATGTTTAGTATTTGTAAAAGATATACTTACTGAGTTTTTGTTAATCACCATGAGTTCGTTTAGAAAAATAAATAAAATATGAGGAAGTGGATGATTCACCATACTAATGGATCATCTACTTTAATATGAGCTATTGGTTAAAATATTTGTCTTATATTTTGTAGGAAGCTGAGTGGGGGGCCTTACTGCGTGGGGAAATGTTTGGATTGCCACACACAAGAGAAGATATGGAAATCCCATGAATGAGGAAGATGAATTAGTCATTGTAAGTATACAAACTATGTAAGAATAAAGTGTAAAAGGTTACTTAGTAGAATTGATGCATTACTAAAATGCTAGATTGCTTTTTATTTTGTTTGAACTTGTAAGAGAGAATATTAAAGTTTCAAACTCAAGGATCTTTTTCTTAAGAGATCTTGAATCAAGATTCATTGGCCATTGCTTTAATTATGTCTGAGGTTCGAGATTAAGTACTTACTTGTCCTTAGTGTTTATCCAATTTGCTTGCTTCCATGGAAAGGGTCCATCTTCTAGGCCTACCTATGCACCAGCAATAGACTTACGTAAGTTTGGCGTTCCTCCTCTAAATTTCCAAGGTAAACTATAACCTAAATTGGCTAGTTTGGATAGTCCTAGAATAATATTATAACTTTTATCATTTTACCTAAATTATATGAATAAATATTTATTTTATATGGTCTTTAGTTTGTTATTTGTAAATTTCACTTTTATATTAATGCACTAAGTAATCAAAAGAGTAGAAGCCCAAGACCTGTAGCTTAATCTCAAAATTCATTTAATAGGGATAATTAGTTTAATATTTTGACTTATATGTGAACTTTGATTATATTGTATTTGAATTTTTAATTTGATTAAATATATTTAAATTTCAATAGTAAATTATGATTGAATATTTACAAAACTGTTATCATCATTAAATATCAATGGTAAATTGTGATTAAACAAGCTATATAGAGTTATAAAACTCCTATTATAAGGTAGTTAATGTATAAGCTATTAGAATTAAAAATAAAATTAATTTAGCAATCATTTAAACCTTTGCTAAAAAAATTTTGCATAGGTTTTAACTGCGGTTAATTAAACCACAAAATTGCAATTTCTAAAAAGTTAGGGCTAAATTTGTTGTTATGAATAGATCTATCACAATTTTTAGAATCACAATTAAGACCATTATTTACAGGTAAAACTGTGATAAGCCTCAAAATAATTATGATTTTTTTTAGTACAAAGTTTAGATATTAGTATACCAGACAAACTAGTCAATGTATTTTGTGATAACACGTCTGCCATTACATTAGTTAAAAGTGCAGCAAATAGCTCAAAAGGGAAACACATTGACGTACATTATATTATTATGTACAAAATATAGTAGAAAGAGGTGAAATTAAGGTTGAAAGATGTTTCATATGAAGAAATGGTGGCCGATGCTACGAGCAAGGATTTGACTCTATAAATTTTTTTTTTTTTTGGGATAAATTTGACTCTATAAATTTAGAGTGCATGTTGCTGCAATGGGTTTAAGTGCCTAGACATGTAGTTAATATAGTAAAGACATTAAAAGTAATTCTAATTTTCTCTATAAGAAAAACGATTTTCAATGTACGTCCACCATAGGGGTCTAATAGGTTAATGAAAATTAAGGTGAAATTATACTAACAAACAAGCATAGTAATTACTAAATCTTAGTTATTAAAGCTCAAATAAGGAATTAAAATTGTGTAAAATTAAAAGCATACGTGTGTAACACCAAACAAAAGTCGTTAATCCGACTTTCAATGAAAGCCTACCCAGCTACTCTTTAGGTTAGAAAATGGCAGGAAGTAATTGGGCCTTAGTGCAGGCTAGGCTGGAAATATATTGTTCAAAACCCTATGGTAACAAAGGTTTGAGTATTCAATAAAATGTCCTAGGTACAAGAACATGGTGTCATTTCGAATAGAAATACTAAATGAAGTCATTTGAATTATAACATGTGGCAAGTGTATATAGAAATCGAATGCGACTAGATAATTAAATATTGGGCGCAATAAATTCTAAAGATTATAATGGACACTTATTAAAGGAGAAAGTAAGTAAATGAGTATGCGGTTACAGTAGCGAGCGTCGTGAACCCATATAAGTCTTTTTTAGTTAACATACCAATTGCCAATAGGCACACGAACAATATTTAACGTAGCCAAGCGGGAGATGTTGGCCTAGATTAAAATATGGCTACAATGAATATTAGATAGGATGCAGTTATCATATTGCATATCCAAAGGTTGTGTCCTTCCACAATCGAGGACATGCAGACATGACTTTAACAGAGTCATACCTCTTTGATTGGGTTATGTTTTAGAGAGACATGTCCATATGAACCATTATGACTAATTGAAACAAGACATCTATGGACTCTTCAATATGCCTCTCCAATGCCATAAATACCCTTTGTCAACCCTCTGTTCAATCTATCCAAAACAATATTACTATCTTTCGTTCATATATGGTGTGATAACCAGTCTAATTGACAAACTCGCTCGCATAGCCTTCTTGGCTGCTCTTTTATCATATTTCTATATATTTATATAAGGGACCAAATAAAGTAAGATCTATCGCAAAGTCGTCAGTTACTTTGTGAGTATAATGATGTACTTGGTATAACCATATATTAATTGAATCATAATAATGTATTTGCTCAGGATATAAAAGTACCATATAACATACTATAGCAACACACACACACACCCCTATATCCAAAGTAACTGAATATTAATTATTCATTTATGATGTTACCGACTTATTGTGCGAAATAGGGTTTGTAAATAAAGGTGTTTGGGCCTCGGTATATCTAATTACATAGTAGGATGTCTTATCCCATAGCAATAGCAATATCTCATATATATATATATATATATATAGAGAGAGAGAGAGAGAGAGAGAGAGAGAGAGAGAGAGAGCTAGTAGGCTAGGCCCTGCTCGGCACAAGGCTTAAGACACACCCAAACCCCTTCAGGTGGTATGGTGTCCTTCCTTGCTGGAACCTTGGAATTGACATTGAAGAGTTCCCATC
Source organism: Erythrophleum fordii (assembly GCA_032878935.1). Lineage (NCBI taxonomy): Eukaryota > Viridiplantae > Streptophyta > Magnoliopsida > Fabales > Fabaceae > Erythrophleum > Erythrophleum fordii. Next base: position 3,996,676 of record JAVQMF010000029.1, read on the forward strand.
TGAAGAATGTTACAGCATGATGAAGATAAATGAGCATTTGAAGCCTTGCATAATCTTTTCCAGGGCACACTCTAGGACCTCCGCCAAAGGGCACATTCAAGAACGGTGGGATTTCACTCTCAAACCTTGTTGGATCAAATCTATCTGGTTCTGGGAAAAGTGTTGGGTCTTTATTGGTTGAGTTAACTGTCCAATATATCTGCCTCAGAAAGAAAACAAATTGCAATGGAAATAGTCAAACTAAAATTTTATAACGAGTTTTTAAAATGCAAAATAACGTAAGAATAGAAGAAAATTACAAGTAAAATGAGAAAAGAAAAGAGGACATTAACTGACTTGCTTTAAAAATAACTTAATAGACAAAAGCCATCATGAAATGTTATTTAAGTATGTGTCTTACTAAAACGTATATTTGACTACTTATTTATCTCTTTATAATCGTCTTGATTCATTTATATTTTGGCAATCCATTTATCTAAAGTTTTTATACTCTAACTAAGCTTATTGAATTGGAATCTTTTAAAGTTTTGAAAACATTAGCTGCTTAAGTTTCGAACAGAGAAATTAAAGACACATGCTAGTTATCACTTAATTAGTAGACCTTACTCATGTGGATTCCAAACTAATTGCGTTTTTCGTTTTCGTAAATATATACGATAAATTTCTTTGGAAACTTCCGAAAATGCAACTCCAGTTTCATGATATCTAAGCCTACCTTCCACCCTTTAGGAACAGTGTAGCCCTCATAAGTAAAGTCAGCTGTGGCCTGTCTAAAGGTTCCTTGAAGAGGAGGGACAAGTCTCATGACTTCTAATAACACATTCCATGAATATTTCATCCTCTGTATGTCGTTCCAGTTAAGAGTCTCTCCAGGTTTCTTAGATCTAGCAATCTCCATTTGCTCTGTTTTTAGACATTAATACACGGAAACTATTAGAAGGCAGAAAAAAAAAACGCAGATTATATAAAGGAATTAAAAACAAATGTACCATCTCTGATCCTTTGGTAAACTTGAGGGTTTTCTCCCAAAAATTTCATGAAGAACGTCAAAGCTATGCATGGAGAGTTAAAAGCTGCAGTAATCAATCCCATAACTTTGTTAGCCACTTCACTCTCCGCTATGAACTTCCCACTTGGATCTGCACTAACCATCAAGTATGACAATATATCAGATGGCTTTCCCCCTTCAGCCAAAATTTCTTTCTTCTGCTTTATCACCTTTAAAATCTCATTCCTTATAGCGTCCGCACCCCTCTTAGCCCGAGCAAACGTAGTCCCTGTAAGTAGTAATGGCAACATATTGATCCAGGTATTTTAGATATTCGAATTTGAATATATGTGTTTGTGTGTGTGTGTGTATCAGCTATTCGGCTGGGTATCATTTGCCAACCTGGAATATCATAAGGAAGAACATTGAGGGCTTGACTGATAAGGCCGAATCCCTTGGCCATCTTAGCCACGCGCTCGGGATCCTGGAGGCCCACAAAGAGTTTGGTGGCTATGCTCACTGTAAGAAGCTCAATAAGGCCATGCACCTCAACTTGTGATCTCCCCAACCAGTGCCTCTCAAAGTGGTGCTTGGTCATACAATCCATTGTTGAAGCGTAAGCAACCAGAGCTTCCAGGTTGAACAATAATGGCGAACGAGTAATATGGGTCTCGGATTGGCGTGGGATGATGGAGTTATTTGAAGCTTTTTGATAGGAACCTGGGTAGTCGCAGTAGAAAAACAGCAGTTTGGTATATTTGGATTGACGTAAAAGCTTTATTTAATTAGCGATCTCGTTCTCTTCCATTATCATAAATTCGAACATTTCTCTCATAATAGTATTACAATCCCAATATTATTAAGAGTATCTTATACTAACCTTAAAGTTTAACTAAATCACACCAATATCCCTCTTATTTTAAAATGACTATTTTGACTGTTGATATAATTGCAAAAACTTTATTTACTATTTGCTTTTTGCCAGTCGAATTAATTTTTTTGCACAATATTAAACTACGATCTTAAAATTAATATAATAATCAAGGTAGTTAAATTGGCGTTGAGCTCTAATATAACATTTTAACTTTATTCTTCATATGATACTAAACATAACTTAGTAATTTCATTTTTAAAAAAGAACGCATATATTATGCAAAAGGTTAAATCCATTAAAAGAAAATAAATTTTAAAAAATATTTTTCATATATTATCAAATGTGAAGGAAAATAAATAATATTTTTAAATAAGATCAAAAAGTACAAAATATAATTTATTTATCTAAAAAATATTAGGGCAATTCACTCTTTTATTAATCAATAGAAAAGGCGTCAACAAAATAATAGTCTGCTAGTCTTACTAACCATTATTCAAATAATTCAAAATAAAATAAAATGTTAATTTTCAAACCAAAACTCTAATTAAATCAACACTTAATTAAATAAAGCTTAAAATAATATCTTAATCTTTTAATTTTATTTATGATCTTAAATTGATTCTTTTAAATTTAAAGCATTAGAATAGTCTTTTCAATTTTAAATTCATATCATAAAAATCATTTTTAATCAAATTTGTGAGGTTTTAACTGATGTGAAATGCAGATGTCAATATTTATATTTTTTAACGATGAAGTAGCAAACTCAATCATAATTAATTCTATGAATAAAATAAAATAAAAACCAAAAAAAAAAAGGGAAACGCATTCCTCTTCATCCATTCGAAGCTTCCCGGTTCAGCATCCTTTCTTTGCATCTGTTCGGACGTCTCTCTGCAAGGTTGAGGTGTTGCCTCATGGGATTTTGAAAATTATCTATGATCTAAATGGGTTGTTGAGGCGTCAAGGGAAGGTGGGAAGAGAGAGAGAGATAGAGAGAGTATTTGTGCTTGTGTGTGTGTGTGTGTGTGTGTGTGTGTGTGTGTAAAATATTGAGTTGAAACTTACAGGGTTGAAGTTGAAGATGACCTTAAATGTGAGGTTCAATAGATCTCTATTGCAGTGGCTTCCAAAAAGGGGAAGACGAAAATGATGACGTGAATGAAAGTTGATGGTGAATCCAATGGCGTCCATTGTTGAATTTTTTTCTTTCTTTTTTTTTTCTTTTGGGTTAAAATAATGTTAAACTAGAAAGCAGCTAGGGGAGGTATATCTGCCTATTAAGTTGGAAATTTCTCAGCCCATAATTAATTAATTAATTACTCTGAACGGATGTGGAAGGCAAGCTGGTCATTCCTTCTTCATGATGTTTATATGTGGGAAGGGAAGGAATTATCACATTTGTGAAAATTTTAACACCATCCCAGTGGCTCTCTGGTGTTATCATCATCGTCAGAGTTGAGATTGCAAAAATACAAGCTTTCAGAGGCTAACCCCCCAAGATAATTAATGATGATTTGGTGTGCCACTTCAACTTTAGAAAACATAAATGATAACACTTGGATTTCATATCAGTCAAAATTTAAAAGATTTTATTAAAAACAATTTTTATGACATGAATTTAAAATTTAATAAATCATTTCGAAACTTTTTAATTTAAGAGACTAATTTTAAATTTAAAGAATTAATTTAAAATAATAAATAAAGTTAAAAAATGAATGCATTATTTTAACCTTAAATAAATAAAGTCCAGCAACTGCATCACCTCGAAAGAGTTTCTGCATGGAAACTGGGCGCCATGAGGTCATGAGCTTTCCTTCGTTTGCAGCTATGAATTTGTGTCCAGAAGGGCCACATAGGACGACAGTGAGGTGACCATAGAGATTGGTTTTGAAGATTTTGGTAGAGTGCTTTTCCATTCTGTGTTTGATAAATTTCTCAGGGTTTGTAAAGAGGAACTCGTAGGTTTCCCCAATGAATGGCCATCCCAAGCTACCTGGTGGAAGTTTGGGTTTGCTATGGGGTTTTGAGTTGTAAGCATAGAGTAAGAAGAAAGCCAGACTAAGGAGGATGACAGAAAGTGAAAGGAAAAAAGGCTCCATCGGGGCGGCTAATCAAGGCAGATATTTAGCTCTCTCTCTCTCTCTCCCTCTCTCTATATATATATATATATATATAGATATATAAATATGTGTGTGTGTGGGGGCTCGCGTGTGGGGGTCAACCCTGTCAGATAAATATTAACCCTTTCGGATAAATATATTAGTGTTTAGTATTTTGAGCGAATTTTCGGTTGTTTTATGAGAGGCTTTGCGCATACGAGATTCTGATGTCAAATATCAGACGATACAAAGTACTATGTATAAATACATGACGTGAAAGCTAGATAGAAACGAACTAAAAGAAAATTAAAAGGTGTGAAGTCAATTAATTTAAAGAGAGAAACTTTTAATATTAAAAATTCTTAAATCTTTCTTCCTTTAATTACATTTTGTATACTTTTGCAAAAAAAAAAAAAATCCCTTCATGTGTTTTAAGTGAATATAAGTGTGCTGCTGTTAAACAATCTCAATGATATCCCGGGCACTCTAACTACAAATATAAAATAGAGTTTAATATATCTTTACTACTATTATTTCTTCACAAAAGAACATGCTATTTAACTTATCAACATGGGTATGAGATTTTTGAGAAATTCTTCTGAATACATCATGTTAGAAAATGTGTTTTTAATATTATCACAAATTAAAAAAAGTTTGGAGTCAAAATCAAGGATACTTGAAAATGTTACCAAAAGAAAAACGGTAATATATAAATGTTTTTTTAATAAAAATATTGAGTAAAATTGCAATACATTTCAATGAAATTATTTAACTCAACATAATTATTGATATACCTTTTTGTTGCTATTTCTAGTTTAAACTCGCAACATCCATTAAAAAATGTTACTTATGTTTCTTTCTTTATTGTAACAAGATATCTTAGATCTTATTTTATTATATATTATACATCTTTGTCATTTATTATTGTTTCTACTCTGAGATTCTTGATTGAGTTAAGGGAGCTAGCTTGTAAAATAAAAATAAAAAAAACTTAAATTATTTCTTGGACGAAGTAAATGAGTTCACTACTAAAAAATAGGATTTAATCATGGTGGTTTGGTCATGGTTATTGAAATCATAATTAAATCATAGTTTAATCACAATTTTAGCAATCACGGTTAAGTTTGAAGGTTTAACTAGGGTTAAGACACATGATTTTTAAACCACAATTTAGGTTAAATCACAATACAATTTTTTTACCTTACTTCCTCTCCTAATTGCACCCTTTCTCGACTCTCCCTTCTCATTGCCCCCTTCAATATTTTTTTGCAACTATATAGCCTCCCACCCAAAAACCAAAATTCTCTCCCATCTCTGGATTGTTCTCCTCCCCCCACCCCTATGATGTCGAGTTCACTCCTACCCCTTTATAGTGCGTTTGGATTGGTGTTTTCTTCCCTCAAAATGTGGTTTGGCCAAAGTAATCATTTGTTGTTTTTTGCATTTTGTGAGTTACAAATATGATTTTTTCACTTTCTCCAACGCTAAACCAAACATAGATTTAATGATGATGTTCATTCCCAAATTAGGACAAGATAGCCCCTTTCCCACCTCGCAAAAGCCTCCAACTACCTCTCCTTTAGTGTTGCTCTAGTTCCAAATCTCCTCTTCTATTTTTGTTGTAAGTTCATCTCAATTTATCATTTTTTTAGCAAAATTAATTTTTTTTAATGAATGCATTTTTTTTCTTTAAACAAATTAATTGTTGGTTATCTTTCTCCATTTTGCTATAAGTTCCCACCCTCCATTTCTCTATTTTTGCATTTGTACAAATTTTTTAGTGAAACTATATTTTTTTTCTGATGAAACTCCAACTATAAACATATTAAGATGTTTTTTATAGTTTAATTTGATTGGTATGACAGAAAAGAAGAATTTGGATATTCAAGAACTTGGATATTCAACTTTCACACACAAATACATTTGTCCATGATTGTGTGTGCTTGTGGGTCATAGTTTTTCCTTACAAATGTGCAAAATGATGTGAGCTAATAGCTACACCATTCTCATACATGCATAAGGTGCAAAAAGGATATTTAAGCCTATTATAACAAGACATATTATGTAGTAGTATATAAAATACAATATAATTAAGTTTTAATTTACATAAAAGAAAAGAAAAATTATTATATTTGTTTCTTTTACTATTTATATACTTAAGCCAAATAGTTACGTTGTTTCACTAGGTGGCTACAAAAACATAAAATAACAACTTGAGGGCTCATGTACAATTGAATTTTAAGAAATTGATATAGGATTGCCCTCTAACTACTGCATGATACTTCCTAATATCTTAGTTAAGATTTTCTTGGACTCATGATCATCTTTAACCATTTTTCCATCAGTTGCATTTATCATTTTAAAGATTTTGCCAATAACTTTATCCATCTATAAATCATACATATGAGTTTTAAATAAATGGCTAGAGAATTTTTTAGCATATTATCATATTTGTTGAAAAGTTTTAACTTGTATATACTAATTTAATAAGAGAATTCTTTTCTTAATCGCTAAATGATGGAAACTATCATAAGCTATAGATAAACTCCAGTAAAGCTTCATTGGCATAGTTGCGCTGATAGAGATCAACTTTGCTTTCCTTCTAGCACTTTAGATCCACTTATGATGAATTCTTCATTTTGATAAAGCATTTACCTTAATATTACTTGCATTTTGGACTCGCAAATGTGGATGTTTAAGGGTACTAAGCTTAGATGAATTCTCCACTCTAGATATCCTTTTCCAATTGCATTTTCTTACTACCTATGGAAGCAAATGGCGGGCATTGCAATGCTTAAGTTATTAGATTTTATTTTAAAAAAATTTAATGTGGCAGCGGTTTAAACCGCTGCTAAAGAGTCTGGCTCCCTACAATTTCTAACGATCATTGTTAAACTGTAGTTTAACTGTAATTTCTCAAAACAACGGTTAACGAATGAATCTATTATCATTTTTGAAACTGTAAAAAAACTGCGTCGAATACTTATTTTTTGGATAGTAGTTGGCTTATTAGTTTAAATATCCGTTTAAATTAACAGGAGTTGATCACATAACTACTGTAGTAATCTCTTCTCATTTATATCCACTTATGGCGTATATAGATTTAACACTGGATTTTATACTCACTGTAAATTGTTTTATTTAGACTATTGTATTATAAACAATTCTAATATGAAGAATTTTAGTGAAACAAATTATTCAATCTTTTTGTTATTTAATATAGCGTTATAAATTTGAAAATTTTATGCATTCAGCGCAGATTATATCATAGTGGGTGGTAGAAATAACTAGTACAAATAACTTGCAATTGTTTCCATAATACTTGACTGTACTCTATGATGCTATTTTTTTATTTTGGGTGAAAAATATGTTACAATTTTTTTTTATTTACATAATTCTATAAAATTTAAAATTAAAATATTCAAGGTGTCATAATTTTGTAGGGTATGGCGTGTAATATTTGTGCAAGTAAAATTGTGCGCCGTGGATCGATAGAAGACAAAACGTCAAATCAGTCGATTTACTTGTGCAATCTTTTGGACTCCTGCACAAGTTTCTAAAGCCCGACCTCGTTGTCTTTGATTATCCACGCATATGACGAAAGAGAAGGCCTTTTATTTTTATATTTTAAAAAATGCTAGTTGATAAGATCTGATGGAAAACTAGTCAAATATGATCTATTATAGATGTTAAATTATATATTAATGATTATACTTTGACCAGATTGAAAGTTAAGTTTTTATACTTTATTTTCATTGCGAACGAATCCTTAAGGTTGTGGATTATATTGGGTTGGGTTAACACTTGTGGGTTGTTAGCAATTGGACCTGACTTATATGAGCTTAAAATGCTAAACAATAAAATACCCAATACCACCAACGCAACAACAAACTGCTAATTTATTTTTTAAAAAGGCTCAATAGGGCTGTGGCCCGGCCCAGCCCAGCCCAGCTCCTAGGACTAAAATGGGATAGACTAAGTCCACACCATGGGCTAGGTCTATTATGGTACTTCTAGTCCAAACTGATTATTGAAGTGAGTTAACGTCATAGATTTCATTGATTTTTGCATTTTAATTCTTATTATATACTATTTGTACATGTGAAATTGAATTTCTTAAACATTTAAAGATTTACTTATAAGATATTTAGCTATAAAAAAATGTAAAATCCTTAAAATTTATATGTCTTATATATCCTAAATAATATAAGGGTGATGATTTTGTTATACTGGTGAAGTTTAAATGTTTTATAAATAGATTTTTGAAGTTTTGAAAAATAAAGATGCCTTCTTGTTAAACACCACCTAAATATCATAGGAAAGTCCAAACAAAATTAGCTCTCTTATTTCCTACCTAAAAAATTTTTTTAGGTACAATATAATGTACATACATAGGATAATTAGGATTACATTTGTATGTAACCCACATGTACAGATGCAATCTTAATCATTTCATACATATATATATATATATATATATATATATATACACACACACCATATTGTATCTAGAAAATGTTCTCCAACCCAGCAATTCTTAGTTCCACCCCTTAAATTTTTGTCCCCATTCAGAAATCATATTTTATTCCTTTTCCAATTCTATATCAAAATTCTCAACCTCGTTCATTTCACCCGAGACCATGTTCTCCAAATTCTTCTCTCATTTCTAGTGGTAGCCTAATCGTTCGATATGACATTTAATTCGTCCAAATTTCTAATTTCATCTTAAAAATTTCTAACCCGTCTCTTCCTAAAAAAGTCATATAATTCCTAAATTCTTGCTATATCTTCACATTCTTGTCTTATACGTCAATCTAGCATCCCGTATTTTTTGAAAGTTCTCTTAATTTCATCTTTAATCCCTGCTCTCTTTTCACTTGATCATTTAAATTAACATCCATAAGTTCTTAGTTCAGATTATTCTGAGATGAAATTTAGAGAAATTTGAGGATTTTTTTGTTTGATATTTAACAATATTAAAGCATAGGAGAGCATTGTGCTAGCAAGACAAACCTCAAGATAGCAAATTCTCAACAAAGTGTGCCCCTTAAGGGTATTTAAATCTTTTTTCTTTTTTTGGGTGAAATAAGGGTATTTAAATCTTTTTTTTTTTGGGATGAAATAAGGGTATTTAAATCTATATTTGCATGTAAGGATGGTGGTAGATTTGCTTCAGAACGTGCAACACATATATCATAATATGTATAGTATATGTTTGGATTGGCATTTTTTTCTTTCAAATCATATTTTAGACAAAATAATTATTTATTGTTTTCGTATACCATAGATTGCGAACATAATTTTTTTAACTTTCTCAACACTAATTCAAACATGCACGTAGTTGGATGTCTTAACCAAAGTGGATGTCCCATGTGGAAGACTAATCAGCGACCACGATAGGCACTCAAGCCATGGGTCTAGAGTCTAGGCTTAGCTAGCTGTATTTATCATGATGCTAAATTTTTAAATAAGAAAATATGGAATTTGGATGCTCGGCATCAGCTATCATATGCCGTAATTAATTTTAGGCATTTTCTTAGGAAATTAAAAATATTAAAAATGATATAAAATATTTAAAATTTATAAATATAATTAAAATTAAATAATTTTTTATAGTTAATATTATTATCCTTTTAATTACAATTTTTAAGTACCTTATATCATTTCTAATTATAAAAAAAGGTCTAAAATCAATTACTACATATGTTGCTATAAATAGGTACCGCAAAGGATCTATGCTGGAGAATACTTTGACAATGATCAAATTCTTAATCATTTTGCAACTCAAAATTTTCATAATCTTTATAATATTTATCTTACTAAACAACTCTTAAGTCTTTTATTACCAAACAACATTTGTAAATATTTACCTTAATTTTTAAAATTAACAAAACACTCTCCTCAATTATTATTCTTTGAGATTTATATTATTTTTATTTATTTTCATAATATTTTATTTTTTCATTTATTACGTGACACATTTTTATTTCTCTAAAAATAACAAACAATAGAGTTTATAATGAAATAGGAATAACAAAACAAGCAAAATTATTTAAAATTATATGATCAAAACATTTTATTTTTTAGACAAAACAAACGAGATCATATGTGCAATCTTGTACCAAGATGCTACGGTGAAAACATTTAATGATTTAAATACTATGTATTGTATTCATATGTTATGTTCTTAAAACTTGGTGACAATAGAAAAATGTGTTAAAAAATTTTGAAACTCGAGGGTAAAACTTGGTGGTATTGACACTAAATTTCAATTTTTCTTTCTTGAAATTTGGTAGCAATGTCATCAAGTTTTAAATTTTCATATTATTTTTTATAAGATTATCTTATTAGAATTAAATTTTAAGTTAAAATAAGTAAAGTGATACATGGTAATAAGTGAAAATAATTATATCATTTGAACTTTAGATGTATAATATAAAAATAATAATATATTTATCAAATTATTTGACTTGCATGCTAGATGGTCTATGAAATATATAAAATTTAGAGGTATGATAGTAACTTGTTATTCACATAAAAAAGATGTATCATAACAAAAATAAAAAATAAAAAAAACATGTTTATCAAATTATTTTACTTGTCCATGTCAAATGATTTGTGAAATATGTAATATTTAGAGGTACAACTTTATATGTAAATTATTATTATACCTTTAGACAATGTATATTTTGCAAACTATTTGATGTGAATAAGTAAAATCAATATTTTTAAAATCGGACTAATTATTGAATCGATAAAAGTACTAATTCAAGGTTTATTAATTTGATCATAGTCAAATCATGGTTGAATTGGTGATAATAAATATATATATAATATAATTTTAATATTATTTTATGAGTATATTTATATAAAAGTTAACATATACTTTTGAACATTTAGTGTAGGAGACTTGGTAACAACGTTGCTTCCATTTTCTCATGATTTGGGGTTTGAATATTTTAACGCCATTTATAAATTCTGAAATGAATAATTAATACTATATATAATATAGATATAACTTTGCAAATATACAATAGATAGCTCCTGCAATTAAAGCAGTGGAAGTGGCTTTTAGAGGCATTAAGGTCAAGGGTTTGAATCTATTAATAGCAATTTTGCCCCACTTTAAACTTTGTATATAATATATATATATATATATATATATATATAACTTTGCATATAATAGATAAGAGTTTCTTGCTGGAGAAGTGGCGCTGGCCACTCATGCATCCTGAGGGTTGAAGGTTTAAGACTGGGTGACGCTATTTTATCCAGCTTAATAAAGAGTACCGATTCAACCAACTAAAAAATACATCGATTTCCATCCAAATCGATCGGTCAAACATGATTTTTGATTGGCGTTGACCGATTTTGAGATTCTTTGGTTCTCAAGCTTTTTCGAACCGAACTATGGTCCAGTTCACTGGTTTACCAGTTGAATTTGGCGGTTCGATCCAGTTTTTATTACCATGAATAAGATAATTTGATAAATATGTTATTTATTTATTTTCCTATGTTATATATTTGTGATTGGAATGATATAATTATTTTCACTTATTATTACATATTATTTTAAATGGTACTCAATTTTAATTTTAATAAAACATTCTTATAAGCATATATATATATATATATATATGTAGAAGCTTGAAACTTCCAAGTTTTAGGAGTGCACATTAGAGCCCGCAAGCCTGATGTGTCTAGTGTTGTATAATCATATCATGTCAAGGTTAGCCAAGACCAAAAAAAAAAAAAAATCAAGCCAGCTTTAGATGTTACATTGGCTTGACTTGTCGTGAAATTTAAATTTAAATATTTTTTTTTGTAAAAATTTATATAAAAATTTTAATTTTTTTAAAGATAAAATATAATTTTATAAGGATTTAGATAAAAATCTTTTTTTGAATCATTTTATAATTTTTACAATAATTATCAAAAATAAAAAATTAAAAAAATTAAAAAAGAAAAGAGGTCAAGCCCAGGTGAGACAATGAATTTTAATTTTAAAATTTATTTAAAAGTAAACTAAATATCAAATTAGAATAAAGTTTACCCAACCTAACCCATACGCACCCTACCAAGTTTCAAACAAAAAATTTGCAATTTCAAATGAAAAATTCAAATTTTTTGACATGTTCTCTGCCACCAACTTTTATCAAAAAAAAAATATATATATATATATATATATATATATGTAATACTTCTAGCAATATAACATTTAAATCATTAAATTTCTTTTTATTATAGCAAAATTCGGAACATTGTTTTTCCAAGAATTTTTTCCCTTACACTCGTATTCTTGTGGATCGGACTTTGATTCATGATTCAGCCTTTAATATTTTGAATCCCCACAGGTCACGAAGGTTAGTAACGTGTCTAAAAGTGCATGCATTAATATTCATTATCCCGGTCACAATGAAACAAAAAGTGTCAACTTCCCCTTCTTACAAGACCCTGACACCTTTCATACATGCAGGCATAAAGCGCTGAAAATTGGCAATCCTATTTTTCATGTAAGATAAAATAAAAAAGAAATTTAAAGAAAAAAAATTACATTTTACTCTCCAATAAAAACTTAATTATCAAAAAAATTTTAAATATGCTTATAAAAAACTTAATTATAAAATTAATACACTATAAAACTTTTAAATTTCAAATAAAAATAAAAAAAAAATCAAATTTTAACTATTTTTTAAAAATCAAAATAAACTTCCTTACAAATACAAAATTAAGTTAAGTTAAATATTATTATTATAATTAAAATTACAAAATTTTTTGTAGTTAATTTTAATGATTTAAATATTTTTAATTTTAGTTTTAGAAATTTTTTTCTTATATTTTAAAATTTAACATAACATTTTAAAATTTTAAATAAATATGAAAACATTAAATTCTAATTAAAATTTTAAATTTTTTTTATAATTTTAATAGTTAGCTTAATTTAATATTGTACCAACAAAGTTTATTTTGTTGTCAATTTGAATTCAAATTTAATATTTTTTTATATAAAATTTAAGAAAATAATAGACTTCATTCCATCTTTACCACCCTCGCTTGTTACTCTTCTTACCTCCCAAGACTTTTGTGATTGTTTTGTAATAAAAAATTATTAAAAAACTAATAAAGGAGAGTAAATTGAAGCGACGAGGACAGAGAAAGGAATCACACCTCCTTCTACGTGTTAGGCTTCATGGCAGAGTTGGCAACCTATACAACAGCAACGCCACCTTCACCCCCTCACTGAACCACGCACGGTACAATTTGTCGCAGCGATTTTTTCTCCAAAGCCTAGGGGACTGCGCCCTTAAACGTCAAGGCCCACTGTGCACTCAATAACTCTCTTCTTCTCTCGGGTTCGGCAGCCATGGGTGTGTCTTTCAAGGTTGCAAGAGTGGGTACTAGGTACAAGCCCAAGCTGGTTCCAATTGAGGACAAAGCCTCCGAGAATGCCTCCAAAAACGATTCTCAGCAGAGGAGTGTCGAGGTATGTGTTCATAGTTAGATTCTTTGATATTTGGGTTCCCATTTTCTTTGGTTCGAGTATTATTTTGCGATTTTGGGAGTTTGAATTACATTTGGTTGGGGGGCTTTTGATTTTGGGTGTTGGGTGTAAGCATGTTTGTGTGAATTTTAGTTAGAGAGATGAAATGGGACTACTTAAATGCTTTTGTCTGTTCATGTTCTTCGATTGGTTTGATAATGGTGCCATGAAAAATAAGTAACTGCCTTATGTGTGGAATTTGTGCAAGTTTTTGTTCATTCTTCTTTAGTTAATTAATAAAAAAAATCACATGCTGTAATTTAGTTTTAATATTGGCCAGTCTCTGGGATGATTTTTTACCCGCTTGTAAGATTTCCTCAAATATTAAATTTAATAGAATAATCCTGGTTGCAATCAGCAGCTTTTGCGTGACATTCTTGAAATGTCAAGCTTTTCAGAATGAAAAAAGAGGGAATTACTATGCAGTTCTTTTGGGTGTATGGCCCATTAAGTCTTGGGTCAATGAGACTTACAGGGAAGATAGGGAAGATGGGGTGTTTTGACTATTTTGGTCCCCCATCGTTTGGAGGCCAAAAGATTTGGTCCCTCAACACAATTCCCACATCACCCACTGTTATCAATAATTCAAAAAGCGAGAATTTTGTTAAAATCATCTTACTTGAATGACAAGTTGGAATGTTGCCTCCCCAATTTGTTAGCCCCTCTTTATTAATTATATATATATATATATATTTACTATTTAATTGTTTTATTATTTTTTATTTTCTGTTTAATTTATATATAAATGAGTGTTGGGCTTTCTTTTGTTAGATCAAAATGAAACTCATCATCCTAGCAGGGAAATTTTAACAGAATCTTTGGCATTCAAATAATTGTTGACAGTTAATGAATCTGGGAGTTGAATGTGTTCAAATTGAAATGTGAGAGATCAAAATCGTTTGGCCCCCAAGCATTGGGGATTAAAATTATCAAAAGGCTGGGAAGATTAGAGAAGAGAAAGGGGAGATAATTGTTGAAATCTAAGGGGACGAAACAATATATCATTTTTCTTTCTACTTAGCACTGTTTCAATTGCATATGGCTTATTTAGCTGAAAAACCAGAAAGGGAAAATTTTATTTTATTGTAGTATAATGAGTCAGGTATGTGCAACTGAGGCCCATTTGCAAGTTTCGGGTATTCTTCAAGGAAATGAAATGTCACCAGTCACCGTACTTAAAACATATGGGAAGTGATAAACCCATATTGCATTTGCATTCATTTATGAAGACATCATCTATATTTTAATATGTTAAAAACTTAATATATTTTCATTTATGAAATACCTTCAGAAATTTTAAAGAACTTCCTCTAAAAGTCATTTACTCAACTTAAGGAATAGAAGTTTTTGCTTCCTACCTAAAAGATTATAATTCCTGTTTATTCTATCCTGTTGGTGACGGCATGTCTTCTTTGTATACCACAAAATACTAAGTTGTTCTAATTATTTGATATGTTTCAGTTTTATTTATTTATTAATTTTTTAGTCTTAAATGAAAATTTTAAAGGTAAGAGATTCATGACATTTTATTCTATAATTTCTTTCCTCCTTCCTGCTTGATGCAGTATGTAAACCAAGAAAAATAAACTAGGAACAACACAAACACAGATATATTTCTTCTATATTAATACTAGGAAGTAATTTCCTAAGAATGATTAATTAAACTATAATTCAAAAATAATCCTAATGTAACTGATGTACAACAATAGAATCTGATGAAGATATTACTATGGGAACAAGATATCCTACTACAGCATAAGTATCACTAAACTTATTCACCTTTAACAAAACAGATAATCCTAAATTACTGATTTATAAACCATAAGGTGGTGTTTGGTATATGTGAAATTTAATTTTCCAAGCAGAAACCTATTTATAAGATGTTTGAATATAACAAATATAAAAAAATTAAATTTTATGTGTTGTATATGTCCTAAACAATATAGAGATGGTGATCCTTTTCTATATCTCAAGCTCAAATGTTTTATAAATAGGTTTCCAAAGTCTTGGGAAATTAAAATACTGGCTTACCAAATGCAACCTGAATTCTTCCAAAATTCTTAATTACAAATCCTAGTTCCTAAATTATAATAATATTATAAATTAATAGACTAAAAATATTCTCCTCATCTCACATTGTGTTATTCTCTCTTGGATGGAGAAAACTGGTCCTCGGCTTGTGAAATAGACAAGGAGGACTAAAAGTGGTCAGCAGCCACAAAGTTGGAAACAGGTGGTAGGAAGGCAATGGTAGAATGAGCAGCATCAACATTTTGGATTCTCAAACTCCTATGAAATAACAAAGTCAATGTGGAAGACAGAGGTGAATTCAACACATTTCAGCTTCATATATCAACAATATTATGATCTCTCAACTGTAGGAATAAAAACGTCAGTATTGCTATCCTATTTGACTGGAAGAACTTTTTATAAACTCTATCTTTTCTTCAACATGCTCTCATCAAAATATTTTGTGATAAGATTACCATAAGAATTTTCATTTGAAGAAAACTAATCTAATGATTTAATAATTTCATCCTCTAGAAGAGGATTAGGGAGGCCTTCCAATGCTGCAAATTGACGATTTGCCTCTACTACAAAGGCAGCAAGTTTTACTTTTCAATTTACCTATGTACACCTAATAAGGTCAATAGTACATCCTGTTGAGACTTTTGTTGGAGACCATAAATGGACTTGTGGGATGTTTGCTGGAGATCCAACTCCCAATTTGTATTTGTGGATGAATAGCTCACTCCCAGTGTACACCTAATAAGGTCAATAGGATGTCCTGTTGAGATTTTTGTTGGAGACCATAAATGGACTTGTGGGATGTTTGCTGGAGATCCAACTCCCAATTTGTATTTGTGGATGAATAGCTCACTCCCAATTTGTTTATGTACATGAATAGCTCATATGATCCATAGTCTACATATTTTCTGTTATGATGGGTACTCAAAGTCATAGTTGCCATAATAGTGAAATTTCATCAAAGAATAACCAAAATACTCCAAGAAGTAGTTAGGGGCTTCAATTTGTAAAATCAATATAAAAAATGAGTTCAAGAGGCCCAAGAATTCAGGAAAACATATTTGATTTATGAAAATCCTCTGTCGAAATCAAAGTCAACAATTAAAGATACTGAATGGTTAATTTAGCCTGGCTTTTGGAATAGCCCAAAGCAACTCAAGTGGCTTTCGGATGTGTTAGCATGTGGATGAAGGGGCCTCACATGTCTTGACACTTAGCTGACATGTGGTAATGCTTGGGGGCCTTGGCAATGACAAGCTGAGTATCAGACGAATCAACCCCTTTTTAACTCAATTTGTGTTGGTTTTCTTGTGCGGTGGCTGGAGATGGAGAAAATGGATGATGGCCATAGGTGGGGTGAACTCACCAGCATTTATAGGCAATCTAAGACTGGAAGCCTATTTATAGGCAACCTAAACAAATCTAATTGAACAGAAATTCCGATAATCCTAATGTAACTGAAATCTGACCAATAGAATCCTACTAAGATATTACTAAAGGATTGGATATACCTAGGCCCAAGCAGCTTTGTTCACAAACCCTAATTCACAAATTACAATAACATCATAAAGTAATAGAACAAACAACATTCTCCTCATCTCTTATTGCTTTGGCAATAAATATTATTAGTACTTTATATGATATTTATATATTCTGAGCAAATATTTATTGTGAGCTAGAAAAAATGGATACTGACGTGGACACAGTGATACAACAAAATTTGAAGTGTCTACATATAATTTAAAGTATCATGCAGTGTTGTCTCGTGTTTAATATAAGTGTCTAATACGTGCTGCACATAGACACAGCTCTTTTTTTCATGTGTCTGAAGTATAAATTGTGAGTCAATATACTTATACCAGATACATCATTATACTCACAAAATAATTCATGGGTTTGCGATAAATCTTACTTTATATTATAGTAGATGAGAAATTTGATATCAACCATTTTGATGTAGGGAAATTTATCTCAGATAGGAGCTGAAATTGTTGATGACTTGAATAAAAAGCACAAAAATGTACTGCACTCAACATTGGAAGGTAATGTCAATGCTTATATTGTACGGTGGTCTATTATGAAAGCCTTCATTTTCATGGTTTGCTATCATGCAGAACTTGAGGTGTCCTTCTCACTGAATTTATTTAAAGATGGATTTTCTATTGGAAAAGGTATCGAGGTCAGTATCATAAGAGTTGAAAATTAAGAATTTTGCCTGTCAGGCATTTGTACACTAGGGTGTCATATTGCTTGTTGCTACTATTGTAATTTAATCCTTCTTGCTCATTTCTGCCCCTGCAGTTCCTCAGTGATATACCGAATCAGTTGCTTCCATATGATAAGGCATCAGAAACACTTTTCTCTGTAAGCAGCAAAATATTTTTTTACCTCAAATCTGATTGATGAGGATAATTTTTTTGAATTCTAGTATGCTATATTTCTCCTTAGCAATGGCTAAATAGATCTTATCTTCTTTTCCCTGCTTACTTCTAAGCGAAAATGATGCCTTGACTTAGACATCACGTAATTGGGCTTCCCTGTCTGGCATATGTCTGTTACTGATTTGCAGTATTGTGAAGGGAATCATATTCACACCACATATTTGAATGAGTTTGTAATCTGTTCTTTTAACTTGGCCTCTATGTTGAATATCTATAATATTGGATGTATTGATGCTTTAGACATTCTAATATATATGAGGGGTAGTGTAACTTAGAGCTATTTTCAAGTATGTATACTGTATAGTATGAATAACGTTCACTAACATTGATATAAATCCACAATCACTACTCACTCAGTGCCCTTCAACTTGTATGTCATGAACCTCTATGTCAATCCTGGCCATTTTTTTATTTGAAATCTTTCTCACGCTGTGGAAAAATGGTGTAACATTGTTTAGCCTCTTTTTCATAAGAAGCTGAGTGTTCCCATTAATGGGTATCTGTCAAAGGACATTCATACATATATGGCCCTGTTCCATAGTAATATTGTGCTCTTTTATAACCCAGCACATCTCTTTCATTGTCCAAGTAACATTATTTTACACGAATGTTTAGCTAGGGAGATTCCTTCCACACCATATAGCCTAAAATAAGCATAACCTTTATACATTGGAAGTACTGAATCATGCATCAGTTGACATTTGAAAGGATAGAAAATAAATAGCAAATGAAGTTTATACTTTTTTTTTTGGGTTTAAAAAAAAGTGTTTTAGAGTTATAATGTTCTATTAATGTCAGAATGTGATCTGCACATCAAGTGGTTTACATTTTTTTTCTTTTTCCATGTTTCTTCATGCATCAGGCTGTTGAGTATGGATGGTTACCTGGAGATTTGCTTGATGATATTCCCTGCAAGTATGTCAATGGAGCCCTTATGTGTGAGGTGAGGTAAAACTCTAAATTATACAGACTATATCTTATATGCATATATGGAATACATGCATAACACCATTTATTTTCAAAATACAGAAATTTATACTTTACATTTCTTTCTGTAATTGTCGCTAGCTGTTTTGTCAGAATATCTTTTTGTACCAGAAATTGATCTGTGTAATATGCTAACATGTATTACAACAACAACAACAACAACAAAATCTTTTTCCACTAAGTGGGGTCGACTACGTGGATCAATCGACGCCATAAACACTTATCGTAAATCATATATTTAGACAAACCATTTAAATCTAAATCTCTCTTAATAATTTCTCCTATAATTTTTCTTGATCTTCCTCTACCTCTAATTATTGGACTATTCTCCATCTCATCTACTCTCCCAATTGGGGCTTTTATAGGCCTCCTCCCAACATGACCAAACCATCTGAGTCTTGATTTTACAATCTTTTCCACAATAGGTGCGACTTCCACCTTCTCTCTAATGCATTTATTTCTAAGCCAATCTCGTTTAATGTGTCCACTCATCCAACGCAACATTCTTATCTCTGTAACATTGAACTTATTCTCTTATTGACTTTTTATTGCACAACACTCAGTTCCACACAACATTACAGGTCTTATAACTGTGCGGTAAAATTTACCCTTAAGTTTGAGTGGTACTTTTTTATCATAAATAACTCCCGAAGCACTCATCCGCTTCATTCATCCTGTTTGAATCCTATGTTTTACGTCTTCTTCTATTTCCCAGTTATATTATATGACGGATCCAAGATATTTAAATCGTGTGACTTGTATAATATGTTCTCTAATTTTCACTTTTGCGCTAGAAGTGGTGTGTCTTTTACTAAACTTACGCTCCATATACTCTGTTTTACTTCTATTTAAACGAAATCCATGAGTTTTCAAAGCTAATCTCCACCTCTTCAATTTCTCATTCATTCCCACTCTTGATTCTCCAACTAAGACAATATCGTCTACAAAAAGAATACACCGTGGCACCGGCTCTTAGATATATTCAATAAGCACATCAAATACTAAAGTAAAAAGATAAGAGCTCAGAGTGGACCCTTGATGTAGACCAATAGTTATTGAAAAATCTTTTGTAGGTTCACTTTTTGTTATTACAGTAGTTGTAGCTTCATCATACATATCTTGAATTGCTCAAATGTAAGCTATACGAACTTCTTTTTTCTCCAAAGCCTTCCATAGAACTTCTCTTGGTACTCTATCGTATGTTTTTTCCAAATTGATAAACACCATGTGTAAATCTTTTTGATTCTTTCAATATCGCTCTATTAATTTTCGCAACAAATATATTGCTTCCATAGTTGACCTTCCTGGCATAAAACCAAATTGATTCTTCGTAATTGGGGTCTCTTTCCTTAATCTTCACTCAATTACTCTTTCCCATAATTTCATATTGTGGTTCATGAGTTTAATTCTTCAATAATTTGCACAATTCTGAATGTTCCCCTTATTCTTATAAATAGGAATTAAAGAACTTCTTCTCCACTCGTCTGGCATTCTCTTAGATCTCATAATTTCATTAAATAACTTTGTAAACCAACTTAAACCTTTTACTCCTAAACTCTTTCATACTTCAATAGGTATATTATCCAGTCCAACTGCTCTGTCACTCTCCATTCGCCTTAATGCTTCTTTTACTTCTGACTCACAAATCCTACGATAAAAAGTATAATTTTAATCCTTTTCTCTAGTGTCTAACCTATTCGATTACAATAAAATCTCGTGACCTTCATTAAAAAGCCTATGAAAGTAACCCTTCCGCCATTCTCTAATATCTTGTTCCGTGACCAAAACTTTCCCTTCTTCATCTTTAATGTATTTCACTTGGTCCACGTCTCTTGTATTTCTTTCCCTACTTTTAATTAACTTATAAATATTTCTTTCTTCAATTTTACTACCTAAAGATTGGTATAACCTATTGAATGCTCTCGCTCTCGCTCTCGCTTCGCTCACCACCTTCTTAGTGTCTTTCTTAGCTACTTTATATTTATCCCAATTTTCATTACTCTTATATAATGATTACACTTTATAACACTCCCTCTTAACTTTAACCTTATCTTGCACGCTTGCCTCCCACCGCCAAGTTTTTTATTTCTAGGTCCAAAACCTTTTGATTCACCTAATATTTCCTTTGCCACCTTCCTAATCTCTTTAGCCATTCCATTTCACATATTGTTAGCTCTTCTTTGTATTTTTCAATGTCCTTCTTCCACAATCCGTCTCTGCATATTCTTTTCTTTGTCCTCTTTTAGTTGCCACCACTTAATTCTTAACACCCTATCTTTTTCTTTGCTTTTTACTCTCCTCCTAACTCGTACATCCATAACCGAAACTCTATGCTGAGTAGTTAAACTCTCTCAAGGTATAATTTTGCAATCCATACAAAGTTTTCTATCCAATTTTCTTATAAGAAAGAAATCAATATGAGAACATACCCTTCCACTTTTGTACGTGATAAGATATTCCTTACGCTTTCTAAAACAAGTGTTAATTAATATAAGATCGAATGTCAATGAAAAGTTTAGAATAATTTTACCTTTTGCATTTGCTTTTCCTATGCCATGTCTTCCATGAACACTCTCGTAACCTAAAAATACAATTTTTACATGACCATTTAGATCCCCTCCTAGAAGAATCTTTTCTCCTAATGATATTTTCTGAACTAAACATTGTAAATCCTCCCAAAACTTTACTTTGTGAAATTCTTTTAATCTTTGTTGTGGTGTATAAGCGCTAATAACATTAAAATTTTTTTTTTCATTACTAACTTTAATGCAATGATTCTATCTCTTAATCTTTTTACATTCACTATAATATTTTTTCAAAACTTATCTAAATGCATTAAGTATAGAAATATCCCTTATTAAAGAAATTAGAGTTCGTGCGCCTCTATTCAGTTTATTTTTGTAAAATATGGAGAAAGAGAAAAAGAGAAAGCCCTTGAGTGAAATGTAGTTAATGAATTTGATCTACATGAGCTTTTGAATTTATAGGGAAGGTTGCAAGACAAGCCATTAACTACCTATAATTATAGAACGAACCTACCTAGTAAGGAATGATTGTATAATTGTAACAGCTAATATACAACTAATCCCAACACTCACCCTCCCAACACTCACCCTCAAGTTGGAGTATATAAATTATTTGTATCCAGTTGGTTACAAATTTAAGAAACGCGTGGTCCTTTTAGTGCTTTAGTGAGAATGTTAGCTAGCTGAATATTGGAGTTGACATAGCTAGTGATAAGAGTCCCAGATGGTATTCTCTCCTGAGAAAATAATAGTTAACTTTAATGGGTTTGATTCTCTTATGGAAGACTAGATTGGATGCAATATGTAAAGTAGCTTGATTATCACAAATTAATATTATCTTGCTTGAATCTTTAAATTGGAGTTCTTGAAGCAACTATCTCATTTGCACAATTTCACATATTGCCAATGCAATGGCATGATTGGCGATGGCATGGTATCTAGCTTTAGCACTAGATCTAGCTATAATATTTTGTTTCTTGCTTTTCCAAGATACAAGATTTCTTCCAATGAAAATGCAATAACTTGTAGTGGATCATTGATCTATAGGGGATCTTCCCCAATTAGTATCAATATATCTAACCATTTGAGTATACTTATGATCCTCATATAGTAAGCCTTTCCCAGAAACTCTTTTGATATACTTGAAAATACGTGTCATCGCATATCAATGACCGGTTCATGGTGACTGTAAGAATTGGCTTACTACACTCACAGCAAAGGAGATATCTAGTGGAGTGATGGTAAAATAATTCAATTTTCCAACAAGTTATTGGTATCTACAAGGATTTGTCAAAGACTCCCTCTGTCTAAGTTTAATATTAAGATCCATAAGAGTATTAACTAAGCAGCAGTCTAACGCACTAGTCTCTTCAAGGATATATAATGCATACTTTAACTGAGAAATCACTATCCTAGTACTAGATTGAGCTATCTTAATACTCAAAAAATATTTTAATTTGCCCAAATTCTTAATTTGAAAGTAATTAAGTAGGTGCCATTTAAGTTGAGAGATTCTAGCTTAATCATTCTCGATGATTAACTAGATATATGCAGAGATTAGAAGGTCAATACATGTAGAATAAGGAGTTGCTGGCTTCACTTCTAATCAAACCAAACCATTGGACAACATTGTTAAATCACCCAAACTAAATCGTTGGTAATTGTTTTAGCCCGTAGACAAAATGATATAACTTACATGCTAATTTGGACTCTTTCTAAGCAACAAATCTAAGTGGTTGCTCCATGTAGACTTCCTGCTCAAGATTGTCATGAAGAAAGGCATTCTTAATGTCAAGTTGATAAAGGGGCTAATGCTAGATAGCAGCAATAGATAATATCACATGGATAGAAGCAATCTTGGCCACAAGTGAGAAAGTGTTGTTATAATCAAGCCAAAAATTTGGGTGTAGCTTTTAGCTATAAGGTGTGCCTTAAGGCAATATTATTAGGGCCATATTTAACACTGTAAATCCACCAACAACCAACAACAGATTTATTAGGGGGCAGATGTATAAGTGCTTAGGTGCCATTTGATTACATAGTTTTCATTTCTTCAATCATAACTTGTCTCTACCTAGGATGAGAGAGGGCTTCCTAAGTAGTTTGAGGAATGGAAATAAAAGGACAAAGAGGATACAAAAGCATAGTAGAGTGATGATAAATGATGGTAACTCAAAAAATTATTAATAGGATGGGGATTACGAGAAGAATAGATACTTTTTCAAATAGCAATAGGAAAACCATCATTAGGAGACAGGGTCAAAGTAGGTTCAGATGTTGGAATTGAGCATGAATTGGTAGAGACATCCATAGAAATAGCAAGAGTGATAAGTAAAGTTGGTACAAAGGAGATAGAAGAATCAAAAGTGGGCTTAACCAATGAAAGAGGACAAGGAGCAAAGGATGGAACTAGAAGAACTTCAATGACAGTGGGAGGATCATAAGAAATGGTCAAGGAACAAAACAGTGTTGTCTCAAAGAAAGCAAGATCTGCTGTCATGAAGTAGTGATTAGTGTCGAGAGAATAACATTGGTATCTTGTTTGAAGGCAGAAGTAACCCAAGAAAATACATTTAAAAGATTTAGCATATAGTTTACCTTGACTTGGAGTCAAATGGTGGACAAAGCAAGTAAAACGAAAAAGAGGAGGAGAGAGATGATACAAAGCTCATCAAGAAACAAGATAGAGCGAGAGACCTGATTATATAGGACAAAAGAGGGCATCCAATTGATCAAGTAACATACAGTGAGAATAGCATCACCCCAAAGGTGAAGACAAACATTGTGATGAAGCAATAAAATGCAAGCTGTTTCAATGAAGTAACAAATTCATTTTGTTAAGGTGTATATGTGCAAGAGGATTGATGAAGTATGCCTTATGTATCCATGAAATTTTGTAAAGTAGCAAAGAAATGTTCTTGAGCATTATTACTAAGTAAAACTTTGATATAAGTGCCAAATTGAGTATGAATCTCATTGCAAAATTGTTAAAAAATAGAGAATAACTCAAAATGATTTTTCAATAAAAATAACCAAGTATAATGAAAATAGTCATTAATAAAAGTGACAAAGTATTGAAATCCAAAGTTGAACAAGTACAACTTGGTTCCTAAATATCATTGTGAACAAGAGAGAAAGGGGAGACAGCTTTAGCATTACTATTTCTAAGAAAAGAGATATACGAGTGTTTACCCAACTAACACGACTTATAATTTAAAGATGACAAAGACGAGAGACTAGGCACCATTTGCTGAAATTTAGTAAGACTAGAATGATCCCAAGGAAAATGTAGCAACTCCGAAGAGTCAGAAGAGTGTAGATAACTAGAGATGTCAGTACAAAAAGGTGATAGAGTCCATGAAATTCACACCCCGTGTTAATCTTCTACCTTGTACATTGATCTTGTATAGTCACATATGAATCAAGAAAGATAAGAGCACAACTAAATGTTTGGCTAAGTTTACTAATTGAAACAAGGTTAAAGGGGTAGTTAAGAATATAAAGAACAAAGATTAAAGGTACCGAAGGAAGGGGTCATACTTGACCAATATCGTTGGTGATTATCTTAGAACCATTAGCAAGATTGATAGTACCAAAGATATGATCAGAAGCAAGCTACAAAATTACTAGTTTGTGTGATGGAGCAAGTGGAAGAAGCAATTTGTTTAGTGGCTTGATATTGTAGGAAGGCATCATAGTTTGCCCCAAATAAAGTGATTAAGGGAGGAACATCAATCTGAGGCATGTCAACAATCTTTATTAATGTAGCATTGGTTGTCGTAGGATAGCCATGTAGTCAATAAAAACAATCATGGGTATGACCCAATTTGTTGCAACATGTGCGGGTTGTTGCCCATGGTTGTAACCTCCACCATTATGTCCACCACGTCCTTGATTTTGATTGCAATTATTGTGTTGTGAGATAAAGCTAGATGCCTCAGTTGGCACGATCTCATTTTGCAAGATGGTTAATCATTGCAATTGAGCGAGAATATTATTAAGGGATCAAATGTCAGGACTAGAGAGGATTTGATCACGAATAGGTGCAAGGTCTGATTTCAAGCTAGCAAGAGTAAGAACCATGAACAATTTGTCTCATTGTTGCTCTTGTTCTTGGGCATTAGTGGGGATTGGCATCAACTCATTAAATTCCTATCTCACAGACTTGACATTGCCCATACAAGTATTCATGTCAATATCTAACTGCTTCAAACTCATCATTTTGGTAACAAAAGCATCAACACATTGAATGTCATTAGTATACATGAATTTGGCCTTTTGCTAGAAAGTATAGCATGTTTCATAATTATGCAAAATATGCTATAACTTAGCTTAATCGAATGCCATAATAAACCACACATTTGATGGTCTATTTTCTTTCAGGTAGGTCGAAAAGAAAGTCCTTGAGTGAAATGTAGTTAGTGGGTCTGATTTATGCGGGCTTTTGAATTTATAGAAAAGGTTACAAGATAAGCCATTAACTAACTATAATTACAAAATAATAACCTACTTAATAATGAATAATTACATAATCATAACAGCTAATATACAACTAATTCCAATAGTTTTTTTCCTCTAGTCTATGCATACATAAATAGGGATAGTCTAGCCACATCTCTTAGCTGATCAAACCCCAACAACTTAAGGAAAATTAAAAATATTCTTATCTTAACTAATTTGAAAATAAAGGAAAAGAAATAACTAAAGACAACAATTAATAGAATAATAACAGAAAGCTTCTAAAAACATATCATAACTTTCCACACTCCCCTTTAAGTTGGGAAGTAAATGTTAATTATCCCCAACTTAGAGCTCAATTCTTTGAGCTTGACTTGAGTGATTGCTTTAGTCATGACATCAGCAACTTGGAAATTGGTAGGAACATAATTTAATTCAAGTAGGCCTAAGTCAATTTTTTCTTTAATGAAATGGCAGTCAATCTCCATATGCTTTGTCCTATCATGATAGATGAGATTTTTGGCTATTCCAGGGTAGCCATATTATCACAAAACACATTCATAGGCAAATCAACATAGTTTGAGTTCCTTAAGGAGGCCCACCAACCAAGTTCCTTCACAAATTCCAAAGTTAATGTCATAAACTTTGTTTTACCACTGCTCCTTGCAACAACAGGTTGCTTCTTACTCCTCCAAGTGACCAAATTTTCCCATACAAAAGTTGAGTAACCTGTAGTGGATCTTCTATTAGTCACAGATCTTACCCTATTAGCATATGAGAAAACATCAATACCTCTATGAGTCTCTTTTTTGAAGATGAGTCCTTTTTTTGGAGTCATTTTAAAGTAACGAAGCATTTTGTATATGATTTCCAATTGTTCCTCATTCAATTGGTTTAAGAACTAACTAGTTACACTTATAGGAAAACTATTTGGATGAGTGAGACAAGTAAATCAACTTCCCTAAAAATCTATGGTGCCTCCCATTACCAACTGGAGGGCTTTCCTTTTAAAGCGTCTGATTGTAGTCAACCTCCATAGGGGTATTAGCTAGCTTGCATCCCATTGTTCCTGTCTGTTCAAGAAGGTTTAGAGTATATTTTCTCTGAGACACAGTAATGGAGAATGGGAAAAGAATAGAAAAGCTATTATTAATTGTTTATAAATAATGGATTAAAGAGAAATATAAAAATAATATTTTAATAAGATTAGGATTAGAAATTAATATTTGAATTACTTTGTTTTATTAGTTACTTTATTTTATTAGTTATCCTTAGTTATCTTTATGTTATGTTTTAATAATTATCTTTTATTAGAGTTAGACAATTATCTTTTATTAAAATTGGGATTTAATATTATTTTTTAAACATGTTGGGAGTTATCTTGTAGGTTCTATATAAAATATTAGCAATTATATTAGGAGAAATCTACCCTTGAATGATAATAAAGTATTTTTAGATATTTAACTTTATTTGTTCTGCTATCTCTTCTTTCTCCTTCACTTTCCCTCTTTGCCTCCATTGTTCTGCATCAAGTGGTATCAGAGCAAGGCTCTTGTTCCAATCACACCTTCATTGCTCGAGATTCATCGGAACTTTGCTGGAAAAGTAATAAATGCCTTTTTTCAAACTAGATCTCACACTTTCAGCCTTTGAATTAGCCAAGTGATCACACCATTAGAACCATAAGGCGAAAATTGGTCAGTCCACTGAAGCCCCTCACCAGAGACCCCCACACTTGTTGGCAAGGCACTCTATGCATGGGCCTTATATGCCTGCACGTGCTAGACATAGGAAATTTTGGCTTTCTAAATTGCTATATTGGTCTACCATGAAACAACATACTCAAACTATCCAAAAGTATGGACAATTTCAAAAAAAAAGGTGGACTATCATTTTGAAGAACTTGGGAGTGCCATTAGTCAACTTTGTATACAAATTACTGGCAAAAACTTAGAAGAACTAAAAATAGAAGAAGAATGTTTTCAAGAGCCAAAAGCATTAGAAGAAGTTATTTCAATAGAGTCCGTTGTTATTATTGTGAAACCCATTGATTGCCCATCAAACATTGATGATGATTACATCACAGGGTTTGAAGAACAGTCAAAAATAAATTTTGGATGTAAGGATATCGATTTTGACTAACAGTTTAAAGTTCAACATCAAGTTGTAGAATATTGTGTTCAAATTCAACCGACTCAACTACTCTACCTGATCAAGCTTGTCATTTTAGATGTATTGGTGAATCTGAAGCTATCCTAATGATCATATCTTAAAATAGTGGCATTTGCCCTACTTGAAACTCCAAGATGTAGTATTTTAATATTTCTTCACTTCAAAACTTGAGGCTAAGTTTTTTCTAACCAAGGGGAGAATAATGGAGAATGGGAAAAGAATAAAAAAGCTATTATTAATTATTTGTAAGTTATGGATTATATATAAATATAAAAAATAATATTTTATTAAGATTAAGATTAATAACTAATGTTTAAATTACTTTGTTTTATTAGTTATTTTGTTTTATTAATTATCCTTAGTTATCTTTTTGTTAGATTTTAATAATTATCTTTCATTAAGATTAGTCAATTATCTTTTACTAAGATTAAGATTTAATATTATTCTTTACACCTATTAGGTGTTACCCTGTGGGCTCTATATAAAGCCTTTAACAATTGTGTTAGGAGAAATTTAGCCTTGAATAATAATAACATATTTTTAGATATTCCCCCTATTTCTTCCCCCTATTTCTTCTGATATCTCCCTCGTTCTTCTTCTTTCTCCCCCTTTTCTCCATTGTTATGCATCACACAGAGATGCCTTTGGTATTTCTTGCAACTTCCATCCTTAGGAAATATCCATGTTACCAATGCTTTTTACTTCAAATTCATCTATCAGTGTCTTCACCAACCCATTAATTTCATCATTGTGGTCTCTTGTAACTACAATATGATCCACATAAGCAATCAAAATTGCCAGTCTCCCATTGGAACCATGCTTAATATATAAGGTATAATCAGTCTAACACAGAGTGTATCCCTGGTTTTTAACAACAATAGTAAATCTTTCAAACTAGGCCCTTGGAGATTGCTAGAGCTCATACAAGGATTTACGAAGCCTACACACTTTATTTACATTGATTGTGTTCTCAAGACCAAGTGGAACCTCCATGGATACTTCCTCCTCACAGTCTCTATTTAACAAGGCATTTTTAACATCCAATTAGTGTAGTAGCCAATCTTGATTGGCTGCAAGGGAAAGTAGGACTTTGATAGTATTAAATTTTGCAACTAGTGCAAATGTCTCTTGATAATCAATGCTATGGGTTTGAGTGAATTCTCTAGCCACAAGCCTCACTTTACGATAGTTGACACGCCCATTAGGGTTGTATTTTAAAGTGAAGATCCACTTATGCTCAATGGGAGTTCTTTTGGGTGGAATATCAACAATTTCCCAAATCTTGTTCTTCTCAAGGGCATTCAACTCCGCTTGGGTTGCAACTCGCCATTCTTGTTTCTTAGCTGCCTATGAACATTAGTTGGAATATCTTCAAGTGAGACATTATGCACAAATGCCTACAATTTATAGGATAATTGGTTATAGGCATTGAAGTTACTAATGGAGTGATTAGTGCTACATCTTACCCCTTTCCTTAGAGCAATAGGAACATCCAATCTTCACAGGACTCAGAATTTAGGGTGGGAGAAATGGGTTGGCTTTGCTCAGTGTGTGTGCTTTCACCTGAATGCTGCTGTTCCACCTGCTTATCTGTCCCTTTAATCTGCTCTTCCATTTGTTCTGTCACCTTTTTTCCTTTTCTGCTGTAAATAAGCATTTTTGCTGCTGTGTGGCACTTGGGCAGACCCGAGATCTTTTTTGTAAAATCAGTGTCTGGGTCAGATTCATGTGTAAGCTTGGGTTGAGGGCTTATGGTAGTGTTTCTGGTCAGATCAGGACACTAGAGTTATTGGCCAAGTCAAGGGCAGTGGTGGTGTTAGGTGCAGGAAGATGTGGAGGTATAAGAGGCACAAAATCATTCCAAAATGGCCATTCCCTTTGAATGTCAGATTTCTCCCCCTTAATGGATGTTTGGGAGTAAAAAAGGGTGGTTTAAAAAAAAAGTAACTTCCAAAGTGGTGTAAATTTTCTTGGTAGATGGATAATAACATTTGTAGCCCTTGGTAGAAGAATATGCAATAAACATGCACGTAATGGCTCTTGGCTCTAGTTTTCTCGCATGTTCTTAGTGAACAAAAGATGGACGCCCAAAAACCTTGTAAGGGAGGGATGATATGGTTTGTGTTGTGGGATAGGTCTCAACGAGTTTTTGTTGTGGTGAAAGAAATTTTAAGACGCTTGAAGGCATCCTATTAATTAAGTAGGTAGCTGTTAATATAGCTTCTCCCTAGTAAAAATTAGAAGCATTTTATTGAAGGAGACGGGACCTAGCTACTTCCAAAAGGTGCTTATTTTTCCTTTTAGCTATCCTGTTTTGTTGAGGGGTGTTATCACATGAACTTTGATGGAGAATGCCATGGTTGGTTAGGTATGTCTCAAAGGGGGTATCAGTTTGTAAAATCTGAATGGTCTTTTGGAACTGATTTTGGATTGGGTTGTGAGAGTTTTGGAAGACACTAGCAACTCCCGATTTTTCTTTGAGGAGATAAACCCATGTCAACCTAGTGCGGTCATCTATAAACGTGACAAACCACCTAGCACCATTGATGTTTTTAGCATTTGACTGACGCCACACATCGCTATGTACGAGAGAAAAAGGTTGAGAGGGTTGATAGGGATGAGAGGGATAAGTTGTTTTTGTGTATTTGGAGAGTTGACAGATCTCACATTGAGGGAAAAGGGAATTTTTGTTAATCAAGTGGGCACAATTTTTGCATGTAAGAAAAATTTGGCTGGCCTAGCCCCTAATGCCATAACATAACATCATTATAATTAGAACTTGACATAGCAGTGGTGTTGTACTTCTTAGAAACCTTCAGCCAATAAAGACCAGCACACTTTCTAGCATTGCCAATCATTTTCTCAAACTCCAAATTCTAAAATTAACAGCCATAAGCATTGAAGTTAGTCGTGCACTTCAAGTCCTTTGCAAGCTTACTTATTGACAACAAATTGCATTCTAAAGATGGTACAAGAAGGACATCTTTTAGAATCATGTTTTCAGATATTCACACAATGCCTTCACCACGAACTTCAGCTTTAGAACCATTGGCAACAATTATATAGTAATTTTTAGGGCCCGGAACAAAATCATCTAGAGTAAAAATATTACCAGCTATATGATTTGTGGCACTTGAGTTGACTATCCAAGCATTGGTTGTCTTATGTTGTGCCATAGAGGGTTTACCTATCTTGGCCATGACTCCTATACCATTGACCTATCCAAGGTCTTGCCCTTGATTATTGATCATTTTCTACAAAATGGCAAGCAACTCCTTATTGGACAGATTTGATTCATTTTGGCTTTGATTATGTTGCTCTCCAGACACTACAAGGCCCTGTGATTCTTTCTGTTGGTGAGGCTTCCAATCTGATGGTTTTCCATGGAGCTTCTAGCATCTTTACTTGGTATGACCAACCTTCTTGCAATGATCACACCAGGGTTTGTCACCCCTTTTCTATTTCATGTCTGGAATAGTGTTTCTAGCAGCCATAACAGAGGCCTCTGAAGTAAATTGGGGAAGTAGGGTGGCATGTGTTGGTTGCTTTCTGCTTTCCTCTCACTTAACTTCTGCAAATACTTCATCAAGGGAAGGAAGGGGCCTAGTAGACATTACCCTTCCTCTAACTTCTTCAAAAATGGGATTGAGTCCTAGGAGGAAAGTATATATATGATATGATCTTTCTTCACAATTCACATGTAGCATGCTGCATCCTCGCCACATGTTCACTGGTGCACTTTATATAGGTCTAGCTGTTGGCAATACTTCACAGGAGTGTTGTAGCATTGGGTTACATTCTGTTATCCTTGCTTCAAATCACGTATCAGTCCCTTGATTTGGAAGGGGCTGCCATATTTTCCACGGATGAATAGGATTTCTTGATAGCTTCCCACACATCTTGGGCAGATTTGTGGATGAGAAAATTTTCTCCTGTTTCTAGAGTCATGGAGTTTATTAGCCCAGATTTGATCATATTTGTTTCAGCTCTCCATGTTCAGTATTTTGGGTCTCTACTCACTTGTTCAGCAGCCTCCCCTGTAATATATTCTTCTTTGCCTCTGCTGATGATAAACATCAGAGCTTTTTGTGACAATTGTAAATAATTGTTTCCATTGAATCTCTGGTTGGTGATCATCAATGGAGGATCGTTGGTGGCCATGGAGCCAGATATAGAGCTTCCTTGAATGCTAGGAAGTTGGTTTGGTTGGGCTACTCTGGATGCCAATGTCTTGGGCGCTAGTCTAGAGAGCTCTCATGGAGCTGAAAGTTATCATCAGAGCGGTGGAGGCACCAAGGCTCTGACACCATGAAGAAACCAGAGTTCTTGTGCCTCAGTTCAGTTTGTTTTATTCCTCTGATCTATGTGTACATAAATAGGGATAGTTTGGCCACATCTCTTAACCAATCAAATTCCAGCAACTTAAGGAAAAATAAAAAATATTCTTATCCTAACTAATTCAAAAATAAAGAAGAGAAATAGCCAAATACAGCAGTTAATAAAATAACAACAGAAAGCATCTAGAAGCATATTGTAACTTTCAATATTTGCTTTACTTGTCATATGTGCGTGTGCATGTGCATTTAATACATATTTTCTAGTCAACTTGTGACAAAAGGGAGTGGAACGACAGCATAGATAAGTCCAGAAAATTTAAAAAATCTGTCAGTTATAGTTATAACAGATTACTTTCTTACAAATGCTGGGATCTTCCAGAGATTAACACTGAGCAGATTGACTATAATTTTGGGTGTTTTCTTTGATTTCTGATTGCCATACAAATACATTAGAGGAAATGATTCATTTGTCACCATGTGTAATGTCAACTGACTTCTCTTTTGAGAGATGTTCAACTGCCCACCTGAGGAATCTCATCTCATCTTAGGGGATTAGACAGTTCAAACATTGAAGTTAGTCTTGTTATCCCTGTCCATAAGTACAGTTAATACCTTGCAGATTCGAGATTATCGTGATATTTTTCCTTATAAAGAGGGTCACCCTTCTCCAACTGGAAATTCTCCAATTGTGCATAAGATGATCCTTAAATTGTGCATGGAAACTGTTGTCAAGGACATCTTGTCAATCTCGAATGGTTCTTGGACATACAAAGATCTTCTGGTAGGTATACAGTGATCAATTTTAGCTTGTGTGCTTTTCATGTTATGCATTGCATATCATTAGCCCTACATTAATTTCTTGTTATTTTCTCAGGAAGTCGAGTCCTGCATCATCAAGGCTTTGCAACCAGATCTTCATTTGAACCCAGAACCTTTAGGGGACAAATTTTTTTGTGAACCTCCAAGAAAGAAGGTATCAGTGGTTATGTTATTCTTGTAACTTCCAAAAGAGCTTTTCTTCCTGAGGTTGCTAGCAAAATTTTATATATAAGCAAGGAGTGTTCAAAACTTTTTCTTTGCAAATCAGGCTAATGGATATAACTTTTTGAGTGAATGTGTTTCTCTCAACACTAGGTTATCCATTTCCAAATTTAAGTCATAGCTTGAACTCCAATTTTATAAGGCATGATTAATCTTTCACTACTATATTGATTAGTTCTTCGCATGCATAGCAGCTCGATTTGGGTATTGCATGGGGTTGGAAGAAAAGAAAGCTGAGTGATGGGCCAACGCAAGGTTTGCCGGTCAGAAACTCAAATCTTGTGAAATATGCTCTGGGTGATTGTCTCACCCAAAAGTCCAAACCTCAATCTGGTCCTCTGGAAAAAGACACAAGCACTTCTAGCATGCAGGAAAATATTTCCGGCCATTTTTGTAATCCACAGGGAATAAATTCTGCTCTTGATTACACATCACCCTCCTATGCTTTGGTGGTTCTCGAGACACCTAGTTTTGTTTCTGTTCCCAACCAACTACCTACTAATGTTAACACTATAGCTCCGGAAAATCTAGTTCCTAGTGAGAACAGCATTTGTGACAAACAATCTATCAAAGGACTCCCTTATAAGAAACCAAAGCAAGAGCCAGTGGACCTGCCTAAACTCCAGCTTCTAGGAAGCCAAGTCAACATTGTACCTCAAGGTCCTGAATTACAATGGGTGGACAATGCACTGCAAGAGCAAGTTGAAGTTGATAAAATTCTATGTGAAAACAAAAAGGGAAAATTGCATTTCCCTCAATTGACACATGACGGCCAAATGGTGCTTAGAGGAATTCAGAACCAGCATATCAGAGCTCCCTCTGTGAAACAGGAGCCTGCTGAAACAAGTGGCCTCCACACTGATGATATTTGCATGGATATTAGCAGTGATACATCTAATTTGCATAATTCAAAACAGCAATTCTCATCGAAGCCATTGAGCATTAACAGCTCTTCCGCCCACTCATTCAATCACATGGGTCAGCCTTCTGACAGATGTTTGAAAAATGGAAATGCTACACAGAAGAGAAAAATTTCACAGAATTCTCAGGTTACAGCTGCAGATGGAAGTCTATCAACAACTTCTCGAAATAGCAAATCCTTGCAAAGGCAGGCACCTATAAAGACAGGACATAAAAACTCACGTTCTAGAGGTTTGAAAACTGAAATGGCTGATTCAGTTGTCAGCTTGAGCAGCAGGAATGTGACTAATGCAAATAGCCTGACAGTGAAAAACTTTTGTCCGCCACAGCCATCAGTTGAAGTTAACATTGCTGCTGACAGATTATTAAAAATTATGAGTGTGTCAGAGAGGTAAAATCTTTCATTTATTCATGTGAAGTGTACAAGTGATGTAGGAACATCTTTTTGCATGACGGTACTTTTATTTGTATTCAGGTATGGATTGGTTAATAAGAAGCGCAAATTGGACCAATTTACTGGAAAGAAGCCATCTTTCTGCCGGACTCCTCCTCTGGTTGGTTTGCACCTTGCAAGTTTTGAGGACAGTGGAAAGTCAGAATACTCTACTGGATATAAACTTTCTTCTTCCAAGTATTCCAATTACTGGAAAACTAGGACATTGATATTTTCCCATGAATCTCATATCATTCAAAGTAAAGCATTCCATATTATATCTAATGTTTTCTTTTAATTTAACTCATTAAGTACTGCTGAATCTTTTTTACTCCCTTATCACAGGAAGTGACTGTCCAGTGGTTGATTGTGAAGCTCAGGTTAAACTGGTCATGTTGGACAACCTTGATTTAGGAACAGTTGAAGCACGTGTTTACTATGGATGTGAAGGAGAACATCTTGTTTCCTTTTCTCTCTTACCTACTTTTCCTAGTTCTGTGAGTCATAACACTGGGAGCTTATTATTAATTTCTCTTTTTTAATCTAGAATTGAGGAAATTGGGCTTATGGAACAATGACTCGTTAACCTAAGCTGTGGTTAATTATGCCAATCAGTTAAAAATTGATGTATCTGTGAACTGATTGACCACACCTTTGGTTAATGGCCTTTGAATGTTGATGTCATGCTCATCTAACCGTAAGCTTAGTTTCCCCTCCTGTACAAATTACATTTTTCTCTGATAGATATGGTTTCCTTTTTGAATTCAATCACTAGATACTATATTCATGACACCATACTAGTCATTATGAACAGATATTATGCATTGGTTAGTGGTTCTTCATGTTTCAAATCTCAGTATGCTTTCCTTTTCCTTTTACAATTGTCACAATTTTTCTTGGTTTTTTTTTTCCCACTTCAACGTTGTATTTTAGTGAAAGCAACTCTGCTTACATCAACAAACCAACTTTTGGATTGTATTTTACTAATACTCTCTATGATGTGGAATGACCTATATCAGTTACTTGAGGATTGAATTTGATATGCTGCATAAATTTAGTTCTTAAGACAAGTAGTGTGATAGGTATTTTAGAATTCTTCTGTTGTTGTGTAACTGTTACAATAATTACCAACATTTTTCTGCCACATGATGTGGCTGTCTAATAAGATTTTCTCAATGGGATTGACTGTCTCTAATTACCGTACCCTCAAATCAAAATATTATATATGGATTTGATTAGTCTGATTCTGTGTTTGTACCTGGCACAGCTGCATTCTGTGAACCGGTTAGCTAGTCAATTCACTTCATTGGTAAGTTACATTTGATACCATGAAATTTTTCTTCATCTTCTCTTCTTTCTTATATAGCTTTTGTTATAATTCTTTTCTTGGTTGTAGATGGTTCGTGAAGGGTACCACATAATTAGTGATCAAGTTGGATTCTCACCTTGTAACAAAGATGGTGAATCAGGCATTGAAAAGCAGCCAATAGTTAGTAATGCCATTTTGACGTATGGAACAGTTAAACCTTCCGCAACTTGGACTGCTGGTTTATCATTTCCTCCCTTGCAAAATTCAAGTATTAGGATGCCATTCCATGTCGCGACACATTCACCACAGCAAAACATTCTCTCTGGAGTTAATTTCGCTGTGAGTGGAAATAGTCTCTCATTGCCACAACCAACGCACAGCAGTTTGTCTAAACTTCAACTTGACAATCTTCAACAGCAAATGAGGTCCATGCAACAATGGTGGCAACAGGGTGCAAATAAATTTTCCTGGTTGCAGTATCAAATGCAGCTGCTGAGACACGGACAAGAACAGGAACTTCTTCCGAGGACAGAATCAACAGTTGATCTGAGTGCTACTACTAGTGGCCAGGATACAGTACCATTAAATGATGGAATCCAAAGGATTAGAAACATCGAACCAAGCTCTTGTAGTCATATCAAGGGCAACAATGCTTCTGGACCTATATTTTCAGGGGGACTGGTCAACTGGCTGAACAGTTTGAGTACCTGTAACAGTCTTGAGAATAATCATATATCAGGTTTAAATGATAAGCAGCTTTTTGGTGCTCTTTCAGATGACAGACTTGCAGCTTTGCCCAAACTGAACACAAGCCAAAATCGGGGTTTGATATGTGGATTGCCAACCCAGGGAAATGCTAGCATGTTGGCAATTGCCAAAGCAGATGCTATTGACATGAGAAATATGTTCAACAATCACAGGGAGCCCCGGGCTGAGACAAGCCAGCAATCGTGTATAGTGCAGCAGCAGGAAATCAGGTCAATCTCAGCTGATCAGGCGGGTTCACCTCTCCCTCTAGTCACCTTACTGCATGATCAACTGCCACAATTGGGCACACAGCAACTCAATCCCATTACCATGCCAACTTTACAGCAGATGAACTATGGGAGCATATCAGGTTCTGGAAATCCAGAGGTTAGCTTCTGGACTCATGGTTCTGTAGGTAGTAGCAAGACATGAATATATCTGAGGAACTCGGCCAGATAGTGCCAGAATGTTATTGCTGCTAAAAGCTGGTTATAGACTTGTATGTAGCATTTGGGTGCGAGTAGGTGGTGCAACTAGTACTATGAAAATTAAGGCTAGTTATATATGAAACAGGCATTTTAAAATTCTGACGATTTTGAAGGTAAATGGATTTATTTTTTAGCGATTTTTACTTTTAAGAGAGGAAACGCCTATCTTCTCTGGACGTCACTCTGAAAAATGAGCTTTTGAACTCAAATATATAAACATGCAACTTATTCTTTCAAAATATACCCTCTTCCCTTATAAGACATCTGGTGTCACATGGATATTGGGACGACGTGTTTTACTTTTCATTTGACAATTCTGAATTATCACCAGATGTCTTATATTGGGAAATAAGATTAATAGTGATGTACTTTGGAAAAATAAAATATA
This sequence comes from Erythrophleum fordii, assembly GCA_032878935.1. Lineage (NCBI taxonomy): Eukaryota > Viridiplantae > Streptophyta > Magnoliopsida > Fabales > Fabaceae > Erythrophleum > Erythrophleum fordii. The sequence goes on from JAVQMF010000029.1 coordinate 4,034,453, forward strand.
TGTTGTACATTTGTGTCCAAAAACCATAATTCTTTTTAAGATAGTTTGATGCAAATTGAAAGGTAAATTAACACGAAACAAACCTAAAAAATTAAATTAAAATAATAAAAATTCACACTCACCAAACTTGTAACCTAACTCATACATCCTCGGTTCACGCACCCAAAAAAAAAAAAAACCCTGTAATCCGATTCATACATCGTGGGTTGACACACTTGTGACCCAATTCGAACATGACACTCACATGCACGCGCACACAGAAAACAGGGTGTTCCAAGGATTGACACATACAAATCAAATCAATCAAAATTTACACATACAAACAGAAATTGCAACCTATTTCGTGCATGATGGGTTGAAGGAATTTACACCCAATCTAACTTGTGAACCCAATCCGCAAAGTTTGTACGCAAGTTAAGTTGGGTTGTCAAATCAAACACCCCTAGCTACAAAAATAAAAAAGTAAATTATATAGATTTTTTTAATAAATTTGTTAAAATATACAATTATTTTATTTTTAAAATATACATAATTTTTTTTAAAATAAAAAGTTATCTTATATTTTAGTTTAATTTTAAATTTTTTTATTAAAATATCCTCTATTCAAAAATTTTTAGTTAAAAAATATATATTTAAGTTAATTAAAGGTATTTTAGTAAAAAAATTTTAAATTAGATTAAAATATAAAATAATTTTTTGTTTCAGAAGAAACTTATATATTTTAAAAATAAAATAAAAATTTATATACTTTACCCAACGAAAATATTAAACTATGAGCCATTGCAAATTCTTACCCGTCCTAATTATGACATAAGAGATAATTTATTTTGAGTTGTAACCAGGGCAACCATATATTAAAAAAGCTATAGACATGTTCGGGATACGTAAGTAAGATCTTTTGGTATGTTAAAGTTTTGCATGTGGTATATCGATATTGTTGGGGGAAAAATTATTTTATAAATTAAAAAAAAACAAAGAAACAAACACACACACACACACAAACACAAACGAACTTAGGCTAATTTCCCGTCGTCCACAATTCATCTATTATAAATCGCAAGATAACAATCCATAACCTCAAAAGAAATTTTCACAAAACTTCAATTTCTCCCCCAAAAAATAGAAAATCCCCGATAGCGCAAACCTAAAATGCACCTAAATCAAATCTCTAACAAATAAAATCTTACTTTAAAAAAAATTGTATACCTCCTCTGTTTTTGTATATATTTGGTGCAACAATGAGAGAATAGCTATAATTTTTTATGCTCTATTACCCCAACATTGATTCGAAACAGCAAATTGTGCCTATGTATGATCATCCTACAATTCTGAACGTTCATTTCACAATGATTTACATCACTATTTTTGTGTCACTATTATCAGTGTTTTTGGCCATAGCTAGGCTGAGGCGAGTACGCTAAAAGCCAAGTTCTGAGTGCATGAACCAGTCATCAATCAGGTCTTTATGAGATATGACACTGCCTATTTTGTTATTATCTTATCACATTCACTATTTCTCTCATGCATAAGCCAATGCAAAACAACTTCATTTTAGAGGACCTATCAGTCTTAATTTCCCATTTGTTTCTATCGATTCTTATCTACGATTTGACCTGCTTTGATCGTAAGTGAAATGACCGTGATTTTACAAAGTTAAAGAAATCCATGAACTTTGAAAAGAAAGTTGGCTTGTATATGATACATATTCGATATTTATATTGGACATGAGGTAATATTTTAAATATATTTAGATATTCTAGTTTTCGTATATTACAATATTCTTGTTCACTGTTCATGTATAGTTATTAGCCAAATAATATACAAGTAAATGCAACATAGGGAAAGAAAATCATCTACACAAAATCTCTCTGTCTTCTCCTTTCATGAAGGCACGCAATACAAGTTGTAGAGCTTAATTTTGGATATAGCTTTCTGTTCAATTTCGGGGTGGGTGAACGTGGAGACTGAGAAAGAGAAAATGGGAATGTAATCAAAGTCAACCACGCAATAACTTGAAATATGTTTTCCTACCCGAAATTTACTTGTCCCTCTTTATACATTAATGTGATATATTCATCAACAGCTAGAAAGCAGACCCTAAGATATTTATATTGAAATTATAAATCCTATATTTATATTGAAAAATTTTAAATTTTAAAATTATTTTAAAAGACTTTAAGATTAAAAATTTTAATTTGAGGTTATAAACTGTAATTTTTTTTACATAATTTAAATTTTTTATTCTAGATTTTTTAAAATAATTTTAAAATTTAAAATTTTTTAATATAAATATTTTTAATTTAAAATGCTCAGCAATAACTTTCTCTTTTCTTAATCTTTCAGTCTTAATCAAAGATGCAAAGGATAGCCCTATAAGGCCTTCCAAGTCCACACACTTGGTGACATACTGATGTTAACGTTTCTGTTCCCATCTTAGACCATTGTTATCATTATTTGTTACCTGCCAGTTCACTGAATAATTAAGGATGCTTTCACAAAAGTCTATTGTACCTAATTTCTTAAGCATCTTCTGGACTTCACTTTCTATACGTTATAAATGGGTTTTCTTGACTCTTCTTGAATCTTCCCATAAAAAGATTTTATGGTTATGAAAATATCCTTTTAAAGCGGAGTATTTAAATCGCTGTCTCTATTGACTTTTACAACGGCAATATTACTGTTGCAATAGATTCTTCAGACATATCAAACTTGTGAATTGTGATCATATTCTACAATTATTAAATTATTTACTAAGTATGTCAAATATCTTAAAGTTAAAAATTATTCAAAAATTGAAATTGTTTTTAATTAATCAGCCAGGTAACTCACTTTAAGCAAATAATTTTGAAGTTTAATCATATTTTAAGAAAATAAATAACATGCATAAATTCATGTTAAACATGTTATATGTAAATTCTATTTTAAAAATATTTTAATACTTATTTATTTTTGAAAGAATTATTTTACTTAAAAATTTAGCTTATAACTACAACAATTACAACAAGCAATTACAACTTAAAATTTGATCTAGATTTTAGCATTTGTACATAAATATTGTATGGAATGCAATTAAAGAGAAAAAAATTGTGGGCTTCCAACCTTATAAATTGTTTCTAATGTTAACCTCATACTTTTAGTTTACTTTTTTGGTTAACTCCATAGTGTCCATTTGTTTTCTGAACCGCAAAAGATGTGAACACGGTAGTATGGTAACATTTTCATTTTATAATATTTTCAAAGCTGCCATAGTGTAATGATAATGGCAGATCATATTGTTTGTGAAAAATTAAAATTAAGAATCATAAATTAAAGATATTTATATTAAAAATTTTAAAATTATTTTAGAAGATTCAAAAATAAAAAAATTTAACTTGAAATTTTATATTATATTTTTTTTATAATTTAAATTTGTAATCATTAAAAATAATTAAAAAATTTTTAATATAGATATCTTTAATTTAAAATTCCCACCTATAATTTTTTCAATCGATTGTGCGCAATCCTGAAAGCAACGATTTTGTTGTTGTCATTTTGATTGTTGCTCTCCATTGACAAAGCGTTGATAAGTACAAAGTCAAGAATTTTAGATCATTGTTGTTAAATTCATGATTTGACTCTTTGATTTTAATAAATTTAAATTTTTATTTAAAAAAATCATATCAATTTATTTGTAAACTCAAACTTAGTACAAAGTTAATTTAATTTTTTTTTACTTAGATAAACTCGATTAATTTAATACTTTTTTAATTGAATTTAATTAGTTACTGTATAGTTAAATTAAATTGAGTTAAAAAAGATAAAAAAAAAATTTAAATTTAGTAAAGAATGACATGAAAATAATATTTATATATGAATTTGATTACAATTTTTATATTAAAAAATATAAATTATAGAATATAAATAATTTTTTTTAAAAAAATTAGTATAATTTAAATTATATTTAAATAATTTTTTATATATTTTATTTTATATATATAATCAATAACAAATATAAATTTTTACAAATTTACGGTACGTGTTTATGTTATGAATTTATCTTTCTTTTATAAGTTTATTTAAATTTAGGAATTTGACAACTTTGTCCTGTACTCTTCTAATGACTTTCACATGTTTTCCATTCTATGTGGTTGAAGCTGATGCTTCCTTAGCCAATAATTGTTCAATTGTCTTAATTCGGTCAATTGTTCAATTTTTTTAACCACAATAAAATTTATAATTAAAATATTATTTTTATTGTATATTGTTTTTTTAAAAAATAAATAAAAAATTATAAAATTCAAACCATTTAAATCAATCTAAATAATTTACATTAAAGTAATTGAGCAATTGACAAATTACTCAACAACAAAAAATCCAAATTGTTCCTTGTGAGCTTTCTTCATGCACTTAAAAGAGGCAAACAACAAATAAATGCCTTCATTTGACTCTCTTCATCCTTTCTTTGTATTATTATTATTATTATTATTATATGTAATAGCACTAATTAATAAATTTACATAATTATTTTTTGCCAGAAATAATAAATCTATGTAAATCGAGTCATTACAAAAATGACTCTTTTTCTTTTGGAGACATTCCTACCTTCCTTCTATATTCTTCTGACTACGCAAGTATCAAGGCAAGTTTATTATCCTGTCTCATTCTTTTCGAAGCACTTTTTTGCGTAAGCAAAGAACAAGCTATATATATATATATATATATCTCTCTCTCTCTCTCTCTCTCTCTCTCTCTCTCTCTCCAGGCAGTGAGAAGATGAAGAAAGAAGGGTAGATCGTAATAGTTATTAATTTATTAGAAAAAGAAAGAGTTGTTAGGGCATGGCTACTGTACTTCTACCAAAATTGGATTTGCCATCTCAAGCAAAGCTGCCTTATTAAATTATTAATATCTCACTGGAAAGATTATTATGTAATCTTATAAAACGCCAACCTCTCACTGTAGCAAGACGTTAGGATGAACATCATGGCGCGTATAGACCTGTACGTAGGAAAAGACAAGCCTACGATAATTGTCCTTAATCGTGGTACTCTGTACTTCAGAACTTTTGGCTTATTACTAGTTAGAAAGGAACTGAAAATTTATTGTTATAAGCTTTAATTTCTAGTGTTTAGATTTATTTATTTAGATTAATCTGTTAAATTTTATGTACTTCATTACACCGTTATATTGAATTATTTTCTAAAATAAAATGAATGTATAATTTGATCTAATAAAAAAATAATATATGACAATTTATAAATTTTAATAAATTATTATTATAAATAAAATAAACTAAAGATGTAAAACATTGAGTAATATAACAAAATTGCATATTTAATCTTTTAAAAAATGGTGTCAAATTTGTATTATTTTTTTAATTGAAATTGGACTTGTATTAAAGTTGTTAGTGATGGTCTCATGGAGAAGAGTATGGACATAATTTGTTAAATGATTTTAAGTTCAATACTTTGCTTTGTCATATACAAATAATTAGAGTTATATTTTAATTAATAGTTATAGCTTTGAATTTAATAAAAAATATTTATTTAGTAGGGCCTATAATTAAAAAGTCTAAGGGATTTGGTTGTAAACTAATTTTTTCTTTAAATAATTTGGCTAAAATCCAAAATATCTCTATAATTTATAAAGTTGTGTAATTTACTTTTTTTTTTAATTTTAAAAGTTGATCAAAGATACTTCATACTTTAATTTTTGTGTAACATAACCATTTCATTAACATTTTCATCAAAAATCTTAACATTATTTGTCCATGTAAGTCAAATCAATAAAAAAAATATCTAACCTATTATTTTAAGTCACAAAAAAAGAAAGATTTTTTAAGGCTAAATTGCACAAAATATTCTTGAATTTTGGGTCATATGCAAATAATTTCTCAAGCTTTTAAAAGTTAATAATGAATCTCCTAAATTTTTAAATTCGTGTAAATAACTCTCTTATTGTTAGTTAATCCGTTATTTTATTAATAGAATATGATACATTGGTGGCAAAAAAAACTCCTAAACTTTATTTTTTGTATAAATAACTTCTTTAAATTTTAGATTATATACAAATAACTCCCTAAATTTAAGTTGTGCAGCTAACTCTTCTAACATGTCATGCTCCATTAGTGAAATACACAAACTAACTAACGATAAGTTATTTACATAAATTTAAAAGTTTAAAAAGTTTATTGTCAAAATTTGAAAGTTAGAAAGTTTATCTATACACAACTCAAAGTTTAGGGAGTTATATGTAATTTAGTCTTTTTTTCTTTTAATCATTTCCTTCTACATTTTCCTCTACATAGACATGATTAAAAAAATAAACTCTTATTTTGCTATTTAAGATGACAAGTAAGATGATTTTTTCCCTAACTTTGCCTCTTCTAACTTACATAAACAAATAGTGTTCAGGTTTGAATGGAAAAGGTAGTAGAAGAATTATGTTGTACAAAATTAAATGTTTGAAGAATCCTTAATCAATTTTTAAAATTAAAACAATAAATTATATATAACTCCTTAAAATGAGGAGGACTCTATGCATTATGGTCAAATAATTTTAAAAAAACATCTCTACTAGATAAAATATTGGGAGATTAATTTAAATCACACCATGTATGAGGCTAAAATCCATTTTGAGACCAAAAATCAAAGGGGGAAAAAAACAATAACTAGAAAGGAAGAAAGCAAGGTCATAACTCACAATACTTTAAGGAGATAAGGGAGTCTATCAATAGACTAATGATAGCCAAAATGACAAATTCTAGCTAGTATAAATAGAATGAATAGATCTACATGGACTATGAGTTTGGTCATGTTCCTTATGTCACGCCCCATTCTCCAAGGGGAGGGGGTGACCAATACGGGGAGTCTATATGAAATTCCCGCCTACAGCTTAATCTACTACACTATCTTAGCAGATAACCTTTAGAAGGTCCTGCATCGAGTAGCAGTACACTAAGAGTAACCCTGCCTTGTTGGATATATAAAATTTACTTCCTTTTTGTGCACTAGCTTTTTATAGAAATTTCGGCAGAATGTCCCCTATAAATAGGATATCCCAAATTTTTACAAACAGCCAGAAATTCAGTAGAAATAACAACAGAGAGCTCTGCTCTCTTTAACCAGTCAACAAAACATCAATGAACCAAAATGGAAAAGGGGGAAACAACACCCATAACCACTAGTCCTATCTCTAAAATACTTTACAATATGAATCTCAATTCATACAATAAACATCAAAACCAAAAGAAAAGTTAATTGAGCCCCTAGTTCCAAAAGGAGGGCTCACCGCCACACGCCTCACCACCTAAGATGAGGGAGGCGGATCAGATCCAGAGGCGCTATCTGAAAATTTAAAATTTGAAAGGGTGAGTTAAAACTCAGTGAACAAATAATAGATTTCCACAATTATAACAAGAATCATAACAATGAATTACGGGAGTATAAATTAACCATCACACATTACAATTAGGCAAATCCCCACCTGTTGTATGCACAGATACCTATTTAGACCTGGGTCTCTCAACGTGATTACTCAGTGGAGGTTTATCACTAGGTTAGATAAGGTAGCGGCTATGCCTCGTTGGCAGCTCCTTACCCCATTTCACTTGGGTAGCTACGCCTAACGGGCAGCTCTTTTCCTACCTATTTTTACTTATATGTCCTAATTTACACCTTCCGGGGGCGGCTACATCTCGTTGGCAGCTCCTTACCCGTTTCATTCGGGTGGCTACGCCTAACGGATAGCTCCTTCTCCACCCAAATCCCTTTACCACCTGACTTGGTCCCATTAAGGACGATAGCATGCACTGGTAGTTAAGGCGCACACACACACCAATCCATAATCCTTAAAATATATATATAAAGATATACCCTTAGCCAATCTTTATTATTACTATTATTTATATATGTATATATATATATATATATTTGTCTTGTACAAGAAGTTTGAAATTTACAGGGGATAAGAATTAACTCAATATTAAGTTACTAAATCAATCAATATAAGTGCATAATCTTATAATATCTATATATATATATATATATATAAGCAACTAATTAGGACTAGTAAATAAAAATAAAAAAATGAAAATAACTAAAGTTACTTCTCCAATTAGCTCCTTTCTCGTGTTCAACTTGTTTATACATATACCAATTCATCTCACTTAAATGATTTTTATCCAAAAAGTATCGGATTCAAGATTAATAAAATGAAAAATACTTCGAAATCTATTATTTACTCACAGACAATGCCCTGTACCAGCCCGTTCCTTGTTCGTCCTTGAAAGGCCAGGTTCCTTTTTCTGTCAAAGCTCCGAGAATTCCTTGATAACATCCAACTTATCAAATCATTATACAGACTCAAAAACGATTCTTAAATAGGTACCGCATTCCATCACAATCATCTAAATAACTTCTCTAATCATACATACAGATGCCCCTTATCTTAACCATTTTCTTTGAATTCTAATTCATCATTTGGATTCTCAGATCACTTTAAGGAAGTAAAAATTGAAGGTTTATGCAAGATTTGCATAACTAGGAAGCCTAATTAAAGATTCCCCCTTTTTTTATTCCTTCATTTCGGCCAATCAACAATCTGAACATATCAACCCTATTAACAACCCATTGAACTTGGCATAGGCTGAAAAATGGAAAGTAAAGGAGGGAATTTAATGGGTTCAGCATTAAAGAGTAATGAAAACATAAATGATCCAGAACCAAAATGCTCACCGGAACCCTCGAAATGCTACGGCTCGTTCGCAGACTAGCAGGCTCGAGGCAGCAATGGAAGAAGGTTAAGGGAGTCTGCACCACGCTGGAGGAAGCTTCGTGGAGGAATTGAAGGAGGCAGCAACTCCAACGAAGAGAAACCCAGCTAGCTCGAAGGGAATGAAGGTCGACAAAATGAAAGGAAGAACCAGGCAGCACTAGCGACGGAACAACAGGGGAAGTTACCGGAGAACTTCCAGCAATGCCGGGGAGGTGATTAGTTAACGGGAAAAGGGAGCTGGGGGAGGCAGTTCGCAGGCGCTGGACGAGAAGGAGACGGGAACAGCGAAATGAGGAGGAAGCAACAGGACCCGGTGAAAACGACGAAAAGAAGAAATGGGAAGGAGAAAAAAAAATGTAATATAAGTAAGAATATAATAAAAGAGAAAGAAAAATAGTTATATACCTATATATATATATATATATATTTATCAAATCCCCCCCTTCCCTCTTTTTTTTTTTTTTTTTTTTCGATTCTTACACCTTATGTAGGCTTATAGATAATCTAGCCTATTATATGATATCCACAACACATAAAATTCATCCATTTTGACAATGATAAATATAAAATTAATTATTTGATATTATTTAAAATATAATATGTTAATTAGTTGAAAAATTAATTAATGTTAATTCATAAAATTAATAAATATTTTAATAATCTTTTCACTTAGATAACATTAATTAATTGTTAGACAAAAAAACAAAACAAATCAATACAATGCATTAGGGACATCAAATAATCAATTGTAGCCAAAATTTGGAAATAAAATGGCAAATTAAGAACATCAAATCTGATAAAAAAATAATGTTATAAATCCCAACCAAGTTTTATATCTGAATCAAATGGAATAGTAAATGTAATAAGCTATAATTTTTTATGCTCTATTACCCCAACATTGATTCGAAACAGCAAATTGTGCTTATGTATGATCATCCTACAATTCCGAACGTTCATTTCACAATGATTTACATCACTGTTTTTGTGTCACTATTATCAGTGTTTTTGGCCATAGCTAGGCTGAGGCGAGTACGCTAAAAGCCAAGTTCTGAGTGCATGAACCAGTCATCAATCAGGTCTTTATGAGATATGACACTGCCTATTTTGTTATTATCTTATCACATTCACTATTTCTCTCATGCATAAGCCAATGCAAAACAACTTCATTTTAGAGGACCTATCAGTCTTAATTTCCCATTTGTTTCTATCGATTCTTATCTACAATTTGACCTGCTTTGATCGTAAGTGAAATGACCGTGATTTTACAAAGTTAAAGAAATCCATGAACTTTGAAAAGAAAGTTGCTTGTATATGATACATATTCGATATTTATATTGGACATGAGGTAATATTTTAAATATATTTAGATATTCTAGTTTTCGTATATTACAATATTCGTTTTCACTGTTCATGCATAGTTATTAGCCAAATAATACACAAGTAAATGCAACATAGGGAAAGAAAATCACCTACACAAAATCTCTCTGTCTTCTCCTTTCATGAAGGCATGCAATACAAGTTGTAGAGGTTAATTTTGGATATAGCTTTCTGTTCAATTTCGGGGTGGGTGAACGAGACTGAGAAAGAGAAAATGGGAATGTAATCAAAGTCAACCACGCAATAACTTGAAATACGTTTTCCTACCCGAAATTTACTTGTCCCTCTTTATACATTAATGTGATATATTCATCAACAGCTAGAAAGCAGACCCTAAGATATTTATATTGAAATTATAATTTAGGATCCTATATTTATATTGAAAAATTTTAAATTTTAAAATTATTTTAAAAGACTTTAAGATTAAAAATTTTAATTTGAGGTTATAAACTGTAATTTTTTTCCATAATTTAAAATTTTTATTCTAGATTTTTTAAAATAATTTTAAAATTTAAAATTTTTTAATATAAATATTTTTAATTTAAAATGCTCAGCAATAACTTTCTCTTTTCTTAATCTTTCAGTCTTAATCAAAGATGCAAAGGATAGCCCTATAAGGCCTTCCAAGTCCACACACTTGGTGACATACTGATGTTAACGTTTCTGTTCCCATCTTAGACCATTGTTATCATTATTTGTTACCTGCCAGTTCACTGAATAATTAAGGATGCTTTCACAAAAGTCTATTGTACCTAATTTCTTAAGCATCTTCTGGACTTCACTTTCTATACGTTATAAATGGGTTTTCTTGACTCTTCTTGAATCTTCCCATAAAAAGATTTTATGGTTATGAAAATATCCTTTTAAATCGGAGTATTTAAATCGCTGTCTCTATTGACTTTTACAACGGCAATATTACTGTTGCAATAGATTCTTCAGACATATCAAACTTGTGAATTGTGATCATATTCTACAATTATTAAATTATTTACTAAGTATGTCAAATATCTTAAATTTAAAAATTATTCAAAAATTGAAATTGTTTTTAATTAATCAGCCAGGTAACTCACTTTAAGCAAATAATTTTGAAGTTTAATCATATTTTAAGAAAATAAATAACATGCTTAATTCATGTTAAACATGTTATATGTAAATTCTATTTTAAAAATATTTTAATACTTATTTATTTTTTAAAAAATTATTTTACTTAAAAGTTTATCTTATAATTGCAACAAGCAATTACAATTTAAAATTTGACCTATATTTTAGCATTTGTACATAAAATATTGTACGGATTGCAATTAAAGATAAATTTTGTGGGCTTCCAACGTTAACCTCATACTTTTAGTTTTTCTTTTTTTTGGGGTTAACTCCATAGTGTCCATTTCTTTTCTGAACCGCAAAAGATTTGAACACGTTAGTATGGTAACATTTTTATTTTATAATATTTTCAAAGCTGCCATGGTGCAATAAATTAATATTGTTTGTGAAAAATTAAAATTAATAATCCTAAATTAAAGATATTTATATTAAAAAATTTAGAATTTTAAATTATTTTAAAAAATTTAAAAATAAAAAATTTTACCTTAAAGTTTTATATTATATATATTTTTATATAATTTAAATTTTTAATCATTAAATCATTACAAATAATTTAAAATTTAAAATTTTTTAATATAGATATCTTTAATTTAAAATTCCCATCCATAATTTTTTCAATCGATTGTGCGCAACCCTGAAAGCAACGATTTTGTTGTTGTCATTGTGATTGTTGCTCTCCATTGACGAAGCGTTGATCAGTTCAAAGTCAAGAATTCTGGACCCTTCTAATGACTTTCACTTGTTTCTCCATTCTATGTGGCTGAAGCTGATGCTTCCTTAGCCAATAATTGTTCAATTGTCTTAATCCGGTCAATTGTTCAATTTTTTTAACCACAATAAAATTTATAATTAAAAGACTATTTTTATTGTATATTGTTTTTTAAACAAATAAATAAGAAATTATAAAATTCAAACCATTTAAATCAATCTAAATAATTTACATTAAAGTAATTGAGCAATGGACAAATTACTCAATTAAAAAAAATCCAAATTGTTCCTTGTGAGCTTTCTTCGTGCACTTAAAGAGGCAAACAACAGATAAATGCCTTCATTTGACTCTCTTCATCCTTTCTTTGTATTATTATTATTATTATTATTATTATTATTATTATTATTATTATTATTATATGTAATAAGCACTAATTAATAAAGTTACATAATTATTTTTTGCCAAAAATAAATCTATGCAAATTGAGTCATTACAAAATGACTCTTTTTCTTTAGGAGACATGCGTACCTTCCTTCTATATTATTCTGACTACGCAATTATGAAGGCAAGTTTATTATCCTGTCTCATCTTTTTCAAAGCACTTTTTTGTGTAAGTAAAGAACAAGCTATATATATATATATATATATAGAGAGAGAGAGAGAGAGAGAGAGAGAGAGAGAGAGAGAGAGAGAGAGGGTGAAGAGAGAAGGGAGAAAGAGTTGTTAGGGCATGGCTACTGTACTTGTACCTAAATTAGATTTGCCATCTCAAGCAAAGTGCCTTATTAAATTATTAATATCTCACTGGAAAGATTATTATGTCAATCTTATAAAACGCCAACCTCTCAGTGTAGCAAGATGTTGGGATGAACATCATGGCGCGTATAGACCTGTACGTAGGAAAAGACAAGCCTACGATAATTGTCCTTAATCGTGGTACTCTGTACTTCAGAACCTTTGGCTTATTACTAGTTAGAAAGAAACTGAAAATTTATTGTTATAAGCTTTAATTTCTAGTGTTTAGATTTATTCATTTAAATTAATCTCTTAAAATTTATGTACTTCATTACACCTTTGTATTGAGCTAGTTTTCTAAAATAAAATGAATGTATAATTTGATCTAATAAAGAAATTAACATATAGCAAGTTATAAATTTTAATAAATTATTACTATAAATAAAATAAACTAAAGATGTAAAACATTAAGTAATATAACAAAATTGCATATTTAATCTTTAAAAAAATGGTGTCAAATTTGTATTATTTTTTTAATTGAAATTGGACTTGTATTAAAGTTGTTAGGGGATGGTCTCATGGAGAAGAGTATGGACATAATTTGTTAAATGATTTTAAGTTCGATTCTTTGCTTTGTCATATAAAAATAATTAGAGTTATATTTTAATTAATAGTTATAGCTTTGAATTTAATGAAAAATATTTATTTAGTAGGGCCTATAATTAAAAATGTCTAAGGGATTTGGTTGTGAACTAATTTTTTCTTTAAATAATTTGGCTAAAATCCAAATTATCTCTATAATTTAAAAGTTGTGTAATTTACATTTTTTTTTTTAATTTTAAAAGTTGATCAAAGATACTTCATACTTTAATTTTTGTGTAACATAACCATTTCATTAACATTTTCATCTATAATCTTAACAGAATTTGTCCATGTAAGTCAAATCAATAAAAAATATACATATCTAACCTATTATTTTAAGTCACAAAAAAAAAAGATTTTTTAAGGCTAAATTGCACAAAATATTCTTGAATTTTGGATCATATGCAAATAACTTCTCAAACTTTTAAAACTTAATAATGAATCCCCTAAATTTTTAAATTTGTGTAAATAACTTTCTTATTGTTAGTTAGCCCGTTATTTTACTAATAAAGTATGATACATTAGTGACAAAAAAAACTCTTAAACTTTATTTTTTGTACAAATAATTCTTTTAAATCTTAGATTATATATAGATAACCCCCTAAATTTTAAATCGTGCAATTAACTCTTCTAACATGTCACGCTCCATTAGTGAAATAACAAACTAACTAACGATAAGTTATTTACATAAATTTGAAACTTTAAGAAGTTTATTGTTACATTTTGAATGTTAGAAAGTTTATCTATACATAACTCAAAGTTTAGGGAGTTATATGTAATTTACTTTTTTTTTAATCATTTCCTTCTACATTTTCCTGTACATAGACATGATTAAAAAAAAAACTCTTATTTTTCTATTTAAGATGACAAGTAAGATGATTTTTCCCCCTAACTTTGCCTCTTCTAACTTACATAAACAAATAGTGTTCAGGTTTGAATGAAAAAGGTAGTAGAAGAATTATGTTGTACAAAATTAAAAGTTTGAAGAATCCTTAATCAATTTTTAAAATTAAAAAAATAAATTACATAGCTCCTTAAAATGAGGAGGATTCTATGCATTATGGTCAAATAATTTTAAAAACATCTCTACTAGATAAAATATTGGGAGATTAATTTAAATCACACCATATATGAGACTAAAATCCATTTTGAGACCAAAAATCAAAGGGGAAAACAACAGTAGCTAGGGAGGAAGAAAGCAAGGTCATAACTCACAATACTTTAAGGAGGTAAGTGAGTTTATCAATGGACTAATGATAGTCAAAATAACAAATTCTAGCTAGTATAAATAGAATGAATACATCTATATGAGTTTGGTTATGCTCCTTGTATAGGCTTATGGATAATCTAACCTATTACATGGTATCCACAACACATAAACCTCATCCATTTTGACAATGATAAATACAAAATTAATTATTTGATATTATTTAAAATATAATATGTTAATTAGTTGAAAAATTAATTAATGTTAATCTATAAAATCAATAAATATTTTAATAATATTTTCACTTAGATAACATTAATTAATTGTTAGACAAAACAAAAACAGATCAATATGATGCACTAGGGACATCAAATAATCAATTGTAGCCAAAATTTAGAAATGAAATGGCAAATTAAGAACATCAAATCCAATAAAAAAAATAATGTTATAAATTCCAACTAAGTTTTATAACTGAATCAAATGGAATAACAAATGTAATAAGTCTAAACACTTTACTTAACAAAATGTCAAAATACTTTAAAGTGTTCATGAAGAACACAATTTAGACTACCATTAAATCAAGACATCAACAAAAATTTTCAAAACAACCAAAAGTCACATGTTTCTCAAAAAGACTCCAACAAGTAAGCATATAGTTAACGAATCAGTGAATATATTTTCCATAAAACATGTATAATCTAAATCTGAGATTTACAAATATTCTCCAATAAATAGGAACTTATTATTAAAATTTTAGTATGATTGAAATTCTTGTAATTTTGAGAGAAACATACAATAAAATTATTGTCACAATAAGATGGTCACGATTCAAGATATGCATTCAACAATACACACAATAGAAATTAGTTTACTTGATCATATAGCTTGAAACATAACCTCATAAAAAGAGGCATATTTTGCAACAAAAAAAATGAGGTAGCTCTAGATGTCCATTTGACACTTTTCAATACACTACCTCCTCCAAAACATCATAACATGTTACACATAAATAGATTTCAAGTAATTTACACAAATCACATAAGTTAAATCTAAGAAGGCCAATGATTATAAGTGAATTAAATCTTCTTTGAGTTAACATATGATTCTAGGTATCCTATAGGTATCACATGACTTTGTATACAACTTTCCAAAGATTTAAAACAAAATTACTCAAACATCTACCAAGTACATTAATAACAAATGCTATATCTAGATGAGTGTACACTTGATCATACATAAAGTGTCATAATCTCTCATTTATATGAACAGGTGTATCATAAATAGAACAAGAGTACACATTGAATTTTTCAAGCACTCGTTCAACAAAAGTTTCTTAATACCAACTCAAAATACCATAAAATTTGTTATAACGGATCTAAATCCCAATAATATAAAAGGTTTCATCAAAATCTTTCATATCAAAGATGACAAGAAAGCATGTGCTATCTCAAATAAGAAGTTAATACTATTATAAGCAAAAAGATATGTCATCAACATACACTACAAGAACAAAGAAGTAGCTATATCCAATCTTTTAAAGACACATTGATTTGAATTGCTCATAACAAAATCAAGAGAGGTTACAACCTTGTCAAACTTCAAATAGTATGGCTTAGAAGCTTGTTTCAACCTATAAAGGGATACTTTGATTTGCATACTAAATGCTCTTTTCATAATTCCACAAAACCATCTAGCTAAACCATTCAAGCATCCTTAAACAAGCTTTAATTCAAAAAAGCAGCCTTATCATCCATATGGTGGGATCCTAAAACAAACTTCAATCAATCCAATAATCTCCCTAAAAGTGTTTTTAATGGACACTAGTGAGAAAACATACATATAACCGAATCCTTCTTCATAATTATAGCCAGTACAATTAGTCTAATCTTAAGTCTTATAGTTTCTCTTGAAACTTTATAGGAGTTTTTAGAGACCTATTTGCAGCCAATGGTTTGACAACCAACATTTAACTTTATAAGCTCCTAAATATGATGTTAAACTATGAAAATAATTCATTCCTTATGGCCTTTAACCATTTGAATGAGCTAGCACTAGATGTAGCTTCTTAATAGGAAAACAAATTTGAAAAATCAATCAGAACAAAGTCATGTTCTTGTAAACAAACCATGTAAACAAAGGTCTCAAGCATCTCCACACTGATGGGGTACAAGAAATTTTAAGACATGAATTTAAATGTCTTTCAACCATAACTGATTACATTAACAATGTTATATCAACAAGCCATATTCATTGCTATATCTAACAATAATCATGCAATATAAATAAAAAAGGCATTACTATATATATACATATATACACATATATATCAACTGAAATGAACACCTTGATCAAATCAACAAAATATCTTGATGATTAATTCCATGATAAGTGAACACACAATTATAGGATGTTAATAGCCAACGTAATTATTATGACAAGCAAAATCATTTAGTCATGCTCAACAAGGTACGACAAGAACAATTTCTCATAACAATGATTTACAAAGAATGTGAGCATGCTAATAAGATGATCTAGTATTCAAATGTGCATGTATATAATTGTCAAGATCATGAAACAAACCATGCTTTAGCGATAAATTATATTTAAGATCAACAAGTATTAAAAAATAATTGATTTCAATTAGGTTCACCAATACACCCTTATAATTAAATCCATGATAGGTAAGCAGACGTTCATAAAAGTGTCAAAAGTGTATTGTCATAATTATTATAATCAAATACTTGAAATCCACACAAGAATTAAGTTTAAAAATCCATTTCAACATAATAAAGAAAATAAAAGTGTGTAATCATCAAAAAATTATTTGATATATCAAAATACATCACCATTGAAAGTATGAAAAATATTGTATAAAGATATATGTAGATTGTGAGAAAAAATTTTAGCACAAAATTTAGAGAGTACATGTCTAAAAAAATAGTGTGGAATATTATGAAAATTAAAAAAAAAAAATCATAGTTTGGGCTATCCAAATAAATTAGAAAAAATTACTATTAAATAGGGGACAAAAATGGAGGATATCCAAACCCCCAAGCATTAAGGGGCGCATGTGGGCATGGACTTGAAGCTTCAAGCCCCATGCTATGAAAATGGCAAGAATCTACCATCATTGCTCCATTTGAGGTCAAAAACAATGTTTTAACAAGATTTTATTCCTCCAAAGTATCTTAGAAATATCCAAAATAGATATATATGCAATCAAAGTGAGAAAAATTCGATTTTGGTAAAAAAAAAGAGAAGTCTTAAAATTGCACCATAGAAAAATACTTTTCTCTGATTCCCAGCACATACAATGAATCCTTGCAATAGAAAAAAGGTTTAATAGCATCATCAACACATGAACAACAATTCCTATGCAAAAGCACAATTAAGAAAACACCATAAATGGTTCATAGATTCAAGAAGATTGAAGAGTTGTATAAAACTTTAAGATTTCTCCCAACATAGATCAATTCATAAAGGCATGTAATATACCAAATTGAAGCTTGTATGAAGAGAAATAAAAACCTTAATCTCTCACAAACATAACTAGCAAAAAATTTGAGTTCCAAGATACATGCAATTTTTCAGCTCCGATATTAATCGTTAGATAAATCGGTGAAAGATTAATTTAGGTCATGCCAAATACGATGTTAGAATCCATGATCCGACCAAAGACCACAAGGGAAGATGATAGTAGGTAGAGAGGAAGACAAGAGACAAGTTACAACTTATAATAATCTAAGAAGGCAAGAAAGTCTGTCAGTATACTAAAGTTAATCAAAATGACAAAGTTTAATATAAATAGAATAAGTAACCTTATATGGATTTATGGATAGTCCAATTTATTGTAAACTATCCATAACACATAAATCCAATAATACTAAATACAACATTAATTATTTGATATTATTTAAGATATAATACATTAATCAGTTTAATAATTAATTAATACTAATTTATAAATTAATAAATATTCAAGCATCATCTTTATTCATCTATTACATGTAAAATATTTTCTAAAAAATTGAACTTATGTTGAAACAAAAATATATATCATAGATAATTAGTATCAAAGGGAATCTTATATTCTAACCTCATAAATTTCTTACTGCTCTTACCTTCCTCCCAAGCCTCCCTAGCCTCTGTACCAAAAATGCCAACACCCATCTTCAGTACATAATGATTCCATTCTGGAGACAAAGGGAAAAGCAAAGGATGCTGGCAAGGCCTAACAAAGCCACGCATTGCAAAGGCGGCTAACAAAAATTAATTTCATATACATGTATAGATTTTACTTAATTTATGAAAAAAAATGATAAAGTTTAATATGAAACACTTAAGAATCAATTAATTGTTAGTCCTCTTATTATCTTGTCTTAATTTGATTCCGCAAAAATTAAATGATGTATTTTAATTCTCTAAATTTTTTTTTATTCTAATAAAATGGATGAACTTTTTAATGTTTATATAAACCATTAAAATGTTACATAAGTAATTTTTTTTTAAACTGTGACTTCAAGTCTCAAGGCTTGTAAAATGCAATATTGATTTGATATTCACGCGATGTCACTAGTCCATTAGACTGTTATTTTCTCATGAACTATTTATTAATGAAGTGATCGTGACAATCACTTTAAAATTATTATTATTTTTTTAAAAAGACTAGAATGAAGTGTTTGACTTTCGAGAGACGAAATTAATACTTTGCATACTATCTTTGAAGTACAGAAGATCAATTATTCAACATTTTAAAAAGGATGCCAGTTTCATGTTATAGTGCGCAAAGTACAAAGTTGAAATATGTGAATTTAAAGTGTTTCTATTCGAAAGATCAATATTCAGACAGAGCAAATCAATGAGTGAGAATGAAGCGAGAGACAGTTTAGAGTTGATTATATTATAAAATAAAATTTAAATTCATGTTCAATTATTTTCATGTCAAATAATTAGAGTTCCAATATTGATCTAATTGAAATTAAGAAATAAATTATTCTTAGAAATCAACTCGAATAATAACATTATTCTAAAATAGTATTTTTTTAATAAGATTAAATTCATGTTTTCAAATTTTTAAAGAATAATATTCAGATTCCGGAGTAAATATTATTTTTAAGCTGTTTTTGGTTTTATATAGCCACAAATTCCAAAAAAAATTCTCAAAAAGACTTCTTAAAAACACGCACAATATTTAGACATTCTTATTAAAGATCGTAACATTTTAAGAAAAAAAAAAATTAAAACCCACAACAATATGTCTAAGTAAAACCTAAAAATAAAGTATCAACGTCGAAATTAAAAGATATTGACAAAAGATTATCGCCTAGTTTGATCTAAAAAGATAAATAACAGTAAAATTTAACTAAATGTATTTTTTTCTGAATAATTTAACTAAATATTTATATTAAATGCTCACTTCACATCGGTCCAACCTTTGGAAGATTAATCAATGCTAATTTGCTATTGGCCTTCACAATGCTTTTATTTAAAGCCACTAATAGTGTGGTCGGCAAATACGCGGATCTCATTGGACGGTGGAGATTTGATCATGGCGAATCATTGATTAAGTTGCCTACATTTTTGTTTTATCACTTAATAATTATTACGTTTAATGTTGTTAAATATAATTATTAGAAGTGTGAACACGATTCAGTCACCCACCCGCCGGAGATCTCGCGAGAATCTCGAAATCTCATCCCATTTGTTTCTTAGTCTTGAATTGCACCGCCCAAACGCGTCCTTGTCTTTCAACCACATGAGTGTTGGAAATCTTGGTGACAATTGCTTTGCCCAAGTCATGTGATTTATGTGCGGCACCCACTACTCTTGTTTAATTAATTATTAATCCCCTAATCATTCTTTCTTAACCCATTCAATTTTTTTTTAAAAAATTTTTTTAGTTCTGTTTTGTTCTACTGCTAGGTATGAATATTTTTTTTTCTTCTCTTTAAAAATCTCACTTTTTGAAATGACTATTTTGTTCAATGGTATTGGAATTTCCAAAAATACGAGTGAAAGTTAAATTTGAAAAAGAAAAGATTAATTATTTAAAAAATAAAAGTCATAAATTTAATAAAAAATAAATTATTTAAAATAAATAACATATTCAAAAGATAAATTTTTATATTTAACTAATTTATAGCTAAAAATTTAATTTTGAAAATAATATTTGTATTATATATATATATATATATATATTAATAGACCTAAGCATTGCTACAAATTTAATAAAGTTTTAAAATAAATTAAGTTTATAGTTCTCAACTCAAAATAAATTATAATGAAATAAAACTTTAAAAAATATATATTTAATAATATATATATGTAATAATATTTTAAAAAATATTTTATCATATTTTGATTTTAAGAAAGCAAATGAATATGTTTAGAAAAAAATCTTATAATTTAGATTTTTTTAAAAAAGTAATGTATCCATTATTTTAAGGGTAAATTACACAAATTTCTTACAAGTTTTATTAAAATTATATGGATTTTACATTTATTTTAAAAATATATATAAACTTATTTAAAATAAAAAGTTATCTTACACTTTAATCTAATTTTAAATTTTTTTATCAAAATATTTTCTATTTAATTTTTTTATTTTAAAAAATATATATTTAATTTAATATAGAGTATTTTAATTAAGTAAATTTAAAATTAAATTAAAGTGTAAGATTATATATATATATTTAAAACAATAAAACCTGTATAATTTTAACAAAATTTTAAAAAGAAAAGGAATTTATAATTTACTCTTATTTTAATACATGTTGCAGCTCTCAGGACTTCCCCCAGGGCCGCGTATGTTCATTCCATGTGGCTTGGAAAACCTAATTTGACTTATCATATTTTTTTATCATAACACGACAAGCTTCAGCATTATTAGTTTCTGCTTAAATCAGAATTAAATAATAGGAGTTCTCAAATCAGTACTCTATCTAATCATCCAATTAGCTTTTTTAAAAAAAAAGTTTATTTACAAATGCTATATATCGAATAATTGAAGCAATGTGGATTGCCTGTTTAGTTTATATATTTTCTACTTTCATTACCACCCATAGCGCAGCATGTCTCCAACTTGGTTATAATAGCAAGTGACCATGTCTCCAACATTTTCGCTTTTAAATTAAGGAATTTTGATTAATTTAATTGGTTCATTTGGTCTTTTAACTCACCTCAAGAGTATCTAAGCATGGCAACCATGAAAGCACATGTCCAAGAAGCCTTCAACATATTATATAATTCTCATCATTTTTTAAAATCATTTAAAAATAGGAAAAATAAAATAACTTACTTTTTCTTTGGTGAATTAAAAAAAATGATTTCACTACAAGAAAAGTCACTTTTAGCAACGATAGTATAAAAGTTGCTACTAAAAATCTTATAACAGTGATAGTGAGTTGTTATTACATTGTGACTAATACCAATATAACAAAAGGTCTTTAGGGGTGACTACATAATTGCCACTAAAAGAGTGATGAGTGGCAATAGATGTTAAGTTCATTTTCAGTGACAATATAAGTCATCACTAATTGCAGCTAAATCCTTTAGTGATAATTGATGTCGCCACTAATAGTGTTTGAAAATTTTTTTAGTATCTCATACCTAGTTAAGCCAAAATAAGCTAAAATTCAAATAATAATATAAATAACTCCAAAAGAAAAGAAGAACAAGTAATAAATTAAGATTAGAACAACTAAATTGAATCATATCACAGTAAAAGAAAATTTTACTAAAATTAACTCAATTATAGATTGTACATATACGTAATTAGTAGTTGAAAAACTAAAGTCACAAACTCTACAATAATTATTAATAATTGTTCAACTGCTTATAAATGTAACTAAAGGTTTCACAAACTCAATATGCTTCTTCATCCTGTGAAGCTCACTCAACCTTTAAAAAAAAATAAATAAAGAACACCATGTTATTGAATTTATATCCAATAAACACCTTAGACTAAAACAAAAATAGTACCGACTCAAAAACCAGACCGCATTTGAATTCAAGCTTAAACTTGAAACCAATCTTAAATTGAGACATAATCCATTAAGAAATAGGCAGTGCTTTACAAACATATCGCCATTCATCTAAGTTCATTGAGCTAGTCCTCCTAAATCATTGCTACTTGAAAGTAGATGCCCCTATTAGAAAGAAAAATAACTATAAATATTTTTCATTGTTGGAAAAGGGAAAGGAAATATGTTATATACCTACTGCTGCAATGTAGACAATAAGACGACAACTTGTGCGCGAATTTTATCTTGCACCTGTTGGGCCATCTGGGCTCGCTCTTGCTGCAGCTTTTGTTCAAATTCTTCCTACATCTTTTGTTCCAATTTTTTACGCTCTTGTGCCATATAGGCATGATCCTCCTCTCGTTGTCACTCTATTTCTTCCTAAACTTGCTTTATTACAGATGACATTTTACAGTCCACATCTACCTAATCAATTGGTTTTTTTTTGGGTTTCTTTCCACACCCCTTGCCATAAACGAACCTCTATCATATACCCAGTACAATAGATGAAATTTCATCTTTAGTCATATAGGATGACTTCTAATGATTGTTGCTGGAGAACAAGCTCATGTAAGCAACCTTATAATTTAAGCAACAAATTAAAACTATAAACAATAAATTGCAATTAAACTAAGTTTAAAAATTAAGGAATGTTTATAAGTAATGTGAATTTCTTGTGATTTGGGGTCGGCCTACTCTATCTCCCCATCTTTTGTTTGATGAGTGTGTTGTGCCTCCCACACCACGTCGGGTCCCGTTGGTTCTCCAATAATGGGATCCCTTTGAAATATTTTGTAGAAAACATTGTTTGATCTTGTAATCATAGAAAAAACAAAATAGGCATATAGATATGTAATGGTAAATATAAAAAGAAGACATCATCCTCACTAGGTTATACTCCACCTCTACAAAGGATTGTGTGAGACATGTGTACTTGGTCATTTGCTTTCTTTTATTTATTTTATTTCTGTTGCTCATTTCTTGCAATTAGCAAAAAACCTTTGTTATTCTTTAACAATAGTTTTAAGAATTGCATGTAATTGAGCATGTTCAAACCATGCTATATAAAAAGAGTACACTACTTTAAAATCTTCAAAAGCTTAGTGTTGGAATAGCCAGTACTAGTCTATAAGGTGTACACAACTGGTCAAACTGCACACCTATCCTTTTCTATATCTAATAGTTTGACTAGATCATGCAACCTAGTCTTCCAATTCTTGAACAATCTCTGCAAAATGTTCACAGTGAGGCACTTCATTGACATCTCAAATTGACCTTTGCGTGGTTCAAATTTGTCCTATGAACCATAAAAGTAAGTAATTATAAGTGTCTATATACATATTTAATTTGCTAAAGAATTAAATATCATTTAGTTTGTATAATTATCTATGTACAAATATATTACCTTAACTTTTAACTATATGATCTCACCAATTTTGTCCTCCTGAGTGGACCATTCACCATTTTCAAACAATACAGTGGTTTAGACCATCTAGCCACAATAATTGGAGAACTCTCAAGTGTCCTCTCCCATAGCTCGCTCGAGGTTTTCTGGGACGTCAATAATAATCTTTCCATGATATTTTGTCTTCATATCAATAGACATACACTTACACTTCCCTCGCACTTTCTTAATAGTATTTGCAAAAAGCTGAATAAGGCATATAAATTATAAAAAACATTTACACTTCGATATATATGCATATGTGTGTGGCCAAAAACTAAATAGTAAATAGACCAAATGCAAAGGTTGTTATACTTGCACTACTCTGATTTAGTGATGCTGTATGGGTGGAGAATCCTCATGTTCTTGTTATGTCACTGATCGTGCCAATGTGGGTGGAGTAGACTCCCTACACTCAGAAGCATTCCTTGTTGCTTGTCTTAGTGGTGATGTCACATTACTTATATGGTCACATCTTAGTCAATTACTGCTATGTCTGTTTCCTCTTCCTTTTACCCTCTCGCACCCAGCATTTGACATTTTCTTGTCGCCACTAAAAATTCTATCAAAACTAAGGATAATATTTTAGTGGCAACTTTTAGCGACGACCTAATAAAGTTGCCACTAAAAGTGTACCTTTAGCGACAACTATTTTGAGTCAACACTAAAAGTCTATTTTTTATAGTGTTTCTTCCTAAAATATAAATTCCATATTGTAAAAAAAATCTAAAGTGCATAATTTTGCTATATTTTCTAAAAGTTTGAATATTCTAACTCAACTACTTATTAAAAGTATCTAATTATTATTGGGTTATAATAATTTTTAGTCATTAAGATGATTTTATTATATTATCTCAAAAATGAAAATTTACACATATTAATACTTTTAGTGGCTTCACATGCAAGTTTAAATAAATTACAAAAATAAAAAATTATAATTGATTTTTCAAAAGAGATAAAAAGAAGTAATATATTAAAGAGAGAAGTGAAAGGGACGACAGAAGATTGTAACAACGGAGAAGATCGGAGTGATGTAGGCCCTTATGTTAAAGAAGATGACAAGTTGATTCAAAGTACTAAGAAGGCCAAAGCGAATGGAGTTGTAAAAATTCCCATGGAGATTACCTATCAATTTGCCTATCCTCTAGTGGATGGTTGTAGTAAGATAATGGATACTGAGAAGCTTGTCGAACAAGACTCTCCATGTTTAAGAGAAATCACTGGTGTCCTGCGGAGACTTGTTGGAGGGAGTGAATGGATAATGGGTGTAATGAGGATAGTGATAATGAGTTTGGCTAAGAAGAGGAGGATTTCTTTGATGATGAGGAATAGCTTGAGGAGCAAATAACAATGCCCCCTATAGCCCTTATGTTCTAGTCCTTAGGGAAGAAAGGATGAATCTTTGCCAACCATGGAAGAAGGCATTGCTTGTGAAAGTCTTAAGGAGGAAAGTGGGATACAGAGTCTTGCTTGATCATTTGCAAAAGCTTTGGAATCCTTGAGAAGTATTCAAGTTAATTGATTTACAAAATAACTACTTCCTTATCTGATTCTCTTAATACAAGGATTACTTATGCATTCCTATTGTATTATAAGATTCTGCAGATGTACAGGTCATACAAGTAATAAACCAATGAGTTAGTATCATTTTTATGGGGAAGGAAATCAATTACTAATTATATGAATTTATTTTATTATCTAAATTGTCCAACTGAATTGAAATTAATATATATATAATTTAAAGTAACAAGATACTCTAAATATGTATTGACTATGAATAAAAAATTTTTAAAATCTAGAATCTTTTCTTTATGTTCTAAGCATCACTCAAAATAGATTTTTGCAACTAAATTTAATTGGAATAACAACAATTCAACTAATATGAATGAAATTCTCTCTCAAAATAAATTATCATACTCATATTAAGTCTATGTCTATTTTTATGATTATACACCTAATACAAACCTACTACATACAAGGAATCAATGTAAATATTTGCAAGCTATTTAAATGTAATTCATATCTCTATAAAATTATCCTTTAGGTCTAATGTTTTAGTTATATATATTGTAATTGATCTATGTGAACACCGTATTTTGTCCGAACTAATTACAAAAATAATAAAATTAAAAAAAAAATATAAAATTAAGAGCAAAAAAAATGAAAAAATTAATTAAATTAAAAAAAAAAGAAGCTTAAGAAAACAATATAAAAAAAATTAATTAAGAAACAAAGGCCAATTTGAAGCCCAAAACTCCCAGGCCCACCTTGTTAAACCCTGTCCAATCCTGCTGAAGCCCAAAACTTTTTCGGATTGGGCCATCGGGCCGAATCCACATCCCTCACTCAATTTCCCTTTTCGGACTCTCCCAAACGACACACAAGACGACACACACGGAGGGGCAGAGTTCTGAAGCACCAAAAAACAGAAGGCAGCGTCCAACTTTTCAAAGAAGCCAGCAGAAAAAAGGGCAGAGGATTAGAGGGTAGGCTACAACGGTAGGCTCGAGGATTTGACTGCTTGTGAGGTCCCTTTCACGATGAAAAAGAACGAGGAAAAGCAGACGAAGGGGGCTGGATACAAATGGAGATGGAGGGGATTCGGAAAAGGGGGCGCCTTTTGATTTCCGGCGATAAAAGGGGAAATTGAAAAACAGAGGGAGAGATTCGGGGGGAGATAGTGAGATATTGAGAGGAGGATTTCGGAGGAGACCAAAAAAAAAAAGATCAGAGGGCAGAGAGGGAGAAGTTGAGGAAGAAGGCAAATAGGAGAGACCAGAAGAAAACTGAAAAGGAGAGATGGAGAATGAAGGCAGGGGAGACCGAAAAATCGAGTGAGGGAGAGAAAAGAGAGTGGTAGACCGGAAAAGGGAGGAGATCGAAGAAGGAAGAGACCGGAGAAATCGAGAGGTTTAATTCGGGGGATTCGGGAAGGGGTGACCAAAAAAAAATTGATCGAAGGAGGAGAAAGAGAAGAGGATTTCAGAAAAGAAGAGCCAGGGGAAATCGAAAAGAAAGAGGAGAGGGGGACCGAAAAGATCAAAGGGGAGAGAGGTCTGCTGATTTGGAGGAGAAAGGCAGAGAACGGGAGAGGACATTGTTGACTGTGGTTTTAAGGGAATCAGCAAAAAAATAGAGACCGAGGTTGTGAGGAGGCTCGGTGAAGCTACAGGAGAATGATGAATGAAGATTTTAGCTACTGACTGTAAGCGAGATGTACTGGGAAATCCACCAGAGGTATTTTTGTTGATTCTGTTCAAGACTCTGTTTGTTGGCTACTGGTAGTTTCATTCTGAATTCATTCTGTTCAGTGGATATTTGATGACCCTCCTGCACCATTAAATCCTTGTTTGTATCCCAATTCTCCTTGCCACTTTATGATGCGATGTTGCAGTTGATTTAACGTTAACACCCTATACTTAGGATCTGATTTCAGTGTGCTTGGGCTCTGCGCAAAGTTGTGCATTAATATAGATGTTAGGTATGATTTGGCTTAAAGTCGATCCAAAATCTGGGCAAACTCTTGCTAACATTTTTCTGATGGTTAACTTGCTCCAGTTCGCATTTCCTCTCTTAACTTGAGCATAAAATGTGAAAGGTCCTGCCACTGCGCTTATTGACGTTTAGTAGGATTTAGCTTAGATTTTGAGTAATAGATTGTGATCTGAATCCTGTTCAAAACATGCTTACGCCCTCTGTGATGCTAGCGTGATTATAGCTCAGTTACTATCTCGCGACTTGAATTGAATTTTGTCAAGCATCTTTGATTGTCCTAATAGCATCTGAACATGGGTTGAGTTATGATCTTTAGCTTGATATCTATTCTAAAGCCGTCCCCTTTTCCCCATTTTCCAATTTTTAGTTTATACTCAGATGTTTGAAATTATTGAAATTCTCCATGGTAATTTGTGGCCTAGATTCAACTCCGATTAAAGGGAAAATTCCCACTTGTTTGACTTGTCAGGGTGCATTTGTTTATTGGGAATTTCAGTTGGCATATCTCATTGGATTAAGTTCCTGTTGCCTTATATAGCAATCTAGAATGTGTGATTTTGCCTAATAAGTGACTAAATGATCTTACTAGACTGGATTTTAAGTTTCCTGATGACGATGAATTTTCTGTTTAGCATGTGTGGGATTAGCTGAAATGGATTTGAATGATGCTCTGAGTAATATTGGGCACTTTATTCTGCTTATACTATTGCTGGAAATGTGATTCTGTCTGGGAACCTTTACTTGTTTAGTTGAGAGGTTGTAGCGTTCATATTTCTTTTGGGGAATTGATTGTATTTAAAGCTTGGTTTAAGTGGAATTTTTGAATGTAACCTAATTGGTTTGAGGCCTTGATTGTTTTGTCCATTAATGAGACCTTGGTTGTTTCTGGCTCATGAAAAGTAAGCTGTTGTGACACCTTTGCTTTTTTTTTTTTCTATTGCGTATGAGGTCCATAATCCGGAGTTCCATGACTTGATGAAAGCAAATGAGAAGAGAGGCTGCTCTTGTTCGTGAAAGATGATTGGAGAGGGCGTCACATGGTTTTATTATCCTCTTTTATCCGCGAGCAAAAATTGAGATGTAAATATGTATAGAATAATTGGTATGCTTATAATTACTTCATTTTTCTATAAATTATTTCACTTTTAGGATGTCGTGTGGGATCTTGCATCCCTTCGGACGCGTAGGAATGAATCCTGGTGCCATGTGTGACAATAAGTCTCCTTAGTATTTTATGGTTTTATTTATTATTTATTTTGTTTATTTATCTGTGGACAAGTTTACAGTTCCAAAGACCTTATCTAAATAATTTTGTCAAAAAAAAAAAGCAAAAAAACAAATGAAGTTTAAAAAATGTACATATATATACATATAGTTCTCCCTTAGAAGAAATTAAAAAAAAAAACAAAAAGGAAACAAAGAAATCTTGTTCAACAATTGATCATTAATTTACAAAAAAAAAAAGGTTTAAGGTTCCTCTAAAAAATAAGGAGCTAGAGTTTCAAAAAATTATCTCTGTTTTGGAGCATGTATCTCGGAAAGAGAAGAATAGGATAAAAAAAATAAATTATACATGAAAGAAAAAGTAACTAACAAAAATAGAAACTAGGAAAAAAGAAATAAGCAAATTTTTCATACTTATGCAAATTTAGAAAAATTAAAAGTATGAGAAAAAGTGAGAAAGGTAAAAATATAAAAATAAAAAAAATAAAAATAATGAAAATCAAAAGATCAAAATGAAAGAAAAAATGAAAAATAAAAGAAACACAAACAAAAAAAAATACAAAAAAATAAAATAATAAAACAAAAAATAATAATAAATAAGGAAAAGAAAAACAATAAAAAATGAAAAGTGAAAAACACAAAAACAAAAATACAAAAAAACTCAAAAATAAAATAAAACAAAACAAAAATTAAACAAAACAATAATAAAAAAAAAAAGAAAAAAACAACAAGAAAAACAAAATAAGACCCACAAAAAAAAAGAGACAAAACAAAGAGAAAAAAAAAGAAGAAAAATTGAAAATGAAAGAAAAGTAAAGATGTAAAATTAACTTTATCTTTTAACAAATTAAAACCTATCAACCAATTCTAAATTTGTTTTATTTGTTAAAAGGGAAAATTAATTTTTATTTTTTTTATCTTTTCACCAAAAAAAGTTAGTTAAAAAACAAAAATAAAAACAAAAACAAATAAAAAAAAACCCAAAAAAATCCAAAAACAAAAACAAAAATAAAGACAAAAACAAACAAATACAGTTTTTCGTCGAACTACATGGACTTTGATCCCTCTCAGAGGGTACGTAGGCCCTAGGCTCTTATCATAGGTCAAGTCCGTCTTTGTAAATAAAATTTTCTTTTCAATTTTTGCTTTCTTAATTTCTCTTATTTTGCTTTTCTAATTTTGTTTAATTTCTTTCTCTTTTTTTATTTTAATTTTATTTCTTATTTTGCATGTGATTAGTTAGGAGAATTAAAATAGACTAAAGGTCATATTGATTTTGTACAACTGACTTAAGGTAACCGTTCTTAGCAACAGGTGTTGTGGGGTGCCTAACACCTTCCCCACTCACAATCGACTCCCGAACCCATTTTCTGATTCGTAGACCATTTTTCTTATTTTTCAAATAAAAAGGCTTTTCCAAAGTTTTGCCTTTTCAAAAATTAAAATTTTGGTGGCGACTCTACTACTCATTTTGATTTCGATTTCAGTCTTCATTTTCTTTGGAGATTGAATCGAATTTCTTCTTTTTAAAATTTCTTTTTAAAAGCGCCACGCGGTCGCATTTTCGGGTGTGACAATCTATCAATCCTCTCAGAATATATTAAATAAATGGTGGCCAACCATTTATAAGCAAGAAAAAAAGAGCAGAAGATTAAACTGATTAAAATAATTACAAGAGAACCACAAGTTCAACTTAATCTGTAAACAAATTCATCTTTCATATAAGTTTCAGAACAAAGATTTAGCTACACATTATCTTAATAAGCAATGAAACAATAATAAAATAGTACAAATCCATTATCTAAATGCCAAAGAGAAAGGTAAGAATGAAACCAATGACGGATTCAAGTTATTTTTTCAATGTAATCTTCATATTTTCAATAGTTCCTAACATTTTTCCTTTGAATCTCTTATCTCCCTTTGTATTTTTCTATCTCCAGGTTTCCTCCTTGGCCTTCTCTATGAAATTCTAGGTTGCCTCATCCTAAACCCTATTTTTTTAGTCAAACACAAGTTACCTGTATTGAAATGACCCACTTACATGATCTGTTCATGTTCAACTTTGTTTGGGTGCACTTTTTTTTGCTCATTTTCACATGGTTGTGTGGAATATGAAACATTATTTAAGTCAAAATTCCCCTATGTCTATATTACCAACATAATTAATCCATATTTATTGTTGAATAAGTTTAATTTCCAACTATTTCACTCATGTTTTTTCATCTTTGATTATTCTTGATTAAGTTCAACATAAGATACACAAAAACTCAAAAATTGAATTTAATTACTCAATTAAATATCAATAAAAACATGATAATTTTTGCACTTATCAAACTCTCTCAAACTTAATTCTTTTCTCATTTTTAAGCAAACTAAATAATATGTTAATTATGCTCATAATTTACTCATAATACTTGAATAAATGGTAAATTATGAAATAAAAATCTCAATCAATATCACTGACCAGATTTAAAAATTGGTACAATATTTAGTAAATATAAAATTAAATATATTCCTTTCATTCCATTTCTCTCCATAGACACTTTTGCAAAATCACCTAAAATTAGTAGTTGACATAATTGAATAGTGCATAAATAAAAATGAAACTTTTTCTCTCTTTCTGGGTTTAATAAAAAATACAAGAATTCTATAAAAATATTAATTTCTTTTTTTTTTTCAATGAGTTCATTTTATGCTCTATCTCATTTCATTTTTCTTATTCTTTTTTTTTCCCATCGTGAATGAGTGCATTTTACGTTCCCTCTCATTTGTCACATAATTAGACATAATTTTTTTTAACATGAATTAAACCTAATTCAAAAGAAAAAAATTTAAAAATTTATTACATAACTCAGCTAAACTTCTGGTATTAAATTCCTGTGTTAAACAAAAAAGTATTGTTTCAATTTATTTTTCAAAAAGAAAAATGCTTAACTTTATTTTATCCATACTAAACCTTTTTAATTCTAGCAATGTGAATAACAATAGACTACTTTTAACAATCTAAACATTCATTCAGCACCATTCACGAAAAATTTATCATAATCAATCTTAATATGAAAATAATAGTTTACACAACTTAAAGACAATAAAACCCGTTCAACTCAATCTCCCTCAAACTTAAACATTGTATTGTCCCTAATTCAAACAAGTAAGACAAGTACTGATCAATGGGTCATAATACTCCCTTAGCATCATTGTAGTTCCATCAAGAGCATAAAGATAGGGAGTTTGATTAACTAACTGAAAACTTAAAATGCATCAATATGATAATTAGATCAGTTAATTAACAAAAGTGCATCAAAATAAAATAATAAGATTAATACAACTAAGGAACATAAAAGAAGTTATAGTTCAAAGACATGTAAAAGATGACAAATAAATCATGATTAACTCTCAGGTGGGAATGGAGAAGGTGGGTGCCAAAAAGCATGCATTTAGGCAGCAACGACATTGGTGCATTGGCCATACTGAGTTAAGTCTTAGGGAAGCTTAGCAAATCCCTAATGAGCCTTATCTCCAAGATGTTCCATGCTCAACATCAATTGCTGAAACATGTCATAATGAGATAGTGGAGCAAGAGGTGGAGTCTACTAAAATACCAATTGCGGTTATGGAACTTCTAGGGCATCTAGTTAAGCAACTGTATTATTAACTCTATGGCCTGTTAAAATGGGGTTTCCATCACGATCGAGTAAGACTAATAACCTATTACGATGGCTATAAAACCTCATAGCTAAAAGCATGATAATGTCAATCCTCTTATTACCCTTAATGTGGGTCAATAGATGATCAAAAGAAACAAGTAAGTAGAGAAAGTCTACAATATGGGTTATATAGCCACTAATTGCTATTGGCCCTATGGTGCTAATGGCAACTCACTGCCAATGTTTGAGTAGTTAAACACTAGTGTTGACCTTGGCCTTCATCATCATACAATGCAAGAAGAAAAGCTCATGTTGGCTCATAATCCCAGTAATATTGCCATGGCCAAAGATAAAGTAGGTCGTGAAACAATGAAGATATCTATGTGTAGGGTTGTGTAATGTGATGTCCTTCAATTGGCTCAAAGAGTACATAAATCTTGAAATAGCTTGCCAAATGCCAGTTATGATAAGGTTGGAAGAAGCAAATCTGACCCTATTATTAGCAAATTCAAACATATCATTGATCTGTGATGGCATAAAAGTGAACTTTTACCTACAAAAATAGAAATGAACTACTTCCTGATCAGAAGCATCCACCAAAACAAGGGTCAAGGATAATGAACTGAGGAAGTCCAATGTCAGCTCTTAATAAGTGGGCAACCTAATTTGTAAGAACAAGTCCCACCCACAATATAGGCTAACTAGCACTCCTCTTTTAAAAGTCAAAGTTAGGCAAGGCAGACTCATCAATGTATTTACATGGAATAATAGGTTGCTTGGCAACTTTGTATAAAGAGCGTCCTAGGCTTCATCGCAAAATATAATCCTATTTGGGTTAGTAGTAACAAAAGAACTGGTTAAGACACAAAGCCATAAGCCCAAAGATTTAGCATATATGTGCAAACAATAATGATAATGCAAAATAAAATAGGCCCACAATTGTAAAAGTTAACCCAGAGAAGTTGTCATAAAATCAAAGTACATGAACTGATGGTCCCATAAGCAGCAAATAAAAGGAAAAAAACAACATGAGACACACCCAATCAAGTAACCTTGAGCAATTACAACCTGACATGGTCCACATAAGGAGAACTTCTACCTTGGGGTCTAATAAAGTAGAAACAATAGCAGGCCATCAAATATTAAGTAGCCTAAGAGATCTCACAATTAGTGCAATGGAAGCTAACATGAATCCAAATGAAAAGTAAAACTTGGCCATAGAAAACTAACAAAATCAAAATGACAATAAGTTTTGGCTATATATGCCACCATAACTTGCCAAGACTATAAATAAAGTAATAGAATAGGTTCTACAAATACAGAGGTCATTTCTAGAAGTTCAACTAAGCAATAATACATCAAAATAAAATAATTAAAATAGAAATAGAATTAGAGACCCCAAGAACCACACAATCAATATAAGTAGCAGACAAAGGCATATAAAAAATATTAAGAGTAGAGGTAGCCCAATACAAAATAAAAAAGGAAACAAGATCCAGTAGAAAATAATTGAACCAGCCTTAAATTAATAATGGAAGATAAAGCCTTTACCTTGTAGTGGATAAAAATAGGAGGAAGATGACAAAGGATGATATTTATGTAGTAAGAGAGACTTATAGTAATGAGATGGGCAACAAAGGAGAAAGGTAAGATGGAGGGAAAGGTCTGATGGACTAAATGTATAATGAAGGAGACAGTAACAAAATGTGGTAGGAGGGAATGGTAATAAAAGATGAAGATGACAAAGGGAAAGGTGGTGAAGGAAGGTACAAGAAAGATGGAGAAGTGCGATAGAGAAAAAGGGCAACAGTGGGTTTAAAGGAAAGGATAGGTCGATAGTCAAAGGTAAGAGAAATAGTGGAATGTGCGATAGTGGAAAGTGTAGGATTGTGGATAAAAAGGTTTGACGGTGAAAAAAAAAAAGGCATGGGTTGAAGGTTGGGGATTATGGTTCAAAAAAGGAATAGATATTGAAATAGGGATAGGTTTGGAATGGGTTTAGAAAGGGGATGTTTGTGTAATGTCGATGGGTATTATGGTTCGAACAGGTTTGGATGAAGGGTCGGATTTTGGGTTATAAAGGGAAGGGATTTTTTTTAATACTTCATACAAGCATGTAAATTAATATGGTCTGCCCATGTTCACCTCAGGTAGAATTATGAAGGCTGGGAAATTATAGCACGCCTATGTCAGTGAACATAGCCAGACCATATACATTTTGACACACTGGTTCCATTACTTTTACACGTGCGCTCATTCACACGGGCTACCTATGTACAACACTACTAGTCCATAATTAATAGAGATCAAGGATATATGGCTATGTGATTCCCAAGGCCAGCCTATATACGATACTGTTCCAAGGAATGATACCTAAAGACTTTAAAATTCCATCAATTTCAATCCACATAAAGTTAGAGCTCTGAAAATGCCCAAATAACCCTTAAATAGGCCACTTAAACTTTAGATCTATATGCTCCGCAACCCGTAACAATAGTCCATTTACAAATTAAATTTTATGTGAGACTTCCCCATCAATTCCCTATTAACTTGTCCCTAAGTAAATAAAAAATAATCATACAAAATAAAAGGTAAGGGAATACAAACTCCCTAAAATGATAATGCCACTTGGATTCATTGAAACTATAGTGAAGAATCAGCCTAAATGGACATGGCACCTATGAAAGCATAAAGGTAAAAATGAATAAAAAAATAACACAGTAAGTAAACATACAAAATAAATGAAACTAGCATAAAAAGCAAAAGTAGTTCTAATTTAGAGTATTTAGCTTAGCTTTCCAAGATTTATAGAGTTAACGGATGCCCAAATTACAAGCAACTACTTTTTCCATATCTTCCTTAACAAAATAATGTTTTAATTGTTGTCCACTGACCTTAAAGGTCTCAATGATCTCACTTTTAATTTTGACCATTCTGTGAGAAAAAACTTTAACTACCTTGAAAAGGCTTGACCATCTAGATTTAAGCTCGCCTGGAAAAAGCTTTAACCGTCAATTGAAAAGGAGAACCAACCAACCTTGATGGAATCTCATTCTTTGAATATATTTATCACATCAAAATTTGGTCCTTTCTTAACAAGCCTTGCACTTTCATAAGCTTTCTGGTGAAGTTCATCTATTTCATTTGATTGTAACAACCTTTTTTCACTAGCAATTTTAAAATCAAAGTTTAATGCCTTGATTACCCAATAAGCTTTATGTTCTAATTCTACTAACATATGACAAGCTTTACTAAACATTAATCGATAGGGGAAGTCCCAATTGGTGTTTTAAAAGCAAATGCAATAAGCCTATTGTGGATTATCAAGTCTTTTGGCCTAATCCTTTTGTGATAAACTTACTATCTTCTCAAGGATTCTCTTCAGCTCATGGTTGGAAATTTCAACTTGTCCACTTATTTAAAGGCAGTATGAAGTAGCTTTCCAATGGTGAACTCTACATTTCTTTAAAAGTATATCCAAATATCAATTGCAATAGTGGGTGTCTTCATCGCTAATGAGAGCATGTGGGACTCCAAAGCAAGAAAATATGTTATTTTTAAGAAAGTTGGTAAAAACATTGGAATCATTTAATAACATAGCAACAACTTCAACCCTTTTGGATACATAATCAACTACGACCAAAATGTACTTATTGTTGAAAGATCAAGGAAATGACCTTTTAAAATTTATACCCCATATGTCAATAAGTTCAACTTATAGAATATTATTCAAGGGTATTTCTTGTTTACTAGATATGTCACCAATCATAAGTTAATGTAAATTGTTAGGCATCTTTAAACATGGTAGGTTAATAGAATTTAGATTATAAGATCTTAGCTATAGTTTTGAATCCAATGAAATGTCTACCATACTTATGAGAATGACATTATTCTATAATGCTTTGAACTTCATCTTATGGCACACATAAATGAACAACACTATTTGGTCAATGTTTCCACAATAATGGTTCCTCCCAAAAGTAGTGTTTAACATTGGACAAGAACTTTCTTTTCTAGTAAGAGCACAAGTCAAGAGGTAGGGTGTCATAGAACAAATAATTAACAATGTCAACATACCAAGGTGTGGTGACAGCTAACATGAAAAGCTACTTATCAAGAAAGTCCTTTTGGATAGGTACTTCTTCTAAGTCTTTGGTACATTGCTTAAGGTGAGACAAATAATTAGCAACTAAATTCTTAGTACCCTTTTTATCCTTAATTTCCAAATTATATTCTTGAAGTAATAAAACCTAACAATTTTGGTGTAGCTTGGAATCCTTAGAAAGCAAATAACAAATAGCCGTGTAATCATTTGTACACAATAGTCTTTGACCCAATAAGATATGATCTGAATTTGTCAAAAGTGAAAACTATGACAAGCAGCACTTTTTTAGTTGTTGCATAGTTCAATTGAGTATCATTTAGGTTCTAACTTGTATATGATATCACATGCAACTTTTTCTCCTTGCATTATCCCACAAATACTCTTAAAGTAAAGTCACTATTATCATAAATTAATTCAAATGGCAAGGACTAGTCTGAGGTAGTCATTATTGGTGTTGATGTCAACTCTTTCTTTAACCTGTTAAATGGATCCAAATACTCTTGATTAAAATTAAACATAGTATCTTTGTTCAACAAATTACAAAGAGGTTTAGATATTTGAGAAAAAATCCTTGATAAAATGATGGTAAAAACCTGCATGGCCTAAGAAACTTTGAACTCGTTTAACTAATATAGGATGTGGCATTTGTTCCATGGTAGCCATTTTTGCACTATCCACCTCTATCCTTATTTCACATTCTTGTGTCCTAAGGTGATCCCTTTAATTATCATAAAATGAAATTTCTCCCAATTTAACATTAAGTTGGTTTCTTCACAGCTCTACAAAATCAAAGATAGATTATTAAGATAATGATCAAATAAAAAGCCAAAAATAGAAAGTCATCTATAAAAATCTTCATAATTTTTCCACATAAGTAAAGAAAATAACTATCATGCACTACTAAAAGGTATCGAGTACATCACAAAACCAATAGGCAATTGGTTGAATGCAAGGTTCCAATATAGATAGATGAAAGTTGTTTTTTCTTAATCCTTAGAGGCTAAAGGGATTTGATTGTAATCTAAATAACTATCTAAGAAACAATAGTAAGCATGTTTAGCCAACCTCTCCAATATCTAATTAATGAATGGCAAGGCAAAATGATCCTTAAGAGTATCATTATTCATCTTCATATAGTTTATACACACTCACCAATCAATCATTGTTCTAGTAGGAACTAACTCATTATTTTTTTTTTTATCCCAATCATCCCACTTTTTTAAGAACCACCTATATAGGACTTACCTAAGAATTATCAGAGATAAGATATATAATATAGTATCTAAGAATTTAAGCACTTCAACTCTAACAACTTTATTCATGTTTGGATTAAGCCTCCTCTAATATTCAATGGAAGGTTTATGATTGTCTTTCATCAAAATTTTATGCATACAAATGAAAGGACTTAATCATTTAATGTTAGATATGGTCCACCCTATAGCACTCCTTTTCTCTCTCAAAACCTTTAACAACTTATCTAACTGAATGTCAATGAGGTGTGCATAAACAATCACTGGTAAAGTATCATTATCCCCTAAATAAGTGTATTTAAGGTGAGAAGATAATGGTTTTAGTTCTAAAGCAGAGGCTTTTTCAGTGCAAGGTGGTGGAAGGGGTATGCCTTTGTATAGGTTTTCAAACCTATGTCGCTTAAGAAATGAAGCAAGAGGGTAGCTTCTAGTGAATGAGTTGCTACAGCAATGCTACTATCACTTCCAAGATAGTGGCAACCAATGAAACACAAGCCTTAAATGGATCATCAAAAGATGATTTTAATATAACTTCTTGCATAAATTTATCTACCATATCAACTTTCATACATTGCTTATTAGCATTTACATCAAAATTCTCTATTACCTTAAACAAATTAAATTCAACTATTTCATCACTTATTTTCAAAATAAGTTTTCCATTTTTCACATCAATCAAAACCCAGTTGTAGCAAAAAATGGGCGTCCTAAAATCAATGGCACCAGTGTACCTTCCTTCATATTTAAAACTACAAAATCCACAAGAAAAATGAACTTTTCAACTTTTACTAAAGGACTTTTAATAAACCTACTGGATGTTTGACTGGCCTGTCTGCTGATTGCAAGTTGACATTTATAGGCTTTAAATTTCCTAAGTCAAGTCTTTTGCAAATGGATAAAGGCCTAAGACTAATACTTACACGTAAATCACATAATGCATGATTAAACAAGATATTACCAATAACATGAGAAATAGAAAAAACACCTTGGATCAGCTAATTTTGGTGGCATCTTTTTCCAAATGATAACATTACACTCCTTAGTAAGTGCAATGGTAGCATAGTCTTCTAACCATCTCTTTCTTAGTAAGATTTCCTCAAGAAACTTCACATATATTGGCATTTAAGCCAATGCATATGCAAAAGGTATATTTATGCCAAGCTATTTAAAATGTTAAGAAATTTATCAAACTACTTATCTAGTTTTTGCTATTTCAGCTTTTGAGGAAATGGAATAGGAGACATATATGCCTTGACCAATATTGACCTAGTGATTTAATAGTCTCCTCTTCATCTCCAACCTAAATAGAAGTGTTATTTAGTGTTTCTGTTGCCACTTCATCCAACTTAATGGACTACTTAGGTAGTGAAGAAGTCTTGCTTAATTGTTTCCCATTTCTTAATATAATTGCCTTGCATTGCTCTTTAGTATTACCTCAGTCTTGCTAGGCAAGTAGCCTTAAGCTTTAACATTGGATGACCCCACTAATTGACTTAACTGCATTTCCAAATTTTTATTTTAAGTAGCAAGCTAATCTAATTTATACTCTAACCTTTCAAATTTATTAGAAGACACATTACAAAATTTTTTAAATGCAACCTTCTAGCTTTACTTATTTTCATTCTGAAATTGAACTTCGTTTTTCTTAGGCTAGAAAGCTAATCTAGATAGTCTACCTTAATTTCTTAAGTTCCCTGTATAATGCTGATTATGATTTCCCTAAGATAAGTTAGGATAATTATGCTATTCAAGATTGTAAGTAGCTTAATAAGGATTATTTTGTGGTCTAGGATTGTGAGAGACATACTATAATACACAAGATCTTGAAGAGTTATTTTGGCAAACACTACATGGATGATTAGCACCACAGAGTTCATAACTTGAGTATGATGGAGAACTTGAGACAACATTGAAATTCATCTAATCAAACCTCTTCATAAGCAAGTCAAAATTAGAATCAATTTTGTTGTTCAATGCATGAATGGTTTCCATTTCTCTAACATTGTTATTCTTTTGTGTATTTCACTCAGCTAGTTATAGTAGTTTATAGCCATCTATTTAATTATATTAACTTCTTTCTTAACATCAATGGCCAATAAAAAAAAATCTATAATAGTTGTATTCAAATTAACTCTGAAACATTGCTCAAGCCCATTATAAAATATCTACACAAGCATCCAATTTCGAATATTGTGATGCAAGTAATGCCTTTGTAGATCCTTAAATCTCTTTTAAGGATTATACAGAGAGTCCCTATCATACTGAACAAAACTCTGAATATCACTATTTAATCTTGTTGTTTTGCCTAATGGGAAATATTTTGTTAAGAATATTTGTGAAAGTTCATCCCATGTTGAGCAAGACTTAATAGGCATAGAAACAAGCCAAAATGTAACTTTCTCTTGAAAGGAGAATGGAAATAGTCTAAGTCAAATTGCACAAGTGGAAACCCCATTTATCTTGAT
Source organism: Erythrophleum fordii (assembly GCA_032878935.1). Lineage (NCBI taxonomy): Eukaryota > Viridiplantae > Streptophyta > Magnoliopsida > Fabales > Fabaceae > Erythrophleum > Erythrophleum fordii. The sequence goes on from JAVQMF010000029.1 coordinate 4,074,629, forward strand.
GGTATCACAAATTCTCAGAAATTTAGTTAAATGTGCTTTGGGATCTTTTAGAACTCCACCTTAAACTCATTTAGTTGAATTATTTGGATCATCCTTGATTTAATCCCAAAGTCGTTAGCTACAATTATTGGGCTAACTATAGTGTTGTTCAATCCAGATGCATCAAGCATAGCATAGTCTCGCATTAAATGGTAACGAAAATTAAGAGTACCTCTTATGGGCTAAGGTACATCTTCTATTGGGACCTCTTATTAGTTCTCTGGTTAAGGTTCCTGTGGAATCTTCTACCTTTAGTATGAAGGATGTGTTTTGGTTTAGGTTTAGGTTCTAAAAGAGCAATGCTAAATAAGTGACTTATAATGCTCTTTTTACATCTTAAATGTCACCTAGAATAGACTCTTGCAACTAAATTTAATTGGAATAATGACAATTCCACTAATATAAATGAAGTTCTTTCTTGAGATAAATTACTATACTCATATTAAGCCTATATCTACTTTTGTAATTATACACCTAATATAAATCCATTACATACAAGGAATTAACGCAAATATTTACAAGCCGCTTAAATGCAATTCATATTTTTACAAAATTGTCATGAGTTTAATACTCTAGCAATCTATATTACAATTAATCTTTTGATCTTCTCACAATATATTAGATAAATAGAGGCTAACCATTCATAAACAAGAAAAAAAGAGTAAAAGATTAAACTAATTAAAATAGTTACAAAAGAACACCAAGTTCAACTTAATCAATAAATAAGTTCATCTAAATTTTTAAATTTTAGAGTAAAGATTTAGCTACATATGATATTAATTAGCAATGAAAAAAAATCCATTATAAATGCTAAAGAGAAAGGTAAGAATAAAACTAACAATAGATTCGAGTGATTCGTTAATGTAAGCTCCAGCTCTTCATAGTTCCTAGTATTTTTCCTTTGAATCTCTTCTTCTCCTTGGCCTTTCTATGAAATTCTAAGTTGCTTCATCAAAAACCTTCTTTTTTCAATCGAACATAGGCTACCCATGTCGACTCGTGTTTAGCTCTGTCTGGGTGCACTTATTTGCTCATTTTCACATGGCCATGTGTATAGAACACTCTTTAGTCAAAATTATTTTATTTTACACGTCTATACTTACCAATATAAGTAATCCATATTCCTTGCTAAATGAGTTTGATTTCTGGCTACTTCACTCATAGTTTTCCATTTTTAATTATTCCTGGTTAAGTCTAGAATAAGATATATAAAAACTCAGAAATTGGACTTAATTACTCAATTAAATATCAAGAAAAGCATGAAAATTTTTGCACTTATCAACTCTCCGCTGGGGACTATGGATGATAGCAGGTCATTACCTGCCTATGTAGCGATGAAAATTGAGTTTCACCTTCTCAAAGACCTCCTTAATAAACAGGTGGTTTAGATAAGAGTATTTGAACTTTCAATGAAGTATAATGACAAACATTTATTATGGAAAGTAGGGAATGCCATTGGTAGGTTGCTTAAGGTGGACATTGATATCATTAGAGAGGATCTCAAGAATGGAAGTAAGATTGGAACAATAGTAAGGGACTGTATGCTTACATTTACATTGAGGTGGATCTAAGGAAGACCTTGGTCTCTAGAGTGTAAGTTTAAAAGAAAATGTACAAAGATGAATACAATGGTTTAAATTTGATATGATTTGGTTGTGAGTAATATGATTACTATAAAGATTAATGTATCCTTGTGTCTCATGATGCATAACACATTAATACTAAATCCTTTGTAAGAGGAGCTTATTCTACCTCTAATAGTGGTAGAGGGGTGGTGCTTCTTTTTGAGAGTGTTATAGATAACTTTAGGCCTTGGATGATAGTATAATGGAGCAAACGATGTTAAAGAGGCACAAACCTAGTTTCTGCTTATGTAAGATTAGCAAATAAGAGATCTAGACTAAGCTTGACCTTTCTAAATAGGAATCCAATGATATGGACTCAAGATTTTTGGTCTTTTCCCAAGATGAGGAGGATATGCAGTTAAATAAGGAAACTTATGATCAAGGAGGCTTATAAAATCATAATAACGAGAAAGGAGAAACATGTTATATAAGGTATGCATGAAGATTCTAATTCAAATGTTGCATAAATACTAATGGCAAATTAAAGGAGATGGAAGTTAAGCCATTAGTGGGCTAAGAAATGCATGTGAATTTAAGATCTATGGTTTTGAAGATAGTAGCCAAGCTTGGGGTGGAGGGTAGCCAAGGAAAGAAAGACTTATAAGCTGTGAGCCAACCTTATAAACAAGCCCATTCTTAAAAAATCTCATTTAAATGGAGTTGGTGTACACATTAGACCATTGGAACCTATTATGAATTTGACACAAAAGCCTAAGACCCCTCGATGCATCAATAGCATTTTACTGCATAGGAAAATGTGTCTTCTTCGAGCATGCATGAGAAAAGTTGTAAAGACAAAATGGATACTATCTTTAAGTAGTAGAGACCTTTTGATTTGAATGAGACATTACACATAATGAAATATATGCAACAGAACCTTATGGATGCCTTTACTTTATGGCTCTGAATTTATGTAGTTTTATCCTTAATCTTTATAGCTTTAACAACATTGGTCTTGCTCAATAGATTATTCATTTTATGCAAAAAGAAAAAAGGTTAAAAAAAAGATGCTTGCAGTTAAGGTGGGTTAAAAGAAAGCTTGTGATAGGGTGAGTTGGAATTTTCTCCTTGATGCCTTTAGAGAGATTGACCCGTTCGCCCTTTTCACTAAACTCATTATGACATTTGTTTCCTCTTGCAATGTGAAGGTTATTTTCAATGGATTAATGACTAAGGACTTCCAAATGTCTAAAGGTATTTGGCAGGGGTACCTTCTATCACCCTACCTTTTTGTTCTCTATATTGAATGATTAAGGCATTTAATTGAAGAAGTAGTGAAGTAAAATCCCTTTCTTGAGGAGGACATTCCATTTTGCACCTATTCTTTGCTAATGATTTGTTCCTATTTGGTGAGGCCTTTGTTTAATAAATGGGAACCATGCTCATTTGCCTTGATCTTTTCCCAGATAACTTAGAAGAAAAGGTTAGCAAGGCAAAGACTTACCTTTTCTATTCTATTAATATCAATCATAATGTTGTAAGATAACTTAGTGAAATTTCTAGCTTTACCTTGGCTCATGATTTGTGCAACTATATCAAGGTCTCCCTTTATCATTCTAAAGTCATAGATATTACCTACAATTTTCTTCTTGACAAGATGGATACTAAATTATGCTCTTCAAAGGCTAAGAGACTTTGTTTAATTGGATGTACTAGTTTGAATCTATTCTAAATTTTGCATCTCTTTACCACTTGCAAACCTTTCTTATCTTATTAACTACTTGTGAAAAAGTGGAGAAAATTTGCCAAGATTTGTTATGAGGCTCAAACAATGAACATAAAACAACCTTACTTTGTGGCTTAAGGATTAGGTCTGTAATCCTAAAAATGCAAGTAGGTTAGGGTTGAGAAACTTCAAATCCATAAATTTAACAATGATCATGAAACTTGGCTAAGGGTTAACGACAAAGAAGGATGATCATTGGGTTTAAGTTCTTTGCTTAAAGTACAAATATGAAAATGATATTGTTCTTTTTCTTAAAAACCTTTAGGTTGCTTCTCTTATATAGAAGGGTACTTATAAGTCTCGGGGTTTATTTTTAAAGGTATGGACTGGAATGTCGGCAGGGGTGATATGGTTAAATTTTTGAGTGATAGGTGGTTACTTGGTGGGATCGAACTCATACACCATGCAACTTAACCTATTAAAGACACTAAACTTGGAGTTAAGGATGAAGGATTTCATGCAAACTTAGGACTGGGATTAGTCTCTTATTTAGTCTTCTTTCCCTAATGCTATTTGTTTGAAGAATGCCACAATGCTAGCTCACACAACTGGTAGTGAGCTAGATGCTTTGATTTGGTGGCCCTCAAAAGACCATATGTTCTCTATCAAGATAGTCTATGAGCTTTTAAGACCCAAGAATGCAACTTCTTTGGGGATGGATTAGGCATGTATTTGGAAGTTCATTGTATCCCAATGTATTTGTTCTTTTGTCAAGTTAGTGGCCCAAAAATGCATCATGACTAACTCTCATTGTTGGCATTGTAGATTCTCAGACACAAATAGTTGCCCTTAATGTAATCATATTACTGAGTTTATATTTCACACCCTAAGGGATTGCCCATCCATTAGATACTTTTGGCATTCAAGTGTTGATCAAGTAAACTAGAATAAGTACTTTAGCATATTGTTAGAATAATGGCTACATTGTAATCCATGCTTGAAAATGGAGTCAGAGAGTATTGTTGATTAGAAAAACTACTTTAGCATCGAGATTTGGCATGCCTAGTTACATAGAAATAACTAGCTTTTTATCATAAGCATAAAGTTATGGATAACCTTTTGATCAAAGTCTTAATGAACACCAACAACTATTTAGAGACTGTTAATTGTCATTGTGCTTTCTCTGTAGGACAAAGGGAAGTTTTTGTTAGTTGGTATTTTCTAATGGGTAAGTAGGCTAAATGTAATACTAATAGTTTTATGAAACTTGGTGGAACAAAAAGTGGTTATGGAGGATGTACTTAAAGGCAACTAGATCTTTTACATTAAAAGATGTTATAGGATTTGGTCTTGTAGAGTCCATACACACCATCTACTAAATTGTGCCATCCCTATTGCAACATATTACTTTAAATAGATCAAAACACACTATTTTTAATTTTTTTTGAATAACTATGCATTTTGATAGAATTAAAAGCACTCCTTAATAGCTTACAAAATGCAACGTCTGAAGCTCTTGCCATCCCATGCAATGCATCATTTGGATGGGATAAGTACAAAATCATTCCTTATTCTTCAATCACATAAAACTTGGAGGTGAAATTGATGCCAAACACCATTTCCTTTCCTTTTCAAGCTAAGAGCATAAAGAAATAGAATCATAAATGCTATTTTTTTCCTTAAGTTTTATTTTAATCAACAAAGCGATCACTATAAGTAGGAGAATCTTCATGTTTGATGGCATATTTGTATAAGGCATTCACATTAAGGCATTTTCGTTTGAGTTATTTTCTTTGAATTTTATTTCAATGAGTTTTATTGTGCTATTTTTTCTTTAAGTTGTTTTCTTTAACTTATATTTTTTTAAGTTTTAATCAATGAGTTTTATTATGCTATTTTTTCTTTGAGTTTGTCTTTTATTTAAGTTTTATTTCAATCAACAAAGTAATGTTCTAATTATTTAGGAATATGGATTTCTTTTTGGGTCATGCTAAATTCCTATTATGGTACAAAGAAACTTCTTTTTATTTTATGCAATTATGGTTGGAGCAAGGAAGGACAAACAAAGTAATGATGGATCATAATATGTATATGCAAACCGTATTTCATTAATGAAGTTATAACTTGAATTTAATTGCTTTAAAGCAATTTTCTTTAATGAGTTTTAGAGAAGTTGCTTCCTTAAGCAACTTGGGGGTTAATGCAAAGCTTAGGATTAGAATAGAGTTTAATGACATTGAGGTAGCCTAGAAGTTTTGGGTTAACTATGGTAGCAAAGTTGGTTTTAGAGTTAAAAAATAATATATTAACAAGAGGAAGAAAGATGGCATCATAACTTCATATAGATTTGTCTGCTACAAAAAAGGCAATTGATGAGAAGACTAGTGAAATTTTCTTACCACTAATCCTCATTTGGAAACAAGAATTGGTCATCTTATGAGATTGGCTCTCACACAAAGGAGTGGAAAATTACAAGTGAATGAGTTTGTAAAGGAGCATAACCATATCCTTCATCTACCTAAAACAACAAATATGTTGGCATCCTAACGAAACATATATGAGGTTTTGCCACATCAAATGGAATTGGCTGAGGATTTTAGATTTCTTTAAAGAGCCTCATTTCAATTAATGAGTATGTAGGTGGGGTGGTAGATTCAATCTTAGTTATACCATTTTAAATGCTAAAAATCATCTTTGGTCCAAGAGACAATGGAGTATGGTATATAAGTTACTCAATTGTCTTTTATAGTATTTCCAATAACAATTAGTTGATAACTTATCATTTTACCATGTTAGTATTTCCAATAACAATTAGTTGATAACTTATCATTTTACCATGTGTATTAAATGAATATAGAGGAACAAATAACTAATGTATTTTAGGCGAATGGTTGAATATTACTTGATTATGGTTATTTTGGCGTTGTAATCGCCCTTAACACGACCTATTCCACCAATAATTCATGTAGTCTACTACCTATCTTTGCAAGATTTAGCTATCATAAAGAAGGAGTGAATTTTAATATTGCTTTGTTGTATGATGAGATTGAAAATTCATTCAAGTGGTTATTTGAGACTTGTTTGAAAGTATATAAGTGAAAGAGGCCCTAGACTATTTTTATTGATTAAGATCAAGTAAAGGCCAAAGCTTATAGGGAGGTGTGCCTCAAACTTCTCATGTACTGCATATATAACATTTGATGAGAAATGGCATATAGCACTTAGGAAATTTGGTGAAAAATGGCTTTCATTTTTTAACTGACTTCAAGAGATGCATGTTTGAATACAATGAGAAAGCACACTATGAGGCAATACAAACTAAGTTATTTTCAAGTTATGATGTTAGAAGAAACACATGGGTAAGATCAATGTATGGCAAAAATGAAAAATTAGGTAACTTGTCATATGAAGAAAGTTTTCACCCTTAGCATGCAAACTATCCAATTTAGTGAAAGTTTGAACTTGAATCCGAACTTAGACATGATTCAATTCTTCAAACACTTTGAGTGGGTTGTGAAAAACAATAGGTATAATGTGTTGAGATGTGAATTTGAGTCTAGACATAATGTACTAAGATTGACATGTCAATATTTGCCTGTGTTGTGATGGCTTGCACCAATTTACACTTCTATAATATTTAAGCTTTTCTAAAAGGAGTTTCATTTATACTCAGCAACCCGTATAAAGCATAGAGATGAAACTTAGCCATTTTTTAAATACATAATTTACGTAGTTGAACATGAAGGAGAATTAAGGGTTTTATTTAATCCTTGTGACAAATCAATTTCTTATAGTTATAGGAAGTTTAAGACTTTAAGATACTATGTTGCCATGCCTTGAGGGTGTTTGATATGATAGATGTTATAATTGTCTTACAGGTACATTTTAAAAAAACAAACTAAAAAGGTTAAAAGTGATATTATTCATGATAACAAGGCATGTGGGTTTGAATGGGATGCAAGGCTTACTAACACAGAACATTATATACATCTTTACCCTAAACTCATAAGGTTGGCCATAGAAGCCTCTAATTTTAAAGAATATTTATTGTTTATAAACAAAGCAATGGATGAATTATGCAAGAAGTTAATGCAGAACTATCTAGGACAAGAAAAATTAGACAACAACACTATAACACTAGTTAGTGAATGTATTGCATAACCTCAAGGGTTTAAGAAGAGACTTAGCATAAAGCATAAGAGATGCTTCATGGGTTGTATGGACCTTTAATATAAGAGAAAAAGAAAAAATCAGCTAGAACAGAGTTGCAAACACAAGAAGCTATAATATATATTTATATTTGATTTCACTATTTATTTAATTCATATCCATTGTCTTCTTTTAAAAACTTATAATTTTATTGCTTAGATATAGGTCAGTGCATATTCGAGTCAAATGCAAACAGCCAACTCCATTTCAACACCTCACACATACTTGGAAGCAAATGAGAGTCAACAAGGATTAACTTCATTATTAATGGTGAGTTCATTCATGATACTAACATTACAAAAGATATTGCTTTGTTATTACTTTCATGATATGACTTATGTCTTTTCTTAATATAAGAGCCACTTGGTTATCCTACGCAATTGTGTGATGCACCAATGATATTTGGTGTTCTATTACGTTGGAGTTTATGAGTTTTTGAATATAAACTGTATTAGTTTTTGTATATAAAGTGTATTGGCTTTTGCATATGAAGTCCATGGGTTTTGCATATGGACTGTGTTGGTTTTGTTATATGAAGTGAAGTAGCTTTTGTATTGCCTTTTGTATATCTCACTTGAAGTATATTGTTTTGTAAATGCTATACATAGTCAAATCTTTATCCATGATAGACATGTAGTCAACTTTGCTAGAATCACTTGTTTACTTCAATCAAATATTGAAGTACAGATGATGTAGAGAGTATAAAGGTACAGTCACAACATATCCAAGTAGGCAGGACTTTACCTTGAAGAAAAATTCATGTTATAAAGATCCCTAATACATCTTATATAATTTTAAATAATAACTTCCTAATTAATCCTATGCAATTTTCCTTGGCCCTTTCTTACTGTCCACTTTTGCTACTTTTTTTGCTTTGACCACTTTGCCAATTAAATGAAGCTTCATATTTAGGTTCTTCATAATTAGCCAAATTCTAAACTTGAAGAGCATGTGTCTTATTTCAAAGCTAGCTTAGCATATTCCCTGCACATTTAACAGCAATACATCTTGAGCACTTTGGTACATGAACATTGAACCAAATTTTATAATATTATTCAACCAATATTTACAACAATATTCTACATATTTCAACCAAATTTTGGTCCCTTGTGGCAAATACACTTTATTGTTACCTTTCACTTTGCTTGAAAACTAAATACACTATGCAAAACTAAAATTTTCAATGAATAATATAACTTTGATCTTAAGAGGCCATAACCCAAAGCTTAATAGTTTTCATTCAACAATGCCATGTCAATTAACCAAACTACAGGGTCAAGATCTGCATGCTATAGGATTTTGAAAATCCTAGTGGGTTGTTTAGTGTACAAAATTTTGCTCGATGGAAATGGAAAAAGAATATTAAATGAAATGAAAAGGAATTAATTTTGTTTGGTATGATGTGGAAATGAAAAGGAATACTTTTATATTGTTTGTTTGGTATGATAGAAATAATAATGGAATGGAAAGTAAATAAATAAAAATGACTAAAATGTCCTTTAAGAAAATGTTTTTATTTAAAATACAAAGAAATAATTTGTTTGTTAGACATTTTGGCTTCTATCTCAGCAACAATGGGGTTTCTTTGCGCATTTATTCACCTCCTCTATTTGTAGCTTGTTAGCATCCAATCATAGGGGGATTATCATCCACTCCATTCATGCCTATCGTCTTTAGCTTTTGATTCGAAGTAAAAGCCTCCATTGTGGAGAGGAGTCTATCTATGTTGTCTCAACAACTTTAGTGAGCCTATCTATCCACAACTGAATCACTCTTCCCCATTTCAAGTCCTTCCCAACTCATGGCATGGTTGATATGTGGAATGAGTTGCTCATCTTCTTCATCAGGCCATGGACCAAGCATTGTTGGTTCAAAGGATGCTTGCTTATAACAAATTAATAGCACAAGTAGAGGGAGATGGGATGGACCAAAGGTTAGGTGAGTGTTCTGTACATTCACAAGGGGCATTATGGACATTTCATGCTCTTGGTTGTATGGTGTCCTAACCTTCCTGCATAGATTAATAGAAAAAGCCATGGAAGCTGAGGTTTCCTTTCCCTAAAGATTTCTTCATACCAAACATGTTTGTCCTACTGAATCCATTTCTTTTTCCCTTTCTCATGTCCTACCAAATAGGGCATAAGTGAATGCTTACAAATAATAACAATGACTGACAATAAAATAAATTCAATAAAACCATTTCAAGAATGCACCTATAAGAAAATTTTACATACACACCATGCAATGGTCCAATAAAATCCATTAAATAAGTAGTAATGTTGACATAGATGCAAAAACAAAGCATGCTAAATAAGAAGTTTATTAAAGCGTTAAATTTTAGGCCAGATTTAAAGTTCACTAAAATAAGATTTGCTAACAAGTCAAAAGAAATCTAGAACATTGGCAATTAAATCATATTGCTATAAAATTGAGTTTCTCTCCAGTATTAAAAGAACTTCTAGAACATTGACAATAACAAATATCAAGTCAAAAGATGTCTTAAGCATGAAGGCAAGTCATTATACAAGGTATAACTCAAACAGCAAACATTCTTAAGACACATAAATCTAATACCCTTATATAATGAAGCAACTCAAAACCATAATATTGAATCACTAAAAAGCATTGAAATTTAAAGGAAAGGCATAATCAAGTATAAATAATCTCAGCAAAAGAAGTTTACACCTAGGCACTTGATCATTGAGTGGTGCTATGTAAGGGATTAAAGTTTAACCAAATACTATAGGATACCTATATTCTCCATTCAATTTTCAAAAAGAATTATTGCAACTAGAACTATAGACACTAAAGAGAGGTAGAAAACCAAAAAAAATAAAAAAGAACAAATAATAAACTTACATCGATTGGTTCATAGTTGCATCATTTCACTTACTTGCATAAAGTTCAGATAACTTAATTATCTAAATTAAGTAAAACAAAAAAACACAACTTATATCAATGAAATCATAACAATGAAAATGGTGGATAAGAAAATTGTGAAATCAAATAAGGAAAAAAGAAAATGCCAAAATTAACTAAAATGACCCTAAATCTAAAGATGATGATAAAAGTTGTGAAGGTCAATGATGGCAAGGAGATATGATGAAGATAATGAAAATGGCAATGGTGAGGAGAACTGTCACAGGCAGCTAGACTAGAAAAAATGGTGAAAGTGAAAAGAAGGGGACCTAGAGGGATCTTGAGAGAAATGCTATGGTGAGAGGTGCTAAAGACTAGATCTAAAGTTGCTTGTGTATTAAGTTCTTTCACTTTCAAGGAGGATGAGAATGGGGTAATCTAGAGTTGTTATATCTCATACCTTTTTTTCTTTGGTAAGGAAAAAAAAAAAAGATGATGTGCTAGCACAAGAATGGGGTGATTGCTTAGATGGTGTGGATCACATTTACTAGATCATATACTGCAAATCCTTATAAGGCAAAAGATCTACTCACATATTTATAGACTTGTTAGGAAGTTAGGTGCATGGCTTTATTCGTAATATCAAATCTAGTAGGGTGTTGTTCACAAAGCTTTAGAGGATTCTTTTAGATACTAACTTGGCTTAAAGACTTGGCATCAAACATCTTTGGGTGGAGATTGATTTTAAAGTTGCAATAGCTCTGGTTCTTCAAGGTTGTACTCCTATTTATCCTATGAGATCTTCAATCACCCAGACAAGAGACTTCCTCTATTGTGAGTAGGTGGTTAAAATTAGTCATATTCATCATCAAGGAAACATGCTAGCTGATTGGCAAGCAAATTGGGCTCACTCTATTAATATTGGTATAGATCTTATCCCTCAAGCCCCTAATGGTTGTCATCATATCATTATGGATCATATGTTTCGTATTTCTTTCCCTCATGTTGTTGGTCCTTAATCTGGTTTTGTATCCTTAGTATTCCAAAATAAAGAAGTAATATAAAGTTAAATAACTTCTCACTTTTCCTTTATATAAATAAATGGCCTTTTTTATTAATCAATGTGTTTTCTAATTTTATTATTAATTTATCAATACTAATACATGTGTTTTGAGACCAAAGACATTACAAGACCACAAAGCTATAAGTATAGATAAGTTATGCTAGAAGAATTCTTTAAGCCCCTATAGTTTTTAATAAATTTAAAATAAAAATTTAGTTTAGTCATCTAGTTAAATCTTTAATAGTGCACTATTAAATTATGTTTACACAATCAATTATGTGCTATATTGACAATATGGATATATAAAATTGTATCAAACTCATCCTAGTCACCTAATATAAGTGGTATCCATTGGCATATGTCTCAGTTACTCTCACTTTCTTATTTACTTTATTTATTTCAATATTATAAATCATACATATTTAAAATGTTAACATGTCATATAGTTGATCATATTAGTAAAATATAACAATATACTGAAAAAAGTTGACAATGAGACTAAATTAAAACATTTTAAAACTATACAAATTTAATTATAAGTTTTTGAAGTATAAAGATTAAATTAAAAAAATTATGTAAAGCTATGAGGATAATTTAACTTTAATATAATTTTTTTTACTCCCAATGAAAAAAATAGGTTAAAGTGAGAATATAAAGAATGGAAGGAAAAAAAAAAATTCTCATCATGTTTGAATGAGAAAAAAAAAATCAAGAGATGATTTTTTTAAAAAATATTATTCTCTTCATTTTTTCTCGAATTAAAAATTGGGCAAACATGTGTGTATTATAAAAATAAGAAGATGTTGATTAGGTTTAGCTTTATGTTCTATCCCATTAAAATAAAAGAAATGATAGGAAAAAGTAACTAAGACAAAATATTTTTTTTAAAAAAAGAACGACTTTGAATCGTTCATTTATTTTTCAATAGATATTCACTAATTACGATATATTATATTTTGGAAATAAAATAAATTATTTATTTTTAATATTTCTAATCAATTTTAAAAACTAAATCAAGACATATGTTTCTACTCTGAAATATGTAATTGTTTTGGCTGTCAGAAGAAGCACTTTTCTTTTTCGAGCATTCCAAGTACTTTCTTAAAAAGGAAAGTATTAAGGGCAGCTTGGTAGCTCTAAAGGAAAGAGATTTTTTTCTTCTCTAAAATTTTGTGTAATATTTAGTATGTTTTTATAGTCATTATTTAATAATATTTATCTTTTTTAATTATTTTTTTAAAATATGAATACAATAATAATTTTTTATTTACAAAATTATTTTTTTTACTTTTCATTTTTATTTCTATTCTTAATAATTTTGCATATCAAAAAGTCTAAATTATATTCTATTGAGATAAATAGAGTAAAATTTCAATACAATAAACACAAAAGAAAAATGTCACTCCCTATAGCAGCCTCCTTTGCAACAGAAGATTTTACTACACATAGTGCAATAGTGAATTTTTAAGCATTTTTATTTTTAACTTTTTGACTTTTTAGGATTTAAAGTTTACACAGTTAAAATTTTTATGATGTAATTTTTTTTACTGTTAAAATTTTTAACCTTATAATTTTTATCTTCTATATTAAATTTTAAAAATTAGCTACTGCACCTTATATTGCAGGAAATCTAAGTTCGTCACTGCCTATAAACAAATATCCTTGATGTAGCATGCATCCCCCCCCCCCCCCCCCCCCCCCCACCAAAAAGAAAAAACCATGAACAACAAATAAAATCAACTTATTACTCACCGGAAAATTTTATGGTACTTACTTAGGGTTCTACTATAGGTCAACCGTATAAAAGAAAGAGTCAACAAAATTAAAATAATATGTCTTTTATCGTTGATTCTTATTTATTGATCTTTGTCTTTTTATTAAAAATTGTAATATTAATTTCAATCAGTGCCACATAATAACAATTAAAAGGTGTCAATTAGCATACCGTTTCATCTTGATATTATGAGAAATTTAAGATGTTTGAATTTGATATATAGGTATCCAAAATTGCATGAAGCATAACAGTGGAAGAGTTAGAATCTTGGGCTCAAGGGACAAAACCAGTTTTTTCATATCCTATCGTAGATAAAGTTATATTTTTGTAGTCTACTGTATAAATAAGATACTTTTAAAGTTTTAGATTAAGCTAATTAAAATTAACTCACTAATAATATTTTAGCTTTCTTTCTAAATTTAGAAATAAATTTTAATTTAAATGAATATTATATCAAGAATTATTTTTATATTAATATCAACCACTTCACAACCTAAATACTAATGAAGAGATAGTTCTGCATCTACTCAATTTATATAATACATAACAAGGATATACTAAAAAAATATACCATCCCTTAATGATATCATATTAGTCAAATGAATAGTTCAAAAGAGCATCTTGAAGGGAAAAAAAGTTTATTTGGTGAAATAAAAATTTTAAATTGTCAATTTGAAAAAAAAAAAAAAATATATATATATATATAGATATAGTATTGCAAATAGTATTTTATCCAACAGCATCTAAAAAATTTTTGCAATGTTTTCAAAGATAATTGTTCTAAGTCCAACTAAAAATAATATATTAGAATTTAAATTTGATTATATTTTACTCGTTATTGTAAAACGATTATTTACAAAAATGTATTCAACAGATGTATAAAATAAATATAAAGGAATTGTAAGCTTGATAAATACTTTATCAAAGTCGAAGGCAAAAGGATATAAGGGAAATCAGTATTCATGAACATAATTAGAGTGGAGTCTAAAGTGACGAAGATGCAAAAGAAAAGAAAAAGAAAAAGAAAAAGAAAAACGAGCAAAACAAAAAATTAGGAATGATTCAAATGCCAGAAAATAGAGAGAGATGGAAAGAATACAAATGATGAAAAAGTTGGAAAAACATAAGAAATATTGAGTAAGGGGTAACAAGAGAAGAGAGAAGAAATATTGTGTAAAATTTGAGTAAAGTAAAGGGTAATTTGGGAAAAAGAAGGAAATGTGAGGAAAAAATGGAAAAAGAGGAAAAAATGTGAGGAGAAAATAAGAAAAAAAAAAAGAAATGAAATGAAGGATAAAAAGATTATATATATATACACACACATCCAATGGGTTTAAATTAAAATGTTAAACAATAAAAAAATATATGAATTCAGTTAATTCAATAGATTTAGTAGGTTCAAAATTTCATGAGATAAAAATGTATAATATCAAAATTTAGTATTATATACATACAAATTTTAAAAAATTAAGAAAAACAACAGCCTACTCCCAAATATATGTAGTTCTACCTATAAAGCATAAGAGGACACCATTTTGGCCTGCAACTCATACCACCATAAAATAACAAAGATCTCACATGTTTAAATTTTTAGTTTTGCTTTCCAATTATATATTTTTTATAACAAACTTTTAATAATGATATCAAACATAAAAAAATTTATATATTATGATATCTTGTATCTTATGATATCAAACTTTTGGTTTTGTTTTGTTATCCAATTATATATATTTTTTATAACGGACTTCTGATTTTGATATCAAGCATGAAAAATTTATATATTATGATATCTTATATCTTAATTTCCATGCCAATGATATGCCAAAAAGTTACTTAGTTTTGTACTTTATCTTCATATTTTATAACTTAAATATGTTTAATTATGTTAATTTTGAAGTGACTCACTTGGCCCCAAATAAAAAAAACTAATAAAAGCCTTGCATAACTTATGTTGTGCGAATTCAAATCTCTTTAAAGTTAAAAGTTCATGCTGCTAGTTAACTAAGAGATCTTTCAACGCCTAATATTTAGACTGTGTACCTCTGCTTTTCCTTATGTAATCCTCACGTCAAATTAAGTGTCAAACACAAGCATCATAGCTTAAGCAAATGTGAGTCGGGGACCAAGAAGTGATCTATTCTCATTATGATTTTTTTTTTTTTTCAAAAGATGTGTTTAATTATAGTGCAAGAGAATGATATCAGTAGCCCTTCTCGCTTTTCTATTTGTATACATTGTATCTTAGCAGCACATGGGATCATGTCTTAAGCAAACAGTGCATGTGGTTATGGCAAATGGTTTGTGTCCAGTGAGTGGAGTTCTCTTTAAGGGTCAAGGGGCCACACCACTTTCCTTTGTTAATAGAAGACGAATTAAGAAGGACAAAACTTGGAAATTTAATACAAAGGAGAGGAAGGGCGTGACTACTTTGTAGAAAATTTTAGGTTCAAATTTGTTAAGTTGCAAATTTAAAATTCTAAAAATGAATCTAAGTTAAGGAAAGTAATATTTTATTTATTGAATAAAGTTATAATTACAATTAAACTACATATAATTTACTATCTCTAGTCTCATATATAAGAGATTTTTTTAGAGTTTGATTTGTTCTAAAATATAAAAAATAAATAATTAATATCTAATATATTAATTATACTATTCTAATTATGTCTTTCATTAAATGAGTCTTTTAAATTATGAATAATAATTGTCATTAATTTTAAGGAAAAAATACATACATTAAATAAGGATATTTTTGAAAAATAATTTTTATTTGGAACAAAATTAAGAAGATTAATTGTTTTTAACCAACTTTTTTAATTCTCATAAATTAATTAATTATTTTTTATATATGAGACAAGAGGTAGTATTTAACATGTAACAGGCACCTTTCTAAATGTTAAACTAAAATAAAAACGCTAAAGCCCAGTTAATATTAAATGCAAAACCACATTTTCTTCAAAATTCGATGCTAGTCCATGAGAATTGATGAAGCAAGAAAGCAGCTCAGGATAATATAATTAAATTCATATTTAGCAGGTAAAAAATTCTTTATTTCTCATTGAATAATTGAATTCCCATACCTGAATACATTTACCTAAAAAGAAATTTTATAATAAATAAATTTTTCTCTAATTGAGACTTATCTATTCATATAAAACCACAATAAAAAAAATAAAGTCTCTCAAACAATTATAATATAATTAAAAACCCATAAAATGCTAATATAGATGGTTTTTTCTTTTTTATAATGCTATATATATATTTGGACATTTTTACTTTAGACCAAAATTTAAAAAACATATATTTTATTATAATTTAAAATTTTATGTATTAATTTTATAATTAAACTTTAGTTTAAGTAAGAAAATATTGTTTTCCCTAGAAGTTAAATTCACTTTAATAGTGGTTCACAAGGAAGATAATCGGTCCCAGGCAAATGATTTTAAAATATATATATATATATATATATATATATATATATCACATACAATCCTGAAAATGATACATTTATGTATAATGAATATCATATTGACGTTGCCTTTTTTGTTTCCTTTCTTTACAGAATATACATTCATTAACAAGATCAACTTATTGTCCTTTTACAAATTTCTCTCATTCTATTTCAATGAGATCTAAACAAAAGATTCAATATTCAACCGTTGAAAATATATACTAAGGACCAATTTATTCTAATCTTTTTTATGCATCAAAGACCACACTACGTCATCCCTCACTTGCAAATTCGAGTACATTCGAAGAATTTGGCAATTAATTATTTGGATACTAATGAGCACTAAGGATTACTTTACAATAATCTAATACTAAATTAAAAAGATTAGTCTTAAGCCCAACAAATATGAGTTTAATAAAAGCAGGCACAGACAAAAAATACAAATATTGCTTTTGGTGCGATACAATGTATCTGGAATTTAAAGTGTTTCAAGCTTTATAAATAATATTCAAATGTGAAATGAAGGACGAAAACCGAGAAAAGGGTTGTGAACAACGTGCATTGAGCTATTACGTTCTCTTATAATGAACGTGGAAAAAGCATAATTCCCCTATATCTCTCATGCGAGCCAAACCTTAAGAAATAAATACCATCTGTATGGTTTTAAAGAATTGGAGCACGCAATCCTCAAGTGGTTGTGGTAAAAGAATAAGAAAAAATTATATACAAAAGACTCATATATTATAAAATTTATAATGAAAGACTTTAAATGTTATAATTACTATTAAAGGCTATCATTACTATCAATTTTAAGAAACTTTATTATCAATTTTAAGAAATTTACCATTCAGTATAAGAAAATTCAACACTTTTCTTATATTCAGTAGTAAATTCTTTAAAATTAATAATAAAACCCCTTAATATCTAATGGTAATGATAATTTTTAAAAATAATTTTAATTTTTAAAATCTTTTATTGTAAATTTTATAACATCTAAGTCCTTCATTGTAATTTTCCTGAAGAATAAACCAAATCTATAGGATTGTTTGATTTTATTCTAGTTTTAATGTTTTCAAAACAGATATTTTGCTGAACAAATTTTGAAAATAAAAAAATTAAAAATATATTTGAATCCTTATTCTTAAAAATTACAATTTTATATTTTTTTCTTGATTTTAAAGAACAAAAATTACAAAACATCTAAAAAATATTTTGATTTTTCTGTTTCTAAAAACATAATTTTGTTTTTTTGTTTTACAAAATACCTCATTAAAAATACATTATCAAACAAATTTTTTTATTTTTAAAAATAGAAAACTGTTATGGAAACAGGTTGCACTTATTCACTTCTTTGACTGAAATTCATGTTACTACACCCTTCTGTGCCAACGTAAATTCGATGTTTATCCCCTCCGTCTTTTACGAGTTTAGATTTTTTAAGATACGATTTAAAATGAGAGAACAATAAAAAAAAGATAAATAAAAAATATTTTCTATATATTTTTTTACTTTTTGTATCATATATTTTTTCTCACTTTAAAAATATTTTATAAATTTAACAATTTAGAATATTTAAATTTCTTTATATAACAGCTTGTAATGTGGAAGAAGTTTCCAAGTTCTTTGCTTTAATAAGAAGTTTTAATAGAAACTAGTTACATTTGAAAGAAATAATGATGAAATATTGTAACGTTAAGAATAATAATAAGAAGCCCACTCAAACACACATGGCCATTGACGGAAGCCACTTGTGTATGCATGCCTACTCTCTAGGCACCTAATCCTAAAGCAAACACAGAGAACCATAAATAGGTTTTGAGAACCTAACCCCACATTTCATTCATCACTTCGTTCTCCTACTTTTTCTCTTTTTCTTTCTCTTCCCACGTACTTCACGTAATGATCATTTTAATTTAAGATAAATTATATGTAAATAATTTAAGTTAAAAATATGTATATTAAAAATTTTAAATTATTAAAAATTAAAAACAAAAAATGTAATTCATAATTCTAACTTATAATTTTTTATGTAATTTAAAGTTTAAATTTTTAAATCTTTTAAAATGATTTTAAAATTATCTTTTAATAAAAATATTTTTAATTTAAATATTCAATTATAACGTTTTACTTAATCTAAAAAAAATTTAAACCCTCTTAAAAGATTACTTATTTATATTTTTAATAAAAAATGAAATAAAATAAAATTGGATTTATTTACTAATAAATTAAAGTTTTTATAATAAATAATAAAATATAAATCTCATCCGATAGTTTATTTATGTAATAATAAAATAATAAAAAATTAAATATACAACTTAATTATATAATCTAATATTATTTTATTATTATATTTTATTTTATTTTATTTAAACATTTTTATTAAAAATATAAACAATATAATATTTTAAGAATGACTATAAATTTCTTTCAATTTGTCGTCTCTCTCCCTCTCTCTTTCTCGCTCTCTCCCCCCTCTTCTCTGTCTTCCAGACACAAACCCCCACCCCAAAACAAAAAGCTCAGTCTCTCCCTCCTTTTATATCTCTACCCAGAACCTCTTCTCTGTGACTCTCTCAATCCACATATATACACGCATCCTTCTCTCTTAAATTCTATTCACAGTCACATAGCTAGAATCATCCAAACAGAAAAAAACGTATATACATACATATATATATATATATATATATAAAGAAAGAGAAAGATGGGATTGCAGAACCAGCTAAACGATGTCGCTTCAGATTCGATTCCTCTACTTCTCTTGGCTCTCGTCGCCGACTGCGTCAACCACCTCCGCTCCTTGGTTCTGAGCTTTCTCCAATCGCTGGGACTCTCCAGATTCGATCCAAACCCGGTCGTCGTCGACGATGGATTCCTAGGCGCCGTCGGATCGGGCCTCGCCAGTCTAATCGTGCTCTCCGAGCAGCTCAACCTCAACCGCCGCGCCTCCTACCGATACTCCGTCGTCGACAGCTGCGATGGTGGTCCTGCCGGCGTGATTGGGGCCCCCAAGTGCGTGGTGTGCCAGAGCACGTTCAAAGACGGGGACCAGGTTAGACGGCTACCGTGCCGCCACGTCTTCCATCGACGCTGCTTCGACGGCTGGCTGGACAACCTCAAGTTCAACTGCCCTCTTTGTCGGTTACCGCTGGTCTCTGATGAGCGCGTGGCCCTCGCCGAGCGGCGCGTCGGTACCGAGCTCGTTTCCTGGTTCTCTTTGCGGTGAAGCAGGGTCGTTTTGCCGCTGCATTATTGGTGATGGTGACGGTAGCTCCGAATTTTATTTACCCCTTTTTCCTCTGCGGTGGTTTTTTATAGTTACTCAGGGCAGTTTTGTCTATTAAAATCTTTTTTTTTTTAATTTATTTTTTCATATTTATGGTTTTTTTGGACTCTGTTTGTATATCATAGGGTTCTTTTTGAGCTGCTGTAAATTATACACTCCTTTGTGGTAATGGGTAATAAGTGAAGAAATTATAAAGTATGTGTAATTCTAATGTAAAATCATCTGAACTTTTTTTGGTTTATTTTTTGGTTTTTTAATTGAACTTTGTTTGTAGAAAAAGTAAATAAAAAATAGTTATTCAAATGTAATATAAAAAAGGTCAAATGACACAATAAAGTAAATATTAATATTGATATGTGCAAAATGCCTCTAAAGAGAAAAGTTACTAATTGGTACCCATTTAAAATCTTTCATAAACAAAGGAAGAATTAAATATTAAGGCTATTCATAGGTAGGGTCAGGTTAGATATCTAATATGTTTAATATCTGATCTGATTAAGATATTGGTTTTATTTTTATAATCATGATCTGGCTCAATTCAAACAAGTTTGATTTTATGTTACATTAGAATAGTTTATGGCTGCACAAGTTTTTTTTTATTTTTTATGAACTATTACTTATAATATAAAAATATTTTTTTGCTGACTCATAGATATATATTTCAAAACAATAAATTTTTAAAATTTTTATATTTTTATCAATAATAAAAAAAATAACTTGGTATTATCAAATAAAATATAAGGTATAACAACGTAATTAACATTAGTTAAGCATGTGTATTTTTATTATTCAACAAAAGAGATGTCACCGAGCATGCACATTAATGATAAAAATAATTAAGAAGTAAGAAGATTTAAATAGGTAATAAAAGCTATAACATGTAGAGAGAATAAGATGAAATAAAAAAAAAAAAAGATGATAAGATATTGATAACTTATAAAAAGTAACTATTATAATAGATTGAGCAAAATATATCTTTACTTGTAGCTTAACTCAATTCGATATAATTTTATTTAAAGTTATATCTATTTTATATTTTTAGTTTGATTTGACCTGACTTGATTAGGTAAGATTAGGGTAAGCTCCAAAGACTTAACGGGTTAATGTTCCATGTGTTTTTAGAGAAGTATGTTTCATTTATTATATTTCTCTTTTTATGTTTTTATGTACTTTTTTGGAGCTATAGAAGTTAAATAATTTGTTTTTTCAAAATTCAACTAAAAAATCTTCAGAAACACCTTATATCAAGTTGGATTTTTTTAACTACAAATTCGAATAATGCTACTCGCATTATTAATTTTTCCTAGCACTTAGACAAAGTTAATAATGCATTCGGATTATTGGTGCGGGTGGAACAATTTCTTTTTTCGTTTTCTTGTATCTTATAAAAGGTGTTTTTGAGTTTTAGTGGTTTAATGGATAGATAGAAACTAGAAAGATAATTAATAGATGTTGAGTAGCTAACGAAGCAATAAGCGTGAACGAGAGTAATGCCTGTTTGGTAAACAAAATTATTAAGTATAAAAATAGAAAAAACAAATAAAGATGTAAATGATATGGAATAATTAGATTTACTATAATATTAAAAAAATAAAAATATTATTCTATTTGTATGTTTAATTAGATAAAAATATTACAAGAATGAAAAAGAATGATAAAAAATTATTTTTATGTTTCTACTTAAAAATAGTAAAAAAGAAATAATAATAATAATAATTAAGATATAATAGAATTTATATAAATTAAATATAATAATTATTTTTTATTTATGTACTTATAAAATGAAAACAATTTTTTTCCCTTATCTTACACAATATATGTCAAATAAAATTGTTCAATAAAAAAAAAATTTCCTCCTTCTACCTCCCCTTATATACCTAAGGGACATAAAGAGAGTTTAGGTAATGTTAAAAAGCAAGAAATAATTTGATTTAAAATTAAAATATTAACATAAACTAAATAGGAACTTACTCTCAATGGAAAGAGGCAAGTGGCTTCTATTTGTAGGGTCAAAATAGAAACGGGCAAAAGTGGAGTAACTTTACAGCCAGGATTGCGCAGGCTATACGTAGATGGAGTTAGTCTAAATTAGACCATATCTAACTATTTAAACGAAATTAATTAATCCAATTCAATAAAATTGACCAAACGTTCTAACTATAATGATTTGATGTGTTTATTTAAAAGAAAAAATGGTTCCGTTGTTAATTATGTGTATACAAAAAGTTAAAAATAAAAATAAAAATAAAAATATTAATTTTATGAATAAAAAATAATGTGTGTTTTTATTTTTAAAAAATAAAAAAAATAATATTAAGTAATGATTATAAAAACATAATAAATATTATATAAAATTTTTTTCTTCTATTTTATTTTCCATTTAGATACTACAATGATCTAATTCAATAATTTTGATGAGAACCGAAGCAACTAATTTTAGTTTTTACTGTCTGTTTAAGATAAAATATATATTACAAATTACAGAAATAAATGTCAATTAAATTTTATATCCTTTATTAAAATTAAGAGTAAAACAATTTAAAGGCTTTCAGTGTGACAAGACAATCATGTAACGATACATAACTTATGTTTATCTCTGAAAAATACAAAATCTTAGGTATCTAAACCATGTTACACGTAAGTCATAACTATAATTCAAAATACTTTCCATTTAATTATTTTTTTCTAAAGATTAAACTTATAACTTTTTAGTTAAACTTCCATCCACCAAGCACCTGACCAAGTTTAGGTGGGCCCTTCCCATTTAATTCTAAAAGACACAAAATAGTCAATTTTTGGATAGGCTTATCATTTCTTCTAGTGACAACTCCTGTTGAAAGAAAAATGGTGAAGATGCACTGTGAAAGACAACACATGATAAGGTATTTTCTTATCAGGATCGATTTATATGTTCCTATTAGGATAAGATATTATCGAAAGAGCTGCTTCGTCGGTTGATACTCCCATTATATAATGGTGGATTGCATAATTGTGATGAGTGGAATACTTGAATTTGGGATTCTCGAAGAAGTAGGATAATGTGAATGCCTAAAATTTTAATTTATTGCTGATTCCAAAATGAACTATTGCTAATATGGAATTGGAAGTACCATCATAAGTCTTCCAAGATGCAGCTTTTCTTAGAAGCAGCACAGATGTCAATGGTTTTTATTTTGTCCCAAACACTGGTTTCTTGTCCCATTAACTTTCGTTTATTTTTTATGATATTTTCTCTTTCACAGTCCAAGTTGATTGCCACAGACCACACGGTATCTTTTGGTGAGACCTGACTTTTGGCATTCGGTAAATCAGTTTATACCGAGTAGGGTTATTTTACCACTAACATCACTAAGGGATGTTTTTGTTCAACAAGTGACGTCAGATTTGTCCCGCTACTGATGGATTGAAATCGAACTACAATACATATTTCTAATTCCTGGTGCAAGGTTTTCTTAATCGTAGAAAATTGAGCCTTTCTTAAAAATCGAATTGGCTCGCTTACAAAGGCAGTAGGGACATGCAAAATAATCTTTAAGTACCAACTATGTATTGGATCTTGATCGAATATTTTTTACATTTTACGTTTTTATATGAATTTAATTTGCTTTTAATAAAAAAAATACATACTAGGAAAAATTCCTTAAATAGCCGTTTGTATAGGATTCACGGTAACTTAAATGTCCTTAATACTTTAATGTCATTGCATAGTAATATTAATGCCATAAATAAGAAATTTTATAGTTAGTGACATAAGAGATTAAGACATCTTTCTATTAAAAGAATTAAGAGATTGATAAAGATTGAGATTCTTTCCCTACACTTTATTGACTTTGATTCATAAATGAATTAAATTAAGTGTAAGTAAACCAATATGTTACATAAAGAAATTAGAAAAGGTTCTGAAATGTAGAGATTATATGCACTGATATTTGCCAATATCAATGAAACTAGATACTTAAGAGTTGTCTGTAAAATCACGCTTTAGATTTTCCACATATATGTTGTTGGCAAGGAGTATTGTATTCCGAAATTTCTTGCACTAACATGAAATCCATTCAGCTACTAAAATATGTTTGTTCACTTACTAGAGATATTGCATCATGAAACAAGTATTATTCACACAACGCTATAGAATTCTACTGGCAAAAGGAGGAAAGTCAGTTACTAAGGCAGTATCTCCTCTCTGTCACTTTCTACCAGAGATCCCCCCTCATCCTCGTAGAATTTGACTTGGCACAGCCTTCCTCCAGCTTCATCAGCAAAAGCTATCTTTTTACTCTTTTTACGCACTACATCTTGAGAAGCGGGGGAACCTTCATCAGCTAATTGCTGCAATTGATTAAGGCTAATATAATTAACCAAAAGTGTAAAAGGAAATAGCAAACCATAATTAAGATGTGTTCAAAACCAAGAGTATGATAGTACAAACCATTAGCTTACAGAAACGGCTACAATCCCTGGCCATATAGGAGAGGCTCCGTTTTGCAGTTTCTTCAGCTCTTGTAGCATTCTTTACGGCCATTCTTGCCTGAAAATGCCAACAACGTTCAGTAAAAGATACGAAATATATCAGTTTAATTGCACGCCTTTAAACTCCAGAAAAATATTTAGGTTGCAAGAAACTAGTAAAATTTTGCAGTTCGATTTATGAAGAATAAAAGCCACAGGCAGCATAATCTGTTTGTACAGAAGTCAAAATGAGCAAAGTATGAGTCAGAAAATATATAGAGAAGATTATACGGTGTAGACCACCGGACGGGACAAGAATGTAGACTTTAGCAGAGTTTGTGAACACCACTTAAGAGAAGTTGAACAAGGCTGATTCTACATAAGCTGTCAAACATAAATAGTCGTATTAAAGATTTCCAATATTAAATTGCTCTATCTGTTCCTTTTTTTTTTTTACACAGAGAATATCAAACTTCTGACCTTTTATCCAAACCCTACCCACCCCACGCTTAAACTAGCCGCAAGTGGCAATTTTTCAATCCGTCTCATCGCCAAAGTCGTTACTATCACCTAAGCTTGCAGGGCTCTGAGCAATATTTATTGATTGTAATCTCCGCACTATCTAGCTATGAAGTTCCAAGCTTTTTTTTTTTTTAAAAAAAACAATGACAACACCTTCATTTGGTAAAAAAAAAAAAGAAAATATCTTCATTTAGTCATATGCGACAGTAGAATTGCTCACCAGTTAATTAAACTAACATAAGGAATAGTTTCCATGTTACATTTCAACTGTAACACATGAGACAGTTGAATTGCTCGCCAGTTAATTAAACTGACATAACGAACAATTTCCATGTTACATTTCAACTGTAGAGATTGCCTATCATCTATCAAAAACCGGATTCCCTTTTTTGAACATATCTTTGACGGTGAAAGAAACTCTATCTGGACTACTTTTACACATTCAGCCATCATAAGAAAACTTGGAACCGATATGAGAGAAATTGGAGGAAAGGTATCACTTGGATCCACAGGGCTCAATAGATTAAATTAAATTTGCTTTCTATTTTTGTTGCTTAATTTACTTTAAACGAGTAGATTATATAGCAGGCTTCAATCATATTATCATCATTTCCATCTTCCACAGGCTACAGCTACAGTATCACTAACAAGCCAGTAAGGCTGCTATAATCATACCTCATTTACTTTATATCTCAGAGATGTAGTCAGACACAATTCAGAGCGTAACATAGCAGCCATAATGTCCTTCATTGACTTCAATTCATTTGTGAGTTTCATAGCAAGGCATTCAGTTTCATGCATCTGCCGCTTGGAAAATGAAATAGCACTCTTTGCGCAACTCAGCATGGATGTGTTCCCAGTGCTGAGACGGGCTGCTGAACGCAAAGGATGAGAACTCTTTTGAACGCCTTGAGGATGGGAGACTCTTTTAAGAGGCTTAGGTATCATACGAATTTTGTTACAACTTTTAGTAAATCGAGCTCTCGTAATCTCATCGAGTCCTTCAGTAGTGCCTTTCTTCTCATCATCAGTCTGCTCACCAAAGAATAGTTTTCCCCTGCATGCTACAATCATAATAACGCAATAGAACTCAACAAAAAAGGTAGGAAAAGAATTTAAGTGTTTGGAACTAATAAAATATCAAATAATTCCGACTTCACATGATAGCATTCATGAACACATGGCAAAACCACAACCATATTAGTAGAAATTGAAGTTATAATTGACAGAGCGCAATTATCTCGTTTGAGGTTCCAGAAAAGGAAATTTGACTCAGAAAAATGCATATTTTATTTCCTTGAGATCTCAACAGAAGTTACTTCTGTTATTTAAGGTCATCAAAATAAATCCTGTTTCAGGCACTACGATGATTGCACCACCAACCATAACATGGTTTAGCTTTCTCTCATAAACATACCTCTCGGTACCGCCCAATTGCTATAAAACCACCATATTTCTCTTTTAGCCTAATCTCCAGCCTCTTGTGATTTATATTTCATTCCATGCCTTCGGAGTCTATAGTTTGTGACAATGGGACTTTGGTATAATATCCCTGCATAATACTGAATGCTAAGTGCAATGATGTAGGCACTTACTCATATATTCTTTGTCATGTAAATCAATGGACTGGACGGCTTTGCGGAGCCTAATTTGTGAAGATGGTGAAATGGCCTGAAAAGAACCAAACTAATCGGAAACAGCAACAACATAAACCAAGACAAATAGAGATTAGGAATCAGGTTTTTCACCTTCCTGGCTGATAACAGCCTTTGAGGACGATGCGGCTTTGAACTGCCTTTATAGCCATCCCAAGATATTGACTCATCAGCAGCCTCATTGGCATGTCTCTCATCAACATTTACAGAAGCAAGCAAGTGCTTCTTCTCAGATTCAGGTGAATCATCTGAGCTACAATCCCGGGATCCATCAGGAGAATCATCTGAGCCACAATCCCAGGAGCCATCAGGATTAAAGCTTTGTTCACTGACAGAGCTAATTTTTGCCTGAACTTCTGCATCAGATGTAGATTCATCTTTACTGCGGTCACTAAAGAAAGCCTCATCACCTCCATTACCCAGATCCACACAGCGAAGGTCTTTATTAGCAATAGGCGGTGTGACTGGGGTGTCACTGTCAAGTTGATTAGAATAAATATTGGTGTTTTGATCTTCACCCAAATTGATTGCTTGGGGGAAGATTGAATGGAGATCTGGTTGCATGATACATTCTTCATTTTTAAATTGTATTGCAGGCAAGTTTAGAGACTGATCATTGCTTAGTTCTGAATCACTTGCCAAATTATCGGTGCTAGAGGCCCATACTATTTGAAGGGGAATAATATCAGCATGCTCTTTCCACTCATAATTTAATTCATTATCCAACATACATTCTCTGGCTGCCACAGGCTCTTCTGTGGCTAGTACTCCAGGAGAGTCCTCAGGGCAGCGACAAGCTTGACATTTATTGCCGATATTGTGTAACATTCTACAGTGATCTGAACAATCACCTGCAGGAACCTCAAACTTCACTTCAACAAGTGCAGTTGAATCCCCACTAGATGTCGGGGACTCTTGACTATTTTGGATCGCTTCAGATTTTACAACAGATATGACCTCTTGTGTAACAGTAGACCCTGGGTCTTTTAGGCACTTTCTCTTCTTGGCCTTCTTATTCTTTGATAGCTTAGATCTCCAGCTACTGAGAGTCTCCATGAATTCAGAATCATGTGCTGCTATATGAGTCTCAATGTAGCGTTCTTGAGATGAAGCTTCAATTTTTGTTTTTCTTTTACATGCGTTGAGACTTTGCGAATGTTTCCTCTTCTTTGTTTTGCACATATCTTGGATTTGCTTTAATGTGAGGTTGCCAAAACTACAGTCTTCCAAGACATTCCCCTCATCATCGCTATCATTGGCATTGCATGCAGAGGCGTCAGATTCAGTTTTTACTGTTCTTTTCTTCATTTCAAAAATGCTTGACCTTTCAATCTTTAAGTTATTATTGTCAAACATGAAGCTGCCATATATCTCTATGACTTTCTTAAATGAAAGTGTCGGCCTGCCGCGAGTAACATTAAGGATTTTCGTTATTGAACCCCCTTGAATAGCCTGGATGAAGTGAAGATGACCACAGCTTCGTAACTCCATATAGATGCTATTTACGATTCTTGCGCTAATACTTCAATAATACCACGGGCAAAAATCCTTACCCTGCACAGAACAAATTCACTCAAACAACCAACAAGAAAATACAAGCCGGACTTGTACAGTTAGAACAGGGCAAACATACACGACAGAAAATAAATTGGAGAAGGAATATGCCCTATATTAGCAGGCAAAAGAAAAAAAAACAGTAATCACGGGAAAACATACATATAAAAGGAAAACACTCAGAAAGCGGAACAAATAGAGGCACTTCAACCAAGAAGGGAGAATCTCGTTCATGTTAGGTTGAAAAAGTATACTACAAATTTACAGTACCAAACAAATTTACCACTGAGAAAGATAAGATTACCCCATAACAGGTAATCCCAATGCTGAGTTTCCGCAAAAAGGAACTTAATACTTGGAATCTAATCTTAGTGCCTCAATGGCCCCAATTAATGCATCTCACATTAGATTAATTAGATCATATTTCATAAAGGTTCAACCTGCACAATCCAATATTATATAAGGAGACAGAGAACTGAAAAAATGGAATTCTGAATGATAGATCCCTCATCCCTACAATCACAGAAACCATAGTCGATATTATAATCAATGTCTAATGATACATTGAAGTGAAAGGGTGAAATGGAAGCCCAACAAAGTTCATGCATTCAATAAGAGTATCAAACCAGCAGAATCATCTCACTACTTTGTCAATGATATAAGGTCCAAAGGCACGTGTTCAAAAATTTCATTTGGGTCCTAAATCTGAGAGCTCGCGAATTAACATTGCAATAATAAATTCAAATAATTTTCTCAACCACAGAGACACTAGGAAAAGTAAAATTTGATATTTTATTCTGCCTAAATGGTTACACCGTCGATGTCAAATTCGAGGACATCCTTCAAAGGGCCCTGGCGGCACCTGTCTTTCGTTAGACATGGTGAAGGCCTGAAGGGAAACATGAAGCTACAAACTCTCCTTTTTACAGTTGGTAGATTGAATCACTTTCATGATACCCAGACCTTTTTCTTTTTTCCCCTTCTTGTCTATTTTCGAAGTCAGGATTATTCAAGCACAGAATTCAAAGTCTCTAGAAATAAACTCAGAAGTCTACATAAAAGACAAAGACTTAACGGCAATGACAGCCCGAAGCATTAAAGTTAACAGGAGAAATTCGGTAAAGCAATTAGGGTCCGACAGAAAATACTCACCAAGAGAGAATACCAAAACCTTCTCAAGTTGAAATCAAACCAGAACACATTGTACTCAATCTGGATCTCTTATCGCACCAAGCACATTGAGAGCACCAATAAGACCACAGATCATCCAAAGATGAAATTAACCATACAGAGCCAAACCGAATGGCACCCTGCGATGCTGGTGAAGATAGGTGGTGTGAACCTTTTGTCTTAGAGATCGATGGTAACAGAGGGGGACGCCAGTGAAGGAGATCGGAGAAGCTATGACGATGCTAGGAGTCAAGAACGTTCTAGGCGTCGACGGTGGCCTGACGGTGGAGATCGAGAAGAGAATGTGTCTGTGGAGGAACGAGATAGAGAGGGAAGACGAGGAGCAGCTGAAGAATAGGTTCTATAGGGTTTCGATCTGAAATCTAAAACGCGGGAAAGAATTTTCCCGCAATCAAACCTCCTTTTTTTTTTTTGCCGTTTTTATTTTTTATTTTTTTAGTTTGTTTTCACGGTCACACGTTTGTGTAATTATAATTTTTTTTTTTTATTTTTATACATGAACAAAATATAAAGACTAACCCCTTGTTTGGTTTGAGGGGAAGGGGGGATTCTCCTCCCCTCCCCTTGTTTGGCATGTGTTTTTGGAGGGGAGGAGAGGGAAAGTTTAATGAAACTTTCCCTCCCCTCCCCTCCTCTCCTCTCCCTCCAATTTGGGGGGATTGGGAGGGAAAGTTGGAAAAAAGACCAAAATGTCCCCCTCTTGATTATTAATTTTATATTTTATAAAATTTTTATAAGTATGATTGAGGAAAAATTTTAACTTACCAATTAATATAGGTATATTGTCATATTGAGGAAAAAATAAACATGTCAATATTCCTAACTCAGATATATTATAATTTCATGAAATAAAATATATTAAATTATATATTTGTTAAAATAATTATTTAATTAGTTTTATTTATTTACTAATTTTTTTAAATAATTATAATTATAAATAATTTTTGACATTTGTTTAATTTGGTGGTGAACATATTAAATTTTTAAAAATAAAAAAATAATTAATTGTATTATCATTACTTTTAAAATATATAAGGGGTAAAATAGTCTATATATTATTATTTTTCCCCTCCCCTCCCTCCCCTCCCCTTCATTAAAATCCCTCCCCTCCCCTCCCCTCCCCTTCATTAAAATCCCTCCCCTTCCCTCCCCTCCCCTCCATTAAAATCCCTCCCCTCCCCTCCCCTCCCCTCCTCTGAACCAAACAAGGCCTAAATTTGGATTGTCTATATTAATTTAATTTTTTTATTAATATTATTTTTAAATTTAATAGTTAAAAAA
Source organism: Erythrophleum fordii (assembly GCA_032878935.1). NCBI lineage: Eukaryota > Viridiplantae > Streptophyta > Magnoliopsida > Fabales > Fabaceae > Erythrophleum > Erythrophleum fordii. The sequence goes on from JAVQMF010000029.1 coordinate 4,105,253, forward strand.
CTATTTTTATTTTGTATTTTGTATCTTTTGAGATAAATAAAATATCAAAAATATAAAAAAATTAAAAATATCAAATCTAGACCGTTCAAATTTAATTTGAATGGTTGAAATTAAAATGAGTAAGGGATGAGTAGGAAAAAAATGAATAGGGGATTTGATTCTAAATAACTACATATGTTGTGTTTGAGCTTACATAATCACGTTATCCTCTGTCGAGCACTATATTTTTTTTATAATAATTATTAAATATAAAAATAATATTTTGTCTATCTTAATAAATTTATTATAATATTCATACTCAGTGATTACACAAAAATTAAGTTAATTTTTTAATAATTATATATTATTAAATAAGTTAATATTTTAAAATAATCATTTAATAAATATTATTTTATATTGAATAATTAATTACGTTACAACTAGAGAAATATAATATTTTTGAAAATATAAAAATATTACTGTTCAATTAATCATAGATCAAGATGCGTGGAGAGACAATCCAACTCAATTTTTGAGTTGAATTGTCCACCCTTACTTCTATGCAATAGCAAATTTGGACTTACCCATGCAACTTTATATAGCACAATATACTTTTGCCACCTTAGCACCATGTGGAAATTATTAATTAGATGTCAAAATAAAAAAAAAACCATCATTGGAAACAATGGTAGTATATACAACTTAGTATTATAAATAATAATAATTTCTAATATTTACATTTTATCCAAATCCATATCTCTTTGTCATAACCCTAATGCTCATTTACAATTTCATGAGCTCTTCCTTCAACCTTTAACTCCCAAAAAGTCAAATTTCATTGCTATACCCCAAAATCTAGTTTGTAATATAAGCCGCTCCTCTTTTAATTTGAGTCTTTCAAATGACCAAAATCATTTTGCCATATCCCCAAACATTCTCTCTATAACCCATTGAACCATTAGCTTCCTTATGCATGTTTTGGTTTTCATAGCAAGTAGGCATATCTTCAATTTTATCATAAATATCTTGAAGTTTTCTCTCACATTTCTTTAGCTAATGAACACATGCTTATCCTTTTGAAATCTTTGTCATTCACAATGCAAACAATATAATTTATTGGTATGCTATTTATCTTAATTTTCTATATATCCTTAGCAATCTATTCGCTTTTAGGTTTTTCAATCTCCATATTATCCACCTTCTTTGTAGCTATGTAAGACCTTTTTCAAAAGCAATCCCTACTTCCATATCATTTCCCTAAATGAATACTCTCAATCTAATTCTCCAATGATCATAATGTATTTCTTCAAAGAGTGTTGGTCTTTTAATTGAGTAACTCATGGCACCTGATAGTTTATTCATCTTTTGTATAGGATCTTTTCTCTCAAGCAATTAGACTTGCAAAAATAAAGTCCAAGCTTTATTACCAATTGCTAGTATCAAATATCACAAGAAGGAAAGTCAAATTAGGATCTTGTAAATAACACCAATCAAGAAAAGTCGAGTTTCACAAGTGTCAAATATCAGCCTCTTAAAGGTAATGTGATCAATGGAATAGACTTTAAGTTTTGGAAGACAAGTAATTTTCTAAAAGATATCAAGTTCCTTAAATTATAATGATAAACTTTCATAGCAAAAAACAATGTTTTCTAATGAAATGCTTGTATGATTTTAAAATTGTAAACAAGATAGAGAGACTAGAAGAATCACATTGCAAATTTATAGCAGTTTGAATCAAGAGAATCTTACATTCACTTTGTAAGCACAAAGTAAGAAAATTTTTTATATAAGGGAAATCACAATACAATAGAGGCTTAGCTCTTACAACTTTTACTACTTAATCACAAGGCAACTTTAGCAACTCAAGCAACCCTTCTTAAGATTCAAATTTTTTAGCTTTTACCTCCTATTCCTAAGGCAACCCCTAAAGATAAACACTAGTGGTTTTACCACTTGACAACAAATTAGGAAACCTTATAGGACCAACCCTCACAATTTCCACACCTAAACTAGGCAACTTGATAAGTGAGACTTAGTCCTAAGACTTTTACTCCACTAACAACCTTAGGTTTTGTACAAGATACCTAGAAACTCAAGTAGAAAAAATGTAAGATGCTCACGAAAAGCAAATACATAGACATGTTCACTTAGCGTACAATCCAATAGCTTACTAAGAGTACAATTCAACATCTCACTTAAAGCATAACTTAGTAGCTCACTAAGAGCACAATATCACTTGACCTCACTAAGAGGGATGTATGTATGGCAATTTAGGAGCAAGTGCACTATCACAAAGTGATCTCAGAAGCAACTCGATAAATTATTCTTCAAAGTTCTAACTTCTTCTTCATGGATTTTCTTTAAATCCCAAAGTTGACGATACAAATGTTACTTTTGGTTCTCAAATCTTTATCAACGGCCATAGAATCTTCATTTCATGCACTATGTAGCTTCCAACATTCTCTAATGATCAAGTTAACATTATAATGTAATGGAGGCTACATTTTCCTTCAATGAGTGCTTCACGTTCTTCTTCATCAATAGGCATCCTTTCTCTTCATTTTGACATGGTAAAAGCATATCATAAAGAGAGAAAAGGCACATGGCATATTTAAAATATTTTTTTGATATGCCTATTTCTCTCTCTCTCTCTCTCTCTCTCTCTCTCTCTCTCTCTCTCTCTTTCTTTTTTGTGGTATAGTAGAGATGTGTAATGTGGTAGGAAATTCTTTAAACCACACGATAGCTAAATGAGGATCGTCTTTGTTATGCCATCCATCAATTGCACATCCATTGTGCGAATTAGCATTACTCGATCAATCTAATGACCAAATGCTCAGCCTATAAGCCATGTCAAAATGGCGTATTTTGAGAAGTGGATTTTGACTCCTTTAATTGGCATGGTACAAAATGTTTAGCAAGTGGTATATGGTGGAACAAAAACATAGATAGAGAGGGTTGTTCCACTTAACAAAAATGAAGATGGAAGGAACTTAGGATTTGGGAGTTTTTAGCCATGGGAAGGGCTATTCCACTTAATGAAGATAAAGATAGAGGGAGCTCGAGATTTAGGAGTTTTCAACTATAGGAGTTTCAACTGTGGGCAAGATTTAGGTGTTCTTACTCATCAGACATGGAAGCTCTAGATTTAGGGTTTTGTCATGGCTGGCTACATTGCTCTAAAAAGAGTCATTAACTTGTGGTTTGATTTGCTTGTGTTGATTTTGTTTTGGGGTTGATTTGATTTTGTTGTTGCATGTGCCATCATTTGTTTAGACTTGAGTTTTTCTTTGAATAGATTGTGTTTATTTGATTTTAAGGATAAGAAGCGCTAAACAAATGATATAATGCTTTATCATTGCTATGGGATGGAGAGTCTTAGAAGATAAGATAAGATTAATTATTTGTATTCCAATAAGATGCTATAGTATGAATTATGGAAAAGATGTTATTGAATCCTCAAATTTTCTACTTTATTAATTGCCTTGTTGGACAATACTTAAGATAACTATTGTTCTATGATTGTGGATGTTGATGAGCAATATGGTGTGAAATGCCATTTAAATTGTAAGTGTATATAAGTTGAAAGTTGAGTTAAAATTATTTCTTTTATAGACTGAAATTATTTCATTTAGGCTTTCCAAAAGGATTTGAGCTAAAATTGGTTTTAGTCAATGTAGGTAGTGTTTAATTGAATAATTTTTATGTGATAATGCATTTAATTTGTGTGAGCTGAAGAGTTAATGGAAGGCATGGAGCAATGTAATGTCTCTCAATTCCAACTATAGTCAATTGCTTAATTGAATTCTGTTTTGGATTCTTATATTATAAGAAAAGTCAAGACGAAAAGCAAAGACAAAAAACAAAAGCATTCTATTATATGTATTACCATCACTCATTTTGAAAGGCTTTTTCAGAAGCACCAATAACTTTGTTAAAAGCTTTACTATAACAAAGAATTTCTCTTATTACACCCTTTTTTTAGTCATCAAAATTTGAAAAGAGACATGACAAAAATTCAACTTAGATATATAAATATGTCACAACATTTATATTTTTTTAAAAAATGCTACTTGAATCAATAGTCTAAGTCAATTGTGCTATCCACTATTAGGTTATCACTATTGCTTATATGCCTCTTTTATATGCAGATTGTGCCTTCCACTATAGTGTCATTTAGATTTGTATTGGAAACAATTTTTTTTTTTGGAGTTTTGAAGTATGACAAGTTTTAAAGATAGCATTCATATCTACATCTATTTTGAAGCAAGGCACAGGGCACCAAGTTTTCAAGTATGACGCTAGGTTTTCAACTTCAAGATTCAAGTTTCAAATTCTAGTTTTGTGCATATTTTTAGGCAAAGTTTTATGCAGAGCTTTAAGTTTCAGGTTTAAAGCTAGCTATAAAATAAGAATGAAAGTGTATAGGATTTTTTATTGGTCATGAAACTATATATACAAATGTAGAATAGGATGATAAATATATGCTTATAAAAAAGGCAATGAATATATTACTTGCAATAAAGTGATATTTTGAAGCAAGGCACAAGGCACCAAGTTTTCAAGTATGACACTGGGTTTTCAACTTTAAGATTCAAGATTCAAATTCTAGTTTTGTGCATATTTTTAGGCAAATTTTCGTGCAAAGCTTTAAGTTTCAGGTTTAAAGCTAGCTGTAGAATAAGAATGAAAGTGTATAGGATTTTTTATTAGTCATGAAACTATATATACAAATGTAGAATAGGATAATAAATATATGCTTATAAAAAAGGTAATAAATATATTATTTGCAATAAAGTGATATTTTTCTTTTACTGACTTTGTATACTTTCTTTTCTGGTATGTTATACATATTTATCTCTATGTAACAAACCCAAAAAAATAAAAAATAAAAACACGGTACAAGAACAAAATATACATCCAAAATAAGTACACCAATCACCACATAAGAAATTACAAAACATAAATTCGGCTCTATTTTGATCAATCTTCATTGTTGCTAAGATCTGTAACATCAACACCTTGGCATGGTGCTTCACGTGATAGACAAGAAGAATCAAGTGGTGCCTATATTATAAAGAAAAATAATTAAGTAGCATAAATGAAGTATAATGTCAACAATTTTGTTTAGTTTAACTTACTAGCAAAAAACTAGTATAACTAGAAAAACCATTGGCCCTTAAAGGAAGCATTGGATGGGGTAGTCTAGCCTGCACTTTTGACTTCTAGATGGTACTTGGTTTTGTGAAAATACTATGAAAAATTGAATAATTTAATGAAACTAACATGTTATACTACTTTAATGGTGACTATTAAAACTAAAAATACCATGAATGGGTGACTGTAGGACACATTAACACTTGGAGAAAGCATTGGATGAGGTATTATATCTTACACTTCACTTTTAAATGGCATTTAACTTTGTGAAAATACCATGAAAAAATTGAATAATTTAATGAAACCAACTTGCTAAACTACTTTAATGGTGACTATCAAAACTAAAAATGTCATAAATGGGCATTTGTAGGACACATTGGCACTTTGAAGAAATATTGGATGGGGTACTTCAACTTAACCTTAACTTTTAGGTGGCTTTTGGATTTGTGAAAATACCATGAAAAATTTGAAGAAATCAATGAAATTAATACTTAAATGGTGACAATCAAATACGAAAATACCTTGACTCCCTGATTGCAGGACATATTATGACATTGACTTCCATATGGCACTTGGCTTCCAAATGGCACTAAGCTCTATGATGTATTAGCATTTGTAGCTTTCTTTTTCTTTTTTGCTTGCTTCTCAAGACAACTTTTGAAGCTTTTCGAACATTTGCCACTTGCTCTTTACTTGAATCTTTACATATGCCATGCATTCATTGCCACTTGCATTCACTGTAGCATCACCGGCTCATTATCCACATTTATTTCCCTATTACAAATCTCCAATACCTACTTTCCTAACTTAACAACAACTTTACATAGGAGCATGAATGCTTATTGGCTACCAAACACATTCATTGCTATCCTTATAAGGTTTGAGCAAATTTCTTGATATTGTTGTTTGGTAGCCAACTTGGGATCTCTGTCAACTTCGTTTTCTTGTACATTAATTACAATATCACTTCTTGATTTTTTCATTCACCTCTTTAAAATATACTAATCGGGCACTAACTTAATATCTATGACACTAAATACTTCTAGTGCATGACAACAAAATATGCCAATGGTATTAAACTACCTACATGAGTAAGAAATAGATTTCAAATTGAGGTCAAATGACACCCTTCATTCTCCTACTTCATGGACCATGGAAATAACATACTCAACTACTTGAGAATACAGGCAGCTTTGTACTTCTCCCACTCTTTCTGGAATAGGTGAAGAATTATAAAGGTGTAAATCTTTGACATCCATCATAATATAAGGGAATATTGACTTTTTAATCTTGATATTTTTTAGCCTGCTTCAAATTCACATTTCAATTTCTTATATCGCTTATCTTCTACCACATTTTTGAATCACTTGAAGAACTTAACGATGTCCAATGCTGCATTCACAAAATTATTGATGTCTACGTTCAAACTTTCACTTAATTGTATGCTTTGCATGCCCAATATAACAGCTCTCTTCATGTGACATGCTACCCATTTTTTCTTTGTACTATACATATAACTCAACCAAGCATTCTTATGTACACTATATCTATAAAGCAAGTTACTCCACATTGCTTTAAAAGTGCTTTCTCAACATATTCAAACATGCACTTCTTAAAGTCAGACAAAAAGCGAAATTCACCCTTCATCAAACTACCTAAATGCTTCATGCCATTTTATATCAAGTTCCATGTACATAGTCCATGGCAACTGTCAAGCATCACCTCTCTAATGGCTTTATCTTGATAAGTAAAAATGGCTTGAGGTCTTTTTTGTTTCTGGGCTTCTAAGAAGATTTCTAATAGCCACTTGAATGACTTTACGATTTTGTCATATAATAAAGTTGCACAAAAAATCACTAGTGATTGATAATGATTAAATCTTTCAAACACTTTGAGCATTTGTGTACAAGGTTAGTACAATGCATGTGTAGTGTTGAAGGACACAATATCACCAAAATAGTAATAACAATAGGCATCCTTGTATCTGCCTAGAATACATTTATTATTTATTTATCTAATTTCATTTTATATGTATAGTAAACTAATGGATTTTCCATCAATTATTGTTGAAAGTATTACATCAAACAACTTGCTTAAATAGTTTTTTTTTTTTATCTAAGCAGGTATATCCCATATTAGTTCATCCTCCTGCTTGCGTACTCATCAAATCAAATGCCTCTTTTTGTTACAGGTTAGCATCATCTACTAAATCAATTTGATGGCATTAAACTTTAGATAATTTTTGTTGATACGCCAACATATAGGTTGTTTCTAGAAGATGAAGAACATGGTTATATTTTTTCAAAAAGTCATATACTCTACATTTTTTATTATTGTTCATGACTCCCATCCTTGTTTAGCAATTAATTATAGTCTTAGCTTATGAATTAGTAATTTGATAATCTCTTTTGTCTTCTTTTTGCATACCTTCTTTACAGTAAACAATTATGCATGTCCCAATGGTGGAGCCATATTGTTTGCTTTTGTTGACATATTCTTTCTTAACTCCAAACTAACTTTCATGCCATAATTAACTTAAAACTTCAAAGTAGCCTCTAAGCTATCATATACCATTTCCAATTTAGTCGTCCAATCAACTTTCATATTATGTCAATAAGCTTGAATTAATGAAATTTAGAATATAAGAAATCAAATATTATAACATTTTGCTTAAAAATAATTTTATGGTGTTATTTTTTATCGTTTAAAAATATAGTATAGGAAAACATTATAACAAAAAAATCAAATAATGAAAGAACAAAATTTAAGTGTTTTTATTAATACAATTGGAAACTACAAATGAAAAATAAAAGAATAAAATAGAACAATGAAAATGGAAAAAAAAATTTCCTTTGAAGCAAAGAAAAAAAAAATCCTTTCTTGTCATACAAGCACCTTCAAAAATTCCATACTTTACCATTTAAACAATTTACAAGGAAGCAAGGTTTGTGAAAGGGGAATGGTGCTTTTGCTCTAAGCTTCTCAGGTGAAATATCCTTTCATGGTTATCACACATAATGGCTTAAAAAATGGCGAGGGTTGTCTGCTCAGAAAATGAGATGAAGATACATAGATAACGTTGGAAAATTTTTTAGTGCCAACTCCATATATCATCTTGCCAAAACACACTGTCCCATCCTTAACTTAGCATGTTAGAATTTCCTATTAAAAATGCACCATTTTAATTTAATGAATGGTATGTTTTGAGACAGTCAAAATGCATGCAAGCACCTAAGCCATGAGATGATCCAAATGTCAAATCCGTACACTTTTTACCTATTAAGGCTACCTATACATTAGATAAGTTAGTCTAATTTTATAAACAAAAAATCATGCGACTTCATGGAGTATCCAATAGCATAATATCATATAGGCACCCTAGATTCACATCGAATTTCTAGAAGTCATTATAAACGACTTCAGGGACTAGGTTGAGGTTCAGTACTGTATATTACCCCTAAACAGAAAGTTAGACTGAAAAGACCATTCAAACCTTAGAGAATATGTTGAGGACATGTGTTTTAGAGATGAAAGGGAATTGATATGTCTACTTACCATTAGCTAAATTTGCGTATAAGAATAGTTATCATTCTAGTATACAGATAGCCCTATATGAGACTTTGTATAGGAGAAAGTCTAGATCACTTTTGTGTTGGTTTGAGGTAGGTGAGAGGAGCCTAATAGGACTTGAGATAGTAGACTAAACCACCAGGCAAATTGAGTTAATTAGAAAGAAACCCCTTACAACCCAGACTAGACAAAAGAGTTATGCTGATAAGAGAATGAGACTGTTAGAATTTGAGATTGGAGACCATGTGTTCATTTAAATATCTCCAATTACTAGTGTGGGCTAGTCTATTAATGTAAGGAAGCTTAGTTCTAAGTATATTAGTCTATTTGAAATCCTTGAAAGAATTAGACCTATTGCTTATCGTGTGGCGTTGCCTCCTAACCTAACCCAAATCCATAATATATTTCACGTCTCCCAACTGAAAAAGTATCTACCAAATCCCTCACATGTTATAAGATATGAGCATATTCAATTGTAGGACAACCTACCCTATGTGATAACACTAGAGAGAATCATTGATACCAAGATCAAATAGTTAAGAAACAAGAGCATTCCTCTAGTAAAAGTGGTTTAGAAGGGCTTATCTTCAGATGAGGCAACAAGGGAACTAGATGATGACATGAAGAAGCAATATCCCTAGCTATTCATCTAAGGTACGTATTCAAATGTTGAGGACAAAATTTATTTTTAGGGGGTGAAATATAATAATTGCCTTTTTAAAAATTAAACTAAAATCAATAAAATGAAATAAGATCACCCTAAAGCAAAGCAAATTGATTTTAATTGAGATTAGAATATTAATTAAAACATCTAAAAATATGGTTAAGAGCTTAAAGATTGGCTTCAAAACAAAGCTAAAACAATTGAACAAATTAAAAGAATAACATAGTGGCAAAATTGTAATTTCAGTCAACTTTTTGAAAACTCAAAAGAGAGAGTTTTAAATAAAAAAATTAAATTTTTTATAAGGTTCTTAGAGACCCTAAAAATTATAGGAGCCCTTAGAATTGTTAAAACCCCTCTAATATATATTTTAGGTCATTGATTGACTAAAACTTTGATAGGATTGTTTGGGATTGTTCTAAATCCAATTAATGTAAAACCAAAGACATTTTATGAAATAGAGGACCTAAAATTTATTATGGAAAAGATGATTCTTAAAAAAGATTTGAATTAGTTTAAACGAAGAAACAAAGTTTAAGGGCAAAGTTAAAATATTAAAAATATGTGAAACCCTGGCTCCTTCATGTAAATAGCCCTCTCCACCTTCTTTTCCTTCATTTGGCCAAAACTTCTAGCTATAAACCACACCTAAAAGATGCCCTAAATAGCACCAGAACTCAAGAGAGATTGAAGCCACATAAGGTAATGAAATTTAAGGAATTTGCTTATGATATTTTTATTGTCTAGTTTCCATTCTTTCTCCTTTTTTTCACCATAGTTTTGACATCTCAAAGGAAGGTATTTTGAATCTGGAATCATGGAGAAAAGGGCATTTAACAAGAAACCAAATACACCAAATTAACTATCATTAGAAACCTTTTCATTTAGTATGTGTGCTTTGGTATGAAAGATTGCTTCTCATTGTTTCTCCACCATCCTATAGTTTTGGCCAGCCAAAGGGATACAAGGGGAGTTGGTTTTTCATTGAATCATACTAAGAATTAAGGTTTTAGAATGTGGAGATTAAGATTTTGCCATTAGAACAAAGTAAGAAGCCATGAAATGCATAAATGAGAAATTAGGGTTTTGATTGCACCTTAGGAAATATAAAGCTTTTTAATGATAATTTAACTTATGTAAGAATATAATTGAATTCATAAGAGACCTATGAAGCTTCATAAGTGCCATTTGTAATAATCTTAATTCCTAATTACTGTGATTAGGTTTAATTATGCAATTAATGATCGTAAATTAAGGTCTAATGTCATTATAATTAAGTAAAATAGGAAAAAAGTAGAAAATTTTGAATCTTGATGTTATTAGAGTTATTAGCCAAACTAACACAACTATTCGAGTTCATATGAGATCCTAATTATCAATTAAGACCTTTGATTCATTTTACTATTGATTTCAACTCATAAAACCTCTTATAAATATTCTCAGGTCATTACATAACACTATCATAATGAATTTTAAGATTTCTAAATCAAAAATAAGAGTTTAGGAACCTTTACTGTGACTTGGACCTCCCTCGAAGCAACTAAGTTGGTTACTAAAACTTAAAAACCAAGTTTAAAGACCCCCGCCGAGACTTGGTATACCTGCGCTACAGCATAAGTGGCTACTGGAGGTAAAAATAAAAAATTCGAACCTTGCGGCACAACTGAGGCCTTCTGTGCCACGGTGAAGATGGTCTTGGGACCTACTATTCACACTTTCACGATTCTTGCTGCGGTGACTTGCTTTCCAATGCTCGCCACCATAAGTTTGCTCTTTGTTATTCTCCCTATGCAAATTTCTCGCATCACATCATGATGCTCCTAGCTTTTGGAATTTCTTTGGCTACAACTTAAGTAGTTTTAACCGTGACTTGACCTTTTTTTGTACCTAAACTCTCAAAATTTCATCCTACACATATCAGACCTCCCTTTAGCAATATCCTAGGGTTATTTTACCTTAATTTGTAAGGCTTTAATATCAACCAACTAGCTAAACTACCCAACATACCCTCATATCTACTTAGAGACTAGAATATTGATTTCAAATCTCTCTATCAATCATACATCAAATTCTAAATTTGTAGAAGGACTAACTCCCTATTAGATATATCATAGATCACTAAAACACAAAACTCCTACACTTTGTAATATGATTACATGATGATATTATACAAAAGAATAACAAAAATTAATATATATCTGAAGTTCAATTAACTCAAGTGCAGCATCCCTCACATAGGGTAACAACTTATAGATGTTCATCCACTTACTTCCTTTTTCCCTAATCCGATAAGCCTTTACCTAAAATAGTTAGCCTATAAAATAGGGTGAGATGTAAATCCCAATAACTAAAAATAAATTCCATTCATATATACCAATTTAATTAACATATGTGCAAGTAATCAAATAAGCATAAGAAATATCATTCATGATAGCAAATGAAACAATTGTGCTATCAATGACTACTATCTCATATTAATAATCACATTACACATATTAAAGGCTATTAACACTTAGAGAGGCCCCGTCCATGGCACGAACTCCCCAATGAGTGGCTCAGTGCATACAAGAGTCTGATCACAACTCGAGGCTTAATCAAAGCACGATGCACAGGTGGCAGCTGCACCACAACTTCACCATGGACTCACAAGGTCCAAACATACAATTTAAATAGCCAATCATTCATTATGCATTCAAAATTATACTTGTGTAGCAGATATAAAATTAAAGAAGATATATGCATAGAATTAACATTAACCCTGGTTAAATCACTTGGTTGACAATTCTTTGAGCTAATAACAATACTACTCCAGCCTATGAACATAAAACTAGACTGTTACTACTCCTACTCATTATTCAAAGCAACAAACCAATACCTAAAGAGTTAAACAACTAAAGACTACCTAGAGGATATTTACTTAGCCCCCAAGGAGTCCTAAATTTGGATTTGAGCTTCACCTGCCTAAAAATTCCAAGATATTACTTAATTTTTTAGGTAATTTCGCACAAAATAAAGGCCCATATTATAAATCAACTATGGGGATCTTAAATCAGTAGAAAATACCTCAAAATGGGAAGGAAATACTTATCTAATAATACATCTAGTTTCAACCTCTGAAAATTATACAAAAGCAACCCATAATAATCAGTTTCAGACTTGGGTGGAAGATGAAAATACTCTAAATGAGAAACTAATCAAGTCAAATTAAAGAAAAAAAAAAAGAGGATTGAGTTTTATGAAGGTTACCTTGGTTGATTTTGACTCTAGGAGTAGGAAATGATGGAATTATGTTACTAACTCTAGCTTCCCCTTTGGACCTCTGAAATTTCCCTTACCTCATTTTTTTTTTTTTTTTGTAAAATGAGGAGGAGGCTGAGTGCATTTAGGGTTTATATAGGTTTAAGTTGGATTGTGGGTTGACTCAAAAGCCTAAGTCCAAGTGGGGTGCAGATTTTAGCTTGTTAGGCTAGATATTGTGGGTTGAGTTGCAAAATTTTTTTAAAGTTAAGGATAGAATGTGTTGATCCAATAACCTAAGACCCATTTAGACTCATTTTTCCAAATTTAGGGTAAAGCTAAATAGGCTTTTGTCTTACTTAAATTCACTCTTAAACTTTGGGCTTCTAGAAATTTTAAATTAAGCCTATAAGAAAACTAATATTGGGCTCTCCTATTAAGCTCATGGTATAATTAAACTTTTATATTAGGCCTAAGCATAATTAAATTAATCATAAGATTCAAATTAATGTCTACCTTTCTTAATTAATTTTTTTAATTAAATCTATATCAATTTCTAATTAATCATAATTATTCTTAATTAATTTTGGAGTGTTACACCATTACCTTAAGAAAAATTAACAAAACTCCATGGGTGCTTCCTTGAGTGTATGGCTCGACCAAGAGTGAGTTTAAATACCTAGGGAGAGTTTTCTTTGATTCTAAGAACAGAAATAATCTAGATATGAATTATAAATACCAAAGGAACCATTGGTTTGAATTTGGGAATCATATTTTGAAAGTTGAAAGTTTAAGGTTCTATTATGCATAAAGAGATAACTTGGTGTTAAGCCCCTTGATTTGAGTTTGTGATGATTATAATGAGTTTAAATGGAGTCATGTGATTTAGATTGAGTGAAAATGTAGAGCTAAGATGATGGATTATATAAATTGCTTCATTATACTACTAAATGGAGCCATATAAATGGCTAAAACTAGAATTAGCTTATGTAAAGCTTGTGTAAGGGTAGATATGATTCTATTAATACATTTATGTCTTGTTTGATGTGTCTAGACAAAAAAAAAAATCAAACTCCTCTTAAGTGTGCTTGTGAGGCCAAGGTAAGGAAGTAGGAAGCAAGAAAAGAATTTTGTGTTTCTTGAGAGAGGTAGCTTTTTATCCATTCTTATATGTTTATCTTAGTTGTTTGATTGTCTTTAATTGCCTGTATCTATATTTGGACTATGACTTATGCCTATTGCTATTGGTTTATGATATCATTATGTCTCTTAGAATGCATATGGAATGTGAATGGCTCTTTAAAGGGTAAGGTTATGTCAAAAGTCCCTTGAATTAGGTAAGATATAACCAAAAATCTATAAGTAAGGGTGAGACAAAGCCAAAAGTCTCATGAAATAAGTGAGACTAGGTTAAAAGTCCCTAAAATTGATGAAGTTAATCCCAAAGTCTCAAATAATTGGATGAGACTAGACTAAAAGTCTTTAGAGTTTGATTTTGATTCTCATGGATCCATATGATTTCATAATTATGATTATGCTTGAAATTTGGTATGATGCATACTTATTTTTTTTGACATGATAACATGTCATATAAGTGTACTTAAAGGAAGAATGAGCTATTGGAATTCTTGAAATCTCACTCTCCTTATATTGTTTTTAACCATGTCTAGGTAAATATAAAAAAGGTATAGATGGGAGCCAACAAGTATAAATAGTGTTATTTTGACAATGGTTTAAGGATTTATATAATTTAGTACACAAAAATGGTTGTACATATTATTTTTGTAACATAAACATTCACTCATATATAAAAGTATTTGATTATGATATAAATACCAATGGTGGATGTTTATATGCTAAATTGTGTAAATTGACCATAAATGTGCTATGGAAAGTGTGAGTATATTGCTAAGTAGATAGGTCATTTTGAATTGCATGACATTTGAGACCTTTTTATGTTTTAAATGTGTTCAAATGGTTATAAGTTATGTAAGAAGTCATTTTGAACCATTTAGTATCCATAATGCACCAATTTGAGCCATAATTTATATTTGAATCAAATCAAACCAAATGAATGAGTTTTGACATGAAATTTGGCAGGCAATTAGTTTCATTTAGAGCTTTTCATAGAGCAAAAGAATATAATTTTTGGAGCTTTGTAGAATTTCTTATGATTTTTAAAAATTGGCTGAATTGTGTAGATTTGCATGTGTATTGTTTATTTGGTTAGTTCTATTTTTTTGGGCATTTGAAAGGTCAAATGAACTCCAATGCTCATAAAATTTTACAAACATATAGTTGGCATTATAAGCTTTCTATAACTATTGAGATCACTCAATTTAGATTTGTGTAGTCCAAGATATATATGCTCAAAGTTTCATATTTGCATACGCAAGAAATTCTAATTGTGTTATTGTTCCATTAGATTTTCATGGCCCAAATGAAATTATCTTGATATGCAATTTGTACAACATATAGTTTATGCCATAAGCTTTCTAAAAAGTCCTTATTTGCGTGATTTAAAATTCTCTAACTCAAGATATAAATTTTTATAGTGACAAAATTATAGACAAGTATGAATTGATGAAATTGTACTAGTTTAAAATGCATGGTTTTAAACCTGAATTCTTTACTTCTTTTTGTAATATTTCTGGTTAAACAGATAGATTAAGGATGAATTTTGAGATTGGTAAATTAAAATGGTGCAATTAAGTTAAATTGAAGTATTTGTACTTTTAATGTTCGTATTTTTTGCTACTAAGAATATCAAAAATATAAAAATGATTATAATAGAATAGTATATTATGGTATGACATTTGTTTGCCTGGAGCACTCGACTGAAGAGGCAGTGGAAACGACCCACTTTCCATGACAGCTTCCTCTTTCTTCCTTCTTTACTTTTCACTTGGGCTATTACTGGAGGGCTGCATATTCTGAGACAGTCACTTTCAGTGCTATTGAACGCAACCTCACCTAAAATCAGAGGATCGGATCCTTCTTTTTCGCTTTTGACTGATGGATGTTGCAAGCTGGATGAACAATTTTCTGCACATAAGACAAAGTAAGAAAAAGTCGGATCCGAAAAAGTCAATTCTTGACGTCTCATGGTAAGGTAGACCAACCACAGCATTCCAAATGGGCTTGGCATGTTTTGGGCCAAGTGTGATTTTAGTTTATGTTACAATGCCTTCTGAACACTTGATATACTTGTTTTGATTCAAGCCCACGAAGGGTAATAAGCACAGTTTTGCCCAACTGCAACTCAAGCTCACTTAGAGCAATAAATACTTTTAAACCCAACATGTGTGTGATAACGAAGCCTAGCGATGCTTATAGTACTTTTAAAAGCACTGGGTATGTTTCTAAAATGTTTTTCTTCTGCCAATGAGTCCCGAGACAGGTTTTCACATTCAAATTCACACAGCCATTTTGGCTTCTGGATAATGACTTCAGCACATATGACATACTTGGGCTGATGCCATTTTAATTCATGTGGAACGCCGAAGCAAGCATTCAAGTTCAAAATTACTTTGGGCTAAATTTTTTCTTCATGCCATTTTTAGGCCCAATAGCCTGAGGTCACACGACCAAGCCCAAGCTAGATTTGCACATAACCTATTTTGGCCCATATAGCACTTGCCGATTGGCATGACAGTTTAGGCCCATCACATTTGTTTAAAACTATAAGCCCAATAAGTTTACTAGCACAAAGCATATTGGCCCATTCCACACATAGCAAACTTTGGCCCATAGCACAATAGTATTTAAATCCTTTTTTATTCTCCACAAATTACGTTTTCATTTAAGATCAAATCACCACGTTTAAAATAATTAAAACATACGTAAGAGCATACTGGGGCCTTTGATTCAACGATATGTATTAGAAAATCCACCTTTTTAAAATAATTTTTAATTTATACATTTGCCATGCACAAGTACATGAGCTAAACCAACACTTGAGAAAAGGACAGAGCGTGCATCCGCTCTGATTCATTTCTTGTGATTCAACCCAAAGTCTAAGGTCACGGCTTTCTCTCACCGATGTCAAAGTCTTGCTTTTTCGTACGAAGTTCCTTTCTCTTTTTTTATTGTTTTTTAAAAGTAACCCCTTATTATTATTATTATCTTTAAGTAGGACCTAATGTTATTTTTTTAAAATCTATTTCATTTATTTTTTATTTTTCAATCATTGCTTTCCATTTTCACCCATCAATTGTGGCTTTAGTTCGATTTTCTTTTGTTTGTTTTGGTGAGTTTTGTAAATATCAGTTTTGCATATTGGACGAAGAGAAATTAAAAGCCGAAGAGACGCAAAGACGTAGGGGAAGAAAAAAAAGGTCAGTTCCTTCTATCAAACTAATAATAAAGCTCCGTTTAATTCGTTAAGATGCAAATATATTTTTTTTATATAATACTTATTATATTTTTATAATTATTACTTCATCTACTAAATCATCATTTTAATAATCAAATTATTCTTTTAAGTAGGATAAAAAGTTATTTTTTGCCCTACTTACTCTCATATCTTTACTTGTTATATTTTCTTTACTTTCACATCTTCAAACAAAAAGAAGCATTGAGAAAAATCTGAATTATCTTTCTCAACTAATGTCTAACTAATATATATACACACACATATAATGTAGTAAAATAACTCTTTAAACTTTAAGGAAAAATAAAAATCAATTACAAAAAATTATTTTCTTGCTTCAATAATTTTTATAGGCTAACATTAGGTAGAGATGAAAATACTAGTATAAGAGATTATATAAAAATCACATTGCTTCTTGTATTTAATTTAAATTGAGATTTAGTATTTTTATTTTAGTTCAAAATTTTAAAATATTTTGTTACATAATAAAATTTATATACTAATTTCATAGTTAAACATTAATTCAAAGAGATGAAATATAATTGGAGAAAACATAATTACAGTTTTTATATCTTTGCTTTTAAATTTTTTAATAATAATATAACAAGTGAATAAATTTTACAGTTAAATATATAGTTATTTCAATTCATCATGGCATGATTACATTATTTTTAAAAAAAAATTTACAACTTCATTTTCATTAAAAATACTTTATAATAAAAATATAAAAAAATTGTGCTTAAATATAGTCCAATATAAATTTCTTCTAATAACAAAGCATAATACAGTATATCCAGCATCACGAAAGCCCTAACTACCCTTCAAATTTGGCCAAAACCACCTTTACAAACTAGCTACCTCGTATGCATCTCTTACCTCCCATGCTCGGATGCTTCCATCAGAAAATAACAAGACTAGAAAAAGAAAGGTGAAATCCCTAATCAGTGGCATATGCGAAAAAAAAAAAAGAGATCTCAGGGTTAAATAAAGGACAAGAAAAATAAAATAAAATTAGAAACCTACGGTAATCCGGATTATTTTATACCTAAGGGACCTTTATGTAAGAGGCATAGTGACACAATGAACAAGATCTATTGAGACCTACTTCTCTCACATAAAAGATTCCAAATCATGAAAGGATATAGACTCCACCTAAAGGCTAAAGAAGTTAAAAGTAAATTCGGACCGGTATCCTCAATTCCCCGCAACACAATAATGGGGCTCTCCCAATTTTACGGTGTCACCCCTTTTGAAAGGCTAGAAGCTATGGAGAGCTAAATTGCAGAGCCTTTGATGTTGTGTTGTGTCGGTCGTTTTGCAGAAGAACCCTTCCGCCGTGTGCCACCACCACGGCCGACGGAACGGCTAACTGAATCTTGATACGCACCCATCTGGCTATGTTTCATCTACGGTGGGTGACCGGTGAAGCTAAGGACGCTAATATATGCTCAAGAAAATGAAAATGAGTGATAAGTATATATAGGGAGAGAGAGCAGTAACAATGAGAGCTACAAAGCATAGGGAGGGGGCTTCATGGGTTGTATATAAAGGCATGATTTAAGCTTTTGGTTATAATTTCTTTATTGGAACTTTTTTGGGATAAAATTTTGATTCGGCAACATAATAAGTATAGTATTTTTACAGTTTAAAATTATATAATTGAATTTTTTTAAATAAAGTTTTTTTTTACTTGTTATGTTTTATTAAAGAACTTAATAATAAATACTTAGAAAATTTTATGAAGTGTTATTCTTTTTATTTTAAATTGACATATGACAATACTCTTGCACTTTATAGACAAATGAATGAATGACATTTAATAAAAAAAATTATAACTTTAATATGATAGACTTTCAAAATTATGTATAACAAATATTAATTAATGAGTTCATGAAACACAAAAATATTTTTTTGAGTATTAAAATTTATTGTTAATTATTTATACCCTTCATTATTAGACCTTATCTATTGTTTCTTTTTATTTTTCTCATTTATATTATATGCATGTCATTTTCAAAATTATTTCAAGAGGGGGAAAAAAGTGGGTTAAAAATCTTGGTCTAAGATGGTCAAGGGCACGTTTGTGGGGATGCTAAAAAAATTCTCTACTAACTCGGTTTCCAAGGATGTTGGTATATTTTTACATCATTTTAATGGAGAGAAAGAAGAGAGGGAAGTTAGAAAAAAAAGGTAGGGAAGTTATGGGGTAGGTTTGTTTGTGTATACGAAGGTAGGTTATTAAAGGGATAAATAGAAAAGAACTTATGGGCAACTTTTTGGAATTATTAGGTTACTATGGAAGGTTGGGAAAGATAAATGTGTAGGAATGGTGGGGCATTAACCTTGATCGGAGTGAATGGGGATATGGGGACAGGTGATTGGCCCTAGGTATTGTGCATAGATGATTGAGTAATGAAGATCACCAATCCAAGGATTGGAAGCAAATCAAAGAAAGCTAAGGTAATATGTAAGGAACATTTTAGTACAGAGTGATCATACTAGCGAAAATAAGTTTTTTTAAAGTTATAATGTAATAAATATTAAATATTAATAAACTAATATTTTAATTAATTTATTATTGTAATTTCATTTATTAATTATTAAAAATAAATATTTTAAAAAATTATTAATTATTAAATAAGTTAATATTTTAAATAATTATTTCATAAAACATTATTATATATTTATTAATTATTTTGTCATAATTAGATATTATAATGTTTTGGAAAACATAATATTATCATTCTTTAGTGTACAATCATCTTTGTTTTGGTAATTTAAATATTGAGAGTGTATAAGATTTTTTTTAGTTATTTTATGGTAAGGGTATCTTCAAGTCATCTTTCAGATTAATGGAAATTAAATTTTTTTCTAACATTAATTCAAAAAAGATATCTAAAATTTCTTATGACATTTAATATAATGACAACTTGATTAATGTACTTAGAGATATTGCTTGTTTATACTTTTTTTAATTTGTATCACTCAAAAAATATATAGATGTAAATATTTTAACTTTGAGCTTTCTCAACTTTTGTAGTATAGTTGTTATATATATATATATATATATATATAACATTCATTTTTATAATAAATATTGTAATATTTTATACATTATACTTTATATATCATGATATTAAAAAATTTAAAAATATAAGATACTAATATACTGAAGAAATATTCCTAACATAATCCATTATAGTACACTACAAAAAATAACAAATTTGCGACGAAATTTTGTTTCGTCGCAAATTCATCACAAATCCGTCACTAATTCTGTCGTATAAATTAGCGATGGAATTTGTGACGAAAAATTTCCGTCACAAATATTTTCGTTGCTAATTTGTCGCAAATCAAGTTGGTGACAGAATTCAGCGACGGAATATTCCGTCACTAATAAGCGTGGTAGTCAATTCCAGTTTTGCGATAGAATTTTGTGATGGAATATTTTGTCACTAAATTAGTGACGAAATTAGCGACGAAATTTCTGTTACAAAATTTTTCATTACTAATCTGTCATTAAATCCGTCATAGATTATTTAAATATTAATTTTTAATAATTTATATGATATAATGACTTAAATATATATGTATATATGAAACTGTTGCAAATTAGTTAAATATTATTAATTGTGTGTGTGTGTATATATATATATTATAATTTAATAATTTATATATTATAATTTAAATTAATAATTTAATAATTTCAATATCAAAATAGTAAAATGTGATAAATAGTAATGTGGTTAATTATTCTATGAGTAATAAAAGGCTTCCATTCATGTTCAAAAATTAAAAAATGTATAATTTATTTATTTTAAGTTATAAATTAATATAAATATAAAATATATTTAATTAACTAAAAATAGTAAAAAAGTTTACAAATTTAAAATCATGATTTGAATAACTATGTATAAGGAATGATTGAAATAAAAATATACAAAATAAATAAAAATGAAATAAATATTTCATTCAACAAAATTTAAAAGATAAATGATATAAAAAAATTATGACATGTCTATTTTTCAGAATTGCATAAGTATTAAAAATGACTTCACTTAGCCACTATCCTTCAATCACATCATGTGTCTCACCTCTTTGTGCTCCTAATCGGTTTCCTCTCTTTGTCATGATGCAAATTCTCAATTCATATATTTTTCGTGGTGTTTCTCTATTTCTATTAACACTTTTTTAAGTAATCGTGTCAAGGTTTTTTTTTTATTCAAAAACTAAGTTTTTCTCTCATTTAAATGTCAAATCTCTCAAATTCTCTCTAAAGAAGCAAAGACTAAATACCGAGAGGTGCAAAATCAAAAAAGAAATGGAGGGTATGATCTAAAATCTAATACATATTATATAGTTATGTAGTTAGAGAGAAAGAATAATATAAAAGAATATGTATCTATTTTTTTTTTTACACCTATTCCCTTTTTTTTCGCCAATCTCTAATTACACTATATGCAAAAACATAATTAATATCCTTTTTATTTTCTTTCATTTTCAATTGAGATTTGATTTTTGTTGGTTCATATTTATTTTCAATTACATTTGCAATGACTTTTCATTTCCTATTCATGAGAGTCCAAGGAAAAAGAAAGCTTTTTTTCACTCCTAACAAAGGAAAAAAACTTGTCAAGATGATTGTTCTTAACATAAAAATTATCATAATATATGATGTTAACTATGGTTTACCAATCTATTAAATCTTGCTAAGTAAATTATTTAATTACCCAACTCCTAATTTATAAAAAATAAAAATAAGTGTTAGTGAATTTAACTATAACATAATGTTGTATTCATTAAATAATATGAAAAATATTTTTTTTTGTAGACTACATAGTAATTTATGTCATTAAATTATAAAAAGGTATGTTATATATAATATTGTTAATGTAAAATTTTTATATAAATTATGAGTCGTAACTTTTACTCTCCTAATAACCTATGTTGAGATTTGACCTTAAGTATGAGAATTTGTTTTTAACAATTTAATATTATATAATTGGACTTTAAAATAATTTTCTTTTTGTATTATATATTTATTGAGGGATTTGAAAATAAATATCTATAGAATTTTACCTAAATTTAGTAATTTAATATATACTTTTGTGTGTGTGTGTGTGTGTGTGTGAATTGGAATTATATACTATAGTAGAAGAAAAGTTCATAATTTCTATTCTCTCAATCTACTTTGAAAGTTGTTTAATCTTGTTTAAATTGGAGTTAAGCTCATATTTTTGTTAAAGTGTGTAAGCTTTTTAATTTATATATATATATATATGTATGATAATATGGAAGTTGTTGAATTTGATATAATAAGTGAATATTGACCTAGTTATTGTTTGTCTTCTAACATTTTTTTATGATTTAATAACTCTTCGATTTTGATATTTAACTACTATTACTTTATTATAAAATGAAGATACTTTTTTTACTTCAAAAAAAGAGAGAATAATCTGTGTTTATTGTCATGAGTAACTTTTTTTCCTAATAAAAACTTGAAAACTTGAAATTTAAAAGCTATCATATTTTATACTAAAATTTAATTGAATAACATTCAGCTCAAAAAAATTAATTGAATAACTCATAAATCAATTTGATTAGAAGAAGATGTATTTCTAGTAAATAGAATGACTATTTATTTGTAATTTTTTATAAACGAAAAATAAAGATAATATGGTAAATTATCAAACTTATTTAAAGAAATTAGAAAAGGTATTTTAAAAATAATAATAGCTAATATATATAGTATAGGTATTTAATAAACAGGTTAATAAAAGTCAATAAGATAAAAAGACCTAAAACATATTGGAAGTATTGTTTTTGATAAGCAGAAGAAATGAAATAACACAAAAGTTTTCTTAAAAAGAAGTGAGTCAATTGAGGAGGTGATAATTCCCAACTATTCATGTTATTGTATATATTTTTTGTCAATAAATATGATATTAGCCTTCACTTATAGGGTAAATGATACTTTCATAAAAGAAAATAAACATACTTAGGATGAATAGCTATATACTCAATACTTACTTGAAAAGTTAGCATTTCTACCTTAATTTTGAGTATATTGATAACTAATCACACTTTATTTTTCTTATAGGATGCATGTGTTAAAGAGTATTTAGCAATTTCAGGAGAAAGAGGTTGCAAATTGGTGGTTTTGCAAATCTCGCCGCAGTTGAAAATGAAGAATCCAAGGGAAAGCGTGCTATGCAACTTGTGCCGCGGTGAGAATTCAGTCAGAAGCAAATCACGCTGAGGCACGATATTGAGGAGCTGCGGTGCTAATCGAATGAAGAAAAATCCTCAGCGTGTGTGTGTTGAGCCGCGTCATGAAGTCTCATAGAGCCAAATCTCACCGCGGCGATATCTGTATGCACCAAGGCGAGGAATTTGCATGCCACTCCGAATTCACTCAAAAGCCAACCTCTTTGCGGCGCTCTGTCACGCATAACTCAATCCCACTGTGGTGCAAGACTCTGAGCCGTGGCGCAACGTGAATTAACTGAACGCAGAATGATGTTGGAATTTTTTTTCGGAAGAATTATAAATAAAGATTTAAAGTTAAAAAATTTTTTTATAATATTTTTTTATTTTAAATTTTACAAAATAATTTTTTTAAACTTTATGTCTTTGTTTATAATAATAATAAAATTTTTTTGAATTCAAAATGATATTGATATTTCACTACCCAGTACAGACGGTAAAAAGGATGAAGAGGCAAATATATGAAAATTGGATCCAAATAGATGAAGCTCCCCACGTCTCCATCCAAATAAGGAAATTTTTAGTTTAGAATTCTAAAGTAAATATATTTATATTAAAATATTATATCCCAAGTTTTAAAATTATTTTAAAAGATTTCAAGATTAAAAATTCAAATTATATGAAAAAATTATAATTTAAAACTTTAAATTAGGATTTTTTATTTTTATTTTTTAAAAATAACTTTATAATTTAAAATATGCTAATATAAATATTTTTTATGTATAATATTAAGCTATACCTATAATTAGCAATGGAATTCAGATCAGTGACAGACTGTTCTGTCATTAATTAGTGACAGAATTCCTAATTCCATCGCAAATGAATTAACAACAGTGAAATTAGCAACAGAAATAATCCGTTGCTAATTCTGTCGCTAACCAATTTGCCACGAAATTATCTATATTTAGCAACGAAAAATTTCGCCACTAATTCTTGTTTTTCTTGTAGTGGTAAATGAACAATATATATCTTACTCATGCAAATACTTACAAGACAAAGTTAATTACTTAGTGCTAGCACTGGTAATTGTAACTTAACGTGTGATACATAATTACTTTTATTATTCTTTTCTTCTTTTGCTAATTATTCCATGAAAGTCTTAAATAGATTCAGTTCACCAAAAATACGGAAAACAACTTTACACTTCTCATTATATTCTTGCACCCAATATTTGAAATACTCGAGAACTAATATATATATGTTAGAATAATGGGTATTTGATACGAGCATGAGGTTACACAACTGAAACATCTCATACTCGTATATAAGTTTCAAAACACAATTTATAAGAATATTTTTAAAGTTTTAAACTTTTGTAAATGTTAGTTAAAATACAGATCAATGTATAATATGCATTAGTCTAATTAAAAATAATAACAAATGAGTAAAGTTTGTGGAATATAATATAACATTCAAATTATTATATATGATTTACGGGGATTTTAGATATTGGCAACTGGGTACCATTGAGTCCTTTGATCATGTAACTGTTAAATTTGAATTCGTCCATACTCATTTCAAATATCTGACTTTAATATTCAAACCCTACTCACTCTGTTCATTATTGCTTGGATACCATATATTTATTTTGACCAGTAGCATTGTCACTATACATTTCTTTTTTTTTTTTTTAATTGATAAAAGTCATAAATTTGTTTCATAAAATAATGTCCAGCTGGCCACACTTACAACAATTGTAAAATTCTTAGATTTAATTCTAAAGTAAAATATCCATAATTTTCTTACTGAACTAAAGGGCAGATAAAAGCTTAGGTATTCTACTCTCTGAGATTAAATTTGTCATAATGGTCGGTGCTAATACGTACAAAGCAAAATTACATCTGTTCTTTTTGCATATTAGATCGATCAAATTCTCCAGCAGCACAAGGGTTTTTGACTTCCAAAACTAATAGCAAACCAAAAGCTCCACATAAAAGGACACAAACTCTAAAGTATAAATATTAAATAAGACAAAACTTATATGCTAATTTTTATGTCTTTGTTATATTGTTCTTCAATTAAAAGATAACGTGTATTTTTTTCACACCTTACCATCCTTCTCACCATTTTACTCTAACTCTGTTAACTTACATTTGAAAAAAAAAAAAAAATCAAAGCACCCATCTCTCATCGGACAATTGATGTAGACACCAAGCGAAGTTTTGTCATAGGACGCTTATAAATTAGGGTGAGGATGACGCCAAGTTTGATCTCTCCACTAGTCTACTTTTCATTGCAATGGAAGGTGATCAATTTTCAACACTAAAGAAGACGACTATTGATGGAAGCTATAGATTCTTGGCCTCTGAAAAACTTTTTTTTTTTTTTTGGTTTGGCCAAAAGTGTCTGAAAAACTTAAATAAAGCAAAAAAAGAAAATAAAAATAAAAACAAAAAGCAAGCAAACAAACAAAAGGATCTACGAAGAAAACGAAAGGATAGAGAGATATTCATCAGATCTATTATAGAAAGATAGATTTGATAATATTTATTCATAAAATACCCATATTAAAAAAAGAGAAGGGAGAACAGAAGTGGAGCTACATAAAGTAAAGAAAACACCATAAAGGGACGGAAACACCACAAAGAGATAGGAACATCACATTCTTGTTGGACTTGTTACTCTTCCTGGAGATTTCAAGAGAAGGTTTTAGGAGAAGGCAAGGGTTCCACACATTTCAATAAAACTTTATCTTTGATATATATGCTCATATAGTATTTATAATTAATTAACTTAATTTACTTATTTTTAAAAAGTCAGTTTACTCAAAAATTTAATTTTGTTAATATGAGATAAACCTACTCCAATGTTAAAAACAATAGTAATAGTTCATTATTAAGTTAACTGCATGATAAATGTAACTTATAAGACTCCAACACTCAATCAACCATTAATTGCAAATATATATATATATATACACACACACCACATAATTAATCATGCACAAATTTTGATAATTTCATCATTTCACATTTTTCTCTGAAGAAAGTGATTAAATTCAGTGAAAATGTAGGGGAGGTGGAATATTTCCAATAGAGTCTTTTAAAACAAAGACCTATTTATAAATTTTCTATCCGTGAATCATGGTCATTTAGTTGATTAAGAAGCTATTTCTTCCAGAAGTTAAATTAGATTCAAATCCGAACAAGATCAATTTCTTTTTTATTTTGTCCTCACCCCTTTTTTGATCTCTTCTTAGACAACACGAATGGCTTTTTTGACAGCTTTCCATAAAAGTTATTAGGGAAATATTTATTTTTTCTCTCAAAGTGTTAATTTCATTTAAATTTTGCCAAATAAATAATTTTTGTTTAAATTTATGATTCAATCCAATTATGATTATTGGATACCACTTGTGTTAGGTGATTTTTTTTTTTTTGTATCAATGTTTAGTCAACTCAATTATAATTTAAAATTAAGTTATACAATTTGAAAATGTGTGTGTGTGTGAGTGACAATATATAAATAAGTAGTACCACAAATATTAAAAAGAACTGTTACTAGATGTCTTATAGTAACCAGAGCGAGGTAATGTAATAGTTAAGAAGAGGTGTTTCTTAAACAATGATATATTTCCCATAATGATTAATAGTAGAGTAGGTATATAGTTTAACATGCATGTGGGGGTGTGCATAATCCGTCAATCCATTTAGATTTGACGGAACCCGAAAGAAATAAATTATTTCATTCGAGTTTGGACAAGTTAATAGTTCGTGCAAGTAGAATTTTATGTAAAGATTAGATTTAGTTGGTTTAATTAGGTCTAGAATTTTAAAATTTTATGGCATAACTCGCCCAACCCGATTAATCCATCTGAACTCGATCTATTTGATCTTGAAAAAAAAAATTGTTGATTCCAAATGACATTTTTTTCACTTAAAACATGGTCAATCAAGTTGATCACCCGATTGAACTTGCCCAAATGGTCATCCTGCATGCGCGTGTCAAGAATGTCTTTTCATGACTACGTGAGTGCATGTCTTGCTGCCTAGTGTATGAGTTTGAATTATATGTGTGAATAGCTCTAAATGAGAAGACAAGAAAAAGAATAAGAAGATAAACACTCAAGAAATTCCACTGCGCGTGCAATGCAGCAAACTGTGCTGAATGAATCTCCTTTTGCTTTCTTAACAAGCCATCATGGCGAATAAATATGTTAATTATTTTTATTCATAGAAATTATAACTTAATTAAGAAAGCTCAAGATGTTTAATAGTTTTCTTTTTGGCATTTCGCTATATGTACAATTTTAATTATGATGGATAATAATAATTAATGAAAAAAATTAATTTTACAAAAGGAGCTTGCCCTAATTCCTTTAATTATTAACTTTGTTGGGGTTAGGTAGTAGTCATTGTTGTTGTTGTTATTGTTTTTTTTTAATTTATCTTTTACTCCTTACACTTTTTATTGTATTTGGTTGGTAACTAAGGATGCTACTTTTAGTTAATCATAATTCTTCCCTTATTTTCTCAAGAGTTTTTCTTTTATTCTCATTTTGATTAATAAAAATATCAATTTATGGTTTAAAAAAGTTAATTTTACACATTTACAGCCTGTTTGGTATACAAAATGTTAGGGATAGAAATAGAAAAAAAAAAATGATTTTAGAGATAGAATAATGATTGATAGATAATATTAAATAATAATTAGAGAGGTAAAATAAAATTTTACCAAACTTTTTTTTTTTATTTCTTTTTTCACGACGCAACCAATACATTATTATTAATTTGTTCTTTTTATATGCATATTCATTATCAACGGTGATGGACTGTACTTGATGTAATTTTAATTTTATTTTATTATTTTTTTTTGTGGGACATCTAACAAGAAACAAAAGGGGCAATGGGCCCAAAAAACTAAATTGAATTTCTTACAATATTGTAAGAAATACAATTAAAGAGAGATAAAAAGAAAAAGAGAGAAGTGAGCAAGTCTTTTATTTTCTACCGGTCTCTTTTTAAATTTAAGCTATGTGGTTAAGATAAAATTACAGAGAATTCAAGTTAAATGAAAACATTGAAAAGTTAATAAATTGAAAAATGTGAGACATTGTCGAAACATAGAGTTGGAAAGAAAGAAATAATTGTCACCAACGTCATTGTCTATCAACTTGCTGGCATGATAAACATTAAAGAAACAGAGAAACAGCCTTTTATGATCATGCTGGAGAAAGAACCTGCTTGAGCCAACAAAAGGTCAAGCTCAATCACTTTACCATATAGTTGGCCAACAACTAAAGGAAAAAGAAAAACGAGTGAGATTATTATTAAAGCAAAACAATAGGCTGCTTAGATTCCTCCTCCTTTTGCTATTTCCAAATTTTTCTTCACTTTTCTTTTCTTTTTTCATCATTTTCCAATTGTCCTTTTGTTTTGTTTAATTAGAGATGCATGACATGACAATTACAGCACATACAAATTTATGCATAAATGCTGTCAAAGTATCCAAAATAATTGTTTAAAATTTTCTTATCAAAATTAGTATGATTATACAAAACAATCATACATTAATCTAATAATTACAAGTTAGAATAAATATTAAAGAGAAAACTTGCATAAAAGTCTTATAGGTTTGCTATTAGTTTTAAAGTGGAAATATAATGCAAAAATATATTTTTTAAAAATTTTTTAAATTTACCTTAAGTTTTATTTTTTCCTTTCATTTCATTTTGTTTCAATTTAGTACCTCATATTACTTTTATTTTTTAATTTTATTTGATTCTTTAATTAATAAAAGCCACTCATTTCCTTCCTTCTAATAGACCCAATATACAGAACAAAATTCTTTGTAGTTCCTTGGTGGCTTAAATTTGATAATCTCTTATCAACTTTGGTATTACCTGTCATAATATTCTTTTCCCATCACCACCCAAACATTGCAATTTATTCTTTACAGCTTGCATGTTGAAAAAGTACCATTAATCTTTGACTTTATTAAGGAAATAAGAGTCATTGCCCATGTCTAGATAATATGCGCGCATCATATATATTATATGTACAAAATACAAGGATAAGATGGTAATAGAGAAGAGAATTATAACAAGAAAATTTAGGTTATAAAGAGATCACCAAAGTCAAGTCATTATGGAGTTACAAAAGACTTATTTATTCAGTATTTCGATTGTATTAAAGAAAAGGAAACATTTCAATAGTTTTGAAAGTTGAAAAACCAAGTCAGCAGAGGACCATCAAAATGAAATAACCAATCAACCACAAAGGATTTTGTTTTTTTAATTATGCAACTTAACTGTGTTAGAGAAAAACACCTGTTCATTGAAAGAATGGTAAGCCCGTCCAAATTAGAGGTCTCGTTCTTTGTCATCAATCTACAAAATTTTTAGTCATGCCAATTGAAGTTTATTTTTCTTACTTATATAGTAATAAATATTCAATATTATTGTAATTTAATTTTTATATAAAATTGCATAATTTAATTTTAAATTATAATTTTGTTAAATTTTAGGCAAAAATTAATTAGTAGTCAAAATATGAATAACAGTAATACAATTTGAAAAGACAAATTAAATTAAAAGATAAATATATGACTAATTAAAGAACAATTATTTTAAAAAATAGATACCTGTCACATCTACTTATAACAATGAATAAAATAGTAGCATAAAAAATTGAATATATTGGTATAACATTATTATTGAATTTTTCAATAATAAAGAGTGTAGTGAATTTTTTCTAATATAATTATTTTTGGGATCAATAACATTTTGTATCAAAATCAAGCTAATTAGCAAAATTTAATAGGAAATCCCTTCTATGTTGTAACAACCGACATCGAACAAAATTAATATAAATAGTCATTTAAGAGAGTGATATTGGGGAAGCTGGAATAGCTCAGTTGGTTAGAGCGTGTGGCTGTTAACCACAAGGTCGGAGGTTCAAGCCCTCCTTCTAGCGTTACGAAAATTATTTTACCCTCATAGATGTCCGTAAGGAGCACTGTTTTGGGTTTCAATTCTCTTGGGCCTTTTTCTTTTTAGCTTTCACTAAACAAAGATCCATTACGTTAATGGGCTGCAGAAAAGAATCTGTTATGGCATAATCGGTATTGCCTTCAATGTGGGCTTCGACCTTTAGGTTATGGCCTATATGGTCTTTTCTCTTTTCTCTTCCTCTTTCATGCTTTCAATTTCTAGAAGTGGGAGTGAACGGAAGAGCTTGTTGGAGTTAACTAAGTGTTTGGAATCTTTCTCTCTTTCCTTTTAACTCTCTCCTCCAGCTAGTTTTCTTTCTTTTATGGAAGTAATTTTTTTGCTTTATGGAAATCTTTTATTTCTTTATAGAAGTTCTTCCTTCCATGAGAGAGTTTTTGAATGTATAGTGGTTTTTTATGAAGATGAACAACCTCCTCTCCACATTTACAACAATGGTCGTGACTTTTGGAGGAAAAAAAAAAACTCTTTAGATGATTGAACCCTCATATATAGGGTAGGAAGATGTGTTGCCTCTTCAACAAGATATGCAAGTTTTGGTCTTGTGTTGCTTTAATTGTATTTTTGTATTGTATTATTTGTAAAAAAATGTTGTGTTTGAGAAATTTTATTTATTTATTTTATTGGTTATGTTTGATTCACAGAATGTGAGGTAATTCATAATATAAGATTTTTTACAATGTCTATTATACTTTTATAATTATTATTTAATAATATTTTATTTTTTTATTACATTTTTTAAAGTAAGAATACAATAATTATTTTTCATTCATTTTATTTACTTTTCTTTTCCATATCTGACATTACATCAATCCAAACATAACTTAGATGTGTTGTTTGGGTGGATTTTGTTTTATAAATCTTTTTTTTGCTTAAGTCTATTCACTGAAGTGCGGATCCTTTTTTATTAAGTATGAGCAAGACACTATCTTGCTAGAGAGAGAAAAGAGAGAGTAGATAGAAAGAGAAGAAGTGAGTTTCATACATATTCTTATTCTTTTGTCACTTTCTCTCTGCTTCTCTTCAACAGAATAATGCATTAAGTAGAAGAGGATCCAAATTAGTGTTGACTGAGGTATGCTTGCTATTGTGTTTCTCCCCAAAGGTGTGGGCTTGTTTAAGAAGATGAGTATTCTGTTGCCCTGTAATTGCTTCTAGCTAGTGTATGTCATAAGCCTTGGTGCCTTTCTTGAGTATGTTTATGAATATATCTAACCAAAATTTTAAAAAAACTGTGATGGAATGGAAACAAAATTCAAATGACTAGCGATGTTGAGGCAAGATAAGCTTTCATCATCATGTTCATTTAAAATAAAACAAGTTCAAATACGAGCTCAAGCTTTGACCAAACAAAAAATTGTAACCAAGCGCAGCTCATTTATTAAATGAGCCGAGTCCAAACAATTTACAATAATATCATAAATATAATATATACTTATATGCACATACAAAACTAAACTGAATAAAAAATATATGAACTTTTATACTTTGTATTGGTACGTCTATGAGAAAATTTTGTAAAAAAATCTACTACAATATTTTAATAAATGATGCAAAATTGTTTGTATTTATTGATACTTTTAATAAAATCACACATAAATACAATATATGTATATATAAAATAACACTTTATTATTAGTTGAACTATTCATAAGCTTAAAGAGTTGAGCGCCAAAATTTTAAGTTTGGTTTATTTAACTAAAGGAGCTTAACATATTGATGAAATTCGCTCATTTAATAAATGAATCAAACTCAATTCAAATTTTTAATAAGCTGAATCTGAATAAATCATAAATAGCTCAATTCATTTATATCCCTATTCAAGTGGCACTAAAATTCTTACCAAATGGAAAGTCTCATTTTGATAACTTGGGAGTTTGACGTGGTTTGTACCAAATTCCATGTCTGATGGTTGCTTGAGATTTTTTTTTTTTAAATAAGAAATGATAATAATGATAGGGTATTCCAAAGAGCACAAGAATGATATTGATATTTTAGTTAAAGCCAATTTTCACCCTAAAGTAAACAAAGGATCTTCCAATCCCTAAGAATAAAAAGTGGATTGACTACACGTTAATGCAAGGGCAAGCTGCTAATACACAAAAATATTATCTTGATTCTAATATCTTAACTAGATATAATTTGAACTTCAAAATGTTTATATTTAGTTTATTGATGTTCAAAATATCATAATATTATAAGGTGTCATCATTTTAAGTAGTATTTTGTATCACTAAAACATTTACAAGGATCTCACATTATGCTTTTGTAACTTTGTTACCTTTTATAAAACAACTAATATTCTTTCTATGATAATTTTTAATCAGTTATTATATCAAACATGAATATTTTAAACATCATAACATTTCTTATCATAAAATATGAGGTAACTGTGTGCTTAGTGTTATCTTTTTTGAAAATATTATGGCTTTTTGTTAGTGCGGTACATTATTTTTAACAAAGGTTATAATTTATTATTTGGTTAAATGTTTTATTCATTAATTTTCAAAAGTCGCAATCGTTATTAATTAACAATTTTTTTTTGAAAAAAATAGTTCTGACGGTTAGAAATTTAGAGAAATTAAAGATACATTTATAATTTAATAAAATATTCTTAAATATATTTTATAAACTTATTATTATATTTTTAATGTCATTATATATATATATATATATATATATATCTTGTTTTCTTCCATGTACTTTCTCACCAAACACAAATGGACACAAATGGTTAAGTTCATTAATGATGCAAGTAACAAGTTCTCAATTAAATATAAATGTAGAGATATTTTTTAATATCAAATATTATTGTTCATTAAAAAAATAATTTTTTTAATTTACTATAATTCAAAATATTGTTTCGGATAATAAGGCTCTTTTTTATTTCTTTTTATACATACAATAAAAAAAAATTTTCAAGCATCTAATGTGTAATGTGTGTTATTATCATTTGATATGTTTACAATAGCAATTAAAAAGTATTAACAAGCACACTCTTAATAAGTTATTCTGTTGAACGCATCTTTTGTAATTTCTTTTAACAAGTATTATTTTTATCTTGTTTCAATAGCAATCTTTTCACAATAAATACAAAATAACTTTAATATGTCTACTAGATTTCTCAGTCTGGATAAACAGTCTCAAGCTTTTTAGTAGATATAATATCTTTGGAAGCTTATCAAGATGGACAGGACAGTGTCACGCATTACAGAAACTCACGTAAAAATTTGGGGAAAATCCTTTGCCATGTACGCGGAGACAACAAAAAGTCCCTCTCTAGGAAATCAAAGGTCTCTAGGCCTCTTACGTTTCTAAGTTTTACTCAGGATATCACAAACCTTTCTAAAATACTAAACATATGGCACTATCTTGCCAAAAAACTTAGGATCATTCGACTAATACTTTTTGATACATAAGATTCTCGTAAGAAATAGGTGTAAAGTATATTTGTATATCTGTATGACCATCTAAGAACGCGTAAAGAAAGGTTTCAAGAAGAAGACATAAGTTTAGTAGGAAGCCACGAGTAGGAAAATACTCTGGTTTATTTTCATTCAAGCTTGATTTACAACTGTAGAGGATTTTAGAATATCCAGCCGAAACCTCAAACATATAGAAAACATTGTAAAGCAACTTTAATGAAGATATTTTAGTAAAAATTTTACAAACACACCGTGCAATAATTCAAATTTTAGTACAATATTACACTCTTGAACAAAATTCAAAGAACTGCTCATGCACAAAACATAAGAGCAATAGACAACTCAGTCTTTCTTTATTGACTCATATGAAGGCCATAAGTGGGAAAATACTCTGGTTTATTATCATTCAAGCTTAATTTACATATGAAGAGGACTTCAAAATATATAGCCAAAGCCTCAAACATACAGACAACATAGTAAAGCAACTTTAATAAAGTTACATTAGTATACACTACAAGCTTGTGACTAAAACTTTCACAGACACATGCATCGTACAATAATTCAAATTTTTAGTTCAATATTACAACACTCGGGGGACAACTTAGTCTTTCTTTGTTGGCGCTTCCTTAACATACATTCCACCATACATTTATAACAAAATGGTGGAACGTTTGACAAATGTAGGTTAGGGATTTTGTCTTATTTTATAACTGTACATAGATGTTCAGGTTCTAAGTGACGTGTGAGTTTATGGTCGAGTGGAAATTTGTGATGTTCATGGGCCGTGAAATGCCTAATGTCACCTGCCTCCACATTGTAGGAGTAAAGTGGGGTAAATTGATATGTCCATTAAATTGAAAATTTAATTCATGTATTTATATCAACAAATTTTAAGTTCAATGGATATAAATAATATCAAATAGATGTTTTAATAGATAAAGGTATGATAACAAATGTTTATAGAGGAAATGTCTTACCAGTATAATAATGAAAAAAGTTGAAAAGATCTATAGTGGCCAGAGCAATAGATGAAGAGAAACCTTAATAGAATATCAAGCTAACAATGTTTCACTATGGTTAGGAAACAAAGAATTCTTATACCAAACATATTATGTTTTTCATTTATGGATAGAGACTTTTAGGAATAAACTTCTCAAAGAAATATTATCCATTAAAAATATATCATAATAAAGTATGTCCTACAAATAGAGATTGAAAATGCCAATACTTCTAGTAAAAAATCATATTTGTATTTGTAATAAAAAATTCTATCTCCAAACACAAGATAAAAAAAGAAATGAATTAGATACCAAATATTGGATTTATCCATTGTTAAAAGAAAGTTTTAGTGATAACCATAAAAGTTATTTTCTAGAAATTGTAGAAATTGTGAATTAAAATTATTAGAGTCAAACCTACAGTCTATACTAAACAAGATATAGATGAATTTAAAATTTAAATTCAAAAATTATTAGGAAAAGGATTCATTGAACTAACAAATAGTTCACACTCTAGTCATGCTTTTAAAGTAAGAATCTATGCAAAAATAAAAAGAGCAAAAGCTAGCATGGTAATAGACTATAAAAAGTTAAACCAAAATCTAAAATTTGATGGTTATTTTATTCCCAAAAAATTGTTTTAGTAAGACAAACTAAATAAGGAAAAGTATTTAATAAATTTGATTGTAAATCTAATTATCATCATATTAAATTAATTGAAAAGTTAAAACCTTTGACTTCTTTTAGCATTCCATATAGACACTATGAACGGATTGTTATGCATTTTGGATTATGTATAGCTCCACAAAATTTTTAAAGGTGGATAGATGGAACCTTTAAAGGCTTTTAAAGATTTCTATGTAGTATATTTATATCGCATTTTGGTTTTTTATAATATTGGTTTTTTCTAATATAGAAGAATATTATAAAAAACACCTAAATTAGGCATGTGATAAATTTAAAGAAATAGGAATTATACTCATTCAAAAAATTTTCTTCCAAGTTATCTAAGCAAAAATCTTAATTATGGATAAAGAAAAAAAAATCCTCAATCAAAAGGATGAATCTTGGTGAAAAAGAATTCCAAAAATAGAAGAAAATCGTTTCAAAAAACTTGTCAATTACCAATTGTAAATCCTACAATGGTACTGCAATAGTTTTTGGCCTCATTAGCATTCTAGTATATGTCAGGCTCTATTCAAGAACTTTGGAGTCCTTATTCTTAATTTCTCAATATTCTTGAAATCTCTAGGAATTACCTAACTCTCAAAGTTTCAAAGAAACATTGTAACAAGAAAAATAAAAAAACAAAAATTGAGTATACCTTTTCATAATTTTGAGGATAAACAAATCTCAAATTTTTACAACCTTGGTTTACCTTTTTAAATTTATGAATATATCAATGGCATATGGAAAAGCAAGATGGCTCCCTATAGTCATGCGAGCAACTGCAAGAGGTGTATTCAACTGTTTTTAGTTTTTTTTATAGGATTAAAAAAATTAATTAGAAAGATAAAAATTTAATTTTGAGAGAAAATTTAAAAATTTTAATTGTATAGTATAGTTAAAATCTTTAAAGTGTAATTTTCCTTCACATCTTAAAATTTTGACTTTATAATTATAATTTTTATCTTTCTAATTAATTTTTTAGACCCTTAAAAACTAAAAAAAAAAATCAAAAATATTGATTGAAAAATATCAAAAAGAAAAGCCATATAAAAGGAAAGAAAAGTCAGTTCAGGAAAAGCTTGATGAATCTTACTACAAGATTTATTAAAAAATGTCAAAAAGAAAAACAATTAAAATAACATATTTTGAAAAATTTTACAAAACATGATTATGATTATACTAATTGTGATCATATTAAATCCACCACAAATTTGATAAATTTTTTGGAAGAGTAGGAAAATCCTATATTTAAAAAAATTAAAAGAATTTGTCTTTTTGAAGAAGCCAAAAAGATTTTACCATCCGAAGTATATGCTTTAATTATGAGACACATTGAGTTTGATCAAGTTGACGATTTAATTGAAAAGTACAAATAGAATATTTCACAAATTATTATTACATACTCAAATTATATATTTTTATTAACTATGATATTTGAAACATTTAAGATATCAAGTGAGATATTGTTGTTAAAATTACTTTTCAAAATCAAGCCTAAGAAAACTTAGTAATCTCTTTTGTTTTATTAACTAATGATTTACTTTATTATAAAAAATGATCGATTTTTACAATATTATACTTCCTATATTTTAGTACTATAGGTGAAAGAATTCAAGAAAGATTTTTTTAACATACCAAGTTTGGAGATTAGTTAAAAATAGAGCAAAAGGATTTTATTAATCATGAAAACCATGAATATATTCAATTTGTATATAAATAATTTTCCTCGACAATTTTGCAGCAAAGAGATTTTTAAGATTAAGTCACGAAGTTAGATTGTTAAATGACAATCTATAATTCAGAGTAACAAATGGCAGGAAAATCTTTTGTACATCTTTGCATTATGACTCTGAGACCACTCCTATAGCAGCAAGAAGCTATTAACAAGTAGTTACTATATGATTTGATGGAACTCTAAAATTTAGATGCACTAAGCGAAAGATTTATCCAAATACAAAACTTATACAATGGAGAGTAGATTGTTGACACTATTGAAAGTAATCAAAGGCCTTACAATATAGAAAGCTTAGATTCAATCAATCTAAATAATATAGAAATATAATGGATTTCTCACACCAGTACAAAATGTATAGTCAAAATCTTCATAACAAAAGACAAGATTTATACTTAGCATATACATGTTAGAAGAAAGTAAATAAGTGACATAAAAAGTGTAGCATCTTATCCTTCTTTGTAATAAAATATAGATAGAAAGATAAGTTTTAGTACATCTCCAACAACCAAAATTGACAATACATAATTGTAATAAATATTTGTATTCAGAAAGTCATACAAGCATTAAATTTAAAATTGACAATACATAATTGTAATAAATATTTGTATTCAGAAAGTCATACAAGCATTAAATTTTGCACTTACAAAAGTTAAAAAAAATATATATATATTACACCATAAATATACTTTGACATTTTTGTAAAAAGAGAAAACATGTTTCTCCTTCATAGTTAAATTATGTAGAAATTTTGGATAGCATTAAAGACAATTGTTTTATTAGGAATATTGACATTTTTTTTACTCTTTAGCTATAGGATTTTATAAATATTGAGAATTAATTCATTAAAGCAAATGGAAAACCTTTGAAAAAAAGTTAAAAAAATTTTCCATTGTGAATACAAGTTTCTAAATATTACTTTCTTTTCTGATTCGCTCCTTTCACTCATATAAAATACCTTCGCTATAGATCCATTGTAGTAAAGCTACGTAACTTCAAAAATTGGTATTAGCGCGATGAAATTGTAGAATTATTGTCAATTTCTATCATCTTTCTCCTCTTGTTTACTATCAAAGTTATTTGTTATTTACTCTTAATAGCCTAAACTCTTATCTGCTTGAGTGACTATATCCTTTATTAATAGCTTTTTGTGCCATGTGTTATCTTTGTATGTTAGATTGTTTGAGGAGAAAATTTTATCTCAAGACGATTTTAGGAACGTGTTAGGTATGTCTAAGATGGAATACATAACAGATCTATATGGTAGAAAAAGGCAGAAGAGAACTCAAAACTGAGCAAGATACAGTAAAATTATAATAAACGCCTGAAGAAGAAGAAAAAGAAGAAGATAGAGAAGACATAGCAATGATAATTAGAGAGAAACAATGGGAAAATCAAGGGTATGAGAGGCGTTGGAAAGAAATTTTTACTGTATATATATATATATATATATACATATTTCTTATTTTTTTCCAAACCTCCCACACCTATGGCTTCTTCCATCAAACATGACATATGTCTTCTATCTTTGAAGTCTGTGAACTGAACTCCCCAAACTGAACTCCCCAACCAATCATTATGTTTACTTTGTTTGAATGAGGAGAAAATTAGAGGAAAAAACAGAAGAAAAAAATATATTTTCCTCTATTTAGATTAGAGAAAAAATTAGGAGGGAGAGAAAAAGTTAAGAAAAAAATAATGTTAAGTCCCATCGAAAAATTTTCTCTTCAAATATAAAGAGATTTTGGAGAGGAAACTTTTCCTAACATGATGCATATTTTATCTTTTCAAATTATTCTTTTCATCTCTCCATTTTCGATTTGCCCTTGACAAATGAATACTAGTTTTTATTAACTTAATTTTTACTCTTTTATTTTTCAACTATATATATATATATATTTTTGACTACATATATATTTTCAAAAAAAATAAGAACAATAAATTTTCAAAAAAAAATTTATAAAAACCACATTCAATTTTTTTTTAAAAAAAAATTTAGCCAAATAATAAAAAAATGGAAATCAATTTTTAAAAAAAGTTCAAATAATAGAAAATGATTATTCTTGAATAAGGTCATAAAAAATTTATTAAAATACACACTTAAAATTAAACAAAGTAATTTAAATAATTTTAAAAAAGGATAAGAGTATTTTTCGACTGAAAATCAATTAAAATTTTTTTATTGAAATTCAATTGAAAATTAGTATTTTTTTACTGAATTTTAATCAAAAATCTGAAATAATTAATTTAGTTAATTTTTTAATATTTTAATTAATTAATTAATTAATGTTATAATTATACATTTAAAATTGTATTATAAAACTAATTAATAAAAAATATATTTTACAAAATAATAACACATTTTTTAATATTAAAATCAATAAATTATATATATTTAAAAAAACTACCGATTGAAATTTAGTTAGTGGCATACCACCAAATAACAGTCGGACAAATTTTTTGACTGTCATTTAAATGCATCATATATATATAATATTTTATATTAATATATATAATATTATAATATATTTTATACAAAATATAAATATAATTAAAAAAATATTTATTATATTTAAATCAATTAATATATATTAAAATAATATTTATAAAATTTGAAATAAATAATCATACTTATTGTATTAAAATAATAATTTATAAATAATTTATAAATTGGTTTTTATTTTTCTTGTTTCATTATTTAGCTAAATTTTTTTAAAAAATTGAAATGTAGTTTTTATAAATTTATTTTTTTCCAAAAATTATTATTCTTATTTTTTGTTATATATATATATATATTTAAAATAATTAAGTTATATTTAAAATATAAATTCTTTTCTTTAAAATATCACATTTATTGATAAAATTTATTAATATTATACAATAAAAATATTATTGTCTTTATAAATTAACGAATTTTCTTTCCTCTACATTTTCTCTCCATCCATCTAAATATATTAAGAGAAAACATTTTCTTCTTACTTTTCTCTTATCTTTCCTTTTTTTTTCTTCCCTCACTTTTTTTCTCTCCCATCTAAATACGAATTTTATATATCCACAAAGTCGTAAGAAGGGTTACAAATGGCTTTTCACTTCTCTAATTTTTTTTTGTGTGTAGTTGGCACGTTTTTCTCTTTTATTTTTAAAAAAATTAAATTAAAAACTTTAAATTTACGAAAATTATTTTTGAGAAGACTTTGTGGTAACTTCAAAAATACTTGATTATAGCAAAATTTTTAACTATAAATTTTACAAGATTTAACTTCTTAGTTGTAATTTTTCTTTCTTTACCTTCTTGCTTTGATTTAATTGCACTTTTAGTTTCCCTTAATTTACTTTAAAAAATAATTTATTGGGTTTAATATATTAATTTGTGTAATATTAGCCTTTAGGTTATTTATTGAAGATATTTATTCTTTTAATTTAAAACAATTCAAAATTTTCCATTAAATATTTTGAAAAATAATTAATGACAAATATATATTTTATTTTATTTTTCTGAATGAAACTTAATTATTATCCTATCTAATTATTATGTTTAATTTTTTTAACTTAATTATTTAGATACCTAATATTTCTTTAATTACAAATAAAAAAAATGTAAATTGTCCTGAAGAATAAAATAGATGTAAGACATTGTTAAAATTAAAATTAGAGAGGCTAAATAATCTTTCTTTACATCAACAGAGTATTAGAAATGTAATTAAACATTTTGTTGTTTGCAATCTAAAATTTTTCAATTTAATTATTCCAACAATTATTTTCTTAAAACCCCATATTGTCCAACTAGGAACTTAACATAACAGATACGATGTTAATCTATTTTTTTTAGAATTTTATTGTAATATAAATATTTTTTTACTATTGACCCCATATAAAAATGTCAGTTGTAATTTTAAGATAGTAGAGCATAGATTATGGAGAGTACATTGTTTGTGGCAGTTATCGTATAATTAGTGAATAATTCTTTTAAAAAATTTGTTTTGATGATGACGATTTTTAGAGACTAATTAAGGTTTATATTGAGATTTTTTCTAAGACCAAATGATACTAAACAGTCTCAAAATTATATCATACATATTTATATATAAACTTTGGAAGAAAATACTAATGTAGATGCGCTCTTTTTAAGTTATTTAGGTTATGACTTTGTCTCGAACTAAACATATTAAATATTTCTACATTAAATCTAGGCATTCAAAATTGAATAACTTTTATTAAAAAATAAATAAATTAAAAATATTATAATATTTGATATGATCATATATGATCATATTTATATAGAATATAAGATATGATTATCTTTTCCTAAAATTATTTCATTTGTCTTTCTTCTGCTGTTTTTTGTTTCTTTTTGCCTTTTTTATTTTTAAAAAATTTATCTTCTCTTTTTTTTTTAGTATTCTTTTCTTAAAAGAATATAACTTAAAGTTATATTCTTTTAAGAAAAGAATACTTAAAAAAAAAAAAAGAGAAGAGAAATTTTTTGAAAATAAAAAAGGCAAAAAGAAACAGGAGAAAGACAACAATGAAATAATTTTAGAAAAAGATAATCATAAAGTATATAAAGTTTATTATTTAAGTAAATATATCTTTTACAATATTTTACTGGAAATAATTAAAAAAGATAAATTGAAATGTTCTCAATTTTTTTTTCTAACTTTTAACATTACCGGTTATTTAATTTCATACTCTTCAATTTATCTTTCTTTAACCACACGTTAGTTTAATTTATCTTCTAAACATAAAAAATTCTTATTGATTAGTGGATTTCACATTTAAATTAGACTTATTATTTAGGTCCACCATGCATTTGGTATATATCTACTCTAAAATTAAAGAGAACCATGCGCCAATGACTGCACAACTTGAATCTGTGGTCATATTGGCAATCCAGATCGTCTCTTGTAAGCTCTTTTTTCATTACTTTTTTTTATTTATAAAATTTAGATTATTTATATTTTTTTTATACTTTTTGAATTTAAATATTATTATTTTTTAAATTTATAATTAAAAAATTATTTTTATTTTACATCTTTTAATTTTCACATAAAAATAATAGATTTAGATCATCTAAATTAATTTAAATAATCCAAATTTTTCAATAAAAAAATACTTGAAAGAACATAAAAAAAGATTTGATTTATCATATTAATTCAATATATATATATATATATATATATATTAAAAGAAAGTTTATTTTTTATTATAAAATTGTTGTTCTTACATTATTTATAATATAATAATTTTTTTTTTTAATTTTTAATTTTTTTACTTGTTTCAAACCCCATATCATACCCACGAATTTTTAGTAGAAAAAGAGGTTAAGCTTCTCCACGTTCGTACAGTGTGCAGTCTTCGTACTGGACGTGTAGGACTGCAGAGAAGTTACTCCCAAATGTGAAAGGAATCTCGCAGGGCGCATTTCACGATGATCTCTTCAATGAAAACTGAGAATGACAGGACAACAACTACCGTTTTTAAAGGACAACAATAGTAACGTGTTTGGACGGAGGATATAAAAATTTAAATAAAATAAAAAATAATTTTTTTATTTTTATTTCTTTAAAAAATAATTTGATATTTAAAATAATTATTTAATAAATAATATAATAAATATTACATAAATTATAGAAATAAAATACATTAACAACGAGCCAAACAAGACATAAATTTCCTATACTTCTCTATATATATTTGCCAAACTTCTGAACAGCATCGTCAAAATTTCGAGAATAAACCCCTATTTGGTTAGTGTGCCATCACTAAGAGCGTCATTAAAATTTCAAGAGTAAATTGCTAGTGAGTGTGCCATTAGAAAAAGACGACAAGAAATTTTCTCAAAACCTTTCAAGAGCATTGTCAAAATTTCAGAAGTACACTACTATTTGATCAATGTGCCATTATTAAAGGAGAACAAGCAATTTCTTTGAAACTTCTCTAAAGCATCATCAAAATTCGAAAAGCAAACTACTGTTTGATGCCATTACTGAAGAACAACAAGAAATTTTTACGAGACTTCCCCAGAGCATCGTCAGAATTTCAAGAGTACACTATTATATGATCAGTCTGCGAAATTATTAAAGGGCAACGGGAAACTTTTCAGAAACTCCGCAAGAGCATTGCCAAAATTTCAAAGAGTAAACTACTATTTAATGCCATTATTTAAGAACAACAATCGTCAAAATTTCAAGAGTAAACTACTATTTGGTCTGTGCCTCACCCCCTCTTTCCCATTTTTTCCTCTGCTTCCCGAAGGTTCTCTCTCCCTCTCCATTCCGGCCGCTGCTCGATATCTCAGCCCTCCCATGTGTGGCTTCAGGGAGCTCATTCCTGCTTGCCATTGCCTCTTCGATTTCTTGAATCTTCCTTTTTCTTCTAATTTTGTTCGTTGAGAGAGAGTGAGTGAGTGAGTTGAGAAGGGGAGTGAAAACCGAGAGCAGAGGAGAAGCAGCAAGAAAGATGATGGGGAGAATGACAAATATTTCAGAAGCTTCTCTTCAACTCGAAGCTCCGTTGAAGCCCTTCATGAAATCGTCGTTACTACATGGATTCTGAATGCTGTGGGTAAGGGTTCATGCATGTGAGTTTTAATCTTCATGGCTGGTTTGATTTTGAAAGCTTTGATGTTTAACTCGAGAGGGATGGTGCCAAGTTATTGTGATGGGTAATCTGTGGTAGTTAATTTGAGATAATGGTCGTTCCCCTGATTTGCTTTGGGAAAATTCTTGTTTGGATTTTGGTGATTGTTTTGCTGGCCCTATTGGAATTACTTATTGAAGGATGCTATGTTAGAAAATTAGGATTTGGGACTCTGGATTTTGATTTTTAAATTGGTTTCCGAATGGAATATGGCAATATTGTCTCAGCTTTGTAAGGAACTTGGTACAAATGATGTTTCATCTGGTTGTTATGGCTCTTGAGTAAAATGATTTAGATATTTGGGAGGTTTATTTTAAGATTTAACGAAGCTAAGAAGGAATGACGTCTTATTAAAGCTACCAGATTAAAGTGATTTTTGTTTTATTTTATTTTATTGTTC
The DNA here is from genome assembly GCA_032878935.1 of Erythrophleum fordii. Lineage (NCBI taxonomy): Eukaryota > Viridiplantae > Streptophyta > Magnoliopsida > Fabales > Fabaceae > Erythrophleum > Erythrophleum fordii. The sequence goes on from JAVQMF010000029.1 coordinate 4,149,311, forward strand.
ATGTTGGCCGCGATTAAGTTTGAACATGTGTACTAAATTTTCACAAGTTATGTTGGTAGTCACTAGACAATCAGACTTGGCGGCAGAGTTGATATTTTAAAATGCCCAATCAATTTTATTTCTCTTACTTTTACTCGACATGAAGCTTAGAGTCAATATCTATTGAGCAGAGACAAACCGTGGGTTATATCATTTGGGGGTCCACAAGAAAATTGTGATGTTTGATGTGCCTGAATTTTTGAATGAGTTTTCTGAATCATTTGGGGGAAAGTTATATGATTGTCAGCTGTGGTAATGGATCATTTGTCAGAAAGGGATTTTCCTTGTTCTTGGGCTTGTTAATTTTGGTGATGTCACCCTTTGAATTTAATGGGTATTTCCCCTGTTCTTATCATAGTATTTTGACATCGATAGCTAATATGTTTGGGATACGTTGAGTCTGTTCATGATTGCCATATGTAAGTACTGTTGTGAATTTGATTCAAGCATTGCATGAGTCCGTTTTGGAGTTGGGTTGAGATTCAATGCTAACATTTGGTGTAGGGTCCAGAGCTTGGTGTTGATTTTCAATCTACAGATATGCTTGAGTAATTATTTGGTGTTATGGACATTTTAGGCGTTTTAGAGATTTTACTTTGATTGAGGTTGGAGACTTTAATGCCGTGCGTTTTGGGACTTAAGGTTTTGAGTGTGCGGTACTGTTGAATTGCTCTAATGTCGGTTGGTTTTCCGAACAATGTCAAATGATTGTGGTGTTTAAGGAAATTTGAGGATATCCCCATGTTTGGGGACTTGTTGGAGGAGTGGTAGGGAGACTGTGTTAGTCGCGTAACAATGCATTGCATGTTTTCACATATTTATCTCTCTTGTATTTTATTAATTGGTGAACTATTATGATTTTTAAATTTTTAAATTTTAATTGTATTAATGTTCAATTAAAAAATAATTTTTTATTACATTAAAATTCTTGAGTTATAAATCATTGACACATGTATAGAATTAATGAAAGTAATTTTAAAAAATTTTTATAAATATTGGTATTGCTTCAAGTACAAATTTGAAATAAGGTGACTTTATACATGATAATAATGTTTGACGGAAAGATTGATTATAAAATATTAGTTGCTAACAACAATTCGGTTAGCCTTTGACACTAGGGATGGAACCAGAAAAAAGTGTTAGGGGGTGAAAATTTATATATAATATGAGCACTAATAATTACTAAAAATGTAATTTTAAGTACTTATTGAATTAACATAATAATACAATTTACTAGAATTAAAAAATAGTGACACAAAATAACAAAAAAATTAAATAAATATGATAACATGAAAATAAATATAATTGTGTTAATACAAAGAAAGTATATATTAGAAGTGATACAATATGTATTTATTATTAGGATATACTATTTGTTTTTTAATTGAAAAGAATTTATCTATAACTTCCTTTATAGTAAAATTCTTTGCAATCTTCTTTTTGATAGAAATAATCAAATTATTTGTAAGAGAGTTTTATTTTAGTTTATTATGAAACATTATTTTTATAATAAGTAGAGAGTATGATTAAAGAAACTAAAAAAAAATTTGTGAAAGTGTGAGAATTAGAGAATAGAGAATATATTATTAGTTATTCTTAAAAAAAAGGAGATAATGAGTTTATTGGAGAAGTTTTAATATATCCTATTATATTTTATAAAATTTACCTTTATGATTAATGTAAGACGCTGTTATGTCTTTAAAAGCATGTGTTTAGGACTTTAAATCATTAGAGGGGATAGATAAAACTTTTAAATGGGGCAAGTTTAATTTTTTTAAAATAATATTATATACATACATAATACATGGTAAAAACTTCTTTTTCTTTTGGGGAGGGTATTGGCTAACTCTAAATTGAAGCACTTGGGTCCGTCCTTGTTTGGTGCCCGAGGCTGAACCATAGCTAGCAAGAAATATAAGAGATGCTTGCCCTCAAAAAGATTTTTGAAAGAAAATTGAAACTTTGCAAAAAAAATTTTCAAAAGCTACATCTTTATCTTATTATTGTTATTTTCTCATTGGATCCTTATTATCGTAACAATAAATACTCAGTACATGTTTTTGTGGTTGGAAGTTTAAAATCTATTCATTTATTAAGAAGTTTGAATTTACAGCTTGCACCTTGACCAAAGGTACTCATTTATGGCATTTCACTTAATCATTTAACTACATACTCACTTGCTTATTTATTTATATTTATTGGAATGTTATTTATTTGATAAATATTTGATATTTCAGATTAATAGAGTCGAGTTAAGGTTTATTTCAGTAGCTTAGTGAGGATTGGCGCTTCTTTTGGGTGAGTTCCACTTTCATTGTTGAGGACATAGTTTATTTTGTTAATTTAAAATTTGTTATAATCTGATTATAGCTCTATAATTCCACTGACAAGATATTTCACCCTAATATAGTTGGTATAATTTATTTAGATGAGAAAGCTCTCCTTTTATATCATTGTATTGTTAGTTGTCGTAAACAAATTTTGGAATGTTTGTTTTAAGGAGCCATTCTATCAAAAATTTTATAGAAAGTTGAGAACTAGCTCAATATATAATCAATGGTTTAAAGAAATTAGTGAATTAGCATATGAAAAAAGGTTTTAACTTAACCTTCTTCTAAATAGAAATTTAACATGGTTGGAAGCTAAGACTTTGGAGCGTTTTCTTAAGTTTACCATATGAGATTTCCACATATTTGGTGCCGTTCACATCTTCGAAATTGGGGTGTGATGCATAATTTGAATTGGTTGAATTAGGTTACCTCGTATTTCATTTGCAATTTCATATTTGATGTTGGGATTTGATTTTATAAGTTTGGTAAATTCTTGGGGTGGAGAACAAAAAACCAACTCCCAATGGGGTTTCCTAGTTGCATTTGTCCTTGATAATTTTATTTGAGAAGGCCATGTTGATCTAATAATGCATGAGCTGCCTGGATAACTTAATTGTGATGTCCTCGAGTTTCTTTGGGGTCATTGGGTCAGCGTTGCTTATTGGTAATTTGTGGTGTGTGAACTGGCTTATCGTCAATCTTTTTCTTTCCCTTCTTCCAATTTTCACTTATTAACGGGTTAATCCTAGGCTCATTTTAAGTGAACAGAGGTGGGCATAGACCCCTATTTTTTATTCCTATTTGTTTTTGGAGTTCAGCCTATAATTAAGTTTAAATCAAATACTAGATCATAAAACTTAAAATACCATGTTAATTGAGAAACTTAAATCGTTAAGTAAAAATTAATGAATAATTTTTTTGGTAACATATATAAAATAAATTTTGTTATAATTTATAATCTCTAATAGCATCTTTTTAAGAGAATATCATTATTTTTTTTCTATTAAAAAAAATCATCATTCATGGCTTTTTTCTATTTTTAATTAACAGTTGTGGAAGTGTGGAGCTGGAGCCGAAATAATGATTCCATTTTCGAGTAAGTTAGCTACGTTGGTGAATAAATTAAATTTTCATTTTAGTATCTTTGAGGAAGAGTATCTTTTAATTTAGCCCTTCATAAAATTATTTTATTAATTTAATTTTTGAGATATAGGTAATTTTTTAATTTAATTTGTCCCTCACAAATAATAACATCATTATCAAATGTTAATAAAATTAACAATCAATCTTTCAATAATTTGCATATTATATAGTGATGACTGAGTGATAACTTATAAAAAAATATATTACATGCTATCATATTTATTAATTTCATCTATAGTAAATTGATAAAAATATGTTATTGATATGATTTTATTTGTGAGTCAGAATCAAAATGAGATTTTATTTTTTGTGAATGTAATTGTCAAGTTTTGGCATCATTTAGGAGTTGGGAGTAGGATTAATTTTATAGGGTTAAGTTCCAACTCTGTTGTAATTCCTTCCCTTTCCCCCTAGTTAGGCGATTCACTTTATATTCATATTTATGCCCTACCTGTCTCCTTTCCAAGCTTACTCTCCTAGGACAAAAAGGGTCTAATTAATAAGGTACTTTATTTGCATTTTTTTAATTATCTTGCCCATATACAACTTGGTTTTAATTAATTCAATCATAAGTAATTTTGTTACAAATTGCTGTCCACGAGGTCTAATCAAATAAAGATATTTTCTCAGTTATAAACATTTGGATGGCCATAGAAGGGCGAAGGAGGCTGGTTCAAGTCCTTCCAGATACAGTGAGGGAATGGTGGGACCATTGGGAGCTACAAGGATTGGTTTTCATTAGCCTTGCAGCACAGATCTTACTAACACTATTGGGCAATCGCAGAAAATATGGAACTAATAAGGTGACCGAATTAATAGTCTGGTCTGCCTACTATTTGGCAGACAAGGTGCCAACTTTTGCAATTGGTGTCATCTCCGGGAAGCTCGGAGATTACTATGAAAAGCATGACGAACCAATGGAAGATCCTCAGTTGATTGCGTTCTGGGCTCCGTTTTTTCTGATGCACGCTGGTGGTCCAGACACAATTACTGCATATTCATTAGAAGACAACGAATTGTGGTTGAGACACTTGGTTGGATTGTTGGTTCAAACACTTGTCAGTGTCTACATTATTCTTTTGTCTTGGAAGAGTACTAGTTGGCTTTCATGGCTTAGCATTCCCATGCTTATAACTGGGTTTGTCAAATATAGTGAGAGGACGTGGTGTCTATATTCTGCTAGTATCAACTATTGTCGTGATTCCCATCTTTCTTCGATTGTGTCAGAGAGAGAGGGTGTCCCTTTGGTAGAATGGCTAACAGGTTTGGGATATGTCAAAGGTTTCAAGGTTTTTTTTGCTAGCGTCTTCTCAGACATCATGTTTGAGACGAAAGATATTGAGGAATTTAAGGAATATTTTCACTCCGCTCCATATAACGTAGCTTTTCGCCGAATAGATCTTGGTCATGGATGCTCGTACGATATCCTGTACACCAAGGCATCCGTAACACATACCATTTGGGGCTGCATCTCCCGTTTGGTCACTTTGATTACCGTGTTGGTTGTGTTCATCTGTTACGTTAATATTTTCAACACTCAATACGGCAAGTATTCAGGTTTGGATCCCATCATCACTTGCATGCTACTGGTGGCAGCTGTCATATCAGAAATCTTTTCAATTATATTGCTGGTTACTTCTTCTGACGTGACAATTATCTTTCTAAGCTATATCAATGATAAATATAGGATCCGATTTATTTCAGTGATCCTGAAATGGCTTGAGCAACGAAATTCGAAGAAAAAGAGAAGGTGGAATTCACTGGGTCAGTGCAACTTCTTGACCTTATACCTTGAACATAAGTTTTTCGGTGATTCCTTATCACCAACGAAATTAGAAAAGTTTTCGAGTATATCCAGTTGCCCAGTCTCCTTAGATTTGAAGAAAATGCTCTTTGAAAATGCTAAAGCCAAGACAATGGATCCAGCACCAATTCGGTATCGACCTATCCCTGTATACAAGGAACTTGTTAAAGCTCATAGACTGCGCAGTCGTCAAAGATTGATAATAGAAAATTTAGAATTTCACCAAAGCATTATTCTTTGGCACATTGTTACGAACGTTTGCTACTACTGCGATGTGAACAGGGATGTTAATGAAAATGACGTTCAGTCAAGAGAGAGCAAAAAGCTATCTGATTATATGTTTTACCTCTTGCTGAAGCGACGTCATATGTTGCCGGTTGGGACAGGGCTGCTTACCCTTCGAGACACATATTCTGAAGCGGTTAAATATTGTCAAAAACAGCAAACGTTAACTCTTTCCTCAAATGAGAGTGAAGCTTGGAAGACATTGTTTCAACACATTACAGATGACACAGAATATGCAGCAACCCGCCCCAAAGGTCGATCTGTTTTCCGTTATGGATTTGTGACGGCCCATGATTTGTTGTCACGACAGAGTAGGATGGAAAGATGGAAGTTCTTGATTGATTTGTGGATCGAGATTCTGAACTACGGTGCTGGTCATTGTAGAGTAGATAGACATGCTCAAGAGGTCGGAAATGGGGGGGAATTTATCACTCATGTTTGGGGCCTTCAAGCTTGCGCTGCTCTCCTGCAGCAGGTTCAATGCCAACAAACCGAGGATGATGAAGGTGTCGTCGCTGGCCAATCGATATATGATTCATCATGTCTTTGCTTTCGTTAGAAGAAATATTAGTATGGTTTTTATACAATAATTGAAGGTAGGTTATTTAAATGTGATTATGGGTCTCCTGAAACGAATAGTTGATTGAACTAGGTAATTTTTTGGAAAAATTACATTTTAAAACCGAAGTTTTGTGAAATTTATAGCAAATGATTTTAAAAATAAAAATTACTTTTGAAAATCGAAATTATTATTAAGTTTTAAGGAATTTATTATTAAATTTTAAGAAAGTCATTGAAAAACTATGACTTTAGCCATAGTTTTGTAATAATTTTAGTGACAACGATGATTCCTGTTTCATCTTTGAATCATTCGATTTGAAGGTTTTTACCATGATTTTCCTTAATCTTTAAAAAAATTCTTGCTAAATTATGGTCTAATTATAATTATTTAAAATGTGGCTAAATCATGGTCTTGCCACGATTTAAATAACTATGGTTAAAGTGATCTAGCAATGGGTGATTTAAATAGTTGTGGCTAGATTGGTTTAGTCATGGTTTACATAAATCATGGTTTAGCCTTAGTTAATAATAACCATGATTAAACTATGATATAGCTATGGTGATGAGAATTGTGGTTAAGCCAAATCTAGTCATGGTTATATAAACCATGACTAGACCTAATATAGTTATGGTTATGTAAATAGTAGATAAACTAGTCTAGCCATGATTAAGTAATTGTGGTTAGACTATGGTTTAGTCATGATAATCATGGTTAGACTGTTAATATCAAAGCGACAGTTTGAACCATTGTTACAAAATAATTTTTTGTTGTTGTCAAACTATTATTTTTTTTTTCTTTTCTACATATCTATAACAACAATTATAAGAAGATGAAAGTTAATTTTCAACCAACCAATTTTCAAAAGGGCCAATAGCTAGACAACCAATGTACTAATTTCTAACAACCAACAATTTTCTAACAACAAATTCCCAACTAATTTTCTTCTTCTTCTTGAACTAACTTCTTGTTATTGAATAACTTCTTTTAGGCATAAATACAATTATGATAACCTACAAGATAATATTGTATCTCAAAAACTATGAAACACAAATATTTTATTTTAAAGAAAAGATCCTTTGAAGATTGCAATAGCAAAAACCAATAATACAACAATAATAGTATAGCCCACAATATAGAACTTTATTCCCAAAAATTAAATACCAACTTAGCATTTCATAGCAAAAATTATAGCAATTTCTAATGTTTATTAAACTACAATGACCAAGCAACTTCTAATATTCAAATTATACTAATTATAGCATAATTACAACTAGTGGCAATAAAACAGCTAATAGCAACAAAGCAACCAATAAAATTTATTTTTATAGGGAAAGACTATCATCAATGGATTGGTGTTTACTATCCTCACCACTTAATGCCTAAAAATTAAAACAAAATATTATTAATGATAAATTAAAAATTAAAAATAAAACTATTTATTCATATAATTCAAATAGGAAGTTCAAAAAATTATCCCTTGAGCTTATTTAAAACACTTTTTTCTTTTGGTGTTGTCACTTTTTTCTTTCTACTATTTGTGTTTTAAATTGAGCTATCTCATTTTGCAATGTTATATAAGAAGGCCTAGATGATAAACTCTCATGAACTCATTGACTAGGGTAAGCACCTAATCCCATTCCTCGGATTCAACCACAATGCTTTTGGGTTTCCAAAGCCCTAACCAATGAATATTCCTTTGAAACTTCTTGGGATGAGAGTCCTCAGCCTAAAACTAAGTAATCTTTTTCTACAAATTCAAATAGAAAATAATAAATTATTTAAAGAATAAAATATTTTAACAAAAATAGAAGTCAACACTCACATAATTCAAATACTTACATAGACACTTCTAACTTTATCATTGATACAATATGTATCTATTATTAGGGTATATCCTTTGATTTTAATTAAATAGAATTCATTTATAACTTCTTTTATAGTGAAATTCTTTATAATCTTCTTTTTAATAGAAATAGTCAAATTATATGTAATAGAGTTTTATTTTATTTTATTATAAATCCTATTTTTACAATGAGTAGAGAGTAGAGTCAAAGAAACCAAAAAAAAAGAAATTTTGCGAAAGTGTGAGAATTAAAAAGTGAAGAGTATATTATTAGTCATTTTTTAAGAATGGAAATAAGAAGTTTATTGGAGAAGTTTTAATATATTTTATTATATTTTATAAAACTTACATTTATGTAAAATGTAGATATATCTTTAAAAGCATGTGTTTAGGACTTTAAAACATTAGGAGGGGCAGATAAAAATTTAAAGGGGGCAAGTTTAGAAGTTTTTTTAAAAAAATATTATACACATATATAATACATACAAACAACTTTTTTAGGGGGTGACTTCCCCTAAATTGAAGCACTTGGTTCCATCCAGTTTGGCACCCCATGGTTGAACCCTAGCTAATATGGGTATGGGAGATGCTGGAGCTAGCACACGTGGAATAGAATGGTTATTTACCCATGTGGACTGCATGCCTATGACAAATTATACTATTATGAGGAAAGTTCTTTCAATAAAAAGATTTTTGAAAAAGAAAATTGAAACTCTGCAAATTTTTTTTTGAAAGTTGCATATTTATCTTCTTCTTCTTCTTATTATTATTATTATTTTCTCATTAGATCCAGATTATAATAATAGTAAATACTCAATACATGTTTTGTGTTTGGAAGTTCAGAGTCTATTCATTTATTGAGAAGTTTAAATTTACATCTTGAACATCGACCAAAGGTACTCAGCTCTAGTATTGCACTTAATCATTTAATTACATATTCACTTGCTTATTTATTTATTTATATTTATTGGGATGTTATTTATTTAATAAATATTTGGTATTTTAAATTAATAGATGAAGATTTATTTCAACAACCTAATGAGAATCAACACTTCCTTTAGATGAGTTCCGCTCTCATTCGTTAGGACAGAGTTTATTTTGTTAATTTAAAACTTGTTATAATCTAGTTATAGTTCTATAATTCCACAAGTAGGATCCTTTATCCTAATGTAGTTGGTATAATTGATTTAGATGAGAGAGCTCTCCTATTGTGTAATTGTATTGTTAGTTGTCATAGAAAAAAAAAAAAATTGGCGTGTTTGTTTTAAAGAGGCATTTTGTCAAAATTTTTATTGGAAGTTGAGAACCAACTCAATATATAATCAATGGCTTAAAGAAATTAGTGAATTGGCATATAAAAAAGGTTTTAACTGAATCTTCTGCTAAATAGAAACTCAATATGGTTGGGAGATACGACTTTGGAATGTTTTCTATTAAGCATACGAATATGAAATTTTGTCACATTTTGTGCTCGTCACACATTCAAAATTGGGGTGTGATACATAACTTGAATTGTGTTAACTCATATGTCATTTGCAAGTCGTTTGGCTTAGAAGAGTACTAGTTGGCTTTAATGCCTCAGCGTTCCCAACCTGATAATTGGGTTTGTCAAATATGGTGAGAGGACGTGGTGTCTCTATTCTGCTAGTGTCAACTATTGTCGCCATTCCTGGTTTTCTTTGACGGTTTCAGAAAGAGAGGATATCACTTTGCAAGAAAGCATAAAATGTTTCCTTTATGTCAAAGGTTTCATGGCGTTTTATGCTAGCGTCTTCTCACATTTGGTGTTGGACACGAGACATTGAGGCAATGAAGGTAATTTTTAACTCCATTCACTTCAGAAACTTTTTTCGCCACATAGATTTTACTCATGGATTCTCGTACGACATCCTTTACACCAAGACATCTATAACACATACCATATGGGGCTGCATCTCACGTTTGGTCACTCTGATAACCGTGGTGGTTGTGTTCATCTGTTACGTTAATGTTTTCAACAAGTATTCAGGTTGGGATTCCATCGTCACTTACATGCTAGTGGTGGCAGCTGTCATATCAGAAATCCTTTCAATTATATCGCCGGTTATTTCTTCTGAATGGACAATTGAAATTCCGAGATCCATCAACGGTAAATATAGCATCCTGTTGTTTCCAGTGATCAAGGAATGGCTTGAGCACCGAGATCAGAAGAGAAAGAGAAGGTGGAATTCAGTGGGTCCGTGCAACTTCTTGATCTTCTACCTTGAATATAATAAGTTTTTTGGTGATTCCTTAACACCATCGAAATTAGATAAGTTTTCGAATATATCCTATAGCCAAGTCTCCCCAGATTTGAAGGAAATGCTCTTAGACGATGCTAAAAACAAGTCAATGGGTCAAATACCAATTCAAGATCGACCTATCCCTTTATACAAGGAACTTGTTAAAGCTCAGAGATTACGCAGTCAAAGATTAACAATAGAAAATTTAGAATTTCACCAAAGTATTGTTCTTTGGCACATTGTTACGAACGTTTGCTACTATTGCGATGACAACAGAGGTGTTCTTGAAAATGAAGTTCCTTCAAGAGAGAGCAGAAAGGCAGCTATCTGATTATATGTCTTACCTCTTGGTGAAGCGACGTTATATGTTACCAGTTGGGACAGGGCTCCTTATCCTTCGAGACACATGTTTTGAAGCGATTAAATATTGTCAAAATCAGCAAGCGTGATCTCTTTTCCTCAAATGAGAGTGAAGCTTGGAAGACATTGCTTCAACACATAACAGAGGACACACAATATGCAGCAACTCGCCCCAAAAAGGAGGACCTAGTAACATAGAACTCCAAAATTCGGTTTGATTCTGTTTTTGTTCTTTTGTTTTTTAAAACAGTGGTAAAAAAACAAGCAATTATAATAGTTTTGAAAAACAAAAAAAATAACTAAAATTTGCTCTTAAGTTTTATTCTAGTATAGAGAAAATAAAAGGTTTTTGTATCTCACATAATTTTTTCTTTTAAACTGAGAATAGGAAGCAATTATGTTGAATAGATTCTTTCATTTCTAAAACCCGAAAACTATATCTAACAACAGGAATTATGGGCAGCTAGATCCTAGATGACTATTTTTTTTTAAAAAGAAAAAAAAAAAAGCTGTACAAAGTGAAAGAAGAGTTCATCTTTTTAGCTCTTTATGATCTTCAAGTTCATTCGGTGTTCAGCCGCCAGCTTTAACACTTGAAAGAAGTCCAAATTGAGGCCACAAAGGTTGAGATAACTTGAAAACTAAAGAGAGAGGGCAACATCCGATGGCTTAATATATGAGGCAATTTATAAAAGGATTAAACTGCTTTAACCACTATATGTGGAAGAAAATTTTTGAAACCTAAATAAAAAAAAATTATTTTTCATGTTTTTATTAAAGAATTTAATAATAAATACCTAAAAACTAAAACTAAATTTCGTCCGATCAAACTTGATAAACTGAAACAGTAACAGATGCCTAACTCGGAAACAAAATAAGATTCCATAACAGATCTATGTGGTAGAAAAACGGCAACGAGAACTCAAAACTGAGCAAGATGCAGTAAGATTATAATACATACCTGAAGAAGAAGAAGATGGAGAAGACATAGCAATGATAATTAGAGAGAAACGATGAGGAAAATGAAGGGTATGGGTGGCGTTGGAAAAAAATTTTCACTGTATATATACACATATTCTTCATTTCTTTCCAATCCTCCCACACCTGTGAGTTCTCCCGTTAAACAAGACCCGTGTCCTCTGTCTTTGAAGTCTGTGAACTGAACTCCCCAGCCCATCATCACTATTTATATCCACAAAACCCAAATAGGGGTTACAAATGACTTTTCACTTCTCTAATTTATCTTTTTCTTTCTTTTCTTTTGTACGGTTGGCCCTTTTTTTTTTTCTTATAAATCTTTAGGTCCACTACAAATTTGGAAGAAAAACATGAAAGGAATCTCACAGGGCGCATTTCACAATGATTTTTTTTAATAAACAGTGACAATTGACCTTGTGCCATTGTTAACAGGCAAGAAGAAATTTCCTACTAAACTTCTATGTTTGGATCTCCTACTCTTTCTTCGTCTGCTTAGCGCTTGCTTCTTCACAAAATAATGTTGTTTGGCTGCTATAATCCTGGCTATTCGCGACATCGAAGCTCCAAGATGTGACATGTTGCTTCATTAATCTGAACGACATCATTTCAATGAGTTTCTTTTGGTGTAATCTTGGACGTCAATCTTGCGAAATCCTAACCATTGGTTCATTATGAACGAGGCTAAAAAATAATCGAGGTTCTGGATGTTGCTGCACCAGCAGAAAAATCATCTTCATCTTTTCTGCTATTCCAAACAGGTAAAAAACTCTTATGAACAATCGAACTAGTGGAAGCTTCATCTTTTCTAACTTTTTCTTTTGTTTGCAACTTTATAGCTTGCAATTCTGTAGCTTGCAACTCTCCAACGCTATAAATTATCTTCTCCAGCCGTGTATGTTTAGATGTGTATATATACATATTTGTTTAAAGCATATATTTCATTTGTATTTTTGCAACTTCGTAGCTTGCAACTCTCCAACTCTATTCATTGTCTTTTCCATTTTTGCGTTTAGTTGTATGTGTATATATACATTTGTTTAAAGTATATATTTTATTTGTATTTTTGCAACTTTATAGCTTGCGATGGTTTCAACAGTTGCGAAAAATTGCATCCTTGTCCTTCCTCTCAAGAACCCCACCACCAACAATGATACAAGGGTTTTTGGCATTGAAGATAGTTTTGCAAAATGGGTGACGACCCTCAATAATCTTAATAAATGATTTTCCCACCAGTGCAGCAACGTCCAGAACCTTGATTGTTTTTTAGCCTCATTCGTAATGAACTAATAGCCAGGATTTCACAGGATTGACATCTGAGATTGCACCAAAAGAAACTCATCAAAACGATGTCGTTCGGATTAATGAGGTGGTGTGTCACATCTTGGAGCGTTGATGTCGCAAACAGCCACGATTATAGCAGCCAAATGGAGTCATTTTGTGAGAAAGTAGGCACTGAGTAGGCAAAGGAAGAGAAGGGGATCCGAAGCCTAAACTTCTCAAGAGCATCATCAAAATTTCAAGAGTAAATTACTATGTAGTTAACATGCCATTATTAAAAGACAAAAGGAAAATTTCTCATGAGCATCGTCAAAATTTTAAGATTAAACTATTATTTAGTCAATGTGCTATTATTAAAAGATAATAAAAAATTTTCTCAAAATTTCTCACAAGTATCGTCAAAATTTCAAAATTAAACTATTATTTAGCTAGTGTGCCATGACTAAAAGACAACAAGAAAATTTTTTAAAGCTTCTCATAATTATCGTCAAAATTTCCAGAGTAAACTATTATTTGATAAGTGTGCCATTATCAAAAGACAAGAAATTTTCTTGAAACTTCTCAAGAGAATTGTCAAAATTTCAAGAGTAAACTACTATTTGATCAATGTGCCATTACTAAAGGACAACAAGAAATTTGTTTGAAACTTCTCAAGAGCATCGTTGAAGTTTCAAGAGTAAACTACTATTTGGTCAGTGTTGACAAAAAGAAAATTTTTTGCAACTTCTCAAGAGCATCATCAAAATTTCAAAAGTAAACTATTGTTTGATGCCATTATTAAAGGGACAAGAAGAAATTTTTACGAGACTTCCTAAGGTAGTGTTTGGTTTAACTAAGGGGAAGGGAGGGGAGGGGAGGGGAGGGATTTTAATGGAGGAGAGGGAAGGGATTTTAATGATATGTTGTTTAGTTAAGGAGAGGAGGAGAGGGGAGATAAAATTAAATGAATAATTATACTCTTATGATATTAGAATTATTTTTTTATTTCTAAGATATTTTTTATAAAAAAAAAACTTTTTTCTACTTTCTATTATAAAAAATAATTTTTTTATTTCTATTAAAAAATATATTTTATTTTCATAAAAAATTATCTTCAACTCTATTAAAAAAATAATATCTATATTATGTTTTAAGTGAAAGCAAAGTAGGAGTAATTTAGTTAAATTAAACTAAAAAATTTCTCTCTTCTCCAAAAACTCCCACTTTTATAGGAGGGGGTTTGGAGGGGAGGGGAGGGCCCTCTAACTTTTTCATACCAAATAAAGGGAGGGCCTCCCCTCCCTTCCTCCTCAAAACCCTCAAACTAAACATTATCTAAAAGTATCATTAAAATTTTTAGAGTAAATTATTATTTGATCAGTCTGCCAAATTATTAAAGGACAACAAGAAATTTTTTAAAAACTTTCAAGAGCATTTTCAAAATTTCAAAGAGTAAACTACTATTTGATGCCATTATTAAAGATCAACAATCCGCAAAATTTCAAGAGTAAACTACCATTTGGTCAGTGTGCCTTACTCTCTCCTTCCCATTTTTTCCTCTGCTTTCCAGAGGTTCTCTCTTCATCGCCATTTCGGCCGCTGCTCGATATCTCAGCCCTTCCATTGCCTCTTCGATTTCTTGAATCTTGCTTTTTCTTCTAATTTCATTCTTTGTGAGAGAGAGAGAGAGAGAGAGAGAGTGAAAACCGAGAGCAGAGGAGAAGCAGCAAGAAAGATGATGGGGAGAATGACGAATATTTCGGAAGCTTCTCTTTGTTGTAAATTAGTAGCTGCACAAGGAATTTGTTAGCATAAAATAAATCCGAGCCGTGTACAAGGACACTGTCATTGAGAGATATTTCGCTACAAGACGACACTCCTCAAGATTGAACGGATTCTTCTGCGATGTCGCAGGGAAGCAGAACAGCAGAAACTAAAAACTCAGGGACGAAGAGAAGAGGAGAGAATAGCTCGAGTGTTGTCCAGAGTTGTGGTGTGTCAAACCCAATGAGCAACACGGTATTTATAGGCACAAGAGTAGCGAGACATTGGACCACATTTAATAATATTAATGAGGACGTTTCTGAACATTGTGCGGTTTCCGACATGAGGATTAATAAACATTTAATCAGATAATAAAAACAAAAAATGGATTAGTAATTGCCGGTAAATGATGACTAACGTTCAGAAACGTTCATATAATGAACTCATAACCGAAGCCTTAAAATTGTGGACTTTCTGGAAGGCTATTTGAAAATATTTAATTTTCAAAAAATAAACTCTGGCAATGGTAAAAATTGTCCAACACCGCGTATATTTTTGCGCGCAGGGGGGGGGGGAATCGCTGAATTTCAATTGTGCTCAACTATGTTGGCCCAGCTTTTTGTGCGCGCGAGCCCATTCTCCTCCTAGGCCCATTTTGCTCTTCCATAATCACATGTTAATATTTATACCCTTTGACCTTCATTTGTTTGAGCAATGTAGGACTCTTCTTTTTCTCTTTCCCTTTTGACACATACACATATTCTCTAACAATCCCCCACATGTGTGTCAAAAGATCACTATCATCTGAGTTATACATATGAGTATAAACATTTCGAATATGGTGTCTTACGGACTATGAACCATTCCTAGACTAATAAAGCTTAGTATACAAAATTGTAGGTGAAGCTTATAGCTTCTATGAACTAACAATTTTTCGTTGTATACTAGAAGCCTTAAAAGTCAATTTATACCCCCACAATTTCCACTATTATCGCAGTTTTGCGCTTTAAACTACGGCCTTGCGTGTGCCTGGTTTTAATGAATGCTCTAGAGATTTTTGCCATGATCTTATAGGAGCGGCCCCACTCCATATTCATATAGGTGATTTCATCAAGTGTGACTGCAATGAACACACCATCCATAAGGAATATGAAATCATTAAGAGCTTTTGCTTAGCCTCGCCAACAATGCATCCTAACACTTTTTCTCATATCATAGGAATGGATCAAAATAATAAAGTGTTAGCAGAATTAACAAATAACTTGTTTTTACCCATATGAACCTCCTTCATAGGATCACCAATCACAGAGGTTGGGTTACCATCACTGTTAATTTTCAAACTGGGTTAAGTCACATTCCCCTCGATGTTTCTAAAATTTGTTTCTTCCCTAAAGGTTTGGTTAGGAGGTCTGCCAGATTTAATTCTAACCTTACAAAATCGATCGATATAACTCTATTTTTCAATAACTGTCTTATAATATTATGTCTTAAACGAATGTGCCTACTTTTGCCATTGTAGGTCTTATTTTTAGTAACGGCTATCGCCAATTGACTATCACAATATAATGACACTGATGGTGTTGGTTTTTCACCTAATGGAATATTTGCCAAGAAGTTTTTCAACCGCTTAGCCTCATTACTAGCCAACTCCAGAGCAATGAACTCTGAATCCATAGTAGATCTCGCTATAATATTTTATTGAGCTGATTTCCAGGTTACTGCACCACCACCAAGAATGAATACATAGCCACTAGTGGATTTGGTATCTTCTGAATCTGAGATCCAGTTAGCATCACTGTATCCTTCTAATACAGCGGGAAATCCATTATAACATATACCATAATTCATGGTACCGTTCAGATAACTCATTAATCTGTCCAAAGCTAACCAATGTTCACTACTTGGACAGTGAGTATATCTACTCAATCTACACATAGCATATGTTATATCAGGTCGGGTGTAATTCATTAAATGCAACAGACTCCCAATAATCTGTGCATATGTAGATTGAGCTACTGGATCACCCTTATTTTTAACTAATTTGGTGCTAGCATCATAAGGAGTGCTTACAGGTATTTTTTCAAAGAATCCAAATTTTTTAAGAATTTTTTCAACATAATGTTCTTGAGATAGTAAAATGCCATTTTCACTCCTTATGATCTTAACACCTAATATCACCTTTGCTTCACCCATATCCTTCATATTAAATTTAGAAGAAAGAAACATTTTAGTTTTTATCACAACATTTATATTTGTACCAAAAATAAGCATATCATCAACATATAAACAGATAATCACACAACCATCATTCACAATTTTTGTATAAACACATCTTTCTACTTCAACAGTGAAAAATCCATCACTTGTTAAGACTTGATCAAGTTTTTCATGCCATTGTTTCGGTGCTTGTTTCAATCCATATAATGATTTAACAAGTTTACAAACTTTATTTTCTTGTCCAGGAGCAACACACCCTTCAGGTTGTACCATGTAAATTTCTTCTTAAAAAAGCAGTTTTAACATCTATTTGATGAATAAAAAACTTGTAAATTGAAGCTAAAGCAATCAAAATTCTAATAGAGGAAATTCTTGTAACTGGAGAAAAAGTATCAAAATAATCAATATTTTGTTTTTGAGTAAATCCTTTAGCTACTAGCCTCGCTTTATATTTATCAATAGATCCATCAGGATTATATTTCATTTTAAAAACCCATTTACAACCAATAGGTCTTGCTCCCAGAAGCAAGTCTGCTAAAACTCAAGTTTTGTTTTGATTTAGTGAATCTATTTCAGTTTTAATTGCTTCTTTCCAAAGATGAGTATCAGAAGATGAAATTGCTTCAGAAAAATTTGATGGCTCATCTTGTAACATAAAAGTATAAAAATCATTTCCAAAAGAAGTTTCTTTTCTTTGTCTTTTGCTTCTCTTTAAATTTTCAAGAAAATTTTCACTTTCATTTACTTTAGGTAAAGAAGGCAAATTTTCAGCTATTTGAGACATATGCTGAATTTTCAATGGAAAAATATGTTCAAAAAATTCTGCATCTTTGGTTTCAATAATAATGTTATGATCAAGAACATCACTTTTCAAAACTAGAAATCTATATGATGCACTATATTCAGCATATCCAATAAACATGCAATCAGAAGTTTTAGAACCAATTTTCCTCTTTTTAGGATCAGGTAATAAAACTTTTGCAAGACACCCTCACACTTTCAAATATTTTAAATTTGGTGTGTATCATTTCCATAATTCATAAGGTGTCTTATTTGTTTTCTTATAAGGTATTCTATTTTGTAAAAAATATGCAAATAACAAAGCTTCACCCCATAAATTATCTGGTGCAGAAGAACTTACAAGCATAGCATTCATCATTTCTTTTAAAGTTCTATTTTTCCTTTCTGCTATTCCATTTGATTCAGGTGAATATGGAGGAGTTATTTCGTGAATGATTCCTTCTTTTTCACAAAAGTCATTAAATAAAATAAATTCTCCTCCTCTATCTGACCTAACCCTTTTAATCTTTTTATTTAATTGATTTTCTACCTCAGCTTTATATAAAAGAAATTTATCAAAAGCTTCATCTTTATTTCTCAATAAATAAACCTTAGTATATCTAGAAAAATCATCGATAAAAGTTACAAAATACTTTTTGCCACCTCTTGTCATAGTTTATTTTAAATCACCTAAATCAGTATGTATCAAGCTAAGCAATTCAGTTTCTCTTTGTACAGAAAAATGAGACTTTTTGGTTAACTTAGCTTCTACACAAATTTCACATTTGTTTAGACAATCATTTTTAATTTTAGAAATTAAACCAAGTTCTTGCATTTTCTTTAAATATGACTTACTAACATGTCCTAATCGAGCATGCCATATATCAAAAGTATCAACCATAAAGACAGGCAAGTAAGCAGAAGATGATGCATTTTCATTCATATCAGCAATGTTGAGTATAAACAGCCCCTGAGTACAATAGCCCTTCCCTACAAATACATTATTCTTTGTCATTACGATCTTATTAGATTCAAATGACACCTTAACCCCAGCTTTGCTTAATAGAGCTACAGAAATTAAATTGGCTCTAACATCAGGCACATGAAGAACATCACTGAGTAACAAAGTTTTCCCAGATATGAGTTTCAGTTCAACCTTTCCTTTTCCTAGAACTTTTGCAGTTCGGGAATCAGCAAGGTAAACACGGTTTTCTCCTTCCTTGGTAGGATTATAGGAGGCAAACATCTCACGATTTGCACAAATGTGCCTGGTAGCCCCAGAATCTACCACCCATTTTTTCACATCGGATACCAAGAGAGCTTGAGAAATGACTGCTACAATAATTTCATTTTCTTCATCTCCTTGAACCAGATTGGCCCTAGGAGGATTGTCATTTCTAGCCCTCTTCCTGCATTGAGCAGCATAGTGGCCTGGTTTTCCACAAACAAAGTAACTCCCTTTCTTTTTGAATTTAGGGTTAGAACTCTTGGGCTTGTAGTCAGGTTTTGTTTTAAAGTCATACCTTTTGGCATACTGTTTTGTCTCCACCAAATTTGCTTTTGAGGTCATTTCTTTGCTTTTTGCAGCTTGCATCTCTTTTTGATTTGTGTCCTCGATTATGATGTGAGTGATTAGGTCCGACAGTGGCAATTATTTTTGTTTGTGTTTCAGTTGTTGTTTGTAGTCCTTCCATGATTCAGGCAGCTTCTCAATCAGAATTCCAGCAACAAACTCGTCAGGTAGGTTAATTTTTTTTGCCTTCAACTCTTCTAGCAGCTTATGGTACTCATTAATTTGCAGCTTAATATCCTTGTCCTCGGTCATCTCCCATCTATAGTAATTTCTAACAATAAACTTTTGCTTCCCAACATCCTCCACAGTATATTTGGCAATTAACGATTCCCAAATTTTGCTTGCTTCCTTGTACACATAGTAAACATCGAATAGATCATTAGACAAAGTGTTAATGATGGTATTTCTGCATACCTTGTTGGCATATTCCCAAGTAATCCTTTGATTTTGGTCAACATCTAGCGAAGGTTCAGATTGTGTGAGTGCAGTAGCAACTCCATATAGGTCAAGGATAGAGTAAACACGTTCTTGCCACCTTCAAAAGTTTTTGCCATCAAACATTTCGATTTTTGAAATATCTGGTGGTGGCCTAGACAGTGGCATCGGAGGTAGTGTGAATGGAACACAGGATGTAGGACCAAGACTAGCACCGGTAGGGCCATCGGAAGCAGGAGCATTATTTTGTTGTGACTCCATATCTCTCAAGATTGTTGTAAATTAGTAGCTACACAAGGAATTTGTTAGCATAAAATAAATCCGAGTCGTGCACAAGAACACTGTCCTTGAGAGATATTCCGCCATAAGACGACACTCCCCAGGATTGAACGGATTCTTCTGCGATGTCGCAGGGAAGCAGAATAGCAGAAACTAAAAACTCAGGGACAAAGAGAAGAGGAGAGAATAGCTCGAGTGTTGTCTGAAGCTGTGGTGTGTCAAACCCAATGAGCAACGTGGTATTTATAGGCACAAGAGTAGCGAGACGTTGGACCACGTTTAATAATATTAATGTGCGGTTTTCGACATGAGGATTAATAAACATTTAATCAGTAATTGCCGGTAAATGATGACTAACGTTCAGAAACGTTCACATACTGAACTCATAACCGAAGCCTTAAAATTGTGGACTTTCTGGAAGGCTATTTGAAAATATTTAATTTTCAAAAAATAAACTTTGGCAATGGTAAAAATTGTCCAACACCGCATATATTTTTGCGCGCAGGGGGGGAAATCGCCGAATTTCAACTGTGCTCAACTATGTTGGCCCAACTTTTTGTGCGCGCGAGCCCATTTTCTTCTTAGGCCCATTTTGCTCTTCCATAATCACATGTTAATATTTATACCCTTTGGCCTTCATTTGCTTGAGCAATGTGGGACTCCTCTTTTTCTCTTTCCCTTTTGACACACACACATATTCTCTAACACTCTTCAACTCGAAGCACTATTGAAGCCCTTCATGAAATTGTCGTTACTACATGGATTTTGAATGCTGTGGGTAAGGGTTCATTCATGTGAGTTTTAGTCTTCATGGCTAGTTTGATTTTGAAAGTTTAGATGTTTAACTCGATAGTGCCAAGTTATTGTGATGGGTAACCTGTGATAGTTAATTTGAGATAATGCTCGTTCCCCTGATTTGCTGTGGGGAAATTCTTGTTTGGATTTTGGTGATTGTTTTGCTGGCCCCATTGGAATTATGTATTGAAGGATGCTATGCTAGAAAATTAGGATTTGGGACTCTGGTTTTTTATTTTTAAGTTGCTTTCCAAATGGAATATGATAATATTGTCTCAGCTTTGTAAGGAACTTGGTACAAATGATGTTTCATCTGGTTGTTATAGCTCTTGAGTAAAATGATTTAGATATTTGGGAGGTTTATTTTAAGATTTAACCAAGCTAAGAAGAAATGACGTCTTATTAAAGCTACGAGATTAAAGTGATGTTTTTTTTATTGTTCATGTTGGCCACGATTAAGTTTGAACATGTGTACTAAATTTTCTCAGGTTATGCTCGTAGTCGCCAGACAATCAGACTTGGTGGTGCAGTTGATATTTTAAAATGCCTAATCAATTTTATTTCTTTTACTTTTACTCGACATGAAGCTTAACAAAGACAAACCGTGGGTTATATCATTTGGGGTATCTACAGGAAAATTGTGATGTGTGATGTGCCTGAATTTTTGAATGAGTTTTCTGAATCATTTGGGGGAAAGCTATATGAATGTGAGTTGTTGTAATGGATCATTTGTCAGAGGTGGATTTTCCTTATTTTTGGGCTTGCTAATTTTGGTGATGTCACCTTTTGAATTTAATGGGTATATCCCCTGTTTTTATCATAGTATTTTGACATCGAGAGCCACTATGTCTGGGATACGTTGAGTCTCTTCATGATTGCCATATCTAAGTGCTGCTGTGAATTTGATTCAAGCATAGCATGAGTCCGTTTTGGAGTTGGGTTGAGAGTCAATGCTAATCTTTGGTATAGGAACCAGGGCATGGTATTGATCTTCAATCTACAGAATAATATGCTTGAGTAATTATTTGGTGTTGGGGACATTTTAAGAGTCTTAAGGATTGGACTTTGATTGAGGTTGGATGCTTTGATGCTACACATTTTGGGACTTGAAGGTTTTGAGCGTTCGATACTGTCGATATACTCTAATGTCGCTTGGCTTTCCGAACAATGTCAAATAATTGTGGTCTTTTAGGAAATTTCAGGGATTTCCCCATGTTTTGGGGCTTGTTGGAGGAGTGGTAGGGAGTACTATTATTGTGTTAGTCCCGTAACATTTTATTGCATAATTCATGTTTTCATATATTTTTCTACCTTGTATTTTATTACTTCCTAAAATATCATGATTTTTTTAATTTGAAATTTTCAATTGCATTGATGTTCAATTAAAAAATATTTTTATTATATTAAAATTCTTGAGTTATAAATTATTGACATATATATAGAATCAATAGAAGTAATTCTGAAAAATTTTTACAAATCCCGATGTTGCTTTAAGTACAACTTTGAAATGAGGTGATTTCATACGTGATGATAACCTTTTATAGAAGGATTAATTATAGAATATTAATTGCTAACAGCTGCTTTGTTAACTTTTGGTGCTAGGGATGAAATTATAAAAAATTGTAAGGGGACAAAAATGTATATCTAATATGAGCACTAATAATTTTTAAAAATGCAACTTTAAGTAGTTATTAAATTAATATAATAATACAATTCACTAAAATTAAAAAAATAGGAACATAAAACAGCAAAAAAAATCAAATAAATATGATAACATCAAAATAAATATAAATTAGAAGTGATACAATATACATTACAATTAGGATATATTCTTGATTTTTAATTTGAATAAAATTCATTTATAACTTATTCTATAGTAAAATTCTTTGCAATCTTCTTTTTAATAGAAACAGCCAAATTATATGCAAGAGAGTCTTATTTTATTAAGAAATCCTATTTTTACAATATTTAGAGAATATGGTAAAAGAAACAAAAAAAAAAAATTTTGTGAAAGTGTAAGAATTAAAGAGTGAAGAGTATATTATTAGTCATTCTTTAGGAATGGAGATAAGAAGTCTATTGGGGAAGTTTTAATATATTTTATTATATTTCATAAAATTTACCTTTATAAATAATGTAAGATGCAATTATGTCTTTAAAAGCATATGTTTACGACTTTAAAACACTAGAGAAGGCACATAAAAATTTCAAGGGGCAAGTTTAAAAATTTTTGAAAAAATAATATTATATATAGATAATATATACAAAAAAATTTTTCAAAATTAAAGCATTTGGGCCCATCCCAATTTGGCGCCCCATGGTTGAAACCTAACTAGTAGGGGGTATGAGAGATGCTAGTCTCTTGTGTCGATTAATACAAGTGGAATGGAATGATTTTTAACCATGTAGGCTACGTGTCTAAGATAAATTATACCATTATAAGGAAAGTTCTTCCAATGGAAAGGTCTTTGAGAAAGAAAATTGAAACTCAGCAAAATATGTTTTCAAAAGTCACATATTTATCTTATTATTGTTATTTTCTCATTGGATCTTGATTGTCGTAATAGTAAATACTTAGTACATGTTTTTGTGTTTGGAAGTTTAGATTATGTTCATTTATTGAGAAGTTAGAATTTACAACTTGAATATTGACCAAAAGTGCTCATTTATGGCGGTTCACTTTAATCATTTAATTACATACTCACTTGCTTATTTATTTATATCTATTGAAATGTTATTTATTTGATAAATATTTGGTATTTCAGGTTAATAGAGTTGAGCTAAGATTTACTTCAATAGTCTAGAGAGAATCAATGTTTCCTTTGGGTGAGTTCCACTTTCTTTCATGAGGACAAAGTTTATTTTGTTAATTTAGAACTTATTATAATCTAGTTATAGCTCTATAATTCCATAGGTAGGAACTTTCACCTTAAAGTAGTTGGTATAATTGATTTAGATGAGGGAGCCCTCTTGTTATACCATTATATTGCTAGTTGCCCTAGAAAAATCTTGGAGTGTTTATTTTAAAGAGTCATTCTATGAAAATTTTTATAGGAAGTTGAAAACCAACTCAAAATATAATCAACAATTTAAAGAAATTAGTGAATTGGCATATAAAAAAGGTTTGAAATGAATTTTCTTTTTAATAGAAATTTAGTATGGTTGGAAGGACAATTTTGGAGTATTTTATTAGGTTTATAGATATGAGATCTCCTCATGTTTCATGTCAGTCATATCTTCAAAATTTGGGTGTGATACATAACTTGAATTATTTGAATTGGGTTACCTTGTATTTCATTTGCAATTTCATATTTGATGTTAGGATTTGATATCATAAGTTTGGTAAATTCTTCGTGTGGGGAACTAAAAATCAACTACCAATGGGGTTTCTTAGTTACATTTGTACTTGATAATTGTATTTGAGAAGGCCATGTTGATCTAATAAAGCATGAGTTGCCTTTTTTTAATACTTTTTTTTTGGGAGTTCAACCAATCTAAATCAAATGCTAGATCATAAAAATTAAAATATCATATTAATTTAAAAACTTAAATTGTTAAGTAAAAGTTCATGAATTATTTTTTTGATAAAATATATAAAATAAAATTTGTTATAATTTATAATATCTAACAGCATCGTTTGAAAAGAATATCATTATTTTTTCCATTAAAAATATATCATTGTTGATAGGGTTTTTTGTTTTTAAATTAGCAGTTGTGGAAGTGTGGAGGTGGAGCCAAAATAATGATTCCATTTTCAAGTAAGTTAGCTACTTTTGTGAATAAATTAAAATTTGATTTTAGTCTTTTACAAATAGAGTATTTCTTAATTTAGTCTTTCATAAAATTATTTTATTAATTTAATTCTTGACATATAGGTATTTTTCTAATTTAATTTGTCCCTTACAAATAATTAAAACTATCATGATATCTTTATGTCAATTTAGTATTGTTAATAGAATTAACAATCAATTTTTCATGAATCTGCATATTATATAGTGGTGATTAAGTGATAATTTATTAAAAAGTATATTAAATGCTATCATAATTATTGATTTCATTTATAATATATTGATAAAAAGATATTATTGATATCATTTTATTTGTAAGGGTTCAAATTAAAAAAATATTCAAGATAAAAATGAGATTTTAGTCTTTGTGAATATAATTGTTAAGTTTTGGCATCATTTAAGAGTTAGAAGTAGGATTAATTTTATAGCATTAAGTTCCACTTGTGTTGTAATTCATTTCCTTTCCTCCTGGTTACACGATTTAGTTTATATTTATATTTGTGCCCTTGACACCAGAAGCGATAGAGGAGAAGAGAGGAACAGAATAGACAAGTGCAGCAGAAAGGAACGTCATGTATCTTATGATATCATGTGTAATTTATAATGGTCTGTCAGTAACTAACTAACCAAAATAACTGAAACAAACTAATTATAGTTATCTTTGTTAACGCTCGGCAAGTGGAGCATGGATGTCTATCATGCTCAACTTGGAAATGATGGAGGGCAAGAGACAGAAGTTTCGTAAATACATTTGCAAGTTGAACGACAAAGTTGATAGGAAGAAGGTGAACGATCTTGGACTTAACCTTTTCTCGTACCAAGTGGCATTTAGTTCAATATGTTTGGTGCGTTTATGGAATGTTAGGTTGGCTGCTATCTAAAGGGCAGACTTGTTATTGTAGTAAATATTAGCAAGCATCTAGTGAGGAATGTGTAAGTCCGCAAGGAGATATAAAAGCCACTGAACTTCACATGTGGTTGCTGCTAAGGTTTGATACTCAACTTCCGAGGAAGATCTGGAGACTGTGGGCTACTTTTTAGACTTCTAGAAGATTAAAGCTCTGTCCAGAAACACACAGAAACCGGTGATAGATCTTCTAGAGTGTGGACAGGTGGCCCAATCTAAATCATTAAAGCATTTAAGCGACAAATCAGAGTCTAAAGGAAAAAATAAGCTTTTCCTAAGATCCTTTGATATAACAAAAGATTCGATGGGCTACTTACAAGTAAAGGTCACAAGAGTAAGAAAGAAACTGACTTAACTGTTGAACTGCATAGCTGAGATAAGGTCAAGCTGTGGTGAGGTAAAAGAGTCAGCTTACAAGTGCGTGATAAGCGGAAGGATTAAACACTGGACTACCAGTGTCCATAGATAACCTTGTAGACCTGTCCATGAGTGTCTTGATTGGTTTGGAAGCCAAAAAACCAAAATCTTCAAGTAATTCAAGAGTAAACTTGTGTTAAGATAGAACAATGCCTATAGTGGAATGGGCAACTTCAAGCCCAAGAAAGAATTTTAATTCCCCAAGATCTTTAATCTTGAAAGCACTGTCAAGGGATGCTTTGATGTGTTGTATTTTAATAAAATCATTTTCGCCCAATATGACATCATCCACATACACTAGTAGTACAGTGACAGAAGCATAAGTGACTTTGGTAAACAAGGAGTGATCAGAATGTGATTGAGTATATCCATAAGAGATCAAAGTAGTGGAGAGTTTGAAAAACCATTGGCGACTGGCGTGCTTGAAGCTATAAAGAGATTTTTCCAGTTTACATAGTAGCTTCGAAAGCCTTGTGGGAGTTGCATGTAAACCTCTTCTTAAAGATCACCATGAAGAAGAGCGTTGTTCACATCTAATTAATGAAGAAACCATCCTTTGGTAGTAGCAATGGCCAAGATTTGTCTAATAGTGGTCATTTTTGCAATAGGAGAAAAGGTATCAAAGTAGTCCAAACCTTCGGTCTGTGTGTACCCCTTTACAACAAGCCTGGCCTTGTATCTTTTGATGCTACCATCAATGTTGTGTTTAATCTTGTACACCCACTTACATCCAATCGAGTGTATGCCAGTCGGTAATTGAGTAAGGACCCATGTATTGTTCTATTCAAGAGCTTTGATTTCAGCCTGCATTACATCCCTTCATTTGGCATGCTTCACAGCTTAGTTATATGATTTAGGCTTAGAAGTAATAGAAGTAGCCAAAACAAAGTTTTTATAAGAAGTAGAAAGATTAGAGTGGGACAAAAGGTGTGGGGAGTTTATGAGTTTTGGTTGATATCCTTAGTTGAAAAGGTGTGGTGCAATTTGTGTAGAAAGGGACTCAGATGTTGGTGAAGAAAAGGAAAATGGTGACAAAGGTGCAAGCTCTCGGGTAGGTTGGGAATTAAGGGGAGCATGAAAAGCACTAGTTTTAGAAAAGTTAATAGGGGGCTGGTCTTGAAGGGATGGAATGGCAGAAGATGTACTTGGAACTGAAGTAGTGGAGAAAGAGAAAGATGTTTCATAGAAAATAACATCACATGAGATGAAAATAGCTCAAGTAGGTAAATTTATGAGGAGAAATCCTTTAGTACTACTGGAATAATCAAGAAATGCACGCTTTTTGGCTCTTGGATCAAATTTTGAGCAATTGTGAGTAGAGGTAGCAACAAAACACAGAACCAAAAACTCTAATGTAACAACTGGGAAAAAAAAGGGTGACATAGGGACTACTTTAAGGCATTTTAAAATTTCTAGGGGCCAAAATCTAATTTTGTCCAAAATATATTAAAAAAATCCCAACCTCCCCACTTTCTCCACTTTTTCTTTCTTCTCTGCTGTAGGTCCAGAGGCTTCGTCCTTTCCTCTTTTCATCTTTTTCCCTCTCTTCTTTTCGTGTTTTGCTTCTTCTTTCCGTCTTTTTTGTTCTTTCAATCTCCATTCTTTTTGTTCCTCTCCCCATTGTTCTTCCTTCAAGCCACCATATCCACTGTGAAATCAGCCTTTCCTCCCACTACAGCGTGTGCTCTATTCATCATCGCGGTAGCAGTTTTAGAATGGTGTTAAGGTAAGGTTTTAAGCTTCAAGAAATTGCTTTCTACTCACTTCATTCCTCCTTCGATTTCTTGGTAAGAATCACTTCTTTTTCTCATTTTTGGTAGCTAAAGTTCAGAATCTGATTCAAGGTAATTTAATCTTGATATTTGCCTAATTTTATGGCTAATAAGGAAATAGGTTCAGCTAAGCTTTGTATTAGTTCCATTTCCCTATTTTTATTTTATTTTATTTGCTTCAAACAATATGGAAGTGTTCTATGTTATTCTGGTGGCTATATAAGAAAGGTTTAGGATGAAGATGTTCTTTTTGGATGGTAACTTAAAGTGTTAATTGAAAATTTTGAAATTTTTCCTAACTTGTATGTTGGCTTATGACCCTGATTAAAATAATAAAGAATAAGAGTAGCTTGAACTTATATACATTTTTGTGTTAGTTAGTAACCAAAATTGTTTATGGGAAATTTAGGAGATTTTGGAAATAACCCCATATCAAGTACTTTGTCAAATTAAAGCTTAAAGAAATTTACAGTGCCGTTGTGTGCGGTGAGTAGATAATACTTGCTATGGAAACTTATACTACTTGTTCATTGTAAAATAGTGGGATGCTAAACTTCATTTCATTATGTGTGAATACAAATGGAAGTATTATTGATTTTTTTCCTTAAAAAAGAAAAAAAGAGAGAGTGGTCTAATACAGAACCCTGCAACTAATAGTAGTAGTTGTTAGCCTTGGTGCACCTCGATTTGAACCCCAACTAGCAGGGGTGTTGCTAGCCCCATGTGTCGGCCACCACACGTGGATCTGTTGAAATTGTTAAGCATAAGTTACCTCGGTATTACTATTTCCTCATAAGTGGTATGGTTGGCATTCACTCGATTTGGTTCTGTTTAGACATGTCAATTATTACTATGCATGAGCTTTTAAATATTGAATTTATGTACATTATTAGATTTATCTATAATACATGTAAAGAAATGAATTTTCTTAGATACTATATTATTGCTTTCACTTTCGATATAAATTGGAGATTTAAGGTAGACTATTCATTATTATTTACATTTTGGTCATAGTTAGTATTATCCACTCACTGAGTTTCAAACTCATCCATTTAATCTCTTTTCATTACAAATAGTGAAGTGGGTCCATAACCGGCATAGGAGTGACTGCTGCAAAATATTGAGCCCTGCGTGGTTTTGCTAGGGCTTTTTTTTAATGAACTTTTGAAATTGTATCTAGGTATATTGCGTCTTTTTTTTCCCCCCTTTTGTTTAGCTCCACTTATACACAGGAAAAGTCCCCATTCCTTTTTGTTATTGTTTAGTGCCTCAGATTGAGAGCAGAGCTCTCTTATTACTTCTGGCTGGTTATTTGGCTATTTATAGGAATTTCAGGCAGTCCTATATATAAGGGAAACTCTACCGAAATTTTTACAAAAAATTAAATGAACTTTTTTGTAATTAATTTTTGTAACATTATATAAATCGTTTAGTAAAGGAAAGCCTTTTTAAGTATCCAAATATTTTCTCTGCTTTGTTAATGCCTAATTATGTATATGGTCCTAGTTATGGGTACGAGTCTCGACTTGTAGACCATGCCGGTTATGCCTCTATTCAGGGGTGTAACAAAAGTGGTATCAGAGCCTAGGTTGCCCTGTGATTAGTGGAGCAAGTGTTTTTTAATGATGTCTCAATTATAATTATGAACCCGGGCATAACTATAATTGAGATATCATCAGAGGCCTTCTAGGGGACTAAATTCTTTTCTATAATCATAACTACTTGAATAAGTGTGGGGTATACATATATGAGTGAGTCAAATTCTAAACTTATGTTTTTGTATTTAGTGAAATGTTGCTGGTTGGATCCAGTGCAGCTGGTCAAGAGGCTGCAGATGAACCTTTTATTAGGGCTCCTGCCCAACCTGAGGCCCCATCTACTAGGGGTTGTGGTAGGGGTCGTGCTAGGAGTAGAGGTCGGGGTAGAGAGGGTAGATCAACTAGAAACCCCGATGACTTGGACCATGAAGAAAGAGTAGCACCTTACTAGCCTCAAGTGCCTACCCTTGAACAATTAGCTACTGGGCTGCAAGGGGTTAGTCAAGCAGTAGAAGCATTAGTGGCGTTGGTTGCAGAATAAGTGGCTCACAATAACCCTCAAGCTAATATGACACTTTCATCGGGGCAAGTATTAGCAGAAGGAAGTCAGCATCAACCTGAAGAGAGGACCTCAGATAAGATTTTATCCTAACTTATTAAATTCAAGCCACCTTCATTTTCAAGGATAGAGGGTCAAGAAGATCCACAACAGTTTCTAGAAGATATCGAGTGAATCTGTGAGGCACTTGATTGTTCTGGGAGGAAGATAGTGGAGTTAGCAGATTTGATGTTACTTATAATGACAGATTTTGATGTAATTTTGGGGGTGGATTGGTTGGCTTCTTGTTATGCCACCTTAGATTGTCATCTCAAGGAAGTAAGATGCAAGTTTCCAGGTGAACAGCCCATCATTATCCAGGGTGATCGTAGTGAAGCACCTAATAACTTGATATCTGTCTTAGGAGTTATGAGATTATTAAGAAGAAGGTGCCATGGGTTCTTAGCATTTGTTAAAGATATAGAGATGCAAGATTCAAAGTTTGACCAAGTTCCAGTAGTGAATGAATTCCTTGATGTCTTTCTAGAAGAATTGCTAGGATTACCTCCAGTAAGGGAGATTGAGTTTGGTATTGATGTAATCCCTAGTACTCAACCTATCTCTATTCCTCTTTATAGAATGGCGCCTATGGAACTTCGAGAATTGAAGAATCTATTATAGGATTTGTTGGATAAGGGTTTCATTTGTCCAAGCACATCTCCTTGGGGTGCTCTAGTACTTTTTATGAAGAAAAAGGATGGCTCTCTCCGCCTATGTGTGGATTATCAGCAACTAAACAAGGTGACAATGTGAAATAAATACCCTTTACCTCGCTTAGATGATCTTTTTGATCAATTGCAGGGGGCTCAATGTTTCTCCAAGATTGACTTGTGCTCAGGGTATCATCAATTGAGGATAAGAAGCGAAGATATCCTTAAAACTACTTTTAGAACTCGATATGGTCACTATGAATTTCTTGTGATGTCATTTGGGCTAACTAACGCACCAGCTGCTTTTATGGACTTGATGAATTGAGTTTTTAAGCCCTTCCTTGATCGGTTTGTCATAGTTTTCATTGATGATATTTTGGTGTACTCTAAGAGTTGAGAAGAGCATGATCAACATTTGAGACTAGTGTTGCAAATGCTAAGAGAACAATAGTTATATGCAAAGTTTTTCAAATGCCAATTTTGGCTTGATAAGGTAGCTTTCTTAGGGCATGTTGTTTCAAAGGATGGAATTCAGGTTGATCCAAGTAAGGTAGAAGCTGTGCAAAAGTGGCCACGACCCATTACAATTACAGAGATACGTAGTTTTTTGGGTCTAGCAGGTTATTACCGTCGATTTGTGAGAGACTTTTCTAGAATAGCTCCTCCTTTAACAAGATTAACTCAGAAAAATGTGAAGTTTCAGTGGCCTGATACCTGTGAAGAAAGTTTTCAGAAACTAAAGGATTGTTTGACATCTGCTCTGGTTTTGGCCTTGCTTCAGGATTAGGTTGTTACATTATCTATTACGATGCTTCTCGAGTCAGGTTAGGATGTGTCCTAATGCAATAGGGTCGTGTAATTGCTTATGCATCAAGACAGCTTAAGAAGCATGAAATGAACTATCCAACACATGATTTAGAGATGGTGGCAGTGGTTTTTGCTCTTAAGATTTGGCGGCATTACCTTTTTGGTGAAACTTGCGAGATTTACACGGATCACAAGAGTCTTAAATATACATTTCAACAGCGAGACCTAAATTTGAGGCAAAGAAGATGGATGGAGTTGCTAAAAGACTATGATTGTACAATTTTATATCATCCAGGGAAAGCTAATGTAGTGGCAGACTCTTTGAGTAGGAAATCCATGGGGAGTTTAAGTCATATAGCAGAAGTAAAGAGACTATTAATAAAAGACCTTCATTGGTTGGAAGTCAATAGGGTGTGATTTGAAATCAAAGAACCAGGTATACTCTTGGCCCACGTTCAAGCTCATTCTTCTTTAATTGAGAGAGTGAAAGCAGCTCAGATTGAGGATGCTCAATTGCAAAAAGTGATGAATGAGGTGAGAAAAGGAAAAATAAGTGAATTTACTCTAGATTCAGAGGGAGTCTTGCGATGTGGTGTACAAGTTTGTGTACTAGATGTTAGTGATCTGAGGAGAGAAATCTTGGATGAGGCCCATTGTTCTCCTTACACTATTCATCCAAGGTCTACCAAAATGTATCAAAACTTGAAACAATTGTATTGGTGGGAAGGTATGAAGAGGGATGTGGCTGATTTCGTGTCTCGTTGTCTAATATGTCAACAAGTAAAAGTAGAACACCAGAAGCCAATAGGATTACACTAACAATTAGAGATACCTGAATGGAAGTGGGAAAGGATTACCATGGACTTTGTTACCAGATTACGCCGCACAGCAAAAGGTTATGACTCCATTTGGGTAATTGTTGATAGATTAACAAAATCTGCACACTTCCTTCTTGTGAAGACGACTTATAATGTGGTAAAATATGCATAACTCTACTTGGCTGAGATAGTGAAGTTGCATGGGGTCCCAACATCCATTATCTCTGATAGAGGGCCACAATTCACCTCCCGATTTTGGGAAGCCTTTCAAAAATCCTTGGGTACCCTTGTAGATCTCAATACGGTTTTCCACCCAAATTGATGGCCAATCAGAAAAGGACGATACTAATATTGGAAGATATGTTGAGATCGTGTGTTTTGGATTTTGGTGGAAATTGGGATGGGTATTTGCCTTTGGTAGAATTTGCTTACAATAATAGTTATCAAGCTAGTATTCAAATGGCGCCCTTTGAGACTTTATACGGGGGGCGATGTAGGTCCCTGATAAGATGATTTGAAGTGGGTGAAGCAAGGATAATAGGCCCAGACTTGGTGCACGATGCCTTGGAAAAAGTTAAGTTAATTAAAGAAAGATTATTGGCAGCTCAAAGTAGGCAAAAAGCATATGTGGATAATAGACACCGAGACTTGGAGTTTTATGGTGGATGATCAAGTATTTCTTAAAGTCTTTCTAATGAAAAGGGTATTGAGATTTGGAAAAAAGGGCAAATTAAGTCCAAGATATATAGGGCCATTCGAAGTCTTAGAAAGAATTAGCGCTGTAGCATATCGTTTGGCCTTGCCACTTAAGCTAGCCAATGTACATCCAGTATTCCATGTGTCAATGCTTAGAAAATGTATTCAAGACCCTTCCCAAGTAATTAAGGATCAAGATGTTTAGCTAGATGCGGGATTGTCTTATGAAGAGATTCCGATGGCCATTCTAGAAAGGCAAGTTAAAAAGCTCCATTCAAAAGACATTTCTTTAGTAAAAGTGTTATGGAGAAATCATTCGGAGGAAGAGGCCACGTGGGAGGTTGAAAGGGAAATGCGTGCCAAATACCCTCAGTTATTTGAATAAAGAGGTTAGTATATAAATTTAAATTCGAGGACAAATTTTTTTTAAGGGGGAAGAATGTAACAACTGGAAAAAAAAAGGGTGACATAGGGACTACTTTAAGGCATTTTAAAATTTCTATGGCCCAAAATCTAATTTTATCCAAAATATATTAAAAAAAATCCCAACCTCCCCACTTTCTCCACTTTTTCTTTCTTCTTTGTCGTAGGTCCAAAGGCTTCATCCTTTCTTCTTTTCATGTTTTGCTTTTTCTTTCCGTCTTTTTTGTTCTTTCAATCTCCATTCTTTTTAATCCTTCTTCTTTCCCTCCCCATTGTTCTTCCTTCAAGCCGCCATATCCACTGTGAAATCGACCCTTCCTCCTGCTGCAGCGTGTGCTTTGTTCATCACCACAGTAGCAGTTTTAGAATGGTGTTAGGGTAAGGTTTTAAGCTTCAAGAAATTGCTTTCTACCCACTTCATTCCTCCTTTGATTTCTTGGTAAGAATCACTTCTTTTTCTCATTTTTGGTAGCTAAAGTTCAGAATCTGATTCAAGGGAATTTAATCTTGATATTTGCCTAATTTTATGGCTAATCAAGGAATAGGTTCAGCTAAGCTTCGTATTAGTTCCCTTTCCCTATTTTTATTTTATTTTATTTTATTTTATTTGCTTCAAACAGTATGGAAGTGTTTTGTGTTATTCTGGTGGCTATATAAGAAGGGTTTAGGATGAGGATGTTCTTTTTGGATGGTAACTTAAAGTGCTAATTGAAAATTTTCCTAGCTTGTATGTTGGCTTATAACCCTGATTAAAATAATAAAGAATAAGAGTAGCTTGAACTTATGTACATTTATGTGTTAGTTAGTAACCAAAATTGTTTATGGGAAATTTAAGAGGTTATGGAGATAACCCCATATCAGGTGCTTCGTCAAATTAAAGCTTAAAGAAATTTACGGTGTCGTTGTGTGCGGTGAGTAGATAATACTTGTTATGGAAACTTATAGTACTTGTTCATTGTAAAATAGTAGGATGCTAAACTTCATTTCGTTATGTGTGAATACAAATGGAAGTGTTATTGATTTTTTTTCCTTAAAAAAAAGGTGAGAGAGTGATCTAATACAGAACCCTGCAGCTAACAGCATAATTGTTAGCCTTGGTGCACTTCAATCTGAACCCCAGCTAGCAGGGGTGTTGCTAGCCCCGTGTGTCGGCCACCACACGTGGATTTGTTGAAATTGTTAAGCATAAGTTATCTCGATATTACTATTTCCCCATAAGTGGTATGGTTGGCATTCACCTAATTTAGTTCTGTTTAGACATGTTGATTATTACTACGCATGAGCTTTTAAATGTTGAATTTAAGTACATTATCAAATTTATCTATAATACATATAAAGAAATGAATTTTCTTAGATACTATATTATTGCTTTCACTTTCGATATAAATTGAAGATTTAAGGTAGACCATTCATTATGATTTACATTTTAGTCATAGTATTATCTGCTCACTGAGTTTCAAACTCATCCCTTTAATCTCTTTTCATTACAAATAGTGAGGTGGGTCCATAACCGGCGTAGGAATGACCGCTGCAAAATAATGAGCCTTGCGTGGTTTTGCTAGGGCTTTTTTTTTTTTTTTGTGAACTTTTGAAATTGTATCTAGGTATATTGCCTCCTTCTTTTTTTTCCTTTTGTTTAGCTCCAATTATACACAGGCAGGGTCCCCATTCATTTTTGTTACTGTTTAGTGCTTCAGATTGAGAGTGGAGCTCTCTTATTACTTTTGGCTGGTTGTTTAGCTATTTGTAGGAATTTCGGGCAGTCCTATATATATGGGAAACTCTGCCAAAATTTCTACAAAAAGTTAAATGAACTTTTTTGTAATTAATTTTTGTAATATTATATAAATCGTTTAGTAAAGGAAAGCCTTTTTAAGTATCCAAATATTCGCTCTGCTTTGTTAATGCTCATTTATGTATATGGTCCTAGTTATAGGTACGAGTCTGAACTTGTAGACCATGCCGGTTATGCCTCTATTCAGGGGTGTAACATCTAATATGATCATAGGTGGGAGATGTATTATGTAGCAATTCAAAAGGGGTTTTATGATTAATAATAGGAGATAGTAATCGAGTTATTAGATGTACAACATGGACAATAACATAAGACTAGTATTGGTGAGGGAGAAAAGATTGAAATGTAAGAGACCATGCAACATTAAGAATATACTAATGCTTTCTCTCTACTAGTCCATTTTGCTATGGAGTTTTGATGCATGAAGTTTGATGGATGATACCCTTAAAAGCAAAATAGGATGTCATTACAAATTCTACACCATTATCAGAATGGATGCATTTGATGACTATGTTAAACTGAGTCTGAACATAAGCAATGAAATTTTACAAATGGTGGTAAACATCAAATTTTGATTTCATGAGAAATATCCATGTAAAACGTGAATAGTCATCTATAACAATCAAGAAGTACTTGTGACCGTGAATGGAAGGATGAGCAAAAAGACCCCAGATGTCAACATGAAATAAATCAAAAATTTTATTACTTTTGTTGGTACTTACAGGAAATGGTAATCATTTATGTTTGGCAAAGTGACATATGTTGCATGATATTTTTGTGGATTTACAAGGAATGAAAGAAAAATGTTTGTGCAAAGATTGAAGTATAGAATTTGATGCATGGCCTAATCTGAGTTGCCAAAGTGTAGAATCAGATTGTGAGTGTTGCAACAATGGGTCTTGGATAGCAGCATTGATTTGTGAGATTGTGAGTTGAGACATATCTACATGTAGAAGGTATAAGCCTTCAAAGACTTCAGCTATACCAATCATTCTCCAAGGTTAAATTTTCTATATCCAACAATGAGAATCCCTAAAGATTAGATAGTGATGGGTGTTGAAACCACCAAAAATAATTTCCTACTCTCTAAATAATTTTTATCATGGATAAAGTAAATAGGGTCATACTCTACAGAAACTAACCAAATTATTTAATCTGAAATTAAAATATAAATAGAAAAAAGAAAATAAAAAGGATTTTTCTTTTCAATGAAATAGAAATAAATAATTTCAAAAAATATTTTTAAATAGAAATCAATGCAAATGACTCCCAACTAAGGTTTATTTCAGATCTAATTCAACCAATTTGATCATGGAAAACTCCAAAAGAAACATTTCTCTTCTAAAATAGATCGGTTATAAACATCAAGTAGCTCTGATATTCTACTCTTTTTTAAGGATGTTTAATTGGAACAAACTCTCCAATTAAACCTTGTTCATTAATTAATTCTAAATAAGCTCTTAAAATTTAAATTATGAATATCGTTGAGAACAAACAAAGTCACCAATCACCATTCAACAATATATATATTCGTATGTTTAAAATGAAAGAAATATTTTTATCAATACACAGACAATTTTGATTTATCAAAGGTATTGAATTGTTACTCTGCTAAATTTAATTAACAATTACGAATTTACAAATTCAAATAGCAATAATTATTCAACTAAAATAAGGTACCAATTTAAATTAATTGAATAATAATGCCATAAAAATAAAAACTATTTTAATATTCAAGAAGAGAACAAAAAATAAATCAAGCTCTCACAAATTGTTCATTGAGATAGACCTTCAATAACCTTGACTAGAAAACTAAAAAATTAGCTACTTATGGCTTTAAAATTTGTAAAAAGGTAGAAAGAAAAAGAAGATGAAGACAATATAGGAAGAGAGGAACAAGAATATGTCTTGAATCTGAGTTGTTCTTTCTGCGTCTTCAACCTTTGTTTTTATACACCTTCTTTACCTTATCTCTATTTTTATCTTTTTTTTTTTTTTAAATCTCAAAAGAGGATATGGATAAGTCTTCTTTGTCGTATCTTTATTTTTTATCTTCGTTTTGCAGAAAATATAAAAAAAAAGAGGAATATGGATAAGCTATATAATAGAATTCTTTTTATTTTCTCTAATTAACTATAAAAAAAGATATATGTATATATATATATATATAAAATTAGCTCATTATCCATATAATATTTAAATTTTATATTACTTTTAATCTCAAAATTATATTTATTTAAGTGTGTAAAATATATTCATCAGATAGTAAGGAAGGAAATGTGTTATCTTTGAAACAAAGATAATGTTGAAAGCAAAATTAGGTATATAAAGAACATTAGTCAATATTAAAGAATTGGTAAGTGACACTGTGCCCGAATAGCAAGCAATGATGAAAGATACATTGGAGAGTTTGACTTTGATTGGTGGGATAGCCTTATATGAAATGAACCAAGCCAGTGATCTACACACATGGTTAGTAGCTCCAGAATCTATAATCCATGTGTTATCTTGAAATGAAGGATTCATATAATAATTACCTATTGTATTATTATTCACAGCAATTTGGTTAATAGAGGGAGTACTATTTGAACCTTCCTTTTAAATCAACAAAAGCAACTTTTGGTACTGCTCAAATAAGAATTGGGGTTGTGGGAGTATTGAGGAATTGTTTGAAGATGCTTCCAGGGTTGTTTCTCGAGTGTTCATTTGATTAACAAAACTTGATGGATTTCGAAATTTAAAGCTAAGAGGAAACCCATGTTTCCTATAACAGGTTTCAACCATGTGTTTGGCCTTTCCACAGAAGGTGCAAAACTTGTTATTGCCTGAATTTCTAGAATTGAATTGATTACGGTTATTAGTCTTCCATATAGGTGCCTTTGCCAAAAGGACTTTGGGTTCTAAACCTATGCCAAGCTCTTATTCTTGTTGGAGAACAAGACTAAACACCTTATTGATTGATGGCATTGGATCAATGAGCAAGATTTGTGATTTCACGGAGTTGTATTAATCATTCAAGCCTCTTAGAAAATGGATCACATAATCTTGCTCCTGGTATGTTCGAGATGTCTTCCTGGCATCACACGAACAAGCTAGTTGACAAACACAGGCCCTGATTGGCCTCAAGTTGCTATATTCATCCCATAAGATTTTAAGTTTTATGAAATAGTCATTGACTGATAGCTCATCCTATTGAAGACTATAGATTTCTTCTTGAAGTTTTGCAATGTGTGACATATCACCTTGGGAGAATTTGTCCCTCAAACTATCCCATATGTCGCATGCATTGTCAATCCAAAGAATGCTTTGAGCAATATTACTCTCAAGGGTCTTGGTAATCCAAAACTGAACAATTGTATTGCACCTTTCCAGGTTGAATAGAGAGGATTAGTGATGGCCAGTGGTTTGATTCACCCATCGACAAACTTGAATTTATTTTTGGAGAGCAAGCCATGCGCATCGCTCTTGCCCAAAATTGGTAATTCTCTCCATTCATCGGTGGTGCCACTAGCATCAAGGCTGGATTTTCATTGGGATGAAGGTAATACAGTGAAGATGGATCGATGGCAGGATCTTGACTGCGGGATGGAGTCGCACCACTTTTAGCATCAGATGAAATGGCAGTAGGCATTGTGCCTAGCTTTGAGAGCACTCAAGAAACTCGTGAATAAAGTTGCTTTAATACCATGACACCAGAAGTGACAGAGGAGAAGAGAGGAACAAAATAGAAACGTGCAGCAGAAATGAACATCACGTATGTTATAATATCATGTACAATTTATAATGATTTGTCAGTAACTAACTAATCGAAATAACTGAAATAAACTAATTGTTGTTATCTTACTCTCCAAGGGCCAAAAAGGTCTAATTAATAATGTACTTCATTTACATTTTTAATTATCTTACCCATTTACAACTTGGACTTAATTAATTCAATCATAAGAAATTTCTTTGCCAATTGCCATCAACGTGGTCTAACCAAATAAAGGTCTTATCTCAGTTATGAACATTTGGATGGCCATAGAAGGGCGTAGAAGGCTCGTTTAGATCCCTCCAGCTATGGTGCAGGAATGGTGGGACCAATGGGAGCTACGAGGATTGGGTTTCATTAGCCTTAGAGCATAGGTCTTACTAACACTATTGGGCAACCACAGAAAATATGGGATCGATAAGGGGACCGAATCAATAGTCTGGTCTGCCTACTATTTGGCAGACAAAGTGCCAACTTTTGCAGCAGGTGTCATCTCAAGTAAGCTTGGAAATTACTATGAAAAGCATGAAGGGCGAATAGAAGATCCTCAGGTGATTGCATTCCGGGCTCCATTTTTTCTAATCCACATTGGTGGTCTAGACACAAATACTGCATATTCATTAGAAGACAACGAGTTGTGCTAGAGACACTTGGTTGGGTTGAATTGGCAGTTCAAACACTTGTCAGTGTCTACATAATTCTTTGAAAGAATTAGAGATAAAGATCCAAAATTAAAAAAATTTATCTTAAAACATTTGTTATCACTGAGTTTAAAAAATTTTACTTAAAATCCATAGTAATATATCTTGAAATAATAATAATAAGTCATTCAAAGAAATTTTTTTAAAATTTAAGTCTTTAATTCTAATTCTCCCTAATTCTTTGGGCTTGGAAGAGTACTAGTCGGCTTTCATGCCTTAGCGTTCCCACACTTATTATTGGGTTTGTCAAATATGGTGAGAAGAGGCGGTGTCCCTATTCTGCTAGTGTCAACTATTGCCGTCATTCTTGGTTTTCTTCGACTGTTTCAGAAAGAGAGGATATCACTTTGCAAGAAAGCATAAAACGTTTCCTTTATGTCAAAGGTTTCATGGCCTTTTTTGCTAGCGTCTTCTCAGATGTGGAGTTGGACACGAGAGACATTAAGGCAATGAAGGTAATTTTTAACTCCATTCACTACAGAAACTTTTTCGCCACATAGATTTTGCTCATGGATTCTCGTACGATATCCTTTACACCAAGACATCTGTAACACGCACCATTTGGGGCTGCATCTCACGTTTGGTCACTTTGATAACCGTGGTGGTTGTGTTCATCTGTTACGTTGATGTTTTCAACAAGTATTCAGGTTGGGATTCCATCGTCACTTACATGCTAGTGGCGGCAGCTGTCATATCAGAAATCCTTTCAATTATATCGCTGGTTATTTCTTCTGAATGGACAATTGACATTCTGAGATCCATCAACGGTAAATATAGCATCCTGTTGTTTCCAGTGATCAGGGAATGGCTTGAGCACCGAGATCAGAAGAAAAAGAGAAGGTGGAATTCAGTGGGTCAGTGCAACTTCTTGACCTTCTACCTTGAATATAAGTTTTTTGGTGATTCCTTAACACCAACGAATTCCTATTGCGAAGTCTCCCGAGATTTGAAGGAAATGCTCTTAGAGGATGCTAAGAACAAGTCAATGGGTCTAATACCAATTCCAGATCGACCTATCCCTTTATACAAGGAACTTATTAAAGCTCAGAGATTACGCAGTCAAAGATTAATAATAGAAAATTTAGAATTTAACCAAAATATTGTTCTTTGGCACATTGTTACGAACGTTTGCTGCTACTGCTATGACAACAGAGGTGTTCTTGAAAATGAAGTTCCTTCAAGAGAGAGCAGAAAGGCAGCTATCTGATTATATGTTTTACCTCTCGGTGAAGCGACGTTATATGTTACCAGTTGGGACAGGGCCGCTTACCCTTCGAGACACATGTTTCGAAGCGATTAAATATTGTCAAAATCAGAAAGAGTTAACTCTTTTCCTCAAATGGGAGTGAAGCTTGGAAGTCATTGCTTCAACACATAACAGAGGACACAGAATATGCAGCAACTCGCCCCATAAAGGAGGACCTAGTAACATAGAACTCCAAAATTCGGTTTGATTCTGTTTTTGTTCTTCTATTTTCTAAAACAGTGGTAAAAAACAAGCTATAAAAATAGTTTTTAAAAACAAAAAAAAAAAACTAAAAATTGCTCTTAAGTTTTATTCTAGTATAGAGAAACTAAAAGGTTTTCGAATGTCACATAATTTTTTCTTTTAAACTGAGAATAGGAAGCAACTATGTTGAATAGATTCTTCTCATTTCTAAAACCCGAAAACTATATCTAACAACAGGAATTATGGGCAGCTAGATCCTAGATGACTATTTTTTTTTTAAAGAAAAACAAAAGTTGTACAAAGTGAGTAAGAAGAGTTCATCTTTTTAGCTCTTTATGATCTTCAAGTTCATTCGGTGTTCTGCCGCCAGTTTTAACACTTGAAAGAAGTCCAAATTAAAGCCACAAAGGTTCAGATAACTTGGAAACTGAATAGAGAGGGCAACAACCGATGGCTTAATATATGAGGCAATTTATAAAAGGACTAGACTGCTTTAACTATATGTGGAAGAAAATTTTTGAAACCTAAATAAAAAAAATTATTTATCATGTTTATTAAAGAATTTAATAATAAATACCTAAAAACTAAAACTAAATTTCGTCCGATCAAACTTGATAAACTGAAACAGTAACAGATGCCTAACTCGGAAAAAAAAAAAGATTCCATAACAGATCTATGTGGTAGAAAAAGGCAGAAGAGAACTCAAAACTGAGCAAGATGCAGTAAGATTATAATACATACCTGAAGAAGAAGAAGATGGAGAAGACATAGCAATGATAATTAGAGAGAAACGATGGGGAAAATCAAGGGTATGGGAGGCGTTGGAAAAAAATTTTCGCTGTACATATATACATATTGTTTATTTTTTTCCAAACCTCCCACACCTGTGACTTCTCCCGTTAAACAAGACCTGCGTCCTCTATCTTTGAAGCCTGTGAACTGAACTTCCCAACCCATCATCACTATATATATCCAAAAAACCCTAAAAAGGGTTACAAATGGCTTTTCACTTCTCTAATTTATCTTTTTCTTTTTTTTTTTGTGCGGTTGGCACCTTTTTTCCTTTTTCTCTTGAGGTCCACTACGAATTTGGTGTAAATCTACTCTAAAACTAAAGAGATCCATGCTCCAGCGGCTGCAGAACTTGAATCTGTGGCCATAATGGCAATCCGGATCCTCTTGTAAGTTCCTTTTCCATTACTTCTTCTATAAAATTTGAATTATTCACATTTTTTTTCTTATATTTTTTGAGTTTAAATATTATTTAAAATATTATTTTTTAAGTTTTATAATTGATAAAGTATTTTTGTTTTACATTTTACTTTTTTTAATTTTTTTAAATAAAAATAATAGATTTAAATTATCTAAATTAATTTAAATGATTTAAATTTTTTAATAAAAAAAATACTTGAGAGGAGATAAAAGAAGATCTAATTTGTTATGTCAATTATATATATATATATATATATATCAAAAGAAAGTTTGTTTTTTTATTATAAAATTATTGTTTTTTAAACTATTTATAATGTAATATTTTTTTAATTTTTAATTTTTTTACTTGTCTCGAGTCGCGTGCATGAGGACCACCAAGTCTAATTGGAAGAAAAACGTGAAAGGAATCTCACGGGGCGCATTTCACAATGATTTTTTTTAATAAACACTGACAATTGACAGCGTGCCATTATTAAAGACAAGAGGAAATTTCCGACTAAACTTATCATCAGCATCATCAAAATTTCAGAAGTAAATTACTACGTAGTTAACGGGTCATTATTAAAAGACAAAAAGAAATTTCCTCAAAATTTCTCACGTCAAAATTTCAAAATTAAACTATTATTTAGTCAGTGTATCATTATTAAAAGATTTTTTTTTTAATTTCTCACAAGTACCATTAAAATTTTAAAATTAAATTATTATTTAGTTAGTATGTTATTATTAAAAAATAACAAGAAATTTTTTTAAAACTTTTCATAATTATAGTCAAAGTTTCAAGAGTTTTGATAAGTGTGTCATTATTAAAAAAAAAAAAAAATTTCTCAAACCTCTCAAGATCATCATCAAAATTTTAAGAGTAAACTACTATTTGATTAGTGGTCATTATCAAAGAACAAGAAAAAATTTTCTCGAAACTTCTCAAAAGCATTGTCAAAATTTCAAGCGTAAACTACTCTTACTATTTGGTCAGTGGGCCATTATCAAAGAACAGAACAGAAAGAAATTTTTTCGAAACTTCTCAAAAGCATTGTCAAAATATCAAGAGTAATCTACTATTTGATTAATGTGCCATTATTAAAGACGAGAGGAAATGTTTTTTGAAACTTCTCCAAGGCATCGTCGAAGTTTCAAGAGTAAGCCACTATTTGGTCAGTGGGCCGTTATCGAAGAACAAGAAGAAATTTTCTCGAAACTTCTCAAAAGCATTGTCAAAATTTTAGGAGTAAAATACTATTTGATCAATGTGCCATTACCAGAGGACATGAAGAAAATTTTTTGAAACTTCTCTAGGGCATCGTCGGAGTTTGAAGAGTGAGCCACTATTTGGTCGGTGTTGATAACAAGAAATTTTTTCGAAACTTCTCAGGAGCATCGTCAAAATTTCAAAAGTAAACTACTGTTTGATGCCATTGTTAAAGAACAAGAGGAAATTTTTGCGAGACTTCCCAAGAACATCGTCAAAATTTCAGAAGTAAACTGCTATTTGATCAATTTGCGAATTATTAAAGGACAAGAAGGAATTTTTTAGAAACTTCGCACAGGCATTATCGGAATTTCAAAGAGTTAACTGCTATTTGATGCCATTATTAAAGAACCACAATCGTCAAATTTTCAAGAGTAAACTACTATTTGGTCAGTGTGCCTCCCTCTCTCTTTCCCATTTTTTCCTCCGCTTCCCAAAGTTTCTCTATCCCTCTCCATTTCGGCCGCCGCACGATATCTCAGCCCTGATGCGTCGCTTCAGGTAGGTCATCCCTGCTTGCCATTGCCTCTTCGATTTCTTGAATCTTCCTTTTTCTTCTAATTTCATTCGTTGAGAGAGAGAGAGAGAGAGAGAGAGGGAGAGTGAGTTGAGAAGGAGAGTGAAAACCGTGAGCAGAGGAGAAGCAGCAAGAAAGATGATGGGGAGAATGACGAATATTTCAGAAGCTTCTCTTCAACTCGAAGCACTGTTGAAGCCCTTCATGAAATCGTCGTTACTACATGAATTTTGAATGCTGTGGGAAAGGGTTCATTCATGTGAGTTTTAATCTTCACGGTTGGTTTGATTTTGAAAGTTTAGATGTTTAACACGAGAGGGATAGTGCCAAGTTATTGTGATGGGTAACCTGTGATAGTTAATTTTTAGATAATGGTCGTTCCCCTGATTTGCTTTGGGAAAATTCTTGTTTGGATTTTGGTAATTGTTTTGCTGGCCCCATTGGAATTATGTATTGAAGGATGCTATGTTAGAAAATTAGGATTTGGGACTCTGGTTTTTTATTTTTAAGTTGCTGTCCAAATGGAATATGATAATATTGTCTCAGCTTTGTAAGGAACTTGGTACAAATGATGTTTCATCTGGTTGTTATAGCTCTTGAGTAAAATGATTTAGATATTTGGGAGGTTTGTTTTAAGATTTAACCAAGCTAAGAAG
Organism: Erythrophleum fordii; assembly: GCA_032878935.1. Classification (NCBI taxonomy): domain Eukaryota; kingdom Viridiplantae; phylum Streptophyta; class Magnoliopsida; order Fabales; family Fabaceae; genus Erythrophleum; species Erythrophleum fordii. Next base: position 4,193,758 of record JAVQMF010000029.1, read on the forward strand.
AAATGAAGTCTCATTAAAGCTACCAGATTAAAGTGATGTTTTTTTTATTGTTCATGTTGGCCACGATTAAGTTTGAACATGTGTACTAAATCTTCTCAGGCTATGTTCGTAGTCGCTAGACAATCAGACTTGGCGGTACAGTTGATATTTTAAAATGCCTAATCAATTTTATTTCTTTTACTTTTACTCGACATGAAGCTTAACAAAGAAAGACAAACCGTGGGTTATATCATTTGCGGTGTCTACAGGAAAATTGTGATGTTTGATGTGCCTGAATTTTTGAATGAGTTTTCTGAATCATTTGGGGGAAAGTTATATGAACGTTAGTTGTTGGAATGGATCATTTGTCAGAGGTGGATTTTCCTTGTTTTTGGACTTGTTAATGTTGGCGATGTCACCCTTTGAATTTAATGGGTATTTCCCCTGTTTTTATCATAGTATGTTGACATCGATGGCCAATATGTTTGGGATACCTCGAGTCTCTTCATGTAAGTACTGTTGTGAATTTGATTCAAGCATAGCATGAGTCCGTTTCGGAGTTGGGTTGAGATTCAATGCTCATCTTTGGTATAGGATCCAGAGCTTGTTATCGATTTTCAATCTACAGAATAATATGCTTGAGTAATTATTTGGTGTTATGGACATTTAAAGAGTTTTAAGGATTAGACTTTGATTGAGGTTGGATGCTTTGATGCCTTGTATTTTGGGACTTTGAAGGTTTTGAGTGTGCGATACTGTTGAATTACTCTAATGTCGATTGGTTTTCCGAATGTCAAATGATTGTGGTCTTTCAGGCACGGATATCCCCGTGTTTGGGGACTTGTTGGAGGAGTGGTAGGGAGTACCATTACTGTGTCAGTGGCATAACATTTCATTGCATATTTCATGTTTTCATATACTTTTTACCTTGTATTTTATTACTTCTTGACGTATCATGATTTTTTTAAATTCTAAACTTTCAATTGCGCTGATGTTTAATTAAGAAATATTTTTATTATATTAAATTTCTTGAGTTGTAGATTATTGATGCATGTATAGAATCAATAAGAATAATTCTGAAAAATTTTTACAAATCTTGATATCACTTTAAGTACAAATTTGAAACAAAGTGGTTTCATACGTGATGATAATCTTTTATAGAAGGATTGATTATAGAATATTAGTTGCTGACAGTAGTTCTATTAACTTTTGATGCTAGGGATCAAATTAAAAAAAAATTATAAGGGAGCGAAAATTTATATCTAATATGAGCACTATCAGTATTAAAAATGCAACTTTAAGTACTTATTAAATTAATATAATAATACAATTTACTAAAGTTGAAAAATAATAAAACAAAATAGCCAAACAAAAATCAAAATAAATATAATTGTTTTAATGCAAAGAAAGTATATATTAAAAGTGATGCAATATATATATATTTACTATTAGGATATATTCTTTGATTTTTAATTGAATAGAATTCATATATAGCTTCCTCTATAGTGAAATATTTTGCAATCTTCTTTTTAATAGAAATAATCAAATTATCTGCAAGAGAGTCTTATTTTATTTTATTATAAAACCTTATTTTTACAATGAGTAGAGAGTATGATAAAAGAAACCAAAAAGAGAGAAATGTTGTGAATGTGTGAGAAGTGGAGAGTATATTATTAGTCATTTTTTAAAAATAGAGATGAGAAATTTATTGAAGAAATTTTAATATATTTTATAAAATTTACTTTTATGATTAATGTAAAATGCAATTACGTCTTTAAAAATATGTGTTTAGGACTCTAAAACATTAGAGGGGAAAGATACAAATTTCAAGGGGGCAAGTTTAAAAGTTTTAAAAAAAAATAATATTATATATATATATATATATATATATATATATATATATACAAAAAACTTGAGGGGGTGGCTACCCCTAATTGAAGCATTTGGGTCGATGCCCCGTGGTTGAAACCTAACTAACAAGGGATACAAGAGATGCTAGTCCTTGTGTTGGTCAATACACGTGGAATGGGATAATTATTTACTCATGTAGGTTGTGTGCCTACAATAGATTATACCATTACGAGGAAAGTTCTTTTAACGGAAAGATTTGTGAAAAAGAAAATTGAAATTCAGCAAAATATTTTTTTGTAAGTTGCATATTTATCTTATTAATGTTATGTTCTCGTTGAATCCTAATTGTCGTAATCGTAAATACTAAATACTCAATACATGTTTTTGTGTTTGGAAATTTAGAATATGTTCATTTATTGCGAAGTTTAAATTTACAACTTGGACGTCGACCAAAGGTACTCATTTACAGTGTTTCACTTAATCATTTAATTATATATTCACTCGCTTATTTATTTATTTACATTTATTGGGATGTTATTTATTTGATAAATATTTGATATTTCATATTAATAAAGTTGAGCCAAGATTTACTTTAGTAGTCTAGTGAGGATTGACGCTTTCTTTGAGCAAGTTTCGCTTTCATTCATGATAACAAAGTTTACTTTGTTAATTTAAAACTTGTTATAATCTAGCCTAATGTAGTTGGTATAATTGATTTAGATGAGAAAGCTCTCCTGTTATGTCACTGTATTGTTAGTTGTGTAGAAAATTTTTGGAGTGTTTGTTTTAAGGAGGCATTTTATGGAAATATTTATAGGAAGTTGAGAACCAACTCAATATATAATCAATGGTTTAAAGAAATTAGTGAATTGGCATATAAAAAAAGGTTTTAATTGAATTTTCTTCTTAATAAAAATTCAATATAGTTGGAAGGTATGATTTTGAAGTATTTTATTAGGCTTCCAGATATGAGATCTCTTCATATTTTGTGTAAGTCACATCTTCAAAATGAGGGTGTGATACAGAACTTGAATTATTTGAAATAGGTTACCTCGTGTTTCATTTGCAATTTCATATTTGATGTTGGGATTTGATTTCAAAAGTTTGGTAAATTCTTCGTGTGGGGGAACTAAAAATCAACTACCAATGGGGTTTCTTAGTTACATTTGTACTTGATAGTTGTATTTGAGAAGGCCATGTTGATCTAATAATGCATGAACTGCATGGATGACTTTATTGTAATGTCCTTGAGTTTATCTGGGGTCATTGGGTGAACGATTGCTTATTGGTAATTTGTGGTGTGTGAAATGGCTTATTGTCAATTTTTTTTCTTTCTCTTCTTTCAGTTTTCCCTTCTTCACGGTTAATCCTGGGCTCGCTTTAAGTGAATAGAGGTGAGCCCAAGCCCTTATTGTTTATACCTTTTTGTTTTTGGGAGTTCAGCCTATAATTAGGTCTAAATCAATTGTTAGATATAAAAATTAAAATATCATATTAATTTAAAAACTTAAATTGTTAAGTAAAAATTCATAAATAATTTTTTGATAAAATATATAAAATAAATTTTGTTATAATTTATAATCTCTTACGGCATCATTTTAAAAGAATATTATTATTTTTTTCTATTAAAAAAATATCATCATTGATGGTCTTTTTTTTTTTTTTTTTTCAATTAGCAGTTGTGGAAGTGTGAAGCTGGAGCCAAAAGAATGATTCCATTTTCGAGTAAGTTAGCTACATTTGTTAATGGATTAAAATTTCATCTTAGTTTTTCACAAATAAAGTATTTCTTAATTTAGTCTTTCGTAGAATTATTTTATCAATTTAATTCTTGACATATAGGTATTTTTTAATTTAATTTGTCCCTTACAAATAATTAAAACTATTATCAGTGATATCTTTATGTCAATTAAGTGATAATTTATTAAAAAATATATTACATGCTATCATATTTATTAATTTCATTTATAGTATATTGATAAAAAAATATTGTTGATATGATTTTATTTCTAAAGGGTCAAATTAAAAAAATATTTAGGTTCAAAATGAGATTTTAGTCTTTATGAATATAATGACTAACTTTTGGCATCATTTAGGAGTTGGGAGTAGGATTAATTTTATAGGGTTAAGTTCCAACTTTGTTGTACGCGATTCACTTTATATTTATATTTATGCCCTACCTGTCTCCTTTCCAAGCTTACTCTCCCAGGACAAAAAGGGTCTAATTAATAATGTACTTTATTTGCATTTTTTTAAATTATCTTACCCATATATAACTTGGTTCTAATTAATTCAATCATAAGTAATTTCTTTTTCCAATTGCTATCAACGTGGTCTAACCAAATAAAGATCTTATCTCAGTAATGAACATTTGGATGGCCGTAGAAGGGCGTAGAAGGCTCGTTCAAGTATTTCCAGATACAGTGCAGGAATGGTGGGACCAATGGGAGCTACGAGGATTGGTTTTCATTAGCCTTGGAACACAGATCTTACTAACACTATTGGCTAACCGCAGAAAATATGGGACTAATAAGGTGACCGAATCAATAGTCTGGTCTGCCTACTATTTGGCAGACAAGGTGCCAACCTTTGCAGTAGGTGTCATCTCAAGTAAGCTTGGAAATTACTATGAAAAGCATGAAGAGCGAATGGAAGATCCTCGGTTGATTGCAGTCTGGGCTCCGTTTTTTCTGATGCACATTGGTGGCCCAGACACAATTACTGCATATTCATTTTGAAGAACTACAAGAAAAATAGGAATTAGCGACGGAATTTTCCGTCGCTAAATATGGATAATTCCGTCGCTAAATGGATTAGCAACGGAATTAGCGATGGAATAATTCCGTCGCTAATTTCGCTGTCACTAAATCATTAGCGACGAATATTAGAATGCCGTCGCTAATTAGTGACGGAAACTTCCGTCATAAAGAAAAATTCCGTCGCTAATTCTAAGTATACCATATTTTTAATTTGTGACGGATTAGTGACGGAAAATTCCGTCATTAATTAGTGACGGATTAGTGACGAAAAATTCCGTCATTAATTAGTAACGAATTAGTGAAGGAAAATTTTGTCGCTAATATGCGACGAATTAGTAAAGGAATATTCTGTCGCTAATTAGCGACGGATTAGTGAAGGATAATTTCGTCGCTAATTTGCGACGGATTAGTGAAAGAATATTCCGTCGCTAATTAGTGACGGATTAATGAAGAAAAATTCCGTCGCTAATTAGTGACGGATATTCTAATCTCCTGATAATCTAATGAATGTGTTCATCAATATTGCAAAACACTCATTCTAGATTTAGATTCATCTAACTAGTACTGATTTGAGAAAACAAAATGATAAATCATCAATTACAATAACAAGAGGATCCAATTTCATTAAATTGAAGCTAAAACCGAGAAACCACTTAGATCACCGAGAAATTGAAATAATTGAAACAATCAACAGATCGAAGGAGCTGCATAACGACCTCTCGTATCCAAAATAGTAACATTGTTAAAATCCAGCATTCAACAGCAATTACATCATATCAACACAAGCATACCCTAAAAAGCCCTAATTCAAAAACCCCCATCAAAAGCCCTAATTTTCTAGCCTCCGAAACCATAGAGGGTCCTTCCCTGCCTCTTCAACGCATACACAACATCCATGGCGGTGACGGTCTTGCGGCGAGCGTGCTCAGTGTAGGTGACGGCATCGCGAATTACGTTCTCGAGGAAAATCTTGAGCACCCCACGGGTCTCCTCGTAGATGAGACCGCTGATTCGCTTGACTCCACCACGCCTCGCGAGACGGCGAATCGCAGGCTTGGTGATTCCCTGGATGTTATCCCTCAGAACCTTACGATGACGTTTAGCTCGTCCCTTTCCGAGACCCTTCCCTCCCTTTCCTCTTCCAGACATGGTTGATCCTCTCTGATTTCGAAATCACAAACTATAGACACCCTTCAACAGAGATGAAGAGACAAAGGGGGGAGATACGGGGACTATATAGATAAGCCGGAGATTGTGAATAGATAAGCCAGAGATTGTGGTCGTTGGATTCTTAATGGCTAGTTATGATTGGTGGGATAAGGGTGTGCGGATAGAGAGCTTTCAAATTTTCGTAGTGTTTTTGGTGGGAATCGCGTCTCTGTGGAAAAGCACATCTTAAAGCGCCAAATAATTGAGTGCGGGAAACTTTGCGAAGGCTGACTTTGGTTTTTTGGAAATTTTGAATGAAAATACAGGTTGTTTAGTTGGAGAATATGATGGGCAACGAAATGTAAAAAATAAATAAATAGAAATAGATAAAATAAAAAATAATTTTTTATTTTTATTTTTAAAAAATGATAATAATTAAAATAATAATTTAATAAATATTATATTAAATTATATAAATAAAATATATTTATATTACTGTGAACCAAATGACTTGATAAAGGCCTCCAACCCCCTCGATAATTCAGTTTCTACAAGTTGGCAAAAATATAATTAGGAAAACACTTAAATCTAAGCTTTTATATATTTATTATTAAATTTTTATTAAATTTTTATTAAAATGTAATAATTACGTAATTTTGTAGATAAATGTATAATTTTTTAATTAAATTATATATTTATTATATTATAATTTTAAAAATTATTTACTTATTACATTTTAATTAATAAAATTTGATATAAAAATAATAAATTATACATAACTCTAATCCAATTGTTTGAGCAACAAATATTTAAATTAAAACTAAAAGGAAATTTAGTGTAAAATAAGGAATTTCACAAAAATATAACATTTTCAAGTGTTTTAAATCAAAGTTTAAGTGAGCTTAATGAAAAATAGAAAGCACTATTTTTTTTAGAGTCCCAAAAGGTATGAAAGACAGTTTTTCAAAGGAGTCGGCAAAAGTGAAATAATTTTATTTTTGGAAGTAAAGTGTGTTAGGTAAAAGGCTTGCTCATTTAAAATAATAAGCTTTTAAATGAAATTCAAGTTTTAGAAGATTTTATTAACTTGCATCTGTTTACTTCCTTACAACATAAAGCTATTGAATAAAATACAAGTATTAAAACAATTTAAAACTTAGTAGTGACCTCATTAAAACTGAAGTGAAAAAAATTCCCGAATCCTTCTTATTTCTCTAGTTTTTTACCAAATTTCATCTCAAATCCTATTTCTAATTAAACCACACTACTGATTCCCACATTATTGTCTAGTCATTCAATTTCCTTTATGCCTCTCAAATCTATCTTCTAAATTCTTGGCCCATCCCCGAATTACTGCATAATCGTATTGATTTTTTTCATTTTTTTTTTCAATTTCATCTCAAATTCCTTAACCCGTCATTTGGTAAACGAGCCACACACTCCATTTTCTTGCCGTGTTCACAAATTCTTTGTTCAAAGTACACTTCTTGGTCAAATGTAGAAAACAAAAATAAAAAGAGTGTAGCTTTCATACCAATTTAGGAATAAGGCAAGGATTTGGAGAGTGTGAGGCTTATGGAAAGAGGGGATAAAAATTTTGAGATGTAAGTGAGGGAAATTTAGGGAAATAGAAAACGATCAGGAAAAAATTTAAGCTTGTGATCAGAAATTATGGAATGACAAGTTTGGGATTAGAGAGAGATGAGTTATTTTGAGATGAAGTTGGGATAAAATAAAGAAAATCATTGGTCATTCTTTATTTTGAGATGAAGTTTCGTATTAGGAAGAGATGGGATTCGGGATATAAGTTATATTTTGTAATAATGTTATTTTCACATCTATTATTTCATACTTTTTAACCCATTTCTTATATTTTTAATATTTTACAATATGTGTTATTTATTATTTATTATCATTATCATTATATTAATGAAAGAAAAATTAATCATTTATCACTCTATAATTCATCTCAATTTTTAATATAATTTTTATATTTTATATTTTCTGAATCAATCCCAAACATGTATAAGTTGATCTCTATTGCTTGATTCTTTTACAATTTCGTTTTTTTTTTGAACTGATGTGACAAACGAATACTTACATATGAAGTTTAGGTCGAGGTGCCACGTTGGCACCACTTTATCTCATATGTCAATCTAAGAAAAAATATATATATATATATATTACATTTTTGTTTAATGTACAAAAAATTAAATATAAAAATAATAATAATATCTTTATTTGTAATAATTAAATAATTATCATCAAAAAATATTAAATAATTATTATAAAATTAAAATTAAAATTTTATCAATTGTTTTTTTTTTTTTTACTCTTCCTTTCCTTCCTTACCACACGAGGGCTCTAGAATTCTTGAATTGAAATATAAAATAAAGTGGTGTTAACATGGCAAGTCAAGTCTACCGAAGCCTCACATGTCATCATTTGTTAACCATGTTAACGCCAAACAAAATGAGCTATAACAAAATCAAATGGTAGGAAGCAAATTCTAAACCTTTGCAAAATTTAAGGATTACTTTGAAAAAATATAAACTATAATAACTAATTAAAAAATGAGATAAACTGTATGTACAAAATGATTAATTCTTTCATTAATTAATCATAAAAAATGAGTGCAAACTAAATGCAAAACAAATGAGAGAAAAAAGTTTACGTGGAATTTTTCAATTTTATTATCAACATTTTTAATGACATTATTTTATGTGAATTTTTTTTTTTTTCGGGAGGGTCAGATTTCAATCAACCACCTCCAACTTTGACTAATGGCTATCGTTTCAATTTTGGCAATTAGCGCCTTTACTTTCAATTGTGGCAAATAATTTCTTTTATTTAAAATCTCATAATTTTTTGGGTGTTGGCAAATATTACTTTCGATGTCATATATAAAATTTTTTTTAAAGATTTGATTTTATCTAAAATATAAAAAATAAGTTACTAATATTTGATATATTAGTTATAGTATTCCAATTATGTCATCTATTAAATAAATCTTTTAAATTATAAATAGTAACTTATTAATTTTAAAGAGAAAGTATATATATTAAATAGGAATATTTTTTAAAAATAATTTTTATTTAAGATAAAATTAAAAAAAATTAATTATATTTAACTAATTTTTAATTCTCATAAATGATTTATTTATTTATTTATTTATAAGACTGTAAATAAAATTTTACTCACATCAACATCCTAAGGTTATATCAACATCCAATTACATATTGCAAATGTAATTGGAAACAAATATGAACCAACAAAAATCAAATCTCAATTGAAAATGAAAGAAAATAAAAAGGATATTAATTTTGTTTTTGCATATAGTGTAACTAAAAGAGTCTGGGGAACAAAAAAAAGGAATAGATGTAAAAAAAAAATTTAGATACTTACTCTTTTATATTATTCTTTCTCTCTAACTATATAACTATATAATATGTATTAAATTTTAGATCATACCCTCTATTTCTTTTTTGATTTTGCACCTTTTGATATTTAGTCTTTACTTCTTTTGAGAGAATTTGAGAGATTTGACATTTAAATAAGAGAAAGACTTAATTTTCGAACAAAAAAAAAACCCTAACACAATCACTTAAAAAAGTGCTAATAGAAATAGAGAAACACCACGAAAAATGTGTAAATTTAATTTGAAGTTTAGATTATGACAAAGAGAGAAAACCGATTAAGAGTACAAAAAGGTTAGAGACATAATGTGATTGAAGGATAGTAGCTGAGTGGAGTCATTCTTAATATTTATATAATTTTAAAAAATAGACATGTCATAATTTTTTTATATCATTTATCTTTTGAATTTTGTTGAGTGAAATATTTATTTTACTTTCATTTATTTTGTATATTTTTATTTTAATCATTCCTTATACATAGTTGTTTAAATAATGATTTTAAATTTGCACAATTTTTTACTATTTTTAGTTAATTAAATATATTTTATATTTATATTAATTTATGACTTAAAATAAATAAGTTGTATATTTTTTAATTTTTAAACATGAATGGAGGCCTTTTATTACTCATACAATAATTAACCACATTATTATTTATCATATTTTACTATTTTGATATTGAAATTATTAAATTATTAATTTAAATTATAATATATAAATTATTAAATTATAATATATATATATACACACACAATTAATGATATTTAACTAATTTGCAACGGTTTTATATATACATATATATTGAAATCATTATATCATATAAATTATTTAAAAATAATATTTAAACAATTTGCGACGAATTTAGTGACGGATTAGCGACGAAAAATTTTGTGACAGAAATTCCGTCGCTAATTTCGTCGCTAAATTAGCGACGCACTCTTCCGTCACAAAATTCTATTGCAAAACTGTAATTGACTATCACCCATATTAGTGACGGAATGTTCCGTCGCTGAATTCCGTCACTAACTTGATTTGTGACAGATTAGCGACGGAAATATTTGTGACGGAAAAATTCTGTCACTAAGTCCGTCGCTAATTTTTGCGACAGAATTAGTGACAGATTTGCGATGAACTTGCAATGGAACAAAATTCCGTCGCTAAATTCCGTCACAAATTTCCTATTTTCTTGTAGTGACAACGAGTTGTGGTTGAGACAATTGGTTGGATTGGTGGTTCAAACGCTTGTCACTGTCTACATAATTCTTTTGTCTTGGGAGAGTGCTAGTTGGCTTTCATGCCTTAGCGTTCCCATGCTTATAATTGGGTTTGTTAAATATGGTGAGAGGACGTGGTGTCTCTATTCTGCTAGTGTCAACTATTGTCGTCATTCTTGGTTTTCTTCGACTGTTTCAGAAAGAGAGGATATCACTTTGCAAGAAAGCATAAAACGTTTCCTTTATGTCAAAGGTTTCATGGCTTTTTTTGCTAGCGTCTTCTCAGATGTGGTGTTGGACACGAGAGACATTGAGGCAATGAAGGTAATTTTTAACTCCATTCACTACAGAAACTTTTTTCGCCACATAGATTTTGCTCATGGATTCTCGTACGATATCCTTTACACCAAGACATCTGTAACACATACCATTTGGGGCTGCATCTCACGTTTGGTCACTTTGATAACCGTGGTGGTTGTGTTCACCTGTTACGTTAATGTTTTCAACAAGTATTCAGGTTGGGATTCCATCGTCACTTACATGCTAGTGGTGGCAGCTGTCATATCAGAAATCCTTTCAATTATATTGCTGGTTCTTTCTTCTGAATGGACAATTGACATTCTAAAATTCATGGATGGTGAATATAGCATAATGTGTTTTCCAGTGATCATAGAATGGCTTGAGCAACGAGATGAGAACAAAAAGAGAAGGTGGAATTCATTGGGTCAGTGCAACTTCTTGACCTTATACCTTGAATATAATAAGTTTATTGGTGATTCCTTATCACCAACGAAATTCGATAAGTTTTCGAATACATCCTATTGCCAAGTCTCCCCAGATTTGAAGAAAATGCTCTTAGATGATGCTAAAAACAAGTCAATGGGTCTAATAACAATTCAAGATCGACCTATCCCTTTATACAAGGAACTTGTTAAAGCTCAGAGATTACGCAGTCAAAGATTGATAATAGAAAATTTAGAATTTCACCAAAGCATTCTTCTTTGGCACATTGTTACGAACGTTTGCTACTACTGCGATGACAACAGAGGTGTTCTTGAAAATGAAGTTCATTCAAGAGAGAGCAAAAAGCTATCTGATTATATGTTTTACCTCTTGGTGAAGCGACGTCATATGTTGCCAGTTGGGACAGGGCTGCTTACCCTTCGAGACACATATTTTGAAGCGATTAAATATTGTCAAAATCAGCAAGCGTTAACTCTTTCCTCAAATGAGAGTGAAGCTTGGAAGACATTGCTTCAACACGTAACAGAGGACACAGAATATGCAGCAACTCGCCCCAAAGGTCGATCTGTTTTCAGTTATGCATTTGTGACGGCCCATCATTTGTTGTCACGACAGAGTATGATGGAGGTATGGAAGTTCTTAATCGATTTGTGGATTGAGATTCTGAACTACGGGGCTGTTCATTGTAGGGTAGACAGACATGCTCAAGAGATCGGAAATGGCGGGCAATTTATCTCTCATGTTTGGTACCTTCAAACTTTCGCTGCTTTCGTGCAAGATCCATGTCAACAAACCGAGGATGTTTAGGACGATGGAAGCAACGCGAAGAAGAAACACCATGGATAGATATATGACATACCATGTCTTTGCTTTCATTAGAAGAAATATTAGTATGATTTTTATACAATAATTGAAGGGAGGTTGTTTAAGTGTGATTGACGGTCTCGTGAAATGAGTTGTTGATTGAGCTAGGTAAAATTTTTTTTCAAAGGAATATGAAATGATCTGACAGTTAATTTAAATTTCGAATCAAGATTTTTGTAATCGTTAAGTATCCTATTTATTCTCATTTTCATAAACTTTTCAATTTAAGCCTATAAAAATATCTGATATATAATTTTAATAAATATATGGCCAAATTACATATTCCATTCAATTTAAAGACGTGCAATTTATATAATTAAACCTCTCTCAAATATAACATGTCCCTCGCTAGCACTTCTCATCAACAGCTCATTCCTCCTTTTGTATCTAGAGATCCTAATCGCTTGCTCTGTTTGAAACTTCCTTTTTCTCCTTGTCTTTTGTTGGAGACAGTTAAAAAAACGTAAGTCTAAATAAACGTCATCCATTTTTTAAATTGTCGAGTATGTTTATCTACCCTGTAAGGAGCAGCACCCTCGTTTAGAATTTCAATCACAACTGATCAAGAACTCCCATATTTACTTCATGTAGTCCCAACAGTATAATTTAACAATCATATGTGGATCCTTCAATTTTATGCTTGTTTGTGGGATTAATTTCACTTGAGACTACCTTTCTTTCGAAATGAAAGTATTATTCTAGAAGAAATACCGTAGCTTGAAAATATGACTAGTAGATATTATCTTACACATTTTTACCGTAGTTTGGAAGAAATATTATTACCCAAAGAGCCAAAAAAAAATTTCTTGTTTTGGGGTTTTGCGGCGGTTTGAACCGTTGCGAAAGGTTGAAACCACAATTATACCACCCACTTTGAATGATTTAACTGTTATTTTTATCAACAACAAGGACTATTGTTGTTAAACTAGGCTAATAGTGGTTAGTCACCTACATTTTAACCATTAGTTAATGGTTTAACAGGTGATTAATCACTGTTAAATATTACCAAGTTTTAATAGCTGCTAAATATGTGTTTTAATTTTTTTCCCCATTCTTTGGTTTTAATTTTTTTCCTGTTTATATTAGTAATCTTATAAACTTATGCAGCTAAAGTCCAAGTAGATTCAATTCAAATTTGTCATTAAAATTTCAAATATGTTCAATTACTACTATAATAATTTTGAAGTCAAGTTTAAATTCAATTAAAGTGCATTTAAACTAGTTATTCATATTACAAGAGTTTGATGGCTAAATTAGAGCTTCAAAATTTCTGCTATCGTAACTAATTTGTGGTTGGAATTAAAAGTGCAACATGTTACCATTTTTTATTTGTGGGTGTCACATTAATTGTATAATTTTTGTTTTCTAAATATGGGTCAATTAATAGTTCATTGAGATATTGTACATCCAAATTATATTAAGTGATCATATGATTATTAAGCCTAATACACTTTTTAATTAAGTTTGATTAATAGTTAAAAGTGTAAGTTATTAGATTTTATTAAAATTCGTGATAAGAAGGTCTAATAAAATATTATTTTGGTTAAGGTTAGATTCTTTTCTAATCTTAATGAGCGAGTTTGCCCCATTTAATCTTGAAGAAATGTGCTACCTTTCTTTATGCCACATATCTACTTTCTTCTAACATGTATCAGATCTTGTCTTCCACTATGAAGATTTTGACAATACTTTTTGTACTAATGTCACAAATTCATTATATTTTTAAGATTATTTCAAGTTAAAGAATCTAAACTTGTTGAACTATCAAATGATTGGTTTCCTACCTTGACAATTACCAAATGCTCATCCTCATCTAAGTTTTTTGCTTCAATAAGTCTTTTTGCTAATAGATCCAAATTTTGTAAATGTACCAAATTACAAATAAGTATAGTGATATCATCTCACTATTTTAGCATAGCCTTATAGTTACATAACAAATAGGTAGAAAATATACTTTTTCTATCTATTAATTTTAAGTTTATGTCAAGTTATATTAACTTAGCTTCTCTGCTTAACATAAAAGATTTTGATTTGCAAAATCATCAAAGATAAATTAAATAATTTAATTTACATATCAATTTACACCCACTCCACTCTTACAATGCAAAGGTGGGTGACAATAGGCATTTCACAACCCATGAATGTCAAAAGTTTCCATTCGACGATGAACTCACACATTAGTCAGATCCTGAACATCTATGTACATTCATAGAATAGGGCAAAATCCCTAACATACATCCTTCAAATGTTCCACCATTTTGTTATAGAAGTATGGTAGAACATATGATGGATGGATGTTAGGGAAGAGCCAAAAAAGAAAGAGTGAGTTGTTTCTCACTCTCGTGTTTTGTGCAGGAGCTGTCCTCTCACTTTTGTCCAAGACAATATTATACTTAAAAGTTTAAATTATTGTACAATGCACGTGTATGTAAAAGTTTTAGTGTTGAGTTTGTAGTTAGTACTAAAATAATTTTATTAAAGTTGCTTTACTAAAGTTTGTCTGTATGTTTGAGACTTCAACTCTATATTATGAAGTCCTCTTTAGTTGTAAATCAAGCTTGAATGAAAATAAACCTACGTGTTTTCTGATTTATGATTTTTTTACTAAACTTCTATCTTCTTTCTGGAATCTTTCTCTGGTTTCTTACTAAACTTCTATCTTTATGAAATCTTTCTCCACATCTTTTTAGACGGTCATATAGAAATGCATGTTTTACACTTGTCTCTTATAAGAATCTTGTGTATCCAAAAATATTAATCAAATGATCTTGCGTTTTTGGGCAAGACTGTGTCATATGTTGAGTATTTTAGAAAGGTTCGTAATATCTTGAGCAAGATTCCAAAGCCTAAGAGGCATAGGGACCTTTGATTGCCCAAAGAGGGGCTTGTCGTGGCAACATTTTCAAACAAATTCTTAATTAAATAACTCATTGTATATTAATTTACCAAAACAAAACAAAAGATCCATTATATTAAACAAAATTGTTGAGGCATCATATGGCAGTGGACTTGCATAATATATATTCATGAAAGCATAAATTATTCTTTCAAAAGAAAAATTTCAAGCCGTTAGCAGTGGTGAAAGTTGTGAAAAATAACAAGCAATTCGCAAGATTTAATTATTAAGTTCAATCCCCCAAACCGCCTATTAATTGTGTTAAAAAACATAAAGGAGGAACTAGTAACATATAGTACTCCAAAATTCA
The DNA here is from genome assembly GCA_032878935.1 of Erythrophleum fordii. NCBI lineage: Eukaryota > Viridiplantae > Streptophyta > Magnoliopsida > Fabales > Fabaceae > Erythrophleum > Erythrophleum fordii. The sequence goes on from JAVQMF010000029.1 coordinate 4,208,940, forward strand.
GTTTGATTCTGTTTTTGTTCTTTCATTATCTAAAACAGCGGTAAAAAACAAGCTATAAAAATAGTTTTTAAAAGTAAGAAAAAAAACTTAGAAATTGCTCTTAAGTTTTATTCTAATATAAAGAAAATAAAAGGTTTTTTGAATCTCACATAATTTTTTCTTTTAAACTGAGAATAAGAAGCAATTATGTTGAATAGATTATTTTTATTTCTAAAACCCGAAAACTACATCTAAAAACAGGAATTATGGCCAGCTAGATACTAGATGACTATGGTTTTTTTTTTTGAAAAAAAAAAGTTGTACAAAGGACAAAGTACAAAGTAAGTAAGAAGAGTCCATCTTTTTAGCTCTCTATGATCTTCAAGTTATGTGCTCAGCCGCCAGTTTAACACTTGGAAACTGAATAGAGAGGGCAACAACCGATGGCTTAATATATGAGGCAATTTCCAAAAGGACTACGCTGCTTTAAGTACTATATGTGGAAGAAAATTTTTGAAACCTAAATTAAAAAAAATCATTTATCATGTTTTTATTAAAAAATTTAATAATAAATACTTGAAAACTAAATCTAAATTACGTCCGATCAAACTTGATAAACTGAAACAGTAACAGATGCCTAACTTGGAAACAAAATAAGATTCCATAACAGATCTATATGGTAGAAAAAGGCAGAAGAGAACTCAAAACTAAGCAAGATAGTAAGATTATAATATATACCTGAAGAAGTAGAAGATGGAGAAGACATAGCAATGATAATTACAGAGAAACGATGGGGAAAATCAAGGGTATGGGAGGCGTTGGAAAGAAATTTTCACTGTATATATATACGTATTCTATATTTCTTTCCAAACCTCCCACACCTATGACTTCTCTCATTAAACAAGACCTGTGTCCTCTATCTTTGAAGTCTGTGAACTGAACTCCCCAACTCATCATCACTATATATATCCACAACCCTAAAAAGGGTTACAAATGGCTTTTCGCTTCTCTAATTTTTCTTTTTTTCTTTTTGTGCAGTTGGCAACACTTTTTTCTTTTTTCTCTTTTTTATTTATTTTTTAAAAAATTACATTAAAAAATCTTAAATTAACAAAAAGTATTTTTGATAAAATATTGTTGTAACTTTGGAAAAACCTAATTGTAACAAAATTTTTCATTACAAATTTTACAAACTTAGAGCTTTTAATTGTAATTTTTTTCTTTACCTTCTTGCTTTGATTTAATTGCACTTTTAGTTTCCTTAATTCATTTTAAAAAATAATTTATTGTGTTTAATATATTAATTTGTGTTTTATCAGCCTTTAGGTTATTTATTGAAGATACTTACCCTTTTAATTTAAAGAAAAGAAATATTTTTCTTTAAATATTTCAAAAATAATTAATGACAAATATAAATTTTATTTTGTGTGACCGAATGAAACTTAGCTAATATCCTATCTAATTATTATGTTTAATTTTTTTTGACTTAATTATTTAGATACTTGATATTTCTTTAATTAAGAATAAAAAATATAAATTGTCCTGAAGAACAAATTAGAGGTAAGAGTTAAAGTTAAAATTAGAGAGACTAAATAATCTTTTCTTATATTAATAGATTATCAAAAATGTAATTAAACCTTGTGTCGTTTATAGCCTAAAAATGTTTAATTTAATTTTTCCAACAATTATTTTCTTAAAACCTCCTATTGTCCAACTAGGAGCTCGACATACACAGATATGATGTTAATCCATTTCTTAAAATTTTACTGTAATATAAATAATTTTTTATTATTAACACCATATAAAAATGCCAGTTGTAATTTTAAGATAGTGGAGCAGAGATTATAGAAAGTAGAGCGTGTTAGTGGCAGCTACCGTATAATTAGTGAATAATTCTTTTAAAAAAGTTGTTAGTGAGGATAAATTTTAGAGACTAATTAAGCTTTATATTAATATTTTTTTAAGACCAAAAGATACTAAACAGTCTCAAAATTATATCATACATATCTATATATAAACTTTGGAAGAAAATATTTGTGTAGGTGCACTCTTTTTAAGTTATTTAAGTTATAGCTTTGTCTCGAATCATAGGTCTTTTATATACACACACACATACTGAATTCTGCTTTTTTCTTTTTTCTTTTTATTTGTGTTTCATTTTTCTAATTGTTGTCCCTCTTTTTCTGAAATTCCGTACTAGTCACGGGACACTCTAGTTAATATGAACAAGTATAAGAAAGGGTTTGGTCTTCTTTTTTTTTTTTTCTTGTAATTTTGAGTGCCTAGAATTAATGTAGAAATATTTAAAATGTTTCGATGTATTCATGCTGTTTTACTGACAACTTATCCGGTTTAAATTGAATAATTTCTATTAAAAACTAAATAAATTTAAAATATTATAATATTTGATATGATCATATATTATCATCTTTGTATAGAATCTTTATATAGAATATAAGATATCAGGAAAAAAAAAAACAAACAAACGATTCTTGTACGTAAAAGAACGACAAAAGTTATATTCTATCAATAAAAGAATAATAAAAAAGAGATTCGAAATTTTGTCCAAATGGAAAAGGTAAAAAAGAATAAAATAGAGAAGAAGAAAGGGAGAGCAAAATAAATTTAGAGAAAAATATAAATTTTATTATTGAAGTAAATAGATTTTTTTAATTTTTAATATTAAAAAGAATTAAAAGCTTTTTAATATCATATTTTTTAATTTATTTATATCTAATTACACATTGTTCATTCATCTCTTAAATGTAAAAGATTCAAATTAGAGATGATCAAGACTTGACTTGGGTCAAGTGAAAAAAAAAAAATTGTTGATTAGATTAGAAAATTCACCAAGTTGGCCAGTTTAATTTAGTCAGTCTCGATGCTGTAAATTAAAAAAAATATTTTTATAAAAATTTATAAAAAAATTGTTTTAAGTAACTTAAAATACTATTCTATCCTAACTTAATATTAGACCAGATTCTGGCTAAAAATAATATATATATATATATATATATATATAATAGACCAGATTAATAGATTAAGCTAGGCCTAGACATGAAACTTAAAATTTAAAACTCAGTACAAAACCAAATCAAATATCAAATTAGACTAGTAATTTACCCAACTCAGAATTTATGCACCCTGAATTCGGATTGATTACTCAATTGAATTTTACATTTAAATAAAACGTATTATTTAAGTAAACTCTACATATTTTGTCCCTATCTTCTCTGAAATTAACCATATTAACATTGGAAAGGAAATTAAAAGACACATGCTTCAGGACCGCACAAGTTGAATACGCGTCCATGGTGAAAGGGATCTCACACAGCACATTTCACGATGGTTTTTCTAATAAACACTGACAAGTGACATGACAGCACAACCCTACCATTATTGAGGGACAACGGGAAAATTCCTGGAAACTTCTCAACACCGTCGTCAAATTTTCAAAAGTATACTGTTGTTTGAGTTCTTTGCAAGATACTTATTTTGTCATATCAGTCTTTAATAAATAATTGTTGTCAAATTAATTTAAACATTTTGATAAATAATTCGATCATTTCATGAATTTTATCAGCCTCAAATTGATGGAGTTGTGTAAACATTTGATTGAAAAAAAATTCTATGTGAATTAACTTTCTAAAAATAAAATATTAAATTATGTTTGATGGGATGTAATGTTAAGTATATTAAAATTAATTAATTAAAATAAAAATAATTATTTTATCTTTATTTTAAAAAATAATAAAAATAAATATTATTTAATAATGATTATAAAAATATAATATATATTACATAACATATTATATTGGAAAAAAGGCAATAGGTGATGTAAATAGTTAGCAATTTATGGTGCTAAAATATTGATATTTTAACAAGCATCTCTATGTGTTGACATGGATTTTACCCCTAAAATCCAAAGACGCAACGCAAACTTTTTTGGAAAAATTATGATTTAATATTTTGAATTAAAAATTTATACTAAAAATTTTTAAATTATTTAAAAAGATTCTAGAATTAAATTACAGTTTAAAATCTAAAATTAGAACTTTTAATTCTAGAATCTTTTAAAATGATTTTAAAATTTAAAATCCTTCAATATAAATATTTTTAATTTAACAACTGAATTGTAATTTTTTTCAACTTTTTTTTGGCTGCCAGACATCTCGATTAATGTTAACCATTTACATTACCCACTAATGATCTATATTGGAGAACAGAGCTTATCGTAAAATGAAATTGATGTACTCTTTAAAAGATTTGGACTAGTTTGACAGTAATATTTTAATAACTAAAATGATGGAACAGAAATAATTTAAGAACCAAAATACTAGTTTACTCAATTATCAATTTGTTAACTAAATTACGAAATCATAAAATTTAGGTAGAGTTTTTTTAAAGTATTTATTATAAAAATTGTAATGAAAACATAATTTGTGTTTTTTTTAATTAGAAAAAATGCTACTACTCTCTTTTAAATTTGGAACATTTGTAAACATCCCCTTCGATTTTTGAAATTGAAAATATCCCATGAGCCATGACTTTTTAGGATTTAGATTTCCCCACCTAGCTTCCCTTAATATTATTGAGATTTCACCATACCCTTTCAATTATTATGAACCGTGTTCCCACCGGTAACTTATGCTCTATTTGGTTTATCATAAGATAAATACATTTTTTAAATATAATTTATGTAATATTTATTATATCATTATTTTTTTTATTTTATATATCAAATCATCATTTTAATCATCAAATTATTTTTTAAAAAATAAAAATATTAAAATCATTTCTTATTTTATCTACTTATATTTTATACTCTCTTCTCTTTTATATTACTCAACCAAAGGAATTCTTAAATTTCATGCCTTCGAGATGGCTTTCAAATCAATAGAGAATGTTGGATTAGAGTTTTGTTTTTTTTTTAAATGCAGTTAAAGTGATTTGGGATACAAATTCAAGGAAATTTTTTCGCAAACCAATGGGAGTGGGCTATGTGATCAATGCAAGAGTCTAAAATAACATTTCAATTACGGGTATTAATGGGAATTGGGTAGTAGGATCTAGATTTCGAAGGGTGACAGTTTATGAGATATTTTATAATTTTAAAAGTTGAGAAAAGATCTTTGCAAATTAATGAGAAAAAGATAGGAAAATCGGATGAAAAAATTTAGAGATAAAAAGTCAAAAATTTTATTTATCAAAACTATCACCAAACTAAACAAAAAAGTATTTATATGTTCATCCTAATTGATCTCTAGAAGATAAATAAAAATACAAGGAAGGAAAAACACTAAAATACTCTCCAAATACCTGAAAACAAAAACTTCTGGGTTTGAATATAGCTTAATTAGGTACATTTGATTAGGACGATGAAGGCTCTTAAAAGGCTTTCATGGATATGTAATAAGGCCTAAAATTCTTTTAGAATTAAAAGTTATGACTGTTTGAAATCAGAGTATTTATTTATATTTTCTTTTCAACTTATTAACAGTCACTTATTCTTTAAACTCTTCTGTTGGATATTCTATATTATTCCTCTTCACTTGGGAAGAACTCGACCATGAATCAATCTATATATCTTTATACAATAGTTCCTTTTATGAGTCAAATGAGTAAATCTATGCCACGTTCAATGTTTTAGATATCCCCATTGTATTTGGTAAGTCCACCCTGCATGCATTGTCATATATCTTATTTTTCATAAGGCCTTTGTTTCTTGGGCTGCAGCTTAATGTAGGTTTCCACTAGGAGCCTCTTATTTCCCAAAAACCATCACCTAATCACCTGCCTCGAAGATATGTTTTTTGCTGTGTTTATCTACATCCTATTTATATTTGTTATTGACTTGATCTAGTCACTGTTTCACATTTGTTTGAGGCTTCTGTCACTAGTTTGCCATGCTCTTTACAGCTGCACTAAATCCAGCTACCTTCGGCAGGTCCATCAAGTTGAGAGCATGTCGTGGCATCTTGGTATGTATCACAAAAAATGGAGATTTTCTTGTAGCACTATGTATAACACTATTATAGGCAAACTCTACTTATGCCAATGTAAAATCCCTTTGCTTCAGTCTATCTCCACGGATCCCATTGCTTCAGTCTATCTCCACGGATACTGCAATTCAAGTTTCCCAGTGCTCTTAACACTGATGTTATCTGGCTATCAGTTTGGGGATAGGAAGTGTCAAACATCTTCCACAACGTGCTCCAAAAATGCTTGAAAAATTTGATGTCTCTGTCTGATGTGATGGACTTAGGCACATCATGCAAGTGGAAAACCTCCTCAAAGAACAATTTGGCTATCCCACTTGCATCAAACATTTTCCTGCAGGCAATGAAGTGTGCCATTTATTAGAACCTGTCAACAATAACAAACACTTAATCCATGGCTCTTGTGTTCTGACCAAGCCAAGCACAAAGTCCATGGATAGGTCCTCCCAAATATTTTTAGGAATAGGCAAGGGCATATATAAATCACTGTTCTGGGATTGCCCTTTGGCATGTATAGCACCTCCTCACGAATCTGGTGACGTCTTTCCTTGATTTGGCCAGTGGTATCTCTCCCTTATTGCACCAATGGTCTTGTCACGACCCAAATGGCTTGCTAGACCACCTCTATGCAAGTTCAAATTTTCACCAAATGATTCTTCTTTGGCATATTGTTACGAACGTTTGCTGGATGTTCCTGAAAATGTTCATTCAAGAGAGAGCAAAAAGCTATCTGATTACACATTTTGCCTCTTGCCGAAGCGACGTCACATGTTGCCAGTTGGGACAGGATTGCTTACCCTTGTAGACACATATGTTGAATCGATTAAATATTATCAAAACCAGCAAACGTTCACTCTTTCCTCAAATGAGAGTGAAGCTCGCAACACAATGCTTCAACTCATAACAGAGGACATAGACCGTTCAGCAACTTGCCCCATAGGTTGATCTGTTTTCAGTTATGCATTTGTGACGCTCCATGATTTCTTGACACAACAGAATACAGAGGAAATATGGAAGTTCTTGAATTAGTTGTAGATCGAAATTCTGTACTACGGTGCTGCTCCTTGTAAAGTAGATAGACATGCTCAAGAGATACAGACGTTTTTTAAAGGTCTAACAACAAAACTTGATGTTTAAATTATTCATTAGTTCTTACTTGTATTTAAATTAATTTTATTTACTGATTGTATATTTCAAGCCAAAAAAAAAAATTTGATGTTAACATAATTTTATTTCTTTTCTTTGTAAATAAACAACATCATAGAATTGTTCAAATGGAAAACCATCCATTCAATCCAGGTGTAAGTTCATTTAACGTGATGGCAAATCGAGTGAAATTGTATCTGGTGGGAAACTTTGGAGGCTTGCACCACTTCCACGGTACTCGGGCTTCTGATAAAGAGTCATAATCTGTTCCCTTCACAGCTGTCTCCATCCACTAACATAATGCATGCTTTCATCCCATTTCCCAAATAGAGTTGCCACTGCTCTTCCATTCTTATCTTGAACTATACCATACAGCTGGAAGAACAGTCAAACCACGATGAGAGAATCCTCTGGTACAAAAGTTAATATGCCAAGTAAGAGTCAAAATGAAAACGCCATCGTATAGTAATAAACCCCATTGTTTTATCAATCAGAAATTAATAATGCTCTTGACATAACTGGCTCCGTTACATAAACACACATCACTGCACATGGTCATTAATTGGACAACTTGTAGAAATCCAGTGGACCCTGTGGCCTGTGCAGGAGTGCTTTTTTCTTTCATAAAGCTTTTAGTTGTGTAAGTAGAAAGAATTACTGGAAAGAAATCTGAGGCGGCCATACAAAGGGTGTGCTTTGTGCGTATGGAGCCTAGACAGGCAACTCAGGCATATACACACAATAGGCTTATGCTGTAACTGAGAAGATAGTATCCGTGAAACATATGGAGCACCTGGTGTGGATTTCGATCTATTATAGATTGCTCCTTGAATTTCAGTTTACACGAGTAATCTCCGTTTAATTGTATATGCATTGTACTATAGTGATCATAGGGCATAATAGCAATTGGAGCAGTTCAAATATACCTTACTCCACTGAACAACTTCCCCATCATCAAATTCCGAAGTCAAAATGCCAACAGGGTCATGCTGAATTGGTTGGATTACAAAAGTAAAAATTGAAAAGAGAATTGTGAAAGGCACAATTAATTTATAGTTTGACTAAAATGCTTCCCCAGACTGACGACAAATAGACTTTAGTAATGCAGAAATGTCTTAACTATTGTCCATGAAAGGACAGACACAATGACACATCTAAACTAAAAGTAGGCTGAGTGTTGATACATACATCAAGCAATAAACAAATTCCATTAAGCAAAAGGAGGCAATAACTAATAGTAAACAGGTCATCCTACAAAAACTTACCACTAAATTTTTTCTGCTTTAATCTCGAGAAAGCCTCATGATCATTCAAATGTCTTTGGCTCTCATGAACAACTATATTCTCCAGATCAACTTTTTCTGTCTACAATAAAGTAGTATAAATAGTAGCTTCTTACCACACAAGGAGTTTGATTTTTGAGATAATCAATGAAAGAATACTCTCTCTCTTATGCTTGAGAGAGTGAGGCCATGTATTTATTATGCATTCTGTTACAAAAGAATCAATTACAACTTGCCAACGTATCACACTTTATAGCAAATCAATAACTGAACAATACACGTGTATTTACAAAATATAATAACAAATAATGTGATTAGATGTGACTAGTGTTACTAACTTCCAGATACTGTGTTTGGACTTAGGCTGCTGCTGGACTGAGTTATGGGTTGTGTAGACACACTAACACCCCCTTCAAATGAGAGGGTGATGCAATCAAACCAAGTTTGTCCCGTAAGAAGAGAACGTGAGATGTAGCCAATGGTTTAGTCATACAATTAGCTAATTGATCTTGAGATGGTACATATTGAACAACAACAGATTTAGCTAAAACTTGATCTCGAATGAAATGTGTGTCAATTTCAATGTGTTTAGTTCTGACATGCAGAATTGGATTGGAGGCTAACGATGCTGCACTGATGTTATCATACTAAATTGTTACTGGATGTGAAGGTTTGAGAGAAAGTTCAATCAAAACTGATCTTATCCATGTGGTTTCAGCAGTGACATTGGCTAAGGCACAATATTTTGATTCAGCAATGAATGAGCAACCACTAATTGTTTCTTAGAAGACTATGATATCAAAGAATCTCTAAGAGAAATAAAAAATCCACTCACCAAGCATCAATCATCAGGACATGATACCCAGCTACATTAGAGTATGCAACTAGATCCATGTTGGGAGATCCTTTTAGTAATAATCCATGGTACATAGTGCCTTTAAGATATCGAAGCAATCTTTTTATAGCTTGCCAATGAAGAACAGTAGGTGATGCAAGAAATTGACTTAATTTCCTAACACAAAACCTAATATCTAGTCGAGTGTTTGATAGATATTGAAAAGTTCCTATTGTGCTTCAATAAAGTGAAGGATTATCCAAGAGTTCACTATCATATAATATGAAAGTCTGTCTTGTACTCATAAGGGTTGAACATGGTGAAACATTTGACATACCACATCGGGTTAATAAATTAGAAATATATTTGCTTTGAGTCAATAGAAAACCAGGTGAGTCTCTATATACTTTAAAACCCAGAAAATAGTGTATTGAGCCTAAATCTTTAAGAGAAAAAGTGGCATTTGGTTTCAGGACCAGTTGATTTAGGCTAAAAGAATTACTCCCCGTGATCAATATATCATCAACATAGATGAGAATTATTATAATCTGTGATGCATCCTTGTAAATAAAAAAGGAAGAATCACTCTTACAACTGTTGAAATTCCATGACACAAGTGTATCTTTGAGATGATCGAACCAGGCTCGATGGGCCTATTTTAATCTATACAAAGCTTTGCTTAACTTGCAAACATGCATGGGATGTTGAGGATCAATGAACCCTTTTGGTTATGTCATGTACACATTTTTAGTGAGATAACTATTCAAGAATACATTATTAATGTCTAACTGTCGAATATCCCACTGAAAAGAAGTAATAAGTGTTAAAATAATTCAAATAGTAGACATTTTTACCACTGGACTAAAAGTATCATCAAAGTCAACTTCAAGTTCTTGTAAATAGCCTTTCGCCACTAATCTGGCTTTTAACCTCTCCACAGAGCCATTTTGATTGTATTTGACCTTGAAGATCCATTTGTTGCCTACCACATTGTAGTGGGAGTTATAGGGAACAAATGTCTATGTTTTGATCTTCAATAAGGCTAAGTATTTAGTGTTCATTGCTTCTCTCCATTGCGGCGGGCGAAGAGCTTCTTTAACAATCCTGGGTTCTGAGATGGTAGATGAAAATGCACTAATGAAAGGAGCTTTGGGTTTAAAGATCCCATGTTTAGCACGAGTCACCATGGGATGAGTAGTCTTTGGTTGTTCTAGTTCCACTATTCCTTCATTCTATGTTGAATTGGATTGATCAATGGTTGTGTGAGTCTGATCATCATCTGTCACTTGATTTTTTGATCCATTAGCTTCACCTTGCTCAGAGATTCTGACAGTCATTCTTCTCTCTTTAAGAAATTCAGTCTTTGAAATTAAGTTTAAGCACTACCCTCAACAGGTACTCCACTCTCAAATCCCTACATGACTTTCTCTGGGAACCTATCAAAATGGAACACTTAAATGATCAAACTCAAAGTAATCAAGATGATAAATGGACCAAGGATCAATTCATCTTCTCAAGACTTGGACCGGTGGCACCACACCGTAACACTAATACAATATGTTAATTTAAAGGTTTACTCAACCCGGTTGTCACCTTTAGGAATCTGAATAGACTGTAACTTCTGCTTTCAGTTAAAAGTCAAGTAAATCATATGAAAGGATCAACATGGCTTTCCATCTAACTTAGAGCAGAATGTTTCTGAAGAATAAAAGTTTTTAAAGTTCAACTTCTAATTCGTATTATTCTATATCCAGAAAACAAAAAAGAAAAAAGAAAAAAGTAAAGCACCAATTGGTTGCTCGAATAAAGCAATGCAAATTGGTAGGTGGAATAAAGCAAGGCACAATCTTTATCAGCAGAGTAGTAAAGGAAAGCACAAACATAAAATTAAAAATTCTCCACATGAATCACGGTTTATATAAACAAAACAAAAGGGTACGAATTTTTAATTGGCTGAGTCTGAGTTCTGAACTTGGTTCTTGAGGACCAGCTGCAGGTAAGGCATTGATAACATCGTTGGTGGCAAGCTTTTTTTTTTTTTTTTTAATGAACAGTTGCGGAAGTGTGGAGACGTTTGTGAATAGGCTAAAATTTCATTCTAACTTTTCAGATATGGAGTATTTTTTAATTTGGCCTCTCGCATAATTTTTTCCTTAATTTGATCCCTAATATATACATGTTTCTCACTTAATTTGGTTCTTCACAAATTATAAAATTATTATCAATAATATTATTATATCAATTTACTACTAAGAAACCAAAATTTTATCTTTTGTCAATGTACTATGTAATAGTGATAACTAATAATTCATCAAAAAATATATTATATGATTAATAAAAAATATTATTAATAATGATGTTATTAAAAACCAAAATAAAAAATATTTATTTATAAAAAATTAATCTGAGAAATCAATTCTATTAAAGCTCACTTGGTTAACTACAAAAAAGATAATCTCTTTTTATATATACTGTGTTTTGTAATTATTATTTAATAATACTTGTCATTTTATATTTTATTTTATCTATTTTATATATTTTTTAATACTTAACCTTCTATTTGTTATATAAATTTAGAAACTAAATTAAATATCATCCTAATCATAAAATTTTAGTCTTTGTGAATATATTTGTTAAGTTGTTTCATGGGTACAGACCTTTTAAAATGAGGTTCTGTGAATTATTTTTTAAATAAAAAGTTTTAGAGAGAATTTTGTTATTAAAAAAAATAAATAAATATAATAAAAAGTATGTGACATCCTTCAGACCTACTTCATCCTTCTCAAAGGATCCAAATCCGTTGTTTCATCGAGGAGTAGGAGTACTTTTATAGGTTAGGTTTCATCTATTGTAATTCCTTTTCTTTTTTTTTTTTCCCAAATCACGCGATTCAATTTATATTTATATTTTATATGTCCTTACCTACCTCCTTGCCTTGCTTACTTTCCCAGGACAAGAAGTGTCAAATGTACTTTATTTGTTTGTTTTTTTTTAAAATCTTTTATTATAAAAAGCATTTAGGTCCTTAGTTATTTTTTTCAATTAATTAAATCACAATTGACTTGTTTGCCAATTGGTGTTAACAGGGTCTAATCTAATAAAGGAGTAGGTGTACTTTTATAGGGTTAAATTCCATTTGAATTCCTTTTCCTTTTTTCCCCTGGTTATGCGATTTAATTTATATTTATATTTATATTTATTACCTATCTCCTTTCCTCGCTCACTCGTCCAGGACAGAAAGAGTTAAAGAGTCTGAAGTGCTTTATTTGCCTTCTTGTTTTTTTTTTGGTTACAATTACCTTACACATAATTTGATTTTAATTAATTAAATCACAAGAGATTTGTTCGCCAATTGCTGTCAACATCGTCAAATCTAATAAAGATCTTCTCCTAGTTGAGACCATTTGGAGAGTCCCCATGGGTGCTCCGAAGATTGGTTTTCAAGAGCTTTGCTGCATATTGGGCAAGCAAATATTAAATTTTGAATGAAAATATGACAGGACGGGACTCCAAAATAAAAGCACATAGATTTCTGAATACATTAGAACAAATTGAATTACTGGTAAAATTTGTTAATAATTGTAAAATTTTTTTGTTGTATTATTCTATATCCAACAATAAAAGTCTTCGATGATTTATGATATAAAAATTTGATAAAGTTTTATGCTGATGGTCAAGTTTAACCAAAATGTGGAACCTACTATAAAATGAGCAGAGTTATTGTATTATTCTATATCCCAAAAAAAAAAAAAAAAGAAGGCTAAAGCACCAACTGGTTGCTCGAATAAAGCGATGCAAATTGGTAAGTGGAATAAAGCAAGGCAGAATCTACAGTAGCAGAGTAGTAAAGCAAAGCACTAACATAAAGTTAAACACTCTCTGCATGAATCACGGTTTATATAAAACAAAACAACTGCTCGAGTTCTTAATTGGCTGGGTTTGAGTACGGAACTTGATTTCTTGAGGACCAGCAGGCAGGTAAGGTATTGTTATCATTGTTCGTATTGTTATCCCCCGTCTCATCTCATTTCTTATAAAATTTGGATCACTTACGTACTAGTCGACTCGCATCATGCAAGCAAGTTCGTTGATATGTATTCCCTTATTTTCTTTCTAAGTCAGAGATACGTAATCGTATTATATTTATAAGGATATTATAATTTATCTTTTTGTAATTTGAATCAACATCAATTTGCATCTTTGTAATTTGTTGGATTACCATTTAATGATGTTATAGTATTTTATGTCCGAATTTTGATTAAAATAATGACCTGAGTGTCAGAATAAACAATTATTCTCTTCATTCTGCTTGAGTGACGTGGGTCATGATTGGTATTGTCCGGCTGACTGTATTAGTATTAGTCAGTAATAGCTTGGTGTGTAAGTCGGAAGCTCTGTTAACATAGTTAAAAAAGAAATGGCAAAACGTGTTTAAGCCTAGAGTAATAATAGCTGGTTCATTTTCTTTTTTTTTCCCTTGAGAGTTCAGAAATTTTTTGTAAATGAGTCAGAGTTGATAATAATCTCTTGCATATATACTGCCTCACTTGACAGTATTTTAATCTTTAAGCGTACATAAACCACACATCGAACATTGTGTTTAATTTCTACCAAAAGAATGGGAGTGGAGGATAAGAACCAAATACTAGATCATAGAAATTATGATACCATATAAATTTTAAAACTTAAATAATAGAGTGAAAATTGATGAATAATTTTCTTGGTAAAATATATAAAATAAATTTTATTACAATTTATAATCCCTAACAACATCTTTTTAAAAGAATATCATAATTTTTTTCCCTGCCTTTAAGAAATTATCATCGTTGATGACAGGTTTTACTTCTTTTTATTAACAGTTGTGGAAGTGAGGAGCTGGAGGCAGAATAATGAGTTCGTTTCCGAGTAAGTTAGCTAAGTTCGTTAATAGACTACTCACAAATAGATTATTTTTTTGATTTAGTCTCTTATAGGATTATTTTTCTAATTTAATTATTGATATATAACTATTTCTTAATTTAATTAATTTTTTATAAGTAAAATTATTCTCAATGATGTCTCCAAGTCAATTTAATGCTGTACATAAAATATAACAGTAAAATTAACAATAAATTTTGTGTCAATTAGTATATTATATAATAATGACTAAGTAAAAATTTATTAAAAATTATACTATCCGCTATTATATGTGTTAATTTTATTTATAATATATTTATAAAAATATTATTAATAATAATTTTATTTGTAAGGAATTAGAAGTGTCTATTAAATTAAAAAAATAATTTTTTTTATAAGTGTTAAGTTTCAATTATATATTATAATTCCTTGCCCTTTCCTTCTAGTCATGCGATTCACTTTACACTTTATTTGGTATAATGTGAGACACGCTCTGCAAAAGAAACCATTCACTTTAATGCATTTGGGAGCAGTTGAGTGAGAGAAGGTTGAACCTGCTTTCCATCCCTCATTGGCGCCAATGGAGTTAGATTAAAGAGCCAAAACTTAATTTATACATTTTGCCCCTCATCTCATCTTTTCATTTCTAGCACGTATGTGTCCTGTCGTACATTGATGAGCGTGAAGTTTAAGCCAACAAGTACATTACAGTTTAGTTTTTTATTACTTTTTTTTCTACTAGGAGAATTTTTTTACCTTCTCTCTTTTTTTTGACATTTTTATTATTTTTTACCAACTAAACAAACTATTGTAAAAGTGATTTCATTCTTTTTTAAATCATATCAAACATCATCCATTTCATTCCTTTTAATATAATCCTCTTACAATTATATTCTTTTTTTTTAGTGTTCCTAACAAGCCCTTATATTTATATTTTTGCCCCGCATGTCTTCTTTCCAAGCTTACTCTCTTAGGACAAAAAGGGTCTAATAAAGTACTTTATTTGCATTTTTTTTAATTATCATAATTTGGTTTTAATTAATTCAACCATAAGTAATTGCTTTGCCAATAGCTATTAGCGTGGTCTAATCAAATAAGATGTTATCCTAGTTATAAACATTTGGATGGCTATAGAAGGGCGAAGGAGGTTGGTTCAAGTCCTTCCAAATACAGTGAGGGAATGGTGGGACCAATGGGAGCTACGGGGATTGGTTTTCATGAGCCTTGCAGCACAGATCTTACTAACACTCTTGGGCAATCGCAGAAAATATGGAACTAATAAGGTGACCGAATTAATAGTCTGGTCTGCCTACTATTTGGCAGACAAGTTGCCAACTTTTGCAATTGGTGTCATCTCCGGTAAGCTTGGAGATTACTATGAAAAGCATAACGAACCAATAGAAAATCCTCAGTTGATTGCATTCTGGGCTCCGTTTTTTCTGATGCATGTTGGTGGTCCAGACACAATTACTGCATATTCATTAGAAGACAACGAATTGTGGTTGAGACACCTGCTTGGATTGGTGGTTCAAACAAGTGTCAGTGTTTACATAATTCTTTTGTCTTGGAAGAGTACTAGTTGGTTTTCATGGCTTAGCGTTCCCATGCTTATAACTGGGGCTGTCAAATATGGTGAGAGGACGTGGTCTCTATATTCTGCTAGTATCAACTATTGTCGTGATTCCCAGCTTTCTTCCATTGTGTCAGAAAGAGAGGGTGTCCCTTTGGAAGAATGGCTGACAGGTTTGGGATATGTCAAAGGTTTCAAGGTTTTTTTTGCTAGCGTGTTCTCAGACATCATGTTTGAGACGAAAGATATTGAGGAATTTAAGGAATATTTTAACTCCGCTCCATATAGCGTAGCTTTTCGCCGAATAGATTTTGGTCATGGGTGCGCGTACGATATCCTATACACCAAGGCATCTGTAACACATACCATTTGGGGCTGCATCTCACGTTTGGTCACTTTGATTAACGTGGTGGTTGTGTTCATCTGTTACGTTAATATTTTGAACACTCAATACCCCAAGCATTCAGGTTTGGAGCTGATCTTCACTTGCATGCTACTGGTGGCAGCTGTCATATCAGAAATCTTTTCAATTATATTGGTGGTTACTTCTTCTGACGTGACAATTATCTTTCTAAGCTATATCAATGATAAATATAAGATCCGGTTTTTATCAGTGATCCTGAAATGGCTTGAGCAACGAAATTCGAAGAAAAAGAGAAGGTGGAATTCACTAGGTCAGTGCAACTTCTTGGCCTTATACCGTGAGCATAAGTTTTTCGGTGATTTCTTATCACCAACGAAATTAGAAAAGTTTTCGAATATATCCAGTTGCCCAGTCTCCTCAGATTTGAAGAAAATGCTCTTTGATAATGCTAATGCCAAGACAATGGATCCAGCACCAATTCGGTATCGACCTATCCCTGTATACAAGGAACTTGTTAAAGCTCAGAGATTGCGCAGTCGTCGAAGATTGATAATAGAAAATTTAGAATTTCACCAAAGCATTATTCTTTGGCACATTGTTACGAATGTTTGCTATTACTACGATGCCAACAGGGATGTTCATGAAAATGAAGTTCATTCAAGAGAGAGCAAAAAGCTATCTGATTATATGTTTTACCTCTTGCTGAAGCGACGTCATATGTTGCCAGTTGGGACAGGGCTACTTACCCTTCGAGACACATATTCGGAAGCAGTTAAATATTGTCAAAAGCAGCAAACATTAACTCTTTCCTTAAATGAGAGTGAAGCTTGGAAGACATTATTTCAACGCATAACAGAGGACGTAGAATATGCAGCAACTCGCCCCAAAGGTCGATCTGTTTTTAGTTATGGATTCCTGACGGCCCATGATTTGTTGTCACGACAAAGTAGGATGGAAATATGGAAGTTCTTGATTGATTTGTGGATCGAGATTCTGAACTACGGTGCTGCTCATTGTAGGGTAGATAGACATGCTCAAGAGGTCGGAACTGGGGGGGAATTTATCACTCATGTCTGGGGCCTTCAAGCTTGCGCTGCTCTCCTGCAGCAGGTTCAATGGCAACCAACCGAGGATGTTGAGGATGATGAAAGTGTTGTCGCTGACTAATAGATATATGATTTACTATGTCTTTGATTTCGTTAGAAAAAATATTAAAATGGTTTTTATACACTAATTCATGACTTGTTGATTGAACTAGGTAATTTTTTGAGAAATTACATTCAAGAACCGAAGTTTTGTATACTTTGTAATAAATTATTAAAAAAAATTAAAATTACTCATAAGAATCAAAATGACTACTAATTAAGAGACTTATTACTAAAGTCTAAAAGAGTCACTACATTATGGCTTTGGCCACAATATTTTAATGCCCTTACCTCCTAGCAACAGTTCTTATTTCATTGTTGAATCATCCTTCGTGAAGGTTTTAACCACAAATTTTTATAATCATTAGAAAAATCATTGCTAAATTATGGTTTAACAACGATCATTTAAAATGTAACTAAACCATGGTGACCATGGTTTAAGTAATTATGGCTAGATTGATCTAGCCACAGATGGTTTAAGTAATTATGGCTAGACTGGTTTAGCCATAGTTCACATAATTATAACTAGGCTATAATTGCAAACTCTAGTTGTAATGGACCTTAAAAATTTTAAAGAGGAAAAGCTATAGTTGCATTTATCTGACGTTGTCGCTCTTCTCTTTTAGCCTACACTTTTCATTGTCACTCCTTTCTTTCCACTAATTGTGTTTTAGGTTGAGATATCTCCTTTTGCAATGCTATATAAGAAGGCTTAAATGATGAACTTCCACGAGCTCGATATCCAAACACTTAGGGTGGGTAAGCACCGAATCTCGTTCTTTGGACCCATCCACAATGCTATTAGGTTTCCAAAGCCCTAGCTAACAAATCATTACTCGAAATTTCTTAGGACGAGGAGTCCTTAGCCTAAAATTAAGAAATCTTTTCCTACAAATTCAAATAAAAAGCAATAAATCATTTGAAAAATAAAACATTTCAACAAAAATAAAAGTTAACACACATAATTTAAATACTTATACAAATAATTCTAACTTCATTGTTGATGTAAAATCCATCAAGATGTTTATGGACTACAACCCACACATTTCCCTAAGTGATTGGACTGTCACATTTAGCTTCCTACAAACTCAAAGACATATATGACTATCTCAAATTGCATTTAAAACTTATATGACACATTTTGTCAATATGAATTTACCATCTCAACTTTTCTTTCATGTAAAGCTTTTAGAGCTACTCATATAAGGCATGGTTAAGTTTTTTCTATTTTGTTTATTCTTCTATGCAATTTCTTAGTTATTGACAAATATATTAATAAGATCATCCAAGAATTGGTACATTTAGGAAAATAAATGTGATTATCTAAGTTTTCTCTTAAAAATAATAGATAACAAAACCTGCCCAATTATCCCTATCGATACCCTTTAGGACATCTTGAATTATTTGCTCCTTAGTGTAAGTCCCATCATTTTTATACAATTTATATCATCTCAATCTCTACCTATTACTTAGTATTTGATATATAATTCTCTTGGGCACATCCTTAAAAACAAATCTAGGCTACACAATACAATACAACATTAAGTAAAGATATGAACCTAAGGTGCTAAGAGAAATGAATAATCAATGTGTTTTGAGTCTGAAATACCTCATTCTTGTGCTCCTGTGGTGCAGCCCTCCAATTTTAGTAAATAAGCAAAAATGATGTAAAATTAGTTCCAACCATACCCAAAAAAACTAAGTAAGATACCTCTTTCTCCAATCAGTTAGATCTCCTCATTGAAGTCTACTTTGACCCTGTGCCCTCTAGAAAGTGACCAAGTATCATATACTATCATTTATATCAACCTCAAGTTATCTTCCTCATCTATGGATATTTTTTGTTAATATCCAAATTAGAAATAAACAAATTAACAACAATGTACTTGTTATTTTACTTACTAATAACCTCAACCAACCAATTTCGTTTCTGTTGTCATCATTTAGACTATGCATGTTGTTCAACTTATTCTTAGCCATCTTCTACAAATAACTTATCAACGTCAAACTTTGGTTAGGCTCCCTAGACACCTAAGTCAGGCAATAAGCACACACACACACACACACACATATATATATATATAATCAAATTAAAGTAAAAGAAAAGCTAAAAAATTGCGTGACCTAAACAAGCATAAATGTACTTTTAAGTCTAAAAATAACATTTCCAATATCAAGGTGGGTAAAGCTTCCAAATAATATAATCATCATCACCCTTGTCATACAAGTCACCTGGCTTTAGATGCACAGCCATACTCCAGTCTTTATCTAGCTCCTCTTCCATACAATAAACTTGTTGAGCTTCTAAGGCTTGAATGTATAGCTTATCATCTTTATTGTCACCATTGCATATCAACAATGAAAATTCAATAGACTTGAATCCCAATTCATCAATTTTAATACCTCATGGATTGGTCATGTTAGCCCACATACATTTGAACAAGGTTATCAGAAATCGACCATAATAATTTAATTCAATGATGTCTATCACTTTTCTATAATACAACATATCACCAAAGTGCATGTTGCTATAACTATTACTTGTATAACTTCTTGGCCCTAAAATCCTAAAGACTCTACTATTTTAAGTCTTTAACCTTTAGTCTCACTCTAACATTCGAAATTTGAATCAATAGACATTATAAGCATTATATCACTTTGCTTTGTCAAGTGGAACCGATATCAATTGAATGACATTTGTTAACATCATTTCTCATTTGGAATTAAGAAATAGAGGTTGACGTTCAAGTACTAAAGTGCTTATCAAAGGAAACACAATAAAAAAAAAATATACATGTACTCATATAGCTAGAAAACCAATCATCAAACTCTATGAATCCTTTTATCTATCCTTATTGAAGACCATGTGCAGCTTTTTAATTGTTTGTTAACATGGTCTATAAATTCCTTATATGACATACATAATGAAATTAGAATAATGTAGTTATGTACTGAACACTAAATCTAATCAATATAATTTACTCACTAAACAAAAGAGTCCACTTCTCTACAGTTGGTTAGGATGTGATGGCGTGCTTATAATTTCTCCATTGGAGGAAATGTAACATATTCAAAACCGTCCATTGGTTTTCCAACAAATGAAATGAAGTGTTGAAATTATATGGCCCAATATTATGTTGATTGTCTACATGTCCAACCTGATTAAAGACTATCTCTACTCCATCCAAGTATCTAGAGCAAAATGTTAGAACCTTTTTAGCCAAGTAATCTTCAGCTATTAAGCTCTTTAGTTGTGTCCTATTAAGAACATATAACATCAACTTCCTTAAGTACCTGTTAAACATATGCATTAGATGCCATATTTAAAATTGAAATGATTTATAACAACAACAAATAATTCAAGACGTATTAACTACCTCTTTATAGGGTATATCTATTAATAATGGATAGGACCTCCAAGTTTGGCTTCTTTAGTCAAGTGTACAATCAAATGAAGCTTAATTGTAAAAAGTGAAAACAAGAATAACATCCCCAGATAACACAGTGTGAGAACAACTCTATTATGAAGCTAGCCAAGTTCATTCATGCTTAACACTTTATTACATAATTTTCTGAAAAATGAGTAAAAATCAATTAGGATTGCCAACATTTGTTTAGGGGGTGTCTTTCCCATGGCTAAATATAAGAATTGCTCCATAAGAAGATGTGATTCATAGCTTTTCAATCTTCCAGTTTTATGTTGTTTTAAATTAATGTATCCAGAAATGTTACTTGAATAACTATCTAGCATAATGATATTTTTTAAAGCCTTGAGTAAGATACCTTTATTTGCACTTGTCAATGTGAACAAAGTTAGGGGATATCTATCACTGTCATTTGGCTAAAAATCAAACTTATTGCCCATTTCTTGTAAATCTTTTTATGCATTTAAATGGTCTCTTAATTGCCCAAACTCATTTAGCAAAGTGAATAG
This sequence comes from Erythrophleum fordii, assembly GCA_032878935.1. Lineage (NCBI taxonomy): Eukaryota > Viridiplantae > Streptophyta > Magnoliopsida > Fabales > Fabaceae > Erythrophleum > Erythrophleum fordii. The sequence goes on from JAVQMF010000029.1 coordinate 4,230,091, forward strand.
CACATCGTCACATATGATTTTTTCAATATGCATTACGTCAAAACTGTGATATATCAAATCGTTTGCATAATAATGAAGTTTAAAAAATATATTTTTCTTACGCTACTGTAACATGTCACCATCCACACCACCTACTCCTTAAGGTCTTCTTACTTGGCCTTCAACTTCCACCTCTTTTCAAAATGCAACGTTAACATTCTCCAGTTGTCTTAAATTTTCTAAGCCAGTTAATATTACTAAAAGATTTCTCTTCTCTTCCCTTCCATCAAATTGACCCTGAGCTAATCTAAATTTATGTCTTGGGTTCAAAAAATGTTGATGCCTCATAAAACACCACTTTTAGCTATGAGAAAGTTGTGAAAAAAGTTGAATCAAAGTTGCAAGATCAATAGGCTAACCCAATACATAAATTCCACCCAAATAATATTCTAAGCCTTTAAAAATCGCTAATAGTCTACATTATAGCTGCATGTATATTGAAGACTTCATAATGTAAGAATCATAGGTCTTAAGTCCCACGTTTTACAAATCTATTAGCTCTTTTACTAGCTATTTGAGATAGACATCTATATCATTGAAAGAAGAAATGAATTCTGTTTCATACATATCCAAAGAGGAAGATTGTAAGGTATAAGAATCATTGGCCATATACTATAACTTGTACTTAAGGTGTCGAACAAATTGAAATCATTAATGCCCAACCTAACATGTAAATTAGGAGAATCTAAAGCAAATTAAGGATACATTACGTTAAATATCTTCCAAGCCTCAAAGTCATTAAGGTGCCTCATCATGCCATCATTGTTTTTATCAATGGCATGCCATCATATATGCTCAGTTGTCTTAAACGACATAAATAGTCTTTGTAACCATGGCGTTGGTGGAAAGTATTTGAGTATTTTTTTAGGCTTTTTTATTTACTTTTCACTTTTAATATTTGGTTTTCATATAAATGTATTACACTTTTTACATGCATTTTATTTTCATCCTCCTCCAAATATGGTATGCAATCATTTAGACTTGCATGATCTTTTGTGTAGTTAAGACCCAATTTATTAATGGTTTGCTTACCTCATAGAAAGAAAATGGAATATTTGTATGTTTAAACACATTAGCCAATATCTCTTATATCAGTGACATAATCTTATTACTCATTCGACGTAAACATTTAATGTGATATAACTTCACTAAGAAAGAAAATTTTGAGTACTTATTGTAACCTTAGTACAAATTCTGTTAATCATCACTAAGTAACTCATAAAATCTATTTGCATAATCATTTATCCTTTGGTTTGGTAGTGGAATTGGACCCTTAACCTCATCTGCACTTTTGTTCTCATAAACTCCAAGTGCATCATAGACCATGTCCAACATAGGATATTCCTTACAAATATATTCTTCTTTATTTATGGCCTTGACTGAGATTTTATAGGAGGTTCACATCTAAGTCTCTCTTTATGTCTATCCTAATATGTATACTCTTATGAAAATGATTTAAGAATCAAGTGGTTATATACGTCTTCTCTAATATGCATTTCTTAACTAGCATTTAGGATATAGGTATATTATTATACCCTCAACACTTTCATTGGCAAATACAAAGTCTAGGAATCTATTTAGCCCATCTAAATATTCACGAGTATATTAGGGCTCAGCAATCCAAGACCTATTCATTTTTTAAACTATAAAAAAAAATTAATTATTTAATATTTTAAAAGGAATTATCTTACTAAGTATATGCTCATATAATTTATGAACCAATAAGACGTAATTTTTATTTAAAAATTAAGGAAAAAGAAAACAACCATCAAGTAATTCTATGCAATGACAATGGAATATAGAAAGGAACCTTCTCTTAAATTCATTTACTTGACATGTTTGGGTAGGTAAGATATATACAAAAAGCACATTTATACAAAATATTATGTGATATTGATTTTGTATAATTGTTAAGAATTTTTATTTAGAAATAAGGTTTAATAATAATATTGTTAATATATACCTCTATATCATTAATCACATAATTAAAATTGGTAGCCTATATTGTAATACCTAAATTCAAATGGATCAAGGCAATAGCTACGTGCATCAAGGTGATATTGAAACCTTGAAAGCAAGGAAGAAATGAGCTTTTCACTGGTGAAAGAAGTAACCATTCGGGCAAAAGCACCGCTGACTTAACTTCTTTCTTAACCAATTGAGCATAGTCTAAACATAATTTGAATATAACCACCCTTCATTCTTCAACAATCGAAATACAATTTTTTCTATTTTAAAAAATTAGAATATAGTTTATAAAATGTTTCTAAATTCAATAAATAAAAAAGAATAACTAGCTTCATCATATAAGTCAAGATTAAAATTGTCAAAGGCATATTGTAACACCCCAAAAATTAATTAAGGTGTTAATCATGGATTTAGATTAATTAAGAATAATTAATATGGGATGATTGGGCAAGTTAAGTGAATGGAGATTTTAGAGAGATGAATTATTAATATAGGTTTGAGAATTAATTAGGATAGAAACTTCATCTAGGCCCAAATTAAGAAATCTTAAAAAGAGGCTAATAGAGGCCCAATGAGTTAGGTGCAGACCCAATCTAATTCCATATGATAGAGGCCCAAGATCCACCTTGCATAGGCTCCTATGAGTGGCCCAATAACCTTTGTGCAAATCCAAATCCTTGAGCTCTTCAAACTTGGCTCAAACTTGATTAAAATTTAGCAGCCCAATACATAAGAGTTGGCCTAACAAAGCAAAAATCTAAAGCCCATTTGGAATTGGACCTTGGAGCAGCCCATTTGGAGTTGGACCTTAGAGCAACCTATGACCCATCTTAGACCCAACTAAAACCCTAACTCTTTAGCCTCTTCCTCATTTTGTTGAAACTCAAGAGAGGAAATTCAGAGGTTCAAGGGAGGCTAGGGTTCTACCAACATGGAAGCTCTATTTTTTTACTCCTAAAGGATGATTTAGCCAAGGTGAGTTATATATAACTTGACCTTCTCATCCTCCTCTTCATTTTGGTCTGATTAATTTCTAGGTTTGAGCATTTTCATCTTCTTCTCAAATCTGAAATTTGGTGTTGGGTGATTCCTTGCAAGATTTTTGGACTTGGAGGTTAGAGGGAGGATTAGGTAAGCTTTTCCCTTCTATTTTGTGAATCACTTTGCTGGAAAATGCCCCTAAGGATGTATTATCATAATGGATTCTGTTATTGTATGAGATTACAAGGAGATAATGGTGGAAAATTGAATTTTCTGGGCTTGATGATTGAAATGCGAATTTTGGTGCTTCCACGGTGGATTTTCGGAGGTGAGGCTATGGGTGTTATTAAGTGAGTATCTCCTTCCCATTTTGATGCATTTTCTGTTAATTTGAAACCCCTATAGTTGACCTATGATATGGGCTTTGGTTTCATGTGAAATTACCCAGAAATTGGAGTGAACTATGGCAATTTCTGGTGTGGGAAAGTTGGAATCCGAAATTAAATCCCTTGGTAATTAGGTGAGTAACCTCTAGTCTTTTATTAGTAGTTCAACTCTTTGAATATTTGATTGTGATTAGAAATGATGATAATTATGCTTGTTATAGGCTTGGTATGCATTTGAATTATTATGGTAGCTAGGGGAAGAGTAATTGGCTTCATTGAGGTAACTGGGGTTATTTTTCTAATTCCATGTATATGCTCATGTTAATCTGCTATTTGTTATACATGCTTGATTTTAAAATGCTAAATGTCTGGTTGACTACTTGATTGTTATTGTAATTGGACCTTGTGAGTCCATGGTGGAGCTGTGGTGCGGCTGCCACCCGTGCATGTGCTTCGATCGAGCACCGGGTTGTGATCAAATCCCAGATGCACTGAGCCCTGGTTGTGCTCATTATGGAGTAGGTGCCGTGGACGGATCTCTCCCGGTGTTATTGGCCATTAACATGTTGTGTATGATTGCTGGTATGGGACAGTAGTCATTGGTAGCTTAACTAGTTCATTTGCAAATTGAATTGATGATTCTGGTATTGATGACATGAAATTGCATTGGATTGATTGACTTGTACATATATATAGAAATTGCCTTTTATTACTGAGATTGTATATCTCACCCCGTTGTGAGCTAACATTTTCAGGGATCGGACCTCTTAGTGGCAAGGAGAAAATTAATAGAAGATCATTAAATGGTTTGGTAGCACATAAGTTTGGGAGCTTTGACAAAATATATTGTAACTAAATTGCTAGTTTTGTATCATTGCTACATTACATCATAAGTTGCCAAGTATAAGGATTGTATATGTAATTTGATTATCATGGAATTGAACTGAATATTATGATTGTAATTGGCTAATAATAGATAAGTAATTTGATTTTACATGAACATTAAGCATTGACCCTATGCATCTTGTGACCATAATACATTTGCTGTCATTAATCTATGAACTCACTAGTTTATGGTAGCTAAAGGGTTAAGGATCCACATTTGGATTTTGAATAGGTAACGATAGATATGTTAGGTAGATTAGGTAAAAGAAAGACACTAAATCTTCACAAATTAAGTTAAAGTGACCTATAGTGTTGCTAGAGGGGAAATTGGAGAGCATGAGATGAAATTTTGGGAGTTATAGGAACAGAAGGGAATTGGCCTCGGCCAACATTTAATTGGCCTCGGCCAAATGTGGCAAACCTGCCAGGGAAGAAAACAGAGAGAAATTGGCTGCGGCTAACCAGGGAAGAAAACAGAGAGAAATTGGCCGCGGCGAATAGTGATGTTAGCCGCGGCTAAGTCTGGCAAGCAAGTTTGGGGGTGTTCCAGAGGGTATTTGGCCACGGGAAAAGGGGTATTTGGCCGCAGCAAAATGCGTGAAATTTATGAAGGTGTAAGGACTTGAATCTAAGAGTAATTGGCCGCAGCGAAAGGGTATTTAGCCGCGACGAAGGTGCTTAATTTCTCATATTCACCTAGAAACCTTAGTTTCTTTTATGGTAATAATAAGAAATGATTTAGAAACATTTGTAAGAGGTTTTTATGAGTTGGAATTGATGGATGGGAGAATCAAAGGCTCCTCATTAATGATTAAATTCACTTGCACATTTGAATAATTATGGTTCCTTAATTAATGACCCTAATAATATTAAGGTTCAAAATTTCTCAACACCTTTCGAATATAATTAGTTGTGATGACTTTCATTGTTCAAATTTAAATTTTATGGCTATTAATCACATACTTAACCTTAATTATGATGATTAGAAGTTAGGGTTGTTACACATATAGCATGTGTAAAAATAAGTAAAGCTCCATTTTTATAATGGCAACTAAAATTTTAACCCAAATTAAATAAAGCTCTTGTAGCATATGTAAAAATAAATAGCCATAAGCCTCTAATAAAAAATACTAAATATTTTTCAACTAGACATTATAAAGCTTTAATGCACATAAGCCACTTATCCCTATCTCATTAGTTGTTAGTAGTGTTTGGACAAATAAATTAATTAGTTATATTCTTATATTCTTATGTATTAGTAGAACACAAAGTTAAAATATGATAAAAGAGTTGTTATCACAAGGGGGCTACCATGCCACTATTTTAACTTTTGCTTAAAAATGGTGAGTAAGGTAACCTAATAACTAGCTTCCTTCAACTTTTTCATTTTTAGAGCACAACTATCTTCCTTTTCTTCTCTAACTTACTTTTCAAATGCTTTTTCCTTTTTATGAATCAAACTCTTAATCACCTCAAATATATATTTTAGTTAGGCAAGTTACATTAATTAAGCCCAAGACTATACATGACTTGTCTAACATGAATTTTAAATACCTATATCATTTTGCACAGTCTAAAAAATAGCACCTTTTAAGGACATAGTGGTACCACAACTATCATAACTTGGACCAACTCACCGACACACCACAATTTAACTTCACAAACCCTTATCATGAATCCACTCTCATTACTTTTTTTTTTCTTACTTGTTTCTATCCTTTTTTCCATAGTTTAATTGCTAAAGTTTCATTTTAGAATTATTGAAGTTTTAAAATAAAAAAGAGTCAATCTCCTTTAATCACCAATTCTAGAAAATAGATAAGCAATTCATAGTAATTTTCTAAAAAGAAGATCACAATTTCAACTATTTTAAAATGCAAAATGCTAGTTAATCTTCTTACAACCTGAAGAGCAATGATAGTGTGCAACAAATCCAAAAATGTAAACCCAATGATAGATCCAACAAGTATGTTGTAATGAAGATGAAATTTAAGACATAGAGCATCAATCTTTCCCAATGTAAACCCAAAACAAAGAAAATATATGAGAAGCAAAAATAGGTGAAATTTAAGACTTAGAGCATCCCTCTTTCCCAATGCTTATTACTCTATAAAGAGCAACACCCTAGTTTAGAATTTCAACCCACAACAAATCAAGAACTCCCATATTTACTTCATATGGTTCTAATAGGAGAATTTGTCAATCATATGTGGATCCTTCAATTTTATGCTAATTTGTTGGAGTTATTCCAACTAAGACTACCTTTATTTCAAAATGAAAGTATTATTCTAGAAGAAATACCTAGCTTGTAAATATGACTAGTAGATGTGATCTTACATATTTTTGCTTTGTTTGGAAGAAATATCACCCAAAAAAAAAAATCCTAGCAACTTTTTTTTTTGGGTTTAGTGGCAAGTTAAACCATTACTAAAGGCTTTAACTGTGCTTAAATCTATTACAAATGATTTAATTGTAGGAACTATTGTCATTAAATCAGGTTTAACTACTAGTGACTTATTATTGTTAAATGTTGCCAAAGTTTTAGCTGCATTTTAATTGATGCTAAATATATCTTTTCAATTTTTCTTTTTTCATGTTTTGGTTATAGACTTTTCCCCTAATTATATTAGCAAATTTAGAAGCCTATGTAGCTAAAGTCCAAATAGATTCAATTCATAATTTACTATTCAAATGTCTAATATATTCAATTACAACTATAATAAGTTGAAAGTCAAGTTCAAATATAATTAAAGTGTGTCTAAACTAGTTATTCCTATTACAAGATTTTGGTGACTGAGTTAGAGCTCCAGGATTTCCATTGTCTTGACTACTTTGTGCTTAGAATTGAAAATGCAATGATATTAATAACAAACTAAAGACTAAAAGAAATTAACATTCATGTAATTCAATGAGTATGAAAAACTTATAATATTACCACTTGAACGTCGATTCTAACAAGCTAAGGTAGCACCTAACCTTGGAAGTATTGGAGAAGAAATGCAAAAGCTGCATTAATCTATTGTCATTGTAATCTAAGTTGCTACACCTCATTCTACAACTCTGTACAAGAAGACCTAGAAGGTGGAATCCCTCTATGAAAGTAAGTAGAATAGACTTTAATGTAATTTTAAATATGGATTGGCTACCTTCTTGCCATGCCACACTTGATTGTCATAACGTAGTGAAATTTGAATTTCCTCAAGGGAGGAATTTTACTTTCCAAGGTAACCAAATTTTGGTATCTTATAATATGATTTTGACCATGGGCGCAAAGAGGTTGTTGGAAAAATGGTGAAAAGGATGTTTGGTGATGGTCAAAGACATAAAGATGGCAAAAGTAAGTTTGAAACCTATACCTATAGTGAATGAATACTCCAATGTCTTTCTGAAAGAATTGCCAAGTTTTCCTTCATATGTATAATCTAATTTAAAATTTAATAGGTAAAAAAATTCGGCAAGGATTTAAATTATTTACAAGTTGAAATTCTTATAAGGTGGTGATTATTATATTTAAAATTAGTTGAGGATAATTTATAATATTTTAAATAATTTATTGAAAAATAATATTGTTTAGAATAGTCTTTGACAATTTAGAATTATCTCAATTTGTTGTTTTGAATTATATTAATTGTTATTTAAGATTTTTTATTTTTATTTTATATCAATAGGTTTCATGTACGTAAATTTTTGTGAGAGAAAAATTTGCTTAGTAAAAATTTTCCTAAATCAATAAGTTTAAACTCTAAGATTTAAGGATTAAATGTGGACAAAATTGAATGTTAATTTTTTTTTACTTGCTTTTGACTTAGAGAATAGGTTTAATATTTTTGTACTAGTTTATATCTAAATACTATAATACCCATCTAGTTACTAGTTCTATATAGCTAAAAGGAAGAAGATATCTAAGAGACATCACACATATTTCATCACTCTAACTATTAATTTTATTTAATCCTTCCTACACATCCTTTTAATTGTATCCAATCTCGACATGAAAACTTTCATACTTTACTTGTCAAAATTATATAATTAACAAGCCAAAACCAATTTGCCCTTACTCACAATTAATTGTATCAAGGAGAGAGATAAGATAAAAAAAATTGATCCTTTTAAAAAGTAATTTTGAGGTGTCCATAAAACTGATAGATGAAAGATACTACATTTTTAACAATTGTTAATTTTTTAGAGGCTTGGTTTTTAGAGAGTCATACTTACAAGCAAGGTTATACCATTTACTTTTTCTTGGTCAGTAATGCCTACTGGTACTAGATCATCTTATATGGACCATTAAGGGTGTTCATTTGGCCCAACAAACTTGATATAAACCATTCATATCGGTTTGAGTTAAGCTAGGTAAAAATAAAACTCTAAGGTCAAGTTAGCATTAGGGACCAATATGGCTGGCTTGGCTTGGTCCTCTTATTTAAAAATAAAATTATAAAGACTTAAATGAAAATTTTAATTTTTTAAAAATAAAATATAATTTTATAAGGACTTATATACAATTTTTTTATGAGTCATTTTATAATTTTTACTAAAACTTTCAAAAAAGATGGACTCGACCAACTCAAGATACTTGCTTGGCTTTAGCACTGAGCTTCATTTTTAAAGCCCAATTAAAATCGAACCAAGTGCTAGGCTAAGCCAAAACTTGACTTAACCCAACTTGTATGCAACCCTAACAAGCATAGTAACAAATAAGTGATAATCAATAGTAAAATAAGAGCTTTGTTAATCCATGTCTTTAAAGCATAAGTTAAGGAACAATAATTGACCTTGAAAAAAGTTAAGAATATAATAGCATCTAATATATTATTTTATTTACCATATGATTATCATTTATGGTAATTCATTGATTGATATGAAAAATTATTTTGAATTATGTGATACCTTCAACTTTAGAACTGTAATGCCATACTTTATTAAGTTTCATATCTTCATATCCAAGGTTGGTCTCATGTGAATTCAAGGAAAAACTAAGAAAAGGAATAAAATATTGTATTTTCTTACATTATATTGGGGTTTAAAAATTCATTCCGCGTCTCGTAAAACCTGTGAACTCACCAATATCATTCTCTACACATACTTGATCCACACAAGTCACAAACATTTCAAAACATTCCATAAACCATGGATTTGGAACAAAAAAAAAAGAAAAAATCACACTTTAGCCTCGGGTCCAGAATTCAATTTACTGATAGCAATTTTGAAAAATCATAACTAATTCTAGAAAAATTAAAATCAAGCAATTCATAGCATTTAAGAAAGCTCTAGATGTTAACGTTATATTAAAAATAATTCCAAACCATAATAACATTATTTAGACCATGTTTGATAACAAAAAATGACATAGGTCAAACTACCTAATATTTCTGACACAGTTTACTGATATAAATTTCAAAAATACATAACTAATTTTACAAAACTCTAATTCAAGAAAAATATACCAATTTGAAAAGTTACAGATGTTAACTTTAAGGAAAAAAATACTTCTAGACCAAGAAAAACATGTTTAGCTACTAAATCTAATGAAATAATACATGGACTCAGCTGGTGCTACTGATACTAACATAGAACTTGAAAAATACATAAGTCTTTGTTCAGACCTCCAAATGAGGTACTTCTAATAGCTACAAGTCACTGGCAATGTTTGCTTTATTCCTACAAAATTTCACAATTATTGGACCACGTTTGACACATGGATGACATAGAAATATAAACTAACCATATGAACAGTGATTACATCAAAATAGTAGAAAATTGGCAACTTTAAAAATTTATATTTAATTTCACAGAGCTCTAAATAATCTGATCTTTAACTTTCCAAAAAGCTCTAGATGAGCTCTACATGCATGCCAAATTTCAAGAAGAAATTCGTCCATCTGGTCTACTTGTGATATAGAGTTGCATTTTGGTCCTTTTTGGGTCATCTAAGAGATCAATTATGATCTAATTTTGCTTCTACTATGTCTAAGACCACTTGAGTACGTGGGCAAGTATAAAAATGGCCTACTAAACATGTTCCAAAGATCCAATTACCTAAGTTTTCAAAATTACTCTCCCACTCCAAGGTATACACAATAGACATATAAGCACAATTTTGCCATTCATTGCCAAAAACTTGCTACATCATTCAAGTGATACCAAGTCTTATATATACATCAAGTATCCATATAATCACACATGGTCAAGAGGTCTTACATTGCATACATCATAAGGGTACATCATATGCCATCAAAATGGTTACAAAGTGAACAAATAACACATTTCCATGTCACACTTCTTCCTTTAAGCTTGGTGGCCTCTATTTCTTTGCTCACTTGGTCCACTTAGACATGTTAGGTAATGGGAAAGAAAGAATGATATTTTAGAAATCCCAATAGCCCTTCTCCCTTTCAACAACACATAAATGGTGCAATTTTAAGTCTAAAATTGTATGTATGGCATTCATGAAATTCTCAAACATACATAGAACATTTCCTCCATTCAAGAAGTCACATATAACATACATAGGCTTGTCGAGGCAATAGTTTAGCTTCACCCATTCTCTTTGGGATTTTTTAACTTGCCTCACTTATTTTCTTAAGGGACTTTTGACTAAACCTCACTCTTTAGAGACTTTTAACTTTGTCTCATCTATTTTTAGGGACTTTTAGCCTATCCTTATCCTAGTTAAGGGGCTTTTGGCTTCACCAAGCTCAAGCAAGCTAAATATATTCATAAAAACATCTTTCAAGCATATCACCATAGCAACATGGTACCATGCACACACACATTCAAAGACAAGAAAACACCCATTCATGTATGAAAGAAAGGAAATGGGGTTACTTTGCTTGCAAGAACACACTTTAACTCTTGAAAATCCTTCTTCCCCCTTGGCCAAATGCTCATAAGAAGGAGGAGATAGATTCATTTGGCCTAAACACATCATATAGAAGTCAATTATACTCTTAGAACAATTCCGAAAACTACACATGCATTTGGAAAAATAAATTGCTTTTAAGGTTCAATTATGGTTCCATAAGGTACCTAATGAAGCAACACCAATAATTAATGATCTTGGCTCTATTCTTTTCTTACATCTATGGTTTTTGACTCTATTTAAACCTCTTAGAGTCATCACATAACTAATTTAAGTAGCCAAACTACATGTTGCTTCTTTAAGTCACAAGATAGAACCTATGCTACCATTTCACTTCTTAGGCTTCTTAAATTTTTTTCAAGGCTTTCTCTTATACTCTTCCATCATATATGATGTAAAACTAAGTTTGGAAGAAATTAAAACATCCTCTAAGCATTGGTTCTATCCTAGGTCGAGACATGCTCTTTCTTAGCTACCAATGGAGTTGTGTTGCTTCCTTTGATGGGAGGTGCATGTGGGAAGGTCTCTAGGGATCTTAGAAGCTTATACAAGCATTTGAGACTCTTGGATAAAATCAAAATTTTAGGTATGTTCACAATCCCTAGCATTTCCTATCTTACATTTTCATGATTCTTTTTTGAATTTCTTTGCATATTCTTGTTTCTTATGCTTGAATACCCTTGTCTCTTCCTTGTTTTGGCTTGAATTCCTTCCCCTCTCTAGTTTCTCTCTCTAGACCTAATATGGAAGCCATTGGAATTCAAAGAAAAATAAGTTTTTCTATTGCATGACATATCTCATTTGAAAGCTTACTAAATAGTGATTCTCTTGCTCTATTTGGTTGCTCCAAACCTTCACTTTTTCTCATGATGTCAGCCACCAAAATCATCCTTTCATGAAGGTGAAACCACCATTAGAAAGAGCATGAAGAGTATAGCAAGATTAGTAACTACTAGAACATAAGATTTTACATATATGTTTACCTATTTAGCTTTCTTTCCTTTTTCTATCCTCCCTCCCTTCATCATGCCATAGCTACTAGTCTTAGGCAGGAAACGAGCTGGCAAAACCAAATGGGGAAGGCGTGGATGACATAAAGAAAAGGTAAGGAGATATTTTTAACTTTTTGCATAATTATCATTCTTGCCACTACACTTTGACTATGCCGTTTAAGCTCATTTTAGATCCTTTTTTAGAACCATCTTTTACGTCATAAAATTTAAGTTCTCTAATTTATAAAATACCTTTGGAATTACTCAATTTGAATTCAAAACCCGACCCGACCGAATTGTACAGTCAAAGTTTTGGTTAATTGACGATTGAAATCGCTCATCAGAGAGGTTTTGAAAACCCCAGAAAACTCATTTTCTCTATATTAAAATATCTCTTTTGAGTTTTCTAAAAAGTACCTAAAATTACGAAAATACCATTATACTTTTGACAATTTTATTGAACCACTATGGTTCTAATTTCTGGGCACCTTAGGCCTTGAATCCTCATTTTCTATTATTTAAAATTTTATCCTAATTTTATTTGGCCTTAAATCCTTCATTTCAGGGGACTTGCTTTTATATTCAGTGTGTTTCACTCATTTACAAAGAAGCTGGATGTTACATTTCTTCCCCCCTTAAATAAATTCCATCCTCGAAATTTAGAGGTGTAACCCTATCTAGTCTCTCTGATATTCTCCCTAACTGGTCCTTTCTTTCCCTTCCTCCTGACTCTTTTAAGTGTCTTTCTGCTAGGGAATTTTTATTACTAGCCCTTAATAAGAGTTCTTCTTTTCCTGTACTATCGTTATAGAGTACATACTAGTCCTCCTTATAAGGGAAAGAAGTTCTGACTCTGAATTGTGCTCTTATGATTTGGCCTTATCTTGGAAAAGCTTACTAAGCATATCTTATTAGTCTTAACCCATTCGTAGATGTTAACGTTCTTCTCAGTGGACTCATTTACATATCTTGGGAGGTAATTCCTTTAGTATTAAATCTCCTATATCATTTCCTAATGGCTTTCCATAAGGTCTCATTACCTTCCTCTGTTCATCATAGCCATTGGAGCTTTCTATCTGTTTACTCACTTATTTAAATATTCTGCCTACTACTCATCTTCACACTTTTTCTTACTAGCTCATCCTATAATCACAATTTATATTTCGTTCTATCATAAGCCTTATATCTCAATCATTTACTGGGATTACAGCTCCTCCAAAGAGTCTCCACTTCTAATTATCCTAATTTCTTTATTTACTAATACATTTGTCTCTTTAGGCCGAAACTTTTCCTTACTCTTTTTGCTCACTTGCGAGTGGACATTTTATAGTCTTTCATCTTAAAACTAGTTGATATAACTTTATATTCTTCATACTAGTATCAAAGAGCAACTACTATTGACTAATGTCGAACTCTGGTTGGATGCTAACTGTACTCATAGTCTCAATCACTGGAGACACGGTCTACCACTTACCTTATTATAAAAACTATACCTGACTCCTTTCTAAAATATGGCTCTGGCATATAGAGATCTTTCTCTATCCCCCGATCAAGTTTAATATCTATTGGGTAGAGGTTTATCTATCTCTAGCTCGAGAAAGCTACTTTCTTGCTTTCCTCATCCCACATACTACACTCATCTATCAAAAGATATAATTAGTGGTTTAATGATCTGAGTATAGCCTTATTGCCTATGGAGGCCATAATTTACCAAACTTAGAAGATCTTTAGTCTCTGAGATAAAAGTTAACTGAAACTATACTGGTCTTTGAAACTAACTACTCTGTAAAAACTATCTTAGGCTGTCATCTACCCAAAGAACTGCTGTATTGTAACGGTAGGCTTTTTGTATCTCTGTGGGGTCTATTGCAACCCCTCAAAGCCCTATTAGGATCTACTGTGATCCATTTCTAGGAGATGTCGAAGTCTAAAATCATTGTATCTGACAATAAAACACATACTCACTAAGGCTCATAAACTCTAAGGCTCAACTCAGAAATCTGTCATGCTTTTCGTGTGAAGTGGGTTCTGTGTCATTTGATTCTTTATGATCCTATCACTAATACTCAAGAGCATTTTAAGTTTCACTTACCACTCCTTATGGGATTCTCAGGTTCCCACTTCAACCTTTTTTACTTGGGCTTTTTTCCCTTATTTTTACTGAATTAACATGCTTCATTTATACTCATTCTATCTTTTCTCTCATATCCTATAATTTCTAATTATACCCATATTTGCTCTTGAGTTTCTTTAGCATTAGGGCATCTCACACCTTGAGTGTGTTTAACATCTCTCATAGAATAGTGTTTATACACTAATCCCTTCTCATTTTGTTTAATTATCTCATAAGGGACTCAAACTATGCATACTGAACTGTGCTATCTAATCTGAGTGTTCAATATTGTTAGCACTTTCTCTTCTACATCATTATTCTTTACTAGGGATTCCTTTTTATATACTTTTTTTTTAATATTACTGGAATCCCTTCAATTCTTTTGACTTATCTCATCATTTAATCAACTAGGATACTCTTTGATTATCGAGACACTTTTTATGATTGATGCCATTATTTGCTATGCACTCAAGTCACATTACGACTGGGTTAGCTAGACCTAATATCATGTAACCATTATTGCAAGCAAACCATAACATCAAAAAACTAATACACAGGTGCATTATGACTGAGCTCAACCACTATCACTAGTATATTTTAAGTTTTCTAAAAATCTAAAGTATTCCTCCATTACTTTTCTTTATCTGCCTTATCTCTATAAGACACTGGAGGAAAAAAGGACTCTTCTTCTACTTTCTTACAAAATTTTCTACTTCATCCCGGGGTCACTTTACATTGCCCAATTGTCTTTGTTTTAGGCATTATCATGCTAAATGCACATCTATGCCAAGGACAATTATGCTTTCTCAAGTACTTAATCACATCAACTCGATATCTATTCTCAATCTATTATATCCTCAGCTTGAGCACCATTACATATTCTCTCTCTTTTTTTACTTTCACTATCCTTTTACTCA
Source organism: Erythrophleum fordii (assembly GCA_032878935.1). Lineage (NCBI taxonomy): Eukaryota > Viridiplantae > Streptophyta > Magnoliopsida > Fabales > Fabaceae > Erythrophleum > Erythrophleum fordii. The sequence goes on from JAVQMF010000029.1 coordinate 4,245,234, forward strand.
AGTAAAAGGATACTCTATCACTTATTTATTCCCTTGCTATTTTGTATTTCTTTACGCTCAAGATCTTTTGCATCTTTTCTGGGTTCCTCTATTTACTCACTTTTTGTACCATCAGGGGAGGTCTAATTCCTTTTATACTCTTGCTTTGCTCTTAACTAGACTGTCCTTTTGTAAGGAAGATTTTAGTTCATGTGACCCTAGAAGTTACATTCTTTAGTGCTCTTGGCTTACACTCCTTCTCTGTATAATACAAAGACTCACCTTCTTAGGTGGTCTCTGGCTTCCTCGAGCTTCCCTGAGAGTATTAAGGCACCATTTGTTCCCCTAAGCTCATTTCTACATTAAGCTTTCTCTCTGTTTAATCTCTTTCTTTTATCTCTAGGAGCATAGTCTACTAATTTCAAAATTTTACTAACCCAACTTAGGGCACGCACTCTCAATGTTCAGATTCTACATTATTGAAGACTAATGCTCCTCTGAGTGCTCTAATTACTCACGTGCTTTAACCTTACATTAGTCTCACCTTAGGGAGCTCATCCGGCTAACTAGTAGACCCTTATCTATATACTCTTTCTATGCTCAGTCTGTTTATTTAATTACTGCACTTTACAACTCAAGGATCTACCTGTGGGGGATTTTGCTAACCATTACTGGGTGGTCTCTTCCCAACTCCAACTATCTTATCTTTCTTTCATCAATCCAGGGAAGACCTTTATCGGGCTTTCATTAAGATTCTTTTCTTCTTTTACACTATATTATCTTTTTATTCATCTCACCTCACCTGGGAGATACTACTAGTCACTTCTCTTAAGCTTCAACTTATACCTAGCCTAGGCTACCTATCTCATCAAATCAGTAGCTTACGTTAAGCCCTATTAACTCATATAGGCTTACGATGAATTTGATACATTTAAACTATTCTCATTCTCTTTTTTGGACCTCTGTTACTGGGCTAATCATACTCATCCTTAGGTATTACCTATGAGGTACCACCTATTCGTATCTTCACTATATCTATCACTTTTATTAGCCTCACATTACATTATTTTTTAGGTGACATTAACATCCTGCCAATGGGGTCTAGGATTCTGTCGACAAGATCTCCTATATTGCAATTATAGAATTCAAGATCTTGTCAACAAGATCTAAACTTATCATATCAACCCGTCATTCGCTGTTTCACAGGGTAGCATTCTAGGTTGGAGTCAATGCCTAGTAGGTAGGTCTCAACAACCTTACTACATCCATGTCTGACATTTTCTAACTTTAACTGCTACTCACCTACAAACATTCTCAGGCTAAGCTCCCATTTACGTTGGGCTTTTTCTCAGTCTCAATTACTAAGCTCTTAACTTCATCGTAACATCTAAATGTCATGGCTAGGGGAAATAACTCCTTCAACATTTACTCTGTATAGCAATAGTTTTACCTCATATTACGCTGGCTCACTACTTGCCCCTACATCGAGCAGGATATCCCTGAACAGTCTGAGTGTGGTAATTAAGGAAATTAGGCCTCTCATAACCTCTCTAGGCAAGCCTCTCTAGCAGCCACATGATCATCTCTTACTGTTGATACACAAAGCTTGCCACTAATCCCAACAAGCTACTATAGCTTATGGAGCTCTAGCTATTGGATTACTTAACTCTGCTCTAAAAACTCTAGAGGCCAACCTCACCTATGGCTTACCACCTACTCAAGACCATTCCATAACTCACTTAGCATGAACATAATCACACGCCACTTTTAGATATCCAAAAATGTCTTATACAAGGCTTTTCATAACTATACAAGTCTTTATTTATCCTTATCGCGACATCTTCAAACCATAAACATCCCTAAAAGGTTTGGAACTTTGCTTTGATACCAAAAAGTGCAACACCATACTTTATTAAGCTTCATATCCTTATATCCAAGGTTGGTCTCACGTGAATTCAAGGAAAAACAAATAAAAGGAATAAAAATATTGTATTTTCTTGCATTACATCGGAGTTTAAAAATTTATTTCACATCCCGTGAACCCCGTGAACTCACCAATATCATTTTCTACTCATACTCTATCCATACAAATCATAAAAATTTCAAAACATTCCATAAACCGCAAATTTGGAACAAAAAACTAGAAAAAAAATCACGTTTCAGCCTCGAGTCTAGAATTCAATTTACTAATAGCAATTTTGGAAAATCATAACTAATTCTAGAAAAATTGAAATCAAGAAACCCATAGCTTTTGGAAAGCTCTGGATGTTAACTTTATATAAAAATAATTCCAAGCCATAATAACATCATTTGGATCATGTTTAATAACAGAAAACTGACATAGGTCAGACTGCCCAGCGTTTCTGATATAATTAACTAATATAAATTTCAAAAATGCATAACTAATTCCAAAAAAATCCAATTTAAGCAAATTATACTAATTTGAAAATCTACAGATGTTAAATTTAAGTAGAAAATACTTCTAGACCAAGACAGACACATTTAGCTATTAAAACCTGATGGAACAATATATAGACTTGGCTAGCACTAATAATACTGATATAGAATTTTAAAAATTCATAACTCTTTATTCAGACCTCTCAATGAGGTGCTTCTAATTGTTATAAGTCACTAGCAATGTCTCGTTTGTGCCTATAAGATTTCACATTAATTAGACCCCATTTGACCCATGAATGACACAGAAACTTAACTAAAATATCTAAAGAAGAGAAAGGTAACTCCCCTTCCATTTCCCCTTTCCTTTTCCTTTATATTTCATTCCGATCCATTTCCTCCAAATTCCTAAATATATCATTAAGGAATTCCTCCATATAAAAGTTCCATATTTCATTATTGTGTATCACTAATTTGTGTGTGTGATCCATATAAAAAAGGTAGTTTGATATCTAACTAAAAATATTCATATTTTTTGTGCTTCCTATGTTTTTTAAATTTAGAACTTAAATATTATATTTTAGAGCAAAATAATTACATTTAGAGTAAAATACAGAAACCTCTCCTAAATTTTACTAAAATGATACGGATTTTCTTTTTATTTTTAAAACTTATACAAATTCCCTTAAATTTTGCTAAAACTATATAGATCTCACCTTTATTTTCAAAACTAATACAAATCTCTCCTAAGTTTTGCTAAGATTATATAAACCTCCTTTGAGATCTATGTATATTTTTGAAAATAGAATTAAGGCTTATTTAATTTCAAAATAAAGTGATAAAATCAACCTATTTTAAAATTTTGTTATTAAAATAAAGCAATAATTGAATACCTTCACTTATTATTTTAAAAAAGCAGATATTTTATTAATCATAATTCAATTAACACTTAAGTTTTAAATGAAATAATCATTTTAAAATAAAATTATTTACTTATTTTTTCAATCATAACTATTTTGTTATAAAAGTATAATTAAACACATAATAAATCCAGATGAAAATAAGCAACACATTTATTCTGCACAAAAAAAAAAATTTGAAAGAAACAAAGAAATATGTGATAATAAAAACGAAACAAGGGAATATGAATTTTTTCGGGGGAGAATTTTAAAATTAATTAAATTTTAAGAAAGGTCTTTATAAGTAGACTATGGCTTTTTTCGCGCACGCGCGCATATATATATATATATATATATATATATATATATATATATATATATATATATATATATATATATATATATAGACACACACACACAAAGAAGTACTTTGTGCATGTTATACTTAAAAAGTGGAAACTGAAGATGGAGTTGAGGAATTAAAATTAATAATAACACATGCGCCATTTCTCGTGTAATTCTACGTATGACAATTTGACAAATATTCTGAATATTTGACACTATATAATCCAAAAAAATTCAATATCTGGTCAACGATAAATAGTGGAGAGAGTTTGCACATTGAAATTTGATACTGAATTAATTTTGGATGGATTTAAATGTCACATTTGGTATCCGACATGTGTCTAATAATAATGGACAAATATAACATTCTATATTTAATATTTATAACTTGTATAATTAAAATAAACATAAACCATTAAAAACTAAACTAGCTATTAAATCAAAGAAAACGAATAGTTTTTGGTTCATACGATCTGACGATAATCAATTTAAAGGATACGTGGGGATTGGTTTCGAACCCACGCCAATTGCATAGCGGATCTTTGACTCCTAAGGGCAGAGCACAATTTGTAAGATAGGCATGGAAGGGAATACATAAATTATAACGCGGTCGTATCATTGTTCTTAATCATTAGAGATGACAGGTGGTTTTAGGCTACGTACCCCAATCACCGACAAATGTCAGTGGCTTCCTTTTAGGAGAAAATTACATAGTTTGCAAAATTTATAATGAATGATCATGAAAATTCAAAATATTCATGAGGCCTCAATTTTGATTTTTGGTGTGACTAGACAAAATCATCTTCATCTATTAGTTACTATTCTTATTTTCTAAAGTTATAATATAAAATTTTTAAAATTATAAAAATGTCAATTAATTTATAAAAATTATTATTACTTAATTACCACTTGTATTTTCTAAAATTACTACTTGATCTTTCTTAGAAGAATATTTCATCTAATGATAATAACAAATCTAAAGTTACAAGGAAAACCAGAAGGAAGACCCCGTGATAAATTTAAGTATAGAAGATAACTGTAAAAAATAGTAACTTAACGGCCCGTTTGGATGGAGGAAAAAGTGGGGAGAAGACAGAGGAGAGAAGAGAAAACAAAATTTTCTCTCGTTTGGCAAAAAGAGAAAACAGAAGAGAAGAGAAAACTTGAGGAGAAAAGTATTGTAGGACCTATGCAAAAATTTTTTCTTTATATTTGGAAAGATTACGGGAGAAAACTTAACAAAACATTTGTATATATTAAATATTTCTAATATGTAATATTTATAAATTTTTAAAATAAATAATTATATTTATTTTATTAAAATAATAATTTATAAAATAATATTTAATAAATATTTTTTTGTAAATTAATAATATATTTTTTAGTATTAAAATTAATAAATTATACATATTTAAAAAAAAAACCCTCAACTCTATGACTAAAGGCTAGTTGGACATGCCTTCAGTTGGATATGCAAAACCCTTAAAAGAAACAAATGAATTTATGTTCGAAGCAATATATACACCATCAGAAAAGAGTAGTTTTGTACCTCCTCCGTTAGAGCAATATGAAACTAAATCAATCCCAAACTTTAGAATATGGTTAAATTTAAATTGTAATTTAGATCAAGAAAAAAGATTAGAAGAATGGATAAAATCACAAATTATAGCACTCTCACATCGAAGTACAGACACAAATTCAGCAAGCTTAATAGTTGAATCTAGTTTTACAGGAATAGTTTTAGAATGGTAGAAAAGTTTAACAGAAGAATTCAGACAAAATGTAAGACAAACCTCGAATTGGACTACACGAAGAGAATTTTATACTTTATTATTACGAAAATATGAACAAGTCTTAAGAAATGAATTTTTAGGAAGAAGTGTAAGAGCAAACGAACAAACAAAAATAGATTGAACTATAACAAAATTATATCAAATATAAATATGTTCCTTAACTCCAAACATTCTAAATCAATATATATGTGAATACCAAAAATATTATTATGAAGCTAGATTAAAAGATTATAAACAAAAACGATTTTATTTAGATTTATTTTATCATAAGTTACCAAAAGTATTATCAGAAATACTGATAATTGAATACCGAAAAGCTTTTAATGATAGACAAGATTTAATACCACATATAGATACTATGGGAAGAAGAGAAGATTTTCTCAGAGAATACTTATCAAATAAATGTAAAGAAGCTTGGAGAAATAATAAATATTATAAAACAAATAAACTAATCTTACAATGTAGTACTTTCGAAACACCTCATAAATGGGGATGTAAACCTGATCAAAAATATCCGAAAAAGAATAAATCATATAGAAAATATCAATTACCTTATAAACATTATAAATATAAATTTAAAAAATATCCTAAATCAAAATTTCAACAAAAATCTAAATTTAGGAAACCTTTTAAACCAAAAACATATTATAAAAAAAGATCAAGAAAAATAAACTATACAAAATACCCCACTAAATGTCAATGTTATAATTGTGGAGAATTAGGCCATATAGCTACGGAATGTAAAAACCTAGAAATAAAAAACATATAAATCTTATAGAATTAGCTGATGATTATAACTTGGAACCTATCGAATTTAATAAATACATTAATGAAGAATTTGATTATTCCGATATTGAAATTTACAAATTATCAAACTTAACTTTATCCGAATCAGATACAGATACTAATTCTAGTATGAAACCATCTAGTGAATCAGACGAAGAAGTTAGTTATATATCTGAAGAAGATGAAATAAATATGATGCAAGGTGAAAGCAGTAATACTCAACAATAATTTCAAGAATTCCAAGAAATTAGAAATTCTAGTGCAGGTATCATTGAAAAACGAATGCTGTTTAATCAACAACAATATAATAAAATCCGTGATAAAGAATTAGATTTAACACCTCAGAATTTCAAACAAACTAGTATTATTCAACAACTAAGACAATTGATTAAAACTAAGTCTGCTTGTGTAGTAATAGAAAAGAAACTTCCTATTGAATCAACTTTAACAGAAGGAGTTCTTAGAATTCCTATTATTGAGAAAACCTTAATTGAACAAGAAATTCAAAAATTAGATATTAAGGATGAAGTAATAGAAATCTATATACCAGGAGTACAATTATTAATCAAAGCTTATTTCAAAGCTGGTATTGATACACCAATTGAACTATTAATTACTGATAATCACATAATTGATAATGTGCCAAACAATATATTAGGAGCTTTAAATGGAAATTTAATCTATCAAAAATTAAAATTAACTGTTAATACAAATTTTGCTATATCTAATGCTGAAACAAATATGAATAGGACTTTAGTAATTTATCACAAATTGTAAGGAATAAAAATGCCTCCAGGAAGTCGTATAATTAGTATAACTGGAATGGTAGGCTTAGTATTTTCCAATGAACATAAAATTTATAAACGAAATATTGGAAATATTACTATTAATAAACATTTTATGCCAGTCTTAGAAGAATTACCTTTAGATAGAAACAGAATAATAATACCCCGCTAATTACAATTAGAATTAGATCATACAAGAGAATTAGGAGAAGAAAATCCTTCTAGAATAGCCTTTAATAATAGATTAGGAAACTGAAGTATTAGAATTAATACTCCCTCAGATATTAATATTAACATCAACCCTCGAAGAAGTGTTCAAGAATCAAGACCTATAGAAAGACCTTTACTAAGATCTAGAAGCCAAAGTAATTATGAATCACATAGATTAGCTGAAATCCCTATAAGAACAAATTTAGCAGAAATTCAACCACATATACCTAAAATAGATTTAACCCACAGCTTAAACAATTTAATACTTTTAGAAATAACCCAAGAAGGAAAATGGATAGAAATAATTGCTTTAATAAACCTAGATATTACAAAAAGTACCATACATATAGATTATACCGATAACAATATTAAAATACAGGAAGAAGAAACTACTGCACATATTATGCTTAGATTTAATAAACGTGATATTATAAAAATCAAATTATATGTTGAATCCGAAATAACAAACCAAACTCATAAAATTATATTAGGAAAAGATTTCTTAGAAAATGTAAAACCTTATAGATTTCAAGAAAATAGAATTTTAATTAATATAGATCATCAAGTAGTCATTCTACAAAAAATCAAATTGATTTAGTTAAATGAAATTCTATTATATTTTAGTCAGATTTAATTATGTAAAATATCAATCACACAAATATTATGCTATGATTGATATAGGAGCCAATATAACAATAGCCAAATACAATATATTACCCTCTGAATTATGGAAAAAAGACAAACCTATTAGGATGAGTAGTGCTAGCAAAGAAATTCATTTTCTTGAATTATTTGCAAAAGAAATACCTGTACAAATAGGCGATTATAAGTTAAAAATCCCAATTTTATACCAATATAATGAAACCACTCCAGATATAATTCTAGGAATGGATTTCTTAGAACAATATATGCCTTTACATTTTATCCAAAAAGCCTTAATCCTAACCACACCATATAAACATCAAGCATGGGTCATTAGGATAACTAATCCTTATAATTGCACAAATACTACATTTAGAAGAAAAAAATTGGATAATGAAATACAATTCATATCTAACACTAAACCAATTGAAGTAGAAGTCAACAAATCCTTACGACATATAACGGGAAAAACAATTGAACAAAGACTTATAGATAATTATAGTGATAATCCTTTAATCCATTGGGAGAAATCTAAACCTTATGCTAAAATCGAATTGCTTGATTATAGTAAAGAAATTGTTAGTAAATCTTATCCATGGACAACAAATGATAAACAAGAATTTATAATGCATTTAAATGAAATGAAACAATATAACTTAATTAGGGAAAGTAGATCAAACTATTGCTCACCAGCTATGATCGTTATGGGTCATGCTGAAATACAAAAAAATAAATCCCGAATGGTTATTAATTATAAAAAATTAAATGAATTAGCTATTAGAAATAGATATCCTATCCCAAAAATTGACTTATTATTTAATCTGCTTAAAGGAAAACAAATCTTTAGTAAATTTGATTGTAAGTCAGGATTTTTTCAAATTAAGTTAGAAGAACCAAGTAAAAAATATACAGTCTTCTTAACTTCTGAAAGATTATATGAATGGAATGTATTACCAATGGGATTCCATAATAGTCCTAGTATATTCCAAGAACATGTTACAAAATTATTATTATCAATTAGAAACTTTGCTGTAATTTACATAGATGACATTTTAATATTTTCAGAAAATAAAGAACAACATGAAACACATTTAGATCAGTTTATGACTTTAGTTGAAGAAAAAAAAATTAATATTTCCCCAAAAAAGGTTAAACTTAGAAAAGAACGAATAGCGTTCTTAGGTTATTATATTACTTCAAACGGAATAGAATTACAAGAATATATTAGTCAAAAAGTAAAAGATTTTAAAAAAATCACAACGAAAAAAGAATTACAATCATTCTTAGGATTAGTAAATCAAGCTAAAAAATTTAGCCAAGTATACCGCTAAAATGATAGTCAATCTAATTAGCATTCAACTTGGAAAGAGTTTGCAATAGTTAAAGCTGTAGAAAAGTTTGAATTATTCATCGTTGATACTTATTTTATTATTCGAACTGATACTCAAGTAAAATTTGGTTAAGGATTAAGAACCAATTCTAAATTAGCTAGAGAAAAAACTCCTTGGCAATGGAATGAAAATACTAAAAAAATTATCACTAAAATTAAGAATTTATGTAGCAATTTACCTAAATTAATGATCCCAACTCAAGAAAATATTAAATAGATTATTTATACTGATGCATCTGATGATTATTGGGGTGCTGCCCTTTACCATATGAATGAAACTAATAATAAAGAAATCATCACTCGATATGCTAGTGGAAAATTTAATGATAGTCAATCTAAATATCATTCAACTTGAAAAGAATTTTTAGCAATAGTATACGTTGTAGAAAAATTTGAATTATTCACTGTTAATACTTATTTTATTATTCGAACTGATAATACTCAAGTAAAGTTTTGGTTATCCAGAGGATTAAGAACCAATAGATTATCTAATAAAATGTTATCTAAATGGCAAGTTGATTTATCTTATTATGATTATACAATTGAATATGTTAAAGGAAAAAATAATCTTATTTGCTGATTTTCTGAGCAGAGATGGAGCAGTCCTCTCAAACAAGTAGAGCTACGAGTAATCCTCAAGAAGAAGATATGAGTAATGCTCATATACATGCACGACTGAATTCCCTCGAACTCAATATCAGTATCCTTTCGTCTCAGGCAACTAATCAAGTGAATAATCTCTCTACCACAATGAATTATCTAACTCAAGCTCTGGGAAACTTCAGTTCCCATATCAACGAGTTAGAAAAACGATTAATCCAAATAGAAAAACAAGTAATGAATATATCTCCTACTCCTTCTCCTCCCACAATACCACAAAGTCAACCCAGTCCTATAACTACATCTCAAATATCCTCCTTCCTTTGCAGCTATTTTAGAATAGGAAACCTGTAACGACCCTAACTTCTAATAATCATAATTAAGGTTAAGTACGTGATTACTAACCATAAAATTTCAATTAGGGTTGAAAGTCATTACAACTAATTATATTCAAAAAAGGTTAGGAAATTTGAACCTTAATGTTATTAAGGTCATTAATTAGGCAACCGCAATTATTCAGAAGTGCAAGTAAATTTAATCATTAATAAGGAGCATTTGATTCTCCCATCCATTAATTCCAACTCATAAAAAAACCTCTTACAAGTGTTTTTAAATCATTCCTTAGTATTACCATAAAAGAAATTAAAGTTTCTAAGTGAATATGAGAAATTGAGCACCTTCGCCGCGGCTAAATCCCCTTTTCGCCGCGGCCAATTACTCTCGGATTCAAGTCCTTACACCTCTATAAATTTCACGTATTTTGCCGCGGCCAAATACCCCTTTCGCCGCGGCTAAATACCCTCTGGAACACCCCAAAACGTACTTCCCAGGCTTAGCCGCGGCCAACATCACTATTCGCCGCGGCCAATTTCTCTCTGTTTTCTTCCCTGGCTGGTTCGCCACATTTGGCCGAGGCCAATTAATTGTTGGCCGGGGCCAATTCTTCTCTGTTTCTATTTGGCCTAGGCCAATTAAATGTTGGCCGCAACCAATTCCCTTCTGTTCCTATAACTCCCAAAATTTCATCTCATGCTCTCCAATTCCCCCTCTAGCAACCCTCTAAGCCACTTTAACTTAGTTTGTGAAGATTTAATGTCTTTCTTTCACCTAATCTACTTAACATATCTATCATTACATATTTAAAATTCAAATATGGATCCTTAACCCTCTAGCTACCATAAACTAGTGAGTTTATAGATTAATGACAGCAAATGTATTATGGTCACAAGGTGCATGGGGTCAATGCTTAATGTTCATATAAAATCAAATCACTTATCTATTATTAGCCAATTACAATCATAATGTTCAATTCCATGATAATTAAATTACATGTACAATCCCTATACTTGACAACTCATGATGCAATGCAACAATAATACAAAACTAGCAATTTAGTTACGATACATTTTGTCAAAGCTCCCAAACCTATGTGCTACCAAATCATTTAATGATCTTTCATTAATTTTCTCCTTGCCACTAAGAGGTTCGGTCCCTGAAAATGTTAGCCCACAACGGGGTGAGATATACAATTTCAGTAACAAAAGGGCAGTTTCCATATATATGTACAAGTTAATCAATCCAATGCAATTTCATGTCATCAATACCAGAGTCATCAATTCAATTGGCAAATGAACTAGTTGAACTACCAATGACTACTGTCCCATACCAGCAATCATACACAACATGTTAATGGCCAATAACACCGGAAGAGGCCCGTCCACAGCACCTACTCCATAATGAGCACAACCAGGGCTCAGTGCATCTAGGGTTTGATCACAACCTGGTGCTCGATCGAAGCACATGCACGGGTGGCAGCCGCACCACAGCTCCACCATGGACTCATAAGGTCCAATCACAATAACAATCAAGTAGTCAACCAGTCATTTAACATTTTAAAATCAAACATGTATAACAAATAGTAGATTAACATGAGCATATACATGGAATTAGGAAAATAACCCCAGTTACCTCAATGAAGCCAATTACTCTTTCCCTAGTTACTATAATAATCCAAATACATACCAAGCCTATAACAAGCATAATTATCATCATTTCTAATCATAATCAAATATCCAAAGAGTTGAACTACTAATGACAGACTAGAGGTTACTCACCTAATTACCAAGGGATTTAATTTCGGATTCCAACTTTCCCACACCAGAAATTACCATAGTTCACTCCAATTTCTGGGTAATTTCACATGAAACCAAAGCCCATATCATAGGTTAACTATAGGGGTCTCAAACTAACAGAAAATGCATCAAAATGGGAAGAAGATACTCACTTAATAACACCCATAGCCTCACCTCCGAAAATCCACCATGGAAGCACCAAAATTCGCATTTCAATCATCAAGCCCAGAAAATTCAATTTTTCACCATTATCTCCTTGTAATCTTATACAATAACAAAACCCATTATGATAATACATCCTTAGGGACATTTTCCAGCAAAGTGATTCACAAAATAGAAGGGAAAAGCTTACCTAATCCTCCCTCTAACCTCTAAGTCCGAAAATCTTGCAAGGAATCACCCAACACCAAATTTCAGATTTGAGAAGAAGATGAAAATGCTCAAACCTAGAAATTAATCAGACCAAAATGAAGAGGAGGATGAGAGGGTCAAGTTATATATAACTCACCTTGGCTAAATCATCCTCTAGGAGTAAAAAATGGAACTTCCATGTTGGTAGAACCCTAACCTCCCTTAAACCTCCGAATTTCCTCTCTTGAGTTTCAGCAAAATGAGGAAGAGACTGAAGAGTTAGGGTTTTAGTTGGGTTTAAGTTGGGTCTAAGATGGGTCATGGGTTGCTCCAAGGTCTAACTCCAAATGGGTTTCAGATTTTTGCTTTGTTGGACCAGCTCTTATGTATTGGTGGTGTATTATTCCCATTTCTAATTTACTGTTCAAAGGATCTCTAATCCTTATTCCAGTATTATCCCATTAACAGATCAATTCATAAAGGATGATCAGATCAGAAATAATCGACTTAATCTCCAAAGAGAGGTTTAACAAGTCATACCTTTAAACTGCAAAATATTCTTTATTGATGAATTGAGAGTATAAGCAGAGGGATTTTAGTGAGGGACGAGAGAGCTCAGAATTCAAAGAATTTGAGCGGTTACAAGGGTGTGTGTTCGAAGTCTATTTGAAGTCTTGGTACAAATGGAACTTACAAGGCTTTTTATAGGCAAGATGCATTCCTCAACCGTGTAATAATTGAGTTTCTATTCCTATTACAATAATGGAGATTCCTTGCTGATAATGGACAGCTTCTTTTTGTTGCTTCATCTTTTGCTTTAGTCGCTTCAGCTTTGGAATCTACTTTTTATCTTGTCGATACTTTCGGCATTCTTTTGTCATTTCGCTCGTTTGCTTTTTGTCGCATCAGCTCAGCTTTCGAGAATGTTGATAGACATTGGTGGATTGTGTTGATCTTCTTTCTCCTTATCTTTGCAATAAATGCAGATATGAGCAGGATATTTGGATAATTGCTGACAGGTTCTCTTTTTGGTGTCATCGGAATTATCCATTTTATTGGTTTTTATTTTATCATAAAAGGCAATAAATAGGCGACTGTTTCTACTAGTTCTTCCTACAGAATATATACACATAGTTGGGCCAGTAAAGTCGGTCCATTGGGCCTTATCACTGGTTAATATTCGGTTCATTTCCATGAATAATGTATCAAATTCTTGGGCTCTAATTTTGGAAATCAAAAGGCGAAATTCGTCTTGGTCAATAGAAGATTTTTCGGTTTCATCAAATTCGAAGGGTTGTCTAGTAGTGCCGAATTTAATAAGATTAACGGGAGGATAAAACTTTTCTGGAGTTATTTCGGTTATAGTAGAATAACATCGCATATACATGGTGTATTGAGTGATGATTTGATGATAGTGTTTAACAGCTTCTTGGATGGCTTTTGGGAAATGGCTTAATTCTTGAAGATCTTTGGAAGGGTAAATACAGTGATCTAATCCATAACTAAATAATGTATATACTAATTGAGGATTGGTGCCAGGGTTAATAACAGTTTTATTGATAGAATAATGAGAGATTTATTTGATGGTTGGGGTAGATATTTGGCAGTGGTTTAACTTCTCAATAATTAACTGAAAATATTCGAATTGTTCATGTAGTTTTCGCTGGGTAGTAGTTTGTGGGTTAGCATTGGAGGAAGAGGCTATTTGAGGACTGGGTGGTTGTTGGGCTCTTTCTTGGGCTTTTTTGGTTTCCTATTCTAAAATAGCTGCAAAGGAAGGAGGAGATATTTGAGATGTAGTTATAGGACTGGGTTGACTTTGTGGTATTGTGGGAGGAGAAGGAGTAGGAGATATATTCATTACTTGTTTTTCTATTTGGATTAATCGCCTTTCTAACTCATTTATATGGGAACTGAAATTTCTCAGAGCTTGAGTTAAATAATTCATCGTGGTAGAAAGATTATTCACTTGATTAGTTGTTTGAGAAGATAGGATACTGATATTGAGTTCGAGGGAATTCAGTCTTGCATGTATATGAGCATTACTCATATCTTCTTTTTGAGGATTACTCGTAGTTTTACTGGTTTGAGAAGACTGCTTCATCTCTATTTAGAAAATCAATAATAAGATTATTTTTTCCTTTCACATATTTAATTGTATAATTATAATAAGATAAATCAGCTTACCATTTATATAATATTTTATTAGATAATCTATTAGTTCTTAATCCTCTGGATAACCAAAACTTTACTTGAGTATTATCAGTTCGAATAATAAAATAAGTATTAACAGTGAATAATTCAAATTTTTCTACAGCGTATACTATTGCTAAAAATTTTTTTCAAGTTGAATGATATTTAGATTGACTATCATTAAATTTTCCACTAGCATATCGAATAATGATTTCTTTATTATTAGTTTCATTCATATGGTAAAGGACAGCGCCCCAATAATTATAAGATACATCAATATAAATAATTCATTTAACATTTTCTTGAGTTGGGATCATTAATTTAAGTAAATTGCTACATAAATCCTTAATTTTAGTGATAATTTTTTCAGTATTTTCATTCCATTGCCAAGGAATTTTTTCTCCAACTAATTTAGAAATTTTAGCAATATACTTGGCTAAATTAGAAATAAAATTTTTAACTTGATTTATATATATAATTAAAAATATTTATTATATTTATATATATTATATTTAAATTAATTAATATATATTAAAATAATATATAATATTAATTTTAAAATATATATTAATATTTATGGTATTAAAATAATAATTTATAAATAATTTTATATAAATTATAATTTAA
Source organism: Erythrophleum fordii (assembly GCA_032878935.1). NCBI lineage: Eukaryota > Viridiplantae > Streptophyta > Magnoliopsida > Fabales > Fabaceae > Erythrophleum > Erythrophleum fordii. The sequence goes on from JAVQMF010000029.1 coordinate 4,260,360, forward strand.
TTAGTTTCATATATATTTTTTAAAATACTTTTTAATTTTAAATATGTGCTTTTTAATAAGAATTTTTTTATTTTATTCAAAAATAAATTTTTTATCATTTGAATATTGTTTAAATTGGTTTTTATTTTTTTATACTTTTAAAAAATATATATGTAAAAATTTAAAATAATAATACTAATGTTATTGTCATATTTAAAATCATTAATTTTTTTTAATTTACATTTTCTTCTCTTTCATTTTCTCTTCCTTCATCAAAATACACCAAGATAATATTTTCTCAAACTTTTCTCTTATCTCCCTTTTCTCTCCCCCAACTTTTCCCCTCTGATAGTAATTTTAGTGAACTTATCCAATGAAAATAATAACCACAAAGCACCTTCGTAATTTACCAAAAAAAATCAAATTTTAAGTTTGAAAATGCCTTATGACTAATAAATAAAAATATATTGTCCAATCACTCCAAATTAAATCTTTATCTATTTGAATAATTTAAACTTTTAAAATCTAACTTATCATCTTTGAATGTAATTTTCTCTACTTATAGCCCCCCTCAACTCTAGCTACAGACCGTGACACATCTAATAATAAGTGGAATATTCGCAGAATCTATAAAACTCAGATTGCCCGTTCCCTTCTACGAATAGGAGGATAGACATATTGCCAAAGTCATAATCAGGGGCGAAATTTCTTACGGTCTGTGCAAGAGACAAGATCGTATTTATACATATGGATATGGAGCCCACGTAACATTGTACAAATGATAGAGTGCAACTGGCAAGAAATGGATGTTCGTAGTTGTTCTGGGAATCTAGATATAGTCAACATAACCCGTGCTTTAATTGGATTAAACTATGTAAATCTCGATTACCACCGAGGTTGATTATCTAGATATTAAAAATCAAGTAGCAAGCTTTGCCTTCAACAAAAGTCGTGGAATCAATATGAGGAAACAATAGATCTGATCATCTGTTTGGGAGAAACCCCAAGTATCAGAACAAACTGTTTATCCTCTTCCTACAGATCTCTGGTTATCCACATAGCTTTCCAGCAAGGATACTGCTAGAAACCATAAGGTTTTTGAAAAAATAAAAAGCTGGTAGATCTGGCTGGGACAGTTCAGACTGTAAATCAACAGGGGAGTGAATATAACTCTACAAGAGTCTACCTTAATGCAGAAATCCTTCATAACCCAACCTGGACGAAGCCACATAGCCTATCCAACCTTTTTTGACCCTCATCATTTTACTTATTGTGTTCGCTTTGTAGGCAAGACTTCCAAGAGATGCAGGAATTAAAGAGTTTTTATTTTGCAGCTAGAGCAAACAAGAAACAGGCTTGGAGGGAGATCTGGTGGTGCACAAGCAGGAAAATCAAGAATAACATCTTCTTTCATACACAGAATTTGAAGAACTTACTAATCAAAATCTCTTGACTCAATAAAAAGGATCTATACAAATTAGTCTATAAGATCCATGTATTGACTGTTTCCAAAAAATTGCTATACTTAGTAGTAGAAAAGGAATTAATTATTTTTTGATAATAATAGAAACGGATTCCTAATAGGTAATGGGTTAAATCTGTTTCTCTAACTTCTGATTCCTCAGGAATAACTGGGTGCCGTGGAAGAGCAAGCATAGATGATTAGGTCCCAATCGAATAAAAAAGAAAAGAATGAAAATAAAATCTATGAGAACGAAACGAAAGTCCTTTAACTCTTTAGATCTGAAATGAAAATAAATACAGAAGAAAAAAAGGGTTGGGGATTCGAGAAGAGAGCTTACCAGTGACAGCAACAGCAAAGTAAAGGAGAGCAGAGTGGAAAGAGAGGAGCAAGAGGGAATGATAGGAATGGGTGGAATCGGAAAAAGAAATTGAAGACCCCTCCACGGAGAAGAAGGATTTGATTTTCCTTTCCCGATCCTCCCATTCCCACAACTCCCTCAAGCTCTTGCTCTCTTTCCCTTCCCTCTTTTTCGGATTCCGATGGGCGGTGAATGGGGAATAGCATACCACTAAGCACAATTATAGAAGTGGGGTGAAAGCCGTGTCCAAGAGGGAAAGCAATCGTGAGTACGGATTTTTCTGACCCATGAGAGAGAAATACTAAAATATATCAAATTTATTTCTAGTGCCAAAAATACCCTCTTGTTTGGTGAAGACGCGGTTTCGGACCAGGAGAAGGAAAAGTAAACGACAAGTAGGGGAGAGGGGAATCCATTATTCTTTACTGGCGACAAGAGACAGCGCATCTCCAGAGTCTGGGTCCAGGCTGCTTTTTCTTTCTCTTTCTCCCGTGATTTTCTTCGATAGAATCCGGATTCATCTCCAAGTGGTCCAAACGCCATTTATTAGACCATAGATATTCGCGTACCCATGTGGCTCTAAATCTTGATTTTGACGAGTTTGAATCCTTATATTTACAAATTAAATGTACAGAGAAAATAAAATGAATATAAAAAATAATAATAAAATTTATGTATACTTTTTTTTTATCATCTTTTTTCAAATATATGCATGTATGAAGGATCCAATTTAAATTTTGACTCAATTGTATTTTTTTATGAATCTTTGCAGATTGCAGCCATGGCCCATGGTTATTTGAAAATAGGATTCTCAGATGGGTTCAAGCCTAGACATGGTATGTATAACGGCCCAGTCCAAAGATTTGCCACATCTAATTGGGCTGGTAGGCAGCAAATTTTAACTAAAGACAATTGAATAGTGAATATACAGGACTAACCCAATATTGTGCGAAACTTTTGTTACACCCATAATTTTATGTGAAATTCTAAGATATTTGTGTTTAGTATGTTTACTCACAAACGATTTAATTTCATCTAAATTATAAAGGGAAATAAAATATTATTATTATTATTATTTCAATAATAATTTTTTTCACTTGTTATACTAGATATGACAATTTTAAATATTATATTATGTTAGACTATATATGATATCTGAGATAGCGAAAAATATAAGACAATAGTACACCAAATGACTAGTATAAGACATCATTGGCAGTGTGAAAAAACTTACCATATATGAGCAGAAGAAATTCAAGAACAATACTGCAAAAATGCGAATTCTTTAGTAAATACCATCCTAAGAGACAGGAAGAGAAAAGGTTTCATTCATAAACCTAATGCAGGTAAGAACGTTTGTATCAACTATAAAAGATTGAGTAAAATGCCGATCAAAAATGAAAACTCACAATTATAAATTGCTTACTTTGCAAAGTATCAAACATCACCATTACAATGATCTCCTCTTTTCATTCCCAGCTAAGCAGTTTCAATTTTATCGATTTGTTTGGGATCACCAAGCATTTTAAGGATTTCATGTTCAAAATGTCAAACTTAGAGGAATAAAAGAAAAGAGATATAATCAACGACCATATCCTCCCCAAAAATTCTCCTCTAGATCTCACCCTTGCTGCAAGCCTCCCATATTTTTCTTCCTCTCTATGTAACTAATTATTCTTATCTTATAATGCCTGTCCATGTATGTAATTACAAAATCAAGAATATTATCACGTACCATTCTGGTTTGAGTCATATAAACAACTCCACTGTAGTCGATATCCCACTTTTCTCACCGTTGTTATCAGCAGTTAAACTGATGTTATTTTATCTGTGCAGGTTCAAGGCCCTGGGCTTAGGCTGTGTTTTGGCTTTCTCTTGTTCAGTGAGTGCATGGCGGAAATGGCATCTGTGGCCATATGGGCATACAACGCCAGCAAGGACCATCCTGCAGATTTCGGTTTTGTAGCGTGGGTGGCGGATAACAGGGCGGAGCTCATCAATACCGTGAGCAAATTGGCACTGATCTTTGTAAGGGCATGTGCCAGTCTCCTGCCATTTGTTGCACAGCTCAGTTTTGAACATGCCTTGGTTATACACCACCATCTCATGAGGCTTTTCCTCCTCTGTCCCTCCACGCACATACACCTTTTGCTGTATCATTGTAACAAAAGCAAAATTTAAACAGCAATTGCCATAGATTATCGTTCGACAAATACGGAAAATAGCAACTAAACCCCCTCCTGATATATATATATATATATATATATATTTTGGAAGCCAAACTGGTGATATCTTTTTGCAACAAATCATTCAAGAGTACAGATAATAAACACTCGGGTGGATTATCACTCCACTTACATGGATGCGAAATTCAAATTTATATTCAAGATTCGGTGCTCAATCCTTCATTTCTTTGTGTTCTGGATATCCAATCATCGCGTTCACATATACTTCATAACAAATTTTGCATTCACACAAATATGGAACAAGTCCAGCGTGTTTTAAAGGAGGAGATTTTTCCTCGCATATGTATATGCAGCCACCCCAGCCCATAGGTTCACACGATGGCTTCATATTTGGGTTTCTTTATGTGGGCCTTAAAATATTTGGACCTAAAGGGTTCATGCGCAATCCCAAATAATTGGGGTTTACCATGCACGCACGCATACAAAATGTTACACATATGAAGAACAACCAAACTACTCTGTTGGTTGCAGCTACCAGGTAATGACGTAGACAAGCAAGCGGAGTTTTCTTCTTTTGGAAGGAAAAAGAGGTAACAAGCAAGCAAATCTGTTCGGTGAATAACGATAAAAGCAATAATAATCCAGGAAAGAGGGAAGGAAAAATTAAATAATAAAAAAGAAACAGTAATAGTCAGTCTGGTGTCCTCTTACAACGATATCAGGTGGAGCCGAGGACGTGCGTGGCCGAGTAGAGCCCTTGGTGTGACTGCCACTGCTAGCACTGGCCACAGTCTGAGCCACTTTCAAGTACCCATTTGACCTCACAGATATGCTCTTGGGCAGCGAACACCTCTCCACTTCAACAGTGTTCTCAATCGCGCTTGTTGGGCTCTCGTCCGAAACCTCCTGATCCTTATTCCAATCAGCGCAGTTCTCTTTCCCATCCCCGAAGTTGTCCCCAATATGTAAGCCACGAAACCCATTTACAATGTCAAACGCTTCCTTATGCCCAGAGGAACCATCCAATTGCTTCTGGACCGAATCCTGAATGAGGAGGCTCAATTGCTTGTTCAGCTCCCTATTCACGGCGCGAAGTTGGGTATTCTCATGCAGCAGAGCCTCGACCTCCTTTGAAGTTTCGGCGAGGCAATTTAGGCAAATACTATGGCAGTTCACCATATCTTGGTGGTTCTGTATGGTGCAGGACTCGTGCAAGTGACTCTGAATCGCCAAGCCGTTGTACTTCAAAGGAGAGTTTCCTTCATACGGATGAAGCGAGAGGCCGCCATTGCTGGTGGCTGAAACGGACGGCTTGTGAGAGAACAAAGTAGAGTAGGGGGAACCCAAAACAGCGCCATTTGATTTCATTTGGCCGGTGGTGGTGATGTTGGTGCCAAGTCCGCCATTGGAGGAGGAAGAGCAAGCGTCCTTATTATCCATCTTAGCTATACAGGATTCAATTGGAGGTGCAAATTAAAGACATAGCAAGAAAGTTTCAGAATCGTGATGATTAATTAATTAATTAACAGAATCTTGAATGATTCTGCTAGTTTTAATTCCTGAAAATCCCACAGCTCACAGACAGACTTTATTTCCATTTTATCGAAACTCAAGAACTCGTTCGAATCGAACGCATTCATCATTTTCATATCCCAATAATCATCACCATTGATTCAGAAATTCACAGAAAACACGCCCAATATCGAAATCAACAATCAAAGCAGTATTCTTAGGATTTAAGAAATATCCCCAAAAAAAATTAATTCGGAAAAGTTCAACAATTAAGGAAACGGACTAACAGTGACGACGCAAGAGAAAGGAAGAAACCATTACTGACCAGTCAAGAGAGGAGCGGACGAAGTTGGTTCAGTGTTATACTATAAAGGGAGAGGGAAATTTTAGAGAGAGAGAGAGAGAGGTGCGAGGGAGGTTTTATAGGGCGCATGGTTAGGACTTCGGAGAGAAAAAGAAAGATGGTGCTTACGTATTCTTTGGTGAGAAGGAAACACAGAAAATGAATCATAAACCGTCTCCAACAGAAATAGCCTTGGTACAAATTACGAGGTGAATTGTGCTTTTCCGAAATTGTCCCAATCAGTTTTGGGGGACCATGCCCTTCTTTCAGGGGTCTTTTGGTAGTTTGATTTCTCTGGAGAAATAGCCTTGATGAGACATTGATTTTGAATCGGACGGCTGAAAATGAAAATGATGTGGCAATTCAGCGGAGAGGATGGGTCTAAGTAGTTTGAGCGCCAAGATAGTCCATCGAATGACTAAACTATCCTGAGTTTTGGAGTTTATCTACGATAATGCCACCATAAGAAAAAAAATGTCAACATTCAAAATTACTTCTTAATTCTTGGGAAATTTTGAGTTAGAAAAGTTTAAAAAAAGAATTTTTAGAAGAATCTAATTATAATTTTAGGAAGATTTAATTGCAATTTTGGAAGGATCAAATGATAAAAATTATAAAATAATATTTAATTTTTAATTTTGTCAACTTAAGATTCTAAACTATAATTTTTTTCTCAATTTTCCCCCCATAGAGTCTTAATCTGAAGATTCTTTGAGGCTGTGTAACATAAGCACAAATAATTAACCTTTTAATATTTAATATTTGTTAATACTTAAAATAAAATTAATTCAAATGCTAAAACTTTAATTTTTTAAGTTATTTTCATAAATATATGAGTCATATAGTACACAAAATATTAAGTATAAAACTAAATAAATAAAATGGATAGAAAATAATCTATGTGACTTTACTGTAAAAAATAATAAATATTAAATAATGATAATAAAAATGTAATAAATATTATTAAAAAAAAGGAATCATTTTCCTTCTACTACCAAACATGTTCTCATTATTTATTATTTAGGAATTTTTTTTAGCTATTACTAAAAGGGGTAAAGTTATTAGGGACACAATTTTTATATAGGTTTGACTATAATTGAAATGGAACAAAAACAAGAGAGACAAATTGCCACCAGCCTCAAGATTGTTTGAAGACAAACTTATTCTGGAAGTTTATAAAGATATCTTAACCGTAATAACTAAACATAAAATAAAATAAAATGCTACAATTTTTTTAAAATGTGCGAAAAAAATCAAGTGGGCACAAATAATTTTAAATAAAAAACTAGCAATGATATCAGTAAATAGATTTTTAATGAATGCTATATGAGTTTTCCTATATATAGAAATATCTTGTCCCAACATAAGTATCCTGCCCAGCATTTACATGGGTGACGAATAACATTATTATAAAAATGATAGTTAATTGTATAAAAACAATATTTTTTTTATATTATTGACTTTTACTTTGTGACAACCTTCTATTTATTTTAAAATAACACCATCTAATTCATGATATATGGTGAATTTTATCCGAATTAAGAACATTGTTTTTTTAGTGTTTTATTAAGTACCATATTTTAGAATGGTGCTTCATGAGTTATGATACTGAAATTAAATAATATTACAAGACACCAAAAGAAAATATGATATCTCACGAAATATTGAGAAATAATTCTCTCATCAGGATTTAAACATATCAACACCCCTACATCGATCAGGGTCCCACCAACATAATGCAATTAATTCTATATATATGAACAAACAAAAATAGAATTTGGGATTGGACAGAAAGATAATGAGAAAGCGAGAGAGTTTAGAGAGCATATTCAAGGTGCAGTTGCGGTTAGAGAATTGTAGCAATCGATTATTAGAAAATGCTTGAAATTGAAGTTAGCTTTGAGGAAAGGGTGGTGATGGAGGTTTCCAATTTTCAAGTAATGAATTGGATTACAACATTAGTCATTTAGGAAGATAGAGTTCATCATCATTTTTTTTAAGAGGAGAAGATGTTAAAGGGTTTGCTTCTTTACGTTTATAACAACTTCTTCGTCTCATAGCTATCACTATATCAATTCCTAATATCAAATTGGTTGGTCAATAAAATAACACCTCCCACATTCTCTGCAAAAGCAATTAAATAAATGCATAGAATTTCTTACAAGTTTGTTATTCGGACAAAATTTAAGTATAGTACTATTTAAATATTCTTTTATCCATCAAACTTAGGTAAAAATTTTAAGAACTTACTTATTATCATGTTATCAAATAAAAACATGATATATGAATACTTTTTACAATTATTCATCCCATTATTGTCTTATTTAAAAAAATTTATTTTAATTGTCATAAATTTGATAATAAAGACTTAAAACTTGATCACTAAAAATAAAACCCTAAGAAATTGTGGTAAGTCTTTTTTTTTTTCCAAAACGTAAATACTTTTTTAGCTTAACAATACATTATTAAAAAAAAAAAACTTCATACTTAGAATGTGTGATGTTATCTAAAATATCAAAAGATATAAGATATCATCATTTTATTATTCTAATGACAATTTTCACTTGTCATGCAAATCATGAGAATTTTAAATACTATCTATCTCATACAAAGATATCTGTATTAAAAACTATAAGATAATAGTATTGCAAAGGAGTAAGACTGGTCTAAGCTATTGTTAGTTCCTCAGATAAATTACCATATATATATGGGCAAAAGAAATTCAGAATTACAAACATGCGGAGATTATAAATAAAAAACTGTCCTAAAAGACAAAAAAAGAAAAGGGTTTGATTCATAAAACCAAATGCCAGAGAGAAAGTGTTTGTAACAACAATAAAAGATTGAGTACAAGGCCGATCAAAAGATAACGACTCCAATTATAAATTGCTTACTTTGAAAGGTATCAATCAATACCATCACAATGAATTAGCACTTTTCTTCCCAGCCAAACAGTTTCAATTTTAACGCTTGGTTTGGGATCACCAAGCATTGTAAGTATGTCGTATTCGAACTCCATACTTAAAGAGGAATAAAAAGAAAGACAGAGATACAATGAACGACCGCATCCTCTCCAAAAATCCTGCTCTAGATTCTCACATTGCTGCAAGCCTCCTATATTTTTCCTCCTCTATTAAATGAAAGTATATATGAAACGAATTATTCTTATCTTATAATGTCTGTCCATATATGTAATTACACAATCAAGAATATTATTATGTACCATTCTGATTTTTTAGTCATATAAACAGCTCCACTGTAGTCGATATCACACTTTCTCACCATTGTTATCAGCAGTTGAACTGATGTTATTTCATCTGTGCAGGTTCATTGCCCTGGGCTTAGGCTGTGCTATGGCTTTCTCTTGTTCGGTGAGTGCATGGCGGAAATGGCATCTATGGCCATATGGGCATACAACGCCAGCAAGGACCATCCTGCAGACCTCAGTTTTGTAGCGTGGGTGGCGGATGACTGGGCGGAGCTCACCAATACCGTGAGCAAATTGGCACTGATCTTTATAAGGGCATGTGCCAGTCTCCTGCCATTTGTTGCACAGCTCAGTCTTAAACATGCCTTGGTTATACACCACCATCTCAAGAGGCTCTTCCTCCTTCTTCCCTCCACGCACATATACCTTTTGCTGTATCATTGTAACATAAACAAAATTTAAACAGCGATTATTAAAGATTATCCTTCAACAAATAAGGAAATAGCAACTAATTAAACCCCTTCCTTATGGATGGCAAATTCAATTTATATTCAATATACACTTATTTACATTGAAATTTGAACGTGGTTATATTTTGAGTCTTTTTCTTTTTTGGCTAACTGTTATATTTTGAGTCTTCAACTATATATACTGTTGTATTCATTGGACAAATGATCTTTCAAGAGTCAGTGCAGAAACCTTCATTTCTTTTGTTCCTGGATATCCAATATATCACATATACTTTTCAACTAATCATGCAATCACAAATTTGCCCGAAGACAAGCATGTATTTTTGGTCCTCGTATATATAAGCAGCCACCCCATCTCAAAGGTTCACATAATGGTTTCACATTTGGGTTACTTCTTTTTTTTTGGGCCATTAGAAAATTGGACCAAAAGGGTTCACGTGCAATCCCAAATAATTGGTGCTTACCAAACAAGCACGCAAACAAAATTTCACGTACAGATGAAGAAGGAAAAAATTGGACCAAAAAGGAAATATATGGAGGAAAAACCAAACTACTCTGTCCGTTGCAGCTACCAGGCAATGACGTATACAAGCAAGCAAAGTCTTTCTTCTTTTGAAAGAAAAAGGGCTAACAACTGAATACCAAGCAAGCAAATCTGTTCGGTGAATAACGATAAAGCAATAATCACAGGAAAGAGAAAAAAAAATAATATAAAAGAAACATTAAAAGTCAATCCGGTGTTTTCTTACAACGACATCAGCTGGAGTCGAGGATGTGCGTGGCCGAGTAGCGCCTTTAGTGCGACTGCCATTGCTGGCACCGGCCACAGTCTGAGCAACCTTCAAGTACCCATTTGACCTCACAGATATGCTCTTGGGCAGCGAGAACCTTTCCACTTCCACAGTGTTCTCAATCACGCTTGTTGGGCTCTCGTCCGAAACCTCCTGATCCTTATTCCAATTATCGTAGTTCTCTTTCCCATCCCCAAAATTGTCACCAATACGTAAGCCACGAAACCCATTTATGACATCAAGGGCTTCTGTATGACCAGAGGAACCATCCAATTGATTCTGGACCGAAACCTGAAGGAGGAGGCTCAATTGGTTGTTCAGCTCCCTATTCACAGCCCGAAGTTGGGTGTTCTCATGCCGCAGAGCCTCAACCTCCTTCGAAGTTTCGGCCAGGCGATTTAGGCACATACTATGGCGGTTCACCATATCTTGGTGGTTCTGTATGACACAGGAGTCGTACAGGTGACTCTGAATCGCCGAGTCATTGTACTTCAAGGGAGAATTTCCTTCATACGGATGAAGTGAGAGGTCGCCATTGTCGGTTGCTGAGAGGGAATGCTTGTCAGAGAACAAAGTAGAGTAGAGGGCACCATAAACGGCGCCATTTGACTGCATTTGGCCTGCAGTGGCCATGTTGGTGCCAAGTCCGCCGTTGGAGGAGGAAGAGCAAGCGTCCTTATTATGCATTTTCGCTAACAAGATTCAATTAGAGACAAAACAAGAACATTTCAGAAACGTAAAAATTAATTGATCAATCGAATCTTGAATGACTCTACTATTTTATTTCCATTTTATCGAAAATTAAGAACTCATTCGAAACGAACGCAGCAATCATTTCAAGATCCTAGCTAATCATCGTCATTGATTCAGAGAAATTACAGAAACCATTTCGAAGATGGAAATCAACAATGAAAACAGTATTCTTAGGATTCAAGAAACATCTGAAATGAAAGAGCTCCGGAAAATTAATTCAGAAAAGTTCAACAAGAAAATGAACCAACAGTGACGACGACAGAGAAACGAAGAAACCATTACCTGACCAGTCAAGAAGAGTGAGTGAAGCTGGTTCTGTGTTATTTAGAGAGAGAAACGGATATGACAGAGAGAGGGGTGGGAGGAGGTTTTATAGTGGGAATGGTTAGGAGGGAAAAAGAAAGGAGGGGACGTATTGTTTGGTGAGAGGGAAACTCTGGGAAAACGAATAAGAAACCGTCTTCAACACACTTTCTAACAGAATGCACTTCGTAGCTAGGTGCAAATTTCGAGGTTGGTCTTCTACTTTTCCGAAATTGCCCCCAGTCAAATTTCGAGTCTGGACAAAAAATTTAAAAAAAAATTATATGGACAAAAAATTAAAAAAATTATATACAATTAATTTTTTAAAAAAATATTAATTAAAATATGATAAATATATAATTTTTAATAATAATATGAAGAATATATACTTTTTATAAATAATTTTATAATTAAATTATATATCTATTATATTATTAAAAATTAAAAATTTTATATTTTAATTAAAAAATCTAATAATGAGAATATAATTGATTATAGATTTAGTCCAAAAAAATATTGGTAATATGAGAATCCCGTCTGTTCGTTCTTCCGAGGTCTTTTAGTAATTTGACATCGCTGGAAAAATAGCCTAATGTAGTACTAGTGTGTTCCTTGAATGAAAGGCGTCTCTGGCCTGATGAGCCGCTGATTTTAATCGAACGGTCCAAAATGAAAATTATTGTGGTGGGTCCCTGCGTAATCAAGCCGTAACCGTAGTGCAGTTCACTGGAGAGAATGATTCATGTAATTTGAGCGCAAAGATAGTCCGTCAGATGTTGAAACTTCCCTGGGGTTTGAAATTTCTCTAGGATAATGCCATCATAGAAAAACAAATAGAAAAAATTCAGTTAAAATTTTTAAATTAAAAATATTTATATTAAATGCTTTTAAATTTTAAAATTATTTTAAAAGATTTAAGAATTAAAAAATTTAAATTACACATAAAAACTACAATTTATGGCCTACGATGAAATTTTTAGTCTAGAGTCTTTTAAAATAATTCTAAAATTTAAAATCTTATAGTATAAATATATTTAGCTTGAGATGTTCTATTATAATTTTTTCAAAATTTGATGGCTCACTTCTTGCAATGTAGTTTAACAGTCAATCCTTTAATATTTGTTAAAAGCCTAAAACTTAAGATAAACTTATTTAAAATAAAAATGCCAAAACTTTAATTCTCTCTGGGGTTTTTTTTAATAAGACTATGATCTTATTAGTATTAAGGATTTTGTTTATAATTATTATATTGCAAAGAATAATTTAACCTTTGATGCAATTTTGATCAATGTAATAAAAATTAGATCAGATTGTTTAGTTTGACTAATTAAATTGGAAATCAATCCTTAGTCCAATTTCGTTAATTCAAAAAAATTAATTAACCAAAGAACCAATTAAAAAGCAATTAAATTGTCCAAAACTATACCAATCAAAAATCAGTTTGAATTGGTCAATGAAAATTTTGTTTTTGAGTTTTTTTATATAATAGAATAGTTGGTATCAAATAAATTTAACAAATTAAAAATATAATACACTAAAAGAAAGGAGTTGAAATATAGAGAAATTAAGAAAAAAAAAAAGGAGATGGAGAGAATACAAGAAAAATAAAAAGGCATGTATTTAGTTATTTTCAATGCTTCCTCCTAGTGTACTCATTTCTTAGTAGTAATTCTTTTTAAATATTAAAGTGTTTGTCCAAAATTACTATTTTTTTTAATTTTTTTATGATAAGTGAAATCTTAATATAATTTAATAATTCTAAAAGTTTAATATTAAATATTCTTAATTTTTAATCAATAGTGGCTTTTGTTTTTCAATTAAAAAAATAATTTCTCAAACATTTTTTAAATATTGAATTAATAATCAAATATTTAAAATTTGCTAATATTTATTTGTTACATTAAAATTTTGATATATAAAATTGAAAAAATATATATTTAATTTGGCCATAACACAAATAGCACAAAAAGAGAGATAGATTGGTATAGTTTTTTGAAAAAATGTAAATATAAAAAGTAATGTATGGATGAATAATTTCAAACAAAAAATAGCAACAAAATAGCTCTATAATAAACGGTATACTTATTTCAAATATTAAAAATTTGTTGTCCCCTATAAATATAGTGGACCAATGTTATAGAGTTGATGAATAATACACTATGAACATGAAAATTAAGGTAACAAAGGAAAAACATTGACCCTCACATCTACTCTAAAAACTTTAGTATCTATACTAAAACATGAAAATTAATGATATATGGTGAAATCATCTGAATACTATGTGAATACTATTTTTGAGTGACTCCTTGAGGAAGAGTATTCATTGTTGGAAGTTAGGGCTACGGGAGGTGAAAGATTGTCTTTTAAATAGATTTTTTGAGGAATTATATCCAACATCTTAATTTAAAATGTTAAGATATTACATTTATATTTTTTTCTACTTATATACACTTTTCAAAGTTAATTTCTTTTAATACAAAACTTTTCACTCACACTTATAATTCCACGCAATGTTTTCTTATGAAGCATATTTTAGAATGATATTTTTTATACCAAAATTAAATAGAGTAAATCACATTAAGTTTTGGTAAAATTACACATACTTCTTTATTTTTAAAATATATACTTTATTTTAATTTTAATTTTTTTACAAAATACTATTAATTAATCTAAATATACAAGTATATATTATATCTAAATATGTACAAACAAAAATCAAAGAGTGGATTCTATTTTCATTAAATTTAAGCCAATATATATATATATATATATATATATATATATATATATATATATATATATATATATATATATATATATATATATATATATATAGTAATTTAATAAAAAGTAATTTAGTAAAAATTTTTGAAATTAAACTAAAATTTAGTTTAATCTTTTGCCTTAGATAAGTCAGTGCATATTTTAAAATAAAAAAATTATATAATTTTAATAAAATTCAAAATATATATGTGTATATATATGCCTGTATAATTTACTTAATTAAATATTATTATATGACACTAAAAGAAAATATGATTTATCAAGATTTAATCACATCAACACCCCTACAATAGGGTCCCACCAATATAAAGCAATTCAACACATACGAGCGTATTCAGGGTACAGTAGCGGTTAGAGAATTGTAGCAATTGATTAATAGAAAATGCTTGAAACTGAAGTTAAAGGGTGGTTCTGCTGGTGGAGGTGGTGGTAAGGTTTCCAATTTTAAAGTAATGACTTAGATTAGGACATTAGTCATCTAGCTAGGAAGATAGAGCCCATCATTACATTTTTTTTAGGGCAAAGATGTTAAAGGGGTTTGCTTCTTTATCACATTTACAACAACTTCTTCGTCTAATAGCTACTCTATCAATATCTAATATCAAATTGTTTGGTGAATAAATAACACCCCATGATCCCACATTCTCTCCCAGTACCACAAATATCAATAATAAAAAATTTCAAGTGTTTGTTGTTAGCACAAAACTTAGGTTATTTGGAGTAAAAAGAATGAAAGGGTGGAAAAGGAATAAAAATTTAATTTTGACAATATTTTATTTAACTATATATATATATATATATATAGATTGAGGAGATAAGGAAAAGTATTTATAAATTTAAATAAAAATTTTAAAATTAAAACTTTTTTTCTTTTTCTTTCTCCTCTATTCTCCTCTATCAAAAAATATTCCAAGATATAATTTTTAAATATTTATTATTAAGTTATTTAATAAAAGTATAAGAAATAAATATTTTTTATATCTTAACCATGCACAATTGACATAAAAAAATTTTATATTTTTATTACAAAATATAATAACAAATTCGTAAGAAACTTTACTTAAGTGGTCTAGTTCTTATTATTAAATTTTCAATAAAATTATAACAAGTAAATTTTTTTAAAAAAAAATAATAATATAACACTGAATGCTTTATTAAACAATTTCATAATATATAATTTAAAATTTGTATTTAAATCTAATTCATGGCAAAAACTTTTTTTGTCTGGGTGTTTTGTTTTTTGGGTATGATGGTTGTTAAGTTAGCCAGACAATTCTTCTCAAGTAAGAGCTTTTCATGAAACAAACAATGGTCAGATTAGCTTTCACTTTCATTACAGCTTAGGGCTTGATGTATCTGTTCAAAGGTCTTAAGGACCAAATGTCCCTCTCTCTCGTGTTAAGAGTCAATACAGTGATCATCATAATTAGTATTACGTTAATGTGTTAAGTAGGCTGAAAACAAAATTTGAACTCAATGACTGAACTAGTCAAACTTGATTCTAGCCTACGTGTTTCATTCATTCATTCGCTTCATGAACTAATTACTGTTCAATTAATACACTGGAGAGATTTTTGTCTTGTTAGGAGTACTAAATGCTTTTGGGCATTCAATGCAATTCTCAATACTAATTCAAAAATTTTCAACTAGCAATCATTATTGTTTCCATTATTTATCAATATGACAAGAATATCTTTAAACTCATAAAACTTAAATTCTTAAAAAAATCTAAATGCTAAATCCTAAAATTTAAAACTCTAATTTTTAAAAAATAAAATAAAATAATTTTTTAATTTTTTTAAAATAATAGGTAAAAAATAACGACACCTTTTGAAAATTTGAAATGACAAATATTTAAAAAAGATAATTTTGTCTTTTAAAAATTAAAATAAAATTCTTTAATTTTTATTATTTTGGTAGAACACTTTTTTTTTTCAGGAATTCAGGGTTTTATTATTTTAGGGATAATCTTGTCAAATTGATAATTAAATAATAAAACAATAATAATTGCTAGTTTAAAATTTATGCATTACTATTAGTTATTACATTAAATACACTATTTTTAAAACCATCTATTGCTCCTGTAATGGATACAAGACCCAATTTGTATAATTCAATGATTCAATCCATGAATTATTAAAATAAAAATATTAAGATATATTTATTGATAATTAACTTAATCACTCCAAAAGTCAAATTCTTTGTTAATACCCATTCTTTAATATGTATAACATTACATGAATTAAATGAATCAATCTGATAGATGAAGTTTGATTCGATTTCTTTGGTATTTCCTTGTTTAAATTTAATGTTCCGAAATATCTATTATAAAGTATTTTCTGTATTATTTTTTTTTTCTTATTTTGACAATACATGGATAGATTATTTTAATATTATCAGTTAATAGTATTAGTAGTACGCTTGAGATTCCTTATTAATTCCGGCCTATATCTACCAATTTCACAACACTTATATTTGATATTATGGCGCAAGGATTAATATGAATACAGAATTTAATGAAATCCACCCAATTAAATGCCAAATAATTTTTTTTAAAGAGAAATAGCCACAAACATAAACTGTAATTGTTATATTGTTATGTCCAGCTAATAGTAATATCGCTCTTCACTTCATTCAATTTAATTATATGATTTTTGTTCTATTTATATTGATTCGAATTTTCCCAAATCAACTTCATTTAAGTTATAATATAAGGGAAAAAAAACAAAGGGATAAATCTTGTAGTGTTTTTGTTCTCAAATTTTAGCGATTCTAAATGTCTACCCAAAAAAAAAAAAATTCTGCAGTCCTAATATTTGCTTCTAGTTGAATTTCTAAAGGGCGCACTCTTAGAAACCATCAACCCTAATATCTAAATACTTCTCTATCGTTTGCTTTTTGTTATCTCTTCCCAAGTTCCAATATGGGATTGGAAAATGTCCAATTTTTTCTTTAATAAATCACAACATCCTTAAAAAATTCGTTCTATACAAAAAGATCATTAAACGACGCGCACAATAATTGTAGAATTTTTAAATCTAATAATAAAAGGTAAGGATCATCGTAAAAAAGAAGACTTTGGTTACCAAGAAGCATGGTCCAGCCTAAAAGTGGGATGCCGTACCAATAAAGCCTTCTCATCATTTAAAGGTTTGTTTTGGGGTTGGAAGAAGAAGAAAAAGGATGGAGAAGGAATGATAAACTTAATCATTTTTTTATTTATTTGAAATATTTTTTCTTTCAAAATTTTTTAAATTGAAAAAACTTCAGAATATAAGGGAACAAAAATTGATTTTTTTAACTATTTAAAAATTCTTCATTATTTTCCTATCCATATTAATATTTTCCAAATAAGAGAAATGTCTTTTTGAAACATTGCCTTCCGTTCTCTTTTTTTCCATCCAAATATAACCTAGTATACAGCACATCACTCATAAATTAGACATAATTAGTCTTCGATTATAATATGCAGTGTAAAAATTGAATTTCAGCTCCTGTAATCTAGTAATCATCTATTGCTCGTTTAAAAATAAGACTATCACGAACCAATCCGTTTGACAATGGTAAGAATTCCACAGATGAAGTCAACATATTTACAGAAGGATAGGAGCTCACAAAAACATGAGTAACTTGGATACGGAGAATAAGAGAAATTCTTAAGTAGAACTATATTTATTAGAATACTATGATACAGATCCTCCTCCTAGTCCTTCTATTCGCACTTATGTCAGAGGGAAACCTGCAGAAAAAAAATTGGCTGTGATGGGTGTTGAATTTTATCGTTATGAGGAGACTAAAGCAAATCTTGCGGAAGTTACAGCCCATGGAATCACCAAGGCAGAACACGTAGGTAGTTACAGGCCACGAAGTCTCATGAAGTCCTCCATTACATCATTCCTTGGCCACTACTCCACTTATTCCCTTATTTTCTGTCTACATATTTCTGATTTTGTTGTAAAAGTTAACTCTCTAGGATAGGTTTTTATAAATATTTAGTGAGTATTGCATTTAGGCAAGTTTATGTAAGTTAACATACTTGAGTCTAATCCTCCTCGTATGGACTACTTTAATGGAGAAAGTGTGTTTAAGATTCTTGCCTATATTTTATCTAATTACCCTTCCTTAAATTTTGCTTCTCTGTTTACTATTTAAATTTACATTCCCTATTAATTTGATATCAGAGCCAAGTTGATCCAATAGATAAACACTAGAAACACTATGTTCCAAAATGAACCCCTTCCTTCAAATGATCCTATCGATCAACAATTATCCTTCATAGCCTCAAGTTAAGAAGCCATAGACACCTTTGGTAGTTGATGTTGCAACTTTTAAAGCCCAAGTACGCAATACCTATTGGGCAGTATTAATTTATAATAATTGTAATTTATTTATTTTATTTTTATTCTTTTTTAATTATTTATGTTGACTCTTGATTCCTTCTTAATCCTTTAATCTTAAGTTAATTAGGTTAAATTACTATTTTGTGATTAGATTGATTAGGTTAAGTTATTTCCTTTTTGAGATTTTAGTCACTTGTATATTTTGTATATTTAATCCTGTAAAAATTCAATAGAATACACAACAAGAAATTTATTCAGAAAAATCTTTCTCTTGTCTTACTTTCTCTAAAACTAATATGGTATCAAGCTTTTCCCTTATCTTTTCGCCGTTTGATTGTTCATTCTTTGAGAACAACTAAGACCCAAAGATTTCTCTCCACAATAGAAGTTTTCTTTACTGTATCAATCTCTATTTGTCTTTGATTTATGCTCTTGTTAACATCAAGAAATCACATGCATCTGCCCACTAGGTTCCCCTCTGTCTTGTGACGCCATCATCAAAATTTCACAGCAATCGAAGCTTCCATGTGCCATCACGTGCAGCTTTAATGTTGCTGCCAGTTAAACATTTAGTTTTCTACATCTATCTGAGTTTTTGCTCTTTGATCTAGTTCTTCACCAAGTTAGACTGGTTCCTAAGGTTTTTAGGTGTGTCCTTTTTATCTCTGAAGTCCATTTATGCTCGCTCAACTAGCATCTTTGATTTCCTTAACACTGTGGACAAGACTTATGCTGCGTTTTGTTCTCTCGCATCTACCTCATCGATCTCCACTGACTTTGAGACCCTTCTTAAACAATTTCTTTTTGGTACTTCTAATTTACCTATTGCTTTAGCTACACCCTCAGGTACATCCTCTTAGTATTTTGATTTTACTTGTTACAATCATATAACTAGACAATCTAGAATTTCTTTTTCCAAGTCCCCTAGTCCTACTACTCCCCCTATACATACCGCTGATGGTTCCTTGATGTCTATTAGCCACATGGGATCTATTTCTTTGCCAACCTTGTTTCTTCATGACACTTAATTTGGTTCCTTCTATATCTTTCAATCTTATCTCTGTTGGCCAATTGGTTGATCTTAATTATGAGGTAACATTTGCTTCTGATGGTTGTCATGTGCAGGATCTTCAGACATAATAGATTATTGGAACAAGGTGTAAAGTTGGACATATGTTTGAAGTCACTTCTTTGCATCTTCCTTCATCCAATAAATTGTCACCTCGAGCATGTATTGTTTCACCTTCTTCTTCTCTTGAGTTGTGGCATTGTCGTCTTGGTCATTGCTCTATCAATAAATTGTCCTTTTTAATTTCAAAAGGTTCTTTAGGCAGTGTTGTTGAAAAATCTTTAGATTGTATCTCTTGTCAAAGTACAAAACAACTTGCATTATCTTTTAATAAAAGGATTTCTGCTTTTTGAGTTACCTTTTGACTTAATTCACTCTGAGATTTGGGGTCCTGTCATATTTATTAATAATTATTCCCATTTTACCTGGATATATATGATGAAAAATCGATATGAATTGTTTTATATTTATGTTAAATTTGCAACTAAGATTTGTACTCAATTCACCAAAAATATAAAATTTTTTCAGCGTGATAATGCTATGGAATATTATGACTCCCAACTTCTTAGTTTTCTTGAGGGTCAGGGCACTTTCTCTCAATACTCATGTCCTTATATCTCCCAACAAAATAGTTAAGCTAAATGGAAACATCGTCACATCCTTGATACTGTTTGTGCTCTTCTTATCCCTCATCTTGTCCTGAGTGTTTTTAGGGTGAGGTTGCTATCACAGCTATTTATGTCATCAATTGGATTCCTTCTTTTGTGATTAGGAATATCTCTCCTTTTAAGCATCTCTATGGTACTCCCCCTTATTACAATATGTTCAAAGGTTTTGGCTATGTTTGTTTTGTTCTCTTTCCTCCTTATGAGTCTACAAAGCTACAAGCTCATGCACATGTTTGTTCTTTCTTAGGATATGACACTGAGCATAAAGGTTATCATTGTTTCAATCCTCTATCTCAATGCATTCATATCTCTCATCATGTCATATTCTGGGAGCATGTCATGTTTTTTAGTTTATCTCAATTTCCTTCTATTCCACCTACTTCTTCTTCTTCTTTTTTTGTATATCGATTTGCTAACCTTTTTCCAGTGAAATAGATGTTGGATCTTCTAATTAGGTTTCTAATACTTCTAATGTTGTGTCTTCTTCTGATGATTCTACCTCCTTTTGGATCTTGCACCTAACATTCCTCCTCCCATCAATTGTCCAACATGGGTAAGAAATCTTCCTCTTCATGACTATTATTGTTTCTCTACTATACTTTCTCTTTATGAACCTCAATCTTTTAAGGAAGCTGCTAGTGATCCTCTTTGGCAGTAAGCAATGCGAGATGACTTACAAGTTTTGGACATACTTGGGACTTAGTTGATCTTCCCTTTGATAAAACTTTAGTAGGGTGCAAATGGGTCTACAAAATCGAAACTCACTTTAATGGCCCTGTGGAATGATACAAGGCTCGCTTAGTGACAAAAGTCTTTACTCAAGAATATGCGATTTATTATAAAGAGACATTTGCCCTAATTACTCATATCACTTCTGTTCGAAGTTTGCTAGCTATTGCTGCTACAAAACAATGGGACCTTACTATATGGATGTCAAAAATGCTTTTCTCAATGGTGATTTTGAATAAGTATACATGCGATCACCCTTTAGATATCTTCATCCTGCTAAGAAAGCATGTCGTCTCTGTCGTGCTCTCTATGGTCTCAAACAAACTCTTCGAGCTTGGTTTACCATGTTTAGTTCTACCATCAATCAGCTTGCTTTCTCCTCTAGTCCTTATGAGCTTGCATTATTTTTTCATTGAACTAATCAAGGAGCTATCTTACTTCTCATATATGTAGATGATATGATTATTACAGGAGATGATAAAAAAAGGGATTAAGGAATTTAAGAGCTTTCTTAGTTAGCAATTTGAAATAAAAGGCCTTAGCAACCTGAGTTATTTTTTAGGCTTAGAGGTACTTTCTAATGATGATGGTCTCTCTCTATCTCAAGCTAAGTATACATCTTATTTGATTTTTCAAGCTCATCTAACTAATAGCAAGATTAAGACCATTCCACTTGAGTCACATGCCAAGTTCACTCCTCATGATGGCACCCTGTTAGACGACCCCTCACTCTATCGTCAACTAGTAGGAAGTCTATTATATCTCACAGTGACTTGTTCAAATATTACTTATGCTGTTTATATTGTTAGTCAATTTATGAGAGCCCCACGTACTATTCATTATGCTGTTATCCTTCGTATCCTTCGATATGTTAAGGGAACATTGTTTCATGGTCTTCATTTTTCTACTAATTCTATCCTTGTTCTACAAGCTTACTCTGAGCTAATTAGTCTGGTGATCCTACTAATAGGTGATCTACCACAGGATATTACATCTTTCTTAATGACTCCCTTGTCTCTTAGTGAAGCAAGAAACAATCAATTGTTTCTTGTTCTAATACTGAAGTTGAGTATCATACTCTTGCAGACACCACTTGTAAAATTGTTTGGCTTTAATGGTTACTTGCTGATTTGGGAGTCCCCCAAACCTCCTCTATTAATCTTTATTGTGACAACTGTAATGCTATTTAGATTGTTCACAATGATTTTTTTTCATGAGCACATCAAATACATTGAGATTGATTGTCATGTTATTCGACAACAAGTTATTTGGAAAACTCTTCATCTACACCCTATTGGCACCTTAGGCTAATCCACTGGGCTGATTTCGTGTCTTGATAGACAAATTTAAGATGACCTCTATACCTATATTTTAAGTTTAAGGGAGGGTGTTAATGTATTGATTTGTAATAATTGTGATTTATTTTTCTTATTTATATTCTTTCCTAATTGTTTAAGTTCACCATTAATTCTTTCCTAATCCTTTGATCTTAGATTAATTAGGTTAAGTTATTTCCTTTTTGAGATTTTAGTCACATGTATATTCTATATATTTAATCTTGTAAGAATTCAATGAAATATATAACATGAAATTCATTTAATAAAATCTTTCTCTTGTCTTGCTTTCTCTGAAACTAATAGGCAGAAACTAATCTTGGTGCACATAATAAAGCAAAAGCCATATGGCTCGAAGAAGAAAAAGTGGCAGGTAGCCCTTGGCAGAAGAAGAATCATTTATGAAGACCATATACCAAAATGGAATTTCCTTAGTTTGAAAGAGGTGATGCTAGGGGATTCTAAAGTAAGTGATGCTAATAGATTTTGAAAGCTAAAAGATATTTTTGTTATTATTAAGCCCTTAATGAGTTAAAGGTTGATATTGCTTCCATGTATTTATAAGGAGATGCATTGGATTTATTTGCTTGGATAAATAGCGAACACACTTATATTGAGAAGAACTAGTGAAAATACTACAAGAAAATTATGGTCTTGTGGAGTTTCAAAATTTTGATAAGCATTTATACAATGTTAAACAAGCAAGGAGCCTTTAAGAATATTGCCAAGGGTTTGCCAAATCTGTTGTTCATGCTCAAAATTGGCCAAACCACTATCTTGTAGGCATCTTTCTCAATGTATTGGAAGAAGACCTAAAAGCTTGTGCACGTAATCATGAGCCCATATTAGTTTATAAGGCTATAGGTTTAGCCCTTGACTTTGAAGAAAAAAAAAAGCTTAATTCATGCTTATAAAGAGCCTAACTTAGTTGCAGCCCATAAGCCCAATAATTTCCTTCCTTGGTTTCCATGTAGGAGTATCGCTACTTAAGTAAATAATTCATCTCTCCCATGCATGACTCAACCTACTCAGCAATGTGTTTGGGATGCTAAAAACCAAGCACATTTTCAAAAAGGTTATGTTTTTACTACAATAAAAAATTTAGCCCTAGTCATCATTGCAAGACAACGTCCTTCTTACTTTTGGAGTTGCATGATAACAACGCCATATCGAAAGCTAGCATAAAAATTAGACACATATAAGAGAGTATTTTGACTAATTTGGCTAAAATTTCTCTACATGCAATATTGGATAAATCTTCTAGCACCACTATGAAACTTTTAGGCAAGATTGGCTTGAGACAAGTAATCATCTTTGTAGACAATGAATCCACCCACAATTTCATCTTTGACACTATTTTTAAAGAACTTCAACTCCTTGTCCAGCAAGTCGCCCCTATTAGTGTTCAAATTAGAAATGGTGATGTAATCCACTGCAATAAAGTGTGCAAAGTCCTTCCCATTTAATTGCCAAGTGTCACAATCATATAAGATTACTATCCATCCTCAATTGGAAGACAAGACTTAGTCTTAGGAATTAAATGGTTGGCTTTTCTCAATAATGTTCAAGTTAATTGGAATGAAATGTTTAGGATTTTTACTTTAAATGGTAAGTGCTAATGTTGTAAGAGGTTCATTTAATTTGCCCCAAAAATGCCACATTCCAAACTTTCAACAAGATGCCCCATCCATGAGGTAAATTTCTTAAATCTCCTTTGTTTTTATAAGACTCTTACATGACTTTAAGTCTATTTTTGTTGAACCCACCGTACTATCACCCTGCTATTCCCATTCACATGCCATTCCTCTTTTTCAAAGTGCTAAACCACCTAATATTTGACCTTATCGTTACCCCTACACATAAAAAACTAGGATTGAGAATCAGGTGGTAGCTATACTAAATTTAGGCTTTATTCAATCTAGCACAAGTCCCTTTGCCAGTCTGGTTTTATTAGTGCAGAGAAAAAAAAAAGATAATTCTTGTAGGTTTTATGTAGACTATTATAGTCTTAACCAGACTACGATACCCAATAGGTATCCAATACCTAACATTAATGAACAATTAGATGAACTATATGAGGCTGTTAATTTTTCCAAAATAAACCTCTACTCAAGGTATCATAAGATTCATGTTAAACGTAGAGATATTCCTAAAATTAGTTTTCATATCCATTGTGGACATTATGAGTTCATTATAATGCCTTTTAGGCTTGCCAATGCACCATCCATCTTTTAGGTAGCCATGAATGATCTTTTTAGACCATACTTATTCAAATTTCTCCTTTTTTTTTTAATGATATCCTAATTTACAATCTTAACCTCTAGTAGTATCAACATCTCCATCTACCCTACACCTCATTGCTACCAATTCCTTTTTTGCCAACATAAAAAAAATTGCTTGTTTGAAATGCCATAGATTGGCTTTCTTGGTCATATAGTTTTACAAAAAGGTATTGTAGTAGATCTTAACAAAATTCTAGTTGTTCTAGATAGGCCATTGCCTAAGAATGGAAAAAACTTTAAGGCTTCTTAGGCCTTACAGGTTACTATCAATGATTTGTTCAGAATTATGGCATAATTGCTCATCCTCTTATAAACTTGATAAAGAAAGACGATTTCCATTGGAATCCTAAGGTTGAGGTCACTTTCCAACAACTCAAATAGGTCTTGACTTTAATTCCAATATTGCATTTACCTAATTTTAGTCAACTTTTCATGGTTGAGTAGGATGCTTTATCAAATGGAATAGGGGCAATCTTGTTGCCACAAGGGCATCTAATTACTTATTTGAGTAAAAGATTTTCATTTTTTAATGGAACCAAATCCACTTATGATTGTGAGTTATTAGCTTCAGTTCTTACTTTGCAAAAATGGAAATATCATCTGTTGGGCCAATATTTTTTTTGTCAAGCCTAACCATTGTGGCTTGAAATGTCTCTTGGATAAACAAGTGACTAGTACCAAACAACAACAACTTTTGATAAGTTTATATAGTTTGACTTTATTATAGTATATAAGGTAAGTAGCAAGAATAAATGTGTTGATACACTTTCCACACATCCTTAACATGCTAATTTTTTTGCCCTTGTAATGCCTGTATTGCTAGATTTTGGTACCTTAAGAGAAGCACTTGAAGTTCACCCTTATACTAAGCAAATTACTAATAAGTTCATCTTTGATCCAACATCTCAACCAAAGTTTCAAGTTGTTGCAAGTTATATTTACCATAAGTCTCAATTAGTCACTTCATATTACCATGACTTAAAAGCAAAAATATTAGCTAAAGCATATGATTCCCCAACTAGTGGACATAAAGGATATTTAAAAATTTTGGAATGGTTTTCTACCAGCTTTTTCTAGCTAATTTAAAATGAGATGTGAAGTTCTTTGTTCATAGTTGTTTAATTTATCAATTAAATAAATACTAAACTATGGTGCTAGTTGGTCTTTTGTCTTTGCCAATTCTCAAAAGAGTTTAGGAGGATATTTCACTTGATTTTATTGTAGGGCTTGCTACTTTTAGTGGTTTTGATATTATTTTGGTAATAGTGAATAAACTTAGCAAATATTTCCATTTCCTTGCTTTATCTCATCCTTTTACTGCCAAAATAGCAACTACTATATTTTGTAAGGAAATTGTATGACTCCATGGCATACCTACATCTATTCTTTCTTCCCATTTTGAGTGCCTTTTGGCAAGAGCTTTCTTATCTTATTTACACTTGCCTATATATAAAGACTTTTTATCACCCAAATTTGATGGTTAGACTAGGTGGTTAATCATTGTCTTGAAACTTTGGTAACAATTTTTGTCATGGGCCTAGTATTCCTTTAATACAAGCTACCATTTATTAGCATAAATGACTCCATTTTAGATTATGTATGGGAATGAACCTTTCACTTTATATCCTTTAATTCTAGGGGGAACAAAGTTTGCAAAATAAAAGAACAACTCCTTGTTGAGATAACACTTTGAAGATACTATGCGATCACTTACTAAAAGCTTAATCTTGCATGAAAGCTCAAGTTGATTCAAAGAGGCATGAATTGTTATTTGAAGTAGGAAATGCAATTTTGTTTTTCTGCATGTACAACTTTGTTGACATAAATCACTAGCCAATCATTCCTGTAAGAAGCTTTCCTTATAATATTTTGATCTTTATACTATCTTATAGAAGGTAGGCTTTGTAGCTTGTGAGTTAGAGTTGCCTTATACCTCTAATGCACATCTTATCTTTCACGTTTCCTTATTCCATCTAGCAAAAGGGAATTGGGATGCATTCCCTCCCCTGCCTTTACCTACTAATACAGATTGAAAATGTATAGTTGAACTAGAACAATGTTTAGCTCATCATTAGGTGAATGATCCAAGTGTCCTAACTCTTGAATTATTTATTCAATGATGCCAATATCTTATTGAAGAATCTAAGTAGGAATCATATGATCTCATTGCTAAGCAATTTCCTCATTTTTGCCTTGAAGACAAGGTGAATTTTTAGTGAGGGTGTACTGATGTCAGAAGAAAACATGTAGAAAAATAATTGGTCCTGATGATTGTCGAATTTGATCCTTATGGGGAGATTAAGGTAAAACATATCGGAAGTTACAACCCATGAGTCACTAAGGTAGAACACATGGGTAGTTACAGCCATGGTTTTCAAAATTGGATCGAACCGGCCGGTTCGACTGGTTCGACCAGGAACCAATCTCTGGTCTGATTCGGTTGAGTTAGAAAATCGGCCAATCAAAAAATCGGTCAAGAACCGATGAAAATCGGACTGGAAAAATCGGTTTGAACCGGTTTGAAGCAATTTTTTTTTTCTTATGTAATAGAATAATTTATTTTAAATAAATTTGACAAATTAAAAATAGAAAGTAATAAAAAAGATGAGGGAGTTGAAATATGAATTTTTTTTGAAAAAAAGAAAGAGAATATAAGAGAAATAAAATATGCATAATTAATTATTTTTTATACTTACTTTTTATTATGTTTAGTTTCCTAATAACATTTCTCTCAAATATCAAGATACTTAGCTAAAATTATTATTTATTATTTTATTTTTTAATAATAAGTAGAATCTTAATATAATTTAGAAATTCTAAAAATTTAATATTAAATATTCTTAACTTTTAATCATAGATAATTTTTATTTTAAACTAAACATTAATTTTTATAATATCTTAAGAAATATTGAATTAGTAATCAAACATTTAAAATTTACTAATATTTATTTGTTATATTAAAATTTTAATACATAAATTTTTTTTAAATAATATATTTAATTATTACCGGTTCGACCAATGAACCGTGAACCAATACCTTCACCGGTTCAATGACCGGTCTGGTTTTAAAAACATTAGTTACAGCCCATGAAGTCTCATAGAGTCCTTTACTACATCATTCCTTGGCCACGTCTTCCACTACTTTAATTCCTTACTTTTAGTCTACATGTTTTTTATTTTGTTGTAAATAATCGATTGTCTAGGATAGTCATTATAAATATTTAGTGGGTATTGTATTTAGGCAAGTTTATGTAAATTAACTTTGTACTTGGAATTTAGTCCTTTCCATATGAACTACTTTAGTGGAGAAAATGTGTTTTTAAGATTATTGGCCATATTTTACCTAATTACTCTTCTTTAAATTTACTTTTCTATTTATTGTTCAAATTTCCATTCCCTATCATATTATCAATTTTATGTTAGGTAATATTTTGATAGGACTTGTACATATTCACATGACAAAAGCTATAACCACCTAATAGCCATAAACTTATGAAAAGCTTCTTTTCAATAAGATCTTATCAGGCAGATAAGAAAGATTAATTTTTCACATTGTCAAATCCACTAACTTCAATGGACAATATTCTAAAAGTAGGATAATAGTATAATTGGATGATTAGATTTAGTTAACTTAAGCTAAAATCACATTCAAATATACTGCTAAGCAAAAATAATTCCTATAAAGGGCAATAAATCATGAAATATACATTGCCATTAACCTATACCATATACCTAAACAGTTTCAAATGAAACATGCTATACAATAGGCTATGTAGCACTGATATAGGTATGCATACCAAGTATGACAAGACACTATACGTGGATATGACAGTTTCTAAAATTTTAAGATATAGGTATAAAGGTATATATAATTACACATACACACACATGCATATAACAAATCAACTAGTTAAAATGTAAATTTAATGTGGAATAGAGAACACGACTAGTTAACTAAGGTGTATAATGAAGCAATGAAGGAATGAAATTTACATGCAATATAAGGTAACAATGAAAAAGAACATAGACATTTACACTGGTAGCAGTGAATAAGTCAACCAACTTGCCTCAGAAGAATAATTTTTGTAACCAAATGAAGAATGAAGATTAACAGGTAGAATAAACTTACAAGAAGAAGACTTAGAGCTTGAAGATGAAGAAGAAGAGACCAAATGAATGAAGAAGAATGAACGAGGATTGAACGATGGCAACCAAGAATAGTGAAGAACAACATATCTCCCTCATTGTTCACTCATGGATTATGACAATAAGAAATAACAACCTAAGAACAACAAAGAAGATAATGAATAGCAAAGCAAAATAAAGGATAATAGAACTAAAAATGGATCAGGTGTGATTAAGGATTTTAGAAATGAAGAAAAGGAAAAAATTTGGCCAAAAAAATGACATTTTATGTTGGCACCATTTCATTACCATTTCAAATCCATTTTTGAATGTTTTGATGTGTTTCGATGCATTTGGAAATGCACCCAACAAAAAAATGTTTTTGATATGTATATACTCATACCATACATGTATTTGTATTGAATACACGTTTGATATAGGTAAGGCCCCATTTTTTGCGTATCTGTCTAACATAGATAGTAGACTAGAAGATCAGGTTGCATATTAAAAAAATTATGCTATTATTCTAATCTCATACACAAAGATATGAAGAGATTTTAACTTTAAGGATAATGAAGCTCCCAAAATAGCTAAAAAAAAAACTTTAACTCTATGCTTGATGTAAAATTTGAATCACAAAGGTATTAGTGATAAATCAAGAGAAGTAGGGCAATAACATAAGTGTATAGTATAAACTATAGAATAATGAAACTTTTAGAATGCAGGAACAAATTAATTACAATAAAAGTGAGTAAGAAACAAGACTAGTGAAGGCTTAAGTCATACAATCCTTCAATGCACATAATGCCAGGTTTCTCAATGAGTTTATAATCAATCAATTAATAAATCTTTTCCT
The DNA here is from genome assembly GCA_032878935.1 of Erythrophleum fordii. Taxonomy (NCBI): domain Eukaryota; kingdom Viridiplantae; phylum Streptophyta; class Magnoliopsida; order Fabales; family Fabaceae; genus Erythrophleum; species Erythrophleum fordii. The sequence continues at coordinate 4,289,915 of JAVQMF010000029.1, forward strand.
TAAAGACACAAAGCCATTCATTTTCCAATAACAATAAATCTTAAAGCCTTAACTAATCCAAAATGCTTTTCCTTTGAGGTAATATTTCCTATAACTAAAGTATGGAAAATGGTTCTTCCTAACAATCTCATTATGCTTGATTAGTGTGGAGAACACTTTTTTTTTTTTTTTTGCAAAAACCATTTTCTCTTGATCAATGTTCTTCCCAAGCATGGCTTCACTTTAATGATTGATGAAATTGAAGTTCAATGGCCCATTGATAGAATAATTAAACTTGTCTCCTATTACTTCATAGTAAACTTTTTGGATGACTTCCCATTAGTATTATTTATTTTGTTCCACTTTCATCATATAAATGAATTGAAATACATCTTTAGTTCATCATGATGCATATAGATAGGAATCAAATACAAACTACTAAAAAAAAAAAAGTTCATAATGGCATGACCAAAAACATAGTATATTAAAAAGTAAGAACATATTGCAACTTGATTAATTAGCTTAACTTCACAAGAACTTCAATGATATCATCATCCTCTATTCCAAGGCCAACAGGGGTTTAAGAAGGAATTATTTTTGTCACCATTAAAGGAAAATACTATAAATTCAAACAAACTTCATAATAGCTTGACTAACATAATGTAGTGACTAGAAATTTTAAAAAAGGAAGGGGGCTAAAACAAGAAAATGACAAAGAGAGGTATAGCTTTATAGCTTGACTAAGTAGAATATCTTTCCCTAAGATGCCTAGGCTACATGGACATATAATAGTATGACTAACTTCTTCTTAAGTTAATCATTATAAAACAAATATTTGTCATATGATTGTTGTTAATAAAGTGCACTAGCACACATGCAAAAAGAGATACTCCACCTTAATTTTCTTATTTTTTTTTGGTCTAACATATTTTTGTGCAGACAAGGAAGCAACTCTATAAATAAAGGATAGATCATGTCAATGTTGTCCAAAAGAAAGAAAGAAAATGAGTTGATCTTATCTTAAAGCCAAGATAAATTTTGGATAGCCTAACATTTCAACTATTATTAAATTCATCATATTGAAATAAATTATCATATTATTTTTTTTAAATAAATTCATTATGAGAAAAAGAAACAACTTTGAAGACATTAGAAACATAAATGGTGCATCATATTTCTAACTAATAACACTAGGCATCACTTGAAATGTACTAATAACAATAGAAAAGTTAAAAGCAAATCTATTGGTTCCACAAAGTATTTGCAAATTATGCTGAAGGAATTTAATGCAATATATACCATATAAACATGAAACTACCTCAATCCATCCTTATCTTGAACAAAGGTGACAATCTTAACTTTTTTAGAAGAAGGTTTGATGTTTTCTTACATAAAGCATCCAAAGAAGACTGTAGTGACTTAAAAACTTCTCTCTTTACACACGTCTCAACTATTTATAACATGTCATTTGTTCATTGTGCAAATAAGACAAATTCTTTCTTTTTTAATCTACATGCACGAATCACGTCTTATAAGAAACTGTGACAAAAGAAGGGAGAAACTAATTATATCATAATTAAAGAAAATATCATAAGTAGTCATATCAGTCATCGAGATTATGTTAATAACATGTTATTACTAGTTCAGAATGGCAGGTCTCCAAACCAAGAATTTCATCATTTTGTTTTAAAACCACTTCCTATATTAGCTTAATTTAATGCATATCTTTCAAACAGTATGTATATCTAATTTTTCAACCTGGCAAGATATGATCAAATGGGCTAGGTTAATTAGGCTATCAAGTTGAGTGTGCACTCTTAAATTAAACAAAAACAACCAACATTTATTGATCCAGTTTAGAAATTATAAGATTGGCTAGTTTTTGTGGCACCTTATTGGCCACATGATGTGTAAAGATGGATAAATAGCATTTTTATTTCTTAAGAGATACTTAAATTACAAAACACTCTTATTTGTTTTAAAAAATTACACTCTTATCCCTTAAAAAGTTTAAAAAAAGTGCTATATTGACTTCCTCTACAATAAAAGATAAAGTATAATTGTACTTGTTTTGACCAAAATATCCTTATATTTATTACTTATACAATATAACAAATGTTAAATATGTATTTCACCAATATAAAATATCATTACTTTTGTAAATTTAAAATAGATTAAATTTATGATTTTTAACACAAAATAGATAACATTGAAATAAAAATTCAAAAAATTCTTTTAAGTTATATATTTAATGAAAAAAATTAATATTATCCTTGAGGATATTTTGTTCATCTTATGGTTTTAATGGACATTTGTATATATTTTTTATATAAGTTAGACATTTCTTAGAAAAAAAAAAGGTAATTTACCTTCAAAGATATAAAAATTAAAAATACCTAATGCTAAACTCTAGCATATTTTTTGGGATTTAATTTCAAATAGAGCAATACTTATATGCTTTTCCTTGTATACTTGACATTAGGTTCCATAACTAGCTAGTTATATGTGGTATTTTTTTACATATCATTAGTCTAGTCACTAACACGATTAACTTAATTTTTGATTTAAAAAACAAAATCTCAAAAATTCTAGAGATCCCTACCCATACCATCTTAGCATTCCAACTTCATCGTTCTCGTCACCTATCCTGTTAAAGTCCTCTATGTAAGTTGCTTTGACCATCCCATGCCATCAAAGTTGTAGATCTAAAGCTACTCATTGTCAGGGTTGTTTTCCTTTCACAATGAAAGCAATATTGGGTAATTCCCTTTTTGTCATTTTTTAGATCCAATTATATATATTATCTGTGGGTCAGTGTGGCTAGCAATTTTGCATTCATTCTTTTTTGAGATGTGTGCTAAAGGAGGGGTGTTATTTTAATAATGATGTTTATCTTCTTTACATGATGCTTTAATTGTGTGTATTTTAGTTAGTCAAAAATCTCAATGATAAGGAGATCTAATGAATTTTTCTAATTTTTAGGGCTTGTGATTTTGAACATTTTTCTAATTGATATATGTTACACCATATATTTCTAGCTCATATACAACATTTACATGTCTCACATTCATAATTTCCATGAAGGAAGTAGAAAAATCTATTAAAATAATACTTTTAATTGCGCTGCGTCGTGTATAAAATTTTTTATCGGTGTCACATGGATCCTCTGAGCTCATGCCATACATTCTCATATTTAATTACATAAATATAACTCATTTGTATTATAAAATGTGGCTCGCAACTCAAGAAAACTGAAATAAAGCATAAAATATAGATGTTTATTTTCGGCCAGTTTTTGCCTCTTTTCTGTCCAAACTTTGGAAAATCATAACTAATTTTAAAAAAATAAAAAATATTCATTCTTGGTCATGCTAGAAAGTTACGGATGTCTAATTCATACTAAAAATATGCATAGACCATAACACCTATCACAAAAGGTGTTTAACATGTGAAAAGGTCCAAAAGTCAAATAGCCTCCTGATGCTATCACAGATTTCTATAGCAAACTTTGAAAATATCCAATTAATTTTACAAAAATCTAATCCATGCAAATGATACCAATCTAAAAATTTGTGGATGTTAGTTAGAGGGAAAAAATATTTTCAGACTAGCTCAGGCAACCCAGACCTCAAAATTTAATAGACCAATAACTCAAGTTCGGTAAAATTCTAATACTAGACAAAATCTTTAAAAATTCATATTTCCCTCTCTCGACCTCTAAATAAGGTGCTTCTAGTTGGAACAAGTCATAGTGAATATCTAGTTTCTTTGTATAAAATTTTGTGACAATTAGACATCATTTGACTTTTATGTGATAGATTTTATTTTTGAACCAAATCAATAGTGCAACATACCAAAACTAGAAAAATTGCCAACTTTGAAAGTTCATCAAATATTCTGTAAACCTCCAAAAATTATGATTTTTAGTTTCCCAAAAAACTCTCAAGAAACTCTAAATTTCTGCCAAATCTCAGATTAAGAAGAACTTATTTGGCTAAAAAGTGATATAGGATTCCATTATAGTCAATTTTGGCTCCATATAGGATACTAAAATTGCCAAATGACTTTCCTTTGGTTTTGACACCTTTTGGGCAAGTCTAAAAGCACATTTAGAACTTGTGTGAACTGCACAAATGGTCTCAAATCTCAAACATCTTATTTTGGTCTTTTCATCCACACTTATGCACATTTACATCAAACTTCCAAAATGTATACCTTGGCATTACATATCCAAATTCTATTCTAGGGTTTATACATCATATCCATACATTTATACATCATATAATATCATAATTACACATGTCTAAGGGGTCATAGACCATATACATCAAAGGGTTACATCAATTGACACAATTATGGCCTTAAAGTAGAAAAACTCTAGCACTTGATTGTCAAACTCTTTTCTTCTAAGTGATTGGCTCCCATTACCTTGTCCACTTAGTCCACCTAGCATATTAGGTCATTGGAGAGGAGGGAATGAGATTCAAAGAATTTCAACAGCTCATCTCCCATTCAATCATACATAATATATACAAAGCAAGTCTTAAAAATGCATGCATGGATATCATAGAAGTCATGAACATTCAAGAAGCAAGCTTGATATGTGAATAAGTCATACAAAACATTTAAGAGCTCACCAAGTGAATGGATTAGTCTCACACTTTCCCTCATAGATTTTGGACTTACCTCACCTATTCTTTAAGAAATTCTTAGACTCAACCATAGTCTTGAGAGTCCACTTTGCTTTTAGGAGACTCTTTGCTTTGTCTCTACCAATTTTAAGGGTTCTTGGCTTATTCTCACCATAGTTAAGAGTTCTTGGCCTCTCCATATTCAAGCAAACTCAAACAAACATCATATATTCATTTAAAAATATAATATGTCATCATGAATCATAGTATATAAAATCATGCTAGTATATTTTTCATAGCTTGAAAATGTACATACACACATTCTAAGACAAGCTAAACACACATCCATGTATGAGAGAAGGTGGAGAGAGTTACCTTGTATACAATCACACACTTTTTCCTTAGAAATCAAGCCTCCTCTTTTAGCCACACACCCATAAACTTGTGGAGATGGTTTCTCTTGCCCTAATCACAATTTATAAAAGCCAATTAGGTTCATGAAACAAATTCTAAGATCACACAACTTGCTTAAACACTAGGTTGTTCTATAAACCCTATTATGGTCCATAATTACATCTAATAAAGCAACATCCCTCAAATAAATTTTAGGCTTCATTCTTTTCTTTCAAATATGATTCTTGACTCTTTTTAAGTCTCTTGGAGTCATCACATAATCAAAACAAAGAGCCTAATTATATGTTACTTCTTTAGGTTATAATATGAAACCTAAGCACCAAATCATTTTCTATGAGTTCTAAATTTTTTCCAAGACCTCCCCTCATATTTATTCATCAAATATGACTCAAGAATGACCTTAGAAAAATTTAAAACTCTCCCTAGCTACCCCAACCTTGTTTGGCTGAGACGTAGGGCTTCCTTGGCCTCTTTGGAATTCTGTTTGTTTTCTTGAAGGAGGAAGGATGTGGGGAGTATCTTAGAGATCTTAGGAGCTCATTTAAACTCTTAATTAGGCTTAGAAATCATCACACAAAATTAGAATTTGGAAGAAATACTTGAAACCCTAGAATTTGCACCTTGAAATCTAATGGTTATTTTGTTGTTTTCTTTACATATTCTTATTCTTCTCCCTCAAATACCTAAGATTCATGCTTGGTTTGGCTTAAAAATTAAATCCTCCTATGGCTCCTAGGGTTAGGCAAAATGGAGAAGAAGAGAGGGTGAAGACATCAACTATGGGATGAAATTTTACCTAGTTTCTTTGCTTATTTTTGCTTGAATCTTGCTTTCTCCAAGCTCTTCTCTTCAAATCCGAAATTTCCCTTGAATTTCTCCCTTGAATCAGATTTATAAATTCCATTTTAATCAAAAGAAACAAAAGGAGAAGGGAGGAGAGGAGGCGTGGATGGAGAAAAGCATGAAAAATAAGTAAATTTCCATATCTTAAGCTTGGATTTTCTCCTTCTTCTCTTTTTCCCTTCATGCACCCAAAACCCTAGCTCTCACTTCTGAAATTAGGCAGAAATTTCTAATTTCAAATGAGGGAGAAAGTGGTTCACCATCTATATATAGGGGGAGGTTAATAGTTTTTTCAAAAATTCTAATTTTATCCTTCGTTCTTTTCATTTTCGTTTCTCCTTCGTTTTAACTCCTTTTTTAGAACCGTCTTTTTTATTATAATATTTAGGTTCCCAATTAAATAAAATTCCTTTGGAATCATTCAAATCGGAGGTAAAATCTTCCCGGACGAATCCGTCAAAGTTCAAGCATACTGATATTGGAAAACATTCATTGGAGGGGATTTAACTGTCCCGAGACTTCCTATGATTTTCAGGGCCTCTGAGAATTTTGAAGAACTCAAAAATTTCATTTAAAAAGTCCTTCTGTGTAAATTTCAAAATTTTCTTAAAATTACAAAAATACCATTACATTTTGTAAGGTTTCTATCAAAATTTATTTCTTTATTCTAGCTTCATTTTTCCTTCTATCTGAGACTAGAATTCTCATTTTTAGGAGTCTAGAATATTACTCAAATTTTTTGGAACCTTAACTGATTCATTTTAGGGGACTTCCTTTGAAAAAGCGCCTATTTCTATCGTTTAACGAAAATCAGACATTACAGTATACCTATTGCATGATTTTTAATCAATGTCTTATGAAGACTAAGAGTCTTAATTTGCTTGTATTTGATTAGATTGTGGGAACTTGGTGATTTGCATTCACTTACTATCCACTTAGTGTTAATGATATCTAAGAACAAGGGACAGAGAAAGAAGGTGAAATTGTATATGTAGGTTTTGTTTATAATTGTGTAAGCATGTTAAGATAAGATTTATTGGGTTTTGTGAAAAAGAGGTTAAATTCTAGGATCTTGTTTTAATTTTAAAATAACTAAGAAGTTAGATATGATATATTGATTTAGAAAAAAAAAAAAAAACTAAATCAGTTGATAAGGTCATGATCTTTTTTGAACAACATCATATCAAAATTGGAAGAAAAGATAGATAAGAAAGAAGAATTATTATTTTGTATATTCTTCGTGGCTTGTTTTGATACCATTAAAATGTGCCAGTGTCATAGCCTATTTGTAACTTTACTGTGATTAACACATAAAATGGTCAATTTATGCTAATATCTTAACTTATAAATATGGAACACACATGCTTTAGTCTATTCTATTCTAGTAGTCAATACTTTCATTTTATATTTCTATGTAGCATGTTAGGATTAAATGGTGGGGTAAATAGCTATAGTCGGCTTTAAGTTTTGCTTAGTTTAGATTTCAAAGATGCATTGTCTACTAATGTATCACTTATACTTTAGTCTATGGATATAACCTTTACTTAGTTGTGAGATTGATTAAGATATGTGAGGAATATGGTTTTCTTTCATAGTATTCCTTCTCTTCCTTTCTAATAAACACCTTTCTAATGAGTTCTAATGTTTTTCATTGTAATAGAAGTTATTTTATTTTAGAGTTTGCTCATAGATATTAGCCTAGCCTTAGTAACTATTCAATTGTGTGAGCCTAGATCATATGTGTTAAGCACTATAACTTAAACAAGAATAGGGAACAAGTGATATATGTACATGTAGCAGTATAAAGAAGCTGCTTGAAAGGTCCAACTTTGCACCACCCTTCTATTGTAAGATTTTCTTTGTAAATTAGTAAATGCATATTGTCAATCATGTCCAATGACATTATTGGTCCTAAATAAAAAAAAAATACTATTGCTTTTTAATCTTTTTCTATTTTTTGTTCTCTTTTCTTTAAACTACTTTACTTAAATAAATCTCAATACAAAAAAATAAAATGCATAATTCCAAAACTCAAGCAATCTACATAATTACAAAAAATAATATTTCTTTCATTTAGGTCAAACAACTAGTTTCCAAATCTTTACAAACTTTTTTTGCTTCACAATTACCTACCTTCTTAAACCCTTTTCGGAAACATACATATATCTAAGATAATATTGTCTTCTAATTTGTCTTGCTTTTCTTCGCCTAATCTTTTTTGACACTACAAAAAAAAAGTTTCTTTTAGCATTTAATAAAAAAATGTTGTCATTATGTGTTCATTTTTATCATCAAAATTTATACATCCTATTAAAATGCATCAGTAGAAGGGTATTTTTCTATTTTTTTTTTTGGGTTAAAACTTGCAGTGGTGACCAAAAAAGAAGTCACTGCTAAATAGCTTTTGTGGCAAATATAATTTTATCCATGGTGACAAAAATCATCATTAAAGATTTTTAACAATGACAACGTGTCACCACTAATGAATTTGTAAATTTATTCAATGATTTTAAAACCAAGGATGTTAATAAACTTAATTATTCTAAGAGGTTTATTAATTTTGCTAGAGTTTTGATGGGTTTATTTTGAAACCAAGTATGTTAATAAACTCAATTATTCTGATAGGTTTATTGATTTGGCTAGAGTTTTGATGGGTTCATTAAATTATTGAAAACCAATTATGCCTAACCAAATAGTCAAACCCATATTTGAGTTAGTATGGTTGTCTATTGAAACTCCTATGTTAACCATAAAAGTGCATAGGTTGCATTGAATTGGTGCCTCAGTGTAGAATTTTTTTTATGGGACTTTTTCAATTACTCCATACTTGCAATTACTTTTCTCTGTTATTATATGTGCCTCCTAACATTGAATGATCAAAAGAACCTTTTCATGCATTTTCATTTAAATGAATTATTAACTGAATGTTATTATATGTGCCTCCCAACATTATGATGCTTATTGTCTACTAAGTTATGATGTTTGATGTTTGTTAAAATTTATTTTTTGAACCAAATTGCAAAAAATGGATTTTCATGCATGCAGCTCCCTGCTTTAGGTTGAATATAATGGTTGGAACATACTCTAAGCCACATAAGTGAAAGAGTTAAAATCATTTGTTAGTCGACGATGAAAAATGAACCAACTAAAACCCAGAACCTTCTAGTTTTTCCTAAGCAAGAAGAGATAGATGAAGAAGAATTTAATAGAGTAAAAATGAAGCTTTTTAATTTTGTACATAATGGGAAGTAGATATATGTAATGGATTTAGGGGTTATAAATAAGTAGACTCTTAGTTAATGTATTAAATTTTTTTATGTATTAATGCCTTTTGTATTTGCAATATGAAATCAAAAAAAAAGTTTTTAATTTTTTTTAAAAACTTTTAGCAATGACATTTGTAGCCACTAAAGACAATTTTAATAACAACAAATAACATTACTACTACAAAAGAACTTTTAGCAATGCCTAAGTTGTTGCAAAAAAGGGACTTCTAATGGTGATCCTCTATGTCGCTAGTAAAAGAAACTTTTAGCAATGACACAAGTGTTGGTAAAAGATTCACTAGTTGTGATTCAAAGAATCACCATTAAAGAATTTTTTAAAAGATGACAAATGTTGTTGCAATCAATACCTTTTTAGTGGTGACATTTTATAGAAATCAAACTACTGGGACTTTAATTGTGAAAGAAGTTACCATTAAATATTTTTTAACAACACTTTTCTCATCAATAAATATAGTTTAGTGACTTCTTTTGAAGCTTCTAAAAACATTTTGTTATGAAGATGTTATCGATGATTTAGCAATGACCAAATGTTCTCATTAAAACTAAATGTGTTTAATGGTGACTATAAGACTCGTAGCAGCAACAAAAAGTGATTTTTTTTTTTTTTTTTTTACGTATCATCGTACTAAAACCAACAAAGCCAACGTATGCATTGTAAAATCTATATGCATATTCTTTAGTTTCAAACTCCATGCCAAGTTAAATTTATTTTGGTAACTTCATATTCTAAAGAAGGTTCTGTTGATAAGGGACTAAATATAACTACACCACCCATCAAATTTATTGTAAAAAATATATTAAAAAAATAACGATCAAATTCACTAAGAATTTTAATGTAAAAAATAAAGCAACACAATAAATTTGGTTTTGTCTAAATCAATATTTCACATCCTGAGTTGTTTCAAAATTAAAACAACATTATAGAATTTTACTTCCTAACTCACAAAACCTAATAAATCTAATCTTAACATGCTCACACAACTATAAACAAAACCTGCATCTACAACTTTACCTTCTTCCTCTGATCCTCATTCTCAGATATCATTAACACAAATCAGATAGTAAATGTATGCAAATCACTTGGTTCCAATAATCTAATTAAACACAAGCAAAAAAAAACTCTCAATCTTCGGTAGACATTGATTAGAAGTCAAGCAATGTGCACACCAACCACTATAAGAATCATTAGAAAGGTTATCAAAATCAGAGGCTCCAAAAAAAAAATCATCAGATCTCCTTTTCATTGAGATTTTTGAATTATTGAAATATACAAAATTAGAGCATCATGTAAAGAAAAATTAGATTGCGCTCACTGTGAGAGGTAAACAGCCTCGACAGTGAGCAACCTTAGATCCACGGCTTTGACAAGATGGAATGGTGAGAGCAGCCTCCACAGAAAAGTTCAATGGGATGGGTGATGAGAACAATTAAGGTGGTCTAGGTAGGAATTTTTGGGATTTTTGTTTTTTAAATTAAAAAATAAGTTAAAAGTGTTAGTGTAAAAAAAATACATGCAACTAAATAATTAAGGAACCTGATGTTAAATATATAAGTTTTGTCTTTGAGACAATGTATGAATAAAAAATTCATAAGACTTTGAAAATTAATGGCATGTGATTAAACGAAAAGCGTAATTCATAAAACAGAGTTTGTATATTCAATATCATACGATCAAAAAACAAGACAATTAAGTTACATCATTGACGAGGCAATACTGAATAGCATTATTTTTTATTTTTTCTTTGGAGAAAGAAACTATAAGTGGACAATAGGCACTCTGAAGAGAACTAGTCATGAAATTTTGACTATAATGTGAAAACTAATATAACTTTGATTAAAAAAAATAGCATTAGTTAGTGTGGAAACATCAGTAAAAAGGTTTCAGTTTTGGTTCAATGGTAAAGAAGTCTTGTTTATGGCTAAAAAATTCGAATTGGATTTCCAATGAGAAATAAATTCACAAAAAAGAAATTAATAGAATTTTTTTATTTATAATTGAAAAATTGGTAAATCACAGAAAAAAAATGCATATGCAGGGAAACGATGACGAAGAAAGAAAGTATACAATGACTTCCCCAAAAAAAAAAAAATTTGTTTGGCGGTGGTTTTGACTCCCGCCAAATCACAAGGCGGTTTTGGTGGCAAGCCAACTACCAATTGAACAGCATTCAACCGAAGAATTTATATTACACAATTTAAAAATGTAAAATAAAAAAAAAAAAGCACTACTCAATTAGCGGAAAAAGTGTACAACCTAACTCATACTAAAGCTAATTTATTTTTTCTGTACTATAAATAAATTTTAAGGGGGAATTTGTATTTAATTAAATAACCATCACTAATAAAATCAATGGTATAATTGTATGGACCAGTTTATATTATTAAATCAAAATATATGAGTTTCTGAAACTCAAAAAGTAATTATTTGGATGACTACTAATATAGCTATGTGTAGAAGCTTATTACTAAAAAGGTTGTAATAAACTCATTTAAAATTAGATATAACTATCAATTATATAAATTTGTCCTATATTTACCCATAAGCTAATATCCTTTATATTTTAAACTCCACTTATTTCTAAGAACGAAATCCACCATAATTTACTTCAAACAAAATCTATCACCATTGTTGATATTGAGAGACTTCAACATAGTTTCACCAAGGCCTCCATTATCTTCTAACAGATGCACATACCAAAGGAAGCGAAAGCCATTTCCAGGAAGAAAACTCTGTTGTTTCAGGAAATATTGAGGCAACTAAATATATTTTCAAGTCAATCAGTCAATTTTTTCTGTTTGTTCTTTCCTGAAATGCAAGTCCCAGAACTAAATGCAGTCTTTTGGAACATATTTTCTCATAGACTGTAATTTTGGTTGGTAATTAATTGAATAACTACTTTCTTTTTTTATTTTAAAAAAATCCAACTTTCAAAAAAAATAAAAAAAGAGCTCAAATATATGAATCTGGTCAATTAAGAATTCCAATCCTAATCTGAAAAGGGGGTCTCACTAAATTCTTACCATGAAAACTAACCTCCTGGATGGGAAAATAAAAAGATAATGTTTGCATTTTGTATTCTTTTACAATGGTCAACAAGGTTCATATTATTGACTTCATATAATATATTGTCTTCTGTGCAGCTTCTGTTTGCACAGTCAAAAACCAATTAAAGAAAGACTCGTAATTTATAGAAGGCTGATAAGGTATAGTTGAATCCCTTTAAAAGAAAAGTGCATCTAAATTTTGTTTACCTTCTTCAGTTTCATTTTGAAAATTTTGAACTTTTGGTTACGCTGTGTGGCGTCAAAGTTGATGATGTGGCTAATACAAAAAAGATGCTCATACCATGTAGCTCCATTGCTCTCTATATAAGCTCATTTGTTCAGAATCCTGAGGCACCCTTCAAACTCTTTTTTTCTTATTTCTTCAAATTTTGATGTTGTTTTAAAGAGGCTTTCTTCTTCATTACTTTGATAATGGAAGATAGAACAGTGTCACTGTTTAATTCTGTTCCTAGCTTTGCACAAGGCAGCGACATTTTGCTGGTACATAATGACACATTGTCTCTTGGGTACCTATCATCACTGCTCCGGCAATGCTCATTCAAAGGTATCCAAGGAACTTGTCTCTAAACATCGTCTTCTGTGATAATTCTTTGACCTACTTGCCTCTCGTTTTTCCTATATACAGAGGGAAAGAGGAGAGTGAGTGAGGAACCGAATCCTTAAGTCACAGAGAAATCACTTAAGTCAAAACTATTAGATTTTCTTAGTGCTACTTTGATTTCCTTTAAATCTCGTTTGTGTCTTCGCTTATTTATATGTATATAAACGAGCGATCTGTACCAATAAGCATTAGCTGAATGGTATTAGAGTTGCCTTTAAAATTAAACAACTTTTAGTTAAAGCCAAACGTAACCAAAAAACAAGTGACATTTACGGGGATTGTTTACAGAGGGATAATAGAAAAATTCATTTTTCTTAAAGTGCAATTTACATTATAGAGGGTAATGGAAGTATTCAGATAATTGATGTTTTAGCACTAACATTTTCCAAGTTTACTTAATATCATGTCCTTGCGTTATTCATGGGTGCCCATCACCACTGATGCTTCAGTCATTCGTTTGGTACATCATCAGAAGAAGACAAATAATGCCTTATTCACTTGGCTTTTTTAGTTTAGCACTTTCAAACCACTAACAAGTTTATATGATCTCTTATTGTATTTTATTTTATTTCAATACAATTTTATCTTTTATTAAGATAAATATTATATTTCAGTCTCATAGAGATCACCTCAATTAAGAAGAGACCAAAAAAAAAATGTGGATAAGCAAAAAAAATGAAATGACAATGAAGGGGTAACTAGTTACTCATGGATTAACCTACTGAAACCCATGTTTTATGAGTTTATCTGATGATTACCCAGAGTCTAAACGATTGGGTCATAATAAACCTGAATTAAGATCATTAAATTAAATGGTTATACTTTTAAATTTTCCTTCTCTAATCTACAGTAGCATATCTCAACAAATGTATAACTGATTAATGGAGAAATCAGGATATCTATGTTGAGGTTAGGAAGCTATATATTCTGCAAGATTGATGTATTATATGTGATATCTATGATAGTTTCTGCATTAAAATACCTTTGCTAGATTAATGTATATAACAAGTGACTATCAATTTGTTTTGTCATTCAGTTACTGCTACTAATCAAGCATCAGCAGCTATCGACATGGTCTGCGAACAAGAAGGCAGGTTCAAACTTGTCATGGCTAAAGCTAACATGCCTGACATGAGCATCCTTTCTTTCCTCAACATACTGCTTCAGAAGGATATCACTGTCATTTGTAAGCTCTAGTTCATATTTTTTAAGTTCATTTGATTGTCTCAAAGACAATGACCACTTCAACTCAAACTTTTAAGTGAAGGCTTGTGAATAATTTTATTATAATCTCTAAGGATTTGTTTGGGAGATGGAAAATGGCAGGGAAGGGAATGGAAAGGAAGGGGTTTCATTTAATCCTCTCCCTTGGTTGGGATTTGTCATGAGAAGTGGAGGAGATTGGAAGATTTCATTGAAACCTCCAAAATCCTCCAAAGTTCCCTCTTTTATAATTATAAGTTTTCCCAATTTGAGGGATTTTAAAGAAGAAAGTTTTCTCAAAAAATGAAAAGGAAAATGCCATTTAACCATCCCTTCCCCTTCTAAGTTCCAAACATACTTTAAGGGAATGTTTGGATGAAGATAATGGAGAGAAAGAGAGGGAAGGGAAGGTTTCATTTCCTCAATTTAGAAGTTATTAGAAAGGAGAGAGATAATAAAATATTTTCAACTAACCTTCCAAAATCCTTAAAAGTCCTCTCTCCTTTATATTTCAGAAGAGAAAGTTTACTCAAACAAGGAAAAGGTTATTAATTAACCATCCCTTCTCCTTACTTCTCTCCATTTCCATTTTCTTTAAATTCCTTTCCTTCCCTTCTCCCCCAACTCCCAAACAAACCCTAACACACATTCCCATGAAAATCCATTGGGATTTAAGTATGGATAAAGATTGAACTTTAGATCACTTGGTAAGAAGTTCCAATACCATGGCAAGAAATTTCAACTCAATAGCTTAATCTTTTAAGCAAATGCTCATAAAATAGTTTAATTATAATCTTAGATCACTTGGTAATAAGTTCCGATACTATGGCAAGAAACTTCAACTCAATAGCTTAATCTTTTAAGCAAATGCTCATAAAATAGTTTTATTATAATCTTATACTTTCCATCTTGATCATGTTCAGTTGTCTCCTCTGGACAAAATGATGGTGTAGCAAGAGCAGCATTAGAGAAAGGATTATGTTATCTCCTAGAGGAACCAATCCAACCGGAGGATCTCGTATCTGTGTGGCAACAAGTGTATTACCCAAGTGACAACTTAGCAAAAGAGATTCATAATGCAAAATCTAAAGAGAAGGTATACTTTACAAAGGAGTTTCAGCATATTAAGATCAAAGATGCATGTGACTTATCGGGGTAAAACTGAACATAACTTGCACGGCATTGACATTCTAAACATGAGATTTGGCTCCTCTAATGCACTCCAGAGAGCAAAGTGCAGGTAGTTAACCGTTGATTAGAAAATCAACAGTGTGGATTTTGATAAAGTAGGAGCAACCTGATAGTTAATCATAGATGTGTGAAGATCAGTTTCATTGATTTTCTTATCAATTGTTGACCACATGCACTTTACTATCTCAAGTGCTAGGTGCTCTTCAGAGGAATCAGATCCCTAAACATGACAATGTATCTAAAACAGAATAAGAAGTTTTTCTGGTTGAGGAAATCATGTGAGGAAATTACAAAATACTTTAGTATTGATTGACCAAACATTGCCAGGTGCATGAATCAAGTGAAAATCAAGATAGAACTCATCATGATGTCAAAGGCAAGAAAAATGGGAAGAGAGCACTTGGCTCATACCAGGTGAACTTAGACGGTAATTACCATACTGCGGAGGAGGTGGGAGAGGAAACGGAAGAGCATTACACCAATCGATCCTCTAAGAAAAAGCTACGTATTTCTTGGACTCCGGATCTGCATCATAAGTTTGTACAAGCCATAAGTGTTCTGGGGGAGAACAGTACTATTACTTCTACTAAATTCATTTCCTTTTTGCATTATTCAGTAGCAATAGCGATCAGTTACAAACTACCTTAATGTCGATATTTGGTTTCAATTTGCATACAGATATTCGTCCAAAAGAGATACAACAGATGATGAATGTTCCTTACCTGACATGTCGCCATATTGCTAGCCATCTGCAGGTTCTTTTCTGTTACTTTGTCTTTAAATAGACACACAGTAGTTTGTCATCATTTAAGTTTTTCTTAAACTTTGCACAAATTAGTGTTTGCAGATGCTAATACCAGGTGGTTGTTAATATATGAACTAAGTGAACTCACTTCATCCCTTTTCACATCGATCCTTAAATCTTTCTGCTTCCTGCTATGAAGTATTAATAATCTACTCCCTTATGAAGTTTCTTGCATTCTATTTAATAAACCTAGTGTATAATCCTCAAGTCTGTTCTTTATGACCAATCATCTGCATTAAGTACAAGAGTTTGCCATTTAGAGTTAGAGTTGTATCACAATCAGGGCCTCGATTTTTTGAAAGAATGCTCAAATTGTTTTTCTCTTTTGTTTTATATTCCCACATTTTCAAATCCAGAGGTTGTCTAAAGATTTAGTATTGACCACTGAATAAGCTAAAACCAGAACTACTTCTGTTTAAAGGTCCGCAGAATAACAACATTTTGGATTTGAGTAAACAATATCAAATTCTTTCCCTGTAAATATTTTAAATTTAATATTTCTCACTTCCCAGCATAAATTTATAATTTACCATATGTTTGTTAATGATTATGTTCCTGCCAGGATGTCATTTTTTCTCATGGATCAGAACTGTTTAATGAAGTTTATATAGTTATATCCCTTACAAATATTCTCTTCCTTGATGATATTCCTACTTAAACCCATACCATCCATGGAAACCAACAATTAATGCATTTTAAGCACTTCAAATCTCCAAATCAGACAGAATGACTATAGACGCAAATAATTGCTTAAAGACTTTAGTTTATCTTAGTTTGACTACATGAATTCAACAGAGTATAGAAGAACAAGAAATTAAACCTTAAATCATACACCATGGAATATATGTGTATATGCCTGTCTGATACCAGAGAATATCTCAAATAAATTATTATGAATCACCACACGCAATAAAAAATTATCTTTCGACATATATTTTACCAGTGAGAGCTCAGACATCAAGTGAAAAACATAGTAACTAATAATTGAGCCACTGATGGAAAAAATATATCTGATAGTGAAAACTTATTTATCTAATAGCTGTACTTACTCATCATTGCCACTTAAGTTTTCCAGGGTTAATGATCATTACCACTTTAAAGAGGACATTAAAGTGCAAAATTAGGATCTCAAGAACCTTTTACATAAACAAGGAACAAAATGACCCCAAAGAAATTATCAATCTGCTGTTACTTTGTTTTCTCTTTTCAATATTGCTGTTGTTCCTTTGCTTCCATATTTGGATGAAAATGCCTATAATGCATTATTTTTCATGTGCTTCTTTGTTTACCTTATTGTATAAGATCTCCATTGTACTTCTCCCAAAACAGAAATTCAAATCTCAAGTACGGCATCTTGAGGATATGTGCATTACTGATTTACCTCCAGCGAGTAAATCATCAAACTCCAGTGGCGGAACCAAGTCATCCTCATCTTTTGAGAGCCAGAGTTACCCAGGTGAGTTGGCATTTGCAGAGTTCAGCTTAGGAATAAAAACAGAAAACTACTGTTAAATATTGAGATTGAACCAGAAAAGGAGAAAAATAAAAATTCACATGCTATTAACAAATGGAAATAAGAAAGGGGGAGGAAATAAAAAAAGGGACAGCTGAATATAGCTATAGTATTAGCTTCTCTCTACATCTTATAAATCAATATCTGAATTTGCTCAGGTTACCCTCCATCGGCTGCTTTCCAGAATGAGAACCAGAATCAAAACCAATTTCCATTGAACTTAGCTGAAACTAAAGGGCTGGAAAATTTTCAACAGCAGGAAACCCCAGGCTGTGCAAACTTTTCACTTCAACATCCAGCACAATGGGTCAATTATGGAAACCAAGATCTGGATGCTGTAGTGGGAGGAGCTGTGCCAGATGCTTTAATGAATAAAAACCAGTATCAGGCAGATTATAATATCTTAAAATTTCTTGGAGAAGATTGTGACAAAGATGACTGCTTTAGAAATGGATCGAATCGAGATGAAACTGCCCAAAACTCTGGGATACTAAAGAATTCTATCTTTGGAAACAGCTCCAGTTCTCAGAAATCTGATAACTGCGACCGTAGCTATGTAAGTCATTTTAAGGCCAAGCCTTCTGCTGCAGTGGGGGAACCTGAGTCAGATGCTCTAATGAATGAAAGCCAAACCCTGACGGAACAAAACGATATATTAAGAATTCTTGGAGAAGATTGTGAAGGATATGACTGTTTCGGAAAGGGACCAGATGATATTACCCAAAACTCTGGGATACTGAAGAGTTCTATCTATGGAAACAGTTCCAGTTCACAGCAGTCTGATAGTGGCAATGCTAGCTGTGTAAGTCGTTTGAAGGCTAAGCCATCTGCCGTAGTTGGAGGACTTGAGTCAGCTTTATCGGATCAAAATCAAACCCTGACAGAACATAATAGTATCTTGAGATTTCTTGAAGAAGGACATGATTGTTTTGGAAAGGGACCATATGCCCAAAACTCTAATATGCCAAGAAATTCAATTCTTGGAAACAATTTTGGTCTACAACAGTCTGATGACTCCAACCCTACTTGTGTAAGACTTTTGAAGTCCAAGCCAGATTCTTTAAAGGATCAAAACCAGACCCAGACAGAGTATAATAATATCTCGAAATTTCTTGGAAAAGATTGTGAAGGATATGGCTGTTTCAGAAAGGGCCTTGATATTGCCCACAACTCTGAGATACTAAGGAGTTCTATCTCTGGAAACAGTTTCAGTCCACAGCAGTCTGACAACTGCAACCCTAACAGTGTAAAATTTTTGAAAGCCAAGCCATGTGCTGTAGTGGGAGGAACTATGCCAGATGCCTTAATGAATCATGACAAAACCCTCGCAGAACATAATAATGTCTTAAGAATTCTTGTAGATGACCCTGACGAATATGGCTGTTTTGGAAATGAACCCAGTCCAGATGATAGTGTGATGCTGAAGGATTCTATATTTGGCGATGGTTCCAGTCCATAACAATATAATAACTGCAATGCTAGCTGTGTAAGATTTTTGAAAGCCAGGCCATGAGGATTTGCTCTTATATTTTTATTTGACATCTCTAATCATCGTTGTCACCATCGCTATTTTTGTTATTAATAATATTTTGTGACCAATGAGGTGCTGGAGATCTTACAAATTTTTGGTTTCATGTGCATGTGCTTATTCATATCAGAAGTGTATCTGGAGCATATGGTGATATTTATATAGATTTACAGCAACTCAACGATTGCTACATGTAGAAAGAAGTTACAGGGACAGGGACTTTAACATACATAGAAAAGTAGAGATTAAGGTTTTCTCCTTCCTTTTTTCTTCTCAGTAATGGACAAATAAGTATTCCATGTCATTATACCAACTGACCTTACAAAACTGGGTTGAAGAAGCTAGCTTCATATGGTGCACAATTTTAGAAAATTAAAAGTAATTGTTTCCATCAAATAACTCCACATTTCACACATACATCTGTGTTGTGGTGAGGGAACATGCATGTATATATACACTTAGCGCGTGGAATAGACACTAATTGAAACGGATTCATTATGAATTGCAGCAAAACGCCCATAACCTTTGAATCTCTGTAACTCCTATAACCCCTCAATAATGAGTTATTTGTAACTTCCATAACTTTCTTTTAGATTTAATGTTTTGGCTGAAAATTATGGAAGAAAATAGCCTTGGGAACTAGTATAAATAAGGCTCTCCAATGCGCTTTTGGCATCAAGCAACTCAAAAGTTTCTTTTCTTCAAGATTAAGTGTTCTCTTAGTGTTTCTGTGGCATTTTGGTATAAGAGTCAGGTTCTAGAGATGGGGAGTATTTGAAAAATGGCATGAAGTTGAAGATTTCGAGGTAGTCCAACAAAAGTCATCATTGTCACCTTTGAAACTCATAGTTTTGATCATTTTTTAGTTAAACGAATGTTGCCATCATGTTCAAGAGGTCGGAAGACCTTGGACTGAAGATTTTTAATGTTGAAGAACTACGCGCTGGCCACTCGCTTCACACATTGGTCATGTGCTGCCCAAAGGTAGAAGATGGTTACATCAACTACCACATCAGCACTTAGGTGTCCAATCAGCGACACATTAGTGACATGTCATCCAACCATCACTTGCCACGTGTCCTCACGGACATGTCATTACCCAATTAGCCTATTTCTTTTAATTACACTCTGACCCCTAAGCTTTTTCAAATTGCACCCAAGCCACTGCACTTTCTAAAATTTCATTATAGCCCCTTAATTTTTTAAAATTACAAATCAAACTTTCAACTTTTAATATTTCAAATTAACCCCTAAATTTTTTAAAATTGCTTATTAGCCCTTAGACTTTTCAAATTTGTAAATTAGCCCTTAAACTTTTCAAATTTACATACTCCCTTATACTCTTTAAAATTTTCACTTTAGCCTCAACTTTTAAACTTAATTTCTAATTTCACCCCTAAGCCTCTCTAAAACCAAATCCAACCATCAAACCACACACCTAGCCTACACTAGCCTATAATATGCCTCCAAGATGAAGATCTGTGTATGAAGTTGAGATAGAAGAGTTGAGACGCCAAATTCAACTACTATAAGAGATCATAAATGCCTGACGAACTTAATTGGATGAACAAAGGGAAGCAAAAGAAGATTATTTTGATAGTAACAGTTCTTCAACAGCTGGCAATCACCATCCTCGAAGACCCACATTTTGAAACAATGATAAAGTGGAGATTCTAGACTTTGAAGGAAAGCTTCAATCAGACAAGTTTGTAGATTGGCTCTAAACAATTGAACTAGTGTTCAAATATAAAGAGGTGTTGGAGAAGTAGAAAGTCAAAGTTGTTGCCATTAAACTTAAGAAGTATGCCTCCATATGGTGGAAAAATCTTAAGTGAAAGCATGAGCAAGCTGTAAAAAGCAAGATTTAAGCATGGGAGAAAATGCGTCGCGAGCTCGCACGCAAGTTCCTACCAGAACACTATTATCAAGATAATTTTATTTAACTGCAGAATCTTCACCAAAAGCCCCTATCCATGGAAGAATATACCAAGAAATTTAAGAAACTCATGATGAAGTGTGACATCCAAGAAAAGGAGAAGCAAACAATAACTCGCTATCTTAGAGCGTTGAACACTGCCATTGCCCACCTTGTCTAGCTTTAACAATATTGGACCTTAGACAATGTCATCCATCTAGCCATCTGTACTAAGAAGCAATTACCAAAAAAAAACCCCATACCAACCTTCTTCCTGACCAAGTATCCTTTTAATACCTGCAAGACACAAGACCAACAACTCAGTTCTTCAAATAAGCCTCCATATAAACCTAACAAAGAGACCAATCCCAAGGCACTCAAGTGCTTCAAATGTCAAGGAGTTAGCCACATTGCCTCTAAATGTCCAAATCATAAAGTTGTCACCATCATCAAAGGGAAAGCCCATAAAGTATCTGAAAAAGAAGAATAAGAGCCAGTATTTGACGAAAAAAATCAATGTATGATCAAGAATTCATTTTTGTAGATCATGGTGAATCACTAGTGATTAGATGAAGCATGCACACAGTGCAAGCAAAAGAAGAACCATGATTAAGGCACAATATCTTCCATACCCATTGCACTACTCAAGGCAAAATATGTGATGTAATCATTGATAATGGAAGTTGTGAGAATGTGTATCAAACTATATGGTGGAGAAGCTGAAACTGTCAACTTAAAGTCATCCACATCCATACAAGTTACAGTAGCTCAACAAGGGAAGTGAGATAAAAGTTTCTAAACGATGTCTTGTTTCTCTTTCAATTGATACAACATATAAAGATGAAGTATGGTATGATGTTATTCTCATGGATACCTACCATCTCCTTCTTAGGAAGCATTGGCAATATGACCATCGTGCTCTATATGACAATTATGCAAACACCTATTCCTTCATGAAAGATGCAATGAAGATTAAGCTAGCTCCATTGCCACCTAATAAATATAACCAAGGCAAGAAAAAATCCAAGTCACTAGTATCCTTAGTTGCCAAGGAGTAGTTCAAGGTGATAAAAGCGGAAGCCCAAACCATGAGTTTTGTTCTATTATTAGAATCAAATGATGGGACTACTATTCTGCTCGAGATTAAACAACTGCTAGCTAAATTTTCAAAGGTTATACTAGAAGAAATTTCACCTGGATTGCTGCCTATGCAAGACATCTAACATGCAATTAACTTCATCTTAAGAGCTATCATTCCAAACAAACCAGCTTATAGGATAAGTCCATATAAACACACTGAGATTCAACGTCAAGTTAAAGAGTTGTTGAAGAAAGGCCTGATTCGAGAAAGTGTTGATCCTTGTGTTATGTCTGTACTCTTAGTACCAAAGAAGAACAGGAGTTAGAGAATGTGCATTGATAGCTAAGCAGCAGTCAACAAGATCATAATTAAGTATTAGTTCTCAATACCCAAGCTTGATAAGATGATATGAAACTGCTATCTTTTCCAAGATTGACCCTCATAGCCAATACCATCAAATCAAAATTCAGCCAGAGGATGAATGGAAGACCGCCATCAAAATAAGAGATGGCCTATACAAGTGGACTGTGATGCCTTTCAGGTTATCAAATGCTCCTAGCACATTCATGCTCTTAATGAACCAGGTACTTTGACCTTTTATCAGTAAATTTATAATTGTTTACTTTGACGACATTTTCATTCATAACAAAAATCAAGAGGAGCATTTAGAACACCTATGGCAAGTGTTACAAATTTTTCGTAAATAGAAACTTTACACCAATATGAAGAAATGCTCCTTCCTGACCAACGAAGTAATTTTCTAGGATATATCATCACGGCTAAAGGTGTTTGAGTTGACCCAAGCAAAATAGAAGCCATCAATAGCTGGCCAACTCCAAAGTTTTTCCATTTTGTTCAAAGCTTTCATGGATTAGCGTCTTTCTATAGGAAATTCATCATAAACTTTAGTTCCATTACTACACCACTTACAGACTGCATTAAGGGAGATAAGTTCTAATAGATAGGGCAAGCCTAGAAAAGCTTTAAGGAGCTAAAGAAGTGCTTGACAAACTTTGACCAAGTGTTCAAAGTTAACTGTGATACTTCTAATATTGGAATTACTATCGTTCTAAGCCAAGAAGGTCATTCGATCGCATTCTTTAGAGAAAAACTCAATGAGGACAAATTCAAATACTCCACCTATGACAAGGAGTTCTACGCCATTGTCTAAGCTCTATGGCATTGGAGCCATTATTTGCTAAACAAAGAGTTTATCCTCTACTTTGATCATGAAGCCCTTAAGCATCTGTGTTATTAACAGAAGATCAATCGTAGACATGTCATTTAAAGTGAGTTTTTACAACCTTATCCATTCTTGCTTAAGCACAAGGTTGGAACTTTGAACGCTGTAATTGATGCGCTTAGCTGACATCATACTTTACTGTCTACTCTTCAAGTAAAAGTTGTCGAATTCAAAATCATCAAAGAACTGCACCAAAATGACCCTGATTTTCATGAAGTATAGAGTTCCATAAAAGCACAATCCTTCCAACATTACCATAGGCATGAAGGTTTTTTATTTCGAGGAAAAGCCCTTTGCATTCCTCAATATTTATTATAAGAAGCAATTATCTAGGAGACTCACAATAAAGGATTAGCAGGTCATTTTGGATGAGACAAAATGGTGGCCTTAGCCAAAGAGAATTTTTTATTAGCCAAAGCTTGAAAGAGATGTAAATAGGCACATACAAAGATGCAAAACTTGTCACTTGGCCAAGACTAAGAGTCAAAACACTAGATTATACATATCTTTTCTAGTTCCAGAAGCATCCTAAGAAGATGTTAGTATGGATTTTGTTCTTGGGCTACCTCGGAGTCAACAACAAAAAGATTTCATAATGGTAGTTGTGGATAGATTCTCAAAGATGACACATTTTATTCCCTACTAAAAGACAAATGATGTCATTCAAGTTACAGACTTATACTTCAAAGAGATTGTTCGTCTTCATGACATTCTAAAAACTATCACTTCTAATTGGGATGTTGAGTTCTTAAGTCACTTTTGGAAAACTCTGTGAAAGAAAATAGGAACTAAATTTTAGTATAGCAATGTTAGTCATCCTTAGACAGATGGATAAACCAAAGCCGTTAATAAGATTTTGGGAAACCTTCTCCAAAGCTTTGTCGGGAAGAATTTGAAGCAATAGAATGTTATCTTTACCTAAGTCAAATTCACATACAACAATTTAATTAATCAAGCTACAAGGAAGTGTCCATTTGAAGTGGCTTATTGTGATCATCTGCTTAGCCCATTAGATTGACCCTTTCATTTGACAAGCAATATTATAGTGCTGATGCAAATTAAAAGGCAAAGAAAATCAATAAGCTACATGAATAAGTATGAGAGCAGATTCAGAAGCAGAATTTGAGATACAAAACTCAACATGATAAGCACCGAAGACAACAAGTTTTCAAAGTAGGAGTGTCACACCTAAAAATGCGACCGCATGGCGCTTTAACCGAAATCAAAATTAAAAGAAAAAGTAGATAGGAGTCGCCACCAAAATTTTATTTTTTGAAAAGGCAAAACTTTAGAAAAGCCTTCTATAAAAAGAATGGTTTATGAACCAGATAATGGATCCAGGAGTTGATTGTGAGTAGGGAAGGTGTTAAGCACCCCACTACACTTGTTCTTAAGAACGGTTACCCTAAGTTAATTGTATAAAATTATCATGGCCTTTAGTCTATTTTAATTCTCCTTAATAAATCACATGCAAAATAAAAGTAAAAAGATAAAATAAAATTAAGAGTAAAAAGGAAGAAGAAATTGAAGAAATAAGATTTAAAATAAGAGAAAAGAAATAAAAAAATAAAATAAAACTAAAAGAAAATAATTATTTACAAGGGCAGACTTGACCTAAAATGAGAGCCTAGGGCTTATGTACCCTTGAATGGGGATCAAAGTCCACGTAGTTCGAATGAAAATTGTATTTGTTTATTAGTGTTTTTTTTTGGTTGTTTATGTTTTGTTTTTTTTTTAATGGAGAAAAGAGAAAGAAAATAAGAATTATTTTCACCTTTAGCAAATAAAATGAATCTAGAATTGGTTAATGTGTTTTAATTTGCTAAGATTAAAGTCAATTTTACTTTTTCATTCTTCTCATTTTTTACAATTTTTCTTTTACTTTTTCTTAATTTTTCTTAATTTATTTTCATCTTTGACTAATTAGGGTGCAAAAAAATTTATTTTTAAAAGTAAAGATAATATACCTATGTTAACTTTACAAAAATAAAATGGCATTTTTTTTGTTTAAGCCTTTTCATTTTTTTGGGTTTGTCTTTGTTTTTTTTTATTTTGTTTTGTGAAAAGAAAAAAGAAAATAAAATTACTTTTACCTTTAGCAAATGAGATGAATTTAAAATGGATTGATGTGTTTTAATTTACTAAAAATAAAAGTAGTTTTACTTCTTTTACTCTTGTCCTATTTTCAATTTTCTATTCATTTTTTTGACATTTCATTTGTTTTTGTTTTTGTTTTTTTTTTTTCTTTAATTATTTTCTTTTTTGATTATTTTATTTTATTTTTAAAAGAGACTTTAAGAAAAGTTCAAAAGATTGAGAAAGAGATTAATTTCTTATTTCCTTTTGTATTCTCTTTTGTTATTGTTATTATTCTCTTTTCTTTTTGGTTTTGTTTTTATTTGCTAAAGGAAAATTGAATTTAATTTTTCTCGCATTTTTCAGTTTTTTTTGGTTTTATTTTTGTCTTCTTTCTTCTACTTTAACGACTTTCTATTTTTAACGATATTTAAAAAGGATTTTTCTCTTCTATTCTTCTCTTTTTTTTTTTTTGCCTTTTTCATTTTTTTTGTATTTTGATTTTTTATCCTTTTTATCTTTCGAATTTTTGATTTTTTGGTTCTATTTTTTTTATTTTTTATTTTTATGTTTTAATTTTGATTTTTTTTTATGAAATACATTTTTTATTTTTTTTATTTTTGAAAACTTGAAAAAAGTTTATAAGCTTGAAAAAGAGATTCACTTCTCTTTTTGTTGTTTTCACTTTCTTTTTTTTTATTGAGGCAATTTTTGTTAAAAGAGAGTTTGAAAAGAAAAGTTTAAAAAAGATTCATTTCCTACTTGCTTGTATAAGTTTCCTTTTTTTTGTTATTGTTATTTTTTTCATACTTGTTTTGTTTCATTTTGTTTTGTATTTGTTGGGTTTTTTTTTTGTTTTCTTTTGTTTTTTTCGTCTTTTTTCCTTGGAGGGAAAGAGTGAAAGAAAATTGAATTCAATCTAAAACTTTTGCAAAAGAAACAACTTTGAAATTGTTTTATATTTGCAAAATTAGGTTGATAACACTTCTTTGCTCTCTCTCCTTTTTCATACTCCTTTGTTATTATTATTATTTCTTCATTTTTTTACTTTTTATCCTTTTTTTTTTCTTTCCAAACAATCTAGTCTAAAGAGGAATAACTAACTTTAAAATTTCTTTTAAAATACTAATTTTTATATTTTTAAGAAAAGAAAGGAAAAGGTTTTTTATTTTTTAATTAGTAATTTATTGCCGAAAAATTTTTTTTTTGTTTTCTTTTTTTGGTTTTTTTTTGTTAAAGATACTTTATTTTGTCTAAAACAAAACTATATATATTTTTCAAAAAAACTTCATCTAGTCTTTTGAACCTTCTTTTTTGTTTTGAATCATGTTTTAATAATTTAAAATCTTTTTTCTCTAGGCACACTTTCTTTTTCTTAGAATGTTTTTTGAAAACAAAATTAATTTTATAAGAAGATTGGAACATAAAACTTGCAAATGTATAAAAAAACCAATAAACACCAAGGAGACTTATTGTCACACATGATACTCTAGTTAATCTTATGCGTTTGAAAGAACATAAAGTTCTACACAGTAATTCTTAAAAAAAAAATTAAATTAAATTAAAAAAAACCATATTTACAATTTTGCAATAACTTGTGATCATGTGTGCTTGTGTAATCAATTAAATATCATATTCATATATATCTCAAGTATGGAGAAAAATAAAATAAAAATAAAACATTTGTAAAGCAAAACACAAAACCACTTTTATCTTCATGAATGTGCCTTCATCTTTCAGCTTCCTTATACTTCCCCAAGTCTTTCGTATTTGGAATCCCTACCATGCTATCCTCTTTTGAGCAAATCCCCAGCGCAAATCTAGTGTGGTCTCAAGGTACTCCCTACCATGTCAATGAGCAAAGAAAATAAAAAGATATATTAGTTTCTAGCCAAACAATAATACTCAAGTTAATTTCATAACTTTCAAACACAACATCCAGCCTTAAAATTGATCTATTTGAGACCCATGAAATCAATGCCTTGATAGGAACCTCAACACCAACCCATTTCAAAAACCAGGACACCATGTAAGAACTGAATAAATGGGTGAAAGAGTCAAGAAGGGAAAAAAATGCAACTAATTTAGTCACTAGTCTCCATTGCAAATGTTAGACAAAACAATAGGAATTCCTTCAGAACAAAAGCAAACTATATTTATCAGTCAATAAAAACTCAAAGTTAAGAACCCCGAGCCATCCACCTATTCATCCAAGGCAACGAAATGCTTTGGCCTAAAATCCCTACTCATAGTATATCAAACCAGACATAAGCATATCAGACATTTAGAATTTTGCTTCAGAAATTCAGAGAACAAGAACCATAGCCTAACCAAGGTTTCTCTTCATTTTTAAATAGAGATGTGAAAGACAATAAGGAGCATGATTGTAATTTACCCAACATGTTAACATATCCATATTTCAGCAAAACAGCAATGACATACTATGATAAAACATAGCACAAGGGTCTGCAAACTCATCTTCATTCATTGATCTAAATTTATACCCATTAGAGGAATTTGGCTTGTTCAAAATTTGACTATAAGCACCATTCAGGACTTAAGACTCCATTCATATGACAAAATCAAGAAGAACTAATCACAAAAAAAAAAGACATAAACAAAATTCCCCCCAATTTCCATCACCTAGCATTACCATATATTGATCTCATAAACCAGAAATAAGGAGAGCATATAAAACATCAACATCCAAGGTTCAACGCTATCCAGAAACATCAGACTCAAAAATCCAGCATGAAGATCATACTCAATCCATAGCTTCACATTTTTGTAATTGGAAGAGATGGGATAAAGGAAACAATACCTATCGAATTTCCTTTATTCGCAGATCCCTTTCGGTTCTCTCTTATCCGAAAACCTTCAGCTTCCTCTTGGTTCTCCTCACTGTCTCTCTAAGCTTTTCATTGTCTCCCTCTCTGATTCTTTTATTTTTTTTCGCATGTATCTCTCTCACTCTCTGGCTTCTTTTTTCTCTCTCACTTCCTCTAAATCACTCTCGGTTCCTGTTCATAATGGCTAAAAGCTTCTGTCCCCCTGAAAGGGGATCATTTTCTGGTCTTCTTCTCAATGAATCTCCCCGCCTCTTCTGTGCCTCTGATTTTCTCCTTTAGAATCCCCTCAATCTCTCTTTCGTCCCCCCTACATCTCTCCCCCTCTCGGTTCTCCGGCTATCACCCTCTCTCGCTGATCCTCCTTCTCACTCTCTTCTCCCCTCTCGCGTCTCTCCCCTTTGTGTGTCTGCGTTTTTTGTGTGTCCCCTTTCTGAACGTGTGGTCCTCTCTCTGCCTCAGAGTGTCTGTCTCCTTTCAGCTGCTGAGGGTTGTACGGGTAATGGGTAGGAACGCTTGATGCTGGTAGACATGAGAGTGAGCACGCCAGAGCAGCGGGGACCACATTACTAGGGCTTCGTTCTTTTCTATTTTTTTCGTTATTTGTTTGATGCTGGCTTTGGGTTTCAGACTTGGGTTGGGGAGCCTGCTGAAAAGTTGCTGGGTTGAAATAATGGGCCTCCGTTTTTTCTTTGCTTTGTTTTTTTTTTTAGCCTATTTTTCCTTTTCATGTTTAGGCCTCTGGGTCTAGAAGAAATGGACTGAAGCTATTTTTATTTGCTTTAGTTTTTTTTTTCTTTTTGGGATCAAGTTTTTTTCTTTTTTTTTTTTGGGTACTGGGCTTTCATTTAGAGGAAAAGGAAGCAAAGTTAAGGCCTTTTTTTTTTTAATTAATTTTTCTTTTGTTTGTCTTTTTTCTTTTTTTTTTGGTATTGGCTTAGTAGACTCTTGTTTGATTTTTTTTTTTAATTATTTGTAGGTAATAAACTCTTATATGCTTTTTTCTTTTTTGGTTTCCCTTTTTTTTGTGGTTTGGACTCTTTTAATCTTTTTTGTTTTTGTTTTGGACTTTCCCTTTCTCTTTTATATATATATATATATATATATATATATGTATATATATATATTTTTTGAATTTTTATTATTATTTTACTTTATCTTTTTTATTTTTCTCTTTTTTCCTAGTCCCTTTTTATTTTGCTTTCTATTTCTTTTTTTTTCTATTATTTTGTTAGTTTAATTTTATCATTATTTTTGGAGCTTGCCCAGACAAAATACGGTGTTCACAAGGAGACTTGGTATGGATACACCTGTGGAAGGAACGATTTCCAAATCAACCAAAGGCCAAGTTGTCACCCAAAGCTGATAGCTCGTTCAAAGTTGTGCAGAAGATCAACAACAATGCATACAAGGTGGAGTTGCTAGGTGCCTATGGAGTCTCTGCTACCTTTAATATTGTTGACCTTTCACCATACTTTGAAGACGATACAGAGTTTGACTCGAGGAGGAGTACTATCCAACCCAGGGATGATGAAACAGATTTATTATGAATTCCAACAAAACTCTCGTAACCTCTAAATCTCTATAACTTATTTAACCCTCAATAATAAGCTATTTGTAACCTCCATAACTTCCATTAAATTTAATGTTTTGGCTGAAAATTATGGACAAAAATAACCCTTGAAACTAGTATAAATAGGGCTCTCGAATGTGCTTTTGGCATCAAGCAATTCAAAAGTTTCTTTTCCTTAAGACTGAATGTTCTCTTCTAGTTTCTGTGCCATTAATTATTTTATAGATACTCATATTTGGATGTGTATCTTGGTGTTTATACATATGACATATATACATATCCAGATATCATATATATGTAAGGACAAATGTTTGCACATAAACAGACACACAGACATATACCTATGTACATACATAAAAATACATTCTATGCTAATTGGGACTGCAATCATAATTCATGATAAGGTTGTTGAGACCTTTCAAAATGATTCAAAGAAATGTTCCACAAAACTCATGCAAAACAGTTGACTAAGGAGAACATTTAATTTAAGACAGGGTGGTGGATATGACAAGGAAAGACCTATTGTAGTTGCCAAATCTATCCACCATGTATGGATCTTTCCTCCCACATAGGAAGTTATCTTTTATAAGATCATCTTATATGTCTAAAGAATCTAGAATCTTTTCTGCTACAACACTTACTAATTAGGTAAATCAATATATTTATAGTTTCCTCATTTTAGGTATACAAAGATTAAGATCAAATTATAGCTCTTCATGTTTAAAGTGTAATTTATGAATTATGTGCTCAAGTAGATTTTGTAAGAATTTTGAACATAAAATAAGTGTTTTAATGTATTTTGACAAAAGTTCAGCGTTCAATCAGAATAATATTGCTTAAAAATTATGATCAAATTTAAATTCCTACAAACACCAATACCGTCAATCTCACCACCATGTTGACAAGTTAGTTTGATAATTAAAATAATTATTGTAGATATCATCATAGTGATATATCACCATTAGTATGCTACATCTACCATAACCACCCCACATAGTTAGAGAAAAAATGATCGAGTTATTTTGTATAACCTAACTCATACTAAAGCTAATTTATATTTTTCTATAGTATAAATAAATTTTAAAGAGTATATTGAAATTAAATAACTATTACAAATAAAATCTTATATTATCACAATATATAAGCTTTTGAAACTTGAAAGGTAATTATTTAAATGGCTACTAATATAGTTATGGTTACACAACTTTGATTAAAAAAATACAAAAAGGTTTTGAGAGACTTATATTTAAAATTAGCATTACAAAAAATAAATTATTTAGTGACAATCTTTTTGTGACAACTAAAAAAACTTATCACTAAAAATATATATCTAATGGCGATAGTCATAAGTTGCCACAAAAATTGTCACAGAGACAATATACACATGTACACACACATATACATTCTGCGCTAATGGAGACTTCGACCATAATTATTGACAACGTTGTTGCAATTTTTGAAAATAAATCAAAGAAATACTCCACAAAACTCGGGCAAAATAGTTGGCTGAAGAGAAAATTTAAGACAATGGTTCATGTGATGGATGTAACATGGAAAGATCTATCACGATTGCCAAACCTATCCATCATAAATTGATCCTTCCTCCCACGTAGGAAGATGTCATTTTAAGATCAGCTTATGCGGCCGAAGAAGCAATAATCATTTCTGCTACAGTACTTAAGCGATACTCCATGCATGTGTAGTTTCCTAATTTCAGGTCGAGAAAGTTTAAGTTCAAATCCAACCTTCTCATGTCTGAAGTATAATCTATATGTTATGTTTAACCCAAAAGTTGTGTTATGTGCTCAAATAGATTCTGTAAGAATTTTCTTAAGTCCTTTATTCTTCCCTTCCTGAACCTGAAATAACTGTGTTACTGTTCTTTGAGGCATTCAGCAGTACCAAAAGAGAATTCAGCTTTTAATTGGAAGAAAGTATTAAAATATTATAGCTAAATGGTCAAATTTAAAACCCACAAACACCTGTCAATGTCACCATTGTTGTGTGGTTATGACTCATGACTTTCATAACTAAAATCCTTTTGGCAAAATATGTGACCACTAGTTTACTACATCTACCGTCACCACCTCACATAATTATTTTCACTTGCCAAATTAATTACTATTGACAGCATACCAAAGTAATTCCATCATAAAACAATGCCCACAAAAATCACTAACTAATAACAACATTAGTTTGCCATTCATCACTACAATTCCTACATTTATAGTTTTCACAGCCAGCATCCCACCACCATATTCATATGACATGATAAATATAAATATTTGTTCCATATATTTTCAGAACAAAGCAACTACGGTTTCTGCTCTGAAACATAGGCATTGCATCTGCCTAATAACTTGACCTTATTCAACTTTACTTTGTCTGCTCAGAATGCTATACATACCTAACATGAGAGATGGGTATCCAGTATTTGATGGAAATGTAAAATTGCAAACAATGGTTTAAGAAATTATCATAGTGAACAAATGTTCTTGGCAAAGAATACAAAGCTTCACTTATCTATATTGGTTATAGGGCCTTTAAACCAATGCCGACCACTGAGTATCCAGTAAGAAACTACAAGAACCAACAAACATCCCACTGCAACTGGCGTATAGTTGAGTGTCTCAATAGTTATTGGGTAAGAAACAGGCAATGAGAAGAGGACAGAGATGGTCACCACCCAAAGAACTGCTACCCAGCCAACAATGATCCCGTAGCGACCCAAGTTGAAAGGCCCTGGGATGAAAGACTTTTGTGCCAGAGTCACCCTAAAGAAGATAGGAAAGCCATAAGCAATATAGAGGCCAATCGTTGATATGGACACCATGGCTTGAAAGGCCACTAAGCTTCCAAGAGACTGCAGTACAATTAGAATTTAGTTAGAGAATAGTACCAGGACTACAATGAAAAGAACTACAGCTGATGTTGATTAGAGACTTAGCTATAAGCTGGTCTCCATTAAGATCATAGATGGGGCATCATGACTAGGGCCTTGTTAAGGCTATACTCTAAATTACCATCTATTTGTATTAGATGATATACTTGTCTTTAAAGGTTGCAGTAGAAAAGAGAGCGACTAAAATTTTTATAAAGACATGTGAAAGCCATTCTTAGGGTTTTTCTTGACAGTTTGAACTTCTAAATCATGTAGACTGATAAAGTGATTTGGAATTTTATCCTTGCCTCCAACTAAGTAAATTTCTTTATAAAATTGTGTTCATTTTTAGATCAAGGTTATTGTCAATTGTGAGTTTGTATTTTGTCAATGTTGCAATCCTGTCTGGCTTCAGGCAAGGGGATGAGTTACAAAACAAATTCTTCAGCCCTTGCTGAACATCAACTTTTAAGTCATAAGGTTCTTTGATAAAATAAGATCTTCTTAGTAGAGATAAAAAAAATTATATTTCCTCTTCGGTCATCAGTAACAAGACAGATCCATATGAATGATATAAACAGATTATTATTTTTACATCCGCTGCTCATAGAACTTTTAAAATTTTCATATAATAATGATGATAATTTTTACATACCGGCAGTGCCATGCAAAATGATATAAAAGCAGAAAACCAAACTGCATTTATGGGGACGTCCTGCTTATTTACTTTATGCCATAATGATGAAAATGGCATGGCTCCATCTCTAGAGAAAGCATAAGCCATCCTGTATAAATATTGAGCATTAAAGTAACCAGACAGATTGAATTCCTCACAAATGAAAAGCACACCTAGAAACTACAGTGTTACCTTGAGTTGCTGGTAACTGAACTCATACCACAGAAAAAAGTGGCAACAGCAACCACTCCCAGGCAAATAATCCCCCCAACTCCATTGCCATACCTTCTCTTGAATGCTAGATAAAATACTTCAGCAATGGCATACCCACCAGCATCGTTATTTTCACTCAAAAGGTAAGGGATGTCAGTAACTGCAAAGGTAATGCCCAGTATATAACCCCATCCAACAATAATAGATATCCCAATAGCACTGATAATTCCTTTTGGTCCATTTCTATCAGCATCCTTGGTTTCCTCTGTCTAAAATAGAATTAAATAAAGAGGAAGTTTAGTCTAAATTGTCTAGTGACTTTAATCCATCAGTGGAAATGAAAAGCACAAAAATTCAAAAGTGGAGAAACAAGAATAACTTAAACTCCTTATTCCTGAATTAAGGTTATTAACAAAGGTCATATAATTACTTATAGCATGAGCAAAATAGTATTGACTCACCAACTTACATGTTATTACAGCTAGACGGGGTCAAAAGATAGGTCATACAATGTTAGGCAATTCTTGTGTCTGAAATCTTGGAAAAAAGAGTTCAAATTGGGACACAACCAAGGGGAAGGGCCCAAATTTAAGATCCCCAGCTAGTAAAAGATGGCAAAAAACTGTTACCCCAACTCAAGTATGCAGTTTAATTTTTCTTATACTGCAGAATGCTGAAAATTTACCAAACTATTAACTTATTTGAAATACAACTCAGTATTGAATTTAAGGATTAATGCACTTATATCTAACCCTGAAATGGCAGATGAATCGGCAGGCTTTTTGAGGTTATGCAAATTGCCCAGCCAGTTTTCAGCTTTAAGCTGACAACAAGAACTCACACACTTAATATTGCCATGATTTTTCTTGGATTCAATCTAGAGGGATCAACAAGTATATAGTTTCAGATAACAGCTTTTGAAGGAAGCTTAATTCTATGGAAAGAAAGAAAAATAGAAAAAGTTTTACCATATGAGCAGATGCATCATATCCACTCAGAGTGTACTGACTCATTAGAAGTCCCAGGAGAAATATGTATGCTCTGCTGCTGATTCCATCCCCATTATCAGTATTGAAATGAGTGAAAACAAACTTGGCACTAGCTCTTTCCGTTGCAATAGTTGGAATGAGAATCATAAGCACGAAGACACCTAAAAATTGTTCATTCCATTAAGAGTTACATAAAGGCTTTTCCCAAAGACTAAAAGAAAAAACAGAGCAAAACAGGGAATTTGTTCTTCAGACCTACAAAATTCCAGATGGCAGCTAACTGCCCAAAGAACGATAAAAATGAGATAGGAAGGCTGTTTATTATAGCATGTAGGAGCAAAAGTCCCCCGTGGAAAGCAATAACTACATACTTAGATGCCTCGTATCCACCACCATTTTTCCCACCAGTACTAAGGAGAATGATAACCTGAATAATTTGTGCAAGTGAAAAATCTACACTTGTTGTCACAGCCCACTGAAAATAAAAAGAAATCAACAGTCAAAGCTTGAAATGGATAACCGGAAATCCACACCCCACACAAGTTAGACCTCTCCAAGAATAGTGAAGGATGTTGAAAATCTAGTTTATACGACTTCTCAAGAATACCTGACCAACAATATTGAACCTGCAAGAAGAGAAAAATCATTCAATGTGTATCAGAGAAATAATTGTAGGAAGGCAAAAATGGCATTGTATCTTATGATTGGACCTGAGTAGCTAATTAAGCGATCAAATTCAATCTTAGGCCCAATGGCATCAACAAAATTATATGATTTTAAATTTTAAACAGCATTACACATAAGTTTTAGTTCTTTTAAGTTCTATGCAGAACCTAACTATCGTGCTGTAGGTTAGCTCAGTTTCAGTATCGGAGTTTCAATTTAGAAATTGCAGATTAAGTTTCACTTCATTTTTCCGTATTTGAAAAACAAGTGTTGTAGTATTTTTATTTTCAACTAGAAAGCTGAAAAAATTTTGTGGGTCCCATAAAAGGGGAAAAAAGATGCTACACTAATGGACAGTGGAAAACAATGATTGTCCTGCAACTTTTGTGTATATATATATTAAATGCATCAGGACTAGTACTCCACATTTTTCAATGTAGTTGGGGCATTTAGGATAGTGATTAATATTTCTTAGGGACCTAATATAATTTGGTGTAATAAATGAAATGAACAATAGGTAAATAAACAAAATAGTAAATAGTTAGTTATGTGATTAGATGAGCGAGTTCAACGCCCCAGGGAGACTCACCACGAAAACAGTGAAAGAAGTAAGTTTCCCACAGGATATTGAAAGCTACAAAAGAGGAAGACGACAAGATATTCCTCCTTAACAGGGGGCAAAAAAGGAATACAGGTTCTCAAATCCTTCTACTACACTGTAAGTAAACCTTCTGTGTGCTTAATTTCCACTCAGACATCTCCTTACACATTTTTCAAATGAATCTAACCCATCATTAAAATGTTCTGCTGCTTGACTTTACCAAAATACATGGAGTCATGGAATGCATATCATGTAGCTCAAGTAGGAAGGTGGGGTGGGATCTAAGAAGAGGTTAAAGGTTCAACTCCATGTAAACTAAATAACAATCATAAAAGAACAATAAAAGAAACAACGGGAAAAATCAAGACATTTGATGCTGTGATAAATTTGAAGATACTAAAGAGCCGACTCAATGAACACTATCAAAAGTCAGACATATATACTACAACATAAATTCAAAACAACTTAAATTGGAATTATAGTTCCCCGAGCATTTAGAGCAAAATTCTTATTATATCGTGAATTATGCAAATAAAGTTTAGAAGATGAGAACAGGGGACCCAGGTGATGAGAAACGGAATTAAAAAAAAAAAGGAAACAAATATTTAAATAGTTCTAATTGAATTATAATATTATAAATCGTCTTCAAATGACAGTACACGATAGCATTCTTGGAATAAAATCATGATGGCTGAATAGAGCGCCCAACATATCAGATTCAGCTACCAGGCATAAGGGTGAAACCAAAACAGTTAAGTCTCCTTCGTCCATTATGGAACACTAACTAGAATGATTCCAAAACCCTTCCTATGGAGATTAAAAAGAGAGAAACATTATGGCACTTCCAACATGACCTACATGTTATGGAAATGCTAGCACACAATAAAAGGTCACTGACTTCGATATGCATTATATATATATGCATCTTTGGTTTCCAATGCATAAGATAAATGTTCAGAAGATAGTTGTAATCGTGGAAAAGAGGTGATAAGTTTTAAAATAAAATGGAATTCAATTCCCTCGCCAAGTCAGGTATATAGCAATTACCCTGTGTATTATTGGGTGTTTAGACAAAAACTAAAGTACATTGCCACATCTAATGCACCTTTTTTAGCAGGAAAACAATTTTTTCAGAAATTGCCACATGCTAGTATTGATTAGAACCGCTTCAAACAATAATAACAGGGGGAAAAATATATAGAATTACCAGCCAGTAATCCAGGAGGCAAAAGGCGCCCATCGCGGGCCAGCAAGCTTGGCACTCCAATAGTATAGCCCTCCAGAAGTTGGGTAAGATGAACAAATTTCAGCCATTGACAACCCAACAAAAATGGTGAAAGCACTAGCCATAAACCAACCATAGACGAGAGATACAGGACCACCATTGCTTAACCCATTGTTGTAAAGGGTTGTGATACCAGTGATCACTGATATGATAGAAAATGAAAACGCAAAATTTGAAAGGACCCTGCAATTGACAGCCAAAGAAAGGAAGGAAAAACAGAAGGTAATTCATAACAACCCAATGAATCCAGCCCCTAGTGAAAACTGAATTGGAAGTCAACGACAACACAAAAAATGAAGAGGAGAGAACTTTACGATAGTTC
This sequence comes from Erythrophleum fordii, assembly GCA_032878935.1. Lineage (NCBI taxonomy): Eukaryota > Viridiplantae > Streptophyta > Magnoliopsida > Fabales > Fabaceae > Erythrophleum > Erythrophleum fordii. The sequence goes on from JAVQMF010000029.1 coordinate 4,327,343, forward strand.
ACGCTTGAGCTCTTGTTTGTAGCCGAGCTCATGAAGACGGGCATGGCCAGAATCAAGTGAAGCATCACCATTTCCAACCCCATGAGATGAGAGTACCATCTTGACCTTGTCTTCTTAGAAGTGAAGAATCAGAGAAAAGGGCTAGTCTTTTGGTTATTTCAGCGTGAAGGATAAACCTCATAAAACAATTTGGAGCGAGCGAGAGCGAGAGATATTGCAACTTGGTATGGTATTATTTGTCAACAAAATAGATTTTTTGTCCCTTTCTTCCTTTCCCTCCTTTCCTGGAGTCTCCTCTCATGAAATCTCCCTCCTTCCCTTCCTCCAGCCGAAGCCAGTTGAGTTGGAGATTCCTTGCAATCATACATTCATTAACACAAAGTCAATAGATCCTAGTCAATAGATCCTTGCATATTGAGTATTATTTGGATCTTTTAAATTTGAATTAGATGGATTAGATTTCAATTTTTATTTTAATACTTTTTATTTTAAAAGATAGAAAATATAAAAGAAAAATAATTATTTTATCTGTTAACCTAAAAAATGATAATTGAAACTAAAAAAATTAAAAAAAAATAAAATTAGACCGTCCAAATTGTATTTTGAAGATATGCACATGGTGCTCTTTCTCTTGAAGTGTAGAGAATCAAGACTCCTAAAACAAAGGGATGAAAATATATATGAGTTTAATTTTTTTCTTTACATTTTTTTTTATTTTTTGTTGATTACATATACAATTAATTTGTAATTGCAGAGATTTAAACTTTTGAATGCACTTTTTACCTTGAAATCCTAACCACTTACAGGCATGGTACTGATATATAGTTTAACAATAAAGTAATACTCTTGAATAGTTCACCAATAAAACAGAAGTAATACTAGTGAATAATCTTAAATTTAAATGTAAGCCTTTGGAATTGAATTCTTTATTCTTGGAAGGTTGGAATCTGGAGTCTTTGAATTTAATTTATTAAGGTTCATAGATTAGTATATTCTAAGCTACATCTTTTTTATTGGGCCAAAAATAACTGCATTTTTTAATATAATAATAACTGCATCTTCTTTATTGAACTTTGAATATTTGTTTGAGGTATATGACAGAACAAAGATTAATTCTGCACATATTTTTAAATTTATAATCCAATTATGCATGTAACCATTTTATGTTCCACCAAATTAAATCACCATTTCAATTAAATGATAGCGATAGATAACTATGTTTTATTAAATTCAATTCGAACTATCTATTTTCTCATTTTATTAATTCATGTGTTATGTTGTAACTAAATATCATTAGAGGTGTATCTTAAAGTTATACTGTTTTTTTGAATCAGCCCAGATTCTCAATTCAAGAATTTATTCATTGATATATGTAGTTATTCAAGGTCATATAAACTAAGTATACTTTTTATAAGTTTTATCTGGCTACACTAAACCAAAAATTTAAATGCAAATACCAAACTTAAAATGGAAACATCAATTAAAGGGGGGAAAAAAAAACCCTCAAGTAGATTTAATTGGCACCATCAAATTGCATTGAGTAAAACAGGCTCGTGATTAATATATTTGACTTTCAACTAAGTAACCTATTATCTAATTGGACTATTTATATTTTATTATTAAAATTTTAAATTAAAATATAATAAATATATAATTTTTTAATAATAATATATCAAATATATGATTTAATTAACAATTATAAAAATATTTATAAAAATAATATACTTATCACATTATTATTAAAAAATCATAAATTTATCATTTTTTAATTAAAAAATTAATAATAAATATATAAATAATTGTATATAAATTTTTTTAATTAATTCTCAAAATTTTCTTTTACAAGAAAATAATGCAATTATTAGCATGGGGACAGGTGAATGGTCAAAGTCTGTAGGCACTAGGTAGCTGGCTTACTTGTGCGAAGATTCTTCGCTCCCTGTGCATGGACAGTCAGAAGTGAACAAATGAGTGGACGGTGTGGATCTTCGTTGAATGAGAGTTTTGGTAAATATGTTGACCACAAATAAAGAATTGAAAACAATATTAATTTATTCTACCTTGGAATTCCGATCAAATCATCAATCTTTTGATTTGATTCTTTTATATAGAAGGGGGATGGTAAAAATTTTATTAATACGCAGATACCATGAACAAATTTATGTGTAATTTTTTATATTTTTATTATTAGATAAAATGTGTATAATTATTTAATAATTGTGTATAATTATTTAATAATATTATAATAAATACATAATTTTTGTAAATAAATATTTAATTTTTAATTAAATTATTTATTTATTATAATATTAGTAAAAAAATCACATATTTGTTATATTTTAATTAAAAATTTTAATAATAAATATATAAAAAATTGTACTTTAAGTTTAATCTATATGTTACATTTTTCTGATATTATAAGTTATAAATTTACATGTAATTTATATTACTATTTAATCTTACAATTTTTTTTTATTTGAATACTCCACTATACACATTTTTATAGGCATTTTTTAAAATTTTCCATAAATTATTTAAAATTGGAGTTACTAAAATATGATGTAAACCAATCTTTTTTTTTTTTTAATTCAGCAGATCATTGAGCATAGAATCAAATTTATTTTTTCAATTAATTACTCTAACTCTTTCCCACTAAAATATCTAAGAGAGCATTTTATTATTTCCTTTGATCTATGTTACAAGACACTTTTAACTACTTTACAATTTAATAAAATTATTTAACTATCTTAAACTCTTCAAATCTATTATTTTTTTACTTTTATCTTTATTTATGGAAGAGAAAGAAAAAAAATTAAACTAATATTTAAAAAAAATATTTTTAAAAAGTCAACATAAAAGATTACATAATATTTTATATTTTAAATTAAATAAATTTTTTAAAAAATATTTTATATACTCGCTCGAATTGAGTATTTTTTATAAAAAATATCTAACACTCACCCGAATCGTTGAATATTCGTTTTAAGAACCAAAATGTCTAAAACACTGTAGTTTTGCGTCACTTTTTTGCCCCTACCGACAATTTCCTTTCATGTTAATTTGACGTTGACTTTTCTGTACATACATGCGAAGGATGTCACTATCAGATTCAGCAAAAATTTCTAACGTTGCGTCTGCGTGTAGTGACGTGTGGGGCCCCAATGCCTCCATGGGCCCCACATAAAACGCCTCTATTCGTTACCCAAGTACGTGGCACATCAAGGGCCTGATGAGAAAAGAAGGGAATCGAGATTCTTTGCTACGTGCTGGTCAAACAATAATTCAGATTTTTTTATTGATTTTTTTATTTTAATTATTTATCTTTTATTTTAATATTTTTTATTTTAAAAAGATAAAATGCAAAATAAAAATAATATTTTAACTTTTATTAAATGATTTGATGAAAATTTAAAAATAATTTTTATTTTATGTTTTGTTTTTTAAGATAAAAATTAAATTGTTAAATTTGAAAAAAATAAAATATTTAAATTATTATTTAATTTGAACAGCATGCAGCAAAGAATCTCAGTTCATAGGAAACACATCCATGTTCATTGGTGGGAAGCAATTATTTTTGAACAGGGTTTGGTGGGTTCACAAATCTTTCCTTGATATTGGTAACTAGCGATTTCCATGGGATGCATGTGACAAATACTTGGTCCTTGCGACTTGGTATGCACATTAATTACGTTCGATGCTTCTTCTTAGGTCCAAGTTTGATTGAGCTCTTATTCATGTTCTATTTTCATTTTTTTTCATTGCAGTAGAAGATTTAAAGGTGAAAATATCTATATTAAAATATTTTAAATTTTAAAATTATTTTTAAAAATCTTAAGATAAAAATTTTAAACTATATAAAAAATTATAATTAAGCATCTTAAGTTAACAATTTTAATCATGTAATCTTTTAAAATAATTTTAAATTTTAAATTTTTTTAATATAAATATTTTTAATTTGATGCTTCAATTATACTTTTCCTTACTTTGTACTAGGCTTATAATACTCTTCTATTTTTATCTAACTAGGTCTCCCTTCAATAAAATTTTTTTAAATGCACTTGGAGCATGATACATCTAAAAAAATTAAAGGTTGGGATTGAATTTATACAAGTGAAGTTCATGTGTAATACAGATGAAGTCTACGTATAAAATAAATCTTAATCGTTAAATACACAAATAACGTGACACATTTGGTGTAGATAAGAATTACTCCCCTTCAATTGGTTTTTCCTGTTTGGTTGGTATGCACAGATCTCTTTTACTCTGCAATCAGGTACGTGGTTCTCTAGCATTATTCAATATGTAAACACCATCTGACTTTTTTTTTTTTTTTAAATTATATATTGAAACCTTGCAGTTAGTGACTCGGGTGGCTCAACGAGTACAAAAATAAGGCTATAACAACTTTTGGGGCACAAATGCAAGAGGCAAAAGTAGAGGTTTGTTTCTTGCATGGCAAGATGAAGCTGATTGCACAATCATGGAATTCTCTCCTCACTGGATTCATACTATCGCTGAGTCTAAAATAGATCAGACCTTTTATCTAACTTTTATTTATGGTTTTCAAATTCGATCTGACCGATATATAGCCTACGAATGGTTGAGCGTACCGTTTCTTACATCCATCATCCCTAGTTAATTAGTGGGAATTTCAATCAAACACCTGACCCACATGACCAAAAAAAAAAAAAAGCAATGTTTCCGTGATACGTGGCGGGTATGAGTTCAAAGAGATTATGGATGCATGTAAATTCATAGATATCAACCCTAATGGCCCATGGCATACCTAGATAAATAATGGGCTGAGTCATGATGCAATACGGGATTGGATTAATTTGGATTTTAAAATAAGAAAAAATTATATTCAAAGATTTGAATCTTATAAAATTTATAATAAAAAAGTTTAAAAATTAAAATTATTTTTAAGACCTATAATTACCATCAAATTTTAAGAAATTGACTACTAAATTTAAGAGATTTATTAAATTTTTCTATATTTAGTAGTAAATCTTTTAAACTTAATGATAAATCTTTTAAAATTTAGTGGTAATTATAGTTTTTAAAAATAATTTTAATTTTTAAAATTATTTATTGTAAATTTTACAAGATACGAGTCTTTGAATATTATTTTGACTGACTTATTATGATAGGGTTCTTAGCAAGTATAATCTCCACTTACTTGAGTGCAATTACTGTGATTAACAGTTTGTCAAGAAAAATTGTCTCCAAGATATTTTCTTCTTTACTCTCATTCTATTTTGTTCTCAGGTGTTGGGAATTGAGTGCTTTCACACTTGGCTTCCAACTTTGAAATATCAAAGGTATTTATGATCTTATGTTTCCGTTGTGCAATCTCTTCTTTTGGATTCTAAAAATTAGGGTTTCTATTTGCCTAATTGAATTTCATGGGTTGGAAGTCTATATGTATGAATAGGAGAAATTATTGTATTATATGATTTTGTAGGATAGTCACGGTAGAATTCAAAAATTGCCTTACATGTGACTCATTTGCTCGGTCAAAAAAATATTACATAAATATTATTTACCAAAAAAAAGTTAAATAATTAATTATTTTGTTTCCTTAAATTTATCTACCATTTCCATTTGTACTATTAAATTTATTTCTTGCTACATTAGTCTTTTATCATATTTTATGTATCACAAATTATCAATTTTGCCTAATAGATCTACTTGCATGTACAATATAATGCAAAAGTATTTTAGAATTTTTTATTATAAATTTTTTATAAATTTTGAAGAGAAAGTGACACAAAAAATAAAAGTATATATGGGGTTTATTTCTTCTTTTTCCACTCATTCTTTCTTTTCTTTTTTTTTTTTTTCCTTTCTTTAAAATTTCTAAGAATTTTATAATAAAAAATTCTAAAAACTCCAAATTCATGCAATGTAAGGTCATTGTGAGCAAATATTTAATAATTGAGTTGACAGTTTATATAGGATAGTGCAGTTACACATGAATAAGTACTCACTTTGTTATGTGGAGTGTAAAGTCAATCGTTGATGTTAAGGTTAAGCAATTAGTAGAAGATAAAACTTATATATTTAAAAGGTTAGAGTTTAAAGATTAAGATATAGTTTACAACAAACAAATGTTTATATGTAACCATGAATTGAATGAAAAGGCATCTCTTTGCTTCATCATTTTCATGGTATCAAAGCATCAGCAGTTGGACACCTATTAGCTCTTTTTCTTTCGTACACCTTTCAACAGAAACATATCAACAAGCGATGACAACAGCAAAAGAAACAATTTGGCAATGACTACTACTCTGGTATTACCAAATATAGATGTGACTTCCCCATACTACTTGCATCTCTTTGATAATTCAAGACAAGTGTTTGTCAATGAACTCCTTAATGAAGCTAACTATGGTGGATGGGCAGATGACATGAGAAACACATTGTGGGCTAAGAACAAAATAGATTTTGTTGATGGAAGCATTCTCAAGCCTACATCGGGATCATGTGAAGTAATGAACTAGATGCGTTGCAATGCCATGGTGAAAGGTTGGTTGAAGAGTGCAATCAGCAAGGAGATAAAAGGTAGTATGGCACATTTAGAGACAGTGAGAAAGATATGGATAGATATGAAAGAAAAGTTCGATAGGGGAATGCACTAAGAGCATATCAAGTTCAAAGAACCATCTCATTGTTGCACCAAGTTGGCATAAAAGGTGCAGCCTATTACAATAAGCTTAAGAGCATTTAGTATGAGATGCAATTTATTACACCCATCCCACAGTGCACTTGTCATAGATGCACATGTGAAGCCTTTAAACTATACATTTGCTACAAAAGAGTAAGAAAAGCTTTACAAGTTTCTTATAGGCCTTGATGACTCTTTTAACACTATTAAACGCAGATATTGAGGACCAAGTCAACATTGAGCCTTGGAAATGCTTACCATATGATGGTGAAGGATGAGCAGCAAAAGCTTATTTCTACAACAAGAAGGCCTAGCATGGAGGTTGCAACCTTTCAAACCCAACATCAAGTAAGAGATGAAGAAAAAAGGGCATCGACGAACTGGTAGGAAGGATAAACCAAAGTATGGACATTGCAAGAAAGTGGGACACATAGAGGACCAATGCTTTGAAATTATAGGATATCCACTTGGATGGCAGAAAAATGCAAAAGGGGTGCAACCAAAAGTGGCACAAGTCTCTGGTGAATCTATGATGCTGCCTAGATTGACAAAGTCACAGTATGCACAACTTCTAGCTTTCTTGAATAAAGAAAAGGAATCTCAAATAGAAAAACCAACTATAAAAATGCTTAGTAAGATATAAACAGGCCATACTTAGATAATTGATCCAAGGGCCACTAAATATATAGTTGGTGATCTAGAACTACTAATAAAGTTGGGTATAACATATGGGAGTCCTACATTTAAAATACCAAATGGTGATAGTACTATCGCAAAAGGCGTGGGCACGTCAAAGTTGCCTAATGATATAGAAATACATAATGTTTTAAATGTTTTAAAATTTCATTACAACTTATTGTTTGTTAGCAAACTCACAAAAGAGTTCAATTGTACACTAACCTTCTTTCTAGAATTTTGTATAATGCAAGACTTACCTACGAGGACTCTAATTGGAGTGGGCCAACACTGTGATGGTTTATATTACCTAAAGCCAAGGCATGAGAGATTGGTGGCTCTATCTGTGGGAATGCAAAATAACTTAAAGCTTTGACATAGGTGTTTGGGACATGCTTCTAATGAGAAAATTTGTCAAGTAAAGAAATATATCAATAATATTGAAATTGGTGAAATTGTTGTTTGTGATTCTTGTCAAATGGCAAAACACACTAGATTGCCTTTTTCCCTTAGTTTGATAAAATCTTCTTATTGTTTTGAACTAATGAATTTTAACATATGAGGGGTTACAAAATGCCATCACACTCTAAAGCACATTATTTTCCCACCATTGCCAATGATTTTAGTCAAGGAGTCTTGGTCTACCTAATGAAATATAAGTCACAAGTTAGTCAAATACTACCCACATTCTACAACATTGTTGAACGACAATTTGGGTATAAGGTTAAATGGATTAGAACAGATAACAGCTTAGAGTTTAAGTCCAACTAGATGATGAATTATTATGAGAACCATGGAATACTGTTAGAGACATTGCCTATTGACACTTTGCAACAAAACAAGGTTGTACAAAGAAAGCATAGACACATGCTTGATATAGCTAGAGCCGTGAGATTTCAATCAAGCCTACCTCTATAGTTCTAGGGAGAATGTTTACTCATAGTTGTATATCTAATAAATATATTATCTTTTAAGGTCTTGCATAACAAAACTTTATATGAGATTTTACACCAAAAGGAACCCATACTTGATCACTTAAGAGTCTTTTGAGTTTAACTTATATCTATGATAATAACAAGCAAAAGGATAAATTTTAAATGAGATGGAGACCTTGTATCTTTGTTGGATATCCCATGGTAGCAAGCAATAGAGCAACCTTTGCAAGAAGTGACAAATGTAGGAACCAATAACGTAGATGCCCAGGGATATGCAAATCAGGAAAATCAAACACCAATGAATAGGTATGATGAGAAAAAATGATCAAGCATGGAGTAAGTTGAATCACAACCATTCATCTCTAAAGAATAAATAGAGGAAGATATATGCGACTGAGAATAAAGACCACAAAAATAACTAAAACACTTTACAAGATATGTCATTGAGCTACCACTCTTTCTTGCACCATCATGCAAAGCCCCACAATCAAATTTCCCAATAAAGTATCCTCTCTCACACCTTATATCTTATGACAAATTCTCAAACTCACATAAAGCTTTTCTTACAGCTGTCATTTCACATGATAAGCCTACATGCTTTTCCCAAGTGATAAAACATAAACATTGGCTTGAGGCAATAGCAGAAGAAATCAAGGCTCTTAAAGCCACAAGGACATGGATGCTAGAACCATTGCCACCGAGAAAGAAAGCTATCAATTCAAAATGAGTGTACAAAATTAAATACAAGCCCAATGAAAGCATTGACAAATATATGGTATGGCTTGTGGCGAAGGGATTCACACAAGTAGAGGGTGTGGATTTTCATGAAACCTTAGCATTGGTAATAAAATTAGTGATAGTGAGATGCTTTCTTTTTGAAGCTATAGTTCAACAATGGGAAATCCATCAACTCGATGTTAGTAATGCATTCCTACATGGCAATTTAAATTAAGAAATGTATATGAAGGTGCCAAAAAGGTTTGGCAATAAAAGGGAGAAGCGAGTCTACAAGTTGCACAAAACATTATATGGCCTAAGACAAGCGTCTAGAAATTGGCATCATAAGTTCACTACTCCTCTACTTGCCATGGGTTTTCATCCGTCAAATTATTCATTGTTTGTATATAAACACAATAACATCTTCACTATAACACTCATCTATGTGGATGATGTGGTACTTGCTGGAAACAATGCTTCCAAAATTAAGGAAGTTAAAAGCCACTTAGAAGGATAATTCCCAATCAAGGACTCGGGACTTTTGAAATATTTATTGGGGATTGAGTTGGCACGCTTATCAGCCAGCATCATAATTTGTCAACGAAAATATACACTGAACATCTTGAAGGAAAGCGACATGAAAGGTTGCAAGCCATGCTCTACACCGATAGAGGTGAATCTCGAACTCACTTCTAAAGAGAATGGTAAGCCAATGGATGCTACTCAATATAGATGACTTGTTGTACTTTTGCTCTATTTGATTATAACAAGGCCAAATATAAGTTATTCTGTACATATCTTGAGCCAGTTTGTCCATGCCTTCCCATATGGATGCGACTATGTGTGTGTTGTGTTACTTGAAAGTAGTACCAAGTCAAGACTCTTATTTCCATCCACAGGACCTTTGTTGCTTAAAGCATACTATGACTCAAATTAAGGTGGCTGTGCCATGCCATAAAGGTCTATGGCTTAGTATTTTATCACTCAGGGCAGTTCAACAATATCATGGCGAGTAAAGAAATAATCTGTTATGGCATGTTCATCATAAAGGTGGAGTACCGTGTAATGGCAACCACTACAAGTGAGATTATTTGGTTATGATACTTACTCAAGGGCTTAAAAACACCCCAACTTCAACCTTCTTCTTTATTCTGTGACAATCAAGTTGCATTATACATTGCAACTAACCTAGTTTTTCATATAAAGTACATCAAGATGGATTACCACTTCATACGTGAATATCTCATGTTAGGTGAAATCAAGCCAATGAAGATTGGGACAGTGAGACAGTTGGTAGACCACTAAAGCCTTAGGTACATCTAGATTCCTTTCATTTCTCAACAAGATGAGCATTACAAATCTTCATGCACCATCTTGAGGGGGAGTATAGGATAGTACGGTTACACATGAATAAGTGCTCACTTTGTTATAGGAGAGGGGAGTTAGTTGTTGATACTAAGATTAGCCAATTAATTGTAGAATATAAAGCATATATATTTAAAAGGTTAGATTTTAGGGATTAAGATACAAATTGCAATAGACATATGTATATATGTAATCATGCATTGAATGAAAGGGCATCTCTCTGCTTCATCATTTTCTAGTTCATGATGCATAGCATACAAATTAAAAATTAAAGACCAATTTAGCATTGAAAAAAAACCTTAAAGGGCTAATTGAAACCATAAATAAATGTAAGGGATCATACTAAATTAACCAAAAAAAAGAAAATGGTACATATACACAAAAATGACTTTATGTATACCGAAAAAGATACTCTGTCCAATAGGGTTAGGAACATTATATTGTTCTAAAGAAAGGAATCATGCATAATATAATCATGGAGGTAGTTTCATGCATGTTTGTTCGTATTATGAAACAACCAATATATAAATTACCCTTCGATACTCCAAAAGAACACATTTCTTGAATTTTATGTATTAACAATTTTGTATATTATTTAATGTCACTTTATTTTCTGTTTCTTTTTTTCCTTGTAGTTGCAATATTTGATTTTTAAATAAAAATCAAAACCACAGGAATTCAAATCCCTCCAATTATATGATGATTGGAGGGGATCTTGTTAAGGCTGAAAACAACTTCTCTCTTTCTTTTTTTTTAAAGATTTAAATCTCAAATGATAAGTATAAAGAAAAAGTAATAATTAAAAGATAAAAATTATAATTATAAGTAAAAATTATATTTAAAAAATTTTAATTGTATAACACAGTTAAAATTTTTTTAGTATAGTTTTTACTTACAATTATATTTTTTGACATTATAATTATATTTTTTATCTTCAAAACTTATTAATTAAAATCTAAATCTAATATATATATATATATATATATATATATGTTGATACAAGCTTCAAGCGTCATGAGGGGATCCAAATCTCGCCTAGAGCCTGAGATTTCAATTGCAGGGGGACCCCCCACCTAGTTTAATCTTAAAAAAGGTGGCACAATATGAAGATCCACTTTTTGTAAACCTCATGTGGGCTTAAAGAATTATATCCAGAATTGACTATACTTGCTGTCACGTCGTCATAGTTGACCACACTCTAATAATTATATCTATCAGTTGTTCAAGTGTTTTCTTCAATTCCTACACCAAATTGGAAGCCATCTCCATCCTCGTTAAGGAGTAGCTGTAACTAGCAAGCTCAAAATCGATCTTAAAATGATTAAATTAAACTAAAATAAACTAAACTAATTAAAATGTCCAAAAATCCGAGTGGTTTTGGTTCATTTTCATTTTGAGAATGAACCCATTTGAATTAAACTGAAATCGATTAATATTATACGTATTTTTATAATTTATAATCCTATATATCTATATTTATAAATCATTTTTTTTATTTTTATTCATTAAACATTAATTTATACCTTAACTAATTAAAATTTTATGTTTTAATTTATAAAGATCATATAAATTGTTTGTAAAAATAAGCTTTAGTTAATGATAATTTAAACTAATTGGACCTTTAAAAAAATCAAAGTTGACAATCAAATCAAACGTAATGAATTGTCAATTGTTCATCTTTGTTTGGTTGAATCATTTAAAAAATATATAAAATAGATCCTTTGTTCTTTTTTTTATGATAAATCAATTGATTAAATTTGATCTGATTGAGATTCTAATCTAATCGAGTTGAATCATGAACACCCTAAATAATAGGCTTTTGTTTTTTTAATCTCTTTGATTGTTTCAACATCATGATTTTAGTTAGTACCAATTGGATTTTTTACTGTTCCTCTTAGAGCAACCCAAAAGAGGAGCAAATCTAAATTGTCCATATTTGATATGGATTGCCTAAATTTGAAATTTTTTTATTTTTTATTCTGAATTATTTTTTTTTATGTTAATATTTTTTATTTTAAAAAATTAAAAAGAAGACAATCTTTTAACTTTTATTAAAAAGATAATCTATCTATCTAATGGAAATTAAAAGACTATTTTTTTAAACTAAAAAATATATTGTAATAAAAAATATAAAAAATTAGAATTTGAACTATCCAACCTTACTCTTCTTATACCAACAAAGAATTCAAATAATTGTTTATAGGGCTCACCTTTGTGTGTATTCCAACGCCAATTTTAGCTCACACATTAAATCACATTAATATTCTTTGCTTGTTTTTTGTAAGGGTCATCCTCAAGAAGGCTAATAAATTAATAATTAGGCTTGATTAATAGGTCTGGTTTTGTAAAATTTGGTATGAGATTTTTATTAAACAAACCAAATATTATTGAGGCCTAAGGAAACCGGAAAAATGAAAATATTATTAAATTAAAAAATATTATACCAAATCCAAAGTCCATAATTTATATATATCTTTAGACACAAAACATGCTAAAGTATAAACTGTTCATATTGAAATGAATTAATCAATAAAATTAATCTTATCTTGACATAATGAGGATAGTCAAGGTGAGGTTTTGAAAGTTTGTTTTATTAAGCCCAAACCCATCCGGAACAAAAACCAGGCCCAACTCTTAAAATATCGAAATTATTGGGTCTAGCTTTAGCCTCAAATTTCAAGCCGAAAAACAACTCTTTAGACTCGAATCCAATGTAATGTATGGATTTTTTTCTTTGGGCAAGTAAGTCAGTTGACCTATAATTAACATTTTTCTTATAATGATATTATCATCTCTTTTTTGTCAATATGGTATTATCATATTAGGCCCAATTCTAAAAGCTAGAGAGAGAGACACTGAGAGAGAGAGAGCCAAAGTGTGCCAGATCACTTGTGGCTTGGATCTACAGGCACAAATTCAGAGGCCTGGAGATCAAAGTGAGGGAATCAAAATGATAACTCATGTTCACTAAAAGGAAAGTGATTTTCTTTTTCTTTTCGTTGTTCAAGCTTTCCTTGCATAAAAATTGCAGCCACTGTTGGTTGAAAGTGCAAGAATTAAACTGAACAAGAAGAGAGAATAGAAAAATTAAAATGATGAAGCAATTGAAAATTAAAAAATGTGAAGGTCGAAGCTTGCCACTGTAACATCGTTATCAGAGCTCAGAGGATGAAGCATCATCGACGGTCACAAGAGTGTGCTAGGCTTCGAAAATTTTTATCTGCCCTTTGGTCGCCAGCATCCTCCACTGTGGAGTTGAGAATGGAAAGAAAATTTCTATTTATGTATGTTTGGTTGTTAGAATAAAATTTTCATTCCAATCATTTGTTGGGAATGACCATTCTATAATGTTTTTTATAAAATGTTTCACTTGTAGGAATGGTACGGTGAAGCATTGCTTTGCCCCTTTATAACATACATTCCATGATATATATATATATATATATATATATATATATATATATATATATATATATATATATATATATATATATATATATATAGTAAGGTATTATAGTCTTTTTCTTTATCATTTTTTCTATTTTTATATTATTTTAATCCAATCAAATATAAAAGTAAAATAATCTCATTTTTTCTATATCATACAAAATAAGATTACGAGTTACTAGATTCTATTCTATCAAAATTTATTCTTATTCCAATTCTCTTTTTTATTGCCACTAAAATTATTCCATATTCCAAACATTGCAGTAATGATAAGAAAGAAAGTGTGGGCTTGTTTGTGTTGCTTGCTTTTGGCCAATGATTTTTTTTTCCCAGCTGGCTGGATCGGGTTGGTATAGGTTTTAAATAGGGGGGATTATAGTTAAGAATTTAAAATTAAAAAAATTATTTTAAATAACTTATTATTATTATGTTTAAAATATTTTATTTAAAATTAGTAATAATTTATCTTAAAATAATAATAACAAGTCCTTTAAAATAATTTTTTTAAACTTTGAATCCTCAATTATAATTCTCTTTTTTAAATACCCAACATAACCGCTCAAATTTTTCTTTAGTAAGGATCTTCTCAATTTCTTGTCTTATCAATTTTTTATCAATTAGAAGAAAAAAAGAAAGAACAAAAAAGAAAGTAGGAGGTGGTGGGACTTATTGAGTGAATTGAGACAATCTCTCCTCACATACTCTGTCTCTCTCTTCTCTCTTTCTCCCTCATAATTGATAGGCTAGAAAATTGAGATGATCGTTGGCCACCCCTCTTATTTTTTGTTTTAAGATGTAACACGATGAAATACCATTGAGTTATGGGATGACATTATTTTGATTGATATGTTACATTATTAAAAATAATAATAATAATTTCTCATTTTCATGAATGTTAATTTTATTTTTATAAAATATTATTTATATTATTTTATGAAAATTTTTAACTTTTATCAATTTTAGTATTAAAATTAAAATCTCAATAAACCACAATATCTAATATATTAATATTAAGATATCAAAAAATATGAAATAACAACGTACGAATTAGCTTCAGAATGAATATATGCTTTACACGTGCTTTTATGCTCAAAGAAATTTCGTGTGGAAGAATTTATAACAATAAAATCAATTATAAATATTTATTAAACAATTTAAGCTTTTATGATAAAGTATCATTGACAAAAATACTATATTAGCTTTTACAATTAGAATTGTGTGATATTTTTATAAACTTACAATTATATATTAAATAAAATCTTAAATAATTATACGTTTTATACCGAAGATACTAACATTCAAGATAATCAATATATCAAATGAGTTCTAAATTGAAAAAATAATAAAAATAAACATATGCTCTAGCACTTCCATGGAGAATAATACCGTCGTAATACCTATCACAAAATCAAAAGAGACAACTGCCATGCATAATTTGCTAATTCTAACTTCAACAATGACTGAAAAAAGAAAAAAGGAACTCATCAAAAAAATTTTAAAAGATAAATTTGTTTACTTATTAAGTTTATTTAGTTTTATCTTTCAAAAATTAAAAATAATAAACTTAATTATTAAAAAAATAATTTTTTGGACATTAATACTTTAATCAAAAGAATTTATTAATTTTGAAAAGAACTTACCAGCCACAGGGCCAAGAAGCAAGAGGGCCCCAGTGGCTACTCCACGGCCTCGCGAGGCCCCCAGAAATCGGAAACGCAGAACAAATCTCAGCCATCGTTAGAGCCAACGTCATCGTCATAGCTCCCACGATCTACCATCCGTACACCATCGTCACCGGCCCACCGTACCTCAGCCCCATTTCGTACAACGTCGTCAACCCGATCGATATGATCGAAAACGCCATCGAGAAGTTTGCCACCGCCCTGCTAACGCAATCCATCAGAATGGAAAGAACTTCTGTCTGTTCTTTCATTTTCCCATGTTTTCTCGGGAAACAAACAGACATTGAATAGAAGAGAAGAGAAGAGAACTGCGAGTTACAGGCTGCGGCTAAGATCTTGCTTGTAACCCAGCTGCTTCAGTCGCAGGTCACCGGGATTATTCGCCACGGCGTCGCCGTGCCGTCTCCGAAACCGACGGCAGCGAGAGGGAAGTAGGAACCTTCTTCATCTTCCATCTTGCAATTCCTTTTTGCTGGGATTTTTGTTCGGTTTTGAAGCTTTTGTATCTTAAACAAATGAATGAATCGTTTTACCTAACAGTCAACGGCTCTGATGTGAAGCGAGATATTGCATTGAATTGGAAGTGATAGTGTTCGGATCGCGAGGAGATGCGCTCAAGCCGTAAGAGGGAGAGAGGGAACGAGTGACGTAGTGTGGGATGTTTCGTGAGATGCACTTGTGTAGGCCTGTATCCATATCCATTGTGTTATTTTCATTTTTTATGAAAGGAGCTTCTGGAAATCTAGACTTGTCTCCGTAGATTTGGATTTAGGTTTAATGATTTATCAGAAATATTCATTTTATGTTAATTCTATCTTATATATTTCTAAAATTTTTAGTATTATCTTAAACACTAGTTTTTCACCCAAATTCACAGAAATTAATTTCAAACCTTAAGTTTGAATTAGGAACTTCACGAGCTTTGGTTTATAACTTGGAGTACTTAAAACGTTTAGTTCATAGAATAATTTTTGTTAGAATGGGAATCAGAATATAAGTAAATGTTCATTGAATAAAAAAATTAATATTTGGTATATCATGAAAAAAAATAGACATTTTATTCGATTTTTATATTTGATTGTATAAAAATAATATAAGAATTAAAAAAATAATCAAATGATTATAATACTATAATATAAAAATATATTAAAATATTCAGTTTTAATTTTGTAATTAGTGAAAAAATATTTTCTATGTACTTTTAATAAAAAAATATTAAATTATTTATTTTAAATTTTTTGAATTTGCAAAAATATTTTTTCAATTACCAGTAATAAAATAATAATTTAGTTTAATAATTAAAAATAAAAAATAACATTTTAGATATTATCCAAGATTTCCTCATTCCATCCATTTTTGGATGGAAAATCAATTCCTTCAAATGGTTGCATCGACATTCCAGCGAGAATGGAATAAATATAGGAAGAATCAACCAAACATGCAAGGCTTAAAATTTTCATTTCCATTTTTTCTCTACAATACATTTTATTTCCAACTAAACAAGGCATAAAATAAAAATAACGTGAGATAAGGAAATATAATATTTATGTACCAAACGGTGTACAATCTATTTCAGTATGCCATATTGATCCTCAATCTACATGAAACAAAACATCGTTACTTCTTGTTAATTTGATAAAGTTAGCATTTAAGATAATATTAAGAATTTTGATAAACATATAAGATGAAATTAAGGCAAAATAAAAACTTAGGATTAACTTTTAAAAAAGAAAAAGATATTTTTTCCAATTCGAATTTAAGCGTAGAAGTTATGAAACTGCACATTCAATTCTTTTTTTAATTATTTTTTTACTCCTTATATTTTTACTCAATTTTTATTTATTTTATAATTTAAAACTTTATAATTAAGGCATTGTAGTTTAAATTTTTTTTAATTTCATTCATATTATTAAACTTTTTAAATATTTCATCAAATTTTATTAACATAATCAAACATGTGCTATATTAGCACATTAAATATATATGATTTATAATAACATAAAGAGTAAAGTAGATAACAAACTAAAATCAATTCACATATGTTAAGTGACTTTAATAAATTTGCTTGCATTACGTATATACTAAGTTGCCTAAATAATACATGATTGGACAGAACAATGACAAAAGTTTAACAACAATGATAAAATGAAAAAAACTTTAAAATTATAGAAATTTAGTTATCAAATTTTTAAATAATAAATATCATGTTAAAAATTGAGTAAAAAAATAATTTAATTCTTTCCTTTTTCAGGGGTAAAATAAACATTCCGTTGTAACATATGCTTCGTGTATATATATATATATATATATATATATATATATATATATATATATATATATATAAAGCTAGAGAAAAAAACTATATTATCCATAAACTGTGATAAGTATAATTTTATTTTGGAATTATATGCCTTTTGCTATTTTTTTTTATTCTTCTTTTTCTTTTTCTTGTTTTTTTTTTCTTTCTTCTCTACATAAGATCCTCCCTAATTATAAAATAGAGAGAATTAAAGTTAAAGATCCAAAATTAAAAATATTTACTTTAAAGGATTTATTATTATTGTTTTAAGATAAATTACCACTAATTGTAAATAAAACTTTAAAACCTCTTAAACCTAATGATAACAAATCTTTTAAAATAAATATTTTTAACTTTGGGTCTTTTAACTCTAATTCTTCTTATAAAATATGTTTTGTCAAAAGACATTGAAATATTGTTAATTTTTTTTTAGGAAAAATATTATTAACTTTTCAATTCATACTCATTACAATAAATATATAGAAGTAATACATTATTCCATTTATTAGTAGTTAATATATGAGTCACACTTAAAATAAAAGGAAAAATTACATTTAAGAACCTAAAAATAAAAAAAATTTATTTTTAAGAATCTATTACTGTTAAGTTCAACTATTTATTGCTAAAATCAATAGTAATTATCTTAAAATAAGTGATAACAAATTCTTAAAAATAAATATTTTACTTTTAGATCCTTTGTTATAATTTTCCCAAAATAAAACTTTGAAGTTCCGCACACAATTCTAGGTTTGTTGGAGTATGATTTAATATGATTTTAAATATTTCACTTTTACGAATTAGAATTATATAATATTATTTTTATAAACAAAACCACATTATATTATATCATGCAATGAAAAATAATTAAATTCGTCCTAGCCTCAAGTTTTAATTCTAAAAGTTATTTGAATAATTCGCTTCCACAAACTAAAATTGTGTAAAACTGCTTTTATAAACCGAATGAAATTATTTTATAGAATTAGGCATTTTGTATGATGCACTTAGTGTATCAATAAAATTAATAATGTCTTCTCATTATATCGATATTGTTTTATCAAAGTGCTTGTAATTACGAATTTTTATCATTAGTAGTTAATTAATAGTATATTAGTAAAACGTAACCAACACATTACAAAATCCTTACAAACATAATAAAGTAATGTTAATAATTGTATCAACGTATTTAATTTCTATAAAAGAATCTATTTGTATAACAAAAGAATTAACACTCACATGATACTAAATATAAGTTTTTAAATGCTAATGTAGTTAAATATTTTAGGTCGAATCACTACATACCTCCCATTCAACAAGCAAAAAAAAGCAGAAACGAATAATTTAATCGATTCAATTCAAAGTGTTTAATCTGGTTCATTGAACAAGGCTGCATTGAAATCAGTATCCACGCATGAAGGCATGATGAGTTTGTTGTAAGGTAGACCAATGGCCTTTTGGGCCAAGTGTCGACACAAAAGCCGGAGACCCACCAGAACCCCCGAGCGGTGCAGTAGTGCTTGCTGGTGTTATACACTACGAGTGGCATGCTGTCCCCAAATAATAACCCTACTACATTTTAGGTTCACTTTAAGAAAGTTGCCTTCATCAAATCAATACAACTACATTAAAAATTGGTCTTAAATTGAGTGGCTTGTATCCATAGGGAAGTTTCCAGGTGTGTAGCTTAGGATGAGTAGATAGTGCTAGAATATTATTTTAAATTTGAATAATATATTAAAATATTTTAAATTTAAAATAAATTAAGATATTTCATATTTTTTTAGTGTATTGGGATATTTTAAATAAAGTTGAATTAGGATATTCTATATTTTTTATATTTTAAATTCAAAATATATTATGATAAGTGGTCTTAATTTTGAAAGTCATTTTTACTAGATAAATTTCAATAAATTGATATATTTGTTTTATATATTGACCCCTCTTAATGGAAAAGTAATCAACACAATCATATGAAATTTAAGAGTTTTTAGCAAGGAATGATTTCCCCTATTAAGAGACCATCACTCTAATAACTAAATTTGCTAAAAAATTGCCTTTGATTAACGACCTTTTTTCTTATTGTTTGTGGTGTCTTAATTGCATATCCTAAAAGTCCAATGTGGTAAGAAGGCTTCTATACACATACAAAAATTGGTATAGCTAGAGGTATTATTATCTTATTGCTTCTTTCACTCATTTTTGTAGTTTCATAAGTATGCCTATTTGATAGACCTACATGTGATATCATAACTTAACTTTGGTTACCATTGCTTGTTATATATTTAAAAAAAGAATTGGAAATTAGGTTTTTCTTATTGGAATGCAATTAATTAATTCCAATTGTATAAATTGCATTTTTGGGTCATATGAAAATTTGACTACCTCATTAGTATAGGCCATTATTGATTTCTTATAAACACATATAAAGAAAAATGAATTGTAACATCCGAGTTTTCATAGAAATAAGGACCCAAGGTCTCAGAATTTTTTTAAACCTTAGCTATAGCGAGGATGCTTGCTCGTTATAACGAGTTTGTGGCCACACAAAATTTAGGAAATTTCTAGTAATAACGCAAGTTGTAGCGAAAACAGTTGGGAAGCTCTCGCAATAGCAAGAGGTGTCCCTCACTATAGCGAAACCTGATTAAAAAAACACTGAGGAGGGATTTTTAAATAGAAAATTGAGTTGCCGGGTTTCTTAGAGGCCTTAAAAATTATAAGAATCCTTAGGATGGTTTAAACCCCCTCTAATATATATTTTTTAACGACGGTGAAGCCAAACTTTGACCCTTTTGTTCAGGAAGGTTTTAGCTCCAAATTGAGTGATTCCAAAGGCGTTTTATAAGTTAGGGGCCTAAAATTTATGATGGAGAAAACGGTTCTAAAAAAGGAGCTAAAATGAAGTGAAAACCAAAAAGTCAAGTATATGGGACATAAATGGAATTATTTACAACAATTTTAATCCCTTCTTGCTTTATATTGTGCGTCCCCTTCCCTCCTCCATTTAGTTGACCTTGTTTCTGCCTAAGACCAGGAGAGACACCAGAACAAAGGGTGCACCATAGAAGGAGAAAGAGAAGGAGAAAAAGAAGGCAAAAGGTATAAAAAATTTCTTTGAATTTCTTAGTCTTTCCTTTAGCAAACTTGTTCTCCCACTTCTCCTCTTTCATTCCATGGACTTATTGAAGTGTTTGGTTCTGTTTTTACCATGTCCAGAGGGGAGGTGTGACACCATAATTTCTAGCTCATTTTATGTCATTTATAAGCTTTATATCATCCATCCCACGAATCGGTCAAAGTTCGAGTCAACTGACATTAGAAAACTTACACTAGATGGTCTTTACCAGTCCCGGGGCTTTCTATAGTTTTTGGGGCCTCTGAGAATCTTGGGTAACTCAAAATTTCCATTTCAAAAGCCCTTCTAGGTGCTTTTCCAAAATTACACTTATTTACGAAAATGCCACTGGCCTTTCGGCAAATTTTTCGAATCACTCCGACCCCAGTTTCTGGGCAACTCAAGACTCAAATCCTCTTTTTTGGCCTTGAATCACTCATCTCAGGGGACTTACTTTGAAAGTGTGCCCGTTTCCATCGTTTAACGAAAACTGGACATTACAGGAGGAGGTCGAAATTTAAGGGAGAGGCCAAAGCAAAGGAGAAGACTCTTGGAAAAGGCTTGAATCAAGGCAGATATCCTAACTTTCCATACTTTCTTCTTCTTACTTCTTGAGAGACAATTTTTGGCCTTATAAAGAACCACCAAGAGGAAGTAAAATCTGACCTAAACCAAGAGTGAAACTTATGAATTAGAGTATGGGAAAGGAGAAGGTGCAAAGAAAACAAAGGAAGAACCATAAGTTTGCAAGATAGGAAACCTAGAGATTTAAGAATGTGTTGTAAAATCTGGTTTGATTCAAGAATTCTCTAGCCTATGTGAGATATTTTTTGAATTCCTAAGATCCCTAAGAAGCCTTCCAAGTACCTCTTCCATCAAGGAAAAATTAGAAACTTCACATGCTTCAATGGCACTCTATGTCTCGACCAAGACAAGATGATATGGCTAGAGAGTATTTTAAAATGTTCTAAGCTTATATTAGCACCACATATGATGAGAGAATATGAGAGGAAGTCTTGGAAAAAACTTAGAAAGCTTAGGATGTGAGGTGGAACCATAGGTCCTATAATGAAGCAACACATAATTAGACTCCTTAAAATAAATGTGTGATGGCTCCAAGAGGTTTTAATGGAGTCAATAATCATATATTCAAAGAGAGAAAAGAGCCAAGATCATGACTTCTTAAGGTTGCTTCATTAAGTGTTTTATGGAACCATATTGAAGTTTTGGAACCAAGTAGGCTTCCATAAGGAGTGTGTAATGCTAGAGCTTAATCCCAATAATCTAAGCATGTTTCATTGATGTGTTTAGGCTAAGAGAATTGAGTGTATTCAAGTTTTATGGTTGGGCTGAGAAGAGGGAGGAAGAATCCAAGAGAAAAGTGTGCATTGTGCCTTCAAGGTAACTTTATCTCCTTTCTCTCATACAAGTGTGGGTGTTTTCTTGTCTTTAAATATGTGTGTGTATGTTTAAACTATGAAAAATATTTCTAGTATGTATGCATATGCCATGGTACTATGATGCTTATTTATGTGTTTAAAAGATGCTTTATGAACATGTTTTAACTTATATGAGCTTCGTGAAGCCAAAAGTCTCATAACTAGGGTGAGAATGAGCCAAAAGTCCCTAAGAATGGGTAAGAAAAAATTAAAAATCTCTAAAAAGAGTGAACCTTAGTCAAAAGTCCCTTGTAAATAGGTGAGGTAAGTTCAAAAGTCCCAAAGAGAATGGGTGAGGCTAAACCATTATCTTAGCAAACTTATGTGTGTTACATGTGACTTCTTGAATGGAAGAAATGATCTATGTATGCTCATGAATTTTAAGATAGTCATGCATATATTTTCAGACTTGAAATTGTATCCATTATGTGTATTTGAAAGAGAGAAGGACTATTGGGATTTTTAGAATCTCACTCTTCTCTCCCCATTACTTAATATGCCTAGGTGAATCAAGAGAATTAAGAGATGGAAGTCACTAAGCTTGAAGACTAGAAAATTGATAAAAGAATTGCTAAATGCTTGTATTGTAACCATTTTGTTGTCAATGGTATAATCTCATAATGTATATGATGTATAAACACTTGAACATATGTATATACATGGATATGTGAAGTATGTATGAGAATTGGTAGCCTAAACAAGGTTTAATGTTTTTGACATTGATATGCATTAATGGAATTGTGAAACCTTGTGTGTATGAACAAGTGGGGTAGTGGTTTTGTAATGTATGAACCTTTGGACCTTTTAGACAAGTTTAATAAGCTATATTTAAGCTTTCTCACATGCTCAAGAGGTCATGGCTAAGGTAGGTGATGCTCATCAGAATAATGACACTGCAATTGTGTGGGCTGTAGGAATAGTAAATAATGAGTCAAGGTCATTCTCTCAGAGAATCGATACGATTAGTGATTAGGCATTAGATTTCTCATATTCGTTTTAGTTAAACAAATCAAGTTGTGATTGAATTTTTGTGAAAATTAATTCAAGTGCAATTAACAATAATGAAAATAATGCTAAACGAAATTAAACAATAAAAGACATCCTAAGAATTCTAATCCTCTTTTTTCATAGTGTCCATTATTTTTCTTTTTAATTAATTGGATTAATGTCAATTTTATAGTTAAAGGGCTAATTAGGTAAAAATATCTTTCGATCCATTCAAACTCATATATCAACTTAACTCTTTGATGTCTTAAATGAGAAGTTAACATTCAATTAAGCCCAAACCTTATCTAGACTACCTATGGCCTCTAAGTATATTTCTATCTCAAGTGTTGTGAATACCGTATTTTGTCCAGGCAAACTACAAAAATAATAATAAAATCAAATTAGTAAAAATAAAAACAAAAAAAAGGAAAAGAAAGAAAATAGAAAATTAAGAGAAAATGAAAAGAAAAAAATAAAAATAAATAAAAAAGCCTAAAGCTTTAGAAAATAATAAAAAATTATTAAGAAAATTTTAAAAAGAAAAAACCAAAAAACTTATAGTAAAAATAAAGAAAGAAACAAATCCAAGTAAACAAAAAAGAGAAAAAAATGAGAGTAGCCTAATCTGAAGCCCAACGCCTTTTCTCCGACAGGCCCCGTCTTGCTAAATCCTTAGCCTTTAACGGAAGCACAATTTGTTAAGCCCAAACATTGAAAAGGAAAATGGGCTGAAGAACAAAAAAAGTGAAGCCCGTTTCTTCAGCCTAACAACCTACTTCAAATCTGAAGCCCACGTCTAAAAAAACCTATCCGGTGGTCTCCCTTCTGGCCTTTTCTCTCGCATCCTCCAGGAGCACGAGGTGACTGTACGAAGCAGAAGGGGAGCAGCTTTTAGGGAAGGAGGATCTTTTGATTCCAGGGGAGAGGGGCAGAGGAGAGAGAGCACAATGGAGACTATACGGGGCAGAAGGCAAAGAGCAAGATAAAAACACACAGCACCACAGCAAAGGGAAAAAGGGAGAAAGTGATGCATCAGGGAAGAAAAGGTTTTTTTTCGGAGACAGAGAGGACGCGAGGTTTGAGAGACTGGGAGTGAGAAGGGAAAAGGGAGAGCTGATTTCAAATGAGAAAGATTGAGCAGAGGATTCAAGAGGAGGAGGAAGAGGATTTCAGAGGAGAAGAAACAGGGAGAATCAAAAAGAAAGAAGAGAGGGAGATCAAAAAAAATCGAAGGGAGAGAGGTCAAAATTCGAATTAAGAAACTAGAGAGCTAAGAGAGATGGAGGAACCAGAAAATCAAGGGAGAGAGGAAGTTCGGAAGAGCAAGGCGAGAGATTATGAAGAAGAGGGCAAGAAACCGGAGAGAGCTTAGGGAGAGTTAAGAGTGAAGGTAGAGTTTGAAACAGAGGAAGAAGTGCGATGGAGGAGCCTATTCTTCCCTGGAGACCCCTGCAGGTAACTCACAATTCCAGTTTACTTCTATTGTCAACGTAAGTTCCTTGTGATTGCTGATGTTCTGAAATGGGAATGCGAGACTAAGTAACACTCTCGCGCTGGGTAGTCATGGCCGTAGTTCAAAAGGCCAAGCTTCGTATGCATCTTTAGGTATGCACAGTAGGTGCTCGATGAAATGCCTAATAGAAGGTTGAGCTTGGGCATTTGATCATGATTGCTGAATCTGTGAGGTCTGATAGAGTCTTATGTATTTGCTTGGACCTTTCCCTGTTATAATTTCGTGTAAATGAATGTAGATTTCAGAGTTTAGCTGGGTATGAATGTATGTTCCTTATAGCCATCTGGTGTGTATCTCGAACTGACAGAGGCCATAACATGGTTAGGGACCCTTTTAACTTGGATATGTATAATTTGCTATGAGCATTTTATTTCGATTCAAAGTTACTTAATTTATCTATGTATGAGAAAACCAAGTTTATCCAGGAATTTCTTTTTGTTAATAAATATGGTCCAAATGGATTCCTCTTATGATCTAATGTCCAGACGCTCTAGCCTAAACTCTCCACTATTAGTAGTTGGCTGATATTTTGAAGGCTGATGTTATGTATAACAATGTACCATGTTATTCGTTTGAGTAACCAGGTCTTAGGCGGTGCAAATCGTCATGACAAGGGTTCAAGGAAATTTTAGGTGAAAGGTTTTAAAATATATATGTATATGTATATATAATAAATAAGTAAAAAAATAAAGAAAAGAATAGAGAAAACCTTCTAGATATGCCACTGGCTCGGAGGCCAAAATGTAACGCCTGTGTAAAATGCCATAACGTCCTAAACATATAAACTCACCAATTATACTCTCATTTTTGCTTTTATTTTTTTTAATCTTTTTAGTCATTTTATTTCTTTGAGATTTAGATTTTATCGTGTGAGATCTTGTATCTCCTCAGACATATAGAAGTTATCTGTGTAACACCATAACTTCTAGCTCATTTCATGCCATTTATAGGCCTTGAATCACTCATTTCAGAAAACTTGCTTTGAAAACGTACCCATTTCCATCATTTAATGAAAATGGAACATTACAATCTGAGACTGTATGTGACAATAAGTCCCCTCAGTCACTAGATTGTATCATAAAGCATTTTTAAATTTGGAATTTCATGGCCTATAACATGGGAATGTTATTTCCAAAAGGTTTTCGAACAAAGAGGGAAAAATGAAATGCATCTTTGCGAGAGAAAAGGGTTTTAAAACAAAAAGGGAAAAGAAGGGGATTTTTTTTAAAGAGTCAAATAGGACTTCTTTCAAATTATAAAAATATTCAAAGTCCTAAATTTGGGATCAGAATAAAAATTTTAATTAATTAAATCAAGAAAATCAAAATGAAAAGTAAAACCAAAAAAATTAAAAAAATAGATTAATCATCCCAAAGTCAAATAATTAAAAAAAAAGGGTAAAAAAAAAAAGAACATCAAATACTAATTATTAAGACCAAGAAAAAAAAAACAAGAAGCAAAAGGTCAAAACAAAAGATAAAAAAAAATGAAGAAAATCAAAATCACCCTAAGAATTAAAATCAAAAATCGAAAAGAAGAAGGGATAAAAAAAAATCCTTCATTGAATTAAATAAAATGTTAAAAATATATATATAAAACAAAAAAATTAAAGAAGCAAAAAAAACTAAAAATAAAAAATATAACCAAAAAAAAGGATCAAAAATGGGAGAAATAGTAAAGAAGTGGGATTGATTCAGTTTTCATAAATTAAAACATACAAGCCAATTTTGAAATTGTTTTAGTTATGAAAGTCTAAATGATTTTTATATTCTTTCTCTTCTCGCCACAAAAAAATTTTAAAAAAAAAATAATAGTAAAACAAAATAAAACAAAACAAAACAAAATAAAAATCGAAAACAAAAAAACAAAAACAAATAAAAGACACCAAAAAATCCTAAAAACAAAAAAAAAACAAAAACAAAAACAGAAACAAACAAACAAACACAGTCTCCATTCAAACTACGTGAACTTTGATCCCTACCGAAGGGTACGTAGACCCTAGGCTCTCATCCTAAATCAAGTCCGTCTTTGTAAATAAATTTTTATTTTTAATTTTTTTATTTCATTTTTTCTAATTTTATTTCTTTAATCTCTTTCTTTCTTTTTTTACTTTCAATTTTATTTCCTTTATTTTTATTTCTTATTTTGTATGTGATTTATTAGGAGAATTAAAATAGACTAAAGGCCATAACAATTTTACATGACTAATTTAGGGTAACTGTTCTTAGCAATAGGTGTTGCGGGATGCCTAACACCTTTCCCACTCACAATTGACTCCCGGATCTATTTTCTGGTTCACAGACCATTTTTTGCTTTTTAAATAAAAAAAAAATTTCCAAAATTTTGCTTTTTCAAAAATTAAAATTTTGGTGGCGACTCTACTTACTTTTAATTTTAATTTCGATTTGGCGCCACGCGGTCGCATTTTTAGGTGTGACAAGTGCAAATTAGACTATGTCTAATCCTAAGTTGCTCAATCAATGGTCTATAAGTAATTCCCTTCTTTCAAAGGCTAATTACAAAACTCATAATCAAACTAAAGGTGGCCAATCAATAGAATGAAACCATAATTCAGATTAAGCAATAAAATCTCTAATAATCCAACATAATCAAAAGGGAAATAATTTCCAAAGCTCAAAGGTTCATAGAATCCTTAAGGGTTACAAGATTTAGCCACTCATGGCTTGAAATCCGTAGACAAGTTCAGTAAACATATCAACAAATACATCAACTTGGAGAGAAGATAGAGTAGAAACACCTAAACGAAAGAATCTTGAATAGAATCAATGATTTTCGGATTAATATAAGCTTTCCCAACACCTTTTGTGCATTTTTCCATTCTCCTAGTCGACCAAAACGCCTTCTTTTTTCTGAATGACGAAGCCCTAACTTTCTCTTGCGTTTTTTAGCTAGCAAATCAAAGCTGTGCGTTTCAGAGGTCAATTTCGCTATGGCGAGGGGTGACTCTCGCTATAGCAAGAGCTTATAGGCACCCAAATTTCTGTTGATCTCGTTATTGCTGGCGCTATAACTGAGCTCTCTGGAATTTGTATGCATCGCGACTTCGCTATGGCGAAGTAACTTTCTCGCTACAACGAATTGTGTTCTAGCTGTAGTGAAAGGACTTATTCCACTTACCTTTTTACTTTTTAGCTTTCTTCTCTTTTTTCATTTCTTTCTACAATCTTCTACTTTCTCCTGAGATAAAAATCAATCATAAAATGAGGCTTAAACTGATAAAGATATCGTAATTGAAATATTTTCTTTATTTTGTTTGATTGAATACAAATTTAGCCATATTAGTTAAGAAAAAAGTACTTTGCCTCCCTAATTTATCATAAAATATATCCCTTTCTCATCCAAAATTAGGAAGTCATCAGTAGGAAAGCATTTGGTTTCATTTTTACCCCTTTTGGTGCTTGAAAAGCTCATTTTGGCACACTATATCACAAACTGACCAAATGGAGAAATTTTCCCATGAAATTTGGCATGAATCCAAGTCTCATCTAAAGCTTTTTATAGAGCTAAGGGCCGTATTATTCAGAACTCTAGAGAATAAATTATGAATTTTCAAAGTTGAAAAAATTTTTAGATTTGGCATATGCACTGTTCATATGGTCAAATGAAGTCCGATTGCCTTAAAATTTTATAGACATAAATTAGATATTATAAGCTTTCCATAGCCATAAAGAGCATCCTATTTGAATCTATATTGAGGGAGATATGTATTTTTTAAATTGGGATTTACTGTTAGTAATACAGCAGGACCTCAAGCACTGTTCCATTAATTTTCGTTAGCTTAATGTTATTTTCTTGATCTTGAGCTATTTTTTCACTAAAGCAAACATCTATAGCTTTTCAGATTTTATGGTTTACTAGGTTTGAATTTTTGTAGAATTAGTTATGAATTTTTTAAATTTATATTAGTAAATTGTATCAAAGTACCTGGGCAGCCAGACCTATAATATTTTCTGCTATCAATCGTAGTCCAAATGATGTTTTTTGTCCTGGAAGCATTTTTAGCATAATGTTAACATTCAGTGCTTTCCAGAAAGTTATGATTTGTTGGATTTTAATTTTTCTAGATTTAATTATGAATTTTCAATATTGGTGATAGAAACTTGAATTTTGGGCCCGAAAATAAGCAAACATTTTCTGATGTGTAGGGCTCCAAATCCAAATTGTATAAGATGTTTTTTTATGCTTATGACTTGTATAGATAGATTATGAGTAGAGATTGATGGTTGAGAATTCACGGGGCCCATGGAGCACAAAAGAACAAAATTTGATTTCCTCATGACGTGGAATATTACGTTGTTTAATGCTTTCTCTCTGAGAATTGTCATGCTAATGATGTGGAATCCTTGCAAATGTATGAGAAAGGCTAAAGTAAGGCTAGAAGTATTATGGTGTTAAATGAACAATAAATATCTTATTGTACATGTGTATACAAGAAAATAAAAAGCTTATTTTGGAAGGATATGAGGTCCTACTTGAGATTCATTTAGTTATTAAATCCAAGAAGAAAATCCCATAAAGGAAAAAACATTTAAGGAATTATTGTCCTAAAAAAAGGCCTAATGGAAGAAGAAAAGATATACTCTTATATCTATTGTGTTTTAAATCTCATTTAGTTCTGATTATCATAATTGAGAATTTTTTTAGTTTATGGCATAAGAGATTGAGATATATCTCCATTAAGAGGATCAAAAGGTTTATAAAAGATGATATTCTTGAGTTCCTAAACTTAACTAATTTTAATTCATGTGTAGATTGTATTAAAGAGTAAGCAGACTAACATGCCACTTAAAGAAATAAGAATTGTTAGAGATTTATACATACTAATATCTATAGTCTTAATGTTTTAATGGTCAGAAACATTTCTTCTTTTTTTTTGGTTACTTCTCATGCTACATATATATCTACTTACTTTATAATTAAAGTAAGGCACTCAATAGGTGTATAAAGCAAAAGCAAAGAAATAATATGGTAAACATATTAATATAATAAAGTTAGATAAAGAAGATGAATATTTTGACAAGTATACAGGACATAGACAAGTACTTAAGACAATGGAGTATACCTTGAATAAGGTTCTAATAAAAGCTATATTTAAGACATTCTTTGAAATCTAGAAATGTCAAAAACCTAGTTTGAATCATATATGTATGGGGTTGTTTTATAGAGGTAAGAGTATATAACGTACATGAAAGAAAGTTAGATCCCAAAACTATCAATGCATATGTTATTGGTTACATAAAAAAAGTCTAAGAGATACAAATTTCATTGTTCTTCACATTTAATGAGATTTTTTGGAACTAAGAATAACATCAAATTTCTTGAAAATGATGTAATTAGAGGAAATGATTAACTACATGACTTAATCATTGAGGATGATCACATACAACAAATTACTTCCATTAGTTAAGTTGGAACATTGATTTTATATGACACCTATCCTATTAGGCTAAATGTAGAATTAAATAAGTTCTTCAATACAAATTGATCATGCTAGAAATTAAAAGCATCTTTATCTTGAAGGTCTTATTATTCATGACAAGGAACTTTAACTAATGGTAGAAGATATTCCTATTGAGCAACCTCAACATTCACAACAGGTTAAATTAAGATAGTCAACTAGGATAAAGAAATTGGCAATTCTTAGTGACTACATAGTATACCTTATGGAATTTGAACATAACATAAATATTAAGAATGATGTCATAACATTTTTACAAACAATTATAGTATAAATTCCAAATTGTGGCATGATGCCATGATGGATAAGATAGAATCAATGGCAAATAACAATGATTGACACCTTGTACAATTACATAGTGGGGCTAAGGAAATTAGCTATAAATGGGTTTTAAAGACCAGAATGGATTTACTAAATAACATTAAGTATTACAAAACAAGATTGGTTGCTAAGGATTTCACATAAGAGGAAGGAATTGACTACATAGAGACATTCTCTCTTGTATTAAAGAAGGACGCTTCTTGTATCTTCATGACTTTACTTGCCCATTTTAACTTAGGATAATATCATATGAAAGTGAAAATAACCTTCCTCAATTATGATCATAAGGAAGAGGTATACATAAAAAATAACATAAAGGGTTTATTAAATGTCAAAGAGAATTTAGTATGCAAAAATAGGAAGTCCATTTTTAGATTTAAGCAAGTCCTATGAAAGTCGTACTTGAAGTCACAGGATATAATCACATTTTTTTGGTTTCATTGAATATATCGTAGATTAATGTATATATCACAAGGTCAGTAGAAGTAGATATCTTTTTTACAATAAATTGCTTATATCTAGTAACTTAAGGGCTGCTACATAAGGTGAAACAACTATTGTTCAAAAACTATGGCATGAAAGATATATGTGAAGTATCCTATAAAGATCTATATAAAAATAAATCTCAAGGTATTTTGGAACTATCATAAGAAACTTATATTAATTAAATACTTGAACATTTCTTGATAAAAGGTAATTCACCAAATGTGGCACCCATTGTGAGAATGATCTTGAAAGAAAAGATCATAAGAAACCTATATTAATTTATTTTGTTTCTATGTCTCAAGTATGATCTTAAAAGAAAAGAGATAGAGAATTTTCCTTTGATTTCAGTAGCTAAAAGCTTCTAGATGTCCACAAGACTAAATAAAGTTTTTGCTAAATAAATGTTAAATAGATACAAAAACCATTCAAGATTGGATCATTGAATTAAAAGGCTATATTGATTGTTATGAAGTACATTTAAAATACATTAATTTTCATGCTTATATAGAAAAGCTAACAATTTAGAAGATGTTAATTATTCAAATTTAGACTTGGCAGAATGTGTTGATCTTTAAAATGTCAACATTACGACACATCTTCATACTTGTTGAATAAATCTACTTGTTGAATAAGTCATATCATATAGGAGTGCAAGAATGCTAAGCAATCATTGATTACTACTTCTACCATGAAATGTTGAATTTATATCATGCTTTTTAGGAAAATTCATAGGATATTTTGATTGAAGAGTTTCATCACTAAGTTTTAAATTGTGGATTTATTTTAAACCCATTAAAAAGTACTATGATTATATAAGGTCAAGCAATCATAAAACACATAGAGAATAAAGATCTTTTAACTATTAGGGTACATTTAAAGGAGTTTGAGAATCATATATCTCATATGAGATATAGATCATATTGTGTGATTGTTAGTCTGGTTGATATATGTTTAAATAATGAAATTTGAATTATGATTTATTATCTCTAATTTTTAGGAATATACATTTTGTAAGATTGACAAACAGTTGAGTTAAAACCCGGATAAACATTTGAAATTTATTTATAAAGTTTAATGTTTTATAAAGCTAAAAACATGTTACTAATGATACATGGAAGGTAATAATTATTTATTTAAAGGACTTATCATCATAATTATTGTGGTATGTATTTTTTTTCTGGATATAAAGGGGGCAAAAGCCCAAAACAAAATAAAGGGGAGACTAAGAAAAGATGAAGCGAGGCATGGCTACTCTGCGGTTATTCTTATTGAGGATGGGACCGAGCTCCATCGGTGCAGTATGGAGTTTTTGGCAAGTAAGAGGATGATCTTGAGCCCAATTAGCAAGCCAATTGGCACTACGATTCACTTCCTAATAACAATGTATAAGGGTCATCATCCAAGGCCTATCTAGGATACTACGGATTTCTTCCACTATCATGAAGCAGGGGTGCATTCTTTCACACCCATTCTCAATAAGGGAGATAACGGCGCGGGAATCAGAGTTAATGATTAACTTCTTGATGCCAAGGTCCCAGGCTATTCAAAACCCCCAAAGAATTCCCCAAAGTTCAGCATGTGTAATAGTGCCAAAACCTAGGTTACAGATGAAACCTGACTTCCAACACCCAAGGTTATCTCTAATAATCCCTCCGCAAGTTGTTGCACTTGTAGCCAACCGAGAGCCATCAGTATTCAATTTGTACTAGTCTTGATGAGGAGGTTCCCATCGGATAAAGATCTTTTCCCTTCTGGTTCAAAGCTTTGTTTGGCATGTGCCTAGGAGCACATCGGAGTTGGTTAGCCAGAAAAACTTATGGATAATACTAGTATTGCTTTCTAAAGTTTCTGAGAAAACTTGATTGCAACAGGAGGTCCACAAACACCAATAAGTGTACACAAAGATCTTCCCCTATGGTAGGTTATTTTGAGAATGTTTCCCAAGCTCATTTCGGTAGTTCCACTCCAACCACTCTTGTCGTGGGAGAGAAAGAAATCTAATCCAGTGCTTTTCATCTACCAAGTATTTCCAAATGTACTGGGCTCTGTTGCAGTCTCTCATACAATAAAGGGAGGTTTCGATCTCATCACAGCTAAAGAGGCACTCATTACCTCCCTCTAGACCTCTTTTTGTTCTTAGATCGCATGTAAGAAGTCTGTCACAAGCTAGTAACCAAAGGAAAGCTCTAATCTTTTTTGGAACAAGCCACTCCAAACATTTTGCCAAACTTTTTGACTGCAATCTCGATCACCTATAGTCATCATGCGGTACGCAGATCGGACCGAGAAGCATCCATCATGTTCTCTTCTCTAAATCACTACATCCTCCCTAAAGTGGAGGGTGGGGGGAACAATGTTAACTATGACTTTCTGAACCAATGGAGGGAGAGATCTATTAATTTTCTCCCAGTCCCAATCCCTAGAGGGGGACAAATAGTCTCTGATAGTGATTTGAGAATGTTCCATAGGAGTATCTGTGTGAACATAATAAGCCAATTCGTGTTCTAGAGGGGTCCATAGATCATGCCAAAGTCTGACTTGCATACCATTACCAATGCTCCATCTCAGCCCTCTGGAAAAGGTTTCCCAAACTTTATTAATTCCCTTCCATAAGTTTGAGGCTCCAGGGATTTTCTGAACATAGGGAATAATTTAAGACCCACATTTATACTTACTCCTGATATGTTGGACCCATAAGGCATGCCTTTTCTGAATGAGATCCCAGCAAATCTTCATAAGATGTGGTATGTATTTAATTTGCTAATGAACGTGCAATTTAGCAAATCATATTTGGACAAAATGAAAGAATATTATAATAATATTTTAAATTTGAATAATATATTGGAGTATTTTAAATTAAAGATAAATTAGGATATTCTATATCCTACTAGTGCATTTGGATATTTTAAATAAAGTTGAATTAGAATATCCTATATCTTTTTGTCTTTTAAATTTAAAATATATCCTAATAAGTGGTCCTTATTTTGAAAATTAGTTCTGTTAGATAAATTTCAATCAGTTAGTAGAAATATTCAATTGATATATTTGTTTTATAAATTGATCCTTTCTTGATGGAAGAGTGAACAATCTAATCAACTAAAATCTGAGAAGATTTTCAGCAGAGTGTGATTTTCCTATTCCTATTGAGAGACCAATCACTCTAATCACTAGGTCTACTAAAAAATGGCTCTAATTTATAGGCCTTTTTTTTAATTATTTTTGGTGTCTTAATTGCAAATCCCAAAAGCCCAATTTGGTGAAAAAGCTTTTACACATAAAGAACAATTTTTTAAGTGTAATTTTCTCTTACAATTAAAAGTTTTGTCCCTAAAATTGCAATTTTTACTTTTCAATTTATCCTTAAACCCAAAAAGTTCAAAAGGGGGAGGGGGGACTTGTTACTACAAAGATCTTATATTACTAGGGATCCATGCTCCAAGCTTATTTAACCTGGCCATATGTGAAATGGGTTAATCCTATTTATCACTACCAAAAATTACCACCATATTTAAGACTTAATCTTAAACTCCCATTCTACCACATATCTTGCTTCTTTTACTAATCATTGATTAAATGTATTAAACTCTTGAAAATAAACTTCAATATACCATATCATGCATATAAGATATGAGGACTTTGATCCTATGGAGCACTTTAAACCCTTGAATATATCATTGCATCTAAGGTTCATGCTCTAGATTCACTTATGGGCTTGGGCCACTGCTTAGCCCTTAATAATGGGCTTTAACAACGCTTAAAGTTTATAGGGCTTTGGCCTTAGCCTAGACCAACCCACAAATAACTAAAGGTTTATCCAGCATATAGGACTATTAACGTGAAAACAAAAATGAAGAAAAAAAAGTGACTTTGTGGATAGAAAATGACTTTCATACCCTTACATTAAAAAAGTAATAAAAGTGAACAAAATTATTTAAGTAATGATAATAAGGGTATAATAGATATTGCTTGGAATTTTCTAATACTTTCTCCATTTCCCTTATTATACCAAATGCCCCTTACCTTTCTCATTCATAATTTCATATGTGAACATAAAAACAAGAGTAACTTATATAGATTGCCTCATACTTTTATTGAAATTATACAAATTTCTCTTCTATGTTCAAAATATATAAGGACAACACCTTAAAATAAAAAGTTACACTATATTTTATTTCAATTTAAAATTATTTTTACTAAAATACATTGTTTCATCCTAAATACATTTTTTAACTAAATGTATTTAGCTTAATGAAGGATATTTTAGTTTTAAAAAATTTAAATTTGGGCTAAGTGTATGTTTTAAGAATAAAGAAAAATTTATATAATTTTAAAAATATTTAAGGGAAGTTTGTGTAATTTCTTCCCAAAAAAAAAAACAATGCTATGGCAACTTAAAAATAAATTATATTTCTAAATTAGTAAAGTCCTCTTGGTCAAAACTAAAGCAACTAAGACACCACATGGTTAATAGTTAATGATACTTGAAGTCAATTTATCTTATTTGAGTGAAATGAGCATGGTTAATGTCAATTCTAAGAAAGAAGCTCAAAGATACATAGATATTTGTAGTTGAGATTCACAAAACCTAATTTTTTACAAATTATGAACATCTTATATCTTTTTTATCTCTTTACTAAACTCGAAATGTAGAGTCAGATATTGACTCGTTAAGTTTCCAAATCATAATGAGGTGGGATATATATAGTCTAAAGATCATCACGTTAACCTTAAGATTTTATGTTATAAGTTTTAAAGATGACAAAATGTGTGACAAATGAGTTACAAATTCAACATCAATATGTGCTCACTTGATTGCTATAAGCCATCGTGATTATAAGAAAGATGGCTTATCCTAATTATGCTATAAGTTTTGATAATGAAAAATATTGACAAATATAGTATTATTATGTGCTTACATATTTAATCATTAACTCATAATATTTTATTTTTGAATCATGTTTCATCTTTTATGTTTAAGATATGTTTGCTTGTAATATATCTAATAGATTTTAAAGCTATACATATAATCTAAATTAGATATATAAATTATGAGAATCTCATACGCATGATAATATTATTTATATTGCACTAAATACTATTATGATGTGTATATTGATAAATGTGAATTAAACTAACTATTTTATTTATAAGTTAAATATCTTTCATGTAGGATGATCCAAAGAAAAAAGAGCAGGTATTGAAGTGAAAAGAGTAGAATATCAATATCATATCTTACTTAAAGAAATAGGAAGTATAAAAAAAAGGACAGTTCTAAGAATTGAAGAACATAAACATTTAAATATTTAGCTGCATCAAAATAATTAATTGGCTCAAATAAGTAAATTTATCCTAGGTAGGAGTTTTTATGTGAAATTCAGGTATTTAGATTTGCAATTTTGACTATAGATATTTTGGTTCTCAAAATATATGTTTGGATCCAAAAGATGGTAAGATATAGATTTTCCCAAAAGCCTTAATTTAACCTTTGGTTACTACTTTTATTATATCTCACAAATTATATGAATTTTTTATATGAATCTTATTTCATTTGAAAATAGACCCAAATATCTTTTTAAAAATAAAGTATTCACCCAAAACAATATTCAAATGAAAAAGTTATAATTATTTAAAGTTGAATAGTAAGATATGGATTTCACATAAAATCCTCTTTTGACCTTCATTTACTCATTTGATTATATATCTCAAACATCTTTCCAATGATAGGTCATTCATATAAAATGGAGTTAAAATGGTAATGTTATAACCATTTAAAATTGACTCTGTGCAATAGTCAACTAACAAGTCACAACTTTTAGAAAAGCAACAATCAATTGGTGGACTTCAATAGTTGATTGGTGGGTTGTATATTGAAAAGTAATGATAATATTTTAGTTAATTATCGACTAGTAAACCTTAACAGTCCATTAGGACATCCAGAACAACTTTTTCAAAGTGTATAATGGCTTTTTTATGTCTCAAATGGCTATTTTTCATAAAACCTTATAAATATGCCTTTTGAAAACATGTTTTTAAATAGAACCAAGTGGCATAATGTAATCTTTAACTAGTTTGAGTTTTAGAAAGATAAATAATCATTCTTAAGCCAAAATATGCAAAATCTCTATCATTTGGATTCTTAAAACTTCATCTTGTATATTTATTCTTTGAGAGAGTTTTTTTTATTAATCTTATTTTTCTAAAATTATTGTAAAGCAAGGGTGGTGTATCCCTATGAGAGAAAACAAGAGTAGAAAAACTCGGGTGATTATCCTCAAAGAAGCAAAGAGTGTTTTATTTTAGAATGAAAACAATTTTAAGTTAAGTTAGATATTGTATAAGCTCATAGGTGTTTTGATTAAACTTGTGAAATTAGTAAAAAAAAATTTAAATGGAAGTTGAAGAACTTGATGTAAACTTGGATTGGAACCAAACCAAGATAAATCTTGAAATTTGCCTTCTCTTACCTTGTACATCTTACATTTCAAGTTGCTCAATTGATGCTTGGTTTTTATATTAATATTTTGCATGAAGTATTAATTATCTCTTGTTAGATATATTTTTTTCTATATATTTCAAGTAAATCAATTGCTTAAAAGAATGCAAAATTATTCTAATTTACTTGAAAACGTACTTTTGCATCAAGTTTAATTAGATTTTATTAAATACTCTATTTTTAGAAATAGAATTTGCATTTTTTATAATTCAAACATCAATATAAATTTTTGCTTAATTGTTATAATTGTTGTTTTACTTAATACTCTTTAAAATAACTTTATTAACAAGTTTTAAAAAAAATAAAAAATCATCCAAATTTTGGTAAACACCTAATTCACCCCCCTTGTGTAGTTTGGATCCTCTCTATTTTTTGTTAATTTTAGATAAAGAAAGACACAAATTGTGTAAGGCTGGTAGGTCTTATTTGAATATGTAAAATCCACTTAAGCGATGGGAATTACACACTCTATACTTATCTTTTTCTAAAATTAACAAGAAATAAAGAGGAAAAAAAATAGAGAAGATTCAATCTCCCCCTTAAATGTTGATTGCCTTGTCTGACACATTATGTTGCGCTTAAACACGCCCTTGAAGACAGTCATTATTGGGAGAATAGGAGTGAAGTCCATTGCGACTGTCGGCCAACATCTGGAAATATGCATGAGGTCCCCAGCCTACATAATACAAGCAAGAAAATCAAAACTAAGCTAAGTATACAATAATCATTGTTTTTTTTCTCTGATAATTTACAATGCATTATCATATCGTAAGAAAAGGAAAAACTCTAGACATTAATGTCAATCAAGATGACTGTGTCACAATGACTAGCGAAGCAGCTGGTGGCAGAATTCCTAATGGTCTAACTCAAAAGAGGTAGCAGGCCATTACATTGTTTTCCAATAAATTTGCTTACAATCTTGTATTCAATGATTTTGTTAACCTACCCCAGAAATTCTCTACAATTGGTTCTTAGCAGGACATCTCATAACTACAGCATGGAGCATAGACACATTCATGTACGACGAATGTTTTAAAAATCAAAGTTCACATTAAATCAAGATAAAAAAGTAATTCATAGATTAATAATTTAATCATGATTAAATTGGAATCAAATCATTTTTCTCTCTCTATATATATATATATATAATATTTTATAATTAAATTAATATATATTATAAAATAATATTTAAAATAGATATAAATATTAAAAAATATAAAAAATAATTAAAATATTTTACATATAATAATAAATCTACGTAAAATAGATTGAATAATGTTTATAAAATATTATAAATATCTATTATAGAATGCCAAAATTATATTTTAAACAAAAATATTAAATCGACTAGATTTTTTTTTATTTTTGACCCATTTGATCAATTCTTAACTAGTTTGTTTCTTAGCCAGACTTTAAGATCTTATACTGGTTTACCAATTTTTTGATTCGACCTGTTAGTTTGGTTCAATTTTCATTTTGGTTACAATTTTCATAATACTGATGATTCCCATATTTCTTTGGAACACATCTTTAGGTGCTGATAATTAACATATCAAACCGTACTACTGATGCAGAAGACATATTAAAAGAAAGAAAACA
Source organism: Erythrophleum fordii (assembly GCA_032878935.1). Classification (NCBI taxonomy): domain Eukaryota; kingdom Viridiplantae; phylum Streptophyta; class Magnoliopsida; order Fabales; family Fabaceae; genus Erythrophleum; species Erythrophleum fordii. The sequence goes on from JAVQMF010000029.1 coordinate 4,366,559, forward strand.
AAACAAAAAGAAGAAGCAGATCACAACAATATCAACGTGTTAAAAATCATAAAAGAACAATTTATGGACATACAATCTGTGTCATACGGAGGTGGAAAGAATTGTAAGTAACAGAAGGATGCAACTACTACCCCTGCACAAAAGATACCCAAATAAGAAACTTCACAGAAAAAGGAGGTAAAAAAAAAGTATGATTGAATTTGCAATTGCAGACAAAAGAAAATTACCTAAAAGACCTCCAGCAAACACATCTTGCCAATGGTGCCAATAATCATCAACTCGAGAGACTCCAACCAGAGCTGCCATGAGGATCGGCAAGAAAACAATACAGAGCTTTGCAATGTGGCCTCTACGATCGAATGCCCTAACTTTTCCAGATAGATACCAAGCAAGAAAACCAAGACCAGCAAAAGACCCTGCACACATAAGTGAATGTTTATGAGCTTATAATGTGGGATTTTATGAAGCCTATGATAAACTTTTGAATTAGAACAGAAAATTGAAACAATCAATCCCCAGGATAGATCAATGAAACCAAAAATGCAAAATTTCAGGCCCAACATATTAGTTGAACCACGCAGTCATAAAACTAAGGTTTTATGAAAATTTTAGTCCTTTTGAAGTAGTATGATTATATAAGGACGCTGAGTATTATAACATTTTTTCTTGGAAGCTGATTCATCAATGACAACTCCTTATCTCATGATGTTACTGTAATCCCGAACAACTTATGCTTTGACTTAAACCGTGGATCAACTAAACTAATTAAGCATGTATGTAACAATTCTCTGTAGGATTGATCAAAGTACTTACAAGAGGAATGCCCACTTGGAAAGCTTTTGTATCCCTCGTTAACAACACTCTTATGTCCAGTACATAGAACATCTCTTGTTGATGGATCAAACACCTGATCATATCATACACCAGTTCACCGATGCTATAGTGAGGACATTACTAAGCAAAAGCAATATATATCACATGGAAAGGGTGTTAATTAGATAATCTAACTGGTTTACAATTTACAAAATGGTGAACCCACCCCTTTGCCGTCAGGAAAGCAACGCCAGAAGAAATCTGGACGTGGCCGTCCAATACCGTCTTTAATAGCATCAGTTACAACCGCAGTAATGAGCACAGAATATAGAAGACCTGAACACGCATTTGGCAATGAGTAATAAGGCTATGATTAAACCAGAGTGATGAGGAAAAGTTTAAAAAAGTTCAGAAATGTACCCAATATAGCGTGGTGGAAGTCATATACATCTTTTCGAATGAAGTAGTAAACAAGAATGACGACAAGTGGCAACAATATCGCTATCACCTGTCCAGAATATTGAAATTCAAGAGTTTATCTTTTGAATTTGATCTAGCTAAGCATCAACATAACATGCAATATCAGAATGGTATAAATTTCTTTGAATGAAATGATTCCGGGAAGAGAAACCTACCGGAACAGCCCAAAACGGAATTGTATTATCTTTCAATGGAAGTCTCAGGTCTGTCAACATCCACTCTCCAACAAAGCGGTGAAATGGATCTATCACATTCAAAATGACATCAATCACCACAAGAAGTAAGAGAATCAACCAGTCACGCATATGTATTCTTGCCACTTTGGCTCCATGTGATCGGATAGTGTGCGCACCCAACTGAATTTCCGGCATTTCTAGCTGGAAATGAAAAGAAGGGAAAAAAAAGGGAAAGTAGCAGGAGTCATGTTAGAAATTAAAGAACCAGAAATTAAGGGAAATACAGTGAGAGCAAAGACAGATTGGAGTACCTAATGAAGAAATTTCAGAGACAAATACATTTACAGTCACAAAGTGACATTAACAAAACAAAACAAAGCAAAAATACATTTACAGTTATAAAGTGATATTAACAAAACAACTCAAAAATCATCTAGCAAAACTAAACAGAACAAAGCAGAAAATAATATGCCTCAACAGGACTCACACAGATTATCAATTGGTACCAATGAAGTACAAGAGAAGTAAAGAAGATATAGTCTTAGTTCAGAATTATCAAATTGCAACCAAAAAATTCATCAGTAGGTTCATCAGATCCTATCCATTCTATAAATATATACTTTTGCAACTGAAAACCACGTGTTTTTTATTTTTTTGGTGGGGGACGTTCAGTATTGACCTGAGAAGAAAACTTAAAAACCAACCTCAACTGTAAGTAAAAGTATAAATCTGCGTAACTTGGTGGCTGAAAATTTTTGCTTCCATGTTTTCCCCAAAGTACCCCATTTTTCAGTTTGAAGTCTTGCCTGTTGAAGATCGAAGGAGAAAGGAACCTCCAATTTACACACCAATGTTCATTTTTTTAGTGTTCATGGAACCGGGTGATGAACCTACAAGGGTTGCTGCAGCTTTTCATTTAATTAGTGTTATAAAATCTTGTGACTTATACTAATGCATAACAATATGTATATGTATCATTGTCATTAACATTAACATTAAGCACCATAGCCCATAACTGGCAAAGTTTTATTCCATTTTTCAATAACAATGACAGACAATTTGCAGGGACCGCTTAACATATTGAAGCGAGAATCATCAGTAAATTATAGATAGTATGCACTAACTGCCACAGAGGATGACAGAAATTTGTAAATACCAAAATCTGTGGTCAGTTATGTCAGATGGAATTAATCAACTCGCACACAACGAAAGTGAAAGGCCAGGATTTCTATTCCAAACGTTTTGTTATGTTATAATTATAAACAGAAGGACTGAAAGTTTTAAAAAAAAAAAAAAGGCATAGAACAGAAGAAAACAAACACTTATTACAGTTTAACTGCTGATAAAAGAAAAACAAACCTCAAATAACCGTAAGAAAACTGATAATCATAATTGATTTTCTTTTCTTTTCAAAAAAAAGAATACCTTACTTTTTGTATACAAATCCAACCCAGCACTAATGTTTTTCTTCCTGCGTTTTCTCAGAAAACAGGCAAATTGTTTAGAAACAAACAAGTGATGACGCGAGCACAATTAATACACAGACACAACGAGAAGCACAATGCGCACAAGAGAAGAGAGAGATTAGCAAGCAAGGCACTTACCTGCACGAAATTCGAAGAGAGAGATGGAGAAAATGGAAATTCAGAAAGAAGAAAAAGGAGAGTGTGGAAGAAGAAGAAGAAGAAGAAGAAGAAGAGGAAAGGCGTTGGGTTTAACGTGGAAATCAAAGAGAGGTAGCAATGGAATATGGAAAATGGAATTTTGATTAAAGGGAGGAAAGCATCTGTTCGCTGATTTGTGGTGCAGTGTAGTGTGCCCTGTAGAGGGGAGAAAAGCCATGGAATGAACAGCACCAGTGGGCCAGATAGCGACAAAAAGAAAACTGAAAAGAGAGCGATCAAGTGAAAATTAGAATGGAGGGATTTTAAGTTAAAAATATTATTTTAAAATTTGAAATTTTTTTAAAGAATTTAAAGAGTAAAAATTTAAGATTTTAAATTATGACTTTTTTATTCAACTTAAATTTTTTATCTCAAGATTTTTTAGAGTAATTTAAAATTTTTTAAAAATTTTAATATAAATATTTTTAAGTTAAGATTCATAATTATAATTTTCTCAACAATCAAATTTCAAATTTAAATTGTAAAGTAAATTACCTTTTTTAAAACATTATAAAACTTTTAATTTAGTTTTCTAAGTTTTTGAAAAAAAATTATAAAATTGTCCATGACTTTAGTAATCATAGTACTCTTTTTTTTATCCTAATATTCCATTTAGTTAAATGATATAAATAAAAAGAAAACGTAAAAAATAGATAAATGATAGTAGGTAGAATAAAAAATAATTTTTATTTTTATTTTTAAAAATATGATTTAATAGATAAAATAATAATGATAAAGATATAATAAATATTTCAAAAATTATATAAAAAAATTATACTTATATCAACCGATTATCAATTTAACAACCACAAAACATATTACTTAGTTATTATTTTGGTGACCATTAAATTCTTCAATTAAATTCATGTTAGTTTAACAAATGTAAGACTAAAATGCTTTGATTAAAGGAGGAAATTGAAAAACTTTTGTTTGAGGACTAAATTAAAACTTCTTTAATTTCTTAAAGACAAAAGTGTAATTTATTCTAAAATTTAAAATATGCCCAATGATAAGATAAGATCTGAACTAACTAATTTTCTCTTGGATTTTTTTTTTGAATATTTTTTTTTTGTATATGACAACGCCAAAAATGAAATCTATAAAATTAGATCTTTTGCAATTATAAAGTTATATCACTGAAAAGAAAGTAATACAAAAGGATAAGAATATATATAAAGTTCAGTTTTCTTCTTACATTCATTCTTTTTTTTTTTTTTTTAATGTTTCTCTCTAATTACACTATATTCGATTAATTTATGATTGCAAAATATCCAAACTCAAACTCAAAATATTAACAAAACCCTTCACTCTTCACTTGATCTTATTTAGTACTTTTGAGAATATTAATTTATTTTATCATATTTTTTCTTATAAAATTTATTTTATCATCATTATACATATGAAAACATGGGGAAAATTTGTAGTTACTAAAATTAGATCAGATACACATAATGTTTATATTTTATTTTTATTTTCTTGAAATCTAATGTTTTCATTAAACTTACATAAACTCAAATTTTTTGTAATAAATATTCTTTTTGCAACATAAGTAAGAATATAAAATAAAACTTTAGCTTAATAATATTAGAATTGTTTCTATGAATGAAGGATGCGACTTCAAGTCAAAATAAAAATAAAATCGTAAGAGTTAAAAAGAAATATACATACCTTCCCATTAATAGGACCACGTTTTAAATGTACTATATTAACGTGAGGAGGCATGCATCCAAAAAAAAAAATGTGAGGAGGTAAATCCTAATTATAAGGTTCAAAAAAATAACCCTACTTGTTATAACGGGAAAAAAAAAAGAATAAATTGTAATAATTTCTCCTAAAGTTTGGTTAAATTATATTTTATATCTATTTTATTTCAAAAATATTTTACGACTCCCTTAATATTTGATAAATATCATAAATACCTCACTTTTAATTTATTTTTTATCAATGAAATTAAATTTTTACACAACTATTGTTTCTACCTTGCATCGTGCATAAGCTTTTTCAAAAAGAAAAACGAAATAGGAATAGTAATATTAAAAAAAATCAAGAGACTATCAAATAGGGGAAAAAAAAAAGAAGTAACTGAAAAAAATAACTCAGAACCTTTTATATATATATATATATATATATTTGTATGCATCTCTTCCAAAATAAAATTATCTACTTACTTTTACTATTATATTAAAAATAAGATCACAATTTTATATTAGACTTTAAAATATCGACTAAGCTATTTTTATTATCATATTTCTAATTATGTTATGTAAAAAGTGAATTTCATTAATAGAAAATGAATTAGAAGAGAAATAATTGTGAATTAAATGTTAGATAAGATATGACATATTTTTTAAATAAAATGAATATTAAATGTAATTTAATTAAACTTTAATCGATATTCATATAATTTAGTTAAAAAAATGTAAGACAACATTTGACCAGATGGGCTACAAAATATCAATATATACAATTAAGAGTGTTTCCCTCTCCAAACTTTGTTGGGAACTAAATTATGAATTATGCAGAGAGAACAAACAATTTGTCCTTTTTTTTTTTTTTCAAATAGACAATCAGGGCCAGCTGGAGAAAGGAAGAACAAACTATCATTGACTACAAATAATGTTTCATTTGTAGTGGACTGGAATTATTAATTCAAAGATTTTGATTGCAATCTTATAAGCATTTAATTTCATCCACACTCATATTTATTGATGATAATTTTCTCTAACTTATCTTATTATAAATGTGTAAGATTATCACTCCTTAGTTTAACCAAAGTTGAGTAGTCAGAGAGGGGGGGAAAAGGATGAATTTTACCGTTGGAAAGCAATGATGCTAAGGGGGAAAAATATTTGACCAAATTCGGAATTTCTTCTCATCTTGTGTTTACTTAATATATATATTTTTTCATTTATTGAACATATATATATTGGTTTGGAAAAAGATAGTTTCGATCAAATTATCATCCATAAATATGAGTATGGATGAAATTAAATGCTCATGAGATTTCAAAGAAAAAAAAAAGTATGTTTCATGTCATTTCAAGTTGTGGGTTGAAAGAACTAGTTTATTTAATTCATCTATTTTAAACAAGCCAAAAATCTCAACTTGGTCCATTAAGCAGGTTAAATGAGTTAATCCATTTAATCTATTAGAAAACTAAAAAGAAAAAAAATAATTTTCATTGCAATAATAGGTGTATTGCAAAATTCAAAAAACTATCTCAAAAAATCAAATCTAGACTTTGTACACTTCAAGAACTGATTTAAGTTTCAACAATTAAATAAAAATAATTACTTGTCTAGTTATCTCATCAAACAAGTAAAATAAAACAAAATGAAATAAGTAATAAAATTTTTTAAATTTCTTGAAGAAGAGCATTTGAATCTTGTCTTAACATATTAGTTTTTATAATAATAGTTGAAATATCATCTTAGTTCTTAAAATTAGTTAAAAAAATTATATAGGTCAACTTGTTTAACTTGTGAATTAAGTGAGTTAAGCCAATATGATCATGAAATTATACAAGTTGACAAAATTTAAATTCCATCAACTAAATTAGTGGGTTAAATGGGTTAGCTTAATAGGTTTAACCTATTTAGATAACTCTAATTATTTTTGTGAGTATTTTAGTTATATTTCAACTTTATAGAATTTGTGTATATTTTCATAAAAGAGAGAATCCATATATAAGTTAAATGTCTTTCAAGACAAATGAGAGTAATTTGCTCATAATATTATTATTATTTATATTTTTGACAAATAAATAATTTTCATACAAAATTTAAAATTTAACTCAATCATAATTAAAAATTAAATCATATGACTTTGACCAAAAAAAATTGTGTGATAATATATAAATCACACTAGCAATCTTATTGGAGTAATAAAAATGCACTTCATGGAAAGTGAATGACTTAGACGCCCCAAAAAAATGTCAATTATTGAATTTTTTTAATTTTTGGTAATAACCTCCTGGCATAACTAAAAGATATATTAGTTAAGAGTTGTTTATGATTGATTATTGATTTCATACACAGCTGGTGAGAGCCCACCAGCTAGGAATAGTTGCTCGACATCTGTCCATCTTATTTTAATTTGCATAAAATATTATTAATTAATATTATTTTATAATAAATTTAGAATCAGTTCAATAACATTTTAAGAATAATTTTTTCGTGCAGGCCTTTTAGGAACAGCAAGAGTGATTATTGATTTCATCCACCCTTGTCTCATGGTGTATTGTTAAAGCCCACCAACAACAATGGATAGTTGCTAAACATTTGCCCTCCCTCTAATTTCGCCTTTTGACACACCAATAATTTTTTTAAAAAATAATTTTAGGCAAAAAAGTTGTATTTTCTCACAATTATATATATATATATATATATATATATATATATATATATATATATATATATATATTTCAATTTCAGTCTAATTTTTCACAGTTTTTAAAGAAATAAAACAGTCGATAAAGTTACCCAAAATGAATTCTCCAAACTCCACAAATGATAGATGAAATAAAATTCTCAATAAAAGTTAGAAACCACTAAAATAAAATTATATTTTCTATTATATCGCAAGAATGAACCTGACCCAAACACCCCCCCCCCCCCACCCCAAAAAAAAAAAAAAAGGCAAAACATCCTCAGAAGGATCTTAGAAGCCAATATTCTCATCCTCACTCATCTAAGAGCTAGCTAGATGGATAAATTTTTTTTTAATTGATCAATAAGTAATTTTAAAATTCTCTTTAGTTTTATTTCTCTTAATAATATGATATTTACTTTTTATTTTTCCAAACTTTAGGGGAAGAAAAATATCAGTGGATTAAATTGAAAAACTTTATTTTTAAAGAATCAAATTTTAAAAAAGAGTAATTTTTTAAATACTACTTATTAATTTACATTAATTCTAATTGATACACATATAGAAATATATTTACAGCTCAAAGATTTTAGCATATGTGTATATATCAAAATTTTTAGAAAGCTTGTAATTTCAAATTTGAAGGGAAAAGAGATCATTGGTGACGAATCATAATTTGTCGGTCAAAGTCTCGCATATTTCTTCCAAAATAAACAATTGTTAGAGCCCTAGGAGAGCTAGGGAGGGTCATTATGAATACTCAACTAGATTTTGTAGATAAGAGGATGGATATAAAATAGGAAAAGTAGGGATCCAAAGACTCTTCTCTTATTGGCATGCTTGAATATATAGGGAAGTCCCTTAAATGTATCTTTAAATGTAGCTAGATAATTTCGGTGGATTAAATCGGTCCAATCCAATAATAAAGATAGACTAAATTTATATTTATCAGTTCAATGAAAAACACTAAATATGCACAAAGATTTTTCAACGTGGTTTTACAAAATATAATACAAGAAAAGACATTATTAAGGTGGGAAATATCATCACATGATACTAACTCATTCAATATGATTCTATATTTTAAAGACGTGCTCAATTTTCCATTTCGAAGATTAATCAATAATTTCTTACGTTTTTGTCTCTCTTATTCTCACTTTCGTTATGAGTCCTCCCCATGTGAAACCCACAAGTAAATTAAAAAAAAAAAAGCTTAAAATTCTCAAAGTAAGCTAATCTAACCCACTTGAGTTAGCCCATAAAAAAATTTGAAAAAAAAGTAAATAATATCTATTGCCATAATATTCTCCAAAATTTAAATATTTTCCTTAAACAACTAAACCTAAACTTTAAACATGCAAACAACTCTTTTAAATTTTAACAATCAAATAAAAATAACTATTTAACTAACTCTAAACTTACCAAACAACTAAAACAAAGTAAAATAAATAATAGAATTCGTCAAATTTGTTTATCAAAGGTATTTGAATATTGTTTTGAAGGGTTAATTTTTGTAACAATAATTAAAATATCATTACAATTTTTAAAATTATTAAAATCAGTTAAAAAATGGGTCAAATTATTTAGGTTGGCCCTCTTAACATATGGGTTAAGCGCCTTAGCTAACATAATTGTAAAATTATATAGAGTTGACAAAATCTAAATTTAACCTTTCAAAATAATGAGTTAAACAAGCTAATCTGATGAGTTCAAACTTATTTTAATAGCTCTAACAATTCATAAAATAATTATCCAAGCAATGTGAAATTACAAACTTAACTAACTATATATATACGCGCTCCATCTAACAAACATTTTATACTCGAACCATCTTTTTTGCAGATATCTACAATATTTTAATCATCCCCATGCATATCGCGCCTGTGCTTATGTCCATTGCACAAGAATATCTGTGCGGAGGCACCATGCGCGTTTGATCGTGCACGCCTGATGTTTATGAAAGCAGCGATGATGATATCCTCAAAGTAATATAACAATGTTGGCTTCGGGTTTCAGGTCAAGTTTGAAGGGCAGCATCTCTTTTGGAAATAATAATTAGTTTTCCACTCTTACTCCTTCATTTTTATTTTAGATTTGATTATCAATGAATACCATGGGAGAGGTATTTAGTATTCAAATTTTAATGTATATAAAGCGATTTTGTTAACATATGATAATGTAAGCCAGCAGAAACGATGACTTTGAATTTGTTACAGTGCCGTGTCCAATGGAAAGATACAGGGGTAACAACTGAAGCAGGGAGAAGGCAGAATTACTAACTTATGTCAAGCAACACTTCTGCTAAGGCAACTCTATTCTCAGTTCGTAATCAATTTGATCTTCTGCTTGTTCATATAATATACAGATGATGATCCTAAAAGTTGCCAGAAATTCCTATTCCCCTTCCTATTCCTCTCAAATCACTTCAGCAATTGGGTAGAGTTGGTATTAGGACAGATTATGTAAAAAGCTATCTCAAAAGGTGCGTTAAGTTTAACTAAAACTCAGGTTTCCAAGGCCAGAGCTCATACCCAGTCAATTAGTGAAGTTCAGCCGAAAGTGCAACTATCCTATATATGATCTCAAAACTCTGATATAAGCTCTTTACGCCAAGAAAAGAGTCTCCATGACTATACAGGCCTGCGAGCCATGCTATTTCTTTACACTGTTCTAAACCAAGCCTGCAATTGGGAGCAAAGTTTGAAAATCCCAGCAAAGCTCGACCAGTTTCAACACCAAAAGCTTATCTTCCTCAAGCAGGGACATACTAAACAGTAACTGCAAACTCTAGCCCCACCATCTCATAAACCGAGCAGCAGAGATAGCATCCTCAGTTTCGCAAAGTAGCTCAAATGTATCACATGATTCCCAGGAATGCTAGTAGCACAAAAACGAAAGTTAAAAGAATTTTCAGAGGATATTCATATAGTTTCATACATTTGTAATAATCTACTGTGATATTTTACCTGGCAAATCATTAGACCTGTTCAAAATGAAAACATTGAACTCTAGGATATTCATTTTTCCAAATTGATTAACTAAGCTATCCTTTCCACTTATTGATCGTACACTGTCATTTAAATCAATTTTTTACCCTATCAAACCAACTAACTAGGCTCATCCATAGCTAGCAAGAATAGCATCTTGACTCCAATATGACCATGCCACATGCCAGAGGACGATAATTGTTAAATTCAACATGACGAAAAGTATAAGCACATAACTTAAGGGAATTCACCCCCATGTATTGATCTTGTGTGACGAGCTTGTTCTTGTGTGTGCAACATCGTCTCAAACGCAGTTTAAAACTTTTAATTGGGAAAACAAAAAGACCTAAATTAAAAACTTTTAATTGGGAAAACATAAAGGCCTAAATTAAGCATTTAAGTATTCCGGACAAGAATGACATTGTCATGCTCCTATTTCCAATAACAGAAATAAGTTAATAAATCCCATTTCACACTTATTCTTCATTTAAACATTTTGCATCTATTTTCTCTTTGCCCACCAGTAAAACAGCCTAATGGTAGCAAACTTGACTATCTTATTTCCTTTTCTGATTAAAAACAAAAATGATGATTTGACTGGTTCAATTTGGAATCTATTGACCGCTTATAAATAGGGCTCAATCAAGAATTTGAAATTCCGAAGGAACCTCTAAATGAATTTCATTCATATTGTACGTAAATGTTCTTGTAGATACCAAGAAAAAACACAATTTATTTAGAAGCAAACCTTTCAACACAGTATAATGGAGAGAGGGAAGGGAGAAAATAGGTCCAAACCTCAACGTACGCCAAATATCTCTTCTGGTGGATCATAGATATTCTGGTCAGGAAAGATCTCCTCAAAATCTTGTTTCACTTTGTTTCTCAAAAGAGGATATGGCAGGAGTCCTTTCAACAAAATTCTGAATGGCAACTCTTCTGGTGGGTCTGGAGAATTCTTCATGTGCTCATACACATTCATTGCATCTGCAGGAGATCCATACTTCAAGAAGCCCCTAATGACTTCAGTATACGTCTGAGAATCAGGGAACAGGTTCTCCTTTCTCATGCTTTCCCACAATTGCATTACTTCATCCATTTTCTGGGACCTTGCTAACGAAATAATTAAGTCCTTATACAAGAATACATCAGGCGTGTACCAATCTTGCTTTTGTATCACCTTAAACATCTGAATATTCATTTAGGTATTTGTAAGCCCAAGGATACAAGTATAGTTAGCATTAAATACCATTATCAAATGTAAGCAACGATCTCCAATTTCATATAGATTCAAAAAACCAGAAGAAGGTGATACACTAATATAAGAAATTGCATCTGGTAAGTGATTGCAAAATTCCAAACAACTCCCTTTTCTTGAACTAATATAGGGTATTTTTGAGTAAATTAAATACATATTATAACTTCATTGCAGGTGGGTGGTTATTGAGAAAGGCAATTGGCAAGCAAGGGAATATCCATATGTAACCAGGTAGTTAAGAAAAGAAAAGAAAAAAAAGATAAATATGAAAAGAAATCTTAGCTAAGTTATTTTCTTAGACTAAATTACACTCACCTCTCTCTTACACTTCCCTCCTAACGGCCCAGCTGACTAAAAAAGTAAGTTAATATTCTGATGGAATACTTAATCTTACATTGGGTAAATTTATTTTGTTTCTATATACTGTAATATTTTAAATATTGTATCTGTATATTATTAGCAAGTCCACAATCAGAAGCCATGATTTATCACATTTCACAGTTGCACCTTCATCTTCCCCATTGAAATGCAGTTCTTTGCCCGAAGCAGAGCATACATTCCTCTTTCTCATAGTGTAAGCTAAGGACCTCCATATGACACCAAGAAACTATATCTAACTAAAGGTTTTTATTAAAGAAAATAAACTTAAAGATTTCTTCATCTATTCTCTTTAAGCAAAGTATATATTGAATTGACAAGTATCAAAGCCTATCATGAACGTATCTTTGGTCGTTTTACCAAACAGCTTACAGGTCAAATCAGTTCTGTTTTACTTAGATAAAAGATATGTAACATATCAACAATTGAAATATACTTTCACCATTATAAGACAAATTTACTTCCTAGTGCAGCATAAGCTACATCATAATCCAATGACAGAAAGGGACCAGACAAGGAACTCAGTTAGAAACTAATATTAAAAATTGTAAAATACCAATCAAGTCTATGAACTAGTAAGAAAACAGTCAAGCTATATAAGAGCCAGAACGAAAACAAACCATGACAGCCAAAGAAACTTCTTCTTGGCGCTCAAGTTCAGTGAGAACAGCAATCATGTCCATCTTCAAGAGCCTCAGCACATGAGACTTTATGAACTTTTGAACCTTCTCCTCATCATTCTTAAACCTCTTCAAACCCAATACTACAAAAAGTGCTTCTTTGCCTATAAGCTTCTTTCCTCTCCAAAGGGGCCCTCTTGGCCTTCCATCATGATATTGCTTGAAAACCCACATAGTTTTACTTGAACCACATTCTATTTCTGGAATCACTGGTCTACTGAGCAAGAAGGACTCTTTAATGGGAGTTCTCATCGTGTCACGAAGGAATATCGAGGCCAAATAGGGGATTTTCCATCTTGAAATGGCACGACTTGCCATCAGAGTTCAATGAAGATGTTTAGTGACCGTGATGACTGATGCAAGGCCTCCTTCGACAGAAATGAGTAAAGAGGACGAGCATACACGTGACTTCAATTCGCAATTTAAAATAAATTCCCTAGAATTTACAAACAATAAGTCAATTTATTTTATTTATAATCACTTTAATCATTTTGGCTTAAGAAATCAATATACTAAAGACAACATAATCTGCACACACATGACCATGGAAGGGAATACTAACGACAGCATAATCTCACTCAAGTGCAGAACTTCTACCAGTACACCAAAACTAGAGAACACAATGTCAAAGCAGGACTAAAACTGGTGCAGATAGCTTGACCATAACAAATTAAACTCGTTGTTTATTAAACAAGAAAGACGATAATTTAAGCCTAAGGAAATCCGGAAGCAAGAAAACCTAGAAATTTTAATCTTGTTTCAACTCACAAGGATCAAATCAATTGCAAAATAGAAACAGGGGAAGGGATTTCAAACTGTCAAAAATGTAACAGGAACAAAGACGTACTCCATGCTCTTCTCAATAACAGTCACTAGATGAAGTTAAAGAGAAAGAAACGAATGGGTCCTGTTGGAACATCAATAATAAGGCCTATATATGGAATCTTACCTCAAAAGACGGAAGGGACGGCGAGCAATCGAGATCGAAATGGAGACGAAACGCACGGGAAATCGATCGGAGAACTTAGGCACAGACGAGACGCAGACGCAGAGGTGACCGGAGACTGGAGGTGACGACGCCGTGACTGAGTGAATCCTATCGGCGCCGTTGAGTTTGAGAAAATAGAGACAGTGGTGTGAGAGTAGCGAGGGAACTGGGGCTTTCGGGGTTTAAGGGGCATCAGCTATACGAAGCACCCACAGCTGCAGTGGTTCTGCCCAAATAGGGCCCGCAGCTATTTTGTCTGTTTCTTTTTTTTTTTTTTTTGCGTTTTTTGTTTTTGTCTCTGTTTTTATTTTATTATTATTATTATTTTTATTTTAAGGTTTTGCTTTCCCCGGTTAAAACTGCGGTCTACCACAGGATTTATTTTGACGCACAAGCTCTTTGAGATAGTTTTTATAAGTTTTGAATAAATTGTACAAATTCCTTTTGATTTTAGGTGAAATTATATAAATTTTTTAATTTTTAAAATATACAAAAACTTTTATTAGAATAAAAAATTACTCTCCAGTTTAGTTTAATTTAAAATTTTTGAGCCAAAATATCCTCTATTAAATCTAAATACAATTTTTTAATTCAAAAAAGTTTAAAATCAAGGGTGTTTTGATCCAAAAAATTAAAATTAAACTAAAGTATAACATAATTTTTTATTTTAAAAAAGATCTATATATATTTTAAAAATAAAACAACTTATATAATTTTAACAAAATTCAAAAAAAAATTGTGAAATTTACTCTAAGTCTTTTCACTATTTCTATCATCTAAGCTTATTAGTTGTTAACAGACACATTAATGTGTCACATTAAATCCTTTGCAGACAACTAAAATTATATGTACACTCTCTTAACCTAGGGTGTCATTAGACAACCCAAAAATTTATTAATATTGGTAATCTCTCTACTAAAATCAAGCTTATAAAAGCCAAATCCAAGGATTGGTAATCACATGCAAACTCTTGTGATGAACATATCAAATTAAAGCATGAACTTGAATATTTTTATGATTGTGAAAAGATGTTGTAGGCCCAAAAAGCACTAGGTAAACAAGTCTAGTACAGGGAGAGAGGAACACCAAGTATTTCCATGCTTTAGTAAACTTTAGAAGAGCCAAGAATAATATCTTTTACTTAAAAACCAAAAAGACTTATGGATGAATGATTTAAATGAAATTGAAAATTTACAGTTAATTTCTTTAAAGATGTCTATTTGTCATTGACTAGGATACCCACCTAAGATATCTCTTAGGCACCAAACAATATATATATATATATATATATTCGTATCTTGAGTTTGACCCATGTCAATTTCTTGTAAGAAAAATTTAATCGCAATGAAATTAGGGATATGGCTTTTCAACTTAAACCAAACAATGCCCTCACCTTACATGGCTTCCATGGCTAGATGTATAATCATGGAAATGTTGTAGTATTTTCAATTAACATTCTTAAAAGCATAAATCAAACTTTCATCACTTTAATCTCTAAATGTGACCAACCCTAGTCCTTGAAAGACTATAGACCAATCAGTCTATATAATGTAGTCTATAAAATCATTTCCAAGGTCCTTTATGACTAGCTCAAAGCTATCCTGGATTAGTACATTATGCATAATCAATTGCATTCTTAAAAAGAAGACTCATTTCAAAGAACATCTTACTAGCTCTAGAAGCTATATAGCAAATTCATAAATCAAGGAAATAGGGTAAGAAATGGCAAGCTCTGATAATTTGCCTTTTCAAAGGCTTAAAAAAATCTTTCATGGAACTTTATCAAGTTCTGCAAGAATTTCCTAGATAGCTGGATCAACATGATTATACAATATGTGTCTACAATCTTATATCAAGTAACAATCAATGGAAGTCCTATCAAAAGATTCATACTCTTTAGAGGTATAAAGTAAGGGTATCCCATTTTCCCCTTTTTATCCTTTGTGCCAACATCTTATCTTGTTTTATTGTTGCCAATGAAAGAAGCAAATAGTGGTTAGGAATAAAAATTAGCAAAAGTTCAAAAGCAATCACTCATTTGATATATGCACATAATACCATGTCTTTTGAAGCTTCCTTAGAAGAATGCAATATTGCCAATGATACTTTTTCTTTATATAGTAAACTCTTAAGGCATGAAATCAATTAAAAAAAGTTTAAATTAATTTTCAACCCTAACACCACGCATAAGTTTAAGGGCCGATTTGGTCAAGTAAATGTTAGATATTTAAAAGGAAAAGGAATATAAAAAATAGGTAAATGGGATAACAAATGTCACATGTGTCCCTATTTTTGAAAAAATAATAAAAAGAGATAAGTACTATTGAATAATGATTACAACGACATAATAGATTTTGCAAAAAAGATTACATCAAGTACTATATTGCAGTAAGCAAACTAAATGAGCCTTAAGAAATTCTTTGCAGTCACCTTCCAAATCAAATTTTCAACAAGACTAAGAAAGAATCTTGGAACATAGGTCAACATAGGATGAAACAAAAACAATGTCTATCATGAAATGCTTGAAAAAAATTGATTCTGAGCCTCAAATGTGGAAGATAAGTCTTTTATCTCAAGCATCCAAACTAAACCTAATCAAATTTATTCTAAACTCTTCTTTGATACATCAATTGTCTTGTATTCATGTCTAAAAAATTTTTGTACCTTAATAGACCTTTTGAAGGAAATTTTAGGTATTTATCTTTGCAAAAGTATATCTTTTCAAATCTTCTACCCCATGTGATTTAGACCAAAATTATAAGATGAACTTTGACCACTTTTTCACAACAAATTCACTATAGTCTAAAAGGATAAAGAAGATTAAGAGAAAATTGTCCTTTGTTCTATGTTCTATTTTCTTTTCTAAGTTTTCACACTTCTTTTGAAAGAAGGAAACTTTCATTTTAACATATGGTTAAAATTTGTACATTGCCCAATTCTCTTCTATAATTTTTCTTTTTAAAAAAATAGTAACTCACAAAAACTAATTCTTTTAATTTTGAATTCAAATACATAAATTTAAATTATTAATTAATTAATTGATTGATTGATTAATTAATCTAAAGTTTTGGATTACTAGGCTATGAATCATTCTATCATGGATGATCCTTATATTCCAATCGTTTCCACTTACATATGATAAGATGAATAATACAGATGTTCTTGGGCTTTCATACCAAATATTCTATTATAAATGCTTAGACATAATTTTCAAGAGCTCTTACACTAAAAATCGTATTACAAAACTAGCATAAGAGACAAATCTTTTAAATATACATTACACATTTATTTGTGTGTCTCGAATACTTTAAATTCACCCATATACACTATACTCTATACTTGCAATAATTTTAATCCTTTTTAAGTTCAATTTTACTCAGACTGTCTTCTTATATGCATTATCCATACTTATAATAACTTTATAATGGGTACCTCAAACACTAGTATAGTTGTATATATTCTAGATAATTTTTCTTTTGTCCATATACTACTTAGATTAGAACCAATTGTTTTCATAGTAATGTTCAAATATGTTGAATTACCAAACTATAGGATGTATACAAAAGTAAGAAATACTGGCTCATCTCTTTATGATATTTTCAAAGTCATAAGAATACAAATGAAAGGTTTTTTCTCCCTTCTTGAGACTCACATAGTAATAAAGTAAAGATTTATTCAATTGCTTTGCAATTGCAATTTTTATACATATGTAATAGGAATTGCATGTTTCAGTATCTCACTTATCTTATAAAAACATATGTTGATGTGATTTATCAACATAGTATAGATCTTAATTTAGAGAAATATAGTGCCTAACTCAAATTCTACTATTCTGCTCATCTCCCATGCCACTTGGAAGAGAATTCACATCTAGCTACAAGAATTATAGATGGTAGGAATCTAAAATTTGATCCATATATATTTATGTGATCGGATCTTATGTTGACTTTCTTTTTCCTTTTGTTAAGGTGACATACTTCTATTTCTATTCATTCTTTGCCATAATCATACTTCCAGTATCTCACATGATAATGTCTCATCTTTACTTACTCCTAATGAGTGCCAAAGGTAGTTGCTCATGAAAGAGAGTCAACTCCATCGACCTATATAACATACTATCATTATTTATATGTTATCTATAATTATGGCATAACCCATCTATTTAGTCAACAATCAAGTTATACATAAGACATAATACTCTAATTTTATGTGTACCAAAAGATTTTATATCTTCTTTATACACATCTTTAGGTATGAGTTGTATTAGAGGATTAAATAATATCTTATATATAAAGATATATTATGGAGTAACACTTTTTTATTTTATTGCATTTCTCATGTTCTTATATCTATGTACTTAGTCTTGCTATGATACTTAAGGTCTTTAGTGTCTACTATGGCTTCTCATCTATCACAATTGGTCAACATTGGACTTAATGTCCCATCAATGATCCCTTAATGTTTCATAATCTTTTTCTACCATATAATCTCTTGCATTACTACAAAACATGTAATGAACTTCACTTCCATAGGGAATAATTATACATGTCTACTTTTTGCTACTCCAATATATGATATTATTATTCAGCAAGAACATATATCCAGATGTTGATTTTTGTGCATTTAGATCTTCTTTCCAATTCACATTGGAATATCTTTTCAAATACAATCACTTACTTAATAATACAATGCATAGTTTACAATGCCTTACATGTATATTAAGATTCTCAACATTTTAATGCTATTGGCTAGAATTTGATTAGTACCAATTCACAAGGCTAATCATTAACAAATATCTTACATTATACACATTATTGCATATATTAAACCAACAATGTTGAAGTAAGGGATTTTCTTCATACTTTTCAGTATAAATTCAATTTGAGGACATAATCACTTTTTACTATAAGATTATTAATGGGTTTGCAATCTTTCATACTATACTACTCAAGGGTTTTCTAAATATAATTATTTTATAAAAGAATAATTAATTTCTCTAAACAATTTTCTTAAATCTTTACTCCAATGGTATACTCTATTTTATCTATATTCTTCATCTCAAAATTCAAGAATAATTATTTTTTAATAATTACTAAAAAATATAGACTATTCCCAACTAATAATATATCATCCATATAAAATGATAATATTATAACATTTCTTTTAAACTGCTTAATATAAATATAGTAGTCTTCATCGATTATTTGAAATTTATATAAGTTATGCTTGATAAAATCTCAAATGCAATTATCTAAATGATTATTTTAGTTCATAAATACATCTTTAGAGCTTACAAACTTTATACTTTAGTCCTTTCTTAATAAAATTGAATGATTGTCACACGTAGATTTCTTCATCAAGTTCTTTAATTAAAAAAATATGGGTTTTCCATCCATTTAATACATGTGCAAGTCTTGCGATTATAGCTATGATAAGGTTAATTGAAATAATCTGTATAAGTGAAAAGGTATTTTCATAGTCTATGTAATACCTGTTTATTCTAAAAAGCCCTAATTACTAAAGGAGGTCCTCTAAATAGAAGGATTTAAGGCCAAATAAAATTAGGACAATAATCTAGAAATTTGAAAATGAGGATACAATGTTAAAGATACCCAAAAACTAGCTAGAATAGTTAAATAAAATCAGATGGAAATCAGTAGTATTTTTATAATTTTGGGTATTTTTTAGAAAACTCAAAGGAGAGATTTTTAAATGAAAAAATTAAATATGCTGGAGTTCTCAGAGGCCCCAAAAATCATAGAAACTCCTGAAATGGTCAAAACCCCTATGAATTGAATTTTAAAATGTTAGTTGACTAAAATTTTGACCGAATCATTCGATAAGGTTTTAAATCCAAATTAAGTGAAACCAAAGCTATTTTATGAATTAGAAGACCTAAATTTCATGATGGAAAAGACGGTTCTAAAAAAGAAATTGAAATAAGCCTAAATGGAAGAAACCAAGAAGAGGGACTAACTTGTAATTTTTAAAAGTTGTAAAAGTTTGGCTTCTTAAAAAATGTCTCACTTCTGCCCTTTCTCTTGACTAACTCTCTTGCACTCTAAAACAAATCCAAACTCTGCTCTTGAAGGTGAACAAAAGGGGAGAGCCAAGGGAGGAAGAAGAAGCTTGAAAAGTGTAAGAATTCTTTAGTTTTTTATGTCTTCTCCTTCACTAAACCTCTTTTCCTCCTTCTCTTCTATTCTCTTATGGTTTTGGTGATTAATTTGGACATGTTTGGTGGCTGGTCCAATAGAGAGAGAAGAGAAATTGGAAGAGCTTTTGAAGCATAAGCAAGTACTCTTGAAAAGCTTCCAAACAAGGTAATCTTTCATGGCTAAAGCTTGTTCCTCTTGGCTTTTCTTCTTCTTTACCATTTTGATCAGAATATGGGGGGAGGTGTTAAAGACTTTATCACAACCCAAACTTGATAGGATTGTGGGTTTTGAAGCCTAAGGAATCCAAGAAAACAATTAGGATTAAAAAAGAACCATTAGAGAACAAAGTATAACTCTTAGGGTTTCCATTGCTCCTTAGGAATTAAGAAGCTTTCTAATGATAAATTAGGTTGTCTAAGAGTATGTTTGAGTTCTTAAGACATCTAGGAAGCTTCATAGATAGCAAGTTCCAAAGGAAAACTAATAAAATTCCATAGGCTCCAAGCATGGTGTGCATCTTGGCCTAAAGGGGGAAGTGACTCCTAGGGAGATTTTTCTTTAATTCCAAGGATAGAAATGGTCTAGATATGATTAATAAACACCAAAGGAAATATTTGTTTGAATTTAGAAACCATGTTTTGAAAGTTGGAAGTTAGGTTCCCTTTTTAGGCATAAAGAAATAACTTGATATTTGGCTCCTTGGATTGAATTTGTGATGGATCTAATGACTTTCAATGGAGTGATATGAGTTAGAATGAGTGAGAAATGGGAGCTAAGACCTTGAATTATATAAGTTGCTTCTTATGCCCTTATATAGAACCATAATGGTGTCATAAACTAGATGTAGCTTGTGTAATGTTTATATGAGACTAGAGTTAGTTCCAATGATGTATTTATGTCTTGTTTGATGTATCTAGGCCAAGTAAATCAAGTCCCTCCTAGGTATAGGCATGAGGCTGAGCCAAAGATATAAGAAAGTAAGGAAAAGTTTGTGCTTCTTGCACTAAGGTAGCTCTCCATCTTTTATTGTATGTATTTCTTGGTTGTATGATTGTCATTGAATGCTTGTATATATGTTTGAATTATGAGACATGCTATTTGTTATTGGTTTATTGCTATGGTACCATTATACTTCTTGAATTACTTTTAAATTGTGTAATTGCTCTTATGGGTGACGTTGTGCCAAAAGTCTCATGAATTGGGTGAAATGAAGCTAAAAGTCCCTAAATGTGGTTGAGAGATAAGGCCAAAAGTCTTAAAAATGAATGAAATTAAGTCAAAAACCCCTAGAAAGTGGGTGAGACTAATCCAAAAGTCCTAAATAATAAGGTGAGACTAGACCAAAAGTCCCTAAAGCTTGATTTTGACCTTGACATATTTATGCGATATGGAAATTATGATTTGAATAATTCGTGGAAGTGTTTGGTGCATACTTATATTCTTTGATATGAATATATACCTTATTTGCTTACTTGAAAGGGTAAAAAAGCTATTAAAATTCTTTGAATCTCACTTTCCCCCATTTTCTATCTAACAATGTCTAGGTGAAACTAAAGGAAGCAAAAATAGGAGTCAAGGAGCTTAATTTGTAATACTTTGACAAAAGAATAGTTTTTTATGTAATTAAATGTCAAAGTTTATATGTATGAGTTCTTTTTGAGATATAAACCCTTGAACAATTGGAAAAGCATGTAAACATGTTGTATGAACCAAATATGAAGCCAAATGAATGAGATTGTATATTTTTTACATCATGGAGCATTTATGTTCATGTGTATAGATTTAAGTAAAAAGTTGAATTTGAGATGTATGATGATTTGGACCATTTGAGAAGCTTATATAGGCTGTGTTTATACTTTTGGATTGTGGAATGATTAGAAGACCATTTGGTGCATTTTTTACCTTTTTATGGTTCAAAAAATGACCAAATCTTGAGCTGGATCACAAATTGACCAAATGGATGAATTTATGCAAGAATATAAGTCTCATCTAGAGTTTTTTACAAAGCCAAAAAGTACTCAATTTAAAACTCTAGAAAATTTATTATGAATTTTCAAAATTGGCCAAATTATGCAGATCTATCAAAGTTATTATTCATATAGTCAGTTTATTTCTTTGTGTCATTCGTGAGACAAATAAAATCTAATGCTCAAAAAATTTTATAGACATAAACTAGACATCATAAGTTTTTCGTAGCACCGAGAAAACCTTATTTGGAGCTCTATAAAGAGATGATTTTTTAAAATTTGAGTTTAGCTACAGGATGCACCCAGACTAGTGTCACTATTCCATCAATTTTTATGGGGCAAACCTAGTTTTTTTTATCTTCAATTTTTATGGCAATTAGGGGACGTCCTAAACTTTCTAGAATAGTATAATTTGCATGATTTGGATTTTTTTTAGAATTAGTTATGAATTTTTGAATTTCGCATCAGAATATGGAACCAAAAAATTCTGCAACTTTTCTTTGAAATTGTGTTGCTTGTCTTAAACCTAAAATGAGACCTTGGAATTGTGGTGTTTCTAGTTCATTAAGTATGTTATGGATCAAAAAAAATATGGGTAAGGCCAAATAATCCTTATGATTAAAATTAAATTATTTTAGCTTTCAATGACAATTATTTCTGCTGCTTAAAGTGTGATTTTCATGCAAATGAATGTTATTGCCATTTGTGATGTAAATTGAGAAGTATCTTGAGATGGTGTTATAGTCTATGCCTTCCTATTCTGTGTACCCTTCAATAACTACGCATGTCTAATATCTTTCTATTAATCCATCTACCTTTCTATTTATTTTGAGAACCCAATTGTCCTAATTGTTTTTGAGCCAAATGGATGACTATCCAAGTCCCAAACGTGGTTTGTTCTAATCGAATCCATCTATTCTTCTATTAATCTCATATACTTTTTCTTAGCAAGGCATGATAGATCCTTTTGAACCATGTTTAAGTTTTCATTATCTAGTTGAATACATCTAAGTGTTTCCTTTTCGATTTGAAACTAATGCTTAGGGACTTATATAATGAGTTTGCCTATACAACATTTTCATCTTATATTAAACTCCCACTTAGATTAACAATTTAAGGTATAATTACTTGTTCCTTACTATCTTGATCTCATAACTCATAAAAAGAGATATACCCATCAATCTTTCTTTTATTAAGAAATGCATTTTCTAAAAATATGGTATCTTTTAACATAATTTCAATTATATTTTCACTTTTGTTTTCACCAATGAAAATGTAACCTTTTGATTATTCCAAACATCTAATAAAGATATATTTCATATCCTTTGGGCTTAATTCTCATGTTCACAAAAAATACCATGGATATAAGTAGTTGACCCCATATTCCTAAATGCTTAAAACTAACTTACAATTTGTTCATGATTTATAAGGAGCGAAAGTAACTAATTTAAAAGGCACTCAGTTAATTATAAAGGCATCAATCAATAATACATCTTGTTAATAATAAATGGGTAAGTGTGTTAGATCTATTATCGACTTAACTATATCAAGTAAAGTTTTGTTCTTTCTTTTAACAACTCCAATTTTCCATAAGGTGCCAAGGAATCATCAATTATCTCATTGATTTATGTATCTTTATAGAACTCTTTAAATTGATCTAACAAATATTCATATCCATAGTCAAAACTCAAAGTTTAAATTTTCTTATTCATTTGATTATCAACTATGTTTATATAATGTTTCAAGCACTCAAGTTCTCTTGACTTATAGGAGACTAAATGGACTTGCCTATATTGCAAATAATTAGAAATAAAAGTAATGAATTAATGCCATGGATGTTCATATAATGTCTAAAGTATTCAAATTCTTTGTCTTGCCTTCATACTCTTTTGACATATTTCATAATGAATTGATGCAATAGATTTCCAACCCTAGTTCCTTTTTTAAATGGTTTTTTAAGTGCTTTACCTAATAGAAAACATTCTTATAATGATATTTTCAAACTAAAAATGGATCTATCATTCTCTCTTTGTTTATAAGGCCTAGTCTAGTATGTCAACCATTCATATCTAAAGTTGAATTGGAAGCAAAATATTAGGTAAAGCAATTATATTCATGACTATGCCCAACACAATAAAACTATCATAAAAGAATCTAGAATCATATGCATTGTCCCATTTCAAATATCAATAGAGTTGTCATGAAAATTAGTACTAAATCTTAATTTAAGAAGAGAAATAGGAGAGATTAAGTTTCATTGGATCTTTGGAGTGTACAAAACATTCTCCATGCGAAATTAATTTGCATGTTCCAAACTTCTTAAATTTAAATATTATATTATTTCTTATATAAAATCATTTGCTTCTAAAAAGTAACTGACGATATTTCACAAATAACCCTTGATCTTTAGCTCTATTATGCTTGCCTTTCTTTTAAAATTATTTCTTGACCCACTTAAAGTGTTGGCTAATTCTTTCTTTTTATAAAAATGCTTGCCTTTCTTGCACTTGAACTTTGATATCCCAGTAGTTTCATTCATATAGGCATGTCTATAGGATTAGCAACTTTTAAGCACTTATCCTTAAGCTTTAAATGATAAGTGATATCATAAAAAATAATAATGCTCTCATTAGGTCAAATTAACTTTTATATATTCCCAACTAACAGTAAAAGATCTTATAACAGTTTAAACTTATTATTCATTAATAAGGACATAACTAGCTAACTTCAATTTTTTAATAGTTAGTCTTTTCAATTTGATTGTAGAATATAACCAAACCTTTCCCTAAGACTTTTCTTTATGACTTAAGCAGTTCAACAAGACCCACAATCACACTTAAGGTCATCAACCATGCTATTTAGCATTGTTATGCTAGCAATGTTGTCCTTCCTTTTGTAGGCTTGAAAAAATTTATAAATATCTTACATATTGAACCATTATTTCCATAAATGGGTACCCATATGTTGGGTTAGGTTTCACCTCGGTCTAGTTTGTTATTGGGCTAAAAAAATTAGGCCTGAGGTCCAATTTGAAACCAAGCTGAGCAATTGGGCCTGAGCTAAGTTTTTGGTTTTTTTTTTCTTTTTAACTTCAAAATTTTGAATACTTATATATTTGTAACCACTTGACCATTTTGGACATATGACTCTTCATTTTGAAATGTCTTTGTAAGATCTACAAAATGGAAATGAAAAAACATAGATGCAAAGGAGGAAATAAGAAGAAATTGTAAGTAGAGAGTGAAACTACAAAAAAAAAAAAGATAACTCAGAGCTTAGTGGTATGATTTGGGTAATTTTTTTTATTTTAGGTAATTTTTTGAAATAAACATGATGCAAATGTCAAAGGCAATTTGCCCTTTTATTTTTTATTTTTGAAAAAAGCACATTTACTATTTCATTTTTCAATTTTTTTCTCTCAATTTCAAAAAATACACTTTTTTTACTTTTTTTTTTTTTGTCTAGATGCAATGATCATATCTAATAGGGACTCGGGAAAGATCTTATTCCTTAGATATTTATAATTTGTAAAATGTGTTAAAATTTTTTTACTAAAATTATAAAATAGCCCTAAAAAAGATTTTATTTTCATTTTGGTCCCTATCCTTTTTTTAATTTATAAGTAAATTCTAGCAAAATTTTCTATTAAAAATTTTAACTAAAAAGTTATCCTCATTTAATAAGATAATATATCCTTGCTATTATCTTAACTTAAAATATAATATATATATATATATATATATATATATAAAAGTAAAAACAATATATATATATATATACTACAAGTGGTAATATGCAACCACAATGGAATTAAACTATATTACTAGGCAATATCTCAAGAAATGCCACATTCATAGTTCCACATAACTTTTGGTAATTAATTTTCTAAAAGGTGTACAAAGATGCTAATTGCCAAGTTCTAATATGATGAGATAATATGATATCATACATATGAACAATTACAATTCACCTTCCCATTTTTAACAACAGAGCATTGTCAATAAATTTAAGTCATGATGAAGGATAGAAAATGGCAAGAATTGATTGGTTGAACTCTTCTATATATAGCTCAATTGATTTCCCATTTTTGGTACCCCATGAAAGAAGCAATAAGTAGTAAAGAGAGTTGAGAGATGTGAGAGAGAGTTAAGAGGCATGAGTAGTAAAGAAAGAAAGAAGAAGAATTTTGAAGAAAAATCTCTAAGCTTGAGGTAGAAATAACAATCCTCTTTCTTAGTATTTCAATACTAAGATGCTTTTAGTATTTGAAATTCATGGTTATAGTATAATTGTATAATTTTTATCAAGTTAATTTAGGATTTTACTCTCTTTTAATGATGTGATTGAATTAATTTAAGATTTTGAAGGCATAAATTAGAAAGTAAAGATGCCAAATTAATTATGGCATTTATGTATAAAAAATGACCTTCTCTTTAGTGTGAATATTTTATCATGGTCATAATATAGTTATATTAGTTTTTTTTCTATAGAATTTTATTCACTTTTAGTATTTCACTATCAATATTTTATCATGATAATTATGTGCTTTATTTCAAGAATTTATGTTATTAAAAATAAAATTTTCATATCATTTACTCTAAAAAATTTTCTTGAATTATGCTTA
Organism: Erythrophleum fordii; assembly: GCA_032878935.1. Taxonomy (NCBI): domain Eukaryota; kingdom Viridiplantae; phylum Streptophyta; class Magnoliopsida; order Fabales; family Fabaceae; genus Erythrophleum; species Erythrophleum fordii. The sequence goes on from JAVQMF010000029.1 coordinate 4,393,100, forward strand.
AGAATTTGGATATGCATTGATTTTATCCTACGTTGAATTATGATTGTGCAACTAGATTGCTTTTATGTGGCCTATAGAAAAGATGAATATGCATATGGATTATTCTATCTATGATAAAGAAAGTCATGAAAAAGTAGCTAAAGCAAGGTAATGTAAAATAAGAAATGATCCTTAAAGAGAAAAGTGTAAAAGTAGGTGATCTCAAGGAATTATGAGTGATGATCCTCAAAGAAAAAAGTAAAGGAGATACCTTTGATTGCTTGATTCTCCAGTTATGGATTCATTTGAGGGGATGTCCTAATTATGAGAAAAGATTCAACAATTTGGTTCCAATTCACACAAATAAATAAACTTGGCAAACATATTCAGAAAGAAAAAGATAAAGATATGGGAGAATTATAATAAAGGACCCAGAAGTAAACAAAATTATTTTTAAGGACCTGTTACCACTTGTTTTATGATGATTACCACTGAGTTTAGCAACAAACAGCTGAATCTAGTGGTAAGGGTCCTTAAAAATAAATTTTTTCACTTCTTAGTCCTTAAACATAATTTTCCCTAAAGATATTGTCCTACTATGAATTTGCCTACATGATATTATTTTGCTATGATGAAAAGATATTTATGCAAAAACTATGAGATGATATTTATGTTATAATATTTATGCATAAGTTATAAGATGATATTATTCTACCATGATGAGATGCTATTTATGCATAAGTTATAAAATGATATCTTTTTTATTTAGTTATTATAAAATGTAGTATAACCTTGTTGGTACCATCAATAAAATTTTTAATAATCATTATTATTTATTGGGAATTATAAATTCTTGTTATTTTCATGATGTATCCAAATCAGGATGGCCCTTCAGTTTATGTATAGGGATGAGATTGTGTTGCTAGACATATCTTTTACTAATCTCACCTTAAAAATTCAAGATCTATAACTGATAACTTGACAAATTGCAAATTAGGCCAGGTAGTAGATATAGCGATGTTTTGTACTTTTATCTCCTATAATATTTTGGGATATGTGTGTGTATGTGTATATGTATGTGTGTGTGTATAATTGTCAATACTTTATTTTGAAATTCCTACAGTTAAATAATGTAGAGAATTTTTTTATATTGTTCAAAGACTCCAATTTAAGTAATCAATTAGGTGCTAAAACTAGGGATGTGTCTAGATCAGTATCAATATGGGCACACAATGAAAATTGTGAAAATTTATATTTCTTAATAAATAATAATAACAATTAAAAAGTTCATAATACTATCAGCATGGTCATACTATGTTTATGGTAACTAAATAAGAAAGATATCATTTTATAACTTATGCATAGACATCATATTATTATGATAGAATAATATCATCTCGTAGCTTATGCATATATATCATAGCATAATATCATCTCATAGCTTGTGCATAAATATCTTCTTATCATGGTAAAATAATATCATGCATACAAATTTATGGTAGAATAATATATTTATCTTTATCATTTCTTTATGAATATATTTGCCCATTTTACTCATCTGTATAAACTAAGATTAAATTGTTGATCCTTTTTTCTTAACTAGGATACCCATTACAATGGATCCATAATTGGCGAATCAAGCAATCAGAGGTCACCTCATTTACTTTTCTCTTTGAGGATCATCCCTTGTAGTTCCTCAAGATCACTTTTTTTTACAATTTTCTCTTGAAAGATCATTTATCATTCCACATTGCCTTGCTTTGGTTGCTTTTTCATAATTTTCTTTATTGTAGTTTTTTTATCATAAATAGAATAATCCATGTACATATTCATCTTTTCTTTAGGCCACATAAAAGCAACCCAATTGCATAATCATAATTCAATGTAGGATAAAATCAGTGCATATCTAGATACTTAAACATAATTTAGGAAAATTTTTTAAAGTAACTAATATGAAAAATTGATCATAAATTCTTGAAATAAAGCACATAATTATCATGATAAAATATTAATAGTGAACTACAAGAAGAGAATAAAATTCTATATAAAAACTACTATAACTACATTATAACCATAATAAAATATTAACAATAAAGAGAAGGTTGTTATTTCTACATAAATGCCATAATTAATTTGGGCTTTATTGTTTTTATAATTTATACCTTAAAAATCCTAAATTAATTCAAGCACATTATTAAAAGAGAGTAAAATCCTAAATTAACTTATTATAGTTACATTATAACTATGAATTTAAAATATTAAAAACATCTTCATATTAAAATACTAAGAGAGAAGGTTGTTATTTCTACCTGAAGCTTGGAAATTTTTCCTCAAAATTCTTTTTCTTTCTTTCTTTACTTGCTCATGTGTCTCCACTTTCGCTTATATCTCTCAACTCTCACCACTGTTTACTGCTTATATTTTAAAGTGCCAAAAATGGGAAATCAATTAAGCAATATATATAAGAGTTTTAAACAATCAATTCTTGCCATTTTCTATCCTTCATCATGACTTAAATTTATTGCCAAGCCTTTGCTATTAAAAAAAGGAAGGTGAGGTGTAATATCTGGTTCTCTAAAAATGAGAGAAAACACGAGAAACATAATGTATAGTTTTTCCTTAAACTAATGAAATTCATTAGATACAAAAGCAAGTCCCCTAAAATGGTTTAGTTAAAGTCTCAAAAAATTTAGGAAGCATTTTAGAATCCTAAAAATGAAAATCTCAAGTTCAAATGGAAAGAGAAACAGAGCTAGAATAAAAAAATAAAATGTAATAAAAAGTTGACGAAACATAAAGGCATTTTTGACATTTTGAGCAAATTTTGAAATTCTTATAGGAGGGTTTTTTAAATGAAAATTTTGAGTTCTCCAAGGTTCTCAGAGACCCTGAAAACCATAGGAAGCCTCGAGACAGCTAAAGTCCCTCCAGTAGATATTTTTCAACGTCAGTTGATCTGAACTTTGACCAATTCATTCAAAAAGGTTTTAAATCCAATTTGGATGAAACCAAAGGTATTTTATGAATTAGAGAACTTAAATTTTATGATAGAAAAGACGATTCTTAAAAAAGAGTTAAAATGAGCTTAAACGGAGCAAATAGGCACGTATGGACAAAATGATCATTTTGAAAAATTGTAAAAGAAGCTTTTTAAGTAAGATTATATCTCATCACCTTCTCTAAGCTTCCATTTGCAGAAAAATGGATAGTAATGGCATGACATTAAGAAGGGAGAGAGAGAAGAAATTTAAGCTTCCGTTTAGATAAGTAAACGGCCCCGTTTCATCCCACGCCAGTTAGGAAAGTTGTTTCTCTCTCTAAGAGCTCTCTAATGGTGATTTTCTTTTCTTGAAAACTTAAAGATTCAAGTTTAACCCAAGCTAAAAATGAACTCTTTTCAAAAAATCAATTGGTGAAAAGAAAGCCCTGTTTTAAGGTAATACTTCACTTGAAACACTTGTAAAATCTTGTATTTTCAAGCTATTTAAGCTTCGGTTTAGAGAGAAAAAGTGAGGATGAGAGTTTCTCTTTATGTGTTCTTGATGGAACCAAAGGTTATGGAGTGTGAGGATTAAGAATATACAACTAGAATAGAAAATTGAGCTTTAGAACTTAAGTTATTGAATTAAGGATTTTGATTTCACCTTGAGCTCTACTATGAACCCTAGCCATATTTTATTATGTTTAAGTATTCATATGAGTTCCTAAGATACCAAGAGAGCTTCCTACATGATTCTCCCATCAAAAGAAGCAAAGAAACTCCAAGGATGCCAAGAAGAGTATATGCTTCAGCCTAGAGTAGAAATAGCACCTAGGGGTAGTTTTAATTTGTTCTAAACTTATTTTTGAGTCATGTATGATGGGAGAGTAAGAGAGGAAGCCTTAGAAAATTTTTAGAAATCATAAATAGTGAGATGACCTTATATGTTCTATAATATAGCTTAAAGAAATAATACGTAGCTAGGCTCTTAGAATTGATTGTGTGATGATTCCAAGAGGTTTAAATGGAGTCAAGAATCATAAATAGATGAAGAGAATAGCCCAAGATGATGTTTTCTAAGGGTTGCTTCATTAAGTGCATTATGGAACCATAAAAGAGTCTTATGAGTCACCTACCCTTTTTAGTGATTATGTGGCCATAGAATTTAATTCAAAAGTATAATTGGCTTCTATATAATGTGTTTAGGCTAAGAGAAATGATCTCTACCTCCTTGTGAGTGTATGGTCGTGGGAGAGGAACTAAGTCCAAGGAAGAAAGTATGCAAATATGATAAAGGTAACTCTCTCCACCTTCTCTTATGCATAGATGTGTACTTACATTATCTTTGAATGTGTGTATGTACTATTTGTGCTATGAGAAGTATTTTAACATGAGCTTTTATTCCATTGTACCATGATGATGTTCTATGCATTCAAATAATATTTTTATTTGCTTACCTTGATTTACTTGAATGTGGAGAAACCAAGAACCCTTTAGCCATGGTGAGGATGGGCTAAGAACCCTTAAAGTTGGTTGAGACAAAGTAAAGAGTCTTCCAAAAGTGTGGTTGACTCTCAAGAGTAAGGTTGAGTCAAAAATCTCTTAAAAAAATGGGTGAGGCAAGTCCAAAATCCACAAGTAAATGGGTGAAACTAATCCACTTACTTGGCAAGCCTATGTATACTATGTATGACTTGTTCAAATACCAAGAATGTTCCTTGAATGCACACATATGTTAATATGTCTATGCATGCATTTTTAAGGCTTGTATTGCATATTTTATGTGTGATTGAAAGGGAGATGAGCTATTGAGATTCCTTGAATCTCATTAACTCCTCTCCAATGTTCTAACATGCTAGGTGGACAAAGTGGACAAGGCAATAGAAGCTCACACCTTGGAAGATGAGATTGTGATAAGAAAGTGTTTAAATTTTGTTACTTTAAGGCCATGTGAATAGCAAATGTTGTAATCAATGGTTGTATATGTCCTATGATGTCATAAACATGTATAATTATACTAATTTATTATGTATAAATGAGAGCTAAAGTTATATGTATGGAAATATGCATTTTAGACATGTAATGGCAAAGTTGCATTATGAAAATGCATGTATAAATAGAAGTGGAATGACCAAATTGAGATGTATGACATTTGAGACCACTTGGGCAGTTCATATAAGTCACGTTCATGCTTTTAAACTTGCCCAAGATGTGCCAAACATTAAGGGAAGTTATTTGGACACATTTAGTATATAATATAGAGTAACATTTACTATATCAGAAACCTATACCACTTTTTGTCCAAATGAGCTCTTCTTGATATGAGATTTGGCATGCAATTAGAGCTTGTTGAGAGCTTTTTAGGAAGTTAAAGTGCAGAATTTTTTGAAATTTATAAAATATTTGATGAATTTTCAAAATTAAAAAAAATTCTAATTTTGGTTCATGGTACTTGTCACACCCGAAAATGCGACCGCGTGGCGCCTTCAAAAAGAAAAGATCTTGATTAAAGGTAAAAAGGTAAGAAGAAATAGGGTTCAGGAGTCGCCACCAAAATTTTTATTTTTGAAAAGGCAAAACTTTGGAAAAGCCTTTTTAAATTTGAAAAAAGTAGTCTATGAACCAGATAATGGATTCGGGAGTCGATTGTGAGTGGGGAAGGTATTAGGCACCCCACTACACCCGTTCTTAAGAACGGTTACCCTAAGTTAGTTGTGCAAAAAGATCATGGCCTTTATTTTATTTTAATTCTCCCTAACCAATCACATGCAAAGAACAGAAGGAAAAAATTTAAGTAGATAAAATTAAACATAAAAAAAAGAAAATTAAAAATAAAACAAAAAGAAATTCGACGAATAAAATAAGGAAAAAAGAATAAAATAAAATGTAAAATAAGAAATTAAAGAGATAAAATTAACATAAATTAAAGAAATAAAATTAAAAGAAGGTGTTTATTTACAAGGGCGGACTTGACCTAGGATGAGAGCCTAGAGCCTACGTACCCTTCGAAAGGGATTAAAGTCCACGTAGTTCGGCTAATATTTATATTTGTTGGTTGGTTTATTTTCTCTTTGTTTTATGTTTTGTTTTTGTTTTTGTTGTTTTTTATTTTTGTTTTTGTTTTTGTTTTTGTTCTTTATTTTTTTTTAATTTTTAGGTTTGGGTATTGTTTTTTGTGAAAATACAAAGAAAATAAATTACTTTTTCCTTTAACAAATAAAACAAGTTTTGAAATTAATTGATGTGTTTTGATTTGCTAAAGGAAAATTTAATTTAATTTTTCTTGCATTTTCAATTTTTCCTCTTACTTATCATTTTTTGTTTTTCTATCATTTTTATTTCATTTTTTTTGTTTGTTTTTATTACCTTTTTCTTTGTTTTTTTTTCGTCTTACTTTGTTTTTGTTTTTGTTTTTTTTTGTTGTTGTTATTTTTTTTGTTTTCTGTTTTTTCTATTTTTATGGTTTTTGTTTGGTTTTAATTTATTTTTTTTTAATTTTTTAATTTAATTATTTTTATATTTAATTTTTTTTTTGTGTGGGTGTTATTTTTTTCGTGAAAAGACAAAGAGAATAAATTATTTTTTCTTTAACAAACAAAATAAGTTTTGAAATTGGTTTATGTATTTTGATTTGTTAGAGAAAAATTTAATTTAATTCTCCTTACATTTTCAATTTTTCCTCTTACTTATCATTTTTGTTTTTCTATCATTTTCATTTCATTTTTTTTTTGGTTTGTTTTTATTACCCTTTTTTTTGTCTTATTTTGTTTTTATTTTATTTTTTCTTTTTGTTGTTACCTTTTTTTTTGTTTTCTTTTTGTTTTCTCTTTTTGGTTTTGTTATTGTTGCTTTTTTTTCCATTTTTATTTTTGTGTTCTATTTTGTTTTTTTTCTTCTTTCTTTTTTGTTTTTAATTTTATTTATTTTTGTTTTATTCGTATTTTATTTTTATCTCTTTTCTTATTTCTAATTATTTTATTATTTTTTGGAAACACCTTTTCTCAATTTTCAATTTATTTTTGGCATTTCATTTATTATTATTTTTTTTGTTTTAATTGTTTCCTTTTTCTGTTATTTCATTTTATTTTTAAAAGAGAGTGAGAGAGAATTTAAGAGATTAATTTCTCATTCACTTTTGTGTTCTCTTTTGTTATTATCATTGTTGGTCTCTTTTCTTTTAATTTTGTTGACTTTTATTATTTTTCTTTTCTTTCTTTCTTTTGTTTTTTAGTTTTATTTATTTTTTATGAAAAGAAAAATCCTTTAGACTATTGCAATCAAAATGCTTTTAAAATTGATTTTTATGTTTTAATTTGCAAAGATTGAATTAGTTCCTTTCCTTTACTCTTTCTCCCATTTTAATCTCTCTTTTTTCATTTTTATTATGTATACTTTGTATTTCCTTTTTCTTCTTCTTACCCTTTTTTTTTAAACTCTTTTGAAAACAAAATTATGTGTAGGCCATTGAAACCCAAAGCTTGTTAAAACGCAAATTTAATACCTAATGGATACCAAGAAAGCTTATTGCCTCACATGATCATTAGGTTCGCTTCTATGTACCTGAGGAGACACGAGGTCTCACACGGCTATTCTAAACAGATAAAATGAAATGAAATGAAGCCACAGTATGTACAAGTATGAGATGATTGGTGATGGTGTGTGTGTTGTGTACAGCCAAACAAGTAATACATTACTCCAAACAATAATTACAAGAATGAAAGAAATGGGAATTTGAAAGACATCACTTTGTGTGCATTTTTGCTTTTCTCTAGGATGCTGCCTTTCTCCAGTCAAATCGGCGTTGTCTCACATTTTATACTTGCCATGCCATATCCTTCCATTAGTCATGAATTTATAAGAGCCCATTTCCAATCCCTTGCTTGCCGTCATATTCATAAGCTGCTTCATGCTCCTCAATCAATCATGCTTGATTGAAAAAATAATTTTGTCTCATGCAAAAAAAACATAACAATGTCACACAACAATTATGAAAATATAAAATCAAGTAGGGTCAGATCTAATTAAATGTGACAGTACAAACTTATATGTCTTTTCCAAAGATTCAACAAACACATTTAAGAAATCACCAGGCTCACTACAGCATTGAACTAACCAACAGTGAACAGATCATTCATTTAGTGGTTCTGATAGGCAGCTCAGCACTGATTCAACAGTACATACAACATGGACATATCATAGTGAATGGGAATTCATAAACAAAGCATATCCCTTCATGCTTGCCAAGTCATGACTATGGAATGCAATTTTTTCAAAACAAATCCAAGAATCTAGTATGGGATTATACACACAGGGTAACTCTAATTGGAATCCAACTATGGTTACTACCTAGTAGCCTCTTAGAGTACTCTAAGTACCCTTTTGAGTCCTAGCTCAAGTTTATTAGAAAACGTTCAAGAACAAATCCTGATTCATCTCAAGCTTGGGTCAGATCAAGATACATCTGAGAATCAGAATGATGCTTTAATTTGATCAGATGCAGAGGCATATAACAGACAGCAAAGTGCATAAATCAAACATGTCTTCATTTGAAAAGGCAAATTAATTTGAGTCTTCCTTTCTGGTAATGACACACAACAGAGAGAATTATAAGCAGAGTCTAGAACCAATCTCAAGTCAAAATAGAGCTTTATGTCAAGCCATCATTAGTTCTGTTCATCGTGCAAATCTAAGGTCAAATCAAAACGCTGAATAGGCTGGTTTTAATAGTCTAACACTTAAGGAACTATATTCAGATCAACAACAGCGAATAGAGGTTAACAACACCTTAATCTCAACTTCATACCATTGCAGAAAGTATATGGGTATCAACATGTGGGTGTAGACTAACACAGCGAACAATGCTCATGCAGTAGTGGAGAAATCATAATGAAAGGAGTTTATAAAACCTCAGTCACTAGCCTAGTCACATACAAACCCGAATGACTGAAGCAAACCATATAACCAAAATTAAAATCCTAATCCTTAAAGGCCAGAACGAAATCAGGCGTGTGCAGAGCGAGAACACAGGTTTATAGAATCAGAATAACTTTCATGATTTGTAAGAACATACTTGAGATTTCAAACCCTTGAGGTTCGCTTCTTTGAACGGATTCCTAGTACTTCCTGCTATCTCCAGCTCTTGAGGGATGTTGTTCTTTCGAAGATTGGTGAGTTTTCTTGCAACCTCGACAATCTCTGCAACTCCTTTTTTCTCAGTTTCTCCATCTGCAACTCTCTACTCTCAAAATCTCAGCTTCGAAATGAATCTCTCAAATCTCTCCCTGTTCTTCCCTCTATCTTTCTCGATCTCCCCGGTCTCTTCCTTGGTTCTCCTCGATTCAAATCGGAGAAAACGATCCTCCTCCCCTGCTCCTTCTTCCCCGATTTTTTTCGCTCTCTCGAGTCTCTCCCTCTGATCCCGAAAGCTCCCCCCTGCTTCCTTCTCCCTCGGTGATCCTCTTTCGGCCTCTTCCTTCGATTCCCTTCACATCTCGAAGTTCTTCTCCGTTCCCTCCGAGCTCTCTCTCTTTCTCTTTCTTTTTTCTAATTTCTTCCCTCTTCGATTTCTCTCCGTCGATCTCCTCCCAATCCTCTCCTCTCGCGTCTCCCTTTTTTTTTCTCCGTCGATCTCCTCCCAATCCTCTCCTCTCGCGTCTCCGTGCCTTTTGTCCGTTTATGCCTCCCTCTCCTCCATTCTCACCCTTCTCTCCTTCTTTTCGGGCTGCCCCCTCTTTTTCTGCGTCTGTCCCTCTTTCGTTTGTCCGTCCTCTTGCAGAAGCGTGCCTTCCCCCCACTCTCTGACACCTTTTTTTTCTTGCGCCTCTGCATGTCCTCTCCTTCGCTTTCCCTTCTCTGAACCCCCCTTCTCCTCTCGTCTGCCTTTCTTTTTTGTCTCCTCCTCCTTTCTCCAGCATCGTGGGTGTCATTTGGGGAGTCAGCAAAGGAAACCGGGTAGGGTTTGTGTATTATCCACTGGCCTGATGGCCCAATCCAACAAATGGGGAAGAGGTTTTTGGGTTAGAGGGGCAGAGGGCCTGAGATTTACGGCCTGAATAAAGTGGGCTTCCATTTTTATTTCATTTTTTTTTTGTTTCTTTCCCCTTTATAATGCATTTTTTTTTTGTTATTATATTGGGCTCCTATCAACATGATTTTCAACTTGTGAGAGAATCCATGATTTGTTGATGGTTTTTTTTTTCTCTTACTATTATTTCTTTTTATTTTATTTTTCATTTTTCTTTTTATTTTCCTTTTTCTTTTCCTTTAATATATATATATATATATATATTTGTTTTAACCATTGTCTTTCCTACTTTTTTACTTTGATTTTGGTTTTGAAAAGTCAATTTTATTCCTTCATCATTTTTTATTTTTTATTTTCTTTTGTTTGTCTTTTTTCGTTTTTGGTATTTGGTTAGTAGGCACTTGCTTTGATTCTTTTTTTTTTTTTTTTTTAAATTATTTGTAGGTAATAAACTCTGATATGCTTTTTTTTTTAGCTTCTCCTTTTTTTTTTTTTTAATGATTTGGACTCTCTCAATCTTTTTTTGTTTTGGGCTTCCCTTTTCTCTTTATATATAAGTATATTTTTTTTGATTTTTTTATTATTATTTTACTTTATCTTTTTTTCTTTTTCCTAGTTCCTTTTTTATTTTACTTTCTTTATTTTATTTCTTTTTTAATCTTTTTGTTAGTTTAATTTTATTATTATTTTTGGAACTTACCCGGACAAAATACGGTGTTCACAGTACTGTTCACTCAAGTCTAAAAATAAATTATGTCACTAAGGGTGCAAATGATGTCAGGAGAAACTAGATACTCCCAATGACTTATGCCAACTAGAAGCACCCCATTTAGATGTCTAGAGAGAGATATATAAATTTTTGAAATTTCTATCTAGTATCAGACGTCTAGACTGACCTAGGTTATTGTTTGATTAGTTTTTGATACTTGGACATGCCTAAACTGGCCTGAAGTAATTTTTTCCCTCTAACTAACATCCGTAGCTTTCTATATTGGTATCATTTGCATGGATTGAGTTTTTATGGAATTAACTAGACATTTTTAAAATTTGTAGCAGAAACTTATATCAGTACCAGTAGGCAGTATGACCTCTGTACCTTTTCGAATGTTAAACGTCTTCTGTGTTATGTTTCTTGGCTTGAAAATATTTTTATCATAAATTAGACATGTGTATATTTCTAAAATAGTAAAGAATGAATGGTTTCAATTTTTCTAAAATTAGTTATGAATTTCCAAAATTTGTGACAGAAGTGGGGAAATTCGGGCCTAAATGGAAACTATGCATTTTATGTATTCCCTTGCCTTGCACGAGCTCTAAGCCATTTTTAGTGATGGATATGAGTTGTATCTATGTAATTAAATATAAAAATGTGATGCATGAGCTCGTATGGCCCACTGGACGTCGAATGAAAATTTTATCCCTTACGCAACGCAAAGAAACTTGAATATTTTAATGCCTTTTTCCTTGAGAACTCATGTACTTCATGGAATGGAACCTAGCAATGGCATGAGATGAGCTATTTAATTATGGAGTTACATTTATTGGTATCATAGCAAAGTTCTAGGCTCTCTTAGGTTAGATTGGCTTAAAGATGTAGCAATAGAGCTATGTAAAGGGTTTGTATAGCTATGTAAAGCCATGTATAAGACATGTTAGGTGTGTGAAAATAGTTTGTGGCAATGTTTATGATAAGTGAGTTGTATAATGGTCTTGGAGTAGATAGTGAACATCGGGAATGATTGGCCTCTAGAATAGCTTGAGCAGAGGTAAGTGATCTGACGGTTAAACCCCTATGAGATACGATAGCTCGTCGGGATCAGTGGCAAGCCCTAGATATAAACAATGATCTTGGTGATATGAGGGGGCTTTCTTGAGAGAGTATGTGAGGCCTAATTCTCCTGGTGTTTATACTCAGACCATTCCGAGATGTCTCACGTAATGTAGAGATGAGTAGTGATGCAGTCCAGTGTGAGATGAGATTACGGCTGCACAAAACCAATTTAGAGGGGAAAAGAGAGTTACCCCCAAACCACAACACTCAATGTCTAGATAAGTTTTAAAACCTAAAAAGCTAATTCCCTCAAGCCAGAGGTTTAAGTTACAAGCTACACCCCTTAAAGCCCAATAGCCCAGAGGTGACAGCTAGCTATGCATGAATGAAGCAGGAGGTAGAATCCCCTAACTTGATGTGGGCTGCATATAGAGACAATGAGGCTCGGGTTTTATAGCTAAAGATGAAGTTTCCAACTCATGAAGAAGCAGCGAGGCAATCTAGAGAGTTCCTTGCTATGGCCAATACTCAGATAGGAAAACTAAAGTAAATCTGAGGCTAATTAGTTGCGACAAATGGTAGTATGAATGGCCTTATTAGTTATATTCAGACCAACTTGATAAATGAACTTATAAGGGATCAGTCGATCCACAGAAAGCGAGAACCCCTAGCATAAGTAAAGAAAGAGAATAGTAAATGGTCACGAAAGATTAGTTAGTAGTATGTGATCAGTAGGCCTAGTAGATGAGATTGAGAAAGAACTCAACGTTAAGAAGTGTTAAACGCAGGGACAGTAAGGTTGTTGAGACCCACCTTTAAGGCATTGACTTCAACTTAGAGTGTTACCCTGTGAGACACTAAATGATATAATATTAATGTGGTCTTGAAATTACATAGGATAAGGCTACCATAGTAAGGCATATAGTGAGTGGCCTAGAAAGGTGTACCTTATAGGTAACATCTATAAATGAGTATGAGTAGCCCAGTAATAGAAGCTCAAAAGAGAATGAGGATAGCTTAGAAAGCACTAAGTTATTACAAGCTACAGGTCTGATAAGATAAGTAGCTTAGATTAAGTATAAGTTGAAGCCTATAGGAAGTGACTAGCAACATCGTCCAGGTGAGATAAGTAAAAAGAGAAATTAATTTAACAAAAGTTCAGCAAAAGTTCTCCCTGGATCAAGAAAGAAAAGATAAGGCATCCAGAGTCAGAGAGACCACTCAATGGTGGTTAGTAAATCCCTTAAATAAACCCCCCTAAATTATAAAGTACAGTAATAAGGGAAGCGAGGAAAAGCTAAGAAACTAGCCACAGAAAAGATGCCCTCTCTCTAAAAATGATTAAATGAATAGACTGAATCCAAAAAATAAACAGATAGGGGTCCAATAACTAGTCAGACAAGCTCTCTAATATGAGAATAATGTAGGGTTAAGGCACATGCATGATTAGAGCACCTAGTAGAGTATAAGTTTTTTGTAAACTAGACATCAAACAGTGAGAGTACGTGTCCTGGATTGGGTTAGTAGAACCCTAAGACCAATATACAATTCCCCTGGGGATGGAGCTGAAGAGGCTGAACAGAGAGAGAGCCTAGCTCTAATCCGAATATAGAAATGAGTTAAAACAAATAGTTAGTGCCTTCGTATCCTCAGGAAAGTTCAAGGGAGCTAGAGACTGCCAAAAAATGTGAGTCTTGTATTATACAGAGAAATAGTATAAGTCGAGAGCACCATAGAATGTAATTCCTAGGGTTACAGATAATAGAAATTCTCTTATCGAGGGATGGTCTAGTTAAAAACAAAGCAAGAATATGAGAGAAAGTAGACCCCCTTGATGTCATAAATAGTGAACAAGTATAAGAACCTTGGGAAAATGCAGGTGCTTTTAAGTGTAAAGAAATCTGAACTGGCAATAGAGATAGCCAGTAGTAGAGCATCCTTTTATCTAAGTAAAAGGATAAGAAAGGTAAAAAGAAAGAGAAGATATAACAGTATTCAAGTCGAAGACATAATAGATTAAGAGCAAATATCCAATTAATGTGCTTGAGTACTTGAGAAAGCATATTTGTCTTTGGCATAGATGCCCTTTTAGCATGACAAGTGCCTGAAGTAAAAACAATCAGCCAATATAAAGTGATCTCGGGATAAAGCAAAGGAAGAATCCTATTTTCCTCGAATATCTTACGGGAATAGGGCAGACAGAGAAAAGTACAAGAGGAATATTTTAGATTGTTGGGAAACTTATAATATACTGGCGATAGTGGCTTTGAGCTCAGTCATGAGGCGCTCGTATATTAGTGTATGATGTTATGGTTTGCTTGCAACAAAGGTTACATAATATTGGGTCTAGCCAACCCAGTTGTAATGTAACTTAAGTGTGTAGCAAACGATGGCATCAATCATCAAAGTGTCCCGATAATTAAAAGGTATTCTAACTAGTGAAATGACGAAATAAGTCAAAAAAGAAAGGTAAAGGAATTCCAGTAATATCATAATGATAAGAAAAGTATGCAGAAAAGAATCCCTAGTAAAGAATAATAATATAGAAAATAATATGCTAATAGTAAGGAATATTTAGATTCAGATAGCATAAGTTTAATGTGCATAGCCTGAGTCCCTTATAGTATATGTAAATGAAATGAGAAGGGACCAGTGTATAGCCTCTCTTCTGCCAGGGATGTTAGCCACACTCAGTGTGTGAGATGCCCTATTGCCAAGGCACTTAGAAGTAAAACACGGGCATAGTTAAAAACTATAAGATATGAGAGGAAGGTTAGAATGAATACACGTAAAGTAAGTAAGTCAAAAGAGTAAAAAAAGAAAGCTTAAGAAAAAGGGGCTAAGGTGGGAACTTGATGATCCCATAAAGAGTAATAAAGGAAAATTAAGATGCTTCTAAGTATCAGTATGACAGGATCCTAGAGAATCAGAGGAGACAAAACCTACTTTGCACGAAGAGCATAATGTACTTCTGTGTTTAGCCTCAGTTATTATGAGCGATGGTTAACAGATTTAGTGAACATGTGTTTTACTATCAGATACAATGATCTTAGGCTTTGACATCTTCCAGAGATAGATTGCAGTAGATCCTAACATAGCATAGCAGGTCGCAGTAGACTCAAGGATCACAACAGATCCCATAGAATTATAGAGAGCCCCATTTACAGCATGATAGTTCTTTAGTGAGATGACGGCTTGAGATAATTTTTATAGAGCAGCTAGTCTTAGAGACTAGTACAGTTTCATCTAGCTTTTATCTCAAAGACTAGAGATATCATAAGTCTAGTAGACCATTGCCATAGAAATATGAAGGCTTAACTCAGATAGTTAGACCACTGGCTAAATCTCTTAAAAGATGAATATAGTGTATGGGATGAGGAAAGTAAGAAAGTAGCTTTCCAGAGCTAGAACTAGATGAACCACTACCCAGTAAATATTAGCCCTAACAGAGGGATAGAGAGATCTCCATATGCTAGCCTATGTATTTAGAAAGAAGTCAGGTGTAGTTTTTACATGAAGTAAGTGGTACAGTATATCTCAAATGATCAAAATTGTGAGAAAAGCTAGCATCCCACCAGAGCTCAATAGTAAGCAGTGGTAGTAGCTCTTCGATGCCAGTATGAGACACATATGTTAAGTGTAACAACCGGGAAAAAGAAAAGAAAAGGGAAAAGAAAGAAAGTGAAATCTGGAAATTTTCGGAATCCAGAATTTCTGCCAAGTCCTCTCGCAATAGCGAGAAACGGTCTCGCTACAGCGAGAGAGCTAGTTCGCAATAGCGAAGGCGATTCTAGCTATAGCGAGTGCTGGCAGCAGCCCATACAAAAACCAGGGAGTTGCCCGCTGTAGCGTGCGCCATAGCGAGAGTGAAGTCTGGAACTGACGCGATTTCGCCATAGCGAGTGGTAAATCTCGCTATAGCAAAGGGAACTGACCCGATCTCGCCGTAGCGAAGGTTACACCTCGCCATAGCGAAGCCAGATTACACGAGCTCGCTATAGCGAAGGTTAGTTTTCGCCGTAGCGAGAGTCAGTCCGGAAGAGAGTAAATAGCGAGAATCAGACTTCATTAAACGCCCAAACTCATTTCTTCTCTCATATCTGCCCTAAGCTTCGACCCAAAGAGAGAAAAGAGGCGTGGAGAGTGTGAGAGATCAAGAGAAGGAGGAAGATTAAGGGAAAGGTAAGGTCACTTCTCCCATTTCTCTTCAGATTTCTGATCCCCTCCCTTTGCCCTCTCTTTCTGCGGTTTTAATTGTGAAAATGGACGGATTTTGGGCATGGGTCAAAAGAGGAAAAGTGGAAAACTCTTTTGAATCCTTGAGTTCTCTTTGAAAATGAGGTTTTCCACTACCATGGGAGCTTGAGAGAGAGAAAGGGGTAATGGCATTCTAGAGAGAGAACCCTAGGTTATGTGTGATAGAAGAGTTGCTCTAAATTAAATTACAAGAGAGTAATTGCATGCTTTTGGTGTGTCTAGGCTCAAGTGAAACACTTACATCAAGGTGTGTTTGTGAACTTAAGGAGGGAGAGGAGAAATTGAAAGGAAAAGCTTGTGTTGGCTTTGACTCCAAAGGTAGCTCTCTTTTTCACTCTTTCTTGTTATATTCTTGGATATGATAGTCATTGTATGATATGTATATGCTTGTTGTATGGAATATGCCATATGCTATTGCTTTGATGCATTGATGCCAATATGCTTGTGTGTTGAATTGTGAGAATTGCTCGGGTGCGGTAGTGCCGAAACTCCCTTGAGATGGGTGAGGTGAAGCCGAAAGTCCCTTGAGATAGGTGAGACAAGGCCAAAAGTCTCAAACGAGTGAGGCCAAGTCAAAAGTCCTTAAACTCAGGTGAGGCCATCCAAAAGTCCCTAAACTCGGGTGAGGCTAGACCAAAAGTCCCTGGAGCCCATTTTTGGCATTGTTGTGAATTCCATAGCATGTACATTATGTGTTGGATGATTGAGAATAGCTAAATGCTTATTCACATGCTTTGACTTGTTATATGCCTTGATTGCTTGCTGGATTGAGTGCATAAGCTATTGAGATTCTCCGAATCTCACCCCTTTCCCCTCCCAACTAATATGCTAGGTGGAGCTCAAGGAGAACCGAGCACACACCAAGGAGCCTAGGAGCTTGCGTAGCTATTTATGAGTTTATGTTTTGATATTGTGATGTATATATGATGTAAAGTGGTGCCAAATGAAGATGTGCCCACTATTTTTGAGATGTAAAGATTGTAAATGTATGAAAGGATATTGTATGAACTATGTTTATAGCCAAGTAATGGAAATGTGGATTTTTACCCCTTTGATGCATGGATGTAGTAGTGTATTTTTGGCCGTAGCATAGTGAAAACAGAATGTATGATGATTTGGATCATATGGACATGTTAGATATACTAGTCTTATGTTTTTAAACTTGTCCATGTGGGGTGAGAGTGTGTGAGAGGCTATTTGGACCCGTTTTGGACCTATGGGGTACCAAAACCGGTATTTTTGTGAGCTCCGTCAAAGTATGACCGGATGAGCTCCGTTTGCCATGAAATTTGGCATGCCTCTAGAGTTTGTAGAAAGCTTCTTGAGAAGCTAAAGTGGGTAATATTCGAAGGATTATAGAATATTTGGGGAATTGTTGAATTTGGGAGAATTTAATGGATTGGTCATGTACTGTTCATCTAAACCAGAAAATGAAATCTGTGGCACTTTTAGACCAAATGGATTCCAAATGTGGTGAAATTTTATACACATAAACTAGAAAACCAAAGTGACTTGTAGGAACTAGAATCACCCAAATCGGAGGTCTGTAGAGAGAGATTGGACCGTCTGAAGTTCTGTATCAGCATCAGGGAGCTTACCTGACCTCCATCACTGTTCCATCGATTTTCGGGGTGCAGGATCTACGGAACTGATCTAGACTTTATTTTCTCCTCTAGTAGACATCCGTATCTTTCCGAATTGGTATAATGTGCCCAGATTGGATTTTTGTGGATTTAGTTATGAATTTTCGAATGTCATGACAGAAAGCTGCACCAGAAACAGTGACAGCTGGACCTTCCTCCCATTTTCGATGTCAAACTTGGCCCAAACGATGTGTTTGTGATTAGGAATGATTTTTAGTGTAAATTTTACACTTAGAGCTTTCCAGAAAGCTAAAGTTTGTTACATTCCCATTTTTCTACAATTTATTATGATTTTCCAAACTTAGAGCCAAAATATGACTTTTGGGCCCAAGTGAAAAAGTGAAATTATTATGGTTTTCAGCTCTATACCCGTGGCCTATGGTTTGTTTTATGCTATGTATGAGTCATCTATATGGAGTTTGAGTTGAGGATGCTTGAGATGGGTTCACAGGACCCACGGGGTGAAAGATGAGTATATGAAACCCTGGTTCATAGCATGTAAATGCCACGAAAGAGTAGTGATCCTTTGGAAATCATATGGAACCGAGCCTATGGAGAGGCTAGGTAGTGGTAGTAGTTTAAGGTGTCACATTTTTGGTATCAAAGCAATGGTTCAGGCACTTTTGGTCAAGTTTAGGCTCTTGAAGTATGTGAATTACTTGTAATTGGTGTGAATGGTCATGAAAGTTGTAGCATTCCACCTGTACCTCCCCAGGAGCCTGCTGCTCCACAGACCCAGGCGCCTATCCAAAAAGTATTGAAGCAATTTAGGCAGAACAATCCACCCTCGTTTGACGGGGAATTGGATGCGGATAAGGCAGAGGCTTGGGTGATGCAGCTTAAGAAAATCTTCTCAGTGATGGATTGTACCACTGAGCAGAAAGCCCAGTTAGCCACCTTTATGCTAGAAAAGGAGGCTGATAGATGGTGGGAGAGTGCGAAACCACTGATGGAGACCAAGAATATACCGATCACTTGGGAGACGTTCTTGGTTGAATTTTATGAGAAGTATGTCCCAAGTTCAGTGAGGAAGAAGAAAGAGATGGAGTTTATGGGCTTGAGACAGACTGATGAGATGACTGTAGACCAGTATGTGGCCAAGTTTATAGAGCTGTCTCAGTATTCCTCTTACCTCCAGAGGTATGATGATGAACCCTGGAGATGTGAGCAGTTTGAGACTGGTTTGAGGCCCCTGATTAGCGATAGAGTCACTCCACAGCGGATCAGAAAGTTTAATACTCTGGTGGAGGTCAGTAGGGTGATTGAGACGAATCTGCAAGTTATCATGCCTACTGTGACGACGGCTAGTAAGAAGAGGGTTCTGGATTTGAAGAGGTCGAAACCAGAAGAGGGCTCTAGTTTGACCCCTAGTACCAAGAAAAGAGGCAAGGGGCCATGGAGTAGAAGGCCGCAGCGAGGTGTGCCACCTCCTCGGGGTCAGTCATCCTTCCAGCAGTCTCCGGTGACATGTTATAAGTGTGGGAAGCCGGGGCATATTGCTAGACACTGTCCTCAGATGGAGACAGCGCCTCCTCCTAGACCACAGACCCAGGGCTGAGTGTTCGCCCTTACTCAGCAGGAAGCCAGCGCATCTCCCAGTTTGATCCGAGGTACGCTGTTAGTGAATGGCTTTCCTGTAGTTGCTATGTTTGATTCGGGTGCTAGTCACTCGTTTATATCTTATGATTGTGTGAGGAAATTGGGTCTAGTTGTTAGTGTCTTGCCCTTTGACTTATCTGTCATTACACCCACTGGAGGCCACGTGGTCACTTCCCATACTTGCTTAAATGTCACTGTCCAATTTAACTATTGTCATACCACTCTTGATTTGGTTTGTATGCCTTTCCATGAAATTGACTTGATTATTGGTATGAACTGGTTAGTTGCAAATAATGCCATACTTGATTGTGAACACCTAACCATTTCCTTACCTACTTGTGGGACCATACCTAGGGTAGGAGCTGAGTTATCTTTTATAACTACTACCCAGGTTGAGAGATATTTAGAGTGTGGATGTCAAGGGTTTCTAGTCTTTTTCTCTATTCGGGCTGAGGTAGAAGAAGGGATTGAGGAGATCCCAGTTGTCAGGGAATTCCCGGAGGTTTTCCCTAGAGAGTTTGATTTTAGTAGCCTACCCCCTGAGAGAGAATTAGAGTTCCCTATAGACATAGTGCCTGGTGCTGGACCGGTATCCAAAGCTCCTTACAGGATGGCTCCCGCCGAGCTTGCTGAGTTGAAAGCGCAGGTAGAGGAATTGTTAGAGAAAGGGTTTATCCGCCCTAGTGTTTCACCTTGGGGTGCTCCGGTGTTGTTTGTGAGAAAGAAAGATGGTAGCTTGCGGTTATGTATAGATTACCGAGAGTTGAATAAAGTTACCATCAAGAATAAATATCTTCTCCCTAGAATTGATGATCTGTTAGATCAGTTGGCTGGGGCATCTGTGTTTTCTAAGATAGATCTTAGATCTGGTTACCACCAGTTGAGAGTGAGAACTGAAGACGTCTCTAAGACGACTTTCAGGACGAGATATGGGCACTATGAGTTCCTTGTGATGCCATTCGGGTTGACGAATGCGCCTGCTGTGTTCATGGATTATATGAACAGGGTATTCAGACCGTATCTAGATCAGTTTGTGGTGGTCTTTATTGATGATATTTTAGTGTACTCCCGATCTTTTGAGGAGCACGAGAGGCATTTGAGACTAGTCCTAGAGACCTTGAGAGAGAAAAGGTTGTATGCCAAACTGAGTAAATGTGAGTTTTGGCTGACCGAGGTGCGATTCTTAGGTCATGTGATCTCACGAGATGGGGTAGCGGTGGATCCCCATAAAGTTGAGGCTGTGTTACAGTGGGATAGACCTAGAACGATCACCGAGGTTAGGAGTTTCCTAGGTTTGGCAGGGTATTACAGACAATTTATTCAGGACTTTTCTCGAATGGCCTTATCACTGACGAGGCTAACCAGGAAAGATACACTGTTTGTGTGGGATGAGAGATGTGAGAAGAGTTTCCAGGAGTTGAAACTCTGTTTGACCACTGCCCCTGTGCTGATTATCCCTGACCCTAGTGAACCATTTGTGGTTTATTGTGATGCTTCGGGCAAAGGGTTAGGATGTGTGTTGATGCAGCAGGGTAGAGTAGTGGCATATGCCTCGAGGCAGTTGAGACCTCATGAGGAGAATTACCCCACACATGACCTGGAGTTAGCTGCCGTAGTGTTTGCTCTTAAAATTTGGAGACACTATCTGTATGGTGCGACCATAGAGATCTATAGTGACCACAAGAGTCTGAAATACCTGTTTGATCAGAGAGAACTCAATATGAGACAGAGGAGATGGATGGAATTTTTGAAAGATTATGATTATGTGTTAAAATATCATCCGGGTAAGGCCAATGTGGTGGCAGACGTCCTGAGTAGAAAATCCATCCATGTAGCCCATATGATGATTAGAGAGCAGGAGCTCCTAGAGAAGTTCAGAGATTTGAACCTCTCTTATCAGGTGGTATCGGGTAGATTTTGTTTGAGTGAAACCCGAATTGAGAATGTCTTGAGAACCCAGATCTTAGATGCCCAGAGAGAGGATGAGTTCCTGAAACGGATCAGGAATGAGATCACCCAAGGTAAGACCTCAGATTTCAAGTTGTCTGAGGATGGCATGATAGTATACCGAGAGAGAATCTGTGTGCCTAGTCAGAATGAGTTGAGAGAAAGCATTCTAGAAGAGGCGCATAAGAGTAAGTATACTATCCACCCAGGTGCCACCAAGATGTATCAGGATGTGAAAAGAATTTTCTGGTGGCCAGGGATGAAAAGTGATGTGACGGAGTATGTGGCTAGATGCCTAGTGTGTCAGAGGGTAAAGATTGAACATCAGAAACCGGCTGGGTTGTTGCAACCACTAGATATCCCTGAGTGGAAGTGGGATAGTATAGCCATGGATTTTGTTATGGGGTTACCCAGGACATCCTCTGGACACGATACTATATGGGTAGTTGTGGATAGACTGACGAAGTCTGCACACTTTTTAGCTATTAAGGCTACTTATACACTGGATAGATTGGCCCAGTTGTATATCAGAGAGATAGTGCGACTTCATGGAATACCCAATAGCATAGTTTCGGATAGAGACCCCAGGTTCACATCGAACTTTTGGAGGTCACTGCAGCATGCCTTAGGGACGAGATTGCGGTTTAGTACTGCATATCACCCCCAGACAGATGGTCAGACTGAAAGGACCATCCAGACATTGGAAGATATGTTGAAGGCATGTGTGCTAGAAATGAAGGGGAACTGGGATGTGTATTTACCGTTAGCAGAGTTTGCTTATAACAACAGTTACCATTCCAGTATTCAGATGGCCCCTTATGAGGCTTTGTATGGGAGAAAGTGCAGATCCCCTCTGTGTTGGGTTGAGTTAGGTGAGAGGAGTATGATAGGACCTGAGATTGTGGACCAGACCACCCGACAGATAGAATTGATTAGAAAGAGGCTCCTCACGGCCCAGAGTAGACAGAAAAGCTATGCTGACAAGCGTAGGAGGCCGTTAGAGTTTGAGGTTGGAGACCATGTGTTCATTCGAATATCTCCAATGACGGGAGTAGGTCGGTCAATGAGGGTAAGGAAGCTCAGTCCTAGGTATATTGGTCCGTTTGAAATCCTTGAGAAAATTGGACCCGTGGCTTACCGAATAGCCTTGCCTCCTAACCTAGCCCAAATACACAGTGTTTTTCATGTCTCCCAGTTGAAAAAGTATTTACCAGATTCCTCACATGTCATAGAATATGAGCATGTGCAAATGCAGGAAGATCTTTCCTATGTAGTGAAACCGGAGAGAATTGTGGATGCTAAGCTTAAACAGCTGAGAAGCAAGAGCATTCCTCTGGTGAAAGTGATCTGGAGAGGTCTGACATCTGAGGAAGCAACCTGGGAATTGGCGGATGAGATGAGGCAGAAATATCCAGAATTATTCCCTTGAGGTAAGTTTTTAAATTTCGAGGACGAAATTTCTTTTAAGAGGGGTAAAAATGTAACAACCGGGAAAAAGAAAAGAAAAGGGAAAAGAAAGAAAGTGAAATCTGGAAATTTTCGGAATCCAGAATTTCTGCCAAGTCCTCTCGCAATAGTGAGAAACGGTCTCGCTACAGCGAGAGAGCTAGTTCGCAATAGCGAAGGCGATTTTAGCTATAGCGAGTGCTGGCAGCAGCCCATACAAAAACCAGGGAGTTGCCCGCTGTAGCGTGCGCCATAGCGAGAGTGAAGTCTGGAACTGACGCGATTTCGCCATAGCGAGTGGTAAATCTCGCTATAGCGAAGGGAACTGACCCGATCTCGCCGTAGCGAAGGTTACACCTCGCCATAGCGAAGCCAGATTACACGAGCTCGCTATAGCGAAGGTTAGTTTTCGCCGTAGCGAGAGTCAGTTCGGAAGAGAGTAAATAGTGAGAATCAGACTTCATTAAACGCTCAAACTCATTTCTTCTCTCATATCTGCCCTAAGCTTCGACCCAAAGAGAGAAAAGAGGCGTGGAGAGTGTGAGAGATCAAGAGAAGGAGGAAGATTAAGGGAAAGGTAAGGTCACTTCTCCCATTTCTCTTCAGATTTCTGATCCCTTCCCTTTGCCCTCTCTTTCTGCGGTTTTAATTGTGAAAATGGACGGATTTTGGGCATGGGTCAAAAGAGGAAAAGTGAAAAACTCTTTTGAATCCTTGAGTTCTCTTTGAAAATGAGGTTTTCCACTACCATGGGAGCTTGAGAGAGAGAAAGGGGTAATGGCATTCTAGAGAGAGAACCCTAGGTTATGTGTGATAGAAGAGTTGCTCTAAATTAAATTACAAGAGAGTAATTGCATGCTTTTGGTGTGTCTAGGCTCAAGTGAAACACTTACATCAAGGTGTGTTTGTGAACTTAAGGAGGGAGAGGAGAAATTGAAAGGAAAAGCTTGTGTTGGCTTTGACTCCAAAGGTAGCTCTCTTTTTCACTCTTTCTTGTTGTATTCTTGGATATGATAGTCATTGTATGATATGTATATGCTTGTTGTATGGAATATGCCATATGCTATTGCTTTGATGCATTGATGCCAATATGCTTGTGTGTTGAATTGTGAGAATTGCTCGGGTGCGGTAGTGCCGAAACTCCCTTGAGATGGGTGAGGTGAAGCCGAAAGTCCCTTGAGATAGGTGAGACAAGGCCAAAAGTCTCAAACGAGTGAGGCCAAGTCAAAAGTCCTTAAACTCAGGTGAGGCCATCCAAAAGTCCCTAAACTCGGGTGAGGCTAGACCAAAAGTCCCTGGAGCCCATTTTTGGCATTGTTGTGAATTCCATAGCATGTACATTATGTGTTGGATGATTGAGAATAGCTAAATGCTTATTCACATGCTTTGACTTGTTATATGCCTTGATTGCTTGCTGGATTGAGTGCATGAGCTACTGAGATTCTCCGAATCTCACCCCTTTCCCCTCCCAACTAATATGCTAGGTGGAGCTCAAGGAGAACCGAGCACACACCAAGGAGCCTAGGAGCTTGCATAGCTATTTATGAGTTTATGTTTTGATATTGTGATGTATATATGATGTAAAGTGGTGCCAAATGAAGATGTGCCCACTATTTTTGAGATGTAAAGATTGTAAATGTATGAAAGGATATTGTATGAACTATGTTTATAGCCAAGTAATGGAAATGTGGATTTTTACCCCTTTGATGCATGGATGTAGTAGTGTATTTTTGGCCGTAGCATAGTGAAAACAGAATGTATGATGATTTGGATCATATGGACATGTTAGATATACTAGTCTTATGTTTTTAAACTTGTCCATGTGGGGTGAGAGTGTGTGAGAGGCTATTTGGACCCGTTTTGGACCTATGGGATACCAAAACCGGTATTTTTGTGAGCTCCGTCAAAGTATGACCGGATGAGCTCCGTTTGCCATGAAATTTGGCATGCCTCTAGAGTTTGTAGAAAGCTTCTTGAGAAGCTAAAGTGGGTAATATTCGAAGGATTATAGAATATTTGGGGAATTGTTGAATTTGGGAGAATTTAATGGATTGGTCATGTACTGTTCATCTAAACCAGAAAATGAAATCTGTGGCACTTTTAGACCAAATGGATTCCAAATGTGGTGAAATTTTATACACATAAACTAGAAAACCAAAGTGACTTGTAGGAACTGGAATCACCCAAATCGGAGGTCTGTAGAGAGAGATTGGACCGTCTGAAGTTCTGTATCAGCATCAGGGAGCTTACCTGACCTCCATCACTGTTCCATCGGTTTTCGGGGTGCAGGATCTATGGAACTGATCTAGACTTTATTTTCTCCTCTAGTAGACATCCGTATCTTTCCGAATTGGTATAATGTGCCCAGATTGGATTTTTGTGGATTTAGTTATGAATTTTCGAATGTCATGACAAAAAGCTGCACCAGAAACAGTGACAGCTGGACCTTCCTCCCATTTTCGATGTCAAACTTGGCCCAAACGATGTGTTTGTGATTGGGAATGATTTTTAGTGTAAAGTTGACACTTAGAGCTTTCCAGAAAGCTAAAGTTTGTTACATTCCCATTTTTCTACAATTTCTTATGATTTTCCAAACTTAGAGCCAAAATATGACTTTTGGGCCCAAGTGAAAAAGTGAAATTATTATTGTTTTCGGCTCTATACCCGTGGCCTATGGTTTGTTTTATGCTATGTATGAGTCATCTATATGGAGTTTGAGTTGAGGATGCTTGAGATGGGTTCACAGGACCCACGGGGTGAAAGATGAGTATATGAAACCCCGGTTCATAGCATGTAAATGCCACGAAAGAGTAGTGATCCTTTGGAAATCATATGGAACCGAGCCTATGGAAAGGCTAGGTAGTGGTAGTAGTTTAAGGTGTCACATTAAGCCTATCTGTGTTGAAATAAGAGACTATAAAATGTCACTATAAGTGAGCAAAAAAAGTAAGAAAAAGTCCTGGCCTAAAGAGACAAACGTAGTAGTAAACAGAGAAATTGGGATCATTAAAAGTGAAAAACTTCTCAAAAGAGCTGTAATCCCAGTAAGCAATTAAGATATGAGGCCTATGATAGAAAGAAATGTGTATTGTAATCATGGAATGAGCTAGTAAGAAAGAACACAGAGATGAATAGTAGACGGTACATGTAAATAAGTAAACAGATAGACAGAAACCTTCGATGGCTATAATGATTGGAAAAGAAGATGAGACTTTATGAGAAGACATTGGGAGAGGATATAGAAGACTCGATACGAAATAAGTTACCTCCCGAGATGTGTAAGTAAGTCTATTGAAAGGAACGTTAACCCTTAAGAATGGGTTAAGACTAACCTGATATGATTAGTAAGCTCTCCCAGGATAGGCCTCTAGAGTTAGAAATTTATTTCCCTTATGAGAAGAACTAACTAGTACTCTATAATAATAGAGCCCTCATTA
Organism: Erythrophleum fordii; assembly: GCA_032878935.1. Taxonomy (NCBI): domain Eukaryota; kingdom Viridiplantae; phylum Streptophyta; class Magnoliopsida; order Fabales; family Fabaceae; genus Erythrophleum; species Erythrophleum fordii. The sequence continues at coordinate 4,419,183 of JAVQMF010000029.1, forward strand.
AGGGCTAGTAATAAAAAATTCCCTGGTTGAGAGAAAACTTAAACAAGTGAAATTGTTGAAAAAGCGTATAGAGTCAGGAAGGAGGGAAAGAAAAGAGCAATTAGCCAGAAAAGAAAAAAGTAAAAGGAAAGCATACCCCAAATTTTAAGAACAAAATTTATTTAAGGGGACACAAAAATGTAATATCCAGTTCTCTGAAAGAAAAAACGAGAAACATAACGTACGGTTTCTCTATAAACTAACGAAATTCATTGGATACAAAAACAAGTCCCCTGAAATGGCTTAGTTAAGGTCTCAAAAAATTTGGAAAGCATTCTAGACTCCTAAAAATGGGAATCTCAGGTTCAGATGGAAAGAGAAACGGAGCTAGAATGAAGAAACCAAATATAACGAAAGGTTGACAAAATGTAAGGATATTTTCGTCATTTTGAGTAAATTTTGGAATTATCATAGGAGGGCTTTTTAAATAAAATTTTGAGTTCTCCAGAATTCTTAGAAACCCTGAAAACTATAGGAAGCCCCAAGACAACTAACGCCCCTCCGGTAGACATTTTTCAACGTCAGTTGACCTAAACTTTAACCAGTTCATTTGGGAAGGTTTTAAATCCAATTTGGATGAAACTAAAAGTATTTTATGAATTAGAGAACCTAAATTTTATGATGGAAAAGATGATTCTAAAAAAGAAGTTAAAATGAGCCTAAACGGAGCAAACAAGGGCATAGGGGCAAAATAGTCATTTTGAAAAATTATAAAAACGACTTTTTAAGTAAGATTACACCTTATCACCTTCTCCAAATCTTCCATTTGTAGAAAAATGGGTAGCAATAGTGTGAAATTAAGAGAGGAGAGAGAGAAGTTTAAGGTTCCGTTTAGGTAAGTAAACGGCCCTGTCTCTCTCTAAGAGCTCTCTAATGGTGGCTTTCTTTTCTTGAAAACTTAAAGATTCAGGTCTAACCCAAGCTAAAAAGGAACTCTTTTCAAAAAAATCAATTGGTGAAAAATAATCTACGTGAAGAGAGCTCTGTTTTAAGGTAATACTTCACTGAAACACTTGCAAAATCTTGTATTTTCAAGCCATTTAAGCTTCATTCTAGAGAGAGAAAGTGAGGATAAGAGCTTTTCTTTATGTGTTCTGAATGGAACAAAAGGTTATAGAGTGTAAGGATTAAGAATATACAACTAGAATTGAAAAAATGAGCTTTAGAATGCAAGTTATGGAATTTAGGGTTTTGATTGCACCTTGAACTCTACCATTTTATAATGTTTAAGTGTTCATATGAGTCCCTAAGATACCAAGAGAGCTTCCTACATGATTCTCCCATCAAAGGAAGCAAAGAAACTCCAAGGATGCCAAGAAAAGTATATGCTTCGGCCTAGAGCAGAAATAGCACCTAAGGGTAGTTTTAATTTGTTCTATACTTATTTTTGAGTCATGTATGATGGGAGAGTAAGAGAGGAAGCCTTGGAAAAATTTTAGAAATCATACATAGTGAGATGATCTTATATGTTCTATAATATGGCTTAAAGAAGTAACACCTAACTAAGCTCCTAGAATTGATTGTGTGATGACTCCAAGATGTTTAAATGGAGTCAAGAATCATAAATAGATTGAGAGAATGGAGCTAAGATAATGTTTCTCAAGGGTTGCTTCATTAAGTGTATTATGGAACCATAAATGAGCTTTATGAGTCACATACCTTTTCTAGTTATTGTGTGGCCTTAGAATTTGATTCAAAAATATAATTGGCTTCCATATGATGTATCTAGGCCAAAAGAAATGATCTCCACCTCCTTGTGAGTGTGTGGCTATGGGAGAGGAACTAAGTCCAAGGAAGAAGGTATGCAAATGTGACAAAGGTAGCTCTCTCCACGTTCTCTCATGCATGAATGTGTGCTTACATTGTCTTTGAATGTGTGCATATATATTTTGAGCTATAAGAAGTATTTTAGCATGAGCTTTTAGTTCATTGTACCATGATGATGTTTTATACATTTAAATGATGTTTTATATGCTTACCTTGGTTTACTTGAGTGTGGAGAAGCCAAGAACCCTTTAACTATGGTGAGAATGAGCCAAGAACCCTTAAAATTGATTAAGACAAAGTAAAAAGTCTCCCAAAAATAAAGTTGACTCTCAAGAGTAAGGTTGAGTCAAAAACCTCTTAAAGAAATGGATAAGGCAAGTCCAAAATCTACAAGTGAATGGGTGAGGCTAATTCATTTACTTGGCAAGCCTATGTATACTATGTATGACTTATTCAAATGCCAAGAATGTTTCTTGAATGCACATATATGTTAATATATCCATGCATGCATTTTCAAGGCTTGTATTACATACTTTATGTGTAATTGAAAGGGAGATGAGCTATTGGGATTCTTTGAATCTCATTCCCTCCTCTTCAATGTTCTAACATGCTAGGTGGACAAAATAAATAAGGTAATGGAAGCTCACACCATGGAAGATGAGATTGTGACAAGAAAGTGTTTAAATTTTATTACTTTAAGGTCATATGAATAGAAAATATTGTAACCAATGGTTGTATATGTCCTATGATGTTATAAACATGTATAATTATGCTAATGTATCATGTATAAATAAGAGTTAAGGTTGTATGTATGAAAATATGCATTTTGGATATGTAATGGCAAAGTTACATTGTGGAAATGCATGTATCAATGGAAGTGGAATGTCCAAATTGAGATACATAAGATTTGGGATTACTTGGACAGTTCATACAAGTCATGTTTATGTTTTTAAACTTGCCCAAGAAGTGCCAAACATTAAAGGAAGTCATTTGCAAACATTTGGTGTCTAATATGGGGCAGCATTTACCATATTGGAAACTTATACCACTTTTTGTCCAAATGAGCTCTTCTTAATTTGAGATTTGGCATGCAATTAAAGCTTGTTGAGAGTTTTTTGGCAAGTTAAAGTGCAGAATTTTTAGAGTTCTATGGAATATTTGATGAATTTTCAAAGTTGAAAAAAATTCTGATTTTGGTTCATGATATTGTTCACTCAAGTCCAAAAATGAATTCTGTCACTTAGGGGGCAAATGATATCCAATTACCACAAATTTTATAAGGAGAAAGGCACTTCTAGTGACTTGTGCCAACTAGAAGCACCCCATTTGGATGTCTAGAGAGGGACATATAAATTTTTGAAATTTCTGTCTAGTATCAGAAGTCCAGACTGACCTAGGTTACTATTTGATTAGTTTTCAATACTTGGACATACCTAAAACGATTTGAAGTTATTTTTTCCCTTTAGCTAACATCCTTAACTTTCCATATTGGTATCATTTACATGGATTGAAATTTTTTGGAATTAATTAGATATTTTTGAAATTTGTAGTAGAAACCTATATCAGTACAAGTAGCCAGTCTGACCTCTACACATTTTCGAATGTCAAATGTCTTCTGTGTTATGTTTCATGGCCTGAAAATTTTTTTATCATAAACTAAACATGTGTATATTTCCAGAATGTCAAAGAATGAATAGTTTCAATTTTTCTAGAATTAGTTATGAATTTTCAAAATTTGTGACAGAAGTGGAAAAATTTTGGCTGAAATGGAAACTATGAATTTTATGCATTCCCTTGCCTTGCATGAGCTCTAGGCTATTTTTGGTGATAGATATGAATTGTATCTATATAATTAAATATGATAATATGATACATGAGCTCGCATGGCCCACTAGACGCCGAATGAAAATTTTATCCTTTACGCAACGCAAAGAAACTTGAATATTAATGCCTTTTTCCTTGAGAACTCATGTACTTCATGGAATGGCACCCAGTAATGGTATGAGATGAGCTATTTAATTATGGTGTTACATGAGGCATGGTTATTTTCATGCATGATATTATATTATCTCATCATACTAGAACTTGACAATTTGAAGCTTTGTACACGTTGTTTTAAAAAATTAATTGCCAAAAGCTACATGGAACTATGCATGTGGCATTTCTTGAGATATTGCCTAGTAATATAGCTTAATTCCATTGTGGCTTGCATACACGAGATATAGCTTACATATATATGTTTTGTTTTAACCTATAAATATTCTTGTATATTTTAATTTAAGATAATAATTAGGACATATTATCTTATTAAATGAAGATAACTTTTTAATTAAATTTTCAATTCCCTTATTCCTATTCTAAGTAGATAGTTAGGCTAAATTAGATTTATAAGTAAATTCTTGTTAAAATTTTCAATTAGAAAATTTAACCTATACAAAATATTTCTAACATTCTTAAGCAAATTATTTTTCTCATGTAAATTTCACTAAAACCTATCTATTATTTTATTAAGATATTAAATTAACTATGATATGATCATCTCATTATTTAATGTATTCTTTTCAATTCATATATTTTGTTAAATTTTAACTAAGTACAAAAACATTATAAAATCGATTAACTATATTTACTAGAATTTTAACTTAGGATCACATATCACAAAATTGAATTTAGTAGTGATATATAATTTAATTAAATCACACAACCTAATGTACATTATATAATTATGTACCCTAATTAGAGGATGATGTTACAATTCTCCTCTTTAAAAAAAAAAAAATTGTCCTCAAAATTTGAGTTATATTTTAAAATTAAATCTAAGTACTTATGTTATATCTCATCATTCTTTTCTCAATTAGCTTCTCAAGTGTTAATCCGTCTCATTTACACTTATTGATCTAGATACACCTAAATTTGGCTAATCACTTATACTTGGTATGGGATTATAGCTTATCTTATAATATTTATTTTTAAAATATTTCTCTAGCATCCCTTCCTTATCAATAGGCTTATAATCATTACATAGATGGACTTATATGGTACTTAACTATAATCTCCTCATGTATGATTTATTAGTTTCTCCATTATGGCAAAACCCTAGTACCAATAATAGTATATCAAGAATGATTAATCCATTCTTAAGACCTTAATTTCATCTTATTTAATATACTCAAAGCCTTAGGCTTATCTTGTTTAACTCCATTGTACGCCTTAAGAGGTGGACAATTCATTCTTCTAACTATATGACCATAGATATCCATAAATTTAGCCTTATAATAGGTTTAAATATATCCAATGGTAACCTATCATTATTCAACTTCTTGTACATACTATGCCAATACCACCCTCATATTACATAGGCCAACTAATAAAACAATAACCAAACTTTAACCAATATTTTCTTTTAAATTTCAAGTTAAAGCCTTGCTAAAATCATGCTTAAACCAACAACAAATTTAACTTTTCAAGTAAAAGCATGGTAAAACAATATCCTTCGATTAGGTTCACTTAAAAGGTAATAACTTACAAGTTAATCATAATATTTGGTAATCTCTCTAATCCTATTTACTCAAATATATAGTTAACTATTCCTATTTCAAACATACAAATAACACACTAACAACAAGTACACTTAGCATTGATCTTTTAAAAGGCACGAAATAATGTACAACATAATAGGCATGGTTATACAAACATCTTCTAAAGCTAAGAACATTCATCAAAGTATTAAATGCTTCTAGGCGTAGTACTATTATTGTTTAGTGTGAAATAGAAATTGTCAAACAATAAGAAACTTTCTTTAATTTTTAATCATATTCAATTATGAAACACACAATTACAAATTTATCAAATAAAGTATCTAAATAAACTTTTTTTTTCATTTATGCAAGTAATCCTTGTTACATAACTAGATTAAACCATTGAAAAGTTATTGATTATGCCTCTAATAGCAATCCTTAGGCACATAAAGCATTTGATGATAAAACTAGTATTGCATACTAATATATTATACCCACAATAGGGCAACCTTATTTCCATGCTTGAATTCCAACATGACATTGTTTGATGGTCCTTTGGCATCCTACTTTTCAAAGATATAAGAACCTTATGGTGCTGACTTTCATAATTGACATTATTTAGTTTGTCACTCTTATTAATCTAAGCAATAATGTTCATAATAATCATAATCATAATCAGATCTTTACATAGATGTAATACAAAATAATTACATATACACAATACTATATATATATATATATATATTTGTGATAAATTTAAACTAGACTAATAATAATATTGTTAGGTTCATGATATAAAGCCTACATTTGTTATACTTCCATCACATATGTCATACGAATATTGTTATCTTTTTATCGAATTTATCTATAAATATTATTTAAACTATAATTTTCAATTAGCCTTAAGTTACTAATCCAAGAACTCATACTCAACAAGATATATTTCATCTTTTTCTATTTAGTTATTTAAATTTAATTCTTATGTGAGTCTAAGTCTACCAATTTAAAAACTTAGAATATTTCTCATTTTTTTATCCAATGTGTATATATACTATATTAATATCAAGATCACATTTTAAAGGGACTTTATCCTAAAAATATTTTATCTTTTCAAAAAAAATTTCTCTTCAACTATCAAAGGCCTATTTCTAGTTAAAAACATCACTCTAGCATATATTGAAAATATGCTTCATATATTTGATCAATTTCTTAAGGTTAATATTATTTTAACGTGCATTATGCTTATCAAAATATTGTTAGAAATTGTGCCCTAAACCAATTATTGTATTATGAACACTGTATTTTATTAAGGAAAATGAGTTTTTCTTTAATTACGTTTATTATATTATTTGCATGTTTACTGAATAATAATAATATCCTTGGATAAATCATATTGATTATTCTAAATATCCCTAATCAATCATCTTTATGGGAATGATGATGAACTAAGGCTAGTATGGTTTTGATTAATGATTATGTGTTAATCATGTATAAAGATACAAATCAAAATCATAGGCACTTGTTAAGATATATGGTGTTGGATCAACTCGTCATGAGATAACTATATGGATCAAATCATAAGTGTATCTCATATACAGTCGTATCACTAAACCCTCAGACCTGAGATCACCATAGATTCCTACATGAGAAACATTGTGCTTTAACTTAGTCAAAAGTCATCTTTAATTGAGTGATCATAAAGGTTGTGATCGAGCATAGTAAAATCCATGTAGAAGAAGATGAGTAATCAAGATAGAATTTGTCCCTCTTATTAATAGAAAGATATCTCTGGGCCATTCGATGAGTGAGACTGAAAAAAATGCATGGCCGTGCTCAGATAGAAAGGTTTTTCATTTGTTCTATCAGTTTGCTCGAAGATTGAGAAAGTGACGGTCAAGTAAAATAATGATGACATTTTCATGCCTCATACTTGACTTAAATATCATATGACGAAAGGGTTGTGATAGGGTTGTATGATAAGTTACATCAAATCACCGATCCTCATATGATTTGGGTAGTCACAATATCTTACTAGAGGCCACTTGTGACTTGTAGATAGAATAACGTTATTGGCTCACTGTCAACATCATATGGGTATACAGGTCGTACACAAGAATGGACCAACTCGAGCTAAAATATCCAAATTCATTGAATCTAAAAATGCGTCTAGATTCAATGAATGTAACGTTCAATTTAGGGTAAAGGAATTTCATAAATATATTTGATATATATATTTACAAAATTCAATATATATATCATCTAATTAATTTAAATGAGTTAGTTTTAAATTTGATTTTATATGATAGATTTAAATTTAAACTAATGTGATAATTTGAATTTAATTTATGTGATAAAATAAATTTAAATTTAGTTCTAAATTTAGATTAAGTAGTTAGTTTAAATTTAAACTATAGGATATATTTAAATTTAAACTAATCTATTTAATTATGATTTGAATTAATTTAAATAATGTATTTAAATTAATCATATCTATCCTAAAAAAACCCTAATATGACACCTCTATAAATAAAAAGGCTAGAGTTTTCTAGGAGGATGATGATTTCTTTTAGGAGAGCAGCCTCCCACTCTAGAGAGAGAAAGTGTAGGGACGCTTAGAAAGAGAAAAAGAAGAACGTCTTCTCTTCTTGAACTTACGAACGTTCGTCTTTAATGGCGCTAGTATGCCGTTCAAGTTACAGTGACCGTTTGTGTGGATACCGGTAGAAAGAGCTTATCTAAAGTGTCAATTCTTGAGATCCGACAATAGAACGTAAAGAATCACATAACAAAAGTAAAATCCTGTAACTTTACTCTATTTAAACGACATTGACAAATTCATGGGAAGGATTCGAATTCAATTTTTCAAAATTTTTGCTGTACATATCCCAAGAATCCCAACAAATATTGCATTTCTCTTATTTGAAAATGAGAAAGCAAAGCAACTCGCTAACATTTGTGACAACACAATATTCCTCAAGAAACTCTATCTTTGATGCACATCGATTAGGGGACAAGTTCTTGTCTTTATTTATTTTGCAAATTTCTTCTTCAAATCTTCTTTGATTGATGTTTAAGGATCATCACTCAAGAATGTATTGATCACACCTAAGACTTACAAGAAATGATTTTCATCCTTAGGTTAGTAAAAAGATCTCCAATGTATTTGACATATGTTTGAACGCTATCAAAAGTGATCTAAACATAGTCATACCATATACCAACATATAGAGTATGATTTTTGGTATTTTTAAAGGGGGAAAAAATGAGGTTGCTTCACATGCCCCCACATGCCTATGAAAGATTTTGGCTTCAAAAAAATTGAAGTCCACTCTTCTAAGTTGAAGAGTGAGTTCCACTTACCCATTTTTAAGTTGATTTAAGCTATAGAGTTTACACTATTAGACATCTAATATCTTGCTCTTATTATTGGACTTATAAATTGGCCAATTAGGGTTGGAGATGAGCTTCACACATTTAAGGCGATAGTGAGCTTTACACTTGATCATCAACCTCTAGACTCCACCATTTTTTGAAAATTTTTAGAATTTGTGTAATCAAGTTGCCAACTTCGAGACTTATATTCCCTCGTTTCTTATTGGAATTGAATGAAATTTGTACCATCAGAATGCTTGTGGAATGAACTTTCCAAAGATATAAGATTCACACATAATGGTGGCCTAAAGAGAGAATGCCATCCCTCGAAAATGGGCTACTTGATTATGTCTTTTAGGTTTTCAATTTTGAAATCCCTATTTTGAATGATCACATTTCACTCATTTTTCATCCAGTTTGGATGAAATGAGTGGCTTTGGAAAACATGTTTAACAAAGTATCTAATCACATATAATTTGCGCCATTTTGTGGCTTATGGTGAAAAACCATGCCTCAAAAGTAGCTTTTATTCAAATGCTAATTTTACTATATCTCTCTAATGGTTAATTTGTTTTTACCAAATTTTTACCACATTCTTCCTTATATACTAGAAAAATCACAACCTAATATGGTCTCTATTAAATTTCACCATTAAAGGCATGCAATTTTTATTCTCTTTCTCTAATTTCATGAAATTAAAGCATGATGTTCATATACTTAACATAGGGAATAGAAAATTTAAGTCAACCATGCTCTAATACCAATGAAAAAAATTATAGTTATTTACCTTTGCAGAAGCACATATTTTTGAATATTTTGTGCTAAGCAGTTTAGACTGAAATTATAAGATGAACTTTGGCCATTTTTTCATAGCAAATTCACCATAGCCTAAGAGGATGAAAAAGATTAGGAGAAAATTGTTCTTTGTTCAATATTCTATTTTCTTTTGTGCCTTCTCACTTTTTCTGAAGGAGGGAAATTTTCCTTTTAATGTACAATTAACATTTGTTTGTTGCTCAACTCCCTTCTATCAATTTTCTTTTTAAAAAATTGTAACCAACAAAAATTGATTTTTTAATTTTTAATTCAAACAAAATAAAATAAATTAATAATCAATTAATTAATCTACACTCTTAAGTTACTAGGTTATAGGTCAATACAACAGGGATAGTCCATATATTCTAACACTCTTGAATGGCTAATCTTTTCTAGGGCATTAATAAAGAAAAAAAAAAGTTTCATTTAATCAATTAGGATAACCTTTATCTTCCAGCGCAGAGAGGAGGTTTAGGGTTATGAGCATGTTCAACAATGCTCTTCTCACTAAGCAAGTATGGAGAGTTCTGGATTACACACAGAACTCCTTACTTATAAGAGCTTTCTAATACAAATATTGTCTCAAGGCCCTAAGAGGATCTCTCCATCGGCACTAACTCTTATTGGATGTGGAAAGGAATTGTCAAATCTAGTTACCTGATCTCCTCCAAACTCAAGGCAGATTGGCTCAGGATCTTCCATCCTTGTCAACCCCCATTTATGGTGGCCTAAGTAAACAAATTAAGAGGACCATCACCTTATGATGGTCTTGAATCTTATAATGCATATATAATTGCTCATAGTGGAATTATAAAGTCATTAACAAGATCTATCGTGCACAGGAACGAGATTAAATTTATTCTCACGAAGGATTGTCTTTTCCAGTTTCTTTTTTTTTTTTTTAAATTTTATATGTTATTTTTTTATACTTTGTTATCAAGTTTCTTCATTAAGACAGAATAAATATATAATTGTTTAATAACAATATGATAAGTATATACTTTTTATAATTAACTTCACATTATTAAATTTTTTAAAATTTTTTTATATATATTATAATTTTATTAAAGCATTTGATATAAAAAATATAGGAAACTATATTTAAGTTTAATGCTTTACTCTTCTTTGTTCTCTTCTCAACTATGCAATCAATGATTTTGTTGAAGTTTTAGGTGAAGTAAACTTCATCCTTGTTAGAGACGAACTTGTATTCATAAATGGGGTTGGCCTATATTTGTGGTGAACTTGTGCGCTTTGTTGTTGGAAACTCTTTCAATAGGAACCAGAAATCGAAATGAACAAAGCGAAAAGCTTAATTGAAGACGAGATGCACCTTGCATTGCGTAAAATCAGCTCGAAGGAGAAAACCGTCATTGGCAAGCCTATCAAAATTACTCTACACCTCATTACATGTTATGAGTCCCACATCGGGAAATCTCACAAGTGAAGTGGGGTTTATAAGCTTAAGGGGCTCTCCCTTCTAATAGGCTAGTCTTTTGGAATGGGCTCTCCCTTTGGGCTTGTGCTCATTACATTGGTGCTTTCATTGAGAGATCGATAGTCACGGAAAGGGCTACCTGTGGAGGGGCTGACCGGAAGAAGGCCGAGTGAAGCGTCGCTGAGTGAAGCGTCACAGAGTGAAGCCGCCGGGGACGTCGGCTCTCGAGGGGGTGGCATTGTTATGAGTCCCACATCGGGAAATCTCACAAGTGAAGTGGGGTTTATAAGCTTAAGGGGCTCTCCCTTCTAATAGGCTAGTCTTTTGGAATGGGCTGTCCCTTTGGGCTTGTGCTCATTACATTACACGCATCGACACCATTGGATTTGCCACTAACAAATTTCAGGCCACAAAGTACTTTGTGAGCACCAGATTGAGTCCGATTAAGCTGAGCGCGTTGCTTTCTGAGAGCTTGAACTGTCAAAATGAGAACAAAAATATACTAAAAGAGGAACGGCAAGGGGAAAAAAAATTTCATTCTTAATATTTTTTACAACAACAAATTAAACATTTTCACTTACCGTTTCTTTTGGGCGAGCATCATTTCATCAATTTCGAGTAAAAATGATACAGAATGCAATAAAAGTGAGATAATGATAAGAAATTTGAATTATTCTTGAGAAATCTTAAATTTGAACCTTAATTTATACCATCCTTGTATTTTAAAAAAAAAACAACAACAACAAAACAAATGATAGATGTATGTGAAAAAAAAGTTTTGAATACATTAGGGGAAAACATCATTCGAAATATGCACATTTACAAGTTAAATGTATATATATTTAGAAGAATATCTCATCTATAAAAAGGAAAAAGAGTGAATATCTAGATAGAAATCATAAATATCCAAATGGTAACAATTCTAGGTATGAATATCCAGTACATATATGCATGGTATATGATAGTATCACTTTCACCATTGCACAAGTAGAAGGATATATATATATATATATCTTAGATTTTTCTTGTGTAGACTGTAACTTATTTTGCGCATGATATTTCCAAAGCTCTTTCTCATTAAGAAAAAGAAAATCCACCATCTCGTGTGGTATAGTAAACACTTTTCATTCACTATGCTGCCTATCCTTCCAGGGATTAATGTCTCATATATATTAGAGAAATACTGGAGTTTGTCATAAATATAGTGACAAATGTATATATAAAACAATACAACTAAGGCAAAACATTATCAATTATCAAACTTGTATGATTTTAATCAAAGGCACACCTTCAAATGAAAAATTTGAAGAGAGAAGATCAAGAGAGAACAAAGATATATCTAAGATAAAATCAGTATTGATGGACCTAGTGGAGCCAATGTTGTCAAATATTGAATTCAAAGATCCCATGCCATTTGTCTGGAAGCAGATTAGGGCAGAACCATCCACTTGCTGGAAAATGACATGCATACCTTAAGAAAAATCAATTTGCAAAAAGGTAACTGAGATAACAAAAATGAGCAAACAACCTTTGAGATCACCGTTCACAACATCGGCCCTCCGCGTTGCGCCGCCGAGTACCTCCAGATGAACGATAAGTGCTCCGACAACAACCTCGCCGGCGACAGTCTGTGCCATTTGGATAGCGTGAGAAGGATCATCTCAGGGTTCATGGAGAAGGAGAAGAGCTCAGACATGAAGAAACCAAATCTTGCTGGAGAAGAAGATGAATGTATTGGTAGAGAAAACGGTGCAACGATGCTCCTGACAGACGAGTCAAGAAGGAATATTCCCATAGCAAGAGGCAAAATTGAGTGTAAGAAAAAACAGCATTACTGCGGCTTTCGTTTCTCTTTTGCATTTTAATGCTTCTCTGCCTTCATGCGATTGCTCCTTTTTTCTTATTTTTAAGTTGATTCATTCTAAAAAATTCTGAGGGGAAGAGGAAAATCTGGGGAAAAAAAGTGAGTTGTACAAAGATAAATGAATGAGTCATCACACAGAAACTCCTCACATGTGGTTAAGGAAAATGGTAGACCAACATGGCAAGCATTAAGGGATGTTTGATTAAGGGGCTTAATGATAAAAAAAAAATGTAAAATATAAATAAATAAAAATAAATGAGATAAGAAATAATTGTTTTATTTTTATTTTTAAAAAATAATTTAATAAATATAATAAATATTATATAAATTATATAAAAAAATTATATTGGTTTAGCTATATGCAAATGCTACATCTCTATTATAGGATATGTAGTTATCCAAAATATCAAAAATTATAAAGCATCTGTGTGCAACCAAACTAGTTCTGTTCTGTTAGGACAAAAAAAATACAAACAAACAAACTAGTTCTCAATTCTCAAAACCGTCCCACATGCATAGTTGATTTTTAGTATCTATATCGTCATAAAATTTTTCAAAACTATAGTGCATTAAGAATAATGACGCTTGTCACGAGTCATTTCAAGTGCACTATTGAAATAGTATAATCTAATGAATGTTTCTCTGCCGTCCACATGTTTTAACATTTGGTTCCCCTGTGGTGCAAAAATGAGAGGTTGATATTTTGAAGTAGACCTCGGGTTGGGCATATGTAAAAATTGTTAGCTCCAAGATTTAATTATTTTGATGATAACAAAATTCTGAAGTTAAAATTTATACAAGCATTAAAGTCTCAAAGTTGTGTTATTATATTAGAGGCTTACCTTTTTACTTTTGCAGAACATAAATGATGCATTGGAGAGTGAAATAAGCATTGGACAATAAAAAAGCAAAAGCTCAAGAAACAATAAAGGAACTTGGTGCCATAAAGTAAAAGCAAAAGAAGCTTTAACAAGTCAATCCCACACCAATCAGAAAAGCTGTATCGAAGAAGAAGAAAAGAGCAAGAAAGAAGAAAAGAGAAACAGAAATGAAGAGGCAAAGGCCATTGTTGGAGATGAAGGAATATGGGAAATCAAAACACACAAATTTGTGTGCAATCTCTAGTTCATCAAACCAGAAAATTCTGATGCCATAAAGCAAAATGAAATCTCTAAAGCTTCATCGAAGAAAGATGAAAAGAGCCAAAAAATAAAGAGGCAAATAAAAATCATTGTTGGGGATGAAGAAGCATAGGAAACTAATACAGTAAGCTCTCCATCCAAGTTTTTCTCTTCATCTGAGCAAAGTTGCAGAGGCAAAATCGTAAAAAGAAAGGAGAGAGAAAAACAGAGCAAGAGAGAAAAAGAGATACAGAAGCAAATATATCTCTGTTTCTGTCCATCCTACATACAGTCAGAAAGCTTCATCGAAGGAGAGAGAAAAATAGAGCAAGAAAGATAAAGAGTACAGAAGCAAAGTTGTGGAAAGAGAAAAGGAAGCTTAGCTCTGATTTTACTGCTCTGAAAAGCTAAAAGCTGTCTGCTTACTGTAACCATGCTTCTGCTCTATTCTAAAGTCAACTCCTTTCTTTTTATTCACTCCTCAAAAGTATAAATATACCCACTCTCCTGGACATTCTGACTGAAGGAAATAATACCCACTCTCCTGTCCATTCTGAGTAAAAGAAAGAATACCCACTCTCCTGGACCTTCTGACAGAAAGAAATATTAGTGAAAAAGTTCTGAGCTAGTTGACCAAAGCTCCTCTGTTTCTCTGGAAGAATGCCAAACGTTCAGCTCCTCATTGCTACTCAAGGCTACTGATTTCAAACGGTCAAAAATGAGGGAAATGGAGTAACGGCTATTTTTTGTATGCTTATATATGTAAGAGGTCTATTTCGTGCAGAACATACAGAACATACAGCGCAGAACACGAAAAAAAAGAACGCACCAGAGAACAGAAAAACGAAGTGAGAACAGAAGCAAAAAGGAGCTAAGTGATATTATATTATTTCATTTGTTCTCCTCATCTAAAATTTCTGAGCTTAGTTTCTGGGTAAATCTAGCTTGTGAGAGCTTTTGAAAGTGAGCTTATTGCAATCATTTATTGATAAGGATTTTAAACATATCATTATATCATTATTCTGTAAATCTTTCCTAGGTGTGGGGAAAGTAAGTTTTTGGGTAAGCTTGTGTAAAACCCAAGTGTTGTAAAGTTTTTGGGTAAGCTTGTGTAAAACCCAAGTGTGGTAAAGTTTTGGGTAAGCTTGTGTAAAACCCAAGTATTGTAAAAGTTCTAGGTGAGCTTGGAAACCTAGATTCTGTGGGTGTACATTCTGATTTTATAGTGGAAATCCCTTGTTGTATATCAAGGGGACTGGACGTAGGTCTTGAGGACCGAACCAGGATATATCTGGTGTTTTTCTCCCTTTACTTCGTTTTTTATTCTGTTTCAGTCTCTGTGCTAAAAACTTGTCGACAAGGTCCTGTTTTATCTCCTTGATCTTTACTTTTCAGTTATCTTTTAGAAGATCTTGTCGACAAGATCTTGATTTATCTACAAGGTTTCCGAACCAGTACTCTTTATCAAGTCTTTTATTGAAATCATTTGATATTTATATATAATTGATTTAATTATCTTTAATTCTTTAATTTTCTGTAAAAGCACCTATTCACCCCCCTCTAGGTGCATTCTTCAATTGGTATCAGAGCAGGTCTCACTTGATTTGTGCTTTACAGCCAAGAGAAAAGATCCTTGTTTATGCAGAAAATGATGAACCAGCAACATGAAGGATCCTACTTTCTTGAAGACTCTTCTACAACAAGACCTCCTTGCTTTAATGGAGATCACTACACCCATTGGAAGGCAAATATGAAGATCTTCATCCAATCTAAAGATTATCCAGTTTGGGAAATTATTAGGGATGGCCCAAAGTTTCCTACAAAGAAGAATGATAAGGGAGAAACAATCAAAAAACCTCAGAGTGAATGGGATGAAGATGATATAAAGCTTATCCAAGCAAATAATCGTGCCATCAATACTCTTTATTGTGCTGTTAGTATGCAAGAATTTGACAAGATCTTAAGGTGTGAAACAACTAAAGAAATATGGGATCAGTTGGAAGCAACTTATGAAGGAATTAGTAACATTATGGAAAATAAGATTAATGTACTCATTCATGATCAACATGAGCTCTTCCAAATGAAAGATAATGAGGATATAGAGGATGATGAAGAAGCAAAAATGGAGTATCTCTGCTTTATGGCTACCAAAGACAATGAGGTAAAATTCGAAACTTCTCCTAGTAAAGATGAATTAGGAAAAACTCTTAATGGACTTTTCATTGATTTTCAAGAATTATTTTCAAAATATGAGGAACTTAGTAAAGAAAAATCTGAACTTGAAGAAAGTCTTCATATTATGAAAAATGAATCAGAAAGGGTTATGGCAGAAAATAAAATTTTACTTCAAGAAATTAAAAATTATCATATCTTAGATTTTCAAAAGTTGAAGAAAGAAAATGAACTGTTAAAACAGCAAGTTGCAACTCTAAAACAAGAAAAAGAATATTTGAAAGTTGCTTTGGACAAAAAGAGTTTTGTTTTCTCTAAGAAGGTTAAACCCTATAAGAAACTAATTTCAAAAGTCTTTAGTCCTTTTGTGAAATGTTTTTATTGTTGTAGAAATGGACATATATCATACAATTGTGCTTTAAAGAAAAATCAACATGCTTGTTTTAAAAATTTATGGATACCTAAAGGTACTTATGCACATGAAAAAAAAAAAACTAACTTTGTAGGACCCAAGATAAATTGGGTACCAAAATATCCTTCTAGTGCTTTAACTGTGCAGAATACTTTTAAAAAGAATGGACAAATTGATCCAAAGAAGAAGGAACCGCCCAACTCTCAAGTATATAAAGTGAAACTTGCAAAGTCTAATCTTTATAATGACAAGTGAAATGTGAGAAAAAGGCATTCCTCATATACCAAGGTCAAGGTATCAAAATATAGAACCTCTCATGTTATTATATTTGATATTCATTGAGGTACATCATTTATGACTTTAGGTATAAGCATTGCATTCATTATGAATATATTGTCTTTGATACATATTTTTCATAACTCATAGACTATTTTGAATAAATTATTAGTGATGTTAAATTTCAATATTCTTATGCATTTTATTATGCTTATATATCAATAAGGATATTGTAAAATAAATACATAAACATCTATGTGCTTAATCTTGATCAACTATATTGTTGTGATTCATTCAATCCTTTGTTGTACTAGGAGGTCTAGAATGTCAAAGTATATATATAAATGTTATTTTTGAGCCATGATACTTTGAACAAGTGTAAAACTATATAAAGTTAGTATATGAATCATAAATAGAGTTAAATGAATAAGAATGTGCATTTTGACCACTTGGGAGCCCACTTGTGCATGTATGTTTATGGAAGTGGCATGATGAATTTGAGTTGCATGAGAGTTCAGACCTTATGAGAGACTTATTTATGCTATATTCATGCTTTCCAAATTGCTCAAATTGGTGTGGAACAATGAACGGCTCATTTGGACCAAATTTGCCTCTTATTGGAACCAAAAGTGTCATGTTCTTGAGCTATAGCAATATCTGACCAAATGACCTCTTCTTAACTTGAAATTTTGCATACAATTAGATCTTGCCTAGATCTTTTTGAGAAGCTAAAGATCAAGTCATTTGGAAGTCTGTGAAATTTTCTATGATTTTTCAAAGTTGATATCAGAATTTCGGATTTGCACCAGTACTGTTCATTTGGTCAGTTGTGAAATTGTGTCATCTGAGGGGCAAACATAGTCCAATGGCTACGAAATTTTATAGGAAGAAACTAGGCATTCACAGTGACTTGTAGCAACTGGAAGCACCTCATTTGGAGGTCTGAGCTAAGAGATATTAATTTTCGAATTTCCAGAACAGTAGCAGTAGTGCAGTATGACCTGAGTCACTGTTCCATTGAATTTCAATAGATGAACATGCATGCTCTGGTCTAAATATATTTTTAACATAAATCCAACATTCATAGCTTTCCATATTGATATCATTTGTATGTATGTGATTTTTATAGAATTAATTGGACATTTTCAAAGTTTGTAGCAGACACTTGCATCAGTACCAGTAACTGTCCAAACCTTTGTCCTTTTTTGCGTGTCAAACTCTTTCTGGGTTATGTTTCATGGCCTATACATATTTTTGGAATAAAGTAGACATTGATAGCTTTCCATAATGGCCAAGAATGCATGATTTTAATTTTTCTAGAATTAGTTACGAATTTTCAAACTTCATATCAGTAATCTGAATCATTAACCCAGACAGCAGTGACCTCAACGGCTTTTCGGATGTCAAATGTTCTCCCTTTAATACTTCATGAGCTGACATTATTTTTACCATTGGATAGACATCTAGAGCTTTATGGAATGGTAAAGTTTGCTGAGTTTTGATTTTTGTAGATTTAGTTATGAATTTTCGAAGGTATGACAGAAAAACTGTGTGACTGATCTCATTCTATGAAATTTGTTTAAGTTGATGAGAAATATATGTTGAATATGTTTGAGTTGAAGATAACTATTCTTGAGGTCCAGTTATCCTTGTTCAAAATACTTTTGTGGCAAAATTAATTATCTATATGTTTATAAAACTTGCTTGCCTTGTGTTAACTTAAAGTTAACTATATTTTTTGGTTATCTATCCATAATGCTTGTTAGAGCTATACACTTGTGTATTTAGAGTTAACTACTTCCTAAGGGTGAAAGTCCTTCATACCTGAAATGATTGCTTATGAAACTTACTTGATTCATATCTAAATCAATTACTTGATTGTTTTTGGTCTAAGATAACTAGAAGTATTTTGTTCCTAAAGCTTTGAAACACTTGTTATGCTATTTGATAGAACTAATTCTTCCATGAGAAAAGTTGTGAATATAGATGATGAAGATGTAACAAGTCTGCACATGACTGAAAATATTAATCAGAAAGAATAGATTCTGGAGCATTATAAAAGTATAAAGAGCTGCTAAAGAAAATTTTGAAGATTCTGCTCAAAGATCAAGTTAACAAGATCCTGCATCCTGTCAACAAGATATTCTAAGACAGACTTCAACAGAAGCTACAACACTAAAAATTGAAAAGATATAATGCAGGCCTTCAATCAACTTGAAATACCCAAAATAAATATAGATCTTCCAAGAGAGTGGAGGCATCATTTCTTATACCTTATGCAATACATCATAAGAGATTCAAATGAGGGAGTAAGATTATGAGCATTTATGCTTTAAATTACTATATTTTTATGCTCTTCTTCTTTATCTTTTCTTTTGTGCTATTTGGTATACTAACCCATCTTTATGATGTCAAAGAAAAGGAAAAGAACACATGCCAGCTTTAAAAGGGAGTTTTATGAAATTTTCTAAAGCAAGCTCTAATTATTGCTACATATATGTGCACTTGATATCTGTTGAAAACTTTTAGGTGTACATACAAGAGAAGCTTTAAATATATGCAAGGAAGAAGTGGAAGCTCACATTACCTTAGATAGGGGGAGTATAAAACTCTTTTCTATCTTATCATTTTAAAACTTTCATGCAGAATCTGTTTTAAATAGTAATGAGTTAACACCTTGTTTTGTCCTCTAACATCTTACACTTCATTGAGATATTTATATGACTAAAAGGTTGGAACGTACATTGATCTTGGAATTATTTAGTTTGATTCTGTCTTGTGAAATCTATATGATATATGCTTTGGTACATCTTGTAACTACTACATGCCTTTGATATTCTTTATGCTTAAACTTCCACATGATGACTTTGGTATAAGTAATGCAATATGACAATGTTAGGGAATGATAATTCAATGCAAACACTCCTTTTGATCAACTTCATCCTTTATAGTGTTTCTTAATTATTTTGATGCTATGTTGGAACTTATATATTCTTAGCGTTGGTTGGATAACTCTTATGTTCAGTATATTATTATTCTTTAGAGTTTATCCACTCTTTTGATGAGAAAAGTTCTAAAAATCCATTACCTAATGCTTTTATATGAGTTTCATTGAGAAATTAGGTATGAAGGTTGCAAGAACACCAAAGAGGGGGAGAAATATCTACACAACAGCTACTGTCTTAGAAAGTCTATAAAGCATGTTGAACCACCTTTTTGCTGATGTCAAAAAGGGGGAGAAATATCTATGGTACAAAATTAAGTTGCTGTTATGAGCAAGCTTCAAGGAGCATTCACATAGTCATCACAAGCTCATATTAAGGGGGAGTTTTAAAAGCAAAGGGAGTATTCAAAACTTAAATCTTGGGGATCTTATATTGTTGTTCTTTACACTTAATGCTTATATAAAATTTTGTACTTAAAGTTTTGTCATCATCAAAAAGGGGGAGATTGTTAGCTCCAAGATTTAATTATTTTGATGATAACAAAATTCTGAAGTTAAAATTTATACAAGCATTAAAGTCTCAAAGTTGTGTTATTATATTAGAGGCTTACCTTTTTACTTTTGCAGAACATAAATGATGCATTGGAGAGTGAAATAAGCATTGGACAATAAAAAAGCAAAAGCTCAAGAAACAATAAAGGAACTTGGTGCCATAAAGTAAAAGCAAAAGAAGCTTTAACAAGTCAATCTCACACCAATCAGAAAAGCTGTATCGAAGAAGAAGAAAAGAGCAAGAAAGAAGAAAAGAGAAACAGAAATGAAGAGGCAAAGGCCATTGTTGGAGATGAAGGAATATGGGAAATCAAAACACACAAATTTGTGTGCAATCTCTAGTTCATCAAACCAGAAAATTCTGATGCCATAAAGCAAAATGAAATCTCTAAAGCTTCATCGAAGAAAGATGAAAAGAGCCAAAAAATAAAGAGGCAAATAAAAATCATTGTTGGGGATGAAGAAGCATAGGAAACTAATACAGTAAGCTCTCCATCCAAGTTTTTCTCTTCATCTGAGCAAAGTCGCAGAGGCAAAATCGTAAAAAGAAAGGAGAGAGAAAAACAGAGCAAGAGAGAAAAAGAGATACAGAAGTAAATATATCTCTGTTTCTGTCCATCCTACATACAGTCAGAAAGCTTCATCGAAGGAGAGAGAAAAATAGAGCAAGAAAGATAAAGAGTACAGAAGCAAAGTTGTGGAAAGAGAAAAGGAAGCTTAGCTCTGATTTTACTGCTCTGAAAAGCTAAAAGCTGTCTGCTTACTGTAACCATGCTTCTGCTCTATTCTAAAGTCAACTCCTTTCTTTTTATTCACTCCTCAAAAGCATAAATATACCCACTCTCCTGGACATTCTGACTGAAGGAAATAATACCCACTCTCCTGTCCATTCTGAGTAAAAGAAAGAATACCCACTCTCCTGGACCTTCTGACAGAAAGAAATATTAGTGAAAAAGTTCTGAGCTAGTTGACCAAAGCTCCTCTGTTTCTCTGGAAGAATGCCAAACGTTCAGCTCCTCATTGCTACTCAAGGCTACTGATTTCAAACGGTCAAAAATGAGGGAAATGGAGTAACGGCTATTTTTTGTATGCTTATATATGTAAGAGGTCTGTTTCGTGCAGAACATACAGAACATACAGCGCAGAACACGAAAAAAAAGAACGCACCAGAGAACAGAAAAACGAAGTGAGAACAGAAGCAAAAAGGAGCTAAGTGATATTATATTATTTCATTTGTTCTCCTCATCTAAAATTTCTGAGCTTAGTTTCTGGGTAAATCTAGCTTGTGAGAGCTTTTGAAAGTGAGCTTATTGCAATCATTTATTGATAAGGATTTTAAACATATCATTATATCATTATTCTGTAAATCTTTCCTAGGTGTGGGGAAAGTAAGTTTTTGGGTAAGCTTGTGTAAAACCCAAGTGTGGTAAAGTTTTGGGTAAGCTTGTGTAAAACCCAAGTATTGTAAAAGTTCTAGGTGAGCTTGGAAACCTAGATTCTGTGGGTGTACATTCTGATTTTATAGTGGAAATCCCTTGTTGTATATCAAGGGGACTGGACGTAGGTCTTGAGGACCGAACCAGGATATATCTGGTGTTTTTCTCCCTTTACTTCGTTTTTTATTCTGTTTCAGTCTCTGTGCTAAAAACTTGTCGACAAGGTCCTGTTTTATCTCCTTGATCTTTACTTTTCAGTTATCTTTTAGAAGATCTTGTCGACAAGATCTTGATTTAGCTACAAGGTTTCCGAACCAGTACTCTTTATCAAGTCTTTTATTGAAATCATTTGATATTTATATATAATTGATTTAATTATCTTTAATTCTTTAATTTTCTGTAAAAGCACCTATTCACCCCCCTCTAGGTGCATTCTTCAAAAATGAGTGGAGTTTTGTTTAAAAAATAAAAAATAAAAAAAAGGTCTGAGCCAAAGTTTGGGTCCAGATTTTTTCACTCATTTAGACTTGGCCTAAAAAATGGGAAAAGGCCCGGCTTAGTTCCTTTTCATTGATTGGAAAAAAAATTCTTAATACTAGTATTATGTAAGATAAAAAAAAATTCTTTATATAAAATTATTTTTAAACTAATGAAATTAATGAGGTTAATGAAAAATTTTTAAATAACAATTAATTCTATAACAAAACATATTTAGGATTTTTTTTATCAAATAGTTTAATGAAACATTTTTCATAAATTAAACAATGTAAAGATAGAAAGTTAATCAATGATTCTTAACATTTCTTTTAATATTAAGAATAAACAAATAGAATAAGTATGTCAATATTTTAATTAATAAAAAAATAATATAATTTAGAACTAATTCAGCTGAAAATGAGTTTAAAATAAGTATAATAAACTATTTGTTTAAAAGATGTAAAGGTAAAGGAAATATTAAAAATAAAAATGAGTGGAGTTTTATTTAAAAAATAAAAAAATTTAAAAAAAAAAAGGTAAGAGCCAAAGTTTGGGTCCAGATTTTTTCACTCATTTAGATTTAGTCTAAAACGTGGGAAAAGGCTTGGCTTAGTTCCTTTTTGTTGGTTGAAAAAAAAAGTTCTTCATACTATTATTATGTAAGATAAAAAAAGATTATTCATATAAAATTATTTTTAAACTAATGAAATTAATGAGGTTAATGAAAACTTTTTAAATAACAACAATTAATTCTATAACAAAACATATTTAGGGTTACTTTTTTATCAAACAGTTTAATGAAACAATTTTCATAAATTAAACAATGTAAAGATAGAAAGTTATCAATAATTCTTAACATTTCTTTCAATATTAAGAATAAACAATAGAATAAGTATGTTAATATTTTAATTAATAAAAAAATAATATAATTTAGAACTAATTAAGCTTAAATGAGTTAAAATAAGTATAACATACTGTTTAGTTAGAAGATATGAAAAGTAAAAAAAATATAAAAAATGAATAGTTAGAGATAAGTGAAATAAAAAATAATTTTGTTACTTTTACTTTAAAAGAAGTGATTTTGATATATGGAATAATAATTATAAAAATAATAAACATTATATAAATTATATAAATATAATGCGTTTGCATCGTGATAAATTAAATAGGATCCAAATGTGGTTTATTTTACTTTTAGAACTTTTTAAATGGGCCCTTTTTTCTGTTGGGCTTTTTTCTTTATGGTCTTTATTTCATTTTAAAAGTTAGGCCTAGTAGGTCGAGCAAATTTTCCTATCCATGATCAAGTTTGTTTCAAAGATGTCTACAATTAAATTGAATTGATTCTTCAACGTCTAATCTACAAGATGTGAAAACTTAAATCCTAATAAAGTTTAAGTAGGTATTGTTAAAATGAGGAGATGAAATTGCGATCATTCATAAAACGTAAAGAAAATAAAATTTTTAATATTTTTTAATTAAAGTTTATGCTAGAGAAAAAAAAAAAATTCGTGGGACCTCAATCTTTTCTACCTGGGATTAAAAAGCTTCGCTTCATTTTGTTTGAGTTCCTTATTGGGCTTTATAGTAGCTATTATATGAACAAGGACCAACCGAGAAGTAATCAGAGTTAGCACTTAGCACTTCATATTATATTGGACCAAAAACTTAGAAAAATACTTCAGTTCATAAGCTGGGGAAGTGGATTTCTAATTTCAAATTTCACTTTATATAAAACTAATGAATTTTAAAATCTTAAATTTTAAGAATATAATAAAACAAAAAACCAAAACTCGACCGTGATCCGCACTTCTATAAGCCATACATACCCATTGAACTTTTATAATTAATTTCTTTATATATATATATATAAACTCAGTAATGCTAAATAAATTTCTGTTTATCTATCAAAACCCATGTTATGTGCTCTATGATAGGACACGCCTCTTGGAGTTTCTTAAAACTTTGAAGAAGCACAATTTCTGGGGAAGTTCAAGCAAGTTTGAAAAGGGGGAGTATCATGAATTTTATTTTCAATTTCTATCCTTAATGCTTTTAAACGTTTTGTATATTAAAGCTTTGTCAGTCATTTCAAAAAGAGATTGTTGGGTTTGTCACAAGCTATAAGATTTTGATGATAATAAAATCTTTCTACAATGCAATTTAAAAATATTAATTACCTGTAATGATATCGGCTTGAATGCTGATTTTGCAATTAGTTTGATAGGTCGAATCTTTTCTTTCTTCAAGCAAATACAAGAATTAAAGGAGGAGGAAAATTGCATTAAACTCTTAGCACCAAACACAGGCAAGCGAACCAGTTTTGGAAGGTTGAATCACTGATTTTCAGACTGATATGGAAACAATTTAAATGAAGATCTATACTTTCAAAAGAATAATATTCTAAACATGGTGTTGGGTAATAACCAATGTTTTAAGAATTAGATTAATTATTGAATTGAAATAAAAAGTAATTTATGATTCAATAATTTCAGTATAGTTAAATTGGAGTTAAATTATTTTTTAAAAAATATATAAATATATAATATTTTATAATTAAATTAATAAATATATTGTACAATAATATTTAAAATAAATATAAATAATTAAAAATTCAAAAATTAATTAAAGTATTTTATATATGATAATAAATTTATATGAAATAAATTAGATAAAATTCCATAAATATTATAAATCTTTATTACAAAATGTCAAAACATAATTTAAAGAAAAAATCAAAAATTAATTCTTGACCCATTTAATGTCAAATTAATTGATTTTATAATTTTTAACTAATTTATTTATTTATTTTACCAATTTTTTGTTCAATTAGTTCTCAAGTCAATCAAATTGAAACTCCAGCTAATTCATTGATTCAATATAGTATTTTAAATTAAAGTTCTAATGGAAAGAAATTGGATTTTGATGTAAATATATAAATAGAAAAGATTTATAAATCTAATGTATAAAAATTTTTAAATAAAATATAATATCAAATTTACTTCTGTACTAGTACCTCACCAATTCAAGTCCAGTAGACAACCATCTCCCCAAGGGCCTGGACTCCAATTCCTTCACGAGTTGGGGTTACACTGGTGTCAAACTGGAGTTGCCATCATAAATATGGAATGGAGGGTTTGATAAGGAGATGTGGCAATGCCTAATCAGTGTTTCTTAAAGAGAAAGCACTACACCTATTCCAAAGTGATGGAGAGATTGCACTGTTCCCTACCCTCCATGCCTCAACCATGCCCTCTGTGATTGTATATCAAAGGAAAAATCATAACAAAAAATCTAGATGTTATAAAATTTATAATGAAAAATTTTAAAAATTAAAATTACCATTAATTATCATTATTACAATTAGAAGATTTTATTATTATTTTTAAGATATTTATTACTGGATATAAGAAAGTTTAGCATTTTTTCTATATCTGATAGTAAATCTCTTAAAACCTAATAATAATTATGGTCTTTAAAAATAATTTTAATTTTTTAAATCTTTTATTGTAAATTTTATAACATTTGGGTCTTTCATTATAATTTTCCTAATATCAAACTACAAGTTTTCATGAGTTAGCATGTGTTTGTTAAATAATTGTTATTTATACTAAATTGCACCGATTTTTTATTTTAAAAATGAATATAAGTTTTTTTAAATAAAAAATTATTTTATATTTTAGTTAAAGTTTAAATGCTTTTTGTCAAAATATCTTCCATTAAACTTATATATATATAAATTAAAAACTAAAATAAAAGGCATTTTAATAAAAAATTTAAAATTAAATTAAATTATAAAATGCTTTTTTGTTTTAGAAAACATTTTTATAAATTTTGATAGTAGAAATGAAATTTATGTAATTTCAACAAAATTTTAAAAAAAATTATATAATTTATTCTTATTATAATTGATACGTAGCTATATATATTAGGGTTACATCAAATTCTTTCAAAAAGGTTTTATATTTGAATTAAAAAAAAAAAAAGCATTGTTCCTTCGTCAGAAAGCAGTGAAGAAGCCATCATGAATTCATAGTTTTGTTTTGTCACAATAGTCCGTAGCCCAAGTCATGTGTATTTCTTTAGATTAAAATTGTTTGGTAGCCACGAAGGAAACTAACTGTGTTGAAAAAATTATAGTTGAAAGTTGAAACTATTCTTCTGAAGTGTTGTGACTAAGCATATTCTTACAAGTTTGAATTTTAATTCTATCAATTTTCAAAAATTATAATTGTAAAAAAAAATTCATAAATTATTGAATTTTAACATGAATAGTTTTTTAATGATGAAAATAAATTTGTTAATATATGCACAAGCGCCCAAGTTAACCTTAACATTTTTTTTAATGAGAAATACATTAATAAAAGTGTATATCAAGCAAATAATTTTTGAGAAAGAAATGGTTCAAAAAAGGGGGATTTAAAAAAAACCAAAAAAAAAAAAGAAAGAAAAGAGGAGAGAGTACTGGACAATAGTACAAGAAGTTTTTACGTACATTTATTATATATGAAAAATTGTTAAATGAATTAATTAATTAATTAAAAGAAGACATGTACACATGATCCTTCCATACCTCTTTCCGTTATCTCTCCTATGAAATTTAGATGATTTTGATTTATTTTATTTTTTTAAAGTTTAAACATCATTTTTTTATTTGTAGTGAGAAAATTATTTTTATTTTGTGTTCTATTCTCCTTAAAAAAATGTTTGAAAATAATAAATAATAAATCTAAATTAATTTAAACCATTCAAATTTTATATAAAAAATAGCACGAAAAAGAATCTGATATGATACATGTAACTTGTAAGATAACATGTCAGAAAGTTTTATTATTATATGTCAACTGGGACTATATAATATTTCTTTTGGTATAAGATAATCTAAATTTAAGATTAATTGTTATTTTTCTAGATTCCTCGTTATTAGACCACCATCTAGTGGTTATGGCTATACTCCCAATTGATTTACAATATAATAACTTTGTTAAAAAAAAGAAAAAAAGGGATTTGCACCTCATTTGATTCTCTAGAAAAATGTTGGGGTTGATTTCTACTTCCTCGATATTATTTTTCTCTTTTTTCACTTTGTAATACTTTCTCCTCCAAGCTAGTGGTTTGTCCATGTAATCTTCATGTACTTGATAAGCTTTTATGGTTTAAAGTTTAACCCTTTAGACATGCCATATTTACTTACCAACCTTTTTAAATTATTTTTCTTGACATCGTACGAAGCTTAGTTATTAATTAAATGTTAAATTACTCTTTTCATCACTATAATTTTACTAAAGTTTTAATTTTGTTTTTATAGTTTAAGAATTTATAATTAAGTCCTTATAATTTTAAAATTTTTTAAGTTGGTCCATGCCACTGAACTTCTATTAAATTTTACCAATATTGCTAATTATGTATGTTTTTAATACTCTAAATATATATAATTCAAAGTAATTTGTCTAAATCATTTGATACAGATTGCATCATATGTCATATATCCAAGTTAATTTAATTTCATTATATATTGTTATTTCTTTTATTTTCACAAATCATGCATGTTTAAAGTATTAAAATAACACATTATTAGTCACATAAAAAGATATAAGAAAACACTAAAAGAAGTTTAACAATAATGATTAAATTAAAATGTTTTAAACTATAAGGATTCAACTATAAATTTTTAAATCATAAAAATTAAATTAAAAATTAAATAAAATTGTTAAAATTGACAGGATAACTTAATTTGTATTAAAATCTATATAATTTATTAATATTTTTGCACGCTTGTCATTGCAACTCTCCAAATCAATTATTGGACAACAAAAGAAGAGTTTTGTCTTAAAAAATTAGAGTAATATATTGGCACTCTTATCCTAAATAGATGATTGCTCTATAAGAAAAAGGAATAAAGGAAAGAGATAGCTTTGTTTATGTTTTCTTTAGCGGGAGAAGAATAGTTTAAACCAGGAACCTTGTAAGGAAAGATAGCAACGAACATTAACATAATCTGAATAATCAAAAGCCTTATCATTTAAGCATATTTTGTTGTCGAGCTAAAATGGATTATCAATTATCATATTACACAAAGTTTGGTTACGTATTAGCTGGAGTTTAATATCAATAAATTTATTCTTTTAAATTAAATTTAAATATAATTATTTATATTTTTATTGTAAAAAATTTCAACAAAATTATAACATATGTAATTTTTTAAAAAAACAAATCCAATCATTTGATACTAAGTTATAAAAATTATACACTTTTGATCTTATTATTACAAATGATTAACTTATCACATTTTAATTAAAAAAAATATAATAACAAAAAATAAGGAATTACATCTAAATTTTTAAAAAAATAATAACAAATTTTAATAATTTATAAAAATCATAAGTTTAATTCTTCAAGTTATTTTATATTCTTTTGGTTAAATTAGTATTTTAGACATTTTAAAGTTTATTCATTATTTTATTTCAAATCTTTAAATTTATGTCCTATCAACTGATTTCTTTAATTTTTAATTCATATTATATATATATATATATTAATTATAAACTGTTGGTTTTATTAACAAACATGTCTAATAGGTTCACTTATATGGCATTTTATTATGATCAACAGAATTAGAGATTTGAAATAAAAATTAAAAAATCAATTTAATACAAAATAAATTTCAGAAATTAAATCGAAACAATCAATATTAACAAAAATATTAATCTAACTTTGTTTGTTTTGGAGAGAAAAGAAGTAGTTAGTATAGTAAAAAGGAGCGCATTATTAAAGTTTATTATAATATATAGGGAGGCACATATAGAAAGGAAAAATTAACTTTCATAATTTCAAATTAAAAATATTTATATTAAATTATTTTAAATGACTGAAAAATAAAAATTTAAATTGTATAAGAAAATAATTGTCAAATTTAATATTTTTAATATAAATATTTTTAATTTATGATGTAAACTGTAATTTTACCTAAGAGAAAGGCCTTGAACCTTGGTACGCGCTAGGTGTGTCAATGATTGATATAGGTTAGACTAGGCAGAATGTAGACTAAAAAATATTAACAAACTACTCACGATGGACCCACCAAAACCTCATCAAGCATGCCATAGGCATCAAAATTCTACGAAAAATTTGGTATTGTGGGGCCATTTTCTCCTCTTTTCTGATAGCCTATACATGGGACTTTGTCTTGAAGCACCATTTTTTCCTAGGGTGAATATTCAATTTTTGTAGACTTAGTAGCCTCCCTAGACATTAAAGTCTAAATTCCCTTCAATTTGCTAACCTACCCAAAATACAAGATCATCACTATATATGATTTCACACTTGACTACAACCCCTCAATGATTATGCTTCTTATTCTTATCATGCCTTTGAAGAAATCCCACTACTATTTTCTCAAAGAAATTTAAAATTATTATATTGTTAAATTAGATAGAGACATTATTTTTTCAAAACATTTTGTCTTTAATAACTCACTTATAATTAAAACATTTTTTTTTAGACTTCATAAATGTCTTATTCTAATATATGCTTTTGACACAATGCCCTGGGTTAATTAATTTAGAGGAAATTAATCATACTGTTTTTTAAGTTTTACTAAAATTATATAAGTCTTCTTTAAAATAAAATATTATCCTTTAGTTTACTTTTATTTTTTTACTAATATATCTTCAATTAACCTAATTAAATATATATTTGTTAACTAAAAAAATTTTAAATAGAGGATGTTTTAGTTAAAAATTTAAAATTGGACTAAAATATAAGATAATTTTTTTGTTTTAGAGAAAGTTTATATATTTTTTAAAAATTAACAAAAAATTTTATGTAATTTTAATAAAATCTAAAAAATATATATAATTTACTCTTTAATTTATAAATGGGTGGTTTTACTTGATGATACTAATATGTACTTTTAATTAGCTAATTTTATGTTCACTCTCTTAAAAAGTTGATTTTCTCAATATACATTTTGATTTTTTCCTCTTATTTATAATATATAATTTGACCAATAATTAGTAAGAGGAAATTCAATCTTTTAATTACTAAAGCTTTTCATTAATTTACCCTATTATATTATACATCCGTCATTCAAACTTGGTTGATTTTTTAATTATTCTCACTATTTTGGGATTAATTATGTATTCAATTTTAATTTGTTCAACTTGCTTTTTTTTTTTTTCTAGTTACTGCGTAAGTGCGACCAAAAAAAGAAAAAGGAAGTTGATTACATTCAATGTTATCCCTCCTTTTAACAATAAAGAAACACCAGTCAAAGCACTCTATTAAAATCTATATATTTTTTATTTTAGAAATCTTTTCTGAAAAAGAAAATTATTTCAGAAGTCTTTAATAAATACCATATGTCCCTGTAAAGTTCTCATAGTATTCTTAATATAGGGCAATTCTTACATACACCAGTACATCACATTATTTATATATTAAATGGGTAAGATTTATTTTGCATGTAGACTTCACTTATATTGCACATGGACCCTACTTATATAAATTTAATTTTATCTATTAATTGTTTTAGGTATATCATGCTTTAAGTGTACCTAACAAAATTTTTTTGATATAATATGGTTCAGGACTAGCTAAGAAAAGTTTAACCCTTTTGTTTTTTTTAATGCATAGTTGATATAATTTAAAATCTCGTACAAAATTCTCAAATTCATGAATCCTGAATCACACTAGCAACTTATAATTAGAGGTGATCGTGGTATATTGTGAGTCTACCCACCTCGGTTCATTTTAGTTCCATTAGGTCAGGATGGATTGAGAGAGGAATAGTTCGATTTTATTAATTATTTAAAAAAATGTGATATAGAAATTTTTATGAAATTTGTTTGAAAGTAAAATATAATTTTATAAGAATTTATATAAAATTTTTAAATGTGATTTATAAATTTTAACAAAAATAAAAAATGGTGACTCAAGTGACTTAAAAAACTAATATAACTTGACCTCGATCTAAGCACTAAGTTTAGGGAAAAAAATTAGTGCAAAATTAGACTATGTATCAAGTTAGTACAATATTTGACTGACATGTCACAATTTTTTTTGTAGTTAATTATGTATTATAGTTTGATATATCCACATAAAAGCTGATTAATAATAATTTTATATTAAAACTCTTGTCTTTAAACTGTGATCCAAACGTAAATGAATTAAGTAAGTGAAGCATTTTTTGGCGTGGTATCATTAATAAGACACTGACCCATTGCAATAAATAAGGAAGAAAGGGTGGTAATCACTGATAAATTATGTAGAATAGAAAGGACATTTATATTACTTTTTTGGATAATTTACTTTAGGAAAACGAAAATAGAATTTTGTTTAAAAAAAAAAAGACTGCTTTCAGTCTTTGACAGATATTTTTAATAGTCTAATTGCATTTTCCACCAATTAATTCAATGCAACCAAATGAAAGTGACGAGTACCTTTTGACAATTGTGTATGGTTCCTTCTTCGGGTAGATGCCTTTTGATATAACAAATATATTTGTTTTTCAACATCTATCCAATTAATTAAGCCCTAAAATAAAATACCATTTTATGCCTGAGAGAGAAAATTAAGTACAGTTAAAATGATCAAAACATAGAGCTTTTTTTTTTCCCAATAGTTTAGAGATGGATATAGATTTTGGAGTAAATTATATAATATTTTTAAATTTTGTTGAAATTATATAAATCTCTTTTTTATTTTAAAAATATACCTAGATCTCTATTAAAAGAAAAAAATAATCTCACACTTTAATTAAATTTTAATTTTTTAACCGAAATACTATCCATTTAAATTTAATTGGAGAGTATTTTAGTTAAAATTTTTAAATTAAACTAAAAAATAGAGTAACTTTTTGTTTTAAAAAAAGTTTGTAAATATTTTTTTAAATAAAAAAATTATGTAATTTTAAAAAATTTATAAGATATTTATGTAATTTATTCTAAATTTTGTTTCATTATTATATTTTCTAAGTGTTTGAGACCTCATCTTTATATCATGAAATATTTTATAAGACCCACCATACATTATTAATATTCCATTTAGTTAGTACAGATATTAATTATTAAGTATGAACATTAATAAATTGCATTTTTTTCAGCCTTAATTTGCATATGTGATCATAAATTGAGAGAATCCATTTATGCAATTCTTGTTTAGCAAAATTTTTGTAATTTTGATCCAAAAAAGTTGGATGTGCAGGAGTAGGAGTAGAACAATGGCTTATCCATTTGTATTATTTATTTATTGGCACTTCTTTTTTTTTTTAAGGGCTTAAAAAATTTTCTAATAAGATTAAATTCTGAAAATCTTTATATTTACCTCACGTTACATTTAGAATTATATTTTTAAGTAACCAAACTCGGTTAATTAAAAGAATTTTTTTCTTAACTATATTTTACTAATAAAGTCATTGGATTGTTTTTAAAGGGTCATTGAATACGGTTACAAAAAAATTTTAAATTTAAACCCTGATAGTGTGTGTGTGTATATATATCTTACAAATAAATTAAAATTTTCCATCCTCCGGTGAGTAATGGATTTTTTTTTCAAAAATAGTGAAATTACTTGATAAATCGTTAAAGGAGTGTGATTTTAGACCACGATGACAATAATAATAATAATAATAATCCGTGCCAACCATTGTCAATTATTCGTAGCCATGAAACGTTAACCTTCAAAGTCAAACGAATTATCTATCATTTCAAATTGAATCCTTTAAATTTAAAATTTTTTAAAAACTTATGGTACGGATTTAGTTTTAATATTTTGGAAAATATATAATTTTAATCCTGACTCGATCTCAATTGAGGAAGTGGGTCCGTTTGCTTTAACGCGAAAGAGGAAAGAAAAGAGTAAAAGTAATAAAAAGTTTGGTAAAATTTTAATTTTAATTTTATAATTATTATTTAATACTCTCTAAAAATAATTATTTAAATATTAAAATTAAAAATATTATGAATATTTTTATTTATAAAATAATTTTTTTTATTTTCATACTTAATTTTTTTCCTACCAAATGAACCATAATAAACTTTGAGTGATGATACTACTCATAAAATTTTAAGTATTTTAATTACAATGTAATAATTATATGATATAAAATAATATTTTATTAAATATTTAAAATATTTATTTTTTTAATATTCTTAGTATCATAAGGCACTTAATTTTGTTTATTTTTTAATTATTATTTAATTATTATTATTTTCTTAAAAATAATTATTTTTATTTTTAAAATTATATTTTAAATTTCATTCTATGTTTTAATCTTTGGACGCCGCCTAGCTGAGTGTCTTCCCTGCACCCTTGGCTTAAACGCGTATATTATTGACCCTTAAAATCCAATAGAATGCAGCGTTCAGGCGCGTGAAAGGTCTATCTTATGGGTTCGGTGAAATAGTACGTATAATTGCATTGGGTTATGTTAGGTGGAGTATATGTTTGGTTCAACGATCATCTAGTTATGTTTTGCTTCAAATATTAGTTTGTATAAAAAAAATTTATTTATAATATGTTTGAATTTTTGTTTATTGTATTATATTATAATTTTGATATATCTAAACATTAAGTTGGATTAAAGTAACTTATTTACTTTTTGTAAATGAAGATCTAGTTGCATTAAAAATATATTAATAAATTTATTTTTTGATTAAAATTTTTAAACATAAATCACATTCAAATAAATCTATTTTTACATAATCAATTTTATAAAATCAAATTTATCAAAATTAATTATACTCGCCATCAATCCAAACACAAATAGAGGTTTTGGCATAACTGCGGCTAAGACTCCATTTAGATGGCATAATTCACCTACCTCGAGAACTAATGTTTTTTTTTAAGGTTCCATTATTCCAAAACATCTGTGAGAAAGTACCTTTTATAATTAAAAAAATCATGTAAAGTATATAATAACTAAAGATTTATTTGTATTAAATTAAATGTATTTTTTATTTTAAAAATCATATTTAATTTTTTAATTTTTTATCAATAAAATTGATTTTTAAATAATATGTATTTATTTTAAAAATAAAATTATTAAATTTTCGTTACTTTTTTATCTTAAAAATAAAATCACTCTTTTATATTAGAATTTAACTACATTTATTATCATATTAAAAATAAAATTATAATATTATATTTTGTGAAAAATTATGTTTTTTAATAAAAATAAATACAAAATAAATTTTTGCAATATATATTAAAATTTTAAATAAAAATATCATTTTTGAAATAAGAAAAGTGTGGGATATATTTTTACCAAACCTCTTGAAGATTAGCATAGTTTACTCCAATACTTATAACCAAAAAATAACAAACAATATTAACTAGATAGGATAATAAAATTGTCACCATAAAAATATATTTTAGATACTTAAAATTGGACAAAACATTGATTTTTTTAAGAAAATCTTAATCATATTTGACATTCATTTCCTTTGGAAAATAAAAATAAGAATTAATTTTATTCTTATGATACTATAAAATTTTGCAAAATATCTTATACAAAATGGCATGGCATGGCAATAAGTATAATAGATTAAGCATATTATATTTTTTAGTGTTTTGTGTAAGCCTTAATAGTATTTTAAAGTTTTAATAATTCCTATATAAAATAGTACTTTAATTATATTAATTAATTATTAATGAGTAAGATACTTCCAATTTATTTATTTAGACTTTATGTTATGCTACATTAATTACATTCAAGATAGGAAATTCCGTTAAGGGAAAGAATTGGTATTAATAGCTAACGCTAGAAATTAAATCACACGAGAGCTGTCAGCAAGTTTTGAGAATGGAGATATCACTTGAGTTCCAATTAGGTCGTTGAAGTAGATGAAGATTTAAATAAAAATTTATAAGCAAGGCGGTTTCAGTCATAATAAAAAACAATTATAGATTATAAATGTTTCTAGAGACTTATGTGTCTAATATTTTTAGAGAATTTCTTGTATATAATTAATATATCATTTTATTAATACACTAATTAATAAAATAGAATCAAATTATATAATATATTTCACATAAAAAAATAGTGTTATACTAGTAATAAGATGTGAATCTCATATAACATTCTATCTATATAATAATAGAGTAGTGAGTAATTAAATATAAGACTTAGTTATATAACTTAAAATTATTTTATTAGTAAGTGAATTTTTTTTATTTTTTTATTGAAAAGAATATAATATTCTAAGAGTATCTAAGAATTTATAATATTTTTATAAGCCTAAAATAATTTAATTTATTTTGTTAAGACTCATATAATTTTAAAAAACTAGACATCATTTAGTTAACATCATTAGTTACAAAAAGAAAATGCTTTACCAAAAACCAAAAAAAAAAAAAAAAATCATCAGTCATAAAAATGACTTAATCATCGTTAAAAAATAGTCACCTTATCCAAAATATCATGTGGAAGGCTCCAGCTCCAGATGTTATTAAGGTGATTGTTGATGGAGCTCGGGCTGAGGCGTCGGGCATCGCGGCGTGTGGGGGCATTGCTTGGGACTGCCATGGTGATTTCATGAAGGGGTTCATGTTTAATATGGGCCACGATTCTAGCTATAATGCAGAGATTTAGGGTGTGGTGCATGGGCTTCGTATGGCCTGGGAGATGAAGGTGCAGAAGGTAGAGGTTGAGTGTGATGCTGCTGAGGTAGTCTCGGGGATCCATGAGGGTGTGGGGGTGGACCATCCGCTTTTCTTAGTCTTTAAAGAAGTCCAGAACCTGCTGGCTAGAGAATGGCATGCTACTGTATCTTATTGCACGAGGGAGAGTAATGAAACTGCTGATCGTATTGCGAAGGCAGCTTTGGGTTGTACGCTTGGAATTACATTCTTCTCGTACACCCCGCAATTCCTTCTGAGGGCAATCCAAAATGACAAAGCGTGTGGCATGAGGATGGAAGACGGTGATGGGCCTGTCCTGAGCAGTTCGTTGTGGTTTTTCTTTGTTAATAATAATAAAAAAAACAATCTGCAAGGCTCGAGGAAAGAGGGAAGAGAGAAGAAAAATTTTATTAAATATCTATTTTATTTTTGTAATTATTATTTAAAATTATCTATTAATTATTGCTTAGTCATTAAAAATAAAAATATTAAAGTTATTTTTTATATACAAAATCATATTATTTTTATTTTTATTTTTATACCTAACCTTTTAAATACTAAATGAGTTTTTTTTTTAATTTATAAAAAAAAATGCTTGTACTTTATTTCCATTAAGTCGCACAACACATCGTAACTAAGTTTTCTTATCTTTATTTTCTTCTGACTCCAATATTAACATATTTAAAATCAATCATTTATTATTTCAGGTTATGTTTTTGAGTTGTGACTTGGGAGATGAAAGCTGCAAAATGACATAAAATAAAATGAGAAGAGAGTGTTACAATTATATTATTTGAATGTTTAATAATAAAAAAATTCCTCTAAACATTATTCAAAAATTATAATAAAAAATGTGTCATAGTTATAAATTTTGAATATTTACTTTTATGATTTTTATAATATATTAATACGTAGCATGGAAAAAAAATAGTAAAATGCACATCATTCCAATATAAATTGTTAATATTTATTTTCAAGATAAATTATACTAAATTTTTTAAAGATTTGACTAAATTTTAATTATTTTTTATTTTAAAAACTACACTATAATTTTATTCTTAATATAATATTAAAAGTAATTAAATTCATGTTAAGTCCTAATATGTGACTATAATTTTATTTTTAATATAGTAGTAAAAAAAATAAACAATTTTAGTTTTAGAAGAAACATATATTATATGAAAAGTTAATATTATTAATAAAAAATAAATTAAAATAGAACTTATTGTAATTTTAAAATAAGAGAGATATAAGTGTAATTTAACTAAATGTCAAGAAATATTAATATAATTTACTTTAAGTATTATAATTTTTTCTGTTTAAATTTATCCAACAAGAAACAATAATTTAAATTGCTAAGATACGGATATAGTTTCAATATTAAAATATGGTCTAGAGGGGAAGTGTTCCTAATTTGTTACTTTTATTTGCTAAACACTAATAGACATCTGCTTAGTAATATAATAATATAATAATAAGAAAAAGATCATAATATATTAGCTAAAGTTGAAGATATATATGTACGTTAAAATGTTTTAAAATTTAAAATTACTTTAAAAAATTTTAGAATAAAAAATTTAAATTACATAAACAAATTATAGTTTGAGACAGTTAAATTTTTTTGACTTATAATTCTTTAAAATAATTTTAAAATTTAAAAAATTGTAATATGAATATTTTTAATTTAGATCATAAATTATAATTTTTTAAATAATAATTTATTAAGTTTTAGTAAAGTGACCTACTTGTCCTGTTGATTTCAGTTACTCCGTTTTGTCTCCCAGAGTCACAAAGAGCCACAAACAAACACACAGAACCTAACCAAACTGAGCTGTCAAGCCTTCACACACTACGATGCACTGCACACTCTTCTCATTTCTAGTTTGCCTTTTTCTCAACAGTGCAATCCTGCTTCCCGCCCCCTAGTCCAAAGCCACGACAAATTCAGTTAATAATATAAGCTATTTTGATTTAATTTTAAGTATTTATTATTAAATTTTTTAATAAAAATGTAAAATTTTTTAAAAGAATTAATAGTAAATTGTAAAAAATATTTACATATTTTTAGTTAAAATTTAATAATAAATACTTCAAATATTATAATGAAAAGCTTAACTTTTTAAAAGATTAGAATTTTAATTTAAACTATTTATTTTTGCATAAAAATAATATTTTTACAGAAATTGATATATATTTGAATAAAAATAAAAATTCAGAAAAACTTAATATTCAATTTTTTATATATTTATTTTAAAATTTTTGAATTAAAAATGACAAATATATACTTATTTAATGATAACATGACAAATATATATATTTTATATATAAGTATATAATTTTTATAACTTTATATTATATGATTATATTTTTTAAAATTTTTTTATACATATAATAATTTTATTAAAAATTATAATAACAAAAATATAAAAAATTACATCCAAATTTAATTCAAAATAAAAACACTCAATTTTGAAAGCAAAGCTTGTTACCCTAAATTCTATCCTAGTATTATTTTACGGATTAGACCTAATTATAATTTCTTATATCTTTGTTATTAATTTTTTTAAAAAAATATAATAAGCATATACTTTTTTAATTAAAATATAATAAATATATACTTTAATTAAAAATTATTTATAAAAATATATCATTACCAAATTATTATTACAAAATTATATATTTATTATATTTTAATTAAAAAATTTAATAATAAAAAAATAAGAATTTTTTTTATTATGTATCATGTCATTTATATATTATTTAATAAAATAAAATAAAATCATATAACTCTACATAATATTTTATTTATGTAATAATATTATAATAAATAATGAAATGTGAACTTTACACATTGTTGAATAATGAAATATAAAATTCAATTATATGACTTGGTTTTATGATATTGGATAATGTATAAATAATAATATGGTACAATATTTACAATTCAGAATTTTTTATTAAAAATATATAAAAATTTTTATTTTAATAATAAAATATTTAGACAAAACGATAATATCTAAAAAAATGAAAAAGAATAAAGGCGTGCTGTTTAAAATATGAAAAGGCAATAATGAAGAAAATTAAATGAAAAACAGCTGGAGACGAACCAGGTGTGGAGTAACTATAAGAGCATCCAGCTTCTGCTTCCTTTCCTCCTCCCCTCTTCTTTCTCTCTCTCTCTCTCTCCCTCTCTCCTCTAAAGGGGGCGGCACCACCAAGGCAAAACCTCCACCACCCACCATGGAGGCGCCTCCTCCACCTCCTCCCAGTGCTCCGTCCCCCTCCGCTGCCGTGACGCCGCCGCTTCCACCGTCTCACCTCAGCTACCCTGACTCGGTCGACTCTTCTCCCCGCTCCCGGAACGCCGACTGCTGGGATGACCCTTTCCCTCCGGTCGCTGCCTCCACCAAGCTCCGCCTTATGTGCAGCTATGGCGGTCACATCGTCCCTCGTCCTCACGACAAGTCTCTCTGTTACGTCGGCGGCGATACACGTATCGTCGTCGTTGACCGTAACACCTCTCTCTCCGACGTGTCTTCGCGCCTCTCTAAAACCTTCCTCAACGGCCGTCCCTTCACTTTCAAATACCAGCTTCCCAGTGAAGACCTCGATTCCTTAATTTCTGTCACTACTGATGAAGATTTTGATAACATGATCGATGAGTATGATCGAACTGCTTCGAATTCGTCGGTTAAACCCTCCAGAATCCGCCTCTTCCTGTTCCCGTCGATACCCGATTCGTCGCAATCGATGGGGCCTATACTTGATAGTTCGGCTAAGTCGGAGGACTGGTTCCTGAACGCGCTAAACGGCGCCGGATTGCTCAATAGAGGGTTTTCTGAGTCTGCTTCTGTAAATTGCTTACTGGGTCTCGATGATGAGGCTGGTGGGAGTAATCTGGACTCGGGTTCTAGGGAAAATGAAGTTGCGCGACAGTCTGGATCTTTCGGAAACTGCAAGAATGTAATGAAGCAAGGACAGGATGTTCACTCTGTGCCTGATTCTCCTATGCTGGAAACGACGTCGTCTTTTGGGTCTACCTCTTCGTCACCTTCGCTGGCGAATTTGCCGCCGATTCGGGTTCATGTGGTGGATGATGGTAGTTTTAGGATGCAAGATCAGAAGGTGGTGGGGATTGAGGATCAGCTTGCTCAAATGGGTGTTGGTGGTGGTGGTGGTGGGCAGAAGCAAGATGAGGGGTTTGTTGTTCTGTCTTCTCCTCCTCCGATGCCGGCGACTATCACAAATCCGGTGGGTGTGCCGATCAACTCCGCCGTTGTTTCAGCCGGCGAATACCAGAATCGGGTTTTCTCCGACGATGAGAGATCAGACCACGGGGTGCCTGTGGGTTACAGAAAACCTCCGGCACCGCAGCCACAGCCTCAGCCTCAG
This sequence comes from Erythrophleum fordii, assembly GCA_032878935.1. Lineage (NCBI taxonomy): Eukaryota > Viridiplantae > Streptophyta > Magnoliopsida > Fabales > Fabaceae > Erythrophleum > Erythrophleum fordii. Next base: position 4,459,399 of record JAVQMF010000029.1, read on the forward strand.
ACTCTGCCCCCCCAATTTCAACAGAAGTCAACCGGCATCGTTGATGTGCCTTCCCCAGATTCAGTTTCAAGGTATCTTCAATTTTCCCTAATTTTAGATTTTGGATAGTGCTTATTTAGATTATATAGTATTGTTTTTCTCTAACGTTTGATTTTGGTTATATACATGTGGGATACCATACCAGTTATCTTAGCTCATTCTTAATTAGGTGCTTGGTTCTTGTTATGATTCTGCAGTGATGGTAGTGTTTCAAATCCAATGTCACGCTCAAAGCCTGTAATCTATCAAGAACAAGTTCAAATTCCCACTATAACTACAAGGGTTCCTAGTAATCCTGCTGATCCAATAAAGCTTAATAGGTCTGATCCTCACGCTCGGATCCAGATACAGCAACAGGTGCAGGACCCTGGCTATGTATTGCAACCGCAATTTGATCCGCAGCAGCAACCTCAACAGCAGCAGCAGCAATATTTACATAATACCCATTTCATTCATCATACTCCTGCCGGCCCTGTGCCTATCCCGGCATATTACCCTGTATATCCTTCGCAGCAACAATCCCATCCTCAGCATCACCCTCAGCTTGATCAGCAATACCCAGTTTACTACATGCCTGCGAGACAGGCCCAACCTTACAACTTGTCTATGCAGCAGCAGCAGCAGCAACCTAATATTAGTGAACCTGCCACAACCGTCCATTCCAGCCGCCCCCAAGCTCAGCCAAATCCTACAATGGCTCCACCATCTGCAGCTTACAATCCCATAAGAAATGTTCCCATTCCAAAGTCTGAAATGGCTGCCGGCGCATACAGACCCACAACTGCAGGCATCCCGCAATTAGTTCAAGTTCCTTCTACTCAGCCTCAGCATCAGCAACAATATGTTGCTTACTCTCAGATTCATCATCCCTCTCCGACTGTTGCCCCCAATTCCGCTGCCCCTGCTAGTTATGCTTATGACTATGCCGATCCCACACATGCTCAGATATACTACACTCAACCTCTGGCTCCTACACTGCCTTCACAGTACCAAACGATGGCAGCTCCAGCTGTTGTGCTACCAGAAGTTTCTTCTCAGCTTCCTCCCGACAGCATAAAGCAGCAGATAAGAACCTCACAGCCAATATAATATAAATCAGGTTCTGAACAAAAGAAACAGTTTTGAAGAAATGTGTTTGGTTTCTCCCTTTAAGTTTTATACTAGTTATTGTCTTGCTATAGGTACCTGTTTGTGGTATGTATTTGTGATTAGATAATAAGAAGAAACTCAAACTCCTTTCCAACTTGTAATCTTCCTTGTATGTCATAATTTACAGGAAATTAAAGTGTTCCAAGAGGTTATACTGTAAAAGTTCAAGACTCATTGTATTGTGAAGTTCACACTATCAATTCCTGAATGATTGACATATAAATTTCAGGGCATTCTTTTCTGGCTTTGATTTGTCATGGATGATATTGTGAAATTAATGAAATTGCATTAACATTATATATTTTGTTTTATGGCAATGTTCGTAACATTTCGTGCACCGTATCTGTACTTGGTGAAATAGTGATATACAATTGTCTCCTCTAAGAGCTGGTCCCTTTAAGCTTACCAGTTTCAACCATGAAGGTCTACAAGTTTTCACTTTTGTGTAGTCATGACTCAAACGTTTTTCTTGGTTTAATTTTGACCATTTTCTGTGTTTTCTACGGAAAATTGTATGTATTTACTATGTGCTGTGGTTTTGCTGCTCGCGACCTAAAGAAAACAAAATTGAAGTTTGCTGAGTCTGAATTGGATTCCTTTTTGTGATGGCTACATTTTGAAACCAACTTGATGCCAGCCCATCCTTCTTTTATGTTGCTTTGTAATCTTGTGAATCCTATGTGGGCATTTAAGGCAGCAGACCATAGCTTATACACTGATTTGACGATTTTATAAAGATTTACTGCCTGTTTGGATTTATAAATGGAAAAAGGAATATAAAGGGAAAAAAAACGAAATTTTGTAAATATAAAAATACTTTTGTGTTTGTATTTTAGTTTGAATTTGAAAATGATAAATATTATTGAGAAATGATTATAAGAGCATAATGAATATTATATATAATTATATAAAAGGAATTTGTGTATATTGCAGGAAACTAAACTCAACAGGTATAAGTAAATTTTAGTGTTTCCTACTGGGCTTGTTGTACAACTTACTATACAATATACAATATTAATCAATATTTTTAAATTCTTTTAACATGTTATAATTTTATTAAAGAATTTAATAATAAAAATATTAAAATTACTATTAAATTTCTTTCTTTATAAAAATAATCATGCAACAAATCGAAAAGGAGAAATTCTAATTTACACCATAAACTAGTCTAATTATAATAATGGTATTTGAACTTTAAAACTTTATACTTTAAATTTTTAACTATCATAAAAAGTAAAATAATTCTTTATTTGTTAACCTTAATGTGTATTTTTATCAAAATAAATAGCACAAATTGACTTTCAAAATTTAAAAGTCTACTTTCGCTAATCACATGATTATTAGACATTAGATTTAATAGATAATTGACCGTTTCACTTTTTACAATTCAAGAGACAAAATATTAAAGTACTATAGTTGAAGGAACAAAATGTATTTCTTCCAAACAAAAACATCTGCAATTCTCAGCTAACTCCTTTGATGGCATATTTTTAATGTTATATATATATATATATATAGAAAATATTTTGTATGTAATAAATATATCTTAAAATTAATTTAAAATGTCTTCTAAATATTAAAAAAAATGTTAACTATTTAATTATATACTGGTTATGATCTAATTTTTATAATATTTATCATATCAATATTATTTAAGTTAACAAGAGCCATATTTTACTATTAGATATTGAAATAACGAAGTGAGGTTGTAGAAGTACAAGCCACATGCCTACATCGCATGCATCTCTTCTCTTCCTCTTTGCTCTCGTTTGCTTTACATATCAAGGCAAGAGAGTTGATCAGATGCAAAATTTTGACCTACAGTAAGCTCTAATGATGTTTTAGTGGAGTTCACGTGAGCTTGAGTGGAATGGTACTTTTGATTCGGTGTTTTATTTTATATATATATATATATATATGTATATATATATGTATATATATAAGTCTACAGGCATGTACCATCCGTGGTTAATTTTTGTATAATTGAACGAGGTTAAGGTTTTACGTTAGAATTGAAGGAGGGAAAAAATAAAAAGAAAAAGGGGGGGGGGGGGGGCGACATTGAGCTGCTTGTGAATCAGCAAAATGTGTCTTTATTTGCCAGAGCTTACACTCGAATTGATGTCACCATCCTCACTGATTTCAATTTTAGATCAAGTGGTTGATTATGCTGACTCACTCACTTCCCTTCAGAAAACAACAATTTAATCGGGAATAAATTCTTTGCTGATATCATATTATATACAGTAGGAAAGAGACACAAAAGAAAAGAGAAGGTTAGATCTTGTTTATTTGCAGGAAATGAGCCTTCGGAGAGGTAAAGGAAAAAAGGATTACTCTAGTTGAATTATCTGGTTGCTGGAATGTATTATCTTCCCTTTCCACTAGGTAGAGCTCATTCCATGATTTGACTTAATCAAGAATCCGTGGCAGATTTGAAAGAAAGCTCACATCTTAGATGAAATGAATCAGGCACAAAAATGTTCTCAATCATGGACTTCCTACTCTTATTATCCTTATCATAATCATAATTGTTACTATTATTTTTATTATTATTATTATCACTATTATCATTATTATTGTCACCACCAATATTATTATAAAAAATTAATTTTTTACATTAATAATATTATAATTATTTATTTAAATTTTTTATTATTATAATATTATTTTTATTCAACTAAATATAAAAAATTAATTATTTCTTTTAATATTAGATCAAATATGATTATAAATTATAAATTTTTTAAAAATTTTTTTCACTCTCTCTCTCTCTCTCTCTTAAACAATAATCTCGATATATCCCTAAATATCTGAATTCAATTTAATCTGTACTATTGGGTCATGGTAATTAATTATAATCATTACTGCATTACCTGCCACTGTGACAAAGCTTGGAAGCGTAATGCTATTCTTGAAGCATAAGTTATGGTAGTATAAATACATTTATGTTAATAACTTCAAGGTTTGATTTAATTTTTGTAACTTATTTCTTAAACTCAAACTCAAACAACCTTTTGGTTTTTTTTTTTAATGACTTATATCCATATGTCGAAGTGGGGTTGTGGTGGAACAAATCAAACATGTCCCGTTAAAGAACTTGTCATAGGACTTTCAAGGGTCATACATGTCCAAGTTGAATTAAGGGCGATTCTCTTCCTCTGTCTCACTACATCTGTAAAGGGCATTGAAATTCTTTATATGTTGTTATTTAAAAATATTGATAATATTAATTTTATAAAGAGGAAAATGCAAATCAGGCTGTAGTTTTCATGTGGTAACAGAGATGGACCGAAGATCAATGACTTAGGGGCTGTCACCTCCCTTAAAAATTATATATATATATATATATATATATATTATGTATATATATAATATATTTTTTAAAAAAATTAATTTTGCTCTCCTTAAATTTGTTTATTTGTCCTCTTTAATGTTATGAAATCGTAAACATATATTTTTAAAGTTAAAGTTATTTTTTATATTAATCATAAAAATACATTTTATAAAAAAATACAATATAATAAAATATATTAAAATTTCTCTAAAAAGTTTTTTATTTCTATTTTTTAAAAATGAATAACTATATACTTTCTGTTCTTTGATTCTTACTCTTTTACAATTTTTTGTTTAGTTTCTTTGACCAGCTACTTTATTCATTATAAAAATAAGGCTTCATAATGAAATAGAAGACAACTTTTTAGCAGATAATTTGAGTATTTATATTGAGAAAGTGATTACAAAAAATTTCCCTATAGAAGAGATTATAAATGAATTTATTTAATTCAAAATAAAAATGTTTGATCCTAATAGCTAATATATATTGTATAATTTTTAATATATATATATATATATTTTATATTAAGGCAATTATATTTATTTTGATGTTATTATGTATTTTATTTTTTAATTATTATGTGTCTCTAATTTTGAATTTTAATAAATTTTATTATTATATTAATTTAATAGGTACTTAAAACTATACTTTTAGTAATTATTAGTGCTTATATTAAGCATAAATTTTCACCCTCTTTTACAATTTTTTCTGATTTGTCCTTGATACAAACTTTAGACTTTAAGATTAGTATAAGTTTCATGTGAAAGGTTTAATTTCTACTTATATTCTTTTCTTCACTGTTCTCAAAATTATATGTCTCCTTTATAACAATATATATATATATATATATGAATTCACGGCACTAAAAATTGAATAATCTAATAGACTTCAAGTGAAAATGCTAAAATTTCTCTCAATTAGATTAATTTTGTAATATAGAATTTCATAATATGATATGCATTTGAAAATGAAAAAAAAAATATCTTCTTTAAATAAATGAGTAAATATATAATTCAAATTTTGCTTTTATTCCTTTATATAAAATATTCTCTCAAAGTATGTAGTTTAATAAAAGAAATAAATTTTGAATGATTAATTTATGTAAAGAAATAACTCTAAGAACTAAAACATTAAAAAATATATCTTTCAAGAAATAAATTTTATATTTAGGGTTAAAAAAATTAGGAGGAACCCCTATTTTATATGCCCATCCTATAGACAATGTAAAGGATTGAAGTATGTGTGAAGAAGTGTACTTGAGCATTGATTGGAGGACCCAATAACTTAAATATGAATAGGGCCATGGACATTAAGTGTTCCATATTGTGAATGAAGTTGATGGGTGACTCTACATCCCAGGAATTGGGTCTATGCCTATTTTCATTTGAATGTGTATTTGGTGGCTCAGTGCTTTGATTTATTGCATATGCAGTCTCCATTCAATGTTCAGTATCGTCGCCTAATGATTCTCTCTCTCTAATATGAAAACTTGAAACTCTATCTTCCCTTTGGCCTATCTTTTTATCTTTTCCGTAGGGCTTATCCTAAGGTCCCAATAATGCTAGCACAGAAGACTCGGAATTTTCATTTCCACAACGGATAAAGACTTGCTTTTTTCAGCGGTAGAAAAAAAATTATACTCTTTTTTTTTTTTTTTAAAGATAGATCTATTTTTAATTTAATTTTTTAAAAGATTGTTTTAATTTAATCTTTCACTTATTAAAATATTTTCAATGTTGATATTTTATCGCAACAAATATAGAACCTAATAGCATGCCTATTGGAAAAAGTTGATGATTCGTACCCAAATCCTTTTGTCTCGTCTCCTCGCTTAACAAGCTATCTTTGAAGTTCACCATTTGAAGCAAAGTTACTAAGTGAGACCACCACAGTCTCCCAGCTGTCCAGCAAAGAACTCAAAAGCGCTCGTAGCTTATCCATCATGGTAATTAACTGGTTTACCGAAATTTGGAAGTCACTCAAGTTGATCTTCCCTCTTTGTATTATAGGTTCACCGGCTTTCTGATAGCGAAATCATTGTTGCGGTATTTCGCTGATGGAGGATTTCTAATTTTTTTCCAGAGTTTGGGCATTTGCCTCTGTGGCCACACGGGGGAATACACTTGAAAGAAAATTCGTGTTGAAGCAAATCTTGCCCATCTCTGTCCGCACAATTTTGCATTAAAATCATGAGATGTACTTTGATCTCTTATTCACAATAGATGACACCATAGTTCACAGTAACACTACACACTGGCCCGATTGGCAGGGTGATACTTGGCCAAATCGGGCTAGGCCGTATTGAAAAAAAAAATGATAGTGTTTGGTTGCTGGGTTGGGTCAGGCACCAAGGTGGCTATATTGATTTGGTGGGAATATAAAATTAAAACAAATAGGAACCAAATGAAAAAAAAAAAAAAATCTTTTTAGAGGTTATTTTATAATTTTAGTTAAACAATTTTAAACTCATTTTACAAATTATAAATAATAAGGGGGTCAATACCTCAATGACGCTCTTTCTAATATGATTGTTATATCCATATGAAAATAGATGAAGTGAAAATGTATTTTTTTATAGTTGAAAGGGAAAAAATTCAAAATTAAGATAGTAAACATGTATTTTTAGAAAAAAGAAGCTAGACAAACTGTTTTTGGCATTTGCATCACGTTCGTTTAAAAAATTTACCCATAATTAGAGAAAAAAAAGACTCAATTGGACCATCAGGCTTTGAGTTATCATTTTTCAAAGTCTTAGTCTCTACATTTGCATTTTTTTTCTGTTTCTTTTTACAAACCTACACTTTTTTTTCTATTTATTGCATAAATCTTGTAAAGACACATAAAAATGAGTGGCCGTAGATTCAAAATGGTCAAATGATTACAAAGATATGAGTATTCAAAATTTTGACATTTTTCCCTAAAAAAAGTAGAGGTTAGACCTAGGTCAGGCTGGGCCTCAGGTCTGCTTTTGAAATGCCTGGTTTAAACTAGGCCAGACACCAAGCCGAGGTAAAACCTAGTCCATGTAGATCCCTATTCCATAAGAAGTGACTCCTCTTATTGATATTTTAGTTTTCTTTGTTTTTCACTTCTTATGAAAGAGAAGTTATTGTATGCTTTTTTTTTTTTTTATGGGAGAGAGAATGATTATTTAAAAGTTGTAGTAAATTTTTTCTTTTCTTAACTCTCACATATAAAAAAAATTGACAATCTAATTTTGAATTTTGAAATTCAAAATAATAATTAACTAATTATTTTTAATTAATTAATTAATTCTTTTAAATGAATTGGGTTATTAGGTCGTGTAATGGGTCAACCCATTATGGGTGACCCTGATTTCAATATCTTTCACTCACGTATGATGGGATGAATGGCATAGAATTTTTCTCTTCTTTTAGACTTTCATAGCATATAATTTGTTGTGACTACTTGGGCTCAATCCTTAAAAGCCTTTACATTAAAAATCTTATTATAAGACTAACAAAAGAGACGCATGCTTTAAATATACATTATTGATTTATTTGTGTGCTTTGAATACTCCAGATTCACTCATATACATTATATTTCTATATTCACGACAAATCTAATCCTTTTTTTTAGTTTAATTTTACTTAGGTTACCCTCTCATTCATATAGTATCTACACTTGTGATATTATTGTAATAACTTCATAACGAGTTAATCTTAGATACTAATATAATTGTGTATATTTCAGATGATCTTCTTTTTGCCCACATAATTGTCTGTAGCCCTTTCCTCATAACATTATGTAGATGACATTTGTGACTTATATTGTTGTTTTGGATGATAGTACTAGCCTTTTAAAGCCCATATGATGACATGTCTATTTTGATTATTTTTTGCTATGATTTATGATTTTCTCACATTTTACAAATTCTTTTGCTTTATTTGTGTTTTCTATCCCAAATGAGACATTTTTAAATCACCAAAATCACCTTCTTACCCATCAAACCTTGCAATCACTAAAGGAATATTTTGACCCTTTTATTTTTTTTTTTTCCATCTTTTTAACATTGCATTGTGGACATTGAAATTTTTAACTTTGGGGGAGGATGAACCCAATTTGATTTTCATCTTAGAATTGAGCAAAATGTGAATTGAATTGAGTCTGATTATGCTAAAATTTTTTTGCTGATGATCATGATGAAAAGATAAGTTATTTAGATTAGAGTTGTTATTTTATTCACATTGCATAATTTAAAAAGATGCAATATTCTTGTAAAGTAAAATTAAGCACACTTCACTTTGAGTATTTGATTGAAACAATATGTCTTATATGACCACAAGGATATATTAGAAAAGATATAATTATGGATTGTGCTTTAAACTCTCTTCCTTAGCTTTTGATAACCTTAATCTAGGTTTTGATATTTTAAATATAAAAAATAAGAGATGAATAAATAAATAAAATTTGATAAATGAGGTCGAGTGTAAAACACATTCATTTGCATAAGCCAAGTGATAAGTTGAGATGGATTATAAAATGCACTCATTCAAGTTTGTAAGCAAGCAATAAGATGGAGCTTAAAACATAATCATAGAAAATAAATTGATAGTAATTTATTATTCTTTCTTGTATTTTTGTCTGAGTGTAAAGAAAAGGAATTTTTGAAGAGTGATTTATGTAGGAATCAGTTTTATTTGCTACTAAATTCTTGTGATTATTCAAGATTGTGTGTAGATAGAAATGAAAGGGAAGTTATGTGATTAATTTTATATTTGCTTGGTATTGCCCTTTAGTTAAACTGGTTAGTGTAATAGTTTATTGAAAATATATTTAATAGCTTATACATTTATTAAAGTATCTGGAGCAAAGTTTAATCATAATTAGTGTTGTGCTGAGTTTTGTTTTCTTGAGGATGAGTAAAGAATTAAGTTTAAAAGAAAAGTTTAAAAGAATTTTATAGGTGTTAAAATTTCATGTTATATTGGTCTTAAAACTTGATATTTGGCTATACAAAAGTTTGATTTTGATGTAAACTCATCATGTTTTAATTAGGAATTATTGGATTGAAATGAAAGAGCAAAATGGAGCAAAAATCATGTTTTTAGAACCAACATGCTTCCCTTATGCTCTCTAATACAGGCCATGCAACTAGAAGATTCAATAGTTAAAAAAGAGTAACAACATGGCCTTCCATGCTAATTAACATGGCCTAGCTATGTTTGGCAATTTTAACATGATTTCTAAAGGCTCAAGGGTAATTTTGGAAGAAGAAAGACTAAAACCCTAAGAAAATAAAAATGAAAAAAGAAGAATGCAGTGAGGGGTACAATCATAATAAAAAAGAAATTTTATAGATTTGGAGTTTTGCCCCAAGATTTCATTGTTTTGAACTTCTCCATGTTTAGTTTTAGGATTTTGCTTTTGAAAATGAATAGATAAATTTCCAATTCTAGGACTTAGATGAATCTAAATATGTCTTCATTTAAGAACACTCTTACATTGATTTTTATTTAGGTTAATTTATTGTCTATTTTTAATTCTTTATGAGTAATTGGTCACAATTTATATATTGGATCTATTATGAGAGGATCGAGAGATTAATTGCCATAGTAATATAATTAGATTTATAAGCTTAGGAGATAGTTTTATAGGGATATAAATTGTCCCTAAGCAAAACTACATAACTATTCTTATTCGTAAAAGGTTTATGTTAAGTGTATGACCATGAGATTGGGCGTAGCTTAGCATACACACATACATGTGATTTGCTTTGAAAAAGGATCTTGCATAATTTGGTGAATTGTTGTTAATCCAAATAGAATTGAAGTATAAGAGTTTATTTTTATTCAAGCTTAATAAGTTACTAAAGGATTCCAAGTCCTAGAGATTTTAATTTATAAGTAAATCCATAATTTTAATTTGAAGTAGTTCTTAGTTAAGCAGTTGATTTAGATACTTTAGGTAATTAATTGAATTGCATATTCTACTTTCTAGATAATAGGGGTAATTATGAGAGTTTGGCAATTGAGCAACCTTCCTTGCAGGGCATTACTTGATTCACTACTTTATTACTTCTATGATCCATATACTTGTAGATATTTAACAACTAATCTAATGACCAAGAGTGCAAATTCCAACTATATGATATAAATTAACCAACATAATGTCACACATGAAGAGGTAACCATAAGAGTAATGCATGCATAATTCCAATGAGTGAGTTTAACTACAAATGATTACTCTCTTATACTGACAATCATATAAACATACAAATTATTGGCCAACAATATAGGAAGGGGCATGATCATGGCAACTACCAACTCAATAGAGCACAGTCATGACTCAGATGCATAATTAGGAGCACGGCCTTACCACATATAGGAGTATGGTCATAACTTTAAACACACGAACATGGTTGTGGTCCAAGGTAAGATAAATGATCATTAGTTAAACCTATCATTTGTATAAAAAACATATGTACAAGAAAATATAAGAATATAGCTACATATATATAGATGGAATTAAACCCCCAGTTACTTCAAACAAAATTCAATTATTTTGCCACTAGCTATCAACATGTCCTAAAAGACAATACAAACTTAAGACAATGATGAACAACAAACATATAATCACCAATATAAAGGGAACCTAAATCCTATCAACTAAACATGTCATAAACCATAAAGTCTCAGCTTACCTAAGTTCCTAAGAATTCAAAAACATTGACTTGAGCTCACTTAACCAAGCAAACACAATAGGTCACTACTTCCTCTTGAATTTTTGCACATTACATGGCCATACACAAAAATTAGCCTTCAAGAAGAAATTTGAATAAAACATCCCAAATAAAAGGGGAAAAACTTATCTAATGTGTGCATTAGCCTCTAACTTTGATTTTTTACCAAGATTTCACTAAAAATTCCAAATTTCAACATCTTGGTTTTCTTGAATTTTCACTACATCAAGGGTTGTTTGGTTCAAAAGAAATAGAAGAAAGATAGGATCATTTTTTTTCAATACTCACTTAAGTAAAAAAAAAAAAAATCTCTTTCTTACTGGATTAGAGCTCCAAAGTTTAGCTTCCACACTTTGCTTCGCCCTTCTGCATTTTCTCTTCTTCAGCGTCTCTTTGTTGGCTGAATGTAAAAATAAGGTATATAAGTCTAGGGTTGCTATCTTTTAAGTTAAATGAGTCAAAGATAGTGGATCTGTGTCAGAGGCCTAGGCCTACTAACTTTATTTTAGTTAGGGTTTTGCTTATTTCCTCACTTTGGGTCCTTTAAATAATGTTTTAATTTGGGTCTTAGGAATTCATAAGCCCTTAATTATTTTTTTTATTGTCACTAATTAGCTTCATTTGATTAATTAAAATGCATAATTGAATTTATTCTTTCCAAATAATCCTTAAACAAAATATTTTTTCCCTTAAAATTCCTATTTTCTATATTAAACCATAATAAATCCTTGTTTTTCAAATAATTCCAATTAAATAAATTCTAGGGATGTTACACTTTGCAACATTCTCATTTTGCACCAAACTCCCATTTAGATTAATAGGTTGAGGTGCAACTACTTGTTCTCATTATCTTAATTTTATGCCTCATAAAAATATGTATATATGTTAGTTTCTCCTTTACTGTAAAATTTATTCTTTAAAAATGTGGTATCTATTGGCTCAATGTTAGTTATATTTCCACTTTTATTTTATGAATAAAAATGTAACCCTTTGATTGTTTCATGTATCTAATAATAATATATTTCTTGCCCCTTTAGACCTAATTCCCATCCTCATGAGAAGTAGCATGGACATGAGCAATTGACCCCATAGTCTTAAGATATTCAAATCTAACCTACTATTTGTTCATAATTCATAACGAGTGGAAGTAATTGATTCAAAGGGCACCTGGTTAATTTTAAAGGCATTAATTAATGACGCACCACTCTAATAGGAAATGGATAAGTTAAGGGTATACATAGGTCAGGCCAGATCAAGTTTAAACCAAGCCAAGCTCTGAGCTTGGCTTGGTTTAAACTTAGACTCAATTTTTTGATCCTGAGACCTGACTTGACCTAGGTAGGAACTAGGTTAAGTTGGTTAGCTGAGTTAACTGAGCTAAATTGGGTTAGTTTCCTTTTTCTTTTTCTTAAAAAAACTTTAAAATTTTGAAGGCTTATATGTTTGTATTTACTCAACTATTTTGGGCATATGAGTACTTGTTTTGATATACTTTTCGAGATCTACACAATGGACATAAAAAAATGTAGGTTTGGAGCAGGAAATAGGAAGAAAATGAATATATAGAGGTTAAAACTTTAGAATGTGATGATTTAGAACCTAGTGGTTTGATTGAGGTATTTTTTTTAAGACAAATGTGATGCAAGTAATAGTAGGCAATTTTTTAATTATTTTTTTCTAAAAAAAAGTCATTTACTACCTTAAATTTAAGTTTTTTACTTTCAAATTAAAAAATACATGTCTTCTATATTATTTTCTTTCATTTGAATGTAGTACTCATTTGGGAAGGGCCTTAGCCCCCCTAACTATTTGTAATTTGTAAAATATGCCTAAAAGGCTTTTACCTATAATTACAAAATGGCCTTTAAGAAAAATATTTCTTTTCATTTAAGTTGCTATGTTCTATTTTTTATTTTTTATATAGGGGTGGGTCAAGCTAAGTTAGATTGGTTGAAATAGGCAGGTCGTTGCTCAACTAGCTCGACTTTATCTCCTTTTTTTTTTTTTCCTTTTTTATTAGCCCAAACTAGCCTAAGATGGCCAGTCCAAACTAGGTTTTCCAAGTCACTAGATTTCGTGAACACCTTTAAGATAAGTTTGCTTGAGTCTTCATCCAAATTATTTCGAGTAATGTTTTAGTTATTTTTTTAGTAACTACATTTTACTATAGAGTGTTAAAGAATTGTGAATTGACTCCTTTCTCTTTACATGTCTTTTTGAACTACTTTGAAAAATATTTGGATCTTTGGTTAGAAAGGTTCTAGCTTTCTTATCCATTTGATCTCAACCATATTTATATAACCTTTAAAGCATTTAAGTGTTTTTGACATATGGGTGATTAAATGGACTTGGTCATCTTGTGAATAGTTATCATTAGATGTAATGAAATATTGAGCCCTATGTCTTAGCCTTACATTCTTTGGACCATATATATTAAAATGAATTAATTATAATCGATTCTCAACCTTAGTTCCCTTTTCAAATAGTTTTCTAATTGCTTTACCCATTAGGCAATATACATACAACACATTCTCTCTTTGTCTATATGGCGTAGTGTAACGTATCAATTATTTATATTCAAAGCTAAATTGGAAGTAGGATATTAGGTAAAGCAATCATGTTTGTAATTGTGTCTAACACAATAAAACTATCATAGAGGAAACTAGGATTGTATACATTGTCCCATTTTAAGTGTTAATGGAATTATTATGAAAAATTAGTATTGAATTTTACATTATGTAAGATAAGGGTTTGTCTTTCATATAAAACTAGTTTTTGCATGTTCAGATCCCTTTTACTTCAATTCTTGCATTGCTTCATACATATAATCAGATGCTTTCAGAAAGTAGTCAACAATATTCCACAGAATATTCTATATTTTTAGCAATGAGGTTTGTGGTCTTTGAGTCTTATTTTACTCAATTCAATTATGAGTAAAGTGATCCACTCCTTGACAAAGATAATACTTGATCGTAACTATGTTAAGCTTCTTTCCACTGTATTTGCCTCCCTTCTAAAATTGTTTCTTGACTTATTTGAAATGTTGGCTATATCTTTTCTTTTTATGGAATTATTATCTTTATTATGCTTGGACTTTGAAATCATAGTAGTCTTAGTCACATAAGCATGTTCAAAGGATCTAGCAATTTAGGCATTTACTCTTATGCTTTATATGATAAGCAAAATTATCAAAAAATAATTATACTTTCATTATCAATCAAATGAACTTCAAATGAACTTTCTTATGTTTCTAGTTGATGGGAAGAGATCTTATAATAGCTCAAACTTATTGTTTAACAGTAGGGATATAATCAATTTACTTCAATTCCTTGATTGTCAACCTTTTTAATTTAGTTGTAAAAGTACGACTAAACTTGTCTTTAAAGGTCATCTATATGGCTTGAGTTGTCAAATAAGACTCGCACTCACATATGATGTTATCGACTATGTTGCTCGGCATTTTTATATGAGTAATATTGTCCTTTCCTTTTTAATAAAAATTTTTTAGATCTCTCTTTTGTTGATTTTTATTTCCATGCTTAGACTCCTATATGACATTGTTTGATAGTTCCTTATCATTATACTTTTCAAAGATGTAAGAACTTATAGTGTCACAAATTCAATTGACAAAATCTAACCTATCGCTTTGATGTTCTTAATAGCCATAATCATAATCAAATCTATACATAGACTTAGCATAGAATAACTTCATATACACAATGCTTCGTATATATATTTGCAATAAACTTTAACTAAACCAAAAAGATATTGTTAAGTTCATAATTGGAAGTTTATGTTTGTCTTACTTTCATCATATATATCCTAAGAAATGTTATGAATCAGTAGCTGCACAAGGAAGTTGTTAGTATAAAATAAATCCGAGCCTTGCACAAGGACACTATCCTTGAGAGATATTCCGCCACAAGACGGCACTCCCCAGGATTGAACGGATTCTTCTGCGATGGCGCAGGGAAGCAGAACAACTGAAATAAGAACTCAGGGACTAAGAAAGGAGGAGAGAGTAGCTCGAGTGTTGTTCGGAGCTGTAATGCATCAAACCCAATGAGCAACGCGGTATTTATAGGCACAGGAGTAGAGAGACGTTGGACCATATTGATTTATATTAATGAGGACGTTTCTGAACGTTGGGCGCTTTCCGACATGAGAATTAATAAACATTATATCAGATAATAAAAATAAAAAAAATGGATTAGTAATTACCCGTAAATAGTGATTAACGTTCAGAAACGTTCACATAATGAACTCATAACCGAAGCCTTAAAATTGTGGATTTTCAGGAAGGCTATTTGAAAATATTTAATTTTCAAAAATAAATTCTGGCAACGGTAAAAATTGTCCAACACTGCGTATATTTTGCGCGCAGGGGGGGCAAATCACCGATTTTCAATTGTGCTCAATTGTATTGCCCCAGCTTTTTGTGCGCGCGAGCCCACTCTCCTCCTAGACCCATTTTACTCTTCCATAATCACATATTAATATTTATACCCTTTGGCTTTCATTTGTTTGAGCAATGTGGGACTTCTCTTCCCTTTTGACACACACACATACAATTCTCCAACAATCCCCCACATGTGTGTTAAAAGATCATTATCATCTGAGTTATACATATGGGTATAAACATTTCGAATATGGTGTCTTACGGACTATGAACCATTCCTAGACTAATAAAGCTTAGCATACACAATTGTAGGTGAAGCTTATAGCTTCTATGAACCAACAATTTTTCGTTGTATACTAGAGGCCTTAAGAGTCAATTTATACCCCCACAATTTCCGCTGTTATCGCAGTTTTGCACTTTAAACTACGGCCTTGCGCGTGCCTGGTTTTAATGAATGCTCTAGAGATTTTTGTCATGATCTCATAGGAGCGGCCCCACTCCACATTCATATAGGTGATTTCATCAAGTGTGACTGCAATGATCACACCATCCATAAGGAATATGAAATCATTAAGAGCTTTTGCTCAGCCTCGCCAACAATGCATTCTGACACTTTTCCTCATATCATAGGAATGGACTAAAATAATAAAGTTTTAGCAGAATTAACGAATGACTTGTTTTTACCCATATGAACCTCCTTCATGGGATCACCAATCACAGAGGTTGGGTTACTATCATTGTTAATTTTCAAACTGGCTTAAGTCCCATTCCCCTCGATGTTTCCAAAATTTGTTTCTTCCCTAAAGGTTTGGTTAGGGGGTCTGCCAGATTTAATTCTGACCTTACAAAATCGATCGATATAACTCCATTTTTCAACAGCTGTCTTATAATATTATGTCTTAAACGAATGTGCCTACTTTTGCCATTGTAGGTCTTATTTTTAGTAACGGCTATAGCCAATTGACTATCACAATGTAATGACACTGATGGTGTTGGTTTTTCACCTAATGGAATATTTGCTAAGAAGTTTTTCAACCACTCAGCCTCATTACTAGCCAACTCCAGAGTAATGAACTCTGAATCTATAGTGGATCTCGCTATAATATTTTGTTGAGCTGATTTCCAGGTTACTGCACCACCACCAAGAGTGAATACATAGCCACTAGTGGATTTGGTATCTTTTGAATCTGAGATCCAGTTAGCATCACTGTACCCTTCTAATACAGCGGGAAATCTATTATAACATATACCATAATTCATGGTACCTTTCAGATAACTCATTAATCTGTCCAAAGCTAACCAATGTTCACTACTTGGACAGTGAGTATATCTACTCAATCTACACACAGCATATGCTATATCAGGTCGGGTGTAATTCATTAAATGCAACAGACTCCCAATAATCTGTACATATGTAGATTGAGCTATTGGATCACCCTTATTTTTAACTAATTTGGTGTTAGCGTCATAAGGAGTGCTTACAAGTATTTTTTCAAAAAATCCAAATTTTTTAAGAATTTTTTCAACATAATGTTCTTGAGATAGTAAAATGCCATTTTCACTCCTTATGATCTTAACACCTAATATCACCTTTACTTCACCCATATCCTTCATATCAAATTTAGAAGAAAGAAACCTTTTAGTTTCTATCACAACATTTATACTTGTACCAAAAATAAGCATATCATCAACATATAAACAGATAATCACACAACCATCATTCACAATTTTTGTATAAACACATCTTTCTACTTCAACAGTGGAAAATCCATCACTTGTTAAGACTTGATCAAGTTTTTCATGCCATTGTTTCGGTGCTTGTTTCAATCCATATAATGATTTAACAAATTTACAAACTTTATTTTCTTGTCCAGGAGCAACACACCCTTCAGGTTGTACCATATAAATTTCTTCTTCTAAATCACCATTTAAAAAAGCAGTTTTAACATCCATTTGATGAATAAAAAGCTTGTAAACTGAAGCTAAAGCAATCAAAATTCTAATAGAAGAAATTCTTATTACTGGAGAAAAAGTATCAAAATAATCAATATTTTGTTTTTGAGTAAATCCTAATTTATTTCAGCTTTAATTGCTTCTTTCCAAAGGTGAGCATCAGAAGATGAAATTGCTTCAGAAAAATTTGATGGCTCATCTTGTAACATAAAAGTATAAAAATCATTTCCAAAAGAAGTTTCTTTTCTTTGTCTTTTGCTTCTCCTTAAATTTTCAACAAAATTTTCACTTTTATTTACTCTAGATGAAGAAGGCAAATTTTTAGCTGTTTGAGACATATGTTAAATTTTCAGTGGAAAAATGTGTTCAAAAAATTCTGCATCTTTGGTTTCAATAATAATGTTATGATCAAGAGCATCACTTTTCAAAACTAGAAATCTATATGACGCACTATGTTCAGCATATCCAATAAACATGCAATCAGAAGTTTTAGAACTAATTTTTCTCTTTTTAGGATCAGGTAATAAAACTTTTGCAAAACACCCCCACACTTTCAAATATTTTAAATTTGGTGTGTATCCCTTCCATAATTCATAAGGTGTCTTATTTGTTTTCTTATAAGGTATTCTATTTTGTAAAAAACATGCAGATAACAAAGCTTCACCCCATAAATTATCTAGTGCAAAAGAACTTACAAGCATAGCATTCATCATTTCTTTTAAAGTTCTATTTTTCCTTTCTGCTATTCCATTTGACTCAGGTGAATATGGAGGAGTTACTTCGTGAATGATTCCTTCTTTTTCACAAAAGTCATTAAATAAAACAAATTCTCCTCTTCTATCTGACCTAACCCTTTTAATCTTTTTATTTAATTGATTTTCTACCTCAGCTTTATATAAAAGAAATTTATCAAAAGCTTCATCTTTATTTCTCAATAAATAAACTTTAGTATATCTAGAAAAATCATCAATAAAAGTTACAAAATACTTTTTGCCACCTCTTGTTATAGTTTGTTTTAAATCACCTAAATCAGTATATATTAAGCTAAGCAATTCAGTTTCTCTTTCTACAGAAAAATGAGACTTTTTGGTTAACTTAGCTTCAACACAAATTTCACATTTGTTTAGAGAATCATTTTTAATTTCAGAAATTAAACCAAGTTTTTGCATTTTCTTTAAATATGACTTACTAACATGTACTAATCGAGCATGCCATATATCAAAAGTATCAACCATAAAGACAGGCAAGTAAGCAGAAGATGATGCATTTTCATTCATATCAGCAATGTTGAGAATAAACAGTCCCTGAGTACAATAGCCTTTTCCTACAAATACATTATTCTTTGTCATTACAATCTTATCAGATTCAAATGACACCTTAACCCCAGCTTTGCTTAATAGAGTTACAGAAATTAAATTGGCTCTAACATCAGGCACATGAAGAACATCACTGAGTGACAAGGTTTTTCCAGATGTGAGTTTTAGTTCAACCTTTCCTTTTCCTAGAACTTTTGCAGTTCGGGAATCAGCAAGGTAAATACGGTCTTCTCCTTCCTTGGTAGGATTATAGGAGGCAAACATCTCACGATTTGCACAAATGTGCCTGGTAGCCCCAGAGTCTACCACCCATTTTTTCACATCAGATACTAAGAGAGCTTGAGAAATGACCGCTACTATAATTTCATTTTCTTCATCTCCTTGAACCAAATTGGCTCTAGGAGGATTGTCATTTCTAGCCCTCTTTCTACATTGAGCAGCATGATGGCCTGGTTTTCCACAAACAAAGCAACTCCCTTTCTTTTTAAATTTGGGGTTAGAACTCTTGGGCTTGTAGTCAGGTTTTATTTTAGAGTCATAACTCTTGGCATACTGCTTTGTCTCCACCAAATTTGCTTTTGAGGTAATCTCTTTGCCTTTTGCAGCTTGCATCTCTTTTCGATTTGTGTCTTCGATTATGATGTGAGTGATTAGGTCCGACAATGGCAATTGCTTTTGTTTGTGTTTCAGTTGTTGTTTGTAGTCCTTCCATGATTCAGGCAGCTTCTCAATCAGAATTCCAGCAACAAACTCGTCAGGTAAGTTGATTTTTTCTGCCCTCAACTCTTCTAGCAGCTTATGGTACTCATTAATTTGCAGCTTAATATCTTTGTCCTTGGTCATCTCCCATCTATAGTAATTTCCAACAACAAACTTTTGCTTCCCAACGTCCTCAGCAGTATATTTGGCAATTAACGATTCCCAAATTTTGCTTGCTTCCTTATACACATAGTAAACATCGAAGAGATCATTAGACAAAGTGTTAATGATGGTATTTCGGCATACCTTGTTGTCATATTCCCAAGCAATCCTTTGATTTTGGTCAATATCTAACGAAGGCTCAGATTGTGTGAGCGCAGCAGCAACTCCATATAGGTCCAGGATTGAGTAAACACGTTCTTGCCACCTTTGAAAGTTTTTGCCATTGAACATTTCAATTTTTGAAATATCCGGTGGTGGCCTAGACAGTGGCATCGAAGGTAGTGTGAACGGAGCAAAGGATGTAGGACCAAGACTGGCACCGGTAGGGCCATCGGAAGCAGGAGCATTGTTTTGTGACTCCATATCTCTCAAGATTGTTATGAATCAGTAGCTGCACAAAGAAGTTGTTAGTATAAAATAAATCCGAGCCGTGCACAAGGACACTGTCCTTGAGAGATATTCCGCCACAAGACGGCACTCCCCAGGATTGAACGGATTCTTCTGCGATGGCGCAGGAAAGCAGAATAGCTGAAATAAGAACTCAGGGACTAAGAGAGGAGGAGAGAGTAGCTCGAGTATTGTTCGGAGCTGTAATGCATCAAACCCAATGAGCAACGCGATATTTATAGGCACAGGAGTAGAGAGACGTTGGACCATATTGATTTATATTAATGAGGACGTTTCTGAACATTGGGCGCTTTCCGACATGAGAATTAATAAACATTATATCAAATAATAAAAATAAAAAAAATGGATTAGTAATTACCAGTAAATAGTGATTAACGTTCAGAAACGTTCACATAATGAACTCATAACCGAAGCCTTAAAATTGTGGATTTTCAGGAAGGCTATTTGAAAATATTTAATTTTCAAAAATAAATTCTGGCAACGGTAAAAATTGTCCAACACTGCGTATATTTTGCGCGCAGGGGGGGTAAATCACCGATTTTCAATTGTGCTCAATTGTGTTGCCCCAGCTTTTTGTGCGCGCGAGCCCATTCTCCTCCTAGACCCATTTTGCTCTTCCATAATCACATATTAATATTTATACCCTTTGGCTTTCATTTGTTTAAGCAATGTGGGACTTCTCTTCCCTTTTGACACACACACATACAATTCTCCAACAAGAATATCATCTTCTTTTTATCAAATTTATCTGCAAGTGTTTTCTAAGTTATAGTTCTTAAATAAGCTTTAGTCTATTAATCCAAAAATTGCCACTTAATTGAGTATTTCTTCTATCTTTTCCTCTTTAATTGTTTAAATATAGTTCTTAAATGAGCTTAGATCTATTAATTTAACAATGCCTATTTAACAGGGTATTTCTCATATTTCCAATTCAATGCATATATATACTGCATTAATCATCAAGATCATATCTTAAAAGGAACTCATCTTAAAGATATTTAATCTTCTAAAAAAATTCTTCTTTTTGGCCATTAAAGGCTTACATCTCATTATAAGGGTTACTTATTTGATTAATCCCTTAATGTTAATACTCTTTTCGTGTGCACTATACCTAAAAATTCTTGTATTTCTTATATTTGAAAATGAGAAAACAAAGTGGCTTGCCAACTTTTATGACAAAACAATGTTCTTTAGGGAGCTTTATCTTTAATACACACTAATCAAAAGATAAATTCAAGCCTTTATTAAGTTTTCTAAATTTCTTCCTAAAGTTCTCCTTGATTAATGTCTACTAATTATCATTCAAGAATGTGTTGATCAAATCTTAAACTTATAAAAAGTAATTTTCATCTTTAGATTGGTTAAGAAGGTCTCCTGTATGTTTGACTTAAGTTTAAACAATACCAAAACTTATTCAAATATAACTATACCATGTACCAACATGTATAATATGATGTTAGGAATTTTTAGGAATAAAAATAACCTAAAAGGATTTCTCCATGTGCTTTCACTCACCTCAAGAAGCTTTAGTTTTAAAAAAAATCAAAAATAAAAAATGAAAATGGGGAGCCACACTACTTGACGTGGCATGTGAGCTCTATGTGCCATCATAGGGGGCTATTCAAGTGACAGGGCTGCCATTGTTGGAATTTCCTTATTGTCCTCTTTTGGTTGGTATGCTTATGTGGTCTAATGGAAGTGAGAGTGAACCACACGTGCCACCCCTGAGAGTGGCCTTCGCCCTTCATCTTCACCCGTTTAACTTAAGAAAATTTTCAATTTTTCAATTTTAAGAGGCCAACTTTGTGAAGTCATATCTCACTCGTTTCTTGTCTGAAATGGATAAATTTTATGTTATTAGAAAGCTTGTAGAATGAACTTTCCAAATGTATAAAACTTGCCTAAGGAGGGAATGCCAACCCTTGAAAATGGGTTGTTTGAATACATTTTCCAAAAATTTAGTTTTGAAGCCTTGACTTTGATTAATCATATCTAACTTAATTTTTATCCAATTTAGATGCAATTAGTAGTTTTGTATAAGGTTTTTATCGATTGGTGGTTTGTGGTTAGAATGTCAGCCTTTGAAATTTGGCTATTTCACCACTATTTTTTTAAAATTTCAAATTCAAATTTCGTCCTAATGGATTATCTTTTTTCTGCCAATTGTTACCACATACTCCTCAGTATATGACTTCATTCAATATGAAATTTGTGGCCCAAGGTGGTCTCTATCAAATTGTGCAATTAATAGGGTTTAACGTTACAACATATGAATATATGTGTTTTTAGACAATTCTTATCACAAATTCATGAACTTGAGTACAAAATAATTTCATATAACATATGAATAGCAATTCAACCCAGTCATGCTTCTAATACCAATGAAAGAAAATTTGGAGACTTACTTGTGTAGAAACAAATCTTGTTGAATCTTTATCCTGCATGATTTTTGATTAAAATCACAATATGAACTCCAATCTCTTATTCACAACAAATGACACCATAGTTCATAGGAATAGACTTTTCTTGTCTCTGTATTTTAGTTTATGTGTTTTTTACTTCTCACAAAAGAGAAGTTATCATATATTTTATTTTATTTTTGATAAGAGAGCAAGTGAGCACTTAAAAGTTATAGTAAGTTTTTTTCTTTTCTTAACTCTCATAAATTAAAAAAAATTGACAACCCAATTTTAAAATTTGAAATTTAAAATAATAATATATATTATTAATTAATTAATAAAAAACAATTATTAATTAATTAATTAATTCCATTAAATGAATTAAGTTATTGGATCAAGTAATTAATCAGCCTATCATAGATAACTTAAATTCCAACAACACTAATATTCACCCACTGACTAATTATTCCAATGGCCTTTTGGTGAATCTTCTTCTAGTCCTTTAAAGTCATATCAACTATGTCTCCCTTCTCTACAAGATCACACAAATCCTTGCAAAAAAGAATGTCCTCGATGTCAAACAAAAAATAACCACAACTTTGATACGAGTTATTAAAAAAATTGGATAATTTCCATGTGGAAATCAAAATTCAAAAGTAACAAATGAATAGCAAATAATACATGGTAATTCTAGATTAATTTGCTACCGCTACATAAAAAAAATAAATATGCACTAGGTGCACTTATAGAAGAAAGGAACACTAAGTTTAATGTGAAAAACCCTCTGGTGTTAAAGAAAAAACCACATGACAAACTCCAAAAAAAAAAATTCCACTTTATCAAGGATAATTACAATGTCTTCACCATACTTTCTCACAAAAGGTAGAAAAATTATAGTGGTATATTGTGAGTGTTAGACAAGGCAACTAACACTTAAAAGGAGGTGAATTGGTTGTTTACTAAAACCTAGATTATTTTCAAAATGCTTTTTCAAAATACTTGTCAATAAGGTTGTTTTGAAGAGTATAAAGCAAAACAATATTTATATCAAGGAAAACTTTTGTTAATGCTTAAAGTATGAAGAATACAATTTTTATTCATGAAAATATAGTACTTAACAATATATAGTTGAACTTGATGCAAAAACTTATTTCTTAATAAGATAGAATAATCTTACACTCTTTGCAACAATTGGGTTACTTGAAATAGATGTAAGAAAGCGTATTAAGCAATAAATGATTAATACTTCATGCTAGTTGGTTTGACTCCAATTTAAGCCTACATCTAGTTTCTAAGGTTATATTAGAGATTTCTCTACTAAATTCATAAGTTTAATAGGCACTTGTGCGCCTTTGCAACCTCTAACTTAATCTAAAGTTATTTTTCATTTTAAAACATTGCACCTCTCTCTTCCTAGAATAAAATTACTCTAAGAGTTTTTTCGCTTTCATTTTCTTCCACAAAGGATACACTACCCTTACCTTAAAATGTTTTAAAAGAATAATATTATTCAAAGAAAATTTTTCAAAAGAGTATATATATACAAGATGAATCTAATAATTCAAATGATAGAGATATATGCAAGTTTTGACTCAAGGATGTTTGTTTCTCTCTCAAAGACCATAAAACAAGTTGAAGATCATTATTACACTTGGTTTTGCTTAATAATGTGTTTGAAAAGTCATATATATAAGGCTCTATGAAAATTAACAATTAGACATATAAAAGATGTAATACCATAATGTACTAACTGTGAGTTTCCATCACTTAAGCTTGATTTCATATGATTTCCAAAGGAAAAGACTAAAATCGTGGCATTTTAATGCTTTAAGTTGAGGTTTAAATAGTCATACTTCGCCCCGTGGGTCCTATGAACCCATCCATCACATTCTCTATTCAAACTCCATTTATAAAACTCATACATAGCATAAAACACTCCATGAATTATGGATATGAAGCCAAAAACTAGAAAATGTAATTTTCAAAACGGGTCCAAAAGTTAGATTTTTGGCTCTAAATTTAGAAAATCATAACTAATTCTAAAAAAATGGAAATCAAGCAAACCATAGCTTTCTGAAAAGCTCTGAATGTTAAATTTACACTAAAAATAATTTCAAATTACAATTATAGTTTTTGGACCATGTTTGACATCGAAAAAGGCATAAAGGTCCTGCTATCTCTGGTACTGATACAGTTTTTTGTCATGAATTTCAAAAATTCATAACTAATTTTAAAAAAATCCAATCTGAGAAAAATATACCAATTTGAAAAATATATAGATGTTAATTAAAGGAAAAAAATAAGTTTAGATCATTTCAGTAGCCTTTGGACCTTGAAAACTGATGGAACAGTAACGAAGGTCGGCTGTCATTCTTGATGCTGACATAGAACTTTATAAAGTTATTTCTCTCTCTACAGACTTTCAATTGAGGTGCTTCTAGTTGGTTGACCTGTGGATATCTAATTTATGTCTATAAAATTTCATGATAATTGGATACTGTTTGCCCCATCAATGACACAAATTTATTTTTAGACCCATTAGCACAATACACTAACCAAAATCAAAAAATTTTTCAACTTCAACAATTCGCCAAATATTCCCTAAAACTTCAAATATTATCTACTTTAACTTTCTAAGAAGCTCTTAACAAAATTTAGATGCATGCCAAATTTCATACGAAGAAGAGCTCATTTGGTCATATTTTGACAAAACTCACAAATTTGGTAAATTTGACACCATTTATGGTTTAAAATGGGTCTAAATGGCCTCCTACATGTTCTAACATTTCTGGGGCAAGTTTTAAAGTATAAACAAAATATATATGAGTTGCCAAAGTAGTCCAAACTATCACACATCTCAAACTTACTATGCTACTGGTAAAAATGCACTATTACATACAAGCCACCAAGGGGCCAAATCTCATATTTCCATTGCTTAAGTTCTATACATGGTTCATACATTATTTATACATACTTTTACACTTGCTTAAACATTTACATCTTAAAAAGAATATGTATACATAAGCACTTTGGCTTTCCTATACATCAAACTATGCATAAGTGTGCAAAAATGTCAAGAGATGGCCATTTATGCCTCATGGGCTCCACTTTTTGGCTCTTGAACTCTACCTGGATCATATGAGATGGGAGAGAAAAGGGGGTGAGATTCATGAAATCTCAATAGCTTATACACTTATTTAAAAAAGCAATCAAGGCATATAAATAAATAAAAACATGCAAGTAGGCATCTAACCATTCACAATCATACAACACATGAGTTACATGTCATGAATATCATATCAATACTAAGAATGAGTTTTAGGGACTTTTGGTCTAACCTTACCCTATTTTAAGGACTTTTGGATGGCTTCACCCTTGGTTTAAGGATTTTTGACTTAGCCTCACTCATCTATGAGACTTTTGGCTTATCACAAGGGACTTTTGGCTCTACCTCACCCATTACAAGAGATTTTTGGCTCTACCTCACCCAAGCAATTTTTATAACCTAAAACATAAGCATATTGATACCAATGCATCAAGGCAACATCAAATGGCATGTCTCACAATATAAGCACATACACAAGCATACAATGACTATTATACATCCAAGAATGCAACAAGAAAGAGTGGAGAGCTATCTTATAAGCCAACACAAGCCTTCCCTTTTGATTTTTCCTTTCCCTTTTCGGTTTCACAATTACAACTAGGTGGAGTTGCTTCTCTTGGGCCTGGACACAACAAGTAGCATGCAATTACTATCTTGAAAATCAAACAATTACTCACAAAGGCTAGGTAATTGAATCCCCAATTTCTCCCTCTTGAATTTCACAAGCTATTCTCCTAATTCCTTTTACATTTCTCAACTCCCTACACTTTAATTCAAAGGTTTCTTACTTGTTCTAGGTCAGACTTCCCTCCTCTTTTAAACTCTCAAGTTGGTAGAATCAACATACACAAGAAGCAAAGAAGAAGAAGCAAAGATACATAAACATCTACCTTGAGTTCTAGCCTTCTTCAAGAGTGGTTTTCTTTTGCCTTCACCTTCCCTTTTATTCTCCATTCTCCCTCTTTTGAACCAAGCTCAAAACAAAACTAATTCAACAACCAAAACCATAGAAAGAGAGGGCAAAGAGAGAAGAACAAAGTTTTAAGAAGGAGAGCTATAGAAATCTCAAGTTTTACTTATCTTTTCCTTGGTTTCCTTCCTTCTCTCTTAGCTTTTCTTGGTTTCTCTCTCTTTCTCTAGCCCTTTTCTCTATTTTGGACAAAGTATAAGTTAGTTAGAAGAAAAGGAGAGAATCTAGACTCTTTAAAGAGTAAAATTCTTCTCTTTCATGCTTTTTCTGACTAACTCTCGCTATAGCGAAAAATAACCCTAGCTATGACGAGCACGTATTAGTCCCAGACCCTTGTTCTTGCTACGGCGCACGCTATTGCGAGGAACTCCCTTATTTTTGTATGGGACGCTCGAACTTGCTATAGCTAAAAGCATTCTCATTATAACGAATAGGTACATTCGCTATAGCTAGGTGGATTCTCACTATAGCTAGGTAGATTCTCGCTATAACGAACAGGTACATTCGCTATAATCGGGCTGTAGGCAACAGACTTAAAAAAATTTAAAAATTCTGGTTGTTACATAAGAATTATTATACTCTTTAAAAAAACTTTCTAATGATGCCCGTTGATCTTTCGCTGAATTTAATAGTCAACTCATCATGAATATTAGTTGACTCGCTATTTTACAAGTTGATATTTTCTAAAAAGACTAAATTTAGCTATAGTTTTTTATATTCTTACTATTAGGTTTCTCAGTAAAAATATGACATATGTATATTTTTATAATAAAAATATAACAAATATATAATTTAATTAAAAATCATATAATTATTTGTAAAACCATACCCTTGTTATATTTTAATTAGAGAATTATACATTTATCATATTTTGATTGAAAAACCTTACAATAAGCATATAAGAGTGTAAATAAATTATTTCCTTTTTAAAATTCTCAGGCTACCAATCAATCTCGACTTAAGATACAATCAAGCGTTAGACAAACTCAACTTTAAATAGCTATAGCTTTTTCATTTGAACTCTATTTTGAATGACGGATTTATCATTTTTTGAAAGATTCTTTGAGTCTATTTTTAAATATAACAAGTTCCATATCAAAATACTATACAATTTGTGGGATACGATTAAAACAGTAACCAATAGTTTGAATAATGTTTTATGTAAAATTCATATTTCACTACTTTTAAACTCCAAATGAACACTTCAAGAACCAAAATGCCTTGAATCAATAAATACTAACTTAAATAATTGAAGTTCACATAAAAACTTTTATCATATAATAACTATACCTCTTTGAATCCATTAGCTATTTTGATACAACCAAACTTCCCAATTTTTAAATATTTAAATTCTTCAATTCTTAGAACATCTTTTTTGTTGCTATTTCTTTTAGTAAAATATAATATTGATATTCTATTTTCTTTGCTTGAATGTTCACTCCTCTTTCTTTCGATTATCCTACATAAAAGATATTTAATTTACAAAATAAATAATTAGCCCAATTCATGTTAACAATATACATGACTTAATAGTATTTAGTGTAACATAAATAATTTTATTATATATATGATATTCTTATAATTATATATCCAATTTCGATTATATAATTAGCTTTTAAAAAATTCTATTAAATATATTACAAATGAGTATATCTAATAGTTAAGGGATAAAACATGATTCAAATATATTGTATTACAAGTTAATAATTATAATCATACATAGATTATATTAAATAGTTAATTACATATTAATATTATATTTGTCAATGTTTGTTACCATTAAAACTTATATGATAAAACTTTATGGCTATCAGTGAAAATCCTTCCTTTAAATACTGCAATTCTCTGTGGGTGGTATACCATGGAGAACTAGAGATGATACCCAAAAGTTTTCCTGGTGTATTCCCCACACCATACACTGTTGTGTTTTACACATTCTTTCTCTCACACCCAAAGGCTCTTTATTTTTATCTTTGGCTTTGCCTCTGATTGCTGGATGAAGGATTCCCACCTGTGTTTGTAGAGTTTCTTCGACAAAGAGAAGTTACTCTCTTCTCCAATCCTTCACACAAAAAAATTGCTATCCATTTTTCTCAAATCCATATATGCTGCGTAACTTGCGAGAGATGCATGTAGGAAAAATCCCATCGAAAGCAACTATCTAAAATTTTTAATCAGCCTATGCATATGCTGTAACCATTTTACTGTATATTTCGCAGTCTTCATCATATGAGAAATTAGGTCATCCACCCAATTCTAATTTCATGGATTCAGTCATCTTACGTGAACTCAATGTACTAACCAGGTGTGAATTAATTAATTAATCACCAAAATTATTCATCTATCATGAAAAATTGGAAAGTTTATACAGAGTATTAATTTTTTGATCTATATATACATAGTATTAATTTTTTAATATATATATATATACATATAAAATATTTACACTTGTTGTATTATTATTAAATAATAATAAATTTGTCATATTTTGATTGAAAAACTTATCAATAGAAATATATAAAATTATATACAAATATTTTTTTTTATTTTTAGAAGTTGACACTGAATAGAATTATTTTATATTATTATTTGTAGCATGTACCATTGTTTGAGTGGCAAAATTATTTTTAATTAGTTTAATCTAATAATATAATTTGAAGATTATAACATTAATTCAGTGGACAAAATTTGGTTACGTAGGCAGTATCACATGTCAAAAGTATGGAATAAAGGAAATCAATAGACATGCCATCTTTAAACAGTTCTATTTTTTAAAAAAAAAAGAAAAAGAAAAAGAAAATCATATTCTTAAACAGTGCTCATTCTAGCCAATATCCAAAGATAGGGACATGATAAAATTCTCCATCTTGGAGATAAGTCTCACTTTTCCCTGGAGCATAAATTCTGGATGTCGGCAAATTTTACAAGTTGCACGATCAATTTTCAGAGACAAAACAACCCCAAACGAATGTCGAAATTATATAAACTAAATTGAAAGATGAAAGCTTGATTACAACTTATGATCGTTAAGGAAAGGAAGTAAAAAACATTTCAAAGATAAGATTAATTAGAAGAATGAAAAATTTTCTCAACGTTCGAACTGAAGCTAGCAGATAAACCTTTATCTACCATTCTAGCAATATGAGTATATGAATATCTTGTGAATTAAATTCCTTCAACTGGGAACATAAATAGTACTCCTATAAAGAAAAGACCAGATTTTTTTCCTTTTATTCCAAATCTTTCAAATGTTATCAGATCATATGTGCATGTATCTCCAATATTCGATGTTTTCTTGGCAAAAATATAAGCAATGCTACAAAACCCAAACTGGGGAGGAAAAATTATAGGA
This sequence comes from Erythrophleum fordii, assembly GCA_032878935.1. Lineage (NCBI taxonomy): Eukaryota > Viridiplantae > Streptophyta > Magnoliopsida > Fabales > Fabaceae > Erythrophleum > Erythrophleum fordii. The sequence continues at coordinate 4,489,451 of JAVQMF010000029.1, forward strand.
GCAGGCAGCTGAGCTATGCTCAGCCTAACACTGTAATCTGAGTATAAATCCTAGTTACACTATATTAACTTTTCTGCTAAAGCAATAATTATTATAGTCTAAACAATAAATATAGATTTTATCCTCATATTGGCTGAATCTGAAGTTCTTATATTAAGCATACATGGAATATCTTGAAAATTTTCTTTTACTATTATAAACTTCCAGAAAATTTAACATATTTCTTGAGCTTAAATAACCATATAAAAGCAGGAGAGGATAAGGATATCTAATAAAGGAATTCAGTTCTTTAAAGTCAAGCAAACAATTTGAGGATGCAATCTAGTTTATAATAGTAAAAGAAAATTTTTCAAGATATTCTATGCTTAATATGGGGATCTTCTAATTCTGCCAATGATAGGGCTAGCATAGATTTAGAACCAACGGAGATAAAGAATCCAGACAAGATAATTTAACAGTCAACTAAAATAATAAAGAAAAATCCTCAGTAAGTTTTGGGGTTGAAACAATTGAGAACTAACTGGGACAAGAATTATGAAATCAGTCAAAAGCCACATTAAGGAGTAGCATTACTATTACTATCATTCATAATTGTAATACAAAGACTCCTTAAATTCGTGAAAAATAAGTTCATTTTCTCAATCCAATGATATTTTTTCAGGCTTAATACCTAAACGCAATGGTGGATGCACATATATAGAGATTAAGAACTTAAAACTATGAAACAAGTCATTCGCAATATGGGTTGCATTGCATTCTAATAAAAGTGGATTTATATTAAATCTTTTTTATTGTACTACCTAAGAAAACCAGGGTAAATAAAACAGACGAGATTTATAGCAGTCAAGATAAGAGTTAAAGTAGGCCAAATATGTTGCACCAGGATATTCCATAATGAGCCTTTATTGGTAGCAGTTGGTTGCAATGACTCTGTAATTACCTATGTTTTTCTCTCCTTTTATTTTATAGAAGAAAAATCCATTCAAAAGAGGAAGCTTACAAGGAATTAAATTAAATATGCTCCAAGAGGAAGAAAAGTAAGAAGGAAAAAAAAAAGAGAAAACAGAGAACCCAAGGGATTAAGCTTGCACTATGAAAGGAAATAATTAGAGGCGAATAATAATTTAGTTACAGAGCCATAGCAATTTATTAAAGGAGCTAGGGTAATTTAATTATTTAGGGAGCCTTGCTAGCTAATTAAGAGAACCCCTAATCTAGCTAAGGGAGTCTCGCTAGCTAGTTAAGAGAGCCCTGCTAGTTAGTTAAAGAGAGTCTTACTGGCTAATTCAAAGAGACCCTAGTAGCTAGTCAAAAGAGCCTCGTTAGCTAGTTAAGAGAGCTTACTTGCTGCTTAAGGCAATCGTGCTAGCTAAGATGCCTGTGCTTTTAAAGCTTCTTTACCCGAAACCTATTCGCTTAATTTTTTAGAATACCTACTCACATAAGGTTGAAGGTACCATGAACAAGTGATTCTCATCCTGCTTCCTCAGGAATAATCATTGGAAGTTGCTTACTGGGATTGAAATGAGAGTATTTTTGTACCAAGTCTAGAAGCTAGATTGCTCTAGACTGGCTCGGTGAGGGTCTTGAGAGCTAGTAAATAAAGTTTATTGTTTTCCTCGAGCTCTCACTTCCTCATTCCCTAGCCTTCACCATCTATTGCGTGGACAAACCGCCTTCAATGGTCATACCCATGATTTGATATCCACCATCTCAGCACATCTATCCCATGCACTAAACGTGCATGCTATACCCACGTTCTAAAATTATGGCCCCTTAGCAATCAGAAAGGGGGGCCTTGAGAATTTAAACTTATGAGATTTTCGAGTCTCATACTTTATATTTCAACTTTTCTCCAAAACCTTGAGCATTCTCTCAGTTTCCTAAAACTGCATTTCTTCTTAGGCTCAAGAAAAACACCTTATTTGCTAAGAATCTGCCTTTAGCCTTTAAGAACATTCAAGGCACCTCTACAGAGGGGGCTAAGGCAAAAGTAGAATCAAGCCCTCTTGTCTTGTTAAAGGTTTGTCTAGAGTGCTTCACTTCTCCCCTATCACAGACCTCCCAATATCTGCATCCATTAATTGCTTTATGCCTCCCAGTTCCTGGAACAACATGTTTTTTGCAATCCTCTCTTATTTGTGATTGACCCTCTCCGCCACTAGAACAGTAGTTTCAAAATAAAAATCATCGGCCTTTCTGTCAAATTAATAATTTTACACAGGGATGAGATACAGCTAATTACACAAACAAGATCCATCTTTATCATTTTTGGATAGAGAAAAAAAAAGTTCATCTTTCATAATCTACATAAAAGAGGAGGTGGGGGAACATGCAGATTTCATAAGCCATCCAGTCAAAATCTGCAAATCTAAGAGAAGATCCACGTGAAAACTAACAAACTTAAATACCAAAATGTTACAAATCAGTCAGACAACAGAAGCATTTAAATGTATTTTGAGGCAAAGTTTTTGTCAAACCAAGTGCACCATTTATTGGCAAATCACAAAATGTATAATTTGAAATAACGAGGATAAGATCAATCATCAATCCTAAAGTAACTAATATAGAAAGATGGTGGTAAACAGATTAGCTGTCATATGAAAATGAGGCTTACCTTTGGTAGTTGTTGGAAATACCAGTTTTCATACACAAAGAGTACCATCTGAAGTAGAAGTAAACATTGTCTCAGTTTGCCAAAACAATTATATGCTTCTAACACCTTTCTTGTGTGGTTGTGGTACTTGTAATAATCCAATAAATTGAAGCTTCAAATAGACATTTTGTGTAATAATCCAATAAATTGAAAATTTCGAATACTAGGAAATTTATTTAAAACCAATGATTGATTAATAATTAAAGTAAAGAATAAATTAATCTTGAGAAAAGTTAAGAGAATTAGTTAAAAAAGTAGAATAAACTTGAGAAGAAAATTAGAGAAATGCATGTTAAATAATCTAGTTGGTGCAAAAATTAAATTTCAGCATTTAAATGGAAACTAATTACATTTTGAATTTCATTTTAGGTCTAGAAATTTCTTGGAAAACATCAAGGAAAAAAAGAAAATAATATATATATATAAGTTGTAAGAGAATGATAGTTTTTTTACTATTTTTTATTATGACTTTTTTCCCTTTTTCATATTGGTGAGACTTGCTAAAATTTGTGTGGAATCTACTCACTTTTTCAGCTGCTGATATACAGGCAGCTTTCTAATAATAATAATAATAATAATAATAGTAGTAGTAGTAGTAATAATTGTTTTTTTTTAAATTCCCAACTTATCCTTTTTACATTAAATTAGATTAGCAACGTGTGAAAACGAGAACCACTTATTAGCCATTCTTGAAAATTTCTCTTTGCATGCTTGTGCTATTATGCTCACCATTTTTACTAGCTCCATCTTTCCATAGTGCCACTTTAATGGCATAGTTGGTATGCACTAGGAAATACAAAAGGAAAAATTATAATGAAGGATCTAGATATTATAAAATTTATAATAAAAAAATTAAAAAAGTGAAATTATTTTCAAGAATTATTATTACCATAAGATTTTAGAAGATTTTACAATCAATTTTAGGGGATTTATCCCAAGCTATGAGAAAGTGCTAAACTTTCTTACACCTAATAGTAAATCTCTTAAAATTGGTAGTAAAATCCCTTAAAATCCAATAGTAATGATGGTCCTTAATAGAAAGTTTAATTTTTAAAGTTTTCTATTATAAATTTTATAGTATATAAGTCCTTGGTTGTAATTTTTCGAATACAAAAAGAAAGGGATTTTATGGTTGAAAGTGTTTAGTTGGCAGAATCTCCACAAGAAAAGGAAACTTTAGTCATTGTGCACTTTCAGTCTTTGAAGTGTGTGAGATTGAGCAATTCTGGAGCCAAATTAATGAAATGTCCATTTTGCCCATCTTGATTGTACAGCCTACGATACCATATCTTGAGTGTGTCCCATCCTAATCTTTGTGTGGTCTTAGCTTTATGAGGTTGTTCTCCTTTAAACCCCTTGCCCAGCCCTCGTTGTTCCCTACATCTCCTTCAGCAGAGTGCCATGTACAAAGTTAATTTGTCATTCTCTACCCAAAATGGTATGTTATCCCCTCTAAAATTTTTTGAAGCCCTAACCCATTGTGCTTTGATGTATAATGCTTAAGTGATTTGACCAAGCTCTTTTGAGAAAAAAATTGACTAACTTAAACTATCTCTTTTGAAATATGTCCTATCCCACTTTGAAATTAGTAAATCAATATGCTATTAATGTTTATTTGTCTATCATTTATGGTTCATTTTAATCACCAGGGAACCTGGCATGCTTCTTGCTTTCCTTTACATTTTACTTTGGCATATCTATCCCATCCCACTTTATTTCTTGCAACATTGCCTTCATTCATTTAGCAACCTTATATGAATATTTTCTATGGTTTGCTTTGGTTAATTGCAAAGTGAATGTATGGTCCCTCTTGTACATCTAGACTTTGGGAAAAAGTGAAGAAGAATAAGGGAATGTGTAATTGCTTGAAGTAATAATTTTTTCTTTTAAAAAATGAGCCTTGTAAACGCTAAAGAATTGATATGTTTAAAAAAATTATTTTTTAGTGTTAAATAGTGATTGTAGAAGCAGATGGGGGAAAATAGGTAGTTTTATAACATAAAATTATAATTATAGTAACAACATTAGATTAATTTAATTTGTTTCTCATTTCCAAACATTGAGTTTTGTGATATGAAAAATATTTTACTTATATTGAGAGATTTTTTTTTTAATATAAACTAGCTAAGTGTCAAGGATGTGTATGAAAGATTTCAAAGCGATCTTAATCAATGGCAACTTATTGTTCATTTGAATCATACGTGGTTGTTTTGGATACATTGGTAATGGACCTAGTACCATCTATTCACTATGTTTTTTTTTTTCATGTCTTATTAATTTCAATAGAAACTTTCTGATTAAAGAGGATTGTTGGATTTGCACAGTGGACTAGTAGTTGTCACTTTGTCATATGGATGTGGTCCTTTACCAAATTTATGAGTTGTGTTATACCAATTCCATATATGAGCAGACAATAATATTGAAGCTTCGTACACATAGTATGTTCTACTAACTTGAGATCTAAGTTTTTAAGCAAAAGGTTCTAAGGTCATATGGCTTTATACTTGTGTTGTTTAATAACTAGATGAATAAAACAAATATTTTATTTCCTACTCTATGCTAATTGTACAGATAATTTAATGCAAAAAAGAGTTTAAATTTTACTTATTGAAGACATTTTCCATAAAGTCATACTTTGTGTGTTGAATTGGTTTTTGCTTGTTGTGAAAGTTAGGCATAAATGGTTACTAACCATATGGGTCAATGTACTTTTGAATTATCATTGCCTAAGGCATAGGTTGTACATAATTGATTTCAAAGCTAAACAAGCATATATTAAAGATTGGCTTATAGTAGTAACACTACATGTTATGAACAATTTAGGATGTATAAGGCGACACTTGATCAGCTATGTGCCATGCTTAATCAAATAAGGGGCTTTCAACCTTTAAAAAATGTCACACCCCTGTACGAACATAACTGGCATGGTTTATGAATTGAAACTCACACATATAAGCCTCTTATCAACCAAAGTCATTGATATAGTTGGAGTAGTGATAACGTAAAAAAAATTCAAGAAATTAAAGAATGTTATCCTTTATTGAAAGATTCATATGATATCTCTAAGAAATTGATTACATGTTGGCTCATTTAACTTTTTGTAGAAATTTTGATAGACTCACCCTTAAACATAGGACTATCTAAAATTTCTATAAATAGGCAAATTGCTAACCAAAACAATCAAGAGAGTTCGGCTTTCAACTTGAAGCACTAAATAGTATTAAAAAAAAAGGGCGGGGATCCTTGCCTATGCATCAGTGGAGCTATAATTAAGAAGAAAACAATATACCTAATGACAATTTTAATAGTAGTTTCACCAAAAAGGCCCTTGTAGAATAACACAAGGCTCAACAAACAAGGAGCAATCACTCTTGTGCCACTGAGGCTAGTTTCGAATCTCTGCTACTATCTGAAATGTAAAAAAAAAAATTTTTAAGGAATGAGTTTAAGTTTTAGTGAGTAGATGATACTAATTATGACAGAAAAACAAATCATAAGTACTAGCTTACCTCATAACTTTGAAATTTATTTTGATAGCATAAGAAATAACACATTATCCATTTAAGTTATCCTTATCATTCATAACAGATAAGTCCAATAATGCGTATAAAACAACTTTTGTAAAATCATCCATAGAAATGCAATTAAAGTGTTTAAATAGAACCAAATCAAATAGACATAGAGCACACAGCTCTCAAAGGTAACTAAGCAAAGGAGGAACTTTACGCTCATCAAAATCAAACAAATCCATGTGCAGTGGCTAATATACCGGGCTAACAACACCCTTGCTAGCTGCGGTTTGGATCAAGGTACATCAAGGCTAACAACTATTGTTATTAGCTGCAAGGTTCTATATTAGATCATTTTCTAGTTTTAACATTGCCATACACTTAAAAGAATAGATAAAATAGTCAAATAAGTAATTGCCTAAGTATATATTTAATTAATTAATCAACAATTAAAATATCAAAATAATAATAATTAATTTTTAATTTTTAAACAAATAATAATTAATTCAACTTCAATAAGGGTCATAATCTTTTTTGTAAAAAGAAAAATTTTCTTTTAGGAACAAAGTAATGAAATCAAATTTACCATTCTATTGGCTTAAAATAAATAAGAAGTATAAGTTACCCATATCAAATATTATCTACTCACAGTGCAAGGTGACACTGTAAATTCTTTTGGGCCTTAATCTAACTAAGCACTTCATGTGGGATTGTCTTTGGAATCTTTTAATATACCCATAAACAGTTTATGTCACTAGGTAGCTCATTAAATCACATGGGGTCAAATTAATCTTGTTTTTATTACCTATCTTAAAATTATGATTCCTATATGCTACAAATAGGACCTTCCCACTTAAACCTAACATTTTGGTCCTATTTAACTTAAGGTTTCCTAGCCTCTTTAGCTTTATCATTTAACCTTCCAAGTTATATCATTAATAAAATTTCCTTTCATTAGTCCTTAAATCCCCTTACTATTTAAAAGGTTATATAATTAAAACTCCACCTTCCTAAAACTTTTTCAAGTAATTTGTCATCCCTTAACTTAGATCTTAAGCCAACATAATTTATAAAATAGAATAAGGTAAGTTGTAATTTAGAAATTTCTCTTGATATTTATGCTTATGGGAATTTCTAACTCTGTTTAACATACCAATTTACCATCTCAAGAAAGAAATCCTTAACCAATACTTTTTCCCTAGATAGTTACAAGAAAGAAATTAGGAACACTTCCATCCAACCTCAGGGAGTTAAGAACAAGGAAAAATAGAGTGACTACTAAGATAGGAAAGCTTTGATTCTCTATATTTTTCAACCAAACTCCAGCTGGAGATTCTCTCATGTTTCAAAAGTGAAATGAGGTAAATTTCATACATGCAGTCCTTTGGGGCACAATCTGAACTTCAGCAACAATAATGAAGAAAGAAGATAGGTATTTACCTAGAAATTAAAGGAAAAATGAAGGGAAATGAAGCAACTCACATGGAGTTTAAAACCCTAGTGCTTCCCCCTTCCATGTTGTTGCCTGTGACAGAGAAAGGAAGAACTCATTGCAGTTAGGTGAAGGAGTTGTCTTTGCAGTAAACAAGGTAGCTGAGAGGAAGAAGAATGAAAGAAAATAGAGAGGAAGAAGGTTAACAGTGATGGCAAAGAGAAAGGAAGAAGAACTCACATTGAAGATAATGTGTTGTGTAGTGGAGAGAGAAAATGAAGAAGAAATGAAAGGTGCTAAGTTATTTATTATGCTTTAAGTAAAATTGGACTTGGCCCTCTAAAATGTTTAAAATAATTTAATATAGTCCTTGTATCACTCCCATTAGCTCCTTAGAAAATTTCAAAACTCCTAAATTTGCTTTAACTTATCCAACCACTACTTCCCATCCTAAAGTAGTTTATTTTACTTTATTATGTTTCACCTTTAGTTAAACTCTTAATTTGTGTGCTAATAAGGACTTAATTGAAATTAAAATTTATAGGGTGTTACAAAAAATATGCTAGTTGATGAACAAATAGCAATCTTTTTGTCCATTTTGGTGCTTTATGTAAAGAATAGATCAATAAAGTTTTAATTTCAAAGATCTGGGGAAACAATTAGTAAATACTTCAATTTGATGTTGAATGCAATCATGTATCTAGATTAAGAACTATTCAAATAATCAAAGTTTATATCCAAAAATTTGATTGATGAAAAATGGAAATAGTTCAAGGTAAAGTATATGAATTATTATCATTCTTTGATTTATGCTCTAGTTAACCCCCTCCCTAATTGACTCTTTTTTTTAAGAATTATTTTAGTGCACTTGATGAAACACATATTCAGATTCAAGTGTCCTCAAAAGACAAGTCTTGATATCGTAACTGCAAAAGGACAATAACCATTAATGCCTATGTGTCTGCTCCTAAGATGCACAATTCACTTATGTCTTGCTAAGCTAGGAAGGATCTATAGTCGATGGTTGAGTTTGCAGGATCCAATTAGTAAAAGGCATGGCTTGAAAATCGCCTATGATGAGCATATTTATCATGGTATTTGTTGACTCTTGATTATTTATCTATGAATTTATCTTTGATGATAGATGCAATTCTTAATGCACTTATGAACAATTGTCATGGTCTACGTCAATATGATTTAGTGGATGCTAGTTATACCAATTGTGACAACTTTTTGTGCATTATATAGAGGCTAAAGGTATCACTTGAGCAAATGGTTGCACAGTCACCACCTACCCCACATGAGTGCTTTAGCATGAAACATGATTTGGCTTGTAATGTGATCAAGTGGGCTTTTGGGATGTTAAAAGAACGATGAGCAATCCTGAAAAGCTCCTCTTTTTACCTAGTTAGGACACACAACAAAGTCATATTTGCTTGCTACCTATTATAATATTATTAGTTAGGAAGGCAATGATAATATAGCAGTCAATGGTGTAGACCCAGTTGATTGAAGTCTGAGCCTAATAATGTGGTCACCATGGAGACATCTCAGGCTTGGAGCAACTTCTAAGAGTGATTAGCCATAAGCATGTTTGAAGAGTTCACTGCCCAAAGAGCATAAGGACAAATAAAATATTACTTATTATGTCTAACTTTTATGGTTATTGGAATACTTAATTTATAATTATTATATGATTATCTCTTCCTTATTATATGATTACATAGTGCTCTCTCTATATTGTACTCTCTTTGTATGTGGTAGTCTCTATTTATCCATTGGTATGTACTATCTTTCATCTTAACTAGTGTATTGTTAATAGTTTAGCCACATATTATCATTCATTTGGTGTTTTTTTTTTTATATTTTACCTAACATGTCTTTTTATTTTATCCACATATATTGTTTCTTTGTACTATAGTTACCCTGCATGGATCACCTTGCATTTTTTGACATGTAACCAAGGAACCATTAGTAGACCCCAAGTAAAGATGCTCTACTCGTTGAATGCCTTGTGGAATCATGGATGGGAAATATATGTCTAGTTGTCACTTTAAGCTGGGGCATTTAAAAGCTTTGGAATGGATGATGGAGGAGAAAAGCCCATGCTATAGCCTTAAAAATGTTCCTCACATTCAACCTTGCTTGAAAAGCCTAAAATAATCATAGTCCAAGATGTATGACATGGTCTATAGGTCAAACACATTTGGTTTTGGATGGGATCTGTATCCAAGTACATCACAGCTGATAAGACTCTGTAAGATGATTATGTCAAGTTAAGTCATATTAGTTATTATTTATTTTAATTACTGGTTTATATGCTAATTTACTTTTGGCAACTTGTAGATTGGGGTCATTCTTGATGGTCTTTTGTCATGCTAAAATTTAAAATTTAAAATTATGTTTGTCCTATGATTGCACTAACTTTCAAGATTGGTTTTTGTTATATGCCTTTTATTATTAGCCATGAAAAGAGTAATGTAGCTAATACATTGTTTTTTTAGGTTCAATGCACCATTTTCTACATTTTATTTAATCAATTAAACGATTATCATTTAAGAATTCTTATTGTTGGAAGAATGGTGACAATCAAGTCTTGTAGAAGATAACATTTTATTTATGTACATTACTATTACTTTAGACTTATGTAGATGATAATAGACTTGTATTGTATACATGTAATTATTTGAAGAAAATCACATGACAATGGATAAATAAGGATATTCCAATGACAATTAAAAGGATTTTACTGTGACTTTGACATGCATAATTACAAGTTGGTGGAATGTATGTGAATTTTGCTTTTCTTTTTTATTCATCTTGTTGTGGATAACTACACTGAATGTTGATTTATCCATCACTTAATCTTTTACTTTGAACTCCAGCACCTATAAGTGATTAGAAATGCAAGTTTCCTCTAATTAATTATACTATTTTAGCCTTTTTTATTATCATGCATTATTCTTTAGTTTCTTTAAGTTATGATGGACCTATCCTCTTCCTTTTTAACTCATATTCCTTCTCTTCCCTTTCCTGCATTGGAAAAAAATAAGGGAAATAAATGACTAACAAGTTATGAGTGTAAAATCTTTTTATTATTTTTTATTTCTTAGTTAACTAAAAATTGACTAACTACTTTGTTTTGCATACTTTTGCAAGTTTTCTTGTTAATGAGAAACCTCGCTATTAGTTTATCTAGCTTTAATTGTGAGCTAATTATAGGTTTTTAAGTCAATCTCAATAATGTTTTTGTAGTTTTTGTCATACCATTATAGATTACATAGACATCTCAGGCCATATTTCTCATTTAGCAATAATTATTTAATTTCACACTTTCGGTAGCAAAAATAACCATAATTAAAGCCTCACATTATCCAGTTGTTCATAAATAAATATTTTCATAATTTTATTTTCCAAATTCATGCCAGACAAGTTTGTTATACTTAGAATATTTCAAAAAGAAGCATAAAACTCATGGGTTGCATCATATACACGATATCACTACTTTAACACATATTAGGGGCTAAATTTTAAAAAATATAACTTGAGTTACACAATTTTGATTTATGCAAACTCAGTTGCTACGAAAAGCTTATGATGAGAACTATCTACTTTAAAATTTTCAAATTAAAACAAGTTCATTTGGTCCCCCAAAAACCATGAAAATAATAGCTGAACCTTATAACAGTAACCTGCAAATTCTACAAAAAATGGCCAACTTTAAAAATTCATAATAAATTTTACAGAACTCTAAAAATCATGTTCCTTATCTTTGTAAAAATTTCTAAATATGCTCTAAACACATGCCAAATTTCAACTCAAACTTTATCCATTTGGTCTGTCAATGGTTCATAGACATTTTATAGCTCAAAGAATGTACAATTTGGTTACAATTGGTTTTAATTGAGCCATATTATGTCGTGTCCTCATTTAGGCACGTTTTAAGTGGTAAATGCATCATATATGGCTGGTCCAACATGTTTCAAAAGCCATGCAATTCAAAATCACATTTCCACTTATTATAATATTCATATGTGATGTGAAACTCAAATGGTCAAATGACACAATTTCATATATTTACATCCAAAAATGAATTGTACATCATAATTTCATACTTTTAAGCGTGTGGGAATGATCATATATCAAAATATACATATTCATTACTATATGTGCAAGAATATGTATTAAAACTTAAACTAGTATCAAAATAGTTCTTCTTAGGTTCTTTACTCACCATATTTTCTTTTTTGAGAACCACCTAGACATGGTTAGGGAAAATAGGAGAAATAGTGAGATTTAAATAATCTCAATAGCTTATTTATCATTTAAGCATACATATATGGTATATTCAAGGTCAAAGAAAGTACACATGTATGTCATACAACCAAATATCATTTATATTCATGCATTAGGGATCGCATGGCTTCACCAAGAGTAAAACAAGCTCTAGAAACTTTTAGTTTAGTCTCACTTAACAATTAGAGGCTTTTGGTTTAGCCTCACCTTCTTTTAAGGGCTTTTGATTTAGCCTTACTCATAATTGAGACTTTTGGCTTAGATTCACCCATATTTAGGGACTTTTAGTCTCACCTCACCTATTTCAAGTGATTTTTAGTACAACCTCACCCATTCAAGAGCCAAACTAATTTCAAATTCAATCAAATATCATGCAATTATATATGATCATCAAACAATCAACAATATACATAATTTGCCAATAATACATATAAAAAATTTAAGACACTCACGCAACCAACATACATATATAAGAATAGATGAAAAGTTACCTCAACATAAGAGTTTAATTTAATTCCCCTTTTGTTCCTTGACTTGGTTCCATGGCCTCATACCCATGTTTGAATAAAATTTCACTTGATACATCAAATGAAGTACAAAATTATCAATAAAACCATACTTGTACTCATTTAAGCCTTATAAAAGTTTAACTAGAATCTTAAGCTCATATACGGTTTAATTAAATGGCATAATAAAGAAACTCTTGTAAATCAATATCTTGGCTTCAAGACCTCACCTAATATGAGTTATATGACTTTATTAGAACTTATTAGAGTTATCATAAACTTAATTTAAGGAGTTTAGCATTAGTTGCTTCTTTATATATAATTGAACCTTAAATTTTTACCTTTCAAAATAAGACTTCTAAATTTAAACTAATAGTTCCTTTAGTATTTATAATTCATATCTAGACTATTTATAGCTTTCGAATCAGCAACACAACTCTCTAAGCACTCTAAGTAAGTTTTAGCTAAGACATGCCCCATGGTAGGCTTCCATAGAATTTTTGTTCCATTCTTCGGGAAATTGGCACCTACAGAGGTTTCTTAACTTCTTCTTAGTTCAATTATGCTCTTACATAGCTAAAATATCTTTTTAAGGCTTCATATTTCCTGATATACAATCAAAAGCCTAGGTATCAAATCTTGCATTCTATAACTTCCTAATTGATTTCAATGGTATATTATTAATTTTTATGCTTTAAAACCTCAATTCCTACCATGTTTTAGCCAGGAATCAATTCCTTCTAGGATCATCATGTGTTGGCCGAACATAAGGACCTATGGAGAAACAAAGAGAAGCAAGTTCTTATACTATGCCATATACCATTTAAAAAGGCTTTTCATGCAGATTATGAAGTTGTATTTATTTCCTCTTAAAGAGCTTCTTCCACCATGGTTTCAAAAAAAAAACTTCATCTTTTAGAAAACTGAAACCATAGAAAGAAAAAGGAGGAGGAGTAGAAAAGCTTTAAAAGAGTAAGGTAGGCTAAAACTCTGTATTTACTTACCTTTGTGAAACTTCTTTCCTCTCTCTTCTTTGGTTCCTTCCCCATGTTCTTAATTCTATTTTAGAGTAGAAGTAGGGCAATCAGAAGAAGCTAGAAGGTAGCATGAGGTATATAAGAAGCAATGGGTGTGTTTTATAATAATTTTCAAAATTCCCATTATGCTTTTTTATTTCCATTTCTCCATTTGAATCTTTTTTTTGAAAATTGTCTTTTTCATCTTAAAATTTATATCTTCTAGTTTATTAAAAATATTTTGTTTCAATTTTATGAGATTTAAAATAATTCAAAATGAGTCAGTCAAAGTTTAAATCAACCGATGGCTTAAATTGTACACCAAAAGAGTTTTAACCATTTTAATGATTCCTATAATTTTTCGAGCCTTTGAAATCCCCAGTGAGATCAATTTTACTATTTAAAACTTCTTTATTTAAATTTTCAAAAAGTTGTCTAAAATAATAATTTTACCATTGAGTTTTTAGTTTATTTTGTTTAGTTATTTTGGCTATGATTTTAGGCTATTTTTAGTTTCTGAACCATATTTCTAAATGCTCTAATTAACATTCTACCCTCAATTGGCCTTAATTTACTTTGTTTTAGGATCCTTTTATATCTCCAAATACGTTTTGATTTAGTTTTTGAAAATTTGGATATTACATTTTTGCTCCATTATTTTACTTATTGTTGTTATACTTTTCTATTCACATTTTATCTAAATTAGTTTATTTGCACTACTTTGCATTCTGGATAGTCCTTTTTAGTAGCATGGTAAAGGCCAAATCATGATATCACTCTTATTTTGCTCTTTATACGATATGCAACCTAAAGTTGCTTGGTTTTTAATTTTTTAGATTGTATATAACAATGCCGCTACTGATCCTTTGATTGTTGTTTTGAATCCTAATATCTTTGGTTATTCTTATCATTATTAATGCATGACACATGCTTCAGTGAATCAAAACAATAGTAGAAAAGTTTCATTATTAAAAATGTTTGTTAAAAATATCATATGGACTAAGTAGAAAATCTTATTTGTTCAAGAATTTGACATCTATTATAAGATAGTGATTGTCCTTTATAAATTAGTTGTATTAAAGTAAATTGACAACATCAAACTTCATACAAGATTCTTGTCTTTGGCTTAATCCCCTGGATCTTGGCCTTCATATTCTTTGGTTATTGCTATTTGTACTTTTATCCTTTTTCATTATTCTCATTTTGGCTATTGGCATCCATATTCACATTAGCTCCTATTCTTAATGAATATGATTGTGTGTCATTATAATGCTTTAGGTTTTTTCACTTCTTTTCTTTTTTTTTTAATTGTGTCCACTAAGTCCTCATTTGTCATTCCATAGTTTCTTAAATTGTATTCCAAAACTATATATATCTATCATGTCTTTCTTCAACTTCAAATGTTGAAATTGATGATGGATGATAAAAAGTTAGATATTTCTTTCTTTAAATTTGTTTTTAATTTACTTGGAGTATAAGGATAGAAAAAATATTCAAAACCTATACACACACACACACACACACACACACACACAAGGTATAAGAATTAAAAATGAGTTTTGATTTGATATTTTTGTTTTAACACCTAAAGTTTTTAAGTTTAGATTTGAGTTATATGATATCCAATTTTTCTTTTTCTTATAGTATATATCTATTATACATATATATACACACACATTAAGTTAATATAAGAATAAAAACTTAGATGTAATTACTTATAGGATTAGATATTATTGCAATATTAGGCATTACATGTGGAGAAACATGTCTGTTAGCAAACAATTGGACTTTATGAACAATTCTAACATGCCATGTTAATAAAATAAAAGAGAGTTAAACAACCTCTCAAAATTGTGTGACTATGGTTTTCCTTTTGTCTCATGTCTTATCATATATATACTTTATGATTCATAGATCCATAAGAGGGTGGCACCATTCATATATAAGCTATCCTCTACTTGGATGACTTGTTCATAGTTTGGGGAGATGATAGAGCTAAGGAACAAGATGTCCAGGATAGGATACTAGGGACATTAAAGATGCTTCTTCAAGAGGGAATAAAAGTCTTGGAAAAGATGACTTCATCAACTCATCGTTGGATATAATTGTCATATTCAAACGTCCCTTTAATAAATTCCAGTGAAGCCACATTATCCTCGTAAACAAGGAAAAGACAAACATGTGATTGTGTACAGTTATTGGTAGAAGGGTTGAAGGAGGTTGGTGTGAAAATGGATGAATGCATTATGTTTGTTACTACAAACATTTGTAATAGTATAAACTAATTGGCACATGATGCAAACCTCGGCAAGAAAGTAGTCAATCTATTAGGAGATTTGCTAAAGTTAATGGCCCGACTACACATGAGTTTTGCACAATTTGTATTCAAATGTCTTGTGACAACAAGCTGCTGCTATGCTTCGCCACGATATTAGATGTGTTAAAGGCTAAATGGATCAAACAAATAATTAGGCGTGGGATGAATAACTCACTTAGTTAATGTGTATTGAGCTATAGCCACTTGCTTTTGTGTATGTATTTTGCTAGATAATGTAATTGCAAGTGTTAGTAGTCTTATGTATATTTTGGGTAAAAGGCTACTACTATCATTTAGTATGAATAACTTGTTAATGAAAATGACCTAATCAGTAGTTAGTTAGATATTTTGGGTAGACAGTTACAGCCTCCTTTTTTGTTCTTATATCACTAGATGAATGTGATTGACTAGCTTGGTTTATGGGAACCTATAACTATGTCAATAGATTAATAGTTGAAACAAATATGCTTTGAAAGAGCTAAGGATTGAAGATTTGAAATTTTTATGTTTTGATAAGGTAAAGCTTAATTTATATGGAAGTTACTACAAAGGTGAAAGAATGTTGGGAATACACGAAAGGGTTGAGTACTTTATTTTTGGAACTTTTTATTATTATGTTCTTTTTCCCAATTAGGAGTTAAAGCTAAATTGTAATAGGTTCATATAATGTCACATACCATCTTGGCTAGTTCATTGCCTGTACAGGTGGTAAACGTCCTACAAGTTTAATCATATAAAAAGCATTATTTGGTTGTTTATCAAGAAACTATGTATCCATAAGAACATTATCAACCAATTCATTACTCATTTTATTAGACTTTTGTGTAGCAACACAATTTAATGTAATGGTGTAAAAAATATAAAAATTTTGGTGTGAAACTAAATTAATGTCATTGAAATCTATTATTGACAAAATTAATAATAATAAGATTGTTAATAATTTTATTATTATTAATAAATTAAACTAATTGCCTCCATCATATAAATAAAGGTGTAAATTGCAATACGCTAGTGACACAATTATTTATAAGATAACTTTCCGATCTTTTTTTTTTTGGAAAAAAGTTAAATAAATTTTTTTATCTATTTGTTATTAAGGCTTTTGCAACATATTATTAATTGCTTTAAAAAATATAAGAATTTTTATAACAAATAGTTACAGAGTTTTATATATAAGATTATTGACAAAATTAATAATAATAATAAGATCAATGTGAGCAGTTAAAAAAATGTGACTAAAGGGATGAAGTCTGCCGTTATATGACAATGATAGCAAATCATTACTATCTCTTTGCACCATTGATTTTGGTTACAATTAGCTTGTATTCATGTTGACATATAATATCACCTACACTATTTATAATAACTTAAACTACAAGTCACATGAAGCCATAAAATGGAAGCCATTCCCTCAACATGCAACATCCTTATTTAGGAGCTTCTTTAGAATATATAGCAATGGAACATCCATAATAGACACCATAGTAGATAAAGATATATAATGCTAATCCTAGTTAGAGTTAATCATAGTTAGAGCACATAAAATGTCTCATTTTAAACTTAAATTGATAGATGCCTAATTCTCTAGTAAATGTTTCATCTCCTCCAGTGCTACTTAGGCATGCATTTCTAGTGTTGGTTGTTGCTCCCTTAAATAAATTGCATGGGTTGCTTGCTCAAAGAAACTTCTATCCTACGGTTAATAAGATGATTCTCTAACTTTCTAGTCTCTATCTGTGTAGAGGTGAATTGTGTTTCAAGGCACTCCTCAAAGACTTTAATTGAACACTTTGATATTGCAAGGCTTGACAACAGACTTGACAAGCTTAAAGTAACCCATTAGCTTGGACAAAATGCATGTAGAGGTTACCAAGCTTCACTTGCACTTCCTTGTAATGCTAACAGGCCTTATCAGTTGCAATATCAATATGGATCCCATTTGCCACTTTAGCATGGTCGATGGTCCTGGAGCACTAATTAAAAGGGAATGAGTTTACATTATCAAGATGCACACAACATATGGATGCCTATATGTCAAGCATGAAAGAATCATCCACTACTGAAAACAGAAAATGAAAACCACACAATATAGCTTACCTTCATCTAATAACTCATATGAAGGTAATGAATTTAATCTATAGCTCTGATTGCCTTGTGAATACAATGTTAACAATAATTATATAATAGTTTTTCATATGTTGCATCTAAAAATGTTGCTAATGAATTTTCATTCTTCAATTGGTAAACATAAGCGTTTTCAATTTAAACTGAACCTTTTATGGCCATTGTATATTCCCATTTTGATAACCAACTGATGGTTAATATGCAAGCACTAATATCATTGTAAGTTACACTAGACAATTTAAATCTTAAAACATTTAAGAGAGAAATGGTCTTGCCTTTTTGGCCTCATCATAGTTTATTTTGATAAGGCAAATTACTATATTGCTTTGTCAAATCTAAAAATCTGAACTCTCTTTTCTCATTTTAAGCATGTTCACCAATTATTCTTCAATTATGATAAAATTCAAACTCAATCAATGAAAATTATTTAGCACAAAAATCTAGCTATTCAACATTTGTTACTATTCTACTATGTAAATCTCCATGTTATGTCATCTCATTTTAATCATCTTCTAAAATTTTGATTCACTTATGATATCATACAAATTCTCCATTTAAATCCCAAAAGCAGAATGGTCTTGACTTGTTGGGCCTTTCACCTGTTGTTTTGACATAATGAGTTACCATACTTTTAAGTCATAATATAAATTTCTAGGCTATCTTGTATCATTTTACTCATTTTCTCTAATTTTTTTCACCTATGATATCATACAAATATTAGATGTTCAACACTTCCTTGTTGCCTAACTGGTTTAAGTAAATTACAAAAGCAAAAAAGTCCACATCCTGAATAAGTAAATTACAAAAGCAAGAAGTTCACAAAACCCTTGCAGCATTAAGAAGCAACAATATAATATAAAAAATGTTAAAAAAAAAGATCCAATAAAAGTTGACCATAACTTCTCATGATAGATCAATCCAAATCATAGACATTGCACAATCTTGAAATGTTCAAGTACATGAAGAAACCAAAATTGCATTATTGCACGCTCAATCTGCTTAAACATCATCAAAGACAACCATACAACAACACCAATAGGCTATGTTGAAGGGAGTCAATAGATTGAACAAAAGGAGAACAATATCATCATTGGTTTAACAAAATGAAAAAAATCAATTACGAACTTGCAAACGGAGTCTTTATCTATAATCCCAACCCTTGTCACTTAATCTAAAAACTTTAATCACGTGAAAATGACACTCTCATATCCAAAACAAGCCACCACCAAGCAAGAAATCTCGAGATCACTGAGCTAAGATTGCACTTGCCAAATTATCTCTTTTATTTCAATGGTAATTGATTAATGCCCATGGATGAGTGGAATAGATGACGCTTCTCAAGATTCTTTGGCTCCAAGGTTTTGCGAAAGAAGGGAGAAAAAAATGAATGAAGAAAGCCCTAATATAAATATCCTTATTTAGATGCGTAAAAGGTTATTTGTTTTTTAAGGGTAATTTGGTCATTTGCAATCAGTTATTTTCCATTATATTGTTATTTATATCCTACTAAACAAATAAATGGAAAGGTATTCCCTTTCAGTTTTATGGCATATCAAATATAATTTATTCCACTCCATTCCATTTGGCATTCCCTTTTCATTTCCATCAAAGAGAATTTTGTATGCCAAATATGTTGTAAGCTTCATTAACTTCCTTTAAGCTTTTCCTCAAGATTCTAGTAGTCTTTTCTACGAATAAGGTTGGCAACTTCTTTGTCCTTTCTTATGCATCGTCTTGCTCTTATGGCTGAATGAATGGGTGTTGTGAGCTTCCTCTTTTGTGCAATCTTGTCCTATGCGGTAGAATAATGTGTTTTCCATCTTTTCCAACATCTTCTTCATCCAAACCAGCCTCTATCAAGTTGAGTTAGAAGCTTAAGCCTCCTTTCCTATATTTACGAGCTTACAATCCACCTCTTGTTTAGCTGAGCTTGCTTCAAAATTTCTTTCTTCATTCGTAGCTTCTATTCATAAGGTACAAGCAACTCCATCATTTGAAATTTAACTCCTTTTTTTTCTTTCAGAAAATCTAGTTACCCCCCTTTCTTCTCTAATGGCTTTAAACCTATGGGTCTCCTTCCTTTGTTTAGTGAGAATGGTGTGAAGTAGTTGGGTTGTGAGAGCTATTGGAACCTTAATAATTTCTATTTAGTGTGGTAGATCAATCCTCCTTCATTTCCTATTATTTCCAACATAGAGTTCTTTAGAAATTCTCTTCTATCCTCTTGCATATCTATTGCTTATAAGATTAAGAATGGAAAAGTCTGTGATGGTAAATGATCTCTTTAATCGATATGTGGGTATGGTGCTCATTTGTCATAACCTTTAACCATGGTCTCTTAACGTAAGATTTGAATCGTAAAATCTTGTTGCAAATTATATGAGATTAATTAAGAGACTTTAATGGTAGCATTAGGAATAGAAAATAATTGGACAAGTTTAAACCTCATATTTTGGTGAAAATTAATATAATTTGTAACCTAAGTAAAGGGCTTATATGGAAGTAAGGATTTATTTAGGCATTAAGGTAATCAAATTAATTATGTTAAGTATAGAGTTAAAATTGAAAAATTTTGCAAGGGTAGCGAATTGCATAAACTAATATATGAGTGCACCATAGGTCATACAGCAACATAATCATGTAAGGTGAAATAATCTCAATTGGGAGAGTATAAATGACTAATGAATAATCTAGGTGAATATTAATTTAAATAAATAAAATAAAATATTAAGGATTAAGAAGGGCAATATAATAAGTAAAATAAACTAAATTTCAATTGGGATAGAGACCAAACTAAAAAGATTTAAAACAAAAAATTTAATTAATCAAACTAAGTAGGAATTTGGTTAAGATAGTCTAGCTAAGGGAAATATTAAACTAAAGTTTAGATAATGTGGTTAGAGCTTAATATAGGAAGGGTTAAATTGATTAAGCTTAAAAGAAAAAGAAAACATCAATTGGGTTCTTAAAATTGAAGGAATTGCTTTGATTTCTTTTAAGAATCCTTTTAAGTATTTTTTAAAGAGGGTATAATGGTAGTTTGGTGATAGAAGGACCGATGACCATTCAACAAGCATGATGAGTAAATTAGGAAGGGTTAAATTGATTAAGCTTAAAAGAAAAAGAAAACATCAATTGGGTTCTTAAAATTGAAGGAATTGCTTTGATTTCTTTTAAGAATCCTTTTAAGTATTTTTTAAAGAGGGTATAATGTTAGTTTGGTGATAGAAGGACCGATGACCATTCAACAAGCATGATGAGTAAATTATAAAGTATGATATATTTTTTATTTTCATTCTCTTTTTATTTCCACTATTTTGTTTACATTCTGTGTGTCTATTGGATCAGACATTTTAGATAAGGTCTCAATATGTATATTATTAATGATAATAAATCTTCCATACTATAAAAACACTATATGTGTTATGTTATCCAAATAGATATGAAATGATTCGAAAGGTAATTTTTGAAAGATTTGAAAGGTGATAAGTTACTTTAATATGTTTTTATGGCATTGCTTAACTACTACGATTCTGGAATACCATATTATTAATTGTGTAATTTGCTTTTAGAGCCACTTGTTCTTGAAGATGTTTCAATATGAATTATATGTATTATATGCTATATATATATATATATATATATATATATATATATGTATATAAAAATAAGATTGTACTAAAAGTTAGTTACTAACAATAACCTTATTAGCCCTTATTATATCTTGAAAATTACCAAGTAGTTTTTGTGATTGTTTAGAAGTTGTAGAAATAGTGGTAAGTAAGAATAATAGTAGTAGTCACGCTTGTGATTCACATCTACAGTGCTTTGTTAATAAATGTATGATTGTTTACTTTTATGAGTTATGTACTCACATTGGTATATATGTTAGAACTTATAGTTTTATATAGACTTTTTTAATGAAGTATTTTTATTAAATTTTTTTTATATAACAATTATTCTTGTTTAACATTAAACTTTTAAATGTTTAAACTCAAATTTATTTTAATTATTTATTCTTCATAATTTTCTCATATTAATTTTACATTTTGATTAAAATATTATATGCATGTACGTTTCTTGTATATTATGGCATTAATAATGTAATTTACAAATTTTTCATTAACTCAAATCTTTTAACTTTTTATATATACCAATTGTTTCATACTTTTTGCTATTTAAAGATTTATATATTTGAACTTCTATAAAAATTATTTCATGCTTTTTTATATTTAAGTTTTTGTTATTTATTGTTAAGTCAAAACTTTTTTTCATTTAGAAAAAATTTATATTTGTTCATCTTGCTAGCTATTGTGCTTTATCTTTCAATCACTGAATACTACAACTTATTCCATTATTTCTTTTTGCAAATAGGCAACTTGTGTCCAATACTCTTCTATTGTAATTTTAGAAAGTTACTGGTGGAAAGCTAGTAATTGATTTGTTCAATGTTAATGAACTATTGTCTTTGTATATGTATATTTATACTCTAGATTCTACTTACAGACAATAAGTAGGATCCTTACCTTTTTAGTTATATCCTTATATGGATTGATGATAGAGAATAGAACTCTCTTGTTGTAGATCTAGTTTGATAGGTTGGAGGTAACCTAGAATGTCCTAATTTAAGAAGCTTTGTTGAATTTTCTATAATAAACTAATTGTGATTCAAATATAAAATATAGTTAGGTTATGAAATTGTGATCCTAATAAGGATAAAGCAAACCTATGAAATAGTGTCTTAATTAGAAAATGTTATATATTATTTGATCATGCATTAGAATTATATAAGGATTCGTGTATTTATCAAGCTTATGGGTGCAAGGTCTCCTCATGTCTCATGCTAGTCACATCTCTATTTGGCATATGACATTTTGATTCATGAAATGTTGATAAAATATTGAGTCCCCATTCCCCACCCTTCCCCCTTAAAAAAGGGCAAAATGGTATGTCTTTAAATTACTTCCTATCTAACAGCATTTAAAAATGAACTCCCCTAAACCAATTACAAAAGCCGTCAATATGAATACAATTACCAAGAATATAAAAGAAGAAGAAATTTTTTTTTGATAAATAAGGGACAAACTCCATAGAATAATAACAGCATTTGCATCTCTTGTTGAACTTTCAAAGTGGGCCAACCCACACCTACAAGGTGGCATACCAAGTGTTGCCCTTAACATGAACTGGGTCAGGTTACCCCATTTTGAAAACAGGTTGATCATGAGCTTGATGGCTTTAATCTATAGATAGCAAGAATTGTTGCTTTAACTATTTTGCTCTATAGAAAGAAAAGTTTTTAGTGGATAAAGGTAAGAAAGAAAAAAGAGATATTCAATAAACATTGTTGAGCTTGAGTCCATGTGTGGATAAAGGAAGCTAATTATGTTCTACATTAGTAAGCTCAAAAAGGCAAAAGAACAATAAATTTTAGGTGAAATAAGTGTTTCGGTCCTATAAGTTTACTTTGTGGTAAAGTGGTCCTTTTAACTTGTAATTAGTATTGTATATATCCTAAGCTGTCAACTTTGTCTACTAGTTTAACAAACACGTAGGACACTATATTAACAAAGCTAATGATTTAAGATATATAAGATACAAATTAAATTTTTTTTTTTTTGCCTTAGATACAAATTAGAAGTTAAAGGATAAGTTTCATGTCAAACAAAATTTAAGGGCCAAATCAAAATAATAAATAAACTTAAAGAATCAAAATACTCATTTAATTTAAATTTTATTTTAAAGCCCATGAAGTTGTCTTTCCAAAATGATTAGGGAGTGAAGTGGGGTGAGTTAAGTGTTCTAGCCAAAAAAGACTCTAAAAGTGGACTAGATATCTAATATTGGTTCATTGATAATACAATGCTCATATCCTATGTTTTATTATTATGTGTTAGTTTAAAAGAGTACAAGAAGGGGGATTGAATTGTGCTTTAAGAAAAATTTAACTTCTTAAATTCTCTTTTTAAGATTTATAGCTCCTTAAACTCTATATAAATTTCAAGTTCTTTTAAAATGCATGCTCATAAACTTATCTTGAAAAGGTTAAGATCTTAGCAATGAAAAACTTTTAAGAAATTAAAAGTGAAGGAGAGTTAAAGATCACAGAACAAGATTATCCTAGTTCTAATCACTTGGATCCTACATATGATCCCCAAGCATAAAACAAGGAATATGTTATTATAAGATAGTCACAATACACAATCTAATCCTTTTTAGAAGCTCAACTATTAAGAGTTTTTCTGCCTAGTCAATGAGGCAACATTTGGGGCTCACATAGATGTTTTACAAGCCAGATACATGAGTAAACCTTAAAATTGATTCAACTCCTATGAGCTTCTCTAATTACAACTTGAGACAAGCCAATACATAGGCATAGTTCAACGACTTTTACAACTCAATATTCCCATTAGAATTTAGCAGGTTCCTAGCAACCTAAAATTAGATCAAATATAGAAAAGTAATTATCACAATAAGTCCCAGTTCGCTAAGAGCTCTTAATAATCAAGTTAATAATCTCACTCAAAGCAATATAACTAGTGTTAGCACTTCAACAATTAGGTGAAGAGACAAACTAAATGCTATATTAAATGCTTTTCTTTCTTCACGCTCAGTTCTCTATCTCTTTCTTCACCAATGACTTTCTTAAATAGCATAAGCTAGCCTCTCACATATCCAATCATCTCTTTGCAATGCATCTTTAATTGTTTGGAGGGTATCTTCAACAAATGCTTCACCAGCCAACAGTCATTACTGCGTTCTTCCTCATCTATTGCGAGAGCTTCCTTTCATGACTGGAAACTTTCTGTTTCTTCGACCAAGATGCTTTGAAATGTACTCCTGAGCACTTCTTGTCAAAACTTTCTCTTGAAATATGAAATTGTCACTGTTGTGGAGAGTGAAGATGTCATGTCTTAGTTTGCTTCTCTTGTAATATTTCATCTGTCACTGCTACTGTTTAGGTAGCTTTATCAAATCCTTGCATTTGGTTATATAATTAAGAAATGATGTTCTTAACATTCTTTTAATGCTGATGGCCCAAATAAAAAAAAGGAAAATTCTTTCAATGGCTGTCCTTTTTGTTGTGTAATTCTTGTGACTTCCTGATAAAGCCCTTTGGACACTGCACAACTACACAAGAGAAGATATAAAATCAAACATTGATCTTTCAAATGCTTCATGCGTTCTACCACTTTTTCTCACTATCATGTCACTTAAGCCCAATTGACATTTCATGTTTGAATCGTTTGCATGGTTAATTGTAGAAATTGGGCTTAAAAAACGTGATGAAACATTCTTTATTTGCAGATTATGCTTTCTTGATACAACGTGGCCTCATTTTAAAAACTTGGTATAAGATCTGGTCCATTTTCACAAAACTAAATTTTCTAAAATCTTATTTATAATATGATTTTCCAAAATAATTTTCTTGCAAAAGCCATTTTTCAATTTGGCATAATTAACACCATTTCAATTTTAAAAATTTCTTTTAGGACTTGATTCAACAATCTCCCCATTTTTTATTATGTCAAACTTTTTTCTGAAAAATTGATGCGCAACAATATTTTGGAAAATATGAGCAAAACAATGTCAGACGAACTTCCCTGTCTATCCCCCCCTCCTTGAAATAAACACTTTTGTTCCGGTAGATCCTTGTACATACAGGTGAATGTATTTATCCATATACTACCATGAGTCTTGAACCATCATCTAGTTGTTTAAGGCTTTAGCTTATAATAAACTTGATCATGAGTCAAATTGTTTAAAAAAGAGTTCCATGAAAAGAAAAACAAAAAAATTAAACCTAGGTGCAATACTATTTTTAAAAAATGACCCAGGTCAGGTCCGGTTCGATCCGCCCGTAAAGTTAAAAGGTAAATAATAGAAGAGTTTTTGTTTTTTTAAATCATATTTCTCCCTCTCAAGTTAATGTTATATTGGTAGTAGTTTCTAATGTTGTTTGGCTGCATTGCTATGAAACTGATGGCAAATTCAGGCATTGAAGCAAAATCAAATTCATTCGATCTCCCCAATTTTGCCTTTGCGTCTGTTTCCAGTTTCATCATTTCCCTCCATCAAGAATTTGCAAAGTGATCCATATTTCTCAGTCACATCAAAATCAAATACAAATCTAATAATGTTATGAGCTTTGTTAGGTTTGGAAATTCCCAAGTCCTTCCTTGTTTTAGACGAAGACAGTAGCTTTAATTATAATGTTTTACATTTTATTTTATTTTATTTAGTTTGTTGAGAATTTATAATTTCTGTTTACATACAAAATATTCAAGAAATACATTCATACAGGAACAATTTTATCATTCATAGTGAATGAAAATATGGTTAATATTATTAATTGATTATATCAAAAAATATATATATTGATTATAACATGGGCTAGGCTCAAGTTTGAGCCACACTTGAAAAAAAAAAAAATCTGAATCCAACCTATTTTATGTCTAACCTTTT
The DNA here is from genome assembly GCA_032878935.1 of Erythrophleum fordii. Lineage (NCBI taxonomy): Eukaryota > Viridiplantae > Streptophyta > Magnoliopsida > Fabales > Fabaceae > Erythrophleum > Erythrophleum fordii. Next base: position 4,515,773 of record JAVQMF010000029.1, read on the forward strand.
TAAAATGAGTTTGTTTTTTATCAAACATTTTTCTAAAATTCATATTCATTTTTTGTTAGACGGGTGGATTTTTTGACTTATTATCAAGTCAAACCTTTAATATACAACTTTATATTAGACATTATTATAAGTTGACAAGTTCTCATAGGCCTGGTTAAAAAAAATGGATATAAAGAAAAAAAATATTGATAATGCATTTATTTTTAATGATTGGATAATAATTATTAGATAATATTAAATAATGATTGAATAATAATTATAAAAATAAAATTATAATTTCATCAAATTTTTACTTTCCTTTTTCTTTTCCCTTTCCTCCACTCTACTAAACATGCCGTTAATGTTATGAGTTTTGTTAGGTTTGGAAATTCCCAACTCCTTCCTTGTTTTAGACGAAGACAGTAACTTTAATTATATTTGTTTTATATTATATTTTGTTTTTTGGGTTTGTTGAAAATTTATAATTTTTGTTTACATACAGAATATTCAAGAAATACATTCATGTAGGAACAATCCTATCATTCATAGTGAATGAAAATATGGTTAATATTATTAATTGATAATATCAATATATATATATATATATATATATTGATTATAAGATGACGGCTTGAGTTCGAGCCACACTTAAAAAATTCCAAATCCAACATGTCTTATGTTTGACCTTTTTAAAATGAGTTTGTTTTTCATCAAACATTTTTTTCAAATATCATATATATTTATTTATTTAGTTGGGTGAATATTTTGACTCATTATCAAGCCTAACTTTTCATATATGATTTTATATTATATATGATCATAAGTTTGAAAGTTCTCCTAACCCAATAAGGCTAGTTAAAAATATGGATACAATAAAAAAGAAAAAGTTCATTTTTTAAAAGTCTGAATAAAAAGCAAAGCTAAGCACGGGCCTTTTTTAAAGCCCAACCCATTTTGTGATAAAGTCTTTTTTTTAATATTATTCATCAATAAAACTTTTGGAGGCCAAAATATAATTTTACTTAAATTAGAATAAAAAAAATATATCACCAATTCACCGTCAGCTTTTTGACTTCCATTGTCGCTATATCTTTCTTTGTTTCTCATTTTTGTTCAATTTTGCGAAGCTCTAGCATGTTCTTTCACTATAACTACTACTCTTTCTTCTCCCAACGTGTGCCTTCCTTGTTGTGAAATCCAATCTTCATTGCGCCCCGCCATTCTTCCTCTCTAGCATGCTTAGGTCACCAGAGCTCCTCCATAATTGGTTGACACCTCTGATTTTTTTCTTCCTCTTCCTAACGTTTTGGTTGTAAATAATGGGATGTTTTTTATGAAGGTTGGTTTCTCTTTTTCTCTTCATCTTCATCCCATTATCTTTCTTCATATTTCATTCTTGTTGAAACGTGTTGATGTTTCAACATATCCTCCTTGCATTTGTTGACCGATCAAAAGCTTCAAAATTGGAGGCTCTTTAACTTGCAATTTCTTTTCCTCCTGATTTTTTATTGTGGGTCAGACCCATTTTTAACCGGACCAAGCCAAACGAGCCCAGCGCAGAATCCAAAATAGTAAACAATGCTTAGTCCAATTTTTGTTGCTATTATTATTTTCGTGAGCCTGACTTGTTTTTAAACAAATCCAACCCATGATCAAATTTACTTTGTATTAGTTGTGTTTGAGTACAAGAAGAAATATCTATCCTTGTTTTAAAATGCTGCAAACTTATGGATGCAGATGTAATAAACATTCCCAATGAGATAGTTAAAGATGATAATCTACAACTCTTGAAATGCCGATTTGAAGGCACCTCGATGATCTTGTATGGACAAAATTGATTTTATTTGAAGGCACCTCGATGATCTTGTAGGGACAAAATTGATTTTATGTTAAATAAATTACTGCCCTACGTGATAGGTTTCTAAGCGTGTATGGCTGGTTCAAACTAACTGAAAAACACACACACACAAGCAGAATTCAAATGAAATGTTCATAGTTGGAGTGCATCTGCGAGGAGAATTACTATTGAAAACAATGCATTGCAATGCAAATCTTTCAACAATGACCACAACTTTCATCACGACAACTTATGGGGATTGCTTTAGCTTCTCTTCTACAAGCTCAATACAGCGGTACGAAACCAATTCAAGCGGATTTAGGGTCCATCCAGTGTCAACTGCAAGCTGATTGATACCAGGCAGGGGAGAGATAGAAGTTTAGAGAGGAAACTATATCAATTCATTCCTCACCGATCTCTTACAGCCTACTTCCTATTTATATCTCATAGGACGATTAGTCTAACTACTTAGGAATAACCTAACCAACTGTATAGTTGTTACAACTGTACCCATGCATCACTGATCGTAATTATTTTTATTCTCTGACATTATAACTGTCACTAACGTACGCAAAGGAAGCAGCCATTCATTGTAGGTCTTCAGTAGCCTGCTCTTGGACAGAACTCCAGTGTAGTTTGTCTTCCCTGTTTCAAGTGCACACAGAGCCAACGCCTTAAAATAGCCTTAATAGACTTCTAAATTAGATTTAACTCTGTTGTGTCTACTACTGAGTATCAAAATCCACAAAAAAAAAAAAAAAAAACAAAGACAATTTCAAAATAATCATCATTGATTCGACCTACCTGTAGATTCATTCATCAACACAAATCTGTATAGGTTGAGGGCTACCAAAACCTGTGGGTATACACAAGATTCATAACTTAGAACACTTTCATATTAGTCAAAAATCTGAAAAGGAAATGACAAAAATGAGGAGGTATTCTCAAATAGCTGCACTACGACCTGCCAGTGTTGAAATCAATAACAAGAACTATCCAATAAAAAAATCAAATTACAAAACTCAATGAAGAGTAAGAATACCGCATCACCCTGATCAGGTAGGGAAGGAGGTCGCCCCTGTGGAGGTCCTAGAACGAACTCCACCCACTCAAGGACACTGGGAGTCCAAAATAATATATTTGGACGTGTTTTGACTTCAGGATTTGGAACCTGATTTTCTATTGATGTGCTATGGCAGATTTCTATGTGTGTTTCCTTCCTAACTAGATCGATGAGAGTGGCAATCTCCAGAAAGTCACAGACTAGCATTAGATAATTTAACATTAGACAGTCATTTAAGTAAAGAAAAAAGTTTAACAAAGTTGTTTCAGAGGGTTACCATGGAAGAAGAGTCAGTGTTTGTAATCAATGCTTTCAAAATGTCAAACCTTTGAGAAATGGGAATATGGTCAAGTACGTTTGAGTGGCATAAAAATATTGGCATTAAAGACCTCTTTAGAAAAAATTTGCTTAATACATTGAGGGTTTTAAGAAATACGGTACTTCTCACCTATCAAGAATGGACATCTCATATTTTATGCAAATGATCAAAACTTCCAACTTAAAGAGGCATGGTATAATATCAGAAATTCGCTCTTTTTGGGGCATAGATGATAACCATTTTGACAGCCTGAAAGATAGCGTTTGATCATCAGAGAAGAAATCTGTCAGGATTTTCTTTTCCTCATAGAGAAAGAAGTAACAGATTAAGCATTGGTACAAAATATTGAGTCAGGAATTAAGGTGAACCACCTGCAGAGCTGAGAAAATATTAGATATATAAGTTGACCACTCATAAAGTTCGTCATCATATTTGCCAGAGATATGTCCATCAGTGATACAAAGCAAGAAGTAGACGGTATGTCTCTTAAACTCCCATGGCAGATTTACAAGGGAAAGGGCAAGCTTTAATGTTCCTAATGCTTGCCAAATTTTGGTCTGAGTACTACGAAGTTCATCCTTGATGGCATGAAAATCCTCTTTAGTAGCCTGAGAAACCTCCTCTGAGACATGCCCCCAGATCACTAGAAAAATGGAATTTTATTGGTCAGTTAAAAGAAAAGTGCATGAAAGAAAAGGTGATACGTCAATTACAGTAATTTTCCTTACACAAACCTGAAAGAGCAGCACCATGTTTGACATAAGATAAACAACCCGTATAGTCACCTTTATCCCCTGGATAATGGAGGCGGAGGAAAGAAAGACATTAGGTGGCGTAAAAGGGGCTCAGCTGCTCGCCTCATAATGGAAATAAATGAATATCAGACATGCAATAATATAAGATAACTACCTCTACAAATGAAGCTAGCCACTGTGTCAACATTATAACTAGTCAGGAGATTCAGATATGATAATCCACAAAAAGAAATAATGTGTGACAGTTGTATTACCAATGAGTGACAACGAGAAGATTTATAGCTTGCGCTGGCTGGAAGAAGAGCCCGGATATTAACAGTGCATCGTAACATATCATGTATCAAAATTGATGAAACCAAATGGATTCCACTAGAAATGGATGGCAAATAAATGCAAATAAGAACAAAATTTTAATGCAGTAGAGAGATACTGACCATGCATTGCAGGACATACAGAACACGAAGAGCATGAAGATTCTCATTCGTACCATTCTCCTGTTTCTATTTTAAAAAAAAAACTGTCAGGAAAACATTTAATATAAATCAGTAATTTAGAGGCCTTCCTAACAAAGCAGGAGATATATTAAAATTCACAACCCATCTTAGTGCAAATTGCATATATAGAATTTGCAATCTCTACAACCCTGTCAAATACACCCTCAACTTGTGCATCATCGGCTCCAAAGACAGTCTTCAAAACATTAAGAATGGTAGGAATGGCTTCTTTTATTTGCTCAAACTGATGCCTCTGAATAGAGATGAAGACTGAGAAGGAAAAATGAAAGTGAATAAAATTTTACTAGCAAAGTGGCTTCAAGATTTTAGACGCAGTCAGACATAAGTGTTCAGAGCAAACACAACATTTGAAAAAAAAAATAGATGTCTGAAGCTAATGCACACTTTCATGCAAGAATCTCTTTTCATTCTTCACTTGGATGTGTGACTAAATGCTGTGAACATGTCAGGGCATCTAACCCTTTTAAAACTTATCTTTTAAGTTGATTCTTTCATTTCTTTAGCAAGCAAGGCTACTGGAAAAATAAATTATGACTTCCTTCAACTGTTCTCAACAACTATGAAAAATTAAATTATCGTGGGATTCAGTTATCTCGATATATTATGACATAATCTCAAACTGGGTGCAATTCAGGCTGTGAATAACAAAACAAGCCAGGGATGAAGGGGTCAGAGCTTGTGGGGAATCCGTTACAGCTCAACTGTGAGCAACTCAGTTCCACGATAATAAATAGTAGGTTAAAAAAATAAATCCAATCAAGATTCACTTGGTAAAAGGATATATCCATGGAAAACCCTAAGTTGGAAGTGAACTTGCAAAGTAGCTGCTGCTCACCTTTCTATTATTGGACACAGGTTACAATTTCATTTACTCCACTAATTAATTGAAAAGATTTTTAACTGATAGACCTTGTTAATTGGAAAGTTCACCACAATGGAATACCTTTTGAGAGCCAACTTAAAGGAGGAACAACATAACTGAAAGCCCTGGCCATCTTACTTGAGTAGCCTAATGCCTGATAAAATAAAATCAGCAGAAGCATGGGATCAAGATATAAACCGAAAAGAGTTTTAAGCTAGGTGGCAGTTGTAATGACCTGTAAATCTTGGCATGCAACTATGACATGATAATGAGAAAGTTGATATTTATGGCCATGGGGATAGAGATATATCATTTGTGTCCAAAAGAAGTATGGTTAGTGAGAAGTGAAATTTGAAATATAGCGTATGAAAATCCTGGGGGTTAAGAAACGTGTCATAAAATTAGGAGGAAAAGGATCTCAGGCACTGAGAAAAATATAAGAAAGAGCTGAAGATGGTGTGTTTGTAAATGTACCAATATAGTAAAAAGCATAATGTGACCCAACTAACCTACTTCACCTCTACCTAGGTGGTAAATAAATATATAAATTATTAAAATAAAAGCAGTGTTTTTTAAATAAATACATTAAACTTACATTGCAAAGAATTGGAAGCATGTCTCTTGGACCACACATCACTATAAGCTGATCAATAATCCTGATAGCCATGTCCAAGAATCTTTGTGATATGCCTGTAAACTATGAAACTGCCTTTGGCAATCTGAAAGACAGGGCATCTACAAATGCCTGTCACTTCAGCAAAGATGTTAAAATCGCTGATCGTTGTACAGGAAAAATAACTTTGAAATACAAGCTTCAAATAAGACACCCTATAAAATAAAATGTTCAAGTATGGTGTAAATATTTCATCTCCCATTAGTCCATTAAAAAGCTCTCATCCTAAAATGAGATCATCTAGATGCCACCAATTGACATTTCTTCTTGATGTTCAAGTTGCAACCCGTAAGTCTATTTTACCTAATACTTAAAAAGTTTAATTTTGTTAATAACTGCAAAATACAACACCTGAGGCGCAAAACATGGTTGAAAAGCTATAGTTAACCCACCTGATCAAGTGAGGGAGAACAGACATATTGATAGATCTCAAAGACAACTTCAAATGCATTGTTCTCTTCCTGTTCATTGTCTGGATCTGATAGGACAGCATCTAATACAGTATCTAGGAACTTGACAAGCTCAGAGATGGTATTTTCAGATTGATGGAAATCTTCAGCTTCATTCAACTGCAAAGTATAAAATCAGGACTGCTAACAATAACCCTTCTGTTCATAACAGGCCAAACATCAATTTTCTTCCAATTTTCTTCCTTTAATTTCTTGACATAGTAAGAACTTAAATAACATAAGTAAAAAAAAAATCCCAAAGATATATCAATTCTGTTTTCATGAATAGCAAATTTCTCAGCCTACTAAAAGCATTCTCCCAGCAAATTTTGTGGCATATTCTATTGAAAGTATAGTATATAGATAACAAGAGACATAAAATTATATTACATATGATTTTCTCCCTAGTTAATTCAAATTCTTCATTTATAATCCAACGCAGCCAATGTTTCAGTTGTGTTAATCAAAATGCAAGCATAAGTTGTTTGCATTTTTCTAGGTTCCAAAGTTATACAAAAATTACTCACTCCAATATGTCAGGAACTAAAATCTAAGAAGGAAATAAATCAGTATAGAAAACAAAATTGTGGAGGAGAGAAGTGATTGATCTTATGTTAGAGAATGATTCAAGAATTCTTTGAAGGCAAAGCACAACATTTCTAGCTTCAAAGGCCTGAAGAGCCTCCTCAGCTTTGCTCTCTTCCTTTGCTGACATGATATATATATATTAATTCAAAAGAAAATATTAACAATTTCATTAAAATTATTTGTCCAATATTTTTTTATAATTTCTTATGCAAAACAAACATGATTTTGAACCATTGCATTCTGCATAGTAGATACAACTAACCAGGGATGTTATACCATAATGGGATTAGTATCCCTTTTTTTTCTCGGGGGAGGGGGGGAGGTATTAGTTATATGGCAAATGGTTTTTTCAATTTCTATATTCCCTGTAAAGTGAAGGTTTAATTTCAATCATCATATCGCATTCTCCATGTTATATTACAATAGAAATCAGCTTGAGGTACTTATATCTTAAGGGTTAAGGTACACACTGTTCATTTTAATAATCAGCACATGATTATAAGGAAGAGGCAAGTATCTATGTATGTATCACTATTTTACTTCAAATTTATCATGGAAAGCAAAGCAAACTATCTAAACTCAAAACTCAAAATCATTTACCTTTCTAGTGGGGATATCCATCACCAACAAACTTAACATTTTGAACGATAGGGCATTCATACACTCTTCCTCAAAAAGTATCCTATAACAAAAAATTAGGAGATGGTTTAACTTAGAAGACCCAAACCCAACACAAAATAAAAGTAATTAGAAATCATTTTATTAGAATACTCTAGAGAATGTCTAGTCAACCGAATACCCTGCATGCAGTGATATTAGAAGATTTGTCCTGCTGGCAATTATCATTGTTTTCCAAACACTAATTTGTTTCCATATCTGCAAAGAATAACTAACAAAATCATTAGCTACTCGAAAAGGTTAAATCTCAGTAGAATTAGTCATTGCATATACAAAATGTTGGTCAAATGGTCTCTCAACCTTCTTATGTTTAATGATTCCAAAAGCCCAAGTTAGATAAAAGCCCACTCTACAAATCCTTTTTGTTGATGCTTTTTATGTATCCTACAGAAAGCACATAAAACTTTTGTGAACTCTGCTTTATTTTATCTGTTTGCTAAAAAGCTGAGAGCTGTCTCTATCTTTATACTAGGTCTCTGTCTCTGCTTTGTTTATAAAGTCAACTCCTCCTTTTTTTATGATTCATCGAAAGTATAAAAGACAACTTGTTTTATAAAGTCATCTCTACCTACTCTTCACCTGGTCGTGCTGGCCGAAAACAAAAATTGTGAAAGAAACTCTTTGCTGGTTGACTGAAGCATCTATGAATATCTGCCTAGCATGCAAAAACATTCAGCTACTTCGTGGCTTCTCAGATGCTATTGTATTTCAATGGTCAAAACAAAAGGAGATGGATTAATAGCTATTTTCTTTTTAGTATATATATGAAGTAGCTCCATCTGTCTTACACACCAGGAAAAATAGAAAGAACTTGCTTTCCCTTCATAATATTTTCTGTGTTCTTGCTACTACTAAGTGTCTGGTCCATTTAACTATTGAGAGTCTATTTTGTGAGGTTTACACTGATCTATTGGTCCTTGTAAAAGTTCTTGAATAATGTAGGAATTGTGAGAAAGAAAAAGTTGTTTATAAGCTGTTAAGTCCGTAAAAGTTTTAGGTGAGTTTGGAAACCTAACGTCTTTGCTATGTACTCTAATTTAACATAGTGGAAATCTTTTATTGTGTATCAAGGGGATTGGACATAAGTCTTAAAGATCGAACCAGGATATATCAGGTATTTTTCTTCCGTTACTTCACTTTTTATTCTACTTCAAACATTGTACTAAAACCTTATTGACAAGATCCTGTTTTATCTCCTTGATATTTGCTTCTCAGTTATTCTTTAGAAGATCCTGTTGACAATATCTTAATTTATCTACAAGATTTTTGGGTTATTAATAGTTTTGGTCTCAATTATTAATTTTTATTGTAAAAGCACCTATTCACCCCCCTCTAGATACATTCTTCACAAAATTTCTACCTTCATGACCACAAAGCTGATTTTATAAAGTAACCCATACATTTTATGAAATTTAGCCAATTATTGTGCACAAGATCTTAAAATGTAAAATAAAAATAAATTCTTCTATAATTATTCTTTATGCCTTTCTCTCCTTTTTTATTTTTATAATTTAAAAATAGATTAATGGTGTATTCTTTTAATTCCTTTGTGTTAGATAGAAGTATTAAACTAAAGGTATCATATGTTGATATGAGAACTGCCATTGATTATATGCTAATAACTTCAAAAGTATAGTTGTAAGCATTGACCATTCATCTCAGTCTCAATCACCCCTGGATTTTAATCGATAGCTGAATCAAGTAAGTACAATTTCAAACAAATAAATTTCAATTCTAAACATTATTCATATATTGAATTTAGGCATAATATCCTTTCAAAATCTAACATTTTCCATCTCCTGTCTGTTGCAGTAACTCTCATTTGTTCCTGTGCTGTTTTCAATTTTTCTTTTTGGTCAGCACCTTTACTAACTAAATCAGTTGCTACATCTCAGAGAAATTGCTTCAAGTCCCTAATACATACCATGGTATGCATTTATGTCATCATAGTAATTTTAAGTCAAACTAACATAATAAGCCAGTGAGTGGATTCAATCAAACCAAACCAATTTCAAGCTCAAGGTAGTGGTGGATTCAATCAATTAAACTAGCCAGCAATTCAAACAATTCAATTAAGAAACAAATCCTATAGTGTACCTTAATTCCTTTCACGCAATATCTCCATGCATCAATGATGGACATGTACTAAGACATCCTCTTCCAACAATATCAACAAAACAAATCAACAAGTAAGATTTGAAGAGCGATGCTTTCAAATTAAAAAACTCACAGTGCTTCTAACCTCATGGATACCCAACTTCAACAAAACCATCGATTCAAACGAAAGGAAAATCACAATTCGAAGCTTCCATTCGAAGAGCATATTAACTTCAGAAAATGCGACTGAATTCCCTACTGCCCAAGAGAATTGGGAGGAAACTTTTGTTTTTTAATAGCCAACAAGCATACTGAGAAAAAAAGAAAAAAAATGTCAAGATTGTTGTGGGACTAAAAAAAGTGTACTAGAAATAAACCTATTTGAAAGTTTTTAAATATCTTATCTAATAACCTGCATGGGTATGGCTATTGGTAAAGCCATGTTCTTCCTTAGATGTTAACATTGTATTTTCTGAGAAGCTCCAACATTTAGAGGGTGTAAAACCAGTTCCTATTACAGGAAAAAGCTCAACTTATATGGTCTTGCCAATAGAAAACTTATTAATTTATCCTTAACTCGATTATTCTGCCACATAAATGAACGAAATTGGTACTGACCAATCAAATGGAAATAAAAAGTGTATCTTTTCTTTTTCCATTGATATCTGCAAGATTGGGTAGCAAAAAAATATCATTGATTCATCAAAATTGACTATTTCAGAGTGGTGAGATTTGTTGTTCATAGCTAAATGAGAACATGGTTCAACTTTAGCCATAATTGCCCTTTCTAATGGCTTAATCATCATGAGTGCATATATAGGCATAATGGATGATTCTCAAAAAATACTTAGATTTTGATAGGACCAAATAGCATAGAGCATTATACAGGCTTAGTTAATAAGGCAGTCTTGATCTTGTACTAACCATTGTTTCAAACATTTCCAAATATTGAGTATTACAAGCTAATCTATGATCAGATCAAACGGAGATCCAAGCTAGACTATCTTTGCAAAAAAACACAGTCAAAACACATGATTATACAATTTCTTTAGATGCTCATAGAATTTGCACCCATCTTCAACAGGTAAATGATATTTGCGAAGAGTTGTTGCTAAAAGTAAAACTTGATGAATTAAATATTACATAAATAAGATAATACGCATTTGGCTGCCAAAGCTTCCAAAGTTTCTTCTAGTTAAGACTAAATAATCCTAGTAGGTCTAGTTAACATTTTATTCCTTTCTATGACAGTATATTCCCATGTATTTATATCTAACCAAATTAATTGATCCTATTGCTCTAGAAGTAGCTTTAAGAATTTATTTTGCCACATTCTTGAGATAGTAATGGTTAACCAAATGATTATTCTAACAGCTCTAATTATATAGTATAAGAATTTTAACTCTTTGAATATAAGTCGGAGGATCAAACTGCATCAGCCGCCAATGATAATTTAAAATAGAAATCGAGAAACCATCTCTCATACACCATTGTAAATGATTAAGAATAATACGGCTTGTCTTTTTAATTCTCTATCACATCTCACTTATTGCTTAGTGTCATGTTAGATATACTAATATTCTATTTGGTTCACTACAACGCGATCGCATTTTCTTTACATAGGTTGTGCAAGGTCTATTATATTCTTATATTTTTTATTCTATCCATCAAATCATCATTTTAATTATCAAATCATTTTTTTTAAAATAAAAAATAATTTTTTTATCTTACCTATCTCTATTTATTCACATTTTATATTTCCTTCTCTATTTTTTTTTTTCAACCAAATAGACCCTAAATGTTTTAACCAAGCTTTGCTAGCGAAACACACTTGGAGGGTAATAGCGCCGGTCATTGCTTCTCTCTCAATTACTCATGACTAAATATTACAAATATGGGATAAAAAGGTGAGTCTATTGGTAGAGCAGAGACATGCTGGGAAAGGAGGCTTTAGCACTCCTAACGCTGAATAAACGCTGCGTCTAATGGGAAATGACGGACGGCTGAGATTCGCTCTCTAACGGACGGTGCAGATCTGCTGCTCTTAGAAAGTGAAAAGAAGAAGGCAAAACGCATCATTGTACCGTGGCAGTGGGGCGTCCCCCCGCCGATTGTGGGACAAGAGCTTCAAGCGATCCCACACCGCGACCTTTCCCAATATGGCAACCATCCAATTTGACATACTCTCCTCCGCTCTCCATAGAGTCCCTTTCTCCTTCCGTTCATTGGCTTCAATTCCTTTCCTCCCACGCGCTACCGCACACCGTCTTCTGTTTCCGCCGTTGTCGTCGGCGCCATCGACCCCGTTCCTCCCTCTGAACGCTTTCTCCACCGACTCCAGAGAGGCCATCGTCAAGGTCCCTGATAAGCCTTCCAATTGTACCGCCGATGAGCTCCATTATGTCTCCGTCTCCAATTCCAATTGGAGGCTTGCTCTCTGGCGCTACCATCCGTCTCCACAGGTAGTATCTAGTGCTTTTTAGTTTGAATTTTTTTTCATTCAAATGACTTCAGTTTCTTTTTTTCTTTTTTTAATCTCTGTGGTGGTTATTTTGTGTGGGATGTGTTTAAATGTATTATAGGCGCCTCCTAGGAATCACCCGCTGTTGCTATTGTCAGGAGTGGGGACCAATGCAATTGGATATGACCTTTGCACTACTGAGGTAATAAATTTTTTCTCCTTCTATTAGTATTAACCATAGTTGTTTCAAAACTTCTCTTTTCATAATTATTCAACCCATAAATTATTTCCTTTTCTTTCTCTGGGGATTTTATTGAAATAACAGCATGTATTGTTGGTCTCTTTTCTGAAGCCATTTCAAATTGTCTTCATCACATCCTACGGTTCTTGAATGACTCGGATATATGAATATGGTTGACTGAATGATGAACATATGCTGGTCTTCATAAACAGCGAATCAAATTTGAGTCCATGTGATACTGATGAGTATTCATCACATACTATTATATGCATATGCTTTAGTCCCATACTGTTAATTATCCGTCCTTATATCCTTCTTTTTGGCACCCTAATAATGTTCTTTAGCATCTTTATCTTATTATTAATCATGATTGCAATATCTATGAGCTAATTAGTAGGAATCAACAGCTTTTGATACTGATGCATTATTTTGAACAATGGTGTGATAGCAAGGTACTGAATACCTCTTTCTTTAAAGGATGCATTAAAATATTAAGCGTATTATTGTATAATTTTTCAATTCTACATGCAGGAACAAGCACCATAATTGTAAAATATGTCTACCATATTATTCTGGTTAAGGTGCCACATTTTCTTCTACACCCAATCTCACTTAGTTTGAACAGCTCCTTAAAACATATTTTGCAATTGAACAATATCTGAGTAATCAGTGCACTGCCTGTCTGATTATAGCATATTAGTGGTTCGTTCTTTACTATCACATTTTTTTTTCTTTTTGTTTTCTTGGTTGTCTATCTTAGATTTCCCACTAACAAGTGATCTCTCTGCAGTCATCATTTGCCCGTTACATGTCTGGTCAGGGATTTGAAACATGGATTCTTGAAGTAAGAGGTGCTGGGTTGAGTGTACGGGGTTCTAATTCCAAAGATATTGAGCATTCAGCCGTTGCAAAGTCTGAGAAGATGGAAACTGCTTCAGAAAGTGCAACCAATGGAGCCTTGCCTTCAGAACAAAAATTGAATAATATTTCCTGTGCGGCGTCTGAATCTGATGTATCTGCTGTGAAAGAAAAAGAACCTGAGAACTTGGCTGTTGATGGAGACCTAGGTGGGTTAGCTACTGTTTGGGATGAATCAAAACTGGTGACAAGGTTGACAGAAACATTTATGCAATTGTCAGAAAGAGTCTCTGACTTTCTCAGTGAAAGTCAATCCAAGGTCATGTATGCAAAATTACTTGACCAAATTTCAAAACTCTTGGTAGATTCTCCATTTTTTGAACGGTTCAATGAGATACGAGGGAAGCTTTCAACTTTGTTGGAAACAAGGCAAAACTCTGGTGTTGCTAGCCAAATATCTGATTTGAGTGAAAAGTTAGTAAATATTATTGAAGAAGGTCAAAGATCTGTTTCTCCCCGATTTTTTAATCTACAAGAACGCTTTACTTCAACATTAGAAGATTTTCAGAAGCAACTTGACTTGATGGTGAAGTATGATTGGGACTTTGATCATTATTTGGAAGAAGATGTTCCTGCTGCGGTGAGGTGACATCTTATGGTGCTAAAAAGCTATATATTTTGACTGCTCATATTGATATGTTTCTACTTTAATTAACAAGCATCCCATAGGCATACCCTTTCTTTTATCAATTATTTACCGGATACTTTTCCTGATTGAATATTCCTGATGTGATCTTTAGTTTTACCAATGCAGATAGAATACATATTGAAGGAAAGTAAGCCAAAAGATGGAAAATTGCTTGCAATTGGACACTCTATGGGTGGTATCCTGCTTTATGCAATGCTGTCATGGTTTGGTAAGAGTTCAACTTTTGTATTGTCTATCAACCATTTTGCTTTACCTGTTTATCATATGCTTAATCTTTAATACTGTTGTTAATGTTTTTAATGTTTCAATAAATCACTCTTTTCTGTAGTTTTGGTGGAAAAAGGTGGAGGATTGTATTGGGAGATTTCTGCACTATGTTGATATTAATATGTTAGGATATGGCTGGAAATTTATTTCCTTAAGAAAGTTGGCTTTCCAAAATTAACCATTATTATTATTATTTTGTTATTAGAAACCAACTGCCAAGACTTTGGTTCCTTTCTAGTCCAATTCGTACTTTAGGCCAGATAACAACCAGTGGCAACAAAATCTTCAGTTTGTGATTATGGCCTGTTTGGCCAAGCTTCTCCTGAGGGGGAAACTGCTTATTATTCAAAAAACTACTTATTTTTGAATTTTGGGGTGTTTGGCCTAACTATACAACAAAAATATACTACTTCTGACTGGTAGTAGAAGCAATTTTTCTGCTGCAGATAAGAAGCAGAAAATTGGAGCTTCTCTTTTGAAGCAGAAGCAGTAAGTTATTTTTTGGAAGACAAAAATACTCTTACTCAAAATCATTAATTACCATAATTACTCCTTACATTTTTTAACTAACACAATGAATAAAATTAGAAACTTAATTAAAATTAACCATAGTGAATATTTAAAATCATTTATCTGTTCAAACAATATTAATTGCAAAGTCAAATTTATACATGCCCTTTATAGTAATTTGACAGCAAAAAGAACTTGTTTTGGAATGAAAGATTTGCTAAACACAATAATATTGATAAAAGCATTTATTAATGATTTTGCCAAATACAAACTGCTTCTTGAAACTCCATTTCAAAAAAGGCAGTTTCAACATAAGCAGAAACCCACATCGTTCCCAATTGGGTTCTTAAGTCATATAAGATAATCCTTGGTTAATCCTTTACCCATGATAATATCAGTGCTCTTTTTCTATTTAAATGCACAGTGGATTTTACATGAGCCAAATTTTGAAATTTTTATAACAAAAGCAGCCATCTTCAGTTTCCATTAGAACTAAGCTAGCAATTGGACATTTCAAATTTTAGCCTAGTCAGAGCCATGGCTCCTGCTTGGCTTCACATTTGGCTAAGTATAGGGAAAATGAGAATTGAGCATTCTATGTAGGGAGAAGTGGAATTTGCTATTTGAGTATGTTCTCAAATTTGTGAACTCATGAAATTATTTGTACAAATTGGACTCCATATAGAGTTGCATGTGTTTTCACAGATATAGTTTAATCAAGGATTTGGACTTTCCTTGATCAGAACATATGTACTGCCTGTTGAGGGACCTAGTTGTCAATTTTATTTCCTGACATCAGGATATTTAACTGTAGCTAGACTGTCTTTTTTGCATAGAGAAATGCTATGTGCAAAATTTTCTTTTTCTTGTCTCTATACAACATATAGACTGGCATTTTTAATTAGCAATCGTAGAGGTTTAAAATTGGTCTAAAATTGAAAGGTATACATTTGGCATTATCCTTTTACAAACTTAGACTCATGGATATCTGCACCTATTCATAAGTTATTTACTTCACATATTTTTTTGTCTTCTATAAGGTTTTGAAGGAAAAGAACCTAGATTGGCTGCAATTGTTACGCTGGCATCATCTCTGGATTACACATCATCTAAATCAACTCTAAAGTTGCTCTTACCCCTTGTAAGTTTATCGATTATCTCTGTATGGTTACTGCCTATATACATTTGGTGGTTAACTTCACGCATAACCTCTGGGGAACTAAAATTGGGTCACTTGTCAAACAGGCAGATCCTGCACAAGCTCTGAACGTCCCTGTTGTTCCTTTAGGAGCAATTCTGGCTGCTGCTTATCCTCTTTCATACCGCCCGCCATATGTTTTGTCATGGTTAAATAATTTGATTTCAGCTGAGGACATGATGGATCCCGAACTACTGAAGAAGCTGGTCTTGAGCAACTTTTGTGAGTATTTCTGTCAATCTGTTGTGAAAGAGAATGTGTGAGCTGTGAAGTAAAAACCACACTTAGACATACATGGCTGAATCCCTCTTTTAGAAAAACATTAAACTGAGTCTTTTTAAAATTTTCAAGAGTAATAAAACTTAATTTAAAAAAAAAAAACCCATCTGGTACAAAATTGTAAGAAATACTGTAAATTAATTCTATAGAGATTTAAGAGATATTTTTCTCGACATGATTCACTTTTCTTGTATTTTTATTCTTTCTTAATCTTTTGTAAGTCTCCCCATTAAGATTTGGTTCAATTCATAATCATAATAACTTGTGGCCAACTTAGTATTATACACTTGCTTGATCAAAGAGGAAAACAAAAGGACTTTGTTTTGATAAATAATAAATGCAAAGCTGATATCTATCACAGGCCTTCCAGCATGTTTTCCACGGCTGCCATATTGGTCCAGAAGTGCCCCTTTTTGTTTTGTGTCCAGTCTATTAAATGTAATTTATTGGTTTAGGTCCACTGTAAAGTGTAAACATTAAATTGACTCCTATATGTCTTGTTAACTTGTAAAATCTTTGATATACTTTAGTGTAGACTTTGGCATCATAGTTAAATTTCAATTGTCAACTAAAGAAATATGGCATTGAGGATTGGAAACAGGGTTAATTTAGGCGAAGGTTGAGTGGCCAGTTCTAGTTCCCCCCTTCCCCTTTTTTCAACTTAGAGCTACACATATATAAAAGATTATAATTAGGTTATTTTTACTGTTTTAAGGTGAGAATGAGGGAGCTCCCCCCCCCCCCCCCCCCCCAAAAAAAAAAAATGATTGTCAAATCTTATGGTAGACGAATTTTTAATGGACTTAAACAGTTACTTTAGCATAGTAATTTATTTATTTTCTTTCTTTATATGATGCCTATGTAGAAATAATACCTGGTGGTGCCATTTTTAAGGATATTATGAATTGCTTGTGATCGTGGCACTGAGTTTTGAGATAATATGACAGGCATTAATGATACAAGAATGTTAAAATGAATGGGGTAGTGAAAAAGCAACAATTTTCATCTGCTTCCACTGAAAAATGATAGGTCTTCGGGACATGGGTAGGAGGGGAAGATTTACAACTTTTAAGGGATTGTTTGATTATTTGATGAGCAACAACTGGTGGTTTTGGAAAATTTAGAATGTTTAATGTACTAGGAATGCTGTAGACCTGTTAAATGTACTATCTGGTTATTGCGTCTTTTTCTCCAAGTATCAATTGAAGTATCTTGAGCCAGAAATTAATTAGTATGGAAGAAGATGGAACGTACAGTGTTTATTAGCTTTTATTCTTGAGTTGAACAAATTATATGTTGACTTGTCAAGAACATGAGTTGATTGAGCTCATTCAAGTATGCTTTATATGTGTGCTCTATTGTTGAGATTCTGATTCATGAAGGGCTTCACGTAACTGACCTTCATTAGATACTATCACAATTGGCAGGTACCATACCCGCTAAACTTATCTTGCAGCTCACAACAGCATTCCGAGACCATGGATTATGTAACAGGGATGGAACTTTTTTCTACAAGGATCATCTACACAAAAGCAATGTCCCTGTCTTAGCAATTGCTGGAGACCTGGATCTAATTTGCCCACCTGAAGCTGTGAAAGGTATTTTTAAATTCTACATGGTTTACATGCAAGAAGTGAATATTCTTATACGGATCTTTTGTGGACCAGAAACTATTAAGCTGATACCTCAGCACCTGGTCACCTATAAATTATTTGGAGAAGCCGGCGGTCCACATTATGCTCATTATGATTTGGTTGGAGGAAGACTGGTATGAAACTTTTCCTAGTTGATTATTGTTGCTAGTTTTATTTTTTAAACATAGAAAACTGTTATTGAAAAATAGCTTTAATTGGTTGGTTGTGGATGTATCCTAGTTGATTATTATTGCTAGTTTTGATTTTTAAACATAGAAAACTGTTGTTCAAAAATAGTTTTAATTAATTGATTGTGGATGTACAACATGTTAATCCTCTCCTGTCGTTCCTAGTTGTGGCTGTTCTCTCTAGTTCATTTGCCCTTATGTCTTTCCATGTACATCACTGTTGACCTTTTGTCCATTTTCAATTGTCATCTGCACCATTTGCTTGGTGGAAGTATGGGTTAGATTTGAAGGTGGGTGATGTTTAGGCTTTGATACCATGTCAGGAAAATAGGAAGAGCAAAAATTAGCGGGAAAAAAAAAGGGACGGCAAACAAAATATATTATTGAAAAACTCAATTACAGTGTTTATATCACTGACCTCTCAACTTTATTTATACTATGACCACAGAAAGACAATTAGTATCCTTCTCTTATTACTTTGAGTACACTACAACCAACTATTTTTTTTAACTTACAAAACTTTCCTAATTTTCTTAATGCCTATCAATAGGGTAACTCTTTTCTTAATGAAAACTGTCCTAAGTTTTAGTATGTCTTAACAGTTCCTATGGTATCATTCAATTGTTTTATTTTCAAATACTGTTTAATTGTTTTTATGTATACTGCTGATTTCCTTGTGATGCTTTTTCTATGCTTTTCCGAGTGCAGGCAGTGAAGCAGGTGTATCCCTGTATAATCGAATTTCTTAGTAGTCATGATGGGTGATATAAACCATCAATTTCATCGGGTATACATTCTTCTTTGATCATGCTAAATTTCCCATTCCAAACAGGCATGAGATAGCCTTCTCTTGTTGTACATCATATAAAGTTTATGTAACATTTACCTACATGGCCGTTTCTACTCACAAAATTATTCAGTTGGTTTTCTTAATGGGTGCGCGAGAAGAATTGGATGCTGGAAAGTTAAAAGCCCCGATCAGTCAAGTCGTTTTGTACATCGGAAGATGAAGGTTTCACATGTACGTTACTGATGTTGTAACCATAGCAGTAAAAGTAGGACTCTGAATCACCAAGGAAGATGCATATAGTGATAGGAATTTAAATTAAGAGTCTGTAAGAAAAGAAAATGCTTTCATCCTCGAGTCTGAATTACTGGCCAATTTTTTACTTGTTATGGAACTTAGCTCTGGTACTTGATACCAGTGAAAAAATTTAATTCTATTCCTCTACTCCCGCTTGCGGTTACAAGCCAACGATATATAGGCGTTGGAGCTATTAACAACCAACAATCTTATTAACAGACTTAACAACTCTAACAGACTACTAACACATGCAAAATATTAAGCAGTAAATTACTAAGCAATGAAGATATCTTTACTAAGCGCTTTCACCTGATTATTATGTATTAGTTTATTTCCCCTTCAGAAAAACATCCTTGACCTCAAGGATGGGCAAACATTGCAGTATCAGAGTCTGGGAACTGTTGTTGTATAGTTGGCAAAGACTCCCATGTAGCATCCTCAGAATTAGTGTGTTTTCACGGGACTAAAACTGACTAAAACTTGAGTCAGTGGTAAGTTGTATTCCTTGACAACTTTCTTTGCCAATATTGCCTTAATCTCTATTGAAAAGTATCCTTCCTTGGTCATAGTAGGTAACATTATGCTAGCTGGTATAGCTTTTACTTTATGCCTTTTTGACAAGGACACATGAAAGACCGAATGAATTCAGGTATTAAAAGGAAGTTTTAGTCGATAGGCCACTTGACCCACCTATTAGAGTACCTTGTAGGGCCTAAAATATTTCGCGGCCAACTTGTAAAGGGCAAAATTATTGATAGTGTTACATCTAAAAGAATGAAAATGTTTGTTAGTAAGTTGTTGCATTTTGTTCTGAGCTCTCTCCAAATGGTATCTTAGTAACTACCTAATAGCTCCTTTCTCCTTTAAAACTCCTATCAATAATCGCATTGTCACTTTCTCCAGGCCAAATAAGGTGAGTGAGTGGGTGGAGCCATACCATAAATAGCCTCAAAGGTAGACATACTTATAACTGAATGGAAGGTGTGTTATACCATAATTCATTAAAAAATAACCCTATAGTTCACTCCTTAGAAAGGTCTCCTATCATGCACCACAAATAAATTCTAAACTTATATTCAATTGACCATCGATTTATGGATGGTAAACTGAAGAGTATAGCAACTTAATCTTATTAATCTTGAAAAAAGCCTTCTAAAAATTCCCACAAAAGAGAAGGTCACAGTCTGTAACAATTGAATGAGGAAATTCATGCTAATTGGTTACATTATCAACGAAGGCTTGGGTGACATCCATGGCGACATAGGGATGATGAAGTGCCATGAAATGCCCAGCCTTAGTAAGCCTATCCATTACCATTAGGATCACTGACTTATGATGAGACTTAGAAAGACCTATAATGAAGTCTATACTAATGTCAGACTAATTGAGATGGAATTGGCAAGGGTTGCAAGAAATCTGGAGTGGCTATTGTTTTATTCTTAAACCACTGACATGTTTGACATTCTGCCACAAACTTCCTCATATCCTTGGACATCCCCTTCTAATAAAATACTATTACCAACCACTTATAGGTGGGTATAATACTCGAGTGCCTTCCCACTGGATCATTATGGAAGTGATAAAGTAGCTATTTCTAAGAGGAAGGTCAACTCCCATAACCAACTTGCCATTTTTTTTTCAATAGCTAATGGTCTCAACTAAACTTAGGATAAGAGTTAACATCAATTTCTAATTTAGCAATTAAAGCTTTAAGCTTATAATCCTAGGACCAAGAAGCCTTAACCTTCTCATTCAAACTTAAAATAATAGAAATTATAGCATGGTAAGAATGATCAGTGGCTGTTACCTTAAGAAACTGACGAGACAACGCATCAGCCACTAGGTTGTCCCATCCTTTTCTCTACACAATATCATACTGAAGGCCTCACAATTTATTAACCCCTTTAAATTATTTTGGTGAGATGCCTTTTTGCTCCAACAAGTGCTTTAATGGGAGATAATTTGTGATAATAGTAAAATACCTCCCATAAAGATATTGGCACCAATGTTTAACATCAAATATAAGACTAATCAATTCTTTTTTATAAGCTAATAGATGGCATTTGTTGGGGGATAAAGCTTTGCTAAAAAAAGGCAATAGAATGTCCCTTTTGAGATAGAACAACCCCAAACCCAATGTTAGAAGCATTTGTTTCCAATGTAAAAAGGGCTAGAAAGTGAAGTAAAGCAAGTATAAGGGTGAAAGCCATAACTTGTTTGAGTTGGTCAAAAGCCTTTTGTGCTTCGTCACTCCAAACAAAAGCTCCATTTTTTAATAAATCTGTCAATGACTTACTAATACATCCATAATTCCTCACAAACCGACAATAGTACCCTATAAGGCAATGGAATTCCCTAAAAGATTTTATAGTAGAAAGAGTAGGCTATGCAAGCATTACTTCAATCTTCCTACAATCAATAGTGACCTCCATGGCAAAAATAACGTGGCCTGGATAGTCAATTTGTTTTGCTTCTCTTTGCAAAGAGGCGATGCTATCATAATAAACTCAATATACTTCTAAGATATCTAAGGTGTAACTCCCATGAACTACTATAAACCAAAATGTCATCAAAGAAGATCAAAATGAATTTCTGAAGTAAGGGCTTAAAAATGGTGTTCATTAAACCTTGAAATGTGATCGAATCATTTGTTAGCCTAAAAGGCATAATCCGAAATTCGTATAACCCTTCATAAGTCCCAAAGGTAGTCTTGTGGATGTCATTAGGATCCGTACAAATATGATGATGCTCTGCACGTAAATCCAATTTGGAAAAGTACTTGGAACCTCTTAACTCATTAATGAGCTCCTCCACTATAGGAATAGGAAACTTGTTATTAACTGTTTGAGCATTAAGTCTTTTGTAATCAACATAGAACTTCTATAAGTTGTCTTTCTCCCTGACTAGCACCACAGGACATGTAAAGGCACTATTGCTTGGCCTTATTATTCCATTTTTTAACATTTCTCTTAACAACGCTTCCATAGTATCCTTCTACATAAGGCCATAATGATAAGATTTTAAGTTGATTGATGTCTCCTCCTTCAAAATAATTTTGTGATCAAAATATCTTGAAGACAGCAAGGATGTAGGCTTACTAAACACATCACCAAATTCCTCCAATAATGCAGCCAAGGATCATTATTCTGTCTCTGTCAATGTATCATCTTTGCTTATGTTCAAATTTGACAATGTAAGATTTTCTTGGTGCTTCGTCTGGTTAAAACAGACATGTCCCCCTCTCAATAATTGTTTTCCATGTACTTCCTCATCATATAGCAATAATTGTGGATGACCAATCCCATGCAACTCACAGGATTTTCCTTCAAGCTTAAAATGCATAAACTGATTTCTTAAGTTCCATGTAATATTGCCTAAGGTAGCTAATCATTCCACCCCTAAAATCATATCAAAGCTTAACAAATTCATCACCATAAAATTCTTTTGGAAAGGAACTCTTTCCATACTCCACTATAGTCCTTTGCACATGACTTCTACTAAAACTTGATCACCATTTGTCATTGACATAGTAATACAAGCTGTCTTTTGTGATTTCAGCTTAAGTCTCTTGGTTAAGGTAGTATCCATAAAATTATGAGTGCTACTTGTATCCAAAAGCAACAGTATGGATGATTATTAACCTTCCCTTACACCTTCATAGTAGTGTATTCGTTTGAATCCAAGATTGACCTAGTAATAGTGTTTAATGAAATTCTTAGGTGCATTTCTACTGATACTCCCGTGTTTTCAACATCTTATATTTCTCTATCGATCTCCATTTTATCTTCATGTTCCTTATCCTCCACAACCAACATATAAAGCTAGGAATCCTTGTATTTATGATCAAAGCTGAACTTTTCTAGACACCAGTAGCATAACCCATTCTTCTTCCATTTATACATCTCTTTTTTTGTTAATTGTTTAATAGGTTTCTTTGAGGTAATGGTTAGTTTTCAGGTAGAGAAATTGGAGAAGTAGGAAGACGTGTTTTTAGCAATGGAGGTCTTTCGCAAGTCAAGAATTAAGGAGTTCAGGTAGGATGGAAAATTGTTGTAGGTTCAGATATTGGTAATAAGAGGTGTTACAGGTTTCCTTTGATTATGAGTCTGTTGATTGTGGAAAATGGAATTGGAGGTTTCTTGCAACTCCAAATGTTTGGCATATGTAAGGGAAGTTGGTTTAAACATTCTTACCTGAGCCTTAATTTCATGTTTGAGACCTCTAAAAAAGCAATTCATTGCAAGATTCTCCGATAAATCTATTTGAGCTAAAAATTCTTCAAACTTCTTCTAATAATCTTCAATAAAACTATCTTGCTTCAAGTTCTTTGGCTCAGCCATGGGATTAATCTTAAGAAAATCTCCAAATCTGCCATGCATCCCATCCACATACTCTAACCATCCTGTATCACCTAACCTCCTTTTTTTCATAAAACTTTGGTGCCATTGTAAGGCCTTTCCTTCAAGATGCATCACCACTAATCTCACTCTTTGCTCTATTAATGTCTTGTCAATTTTAAAGAATTGATTATAATGGAAGAGCCAGCCTTTGAAGTCTGAGCCATCCAATCTTAAAAACTCTATGCGAGAAAATTTTGTCAGAAATTGACAGCTTCCTTAAGTTTGTTGTCCATTATATGATCCAAATTGAGGGAAGTGGATGTTCATCAGATGTCCCTTATGTACACTTGTTTTTTTGTCAGTACCATTTCCTTCATCAGCGATGTTCATCACCAGTGTCAGAGTCCTCGTAGCTATCTCTCCAATTAACATTTCCAATCTCACGACGAATGATTCCAATTTAGCTTCAATATGATTAATCGAGGAGTCCACGTGCATCACCAATGCCTGAAGGTTATGAATCTCTATCTTTGATAGTGCGAATTCTTGCTTCATCTTGCATAGTCAATCAGTGGAGCATGTTTCTTTCACCATTCCAAGAATCGTAGAGCTCTGGTACCAGTTTGGTATGGAACTCAACTCCAATACTTGATACTAGTGAAAAAAAAAAAGTAATTCTATTCCTTTACTCCTTCTTGTGATTACAAGCTAATAATTTATAATTTGAGCTACTATTAACAACTAATAATCTTACTAATAGACCTAACAACTTTAACAAATTATTAACACAAGCAAACTATTAAGCAACAAAAATATCTTTACTAAACATGTATAACTGATTATTATGTACCAATACTTGAAAGTTTTCTTACATGTTAATTGTTTTAGTTGCCTAAACGTTTTTTTTGTTTTTTGACAAAAAAAGTTCTAAGGGTTCAGTTTAGGGCCCAACAAATGGTAAGAATCAATTCATTTCAAAAGCTTAAACTGATTAACACATGTCTCTCATAAATTTTTTGAACTTGAAGCATGACAAGTATATGTCTGCCATATCAAGAAATAATATAATTATAGATATTTAATTACAGTCTATATGATATGAAACTTTTCTACTGTTTGCTTATTATATTGATGTGACTTCAATTTGAGTGACTATTAATCCACCTTAATATGAAATTTGATCTTATTCTAGAGGTGATATTAAGATGATTACTATTCCTTAATGTATGAAAACACTTTGAATTCTTTTAATTTCTTATGATGTAGGCCAAGTTTGTTATGAAAAGAAATAGATATAATGTGTATAGAACTTACTAAAGTAAAAAGGTCCATAACATAATTGAGTTTTATTTGCACTGTATCTTTTCCTAATGTTGATATTGTTAATTTTAAAACAAAAAATATAAATATAAATATAAATATAAAATTATGTATGGACATAGATCACCCATATTGCTAAGCCTCTTGCATGAAAGCCATCAACTTGATAATAGTATTTTTTGACCCTTTTATAATTCAAAGCTAGGCGGCATAGACATATTATGATAGTGTATATTTTTGTAATTTACCAAAAAAATGAAAATAGTATATATATTATTTCTACTTTCTTTTGAATTCCAAAGTTTATGAGAAATTGAATGGCACTAACTCTTTGATTATGGTTGCTTCTATGCTTTTGTTTCCTCTCTCTCTCTCTCTCTCTCTCTCTCTCTCTCTTTAAAATTCTTTTTTTTTCTATATTACTTGAATGATTATCCTAAAGTAATATACATTTTGTTTAATTTACTATCACCTTCATTTAACTATTTAAGATGGCTTTACTATGTTAACATCTAAAATATATGCTTAAAAGATCCATTTAATCATGAGTTTGAAAACATATTCAATTTGATAGGCTCAAATCCAAAGAAAAAAAGGGGAAATGAGCACAAAGAATAAAGTTTGATTAAAAAATAGGCCCATTTTAAAAGTTTATTTTGTAAAACAAGTTAAGGTCAAACTTTTTTTAATATATTGATTATAATATTAAAAACAATTGCAATTCAAAAATTTCAGATGTTTTATATCATGATTTTTATTTGCTTAAAAACATCTAAAATGTTTAAAGGTATAAGATATTTTCATTTTGTTAATACGTCATGTACCTTGAACGCAAGGATGGATCAAAGTGTATTACTTTAGCGGTAGTTGCCTCCTTGAAACATTTTTATATGTATTATGTATGTTTATAATATTATTTTTTGTTTAAAAATTTTAAACCAATCCCCTAAAATTTTTTATCTGATCCTTTCAAAAGAATTTTAAACACATACTTTTAAAAACATAGATACCTCTTACATTGATTATTAAAGTAAATTTTAGAAAACAAGAAAAATATAATAAAATATATTAAATTTTTTTTAAGAAGTTTCTTATGTCCATTCTCCAATAAGAACTAATAATATACTCTTCACTCTCTAATTTTCATTCTTTCACAAAATTTCTTTCATTTTAGTTTCTTTAACCAATATTCTTTACTCACTATAAAAACATGACTTTATAATGAAATAAAAGATCATTTTCTTGCAGATAATTTGGCTATTTATTACACTATGGAGGAGATTATAGATAAATTCTATTCAATTAAAAATTAAAAAAAAAATGATCATAATGACTAATACATATTATATAACTTATGGTATATATTTATTTTATATTAAGTTAGTTATATTTATTTTGAAATTATTATATTTCACTAATTTTTTTTATTATGTGTCTTTGTTTTTAAATTTTAGTAAATTTTATTATTATATTAATTTACTTAAAGTTGCATTTTTAATAAACATTCTTACTTAAGCCTCAATTTCAAGACCCCTTAAGAAGTAATTGATTGCAAGATTCTTTGGTAAATGCACTTAAGCTAAAAATTCTTTAAACTTTTTTTGATAATCTTCAATAGAACTATCTTGTTTCAAGTTTTTTAGCTTAGCCATGGGATTAACAACATCTCCAAATCTACTACGCATCCCTTCCACATACTCTAACCATCCTATATCACCGAACCTCCTTTTCTTCATCAAACTTTGGGGCTACTGTCAGGCCTTTCCTTCAAAATGCATCACCACTAATCTCACTCTCTGCTTGATCGGTGTCTCGTTGATGTTAAAGAACTTATTACAACAGAAGAGCCAGCCTCTGACATCTGAGCCATCAAATGTTAGAAACTCTATGTGAGAAAATTTGTCGAAAATTGATAGCTTCTTGAAGTTTGTTGTCCATTATACAATCCAAATTGCGGGAATTGGTTGTTCATCATACATCCCTCATGTACACTCGTTGTTTAGTTAGTACCATTTCCTTCATCGGCGACGTTCATCAACAAGTCAGAGTCTTGGTAGCTATCTCTCCAATTAACGCTTTCAGTCTCATGACCAACGATTCCAGTTTAGCTTCAATCCAATTAATCAAGGAGTCCATGTGCATCATCAATGCTTGAAAGTCGTGAATCTCTGTCTTTGATAGCTTGAGTTCTTGTTCCATCTCACATAGTCTATTAGTGAAGCATGTTTCCTTCATTCTAAGAATTGTAGAGCCCTGATACAAGTTTGGTATGGAACTCAACTCTAGTACTCGATACCAGTGAAAAAAAAATTTTAATTCCATTCCTTTACTCCTTCTTGCAGTTACAAGCCAATGATTTATAGACGTTAGAGCTACTATTAACAACTAACAATCTTATTAATAGACTTAACAGCTTTAAGAAACTACTAACACGTGCAAAACATTAAGCAGCAAATTACCAAGCAATGAAATTATCTTTACTAAGCACATACACCTGATTATTATGTATCAGTACTTAAAAGATTTCTTACATGTTAATTGTTTTAGTTGCCCAAATTTCTTTACTGTTTTTTGAAGAGAAAAGTTCAAGGGGTTCAGTTTAGGGCCCAGCAAGACAATTTTTTCCCCTTGGGCAGTTTGCCAGTTTTAAAGTGATAAGAATCAATTCATTTCAAAAGCTTAAGTTGATTGACACATACCTCTCAAAAATTTTTTGAACTTGAAGCATGGCGAGTATATGTCTCCCTTATCAAGAAATAATATAATTATAAATATTTTATTACAATCGATATGATATAAAACTTCTTTACTGTTTGCTTATTCTGTTGATGTGAATCCAATTTGAGTGACTATTAATCCACGTCAATAAATTTGATCTTATTCTAGAGGTGATATTAGGATGATTACTATTCCTCAATGTATGAAAGCACTTTGAATTCTTTCAATTTCTTATGATGCAGACGAAATCAATTATTAAAAGAAATAGATATAATATGTATAGAACTTACTAGAATGAAAAAGTATATAACATAATTTAGTTTTATTTGCACTGTATTTTTTCCTGAAGTTGATATTATTAATTTTAAAATAAAAAAATTAATATAAATATAAATGATATCCGAACATAGATCACCCATATTGCTTAACCTCTTGCATGAAAGCCATCAACAGTATTTTGACCCCTCACAATTCAAAGCTAGGCGGCATAACCATGGTATGATAGTATATATTTTTGTAATTTGTCAAAAAATAAAAATAGTATATATACTATTTCTCTTTTCTTTTGAATTCCAAAGTTTATGGGAAATTGAATGACACTGACTCTTTGGTTGTGATTGCTTCTTTGCTTTTGTTTCCCCCCCCCCCCCCCCCCCCTCCTCTCTCTCTCTCTCTCTCTTTAAAATTCTATTTTTTTTTATATTACTTAAATGATTATCCTAAAATAATATACATTTTGTTTAATTTACTATCATCTTCATTTAACTATTTAAGATGACTTTAATATGTTAATATCTAAAATATATACTTAAAAGATTGATTTAATTATGAGTTTGAAAACATGTTCAGTTTGATAGGCTCAATTCCAAAAAAAGAAAAAATGAAATGAGTTCAAAAAATAAAGCTTCATTGTAAAATAGGCCCATTTTAAAAAGTTTGTTTTGTAAAATGGATCATAGTGAAACTTCTTTTAAATTTGACTTAGCCCAAAAGCCTGAACTAATTTTTTAATATATTAATTATAATATTAAAAAAATTAATTCAGAACATTTCATATATTACTATTTCTTTATGTTTTATATCATTTTTTATTTACTTGCTAAGTGTTTTTATTTCTGACTTAAAAAAGAATTATCCATTTTCATTTTTGTTAACTCAATATAAGTTTTTAAAAGATTGTATTAGTATGAAGTTCATAAATTACTTATTTGATTTTTAATTTGTAGTTTTTTGTTTCCTAAATTAAAAGTCTTAACTTAATTTTCAATCTCTCTATTTTTTTAAATTAAATTCTAAGAATAAAACTAATAAAATATTTTTATATCTAAGTATGGTATTATAGATTCTTAACAAATTCAAAGGAAAAGATAAATATAAAAATTATAAAATAAACGGCATTATCCAAATTTAAAAGTCTTTTGCAAAAAAGAAAAAAAAAAGCCAACTAGACTAAACTAAGATTTTTTCCTTTCTTTTTTGGCGGGGGCCAGGATTTGAGGAAGAAAATTTCGGCTGGACCCATTTTTACAACCAAATTTTTTTGAAAACTTCAATAAATTTTTAAGTAAGTTCAACTCATAATTAGATCTACTTGAAAACATCTAAATGTTTAAATGTTTAAAGGTATAAGAAATTTTCATTTTGTTAATACTTCATGTACCTTGTACGCAAGGATGGATTGAACTGTATTACTTTGGAGGTAGTTGTCCCCTTAAAAATTTTGTATATGTATTATGTGTGTGTATATATATATATATATAATATTATTTTTTGGTTAAAAATTTTAAATCAGTCCCCTAAAATATTTTGTCTACCCCTTCCAATGTTTTAAAATTTTAAACACATACTTTAAATACATGGCTATCTCTTACATTGATTATTAAAGTAAATTTTATAAAACAAAAGAATATAATAAAATATATTAAAACTTCTTCAAGAAGTTTCTTATATCCATTCTCGAATAATAATTAAAAATATACTCTTTATTCTCTTATTCTAATTCTTTCACAAAATTCCTTCTATTTTAGTTTCTTTACTTACTATAAAAACATGACTTTGTAATAAAATAAAAGATCAATTTTTGTAAATAATTTGGCTATTTATTACACTATAGAGGAGATTATAGATAAATTCTATTTAATTAAAAATAAAAAATATGTTCATAATGACTAATACATATTGTAGCACTTCTAGTATATATATTTTTTATACTAAGTTAGTCATATTTATTTTGAAATTATTATATTTCTCCAATTTTTTTTTATTATGTGTCTTTGTTTTTAAATTTTGAGTAAATTTTATTATTACATTAATTTACTTAAAGTTGCATTTTTAATAATCATTAGTACTTGTATTAAGTATAAATTTTTGCTCCCTTACAATTTTTTCTAATTTCATACTTTGCTTGGAAGATATGAGAATTTCACAATTTGAATTCTGGACTTTGTCAATTTTTACCTCAAAAAAAGGGTTATTGTATACTTTATTAGATAATTATTCCATTGTCATATTAATTATAATAATTTTAAATAATATGATTTCTTATATCATCATAATTAGAATACTTGAAAATATAATGGTGAAACTGCATGCTACTCTCTCAAATTAAGACTTAATTATAGAATTGCCCTATGATCTTTAATATGTAACGTAAGATTTTCTTGAACTTTGAACTAAAATAAAAACAGTAATAATCACCTAGGCCACATAATCTTCGTTGGCCTCTTATATTTGCATTTTCATACAAATCCAATGCCAATTGGTGAAATTTATTGAAACTAAAAAGCTTACAATTAATTTAAAATAGGATTTAATATTTTCATTTTGGTTAAATGTTCAAGAAGATATTTTGTTATACTTTAAAGATTATATATCAATTTGTAATTAAGTTTTAGTTTAAAAAGATAAAATATCATTTCCCCAAATATATTTTATCAATATTTCAAATAATTTTATGAGTTATAAATATATTTATGTAAAAATGGTAGCCTACTAAAACGCTGGCGATAGAAACTCAAGTTTAACCTCTTATAATTCAGCATCATTAGTCCCTCTCACCGAAAAAACAAAACAAGACAAAATAAAAATGCCGCTCCTTCATTCAAATTTAAGGTGGAATGGGATGTGGGGATCCGACCAGATCTTTGTTCACTTGAGAAGTGGCAGTCCTGTCTTCTAAAGTGGATAACCCAGAAGACAAATATTCAGAGGAAAGGGCCTATATACATTTATATGCAAAAATTAAATTATTATTATTATTATTATTATTATTATTATTATAGTACTGCTCTTTTGGATACATATAATATATTTAGTTCACCGATATTAAGGAGATTCACTGAAAAATCAAATACGTAAATCCTTAAAATGATGGTTCTGAATTGATCAACTAGTTGATCTAGCAGATGAATTTCAAAATATGTATGTGTGACTCAACTGAACAAAAACTCACAGCTGATAGATTGCTAAGACTGCAGGAATGATAAATTTTTTGAAACCAAAATGTGAAATATTTCCAATTTCCAGTGTAATTGGCCTTCCATTTTCTATTCTTAAAATCTTTGATGAAATTATATGTTGGTTTTTGGAAGTTAATGCTAGAAAATATTATAAATAGATAAACTTTTGGGCGTGATAATCACTCTTTTCACAAGAGATATTGTGTGTACATTCTTGAAAAATAACAGACAACCCTCTTTACATATAACAAAGTTGTATAAATTTTTTTTTACAAAGTTCTCTTAAAAAGATTTTGAATTTATATAAATAAAATCCTTTTAATAGCAAGTCATTTTGTTATATTATTATCTATTATTATTAATATTTTTATTATAATTTTGATTTGGTTAATCCGGTGTTCTTCATGGACCCTTAGATATCCTTTTAGTCCTTCAAATGTGAAATTTTTTACAATGCATTACAAACTATTCAATAATCTCAATAGTAAAATATGCATAATTTGAGTCCGATTCATTTAGTGAGTATTTTGAAAATAAAATTCTTAATGCATAAGATTGACGTAAGAAAGCGTATAGTTAAAATTATTGAATGAGAGAACTTAGCTCAGGCAAAACCTAACAAAATATCCCCAATTTGTGATACCGAAAGTAATTACATATATGCATGAAGTAATTTCCACTTGCTTGCCTCATGTCACAATGGAGCATTAACATAAGATGAGTGTAAGAGCATTTGTAGCAATGCCAGGAAGCAGAATTCAAAATAACTTCTGTTTGGCCATGTCTTGTTCTTGTGCTGTTTTGTTTCTACCTTATGTTCCATGTTGACAGAAGCAGAAGATAAGTATTGGGCTTTTTTTTGTCCATTCAGATTATTACTTATTAGGTAGTTTTACTCAGAACTTGCACCATAAAAGGCAACTCTTCCCATGAAATCAACATAGTTTTAAAAATCAATCCAGATTAGCCAATTTGACCAGAAAACTTGATCCAATTTAGTTAGTCCACAAAACCAACCAATCAAAAAACTGGCCAAACCAATCAAAAACGGGCAAAAATTGGTCCTTATCATTAAAAAAAAAAAAAAGATTTTTCTTACATAATAGAATAATTCATCCCAAATAAGTTTGACAAATTAAAAATAGAAGGTAATAAAAAAAGGAGGGAATTAAAATATATAAAAAAATTAATATATATATAGTAAAATGTACATACCTTACTATTTTTTATACTTGTTGTCTATTATCTTTATATTCTATTTCTTAGTAATATTTTTCTCAAATATCAAGGTATTTAATCAAAACTATTATATATTTTTTATTTTTTTATTTTTTAATGATAAATAAAATCTTAATATAATTCTAAAATTTTAAAATAATTTTTATAATATTTTAAGAAATATTGAATTAATAATCAAATATTTAAAATTTATTAATATTTATTTTTTATATTAAAATGTTAATATATAAAATTTTAAAATATATATTTAATAATTACTAATTCAACCATAATTCAATTATGATTCGAATAATAAATTATAAACTAATATTTCTACCGATTCAATGATTAATCTATTTTTAAAAACATTAGAAATCAATGCTCCTTCCTTAGCCACCATTACCACCGTTGATAAGTTAGCTTTTCTAAGTCCAGCAATTAGTAAGGCATCATCACTATGGATTTCAACTTTTCACTCAGTTTTCTATCAAGACAAAGAGGATCATGGCTTAATTGATCTAGGTCTTAAACTCAGAACGGGGCAGCCTGAGGCTTATCAATCTTCTGGAAACTGTATGCCTTCATCTGCTACTTCATTCTTTGAACTACTCTTTCTCTTTCTTTTAGTCCCCTACTCTTGTTACTTTTTGATGATGGAAACAATCATAATTAATTTAACTTTGTCAGGTATAAAGACTTTGGTATTTCTTTTCGGCTTTGGAATGTTTTCTTCAGCAAAACTCGTGCTCCAATGTTTTACTTGCAATTTTGCATAACATTAGGGTTCAAAATATTTAATACAAAAAAAAAAAGATAGAAAAAATATGGTGAAACGTTAGCAGATGTTTTGGTAATTTGTGGTAATAAGGTTCATAGAAGAGTGAAGAGGCATAGTTCTCCTTTTTTTTTTTCATTACACAGTAGATTCATGTTGGGAGGTGTGAGGAGTAAGGAAAGAGAAATAGATAGATGGGTAGGATTTCAATTTGAAATATTGAAGTTAGTGCTACCTGAGTTATCAAACGCATTGATAAATTCTCTTAATTTTCTTCGTCTTAATCTTGAAGATTGAGATTGATACTATATGAACTATCAACTCATTAACTAGTTCTCTTAATTTTCCTCTTAAGTAACAACATAAAGCTAAAATTTATTTTAAAAATGGAGACTGATACCATATGAATTATCAGCTAATTTTTCCTAATTTTTCTCTAGTAATAATATAGTTGCCGCTATGTACAGTGTTAAAGAATTGTGTTTGGATTCAGTGATGAGTCTGGATGGATATGATGACCTTATGGATTGGCCACAGTCTAATCTCAACCTGAAGACCAAGCCCAATCTGTCGCAGAAAATTTTGATGAAGAGATAGAGGGTGTCCAAAGCAACGAGAGATGGGCTTATGTGAAGGTTAACATGGATGGGGTTACCATTGGCAGGAACATTTGTTTGCTTGACCATCCAGGCTACTCAAGTCTAGGAATCCAATTAGAAGACACGTTTGGTAGGCACAGCCTTTAATGTTTTTGCAAGAAAATTTTTTAGTCCTATATTTAAGGCAAAAATGCAAATAAAACCCTTTAATTTTTGGTCATTTGTAAATACCCTCAGCTTAAAAATTAGAAATTGTCCTCTTAAACTTTCATTATTTAATTTTTGAAAATTTTGAGATTTAGGGTTAGAGCATAAAATGTTTTTAATCTTTTAATCACACTTTTTTTTTTCACTTTTAAACCAATGAAGCATACCATCTAACAAAAAAATGGAGTGAAGTGACATCTTCATTTAAAGGAAAAAAAAAAAAAAAAAAGAGAAGGAGTTTTAAGCACTAAAAGGTAAAAGTTTAAGGGTTAATTTTCAGATTTTAAAGTTGAAGGGAGTAGACGTAAATAATGACAAAACCATGTAATTTTGAGAGTAGATATAACAAAGTCACATGGTTTTAAGAGTAGACAGATGCCTCCCCCTAAAATATTTTTAAATTTCTAAATATATAGTATTAAGTTTTGATATTATACCTCTATATCTCTTGAAATTTTAAGTTTATTAGACCTACACATATATATATATATATATATATCTCCTACATAATATGTGATTTTTTTTTTTAAACTACGTAGTAGAGACTTAAAACACCATTGCTTTCACTAAATTAGAGTCCTGACTTAGCCATGGTTTGCAAATAAGGGGCGCATTTTCCATTTTCCCTTATATTTAGTATAAGCCTTTTTTCATCCAGGTATCCAATCCATATCTGGCTTGAGGTTGTTTCAATCTGGGTCAGAATACTCATTGTACTACAAGGACAGAGAAGATCATTGGAGGATTGAGTAATATACCTTGGAGTTAGGTTACCTTTGTCCTTGTCTTGCTTGACTTACCATGGTTTTCTGCTTCTTATTTAACTAATTTAAGCTTCTTTTTCTCTCTCTTTTTTTGACACACAGTTTTTAGAATGTGTGAAGAGGTGAAGGATTGCAAGAAACAACGCAGCCTCTGTTTCCTAAATTTTCTGTCTGATTCATGTTTTTACACAACCACTAAAGTTATGCCAAGTTAAAACTTGCAGTGTTAATGAAAATGGCATTAATATGTCATGTGGACTTTAATTTTGTCAATTCTGTTTACCTTATTCATGAGTGCTCCACAATCAGCACATACAACTTGAGCTAGAAGGAACTTATTTGGAGTAGTAGTGAGCAGAGTGCATTTGAATAATCGTTTATGAGAAAATCAAGTAAGGTGATTTTCACATATTTGTAGGTGTTATCAAGTCGCTTGTGCTTTGTGAAAATCTAACTTGTTAATGATCTCATCAACGGTGCTCTACCATGCGTTTTACTCTCTAAACACGAAAGTATATTCCGTAGAATTTTTTTGTCCTATTGGAAGAATGTAACTGAAAATTTCAACTTTCATATTCTGCAGCTTTATACCACAGGAAAATACCAAAATGACAGTATCATGAAGTTTAATAACATCAGGAATTAATAAGATGAATTCCACATATTGATCTAGATGACAAAGATCATGGAAATTTTTCAAAGTAAATTAATATAGGTATTTTTTTAGTTTTATTGAAATTATATAGATTTATTTTATTTTTAAAATATTCACAAATATTTCTTAAAATAAAATTTTACCTTATATTTTAGTTCAATTTTAAATTTTTTGACCAAAATATCATTTATTCAAAAAAATTGTTTTAGTTGAAAAAATATATATTTAAGTTAATAGATAATATTTTAGTAAAAAATTTTTGAATTAGATTAAAATATAAGATAACTTTTTGTTTCAAATAAAATTTATATATATTTTGAAAATAGATGAATAAAAAGTTTTCATAATTTACTTAATTTTTTTTCTAAAGTCATTCAATTCCACTAATACTATTTTTTAGGCTGCGCTTAATTGGACAGGGTAGGATGCCCGTTCGTCCCATGGCCCATTATCATCTCTATACCCTTTGTGTCCATTAAGACTCTTACACTACTTAAACCAACCATAAAGGATAATATTCTCATGTGACAAATCGTTAACAAATATATTTCCCCCATTTTCATGGTCTGAATTGGTTTGGTTTAAGACTCGAACTTGAACCAGATCGACCATCACTTGTTCTCAAATTAGCGTAAAACCCCCCTAATTCACTGCTTTTTAAAGTTCATCACTATTCCTTGTTGAGTACAATAAATTTCATTCAGATCCATCACAAAATATAAAAACAAAAGTAGTACATAACTCAATTTGGATTTGATTTTATTTAGGGAGCATTTCAAGAATAAAATCTTAAATGCATTTCATCAATGTGTAAGATTTTCCCTCAAAATCATTCCAAAAAAAAAAGATTTAGTCATACCATCATAAGCAAGTCCAATGTCTGAAACAAATAATGTTTGCCTATTTGACTTTCTATTTTTGGATATCTAATATTTATTTTTAAATATCTATTATTTAAAATTTTAAAATATAAAAAATGACACTCGTCTCCTATTTAAATTTTAGTTTTATTATTTATTAAGAGTTATCTGCATGTAAGTGGTTATACTTTTACTTAATATAAATAAACATAAAGGTTAATTTAATTGATGGTAGATGGACCCATTCACCTACCATATTATTCAGAGGGTTCCAAATACCTCTTCTGACTTAATTCTCCTTTTTTAATCCCTTTTCTATTTTATTTGTCCCGAATTCTAGTCCATCAATTTTGCTTCTAACTTGGGATTAAATTTTAGAATTTCAAATATATTTGAAATTATATTTTATATTTATTTTTAGATATTTATTATTTAAAATGTTAAAATATAAAGAGTGATCTTCATCTCCTATTTAAATTTAAATTTTATCATTTGTTAGCATTTACCAGCATATAACTGGTTATGGCTTTGCTGGTATAAATGTAAATGACTGAAAGAGGCAGAAAATACTATCCTTCATCAGTCAAAAATCAGCTTCAGATTTAATTATCCTTCTTTAATCCCTTTTCTATTTTATTTGTTCCAAATCCTAGTTCATCAATTTTTCTTTTAATTTAAGAATATTCGCTCTGGCTGGAGACCCAATACTATTACATTTATTTTTAGGTGTCTAATTTTGAAATTAAGTCTTACAAATAAGAATTATGAATTCTGAGTGGAATGAATAATACTTCTTGTAAGAACCAAAATTTTGGAATGGATTTTGTATTCTGCAGCACTGTGCAGTATAAGATCAATTCAATTTTTTAAAAAAATTAAAAAATTATAATCCATAAAATAGAGGTCAAATACAATATGCTATGGAATAAAGATTCGAGATGTCCAAAATTTTATCAATATTTATTTATATATTTTATTGTTGGGCTAAGTAGAGAATTAGGATGTCCAAAATTTGTTCAATATTTATTTATATATTTTATTGTTAGAATTATATGACTAGTATGGTTTAAATGCCCTATACCTACTCCTACGTTATAGATAGAAAAATTTTTCCTTGCGGACCTCTCGTTAGGTTGGCTGCCCACTTAAGACTTGACGGCTCCGATCTTCTAGAACAAAAATAATATTTGGAAAAATTATAGTTAAATATTTTAAATTAAAAATATTTCTATTTAAATATTTTAAATTTTAAAATTATTTTAAAAGATTAAAAAATTATAATTTAAGATTGTAAGTTAAAATTTGTTATTTTCAAATAAAATAATTTCAAATTTTAAAATTTTTAATATAAATATTTTTAATTTGAAAGTTTTAGATTAATTTTTTCCATAATATTTCATACAGTACAAAGCAAAGCGAGTCATTATCAATCTTTCTGTTATTGTCTTAATAATAGATTTCACTTTTGAAAAACTTTAATAAAGTATTTAATAAAGCAATCAAAACCCTCACATGTGTGATTCTGATGCCTTTTCCACACCCACCATAATGGAATGGACGCCTAATCATGGATCAAGTTCTGAGTTTTATTTTACATAAAAGCGTGTCACATTTTAATTAAATTTTTCTGAAAAAATAAAACTTGTGATCTAGTTCGTGATGTAGATACGATGTTACACCAAATTAATTGATCCTCTAATACTTTTCCAACCAAATTTTGATAATTTATTTGACAAAAACAACTGTCTCAAGTTGCCTTGACTTTTAAACCTATAATGCAATTGAAATGTCTTCCTCTATTATTTTAGATCAAAATTTCCTCATATCAAATTCTAGCCTAACATTCTTATCATCCTCAACCTATTTGTCACTTGCAAGCAATTATTTTTAAAAAAAAATGAAAATTTTGCTCATTTTCCCCTATTTTGGGGGGCTTTCTTTTAGAATAAATTATATAATTTTTTTAAAATTTTGTTAAAATTACATCACCTGTCATCTATTTTTGAAATATATATATAATTTTTTTAAAACAAAAAGTTACATTAGGATTTAATTCAATTTTAATTTTTTTGACCAGAATATTCTTTACTTAAATTTTTTTTATTTAAAAAATATATATTTAAATTAATAAAAGGTATTTTAACTAAAAATTTAAAATTAAATTAATATATTCAGGTTAATAAAAAGTATTATAGTTAACAAATTTAAAATTAAATTAAAATATGAGATAACCTTTTAGTTCATGGAAAGCTTGTATATGTTTTAAAAATAAAAATAAACTTATATAATTTTAGCAAAACTTAAATGAAAGAAAACTTATATAATTTGCCTTTTTTTTTTTTAGGCATAAAACACATGAGGGTGCGGCTATTATTTCGTCAAAGCATTGATTGCAAGAATATGGCAAATAAAACAAAGAATCATGCTCTGCGAACAATGTACCCAAAATTTTTTATACCAAATAGAAAAATTCCTAAATAGATTAAACTAATTATACATAAATATATAAAAGCACATCAAATATAAAATCTACTGAAAAATATATCTAACGTATTTATATGTTGTCAATACAAATTAGTTTATTTGAGAAAAGAGATATAATGAGAGTTTTACAATTATCATGTTTCACAAGTTCAAATTTTCTTAATATTAAGAGTTTGTGTTGTCAGTCAACTATTGGTGAGCTTCTACTCGGTTTTTCAATAGGCCTTGTTCAGGCATTAATCTTTTCGTCTAAAAGTCGACACATATATCATAGATTCAACAGATATAGGGGCAGGATAGGGGGGAAAAAATGAAATTACACACGCTATTGGCACCTTATGTCAAAATGACCTCCTCTAATTATCATTCTTCTCCCCAAAAAAAGAAAAATAAATTTAATTTAATATAATTTAATTTATTACACATATATATTTACTCTAAATTAAATTTTATTTACTAATTTTTTAAATAAATTATAAAGATATTTTTTAAAATTATATAAATTTCTCTCATATTTGTAAAATAGACATAGACCATAAAAAGTTATTACTTTAAAAATAAATAAATTTTTATTATATTTTTAAAATATAAAAAAGTATATAATTTTAATAAAATTAAAATATATATATATATATAAATTACTTTAATTTTTTTAAAAAGAAGAAATTATACCAAAATTTTTCCATTAAATAATGAAGCATTGCCTCTAAATTCACGCCAAACAGTGAAAAACTCAAACAAGTAGAAATGCTGTCTGTGTGAAAGTCAAAGGAATAATGAGAGCAGACTCTGGATTTTCCTGTACTCTATCTCCCCTAAATCCCCGCCACATGCTTCGGCTATCCCAATGCCCACCAACTTCTTTCAATAATCACAATCTCTTGCTTGTAAAATTCAGAATTCATCCACATTTTCTATTAATCTTGACCACAATATTATGTTAAATTAATTAATGTTTCCTTTTTTAAAAAAACAAAAACTAGTCAGTGGACCCGTACATCACACGGGACACGGAATGTTTAAATTTATTTTTAATTGTTCAATTGCATGACTAACAATAAAGAAATTATATAAGTTGTTTGACATTTCAAAAATACAAAATATTTTGAAAACAAAATAAAGCAAAAATGAAAGATCTAGGAGGAGCAATTTTATAATTTGATTAGATAATTTTGTAATCTAAAGATCATTTTAAGAGTTCCTAATAATTTATTCTATATTTAATTCGTAATTAATAAAAATGAAAATAATGAGTATAAGGACTAAAATATTAAACCTTAAAAATAAGAAAGAAGGAAATAAAACTCGGATAGTAATCCAACCACGTTCAATTCACCTGAATTTCGAATACAAAGATTAATATTATATATAAATTGTTAATTTTATTGGCATATTAAATTAATACTTTAATTTTTAAAAATACAATTTTTTTAACACACAATGATTTGAACCTGCAACCAGTTATAACTGACTAAATTTTTTATTACTAGATCATACCTGTGGGTTTAAAATACAAATTTTTTAATTTGATCTTTAATTTCCAATTCTTTTTAATTTAATATTCTACTAATTAGCTACTTTAATTTGTTGACTCAAATTATATCTCTTTTAAGTTCAATTGTACCTGGGTTTGGGCCCAATAAAAATAAGGAAGCTTAGTTTAGTAAGTTAGATAAAATATTGTTTAAAGCATATATGCCAAAAATCTCCGTGAATTAAGAAGAAAGGAATGTAATTTGTAATTGTATTTTTAGCAAATTAACAAATTCTACTTGATAAATGTTATTAGAGTCTTTTTTATATTTAAAAATTTGTGTCAATGATAGTGAATCTCTTAGAATTAGGTGAGATTACATTAGTTACATAAGTCTCATAATATAAATTAAAATATTTTAAGTTTATGAAAATATTTGATTTATAACCTCGTTAATATTTTTATGTTTTGTGATTTCAATATTTGCCCTAGAGCGATACTGATAAAAATTAAATACAATATACCACTTTCATTTCCAATTCTTATCTAGTTTTTCCTAGATAATCACAATTTTGAAGGCCAATTAGCTGTAAATAAGAAAACAATCATGAAACAAACAGACACATTTTACATCAAAACTCTTTTTGCTTGTCTTTTGTTATTCTTTTGCTCAATTATTCTTAAAACAGTATGACTGACACAGATTGAGAAGAGGCTAAGACACAAAGTGAAGACGTGGGATGCAACAATACATTGCATTCTTTGTCGGATCAGATAACAAATTTACCCAATTGCGATAATGATTCAGAGCTCAAGAGTCAAACGTCAAATCGGATACCCACTGTAATACACTTTAATCCCAATTTATTTTGTAATACTTTTCATCCAAGACACTTTTCTGCTTTGTGAATTGATGGAGGAGAGAGGAAAAAAATTGTTAAATAAATTAATTAATTACAATATATATATATAATATCAAATATATATCTTAAACAAACGTTATCTCTAAAGTACGTTTATTTATAATTAATTTGATCAATTTTACTTACAAAGTTTTAGACAAAACCATGTTTTGACGCCATTCACCCTAATAAAATGAAAACCACAAAGGCAGAGGGAGAGAAACTTCAAAAGGACAAACTTTCGCAGCCAAAGATATTGTTGTCCAGAGACAGATCGTTCTCTTTATAGTGTAATTAAATTGTTTAAATCTTGAATAGTTTATATTTTAAACTTTTATCTTTTATTTTTTATTTTTATATCTTTTTATTTTTGAAGGAAATAAAACATAAGAAGAAAATAATTTTTCAATTTCTATTACAAAATTTATTTGTTAAAAGTTAAAAGGTTGTTTTTATTCATGTTTTATTTTTAAAAAATAAAAAAATAAAAAATATGGATCACTTGATCAAATCTGGACATCCAAACTTAATCCAACGGGAGTAGCACAGCAAAGAATCTTCTACCATTGATATCTAGGGCATAAACAAGAAGATCAAGACATTCTTGGATAATTTGTTTTAAATTCCATTTAGTGGATAGGATTTCAGCTAAATTACAGCAAGAGTGAACAGAAGGGGAAAAGAAAGACAAAAACTTTTTTCGATTTAATAAATAGTATAATTATCAGTTTGAAACTTTAAAGATTTCATATATTAAATAAGCACTCCAAATTATTAATTCATTTCAATTTCACCCTTCCAAATTAATAGTTTTTTAAAGATAAAATATTCCATGAAATTAAAATAAAATCATATTCACATATACTAAAGTAATGAAAAAAAATTGGCCAACAATATTTTCAATACAAAAATTTTATGAAGTAATAAAGTGGGACTTGGAACCCTGCTGCTCCGGAAAAGCCACGTAACTTGGACGGTTTAAATTTTATTTTATTTTATTATTATTATTTTTAATCTCAATCATTTATTTATTTGTTTTTATTTTGAAAAAAGCAACATAGTATGTGTTCGCCTCCTTTAAAATAAAAAATAAAAAATGAATTGTTGGAATTGAAAAAAAAATTGAAATCTAAAATGTCTAGATCTGTTCTAGGGGAAGATATGCTCTAGGGGCAAAGCAGGGGATTCAAGTCCAATAAACTGATAACACTATCTTTTGAGAATTAAAAATTCAGGTTTCTGTTAAAAAGGAAAAAAAATCAATTTCTTTTCTGAAGCATACTACGCAGCAGACCAACACAGATCCTATGTTATGGCAATTGGCAAAATACAAGGAGAATCTTAAAGAGATTGCTTTTACTAAAGCAAAATGCTTCATTTTCTCTTCCACTGCTACAATTACAACAGGGATTCATAGCAACAGTTAAACTCTTGACAATCTTAGTTAGCAGCTTCACAACACAAAGCTTCACAAATGGGCAACATTCCTGAAATTTCTTAATCAGAGGAAACAGACAACCTGTCCAAAGTATCAAGTACATGCCTCATCGTCGGTCTTTTTTCAGGGCTGCCATGGACGCAAGACAATGCAGTCTTCAAAACTCGAACAATCTCCTCTTCCCTATCTGCATCTTCAGCTAAATAAGGGTCTAAAACATCTGCAAATGGCTTCTTTTCCTCAATGCAGTACTGAATCCACTGAACAAGGTCCATTTCGGAGTTTCCCACTTGAATAATGGGCAATCTTCCCGTGATCATTTCAAGCAGAATCACACCAAATGAATAAACATCCCACTTCTGTGATGGCTTCACCATTTTGAGTGATTCTGGCGCCTGATAGCCATTTCCTGAGATATTATTGCTTGTCGTGACTTCTGATGAGGACAAGCTCTTCTGTCTTTCTTGGGGTTTCTCAGCTGCAACTCGGCTAGATTGCAAGGTCAGGGACCCCCCCGCTCCAGCGATATTTGCAAGTCTTCCAAGTCCAAAATCAGCAATGTGGGGTTCCATGTTTTGCCCGAGAAGTATATTACTTGGTTTCAGGTCTCCATGGACATACTTCTTTGGGCTAAACTCATGCAGGTAGACCAATCCTTTTGCAGTTCCTTTCATGATTTTCAGCCTCATGGACCAAGATAGAGGTGTGAATGTTACGAGTCCAGCCTTCCCTGAAGACATCAAATGAAACCAAACAATCAAACCAGAGAAATTTTAAATCAAAGATGAGTAGACCAAACTATCATGAATAATATGCAATCATGCCAAAAGTGAATCTCATTAAAAAGTGGAGAAATTTTTAAATAAATGCGGCATATAAAAATTGATAAACTAAGCCAATTATGAATAGAAAGACACGTAAACATGCTAGTCACTCCTTTCAATGGAACCCACATTTAATATGCTTATATGTCTATTCATAATTGAGTTGATCTACGAAAGGATTTCTCCTAAAGAATGTGCATGATATGTTCATATGTATATTCATAATTAGCTTGACCTACTTATGTTTGATAAACTGAACCCCTACTCAAATATTTTTCTTGAGGTCACTAAAAAAGGCTAAAGAATCTATTTGAATTAAATGACATTATTAAAAAAGATAGGCTTCCCCATAATGAAACTTACCATGAATAGCTGAAGCAAGGCTTCCATTGGGTATATAATCATTGATGAGAAGCTTCTCGTCAACAGACCAGTAGTAGGCTCTGAGAGTGACAACATTAGGATGCCTCAATTTTCCAATGGCTTCCACTTCAGTTTGGAATTCTTTAAATCTTTGAGAACCTCCTTCCCCTAATCTTCTCACAGCCAAGGCAAGCCCATCTTCAAGCACCACTTTGTACACAATTCCTATCCCACTCTTTCCCAGTACAAAAGCTGAAGCTTTAAGAAGCTCATCCAAATCAAATCTCACTTGGGCATCCAATGGGACAAGATTATTCTTATGCTCAACATTTTCAGATAAGGTCTCAGATTCATCTTTTCTAAAGCATAAACACCTTTTCTTCCCTTTTTCTCCCTTCTCTAAACCATGATTTTCATCTTTAACCTTATCAGAACCACAAATTCTAGAGTAGCAATAAGAGAATAGCAAACCTAAAAGGCAAATCCCTATTAAATCACCCACAACAATGCCAATCACCAGATGCTTACTTAAACCTTTGGTTTTCTCACTTTTCTTAGAACTATTATCAGCGTCTTGTGGTGAATGGGTATCAGGAAGAGATGGCAAGAAAGAACGTGGACTATAAGCAGGAGGAGTATCTGAAGAACATGGATTTTTCAATGGAGGGTCACACAGGCTAGGATTGCCTATGAAAGCAGTAGGTCCTCTGTTAATTAAAGCACTATTTTGGGGTATTGGACCAC
The DNA here is from genome assembly GCA_032878935.1 of Erythrophleum fordii. Taxonomy (NCBI): domain Eukaryota; kingdom Viridiplantae; phylum Streptophyta; class Magnoliopsida; order Fabales; family Fabaceae; genus Erythrophleum; species Erythrophleum fordii. The sequence goes on from JAVQMF010000029.1 coordinate 4,560,160, forward strand.
TTAAATTGTTGAAAGTAAGATCAATATAAATTTTTTCAGGAAGATTTCCAAGACTAGATGGGATTGAACCACTAAAATGGTTATGAGACAAATCAACAGTTCCTTGCAGACTTGATAGATTTCCCAGGTCACTAGGGATTGAACCATTGAAGTGATTGAAAGAGAGGTCCAGTATTTCCAGAGACAACAAATTAGAACCAAACCCACTGGGGAGTGAACCAGTGAAATTGTTCTGACTTAGATCCAGAGATTTGAGTCTCTTGCAGGAGATAATCGTATTAGGTAGCGACCCATTGAAGTAATTTTGTGATAAATCTAAAGTTTGAAGGTACCTGAGATTCCCAATGTCATTTGGAACAGACCCAGAAAAGGAATTTCCATAAAGGACCAAACTTTGAAGTCTCCGGGCTTGAAATAGTTCTGTGGGTAAACTGCCAAAGAGCTCGTTGCTTCTGAAATTCACATGGCGAAGATGAGAGAGAGACCCTAAGGAAGAAGGAAGAAACCCAGAAAGCTTACTCTTTGGAAAGCTTAAGGACACAACACTTTGCAAATCGCAAACGACCCCACTCCACGAACATGGATTTTCATCAGTGAGATTCCAATTGCTCAGACACCCTTCTGGGTCTGAGAGGGATCGCTTCAGCGATATAAGCGCGACGCCTTCGGCGTTCAGAGAATTCGCAGGTGCAAGGGAGTTGAAAAGCAGAAAGAGCAAGAAAAGAAAAGGAAGCATTTTCAACTGAAAGTGACAGTTACAACAAATTCGAAATAAAAAGGAAGATGAAGCTCTCAGAATCAATGTACCTTGGTTCAGGTGAGAGAAAAGGAAGTGACTAGAGAGGTAGAAGTAGAAAGACAACAGAGGTTGGAGAGAAAGGAGATAATGAAAGCGTTAAACAGGGACGAAGAAGAAAGTCTTGAAGTATAAATAAGAAAAGGTTCGGCCAGTAAGACCTCGGGGAGATACATTATTTAGATGGAAATGAAAAAGAGAAGTAAAAGAAAGCTTGTGAGGTGTGACTTGTGAGAGAACCATGCACGAGGAATCGGAAATGTGCATACCGGAGAAGATTTATATCGTTTAAACGGTATAAATTTAATTTTTTTATTTTTAGTTATTATTTTTTTAAAAAAATTATAATTAAAAATTATTATTTTTATTCTATATTTTATTTTTTTTTAAATATATATATATATATATATAGACAGTCCAAATCAAGACACATGGGAGAGAATCTATTTCATGCACGAGTTTTTGACAATTAAATTTTCACAATATTTTGGCCACTAACCGTAGATTGATTGTTATTATTGGATAAAATTTAGTATTATTATTAAGAAAAATTTTAAGACAAAATTTAAACCATACAAAAAATTACGGTTCAAAACTTTAAATTAAATTTTGTTATTTTGAAGTTATTCTAAATAATTTTAAAATTTAATATCTGTAAATATCTTTAACTTAAAATTTTAAATTGTAATATTTTCTTGTTGTTAATCCTCTCAATAAAGTGGCAGAAAAAGATCACCTTGAAAAGAGAGTAAATTGTTTTAATTTTTTTAATGACTAAATTATAGTTTATCTTTTTCTTATTTTAAAAATATGAATTTGAATTTTCTGCATTTCACAGATATTACAAAAATGTCTTTTACTATTTACTTTTTATCAATAAAATTAACTTTTTTAACATAAAAAGTTATACATACCAATGTATATAAGCACTAGTCTTTTTTTTACTTTTTCAAAATATTGTTACCTTTCATCCTTATCGTGGTTCACGTTAATTATTTTTGTTTTCTAAAATATGGATTGACAGATAGTCTATTAAAATGTTTAAGCCTAAAATTATTTTTAAAGTAATCATACGAGGATTGAACCAGACACACATTAAAATGGAAGAGTCCATTTGATGTCCAAAAATTGTTCACCGGTAGTTGGACAAGTAGAGAATGACGGGATTCACTAGAAGGGATTGGATATGAAAAAATTATAGTTATTGATTTTAAGTTTAAAATATTTATAATAAAAAAATTTTAAAATTTAAAATTATTCTAAAAAATTAAATGACTAAAAATTTAAATTGGATAAAAAAATTATAGTTCAAAATTTTAAATTAAATTTTTTTAAAATATTTTGAAATAATTTAAATTTTTTGAATTTTTAAATATAAATATCTTTAACTTAAGATTTTTAACAATAATTTTTCCTTTGAATAAGACTAGATCTAAATGTTAATTACATAATTGTCTTGTAATAAAAGTAGTTATGAAAGTTATATGGGAGCGGTGAAAGAAGGGCCCATTTGGAATATTAACATCAACTTATCAAAATATTAGTAAATTGTAATAATAAATCAATGTAAGCCTGATATAAAAATAATTTAAGCTACCTGAATCACTAATATTGACACTTTTTATTTCAAACAGTACACCAAATGCTGAAATATTGAGGACTTTACTTGATTAAAAAAAAAGTGGTTCAATAGAAGAAAAATTAATATTGAATTATTTGATATAAACATTTGATAATTGGAACTGAAAAAATTATCTGAAGATTGAGTTTTTTTTTTCTCAATTGCGTGACTCTAATAAAAAATAAATAAAGTTACTTAATAACGTAATAATATTGATAACAGCTTAATTGATTAGTAATTGGTGGTCATTGGAGATTAATAGATGAGAGCTAGCAAATAATGGGCATGCGGGAGTGGGCAATTTGTTTCAAGTTTATTTGATGATGTACAATTTATCCATGAATGTTATGACTAAAACATGGTATGAATTAAATTTTGTTTTTGGGGTAAATAAATTACATTATGTGATTTTGCTCCAAATTAATTTAATATTTTGCGATTTAAAGTACGTTATTTAATCATAATGAGTTTTGACTTATAGTACAGTTTCTTCTCTAGCACTAAAAAATTCAATTCAAATTCTGATCAAAACCAAATAAACAGGGTGTGTTATTTAATATTATTATAATTTATTTTATTACTACTTAATTGTGTTATAGTATTATACATTCAAATTTTAACCAAAAAAAAAAGCACGCTAATGTTGAAACATTGGATAAATTTTAAAGTCTGTTTCACTTGTATTTTGAAAAATTTTTTATAGTATTATGAAACTATTACTAAAATTAAATAGACATTTTGTTAGTTTCAATGACAGCTAAAGCTTAATATGGACTTAAAAAATTATGGAACAATTCAAGATAATATATAAGTGAAATATAGTTTCATTTCAACATTTGTGTCATAATTAACAAATCATAAGAGAATTAAGTTAGCCACTTCAAATTACAAAGTAACATTGGTTTTAGACAAGCCACACAAAAATAAACTATAATTTATTGATTAAAATTTGGTCTTATAGTTCAAAATTTTATAATTGGGTCCTTATAATTTTAAAAACGTTTAAAATAAATAACACTAATTTTATCTAATTATATGCTATCTTAGTACTTTGACTCTATATGATTTATATTAACAAAAAAAGTTAAATATAGATCATAAAATAAAATTAATTCATTGTATAACTTGTGACACAGTCTATGTTGAATTGAGTGAGTTGACCTGAATTATATATTTTTAGAATTAGAATATTAAGATAGTTAGTAAAGTAGGCCAAATTTAATAGCACATTGACAGATATGTAGGACTAAATTAAAAACGTTCTAACATATAAGGATGCAATTAAAAGTTTTTAAAACTGTAAAAATCAAATTAGTAAAATTATAAGCTCCAATAAAATAATTTAATGTAATTTATTTTTTTTTCTTTATTTAGTTCTTTTTGTCATTGTACAACAATGAAGTCATGTTTAATGCATTATTTTTAAACCAAAGGGTATGTTTGGTACACCGTATAAGACATGATAGTATAAGCTAATACAATACATTATGAACTTATAATTTGTTTAGTGCATGTAATGTATTGTATAAGCTTATACATCATAGCTTTCTTATACATCAAAATGACGTATAATCTAATCATGCATTGGGGGGTGGGATTAGGCCTGATTAGATTTTAATGTATAAATATTTATCAATACTTTTCATTTTTAATCCCTCACCTATGGAATATTCCTTGGCTAGATTGGATCAGTTTTAATTAATACTAGTTGAGAGCGGGTTAGTTGGGTCATTTTTAAATTTTTGATAAAAATTATAAAATTATAAAGTAACCTTAAAAAAATAAAATTTTCATATAAGTTCTTATAAAATAATTTTTGATAAAAATTATAAAATGACCCTAAAAAATAAAATTTTTATATAAGCCTCCATAAAATTGTATTTTATCATTAAAAAATTTTTATATAAGTCTCTATAAAATAATTTTTTTAAAAAAATTAATAGGATTGGGATAAGCTCTACAAAAACTAATTTAGAATTAAACTTAGTCTAATTAGTTTAGTATGAGATTAGGTTAAATTGATTTCTTAAACTAGTTAAGTCACTTTTTTTTTTAATATTTGGTAAAAATTATAAATTGACTCTGAAAAAATAAAAAAATTTTATATAAGTCCTTATAAAATTATATTTTATCCCTAAAAAAATAAAAATTTCATATAAGTCTTTATAAAATTATATTTTAGCTATTTAGTTTGATGTAATCAGACAAGATCAGGTCACTCAAGTCACTAGGTTAGTCTAATTGGTTTAGTATAAGACTGGATTAGATTAGTCTCTTAAACTAGTTAAGCCACTTTTTTTTTTAATATTTGGTAAAAAATTATAAATTGACTCTAAAAAAATAAAAATTTCATATGAGTCCTTATAAAATTATATTTTAACTATTTAGCCTAATGTGACCAGACGAGATCAGATCACTTAAGTCATTAGGTTATCATACATTATATGCAACCCTATTCGCCCATACTTTTTTTAAAAAAAGTAATATAACACAGAAAGATATAGTATATTTTTTAAGCAAATGTTATTTTTGTTAAAAGAGTTAATTTTTATCCTATCTAGTGTTATATAGTACATCATCAAATAAATGATAATATTATCTTATACAATACATTATCTTATACAATATCATACCAAACACTGCATAGTCTTAAAATTTTATCAGGCTTTATCCTATCAGGCCTGATCCTATCAGGTCTTATACTCTCAGGCCTTATCCTATACATCATACCAAACAGGCCCAAAGTTTATTAGAAATACTAAAGAATTTAAAATTATAAATAAAATTTTAGATTTTGGCCATTAAATAAATTTTATTTAATTAATTTATTTTTAAAAATTTATTATTAAATAAGGCTATATATATAATTTACACCAAAAAGTGAGAGAAGCAGCCCCCATCGGGTAAGCATGATAATTTCATTATTTAGAGCCGAACACCGTAATAACGCCAGTGGCAACGCATAGTTCCATAGCTAATTAGCTGCTGCGTAGAGAAAAGCTTTGCACTTTAAACCCTAAAGACAAAAATATTGAATGTTGTTAAAATTACACATATTTCTATTATATATTTAAAATATATATAAATTTTTTAAAAAACAAAAGGTTATGCCTTTATTTTAGTCTAATTTTAATTTTTTTATTAAAATAACTTTTATTTAAATTCTTTTAATTTTAAATATATATATATATAGATAAAAGTTAATAGAAGATATTTTTGTAAAACAGATTTAAAATTGAGCTAAAATGTAAGATAACCTTTTATTTAAAAGAAGGTTTGTATATATTTTGAAAATATAAGGGAAGTTTATGTAATTTTAACAAAATTCATAGGAAGTTTATCCAATTTAATCAGGATAAAATATTAAAAAATTATAATTAAGAACCTTAAGTTGAAAATAATTATACTAATTTTAAAACTATTCTGAAAAACTCAAAAATAAAAAATTTAAATTGTATAGAAAAATTATAGTTCAAAATTTTAAGTTAACATTTTTTATCTTAAGATCTTTTAAAATAATTTTAAAATTTAAGATTCTTTAATATAAATATCTTCAACTTAAGATCTTCACCTATAATTTTCTCTAAAATATTTTATAAAAGGTAGCCTATATTTAAGGAGAGTTAATTTAGACATAATAATTGGAAGATATTATTATCAAAAGAAAATAAAGCAAAAATTATTGCCTCAAAAAGTAATACTTTAACCAAATTCAAATTGATTCAATTTGAATTTAATTTGAATTTGGATTGAATCAATTCGAATTTAATTACATTTTTTTAAAATAAAATTTTACTTGAAGGCACTCAGTTTTTTTTGTAAATTTTTGTACAAATTTAAACAGTTAAATAAATATAGATCAAGTAATTTTTTTGCGTGAATATATTTTAAACAATTAATTAAATATACAATTAACTTAATATAAAAAAATAAAATAATATACAATAATGAACAAAAAATTTAGAAAATATTTAATAGTAAATTACATAAATAGTTAGAAAAAAAATACAATAACAAATTACTTCCAATGTTATAATGAGGCTTTTTTCTTTCATGTTGTGCTCATTGTTATCTTACTTTTTCTTATTGTTGTTGCTCTTGTATAGTTAATGGAGAATTTAAATTTAAACATGGGAAATCAACTAGAGAAATCTGCTCATGTGGCATCACAACTCTTAGTTGCAATAATCCTCCAAGCTTAAAGGAGCTACCGATATATGTGACATTAAATGCAAATGTATTAAACAGAAGGTTTGCAAATGATCATAGAGTGCCAAGCTATTGCTCGGGTGTTCCAAAATAAGACATGGGTGACGATGACATGTGATATGAAAGATGGGATCCTACAAAGTCACTAAATTAGTTAGTCAAGATAGAAAAAGATAGACTAGTTATGCCAATATCTTGATGCACCAATGTCAAAATATATAAGGATGGACCAATCATATTATTGTTAATGTCCTACTACACCAGTTCCTTATTTTGCTACATTTTTCCTGTAATAGTGGGCTGCTAGGATGATAAGTAGTCTTAACATCTCTTATTGCCAACCCATCGCAATTTGAGATCTAAGTAGATTGGGTGTCAATTCAGCAGGTTACGAAAATAATGAGAATCGTTGTTCACAAATAGCTAATAATATATTTGTAACATCTCAACTAATAGTCTTGCAAAAATCCAAAAGTAAAAGGTCTTGCAAATGTATCCCTTCACTAGATTAGCCTAAATTAAAAAATAAAAATTTGAATGTTAGCATTATAGCTTAGTGTATACACACATACACACACACACACATATATATATATATATATTAAAAAATCCATTGCATAGCTAGTCACAGTGCTAAGTGGCTGGATCCACCACTGAGTACACTACCAGTACCATTGCATGTATTTAGACATGTGATCAAATGACTCCTCAATAAGAACGGATTGTACTCTAGTATCTTGCTAACTATATCACTAGCACTTGAGGGATTGGTTAACGTCAACCAAATTGGCACAAAACACGATATAGATGATTCAACATTATAATGTGGAAGTATATGAGTGGCATTAGTGTAATCCAAACATCCAGAAAAGTCAAGCAGTACCCTAAAATCAGGTCACGAGCAACTTGTGGTTGATATGGGTGCCAGACAATTTGTGGCCAATACAGATAAAATAATATGATATTAAGAAATGTTAAAATTGTAATGTCCATATAAAGGAAGAAAAAAATACTAACAACCCACCTTATTGTCTCTCATAGCATCTACTAAAGTTCAATACTAATTCAGGGCTTGCACACCTAAATAAGGAGGTCGTCCAACATTCTTCCATCTATCACAAATTTCAATCATATTAGGCAAACAATAATAAATATATAGAGTTATCATAGATGCAATTGCATATATAGGCAAATTGTAATTCATACTTGAAACCCAAAGGTAGAAGTAGAGGATACTCCTTTATATGAGGATCAGGAGGCACAGATCTCTCTTGTGCGAGCATAAGAAATTGATCACATATCCACAAGTGTAGTATTGTCAAGCAACCATATATTCTCTTTTCATCCTTATATGTTGCATTGTAGGGCTATCAGTATAGGTAATCTAACACTATTGAACCCCATTTAAACTTGCTTTTGAACTTTGTAAGCAATGAGAAATATATTAAATATATCTTATGGCTAAACCTATCTAGTAGTAAAAAAACCCTTAATCAACCTAAGTATATATGCTCATGCAAATTGACGCACAGCCTTTTCATTAACATCATCTGGCAAATAAGCAAAGTTTTCGGCCAACCATGTAATGGTCAACTATTGTCTATTAATCTTCTTTGCTGGTAGTCGAATCCCAAGAAGTCACTCATATGTATTTGCCTACAATCAATTTGTCCCTCTAGAAACAATGTCCCTTTCATGAGGTAGACATAACTGCACAACAATATCCTCAAGGATAATCATGTATTCACCTTGAATGGTGTGGAACGTATGCATCTTTGGATACCACCTTACAAGCACTTTAACAAGTGATAGATCATATTCAAAATGGTCAAGTTGGGCTATACCATAAAAACCAACTTATCTAAGATAATCTACTATAACCAGAGATAGATCAACTAAACGATCCTGGTGCTAGACATATCATAGGTAAAGAACCTAATTGTTTTGCAAACATATACAAATTATATATTGCCTATTAGTTAATTTAGACCATTGTCAATGTAACATAATCAAACAATTAAAAACGATAATCAAATTATCTCACTTTGCCATTTCAAATGGGCTCAGATACATGCAATCTCTGCAAATATAATAGAGAATCATCCTCAGAACTCAAATGCACAATATGTTATGGAGTGGTCATTTCGTCAATGCAACTGCCAAGATTAATACACATATACAAGTTTAATAGAGTTCATAAAATAATACAGATATGCAATGAAATGATGCCATTTAATAGATATATAAAAGTTGAATGACATATTGTTTGTTTATAAATGAAAAACTAAGCTAGTACAAATTGATTTATTAATATATACACATCCAGTAATATATTGATTTATACATTAGTTTATGAAATCAACAAATGTTGTTCTCCTACTAATTATCACGTTGGTGATGCAAGCAAGTAGCTTGATTATGTCTTATTTGCCGATACAACCTATATCGATTAAGTTATTCTAAAGTCTTAAAGTTCATCTCATTTTGAAAGTGTGAGGCTCATGGTCAATCTCTTTTATGGAGTATTGATGGATTAAGGACCAACTTTGAATTGCCATAATTTAGCTTATATTCTTGCCCTTCAATTGGCCAAAAAACATTGCTATAAGCACTAAGCATGGTGTCTAAGCATAAAATGAGATCCAAATTAAAATGAGTCCAGGGAAATGACAGTATAGGTTGTAAAAACATGCTGACATAAGTACTTTTTCATTTGAAATTTATTGTAATCAATCATAAAAACTGTCACACCCCAAGCAAAAGGAGGTGATCGGTAAAGAGAGCATAGTAAAGCTCATTTCCGTAAGCCTAACAGAACAACTGCAGTTGTAAAAATTTAGTGGTTCAGCTTATAACATTTCTTCACTTAATTAATCACATTATCTCATTTCATTAATGCAAATAGTTTTAGTTTTTGTAGAAATTTCAACAAAGTTTCCCTTAAAATTTAGATATTCCAAATTTTTACAAACAGTCAGAATCCAATAATAATAGCAGGGGAGAGTTCTACTTTTAACCACCAAATTCAAAATAGACAAAGATAAGGGGGAATGGTTCTAATTGTGTCAAGGGGAGTGATGTTATGAATACTTATCTACAACATTAAAAATGAACACACACGAAACTAGGCACACCCTCGCAAATTTAGTGCGGGGCTCACCACTTCCTAAGCCTCTGATCCTAAGATGATGAAGGTAGATTGAATCCAATGCCATTATCTGTAAAGATGAAAAATTGATAAATGAGTTAAAAACTCAATAAGTAAATAAAAAATTACCAAAATAGAAAGTAGCAAAAGCATAACCCAAACAGGAACTCAAAAATGCAGAAGTCAATTAACATAATTAAGTAACAAAAAATTTCTATTGACAAAAGTCATACATAGGTAGTCCTTAAAACGTTAAGTCCTTAAAATAGTAGTTATAGGAGAGAGAGGGTTGGTTTTCTCTCATGATAGTGGGGGTTATGTCTTGTCGGCACCTCTTTTTCCACCTACCTTTATATATTATGATTTACATATAATTCTAGAAGTGGCTACACCTCGTTAGTACCTTTTTACTCGTTTAAGGGTGGCCACACCTAATGAAAAGCTTCTTTTCCCACCCAAGTTTTCTCTCTTTTGTCAGATATACTTAGGCCATGTAATAGCACAACCATCTATGAATTTCCATCAAAATGTTTCCATTTCACTATTAAGTCTAAGCAGCTTGTATCTAAGGTGAGTTACATGCAGTATGTGAGTAATGATCAAATACTTATACTTTAATTAGTTAAGAGTTTGATTTGAGTAGAAACAATAGAATGTCTACTTAATTAAATAAACAAACAATTAATCAATGAAGCTAAATGCTCTAATGACTAATCTAGGATATTAAAATGTACAACAAAATAAAAATGTATTACTTATATTTATATGTATATTTTATATATATGTACATATAATTATATTCATACATATCTATCTATATATATATATATATAATTTGTTAGTTTATAAACCTAATCTAAAGGTTATAGCTACCATAGTTATAAAATCATATTTTGACTTATCGAGTAACACAAGCATCCTCGTCAAGAAGTGCTTACCTCAGTTACATTAGCACAAGGTGCTAAACATCTTCTTCAGTTATATCATCATGTTATCAACTCAAGCACACATGAAATAAGCAATTTAAGAGTCTATTTCGCTAAAACCATGCATAAACTAGTTAAATAAAATTTAACTACCATTATCTTAGGCCCTCAGATGATGTAGAAACCAATAAATAAATTATAGTATGTGATTGTGATGCCGAACACTAAGAAGGCACTTATTTCTCTTTGTAAGACTAATTCCTTTCATTGTCGATGTTTGTAAAGATTCTTGACAACACTCATAATTCACCGAATTATTACATAGGCTCAAACCAATAATTCTTAACATTCATCTAACTCAACAATAGCCAACTAACTAAAACACCATTCCATAGCCTCATCCATCATTCATACCACTAATTATAAACTTAAATCTTCCCATTTAGTTACCAATCCATAATTCAAGCTCAAAGATTACTTCAAGGAACCAAAAATTAAAGATTCATGTATATGTGTTTATATATATATATATATATATAGGAATATGAGTAGGAATATGAGTAGGAATTTTTGTGTTTCTCTAAAACAACAACAACAACAACAACAACAACAACAACAACAACAACAACAACAACAACAATAATAATAATAATAATAAAGATTTAAGAATCTTGGTGAATTGTTTTGATGGCTAAACATTATAGCAAATTGTTTTTGACATTGTAGGAACAATGCAAAAAACATCTTAGGGCATATTTGGTATCTAAATGAAAAATGAAGTAGAAGAAGAAAATTTGTATAATGTATATTATATTACTATAATAATTACTTAACGGTATTTATTTCTTTTTATTATTTTTTAAAAATAAATGTACAACATTGTCATCTTTATCCACAAAAATCACTTTTTTTTTTTGTTTCATAACTTTCTATGTATTAAATAGTGTGTTGCTATAAAGCATGATGAGGAGGCTAGTTCATAGGAGTCATAAAAGGATTAGGATGGAATTTTAACCATGGAAAAGAGATGGTCTAAGTTTAAGGATAAAGATATAAAGCAAAAATGTACCTTTTGCCTAGCCTAGTAGCATCTTTCATTCTTTTAGGCATATGTGTTAATAGTTTTGAGTTTGATAAATAATGGTTTTGGTGGTTGAACATTGTACCAAATTGTTTTTGACATTAGAAGAACATTGTCAAAAAGCCTCAGTTCTCCTGTGGATCATGACAAGGCTAGTTCACAAGAGTCATAAAAGGACTAGGATGGAATTTCAACCATGGAAGAGAGATTGCCCTAGTTTAAGGATAAAGATATAAACAAGAAATATTCCTTTTGCCTAGCCTAGTGGCACATTTCATTCTTTTAGGCATATATGTTAATAGTTTTGAATTTGATACATGAGGGTTTGATTCCTAGCTTACCCTTTTTTTTTTCTTTTACTTCTTTTTTGTCGTAACAAAAAAAAGGAAATTTATTTTTTGGTTCCTAAAATATATATAACTTAGCTATTTAGTCTATGCTTTTTTGTCTTTAATGATGTAGTCTTTAAAATTTGCTAACTCACTACTTGTTAGTCCTTGTAGTATGTATATTTGTCTTCCCGTTTCCCCCAGTTGATTGAGGAACAACAAATAGAAATTGAATTGTGTAAAAATAAAATTTATGGATAATTATGATTATAAATGAGTCAAACTTGTTCATTTAAAATAAAATAAGCCTAAATAAATGCCTAACCTTTAATCGAATTAAAATTGTGATAATTCTTAGCATACATATTAAATGAATCAAGTTGAACAATTCATAATTGGTATTATAAATATAATAAATACTTATTTACACATATAAAAGTTAAATTAAATAAAAAATTATGAATTTTTGTATCATAATAGGTTTGATAGTATAAGTTAATATAGTATATTATAAACTTATCACTTATTTTATACAAGTTATATATTGTATAAACTTATATTTCAAATATATTTTATAAATTAAAATAATGTATAACCAAATTAGACATTGGGAGGTGAGATTAGATTTGATTAGGTTTTGATGTATAAGGTCTTATTAATATTTTTTCATTTTAACCCTCATTCGTGCTCTCTTTGTTTCTCTCACTCTCTTACATGTGAACCATCTATCACATATCACATGTGCATTTACTAGGCCTCATTCTGTTCTAGGCTTAATAATTTATCACTTAACTAATTAATTTTAAAGTATTATTTATCAAATATTTAATTAATGATAATCCACAAATAATAATTAATAAAATTATTCCAAAAATCTCTCACTTGGATAGCATTAATTACTTATTTGAATTTCATATACAACAATAAAATGAGACAATTGGTACTTATTAAACCACTATAAAATTTAGACAATGAAACCACACAAAGTCACTGGATCCTATAGGGAAGTAAGTGATAGAAACAATGTTTTATAATCTAAATAGAATAGAGTTACTCAATTCAATTGATACAAAATTCACTGAATCCTATAAGGAAATAAGTGACATAAAAGCGTATTAATATGAAATCATTGAATCCTGTAAGGAAACAAATGATACACAAAACGCATTACAATGAATTGAGTAAAAATAAGTGTTAAAATTGAAAATGCATGTCTCAGACTCCCACTAAACAAAGGCATCTTAAAAGAAATTACTAAGACCCAGACAAGTTACATGATTCTTAAATACTCCTATGAGTAAACCTTTGGTCAATGGATCTACAAGCATATAATCATTGGAAATATGAACCACTCGAATATGAGATTCATCAATTTTCTCCCTAACAAACAAGAGTTTAATATCAAAATGTTTTTGTGTGACTTGAATTCCTATGATTTTGTGAGAAGTGAACTGCAAACAAATTATCGCAATAGATGGTGAGAGGTTGTGATATAGAATCAATTGGGTATATGCCAGATATTAACTTCCTCAACCATATAGCCTGACACATGGCTTCATAACAGGTGATATATTCTGCTTCCATAGTCGAGGTAGCTATTATTGTTTGTTTTACACTTTTCCACAAAACATCACCTCCAAACATCATGAATATGTAACCAGATATTGATTTACGGTCATCCAAACAAGAGCCATAATCAGAATCTGAATAACCAACAACTTTAAAAGAATATGATCTTTTATAAGTCAACATAAAGTCTTTATACCTTAAACGTACCTTATTACCTTCTTAGCAACTGTCTAACGATTCCTACTTCGATTACTCAGGTATCTCCTAAGAACACTAATAGCAAAAATTATATCTGGATGAGTGCATACCTACATATACATGAGATTGCCTATGGCAGAAGCATATGGAATTTTTGCCATTTCAGCTCTTTCTTTCTCAATATTTGGACATTGTGATGTAGTCAAATTTTTTCCTTTCTGAACAAGAGCAGAAGCAAAAGAATAGGAATCCATTCCAAACTTCTTAAGTACTTATTCTATATAAGTAGCTTGGGATAAGTCAAGATTGTCGCGTGATCTATCACGACAAATTTGTATCCCAAGAACAAAAGAAGCTTCACCCAAATCCTTCATGTCAAAATGATATGACAACATATTCTTCATTTCATTAAGAAAGATCATCGAATTGCTGGCTAGCAAAATATCATCAACATAAAGGACAAGAATTGCAAAATTGCTTCCATTAAATGTTTTAATAGATACACTGGTCTAAAACATTTTCAGTGAATCTAAGAGAAATCATAACTTCGTCAAATTTTAGATACCACTGCCTTGAGGCTTGTTTTAGCCTATAAATGAATCTCTTTAATTTGCACACCAGATGCTATTTACCTGGTTCAATGAAATAATTAGGCTGAGTCATATAGACCTCTTCATACAAGTCTTCATTCAAAATGGCAATTTTGACGTCCATTTGGTGAAGTTTAAGATCATACTATGCAATAAGTGCCATGACTACTCTGAGAGTGTCCTTAGTGGATACAAGAGAAAATGTCTTTGTATAGTCAATACCCTCTTTTTGATTGTAGCCTTTAGGTACAAGTCTAGCTTTATACCTTGCAACGTCACCTGTGGCTCCACATTTGGTTTTGAAAACTCACCTGCAACTAACTGGTTTGAACCCATCTAGTAATTCTGAGAGTTCCCCACACATGATTACGATGCATGGGTGCAATTTCTTCATTCATGGCCTCTAACCATCTAGAAGAGTGATAACTAGACATTGCCTCTCGAAAAGATATAGGGTCTACACAATCAACAGCATCTAAGTCAAATTCCTACAAATATACCATGTAATCACTAGAGATTGTAGGTTTACAAGTTCTCTGAGGCCCCTTTAATTCAACAACTGGCTTTTCATTACTTTCTAAGGGTGGTTCTACTTCAACCTCATCCTAATTCATGACATCATCAATTTTGATTGAAAAAGATGGCATAGGCAGAATGATGCTTTCATCGCGTATAATAATGACTTTAGGTATAGTTCTCCCACTATTTAAGACATCTTTAAAGAAGTATGATTGATTTGACTCAATAACCTTGGTGGTGAGGTCCAAACAATAAAATCTGTACCCATGGGATCCTATGCAATATCCAATGAAGAGCCAGTGATGATTTTAGAATTAAGTTTCATCTACTAAGGATTATAGGCTTTTACTTATGCCTTACGACACTATATTCTCAAATTCTTCAAAGTAGGCACCTTTAAAAAATAAAGTTCATAAAGGCTCTTCAGCATTGACTTACTAGGCACTTGATTTAGAATATAGGTAGTGGTTCTAAGTGCATCACCCCACAGGAATTCTGGTAAGGAGGAATGACTAATCATACTCCTAACCATGTCTATGAGAATACGATTCTACCTTTCTGTAACCCCATTTTGTTGCAGGGTACCTAGCATTGTATATTAGGCTTTAATACCATGTTCTTGTAGAAATTGAGCAAATAGACCTAGATTTCTACCAACCCCAGTATATCTCTTATAATATTCTCTACCTTTGTCAGATCTAACACATTTGATGGCCTTACTAGATTTTAATTCAATAGCCGCCTTGAAATCCTTAAAGGCTTTCAACGATTCTGCCTTCTCATGTAGGAGTTTAACCTAACCATGCTTTGAATAATCATCTATGAAGGTGATAAAATACTTGAAACCACTTATAGCTATAGGTGTGATGGAGGCATAAATATCAATATGAATAAGATCCAAGATGTTTTCAAACTTTCTTACACCTTTATTTCTAGCTCTAGCGAAAAATTTTCTCTTAATACAATCAATGCATGCCTTGAAGTAAAAAAAATCAAGGTTTTGTAATGCACCTTGACTAACCATTCTTTCTAATCTCTCTTTAAAGATGTGGCCTAGACATTGATGCCATAATATTGAGGAATCCTTACTAGGCCTTTGATGCTTTTGCCTAATGACAACATTCACATCGGCATTCAAATGTTTGATTGTACAATTATTCAAACGATATAAACCATTTGATAAAGATGCAGTAACAATAAGTTATGAATCAAAAAAGACATCAGTCTTTCCATTTCCTTGAAAAAAAATGAATAACCACAATTATCCAATTTAGAAGTTGAAATCAAATTCCTTCTTACAGAAGGTACATAAACAATTTTATTTAATTTTAAAACATATCTGGAAGATAAAAAGAAACAAATCCTATGCATTCCACTACTACTTTACTGCCTGCAATTCCCAAAATTGACTTCTCTGCTTCATTTGGGATCTTTTGGTTTCTGAGTCCCTGCAAGGTATTCACAACATGGACAGTGGCACCACAATCTAGGCACCAAGAATCAGATGAGATTTTGAGACTATTAGATTCAAAGCAAATTAGAGCTAGAGAGGTGTTTTTAAAGAATGTACCTTCCCTTTCTTGCTTGTTCTTTAGCTTATAATAATCAGATATCTTATATCCCGATTTCTTACAATAATTGCACTTGCCTTTGAAGTATTTCTTCTGTGAAGCGTTGTTATTCTTATTGTTTTTCTTAAAGTTTGACTTACCATCCTTTTTTATCTTAAGCTTCTTTCCCTTCTTTTTAGCACGACTACTCTATTTACTACTTGATCCTTGGGATAGGTAATTTATAGATTGTGACTTATGCTTCTTTATTGTTTATTCTTCTTGAGTCATAATTCAAATCAATTGGTCTTCAGACCACTCTACTTCTTGAGAATTGTAAGAAGTTTGTAAGAAGCTGTACTCAGCTGGCAACGACTCAAGAACATGGAAGACTATAGCACTTTCACCCAAATCAACCCCATGTGACTTCAATTTGTTGTAATAATAAACGAGTTTTAGAATATGCTCCCTAACACCAAACACTCCATCATATCAAATGTTATGGAGTAAAGAGAGGTAATAGTTCTTATGAGTCTTATCAAACTTTTTATATTTCTCACCTCTTGCTTTCAAATATGCAACTATAGTGACTTTATCAGGAATACTCTCCCTAATTCCTTTCTCAATAGTGAATTTAATGGTTGCAAGATAGATTCAATTTGACTCAAACGATTGCTTGTGATAGACTTTCTCAGTTGCACTAGATTGAGGAGTGATATCCACTGGTTTAGGTTCTCTAAGAGCCAAACTTCCAATCATCATAATTAGTCCCATTGAGACTCTTTACCAATGATAATTGTTGGAAAGTTAAAACTGAAATTTAAAAAGGTCAAAATTGAAAATATTAATTATACGTGTACAACATAATTATAATATAAAATTCTTAATTAAAATTTCAGTTATGCAACTATAATACTTAAAGAAGACTCATGTACACTATAGATTTAGCTCAAGAATTTATAACCAAATGCATTCAATATAACCATATCTATGGAGTACAAGAAATATTGAAAACATTGTGCTACGTGCCTATTAATAAGAATACAAATCCTAAAATTACATTAATAATGTCGTATCTATGAGGTATATCCATCATTAATGTAATACGTTATTAAGTCCTTTCCTTTTTTTTTTTATGCTCTAATGATAATTAGGGAAATTGTTGTGGACTAAACATAAAATTAAGAAATATTCAGAGGACAAAATGCAATTATTGGAGTCATTTGAGGCAAAAAAAGGAAAGAAAGAAAAGAAAAAAAATAGCATTTTGGACTAAAATTGAAGAAATTTTAAATTTTTAGGGTTTTTTGGCAATTTATAAAAGGTTAGGGCACTTTTTATAATTTACTCCTGGGTCTAGTTGCAATTATACCAAACTTTCTCAAATCCAACGATTCATATCCACTTATTAAATCAATGACCAAGATTAAAATGTTCAATCAATAGCCCTGATCGGTTTGATTAAATAAACGGCCTAAATTCTGCCTACCATTTAAGTGAAACACAATGTTTCACTTAAGAATGGATGGACGGACCAGATCTGAGCTTAAGAATGGATGGCCTAGATCACTCTGTGCCTTTTAAGTGAAATGTTGCGTTTCACTTAGGCTAAAAAATGACGTTGTACGGCTCGCCTTCCTCCTCCAAACGGATCCCCTCGTCCCAAATGTGACCTATGCCAAATCTGGTCGCCAATTTGACGCTCTCCCATGCCTTTTTTGACTCCTTTCATGGTGGCAGAACCATCGAAACAAGCAAAAACTCTCCATAAACAATTCCCCTATCCTAATTTGGACTAGTTCAAGCCTAATCGTAACATGTTTCACAAATCCCCTTTTTTAACATGGTGTTCAATCCGAGGATTTTATTCAGTGAAAATTAAATCCAATGATATAAACATAATACATCATTCATGTAAGCAATACCTCTCATACTAATTAAAAGAAGTTAGAGCTAATTTCACTCATATCAAAATCCTAAGTTTTTGTAGGTCACAACATTCATTCATGAAATCTAGCACGCAATCACTCGAATTCACCTAATACAAATAGACTACCAGCATCCAGGCATATATATATACATCATTAATTTTAGTTAATTTGATTTAATTATGTCAAAACAAAAAAAAACCAATATCTAAGGTTTATATGCAAAAAAAAAAGAAAAATTAGAGCTCTGAATATCTTTGCAATATTTTTTTTTTCAAAATCAACATCAATTATCACGTTTATGGGGATTATAATTAGCGATGCTCTAATACCATATGCCATATATAATCTCTAGATACAATAATTTTTCAATTGAACATTAAAGATAAAATAATTGAGCTTACTTAAGGATGCCATAATGCTATTAATAGTTTTTTCTGGGAGAGTTACAACCCACTTGGCCACTTGGATATCTGAGAGTTGTGAAATTAGATGACACAGAGAGAGACTGGAAGAGTGCTATTCTTGAAGTGTTGTACTAGTCCTTTTAAAGGCAAAAAGTATAAACATTCATAATGACCAGGTCAATTACTATTAGATGCACATTATATTAATTTAAATAATTAATAATTAATAATAATAATAATAGTAATAGTAATAATAAACTCTCTCTCTCTCTCTTTATCTTGACTTTGTAAGCATTGTGATGGGAAACCTGTTGACTACCAAAGGTTGTGAGTTAGGTCTCTACCCAATGGGCTAGCACATGTAAACTACCTATCACATATCACATATGTATTTACTAGGCCTTATTATGTTTTTGGCTTAATAATTTATTACTTAACCAATTAATTTTAAAGTATTATCTATCAAATATTTAATTAATCATAATCCACAAATAATAATTAATAAAATTATTCCAACATTGATGACCTTGTAGAGTTTATTGATATTATTGGCAATTTAATGATATTGAAAATTAAAGTGAAGGGGAGAATGAAATGGACTGTAATAACGTTGCTATTGAAGGAGAGGCTTCCGGTTAAGAAATTCATGATGATGAATTTGAAGGTGATGATGTGGAAGAAAGGAAATCAATGAGGATGATGATGGACAAGGTTCTAAAGATTGTTAGCATAAACATTTAACTGTTTTAACCAGTTTTTGCTCTCAATGATGACGGACATGAAATTATAGGGTTGTTTTAATTTCTTGATTTGTTACTTGTTCTTTTTTAGTCATGCTTTAAACTCACATGCTTTTTGTATGATATTTTAAGCTATCATATGGCTGTAGAATATGAAGTTATTGATTTTTCTTGATCTTGAATCAAACATTTATCTAAATTAGTGCTTTTGTTATATACTTATCTCTTCTAAAGGAAATTCTATATAATATGTTAAAGTGGCACTTCTAAGCTTCGCTTTCACAAGACACCAAACACTTGAGTAAAAACTCGGTTTTGAGAGCCTTCGACCAGGGATCTTGTTCCTCTTGCTTTAACAGACCTTCGATGGAGTTCCTCTTGCTCCGACCAGCGACCTTCAATCGGATGCAGCACCTCATAATTGATGTTGTTCCTCTTGCTCGGACTGACCTTCGATGATGGCCGGGGACAGGGGATCCGACGAGGGGACGCTGTTCTTGGCTCTGAGGTATAGATGGGTCCAACCAGTATTTGAAAACCAAGGGCAAAATCGACTTTGTCCATTTTGGCTCCAAAGCTTCGGGAGATTCACGTGCTATAGCTCTCCGGAAAGGCGTGCGAGTTATGTTTTTAAAATTGGATTGAATGGGTAAAGATACTGTAAAAATTGTTGAGTTGCACTGCATGTTGCATCTAAGTTCGAGGGTCATAATTAAATTTATACCGGTAAATTCGTGTGCTGAATAAGCGGGTTCACGTGTAAAATAATTTTTAATCATCGATAAATGATATGACGTATTAAATATATGTAAAATTGTTCAGATGATATATCATTTATTGATTTATCCGAAGTTAAATATGATAATTTGATAGGTAATAATTAAATATATATTTTTAAATTTTATATATTAAAATTTTAATATAACAAATAAGTATTACTTAATTTTAAATATTTAATTATTAGTTTTATAATTTTTTAAGATTTTATTTGTTATTAAAAATAAAAAATTTTAAAAAATTATTTATTAAACAAAAAATTTAACTAAATAAAATATATATATATATATATATATTAGATGTTTATATATATTTGTTTGCTTCTGTAACGACTAGAAAGTATTGTAGCATGCATGGAAAGTACAAAAACTCTTTTTTTTCCTTGATGCAGGATGGAGTTGCCGGAGGATTACTTTTACTTCTTTGTACATCAAGAAAAAAAGAAAAAGAAAAATTGGTTCTTGTTTCAATATAAATTAGCTCAGTTTTTTATCGACTTTGACCAATTCATTAAACAATCGGTTATGTACCATTTTTGGATCAAATAGCAAGTCAATTTCCAATCCAATTGGTTGGATCGGCCAATCCGATTTTCAGTACTGTGCTTGCAAGCCTTCAGTCGCAATAGTTTATGCTTTTTTTTTTCAACCAAACGCACTCTGTTGGGGGATTATGTTTCTTTTTCCATTTGGAAGCGTCAACCAAACGGTCCTTACTTCTCGCACATTCACCTACAGTCCTGTAGCCAAGTAGCCAACGGATTGTTACTGGCTTACAAGTATGCTCCTAACGTTTCCAGACCGGGCTGACTAATTGGAATGAAAATCATGCATTTGGGTTTAGAGTTCAGAGAATTATTTTTGGGTAAAACTTAAGTACAACTATCTGATCTTTATTATCATATTTTCTAATAAAAATATGAAAAATATATTATTTTTGCAACTTAGTAGTATATGATTTGGTGTTTAAATTTTATTTTTAACATATCATGTCACATATATTTATTAAAAAACATAATAGCAGATACCTATGACCTGAGCTTAAAACTATTTTTTGAGTACTTAGTCTGTAATCGTTTAATATATGAACCAAAGTTCTAATGAAAACAAGCCTTTGTTTTTGGTCGTATGACTTGTATCTTGTCATTATCCTATACAAGCTACAAGCCTCTTTTGTTGTTCATTGGAGGGAATTGCGGTTGACAACCGTGCAACCTCTTTTTCTTTTCTTTTTAATTTTTCCTACTTCTATTCTCAAGTCCAGTGTTTATACACTACTAGTTTATATTCTTTGTGGAATGTGGACATTGTTTTTCCTGCAGCATTGTTTTTCCTACAATAAAAGGCTAAAGGTTCTTTGAGAATACCTTTTTTTGGGTGATGTTTGGTATAGCCTGAATGGGTTAGAGCAGAGTCTGGCCATGTCTTATTTTCTTCTATATGATTCTCATTCAGTCCATTACGACACACATGCCTGAGATGGATTCATCTCATTTTGTGAAGTTAAATTGAGTACTTTGTTGAAGCTTGTTTGCCAATTCATGTAGTCATATATGTTCCGTACCGTGAAATTGATGTTTGTCCTAAGATAAGTTTCAGGTGCCAGATCGATAAGTTATGTTGTGAAATTTTGGTTCAGAATAAAGAATTTGTTCTGTGGTAGGAGTAATCTAAATTGGGGACAAGTGAAAATTGATTGGGCTGGGCTGACCTAAATGTAGAGATATCGATGCTTCAATGATGAAATGATGGAAAGTAGATCAATGGAACCAAGAAGAGATCAAAGAGTACCGTTGGTAATAGTAAAGTATTAAAAAGGCTGTGTTTGCCAAAACGGTGGCAGAAGTTCTTGCTCTAGATTGAGTTGAGTGGTATCACGAAATTTGCATGACAGATTTATGAGTTTTGAATAAAGATTTATGGCAGATGAAGTGCTTTTAGTATCACACTTGAGGATTGTCACCTGAAAGATGATCATACTTTTGATAAAGGATGGAATAACTAGGTCTTTTCATTGTCTTCTTGGAGCCCATATAAAATGCACTTGAAAACCATGAACTAAGGAGCATGTTTGCAGAAAAACCAAAATTACAGAAAATGAAGAAAAAAACAGAAACAAAAGAATATAGAGAGAGGAGAATTATCTTATTTTTGTTTCCCAGTTTTGTGTTGTTACTGTGGAGCCCAGAGTCAGAAGGGGATATGAGTGACCAAATCAATTAAATTCCTAGTTTGTACTTCGTTACTTCTGACTTCTGGTGGTTTAAAAGTGTAATTTTTACTATTTGTATGAATTTTATTAGTTGAATTTTAAAGGATTATTTATCATTTGTGCTGCAATCATTTTTACTTATTGGATCCAAAATATATTAGCTAATCTCTTCAAGTACTTTATGGTACTTTTGCAGCCTATATACGATGATGGGAACTACAGTAAAATGATGAATGTACTTGAGCCCATGTAGCACACTACAAGATATGGTCCACGTCCGAATGAGAGATACAAGGGGATCGAGAAGCCTCTGAAGTGGAGGTAAAATGCTTCGCTGACGCAACCCTTTGGCAATCTTAACTCTGGTATGCACAGTTTAGATAATTAAGATTAGGATCCAGATTATTTGCGTAAGAAATAGAATTACCAAATATAATCATGCATAAAACTAAAATTTGTGTCAGCTACATTATATTAAATTGCTACACAAGCAATGCAATTTTTAAGTTAGCTAATGAGATGTCAACCAGCCTCTTTCTCTCTTTTTCTATTGATTTCACTTCTTCTCACCTTTTACAGTCTTTAAATAATGTCTATGCAACTTGGAAGGTTAAAGTGATGTCGTAATGACATTGGGTTGCTTGTAATGTATTTGGATCTAGGAGATGGTAGGAATTCAATGTTTACTGCTGCTGTTCACTTTCTCAACAATCATGGAGAATCACTGGATCCATGGCAAGTCATAGAGGTATTAAATTCATTTTCTCTTCTGATGAATATAGAAGCACATTACTTCTAATGTCTTCTTTCCTCAGATTAATGTCCTTTTACTTGTTTGAAAGTTTAATGTATCATTTTGATTAACATGCTTCTGCATACTTCCTTCACCTGAGATGTAAAGTTTTTGTAGTTAGCATTTTTCTATGCACAACTGAAGTTGTTCTATTCATCACCTCAAGGATTCTCTTCATCGAACAGTTATAGCATGTTTTATTAATATCTTCCCTCTTTGTTCAGTTTTGCAATTTCTTCAAGATTGAAAACTTTGTTGATTCTGTTGCTAAATGTTAGTGGAAGGTTTGTTAGTTAGTGTATGAGTGAGTATTAATTTAAAACTTCCATTTACTGGCTTTGGGGTAGCTATAATGTTCTTAATGTATCCTTCCCTAACTTATAGTGCTGGTAATAGCCATGTGTTCAAAGGTGCCCTTTATAGAAATGCTATTGCAAAAGCTACTACCTTGGTATGTACAAGG
Organism: Erythrophleum fordii; assembly: GCA_032878935.1. Taxonomy (NCBI): domain Eukaryota; kingdom Viridiplantae; phylum Streptophyta; class Magnoliopsida; order Fabales; family Fabaceae; genus Erythrophleum; species Erythrophleum fordii. Next base: position 4,584,015 of record JAVQMF010000029.1, read on the forward strand.
TTCTTTGGTTATTTATTTCATATTATTAAGGTTATCATATAGTTGGCATTCTCTTAACTCTTAGTACCTGTAACAACCAAAAAGTACTGAAATTTTTTAAGTCTTGAAATTTTTCTAAGTCTGTTGGCTACATCTCGACTATAGCGAATGTACCTATTCGCTATAATGAGAAATGACCTAGTTATACTTAATGTGCCTGTTAGCTATAGCGAAAATAGCGAGTTCAGGCATCCCATACAAAAACCAAGAGGTTCCTTACAATAATGCACGCTATAGCGAGAATAGAGCTTGGGACAGATACGTGCTTGCCGTAGCAAGGGTATTTTTCGCTATAACGAGGGTTAGTCTGGAAAAACGTAAAAAAAAAAGAGAATTTTGCTTCTTAAAGCATCCAGATCCTTTACTTTTCTTCTAACCGACCTAAGCTTCATCCAAAATAGAGAAAAAGGCTTGAGAGAGAAGGAGAAACCAAGAGAAGCTAAGAGAGAAGGAAAGAAACCAAGGAAGAAAGGTAAGAACCCTTAAAGATCTTCATGCTTCTTCCTTTTGCCTTTGTTTTTCTCCTTCTAAGTTTCCTTTCCATGGGTGGTTAAGTAAGATAGTTCTGTTTTGACATAGAATGAGCAAGAAATCCTTGAATTAAAGTGTGATAAGTTAAGAAATGCAAAGAAAGTAGAAGAAGAGTTAGTAAAATTCTAGAGAGAGAACCCCTAGTTTTTTACATACATTGTAGGGTTTGCCTTGATGAAGAATCCCCTAACCTTGTGAGTGTTTATTTGAGTTATAAAAGAGTAATTGCATGCTACTTGTTGTGTCTAGGCTCAAAAGAAGTAGCTCCATCTAGTTGTGATTGTGAGACTGAGAAGGGAGAAGAGAAATTGAAAGCGAAGGCTTGTGTTGGCTTATAAGATAGCTCTCCACTCTTTCTTGTTGCATTTTTGGATATATATAGTCATTGTATGCTTGTGTATGTGCTTGTTGTGTGAGACATGCCATATGTTATTGCCTTGATGTATTAGTACCAATATACTTATATTTTAGATTGTGAAAATTGTTCGAGTGAAGTAGTGCCAAAAGTCCCTTGTGATGGGTGAGGTAGAGCCAAAAATTCCTAGAAATGAGTGAGACAACACCAAAAGTCTCATGAATGAGTGAAGCTAAGTTAAAAGTTCCTAAACCAAGGGTGAGGCCATCCGAAAATCCCTAAAATAAGGTGAGGCTAGACCAATGTTAAGAAAACCGGACCGGACCGGCCGGTTCGACCGGTTCGACCGGGAACCGGTCCCTGGTCCGGTTCGGTTGAGTTAGAAAACCGGTCAAGCAAAAAACCGGTCAAGAACCGGTCAAACCAGTCAAAAACCGGTCAAAACCGGTAAAAAATCGGTCAAAAAACCGGACAAAAAACCGGTCAAACCGGTTTGAAGCAAATTTTCTTTTTTTTTTTTTTTAAATTTTTCTATATAACAGAATAATTCATTTTAAATAATTTTAACAAATTAAAAATAGAAAGCAATAAAAAAGATGAGGGGGTTGAAATATGATTTTTTTTTTAAAAGAGAATATAAGAGAAATAAAATGTGTATAATTAATTATTTTTTATATTTACTTTTTATCATATTCAATTTCCTAATAATATTGCTCTTAAATATCAAGATACTTAGCTAAAATTATTATTTATTATTTTATTTTTTAATAATAAGTAGAATCTTAATATAATTTAGAAATTTTAAAAATTTAATATTAAATATTCTTAATTTTTAATCATAAATAATTTTTATTTTAAACTAAACATTAGTTTTTGTAATATCTTAAGAAATGTTAAATTAGTAATCAAATATTTAAAATTTACTAATATTTATTTGTTATATTAAAATTTTAATACAAAAAATTTTTTTAAATAATATATTTAATTATCACCGGTTCGACCACGGTTCGACCACGGTTCGACCAATAAACCGTGAACCAGTACCTCCACCGGTTCAATAACCGGTCCGGTTTTAATAACATTGGGCTAGACTAAAAGTCCCTAAAGTTCATTCTTGACATTAATATGATATTCATGATATATAAATTATGTATTATATAATTGTGAATGGTTTGCATGCTTTGACTTGTTTATATACCTTGATTGCTTCCTTGAATAAGTGTATGAGCTATTGAGATTTCATGAATCTCACCCCATTCCCTCTCCTATCTCATATGGTCCAGGTGGAGCTCAAAAGCCTAAGAGTGTAGGCCATGAGGCATAGATGGCCCATTTTTATTTTTTTTGCCCACTTTTGCATAGTTTGATGTATAGGAAAGTCAAAGTACTCATGTATACATATTCTTTTTGAGATGTAAATATTTGAGCAAGTGTAGAAATATGTATAAATGAGGTATGAACTATGTATAGAGCCAAAGTAATAAAAACATGAGATTTAGTTCCTTTGTGGCTTGTATATAGTAGTTTATTCTTGCTCGTAACATAGTGAGTTTGAGATGTATGATGATTTAGACCACTTGGATATTTCATATAAACTATGTTTATACTTTAAAACTTGCCCAAGAAGTGCTAGAACATGTAGGAGGTCATTTGGTCCCATTTTGAACTATAAAAGGGTGTCAAATATGCGAAATCTGTGAGCTATGTCAAGATATGACTAAATGAGCTCCTTTGATATGAAATTTGGCATGCCTCTAAAGTTTTTTGAGAGATTTTGGGAAGTTAAAGTATAGAATTTTTGGAGGTCTATGGAATATTTGGCGAATTATTAAAATTACAGAATTTTCTGGTTTTGGCTAGTTCCTGTGTCAATAGGTCCAAAAATTAATCTGTATCATTCATGAACCAAAAGATGTCTAATCATCATAAAATTTTATGGGCATAAACTAGACATTCACAGTGACCTATACCAACTAGAATAACCTCAATTAGAGGTCTGTAGAGGGAGAAATAATTTTCTGAAGTTCTGTGTCAGTATCAGGAAAGCTATCTGACTTTCGTTATTGTTTCATCAGTTTTTGAGGTCTAAAGGCTACTAAAATGAGTTGAACTTATTTTTCTCCTCTATTTAAAATCTATAGATTTTGAAATTGATATAGTTTTCCCAAATTGGATTTGTTTAGAATTAGTTATGAATTTTTGAAGTTCATGACAACAAGCTACATCAGTACCAGGGACAGTCAGACCTCTGTCTCTTTTTCGATGTCAAACATAGTCCAAATGCTAAGATTTAGTTGGGCTTTTAAAATATAAAGCTTTCCAAAAAGATATGATTTACTTGATTCTCATTTTTCTAGAATTAGTTATGATTTTTTAAATTTAGATCCAAAATATGACTTTTTGGCCCGTTTTGAGCAATTACATTTTGGGATTTTTGGCTTCATATCCGTGACTTATGAGTTGTTTTATGCTATGTAGGAGTTGTATAAATGGAGTTTGAGTAGAGTATGTGATTGATGGATTCATAGAACCCACGGGGCAAATTATGAGCATGTAAACCCTGATTCATAATAGGAAAATGCCACAGTTTGCTCTTTTTTTTTTAGAAATCATATGGAATCAAGTCTAAGCAGAAATTAATTAGAGTTAATATATTATGGTATTATAGTACGTATGTATGCTATCGTCATTTACGCTGACGAACTTCTAAATATTTTTCATTTATCACTTCACTTGATAGTCCAAGTTGTTAAGGTGTGTCCATTCAATTGAGCAAGAAGATTGTCAGGTTAAAACCAGAGGTTAAGTTTGGAGGGAAGGCTGGGATTGGGTCTTCATGGGAACTTTATGTAGGTATGCTAATTTTTCCTTTTTTGTCCTTTATGGGTGTCTATATATATATAATTTTTTTTATTTCCATTTTCTCGTGGAGCTGCACTTTGATATCTCAGATATTAAAATGTAGATTCATTTCAACATCTATTTGCTATCGTTTAGGATGTTTTCCAAACAATTTTTGCTGCTACTAGCAATCAGAGTCAAATTTGATATCTTGCAATTGAATATTATCATCTAAATACAATCTGAATATTTATTTCTTGATCAATGAAGATCATTCTTCAATTGCTAAACAATAAAATACTTGTGCTCTGCTGCATGGTTTTCCAAGGGTAAGTTAAAAGCGACGAGAATAAAGGAGAAGGAAAGAGTTGATTTAGATCGAATGAATTTAGACATTTCCATTGATTTAGATGTACATGCAGGAAGGGAAAGGGAAGGAAAGAGTTTATTTAAACTATCCATCCAAACACAACCCAAGGGATGTTACTGGAGATATTAGCTGGTTATACACCATCCAAAATTAAAGAATTTGATTGCTCTATCTTTCATCTCTGCTTTACCTCATGTTGTACAATTTACACATGAAATTTGCAGTTTGTTTGGATGGAGGTATATTTTCCTCATTTAAAGCTGACATAGAATTAAAAGTATATTTGAAAAAAAAAATACAAATAAAAAAATGTTAAAAGAAATTGTGTGCTTATATTACTGCCTCGTTAAGTTGTCCCAAATCTGGCCTTTTCATGTATTTGCACAGAAGTGTATACCGCTCATTCCTCTATACATACATCGTAGTTTCAACTGGTAAAACTTTAGCTAAATTATACATTTAATAGTTGAACTCGAACAGGGTATTCAAATTTTGTCCTTAATCATGGAAGCTAAAGGAGCTGATTGTGTTGAAGTCTGAAAACTGACCAGGAGATGGTGCTGGTTCTACATTTATAGGCATGAAGGTGAAAAACTGTAATTAATCTTTATTAGTATTCTTTCTATACTATTGGGCATAGAATAGCACAAATAACTAATCAAAGTAAAAAAAAAAAAAACCCCAGCGAAGAGAGTCATGTGCGTATAACAATACCTTGCCTCGTGCAATTAAGCAGCCTATTTTGACCATGGCCTTCTGCCCAATAATGATACTAAAACAAAAACAAAAATCCCCCCCCCCCCCTTTTTTCTTCCTCGCACTCCTGAATCAAAAGATCTCACCTTGTTGACCATTGGGCCAATTCTTAGTTTTGATTTTCGATTGAGTACAATTGCATTTTGGTCTTTCAAAGATAACTTCAAAATCATTTGGCTTTCTCAAAGATTTTTTGTACCCCTCTCCTACTTGAAAGGTTAATTTTGTTTCAATTTTATCATCGTTTCCGAGGTACTAAAATAATATTATACATTCTTTTGACGAGCAAATATTATTAGGGGTTGAAACAGAAAAACATACTTTCAAATAGTAAAGTGATACAAAAAGATTTTGATAGAGCCAGTTGATACTAGGGTTGTGTTTGGAGAACCGAAACATGGATTTTCTCGTATCGATTTAATAGGAACCTAAACAAACAAACCTCTCATGGCAGCAAAAATGAAATCAGGAGCACATTGCTGGTATATATGCTGCCTCTTGTATGTAGTCAACCACCACAGCCTGCCCCACACCCAGCAGCGGCGCAGGCGGACTGGTGATCATGGTTCGCTGCGGAGGCTTTGGTTGAGTCTCTGGAGGCTCCATCTGAGCAGAAGAAGACGATAGCAGCAAGAAGAGAGAGTGTTACTAATACTGCCCAGAACACAAAAATTAGTCTCCCCAGTTCTTCACCATAGCTGACAGCACCTTCATGTTCTGTTAATTTCACCTCTTTCCATTCTCTACCCATCTCTAAGCAACAACTCCTCTTTTCCTATTTTATAAGCAATATGTTCTAATTCAGGGAAAGGATCAAGTTTTATTTGAAAATAACGCATTGGAAATGAAGTAATGTGAGCAGTGATGAAGTTTTTTTGTGTTGACTGTGCTAAATTTTCTTTTTTTTTTTTTGTTCGTAATTTTGGGTTTGTGGTCTGTAACACTTATTTTAAGGTTGGATTTTGATGTACGTTTTGCCAAACATACAATGACAGATGTGTATATTTGGTTGCTAGCTTCATTCATGTGAAAAGTCCAAATCTTATCCTGATCCATTAGAGGGACACATAAAGAAGTGACCAAGATAAGAGCATGGTCTTCCGGTCACCATCCAAAAAAAGAATGGTATATAGTCTTCCTTTTGCTAAAATATCAAAGGTTTCAGCATTCATTGCACTTTGCCATGCTTTCCCCTGTTCTGTTTTTTGTTTCACAAGATTTTTATAATAATGAGCAATGTTACTTGAACAATAAGTCAAGTATCTCAATATATACAAGTTGTCACCACCGACCTTCACTTAAGCATAAATTTAATTACTATAATTTTCTTAACATAGATTTAATGAATTTTAAAGTTTAATTATTGTGTTAATTTATACTTGATACTTTTATCAGATCTCTAATATGTCTCTATATTTCAATTTTTGTTTTAATTAATACGTTAATAATTTGTCATTACACCATTATTAAGTACTGATGTGACAGATGTGTTATAAAATATTAAATTCTCCTTTGTTATATATACGGAGACATACAAAATAGTTCTTATAGTTTTATTGAATTTTTAAACAGCTTTCTATAATTAAAAATTTTGTATGTTAATTTCAGTAAATATATTAAGCTATTTTTGGTACATGGAAAAAAAATTAAAGAATAAAAAAAGGATAAATAGATGAAAAATAATACTTTTGTCTTTATTTTAAAAAAATTATAAAAAATTTATATTATTGAATAATAATTATAAAAATATAATAAATATATATTGATTTTTTTTAAATCTTTCTATTCGCACAAAATCTACCCAACATCGCATAATATGTCCACTTCACACTAGGTATGTGCAGCCGGTTGGGACCAAGTGTGCAGATTTACCTATTCCATGCCATGAAACTTTGAAGCAATATGGTTTCCTCTGTGAGTGTTTTTAGGATTAATTATGCTTTGAACTAATGTACTTTTTGTCCTGAAATTTACATGATTCAATTATTTAATTCTAGAAATTTGAAATATATTATCTAGTTCTTAAAAAAATTTTGACTTGTTACTTATTAGTCCTCCCCCAATTAAAAATTGATAAAAACAAAGTAAAAATACATATCATAAGTAGGGGTAGACATCGAGCTCGAAAGTCTTATGTGCTTCATTCGACTCAATCAAATAGGGTTGGTCTCCAAAAAAAAAAAAGTTAGGTTGGGTTACAAAATTTGGCCAAGTTAGGCACCCAACCTACTTTAGGAGTTATATTGGCTTGATTCGATTTGAAATTTAAATAAAAAGTTAAAAAATATTTTTATAAGAATTTATATAAAAAATTTAAATTTTTAAAGACAAAATATAAGTTTATAAAGATTTATATAAATTTTTTTTTGGAGTTAATTTATAATTTTTATAATGAATTTGAAAAAATAAGCCACTCAATAATAGTCCAATTCTACTAAGTATTAAATCGGGTTAGGCTCAAATAATGGGTTTCAATTTTGAAGTTATTTAAAATTGGGTCAAACACCAAATTAGGTCAAAATCGAATCTAATACATGTATACCCTTAATTGTAAGAATTAATAAGTAATAAGTCACAAACTTTTAAAGAAATATATTTTTAGAATAAATTATACAATTTTTTTTTTGAATTTTGTTAAAATTACATAGATTTTTCTCTATTTGCAAAATATACAAAGATTTTCTTTGGAACAAAACTTACTTTACACTATAGTCCAATTTTCAAATTTTTTTGGGACCAAAATGCCTTCCTTTAACCAAAGTAAATATTTTTTTGAATAAAAAATTTTAAATAGAGGGTAATTTAGTTAAAAAAATTGAAAAGATAAATAAAATATGAGATAACTTTTTTTTTAAGGAAAAGTTTGTGTATGTTTTAAAAATTAATAAAAAAATTTATATAATTTTGGTAAAATTCAGAGAAAATTTTTATAGTTTATTCATAATTTTATGATTCAAAGACTAAATAATTAAGGGATGCATTTTTTAAAGATCAAAAATTGCATTTTCTCATGCACTTTTGGTTCTTTAGTTTCATAAAACTTTCATGAGCTCGATCCCATGTTTAAAAGTTTGGTATTTTTCCATATCACTGAGAGCAAGCTTTAGTGCTAAAAGAGATGCCATTGCATATATTATTGTTCTCATGCATCAAATTTGAAGTAGTAATTTTGTCTGCTTTTGCATATTCATGTTTTGAGTTTGACCACAAGCACTTATTTATCTTCCACTAGTTTATGTTAATGGTGAATGGATTCTCTACTTTGCGCCCTGACGAGCACCGTGTGCTTTGTAGTAAAACGACAACATTTTGGTGCTCAAATCTCCACCGTTTGTGGTATCGAATGGACCACATCACGCCATTCAACAAACAAGCAGTAGAGAAGAGATAATCTGGTCTGTTCATTTGAGATCCAGTCAATCGTCTATTCAAACCCCAAAACGGTGCGTATCATGTAGGAGAGTTTGGAGAAAAACGCAGCATTCACACATTTGAGTACGGATCTTCTACTTAGCAGCCTCCAAAGCACGCTGTACTTTGCATAAAAAAAATGTTGTTTGCTTGTGCAAAAATAAGCTTAGTCGCTTAATTGAGAATGCTATCTAGTCGTCCATTTGAACCCCCTTAAACACACATTTGGAGCAGCTGCATCTATTTCTTCAATGCGTCTTCTTCAACTGCATCTAGGCTTCCTTCAACAGCTGAAGCCAACTCCATCACCAAAAACCAGACGGTGTCAAGCACTCGTCTTTTTCATTGCGGCATCCGTGAAGAAGCTCAAACCCAAATCAACATTTTAAATTAACAATTTTCTTCTTCAAGAGCAAAGATCCATCACAGCATCTTCTTCAAAGTGTTTGAAATTCGATTTTTCGTATTCAAGTATTTTTATTCAAACCCAGATTGAGCATCCCAATTTAACTTTTTTCCCTTTGCCTTTTGTTTCAATTTTTAGCTTCAATTTTTAGATTCAACCTAAATGTTAGATCAGGTTTCGAGCAACCCATATCAACCCACAGTTTTAGTTATCTTTATATTTTCATTGCTGTGTTATCACATAATGTTAACTTAGTTTTATCGGTCATGAGTTGGAAATTCAAGATCTATTTTGAAGCTCCCATAAGAAAATTTTTAGTTGCTGATATTTTATTATGAGTTGTTCATGTTAACCATTTGACATCACAATTTTGTTCTCTTGAGTTGATCCTGTCCTTCAGAGGACCCTAAAAGAAGATCTTAAGTAAACACAACAAAGGAAATATGTAAACATATGTACATTATAATATAATACATTACATTATGATATGATACATTATAATGTAGCAAAAAATAGACCAAGTAACCCTTAGTTGCGAGTACAAGTAACTCAATAGGTTTTGGGATCTAAATCAAATAGAAAAGTTGAGACCTAAACCAAAAACACAAATGAAGATGATGAAGCAATCTCTTAAAATACAAAGCAACCATTGAGAAAGACAAAGCTGCAAAGCAACACGAATGAAGGTGAAGATGCTGAAGCTTAAAAGTTGCGTCAATGGAGATGGAGAAGAAAATCCCGCTAAAAATGTTAGCTTTCCCGCTCAATAGAACAGGGCAATTGGTTGAAGAAAGAGATGTGTGGTGAATGGATTCTCTACTTTGCACCCTGACGAGCACCGTGTGCTTTGTAGTAAAACGACAACATTTTGGTGCTCAAATTTATGTTAACACAATAATTAAAGTGTTTGAGGACAATAATTATTGTGTTAACACAAGATTTTGGTGCTCAAATAATTATGTAAGACTTTTAGCTTCAATTTGCAAGATTTAGCCAGAGTTCTAATTATCTATAAACTTTTAATCATTCAGAGCTTACACCAAAAATAAATTTAAAAAATAAAACTGTTAAAATATTATAATTAAGCTACTATGAACCCTCTATTAATTACTCCCATCACCTTAATATTTCATACAAATATATATGTTGTAAACAAATTTAATCAATAATTTTGTGGCATTGTTTGAAATTTACATATTTAAGGGGCAAATTAAACAGAAAACAGCTGAAATCTTAAAATGAATTTTTCAATAAATTAATCTTAACTTCTTTATATTTATTTTCCTTGACACGGGTCCTCTTGGAATCTTGTCGAGAACTTCAGAATCCAGTGCCTTGAACAATCTCCTCACGTCTTGGTTGCCTTTGCCAGATAATCCACCTCGTATTCATATCTCTCATACATCACAGGTAGGGTCACCATGCAAACAAACACTAACACAAGAAAAAACAATAAATTGATGAGTTTATCATTGTTGATATTTTAAAACGAATCAGCTTCAGATCTTACTGAAATATATCAGATTCAGAGAGGAGAAATAAGTCCCAATAGCTGACATGATCGATAGACCAGCGAATGTCTGAAGAAAGTCAAGAACTTGATGTTAATTATCAATCAACAAATCATTGGATAAATTAATTAGTGGGGCGTTCTGACCAAATTCACATTTTGAGTTTTGTTTTTTAAAAAATTAAAAAAAATGTATGATTGAGTCCTCAAATTATTTTATTGGGTCAGTTTAGTGTTCTTGTTGGCTCACAATATATAGGACCAATTAGTTGATCCCATGATCAGGGTAATTGAGGACTCAATTGTACATTATTGATTTTCGATAACAAAAATTAAATCAGTGATATTTTTGGGGGATCAAATTATGATTTTTTAAAAATTTCTGAGTACCGCAAAGAAGAGTGACGGATTTTTGCCAATTGAGATCTCAAAAAATTTCCTCAAGAACCAGTTGAGTTTTGTGAAGAGGTGTCTGAAGGTGGATTCTGAGATTTCAAGATCATGAACAGTAGGAGGGTTCCTGTGAAGAAGAAGTAAAAAATTTAAAGATTAACTGTAGGCAATAATAAATAAATGAGATTAAATTATATATACATCTCTCCTTTATTTTCAAAATATATATAAATTTCTTTTGACATAAAATGCTATCTTATACTTTAATTTAATTTTAATTTTAATTTTTTTAATTTAAAAAATATACTTAAGCTAACAAAAAGTATTTTAGTAAAAAAAAATTAAAAATTAAACTAAAATATAAAATAATTGTTTATTTTTTTAAAAAAAGTTATATATTTTGAAAATAAAAAAATCTATATAATTTTAATAAAATTCAACAACGGAATTGTATTTGATTTACTCAATAAATGGAGATGAAAATGAAAGGAATTACCAAGTGATTAGTCCTGCTGCATTGTGCCATAAAAAGAGGATGAACATAATGGCAACGAGGAAGCGACAGAAAAGGGTAACAAAAGTGTATTCCTCCACTTGAAAGAGAAACCAAATGAAAGAGAACCCAGCTAACATTGCACCAGATAGCTGTTTCTCCTTCCATAGCATTATATCAGCCACTGAAATTATCATATACTTACATATTGGATTATGTGTTTATAATTCTGGAGTTTATTTCGAATACTCCAACTCAATATCTTGGTGGGAAAATAAATCAAAGAATTTATCTAAATAATTTCTGTTTTTGATAGAATTTGAAATTCTTTCAATTTCCGAATATGAATCAAGACCAGACCTCACGCCAGACCCAAGACCTAGAATCGCAGCTATAAAGAATACTAATGAAAAGAAAAAAAAGTTACAAAAGAACGTTCATATTCTTTCTTAAGCGATTAATTATCCATACAAACGGTCTTGTAAATGAAGAAACTAAGGTATCTTATGCTGCTTCATATTTTGGCTACAACATAAGTGTGTAAAATATCATATTTAAAATTATTAGGTTTGGCTACAATATCATGTTCTCTTTCGCCTTTTGGGATCTTGAATAATACCAAATATTATAATGTACTATATCAATATTACCAAATACAAATATTTTAAATGCTGTTAGACATCATCTAAGACGATGCAATGAAAGTCTACTTTCTATATCACAATAATTCAATGTCTCCTACTCTCTTAACATTTCAAAACTCATGAATTTGTATAGTTCATTATCCAAAAACTAAAGCAAAAAAATACACAAATTATAGTGTGTAATTAAAAGGAAGCGTGGAGTTAGAGACTATTTTACGCTTTCCGCCACCAAGGACGGCGTGCAGTGGTTTTCCATGGCCAGACAACTTTGGCTGTTTTGCAGGTTTAGAGGAACGGGTCGATACGGTGGCTATTCTGAGACCAAAACTGTATTATATGTGATATGATTAATTCTCCTTTTCCTTAATTCACTAATAATAATTTCTCAGCAGTTACTGTAACGATCCATTTCATATGCCATAAGGCTATATAAATAGTTAAAATTAAGGATTGTAGCTGGTTCTAAACTTGATAACAAAGAATTATAATTCATTAGATGAAGGAAAGGGATGGCTTTGGCACGGCCTTCAAGCTTTTGTTGCCACCTCACGCAGGATTCAGCTACGTTAATTGGTTTCTTTTTTAATTATTATCATTATTATTCCATTTAAAATATACTATCCACAAGAAGAATGAGAAGTATATACTAGTATTCTTAGTGTCATAGTTTACCCTTAAGACCCTAAAGCTTTTATTTTTGGACAAGATTAGGATAAAACTTCTTATATGTTTACTATTGAATTCTTTAATCAAAATATAATATTATGTGGAGTAATGTTTCTCAAAAATTAGATTACGTTAAGTCATGTTTTTGTTGAACTTAATAATAAACATTTAAAAATTATACTAAACTTGTTCCTTGCACACAACATTTTGAAATAAATCAAGATTGAGGCATTTTTGTTAAGTTTTGACCATAGAAAGATTTTGAACTCGAGTAGAGTATAGGCCTCGGAGTAAACGTAGACATTTATAATTAGTCCAAATGAAAATTTTAAAGATTATTTTTTTAGGATTTGAGCTAAAGCTGAAATAAAAATTTTGAAAATGACTTGGTCATAACATTTTTATTTAAGTAGAGCTCAAATAAAAATAGAAAGTTTAAAAGTGAGTTTGGTCTAGGTCCGACTCAAACCCAAACAATTATATGAGGGCCAAGCTCAGTATCAAATAGGAAAGTTGAATTTATGATGGGCTTGGCTAAGGCTTCAACAAGAACCCTTATGTTGTAGTTCCGTTAAGGATTTTAAATATGAAATAGACTCGACCCTGGCTTAAGCCCAAAAAAACCTTTTCTTAAAAAATGTTTGGACTCAATTTTCTATTAAAGCTAGGTTTACACACAAATAAGTTTACAAATGAGTCTTGATTAGACTAGAATTTGTATCTAAACATTTCTATTTTTAGGCAAATAAAAATTTTGTATCTGTAAGTTTAAAAGTCTATATGGTTTGATAAATCTAATTTAAAAAATAAATAGATATGAATTTTAAAAATAAAGTCCGATTAAAAAAGAGCCCCTTTATCCTAAGGATATGCTATTCCTCATCAACCAAGGTACATGTATCCATATGCATCCAATTAATGGTTTTTTCTTATAAGAAAAAAAAAAAAAGCTTTGTTAGAAAGAAAGAGAATTATGAGAGAAGAGGATAAGAGATCTTCCCAAAAGAGAGAAAAAAAATTATGAATTTGAGAAAATAATAATTTACATATTTAAGGATAATTTGCAGGATTAGATTCTAATTATATTTAAACTTTTAATCATTCAGAGCTTATACAAAAAGTAAAATTTAAAAAAAAACCGTTGAAATATTATAATTAAGTACTATGAACCCTCTATTACTCCCATCTCCCAAATGTTTCATACAAATATATATACATATTGTAAACAAATTCAATCAATAATTTTGTGGCATTGTTTGAAATTTACATAGTTCAGGGGCAAATCAAACAGAAAACAGCTGAAATCTTGAAATTAAATTTTTAATGAATTAGTCTTAACTTCATTTATATTTCTTTTCCTTCACAGGTCCTCTTGGAATCTTGTCGAGAACTTTAGAATCCAGTGTCTTTAACAATCTCCTTAGGTCTTGGTTGCCTTTGCTTGCCAGATAATCAACCTCATATTCATATCTCTCATACATCACAGGTAGGGTCACCATGCAAACAAATACTAACACAAGAAAAACAATAATTAGTAATCATTAATTGGATTAGATAAAATTATCATTGTTAAAATTTTAAAATGTTTCAGCTTCAGATCTTACTGAAATATATCAGATTCAGAGCGGTGAAATAACTCCCCATAGCTGACATGATCCATAGACCAGCGATTGTCTGAAGAAACTCAAGAACTCTATGTTAATTATCAATCAACAAATCATTGCAGAAAATTAAATTCACATTTTCATTTTTGTCTTTGAAAAATTAAAAAAAAATGTATGATTGAGTCATCAAATTATTTTATTATTGGGTTAGTTTAATTATTCTTGTTGTTAACTCACTGTAGGAACAATTAGTTGATCCCAAAATCAAGATCATTGAGGACTCAATTGTACATTATTAATTTTCAATTAAAAAAAATCTCAGATCAGTGATATTTTCGAGTGATCAAATTCTGAATTTATTTATTTTTTTAATTTCTGAGTACCGCAAAGAAAAGTGACAGATCTTTGCCAATTGAGATCTCATAAAATTTCCTCAAGAACCAGTTGAGTTTTGTGAAGAAGTGTCTGAAGGTGGATTCTGAGATTTGAAGATCATGGACAGTGGGAGGGCTCCTGTGAAAAAAAAAAAATTAATATGAACTTCAAAGATTAAGTGTAGAACCAATTAAAGATTTTAAAGAAGCAATAATAAATGAATTAAGATGAAATGAAATGAATTACCAAGTGATTAGTCCTGCTGCATTGTACCAGAAAAAGAGGATGAGCATACTGGCAATTAGGATGTGACAGAAAAGGGTAACAAAAGAGTATTCCATCACTTCAAAAAGAAACCAAATCAAAGACAACCCAGCTAACATTGCACCAGATTGCTTCTTCTCCTCCCATAGCATTATATCAGCCACTGAAATATTATACATAGATATTGTGTGAGTTTATAATTCTGCAGTTTATTTCAATTACTCTAACACTATATATTGGTGGGATAATTAATCAAAGAATTATATTGGTGGGATAATTAATCAAAGAATTATATTGGTGGGATAATTAATCAAAGAATTTTTCTAATTAATTTCAAATATTTCTATATCTGAATAAAGTAAATTATGTAGATTTTCATTGAATTTTGCTAAAATTACATAGATTATTCTTTTATCGTCAAAATATACATGCCTTTCCTAAAACAACGGATAAATTACAAAGATTTTTCTTCAATTTTGGTAAAATTATACATATTTTTTCTCTATTTTTAGGGAAAGTCTATGTATATTTTAAAAATAAATAGAAGATTTGTACAATTTTAGTAAAATTCAAAAGAAGTCTATATAATTTACTTTTTGTTTTAGGAAAAGTCTATTGATATTTTAAGAGGTTTGTGTAATTTAAAGAAAATTCAAAAAGTCTATATAATTTATTTTTTATTATAAAAAAAGTTTATGTATATTTTAAAAATAAAAAAAAGAAGTCTATATAATTTTAATAAATTTTTTTTAAAAATTATGTAATTTATTTTTTCGAATATGAATCAAAATCAGACTAGGATATGACCTCACGCAAGACCCAAGAACTAGAACCCGACAGCTATAAAGAATATTAATGAAAAAGATGCAAAAAAAATATATTAATGAACAAGATGCGAGAAAACGTTCAAATTCTTTTGTGAGTGATTAATTATCCATACGAAGGATCTTCTAAATGAAGGAACTAAGATATCTTATGTTCCTTCATATTTTGGCTATGATATAGGATATAGGTGTGTAAAATATCATGTCATTTAAAATTATCAGGTTTGGCCATAGTATAATATCATCTTCCACCTTCTTGTGGTATCTTCAATAACACCAAACATTATAGTATATTATATCGCTATACCAAATACAAATATTTTGAATGCTATTAGACATCTAAGACGATGCAATGAAAATATACTTCTTATGTTGTAATACTTCAATATCTCCTACTCTCTTAAAACTACAGTAAAAATGCACAAATTATAGTATGTAATTAAAAGAGGTGGAGTTAGAAACTATCTTACGCTTTCCACCACCAAGGACGGCGTGCAATGGTCTTCTATGGCCAAACCAGTCAGGCTGTTTTGCAGATTTAGGGCGACGGGTCGACATGGTGACTATTTTGAGACCCAAACTCGTATTAGATATGATATGATTAATTCTTTTTTTCCTTAATTCACTAATAATAATAATAATAATAATAATAATAATAATAATAATAATAATAATAATAATAATATCGGCACGTACGGTTGTGATTCATTTCATATGGCATGAAGGTTCTATAAATAGTTAAAATTAAGGATTGTAGGTGGTTCTAAACTTGGTAACAAAGAATATAATTCATTAGATGGAGGAAAGGGATGGCTTTGGCATGGCCTTCAAGCTTTTGTTGCCACCTTCTCACGCAGGTTTCAGCTACCTTAATTGGTTTCTTTTTTTGTTTTTTAATTCGATGTAGAATAAGCTATTCACAAGAAGAATGAGAAGTTTATACTATTATTGCTAGTGTCATAGTTTACCCTTTTGGTTTTGGAAAACGTCTAGATAAAACTTCTTATACATTTATTAGTTACTTTAATATAATATATGGATGATAATCCGAAGTAGTTATGTATGTTAAAATATTATTTTAAATTTAATTGATATATTATAATATTTTAAATAAAAATGAATTAAGGTATCTTGTTCTATTTTGTATTTTAAATTTAAAATATATTCTTATTAGTGGTCCTTATTTTTTTAAAGTTAGTTTGCCAAATATACAGTTAATTGGTTAATGGGGATATTTAGTTGTTATTTACATGCCATAAATTGACTTTTTTTATGGGAGAGGAGTTAGTCTTGATCAATTAAAATTTGAAAAGGTTTCTCGTAAAAAGTGGTTTTCCTTGTTAAGGGACAATCACACTAATCACTATATTTGCTAGAAAATTGTCTCTAATTAAAAATCCTTTTTCTATTAATTTTTGGTGACTATAGTTCGCATATTTGAAATGCTCCTTTGGTGAAAAGGCTTCTACACACACAATAAATAACATGGTTGGAGGTATTATTATCTTATTATTGCTTTCGCTTATTTATCTTAAAATTGTAATTTTGTAAATATGATTGTTTGATGTAGACTTACATGTGGTATCAGAACTTAACTCTCATTGCCTCTACCTACTATATAAATAATTAAGATGAAGCCTAGTTTTCGTGGAAGAAGAGGGGTTTGGGATTTTTTATATTGGTTTAAATTTTTGAAATTGAGGTTTTTCTTTCCATTAAATTGAAATTAATTGATTTCAATCGATAAAGGTGCATTTTCAATGCATGATGTGCCTAATATCATAAATGATTGCTTATAAGTAGAGGTTGTAGAACTTTCTTGCTGAAATGTAAATTTGTGAAAAATCAAAGTTACTATGCATATTTGGATCTAAAAATTTAGGCACTATTTTTTATTTTAATGCATGAAAAAGAAAGCCCATGAAATTTTGAGCATTTTTTGCTTTTGAATTACTTAAAACGAAGTTCTAAAAAGCGAGACACTGTCGAATTTCTATTAGGAATCTGTAATCAAGTTAGGTCAGGTCACACAGCCTGACAAAAGATAAGAGACAATCCACACAACATTTTATTTTATCGTTGATTCAAAATGACATGCCATTTTGGTGTGTGAACATCTCGTGTTTTGGCCCATCTAGAAATAATATGCATTTTGGAGAAATTTATCTAGCTTTGGACTTATTTGTTTTTAGGCTGTTTTACTCGGCTTGCATGTTTTGGTAACGTTCGGCTTTATTTTTGGATTTATAGTATTGGGCCTTGCCTTTCTTATTTCAGACATACATGGTTATATAAAACAAAATGTAAAAGGAATTGGGCTATTATGGATGGTGGGCCATTTTTGGACAAAAATGTCCTTCTAGGTCAAAAAATCTTTTAAGCTTTTAAGGCTATTTTTTGGGACCTTTTTTTTTCAGCTTGGATTCAAAAATTACATTGGGTCTATTTTTGGAATTGTCCAAAATTTATTTTTTGATTCTGTGGGTTAATTTAATTTCTGTTTTGAACTATAAATGATTCTTAGAACCAAAATAAATTATAAAAATTATTATTTAGTGTAATTAATTTGTTTTAATTATAGAAAAATAATTTTAAACAATTTTTGACACATTAGGAATTTTTTACAATTACTATCTAATGCTATTTAATTTTGAAAAAATTAGTTAGACAATTTTAGCACATTTAAAACTTTGTAAAATTATTATAAAACTATTTAATTTTGTCTAAATTATAGAGGATTATTTTAGATATTTTTTCAGTGCACTTATGGAATAATTATAAAGGGAGAATTTTTTTAATTAATTAATCACATGTAATATAGTTGATTAATTAATTAAATAAATTCTCATAAGGACAAAATCACTTAGTGCATATACATGTATATTTAAATGCACATAAATTAGAGATTTTGTTATTAGCATGTATAAGTTAAGGAGTAGTTTCAAAACTTTTTATAACAATTTACATGCATTCTTGAGCCATTTTTATGAACATAAAGTTTACATATGAATTTAAAAATATCAATTCTAATTATAATTGTGAACAACCAATTTAGGCGTATTTGAGAAAAAAAATTAATTTAAGTGCAATTTAAATTTTGTCCTATTTTGGAAAAAAGGTTTTTGGTCATGTTGGCACATTAGGAATTTTGTGAAATTCTATTATGTTGCCATTTAATTTTGTCTAAATTATGAAAAATTATTGTGAATAATTTTAACACAATTTTGGATAAACTAATGGGAGAATTGTAATTAATTAATCATATATAACTTCATTAGTTAATTAATTTTATAAATTAAGTCATTGTTATATTCATGCATATGCTTCAATACTCATAACAAACATAGATGTCTTGTGATTAGTACATTTAATTAAAGAGTAGCCATAACATTTTTATATGGTTGTGAATATATGTTCTTGGTTTGTTTTAACATAGATATCATATAAGAATTTAAAGACATCAATTCTAATTAAATATGTAGTTATAACATGTCTTTGTCCACTAGTAGATAGTTATGGCCATATATTTAATTAAGATGGAATAGAAATTGCTTTATGTTTTATAAGATAGTTATAGGTATTAGGGAATATAAATGTATTTTAGTTTCATTATAAATGAAACATATATGCTATGCTAGTCCTTGCCCATAAGGAGATTTTAGTAATATAATATTTTATGTTTTTAGTATGTCTTGTATCGATATTGCCTTATATGATGTTAATGTAATGATGATTAAAGTTAAATCTTAAATTTGCAACATCATCATCTTTTTAATTCCTAAAATTAATGAAAAATCATTTTGATTATGGACAATTACATAGTTTAGAAGAAAGCAATCCTCTTTCATTTAGGGTTATCTTGAGATTTCATTGTATAATCGCTAAGAGTGATTTAATTATTTTGGCATAACGTTTATAAAATCTCATTTAAAGGCTAGTTATCTTAGATTCATACCTAAATGTGAGAAAATTAAAGACTATTTATAGGTTATAAATGGAATTTAAAAATCATCAAATAAGTTACTAATTACTGCACTAGCACTAAGTTAATTCTCTATAAAGTAAATTGGCACAAGATTGTACAAAAGCATATAATATAGATGTGAGACATAATTGTATAGTTCAAATCTCTTGATATAGAAATCTCAATTCTTATTCCTGATGTAAACAATTGTTAATTAACTACCTCATTAGTATGGGCCATTATAGATTTCTAATAAACACATAAGGAAAAATGGAAAATAAATTTTCTATTAGACATGTAAATAAAAGAAAACAACATGTTCATCTTGGAAGGTAGTGAGATCCTACATAGGTTCATTTAGTTATTAGTTTCAAGAAGAAAAGTCATAAAGGAATAGGCATAAAAGGAATACCTACTCTAAAAGAAAAGCCTAATTAGAAAAGGAAAGACATACTTTTATCTCTAATGTGTTTTAAATGTCATTTAGTTCTAACTTGTTATGAGTGAGAATTTCTCACTCATTAGACATGTATGTAAAAGAAAACAACATGCTTGTCTTGGAAGGTGGTGAGATCCTATCATAGGTTCATGTAGTTATTAGCTCCAAGAAGAAAGGCCATAAAGGAATAGGGATATAAGGAATAACTGTTCCAAAAGAAGGCTTGATTAGAAAAGAAAAGACATACTTATATCTCTAATGTGTTATGAGTGAAAATTTCTCTAATTTGTAGCATAAGAGATTGGGATATATCTCTATTAAGAAAGTCAAAAGGTTTATAAAGGATAAAATTCTTAAATCCCTTAATCTTACTAACTATGATTCATGTGTGGATTGTATTAAAAGATAAGTAGACTAACATGCCACTTAAGGGGTTAGAAGAATTTGTGAATTGTTAGATATTTATACACATTAATATTTGTTATCTTAATTTATTTCTAAAGGACAGAAACATTTTCTTTTACTGGTAACTTCTCACACTACATATATATCTACTTACTTTATAATTAAAATGAAGCATTTAATGCCTTTAAGGTATATGAAGTAAAAATAAAGAAATAATCTAGTAAACAGATTAAATATAGTGAGGTCATATAAAGGAAATGAATATTTTGATAGGTATATATGTGATGGAAATGCACTCAAGACACTAGAATTTGAAATAAAGAAGGATTCCTTCTATACCTTTAAGATTTTAGTTGCCCATTTTGACTTGCCCATTTTGACTTGAAATAACATTAAATGAATCTGAATATAGTCTTCTAAATTGTGATCATGAGGGAAAAGTATACATGAAAAAACTTGAGGAGTTTATCAAATGCCAAGAAAATTTAGTATGCAAAAGTAAAAAGTCTACTTTCAAATATAAGCAAGTCTCACAACAATGGTACTTGAAATCCCATGATGTAATCATATTTTTTGGTTTCGTTGAATACATCATAGATCATTATATATATCACAAAGTTGATCAGAGTAAAGTCATCTATTTAGTTATATACATTAATGACATATTGCTTATACCTAATGACCTGGGGGCTATTACATGAGGTAAAGCAACTATTGTTCACAAATTATAATATGAAATATATCAGTAAGGTATCTTATGAAAATCCATATACAAATAAATCTTAAAATATTTTAGGACTATCATAAGAAACCTATGTTAATTAAGTATTTGAATATTTCTTGATAAAAGGTTGTTCAGCAATTGTGATACCCATTGTGAGAATGAACAAATTTAATTTGTTTCTATGTCTTAAATATGTTCTTGGAAGAGAAGAGATAAAGAATGCTCCTTCTATTACAATAACTAAAATCTTACTATTTGTCTATATGTGCATAAGTTTGGACATAATTTTTGCAGAAGGAATGTTGGATAGATAGCCAAGCCATTTAGGCTTAGATCATTGATTTAAAGGCTACAATGATTGTTTTAAAGTACATTTAAAGTATATTAAGTTTCATACTTACATATAAGAAGACCAACAATTTAAAATATTTTTGTTGTATAGATTCAAACTTGACAAGGTATCTTGACTCTAAAAAAGTCAACATTATGACACATCTTTATGCTTATTGAATGAGTTATATCATGGAGGAGTGCAAAAATGCTAAGTAGCCATTGATTGCTACTTCCACTATGAAAATGTTGAATTTATATTTTGTATTTAAGGCAAGTTTATAAGATAATTTGATTAAAGAGTTTTATTACTAGACTTCAAATTATAAAATTATTTTGAGCCTACTAAGGGTTACTATAATCATATAAGGTCAAATGGTCATAGAACACATAAGGAATAAAGATCCTTTAACTATTAACATATACTTAAAGGAGTTTGAAAATTATATATCTCATTTGAAGACTTAGACTATACCGAGTTGCCATTGGTTTAGTTGAGATATATTTAAGTGATAAAATTCGAATTATGGTTTGTTATCTCTAATTTTTGGATATATACATTTGTGAAATTAACACACATTTGAGTTAGAATTTGAATAAACATGTAAGATTTATTCATAAAGTTTAATATCCTATAAAGCTAAAGATATATTACAAGCAATGCATAAAAAGTAATACTTGTTCATGGTATTTAATTTACTAATGAACATGTTAGTTGACAAATTATATTTGGACAAAGTAAGAAAATTTTAGAATATTATTTTAAATTTAATTGATATATTAGAATATTTTAAATAAAAATAAATTAGGATGTTCTATATCTTATTTAGATATTAGGATATTTTGAATAACGACAAATTGGGATATCTCATATCTTGTTTTCATATTTTAAATTTAAAATATATTTTGATTAGTAATCTTTATTTTTAAAAAGTTAGTTTGTCAAATATGCAATTAATCGGTTAATAAGGATATTCAGTTGTTATTTACATTCTATAAATTGACCTCTCTTAATGAAAAACTAGTTAGTTTTGATCAACTGAAATTAGAAAATGTTCCTAATAAAGAGTGAGTTTTCTTGTTGAGAGGTCATCACTCTAATTACTATATCAGCTAGAAAACTATATCATGTTAACAACCCTTTTTCTATCCTTCTCTGGTGACCTAGTTTGCAAATCTGAAAAGCCCATCTGTTGAAAGGGATTTTGCACACAAAGTAAATTACATAAATAGAGGTATTATTATCTTATTGTTGCTTCCATTTATTTTTCTTGAAATTGTCATTTGGTAAGTATGCTTTTTTGATGTAGACTTACAATTACGTCCACTTATATACATGAAATCATGATCCTACTAGGAAGTGCCATTATAAAGGCCAGTGGCAGCCAATTCAGCACATTGTCCCAATTTCAACTCTATCAAATATCTCATTAAAAGATAGCAGAGACGCAAGAACACAAGAAACCTTATCTAGGTCATCGCGGCAACGGAGTTGGTGTTGTTTCATAGGATGAGAAACCTCTTTTGGTAAATAAATAAATTCATATCTATTTATTTTCAACGCCACCACTAACATCCAACGTGCCTCTGCCATCCAGTGTCTACATCACCACCTACCACAATGATTGTTCATTGTTTGCCATCTATTTTTTTTTCATGCATGTAATCCAAAAACATGATTTTCAATGAATTGTTTTATAATGAAGCAAACAATAATTAAAAAAATTGCTTTGGAATATTTCAAAAATTATAAAAAACTAAAAAAAAACCTTTGTTATTTTTTGATCAAACAAAAAAACTTAGATAGCCACTTAGTAGCCACGTAGTAAAATTAAAATGAGAGATATAAATCGTATCAACAGTTCAAACTCTTTAATATTTTTTTTTAAAAAAGAATGGAATGCACTATTCTCTTCTTTTTTTTTTCTTTTATTTACTCACATTACTGTAAAAACTGTTGTCGTAGGCAATGTGTTTTATCTCGTTGGCACAGATATGCCTATTAGATGAGGACATCTAAATTCATTTAATAATTAATCATAACAATAGTAATAAGACAAAATACATGTACATCTCAGTATAAAAATATTATCCATTTTGTAAACACTTAAAAATATGTTTTGAATAGAGATCCC
The DNA here is from genome assembly GCA_032878935.1 of Erythrophleum fordii. Lineage (NCBI taxonomy): Eukaryota > Viridiplantae > Streptophyta > Magnoliopsida > Fabales > Fabaceae > Erythrophleum > Erythrophleum fordii. Next base: position 4,607,494 of record JAVQMF010000029.1, read on the forward strand.
TTGAATTGCGATAAAGTACAAGTAGGTAATAATATAAATCTCTGTACATTACGTAAATAACCCTCAATAAAATACTTACATCATCAGTTGGAGTATTGAGAACAGAACCTCTCAATTTTGCTGCTTTTGAAGTTTGATAAATTCTCACATCTTTTTATTTTTTATTTTTTTTATAACATAAGTTATAGTTGTCTCTTTCAATATGAAATAACAGCTTTTGCGAGAAATTTCACCAAACTTCAGAGGCAGCAAACTTTAGAGGATTGTTCTCTTGGAGTGTTAGAGTTATTATTTTCTGGTAGCTTCTTCATACAAAAAACTTAAAAAAAGAAGTCTAAAACAAGAATAACATATCTTCAGTATTTAAAGCAAATTTGCCTTTTTCACACCAACAACTCATTTGATAGCATGAGGTAGAGGGAGATTAAAAAAGAATCATTTTCTATATTCAATTTAATAGCTAGATTTTGCCCAACTGTTAGAAAGAAAAAAAAGAATTAACTTCCTTTAGATAAACATGCGAATCAAGGGTTATTATATTTAATTTATACAAAATTTATTGTACTATTGTTGTTAATATTTTTTTATTACCTTTTTAAATATGGGTATGAGGGTTTTTTTAATTATTTTTATTATTTTAATATTTTTTTATTCAATCAAATATATAAATAGAATAGTATTATGATTCCTTTTTATATTATACTAAATATAATTATTTTATTTTCTTCACATTCTTTTTTTTTTATACTTAACAATTCTGTATATCAAATTGAAAAAAATCCTTAACCATATATTGACTGATTTAAGAAAGGTGCATATATAACTGAAGAGATAATATAGTATAAGTTGATTCTCACCAAAAATTAAAAATAAATAAATAAATAATAATAACTTGATCAGTGTGCTAAGCTGATGATCATTAGAAGTAACACATCCTGGTGTAAAATAATATAATTCCACTTTCTAAAGGAAAGCACTTAAAAGAAAAGATTAGAATGTGAATTCCAGCGTGTGATTTGGAGAGGCCTGCATCTTGTTAATCATGAAAGCCAGATCCTTCAGAGAGATAATGTGATTAGTATTCATATTAACTTAATTATGTAAAGTAAGATCCTCATTTTCAATTTATTTATATCGCAGAATTAAATTTTAAACATAAAATCTCACCTAAACTATCCAAATTTTGTTACTAGATAACATCTAGTGATCACTTGAATTTCCATTTACATTAATTTACATGAAAATTATAGAGCATGGTTTCCTTTTCTTCATGAGCTAATTAATAAATTAATTAAATATTGGTAGCTATCGAATTAAATTTTAAAGAGGAAAATCTATTCAACAATTTTATTTTATTTTTTATAAAAACATATACACCTGACTTGCATTTTTTCCCCACTTAAAATCATATTATAAATAGGGCAAATGGAAAAAATATATAAGGATTGAAATCTAAACTTGCAAAGAGTATACAGTGATAGATTAATTGTAAACATATAAATTCTGTAAGTAATATATCGACATCACATTTCAAACTTGAATCTTAAACAGTGAGAAATTGATTTAATTTGTTGATGATTACAAAATATCACTTACACTTCAAACTTCCAAGCATTATTATACAAAATTAGTTAAATTACTCATGGTCCCCCTAACATTATGTAATAAATTGTTCTGTCAATATTAACTTAAAGTATGTGCATCTATATATATATATATATATATATATATATATATATATATATATATATATATATATATATATATATATATATATATATATATATATATATATATATATATATATATCATTATCTTTTAATTATAGATAATGGAAGATCTATTTTCCAAGAATTGTATTTTAAAGTGCCTTCTTGAACTGTTATATTTATATGTCTCACTCTCAATCATATCTAGTAGGAAGAATTCATATATATAGTAAATTGGATCTACTTTAAATGTACTTAATGGAGGATCTTCTTTAAATTGATTCATGATGAATGGTCATAATGCGTAGTATATTTATTAAGTGTCATACCTCTGTTAATTTAATGTGAAAAGTTCTGTCTACTTTAGATGCTCCAATACTGTTTCATTTGTTTTAATAAATTATTTCCTTACTTATGTTTTCAAAATTATAGTATATCAAATAAATTACACATATTTTCTTTTGAATTTTGTTGAAATTATAAGATTTTTATTTTTATTTTTAAGATATATATAGACTTCTCTTAAAACAAAAAGTTACTTTATAATTTAATTTAATTTTAAATTTTTTGACTAAAATATCCTCCATTTAAAACTTATTAATTTTAAAATATATATTTGGGTTAATAGAGAATAGTTTAAAAAAAAATTAAAATTAGACTAAAATATAAAATAATTTTTTGTTTTAAATAAAATTTATGTATATTTTAAAAATTAAAAAAATTTGAATAATTTCAATAAAACTTAAGAAAAATGTATATAATTTACTTAAATGTATTTGATCGGAATAACTGGATTTCTACGAATACCCTTTTCCCACATCCAAAATCTTGTCTCTCATTTGTCACCAAAAAAAAATTACATCATTTTACAAATTTCTTTTAAGCATATCCTTTATATCCAATAATGAGATATTTAATTCTTTATAAAAAAATTTTAAATACAGACTCTTATGCCATTATTTGAAAAAACAAAATTATATGAAAATTAATTTGTGCATTAATCATAATTAAGATTTTCACCTAACAATCTTAAAAGTGTATTTCTTATATCGGCTAAATGCATCTAAAAAATTATAAATATTAATTCTAAAGTTTGATTCCGCATGAAAAAAAAAAAAATTACCTCCGTAGCCATTTAATCAATCCATGAAGTTAAATAAAAGTATTTGTTGATTGCAAAGTGCAGCCAGAGCCAGATATAAGCTCAATTAATGCAACACAATAATGCCCTTTATAAAACTATTTCATATATAATGTGCTTATTAATATAGTTAAATTTAAATAAAATTTTATTGTTCGTACGACATATTTATAGACAATTTTGTCAATACTCTAGAATTAAAAAAAATATGTTATACAAAATTTTTTTATTTTTAAAATATACATAATTTTTTTAAAAAAATTCATTATATATTTTAATTTAATTTTAAATTTTTTAAACTAAAATACCCTCTATTTATTTCTTTTAGTTATAAAAAATATATATTTAGATTAATAGAAGGTATTTTAATAAAAAATTAAAAATAATCTAATCTATAAAATAATTTTTCATTTCAAGATAAGTTTATGTATATTTTAAAAATATAAAAAATTTCTATAATTTTAACAAAATTTAAAAAATATATATATGTAATTTATTAAACAAAGCATTGAAATAGATTGTAAAATCTCTAGAAGGAAATGACAACTTAATTTGAGTAGAGTGTTCTCCTCTCTCTCTCTCTCTTTCTTTTTCTATTACAAATCATTTGGTATACAAAATTATTAGATATAAAAAAAAGATAAATGAAATATAAAAATATTAAAAAAATAATCCTTATACCTTTATTTAAAAAAAAATAACAATGATAAAGACATGATATACTTTACATAAATTAAAGACAATAATTATCTATAATTTATATATTTGTCTGCAGAAAATAGATTCTATTTCTTTTTTTTTTTTGACATTTGAACAATATCTAATTATTAAATAAGGTGTAAAAAATAATTCTCTCACTATCAAATTCGGTGTAGTTGTTTAAGAGTGCCCCTAATTGCTGTGAAAAGTAGAAGAAAATGATAAGAAAGAAGAAAGCGAAGGTTGACGATGACAATTGTTTGATGAAATTAAGCACGCGATTATTATTATCTAATGTTTAAGTTTATCATTTTGAGTTTGGACAAAACAGTGAACATAATCATAGAGATAGCTCATGAATTTTGACCAGAGGTAAAATCAAGCCCTATGATCAGGGTTTCTTTTTTTCACACATTTCACATCGCCGAAAGTCGCTAATTAAGCGTGACATGCTACAGGAACTTTCATCAACTAATTTTTTTTCGGATTACGATTTCATAGTTAAATTAGCTTTCAAATTTTATAATCGAAATTTGATCATCCAAATTTCTTTCAATTATTAATGTCGTTTAAGCCTCCACGAGAATTATACGAATATTATTAATTATTAATTAAAAAGTTTCGTTTTCAAAAATATAGCATAATAGTATATCAAACCGTTCTTAAATTTATGATTGGTGTATTATTATTAAGAAGTTCATATAAGAGTTAATTTAAAATTGGACTCAAATATAGAGGTCAATAAAATTATTAAACATTTTTTAAATCATTAAAATTAGATTGACAATGAGAATTCTAAATAATTCATTAAAAAATGAATTTAAACGTTTGACATTTTATATATAGAAAAAAATATTAGTATTTTTAGTAGAAGAAAAAGTATTAAAATTTAAAGTTCCTTTTACAAGTTTATAGAATGAAATTGAGATGTTCTAGGAGGGAGGATTTATATTATTAGCATTGTCACAAAGCCGATGCTCCCCTCTCACTGCTTTAGAACAGCAGATTTGACACTAACCCGTTAAACTCTACTAAATATGCACTAGATCCTGATAAAGTTGTCTAGCATTTTATAATTAAATTTTTTTAATAAATATAGAACATATGAATTTTTTTAAAAAAATCACTTATATAATATTAAATTGTAAAAAAATTATTTTATTAAAAAAATAATAAATTCATAAAAAGCTATACTTAAATTTTATTCATATTCAGACGGATTATCACAACAAATTTCTTTCTATTATCATCATACATGGGTCTCAACATGGCTAATCACTTGTTGATCTGACTTTGTATCCATTTTAAGTGCTTAATTAAGTGTACATAAAAAGAAAAGGTTATGAGGTTCATAGGATGCATTAAATTGTAATCCTGACCTTTCTTATTAACATGTGAATAGGATATCATTTTATTACAAAAAAAAAAAATTAAAGAATGTAGGTTTTTATATACTTTTATAATATTTTAATATTAAACTTTACATTTTATATTTAACTAGGTGAATTTAAAAATATCTTGTGGATCTCATTGAAAATAATAATAATAATACATAAATAGTATTTATATAAATATAAATAATGAATAAATAATATTTTAATATGTAACTTGTAAAAGTCGCACCAGCTTATAAACCATGACTTTTACAGATCTATCTATCTATATATATATATATATATATATATATATATATATATATATATATATATATATAAAATGATATTTTATACAAAAAAATTATTTTTTATTAAAATAATATATTTGTGAAATGATGGAGGCAATACCATAGGCCCTACTCTAAACTAGCAACAATCACTACAAATAAAGCAGAGAAAATAGGCAACGGGGGAACAAAGTGCTCCGCAAAACCATGATAAGAGCCACCCAACTTTATCTCTTTTGCCATCCCAAAAATCAATTGACCAACTCATGGGTTTTTCTAGAAATAAGAGGCAAATATGGAATATGTGACTGTTCGTATTATTTTAAATTTGGCTGATGATACGGTCTAAATTTTGATATTTGTTCATATGATTTACGTATTATTTTATATATTTGTTTTTATTTAATGTAAAACATATTGATATCTCATAATCTAAGTACCATTTTATATATTTTTCTAATTTTTATTTAATGTGAGACATATCAAATGATGTTAAATTGTATGAATTTTTCTATTGAATATTTAGTCCTTTGACTTTTAATTATATAAAAGAAAAAGAAATGGATTAGTTGATGTAATTTTTAATCGGACCTAGAAAACGAATTAATTGAGATACGTTGGTTGAAGCATGTACAAATTGCATTAAGGACCATGTAACTGCAATTGAAAAAAAAAAAAAAAAAGCTGACATATGAAAGACTTCTGTATGAAAAAAAAAAAAAATTATGTTGGCTCTATTTATAAAATATAAATCAATTAAGTTAATTATAAATAGACATATAGATATATTGCATAAATTTATTTTTAATAAAATTCACTTCTGATATTTTTATATATTTATTTATAACAAATATAAAAATAAATTATATAATTTTTTTAGAATTTTATTAAAATTATATAAATTATTCTTCTATTTTAAAAGATATACAAATATTTCCTAAAACAACAAGTAAGTATATAATTTAGTCTAATTTTAAATTTTTTGACCAAAATATTCTTCATTTCAAAAATCTTTTTGGTTAAAAAAATAAGTATTTAAATTAATACAAGATATTTTAGTCAAAAAATTTAAAATTAAACTAAAGTATACAATAATTTTTTTTTAAAAAAAAAGTTTTTGTATATTTTAAAAATAAAAAAGAGATTTATATAATTTACTTATCTTTTATCTATTTAGGAATCTCTAAATTTAATTTACCTATCTTTTATCGATTTGGAAGTCTCTTGTTACTACACTATCTATTAAGAAGAACAAGTTATTTACAATGATGGCTCTTGTAGCAACATCCACAAAGTAATGTTAGTTTTGGTCCAAAACTCTTTGTCCTCCCACTATAAATAGTGAAGAAAGCCACACCCTTGTGCACCAACATATCCATCTCAGTGTCATATTCTCAATTCTGAAATTCACTCTATATCCTCTTTGTCTCTGAAAATGAAGATCCCATATGTCACAATTTGCATCATGCTTACTCTGCTTCTTGCAGAAACAGAGGTTTCAATGGCAGTGACCTGCAATGCCCTTGAGCTGAGTGCATGTGCCAGTGCCATCACCTCCTCCAGCCCTCCCACATCTCTCTGCTGCACCAAATTGAAGGAACAAAGGCCCTGCCTTTGCCAGTACTTGAAGGACCCTAACCTCCAGAAGCTTGTCAACTCTCCCAATGCCAGAAAGGTTGCTGATGCTTGTGGCTCCCCATTCCCCACTTGTTAAATTACCACAATCATCATTCTTCCCTCTTTATTCCTACATCTTTGACAATACTGCAGAATATCTTGTAAGAGAGAGGCAAAAAGAGAGCAAATAGAGCCAACTTTAGTAAGTCTCATTTGGGTTTTGCCCTCTCTGTCTCTCTCTTACAAGACTCTGTGTAGCTATTGTGTGAGATCTATTTCCTTCTTTCTTTAGATTATAACATCAGAAGTAGCTATTAGATTTTTAGGAGTATGTTTTGCACGTACTTGCGTGAGGCTCTATTTCAATTGATGTCTAGCAAGTTCTACTATGTTTTATGTGTTTAGCAACACAATGTAATATTTTTAAAGTATGTCTTAATACTATCTATTTTGTTGTATCATGGTGTCTGTATCATATTCTATCTTATATATGTATCATGCTTCTTAAGTATCAAGTAGATCAATTTCTCAACTGCTTATCTCTTAGTTTGGTGGGGCCTTGCACCATTTCTACGTGACCTTTTTATTTTATCTTTTTTTAAGTCACTGGAGGATATGATCTTATATGACTTTAAAATCTGTTAATGAATGTACTTTGCTGATTATGTATTTTGGGACAGAAAGGAGCACATGTTTTTGTTTTAAAATTTATTAAGTTTGTGTAAGCACAAGACAACAAATCATTCAATTATCTATGAGTAAATTATATAAGTTTTTTTTTAATTTTATTCAAATTACACAAAACTATTCTTCTATTTTCAAAAATTATATAGACTTTCTGAGGAAAAAAAGTTACTCTACAATTTTGTTCAATTTAAAATTTTTTGGCTAGAATATCCTTTATTTAAAATTTTTTTACCAAAATATATATATATATATATATATATATATATATATTTCAGTTTGAAGGAGGATATTTTGATCAAGAAGTTTTAAATTAGAATAAAGTACAAGTTAATTTTTTATTCTAATAAAATTTTATATATTTTTTAAAAATAGAAAAAAATTTATATAATTTTAACAAAACTCAAAAGAAATCATTATCTAATTTAGACTAATTTTCCCAACTAGTGATCATCAATCGAGGAAATTGGAATAACTTTACTAACGCAATTTTGGTATATATAATTGCATACACTATTCTTTTAGTATACAAGGCCACTTTGGACCTAAAATCATATGCAATTTATTCACTGCCAAATAATATTTGATGACTGATTTTTTTATTACAAGATTTTTTGGTTAATTACTTACACTTTATTATTAGACCACATCTAATGATTTATATTTTTTTGGTAACAAGGAGGACAGTAACTTACATTTAATAACTTTAATTGCATACAAAATATTGTTCAAGTAACTTCATATTAGAATAAATAAATAAATAAGTTTAGGTAAGATCAATTAAGGTCTACTAAAACAATCCATGAACGGCTGGTCTGAGCATTTCATTGATAAAAGGAATTTGTTGTCTGAATTTCAAACAACATATATAACTATATAAAATTTTAATATTAAAAGGTGAAATATAAAAGAAGTTATTTACAATATAAAAATAGAAGTTATTAAAAGAGAGAGGCAATCATGAAAGAAATGGAGAATCAACTGAGAAAGACATATATGTTTTGATTTTTTTCCCTTTATTTGTTGATTTAGTCATGGAATTTAGGAATTGTTGAGATAGCAGTAAGGGATGTGGAATAGTGTTTTCAGAGGTTAGTTATGTCATAAGCCAGTCAACGTCTCTTGTTAAGCAAAAACAGAGTTTAAAAAAAAAAAATTGAGTGATTTTAAAAGATAAGGAGTAAAAGTGAAACAAAATAAATTTAAAGGATAAAAATGGAATTTAACAAAAAGTTAAAAGGGTCAAAGATATACTTTTGTCTAATTATTTTAGTTTTTGTAATCAATTAATTTGATTTATTAGTATATTGTTAACAAATTATATCTAATTATATATTAGTTTGATCGCGTTTTAATTCCAGGTGAGCAATCGTAAACCACTCCATTCTTGGATTGAATAACTAATTCGATTTTTAGAGTTAAAAGACACTATTATATCTACCTCTTATCTTATTTATCTCTAGGATGATTTTACGACACCTAATGTCATCTGGCAGAGAGGAATTTGAGTAATTTGCATAAAGTTCGATATTATTGATGAAAGTTGATTTTAAGATTTCAAAATTACGATCGCTACCTTCATCTAAAAATCAATCATCATCATAAAAAAGGGAATAATAATTTATTAAAACCAAAGATTTTATCCCACTAACAACAATTTCATTATCATCAAAACTCCTCTAAAACATGTTCTACAGGAAATTCACAACATATCTGGGGCAATTCAAGCATATCAAACACACTTTTTATCTAAATTCCCCCCAATAAATTAAAGCTTGACCCTAAATAGTGATGATCAGGACAGAGAGAAAAAAACAGCCTCTTCTCTAACACAAGTTCACCATCATAAATATAGTTCCAAAAGCCAAGTAACAACTAATGTGGACTATATATATAAGCCACACCTCTGAAGCTTCTCAAACTCGGCACATACACCATTAATATACCGGAGGAACCTTAATGGAGACGCTTGTCCAAAGCTTCGCTGCTTTTATTCCCATTACAATTCTGATACGTCACTCATTATAGCAAGAAACCAAAGCAGGGAATCACAAAGGACAGAGTTTATCATTGTTTTTTTTTTTTTTCACCCTTTCTCTTCCTGTCAATTTAGTGAGAAACTCCTGATTTCATTGAGTCTAACATTTGAAACTGGGAGCCAAGCTAGGACCGGTACTTAAACGGCCAAAGTAAGATCCACCCTGATGGCATCACCGACAGAAAAACAGGAAATCCGGGTGACTGACCTGGAGATATCTTAACCAATCGCCAGCATCCTGCAAGAGGAAGCTAGCTAATTGGCAGTCAGATCCACCGTTTGGAGTCCACATAGATCCTTTGAACTTGTATGAAGCAAGACCAAACACAGGTAAAGACATTTTGGGGACGCCATCCATCTCACCGGGATATGTCACTATTGGAGCCTGCACTCTTTGTGAACCTGAAAGTTCTGTGTTCAGTCTCATAAATGCAACTAGTTGAAAAAAAAAAATGTTTATTACGGACATCATGATAAAGCCGTTCATTCATTAACCTCTAGCAATCTAGAGCAATCTCACAATAATTCAGCTTCATAAACCATTATTATGCACATAGAACTACTTTTAAGAACAAACACAGAAACATAACCCCAGACAAAACACATCTTTACAGAAGTTTAGGACAATTAAAGTTCTCAATAAATGGAATATCTTGAAAGGTGTTCAATTTTAGAAAGATTGAGAGTAATCATGTATTTTTAATGAATATCTTTTGACTGAAAAATTATCCGTAAAAAGTACCTTCATTTAAAAATAAAAAAATTGCTATATGCCATCAAAAATAGAAAACGATGTATTGTTGTATGCATTGATACATCTTAAAAATTAAACAGTTGACAAAAGATCACCAAATATCAGGTGCTCCAAGGTATCAGCTAAGAAGGTTGTAAATACTAAATATGGTGAGGGGATATCTAGTTCAAATGTTAAAGATAATAGAGAGATTTGCAAGCATCTATAGAGAGGAGAAGAAAGAGATACCACTAGCAAATCAAATTCCTAAGAATTCTCTCAACTAAGGGATAATTCTAGGCTTTACCCAAAAGATTATGCATTAATTTGACAGTTTTATTAAAAAATTGTATTTGATGCATCTGCAAATTAGTATATAAGTAACATATAACCAAGCTAAGGATAATACAACAATCTCATTTAGGCATGGTTATCTTTCTCAGATTTCATAACAGAGCACAAACCCAGTACAGCAGAAATGAAGTGAGAATTCCATCCTACCTCCCACAGGTGTATGAAGAGAATGGAACGTCAGAAAGCAAGCATCAAGATCTTTCAATGTTGGTCCAGTGGGTATTCTGTAAATAGGATACCTACAAGTAGAAGAGAATACTCAGTTGCCTGTGCATCTGTAAGCTCCTCATCAAAGCACATAGGCAAAGAAATAGTACCATGCCACAGATATCCAACTAGAAGGTATATCACAACTTTTAAGCGTTCCCAGCTCAGGGAAATGAAAAGCAAGGTCCAAAATCTGTCCCAAGCCACAAGAGATGATATAATCAAAAGACTAAACAAAGGGGGGCTAATAATGATAACAGATGACCAACTTGGTTTTAGCAAAAATGACTATAAGTGGAAGGGCAGGGAGGGACGGATCAAGAGCTAACACACCTTGTCAGCCAAAGGTTCACGGCTATAAGGAGGGTCCTGTTCAAGATACTCAAAAATTAAGTATCCTTGAGAATTGACAGATTCACCATCATCACTAGAAAAGCCATCCTGATGGATAGTATGGTGGTCTCTCAAGGATAATCTATCCATCTGATGAGATAACTCATCTGAAGGATGTTGAAGATTTCTCTGGTCCCTCAAGTATTTCAGTCCTCTTTCAGGTTCACAATCACTACTACCATTGCTACTTGAGTCCCTGAAATCAGTGTCACTGTCCTCACCTAGTTGCCTGTTGAAAAGGGAAACACTCAAATTATTGTTTTACACAATAAAAAATGAAATAACTGTTAGCTGTGGTGAGAACCCACGAATATTGAAGAGTAAGCACCCCATGAAAAAAAAGAACATAGGAAACCAGACAATTAAAGTCTGTTACCTTGAAAGAAAGATAAAATAAACAACAACAAGAGAGAGAGAGAGAGAGAGAGAGAGTCAGAAAGTGTGGTTCAGCATTCACCAATTTGGTTGATTTCTATGCTATGCGAAAGGTAGAACATCACAAGCATTTGATCTGGATTCCCAGCAACAAATAAACATTTAAAGGTGTATTAGATTAATTCACAAACATACTCAATCAATGGCCACTTTGCTATCAAAATTTGCACCATGTCTACCCACAGTTGCCCTGAGGTTGAAGTTGCATTCACACTGTTCCAAATACTCTACCCACATTGAATACCACAAATAGAGAATTTAATTTCTGTTTCAGAGAAAATAAGTAGAAGACAAGCTAGTACCTTCAACAGGAAGAAATAATGAAATAAAAACAACACAAGTATGTATAGAGTGAAGGAAGGAAAACCAATGAGATAGAAGACAACCAAAAGAAAGAACTAGAAACTGTATCTTAAGATATACAATATGCCTATTTATTATGCAATTGGCACTGCCATCACCGTAATTCATGAGATGCCAATCTGATATCTATCATTTCCAAAGTAAGAAATAACAACTCTGAGGCAGTCATATGAGATCAAATTCAATATAATATTTAAGTATTCATATGATTGAATCAATATGTATATTACAATAGCATACAACATCAGTGCCAAAACATTGATCACATTCATCTCAATTTTTGGAGAGTAGAACTGTAACATCATATTGTAGCATTCTATGCTATTACATTTCAAGTTCTAAAACAAGCCATTCCCATTCTAAATTTTCAGACGGGAAAGTAACGAGGAAAATGCTTTGCTGCACAAGATAAATACATGCAGTCATACTATCAAAAATATGAACCAATACAGAAGAGAACATTACGCATCAGCACTTTGAATGGAAAGAAAAATTTTGAAGAATGACACACAAATGACAACCAAGCATCCAATATTGCAGCCTAATTTTATATGTAAAGGAAAATATACATATATATATATATATACACACATATCATTTGAACAGGGTTTACAGATACCAGCATACCTTGACTTTGCAGATGGCTTCACAGAATCAACATAAATTTGAATTCCAGAAAGATAGGGAACGTAATACTGAACAACACCATCGTTATCATTAAGTACAAGGGGCACTCCTGCACCATAGGCGCTCCACTCCCTGAAAGATTCCCACAAATCACGAAGAACAAAGTAAGGTTGAAACTCCATGTCACATGTCTTGAAACTCCTCATGGTCGTCTGCAATATTCAGTTAACAGTAAAAATAGATGTTAAACAAATACTCGATAAAAAGCACATAGTTCCCAGGGAAGAGAAAGGACACTTGATGCCTGAAACCCACCCATAAGTGATGTAGCAAATGACAAAGTACCAGAAACTTGATTCCTCCAAAAAGCTTCACTTAAATTTACTCCCCATTCCTTTAGTTCCTTGAAAACTAGATGCAACCTTAAATTTTTACATTTCACATTGATTCGTCCGTTACAAACAAACCCCCAATGAGAGTATGATAAATAAATGAAACGCAATTTCGTCAATCACCTATATCAACAACTCTTTCCAGCGACCAACCAATGAAAGTAGAGAAAAATAAACAAATAAATAAAACGCACATTACGCAGAAAATCAAACTGAGTACCAGCAAGAATTGTAACCTTAGATGGATCCTGAGCAGGCACAGACGGCGTGATCGCCTGCAGGAACCGCTCTAGATTACTCAATCGCTTCACCACAGGTTCACAAGTGGGCGAGACAACTGACTTTTTGGGTTCATCAGACTCAACACGGTTCTCAGGCCGACTCGCCGTCAAGTCGCTGTGAGCTCTTCGTAGTCTATCATTCTCCATACTGGACCACCGTGCCTTCACTGGATTATAAAACCGATCTTCGCCGCGGGAGAGGCCAAGTTGCAATCCGGTACCGAACATTCGTATACCCAGTCAAAAACTACCACAAAAACGCAATTCCTAAAAGGACCCAGAAAAAAGAAAAACGAAACGTTTTACTTTCTGGTATCGGATGAACCCAAAGTATATATACAGTCAACGATATTTGGACAATTTTCTTTGAGATTGAGAAGTTTGCATCAATGGCTACTAATTGGATTGGAGCAATGAAGGGAAAATGAGGGGTTTTGATGAAGGGTTTGAAGGTTTCTGCGAATCGTCGAGCAGATGAAAACGTGATGGGAACTTGAATTAAATAAATAGCCCAACGTGGATGGTGGCAGAAATGGATCTGGTTGGAGAGTGCAACGAGAGCAGGTGGGGTCGAAGGAAGGGCAAAAGGGTAAATAGCACAGAAGGGGGAAAGCAGAGAGAGGAATCGTATCGATGCAAATTGCAAAGAAGATGAAGCAATTGAGAGGATACAGAAGAATGCGATGGGCAACGAAGCAGGCTCTGACAAAATGAATGGGCAACGAGGAAGAAATTAGAAAACGACTCTACTAACAACAACAAAAAAAGAAAAACTAAAAATTTTCAGATCGCTTAGTAATTACTAATTAGTAGTTCATTGATTTTTTCTTTTGTCAAAGTTCATTCTTAGACAGGTCAATTTGGAAAAATTTTTGAAGGAACGGTTGCGGCACAATTTTATTTTGGACAATTTTAATTTGTATTATTTATATTTTTGAATTTTTTATATTCTAATTCAATATATATTTTTAATTTAAAGTATACTAATACTAAATAATGAATGAATGTTTATAAAATTGTAAATTTTAATTATCTCATTATTTATAAAAGAATAAATTATTAATGTCTCTTTTTTATTTTTAAAATATACATAGATCTTTTTTAAAACAAAAATTATCTTATATTTTAGTTTAATTTTAAATCTTTTTATTAAAATTTTAAATTTTTTGACTCAAGTGTAAGGTGATTTTTGTTTTTGAAAAAATGTATATATTTCTTAAAAATAAATAAAATTTTTTTATAATTTTTATAAAATTCAAGAAAAATATGTATAATTTATCTTTTATAAAAAAAAATAGTATTTCAATATTATTTTAAGATAAGTAATGAGTAGTAGTTTACAAATTTATAATGTTTAAAGTAAGAAAAAAAATAACGTTAATAATTATATGCGATTGCTTTGAATTCGTTTACATTAAATTAAAACTTATCTACTACATTAACGCAACAGTTGGTAAGAAGAGTAGTGTAATAAATATTTTAAATATTTACATTTCTAAAATAATACAAATAATTATGGTATGGATACGGATACCAATGATCAAATCGATTTAGGATACGCAATCCACCAAACTTTTCCTACGCTTCAATCCCATCAACTTCACGGATTTGTATATGCTTTGAAAAAATAGTTTCAGTATTAATTTAATTGCTCAAAAAGCAAAGTTAAATCAAATTATATTCTAAGATATGATATATCAATATTCTTTTTAATTGGCAATAACATCTTTTTTTTTAGTATTTTGATAGGTAGTATATCAATTAGTTCGTAAGTACATAAGTTTATTTTATTAGGCCGATTAGAAGCATATCATTTATATTGAAACCAAAAAATAAAAATTCTTGATGATCTAATTGTAAAAAATTAACAAAATTAAAATTTGAACATTTGACAATAAATTTAACTAATATTAGACATTAGATATAATACAAGTTTTGCATTAGGTAATAAACACTGTTGATGGACAGAATTTGGGGTCATCTAATTCTAATATGATTGGTGACGCGGCAACACGTGTGAGAGCAGACATGGAAGTACACGTGTGTGTAAGCTGTCTCTTTATCTCATTGTCATTTCAATCTTATCAAACAAGAAGAAAATATTTCATGGTAAGCTGAGGAACGCGCCTTCCATGTCAAATCCGTGAAGGCGCGTTTGAAATATGCTATTTACCAGGAATAGCACAGGCTATATACAATCCGAAGGTAGATTTATAGGTGATAGGTGTATATAGCCTGTGCTATTCCTGGTAAATAGCATATTTGAATCGCTGACATAGGCGTAAATAGTTTAGATTTTATTTTTTATTTTTTAATTCTAATAATTTATATTTTCTATTCTAAATTTTATTTTAGAAAATAAGATGTAAAATGAAAATAATTTTTTTATTTCAGTAGACAAAGTTGTTCAATAGAAGTTAAAAAATTATCTTCATTTTTATTTCATTTATTAAATTAAAAAAATAAATAATTGATATTGAAAATTTTGAAATTTAAACCATTTAAATTTATATAAACAATTTAAATCTATATAAACCATCAAGATCTACTCCCTCCAGAGAAACGCAGCATTGGATTTTTTAAAAAATTATATTTAAGAACTCAAGTTTTGTAAAATTTGTAATAACAGGTCTTAAAATTAAAATTATTATTAAAGATCAATTAAAATTTTAAAAAATTATTATTAATTTTTAAGAAAATTATCACTAAAATTATTTAAATTATACTTTTTCTAATATTTAGTAATAAATTTTTTAAATTTAGTAGTAAGTTTCTTAAAAATTAATAATAATTTTAGTTTTAAAAAATAATTTTAATTTTTAAAATTTTTTATTATAAATTTTACAAAATTTACATCCTTAGATATAATTTTCTTGGAATCTATATAAGATGAATAGGGCCAGCCATGAACTACGTCATTTTGATTCGTTTGACCTGCATATAAAGTTGAGGGCCATAAATACCGTAACTTATATGTTATCTGGTATTTTGTCACGTGAATATATATTTTTTATATGATTTATATAATATTTATTTTTTATTTTATTTATCAAATTATTATTTTATTTATTAAATCAATCTTTTTAAAATAAAGATACAAAAGTCATTTATTTGAAAGACTTCATGGATATATAGAAACACATTTATAATATCCAAATGGAAAAAAAATGGATCGAAATGTTACCTCCAGCCATTGCCCGAATCCTCTGTTTTTCTGGTCAGAATTTGACGTATGAAATGCCAGGGATGCTTCTAAACTCTTGTTTTACTGAATGATGGTGTGTAGCAATGTAAAACCGAGCTCAGGGACCCTGTATTTATAGGCAAACTCTCTCAACGGCAATTCCATCATTTGCCGAGGAAAATGCCACGTTCTGAGTCGTGGGAAGTAACCTCACGAAGCCTTAATTTTCGGACCATTATGGAGATGTTGCCAGCCAACGTGATTTGCTCCCACGATCTGCATTTTTCACACATTCTCACGTTCTCACGTTTTCACGTTCAAATGCAACATTCCACATTCTCCCACTTGGTTCGAAAATGGCTTCTTAAGTTTCAAACATTTAACTGAAACACAAATGCATGAATCATAGCGGTAGTTCCTCTACAAGTGAGTAATACCTTCCATGTATCACAATGCATTTTGTTTCCTTAACTTTATGAATAAGCCATATGCTTATTCTGGGTCCTCTTAATGTTGTTATTCTCAAACTTAATGTATACGCATAAATGAGAAAACAACTTAAAATGAATAAAGGCTTTCTTACAAATGATATATTTATAGTATATACATCAATAACATAAAGTGGAACTAAGTCCCATTCTAGATACATGATCCCTAAACATTACTGGTGGCATGCCTCTTGTTAAAGGATCAGCAATCATCAACTCAGTGCTAATGTGTTCAATAATAACTTTATTTTCCTTGACACGTTCACGAATGGCTAAGTACTTAATGTCGATATGTTTACTTCGACTTCCACTTTTGTTGTTCTTAGCCAGAAAGACAGCAGCTGAGTTGTCACAATATATCTTTAATGGCTTAGGGATAGTGTCGACAATTCTAAGCCCAGATATAAAGCCTTTAAGCCAAACACCATGTGAAGTTGCCTCAAAACAGGAAACGAACTCTGCCTCCATAGTAGAAGTAGCAGTCAAAGTCTGCTTCGCGCTTCTCCAAGATACGGCTCCGCTGGCTAGCATGAAAATGTAGCCTGATGTTGATTTTCGTGAATCAACGCATCCAGCGAAATCCGAATCTGAGTAGCCAACTACCTCAAGGTTTTCAGTCCGTCTATACATCAGCATGTAGTTCTTAGTACCTTTAAGATACCTCATTACTTTCTTTGCAGCTCTCCAATGATCTATACCTGGATTACTCTGATATCTGCCTAACATTCCAACTACAAATGCAATGTCAGGTCTTGTGCAAACCTGAGCATACATAAGGCTTCCAACAGCAGAAGCATATGGAATGTTATGCATCTGTTCCTTTTCTAAATCATTCTTTGGGCATTGGTTCAAATGGAACTTGTCACCCTTTACTATAGGTGCTATACTTGGTGAACAATCTTTCATCCGAAATCTCTCCAAGACCTTATTGATATAAGTTTCTTGTGACAGACCCAAAATACATTGAGTTCTATCTCGATTGATCTTAATGCCAATGACATAAGATGCCTCACCCATATCCTTCATATCAAAATTCTTAGAGAGAAATTGTTTCACCTCATATAACAACCCCTTATCATTGGTTGCAAGCAATATGTCATCCACATACAATACAAGGAAACAGATTTTACTCCCACTGACCTTCTGGTATATACATTGGTCCATGACATTTTCTACAAATCCATATGAGGAAATAACATCATGAAATTTTAAGTACCACTGGCGGGAGGCCTGTTTCAATCCATATATGGATTTCTTTAACTTGCACACCAAATGTTCACCGGCACTAGAGAGGAATGCTTCAGGTTGTTTCATATATACTTCCTCATCTAGTTCTCCATTGAGGAATGTTGTTTTCACATCCATTTGATGCAACTCCAAGTCAAAATGAGCAACTAATGCCATTATTATGCGGAGGGAATCTTTCTTAGATACAGGAGAAAAGGTCTCCGTGTAATCAATTCCTTCCCTTTGAGTGAATCCTTTAGCCACGAGTCGTGCTTTATATCTCTCGATGTTGCCTAATGAGTCTCTTTTCGTTTTATAGACCCATTTGCATCCAATAGCCTTAGAGCCATTAGGCAACTCAACGAGATCCCAGACCCCATTAGACGTCATAGAATCCATCTCTTCCTTCATGGCATTGTGCCACAGTTTTGATTCTCTGCAATTGATGGCTTGTGAAAACGTTTCAGGGTCATTCTCAGCTCCTATATTATAATCAGATTCTTGTAGATACACAGTATAATCACTAGGAATTGCTGACTTCCTCATCCTAGTTGATCTTCTTAATGTTGACTCAACATTCTCTTGGAGAGCATGTTGTTCAACTATTTGTTCAACAGTCCTTAAAGGCCGTTCGTTAACTGGATCAACTTGGTCAATGTCAACAGGTTGTGGATCCTGAATGATTGGTTGTTCAATGCCTGTTTGGACTTGAGGGGCATGAATTACAATCAATCTATCACTTGATGCAGGAATTTGAACATTAGACTGATCTTTTTCAGAACTTAAGTTTTGAGTTTGATCACTCCCACTGATCAAGTCATTCTCAAGAAATTTTGCATTCCTTGATTCCACAATCCTAGTACTGTGAGATGAACAATAAAATCTATAACCCTTAGACTTTTCAGCATACCCAATAAAGTAGCCACTTATAGTCCTAGGGTCCAACTTCTTCTCTTGTGGATTATAAACCCTAATCTCAGATGGGCATCCCCAAACGCGCATATGTCTTAAACTTGGTTTCCAACCCTTGAATAACTCAAATGGTGTCTTTTCAACAGCCTTGGTAGGAACTCGATTAAGAATATACACTGCTGTTTTAAGGGCTTCAGTCCACAAGAATTTAGGAAGTTTGGAGCTAATCAACATGCTCCTTACCATGTCCAACAATGTTTGATTTCTCCTTTCAGCTACACCATTCTGGTCAGGTGACCCAGGCATAGTGTATTGGGCAACAATCCCATGCTCTTGAAGAAACCTAGCAAATGGACCTGGTGCTTGTCCATCTGCAGTGTATCTACCATAATACTCACCACCTCTATCAGATCTCACTATTTTAATTTGTTTACCACATTGTTTCTCTACTTCTGCCTTAAATATCTTAAAAGCATACAGTGCTTCAAACTTATTATCGAGCAGATAGAGTTACATGTATCGTGAGTAATCATCAATAAAGGTGATAAAGTATTTCTGACTACTAGAGTCCAAATCTGGACTACAAATATCTGTATGTATGATTTCTAATATGCTAGAACTCCTCTTAGCACTTTTCTTAGTCTTGTTAGTCTGCTTTCCCTTAATGCAGTCTATACAAGTGTTGAAATCAGTAAAGTCAAGAGTATTGAGTACTCCATCTTTTACTAATCTTTTCACTCTCTCTATTGAGATGTGACCAAGCCTACGGTGCCATAACATAGAGGAATCCTCATTAGTAACATTTCTCTTAATACCTATACTGTTAGAAACATGCATTGAGTCATAAAGGTTCCTATTTCGTAATTGAATTTGGAATAGACCATCACAAAGTGTACCATTGCCAATAAAATTAGATTTATAAAATAATTTAAATTCATTACTTGAAAATTCAAAACAATATCCCAATGGTACAAGTTTAGAAACTGAAATCAAGTTTCTAGAGAAACTTGGTACATAAAATGTCTTCTCCAAATTCAAAATAAAACCAGAATTAAGGACTAATCTGCATGTTCCTATAGCTTCAACAGTTGAGCCCATCTTATTTCCTGAATAGATGTATTGCTCACTGCCCATCGGCTTCCTTTGGCTTAGAAAGCCCTGCAAGGTATTAGAGATGTGAATTGTTGAGCCAGAATCAATCCACCATGTGTTACTACTAGCATCTACCATATTAGATTCATAACAAAAGTATGAGATTGAGTTACCTTTCTTTTGAAGCCAAGCTTTGAATTTGACACAGTCCGTCTTTATGTGTCCTTTCTTTTTACAAAAGAAACACTTGGACTCTTTCTTAATGTCCTCAGGGATGGGAACCTTGCCCTTCCCTTTTGTCTTGGCCTTTCTTTTCTTCCTTCCTTGTGTCACTGTATGTACACTTTCACCCATCTCTGCTATGAGCCTTCCTTCTTCTTGTACACACATAGTTAGAAGTTCATTGATTGACCACTTCTCTTTATGAGTGTTGTAGGAGATTTTGAAAGGCCCATATTGTTGTGGCAGAGAATTCAGGATGTAGTGCACAAGAAAAGAATCTGACATCTCAACCTCAAGTGTTTTTAATTGAGCTGCTATATCCCTCATTTTCATGATGTGTTCTCGTACACCTCTTATGCTAGTAAGTTTCATGGATGATAACTTTGTCATTAGGGTGCTTGCTAAGGCCTTATCCGAAGATTCGAATTATTCATCAATAGCTTTAAGCAAACTTCGAACGTTTTGATGCTCTCCAATAGACCCACGAATACTAGCTGATATTTTAGTCTTAATGTACATCATACTAAGGCGATTGGATCGCTCCCAACGTTCATAAACATTTACTTCTGATGTACTACTAATACTCGTGGGCTTAGGAGGTTCATCTTTTCTAATTGCATCATCAACGTCCATCCACCCTAATTGGAGAAGTATTTTCTCCTTCCAAATATTATAGTTATCTCCAGTTAATTCAGGAACTTGAAAATCAGAAATATTTAAAGGTTGAAAAGCTACACAATTTACATGCTATGTTAATAATTTGAGACAAATAAATATTCTTAAATGATATGTCATGCCAATGCAATGCATATCAATTCAAATTATGAGCCTAGTAACAAATAAAATTACCTGTAGGCTAAATTTTATTTAATTAGACTCATATACTAATGATAAAACTAGTAAATTATATTCTTTTCTTAATTCCTGCGGGTAAATCAAGAAAAGAAAAAACTTACTATTCCATCCTAATTAATTACATGAAATATGATAATATTCCTGTAGGATAATAATTATCATAATAAATATAATTAATTACAATTTGATGTCATTTTACTTTATGTGATTATAACACTTAATGTATAATTTTAAAATAATTAAAGATGCTGTGGCTAAACTTTAATTAAATTAAAAATATACAATTCACATGACATCTAAATGAAATTACATGCTTGAATATAATTTAACATAATGCATAAACAAGCATACACAATGAGAATTTCAATAATTAATCAATTAATCAACAAAATATGACTAATTAATTTAATTAATATTCTCTCTTTAAATTAATCTAAATGTGCCATAAATATTGCCTAAAATAAAAAATAAAAATTATTTTTTAAAATTTAGGCATAAATAAAATGACACCATAAATTAATTATTATAATTAAATATGCCAAAATTGCCTAAAATTAATTAAATTTTCAAGATTTAGGCCAATTTTAAAGGCATAAAATTAATTTCACAATTATTTTGACAAATAAATAACTAAATATTGTCAAAATCAATTTAATTTTGTTCATAATATTTTTGCCAAAATTTGGACAAAATTAAAATATACTTCATAATTTTAAACAAAATAAATGGCCAACAAAACAAATTACTTTTTAATTTTTAATTAAATATTGGCCAAAAAAATATTTTGTTCAAAAAAAAAATATTTATTTATTTATATATGTATATTTAATATCAAAAAGATAATATATATAAACATATATATATATATAAATCATAAAGGGAAATTAATGAAAAATTCCACAAAATTGAAAAAATATATATATATTACATGTTGCGCACATAAATCAGCAACAACGCATGGCCTCAGTGGTTAAGTCTTGCGACTTGATACTCAGGGTCAGGGGTTCGAACCTACGGAGGCCATTTTATTAAAAAACAAAACACCCAAAACGACATGTCGTTTACACAACGCATAATAGCGACGCAAACGACCAAAACAACATGTCGTTTATTGAAGGCTCAAAACGACTTGTCGTTTAGGTCGTCCCTGACCTCCAGCCGGGTCAACCGGGTCGACCCGACCCGGTTCCGACCCGTTTCGGACCCAAATGGAAACCCGGTCATTTCTTGAGTTTCCGAGCTCCGTTTTGGATAATCCAAGAGTCCATTTTCATCAGAATTTCGTGTAGATTCCATTTTTGATATCAAAATGATGAAAAAATGGCTCTATCAATGAACCCAAATTCACGAAAATTTTAACGTTTTTGAGTTAAAAAACACGGCAAGACAGAGGTATATTTAAGCTCTGATACCAACTGAAAGACTTCATGGATATATAGAAACACATTTATAATATCCAAATGGAAAAAAAATGGATCGAAATGTTACCTCCAGCCATTGCCCGAATCCTCTGTTTTTCTGGTCAGAATTTGACGTATGAAATGCCAGGGATGCTTCTAAACTCTTGTTTTACTGAATGATGGTGTGTAGCAATGTAAAACCGAGCTCAGGGACCCTGTATTTATAGGCAAACTCTCTCAACGGCAATTCCATCATTTGCCGAGGAAAATGCCACGTTCTGAGTCGTGAGAAGTAACCTCACGAAGCCTTAATTTTCGGACCATTATGGAGATGTTGCCAGCCAACGTGATTTGCTCCCACGATCTGCATTTTTCACACATTCTCACGTTCTCACGTTTTCTCGTTCAAATGCAACATTCCACATTATTATCCTACTTGCTTATTTTTTATATTTTCTTTTCTTTTATACTATTCAATCAAACATATCATTTTGTGAAAAAAAAAAGATATTATACAAATGAGAGAAAATGAAATTTAAAAACACGAATTAGATCAGGTTATTGTAAGTGGGGGTTGATGAAGTCGAATAACTAACTTAATTCTTGTTGAAATTAAAATATTTAGTTGAATTAGTTCGGTGAAGAATATAAATTGCATTTAAATTCCATGTTTGGTTAGATGAATTTGTTCAAATTTTATTTTATTTTATTTTATTTTATTTTTACGGATAACAAATATTATGATAGTCCTCATGGGTTCTAGATATAGAGTTACGTATAATAAGCTTAAATATAAGGGTTAAGAGGAGCATTGAGGATAGGTGATTATGCACGGTATTACTGTTCTATCATAATTTTTCTTTTTTTACAAAAGAAGCTGCAACATTTTTACTCTTAATGAGGTATGAGAAAACATAATCTTCTTTCTTTTCATTTATTTTTTAAAAAAATTATATTTAAAGGCTTAAATCTTATAAAATTTATAATAAAAACTCTTAAAAATTAAAATTATCTTTAAAAATCACAATTATCATCAAATTATAAAAAAATTATTATTAAATTTAAAAAATTTATTATTGAACATCAAAAAATATTAAATTTTTTTGCATTTAATAATAAGTCCTCTTAACACAATGATAATTCTCTTAAAATTGAATGATAATTATAATCTTTAAAAATAATTTTAATTTATAAAATTATTTATTATAAATTTTATAAAATTTGAATCTTTGGATATATATATATATATTTATTATTATTATTTTTTCCAGGCATGCCTTTGAGAGCAAAGCAGAATAAAAGGGGATTCAGTTTGTCAAACAAGTGATATCTCATTATAACGTGCCGTCGTGTCATCATTGACTTGCTAACTGGCATATGACTGTACACCTAATTGACTAAGACACCCTTATCTCTTCTCCTACCTTTCTTACCTCTCTCCTCTATCGAGAAGCCATCCCTCATCCCTCTTCGAATCAGAAACAACACATGAAGAAGAGAAAACAGACAATTCGCTTTCTCAGAAGGATCTGGACTTGGAGTCTAGCTAGAACAGTTAATGTTGGAATCTTTCCCTAAGTCATACAGCGGACCAAGTCTGTTTTATCTTCTCTGTGTTGTTCCTCATTGGTAGAAGGATCAAGGGTGGCTTCTTGACAGAGGAGAGAAAGAAGAGAGGAAGGACAGAGATAAGGGTAATTTGGGGTTTTAAAAGACCAGGGTATTTTGTTCAATTAGCTAGGAGTGTAACTAACTGCCATGTTAGCAAGTCAAATATGACATGGCGACACATTATCTTACAGGGAGGTTTTGGACGGAAATATATATATATATATATATATATATATATATATATATATATATATATATATATATATATATATATATATATATATATATATATATAAATTGTGAGAGAATTATGATTTTTCACTGATTATTATTATTATTTCTTTTTTCCTTTTGTTGGCACCAATATAAATTTTTGTACGACCCACCAACTTTTTTCAATTTTCTAATGAGCAGCTTCCTAATTGTTATTGAAATGGTAAATTTGCACATACTTAAAAGTTTAACGACATATTTGGTAAGAGAAAAAAGAAAAAAAAATTATTATGTTTTTATAATTATTATTTAAAAATATTTATTTTTCATAAATTTTTAAAAGTATGAACATAATAGTTATTTTTTATTTATAAAATCATCTTTTTTCTTTTTATTTCTAATTTTCTACATACTATATAATTTTAAATGTAAAGTTTTAAAAGTAGTAAAAATTAATTGCATAGGACCATCTAATTTGAGAAGAGTTCTATGCATTGCAATCTATATTTTTTACCATGAAATTTTGCGTAACCCTTATATTGCCGAATCAAAATCTATCGGATCCATATAGTTTTTTTTCTTTGTTTTAAATTATAACTAGAGAAAATTTTACAAGTAATAAATAATTTTACTTGTAGATATATGAATTGAAATATTACTCACACTTTCAATGTTAGCAAAATTACAAGTTGGATGGCAATGAATTTATAACTCAAATGACGCTACTAGTCTCAATCTTTAAGATTGACATGAATTTAATATCAAGGCCCATTTGGTATGGTAAGGAAAAGTTAAAAAAGAAAGAAAAATTTTTATATAATGTATATTTATTATTTAATTATTATTTAATATTATCTATTAATCACTACTCAATCATTCAAAATAGGAATAATAAAATCATTTTTATCTCAAAAATCATATTTTTTATTTTTATTTCTATATTTAACTTTTTATATATTAAATAAACCTTAAAACTTTCATCAATAGTCATAATCCTTTCTCTAGTCTTGCATACAAAGCTTTTATACATTTTTGTTTTTTTTAAAAAAAAATATAAGATTACATAATACAAAGAGTATAATTGAATAAATATTTCTATAATTGTTATTTTAAATATAATCCAAGACTAAAGATAGTCAGAGAAAGAAAAAAAAAAGCAAGGAATTGACAAATCCCATGTTTATGTTAAAAAATTTAATAATTTTTCCCCTACTCTCTCCTTGCATGTTATTATCATTATTCACGATACTTTGACCTATATCACATTGCTGTTATTATTATATGTTTATTAAATCCACTAAGTTTGGTATGGTGATATGGAGTTTAAATAATTTATAACAAGTGTTAGATTCAATCATTAATATATGGAGTGATTAAGATAAATTTTTTTGACATATTTATTATTATATTTTTTTAATAAAAAAAGACATATGAAGAACTTTAAAAAAAAAAAGTTTAGTTATGTGATACTAAGTTATAACAAAGCATTCATTTGTTATATTTTTATTTTAAAAGAATCAATGGTTTAAAAATTAGATTGATCATTAAATTAAATTAAGACAAAAAGTGATTTGTAGTTTAATGGTTGAGATATCATCCAATCAAGATTGAATCATTTTTTTTCCTAATATATATATATATATATATATATAATTAAATTAATATATATATATATATTGTAAAAATAATATTTTAAATAGATATAAATATTTAATAATAAAAAAATAGTTAAAGTATTTTGTATATGATAACAAATTTATACAAAATAGATTTGGTAAAATCTATTGAATGTTATAAATCTCTACTGCAAAATATAAAAAATCTAATAAAAACTCAAAAAAAAAGTATAAAATCAGTTCAATGCTAAAACTAATTAGGTTTTACCGATTTCGTTGGTTTTTTATAGGTTTGATCAACTTTTGATTAGTTTTTTCCTTAAGCCATTTTGGTAGTCAAATCGATTGAAACAATAATTATTTAATTGATTTTTTAGTTAAATTGGCTTATTTGATCTTATTTTTAATCTATAAAAAATTTATAACAAATATTTAAAATTTTAAAAATTATACTTAAATTTGATCCTTAATATATTTTATTTGAAGATTGTATTAATATTATTTATTATTTAATTATTTTTATCCGACCAAGCATGTGTTAAATTGTGCATCCAAAACCAAGTCAATAAAGTTGGCCGCCACATCACATGCGAATAACTTTTTATAAAAGAATCTCTTTATGGGTTCCCCTCTTTCCTACTTTATGCTATTTTACTTCTATTTTCAGTTACTTTAATTGGATTGTGTCTTATTCCTGAAAATGCGGCCGTGTGCCGCCTTTAAAAGAAGAAGATTTTGATTTTCAAAGAAAATAAAAATTAAAATTAAAAGTAAAAAAGTAATAGGTTCAAGAGTCGGTACCAAAATTTTAATTTTTGAAAAGGTAAAACTTTGAAAAAGTCTATTTGTAAGAAAAATAATCTACAAACTAGATTCAGATTCAGGAGTCGATTATGAGTGGGGAAGGTGTTAGGAACCTCACTACACCCATTCCTAAAAATGATTACCCTAAATCAATTTTGCAAAATTAATATGGCCTCTATTCTATTTTAATTCTCCCTAACCAATCACATGCAAAAACAGAAGAAAAAATTTAAGAAAATAAAATTAAAAGTAAAAAGGAGAAAGAAAATTAAAAGTAAAACAAAAAGAAATTCAACGAGTAAAATAAGGAAAAAAAGGAATAAAATTGAATGTAAATAAAATTAAAAAAAACTATAGAAATAAAATTAAAAGAAAGTAAAGAAATAAAATTGAGGGAAATATTTATTTGCAAGGACGGACTTGATTTAGAATGAGAGTCTAGGGTCTATATATCTTTTGAGAGGGATCAAAATTCACATAGTTCAAATGAAAATTGTCTTTTAGTTGACATTTTATTTTTGTTTTTTGTTGTTTTGTTGTTTTTGTTTGGCTTTTGTTTGATTTTTAATTTTTAATTCTTTTTTTATTTTTTTCTTTAAAAAAAAAAGAGAAAAAGAGTAAAAATTATTTAGACTTTTGTAAACAAAACGAATTTAAAATTGATTTATATGTTTTTATTTGTAAAAGACAAGGTTAATTTTACTCTCCCCTCTTCTTTTCTCCCTTTTTTTTTGTTTTCTTTGTTTTGTTTTAATTTTTTTTACTTTGTTTCTGTTTTATTTTTTATTTTTGTTTTTATCTTTATTTTTATCTTTGTTTTTATTTTTATTTTATTTTAATTTGTTTATGACGTTAAAAAAGATTTTTTATTTTCTTTAATTTTTATTTGATCCTATCTTGATTTTATAATTTTGGATTTTTTTTGTTTTGACTTTTGCTTTTTCATAGTTGATTTTTCCTCCTTTTTTTTATGAAATTCTTTTAGTAGATTTAATTTTTGTTCTTGATTTTTTTTATTTCTTTTGTCTTGATTTTTGATTCACTTTTCCTTTTTTTTCGGTTGTTTTTTTTTTCTATTTGTTTCTTTTTTGGTTAGTTTTTATTTTGTGTTCTATTTTGTTTTTTTTTTCTTTTTGCTTTTGTTTATTTTTGTTTATCTTTGTTTTGTTTATGTTTTTTTTGTTTATTTTTTTGTTTTTTTATTTTGCTTTGTTCTTTTCTATTATTATTATTATTATTATTATTATTATTATTATTATTATTATTATTATATTTTTTTTAGAAAAGAAAAAGAAAATGAAAATCATTTTAAACTTTTACCCAGAAAACAAGTTTGAGATTGATTTGTATGTCTTAATTTGTAAAAACTAAAATAATCTCATTTTCTTTACCATCTTCTCTTTTTTATTTCTAATTTTTTTATTGATTTTTTTCTTGTTTTGAAACACCTTTTTTTCAATTTTTGTAAAGCATATATTAATTTCTAATTTTATTAAATGAAAGTTGGAGAAAAGTTCTAAAGTTTACAAAACAAATTTAATTACTTTTTGCTTATCATTTTTTTTGTTTTTTCATTTTTTTCATTTTTTTTTATTCTTTTACTTTTACTTTTTATCTTTTTCACAAACGGATAATCTCTAGAAGAAAAACTTATCTTTGAATTTTTATAACACTATTTTTTTTTTTTGCAAATCTTTTATTTTTGCTTTTTTATCTTTTTCACAAAAGGACAATCTCTAGAGGAAAAATTTATCTTTGAATTTTTAAAATACTATTTTTCAAACATTTGCAGAGTAACCTTTAAGAAAGGCAAAGGTAAATCTTTAAGAGTCAAAATGATTTTTACTTAGAAAAATTAATCCTCTCTATTTTTTAAAAATTTTCTTTAAAGGTTTTTTGAATGAGGCCATTGAAACCCAAAATATTAAAACATAAAATCAAGACCCAAAAAGCATCAAGAAGGCTTTATTGCCACACATGGCTTTTTGGTTTATTCCTATGTGTGCCTGAGGGGACAAGAAATCCCACATGGGAATTCTAAAAGAGAAAATAAAAATTAAATTAAAATAAAAATATTCACAAGCTTACAACATTTGTTTTGATTGTGTGTACTTGTGTCCAGCCAGCTAAACAACATGTCTTAATACATTTCAAGTATATGAAAACAAACTCAAACCAATTGACTCTGCTATGCTATCCAATCTGATTTCATATGCTACAACGTAACTATCTCTTTGATCTTTGCTTAATTCTTGGTAAGTCTCCTCAATTGTTTAACATCCTCAAGCAGGGCTCATGCAAAAGAGATAAAAAGGATAAGAAGATAAATTCTAGGCCATTATTTATTTTTTCAAAAATGATCAAATCAATGGATTACTGTCTGAACATACACCCATATGGGACAGAGGAGTTATGTATAAAACAAATGTCTGAAATTCATAGATAATTTAAAGCATAAGTCATTGGCTTGGAATAAGAAGAATTATGTCCAGACTTTTAAAGCAACAGCAAATCAACAGCTCCATAACATCAACATTGAACATGGTGTTTTGAATATGATTGAGGTATCCCAAGAATCAGAATGCAACACAATCTCATAAGACAAACAAGGTGTATTTGAAATAATTCAACAAGACCCCTAACCGTAGCACATCAAACTCATGAAAATGGGTGAATAAGGTCAATGAGCTCTAAAGTTTCACACATACCTACATCATACACATAACAAAGAACATGCCCAGATTTTTGGATCAACTTTAAGCCAAATCATACCTAATATCTATATCAATGCAATGCTTTGGGCAGAACTCAAGCACACCAAAATCAAATCTTAAGTGCATGATTTTGACGCTAAATCAACTGCAACACCGTATCATAAAGCAACAAAGAGAATTGGGAAACAAGCAAGAATTTCATTGTATAGAAGGGTCATCCAATGAAGAATGGTACAGAATTTTTACACACTAAAAGCAAGTGTATCTAACAACATTCAACTTCCCCTTTAACCCAAAATTGAAATGAACCACGTCAGTAAACAAGTTGTAGAGAGTTTGAATCCAATTTTAAATAATAAATCATGTTGCAACTATGCTCAAGATTTGATAAAACAATGAGTGGCATTCAGACAGAAATTAATCGATGCTAAAATACACAGGACAGCTATCAAACACGTTGAAACACATTGAAATACATATGAACATGCTCATACATCCTAATTTCATGAATCTCCAAATAAGATCAGAATGTAAATCAAAGAGAGATCCAAAACATGGTAACGATATATCCTATACAAAAGAAAGTTGGATTCTGACGTTGACACAACATGCTTACAAGATACCCAATGAATAGAATGAATTCAAAATGAGACCACAACAGCCAGTAAATAAAGCCTTAAACAAAATCAACAAAATATCTCTATGTATTTCTGCGTGAATTTTAATTTTCTCTTCCTTCTCTCTGGTCGTGCTATCTCCAATTCCTCGGCTACTACTCCTATTTTTTCAATCCTTAATCTCTTTGGTCCTGAATATTCCCTTTGATGTCATCTCTCCTTCTTCAATATTCATGCACCTGATTCTCTTTTTCTTTGTTGAATCTCTGGTCTCAACCTTTTCTCTCTTGGTGTCTGCCTCCATTTTTCTTTCTCCAAACCCCAGTTGAAAATTTCAATCAAAATTTCTCTTTGCTCTCCCAATTCTATGTCTCTTTCTTGCATAGCTCTCCTCTCATTCTCAATTTCCCTTTAGTCTCCCTCTTTTTGCTCCTTCTTTCATTCCCCAAACCTCCAACAAAAATCCCAAAAATCCTCAAAATGCTTCCCACAGAATTTCTCACCTTTAAATCTCCCCTTGGTCTCCCTCTTCTGTTCTTTTTCTCTCCTAACTCGTTTGCTTCCACCTTCCCCTCTCAGTTTCACGTCCCTTCCGATTGAAAATTGGAACCAGAGCCCCTCAAATATTTTTCGCCTTCTTCTCCATTCCCAGTCCTCTCAACTTCCTCCTTCCGAATCCCCCCTCAATCTCTTCTTCCTCCTTTCTTTTTGTGCGTCCCCCCTCCACCAACCTCCACTTCACTATCTCCCCTTTTCCGTATTTAAGTGGTGCTCCTCCCTCGTCCTCTTTTTTTTCGCATCGAAATCTTATTGTTCCCCCTCATTCCTTGCCATGCGACTTGCTTTTTAGAATTGTGCCTCTAGTCTTCTGCGCATGTGAGGGTGAACGTGGTCCCCCTCTCCACCTATATACGCTACCTCTTCCTTTCTGCATTGTCTGTTGTCTTAGTCCATCTGTGCGTTTTATGACTTTGTGTGTTTTGTGCGTCTGTGTGTGTGGTCCTACTGCCAGAGCCGTATGGGAGAGGAAAGGGATCAGAAAATGGATGTGGGTAGGGCTTGGTTAGGATCCCGATTGGGCTTGCTCCTTTTTTCTTGGGTGGGTTATGATAGTAACAATTTTTCTTGGTGTTTTAGTAGAACAGAGCCCACTGGACAAAATCATTTGGGTTAAAAGTTTTTTTATGTGTTTATTTTATTTTATTTTCTCTTTTATTTTCTTTTTGTCTTTTTTTTACCTCCTTTTTTAGTTTGGGCTCAATAGGCTTAAAACGGCGAGATTTAAAATTTTAAAAGAAAAAAGAATACTTTCTTTTTCTTCTTTTTTTTTTTTTTCTAAGTGGTTTTCTTTTTGTTTATTTTTTTTAGTTTAATTCCCCTTTTTTCTTCTTTTTCTTTTTGAAAATTTTTAGGTTTTGATTCTTTGATATTTTCTCTTTGGAAATATGGCTTTTGATTTTTTCATTTTTTGAAAAATATAACTTCTGATTCTTTCATGATGATTTTTTTTGTTATTTTTGATTCTCTTGATTTTGTTTTTTTAATTCTTTTTTTTTTTAATTTTTGTTAGTATAATTTTATTATTATTTTGAAATATGCCCGGACAAAATACGGTGTTCACAACGAACACCTGTGAACAATTCTCAAGTAGTATTTTCGAAAAAATGATCTCAGAAAGTAAACTCTACTGGGGAAATATGATTTAGCCACAAATGATCAGTCTCACTGCTACAGAGGACAGAAGCAAGGCAATACTAAGAGAAAAGATTCAGAGGAGGAAACCAGGAAGAGGGGGAAATCAGGAGGAACGAAACATACAGAAGGGAAAAATTGGTTTTATATTCCTTTTTTTTTTTAATCCCCTTCACACCCCAACTCATATACCTTCATTTTCTCTAACCTTCAGTGATTTCTTTCGAGCCCTTATGCTACGTCTTAGCACTCCCTCCATGAGAATCTCTACATGCGAATCTTTTGTCACCTGTCCTCTTATAACAACCTCATCATTTGGGTGTAATTCCACACCACTACTTGCCAGCTCAGCAGCCATAATGACCTTGTTAACAACCTCATCGGGTGTTTTCTCTCCTAGCCCTCCTTGCTCTTCCTCGTGATCACTGGTCATGACATTGCCCTCCGCATCAAAATTGACTTTGTCCTCAAGGTCAAAGTGTGGATAATGTTGCTATAGATAGGATTGTGTTCCCCATGTTGGTGGCACATTAGTATCCCATTGAATGAGATACTGTTGCTCTTATCCTCTAGTCCCCAATATCAACCTTTGTTTTAGAATTCTCAAAGGAGATATGATCGGTCCATCTTCAATAGTAGTTAAGGATAGGGGCAAATATAGTTCTTGTAAAGAGCCTTCACATTTCTTGAGATAAGAAACATGGAATATAGGATGGATCCTAGCTTCGGCTAGTAGATTGAGTCTATAGGCAATGGTCTCGAATTTCTTTAACACCTCAAAAGGCCCAAAATACCTTAGAGATAGTTTCTGATGTTTCCTCAGCTTCACTGAGTGTTGCCTATAAGGCTGGAGTTTAACAAATACAAAGTCACCAATCTGAAAATGCAATTCAGTTCTTTTTCTATCAGCAAATTTCTTCATCCGCAGTTGTGCCTTCTCCAGATTATACTTCAAAATATCTAATACAACATCTCGTTCTTTTAGTTTCTCAAACAAATCAACGGGAACCTTTTGGGGAAGTATACCCCGAATAATGGAAGGAGGATCCCGCCCAAATATAGCTTTGAATGGACTCATACAAATAGATGACTGATAAGATGTGTTATACCAATACTCTAGCCAAGGAAGATAATTCACCCACAATTTAGGAGTATTAAACACAAAACACTTCAAATATATCTTCAAGCAATGGTTTAGAGCTTTACTTTGACTATCTGTTTGAGGATGGTAAGCGGAACTCATCTTCAATATGGCTTTTTGTAACTTAAAGAGCTGCTACCAAAAAGCACTAATAAAAACCTTGTTTCTATCCAAAATAATATATTTTAGAATACCATGTAACTTCACCACTGTCTAGACGAAAGCTTCAGCCACTTGAGAAGCATTATAGTTAGCTTTTAGTGGTGCAAAATGACCAGATTTAGTCAATCTGTCCACCACCACCATGATCATAGTATATCCCTTAGAACTGGGTAGCCTCATAATAAAATTCATAGCCACATCTTCCTACACTTGCTGAGGTATTGGGAGTGGACTTAACAACCCACTAGGATGTAATTGTGATACCTTTACTCTTTGACAAACTTGACACTACAGGATATATGCTTTTAAATGTTTCCTCATGTGTTTCCAAAAAAAATTAGTTGCTACTCTAGCTAGTGTTCGAGTAAAACCAACATGGCCTCCTTAGGTGGAAGAATGGAACTCATCTAATAATTTTTGAATAATGTCAACAGCTGTATGAGGAATTACCACTCGCTTGTGCCAGTAAAGTAAGTCGTCTCGCACTGTGTATTTTAATTGTAATTTTGAATTTTGCTCAACTTGCCGCATTAAATTCTACAATTCATCAGAATGATTCACTGCTTCTTTAACTTCAGACATTAAATCTGCTTAGTTGGTAGTGACAACCATATAACAACATCTAGAGAGGGTATCGACAGCTTGATTGTTGCACTCAGGTTTATACTCAATAGTGTAATTGAATCCCAATAATTTGGGTAACCAAGCTTCTTGTTCAGGAGTTTGTATGGTCTGTTAAGAGAGATGCTTCAAACTCTTCTGATCAGTCCAGATTATAAAATAATGTCCCATCAAGTAGTGTCTGAACTTAGCTACAGCTTCAGTGATGGCATATAACTCCCTTACATATGCTGACTGAGCTTGCATGCGTAGAGATAGTTTCTTTGAAAAATAAGCAATGGGTTGTTCTTCTTGGGATAACACAGCACCTATCCCTCCCCCTGATGCCTCTGTTTCCACTATAAAAGGCTTGGAAAATTTTGGCAAAACCAGAATGGGTGTATTCACCAAAGCTGTCTTGAGTTGCTCAAAAGTTTTTTGTGCTTTTTCATGCCATTGAAAAGCTATTTTTCTGCAAAAGTGTTGTAAGGGAACAAGCAATGGAAGCATATTGTTTAATAAATCAGCGGTAATACCCAGTTAAACCAAGGAACCCATGAAGCTGTGACACATTTGTAGGTACTGGCCAGTGTAGGACTGCTGTTACTTTATCTTGATCCACCTCCACTCCTTGAGATGAGACTATACGCCCAAAATAATGCATCTTAGGTTGCCCAAAAGAACATTTTGATAGCTTGGCATACAATTGATTGTCCACTAGCCTAGCCAAAACTAATTTTAGGTGCTACAAATGATTTTCCTAATCATTACTGTATACCAGAATATCATCAAAAAACACTAGTACAAACTGACGCAAATAAGCCATGAATTTGTCATTCATCAAAGATTGGAATGTGGCTGGGGCATTGATAAGCCCAAAAGGCATAACCAACTATTCATAGTGCCCTTGTGGTGTTCTAAAAGCAGTCTTGGCAATATGTTCTCTTTCACTAAAATTTGATGGTATCCTGACCTTAGATCTAGTTTAGAAAAATAACATGCACCCTTAAGTTCATCTAGCAACTCATCCACAGATGGAATTGAAAAAAAATCCTTTATTGTGACAGCATTCAAAGCCCTGTAATCCGTGCAAAATCTCTAAGACCCATCCTTCTTCCTTACTAATAACATTGGGGTTGAGTAGGGGCTGTTACTAGTGCGAATAATTCCTTCTTGCAACATCTCACTCATCATTTTCTCTATTTGGTTCTTTTGACAGAAAGGGTACCGGTATGGCTTAACTTTCACTAGTGGCACTCCTGGTTGGAGGCTAATGGTATGGTCATAAGATTAAGGTGGGGGCAACCCTTTTGGAATCTAGAACACAGTTTCATATTTTAGCAGCAACTCCTGTAATTTAAAAGGCATATCACCGGGTAAAGCCAAAGAAACCTCCTTATTGTCTCCCACTTCAACACATTCCATAATGTAAAGTTCATCAATGGCATTAGTATCACAAAACCATAGTAATTGGTGGAAGTGAGCCACCTTAGATAACCTATTTTGATCCCCCTTTAAAGTGACCCATTGCCCTTCTTGAAAATTTTTTAAAGTAGAAGTGCTGTAGTCAGAGATATGCTCCCCCAGTGTAGCTAACCAATCAGCCCCCAACACAATGTCGTACCTAATGGCATCCAGAACTAGAGCAGAAATAATAATTCGAGTGTCATTTAGGATCAATGGAATATCCATAACCATAGTGTTCCCTTTAAGAAATCGACCCCCTCCAACCAAAACCTTGAAACCATGAACTGGCTTTTCAACCATATTCAAATGCTTGACAATCCGAGGCATAATGAAGTTATCATCACTTCCCCCATCCAAAAATACAGATACAGCAGTCCCAAATATAGTCCTATGAAAAAGAATGGTGCACTTACCAGGTGCCCCTTGAGAAGCTTGAAGAGAGAGGTGAAGTAATTCTAATGCCTCTTCTGGTTCATCAGGTGTATCAGCTTTGGGAATTTGTTCCCCAGCTTCGTTATTCTCTTCATCTGGCTTGCATTTCATTAGTAAATATTGACGATTTTGGCATCTATGTTTGGGCATGAATTTTTCGTCATAGGTATAGTATAGTCCTTTATCCCGCTTCAATTGCATCTCAGCTGGTGTTAGATGCTTAACTGGTGTCAGAGGCTTAATAGTAGGCTTAGGTAACAGAGGAGGCAGAGGCCCTTTTGACAATGATGGAATTGCGACTCTCGTGCCTTCCCAAGGTTTCACCGGTGCAATCGATGGGTTGAGACCATCGCACCTCCAGTTAATTACGTATTCGTCACTATATGAGCATTGCGATTCCTCAAGAAGCCCCAATTTTAGGTGTTCTTCTCATCCAACAGCCTTGCCAACGCCGCTGCTTTTGTCAGTGTTGCTAGCTCCCTCGAAATCACCTTTCATTGGACTTCATCTTTCAGCCCGCTAATGGAGCAATCAAGAAGAGCTTCCTCAGTCAGCCCTTCCACCCGATTTGCAAAAACCATGAAACGGGTATGATATTCTTGCACCGACCCTGATTGTGTAAGTTTAAAGAGTTGGGCTCAAGGGTTCTTATATTCAGTCAGCCCAAAATGCATTTCGATTGCTCTGGACAGGACAGCCAATGTAGGAACCTGGTTTGTCCTTTTCATTAACTGAAACTAAGCCACCATGTCGCCTTCCATATTCACTTATGCGAGCACCACTCTCTGAGCATCTGGAGTATCATAATAAACAAAGTATCGCTCAGCTCTAAAAATCCAGTTTAAAGGGTTTGCGCCATTAAATTTTGGAAAATCAATATTGGCGAGCTTCGATTGGCTGAAGGTGTTTGAGCCAAAGTTTGAGGACCCACTGGCAGACTCATGTCTCCATGTTGCCATATCATGGGAGAGGTTTGTCACTGCTCGGGCAATCTCTTCTATACTACTTTCGATTTTATCCATCCTTTCAGATACCATAAAATCGCACTGCTCACCCAAGACTTGTAGCTTCTTAAGCTCAGTCTGGAATTCCTCTCTCAACTCACTTTACGCCATGACCGAATCTCTCAATGAAAGCACCAAAATGTCACGAACACCCGTGAACAATTCTCAAGTAGTATTCTCCAGAAAATGATCTCAGAAAGTAAACTCTACTGGGGAAATATGATTCAGCCACAAATGATCAGTCTCATTGTTACAGAGCACAGAAGCAGGGCAATACTAAAAGAAAAGATTCAA
This sequence comes from Erythrophleum fordii, assembly GCA_032878935.1. Taxonomy (NCBI): domain Eukaryota; kingdom Viridiplantae; phylum Streptophyta; class Magnoliopsida; order Fabales; family Fabaceae; genus Erythrophleum; species Erythrophleum fordii. Next base: position 4,644,577 of record JAVQMF010000029.1, read on the forward strand.
AGGAGGAAACTAAGAAGAGGGGGAAATCAAGAGGAATGAAACATACAGAAGGGAAGAACTGGTCTTACATTCCTTTTTTTTTTAATCCCCTTCATACCCCAGCTTATATACCTTCATTTTCTCTAACCTTCAATGATTTCTTTTGGGGCCTCGTGCTACGTCTTAGCACTCCCTCTGTGTGAATCTCTACATGCGAATCTTTTGCCACATGTCCTCTCATAACAACCTTATCATTTGGGTGTAATTCCACACCACTACTTGCTAGCTCAGCAGTCATAACGACCTTGTTAATGACCTCATCAGGTGTTTTCTCTCCTAGCCCTCCTTGCTCTTCCTTGTGATCACTGGTCATGATAGATTGCCAAATTTGGTTTTGACTGTGCTATGCAACCATACTTGACCAGCTCATTTGTAGAAATAGACAATAGCTAGCGAGAATTTTGTTTATTAGGGGACATAATGCTAACTCTCCAAGAAGATTAGGCATTAATTCACTGTCCCAAATCTTAATTTTTGAGAGCCTTAGATGAAGATGCATGAAGGCTAGGATTATTGGACTGGAAATCTTTAAAATTTTTGAAAAATTTATATTTCAATTTTAAAAAGAGAAACACACAACATGTAGGAACTTGTTAATCCCACTTATTTTAAAATATGAGTTCTAACTTAATTTTATTTTTCTTTTTTCAAAATGTATATGATAAATTTTTTTAAAGAAGTTTGGAGAACTCAAATCCTATGGTTATTATATTTTTCTTATCTCCAAATTCTCTGCTACTCCATGGCAAAGTTTTCCAGTCTTTGCTATCCATGGCAAAGTTTTCCAGAGTTTTCTCCTAATTCTCAAAATTGTATACAAAGAGGAGGAATTAGTTAGTCTAGATTATCTCATGGTCCAGAAAATTTTGTATAAAAAAAAAAGTGACAGAATAAATGAGATTTAATAAGATTTATTTATGTGAGCTTTTATACCTGCTATTTTACTCTCTTTTCAATGTAAGAAGTTTTTAAACATAAGAGAATCTAAACTTAGATTTGTTGAGAATAGGATGTCTTGCATTTAGTAAGTAAATATATGACATATATTTAAAAAAATATAAAGAGAGAATAAAAAGTGGGTTAAAAGAGAAAAAATGAATCTTATATACATTTTCATTCTTGTATTATTCTTTATTTCTTGAACATATAATGCATTTAAGAGAGAGACAAAATTGAATCCAAGTTTGAATGAGCCTTCGTTCTTTTTGAAAGACAAAATCAAAACTTATTTACCAGAAGGAGCATCCTCGAAGGAAAGGAAGATCACATAGAATCGCTGATTAATGGTGGATTCACCAGTCCTCAGGAGCACTATACTTAATTGGCCACTTCATTTATCATTAAATTGTGCATCCAACTTTTGCCTAATTTGATTCTTTTTTTTTTTTTAATTTTTCTAGTTAGTGAGCATTTTAATTTAATAATATACAAAATTGTCAATTAATGAATATACTGGTGCGCAATCATGATAGCACAATTATATAGATACCAATTCTGTTCATACAAATTAAATAATGTTTGCAAATCACATTACTCAAAGAAGATAGCTCAGTTTATAAAAAGAAATATAGTAATGATCTTATATTACTGAGAATATCATGTTCTCTACTTATGACGCAATTAATTATTAAAATATAATATTTTATCAAATATTTATTTAAAATATTAGCTTATATAATAATAATAATTCTTAAATGAATTAATTTGATTTTTGTATAATTAATCAATTGTAAACAAATGCGGTAGACAATGAAAAGAAAAGGAAGGATCAGGGGCGGTGCTATGAAAAGGATGCTTCATTTTGATTTCTTTAATTTCTTTTCTTTTCGTGTGTTGTGGAATTGGATTATCATATGGCATTTGCAACCACATGAAGCTATACGGCATATTCAAAAGGATTGGTTGCTGCTGGAGCATCAATTTGCAACCCACCACAATTTTCAGAATTGATTCTTATTAAACCAAACACCACCCCCCCCCCCCCCCCAAAAATAAATAAATAAATAAATAAAGTCCAGGAGTGATTCCTTCGCCTATGCATTACCAACTATGATTGAAGAATTCACAACAACCCAGGAAAAAAAAAAAGAAATGATGCCGATTCGTACGTGAAAATTGTTAAAGTTCAATCACAATTTTTGTTGGAAAGATAATTAATTTAGACCAAAAAAATAAATTAATTATTTCTGGAGACATTGTATTTTTAATTTATTATAAAAAACCAAATGATCAAAAGTAGAATCTCTCCTTACGAAATATACTCTTAACGAGAAGACGTATTTGAAATCAAAGGTTTCTCTTCTTTCTCCTTTATAATGCAAGGATTTTTTTTATATTCTTTACTTAGCATTTATTTATATGCTATTCATGTCGCCAAAGAATGAATCTGCGGCCATAACAAGAGCTGTGCAAATGTGTGTTGTGTTGTCTATCTTGTTGCAAAATTTTCAGTTCTCATATTTCAACAGCCTACATAAATGAGGAAACGCTATTGGTACAAAGAAAATTGCCTTAAATTGTCAATGGCAGACCTATTTCTCTAGTAATTGAGAAAGATTAAAAGTGCAATATTTATTAGATGTTTAGATATAACAAATATAAAAAATTCATAATTTATAGCCTAATATATGTCCTCCATATATACACACACACGCACACTCAAATTTTTATATATAATTTTTTAACACAAGGAAAATTAAGATATTCGAGCATCATACGCAACTAACTTATGGGGAAAGTTGGCTTCAAGCCATGTGTCTCTTCTATGAAGCGGTGTGCGTGTGTGAGAGGATATGAAACCTTTGGATGACAAACATGGAAAAAGAATGCAAGATACACAAACAGACCACAATATAGTAATATAAACAAAGTTAGAATGAAAACAAGCAGTCCACAACCTACATATCAACCATGTACAATGCAGCGTATATTTACATATTGGCTTGCACACCACAAAAACTAGCCTCACCGAAACAAAGAGGCCCCTGCTAGCTCCTGAAAGGTGCTACGAAAGTGTAAGGCTATTGTCCACCTATATGTAACATTGGTGACTCAGATTAACCCCTTTCTATAGCGGGAAGATTCTTGCAGCACCACCACGTAGGTGCAGTAAACCAGGTGTATGCCCAATTGTCTATATCACCATGGAAGCTAAAAGGCTCACCATCATCATTTCTAAGTCTGTAAATGCCCCAGTTTCTACCACCAGTTTTAACTAAACCAAGACGAGTTGATATATCTTTCAGATGATCCGAATCCCACTCATTCCACCAAGGAGCAGCTGGATCATTGCTGAAATAAATGCTGTTGCTAATTCCAACTCCAAGTTCCTCAGCAGAGAATGATGATGAACAACATTTTCCTAAGAATAGCATTCGATCCCTCAAATCCTCAACCTTCTTCCAAGATGACTGACAAAGATCCAGTGAATATACTTCAAATTTTTGTGTCTCAAGCACAAGATCTTGTTTGGGGTGAAAATATCTACAAACAAGCAAAACCTCCCCACAAGACTCCACAAGATATCTTAAAGTGCGATTGTCTGCATGCCTCTCTAATATTATCACTTCATTGAACTGCGGCATCTCTGGTATTTTTATTTCATGAAACTGTATTTCTAACTCATGCAATGTTCCAAAATGAACATCACCTTTACTAATGCTAGAGCAGATACTTTGAGCAGTGATTTGCCAGATATTAAAACCTCCATCTAGGAGATAAAAACTTCCATTACAAAATATAGCATCCTCAAATGGCTCACCTGTCAGTTTATGTTTATGCCATGATTGTGCTCCAGGAGTCAAAAGTGCCAGCTCCCTGTGCTGGCTATGTAGAAGCATACAAACAAAGTCATTCCCAAAGGGAGGCCCCGAGAGCACCATTTTGTGGTAAAAGTTCCATATTGCAGGTAGACTAATTTGGCTTCTTGAAAATGGATTCAACAAATTAATTTCAAGAATAAAACTGTCTATATCTTTTACCATAATCAGCCATTCACGAAACGATCCCCAACAATACTTTCCATATGCCTCTGATAGATTCAACTCCCAAACACGATTATCTAGTATGCTGACACAAGTTCTAATTTCTTTGTGTTGCTGACCTGACACCAGAAGCCAAGGAAATCCATGGCTTTGCCAACAAGGAAGTTCTTCACCAAGAACAGCGTTCCACCTTCTACAAATTTTACTGATGGATAAGCGATCAATTAATGGCAGTTTTTCAGCAACCATCTCAAGGATACCCTGAGGGAGACTTGACCAGTCCACATGGTATTTCCTTTTCAATTTTCTTTTTCTATGTCCCTTTTTCCTCTTGTTGGCCATATTTTTTCTCTTGATAGCTTCCAACAGAAATGAAAACATCCTGCTTGATGTTTAAGAGTGAATGAGACATTGAATGTGAAATGAAAAGATTAATATCAGATTAGGGAGGATTAACAATTTGTACAGTATAGAATCTTGTATCAAGCTTAGCAGGGTTGATGTATATATACACTGGGCTTTGGTTCTTAAATTCTCATTAACTAACAAGCCATGAGATTTATGACTGTTCTACCACATGACCAAACAAGCCCTTATCAAACATTCATAGTATCATAATATAAGGGCAATTTTGGAACGCATCACCTACTCATCTCGTGCACCTGTCCAAGTGGCATACATAAAGCAGTAATGTCTAAGTAATAACCAAAGTAAAATAGTCCACACAGTACATTTCACTTATGGACATTAAGCCATTTGATATGGAAAAAAAAAAAAAATAAAACATAGGAAAACTATCCCATGGAGAATGATTCAATGGATGGATGAAACCTCATCACAATGCAATGAGTAGGGGGGAATAAAAGAGGAAACATTGCCCTCAAGTCGAAATTCAACATATTGCAAACACTGGAATATGTAAGCATAAATGAAATTATCCATTGAGGCTCCTTCGGATTTTCAAAATATCAATAGATAACTAAATTCAAAATTTTAAACAAAACTGTACCAACATGAGTTAATTGCATATAGCTTGTGTTGAATTCTGGCATCATGGACTTGATATCTTAATTAGAACTACATACTTATATTTCAAATGAGTAGAGGGCAAGTAGGATTCATCACCGGGTTACAGAAAGGAGCTGCCCTGAACCCATTCAACTAGCAAGTAGTTAAGGTCCAAGAGGGTCACATTTTGAATATTAAAAGATCATTACTCATTAGCATAACCATTCATAGGTAAGTTCTGAGTCTCTAACAAAACAAGATTGGCATTAGTTTTCTTAATAGCAACCCGGATTGGCAAGCTAGCTAGACCCTGAGAAGTCATAACATATTTGGCAGAATCTAATCAGGTCCAGACCACTTCAAGACAAAGCTGACATCTAAAACCAGTTAAGACTCGGAACTAATTGAACTAATTCTAAATAATTAACAACTAAAAAGTGAAAACAATTCCTTTTATATCTTTCATTCTTTCTTTTCTAATTATGAATTTACAAAGCAGCTTTTACCCTGAACCAGTTCTTTTCCAAATAGTCATCTGGTTTTTCAAGATTGACGAAAACCCCACTATACGCACTATGGATTACTAGCAAGGCATATGACAAACTGGTTAGCATCTGTGCGTATTTAAAGATAAATGAATGCCAAAAGCCCTAAAGCCAAAAAACGTTTTACAGTCGATATGAGCATTCCAATAAGGTGATTTACTGATCACTATTGCAGAAATATATCACAGCCAAGCTGCTCCATTGCCAAACTTGAAAACCCAGAAAACAACAGCCACATAATAAGTGACGGGACTCAGTTAAAATCGGCTGATAATAAAAACGCCCTTTACCCATGAAACTACTCGCAAGTTCTTATAACATTAAACCCACGCACTCGTGCTCAGGTCCAGGTGAGCCACATTGTCAAGGAACTATCCTTACAAATACTAAACCCATTCACCAAAACCGATCTTTGTGGCGAAAAATTTAGCTCGGAGAATAGGAAAGCTGAAGATAGTCACAAACCTTCAACATGCAAAGCCTTGCTGTGTTCCGATTTGCCAAGTCGCCGGAACCAGAAGGAGTGTTCGGAGCGAAGCTCCTAGGGCCGAAACGCGAAAAGTAGCTTTTCTTTGTAAATGGGACAGAAGCAAATGGACCCCCTCATGTCTGGGGTCACTCATTTGATTTCATGTGACCCACAAAACTTTTTTTTATTTTTTAATTTTTCCCATGGATCTCTCTATGAGGGCTCCAAACATGAAATGATCCCAGTCCTCGGATGAAATTGGGCTTCTTGCATATCTTTATGAATTGTGAGGATCAAATTTAGACACTTTTATATATTTTTTAAATTTTGATAATTTTTTATTTTAAAATAAAAATATTTTTTAACTATAATTAAAAAAATAATTTAACTAAAAAAATTATAAAATATAAAATTTATACCATTTAAATAAAATTTGAACAGTCAAAATCACGTCTCAATGCAAGCCTGCGCATCAGCAGGAAATCCGGTGTGAAGACTGAAAAAGTAACTTGTGGGCTCAAGGAAGGTTTAGATCCGAGTCATAGGCTAGGCCCAGTTCAAACATTTCCAGGTTGAGATCAGCACAAGAAGAGTGTTCATTCAATACCGCCCAAAAGCTTACATTTTTCTTTTGACACAAATTTAAAATTAAAAAAAGACAAAAAAAAGTTTGGTAATAAGTATTAGAGCAAAAAAATTTCAATTTTTTCTCCCTTTATTTTTAGAATCTACTTAAATTATCTGTTAAATTTTAAAAATATCTTATATGGATATCTTCTAAAAATCTCTACATAATTTCCTCAAGCTTTTCTGAGTTCTCACAACCTCTTCATATTTTTAGTTGGTAAACAATATATATATATATATATATCAAACAAAAAAGTTAGAAAGTAGATAGATTAACTCAGAACATTTGAATTAAGGTAGTATGATTTTTATCAAATAAACCAGCTTCTACTCATCACAAACTCTCCATATTTTAGAAAAGGGTGGTAAAAGTTTTAGAAAATTTTAAACTATATTAAAAGATATTATAATATTTTATTCTGAAATGATATTTGATACATGAACATTTCAATTTTTTAAACATTTAGAAATTTATGATAAAATATTAAGTCATGACACATGTAATATATTCAGGTCTCCCATGTTTAATATGTAAGGGTGAACACCCACCTTTGGGTGGGGCTTCAAATCTCATCTCTAAGCAATGCAAGTGCGTGTGGGCAATATGTAATTACATAGAAGAGTATATTCGGAAGTTAGAAGGGAAAAGGTAAAAAAAAGAAAAAAAGGTTAGCTGCTATTTTCTCTTTTCTTTTGTTTAGATGTCTAAAATAAACAAAGAAAAGCAAATGAAAGATTAAATAATTAATTATAATGTATTTTACCATTTCATCTCTTATATTAACTTCCTATTCTAACCATCATGATAAGCCTATAAAACATAGAGCTCAGTGTTGATTTACGTAACTTATTAGCCAATATTAAGAAACAAAAAAGGGAACAATATATTTTAGGATTTTGATCATTTTATGTGTATTAATCTGATTATACATGTGAATGTGTGTATGTTGATACATGTGTGTGTACATGCATATATGTATAAGTGTATGTATCTGACCATATATATATATATATCAATGACATTGAATTAAAATTATTCTATTTTGAATTTTTAAATACAACTTTAGGCATAATAGTCCAACTCTATTACTAGACTTTTATTATAATCTATGATCAACAAGTAAATCAAATCTCCATGATTGCAACAAATCAGACTTTTGTCATAACCCATGATCAACAAGTTCAACACCATAACCTTTAGCATAATCCAGAAAAAGAAAAAAAAAAAAAAGTGACAGAGTCCAAACTCAAAACAAAAGTAGTTAACTAGATATCCATCCTCAATCCAAATAGGCAAAAATAGTTATCCTTGCATGGCTTTTTGATAGAGAAAGGAGAGAAAAAAGAATGGAAAGAGAAGAGAGAAGGGACAGAGGTAGGAAAAAGAAAAATCAATCACTAGATGTTGACTACAATGCCAACTAAGATGTGAGAAATCCTAATCAACATGCCAAATCACACATAATTGTTCTTGCATGCTCATCTTTGTTAAGTCAAATGTCACATGACATTAATTAGCTAACAGGAGGAACTCCATTAGTAGAATTAATAAATTTATTAACGAAAGGTGTTGATTGCACGAAATCAACAATTTAAAGGTCAAATTTAAAGATTCAAAGGTGGAACAAGTTAATTGCATATAATTTTAGATTACCGTGAGTTTTGTGTATTTTAACCTTCAAAAAAAAATAGGCTACCCATTTTAAAGATAAGACCATTATTGGGCAATTCATTTGAAGATGATACCATTATATGCCTATCTTATTTGAAAATGTTAGTCACAATTTGTGTGAGGTCAAACCAACAAGTTTTAGCATAGAATTAAAATCAATTGAAGATTAGGCTTCCTTCAAGGAAGTTGGTTAAGATGAGAAAAATTTAAATAATTTGACTAAGTCAATTCAAACCCTTATTAGAATGAGACTTAATTGAAGTCAACTTGGCACTATTTAAACTAATCAAGAGTTATACAGACAAAATATTTTGTATTACAACATTTTTAGTACTATTTATAATTAATTTAGCTTCTTAATTCACTTCCTCCAAACACAAGTTGAAAAAAAGAGTGGTCCATTGTGGAGTGGCAACTTGAGTGGTGGGTTTGAACGGGGAAATTTGGAAGTCTCAAGTGTGTGCCTAGAAGGTATTGGGAGGGAGTGGTGTCAAGGGTCACAATCGTGTCCAAAGGGCCTTCTTGACAAATAACGTTAGAAGAAGAAAAATTAAATCTCAAATATTTACATTTTGTAAAATTTATAATTAATTTTTTTTTAAAAATTTAAATTATTCTTATAGTCTAACCTAATTTATACAGAATTCTTTGTGACTTGGATCTTAAAAATAATTTAAAATTTTAAAGTTTTTCATTAAAAATTTTATAAAATCTGAGTCTTAAGTTTAATTTTCCCAAATTGAAAATTTATTGTTGTATCAATATTTGACTAAGCTCAATATCTATTATTGTTCATTAACACCACTGAAAAATGGGGACCAAGTTGGATGGCTAGCCATCATCATCTCTGCAATAAATTATCGTTGAAACTATCGTAGAGGGTAATAATCAAAAGGCATAAACTAGTGTGGTTGGGTCAAGATAATAATGGCACATCTTTTCTTTTTTTTTTTTTCTTTTTTTTTTCTCTAACAACAAAATATCTTCTGTTATGTATTGGACGGCAATTTTTCTTATGTGTGAGATGGGATGGATTTCTCTCTTGTAAAAATGGGTATGGAAATCAATTTTTTCCTACCGACAATATGAGTTCCATCCAGGAGAGGAATTTTTTATATCAAAATTATGAGTAAATTATGCAAATTTTTTATGAATTATGTCAAAATTACACACACACACACACACACACACACACACACACACAACACACTTATATATATATATATATATATATATATATATTATTTTCAATATATATAAATATAGATTTTTTTTAAATAAAAGTTATTTTGCACTTTAGTGTAATTTTAATTTTTTTGACAAAAATAATCTCATTTAATTTTTTTAGTTACAAATATATATTTAGATTAATAGAATGCATTTAAAGAACTTTTAAATTTGATTAAAATATAAAACAACTTTTTATGTTATGAAAAGTCTATATAACTTATTCTAAAATTATTAATATATCATTCCATTGGTTTAGGTAAGGCAAGAAGGCAAGCAAGTAGGTATAGATACCTTCGATTTCAAACATGGTACGAGAGAAAGTAATCAGTCACCAATTCCAAGCGAGGTTTGGATTTTAAGTATGAAATTTGTAAAGTGTTTTTAAATTAAAAGAGAGTATACTATAGAGGGCGTATATAAGGTTTTTTTTTTAATTTATTCTCTCTTTTATCGTTATTTCTTTTTCACTTTAAAAGTATTTTACAAACTTTATATATTTAAATCCTTGGATGTGTATGTGTTTATATGAGGGAGGCTTGATGGTGTTTTTAAAACAAGAAAGTTATCAAGTATAAGTAGCCAAACTTTAAGAAATATTAAAGTAATTTATTCTAAACTTTAATAAATATTTCTTTCCAATGATGTCATTAAATCTAAGATTATATTATCTTAAAATTTTACATAACTTTTAATAAACTTATATATATACAAAATATTCATATTCCCATAAAAAATAGAGATATAAAAGAGGCAAAGAAGTGACAAAAACCGAGATGACGTTGCCATTCCTATTAATCTGTACTATATTTTTGTCACATAAATTATTCAAAGATAAACGTTAGATTAATCCAAACTGGTTGCTACAATAAAATAAAAAAAATACCATAGCAATCTATTAAGATAAAGGGTACATCAAATGGACGATAATGAATCGATGATTTGCATGAAGGAGGAAAATTGACCGTTCCTTTGTTTACTTCGTTCCCTTTTTAGCTTCATTAATTGACCAAAATGAACCTTATTGTATTTGACGCACGTGCAAATCCACTTACGTTTGAAAATAATACTTTTAACTTAGCAACGTCCACCGTCCACGTGATACTTTTGACCTAATTAGGATGTAAAATGTAAATAATAATAATAATAATTGTAAAGGAAATAAAAATATTTTAAGAATAAAAATAATTTTTATGTTTTTATTTTAAAAAAATAAAAATGTGAATAAAATATCATTAAATAATAATAGAAATATAATAAATATTATATTTGAATTAATGTAAAAATAATCTCTTTATTTTAAAAAAATTACCAAACGTGCCTTAATTTATGCCACATGACATCAAAAACCATGCAAAATACAACTTGAATTAATCTGTTAACAATTCTTAAGTCATGCTAACCAAATATGATATTGTACTATTTTTTTGGTAATTTTTTTTTATAAATTTATAAAGAGATAAGAAAAAAAGAGAGAAAAAGAATGAGACCCATTAAATAATTTACAAGAATATATTTTTTAAAAATTATTTTTCTCTTTCCTTTTTATTTTTCTCTAAGTTTACAAAAGTTCACGAAAAGAATTTTAAAGAATCATATTTTCATACTACACACAACTTAAAAAAAATAAAAAAAAACCCAAATCTTTAAGGGGTTTTCAGGTGATATATAGTAACATGAATTATTAAAATTTTATATATTTATAAATTTTGTAAGAAATCTTTTGTTGTTTACCGACTTTGAACAAGTAAACGGTTTCCTTGAACTGCGTGCATATTTTTTTTTCTTTTTCTTTTTCCTAAATCTATTTTGAAATTTTAATTTTTTTTTCTATATTGGGACCGTTCTTAGAGTTAGGTTTTAAAGTATTTTCGTGTCAATTTTAGCAACCTCCGACCGAACAAATTAGGAAAATTAATTAATTACTGAAGGCGGTTGACATGAATTGCCGTCGTCGCCTTTGACCACATTACCAAATACAATATATTAAGAAAAAGTAAATATTTTGATCTTTGTTGAATATAACGCAAAATACATAATCAAGAAAAAAATCATTTTTATTTTAGAAATATAAACCAACCTGCTTTTATTTTAAAATTATAGTTTGTGTGTGTGTGTGTGTGTGTTCAGAATTGAACTTATAATGTCAAATCGAAAAGAAAAAAGTATTTTACTAATTTGCAAGAATTCTTTAAATTCAGATTTAAATGTATTTTTATCGACACAAAAGACGAAAGATTAATTGCGTGAAGAGAGAAATTCAGCATAATAATTGAGGGGCGTTTGATTCAATGCTATTTTACAATGTCTTGTGTAGTTTAGTATAAGAAAGATATTAAGATACAAATATTATGATATTTAAAACTTTTATATTTAGCATGACACGTAAAAGTTGTTATAAAATAACATAAATGATTTTTTAACAAAAGTTAACAAAATTAAATATAGTGCAGTATGAAATTCTCATTATTTCTAGATGGTATTTTTTCAATACATGATAAAACGATAGTTTAAATCTAAAATTTTTTTATTAACTATCCTCTCATCAATTACACTTGGTGGCTTAATGTTTGTAGATGATATGAAATACAATAAAATATTATTAACATATACCTCTTGATATTTATTAAGATGATATTTAACTATTTAGATATCACTATACTAAATATATGCATTTAAGGTATAAGATACATGTGAAATATCAAAGTTAAAAAAAAAAATGTTTACTCAATGCTTTTTATTACTCTATTTGATTGGAGGATGTAACGGTGAAAGGAATATAAAATAAAAGTAGGTGAGAATATGTGAAATAAGAAATGACTATTTTATCTTTATTTTAAAAAATATGATTTAATAGATAGAATAATAAATATAAAGATATAATAAGTATTATATAAATTATATAAAAAGATTACATTTGCATTGCTTTAAACCAAATGAAATCTTAAAATAATTCACCTATATCTCTTATATCTTTGATTATATCAAACATTTTAAGCATTATTATACTAAATATGTATATTATTAGTACGGCCTATTTGACATACAAAATATCAAAATCAAGAAAATGGTTTAAGAGAGTTAAAAATTTTAATGCTTTGTTTGGTAGGGAGAATACGTAAGAAACGAAGGAGGGATTTTGTCTTTCTTTTATATAATTTGTTTAAATAGGAGGAAAAAGAAATGACTAGGGAAAAAAAAAGTGAGACGTAAGCCTCTTTTGCACTATTTGAATTTCGTCCATTTAGTGACAAAAAGGAAGGGAGGGAAAAGAAATTTTGCCAACTTGTAAGACTCACACATGTCTTGCATTGTTTACCAACTTGCCTCATATTATTATGATTATATAAAATTATTTTTGAAAATAAAAAATAAAAAGTAATTATAGATAAACTGTAAAAAATATAAAAATAAAAATAAATAAATGAATATTTATATTAATATAAATTAATAAAGATAAGATATATTATATTTATACTTATAGTAAATATGTTTAATTAGATAAATGGTACTAATATAATTTGATATTTTATTTATAGATACGTATTTTTGTTCGTAAAATCAATATTTTTTCTTATCATATCCAATAAAATAAGTGATAATTTATTTATTTATTTTTGGTATTATTTTGTTAATTATTCTTTCTCTCTTATCGTACCAAACATATCTTACCCAACATTTCATAATTTTCTAAAGCCATTTCCCTCAATTGTTTTAAATACTAATTCATCATTTATGTGTTGAAGCACTTGGGTCAGTGTCTCATATTCCCTGAACACAGTAACTGGTTAAAATAAGGCAAAAGTTATAAGATGGTCAAGTTTAACTCAATTGGTTTAGAGGCCCCATTTGGGGACCCGTGAAAGAAGCTTCATTTTCCAAAGGTCTAAAATATGAGGCAGTAAAGGAGGACACAACATGACAAATCCTTTCAGCTCACACAGATGTCAGACCCCAAGACTTTGATTGCAGGTCAGACTCCATCACCAGAGCTTCCCCAATCTTAATTAGCTTTGTCATTACACTCCTATCTCTCTTCTCCTTCACCTCTTCCATCTCTCTCTCAAAAATCCCAATTCCCAAATGAACCCAACAAGCTCCTTCCCCAACCTCAAATCCCTCCCCTCTTTGTACATCCTCGTCTTTTCTCTCCTAGTCAGATTTACCTTTTGTTCTGTGAACCCAAAGTTTGAAGCTTGCGAGCCCATGACCTGTGGAAATGGCCCAAGCGTAAGCTACCCATTCCATATTGATAGAAAACAAGACCTCTTTTGTGGATTCCCTCGTTTCGACCTAATATGTGCCGCCAATGGCTTCCCACTTCTCAATCTCTCCAATACTTTCTACATCGTCCATGAAATTTTCTACGACAACCACTCCCTTCTAGTGTCCAACCCTAACTTTCAAACCTCCAATGCCACCAGTTGTCTCTCTTCCACCAACAACCTCACCCTTCATGGTCATAAGTTTGATATCGCTCCGAACCAGAAAGAAGTGTTGTTGTTCTTCAATTGTGACCTCTCGTCGCTGCCGGAAGGGCTGCAAGGGAACAGAGTAGGGTGTTTTGCGGAAAACAAAACGAGGTCTGTGTTGGCTTTGGCCATGGATGATGAGGATAAGAAGTTAAGGTATGCGAAGAATAATTGCAGGGGTGAGGTGATAAACACGGTGGTGAAAGATGAGGAAGGAGGGATTATAGAGGCACTGAGAAGAGGGTTCGTGCTGAATTGGACTGCTAGTGAGTGCGAGGATTGCGAGAGCAGTGGAGGGAGGTGTGGGTTCGACTTAGATGCATATAGCTTCAGGTGCTTTTGCCGCGATGGAGATCAGCTTCTGAGATGTCATTCTGGTTTGTCTCTCTCATCCTTCAATACAACTTCTTTGTTTTCCTTCCTGATAGAGATATTAAATTAATCATTGAATCAAAAGAGATGTCAAGAAATGCATAAAAAGTAGGCAAATAGATCTCGACAGACCAAATTGGATTTCCTACTTATCCCTGTCCATCTTAATTTAGGCAGTCTGATTAGATCAAATTTAGACGATGTTGAAATTTTTAGTTGTTATATTTTGATATTTTTTTATTTAGAAGGATAGTCTTTTAGGCCTTGTTTGGTTCAGGTGAGAGGAGGGAAGCAGAGGGGAGGGATTTTAACGGAGAGGATATATATTGTTTGGTTCAGGAGGGGAGCGGAGGGAAAATAATAATATGAAGATCATTTTATCTTTATATATTTTAAAATTAATGACAATATTATTAATTAATTTTTTATTTTTAAAAATTTAATATTGTCACTACTAAATTAAATAAATGTCTGAAATTATCTATAATTATAATTATTTTAAAAAAATTTGTAAACAAATAAAATTAACTAAATAATTATTTCAATAAATATATAATTTAACAGTTTTATTTTATAAAATTAAAATGTATTTTAATGGAGGGGAGGGAAGGGGATATATATTGTTTGGTTCAGGAGAGGAGCGGAGGAAAAATAATAATATGGAGACCATTTTATCTTTATATATTTTAAAAGTAATGACAATATTATTAATTATTTTTTTATTTTTAAAAATTTAATATTGTCACTGTTAAATTAAATAAATGTCAGAAATTATTTATAATTATAATTATTTTAAAAAAATTTGTAAACAAATAAAATTAACTAAATAATTATTTCAACAAATATATAATTTAACAGTTTTATTTTATAAAATTAAAATGCATTTGAATTGAAAACATTGGTATGTTTACTTTTTTTTCAATATGGCAATATACCTGTGTTAATTGGTACGTTGAAATTTCTCCTCAACCATACCTATAAAAATTTTATGAAATATAGAATTAATCATTAAGATAGGGGGTATTTTAGTCTTTTTTCTAACTTTCCCTCCCAATCCCTCCAAATTGGAGGGATAAGAGAGAGGGGGAGGGGAGGGAAAATTTCATTAAACTTTCCCTTTTCCCTCCTTCCCCTCCAAAATTACAAACCAAACAAGGGGAGCCCCTCTTCTCAAACCAAACAAGGGGTTACTGTTAACTTAAAAAATTAAATTAAAATAAAAAATATTAAATTTGAACTGTTTAGATCAAATTTAGAGTGTAGTTTGAAAAAGCACTTACTTATCACCTAGGTGATCCAGGTTGGATCTCGACAGTATTGCGTCCGCAGTTGACGAAAAGCTTCTTATGTTACATGCTCCTTCCCAGGTTGAAAGTTGTATTTTAAAATGAGAAAGAACATATATAGAAAATTTTATTAAAATATGATAAATATATGGATCTTCAATTAAAATATGATATATTTGTCAAATTTTGATCGGAGAACTATACACTTATATTTTGATTGAGAAATATGATAGAAAGAATATAAGAAATTATTCTTAGCCCTTTAAAATGTATATTTTATCTTTCGCCAATTGTATTATATACCTTTAATCCTAAAATGCAAGGGATCCGAATTTAAGAAGTAGCATTCCATCAGCATTTTGTTTTGGCCAATGAGGATAAATGATAAAATGATTATGTTTATTTGAAAACTTAATCTGTTTATGAAGAAGAAACATGTATGGAAAAGGAAAAAATGACCATCGTGCCAGTCAAGCATGGGTGCAATGGGATTGAAAACAAAAGAAATTGAGTGGATATATATATATATATACATATTAGGGTTTGAAAGAGTGTTGAGAAATTCTTGTGTGCTTCTATTATTTGAAATTGAATCCTTTGACTTGCAATGGTTTTTAAAACACAGCCTTAATTCTTCACATGTCTAAATTTTAAATTTTGCTCAGAGAAAAAAATTAGGAAATTAAAAGAATAATATCGACATTGACTATGTAAATAGTTGTGGTCATGCATTAATATTTTAGAGTATAAGGTTTGAAATCTCAATTTGTCTTGACATCTACTAGAGTCTTTTAGATCAAGGTCTATGATTGAGCATTATAATAATAGTTTAATGGTATCTTTAGTTGTTAGGTGACGTCTTGTGTTGATCTTTCAAATTCTACTTATAATCATCAACACTTTTATTTTTGTCTTTACTTATATTAATTAAGCAAGAGTTGTATAATTCATTTGCTAATTAAGCAAATACATATTGGTTCCTTTGACCCTTTGAAACCAAAGAAAGAGCAGTCATTTGTTGACTTATCCATGAATAAATCATTATTCAACTGTTGATTCTTTCAAAAGAATAAAAAACTCATGGTTCTCTATAGGTGAAACAAGCAAAAACAAGAAGATGCACACAGAGAAATAGTTACCCACCATTATAGATACATAAAAAGTTCATATATTTTTGTGTTTGAATGACATAATTGTATATAATTATTCAAAAAGTATATGGATTTAAGCTAGATTGTTAAGGTGGGGTGGGTAGAAAAATGAATGTGAAGCTCTAACAATAAATTTTCATTTAAAAGATAATGAAATAAAGGGACAAGATTATAATATATAATAAAGCAGTTTTCTATGGACAAATGAGGAGTGGAAATGAGTTAATGGCTTGTGGTTAATAAGATTTGATCATGCATCTCTGCATGTTTCCTGCTTTATTTTATGGGTCTTGTTAATTAGTGGTCTAAAAGGAAGTTTTTTTTTTTCCCTTTATTTTATTAACATTGATTACTGAAATATTTATTAGCTTCATCTAAAGAGGATGTCAAGAATTGTTGAGTGTTAAAGGAGGTGAATGGATCCTACGAAATGCAAGGATAAAGTTAGATAAAGAAAGAGAGAAAAGAGTGTATGGTTTTGAAAACCACGGACCTAGATCGTGAGAAAGAGAAGGGGAGGTGGGCCACACCTCTCCCACACCTCTCTCTCATCCTAATTGGCTCTCCTACAGTATTGAAAGGGATCTGTATCTGAAAGCTACTCTTCTCTCCTCCTTTCTCTTTCTCTTTCTAATTTTACCTTTGCATTTAGTTTTTTAAATGCAGGAAATCCAAATGCTTTAAAGGAGATATCAAGTAAAAAGTGTTGGCAGATGAAACCTTCCTACAATAAAAAGTTATAACAAGAAAAAAGTTAGATAATCCAAAAAGAATTGAAAATGATGTTGGTGATATAATGGGAAGTTTTGCCATCTAAAACTATAGATGAGTTTAATTAAAGATGCTCGATGTATGTAAATTTTTTTTTTTTTGGGGGCCAATCGCTAAGTGTTTCATTAAAATAATATTTGATTTATAAAACTAAGACTAATAGATGCTTTCTTAACTAGTGTTTTGAAGGCATGATTAACAAGACCCTTATTTTAAATTTTCTGTTGCATTTAAATCATTGAAAAATTAGTAACAGTTTGGTCCAAAACTCTGACCTATGATTAGTATAAGAGTTCCAACTGCTGAATTTTCAAAGTGAAACTCAATGGTTGTTATTTACTTTTATTTGTGTAACTTGTTACACCGCAGACCTTTCTTTAAATTTTGGTGCAAAAAAAAATCTTAGTGTTAGATAAGCTGTTTTAGTTCTAATTTTCAAGGCAGTACAAATCAAAATAAAAACTTTGTTCCATGTAATTGAATTACGCTAATCAAGCCAACCCTTACTGACAACTATAGACGACTTCATATCAGACATACCATGCAATATTTGGAAACTTTTGATTTTGTCATTGACGTAAATGTTTGTGCATATTTTGAATATATATTTTATTTTTCTGAGATTTAAGGTAACTCCATGAATTTTGGGTCATTTTGATCTTCAAAACTTAACAATGAACCTCATAAACTTTCAAATTTGTGTAAATAACTCTATTGTTGTTAGTTAGTTTGTTATTTCACTAATAAAGCATGACATGTCAAAGGGTTATTTGCACATGACTTAAAGTTTAACAGGTCATCTAAAAATAATCCAAAGTTTGAGGAGGTTATTTTCATAAAAAATGAAATTTAGGGGAGATTTCATTGTCATTACGTGTCGTGCTCTGTTAGTAAAAATAACGAATTAGTTAACAGTAGGAAATTATCTGTACAAATTTGAAAGTTTAGAGGGGTTTATTGTCAAATTTTAAAGTCGATGAGGTTATTTGCACTTGATTCAAAATTTAGAGGTGCTGTCTAATTTGGCCAAGATTTAATTAATAATTTCTTGCTTTTGTATATATGCCAATAACAAGCTGAAATTTTTAGGATGGCAAAAGCTGTGTTATGCTAATATGGTTATCATGGCAATTTGAATGCTTTAGACTAATAGGATACTGATATTTTTATTTCTGAACAGTTCACTCCATTTTAATGGATTCATTTAACTTCTGCTGCAGAGAATCAGGTTTTGAAGCTGGGACTGGGATTAGGTAATGAAACTTCTTCATAACTTGCAATTTCCTTTCATAAATATAAAGGTTAAATACTTCCTCTTCATTTGTGAGTTCCGTAACAACACAACTTTCTCTTTTATTTTAAAAATACACATAAATACAAATAAGTCTAATTTTATATTAAAGGAATCCGTTTAACCATTTAATCTAACTTTATATTAAAGGAGTATAAAGTGTATATATATATCTTACTTCAACAACAAAAACAACGACTACTACTAAATAGAAGATCTGTGATTGGTGGCAGTGTGAAGAAGCTCTCCTAATGTCACAAATATCCTATTTGTTTGCAAATAAAATGAACCCAAAATAAGTAGAGGTTCATGTATATTTTTGTTGAAAAAAATGTGGCATAAGGTTTTTTACTACAAAAAAGTGAAGCTAAACAAATACCTTAACGATATATTCAAAATTGGGCTTGGTTATAGTGTGTATTTTGATTATAAGAGTTTATATTTTTATAATAGAGGAGAGTGTTACGTAATTAAGTCATCTCTTAATTAGGAGGAGAGTATTTTATTTTATATTTAATGATCACAGATCTTTGACCACCTAAAAAACAGAGATTAACAGATCCTTTTAACATCAAATCCAATGTTGGATTTGGGCTCGCATCCCTGATAAGCTGTCCCCCAGGCATCGTATTTTATTTTATTTTTTTTTACTCTTTTTTTTTTTCTTAAACATTTTTTGTTGCACAGCGCATGTGCTAAGCAGTAGAGGATTTAGTTTTGTTTGATTTATTTGTAGTTTTTTTGAAGAAGGTCTGTGGATATATTTGTAATAGAAGAGTGTTGCATATTTAAGCCATTTAGCCAAAATTTAATGATTGTGAGAAGTGAGAACCGTACTTTCACAGCGTGTAAAATCCAGAAAGCCATACTTTGATCCCTCTTAGTCCCATTCTTGTTGGCAACGTTTGTATGAAGATAAACTTGAATAGATTTTGCTGCTTGTACAGGTTTAGGTATTGGAGTCCCAGGGCTGTTAACAATTGGGGTCCTTCTATGGTGTTGCAAAAGAAAATATGGTGATTTAGATTCAAGAAACAGATGCGTTGGTGCCCACACAGAGGGTAGCATTGTGTACTTTGGAGTCCCAGTTTTCTCCTATACAGAGCTTGAAGCAGCAACAAACAATTTTGACCATACCAGAGAACTTGGAGATGGAGGCTTTGGCACTGTTTACTATGGTAAGTCACTCTCACATATACTTGTTTCTGGGCCAAGTTCGATTGGATGGGCTTGGATCAGAGCCCGATGGACTTTTAGGTATTGGGTTCAGATTTATCATTAGAAATCAGATGATGATTCGAGTTTAGGATTAGTCTATGTTTACTTGCATACGTAAAATAAATATATAATCTTGCTCAAAGTTGATACAAGAACTTTGCTTAGTGAATTTGACATTAGGTAAATATATATAGCATTTTTTTTTGGTTTAAAAATGTTAAAAAATTCTCTTATATTTAATTTTGTAATTTACTATCACTTTCATAAGCAAGTGCATTTTGCTCAAGTAGTCCCATCGGTATGATCATGATAGATTTATTAGGAAAAAATTGAATCTATAGAGTAAATAATAAAAAATAGGAGACAATAAAAGATTATATATAAAGAATGAAGGCAAATAAAGTAGATAATACAAAAATTATATAGTAAATAAATTAATGAATTATATTATTAAGTTGGTTTGGGCTAAGTCGATGTCATGTCTACTAATTTTTAAAAGGACCAATAAAATTATAGCATCTATCTATAAAAAACTTTTTTGAAAAATCTAATCTTGTAATGTTGGGTTGTAAAAATTATACATTTGTTTACACAAATTATACCCTTCTCATGTTGTTATTAGAAAGTCATACATTTATCAAGTTTTAATTGAAAAACTTGGTAGTTATGATACAAAGAATTGTTTATAAATTTTTAGCTTCTTAAATTTGTATAATAGTCTTTATTTCTTAATGTTGTTGAAAAACTTCATGTGTGCTTAATTTCTTAAAAAATTAGGGAAGCTCCAAGACGGACGTGAAGTTGCAATAAAACGCCTATATGAACAAAACTACAGGCAAGTAGAACAATTTATGAATGAAGTGAAGATCCTCACCCGCTTGCACCACAAAAATCTCGTGTCCCTCTATGGATGTACCTCGCACCATAGCCGCCAACTCCTGCTAGTGTATGAATACATGTCAAACGGCACTGTTGCTCATCACCTCTACCTTCATAGTGACCCAACAAAACCTACTGTTTTACCATGGTCTACTCGGATGAAAATCGCCATCGAAACAGCAAGTGCATTGGCCTACCTCCATGCATCCAACATTATCCACCGCGATGTCAAAACCAACAATATACTCCTCGACGAAGGCTTCAATGTTAAGGTTGCAGATTTTGGACTTTCAAGGTTGTTTCCCAACAATGTTACCCATGTTTCTACTGCCCCTCAAGGGACACCAGGATATGTTGACCCAGAATATCACCAATGCTATAAGCTCACAAACAAGAGCGATGTTTATAGCTTTGGGGTTGTGCTTATTGAGCTCATATCGTCAATGGCAGCCGTTGATATGAGCCGGGATGCAGACTCGATAAACTTATCTAGTTTAGCATTGAGGAAGATTCAGAAAAGGGAGCTAAGTGAGCTGGTGGATCCTTCTCTTGGGTTTGAGTCTGATGAGGAAGTTAAGAGGAAGGTGGTTTTGGTGGCTCAATTGGCGTTTCAATGTTTGCAGAGTAATAAAGAATTGAGACCTTCCATGGATGAAGTTTTGGAGGCTTTGGAGAGGATTCAAAGTGGGAATGATCAGGTACATCAGCACCCACGATTGCCACCAGAATCGCCCAATTGGGAGGAGGTTGGCTTGTTGAAGAACACGAAGCTACCACCTCATTCTCCAAACAGCGTTGCTGATAAATGGGAAAGTAAATCTACAACGCCCAGTGTCAGTGGTTAAGTACTTAAACTAAGTATCTGTAATTAGGATATCTAATAAAAATATGATAAATATATAATTTTTACAACTTAACATTGCATAATTGAGTTTTTGAAAATTTTTTTACGTACTATATTTTTATTGGAGAACATTAATCTTGCCATTTTTATTTACCATGGAAGTATGAAGAAGAAATAACAAGGTACATTCTTCATTATTTGTAGTCTTTGTAGATAAATAAGTTAAAGTTTCATCCATAAATATTATTTATGGGATGATTATACTATTCGGGGAATTGTAATCATATAAAGAGTTGAGGTAGTATGTATTATGTATGTATGTTCAAAAGGGAACAAGTTAAAATATATAAGACTGTTTTTTAGGCATTTTTGGGATCTCATTCACAAATGAATTTAGTATACAAAATTCATTTAAATGTTATTATTTTATTTTTCAATCTTATTCATTCTCTATGTAAGAGTTTTCATGGTTGATTCACTCAGCCTTCTACGTGCCTGTGTAGCCCAAGACTTTTTATAGTAGTGACTCAATTTGGATGGAGATTAGTGGTACAGAATACAAACCTGAGGGATATGGACCCCAAATCAATGTGTCTGAATTAGAATAAGTTGGAAGTTGAAGCTGAATAATATTTATTATAGTAGCCTCTGAATAAATAGGCTCTAATCATTTGAATTTGGTAAGTCTCTAGACTCTAACCATTGTAAGATGTGGATTAGGTCGAAAATCAGCTGGAAGGCACATCTTGGAATCAATCTTCACAGAATTAGCCATTTCATCTCCTGAAGCAGAAACACTGATTAGCCAAGAGCTTGATTTTTATGATTAATATTTTGAATACCTAATCCTCCTCTAGACGTGTTAGGACAGGATATCATGTGAACATTTTTTTTTTTTTCAATCTCAAGTACCTCCCCAGAAGCCATTGAAGATCTATTTACTCGATTTAACCTTGTTATGATGGGAGAGTTTGACATATGACAAAGTGTAGGGAGGAATAGCAGCTAATACTGTTTTGATCAAAAACCAAGTTGGTTGGAATAAAATTCAACATGTGAGGTCACATATGTAAATATTAAAAAATGTGTAGCCGTTATATAATTAAACCTAAATAAAGTGATCTATTTTAAAATTAAAGTTTTTAAGGATTAAGGGTATAATTGTCATGCAAATAAATGTGCAGGGATCAAAGTGACATTTTTAATTTGTTGAGAGGCCAAATTATAAATATCATAAACTTAAGTCTATAAATAAGAGTTGTAGTCTCTAGATTGAACATGTATGGTAACGTACTCTAACACCCTTTCTTAGAGAATATTCGGTAGATTCCAATGGTGACCATTTAAGATCTGACTCATGGAATTTGTGACACTTCCTAAACTATAGATTTAGGTACACTTATGTGTTCAATTTATCTCTTATTTTTGAGAATTGATATGAGATTATTGGTTTATGAATTTGCATGTTATGTTTAAAACATGAATTTCATAATTCTATATTATTCAAATCCTTCAAATAATATTAGAGCATCCCTATATACAATTCTTAGAGAAAATTTTGAATCATAAAATTAATTTTAGAATTATGAAGATTTGTTATTTTTGCTTTGTGAAGAATCTTTGGGTGAATTGGTATTTTAGAATTGAATTCATGTAGTTTGAGATTTTTTTTTTATGAAAATAATGTACTGATTTGATATTTATGGTGTGAAAGTACCTGATATGAATTATAAGGTTGAATTCTGGATTAAGATGAACGTAATTTGTTATTTCTAGTTCGACAATTTAGAAATAAAGAGGATCAAAATTTGGTATGTTTGAAATGTATATCTTTGTAATTTAAAAAATAATAATTAAATTGCGTGTCGATTTAAGTGTGCCAAGGAATTTAGATGTTTTGACACTTGTCCTTTACATATTTAGAATCTTGGCAACTTTTCAAAAATTTTAAAAAATAATAATAAATAAATAAATGAATAAACAAATAAATAACCAACAATGGGGTCATTTAGATATTCTAGACACATACATGCAGACAGGGAAGAGTAGGGTCCACATTCAATTGACCAAAACTTTTAAATCTTAAACATTATATATATATATATATATATATAAACGTTATATATATGTATATAACGAATGCACTGATGGTAACATATGAATTAAGTGTGGGTGTTTAGTATATGTATATTTTAGATATGGATATATTTATATTAAAGTATGGTTATATATATTATAATGTATGTTATAATATATTTTTGGAATAAATTTTGGTATTATTATTATTTTTTAGTAATTAAATTCAAATAATTATATAAAGTAATTTTTAAATTCTCTAAAGTTTTATTTATTATTTTGAGTGGATTAATTAAGATAAGATGTCATCAAAGTGACATCTCTTATAAATATTTTTTCAAAAAAAAATAATAGATATTGTGTGTATGTGTAATATCATGCTGGTGTCTTAACCAGCCTAAAGGAAGGTTGATACTTGGCTGAGTTATACATGCATTTGCAATGATAAATATATAAAGTTTTACATGTGAATAATAATTTGATCCAAAGATAATTTTATTATTTGGCTATAATTATTGTCAATATTTGATCAATGCAGTAAGGTTGTCATTTACAATTAATATTACTATCTAAAGATTTAATATTAATGTTGTACCGATATCTTGTTATGACTTTTAATTATTTGAATTTACTACTGCAAATTAATATTGGTAGTGAGTATGCTTATTGAGTTGTATTATTTTGTTTTAATTATTGTTGCATCTACATCTACCAATTTGAGTTTTATTCAATTTTGAATGGGACCAATTTCAAGGAATGAAAAGAAAACATACAGATTGTGGGGCTCTCTATGGATCTAGACCTTATGCTAAGGAATGAGTAACCCCATTCTCTTACAACTACAAGTTCCTTTGATGAATGGGGGTACTTTGAGAAATGGGACTACTCTAATTGCATGAGTCTAATGATAATTAAATATGGCATTCCAAAATCCTTTAGGGGTGCGATGTCCAAGAGAATTACTGATACTAGGATTTCCTTGTTGAAATTGAAAAATGCTTTGCAAAAAGCCATAAGGTAGAAACAAGTAGGCTTTTGCAATGCTTGATTTCCATGAAATATAAAGGTAAAGGAAATATTAGAGAATATATTATGAAAATGTCTCATATAACTACAACGCTTAAGGAACTCAAGCTTTAGCTATCTGAAGACCTATTGGTGCATCTAGTTTTAATCTCTCTCCTCATGCACTGCAATTAGTTTAAAGTTAGTTATAATTGCCAAAAGGAAAAGTGTACTCTTAATGAGCTCATTTTTCATCTTGCGCAAGAGTAAGAGAGAGATTGAAGCATGATAACATTGAAAGTGCTAATGTGGCAACCACCTCTAATGGCAATGACAAAAAGAGAAAGAAACCTGAGGCTACTAAAGGTCCAGATTAGAAAAAAGGATGAGTGCTTCTTTTATAAGAAAACTGGATATCAAAAGAAGGATTGTACTAAGTATTATGTATGGTGTGTTAAGAGAGGTATGTCTCTTATTTTGGTTCTTTTTTTTAGATTAATTTAGCATCAGTATCTAGAAACACTTAGTAGTTAGATTTTGATGCTACTACTCACATAAGTATTTTCATGTAAGATTGCCTGAGCTTCTGAGAGATGCTGAAAAACGCATTTATGTGGGAGATGGCAAGTCAGTAGATGTAGAAGCAATCAGTCACTTTAGGTTGTTATTAAGAATTGGCTATTATTTGGATTTAATAGATACTTTTGTTGTACTATCTTTTAGACAAAATTTAGTTTCTGTTTCCGCATTGGATAAATCAGGATATTCTTGTTTATTTAGAAACACTAAGTTTATATTATCTATTAATTCAAATATTGTTAGAGCTAGTTCTCTAATGTATTGTGATAATTTATATTCACTAGACACGATTGCATCTTATAAAAAAACTTTGCATGTGTCATCACGTAGTACTACATGAAAAATCAATTAGGAAAATTCAAGGTCATTGTGGCATAAGTGCTTAGGTCACATTTCTAAACCAAGAATTGAATGACTTGTATTTGATGGCATTTTAAGTGATATAAACTTTATAGATTTTGATATTTGTATTGATTGTATTAAAGGAAAACAAACTAAAGTTAAGAGAATAGGTGCCTATAGAAGTTCAAACCTCTTAGAATTGATACATATAGATATTTGTGGACCATTTCCCAAGCCTTCATGGAATGGTTAATAGTATTTTGTATCATTCATTGACAACTATTCCAAATATAGGAATCTATAGTTGATCCATGAAAAATTAGAGGCCTTAGACATGTTTAAAATCTTTAAGGTTGAAGTTGAGAATCAACTTAACAAAAGAATTAAGAGCATTAGGTCTGATCGTAGTGGTAAATACTACGACAAATATGACCGTTCAGGTGAACAACATCTAAGACTATTTGTTAGATTCTTAGAGGAATCAAGAATAGTTCTTCAGTACACAATGTTAGGGTCAACTAATATGAATGTTATAGTTGAGATGCGAAACCAGACTCTTCAGGATATGATAAGGAGTATGATTATGTTATTTTCTCCTTTTGTATGTTATTTTCTCCTTTTGCCCTGAGAGCATTGGATGTTGTACTTGATTATGTTAAGAATGTGATTACAGATGAAGAAAATAGTTTGCACATCAGTTCGATTTCTTTGTTAAAAGTTAAAGAAGTTGTATATTAGTCAGGTGCTTGGTCCATATGGTTTTTCAATAGTCCTTTATCAACAAGCTTGGAAGGAAGTGGGGAATGAAACCTTTGAGATGGCAAGAGATTATTTTGAGCATGGTGTTTCTTTAGAATATATTAATATGACAAATATTGTGCTTGTCACCAAAGTTGATAAACTTGAGTTAATGGGGCATTTTAGACCTTTAAGTTTATGCAGCTTTTTCTATAAAGTCATTTCAAAGATCATTGCTAATAGGATGAGAGGCATTCTTTCAAGGGTCATTTTACCAAACCAAAGAGCATTTGTGTCAAGGAGAGTGATTCAAGATAATATCATAGTGGTTCATGAAGCATTCCATTATTCGAAAAATAATAAGAGTAGGAGAAAATATGAATTTGCCTTGGATATGAATAAGGCTTATGCTAGAATTGAGGGGGATTTTCTTGAAGGGGTTCTTTTAAGGATGGGTTTTGTGATCAATGGGTAAAGATGATTACGGGGTTTGTATCTTTTGTCAAGTTTAACTTACTGCTCTCTAATAAAAATGTAGCTTCTTTGGTCCCTGGAAGAGGCATAAGGCAAGGAGATCCATTATCATAGTTGTTGATGTCCTTTTGGCTATGGTGACCCATCATATTGAAAATGGAGATTTAAGAAGGATGAAAATGACAAGGAGTCATTCTGTTATATCTCATTATATTTTTACAAATGATATATTATTTTTCATGAATGCAAAGAAGAAAAATTGTCAATTGTTAGAGAGAATTCTAGAGGTTTACTATTAGGTTTCTAGATAATTTGCAAATTTGGACAAGTCTTGTATATTTTTCTCTAGTGATACTTTGGATGAGGTGATAGAGGATGTTTGTGATGTATTAGGAATTGCAGATACTAATGAATCTGGAAAACATCTTGGCTTGCCAGTCTTCTAAGGTAGGTCAAAAGTTGAGGCATTGGCTTTTGTAAAGGGTAAAATTGCACTTAAAGTGCAAGGATGGAAATATAATGTGTTGTCTCACGCAAGCAAGCAGGGAAGTTTTCATAAATGCTGTGGCTAATGCTATCTTTATCTATCCTATGTTATGTTTCAAGTTCCTTAAAAAGTCTTGTGAAGATTTTGATAGAATTATCCTAAATTTTGGTGGAGGCAGAATGAGGGTGAAGGTAAGATTTATTGGAAAGCATGGAACTTGTTAGCAAAGGCTAAGAATACCCAGTCAAGTCAGGTTTTGTTTTGTTTTTTTTGTTTTTTTGCTAAGACTATGTTAGGCCCTAAACCTGCTCAAGAGCCTAGCTGTTCTTATGTGCCTTCCAAGGACCTGTGGAAAGCTATTTGGAATCTTAGAGTAGCTCTTAAGGTTAAGCATTTTCTTTGGAGGGGTGCTTCAGGTGTTTTATCATCTAAAGAAATGTGCTCCTTATCCTATCTATTCGATCTGCTTCTCTGAACCAGAAACAATTGAACATATGCTTCTTTTATGTCCTAGGGTGAAGTAGGTTTGGTTTGGCCGTTATCTAGCTCTTATTATACAGGAGGGGCAGATTTCAAGATTTGAGGATTGGTGCTTTAACATGTTTGGGTTGAAGGAGTTTGAAAAAGTTGTATTAGCTTGCTTATGTTGATATGCTTGGAAAGAGAAGTGTGCAGTTCTCTTCCACGTTAATCCTAATCGTGTGATCAATTGTTCCTCTATGTTTTCTGTGGAACTTTGGAATGCCATTGAGTCTGTTGATAAACCGTGCAAGCTTGAGGAATTAGCAGCAAGGTTTTAACATGGAAGGCTCCTGTTGTTGGTCATATTAAGGGCATTGTTGATGGTCCATCCAATTTGAAGTTTAGTAGGTCTGGTAGTGGATGGAATAGCCGAGATTGTTTTGGCATGTTCTGCATTTATGTCAGAAGACCTTGTAATGAGGAAAGCTTTCTTTATGACTTGTAAATATTCTGATGTGGAAGCTTGTCTCAGATTGATTGCAATGAGTTGCTTTTAATGGTGAAAAGGGGTGTTTGTGATGGCTATGAGGGGGCTTGTTCTTTGGTGTTGGAGGATATCATGTGTTCGAAGAATTCCTTGTCCAATGTGACTTTCTCTTTGGTGGCTTACCAATGAAATCTTGCTACTGAAGTAAACGCTGCAAAGGGAATGTGCCACTGGGGGTGGCTTGCTGAACCACCATCCCCTCTGGCTGGTATTTTGCTTCGGGATTCTTCTTTGGCATGTGATGACGTGGAGGCTCGAACTGGAGTTGGTTAAGAAGATGCTGTCTCAGGGTTTGGTTCTTTGTCTGTTTTATCTTTTGTTTGTTTCTTTCTGTTGGTTTTATGTCTTGGTATTCATCTCTGTTGCTGTTTCTGTTGTTTTATATTGTGTTTTTGTTTTCTGTTTGTTGTCCTTTTACTGTTTATTTCTGTAGTTTGTGGTTGACTTGTTTGTATTGTTTTATTGAATGGATATTTCATTGGCCCAAAAGAAGAAAAATCTCCATGAAAGTAAAATGCTTAGCTAGAAATCTCCAGTGTTCCTCGGGTAGGAATTGTTGGAGTTCGCCGAACAATTCCTACCAGAGGAAAGTAAACTTCCTCTTTCAATCTCGTCCAAATCGGAAATCCATTGACCTTGCGAACTCTTAATTTGTAAAATCTAACTGGAACTTTTCCTCTGAACTATGTATGACCTGGAAATACTTGTTATTATGATCACCATATAGTAGCCATATTTTTGAGACCGTTAAGCCCACAATCGATCAAGAACCCTAATAGTGATCTTATTAATATTCTGTGCATTTGTTATTAGTTCCTGAATCCACCTTTGAGCATGGCCAAAACGACTCTTGTTCCAGTAAGATAGATAAGCATTTCTTGGAGCCCAATCTGAAAGAGGCAGAACCACTCGGATTTTGCGGATGATGAAGCCACGTTGCGTCAAAGTGAAAGGAATGTAATCATTTAGATTTTAACTTGTAAGTAGTGGAGCAAGATCTGATCTGCTATAGGTAGGATGATTACATAACTATCAGGACTATTGGTGAAACATTAAGTGTACAACTATCATTATCTAGGAATATCATCCCTTCATCTTCCCAAAATATGATCTACATTAGGGATACTCCATTAAAATCCAACCATATATCAATAACTTCAGATAGAGTTCAGTTTGAGACCCCAAAGAATTACAAAGACTTCAATTTGAACCTTTATCATGCTGAGACTTGTGGCCTAAATAAGTTTATGCTCTCCTCTTTTGTCATATTTCAAACGATTTTCCTTTTTTATTTTGAAAATTTACGCTTTCTTTTTTATGAAATTAAAAAATGCATTGTATTAAATTATCTTTTAATAAAAGATAACATAATTATAATTATTTTGATCAAAATATACTTATATTTATAAAAAATATTTTTATTAAGTTATATTTTTAATAAATGAAATCAATATTATTATTGAAAATATTTTAATCATATTTTAACTTAGAAATGATTTGTATATATTTTCATAAAATAAAAAAAAAGATTGTAGAATTTAAATATTTTAAAGAAAAATGACAATAACTTACTCAAATTTTAATATACTAGCAATTTTGTAACTTACATAAAATTTTTTTAATTATTAATACTTCAAAAGTAAATCTTGAATGGATTTTTCCTTGTTTTAAAAATAATTTGAAAACTTGTGTTGGAAACTAAAAGGAAACAAAATCAAGAGGCAAATTCTCAATTTTGGGATGTTTTCAGAGACACTCATCCAATCCGTGCGTTTTCGTTTGCATATTTAAAAATAATATCAGCCATACACGTGTTGATTGATGGATGGTCAATGCAAGGTCGGTTGCCGCCAGAAGCAAGGAAACGTTTTTCTAAGTGGGGCCCCTATTCTACGCGTTGAAATCAAGGACAAAAAAAATTAAAAGAAAGAGCCGTCTTTTGCTATGCAAAATGTTTGCGTTCCAAATCCCCTTAATGGGGATTTTTTTAAGGGGAAAATTACATTTGAGAAATTAGATTTTATAAAATTTATAATAAAAATTTTTTAAAAATAAAAATTATCTTTAAAGATTAAATTTATTATTAAATTTTAAGAAATTTATTATTAAGTTTAAAATAATTACTATTAATATATAAGAAAGTGGTAATAATTTTTTTTATATATAGTTGTAAGTTTTCTAAAATTTAGTAATAATTCTGATTTTTGCAAATAATTTTAATTTTTAATATTTTTATTATAAATTTGATAGATTATGAGTTTTTAGATGTAATTTTTTTAAAATTTAATTAAGCAATATAAATTTTTTAAATTTAATTTAAATGATTTAAAATTTAAAAATTTTAATTTAAATAAATAAAAAATAAAATCTAGATTGTTTAAATTGTTCAAATCCTTACAATTTAGCAATTTGAAATGTTTGGAGTTTGCACTGCATTTGGCAGGATAGAAAGTAGAGCTGGGAAGAGAGAGAGAGAGAGAGAGAGAGAGAGAGAGAGAGAGAGAGAGAGTAAGGGGAGGGCCAAAGAATGGGTTGTTTCATTGACTCTTCAAAGAAAGAGTATCCCATTATTTTAATGGAAAGTTGTTTCATGTAGCGGGGCAATGGAAAGTCTATTTTTTCAATAGAAAGTAGTTGTTAGTGATCAATTTGTCTAAGCTGTATTTATTTTTCTTACAGTGACTTGTAAACATTTTAATATTTTTTAATTAAAAATTAAAGATAAATATTTTAATATTTTTTTATTAATGATAATTTGAAAAAATATTTTTTGAATTAAAAAATTATAAATATATATTCCTATTCCTTTTCATATCATATCAAATATAATTTACAATTTAAAATTCTATTTTATTTTTATTTCAAATCTCCTAATTTTTTTTTCACTTCCAAAGCTAACATCATTGTTTGAGCTTTTCTTTTGGTGTAAAAAAATCTAATATTAAATTAGAATTGACTATAATTTTATCCCTTAAAATATGCATTACCTTTCAATGTAATTTTTACAGGATATTCATCTTAATTTAACTTCACAAATTTTATCAATATGGTTGTTTCATCATTTTATCCACTAAATTGGAGATGAACCGAGTTGCATGATCATATCAGTGAATTTGTAGACTTTGTAAAATCAGTTCATGGCTATGTCTTATGAAGGACCAAATTGATGTAATTTGTGTCTTTTAATTGCTTAATCTGTTGTATTTTCTTTTTTTTTTTGGGTAGAATTAAGTTAGTCTGATATTAAAATGTCCATAAGTATACTAGTATGAATTAAAAAAAAAGCAATACTATTATATTCACAACTAGAAGCATAGGATAGTATTACTTCCAGTTTTGTTATTTAATTGCTTGGTTAATATTTCAATTTGAACCTTCATCACACCGAGACTTTTGGCCTATATAAAGTTGTATAAATTTCTAAGAGTAAATCATACTTTTTTTTTTTTGCAAAATATTTGAATTATAAGACCTTTCTTTTTACTTTGACAGTCTAAATTTCTTTCAAAAGATAAGTTATGATTACATATATTTTGACTAAAATATTTTTACATTTATTATTTGTTTTATATAATATAATAAATATTTAAATTTATAATTTCTAAAATAAGATAAATAACATTAAAATAAACATATAAAATATATTTTATTAAGTTATATTTTTTAATAACATAAATTTATATTATTGTTAAAGATATTTTAATCATATTTTAACTTTAAAAAAATTTATATAATTTTTTATAATAGAAAAATATTATATAATTTAAACATATTAAAGTGCAGAAAAGTGACTTACTCAAATTTTAATATATTAGCAATTTTGTAAGTTATATAAAACCTTTTTTAATATTATTCCAGAAAAAGATCTGAAACGATTTTTTTTTTTGTTTTAAAAATATTTCGAAAACTGTGTTTTTGAAAAACGAAATAAAACCAAGGAGGCAAATTCTCAAATTCTGATGGATAGATAGAAGATGTTCTGCTGCTGATAATGAAGATTGAAGATGCCAGGAGTTCAACCGAGGAAGCAGAAGAACTGAAATGTTCGTCCCACACCATGATTTGTTATCTTACTGCTTTTCCCGTTTCTTCTACATTTACAACCATTATCATCTTTACAAAGCTTTTGGAATACACTGAATCTTGTTCCACTCAATAGTGGCTGCCGTTGTTAATTTTACATATTAAGAGGGGCCACATCAGGTGTTAGAAATTATGCCTGAGATGGAGGATTCCCAAAAATCAGAATCATGAATTGTACCACTACGCCATAGTCAGGTGAGTACATTTTCGGACGCGTTTTCTCTTTTAACCCCTTCCTCACCCACAATCCAAATCACTGCATGAACCCTCTTACTGCTAGCATCATGATGATCTAAATATTAAGGAAGGAGATGAAAGCTGCCCGCATAAATAGTCAACAAAAAATTAATTGAAGTAGACGTGTCAATAAACTACATCGTCTGAAAAAGTTATTTTGTGAATTTTTATACATTATATGGAGCAATGAATTTTTCCATTAGTTAATCTCACATTGTCACCAATTTCTTTATCTTTAGTTCTCTGTTTTTTTTTTCCTCCTCTTTCTACGAAGTTTAGACGCCTGTCCTCCTGTACACTTCAAATGTCGGCGTAGTGCGGTCCTTTCAGCTGATTTTTTTAGCGAGTGGCGTGCAAACAGAAGAGCCACCATTTTATTCTACGTTCATCTTCTATACCAGACCCACTGGGCCTAGTAGTTCCACTTCCAATATCTTTGTCGTCCTTTGGACGGTTTGACAAGCCACAAAGGAAGAAAAAATGGTTTAGACCTTGAACAGTGGCTTTGAAAATGTGTGTGAGATTTTTAAAGCACGAGGGAGTCAATGGGCGAAATTGGGATGGAAAACTGGTCATGCTTCTTTGCCGGAATGTTCAACTTATTAACATCAACATAACATTCAACAAGGTCCCATTGGCTACCCTACCTCTTATTTTCTCTCACTTTCACCCAAGTCTTCCATAGTAATTTTCCAAATCAACTTGCGTATCAAGCAGTTCAAGCAGGAACCGTAGGATATACATTGAGGAAGAAAGTGCAAACATAATTAACATTTTATTAGAGAATGAGGTTCTTGTTGGAGCCCTTTAGGATTTTGCTAAAAAAGTGGGGAATTATGGCTATGGATTCTGAGTTTCGTTTCATCTTGATTTCTCACCTTGTACTTCTTTCAGCTGGCTATGGAAATGGGAACCATGTTAAGTGTCCAAGATCGTTTTATTGCGGAGAACTTGGAAGCATCCAGTTCCCTTTCACCAAGGCAGAAAGGCAGGACTGTGGCTTAGTGGCGGTCCATAATTGTGATGATCCAAATTCACTTAAAATGATTGGACTAGAGAAGAATGGAAAACCATTCTTGCAGCTTAACGGTGTCTTTCCGCAGCAAAATATGATTACGGTTTTTGACAAAGATCAACACGATCTTTTGCAATCCAATAGTTCTTGTGAAGCTTTCAACAATAATATCACTATTCCTACAAATTCTCCTTTGATTTCTTTTGATATCAAATATAACATAACCCTGTTTAGATGCAATCACAACCTCAATGTCAGACCCCTCACTGGTTTTGTTAGACATCCCTGTGCTCACTTTGACATCTATCATTACAGCGTACTCCGTAATCTTACACCTGATCAAGCAAGCTCTTTCTCAGCATGTTCAACTCTTGTGCTGCCAAAAAAGGACCTGCCTGATACCATAGACCTTTTATCGTTCTTGACAGCTCAAATGACTCTTGAGGTACGATTATCTGATGCTTGTGTTAAGTGTCACAACCACGAAGGAGGCCAGTGTCAACTTGACGGCTACAATAACTTTCACTGCAACAAAGGTATACTCCAAGAACAACCCTTGTATATATTTTTTCCAAATGATGGGTTCTATATGTTTTTTGGGACATTTAAGTGACCTACTAATTTTCTGAGGATAAATGAGATTGTCGCGGATGATATAATATTGTCCTTGACATGGCTGTACCAATTTGTGTCTTTAGTTTTCTAGTATGTACTTCTTGCTTTCGAATTTAAGTGATTTTCCTTGTTATCTGTGTCAAAAGCTGACCTTTGTTGCTAGCTTCATTATATATTTGATATCCTTATTCCTCAGTATGACAATTAGCAATAGTCAAATAGGACATTAAAGTTTTCTGCTCTCCACTAATTCCTTGGACTCCTTTCCTTCCCTTCCCCGCCTATCTCCCAAGCATACCTTGAAAGTTTTGGCTCTCGACTAATGTGGTCGTATACTTTGTGATTGTTATAGTATTTACTTCAAATTGTTTCTTCTTTTGATTTCAGCTGTATTTGCAGAGTATGAGAGTAAGGTTTGGAAGCTAGCACTGGGACTTGGGCTTGGTAATATACATAATCCTTTTATTCATTTTCAGTTTTAGCATTCAAATTTAATCATTCTCAAGCGTTATATCTGATCCTCTTATCTTTCCAGTTTTGTTTAAGAGAATTTCATCCTAGTTTCTAGTACTAAAATATTTTCGCCTTGATCTTTTTTGTTGGTTGTTTTCTTATTAGTATCTGTTGTTCTCTGGTTGTAATAAAGTTGCTTTTTTTTTTTTCTTTCCAAAGAAATTGAATTAGAGTTTTTTATACAAGAGTTGGTTCATCATTCCTTCGATTAATGATATGCATGCTCTCAACTCAACAACCTAAAATTCCTCAGCTGTTGAAAATCCAAGATTTTTCATTGTTTTCTCTCTTTTTTAACTATGGCTAAATTTAAAAATTATCATATTAAAAGTGGGAACTCCCCTTCTGCAGGATTATTTATTGGACTTTTAGGCATTCTGATTATTTGGCGGCTACTTGGACAGTATTACAAACGAAAATATGCATCTTCAAACGTCCAATTACAATTAACAATCAATAATGCAATTGATCCCTACTCAAATGCAGACACGGAAAGGGGCGGAGCCTACTTTGGAATACCTCTCTTCTCTTATGAGGAGCTTGAGAAAGCAACAAATAATTTTGACCGTTCAAGAGAACTTGGAAAGGGAGGCTTTGGCACTGTTTACTACGGTAATTCAGTCACAATGCTCTTTCTATTAAAACATATAGATTATAAACTTGTTTTCTTCTGGGAAAGGAGGGTTCTTCTAATTTCTAAGCTATACTGTGTCTTAGTGGAGAAAGGATGAGAGATCTAGTAGGAGGAAGAAAGAGAAATCTTGGACGTTTCATGGGATCTTCTCCATGGTTCCTTTATATAGAGGAACTTATATGCAAAATGGCAATTTTTTTGGTGCTCTATGCAAAAATGCTATGTGTCCTATATAGTTTTTTTTTTTGGGCATAGGAATCTTCATATTTAAGGTATACATGTGTATGATATAATTGTTTATAATAGTTGAGGGTTAGTACTATAGGTATAATACCACTTAATACTTTAAGTTGGGTCTTCCAGCAAATCAATACCCCCTTTAGCACCCTAGGGAAAAATGCAAGAGAATAAATGTCATGCAAATGATCATGTCCATGGACAAACATCTTCCATCTTGTTCATACCTTGTGTTTTTATCTTCAATAATCAGGAAAACTTAAAGATGGACGAGAAGTTGCTGTCAAGCGCTTATATGACCATAATTATCGGCGAGTGGAGCAGTTTATGAATGAAATTGAGATCCTTACTCGCTTGCGCCATCGAAATCTTGTGTCCCTTTATGGCTGCACTTCTCACCACAGCCGTGAACTCCTCCTTGCATATGAATACATTCCAAATAAAACTGTTTCCTATCATCTCCATGGTGAACTAGCAAATCCTAATATACTACCATGGCATATAAGAATCCAAATTGCTATAGAAACTGCAACTGCATTGGCATTTCTTCATGCTTCTGACACCATTCATCGTGATGTCAAAACTAACAATATCCTCCTTGACAACAACTTCTCTGTTAAGGTTGCAGATTTTGGGCTTTCAAAGTTATTTCCCAATGATGTCACCCATGTTTCTACTGCCCCACAAGGGACCCCTGGTTATGTTGACCCGGAATATCACCAATGCTATCAGCTTACTAGCAAAAGTGATGTGTATAGCTTTGGGGTTGTGCTTATTGAGCTAATATCATCTATGCCAGCAGTTGATATGAGCAGGCAGAAAGATGAGATAAACTTGGCAAATCTAGCAATAAAGAAGATTCAGAAAAGTGCATTTAAGGAATTGGTTGATCCTTCTCTTGGTTTTGAGTCAGATAATGAGGTTAGGAGGATGATAGTTTCAATGGCAGAGTTGGCTTTTCAATGTTTACAAAAGGATAAGGAATTGAGACCTTCCATGGACGAGGTTTTGAAGATGCTAAAGAGAATTGATAATGGGAAAGAAGAGCTTGATCATATAGAGGAAGTGGATATTCATGGTGCTATTGGGATATCACATAGTGGTACTATACATCCACCATCACCACCTTCGCCAGATTGCAATGAGACTAGATTATTGAAAAATATAAAGTCGTTGCCTTCACCTAAAGCTGTAATTGATAAATGGTATAGCAAGTCAAGTACAACTTATGTGAGTAATTAATAATCACTTGACTTGATTTTATTTATTAATGATTAAATTGTACCCCATATCATAGTGATATAAGATTTGAATATGCACATATAAAAGAAAAATTCAAAGGTAGATTCTATTTATAAAAGATAAATAGATTAAGTTAATTGGCAAAAACATGTAAACATGTGAAACATATATTTAATAAAATTTATTTATGAGATGTATATATATATATATTTATTATTGTATTAATTTATTTAATGTAAACAATGAATTTTTTTTTCCTCTCAAATAAATACTTTGTCATGAACTAAGGTAGAGTTGTACACCAACCTAGAAATCTTGGTCATGAAATGAGGTAGGTCTACATTGGGCCAAAGAGGAACAAAATAGGCAAGTTCAAACAAAGACTTAAGTTCTTTGTTAAAAATATTACAGAACTCAGTTTGGTTTAGGGGTTACAAGTATATATCATTTTGTATGTTGTTATAACCTTATTTTATTAGAGGGAGGATGATCTATTTATAGAAAGATCAAGATTTAATCTAATACATTCTGATGTGGAATGCATAGTAGACAAGTATATAGGTTGGATTGATTGTCAAAAACTCAAGCGAAAGCTCAAATGGTGATTTGACTTTTAGGAAGCATAACTTTCAGTTTTGATGAAAATTTTAAGCTTATTATATGTTTACGAAAAGCTTATTTTGAGCTTGACAATCCACCAAATAGGCATTGGGTTCAATTTTAAGGATAAATTTGATAATTCTATATGTCCTTTTTAGCCTTTTAGTCATTTTTCTATTTTATTCTTATTGTTATTTATAGAAATTAATTAGGGTTTTGTATAAAGGCCTTCTTGAACATTTTGTGCAATATAATTTGAGTAATAAGAATTTTGATTTTCTCTCAAGATTTTTGCTTGGTATTTTTCTATTTTCGCATGTCTCATTGCATCCCCTGTGTATTAGTAACTAAGGGTCCATTTGGTTGAATGATGTAAAGAAGGAGGGAATGTAAAAAGTGGGTAGGTAAGATAAGAAATGACTTTTTTGCCTTTAGTTTTAAAAAGTTGATTTGATAATTAAAATAGTGATTTGATTGATGGTATAATAAATATAAAGGTATAATAAACATTACATAAATTATATAAGGGTATATTTGGTATACTGTATAAGGTATAATAGTATAAGCTAATACAATACAACATGAACTTATTATTTGTTTAGTGTATGTAATATATTGTATAAGCTTATACATCATGCTTCTCTTATACATCAAAATGATGTATAACCTAATGATATCTTAGGGAGTAGGATTAGGTTTGATTAGGTTTTAATGTATAAAGCCTTATCAATATTTTTTGATTTTAACGTTTTACTTATGAGGATATTTATTGGCTATGTTAGATTAAGTTTAATTAATACTAGTTAAAATCGAATTAATTGAGCTATTTTTAAATTTTTAGTAAAAATTATAAAATGATCTTAAAAAGATAAAATTTTTATATAAGTCCTTATAAATTAATTTTTGATAAAAATTATAAAATGATATTAAAAAATAAAATTTTTATATAAGTTTCTATAAAATTACATTTTACTATTAAAATTTTTTTATATAAGTTCTTATAAAATAATTTTTTTAAAAAAATTAATAAGATTAGGATAAGTTACACAAGAATTAATTTAGTATTAAACTCAATCTAATTGGTTTAGTATAAGGTTGGGTTAGATTGATTTCTTAAACTAGTTAAATTACTTTTTTTTAACATTTGATAAAAATTATAAATTAATTCATAAAAAATAAAAATTTTATATAAGTCCTTAAAATTTATATTTTTCCTTTTAAAAAATAAAATTTTCATTAGGTTGGTTGAAATTTGCTAATATGGCTAACCTGACCTAGTATGCCAAAATTATTTTTTAACTTTTTAGCTCGATGTGATCAGACAGGATCAATTCATCCAAGTCATTACATAACTATGCATTATGTGTAGCCTTATTCATTCATTTTTTTTAACATTAATATAACATAATAAATTTAGATAAATATAGTATATTTTTTAAATAAAGAATATTTTTGTCAAAAGGATTGATTTTTATCCTATTCAGCATTATATAGTGCATTATCAAATAAATGATAATATTATTTTATATGATACATTGTCTTATACATTATTATACCAAACACTATATAGTCTTAAAATTTTATTAGACTTTATCCTATAAGACTTTATACTATCAGACTTATCTTATATATTATACCAAATGGGCCCTAAATGTATTACATTCATCTTATGGCAAACCAAATGGGCCCTAAATATTACAAATTCAATAGAATTGTTAAACAGGTTAACCTAGCCTATAGTGGGCTAATCCACCATGGGTCATGGGTTAAATGAATTAGCTTGTTTGAATCCATCTAATGAGATCATAAACGTAACTCCCTAAATAGGTTAAATGGGCTGGCCCATTTTCAACCAAAAAAAAAACTCCTATTTGAATTAACTTAGTAATGATAGTGTGAATAATATCATATCAATAAGAAGGATTAAATGGTCCAAATGTTTAAAAGATTAAGTGGATGTATACCAAAAATGCAAGTCTAAAGCAATTTAAAAAGGGGATAGTAAGGTTGAGAATGACTTTAGCGGTGGACTAGGTCTTTGTTAATTTTAAAAAGTTAGAGTTTAAAATCTACTTATTTTAGATATTAAAAAAATCTTAAAACTTGATTTATAAGTTGAATAACACTTGTTAGACATCGAGTATCTGGCAACAGAGCGTCTTAAAGAATAAAGAAAACTTTCTCTAAGACTTGCTTTTACTTTCCTCTTATTTCTTTCCTTTAAATATTTTAGTTTAAAGACTAAGGTTAGTTTGTCCAAATCTGCATAATCTAAAATAATTCTTTTATGTGATCATTGTTTTAAGAAATTTATAAGCTTTATATGATAAATATTATTTGAGAATCTCTTCCATATAATAGTAAAATGTAATATTACAAGTAGAGTTAAAATAAATCATCCCTATTCATAAACCAAAACCAAAACTCAAACTTCACTAAATCAATAAAGCATTACTTGAACTATTTTGACAATTTAAAGCTGATAACAAATTAATAGAGTGTAGTTTGCAAGGTTTGCTATAAATAGTAGTGAAATTGAACTTGTGTGTGTGTGTACGTGTGTGTGTGTGTGTGTGTGTGTGTGTGTGTGTGTGTGTGTGTGTGTGTGTGTGCGCGCACCATAGACCTATCAATTTACTGTGAACATTGTCTTAATTTAATAAAAGAGTTTTATTATTATTATTATTATTATTATTATTATTATTATTTGTATATTTACTATATAATAAGATCCTTTGGTAATTATAGTTATTCTAAATGTTCGTAATCGATCATTATTGTGGGAACAATAATGAATTAAGACTAGTATGATCTTGATTGATGATCATGAGATAATTATATATGTAGATACAAATCAAAGTTATAGGCACTTGTTAGGGATCAAGGTGTTGGACCGACTTGTCATGAGAATCGGTGACGAAGAATAAATCTTTTTTTATTGAACGTGGTTGCTCATTTTGACGATTCTCTCTCGGTGGGAAGGCTCTTTCCTTTCAGGATCTGCCTTCACATGGCAAGTTAGCTCCACCTCTGCCTTGCCTATCAACTTAGCTTGTAATCAATATTCCTGCTCTGTCTATTGGCTCTCCCCTGCCTTAGGATCTAGCTTATCTACAGGCTTCTGCTTGCGTATCTTATCTCATCTATAGCCATGTCACTAAACTTTTAGACCTACATGAGGAATGTTGTATTTTGATATAATCAAAAGTCACCTTTAATCGGGTAATCATAAAGATTATAATCGGATACAATAGGATCTATGCAGAGGAAGATGAGTAGTCAAGATATGATTTGTTTCTTTCACTAAAAAAGGAGAGAGATATCTCTGGGCCCCTCTATAAGTAAGACTAAGAAAAATGTATGGCCGTGCTCAAATGAAAGGAGTTTCATTTGTTTTTTTTTGAAAGAATACTTAGAGATTGAGAAAGCATGGTCAAGTGATACAAGGATGACATCTCCATACCCTATGTTTGACTTAGATATCGTGTGACAAAGGGGACTTGACATGAGTTATAGGATAGGTTGTATTAGATTATTGATCCTCATATAATTTAGTTAGTCATAATATCTTGCTAGAGGCCACTTATGACTTCTGGGCTAAAAAAAGTTTTTGGCCCATTGCTAACATTATATGGGTCTAGAGGGTCGCACGTAAGAATGGGTCAATATGAGTTAGAATATCTAGATTCATTGAGCTTAGAAGGCGTCTAGATTCAATAAATGTCCAGATTCATTGAACTTAGAAGGTATCTAGATTAAATGAATATAGTGTTCACATTCGATGTATTTGCTCTCTAGATAACTTTCCTATTTCAAATAGGAGATTATTCTATTTTTGTTAGGATAATATATTTTCTCTTGATAAGATAGTGGATGAAATTAATATATTTGATATATTTAATATATATTAATTTCAAAATTTGAAATATGATAAGTTTAAATTCTATTTAAACTATAATTTAATATTATTTTTGGCTTGGAGACCAAGTAAAGCTGTTTTATAGGATGTTGGGGTTTCTTAAGAGTCACAATAATAATCGCAACACCACCCAAGAGAGAGCGAGAGAGAAAGGGACATTTGCATGACAAGGTGCTAGCATACTATTCATATTGGAGATTCTGTTCATGTGGATATCGGTAAAAGATGTTAGTTCATGAGGAGCAACACCTTGAGATCTAAACGCGACTAATTTAAAGGAGAGAAAAATTTTATGCACTAGAGGTATACCTCTTCTACCTTATTTCGGTTGAAGCAAAGATAACGGATCCATGGATGGGATTTTGCTTGTTTTGTTTTGTAATTTTTTGCTCCGTGTGTCTACAAATCCCAACAGTAGTATCAGAGTTACGTCATGCATTTGCTTAAATCAAAGTTTTGTATGTATTATTGATAAGGTTATTGTCTTGAATATGATTCGCATGTTTCGATAATGTATGAATACGATTCGCTTGTATCAATAATGTATATATATGACATATACACTGTGGCTATCTAATCCTAACGTGTTATATTCTAATTGAATATTTAAAAAAAATCAAAATTTTGTAACTTTGCATCATTATTGGAATATTCATATTGTATGGATATATTTGTGATTTGTATGCTTGGATGGGTTTTGTGCATGGTATGGCCCTAAGTTTTAATACATGGTTTTGTAATTTTAAATACGGCCTGCGTGTTGTGTCTTTTTCTATTGTCTCTTGATGTACATTCTCTTCTCATCTCACTGCCCTCGAATGTAACTCGAGGTTTCTTTATAAAAAATATATAATTTTGGTAGAGAATTATAAGGAGTAGAATGGAGGATGACATAAGGAGCAAGTTCATGCCCATATGTGATGTGCAAACCAAGGACTTGAAGATCTTATTCTTTTCTTTTTCTTAGAGGTGTCCTCTGATTGGCTTAGGAGGACATAGGTTAGATGGGCTATACTATGTCATGTTTATTTTCTGCAATATTATTTGATGAGATCATTCATATATGTGTATAAGATGCCATGTATAGTAGCGATGCAAGTTTAGGCAATGATTAAATGAATGATGAAATAATAAATAAATAAAATCCCTCGCTTAAATGTTAAGTCAAATGCTACCCATTGATGAACACTTGTCAAGGCTTCGATTACCTAATTGTAGAATGCACTTGGATTATCTTAGCAAGATAGTTTTGGGTAATGGTGCTACAAATAAAGTTCAAAGATAATTCGACTTAATTAGGACTATCAAAATAGTTTTGGGTCTCATGACATAAGATGGGATTAAACATACTAGAACATATGATTTTGGAATCCTATAAAGATTTAAGAGTGACATGAGATGTAATTGGTAAGGAGTTACCTACCTAAATAA
Organism: Erythrophleum fordii; assembly: GCA_032878935.1. Taxonomy (NCBI): domain Eukaryota; kingdom Viridiplantae; phylum Streptophyta; class Magnoliopsida; order Fabales; family Fabaceae; genus Erythrophleum; species Erythrophleum fordii. The sequence goes on from JAVQMF010000029.1 coordinate 4,687,667, forward strand.
CTTAATTTTAAACATCTTGCCAAAAAGGATCTAGAGTTAAGTAAAAAATGAGTTTTAACTTACTAAAATATAATTGAAGGTTATTAATTTTGGTGAGAGTCTAATTAATTGGAATTTGCATATTTATTGTAGACAAATGGCTATGAATAATACTTCTGCACTATCATTGCGATTCGTCCTTGAGAAGGACAAACTCAATGGAACCAACTTCCTTGACTAGTTTAGAAGTTTAAGAATTGTTCTTAAGTAAGAAAGGAAGCTATATGTCTTTAATGATCTCATTCTTGAGGAGCCACCAGCTAATGTTCCAAGAGCTCAAAAAGATGCCTATAATAAGCACTTTAATGACTTTGTGGATATAGGATGCCTAATGCTAGCTACCATGGTCCCATAACTTCAGAAAGATCTAGAACATATGGAGGCTTATGAGATGATCATGCATTTCAAGGAAATGTTTCAGCAATAGGTTAGGCAAGAGCAGTTTGGGACTACCAAAATCTTGCACTCTTATAAGATGGCTGAGAGAGGGTCAATTAGTGCTTATGTTTTGAAAATGAAGGGCTATATTGATAATCTTGAGAGGTTCAAATTTCCCATTAGCCAGGAGTTAGCTACAGATTTGATCTTAAATTTATTCTAAGACAATTATATCTAGTTTGTCATGAATTATAATATAAACAATATGGAGAAATCAATTTTTGAGCTGCATGGATGCTTAAGATTGCTGAACAAAATATCATGAAAAAGCCCAACATAATCTTAATGGTTTAGAAAGAAAAAGGAATGAAAAATAAAAGTAAGGGCAAGGGGAAGAGCACAGACAACAAATCCAAGGCCAAGGCTAAGCCCAAACCCAAAGCCAAGAAGGAAAAGCCTTTAAAAGAGGGAGTTTGCTTCTTTTACAAAGAACTAGGTCATTAGAAGAGAAATTGAAGGTTTCCCTGAAAGATTTAAAGAAAAAGAAAGGTAGTAAGATTGCTATTTTAGGTATTTATGTTATAAAAATTAATTTTTCTACTTCTACTTCATGGGTATTGGATATCAAATGTGGATCTCACATTTGTATAAATGTGCAAGGTTTCAAAAGGAGTAGGAAGTTACAGAAAGCTGAAGTAGCCTGCGAATAAGAAATAAAGCCAGGGTTGTTGCCTTAGCCCTAAGAATTTTTAAGTTAGTTTTAGTTTTTGTTAGTTGTAAACAATTACTATTATATTCTTACTTTGAGTAGAAATATTGTTTCACTTTTTTATTTTGATAAGGAAGGTTTTACTTTTATTATTAGGAATGACAAATACTTTATTTATCATGATGACATTTACTATGCGGATAATGATTTGTATGATGGTCATTATTCCCTAAATCTTGAAGCACCAAATAATGAACCAATTTATAACATATCTACTAAAAGGATCAAATCAAATGATTTGAATTCTACCTACTTATAACATTGTTGTCTAGGCTATATAAATGAGAAGCGCATATCAAAACTCCATTAAGATGAATTGCTTAACTCATCTGATTTTGAATCATTTGACACCTACAAATCTTGTTTATTAGGAAAGATGACCAAGGCACCTTTTATTGGTCATAGTGAGAGGCCCATTGATTTATTAGGGCTGATATATACAGATATATATGGTCTACTAAATACTGCTACCAAAAGACGATACCAGTATTTTATTACCTTTATAGATGATTTCAGTAGATACAGCTATGTTTATCTGATGAAACATAAGTTGAAGTCTTTTGAAATGTTCAAAATTTTTTAGAATGAAGTACAAAATTAACTTGGTAGAACTATCAAGACACTTTGATGATTGAGGTGGAGAATTAAACCAAGAGTTTGTTGACCATCTTAGGAGTTTTGGGATAGTCTCACAACTAATTCCACCAAGAACACCACAATGGAATGATGTTTTCGAAAAGAAAAATCAAACGCTATTTGTAACAACCAAAAAAAAAAAAAAAGTAAAAGAAAGAAGAAAGTTGAAAATTTTCGAAATCCTAAAATTTTTCTAAGTCTGCTAGCTATAGCGAATGTACCTGTTTGCTATAGCAAGAAATGATCTAACTATAGCGAGAGTACCTGTTCGCTATAGCAAAAATGCTTCTAACTATAGCGAATGCGGGCATTCCATACAAAAACCAGAGAGTTGCTTGCCGTAGCGCACACCATAGCGAAAACGGGAGTCTGGAACTGATACGTGCTCGTTGTAGCGAAAGTTAATTTTCGCTATAGCGAGGGTTAGTCCGAAAAAGCGTAAAAAGCGAGAATTTGACTTCTTAAAACGTCCCAACTCATTCTTTCTCTTTTAACTGACCTAGACTTCAACCTAAGGAAAGAAAAGAGGCGTGGAGAGTGAGAGAGATCAAGAGAAGGAGGAAGAACAAAGGAAAGGTAAGCAAGCTTCTCTCTTTTCTTCTTAGAATATTTTTCTTCTCTCTTTGCCCTCTCTTTCTATGGTTTTGCTTGTGAAATTAGTTAGGTTTTAGGCATGGGTCAGAAGAGGGAAAGTGGAGAACCACTCTTGAACTTCTTTGTTTTCCTTGAATATATTGATTCTATTACCATGAGAGCTTGAGAGAGAGGAAGAGTTGGTGACATTCTAGAGAGAGAGAGAGAGAACCCCTATGTTCTTATATATTAGAAAGGTTTGCTCTGAAGAACTCCTAAGAGTTGTTAAGTTATGAGAGAGTAATTTCATGCTTTTGTTGTGTCTAGGCTCAAGAGAAGCACCTCCATCAAGGTGTGAGTGTGAAACTAAGAAGGGAGAAGAGGAATTGAAAGGAAAGGCTTGTGTTAGCTTATAAGGTAGCTCTCTACTTTTTCTTGTTGCATTCTTGGATGTAATGGTCATTGTATGCTTGTGTATATGCTTATTGAGTGAGACATGTCATATGTTATTACTTTGATGCATTGGTACCAATATGCTTATGTGTTGGATTGTGAGAATTGCTCAGGTGAGGTAGTGCCAAAAGTCCCTTGAGATGGGTGAGGTAGAGCTGAAAGTCCCTGAGGCTGGGTGAGGCAAGGCCAAAAGTCTCATAACTGAGTGAGGCCAAGTCAAAAGTCCCGAAACCAAGGGTGAGGCCATCCAAAAGTCCCTAAACTCGGGTGAGGCTAGACCAAAAGTCCCTAGAGCCCATTCTTGGCATTGATATGGTTTTCATGGCATGAAAATTTTGCATTGTATGATTGAGAATGGTTAGATGTTTATTTGCATGCTTTGACTTGTTTATATGCCTTGATTGCTTCCTTGAATGAGTGCATGAGATACTGAGATTCCATGCATCTCACCCCCTTCCCTCCCCCATCTTAACATACTAGGTGGAGCTCAAGGAGAATCAAGTGCACACTAAGGAGCCTAGAAGCATGTTTAGCTAGATGTTAGCTTATTTTAGTTCTTTTGATGTAAAGTGGTGCCAAAATGAACATGCACCTACTATTTTTGAGATGTAAATATTGTAGCAAGTGTAAATGTATGGAAATATGATGTATAAACTATGTAGAGAGCCAAAGTAATGAAAATGTGAGATTTGCCCTTTTTGTGGATTGTATGTGATAGTATATTTTGGCCCGTAGCATAGTGAGTTTGAAATGTATGATGATTTAGACCACTTGGATATGTTATATATACTATTTTCGTGCGTTAAAACTTGTCCATGAGGTGTGAGAACATGTGGGAGGCCACTTGGACCTACTTTGAACCGTTTTGGGTGTCAAAACCGTTAAATTTGTGAGCTACGTCAAAGTATGACCAAACGAGCTCTTCTTGCTATAAAATTTGGCATTCCTCTAGAATTTGTAGAGAGCTTCTTGGAAAGATAAAGTGAGAAATATTTGGAGGTCTAGGGAATATTTGGTGAATTGTTGAAATTGGAAAATTTTGATGGTTTGGTCATGGTACTGTGTCATGAGTCTGAAAATAAATCCATGTCATTCATAGACCAAATGGAGTCCAAATATCATGAAATTTTACAAGAATAAACTAGACAACTACAGTGACCTATACCAACTAGAAACACCTAAATCGGAGGTCTATAGAGAGAGAACGAACTGTCTGAAGTTCTGTATTAGTATCAGGGAAGCCATCCAACCTCTGTTACTGTTCTATCAGTTTTTGAGATCTAAGGGCTACTAAACTAATCTAGACTTATTTTTCTTCTCTAGTTGACATCTATAGCTTTCCAAATTGGTATATTTTTCCTAGATTGGATTTTTTTGGATTTAGTTATGAATTTTCTAAGTTCATGACAGTAAGTTGCACCAGAAACAGGAATAGCTGGACCTCTATCTCATTTTCGATGTCAAACAGGGTCCAAATGCTGAGATTATGGTTGGGAATTATTTTTAGTGTAAAGATAACACTTAGAGATTTTCAGAAAGCTTTGGTTTTTAGATTCTCATTTTTCTCTAATTAGTTATGATTTTCCAAAGTTAGAGCCAAAAATCTGACTTTTGGGTCCATTTAAGAAAATGTACTTTCTTGGTTTTTGGCTTCATATCCGTGGTTTCTAGCTTGTTTTATGATATGTATGAGTCTTATACATGGATTTTGAGTAGATAATGTGAATGATGGGTTTACAGAACCCACGGGGCAAAAAATGAGTATTTGAAATCCCGTTTTATAATATGAAAATGCCACAGTTGGTACTTGTTCTTTGAAAATCATATGGAATTGAGCCCAGAGAGAGGCTAGACAGAGTTAATATATTATGGTGTTACACTATTGGATATGGTTCGATCTATGATGAGTTAGACAGATCTTCCATCATCTTTTTAGGGCCATGCCTTAGAAATAGCTACGCTCACATTAAATCGTAATCCATCTAAAGTAGTTTAAAAGACACTATACGAGATATAGACGGGGAAGAGGCATAGTTTGTCTTTCCTTAAAATTTGGGGATGCGAGGTATATGTCAAGCAACAAGCCTCAAACAAGTTAGTACACAAGTCTATAAAATGTCTTTTTATGGGTTATCCTAAAGAAACCAGGGGATACTACTTCTACTATCTCTTTAAGAACAAAGTGTTTGTTACTTGAAATGGTATTTTTCTGAAAAGAGAATTCATATCCAAAAGAACTAGTGGAAGCAAAGTGCATTTTAAAAAATTTCGAGAAATACAAAATGGCATTGACTTAAAGATAAAGAAATGAGGGGACTCACAAGGAGTTGTTAAGCCTACTCAAGTAACATAAGGCCCACAAAAGTCTGATAGGATACGATGCTAACTAAAAAGATATAGATTTCTCATGATTGAAAGTTGTGAAGTGTTGCTCATAGAACAAGATGAGCCAACTACCTATCAAGAGGTTGTTATGGGATCAAACTCCGAGTTATGGTTTGATGCCATGAAATCTGAAATGCAATCCATGTATGACATCTACCTGATGTTGTTAAAACCATTGGGTGTAAATGGGTTTTTAAGAAAAAAACTAACATGGATGACAAGGTGCATACTTTCAAAGTGCAATTGGTTACAAAAGGATTCAAACTAACCTATGGTATAGACTATAATAAAACCTTTTCACCAATCACTATGGTTAGGTCAATTAGGATCCTTCTTGCTATAGCTGTGTATTATGACTACGAAATTTGGCAAATAGACATCAAAATTGCGTTTCTTAATGGAAACCTACTTGAGGAAGTGTACATGACACAACCTGAAGGTTTTATTTGTCCAAAGGATACTAAGAAAATTTGTAAGCTTTAAAGATCCATTTATGGATTGAAGTAAGCATCTTAGAATTGGAATCTTCATTTTGATGAAGCAGTCAAATAGATTGGATTCATCTAAAATAAAGATAAACCTTGTGTTTATAAGAAGTTTAGTGGAAGTGCCATTGTGTTTCTAGTGTTGTATGTTGATGACATCCTACTCATTAGAAACAACATTCATACCTTGCAGAATGTTAAAACTTAGTTAGGAAAGTGTTTCTTAATGTAAAATTCAGGAGAGGTAACTTACATCCTAGGGATTAGAATCTATAGAGATAGATCTAAAAGGATGATTGGCCTAAGTCAGAGTGCTTACATAAATAAGGTATTGCATAGATTCAATATGCAAGATTTCAAGAAGGGATACATATCAATGTCTCATGGCATCAATTTCAGCAAAACTCAGTGTCCTAGCACACTAGATGAGCAAGATCATATGAGTAAGGTTTCATACGCTTCTACCATTGGATCCATTATGTATGTTATGTTGTGCACTCGACCGAATATCTCATATACCTTGAGTATGACTAGTAGATACTAGTCAGATCTAGGTGAGAGTCATTAGACAGCTATAAAAAACATCCTTAAGTACTTGAGAAGGACTAAGGATGCATTCTTGATATATAGAAGATTAGAAGATGAGCTTTGTATAATTGTTTACATAGATGCAAGTTTTCAATCTGATAAAGATGAATTTAGATCCAATTAGGATTTGTATTCTATTTGAATGGTGGTGTAGTAAGTTGGAAGAGTTCTAAACAAAGCACAGCAGCAGATTCTATGGAGGTTAAGTACATAGCAGCATCAAATGCAGTTAAGGAGGCTTTTAGATCAAAAAGTTCATCATTGAGGTAAAAGTAATACCTAGCATCTCAAATCCAATAAATCTATTTTGTGATAATAATGGTGTGATTGCACAGGCTAAAGAGCCCAGATCACATCAGAAATCGAAACACATACTCAAACATTATCACCTCATTTGAGAAATTATTGAAAGAGGGGATGTTAAGATATGCAAAGTTCTAACAAATGACAATGTCGTTGATCTTTTTACAAAACCTCTTGCACATGCAAAACACGAACACCATGTTAGGTCATTAAACATTAGATACATCCACGATTGGGCCTAGCGCAAGTGGGAGATTGTTAGAAATTATGCCTTGGGCCTATCAATTTACTGTGAATATTGTTTTGATTTAATAAAAGAGTTTTATTATTATTATTATTATTATTATTATGATATTATTTGCATGTTTACCGCATAATAGGATCCTTGGGTAATTAATTATCTTAAATGTTCCTAGTCGATTATTATTATGGAAACAATAATGAATTAAGACTAGTATGATCTTGATTGATGATCATGTATGTAGATATAAATTAAAGTTATAGACACTTATTAGGAACCAAAGTGTTGGATCAACCCGTTATGAGATAGTTACATAGACTAGGTCATAAGTGTATCTCATTTATAGCCATGTCATCGAGCCTTTAAACCTAAGACTATCATAGATTCCTACATGAAAAACGTTATACTTTGACATAATCAAAATTCGCCTTTAATCAAGTGATTATAAAGGTTGCGATTGAATATAATGGGATTCATGTAGAAGAAGATGAGTGATCAAGATGAGATTTGTTCCTCTCATTAAAAAAGGAGAGAGATATCTTTGGACCCCTCGATAAGTAAGACTGAAAAAAAAATACATGGCCATGGTCAAATGAAAGAAGTTTCATTTGTCTTCTTTTTGAGAGTTTACCTAAAGATCAAGAAAGTGTGGCCAAGTGATACGAGGATGACGTCTCCATGCCTTGTGCTTAACCTAGATATCGTGTGATAAAAAAAACTTGACATGAGCTATAGGATAGGTTGCATCGGATTATCGATCCTTAAATAATTTGGGTAATCATAATCTCTTGCTAAAGACATCTTATAACTTGTAGGCTAAAAAGAATTTTTGGTCCATTGCCAACATTATATGGGCTTACAAGGCCACACACAAGAATGAGCAAACATGAGTTAAAATATTAAGATTCATTGAATATAGAAGGTGCCTAGATTTAATGAATGTATAGATTCATTGAACCTAAAAGGTCTCTAAATTCAATAAATATAGTGTTTTGTATTCGATGTATTTGCTCTCTAGAAAGCTTTCTTATTTCAAATAGGAGATTATCTTATTTTTGTTACGATAATATACTTTCTCTTGATAAGATGGTAGTCAAAATTAATATATTTGATATATTTAATATATATTAATTTCAAAATTCAAAATCTAATAAGTTTAAATTTGATTTAAACTATAATAAGATATATATATATATATATATATATATATATATATATATATATCTATATAAACTATAATTTCAAAATTAGTTACCTAATAAGTTTAAATTCTATTTAAACTATAATTTAATATTATTTTTGGCTTGGAGACCAAGCAAAGCTCTCTTATAAAAGGGATGTTGGGGTTTCCTAAGAGTTACAATAATAATCGCAACACCACCCGAGAGAGAGGGAAAGAAGGGGAACATTCGTGTGACAAGGTGCTAGCACACTGTTCTTGTTGGAGATTCCGTTTGTGTGGATATCATTAGAAGGTGTTGGTTCATGAAGAGCAACACCTTGAGATCCAAATGCGACTAATCTGAAGGAGAGAAAAATTTTGTGCACTAAAGCTATATCTTTTTTACCTTATTTTGATTTAAGCAAAGATGATAAATCCATGAGTGTTATTTTGCTTGTTTCATTTTGTAATTTTTCGCTACGTATGTCTACAAATCCCAACATTGTGAGGGAGAGAGAAAGAGAGCATAGGATGAAAACAATAGTAGATCTAAAAGAACCATAGACTAACAAGGCAAAAACTAATCAAATATAGCTGAGTCAAAAACAAATCAAACAAGAGAAATCACCATAACAAATCCAAAGCAAAAGGAAGAAGAAAAAGAACTAAATTACTAAAGAAGGCTATGAATGAAGAGATATCTTACATCTCATGCATGACTTTGTCTCACTCTTAATCTCTCATGCATAACTATGTCTCTTAGTTTGAAGACTTTAAACAAAGATGAAGCTAGGGGCCTTGGGTGCTTGGGACCTTTAGAGTTTTAGGTCAGCCATTTAACCTTTTAGGAACATTACAAAAGCAAAAAATAAATAAACAAGCTAAGCCATGAATTAAGTGGGCTGGCCCATATAATAGGGAGATTAAGTGGGTTGCATTAAAACTCATTATAAAATTTTTTGAAAGAGTGAGTTAACCTAACTCATCAAATTAGTGGGTTAAATAAGCTGACATGATAGGTTCAACTCATTTTGACAAGTTTAAAATTCAATAATTAGGATCTATTTGTTATTTAGATTTAAATGCTTATTATCTAATAATGCTCACTGTTACAAGACCTGTCTCTCCAAATTTCTAAACCCAAATGATTTAATAGGCAAGTTATGAACTATTATCAATAGACACTTAATGAGACATACTCCTCTATTCACTTCAATAAATGAAGTTATTGAGAGGTTTAAGATGATGAAAAAAATAAAACAACTCGGGCTAACATTTGTCACAGAAAAAGTGCCCTTAAACAACCAATTATTTCTCTTGACAGGAGTCAAGATCTAAATTCCCCGAATTCTCCAACCTTTGATCACCTAAAATCCTCCTCTAAACCTCACCCATTTTGCTTCTAGATCCTGGCAAATCCTGCATTATAATTCCCATTTTCTTGGTCAAAACATGATAGCAATTCAAACAGAAGGCTTTTTTGCATATGAAATAACATATTCTTTCTTGTTAGCTTAGTTCTTGGAAAGTGAATTTCTTTTATTTGGAATTCAAATTCTCAAGGCTCTGATTAAAATTCGAGACAATTATAAGCAAAGATTTAACATCATAAGATGAAATGAAATCAGTTACGATGAACTTTTACATATTGGAGATAGATGCATATTTTTTCTTGAAGGATACTCTCCTTAAATTAACCACTAATCAATCTTTTACTTACGGTAAATGGTGAGGGAGACGAAGAAAAGGAGGGAATGATGGGGCATGGTGGGATCCAAATTTTTGCGTGAATAGATGCTACATGTAGTATTTTTCATTGCTTAACTCCAAATTCAGATTTTAAAATAAAATTGATATGATTAGACAAATTAATTTTAAAGACGTAGATAATACTTTGCCCATTTTTAAAATAAATTATTATTGTACTAATTAATACTATTTGGTATTATTTTTTTAAAAAATTTAGATACTATGTTTATATTTTTGTTTTCAGATTTTTAAATCAAAATATGATTAGTATTAATTTTCGTAAACAAATATATAACCCAGTGTCATATAATTGAACTATTTTTACAAAATTTTTTAAAGATGTTATAATTTAATTAAAAAAATTTAATTATAAAATTAGAAAAAATTTTACTTAAGTTTAATTCTTATTTTTTTTAACGGAAAAACCAACTTATCTTTGGTATTAATTTTTTTATTGTTGATACAATTGAATATTTGATTTTTGGCTAAAATCGATTTTAATTAGTTTGGTCAAAATTTCTAATCATGCATCCTTCTAAACCCCAAAATAATAGTGTCTGCGACTGGCTCTGCTGTCAACTATAATGAGAGGTTCCTTGTTTCATAAGAAACACACAAGGACTTCATTACTAAAGAAGAAGGTATAATTCAGATTAAATAAATTTATACGATATAATTAAAGAAAGATTGAAAGATATATTAAAAATTTGAAAAAAATTATTAATATTAAGAACCCTTCAACCCTATTCTTTTTAATTGTATTCATTGCAGTATCTACTTGCGGGGAAGGTACAAAGATTCTGAGCAAAGACACTCCTTCGTTCCGATCGCCAAACGGACAATTTGACAACATTTAGTTTAATGTAGGAAAATGAGACCAACAAAAATAAAAAAAAATTAAAATTTAAAAAACGTTTAATGCAGGAAACACGAGGATGATATTTATTTATTTATTAACTAACTTAATATACTGATTTCATATATATCCAACCTGTACTTTTACCTTGTCCGACTCACCTATTTAAACTTAAAAGGTATTTTAATAAAAAAACTGCTGTTTGAACATAGATTTTTTTATTGTGCTTTTAATACAATAGAGAGTGCGGTATGTTCTGAACAAGAAGGTTATTTTATTTTTTTATGATTTTTTTAACTTTTATTACGTCGCAAAGTACGCTACAAAACAAAAAATAAAAGACAATTTCAAACTGTTTTTTATGTTCTATTATTTTAAATGAAATAAAATCATTTCTATAAATGATCTTTTGTAGACAAATTCATACCGACTCTGAGCTAATCATTTATATTATGTATATTGAATAGTGTTATGACTATTTTCCTTATATATATATATGTATACATTTTAAATTATAATTTGAGGAAATGTATTTTTTTAATTCTTAAAAGATATATAATTCAACTATTTGATCCGTGAATATCAGAAATGCATAATTCAATTACAGAAGGTTTTTGACCTGTTACTTATTGATTCTTGAAGCAGGTACAATTATCTTATTTTCTATTTTTGATTGACTTAGGACTAATGATAACAAGATATAACTTTTTAAGGACTAAATCTTGTATTTTTTTTTTTAAAAGATGAGACAAAATAGTTAAAACATATATATATATATATATATTTTAGGATTAAAAAAATACATTTTTTCCTATAATTTAAATAGAGGAAAATGATTTTTTAAATAGAAGAGGAAGAAGAAGAAAAGTCCTTCGGCCATTAGCATTTGAAGATGGGCATATATGTATAGATTTGGAACAATAGACTGAATCTTTGGAACAGACTGAATCTTGTTCCACCCAAATCCCAAAAGGGAAAAAAATGATAGGTGGTGTCTAATTATGGGACACACCAGGTGTTTGAAATTATGCCTGAGATGGAGGAGGATACCCAAAAAGCATGCCATGAAATGCAAGTCTATGCCATAGTCAGGTGAGTACCCTCTTAGGCTCGTTTTGTCTTCATCCCCTTCCTCACCTACAAGCAAATCGTTGTATGAACTCTCTTGCTGCTGCTATATCATGATGACCTAAATTTCAAGCGAGTAAGAAATTGTGTAGTGTACAATAAGTTGGCACATTAAGTCAATAGATACTCTTATTAAAGTGGGAGTGCAGTAAATCTCATTATTTGAAAAACAAAAATTAAAACTGAGAGTTTTAGGCTTGTGTGGCACATTCTCTAAATTGAAATGATGCGAATTCATTCCTATTCTATTTCCTTTTTTACTTCCAATTATTAAGCACGTATGGTTGGATGCATTATTTACTATTGATATAGGAATAGAATTAAGATTCCAAAATTTTGTTTGTTTGGTTGGATGTTTTAGTTTTTATTCGATTCACCCATCAATCTCCTTTTGGTAATTACAATTTCATTCACAAAATGAGTGAAATAGTTGAGCATTCTAAGAGAACGTGTAAAATGACTAAAATATCCTCGTACAAAATACATGTCCCTAACTTCTCAATGAATATGGGCCAATCATCACTATTGCAGTCCATCATAAAAGTTAAAAATGACTATTTAATTATTTTTTTAAATTATTGAATAAAATTATTATTTTATTATTGGTGATTTAAAAATTTTTTGAACAAATTAAAAAAATAAAATTTAATATTTTTTATTCGAAGTGTGTAGAAATTTTTTTACCAATTAAAAAATTAATGAGAGATATTTTCATATGTTTTTATATTAAGGATATTGTGGCCATTGAATTATTTTTCCTTTTCATTCTTGCATTGTTTTTTAACCAAATACAAAAATGAAACAGACTTTTTATTCTTTTTTTTTAATGTACCAAACATATTTATTCTTTTTTTTGTAAATTTATTTTTATTTTTATTCTCATATTTATTTACCTTTTTATTTTCATAAAAATTATTCCATAAACCAAATAGGGTATCACGGTCTTATACATCTTTGTTTAAGAAAAGAAAAAAGAAAAATTCACTCTAATAAATTTCTCTTTGCTCATTATAAAGTCATTGGGTACAATATATGCATTTAAGAACTTTTACTAAGCAAAGTGGGGATGTCCCCCCCCCCCCTTAACAATTTCTCTATCTCCACTGTCTCTGATGTTTTCTCTACTTTCCACAAATTTGAGCTGACGTCTGATTTTTTTCCTCTATCTTAATGTCTGTGTGATGCGGACCTTTCCGCTGAATTTTTTTTTTTGGGTTAGAAAGTGACGTGTAAACACCAAAATCACCACTCTACTTCCATCTTCAATGCCAGACCCACAGGGTTTCTTCGAATTTCCAATCGAAAAAATTATATCAAAGGATTGATATTATAAAACATTTATAATAAAATATTTTAAAAATTAAAATTATTAACTTTCTTATACTCAATAATAATTTTTTTTAAAATTTAATAATAATAATAATAATCTTTGTTAATAATTTTAATTTTTAAAATTTTTTATTATAAATATTTAATAATATAAATCCTTCATTGTAATTTTCTCCTTCCAATCACTTTGCCGTCCTTTAGACGGTTTAAGAAGTTTCAAAGCTAAAAAAACAAAAGTTTAGACCTTGGATGTTAACTTTGAAAATGGGTTAGAGGTTTTTGAATGGTCAAAGACTCCAGGAGTCATACTCTGGCGCTAGTCAATAGTGGAAATTGAGATGGAAAAGTCATCCCTCTTTTCTGGATTGAATGTTCTACGAATATTCGACGACATCCCCGTGGTTCAGACATGGATTTTTCACATGGCTACCCCACCTGTAATTTTCTCTCAGGCCCTTTTCATCAAGTCTTCCACAGTCATTTTCCGAGTCAACTGGCGTGTGGAGCGGTTCAAGTAGGTTATATATTGGGAAGAAAGTGACGTCATAATTACAAGGAAACAGAGAAGAGAGAGAGAGTACCAGAGAAAACGAGAGGGAGAATGAGCCGGAAAACTTCTTATCATCATAAGCTGTGTTAAAGTTATATATATATATATATATATATATATATATACATAAACACACACATACATACTGGAATGAGGATTTATGACAAAATTAAATTTTTGGCATCTAAAGTATGACTAACTAAACTCTTTGTTCAGAGATTAGACGTAGTATTTCAACTCTTATCTATCTATAAATGAATTGATCCTCCGCTGTGTCAATACTGGAATGAGGATTAGAGATCCTTTGAACAGTAATTTAAAAATGGGAATATTACGCCTCTGGTAGAAAATGAAGGAAGGCTGTGCTGAACTAAGCTGAAGGGGGAAGGTCTTGGCTTTAATGAGCGCCTTAGCGGCGAGGCTCATCGCTTGAGAATAACCTTAGAAAAGACCTCTACATGAAAAAGGGCAGGGTTCCTTCCATGACCCGGTTTAGTCTCGGTCAACCCTATTCCTAATTCTAAATCACTCCTTGAATGGGTAGCTGATCTCGCTCATTCCAGACTGTCCCAGATGATGGTATCAGAGCATGGATGGAAAGATAAGAAAAGAAATATGAAGCTTAATCTCTGAAATTTTAGCTTAAGTCATACACCTGCCTGCATCTTTACTTATATACCTGCCTGTGTTCTTACTTAATATTCTTGTTTATTATCTTAATATTATTTCTGCTTTTGCTTTGCTTTCTGAATATTCTTTACATTTAGCTCATTGTTTATTAATAACTTTAATTCCAACAAATGGATTATTTAGGTTATGATATAAAAGAATTATTACCTTTTATTCCTAAAATAGAACCACCTAAGATAAAAACCAATCCTGTAGATATATTTCAAATATTAAATAAATTTGAACAAGAAGAAAAGAAAAATCTATATAATCACTATAATCACTCAGACTTAGAATCAGACGAAGAAACCATTGACATCACCGAAGAAGATGAAATTAATATGATGCACGGAGAAACTAGTAGTAATAATAATTTTCCAACTCAACAAGACTTTGAAGAATTTCAAGAAATTAGAAACTCTAATGAAGGAATAGTTGAAAAAAGAATAAAGTTTAATCAACAACAATATAATAATATTCGTAATAAAGAATTAGATCTTACTCCCTAAGATCTTACACAAACCAGTTTTCAAAACAATTAGGTAAAATTATCAAATCAAAGAAAAAGGAAAAATCTGCTTGTATAGTTATAGAAAAGAAATTCCCTATAGAATCAACATTAACTGAAGGAGTTCTTAGGATACCAATTATTAGTAAAACTTTAATTGAAAATGAAATCCAAAAATTAGACATCAAAGATGAAATAACAGAAATTTATATCCCAGGAATTCAATTATTAATTAAAGCATATTTTAAGGCTGGAATTGATACACCAATAGAACTTTTAATTACTGATAATCGAATCATAGATAATGTTCCAAATAGTATATTAGGAGCTTTAAATGGAAATTTAATCTATCAAAAATTAAAATTAACAGTTAATACAAATTTTGCTATCTCTAGAGCTGAGACAAATATGAATCGAACCTTAGTAATTTATCACAAATTACAAGGAATTAAAACGCCTCCAGGAAGTCGAATTATAAGTATAACTGGAATGGTAGGACTCGTATTTTCCAATGAACATAAAATTTATAAAAGAAATATAGGAAACATCACTATAGATAAACATTTTATGCCCGTCCTAAAAGAATTACCTCTAGAACAAAATAGAATATCTATACCTGAACAATTACAATTAGAATTAGATCAAACTAGAGAATTAGGAGAAGAAAATACTCCTAGAATTTCCTTTAACAATCAATTAGGAAACCGAAGTATTAGAATTAATACTCCCTCAGATATAAACATCAATATAAATCCTCGAAGAAGTATACAAGAATCTAGACCTCTCGAATTATCTTCAGAAAGACCTTTACTTAGATCAAGAAGCCATAATAACTATGAAGCCAATAGATTAGCCGAAGTACCCATAAGATCAAATTTAGCCGAACTTCAACCAAATATACCTGAAATAAATTTAATCCAACCAATAGATAACTTCATCCTCCTAGAAATAACTAAAGAAGGAAAATGGATAGAAATAATTGCTTTAATAAAACCTGAAAAACTACAAAGTACTATAAATATTGATTATACAGATAATAACATCAAAATTAACGAAACCGAAACTAGTGCTTAAACAATATTAAGATTTAATAAAAGAGACACCATAAAAGTCAAACTATATGTTGAAAACGAAATTATAAATTATCCTCATAATATTATGTTAGGCAAAGATTTTCTTGAATATGTAAAACCCTATAGAATTCAGAACGACAGAATTCTAATTAACATAGATCATCAAATAGTCATCCTTGAAAAAATTAAACTAATCAAATGAAATTTTATTATATATTAGTTAGATTTAATTATGTAAAATATCAATCAAGAAAATATCATGCTATGATTGATACAGGAGCAAATATTACCACCGCTAAATATAACATATTACCCTCCGAACTATGGAAAAAATAAAAACCTATTAGAATGAGTAGTACTGGAAAAGAAATTCATTTTATAGAATTATCTGCTAAAGAGGTAACAATACAAATTGGAGAATATAAATTAAAAATTCCAATCCTATATCAATATAATGAAACAACCCCAGATATAATCCTAGGAATGGACTTTCTAGAACAATATATGCCTTTACATTTTATCGAAAAAACATTGATATTAACAACACCCTGTAAAAAGCAAGCATGGGCAATTAGAGTCCAACACCCATTTAATCGAACAGATACAATATTTAGAAAAAAGAAATCAGATAATGAAATTCAATTTATCCCTAATAATAAACTAGTCGAAATTGAAGCTAAAAGATCTTTAAACCAAAATAATAGGACAAAAAACTATTGAACAAAGATTGATTGATAATTATAGTGAAAATCCCTTAATTCATTGGGAAAAATCAAAACCTTATGCTAGAATAGAATTACTAGACTATAGTAAAGAAATATGCAGTAAACCATATCCATGGACACCCCAAGACAAACAAGAATTTATTATGCACATAAAAGAAATGAAACAATATAATTTAATTAGAGAAAGTAGATCAAATTATTGTTTACCAGCTATGATTGTTATGAGTCATGCTGAAATCCGAAGAAATAAATCTCGAATGGTTATTAATTATAAAAAATTAAATAATTTAGCCATTAGAAACCGATACCCAATCCCAAAGATTGAACTATTATTTAATTTAATAAAAGGAAAACAAATCTTTAGTAAATTTGATTGTAAATCAGGATTCTTTCAAATTAAGTTAGAAGAACCAAGTAAAAAATATACAGCCTTCTTAACCTTTGAAGGATTATACGAATGGAATGTATTACCTATGGGATTCCATAATAGTCCAAGTATATTTCAAGAATATGTACAAAAACGTCTATCTCCAATTAAAAACTTTGCAGTAATTTATATTGATGATATTTTACTATTTTCTGAAAATAAAGAACAACATGAAAAGCATTTAGATCAATTTATGACTTTAGTTGAAGAAAAAGGTATTAATATTTCACCTAAAAAAGCTGAACTTAGAAAAGAAAGAATAGCTTTCTTAGGACATTATATCTCCCCCAATGGAATAGAATTACAAGAACATATTAGTCAAAAAGTCAAGGATTTCAAAAAAATTTCAACAAAGAAAGAATTACAATCATTTTTAGGATTAGTAAATCAAGCTAAAAATTTTATCCCCCACCTATCAAAATATACTGCTAAAATATCAAAATTAGCTGGAGAAAAATCCATTTGGCAATGGAATGAAGAAACTGAAAAAATTATTCACAAAATCAAGGATTTATGTAACAATTTACCAAAATTAACTATTCCAACTCAAGAAAACCTAAGATGGATTATTTACACAGATGCTTCAGACAATTATTGGGGCGCTGCCCTTTACCATATAAATCTAGAAGAAAAAGAAATAATTACTCGATATGCAAGTGGAAAATTTAATGAAAACCAAACCAAATATCATTCAACTTGGAAAGAATTTTTAGCAATTGTAAAAGCCGTAGAAAAATTTGAATTATTTATTGTTAATACTAAATTCATCATTCGCACTGATAATACTCAAGTAAAATTTTGGTTATCTCGAGGACTTCGAACTACTAAATTAGCAAATAAAATGTTATATAAATGGCAAGCTGATTTGTCTTATTATGATTATTCTGTTGAATATGTGCAAGGAAAAAATAACTTGATTGCTGATTTTCTTAGCAGAGATGGCGCAATCATCTCAGACAAATAATGCCACCTCAAATCAGCAAGAAGAAGAGGAATCATATCCTCACCCTCATTTAATTTCATGAATAAATAACCTCGAATTGAGCCAAGGTATATTGGCCTCACAAACAACGAATCGTTTGAGTAATATGAGTAATTCCATTAATTACCTAACTCAGACGTTGGGAAATTTAACTTCTTATGTCAACGAGTTAGAATCACGAATAATGCAAGTAGAAAAACAAGTAATGGGTATGAGTATATCTCCTATCCAAACACCTACTCCATCACCCCCTCAGACACCTCAAAGCCAGTCCACACATATTCCACAAACTCCCTCATTTGCGGCCATCCTAGAACAAGAAGTCAAACAAGCCCAAGAACAAGCCCAAAAGGCAAAGGCCCAACAACCAAATCCAAATACCCAAATAGCATCATCCTCTACTTCCAATCCACAGACTTCAGCCCAAAACTGACTCCAAGAACAGTTTGAATATTTCCAATTAGTTATTGATAAATTGAACCATCTTCAATTATCAGCTAAAACCATCAAATATATTTCTCATTATTCCATTAACAAAGCAGTTATCTATGCCGGAACAAATCCACAATTAGTTCACACCTTATTCAGTTATAGATTAATTCATTGTATTTATCCCTCTAAAGATCTGATAGAATTAAGTTTACTCCCAACTGCCATCAAAGCTGCTGCCAAACACTATCAAGAAATTATTACCCAGTATACCATGTATATGCGCTGTTATTCCACAGTTGCAGAAATAACTCCCGAAAAATTTTATCCTCCCATTAACCTTATTAAATTCGGAACCACAAGGCAACCTTTCGCCTTTGAGCAATCCGAAAAATCATCTATCGACCAAGAAGAATTCAGTCCTCTTATCTCAAAAATCAGAGCCCAAGAATATGAAATTATTTTCTCATAAATGAATAGAACATTAACTAGTGATGAAGCCCAATGGACTTACTTCACTGGACCGACCTCATGTATTTACTCCGTTGGAAGAACAAATAACAAGCCAAGAGTATTTAGTCAATTTTATGACAAAATCAAAACCAACAAATTGGATAATACTGAAGAAACCAAAAGAAGAATCTGCCAACAATTATCAGATTATCCAGTCCATATATGCATCAATTGCAAAGACAAAGAAAGATCAGTAGAAGATCAGAATAATCCACCGACCAGTATCAACATACTCGAAATTATTAAATAATAGTTAAATAATTGTTTTCCTTTTATTAAATTAAATAATATCTATTGTTTATGGATAGATATACTTATACCCATCATCTGGGACAGCCTGGAATGAGCGAGATCAGCTCCCCATTCAAGGAGTGATTTAGAATTAGGAATAGGGTTGACCGAGACTAAACCGGGTCATGGAAGGAACTCTGCCCTTTTTCATACAGAGGTCTTTTCTAAGGCTATTCTCAAGCGATGAGCCTCGCCGCTAAGGCGCTCATTAAAGCCAAGACCTTCCCCCTTCAGCTTAGTTCAGCACAGCCTTCCTTCGTTTTCTATCAGAGGCGTAATATTCCCATTTCTAAATTACTGTTCAAAGGATCTCTAATCCTCATTCCAGTATTGACACAGCGGAGGATCAATTCATTTATGGATAGATAAGAGTTGAAATACTACGCCTAATCTCTGAGCAAAGAGTTTAGCTAGTCATACCTTAGATGCCAAAATAATTTCTTTATTGATGAAGGCGGGTGAGTACAAGAGAGTGCTCAGGATTCTCAGAGAGAATCAGAGAGTATTTTTGTTGTGTGTGTTCGAGGCCTTTTTTACAAATGAAACTTACAGGGCTTTATATAGGCGAGAGGCATTCCTCTGCCGATTACATTTAGAACTAAAGTTTTTTGCTATTCTATACAATAATTGAATTGGCGATAAAGTTTTCTGATGCTCCAATAGTCTTGTTAGCTTTGGGTCGCTTCGAGTCATCTTTTTTGTCGTTGTCGGTCGTCTTTTGTCATGTCCTTTCTTCTTTTTGACTTTTCAAGGGAATCTTATCCTTTTGCTTTTTCTTTTTGTCACTTCGTTGCCTTTATATCACTTTGGTGCCTTTTGTCATTTCCTTGTCTCCTGATGTCTTTTCGATGTCTGCTGATCAATTCAGCTTTCGAGTATGTTGATACTAGTCGGTGGATTATTCTGATCTTCTACTGATCTTTCTTTGTCTTTGCAATAGATGCATATATGGACTGGATAATCTGATAATTGTTGGCAGATTCTTCTTTTGGTTTCTTCAGTATTATCCAATTTGTTGGTTTTGATTTTGTCATAAAATTGACTAAATACTCTTGGCTTGTTATTTGTTCTTCCAACGGAGTAAATACATGAGGTCGATCCAGTGAAGTAAGTCCATTGGGCTTCATCACTAGTTAATGTTCTATTCATTTATGAGAAAATAATTTCATATTCTTGGGCTCTGATTTTTGAGATAAGAGGACTGAATTCTTCTTGGTCGATAGATGATTTTTCGGATTGCTCAAAGGCGAAAGGTTGCCTTGTGGTTCCGAATTTAATAAGGTTAATGGGAGGATAAAATTTTTCGAGAGTTATTTCTGCAACTGTGGAATAACAGCGCATATACATGGTATACTGGGTAATAATTTCATGATAGTGTTTGGCAGCAACTTTGATGGCAGTTGGGAGTAAACTTAATTCTATCAGATCTTTAGAGGGATAAATACAATGAATTAATCCATAACTGAATAAGGTGTGAACTAATTGTGGATTTGTTCCGGCATAGATAACTGCTTTGTTAATGGAATAATGAGAAATATATTTGATGGTTTTAGCTGATAATTGAAGATGGTTCAATTTATCAATAACTAATTGGAAATATTCAAACTGTTCTTGGAGTCAGTTTTGGGCTGAAGTCTGTGGATTGGAAGTAGAGGATGATGCTATTTGGGTATTTGGATTTGGTTGTTGGGCCTTTGCCTTTTGGGCTTGTTCTTGGGCTTGTTTGACTTTTTGTTCTAGGATGGTCGCAAATGAGGGAGTTTGTGGAATATGTGTGGACTGGCTTTGAGGTGTCTGAGGGGTTGATGGAGTAGGTGTTTGGATAGGAGATATACTCATACCCATTACTTGTTTTTCTACTTGCATTATTCGTGATTCTAACTCGTTGACATAAGAAGTTAAATTTCCCAACGTCTGAGTTAGGTAATTAATGGAATTACTCATATTACTCAAACGATTCGTTGTTTGCGAGGCCAATATACCTTGGCTCAATTCGAGGTTATTTATTCGTGAAATTAAATGAGGGTGAGGATATGATTCCTTTTCTTCTTGCTGATTTGAGGTGGCATTATTTGTCTGAGATGATTGCGCCATCTCTGCTAAGAAAATTAGCAATCAAGTTATTTTTTCCTTGCACATATTCAACAGAATAATCATAATAAGACAAATCAGCTTGCCATTTATATAACATTTTATTTGCTAATTTAGTAGTTCGAAGTCCTTGAGATAACCAAAATTTTACTTGAGTATTATCAGTGCGAATGATGAATTTAGTATTAATAATAAATAATTCAAATTTTTCTACGGCTTTTACAATTGCTAAAAATTCTTTTCTTTTTAATTAAGATATTAATTATTTTTTAACCTTTTTCCTTTGTCTTTTATTTTTGCTAGCTTTGTTTTAAATTTTTCTTTTAGTTTACTTATTATAGTCTTAGCCTTTCTCCACTTTTTTTCTTTTTTGAGCTATTTCGGGATCAGGTTTCCTTTGTTGATACTGGAATTCACAATATTTACTTTTGGGAAATAAGGATTTTGCTGGACATCTCCAAGCATATTTTGGGTTTTTTGTATTAGATGTTCGGGAACATCTATATTGAGCTCCTGATGTTAAGTCCTTAGTACTATATTCAGCTTCTCTATATGATTTACTTAAGGCTCTTGGATTAGTCTCGTTTTTTAATTTTTCTAGAGGTTGGGTTTCTTCTAAGTTTATTTCTTCAATGCTTTCTAGTTCTAATTCATCCCATATTGTCTGAAGTTCTTTAAAACTTGTTGTAAATTCTAACTCATTATTCAGAGTATTTTGGGTATTTTGTTGATTACTACTTTCTCCTTTCATCATATTAATTTCTTCTTTTTCAAGAATAGATTCACTAGTTGTAGAATCACTTGATTCTATACATAAACACACATACATACTGGGGTTAAAGTGTTTGATAAGATGTACATTTACACGTGTCAAAACTAACTTAGTTAGACTTTAACTATTTTAATTATATAAACTAAACTAATCATTTATTACTCTCTTTCAATTCAGGGGTCTCCCTTATACAAAGACTGCTTAAATACATTAAACATAAAACTTGAGAGTGGCTTAGTCAGACCATCTGCGATTTGACAGGACATAGGAATATGATGAACTTCAATTTCTTTGCAAATGACTCTTTCTTGAACAAAATGCAAATCAAGCTCTAAATATTTTGTGTGAGCATGTAATACTGGATTTGCTGTCATCATCACTTCTCCCTGATTATCACAGAGAACTAATGGTGCCCGAAGGATTTGTACTTGTAACTCATTGAGCAATGATTTAATCCATAAAACTTCAGCAACAAGTGAGGCCATACTCCTGTACTCTACTTCAATACTAGAACGGGCCACGGTGGTTTGCTTCTTGGAAGACCATGAAATAAGATTCCTCCCAAAGAAAATACAATAACCAGTAATACTCTTTCGGTCATTACAATCAGTGGCCCAATTAGGATCACAGTAAGACATTATATGTGTAACACCATAATTTTTAGCTCACATCCATCATCATTTACATGCTCATGTGATATATAGTGAGAAGGAAGTGAGAAATTTCATTGAAAATAATACACTTTATTGCGTCGCGTCATGACTAAAAATTTCATTCAGTGTCACATGGACTATGTGAGCTTATGCTATACATCCGTATATTTAATTACATCATTACAACTTATTTGTATCACAAAAACATGTTTACAACTTATGGAAACCGAATTGGAAGGTGGAAAAGTAGGTTTCATTCTCGGCCAGAATTGGTCTCCTTTTTGGGAAAACTTTGAAAAATCATAACTAAATCTAGAAAAATCGAAATCATGGAATCTTGGTCATTCTGGAAAGCTTGGGATGTATACTTTATGTTAAAAATATGTACAAGTCATAAAATCCTACACACAGAGCGTTTGACACAAGAAATAGTCTAGAGATCGGATTGGGTCCTGATGTTGTCATAGTTTACTGATATGAATTTCAAAAATGTCTAATTAATTTCAAAAAAATCCAATCCATGCAAATGATACCAATTTGGAAAGATGTAGATGTCAAATAGAGAGAAAAAATATCTCTAGATCAGTTTATCAAGCTCAAACCTCATAATTTGATGGAACAGTACTTCTGGTCGGGCAAGGTTATTGATACTAGACAGAAACTTCAAAAATTCATATCTTCCTCTCTAGACCTCCAAAGGAGGTGCTTCTAGTTGGTACGAGCCACTGTGATTGCCTAATTTCTTTGTATAAAATTTCATAGCAATTGGACATCATTTGAGTCTTATGTGACAGAAAATAATTTCGGACTATTGTAATAGTGCATCAGACCATTTCCATAAATTTTACCAACTTTGAAAAATCATCAAATATTCTGTAAATCTCCAAAAATTATGATCTTCACCTTCCCAAAAAGCTCTCAGTGAGACCTAATTGCATACCAAATCTCAAATCAAGACTAATGCATTTGGCTAAAAAGTGATATAGGGTTCCATAATGGTCAATTTTGGCTCCATATAGGGTACCAGAGTTGCCAAATGGATTTCCCTTGGTCTTGGCACCTTTTGGGCAAGTCTAAAAGCAAATTTGAGACTTAAGTGAGCTGTCCAAATGGTCCTAAACCTCATGCTTCTCATTTTGGCCATTCAACCTACACTTATGCATACTTTCATCAAAATTCTATATTGCACACTTTGGCATTACATACTCAAAATAAGTGTTATGGGTCATATATCATTTTCATACATCTAAACATCACATAATAGTATATTTATATATGTCTCAAGGTTCATGGTATATATACAACATCATATATATTATGAACCATCATTATGGTTCCAAAATAGACAAAACAAGATATAAACTTGTTAATCTTTGTTCTTAATAGTTGTTGGCTCCCTTCACCATAATTACTTGGTCCACCTAGCATGTTGGATCATTGGAGAGGAGGAGATGAGATTTAAAGAATCCCAATAGCTCATCTCCCATTCAATCATACATAATATGTATAGGCAAGTCTTACAAATGCATGCATGGAGAAAATAAAAGCCATAGACCTTTTAAAAGCAAACTTGGCATGTGAATAACTCATACAAATCATGATTCTCTAAGATCTTGGCATACTGATACTAGGGAGCACTTTAATTTTCACTCATTGCTCCTTATAGGATCTTCAGATTCCCACTTCAGCCCCTTTTTGCTTGGGCTTTCTTTTCTTACTCTATTGACTTACTTACTTTACGTGTACTCATTCTAGTCTTCCTCTCATATCTTGTAATTTTTAACTATGCCCACATTCTGCTTTTAAGTGCTGGCACTAGGGCATCTCACACATTGAGTGTGGTTAACATCTCTGGTAGGAGAGAGGCTATATACTGGCCCTTATTTATTTCATTTATATACTATAAGGGACTCAGATCATACATATTGAACTCATGCTATATGGATCTAAACATTCTTTACTATGGATTCCTTTCTACATGTTTTTTCTCATTATTATGATATTATTATAATTCCTTTATCTTTCTTTCCTAACTTATCTTATTATCTAACTAACAAGGATACCCTTCGATTATCGGGACACTTTGGTGATTGATGTGGTCATTTGTTGTGCACTTAAGCCACATTACT
Organism: Erythrophleum fordii; assembly: GCA_032878935.1. NCBI lineage: Eukaryota > Viridiplantae > Streptophyta > Magnoliopsida > Fabales > Fabaceae > Erythrophleum > Erythrophleum fordii. The sequence goes on from JAVQMF010000029.1 coordinate 4,712,553, forward strand.
ACTAGGTTGGCCAGACCTAATATCATGTAGCCTCTATTACAAGCAAACCATAACATCAAACCCTAATATACTGGCGCTTCATGACTGAGTTCAGAGCCATTATTGCCAGTATATTTCAAGTTCCCCAATAATCTAAAGTATCCATCTCTTACCTTTTTTTATTTGCCCTATTCTCACAAAGTGCTCGGGAAAGTAGGATTCTTCCTCTACTACATTCCGAGATCTCTTTGTATCGCCTGGTTATTTTTCTTTGGGCAATATCATACTAGAAGGGCTTCTATGCCAAGGACAAGTGTGCTTTCTTAAGTACTTAAACATATTAACTGAATATCTATTCTCAATCTAATATGTCCTCGGCTTGAATACTGTCATATATTCTCTTTCTACCTTTGTTATCCTCTTACTTAGGTAAAATGATGTTTTACTACTAGCTGTTTCAGTTGCCAGTTTAGGTTTTTCTATGCTCAAGAGCACCTGCATTTTTCCTGGGGTTCCTCCACTTATTTACTCTCTGTAGTATCAAGGGGGTCTATTTTTCGCTCATACTTTTACTCTACTCTTAACTAGACTATCTCTTGGTAAGAAGGATTCTATTTTATATGATTCCAGGAATTTCATTCTATGGCGCTCTCGACTTACCTTCTTTCTCTACATAATACGAGGCTCGCCTTCTTAGACGGTGTTTAGCTTCCTTGAACTTCCCTAAAGGTACTAAGGCACTAACTGTCTGTCTCAACTTACTTCTATATTCGGATCAGAGCTAGGCTTTCTCTCTATTCAGCCTCTTTAGCTTTACCCTAAGAGCATAATATACTATTTTTAGGGTTTTGCTAACTCAATCCAGAACACGTACTCTCAATGTTTGGATTCTACCTCATTGAAGCTAATGCTCTACTAGGTGCTCTAATCACTCACGTGCCTTAACCTTATATTATTTTCTTATTATGGAGCTCATCTGACTAACTATTGGACCCCTATCTGTTTATCTTTTTGGTTACTCATCTAATCATGACAAAAGCAAGGGCATCTTTTCTGTAGCTAGTTTCTTAGCTCTTTCTTGATTCCCTTTATGACTCAGGGGGTTAATCTGAGGAAATTTACTAACCACTACTGGGTGGTTTTCCTGACATTAGGATATCTCATCTTTCCTTTCTCGATCCAAGGAGAACTTTCGTTAAGTCTTTCATTTACATATCTCACCTGGAACGATGCTACTGGTCATCTTCCCTAAGCTTCAGCTTATACTCAGCCTGGGCTAGTCATCTCATCTGACCTATAACTTAAAAACTATCCTTATTTTTTTCTGAGCCTCTGTTACTGGGCTACTCATACTTACCTCTAGGGGTTACCTATGAGGTACACCTTTCTAGGCCACTCACTATGTGCCTCACTACTAGTAGCTTTATCTTATGTTATTTCGAGGCTACACTAGCATTTTGTCATTTAATGTCTTACAGGGTAGCACCCTAGGTTGGAGTCAACGCCTTATAGGTGAGTCTCAACAACTTGATTATCCTTGTGTCTAACTTCCTCTATGCTGAGCTCTTTTTCAATCTAAACTATTAGGCCCATAGATTTCTTATTAACTTTCCGTGACTATTTATTACTCCTTTTCCCTACTTATACTAGAGGTTCCCGTTCGTTGTGGGTTTTCTGACCCCTTATCAACTCCTTTCTCAAGTTGGCCTGAATGTGACCAACAAGGCATTTATGGTGTTATTCGCCGTGACTAAGACATCATTCACCACGGCTAACTTCTGAATTGGCCACGGCGAGAAACTCTCTGATTGTCTCGCTACTTTTATAGAGTAATTGGCTGCGACTAACGGCCTTTGATTGGCTTACTTTTTTTCAGGGATTAGATTTTCATCTTTAGCTACCAACCCAAGCCTCACTGCCTCATCAAGTTAGAGGGTTCTACCCTCTAACTTCATTCATACATAACTACTTATCATTTCTGGGCAATTGAGCTTTAGGGTGTAACTTGTAACTCGAACTCCTGGCCTGAGGAAATTAATCTTTCAGGCTCTAAAAGTCACCTAGACATTTGGGTGTTGTGGCTAGGGGGTGACTCTCTTTCTCACTTCCTTTCAAAACTGGTCATGTGCAACTGCAGTCTCATCTCATACTGCTTTGCATCATTATTTGTCTCTGCATTAAGCAAGACATCTTGGAATGTCTCTGCAGTAAGTAGGACATCTCGGAATGGCCTAAATATGACTACCAGGGAGAATTACGCCTCACATACTCTCTTTAGCAAGCCTCTTCATATCAACAAGATCATTTCTCATCATTCATCTCTAGGACTTGCCACTGATCCTGGCGAGCTATCATATCTCATCAAGCTTTAGTTGTCGGATCCCTCAGCTCTGCTCAAGCTTAACTCTGCTCAAGCTACTCTAGAGGCCACTTTTTCCCGGTGTCCACTAACTACTCTAAGACCATCATACAACTGACTTATCATGAATAAAGCCACAAACTATACTCATACATCCAACATGTCTTATATAAGACTTTACCTATTCATTCAAGCCTTTACATAGTCCAATTGTAACATCCTCAAGCCAAATCTAATCCGAGAGAGCTTGGAACTTTGCTCTGATACCAATAAATATAATACCATAATTTCTAGCTCACATTCATCATTATTTACATGCTCATGTGATATATAGTGAGAAGGAAGTGAGAAATTTCATTAAAAAAACACAATTTTTTGCGTCACGTCATGACTAAAAATTTCATTCGGTGTCACGTGGACCATGCGAGCTCATGCTATACATCCTCATATTTAATTATATCATTACAAATCATTTGCATCACAAAAACATGCCTACAACTCATGAAAACCGAATTGGAAGGTGGAAAAGGAGGTTTCATTTTTGACCAGAATTGGCCTCCTTTCTAGGTAAACTTTGAAAAATCATAACTAAATCTAAAAATATAGAAATCATGCAATCTTGGTCATTCTAGAAAGATTGGGATGTCTAATTTACGGTAAAAATATGAACAAGTCATAACATCACACACATAGAGCGTTTGACATGAGAAATATTCTGGAGGTCGGACTAGGTCTTGATGCTGTCACAGTTTATTGATATGAACTTTAAAAATGTCTAATTAATTTCAAAAAAATCTAATCCATGAAAATGATACTAATTTGGAAATGTGTGAGTGTCAAATAGAGATAAAAAATATCTCCAAATCAGTTTATCAAGTCCAAACCTCAAAATTCGATGGAACAGTACTTCTAGTCGGACAAGGTTACTGATACTAGACAGAAATTTCAAAAATTCATATCTTCCTCTCTGGACCTCCAAAGGAGGTGCTTCTAATTGGAACGAGTCACTGTGATTGTCTAGTTTCTCTGTATAAAATTTTAATGAAATTGGACACCATTTGAGTCTTATATGACAGAAAACAATTTCAGACCATTGTAACAGTGCATCAGACCATTTCCATAAATTTTACCAACTTTGAAAAATCATCAAATATTCTGTAAATCTCCAAAAATTATGATCTTCACCTTCCCAAAAAGCTCTCAGTGAGACCTAATTGCATACCAAATATCAAATCAAGACTAATGCATTTGGCTAAAAAGTGACATAGGGTTCTATAATGGTCAATTTTGGCTCCATATAGGGTACCAGAGTTGCCAAATGGATTTCCCTTGGTCTTGGCACCTTTTGGGCAAGTCTAAAAGCACATTTGAGACTTAAGTGAGTTGCCCAAATGGTTCCAAATCTCATAAATCTCATTTTGGCCATTCAACCCACACTTATGCATACTTTCATCAAAATTCCATATTGCACACTTTGGCATTACATATTCAAAATATGTGCTATGGGTCATATATCATTTTCATATATCTAAACATAACATAATAGTATATTTACATATGTCTCAAGGTTCATGATACATATACAACATCATATACATTATGAACCATCATTATGGTTCCAAAATAGACAAAACAAGACATAAGCTTGTCAATCTTTGCTCTTCATGGTTGTTGGCTCCTTTTACCATAATTACTTGGTCCACCTAGCATGTTGGATCATTGGAGAGGAGGGGATGAGATTCAAAGAATTCCAATAGCTCATCTCTCATTCAATCATACATAATATATGCAAGTAAGTCTTACAAATACATGCATGGAGAAAATAAAAGCCATAGACCTTTTAAAAGTAAACTTGGCATATGAACAACTCATACAAATCATTCAAGAGCTCATCAAGTATTTGGATTGGCCTCACATTTCTCCTCATGGGTTTTGGACTTACCTCACCCATTTCTTGAGCACTTTAGACTCAACCATATTCTTGGGAGCCCACTTTGCTTTTGGGAGACTCTTTGCTTTGTCTCAACCAAGCTCAAGGGTTCTTGGCTCATCCTTACTAAAGGGAAGAGTTCTTGGCCTCTTCACACTCAAGTAAACTCATACAAACATCATATGGTCATTAAAAACATAATATGGCATCAAGAATCATGGAATGTAAAGGCATGCTAGCATATTTTTCATGGCTTGAAAATACACATATACACATTCCAAAATAAGCTAAACACACATCCATGCATGAGAGAAGGTAGAGAGAGCTACCTTGTGCAAATCTACACACTTTTCTCCTTGGATTTCCCTCCTTTGCCTCGGCTATACACCCACAATTTGGTGGAGATGGTTTCTCTTGGCCTAGACATGATTTAAGAGAGCTAATTAGGTTTATGAAACATATTCTAAAGCTATACAATTTGCTTAAACCCTAGATTACTCTATAGGCTTCATTATGGTCCATAATGGTGCCTAATGAAGCAATACTTCTAAAATAACTTCTAGGCCTCATTCTTTCCTCTCAATTATGATTCTTGACTCCTTTTAAGCCTCTTAGAATCATCACATCATTAAAGCAAAGGGCCTAACATCATGTTGCTTCTTTAGGTCACAATATGGAACCTAAAGCACTAACTCTTTCTTTAAGCTTCCTAAATTTTTCCAAAGGATTCTCCTCACATTCATTCATCATATATGAATCAAAAATAGGCTTGAAAAAATTTAAAACTCTCCCTAACTATGCCATCCCTACTTGGTCGAAACCTAGAATATAAATGGGATTTAATGGCTTCTTGATTTTTCCTTGATGGGGGAACCATTTAGGGAGGTTGTTAAGAGTTGTAGGAAGTTAAGGAAATACTTCAATAGCCAAGGGAACTTAAGGATTAAATCAATTTTTACAATCCCTTTAAGTGCTTTACACTTTCCTAACTTCTAGGTTCATGACTTTCTATGGAGTTTTGTTCATTTTCATGGAGGAAGAGGCATATGGGGGACCTCTTAGGGATCTTAGGAGCATATTTAAATATTCATTTTTAAGTCTAAAAATATTCATGTTAAATCAGATTTGCAAGGGAGCATTTGGATCCTTAATGGTTCCATCTTATTTCCTAATACTCCTTTCTTGATTCTATTGGTTCCTTCTTAATCCTTGCCATCTAAAACCTCTAATCCCTCCATGAATTAGGCAGAAAAGAACCCTTAAGAATTGGGCTCATGGTGGCCAAATTCGTGCAAGAGGAAGGGGGAGGAAAAAACTACCAAAGAACAAAAGTTTTACCTTGTTTTCTTGCTTCCTTTGGCTTATTCTTCCACTTGGTTGGCTTGTTCCCTCAATTTTCGAAATTCCCCTCTCTGTTTTGCCCCTAAAACAGCACTAAACTCTCCATTAAAACCATAGAAAGAAAGCTTGAGAGGAGAAGAGCAAGTTTCAAGAAGGAAGGATATGGAATTTCTTAAAGTTTCTTACCTTTTTCTTGAATTTCTTCTTGTACACCTAAGAAGCTGGAGTTTTTCTCTAAAAATGGGTAGAAGCAAGTCATTTTAATGAAGGAGAGAAAGAACATGACTTATAAAAAGAATTTGGAAGCTTCCTTTAACACTTTAATTCCATTTTTGCCCTTTCATAATAGCATTTCTATTTTTCTTTCGTTTTAGCTCCTTTTTGAGAACCGTCTTTTCCATCATAACAAATAGGTTCCCAATTTAATAAAATGACTTTGGAATCACTCAAATCGAAGCTAAAACCTTCCCGAATGAATAGGTCAAAGTTCGAGTCAACAGACATTGAAAAAAGTTGACCGGGGGAGATTTAACTATCTCGGGGCTTTCCATGGTTTTCAGGGCCTCTGAGAACCCCCGAAGAACTCAAAACTTTCATTTAAAAAGTCCTCCTGTGTGTTTTTCAAAAAGTACCCATATTTACAAAAATACCACTGGCCTTTTGGCAAGTTTTTTGAATCACTCTGGCCTTGTTTTCTGGGCAACTCAAGGCTCAAATCCTCATTTTCTAATATTTAAAATTTTATCACAATTTTAGTTAGCTCTAATTCCTTCTATTTCGGGGACTTCCTTTTATATCTGGCTGCTGTTTACGGAGAAATCGAACATTGCATTTCTCACGTTTACGGAGGGATCGGATGTTATAATACGTCTAGCTTGAGATGGTTGTAAAAATAAACCATGATGAATGGTTCCAGCTAAGTATCTCAAGATGCATTTGACTAACTCCTAATGCTCAACATAGAGATTTTGCAGGAATTGACAAGCTTTATGAACTGCAAAGCTAATCTCGGCTCTTGTTATTGTGGCATACTGCAAAGCACCAACAACATACCGATATAAAGAAGGATTAGACAAGGCAATAGTCCCTTCCTTGTAGAGTTTAAGACTTGAAGTCATTGGTGTTTGAACACCCTTATCAGTAGCAAAACTAGCTTTCCTAAGTAAGTTACCGATATACTTCCCTTGAGACAGGAATAAACTTCCATTATTAAGTCTAATAACTTCAATTCCTAGAAAGTAACTGAGATAATTCAAATCTTTAAGGGAAAATTCATTGTTAAGAGTAGTGATAAGAGCAGAAATTTTCTTAGATAAGGTTCCTATGATGATGATATCATCTACATAAACCAGAATATAAATGATCTCAGTTGTAGAATCAACCTTAGTAACATGAATGAATAAGGATTGATCGTAGCAGCTGCTTGAAAAACCAAGAGAATGTAATGCTACTGCCAAACGCTCAAACCAGGCACGTGGTGCTTGTTTGAGGCCATAGAGTGCTTTGTCAAGCTTACATACCAGACTTTGATCAGAATGCTCATAACCTTGTAGTTGTTGCATGTAAACTTCATCATACAAAATGCCATTAAGGAAAACATTATTCACATCTACTTGTCTCATGATCCATCTTTGAGAAATAGCAAGGGAAAGAATAACTCAAATGGTAACAGGCTTTACCACTGGATTAAAGGTTTCTGAAAAATCAAAACCTGCTTGTTGATGAAAACCTTTAGCCACTAAATGTGCTTTATGTAGAGGAAGTCAACCATCAGGATGGGTTTTGAGCTTGAACACCCACTTGCAATCGATAGCATGTCTTCTTGGAGGTAAAGTCACAAGATGCCATGTCTTATTTTTCATTACTATAGAATATTTTGCATCCATAGCAGCCTTCCATTCTAAAGAGGAGAGAGCATCTAAGACAAAAGTAGGCTCAGTTGTTACTTGATATACTTTAGGCTTGAAAATCCTATGCATAGAAGGAGTAACCATTCTATTAGGAGGCTCTGGTTATGGTGATTACTGCAACATAGCTGGAGCAACAGAATGCTCTTGTGAAGGAGAAGATGAACTTGGAGATGATGAAACCTCATCTTGAGCAACAATACCTACAGCAAACTCAAAACAAGTACTTCCTGTAGTAGGAGCCAAGTTAGTAGAATTGCACTGTGTTGTGTGTGTAGGTAATGTAGGAGGAAAAGCTAAAGGCAAGATATTGAATAACTGAAATTGAAGGTTTTGAGGTGTGAGTAATATGAGAATAGGGAAAGTCCAACTTATGAAAAATGACATCTCTAGAAATATACATGTAGCCATAAGGATCCCAACACTTATACCCTTTATAAACATCATTGTAACCAAGGAAAATACATTCCACAGACCGAAAATTCATCTTGTGCTTATTGTAAGGTCTAGTATAAGGAAAGCAGGCATAGCTAAAAGCTTTTAAGTGTAGATAATGAGGAGCTTTCCCATATAACAACTAAAAGGGAGTAACACCTTTTGCAAGACTCTTGCTGGGTAGGCGATTCAGTAGATAAGTGGCAGTGTGAAAAGCCTCTACCCAAAAAGAAAATGATAGACCAGCATGACCAAGTAAAGTAAGGCCTATTTCTACTATAGTGCGATGTTTTCTTTCAGCTACACCATTCTACTCATGAGTATATGGGTAGCTTAATCTGTGTATTGTACCATGTCCCTTAAGGAATTGACCAATTTTCATAAACTCAGCACTAGCATTTGATTGAATACACTTAATAGATAAATTTAATTGCAATTCAACCATCTTCTTAAAATGCAGAAACACATCATAAGCTTCAGATTTTGAATACATTGGATAAAACCATATAAATCTAGTATAAGCATCAGTAAAATGAATATAGTACTTATGGCCATCTAGAGATGCTTGGGGGCCAGGGCCCTAAATATCTATATGAATGAGTTAGAGAGGTGTAGTATATTCTGTTTGAGACAAAGAAAAGGGTTGTTTGTGAGACTTACCAAGACAATAGGATTTGCAAAAATCAAAGGGTGTACTCTTATTATTAGAAAAATGACACTGCTTTAAGATACCAGATACAATAGGAGCTACAGGATGGCCAAGTCTATTGTGCCACAATTAAAAACAGAAAATGAATTAACAGTGGAATCACAAGTAGCAGCAGAAGAAACAATTGAATCATTAGCAGCATATATAGATTGAGTACAATTGAAAGTAGAACTAGTACCAGGTATAGATGAAGATGATGAAGAAGTGGTAGTCATACGGACAGATGAAGACTTGTGTTGTCAGACTCGAAGAAGTTGTTTGATGGCTTGAAGAATAGGATACATGCCATTCCTGGTATAGCTCTTGTGAATGAGAGTGTTAGTTTGCAGATCCTTGATGATGTAGACATTAGAGAAGAAAGCAATTAGTATATCATTATCAAGATAGAGACGAGAAATACTAATAAGATTCTTGGTCATAGGAGGAACATGCAGAATGTCATTCAATTTAAGAGAGTGATTAGAGTAACGAAGAGTGGAGTGTCTAGTGCAATTTACTAACAAGCCATTTCCATCTCTAACAAATACTTGGTTAAAAGCTTTGTTACCTGACTTCTCGGTCACATTCTTTGCATCATTCGTAACATGGCTTGTAGTACCGGAGTCAAGGTACCAATCTTGATCAATGATCATATTAGTATTAGCCATCATAGCTTGAGGATTTGTAGGCTTCTTGTCTTGCACAGACAAATATTCAAACTCCTCATCAAAATGATACCGGCAATCACGACCACTATGACCTTTCTTCTCATAAATATGGCATTGAACACTCGACTTGCTAGTGCTGGAATTAGATCCAGAACTAGAACTAGAACCAGAAAACCTTCATAGACCACGATTGTTACGGCCTCCATAAGAGCGACCTCGACCTCGACCTCGATTATTGTGAGTATGCACAAGATTCACTGATGCAGTAGTGGTTTGAACATCAGTAACCTTAATATTTTTCTCTATCTGAGCTTCTTGAGCAAGAATGAGAGATTCAATCTCATCAACAGTATACGGTTGAATCCTAGTAGTCATAGCAGTAATAAACGCACCGTAATCATCGAAGAGACCTTAAAAAATGTGATCAATATGCTCTGATTCAGTCAAAGGATGGCCTATAGCAGCTAATGCATCAATGATTCCTTTGATCTTCAGCAAGTAGTCATTTCCAAAGAGATTGCCTTTGTGAGTTGTTTTCAGCTGAGTCTTTAATTGACGAAGCTTGGCTGTGGTTTGAGAAACAAAGTGCTTATGGATTTGCTTCCAAATTTGAAGAGAGGATTGACAGCCGATGACTCGAGTGAGAAGACCTTCAGACATTGAATAGGACATCCAGCTCATTAGCAATTGGTCCTGCTTCTGCCATGCGAGGTACTCAGGATTAATGACAAATCCTTCATCATCTGCTGGATTGGCCAAATATTTGGCTAGCGGCTTCACTGTGCTATCTATGAACCGATCAAGTCCATGACCACGAATTGCTGTCTCAACCTGATGCTTCCATAAGAGGAAGTTATGTTCCTCTAGCTTGATTGAAATCAAATGCTAAAAAGTAATCACATTCGACTTCAGTGAGTTGAGAGAAGAAGACGCCATGGCTCTAGGCTCACTGGCTCTGATACCATAGAAGGAAACAGAGAAGAGAGAGAGTACCAGAGAAAATGAGAGGGAGAATGAGCCAGAAGACTTCTTATCATCATTAGCTGTGTTAAAGTCATATATATACAGAGGGGTTAAAGTGTTTGATGAGCTGTACATTTACAAGTGTCAGAACTAACTTACTCATGCTTTAACTACTTTAGCTATATAAACTAAACTAATCATCTATTAATAATTACTACAAACTTCACTTGCATTAGAGAATCAGGTTTTTGTTCGAGTCCATTAGTTTTCTTGCTTGGGAATTTTGGGATGCAGTTTCTGTGTTTTGTTTCCTCTTGTTTTCTCACCTTGTACTTCTTCTCTCAGCTGGGTATGGAAATGGGAACCATGATAAGTGTCCTGGATCGTTTGATTGTGGAGAACTTGGGAGCATACGCTTCCCTTTCGCCAAGCCAGAACTGCAGGACTGTGGCTTAATCACAATACATGGTTGTGATAATCCATCTTCAAATAAAATGATTCAACTGGAGAAGAATGGAAAACAATTGTTGCTTAGTGAAGTCCATCAGCAGGATAATATCATTAGAGTCTTTGACGAAGATCTACACGAGCGTTTGAAATCTAAAAGTTGCGAAGTTTTCAACAATAATATAACTCTTCCTCCAAAATCTGCTTTGGCTTCTTTTCATATGAAATATAACGTAACCCTGTTCAAATGCTATCACTGCCACAATGTCAGTCCACCCACTGGGTTTATCAAACATGCGTGTTGTTACTATGATGTCTATTGGGATCGCTCAGCCGGGCATCATCCTAATCATGACCAGGCACTAGGTTCTTTCTCAGCATGTTCAATTCTTCAGTTTCCAGAGAAAGACCGGCCTGACACCGAAGAATTTATGTCGTTCTCAACTGGTCAAATGGTTATTGAAGTGCGATTGTCTGATGATTGTGATAAGTGTTACAACCACATGGAAGGCCAATGTCTACTTGACACCAACAATAACTTTTACTGTGGCCTAGGTACACTCCAGTGGCATCCCTTTTATATATGATTTCCATACGATAGGTTCCATAATTATGTTTTCTTCATACATTTATGTGAGTTGCTATTGATTTTCAGCCTCAGCCTGAGTCTAGTCAGATTGTCACGGATGAAGAGTAACAGTGTCCTTGAGATGGCTTTGCCCTGTTTACACACACACACTAGTATTTACTTTGCTTCTAAATTCAAGTGATTTCCCGTGTTATCTTCCGCAAAATCTGAGCTCCATTGCTATGTTGAATTATTTATATCCTTGGCTTGATAATTAGAATTGACGACATTATAGCTTTCTTCTCTTGACAAATTTGAGGCCGATAATTTATAATTGCTCTTTTGCTTACTTCAAATGATATCTTCTTGAGCAGCAGAGAACAGAAATAGCCTCTTCAAGCTGGGACTTGGACTTGAGCTAGGTAATATGCATAATTTTTTTTCATGCACTTTACCGATCCAATTTATCATACATTACTCCAATGTCAAATTCCTCTTCCTTCTCTAGTGTTATTATTTAACCTTCTCATATTTTCAATATGGTGGCAGAGAATTTCATCCGGCTTTCTATAAATGATAAATTTTCAACTTAAATCTTTGAGAAAGTTAATTTGTGATGAAATACATGCGCTCGTCTGGTTGTAATAAATTTTGGCATTTTTTATTCCCAAAGAAAATGAATTAGAATTTATCATATATGTCTTCAGTTAAGAAGGAACTCATCCCAATGTTTACTTTACTAGAAGAAGATTCACGAATAATCAGGATATCTCTGACACCTTTCATGGGCATGCTATCAAAATTTTTATCTTCTTCACTCCAGCCTCATAGAGACATGCACACTTTCAACATATTTTTCTATATCTTTTTTTTTTCCTCTCTTCCATTACAATGGATTATAATTTAAAAGTGGCCTTAAATAAGGTGGGAACTCCCCTTCTGCAGGATTATTTATTGTACTTATAGGCATTCTGATAATTTGGCGATTACTTGGACGGCATTACAAACGAAAATATGCATCTTCAAACGTCCAATTGCAATCAACAAACAATAAAAAAATGGATCCTCGCCCAAATGCAGACCTAAAAAGTGGCAGAGCTTACTTTGAGTTACCCCTCTTCTCTAACGAGGAGCTTGAAAAAGCAACTGATAATTTTGACCGTTCAAGAGAACTTGGAAATGGAGGCTTTTGCACTGTTTACTATGGTAATTCCCTCGCCCTGCCTTTTTTTTTTTTTTTAATTAAATTGAAACGTAGATTATTAACTTGTGTTTTGTTTCTGGAAATGGGGGTTCTTCTAAGTCACGTTGTGCCTGGGAGAGATTGGAGAAGAGATCTAGTGAGAGGAGCCAAGGAAGAAGAAAGAGAGATCTAAAACCTTCTATGGAGTCTTCTTTAAGGGTTTCTTTGGGAGTAGGGACTTATATTGAAAACATCATCTTTTGTGGTGCTTTATGCAAAAAGTGCAAAAATGCTACATGTCTCTTTCGTAGTGGCATAGCATCATAAATATAATATAATTAGACTTGCAACAATTTTAGGCCTTCTCAATTTATGAAAGCTTCAATTTGATTCCATAGTTTAAAATCATACAATGTTGATTTCGTATCTTGTAAAATGATCCAATTTGTCCCTTGGCATGAATTAATGTCAGCAATTTACTAAGTTTAGCATTACGTTTTGTATAAACTATGAGACAAATGGCCTAAATTGGATCGTTTTAAATAATAAAAAGAGATAATATTGTTTATTTTTAAACTAGAGAGACCAAATTAAAAACTTTGTAAAATAAAAAAAGAAAAAGTCAAAAGTGTATTTGAACCATATAATTATTTATAATAGTAGGACATTGCTGCTATAGACATAACATTAATTAATATCTTAAGTTGAGTCTTCTTAATGGCCCACCAAATGCATACCCTTCTTGATACCTACCAAATCGAAACCCGTAAAAATAAAGATAAAACAATGCAATGCAAATTAGTCCATGTAAGAACATCTATATCTTGTTAATAACTTATGTGTTAATCTTCATCAATCAGGGAAACTCCAAGATGGACGAGAAGTTGCAGTCAAGCGCCTCTATGACCACAACTATCGGCGATTGGAACAGTTCATGAATGAAATCGATATCCTTACTCGCTTGCGCCATCAAAACCTTGTATCCCTCTATGGTTGCACTTCATGCCATAGCCGTGAACTCCTCCTCGTGTATGAATACATTTCGAACAAAACTGTTTCCTGCCATCTTCACGGTGAGCTAGCCAATTGTGTTTTACTGCCATGGCCTATAAGAATCAAAATTGCCATAGAAACTGCAACTGCATTGGCTTATCTTCATGCTTCTGACATCATCCACCGTGATGTCAAGACCAACAACATTCTCCTAGACAACAATTTCTGTGTTAAGGTTGCAGATTTTGGGCTTTCAAGGTTGTTTCCCAATAATGTCACCCATGTTTCCACTGCACCACAAGGGACCCCAGGTTATGTTGACCCAGAATATCACCAATGCTACCAGCTTACTAACAAAAGTGATGTATACAGCTTTGGGGTTGTGCTTGTTGAGTTGATATCATCTATGCCGGCAGTTGATATGAGTAGGCATAAAGATGAGATAAACTTGGCAAATTTAGCTATAAACAAGATTCAAAAAAGTGCATTTGGAGAGCTAGTTGATTTTTCTCTTGGTTTTGAATTAGATAATGAAGTGAGGAGGATGATAATTTCAGTGGCAGAGTTAGCTTTTCAGTGTTTAAAAAGGGACAAAGAATTGAGACCTTCAATGGATGAGGTTTTGGAGATGCTAAAGAGAATTGAGAGTGGGAAGGAGGAGGTTGATAATTTAGAGGAAGTGGATATTCATGGTGCTATTGGGATTTCATACAGTGGTGCTATGCGTCCACCATCACCACCTTCGTCAAATTATGATGAGATCATATTGTTGAAAAATATAAAGTCAATGTCTCCAGCTAAAATTGTAACTGATAAATGTTATAGTGAGCCAAGTACAACTCATGTGAGTGCTTAAAAATAACTTATATTGACTTATTAAAGATTAAATTGTACACAACATCATAGGGATAGCAAGGGTTGTAAATGTAAAAATAAAAGAACGACTCCAAGGTAGACACTATTTGTAAAAATAAGTAGACTAAGCTAATTATAAATAACTATGTAAATATATGTAACATATTTCTTAATAAAACATATTTTTGACATACTTACATTATGTTGTATTTATTTATTATTGATTTAATTTATTTGATATGAAAAATGAGTTTTTTTTTTAATTCTCAATTAAACACTTCATCATGAATTGAGATAGGATTGTATCGGGCTAAAATGGAACAAAATTAAGCATGTTTGGGCTAGGCCTTGGGTTCATCTTTTAAAGAAATTAGGGAACTTGGATAAGCCTAAAAGCTATATAAAAATTATTTTATATGTTGTGATAATCTTATGAGAAGGAAGATGATCAATTTATATAGAAATCAAGATTTAATATGCTATGCCTATCAAGTAACTAAATATTACAAATGCAATGACTATGATCTATTTGCCATTTAAACTTAAATGCTTACTACTTTATAGCACTCATTACAATAGGGTATGTCTCTTAGAATTCCTAAACATAAATGATTTAATAGGCAAATCCCAACCTCATAAAAAGTCATAAAACACTTAACAAAACAACATTCCTCAATTTAATTCAATTAAGTTATTGAGAAATTTAACCCAATGAAATAATAATACGCCATGGGCCAATACTTCCTTAATAAAAAAACAACCTTAAATGGATAGATTCTTACTTTACAAGAGTCAAGATCTAAAATTGTGAATTCTCTAACCTTTGATTCCCTAAAATCCTCCACCAAACCTCACCCATTTTGCTGTTAAATCTTGGCAAATCCTGCCATGTAAATATTATCTTCTCGAGCAAAGCATGATTGCTATTTGAACTAGGAGACTCTTTTGAATATGAAATAACATATTCTTTCCCGTTAGCCTAGCTCTTAAAAAGTGAAGTTCCTTTTTGGGATTAGAATTCAAATTTTCAAGAGTTTGATTCAAATCCAAGATAATTATGAGTGAAGATCGAGCATCATAAGACATAAAGGAATCAATTTTCAATGACTAGCTTTTTCAATTAGTGATAGATGCAAAATTTTTCTTGAATGGTGTTCTCTTTTAAATTAACCACGAATCATCTTTTTAATTACAATAAATGGTAAGGGAGACAAACAAAAGGAAGAGATGATGTGGCATGGTGGGACCTAAATTTTTGTGAGATAGAAGCTATAGAAGATTATTTTCAATCATAACAGATATTTTCAATGAGCTTTGTTTGGGACAAAATGAAACATAAATAAAACTTTTAGTTTAAGAGTAATCCAAAATAGGGGTTAAATTATATTTAAGAATTACTTTTATTCTTTTTGAAATTTTTTATTCATATTGAAAATTTTAGATTTTTGATTAATTTTGTAAAAAAATATTTTTACTTGTTTAAAAATAACTTTAAACCAAAAAAATAAAGTAAAGAAAAGATAAACTACACAATGGTTTGGACCAATGGTATCTTACATCCACTTCCTAAATAAAAAACAAGGTAATTTTATTATAGTGGATAATCACCAAAGTTATGAGGCGACCCTAAATACAAGTGCAACTTCTTAACTTTTACTACCTACTGGATATGAAACTTTATAAGGCTTAACACTTTGGCTTTTATAGTCTCTCCCACTTTTCTAGATTTTTCTTACAAGCAAGTGCAACTTCTTAACTTTTACTACCTACTGGATATGTAACCTTATAGGGCTTAACACTTTGGCTTTTACAGTCTCTCCCACTCTTCTAGATTTTTCTTACAAGCTACTTAGAAACTCTAGATACAAAGTAACCTTATGGGATCAGCTCTCTAGTTTTTACAATCTCATAATCACTAGGTTTTCTTTTAAAATACTTAGAAACTTAAGGTAGAAGTATGATAAAAGTTTGACACACAAGATTCACAAAGAATTCTCTCAATACAAGGCTAACTCACTTTGAGCAATAAGAACAATAAGGCATAGCAAATAGTAGAAAATCACTACAAATGATTGGTGTTTAGTCTTATGTCTTCATCTTCAAATGATTTTCTTTAAACAGGGTAACTATTCAACATGTGACCATTCAATAGGGGGTTCCTTCATGAAATATGCATATCATATTCAACGTACAGGAATCTCTATCTTGAATGCCTTAAATTAATCATTGATAATATCCAAGTCTTCTCGCCATTTTGAGCTCCCTTTAATGTATAAAACGTTAACTTCATTAATTACATACTTTAGAAGGTAGCACACTGGAATGATTTTCTTTTAACTTATTTCTATTTTTGTTTCCTTTAAATATTTATTTTCTATTTTCAACCCCTTAATTCTTTGGACTTTAATTTTTCATTCCCTAAGTATTAATAACACAATATATGTGTGCAGATCATATCTAACATAATTAAAACTCAGTGTAATCAAATCAATATCATATATTCATTAAACCCATTGGATTTGAAACTTTCCATATTAAAATCCTTCCTTAAAAGTTTCTTATTTGAAAAACTTTCCAAATTAAAATCTCTGAAAATCTTTCTTTATAAATCCCTTGACCAAAAATGATAACTTCCATAGATTATTTCCTAGGCCTGAAGTTAATGAATAAAACTCAATAGAACTAGTTTGCCCTAAATCAGCATTATGTAGCCTAACTTAAAATAATTATATGTGAAATACTAGTTTAGGCAATAATATTTATGTAGATCATGAACCCACAAAGACATCTTAGGCCCCAAATAATATAGCAACTATAATTTTATCCAAAAAATAATTTATTTGAAAATGTTTGTCATAATTAAACTCATAAAAGCCTTTAATTTAACATTCTTTTCCTTTTTGATTATGGCAAGCATCTGAAAATTAGAAAGAATAAAATTTTGGAAAATAAATAAATTATAAGGACAAACGCACTTCCTTATAAAGAATATATGTGGAGCATGTTGTTCTCCCTTAATGTGAGATGGGTGAACTTCTTAAAAGAATGCTCCCTCTAAATGTTAACTTCTTGTAACTTGTTGCAATTTAACATATACCATACAAACTCCTACATTTTCTCCTTTTTGCCATAAGAAGAAAAGGCAAAAATGAATTCAAGAATAGATAACATAATATCATAGCATACCAAATATCCATAATATCATAATACCTAGCCAACATAGTTCAAAGCATCATGATAGTTAACCATTATAGTTATTCAGAATATAAAAAAGAATGATAAAGACTATGATAAAAAGCATCATGGAAATGTGTCCTTGGGAGGTTCTTTTAAACTAGTAAGATTAATAGGTGTAGTGTTGGCAAGCACAGCAGATGACTAAAGTTTGGCAAGGCCAAATGTAATAAGAGGATTCTTAGGATCAATGAGGGACAAAAGTGGAATAATAGTCCCTATGTTTTCATCCATCTTCGTAGAGACAAAGTCCTTGAGATATTTTTAATCTTTTGGCGTAGATAGTAGCATTGTGGGTAATAGATTTCTGAATTTCCTAAACTTCCTTTATGATTTCTTCTTTCATTCTTATAATTAGTAAGTGTAAATCAAAAGTAGCTACAACAAGAGGTTGCACATCAATCTTCTTTTCTTCCTTTTTTTTTTAAACCCTCAGAGGTAGTGTCACAAGACATAGAGGAAGCATCAAATTTCACTTTTGGTGAGAAAGGAGCTTGTTCATCTTCCTTTGTATAAGCCATATTCTTATCATCCTTTTTAGTGGTAGAAGAGTCAAATTTTTCTTTATTAGAGAGCTTAACTAATTCTGAATCAATCTCATTTGTCCTTTTGTCTTTGATTCTAGAAGATTTTCTTGTTGTAGGAAGGTACACATTAATAGTAGGTTTCTTTCCTATTTTCCTTTCAACAAGAATATACTTCTTTCTGCCTTTAGGGATGCTCTCATAACCAATTTCCTCTTTTCTTTTCCACCTTTTACCAAGTCAAGCCAATTTTCTTATATTGCATAGAGAACAATAATGTTGGATTGAAATTAGCTTAAGAGGATGTAGTTTCTCTTTCATATGTAGTCAAGTCCCACTTTTAGAGATTTTGCAAGTAAAGTAGTTACCATCCTAGAAGGAAATTTTTACAGTTCACCATTAATCACAACCTTCATGTGGCACAAGACAATAAACAATATATTTAATGTAATAGTATGTAAAACACACCACATATAAAAACCCTTCAAAAGAATAGGTGAGATAGACTTAGCAACCCTAGGGATCACTAACTAGTTCATAGTACACAACAAAATCCTATAATTGGCCTTAAGTTGCCAACATTAATGAATGAGACATTCTCTTCAATGGCCTTATCAAAGTCTATGCTGTGATGACTAGAATATCTTTTAATTCTAAAATTAAGACAACAATAATCTCACAAGAGTGATTTTCCATCCTTTTAAAAGAATAAAGCCTTTAAGTTCATTAGAACCAAATGTTAAATTTGCATAAAACTATTTGATTAACTCTGGGTAAATAGTTTCCTTAAGACAGAAAAAGTTCCCAACCTAATTTACCTAACAAAATAAAACCTTATAATCAAAGAACTCCTAGTTTACCTTTCTTGGGATGACATAATTTTGAAACTTGTTGTCAATGTCGTAGTGTTCTCTTGATATTGGATTAATGAAGGTCATAGGTTTTCCAAATTTACTATTCTTTCCAAATGCTCCCATGGAACTAGCAGAATTGAGCCTTTTAACAAAGCCCTTGACTCCATCTTAGATGAATGCATAAAGGTAGGAGGTAGAGGTTAGGGCTTGGAGAGTAAAGAAACAAAGAGAAGATGGTGAACATAGGAGTGAGTATGAAAAGAAAGAGAGAAATGGAATGACCATTGATAAAGTTGCCATGATATAATTGATGCGTGCTATTAGCATTTAATGCATGACATTTATTGAGAGAATAAACCATTACTCCGTGACATAGGCAAGAAAAGGGAAGCATTTTTTAAAGTTTAAAATTTAGTCAAATATTTTTATTTTTTTATTATTAGTTTAGAAGTAATCCAAAAACGGAGTTAAACTAAATTTTAAAAATTATTTTAGCCTTCTTTCATAATTCTTAATTCTTTTTCCAATGTTAGATTCCTAAGTAGGGGTGTTCATTTGCCCAATATATCCTAGGGGCCTGCCCTAGCCTGATCTAATCAGATCGGGCTAGGCCAAGCCAAAAACATAAATGGACAGAATTTTAAATAAAATTATATTAAGTTAAGTTGGATCACAGGCGAAAGCATATTCTACCCAACCTGTCTTAATAGTTACCTTTTTTTTTTTTTAAAAATTATTAACATCTTGCCATCTTATATATATATATATATATATATATATATATATATATATATATATATATATAATTTTTATTTCATCTAATTCTCTCTATATATTGTAGTTTTTATTACCTACGCAAACCTTCTCTACTTCTTAATTATTTTCATCATTAATTATATACTTAGTGGTGTTTCTTTTATTGAATAATAAAAATACATATATTTACTTAAGGCTAATTATACTAGTATAGCTTATATTTTGTTTGATAATACTAGACTTTTTTTTTATTACTGATAAAAATATAAGAGTTTTAAAAATCTATTATTTTGAAATATATCTATGAGTTTGTAAAAAGATATTTTTATATTACAAGTATTAATTCATGAAAAAGAAAAAGCCCGGGTAGCCCTAACTCGCCCTAACCTAACATAAAATCATATTTGTTCGGGTCGGGTCGGGCCATGGGTATAAAAATAAGCTTGATATCTTAATCGGGCATCGGGCTGACTAGATTAGATGTTCGGCTCAGCTCGACCCTGCCTATGTACAGCCCTATTCCTAAGAAATAAGATTATATGCTTTAATAAATAACATCAACCAAAAAGTAAACAAAGTAAGGTGTTTTATTTTAGTTTAGACTAAATTATCCTACATCTAATCCCTAAGTATAAAGCAAGGGTGTTTTATTAATTTTAAGTAATTACCAAGTATAGAAAGCAATTCTGTACCATAGGAGTAGCACTCTAACTTTTACCACCTATCCCAAGGTAACTTAATAGGGTTTAGCACTCGACTTTTATAGTTTTTCTTTCTTCATAGATTTTTCCAACACCTAGGTTTTTGAACAAGATTCCCAAAAACTCTTTCTAAGATTTTTCTCAAAATATCCAGAAACTCTCCCTTAGGTTTTCTATAAGACACTTGACAACTTAGTTTTGGAAGAAGATTTAGGTTAGACTTGCAAACTCTTTAAGGGTTCTCTCAAATACAAAGGCTAATTCACAAAGAGCCATAACATGTTAAAGCACATTACAACTTCATAATATAATTATTTAGTGTTCATTTTTTTTGCCTTTATTCTTTCCAAAAGGTCTTCATTCAGCTTTCAGCAATTGACCTTTGGTATATTAGCTTCCTTAACTTGCGTAGATATACTTATTGATTATGAATTTGTGTCTTCTAAGCTTTCAATCAATCTATGACTAATGTAAGGACTTTATTTCATTTCTAGTAACCTTTCATGTCCAAATCGTTGATTCCATTTAATGCACACATTCTAGAAGTGAGATGACTCGAATGAATCTTTATAAGGCATTTCTATCTCTATTTCCTTCAAACAACTAGTTTTTTTTTTTTTTTTGTTTCTTGATTTTATGGACTTCGCTTTTTCATTGTTAATCCTAATTATATCATTAAAGGCATATTAGGAATAGATCAATGTAATGTCAATATAAAAAGTTTTACCATATAAATAACTTGATCAATTTGTTTAAAAGACTTTCCTTAAAAATATTTGTATTAATTCCAAAGTCTAATTTAAAAACCTATCATACCAGGATCTAGGAGAACTTTTCTTAAGTGTGACATTAAAAAACTTCTCTTAGACTTTATTATCATAATTTCGTAAATAACATTAATTTCAATTTAAAAAACTTTCTTTGTATAAGATTTGACAAATTTAATTAGTTTCTCTTTAGAAAACTTTCCATAAATCAAATTTTATTATTATAAATAAATAAATCACATTTTAGTCCATGACACAAAATGTAACCCATCAAATTATCTTAGGTCCAAAACAATATTTTTGATAATTATAATTTTGATTCCAACAAATATATATTCATGAAACATAAACTTAGCCCAAATTAATTCATTTTTCAAAGACATATAATTGAATGTGTTAAAATAATCCAAAATCGAAAAACCTAAAACCTTTGACCCAACACTGACCAAAGGCAATTCAAATTCTGCATCAATTTAAAAATGGAAATATAATATATAAAAAAACGCATGGATTCATAATCAATATAAAAATGGAAAGATTTAGAACATTAATTCCATGATCATGCAATAGAAAATAGCAAAAATCACATTTAAAGGTTCAATCATTCCAATTTTGATTCTTATTTTACAAAGCATCTTCACTCAAGGGTTTTGTAAATATATTAGCCAATTGATTTTTGGTTGAAACAAAATTAAGCACAATATCGCCTTTTGCGACATGGTTTCTCAAAAAGTGATACCTAATTTTAGTATGCCTAGTTTTTGAACGTTGAATTAGATTTTTAGATAAGTAAATAGCACTTATCTTATCACACGTAATAGGAACATTATCAATATTTACTTCATAATCTTATAATTGTTGTTTTATCCACAAAATTTGTGCATAAAGCAACTTTCTATTGAAACATATTTATCTTCAGGTATAAATAAAGCAATTGAATTTTTTTTTAAAAAACTAAACTAGGAAACAATACAATGTCCTTCAAATTGATATTACCACTTGTGTTTTTTTTTATCAATTTTACAATCTCCAAAATCAGCATTATACTAATTAAACAAATCACAGAAATTTAATTTTTACATATTTAGTTTAAAGTTTTAAAGTAGAAATTAAAACATGTATTATTTAATACATAAAAAATTAAAGTATTTTGATTTTTCGTTTGGTTCAATAAATCCTTATAAAGTGAAGATTGATTTTGACATGGCAAAAATCAATTCGGGCCTACTTCTTTTTTGTTCTGTTTGATTTTAAATCAATTTAATTTGGTTTAATTTGATTTTAAACGTCTTTAAATATAGATGTATATATTTATGATGTTATGCTGCTAATAATTTATGGCCGTTTGGTTATATATATATATATGTATCTCTTTTTATTATTATTTTTTAAAATAAGAGCATGTGAGTCATTTCTTATATACCAAATTATTTTTTTCTTTTTAGTTTCATTTTCATCCCAACAATTTTACACACTAATGAACCTTTAGAATGAAGATGCCTGGAGTTCTATTGGGAAGCAGCGGAACTGAAAATATACGTCTAGCTTTTTATTGATTTTACTATTTCTCCTACATTTATACCCATTTTAATCTTTATTAAGCTAACTTTGGAATAGACTGAATCTTGTTCCACCCAATAATCGCAATAGTGAAAAATAATAGCCGGTGTGTTGGACACGCCAGGTGTTGGAAATTTTGCCTGAGATGGAGGAGTCCCAAAAATCAAGTCATGAAATTAAGTGACATATTCTCTGATCTTAAGTGTTATGGGTTCAATCCTACCTCCCCTTTTCTTACTCTCAACTCTCAAGGCTGTTCATCATTTAATTAAAAAAAAAGAAAAAAAAAACCCACCCTAATTAATTTTATTGATTTATTATGAAGTCACTTGATACATTATACTTCAGAATTTTTTCTTAAGCAAAGTGCGGATATCCATTCCCTTGAACAATTTCTCTATCTTCAGGTTTTTTCTCTCTCCTCTCTCTCTCTCTCTATACTTTCCACAAATTTGAGACTCCTATCGTCTTATCCTGTGCTCTTTTAATGTCGTGTGATGTGGGACTTTCAGCTATTTTTTTTTTTTAAGAGAGAGACACAGGGTTTCCTAGTATTTCCAATCTCTTTGCCGTCCTTTAGACAGTCTAACAAACCGCAAAGCTTAAAAACAAAAGTTTAGACCTTGAACAGTAACTTTGAAAACGTGTGTGAGAGGTTTTTAAAGGGTCAAGGACTCAAGGAGTCAAGCCTTTCTGGCGCTAGTCAGTAGTGGAAATTGAGATGAAAAATTGGTCATGCTTCTTTGCTGGAAGGAATGATCTGCATAACATTCAACCCCATGGACCGGGCATGTCCGTGTCACCTGGCTCTCCTACCTCTTATTTTCTCTTAAGCCCTTTTCATCTTTTCTTCCACACTCGTTTTCCAAGTCAACTGGCGTATGGGGCAGTTCAAGTAGGCGACATATTGAGAAAAAAGTGCAATCAATATAATTACCACAAACTTCACTTGCCTTAGAGAATCAGGTTCTTGTTCGAGTCCATTAGTTTTCTTGCTTGGGGATTTTGGATGACTTCAGTTTGTGGGCTTCGTTTCCTCTTGTTTATTCACCTTATACTTCTTCTCTTAGCCGCGTACGGAAATGGGAACCATAATAAGTGTCCAAGATTGTTTGATTGTGGAGAACCTACGAGGATTCACTTCCCTTTCACCAAGGCAGAAAGGCGGGACTGTGGCTTAATCGCAATACACGGTTGTGATGAGCCATCTCCATTGAATAGAACGATCGAACTGGGGAAGAATGGAAGACTATTATCCCTTACAAACGTCCTTCAGCAGGATAATATCATCACAGTTTTTGACGAAGATCTACACGAGCGTTTAAAATCAAATAGTTGTGAAGTTTTCAATAATAATATCACTCTTTCTTCAAACTCTGCTTTGGTTTCTCTTCATATCAGATATTACGCAACCCTGTTCAGGTGCAATCACAGCCTTGATGTCAGGCCCACCATTGGTTTTATCAAACATGTCTGTCCTGACTATGATATTTATTATAGTAGCTTACCTCATGGCCCAGCACAAAGCTCTTTCTCAGCATGTAAAATTCTTCAGCTTCCAAGTAAAGACTTGTCTGACACCGAAGACCTTTTATCGTTCTTAACTGGTCAAATGGTTATTCAAGTGCAATTGTCTGATGATTGTGATAAGTGTTACAACCACATGGGAGGCCAGTGTCAACTTGACACCAACAATAACTTTTACTGCGACATAGGTACACTCCAGCAATATCCCTTTTATATATGCTTTCCATATGATAGGTTCCTTATGTTTTTTCACACAATATTTATGTGACCTGCTGCTGATTTTCAAGAAAATATCCTCAAGCATAAGTCTAGGGAGATTGTCACGGATGAAGTAATATAGTCCTTGACATGGCTGTAACAATTTGTGTCTTTAGTTTGCTTGCATGTACTTCTTGCTTCAGAATTTAAGTGATTTCCCCTGTAATCTATGGCAAAACCTGAGCTTTCTTGCTGACTTCATTACATATTTGATATCCTTAACATGACAGTTAGAAATAGTCAAATAGGACAATACAGTTTTCTGCTCTCCACTAATTTACTTGGACTCCTTTCCTTTCCTTCCCCAGTTGACTCCCAAACATACCCTAAAGTTTTAACTCTTGACTAATTTGGTCCTATACTTTGTAATTGTTTAAGTGTTTACTTCAAACTATTTCTTCTTTTGATTGCAGCTACACCTGCACCTGCGCCTGCACTACCTGCCCCTGCAAAGCATAAGAGTAAGGTTTCGAAGCTACTGGCACTTGGGCTAGGTAATGTACATAATCTTGTCATTCATTTTCAGCTTTGAGCCGTCAAATTTAATCATGCTGAGTATTATACGTTGCCGCTGTGAAATTTAAAATATCTTCCTCCTCTAGCGTTATATCTGTCCCTCATTTTTCAATTTTGTTTCAGATTATTTCTATTACTTGAATATTTTCGCCTTGATCTATTTTGTTGGTTGTTTTCGGATTGGTATAAACTGGCCTCTGGTTGAAATAAATTTCCTTTTTCTTTAGAAGAAATTGAATCACTGCTTATCATATGAGAGATAGATCATCATACCTTCGGTAAATGACATGCACACTCTCAACTCAACAGCTTAAATTCCTTAGCTGTTGAAGTTCCATGATTATCTTGAACAGATTTTTCATTGTTATATTTCTCTTCGTTAGCTATGGCTAAATTTAAAAATGATCATATTTAAAGTGGGAACTCTGCTTCTGCAGGTTTATTTATTGGAATTTTAGGTGTTCTGATAGCTTGGTGGCTACTTGGACGATATTACAAACAAAAATATGCATCTTCAAACGTCCAATGGCATTCAACAAACAATAATGCAATTGATCCCTCCTCAAATGCAGACCCAGAAAGTGGCAGAGCCTACTTTGGGGTACCCCTCTTCTCTTACGAGGAGCTTGAGAAAGCAACAAATAATTTTGACCGTTCAAGAGAACTTGGAAATGGAGGCTTTGGCACTGTTTACTATGGTAATTCCCTCTCACAATGCCCTTCTTCTAATTAAAAATTGATTATTAACTTGTGTTTTGTTTCTGGAAACGGGGTGTTCTTCGGAGTCATGTTGTGCTTGGGGAGAAAGGAGGGGAGATCTAGTGAGAGGAGTTAAGGACGAAGAAAGAGAGATATAAAACATTCTATGGAGTCTTCCCTATGGATTTCATTGAAACTAGGGACTTATATTGAAAACATCATCTTTTTTGGTGCTTTATGCAAAAAGTGCTAAAATGCTACATGTCCTAAATAGTTCTCTTTCATAATGGCATAGGATGTCTAAAAATATGATATAATTAAGCTTAAATACAGTTTTGATCCTTCTAGTTTTAACTTTAATTTGGTCTCCCTAGTTACAATCTTACAATGTTGTTTTATTATTTTTTAAAAGTCTGTTTCATAATCCACATAAAATTTAATTTAAGTACAAGTTAATAATATCAAGTAAATAAACAACGCTTAAGTCAACAAATTATTTAGTGTTAAATTTTGTATGATTTACAAGACAAATGAACAAAACTGAATCATTTTAAATAATAGAATAATATTTTTTATTTTCATACTAGAAGAACCAAATTAAAACGTTATAAAACTAGAATGGTCAAAAGTATATTTAAGTTGTATAACTATATATTTATAATAGTTGGATGTTATTCCTATAAACATAATATTTGTTAATATCTTAAGTCAAATCTTTCGATCCATCAAGCCATAGCCTCCTTAATACCCTAGGTAAAAAATGTAGATAAAACAAATGCAATACAAATTATAACATGAGACCTAAAAATCCAAGAACTTCTTTCATTTTGTTCATAACTTATGATTTGATCTTAACAATTAGGAAAACTTCAAGATGGACGAGAAATTGCAGTCAAGCGCCTATACGACCACAACTATAAGCGAGTAGAACAATTCCTGAATGAAATCAAGATTCTCACTCACTTACGCCATCAAAACCTTGTGTCTCTCTATGGCTGCACTTCGCGCCATAGCCATGAACTCCTCCTCGTGTATGAATACATCCCAAATGGCACTGTTTCTTGTCATCTTCATGGTGAGCTAGCCAATCGTCATTTACTACCATGGTCAATAAGAATCAAAATTGCTATAGAAACTGCAACTGCATTGGCTTATCTTCATGCTTTTGGCACCATCCATCGTGATGTAAAGACCAACAATATTCTCCTAGACAATAATTTTTGTGTGAAGGTTGTAGATTTTGGGCTTTCAAGGTTGTTCCCTAATGATGTCACCCATGTTTCCACTGCCCCACAAGGGACCCCAGGCTATGTTGACCCAGAGTATCACCAATGCTATCAACTTACCAACAAAAGTGATGTGTATAGTTTTGGGGTTGTGCTTATTGAACTAATATCATCTATGCTAGCAGTTGATATGAGAAGGCATAAAGATGAGATAAACTTGGCAAATCTAGCTATAAAGAAGATACAAAAAAATGCATTTGAAGAGCTAGTGGATCCTTCTCTTGGTTTTGAGTCAAATAATAAGGTTAGGAAGATGATAGTTTCTGTGGCAGAGTTAGCTTTTCAATGCTTACAAAGGAATCAAGAATTGAGACCTTCCATGGATGAGGTTTTGGATGTGTTGAGGAGAATTGAGAGTGGGAAGGAAGAGCTTGATCATTCAGAGGAAGTAGGCATTCATGGAGCTCTTGGGATTTCACTTAATGGTATAATACATCAACCATCACCACCTTCACTAGATTGTAATGGAGCTGTATTGTTGAAAAATATGAAGTCACTACCTTCACCAAAAGCTATGATTGATAAAGGGCATAGTGAGTCAATTACATTTAATGTTAGTGCTTAATTATGGCTTATGTTTATTTGTTAAAGATTAAATTGTACACCATATCACAGTGATCGTAAGGGTTAAGGATGTAAATATAAAAAGGAAAAAAAAATTTAAAGTAGACTTTTTTTTTTTTGGTAAAATATAAGTAAATCAAGCTAATCATGAATATACATATATATAAATATGTGAGACGTACTTTTTGATGTTAAGCTAAATCATAAGATAAAGGAGAGAAAAATACATTCCTTAGGATTAGATGGATCATTTTAGAAGGAAAATGGATAGTGAGAGTTAAATATCAAGTGTATATCATTTAACAGTGCTCAAGCCTCAAACTTTGAGGCACAAAAGCTCATCACCATTCTATTTATAGGTAAGTTCGTTACACTAGATTCAATACATGAGTGACACGTATACAGAGGGAATAATACATGTGAATAGAAAGAATACAAAGAACACACAAGAAGGTACACGAAGCATGAGCAGCAGAATAGCTAACTAACTAATATAATTAACGACTAAGCCTAACACCCCCTTCAAATGAGAGAGTGTAGGAAATAGCCTGAGTTTGTCACGAAAATGACTAAACTGATAATGAGCAAGTGGCTTGGTCAAGTAGTCCATAATTTGACTTGAAAAGGGAACATAACAAACATCTAACCTTTTGGCTAAAACCAAGTCCCAAATAAAATGCACATCAATTTCCACATATTTTGTTCTTGCATGCTATATTGGATTAGCAATTAAAGCATTTGCACTAAGATTATCACACTAAATGATTGGTGTATCTTGTGAAGGAAAACCAAGTTCCTTAAGCAATGAATTTAGCCATGAGATTTTCGCTGTTGAATCTACTAGAGCTCTATACTCAGATTCTGTACTAGACCTTGATACAACCTTCTGTTTGTTTGAAGCCCACAAAATCAAATTGTCACCAAAGTAAACACAGTAACCAGCCATTGATTTCCTATCATCAATGTTAGTAGCCCAGTTTGCGTCGGTGAAACCTATAAGACTTAGATGTTTACAAGGTTTAATATGCAGACCATAGTGAAAAGTTCCTTTCAAGTATCTAAATATGTGTTTCACTGCTTGATAATGAACATTTGTTGGTGCTAATAAGAACTTACTTAATTTGTTGACAGAGCAAGCTATATCAGGCCGAGTTATTGTTAGATATTGAAGGACACCAATGGCTTTCCTATAGGTCAAAGGATCAGCAAAAGGTTCTCCATCATGAATAGAAAGATGTTGCCTAATAGACATAGGTGTTGGACATGGGGAAGAATCAAGCATGTTAAACCTTTTAAAAACATCTAGTGTGTATTTTCTTTGATTAAGAAAGATGCCAGCATCATCTTGATAAGCTTATATACCTAAGAAGTAATGAATAGAACCAAGGTCCTTCAAAGAAAATAGATTATTAAGCTTTTGAGTAAATTACTGCAAATAAGTAAAATTAATTCCTGTAATCAGTATATCATCAATGTAGATAAGGACAAAGATAATGAGATTCTGATATGTATACATGAATAGAGAATTATCACTCTTGACATTGTGAAATCTCAATTGAAGTAACATAACTCGTAAATAATCAAACCAAACTCTAGGAGCTTGTTTGAGTTAGTAAAACACCTTGATTAACTTGCAAACATGACTTGGATTGTTTTTGTTAACAAAACCCTCTGGCTAACGCATAAAGAAATTTTCCTTAAGGTATCCATTAAGAAAAGCATTATTGATGTCCATCTGTTGAATGCCCTAGTTGAGAGAAACTACAAGGGTTAAAACTACTCGTATTGTTGTTGCTTTTACAACTGGGCTGTATATTTCACCATAATCCACTCTAGGTTACTGCTGAAAATCCTTAGCTACAAGGCGTAAGGCGTGCCTTATATTGTTGTATGGTACGATCAGCATTTAACTTAGTCTTAAATACCCATTTGCAATCCACCACTATTTGTTGTCTAGTGTAAGGCACTAGCTGCCAAGTTTCATTACATTGCAATGCTTCATGCTCTTCCTACATAGCTTTGAACTAGTGAAGGTGTTGTAAAGCTTCTTGAACAGAGGTAGGTTTAGTAGCAATAATTGAATTATGTGATAATTCATTTTGTAGCAAACCCACAAACGGATGCTTGGGTTTAGAGATACCACTCTTAGTTCGTGTCACCATTGGATGATTATTTATAGGTTCACCAATATTCTGATCAGAAGAAGAGGAGTCTTGTGTTGTATGTTGAACCTGAAGCATGGAATTAATAGGAGACTGAGATTGAGAAGAAGAAACATCACCAAATTCTGACAAATATGGAGAACCATTATTAGATTATTGCAAAGTGGAAACTTTGTTGACAGGAACTGAAGAATGAGTGGGTGAAGTTTCAAGATCATCAAATATAGCACCAATGAGTGTAGGAATAGTAATTTGCTAATTAGAAGTTATATTAACACTTGCCCTTTGATCTAAAAATCCTATAATAAAAGGAAAATGGTGAGAGTTAAAAATGACATGCTAAGAGATATAAATTCGACCAGTGTTACTTAAGCATTTATATCCTTTCTGATTTGAGCCATAATCGATAAACACGTATGTCTGACTGTGGAATTGTAATTTGTGTTTGTTGTAAGGCTTGAGACATGGATAATAGGCATAACCAAAAGGTTGTAACATCTTGTAGTCTAGATTCTTGTTAAACAACTTGAAGTAAGGAGTTTCACCTTTCAAAGGCACAGTAGGTAGCTGGTTAATAAGGAAAACAACAGTTTGAAAAGCCTCAACCCAATAAGAAAGAGGCATATATGCTTAAGCCAATAAAGTTAAGCTAGTTTCCACTATATGGCGATGCTTGCATTTAGCCTTGCCATTGTAAGATGTATAAGGACAGGAGTACCATAAATTAATCCCATACTTATTAGCTATGTTGATGAAAGGTTTAAATTTAGAACCCATATCACTTTGAATTACTTTGACTTTACTATTAAACTGGTTTTCAACAAGTGCCTTGAAGTGAAGAAAAGCATTGATAGCTTCAGATTTGTGCTTAAGTGGAAATATCCATGTATAACGACTAAAATCATTAATGAAATGTATATAAAACTGACAGCTAGAATTAGAAATTACTAGTGTAGGACCCCATATATCAATGTGTACCAGTTTAAGTGGTGCTAAATCATGAGATATAGAATTGGAAAATGGTAACAAATGAGATTTGCCTAATTGGCAAGCTTTACAGAAATGTTTCTCATTATCATCAAATCTGATATTACACTTATTTAGTATTAATTTCAAAGTCTTATTACAGGGATGTCCAAGTTTCACATGCCAATCTTATAACTCAATAAAAATTAAAAACGCAATAGGTGAATTTGGTAAACTTTTGCATTCAAACTTGATTGCTGGCCGACCATTAACCTTGTATAATCCCTCATTTAAGTATCTATTCCATTAGTATTTGTCCTGTCCATGGATCCTTCACAATGCAACCAGAGAAGTTAAATTCAATACTAATATCTTTATCAGCTATGAGTTTAGAAACACTCATTAAATTCTTTGGAGCAGATGGTATAACAAGTACTTAGTCAAAAAGAAGCTTACAATCAACATAAGGGAAGAAAGAAGAACCAAGACTTTTTACCATAGCCTGTGCACCATTACCAACTATTAGAGTTAACTTACCATTATGTGTAGCACCATTTGAACTAGTCAAATTTTTAGCATTGTGAGTGACATGGCAATTAACACCATTATCCATGTACCAGGCTTTGTCATTAATAGTGCTTGGAGTGGCATAATATGCCTCATTTGATGAGTAGGGATTCAAATTTTGTTGTTCTTGAGGTCCTCCATCGTATGAGCTGTCATACCAGAAATAGCAGGAGTGTGCCAAGTGTCTAAATCTTCCACAAATTTGACAGATAGGCTTGGAATTACGGAAGCCTATACCACATGTTAACCGACCACCTTTGGTTCCTCTAGGTCCACACCATAGAGCTTTAAAATTTTTAAGTTGCGATGATCAGTACACTGAGCATAATTCAACATTGGTTATATATTAAGATTGGAAAACTGATTGAGTTGTTCAATGCGATACTCAAAAGTTAATAGTGCTTCTTGAACATTAAGCCAAGAGAGATTAGTTTTATCAGATAATGCAACAACAATAACATCATATTCTAAATCAAGGCCAGCTAAAGTTTGTGTTATGAGATCATCATTGGAAATAGGGCATCTAATGAGAAAAAGATTATCAGCTATGCTTTTCATCTTTGTAAGGTACGCATCCATTTTGAGATTATTTTTCTTGGTTCTATGAAACTCTATTTTGTACAGAGTAATTCGTAATTTGGTGTGTGCATCGGATAGCTGTTTGGCTCCTTCCATAGCTCAGGAGTTGTCTTGCAGTGAATCAGTTGAGCTCCCATCTCGGTGGTCATTGTGTTTCTGATCCATCATAGTAATAACTAATCCAGTGATTGCCATTCTTCAAAGGCTGAGTTGGGCATCACCTGACCATCTTGTAAGATGCATTCTAAGGGAGCGATTATTGATTTGTTAATGTGAGACTCCAACTTGTTGCCTTTGATCTATGGGAGAACAACTTATTCCCATAGGAGAAAGTTGCCTTAAGAACTTGGTGGAGCTAGTTTGATCGAATGAACTGAATAATAGGAGAGCCATTGTTCTGAATTGTATTGACAGTGATTGTTAGAGGAGAGCCAGAGCTGGCAAGGATTTGAGTTGAGTTAGTAGATGAAGGCATGGTGAGCATTGAAATAGTAGAGCTCTGATACTAAGTTAAATATTAGGTGTATATCGTTTAGTAGTGCTCAAGCCTTAAACTCTGGGGCATAAGAGCTTATCACTATTCTATTTATTGGTAAGTTCATTACACTAGATTCAATACATGAGTGACACATATATAGAGGGAATAATACACGTGAATGGAAAGAATACAAAGAATATACAAGAAGGTACACAAAGCATGAGCAGCAGAATAGATAACTAACTAATATAATTAATGACTAATCCTAACAGTGAGGAGAATATGTCTCTAAAATCTCATGGGATCTCATGGGGTCTCTGTTGTAGCAGTTTGTGTTCTCCTTCTTCAAAGCATATCTCAGCTTGCTAGGGTCAAGTATTAAGAAGCCTGTATCCTTATGCCTTGTCTTCTTCTATTTTTTCCTGCGGACAAATACGGTGCAGGTAATTTATTTTACCTGTTTCCAAGTGCTAATGTAATATGGCAAGGCTCTATCTCGAAGAGAAGAATGAGGCGTAGATTAGTACAGCTGTGATTGACTTTCCACTTCTCAGTTTTACTGGAGTTGTAACCTATTGTCAATGTCTAAGAGAGAGAGAAAAATCGCAAAGTTGATGAGAATGCAGTCAACAAGCCCCGTAGAATTTGTTGCTTTTTTTCAATTCTTTTAGCTAGGAAAATACAAGTCCATTACCTTCTATATGAAGCTCCGTAAAATTTGTACTACATTTAGAAGTGCATATTCAGTACTCAAGTATTACAAACGAAAAAACGAGTCAGCAAAAAAGCCCTCCAGTTATAGTTTGGTTAAAAAGTGTACAATACCCTGTTACCCTATTTGGCAGTCAGATCTTCTAGTACAAAGTGTAGGTTTCTCATGTCCACACTAGAAACTTGAAGTATTGGGCAAGGCACAATCCAAAAGTGGTGAAAGATTACAATTTAGAAATTATTAGCTAAAAAGTGTTACTTTGAGTCTCTTTATTATGACTTTTGTATTTTTATGCTTTTTTAATAATAAAAGATACCTTTATGTTTAATTAAATTTTTTAAATTGTACTTCTTTTGATACTTTTTAAAAGTAATATCTGTTTTTGAAATGCACCGAAAAGTTAAATTCAATTGTATTTGATATATTTAAGATGTTAAAAAGGATTGTTTTCATTTAAATCTAATTAAAATATATCTTTATCGCAAACCTATTAATTTTGGGTTTATATTGTCATATATATATATAATTACAAAAAAAACAAGTGGAAAAAAAAGCTTCCTTTTGCAATAGTTGCACAATAGCAATGTGGAATAACTATGGGTTTCTCAATTGCTGCTAAATAGTAAATTCTTTTAAAAATTGCTGTTAAATACTACAGTTTCCAAAAATTGGTTTTTTTAATAGCAATTATTTAGCAGTAATTTTTTTTCCTTAACCGTTGCTAAACAACTCAAAAAACCATCTCTTAAGACCAGATCTGTGTTTGCAAAATATTTTTGAACCTTCACTGTAGCACCGACCAAAACCCCTCCTTCCCAGTGTCGCTCTAGCCATCATCTAGCCAAGCCAATGGCATCTATTTTGTCAAAAGCCACCGTCGTCATCTGTCTAGCCAGAAGCCGCTAATCTACCCTTTGATCCACCACTTCTCCGCCATTTGTCTTCCATTTTCAGCCATTTAAAAAAAAATTTCTATGTTCTTTTATTTTTTAAGATCTATTAGGTTGTTAGCTTTAAGATTGTGGGGTTATGTTGAAATACTTGACTATTGTTGTTTTTTGTTCTTGAGTACATAAGAATATAATATATGATAAGAGTTTTTTTTTTGTTTACATATATATATATATATGAATATGTAAGAGGTTTTAATTTGAATGTTACTGAGATTCTTTAAGTTTGACAAGTTTTTTAGTAAGGTTAGAAGAAATTAAATTTATGCAATAATATATATTAATTTTTTAAAAAATTTTTCATATAAATAGTATTTTTAAATAGAAAAACCAAAATTTTCAAAGGAGAAAAAGAATATAATTGAGGGAGCTTGTGAAAATTAAGTAAGCACATGATAGATACTTTTATTTGAAATTATGTTTGTTATTTAACAATTTTTTAAATAATGATTTTTAAACAATATATGTCACATTATTTTATTTTTCTTTCATAAAAGGAGCACCTATTTTAATTTTAATGCAATTTTTATCATTTTATGTGCCACTTGAAATTAGAATTTCTAATTAATTTTTCTCGGTTTAAAATGTAGTATCAATGTATAGAGTTTTCAAGAAATTTTTAATGTTAATCATATTGTTTTTAGAAAAGGACAAGTCTTGAATTGAGGAGTCTAGGAACACTCCTAAATATATGAAAAGACTTAATAGATTTTTAAACTTTGTATTTGTTAATAGAAGTGTTAAAGGAAGGATAATATGGGCATGTTCTAAATGTAAGTTTAACAAATGACAAATTAGAGATGTAGTGAATAATTATCTAATTGTTAAATCATTTTAAAAAAGGTACACTATTTAGCTTAGACATTGGGAAAGAAGCACCCTAGATACTATAATTGAAATTCCTTTAAGGTCACATGTAATTCAAGATAAGATGTTATTAATAATCCTATATAAGATATGGTTAATGATAAATTTGGCATTACTTTAATGATGAGAGTGTGAGAAAATTGAAATAACATCACCATCAAAGCAAATGTCTGGTGACAATTTAAAGTTGTTTAAGTTAGTTATCCTTCTTAGTGAAATTGTATTACATTAAACACTTAGGCAAAATAAGTGATAAGGTAATGTTAATGATACTATACTTATTGGTAGATGCCTTCAAACATATAACAATTCTATTATTTTTTTATGAGGCCAAGAAAACTATTAATAAACTTGGGTTTTATTCTAATAAAATTCATGCATGCCCAAAGAATTGCATGCTAGGGTGGCGGGAGGATGTAGATAAAAATACTTATAAAATATGCAATACACCTAGATTGAAACCAAAGGGTAAGGATATGTCCAATGGTAATAAAATGAAAAGTAGTTGCCCACAAAAATTCTACTATACTTTTCACTAAAGCCATGATAGTAGAGGTTGTTTATGCCTTTTAAGACAGTTGAACATATGAGATGACATGCAATGGAAATGAGTACTACTGGCGTGATGAGACATTTGAGAGACTCTGAGGCATGGAAGAAATTTGACTTAATGAATTCTTAGTTTGCTTCAGATCTTAGAAATGTATGTAATATTCGGTTCTTTAAAAATGAGAAAAAACATGAGAATATAATGTACGATTTTTTCGTAAAACTCACAAAATTCACGGGATATAAAGGAAAGTCCCTTAGATAGAGTGATTTAAGATTCAATAAAATTAGAATAATATTTTAGACCTCAAATAATGATAAGTTAAGGCCAGAGTGCCTTGAAATTGGAGTCAAAATAGTCAGACGAATTTTAACGAAAATGCAATGAAACGCAATGGTATTTTTATAATTTTGAGTAATTTTTAGAAAACTCATAGGAGGAATTTTTAAATAAAAATTTTGAGCTTTATGGGATTCTCAGAGGCCCTGAAAACTATAGGAACCCTCAGAACAGTTTAAACTTCTCTTGTGAGCAATTTCAATTGTCGGTTAACCGAAACTTTGACCGAATAGTTCAAAATAATTTTAAATCTAATTTGGATGAAACCAAAGCTATTTTATTAATTAGAGAAATCAAATTTTATAATAGAAAAGATGGTTCTCAAAAAAGAGTTGAAATGGGTCCAAATGGAGAAAAATAAGAAAAGGGACTAAATTGTAAATTTTAAAAGTTACTTAAATGAACCTCTAGGCTTATAAAAATGTCTCCACTTCTGCCCTACTCCTCATGAAAGAATTTTCTAAGCTAAAACAGAACGAAGGGCAAAGGAGGATGGCGCACAAGATGGAGGGAAGAAGGAAGAGAGAAACTTAGCAAAAAGTGTAAGAATTTCATAGTTTTTCATGCTTTCTCCTTCACCAACCTCCTTCTCCTCTTTCCTCTATTTCTTTCTATAGTTTAGTTGAAGTTTTTGGGTCTATATTGAGGGTAGAACAGAGGTGAAAATTTTGAAATTCAAGAGAGGAGGCCAAGCAAAGTGAGAAATAAGCAAAAAAAAGCTAAGAAAACTAAGGTATTTTGCCATTTTCAAACTTAATCTTCCTTGCTCTTCTTCTCTCCATTTCACCCTTTGTGAGACCAGCCAAGAGGGGTTGGATTTCTAGCTAAACCAATGGTGATTCTTAGGAAAATGAGGGAGGAGAATAAGAATATGCAAAGGAAATAATCAAATAGCCATTAAATTTCAAGATAACAAAGTTAGGGTTTTAAGTGTTCAACTAAAAATCTGATTTAATAACATAATTTCGAGGCTTAAATGAGTATTTGGATGAGCTCTTAAGATCCTTAGGAAGCTCCTCATATGCATCTTCCATCAAGAAAACAAAGTAAACTCACTTGATGCTTACATGCTTCATAGCCACAACCTAGAAAGGTTGGAGCACCTAGAGGTAGTTTTAATTTGTTTTAAACTTATTTTTGAGTCATATATGATGAAGGTAGATGAGAGGAAGCTTTGAAAAAATTTTAGAAGCTATAGATAGTGAGATAGTATCAAAGGTTCCATATTATAGCTTAAAGAAACAACACCTAGCTAGGCTTCTTGATTTGATTATGTGATAGCTCCAAGAGGTTTAAATTGAGTCAAGAATCATAAATAGATGGAGAGAATGGAGCCAAGATGATGTTTTCTTAAGGTTGCTTCATTAAGTATATTATGGAACCATAAAGGAGCCATATGAACTACTTAACTTTTCTAGTGAATGTATAGGTTTTGAATTTGATTTAAGAGTATAATTAACTTCTATATAATGTGTTTAGTGTAACGCTCGGTACATTGTAAAAACACTGAGATGGGCTAGTTTGAAAAGAAAATCCCCTGAGATGAGTTATCCAAAGCCAAATAAAATTTTGATAAAATTTAAATAATAAAAAATAAGGATTTGAGCCTTGAGTTGCCCAAAAAATAAGGCCAGAATGATTCAAAAAATTTGTCGAAAGGCCAGTGGCATTTTCATAAATAAGGGCAATTTTGAAAAAATACTTAAGAGAGCTTTTTAAATAAAAATTTTGAGTTACCCAGGATTTTCAGAGG
This sequence comes from Erythrophleum fordii, assembly GCA_032878935.1. Lineage (NCBI taxonomy): Eukaryota > Viridiplantae > Streptophyta > Magnoliopsida > Fabales > Fabaceae > Erythrophleum > Erythrophleum fordii. The sequence continues at coordinate 4,750,038 of JAVQMF010000029.1, forward strand.
CCCCAAAAACTATGGGAAATCCCGGGACCAGTGAAGCCCCTCCAGCATACTCTTTTCTGATGTCAGTTGACTTGAATTTTGACTGGTTCGTTCGAGAAGGTTTTAGCTCCGATTTGAGTGATTCTAAAGACATTTTATTAAATTGGAACTTAAATTTATGATGGAAAAGACAGTTCTAAAAAAAGCGCTAAAATGAAGCCAAATTGGAAATGCCATTATAGGAGGGCAAAAATAGAAACAATTTTTAAAAGGAAGCTTCTAAATTCCACTTTAAAGTCCACCATTGTAATATCCAATTTTTTGAAAATGAGAGATTATGTTATACGACCATTAGAATGTATATTAAGCATGAAGTATGGCAACGAACCAAGTTAATTTAAGGGTTGAAATAACATCTCATCTCCTGGGTCGAAGATCTTGTATCCTATAATTTGTAGTGTAATTTCTAAGACCTTATCGACAAGGTTTTCGCAAGTAAATATAAGGTCTTCTTGAATAATGTGTTAAAACTTGTGTGGTCTGAAATTGAGTGTGGAAGGCTTTTTAAATGAAATTTTTAAGTTCTCTAGGGTTCTCAGAGGCCCTAAAAACTATAGAAAGCCCTGGGAGAACTAAAGCCTCTCCGGTGGACCTTTTTTAATGTCGGTGTACTTGAACTTTGATTGATTGGTTCAGGAAGATTTTAGCTCCGATTTGCGTGATTCCAAAGGCATTTTACTAAATTGGGAACCTAAAATTTATAATGAAAAAGACAGTTCTAAAAAAGGAGCTAAAACAAGTTAGAAATGAAACTACCAAGAACAAAGGACAAAATAAGAATTTTTGAAAAAATCCTTCTTAAACCTATATATATATATATATATATATATATATGAAGCGTCCTTATGCTCCCCTCATTTAGATCGACCAAACTCTGCCCAAAAACCAGAGAAAGCTTAAGGGAAGGAGGTGTACAAGACTAAGGCAAAAGGAGAAGGAAAATTTTCAAGAAAAAGGTAAGAATTTGTTAGAATTTCCTAGTCTTCTCATTAGGAAATCTCTTTTCCTCCTTCTCCCCTTTCTCCCTATGGCTTTCTTAGAGTTTTTGGTGCTGTTTTAGGGTCGGACCAAGAGGGAAAAATTCGGATTTGAAGAGAGGAAGTCAAAGAAAATGAGAATCAAGTGAGAAAACAAGGTAAATCTCTCATTCCATGGTAGATACTTCCTCCCCCTTCTTTTCCCTATTTCGCCCTATATATGTAGATGCAAGAGGGTAGATTTTGAGGAAAACCAAGGGTGAATTCCATCAATTTGAGGGAGGAGAGTAAGAATATGCAAAGAAATCCAAGTAAAAACCATGATTTTGCAAGATAGAAAAGTTAGGGTTTTGATTGCACCTTAAGCTCTATCATGAACCCTAACCATATTTTATGATGTTTAAGGATTCATATGAGTTCCTAAGACATCAAGAGAGCTTCCTACATGATTCTTTCATCAAAAGAAGCAAGGAAACTCCATTAGTGCTTTATAGAAGTAGAGTTTTGGCCAAAGAGAGTCCATGCACCTAGGGAGTGTTTTAATTCCTTCCAAGCTTAGTTTTACATCATGTATGATGGGAGAGTATGAGAAAAAGTCTTAGGAAAAGTTTAGAAACTATAAAAAGTAAGATAGCCTTATATGTTCCATAATATGACTTAAAGAAACAACACCTAACAAGACTCTTAGAATTGATTATGTGATGACCCCAAGAGATTTAAATGGAGTCAAGAATCATGAATGAATAGATGGAATGTAGCCAAGATGATGTTTCCTTAAGGTTGCTTCATTAAGTACATTATAGAACCATGAAAGAGTTTTATGAGTCACCTAGCTTTTCTAGTGAAGATGTGGCCTTAAACTTTGTTTCAAAAGTGTAATTAGCTTCCATATGATGTGTCTAGGACATGAAGAATGATCTCCACCTTCTTAGGTGTGTAAGGTTAAGGGAGAGGATTCAAGACTTAAGGAAAAAGTATACAAATGCAAGCAAGGTAACTCTCTCCACCTTCTCTCATGCATGGATGTGTGTTTAGCTTATTTTAGAATATGTGTATGTGCATTTTTAAGCTATGAAAAGTATGCTAGCATGCCTTTATATGTCATGATCCTTGATGCCATGTTATGTTCTTAAATGATTTCATGATGGTTGTATGAGTTTGCTTGAGTGTAGAGAGGTCAAGAACTCTCCCATTTGGTAAGGATGAGCCAAGAACCCTTGAGCTTAGTTGAGACAAAGTAAAGAATTTCCTAAAAGTAAAGTGGGCTCCCAAGAGTATGGTTGAGTCCAAAGTGCTTAAAGAACAGGTGAGGCAAATCCAAAACCCATGAAGAGAAGTGTGAGGCCAATCTAAACACTTAGTGAGCTCTTGAATGATTTGTATGAGTTGTTCACATGCCAAGTTTATTTTTTAAATGTCTATGACTTTCATTTTCTCCATGCATGCATTTATAAAGGTTGCTTTGCACATATTATGTATAATTGAATAGGAGATAAGCTATTGGGATTCTTTGAATCTTATTCCTTCCTCTCCAATGTCTTAACATGCTAGGTAAAACAATTGAGCAATGTATTGGAGGCCACCAAGTTTAAAAAAAGAAGATGGGCATTAAAATATATGAATATGTCTAGTTTTGCCTTCTTTTTTGCCATATACATGGCATATGATGCAATCTCATGATAAAATTGTTATGTAACTATATGAACATATGTAAATACCCAAATGTATGATGTATGAATGAAATTTGATGCTAAATGTATGAGATAGCATGTTTTGGGTATTGAATGGCAAGTTTAGCTCTTGAATGGCTAAATAGATTAGTGTAATGATGGAAGTGGAATGACCAAATTTAGATGCATGAGGTTTGAGACCACTTGGACAGTTCATACAAGTCCTATTTATGCTTTTAAACTTACCCAAGAGGTGCCAAACACCAAGCAAGACCATTTGGGCGCACTTGGTCTCTAATGTGGATCAAAATTGATCATATTGGAAACCTATACCACTTTTTACCCAAATGAGCTCTTCTTAGCCTGAAATTTGGCATACATCTAGAGCTTATTGAGAGCTTTTTAAGAAGATAAAATTTAGAATTTTTAGAGGTCTATAGAATATTTGATGAATTTTCAAATTTGAGAAATTTTTTGGTTTTGGTCTAGTGTACTGTTCACTTAGGTCCAAAAATGAAATCTATCACTCAAGGGGAAAATGATGTCCAATTGTTACAAAATTTTAAAGAAAGAAACTAGACACTCCCAATGACCTGTGCCAACTAGAAGTATCCCATTTGGATGTCTAGAGAGGGAGATATGTATTTTTAAAATTTCTATCCAGCATTAGGCATCCAAACTGACCCAGGGTATTGTTTGATTAGTTTTCGGTGCCTGGACATGAATGGACTGGTATGACGTTATTTTTTCCCTCTAGTTAACATCTGTAGATTTCTAGATTGATATCATTCATGTGTGTTGGATTGTTTTGGAATTAATTGGATATTTTTGAAGTTTGCTGCGGAAGCTTGTGATAGTACCAGTAGCTAGCCAGACCTCCATCCTTTTGTGAATGTCAAAAGTTTTTTGTGTGATGTTTCATGGTCTAGTCATATTTTTAACATAAATTATACATGTTTATCTTCCCAGAATGGCAAAGAATATATGATTTCAATTTTTCTAGAATTAGTTATGAGTTTCCAAAGTTTGTGACAAAAATGAGGAAATTCTGGCTAAAAATGCAAACATGGGTTTTATGTGTTCCTTTGCTTTCCATGAGTTGTAGACCAAATTTGATAATGGAAATGAGTTATATTCATGTGTTTAAGTATGAGAATGTGATAGATGCATTCATATGGCCCACAAAACTCTGAAAGAAAATTTTTATCTGTAGAGAAATATATTTTAATTCATAACTCCCTATGACATTATATTGTTTCCATAGAACAAATATAAGATAAGGCATGGGAATTGCATGAATCGAGTTCCAAAAGTATGGTGTTACATTCATCCTCTCCCTCTTTAAACCAACTTTCTTCTGCTCATAAAAGAGAGGGATTTGTGGAGGAAGAAAGCAAGGTAAAAAGTGAGAAAGAGTAAGATGTTGATACTTCTTCCTCTTGAAACTTCATCATACTTTTCTTGATTTATCTTTCTATGGTTTTAATGAAATTTTGGTGCTAGTTTAGGGTCAGACCAGAGGAGAGAAATTCAAAATTCAAGGAGGAGGAAGAGGGAAGAGGAAAGACTCTTGAAGGAAACTTGATTGCAAGGTAGTTTATTCTCCTTTGTTGCTTCTTTTTCTCTTTCTCCTCATCTATGGTGGGACACCTAAAATAGAACCATAAAGAGGGAAAGTTTCTATTTTATAATCCAAAAGAATTCATCAAACTAGGCCATGTGAAGATGGAATACATCAAAGAAATGCATGAAAAGCTAGTACAATTCAAGTTGAAAAAGGTAGGATTCTTGAACATAATCTAAAATCTGGGTTGATTCAAGAATTTCCCATCATATGTGAGTGTTATTTTGAGTTTCTAAGACTCCTAGAGAGCTTCCCAAGTGACCCATCCATTAAGGAAAAATTCCAAACTTCATAGGTTCTTAGTAGAAGCATATTTCGGCCAAGACCCTTAGAGATAGCTAGAGAATATTTTAAATAGTTCCAAGCTTGATTTGGGACTTTATATGATAAAAGAAGATAGGAGAAACCCTTGGAAAAAATTTAGAAGCTTTAGGATGGGAGATGAGGCAATGGCTTCCATAATGTAACCTTATGAAGCAACATGAACTTAAGTTTGAGAAAGTGAGTGTGTGATGGCTTCAAGGACCTTAAATGAGGTCAAGAGGCCTAAATATGGTAAGAATGGAACCAAGAATGTTGATTATAGTAGTTGCTTCATTAGGTCATTAATGGAACCATATAGAACAAAGTATGTCCTTAAGAGTGAGTTGGATGTCATAACTTGTTCCAAGAGTATAATTGAGTGTTGTTTATTATGAATACGCCAAGGAAATCCAACCTTACCACATTGTGTTTGTGGAACTAAAAGGAGAAAGAACAAACAAAGTAAAGCTTGAAAGTGCACCAAGGTATCTTTTCACCTTTTTTTGTTGCATTTTCTTGTTGCATATGTGTTATTATGTGCTTGTGTGTATATTTATATGTTTGAAACATGCCACTTGATGCTATGTTGCTATTTTAGTACCAATATGCCTTCTTAAATGTTTTTGAATTGTGGAAATGGCTCAAAAGGGTGAGGTAATGCCAAAAGTCCTTTAATGTAGGTGAGAAGATGCCAAAAGTTTCATGGCATGGGTAAGACAAAGCCAAGAGTCCCTTGGATGGGTGAGGTTAAATCAAAAGTCCCTGAAACTAAGAGTAAGGCAATCTAAAAGTCCTAGAAATAGGGTGAGGCCAAACCAAAAGTCCCTAAAACTCATTCTTATACTTAACATATGTTTGTGACATAAAAATGTGGAAATTGAATGCTTCATTGATTAAGTAGTTGCATACTTTTACCTTTGACATATTGTATGCCTTGAAAATATGCTTGAATAGGTGTATGAGTTATTGAGATTTAATGAATCTCACCCCCTCTTTTCTCTCATCTTATATGATCTAAGTGGAGTTCAAGATCTAAAGGATGGAAGCCAAGGAGCTTAAATATCCATCTCTAGACAAATTTTGTTAGTTTTGATGTACTAGAATGTCAATATATATATATATATATATGTTATTTTTAAGCCATGACACTTTGAATAAGTGTAAACTATGTTAGGTTAATGTATGAATCAATAATAGAGTTAAATTAATAGAAATGTGCAATTTGACCCCTTGGAAGCTCACTTGTACATGTATGTTTATGGAAGTGGCATAATGAAATTAAGTTGCATGATGGTTTAGACCTTATGAGAGACTTATTTATGCTTTCTAAGTTGCTCAAATGTATGTGGAGCAATGTAAAGCTCATTTGGACCAAATTTTCCTTCTTGTTGGAACCAAAAGTGCCATAATCTTGAGCTATGGCAAAGTCTAATCAAATGACCTCTTCTTGACTTGAAATTTTGCATGCAATTAGATTTTTCCTAAATATTTTTGGGAAGCTAAAGACTAAGTCATTTGGAGGTCTGTGGAATTTTCTATGATTTTTTAAATTTGGTATCAAAAATTTCGGATTTGCACCAGTATTATTCATTTGGTCAGTTGTGCAATTGTGTCATTTGAGGGGCAAACGTGGTCCAATAGCTACGAAATTTTATAATCAAAAACTAGATATTCACAGTGACTTGTAGCGACTAGAAGCATCTCATTTAGAGGTATGAGCTAAGAGATATGAATTTTTGAATTTCTGGAACAACAGTAGCGTAGCACGACTTGAGTCACTATTCCATTAAATTCCAATGCCTAAACGTGTTTTTTTTTTGAATCTATTTTTACCATAAATCTAACATCCATACCTTTCCAAATTTGTATCATTTGCATGGATTAGATTTTTTTAAAATTAATTGGATATTTTTGAAATTTATAATAGATACTTGCATTAGTACTAGTAACTGTCCGAACCTTTGCACTTTTTTGCATGTTAAACATCTTCTATGTTATGTTTCATGGCCTATACATATTTTTAGCCTAAATTATACATCTGTATCTTTCTAGAGTGCCATAGTATGCTTGATTTTGATTTTTCTGGAATTAATTACGAATTTTCAAATTTGAGGCTCAAAAGTTGTAGACTAAACTCAAGGCAGAAGCATTAAAAACCATGTATGCTTAATGTAAGCTAGAGTTTTTGGTAATGTTTTTATATGGTTATAAGTTGTATTGGTATAATAAAATGTGAGGATGATATGAGAGAGTCCCCAAGGCCTACGGAGCCAAAACGGAGAAAATGTGGATGACGTAACACTATTAAATTGTATTATTTTCTTTATTTTCTTAGGGGAATTCATGTATGAAACTTGTATTTGTAAGGGGGTTAGCTAAGATAACTATGGTATTACATCTATCCTAAGAGAAATAATCTCCACCTTCTTATGTGTGTGGGGCCGAGGAAGAGTAACCAAATTCAAGAGAAAAAGTTTGCATTTGTAACAAAAGTAGCTCTCTTTCCTTTCTCTCATGCATGAATAAATGTTGTCTTCTCTTTGAATGTGTGTTTGTATGTGCTAAGCCATGAAATGTGTCTAGCATGATTTTATATGCTATGGTACTATGATGTAGTTTTATGCATTCAAATGGTGTCTTGTTACTTTGCTTGAGTTTGCTTAAGTGTGGTGAAACCAAGAACCCTCTAACCATAGTGAGGATGAGCCAAAAACCTTTAAGAATGGTTAAGAAAAAGTTTAGAGTCTCCTAAGAGCAAGACTTAGTTCAAGGCCTTTGAGAAAAAGGGTAAGGCAAGTCCAAAATTTTTAAAGAGAATGATGAGGTTAATCCACTTACTTGGCAAGCCTATGCATGCTATTTATGACTTTTTAAAATGCTAAGAATGCTTCTTGAATGCTCACATATTCCATAATAGTCATACATGCACTTTTAGCTATAGATTTGCATTCTTTATGTGTAATTGAAAGGGAGAAGAGCTATTGGAATTCTTATAATCTCATCCCTTTCTCCCCACATGTCTAACATGTCTAAGTGGACCAAGTGACCTAAGGAATGGAAGCCACCAAGCTGAGAGAATGAAGATTGACAACCAAGTGTGTGAAAATACCAATTTGTAGCCATATGAGTGGCATATGATGTATCTCCTTATTGTATATGTTATATAACCTTATGAGCACATGTAAATATGTAAATGTATTATGTATGAATGAGATTTAGTGTAATATGCATGGTATAACATGATTTCGATATAGAATGGCAAGACTTCGACATATGCATTTTTGTGTATAACTTGGGGTGGATGAGTAAGTTTGAGAAATCTGGATATATGCACCTTTAAGACAAGTTTCAAGTGGCCATAGTTGTCTTAGAATCAACTTTGAATCATTTGAGACCCTTACATGACACAAAATGAGTCATTTTGCAATCCAATATCAAGATCTAGCTAAATGAATAAATTTACCCATGACATTTTGCATACATATAAATCTTGTCTGGAGCTTTTTGGGAAGCCAAAAACTAGATTATTTGGAGCTTTTGGAATTAATAATGATTTTTCAAAGTTGACTTTTTTTTACTAAACTGATGCAGATACTATTCATATGGTTAGTAATTTAAGTTGTGTCATTAGAGGGCCAAATGGTGTCTAATGCTTATAAAATTTTATAGGCATAAACTAGACATGATAAACTTTCTATGAATCACCCCAATTGGACATCTGAGCAGGGATATATGAATTTTTGAAATTAGAAAATAGTACTAATAATGACAGTCAACCTTTAATATTATTCTATTAATTTTTGATCGCTAGCAGCCTCTTTTATGGTCTGGATTTATTTTTAGCATAAAGTAGATATCAGTAACTTTTCAGAATGGTATATTTTTCTTGATTTCAATTTTTCTATAATTAATTATGACTTTTCAAAGTTCAGGCACAGAATCTAGACTGGGTACCCGAGGCTGCACACTATGTTTTCAAGTATACTATCTATTTGCACGAGTTTTAGGCCACTTCTTGAGATGGTTTTAAGTTATATTTGTGTATTTAAATATGAGGATGAAATGAATAAGTCCATATGGCCCATGAAAAACCAAATGAAAATTTTATCTATGACGTAACGTAATTTAATAGAATATTTTTAATAGCTTTTCTTGGAAATCCTATGTAATCCAAGAAGATGGGCCTAGTAATGATATGAGATGAGTTTAGTAAATATAGTGTTACAATGTACACCATAAGTTATTTATAAATCATTTCAATCAATTTGACAACTTAAGTACTAGTTATAGCATTTGGCTAAATACCTTAACATTTGGCTAATGATACTTGGCAATATTGTGATTAAGGGTTGTAGAATTGGAAGTATTTGGCAATATAATTATAATTTATGGAATTGGTTCATATTTAGTAATATTGTGATTATAAATTGTGGAATCGGTCATATATATTTAGCAATATTGTGATTATAAATTGTGGAATCGGTCATATATATTTAGCAATATTGTGATTATGTTTTATGTGCTAAGATATATTGTGATTATGCACAAAAAGAATTTTGCACACGAATCTAGTTCGATGTCCTTACAATATTGGGAAGTCAAGAGCATTAGGGTTGTGTTCGAGGCTTGGTATAAGGTCTATCCTGATCACAGATGTTTGGACATTCCACTCATTCTCATTATAGGACGAGCTTTTCTACTCCTTCTTATATAGAGCTAGAAAGTAAAGTCTTTCAATTGTAATCAAAGGTGGATGACTAACAAAAAATGATGAATAACCAAGCAAGTCAAATCGATGTAATAATGACTTTTATTCTCCAGAATTTTCAAGGTCGCCTGCCTTTTAAGCTTGCTTCCTTCCAAGGTCTAATGATAACATTTATAATGTATTTATTGAATGATATTTATTTCTTGTAATTTAATTTTTATATATTTCTAATGACATTTTATATTTTAATTTAGATACCTAATCAATGGAGTAGGCATTGACCAAGTATGATAGATCATTCTCCACCATCTTCCAATCAAGAAGAATATTAGTAGATTAAAGACTTCCCAAGTAACTTGTAAGAACTTTTATTAAATGATTTCATAACTATAAAACTTACCTATTAACTTGTAGAACTTTTTTTTTCATGATATTATTAATGAAAATTTAATTTTTCATCAAATTATAATTTAAAAGTTATATTTGTTATGATTATTAAGTCTAAGTCATTTTGACCTATGTTTATATACAAGTTCAAATATCATAATTATTAAAAAAAAAATAGCTACGATTGCAAGCACCACTCTATATCCCCTTGCAAATAATGGCAGTCTGACATCAATCATTGCTATATGTCGAACAAATTTTGTTGCAATTGTAATGGAACTATTGCAAAATCCATTTTTACCGTGGTTGTTCAATTGGCCCTATGAATTTATTGTGATGTTTGTTCTTGCAGTTGATAACAACTATTGCCATGCCTCCTTACAAGTGTTTCAATGGTGATTCTTGTAACTATTGCTAAAATTTTTAGTTATGGTTGTTGTCACTATATCCCCAAAAAAAAAAAAAACTATCACAAAAAGAGGTTTTTCTTATAGTGTATATTTATTAGTTTTCATTAAAATACTAGTGTGAATGTTTTATATAATTATACTAGTGTAGTACCAATGCAATGCAGGAAATATGGTTAAACATATACGTTTATAATGTGACAAATTTTGTAAATTATGTATTTAAAATTTGATATGAAAGAAGGCAATAAAAATGAAAAAAATGGAGAATTAAACAAATTAATTTTAAAATATTATAACAATTCAAACATGATAAAATCTAACACCAAATTTGAAAGAGCTCTTTATCATTCATGACAAATGAGCTGTACACATCAAATGGTATTGGAACACCATCAAGAAAATCAAGGAAGAAAAATGATAGATATAAACATAGAGAAAAACTTTAACCAATTCTGAAGCATTAGTTGTGATAAAGTGAAAATGTCTGTATATAAGAATAATATATTTGATATTTGAAATTGTAATAGTATACATAAATTAAATAATCAAATAAAATAATGAAGCTGTGTAAATCATTAGAAATACTAGTGCAATCAAGGTCAATCATAATTTCTTTATTGTGATTTTTTATATGTGTATTGTGAGTATATTAGGCAAAAGCAAAATGAAAAAGTAAACTAGTTTAGTTTATGCTTCCCATGAGAAGTATTATTACTAATATTTTCTTTATAAATTTATCTTCAAAATATATATTAAGCAACCTCTTATTAGTTTTTCAATCAAAGGTTTGCAATTGTTGTAGAATAAAAAAGTAGAATGTATGAAAGAAACATGCTTACATAAACCTTTAGTATAATACTATCAAATATTATAACTCTTTGAGAATAAAGGGATTTCATATTAAAAACAAAAATTAGCCAACTTCAAAAATAATGGATCAACAAAGGAAAATTATACCATTTCTATGGAAACTAAAAATTAAATCCCTAAAATGCGATATTTGTTATTATATAATCAATTAATTACGATACTTAAGTTACCCCCAACAAAATACTTTAAAAGAATAATTAAAATAATTAAACTATAAATAAATTCTCACACCTAAAAAAATTTTCACTGAAGTTGAACAAATAATTATCCTTATACACTATCATCAATTTCTATTCACCATTGAATTTATCAATCATAAATAATTCAAACTTAAATCCATTCATAGAGTTTACTTATTCCCCTGAGTTGTTAGAAGTTAGAAAAACTTGGTCATTCATAGTATGACTATATTATAAGTTGAAGGAGCAACGGTGATAGTCCAAATCTTAGGCCATGTAAAGAAATTAGGCTCATTGATGGAATAAATCCACATTCTATCTTATATTCTTCTTTAAAATACTTAATGTGAAAGGAGATAAGGCCTAGTTTAGCTTTGTATATAACCAATTATGAAATCTTTATCTAGTGTCATTGAAAATTTTAATTTTTAATACCTTTGAATGTGGATATTAAAGGCTATTGCATAATCAGTCATCTACAACATCTCACCATTCAAACATATGTTCTTGTGGTTGATCCAATGATGTTGATTGTTAAATTTAATAGGTTTTGACCAACATGCATTAGTAAGTGAGATAATAGAGACCCACTAGTGTCTATTGTTATCTAGGTTTTCAAAAATGACAACTATCTTAAGATCATCTCCTATAGGGTCATGACCAAAACACTATAGGTTTTTCCTTGCATCAGTCAATTTTAAAAATAAATTAGCGTCAATAGTTAAAACCTTTAGCAAAAAAATAGCATATGATTTTTTAATAAACAAAAAAAATTAAATTAAAATGAACCTTTAAAATTTTTATGTTCCATATGATTAATCCATTCAACATTGTTGTTCAAAGTATTCCAAATGAGAAAAACAAATTCAAAATCATGCATTAAATAAGATATGCAAAGTAAACATTGGTAGCACCTATAACTTTCAATGAAAAATGCAGATCATAAGGATTAGGAATTTGATCTCCCTTAAAAAAGGATTTTCAATTTTTAGATCATGTAGTGTAAGAAAGAAAACATCATTTTGAAAATGTAGAAGGACAATAAGCAAAGAACTATACTTCTCCCAAGTGTTGAGGTAATTTTTTTAAAACAAAAGTACAATTGTAATAACCTTAACAAATAAATGATAATAATATGGGATTACTTAAGCTTAAAATACAATAATATATATATTTGAAAGTGTTTAAACAATTGTAAAAAGAAAAAAAAATCAATAATAGTGGCATTCTAACATAAGTGGCTGGGACTTGGGTGGCACCTTCAGAATGCTGGTTTGATTCTTGTTGAGGCTACTTTGACTTACTTTTTCCCCACTTTAGATTTCCCTTTTCTTCCCTAGCAAAGACCAAAATATCCCTAAGAAATATTAGGCAAGGCTGGCTAAGTGGTAATTTCGTTTTGAATCTTCTTTAGGACGTCATTCAAACCATTGCATAAGTTGCTATGTGAGTGAGGACCGAAGTTGCTATCATGGTTCTTTCTTCCAAATTCGGGTGAGACAACCTTTGCTCCATTTAGCCTTACTTCTGCATTAACATCCCGTCATTTGGACTAGTTTTTTTTTTTTTTGGTTGTTGTTGCCTTCATCCACTTGTGTAGCTGTTATAGTTTTGACAACCAAAAGTGGTGTAGAATGTGGCAAATTTGGTCTAGAATTCCATCCTCTATTCCAACTGGTTAGGGGCTCTTTTCTCTAATTTTTCTTGCCTTAAGATATGCTCTTTTTGCCCCCCTCCCAAATTGCCCTAGAAAAGTCTTGCAAAATATCCCTCCCTTAAAGCGAATCTCAATCTGAAGCAAGGTAAGAAAAAGGGAGGCTACGTGCTAGATCTGAAGCAATGAAATTTCACTTCTTTATACTCTTAAGGTAAAGGTCTTGTAACTTATATTTCATTCTTGTTATACCTTGTTGTTATCCCTTAATACCTTAAAGATTCAACATATCTTGCTTCAATTCTTGTGCTATTGTTGCTGCCCTCTTGGTTACACAAGTTTGTTGATTGAATCTCTTTGATGTCTCTTTATTTTAACAAGAAATCAATGAGAAGGAGGATAAATTAGGCCACTTGAACCATGGTTTTATGCTAAGAAATTTGTATTGGGCTGTTGAAGTTAGGAAAAAAAAATTCACACCAACGTACTTGGTAAGATGGGGCCTTCTACGCTGATTTCCTTAACTTGGTTGGAAATTTGCAACCTTGGTTATCCTACTTAAATTTAATAATGGGACTAAGTAAAGTTAGTGGTAGGTTTAAGTAGTTATAAGGTGGTAGATTCAAGTATTAAATGAATCCAATTTTATTGTAAGTAATGAGAGATAGAGGGAATATAACTAAAGCAAGTTAATCTAAATCGAGAATAGCGTTGGAGTAGGAAATTTTTTATAAGGAATAATTAAATAGAAATGAGTCGATTAATATGAACTCATATGAAAAGAATGGATGAATGGACATGAGGGAGTCACTAACATTAATTATGCAACTAGTATCTAATTGAGAAAACATTTTCTTGACTATTTTAGGAATTGTTTTGTATTATGTAGGAAGAGTGATGGTGTTAAGTGAAAGGACACCATTACGTTCTTCTTTCTTTTCTTTTTAATATTCAGTGAGTAGATTATAAACCATAGTATGATTTTTACATATCATTTACTTTAAATCCCTCTTTTCCTTGTTTAAACTCTATATATCTGTAAGGACAAGCATCTCAAATGGTAGCTCTCTTATTGTGTAAGTCAAAATTATACTCAAGGCTCTTAGATTATGAGATGCCTTATATATTCATATTTTTCAATGGGCATAAGATGATATGATGCTAAGAATAAGAAATTTGGAGATGTGGAAAGTGGTTTATTTTGTGTAGTCTTAATTGTTGAAATGATAGACATTGAAGAACTAACTGATTTGTGAGAATTGATGCGTGAGATATACTCTAATATATATATATATATATATATTGTTATATCCTTAAGATAGGATTGTGTAAAATGCTAATAGTTAATAGCAATCTTGTTAGCCTCAGTGCACCTAAACATTTTTTTTCCATATGGATTATGTAACTGAGTACTTGAATGGTACTGAGTGGAATGCTTCCTAATTGTCATGATTATGCACACATATGGAGATATATGGTTACTCACCCTTTATGAGCTAAGTGTCCACGTTAGAATATTATGCATGTTAGATTTTAGAGTTCTACACGACTCTTCTTATGATAATTTATAAAATCATTTACTCTTTTCTAGCATTTAAAATTTGCATTTTATAACCTCGTATTTAAATTAATTTTCAATACTCTTATTATTGTCATTATCATTATTATCAATATTATTAATCCTATGGACTTGATTCAATTGTTGGTGCTTAATTTCATATTATACATTATAAATATATATATATATAGTATCAGACTAATTCTTTATTTTTTTATCTTTTAAAAAAACTTAAATATATTCCTATACACTTCCATATATTTTTAAAGTTTAAACTTAAAGAATCATGAATTGATTTTTCACCTAAAAATACATATATATATATATATATATAACAAAAATATTTATATTTGTAAGAAAAATGTTGTGCTTGCTTGTCTTTTTTGCTACTATGCTTTATTTTCTATCCACTAAGTTCCTTAACTCACTTGTTATTTATTATTGCAGATAATAAAGATACGATTGATCCTTCTCAGTTAAAGTAGTTTGGAGGGTTTTCAACGGTGAGCCCAGCATTGTTCCATTAGCCCTAGCTATTTTGTGTTGTGTATTTATATTTTGTAATCTGACTCCTAGTTATGGCTCCACAGATAAACAAATAGGTTTCCTTTCTTTATGATCATATTTTGTTATCTGTATGTGAGAGCAGAGCTCTCTTTGATATTGTTTTTAAATATTTTGCTTTGTTGGGTTATGTTGGTTGGTTGTAAAAAATCTGGGATGTCCAAAATTTAGGAAAGGCTCTACTAGATTTTCTATAACAAGCTGTATATTAAAAATTGATGTGACTTATGTAGGATTAAAGAATTTTTTACTTGTGTTGTGTAAATGGGTTGTGGGTTCTTCTATACTTACTTAGACATCGGAATTAGTTATGGTCGAGCTTATAAATATAGGAAATCTCCCCTTAGGTCATGCTGGTCATGTTTCCATTTAAGGACATGACAACAATTCTTTATAGCTAATTTCCAGCTCTTAAACACTAAAGAAAAATGCCGCAAGGAGATGAGTAAAAATATTTGATATTATGTAAGAAAAATACACCTTTAAAATAAAATAATTTAACTATAATTCTTTTAAGAAGAAAATGGGCACAGAATAATATACAAAATACATTGATAGAACTCTTTACCTATTTGTAATAATAATGGATATATAAACCACATTGCAAATTCTTTTTTTAACTAACAAAACCTTAGTTCTTGTCACACAAGAAACCATATTGCAATTAGTGATCATGATTTCCTAATTTGATTTTTGGTGGTTAGCGATCATATTAAAGTTTGTTTCCTTTCTAATCTTTTCACAATGTTAACAATAGTAGATTTATATTATTACTAATACATTAATAAAAATTTGTTACTTTTTAGCGTATGAAAAAAATTATATTAAGTATTAGTATCTTAATATACTCTTACTTTATGCTCTTGATATTGTCTTAATTACTTGCATCACTTAAACATTCTCCTATTTTGAAGGTTAATCAACATATAATATTATTTCACAATTGCAAAGGTTGCACATTCTCCTATGTTAAAGTGAGTTATTTACTTTTACCACTCACATTCCATAATCTATATGCAACTAGCTAAAGTAATTAGAGCGATATCAAACTTGATGAGAAGTGTTATATGATGATACTTTATAATTTATATGCAATGTCGAATGCTTCCTTAAATTTTATTGTAATTTTACTTTACTATTTTTTTTTCTAAAATATTTTCTTGAATAAAGTTTTCTTAAGTATTGGTCAAATTTTAGGTGACTAGAAATCATAATATTTTCACAATATTGGTGTGGTTACTTGTTGAAAGTAATTAAAAAATTCATTTATATTTTTTAAAAATTAATAATATTGTAATAACTAGCTTTTTCAGAAATTGAACTGAATTCGATAAACTGATATAGGAACACTCTAAAGTAAAGCAAATTAAGATTAAATAATATTAGGATGTTAATTAAAATATCTTACAATGTGATTTATAGCCTAAAGTTCGTGCGAAACCAAAGCCAAAATGGCCAAACAGAGAGTTACAAAGGCCAGTGGCAAAATCGTAATTTCAAGTAACTTTTTGAAAACTCAAAGGAGGGATCTTTAAATGAAAATTTTGAATTTTTGAGATTTCCAGAGATCCTAAAAACTATAACAACCTCTAGAAGGGTCAAAACCCCTTTAATATATATTTTAGAGTGGCAGTTGACCAAAACTTTGATCAAATGGTTCATTAAAGTTTTAAATTCAATTTGGATGAAACCAAAAGCATTTTATGTATTAGAGTACCTAAATTTTATGATAGAAAAGATAATTCTCAAAAAGGAGTTGAAATGAGCCCTAATGGAAAGAACCAAGATGAGGGACTAAATTAGAATTTTGAAAAATGTTATAATTGAGCCCTCTTTCTTCTTATATCACATCCCACTCTTTCTCATCACCCTAATCGACTTTCCTTTGGTTTAAAATAGATTCGAGGACTACCTTGAGTGGCACACAAGAAGAGGGAACAAGGTGAAGGGAATCAAAGCTTAAAAGTGTAAGAATTCACCACTTTTTCATACTTCCTCCTTTACTAAACTTCTCCTCCTCTTTTTCCTCTCTCTTCTCATGGTTTTGGTTTCTTAATTGGACATGTTTTGTGACTGGTTCAGTAGAGGAGAGAGAGAGTTTGAAGGAAAGCTTGAAAGCTTGTGAAAGCTCTCTTGGAAAGCTTTAAAATAAGGTAAGAAACCATGGCCCAAAGTGCTTTTTCTTGACTTCTCCTTGTACTTGTGTTTCTACCAAACCTAGCACCATATGTAGGGAATTTGATTTTGATCCAAACCTAATAGGAATTAGGGTTTTAAAGTATAAGGAATCATATAGAACAATTAAGATTCAAAAAGAACCTGTGACACCTTAATCTACTACCGCTACCTAGCCTCTCACTGGGCTCGGTTTCATATGATTTCCAAAGAATCAACACCAATCCGTGGCATTTTCATGCTATGAAAACGAGGTTTCAAACACTCAACTTTTAACCTGTGGGTCCTGTGAACTCATCATTTATATTCTCAACTCAAACTCCACTTATACAACTCAGACATAGCATAAAACAAACCATAAGCCACGGGTATGGAGCCAAAAACTAGAAAATGCACTTTTCTCACTTGTGCCCAAAAGTCTTATTTTGGCTCTAATTTTGGAAAATCATAACTAATTATAAAAAAATGTAAATGCAGCAAACTTTAGCTTTCTAGAAAGCTCTAAGTGTTGACTTTACAATAAAATCATTCCCAATCAAAATCTCAGCATTTGAACCATGTTTGACATCGAAAATAGGAGGAAGGTCCAGCTATCACTGTTTCTGGTGCAGCTTTCTGTCATGACATTCAAAAATCCATAACTAAATCCACAAAAATCCAATCTGGGCACATTATACCAATTCGGAAAGCTACAGATGTCTACTAGAGGAAAAAAATAAGTCTAGATCAGTTTAGTAGTTTCTACACCCTGAAAACTGATGTAATAGTGATGGGGGTCAGATGAGCTCCCTGATGCTGATACAGAACTTCAGACGGTCCAATATCTCTCTATAGATCTCCGATTTAGCTGATTCTAGTTCCTATAAGTCACTGTGGTGGTCTAGTTTATGTGTATAAAATTTCACGATATTTGGAATCCATTTGGTCTAAGAATACCATAGATTTTATTTTCTGATTTATATAAACAGTACATGACCAATCCATTAAATTTTCCCAAATTCAACAATTCACCAAATATTCTCTAGACCTCCAAATATTACCCACTTTACCTTCTCAAAAAGTTTCCTACAAACTCTAGAGGCACGCCAAATTTCATGGCAAGAGGAGCTCATCCGGTCATACTTTGACGGAGCTCCCAAAAATACCGGTTTTGGCACCCCAAAGGTCCAAAACGGATCCAAATAGCCTCTCACACACTCTAGCCACTCATGGACAAGTTTAAAAGCATAAAACTAGGATATATATCAAATCCATATGGTCCAAATCAACATACATTCCAATCTCGCTATGCTACGGCCAAATATACACTACTTCATGCATTTAACAAAAGGGGCAAAACCCTCATTTCTATTCATTTGGCTATAAACATAGTTCATACAATATTATTTTACATTTATACACATGTTACAACCTTTACATCTCAAAAATAGTGGGCGCATATTCATTTGGCACCACTTTACATCAAAATTACATCAAAATATCCAAAAGAAAGTAATATCTAACTATGCATGCTCCTAGGCTCCTTGGTGTGTGCTCGGTTCTCCTTGAACTCCACCTAGCATATTTAGTTGGGAGGGGAAGGGGTGAGATTCAGGGAATCTCAGTAGCTCATGCACTCAATCAAGTAAACAATCAAGGCATATAACAAGTCAAAGCATGTGAATAAGCACTTAGCCATTCTCAAACTACCAACACACATTGTACATGCTATGGAAATCACAACAATGCCAAAAATGGGCTCCAGGGACTTTTGGTCTAGCCTCACCCGAATTTAGGGACTTTTGGATGGCCTCACCCGAGTTTAAGGACTTTTGACTTGGCCTCACTCGTTTGAGACTTTTGGCCTTGTCTCACCTATCTCAAGGGACTTTCGGCTTCACCTCACCCATCTTAAGGGACTTTCAGCACTACCGCACCTGAGCAATTCTCACAATTCATCACACAAGTATATTGGTATCAATGCATCAAAGCAATAGCATATGGCATATTCCACACAATAAGCATATACATAATCACACAATGACTATCATATCCAAGAATGCAACAAGAAAGAGTGGGAAAAGAGAGCTACCTTTGGAGCCAAAGCCAACACTAGCTTTTCCTTTCAATTTCTCCTCTCCCTCCTTAGGTTCACAATCACACCTTGATGAAGGTGCTTCACTTGAGCCTAGACACAATTAAAGAGCATGGAATTACTCTCTTAACATGGAATCATCAGATCAAACTCTCCTACATACCAAAACCTAGAGTTCTCTCTCTCTCTAAAATGCCATCAACTCTTTCTCTCTCTCAAGCTCCCATAGTAGTGGAAACCATATTTTTAAAGAAAACACAAAGATTCAAATGTGTTTTACACTTTCCCTCTTCTGACCCATGCCAAAAAATCATCCATTTTTACAAACAAAATCGTAGGAAAAGAGGGCAAAGGGAGGGGATCAGAAATCTAAAGAAATGGGGGAAATTTCCTTACCTTTCCCTTGCTCTTCCTCCTTCTCTTGATCTCTCTCACTCTCCACGCCTCTTTTCTCTCCTTGGGTCGAAGTCTAGGGCAGATATGAGAGAAGAAATGAGTTTGGGCGTTTAATGAAGTCTAATTCTCGCTATTTACTCTCTTCCAGACTGACCCTCGCTACGGCGAAAACTAACATTCGCTATAGCGAGCTCGTGTAATCTGGCTTCACTATGGCGAGGTGTAACCTTCGCTACGGCGAGCTCGTGTCAGTTCCATTCGCTATGGCGAGATATACCATTCGCTATGGCGAACTCGCGTCAGTTCCAGACCTCACTCTCGCTATGGCGCACGCTACGGCGAGCAACTCCCTGGTTTCTGTATGGACTGCTGCCAGCACTCGCTATAGCTAAAATCTCTTTCACTATTATGAACAAGCACTCTCGCTGTAGCGAGACCATTTCTCGCTATTGCGAGAGGACTTGGCAGAAATTCTGGATTCCGAAAATTTTCAACTTTCACTTTCTTTCTTTTCCCTTTTCTTTTCTTTTTCCTGGTTGTTACAAAACCTATAGATAATAAGTTACAGAATTAAGATTTTGATTATATCTAGGGATGTATGAAACTTTTTAATGGTAATTTAGATTATCTAAGAGTATATTTGAGTTTATAAGAGGTCTAGAAAGCTTCAAAAGTGGTAAATTTCCTAAGAAAATTAACAAAACTCCATGAATTCCTATCTTGAGCATAGTTTCCACCAAGAAGGAGTTCACACACCTAGAGAGAGTTTTCCTTGATTCCAATGATAGTTTAGAAATGAATAATATACACCAAAGGAACCATTGGTTTGAATTTAAAAACTATATTTTAAAAGCTGGAAGTTTAAGTTCCTTTTAGGCATAAAGAAACAACTAGATATTTGGCTCCTTGAAATTAGTTTGTGATGACTCTAATGACTTTAAATAGAGTTATAAGATTTAGACTGAGTGAGAAATTGGAGCTAAGATAATAAATTATATGTGTTGCTTCATTATACCCTTTTATGGAACTATATGTATGCCAAAAGCTAGAAATAGTTTATGTAGGTTTTATATAAGGTTAAAGATGGTTCCAATGATATATTTGTACCTTGTTTGGTATGTCTAGGCTAAGCAAAATGAGCCTCCTCCAGGTTTGTGTGTGAGGCCAAACAAAGAACCTAAAGGAATCAAAGGAAAGTTGTGTTTTTTGACCCAAGATAACTCTTCATCCATTTTTGTATACATTTCTTGGTTGTTTAATTATCATTGAATGCTTGTATATATGTTTGAATCATGAAATATGTCTATAACTATTGGTTCGATGCTATGGTACCATCATGTTTCTTGAATTGTGTTTGGAATGTGAAACTGCTCTTGATGGGTGAAGTTGTGCCAAAAGTCCCTTGGATTAGGTGAGGTGAAGACAAAAGTCCTTAAAAATGGATGAGATAAGGCTAAAAGTCTCAAAAATAAGTGAGGCTAAGTTAAAAGTCCCTAGAAAGTAGGTGAGGCTAATCCAAAAGTCCTAAATAATAGGGTAAGACAAAAAATTCCTAGAGCTTGAGTTTGATCTTGGTATGTTTGTGTGACCTTGAAAACTTGTTATGTTTAGTTCTTAGAAACATTTAATGCATGCTTGTGTTCTTTGACATTATAACATGCCAATGAGTTATTGGGATTATTTAAATCTCACTCTCCTCCACTTTTTATCTAATCTTGTCTAGGTGAAGCTTATGAAACCAAGAATGGAGGTCGATGAGTGTAAAATGTATTACTTTGACAATAGAATAGATTTTGATATTGTTTAATATCCAAGTATGTATGTATAAGTTATTTATAAGATTTAAACCTTTACTCATCTATAAAAGTATATGAATATGTTGTATGTAATGGATAAGGAGCCAAATACATAAGAATGTAAGATTTTGACATTCTTGAGCCATGGTATGCATATGTATATAAACAAGTGAGATGGTGAATTTGAATTCCATAGTGAATTAAACCTATTATGATACTTTTATATGTTGTATTTGAGCTTTTGCACGTACTCAAATGGTCATGGTTCATGTAGGAAGCTATTTTGGACTATTTGATGCTATCTTGACACTATTTTGGACCATATTCTTCCCCTAAACCAAAACCAAACCAAATGGATGAATTTGGACATGAAATTTAGCAATAATTTAGATTTCATATACATCTTTTCATAGATCAAAAAACAAAATTTTTGGAGCTCTACATAATTTATTATAATTTTTTAAAATTGGTCAAATTATGTAAAAACTATCAGTGCACTATTCATTTAGTTAGTTTAATTTTTGGTATCTTTGAGGGATCAAATGAAGTCTAATGCTTATAAAATTTTATAGACATATAGTTGACTTCATAAGTTTTTCATAGCCATTAAGATTACCTAAGTTAGCGTTTTGTAAAATAAGATATGAATTTTCAAAGCTACATGTTTGTTGTAGGATGAAAACTAGACCTAGCTATTGTTCCATTAAGATTACATGGGCCAAATGATATTGTTTTAATTTGAAATTTTTATAATACTTAGATGACATCTTGCGCTTTTCATAAAGTCTTAATTTTCATTATTTGAAAGTTTCTAACTTAAGTTATGAATTTTGAAATGTAATGCTACCTTGATATGTATGCCTCAAACTCGAAACACTTGCTTCAAATTGTGATGTTTCTATATGAATAAGTGTATTAAGGATCGAAGATGAAGTTGGTAAGTCCAAATGGTTCATTTAACCAAAAATGAATTAATTTGAGTTATAATGATGGCACTTTCTATTGTTAAAAGTAATTATTTTATGAAAATTGATACTTTTAGCTATTTGTGCCACAAAATTAGTGCTGTATGAATATAGTATTACAAATATTAAAAAATAATGAGAAAATCAATTGATAGAAATGTCAACTTGAAACTTGTAAGGAGGAGTCCTGAAAATTAGCGAAGTACCTTTTCATTTTTCTATGAATTAATTTTGCAAAGATGTCATTATACTTTTTGAGAATAAAGGGTTTTCTATATATATATATATATATAAGTCAAATAAAAAAATTATGAACCTAACATTAATTTATGAGACATTGCATGAACATGGTTACATATCTAAACCCATGTTATACATCTGAACATGGTAAGCCATATTTACTTGCAATGGCTTAATTGTGGTTCAAAAATTATGGGTTTTGTGGATTTCAGAATGTGATCATGCCACCTTTGAGAACGTTGCTTTTTCTATGGTAATGTGATGGAAATTGCCATTGGAACTTCGCCTATATATACAGGGGTCCTCCAGTTCAGTTAATACACACATCTAAATAGAACACCATCACTTAGTCATAATCAAAGCCTGGAAGCATCCCATACACCTTTATACGCATAGAATTTTCATTAGAAAATCATAGCACTAAAGCAATGGCTAGAGGTAATGTTTCATCCCATTTCTTTTGGTTTGGATATTATAAATGTCATTTTGTATATCTATGAATGCTAACAGTTGGTATTAGAGTCTGAAACATGCCTCTGCCTTGCTAAGTTTTTTACCTCAAACTTACCTTCATTCTGCTCAATTTGGGTTGGTTTTTAGAGCCACTTTTTCATCATTTTGACATATAAAATTGATCCTGTTGAAATTTAGATGAAAATATACTCTTGAATCACTCAAAATGGAGTTCAAAAACACAAAAAATGAGCAGGTTGAGCTTTAGGTCCAAAATGAGTCGTACCAAGTCATATGGATCCAGTTGGAGGTCAATGACGAATTGTATCATCAAACAACATGTTGTTTTGGGATTGGCATTACTACTGTATTGAAGTGCAAACGACATGTAGTTTTGTATTTTTAACACAAAATGGCTACAATAACATAAGGTGGTATTCAAACTTAGGCCCTCTCAATATCAGCGTGAGACATTGCCACTTTAGCTATGCTTTGTTGTTGTTATATACATGCAACATTTAATATATAACAATATCTGGGTTCATGTCACCGATAATATATGAGTTTTCTTTCCATGGTTTATATATATATTAATTTCTGATATGATAATATTTTTTTAGGCTATTCAAGCCCAAATTTAAAATCCTTTTAGCATTTTTTTCAATAAATAATATATTGGGCCTAACTTTTGTATAATTATTGGACAAAATATTTTGTAGGCCAAAATTATTATTTTGTGTGTAAATTTTTTTAAAAAATTTTGAACAAAAATATTTTATTGGCCAATATTTAATTAAAATTTGATAATAATTTATTTTGATGGCCATTTATTTTGTTCAAAATTACTAAGCGTATTTTAATTTGTCTAAATTTTGGTAAAATTATTATGGACAAACTTAAATTAATTTTTGACAATGTCTAGTTATTTATTTGTAAAAAATTATGGTGAAATTAATTTTGTGCCTTTAAATTTCCCTAAATCTTAAAAAATTATTTATTTTAGGTATTTTTGGCATATTTAGAGATAAAATTTATTTATGGTGTCATTTGAATTATGCCTATTTTTTGTTAATTAATCTTAGGCAATATATGTGGCACTTAATTTAAAAAGAGAATATTAATTGATTAATTTAGTCACATTTTGTTGATTAATTGATTAATTATTCAAATTCTCATTATGTAACACTTGTTTATGCATTATGTTAAGTTATATTCAAGCATGTAATTTTATTTAGATGTTATATGATTTGTGTAATTTTAATTTAATTAAAGTTTAGCTACAACACCTTTAATTATTTTCAAATTATATAATAAGTGTTATAATCACACACAAAAATGACATCAAATTATAATTAATCATATTTAATATGATAATCAGTATCTTATAGGAATATTATCATATTCCATATGATTAATTATGATAGAATAGTAAGTTTTTTTTCCTGATTTGCCCACAGAGATTAAGAAAAGAATATAAGTCACTAATTTTATCATTAGTATATGAGTCTAATTAACTAAAACTTAGTCCATAGAAAGTTTTATTTGTTATTAGGTTTATAGTTTGAATTGACATGCATTGTATTGATATAACATGTCATTTAGAATATTTATTTGTCTCAAATTATTGACATAGCATGTAAATTTGTTTAGCTTTTCAACCTTTTAATATCTTTGATTTTCAAGTTCTTGAATTAACTACAGATAACTATAATATTTGAAAGGAGAAAATAATTTTCTAATTAGGATGGATGAACATTAATGATGCAATCAGAAAGGGTAAACCTCATAAACCCATGAACACTAACAATCCATCTGTTGTAAATCTTTATGAACACTGGGAGTGATCTAATCACTTTAATATGATGTATATTAAGACTAAAATATCGGCTGGTATTCGTGGGTTTATAAGAAAGCATTAAAACATTCAAAGTTTGCTCAAGGCTATTGATGAATAATTCGAATCTTCAAACAAGGCTTTGGTAAACACTTTAATAACAAAGTTATCATCCATAAAACTTATCGGCATAAGAGGTGTGCGAGAGCACATCATGAAAATGAGAGATATAATGGCTCAATTAATAACACTCAAGGTTTAAATGTCAGAATCTTTCTATGTGCACTACATCTTGAATTCTTTACTACATCAATATAGGCCTTTTAAAATCTCTTGCAACACATATAAGGAGAAATGGTCAATTAATGATCTTTTGACCATATGCATACAAGAAGAGAAAGGCTCATAACAGAGATGGGTGAAAGTGCCTATACAATAAGACAAGGAAAGAAGAAAAGAAAGGCCAAGATAAAAGGCAAGGGTAAGGTTCCTATCCTTAAGAACATTAAGAAAGAGTTCAAGTGTTTTTTCTATAAAAAGAAGAGACATATGAAGTCGGACTGTGTCAAATTCAAGGCTTAACTTCAAAAGAAAGGTATCTCAATCTTATATATTTTTTATGAATCTAAAATAGTAGATGCTAATAGTAACACATGGTGAATTTGATTCTGGTTCAATAATTCACATCTTTAATATTTTGCAAGGCTTGCTAATCCAAAGGAAGCCAGTGGACAATGGACAATGAGCAGCACATCTATTCAGGAAATAAGATAGGCTTAACTATTGAAGCCATAGGAACAAGCAGATTAGTTCTTGATTTTGGTTTTATTCTGAATTTGGAGAAGATATTTTATGTATCAAGTTTCTCTAGAAATTTGATTTTTGTTTACAAACTTGTACTATTGGGATATTGCTTTGAATTTTGAAATAAAGTATCCAAATTATTTTATAAATCTAATATTATTAGCAATGGTACACTTTATGATGGTCTATTCCAAATTCAATTACGAGATAGTAACCTTTATGACTCAATGCATGTTTCTAGCAGTATAGGTATTAAAATAAATGTTATTAATAAAGATTCCTCTATGTTATGGCACCATAGGTTTAATCATATCTCAATAGAAAGAGTGAACAAATTAGTAAAAAATAGAGTACTCAAAACTCTTGACTTTACGGATTTTAACACTTGTGTAAACTGTATAATATCCGATTCTTTAAATACAGAAGAAAACACAATAAACGTAACGTACAGTTTCTTCATAAAAGCATTAAATTCACCGGATACAAAAAAAGTCCCCCAAATAGAGTGATTTGAGATCCCAGAAAAATTTATGTATCATTCTAAACTCCTAAAAATGAAAATCTCAGTCTCAGACGGAAAGAAAAATAACACTATAATGAAAAAAATGAATTTGAACATAAAGTTGATGAAACATAATGGCATTTTGTAATTTTGAGTAAATTTTAAAATTCTCACAATAGGGCTTTTTAAATGAAAATTTTAAGTTCTTAGGGTTTTCAGAGGTTCTAAAAATTATGGGAAGCCCCGAAATAGTTAAAACCCCTCTGGTAAACATTTTCTAATATCAGTTGACCCGAACTTTGATAAATTTATTCGGGAAGGTTTTAACTCTGATTTGGGTGATTCTAAAGGCATTTTATTAAATTGGAAATCTAAATTTCATAATGAAAAATATACTTTTAAAAAAAGAGCTAAAACAAACTAAAAACGAAAATGCTAAGATAAAAGGGTAAATCTTCATTCCATAGTAGCTATCTCTTGCTCCCTTCTTCTCCTTGATTCGTCCCATACATGAAGCTTCAAAAAGGCATGGATTTTGGGTAGAACCAAGGGTTAACCTTAGGGAATGGCGAGTGGAGAATAAAAATATGTAAAGAGAATTAAGAAATAACTATGAAAAATCAAGATAACAAAGTTAGGGTTTCAAATGTCCCTTGCAAAATTTGATTTGATACAATGATTCCTAGGCCTAAAATAAATGTTTAAATGAGTTTCTAAGATCCCTAAAAGACTCCCTATATACATCTTCCACCAAGAAAATAAAGCAAACTCCATAAGTGCCAAGAACAAGCATAGCATTGGCCTAGTATAGTTGGGACACCTAGGGGAGGTTTTAAATTTTTTCAAACCCATTTTTCAGTCATATGATGAGTGAAAATAAGGGAAAGCCTTGGAAAAAATTTAAAAGGCTTAGGGAATGAATTAGTGATATAGGTTTCATATTATGGCCTAAAAAAGCAATACCTAATTAGGCTCTTTGTTTTAAATATGTGATGACTCCAAGAGGCTTAAAAGGAGTCAAAAATCATAAATGAAAGGAAAGAATATAGCCTAGAACTTAAATGATGGATGTTGCTTTATTAGGTGCATTTTGAAACCATAAAAAAGGCTGTTAGATTAAGTTAGTATTTAAGAAAGATGTATAGCTTTAGAATTTGGTTCAAGAGCATAATTAGCTTCCATATGATGTATCTAGGCCAAAGGAAACACATCCCACCTCCTTGTGAGTGTGTGGCCATGGGAGAGGAACTAAGTTCAAGGAAGAAAGTGTGCAAGCATGATAAAAGTAGCTCTCTCTACTTTCTCTCATGCATGAATGTGTGCTTACCTTATTTTTGAATGTGTGTATGTATGTTTTAAGCCATGAAAAATGTTCTAGCATATGCCTACACTCCATATACCACATTGTTGTAATATGTTTTCAAATGATGCCTAATATGTTTGCTTGGGTTTGCTTGAGTGTAGTGAAGCCAAGAACCCTTAGCCATAGTGAAAATGAGCCAAGAACCCTTAGAAATGGTTGAAATAAAGCAAAGAATTTCCCAAGAGTGAGGTTGAGTCAAAACCTTTTAGAGAAAATAGATAAGACAAGTCCAAAATCTATAAGAGAATGGGTGAGGCTAATCCACTTACTTGGCAAACCTATGTATGCCTTGTATAATTTATTCAAATGTCAAGAATACTTCTTGAATGCTCATAGTTTCCATTATGCCCATGCATGCATTCTTAAGACTTGAATTGTATATTTTATGCATGATTGAAAGGGAGATGAGTTATTGGCATTCTTTGAATCTCATTTCCTCCTCTCCAATGTCTTAACATGCTAGGTGGATCACATGAGCAAGGTAATAGAAGCCATCAAGTTGGAAGATAAGAGATTGACAATAATCTGCTTACTTTTACTTCTTTTGTAGCCATATATATGGCAAGTGATGTAATTCTATAATGGAATGATTGTATAATCATTTGAACATATATAATTACCTAAATGTTTGATGTATGTATGAATTTTAGTGCCAAGTTAATAGTAATGTGCATTTTAGGTAGTGAATGTCAAGTTCAAGCATGTGTAATCTTGTGTATGGCATAGGGTGAGAGTGTGAGTTTTTAATTTATGGGTTTATGTACCTTTGAGACAAGTTTAGAAGGTCATTTTGGTACATTTCTACGTGCTCAAGTGGTCATGGTTGCCTTGGAGCTCAAAATGGACTATTTGAACCCTTTGTAAAACTTGAAAGTGACCATTTAACAATCCAATGTCAAGATCTGATCAAATGAATGAATTTACTCATGAAATTTGGTACACAAATAAATCTTATCCATATCTTTTTGGAAAGCTAAAAACCAGATTATTTGGATCTCTATGGGAATTAATTATAAATTTCCAAATTTGGCATTTTTTTTGTTGAACTGATGCAGATACTGTTCATATGGTCAGTAACTTGGGTTATGTCATTTAAGGGCCAAATAATGTCTAATACTCATGCAATTTTATAAGAATAAACTAAACATGATAAGCTTTTCATAGCCACTGAGATCACTCCAAGTAGACCTTTAAGTAGGGAGATATGAAGTTTTGAAATTGGAGGATAGTACTAGTAATGACAATTGACCTCTGTTATTGTTCCACCAATTTTTGGTAGCTAACAGCCCCTGTTGTAGTTTGGATATATTTTTAGCGTAAAGTAGACATCTGTAACTTTCTAGAATAGTAAAGTATGCATAATTTTAATTTTTTCTGAATTAGTTATAATTTTTCAAAATTTATGACAAAAATCTAGAAATTCTAACTAAGGCTGCACCTAATGTTTTTATGTATTCTATCCATTTGCATGAGTTTTAGGCCACTTCTTAAGATGGTTTTGAGTTTTATTTATGCATTTAAATATAAGAATGAGATGGATGAGTCCATATGGCCTATGGGATGTAACACCGTATTTATTAAGCTTACTTCCTTAGGTTTCATGGATTTCTCAAAGAAAGTTATTAAAATAATCAATTTAATTGCGTTATGTGAGGAATAAAATTTTTATTCAATATCATGTGGGCCATATAGACTCATCTATTTCATTCTTACATTTAAACATACAAATACAATTCATAACAAGCTCAAGAATTGGCTTAGAGCTCGTGCAAATGGAAGGTACACAGGAAAATATAGTGTGCAACCTCAGGTTAGAATTATAGGATTTATGCACTAATTTTGGAACATCATAATTAATTTCAAAAAATCAAAATCTAGCAACCTATACCATTATAGGAAGCTATGAATATCTGCCATATGATAAATATAATTTTAGGTCATGAAACATCAAGTGGAAGACGTTTGACATTCGAAAAACATCCAAGGTCTCAACTGTCTAGGCTACTATCATAGGTTACTATTATAAACTTTAGAAATTCATAAATAATTTTTAAAAAATCCAAATCATACAAATTTGGTCATTCTAAGAAGCTACAGGTGTTAAATCTAAAGGAAAAATATCTCCAAACCACACCAAGTTCATTTAGCAACTGAATTATGATGGAATAACACGGGAGGTTGAATGGCACTATTGGTACTAACACTAAATTTTAAAAATTCTTAACTCTCTGCTCAAACCTCTAAATGAGGTAATCTCAATGATTATAGAGAGCTTATAACCTATGTAAAATTTCATAAGCATTAGAAATCATTTGGCCCTCAGATGATATAGAGAACAAAATTAACCATATAAATAGTGCATGTACCAAAACAACAGAAAAATCCCAATTTTGAAATAATTAATTCTATAGGGCTCCAATTTTTCTGCACTTTAGTTTCCCAAAAAACTCTCAATGAGCTCTACATGTCTGCCAAATTTCATAAGAAGATTTGTCTATGTAGTCAATTTGTGCTATAAGGTTCAGTTTAGTCACTTTTATAGTTTTTACTAGCACCAAAGTGCCTAATTTTGCTTCCAAAACTTGGGTGATCACTTGAACACTTGGGAATGCATCAAAATGACCTAGGAAACTTGTCTCAAAGGTGCATGAATCCATAATTTAAGAATTCACATTCTCACCCTATGCCACATACAAGGACATACATGCTATCCTTTGTTATCAAGAGTCCAAAAACCACAATAACATTTGCTTGACATTAAATTCCATACATATATCAAATATTTGGGTATATATACATGTTTAAATGGTTATACAACATTTTCATTATAGAATTACATCATATCCCATATATCTAGCTACAAAGTGAACAAAACTATACACTTTGTTATCAATTCTTCATCTCCTAATTTGATAGCTTCCATTACCTTATTCATTTACTCCACCTAGCATGTTAAGACATTAGAGAGAAGGGAATAAGATTCAAAGAATCCCAATAGCTCATCTCCCTTTCCATCATACATAAAGAATATAAATCCAAGTCTAGAATATATGCATGAACATCATAAAACATGTAATCATCTATGGAACATGCTTAGCATTCAAGAAGTCATAAAAATGCACATATAAGTTTGCCAAACAAGTGGTTTAGCCTCACCCATCCTTTCTAAGATTTTGCACTTGCCTCACCTATTTTCTTAAGAGGTTTTAGACTAAATCTCACTCTTGGGATACTCTTAACTTTGTCTCAACCATTCTTGAGGGTTCTTGGCTTATCTTTGTCAGACTTGAAAATATGATCACATGGCGCCAGAAAAAAGAAAAAATTATTTTTCAAAGAAAATGAAAATTGAAATTAAAATTAAAAGTTCTAGAGTCGTCACCCAAACTTTAATTTTGAAAAGGTAAAACTTTAGAAAAGTCTTTTTATTAGAAAAAAAAGGCCTACGAATCAGATTTGGATTTGGGAGTCGATTGTGAGTGGAGAAAGTATTAAGCATCTTACAACATCGATTTCTAGAACGGTTACCCTAAATTAATTGTGCAAAATTAATATAATCTCGCTTCTATTTTAATTCTTCCTAACAAATCACATGCAAAATAAGAAATAAAGAAATTGAAGGAAATAAAATTAAAAGGAAGAAAATTAAGAATAAAAAAAAAAAAGAAATTTAAAAAGTAAAATAAGAAAGAAAAGAATAAAATTAAAAGTAAAATAAGAAAAGAAATTAAAGGAATAAAACTAAAAAAAAAGATTTATTTACAAGGGCGGACTTGATCTAGGACGAGAGCCCAGGGCCTACGTTCCCTTCAAAAGAGATCAAAATCAACGTAGTTCGAACCAAAAATTATATTTATTGGTTTTTTTCTTTGTTTTATGTTTTGTTTTGTTTTTGCTTTTAATAATTTTAGTTTTTGTTGTCTCTTTTTTTGTGGTTTTCTATTTATTTCTATTTTTATTTGTTTTTGTTTTTATTTTTGTTTTTGTTTTGTTTTATTTTTATTTTTCTTTTTGTTTTCTTTGTTTTTGTTTTTTGTTACTATTTATTTATTTATTAAAAAGAAAAAGATAGTAAAAATAACTTTCTTTAGCAAAAAAAATAATTTTAAAATTAGTTGATAAGTTTTAATTTGTAAAACAACTAAGTCAATTTCACATCTTTATTCTTTTCCTTTTCTTTGTTATTTTTTTGGTTTTAATATTTTTTTTGGATTATTTTGTTTTGATTTCATTTTTTTGTTTTTTAAATTATTTTTTTCTGATTTTTTAATTGATTTTTTAATTTTTTTCAATTTTACTTTTTATTTATTTTTGTTTTGATTCTTTTGTTTCTTATATCTTTTTTGTATTTTGATTTTTGATTTTATTTGTTGACTTTCTTTTTTTTGTTTTAATATTTGTTTTTTCCTTTCACTTTTCCCTCTCCTTTTTTTTAATAATTGATGTTTTATTTTTATTTTTGTTTTACTTCTTTGTTGGGTTTTAATTTTTTTGATTGATTTTGTATTATTGATCTTTTTTTATAATTTTTGTTTTGCTATTTCTTTTTTTTATTTTTTTTTGTCTTTGATTTTTGTCTTGATTTTTATTTTATTTTATATTTTGGCCTTTTGGCCATATATATATATATATATATTTGTTAGTCTTTTATTAACTTCTTTATGTTTTTTTTTATTTCTTGATATCTTTATAAAATATAATTTAATTAATTTTTTGGTTATCAAACTAAAGTTGGGAAAAAATCAAAAGTCTACAAAAGGAAAAATTAATTTTTGTTTATTTTTTATTTTTTGATTTTTTGAAATAGGAACTTTGAAAAAAACTTGATTACTTAAAATTTAGTTTTGAATTTGAAAAGTTTATTTAACTTGTAAACCCTTTGCTTTTGTTCTTGTTTTTTGTTTCTTGTTTTATCCTATCTCATTTTTCTTGAATTTTTTTAAAATAAAAAGAAAAACCAAAACTTATTGAAAGGTAAACTTAAGACCCAAAAGATAACGAGGACTCTATTGCTACACATGATCATTTGGTTTAACTCCTATATGTCTGAGGGGATAAGAAATCTCACACAATGGTTTTAAAAATAAAACAAATAAAATAAAATAAAAAGATAAAATAATATAAAACTTTAAACGTTCAGCAACTTATGATTGTGGGTGTTGATGTTCCATATTAAACAGTCATATTAATTCAAGCATGATTTATGTTATTTCCATATTGCGTGAATAAACCAAAAAGAGATCTAAGGAGCTATCTTTTCCATCCTTTCATCTATCCTTCTTGCCATTACGTAAGCTCTTTGTGCAACTTCCCTCTCCTTACTTCACCAATTTGTAAGTCTCGCACATAACAGAAATAGAAAAACATATTAGTTACCGGGATGATAAATTTTTTGTAAATGATCAAACATTAAATGCCTCAATACATGCCAAAATCAATATAAATGAGCTCCATTTATGCAATATGCAATCCAAAGGAATCATATTTAATTTCAAAGTGTAGGCATGGTTATTAACATATAATTTGGGGCTAAAGCTTTGTTAAACTCAAAAGGGGCTACAACAAACTTTTAACATAAAAATGGAGCCATAAAGTCAGGGCTAAGAACATATTAGAGACCTCCAAAAGGGGATAGCATCATCAAACATTTCGCACAAAACCAAAACCAATGAGACAACAGCAAATTTGGAACCACTTTAAGATTCTATTAAAAAATTGAGGCTAATCACATCATAAAATTCCCATGAGGCAATGACAAATGCAAGACAAATCCAAGACTTATACTGTAATGCCCGGTACGTTGTAAAAATACTAAAACGGGCCGATTTGAAAAGTAATGCCCTAAGATGAGTGATTTAAGGTCAAATAAAATTGGAAAAAATTTTAAATAATAGAAAATGAGGATTTGAGTTTTGAGTTGCTCAAAAATTGGGACCAGAGTGATTCAGAAAATTTGTTGAAACACCAGTGGCATTTTTCGTAAATAAGTATAATTTTGGAATAACACCTAGGAGGGCCTTTTAAATGAAAATTTTAAGTTGCCCAGGGTTCTCAGAGGCGCCAAAAACTATGGGAAGCCCCGGGACTAGTAAAGCTCCTCCGGTGTACTATTTCTGACATCGGTTGATCCAAACTTTGACCGATTTGTTCGGAAAGGTTTTAGCTCTGATTTGAGTGATTCCAAAAGTATTTTATTAAATTAAAAATATAATTTTATGATGGAAAAGATGATTCTAAAAAAGGAGCTAAAACGAAGTCAAATTGGGAATGCCATTATGGAAAGGCAAAAATAGAAACAAATTGTACAAAGAAGCTTTTAAATGCTCCTTTAAAGCCACGTTCAGCCTCCCCCTCTCTAAACTGACTTTCTTCTGCCTAAATCTCAGAAAAGGAGCTACTGTCTTAGGCACACAAAGAGAGCGAATTTTGGAGGAAGAAAAGCTAAAAAAATGTGAGAAAGTGTAAGATTTTCATGCTCCTTCTTCTTGAAACTTCATCCTCCCTTTCTTGCTTCATCTTTCCATGGTTTTAATGCAATTTTTGGTGCTGATTTGGGTCTAGATCAAAGGATAGAATTTTGAAATTTAAGGAAGAGGAAGAGGGAAGAAGAAAGGCTCTTGAAGGAAGTTTGATTTCAAGGTAGTTTCTCTTTCCTTATTGCTTCTTTTTCTCCTCCTCCTCTTCCATGGTGGGATGCCTCAAATAGAACCATGTAGAGGGAAGAGTTTCTATTTTATAATCCAAAATAATCCATCAAACTAAGCCATGGGAAGATGGATTACATCAAAGAAATGCATGGAAAATTAGTAAAATTCAAGTTGAAAAAGCATAGTGTGCTTAAATATAGTTTAAAATCTGGGTTGATTCAAGACTTCCCTATCATATATGTATTTGTTTGAGTTTCTAAGACTCCTAGGAAGCCTCCCAAGTGCCCCATCTATTAAGGAAAAATCCCAAACTCCATAAGTCTTTAATAGAAGCATAAATCGGTCAAAACTCATAGAGATAGATAGGGGATGTTTTAAATGGTTCCAAGCTTGATTTGGGACTTTATATGATAAAAGAAGATAGGAGAAACCCTTGGAAAAATTTAGAACCCTTAGATTAGGAGATGAGGTAATGGCTTCCATAATGTAACCTTATGAAGTAACATGGACCTAGGTTTGTGAAAGTGAGTGTGTCATGGCTTCAAGGACATTAAATAAGGTCAAGAAGTCTAAATATGGCAAGATAATGGAACCAAGAATTTTACTTGTGGTAGTTGCTTCATTAGGTCCTTAATGGAGCCATATTGTGACAAATAAAACAAAGTGTAGTCTTAAGAGTAAGCTGGATGTTATAACTTATTCCAAGAGTATAATTAAGTGTTATTTATTATGAATAGGCCAAAGAAATCTAACCCCACCTCCTTGTATTTGTGGAACCGAAAAAGAGAAGGAACAAGCAAAGTAAAATTTGAATTTGCACCAAGGTAGCTCTCCACCTTTTCTTATTGCATTTCCTTATTGCATATGTGGCATTGTGTGCTTGTGTGTATATTTATATGTTTGAGACATGCCACTTGATGCTATGTTGCTATTTTGGTACCAATATGCTTTCTTGAATGTCATTGAATTGAGGAAATGGCTCACAAGGGTGACATAGTACCAAAAGTCCCTTAATATGGGTGAGGAGATGCCAAAAGTCTCATGGCATGGGTGAGACAATGCCAAAAGTCCCTTGGATGGGTGAGGATAAGTCAAAAGTCCTAAGACCCAAGAGTAAGGTAATCCAAAAGTCTTAAAAATGGGATGAGGCCAAACCAAAAGTCCCTAGAGCTCATTTTTATGCTTGATATGAGTTTGTGACACAAAAATGTGAAAGTGGAATGTTTCATGAATTGATTGATTGCATACTTGTACCTTTGACATGTTTTATACCTTAAAAATGTGCTTCAATAGGTGTATGAGCTATTGAGATTCAATGAATCTCCCCCTCCTTTCTCTCATCTCATATGATCTAGGTGGAGGTCAAGATCCAAAAGATGGAAGCCAAGGAGCTTAAATCTCCATCTCTTAGCAAATTTTGCTAGTTTTAATGTATTATAATGTTAAAGAATATATGTATTTGTTATTTTTGAGCTATGATGTAACACCAAAATTTTTAGCTCATTTCCATCATCATTTACATGCTCATGTGATATATAGTAAGAAGGAAGTGAGAAATTTCATTGAAAATAGCACACTTTTTTGCGTCACGTCACGACTAAAAAATTTTTTCAGTGTCATGTGGGTTGTGTGAGTTCATACTATACATTCTCATATTTAATTAAATTATTAAAACTCATTTAAATCATAAAAACATGCCTACAACTTATGGAAACCGAATTGGAAGGTGGAAAAGGAGGTTTCATTCTCAGCCAGAATTGGCCTCCTTTCTAGGCAAAATTTGGAAAATCATAACTAAATCTAAAAAAATCAAAATTATGCAATCCTAGTCATTTTGGAAAGTTTGGGATATCTACTTTATGATAAAAATATGCACAAGTCACAAAATTCCACACAAAGAGCATTTGACATGCGAAATAATCTGGAGGTTGGACTGGGTCTTAATGCTATCACAGTTTACTGATATGAATTCCAAAAATATCCAATTAATTCCAAAAAAATAAAATCCATGAAAATGATACCAATATGGAAATATGTGGATGTTAACTAGAGAGAAAAAATATCTTCAGATCATTTCATTAAGCTCAGACCTTAGAATTCTATGGAATAGTACTTCTGGTCCGGCAAGGTTACTGATACTGGATAGAAATTTCAAAAATTCGTATCTTCCTCTTTAGAATTCCAAATAAGGTGCTTCTAGTTGTCACGAGTCACTATGATTGCCTAGTTTTTTTGTATAAAATTTTATGGCAATTGGACATCATTTGAGTCTCATGTGACAGAAAACAATTTCAGACTATTGTAATAGTACATCAGACCATTTCCATAAATTTTGCTAACTTTGAAAAATCATCAAATATTTTGTAGAACTTCAAAAATTATGATCTTTAACTTTCTATAAGTCTCTCAATGAGACCTAATTGCATGCCAAATCTCAGATCAAGACTAACTCATTTGGCCAAAAAGTGACATAGGGTTCCATAATGATCAATTTTGGCTCTATATAGGGTACCAAAGTTGCCAAATGGATTTCCCTTAGTCTTGGCACCTTTTAGGCATGTCCAAAAGTGCATTTAAGACTTGTGTGAGCTACCTAAATAGTTTCAAATCTCATGCATCTCATTTTGGCCTTCTCACCCACACTTATGCACATTTACTTCATACTTCCACATTGCATATTTGGGCATTAGATACTCAAATTGTATTTTATAACTCATACATCATATCCATAGGTATAAATATTACATAATAGCATCTTTATACATGTCTCAAGGTTCACAATACATATACAACATCATATATATTATGAACCATCATTATGATTCCAAAATAGACAAAACAAGACATAAGCTTGTTAATCTTTGCTCTTCATGGTTGTTAGCTCCCTTCACCATAATTACTTGGTCCACCTAACATGTTAGAGCATTGGAGAGTAGGGGATGAGATTTAAAGAATCCAAATAACTCATCTCCCATTCAATCATACATAATATGTGCAAGCAAGCCTTACAAATGCATGCATAGAGAAAATAAAAGCCATAAACCTTTTAAAAGAAAACTTGGCATGTGAACAATTCATTCAAATCATTTAAGAGCTCACTAAGTATTTGGATTGGTCTCACACTTCTCCTCATAGGTTTTGGACTTGCCTTACCTATGTCTTAAGCACTTTGGGCTCAACCATACTCTTGGGAGCCCACTTTACTTTTGGGAGACTCTTTGCTTTGTCTCAACCAAGCTCAAAGGTTCTTGGCTTATCCTTACCAAAGGGAAGAGTTCTTGGCCTCTCCACACTCAAGTAAACTCATACAAACATCATATGGTCATTGAAAACATAATATGGCATCAAGAATCATGGAATGTAAAGGCATGCTAGGATACTTTTCATAACTTGAAAATACACATACACACATTCCAAAACAAGTTAAACACACATCCATACATGAGAGAAGGTGGAGAGAGTTACCTTGCACCAATTCGCACACTTTTCCCTTTGAATTTAAGCTTCTCTTTTCGGCTACACAACCACAAAAGTGTAGGGAAGGTTCCCTTTGGCCTAGATACAATTTATGGGAACCAATTAGATTCATGAAACATATTCTAAGACTACATAACTTTGTGAAACACTAGATTACTCTATAGGTTCCATTATGGTCCATAATGACATCTAATGAAGCAACATCCCTAAAATGATTTCTAGGCCTCATTCTTTACTCTCAAATATGATTTTTGACTCCTTTTAAGCCTCTTGGAGTCATCACATCATTAAAACAAAGAGCCTAACATCATGTTGCTTCTTTAGGTCACAATATGAAACCTAAAGCACCAACTCATTCTCTAAGCTTCCTAAATTTTTCTCACAGCTTCCCCTCACATTCATTCATCATATATGACTCAAAAATGGGCTTGAAAAATTTAAAACTCTCCCTAACTATGCCATCACTACTTGGCCGAAACCTAAAGCATAAATGGGATTTCATGGCTTCTTGATTTTTCCTTGATGGGGGAACCATTTAGAGAGGTTGTTAAGAGTTGTAGGAGGTCAAGAAAACACTTAAATAGCCAAGGGGACTTATGAATTAAATCAGTTTTTACAATCCCCTTAAGTGCTCTATACTTTTTCAACTTATAGGTTTATGACTTTCTATAGGGTTTTGTTCATTTTCATGGAGGAAGAGGCATATGGGGGGGACCTCTTACAGAGTTTAGGAGCACATTTAAATATTCATTTAAGCCTAACAACATTCATGTTAAATCAGATTTGCAAGGGAGCATTTGGATCCCTAATGGTTCCATCTTGTTTCCTAATGCTTCTTTCTTGATTCTATTGGTTCATTTTTAATCCTTGCCACCTAAAACTTCTAATCCCTCCATAAATTGGGTAGAAAATAGCTCCTAAGAATTGGGCTCATGGTGGTCAAATTCATGCAAGAGGAAGGGGGAGGAAGAAACTACCAAAGAATTGAAGTTTTACCTTATTTTCTTGCTTCTTTTGGCTTGTTTTTCCACTTGGTTAGCTTACTCCCTCAATTTTCAAAATTTCCCACTCTATTTTTCCCCCAAAATAGCACCAAACTCTCCATTAAACCATAGAAAGAAAGCTTGAGAGGAGAAGAGTAAGTTTCAAGAAGGAAGGATATAAAATTTTTTAAAGTTTCTTACATTTTTCTTGAATTTCTTCCTCCAAAATCCTCCTTCTCTTGTGCGCCTAAGAAGCTGGTGTTTTTTTCTAAAAATGGGCAGAAGCAAGTCGGTTTAATGAAGGAGAGAAAGAACGTGACTTATAAAAAAGAATTTAGAAGCTTCCTTTAACACTTTAATTCCATTTTTGCCCTTTTCATAATAACATTTTCGTTTCTCCTTCGTTTTAGCTCCTTTTTTAGAACCCTCTTTTCCATCATAACAAATAGGTTCTCAATTTAATAAAATGCCTTTGGAATCACTCAAATCGGAGCTAAAACCTTCCCGAACGAATTAGTCAAAGTTTAGGTCAACTGACATTAAAAAAATTACACTGGAGGATCTTTACCGGTCCCGGGGCTTCCCATGGTTTTCAAGGCCTTTGAGAACCCCGAAAGACTCAAAACTTCCATTTAAAAACCCCTCCTATATGTTTTCCAAAAAGTCCACTTATTTACGAAAATGCCACTGGCCTTTCGGCAAATTTTTTAAATCACTCCGACCTTGGTTTCTGGGCAACTCAAGGCTTAAATTCTTATTTTATATTATTTAAAATTTTATCCAAATTTTATTTGGCCTTGAATCACTCATCTCAGGGGATTTGCTTTGAAAACTAACTCATTTCAGTATTTTACAAAAAATCAGATGCTACACATGACACTTTGAACAAGTGTAAAACTATGTAAAGTTAGTGTATGAATCAAGAATATAGTTAAATGAATAGAAGTGTGCATTTTGACCATTTGGAAGCCTATTTGTACATGTATGTTTATGAAAGTGGCATGGTGAATTTGAGTTGCATGAGGGTTCAAACCTTATGAAAGGCTCATTTATGCTTTTGAAGTTGCTCAAATATGTGTGAAACAATGGATGACTCATTTGGACCAAATTTTCCCTTTTATTAGAACCAAAAGTGCTATAATCTTGAGATATGACAAAGTCTG
This sequence comes from Erythrophleum fordii, assembly GCA_032878935.1. NCBI lineage: Eukaryota > Viridiplantae > Streptophyta > Magnoliopsida > Fabales > Fabaceae > Erythrophleum > Erythrophleum fordii. Next base: position 4,789,853 of record JAVQMF010000029.1, read on the forward strand.
ACCAAATGACCTCTTCTTGACTTGAAATTTTTCATGCAATTAGATCTTGTCTAGAGATTTTTGGGAAGTCAAAGATCTAGTCATTTGGAGGTCTGTGGAATTTTCTATGATTTTTCAAAGTTGGTACCATAATTTTGGATTTGCACCAATACTGTTCATTTAGTCAGTTGTGGAATTGTGTCATCTAAGGGGCAAATGTGGTCCAATGGCTACAAAATTTTATAAATAGAAACTATGCATTTATACTGACTTGTAACAACTAAAAGCACCTCATTTAGAGGTCTGAACTAAGAGATATGAATTTTTGAATTTCTAAAATAGCAACAGTAGCGCTGCACGACTTTAGTCACTGTTTTATTGAATTTCAGTGGCTGAACATGCTGGCTTTGGTCTGAGTCTATTTTTACCATAACTTTAACATTTATAAATTTCCAAATTGGTATCATTTGTATGGATTTGATTTTTGTGAAATTAATTGGACATTTTCGAAGTTTATAGTAGACACTTGCATCAATACCAGTAGCTGTCTAGACCTTTACCCCTTTTCGCATGTCAAATGCTTTCTTTGTTATGTTTCATGGAATGTACATATTTTTGACATAAAGTAGACATGCTTAGATTTCTAGAATGGCCAAGAATGCATGAGTTCAATTTTTCTATAATTAGTTATGAATTTTGAAACTTCATATCAGTACTCTGAACCAGTAGCCTAGACAGCAGTGATCTCAGTGGCTTTTGGATGTCAAATGTTCTCCCATTAGTGATTCATGAGCTGAAATTATTTTTAACATGGGGTAGAAATCCAAAAATTTCTAGGATGGTAAAGTTTTTTGGGTTTCAAATTTTTTAGATTTAGTTATGAATTTCCGAAGTTGTGATAGAAAAATTAAAATTTTTGGCCGAAAATAATAGTGTGAGTTTGATGCTTTCCTTTGAATTCCACAAGTTTTGGGCCAATTTTGGTTATACAAATGAGTTGTATTTATGTAATTAAATATTATAATATGATGTATGAGCTCATATGGTCCACATAACACTGAATGAAATTTTCATATACGACACAACACGAAATAAGGCATTATTTTAATGCCATTTTTTCATTCCCTTTGTGCAATTCATAATGTGAGACTTAGAAATGATGGGAAGCAAGTTAGAAATATATGATGTTACATATACCAAGTTAATAATCAAGGCTAAACAACAATGAGACGACAACTAGGGTTTTACACGAAGCGACATTACATGCCAAGGCTAAAAACAATAGAATAGCGGGCAATGCATCACTTCGGGATTATTGAGTCAAGACTTGCATACTAAGTAGGAAACAGAGCCCATAATCAATTGCTGAGTTAGGATATAGACCAAGCAAGGACTTAGACCTATAATCACAAAAAACATCCAGTATTCTCATATCAAACAAGAGTTTAATCAACTACTGAACCAAGATTCATTTGGAGAGAATTTCACAGAAAACATATCTGACGCGTTACTAATAAGCAAAAAATCATTCACCCATTCAAGCTAACCAACCGAAACCAAAATCTCAACTGATACTCATGATCTATCAGAAGTCATAAAACTAAGAGGAGCAACTTTGCACATTGAGAACACAGTTTAGTAGCATCCAAAATGACCAAGCTATAAACCCCCTTATTCTTTATCTCAACTCAATAATTAGTAATACATCCCCTACCCTTGAAGAAAGAACAGAGTTGATACACTTTCTTGAAGTACAACAATTAAGAAAAACTAAGTACCCTATGAACAAAACAAATAGAGATAATATGGATTGCAAAAGTTAAAATCAAATATCACACAGCAACAATCCAATCCCTCATAGGAGATGATCATGAAAACAAAGAGATAAAGATAAAAAAAACCCGAGAAATATACCTATCGCAAAAAATAAAGCCCAACAACTCAAAGAGAACAATCGTCTTTGATCTTAGGAAGATAGCGTGAAAGGGCTTCCTCGATGTTCTGGGAGTCTTGATCTAAGAGAGTATCAGATCTCTGATGGAGGATCCCTCGCAAAGGTGATTTCTCCTCCAGGCTTCCTTCTCCTTGGCTTGAATGGGTACAGATTGTCATTGCTCCTCATTCTCTTTCTCCCTCTCGCAGGCTCACTCTATTCTCTCTTCCTCATCCTCTCATTTTTGCTTTCTCAATCTCTCATTTTTTTCTTCCTTAATCTCTTTTCCTTGTTCTTCCCTTCAATCTCTCATTCATTTATGTTCTTTCCAAAAACCTTCTTTTCTCCCTGCTGCTCCCTCAGTTCTCTTTCTCTTGTTTCATCTCACGCCTTTCTGTCACTCCTTCAATCTCTCTTCTCCTTTGCCTCCGTCTCTCCCTCTCCTCCTTTTGTTCCTAGTGCTCTCTCCTTTTAAAAACCTCCCTCTGGTTTTTATAATCAGTCTTGTGTTCCTTCTTTCTCCACTCGCTAAACCTTTTTTTGTGCATGCTACTTTACTGTGTCCATGTGTGCTTTTCCCTTCTCTTGCCAGAATCGTGCAAGAGGAAGGGACCACCCTGATGCCCTCACTCTGTGCGTGTTTGCTGTTTGTGCATCTGTGTATGTGTGGTCCTCCTTCCTCTACCAGAACAAAATCGTGGGTGAAGGAAAGGAGCAACTGAAGGAAACGAGTAGGGTTTAATGTGCTGGATAGTGGTCTAATGGCCTAATGCAAAAAAAAAAGAAGGAAAGGGATTTTAGGCTTCAGAATTTGGGCCCAAAATCTTGCTGTGTCTCTTCTTTTTTTTATTTTTTCTGATTGTTTTTCTTTTTGTGGGTTTGGTTGGGCTGATTACATTGTATGGGTTTAGAGTTGTTTGGGCCCCTTTTTTTCTTCTTTTTTCTCTTTTTTTTTAAATGGATACTTTAGATTTAATTTTAATTTTTTTCTCCTTCTCTTTTTTTTTTTTTGTCTATCTTTTTTTGTTTTGTTTTTTATTTTTTTTAATTTTGTTTTAAGGATGTTGGGCTTTTTCTTTGAACATTCCTTTTTGGGTTTAGGATTCAAAGTTTGGCTTAGAGGAAGAAGATATAGTTTTGGGTTTTACCTTCCATATTAGGTTCCTTCTTTTTTATTGTTATTGTTTTTTTCTCTTTTTTTTTTTGGATTGGACTCTCCTAGATTAAGCTTCAGAATCTTAATATTTTTTTTTTTTTTGGTTTTGCGCTTCCCCTTTCTTTTTTTTTGTTGATATATTTTTTTTACTCTTTTTTATTATTTTACTTTATTTTTCTATTTTCTCTTTTTTAGTCCCTTTTTTATTTTTTTATTTCATTTTTTTGGTTACTCTCCTTTTGATTTTTTTTTGTTTTAATTTTGGATTAATAGGATTTTTATCTTGTATGTTATTTATTTTTATTTTTAACTTTATTTTTAGGTTCTTTCCTCTTTAATTTCTTTTCTTTGAGCTTATTGGACTAAAAGAACCTATTTGACTTTTGTCTTTCTTTCTTTCTTTTTTTTGTTTTCTATTTTTTTGTTATTTTAATTTTATCATTATTTTTGGAGTATACCCGAACAAAATATGATATTCACAATCCTCACCATTAGAGGATTCTTGGCTTCACTACACTCAAACAAACCAAATCAAACATACTAAGCATCATTTGAAAATATAATGTAACATCATGGTACCATGGCATAAAGACACATACTACAACACTTTTCATAGCTCAAAACATATATATACATATTCAAAGACAAGTTAGACATTCATTCCTGCATGAGAGAAAGGAGAGAGGGAAGCACACTTTTTCTTTAAATTTTCCTTCCTTCTTCTTAGCCCAACCAAAAGCTTAGGGAGCATTAACTTCTCTTAGCCTAAACACACCAAAAGAAACATGAATTACTCATGGGAGCTCATGGGAGCAAGCCTTGGCATTATACACACTTTACATAATGCTACTTTGGTCTATGGCTCCATTATGCTTCCATAAGGCACTTAATAAAACAACTATAAGAATTCATGATCTTGGCTCCCTTCTTTCCTTCAATCTATGATTATTGACTCTATTTAGACTCCTTGGAGTCATCATACAGTTATTTTAAGGAGCCTGGCTATGAGTTGCTTCATTATGCTACATTATGGAGCCTACACCTTTATCTCATTATCTATGGCTTCTAAAATTTTTCCAAGGCTTCCTCACATACTCTCCCATCATATATGATGCAAAACTAAGCTTAAATGAAATTAAAACTATCCTTGACCTATAGTTCTGTCCTAAGCCGAAATGAGCTTCAAGAATGGGAACCAATGGGCTTTCTCTGTTTTCTTAATAGGAGATGCATATGGTAGGTCTTTAAGGGTCTTAGGAACTTAAGCAAATACTCATCTAGGTTAGAGAATTCATGGATCAAAACAGATTTCACAATGTCCCCATGAATCCCTAACTCTTTTATCTTACATTTTCATGTTTCTTTCTTTGATTTCTTTGCACCTACTTGCCTTTCACACTCTAAAACCTATGAATCTCCCTTGCTAGGACTAGAATTCATGTCCCTTTGATTGGGCTCTATATGGGACAAAATGCTTATAAGGAGGAGCAAGGAAGAAGAAGTATGGAAGATAACAACTTACCTTGATTTCCTAACCTTTCTCAAGTGCTCTTCCAAGTGGTAGATTCCTTTCTTTCAAATTTTGTTCCTCCTCCTCTGGACTAGACCTAAAACATCACCAAATTCATCAATGAAACTATAGAAATGAAGAGGAGAATGAGAAGAATAAGTTTACTAAAGGGAAGAGCATAAATTCCACACTTTTTTTTACTTTTTTCTTGAATTTTTCCTCTTCATTTTCCCCTACTCTTGGACACCTCTCATAGCTGCTCTCCCTTTTGTTCTTAGGCAGAAACAAAGTTATTTTTAAGAGGGAGAGAAGAAGGGATGTAATTAAAAAGAGTCTCTTGAAGCTTCTTTTTCAAAAATTTCAATTTTTCTTTTTATTCTTGGCATTTTCATTTCTAATTTGTTTAAACTCGTTTTTGAGAATTGTCTTCTCCATTATAAAATTTAGATTCCTAATCTTATAAAATACCTTTTGAATCACTCAAATTGGAGTTAAACCTTTCCAAATGAATCAGTCAAAATTTGGATCAACTGACGTTAAGAAACGCACACTGGAGGAGCTTTAACTATTTCATGGTTTCAGGGCCTCTGAGAATCCCAGAAAACTCAAATTTTCCATTTAAAAAGCCCTCCTATAAGTATTTTAAAAATTATCTGAAATTATGAAAATGCCATTACCTTTCGTTGTATTCTTGTTAAAATTTGTTTGGCTATTCTGGCTTTAGTTTCAAGGCACCTCTGACCTTGAATCACCATTATTTGAGATCTAGAATATTATTCTAATTTTATTGGACCTCAAATCACTCTATCTGGGGGACTCCTTTTTGTATTTGGTAAATTTCGTACATTTACAAAGAAATTGTATATTACGTTTCTCTCGTTTTCTCTCATTTTCAAAAAATCATATATTACGCGGGGCACTAAATGAAAATTTTACCCGTGACGTAATGCAATTTAATGAATATTTTTAATAATTTTCCTTGGCAAACTTGTATGATCCAAAGAAGGAACTTAGAAATGAGATAAGATGAAGTTAGTAAATATGGTGTTACAAACTGCATCTAGGGAAAACAGACTAATATGACCAAGAGAAGTGCTAAGAGGAGTTCTAGCATATTAGAAACTATACATAAGGATATTTGTAGTTTATAGTTGGACTTTAGTAGTAAAAAATATTTCATTACCTTTATTGATGATTACTTACGATATATGTATCTCTATCTACTTAATAATAAGAATGAGACATTAGATGTCTTTAAGATATTTAAGGCAGAAGTGGAGAAACAATGTAGTAAACAAATCAAAATAGTGAAATCAGATAGAGATAGTGAGTATTATGGTAGATATATTAAAGATGGACAAGTAGTAAGTCCATTTGCTAGATTTCTTTAAGAATATGGGATTGTTGCCCAATACATCATGCCTAGGTCACCTGACTATAATAATGTAGTTGCAAGAAGAAATCGTACATTATTGGACATGATGAGGAGCATGTTGGCTAACTCTAAACTTTCTAAATCCTTATGGACTGAAGGCTTTAAAATTGCTCTATATATTCTTAACCATGTTCTAACTAAGGCTGTTAAAAAGATGCCATTTGAGTTGTTTAAGGGTTGGAAACTAAGTTTAAGATATATGCACATTTGGGGATGCTCATTTGAGGTTAGGGTTTAAATCCACAAGAGAATAAGTTGGACCCCAGAACTATTAATGGCTACTTCATTAGGTATGCTGAAAGATCTAAGGGATACAGATTTTATTATCCATATCACAGTACTAAAATTGTGGAATTAAGGAAAGCAAAATTTCTTAAAAATAACTTGATCAGTGAAAGCGATCTAACTTAGAACTTAAGTTCTAAAAATGATCAGTCTGATATTCAAACTCCTACATCAAATGATACATTGATTGTGATCCATCCCTTAAGTCTAAGCGGGCATTGAACAACTAATCATTTAGGATCCACAACCTATTGACCATGATGAAGTTGATCCGATTGATGAATAACCTTTAGGGACTTTTGAATAACATGCTCCCCAAGAGAATATTGAGTCAACATTAAGAAGATCAACTAGAATGAAGAGGTCAACAACCCCTAATGATTATGCTATGTACTTACAAGAATCTGATTATAATATGGGAGCCGAGAATGATCCTAAAATGTTTTCACAAGCCATTAGTTGTAAAGAATCTGAACTGTGGCACAATGCCATGAAGGAATAGATGGATTTCATGGTGTTTAATAAAGTTTGGGATCTCGTCAAGTTACCTAATGGCTCTAAGGCCATTGGATGCAAATGGGTCTATAAGACAAAAAAGACTCATTAGGTAACATTGACAGATATAAAGTGAGACTCATGGCTAAAGAATTCACTCAAAGGAAGGAATTGATTACATGGAGACTTTTTCTCCCATATCTAAGAAATATTTCCTCTGTATAATAATGGCATTAGTTGCCTATTTTGACTTAAAGCTGTATCAGATGGATGTGAAGATGGCCTTCCTCAATGAGAAATTAGAGGATGAGGTATATATGAAACAATCTAAAAGATTTTCCTCTAGTACCGGTGAATATTTAGTGTGCAAGCTTAAAAAACCTATATTTGGATTAGAACAAGTCTCCTACTAATGGTACTTAAAATTTCATGATGTTATCTCCTCATATGAATTTATGGAAAATGTCATGGATCAGTACATATACCAAAAGGTAAGTGGGAGTAAAATCTGTTTCCTTGTATTGTATGTGGATGACATATAACTTGCAAGCAACAATAAAGCATTGCTATATGAGGTGAAACAATTTCTTTCCAAGAATTTTAATATGAATGATATAAGTGAGGTTTCTTATGTTATTGGCATAAAGATCTATAGAGACATAACTCAATATATTTTGGGTCTATCATAAGAAACATATATTAATAAAGTTTTAGAGAGATTTTGGATGAAAGATTGTTCACCAAGTATAGCACCAATTATAAAAGGTGGCAAGTTCAATTTGAACCAATGCCCAAAGAAAGATTTAGAAAGGGAACAGATGCATGACATTTCATATACTTCTATTATCGGAAGCTTTATGTATGCTCAAGTTTACATAAAACTTGACATTGTATTTGCAATTAGAATGTTAGGCAGATATTAAAGTAATTCAAGTATAGATCATTGGAAAGTTGCAAAGAAAGTAATGAGGTATCTTAAGGGTACCAAGAACTACGTGCTGATGTATAGATGGATTGAGAACCTTGAGGTAGTTGGCTACTTAGATTCGGATTTTGCTAGATGTGTTGATTCACAGAAATAAACATCAAACTATATTTTTATGTTAGTTGGGGGAGTCGTATCTTGGAAGAGCGCAAAGCAGACTTTGTCCGCTATTTCTACTAAATAGTTAGAGTTTGTTTCTTGTTTTAAAGTAACTTCACATGGTGTTTGGGTTAAGGATTTTATATTTGGGCTTAGAATTATCGACACTATTTCTAAGCCATTAAAAATATTGTGACAACCTAACTACTATTTTTTTGACTGTGAACAATAAAAGTGCAAGTTGAAGTAAACATATCAACATTAAGTACTTAATTATTCGGAAACGTGTCAAGGAAAATAAAGTAACTATTGAACACATTAGCACTGAGTTAATAATTGTTGATCCTTTAACAAAAGGTATGCCACTAATAATGTTTAAAGATCATGTATTTAGAATGGGACTTAGTTCCACTTTGTGATCTTGATGTATATATATTGTATATATCATTTGTAATAAAGTCTTTATTCATTCTGAGTTGTTTTCTCATTTTTATGCACATACATTAAGTTTAATAATAATGACATTAAAAGGACCTAGAATAAGCATATAACGTATTCATGAAGTTGAAATATAGTGGGTTAGGAAACAAAATATATTATAATACATGGAAGGTATTGCTCATCTATAGAGAAATTATCGCTATGATTCATGCATTTAGTTTCAATTAAACGTATGAATCTTAAGAAGCCATTATGTATAATAATTTTCAAACTAAGTGGGAGAATGTGAGACGTTGCATGAATATGGTTGCATATCTGAACCCACGTTGCATATCTAAATGTGATAAGCCATGTTTACTTGTGACGGCTCAATTATGGTCCGAAAATTGTGAGCTTTGTGGATTCCAGAATATGACCACCCCACCTCTGAGAACATTGCATTTTTTACGATAATGTGATGGAAATTGCCATTAGAACTTTGTCTATATATATAGGGGTCCCCAAACTCGGTTAACACACACATTTGAATAGAAAACATCACCTAGTGATAACTAGAGCCTAAAAACATCTCCTATACCTTCATACTCACAGAATTTTCATTAGAAAATTAAAGCATGAAAGCAATGACTGGAGGTAATGTTTCATCCCATTTCTTTTGGTTTGGATATTATAAATGTCATTTTGTATAGCAATGAATGTTAACATAATTTTCCATCAAGGAAGCTAATCTTGGATATCTTGTAATTATAGGATAAACTAATTATGCAATATTAAAAGTGATAAATTCTTTAATGTGATATATGATATATATATATATATATACACACTATTTATTATTATTATTATTATTATTCATAAAATTAATACTTTATAAAAGTATTAAATAATTATAATACATGTAAAAAAACTTTCAAAACATACTGATAAAGATCATAATATACTAATAAAGATCATAATCTTATTGATAAGTCTAATTTTCTTGCTAAGCTAAGCATTCAACTCCTCCTCCAACATAACACCTTCTTCCAAGATTTTACCAAACAGTCTTTTGCTTCCAAGATTCCCCCCGTGCACATATTAATCAAGTACATGATAAAAACATTAACAATGATATAATTATTGGAAAAGAAATGAAATCTAGGGAACAAAAGAAATGTATAAAGTCAATATCATATCAAACTAAAAAATGTCGTTAGATTGTGTTTCAAGCCCATATCCCTATTCCATCAAGTAACAAAATTTAAAATATGCATGCATTTTATATAAGTATACCTGACTATCATTATAAGAATCAATGAAAGACTATATGATATCACGGTCATAACTTATTCTCAATACATCTAATTATTCATTCTATATTTTCGCCCCTTGATCTTAACCTTAAACAGAATTTTTTTTCTCACAAATCCATTAATCTTCTCAAGAGCATCTCTTTAGTTCATTCTTTTCTTCGTAAGATACACAAAACAAATATTAGGAATAAAATGTGTGTAAAAAATATATATTACTCAATTTTATAATTTGAGAAATAAAGAATATAAACTCATAGGCAGTAAAAATTGATTTCTGTAAGGAACCACTAAGACATACCTCCACGCAGTGAACATTGACTAAAAAAACATACAAAAATTAGGCTTGTTTGATTTCTGTTTTCAAAAATAGTTTTTAGAGACAAAAATACTTTAGAACAATTGTTTTTAAATTTTTACATTGTAGAACCAAAAACATATAACAACTTTAAATTGTTCTTTATTTCTATTTTTTTAAAATGAAATAACATCATTTCCATAAATGATTTTTTGTAAACAAATTTATGCACAATCTCAACTAAACTAATTTTAGGACTAAAAAATACATCTTCTCTTGCAGATAGGGGAAAATCCTTTTTTCTTTTTTGGGATTGTTTGGTGGCACTCCTCCATCCATATGTTTTCATTATTAAAAGAAGGAAAAAGGAAAAAAACAGTCCTTTGGGCATTAGGAACTGAATTCCACTCTGGGAAATCACATTAGCAGCAAAATTGCTGAAGATGGGTATAGGTGTATAGATTTATGACGCTCTGCTGCTGGTAATATAGAGTGAAGCTGCTGGCACTTCAATTGGGAAAGCAGCAGAACTGAAAGATACGTCCTGCCCTAAGATTTAACATATTACTGATTTTACTGATTCTCCTACATTTACACCCATTTTCATCTTTACTAAGCTAAACTTTGGAATTGACTGAATCTTGTTCCACCCAAATCCCAATAGGGAAAAAAAATGATAGCTGGTGTCTAATTTTACATTTTAGATGGGATGGGACACACCAGGTGTTTGAAATTATGCCTGAGATGGAGGAGGATACCCAAAAAGCAAGTCATGAAATGTACGACTACGCCATAGTCAGGTGAGTACCATTTTGGACGCGTTTTCTCTGTAGCCCGTTCCTCACTCACAAGCAAATCATAGTATGAACTCTCTTACTTGCTATATCATGATGACCTAAATTTTAAGCAACTAAAAATTCTTAGGAACCGAGCAGTGCATAGTCAGTTAGCAAGGAAAAAAAAAAAAAGCACTTGGGGGTGTAGTAATTCTCGTCATTTGAAAAACATACTTTAAATTCAAAATTTTGACATAAGTGACACATTTCCTGGTAAATTTTTATTGACTCATTATAAAGTCATTTTATACTACTTAAGAATTTTTTCTTAAGCAAAGTGTGGATATCATTCCCTTTAACAATTTCACTACGTTTAGTTCTATGTTATTTTCTGTACTTACCTCGAATTTATGACTCCTATCCTCCCATGCTCTTTTGATGTCTGTATAATGTGGACTTTTCAGCTGATTATTTAGTGTTGGAGAGAGACGTACGTTTAAACACCAAAATCACCACTCTGCTTCCATCTTCAATGCCAGACACAGAGGGTTTCCTAGAATTTCCAATCTCTTTGCCGTCCTTTAGACGGTTTAACAAGTCGCAAAGCTAAAAATCAAAAGTTTAGACCTTGAACGGTGACTTTGAAAAATGTGTGTGAGAGGCTTTTGAAGGGTCAAGGACTCAAGGAGTTTGAGTCCTCTGGTGCTAGTCAACAGGAGAAATTGAGATGGAAAATGGGTCATGCTTCTTTGCCGGAATAAAAAATCTACGTAACATTCAACAAGATCACCATAGCCCAGACATGTACGTGTCACATGGTTACCCTTCCATTTATTTTCTCTCAAGCCCTTCTGATCAAGTCTTCCACGGTCATTTTCCAAGTCAACTAGCGTATGGAGCAGTTCAAGTAGGTGATATATTGGGAAGAAAGTGCAATCATAATTAAGAGAATCAGGTTCTCGTTTTAGTTTTCTTGCTCGGGGATGGATTCAGTTTCTGTGTTTCGCTTCCTCTTATCTTTTCTCATTTTACTTCTTCTCTCAGCTGGGTATGGAAATGGGAACCATGATAAGTGTCCTAGATCGTTTGATTGTGGAGAACTTGGGAGCATCCACTTCCCTTTCACTAAGCCAGAACTGCAGGACTGTGGCTTATTCACAATACATGGTTGTGATAATCCGTCTTCAAATAAAATGATTCAACTGGAGAAGAATGGAAAACTGTTATTGCTTACAAATGTCCTTCAGCAGGATAATATCATCACAGTTTTCGATGAAGATCTACACAAGCGTTTGAAATTTAGAACTTGTGAAGCTTTCAACAAAAACATAACTCTTCCTCCAAACTCTCCTTTGGCTTCTTTTCATATCAAACACAACGTAACCCTGTTCAGATGCAACCACCACCTCGACATCAGGCCCCCCGACGGTTTTATCAATCATCCCTGTCCTGACTATGATGTCTATTGTGATGCACCTAGGCATCCTCCTAGTTATGAGCAGGCACAAAGCTCTTTCTCAGCATGCTCGATTCTTCAGCTTCCTTGTAAAGACCTGACCGATACCAAAGACTTTCCATCGTTCCTATGTGGTCAAATGGATATTGAAGTACGATTATCTGATGATTGTGACATGTGTTACTACCACAGAGGAGGCCTATGTCTACTTGACACCAACAATAACTTTTACTGTGACATAGGTACACTCCTGCAACATCCCTTTTATATGTGCTTTCCATATGATAAATTCCTTATATTTTTTCATACATTTATGCGACTGCTACTGATTTTCAGTGCAATATTCCCAGCGTAAGTCTAGTGAGATTGTCACGGATCAAGTAACAGCGCCCTTGAGATTGCTTTGCCCCGTTTTCATATATAATATATATTATTTACTACTACTTGCTTCTAAATTCAAGTAATTTTCCCGTTATCTTTGGCATAGTCTAAGCTCCGTTGCTATGTTGAATAATTAATATCTTAGCTTGATAATTAGAATTGTGGACATTATAGCTTCCTCCTCTTGACAAATTTGATGCTGATACTTTACAATTGCTCTATTGCTTACTTCAAATGATTTCTTCTCTCAACTTGAGCTGCAGAGAACGGGAGCAGGTTCTTCAAGCTGGGACTTGGACTTGGACTGGGAGGTAATGTGCATAATTTTTTTCACGCGTTTTAACAATCCTGTTTATCATGCATTACTGCTATGTCAAATTCAAAATGTCTTCCTTCTCTAGTGTTATTATTTAACCTTCTCATCATTTCAATATTGTAGCAGAGAATTTCATCTGTGTTTCTATGAAGAAAAAGTAAATTCCCACCTTATATCTTTGAGAAAGTTGATTTATGATGAAATCTATGTACTTATCTAGTAGTAATAAAATTTTGGCATTTTTCTTTCCAAAAGAAATTGAATTAGAATTTATCGTACAGAAGACTGAGAAATATTTTTCTTTTAAAAAAACAGTATTTCAGCATCTCTTCAGTTAAGGATGAATTCATCCCTACGTTTATACGACTAGGAGAAGGTTCGCGAAGAATTAGTATCTCTGATACCTTTCATGTGCATGGTATTAAAATTTGTATCTTCTTCACCCCGGCCCTCTTAAAACATGCACACTTTCTGCTCGACTACTAAAATTCCACAGATGCTAAAGTTACAAGATTATATTCAACTTATTCTCAGTCGTCTCTGTTTTTCTCCTCCATTACTATGGATTATAATTTGAAAGTGGTCATATCTAAAGTGGGAACTCCTCTTCTGCAGGTTTATTTATTGGACTTTTAGGCATTCTGATAATTTGGCAGCTACTTGGACGGTATTACAAACGAAAACATGCATCTTCAAACGTCCAATTACAATCAACAAGCAATAATGCAATTAATCTCTTCTCAAACGCAAGCCCAGAAAGTGGTAGGGCCTACTTTGGGGTACCCCTCTTCTCTTACGAGGAGCTTGAGAAAGCAACAAATAATTTTGACCCTTCAAGAGAACTTGGAAATGGAGGCTTTGGCACTGTTTACTATGGTAATTCACTTGAGCACTGTCCTTTCTTTAATGAAACATAGATTATTAACTTGTGTTGTTTATGGAATTTGGCGGAGTCAAGTTGTGCCTGGGAAAAAAGACGGAGGTTTAGTGAGTGGAAGGGAGGAAGAAGAGAGAGAGACCTAAAACCTTCTATGGAGTCTTTTCCATGAAGAAAATTATATTTAAAGACTAAAATTTTATAAAATTTATAATAAAGAATCTTAAAAATTAAATTTATTTTCAAATACCAAAATTACCATCAAATTTTATTAGACTTATTATTAGGTTTAGAAAAATTTTTAAACTTAATAATAATTTCAATTTTTAAGATCTTTTAATATAAATTTTATAAAACTTAGATCTTTGGATGTAATTTTTCCCTTCTCCATGGGTTTTGGACTAAGAACTTGTATGGAAAACATCATCTTTTACCGTGCTTTTATGCAAAAGTTGCAAAAATACTACATGTCCTATATATTTCTCTTTCATAATGGTATAGAATGTACAAATATGATATAATTAGGCTTAAATATAATTTTGATCCTTCTAGTTTTATAAAAATAATTTGGTTATTTCAGTTCAAAATCATGCACTGTTGTTTTCTTTCTTTTTTTTTTTAATGACCTAGTTTGTTCCTTTGTATAATTCATATAAAATTTAGTACCAAATTTAATATAAGTTAATGAGATCAAGTAAATAAATAATACCTAAGCCCATAAATTTAGTTTCGCCTAATTTTGTATAGATTATGAGACAAACGACAAAATTGGATCTTGCGAATAATAGAAGGACAACATTTTTTATTTTCAGACTAGAGGAGCCAAATTGATATTTTATAAATCTAGAAGAACAAAAAATGCATTTAAGCTATATTATTATTAGTAATTGTAGGACAATACTGCTATAAACATAATTATCTTCCTAATGGCCCGCCAAACCCATACCTTGATTAATACCCAAGCAAAGAGCCAAATAAACAAATGCAATGCAAATTATGACATCAGACCCAAAAATCCTTAAGAATATCTTACATCTTGTTCATAACTTCTACTTTGATTTTCAACAACTAGGAAAACTCCAAGATGGACGAGAAGTCGCAGTCAAACGTCTATATAACCACAATTATCGACGCATAGAACAATTCATGAATGAAATCGAAATCCTCACTCGCTTGCGCCATCAAAATCTTGTATCCCTCTATGGTTGCACTTCCCGCCACAGCCATGAACTTCTCCTCGTGTATGAATACATTCCAAATGGCACCGTTTCTTGCCATCTTCATGGTGAGCTAGCCAATAGTCATTTACTACCATGGCCTTTAAGAATCAAAATTGCCATAGAAACTGCAACTGCATTAGCTTTTCTTCATGCTTCCGATACCATCCACCGTGATGTCAAGACCAACAATATTCTTTTAGACAACAATTTCTGTGTTAAGGTTGCAGATTTTGGACTTTCAAGATTGTTTCCCGACAATGTCACACATGTTTCCACTGCCCCTCACGGGACCCCAGGTTATGTTGACCCAGAATATCACAGATGCTACCAGCTTACCAACAAAAGTGATGTGTATAGCTTTGGAGTTGTGCTTGTTGAGCTGATATCATCTATGCCAGCAGTTGATATTAGAAGGCATAAAGATGAGAGAAATTTGGCAAATCTAGCGATAAAGAAAATTCAAAAAAGTGCATTTGCGGAGTTGATAGATCCTTCTCTTGGTTTTGAGTCAGATAATGAGGTTAGGAGGATGATAATTTCAGTAGCTGAGTTGGCTTTTCACTGTTTACAAGGGGACAAGAATTTGAGACCTTCCATGGATGAGGTTTTGGAGATGTTGAGGAGAATTGAGAATGGGAAGGAGGAACTTGATCATCTGGAAGAAGTGGATATTCATGGGGCAGATGGGATTTCACACATTGGTGTAATACATCCACCATCACCACCTTCACCAGACTACGATGAGGCTATATTGTTGAAAAATATAAAGCCATTGCCTTCACCAAAAACTGTCACTGATAAATGGCATAGTAAGTCAACTACATCTAGTATCAGTACTTAGTTAATGGCTTATCCTCATTTGTTAAAGATTATTTTATACATCATATCATAGTTGATGGCAAGGTTTGGGGTTGTAAACACAAAAGAAAGCATTTTAAAGTAGATTTTGTTTGTAAAATATATGTAAATCAAGCTAGTTTTAAATATATATGTAATCATGTGAGCCATACTTTTTAATGAAGCATAGATATTTGAACATGGAGTCGCTCTTTCGAAGTGTTGTTGTTGTTGTTGTTTTAATTTTTTAAATCTGCATCTTCCCGGTGGTTTGCCTGGTAATCGGCCTTTCATGTTCGTCCTTCGCTAATGTTGATATGGCAAGCAAGTTCGCCTAAACCAACAGCTTCTGCCCATTTGCATTTGAGAATTTAAATCTGTGACAAACAAGTCAAAGGGATCATCAGTAGGTAGAAGTTCGATGATGACTGAAGGAACTGAGGCAAAAAGTGATGACGAAGAAAAAGTGATCAAACCAAATGATGAGTAGGTTCAAATTAGTTGGTTTTGAAAATTATGGGGCAAATTAATGATGAGCTATATTGTAAGGAGGAGGAAAAATACATTCCTTAGGTCAGATCTGGTCAATTTGGAAGGCAAATGGATGGTGAGGAGAATAAATCTCCAAAATTTCATGGCACATTCTTGTATTTAGGCTGGAGGTGTAGGATCTCATGGGGTCTTTGTTGTAGCTGTTTGTGTTCTTGTTCAAAGCGTTTCTCAGCTTGCTATTAAGAAGCGAGTATATATATGCCATGGCTTTATGTTTTGAATTCAGGAATGAGGAGTAGATTGGTACTGCTTTTGGCTTGTGCACTTTTCAGCTTACTGGAGTTTTAACCTGTTGTCAAAGAGAGAGAGAAAAATCACAAGGTTGATGAGAATGCAGTCAACAAGCTGCGTAGAATTTGCTAACCTTTTTTCAATTCCTATAGCTAGAAAAATGAAGAAAAAATTAATTATTTAGTCTTTATTATTTATTTTTAAAAATAATTTTTCCCTATACTCTTACAAACATTAAAATTTTACCCTCTACTATGACAGTGGTTTAATTACGTCAATTTTTGGCTAAGGTGACTAATGGCGTTTGCAGTTAACTGCCACATCTGTACAAAATTGCATAATTTAATTCATTTTCGTTTTCGTGTATTCCCTTTTCAGTTCACGCCACCACGAAAAGCCCATGTCTTCTTCGTCCTACACTACTCATCATTCTTTCCAAAACTCGTCGTTCCATTGCTACGCTATGCCCTTCCTCTCTCGTATTCCTCTTGATTTTCTTCTCCCTTTCAAACTCTTACTGTCAGCCCACTAGTCTTCTCTTCCGCCAAAATCCTCCACCCTTCTTAATATTTTTGTTTTTTTTAACTCCGACGGCTGCTACCTGCTCTGTTCAATCAGCAAACTTGAACCTTCTTCCCTTCCCTTCCCCTCTGATCTTCCAGTAAGAGTGGTGTGGGAATTTAATCGTATCTAAGGCTGGTCAGATTCTCTTTTCTCTCGTTCTCTCGTGGAATATACCTAGAAAATGCAAAAGGCTCTTTCTTTTTGTCCACCTCCGCATCATCACCAGTTTCAATTCCTTCCTCTTCGATCCACAACCCCATCTTCTTCTTCTTCTTCTTCTTCTTCTTCTTCTGCAGTTCGCAAACAAGCCTTGAAAATTCTGTCAAATTAGTAACTTGATGCAGTGAGAAAGAACCATCACTCCACACACTCCACCTTTTTCATTTCCTCTCCCAAACAACCTTAGTCACACAGAATAAAGACGTCTCCCCTCTCCACTTTTCACTTTCCACTTTCGCTACCTCCGTACAGTGTAATCTGAATCTCCAATGTGCACAAGAAGAAAAACCCATCAAAGGCTCCTCAGAATCATACTCACTAACCACGACGCCACTGATTCTGAGTCTGACTCTTCCGCCCAAAAAAAAAAAACCACAAAAATTGCCAAGAGCGAAGAGGCACATCACACAGATCACCATCCACTTTACATCCTCAGATTCTCCTTCTTCTTCTTCAGTTTTGTCGCGTAACCCAGATGCGAAAGAGGGGGGAGAGAGAGAGAGAGAGAGAGAGACGTTTTCGGGCCTGGGTTATCTGGAACCAAAACGGAACGAATTAAATTGAGAGAGTCTTATGTTGAAACCTTGTTTGTATTCTATTCAATAAAAAAAAATCTAAATCAAATAAAATGATATTTATCTTTTGATAAAATAATGTTAAATCATATAGTGGAATTTGTTGTATAGAACCTATATTTTATTACCTATTATATTTTATTAGTACGTGAATTTTATTCAATTTAATTTAATTTAAAAAAAAAATAATGTAATACTCTAATAATAGTTAAGAACTTCTCTGATACAATTTTAGGCACATGTGGCACTATCGTGTACAAGTCCCTAGCCAGCGCAAAACATTAATGCTGTTATGCCAAGCATATATAGTAGGGAGTAAAATTTTAATGTTTGTAAAATGAAAAAATTAACACTCTAATGGTTGGAAATTATAGACCTATTTAAGAAAAAATGCAAAAATTAAATTAAAAATTAAAATAAATTATACGGACTAGATAATTAATTTTTTTCAAAATTAAAAGACTTTCAAAGTGCAGTTATATAAAATTAGTACTATATTTAGAAGGAAAAAATTTGTAAATAATTCCTTATATATTTATATGCTTATTATCAAGTTTTTCCATTAAAATATAAGAAGTGTATAATTTTTTTAATTAAAACATAATAAATTTATAATTTTTGTCGCAGATAATTATATGATATTTACTTAAATTATAATTTGTCATATTTTTATCAACAATTACATATTTATCATATTTTAATTAAAAATTTCATAATAAATATATAAATAATCACAATTAAGTTTAGTTCTATTTAAAAGTGCATATTATTAACATTAATCAATTAGTAATAACCAAAAACAATTCAGCAAAAGCCAACTAATTGTAGTTTGGTTAAAAATTGTACAAAACCCTGTTACTCTATTTAGCAGAAGATCCTCTGGTACAAAGTGTAGACTTCTCTCATTTTTATACAGGAAACATCGAAGCACTAGGCGAGGCACAATCAAAAGAAGAGGTGAAAAATTACAAATTAGAAATGATCAGCCGTAGAATGTTACTTGGGTAGGTTTAGAATTATTATGATTTTTATTTTTGAAAAAAAAAATTATAAATTTGTATTTAATTAAATTTTTAAAATTATACTTCTTTTAGTATATTTTAAAAGTAATAACTGTGATTGAAATATACATTAGAAATAGATAATGCTTTTCAAATACAACTGTGTCCGTTGCCCTTAAGATAACTAAAAGAATTATTGTTTAAATTTAAATATTTTAAATATATTTTTATTAGAAATCTATTATTGTTGGGTTTATATGATATATATATATATATATATATATATATATATATATATATATATATATATATATATATATATATATGAAGAAACACAAATATCCCTTAAAAGTGCAGAAGGCATTAAAGCAAAAATTTAGGTATAATTTTTATGTTTTTGTTATTAAATTATTTAATAATAATATGACAAATATATTTTTTTTTGTATTTAAATATATAGCTTTTATAAGTTAACATCATTTAATTGACTTTTTAAAAAATTATACATATTATAATTTATTAAAAATTTAATAATAAAAATATAAAGACTTAGACTTAAATCTAACTCAAAAGCAAATATTGTGCAAAGATACTCCCACGAGCCGTTGAAAGCAGAATTGTACTGCATTTTGAAGTGTAACATAGGACAAACAATGGGAAATTCATTATCTCTCTCTTCCTAAAGAAGTATTTAAATTACACAATTGTTTTTTTTATATATATTTTTTGAGAATACATATTGTTCTTGTTTAAAATTAAAAAATATTATATTTATCTCCTTTTAACAAAAGATACATTACAATTACAATTATTTTAACCAAAATACCCATACATCTAGTATTTACAATTTGAGAAATCACAATTTGAACAGGAAAAGAAATCGAGAAGAATAAGAGATCAAAGGGACATGACTTGCATTAAGGGTCTTCGAAGAGAGATACTATGATAAGAGAGATACTAAGAAAGATGATCATTGTTCTTGCTTGAATATTTTGTGTGTGTTCTTGACAACGGTCTTGTTGTAAGAGTTTTTATTTATAAGTTTTATGTAATGAAAGTCAGATTAAATATCTAGTAAGTTGTAAAATCCATCTAATTAGGGTGGCTTATTATGTTAAAATCATTTTATTTAGAGTAACTTGAACAATTTATTGTATTAACTTTTTATATGAAACTTAATGAATGATAATTATTGAATTTTCTAGGACTTTTAAAAATAAGTTAGATTGAGCTGAACCAATTCAAATGTTTATTGTTAGGAGATCTTTATAACAAATATAATAAGTATTCAATATTTATATTTAACCGATATGAAATAATTAATTTTTTAAATTTAAAAAATTGGAAAACCATTTGATAAAAAATAAATTATTAAAAACAAAGAGTAGGTTTGCATTTTTTAAAATTTAAGTAATTTATAAATTGATAATTCAATTTTAAAAATCATATTTGTAGTAAATATATATTAAAAACATAAATATTGTCATAAATTTAACAAAGTTTAAAATAAATTAAATATATATTTTTAACATAAAATATATACTATTGAAATAAAAGTTTTAAAAATATATTTAACATGGTTATTTTTAATAAAAATTAAAGTTATTTTTCAAAGGATTTTAATCATATTTTAATTTTTGAAGTAAGAGTATATTTTTTTAAAAAAATAAATAATTTAAACATTGAAAAAAAAGAAGAAAGAAAATTATTTTAATCATTTATTAACTCACTTAAGATAATGAATTCATATCTATTCAATTCCAACGTCAAAGCGGCACATAAACTTTAATGTTTGAAGTAATAAATGTTGATTGGTCCCCCAAAAAAAAATTTGATTTAATAGTATTGAAGTAGTCTTTAATTTTTTTTTTATTTCACTTGAAATTTTAAATAGGGTGAGAGATTAACCAAAACATCTTAAGTTGTTTTTAATACTATGTAAAAGTTTCAGATTTAAATGTTTTATATTTAATTAATAAATATATAGTGTATATTTAAAAACATATTAAAAATAAAAACAAAAAACAAAAAAGAGTTGATCAAAAAATTGAAGCTGATATATATTTTTATTCTTTTATATCTCCTTCTTTTCTAAATACATAATACATCACAATTCAAAAGTTTCATTTATAGATTACAAACGGGGTTTCAAACTTTATGTCTGAAAATTTATCAAAATTTGGTTTTTGAATTCCTTAAAAACTTGCATAGACTAGTTCCGTCATAAATCCAACCATAACTTTTTCCTATACAAATTTATAGACTGTCTTAACTAATCATTTATATTATGTATATTCAACGATATTATGTTTATGTTCAATTTATATATTTTGATACTTCAAATTAGAACTTAAACAGAGACAAACGGTTTTTTTGTTTTGGGAGTTTAGTTGCACTCCATCCATAATTTGGTCATTCTTTTCTGGAAAGAGAAAAAGGAGGTGCTTCGCGCATCGGCAACTGAATTTCACTTTGGAAAATCAAAGTGAGCGGCAAAATTTTTGAAGATGGGTAAGTGGGTATAGATGGATAGATTCAGGATCTTCTGCTGCTGATAAATAAGAGTGAAGATGCCAAAAGTTCAATTGAAGAAGTAAAGGATATGAAATGTATTCTATTGGTTTTACTGTTTCTCCACCATTTGCACCCATTTTCATCTTTACTAAGCAAGCCTTTGGAATAGACTGAATCTTGTTCCACCCAACGGTGAAAAAAAAAAATGGTAGGTGGTGTCTAATTTTACATGTTTAGACGGGGCTCGCTGCACGCCAGGTGCTTGAAATTATGCTTGAGACACTTCAGAGATGGAGGGTGCCCAAAAGCCAGGTCATCAAACGTAAGACTATACCATAGTCAGGTGAGTATCCTCAGATTCTGATCCTCTGCATATCTCTGCCATATGCATTGCATGCAAAGCATCAAAATGGAGATGTTTTGAATGGGTTTTTCTACCAAAATTGAGCGAATCTTTGCCGTCTATCTCACGTGATCTGAAACGTCCATTGAAGCCCCCAAAATGCACTACATCAGAGCTCTGAAATTAACCCCTAAATGCATCATTTCAGCTTCCCAAAACGTGATGCTCGTCTTCCTCCTCTACACTAGCTATGGCAGCAGTGGAAAAGCCATCTTCCTTGCTTGCCTGTGTTTCGCGAAACCTCCATCCTCCTCAAACACGGCTTCCCCAAACCCAAAGGTTAGATCTGACATTCTCAACTGATATTTTGGTGATATTTTAATCAAAGTGTGATTTAGTTATGATAATTATGGGTGAATATAGGGTAGCAGCCTTGGGTCATTATCAACCGATATCTACCGGCCATTGCAGCTTTGTGAGGAGGAAGATGATGCTACCAGTCCATTAGTAGCACCTAAGCCTAAACTTAATTATCAGAACCTGCAAACTGGGTGTAATGTGATATTCCAAGAGGCAAGTGTCTTCACCATTTTTTGGGATTAATTGTTATTTTTGAAATAATGTTTAGTGTTTTTTGAAGGCTTAAGCTTTAATGAGTACTTCACTTTGAAATAAACTGTTTCAACATTTTATAGTTTGTAATTTGTAATGAGTACTTCACTTTGACTGAATATATAGATGCTTTAGTAATGGTTGCTATCTTCTAATGCAAATTGTAAAATGGACATTTGACATTTGTTTCCTATTCTCTCTAAGTGTTTATCCAAATGAGTTCAATTTCTTATACTCCTTGGGGATAGTGAAATAAGGAATGTGTAACATAGTTTCATTTTATATTTTTTTAGAGAAAAACTAACGAGTATGTCCATGTTTATCTCGATGAAGTTTCATTTGTAGAATAAATAACCATGTATCAATCATCCAGATTTGACTCATTGCATTTTGACAGAAGAAAGGCACTAAGAAACAGTGTTTATTCTGGACACTCGCCTTAAATCAACACAAAGCAACTACATACAAGTAGTTTGAATGTGTTGTTGGAATAAGTAGATACTCATTGCATTTTGAATGTGCTGTTAGAACAACTAGATACAAGTATGAGAGCATGAAGCCAAAAAAAAAAGATCAAGTGGTGGTGGAAAGTTTTGTACCAAGCAATCACCAAAATATGATTCCAAAGAAGCCTAAAGTTTGATTATGCTCCAGCTTCTGTTACCCCATTAATAATCGTGGAGAAGCTTATTGTCATATAAGATATTTGTCATCATATAAGATATCCACGATTTCTCAAGATGGAGTACTTATTGTCACAGCGGAGAAGCTCCTAAGATCCCAAAGCCATTGAGGTCAAGCTTGCTTAATTAATCCATGTTCGATGCAATCATATGTTATAAGCTATACAACTTAATTGCGTTTTATGGTGTGATTGAAGTAAATATGTAAATTTTGTTATTGTGAGATGGATTATGTTGACCTATAATTAAGTAGTTGCTATTTTTTTACTTTTGACCATGATCAATAAATGACTTTTTGAATTTGTTTTATAACTTTAGAAATGTTTTCTTCAAACAAATTTGATTATTGGTTACCCTGTTTCTAGGAATGCCATCTTCACAGATCATGTATACGCTTTTACATTGTTTACCATCATGGCTTAGATAATTTATAAGTCATAAAATAAGCCCTTCTTAAAAAAAAAAAAAATGCCTTACAAGAATGAATCCCATTCAAATTCACAGTCATTTCATGGCACTTTGTCCAAACATCATAGTGGGATGTGTTTGCAAGGTTTCTACCCTTATACGCACCTTCTGACAAGGAATACAAAATATATATAACAATGCTATTCATAAAAACAATTGATGCTAAGTGCATGTGGGTAGCAACTATCCACAATTTGAGAATATCAATACAAAAATACGAAGTTATATTTAATTGTCAATGTTTAAGCAACGCATTAAAATATTTGCTTCAAAGTATATTAAACTTTGAGGGCAACTTAACGGTCACAAATTGAAAACTATATTTACTTAAATGTTAGAGACATAGTGCTACATGTCAGAATAAGTTCAGAAAACAGTAAAATTACGATGGTCATCAGCAAGAAATGATCTCCTAACTCACAATTCGAGATTTATTAACTAACACCTAAAGTTATATAACTAAATTGTTAATATTGAAGAAGGACAAATCTAGGAAATTATTTGTTTATGTCCAGCATAGACCAAATACTATATTATTCAACTATTTAGGAAAAAAAAAGAGGTAAGGAGATGCTAAACGAAAAAATAATAGGCAACATTAATTAGTCAGGATCAGTAAATTAGAATAAATATAATCAAGGAACACATAAGAAACACATAAGAAAACTATTAAAGGTAACATGAAGCATGGAAAAAAAGAAAAAAAATTCTTGTGGTGCATTAGAAAGGCATCTGTATCCTACCAAAATAAATGAAACAACAATATAATGCTTAAGATTTTAAAATCAACCATCTAATTTTAGATCAAACTTTCCACAAACTCAAAACTCAAGATTCCAAACTCATACTGATGCATGAAAGACACTCAAAGTTGGCAGATCTGGGCTCTAAGTTTGGAGAAGCTGCATTTGAGGAGATGGAGAAGGATGGAGGCTTCGTGGACCACATGCAAGCGCTATT
This sequence comes from Erythrophleum fordii, assembly GCA_032878935.1. Taxonomy (NCBI): domain Eukaryota; kingdom Viridiplantae; phylum Streptophyta; class Magnoliopsida; order Fabales; family Fabaceae; genus Erythrophleum; species Erythrophleum fordii. The sequence continues at coordinate 4,814,343 of JAVQMF010000029.1, forward strand.
GCCGGCAGGCACCCAAATCGCGTGGGTCTTGTAATGCATTGCTCGCGAGCATCAACAGAAGAGGATGAATGTTGCTTCTTTGTTCTTGTAGATATAGTGGGTTGAAAGGGATAGCTAGGATCTAAGGGATGGACGGCCATGATTTGCGTTTGGGTTTTCAGAATGCGTGGCCAAGGAAGGATTGTTGGATCAAGCGGATGGGTGAGATTGAATGACTAAAACAACGTTGTTTTGGCAATGCGCAGGTCGTGCATATATTAGAGATAGGTAGAGATCCGAACGCGAGTATCCTTATATGCACTTTTTCTTCTTAAACTTTAACCCCATCCTCAACCACAAGGAAATCACAGTATGAACTACGAACTCCCTAACTGCTTTCATCATGATGACTTAGATCTTAACCAAGCACAAATACTAATGGACCAAACAGTCAAGTATAAAAAGCCGATAAAAACTTTACTTATTAAAAATGAATTTGTCACTGAAACTGCACACCACGGTAAGATAAATCCGGTTTAGTGAGTTTTTAATATGTTATTGAGAATTTTTCCTTAAGCAAGTGTGAATACCTATTCCCTTTAACCAGTTATCCTCGTCTTGTCGCCATTCACCAATATCTCTACCTTTCCTTCCATGTTTTTGTCTCTACTTTCCACAAATTCTAGACTTCTATCCTCCTATGCACTTCAAATGTCTGTATAGTGTGGACCTTTCGGCTCGTTTTTTGAGTTAGGGAGGGACTTGTGGATACCATAATCACCAGTTCTAAGTTCAAGTCTGTTTGCCGTCCTTTATACGGTTTAACAAGGCGCAAAGGGAAAAAACAAAAGTTTAGACCTTGACCAGTAACTTTGAAAATGTATGGGAGGTTTTTTAAGAGTCAAGGATTTCTGCTGGTAGTCAACGGAGATGGAAAATTGGTCATGCTTCTTTGCCGGAACGAATGATTTACGGAACATTCAACAAGATACCCATGGCCCAAACATGTACGTGTTACATGGGTCTAGCTCTTTTCTTTTTCTCTTTTTTCTTTCAAGCCTCTTTCACTACGTCTTCCGTAGTTATTTTCCAAGTCAACTGGCGTATCAAACAGTTCAAGAGTAGGTGATATATATTTGCGGAAGCAAGTGCAAACATAATCAATACAAACTTCACTTCCATTAGAGAATCAGGTTATTGTTGGAGTCCATTAGTTTTTTGATGCCCATTAAATGGGCGATTTTGGGATGACGGCATTTTTTGTGTGTCGTTTCCTCTTGTTTTTGCATCTGTTACTTCTTCTCTCATCTGGGTATGGAAATGGGGACCATAATGAGTGTCTAAGGTCGTTTGATTGTGGATATCTTGGGAGGTTCCACTTCCCCTTCACCAAGGCAAAACTGCCAGACTGTGGCTTAATCATGATACAGGGTTGTGAGGATCCAAAATCACATAAAATGATTAAACTGGGGAAGAAAGGAAGATCATTGTTGCTTACAGACGTCCTTCAACAGGACAATATCATCACAGTTTTTGACAAAGATCTAGACGATCGTTTGAAATGTAAAACTTGCGAAGTTTTCAACAATAATATTACTCTTCCTCCAAACTCTCCTTTGGTTTCTTTTGATATTAGAAATAAAGCAACCCTGTTCAGATGCAACCGCGCTCTCAATGTCAGCCCTCCTCTTGGGATTCTCAGTTATACCAAGTGCCCTAACTACAATATCCATTACTATGACTTTTCTTATCCTAACAAAGACGAGGTCCTAAGCCTTTTCTCAGCATGTTCGATTCTTCAGCTTCCAATTAAAGACCTGATTAATGCCACAGACCCTTCATCGTTCTTATCTGGTCATATGATTATTGAAGTACGATTATCTGGTAATTGTGATCAGTGTTACAATCACATGGGAGGCCAGTGTCGACTTGACAAAAACAATAACTTCTACTGCGACAAAGGTATACTCCAGGAACAATCCTCGAATATATTCTTTCCAAATGATGGTTTCTCTATGTGTTTTCAAACATTTATGTGACCTCCTACTAATTTTCTGAGGATAAGTGAGATTCTCATGGATGAATTAATATTGTCCTTGACATATCTGTACCAATTTGTGTCTTTAGTTTACTAGTATGTACTTCTTGCTTCTGAATTTAAGTGATTTTCCCTGTTATCTGTGGCAAAAGCAGAGCTTTCTTGCTAATTTTATTATATATTTGATATCCTTAGCATGACAATTAGAAATAGTGAAATAGGACATTAAAGTTTTCTGCTCTCCACTAATTTCCTTAAACACCTATCCTTCCCTTGCCATCCTGACTCCCAAACATACCTGAAAGTTTTGGCTCTCAATTAATTTGGTCCTATACTTTGTAATTGTTTTACTGTTTACGTCAAATTATTTCTTCTTTTGATCGCAGCTGCACCTGCACCTGCACCTGCACCTGCATCTGCAGAGCATAAGGGTAAGGTTTGGAAGCTGACATTGAGACTCGGACTAGGTAATATATATAAACTTTTTATTCATTTTCAGCTATTAGGCTTCAAATTTAATCATTCTTAGTATTATACATTACCACTGTTAAATTTAAAATATCTTCTAGTGTTATATGTGACCCTCTTATCTTTTCAATTTTGTCTAAGAGAATTGCATCCTAGTTTCTATTACTAACATATTTTTGCCTTGATCTTTTTTGTTGGTTGTATTCTGATTAGTATATGTGGTTCTCTGGTTGTAAGAAATTTGCTTTATTTTTTCCAAAAGAAATTGAATTAGAGTTTCTCATATAAGAGAGTTAGTTCATCATACCTTCGGTTAATGACATGCACACTCTCAACTCAACAACTTAAAATTTTTCAGTTGTTGAAGTTTCAAGATTATCTTCAATAGACTTTCCATTTTTTGTTTTCTTCATTTACAATGGTTAAATTAAAAAATTATCATATTTAAAGTGGGAACACCCCTTCTGCAGCTTCATTCATTGGACTTTTGGCCACTCTGATAATTTGGTGGCTACTTGGACGGTATTACAAACAAAAATATACATCTTCAAATGTCCAGTTGCAATTAACAAGCAATAATGCAATTGATCCCTACTCAAATGCAAACTCAGGAAGTGGCAGAGCCTACTTTGGGGTACCCCTCTTCTCTTACGAGGAACTTGAGAAAGCAACAAATAATTTTGATTGTTCAAGAGAACTTGGAAATGGAGGCTTTGGGGCTGTTTATTATGGTAATTTATTCACACACTGCTCTTTCTATTAGATGAGGGATTTGTATATAAAATAGCCAACTTTTGTGGTGTTGTATGCAAAAAGTGTAAAAATGTGTCCTGAAGATCTTTATTAAATAATGGTATAAGACCATCCAAACTTAAGGTATGAATATAATATATGTCTATAATAACCAGAGGTTAATACAGTAGACATAATATCAGCGAATACCTTAGGGCTTTCTTGTCCCCTAATAAAACGATACCCTCCTTAACACCCTAAGCAAAAAATGCAAATAGAATAAACGTGGTGCAAATGATCATATGAGACTCAGGAACATCTTTCATTCTGTTCATAACTTATGCTTTGATCTTAATAACCAGGAAAACTCCATGATGGACGAGAAGTTGCAATCAAGCGTTTATATGACCATAACTACCGGCGAGTAGAACAATTCATGAATGAAATTGAGATTCTCACTCGCTTGCGCCATCGAAACCTTGTGTCCCTCTATGGCTGCACTTCACGCCACAGCCACGAACTCCTCCTTGTGTATGAATATATTCCAAATGGGACAGTTTCAAGTCATCTTCATGGCAACCTAGCCAATCATGGGTTACTACCATGGCCTATAAGAATCAAAATCGCTATAGAAACTGCAACTGCTTTAGCTTATCTTCATGCTTTCGACACCATTCATCGTGATGTCAAAACTAACAACATTCTCCTTGACAACAACTTTTGTGTTAAAGTTGCAGATTTTGGACTTTCAAGGTTATTCCCCAGCGATGTCACCCATGTTTCCACTGCCCCACAGGGGACCCCCGGTTATGTTGACCCAGAATATCATCAATGTTATCAACTTACTAGCAAAAGTGATGTGTATAGTTTTGGAGTTGTGCTTATTGAATTGATATCATCTATGACAGCAGTTGATATGAGTAGGCATAAAGATGAGATAAACTTGGCAAATCTAGCTATAAAGAAGATTCAAAAAAGTGCATATGCGGAGCTAGTTGATCCTTTTCTTGGTTTTGAGTCTGATAATGAGGTTAGGATGATGATAGTTTCAATGGCTGAATTGGCTTTTCGGTGCTTACAAAGGAATGCAGATTTGAGACCTTCCATGGACGAGGTTTTGGAGATGCTGAGGGGAATTGAGAGTGGGAAATAGGAGCTTAAGCATTTAGAGGAAGTGGACTTTCACGGAGCTGGGGTATCATGTATACATCCACCTTCACCAGATTGTGATGAGACTGATGTGTTGAAAAATATGAAATCACTGCCTTCATTGAAAGTTGTGACTGATAAATGGCACAGTGAGTCGACTATACCCAATGTCAATGTTTAGTGGCTTATCCTAATCATTTTAGAGATTCAATGTATGCCACATCATAATGATTGCAAAGGTTAAATATAAATTAAAGCTTTTATGGTAGATTTTATCTATAAAAAATGAGTAAATTAAATCAATCAATCATAAACATATAAATATGTTATACATACTTTTATTGATACTTACATCTTGTGGTGTTGAGCCCTTATTGGGACACGTTAAATAACAAGCGAAGGGGTGGCACGCATGCTGAAGGCATGCATGGAGTGGTAGCCTATAGATAAGATTGAGTGAAAATTTTACCTCATTTTTCAATTCCTGCAGCTGAAGCTGTAACATGAAGATTGTGTCTACTCCATGAGCAAAAAGGCAAAACAAAAAGAAAAAGGCTCTGAACCTGAGAGACAGAAAGTGTGCCAAACCCAAGAGTATGAGGCGTAAAAAATACATGGAGAAATTTTTTTTGGGTATCATCATACTTTTTGGTATGGCAATCACAAAGAATTGTAGTATTTGAATAGGAGGGTTCTCAACTTCTCATAGTATGCATTATCATTGTAGTCCTCCTCGTGAGAGATTGTGGTGAGGTTATTGAAATTAACCTTTATATAGTGAAAGTATTTAAAATTTTAAAAGGAGGGTATTTTGATTAAAAAAAATTTAAAATTAAACGAAAATATAAAATAACTTTTATTTTAGGAGAAAGTTTATATAGTTTACTCTTTTGAATTTTGTCTAGTGGGTTTTTCTTAGACATTGGTAAGTTTTCCATGTCAAATTTGGTATTCCTTTCTTCTATAGTGTACTTAGGACGTTTTTTATTTTATTCAGCAGTAGCATTGAAATTATTAGACATTATTTGGTGTTGATTCCTCACTTCTAAATTTTAATTTGCATATGGGAATTATCCATTTTCCCCATGACAAGGTACAAAAGTTGCAGTTGCTTTATCTTGAGCTTGTGAAGTGTAAATTAAGTGAAGGAGAATAACAAAAACACCATGATCAAATTAATAGCTACCAACTACGCCACTTAAAAATAAAAAAATTGGGGCTATTCTTTTTTGTGTAAAGATTTGTATGATCTTGTAGAAGAAGGAGATGCAAGTTCAGATAACATGATTCTGGAATAATCATCCGAAGACCATTGAAATAGTCAGATAATGAGGGGATATTAGTGTATACCATCGTGTGGCCACAGAAACAAGTGCCCAGTTTCTATGAAAGAAGTTAGAAAATCTCTATCAGAAAGCTAGTGAACTTGAAATAAAAAGGGGAAAGATTAATTGTGGAATAGTTGGGAGACTTCCAAGACTTGGTAAATCAATTGATTACCATGGCTAGGAAAAAGGATCATATCTTCTCTAAACCTCATACCGACCCAAGATCTGAATTCAAATTTATAAAACTGACAGGGCCCTTTATTTTTTAAGGGAAAAAAGATTGGAAGTCTTTGAGCCTTTTAGCCTTGGTTACCACATTGGAGGCTTCTCCCTCTATTCTTTGGGACACCTAAAGGTTGTAACCTAGTGCCAAATTCTTTGGTTTTTTTTTTTTTTTTTTATTAATATAGAATTAGAATTTGAAACTTTAAAAGACTTACAATTGTATTGTGTTATATATATTTTTTCAAAAAATATGAATTGTGATGCGGATTAGAATTTGAAATTTATATCTATAAAAATAATATTATGCTCATAAATTTAATTGGCATTATAAATTTCTGTAAATTATTTTAGTTGAAAGTTATAAGTTCAAACATTATATTTTTTAATATAATATTATATATATTATAATTAATTAATTAATATTTTTTAAGTATTTATGATGTCATTCAATTCAAACAGTAGCTGAATCAATTGATTCATAACCCAATAATCTTTCTGAGTTAACGTTTGGATCAAGTTTCAAAACATTGATCAAGCTAGACCTAGTAAAATCTAGCGTTTCAGGTAAGTTGTAATAAAATGAAATTATAACAAATTTTATAAATTATTCTTCTTTTTAATAAACCAAGTGTATGATAATTGCAAAAATTTGAATTTATCCAAATCATAAAAATGGCAAAATAAAACCATCGTTCAACTAGACAAATCTAAGATTAAATTACAGGAAGAAAGCACTTTGGTCTAAAGCTATCAAAATTGATTGAACCTAGGGGCCACTTCAATCCACTATTTTGGTAGATTGGATTGAAGTTTTGTCAACTGGTATAATTTTAAAATTATATTGGCCTAGTGTACTTAACCAGTAGATTATGTGAACCAACCCACTTAATTTCTCTATTTTTTTATTTTACTAATATTAATAATTTAAAGAATTATGATGACATTTTAACACCAAATTCAGATATTTTTAATAAAGAAATTTGAAATTTTTCATTACTTATTTTATTTTATTTTAGTTATTTGATGAGATTTAATCTAATTAAATAATTATTTTTATTTGTTCATTGAAGTTCGATGGAATTATTTAAATATTTAAAATTTAGATTTAATTTATAATAACTCAATAATTTGGAATCTCAGAATAATGTGGAGTTAAAACAAATAAAGAAATAATAAGTTTAAAAAAGGAAGGAAAAAAAAAAAGAAGAATTTAAAATTTAAAATTTATTTAATTTCAGTAAAAAAAATTGAATTTAGGAATATCTTAAAATTTAAAATTTTGCCAAAGTCCTCTTTTATTTCTTTTCTCCATTTCTCATGCCCTTTTCCACACTCTCAAACTGCCCCTCTCGCATCAGACCACTTATTGCCTTGACCTCTTTCCCACCTCTGGCCCTTGCTTTCCGAGTGCTTATCCCTCATTTCCTCAATTTGTCTTGGTTTATTTATTTATTTTTTTCTTTCCTTGTTTCCCGAAGACTCTGTCCCATTTCCAGCTGGTGAATCGTCCAAGGCAGGGGCGTTTTTACAGGGTTCCAGCAGCATAGCTGCATACGATTTCTCCCCATGGGTGCTACGAAGTTGCTGTAAGCTGTCCCTCAAGCTTTCACAGCTCAGCCACCACCAAGTCAGTGTTTTCCTTGTCCAAATGGCCTTCAATCCCCGAGTTCTTCCTGCTGCAGCACAAGCGAACGAGCTTGGGAGTTCAGCTACGTTTCGGGTCAAGTTTTAGAGTTCTTAAACTCTAGTAAAAAAAAAAAATATATTCATCTTGGCTGACTTAAAGCTGGGTTTTTGGTTATTTCTCACACCAGCTCCTTCTCTAGCAAGATTGGACCGAGCTTAAGGCAGAAAACACGAAAAGGAAAGAAAAAAGATACCTGAAACTTATCCTGTAGCTTCCTCCGTTTCGGTGTGCGTCGGTCACCCCTTTTGTGAGCTCCTTCAGTGAATCTCTTCGTCCTATCGTCGTGCAGCAAATTTGGCAGCCTCAATGGCTTTTTGGCTGCAACTTTAGGAAGAAATTGTAAGCTTCCCTTCATCCTTTAATTCCATTTTCTTCCTCTGTTTTTCTTCTCCGAATTCGGCATGTATCGGTTTTGTTAACTGAACTGAAAACTCCATGCTGTTTCCTACTGCCGTTTCGCTGCTATCTCCATCGTGGCTGTGTATTGAAGTGATTTTTCTGCTTCTTGTTCAGTGCTTTGGGTTGGTATTTTCGGTCAATGCACCTTTGACCGTGGGTTGAATCAATGAGTTAACTCTTTGTCCTTCCCTCTATTATTTTGGTCTTGGTAGCAAAATGAAAGAAATTCTTTTATATAGGATTGTGAAATTTCTACTTCTTTCTAATTATTATTTTATTTATCAATTTATTATTTTAATCATTAAATTATTTTTTAAAAAAATATACTTTTTTTTTTAACTTATCGACTTTTTACATTTTTTCCTGTTTAACCAAATATATTCTAAGAATAGTTGAATTCCCTTATATTTATATTGCATAGGTATTGAGTTGGCTAAAGCCCACTCCTCTTTGTGCCCTTTGAGTTGTGCACCACATTAGATTACTACTGGGCAACAATAAAATTTAGGCTACATTCTTTAAAATAATATTGTCTTGTGATAGGAATTAGGATAAATGGCTAGCTTAGCCTACATTTTATTCTTGCCTAATTGGAAATTGTAGTAGCTGTAATGAGAAGTTTTAACAGTGGAACTAAGTTGATGGCTTTCTAGTAAAACTTGCTGTAGTTGGATTTTGAAGAATTAAAGTTGGTAGTTTTGGAAGGACAAATTACTTAATGCCTTAAAAGTTTAAATTGAGGAATCAATTGAGGTGAATGTAGTACTAGTTTAACTTTCTTTTATTTTGTTATACATGGAGGAACTGGGGACTAGAAGAATTTCATGAATGAGTTGGATTGAGTAACAATTTTGGAAGGCTATATTTCAATCTAAATGCAACTCAAGAAGCACAGTAAATTCCCTTGTGACAATACGTATAAACTGAATAAAAATTCAGATTAAAAAAAAAACTTATAAGAATTCCAAAGAGGTTACTCAGTGGTAATTATTTATTTTTTATAGCATCAGGTAAATAGGATTGTCATAATCCGTATGAATTAGTAAAGTAGACAATAATATTCTCAGTTTGGGTATTTAAGAGACGTCAAGGTTAATTTAGTATATGGGGTTTTTGAAGAAGGCATAAATTGTCATTGCATCATCCATTCAATAAGTAAATAACGTTTCACTACAAGTTTCATGATTTATAATTGTTTACTCTGCCTTTTACATTTTTTAAAATAACATGACTTTTCAAGTATTAAATTTTAAATTTTTCAAGGCCTTGCCAAAAATAATTTTGTACTTTGAAATCTTTGATTTTGTAAAGGATTGATACATATATGAAATTAATTGAAGAAATCCCAAGAATTTTATTTACAAGCCTCTATGTCAATCACTCATACGAAATATTTGCATATGAACCAAGTAGTATGATTTTATACATGACAAAAATATTTTATGGAAGGACTAGACAAAGAACACTAGTTGTTAATAACATATTTGTTAGCTCTTAGTATGTCATGGTTCATACCTAACTAGCAGGGGATATAGGAGATAGTAGTCCTATATGACAACCATCTCATGTGGAATGGAGAAAGGTTATTTTACGGAAGTTGAGGGCTCATGACAGATTAGTTATTTACCCATATGAGCTGAGTGTCCATGACAAACGGTTATTTCCCCACTAGGCTGTGTGCCCTCGACGGCAATTTTGTTCCAGTGAGGTCTTCCAACAGAATTGTTTTAACGAAAAGGTCTTTGAAAGATCATTGATTTGAATTTGAAGTTGCATGCTCATTTTATGATTAATAATATTTCTCACCAATTTATAGTTTTTGTAGCGATAAAAGTTTATTTTTTAAAAAAATATCTTTGTGTTTGGGGACTTATGATTGTTTAGATTATGAGAGGTATGGATTTCTAACCTTAAGATAATCTTACATACTTGTTACAATATTTCAACAAATGATTAAATTATTTACCATGTTTTTCTTAATTGTTAAATTGATATATTGTGAGATGTTATTTATTTATTTAGTACTTGAGATTTCAGATAATAGAGTTGCCCCTAAGCATTTCTTGACACCTTAATGTGAACTATCCTGCAGTCTGTGAGCCCTGCATCAATCATGTGGGTGAAGTTTATTTTGATGTATTTGATTCATTACTTTGTTTGCATCATAGATGTAGCTTCACATAACTCACAAGTAGGATCCTCCGTCTCATTAAACTTGGTCTAGTTGATAGGAACAAGAGCAAAGCTCTCTTATTTGTTTTGTTGTGTTGATTTGTTTGACTATAGAAATTTTAAGAGGTTCAAATTTTAAGGGAAGCTTTGCCAAATTTTCTATAAATGGATGGAACCAAGAGTTACTTTGATGGTCTTGAACTTAAGTACGGAAATATTCTTGTGGATTAGTTCTTGAGTGTTTCTCTTGCAAACGGCTACACTTTGGGAAGTTAAAAGAGGATTGAATTAAGAGATGAGGCTTAGGAGTGTGGGATTCATCTTGTACACCATGCCAAATACATTTTGGTTTCTAGGATGTGATATAATTGTTTGGGATAATTGTTTAAATTTTGAAGGATATTTATTATTGCAATGAATTTTATTTATTTTTTTAAATGTTTTTAATTTTTTGGGTAGATTAGGTTGAATTTTTTGTCCATTCAAAATAGATGAATCGTTTAACCCACAACTCTTGGTAAGCCAACTCATGTAAGTTGAGTTGGCACACTTTGACAATTCTATTTTTATCAAATATCTAAACAATGTTGTTTTGAAAGATATTTTGGCAGCTAAGTTCCTTTTATATTACCAGTGGAATTATACAGTTATCTTTTAAAAAACATGACCTAATCTAGGTTTTATTTTGATATTCAAATGCCACCAAAGAATTAATTTAAAAACTGGTAATAGTAGTTCAAAAGGATCTTTTGGTTTGGATAGGTGATTCTTTTGGTTGCTATACGATCTCGAAAGGATATACGTTGTAGGAATTATATCAAGCAGACCAGTTACTATTTACAGAATTGAGGAAATTATGGAAACTTAATCTGCCGTTCTATGTTTTATTATTTTTGGGTGAAATTATTACGAAATGCTTTGCCTTTAATAACGATTCTTCAACAACTTCTTATGCCGATTGAGGGAAGGCCCCTCAATCTTGTGCGCATTCATTTGAAGCATCTAGATTTGATTTGAATGGTCTAGACTTTATATTTTTTTTTTTCAAATTTTAAAAATTTTTTACTCTCTAAGATATAAAACGCAAAATAAAAATAATTTTATAATTGGCAAGTATTAAAAAAATGATATTTTGTTTCAAAAAAAAAATTATAAAATATGGACTGTTCAGATCAAATTTGGATGGTCCAAATTGAAATAGTGTGTGCATTCCAACTTAGGTGCAGAGGATCCAAGTTGTTGAGGGGAGTTGTCCATTTTGCTAGGCTTCACAAATATTGATTAATCATCTTTTTTCTTTTTCTTTTTCCTATGTCCATTTGCCATAGCGGTTTGGTTTGCATCGCTGTGGGATGTACGTGTTCATCGACTAGATCAAACTGATGTTTCTAGTTGGAAACAGTTTTGGTGGGATTTTAAGCCCTGGGGGAAATCACAGGATGAGACATAGAAGTTGATTTGCATGAGTACGTTTTATGTGATTTGACGGTGTTATAATAGAAATTTTTTTAAAATAGGGATTGCTGTCTAGAGACTGCATGAAAATTAATTTCTCAGATGTCTGCACATCATTATCAAAATGGGACGGATGATAACAGCCAGCGATGCCAAGTTAATAAGTTAACAGTTTTGGAATGGTTGCTTCATTATAGAGAGATGGTATATTTGTTGCTGGATGGCTAAAAGGAATTCTTGCCAAAAAAAAGGTTTCAGGCTCTAACTTTCATTTTGTTTGGTCTACAAGTGTTCAGGATTTGGACAGAAATTGATTATCATCGTCAATCGAAAAACACTACATGGCTGAAGTATATGAGAAAGGGTTTAAATATTATTCTTCGACAGCATGTTCGGCTTAATTCCCAGGCGTTTCCGATTACGGTCCTGTTATATCAGAAGTCTCATTCCATGCTTCTAAAAGAGGAGTCACAACTTATGGTCCTGATAGAAGTTTTGTAGCTTGACATCTTCTCATTGATGAGACAATTTTCATCTTATGCAGTTTTTATAATGCCAGAAACTATTGTTAGTGGCTTTAAATTATACTGGTATGACATTATTACTGGTGTGTTTTGATTAGTTTTTAGGTTTTTTTTCATGTTTAAAAAAAAAAACTAATAAATCTAGGAATGTGTAATTGAGTGTCTCCCTCCCCCCCCCCTCCTCTCCTCCTCTTTTTTTTCTCAACAGCCGGTGTTCACATCTGTTTGCTTTAGATGCATCGGAGTTTTCGTATAGAAGAGTATGAGAAAGTAAATATGATGTTAGAAATTTTAGAATTATATTATAAAATTACATGTAACCCACGAATTTGAATTGTGAAAATAAGTTGGGTTTTTATTTTAAACTATGGGCCACCCCTGTATAATATGAAAATTAAATGGAGTGGTTGTTAGTATGGGGTTGGCGCATTTCTTATGTGATTCAGACGAATACACTAGCGAGACGAATACATAGAGAAAAGGCTTACACGCATATGGTTAGCATTTATATTACTTGACTTGTTCTATGGTTCAAGTTGTGGAATGGTGGACTTTGGGAGACTAAAGGCTTTATAAAAATTTGAAAATATTATCTTTTATGATGGACACAAATAAAATTAAACCAGAAATTTAAGTAGCCATTAAGTAAAACCAATGGGGGGATAATAACTTTATGAATGGATAAATCATCCAAAAGTGGCATGCCACTTCTAGCATCAAAGACATATATCTGATTACTTGTAAATATTGTTTCAAAGAGGCATGGGACGCATAAAAGACCGACTTTAAAATGATGAGAGGTATTTAAAGCTTCACATTAACGAGCACAAATCCTCTAAATATTTTTTGCTGTAAATTTTTTTATAAAATTAAATAGAGATAAACACAAAGTGTAAGATCAACATTTTAAATGGTAGCTCACAAAGTGTCGGGTCAACATTTTCAAAAGTGGTTTCTAGTGTTATAAGTTTTCCATTTTTTTCTTTCCAACTTTATAGGGAAATTTACGCTTAAAACTTTAAAGGATCCTCATTATACATTGACACTCTGAACATCATTTTAAGGTGTTAAAAATATTTTTCTTAAGACATAAAAATGTAGGCTAAAGTTTTGTTTTGATGTCATGTTTTGTAAATTTATAATGGATATACAAACATAAATAATATCTAAAAGCAAAGAGAAAAGTGGAAGCCAACATACCTCCAACCTTTACTCACTAAACCCAAAAAAATTTTGACTATAGGGAAGCTTCTAAGCTCTAGTTTATGTTGCCGATGGTGTATATGAGTTTTAGATGTTTTTCAAATGATGTACAAACTAAGCTTGGGACCCTATTTATAGCACTATACGAGAGAGCTCCTTCCCATAAAATGAGACTAAAACTAAGGTCGTGAGGGAATATTCTTCAGCATAAACATGGAAATCTAACATATTTTAGACCACTTAAGAAGGAGTTGTTGCATGCAACGTTCACATTTTTGCCAACGTTAAAAAATGTAGGCAATGAGTAAAATTCTCTTACTTGATCCAAATGTCTTTGTTCATAATTATTTTTAAGATTCACGGATATTTATATTCTAAATAAGAGAAAACTAAATGCATGAATTGTAGTGATAAATCCTCTATGGGCAAGTATTACCTTTAATGTATCACAAAACATTTTCTTTCGTTAACCTATCATAATAACTTAATTTAATGAATAAGCATTATGCTTGTTCTGAGTTATCTTAATGTTGTTATTTTTCAAAAATAAATGTGTACAAAAAAAAGGAGGAAAAAAAAAACTTAAACTGAATAAGAGCATTACTACAATTGATAATAATATTATCTACATCATAATCTTAATATGGAACCAAGTCTCATTTTAGCCATATAATCCTTAAGCCTAATTAGTAGTGGCAGGTCTTTTGTTAAAGGATCAATTATCATCAATTCAATGTTAACATATTCAATGATAACTTTATTCTTGTTCACGCATTCCCAATTAACTAAGTATTTAATGTTGATATATTTACTTTGACTTCTACTCCTAATCTTCTTAGCTAGAAAAGTCATAATTAAGTTGTTACAATACATCTTTAATGGCTTAGAGATAGAATCCACAATTCTAAGTATAAATATAAAGCTCTTTAGCCATACACTATGCAAGGTTGGCTCAAAATAAAACAACTCAACTTCTATAATAGAAGTAGTGTAACACCCAGTTTGTCGAAAAAAGGCCAGAAAGGGGAGATTTTCAAAGGAGGTCCCTGAAATCAAATGGATAGTGGCCAAATAAAATTAGAGAGATAAACTAGACCTCTAAAAATAAGGATTTGATACTTGAGTTGCTTGGAAATCTGACCAAGAAGAGCTAAGAAAATTTATAAAAATAAGTTGGGGTATTTTTGTAATTTTTTAAAATTTTGGAAAACTCATAAAAGGGCTTTTTAAATGAAAAATTTGAGCTTTTTAGGGTTATTAGAGGCCTTGAAAACCATAAGAACCCCCAGAATAGTTGAAACATCTCCGATAAGTGATTTCGGCAAAAGGTTGACCAAAATTTTGATCGAATAGTTTGGAATGGTTTAAAATCTGTTTTAAATAAAACCAAAGCCATTTTATAAGTTTGAATACCTAAATATTATGATGGAAAAGATGGATTTTGAAAAGGAGTTGAATTGAGGCCAAATGGAGAAACCATGGTTTAGGGACTAAATTGAAAAATGAAAAAATATATTAAATGTACCTTTTTGCCTCTTAAAACATCTAGCCACTTGCTCTAGCCTTAATCAATGCTTTACTAGTTGGAAAACAGAGTTGAGAGAACCTCTTGCTGGCACACCAAGAAGGGAGGAAGAAGGGAAGAAAAATCAAGTAAAAAAGGGTAAGGAATTCAAGCTTTTCCTTGCTTTCTCTTTTCTTAGCCTTGTTCTCTTCTTTCCTTTCTCTTTTACCATAATTTTGATAATTCTATTAAGGCTTATCCAAGCCTGATTCAATAGGAAGAAGAGAGAAATTAAAGAAAGTCTTGGAAGGTTTGAAAATCACCTTTGGAAAGCTTAGAATTAAGGTAAAATACATGGATTAAACTTGCTCCATCTTGTTTCTTCCTTTCTTGACCATTTTGTCCAAAATAAGACCCATTTAGGAGAGGATGATTTATGGTCTTAAGAAGGTAGAAAGGAGGGTTTTAAAGCATGAGAAGTAGGATTATTCAATTGAAAGCAAAAGAGAAGCTTAAAATTTAAGTTGCTCCTCCTAGGGAATTTAATATGTATAGACAAATCTAAAACTTTCTAAGGGTTGTCTGACTTATGTAAGAGTATGAATGAGGTCCCAAGGTAATTAAGAAGTTGCACAAGTGGGTTAATTGCACAAGAAAATAAACAAAACTCCCTGGGCTCCTTTATGGTGTGTGTCTCGACCTCAAGTTGCTACAAGGTACCTAGGGAGAGTTTTTTTCATTCCAAGGGTAGAAAAGGCTTAGACATGAATTATAGATGCTAGAGGAATCAATGACTTGAATTTAGAAAACATGGTTTGCGAGATGAAATTTTAGGTCCCATTTAGACATAAAGGAGCAACCTAGAGTTTGATTTCTTAGATTGAGTTTATGATGACTTCGATGAGTTTATATGGAGTCAGATGACTTAGAAAGAATGAGAATTGGGAGCCAAGAGCATGATTTCAATTGGTTGCTTCATTTGTGATATATGGACCCAAAGTTTTAAAACCAAGTGAGCTTGCACACAAACTTTATGCTATAATTGAGTCTCACTTGGTTTTACACTCTAAATGGTCCTAATTGTGTATGACACAAGCAAGTGAAGTGCAAAAGGGAAAGCTTGTATTTCCTAGTTTAAGATAGCTCTCTAACCTTTCTCATATGCATTTCTTGATTTGTTGCTTGTCTTGGATTGCTTGTATGTGTGTTTAAACTATGTAAATCATTTATATCCATTGATTTAGTGTCTTGGTACCATGATGTGCTTTTGAATTTGTTTGAAAGATGTAATGGCTTAAGTGGGTTTAGTAAGGCCAAAAGTTCTTGGAAATGGATAAGGAAGAGCTAAAAGTCTTTAAGAATGTATGAGATAAGGCCAAAAGTTGCAAAAAAGAGTGAAGCCAAATCAAAAGTCCCTAGAAGTGGGTAAGACAAATCTAAAAGTCCTCAAAAAGTTGGGTAAGGCTTAACCAACAACCTTTAGAACCTATGTTTGGTTTGTATGAACTTATGTAACATGGAAAAATAGCTATGTATGTTTTCTAAAAAATTTTATAGCATATTTGCATTCCTTGACTTGAAAATGCATCATATATATATGTTTGAAAAGGTAAAAAAGTTATTGAGATTCTTTAAATCTCACTCTTTCCCCTACATGTCTATTTTTGCCTATATAAAGCCCAAGGACCAAATGAAATGAGCCATATGCCTTGAAGAAGGACATTGTGAAAATAGGATAGGAATTTTGTAAAATTATGTCAAAAATTGTATATAAATTATGTATATGAGATGTAGATACTTGGACATGTATAAAAGCATGTGTTTATGATCTATGAATGGAAATTGGAACCAAATATACACTTATATGAGTTTTGGACATCCATATGCTTTAGTGTGCTTGTATGTAAGCTCAAGTTGGGAAGTGATTTTGAAATGTAGGATGTTTTGGACCACTTGGGTAGCCTTTGTATGTTATTTTTATCCTTTTGGATGTGCCTAAGTGATTGTGGTATGAGTAGGAGAGCAAATGGATCAATTTAACCTTTTTTAGATGTCATAAAACAACTCTTTTGCTACCTAAACCCCAAACTAACCAAATGGATGATTTTTAGCATGAAATTTGGCATGAATATAGGTCTCATCTAGAGCTTTTTGCTGAGCTAAGAACCACTATTTTGAAACTCTAGAGAATTAATTATGAATTTTTAAAATTAAAAAAATTTTGCAAATTTGGCATATGTACTGTTCATATGATTAGTTTGCTTCTTTATATTATTCATGGGCCAAATGAAATCCAATGTTTATGAAATTTTATAAGCATAAACTAGACACTACAAGCTTTCTGTAGTAATTGAGAGAACATCATTTGGAGCTCTATATAGAGAGAATTGAATATTTGAAGTTTATGACCAGTATTAAGATGCAGTAGACACCTCTGGTACTATTTTATTATTTTTTGTGATCCAGATGGTATTTTCTTGGTCTAGAATTTTTTTTGATCATTAGTTAACATCCAGAGCTTTCTAGAAAGTTATATATGCATGATTGCAATTTTTCTAAAATTAGTTATGAATTTTCAAAATTCATATCAGAAAGTTAGTATAGCAACCCAAGACCAAACTTCTGGTATCTTGAAATATTGTTCCAAATCTGAGATTCTTGAGATGAATTGTAATGTTTTTTATATGAATGGATATGTGATGGATGGAAAATGAGATTTGTATGTTTACATGGCCCTTAAAGCCAAGGATGATGTACATGGGTTTTCAATTACGCAAATTCCCTCTACAAAAAGTGCTAAATTCATGAAAATGTGTAAGAATTAGCCTATGTGATATGACTTAAAGTAAGAAGCTAAGGTATTACAAGTAGCAATCAAAGTCTATCTCACTCTCCCCTAAGACATGACTTCGCTAATAAATATGAAGATGTAAATTGATGCTGATTTTTGTGAACCAACACATTTAGTGAAATCTAAATTTAAGTATTCAATTACCTCAAGGTTTTCAATTCATTATACATTAACATATAGTCTTTAATATCTTTGAGGTACCTCATAACTTTCTTCGCAGCTTTCTAGTGATCTATACCTGGATTACTCTAATATTTATCTAATATTCTTATCACAAATGTAATGTCAAATCTTATACATATCTGAGCATACATAAGACTTTTGATAGCAAAAGTATATGAAATGTTATGTGTTAATTTCCTTTTAAAATCATTTTTTGAGTATTAGTTTAAAGTAAACTTGTCATCTTTCATAAGAGGTGTTACATTTGGTAAATAATCTCTCATTTAAAATTTCTTTAACACCTTATTAATATAAGTTTATTACACAAACCCAAAATATATGGAATTCTATCTCTTTGAATTTTAATGTCAATGACATAAGATGCTTTACTTACATTCTTCATGTCAGAATTCTTAAAAAGAAATTACTTCACCTTATATAGCAATCCCTTATCATTGACTATATGGAACTCTTTTAAGTGCTTGTGAGGGTCATCACCTGCAAGCCCATGAAAGGTAGGTATTAAATGAATTAAACCAAACTTAAGCTCAAATTTTACCTTTATATTTGGAAATTCTATGCATAAGGGTTGCTGGTTCACAATTGGATTAGTCATCCTTTTCAAAGTTTGTTCAGCTTTAGCCATCTTTTCAGGCTCCTTAAAAAATTCAAACAAACCAAAAACTAAATCGTTATTAGGAACAGAAGTAGAAGCTACCTTGCACTGTTTTGTCTCCTTTCTTAATCTTCGAGCTGTCTTCTCTATCTCAAAATCAAATATTAATTCACCTGTGCGAGAAGAACAAGGCATAAAATAAAAAAATTCAGATTAAATAATAACACTAATCCCCAGCAATGGTGCTAAAATTTGATGGGTGTTAAAGCCATCAAAAATAATTTCCTACTTTTAAAATAATTTTTATCATAAATAGAGTGAGTAGGATCATATTCCACAAGGACTAACCAAATTATTTAATCTGAAATTAAAATATAGATGAAAGAAAAAAAAAAGAAAAATAAGGGAGATTTTTTTTTTTAATAAAATAGAAATAAATAAATTTAAAAATATTTTTAAATAGAATTCAACGTAAATAACTTCCAACCAAGGTTTATTTCAGATTTAACTCAACCAATTTGATCATCAAAAACTCCAAAAAAAAAATATTTTTCTTCTAAAATAGATTGGTTATAAATATTAATTAGCTCTGATATTCTACTCTTCATTAAGAGTGTTTAAAGGGAATAAGCTCTCTAATTAAACCTTGTTCATTAATTAATTCTAAATAAGTTCTTAGAATTTAAATTATAAACAGCGTTAGAAATAAGAAAAGTCATCAATGATCATTCAATAATACATATACTCGCATGTTTAAAATAGAACAAATATTTTCATTAATATACAAAGGTAATTTTGATTTATCAAAAGTATTGAATTACTACTCTACTGAATCTAATCAACAATTACAGATTTACAAATTCAGATAGCGGTAATTATTCAATTAAAATAAAATACCAATTTAAATTAACTGAATAATAATATCATAAAAATAAAAAATATTTTAATACTCAAAAAGAGAAAAAAATAATTAAATCAAAGCTCTCATAAATTGTTCATTGAGCCAGATCCTTAATAACTTTGATTAGAAACTAAAAAATTATACTTGTAAAGAGGTAAAAAGAAAATGAGGAGAATATATGGGAATAGAAGAATAAGAATGGATCTTGAATCTGAGTTGTTCTTTATGCGCCTTCAACCTCTATTTTTATAAGCCTTCTTTGCCTTATCTCTATCTTTTTCTTCTTCTTTTTTATTATTTTAAAAGAGATTTATCTTTATCTTCTTTTTGCACAAATATTAAAAAAGGAATATAGATAAACTTTATAACAAAATTTTATTTATTTTCTCTAACTAACTTATGGAAAGAGATAGATAGATAGATATATATATATATATATATAATCAACTTATTATCCATAAGATATCTAAAATTTATATTATTTCAAACCTAAAAGTTATATCTATTTAAGTATATAAAATATACTCATCATTCATCTTATAAATGCATTCACATCCAATGGCCCTAGTATCATTAGGCAACTCAATGAAATTCTAAACTTTATTAGATGCCATGAAATCTATCTTTTCTTTTGTGGTAGTATGTCATAGTTTAAACTCTTTCTAATTAATGGCTTATGAAAATGTCTCAGGGTCATTTTTGGCTCATATATTATAGTAAGTCTCTTATAGATACACAACATAATCACTACAAATTGCTAATCTTTTTATCTCAGTTGATCTTCTTAATAGTTGGTAAACATTCTTTTAGGGAGTATATTGCTCAAATGGTTGCTTAATAGTTTTTGGTAGCTGCTCAACATGCAGATCAACTTGGTCATAATAAGTAATTTGTGAAACCTCAAGCATTAGTTATTTAATACCCATTTGCACATAGGGGATATGGATCACTACAAATTTATCACTTGATATAAGAGTTTAAGTATTAAAATGATCATTCTTAGAACCTAAGTTCCAAGTTTAATCACTTTCAGTAATTAAGTTGTTCTCAAAAAATTTTACATTTTTTGATTCCATATTACTATTGCTATAAGATGAATAATAAAACCTATATCCCTTGGATTTTTCTGCATATCCAATGAAATAGTCACTAATGATCCTTAAATCCAACTTTTTCTCTTATAGATTGTAAACCCTTACCTCAAACTCATATCCCCAAACACATATCTCTTAAACTTGGTTTTTAACCTTTCAATAACTCAAATGGTATCTTTTAAACATCCTTGGTTGAAACTTGATTAAGCATGTATATTGCCATCTTAAAGGCTTCAATCCACAAGGATATAGGAAACTTAAAGCTATTAGGCATGCTTCACATCATATCTAATAATATTCGACTTCTTCTTTTAGTTACAACATTCCAGTCTAGAGACCTAGTCATGGTGAATTGAATAGGAATCCTTCGCTCTTAAAAAAACCTTGCAAATGGACCTAGTTCTTGTTTATCCTCAGCATATCTATCATAGTATTTACCACCTCTATTTAATCTCATTATCTTAGTTTATTTACCATATTATTTCTCTAATTTTACCTTAAGTACCATAAAGTATCTAGTGGCTTATTCTTATTATTTATCAAATAAATATATATGTATCATGATTAATCATCAACAAAACTGGTAAAATATTTCTCACTAATATAGTCCAAATCTAGACTATAGATATTCATATTTACATTTTCTAATATGGTTGAACTCCTTTTAGCAAGTTTCTTCATCTTGTTAGTTTGTTTTCTCTTAATCTAATCTACATATGTGTCAAAGTCATTAAAGTTAAGAATATTGAGTACTCCATTATTTATCAATCTTTTGAATCTTTTTATTGAGGTATGACCTAACCTATGGTGCTACAATATAGAGAAATTTTTATTAGTAATACATCTCTTAATATCTATACTACTTTAAACATGCAATGCATCATAAGATGTATTATCTTGAAGTTGAATTCATAAAAGACCATCATAAATTGTGTCATTTCCAACAAGATTAAATTTATAAAATAATTTAAACATATTATTTGAAATTTCAAATGAATATCCAAATGTATAAGTTCTAAAACAAAATTAAGCTTTTAGAAAAACTTAATACATAAAAGGTTTTACTAAAACCAAAACAAATCTAGTATGTAACACTAGTTTCACATTCGTGTAGCTTCTACATATGAGCGTATATTGTTTTTGGAATAGATGAATTGCTCAATATCAATTGACTTCCTTAAGTTTAGAAAATCTTGCAAGATATTAAAGATATAAATTATAGAATTAAAGTTAATCTACCATGTGTTACTACTAATGTCTACTATATTAGATTCATAATAAAAGAATAAAATTGAGTTAACTTTATTTTCAAGCCAAGTGTTGAATTTGATGCAATCCTTCTTTATGTGCTCCTTCTTTGACTCTTTTTTATATCAATTTGGATGGATACCTTGCCTTTCACTTTTACTTTAGCTTGCTTCTTACTCTTTTCCTGCATTGTCAATGTGCACTTTCTCTTATATCTACTATAAGCCTTCTCTCCTCTTGAACACACATGTTTAGTAATTCATTAATTGATCATTTCTCTTTATCTGTGCTATAAGAAATCTTGAAGGGCTTATAATGAGGTGGAAGGGACTTTAGGAAGTGCATGAGGAAAGACTTAAACATTTCAACCTCAAGAGTTTTCAGTTGTGTCGTTATATCTCTTAATTGCATGACATACTCTCACACATCCCTTATGTCAGTGGGCTTTATAGGCAACATTTTTGTTATTAGGTACTTGTTAAGGCTTTGTTCAAAGATTTGAATTGTTCATCAATGGCTCCAAAGGTGTCTAGGCTTAGTGGACTTGACCTTACCTTGCCAAATTGAGTCAACTTAGGCTAGGCACAAAAAAAAAAAAAAACAAAAATTTAAGATAAGGACGAGCCATAAAATTGGGTTAAGGCATGCACTAGGCCAACTTTAAGGGTCATATTGGGGTAACCCAACTTGAAAAAATAAAATTTTTTAGAAAAAATATTTTTTATAAAAATTTATATCAAAATTTTAATTTTTTTAAGGGTAAAATATAATTTTATAATGACTTATATGAAAATCTTATTTTTTAAGAGTTATTTTATTGTTTTAATAATAAATTCGTGCCGGCCCTTAAGGACATATTGGTCTGGCCAAGTCTCAAAAAAATAAAAATATTAAAAAATATATTTTTTAATAAAAAATTTATATCAAAATTTGAATTTTTATAAGAATTTATATAAAAATAATATTTGTTGTTATTTTATAATTTTAATAATAAACTTAAAAAAAATATCGAGCTAGTATTGGCTCAACCCAACTTGGTATTAAATTGGACTAGGCCGAGCAAGATCAAGACTGGATAACGGACTTCAATCTTGAAACCTGTTTAAAATTGGGTTAGGCATTAAGTTAGACCAAAGTCTAGCTCGGTTCGGGTCATGAGTATCCCTAAATGGCATTTAGCAAATTTAGGATATTTTCATACTCTCTTATCGATCCATGAATACTAACAAATATTTTAGTTTTAATATACATATTGTTGAGGTGATTAAATCACTCCTAATGTTGATAAGATTAATTTTAAACCTATTGCTAGTATTTGTGGGCAATAAGAGGTCCATTCATTCTTATTGCATTATCAACATCCGTCCATCCTAATTGAAAAATTATTTTCTCTTTTTAAATCTTATAATTATCTCCATTAAATTTAGGGACATTAAGATCATAGACATTAATTGGTTATATAGTTATATAAAATTACATAATATGTCAATAATTGAGGCAATTAATTCCATAAATCATGTATTACCAATGCAAAATATGTGTTTCAAACATAGGCCTAATAATAAATAAAATTACTTATAAGTTTTATTTAATTAAGCTAATGCATAACTTATAATGGAGCTAGCAAATTATGTTCCTTTTCTTAATCCTTGTGTGCAAATTAATTTCTTTTTTTAAAAAAGAATATTTACTATTCCACCCTAATTAACTATATAAATATAATAAAATTTGTGTCGAGATAATGACTATCATATTAAATATGATTAATTACAATTTAATGTTTTTATCTTTATGTGATTGAATTTAATACCCAATATATGATTTTAGGATAATTAAAGGTGTTGCCACTAAACTCTTATTAATCTAAAATTATATATATTGCAAGACATTTAAATAAGTTGCTTGCATATGACCCAAAAAAAAAATGTATGCATAAACAAGCATTGCATAATAAGAATCAAACAATTAACCAATTAATCAACCTTAAAAAATTGACTAATTTATTAATTAAAGTTCTCCCTTTAGTTTAACCTAAATGTGCCAAAAATAATGCTAAAAAATGATTTCCTAAATTTTGAACAAAAATTAAATAGAAAAAAAATCGTATTTTTTTTTTTCAAAAATTTTGGACAAAATAAAGTGGCTCATAATATTATAGAAAAAAAAAACCAATAAAATGGCCCAATACCAAACAAAAATTCTATGTTAAACAATATGGCCCAATCAAATTGTCCAAAAATCACTCAAAATTAAATGAACCCAATAGTTGCCAAGATTCATCCAAACATCCCAAAAAATTACCTCAAGGTCTTTTAATAGTCACAAAAAGGTTGTAAAAAATTTACCCAAACCAAAAATTGGGCAAAATCATCAGAAAAAAAACCCAAAATTAGCCCATAATATAAAAATCACAATTTAATAATAGGCCCATATAGAATTAGCCCATGATGCACCAAAACCAAAAATAATCCTTAAAAACGCATCTAATCATTAGCTTAAATGATTTATGTGAAATTAGTGTAGAAAACATATTTTTTAAAATATTCTAGAAAAAAGTCCAAATAAAACCATCTTAGTAGCCTTAAAATACAACCAAAAACCAAAAACTTAAGCCTAAAAACGATGACCCATTTCTCTTTAAAGAAACACACATTTTGCTACAATTCAACTAAACAATGTGTCATTTGAAAGGGGCCAGAATGGCATTTGAAACTTATTCAAAACAATGCATTGTTTATGTTAAACAATGAAACAACATGTTATTGGACTTGTCCTATACTTGGTGTCAAGTTAACTTGACCCAATGTGAACCCAATTCAACTTACCTTTCTAGCTTGATAGTATCAAGCATTCTAAACCTCCTTTTTGGGTGTTCTAAAACGCAAAAATGATTAGAAAGCAAAGATGATTAGTTTTCTAGTGTTAAAATTTGATTAAAAATCCCAACAAAATTGGCAGTTTCGAGAAAAGTATTAGATTTTTCAGAATGCAAAGTAGAGGCTAAAATAGCCTTTAATACCAATTGTAAATTCATAGTAGATATACAAAAATAAATAATATCCAAAAGCAAAGAGAATGGCATAAGCAAACATACCTCTGGCCATTACTCACTAAACCTAAAAAAATTTTCTGACTACAAGGAAGTTTCCCTTCTAGTTTATACTTGATGATGTATGAGTTTTGGACATTTTTTAGATGATATATAAATTGAGCTTGGGGACCCCATTTATAGCAATGTATAAGAGAGCTCCTTCTTACCAAAGGAAGCTAAAACCATGGGTGGTGAGAGAATATTTCTCAGCACAAACCTAGAAATCCCACATATTTCAAACTATTTAAGAAGAAGCTACAACATGCAATGTTCATATTTTCCCATTCAAGAAAGGAGACATTGGCTAACATTCTCTCACTTGGTAATGATTTTCAAGATTCATGGACATTTATATTCCAAAGAAAAGAAAACTAAATGTATGTGTCCTTTATAAATAAGTATTATTATCCATATATTATAATATATTTTTGTTTCTTTGACTTACTATAACTAACGTGATGGATAAACTCTATATTTATTTTAAGTTCTCTTAATATTATTACGATCATGATTAATGTACTAGGACAAATTTTGTTATTCCACTATATTTTGTTAATGGTCATTCACTAATGAAATTATCTACCTTTAACTTAATCTTGTTTGGCCATTATAGTTTGGTGCTTGGTTGTTTTATGTTATGGCTATGGTTAATGAAATATCGCATGGCTTTGGGTTTCTGCTTGGTTTGTGCCCATAAAATATGGCATGCAGTGTGTTTTGAAGTGAAGATTTAGGAGTTTATTTCTAAAAGAAAGAGAAAAATGATCACAAGTTAATCCAGCCAACATGCCACATATAATTTGTTGTTGACGTTGTTGTTATTTTTTCAGTTCTTAAAGTTGGTTTTAAAAAGAAAAAAGAAAAAAAAACCAGAAGTCTATTACTTTCAAAGCGCAGCTATGTACAATTAGTATTTTATCAAGAAGTGCATATTATTAGCAGTACTACTTTGTCAAAAAGTGCATATTTTTAGCAGCACTCAATTAGTATTAACAGAAAAACAAAAAATTCAGCAAAAAAGCCAGCTAAATATAGCTGGGTGAAAAATTGTACAAAACCCTACTGCTCTAATTTAGCAGCAAATATTCTAGCGCAGAGTGTAAAGTTTTCACATGTTTATATTGGAAATTAACATGGAAGAATTAGGCGAGGTACAATAAAAAATGGTGAAAGATTACAAGTTATAAATAAATGATTAGCTATGGAAGGTTATTTTATTAATTTATTGTACTATCAATAGTTACATTATATATGTATCCAAGAATTTATCCCTGAGCAAGTGTGGATATCCATTCCCTTAACCAATTAACCTCATTAACCTCAATTCTCTGATTTCTTTATCTTTAGTTCTCGGTTCTTTACTTTTTCCTTCCACAAATTCTAGATTTCTGTCCTCCTGTGCACTTGTAAGGCCAGTGATTTATTTAGGTTGGAGGGCCCTGTAAACACCGTGTTTACCACTCTACTTCTATCTATACTGCCGGACAGGGTTTCCTAGAAGTTCCAGTCTCCTTGCGGCTCTTTAGACGGTTTAATGCGCAATGCACAAAAAGTTCAGATTTTGAACAGTACTTTGAAAATGAGTGTGGGAGACTTTTTAAAGAATTTTTTTACATATATTATAATTTTATTAAAAAATCTAATAACAAAAATATAATAAATTATATTCTAGTCTGATCTAACTTTTTATGGGTCAAGGATGCAAGGGGATGGGCAAAATGTACAAACTTTATGTAAATTTTATTTTTTAAAAAATCTTATTGTTCCTTAAAAATAGAATTTGAATCTTAGGCCTTTTTTACATATCTTAAAATTTTGACCAATAATAACTTTGGAATAATTTACTATATATATATATATATATTACCTAAACAAATTTCATACATTCACAAAGAAGCCGGTAAAAACCAAAGTGAAAAAAAAATAAGAGTAATTTTTCTTTTTTTTTTAATTTTTTTATATAATAGTATAATAATTGTAAATATTTTTTAAACAAATTAAAAATAGAAGTTTTAATAAATAAGATTAATTGACAAAAGATTTTTTTTAAAAAAAAGAATACAAAAATTAAATGTGTATAATTAATTATTTTTTATACTTACTTTTTATCATGTTTAATTTCCTAATAATATTTCTCTCAAATATCAAGGTACTTAGCTAAAATTATTATTTATTATTTTATTTTTTAATAATAAGTAAATCAAATAATTTAAAAATTTTAAAAATTTAATACGGTTTGGTTTTAATTCTTAATTTTTAAATCATAGATAATTTTTATTTTAAACTAAACATTAATTTTTGAAATAATTTAAAAATGTTAAATTTTTAATCAAATATTTAAAATTTACTATATATTTATTTTTATATTAAAATTTTAATACAAAAAATAATGAATTTTTTAAATAATATATTTAATTATGGGTCAAGGATGCAAGGGGATGGGCAAAATGTACAAATTTTATGTAAATTTTATTTGTTTGAGTCTGGATCTTAACATAAAAAATTTAAAAATATTACTTTTTTATTTTAATTAACTTCCATTAAGGTTTCGAGTTCAGGCCTAGGTAGTATAGTACTTACCCTGTTTTAGATCCGTAATGCACATGTGACAAGTATTTGAGTGAAGATTTGCAAGCGGTAATACGTACAATTATTCTTTTGTTTGGAAGCTATTCAAAGGAAATATTGTTGAGATTTGACAAGTTTAAATTACTTCGATTTATTGTTTTAAATTATAGTAACTGTTATTTGAGACATTTTTATTTTTTGTTTAAATTT
This sequence comes from Erythrophleum fordii, assembly GCA_032878935.1. Classification (NCBI taxonomy): domain Eukaryota; kingdom Viridiplantae; phylum Streptophyta; class Magnoliopsida; order Fabales; family Fabaceae; genus Erythrophleum; species Erythrophleum fordii. Next base: position 4,841,947 of record JAVQMF010000029.1, read on the forward strand.
TATATAAATAGATCTTAGTAAAGAAGTTTTGGTTTAAAAAAATTATTTATTTTAAAATTTATTCAGATAAATGAATTCGGATCCTAAGATTTAAACTTGAAGGAAGGTAGAGTTTGAATTTAAGATGAAAATTGGTCAAACTTTTCTGCTAGAATGATCAAGGCCCAGGCATGTGCGTGTCACATGGCTGCCCTACCATCTTATTTTTTTCTATCAAGCCCCTTTCACTAAGTCTTCCATTCATTTTCCAAGTCAACTTGCGTATCAAACAGTTCAAGACTAGGTGATATACTGGGGAAGAAAGTGCAAAGATAATTAACACATACTTGCATTAGAGAATCAGTATCCTGTTGGAGTGCCATTCGTTGTTGCCCATAAACTGGGGGATTTTGAGATGACTGTGTTTCGATTATTCTTGTTCTATCACCTTGCACTTCTTCTCTCAACTGGGTATGGAAATGGGAACCGTCTTAGGTGTCCTAGATCGTTTGATTGCGGATATCTTGGGAGCATCCACTTTCCTTTCACCAAAGCAGAATTGCAGCACTGTGGCTTAATGGCGGTACATAATTGTGATGATCCAAATCGACTTTCAAATAAAACGATTCAACTAAAGAAGAATGGAAGACAATTGTTGCTTCAATTCGTCATTCAGCAAAATAATGTGATGACGGTTTATGACCAAGAATTACACGAACTTTTGCAATCCAACCCTTGTGAAGTTTTCAAGAACAATATCACTCTTCCTCCGAACTCCCCTTTGGTTTCTTTTGATATCAAATATAACGTAACGCTGTTCAGATGCAACCGCAGCCTCAACATCGGCCCCTCCGCTAGTTTCATCAAGCAAAGCTGTCCTGACTGCAATATCTATTATTACAAATTACCAGGGCATACTTCTAATCATGGCCAAAGCTCTTTCTCAGCATGTTCAATTCTTCAGCTTCCTTATAAAGATCAGCCTGATACCAAGGACCTTCAATCGTTCTTATCTGGTCAAATGGAAATTGAAGTGCAATTATCAAGTAATTGTGATAAGTGTTACAACCATATGGGAGGCCAGTGTCAACTTGACAGCAACAACAAATTTTACTGCGACACAGGTACACTCGAGGAAGATCCCTTCTATATATGCTTTCCAGTTTCCATATCATGGGTTGCTTAAAGTTTTTTCATACATTTATGCGAGCTGCTGCTAATTTGCCACACAATATCCTAAGCACAAATCTAGCGAGACTGTAAAAAACGAAGCAATATTGTACTTGACATGGCTGTGCCCGTTTTGATTTTTTTTTTTTCTTAATTTACCAGTTTATTATTATTGTTTACTTCGAATGATTTCTTCTTTTAACTTTGACCTGCAGAGGATAGGAGTTGGGTCTTGAAGCTGGGACTTGGACTTGGGATTGGTAATGCGCATAATTTTTTTTCTTGCATTTTTACGATACTGTTTAGCATACCATCACTAATACGTCAAATTCAAAATACCCTCCTCTTGTGTAATTATTTAACCTTCTCATCTTTTCAATGTTGTTGCAGAGAATTTCACCTGGGTTTCTATGAAGAAAAAACAGAGAATTTCTTCAAATAGTTATTGTGTGATAGATTACCTGTACTTGTCTGGTTGTATTATATTTTGGCACTTTTCGTTCCCAAAGAAATTGAATTAGAATTTATCATACAGAAGACGGAAAATTTTTTTTTTTGGGTAATTTTGAAAAAAATTTGTGTTTTAACATTCAGTCATTTAAGGACGAAATTATCCTTGAGTATATACTACTAGGAGAAGATTCAGGAATAATTAGTATCTCTAACACCTTTCAAGTGCAAGCCGTCAAAATATTTTTGTCTTTCTCACTCCAGCCCTCTGAAGACACGCACGCTTTCAACTCAACTATTCAAATTCCTCAGTTGCTAAAGTTTCAAGTTTAAATTCAACATATATATATTTTCATCTTCCATTACAATGGCTTAATTTTCCAGTTGCATGTCTAAAGTGGGAACTCCCCTTCTGCAGGTTTATTTATTGCGATATTAGGCATCCTGATCATAATTTGGCGGCTACTTGGACGGCATTCCAAACGAAAATATGCATCTTCGAACGTGCCATCAACAAACAATAATGCAATTGATCCCAATGAAAATGTAGACCCAGAAAGCGGCCGAGCCTATTTTGGGATACCCCTCTTCTCTTACAAGGAGCTTGAGAAAGCAACAAATGATTTTGACCGTTTAAAAGAACTAGGAAGTGGAGGCTTTGGGACTGTTTACTATGGTAATTTACTAACACACTGCTCTTTCTATTAAAACATAGATTATTAACTTGTCTTCTGTCTGGAAAATTGGTTCTACTGAGCCATACTGTGCCTGGGAGAGAAAGGAGGGGAGATTTAGTATGAGAAGGTCGGAAAAAGAAAGAGAGATCTTAGATTATGACCTTCTGAGTTTTCTCCATAGGTCCTTCTTAGAAGAGGGACTTGTATTCAACTATATGCCCAAAATAGTTACTCTATTTTTTAAGGGTATAGGACTCTCTAAAACTAAAGTATAAATAATGTCATGAAAATTATTTATAATAGCATAGCGTTACTATTATGGGCAAAATACAAGTAACTATTTAAGTTAGGTCTTCTAAAAGGCCTACCAAATCAATACCCTCTTCATATCCACAGACAAAAATGCAGATAAAACAAGCATAAAGATGTAAAGCTTAAAGATCCATGTAGGACCATCTTCCATCCCGTTCATAACTTATGTTTTGATCTTTAATAATCAGGAAAACTCCGAGATGGACGAGAAGTTGCAGTCAAACGACTCTATAACCATAACTACCGACGAGTAAAACAGTTTATGAATGAAATTGAAATCCTCACTCGCCTACGCCACCGGAACCTCGTGTCCCTCTATGGATGCACTTCGCGCCATAGCCATGAACTCCTTCTTGTGTATGAATACATTCCAAATGGCTCAGTATTTTGTCATCTCCATGGCGAACTAGCCAACCTTGGGTTACTACAATGGCCAATAAGAATCAAAATCGCCATAGAAACTGCAACTGCGTTAGCTTATCTTCATGCTTCTGACATCATCCACCGTGATGTCAAAACCAAAAATATTCTCCTAGACAACAAGTTTTGTGTTAAGGTTGCAGATTTTGGGCTTTCAAAGTTGTTTCCCAATGATATTACCCATGTTTCCACAGCCCCACAAGGGACCCCAGGTTATATTGACCCAGAATATCACCGATGCTACCAGCTTACCAATAAAAGCGATGTGTATAGCTTTGGAGTTGTGCTTATTGAGCTAATATCATCTATGTCAGCAGTTGATATGAGCAGGCATAAAGATGAGATAAACTTGGCAGAGCTAGCAATACAGAAGATTCAAAAAAGTGCATTTGAGGAGTTGGTTGATCCTTCTATTGGTTTTGAGTCAGATAATGAGGTTAGGAGGATGATAATTCAAGTGGCAGAGTTGGCTTTTCAATGTTTACAAAGGGACAAAGAATTGAGACCTTCCATGGATGAAGTTTTGAAGATGCTAAGGATGATTGAGCATGGGAAGGTAGAGCTTGATCATCTAAAGGAAGTAGATATTCACGGGGCTACTGGGATTTCACATAACAGTATAATACATCCATCGTCATCACCTTCTCCAGACTGTGATGAAGCTATATTATTGAAAAATATAAAGTCATTGTCTTCACCAAAAGCTGTGACTAATAGATGGCATAGTGAGTCAACTACATCTAATGCTAGTGCTCAATAAAAGTAATAGAGAATAGGAAAAGAATAAGAAACATATTATTAATTATTTTTAAATTAAAAATTAAAGATAAATATAAGAAATAATATTTTATTAAAATTAAGATTATGAACTAATATCTAAAGTATTTTGTTTTATTAGTTATCTTTAGTTTTGTTTTTTGGTTAAGTTTTAATAATTATCTTTATTAAGATTAAGTAATTATCTTTTTGCTAGAATTAGGATCTAATATTATCTTTTACTTTTAAAACTATTAGAAGTAATCGTATGAACTTTATAAAAAATCCTTACCAATGGTATTAGGATGACCCTAACATTTGATTTGATAATAAGATATTTTTAAAATTATGACTTCTACATCTCCCTCTCTTCTACTTATGAACATGTATAATTATGTTAATGTATCATGTATAAATGAGAGCTAAAGTTATATGTATGAAAATGTACAATTTGAACATGTAATGACAAACTAGTATTATGAAAATATATATATAAATGAAAGTGGAATGGCCAAATTGAGATATATGAGGTTTAGAATCACTTGGGTAGTTTATACAAATCATATTCATACTTTTAAACTTGTCCAAGAAGTGTCAAACACCAAGAGAGACCATTGGGCACACTTGGTATTTAATATTGAGCAAAATTGACTTATCCTTTTCTTTTTAAAGAATAAATTGTACAGCAAGTCATAGTAATGGTAAATGTTGAGGATGTAAGTATAAATGAAAAAATTTTAAAGTAGACTTTGTTTGTAAAATATAAGTAGATCAATCTAATCATATTTAGCTATATAAACATATTAATTATAAACTCATCTTAATTTGCTTTTTAGAGATTTTTAGACCAATCATGTTTAAAAAATTGGCAGACTAAATTAATCATAAAAACATATAATTATAAAATTAATACATGGACTTTAAAATGTGTGGAAACACCTCCATAAATTTTGAACTAAAATAAAAACATTAAATCCTAGTTACAATTAGCTGCAAGAGGTTGGCTCCTCGTTTTAACAATTTTCACAGTTCGGTATCAAGTTGGGATAGAAATGCTTATATAAAAGATCACATGGCCTCTAACAGTTAATTTGAACAGGGATTTGGTAAGTTTGGGAAAGTGTTCTGTTGCATTTTAAAATTTATAAACTAATTTTGTAATTGAACTTTAGTTAAGAGGATAAAATATAATTTCCCAAAAAAATATATCCAACACAATTACATGTTGAATATACCTAAATTATTTTTTTTTTCCTTTTTTCTTTCAACTAGACAGCTTTAATCAGGGCAAGCATTTATAGAATTTTTTATAATCTTGTTCTTCCATATAATTTCCCAAGTTCAGTAAAAAAATGTCTTCTGATGTTAACTCTCTTGTTCTTCCCTCTTCATATTAAAAAGTTCAACCTTCCCAGTAAGTGGGTCTAGTGCTCTGCAGTTCATTTTTTTATATGCAACAACAAGTGGAAGTTGACTATGGCCTGCTTTGATTTTTCTTTCTTTTAGCTGTCGGTTTGTTTTTTTATAACAGTGGATGAATATGAAGATTTCATTACCAGAAATTTTATTGGAAAAAAACTTATATGCAAATAGTTACTTATATATTTATTATCCAATTATCTAATCAAATGTGATATTGTGGCATGTATATAATTATCTATTCATATTATGATAAGCATATGATTTTTATAACAATGCTTTAATTAAATTACACATTTATTTTAGATGGATTGGTATTCTAGGAATTAAGATGGAAAACGAAGGAGGTGGGATACCCCTTTTTTTCTTCCTGTCTTACATTTGGAAAAAGAACATAAAGTCCATTTTTGAAAACTTTGGCCATTCAATTGAAGCCATTGATGAGTGAACCTCTCTCCTTCCTTTGAAATTTCAAATAAAGAAAGAAAGAAAGAAATAAAGAGATCCAACATATCAATTCTGTCATGGGATGAAAGGAAAAAGAATACAAAAAAACCATTCCCAAACCGGGTCCCATTCTCCCTCCCTACTTGAACTCATAATTCCCTTTGTTCCCTTTACAATCATCACTAAATATTCAAATTCAAAGTCACTGAAACCCAAACAAGTAAGTTTCAGAGAGCCATTAAACATTTAAACCACATACACACTGGCGCTGTTAGAAAGAGAGAGAGAGAGGAGGACTCACCAGGAAATGGCGACGCTTCAGAAATTCAAGCTTCCCGCGACGCAGTGCGGCGTGGCTCAGAGCCCGAGGACAAGCCCGATGGTTCAATTCCGACGCCGGAGAACAGGCAGCCAGTCACCAAGAAGGCGAGACCAGCCGCTTCAGGGGAAACATCCGTTTGGTTCATCGGAGGAGAAGAAGAAGGAGAAAGGCAAGGATTCGATGCAGAGGCACTCTTTGAAGGAACTCTTCGTGTCTTCGCCGCCTAAGGAAGAAACTAGCGAGGAAACACCGACGAGAGAGTTTGATTCTGTCGGGAACGTGGCCGCTCTGGCGGTTTTGGAGTAACGGACCCGGGTCACCCAAACCGGTTTGGAGGGATTTCCGTTTCAGGTCGTTGCTGAAGAAAGCTTGGCGCCCTGGTCTCGATACTACTCCCGGGTGAAAAAAAAAAAATTAAGACTGAATATTTTGGAGTTGACTCTTCGTGCTGTGCAGGAAAACATAGGGTAATTTTGCATGGGTAAAATTATATTTTTTCTGTTAATTTTATTTTAAATTTTATTTTTATTATTTAATTTTTATCTTATATTTTAAGTTTATCCTTTAATTTTATTTAATTTTAATTTAATCTTTTAACTTCATCTTTAATTTTATTTTCATATTTTAATTTTAATTAGTTTTAATTTGATTCCTTCATTTTGTTTTAGATTTTACTTTTATTTCTTAACTTTATTTTGTTTTAATTTAACACTTAATTTTTAGAGACTATTCAAATATTTTTACTTTTATTTTTTTATTTTGGAAGAGTTTTTTTAAAAATTAAAGGCTAAATTGGAAGAAAGTAAAATAAAAATTAAATGCTTGGAATCTGGGGGCTAGGAACGTGATCCTGGAAACTGACAATCGGGAAGCTTTAAATTTAATCCAACATCCTCTGAATTCCGATCTCAAACTCGAAGTTACGAAAGAGATTCATCACTTGCTTAATTGTGACAGGCTCATTGATCTGAAACACTACTCTCGAAGCCTTAATAGTGTTGTTGATTTTCTGGCGAAGAAGGGTCTTTTGCCTCCCCTAGTCCTACCTTCTTCACGTCCCTTATTGATAGGCTTGATAACTTGCTTCCTAAAGAATAGATTATGATTGACATTAGATTCAAACAATGGCTATAACTACACTACAAATGACAGTCAAAAAAAGTCTGCAGTGCAACAATAATCAGCAAAAACTATACAATGCAACGAGTGTCATTCATTTTTTGATTCATTTCATGCCCTTTCTCATTATTACACCCATTTTTCAAATCCACTTTTTAAAGAATGTGTGTATTCCTATGTTTCTTCATTTCCTAAAAAGAAAATAAATAAAAGAGCCATGGCAATGACGACTAGTCTTGGATAAGCATAAACAAAGACATGCTCCCTTTAAGCAATAAATAATTAGGAATAATATTAAGTTTTCAAGATAAAGTTTAAAAAGAATAGAAACATACTTGATAACTTGCTTCATAAAGATGTGGGTTAAGTTTCTGTTTATATCTTTTTTGCTTTTTTTTAATGGTTTTTGTATTAAAAAAAGAAAGTAAAATTAAAGAATAAAAATGAAATTTGAAGTAAAATTAATGAATTAAATTGAAAACAGATGAATTTGTCAAACAAAATTTATATTTAAGATGAAGTTAAGGAATTAAATTGAAATCAAATTAAATTCATAGATAAAAGTAAAATTTAAAGGAATCAAATCAAAATTAAATAAAATTAAAAATGAAAATAAAATCACAAGTGAAATTGAGAAAGGTATATTTTGGGCTTTTTGACGTAAATATATAAAAGAAAGAATAAAAAATATACCTTTCAAAACAAATTCTTTATATATATAATAAAATTTTAAAAAAATTAATATAAGATGCGAAGCCTGTAACTTTGCATCCCAATTAAAATATATATATATATATATATTTTACTGTTACCCTATAACCCTTTTTTATTTTTTATTTAAAAATAAACTGCCTTTCGAGGGTTAGTTACTAATCCTACGAGAGTCAATTTTGACTAACCCTCGTAGGGTCAATGAAATTGACCCATAGGTTAGTGTTATACTGACTCGTGGGTCAGTGAATATATTTAAAAGTTAAAATTAAATTTTTTGTATATATAAACTTTCCTTGGCATCTGATTTTTGTTTCAGAATGCAAAACTTTACTCAACCTCCTTCATTCATTCTCTCACATATGTATGCTTCTTCCTCTCTTATTCTAAACTATTTCTCCATCTTCTTTTTTTATACTCATTATATATAATTATCCTATCTCTTTAAAGTTTCCCGTTCAAGCTTTTAGCATTGAAGCATCTGTCATCTTTGTTTTGAGGTTTGTAATTAATTGTTATATAAAATTGTTAATTTATTTTTATTTATTATTAATTTTTTCATTTTATTTATTATTTATTTTCTTTTAATTTATTCGAAAGTTATCTTTATTTGTAATCTTTGAGTGTTTTTATAAGCTTACTCATTATATTTATGTATTAATTAAAATTAAATATTAATATTAATTAAGAGTAAAGATTATAAAAATGGGATAAAATTTATAAAGTATTAATATATTATGTTTAATTGTTATTTATACCCAAACATTAGAAAAGTTTTCCCATGAGTAGAATGAAAGAAATTATATGTATTTATACAATGGAAGAATTTTGGAGACCAATGAAACATAACTGTCGCTTCTATATCTGATGCTGTTTGTGGGCATTCTTTAGTGACAAATTCAAAATATGAGTCTGAATTGAAGTGCTGGACGGCAGACAATCATTTAGGGAGAACTACATATAATCACTCCCAATTCCCAAAGACGATTACAATTGCTCATTGCTTATCACACCATACTTTTTTATAAGACACTGTATAGCTGAAAATACTATGTATCCTCTCAATGATATCACAAACAAAAATAGAAAGATTTTCTGTGACCATCAACACAATATTCGATGTTATTATATCAGAGTCTAATTTTGGATAATCTTGCGATAGCATAGAAAAAATACAACTATATGGACCTGCATACTTCATTACTCCCCAGTCATTTCCTCCTTCAAATTGACAAGCATTTATCCACCAGTTGCATCGTACATCATATTCCAAACAATGATACTCCACGTGCTTTATTAATGATTGGTGTACCTTGAATGTGTGATGCGTGCTGAATAAAGTTTCACAACATGGCTAATTGACTACTTATCAGAAACTACATACCAACATACATCTCCTGATAAGCATTCAGATTGATAACCCCTTCCATGTTGGGCATCTCAAATTCACTTACATCGGCATTGCCAATTTGAGATAAAAAGACAAATGCTCGGTCAGAATACTGGTTCAACAGAGTGACTAAATCTCCTTCAGCATTAATACCATCTATATCATTATTTCTATATTTAAGCGTCATATTTATCCTTCGCCTCAAACTCATCCATTATATTTTTAGTTGCATTTGGAGGACTCAGAAAATTGTTATTACACATTAATAATCTAGATGAACTCGACTAAAATATATCGTTGACGACTAACATTTGTTGAGAATTAAAAGGTTGCACCTCAAACAAATAAACATCTCCAACATAAGAGCTAAATAAGGAAACTGGCTCATTAGGTTTATCAATTTGACTTGCACATGGATTTGTCACTGGTTCAATGACATCATTTTGTTTCACACTTAGAGCTACATAATTAGTTGAGATGTGTGTATATAATTTTGGTGCTCCCAATTGGGATGAAAACTGTCAGTTTGCTTGCCATATGATTTGAATATCTGAATCGTCTTCTAATATACATGACAAATATCAAGTTGGATTAAGTGATCATAGGCCATGTACACTAATTTAGACACATACTATCTTGACCAAAGTCATAATTTTTCCTGATTCGCACTCTTCAACTGTTCAAGACCAATATCAACATCGATTCTTAATAATTTGGGTTTATCATAGACAAACGTTATTCCTTCATTGATCTCCAAAATTCTTCCATTTGTATAAATACATATAATCTCTTTCATTTTACTCATTGGAAAACTTTTCTAATGTCTATGTATAAATAACAATTAAACATAATATATTAATACTCTATAAATTTTATCCCATTTTTATAATCTTTATTCTTAATTAATATTAATATTTAATTTTAATTAACATATAAATACAATGAGTAACTTTATAAAAATACTTAAAAATTACAAATAAAGATAACATTAGAATAAATTAAAAGAAAATAAATAATAAATGGAAGGAAAAAATTAATAATAAATTAAAAATTTTATATAACAATTAATTACAAACCTCAAAACAAAGAAGACAAATGTTTCAATGCTAAAGTCTTGAGCGTGAAATTTTAAAGAGATAGAATAATTATATATATTAAGTATAAAAAAAGAAAATGAAAAAATATTTTACAATGAAAGAGGAAGAAGCAAACGTATATGAGAGAATGAACGAAGGAGGTTGAGCGTTTTGCATTCTAAAACAAAAATCAGGTGACGGGGAGGAAGGTTTATATATATATATATATATATATATATAAGTTTTAATTTTTTTTATTGACCCCCGAAATAGGGCCAGAGTATTTACTGACCCTAACAAGTCATTGACCCAAAAGGGTTAATAACTGACCTTCGAAGGTCAGTTTATTTAAAAAAAAAAAAAAACAAAGGGACGCTGTTGCTTCGCATATATTAATTGGGACACGGAGCTACAAGCTTTGCATCGTATATTAATTTTTTTTAATTTTGTCATTTATATGAGAAATTTTTTTTTAAAGTTATATTTTTTTTCTTTATTTTTTTTGATATATTTACATCAAAAGCCGTACATTTTGCCTTTCTTAATGGGAATTAAATTAATTTCAGTATTCACCACTAATCAATAAGTTATTCATAGTTTATAAAAATTTAAACTGTTGATCTTTTTTTTTTCCAACGTGATTTGCAATTTATTCTCGATCCGAACCTTTCACTGTAGAATTCACAAAATCAAAATCAGCTCTTGTTGTCTTTATTTTTATACTGAAATTGATTTCTTCTTTAAGCATCCCCTGCACTATATATTTGAACCTTTTTTTTCTCCCTTTAAACAATTCAATTTGTGGTACGCTGACTTTCCGGTGTTGACTTAGTTTGGAATTTTTTTTTTTAATAAATAGTTCGTAATTTTTGTTCATTTCAGTTTCCTTATAGTGGCAGTGTCATTTAAGGGTAAAATATATTTTATCCATACCAACTATAGCTTAATTATAATATCTATACCTGAATTATGAAACGTAAAATTCCAACCCCCGCTCCCCCAAAACACAAAAAAAGGGCTTCCTGAATTATCATTAAAAGAAAAGTTGAACTGTTAACTTTACATCATATATTTAATATTTAATAACTATATAATTAATAGAAATTGACTTTCGAACTTTGAGAGTAAACTTACGCTATTTTCTTTTTGAAAAAATAAACCAGTTTATCCTATCTTTTGGAGAAAAACAAGTCCTTTTCAAAGTAACATAAGTAATTTTTTTAAATTAATAATAGAAATCAATTTTCAAATACTCGAAATTCGAATTTTATTGTTACATTTATATTAGATGTTAAATTTATTAAATGAATAACTGTTTCATTTAATATGATTGTTTAGGGACGAAGTATTACTTTTTAAAGTTCAAGTAAAAATATTATAATTATGCTGTAATCTAGGGATAGTTTTTTTTTTCATTTTCTAAGGATATAATCATATAATAAATATAATTGTACATATCTATATTCAATTTTTTTTCTAAATAAGAATTGGTTTATGATTATAACAATTTATAAAGATTAAAATAACACTCCATGTAGATGATCATCAATTTCTTTTAATTTTAATATTCACAATATAATTTTTTTATATAAATATCACTAAAAATAATTTTTTCTTTATATATAAAACTTTAAAAAAATTTATATGCAATTACAAAACTATTCTCTTACAAACATCCACCCCTATTTTTCTAATTAGAAAACAAGACATCTTAGCAAATTTTATACGCTCAGGCCTTATTTGGTACATAGAATTATTTGTAATGGAATCAAAAAGGAAATGAAAATATGAATATGAATAATTATGTTAGATATGATATATAAAAGGATGAGAATGTCATTTTATTTGTATGTTTAGTTGAATAAAAATAACATATAAATTAAAAAAATGATAGAGAATGACAAAAATATTCTTATTTTTTTAAAAAAAAGTATAAGATTTGTTTATGATAACAAGGGTATATCTAACTTTGTACAAATTTGCAGTCATAATTACTTTCCAAGAAAAGCATGAAGCGAAAACTTTCCTTTTGGTTGTTACACTAGCTACCAAACATGATTTTATGAAGGATTCCAAAGCTATTTCTTTTAGAAAAATAGTGTTTGGAAATAGAGTCAAGAACAAAAAAATAAGTTTTAAAATATGTGAAATTCATATTATCTTTAAAATAAGATTCGCCCCTTATTAGTGTAAGGTATAGACAAATTTGCCTTTTGAATTGATTTGAAGCACCCTAGAGGATTGCACTTAGCAAATAGTGAAACTTTTTCCTTTAAGAGCATGTTTAAGGCTCAAAGAATTGGGATGAAAAAAGAATGGTTCCATATTCTTTTATTTATGTTTAGAAATAATTATTTATAAATTGATTCTAAATTCTCATGCCATTTCACAAGATTTCAATCTCGAATTTAATCTTTCTAATTTAAATAATTTAATATAATATCATTTCAATAGTCATCAAACTATTTTATATGAAAAGACATAATTGCTGAAAACCAAAAGACACCAAAGCTAATAGGAATTTTCATGTTTTTTAAACTTCTTTAGCCAACCAATTGATTAGTTATAGAGACTGGTCAACTGTCATGCTTGACCAGTTGATTAGTATTAGTTGACTATTACCACATATAGAAGCAACCTTTTATTACTTCATCTTGAATTAGTTGATTGAGAATAAGTCAATTGCCTTTATATATTAGTTAATTGACACTTGCAAGTTAAGAATCCATTTCTTTCTATATTACACTAATCAATTAGTTCCTTAATCCAGTCAATTGGTATCTTTAAAGACTTTAACTTGTTGATTTCGCATTGTCCCCTTGGTATTTTGATCCAATTGATTGGTTCTTGTCAAATTTAGTTTTTTTAGTTTTTTAAAACTATTTCTAACAATCCTCCACTTAATTTAAAAAACTAAGGATTTCTTTTCTTATAGAATCATGCATAAATAAAAAGTACCTTTCAATTTAGACCTTTCATTACTATAAATGATTTCAAATTTTAACAAATTAATGGTTGCTTCAAAGCAACCTAACCCCAAATGCCTTTAACAAGATTTCTAGAAAACTAGCACGTGTTTGGCTATATGATACCCTTAGATTTCATAAACATTTCGAAAAATTTAATTTCCAGTACTAAGAAGAGTGGCTCCACTTTTTCATATTCATATAGGTGAAGTTCCTTTAAAACTTATAGATTTACCTTAATTTCATTAAGAGTGTGACACTCACCATACCAAGTTATAGTCTGTTCTATACTAGAAACGAGTTTTGTACTAGAATATTATTAGTAATACTTGTAATTTGATGGATGCTAGGTATATATAATTAGTTATTTGATAAATAATGGTTAATTGAATATGAAATTTGTTTTAGGACTTATATAGCTAAATAAAATAAGAAAAATTTTATGATTAAAATTTTGTCATACTTTTGCCACTCTGAGGCATTATTTGGTTGCATAATACCCTAAAGCTAGGGGGTTACAAAACTCAACTTTTTCTTAGACCAAATCTAATCAAGAAGTTTTATATGGTAACAACTAGTTACTAATAAGTGGCTTGGGGCACTAAGGAACTATGAATTGATTCAAAAATAGTGTACAAATATTTAATGGATAGGACTTTTGTGTCTTCATAACACTATTTTCTAGATATTAGAAGGTTAGTCTACTTCTAGTACTTTAATTTATCATTGGTATAGTCTTAGCAGCATTAATATCCTTATTTAAATACATCATCAAGTACAGTGAGAATTTACATTCACAATAAGAATATAATTAATTTTGGAAACTAGTAATTGTCCAAGTGTCACATGTGTAGAAAATGTTTTCTTTTATTTCCTCTCTTATCTATGGCATATAAGAATAGCAAACACAACACAACAAACCAAATGTAGAAAGAATCATATTCATATACGAGGACATAAGCATATAAGCATGGAAGATATATTCCTACATATGCATATTCGTCTCGAATAACATTCAAATAATATTATTCGTAATAGTGAAATAGTAAATTTATCATATTTAAGTATCATAGATCATGGAAGGGTCAATACATCACAAATTAAAGCCTAATGAATATCAATATGCACTTTACAATAGTATATCACAAATCACCCATAATTGCATCAAATGTAATTACATAGATATGAAACATAATACCACTTAATTCCAACTATATCTTCCAAAGACATCCTTTAAACAATATTAATTCACCATATATCACAACAAGCTCAATTCCTCATATCTAATATCTATGTATCACATGACTTGATACATATTGGCATCTCTTATCATTTCATTCATAGAGTCTTAATAGTATTCTAATGAATATTTATGTGCATATCCTTTTAAAAAGATGTACATGATTCTACTTTGAAAGAGCTAGTTATAAAAAAAAAATCATTTCCACAAGTCACATATCAAATGTCTTCTAGCACTTATACAAGTTTAGGCCTCTACGTTCATAGATAACCCACCAAATATCTTATACTACTTGGTATGAGATCTAGGTTTTTAGCATCGTCAAAGAGGAAGACTATTCTCCTTAGTCATTATGATCATTGGAATCATCACTTTATGGATAGGAATAATTATACTAAAGCATCTTTTAGAGTGAATTCACAAACTTCATCTTGAAACTTGAAAACCACATGAAGCTTTCTTAACCCTTTTGTGACCCTCCTTATCTTTGGGAGAATTAGACTTCAAACCATGAAGAACTCTAATGCCCTAGTTTATTCTAAATGGTCATATACTTATTTTCATATAAATAAAAATTTTGTTTCTGTTGTTCTAATCCCGTGACAAGTTTGTCTTCTAGAGACCTATAGGAAAATAAAAAATTCATAGAATTCTATCTTTAAAGACTGCCTTGTATTGAGAGTCCATCCTTGAAAACCTAAAGTTCCTTTCATTGCAAAATCTTCATCTCAAACATATAATTAAACAAATATAATATAATCATTATGCAATTACACATAACATATATTCAACTAGGTATAGTTACATAATAGCCAAGTTTCACATAAATATCTCTTTATTTAAATTTATACTTTATGTTATCCAAGTCATACATCTCAGGCTTACACGTACTCATTTGGGGATAGATCTGTAAGGAGTCCATTCAACTTTTATTTATTTATTTATTACTCATAAGGGACCAAAAAATAATTAGAAAAATAAAAATTGTAATTATGATGTCAAAAATTTCAACTGCAAGAAAATTTATATTTTAAAAAATTTAAAGTGTAATTTTATTTCACAATTAAAATTTTTGACTTTTCCGTTACAATTTTTACCTTTTTAATTATTTTTTAATCTTTAAAAAAAATTAAAAATTAAAAATTAAAAAAACTAAATGGACACCCTACAAGGGATCTATCCTAATACTCATCTACATCATAAGTCATAGATATAAACGTGTATCATAAATCAAACATATATAGCATATACATGAAGCATGATATAGAGACATACATATGCATGTTTACATAATCTATATAGGACACAAACATCAACATTTTCCTATGTCAATTTTGATAAAACACTTTTCCTTTTTATCATATCTTCTAATATCTTTTGTGTCTTAATTAAGTTCATATCTAGTCTGTATCAAGATACTTTAAGTCCAAGGTCATTTATACATGGGAATAATTTAGAGTTCATTTATCCATGCATAGAAATCAAGATATTTTGGTATTACTATCATCCATGCATAAAAATAGTTCAAGATTCAGCTTTCCATGCATAGACCTTCAACTACTCCTTTTTGCACAAGTAATTAAATGAGAAATTACTATATTTAAATTCTTTGGGTTTTAGGGGAATTTAATACAGCCAATCATGTAATGATTTGATAAATTGGAATTTAAGATAATAAGAGAATCAACTAAAATTAGTTAATAAATTGTAATGCCTATTAAAAATATAAAATTTTAAATAATTAAGATAAATATTAATAACAATAAATAAAATAAAATAAAAGCTAATAAATAATAAAATTAATTAATTAAGATTTGAAATAAAAATTAAATAAATAGATATAAATTTTAAACTAACCATATCTCTGGTGGTTATAGGTTTGGATTAGAGTTGTGGGCATTGGATTCAAATGCTAATGAGGCCATCCTTGTCATTTTATTTTGTATTTTTCCTTCCCCTCCCTCTCTTTTTGCTGGACGTTTGGAGGTTGCCCCTACAGAGGGGGTTTAAATCTGCTATTCTCAATATTTGCCCTTTAGGGCTTGCACCTCTAAATTTCTCATTTGTCTCTCAGATATTATCTCTAGCTAAAACGTATCTATCTCCCAGCCAGAAGATCAAGCAACATTCATTAATTTACATGTCTGTCTTTGCCCACTTCAGTGGAAATTTCTTGAAAACTCCTCTTTATTTCTTCCTTTTATCTACCATGTTCCTTCCTTCTTTTACTCTGTTCTTCATGCTTCATCTACTATGTTCTCTCGAGAAGCCCAGAACCTTCATTGCAGTTGCTACCTTCACCCACCCTTGTTGCCATTTCTGTGTTGTGGACGAAGCTCCATCATCTCTGATATATTCTTCCATCTTGAAGCCATTGTGTAGTAGGTTCCTTCCTTCCACTTCGTACTTCACTGTCCCGTTATAGAAAGGCAAGATATGATTGATTTTTCAGCCAAAGCTTGCTTGGGATGTTGGTAGGTGTCAACCCAAAGCTAACCCTTACCTTTGGCAAATCCACTAGAAATCGTGAATCCCTTCTTTAGGTGCAGAGGAACAATTGTGTGATGAGTGTGGGTGGGCTAGCCAAAATTTGAGGAAATTGAAGCTCTATTTTTCACTTGGTAAAATTATCTTTTCTCCCTCCTATGGCTCTCCCTTGTTTTGGTTGAAGAATTTTCCATTTTTTCTCCTCCTTTATTAAGCTTGAAGTGAACCTAAGTGTAGGGTTTTTATTTTAGATCTTTCTCTAGGTTCTAAAAGTCAAAACTCACGAAAATTTGAGTGTATAGAATATGGGAAATGCTAGTTGCAGCAATTGTTTTGTTTCATCTGAATGCTAAGTGTAGGAAGATTAATATTTGGTGAAACACCTAACTTGGGTATTTAGAAGTGCATCTAGTATGCAGTTATGATCATGTGGAAATCCTTTTAGACTAAGAATCAATTTGGAAAAGAGTTATATCTTTATTCATAATGAGTATTATGATTTCTACATGAGACCTTTTTCGGTAATAAGTTTTGTTGTCATTGACCCCTTTCTTTGATTACTGAAAATTGATTTTACTGGTTAATATCTTAAAAATGAAACCAATAATGGTACAATGAATAAATATATAAAAACATATAAAATTTGTGGTTAAATGGTTTCTTTTTGTAGTTGGCTAGTTCTTGTTAAATTCGATTTTTTTAATTTTTTCAAACTATTTTCCACCATTTCACTTTTTTACTGCTACCAAACAGGCAGTTAGGCTTGTTTGATAAGAGAGAAGATGATGGAAAAAGAAATAAAAATGGGAACAATTCTACTTTTCTCTTGTTTGGTATGAGAGAAAGGAAAGGATCAAGGTGGAGAAACAATCCATGAGACCCACCAAATTCTTTCATTCCTTGAAGTGATGAATTGTGATATATAGAATGGGAGAGAGAATTTTCTTCATACATATTTTAATGCATTTTAAAGTTATCCTATGGTGAAAAGCATAATAAATGATTTAGGTTATCTGTGATAGAATAAAAAGATTTTTAAGTGAATGAAGATGAAAATACAAATAAGAATATAATAAAATTTTATAATTTAAAATCACATTTAATATGATACAAAAATAAATGAGAATACTTTACTCATTACAGATCTAAATATTGGAGAAGCCATTTTACTATGCTTCCTATTCTTCTTTTCAGAAAGGAATAGGAACAAAAGGCTAAAGTGAATTGACGTAAAAGAGAGGCATGTAGCACGAATTAGAGTTCGGATAGCAGAATATTTTCCTCAGGATGAGTCAAGAATGCTTATAATAGAGATATGCACAAATAAATGTCTTTGGTCTGCTTGGCATTAAAAAGAATTACTAAACAGCTTTAATTTAAGAAAAAAGTCAAGTACACTCCTTTGATATTTATTAGCTACTTGTTAAAAAAAAAGGTAACATTCGAAAAATAAAAATAAAAAGTCAATAGTGCATAGTTAAATTGCCAAAAAATATTCATATATAATAATTTTATTAAAATATTTCAAAATTTTACTAAGTTTGTCAATATTACACTATAAACTTGTTTGAGATTGCTATAAATTTCTGCTTATTTTGAGTTTTTTTTTTATATAATTTCATAAAAAGCATTATAAGTATAAGCTTAAATAATTTTTGCTTGGTAAAATTATTTGATAAAAAATTTTCATTAATATTTTGTATTTGAAAAATCTTTCAAATCCTTTTTTTTACTGTGAAATTGAAAAGGGTATGAATAGAATTGACTTTGTGATTAATATTATTTGATTGGATAAACTACATTAAATACTCATTATGGATAATTTTAATTAAGTTTTAAATTTTTATTTAATTAAAATATAGAAAATAAAATCACTATAAATATATAAACATTTTAATATATATATATATATATATAAGTATAAACGGGTTAGAGAGAAAAAAATAAGAACGAGAAAAGCAGAGACTATAAGTAAACCCAAAAAATAAAAAAAGGAAACAGACAAAAAAATTTAGAAGGTAATGTAGTAATTGATGGTTTTTAATAAGGTTTTTTTTATAAAATAACTTTTTTAGTTCTGCATCTTCTACAAATGGGATGTTTCAATTTTCTACTCTCTTTTCATATTACAAAAATTGTTATCACTATCACTTAGAAGCATTTTATTTTTTAAGAAGCAGAGTCAAGCATCTCAAGAATCAAAATAAATACGTTTAAAAATGATAAACAGCTTCTAGCCACATTCATTTGGCCAAACATACTATAGATATGCTATACACCAATCCTTTTGGTTTTTTGAAGAAAAAATTCTTTGCCCATGAGCTGGAGGCTTGTGAATATTCATGATATTCATTCCTTTTTCAAAACAATAATATTCATGCGTTTGTTTATATAGGAATAAATTAATGATTTAATTATTCAAAATTTATTTATTTTTTAATTTAGTTATTCATAAATAAAATTTCTTAATTCAATTCTCTTTGAATATGTTTTCAATGAGAATGGTTCATCCATTAAACATATTTCTCCCAATTAATAAATAAAAGCACATATAACTATTAACTCATAATCTAAATTTGTTCATGTGATATTTTCTTTTAAAATGGTATCATTTAGGCTTTGTTTAGTTCAATAGAAGGAAAGGAAGGAATTTTAATGAGTTCTTGTTTGGTCAGAAAGAAAAAAAGAGAATGGAGATTATTGTTTGGTTCAAGAAAGAATGGGAGGAAAAGGAAAAGGAGGTAATTATATCTGAACAAATTTTTTCTTATATTATTTTAATTCATTTTCTTTTTTTTCTTACAGAAAAATATATTTATATCAACATTTTTTGAAAAAAAGTATGAATCTCAATCCTTTTTTATTTTTAATTCTTGATGGAAAAAAATTTATTTTAATTTTCATTAAATGTCAACATATTAAAAAATTGAAATATCAAAAATATTCAGGGACAATAAAGTAATTAAATAATTAAAAAAAATTCTTCCCTCCAAAACACCTCAAATAAATCTTAAACTTCTTTTCCCTTCCCTCCCTTCTAATTTTTTTAACCAAACATACTATCCCCATCCCTTCTCCTCCTCACTCTTTCAAAAATTCCATCCAAACACCGTCTTAAACAAATTTTCTCACAAAAGACATTATTTTAACCTACATTTGACTTTGCAAAATTTACCAAAATAACATTGTTTTAGGAAAAAAATGTCATCGTACAAATCTAGGTGATGAATTAACGGTTACATATATATTTATTTATTAATTGGAGGAAAATTGTCTAACAAATGGACAATTTTGATTTAAAAAAATTTGAAGTACAAAATTTAAAGATTTTATTTTTAGATAATCAAATTTAAAAAATAATTTTTTTAAAAAATTAAATCATTAATTTACTATTAAGGTGCAACCAATCCGAAATTCGCTTATTGGGCTGTTGTTACCCATCAATTACGCTACAAATTCTGCTGGCGGTGGAATTATATACCAAGCAACTTGCCATCATTAACGGTTGGCCCACTCTAGATTCAACGCACTTCGTGACCTTATATGGGCTTGTAAATAGATAGGGTCTACGAAAAATATATATACTTATTATATTTATATGGTTTGTTTATAATTAATTGAATCTATCTATTTTTTTATACGCAAATTCTTCCTAATAATATTTGGTGACACTCGGCTTATTGGTGAACAAATTTAGAAGTATAGATGCTTCAAATGGCATGGCAAAAATTTCAGTTTCATATCGTCCGAATACGAATCTTCTCTTTCTCCGACTGAAAAGGCACGTGATCGGATATTTTCCGAGACATTTCCCGATTATAACTACCATAATATCTTATACTGCATGGCTTCCACTTCAGGCGACGTTGATACAATAGACTGATTTTTGATAGAATGGGAATGAAAAAATAGAATGAAAATAAAAAAGAATCTTTTAATTTATAGTTATGTTTGATATAATAAAAAAATATAAATATTTTTATTTTTTTATATTTAAAATAGAATGAAAGAGAAATTAATGGTAAAATATAATAAAATAATTATTTTTAATTATCAATGAAAATAAAAAATAATTATTTTTTATTTTTGATAATAATATTTTAATCACCAGAGATTCAAACACACAAGGATAAGATAGCCCAACAATTTACTTTTCCTCAAAATAAATTATTTTTCATCAAAGATGTGAAAGTTTAGACTCTTTTATGTTTAAAGGTTTAAATTTTTTCAAAGAAAAAAGTTACCGTGAATACCAAACATGTTTTCCCTGCTCTCTCATTCTCTTTTTCATTTTATAAATGCTCTCTCCCATCTACCAAACAAGACCTTAGGATTTCAAGATAAGAAAGGTAGTCTTTTTTTAATCAATTTTATATAATATTTATTATATTTATATAATTATTATTTACTAATATTTATTTATTTTTATTTTCTAAAGATAAGAATATAAAAATTATTTTTATTTTATTTTTATTCTATTTCTTTTTATTTTACTAATGTGGCAATAAAATCTTTAGAAAATAGAAAGGCTGGATGGAAGCTACACATGCTGGCATAGATGTCAAGCAAAATGAATGAAAAGGGTCCCCACAGCTCATGCTGTTGAAAGTAAATGCCATTACTATCAATCTGACATGGCTTCAACTTGTAATCGGCAGCCACCCCCGCCCAAGTTATTAAATGGACAACATGATCACATTCAAGATGTGAGTCATACGTCATAAATAGCCGTATCATCTAGGATGCATATTTGACAATCTTATTTAATGTAACATAATATTTAAAATTATTTTTTTAAGCTAAATTACATATAATCTTTTCAAATTTCAAATAATGTATAGCTCGTTTTTACGTTAAATTCACCAACAACAAAAATATTATTTATATTAATTTAAAAGTTTATAAGAATTTATTGTTAAATTTTAAAGATTAAAAAAATTATTTACATATGATTGATGTGTATAAAATAAGAAACTAACTAATAAAAATTATTTATACAAATTTAAAAATTTATAAATATTTGTTATCAAATTTTAAAGATAAAATAATTATTTATCTATGACTCATAGTTCAAACTTCCAAGAAATTCTATGCAATTTATTTATTTTTTGTTTTAACCATTATATTTTTATAGTGTCATGTCCTATATCCGTATTTGCATCAATGCCTCTTAGCAATCATGAGATATAGAAAAAGAGGGCTGTGGAGGATGTTGTATCTTTGGGATAAAATCAAAATATTCCTTCCATTTATTTACAGAAGACACTGAATAAGATACGCCTATAGGCACAACGCAAAACCAGGTTAAGAGTCAAAGAAAAATCACCCAACCTCCTCTATTTCGCTTATCAGAATGGCCTTACTCTCACTCAACCACCCAGTTTTTGGGCTAACATACTACACAATTCAGGTTCAATCAAGCATTTGCATCCCAGACAAAAAATTTTTCAGAGGTGACCAAGTTATAAATTGGAAAAAAAAAATGTAAGACAATAGAAAAGAAAATAACTCTCCCATCATTGTCTCGATAGCTGCTCTTTATTTCCCAGAGGAATTGATGAAGCTTTCTTGTTAGACTCAGATGGTGATTGTCGCCAATCCGTGCCGTTTTCAAATTTTATGTCACTGTCTTCTGGCTGGGGCTCGTGAAGGTCATCTGGTTTAGGAGACCCTTGTGAGTACCCCTTGTCCTGAGGTACAACCCGTTGCAGAAACCTGTGTATCATCTCATAACTGGTGAATGTAATAACAGCTGATGGAGTTGTTCTTAGTAAATTTGTTGCACAACCTCGATAGAAGCCAGGAAGGCCTTCCTTATGGAACACCTTCCTAGAACAGTCAACAACCCCTGTGTATTGGACCCCGGCATTTTTGGCCAGGCCTTGCTCCTGCAGCCTCGAACGTATCACCTAGGAAGGTGAAATTCTAATGGTCAAAATATTTTAAAATTTTGAAAAATAAGAAGCTAGTGCAGATAGAGATCCAGCAATTTCTTTGCATATCAATTTAGCCAGGCTAGACATACCTCATGTGGATAAGTCATTACGGAGGCAATTACTTTAGAAATTGATGATGCAATGGCAACCTTTCCTGGACGAAGCTTGTCAACGGTTGTATTGTCTGAAGTATTTGAAGTTTTCATTTGATCAGTAACACTTCAGAAAACAGAGAAAGATTCACTTGTTCCAAGCACAGATGAATATATAAACAAATTACTGCTATCAAATTTACCCTTTTTTGCCATGTACGACTTGATCTTTTCATACGCAGGGAACTGAATTGCAACATGACTTACGCCAGCCAAGGAAGGCACAATGCCACTGTTTCACAGGAACAAAATATCACTAAATCAATAGAAAGGTAGACCTAGGTCATCCAGCTTTAGTTTTACTTTATTTTTCTTGAATTGCTTATTTCTTCTAGAGTAAATAAATAATTTCCTCCTTCAAAGATTACTCCTCTCAATTTGGTCCTCTAAAAATAAAGCCTCTCAATGTAGTCCTAAAAAAAATTTTTCCAATCAAAATGGTCCCTCTAATAAGCAAAACTTACAGTCATTTCACAAAATTGCTGACGTGGCATTAATAGGAGCCTACGTGGCCATTAACCCTTGTCGAGTTGGTATTCTCCCAAGACGGCGTCATTTTGACAGTCACTTAACTTTATAAACTTTGCCTAAACGACACCTTTTTTTTGTTTTTTGGGGGGGGGAGGGGAAGAATGTCACATAGGCTAGTTTAGGTCATGAATTAATAACCACGGGAACTCTTATTTATGTAACATTATTAAATCTGCTAAGGGACCTTGAATTTTGCTTAATAAAAAGATCATTTTGATTGAGAGAAAATCTTTTAAATTGGGAGACTTTACTCTCGGGGGACCAAATTGAGAAAAGAGTGATCTTTCAGGAACTTAATCATCAATTTAGTCTTTATTCTATGCGGCAGTTACCATGGGCAGGGTTGTTTGTTTATGTCTATGAACTTATATTAGCATGCAGGAGATAGATAAAAAAAGCAGCGTATATTTAACACTGAAAATTATCTGGGATCATCCACAGTTTAAACTGGACTGCTAATTTTTTCCACATTTATCTAACTTTAGTCGTTTAACATTTAATTCATGTCACTTAATTTACTGTGTTACCAAAGACATTTGTTTTTTTTACTAGATGATACAGCAGATCTTGGCTAGGCAAGTGGCTAATCAAAATAGGATTCATTATGTTTTAAAACGGAAAAATATAACATATGCAACCATTACTTCAATTAAAAAGCCAGCTGTTTTCTCCCCCATAAACACGAGATAAAGAAAATTGTCATTTTTATATTAATATCTTTTCGCCATTTTAGCACAGTTAACGAGAAAAAAAACATTCATTACTCATTCGTATAAACATAATGCAGGCATAAATTATTACACACCCAATACAGACATAAAAAAAAGGACAGATGTACAAGTTTTACCCCTTTATATTTCATAGAAACTTTCCCAAAGTCATCAAGCTAAATGTTACAACTAAAAAACTTACCTATACAGTCCTCGTATGCCTTCCTCATGTGTTATCCTCGTCAAAGCAGAAAGAATGCTTTTGTAAGGAACAACATCAGACCTCATTCCTTGTGTCTAATGAGTATTTTAAAAAAAAACAAAATCAATTAATGTCCAAAATAGCAATAAAGCAAACCATCAATTATATGCAATAGTGAGGAACCTTCAGAATAATATTAGCTAAATGGGAGTAGGAAAACTAAGCAATTGATCACATGGCGTAAATGAAGATTATGTTTCCAAAGCTTAAACTGTAGTAACTGATTTATTTAAAAGAAAAAAAAAAGGACCCAATAGTATATCACAAAATGAGTACACAGTAAACTTCTAGTTGCAAGGCAAAGCACAATCACACGTTGATTATCAAGGGGCAAATATTCGGATGTCATGTTGATGCCTGATCAGCATTGAGTTCAATTCAATTTAAATAAGTATACATAAGCAAAGTGAAGAAAAGGCAGAAGAGAGGAATGGGCCAAAAGGCAATTTTGAACTTCACTATTTTCATCTGCTTTCTTCAGCAGGATTTCTAATTTCTTCGCTAGACCAAAGCTTTCGGGAATTATTATTTCCATCACTAATGATTTCTCATATCAGGATAACCTTCCAAGCCTCGTGTCATGCTTTTTCAACCCCTTTCTTTTCTTCATTTTTTTACTATATAAGGAGGAGGGATTACTGCTAAATCACACTATCTTTGGAATTCAGAAGAATCACAATAAAATTTTGGCTGATCCTGAGATATTGAAAAAATAGCATGTACTAATGAATATATAGATTAAAAGATTAAGCATTTATAATAAACAATTTCGTTGAAACTGAAAGAGGTACAACCAAAGGGTAGATATGTAATCTAACTCCTAAGTCTTATGCCATCAAAGAGCTATAAATTAAAGCATGAACAGATTTTCAAGCCTAATCAATCAGTTGGAAAAGCAAATACCTCAGGTACATCTAAGGAACTTAAAATTACATTGAAAGAAATAAGATATAAGACGCATGCGCATGAAAGATTGAGAAGCTGTGATTGTGAAGTAAAGGACAGGGAAAAAAAACAACAAAAATTAAAATCACAGGCTCCTATTTTTTATATTTTAACTAAAATTACAGGCATGACAAGCACATACTTACTTGGAGTCTGGTCTTAACAACCCACAATGGATTTGTTGAAATTGCAGTTGCTGCCCCAGCACCAGCAGCAGCTACCATATTTTCAATAGTTGATAATTGTTTGCAATCATCTGCTACAATATTACCCATAAAGAATGTTATAAAAAATAAGCCAATCCAGCAAATTTCAATACAGGCTCATATGCAACCAAAATTGAAATAGACCGAGTATTCTAGTATTAAACATTTAAGAACTCAAAAGAAGACCACATGTATGTGTTTAGTACTTAACATTTGCAAAAAATTTACCTTGTGAACAAAGAAGGCCTTTCAGTTGACCATAAACTGTGAAGTACACCTACAAAGGAAAAAATTTTAATTTTGTCACTTGGAGAAATATGAAGAGCAACTATTATAAACACATAACTGGACACTATAAGGAAGACTATTCATATTCTAATATATTAAATATTCATCCCCGAACTACATACTTTTAAAAAGAATCATTGCAATAAAGTGCATGAAGTAGGAGAATAATTTATTTGGTTTTTTTTTTCTAATGCAAAATTATATCCATAGGTACTTTTGCTACTTGCAGAGATGGGTTAATTATTGGGAGAATTATAACAAGGGATCCAAAAGTGAAGAAATTTATTCTTAAGAACCTATTATCATTTGTTTTAAGATGATTACCACTAAATTTAGTAACAAACAGTTAAACCTAGTGGTAACAGGTCTTTAAAAATAAATTTTTTTACTTCTGAGTCCTTAAATTTAATTTTCCCTTAATTATTCCTCCAGTGAGATGGCCAAACAGGCCGTCATTTACTTGATTTTTGATACCACTTCCAACTTTGGTAAATTTACTTTGGAGAAAGGGATCATGAAAGTAACCAAAGATTAATAAAGGACTCAGATAGAACTCTTCGATAATTTCTATTAGATGCAACACAAGAATCGAACAATGCTTCTGACATAGAAATCTGAGCAGAATTACTTCATTCAACAGAAATAAGAGAGCAACATAGCACAATGTCCATCACACAATACAAAACAAACAGAAATAAGATAACAAAAGAAAGAGGACAACTGCTAGCTTTCAAGAAGCCAGCTCTCTCCCTAGGCTTCCTTTAGAAAGTTCTTCCACAGCCCACCAATAGCAGGTTACCCTCTGATAAACTGTTCCAACCACCCCCTCTCACTCATCCAGCATGAAATTCCCCTTCTCTTCCCCTCACCCTCCCTCTTCTTCCTTGGGGGATCCTTATCCTATCTGTTAGATCAGCTGTCTCAGACCCAATTCCCTTTTTGTCCCCCTCTCATCCGCTATATGTCTTAATGGCAACAGCAGGTTGATTTAACCCATCAATAACTCATTTTTCAAACAAGTAACATGAAGA
Source organism: Erythrophleum fordii (assembly GCA_032878935.1). Lineage (NCBI taxonomy): Eukaryota > Viridiplantae > Streptophyta > Magnoliopsida > Fabales > Fabaceae > Erythrophleum > Erythrophleum fordii. The sequence continues at coordinate 4,868,949 of JAVQMF010000029.1, forward strand.
ATGTGGTCACAGAGGTTGATTTTCAACTGATAAATTTCTCTGGGAGAGATGTGAGATCATGTTTATCCCTACAGACCCAACAGTAGTAGAGAGAAAACTCAACATGAGGCTTTATTACAATAAGAAGTATATGGAAAAAGGAAAAATAAGAGCGTTAAGACTAGGAAGGAGACCAAAAACTTAATATTGATAATGGAAATGTATAGTTGCAAGTAGGTAGGCGGAGATTGTATTCCCAGGAAACATTATAAGACAAATGAGAATCAATATCAAGAAGATCATAATTAGTTCTGAATAAGCAGATGTAACTCTGACCATTTATGGCTTGTCTTTGCTTGGTAACTATTAATATTGATGTTGAAGAGGGGAAGTATAAGAAAATCACAAGTACATCTTATGTCCTCAGTCAAAGAACCTTGCATTTTTTGGCCATAATTAATTAATTATCAATAATCACATATGGAACAAAAATGTAATTAGAGAGCAACAGGAAGAGAAACGCACTGCCCAGTTTGGAAGTAATGCTAGTATAGTTGGTGAAAGGCCACGGTACATTCCCCTGAAACCTTCAGTCCTGACTATATTCTGCAAGCTCGTAATGATGACACTACCTAAGAAATAGCAACCATCAGGTTGAGAAACAATCTGTAAACAAATGAATGACAGAATTTATTCATGCATATTGGAACAGTACTGCCAACTTATATCTTTGACAATTCTCATAGAACTAAAATAATCCAGCACCAACTGTAGAACATACAATCTTCAGCCTCAACTTGACAACTCAGTCTCAAACTTATTCTTCAACGAGAAGAAACACTTGTTTATCACAGATATCAATGTCTCAGATTTACGAACTTATCTCAACCAAGACTACTTCTTAATCTTGTTAGATATTTAACTAGTAAGCACAGAACTATTGTCTTTAAGCAATTGAGCAGTACGTACAGTGAACAAACTTAAAAAAAAAAAAACGAATTCTAGCATGCCTTTCTGCCCAGGAGGAAGGCCATGAACTTGCAGTCGTGTCTTGATTACATCCAGTGGGCAAACAAATGTAGCCGCTATAGCCCCTGCAATGCAAGCGAGTTAACCCTCCAGTAATAAGTTTGACGCTACAAAACATTCTAGCAAGCAAGACAAAACTGTACCAAAACATACAATTCACACTTGGAAAAAAATGGCAGAACAGAATTACAGTGAAATAACAGAAAAGTGACCGCCAGCAATTGGGATAAAAAATGAAGAAATCAACATAAACGCAATAAAACTGACCACAAAATTGAACAAGGGCCAGAAGCAGAAAAACTTACCCGCAGCGGCACCAGCACCCGCGTTGCAGATTACATCTCTGCTGTTTTGACTACGCCCCTGAGATTTACCATTGCCACTCATATTAAAGAAAACCAGACAATGCAAAATTTTTCTAATCAATGAATCGAAGTAAATCCCTTATCACTGTCACAAAACGAAATCGAATTCTCATGGAGGATCTTCAGAGTTGTTACTTTTATACCAATCCCCCAACTATTGTGGGGTAGAATATACAAGAAAGGGGCTCTTGGATTTGGACTTAACTTGTCTGAAGGGTTTATAGAAGCGGTGAATTGGTCTAAGAACGATGTGGGCGTGTACAAAACGATTTGGAATGGAGAAAAACTACGAAATTGATGGGAATTCTTTGAGACGAAAGACGATGTGAATTTGGTCGAATGTTCGTGTTCTCCTCTTCTCTTTTCTTCTGGGTATTTGCTTTTAATCTTTTCCAAAGCACCGGATGCCAAAAGGTGGAGACTTTGAGAGTTGGTTCAAGCTTTCTCTGTGTTAAAGCAGGCGTCTCTGTAAAATTCGTGGACCTTTTCGTTTGGTGAAGCAGCTCGTTACATCCTTTGTAGTTTTAGTTTAATCGTGGATTCGCGGCAGGAGAAATGAGGCAAGGCGGTCTACGTTGTCTGCTGGCTAACGTTTTTTCGTTGGCATCCTTTAACCTTTCGTTGTTGTGTGATGAATTGATGATGATGCGCGATGTCTTTTTTTTCAGACACTTTGGAGGAACGACTATGAGACATACAGATAGCTTACAAAATATGAATTGATATATTTTTTTATTCGAAGAATTGATGCGTGTTTTTCAAAAGCTCCATTTTTTTTTTTTGTAGGTAAGGCTATATATATTGATTATTGGCATGTCAATGTCCTTTTAACTGCTAAATTGATATCAAATTCTAACTTATATTATTTTAAAAAAGTAATTTTATTGACAAAAAATAAATTAAAAAAAAGTTAGGTATACTTTTTTATAATAAAATTTTAAATATAATTTAATTAAACTTTAGATAAAATTAATTTAATTTACTTCTTAATTGAGCTCCTAATTTTTATAATTAATTCCATATTTTCAAAAAGAGAAAATTACACTTCAAAATCATAAATTAAAAATATTTATTGTAAAAGATCTCAAATTTTAAAATTATTTTAAAAGTTCAAAAGATAAAAAATTTTAATCCTGGCAAGTCATTTCTTTAATAATACTAAATAAGAATGAAAGGAAAAGTTATGACAAATAGTATAAAGAATTTATGTGTTTTGAAATATGAAATGTAATTTTTTTTATAATTAAATTTTGTTATTCTTTGAAATTTTAGGTTTTTTATAATAAATATTTTTAATTTATAATCTTAAAATATAATTTTTAATCTAAAAACATACCTTAGAACATCATTCTTCCCAAGTCACCAATAAATCTACAATAAATATAAAAGACTAATAATGGTACTCTCACAAAAAATAAAAAATGTAATGAAACACAAAATTAAAGAGTACAAATTCACTTACCTGTAAAAGAGTACCAAAATAATGGCAACTTGCTGGCATTTTTGGCTTTCGCGAAATAAGATATAAGTATGATGATTTTTTTACTTAACCTTATTTTGCTATGCAAATTATTAACGTTTACTCTATATTTTGGGAGCTAACTTGAGTATTGTGGACAACGAAAATGGCCAAATATGCAAATGGGAGAATATTAGTTGGAGTAATCTGTCAATAAGTTGGGTTAAAGTTAACATGGATTATGCAAATAAGGGAAATTTTTGGGATTATAGAAGCAAATGGATTAAAGCATGTACGTTTAATATGGGAGTTACGAACTCTTTTAATGTTGAATTTTGAGAAATTCTTTTGTATTTGAAGTTTGCTTGAAAAGATGGCTATAGGAAGGGTTTTATGGAAAATGATTGCAAAATATTCTAGAAATCATTTGTAATCGAACTTACTTTGTTTCACCTTTTAAAAAGAATTTATAATTATAATTGAACGAATCTTAATTGAAAAGCTAATTTCTATACGCAAATTGAATTGCTAATTATAGTATGACTCTACTTCCAAGTGTCAATATCTTTGAAAATCTTCGTTAAACTTTTAGCACCTTTGTTGCTAAATATTTCAAAAGAGCCTCTTTGTTCCATTTGATTATTTTATATTCTTTCTTTTTTCTCATCTGACCCCTCTTATCCAAAAAATTAAAAAACAAATGTACGAAAACAATTAACATATATTGAAATATCATAGATTATTCTTAATATAATAAATATTTTATCTCATCGATATATTATCAATGGCTTGACATGCTCAATGTTCTCTTTATTTTAAAATTTTTTTTGAACTGTTCTTATTTTATAATGAAGGAATCTGTGTAATTAGTACAATAGATGAGGACATATCAGCGTAAGCCAATGAACGTCATCGACAGTTGTTGAGCCTTGTAATCAATCTTAATTGCTATCATAGAATATCACTCTTCCCAAGGCACAAATAAAATCTACAGTTAAAGAATTAAAAGAGTAATAATTGTTGCTTGACAAAAAATTATATTAAAACATAGTGATACACCAAAGTAAAGATTACAAATTCAATCACCTGTAGAAGAAACCAAATATTATTAAAAAAATTAACATATATTGAAATATCTTTTTTGTAATAAAAGGTACAAACACAATATTATAACTATTTTGACTATAAAATTTATATTCTATTTAATTGAAAGATGTAATAATAAAAAGAATATAAAATATGAATAGGTGAGAGATAAGTGAGATAAAAAATAATTATTTTATTTTTATTTAAGATAATTTAATAAATAAAATAAAAATATAATAAATATTATATAAATTATATAAAAAAAATACTTTTACAACGAAACGAAACTTTGGATTCTCTTCTAAATCGGTCCCTTCATTAATAAGCTATAAGAGCAAAAAAGATAAATGTCTGAATATCTAGACCACCGTTTGAAGATGAAACTCATGTTAATACTGAACTGTTTAAATACTCCTTTTTTTTTTCAAAAAATAATATCTGACCATCAAAGTGCACCAATTGTTGCAATTAAAACTAGCAATAAATGGTCTTTATATCTTACATCTTAACTTCCAATACCCAGATGGACCACCTCTCCTTCAAAACATCACATTGCACACTATCTTTAGCCCTTTGATTTATTAGATCAATGGATTTGCTTGATACCCATCATGAATTATTCGATTTCTAATCATTCAAATACACATATTGGATTATTACAATCATATTGGTGTATGCTTCCACTTATTTTAAAAGTTCTTTCCTTTGGAAGAACCAAATTTGAAGTTAGAGAATAATATCCAGCTCTTGAATGAAGTCTACCTTCAACGCTGAAGGAGTTGCAAACCATAAAGCACGAGCGAAAGGGGAAACAAAAGACGAAATGGAAATCAGGATATGGTGATGTGCTTTGATTTTTTTAAAATTTTTATTTGCAATTAATGGAAGAATTATGAAGTTTTAGATTAATATATATATTATTATTATTATTATTATTAAAGCTTGATTTACCATTAGTTATAGTGGCCACGTCAGCATTGTGAATTGGAGAGAGTAAATTAAAAAATCAAAATAAAAAGAGAATTTGAGTTTGTCATTCATTACAAGTTGAGAGGAGGAATATTATTGTCAGGGCACGTTAATGAAAGGAATATTGGTTGATGAATGATGAGAAAATAACGGGGATTATATGCCCAGAAAGAAATAATGGTGTATTCTGCAAACTAAATCAGGCAATGATTTGAGAATTTGGGTCTTATTTCTATATGCAGCGTTTCTTTTATTTTTTTTATTTTTTGTTGACGTGGCGAGTAATTTCTAAAAATATGTCTAGTTGCATGAATAATTTTTATATATATTTAATATGTCACGTTATTTACTCAACAATAAAAATTTACTCTATACATAAATTTCATTTATACTTTATATAAATTCTATTTATATAAATTTAATCTTAACTTTTAATTTTTTTTAAGTATATCTAAACAAATTTCCTAATCGCATATCTTAAAAGAGTCTAAATATACATTTTCGAATTTTAGTCAGAAGTCACATCAATATTTTTCGTTAGTGAGAGTAAAGATGTGAGAAAAGGGGACTAACATGAATACGTGGTTAAGGGATAATATTGGAACAAAACAGAGATGATGGACCAAAATGAAATTTAATGTACTAATTTAAAAGATCATAAGCCCATCCAAAAATAATTAATGTTTTAGATCACCTTTATGATCTGATATCTTTGCAGTTAAATTTATGTAAGTTAAATTATACGTAGTGGCACTTCGTTCTCTTCCTTTATCGGCCTTTGTTTTCCCGCCAACAGAAAGGAGACTTAAATGCAATTCAATTTTTTTTTTTACAAAAAAAAATAATGATGTAAAAATTACAGAGAAAAATAAACAGAGGAAAATAATAATAATAAATAATAATAATAATAATAATAAAACATATAATTGCAACTCAATTTTTTTATAAAAATAATTATTTAGAAAGCATCTTAAATAAAAATAAATAATTTTTTTATAAATATATTTTAAAAAATATTTGTAAATTTAGCATAACAAAAGCAGAAGGACAAACACATTATATTGGTCAAGATTTTTTGTTCTCTTACATTTTTCAACACATAATATAATTTCACAATCAAAAATAAAACATGTAAGATAAGATTATGCTAAGTTCTTTAAATTATTGTTCTTTTAATAGAATAAGTGAATAAGATTATAAGTAAAATTATTGTTATTAATTTTTTTAATATGTAATTGGTGATATTATTTTTGTTTTATCATCTAATTCTAAACTAATATATATAATTTGAAAAAAAAATACATTTAAAGATCCAAGTTTTAATAAAATTATATAACAGATTTTGAAAATGAAAATTACTTCCAATAAATAAAATTATTATCAAATTTTAAGAAATTTTCTATTAGGATTTAGAAAATTTATTATCTAATTTTAAAAAAATTATTACCAAAATTATTTAAATAGTAACTTTTTAAAAATTTTATAATAATTTTACTAAATCTTAGTAGTAAATCCCAATAACATTGATCATTAGAGGTATTTTCAATTTTTAAAATTTTTATTGTAAATTTTATAAAAATTTAAATATTTAAATATAATTTTTTTCATATAATTTTTGAGATTCAAACCAAAAAGAGCCCAAAGCCATAATATTGGACAAAAAGTACAAATTATCATTTAAGAATCATATGCATAATAGAGGACAAAAACGTAACGATGATACATCATTCTAAACACATCCATTTTACCAAATATAAATACTAATAATAATGAAACTTAATTTCCTTCAAATAAGAGTTATAAATTGATCGTCCAAACCGATTGTCATGGGTCTTTGACCATCATTTTTTAAAAAATAAGTATCTCATGTAAGAAAAAGGCAAAATTAAATTACCTTTCTTGTCCTTAGTGGTACTTAATGGCTCTAGAAGGCAAGGCAAGTTCTTTTAATTCGATTCTTGCACTATTGTAGAAAGATACAATTAGTGAAAGATAGAGAGAATAAAAGAGATGACATGATTTTCTTTGCCTCTTTTTTTTAGAGTGTGTTTGGATTGACGGTGAAAAAATTGAAAATCATGTTTGTTGAATTGTGATATATAAAAACAATAAATTATTGTTTTGTCTAAAATGTGATTTAAAAAATTCAACCGCTCATCCAAACACACACTTACTAATTAGGAGAGTAACCAAAAGTGAAAAAGTTTTCAAAGCAGAAACACACATAAGATCAAAAGAAGTGAAAAATGCATCTCCTCTGTCATATGGGGAAAAAAATTTGCATTGGCAGAATGGACGTTGTTCATTATGCTAGAATATGAATTACTTACTTCAACTCTTTATTTGGCCAACTTTGAATGCTTCATCTCAAACACAGGGGTTACCTCATGCCCTAAATTTAGTCAGGTGACCTTTTTTTTTTTTCTTTAAATTGACATTGTTTAGGCAAAATTTTTCCAAATTTAACATTATTTAACAGTCACTTAGCTTTATGAAATATGTTTTGAAAGAAAATATCATATGAGCAAATTTAGGTTATGAGTTATTGAATATATACGCTTCTGCTTATGCCATATGAGCAAATCTATTGACAATAAGTTCTGTTAATGGAGATGTTATTTTGATTGAAAAAAATTGAGAACTAAATTAAGAAAATTTTATCTTAAGTAATTAAACTAAAATTAAAATAAATTTTTAAAAACTAAATTGTTAATTTACTGCTAATTTTAAAAAGAATATGGGCTTCCTTTGATTTTTAGATGGCATAGTGTGCATGGAGCAAACTGGCCTCTCATGCAGGGCCCATAAAAGGCCCATCCACCAACCTAACCCGGGCGCTTGGCGATTGCCAATTTCGACGGCACCTAAAAATAAAGAAAATAAATTTAAAAAAAACATTGACGATTGCCATGAAGTTATGCTTCTCCTCAAAGAATGATGACTGATCTTTGACGAAAAATTATTTAAAAAAAAAAAATCCAAGAATTGGTGAAAGATTTTTAGTGTAAAATTCTAAGCTCAGGCTTTCTACATAATTGGCATATGCTATTGTCACATTTTGTTTGTTATTATTATAAACTTTACATAAATTGTTGATGTAGCCGTATCTAAATTTAATTGATTTTACTTAAAAATTAAATTCTATCAAAAATAAAGTTCAGCTGCTAATGCCCCTCGCAGGATTTGGATGGAGGGTCATTTCTTCATGGTACCACTTCCTTGTTTTTCTAAAATTTTCTTAGAGGGGTGACTGAGTTTGCCCCATTTGGTTGTTGAGTATGTTGTTCTGTTTTTTTTTTTTTTTCTTTGTACCCAAAAAAATATAATATTAGACAACATCATTAATTTGTTTATAGCTTGAGTAAAATTATGTAACCGACATTATTCTTCTCAATTATATTTTTGAAAAAAGTTGCAGTTTATTTACATTAAGAACCTTAAATTTTAAAATTATTTTTAAAAACTAAAAAATTAAAATTTTAAATTATACAAAAAAAATTACAATTTAAAATCTTAAGTTCAAATTTTCAGTTCTTAGATCTTTCAAAAACATTTTTAATTTAAAATATATGTAATTTTTTCTGCATTTTTCTTGGTGTAGCTGTCTTTAGTGTGACATATGGAAAGGCGAGCCCTTGAAATTCACCATCATAATAATAATGACTGGTATGATGCCATTCTTATTTCCCTGTTTATCAACTTAATCAACTTATAAAATTGTAAGAATTATTTGATGGTGAGATAACATGATTTTACTCTAATTATTATTTACATGTGAATAAATAATATTTTCTTTGAACTTAGAAGAATAATTTATGTAAATAAAATATAATTAAATTATTATTTTGGTCATTAGAGTTAATTACTTTTTTAATTTGGTCTTTTTTATGCTAAATTTGTTTTTAAATCATGATTAGTATCATAAGCATTCTAAATCATTAGATCAATTGGCACATAAAATGCTTGATAGCGTCGTTAGATATGTCTCTTAACAAAGTTAAAGTTTTGGAATGCATATAATATGAGTTAACAAATAAAATGACTAATTTAGCACAAAGCAATATTAAAGAACCAAAATAAAAATAAATAAATTAAAAAAAATAAAAATAATAATTAACCTAAAATATAATACGTAATTCAAATGTTCTCATAACATAGATAATTGAGTAAATTATACAAACCTCTTTAAGATTTGTTAAATTACATTTGATATACTTCATTTGTTTCAAAAAATTACATTTGGTTCCCCTAACATTTGTTATATAATGCAAAAATCTCCCCTTTAATTTATTTTTGTCAACATAGTTAATTTTTTTATATAACATGAAAAAATGATTTTATTCTTGATATGATAGTAAAAGCAGTTGAGTTGATGTTAAACTTTAACATGAAATTGTGATTTTAATGTGATAGTAAAGCATCTAAGTTGATGATAAGCTCCAATATGAGATTGCAATTTTATTTTTAATATGATAATAAAGGTAGCTATGATAATATTAAAATCCAACATAAAACTGTAATTTTATTTTGAATACAAAAATAAAGGTGACTAAATTGATATTAAACTGTAACATGGACTGTGATTTTATATTTAATATAATAGTAAAGATAGTTAAGTAATTTTGTTCTTATAAAAAGAAATGTAAATTGTAAAAAATTAACTTTAATGATAAAAAATAAATTCAAGAGAAGGTTTTTCCAATATATATTAAATATTAAAAAATTAAGTGTAATTTTTTCAAATAAGATAAGCATCAAATATAATTTAACCAATTTTTAAGAAAAAATTGTATAATTTATTATTGTAAAAGAAAATGCAAAAGATGAAATTTATGTCTAAAAATGTGTGCAAATTACACTCTCCGTATGATATTTGCTCCCATTGTATATGTCGCAAATCAGGCATATATAGAATTTAGGAAAAATTACAATCAAGGATTTAGATTTTATAAAATTTATAATAAGAAATTTTAAAAATTAAAATTACTTTTAAAGATTATCATTATTATCAGATTTTAAAATATTTATTATTAAATGTAAAAAATTAATTTTAAGAGATTTTAAGAAAATGCAAAAGATGAAATTTATGTCTAGAAATGAGTACAAATTACACTCTCCTTAAGATATTTGCTCCCATTGTATATGTCACAAATCACGCATAGAACTTAGAAAAAATTACAATTAAGGATCTAGATTTTATAAAATTTATAATAAAAAATTTTAAAAATTAAAATTACTTTTAAAAATTATAATTATGATTAAATTTTAATAGATTTAACACTAATTTTAAGAGATTTATTATTAGAGGTAAAAAAGTTTTATGTTTTTTTCACTCAATAATAAATTTCTTAAAATTAATAGTAAATTCTTTAAAAATTCATAGTAATTATAATATTTAAAAATAATTTTAATTTTAAAATTTTTTATTGTAAATTTTACAAAGCCTTGGTCCTTGGATTTAATTTTTTCTAGAATTTATCTCGAGCATCCAAATTGCTAATATTATCTAATCATTTAATAATTAATAATTACACTAAGTACTTTAAACTTTTCTTTTAAATTTTTTAATTAACAATTGCTGTGGATTTTCACTTATATAAACTTTGAAGCTTTTAAATTTATCCAATATAAAACTTAAAAAATATACTTTCATATCCATACATCAATAACTTAATTTTTCAAACTTCTAACGTTTACACCATTGTGTTTGCATATAAGCCGATAAAAAAAATGCAATGACGGCACTATTAAAACACTGGACCACAAAGCTTGAGAGGAAAACATGAAAAGAAGAGAATCAAATTGCTCAAAATCCACAGAACATTGTTGCGTGATGCTAAAGAGTTTCCGAGTTGCCATGGTGTTTTAGGACAACCACACAGGTCACTTCCAGAAGCGGCATCGAACTCCCAAAAGACACTACTCTTCCCTCCCAACTACCTCACTTGATACGAATAAGGTTCAATTAAATATGATCCATGTGCACAGAAAATGCATACTAAATGCTGTTTCATTGTCATCTTCAACTTGTAGTGTCATTGCAGCCACACATACAGGTCGGTCAATCCTGCAGATAACTACATGGATATGATTCCTCCTTCAAGTTTCGTTTAGGGCATTGTATAATTTTATACGATATTTAACTATTTGGCCAAACATCAAAGATTGTAAAAATTTAGATATTTAAAACCTTTTCTGTGGTGAGAGAATGTAATGATGGAAATAATATAAAATATGACTAGATGAGAATAAATAAAATAAAAAATAATATTTTTATTTTTATTTTTTTAAAAAATAATTTAATAAATAAAATAATAAATATAAATATTATACAAATTATGTGAAAAAAATATTTTCACGAATTAGCCAACCAAACAGAGTTTTTATATTGTAACCATTTAATATTTATTCGATGCGATAGGGAATAAATCTTGTTTAATAACAAATATTATATTTGTTCTTATTTGTTAATATAGCATTATACTGTCACCAACGCCACCTTTATCCCCCAACAACTATCACCGTTACATCATTGTCACTATATTGCTACCATAACCGTCCCACTCTGATCTTCTGCAATTATTATTAGGGTGATAGTAGGATTGCAGCCCAAATAAATACTTGATGTTTGTCTTTTTATTTTTATTTTTAAGAGACAAAAAAATTTAATTATAAAACTAAATTTTAATTATAAAGATAAAAATTTTAATTTTTTTAAAAAACTTATATTTCAAATATTTTAATTAAAAATAAAATTTTTTGTCTCTCTAAAAACACATCAAACATTTGCTTGATTGCACTTTCTACAATCATAAGATGAGATAAAATAATAATATTGTACTATTATTTTATCTTAATTATTTAAATTTAATTTAGAAGATTTAGAATTCAGTTTTTTATAATTTGATTTTTTGTTTTATATATAATAGAACATAGAATAAAAATAATCTTTTAACTTAGAAAATAATAATCATTTAAATTAAAAAAAAAATTTGAACCATGCCAATGAAATTTAAGTAGTCCAAATAAAACAAGAGCATTATGATACTGTTTTTACGGGAGCGGACAGTATGCTTTCCTACAATCACATTAAAGGTATATTTGGCTGAAAAAAGAAACGGTGAAAAAATGTAAAAATAAAATAAAATATAAATAAATAAAAATATATGAAATAAAAAATTATTATTTTAATTTTATTTTTAAAAAATAATTTAATAAATAAAATAATAATTACAAAAATATAATATATATATTATATAAATTATATAAAAAAATTACGTTTGCAATACAACAAACCAATCTGAGCATAGGCAGCAGAAGATACGTTTCCCATGACTATTGAATAAACGCATGTGCCTCAAGCTCGTGTCAGTTTCATTTCACACGAATTATAATGCTCGCAATTTTCTTATGATCTTCGCTCTAAGTTTCTTACCCACATATCCTGTGATCTTCCCATTCCTCTCATATATTTCCCAGGATCAAAAAAAAAAAAAAAGGCAAATAATTCTTTTCTTTCCTTTAACGCATTTTCATCTGCTAGTTTTAATCTAATAACTAACTATCAAGTTGTTTAGCCGAAAATACTCTCCTATTATTTATTAGGTAATGCAACTTGTTTTCACACTTATCATTACTTGTTATATTTTTTATTGTTGAATTTATATTTAACGAGTAAATTTCTTTTTAATTTTTGAATTATTAAACTCAAATTTATTCACCTAAAAATTTTTAAAATAAATAATTTTTGAGTTAAGATTTATTTATATAAAATATTTGTATATAAAATTACAATAAAAATTAAAGTATTTTAAATAATTATTAATATAATTCAAAATTTATAAACATTATTTTTTGGCATTTTTTATTATATATATAAGTCTGAAAATAACCATAAAACTCTTCGTACACTCATAAATTTTGTGGCCCCTTCGGTACAAAATTTTCTTTCCTTTTATTTTTAATATATATTATGTCCTTGACTTTTTGTAATTATTATTTGATAATTTTTATTTTTAATTATTTTAAAAAATAGAAATAAAGTGAATATTTTTTTATTCATCTCATTTTTCATCTTATTCCATTTCTTTTCATTTTTCCTTCTGTCGACGAAACGGCCGTAAGTACCCAGGTATTTTGCTGAACCTGCTCTAGTCAACTATCAAATTTCCGTTTGCTAATTCTTGCCCTGTAAATTTTCTAGGATAGAAGAAAATTGTGTTGGCTTTTTCCTCTGGCAGAAGGTATCAGAGATGAAAAGTTTATAGATACCAACTTTTGACAGAAACACAATGTGCGATCTTTTTTGGACGGTAGGCTTTATAGTCAGCGAAGCCACTCTCCCTCAAATGTATGGAAGCTGGCTTGGCACCAAGTTCCCACGGCATGTGCTTTTATTGTTCTCATTTCTGATTGGAAAATAGAACACATAATTTAAAGAATCTTTTTGCAAGTGCTTGGTGGAGAAAATTGTTCAGAAGCTGACCTGGGTTGGTCCGGAAATCTTTAATGCTTTTTTATTTTCCCGAATTTCTTAATCCTTAATCCATCTCTCTCTAGAAATTGTTTTTTTTTTTTTTTTCAATTGAAGAGTTTGGGTTTATATTATTGGGTTATACAGTTCATACCTTGTCATCAATACGCGTATCGTATCTGAGTTGATATGTTCTTCTCTTCTTCTCTGTTTATTTGCTTTCTTCGCAGTCAGATCTGCATCTTGTTTTGCGGGGCACGCGGGCAGACGTTCTCGCGGGTAATTCAGCTGCATTAATTCTTTTGCTTGGAATTTTTGTTCTGTTGGGCTGCTTTCAAAATCATGAGACAAGCTTCAAGTTTCTCCCTTCTTGAAATTAATATTAGTAGTGTTGGACTTGGAACTTCAAATGTCATTTTCCATAAAGTTCGTAGAGGCCAAAGTTTGGTGATACAAACTGTAGTTATAATGTAATATGCATTATCAGCTTGGTTTTTCTTTGATCTAATTATAGCTGGAGATCGGTTGGTAATGTTTAGATCCTACCTTGACAACTTTGTTTGTGATGAATGCAGATCAAGTTGGATAAAGTTGATCTGAAGCCAGTTTCATTTCTGTGTCTTTCTGCCAATTTACGTTAACTGTGCAGAACGACCTTGTTGATTTCCTTGTGCAGTCTGTTATAGTATCTTCATTCGGAGTTCAAATATGCTTGTGAGAAAGAGAGCTTAATAAATTTGAGATATTGGGTCTGAGAGAAAGGTTTTGGTGGCCAAGATATGGCGTCTGGTGGAGGGAGGCGTCACCATCATAATCTTGTGCCTCTTGCTGCATTGATAAGCAAAGATATGAAGAGTGAGAAGAGGGAGAGGCCCACTGTGAGGTACGGGCATGCCGCTCAGTCTAAGAAAGGGGAGGATTACTTTCTAATAAAGACTGGTTGTCAGCGAGTACCTGGAAATTCTTCATCAGCATTTTCTGTATTTGCGGTATTTTCTCCATTTCTATTTTAAATTTTTTTCCACTTGTTCCGCATGCCAGAGTAACTGTCAGTTAGGGGATTACTGATTTCCCGTTCTGCATTTTATGATTGAAAAGTTCATATATCTTTCAACTCTTAGACGTGGTGACAGATTTTCAGACAGTAGTTTTGATTTATGTACCAAAGTGAGTATTCTTTGGAGAGGAGTACATCATCCTTTGAGATGGTCACTAATGTATTCTGAAATTGCAGATCTTTGATGGACACAATGGAAATGCTGCAGCCCTTTTTAGTAGGGAAAATTTGTTAAATCACGTTTTGGGTGCTCTTCCTCGAGGAATCGGAAGAGAGGAGTGGCTTCAGGCATTACCTAGGGCATTGGTTGCTGGGTTTGTGAAGACTGACAAGGAGTTTCAGAGCAGAGGTGTGGAATTGGACCCTAATTCTTCTTCGTTTTTTTTTTCTGGGTGATGGAAGGAAAGGAAAAACAGAACAGGAGGACCAGGAATTGGACCTTTATTCTTATCTGATTTTGTGTCCTTATTTGGTTTTCTCCAGGAGAAACTTCTGGAACTACAGCCACATTTGTGATAGTTGATAGATGGACTGTGACAGTTGCATCTGTTGGAGATTCCCGTTGTATACTAGACACCCAGGGTGGGCCTGTTACCAACTTAACTGTTGATCACAGACTTGAAGAGAATGTTGAAGAGTATGATTTTATCTCTCGGCCTACTTGGTTGCCTTTTTCTGCGTGCACATAGTAATCACTTGCACTGTCTGTACATGCAGGAGAGAACGAGTTACTGCGAGTGGAGGTGAAGTTGGGAGGCTTAGCATTTATGGTGGTGCTGAGGTGGGCATATTATATCTCAATATCACCTTTGTCAACTCAAAATTAAAGAAAGGAAGAGAGAACTCATTTACTTTATTTTTCTTTTCTCTCTCTTTTCATCATCCATTTTAAGGACTTCCTATTTTGCATATCCTTTTATTATCATTTTGAATTTGTAGTGTTTCTAAACCATTGCAGATTGGTCCCCTTCGTTGTTGGCCTGGGGGTCTATGCCTTTCTAGGTCAATAGGAGACATGGATGTCGGGGAGTTTATAGTTCCAATACCATATGTCAAACAAGTGAAGGTATCTTTATTTTGAGATAATACCTTCTACTTTTGAGCTTTGATTCTAAAGCGGATGCATACTGCTAGGTTTGTCTTCAGGATGAAACTTGACATTGTTCATATATTTTAGCTATCAAATGCTGGTGGGAGGCTTATAATTGCTTCTGACGGCATCTGGGATGCTCTATCCTCAGAAATGGCTGCAAAATCTTGTCAGGGTTTGCCTGCTGAACTGGCTGCTAGGCAGGTTGTGAAGGTAATATGCATCATAATGCTATCTGCTAATTTTGATCAAGTCAATACTTCTTTTGGCCTGAGGTTTGACATAAGATTCATGTTGAACATATCTGAAAATTGTGCTCATATTCATATATGCTCAAGTCTCTACTTATTCCCTTTGTTATTCAGGAAGCATTAAGGACAAGAGGTTTAAAGGACGATACAACTAGCATAGTAGTTGACATAATTCCTCCTGATAATGTATTGCCACCACCTCCTCCCCACAAAAAGCAGAATAGGTTAAGAGCTCTTCTATTCAGGAAGAAGTCTGGTGATTATGCTGGTAAGCTGTCAAAGAGGCTTTCAGCTGTTAATATAGTAGAGGAACTGTTTGAAGAAGGATCAGCAATGCTTGCTGAAAGGTAATCTCATTTTCTTTTAGAGGCAAAAATTTTCAATTTTAGAAGTATTAAAAAAAATCTCATGACAGTGACTTGCATATTGGTTTCCTTATCTGAACATCTGTTTACCTCATCAGATTTTCTGCTCTAAAAAAGTAAAGGTTAATATTTGTTTTGAGTTTGATACAAGGAAACTGAAGAGAGACAGAGAAAAGGGAGGAGGGTGATCTTTTTCTGATTATTCTATCATTGGAGTTATCTTGTATATCATTAATTTATACTATAAGGTGACCTTTTGGTTTGTGAATAGTGGTTTAAATACTATTGGTCGCTCAAGATTTGAACATTAAGTTGATAATGCTTTAAAATAGTTTTGCATGTTATAGTCAATATTAATGGATTCACATGTAGTGATTTGTAATTCATACTTTGTCTGACCAAAATTATTTCACTCTATGAACATACTGTTTTGGTTGATTATTTAGATAGACTCGACTTTTTTCTCAACATTGCCCATAGATGAATATGAGTTATTTCCTTTGTTTGATGTCAATAATTCCAATTTGAGTAGAAAGTGTAATATAGGAAAATGAATAATATTATACTTTTTACTTTGAAAGTAAACATATAACTCAGGATTGAAAGAGATCCAAGAATATTATTTTTTGATGGCGGCATTATTTAGCTTGCTTCTGTTAGTGGTATAAACTAGGGTGAAATTGCATTCTGACACCTCACACCTACTACAACAATAAATTGTGGAGTATCTTCCTGGTTGTTTCTTTTACTTCCTTTTTCTCTGTTTTCTGGGAAAATGAAATCTTTTAATGGCGCCATTTAGTTGTGGGTTATGTCCGGACTCTAGAGGGAGGGAGGATAGGTAGAATTGGTAATTTCGGGCATTTTAACTACTTTGTGAAACTGGATGTTACGTTTGTTATCTTTGTAAAGGAACAAAGACAAAGAAAGAGACTGAAAGTGGCATCAATTTCGAGCACTTTTCATCAAAGCTGTCTGTGTGATTTTGAGATACATGTTATGAACTTTTGCAATTGAAAACTTCCCAAGTATATTTCTTAAGCACAGTGCCCTTAGAAATTTGAGCTTTATTTTCTCACTTTCACTGAAGCGTGCACTATGGAGTAGAAATTGATTTTAGGCATGTAACTGTAGAAGCGTCTACAATACTGAACCCTGTTGCCCCTACAATTCATGCATAGTTCTTCTACTGATTCCTACTTTGGATGCTATGCCTGTTACAGCTTTTCAACTTGCTAGTTAATCTCAGAATATGTTTCGTAATTTTAATTTGCTAGGAGTATTATGATTTGGTTTAGGGCAAGACTAAAGCGAAGTTCCTTAGGTGTCTATAATTAAAAAAAAAAAACATACATGGATGTTATTTTACTGTTCGGCACGTTATTAACTGGTTAGAAAAAGTTCCTCCATGTATCACAATTCTCTTGGGGAGTATGATACTAATCACCCAAGGACTTCACCTAAGTATTTTCTTCTAGTTGACCAAGTTTTCCATTTGAACAGGGTTAGATTTTTACTATCAAATTTTCTAATAAAAACACTGCCTTGTAGATATTTTTTATAATTTATCGTCACGTGATAGACTCTTCTGAAAACAATTCTTCTACATGTTATATTTCTATTAAACAATCTAATTGTAAACACTTAAGTAACTTTGATTAAGTTTTGTCCATTGTCCTTTGACTCTTTTCATATACATTTTTTTAAATGGGATATATATATATATATTTATGGTTATTTCATAAATATGAATATTTTAGCACATCTTGCAGACTAGGGAATGATGGCAATTCAGGGCAATCAACCTCTGGCCTTTTTGCGTGCGCTGTGTGCCAAGTAGATCTTGCTTCAAGTGACGGCATATCTGTTCATGCCGGCTCCATTTTCTCCACCACCTCCACGCCTTGGCAAGGCCCTTTTCTTTGTGCTGATTGTCGCAACAAGAAGGACGCTATGGAAGGCAAGCGTCCTAGTGGGAATTAAAGTCTCATAGCTTTTCTCCACCTATTTATTCTTTATGCCATCATTCTTTTTCCTGTTTTTTTTTTTGATAATCATGATTTTTATACGTCAAGTAATTGCTTGAATCCCACTATAAAGTAGTGACTGATGTATATGTAATATTCTCAAGTTAGTGTAAAAATGGGCGTTGCTTTTAATTTGCAAAGACTGGAGGAGAACCTGGACTGAGTTTTGGAAAATTAAATGGTGCTATGTTATAACCTAATTACAAAGTATGGGGCTTTGAGTTCCACGTTAAAAAGTATAACACTCTAATTTATACATGGGTCTCACATGGCATGTAGCTTGGGTTTTCCATCTTCATGAACTATCTGTATCAAGTTTGGGGCATTGTAATTTATAAAACTATCTGGCGTAACAAAAGTTTCCGAAGCATTGAAAAATAGTAGTCTAATTGGGTTTTTAATTGGGAAGTGTGTGTATTTTATTTTATGTAGTATATTCTTAGAAAATCGTGGACTTCCGCTCTTCCGGATGTAGTTTCGGCAAGAATTTTAAATAAACTTAAACGATAGAAAAAATGAGAGGCGGGGGGAGCGGGGGGACATCCCCACCCCCACTCCCTTACACACAAATTTTGAAGAGGTGAAATTGTTTCAATAATCTACAAATGTAGGGGCTAACTTGGCTAAAAATCAGTGCTTATAAGCATAATTTTTTAACTTTTATAATAAGGTCAAAGTAATTAGTCATAAAAAAAAAAGAATCACATAAAGCTTGCATTGTAGGCTTGATATGAGTTTTGTACTGATGGGTTAAATCCTTGTCCCCAATCCCTGTCTCTTTTCTCTTCCATTTTTTCTTTCCTCACTTTTTGGATTCATAATAATTTCAGAGTATTAGAAAAGAAAAAAGAAAGAATATATAGAACATGAATAGTCATTTGCTTTGAACTCTACAACAGACCTTCATCCTCAATTTCACTAGAACACAATTATTGTAGGGGGAATCTGAGTGAGTGGTTTGGAACCATCCAACACGTTTCCTTAGACTTCGCAGTCAACACTCTTAACACTCGGAAAGAATGGAAAGCAAGCTATCCATTGTCTCTCTGCATTCATCTTTTGGCTACATTTCACGCTACATTCAGAGTTTCCTCTGTTTCTTTTTATTGTTTTCTTCAATTTTCTCTCAGTTCGTGCTTCTTCTTTCAGGTCAAGAAGTTCAAGCAGTTCTTGTTGGAGTCCATTAGTTTTTTGATGCCCATTAAATGGGCGATTTTGGGATGACGGCATTTTTTGTGTGTCGTTTCCTCTTGGTTTTGCATCTGGTACTTCTTCTCTCATCTGGGTATGGAAATGGGGACCATAATGAGTGTCTAAGGTCGTTTGATTGTGGATATCTTGGGAGGTTCCACTTCCCCTTCACCAAGGCAAAACTGCCAGACTGTGGCTTAATCATGATACAGGGTTGTGAGGATCCAAAATCACATAAAATGATTAAACTGGGGAAGAAAGGAAGATCATTGTTGCTTACAGACGTCCTTCAACAGGATAATATCATCACAGTTTTTGACAAAGATCTAGACGATCGTTTGAAATCTAAAACTTGCGAAGTTTTCAACAATAATATTACTCTTTCTCCAAACTCTCCTTTGGTTTCTTTTGATATTAGAAATAAAGCAACCCTGTTCAGATGCAACCGCGCTCTCAATGTCAGGCCTCCTCTTGGGATTCTCAGTTATACCAAGTGCCCTAACTACAATATCCATTACTATGACTTTTCTTATCCTAACAAAGACGAGGTCCTAAGCCTTTTCTCAGCATGTTCGATTCTTCAGCTTCCAATTAAAGACCTGATTAATGCCACAGACCCTTTATCGTTCTTATCTGGTCATATGATTATTGAAGTACGATTATCTGGTAATTGTGATCAGTGTTACAATTACATGGGAGGCCAGTGTCGACTTGACAAAAACAATAACTTCTACTGCGACAAAGGTATACTCCAAGAACAATCCTCGAATATATTCTTTCCAAATGATGGTTTCTCTATGTGTTTTCAAACATTTATGTGACCTCCTACTAATTTTCTGAGGATAAGTGAGATTCTCATGGATGAATTAATATTGTCCTTGACATATCTGTACCAATTTGTGTCTTTAGTTTACTAGTATGTACTTCTTGCTTCTGAATTTAAGTGATTTTCCCTGTTATCTGTGGCAAAAGCTGAGCTTTCTTGCTAATTTTATTATATATTTGATATCCTTAGCATGACAATTAGAAATAGTGAAATAGGACATTAAAGTTTTCTGCTCTCCACTAATTTCCTTAAACACCTATCCTTCCCTTGCCCTCCTGACTCCCAAACGTACCTGAAAGTTTTGGCTCTCAATTAATTTGGTCCTATACTTTGTAATTGTTTTACTGTTTACTTCAAATTATTTCTTCTTTTGATCGCAGCTGCACCTGCACCTGCATCTGCAGAGCATAAGAGTAAGGTTTGGAAGCTGGCATTGAGACTCGGACTAGGTAATATATATGAACTTTTTATTCATTTTCAGCTATTAGGCTTCAAATTTAATCATTCTTAGTATTATACAGTACCACTGTTAAATTTAAAATATCTTCTAGTGTTATATGTGACCCTCTTATCTTTTCAATTTTGTCTAAGAAAATTTCATCCTAGTTTCTATTACTAACATATTTTTGCCTTGATCTTTTTTGTTGGTTGTATTCTGATTAGTATATGTGGTTCTCTGGTTGTAAGAAATTTGCTTTATTTTTTCCAAAAGAAATTGAATTAGAGTTTTCAGTTGTTAGATTCGAATTTAATGATCTCCAGCATCATACGTTATCACCCTTGGATTGAAAATGTTATCCTTAAGTGTTATTTTTTTTCCTCTTATCTTTTTCATTTTGTTTGAAATAGAGTTTCATTTGGCCTTCTTATAAGGGATGAAAACATAATCTAGTTGTAATAAATTTTTGGTCTTTCTTTGTTGCAAAAGAAATTAAATTAGAACTTCTCATGTAATTAAGAAGAAAAAAGTAAAAGCAATGAGACTAGTCATTTCATTACAAGTTTAAATTGTGATCATCAAGAGATAGCCTTTTTGTACATAGTGCCTCTTACATGGCATTTATTTATGAAGTGAATCTAAATTTAGTATTTTAAATTTTTATGCAGCTTTACCTGTTGGAGTTGTAATACTATTATCCTTTGCTTATTGTTTCATAAAAAAACTTTCCCCTCATATATCTATCTTTTTCTGGAGAAAAAATGATCCAGCTCATCAAATAATTGAGGCCTTTTTAAAGCAACATGGACCTCTCTTTGCTAAAAGGTACAGTTACTTAGAAATACAGAAAATCACAAACAACTTCAAAATTAAATTAGGCCAAGGAGGATATGGGAGTGTATATAAAGGGAAGCTACAAGATGGATGATTTGTTGCAGTGAAGGTGCTAACTGAATTAAAAGGTACCGGTGAAGAATTTATCAATGAAGTTGCGAGTATTAGCAAGACATCTCATGTTAACATTGTTAGCCTTGTGGGGTTTTGTTTCCAAGGTTCCAAAAGAGCATTGATTTATGACTTTATGCCTAATGGGTCCCTTGAGAAGTTTATATATGAGGACAGTGCCAACATGGTTGATCGCCAATTGGATTGCAACACTCTGTATGACATTGCAATTGGTGTTGCTAAAGGATTAGAGTACTTGCATAGAGGTTGCAATACTAGAATCTTGCATTTTGACATAAAACCACACAACATATTACTTGATGAGGATTTTTGCCCAAAGATTTCAGATTTTGGACTTTCAAAAGTAAGTCCAAAAAAAGATAGTATTGTCTCTTTATTGGGTGTGAGAGGAACTATAGGATATATTGCTCCAGAAGTGTTTTCAATAAATTTTGGTGGAGTATCTCATAAGTCAGATGTCTATAGTTATGGAATGATGGTTTTAGAAATGGTTGGAGAAAGAAGAAACATAAATGTCAAAGTTGATTGCTCCAGTGAAATATATTTTCCACATTGGATTTATAAGCGCCTTGAGCTAAATGAAGAACCAAGACTAAAGTGCATTAAAAGTGTTATTGATAGAGAAAAGATGAGAAAGATGATAATGGTAAGCTTATGGTGCATACAGACTAACCCTTCGACTCGGCCAACAATGAGTAAAGTGGTGGAGATGCTAGAAGGAAACTTGGAAGCTTTGCAAGTACCTCCTAAACCTTACATGTCTTCTCCTCCAAGATCTCCAGCGCATTACTCAACTGAAACATGTGAGACTTTGTAGTTGTTTTTTCTTTGCCATGGGGTGTGTTATATGTACCTTGTAAAAGTTTCTTTAGTCTTTTTTTTTTTTTTCCGAAAACTGTAATATGCAATTCAAGCTTTCAGTGTAGTAACATATGACTGATGTGAGACTACTTAGTCATACGTTATTTCACATATATGTAATTGTTCACTTTCTTTTTCTGCAAAGATATCAATGTTTGTTATATAGGAAATAGTTTTCTACAAATAATTGCTTTGCCATGATCTCCTTCAAGATCTATCAGCCAAATTCTAGGCCCTACTATCACTTTTTAGTAGTTTAGAAAATTTGCTGGAAGCCTATTCTATTTGATGTGAATATAGCTAGAAAGACTTTGCAATGTTTTCGCGCATAAGAAGGTTTCATAATTTTAAATTATGCAGTGAAGTATTATGTCGGCCTTAAATATTGGATTAGAGTTGCTTGCTATTCTGATCCTTCTATTTTCTGTTGTTGTTGGCACCCTCACCTCTTCTGTGTGTCTCCTAGTGCAGAGGAAGGGTTTGTCCTGTGAAAGGTTTTGGAATGTCCAAAATTCTTCGAACAGAGTCTAAATCTTATCTCTTCTGCAATGACGTGCAGCTCAAGGTAGAAATTTGGTCCCTAGTAATTGCAAGCTCAAACAGTAAATATCATGCTCATCAACAGTTAGCAAGCTCTGTTTCTTTGTTCGCTTTCATCGTTTTCTCTCTGTCCTTTCTTTTGCTTAAGAAAAGGGATGAAAGATCAAAGATTCTCTTCAACTTTTGGCGAAGTCTTTTCCTTGACTTAGTTTGGTCTTTTATAGTAGTTGAAGCTCAACACAACAGTTGAAAAGACTTTGTTTGGTGATCTACGAAAGGGACATTGCGCGGAATGGTCATTTGGAAATGCAGCTTAGCATGATACATTCTATAACATCAAACTCTGTGCTGATTATCCCTACAAGGACTCTGCTATAATCAAAATTACTTACTTGGAGGCATAGTTAGAAGCAGAGAAGCCATTTTTCACCAGATAATAATATCTGAGATTGGAATGCAATTTTTCACCAGATAATAATACCGAGTTTCACAGGGGCATGTTGAATTATTTTTCATTCTGGTATACAAATATTGACAACTACTCATAAGAACAAAAACAGAAATTCAAATGACATTACACTGTTACTGGGCACACATGTTCTTCATAATTTATTTGAGTTTCACATTAAAACTACAAGCTGAAATATTAGAATATTAAAAAAAGGTCCAAATTAACCATCTGAAGATCCCTTCCACTTGGAACTAGTTTACTTAACGTATCTGTGTCGGTTCATTACTTCTATTCACTCTTCGTTCCACTGCCACACACAAGATGGCTGTCACGTATAACTCAATATTCACCGTCTCGAATTGAGGCTTGAGTGTCACAGAGATAAATTCATGCCAAAAGTGTCAATATTTATTTATCGTTGTTAATTGTAATTAATTTGATTGATGAGTTTCCTATTTATCTCATTTCAACTCTTTATTCTTAGAGATTATTTGATTTATTTCCTATTCTTTAGGATTTGATTTACTTTCTTTAATTGTAATTATGATAGTCAAATCTCTCTCTCTCTCCCTTTCTCTTGTATATATTTGATCTATTATATAGTGAATATATGAAGCTTTTTATCATCATTTCATATTTAGCTTTTATGGTATTAGAGCTTTTCTTGCATCTCTCCCATGCTTGATTGTTCATTCTTCGAGAACAATCCAGCTTTGCAATTTTCTCTTTGCTACAGTCTTTTTCTTTCCATTTTAACCTCTGTTTGTCTTTGCTTTATGCTTCTATCTTGCTCTGTTCACCCCATGCACCATACCACCATGTTCGCCATAATCTTGAGATGCCGCCATCAAAATTTCATGGCCAACAGAGTTGCGACGCGTTGTCACGTGCTGCCAGACCGTCGCTGGATCGTCGAAATTCCAATTTTTTTCGTTTGTCTGAGTCACTGATTTCCAGGCTGAATTCTGAACAAGTTGAATACGTTCCTAAGGTTTTTGTGTGTGTTCTTTCCATTTCTGGCCTCTGTTTCTACAAAATCCAATTGTATTTTGAGTTATATCACTGCTATGGACAAGAATGATGTTACACAGCCTATTTCCATACTTCTGAATGGATCCAATTACTGTCACTGGTTGGAGAGCATGCTAGGGTTCCTTAAAGGTCGCAAACTATGACGATATGTTACAAGTGATATAAAATATCCTCTTTGTAATGAATAAGAAACTGATGCTAAGTTTGCTGAGCGTTTGGAAGATTAGGATAGCAAAAATCACCAAATTATCACATGGTTTTGAAACACCTCTACTACTAGTATTAATCAACAATTTGGACAATATGAGATTGCTAAAGAGGTATGGGATCATCTTGCCAGTCGTTATACTTCTTCTGATCTCTCCAACCAATTTCAACTTCAGAAAGATCTAAGTACTCTAAAGCAAGAAACTAGTCAGTTTGTGTATGAGTTTCTTGCCAAGATGGAATTTTTCTGCGATCAATTGGCATATTCTGAGCCAAAATTCAAGTGTACTGAAGATGCTAATGCTTTTACATCTTACCATGATCCTCTGAGACTTATTCAATTCCTGATGGCACTTAATGATGAGTTTGAGCCTATTTGCGCTTCTTTATTGCACCAAAGTCCACTTCCTACTCTTGAGGATGCACTCCCTCGGTTGAAGTCAGAGGAAACTTGATTGGGACTTTTAAGATGCGGCACCGATATGGCTTTTACTGCAACTGAGGAAAACTCTAAATTGTGTCGTCGTTGTCCCTAGGCCAATCATTTATTCTTTGAGTGTCCTCTGATTGAATGTCGCACCTGTAAGAGAAAGGAACATATTGCTACAAACTGCTCTTCTCTATTTTCTCGTTACTGCAAGAAGCCTAGACATGTCATTGAGCGTTGTCCTATTCGTCTTCCTAGATCTGGTCAGAATAAAAATTTCACACGACCCAATCAATCGTCCAAGCCTGCTCTCTCCACACCTACTGCTGCTGATGATACATCTAATTCTACAAGCACTTTCCTAGTTTCTAGTGACCTTGAGGCCCTCCTTAAGCAATTACTTTTTGGTACCTCCCTTCCACCTACTACTTTAGCTACTCCCTCAGGTAACCCTCCTTGGTACTTTGACTCTGCTTGTTATAATCACATGACTGGTCAGTCAAAAATCTTTTCTTCTTGGTCACCTGACGCTACTACCCCTCTAATTAATACTACTAATGGTCCCTTGATGTTTGTTAGTCATAATGGTTCTATTTCCTTATCCATGTTATCCCTTGATGATGTTTATTTTGTTCCTTCCATATCCTTTAATCTTATCTTTGTTAGTCAATTAGTTGATCTTGGTTATGATATAATCTTTTCTTCTAATGGTTGTCGTGTGCAGGATCTTCGGACAGGATAGGTCATTGGAACGAGGCGTAAAGTTGGACGTATGTTTGAGCTCAATTCCCTGCATGTTCCTCCATCCACATCACCTCGCTTATGTGCTGCTTCCCCTGCTGTTTCTTTTGAGTTATGGCATCATCGTCTTGGTTATTGTTCTATCCACAAATTGTCATCTTTAATTTCGAATGGTCTTTTAGACAATGTCATTGAAAAATCTTTAGAGTGTGTTTCTTGTCAGATTGCAAAACAATCTGCGTTGTCATTTAATAAAAGTACTTCTATTTCTGAGTTACCTTTTGATTTGATTCACTCTGATATTTGAGGTCCTGCTCCTACTTCCTCTATGGGAGGATCCCATTATTTTGTTATTTTTGTTGATGATTATTCTCATTTTACTTGGATTTACATGATGCAAAATCATTTTGAATTGTTTGCGATTTATATTAAATTTGCAAATATGATTAGTACTCAATTTTCTAAAACTATCAAAATTTTTCAGCGAGATAATGCTATGGAATATCGTGATTGCCAACTTCTTAGTTTTTTTGATGCACAGGGCACTCTCTCTCAATACTCTTGTCCTTATACTTCCCAGCAGAATGGTCAGGTAGAGCAAAAATCCCGCCACATTCTTGATACTGTGCGAGCACTTCTTATCTCCTCTTCTTGTCCTGAGCGCTTCTGGGGAGAGGCAGCTCTCACAGCTATTCATGTTATAAATCTCATTCCATCCTCGGTTATTGGTAATATCTCTGCTTTTGCACGTCTCTATGGTACTTCTCTTGATTACACTTAGTTCAAAGTTTTTGGTTGTACTTGTTTTGTTCTTCTTCCTTCTCACGAGTCTACCAAACTTCGAGCTCGTGCTCGAATTTGTTATTTCTTAGGTTATGATCCTGAACATAAATGATATTGTTGTTGGGATCCTCTGTCTCATCACATTCGTATCTCTTGACATGTTATATTTTAGGAGCATGTCATGTTTTCCAGTCTATCTTAATTTTCCTCTATTCCACCCATCTTATCTCTTCTTTTCATAGATCTCTCTACTGATTTTTTTCCTAGTGATACAGGTATTAAATCCTCTAACCAGGTCATGCATACGTCTGATGACTTGCCCTCCACCAATGACTCTGCCCTTCTTGAAGATCCTACACATGATGTGCCTTCATCTTCCACCACCTGTCCAACACGAGTAAGACATCTCCCTTCTTATCTTCGTGATTATCATTGCTTTTCTACTATTCTTTCTCTGAATGAACCACAGTCCTATAAAGAAGCCTCTAGTGATCCTCCTTGGCAGCAAGTAATGAAAGATGAATTACAGGCTTTGGAGAAAATGCATATTTGGGACTTGGTTGAGCTTCCACCTGACAAAACTTTAGTAGGAAGCAAATGGGTCTACAAAATAAAAACTAATTCTGATGGATCTGTGGAACGATACAAGGCTCACTTAGTGGCACAAGGGTTTACTTAGGAATACGGCATCGATTATGAGGAGATGTTTGCTCCAGTTGCTTATATCACTTCAGTCCGAAGTTTACTTGCTATTGCTGCTGCTAAACAGTGGGTTCTTTGTCAAATGGATGTCAAGAATGCCTTTTTGAATAGTGATATAGAAGAAGAGGTTTATATGAGGCCTCCTCCTGGGTACAATCACTTGGGAAACAAAGTTTGCCGCCTTCGTCATGCTCTATACGGCCTCAAACAAGCTCGTCGAGCTTGGTTCGCCAAATTCAACTCCATTATCAGGCAGCTTGGATTTTCGTGTAGTCCTCATGATACTACACTTTTTCTTCACAAAACCAATCATGGGATTGTTCTACTACTTTTGTATGTTGATGATATGATTATTACTGGTGATGACATCATAGGAATTCAAGAACTCCAGGACTTTCTCAAGCAACAATTTGAAATGAAGGATCTTGGGAACTTGAGCTATTTCCTTGGCTTAGAAGTACTTCCTCTGGTTGATGGTATTTCTCTTTCTCAAGTTAAGTATGCATCAGATTTGATTTCCTGAGCTCAAATTCTTGATGATGAAACTACAAATACTCCTATAGAACCGAATGCAAAGTTCACACCTGCTGATGGCACTTTGCTGAAAAACCCCACTCGTTATCGCAAGCTAGTTGGAAGTCTCATCTACCTCATGGTGACTTGTCCGGATATTACATATGTTGTTCACATTGTTAGCCAATTCATGTTCGCTTCTCAGACCACTCACTATACAGCAATTCTTCGCATTCTTCGGTATGTTAACGGTACCTTGCCTCATGGCTTATATTTCTCTGCCAACTCTTCCCTTACGTTACGAGCCTATTCTGATGCTGATTGGGGAGGTGACAATAGTGATCATCATTCTACCACTGGCTTTTGCATATTCTTTGGGGAATCTCTAATCTCATGGAGAAGTAAGAAATAGACTTTGGCTTCTCGCTTTAGTGCTGAATTTGAGTATCAAGTGCTAGTGGATACTACTTCTGAGATTTTATGGCTCCGGTGATTACTTGCTGATATGGGAGCTTCACAAACCTCCTCTACTGATCTCTATTGTGATAGTCAGAGTGCCAGACAAATTGCTCACAATGATGTGTTTCATGAACGGACCAAGTACATTGAAATTAACTGTCATTTTACTCGGTAGCATGTCACTTAAGGCACACTTTGATTACTTTCCATTCGGACATCTGAATAGCCAGCTGACCTCTTCACCAAATCTTAGCAATCGGGACATTTTCAAATCTTAATGAACAAATCAAGATGATTTTCATTCCCTCATCTTGAGTTTGAGGGGGGATGTTAATTGTAATTAATTTGATTAATGAGTTTCCTATTTGCTTCATTTCAGTTTCTTATTTTTAGGGATTATTTGATTTATTTCCTATTCTTTAGGGATTTAATTTACTTTCTTTAATTGTAATTATGATAGTCAAATCCTTCTCTCTCCCTTTCTCTTGTATATATTTGACCTATTATACAATGAATATATGAAGCTTTTCATCATCATCTCATATTTAGCTTTCAATCGCGTAAAAAATGCATTTGAACATCTTGCACCATTCACTTTGCATGCAAAGAGACAATAGACACAATTTAGTAGTAAAGTCAATAGTGTGAATTTGATGGTGGCTTTCTGATCCAAAAATTACAATAGAAAAACACATCATATCTTGTGCTATCATTTATATTTTCTCAATATTCTGCATATATTTATTTCGTGTTTTAGCTTAATAGTAGTTGTGACATTCATTTTTTATTTTCTAAATTATTGGTGTCTAGGCCTCTAACAGGTGGAGATAGGCCTTGTCATTTGGGGGATGCGGGGGGAGGGATAAGTTAGGCCAAGTGGAACACTGTGATTGGCCAACAAGATATAGTTCCACATGGCATTTTTCTATGGTCCACTTGACCTTATGTTCATTCTTTTTCTTTAGAAGTCTGATTTCAGCGTCTGTCTTCTTTCTTTATTCTTTCTGCTTACCCACCACTATATTTTGCCTCCTAAGTATTCAATAAGTAGGAAGTTGTAGTGGTCCCAAAAATTCACACCTTAATGTTAGTAAGTTTAAGATAATGTGGTCCCAAATATGCATAGAAAAAGTAAGTTCAAATTGTTGCATGTAAGATAATGTGGTTCCAAATTCTTAAGTAAAGCATCTTGTATTTATTTTTCATATTTTGATAAATTATATTTTATGTTATTTTAATCACTACATTTGTGTAACTATTGTAATTGTGGGATGATATTGAAGATTTATTTTGTTCGCCGAAGGTTAATCATATATGTGCTCTTATGACCTAACTAAAAATGCTTCCCATGTTTCCTTTTAAAAAGAATGAAAAAGGTGATTGATAACTAGCCTGTTTATTTTGTAGATGTTATAAATCTACAATATCATATTCAGATGATGTAGTAAAACACGTGAAAATAGAAAGGCATCAACCAAAAAGCTTTTAAAAAAATAGAAATTCTTATTATTTAAGGTATGCAACACAAAGTGTTCGAAAAGGCTTTTATACAAAGCTCTAATCAATTTTCAAAAATTTAATTAAATAAAATAGCAAAGCAATTAAAATAGAAAAGTATCTAAAATGATAAAAAAAAAAGTCGTGAAAATGGTGAAATTTTGGCTAAAAACTAGATCCAGTTATCTTTATTCGTATATAGCTGAACTCTGTATAAACTTTTCATAGAAATATAATAAGTCTACAAGTTTCACCTAAACTAAGAGTTATGTCCTTTCAAAGTTAGGTTGTCCTTTTGGATTCTTTTTGGATTTTTAATTATCAATCCAATTCATATACTTAACCGCCATGTGTTTCCCATCATTAAAGACATGTGATATTTAATATTTTTAGTAAATAATTTGACATAACATCATCTTTGTTTATCTTGAAACTGTTGCAGCAATAAAGTCATGAAACAAATGGTTTAAGTGTTGTTAATTATAAATTGCAAATATTTCTTGTCTTGAATATTTTGTACAAAAAAATAAATTCAAAAGTTATAAATTTTTACATTTTAAAATATTAAATTTAGAAATAAGTTATTTAAAATGCTAATATTGTGAAGAATAATTTAATAAATTGCAAATTTGGAAATTTAAAATTCATATTTTGTTAAATAGTTAATATATAGTATAATTTTTTAGAAGTAAGAAAATTCAGAAATGAAAACTTGAAAATTTTAACAAAAATAAATGAAGAAAAAATTTTAATATTTGAAAATGTACATATTTTTAATTTTGTAAATAATTAAAAAATGAAAATATTTTGAAGCATTAATTTTAATAAATGTAAAAGGAATTATTAAATATAAAATTTGGAAATATAGTTGACTATTTTGATCAAAATTTGAATTCATCATATAATTTTTTCCAGGAATTAGAACTTTTAAATTATAATATATAAATATTAAGGAAAAAATGGCATATATAACATGATATTAGTTAGAAAAAATATTTTCATTAAATAAAGTTAATAATAAGTAATAGAATCAAAATAATTAGAAAATAATAATAGGTAATGGAATTAGAAAATAATAATGAAATGATTGATTTTTGTAAATCATGAAAATTTATAATTTAGTTAAATAATAATAATAATAATAATAATTACTACAAAATAGTAATGTGTTTTTTTCCATTATTTTTTTTAAAACTTAGGTAATTAGTTATAGTCAATGTGATATTACGTAGAAATAATATTTTCATTAAAAAGAGTTAATAATAAGTGACACAATTATAATAATTAGAAAATAATAATAAAAAGAATTACAAAATTAAAAATTTAAAAATAAATTTCCTCAAAATCTAAAATCTTTAATTTAATTACATAAAATAGAAGAATAGAGTACTTACACAAAAGTTGCAATACTAGAATCTTGTATTTTAACTTAAAACCACACAACATACTACTTGTCAAAGATTTTTGTTCATAGATTTTAGATTTAGACTTGCATAGTATGCCTAAGAAAGTAGTGCACTATCTCTTTATGAGGTGCTAGAGGAGCTAGAAAATATATTGCTCTTGAGGTATTTCTAAAGAGTTTTGATAAGATATCTCATAAGTTAGTTATTTACCAAAAAAGAAATGAATATAAATGTCAAAGCTAATTGTTTTAGTAAAATTTATCTTTTTAAATTGAATTTATGAGTACCTTGAATTAAAATAAGATCTTTAACTAGGGTGCATTAAAAATAAAATTTACAAGGAAAGAATGAGAAAGCTAACAATGGTGCAAATAAACTGTTTGTCAACTCAGCTAGTGATGAATAAAGTGATGGGAATGTTCGAAGGAAGCTTTGAATCCTTGCAAAATGCTCCTAAACCTTATCTTTCTTCTCTAACACCTTCAACCTATTATTTAACTCAAATAGGTGAGACTTTGTAGTTGTACAATTACTTTTGTTCTTGTTTCTTGCCATGATAATAACAAACTTCATCACGCTTATTATTTCTTATGAGTTTTATATCATCTTAAACAACTTGTAACTGCCATTGCATTGAAAACTGTAAGATGCAATTTCTATTTTTAATTTTGTAACTTGTTATAGATGACCGTTGATTTAATTAATAATATACATGGATTTTATGTTATTTCACAAATTTGAAGATGTCTATAAAATTGCATCTAGTACTGTGAATTTCTATTCCATATCTTTTAAAAATTTAGACTAAACTTTTTAAGATCCACCAATTTTAGCTTAGGATTCTAATAATAAATGATAATTTCTTCCATGTGACCTTTTTGATGCTATAGTTGCCAAATTCTTGGCCCTCCCCTGATAATTAATTGTATGTTAAAAAACTAGCTTAAGTGTTTTGTTTATACAAAATAAATATAGCTTGGGAGATTGCAATGAATTTCTCTAAGTTTAGCATCCCTTCATATACTTGATTCAAATTGATCCTTTCAATGGCCATAAATCCTTTTTATTGATTCACCATATCCTTTGCCAATATACTCTTTAATCTAGCTATTTGTAAAAGAATAAGAAACAAATAGGAGGACATAAGAGCTCACATAATTGTTGAAAAAAAGCCATTGACTTAATCTCTCTCAAGCATCATGAAGCTTCGAGCAAATTAGAGTACTATTCCAAAGGTAGAGGAATAAGGCAATGAAATATGAAAGTAGTAAAAAAACTAATAAATTGAATTACATAAGACAATAATGGAAAAAGGTAGTGTATAAAAGTAAAATCTTAAAGCTTGAAGATCTTCTACCTAATTGACCTTTGCCACTATATGAAATTAATTTTTTTGCTATGCTGTGTAGTGACTATGCAACACAAGCATAATCTTTAAAAAAGTTAAAAAGAAAAATAAAAGGTATTAAACCTCTACTGTGCCTTTAGGCACAATAGAGGATCTAAGCTCGTCACCATATATAGGTGCTTATGTATGCATCATATGGCGTCAAACACAATTATAGCCAAGGGGAGCTAAGTGTGTAGTAAAGTGTGAAGCAGTGCAGCAAGTGTAACCAAGTGAATGTATAAGAATGACATGAAATGTAGTGTTGTAATGAGGATTTGGTGAGGTGTCCAGTGAGTGAAGTGTGCAAGTAGGTTAGTATATATTATATTTTGAGTGTGAGAAATAAAATTATTCTTTTAAATAAGTCCCTTAAGTTCTTCAAGTGGTATCATAGGGTGGTTCGATTCGAGACCTCTTAGTTAGGTGTTCGAGTTAGGGACTATAAAGACTTCAGAAGTAAAACAACTTTGTGAAAGTTTTGGGCACTACCCAGGTGGCTATGATGGATATGGCTTTAACTAATTGCTTGCTTGAGAAGTTAAACAATGACAGCTATTGGATGTGGAACATTGTAGTTGAGCTCTATCTCAAAGGTTAGAACTTATAAGGTCTTATTGATGGGTTTGACAAATCCTACTGAATCAAAGAAGTGGAAGGTAAGAGCTAAAAAGGCTCTGTATGTATTTATCACCACTGTAGAATCACAACTTGTTAGATATATCAAGGAAGCAAAGATACCAAAGGAAGCATAAGACACACTAGGCACATTTTGTTGCAAAGGCTAATGATGCGAAGTTGTAACTACTAGAGAATTAGTAGATGATGATATAATAGAATGATATGTTAATAAGTGAACACTTTTAAAGGTCAAAGGTATTTATGATGAAATTTCAAAATTAGATCTAAAGAATTCTATTACTAACATACAAATGTGAAGAATTATCATTGTGGGGTTAAATCCAAAATATCATAATAGCTGTAAGGGACTAGGCTAAGGAACCAACTTTAACTGAGTTAGAGATTATACTAGCTAACCAAGAAGCTGTATACTTATAAATGTCTAGAGTCTCTTTGAAAGACGAAGAAAAAGTTTTTTTCAATAAGAAAATTGGTCAATAAGAGGAGTCCAGCTCGAGAAAGAAATGAAGACAATAAGAGGTGCCAAAATGGTTAGCAAAATGGTCATTATGGAAGAGGCCTATATTAAGGGGGAGGAAGTTGCCCAGATTTAGAAATCTTGAATAGAAAGAGTGATAGAGAGACAATAAATGCTATAATTATGTAGGAAAGGCATCTTCATTAGAAATTTTAGAGTACCCTATGAAAAAGGAAATATACAACAAAAAATTATACTGAAGAAGAATGAGATTTCCAAGCATCATTTGGAACTATAGAACAAACAAATGAACTACAGCATCTTGTATTGAAAAATCATTAGAGGATATGACGCTAGCCATGGTAAGTTAACTTTTGCCAATTAAAAAGAAGATTGGATAGTTGATTTAGGATGTTCAATCACATGACCAAAGATAAAGAATATAAAGGACATCAAGTTGTTGTGATTACAAATAACTCAATATTGCCAATAACACATGTTTTAGAGTTAAGGTGTCATATGAGTTTGTTCACTTAGATATCTTTAGACTAATAAAACAACCCTTGATTAGTGAATTTTGATATATGATCATGTTCATTGATAGCTACCTAAGTTATGTATAGGTAGATTTTATGAAACAAAAGTTAGAGTCCTTATCTAAATTCAAAATCTTCAAGGAGACAAATGAAACAAAGATGGGCATAAGGTATTGTGCCTATGTACCAATAATAGAGGAGAATATACAAGTAAATTTAATGAGTACTTGCAGCAAAATAAGAGTCAACAATAATTGACTTGCCTAAGAAGACTACACCAAAACATAGTTAAGGAAAGGAAGAATTGACCTTTGGTAAAGACTTGTTGAAGCATGTTGCATGCCAAGAATGTACCCTCACATTTTGAAGTTGAGTGCATGAAGTCCATTATTCATGTTACAAACAGGTCACCATAAGCGAAGCTTAACTTTATCACACCTTATAAAATGCTCTGGAATATCAAACCCATAGTAAGTTATTTCTGAGTATTTGGTTATATGTGCTACGTTTTCACATTTGACCATTTGTGTGGCAAGATTGATAAGATGGTAGTTTAATGCATCTTTATGAGTTCTAATAATCAGTGGAAAGGTTGGATAATCCAACCACTGGTCATTGCATACTATTTGATTCTAATGTGTTTTGTCCTTCTATAAAATATAAGATTCTTGATCACTGTTATAGATAACTTGCTATCGCACAACATTTTTATAGCATTACTTTAAGAAATCCTTAAGTCATTCAACATCTTTCTTAACTAAAGTACTTGGTTTGCAGTAGTTAAAACTATAATATATTCTGCTTTAATAGTTGATTAGGCAACAGTTCCATGCTTCTTGGGACTCTAACATACACTTTTTGATCCTAGAGTAAAACAATATCTAAAAGTGTTCTTCATATCATTAAAAGAGCCAGCCCAGTCACTGGTTATGAATCCTATTAAGATGGTACCAATAGAAAGATACAGAAGTGACTTAATAATGCTTTGATACATTAAAGCATTTATTGAACTTAACCTATTGCTTTTGCTCAACTTACTTCCCTAAATTATTGGTGTACTTATAATCTTAACTTTTCTAAGTTGAATCTTTTCAAAACCTTTATGGTATATTTCTTTTAAGAAATGAAAATACCTTAGGAAGATTGCCTCATTTCTATTTCCAAAAAATAAGACATACTTCTTAGATCATTCATTTCAAAGACTTCATTTACCTTCCAAATAAGATGAGTGACCTGAAATCACTTCTAGTCATTGATAAATCATCAACGTAAATGGAAACAATAAGGATTTTATCTTTTTGCTATTGGACATGCAAGGTAGCTTCATTATAAACCTTTTTTAAACCTTAAATCAGTTAAGAAACTATTAATTTTGGCATATTAAGCTCTTGGAGCTTGTTTAAGGCCATAGAAGGCTTTTTTTAACAAGTACATCTTGGTGTTTTCGTGTGAAAAAACTTTTGGCTATTCAACATAAACTTCTTCTTCTATAATTTCGTTTAAAAAGACTAATTTGACATCATGTTGGATTACATTCCAGCCTAGTTAAGTTATAATTAATGAGAGCAATTTGATGGTATTCATCCTTACAACTGGAGCGAAGGTTTCAGGAAAGTCTACACCTTGCATTAATGTATAACCTTTCACAACCAATCTTATTTTATGCTTACTTATGGTTTTATTAGGTTTTAGTTTGAATTTAAAATCCCATTTTGTACCAGTCATGTGCTTGTTGCTTGGTCTTGGCATTAAAATCCACATGTGGTTCTTTTCAATCATCAACTTTTCCTCCATAGTAGTTCCCCATTATGCTAATTTCAAGGCATCTTTAATGCTTGTCTATTCCAGAAAAGTAACATTGTATCTAGCATAAACATCTTCAAGAGATATTACACTTTTGATTGTATTTTCTTCACTAGAATCATAATTTCTTAAGGTGCCAATAGGTTTGCCAACAACATCTTTAGTGATTTGGACGTGGTTGAAGGAAGCAACAACTATCTTTTTCTTATCCTAAGCTTTACTTTCATCAAACTTGCTACTTTTACTTATAATAATTCATTATATAATAGGATTAAAAATCTTGTACCTTTTGGAGATATTATTATAGCTCATAAAAACACTAATTTTTGATCTTTGGTCAAATTCTTCCTTTTTAGCTTTTGGAATATAGGCATAACATAGACTCCTGAATACTTTAAGGTGACTTACAAATGGCTTTTGACCTCTCTATCCTTTATATAAGATCCTTTCCTTTAAGGCTTTAGTTGGAAGTTTGTTTTGTAAACAAAGAAAGGTGTTGAAGGCCATTGCCCATATCATCTTAGGCAAGTCCTTCTTAAACATGAAACATCTGGCCATATTCATAATAGATCTATTCTTCCTTTCACTCACACCATTTTGTTGAGGGCTTTGTACCTATCCATGCTTTGAATGGCGTCTTCTCCTTTAAGGCTTTAGTTGGAAGTCAGTTTTGTAAATAGACAAAGGTGTTAACGACCTTTGCCCATAGCATCTCAGGGAAGCCCTTCTTAAACATAAGACATTTGCCTATATTTATAATGGATATATTCTCTATACTTGCTCATTGGAGAAACTCGTAAAACTAATAAAAGGTATGTTCAGTCTTATTGTTGGTCCTCAACATCTTGATTGAGCACTGATTCTTTACTATTATTTTGAACTTTTAGAATATGGTAAACACTTTAGACTTCTATTTGAGTAAACAAACCCAACAATATCTTGTATAATTATCAATAGATAAGAGGAAGTATCTGTTAACATTTAAAGATGGTGTGCTTATTGATCTACATACATTTGAGTTGATGAGCTCTAACTTGCTAACTGCTTTTGGGACTTGATTAGAAAGGAAAGGAGTTTTGGCTTAATTTCTCAATTGAAATATTCCACATACTCAATTGAAACCACTTATAGATTGTAAATTTGACACCAGCTCCTTTTTTTTTGGAGCAACTTCAATAATGAAAAATTGACATGTTCAAGTCTTTTCTTCCTCACTACATAGGCTTTTCTTTTATAGTCCTTTAACTTAAGAGAAAAACTTCTATTGTTCATTATACTGAGAATATCTTTATGCTAGTAAAATTAAAGATTTCACATATTTTACTCTTAAATGACAGAGTACAATTTTTATCTAAAAGATACCCAAGTTGAGAAGATTTTTACTTAACTTAAGTACAGACAAGACATCTTCTCTAAGCCTTGTACCTGTGGGTGTTTAAATAGTGACAACACCTTTTTCTTTAATAATCATAGGCTTGCCATTTCTAACTCTAATAGTGGCAATAAAGAACCTTTATTCATCAACCTTATTTTTGTCAATTACTTGTGTTAGTTAGGCTTAAGGTTGTTAATTTTGATTTTTCATATATACTCTATCAACATGAACAAACTGCTTGCAAAACGAGTACTAAACTCTAGGTCTAAACCAACAATAACCTTTAACATAGTTTTTCTTTTGATAATAAGGATATTTTTATAAGAGTAATTAATATGAAAGATTTTCAAAAAAAGATAACTTTAAAAATTCTTATTTCATTCATGGTAGAAGGGGAAAATATATAGAGAAGAGATGGCACCATGCCTACCATTCAAATCTTGAAAATCAACTCCAATAAAGATACCATAAAGGTAGTAAAATCATAAAGCCTAAAAAAGGTAATAAAGAGGTTAACAATCCATAATAAATGACATGATCAATGACATAACAAAATAGAAAGATAAAGCCTTTTAAGTAGGAATTAAATAAGAAAACAAAACACTTCACCTTATTAATAGCAAATATTCCATATGATTCATCCCAAGAATCATGAGATTCCAACATTCCCCCTTAAGCTAGGTATAACTTGAAGAGACAGTTTTGTTGGTATATATAGAAATTTCATCTTTACCAATCTATGTAGTGGCTTCAGCTTCGTTGTAGCGCAATAATTTTAGTTTTGCTAGTTTCTGTAACATAATCAATTTTGCTAATTTGTGCAGTGGTTTCATGAGAGGCTTCTACCTTTTCAATGTGAGTGGCCATAGCTTAGCTAATGATTTTGCTAGATGGTGCAGCAGCTTCAAGAGAGGCTTTTGCCTTCTCAATGTGGGTGGCCATAACTTGGCCAATGGTTTTCAGTAGTCTATGCAATCACTTTAGTTTATTTGTTCTATGTAGTAGCTTTATGAAAGGGTTCTACCTTCTCAGTATAGGTGGCCATAGCTTGGTAGATAGTTTCATTAGTTCGTGTAGCAGCTTTAGTTTTGCTATTCTATATAGCACCTTTGTCATACCTTAGGTAAAGATACGACTAGCTTGGGACATGAGAAGATCTTACACCTATAAGCTGAACAGACACACAAATCTTTATATAATTCTAATTCTTGATCAAATTTCATATTACATTTGTAAATTGAAACATCACTTTTATAAGTTTGCTTTATTCTTATCAAGATCACAATTTCATAGCTTAACCATATTTTATATCAAAATCACAATTTATTTGTTATAGGAAATCTGGTAGAGTTTCTAATAAAATTTGGACATCCTAAATTATCTAGAACCCATCCAACTAGCCATACAACAAGAGAGCTCCACTTTCTATCATCACTCAATATAAAGACATAACTAATAGGGTATGGATCCTACTTGTGGTTTATAGAGCATATTTTAAAGTATAATTAAATATATACCAAGATGACAGTTCAATAATACTTGATAAATAGGCCATTAGTATTTCACTAACAACTCTATTAAACTACATTGGAGGAGGTTTGGACATAAGTTCCCTATCTATAAAAAAAAATTGAATAAGCTGTAATACTCAGTGAGTAGAGGATAAAGCACGATAGTTGAAAGAATGAGCAAGCATATAATTTTTTTAAATGAAAATAGATTTTGACATAATAATAATTAATAGGAAATCTAAACATGGAAAGACATATACAATTTCTTATGAAAATTCGAATTTGTAAACTTCTTAAATAGAAAGATGTATAAGATGATTAACATTAAAAAAAAAGCTGAAGAATTTGAGTTAATAGAAATCAGTTTATTATTTTATTCTTAAATTAAAATACAAGGAAATGATGAGCACATAATTTTTCTAGTCAAGATGTGAAATTTATATAGGATAGTTGTGAAAAATAAATAAACTAGATAAATAAGAAAAATCACATTCAATCATTTAAGCGTTAACTGTTGAATAGAAAACAATAGTTATACTAAACAATTTAACAAAACACATTATTAGAAAGGTCCTTGTAGAACTTTAAGATATAGGATATATATATACTAATGTGGCCACACAACCCATGATAGAAAATAACCTCATATTCAATTTCAGAGCACTGTAGGCGAGAATCATGTGTGAGACTTCTACCGTCATCTTTGCTTATCACCATCTCTATAGCCTTTAAAAATTTAGAAAGCATCCCGCTCAGTACCCTTTAGGTACTTAGTCATAGAAATCATGTAGTAATATCCAAGATGCATCAAAAGCTAATAGTACTGTTGTTAGCAACCAGTATTTTGCACAATCCCACCTTTATATATATATATATATATATAAAATAGAATCTATAAACTAGAATCTCCTAGATAAAATTTGCAATAAATTTCTACAATTTAAAATATAACATTTCATAACTATAAATCATTTGAGTAAGTCCGACATCAATATACCAAGATAAACATTTTAGGATTTCCTTTCCCTAAAATAACACTTAGGATATTATATAATTTCATATTAATAACACCATCATATGTTGTGTAATCTAGAAGATTTGATACCAATAGCATTCACATGTAAGAAGATACTACCTAGGAAGTCTATCCCAATAGATATATAGGTAACAGATAAGAAATTGAAAGATTTAAAATAGGAAGGAAATTAAGAACATGTAGTCTACTTATAGAGAAAGTTGAATAGTATATGTGTTGGCTTTTTTGTCACTGAACCACTGTCAATCCATCCCTTAAAATATATGAAAAGTTTCTTAGACATAATCATAACAATTTATTCAATTTCAAGAACTCAATTAATGTTCTTTTTCCCTAAAGAGTTAATCAATTTAACCATCCTACTTGGTCATTGTTTCCTTTAACTAGATTATCCTAAGTTTAATTCTACTTGGTTCAATTAAATTCTACCTAATTACTTCCTACCTTAGTGTTCACCCTATATTAATCCTTATCTTTCTTTAGTTTATTTATTATTTAATTTGCTTCTTACTTCAAACATTTCTTATATCAATTTATTCTCCATGTTAGTTCATAACAAGCTTGAATATTATCAAGATATGAGTGAGAGAAGGCTAAACAAAGAGATAGGTAACCTTACTTAAATTTCATGATGCCCACTACCTAACACCTTCCACACTTCACTTGCAATCCACTTAAGAATCTCAACTAAACTCATGACTAAAAGGAAAAACAGAAGTTGTGTAAGATCATTACGAGTATGGAAAATGATTTTATTTTAAGTTGTTAAAGAATTCCATAACATCAATAAAGTCATTAGGCAAATGAAGAAATGGAAGGAAAGAAGAAAGGATAGTGCTCATCCAAGAATCATTATAGCACCTACTAGGAGGTTGTAGTTGTAAGAAATAATGGATAAAGGTGGAAAACTTAGCCTCACAAGAAATGAGAATCTACCACAAGACAAGGAGCTATCACTTAAAAGGACAAAATAAAGCATTTGGATAGATGAGAAAAAGCTAAAATGAAGGAAGAAATATATTGGAGTCTAATGAGCAAGATCAATGAGATTATTCCAGAACATGAGGGGAAAATAGGGTAATTTTAACAATTTTAAAAACACGAGGGGTAACCTTTGAAAGAAAATGAAAAAGGAAAGAAGTTGTAGCCATAAATGAGGATAGAAGTTAAAGGATGAGAACCTAGATTTGAGCTCTAAAACATGATCTAATGTTGTGTAACCTATGAAGGAGGAACATGAAGCTTTAACAGATAAATGGAAAGAGTCACAAGATGGGGCTTCAATGGAAACAAGAAAGCATGAAATTTTGCCTAACACACTAAAAGAAAAGTATGCCCACATAACTTGCAGACAGACACATAACCCATCAAAACATATAAGGAAGGAAGAAGAATGAAGAAAAAGTCTAATTAGATGAAAGTGTCAGCTATAAAACATGAACCCAAGTTGCAAAACAAGTGCTAAGTCTTGAGCTTAGGAGATTGAATGAGTTGGATGATCCAAAGAGGAAAAGGCATAGAGCTGGTATATAGAGTTGAACCTAA
This sequence comes from Erythrophleum fordii, assembly GCA_032878935.1. NCBI lineage: Eukaryota > Viridiplantae > Streptophyta > Magnoliopsida > Fabales > Fabaceae > Erythrophleum > Erythrophleum fordii. The sequence goes on from JAVQMF010000029.1 coordinate 4,910,432, forward strand.
AAGATTGAGAATATAGAAGGAGCAAGTTTACTGGAGATAAAAGGAGACATGGCTTTTCTTAAAGTTTCCTTGATCATATATTTTTTTCCTAATGGAAAAATTTGAGATTAACAAGGAGAATGAGACTATTTCTTAGAATATCATATTGAGGAAAAATCTGAAAAAAAATATGGACCAAGGAGTTCTTTTCCAAATTTAAACTTTATGTGTTTTCAATACTTAAGTAATGAGTTAGCCACTAAAACTATAACTAGAGCTTGAGTTAATCACTCCCTTCATAAAAAATTAATCTATGCTTCATTTAATTCATTTTAATTAATTTGTTATTATCATTATTGTTATTTTAATTTCCAAATTAGCAAGTATTACAGGTTTCATAAGAGTTTTGTGCCTTCTCGATGTGACTGGCTATAGCTTGGCTGATAGTTTCACTAGTCTGTGCAGCGACTTCATGAGAGGCTTCTACCTTCTTGATGTGGATGGCCATAGCCTAGCCAAATTAGGTTAAATAGAGGATATAGGCAATAAAGGTTCTGATACCATGAAGATTTTTAGAATTTAAAATAATATTTTGATTTATTTTATTAAAAATAATGAGTAGTACATAAACAAGGGAGATAATTGACTACAAACCTAGCAAATCAATCTTGAGTAAAAAAGGAGACAAATAAAAATTAAATGAAAGAACAAAGTACATAAATAAGGAAGATAATTGACCAAAAACTAGCCAATTATTCTCAATTAAAAAGGCAAAACAAACAAAAAGTAAATGTTAAAATAAAGCACAATAAAATAAAGAATTAAAAAATAAAAAATCTGTTTGAATATCAGGCTTTAAAGCTTTTTAAATCCTTGTGATTCTCAAGTGAAAATCAAGTAGCTCAGCAAATCAAAATTACCAAAAGTCCCAACATCTCCCCCTCAAATTAGGCACAGTTTGGAGTTAGTATTACTAATCATCTTTACAAATTCTGATTCCAATTTAAGCATAGGAACTAAGCCCAATAATTTTCTCAAGACTATTTAGGTCCTTTTGATCTTTATTTTTAAGTAATTTTTTCAACAATTACTATTGCTCTTTGGAAAATGGAATGTTCCCAAATTGGGGAATTTCCTCCATTGTCATTGTTGAATCATTAGTTTCATCCTTTTGTTTTGACTTCTAATTTGTTAGTTTTCCTTGGATGTTCTAATATTTCTCTTTAGTGTGACTCAATTTGCTATAGTGATCATATCATGCATCGGTTTATTTTTGTAGTTTGCCATCAGCTCCCAAAAAATTGGTTCTATGAGTAACAAGTGTAGATGATTCACTAGAACTAGAAACAGGAGTTTTTAGCATCAACTTCTTTCTAGTCTCCTCATACTTGACCTTAAAGAAAACCTCTTTAAGTGAAGGAAGAAGGGTTCTTACAAGCATTCTGCTTCTAACTTCATCATAGGTTTGTTGAGGGCCATTAAGAATTTGTAAATACACTTCTTCTCACTAAGTTGTCGATAGTTGGTTGCATCACTTGGGCATTCCTATGTGCAGGTCTCCAATGCATTGAGTTACTGCCTATATATTGTCATAGAGTGTAATATTGATCTACTAGCATTTCTCCTTTTTTCAAATCATGTATGAAGCTCTCAATTTCAAAGGCTTTAGTAGCACTCTCATAGGTAGAATAGGATTCACAAGTAGATTCCCATATATCATGGGCAAACTTATAGTACATATAAAACTCCCCAATTTCAGTACTCATAGAATTTACCAACCATGAGATTATAAGGTTGTTTTTAGCATAATGTACTTGGGGTCACACTTTTCAGAAGGAATACCTTTGCCACTTAAGTATTCTTGCTTTTCTTTACCATTAAGAAACATCCACATTGACTGACTCCATTGGGGATAATTGTGTGTCGTGCCTTGAAAATAGATACATGATCGGCCTAGAATACGAGGGACCCCATGTCTGTAAGCCCAACACATAACCAAGATATTCATCTTAATTACTCATATCAATTTAGAGTTCAAACTTACATAAATATATTTAAAAGCTATATTTAACTTTTTGTAGAAAATTTGATAGAGTCTCTCCTGAAATTAGGACATCTTGGATTTCCTATAAATAATTAAACCAATCAACATGCCAAAGAGAGCTCCATTCTCAACAGCAACACATACAAAATAGCATAGGGTATGGGAATCTTGTCTATAAATTTATGGAGTCTACCTAGAGTACAAAGTACAATATAAGTACATAAGGAACATAAAGGAATCAAGCCTATGTGAAATAATGCTAGGCTCACCAAAATGACAATTCGGCTACGTTGGACAAGAAAGATCAGGCTTGATTCTACTATTTACAATAATAAGTAAGGGAATAAGCCACGATATTCAATATGTAGAAAATAAAGCACAACAACTAAAGGGATAAGTAGGCATAGAGTTTTTCCAAATGAAAATAGGTTTTTAACGTAATAGTGATTAATAATAATTAATAGGAAATTTAATCATGGAAAGTCATATAAAGTTCTTATGGTAATTCAAATTGTAAATTTCTTAACTAGCAGGATGTACAAGAGGATTAATATAAATAAAAGTGAAGGGATTTGAGTTAGTAGAAATTAGTTTATTACTTTATTCTTAAATTGAAATGTGAGGAAATGATGAGCATATAATATTTTGATCAAGATGTATAATTGTAGGATATATAAAAAAAGTAAATAAATAAGTAAAAAAACAAATTACATAATTCAAACATTTAATAGTTAACCATTGAATAGAGAACACTGGTTATACCAAAAACAAATTTAATAGAATATCTTATTAGGAGGGTCCGCACAGAACTCAGATTTAGGATATTCATACTAATGTGGGTACAGAGCCTACGAGGGTAAATAATTACATGTTTAGTTTCAGAGCATTCTAACAGGAATCACAGCCATGAATCATAGGTAGGACTATTATTACCATCCCTACTTACCACCATCCCTACAACCTTTAAACCTTCAAAGAACATCTTGCTCAGTACCTTTTAAATGCTTAGTCACAGAAACCATATAGTAATATACAAAATGCACAAAGGGCTAATAGCATTGCTGTTAGCAACTAACATTTTTCATAATCTCACCTTGTGTATATGTGTGTGTGTGTATAATAAATGGAGTCCATAAAGAAAAATCTCCTAGATAAAGTTCGTAATAAGGTTTCATAATTAAAAATATAACATTTCATAACTATAATTCATTTGAGCAAGTTTGACATCAATATATGAAAATGAACATTTCAGCATTTCCTTTTTTCAAAATAACCCTGAGGATAGCATACAATTCCATATTCAACTTAATAACACAATCATGTTTTGACATAACATAATTTGGATGATTTGATATGCAAAATATTCATATGCAAGAAGATACTACCTAGGAAGCCCATCCCAACAAACATGTAGGTAGCAAACAAGAAATTGAAGGATTTAAAATAGGGAAGGAAACTAAAAATGTATCATACTTTATACTTTACTCACAGTGTTTGCCAAATGATTATTGATTTTTTTAACATCGAACCACCATCACTCCTTTCATTGAAACCACTCTAATATGTCTTAAAATGATCAAAACAATTCTTTCAATTCAAAAACTCAACTCATATTCCCCCTTCTTTATTTTACTTAGTTAATTTTTACAAGCCTGTTGATTAGTTGTCCTAATTTATTGTTCTATCATAGTTTTTGTTATTTTTTTTTTCTACTTATTAAATTCCTTGGTTGCTTCTAATTTGTCTATTGGAATTAAGTTAACTTACTACTTACATTGGTTAACTTTTAAATCATAAAGTCCACATTTGTGATCGATTTCTATTTAGTTAGATTCTACAAACAATTCCCAATTCTATAATCTATTCCAGCTTAATATTTAATTTGATTTAGCTGATCTATTTTTATTTTATTTTATATTATTATTATTTTGTTTATAACAACTTAGTCTATCTAGTAGATTTAAATGACCCTTTATATGGTTTTAGAACTTAAGTTAAAGTGTCTATAAGTTGTGAGATGGTGCATAATTGTCTTGCTTAGGTTCTTCAACATGTTTATTTCAATAAAATGAAATTTCCATTTTGTTACTCCCTAGTGGTGTTCTTAACTTAATACTTCATGCGCCAAGAGTATGCTCTTGAATCATTTAATAATTAGGAATGGTAACTTGCACTATCTCAAACAGTCCTTAACCCAATTAATCACTAAAACCACTAGCACGGCTAGCACCATCAACAACTAGAGCACATATAAGAATTTTACACTAGAAGGTGGAAATTTATAGCTATAGCATGAACAAAAATTGAAAAGCACAATTGAAATTTTGAATTCAAGCATTAATGGAAACACAAGCTTAAGCACAACTATGTATAGAGCTGAACGAGGAAGAAGCAATCTGTAACTAGGATTTTAGATCACCATTAGCATTAAAATAAAAGCCAAAACTAAGGAGGAAGCAATCAAAATACGAGGAAAAGGAAGAATGAAAATGGAAGAAAAAAATGGAAGCTACTATCTATGGCTTCCTTCCCATACAGTAGCCAGCCAAGAACATTGTCGGAGCACCTACAGAATGATAACAGCAGCATTTTATGGTGGGCAGCAACAAAGAACAAAGAAAAAAAATTGAAAGAAGAAGAGGAAGAAAGGCTGCATACTGAGAGTTTTGAAATGTCAAAAAAGAGAAGAAGAATGGGAAATGCTGCGTCTGAAAGATGTGAAGCTCCTTCAACAAGTTCAAGCTGGCATTGTAACACCCCGAAATTAATTAAGGTACTAATCATGGATTAAGATTAATTAAGAATAATTAATAGAGGATAATTGTGCAAGTTAGTGAATAGAAGTTTTGGAGGGATAAATTATTAATATGGGTTTAAGAATTTATTTAGGATAGAAATTGCATCTAGGCCTAAATTAATGAAACATGATAAGAGGCTAATGGAGGCCCAATGAATTAGGGGCAGACCCAAACCCTTGAGCTCATCAAATTAGGCCCAAATCCCATTAAACCTTAGCAACCCAATGTGTGAAAACTGGCCCAACAGAATTATGCAGCCCAACAATTAAAAACTGGCCCAATAAGCAAAATTTGAAACCCAATTAGATTTGGACTTGGAGTAACCCATGACCCAACCCCTTGACCCAACTTAAACCCATCTAAACCTTAATTGCTTCAGCCACTTTTCCCCCCATTTGCTGAAACACAAAAATAGAAGAGAATTTCGGAGGTGAGGAGAGGAGGCTAGGGTTCTTGACATAATTCTGCATTTTCTCACATTTGGAGCAAGATTTGGCCAAAGTAATAGTTATACAACTTAATCCCCTCATCTTCCTCTTTAATTTGGTCTAATTAGTTTTTCATTTGGAGAGTTTTCATCATACCCAAAATCTGAAAAGTGGGTGTTTAGGGGTTTTCTTGATGAAATTCGTAAGTTGAGGTTGGGGTTGGTATTTGGTGACTTTAAACCCCCCCATTTGATGCTTTCCTTGTTGGTTTGAGACCCCCATAGCTGATTTATATTATGGGTACTAATTTTATACGAATTTGCTTAGGATTTTGGGTGAAACATTGAGAATTCTGGTGAAAGATACTTGAATCCGAATTTGGGATTTTTGGTGGCTGTTGCAATTGTCTGCAAGTGAGGTAACCGGGGTTTACATTAATTCCATGCATGTATCTGCTTTAATTTCATATTTGCTATATATGGATGATTTGAAATGTTGAATGAATTGGTTGGCTATCTGTTGTATCATGATTGGACCTTGTGAGTCCATGGTGGAGCTGTGGTGCGGCCGCCACCTGTGCATGTGCCACGATCGGGCACCGGGTTATGATCAAACCCCAGATGCACTGAGCCCTGGTTGTGCTCAATGGGGAGTAGGTGCCGTGGACGGGCCTCTCCCGGTGTTAATGGCCTTTAACATGTTAAATAGATGATTGCTAGTATGGGATAGTAATCATGATAGCCTAATTGTTTCATTTGCTGAAGTGACGGATATGATTCTGATATGGATTTTGATTCATGCATATATGTTGATTAAATTGGATTATATGATGGAATTGTTTTGGTTACTAAGATTTATATCTCACCCCGTGTTATGGGATCAATATTTCAGGTGAAGGTTCTTCGGGTAAGGATAAGGGTAAGCAGGTGGATGAGAATCCATGAGTTCCCACCTATGGGGAGATGGCTACACTTAGGCTGACTTAGCTAGTATAGATGCTAATTTTGTATTCCTTAATGTACAGCATCATCATGTATCTATATTGCCAAGTGTAGGCTTGAACATTTGATTTATTGAGAATGTATGTACTGAAAGGCTAGACTTTATCGTAACTTGATAATTGTTGTATGGATTCATGATATCTGCTGAAAATTATGTTGACCAATGATATGGCTTATCAATGGAAATATAACCCTTGAGATTTTAATATGAACCCCTAATGTATGGAACCCCCACTTGATTGAGTGTTAAAGGATGGATGTTGGTAGTTAATGTATATTCTGCTGTTGTTACCTTATAAACTTGTTGATAGAGGCTAATTAGAGAACGGAAATGGGCATATAAGTTTTGAATTTGTAATGGAAGCATAGCTAAGTAAATAAGATAGATAAATGCTATTTGAGCCATATAAAATGAGGGGAAGTGACCTTAGAGTGTCCCTAAGAAGAGAAATGGAGTGTAGGGGGCGAAATATAGTGAAAACAGTGACAGAAGGGAATCACGCCGTGGCCAGGAAGGCTTCGCCGCGGCCTAGGAAGTGACAGTGGCGAGGGACGCCGCGGCTTGAGAAATCTCGCTACGGCGCGGAGTGAAAATAATCGCCCAGGGGGTGACAGAATGTAACCTCGCCGCGGCACAAGAAGTCTCGCCGCGGCGCAGATCCAACTCACCGGGCGAAAGTCAGGAAAATTCCAGAGAGTAACTTGGCCGCGGCGCAAGAGTTCCAGGCCGCGGCGCAAGTTTAAAAATTTGGTTTTTGAGCTCCAGAACCTAACGTAGCTACGGCGAGAAAGTTCCAAGTCACGGCGCAGGTCCCCAAACTCCTATATTTGACCTAAAAACCTAAATTTCAGTAAGGCTAATGTTAGGGAATAGAATGAGTACATTGGTGGGATGTTTTGTGGGTTGAAATTGATCAATGGATGAATCATAAACCTTTAATGATGGTATAAACCCTTTTTATGCATGATCCCGTTATGGTTGTTAGTTGATGATCCTAGTAGTATCAAGGTTTAAATTTTCCCTATATTTCTGCAAAGTAATTGATTGTAACAACCCCAAACCTTGATCATTAATTATTAATAGCATGTTTAACCTTAATTATTGAGATTAGAAACTAGGGTCGTCACAGGCATTCCTCTTACTATTGATGATGACTTTAAAGAATTCTTTTCAGAACAAGATGTTGATAATGATACTATTTTTGCTATACCAAGACTTTAATCTTCAAAATTAGAATTTTCTGATTCAGACTACTTAGATCATTCTGATAGCAACATCCATTACAGTTACTCTGTGCAACCATGTACTCAAGGAGAACCTAAAGAGCCACCCATGCCTTATATTTAAATACAAATTCTATAAAGTGAGTATCATAAGACTATTCTTGTCATAGCCTATATTGATACTGGAGCCTCCAAAAGTCTTATGAATCTTGCAGTTCTTCCTCTACAGACATGGACTATACATTCTGAATACTTTAGTGCAGCTGATGGAAAAATCTTTAAAATTGATCTTATTACCAAGAAAAGAATTGGTGTTAAGATCTTTCCCAACTGCATTGTTTGGACTAAAGTGCTTGGTAGCAATCTTCTAGACAAAGATATCCTCACTGGGATGGACATTTATTGTCATGCTAAAAACTTTAAATTCTTCCTCAAGGAATTCAGTTCAAACAACAGTTTAAGCCTTACACTACCATCTCCAAGGTGTTTAAGCTTTCTAATGTTCCTGCCGGTTATAAGGAACTTTGTGATCAATTTATGCCCTACTGTCTAGAGTTGCATGATCATTTTACCTATTCTTCTCCTTTCTAAAAAAATAAAGATTTCTTCATCCAGTTTCCATTTAAAAGAAATAAAGATATCAATCTTACAAAGACAATATATCTTAGCATGAATCCTAATGATTTGAAACTTGCTAGGGAAAAATGTGCCACCTTCTTTCAACAAGGTCTCATTGAGCCAACAAGGTTCGATTGGGCTTGCCAAGCTTTTTATATAGAAAAATGTACTGAATAGAAATGTGGCAAAAAGAGATTAGTCATTGACTATAAACCTCTCAACATGTTTTTACAGGATAATAAGTTCCCACTACCCAAAACCAGTTCTTAGCTCAACTTGTTAAAAGAAGCCAAAGTCTTCTCAAAGTTTGATCTCAAAGCAGGCTTCTGGAAACTTGGAATTGATCTATCAAAAAGATACAAAATAGCCTTTTGTATCCCTAGTGCCTAATACCAATGGTTTGTAATGCTATTTGATTTGAAGGTTGCCCCATTCTTGTTTCAAAAGGCTATGACAAAGATTTTTGAACCCATCCTTTCCAACATATTAATCTACATTGATAATATTTTTCTTTACTCCAAAAATGAAATAGATTACAAATAAATCCTCTAATAATTTTTGGGCCTTGTGCAATAATACAAAATAATGCTTTCATCCAAAAAGAGACAGTTGGGCCAAGCCCAGATAGAATTCCTTGAAATGCATATCTCTAATGGATATTATCAACCAAGCCTATACATAGCCCAAGAATTATTCACTTTTCTGGATAAAGATCTCTCTATAAAAGAAATTCAACAATTTCTCGGTGTGATTAACTTTATCAGAAACTTTATTCTAAAAGTATCTAATCATACAAGCCAGTTGTTCAATCTCCTTAAAAAGGACCCTCTCCCTTGAGGACCTACACAAATAGCAGTAGTTTGATACCTTACAAGAGTCTTTCAAGTACCTTTACCTTTAAAGATTCTTGATAAGGGTAAAAAGATCCTCCAAAATAACACTAGTGAAGAATTCTAAAGTGCTGTTCTACTTAAAGAGATTGATGGAAAGAAATATTACTGTGGCCATGTTAGCAGACAATTTAAAAACTCTAAAAAACATTATCATGCAATCTGTAAAAAGATTCTTGTTGTTAAAAGAGGGATCGAGAAGTTTAATTTTCATCTATGTCCATATGAATTCACTGTGTAGATGGATAACTCTTCATTCCCTAAAATTTTAGAGTCTCATAAAAAGGTTCTTCTGGTTAAGCAATTGTTACGCTAGAAAGACGAGTTTTCTCACTATAAATTCAAAGTAGAACACATTAAAAGATGCCACAACATCTTAGCAGACTTCCTTTCCAGACTATTAAAAACCCTGAGCCTTATCACTCTAGCCAAACTTATTTCCCTCATTCACATGGCTCATTCAATCTCTATATATATTATCCATTATCCTTTTCCACAACTCAAAAAGGATTTTCCTCCTGGAGAACCAAGACTAACCACTCCTATTGAAGTTCAACAGCTTGCCTAAAAATCCTTATTCTACTACCTCCATAGGAATTTCAGCAATGTTCCACCCAATGTCATACCTCCTGCTTTCAATCTTATCTAGACACCTTTTATGATCCTATTTAGAATCACTGATTATGTGATAGATGATGTTTTTTGGTATCTGTGGACGTTAACTACTTTCTACAATAGAGCCATAGCATTTCCTCCTTTGTTAATTTTCCAATACCTCATCGCCTTAGAAAATAAGGATTCCAATTTGTAGACCCTACTTAAATGGTTTTCTCCACTACCATGGTGTTGCAATGAACTTAATCAACTCATCTAGTTATATAATCTTTGAAAAAAATCTTATAGCAGATCTACAGGTGTCAAGTATCTTTATCTTCCACTGTTCATCTTGGGTTAATAACCAAAAGATGCTTTTCACAAGGAATCATGCTTATGAATGGAACACATTCTTGGACTTGCCAAATCAGTGCATTAAAAGCTTTAAAATTATTTTTATGTGAAATTAATAATTATAAAGATAATCAGTTTATATTCTGCACATCATTAGGCCCTTATCCTAGAGAATTCATTCTTGGAGAACTTTGCTTCCCAGAATTGAATCTTTCCAATATAGAAATATGGACTCCAACCCAGATGGTTAACTTTCTCACAGGAACCAGTTCACAAGACAAAGAAGCCTCTTCTTTATCTATTCAACCACCTTTCAACACTCCTATGTAGGATTCTAAGGACCCTTACGAACTTATTGCTCTTAAAGAATTTGAAGAATGGTTCACCACTTGTTTTAAGAAATCACCAAAAGATGAGCCTGGTGCTACTGACTCTAATGAAGACCCAAACCTATCACCTTCACATGAGCCTATCAAGAAAGGATAAGGCTTATCCTGAACCTTATTTCTGCCAGTTCATAGTTTGTCATATTGTATAATTATGCGTGTTTCTTTTCAGCAAGTGCATAGCTTTACTTTTGCTTTCCAGTATGTAAAAACTACTTTGTAAAAAGTTTGTCTGCCATTACTATAAAAGCAGTTTGTTTGTATCCTAAGGCTTCGTCTATAAGAAGTATCAGTCTTTCCAAGGACAACAACACTTCTCTAAGCCTTAGAACTCCTTGTACACAAGTTTGAATAAACGCTTTAGTTTCCTTATGTCTTCATTCTAAGTTCCTTTATCTTCTGAAATCTTTTATCTGTAAATCTCTTACGATTATCTTGTCCAATATTAGTATACTCTACACTTGCTTCTATTCAGGATCTTGTGTATCAGAAAGTGTTAAGGAAATAGAATCTGAAGGAAGATAATCAACTTGTCTATGAGTTCTCTGTTGAAAAGAGTTTCCAAGAAAATCAAAAGAATCCTATATCCTAACAGGCTAGCGTATGAAAGCCCAGAAAAGAGAGAGTGGCTGTTAGCGCAAGCATACCTAAATAAGGATTCTGATGATTCTAATTGGAATATTTGAATTGAATATTTTACCTTAAGAAGACAAGGAATTGAACTTATCCTAAGCAGATTATGGGATAAGTATGGAAATCACATACCTGATTATCTTTGTCCAGATTGTATTCCTTATATAGCTCATGAGGAAAGGAAGACATTAGACTAAATTCTCTCACTCTAGAGTATGTCCAAGAATATTCAGATATTTTGAGAACTCTTGAACTATGTCTCTTAAAAAAAGATCTCTAAAAATGGAATGATCTGAAGAAAGAGATGGAATCGAATGTGCATGCTTCGATTTTATGTCGAGACCAGGAATGGTATTAAAGCCTACACATTCGTAAAATAATCAGATTAGATTTGCTAATAAAAGAAAGTAAAAAGATAACTTCCAAACACTATGTCATCCATATCTGCTTCAGTAGAATCAGAAGAACCTATTCGTCTTTCTTCTTTCCTTTCTTTACTTAGATCTATACATTCTTCTTGTATATCTTATGCCTCCAATAAAATAGATAACCTTGTAAAAATTACTCATATCCCTAAAGAATCTCATCTAGAAGAATCCATCGCTCTTCTTCTCAATCCTTACTAATTCTATCACTAAAATAGTTCTTTTACCAGATCCATCCGTAACCTTCTCTCTCCAAAAAAACCCTCATGTTAAAGAGATTGTTCAAGGTACTAAACTTAATAAGTGCGGACTTCAGTCTACCGAGGCTAAACAATATGTTACTTTGGAAATCCCCACTACTTTCATTTCTCACTAGCTCCGTCAAGGATATACCCATTTCTATCTTGGGGCTATCAGATTAGTCCTCAGAAAGAAAAGGGATTGTGGCTACAATTTGTATTTTCCTTCTAGATACTTCATACACCTCCTTTCAAAATACTTTGATTGGAGCTGCTTTTGTCACTTTAAATAGTAGAAGTGTGATCTTAATAGTAGTCCCTAATTTCAACATTAAAATATCAGATCCTACTCTTCCAACCAAATTAAAGATGCAAGTCTAGATCATTGGTGTCGAACAAGTTGCAGATGCTGTTCCAATAACCTTCCATCACTAGATAATTTATCGTCTTTAGAACCATTTAGTTGACCTCCATTTTCAGAACACCACTGATGATGTTCTTTACATGGTTTCTAATAAACTAGATAACACAACTATCATCCAGATCTCTAAGCAAAGTCCCAAAGAAGATTTGCTTCAACTTATGCCCCTTGAGTGGGTCACTAATTATGAAAAAGAGTTTTATGGTAGATAGAAGACTTATCATACTTTTGCTCTTCCTGTCCTTAAGAAACTTTCTAATGGGACTGTTAGATCTACTTTCAAAAGATCTGAATTTGAAGAAGCCACCTCTTCTACTTTAAGGTTGCTTAATCATTCCATGATGGTTACTCCTATTGTCACCCAGAAACAGAAAAAAGGTTTAATTCCCATTTATGGTTTACATCCAGATAGGTCTTATTCATATGTTGCAAAAATCAATGGACACTTCCTTTAGAATTGTGATCCATCTATGTGTGACCCTGATTGTGATTGTTATAACCTAAAAAATTGGGAAGGACCAGAAGATAATGAATGGCGACCTTTAGACTCCTGTGCCATATGCTGGAAGAAAAAGCCATCCAAGTCATCCTGAAAATCTGGCCATTGTTCTCACAATAAGCCTAGTTCTAGCTTAGATGATGATGACCATACACCAAAGCTTAGATGGTTGGCATTAAATCTCTAAGACCAAGCCTAGAAACTTTTTATAATTTACTTAAAGAATTAGGTGATAAAGATCTTCTTCCTTCTCCACCTCCAGAACCTGAACCAGTTATCCCCATACAGATATAGCCTCTGCATGTTCCCTGTATAATGTTATCCTTTGTATTAAATGCCTATGATTCAAAATTCCCTGCTATGGAAAGAAGAATTAATCTTGAAACAACTGTTACATATAAGCTGTATTCTGTACTCACACTATAGGTACATGAGGCCTATCTCACAAGTTGAAGAAGTCCTCAACTGGCATACCTATAATGCTATGGTACAGAACAAAGTTCTTCAAAAGATTGATTCGCATCTTAACAATTTTTTCAGTCAAATAGCTCATACCAATTCCCATATTGATGGACTTTCTACATATGTCCAAGAATTGTATGATCGCCTTTAGCAACAGGTGACCTCCCTAGATGAAAAACTTAAAAATTTTATTGCCCATGGATATATAGGTCCTGCCTTTACTTAGAAGAAATAAGAACTCCACAGAGCAAAATCTCAGATTGATTAGATAGAAAAAGACATAGCCAGGGATCAATTTAGGAGTATATATGAGCCTTTTCCTTCACTTTTCATGCCATCTTATAACCCATATCCTATGCCTCCATACTCACCTTATCCCTAAGAAGCTGATTATTCCAAATGTTTTAAAATGAACTATGAAGTTTTTAAGAAAAAAGAAGACCATCTTAGTCTAACACAGTTCAAGCAGCTTCAACCCAGGCAACCTTAACCTCAACTTCAACCTTAACCCAAAAACATTCTTCCTCCTTAAAGACCAACTCATTTTCCTTCACAACATGAGGTCTCTCCTTCCTAAACTAAACTTCTAGAACATCTGCCTCCTGTAGTACCTTTACAAATCAAGACACCATCTTCTTCCCTAAAACACACCCAATCTCCTCACCTTGATCATTCCCAGAAAAACAAACAAGCTCAAACTAAATCCACCAAGCCTTTTGGGACAATTGTCCTATCATCAATAGTAATTCTTTATCATTCTAACTCAGACTCTGATCAGTCTTAAATTATTGGCCTAGAACCTCTCAGTTCTGAGGATGATAAGCCTGTACAATATTCAGCCTTTTGTATGGTGAACACCACTCATGTTGAAAAATATAATGAGTACAATGTTGAACATGACGATCATGCTGAGTACCAATCATATCATACAACTTTGTCAAACCATACTCAAAACCAAGCTCATCTGTCTTTTGGACCATGGTTTACATTCGATGAAATTCCTTCTGATAAATGGAGAGATAAGTTGCATGAATTTTCAACATGGATGATCTCCAAATAACTCGTCATAATGCTAATATTAAAGAAGTCCCTATAGAATTTACCACCTGGTTCACTGGCACTCTCTAAGAATGGTTTCAAAGCCTAGGGTAGTATAGATAACATTTCTATACTACAACTGGTAGTGCAAATGACCTCCTTGGTTTTCTTCATAAAGAATTTCTTGAAGATTTCCACCTCGTAGACAAACAGAAGCGTCAAGAGTATTTTCAGATGCGATGTTGCTCTTTGAAAAAAAAAAGATCTTGATTTTCATTATAAAAGAATGGCATAGTGGTACTACCTTTTCAATGATTTCAATGATGTCAATTTGCGGCATACGTTCATTGGCTCCTTACTAGAAGAGTTGCAACCAGGACTCTTGAGAGCTATTCAATCTCTCAAAAGAGATATGACTAACATCTCTCTTAGAGAGATTTACCAACTGACCATAGCTACTCTTGAAAAGTTATGCGAACAACACAAGATGTTTGATTCTATGATGGATAGAAAATTAACACTACAAAAAGTTTGTAAAAAGCCTTATTTGCAAATCAAATGTAAAGATAAGTCCAAATGCTCTTGCCCGACAAAGAAGAAATCTCATTACAAGCATGCTTACATTAAGCCTTACAAGTCTCATAGGTCTTATAGAAAAAAGAGACATAAAAAACCAGTGAGATCTTTTAGAAGGAGATTACCACAATATAGCAAAAAAAATCGTTGTTACATTTGTGGAAAAAAGGGCCATTTTGCTAAGGAAAAAGAAATATTATTATATGGAAGAAAGGAAAAATTATAAAGGACACCCAAAATTTTTTTCTAAAGGGATTTGTATAAAACTTAAGGGAAAGCTATTTCTACTTGTCTAAAATGAAAATAAGAATATACAATATTTAAAGTTTTTATATCCACCTATTTTAAAATTTAGAAACATAAAAATATCTTGATAAGTATAAGATAGATTTCAAAATAACTCTTTAAAATGATTTTAAAACTCTAACATTATTTTTAAAATTATCTAAATATTATATTTATCTTAAAAATAATTTTATCTAATTTAATTAATTATTTTACTATTATTATTTTAATTTGAATTATTACACTAATAATTGCAAACTCAAACAACAAACATCATGCTCATCATCACTTAGCAAGCTCTCTCTCTCTCTCTCTCTTTGTTCGCTTTCATCATTTTCTCTCTGTCATTTCTCTTACTTAAGAAAAGGGGTGAAAGATCAAAGATTCTTTTCAACTTTTAGCCAAGTCTTTTCCTCGACTTAGTTTGATCTTTTATAATAGTTGAAGCTCAACACAACAGTTGAAAGACTTCGTTTGGTGTTCTACGAAGGGGAAATTGCGCGGAATGGTCATTTGGAAATGCAGCTTAGCATGATACATTCTACAACATCCAAATCTGTGCTGATTGTCCCAACAAGGACTCTGCTATAATCAAAATTACTCACTTTGAGGCATAGTTAGAAGCAGAGAGGCCATTTTTCACCAGACAATAATATCTGAGCCTGGAATGCAGTTTTTCACCGGATAATAATTTATTTTAGTCTACAAATAATAATATCTGAGATTGGAATGCAGTTTCACAAGGGCAAGTTCAATTATTTTCCATTCTGGTCTACAAATATTGACAACCGCTCAAAAGAACAAAAACAGAAATTCAAATGACATTACATTCTGGGCACACATGCTTTTCATAATTTATTTGAGTCTCACATTAAAGCTACAAGCTGAAATATTAGAATATTAAAAAAAATCCAAATTAACCATCTAAATATCCCTTCTACTTGGAACTAGCTTACTTACCGTATCTGTGTCAGCTCATTACTTCTTCTATTCACTCTTCGTTCTTCAAATTAACCATTGCACATTGTTGTTCCACTGCCACCCACGAGATAGCTGCCACGTATAACTCAATATTCACCATCTCGAGTCTTTAAATGAAAATAAGGGGACTAAATGTTATAGTTTTTATCCATTCATCTAAATTCGAATTGAGGCTTGAGTGTCACAGAGATGAATTCATGCCAAAAATGACAATATTTATTTATTGCATAAAAAATAAAAAAAATTAGAGTTGAAGACTTAAAATTAAAAATATTTATTTTAAAGGACTTATTACTATTATTTTAAGATAGATTATTATTGATTTTAAATAAATTTTCTTTTAGAGTAAATATTTTTATTTTTAAGCACTTAATTCTAATTCTCTTTAAAAAATACATATGAATATCTTGCATCATTTACTTTGCATGCAAAGAGTCAATAGACAAAATTTGGTAGTAAAATCAATAGTGTGAATTTGATGGTGGCTTTTTGATCCAAAAATTACAATTAAAAAAAATTTCATATCTTGTGCTGTCAGTTATATTTTCTCAATATTCTGCATTCATTTATTTATTTCGTGTTTTAACTTAATACAAGTTGAGACACCTATTTTTTATTTTCTAAATTATTGGTGTCTAGGCATCCAAGAGATGGAGGTAGGCCTTCTCATTTGCGGAACGGGGCAAGAGGGGTAAGCCGGCCCATGTGGAACACTGTGATTGGCCAACGAGATTCTGCTTACCATTTGGCCTCCTAAATTAAAGTATTCAAAAAGTAGGAACTTGTTGTGGTCCCAAAAATTTTATTATCAACTTTCATTTTGTGCTTTAATGTTAGTAAAGTGTAAGATAATGTGGTCCCAAATATGTATAGAACAGCCACCTTTAAATTGTTGCATGTAAGATAATGTGTTTCCAAATTCTTAAGTCAAGCATCCTGTATATATTTTCTTTTTTTCTTTTTTCGTATTTTGATAAAATTATATTTTATGTTATTTTAATCACTACATTGTTGTGTAGCTATTGTTACTGTGGGATGATATTGAAAATTTATTTTGTTTGCCGGAGGTTAATCATATATGTACTCTTATTGCCTAAATAAAAATACTTACCATGTTTCCTTTTAAAAAGAATGGAAAAGGCTAGTATGGTTATTTTGTTGATGTTATAATTCCAGGATATCATATTTAGATGATGCAACGAGACACACGAAAATAGAAAAATACCAAGCGAAAACTTGAAGTAAAAAATTTGAAAATTTTATTACTCAAAGTATATGGCACAAAGTGTTCATAAGGGCTTTTATATAAAGGCCTAATTAATTTCCAAAAATTAAATTAAATTAAATAGCAGATTGCCTAAGAATAGAAAAGTAACTAAAAGACCAAAAAGGTCATGAAAATGATAGAATTTAGACCAGAAATTGGATCTAATTAAGCTATGCTCATTTGCACATCGTCAAGTTATAAATAAGCTCTCCGTACAAATACAATAAGCCCAAAAATTTCACCCAAGCTAAAAGTTATGTCTTCTTAAAGTTAGGTTGCCCTCTTGGGCTTCGTCTTGGATTTTTGATGGTTAAACCAATCCATATATTTGTCTATTATGTGTTTCCCGTCATTGGAGATATGTGAGATTTAATATTTCTAATAAATAATTTGATTAAAATAATTTCGTTTCTTGAAACTTTTGCAACAATAAACTCATGAAACAAATGGTTTAAGTGTTGGTAATTATAGATTGAAAATATTTCTTGTCTTGAATATTTTGTACAAAAAATAAATTAAAAAAATTATGAATCTCTATACTTTAAAATATTAAATTTAGAAATAAGTTATTTACAATATAAAATATTGAAGCAATAAACAAATTAGAAAATAATAAAATTAAATTAATAGTAGTATTATAATAATAAATAATGCTCGTATTTTGAAGGCTAATTTTAATAAATTTCAAATTTAAAATCATAATTTGTTAAATAGCTAATAAAATAGAACAATTTTTTAGAAGTAAGAAATTTCAGAAATGAAAATTTGAAATTTTTACAAAAATAAATGAAGAAAAAAATTTAAATATTGAAAATGTACTATACTTTTAATTTTGTAAATAATTAAAAGATGCAAATAATTTGAAGCATTAATTTTAATAAATGTAAAAGGAATTATTAAATGTAAAAACTGAAAATATATTTGACTATTTTGATCAAATTACAAAATCATCATATGATTTTTTTTCCAGAAATAAGAATTTTTAAACTATAAAATATAAATATTAAAGGAAAAACTGAACTAAATAATATGATATTAGCTAGAAAGAATATTTTCATTAAATAAAGTTAGTAATAAATAATAAAATTAAATAATTAGAAAATAATAATAACTAATGAAATTAGAAAATAATAATGAAATAATTGATTTTTATAAATCATGAAAATTTATAATTTAATTATATAATATTAATGATAACTACAAAATAGTAATGTATTGATTCATTATTTTTGTTTTAAATTTAGGTAATTGTTTATAGTTAATGTGATATTAGGTAGAAATAATATTTTCATTAAATAAAGTTAATAATAAGTGGCATAATCGTAATAATTAGAAAACAATATATCAAATAGAATCAGAAAATAACAAATTAAAAAAATTAATTTTCTTCAAAATTTGAAATCTTTAATTTAATTATATAAAATAGAAGAATAGAGTACTTGCGCAAATGTTCCAATAGCAGAATCTTATCTTTGGACATAAAACCACACAACATACTACTTGATGAAGATTTCTGCACAAAGGTTTTAAATTTAGACTCGCAAAAGTATGCTCAAGAAAGTAGAGCATTGTCTCGTTATTAGATGCTAGGGGAGCCCCAAAACATATTGCTCTTGAGAGGCAGTTTTAAGGAGTTTTGATAGGATGTCTCATAAGTCAAGTGTCCACCAAAAAAGAAATTAATATAAATGTTGAAGTTAATTGTTTTAGGGAAATTTATTTTCCACATTACATTTAGGAGCACATTGAATTAAAATAGGAACTTCGATTAGGGTGCATTAAAAATGAAATTTATAAGGAAAGAATGAGAAAGATGATAGTGGTACATATAAACCGATTCGTTAACTAAGCCAATGATGAATAAAGTGATGGAGATGTTGCAAGGAAGCCTAGAATCCTCGCAAAAGCCTCCTAAACATTATCTTTCTTCTCCAATAGCCCCGGTCCATTATTCAACTTAAACAAGTGAGACTTTATAGTTGTACAATTACTTTTGTTTTTGGCTTCTTGCCATGATAATAACAATCTTCGTCACCCTATTAATTTTTTATGAGTTTTATAGCATCTAATACAACCTTTAATAGCCATTGCGTTGAAAACTATAAGATGCAACTTTTGTTTTTGATGCTACAACTTGTTACATATGACCATTGATTTAATTAAGAATATATGTGGATTTTACATTATTTTCACAAATATGAAGATGTTTATAAAATTGCATCTAGTACGGTAAATTTATAGTTCACTAAAAGTGACAATGTTCTATAAAAAATAGTCTTTTACAAATTCAAACTAAACTTTTTAGATCCACCAATTTTAGCTTCAAATTCCAAGAATAAATGATAGTTTCTTCCATATGACCTCCTTGATGTTGTAGTTGCCAAATTCCTGGCCTTGCTCCCACAATTAATTGCAGGTTAGAAAACTAGCTTAAGGGTCTTATTTGTTCAAAATAAATATAGTTTGTGAGACTATAATGAATTTCTTTGAATTCAATATCCCTTCATCTACTTAGCTCAAGTTGATCCATTCAATGGCAATAAGTTGTCCTTTTTGTTGATTCACCATACCCTCTGCCAATATTTTCTTTAACCTAGCTATTTATAAAAGGATAAGAAACAAACAAGCAGAGATAAGAGTTCATATCTCATAGTTGTTGAAGAAAGTCACCGACTTAATCTTTCTCAAGCATTATGAAGCTTCTAGCAAATGAGGGCACTATTCCCAAAGCTAGAGAAAGAAGGAGGTGAAATATGGAAGCAATAAAAAAAACTAGTAAATTGAATTATAGAATAAAATAATGGAAGATGCCATGCATTAAAAAATGCCAAAGCTTAAAGATCATCTATTTAATTAACCTATGTAACCATGTGAAATTAGATCTTTTGCTATGTTGTATAGTTGCTATGTAGTGCAACAAGATTAATCTTAAGAAAAATGTTAAAAAATTAAATAAATAAAAAATCTTAGTCTCTTTTTTTGGAGGCCTAACACCTTTGGTGTGTCCAAATCCGAAGTGGCCACTGTATATAGGTACTTGTGTGTGTGCATCATAGGGCGTTATACACAAATGTAGCCAAGTGGAGTGCATCATAGGGCATTAAACACAAGTGTAGCCAAGTGGAGTTGATTGTGTAGCAAAAAGTGAAGCAGCTAGGCATGTTCATCAAGCCTGAAAGCTCAGTGGGCCTAACCCTACTCGATCAAATCAAACAGGTTGAGTCAGGCTAAAAAATAAAATAAAATAAAATAAAAATTTAAGATTGGGTTAAGCCATAAAACCAAGCCAAGTTGGCCTTAAAGGCCATATTGGTACTGCCAGACTTTAAAAAAATAAAAATTTATATCAAAATTTTAATATTTTATAACTATTTATATAAAAAGATTTTTTTTGAGTTATTTTATAATTTTAATAATAAATATAAATAAAAAAAATCAGGCTACCCAATATTAGCCTAGCCTTGCCTAGTATTAACCAAGCCAGTAGGCTAAGCTAGGACAATAGACTTTAATTTTAAAGTCTGTTAAGATTTAGGCTAGGTGTCGAGTTATATTAAAGTTTGGTCCAGCCTTACCTATAAACACCTTTAGAAGTAGTGCAACGAGTGCAACCAAGTGAGCGTGTGAGTGATGTGGGGTATAGTGTGGCAATGAGAATTTGGTGAGGTGTCTAGTGTAATAGCCTAATAAAATATAATTTTAAAATAATAAGACATGAATTAAAATTAACTATTAAATTATAATTGATATAAAGAATAAATTAGACTTAAGAAAATGAAAAACAAAAAAAGTTAATAAGTTAATCATAACCTAACAAGAAAATTTGAGATAGACATATTAAGTAAAATCGTTAGTACAAAAAAATTTAATTAGAATTAAGTAAAATAATTTTTGGATTAAGAATTCTTTTTTTTAGTTTAATAATAATAATAATAATATGTATGACATCATTAATATGTAGACAAATAATAATAATAATAATAATAATAATAATAATAATAATAATAATAATAATAATAATAAAAGATAAAAAATTTAATATAAAAAAATAGAATAGGTTTGCCCAAAAAAAAGAATAAAATATGAATAGAAAACAAACTTTAAAATAGTAGTATATCAGATTCTAACCTAAACACAAAACAAAACAAAATGAAGATGATGTGATAACTGGTGAGAAACTAAAGCACGATCAAGTGAAGAATCCGCATCAAGACAAATGGGGTCACTAAATATCTTTATTTGTGAAGCTTCTAAAACACATCTCCTCTGTTCTTTGCCATGGTGATGCTACTTCGTGGGTCTCCAACTTTCATATTCAGCTCCAGCATTTCGACTTCTTCTGCCATGTTTCCAAATCCCCATTTTAGTCGGTTTGGTTTTGTGGTGTTGCTGCAATGTTTCTTTAGCTCTTCAATCCCCTTCAATCGTGGCCAAAAAAAAAAAACCGGTGGGGGTTCTTGAGCCGTTCTTTTATACGTTTCTTCTTGGTCTGTGCACTTTGGTTTCCTCTTGCCTTGCTTTTTTCTGCTGTCCCTATGGAGTTTTCTTTTCTTTTGCTGCAGCTTATGTGTCCTGCACCTGGGAGCTTTTTCTTCAGCCGTGTGCGTTATAACTCAGGTCCTCTTTTGGAAGCCTACAACTTCAATCTTCTAATTGCTAATGTATGAGTTTCTTCATGTGGATTCTAGCCTCTTAACGTTATTTTTACTGTTCCTTCACGACCCAACTCATTCTAATTCCTTCATGCGTCGGTTGTTTCCTTTCTTTGGCTGCTGCAGTTTTCAAGTAGGCTATCATTATGATTCCTCCCTTTTGTTGGTTCTTTCGTTTTCCACCAAGCTCAAAGAGCTGACCGTGATCAGTAGATCCTCAGTAAGCTATATGTAGAATTGTGTGGGAGGTGCTCTCGGACCAAGAATGTTGGTAAGTTGTCAATCTTATTTGCTAAACTCAATGGGGGAATTTTGGAAGGAAGTGAATGGTTAAGATGACATTTGAAAGGCAATATAGGGTAAATTACAAATTTACTATGTAAGGCGTGAGCTAGTAGCAAATCCAAGATAGTAGGTAGTTAATTAATAACTAAGGTTAATGTAATCATTGAAAATGGAAATTAACTTAGTAACAACCAATTTAAGCTAAATAACAAGAGCAGTCCATCAAAGAAAAGTAGAATTTGACTTAAGATAATTGACCAAATAAAATGGTAAGGGAAATTTATGCATGATCTATGAAAATTAAATGGATAAATTAAATAATGAAGTGAACAAATAATTATGGCATGTGAAGTAAATTGTTTAAAAATGAGACCTATTGTAGGCAAATTTATAATTTAAGTAGGCCATATAAAATAATTTCCATTGCAAAAGTTTAAGTTATTTAATGGTCTAGGTTGATGTTGATACTAAAACGGGAGATGACAAATCGAATTTGGGTTAGGGTCATAAGAAAAATATATATATATAAAAATACATTTAATTAAATGATAGTTTGACAACTTAAATAGTATAATGTTAATAAATAACTATAGAGAAAATAAATCAAATCAAAATGTGCGGCAACTAGGCGGTAGTTAGTTGCATGGGAGTATAGTTAATCTAGGCTAAGGGAGTATAACAAATTAGGTTGGAAGGTAACAAATTAAAATTTATTCTAGCACTTCAATGAATTATTATGATAATGTTTAGGAAATCTTTTAAATCTTTCTGTTGGAAGGAGTGGATAGAGGACGGATAATCATTTGTCAATCATTATCAATAAATTATAAAGCATAATATATTTTTAAATTTTTCTTTCTGCTTTTACTTTCTTTATTTCTTATGTCCATTATATGTGTCTATTGGGAAGGCATCTTAGTTAATGCCTTAATGTGTGTATATTATAATGGTATTAAATCTTTTAGACTATGTTATGCAATGCAAGGTTTTAAAAACTAAACCGGCCATTAAACTAGTCAAGGCATTAGTTAATGGTTCAGTAGCCATCGTTGAATTATGGTCAAACTAATAGTAATTAAATATATATATATTTTTTTAATATTATATATAGTATATAT
The DNA here is from genome assembly GCA_032878935.1 of Erythrophleum fordii. Lineage (NCBI taxonomy): Eukaryota > Viridiplantae > Streptophyta > Magnoliopsida > Fabales > Fabaceae > Erythrophleum > Erythrophleum fordii. The sequence continues at coordinate 4,933,629 of JAVQMF010000029.1, forward strand.
ATATATATATATATATATATATATATATATATTTAATATTATATATATATATATATATAATGTCACATAATAAATATGATAAAACATTCAAATGATATAATACTAAAATTTAAACAAACCAAACATTCATATCCAAATAAGTCAATATCCATTACAACATCCACAATCACAAGATAAAGTAATCAACTAATAAGTAATCATTCTTAGTCATAACATTCAGTGATGTCAAATTTATCAAGTGTATTAGCATCTAAATTAAGACCATTATCATCATCAAGCCCAACTTCTAAATCATCAAATGATTCCATAATTGGTTCATCTGCAATGTCAATTTCTTCAATTCCAACTACTAGAAATGCATTTTCTTCATAAATAAAATTCTCATTCTCAACTTCTTCATTACTAAACTCAAGAGGTGCTTTTCCTTTAGCAATTTAAAACTCAAATTTATCAATTAATTCATAATCAACAAGATCATAACTTTTCTTCTTGTTTTGCAACCTAAAATAAAGCAATAAAACATCAAATAGAGATTCAATAATGCTAAAATGAATAAATAAAAATTACATTTTAAGTAAATTTATGTACCTATTCCTCAATCGTAGGTTACAAGTAACAAACACATTATCACTTTGCCTTTGATGTTCTAGTCTATTTCTCCTTTTTGTGTGAATATGCTTGAACAAACTCCAATTTCACTTACATCCCATAGAAAAAGTTGTTTAGCTAAGAAGACATATTGTCATCTTTAATAAAATTATAGTACTAGCCCTAAACAAGTGCCACCAATTATCTACATTGAGATTAGAGTACATTATATGAACAACCATAATTAAAGTATTAAAAATTAAAAAAAGTAGTCACAACTATTAAAGTATAAATTGGTTGTTATTAGAGTGTGTTGTCTTTGACACATTAAAAGCATAGGATCAATTGAAAGATCCTTGGTAAGTATGATAAATTTACATTTCTTGAACCGCTTGGTTTATGTTAAAACAATATTGTTGTATCTCAAACAAATCAAGCATTGATTGTATGATACTACTCTTCATGCAAAATTTTTCACTTTCATGAAAAAAGAAAGTAGGATTTAGATAATAAGCTATTGTATGAAGATTATATTTCAAGTGCTTGTCCCATCGAGTCTTAATAATGCCTGTGTAAAGCTTGTATAAGTTCTTTCTATTTTCAAACATCTCCTTTATCCCATTCTTTGCCCCTCGCATGCCTTCATAAACATAGCCTAAATAAGGTTTTTCATTTGCATCTATAATTCTTGTCAATTGAATAAGAGGAGCCACAACCCTTACGATGACTAAACAATCATTCCAAAATTTACCATATAATATAATATCACTAATAGCTTTTTTGTTGTAGTCTTTGCTAACTTATGATTGATGAAGTGCTTATCCATAACCAAAGCTTGCAAATCATGCTTATGATCACAAATACTTTTCTATATAATAAAAGTAGTATCAAATCGAGTCACTTCTGGATGCATGATTTCTCTCCAGCCTTTTCTTTTCCTTAGCCAAGATAAAATATACATATGGTTGTACATAAAGATTGTTATCTTTGCAACCTTTGATGTAAGGTCTACCACATTAGGCATGCTAGCAATGTCTTTTAAAAGGAGATTTATATCGTGAGTAGCACGTGGTGACAAAAAAATATGGTCATTCTTTTCATCTATCGACTTGCCCACTGTTATATAATTAGCTGCATTATTAGTCATCACATGAACATTATCAGGTTTAATCTACTCAATGACTTCATAAAACATTTGAAACAATGTTTGGCATCTTTCACCACATTTAAGGCATCAATAGATTTCACAAAAATTATACCTTGTGGAGAATAAACTAAAAAATTTATCAAGGTTCTTTGCCTTTAGTCTATCCAACCATCAGCTATGATTGTACATCTAGTATCTTTCAAACCAGCCCAATGAGTAGTTAACACTCTTTCTTGTAATCTTCCAACAAATTAACTCTTAATTCATAATAAGATGGGACTTTAAACCCAGGCCCAATTGCCATCATTGCATCCATAACAGGTTGATAGTAGGGAGACTAAATTACATTAAATGGAATGCAAGCATCATAAAACCATCTAACTATTGCCATCTTAGCTTTGTGCACTATTTCTTTACTAGATAATACAATTTTCAAACTTAATTAGAAACTAGAAGTTATCCTTGGAGCAAAATAACTTCCCATGATTGCATTACTTTTTCCTTTACTTGGAGCAAGTGGCTGCTTCTTAAGTGGTCGAACCTTTTAAACTTCATCTCCACATTCAATTTCATTACCATATGCTTTGTTGAGTTGCTTATTCTTGTTCTTTTGTTGCACTTGCTTCAATAACTCTGCATTCTTTAGTGAATATCATGAGAAACTTTTTTCCAAGAGCTTATTTCATCTAGAACCCTAGTAAGATGTTGCTTCACCCTATTTATGTTTCCTTCTTTACATATTGCAAAACAATGAACGCAAATGTACACAACAGTTTTTCCCTCTTTTGTAAAAGAAAAATGCTCCCATGCTAGATCAACCTTCTTATGGTTTGATGCAGGAGAAGCTGCTATGGATTGTTTGTTTAATGATGGTGCATCACTACAACCAACATTATAATTAGTGTTGGGAGTGGAACCATCTGGAGCATCCATACTTTGCAGTACGAAAGAACACACATCATAAGAGAGCATAATATTGAAATCATATATTAAATTAATAAATGCAAATAAATGGAAGACCATGATACACATATGGTGCAAGCATAAAAACATCTAGCAAGTAATAACATCCATAATCAAGTATTAAAGGTGTTCATGTCTCATTATCCTTGTCTCATTATCAAGAATTTGACCACTTAAAAGGGTTTAGCTACCTTAATTAGATGCGAGTAGAAATAATGGATTTGAACAACAAAGGGTTAGTTTCTATTATAATATGATTACATTGACAAAGTTAGAATAGAAACAAAGAGACCTTTTTATACATTCATACAAATAAAAATTCTAACAACAACAATATCTAACAACTAACAGCATCCACAATTAAGTGTTAGTCTTTGAGGTATTTCTTCAAATGCATTATGTGCATGTTCAGATCATGAAAACATTAGGCTTCTACCATTATCTAACAATACCTAACAACATCCATAATCAAAATCACAACTGAGAATAAGAATTTAGAGCTTTAGGTAATCATTTACCTCAATTCCTCATGCTTTTATTCTCTTTCTTCATGCACTTTCATTCAAGCTTTTGGCTTCTTCCTCATGATCATTTCCCCACACTTTTATTCTCCTTCTTTATGCAAGGGAACTCATCGATGGCAGAGGATCTCTCAATTTAGTTGATTGATGCAGCATGCAAGAGATCATTGATTGTTCCTCACTTCCTTTAAGTTTCAATTCTTTGATCATTCCAAGTTTTGACTTGTTTTTCATGCAGGCAAGGTCATCAGCGATAGCTAGATCTCTTTAACAGTAGAGGATCTTTGATAAAGATTCAACAACAAGGCTTAGGGCTCAAATGGGGCTTTGGACATGAAAGACTTGGGTGCTTTTAGAGTAAATTTGAATGCTTCATGTAGTTCTTTGTTTATGATCTTGGCTTTATTTTTTTCATGTGGGACAAAATGAGAACTAGTTAAAATAGTAAACCAATTGGTTTTTACCAAATCTACCTATTTTTAATCGGTTCTCTTATAAACTAGTTTTTTAGGGCATATGGACCTGGGCATATGGACCTACCAACCGACTAGTTCACCAGTCGAATCAGCAAGTCTAGTTTAGTTTTAAAATGCATGATGTCATACCTACCTTTATTTAATCCATTTACATCATTTATAGGCATTAGCAACACAATGTACAATAGTTACTATATTTTTAGTGGCAAAAGTCAGTCTGTTTACATACCAAACAAAGCTATAGGGGTCCAATTTTAGATTTTTTCTTTCCTTCACTCATATTCATTATAAACAAACTTCTTTTTGTCTATTAGGTCAAAAATTATACAATAAAAGCCTAAGGAGTATGCAAAGCCCAAAATTAACCATTTGATATAATGTACATCAAATTTCAAAAATTCATAACTCAGATTATATAACTCCGATTTGTACAAATTCGGTGGCTATAGAAAGCTTGTAATATGAACTTTATGCTTGTAAAATTGCATGAGCAATTGAATTCATTTAATCTCTCAAAAACACAAAAAGACCAAAACTAGTGCAATATAAACAGTGACAGACCAATCTGTATAATTTTGTGAATTTTAAAAATTCATAAAATATTCTATAGAATTCTAAAAATTTTCATTTAACTTGTTAGAAATCTCTCAATGCCCTCTAAATACATGCCAAATTTCAACCCTAAATCAAGTCATTTGGACTTTTAAGGGTAGAAGTGTAATTTAAATTTTTTCTGGAACTAATTTTAGGTTTTAAAATGGTCCAAATGGTTTTCAAATTGCACTTTCCCACTTTGAGCAAATTTCAATCATCTTAAACATCAAATCTATCAACTTCATCACATGCAGGATGGCTTGGATCAAAATATAACCCTGTTGCACCCAAGATTGCATATATACAATATAGCTCCGCACATGGAAGTTTATACACACATGAGCATGTTCTACTGCAAAATGCCATACATTCATACTCTTATGCTTATACATATGGTTCCATCATAAAATACGGTTATAGATATCATGTTACATCATAGGTACAAAATGTGTGCTATCCATACAATGGTAATACATTGATCATATTTAAGAACATAGAATACTCTTAGTGCACCAATTTTAGTGTCTAACTTTTCTCAACTTCCTTGCCTTTACTTGGAGAGCCTGAAATAGTTAGTGGAAATGCATGGGTGAGATTTTGGGAAGAATTCTAATAGTCAATCTCAACAAAATCGATGCATACATGAATATCATGAGGAAATACAATGCATGTGGTGCAGGAATACAATTTATATACCTCATGTAACTCAAATGCAACTTTTAGCATAAAAACTCATTTGTTATTAAGTCATGGCATCATGAAAAACTAGCTAGGTTTAACTAAACTTAACCTAAGGCCAAGGAAGTGCTACTGTGCTCAATTCCATGCCATAGAGAGCTAAAAGCCAAAAAACATGTCAAACTCATGCATAAACTTCTTATGGAAAACTTATCAAAGCATAGCTCATATATACATTAAGCAACTACACATACAAGTATATTAACTTATCCAAGCATTCAAATGCATACAAGATAGGGAGATAAAGATATCTTAGAGCTTATAAAGCTTGAAGAAACTACTAACCCACTTACTCTTAGTTTTTCTCTTGTTTTTCCTTAACTTGACACCTACACTTTGGTGCGTTTGGATTAACTTGGCCCACATATAGCAATTACAAGGCAAATCAACTCATTAGGAAAAATTTTAGATCTCATTAACTTCACTAAATTCCATTAGAGCCTAATATAGAAACTAAATCTATTTTAGGTCTTTTAAGAGAGAATTATTGGTTTTCTTTCTCTAAACTTTAAACTTTTACTTGCTATAAGCCATATAACCCTAATGAAACTTATTTAAATTATCACATTCTTGGTTAAAAGGGTTTAAGGCCAATTTACTTCTTAAACCCTATTTAGACCCTAAAATTTTAACTTTCAATTTAGGGCTTTTAAATTTAATCCAATGGTTCCATAATTCTTTATTCTTCTTATCTAAGTCTCTTAAATCATTAGAACTTAAGAAAACACTCCTTAAGTGCTTTCAACCTACCGTGGCCAAAACTACATGTGCATGGAAGCCCATTAGAGTTTTGTTGATTTCTTCCAGAATTTTGATACATGTAGATATTTCTTAGCTTCTCTCTTGCTTAATTATGAATTGATATATATTAAAATCCCTTCTTATAGTTCCTAAACTCTTAAGGTACAAAAAAAACCCTAATGGCCATATGTTGCATTCTATAGCTCTTTACTTAATTCTCTTTGCACTATTTAATTCTCTATGCATCAAAACCATGATTCCTATCAAGTTTCGACTAAAATTTAGCTCCTTCTATGATGCTCTTATCTAGGCCAAATTGGTAAGGGGAAGAGAAATCAAGGAGAAGCAACTTTTCTAATTCAAAGCATACCTTATTTGAATATTTGTTAAATGGAGATTTTTGTAATGAGATTAGCTTCTTCAAATTCTCTCCTTGTTCCCAAAGTTCAGCCACCAAAATGCTTCTTTCAAGAAGCTAAAACTACTAAAAGAGAAAGCTTAAAGAGGAGAAGAAGATTGGTGAATGAAATACCATGAAAATGTGCATGATTTTTTACTTAGAATGGTTTTCTTTCCTCCTCCTTCTTTCTTACTTTTAGGCGACTGAGGATGTTGGTTTAGAGGTAACAAAGTTGGTTTTGGTCTTGGGGAGGGTGGCATGACACAATAAGAAGAAAAGAAGAGTTTTAAAACAATTTCAATAATTCCCATTATGTCTCTCATGTTCAATTCTTTCGTTTAGGCCTGTTTTAGATATTTTTTTAAAACCATATTCTCCATATTAAAATTTAGGTCTCTTAATTTATTAAAAACATTTAGTTTCAAATTTATGAAATTTAAAACTATCTCGAATGACTCGATCAATGTTTAGGTCAACTAATGACCAAAAATACACATTGAAAGGGTTTTTGTCATTCTGACTTTTTTTTAGTTTTTAGGGCTTCTAAAAACCTTAAAAAAATTAATTTTAATATTGAGTTTTTAAAAAGTTTCATGAAATTACAATTTTGCCATTGCCTTTTTAGTTATTCCATTTAGCCATTTTTGCTTTGATTTCAGGCTATCTCTGGTTTTTTATCCCTATTTCTATATGCTTTGTTTATTATTCTAGCCTTAATTGACTTTATTTCATATTATTTTAGGGTCCTCTTTTATGATCTTACCAATTTCAGTTCAGTTTTTAATTAGCCAGATATTACACATGATGCAATGTATGTTATGTTATCAAGATGGCTATGAAATTAAATAACAAGAAGTTTGCCCCAGTATGCTTTTATGGCATTGTTTAAGTGTTTGATTTTGAAATACTATACTATTAATTGTGAAATTTTCTTTTTAGGCCACTTATTTTTAAAGATCTTTGGGTATAAATTATACATATTATATTTTATGTATATATATATACACATACATACACACAAGGTAAGATTGTGCAGAACACTAGTTGTTAATAGCAATTTTGTTAATCTTTGGTGCACCTTGGAAATTACCATATGATTTCTATGATTGAATGTTTGAAAGTTACTGAGCTAGATGCTCTCTTAATGTTTAAGGGCTGTAAGGATTGTGGTAAGTAGAGATGGTGGTAAGTAAAGATGGTGGTAGTAGTTCTCCTCATGATTCCTATCTACAATCCTCTAAGATTGAATCTATAGTTATTTATCTTTGTAGACTTTGTGCCCACGTTAATATATATGTGAAAACTTAAAGTTCTACACGAACTTTTCTAATGAAGCGTTTTTATTATATTATATTTAATATAATAATTATTTTCTGTTTAGCATTAAACTATTAACTATTTGACTTTAATTTTTTTCTTTTATTTATTTTGATTGTTTTTCATAATTATCTCTTATTAATTTTTTTTATTTTGATTAAACTATTACATGCTTATATATTCTTCGTATTTTATTTTCTTAATAACCTAATGAACCACTTTTTTATTAATTCAAATCCTTTAACTCTTTATTTATATTAATTATTCCATACCTTTTCAATTTAAAGATTTATAAATTAATTTTTATAAAAAATATTTCATATTTTTCCATACTTAAAGTTTCTAATAATTAGTATCATATCAAAATCTATTTTCATTTAGACAAATTCTATGCCCCCTTGTCCATTTAGTTATCATGTTTAGTTCCCTACTCACCAAGAATCGCAGCTTACTTTATTATTATTATTATTATTATTATTGCATATTTTGGAATTATGTCCAAACACTCTTCTATCTTAGCTTAAGAGTGTTGTTAGTAGAGAGCAACAGTCGAATTGTCAGGTTTTAATGGTCAATTGTCTCTTGTATAAATATATGTTTATACTTTAGAATTAGCTCCACTTGCTACAAGAAAGATCCTCTCCCTATTATATATGTTTTGTAATTGATTTAAAAGTTGAGAGCAGACCTTTTCTTATTGTGTGTTTAGGCTTACGGATATAATGTTTCCTCATATTCTATGCTGGTCACATCTCTATTTTTAGGGCTAACATCTAGTGAGTGAAGTGTTCAAGTGAGTTAGTATATATTATATTTTAAGTGTGAGAAATAAAATTATTCTTTCAAATAAGTCCCCCAAGTTCCGCAAGTGGTATCATAGTGTGGTTCAATTCAAATCCTCCTAGTTAGGTGTTTGAGTTAGGGACTGTAAAGACTTTGAAATCAAGATAACTTTGTGAAAGTGTTAGGCACTACCAAGGCTACCATGATGGATATGGCATTAACTAATTGCTCAGTTGAGAAGTTATACAAAGACAACTATCAAATATGAAATGTTGTAGTTGAGCTCTACCTTGAAGGTTAAAACTTATAGGGTCTCATTGATGGAGATGAAGCAACACCTTTAACAAATCCTAATGAATTAAAGAAGTGGAAGATAAGAGCTAAAAAGGCTCTGTTTGTACTTATCACCATTGTACAATCACAATTTGTTAGGTATACCAACTAAGCAAAGATACTAAAGGAAGCATGGGACACACTAGCCACACTTTTGCAAGAGCAAATAATGCTAATTTGTAATTCTAGAGAATTAGTTGATGATGATACAATAAAATAATGTTTTGATAAGTGAATACTTTTCAAAGGTTAAATGCATTTATAATGAAATGTGAAAATTAAATCTAAAGAATTTTGTTATTGTCATGCAAATGCAAATAATTATCATTGTGGGGTTAGATCCATTGGAATTCAAAAAGAATTCATCAATACGGAAAAATAAGAATTCAAAGAAACAGTTCTTACTAATCTATAAGATAAGGGTTGCACGTTCAAGGCTCACACAAAAACAATAATAGAGCTATAGATGAAGGTTATTGCACTATGCTTTAGGGCTTATAGTTTCACTGTTCCGCCATTCCAACCACTCTATAGCTTCACCATGCTTCAAGAGTTGCATAAAGATGGAGCGAGAGATAAGGGTTGTTGTAAAAGCATTTTACTCATGCAAGCTATGTTTGGAAGTTTAAGGAGCCACGTGTCACAATTGTAGTGGCTAATAACACAGACAATTAAGATTTGATAGCTCCCAGTATATGTCCATTTCACTGTTATTGGATTTGATCAACGCTCTAGATTTCTTCAACATCATATTGTGATTTAGTCGCCATAACCTTAGAAAATCCAAATGCTAGAAACTTAGGCCTATTTTGTAGTGGAAGGAAATGGATTCCTTTTACTTTTTATTTTGTGCAATGTTTATTAGGTCATTATAATCATTATTTAATAATTTTTATTTCTTTTGTTACTTTTTTAATGTAGGGGTATGATAGTCATTTTTCATCCTTAAAATCACTTATTTCATTTCATTCTTTTGCATTTTATGTACCAAATAGGCAAGGTTAGATTAATTAAATTTTTTTTATGTAATTTAAATTTCAAATAAATTTTTTATCTTTGAAACATGCAAAATAATTTTTTTTTTTTTATAACTATATATAATTGTTAGGTCTATTAATCAATTGTAGTTGATATAGGTCTAATTGTGTTAACATGATGTTTCACATGTTTATTGGCTTTCTTAATTGTAATATGGTTTCTTTTCCATAATAGTTTTTTTTTTTAGTTTAGGTTTCAATCTAAAATCTTTAAAAATTGAACAACTAACTATGCTAATAATCATATAAAATGTTATCTCATCTATATAATAGACTAAAGTAAAGTATTGATGCAATTAATAAAGCTAAGTTGTCACAATTTTAGGCCTCCGCCTTAGATGTATGATGTGGAGTAAGTTCATATGATATGAAACTAGTTTGTTGACCTACATTTCCCTGTCAAACCTTCACCTAGATTTTATTCTTTTAATTTTTAATTTTTAAAATTTTTTAAATCCCTTCTCATTATAAAAGCTTTGTAAAAGTACCAAATTTGAATATAAAGATAATCATACATTAAATATATTTGACATTGTCATCTTTTTCAAAATTTTCTTTTTTGAATATCTTAATAATCAAACTTCAAAACTTCACAGCATTTAAAATATCACATTAAAAATGTAAAAAATTTATTATTAGTTTTTTTCTATTTTCAGAAGTATTGCTTGAAGGGATATGTGACAATAGGCTAAACCTCCCCAAACCCCTCTGAAAACTAACTAGTTTTAACACATTTTGGTACTCTCACCACCTTTTTATCATTGCCTGTGCCCTTTTCATTTTTCATGGATATTTCCTACACCCTTTTTAAGAAATGGTACAAGAAAATGGTATGCATCATCATCCTTTTCCTATATAACTCTCCATTTCTTTTTCTACAAGTTTTCTTTTTATTGGTTGTTGAATTTGTTCATGGCATAAACATGGTTGCATCTTATGGTTCCAATGTTCTTGTATGCATGCCAATGCCTCATTCATGCTCTTAAGTCTAGCCATAAATTTGCAAAAAATTTGAATGTATATCTTTAAGAGTTTGATTTCATAATTCCATCCTCTATTTTACATTACAATTAATGTTGTTAATGACTTTGTCTTTTAAAAGTATAGGTTGTAGTATACCTATAAAATGTATTGGCTTTGTATATGTCTAAACCACAAGGATTTAAGTACATAAATGGCTAATATTTATGTTTATTGTTCAAATGTCTCCCTATTTCAATAATATGTGCCTAATTTATGAGTTTATAACTTATATTCATTTTGCTGATTTGATATGATTTTACTATTAATTGCAATAATTAATTATGAATAACATGAAAATAATTATGGATCTTATGTATAATATTTAAAACACTAATTTAAAATTAGTAAACATAAAATTACATCCCTAATTTGATCATCATAGTGGAATATACTTGATCCACAATGTATTGTGATGTAGTTAGGTCTTCCTTTCCATAACCCTATGTTGAACAATGACTTTCAATTAGGGTAGGCACATATATTAGGGTTAGAAGGGAGACTTAGCCTTGCCTTAAATAATGTTTTATTGGGCCCTTCCATTGTGAGTTTCAATAAAATTTGATGGCCTGCACTTTTTAACCATTAATTATACTTAAATTAAAATTGTTATGTTGAGCCTAGTAATTATTTGATCACTTAATAAAATTTAGGCCCATAATATCTCAATAGACTATTAACCAACTCGTATTTGAAAAATAAAAAATATATACAATTAATGTCATGACCCAATTTTTTAGCCATGATTAGCACATCAATTAAACCAATTTAATGATTAGTTTAGCCTATCAAGTCTTAAGGATCCAGATTAAACTAACATACCACACACTCAAGCCAACATATACACTTCACATGTTATGAAAATATGTATTTATTCAAATATTTCACTTGGAATTGCTGGAAATCAAACAACATTTTTCCTAAAGTTGGACATTTCAACCTGAACAACAGTTCAATCCAACACTAATACTAGTAATACAAAGTTACATTCAACAAAATACTTCACTAAGAAACTATAAATAACATATGCATATGTTTCAAAGTGGCCATAATGGGCCCCATAAAAGACACAACATATATCATCCCTAAAATACTCCTACAAATATATGCCACCACATCATAGAGTCTAAACCATTGCATATAGCTGAGCACATACTCTATATGTCTAGAAGCACACAAGCTCTTAGATTACTTCACTCTCTTGCTTCTTGGTTTGTAAGATAAATAAAGAAAAGAATAAGGGTATCACTAACTTAGTGAGTTCATAAATAATAAAGTGCGTGGAGGGGAAATAAGTGCATATTTGAGTTTTTAGAAATTGAGTAATTAACAATTTATTTGAAAAATATTATAAGTTATAATTAAAATGAAGGGAAAATATTTAATAAACAAGAAATTCTCAAATAGAAACCAAATTTTTTAAACAATAAGAAAAATACAATAGGAAAGGGTATCATAATAAGGAACCAAACCACCAAGTGCTTTTTCATAATCAAATCATAATATCATATCTTTTATCATTGCACTGGATATATTACATCTCAAGTGCTTTTGCAATATACATCAAGTATTTCAAATCTCTACATTTGATATGTCACATCTTAGTACTTTTATAAAATCACAACTCATTCTAAGTGTACCTAGATTGTTATCTCCACTAATGGTTACAAAGTCCTAACCATATCTCCATCCATTAAGTAATTTTTTTAAAAAAAAAAAGGAAATGGAAAATAAAATCAATAAAATTAGTATTTTGGGTAACTAAAAATAAAATAATGAATTAGCAAAATGATAAAATGAATTAATCATTAATAGAGTCATCATAAAATATGGAATAACAAACTAACATAAACACTTTTCTTGCAAATATATATATATATATATATATATATATATATATATATATATATATATATATATATATATATATATATATATATATATATATATATATATATATATGTATATGTATGCATACAAATCCCGACTTTCCCTTCCCTAATTTCTTCTTTTGTGTTCTAGAAGTACATATCCTTACCACATTTCAATAATCTATTTACTTATTAATTTATTTATTATTTCATCATATAAACATGTATACATACTTATATTTGCATCATAACACTTAATTTGAAATTTTAAAAACACAAATTTGCTTTCCCAATGACATTGAGCATATATAAATCGTAAAATGAAATTTAGCCTACAAAAATATAACATAGAATAAAATAAAAGTGTCATTTTGCCATTTATACATTCAGTGATTGGGACTAATAGTAGAGGTCCCTATTTCCTATTACTCAAAATTGAACTCCTATTGAATAAGCCTCTCCAATATCACTTAAAATCACTTAACTAATAGCCATAATTATTTATATAGTCCAATATGCTCTTTAAAACATAAACTCCTAAATTTTTGCGTACTTTACTATCTCAAATGTAAACCCTAAGTTTAGATTTTCTAAGCTAAACTTCTATAATTTAATTTAAGCTTAAAATTTACTTCTTGGAGCTTAGAAGATGGAATGAGAAGTGTTAATTTGCTACTTGAAAGTTCATAATAAAAAACCCTAAAATTAAAAGCTCACCCATAGCCAAAATTGAAAAAGGAAAGTTGCATAATTTCTAAGCTTTAATAAAGCATTGAAAAGGATGAAAATTGATGGAAGAAGATGGAGGAAGGAAGAGAAGAACTAATGCTCACAAAATCCATAAACCCACAGCTAAACAATGAAAGAAGAGAGGAAGAAGATAAGGAAAAGGGAGCTACAAATATGGGGAGAAACACCAAGAATGAAGTATGTTGGAACAGTGAGCTAACAATGGCGGGGTGAAGAAAGAAAAGAAATAGAGCTTGTGAATTGAAGAAATGCGATGCATTGCTCTATTTCTAGATAAGAGAATGGTGATACATAAAGAAAGTAGGAAAATACAAGGCTCGAGAGAGAAAAGATGAAGGAAATAAAGTAGAGCATTATGTTATTATATTTTTGCTAAAATTGCCATTTGGCCCTAATAAGATTGAAAGTGCTTTAGTTAAGTATCAAGAACTTAAATCATAATAATTATAAAACATCATTTAGTTGAATCTAGTTTAATTGCTTGCGGCAATATTTATGGGATATTGTTAGAGGTAGTAATACTAAGCAACCAACAAATCCCAAAAATTTGGGCAAATGGAAGGTAAAAGCAACTAAGGCAATATATGTGTTGTTCATGATAGTATAGGATGATCTTCTTCAACATATATAGGATGTGAAAAAAAAATTAAAGGAATCATGGGACACCCTAGTGACACTCTTCACAAGGACAAGTAATTTGAATCTCTAATGATTAAAGAACAAGCAGATAATAGTTTCATAGTAGGGCATGTTGATAAGTCAATATTTTAATAAAGTCAAAATCATTTGTGATGAGATCTCAAAATTAAAAATAAAATATCAGAAAAACAAATATAGAGGATTCTAATTCACAACTTAAGAATAGAATATAACAAACTCATCTTAACAATTAATGGTTAGGCTATAGAACCAACTCTTGCTAAGGTGGAAAATATATTAGCCAACCAAGAAGAATTGGATAAATAAATGGCAAGTGTTTCTATTAAGGACAACAAGAAAGCTTTTTATACTAAGAAAGGAGACTTTCATAGTAAAGGCCATAGTTTTACATAATTTCATCAAAGAGGGAATAAATCTAGAAAGACAAATAATTGGCAACAAATACAAAAGGAAGGAAGCTCTCAGCAAGGGGTAGCTCGTCAAGAGCAAGGCAAGCAATGAAAAGAAGAAATACTGCTGAAAGCCTAACCAATGTTATAACTATAGGAAGAAAGGACATTATGCTCGAGATTGCAAGTCTAAGAAAGCATAAGTAAATACTACTACCTCTAGCATAAAAATGATAGTAAAGAAGATTGAGACTTTTATGCATCACTTGTAATTGAAGAAGAAAGGTTGGTAGAAGATTCTTTAAGAGAAGAAGAGATAGTTGCTTTTTATATTGTAGAACAAGAGGAGACTATGCTTGTCTCGATCAATGATAAATTAATAAATCATAATAATGATTGGATTGTTGAATCAAGCTGCTCCAGTAATTTGACCAGATATGAGAAGAAATTATCAAGAACAATGGAATATAAAGGCAAGCGAGTTGTAGAAACTACCGACAATCTTAAGTTGCCAATTACACATAGTGGTGAGATGGTGATTGTTCCCCAGTATACTCTTTATCAGGTATACCTACATAATGTATATCACATCTCTGAGATGGAGGAGTATCTATTATCTATGTTAACTTTAGGAAATTATGTAGTGTTTAGGCCAAATGACATCAAGGTTTACTGAAATTTAAAGCTTATTAGGACACAGATCATAGAAGGTTGACAACTCGAGTTAATATATGTAATGTTAATAAAAGCAGCATATGTAGACAAGACGAGGAAGAATGAGACCACTAATCTATGGCATGCTTGATTGGGACATGTGAGTTATATGACACTTAGGATAATGATGAAAAAGTCACCATTGAAAGGTCTCCCTTAGCTGGATCTTTAGGATAACATCATTTGTGTTGGTTGTCAATACTATAAGGCACATTAACTCCCTTTTGATGACTCGAAGTTTCAATCCAAAGTGCTTATTGTACTAGTCCACTTAGACGTATTTAGACCAATAAAGCAAGTATCGATTAATGGGTATCATTATATGATCACCTTCATTGATGACTTCTCTAGGTACGTTTAGGTTTACTTCATGAATGAAAGATCAAAAGTCTTAGAAACATTTAAAGAATTTAAAGAAAAGGCAAAAAAATGAGGTTGGACAAAAAGTGCAATGCCTACAAACCAATAATTGAGAAGAATATACTTCACATGAATTCTATAACTATCCAAGGTAAAGCAATATTCAATAACACTTAACATGTCCCAGCAAACCACAACAAAATAGAGTTGCCAAAAGAAACAACGACATCTAATAGAATTGTGCTTCATACCAAAAATGTGCTGCTAAGGTTCTAGGTAGCATGCATGAAGATAGTAGTAGTCTATGTCATTAATAGGTTCCCACAAACAAGGCTTGGATTCACCTCACCATTTGAGAAATTATGAAAGATTAAGCCTACGGTTAGCCATACAAGTTTTTGGATGCGTATGCTATATATTTATTCTAAATGATCCACGAATGAAGTTTAAGAAGAAGGCTATCTAATGCATATTCATGGGCTATGATAATGAAAGGAAAGGATAGAGGTGTTGTGATCCAATGACAGAATGTGACTATATTTCTCCAAATGTGGTATTTGGTGAAGCATCATTGCAGGCAATTCTCTTACCAAACTCTCAAGAGATTGAAGAAAAGTTGTAAGAAAAGTTACAAGAGCAACATGAGCCTAAAAGTTTGCAGCCTATAGATAGAGATAGAAGTTCTCAGTAAGTCATAAGTCCAAATCTAAGAGCCCATGGCATATTGGATTACATCAAACATCTTTAAAAATGGAAAGGTTGACCCAACATGCAGAAGATGAAGAAAAGGAAGAAGAATAAGAAGATCCACCACCACTACCTTGGAGCTCCACCAAGGTATGTAAACTAAATCTTGAGTATGCTAATTTAACTTTAATTGAAGACCATATAGTAGATATATTTACTAAGCTACTAGGAGGAGCAAAGTTTAAAGAATTCAAGAAGCAACTTTGGTTGATGAAAAAACCGAGAAAATAATCATTGAGGGGAAGTGTTAAAACTCATTGATTCTCTCTCTTTATATTCTTCTTTATCGCTATTAAGATTTTTTCTCTCTCTCCATCCAAGTAATTTTATAAGCTTGGCAGAAGGTTCTAGCAGAAGAGCACTAATGAAGCTTATCCTAAAAGGCTCCTAAAAACAATGGGGAGGTAAACCAAGATGCAAGATTCGAGAACCATCCAGTCAAAGATGAAACCGCATACAACTCCTATAAATAAAAGCTATTGGCATGAGGTGGAGGCGTGGATCGGCAAGTGTAGTAAATATGAAGTAGCAAGTGAGTGCAAGTGTAGCAACAAAGTGAGTAGAGTGCAATCAAGTGTGAGTGACGTGAGGTATCAACTAATAAATTGTGTGGCAGTGGAGTGGCGTGAATTACAATGAGTGAAAGAAGTAAATGTGAGTGAGTTATTTTATATTATAATTTGAGAGAGCAATAACAGAATTTTCTTTTAAAGAAGTCCTCCAAGTTCTTGTTTTTCTTGAAGTGTTTGCCACTTTGGTTTCCAACACAATACATAGAAGAAAGAGAGGTTGAGAGTGGAGTTAAAAACAAGAAGAGGAAACCCTTTGCCACCAAACGAACCTATTTCTATTGGGTTACTTGTGAGCAAGAATGCTTTGAAAGGTTTAATGGTGTGATGAATGACGTTGCAGGGAACAACAAGGATGGACTCATTGAGCTTCATAACTATTGCCCAAGTGTGTATGAAGAAGGAGATGGCCGATTAGCTGTGATCACTATGCTTCAATCTCTCCACCATGCTAAGAATGGCGCGGATATAGTTTCAGAGACAAGGGTCAAGACCCCTTTTGCTGCACACAATTGGCACAGTGTCTTTAAACGTGTGGCTCTAAAACCACTGAAAAAAGAGTCGGTAAGTATATATTGATTTCTCTTTTTGATTGCTTGCGTTCGACATTCATTCTTGCTCGCAGGTTATTTTCATCCTATTGTACTTTTTCAGGTGTTTTCTACTGTGGGGCTCATGCATTGGTTGGAGAACTAGGAAGACTTTCTCAGGACATTTCCGGGAAAACCAACACAAAGTTTGATTTTCATTAAGCGAACTTTTAGATTATGATTATTTGGACAGTTCATGATTTTTTAAACTGTAATATATATAGTCGTATGTAGTTGGTGCTTTTTTTTATTCCTTTTTTTTTTTTTTGTAGATTGTGAAAAGTTGCATTTATTACATAGATATATGTACATGTATCAAACAATTGATTTTTATTTACTATCATGTGATAACATGATGTCGTGTTGTTGTATGCTTCCATAGAATCAAATCAATCAATTGTCGAACTTTAATGTAAACTGATCGCTTTAAAATTTGATCTTAAAGGCATATTTATTGTGAGAGAGCATGAGTCATGGAAGCAGAGAGCTGGACCACTCCTTTGGAGAACTTTACTTTCAAGGATTTCAAAAGAAAATGAGGCTTTTTCTTGGAATAAATGCTCATAAAATATTTGTCAGTTCAGTATACAAACAAAATTAATGGAATATGCAAAAACATCAAATTTCATAATTGGTATGTGAAAGAAAAACTGACAAGTAAAGCTGATGCTACTAAGCCAATTTGCCATCGCATAAAAGTATGGTCCTATCTATATGGAAAGAAAGCTATGTTAATTGCAACCTCTCATATATAAAAGAAGAGACAAGGGAGAAAGAAAATCCAGCATTTATTGATCATTTCTCTTAAGTTTAATTTCTGCCGATTTTCAATAATTAGAGGACATGTACATAATATATAAAAATAAAATAAAATAAAAGACACTTATATGATAGCTTCAACTTTAAAATTTAAAATTTAAAGACATTTTGAATGCCTTTTTTTTTTTTTATCCTTTTTAATATATAAAGTTTTGAATGCTAGTTTTGAATTTGAATATCTTAACTCTTTTGACCACTTTAGAAAGTTTTGAACGCCGATCCAAATATGAAACGTCTCAGTGATTCAGTAATGGTGTTCAATAATTTGCTGGTAAGATGCAATATAAACGTCTCGATTGAATAGGTTTTCAATTGTAAACTAAAATATAAAATCACCAACATGGAAAATAATTTGTTGGTAAGATGAAATGCTCAAAAGTTTAAATAAATAATCAAAATAAGTTATTAGCAAGTATCATGTTCTTGTTCTTGTGTTGCAATAAAGAAGCTTTTCAACGTGATGTTTTTGGTTATTTTTATCATGAACACTATACTATGTAGGAAGGATGAATGGGAGTTTTTTTTTTTAAGTTATGTAATATCTCAATAAATTACAATTTTGAAAAGTGTCTATGAAATCATTGCTATCTCATTGAATGGCCATTGAGATGCAGTTTCTTGGAAATTAAAATCGATTATATTTTTAAAGAAAATCAAAATCAAAATTTAAAAATTTCATATCATTTGAGAGAGACGAAGATGAAAGGACAGCGAGAGAGACAGATAATCTAATTAACATCCTGAGTTATATGCATTTAAAATTTTCTTTTTCTTTGAAAATTTATCTCCCCCTTCTCTATTTCTTTTTCTCTCTCAAATAATATGAATATTTATATTATGTTACTCAATTATAACTTTCCATCTTTTTATAAAATAATTAATTGCATTATCATTTATCAATAAGATATTCCTTTTTGTGTTAGAAATCTGGGAGAACCAGCTCGTTTTGATTGCATTCCCATGTCATGTAGTATGTTTTGTTTGCAAAATTGAGCTATATTACTCACTGATCTTCGTCTTGGCGTCTTGCTATAATTTCCTCACGTGAAAAATATGATCGTCAAAATAAAATAATCTCTTTCATTCTTTCGGCGACCAAACATATATATAATAAGGAGTCTCTTTTAAATAAAAAATTACATTTTGACTGACTTCACCATGATATTTTAATGTCAATTGAAACATGGTTTGTTGGTTGCATTCTATATAGGAAAAATTAGATTTTAAGATTTTAAATTAAAAATATTTATATCAAGGATTTTAAATTTTAAATTTTTTTATAAATGACTCTAAAATAAAAAATTTTAAATGAAGAAATTAATATTTGAACAATAATAAAAAGAAATAGGAGAAACAAATTAAATGAAAGATGAAAAAAATGGAAAGAAACGGTAGAGGATTATGAATTTTTAACCCATGTTGTGGTATACAATTTTATATTTTTGACATCTTTAATGAAATAAAGATACATCATCCAATGATATTGTTGAATTTCGAATTGGTGACTTACAATCACAACAAGACTTTGATATTTTTTAATTCGAAGTTTACGAATAATTATACAACGAAATTGTGAGTTTTTGATGCTGTGGAATGGCACATGGTTTTTCAGCTTAAGCATATGCCTCCATTTTTTTAGTCGATGCATGTTGTTGATAACTAGATTATACCTTCCATGGATAATAAAGATAATTACGTTGACAGAAATAGTATACACTATCTATTCTCTCTGAATGTGAAGATAAAAAAGGTGAGGTTATTTACTAGATTCACTGCTGACGGATTCTTTTAATTCAAATCCATTTATAAATTTATGTAGACCTTTGCTAGAGTCAAATAATAAGTTGTTCTTTAGTTCTATTGTTTTTGTAATTTGTATCATGAACATGTTTTAGTAGTTTAAGAAATTATCTTAAGTCTTTTTCTTATATTATATTATAAAGATTGAGCTCTTGACATTACTTATTTTTTAATTTATTCTTATTATTTGGACTAGCCTCAAATGATTATTATCTTAAATTTTATTGGACAATATTTGAAGGGTAATATCTCTTGCATAACTATTTATAGGTTTATGTTATATTGGATACTTTTAAGTTTTATTCAAATTAATGTGAAAGTTAGACATCTAGAATTATATTTGATTTCCTTTTTTTTATCATTTTGTTTTCATATTTTTAAAACTGGTATTTTTATTACATTTTTACCATACTATAAATATGATCACATTGATTTTTAGATTAATAAGATTTTGAATATATGTTGGACCATATAGACTATTGCAATAAAATTGGCAAATTAAAAGCATATTTGTATTTATTTGTGAGTAAGACATTTTTAAAAAGTCATAGTATAAACCACATTTGATTATACTTTATTTTTAAGCATTTGATATAAAAAATATTAAGTAAATTATTTCATTATATACACCTTGCACAGGTCACTTACTAATTAGTAATTACATTCGAATATTTCAGTGAATACTTCCCCACCTGTATCCACTTATTGTTGACATATCTTATATCTAACAGTTGCTTTGACCTGCCGCCATTTCTATTGACAACAATGGGGACTATTAATTTATTGTCACCGCCATTTCCAATCCCCTGTTTGGTCTACAAAACCACTAGCCAAACCACATGCTTTTTCCAAAACTAGCAACAAAATAAACGTTCCCTGTAGCAAATACTGACACATTCCCTATTCTCTCACGACGTTCAATGTTCCTCTCTTTTTCCCTCTCCTTCTTCGCCAAGACAACAATTATGATCATAAAATAGTGGAAAATTAGGTCTATTACATATATAAAAC
This sequence comes from Erythrophleum fordii, assembly GCA_032878935.1. Taxonomy (NCBI): domain Eukaryota; kingdom Viridiplantae; phylum Streptophyta; class Magnoliopsida; order Fabales; family Fabaceae; genus Erythrophleum; species Erythrophleum fordii. The sequence continues at coordinate 4,954,567 of JAVQMF010000029.1, forward strand.
TAATCTCAGGTGGTGTTTGGTAGATGGGAAAATACGGAACTTTTCTTATCCTTGGAGCAGGATAATAAGAAAAAGGTTCAATCCAGACAGGGGAATCTAAAAAGTCCACGCTTGGAAGAACATTAATTTGCTTTCACCGGACCTGTCTTCTCCAATTCACACTGCGAATTCAAGTTTTATCTCCGTCCAATACGTACTCTGCTCTTATATACATATATATATATATATATGTTTGCACTGGTTTTTTCTCAGCTTCTGCTTCTTCTTTCAGCTCAAGCAGTCTAAGTAGGTGATATATTATGAAGTAATCGCAAATATAATTAACAAAAGCTTCACTTTTATAAGAGAATCAGGTTCTTGTTGGAGCCCTTCAGTTTTTTGCAAAAAGGGGGGGATTATGGCTCTGTCTTTTGAGTTTTGTTTCCTCTTGATTTCTCACCTTGTACTTCTCTCAACTGCGTATGGAAATGGGAACCATGTTAAGTGTCCTAGATCGTTTGATTGTGGAGAACTTGGCAGCATCCAGTTCCCTTTCACCAGGGCGGAGAGGCAGGACTGTGGCTTAATGGCGGTACATAACTGTGATGATCCAAACTCACTTAAAATGATTGAACTAGAGAAGAATGGAAAACCATTCTTGCAGCTTAAACACATCCTTCAGCGGGAAAATTCGATTATGGTTTTTGACCAAGATCTACACGATCGATTGCATTCCAGAACTCCCTGTGAAGCCTTCAACAATAATATCACTATTCCTGCTAACTCTCCTTTGATTTCTTTTGATATCGAATATAACATAACCTTGTTTAGATGCGACCACAACCTCAATGTGAGCCCTCCCACTGGTTTTATTAAACATCCCTGTCCTCACTACGATATCTATCATTACAGCATAGACTCTGCTCCTGATCATGACCAAATAAGCTCCTTCTCAGCATGTTCAACGCTTGTGCTTCCAAAAAAAGACCATCCTGATTCCCCAGACCTTTTATTATTCTTATCTGCTCGAATGAATCTTCAGGCACGATTATCTGATGATTGTGACAAGTGTTACAATCATATGGGAGGCCAGTGTCAACTTGACAGCAAAGATAATTTCTACTGCGACAAAGGTATACTCCAAGAACAACCCTTGTATATATTCTTTCCCAATGATGGGTTCTTTATGACCTCCTACTAATTTTGTAAGGTTAAATGAGATTTTCACGTATAAAGTAATATAGACCTTGACATGACTGTATCAATTTGTGTCTTAGTTTACTAGTATGTACTTCTTGCTTCTGAATTTAAGTGATTTTCCCTGTTATCCATGGCAAAAGCTGAACCTTGCTAACTTCATTTTATAATTAATATCCTTAGCATGATAATTAGAAATAGTCAAATTGGACATTAAAGTTTTCTGCTCTCCCCTAGTTTAACTCCTTGGACTTCGTCCCTTTCCTTCCTAACTCTCAAACATACCCAAAGGTTTGAGTTTCGACTAATTTGTTCCTACACTTAGTAGTTGTTTTAGTGTTTACTTCAATTTATTTCTATTTTTTATTCCAGCTGCACCTGCAGAGCATAAGAGTAAAGTTTTGAAGCTATCACTGGGTCTTGGGCTAGGTAATGTACATAATCTTTTTATTCATTTTCAGCTTCTAGCCTTCAAATTTAATCATACATTTATGTGACTTTCTACAAATGTGTTGTACAATATCATCAGCACAAGTCCAATGAGACTCAGTTTGTCACTTATGAACTAATATTTTCCATGACAAGGCTGTGTCCATTTAGATTTTTCTTTTCTTTCATTGCCATCAATTTACAAGTTAAAAAAATAATTCGCATTAATTTTTGAGTTAATTTGTGATAAAATATATTTAGTTCTCAAGGGATAGCCTTTCTATACATACTCTATCCTATGTAGCATTTCCCTTTTAAAGTCTATCTAAATTTATTTTAAATTTTCATGCAGCTTTATTGATTGGAGTTGTAATGCTGTTGTCCTTGGCTTATTGGTTCATAAGAAGGTTTTTTCCCGCTACGTCTAGCTTCTTTTGGACAAAAAATCATCCAAACCATCAAATAATTGAAACCTTTCTACAGGAACATGGACCCCTCCCTTGTAGAAGGTACAGTTACTGTGAGATACAGAAAGTCACAAACAACTTCAAAATCAAATTAGGCCAAGGAGGATATGGAAGCGTATACAAAGGGAAGCTACAAGACGGGCAATTTGTTGCAGTGAAAGTACTAAGTGAATTAAAAGGTACTAGTGAGGAATTCATGAATGAAGTTGCGAGTATTAGTAGGACATCTCATATTAATATTGTCAATCTTTTGGGGTTTTGTTTCCAAGGTTCCAAAAGAGCATTAGTTTATGAGTTTATGCCTAATGGATCCCTTGAGAAGTTCATATATGAGGTGAATGAACATATGGTTGATCCCCAATTGGATTGTAAAACATTGTATGATATTGCAATTGGTGTTGCTAGAGGACTAGAGTACTTGCACAAAGGTTGCAATGCAAGAATCTTGCATTTTGATATAAAACCTCACAACGTACTACTTGATGAGGATTTCTGCCCAAAAATCTCAGATTTTGGACTTGCAAAAGTATGTCCAAAAAAAGAGAGCATTGTCTCCTTATCAAATATGAGAGGAACCATAGGATATATTGCTCCGGAGATATTTTCAAGGAGCTTTGGTGTGGTATCTCACAAGTCAGATGTTTACAGTTATGGAATGATGGTTATTGAAATGGTTGTAGGAAGAAGGAATATAAATGTAGAAGTCAATTGTTCTAGTGAAATATATTTTCCACATTGGATTTATAAGCGCCTTGAATTAAATCAGGAAGTAGAATTAAGGTGCATCAAAAATGATATAGATAAAGAAATAATGAGAAAGATGATTGTGGTGAGCTTATGGTGCATACAAACTGACCCTTCAACTCGGCCTGCAATGAGTATAATGGTGGACATGCTCAAAGGAAGCCTGGACTCTTTACAAATACCTCCCAAACCTTATGTTTCTTCTCCTCCAACGTCTCCAGCCCATTATTCAACTCAAACATGTGAGACCTTGTAGTTGTAGGATTAGTTATGCTTTTAGTTTTCAGTCATGATAACATCAACCTTGGTCACCCCCATTAATTTTTCATCAAGTGTGCTGCATCTTGTACAAGCTTTTGTAGTCATTTTGTTGAAAACTGTAACCTATCTTTTCGATGCTACCACTTGTAACTAATGTCCCTTGTTGTGATTAACTGTGTGGATTTTATGTTATTTCACGATCATGATTGTTATCGTAAAATTGCATTCATTACTGTGAATTTTTCTCTCTTTGAAAGTGGCCGTGTTTGTTTTATAGAATATAATCTTGTACAAATTCAGAACAGTATTAAGATTTCCCAGTTTTCTTGTAGAATTTTAGTGATGATTTTACAGAGAATTAGAGCATTAAAGATTTTAAAAACCTTCTCTATGCCCGAAAAGATTAATTCAACCGTATTAGATTGGATTCATTTTTCTGTTGTTTTTGGCCCACTCTCCTTTTCCATGTGTCTCTAGACTCCAGTTCAGAGAGGCTATCCTGTTGGTGGAATAGGAATTGCCAAAATTTTTCAAATACAGGAGACCTGAGGTAAAGATCTTAGGAAAAGAGCAAGTTGAATTGTCTCTTCTGCAGTGAGAATAAGTTGGATTGTTTATTGACATAAGCTTTGGTACTCAAAACTCCATTCAACAACACCCCTTATGTCGATGATCATTTGTTTCTAAAACTTAAGCCTTGATAACCATTAAATCATGGAAACTTTATCATTCCAATTCATGAATTTGGGTTAAATCACTTTGTTTTACTCAATTTTTAAAATTTATTTCTTACAATTTTAAAATTTGAGAAAGCATAGGAAAATTGTTCTCTTTCTATACCTTTAGCTCTCTTAAAATTTAAAAGAAAGCTAATCCAATTCACATTTCATCTTTGGACTTATAGAGACAAGTGGTGTTAAAATTCTGAATGGTATAATTAATGCAGATGCTATGTCACACAAAATTAAAATTTCAGGAAACCCTATTGTTAACTTTTAAAGTTAAAAGGGGGTAAGCTATACAACTCTCTAAGCTAAGGAGGTTTTTTTTTTTTTATTTTGATCTAATATTTATTAGTCCTGTGAGAATGAGAGCTTGGGCTTTAATTTGTTGCAGCAGGGGGCTTCGATGAATGTGTCTTTAGATTTTCTGAGAAGATTAGCTTTATTAAATGGGAATTTCAACTATGTTTATGAATTTCCTGTGGTCAACCTGCAATGTGAACGCTTTGTGATTTGGGAATTTTAACAAGAAATCATTGTGTGCACTCAGAGTTTGCTAAGATCAGCTCTAACATTTGGATCCAACATGTACTACCAGATACGTGCCATCTAAAATACTTACTGTGACATGCAATTTTTCCAGCGTATGAAATTTGGTAAGGTGTACCCTATCCCTCATTTTTTTTTTTAATTCTAATTTAACCTTCCCATTTTTATCAAGGATATTTGTTTGCTTTGTTCTCTGATGTTATCTATAATTTTTGCCATTTCAGTGTTTTGGGTTGTTCTATTGTCCCCTGCCCACTATTTTGTGTCCTTTGTTCAGGGCATATCTTTTTGAGAACACAAAATCTTAATGATGGGAAGCCAGATTTCCCTCCAAAAATGCAGTGGAAAGATAGATACAATGGAAAAGAAAAAAAAAAAAAAAGAAAGCAAAATATTCCTAACACTTTGAGAAACTAATTCTTCCACAATTTTTTAAACAGATTCTCTCCTATAATAAAAGCGATCTTGTAAGGGAGGGAAAAAGAGAGGAAGACAAAGTTTAAGTGTGTCTCTCCACCTCTCTCTTTTCTCTCTTCTCTCTCCTAAATGGATTCTCTCAATTATTTGATAAATTGAATAAATCCTGATCCCTGCATATCTCTTCCTCTGCCCTGACTCCCTTTTATTCCCTTTTTCCTAACAAAGGTTCCACGTGTGATACTACTTCAAACGTTTAACAGCCCCTTATATCTTCTTTGTACAGTTCTTAGCCTCTTGCTGACTATTGGGTCTATTACTTACTTGTTAAGGTATAAGTAATGAGTGGGTATTTTAGTAAATTTATTAAATTGGTATGTATATTGTCAAATGATTTGATAATATATGTGAATTGATATTGTTAAAATTTAAGCTATCTATAATTAGCTGAGTCATAATGGTTAGTAACAAAGTTTCTCCTCTGTCCTGAACTTCATCTCTTGCTGATGGACGGGTTGGGACAACTCAAACAGCAATGGTAAGGAGTTACGATCAAAATCAAGGGAAGGACTTCCTGTAGAATCAACGTTTGACATCATTTTTGCTATAGCATCTGACACTATGCTGGAAATATTGGAAGAAAACAGGTAAAAATCAGAGTCAAAGAAACTAACCTTTAGATCTGTTGACGCTCTCGGTTTAGAAACAGTATCGTAATTGAAGAAGAAACTTAAATATGCGGAATATCTTTCCACTAGAATTAATTTTGGGAAGGAGTTTGTAAAATCTTCAGCTAATGTGTTCACGCCAGGTGTATGGCAGAAAAGACATCAATTGAATTCTTAGATTTTGATATGTGAAGAGTATTGTTATGATATAAATAATAATTGGGTAATGATGTACTTGAACTGTCATCATAAAGTGCTGGAGAAAATTTGATTTTTATAATAAAAACCAAGAATTGTTATTAAAATTTTAATTAAAAAAAACAACTTTATAAATAATCTTTTTTTTAAAGATAATTTATGAATCAAAAATAAATTTACAAGCCTGTGTCATGAAAATGTTAAGCATATTATAACATTGAACAATTATCTTAAATTAACTATATAAATTTAATATGGTCTTAAATTTATTTTAATTATTATTGCCAATTACATGTAAAAATAATAATAATAAAAGAAATTAAGGAAAGAAAATAACATTAGGCCAATGGCATCATTTGCTTCTTACTTTGCCATTATCTTATATGATTTCAAATTGATTGTGTGCGCGTGTTTTTCAAGTGGAGTATACTGATTTTCTATTTATTTGGCAGGGGGGAATTAACTGGGAATTTGGTGGTTGTAACTGCAAAAGCTGATCCATTTTACTTATTTAGCTGTGCTTGTAAGTTCTGACCTTGTCTGCTTACTATTCTTCTAAGAATAGGCTCCTTTCAAAACATTAGCTAGCGCATACATATTATGGCATTAACTTTTTTTAATCAAAATAGATAGATACTGAAACAAGAAAGGATGAACAGAGAGCAAGCTTTTCGGTTTAGGTCTATCAGCTTGTGAACCGCTTAATCGGCCCCTTAAACTCTAATTAATTATTGTATTTGGATGCTTGAGACTTAGTTAATAGTATCATTTAAGACCATAGAGCAGCTGATACATCATCCATGTCATTGACTACAATTTCTACAGCTGCAGTAACTGGAGTTTTTATAATCATTATGATCTACTCGTTTGGAAGGTAAGGACCTTCCATCGTTCTTATTTGGGTAAATGGTAATTGAAGTAGGATTATCTGATGGTTGTGATAAGTGTTCCAACCACAAGGACCTTCCAATTAAAGGCCAATGTCACCAATATGCTGTCCACATTGGCAGAGCTACGCGTTGGGGAGCCTCCCATTTTTTCAAAAATATTATGTATATAATATTAGGTAATGATATTATGCTATACATCCCTTAAAATTTTGTACTCATTAAACTTTCACATATATATAAACTCTCTCTCTCTCTCTTTCTTATTTTATCTTTATCTTTCTTTTTTTTCTCCTTTTTTTTCCTGCCTACGTGCCAAATTAGTGAAAAAAAAAACTTTTAACACTCAAACACGTTAATTGTTAACTCCAAGGTTTTAGTTTAATTATTTTGATGATAATAAAATTCCCATAAAAATAATTATCTTTGCTTATTGCATTAATCTTGTTATCTTCCTTTTTCAGACACTGCACAATTTCAGTTAACAGGCCATATTTATATATATATATATATATATATATTTACATATCATTAAAGCATTTGACTATGTAAAGGCTTTGGAAAAAGTTGTATTATTTATATATTATATTTGAGGATAGTTTTTGCTTTTACAAAATATTAAATGAAATATTAGAAAGTGAAATGAGCTATCACATCTTTTTGAACACATTAAACAATGTAAAAACAAAAACTCAAGAAGCAATAAATGGAATTTGATGCCATAAAGTAAAAGCAAGTTTCCATCCCACACCAATATAAAAAATATATCGAAGAAGAAGAAAAAAGCCAAAGAAGCAAAGGCCATTGTTGGAGATGAAAGAATATGAGAAAGAAAAACAATACAAACTCTTTTGTAATTTCTGATTCATCAAACCAGTAGCAACATCATAAGTTCCATATTCAAAAATCAAAGAAAAATATTATAGATTCTTCAAAACAGATCCTTTTAAATTTGAGTAAAGTTGTAGAAACTAATTTGTGAAAAGAAAAAAGAAAGAAAAGCAAAAAGACATAGTACTATTCAAAAGTTTTCTTTTAGAAGCTTTAATGAGGAAAAGCAAAAGATAAAGACAAAGAATGGGAAAAAAGGAAGTTAAAGCATCTTGCCTCAACGATCACTGCATTTTGCTTCAATCTTCTAATCTTCAAGACAATACAGAAGCTGAACAAAGAAATGCATTGCATAGACTCATGGAAAAGGCACGAAAAAAGAGTATGTATATGTGAAAAAGCATCAGTATAATTCTTCTTTATCAACAAAATCAAGTACTTCATAAAGCAAAAGTGAAAGAAAAGTAACAGGAGAGAGAGAGAGAAGAAGCAAAGTAAAATCAAGGATTCAAAATCAAAAAGAAGAAAAATAACTTACGCAGCCGAACGTATAACTCCTTTAGTTGTTTTGTCATTGACATGCATATTTACTAACATTTTTTTTGTTGAATAATGAAAACACATGTTTATTAAAAATTAATTATACTAGTATAACTTACCTTTTGCTTGATAATATTAGATTATTTTTTTATTGAAATTATTTTATTGAAAACACATGAGAGCTCTAGAAGCCTATTGCTTTAAAATCTATGTCTATGAATGTGTACAAAGATATTTTTACATTACAAGTATCAATTTATTAAAAAAAAAAAAGTTCAAGCAGCTCTAATCCAATATAAAATAGGACTATTTTTAGCTGAGCTAAGTTATGAGCATAAAAATAAATCTAATATTTTAATCAGGTCAGGTATCAGACCTACTAAATACCTTACCCAACTGGTTTTATGGTAATGAAGTAAGTTTTTTTTTAATAAGGATTTTAAATAATGCTTATATATTAATTTAAAGATCATGGATTTCTTTTATTGCATTATATATATAAGAATATGTATTATTTACTTTAATATTCATATTTAATATTTGCTTTTAATATTTTTGCTATTCTTAATTTTTTTTAATAAAATATGGATTTTTTTAAAAATTAATCTTAGAACAACAATTTTTATCTAAAGCTCATGAATAGATTTATGATATTTAACTTTTTAGGTGATGCCAAGGAAATATCTTACACAGTATTTTTTTTAGGTGATAAAAATTTAAGAGTCAAATATATTGTTTTAACGTTAAAAGAAAATCCAGTGAAATCACATTTTACTCAAATTTTCAAAGTGTTAAGTTTTATGTTATACTCATGTTTTTTAAAGGTTTGAGTTCACTGGATCCACAAATGTATCATATAATTTTTTGTATTATTTGATATTTTAACTTAGACTTACTTAACCTACATATGTATAACTTTCATAAAAAAAATATTGTTGTAGTTATTATTATTATTTTTTCTCATATTTAATCAGTATTATTAATTTTTAAATAAGATATGAAATTTTTGAAAAAAAATTAACATCAAAACAATAGTTTTCATTTAAACCTCATAAATTTAATTTCATTCAATAATAAATTAAGATTAATTTAAAATATTTGTCATCAGATTAAAAAAATAAATTAAAATGTTAACCTAATATTCTAATAACCAAAATATGACATGGAGAGCATATTTACTAAAAGGTCTGTCACTAGCGGTACAATATCCCCAACACAAATATAGTGAGATTGTTTATGTTGTAATATTCTCCTTGAAATGGATATTCTGGATCCCCCACTGAAATGGACAAGACACTTGGATTTGGATTCCCTCCAGTAGGGTCCTACTGCAAGGATAAATTTTCACGTTTTTTATTTTATTTATTTTTTACTTTTTAATATTTTAAGTTTAAGATAAAAAATAAAAATTATAACTGTGAGAATAAAAAAATCAATTAAAAGAAAAAATTATACTTTAAAAATTTTAATTATTCTATACCATTAAGGTTTTTAAAGTATACTTTTTTTTAACAATTAACTTTTTTATTTTCATAATCGTAATTCTTATTTTTTATTTTAAACTTTAAACCCTAAAAAATTAAAAAAAATTAGAAAACGTCAAAAATCCACTACTGCACGGCTTGTAATAAGATCTTCTGCTATTGCGAGACACTTCTGCTTTTTTGGTCTTTTTGGGTCTTTAATTCACATATTTACTTTTCTGCTTTCAAATTCAAGTGATTTCCACTATTTTTTTATGCCAAAAGCTGAGCTTCCTTGCTGATGACTTAATATTCTTGGTATGACAATTAGAAATAGGACATTAAAGTTTTATGCTTTTGGCTAATTTGGTCCTATACCTTCTAATTGTTTCAGTTTTTACTTCAAATTGTTTCTTTTTTTGATTGCATGTGCACCTTCGGATTCAGAGCATACAAGCAAGCTTTTGAAGCTAAAAGTGGAACTTGGGCTAGTTAACACGCATAGCTTTTTTTTTTTTTTTTAATTTTTTTAAGCTATTAGGGACGACTTTGATAATCCTGAGTATTATATGTTACCACTATTATATTCAAAATGTTATGCTACTTGAACGTTATTTTTGACCCTCTAATCTTTTTCATTTTATTTGACGGACTTTCATTTGAGCTTCTTATAAGAGATAAAAAAAGAATTCATGTCAATGAATTTCTGTTATTTTTGACCTCGAAAGTTGACCGCAAAAAAATAATAAATATAGCTTGAGAGAGGACAATGAATTTCTGTAATTTGCTTAACTTATTCAGTTTATAAGCTAGTTAAACTAGGGAAAGAAGAAAATGAACTTTAATTAACTTAAGAAAAAAAAATTAAGAGTCAAGCAAAATAAAAATTGAACCCCACTTTATTGGTTCATCTATTACGTAATTATGAGATTGCACCATTGAAAAAGAAGAAAAGGAAAGAAAAAAGAAAAGAAGCATCTGTTGTAACCATATGGAATCAATGGAGCCATGCTAGTTACATCAAATGCCCATTCTGTGCAATTGCCCTTTTACAAGTCTCTTGACTCTTGTGTGGTGACTCAATTATAGTAGGCCTTTTTTGTTTTTGGGATTATCACAGTTACGGTATCCTCAAAATTTTCTGGACTTTTTCGTTTTCTATCTTTTATTGGGCTATGGATAAGCTATAATTCTATCCAGAAACATGTTAGTTAGATATAGGATTGACAAGCTTAGGCTGTTACAAATGAAAGCAAAAATGTAGAGAAGAAAATAAACTCCCCTAACATTTGAGAGGCTAGAAACTCTTCCACCAAGCATAATTCTTCCTTACTCCCTTCTATCCCACAATCCCCCCAAATATTTCCTTCTAACAGCCTACTCTCACTTCTTCAGCTTATACCACATATGACTAGTTAGTTACAAACACTCTTTTCCCCTTTACCTCCTCCTTGGCCACCTCATCTGCAGATAATATAGTCTTGGGCCCAAATGTGCTATTCTTTATCTTCATTCTCTTCTCACAAGTCTTTAACACTCTTGGCCCTAGTAGCTACGCGCCCATCAAATGAATAAAATTCTATAAATAATTAATTAAAATTTGGTGTCTTCTGAAATGACATGCAGTTTTGGATATCAGTATGGTTCTAATCCCAAGAGGAATATTTCTTTTGCCTATGAAAAGGGATCAGATATCAAAGATTCTCTTCCAATTTTACCAAGTCCTGTCTTCAATTTCATTTATATCCTACTATAATTGAAATACAACCACAAGAGGACGACTTTTGTTGGTCTTGCACCTCTATGTTATAATTTGGCATGATCATACTTTATATTGAGCTTTTTTTCCTTTCTTGAAAATTTTACAGTTCTAATGCAATATTATTCAATAGCATGACCGCAGTTATAAATCTCATGTAGCCGATAACTGATAATTGCTTCCCTATGATTTCCTTGAAGCTCAATTTACCAATTTCTCGGTCCTGTTCACACAATTTACCAAGTATACTATAGAGAACTTGCTTGAGGGATTTTTTTTTTCTTTCTCATTTGATTTAGATATAGCTAGAGAGACTTTATGCATTGGAAGATGTAGCCAGCCTTAATTATTGGATTGGAGTTGCTTACTATTTGTTATCCATCTCTTTCATTGTTCTGTTGTTTTTGCCGCACTTACTTTTCCCCCTTTGTCAAGTTCAAAGAAGGGGCTGGTCCTGTTCGCGTATTAGGTATTTCCAAAGTTGTTCAAATTAATAAAGAAGACTTACACTAAGTTGTTGGGAAAAGAACAAGTTGAATACGAGTTTGGATCACCTGAAATACTTTAGGTAAAGTGAGGAGAGAGACAGAGAAAAAAAAAAAGTAAGACTCATATGGTAGAGGTGGATCCGACCTTTTTCTTTGTGTCTCTCTCTTCATTTTATCCCCTGAAGTACTTCAGGGGATCCAAACCCAATTGAATACTCTCTACTACAATGGCGTGCAGCTCAAGGTGGCAGTGGGGTCCCTAGTTGTTGAATGTGCAAGCGATAAACATTGTGCTCAACATCAAAGGGCAAGGTCTCTCTTTTGGTTTCCTTTTTGGCTTTTTTGTTCTTTTAGCCAAGTCTAACTTGACTTAGATATTACTATACAATTGAAGCAAAACACGAGAGTTGGAGGACTTTATTTGGTCGTTTATGAGATGAAAATTTCGTGGAATGATCAGTTGGGGATGTATTTCGTAAAGCTTGATCAAAGTGCTCCAAACGAAATAGACTTTAGAGTTATGCTAATTAATTGAAAACCAGTGTTAATTTCCATTCTGCTTTCTAAGAAAAAGAGAGACAAAGAAATTTGACTGCTATTACATGCATTGAATGTAGTATGGGTTTGAAACACTTAAAAAATAAGGAGTTCAGTTGAATTTGTTGGCCCAATAGTCTCTCAACCCTTTGTGTTTGATAACTCCAAAAGCCCAAGTCAGATAAAAGCCCATCAAGTAAAACTTCTGGTGTTGCTTTTTATATAGTCTGCAGAAAGTATATCTATGTTCTGCTACTCTGAAAAGGTGAAAGCTGACTCTGACCATACTCCTGCTATGTTACAAGTCAACTCTTTCTCTCCTGTTCTCTTATTGAAAACATAAATCTGTTCACTCTCCTCGACATGATGACCAAATGCTAAAATGATGAAAAGAGTTCAGAGTCAATTAAGTAAAGCCTTTCTGCTCTGCTGTGAAAGCTTCCCTGTTCCGCTGAGAAAGCCTCTCTGTTCTGCTGGAATCATGCTAACTGGTTGCTGCTCAAAGTCTACTCATTTCAAACGTTCAAATCTGAAGAAGATGAAGCAACGGTTATTTTTTATGCTTATAAAAGTGCAAGAGGTCTGCTGTAAAAACACACACCAGCGAACAAAAAGAGATCCTTTTTCATCTGTTTTATTCTTTGTAGTAAGTGTCTGGTGCATGTAAAAACCTTCTCTGAGAGATTTGTGCTGATTAGTGATACTCTGTAAAAGTCTTGAATGGTGTGGCACTTGTAAAGAAACAAAGGAAGGTTGTGTGAGTGTGAGCTGCAAAATTTGTAAAAGTTCTAGGTGAGCTTGAAAACCTAGGTTCTGTGGTTGTATACTGTAAGATTATAGTGGAAATCCCTTGTCGTATATCAAGGGGATTGGACGTAGGTCTTGAGGACCGAACCAGGATATACCAGGTGTTTCTCTTCCTTTACCTTGCTTTTTAATTTTTCAGCTACTGAACTAAACCTTGTCGACAAGGTCTCTTCCTGCCTCCTTGATCTTCTCTTTACAAGTCAAATTTCTAAGATCCTGTCGACAAGATCTCAGTTCATCTACAAGGTTTTCTGTTTTGCATTTTTAATTCAATTATTAGCTTTTAAATTGTGAGAGCACCTATTCACCCCCCTCTAGGTGCATTCTTCAGAATTCAATTCTATTTTTTTTAATTTAACTTGTTAAACTAGATAAAAATAGAATTCAATTGATTTAGTATATCACTGATTCCAAATATTTTCAACGACAAATAAATTTACTTTTCATTCTTTAACTGTTTTCTCTTCAATTCTTGTTTCAATTTTAGGTTTATCTTTATCAATTATTAGTTACTTTCAATTCTATCATGCCAAATATTGCCTGTTTTCGACTGTGGCATTTGGCAATACTTTGGTGGTGGTGATCAAAAGAGTCCAACTAACTAGGCAATAAAGAGAGACGGTTATCTGTCATAACTATTTGTCAATTTTTCATTTACATTTAAACTACCATCTTGTATGAATTATTTTTGCATGTTTTGATCAATTATAGTTTATATTATTTAATCACTACGTTATTGTGTAATTGTTGTTATTGTAGCATGACATTAAAGATTGATTTTTGTTTGCTGAAGGTTAATCATGTATGTGCTCTCATTATCTAAATAAATCTGCATAATGTGTATTTCCTTTATTAAAAAAATGAAAAACGTGATTGATGGCTAAATTTTTATTTTGTTGATGTAATAATTTTGGAATATTATATATAGATATATGTGATATTTATTATTTGTCGTAAATAATGTAATATAACATATTTTGTTTGGCCTGAATTTTTTGCAGTGTTAACTCATTTTTAAAAAATGATTTGACTGTTGGTAACTATAAATTGAAAGCAGTCTTTTACAGATTCGGGCTAAACTTATAAAGATTCACTAATTTTCTCTTTGGATTCTAATGATAAATGATAATTGCTTCCATATCTTTTAACGCTATAGTTACTAAATTGTTGGCCTTGCTCTCACAATTAACCAATGTTTTTAAAACTGAATCAATCACTGAACCAATGAAATTATTAGAATATGATTTATTAATCGAATTGTGATTGACTTGTGATCGAATCGATAATAATTAAATATATATTTAAAATTTTATATATTAAAATTTTAATATAAAAAATAAATATTAGTAAATTTTAAATATTTAATTACAATTCAATATTTTTTAAGATATTACAAAAATTATTTTAGAGTTTTTAAATTATATTAAAATTCTACTTATTATTTAAAGAAACTAAAACTAAATAGTAATTTTAGCTAAATACATTTATATTTAAGAGAAATATTATTAGGAAATTAAATATAAATAAAATAGAGAGCAAGTATAAAAAATAACAAAGTATGCATATTTTACTTCTTTTATATTCTCTTTTTTTAAAAATATATATAATTCAACTTCCTCTTTTTTTATTACCTTCTATTTTTAATTTGTCAAATTTATTTAGGATAAATTATTTTATTATATATAAAAAAAGGTACACACCGGTTCAAATCAATTTTGACCGGTTTGATTTTGACCGATTTGACCAATTTTGTAGCTAATCAATTTTTTAGACCAACCAAATCAGACCAGGGACGGATTCTCAGTCAAATCGGCCAGTCCGATCCGTTTTTTACAACCATGCAATTAACTAGGTTAGAAAACTAGCTTGAGGGTTTCTTTTGTTCAAAAATAAATATAGCTTGAGAGAGTACAAGTAATTTCTGTGTTTAGCTTCCCTCCATATACTTAGTTCAAATTGATCCTTTCAACGGCTATAAGTTGTACTTTGTCCGTTGATTCGCCGTGTCCTCTGCCAATATATTGTTTAACAACCTATTTGCTGAAGGATAAGAAACAAAGGGGAAGACCCAGAGCTCATATCTCATAATTTCAGGGAATTAATTAGTGATATCTGTAATTTGCTTAACTTATTTAGTTTATAAGTTGGAAGATAGTGTTATGCAGAGTTATAAGTGATCCAAGCTTTATTCGGGAACCTGCATGTTGAATCCTATTGCCTCTAAATTCATGCAGATTCTTCTATTGATTCCTACTTTGGAATATGCTATGCCTGATATGGCATTGCAATTCAATCTCAGAATATGTTCTATAATTGTATTTTGACGGCATTTTAGGTTTGTCGGATTCAGTTTAGGACAGGAAGACTTGGGTAAGGTCTTTAGGGTGTTGTTGAAATTTGAGTGGTCAATATAAATCATGCATGGAATAGTTAATACAAATGAAATTTGTATCATCGGCCATCTTCGAACACGTTTCCCTAGTCTTCGCACAGTATTTCCAAGTCAACACTCAGTGCAAAAGTCCTCCATTATTGTATCTTCTGGCATGGCTAAATTTTTCTCCATTCTGCATGTCCTCTGTTCTTATGTATGTTTCACTGGTTTTCTCTGAGCTTGTGCAAATATAAGTGCAGTTCTTGTTGGAGTCCTTTAGTTTTTTGTTGCTCATAAAGCGGGGGATTTTAGGATGGCTGCAGTTTTTGTGTTTCGGTTCCTCTCGTTTTTTCATCTTGTACTTCTTCTCTCAGCTGCGTATGGATATGGGAACCATGTTAAGTGTCCTAGATCGTTTGATTGTGGAGAACTTGGGAGCATCGAGTTCCCTTTCACCAAGGCAGAAAGGCAGGACTGTGGCTTAATAGCGGTACATAATTGTGATGATCCCAATTCACTTAAAATGATTGGACCAGAGAAGAATGGGAAACCATTCTTGCAGCTTAACGGCGTCGTTCCGCAGCAAAATATGATTACGGTTTTTGACCAAGATCTACACGATGTTTTGCAATCCAATAGTTCTTGTGAAGCCTTCAACAGTAATATCACTATTCCTACAAAGTCTCCTTTGATTTCTTTTGATATCAAATTTAACATCACCCTGTTCAGATGCAACCACAACCTCAATGTCAGCCCCCTCACTGGTTTTGTTAGACATCCCTGTGTTCACTTTGACATCTATCATTACAGCGTACTCCGTAATCTTACACCTGATCAAGCAAGCTCTTTCTCAGCATGTTCAACTCTTGTGCTTCCAAAAAAGGACCTGCCTGATACCACAGACCTTTTATCGTTCTTGACTGCTCAAATGACTCTTGAGGTACGATTATCTGATGCATGTGATAAGTGTTACAACCACAAAGGAGGCCAGTGTCAACTTGACGGCAACACTAACTTTTACTGCGACAAAGGTATACTCCAAGAACAGCCCTTATATATATATATATATATATATATATATATATATATATATTTTCCAAATGGTGGGTTCTTTATGTTTTTTGAGACATTTGTGTAACCTACTAATTTTCTGAGGATAAGTGAGATTCTCACGGATGAATTCATGTAACTTTATTTTTTTAGTCTTTAATTTACCTAATTACTTCTTCCTGTTGAGTTCAATTGATTTCCACCTTTTGTCTGTGTAAAAAGTTCATCTTCCTTGCTGACTTGACTAGATAATATACTTGACGCGACAATTAGAAATAGGACATTAAAGTTTTCTGCTCTCAGCTAATTTCGTCCTATACTTTGTAATTGTTATATTATTTCTTCTTTTGATTGCATGTGCACCTTCAGATTCAGAGCATATGAGCAAGGTTTTGAAGTTGGCACTGGGACTTGGGCTAGGTAATACACATACCTTTTTTTTTTTCAATTCATTTTCAACTATTAGGTTCGAATTTAATGATTCTGTGTATCATATGTTACCACCGTTGGAATCAAAATGTTATCCTACTGGCGTGTTATTTTTTACCCTCTTATCCTTTACAATTTGTTCCATAAAGTTTTATTTGGGCTTCTTATAGTGGGTGCAAAAATTAATTCATGTTAATCCTTTGGGTTCATTTGTGATAAAATATATCCAGTAGTCTAATTGCAATAAATTTTCGTCTTTTCTTTGTTGTAAAAGAAATGAAATTATAATTTCTCATGTACTTAAGAAAGAAAAAGTGAAAACAATCGGATTAGTCGATACATTACAAGCTTAAATTGTGGTCATCTTAGAATATAGACTTTCCATATGCAGTGTCTCATATAAAGCAGATTCTTTTGAAGTCAATCTAAATTTTATATTTTAAATTTTCATGCAGGTTTCTTTGTAGGAGTTGTAATGCTATTAGTCTTTACTTGCTGCTTCATAAGAAAGCTTTTTCCTAATGTATCTAGCTTTTTTTGGAGAAAAAGTCACCCACCCTCTCAAATAATTGAGGCCTTTCTAAAGCAACATGGGCTTCTGTCTACTAGAAGGTACAGTTATCTTGAAATTCAAAAAATCACGAACAACCTCAAAAATAAATTAGGCCAAGGAGGATATGGAAGTGTATATAAAGGGAAGCTACAAGATGGACAATTTGTTGCAGTGAAGGTGTTGAGTGAATTAAAAGAAACTGATGAGGAATTCGTCAATGAAGTTGTGAGTATTAGTAGGACATCTCATGTTAACATTGTTAGCCTTGTGGGGTTTTGTTTCCAAGGTTCCAAAAGAGCACTAATTTATGAGTTTATGCCTAACGGATCCCTTGAGAAGTTCATATATGAGGACAATGCCAACATGGTTGATCGCCAATTGGATTGTAACACTTTGCATAACATTGCAATAGGTGTTGCTAGAGGACTAGAGTACCTGCACAGAGGTTGCAATACTAGAATCTTGCATTTTGACATAAAACCGCACAACATACTACTTGATGAGGATTTTTGTCCTAAGATTTCAGATTTTGGACTTGCAAAAGTATGCCCAAAAAAAGATAGCATTGTCTCTGTATTGGGTGCGAGAGGAACTATAGGATACATTGCTCCAGAGGTATTTTCAAGGAATTTTGGTAGAGTGTCTCATAAGTCAGATGTCTATAGTTATGGGATGATGGTTTTAGACATGGTTGGGGGAAGAAAGAACATGAATGTCAAAGCTGACTGCTCTAGTGAAATATATTTTCCGCATTGGATTTATAAACGTCTTGAACTAAATCAGGAACTAGGACTTAGGTGCATTATAAGTGATATTGATAAAGAAAGGATGAGAAAGATGACAGTGGTAAGCTTATGGTGCATACAGACTAATCCTTCAAGTCGGCCAACAATGAATAAGGTGGTAGAGATGTTGGAAGGAGGCCTGGAATCTTTGGAAGTACCTCCTATGCCTTATATATCTTCTCCTCCAAGATCTCCAGCCCCTTACTCAACTCAAACATGCGAGACTTTCTAGTTGTAGGATTTCTTCATTTCAATGAGGTTTGCTGTGCGTATCTTGTTAAAGTTTTTAAATACATTTCCTTTTGAAAATTATAATATGCAATTCAGGCTTTCAAAGTAGCAGCTTATGACTGATGTGAGACTGCATAGTTTGTATGTTACTTCGAATATATGTAGATGCTTGTAAAAGTGCATCTGCTGCTCTGCATTTTCTTTTTCTGTGAAGGTATCAATGTTTGTTATATAGATAATAGTCTTCTACAAATCATTGGTTTGTTATTTATGATCTGCTTCACGATCTCTACTCTCACTATTAACTAAAGTTTAGAAAACTAACTGGAAGTCTATTCTGGTTGATGTGGATATAGCTTGAAAGACCTTGCAATGTTTACAAGCATAAAAGATTTCATAATTTTTTATTGTGCAGTGAAGTATTATGTCAGCCTTAATTAATGGATTGGAGTTGCTTACTATCTGATTCTTTTCTTTCTATTTTCTATTTTTTCGGAATATCCAACATTCTTAAAACACAAAAGAGTAGAAATCTTGTCTCTTCTGCAATGATATGCTACTCAAGGTAGAAATTTGCTCCCTAGTAATTGCAAGCTGAAACAATAAAGGTAATGCTCGACATCAATTAACAAGCTCTCTTTCTTTGTTCGCTTTCATCATTTTCTCTCTATCATTTCTTCTGCTTAAGAAAAAGGTTGAAAGATCAAAGATCCTCTTCAATTTTTAACCTAAGTCTTTTCCTTGACTTTGTTTGGTCTTCATAAAATGAAAAATTGCGTGGAATGGTCATTTGGAAATGTAGCTTAGCACGATAGATTCTGTAACATCAAACTCTGCTGATTGTCGCAATAAGAAGGACCCTATGGAAGGCCAATTAAACGCCCTAGTGGAATTAAGTGTCATAGGTTTTCTCAATTGTTCTCCTTTTATTCTTGTTTTCATCTGATAATTGTGATCTGAAAAAAATTGAGAGAAATTTTAAAACAAAGAGTGGGAGACTGAGACTCAGAGATTTTAGTCACAAGCAGTATGAAAATTAGATGCTGCCAGAGGTGTTCTTGGCAACAACTATGAGTTTTTTTTTTAAGAAAAGAAATTATTTCCAAACTAGCATGTATATGGACTGGCAGCAGGTGAAGAACAACCCCTTTTTTTTTCTGATTTGTATCTTCTGTCTAATCTCTCTCACTTATCACCTCTTTTAATTTTTAATTTTGGTTAGAATTTACATTTTTTTAGTTTTAACTAATCAAACTTTTCTGAACCCCAGGTGATTTTGATTCTGTTATACTGAAAATTACTTACTGCCAAGCATAGTTAAAAGCAGAGAAGCCATTATTCACCAGATAACAATATCTGAGATTGGATTGCCCATGGGATTGCTGGGTGTATACTTTCACCAAATACTATTTGAGATTGACTTGCACAAGGGCATGTTGAAATGACATTACACTGCTATGGAGCACGCAAGTTCTTCATAATTTATTCAAGTCTCACATTAAAACTACAAGCTGGAATATTAATATTAAAAAGAATCCAAGTTAACCTTAGTTACCATATCCCTATCAGTTCCTTACCTCTATTCATTCTCCATTCTAGACATGACATTATTTATCTGACGTGTAAAAAGTGCATTTAAATATCAAACATGTCATGGCTCTTTAGGGGTGGGGGAGAAGGGATAACCCAGGCCATATGGAATGTTGTGATTGGCCTGTGTGATTACAGCTCCGTATGGCATTTTTGTTTCATTTGTCCACTTAACCTTGTGGGTTTTTTTGCCAAAAAAACATAAAAAACTCTGTCCCCTCATTTGGTAACCCACACACATTTGCTTGTTTTTACCAAAGAAAGAGCAGGAAATTTTGCTTTAGCGTCCGTCTTCTTCATTTTGCTTACCTCGCCACTATATTTTACCTCCTTGGTTGGAAGTATTCAAGGAGTAAGAAGTTGTTGTGGTTCCAAAAATTTTAGCATCTTCAAATAAAATGATTGAATTGGAGAAGAATGGAAGACCATTCTTGCTTAAAAGCATCCTTCAGATAGACGGATAATTTTATTATGAGTTTTAACCAAACGGTTCTTGAAGTGCGGTTATTTGATGATTGTAATAAGTGATACAACTACATGGGAGGCCAATGTCGACTTGACAACGACAACTTTAAATGTGACAGAAGTATAATCCTAGAACATGCCTTCTATATATTTTCTGAGGAGATAAGTGAGATTGTCATAGATGAAGTACTATTATCCTTGAAATAGCTATACTAGTTCCAGTTTTCAAATATTATTTTTGGGTCTTCAATTTACTAATATGTCCTTCCAAGTTTCTGAATTCAAGCGATTTTCCCTTGATATCTTTGCTAAAAAGCTGAGCTTCCTTGCTTACTTGACTAGTTAACATACATAACATGACAATTAGAATTAGGACTATAAAGTTTTCAGCTTTCAACCAATTTGGTCCTATACTTTGTAATTGTGTTCACTTCAAATGATTTCTTGTTTTAGTAGCAGTAGCAGCTGTTAGATTCAAAATGTTCTCTTTCTCTAGTGTTATAGTGACCTTCTCTTCTTTTCCATTTTGTTTGAGAAAGTTTCATTTATGCTTCTTTTCCACATTAATTCTTTGAGTTAATTTGTGATAAAATATATATAGTAATCTGGTTGTAATTAATAAATTTTGGTCTTTTCTTTGTTGGAAAAGAAATTGAATTAGAGTCTTTGATGTAATTTAGGAGAAAAAATTACTTTTATTAAAAGTTTAAATTGTGGTCATTTCAAGGGATAACCTCTCTATATGTGGCGTCTTCTCTATGGTATTTCTTTCTCAATCGTCTATCATTTAAATTGATTCTTCTAAAATTCTCATGCAGCTTCGTCCTTGGGAGATGTAATGCTATTGTTCTTGGCTTGAGAAGAGAGTCTTTCCTTACTACATCTAACTTTGAAAAAAAAAAATCCAACCTATCAATTTATTGAGGCCTTTCTCAAGGGACACGGAATGCCTCCCTACTAGAAGTATAATTACTCTGGGATAAAGAATGCCACAAATTGCTTCAAAATAAAATTAGGCCAAAGAGAATAAGGCAGTGTATATGAAGGGAGGTTAAAAGATGGGCGTTTCATTGTAGTGAAGGTGCTAAGCGAAATAAAAGCAACTGATGAAGAATTCATCAGTGAAGTTGTAAGTATTAGCAGGATGTCTCATGTTAACAAGTAAGCCTTTTCGGGTTTTGTTTCCAAGGTTCCAAACGAGCACTAGTTTATGAGTTTATGCATAATGAATCCCTTGGGAAGTTAAAATATGAGGGGAAATCCAAAGTGATTGACCCCTTGTTGGATTGTAAAACCTTATATGATATTGCAATTGGTGTTACTCGAGTATTTGTACTGAAGCTACCTCGAATCT
The DNA here is from genome assembly GCA_032878935.1 of Erythrophleum fordii. Lineage (NCBI taxonomy): Eukaryota > Viridiplantae > Streptophyta > Magnoliopsida > Fabales > Fabaceae > Erythrophleum > Erythrophleum fordii. The sequence continues at coordinate 4,976,341 of JAVQMF010000029.1, forward strand.
TGCATTTTGACATAAAATCACACAACATACTACTTGAGGAGGATTTTTGTCTAAAGTTTTATAGTACTTGATAAAATCTTTAATAGTCAGCGCATTGAAAATTGCAAGATGCAATTTATGTTTTTGATGATGCAACTTGTGACGGATATCTGTTTCTATATGGATTTTTTGTTATTTCACACATACGAATTTGTCTATAAAATTGCATCCAATACTGTAAATTTTTGTTTCTTTGGAAGTAACAATGTTCTATAGAAAACAATAATTTATAGATTTAGACTAAACTAATTTAACATTCACAAATTTTCTCTTAGGATTCAATGAAAATAATATTTGCTTCTACATATATGATCTCCTTGATGCTATAGTCGTCAAATTCTTGGCCTTGATCCTACAGTTAACTGAAAGTTTGAAAACTATCTAGAGGGTTTTGTTTGTTCAAAATAAATATAGCTTGAGAGAGTACAATGAATTTCTCTGAGTTTAGCATCCCTTTATATACTTAGTTCAAATTGGTCCTTTCAATGCTATAAGTTGTCCTTTATTCTCTGCAAATACGTTGTTTAACAACCTATCTGTGAAAGCATAAGAAACAAAGCACAAGACAAAATAACTCATTTATCATTATTTCAGGGCATTGATTAGTAATGTCCACAATTTTCTTAACTCATTCAATTTATAAGCTAGTTAAAGTGAGTGTTGGTGATTTTCTGTAAGTGTACAAGTTAACCAAGTAATATAATGAAAGTAAAATATCGTCCTTAAAGAAAGTTAATCAGGTATAGAAATTCTCAATTGACCCCATCATTTAGAAGAATTAAGAATTTACACGAACTAACTAACATCTAAGAATGAACTAGTGCTGAAATTAATTATATCTTTTATTTTCTTCCAATGAATGAACAACATGAACTTATGTAATAGACTCTATTTTGATTAATAATGATTCCCTAATATATGCAAATATATATATATATATATATACTTCTTTTTTAAAATAGAGCATGCATGCCTATGCTAGGTTTACATCAACTATCATGATCATACAACTTAACATAAGGCTATTAAGCGTAAAGGAATTCAATGCAAGCTTGCATGTAGTGATTTGGCTTGTATGCAGCTTACAGATCACCTAAGTGCAATTTATATGTCTATAAAATTAGAATTTAAGTTTATTATTCTGGTGATTCCTTATTATAATTCACTTCTTAATTCATCTCACAATAAATCAAATTTGTAAATAGTGGCCAACCATTCATTTTAAATTAAAATAAAACAATAGATTAATGCCAAATAAAATCAATACATGAGAATCCCTCTTCAAACATAATCTATAAATAAATTCATCCAACCCCAAATCTAAGGATTTAGCTACTTATAATTAAAAAAAATTCCTAACAATTAAATTAATTGAATTCATAATGAAAAGTAATTGAAGAAAGAAAACAATTTGGTTGACAACAACAATTTTCATAAGAATCTCTCAAAATCTCCAATGGTGTAGCAAAAACATTTCAAAGCTCTTTTCCTAATTAATGTATCCATATTTTGATCCCTCAAAATCCTTTATATAGTCATGTGATTGGGGCTAACTTTTTTCTTGAAAATTGCCTCTAAGCCTAAAATGCTTATGGCTAAGTGCATTTAATTCTATGCACGTGGCCAGGCTCTGTAATCATCTAGAGGCAACTCTATCAAATGCACAGGGCTATGCAAATTCACATGGGCAAACTATGTAGTCCTTTATTTGAAGGGTTCATCTTTTTCCAATTACTGACCCATGTATACTCTCTAGATTTTTGACTTGTGAATATTTCACGACTCCATGGCCTGTGCAAATTCACACAAGTGGGCCATGTTGTTCTCTGACTTTATTAATTATTATTTTGCATGAATTTCCTCTGAACTTTTTCTATCAACTCTTGATCAAAATGCATAAAAAGTGCATAAAAATCATGTTGTTTAGATCCAAAAATTCTAACTTAGAGCTAGAAAAACATGTAACATGTTCACTTATTAGTAAGGAAAGAAGAAAGTGAATTTTAAGTAACTTAAGAAAAAAAATGAGTAAAGGAAAATAAAATTAAACTGCCTCATCTAAGACATAATAATGAGTTTGCACCATTAAAAAAGAAGATTAAAAGAAAAGAACAAAGAAGATAAGAATCTTATGTACCATATAGAATATAATAAACTAGAGAAAAAAATAGATGAATGAATCATAAAGTGTCTCTAACACTTTACACTATGTCTTATTTATAGGTAAAAACAAATATAGTATTAGTGTAGTATAACTTTGGATCTAATGAAACTAGACACTATGTACAATATTCCAACACTTTCTCTCAAGCTAGAGCATATAAATCATATGTACCTAACTTGTTATATATATAGTTGATTGGAGGACTCGAGAGAGATTTAGTAAGTATGTTTGCTAATTAATCATTTGAATTAATGAATTTGGTAGCAAGACACCTTGATTGAATTTTCTCTTTTATGAAGCATTAATTGATAATGATATGTTTGGTCCTCTCTTGAAATAATAGGTTAGAAACAATATACATTGTGGCTTGGTTATCACAAATAAACTCCATGTGTTCAGTACTTCCAAACTTAATTCCTGAAAGAGTTGCTTAAGCTATATAAGTTCATATGTCACTAAATCCATAGCACAATACTCGACATTTGCACTAGACCTTGCAACAACATCTTGTTTCTTACTCTTCCAAGAGACTAGATTGCTTCTGTTAATAAGAGACCCATACCAGCCTGTATCACTGTAATCAATGACTTGAGAATTGCCCTTATCTTTATATAACAGACCTTGACCTGGGCTTCTTTGATGTAACAGAGAATGCAAATCATAACATCCCAATGACTGTTGCATGGAAATCGTAAGAATTGACTAACTACACTTACTATAAAGGAGATATTTGGACGAGTAATGGTAAGATAGTTAAGCTTTCTAATCAATCTCTGATATCTATTTGGATTTGCAAAAGGCTCCCTTTGTCTTAGTAGGAGTTTGACATTTAGATTCAAAGGAGTGTCAACTGGTTTGCAATTTGACATACTTGTTTCATTTAATATGTTCAAAGTATATTTTCTTTGTGATATAGTAATGCTAGTGTGAGATTGACCCACCTCAATATCTAGAAAGTACTTTAATTTTCCTTGATCCATAGTTTGAAAAGATTCAAATAGATGTTATTTAAGTTGATCAATACCCTGTTCATTATTGCCTGTAATGATGATCTCAGATACATAGATGACTAAGTAGATGTACTTGTTAGATGAGGTATGCCAATAGAACACAGAATGATTTGCTTCACTTCTAACCATCTCAAACTTTTGAATAACTTAACTAAATCTACTAAACTAAGCTCAAGGAGATTGTTTCAATCTATAAAAGTGATAGACATAATTGACAAATTTTGCCATTCTCCTCTCGAACAGCAAAGCCATGTGATTGCTTCATAAAAACCTCTTCTTATAGCTCACCATGAAGGAAAGTGTTTTTAATATCAAGCTAATGAAGCTGTTAGTGGCATATAGCTGCCATAGAAAGAAGTAATCAGACATAAGCAATTTTAGTAATAGGGAAAAATGTGTCACCATAATCACGGTAAAAAATTTAAACGTAACCTTTTATGACTAATCGAGCTTTGATATGATCAATTTTTCTATCGAGACCAACTTTAATAGTATACACCCACTGTCAACCAACAAGGAATTTGCATAGAGGTAAAGCAACTAAATCCCAAGTTTCATTAGAAAAAGCAATTCATCAAGCTGCCGCCAAATCCCAAGTCTTAAGAATTGAAACAAATTCTAAAGAAGACACAAAAGCATAATAAGGTGTAGATAAACAATGGTAACTTAAAAGATTACAAAGGGGATGAGAATTACAAGTTGAATGAGTATCTTTAGAAAGAGCAATTAGAAACTTCTTAAAGGAAGGTTGGATTGAATTAACAGCAAGTGATGGAAAAAAGAGTCAGTCATTCACTACATCAGTAGAGATTATAAGAAATTGTGGTCAAGATGACAATGATAAGTCTAAAATGGATGAAGAAGGGTAGTTGCTAGAGGATCAATGTACAAGAAAAGAAGAACATCCAACACAGATTGAGGCTTAACTATTGTAGTGGAAAAAAAGGAAATAGATTTAAAAAAGGTTACATCAATGGAGATATAACATTTGTTACTATCTAAAAAATAACATCGATATCCCTTTTAAAGTTTAGAATATCTAAGGAAGATACATTTGAAAGATTTACTTGTAAGTTTATCTTTTCTTAGGGCCAAATCATGAACAAAGCAAGTACAACAAAAAATATGAGGAGGAAGGTGAAAATGGGAATCAGATTGCAACAAAATAGAATAAAGGACTTGATCTTGTAATATCAAGAAAGGCATATGGTTAATCAAATAACAAGCAATAAGAATGGCATCACCCAAAAATGAATAGTTACATTATTAGAATAGAGAAGCAGGTGTTCGGGTGATTTCAATAAGATGGTGATTTTTACATTTAGCTACTCCATTTTGCTATAGGTGTGTGCACATGAGGAGTGATGAAGAATGCCTTATTTAGACATAAATGTTTGGAATGGAGTAGAGAAATAATCACACATATTATCACTCCATAAGATAGATATAGAACAACCAAAATGTCTTTGTATTTCAGCACAAAAAGATTGAAAACTAGAAAACACTTTAGAACAATTTTTCATTAAATATAACCAAGTGCAATGAGAACAGTTATCAATAAAAGTTATAAAATATTAAAATCCAAAAATAGATGAAATATAACATGGACCTCAAACATCAGAATAAATAAGCTTAAAAAAGGATTGTAGCCTTGTTATTGACACATTTGGGAAGCAAAGCATGAACTTGTTTATCTAGTTGACACAACTCACATTTAAATAACTTCAAAGTAAAAAATGAGGAAAACATCTTTTGAAGTTTGGAGAAACTAGGATGGCCAAGGTGATTGTAGATGAGATGTGGAGAAGGGCTTATGCATGCTATTACTGATGTAGTAGATAATAAAGGCCTTGTGACTCACCTTACACTAATTGTCCAACCCATATTCTAGTCCTGTAAAGAAATGCTTTTGTCAAGAAAGGGAATAGAACAATTAAGGGTACAAGTCAAATTGTTGACCAAAAAAAGGTTGAAAGAACATTCAAGAACATAAAGAACTAAATCTAAAGTGAGGAAAGGAAGAATTGTAGCTTAACCAATGCCTTTAGTTATAGTTTAAATACTATTGGCAAGAGTAATATGAGAAAGTAAAGTAAAAGTAGAGATGGAAAAGAAAGGATTCTTGTTACCAGAAATAAAACACGAGGCACAAGAGTCAAGGATCCATTGTGAGAAATAAGTAAGGCAAGCCATGAAATTACCAATTTGAGCAATGGAAGCAATGGTGAAAGATTATTTGGATGCTAGTAACATAGGTATTTAGCATAATCATCACCCATTAAAGTAATGACTTGCAGAGCCTGGTCTTTAAATGTCTCAATCGATGTTTACAGTGACAGCCATCTAAGGACCAATGATGATCTTTTGTATAACCCTACCTATTACAATGAGTGCACTGAGCACGTTTGCGGTGAGCATTGCAACTACTGCCACCTTGAGGCCCTTTATCACTAGTGTGAGAGGCCAAGGTTCTGTATATGGGACAAGAGCATTTGATGTTCTAAACATAAATACACTAGCAAAAGAGATACGCACTGGGTGAGTAAAGATATTATCCAGAGTAGGGATGTGGAACCATTGAGAATCTAATCTTGAATAGGATCATGGTTAGAACAAAGATTGATAAGAGTCATGATTATGAAAAATTTGTCCCACTAAACCTCTTGATTGGTAATGGAAGACATAATGAGCATCAAAGTGTGAAACTAATGCTAAAAGGCCTCAATATTGGATACATAAGTGGTGGTATCCATATCTTTGTGTTTAAGATTCACAAGAATAAACAAAATACCATAACAACAATAAATATCATTATAATAAACAGATGCAACCTTATGCCAAACCTCAAAGCATGTTTTATGTGGCTAATATGAACGTAATAGGTGAGAGTCATAGGAGTGCCATAATATAGCACAAAGTTAAACATCAATTTTGACCTACTAAGGATGATCTGTAGAAAGAATGTCAATCTTTTGCTTTCTCAAATGATTTAAGTATCATTGCCTTTTGAACCATAAATGGACAAAAGTAGCTCGAGACTTATAATTAGATGCATCATGTAATTTTTCAAAGATAATAACTAGTGAACCACTTATAATAGAAAAGAAAATACCTGATTTAGGATTTTTAGAAGTGACATGGTTATTTGGATGGAACGTAGCTCTATAAATTATCGAGGTGAGTGAATAGCACCAAAGAAGTTGAAAAAGGAAGAGCACCATGACATAGCCAAAACTAGAAACAAGGAGAGGAGAGCACGTTGACTAGATTTAGATGAAGCACGGCAGGAGATGAAGTCAGACGTGCTCACATAGACCAACACGTGGAGCAAGACACAATTGTTGGAGGCCATGCATGAAAGCACATGGCTCAATGTCAGGTGATTGAATTTTTGGGTTCTGACGATTGAGACCCTTTAAAGATGATAAAGGGGTGTGTGGCTCAAGATAAGGCCCGGGTAGTGGAGATCTAAAGTGGACAAATCCAAAAAATAAGAAATTTGATGGAAAGGAAGGGTGTTTTGAGGAGTTGGCTGGAAGGAGACATAGTTGAAGGAAGAGGCCACTAAAAGGAATCATATAGCATATGATGCCATCATAAATTAGAAAGAAAAATGGATAAACAAATTGTAAGGTGTGTTTAATCCCATACACTATCTTATTTATAAGTAAAAATAAGTGTACTACAAGTATAATACTAGGCATTATATACAATATTCCAACCGAATCAATGGGACCATATTAATTACAACAGAAGACCATTCCACCCAATTGTCCTTTTACAAGTCCTCTAATTCTTATGTTGTGATTTAATCATAGTAGGTTTTTTCCTTTTTAACATAGTCATGGTATCTTTGAATTTTTTTTGACTATTTTCCTTTCAAGTGACAACCATAGATCTATGGCTCAAGTCAAAGTTAGAGAAGATATATACAATAGAAAAAGAATCTATGTATTTTTGAAAAAAAATTATTTCGCAACAAATGTAAATTCTTAGATAAACTATTGTTTCTCTAAGACAAATATAAAAATTAATGAAAAATAATAATGTAAATTAGAGATATTAAATGTGACTTTTTCTTTTAAAAAAATGTAACAATTTACAGGACTGTTTTGAATTTGTTTGATATATTTAGTAGATGAAGAACATTGTCACGTGCTATATTATGGTTAAAAAATCTGCATGCTTGATGAAAAAACATCTAAGGTAAACCCAAAAACAACTGAAATTCTTGATTGAATATTGCAAAAACAAATATTCACATACTACTAAATTTCAAAAAAGATAATTTTTATTAAAAAGTATCTAATATTTTTACTCTCAAATTGAAAAATTATTTGAAGTTCATAATTATCACTATTTCTTTTAGTATGATACTATAGATGTATTTAGTGATAAATAAAATGTGTAATTAAATTACATAAAGGATGAAAAAAAAACTCAGACTTTAAAACTAAGAAATGTGAATTTGATAAAAAAAATTCAAATAGGCCTATAGAAAAAATTACTTTTATAGGAAGAGATAAAAAAAAAAAAAAGAAGAATAGAAGAAGATCCATTAGATCTAGCCTAGAAACAAAGCCTTATACTCAAAATGAGAATGGACAAGTATTTGTAAAAATTGAAAATGCAGGCTTATCAAGACAAAAATAATGATGATCCTATTCCAACTACAAACTGAAGGGGTGATTTAAGTGGACAAAATGTGATTGTGAATGGTACATATTTATATTTAAAAATGGTTCTCTATAATTAATATGAATAAGTTATTGATAATTTGACATAATCCCTATCAATTGCAGCAACACAGTACAAAATTCATGGGCTATAGAAAAATTGTAGATTGTTCAGCAGAAACATTGCAAGAAAATATTATGCAATTTCATAGAAAATGAGAATATTCTAAAATAAGTAAAACTTAGAAAAATGATTTATTGAATAATTTTTAAATTTTTGAGCAAATCCTACAAAAATTTGTTGAAATAATAAAAAAAATTTGTAAATTAATGGATGAAATTAGTTTCAACCCAGATACTAATAACATTTTAAGAAAATTAAAATTATATAATATTAGGGAATTAGACAATTCTCTTGGCAATTTTAATATCATTATCATGAATTAAATGATGTAAATTTAAAATGTTGGTTTGGTCAATATTTTCATAAATTACTTCTACCTTGGGGTGACCTTTTTTAAAAAAAAAAAAATAATCTAATGGTCAAGATACACTAAGAAATAAAACTAGATATTCTAGAAGACAAGTAATATTGCCTAATGGATCCCTTAAGAAGTTCATATATGAGGCAAATGAAAATATGGCTTATAATTAGTTGGATTATAAAACTTGTCTGATATTACAATTGGCCTTGCTAGAGGATTAAAGTATTTGCATAGAGGTTGCAATACAAAAATCTTACATTTTGACATAAAACTTAGTAACATACTACTGGATGAGGATTTCTATTTAAAGATATTGGATTTTGGACTCAGCAAAAGTATGCTCAAGAAAAAAGAGCATTGTCTACTTACTAGGTGTAATGGGAACCCCTAGATATATTTATTCCGAGGCACTTTTAAGAAGTTTTGGTGAGGTGTCTCATAAGTCAGACATTTATAATTATGGAGTGACGATTATTCAAATAGTTGAGAGAAAGAAGGAATATAAATATAAAAGTTAATTGTTCTAGTGAAATATGCTTTTTAAATTGGACTTATAAGCACCTTAAATTTAATCAGGAATTAGAACTGAGGTGTATTAAGATGATATTGATAAGTAAATAATGAGAAAGATGATTTTGGTGAGCTTATGGTCCATACAGATTAACCCTTCAACTCTACCAGCATTAGTAAAGTGGTGGACATGCTAGAAGGAAGCATGGAATCTTTGCAACTACCTTCCAAACCTTGTATCTCTTCTCCTTCAACGTCTCCAGCCCGTTTGCTCAACTCAAACATGAGAGACTTTGTAGTTGTAGGATTACTTATATTTTTGGCTTTTGGTTTTGAAAATATCAATCTTTGTCACCCTTTTTAATTTTGTATCAGTTGTTCTGCATCTGGCACAAGCTTTTATAGTCATTTCGCTGAAAACTGGTACCTGTAATGTATCTTTTCGATGCTGCAGCTTGTAATTGGTGTCCTTGTTTTTATTAAGCTAATATGGATTTTATGTCATTTCACAAATTTCATTGTGATTGTAAAATTGCATCCATTACTGTGAATTATCTGTCCCTTTGAAAGAGGCCATGTTTGCTCTATGGAAAATAATCTTGTGCAAATTCAGACTAACAGTTTTCAAGATTCCCCAGTTTTCTTGTAGAATTTTAGTGATAACTGATAAATGCTTCCAATTTTAGTGATAACTGATAAATGCTTCCAATTTCTTGGCTATGCTCCCATAATGAATTAAAGTATATGAAGCTATAGGTTTAGGCTTTTTTTTTTTCATTTGATTTAGATATGGAGACTTTACAAAGATTTAGAGCATTAAAGATCTTAAAATCCTTCTCTATGCATGGAAAGATTAAGTCAACCTCAATTACTGGATTGGAGTTCCTCCCTATTTTAAACCATCTCTTTCATTTTTCTTTTCTTTTTGGCCCACTCACCATTTCCCTGTGTCTCTAGTCCAGAAAGGGGGCTTATGGAAGGGTAGCTAATGGCACAAATTTGTTGTGCAGGAGGTAGCCTTTTGACTTCTGGATATGGACACCTAAATCCTCAATTCAAGCTCTCATCACAACATATTGAAATGATTAAAAACTTAAAATACAGGGATGATTTCACATAAATATGATAAAACCAAGTAGTTTTCTCTTTTGCTTTTCTCATCAGACCAATCACAATGATTGTTCTGAAGAAAAAAGAAAAGAGACAACAGATTAGAAACTGATTGCATTCTGTATATTCGGCATCACTGGCTTACTTTAACCCATGAACAGAAAGAAAACTTTGCTCCTTTTCTTGGTTAAGCTTCATGAATCAACTCGCTATTCTGATTCGCTTTTGGCTCCCATCCAGCTACTCCTTTTATATCCAAGGCAAACAGAACCAGGGTACGATTCCATGGAATTCTCAACCAAATATGTATTGACCCAAGAACTAAGCTAAAATTCCATGGAAGCAGAGACAGCTCTAATCATGCATATGGATGAACAATTTGTCAGTTTATAAGAATTACTCTCTAGAGTTTCCTTTCAGATGAAAGAAACCATGAGGGAGGTCCGATTTCAAGGAAATGCAACAAGGAGCAACTTAGATGTGGCCGATCAGGGAATCATCAAATGGCGTTCACTGAGATGGATGAGATGATGCAATTGAAGGAGAAACGAAGTGTGGTAGAGTAGCAAGATGCTTTTGAAAATTTGACTTGCAAAATAAAATTTACTTGAACATTATCTCATCAGATGTTAATTGGTTGGACTGAAGCTAGAGATTGTTGCTATGATACGCTTATTCAACCCTTCCACCTTGCTCAATGCCATGCAATTAGCCATATTACAAGAGAGAAACTCAGGAGGTGGCAGGAACAAAGTAATCATGGCATCAATTGAATTCTCAGAACTTAATATGGGTGATTCAACTGCAGCTAGAGATGCAACAAAAAGTATTGATCAAATTAAACTCTAGGAGTGCTGGTTCATTTTATAGTTGCTGCTTGTGCGAGTATGATGATGGAGCAAGAATGAGGCTTGGAGATGTCCAGATGAGGGGAATGGTGAGCAGAGGTTGTGTTTGGGTTGTAGCAAATTGGTTTCATTTGATGCTAGATGCTAGCTGATTAGGGTCCGATCTTCTCGCTCTGGCCCTTGTGGTCAAAGGTCTCTATGGGTGGGAGTATTATTAGGATATAAATAATTAGGTGCTTCAGAAAATTTGTTAAGTTTGTTTATTTATTTATTGTCAAATGATTTGACAATATATATGCAGTAGATATTTTATCCTTATATCATGTCTATTTTTGTCTTTTCATATTTTTATGTGTGTCGTGAGCCATCCTAATTTATTATGCGATGGCCATAGTAGAATATATTATTTGCTTCCGTAGAATTGTGACTCCCTTTTTGGATCAATAATGATTTGGTTTTGAATTCCTTCTATTTTCTTCTTTCACCCTATCAAATTCATATTTGTTTTTTTTTTTTGTTTTCCGTATCCATTATTACTCCACTAATTCTTTACTAATAAAGATGAAGATATTGAACCAGGATCCTCTCTTATCCTGTGGAGAGAGAGATCTTCTTCTGGACAAAAGAGGATTTTGCAGAAAAAATATCTATTGATATACATATATTTTTCTTCAAATTCATAAATTGTTATGATTTTTTTAGCCCAAAATAAAAGAGAGAATTATTATGTTATTTTACTCCTTGTTGGATGGATATCCTCGTGTCCTCTCTGTTGCAATATGGCGCTGTAAACAAATGTTTTAAAATTTCTTCTGTACAATTTAGGAGCATTCTCTCAGTTTGGAAAATACTTAATGTCTGCTTTGAGTCAGATCATCTTTACGAACATTTATGACATCTGCAGGACAAATTAACATGAGGCCATTGGCATCATTTGCAGCTTACTTTGCCACTGTCTTATATGATTTCAAATTTCACTTTCTTTTGAGTATGTGTATGTGTTTCAACTGGAGCATAATTCATTTGGCAGAGGAAACTGGGAAGTTGGTGGTTATGGCTGCAACAGGTGATCCATTTTATTTATTTGACTATGCTTGTAAGTTCTTATCTTGTCTGCTTACTATTCTTCTAAAGAATAGGCTTCTTTCAAAACATTAGCCAGTGTATACATATTTTGGCATAACTTTCTTATCAAAATACAGAGGGATACAAAAACAAGAAAAGGATGAACAGAGAGTAAGGAAAGTTACGTGAAAAATGTTTAGTTGTTGTGAAGATTTTGAATGAAACAAAAGGTGGCGGAGAGGAATCATCAATGAGGTGGCAAGTATCAACGAAACTTTCCATGTTAACATTGTCACTCTTTGTAATACCTAATATATATATATATATATATATAATATAAATAAATAAATAATATATTTTAGGTAAAAATATATATATATATATATAATTTTTAAATCTATTTTAGGTTCATAGAAAAAAAAATTAAGGATTTTTCTAATCTTTTTAAATATCAATTAATGAATATTAAGCTTTCTAGGGGGCAAAAGTGCAAATTGAGTCAAAGACATTTTAATAATTCAAAAAGCACACACTCTCTACCTTTTTTTCATCTGATTCAACGTCTCTTTATGCTTCACCTTTTTTCTCTCTCCCGAAGTCCACCTTTTTCTTTCTTCTTGCGTAACTTTTCTTCCGTTTTTCTGTTTTGCTTGAGTCGTCCTTCTTTCTCCCACCGTAGCACCTCCATTGAAGCGTGAATCTCAGCCAGCCATAAGAATCCATCTCCCTCTTCTTGTTGGACGCCATTACCCACTCACCTCCGACAGATTTAGTTGCCATAAAACTCTTATTTGGTAAATATTTCATCTCCCTTCTCCTTCTCTTCTTTTGCTATTCAACCATGGAAAATTTGTGAAATTTTGTAAGGATTAGTTATTCCATTTTCTTCTTCCATATCTTTCATCAATCTTTATCTTTCTCTATGATTTATTGAAGCTAATAGGATATTCAATTTTTGTTGCTCAAGTTGCCGTAGGTGAGCTTCCAATTTGGGGGCTTCTTGAATTTCTACATTTAGGTGTAAATAAACACTTCATATTTCATCTTTGAAGCTCTAAGAAGTGAATTTTAAATTTAATTTGAGTTATAAAAGCTTAGATTGAAAAACCCCAAATTTAGGATTAGTATTTAGAATAGAAAGATATATAAGAATTTAGGGATTTACATTTTAGGGAGTATATTAGGTTATATAAATAATTATGGATATTATTGGAGTGGCTAATATAATTAATTTATATTGGTTATAATTCTAGGTGATACAAGGGAAACTCATTCAATTGAGACTCAGCATTAAACAATAGGGAATAGGGACTTATACTATTAGTCCCAACTGGTGAGTGTGTAGACAATAGAGTGGTTTATCTATTTTATTCCAATTTATATTTTCTATGGTGAAATTTTCAATTGTGTGATTTATGTGCTCGGTATTTTCAAAGCTTCATATATATATATATATATATATATATATATATATATTCTTATGATGATTTAATAAATTTATCAAAAGAAATTGATAGTTGAAATGTGGTGTGATATATTCTTGTGAAACGCAAAAGAATGAATTGGATGGAAAGAAAGTAGTGGTGTGTATATGTTTATTTATGAAGAGAGTATTTTGTGTTATTTTGTGGTGTCATATGTTATAGAGATTATATTGAAGGTTAACTTGCCTTATTTAATTATTTATTTACTTTTTTGATTATTTATTTATTTTTGATAGCTAAATGCCATTTGAAGGAATTTTATTTTAATTATTTTTATTTTATATAATGAATAGGAATCTAGTTAGGATCCCGTAGCCGTTAGTGGAGATAACGGCCTAGGTGCACCTAAAATCACTACAAAAAAATATGGAATTTGTGGCAACAAAAGTCGTCGCTAAAACATCAAAAGTCGTCGCTAAAACTATTTCGCGACGACAATGTAGTCGTCGCTAAGTCGCCACAATTACAGCCGTTGCTAAAGAGATTTAATGGCAAAAAAATTGTCGTTGCTAAAAAGACTTTTTGCGATGACAAAAATCGCCCCTAAATATATGTAATTTCACCGCTAAAACTACTAAACTATTGCATTTAGGAACAACAAATTTTGTCGCTAAATATATGGTTTTAGCGACAACAAACATCTTTTTGACACTAAAAACTTTTAGCGACGACTTTTGTTAATAATTGTGGTCACTAAATGCATACTTTTAGCGACGACCTTTTTTACGCTAAATGTTGTTTTAGCAACAACATTAGTAGTCGCCAAAATTCTTTTTAGTGGGTATTTAGTGGAATTAGTGGTGAGTATTGTCGTCGCTAAATGTATGCTTTTAGTGGCGAAATATTTTAGTGACGCTAAATGCCTATTTTTGCAATGAATCATTCTTTTAGCAACGACTCTATTAGCGACGACTTTAGTTGTCGCTAAAGGGGGTTTTTTTTCAGATTTTTAATATATTTTTTAATTATTTTCTTCAATTTTGTTTACTAAAATAATTTTTATAATATTATAAATGGTAAAAAATAAATCTTCCAAATCTCTAATAACATATACCATTTTACAAAATCTAACATTTTAAAATACATAAGCCAAAAAAGAGCAAATCAAACTTTGTTAATAAGTTTGATATATACATTACTGTAAAGGTCCATCAAACAAGTATAAATACAAAAACTTGTCATATGAATAATTTTTTAAACTCACTCATACACCCCACTACTCCACTATTCAATATTTGAAATAACACTACAATATTATTAAACAAAAGGAAAAGAGCAAGAAGTTAGTATTGGCGATTGCTTGAATCTTCGTAATTCACAGGAGGGGCACTAGTATTCAATCTAAACATTTCATTTTGTTTTGTAAATGTCAAGACTTTCTCCGTCAAAGCAACTACCTGCGTGACAAATTGAGACCACATTCCAATTTCAGTAAAGTATAATGTTTGAAAGACTATGTATGTCATATATAAATTAATATTAATCATTAAAACTTTTAATTACTCACAGAATTATTGAGCTTCTCAACTTGAAGCATTGTTCATCAGAGATACAGATATATAGAGGTACATTTCAGTTCCCTACTGAAAAGAAATATAACACTAAATTTTTTAACATTGAAAAGAATTATATACTTACGTTAAGTCCATGCCGTCACTACTTACCTTTGTTCTAGTTACATGTAAAGAGTTACATATAAAGAATTATGTACTTATGTTTTAGTTCAGATCTTTAAGTTTTAGATCTGAACCAAAACTAAACTTTATTCTAGTGCAAAACATAATGAGAGATTTATAACATCACACTTTCTTTTATATTATTTCTAAGCGCATGACATTAACATTGATAATAGTATAGGCGTTGATGTAATATGTTGCTCATGAAAGGTTGTACATGATATATTTATAATGAAAACAGTTCCACAAGTAAAAGTATTAAGAGTTGAAATATATCTTAATTTTAGCTTTGGACCCATATAGTTCTACTTCACCTATGGATAGGTTGTGAAATTAAGGCTAAAATATGATTGCATTTTGATGATGAAAAGGTTGGAATGAATATGGAGAACAAGTCAAGTCATCCTTTTTCTAAAAGTAGTAATAAGATGTTGTTAATAAGGTAAATAATATTATTAACAAGTTATAAGATGTTGTTAATAGGGTAACAGATATTGTCGACAAGATAAGACCTTATTGATAGGATCTTAAATTTAACAAAGGAAAATTGAAGACCTTATTGACTAGATAAGACCTTGTCGACAGGATCTCAAGTTTAGCAAAGAAAAATTAAAAACCTTGTTAACTAAATAAGACCTTGTCGACAGGATCTCAAGTTTAACAAAGGAAAATTGAAGACCTTGTTGACTAGATAAGACCTTGTCAACAGGATCTCAAGTTTAGCAAAGAAAAATTGAAAACCTTGTTAACTAAATAAGACCTTGTCGACAGGATCTCAAATTTAACAAAGGAAAATTGAAGACCTTGTTGACTAGATAAGACCTTGTCGACAGGATCTCAAGTTTAGCAAAGAAAAATTGAAAACCTTGTTAACTAAATAAGACCTTGTCGACAGGATCTCAAGTTTAACAAAGGAAAATTGAAGACCTTGTTGACTAGATAAGACCTTGTCGACAGGATCTCAAGTTTAACAAAGAAAAATTGAAAACCTTGTTAACTAAATAAGACCTTGTCGACAGGATCTCAAATTTAACAAAGGAAAATTGAAGATCTTGTTGACTAGATAAGACCTTGTTGACTAGATAAGACCTTGTCGACAAGATCTTCTAACAGAATTGGACTAAATCATTAATGGCATATATCAGCACTTAGACATATATCAAAATTAATACTAGACTTCAGTAGTAGCACAGCAAACTATGAAGGCAATAGAATTGGACCAAATCTCCAAAGCATATATCAGAACTTAAAGGCACATTTCAGAACTTAAAAGCACTAAATTTATAGCACTCACCAAATCTATAGCACTTATAAGCACTAAATCTATAAAACTTATAAGCATCAAATCTACAGAACTTATAAGCACTAAACCTACAGAACTTATAAGCACTAAACCTACAGAACTTATGGGCATATATCAAAACTTAAGTATCAAATTTGCAGCACTTATAAGCACATATCAGAATTTAGAAAGAATTAGACCAAATTAGATTTAGGCACCACATCTACAACACTTAAAAATAATCATTCCACTGTCAAAAGACTTAAGCACATATCAGAATTTATGTAGGTATACACACAAGTAGAATTATTGGACCAAAGCTTATTCAGATACTAAATTTTCAGCACTTAACAGAACCATTCTACTCTCAAAAGGCTTAAGCACACAAAGGCTAAAAATAAACATCAAAGAAAAAGAAACCAATACAAAAAAGAAGTAATTCTAAAAAAAAGAAAGTAAATTCGATGTAAAATGGAGGCATTATTTAGTTCTTTTAGTTTAACAAGGTTTTAGTGGTCGCTAAAAGTTGTCTTTTAGTGACGACTAAAATTGATGGTCGCTAAAGGTTTTGTCAGAAATTTTTTAATGATGTTTGGACTTTTAGTGACGACTAGTTACGTCGTCGCTAAATGTTATGTTTTAGCGACGACTAATGTTAGTGGTCGCTAAAAGTTGTCTTTTAGTGACGACTAAAATTGATGGTCGCTAAAGGTTTTGTTAAAAAATTTTTAATGATGTTTGGACTTTTAGTGACGACTAGTTACGTCGTCGCTAAATGTTATGTTTTAGCGACGACTAATGTTAGTGGTCGCTAAAAGTTATCTTTTAGTGACGACTAAAGTTGATGGTCGCTAAAGGTTTTGTCAGAAATTTTTTAATGATGTTTGGACTTTTAGTGACGACTAGTTACGTCGTCGCTAAATATTATGTTTTAGCGACGACTAATGTTAGTAGTCGCTAAAAATTGTCTTTTAATGACGACTAAAGTTGATGGTCGCTAAAGGTTTTGTCAGAAATTTTTTTAATGGTGTTTAGACTTTTAGTGACGACTAGTTACGTCGTCGCTAAATGGTATGCTTTAGCGACGACTAAAATTTGTCGCCGCGCGACGACTAAAATTTGTCGCCGCTAAAAGTTGTGTTTTAGCGACGACTAATGTTAGTGGTCGCTAAAAGTTGTCTTGTAGTGACGACTAAAGTTGATGGTCGCTAAAGGTTTTGTCATAAAATTTTTTTTTTGTGGCGACTATGTCAATGTCGCTGCAAAAAAGGTTTAGCGACGACTTTTTATTGTTACTAAATAGTTTTAGTGACTATTTTTTTGTGTCGTCGCTAAAAATATTTTCAGAATCAAGAATAATTTTTTAGTGACAACTTTTAGCGACAACTTAATAAAGTCGTTGCTAAAAATATTTTTTCAGCGACCACTTTTTTAAGTCGCCACTAAAAGTCGTTACTAAAAGTCTATTTTTTTGTAGTGAATAAGTTGTGAATTGTAATGGCACTGTGATGTGATGTATCCAGTGCTACGACCTGGGGTACTAGATGTATATTGTGAAAGTGATAAGATTTGATGAATCCAAAGAAATGCGATGATATATGATGATGTGGTTTGATGATTCGATTCCTCTCTATGATACCCATTCTTAGAATATTTTTCTTATACTTAGAAAATATAGATTTTATCTAAAGGTTTCTTTTTATTTAAATAATTATTTTTCATTTCATCCATAAATTTTATTGCCTAAATTATTTGATAAATATTGATTTTTAAGAACTTTGATATGCATTTGTTTTCCCTTTATGCACTTTATTATTTATACACTCACTAAGCTAGTGGTGGGCTTATCCCTCTTCTTTCCTTATTTTTCAGACCAGCAAGTAAAGGAGTAAAGTGATCTCGGAGCTCGTGAGCTACCAGACTCTTAAAGTAGGTGTTTGATTTTATGATATTGTGTTAGACTCCATGATGTGGTGGCATTTAGGTGTAGAGACAGAGTTTTGGAATTGTCCATGTTATATGGTCACTTATAATATGTAATATTGTTTATACTTTCCTAACTAAGCATTTTGATTATATGTAACTTGTTGTTGCTGGTGCTGGTGCTGGTTTAATTTATTTTTCAGGATGGGATGTCCAATTTTTAGGGGAGATGCTGTCGAATTTTTGGTAACCCCTAATGGCATAATGAACTATATATTAAATTTTCTAAAATATGAAGGGTCCAAGAAGGCTTTGTCTATGAGTTTATGGCTAATAATGGACTTCTAGAGAAGTTCATATATGAAAATAATACTAACCCGCGAAGGCTTCATTGCCACTTGTGTTGTAAGATATACCAAATTGCAATGGGAATTGCACAGGATTAGAGTATTTGCACAAAGTATATATGTAACGCACGGATATTATATTTTGATATAAAATCTCATAACATGCTGATGGATGAGAACTTTTAACAAGATCTCAGATTTTAGACCTAATAAAATATGTCCTAGAATGAGAGCATAGTAGCTATGTTCTATGCCAAAGGTACTATAGGATATTATTATTTTAGAAATTTCTTAAAATTCTCGAAAAGATTTTCCCAGTCAAATATTATAGTTTTGGAATCATGATTTTGAAAATATATTTTAACTTTAATTGTACAAGTTAAACATATTTTTCATGTTGGATTTATAAGTGTACTGGGTTAAACCAAGAGCTTGCACTCTGAACCCTTGAGCATTAGAAATAATGTGACAAAGAGAGGGTGAGACGGATGGTGATAGTGAGCTTGTGGTGCATTAGTAAAGTAGCGGAGATGTTTGAAGAGAGAATTGAGACCTTGCAAGTACCACCAAAACCTTGTCATCTCCTTCAAAGTTGCCTTCAGTAACATGATTTCCCGTTCTATGGGGCATTAGCATTGAAGCACAATGTCTGTCTAACTCTGCATGCTTGTAATGTTCTTCATTTACCATTACAAACTGATGCTTTGAATTTTGGCATATCTTACCCACTAAGAACATGTCATGCTTTTAAATTCCAAGTCTCGTCACTCTTTGACAAAGCAGTTGGCCAGGCTAATTGTGACTTTGACATCAGACTCTTAGCTAAACCAATGATCTTCATTTGATTTTCTCTATAATTTTACCAATGATCTTCATTGGATTTGCTCTATAATTTTCAAAAACCACCCTATTTCAGAAATACCAAATTTCGTATAACAGATAAATAATGAGGCGTGTGTATTCAAATCCTCTCTGAGCATTATGTAATTGAGAGAACCACAACTGCGTCCAAACCTAAATATCTTGTGGTTGGAGACAATCGGTTCTGATAGTCATTGGAGAAGCAAACCACATAGCTCGAGCAAAAGAACATTGAGTAACTACATGATTGAGGGTTTCAAATTGAAGGTGACAGAAAGGACAAAAATTCTTTATCCTCAACTGATGCTGTATGACAATGTCTGGGATTGAAGTGAATTATTCAATAAATTCCAATAAAACATAGCAATGCGATATGGAATTCATAACTTCCATAAATGCGTTCATTCTGAAAATGTAGTTTCCAACATCTTGAGGCAAATCTTGCCCTAAATTTCTGTAGCCTACAGAAGTAGAATATTCTCCTGGAATATTTCCAATCCAACATAATCTATCAGATTTATTGGTGATAGAAAAGCTCCATAGCATAAAACTCCTTGCATACTGTGGCATATAAAAAGCATTATTAGCCGTCAATTCTTGTCTTCCAAGTTATGCAAGAGAAGGTCATGGACTGTTTGTAGTATTGACCTGAATGAATTTGCCACCACAGTCACTGGTTTAAGGGAATGCTATAACCATTACCTATCTGCCATTGTAATCTGGACATAATAATAGGACTAGCCTGTCCGTGTCCATTCCATGTCCAATCTGCATTGAAAGAAACGTTAGAATTTCCTCCTAATAAACTCCTTCCATATTTTGCCTTCATATTTTTGCAAAAGATAGACCTCGAATCCGAATTTAGCTAGCAATCTCGAGGCATGCTTAGCTAATATTACCATAATTCTAGGCTTACATAACTTATCCCAAACTAATAAGTGCATCCAAAGCTTTATGTTGATTGTATCCTCGAAAGTTACAACCATAGCTTCAATTTTATGACAATACTTCTTCTGTAACTCAAAATATGATAAGGGGTAGATAATGGATGAATTCACCACCGATGTAATGAGAGTGAAACGACCTGGTTGTGAATGTCTCAATCTTTTCCACAACCTCTGCCTAATCCAACCTCTGTGTACACTTGGGTTCTAATACGACCGAACACTAGGCGACAGTCCACCAGACCACAACCATAACATTCCTTTCTTTTTGGGGCCATTCACACTTTGATTTCTATTGAATAATACTATTTGTACCATACTTCTGCACAAAGTTTCACAATATAACATAAAATCATAATTAAGATAAAATGTCAGTTTATCTTTTGTAAATTACTAATAATCTCATCTTTAGTTCTTTACGTACCAATGGACCATCAAGGCATCAACAAGTTTCCAAAACAATTTTATGAACGGGAGATAACAATAATACGGGAGAAAATTGCTACACCACTAAGTTATTATTATTTTCGCAATTGGATTATTCATTGAAATGTCACGGCCACAACGAAGATAATAGTGGCGAAAGTAAGTACATAAGGCACTACAAAATTTAAGAAATTTGGCGAGGGATTGTATTGTAGAGGTTGTGGCAACCTTCGCTAAATCTCAATCCATTATTTAACAGGGATTGATTAGTAATCATCGCTATCGAACGGGATTGATTAACAACCAAATGGGGGATTCATAACAACACCAATTAAATAGTTGTTATTCCCATTAATTACCTCCCAAACTTTTCCCTTCCATTATCTCATCATGAACCTGAGAGACTCACCCCCTCTTGCACCAAAACACCAACCCTTCCCCTTTTGCAGTTGTAGCCCACAAAATCCGGCGTGGGTGAAACCTCCTCTTGCACCAACGATGCGATTTTGGTGTACCTAACACGGGCACCCTGTGTAACCATTTTAAATCAGTTTAAAATATATACTTTTTATTTTATTCAAGTCATAAATATTCTCAAATTTTTATTTTTATTCAAATTTATTCAGAATTTTTTATTTTTTATTTAAGTTCTCAGTACTTTTGAATTTTTATTTTTATTTATGATATTATTTATTTACATAAATTTTTAATTTAAAAAATTCTTGAAAAATATAATTATTTTTATTATATAGACCAAAATTTTTTATATTTATAATTTTTAGTTTATTTATTCTTGAATTTATTTTTTAAATTGAATTAAAATTTATAGCATCATTTATTTAAATCAATTTAAAATATGTGTTTTTTTATTTTATGAAAATTATTAATATTCTTAGACTTTATTTTTTATTTATGATATTTTTTATTTAAATTTATTAAAATATTTTAATGAGATAATGAAACATAAAAATTAAATAAAAATTAGAGATATCGTCTAATTGGTTGAAAAGAAAATAAAAGAAGAGGTAAGCAGAGGCTCATCCACGTGGAAGTAACAAACCACTACGAAAATGATGCAAAAGTAACAAGCTAAAAAAATATACACGCAGGAATAATAAAATCTTTAAATTCGGAAAGCATTCATCTGAATTTGAAGAAATTTTTTTTTTTTAAATTAAGATGGGTATCATCCGAATTTAAAAGAAATTAATATTTTTAATAAAATAAAATGGGAATTCGGATTATACCAATCCAAATTCCCATTGAGTTATTTTTTAATTTTGTTAAAAAAAGTTTAATTAAAAAGATACTTATTTATTTAAGTAATTTTAGTTATTAAAATAGTAATAAATATAATAATTATTATATAAAATTAAAGAAGCAATGTATATGTAAAAAAATTATTTTGATTTAATAAAAAATATCAGAAGTAATATCAGAAGATTTAAATAATAAAAAGAAGGGTATTCATCCGAATTTGAAAAAAATTAAAGTTTTTTTAAAATTAGATGGATATCCTCCAAATTTAAAATAAATTAATGTTTTTTTGTGGAATGAAATGGGAATTTTAATTAGTATAATCTGAATTCTCTTTGAATTAATGTTTTTTATTTTATTAAAAAAAGTTTAATTAAAGAAAATACTTATTTATTTAAATAATTTTAGTTATTAAAATACTAATAAATATAATAATTATTATATAAAATTAAGGAAGCAATGTATATGTAAAAAAATTATATTGATTTAATAAAAAATTTAAGAAGCAATATCAAAAGATTTAAATAATAAAAAGCAGTAAGAAAAAAATATTGATAAAAGAGTGATAAATGTTTAAAGTTAGATTGAGTAGCGATGAAATTCTACACATTTTTTAAGTAAGAAAGAAATTTGGATTGCTTCAATTAGAATTCCATGCAATATTTTTATTTCAATTGAATATAATAAGATAAAATATTGATCTATATTTTTAAATTTATTTGATTTGAATAAGATGAAAAATTAAGTTAAATTCTTATTGTATTATATTATATTATATTTTATAATTTTATTTCAAGATTAAGATTAATATTTTATGAAATGTTTGCTTTATAAAAATAAGTAAATATGTATTGTCATAAAGATTATATTTTTTGTTAAATACTTGTTTGATTGAATATTTGTTTCATAAAATTAATTTAATAGTTAGTTGATTAAATTAACTTAATATATATTTAGTATTTTTTAAAAGTTGGCAAAAATTAAATGAAAATAACATTAAATTAATAAATTATATAAGAATTGATAAAAAAATTACATCAATGTAAATAGTGTAAATATATTTATACTAAATGATTTTCTGTACCGCAACGAGGTCTTCTCCTTTCACAACGTGGCCATTGTTGCCTTAATTCTTCTTGTTCTTGTTGCTCCTGTATTGTGGGATTTGTATTTAAATCTAAAGGTGGTGATTAAATTGGAGGAATCGGTTGATGCGATGTCATAAATCCTGATTGCGATGATCCTTCTGGTTCAAAGGAGCAACTAGAATATGTGGTATTAAACATTGATGTATCAAACAAAAGTTTAGCAAATGATCCAAAAGAGCCAAATGAATGTGAGAACTACATAGAAGAAGAAGGACCTGCTCCACTAACGTCACCAAACTGGCTTGGTAGTATAGGATAAGATGGATTAGGCATGCCTATATCCTACTGCATTGGAGCGAGAACGTACAGAGAGATAGTAGGAATATGGAGACCAATGTCCTGCTGCAATGGCTCTTGTTGTTGTTAACTATTTCTTCTAATACTGGATTGTTGGGTGGACAAGTA